>JAGSMX010000030.1:0-10000000 GCA_029286785.1 Meandrusa payeni | reverse complement strand
ATAGCATTTAACGTTTCATTCGATTTGAAGTCGCTTTTTGTTTTTACATGTAAATATACTTATTGTATATGTACTTGATAACAAGTATATTTACGTGATCTTTACACTTTTTTTTTAAAGAAAGCTAGTAATATTTCGGTTTTTTTGAGAAATATTACTAACAATCTTGTTAACCATTCCAACTAAGCTTAAGCTTGTGCTAGGACATGGGTCACGGCAATAGTCGAATGGTGGATTCGAACCCACGACCTTACGATTCGCAGGCCGTACCCCAAACCATTAGGCTATTGACTGTATATCTATCTCAGGTCTAATAACATGCATATACCCCCACCAGTTGGTAGATGTGACACGTTCCAGTAATGTTTATGTCGTATTTATGATCCAACATAAAAGATAAACGGCGAAAAACCATGTCATACTAAGGGCCCTTATGGAATTCTGACAAGGTGATAACGCTGCAATAAGACGCCATTTTCCCATTTTATGTTCATGAATCAAGTACACTTTATACGCTTTTAAAAAGTATTATTTTTTTCTTAAAAGGACAATTTTTTTTCAGACTTCCTTAAAGTTTTCTTATCTTGTGGTTAGCTAAAATAAAATAAGACTAGTCTAAAGATTAGTAGCTAAATAATTATACAGCCTAGATGTCCTAGATCTCGGGGAGGTTAACCTTAACCTCTATTTTTTATTGTAACAAAAGCTGTATTCATTTTGAGATCGAACCGCAAATATTATTCAATACGGTAGCTTGCATGCATGTTAAATTTAATGATGTATTTAAAGCATAAAGCAGGAAAATTCAAATTTAAAAAACAATAAAATCAATTATCAAAGTTTTATTGCATAAGTGATTTAAACAAACAACCTTACAAAATACATCTGAGTTATAATTCCGTCACATATCAAAGTTAAAAACTGATTTATAACGAGCCACTTGTTATGCGTCAGGTAACTTCATTTTTCAATTTAGTTTTTCTTTGAATTTTCATTTCACTTGTCTTTTACGAAAAAGACTGGAGACCCGCCGAGTGTCTAAACGTCCGAAGGTAGAATGGGGATGGGGAATTAACTCGTGTAATTCCTGTGCACACTCTCCAAAGTGTAATCTGTAAAACACCGAAAGGCTGGCCACCTTGCGCCTGTGCTCAAGACTATCTAGGTGTAGATCTTGGTCACCTATCAACTTTTTGGCCCGCCTCTCCATGGAATCCAGTGCCGCGAGTTGGTATTTGGCTGCACCTGCCCAGATATGACAATAATTATATGAAATATGTTAACTTCAGCCAAAGAATCCGAAACGTTCTTAAACTTCAAAACCCTACTCATTGCTCAAACTTTTATGGGAAGTCATTCACATTGCGGGCTACTAGACTGTGGAATGCCCTTCCAAATTCCATTCGGCTTGCTAAATCCCTACCTGCTTTTAAAAATTTGCTAGCGCAACATTATCAATCAATTTCGTCGGAACTATGATATATGAATATTTTATGTATTAATATATTTAATGATAAATTATTTATGTAGGTATATTTAGTGTAGGTTGTCAATTATATGTATTGTTATCTTATTTGTATTTCTAACGCCATCGTCCTGTTTTGTTCATATGTTTCCTGTCCATACACAGGTTGCCTGGAAGAGATCGTTCTCAGCGATAAGGTCGCTCATTGTACAACAAACTGTAAAACCTTACTTATGTAATGCCTTTTGTTTGATTTTGGTGTACAATAAAGTTATATCTATCTATCTATCTATCTATCTATCTATCTATCTATCTATCTATCTATCTATCTATCTATCTATCTATCTATCTATCTATCTATCTATCTATCTATCTATCTATCTATCTATCTATCTATCTATCTATCTATCTATCTATCTATCTATCTATCTATCTATCTATCTATCTATCTATCTATCTATCTATCTATCTATCTATCTATCTATCTATCTATCTATCTATCTATCTATCTATCTATCTATCTATCTATCTATCTATCTATCTTTATAACAAGTATATTTACGTGATCTTTACACTCACACTGTATATCTATCTCAGGTCTAATACATGCATATACCCCCACCAGTTGGTAGGTGTGACACGTTCCAGTAATGTTTATGTCGTATTTATGATCCAACATAAAAGATAAACGGCGAAAAACCATGTCATACTAAGGGCCCTTATGGAATTCTGACAAGGTGATAACGCTGCAATAAGACGCCATTTTCCCATTTTATGTTCATGAATCAAGTACACTTTATACGCTTTTAAAAAGTATTATTTTTTTCTTAAAAGACAGACTTCCTTAAAGTTTTCTTATCTTGTGGTTAGCTAAAATAAAATAAGACTAGTCTAAAGATTAGTAGCTAAATAATTATACAGCCTAGATGTCCTAGATCTCGGGGAGGTTAACCTTAACCTCTATTTTTTATTGTAACAAAAGCTGTATTCATTTTGAGATCGAACCGCAAATATTATTCAATACGGTAGCTTGCATGCATGTTAAATTTAATGATGTATTTAAAGCATAAAGCAGGAAAATTCAAATTTAAACAACAATAAAATCAATTGTCAAAGTTTTATTGCATAAGTAAACCTCACAAAATACATCTGAGTTATAATTCCGTCACATATCAAAGTTAAAAACTGATTTATAACGAGCCACTTGTTATGCGTCAGGTAACTTCATTTTTCAATTTAGTTTTTCTTTGAATTTTCATTTCACTTGTCTTTTACGAAAAAGACTTTATTATATAGAATTCTATTATATCGAATATCTTTATGATATAAAACTAAACAACACTTTTCTAATTTATTACCTTTTAGGTTACTCAGAATAATCGTAATCTTCTTTTAAATTGGTTTCAATAATTTCTGTTGTTACGCGTTCATTTAATACTTGAATTTCTTTATTTATCACTTTATTGTTTTTCAATAAATCTTTACTTTTCTTTTCTTGCAAATACAGTTCCATCATTTTATCTATATCAATATTATTATTATATTTATGTTTGAATATAACATTAAGTTCAGAGAGTAAAAGGACAAAAAATAAGAAAATATTTGTCAAAAACGACATTGTCCAGTTGAATGATACAGACGACTGACCAAAAGTCAAATTTACAGTTTTTAGTTTATTACTAATAGGGACGTAACAATTAACTTGTTAAAAGTATCGACAATTCAATATAAATCACATTTAATTATTTTTGTTGTATATTTATTGTATAGCAAAATGAACGAAATACATATTTTTTTATGCTTTTAAACTAGCGCTTGACCATGATCCCACCTGGTGTTAAGTGGTGATATAGTCGAAAGATAGTACGCGCCAGTTTAGTAAGTGCCTATTCACTCTACTCTTGAAGGCTCCCACGTCGTAATTGGACGGAAAGACTGACGCCGGCAACTTATTCCACTCCTTTGCCGTACGCACGATGAACGATGACTCAAATCGCTTCGTTCGGACGCGCGGAACATCAACTATAAAAGGGTGGAGACCCGCCGAGTGTCTAAACGTCCGAAGGTAGAATGGGGATGGGGGAATTAACTCGTGTAATTCCTGTGCACACTCTCCAAAGTGTAATCTGTAAAACACCGAAAGGCTGGCCACCTTGCGCCTGTGCTCAAGACTATCTAGGTGTAGATCTTGGTCACCTATCAACTTTTTGGCCCGCCTCTCCATGGAATCCAGTGCCGCGAGTTGGTATTTGGCTGCACCTGCCCAGATATGACAATAATTATATGAAATATGTTAACTTCAGCCAAAGAATCCGAAACGTTCTTAAACTTCAAAACATTGAGAGAATATGTCGCTGGTGATTCCTTCTGGCTTATTCCCTTTATTTTGGTTAGTTGGAATTCTCAGTTCCTTAACGCGACTCTCAGTAGGAGTTTTAACAGAGAGGAATTTTCACTCAAGTACATTGAATAAAATTGTATAAGTAACATTTTTTAAGGTTTAATGGTGAGATTTTGAATGAGTAAGAACACTGGATAGACACCGTGAAAGCGGGTGGGATAGATAAAGAAGTATGCCGAACATCAGGCAAAATGGAGTGGAGACTTAGTAGAACAGCAGATGCTGGCAGTAGGATATAATGCTAGGTAGAAGAAGAAGAACGGTAAGTGAGATCTTACATTTTAATAAATTGCACTATAGTGTAATCGTAACATTTAATTACAAATAAAATGCTCTTGAAGTTAAAGTTACAGCCTATATATTCTAAATATATCCCGCTGTTAGACACAGGCCTTCTTTGAAGAGAGTATAAGGATGTATGTAGTCTGCCATTCGGCCCTAGTGCGGATTGACAGACTTCACATGTCCTAGAAAGTCTTCCAAATTAGGTTTTCACACGATGGTTTCGATTGGACGTGCGTGATAAATCACCACTCAAAATTGAAACAAACAACTTTTAGCATGCAATTTAAAGCAACCGATTGGTGAAAATGCTTTTGTCACTTTTCAAATGAAATGAAACGAATATAGCAATCACTGTACGCTTTGCACTGAGCTTATTAGGTAGAAATGTGACAGAGTGTAATCCTATCGCCATATATTAACTATGTCTAATTATTAAGCTCTTGGACTAGAGAAACTGAAATTGAAACTTGCTGTCCGCTGCGTGGCTGCCGGCTATACAACGCTTAGCCATTGGGCACTTACACTTGGTTGATAATATTTTATTACCAAATTAGCTGTGCCCCGCGGTGTTACCCGCGATTAAAATCTATTTGTTTATTTCTATTTCGTTATGTCAGCTATCTTCCAGTGAAAGTGTCGTCAAAATAGCTGTAACCCTTCCAGAGAATAGCCGGAACAAACATACATATAGATAGACAAAAATTAAAAAAAGTTTTATGGTATTTGTACCGTATACATTGACATGCAAAAGTAAAAATGGTTATTTTAATATTAAAACTAACTTATTAATTTATTTATTTTTATAGGTAACCGATTGGAGATTTATTTTATTTTGTTATCGATATTTACGTTCATGGAAGGAACGTTTCTACTTGTCACCACGTCATTACTAATTATATATGAATCGTATACGAGTATATTTAATTTTCCTGTTGGTATTTCCGACTTTATTCATCCGTTGTAATATAATTACTTTACATATTAATATAATAATAACAATACATTGCAAATCTAGAGTACTATTTTAAATGTTTTTTTTTTAATTAATATGTTTTAAATAGAATATTGGTTGATCATAATGTGTGTTATAACAAATTATTTTCGTTGTTTTTTTTCAACAAATTTTTTGACAAGAGCCAATAATAATTTACCGCCTTTTTGTGAATTTTAATTTTTATTTTGTGTATAGACAGAGAAATACAATAAGTATTTTTTTTGTAATTAAAAATATGAGAACTCGCGACCACATCAGATCGTAAGTCAAACCGCTTAAGAGCTAGACTATCAATGCTATAGTGTAATGACTAACATTAGACTTTAATTTGTGTGTTTTTTAACCAACTAATGTTTTTATTGTTTTAGATATATCAACAGTGAGCTTCGCGCGTAATTGTCTCAGCAACCACTGTATTACTTTGTTAGTTTCGATTCTTCATCATTGGCGAAATCAACATGGAAACAAAACAATTCAAATGAAGAAGTTTAGTTAATAAACGTATTACGTGCGAAGTACGTATATAATGAACACAAATCTACTTCACAAACACTAAGGCTTAGTAAGCAATCTGATGAAAGCTTGTTAATAAAGTATCATTAACATTGAGAACAAAACAGGCACTTTAATAAACCCGTTCTATCTCGTGAACAATGTTTTGAGTGAGTAACAAAATTATCACAAGTACTATGTTAAACTTGTACAATGGACTTCAGATGTGTTTTGAATTATGAAATAAATTATAATTCTAAATTTAAACTTGATAAAGAATTGTTATCAGTATTTTTTTTTTAAAAAGAAAGCTAGCAATATTTCTTTTTTTTTTTCAGAAATATTACTAACAATCTTGTTAACCATTCCAACTAAGCTTAAGCTTGTGCTAGGACATGGTTCACGGCAATAGTCGAATGGTGGATTCGAACCCACGACCTTACGATTCGCAGGCCGTACCCTAAACCATTAGGCTATTAACGCTTCGCTAACGCTAGTATAATAAATATGTGTGGGTGTGTAATACTGTACTGGCCGTAAATAATGTTATAATTTAAAAAGTATCTAATCTTTTTTTTACTATGATTCTTCACGGCCATGAAGTGGCATTTGTTTTTCCTTTTTTACCGGACCCAAAATAAAAAAGGAGCAGGTTCTCAAATCATCTAATTTTTTTAATGATTGTTACGTCATAACTTATAATTAGGCGACTAGGACGGACTTGTATGATTCTTTTTTTTATTTAAAAGCTGGCGCTTCAAGTGTAGATCGATTTTAATTTGGTCCATTTCTGACAATCAAGTAATTATAAGTAATAAATATAAGTAATTAAAAATATAAGTAATTAAAATAATTATAAATATAAGTAATAAGTCTTAAATTTGCCCTAAGTATGTGCTCGACAAATGCACGAATAACTCAATATCACGCCAATCGATTTCAATGGTTCATTGTTTTATTGGAAAGGACGAGAGTTTGGTGAGGTTCTGATTAATTCTGTTTCGTACTAGGAATATTTCCTACGATAATTCGGAAATACAAAAAAAGTACGTCGAGTTTGAAGTCGATTTTTGTGTTTTACTCGTATATGATCTAAATTTCGGAAACTGCTCCACCGATTTTCATGAAAATTTTAATGTATGTAGGGTTTTGGTGGCGATAAATCGATCGGTTGCTAAGTGACGAATCAATAAAGAAGTCAATATTTTCGTCAAAAAATGATATAGCGCGTGGAGATAGGTCTTATTGGGTTGCAAGAGACAATGGTACATACAAAAGAAATAGATCGCAAATTTTGATACAAACGATGAAAGATTGAAAAATATTTCTTCATTATAATTCGTTTTTAAATATAATTTCCAAAAAGACGATTCATCAAAAATAATACCGAGCAAAGCTCGGCCTACCTTGATGGCCGAGCTTTGCATTATAATGAAGAAATATTTTTCAATCTTTCATCGTTTGTATCAAAATTTGCGATCTTTTTCTTCTGTATGTACCATTGTCTATTATTATATTTGCCAGCTCGATTGCGAAGCACTGACCAAATTGTTACTGATTGTAATTAGAATGCTTCATAATAAAATATATTAAGTGAATATTTACACGGATCAATGTAAACCACTGTACCAAAACTATTAATTACTGTAAAGTTTAATTTACAGTCTAGACTAGTTGTGTTTGTACAGGACGGCTGGCTGCTCGAGTTTCTTAGTCAAACGATTGAAGCTTTGATTTATTAACTTGTATGAATGCATTGCTTTATCGTCACAGCTCACGTAATGCATGCACGCATGAAAAGATATAAGATATAAAGAATAATAATGAATTTAGAACTGTTAGATTGACGTATCTATTATCTGTAAAGGACTGGAATAGAGAAGGGTTTCCTTACAATTTTAGAATACTTTTCATATTGCATATGCTATTCTCTCTCTGCTACGGAATCTAGGAAACCTTACCTTATATTATGTTAAGTGGAAATGCGGTCTTAGATGGTAAGGTGCACTAGCTTACTAGATGTCTATTCACTAAACTCTGTAAAGAAATTTTAAGGAATAGTCCGACACGCATCCCTAGTGGCATATTTATGGTAGATTGGCGGAGTCCATATGTCCCAAAAACACATGTAGGATTCCTCATGATGTCTTCCTTCCGTACGCGCGGATGCGCACTAAAAATTGCGCCTGAACTCGGGTAGCTAGTGTACTGTGCAACTTGGGCTACCACGGCTCGTAGACGTATGTAGATGTATGTATTTTATTTTTTATTAAAAAAGGTTGTCCGTTCAATGAACGTAGAAAATATTGCTTCATTCAATTGAAACATATTACTATGTAATATTAATAGAAGTATATTAGATTCCAGAATTGTACTCTCGCAGAAATAATGATATTAAAAGACAGAGATCATGAATTGTGTATTTGTAGAGGATGTTGATCCAGACTAACAGACGCCGAGTTGTCCTTTGATAGGGCGACTGAATGTCGTAGCTGTTTCTCTTTGTAAATAGAGATTTCAAGGTTTCAATTATCATTTAAAATAGAATCTTTATGATACTTAACGACTTTTATCACTACATATATCACGCTCGTTACGGGCCAATCAATACAATCGACTATCTAAGCACGTAACTGAAGCTCCCAGTCTATCAATGATGACATATGGAATACATATGTATATACGACGTTTTTTTATTGTTTTAAACAAGAATTAAGTCGTGCAGCTAGAAACAATGAAACCACATTTAAAGTTTTATTCCTGCTTTTCGAAAATGTAGGAATTAAATCATGACAGTTCTGACACACTGACACCTGACATCACTGACAGGTGTCAGTGTGTCACAACTGTCATGAGCCTGGAGATTATAAAAGAATACATGTTGTTATTTTTTACACGTATACTATGCTTAGCATATAATATATCTTTAAGCGAGCAATTCTTGTGCATATGTATATAATCTGAATCTCGGAAATAGCTCCAAGGATTTTTAATAAAATTTAGCGTGCAGCAGGTTTCGGCGATAGATCGATCTAGCTAGCTTTAATTTCTAGAAAATGTCCAAGTGTTCAGTAGATGGCGTTGCTAATAAAACAAACAGTAAATCAATGAGCTTGACGTTAGACCAAGAAAATCAATTTCAATCAAAATTAGTGATAAAATACGTGTGCCATATGGGTGCTTAGTGTTGAATCCATAGAGTTATCGATATTCATGACAAAAAAATATTGCGCTTGCAGGTTTTATTGGGTTAAAACAGACAATAGTAGAACATACAGAAGAAATAGATGACAAAGTTTAAACAAATAGACGGTCCAGTCACTCGCTTAAGGCTAGGAATCACTGACGGGATCGAAGAGCGAGTTGAATATCGAGGTGGACAAGCCATTCAGTCTGGAGGTAATTTAACTTTTTTGAACTACGTTTACAACAATTACGGCAGCATTTTTTTATTATTACGTCGGTGAGATCGAAAAATATTATTTATATTTCGTCATTATTTAATTCATATCTAAATATAATAACGAAAAAAACATTATTTACAAGAAAATCAACCGAGCAAAGGTCGTTCAGGTCCTGAGTATATTATATAAGTATTCTTTGTCTGTCTATTCCGTAATAATTAGAATGGCACGGTAATTAACAAAGTAATTAGCTTTCAAAATGTCAAATGTGGTAAATTACTTGATACAAAGTAATTAATTTATTAACATTCCATCCCATATTAAATCGCAAATTGTACTGAAGTCACGTGATAGAATGTGAGGGTCCATCCTCTCATACTGTCACGCGCGTGCTAATTACTCGTATTGAGTGCCTCCGGTGACCACAGATGCTCTCAACTGTCTACTCTAGTCAGATGATCGATAGGAATGAAGGATCGGTTTGAAAGTACCGGCAAATCAAAATCTTTCTCGGGTCGTTATTGTTCAATTTTATTTTGAAATAAAGTAATTCGATCCATCCAAATATAATATTGAAATAATAACAAAAGTGTCAATAGCCAAATGGTTTAGGGAAGTCGGTTTTTGTTTTTACTCATTAATATATAGCCGTAAGCAAAAATAAAGGATCGCTTGTAATTTTGAATATCATCATGAAGGAAGCTACCCTACAATCATCCATCCAAATGGCACAAGACAGAAATGTCTGGAAAGAAATGGTGGCCAGGACAACGCAACCATAGTCACGTTCCTCAGTCATGAGGTTACGACATAGAAGAAGAAGCATAATAAGGGATTCGAGTGCTATCTGACTTATAGCAATCAATTAGTTTTTCATTTTCGATACCTAAGAATAAAAAATATTGTGACAATTTTGCCCCTGAAATACTGATAACCTGTAAAATTGATAGTGTAGGTTTACAAAGAAAGTTATAGATATATGATAATTTCTAAATTAAGTACATTAATTTTAATGAATCTGTCTATCTGGTTGACAACGACTTTAATATTTCGTCATTTCCTTTACAATAATATCAAAAGTTCGTCGCTGTAATGGCCTTTACCTTTACAAAATTACTTTGGCAATTTCCTTAAAGTTGTTGTAACAAATTATATCTTGGCGGAAATTTTCTAATAAAGTAAAATTCCATTAATTTAAAAATAAATTATATTCTAAACGAGGAAGGTAATGATATTAACAGGCCATAGATTAATCCCCCATATGATGATGCACTTTTTGTTTGTAGTTTATCCCAAGATAAAAAGTATTCTATGTTTTAAAACAGATTATAAACAATCTATACGATAAATTCCATTCAAGTCCTTTGTGCTGTTTCTGCGTAATTGAGAAACAAATTTACAACCTTTCTTTGTAATATTAGCATGATTTTATTTTTAATAATAGCACTGCATCGTAATATGGTCCACATAGTATGAACAATTTTGCGTGTGGCAACATATGCACTGTGAAGCCATTAACTTGTGTGTTAATAGCTTACGGTGAAATCCATTACGTTCCAATCTGACTGCGGTGTGTACATTCATCAGCTATCAATGGTGAAATGTAAATAGAGCTGGGTTTTCTAATTTATAGCCTATTCCTATCTCAAAGGTCGGCAACGCACCTACAGCTCCTCTGGTGCTGTGGATGTTCATGGGCGACGGTGATCACTTAAGATCAGGTGAGCCGTATGCTCGTTTGCCACTTTTCATATAAAAAAAAAAAAAAATTAAATTTACATCGAATTACTAACGTTTTCGTGTTCTAGATCTTTATTACATTTGTGTGCACTGTACAGATTTGTATACCATTAAAATGCTATTAAAAATAACTCATGCAGCCTATTTTAGTGGAATAGGCAGACACAGTAATCGCTGTCCGCTTTTCAGTCAGCCTTTTTCCTACGTCCAATGTTATTAAATCCTTCGGTATAGCATCAATGACAATCAGTCCGAAAAACTACGTCAGATAAAATGTAATCAATTCTTTAGCTGTGTAAAATTGCATTTCTGTAGGAATAGTTAACGTTTAATAAAAGTCAGACTGACAGATCTGTTTATTTGGAGCGGGCCGCTGTCCTTCTGTGATTCCGTTTTGATTAAAATGGGCTTAACATTCATCGACGCTGACATATACTTCTCGTCCATTGCAATGCAGAGAAAAAACTCAAGTCAGTATCTCTCAAAAGAAAATGTTTATTTAGGGCCATGTTCATACATTCAGATTACGCTAACAACTCGAATTCGATTCTTGGCAAAGTCACCAATTCATTTCTTTATTATAGTGCAAATTTACCACGTACACAAGTGGAGTGTATATAGGTATGCAATAGTGTATTCTGATACGGCAATGACTTTTGCTGGTTTAACTGAGTTATTCTTATTGCCTATAATTGCTGCAATATAGATTTTTTTTAATAACGAACTACACAGATTGGCTAGAGAAGCTGGCCTTGACTTCTTCATCGGATTGAAAGGAATAGCTCTTAGGTTGCTTAGCATGAACCTCTAACGCTAGTAACTCAACCCAAGGGTCCTCCCGGTGTGGGGTAACCTCGGCATGTTACGCGTAAGCATTCCGATTCGAGCACGCCCGAACCACGACTCGTTCGGTTACTATTTCACGGATAATCTAAGGGACATACAAAAGCTCACAATATAGATTCATCGAGAATTTATATATCGTAACAATAAATAAACTTAGTTCATTTGGATGCACGATTTTTTTTTATAACGAACTACACAGATTGGCTAGAAGCTGGCCTTGACTTCTTCACCGGATTGAGAGGTGGCATAGCTCTTAAGTCGCTTGGACGGTTACTATGTTAGGCGTAAGCATTCCGATTCGAGCACGCCCGAACCACGACTCGTTCGGTTACTATTTCACGGATAATCTAAGGGACATACAAAAGCTCACAATATAGATTCATCGAGAATTTATATATCGTAACAATAAATAAACTTAGTTCATTTGGATGCACGATTTTTTTTTATAACGAACTACACAGATTGGCTAGAGAAGCTGGCCTTGACTTCTTCACCGGATTGAGAGGTGGCATAGCTCTTAAGTCGCTTGGACGGTTACTATGTTAGGCGTAAGCATTCCGATCCGAGGGCGCCCGAGAGGGCCGATCCACGACTCAGTCGTTTGCTATTTCACGGATAATCTAAGAGACATTCAAAAGCTAAACTAACTTTGAGTGCCACTTCGGGAAGCGTTGGCGCTGGGAGAAGAAGTGGCTGAAGAAACTCCAGCAACGCTCCTAACATCTAAGGGGTGGGGCCTGCTCATAAAATAGCGGTAACGCGCAAGGGTTAATCGCAACCACCGACGGTCGCGAATGGACGCTTTGGTTGGATGCACGATCAACTAACGTTGCACTTGCAATTTGTACTTGTCTGATATGAAAATATCATATTTGTCATAGTCAAATATCTCAGACGGTCTCTCCAGTAGGAGAACTATTGAGCGCTCGAATCTTTGACAATTTTATTTAATAAGCAAACTGCGATAAAATGCGTAATAATGGTTCAACCATTTTAAACTTCCAAACATTGTTATTTGGAGTATGTTCAATGATTAATTATCATAATGTAAACAGGTTAATTAAATTATTAAAATGTTGAGTTTTCCTCTAATTGGCGATATTAAATAGACAAATATATAACACAGTAATTAACCATAATATGTATATTATAGCTAACTCAATGAACGTAAAGTAAGATATTTTCAAACAGAATATCAAATAATTATTAAATAATAAATATTGTTTATATCTCGCGAAGTAGTTGAAATTGTCTTTTGTAATGTCAAGCAATTTTCAACCGACTTCAAAGATGGAGAAGGTTCTTAATTCATCTGTTTTTTTATGTTTGTTACCTCTGAACTTTCATCGGGCATTCATGAGAAAAATACATGGAGGGACGCCCTCTTTGTGTTTCCGAATTATTGACCGAATACTCGCGTAATAGCATTTCATTCGATTTCAAGTAGGTTTATGTTTTTACTCGTAAATGTATGTATATAATCTGAATCCCGGTAACGACTCTAACGATTTTCATGATAGCATGCAGGCAGTTTCGGGAGCGATAAATCGATCTAGCTAGGTTTTATTTTTAGAAAATGTCGTTTTATCCTAGTATAGGGTATATAAAGTATACTTAAGTAGATGGCTATTGCTAAGCAACAAACAGTAAGTCAATGACTTTGATGTTAGACCAAGAAAATCGATTTCAATCTAAATAATTTATTAAGTACATCAAAAAAAAGATATAGCGCGTGGAGATTGTTTGTATTGGGTTGAAAAAAAAGATAACAAAGTTTGAAACAGAGAAATGGTGGTCACTCGGTTAAGGCCAGGTATCATTAACGAAATCGAAAAGTGGCTTTAATTTAGCGTTAGACGAGGTAATTTTCCACGTGAGACCCCGGAGCCCCTCGTCATGCACCGAGGAAAGGGCCACCGGGGAGGTTTTAGTGGGTAAGAACCCCACATAACCGCCGCCTTCCTCGCAGAAGGCGGGGTTTCTTTGTGAAGATTTCCTCCTTGTCAACAAAAAAAAAAGGCAATTTTTGCCGTGTTAACAAGATTTTTTTATTATGTCGATAAGATTTAAAATATTATTTTTATTATCATTATGCAATTCGTATCTAAATATAATTACCTAAATACATGATTTACAAAAAACAATACCGAGCGAACCTCAGTCATCCAGGTCCTTATATACTCGTATAATTTATATAATTATTATCTTTATAAAAATCAGTAGCTATACGTTTTACTGACCCTTGGCTTCAGTCCCAGTCACTTTCACAGCCAAAAAACTTTCGCTAATACTACAACGCATAAGTAAATTGCGTCTATCTCCCGTTAGAGCCGAAGGACACATTGGCGACGATAAGTCTGGGTCAAGTTTCTTGGCACGCTTCGTTTATTGTGAAGCAAATTCATAGATACATAATAACAGAGTAAATTCGACAACGACAGCAATTTACCATTCTTTTGGATTTACGCTCGGTGGTGTAGGAAAACATCGTGAGGAAACCTACATGTTAGAGAATCTTCGGAAGGCGGGGTTATGTGAGGTTCTTACTCACTAACACCCCCCGGTGGCCTTCCTCGGTGCATGGTGAGGGGCTCTGCGAACTCTAGTGGAACGCACCGGAGCCCCTCTGCACTATGCTTGGCAGTACGTCTCGGGGAGGTTAATCCTTGACCAGCCGATGTCGTCTTCTTCCCGGTTCCACTGTAACGGATGATAAGGCCAACTTTTACAATTCCGAAGGTCCCTAGATCTAGATCTTCTATTCTAGAAGGGAAGGTAAGGAAAGAGCTATTAGGAAGAAAATATTAAATGGCTATGGCCGATATTAATGACTCTCTTGCTCACTTTTCTTATACTTTTTAGGCTAGTGGTAGACCATGATACCACCTGATGTTAAGAGGAATTGTGATCCTGGATGATTTTAGTGTGATGCTTCATGTGATTTTATTTACATTGTAAATTGTATGTAAGAGTTAGGTTACGAAACGGAGACAAATCCCCAGTAAAAACAGAGAAAAAACAATAGTTTAGTAGACGATTTCAGGGGCTAAGTAACTTTAGAATGTTATTGTCGGGGATTCCAATCTAAGCCTCGAACTGATAACTGACTGGACTGGTAAATTTTTTGATAATCGACTCATCATCGAGCTAAACAGACGTTATTACCATTAGTCTCCTTTCGTTAATTGTTGTGAAAACAAAGGAGGTTATACTACTATTACGACCTTCCCGCTCCATTTGTTTCCAATTAGCCAATTAACGGTGACCTACATTTGAACGCGCTATAAAAAATAATACCAATAGGTCTGTTCATTTATGTTATTCAAGTATTATCATTAAAATAACTTTTTCTTCAAAAATAAAACACTTATTTTTATTTACACTACTTATATTATTTACGGGCTTGAATATGCTTGTGTATTCCCTAATCACCCGTCATGTGAGACGGTGCAGCATCTGTTTACATAAACACAGTCAAGTCTTTGAGCGATCATGTTCAGAATTTATTTATTTATTACACAAACACAATGAACATTTTTAACAAACAATACATAAAACAGTGAAAAGTTGTGAAGTTAATGCCATCGCAGTTATAGGCGTAGACTGCAAGCAATTAATTGGCGAGTGACAATGTAAGATAAAAATAAAAAGAACACAAAAGTAAAAATAAAACTAAATTTGAAATTAAAAATTAACTAATAAAAAAAACTATTTGTAGGTTACTTATAGAACAGAATACAGAATAGATAGAACAGAATGCCGTTGAAGCTGGCCCGCACCCTGAGGACTTGAGATGCACACCTCTTGGGCATGGTAGGAAAAAAACATGCCACCGAGCATCTCAGATGCACTACAGAAACGGGGCAGCCCCAACAAAACCTTAAACGCGTTTTTATGTTGAACACGGAGAGCGCTGTACTATTATAGCTATAATCCCATTATACTCGTAAATATGCATACAACAGGCATTTTATAATATAAAGTTTTCTGTTATTTCTATTTTCATTATATTTATGTTTTTTTACTTGATTTGAGGCACTGTATTTTACACCTGTAGCTGAAGTCTTGTCTTTCTTATATCTTTTGTATTTTTTAAAATTGTAATGGTGTTGAACTTATTGAACTGGTAAATAAATAAATAAATAACCTAATACGTCAAATACTAACACACATAATTAGCGTGCAAGTGGTACACCATTGGTTAAAAATGGTGGCACCAAAAACAAGCAAATATCGACCACTTTGATGCCAACGTTAATTTTCTACGCAATTGATTTAGCAGAATTGAGGCCGTGGTTTGTTACTTGTATTTTCCTTACCTTATACTGCAAAAACAGTGACGATAGAAATAATACTGGTATCATAAGATGTACCGAATTTCATAAAAGTTTCTAGTATATAAGATTGAGACTACATCTGGAAGCCATATTTTTTTGTTTTAAAGATTAATAATCTCCTATTACCCAAATTGGAGCTTTGGTAAATCTTTGGTAAAATTATAAGGTTAAATATACAAATATATTTATAAGTAAAAACGATTTCAATAGAATCAGACGTTAAACGCTACTAGGCGCGGACTCTTTTGCATTTCCGAATTATAGTGGGAATATAACGAAATAAATCATCAAATTGCCCTTGAAGAACAGGATAGCGTAATATTGAGTATTTCGTCTATTTGTTGCGCACACACTTAATGCAAATTTAAAACTTACGATTGTATAGTTTTCTCATGGATGCTTGTATCAGAATTAAGAACCAAATTGAGACCATAGGGGACACACCAGCCTACAAATAAAAAAGAATTAGCAACATCGGTTCATCCAGTCGAAAGTTCTGAGGTAATAAATGTAAAGAAATACAGACGCATTGAGAAATTCCTCGTTTTGGAGATCTGAGGTCAGTTAAAAAAGTAACACGTGGGATTAAAGAGTGCGTTTATCGTAAAATCCGTACAAAAATTGTACCGACACATTGATTTGGAAACCGATCAATTGACTGATCAAAGTAAATGTGTATGAAAGGTCGCCTTTTAATTGAATTTTCTCCCGTCGTATTCTGTGAACTAAAACAATTTGATTGCGAGCCGCGAGATTTGAGACAGCGTTAATTAAATTTCAACTTATTCAATTATCACTACAGCCAAGTAGTTGGGTGGTCTCCTTTGATATTTAGGAACTCCAAATCAAACCCTGACAAAATGTCTGACACTTGGTATTTCAAGTTGTAAAGTATTATCTAAAAGTGATCAAAGAAGGTCGTTCTTGCTAACCTTGGACTAATAAATCCAGGTCTGCTGCCGGAGCTCGCAGGTGTTGAACGCTATAACAACATTATTAGGCCTATCCCCACCATCCCTTTGGTGGAAGACGTGGCTTGTTCTTAGCGTAATCCCGGTTCCCGGAGTCAGTTCCCGGGTCCCGGTAATCGGAGCATAAAGAGTGTGTCCTTTTGAAGAAGTATTTATTACAAGACCGCCCGAGCATAGCTACTAAGGCTCTATATAATAATACACGTAGTTAAGTAGAAATTAATATAATTATGAGTACCGGACATATTTCAACGGATAGCACATAAATTCTGGGTGCGTGCGTCCAACGCTTTGTGAAATCATCCCTTTGTCACAAACATACAAGCGAAACTTCTAATAGGAGCACGATTTTCGGCGCAAACAACTGACATTACATGCTGTATCTTTGAGGCGGTAATATATCTTTAATATTTTCAGTTAAGTCTTTTCATGGTACCGACATTTATAATGAAATCAGTCTTATTATGTTATCCGCAATTAAAAATTATTTATTTAAAAAACTAGCCTAAGTAACTCCTCTAGTTCAGTTATTTGTCAGTGAAAGTCCTGTCCAAATCAATGCAACCGTTCCAGAGATTAGTCGGAACTAATAAACAGACAAAAATTCTAAAAATGTTATTTTGTAGATTCGGTCGAAGCTTTCGCGTTCATTTAGTCCTTTTTTTTTTTTTTTGTTCACGCGGGGGAATCTTTTTATAGACCATCCTCCGGTACCCTGGGTGGGCCCGGAGGGATGTGTGGGACTCGGCCTGGGCAGCCCCTACCCACTAAACCTTCCGCGAATGCCATCAGCCGTTATGAGCGGGGCGCCCCGGATCTGTCAGCGACAGGACATAACGCCTCATTAGTTCGTTTCGCGTAGACGCGTTCATTTAGTCCTATCCAGTCCTCAAGTTGCATAGTATGTTAGCAACCCGAGTTCGATCCCCGGTACTGGTACCAATAAATTTGTTGTTGTAATTTTATGTGCTGATTTGCCCTCGACAGAGAAGGATAACATCGTGAGGAAACCTACATGTCTTAGAATTTTTTTCTATGACATGTGTAGTCTGCCAATCCGCACTAGGGTCACGTGGCAGTATAAGTTATATAGAGATATGACAATGTAGAACAAAATTTACAAAATGTTCGATATGGAACTTCCATAACCCAAATGTGATACGAAATGAGTTCAGATATGTTCAAGGGTAACTGGGTATGTCGTTATATTCTATATCTACTCACTTTTTATGGCCTTTCGTGAAGTAGGACAGTGTCAATTATCTTACGAGGAAATTTGTGGCTTTACCAGTTTGGATTGGTGTAATCGACTAAAACAAAATTAACTAAGTTAAAAAGTAATTAACTTGAATAACTGTATTTGTTCAAAAACCGATTTAGTTCTTTGAATACTTGGCATTTATTTGCGAATTCTACATTGAATTGTGAAAAATATGTCAAAAACTATATAAATATTATTACCTAATGTTTTTTTAATCTTAACTGGAAGATATCTAATAAATCTTAATAGAGATAGATTTCGTCTGCCAATCCGCACTAGGTGTGCGTGGCGGACTATGCCCTTATATATACACTTACCTTATATATACTCTTTTTACAAAGAAGACCTTTGCCCAGCAGTGGGACATATATAAAGGCTGCTACGTTACTTTAAGTCATGGATTTTTTCAGAAATATTATTAACAATCTTGTTAACCATTCAAGCTACGCTTAAGCTTGTGCTAGGACATGGTTCACGGCAATAGTCGAATGGTGGTTTCGAACCCACGACCTTACGATTAGCAGGTCGTACCCTAAACCATTAGGCTATTGACGTTTCAAATGGATGAGAAGTAATTTATTTATTTCCGAAGTATCATAGTTATGACACAAAGGTCTGGCGCCTATTTTCATTGTCTCTTGTATTACCTTTTATCTCGCGTTTCTAACTCTGTCCTTCACAGTAAAATAAAGTAAACAGAACAGACAAACATTTAAAAACTTAGTACTTAATTTCATATCTTCTGTCTTTATTTTGATACTTAAGTTGAACCGTACGATGCTCGGTATTATGGAAAAAAGTTTATAGATCATAAAATTTTGGCTGAGAATTGAAGTTACTATTTGTAATCTGTGAGCTAGCAATTGTGACCACTGAGTCACGCGGTAGTTACTAGCTGTATTAAATAAGATGTAACAATAATTATTGAATGTATTTTGTGATTTTTTTTATATTTTCCATTTGAAATTGATTTGCAATGGAGATAATTGTTTATCAGTTTTCCTCTTGCGTCCCAGTTCTACTCCGCTTCGGTAAATTGCGTTTGTCAAATTGAATATAACACAAATTGACGTTGTTAAACGGTTTTTATTGAACGATTTATTTACGTGACATACATTCAAAACTGTGTAAAAAAGAAATAAATTTGAATACAATTTAATACATTTTTTAAGCGTCAATAGCCCAATGGTTATGCGGTTTTGTGGTTGGCTGCGGTCTGCGAATCGTCGTTGGTTCGAATCCACCATTCAACTATTGAGGTGAACCATCTCTTAGCGCAAGCTTAAGCTAAGTTGGTTAACAAGAATGTTAGTAATGTTTCTGAAACAAAAATATATTCTTAGGATTCTTTTTAATCAGAAATTAAGTGGTTTTCTAAGACAACTCTCAGTAGGGCCGTTGCCCACGTAGAGAGATATAACTATTGTTATCAGCTCTTCACCAAGATTTTATATATATATATATATGTTATATTATAGATTCCTTAATAGAATATTAAATTATATAATATATATAGTGACACGCATATGGCAACTTTTTTTTTGTTTATGGGGAGGAAATCTTCAAAAAGATACCCCGCCTATGTGGGGTTTTTACCCACTAAAACCTCCCCGGTGGCCCTTTCCTCGGTGTATGACGAGGGGCTCCGAGATCTCCAGAGGAACGCACCCTCTACACTGTGCTAAAGCTCTCCTTTATTAGTTATTCGTCCGTCGTCGAATAAAAAAGTATCATCAAAATCGGTACACCCAGTCCAAAGTTATACGGTAACAAACATAAAAAAAATACAGATGAATACCTCCTCCTTTTGAAGTCGGTTGAAAATGTTTTAAAATGCATCCAAAGCTTTGTGAAATGGTTCCCTTTGTTATAAACGTACGGGAACTTCCTGTTGGACTTAATAACTACCGCCGTTTAGAAGTATGAGTTTAAATCGTACTTTTATTTATAAGGGCAAATACTGTCCCTAACATAACTCTAACAGTCATACCAACTAATGATAATATATGTAACATATAAGATGTGTACTTTCTACTGGTTTCAAACAAGGAGGAGGTTCTCATTCATCTACAACTGTGAGTAAAAATAAAGGGTCCGTTATGACAGTTTGAATATCTCGGAAGATAAATATTGTCTGTACTTGTTTGTTTGGTTAGGTTCAAAATAATCGGTAATTTCTTCGATAATCCGGAGCTACAAAGAGGTTTCCATGCTTAATAGCGTTAAACGATTGATTCGATTTGAAGTCGGTTTTGTTTTTGCTCGTAAATATACTTATTAAAGTTGTGTTAGCCTAGTGGCGATAAGCGTGCAGCTCTGTAGTTTTGGGCTCTCAAGAATAAGACCGGTATCCCCTGCCTGTCGTAGAAGGCGACTAAAAGGGGCCTCGGGTTCACTGGGCAACAACAACTTTGTCGTCCGCTATGGTTAACCCGGGAAGAAGCCGACATCGGCTGGTCCGTGTCGCCTTGCACTGCGAGGGCACAGGGGGGGAGGGAATAACCTCCCCCCGAGACGTGCTCTCCGAAGAGCACAGTGCAGAGGGGCTCCGGTGAGTTCCACTGGAGATCCCGGAGCTCCTCACCATGCACTGAGGAAGTGCAACCGCGGCGTTTTAGTGGGTAAATCCCCACGTAACCGCCGCCTTCCTTCCCGAGAAGGCGGGGTATCTAGACCTCACCCCGTGTTTCTCTCGTTTTCGAAGCTTTTTTGATTAGTTGTGTTCCCGATTTTTGCTTTTTGTACATTAACAACACAGTTGTGGCATTTCAATGAGGAAAATTGCTTTCAGATACCACCAATTTGATATACTAGCAAGGTTACGGAATTAATTGAACTCGTATGTCGAGGTACTGTATGTAGATAGGCAGTGACACGCGTCTATTTGCATCACATCGAGCGACCTTTTTGATGTCCATCCAACCATGAACTAATGTAAGCCGCAATATTATTTCCACATCATACACCTAACAACATCATTTAAAAAACATTATAAGATTTTAACTATATACTGTTCTTGTTTTTTTTCTTTTTTTTTTACGACGTCTGTGTTTGTCTATAGGTCTAGAGTTTAGGGGCGACAAGGTTCGACCCAGGTTCCACTTCCCTTCCTCCGTTCCCGGAGCACCTCGCCATGTGCCGACGAGACCTCTTCCAGGATATCTTATTGACGATTTCCTTACGTAACTTACGATGCATCGGGGTTCGAGAGTTCTCAGACAGTATGTACAATGTTACCGTTTTCCTCTTTTCTAATACAAAAGATTACTAGCTAATAATTTGTGTCCGGTGTTTATCATCTGGTACACATGGGACCTAATATGCTTTCCGAAAAGTCAAAATTTAATCTCACATTATGTGTATTAATTACTAGCGGACCTTCCAAAAATCTCGTGATCCCCTTTATGTTTTAATAGAGAAACACGCTCTTTAAGTTATAAAGAAAGCTCATTACAATAAAACATCATTCTCCTTGTAAAAATGGCAAGAAATATATAAAACTTGTATTCTTAAAGAGTTTATGTTTATCGGTTAATTAAATTTACACGGACGCCTATTTAATATGTATGAACGATACTCACGTAAAGAGAAAATTGCATTGATAAAGCAGAAAAATGAGATATCTGTAATTATGGAAATTGCTAACGGCTTTGTGCTCTTCTAAATGCAAGTTTATTGATGAAAAGGACTAATTTTAATAAAATGTTTACCTCAAAATTTCATTTATTTGTTTGTTTTAGAGTCCATAGGGAACAAACAGTATGTACACAGATCACGTGGCGAATTACATTAGTGAAAACGTTCATTTTTACTCGACTTCAATAATAAGGAATATTACGAAATAGAATTAGTTAGAACCTAACAAAACACTTATAAAACTACCCTTAATCATCGGAATCGGTTGGCGTGATATTGAGTTATTCGTCATTTGTCGCACACATACTTAATACAAATTTAAGACTTATGTGGTTTTCCCGTGGTTGCCATTGTTAGAATTAGAACAAATCGTGTATGGAATTAGTAACAGAAATGATTACCGGGAACGATGACTATCCGCTATATCGCCGATCGACTGCAGATAAAGGAAAATCAGAACAGATGGAACAGTTGTATTGGATGCCTCAGAATTAGAGTAAATTAATGGAATCAGATGGGGTCACACTGGCAGCACCAGCTTTCAAACAAAAAAATAATCATCAAAATCGGTTCATTCTTTCGAAAGTTAAGAGGTAACAATTCGAAATAAATAATAATAGAAAACGTTCAGACAAATTAAGAAAAAAGGTTCCTCTGATGAAATCAGTTGAAAAATATTTATCAACAACTTTACTAAGTAATAAACGTTTTCGTGGATCGCCGCGTATTTTATTCCAATTTAATATGAAATGGCTGCAAGAAAAACGATGCGTGCCAAGAAACTTGACCCAGACTAATCGTCGCCAAGTTGTCCTTCGTCTCCAAAACATGTCAGTGACAAAACAAATGAATGCCAGTGATTTTACTTTTTCACCGACTTCAAAAAGAAGAGGTTTTCAATTCCTTTGTATGTCTTTTTTATGTTGTTCTCATTACTTTCGACTCGGTGAACGGATTTGCTTGATTTTTTTTTATTTTAAAGCTGGTGCTTCCAGTATGGTCCCATATTCCAGTCCAGTTCTGATCATTAGGTATGCCATTATCAGAACCAGAAAACCATATAGGTCTACTGGGTGTGCTGATTTTTTTGACTGGCTCCTCATGACATTACATTCAGGCACTCCTGTATGTGTAAATTATATATTATACTATTATTGTTAATAATGTGTATATAATACTGTATACTGTGCCGTGGTAGTTCAGTGTCCGGGCGTTTGGCTCAAGTTGCATAGTACACTAGCAACCCGAGTTCGATCCCCGGTGCTGGTACCAATAAATTTATTGTTGCAATTTTATTTGCTGATTTGTGTGTGTGACGATGCTGGCGGTGAAGGGAAACATCGCGAGGAAACCAATGCCAATATGTTTTTCTCCCACCGTCAGGATTGACTCTTATATATTATATACAACTATTATATATTATACAACTTAAGCGCTAATTCCTGATCACTAAATATCAGGTAAGTTACACGCTCGTTTACCCACCTTTTTTTTTTTTTTTTGTTAACGCGGGGAATCGAGTTATTAACCATCCTCCGGTACCCTGGGTGGGCCCGGAGGGATGTGGGACTCGGCCTGGGCAGCACATACCCACTAAACCTACCGCGAATGCCATCAGCCGTTATGAGCGGGTGCCCCGGATCTGTCAGCGACAGGACACCCCAACGACCGGCCGGTCTCGGCAAGACCGGACTTCACCCTCGAAGGGGACTCCTCCGGCACTCAGAGAAGTCCCGACGACGCCGAAGCATGCTGGGGCCAGGTTCCCATCCTGGCCCCGCTACGGATTACGGGGCAGCGAAAGGAGGCGTTTGAAACGCCTCCTGCGCACCCCGACTCGTCGCCTGCGGAGGAGGGAGCCCCACGGCTCCCCTCCTGACCCGCTCGTCGGCCTCCTTCTGGGACATGACTGTCTCGCAGAAGGAGGCGACCGCCGACAAGACCTGTCGCTCCGTACCATCGCAAGTGCGAGGCTCGGAAGCGACAGGTCTACTCCACCGATGGCGGATGCCAAGTCGCAACGCTGCGCTGCCCATCTCGGGCACACCTCCAGGGTGTGCTGGCAGAGTCCACCGCAGCGCCACAATCATGGCACCGCTCATCAGCCTCCCGTCGGGCCGTCCGACACAGGTAGTCCCCGAAGCAGTCATGCCCCGTGAACACCTGCGTCAGACGGAAGGTGAGAGGTTTGCGCTTTCTGCGCATCCACCGCTCAGGACCGGGCGCAGAGCACCCGTTGTACGTGTTCCGTACGGGTGATGCGCCAGGTCCTCCTCCCACCTCCGGCAGAGTGCTACCTCACCTAACCGACGGATCCGCCGGACCTCTTCTGGCAGAGGGTTCTCTCCGAGGGCCCTCCTATCCGAGACATAGTCGGACACCTCGGCTAGAACCCCGCCACGAGCTCCCACGGCGGATCGCCGGCAAGCGCAGTAGCTGCCGCCCACGAGACCGTACGGTACCCCCGGATGACCCTGATCGCGGCAATCCGCTGCGCTCTGCGCAGCTGTGCGCGATTGCCGCGAGACAGGTCACCCGCCCAGATGGGGGCACCGTACGTGGCCATACTCCGACAGACCCCAGAGTACAGCCTCCTGCACACCGCGCTGGGTCCTCCGAGGTTCGGGAGGAGACTTCCCAGCGCGGCTGCCGTCCTCAGGACCTTCGGCCCCAACTGTTCGAAGTGGGGTCCGAAGGTCCATCCTCCATCGAGGGTGAGTCCCAGGTACTTCATCTGGGAACTCACCCTCACTCTTTCACCTCCAATGAGGAGAGTGGCACCCGGAGGGGGTCCTTTACGCCCGGTCCTGCGGAAGAGGAGGGCTTCGGTCTTCTCCAGCTTTACCCGAAGCCCTAACCTCTCTATGCGGCTGACCACGAAGCCTACACCGACCTCGGCCAGCCGCGCCGCCTCCTTATACGCCTTTCCCCGGGAATATACGAGGGTGTCATCTGCTATGCAGATGACACCCATCCCGGGGAGGAGACGGCTCCGCAGGACCCAGTCGTAGCCGATGTCCCACAGAATCGGCCCCAACACCGATCCTTGTGGGACACCGCGCTCGACTTTTCTCCACCTGACTGACCCCCTCCGGTCCTCGAATGCCACCCTCCTCTGGGAGAGGTAGGCGCCCAACAGCCTCCTGAGATACAGGGGCACTCCGAAATATACGAGTGCCGCCTGTATCACCGCATGCGGGAGACTGTTGAAGGCATTGGCGATGTCCAGTGACACCGCCAACACTACCTCTCCCTGACGCCCCGCCTCTTCCGTCACCGCCCGCAGGCGTCGGAGGGCGTCGACGGTCGACCGGCGGGCCCGGAACCCGAACTGAAACTCATAGAGTTTCGGGCCCGGACCTTCCTCCATATGCCGGACGAGGCGGCGAGCCACGACCCTCTCCAGGGCCTTGCCAGCCTCGTCCAGCAACACAACCGGTCGAACCGCCGAAGCCGAGTCCGGGGGCCGACTGTCCTTCGGGAGAAGGCACAGCCGACCCTCTTTCCAGGCCCTCGGGAACTGCCCCGACCGCAGACAGCGGTCGAACAGCTCCCTAAGGGCCTGACCGAGGTGCACGAGGGAAAGGGCCAGAACCTTTCCGTGCACCCCGTCCGGACCCGGTGCCCTCCGCCTACTCTGGAGGCAGGTCAGAACTGCCTCCATTTCGGTGTCCGTTACGGGCGGTGGCGGGACGTCTTCGACGTCCGGCGTCTGCCGAGCCATCCTGGGGAGTGAACCCGCAGGGGCGTCGGGGAAGAGTTCCCCGACTATCCTCCCCAGGAGCTCTGGCTGGAGCACTCCGGTGAGAGGGCCGACCGGGTGCGGAATTTCTCCCGCACCCTTTATACGGTCGGCCCCAAGGGTCTCTCTCGAGACCCTTCACCATCTCCAGCCAGGCAGTCTCCTTGGCTCGGCAGATGGCCAGCTGCAGGATCTTCTTTTCTCCACGTAGACCCTGTACAGCCGACCATCTCTCTCCACATCCTGGGGTCGGCGCCGCCTGCTTCGGGTGTACGCCCTACGGGCCCCGTTGCAGGCGACGCGGAGGTCGGCAATCTCTGTCGACCACCAGAAGACCGCCCGCCTAGGGGGGGGACGCCCAACGCGGGGCATGGCCGCTCTGCAGACGTTGTGTAAAACGTCGCAGAAGCGGCCAGCCGCATCGTCCACCCCCCCGTCTTCTGTTGGCGGGAGGCCCCAGCGGCCGACAATGGCCGCCTCTAGTGCCAGTTCCCGGTTGAGCTTTGTGAGCGCCCAACGCGGGAACCGGCTTCGACCCCAGGAATTCGACGCCGGACGTCCGGAGGCTGGAGACACCTCGAACCTTATATATTTGTGGTCCGAAAGTGTCTCCACCTCCGTCTCAACTCTCCAACCCTCCACTTGCCGTGCGACGGCCGGAGTGGCGAACGACAAGTCCACCACTGAACCTCCCGACCGCCGCACGCATGTGTGGGCTGTCCCAACATTAAGAAGGGACAGCCCGGCAGCTAGCGCCCACTCCTCCACCTCCTCCCTTTAGGGTTCGTACGGGGTTGCCCCAAGCCGTGGACTTGGCAGTGAAGTCCCCAGCACGAACACCTGGAGGGGCGCTAGCTGCCCCACCACCGGCCCAAGAGCGTCGAGAAACCGCTCGAGGGCCGGCAGGTCGCGGTTCGGGGAGAAGTAGACTCCGACCAGAGCCACCTCTCCCCGAACCGCCGCCACGTACCCGTGGCCCCTCGCTTTGGGGACGAGGGGCGGGCCTACTCCAGGCCTCACGGTGATGGCAACGGAGCCGTCCAGATCCCCACCCAATGAGGAAGGGAGGGGACGAAGTACGGCTCCGCCATCACCGCGAGATCGACGCCCCACTCCGCCATGGACTGCAGGAAGAGATCCTGCGCCGCGGCGGAGTGGTTGGCGTTCGCCTGGAGCAGGTTGAGATGTCTGGCCATCAACCAGACATCCCAACGTCCCTCGAGCTCCCGGCCCGTTGGGGTTGGGCGGGGAGCTTTCCACGGGTAGATGGGGGGTGGCATGACATGCCCCCCATCACGTGGCCGGCAGGCCTGCCTGCATCGGCGCAGACCGCACAGTGCGGTGGCGCCGAGCAGGCAGCAGCCTTGTGCCCCTTCTCACCGCAGCGATAGCACAAGTCGCTGCGGTCGACCTGGTGGGGGCACGTGCCAGCCACGTGCCCCAGACCCAGGCATCTGTAACAATGCCTGGGTCTTGGCTCCAGGAAGTGGAGGTGCACTCGGCTCCACCCCACCGCGATGCTTCCCAGCTGCAGCAGCTTTTTCGCCGCTACAGCCGGGCACTCCACGAGGGCGGAGCCCATCCCTTGCGGGCCATTGCCGGTGCGCATGCTCCGGACAATGACCTGCGCGGCAGTGCACCCCCCTTCCTGCGCCAGTGCGGCCGTGAGGCGGTCCACAGTGGTGGTGTCATTGAGGCCCGTGACTCGCATGTCGGCGTTTTTCACGGGCCTCGACACCTCCACCTCCTCTGTGAGGACCGTCCTCAAACGGTCCGCCAGGGCATCGGCCTTCTCCGAGCTGGTGGAGCCTGGCACCTCAATTAGGCGCGCTCCGGTCGCCGATTGGCGGATCCGGAGCGGCCCAATGCCCAGCTCTGCCAGGTCCACCGCTCGTTCAGCCTTTAATAGGGCCGAGGCATATGTCACCCCCTTTGTTGCTGCCTCAGGCCGTAGTTTAATAACCACGGCCTGAGAGCGAGGGAGGACGACTTGCGGCTTCCTAGCCTCCTTCGCCGGTGGTGCCGCCGCCCCGGCTACCGTCTTCCTGACGGGTGCCTTGCGGCGGACCACCTCCGTCCACTCCATCGGGTTACTCCCCGATGGAGCGGACGGGCCCCCTGAGGCTGCCGGCGTCGCCTTTGAGGTTGAGGGACCGAATGCAGTCCACTCAACCCCCGCCGCACCTCCACTCTTTCCCTTACCCTTCCCCTTTCCCTTGGGTGTCCTGGGAGGGGGAAGGGCCGGAAACTCCTCCACCTCGCGCCCTCCCTGTGGCTGGACGGAAGGCTCCACCACTGAGCGTGCAGCAGGTTTCACTGCTGCACGGTGCACCTCAATGGCGGCCTTCGTCGCCCTCGCCAAGGGCCTTTCATCACCCGCTAGGGGTGGGCGGCAGACCTGTTGCGGGAGCCGGGACTCCAGTTCGGAGGCGGCCATCCACCAGGTTGCCAACCAACCTGGCGATGTTCCTCTCCAGAACTTGGAGTTGGTCCCGGCTCATAGGACCGTCCTGTTTGGCCGTCTTTCGGCTCTCCTCAAACTCCCTGCGGTGCGCACGGACCTCCTCCCGCAGGTTAGCCACCTCCCGCTGGAGCCGATTATTATCGGCTCTCAGACGGCGGGTTTCTTCGGCCTCCGTGCGCACCACAAGGTTGTCAAGGACGTCCTTCACGAAGGAGGACGCCCTCTTGATTTTACTGGAGTACCCCCCCTTGAGGGCGGTACTCTTCCCGGTCAGCTCCAGGATAACCCCGAGCTGACCCTCTGCCGCCAACAAGAGGTCCTCCGGACCCATTGCCCCCAGATCAGAGGGGAGTTCTACCTCCCTCCCCTCTTTCTCCCTCCCAGCTTCCCCTTTCCTAAACCTGTTTTCGAGGGCAGCCGCGAAAACAGCCTCAGTCTCCTCCACCCTTTTTTCTCGCAAAGCCACCCTTGCTTTCGCAAGGGTGTCTGCGACCCGCGAGCTCCCCCTTTTTGGGGAGGACACCTTTCCCTTCGCCTTCCTTTTCCCCCGATCCTCCCCCGTTTCGGTGTCGGAGCCGGAGACGGCCGACATCTCCGAGAACAATCTCTTTCCGTGGCCCAGATCCGACTCCGACAGCGACGTCACCGACAAACTGCCCAGAGGCCTCCGGCCCCCGATGTCTCCCCCCCCAACAGCGACCTTCGACCCCCCCGCGAGTGGTTCGTCGTCCGAGTCGCTCACGCCCTCGTCCGACGGAAGCACCCTTCCCTCATCATAAATTCCCCCCCCCCTCGACGAGCGACCCCCGCCCGGATCCCCTTTTCCCGATCTCCTACTCATTCTACACGCCGGACAAAACAATCACCAATTAACAAAACAACACAACAATATCAAAACAAAATAACAAAGTAACAAGATAAAAACAACCAACAAGATAAAACAACCCCAAAATAAAACAACCCCCAGATAAAACAAACAACCCCAAGCTACAAAGAACAACCCCAAGACCATAAACACACCCCAAAATACCCCTCGTTTACCCACCTCGCCTATAAAAGAGTAAACGCGGAAACTCTCTACAAGTTGTTTCATTAAAGTATCTTGTTTATTCCATGAAAATATTTTCAACAGCATTTATTTGTAGCTTAATTAACCTCAACCATTTGTAACTTGTTTGAGGCAGTCTTTGAAGTTCCGACATAAAGAGCCCAACCTCCCTTTGACGTCGTTAAGACGTCTTTAGGATCCTTGGCCTAGGGCTCTTTTTACACGTGGTTTGCCCTCCGGATTATCTTGGCTAGTTAAATTGCGTCATTGATTGCCTAGTGGCTAAGCAGTTCCGTTAACGATCCGACGATAGATTTCGGATCTCATGCTTTTTCGGTTTATAAGTACAGAAAAAGAATCACTTGCTAAACATTTGAAGCGTATAGCGTTGGTCACATATGAGACTAAATAAGCTTGGTGAATAGTGGACAGCGAAAGCTGTCTGTGACCACCCAAGTAGATTAAAAGGACGCGAAAGCCTATTTAAAAAAAGGAGTGACGTGAAAATTCATTAAGCGAATACAAACAAAAGCTTCATTGTAACGTGAATAGGCGGAATTAACCAGCGCTTGAATAAATCCTTTTATAGCCTATCAAACTGCGTTGTTTATGGTCGCCGGTTATATTGAATAAAGAGATCAAAAGAGACTCTTAAATGTTAATCGGGTCATGAAAGTACATAAAAAAATAACCAAAGTAGTTAACAATCTATTGGGTTGTAGAAAACCGTTATTCATCAATACAAGCTTTACTGGAAATAATGGACTTCAAAAGTAGTTTGATGACTTTGTTAGTTTCTGTTTAATTCGGAAATACAAAGAGGGCGTCCCCGAATAATAACGTTTTAACGTTTGATTTGAAGTAGGTTTTTATTTTCACTCGTAAATTTATTTATTAATTAATAAATTTTGACAAGTTTCTCCGTCTGATTGGTGTATATTAATGTAATATATTTATTATTACTGTAATGTACTTATTATTTTTTTATTTATTTTCAATCCTTAGGTTAAGTTTTTATAATATTTATATAAAAAGTAAAATACATAAAAATAAAATACAAAATACAAAAACATTATAAAAACCTAACCTAGTGTGTGCCACCGGCAACGAAGCAGGACTTAAGCAACCGGTGGTTAGGGCGACATTGAGAGAAACCTCCTGACGATGCGTGCTGTGTCCAGGAGTACTGCCTTCTGTATCTGACCCTTGATCCAGCCATCTAGCGAAAGTCTCTTAAGATGTTGTTCGAGACTTTTCGCTATGAGACCGTTTGCAGAAACGACTATCGGGACAATGATCGTCGAATCCACATCCCGCATGGCGGTCACCTCATGAGCCAAGTCGAGGTACTTCATACTTATTATTATTATGTTAAACAAATGTGAAGTATTGATTTGAAGGTTAAAGTACCCTCGATCGTATACTTGATACATAATTATGACTACTAAATTTATGTCAACCTAAAGTTAGATCCAGGCGCAGTATAAAACGAGAGCTTTTCTCTGTATATCTGTAATATATCAGTGTGTTTGGCAAAGTATATAAATATTCCGTGACATTAGCTCTGTATACTTGTGGTAAGAAGTTGTTGTGATAAGTCTAGTTTTACTTGTCTAGTAAGCCGCGCACACAATCTTACCCAACTGTATATTACTTGACAAACAATGTAACGGTTAATACGTGACTTATCTCAATCGTTTCAAACTGATATTCATGGAACCGTTGTCCTGGTTGAAGAAGTTACATAAATACATGCTTTTAGAAAGGAATATATATTGTTTAGGAGCTTTAGTGAAGGTAACCAAGAAACAACACGAATCACAATTTCACGTCTTATATTACACAACAAACATTTAAATTAAACCAATCTAAATTATCGTTAATTACTCGAGAAACTAAGTAACAATCATTAACGTAGGCTTAATATATTAACAGAACAGTAAATAGTAAAGAAAGAAAAGGAAAATCAGTCTCGCAGCCTTTGAACGATGTTGCTCCGAGTGCCCCAGCCAAATGAGACGGTGCGAGGAGCGCACGCGCCGTTTATTCAAAATGTTATGGTCATTCCTTATAATATATATATTTATTTTTAATGATTTTTTTTAATAAGAATGCAAAAAGTATTTCTTTATGTTTTTTTTTTAGAAATATCACTAACATTCTTGTTGGAATGCCAACTAAGCTTAAGCTTGTGCTAGGAGATGGTTCACGTCAATAGTCGAATGGTGAATTCGAACCTAGTAAACTAATCATGCCTTTGATCAAGTAGTTCGACTCTATTGAGCATCGAATAAAGGTTTGCATCTAGAGTCCTTACTCACGTCTGACAGGATTTCAGCCGAACCACGATGGAGTCTTCGGAGACTTCAGCGCTGGGCTGAACTAAGAGCTTACGTTCCAGCCCTGTAGATCTGGGCTCTCAAGAATAAGACTACGGTATCCCCTGCCTGTCGTACAAGGCGACTAAAAGGGCCTCGGGTTCACTGGGCGACAAGGGTGGGGGCCTGCGTCGTCCACCAAAGTGGACCCGGGAAGAAGGCGACATCGGCTGGCCCGTGTCGCCTTGCGCTGCGAGGGCACAGGGGAGGAGGGAGTAACCTCCCCCCGGGACGTGCTCTCCTTGAGCACAGTGCAGAGGGGCTCCGGTGCGTTCCACTGGAGATCCCGTCCCCTGGAGCCCCTCGTCATGCACCGAGGAAAGGGCCACCGGGGAGGTTTTAGTGGGTAAGATCCCCACATAACCGCCGCCTTCCCCCCAGAAGGCGGGGTATCTTTCTGAAGATTTCCTCCCCGTCAACAAAAAAAAAAGAGCTTACGTTCACCTGACAGTCCATGGAAGTTATGTCTTCGTGCTATATAAATCAGTTTGTAAGATAGCAGAGATTTTAAAACGAGCTAGTATCTTTATTCTCAATCGTTTCCTCAGCGCAGTGGGAGCTGCTCTTAAAGCCGGGTGGATATCCGCCTGCACCTGGAGTCACTAATAAGATTTTTTTTCATAAATTATAGTCTTTAATAACAACCCGACCTTACGATTCGCAGAGTGCCCTAATCAATTACGCTACGCTAATATTACATTTAATATATTAATAAAAAACAAATTTAAGTTTACAAAACAAAACCGGCTTTTAAATCCAATCAAATTTCACCGATCAAAAATTGATGTGTATTTGATTGGCGTTAAACAGTTGCTATTATTTTACTTATAGTATTTTAACCCTTTATAACCAAATTATAGCATTTAATTGAATTTTAAAACGACTTAAAAAAAAGGAGAAGTTTCAAAAGTGAGTTAACTCTTTTTTTATGCTTGTAACCTTATACTTCTCTATAATTTCACCTACAAAGAGACTGAAAAATTTCTTCATAGTATAAAATAAATTATCCTCACTCCTATTATCCTAACCTCACGCATATACACTCTCACATGCACCAACGCACACTATTCTTTGCAAAAACACACGAATACCACATAAGCTATATAATAAACTCTAGTTCATAAACTCGGAGTTAGGTACAACATCTCCCTAATACAGGCTATGTATTAGTCTAGCAAGGAGATGTGTACAGAAGGACAAAAACGAAGTAAGAAAATGTTTATAGAATTTGTTATATAACATTTGATAATATGTATCCAATATTTTTGTGTATGTGCATGTCGGTAATATAAAATGTAAGTGTGTGTAAAAAGTAGAATTTCGATGATTCTTTTTTTATTTGAAACTTAGTGCTTCCCGCGTTGTTTTCAGTTCTTAAAATAGCATCTACAAGGAAATGATATAAATCTTAAATTTGTGAGCGACGAAACAAAACGACGAAACTAAACCGATTTCGATGGTTCATTTTTTATTGGAAAGGGTAGTTTGATGAGGATTTGGTTAGGTTCTATATTTGGAAAAGCGCGGAAAAGCGTTTAACGTTTGAATCCATTTAAGGTCGGTTATTGTTTTTATCATAATTATACTTGTCTGTTTACTAAATCATGTATTTATGAATCATGTTTGTATGATTTAATATCAGAGCGAGCGTGTTAAAGAAAGATGTTACGTACAATAAAGTTATTTATCTCTCTTTTCTCGAACAATTTCTCTCCTTCACTGTGTACAAGAACAAAGGGCCGTCCTTTGTTGTTCAGAAGAACTGAACTAAAAAGCATTCGGACACGGGAAAAATTTATTCGACACATAAAAGTAGAAGCTGTTAAACTGATTAATGTTCCAGGGCTCCTACTATCTTTTTTTTTCTTTTTATTTATTACTGAACATATAACGTGTTAAAATTGAAGCGCAAATTAAATGTGGTACAAAAAGGCGGACTTAATGCTAAAAGTCGTTCTTTGCCAGTTTATCTTTGGGTTGATTTAGCTTGAAAAAAAAAACACTAAATAAACATATATACATAAACATACATATTTATAAACAACATAGATATATACACAATATAAGAAATGCTGTCGCGACATCGTGGAAACGGACATGATAGAGAATAATCTCACAAAGAAGGTTGCGGAAGACGGCAAAGCAGAGAATATTAGAAGGAAAGCAGACTCTGGTAGTAGGCCGGGAAATCCCTACACAGAAGATAAAGAAATAAGATAGATATACATAGAAATAAATAGATACATACGTAATCACATAAGTTTAAATATAGACGGTTTTTCCTTTTTAAATGAGAAAGAGCTAACTGAATGAAAATGTGTCACTTGATTTCATAGTATTTTGAGTAATGTGAGGAATGGCAGCTGCTTTACCGACCTTTTTATGTAGATAGAGTATATAGCATACTTTGTTACGTTGTTAGCATACGTTGCATAGCACGTTGCATAGCATCGCTTGTTGTGCGACTTTAGGAACCAATAATACTAATACTAATTACTAGGGAATTAATAATACGTCATATTTTAAGTATAAAAAATTATAAAAGGAAGAATCAAAATATTGTACCTTTTACAATGATAAAAAAACGAGAGTACTTAAATGTATAAAATTAAGAAAGAATATGCAGTAATTATTTATAGCAAAATATTTTCAAAATAATTTAAATCTCTATATTTTAAAAAACATTATATTTTGTACAAAAACCACGTTCGTTTAAGAAAATTCAAAATGTTGGTCCGAGGGCAAGCGACATAACGGGCGCAGTACTTTAGTTGCATTTTGGTCCCCGACTCGAAGATTCTTGACCAACATTCATGAGTGGTATTGACACGTATTCCAGAAACCTATTATCTGTTATCTATTTATTTAAAATTAATAAACTAATATGGTAAAAAACGCTCCATGCAATAGGATACAAATTTTATCAACAAATCACTGAACATAATAACTCATTGGTGTGTACATGCAACCGAGGAAACAAATCTTCGACTTATTTAAAGCCATAAATAACCTAAAGATATAAAGATTAAAAAATAGCTGTGTCCGTGCGGTCTCCTCGCAGTAAACTAGCATCTCGAATTCGATCCCTGTTGCCGGCAGCAATGAATTCGTTTGTTGTTGTTTTAAGTGCTGATTTACCAAGCGCCCGGTATTGAAGGAAAATATAGTAGGAAAACCTGTTAGAAAAATTTCTTAGACTTGTGAATTCCGGCAATCCACACTAGGGCCTTGTAGCGGACTGTGCCCTTATACTTTCTTTACATAGACGGCCTTTGTCCTACAGTGGGACATCTGTTATATGTATATACGAAGCGATTTGAGTCATCGTTCATTGTGCGTACAGCAAAGGAGTGGAACAAGTTGCCGGCGTTAGTCTTTCCGTCCAAGTATGACGTGGAGCCTTCAAGAGTAGAGTGAATAGGCACTTACTAAACTAGAGCGTACCATCTTTCGACTATATAACCACTTAACACCAGGTTCCCACCTGGTCAAGCGCTAGTTTATACCCATCCCGTTTATATATATATATATATATATATATACATGTATGCCTTACGTTCAACAGACGGTACCCTAAACCATTAGTCTATACGTCATAATCTTCTTTTCTTATTAATTAACACAATAAAATATTATAAGTAATTTAATTGTATAAATGTAAGTAATAGTTAGTCATTATTATTTAAGTTTAGTTCGGTATAATAATGTGTTTCCCTGTCACGTTAAATCATTACAGGCTACAAAGTAAATGTGTATTCGTCTGAAATGTTGATATAGTTAAGCTCATGCATAATGACACGTTTAGGCAAATTGTGTTTGCATAGAAATTTCAATTTGGAGGCTTCGTTTATCGTATATTAATTATCAAGCATACGTGCCGATAGCCTAGTAGTAGACAGATAAACTTACTTACTGACAGATTGTGACTTAGTATCCTTACTGTATATAGAAACTCCTTTGTACTCAGTGTTCAAAAACTCATTACAATTTTTTTTTATGCCTGTAAACTAACGCTTGACCATGATCCCACCTGGTGTTAAGTGGTGATATAGTCGAAAGATGGTACGCGTTAGTTTAGTAAGTGCCTATTCACTCTACTCTTGAAGGCTCCCACATCGTACTTGGACGGAAAGACTGACGCCGGCAACTCATTCCACTCCTTTGCCGTACGCACGATGAACGATGACTCAAATCGCTTCGTTCGGACGCGCGGAACATCGACTATAAAAGGGTGGAGACCCGCCGAGTGTCTAAACGTCCGAAGGTAGAATGGGGATGGAGGAATTAACACGTGTAATTCCTGTGCACACTCTCCAGAATGTAATCTGTAAAACACCGAAAGGCTGGCATCTTGCGCCTGTGATCAAGACTATCTAGGTGTAGATCTTGGTCATTGGACAGTACTTTACAGTATAAGTCGTGTCCTGGCTGATATTCGGGCGGGACTTAAGAAGACACGAATTACGATTCTCTCTTGTTTATTCTAGCATTATTAATTTTACTATAAACTTAATTAAATGATTTATCTGTTCAATAAAAGTATAACTGTGTTTGTGTTTGATGTTTTAACAATATTATTGGTCAATGACAATTTTTTTACTCCAGTTTAGCACTCAAAGTGTACTTTTCGTATTATATTTTGCAAATTATAATAAATAAATAATAAATTTATTTATTCACCTTTATAAATTTACATTTACAGTTTACTTATACGTTTACAATTTACGTAGTTCTTAAATTGGTGAAAGTCTGGTGTCTGTACTAGGGTACCCTGTAAGACAGATCACCAGTCCCCCACCATACTTATCATAATATTGTACTTTTATTATGATTCTTAAATTAAAAAATAATATGCGACAGAGAAAGTGTGTGTGAATGTGTGGTGTGTTTGTGTGGTGTCTCTGTGGTCTATGTGTGGTGTGTTTCGTGTATGTGTGTGCAGTGTTCTATATATGTTGTTTTAATTTATGATGAGATTTTGAATAAGTTTTCTGTGGTAGTTAATATAGTTAAGCTTTAGTAGCCAAGGTATGAGGACTATTTTACATTTGGCTTTAGGCAGGTTGTAGATTATACAAGCCAATATGTTTTCTGTCTCGTCCTGGACTGTCTGGCAGAGAAAAATCTCTCGTACTCCTTGCGTCGGTTTCCTCAACGCTATATAGGTCGAGACGATCTCATAGGAACAGTCGGACCTTGGTGATCCGCTTTCCCCTATCTGCAGCCGTGTACAGAGCGTTGCTAACTGAAGTGCATAGAATGGTGCCAATCAAACAACAGGCTTCGACCTCTACTACTACTTTTGTTGGCTATATATTTTGGTCACTGTGTCTTCTGACAATGTGCCCAAAATATATACCCTAGATTTGATCTGACATCACGTAGAATGGACATGTTGGCACACGGCACACTGTCCATGGGATCTCTTTCCCCAGCTTCACATCTCGAAAGCAGCAATGTGATCCCGCTTGTCTAAGCATTAAGTCCGCATTTATAAACTTCCATTTATGTTGTAACAATAAGTATAAATAAATAAAATATTGAAAAAAGGGACCCGGAAAAATATCGGCGTGGCAGAGAACGGTTTCCCTGTGTAACCGCTGCGGAATTTCTTACGTAATTTATAGCCAATTTGTACCTGTCCCCTGTTAGATCTAGGTGCGTGATCGTGAAAGTATTCCTTTTCCTTTTGTTAAAAACGACTATTTCGATCTATTTTCAGAATTGTATAGTCATTTTAATATATATATGGAAATATGAAACTTACGTGTTTTTTTTTATAGAAAAACTACACAGTTGGCCAGAGAGGCTAGCCTATACTGCTTCACCGGATTGAGAGGTGCCATAGCTCTTAGGTGAAGCAGTGAACCTCTATTAGCTAGTAACTCGACACAAAGGTCCCTCAGGGTAACCTCGGCTTGAACGGTTTCTATGTTACGCGTAAGTATACCGACCTGAGGGCGCCAGAGAGGGCCGAACCACGACTCGGTCGGTAGCTGTTTTATTAATAAGAACTATTGGGACAATCTAAGCTAAACTAACTTAAATGCCATTCGGGAAGCGTTGGCTCTGGGAGAAGAAGTGGCCGAAGAAACTGAAACTTACGGCTTGTGCTGAACTATTCGTGTAACACAGCAGATACCGTCTTAATCGTTCTGTTGGTAGTCCCAACTAACATTTATTGTACTACGCGCTTCCAAAGTAAAAAAAACATTTTTTAATAATTTTCAGTGAAGCAAGCTTAGATAAAAAAATGATTTCGTAATCGGTTCAGAACCGATGACGATGTGTACACAAACGTTAAAAAAATACGGTCAATCAGTACCAAACCTCCGTTTTCGAAGTCGGTTGAAACGAAACTCAATCGACTGAAGACGTAAGACTTGAATTGACACGGTGACTGGTAATCAAATTGTTTTAGTTCACAGAATCCGTCGACGGAAATTCGATTAAAAGGGACCCGTCCCCTTTTACGTACTTTGTTCAAACAACTGACCCTATTTTCTATTTACAAACTAGTTTAATTTTAGACTGGTTCTTTGTGTCGGCATTTCTACCTGCATTATTAAGACTTCTCTACTGTATTTAAAGATTATTTCTCACATGTCTTCAATCTACGTCGTAGTAATTATACGTCTCTTTACGTTCTCTCTCTCTCTTCCGTTGCTATTGGTCCAACATGATGATGGGGTCAGCTTTCCAGATTATCACTTTCCACTTCGCTCTGTTCCCGACATCGTCTTTGGTGATGTTGCACTGCCTCATGTCTCGACACCAAACTTTCCTTATCTGGGGTCTTCCTCTGGATCTTCGACCGGGAAGGGAAAGTTGAATTCTAGCGGGTAGACAGTGACAGCTTTTACTAATCGCTTTTCTAAAATATTTCAATTCGTCACACGGCCTCACCTTTCTGACGACTGGTGGAAAAATATGATTGATCTGGCTACGTACAGATCGTTCTAGGACACTTTCTAGAAGTTCTTTGAACAGTTATCTAGCTACAGATGTAGTGAGAAATTATTTTCTTTCGATAAAACTCGGAGCTATATGGCAATACGATGAGTATAATATAGAGATGTACAAACATAAAAATTATTACTTAAAACGGGATATTATCATTACCAGTGTATTATACGAAATAAGTTCCCGACATTTTTAAGTAATAATTGTTAAGTTCGTGACCATGTTAGTTTAAAAGCATAATTATGTTACAATCACCTTCTGTAACTTTGTACTTAATACTAAGTTTTATTGCCATTGGTAAACAACACATAATCTCCACTTGAAAACATCATTAAAAGTACAACAAAATAAAGCTTGTATATATATGGTTCTTACTCAGTTTTTATAATATCAAATTGGTTTATCTGAACGGTGTTATAATTTTTGTCGTTTTAAATAAATATATATTTTAGTGGTAGGGGGAGATATAAATAAAATAAATAACTGTTAATCAAATGAAAAAATCGTGTACAGTTTATAACATAATTTATTGAAAATAATGAACTCCTCTTTCGTTTAATTATAATTCGTAATCCAAAATATTTTAAATTTAGCATAATAATTACATATTACTCAAAATGTACAATAAACATGGCTCCGGTTATATACTAAAAGCGCGCGGACCTTACATTCTTATACAAAAATTATTAAATTATTAATTCTAACATTAATTAAGTATTATTAATAATTCACACTTTTATAACACTATACAGAGTGAAGCAATTGTAAAAATTTTCGATAAAGCAATAATGGAAAATAAAAACAAACAGATTTATTTTCGTTATTCGCTTCTCACCGACCTGAGCTTATTAGGTCTCATATATAAGTGGCAGGGGTGAGTTAATCGCCATATAGCGGGCATAAAAGCAAGGCAAGCGTCAATAGCCTAATAGTTAATGGTATGGTAACCATTAACTTGGTCCGTACAATTGTTTATGGTACGGACTGCGAATCGTAAGATCGTAGGTTCGAATCCACCATTCGACTATTGCTGTGAACCATCTCCTAGCACAAGCTTAAGCTTAGTTGGAATGGTTAACAAGATTGTTAGTAATATTTCTGAAAAAAAAGGAATAATGGCTGGTTTCTTTTTTTTTTTAAAGTGGGCTGTAATTTTTTGTCTAAACTCTCTGTAATTTTTTGTCTAAACTCTCTTTGGTACAAATCACCTGCAATTAGAATCTATTACCGTGAGATTGTGAGAGGAATGTTTAGCCATACCACCATTGGTGATGATGATTCTGTTTCTCACCGCAGAAAAGCAATCGTCCAAGTAATTTTTCGGACCTCTCGGTCGCCAAATACGTTCTGTCCTACGTACCCAAAGGTTCGGGCTCAGTGACCTAAGAGCTATTCCATCTCTCAATCCGGTCAAACAGTCAAAACCTCTCTCGCCAATCTGTGTATTGAATAATTGTATGTATTCGATAGCGATTAGATTAACGGTATGTTTATTAAACTCCTAGAGGCTGGTACATTATGAATATGTTAAAATCTACGTACATTGCATAGGATGCTGTGGCTTGAAGCAGCACGTTTGCTAACAACAACTTTTGCATATTCCCCGCACAACATCAAGCCTCTCTTTGTGAAATCGCATCTATTAGAATATTGATGACGCATTAATAATAGACCTACCCTTACCCCTCTTTGGGTCCCCCCTTGTGCCGAGTTTCTACGAATAGAGGTTCAGGGTAAGCGACTTAAGAGCTGGCCACCTCACAATCCGGTGAAACAGGCAAAGTCAACTTTTTTGGCTAATTTGTATAGATTCCGCACAAAAAAATAATGAGATATATCCGCTTTTGCAACACACAATATAATTTATATTGCAAAATCTCCAAAAATATTTCATCTAAAAAAAAGACAAATATAGCCAATATGCTACTATGCCAAGAACTTTGTGCTTGTGTTTAACTACCTCTACAGGCGTAAATGTTCTTTTACGGGCTGGAAGCTTTTACTATAACTATATATTACGCCACAGTTTATCTCAATAATACGTTCAAAAATAGTAAATTTGGTTTGAGCTCTTTACGTTCTACAACGCTATTAACTATTTCTACAGAAACCTAATAATTTTTAGGGATATCCACTGTTTCACGTAATTCTGTAATAAGTACTGCCTTAGTGGTCAATTTAAAGGTAAAGTTAATTTTAAAAATTTATTGGCACTTTATGAAAATCTTTATCTACAGGTACAAGCGTATGTTATTTTATTGTGAACGTTTGGATCTAAAAACGATAAAGTACATTATAATAAAATAATCGTGTATCTAATCTTTTAATATAATAATTGGTTCTTTCATTGCAACATTCGGGATCGTATGAATTTCGCGATTAGCAAATACACAAACGTCTTAAGTATTATTATTTATATTAATATCACTTTTGGCGTATTAACTTTTGTCAATTACAATTATGACTAGTCATTTGTGCACCGTTATGTTAATGCTTACCATATCTACGTTCCCTAAATATGTAGCTCAATCAATTTTTGAATTGCGGGATTCTAAACATGACTGAGGACACGCATTTACATATATTCTTGATAAATGCCTAAAAATCGTAAGGCACTGCCTTGTAATATTTCCTTTATTAGCTCATACGCAATAGCTGCTACAGTAATAACATCTTATCTTAAATGTTTGATGGCAATTACGTAATTATAATAAATCATTTCATCAAATAAATAATAAATTTATATTCATAGTGAAATTAGTATCAAAGCGGTATTCTTAATGACGTTTGTTGAATGTTAATTGACTTTTGAGAAGTGGTAATTGCCTCATAGCTACCGGGCTTTTTAAAATGAACCACATACGCTTATAATCCAGGAGTGTTTTCTTCTTCTCAATCGATCTCCCATTGTTGAGGATTATGACTTCTATTTGGGCGATCAATCACTTGCCTCCAGGAATTCCGGTCAATGACCCGATGGAAGGCATCGCTGGTAGATAATTCCAGTTGTTCGGAGATCTGGTCCGACCACCTAATCAGACTTCTGCATCTAGCTCTTTTGCCATTGACCTTTCCCGTCAATACCAATATTTCCAAATTATTAGAATTTCTTCGTGTAACGTAGCCGAAAAATCTCGTCGCGGGCATTAAGCTATAATTATTTGCGCCTATCTACGGTACGAATATAATAATTATTTACATTTCTTATATAATAATATACAATAACAACTCCATGTATAAGACTTGTCTCAACAGTCAGTAGCAAATATGGACGATTAAATCTGTTTCAAATTGTGTTATTCAATTCCGGTTTTATTTGACATTCGTTAGCATGTCAAAGATTGGCAACTTTAACAAAGTTTCATTTCATCTTCCGCATACTGAAGTGCTATTTTAAACAAATCGTGTTCACCTATTTTAACAAAAAAAAAATAATCACGTTTTAACAAGTAACGCTATAGAGGCGTTTCCTCGCCTGATTCACATTCGGGTAATCTTATGACTCTAGTCCCCGCCAGAACTCCAACACCATCCAAACACGATCTTCTATTTGCAATTACGTCCCTAAGAAAGGCTCTTCTAGGTCCTGCTAAATCTGTCCCTGTTATGGATCTAGTAATTCTACGCAAAGCAGGTAATTTCAATGCTTCTTCATAAGGTGGAGGCTCATCCGTGGGTGTGGTTTGTGCTCGACCTCCAAATGGATCTCGTGAACATGTAGGTGATAATTCTCTGGAAAAATATAAAGTATTTTCTCCATCCCTTCTCACTTGCTGTTCTGATATCAATTGGTAATTAGGTGAAGCATTGTTTGTAAAATCATCTAATATTTGCCTTGCACTCCTAGCCGTTGTTAAAACTCCAGTCCAAGATCGCCTATTCTGTTTAATATCATAGGATCTAGCGCTTGCAGCAATATTGCTGCTAGAATGTGTGCTAGATATTAACACCTTCGGCCGACGAGGGGGTTCATCGAAAGATGCAGCTTTCACTGCTGGTCTATTACACCTTTGCTCGTTTTCAATGTCAATTAGAACGCCATTGTTCGTTGCGTTTTCACTTGGCTCTTCTCTAAGGGCGGCATCGATTCTCATGGCCTCCGAATATGATGGCACTAGGGCACAATTACCCCGGATAGCGGCGAATAATTCAAGACTATCTACAGTGGAAGCGTGAGATAGGGGGAGAGTGCGGGATGGACGGGTTGTAGAACAGAGTATCGCGCTCTGTTCATCAGCAAGATTCCAGGCGTAATTCGCAGCTGGCACTGGTGGTATGGTGTCTGATAGATGTGTATCTAAATCAAGTTGCCGGCTCGGATCCAGTTCATAATTCGTGCCAAATATTTTTGTGATCTGAAAGAGAAATAACGTTGATCATCTGAAACTTCTTTGCTGTCGTAATGATTTCTAAGAAATTAAAAAAAAATACCGTATAATGAACGTAAGCTGTGTTACATTCGATAACAATTCGTAGAGGCCAAGACAGTAGCAAGCAAGATAAGGACCAAAATAATATTTGCGATGAATACCAAGGGCATCGGTCCGCTTCTCTGAAATTAAATATCGCAATTAAATATCTCTTATCCAAAAATAAATATGATTAAATTTAAAGAGAAATTCACCTGTACGCTACCATGTATTCTTTAAATGAACTGACACCTATGAGGTCCAGACCCTCTCGCATTTCCATGAAGTCATCAAACCGTTCATGTTCAGCAAAGAATCTTGACCTTTGATCTTCGAATTCTAAAACAGAGTTTAACACTTTAATAGCAAGAAATTAGAAAAGTTTAAATAAACTCTCTCACGACTTGTTTCTTTCCAGGGTAGACAAATATAGCTTCTGTTTCATCATGCTTATCAGATACGATACATTTTTTGATTTTTTTTCAACGTAGACGTAAGAAATAAGTGTATGGATTTTATACAGACTTGTTACCAGGCCATAAAAGCTTGAAATAATAATTAGATTGGATATGTGACAGTTGGTGAGTTGATCGCCATGTATTGAAAAAAAGACTTGTAAAAATAGTTTTTCTTAATTTATCATCCAGTAGTCTATCAATCTACAATCTGTGGCGAACAAACTCACAGAATCAAGATGTACCTATTACCATGATGTCATCACTAAAGCGCTGAGCCAATTTTCGGAGTGAAGGAAATATATTATACACATTCAAGTATACACATTATTAAATTATTTTTCGTTACAAAAATCAAGTAAATATCGTGTCAGTTTTGTTGTACTTACCACTGGCAGCTTCAATATTAGCGAAGGCGAATCCTTTACTAAATCTGACTTTAGTTATCGGAGTTCTTGAGTCAAGAACTAAATTCCTAGATGCGTCACGCTGTCCACAGCATGCGTGGGCGAATGACGTACTGGCGCTGTGTGTATTCACTCGTTCATAATATACCTACAATGTCATTTGTATTATTCATACAATATGATTTAATAAGAAGAGCAAACAAATATATATATAGAAATCGATTTATAAATAGCTAACACCTTTATGGCACGGTTTGCAAAACGTTACTATTGACGTGAATATCTCATAGCTTGTTTAGGATTAGTTAACAAGAATCAACATTATCAGCCTGTGTCTATCTACTGCTGGGAATAGGCTTTCCCCAATGCTTTCCATCATATACGATCTTCCGCTTTCCGCATCCGGCCGTAGGTCCATCTGGAGGAGGGCGCCGTATGCTTCTCCGACCTATGCGCTGCCTCCATTCCGCCTTTCCTCCCTCATCCATTTATAAAAATATGTTGTTTACTAAAAAATACACTGTGTCTCTGAGAGGCAAATTCATTGTTGTTTCTTTCGCCTGACATGAACATTGTATGCAATAAGTCTTATGTTCCGGTCGCTGTCTCCAACAAAAAGCCTGCACGAACGGTACGTGCTATTCGGGCACGGTTTTGTCTGGAATCGTAACAATTAAAAACATGGAACAAAAAACTTCCAAACTATATGCTCATTGTGTTTAAAGTCCGATAAAATTTAAAGTAATTCCAAACGCTCTTACGTGTTATTTAAGGTTATTTAGAAGTACATTGGAATATTTTTTGTAATTTAAATTGAATAATAGGTACGTGCTAGCGTCCTTATTCGATCTGCGGTACCCATAAAAATTTTTTGCAATTTTAAATGCTGATGTACCATATACTTGGGGGTAAAAGAGAACATCTCGTTAATTTACACACCCACACAGACATTTATAAAATATTGTTATGATTTGTTATGCTCATATTGTATTTTATTGTGCTTTTCAAATGGGAGAAGACACTGACCCCTGAAACACAGTTCCAATAGAACCTAGCTCAGGAGTCAGGGACTTGTCGGCAGTCGCCTCCTTCTGCGAGACAGTCATGTCCCAGAAGGAGGCCGACGAGCGGGTCAGGAGGGAGCCGTGGGGCTCCCTCCTCCGCAGGCGACGAGTCGGGGTGCGCAGGAGGCGTTTCAAACGCCTCCTCTCGCTACCCCGTAATCCGAAGCGGGGCCAGGATGGGAACCTGGCCCCAGCATGCTTCGGCGTCGTCGGGACTTCTCTGAGTGCCGGAGGAGTCCCCTTCGAGGGTGAAGTCCGGTCTTGCCGAGACCGGCCGGTCGTTGGGGTGTCCTGTCGCTGACAGATCCGGGGCACCCGCTTTTAACGGCTGATTGCATTCGCGGAAGGTTTAGTGGGTAGGGGCTGCCCAGGCCGAGTCCCACACATCCCTCCGGGCCCACCCAGGGTACCGGAGGATGGTCTATAAAAAGATTCCCCCGCGTGAAAAAAAGCCCTTGGACGATGTTGCCGCTCCGAGTGCCCCGGCCAAATGAGACGGTGCGGGGAGCGCGAGCGCCGTTTATTCAAAATGTTATGGTCATTCCTTATAATATATATATATATTTTTAATTATTTTTAAGGAGTCAGGGACTTCACGTTTCTTTGTTCAAACATTTTCTATGGTGACTAATAAAGATTTATTATTATTATTATATCTCGATCTCTCCTAGGGCTGCGGAGTGGACTATGTCTTATACTCTCTTTAAAGCGTGGATTTCCCAACAGTGGGACATACATACGCTGTTTTGCTTATGTTCGTTTGTGCTCACTGACCATTTTACTACATATACTTACGCAGTCGTTGTATAGCTCTTAACCTGTTGTTTGATTCATCTGAAATTACTAATTCGTCCAGTTATATTACGTGAAATTTACCTCTGACCCGGATACCTTTTTAATTTTTCTTCTTCTTGTGTTTCGGTTGTTTTCTTACATTTAGCTTTTTCTTATTTTATAACACTTATGCTTAGATACAAGTTTAATATATAATTATATATGTCTATTTACTTATATACTATTTTCTTACAATTCTGTTTGTTTTCCTTTTTTTTATTTTACACTTTATCACATATTTTATGTACATTTAGTTTTTTAACAACTTAAATAGTGTACGACGGTGTTTTATTTATATCATGGAAAAATTCCATCTACGGTCTACAAAACAGTTACCTGCTACGTAAGCTCGTAGCAGGTCACGCACCTGGGTGGTGGTGTAGGCGTCTCCATTTCGATATCGTGTGACCTGCCGCTTGCGTCGCACGTAATGGTAACATATCGCCTTCCACCTGCATATTTAGAAGCGCAGTTAGACAGTAAATCAATACAGTTTAAAATGAACCAGTTGTGATTATAACAGATATCTAGCTCTACATAAAGACGGAGTAACGTCCCCGCATATATTTATCACTTCATCCTTTAATATATATAAATAAATACAATCGATGTGTCTGTTTGTAATATTAAAATAAATTTTTACTACATACATATTAATGTATATAAGGGTCATATGAACATAGAAACGTTTTTTACAATTTTTCGTCTGTTTGTTCCCGCTAATTTCTGGAACGTCTGGACCAATTTTGACGGGACGTTCCCTGGCAGATAGCTGATGTGATAAGGAGTAACTTAGGTTACTTTAAGTTTTAATCGCGGGGTAACACCGCGGCGGTCAGTTATTATAACATATATTGTAACAATAATTGATTATTAAGGTGGTATATAAGTGTAGAGGCACTTTAGTTTTGTTTATTAAGTATCTACATACGGGTCTTTCCTAAAAAATGATTTTATACAATAAATAAATATTTATAAAAAATTAAATTTACATCTTCTAACGCCCTCTCGTAACCTTTGAGTAAATTGTATTGTTACTATTGATCGGCTTCCTAGTACTTCTAATATATACGAGATGGCGTCAGAGTGAGTGTAAGAAGTGATTACATATTCGACCGATAAAATTAGGTAAATAGGTATGTTTTCCAAATCATCCCGGGGGAATCTCGGTCGCTCATACTTTAAGAAATGGAAAACCAAAACAATCATTCTAGATTACGAAATCGAATAATTATGTTTTTGTTTATAAATCCATTGAAGACTCTTACCAAACTCTTGGTGTAGCGTTCCTCATCGCATGCACCCTAGCGCTCACTGCTGCAACGTCCACCCTTCTTGCGAGTTGAATCCTGGCCGTGCTGTGGTAACATTCCACCAAGTACACCAAGTAAAGAAGCAAGACGAACGCTATTGGTATATACGCGTAGCCAACATCACACGGTGACTCACGAACCGTCCGTTTTATAGGGAACCTGAAACACAGAATCTGTTTAAGGAACAAAAACATCTCAATTAGTTATTTTACATCACAGAACAAGTAATCTAGGATTAAAACATCCAATCTTCCGATCGTAATTCGAACGCTTAGCCACTAGATTATGACTACTTTTTATGCTCTAAGTCTGCGCTATTATTTTTTATAGATAGAAACCGATAGTATGTTCAAAACTTTTAAATGTACAGCACTTAAAGCTCAAAGTCACCCTAACTTGAATAGCAACCCGAATTCGATCCCCATTTCCAGCACCAATTAATTTGTTTATTGATCAATTTGAAGTGCTGAAAAACATCGTGAGACCGTAGACCTACATTAGATGTCTTAGAAAATTTTCTATGACATCTATCATGAAGTCTTCTAATCCGCACTAGAGCCGCGTGGCGGACGATGCCATTTATCTCTTTACAGAGAAGGCCTCTGCCCAACAGTGGGACAAATATATTTAGACTGAAACTTTAACTCACGTATTAAGATCGATCAGCTCGCGGTCGATCTCCGCTGTGCTGCACCAGGCCACGGAACCGAGGCATCCGACTATCATAAGCGTGAGTAGGAAGCATTTCCAGTTGCCCTCCCGCCTGAGTACGCCACCAAGACTCTGCTGCCGAGGCCGCTGTAACACACGTTACTCTTTAGGAATTTAAACATAGACATATAAAATTTGCAGACAAGGAACTAGATCTAGGAGGCAAAACATTCGCAGTCCTGTAGTCCAGGAACTACAGAAAAAGCTAAAGTATGTAAAGTACCTGCATGGGAACGTTGGGATTAAGACCGCGAGGTGGAAGCTGATCAGTCCAGCGTGTGGACTGATCAGATCTAAACCACTCTTGGTCGTTAGCGCGTCGCGTTCACACTCCGTTAGCGAGGCTCTACGCACGGCTACAGACAGAGGAAAATGGCGACGGATCACCAAAGACAGACTGTTCCCACGAGATGGTCACGACCCTAGGAAACCTACGTGAGGAGGAAGTGGGTTTACGGGTGACAGGGTCCTTCTCATTGTTAAAGTTTCAATAGAACGGCTATACGCAGTCGTCCAGCGTTGCTACGAGAGGGTGCTGGAATAGGAGCTCCTCCTGTGTGATTCTCAGTTCAGAGTGCCAGTGATCCGTTCTTTGGAGATAATGAAATCCTTCCCAATGAACTGAGGATGACCCCTAATCTCCCTCTAATACCCTAAATCCCTTCAGAAGGCAGGGCTTATTTTGAAAATGTCACCTTATTTGTCAAAGAAAGGCGGACCATTCAAAATATAATTTAAATACCAGCTTAATGGCGCACAAAATGTTATGGAAATGGACTCCATTCTGAGACCTTTTGTTTATGTAAAATAAATAAGTTTATATTGCCTTGGTTATTGTCTCTGTTTACCCCGATAACTAGAAGGATTTAAGAGCTAATATATTCCTGATTAACAGCGATTCTACATATTTTTTATAACATCAATCATATTCTATAATACAAAATTGCGTGTCCATTCAGGTGTAAAGAGAATTTGTTCGTTGGGAAAAATGAATCAAGGTATAATAGAACTTGTTCACATATTCACATAAACGTGAATCGTACGGTTCTGCTTACCATACGGTAACACGGCTGATCTGATTCCATTCTTACATTATTGATTTCACTCGTGTTCTTTGTCTGGTATAACCGGAGATACGATGAATTTCTGAAAGTCTTAGATATGTATGCTAAATACATATTAGAAGAAAATCATATAAAACATGTTGTTTCAAAGTGAATTCCCACAAACTAAATAACGATATACTCAAATATCTTTGATAACGTTTGTCTTGAGGTATTTGATTGAGAGCTAATTTACTCTATGGCGTATTCTATGTGGTCTAATGTTAAGAATTCGTTGTTGATGATTAAGCATATCTTTGACTTCAGTTAGAGGTTTCAAAAAGGTATATAGTTCCTAGACCAGTGGTCGCACCGTCTGGGCGGTTGCCCCATGTTGTATAGTACGATCAAATAGTTGTAAAATTGACAGGGATTCGAACTTTCGATCATTAGTTCCGTAGGTCGAACATTTATCCAGTAGGCTAACGATGTATAGACTTTTTTTAAAGATATTCACGTGAATAATGCATTAGTTATCAATATTTATAACATTCTTCGTCTTTGCGGTCTTAACAGTCCCATATGTGGCAGTGGAACCTAAAAACGGAAGCTATTTAAAACTTTTTTTTTTGTTAACGGGGAGGAAATCTTCAAAAGATACCCCGTCTTCTGGGGGGAAGGCGGCGGTTATGTGGGGTTTATACCCACTAAAACCTCCCCGGTGGCCCTTTCCGGGGACATGACGAGGGGCTCCGGGATCTCCAGTGGAACGCACCGGAGCCTCTCTGCACTGTGCTCAAGGAGAGCACGTCCCGGGGGTTACTCCCTCCCCCCTGTGCCCTCGCAGTGCAAGGCGACACGGGCCAGCCGATGTCGCCTTCTTCCCGGGTCTACCTTAGCGGACGACAAATGCCTCCACCCTTGTCGCCCAGTGAACCCGAGGCCCCTTTTAGTCGCCTTCTACGACAGGCAGGGGATACCGTGGTCTTATTCTTGAGAGCCCAGAACTACAGGGCTGAACTATTTGAAACTTAGTATAAGCTGGCATGAACTTTTAACCACTAGGCTATCACCGCTTAATATATTATTCTATTTTTAAAAATATAAACTCTTTTTGTTAACAAAATTAGAACTTTATACTTCTTTTGTTAATTTCTCTTTAATTTTCTTCATAAAATAAGTAGTCTTCAGGCTTAAGTTGGAAAAAAAGGTTTATTACGAAAAAGTTTTCTTTGTCCGTAAGCAACTCGATTAATTGTCCTAATAAATCTCTGTCTTTCATGTGCTTTATACGTCAGTACATAAAAATGGCCTTATAAAAATTAAAATGGTCTTTGTCGTTAAAGCAAAAAAAAAATGTCAACATGACATTCATATTACGACAAAAGTAATGTACTTTCTGGCGTCGGGACGCCCGGGGAGTTTCCTGTTAGCTGACTGCGGCTGTGTCAAGGTCCTCAAGATATTGTGTCACGGTTTCTTCGAATGTATCGGATGTTGAAGGATTTTAGTTAATTCTAAAAATATTTTTAAAAAGGAGGAGCTTCTCAATTCATCTGTATTTATAAATTGATTTTTAATAATTTATAATTCTAATTAATTTAGCTTTCGTTATATCTCATACTGTGTTACCGAATTTATACCAGGTTATACTAATCATATAAATTATAAAAATATATAAGTGATGAAAAATCTTCAATATATGCATTCTACCCTGCTTAACATATGCGTGTCAAACAAACAGGTTAATAAATTAAAAGCATGTAAAAATAACACTGGGAGAAGTGTCTTAGAATAAACATAGAGTACAACAAGTAGACCAGACGGTATAACTCTTATACCCTGGAAGATGGGACGGCCTTTAGTATGGGATGCCACATGCGTCGATACTTTGGCGCCGTCAAATCTTCCAGAATCTTATGTTGAGGCTGGAGCGGCCGCTGCAAATGCAGAAAACATCAAGCGGCGCAAATATAGTAACCTCGATACGGGTTTCATTTTTGTATGGCGTTGGACGGGACATATGATAAGAGACAAAAATGACAAATGGACTAAACTGATCACAGAATGGTACCCGCGCCAAGGAAAAACATTGCGGTGCCCTTATGGACCAGGAAAGCTCACAAGAGATCCGAATGGAAATATGGACTATTACCGAGGACGAGCTAACGAACTAAAAGACTAGACAACGGCGACCGGTGTACAATACCTTAACGTGTCCGGTTTTTACATACAACGTTCATTATGTTATCACTGTAACTTGTCAGCAATAAAGGCTATATTATTATTATTATACTAATAATCGTATGGAAAAATTCTTGTTGATTGATATATTGGAAAATTTATGACAATCTATGATTAGGCTAGCATAAATGTGCGAAAACACGAACACCGTCTTTTATAATATTTATTTACAAAATGTAGTTAGCCTTAATCACCTTGCAATGTCCAATAACCCACTATTCAAAACAAAATTTTGATATTGTTCCTGGATGTTTTAAACCTATTATTATTTAATAAACATATTACTAGAACTGTAACGCTTAGCCTACGCCTAAGCTTAGCTTAAAATTGTATATTTGTGTATTTTCCTTAAGTAAGTGATTTTTTTGTAATTCTTATTAAGGAAATAAAATTCTCTCAACCCGTAAAATAATAAATGAATCAAGAGAATATAGGTACGAAAACTTGTAATAAGGAATACTGCAATAATACGTGATACTGCGGAAATTAACAAAAACGTCTGTGTGTAGCAGCGATTAAGGTTTGAATCATCAATTGTCTTCGTGATATACGTCTAAATCTACCTTTAGGCGTGAGCTTCTATTACACGAAGAAGTTACTGCCGGTCCTCAATCAAAGTAATTCAATAAGTCAAAGAATCCGATCAACCTAGTTCATAAGAATCAAACATGAAATGACATGCAACATCTTGCTGTCGAACTATAGTTCTATCAGGAAAGATAGCTGCATTAACACATTTGAGAGCCGCATATCGTAAACAATCTCAAAAAGATAAATAGTGAAGATACGACATTTAGCCTTCAATCATTAACGTCTAAAAATACAACAGCGTAAATCCAAACAATCTCCATCCCCAGCAAAACTTACAAACTCACATGTGAACTATACTAAAATTAAGTAAATCAAGTAAAAATAACGTCATCTGGAATTATATACCAATAGCTATTCTACCTGACATTCACTTCATTTAAAAAAAAAAAAACAGTTTATTGACCGGTTGATTTGTTGATGAATATTTTATGGCTTGGTAACAAGACTTTTAAGCCAAGTCTTTTTTAAAACACACTTATTTCTTACGTCTAAGATGAAAATGAAAATGTAAGTTAGATGATACCCCCATGAGACACCGCGCCATTGTTTTTTCCATTCATTGACCGGATTCTTTCAAAACATAAGATTAAAAAGAATGTTTTTAAATTTCAATAAAATTTATTATCAATTTCAAAAATAGAATCCAACTAGAAAAATAAACGATGTATACAAAGATAACACTCGTAAAATTGTGCCCAGTGAATTTAAAAAATGGCGACTTGCATTCGCCAGCCACAAAAGAGGATTTTAGATGACAAAATTATTTATATTGAATTTAGAATTAGAAAAATTTTATACAAAACATATGTCATAAATTTTCATTATACACACTTTTATCTAGACTTTTCCGAATGTATTTATCTCTAATGTAACAAAACCGTATCAAATATAATTTCAATATCCTCAACATTTCTGTGATATTTTTATTTACCGGCGGCACATTCTCGACCCTCTGAGTCTGCGAAGAGATGTCGGTTCTCTTTGCATCCTGTATCGCATTTACCATGGGGAGTGTTCTGAGGAATTGTTCGGAATCATCCCAGCTACCGATTTCCATTACCGCACATCTCGGCAGAATTCCAAATTCCACCGCCACCATCTTGATGGTTGGCGTTCAACGACTGTACGTTTTTCGCGTAACTTTCTCCCACGCACTGCCAACTTGTGGAATCAACTGTCGCCAGCGGTGTTTCCGAACGTTTACGATTTAGGGACCTTCAAGAAACGAGCCTATTCCTATCTCAAAGGTCGGCAACGCACCTGCAGCTCCTCTGGTGCTGTGGATGTTCATGGGCGACGGTGATCACTTAAGATCAGGTGAGCCGTATGCTCGTTTGCCACTTTTCATATAAAAAAAAAAAACATTAGAAGGCCAAGAACACGTACAAAATTAATATTGGGATTGGCATTCCGCTCTGATGCCACATTACCCAAAGATATGATATCAAAACAGAAAATAAAGCAAACATTCTTATATAATACTTTGTGATAAGCTAACAAACGACATAGTTTTTACAAGCTTTTCCTAAAAGTAATAACCAATTTCACCTAAAGCCATAGTACAGTGAGGGCTTGGCTCTGTTAAGAAAACATTAATTAAGCAAACCGAAATTGTAATTATTTAGCAGAAACATCATGTTTTTGTTGATTAATTGAGAATATTAAGGCGTAGGGTAAATTTCTATTTGTAAATACGAACATTACGTTAACAGATGTATTGATGCACATGATAAAAAGGCAATATTAAGGAAATTTGGAAACGCCGAGGTTGTATGCATGTAGATGCAAAAAGCGAAAGAGCTGTGCTAGGATTTTTTTATTTACAGGATAAGGGGCAAACGACCCGACGGGCCCGCCCAATGTTGAGTAATCACCGTCGTCTATTAACATCCACAGCACCATAGGAGATGCAAGTGCATTGCCGGCCTTTAAAATAGGAGTAGGCTCATTTGTCTCCAAATCGTACAGGATCGGAAATACCGCTGGTGACAGTTGGTTACACAGGTTGATAGTACGTGGAAGAAAGTTACGCCAAAAACGTAGTTATAGAACGCCAACCATCAAGATAGTCACAATGGAATTTGGAATTCTGAAATGTGCGGTAAAGGAAATACGTAGCCGGGATGATTCCGAACAATTCCTCAGAACACACCCCATTGTAAGTCATACAAAATGAACTCTGTCTACACATCTAGGTGCCTATAATCTTACGAGTACGAGGGAAAGTGGAAACTTAACGAGGACAGCTTTAAGATCGTAAATGAATACTCTACAAATAGTAATTAAGACTAGTTCTCTAAAAGATGTACTCGTACCCTGCATATAACTCGACGATTAACAGCTCAATATTATTTGTCATTGAATATAATCTATTAAACTTTAGTCTCTCCGCCAAAAACGAACCCAAATTACAAAGTTTGGCTTTGTGATAAACTTCGTAAAGTTGCTCGTTACCGTTAATTTGTTTATGAAGTCGACGTTCACAGTTTCTTCTTTCATTTGATGTAAAACACGCCATTTAAAAAAAAATTAAAAATAACGAATTTGAGAAGATTTTAAAAATTTAGGATACAGTTAAAAACACGCGAATGGTTTCTTTCGGAAGCTCAATATATTTTAGGGTGCTAAGGCGCGCTTTGCATATGACTATTTACTCTTAAAACCCACATCGAAACCAGCAGAGCTTCTTGAAGTCAGAAAGTAGAAGGAGATAGCGGTGAATTCGAGTACATTAATAATAACAGTTAGAAGCCAGTTAGGCTTGGTCGCACCGGACGACTGTTGCCTCACTCTAATCAGCTCTAAAAAGTCTTGTTTTTATATGTATAAATCAATGTGTGAGGAATATATCGTATCTATACAATCTATATATATAAAAGAGAAAGTGTGTGGGTATGTTCCATAGGGGCTCCGAAACGGCTAGACCGATTGCAATGAAACTTTGAGAAAATTTTCAGATTGACCTGGCGAGTGATCCTGTAAAGTTTGGTGACGATCGGAGCACTCCTCTTTTTGAACTGTCAAACAAGCCATACGTCGTCTTTTATTTCTGACATTAACTTGAGCCCGATATGTTTTTGGACAATTGATATATATTGTGAGGGTTAAATTAAATATTTAATAATGTCAGTTTATTATTTAAATAAAATAAAGCAAAATATAGCCCGGCGAAGCGGTCTGGGTACGCTAGTATGTTATAAATCAGGACTTTAATTTTAGCCTCCTAATCATGATAAACAAGGGAACATAAGGAAGCCTAACGCTGGTGTAATTACGGCACACACTAATCTGTTTTGTTAGAGCTTTGTCATGATTAGTTCATGCCAGGTATTGTCACGCGAAATAGCTGAAAACACGTCTACCTTTAATAAGAAAACATTAGCTCTCGCGCTACTCATCTAGAGGGTTAGCCAGAGACGTAATTCATTGATATAACCTGTTGCTATATATTGAAAAAAAAAACACTACAATAAAACTTTCTAATCTTTTAGCTTTTTAGCAGCTCCGTGTTTTAAGTTAATCGTGGATTTTAAAATATCTCAAATATTTAATATTTCTCTCATACAAAATTTATATTTGACAATTTTTACAAGTATTAACAAGCAAAAAAAAACGATTTTAAGTCGATTCAAACATTAAACGCTATAACGCGCGGAGGCCCTGTTTGTATTTACGAATTATCGTAAGAATATTATGAAATTAAATTAATCAGAACCAAACCAAACTTTCATCAATGTAGTCTTAAAGCACATCCTTTCCAATTAAAAATGAATCATCGAAATCGGAACACGTGATATTAGGTTATTCGTCCATTGATGGCACACATTTTTAATGCAAATTTAACACTTGCATATTTTTCTAATACTATTGGAATCATATAGGAAGCATTAGCTTTCAAAGAATCATCAAAATTGGTTCACGCAGTTGAAAGTTATGATGATAAAAACATATAGACGAATTGATACAATTTACCTTTTTTGAAGTCGATTAAAATAATAATATTCTCAATAAATCCAACATCGATTCCCCTCTGGCTGCGCTAGTTTTTAAGAGAACACGTTAATATTGCAGGGGCTAGGAACGGCTCCGCATACCTAATATAGTGCACGTTGGGGAATAAGCCGGGGTAACGATATAGTTACGAGTATATACGATACACTTTGTACGTGTGCACAATGCGGGCTCTCAATAGAGGTTAAAAGCGAAACTAATACAGTGCATTTGAAATATCATTCGACAACCATACAATATAATATAATAAGAGTAGAGTGAATAGGCATTTACTAAGCTAGTGCGCCTTGCCATCCAGGACTGCATTTCCACTTAACATCAGCTGGGAGTAGTCTAGCACTTACTTAGAAATAATAATAAAAAAAATATGATTTCTAAAGTACTTCGTTGGTACATTGGTAAAGTTTAGTAGTTAAGTAGATTTCCATCTTAAGCACTTGATAAATTAATAATATCATCTCAATAGAACATCCAATGTACTATACAATAAATTATATACATTGTAATATTCAACCTTCATCACAACGCCATTACATTTTGGGGCTTGATACGAAATATTCTCAGGACCTTTAAATCCAAGCAGGTTAGACGGAGATGGTATCCGCTATTCGATCCTTTCGAGCGTTATACGTCTCATAGGTTTAAGAGGGTAAGCTCATCACCAAATAAAAAAAAACAGATATTTTCATACTCAAAAAACCGAAAGACGGAAATCTCATACAAACCTACAACCGTCAAATTGCAATTATAGCGTTTAAACACTAAGGTATCACAGACACATTATAATTATACCGTAATAGTCGGAGATTAAGGATTAAGAAATGTTGAAGCGTCAATAGCCTAATGGTTTAGGATACAGTCTGCGAATCGTAAGGACGTAGGTTCAAATCCACCATTCGACTATTGACGTGAACGATCTCCTAGCACGAGCTTGAATTTAGTTGGAATGGTTAACAAGAGTGTTAGTAATATTTATGAAAAAAAAAATTGCTAGCTTTCTTTAAAAAAAACAGCGTAGACAGTTTGGTATGCGGTCTGTAAAAATAAGACCATAGTCTTAAATCCGACATTCGATTATTGGCGTGACACATCTCGATTTGTTATGTTTAAGAAGTAAGTCGCACAACGAGCTATGGAGAGGGATATGCTCGGAGTATCTCTACGAGATCAAATCAGGAATGAGGAGATCCATAGACGAACGAAGGTAACCGACATAGCTCGCCGGATAAGCAAGTTGAAGTGGCAATGGGCAGGGCACATAGCGCGTAGAACAGATGGCCGATGGGGCCGAAAAGTTCTCGGTTGGAGACCACGGACCAGCAAGCGCAGTGTGGGACGTGGGTGGACGTCAAGGTAGTCTGACGACCTCATAAAGGTCGCGGGACGCAGCTGGATGCGGGCCGCTTACAACCGGTCCTTTTGGAAATCGTTGGGGGAGGCCTATGTCCAGCAGTGGATGTTTTACGGCTAAAATGATGATGATGGTGATGAAGAAGAATGTTTAATACATTTCGTAACATTATTTATTTTAATAAAGTTACGAATTAAAAAATAAAATCCACCAGTTTTATACTCACAACGACTACTTCTTCTATTGCAATTATCTGTTAGATTTTGCAGACATATTTTAAACGACAATAGGTAGCCCTCTTTGGAGTGCCAATAACTTAACGTTATTGGTTACGCTAGCAGTAAGTTACGCGAGCAGAAGTTTATAAAATACTCTTTTGTTTTGATAGACAAGGAAAAAAGAGAAAAGGGAAGATAAGATTTCGGTAGAAAAGGAAAATATCAATATGTATTGTAACTCTTATTAACAAAATTTGGAGCATAAAATTTGAGCTTGAAATAAGATTATTATAATAATATTATCACTTTTCATTATTTACAGAATTTGCTACCGTAAGGGTCTTAGTCGTAACGGTATCATATCGGTCGACTTATCTATAGATCTTTGTATATATACTTAGAGATTACGCCTGCTATAAGCATGTCAGCTAGTCATTAGTCCACTACGGAAGTTCGAATAATGAACTAATGGTTGTTTTAATTCTATATAATCTTGAAGCTTGTAACAAAGGTCTGCTGTGACAGCCTTGTGGCTAATTGTACGACTTTACGACAACTTCGTTGAAGGTTCGAATCCCAACCGGCTGGTGACCAGCAATGTGTTTTAGTTTGCTGATTTCGTTCGTGAAATAAAGTACTTATAATATATTTATATTGTGGCGAGTCTACACTAATTGGTTAGATAAGCTGACATAACTCATAGTCGCTTAGCCTGAATCCAATGGAAGAAACACTGCGTAAAGGCCCCCGAGATGGGACCTCGGTTTGGTCAGTTGCTCTAATCGAGTGTTTCCTTCTAAAAGGATGCTAACCATTCCAAATAAGCTCAGGCCTATGTTAGGAGATGGTTTTTGTCAATAGTCGATTGGTGGATTCGAACCCACGGCCTTACGATTCGCAGACCGTACCCTATACCATTAGGCTAGTAACACCTTAAATTCCAGAGAGCCGAACCAAAACTCGGTCGGTTGCTTTTATGGGAAGACTACCAAGATATTCAAATAGCTTACCTATAAATACCACTTCGGGATAGCCGACTGCTTTGTGCCCAATTTGTGGCAAAGGCTAACTTCTGCCCCATACGAGTCCCATTAAGCTTAGCAAAGTTGCCGAATTGTTAAACTAAAAGTTCTTTATTGTCCAATAATCTGTTTAACTTCAAAGACCTTTATTACGGGCCGTTTTTTAGCAAATAACATCCAAAGTAAAGGGCACGTAGAATAATAATCATTACTTTGTTCCTTGAAAAATATTCTACAAATAGATTTACGAAAATAGCGTCTACCATAAAGGGGCGTTTCGCTTATTAGGCATTCCACGTTACTAGGGGTGTGCCGTTCCGCCTTAATGAGCACAATTTTTTAGAAAATCTTTTTAGTTCAAGCTTAAAGCATCAGATCCTTGAAGCTTAAATACAATAGAATATAATATGTATTTATTAACAGTTACATTTATATACATTACAGAAATTAAACGGACGTCCATGAAACCTTTGCACAAATTTTTCGTACACAGTGACTCCCAAACTAAGCAGACGCTTGTATTTTGGGAGCCAGAGTTGCATTGTAGATTTTGCTTTTCGCACAAAATTTTGGTCTTATAAATTTCAATGTACAGTCAAAGCGTCAATAGCCTAGTGGTTTAGGGTACGGCCTGCGAATCGTAAGGTCGTGGGTTCGAATCCACCATTGGACTATTGCCGTGAACCATGTCCTAGCACAAGCTTAAGCTTAGTTGGAATGGTTAACAAGATTGTTAGTAATATTTCTGAAAAAAAAAAGAAATATTACTAGCTTTCTTTTTAAAAAATGTACAGTTTTCTTCAATTTCTTGTGTGCTTTTTTGTTTTAAAAATGTTTTACGTACATGTATATTTACGAGTAAAAACAAAAACTCAACTTCAAATCGAATCAAACGTGAAATGCTGACGGACTATGCTACCGAATTATCGTAGGAATATTACGTAATAGAATTAATCAGAACCTAACCAAACTCTCATCAAATTACCATTAAAATGATGTACTTTCTACGAGTATGTGATATTGATTCGTCCAATTGTCAAGCACATACTTAATACATTTTTAAGACTTTAAATGGTTTCTCTTGGATGCCATTATTAGAATTGGCATTAGCTTTTAGATAAAAAAAGAACCATCAAAAACGGTTCACCCAGTCGAAAGTTAGGTAACGAACATAAAAACATACAGACGAATTGAGAACCTCCTCCTTTTTTGAAGTCGGTTGAAAATGAACATACACAACTAATCAATGTAAGATTTGAAGTTATAATATAAATGTATTCCATATGAACTAAACGGAAAGTCCTTTCCCCTTGCATAATAGGTTAGTGTGAATTAAATTTTCTATTAGAATTTACAGAGCGTGTATTTTCAATGCTCAAAGTGAAATGTAACTTAAGTAATTAACTATAAAGTTCTATCTCCAAAACACTGTGATGTATTAAGGGTACAGATGATCCAACAAAAGGGTCATATTTTTTCCTTTCCGTAGGCTTCTACAACAGAGAAAATGTACTCCCGAATGAAAAGGTATTATTACCATACGCCTCCCGATTTACGCATTATATCCCATAAGACAAAGAAAGATTCAATTGAGAGCTTCGGAAACAGCTTCATAATAGAATATCCGTAGTAGATATTACATGCTAATTAAAACATAATATTATATATATAAATAAAAATTATATACTTTATACTTATATAACTTTGTAGTGTTATAAACAAATTTAACTTTAAAAATGAAATGGTTCTTGTCTAATTCGCAATACATTGGCATCATGATCTCACCTTGTATATTGCAGATGGACATTTTATATAACAGAATTTGGACCGATTCCAAAAGCACTAGAATTGAATAGTAATAAAGATTATTACATAACAGAGGTTAGCAACTAAAATGTAAAATCACAATGATATATAAATAAAAATACTCCAAGGAAAATATTTATAATCAGGTACAAGAGGAACTTTATCAGTAATATTGAAATTTTCAATAAAACCTTAACTAAAAAGTTAGTAAAAAATAGACTAAAAACAGATGTACAAATTGTTAAAAAGGTTCCAGAAACAATTTTTTTTTCTCCTGAAGCAATTGATAAACTTAAAACTTTTAAAAAGTGTGACATAAAAACTTATTAATAATGCAAACAAAATATTGTTAGGAATTTGTCGATTGAGGTGCGAGAGTTTGAATTAATTATTTGTCATTTGAATATAATATACAATACATTGGTGGATAAAACAAAAGTAAACATAAACAAAGAAAAACTAAAAGTGATTGCACTTACCAAGTCCTCATCATCATCGGTGAAGATATTCGCTCGATCCTGCGTCGTCATACCTCCGTTTTATACACACAGAATTTAAAACAATCCTTCATGGCTCACACACACAATACACAACCCTCCATCACTGAAAAGCACTTAAACTGCATCCAAACTTGCCCCTTGAATTGTCTATCAAGCAAAACTCATTTCCGAAGCTTTTAACATTGGCTTTCAATAAATGAATTTGATTTAAATTCTGTAGTTATTTAGTAAATCATTTAGAATAAATGAATTCGAAATATTTATTACGAAGTCGCTTCACGTAACGGCAACGGAACGACCTTACTAGGCGGAGTGCGGGAGCTTACTGCGGTGGAGGGCGGGCAGAGTAGCCACTGCAGCGTCCCGTAACCATGGCAACGCGTAGGGTTTTGCGTCGCTGCGGAGGGAAGCTTTTCTAATTCCATTCCGCTATACGTAATTATGACAAACGTATACGTTTAAAATATGTTGACATTTTGTACATTGTTGCCTGAAAATTTCTGTCATTACACAACCCATGTGCACATTTAATGCACTTTTTCGACTTAGTTTCGGACAAAAATTCAGTTCCTTAGGTTTGGTCGTCAAACGAAAATTCTTTTAATTTTCCAAAAAAACGTATAACGCAGTTACAGCCTCATATTCTAAGTTTACGATCTTGTAGTCGAAAGTTTAGAAACCCAGCTAAAAAGTTTCTGTTTTTCAATTTTTTACGTACACAAAAAATAACTGTCTAAAGCTTCTGCTAGTGGTTGTCAGTGTATATAAAACATACATTTTGTTGTACTAGCTTTTTTATGGGGTATAAACTAGTGCTTGACTACGATCCCACTAATGTTAAGTGGTGATATAGTCGAAATATGGTACGCTCTAGTTTAGTAAGTGCCTATTCACTCTACTCTTGAAGACTCCCACATCGTACTTGGACGGAAAGACTGACACCGGCAACTTGTTCCACTCCTTTGTTGTACGCACGAAGAACTTCGTCGAACAATCGCTTCGTTCGGACGCGCGGAACATCGACTATGAAAGGGTGGAAACCCGTCGAATGTCTAAACGTCCGAAGGTACAATAGGGATGGGGGAATTAATTCGCGTATTTCCTGTGCTATTGTAATAGCTGTGATAGCTGATGTTTTAGTTTCTAGTGTCTTAGTTTCGTGATCAAACAATAACAGTTTAAAATAAATAAAACGCATCCACCGTTCCGCAATCATTAGAATAGAATCATAGCTAAATCAACTACTAGTTAAAGTAAAAGAAGCTATGTCTTAGTAAATACATACAAGATATATAGATAGATATAACATTATTGTACGCCAAAATCAAACAAGAAGGAAATTACATAATAAGGTACATATATTTAAAATTAAAACCTTATCGCTTAGAACGATCTATTCTAGGCAACCTATGTATGGACAGGGAATATATGACCGTGGGAGCCTTCAAGAGTATAGTGAATAGGCACTTACTAAACTAGCGCGTACCATCTTTCGACTATATCACCACTTAACATCAGATGGGATCGTGGTCAAGCACTAGTTTATAGTTTATACCCTTTAAAAACAAACCGAACGATGGCGTTCAGATACAAACATTATAACAAATCTATACATATAATTAATAATATAAACTAAATTGAATAATCTAACCTACACACATAATTTATCACTAAATACACCAACACATATCACAGTTCCGATGATATTGATTGATCGAAAATGAGTTTATAAAAGCAGGCAATAGTATTTTTTCCAAAAATACAAAATCTATACTTCCATAAAAGCATGCAAATCAGACGAAAGGTGAATTTTATTTCGTTTCCCGTGCTGCGAGAGGTGATTTATGTTCGGACGTGCCGCTCGGTAAGTAATTACATATACACGAAGGAGCTGAAATATTAGGGTTGGCACTGAAATTAAGTTTACGCCAGCGATCAAAGTGCAAATCACTACAAACGTGTTACAGAGACATGACATAAAACAAAGTCTAAAATAATCTCTCATACTTATTTTTTTCTAAGTAGTAGTAGAGTAGGTGGTTGTAGTCTATGATCTGACTGTCGGGAGTTCTAATCCCAGCTGATTTATATCAATGAGACTATTCCTATGCACTCAATCACTTACTACAAGTTGTATACTTTTTTTTTTTGACGGGGAGGAAATCTTCACAAAGATACCCCGCCTTCTGTAAATAAGCCGTGGCATTTTAAATCGAAACTTTCATAACATAAATTCAACCTTTGGGAAGGCACTCAAGTGCTAGTGCCCGGCATTCACCGGGGCGCCGCAGTAGTAATAACTGCTCAAAAGCTAGGTGATAATAATACAAACAAATAAACTAAATATATCGTCATAAACATGAGCTGTAATAAAAACTAGTCACATTTATGCCAGTGCTTCCCAATCATTTTTAGTTCCCGTACACCTTTGAAAACCTTACTCAATTACAACTATCCCTCCCTATAACTCCTTACTTATCCTATCTCTCTGTTGAATTTAACTTTGAATTTACATACCTAGTAAAGTCTTTAGAGAATTGTGATCTATAGTGATTTAGTGTAACTCTCAGTATTTCCGTCATTATCCATATAATTTTCACATTATCAGGGGAATAAGACCTATACACGGACCGGGAGTTGTGAACCGCTGTTGCATTCGATTAATCAATAACAACCTAATTGGTTAGACTCTTCCATAACGCAGCAGGTCAAAACAATGTCGATTGGGACGATATTGGATCGGGCGTACTGTGACGGTCATAAATACAATGACTACGACGAGCTACGAACATCAGTAATAAAAGCTGTGAGACTTGTCAAATTAAATGGTTGCGTTATTAAAGTTCTACAGTGTTTTTTTGTGACAATCTACATATTCTAACTAGCCAGGAATTGACAGCATAGCTCTAAGGTCATTTGGCCAGAAACACGACACAAGCGGGACCCTTATGAGACCGTAAGACTCGGTGAGGGTATTAAGGTCTACGAGTACAGTGGATTCCGGATGTATATTGCAAAAACCCCTTGATATCTGATGATGGGGTTATTCAATGACGCAATTCCGATAAACCTTCTATAATTTTCTGTACATAACTCCGTGCCTATTTGATTTTCTAATACAAAATCAAGTAACAAATCTCTATACGGCGTTCATGCAATAACAGAGAGTTTAATGCCGGGGTATTACTTACGATCCGATTAGGAGGAGTTCGATTATTTGTGACTCTTATAATCAAGTAATCCCATTGTGATGGACTCACATATTACGACCAAATAAGCTCTGTGAAAATCGAATGATTAAAAGGACCGGAGAGCTTATTGTTATTTTTTAGTATGCTAACCTAATCATTTCAAATAAACACTAGAAGACTCACATCATTATTCGAATGGTTTAGGATTAGATCTGCGATACGTACGATCGAAGTTTCGGTAGTTGGAATGGTTAACAAGATATTTAGTAATATTTACGAAAAAATAAATTGTTAGCTTACTTTTAAAAAAAGATTTTATGTTTGTACAATAGGTTCTATCAATTCGCACAACGATCGTGGATAATACTCGAACAACAAATACAAATACTTTCAAAAATTTCCTTACAAATACACGAACTCCCTGACTCCTGAACAAGGAGTTAAACCTGTATTTCAGGAATCAGTGCCCTCTCCCACTGCCATACATCAATTTCATTTTCAAATTTAATTTAACTAACATAAAGAAAAATATATTTAATTTAGCATAGATATAGAAGATAGTATAGTAAGAAATTAAATAAATATTCTTATATAAATAAATAAATGTGGACGTGTAGTAGTTTGAATGTGCGTGTGTATGTGCTTGATGAGTGTGGTATTTATATTATAAGTGGAAGCATAATTTCTTCTGTCTGCTTATGTCTGCGACAACAGCCAGTTTTTAATTTTGGCTTTCATTTTAAATGTGTTCAGTAGATGAAAGTTTAAGAAATTGTTAATTTTATTATAAAGATAGCAAGATAGCCATGTTGTCTTTTAGCGAAAGATGTTCGGACAAGGCATGGAGCTATGACGTTCGTAGGACGTCTTCTTTTTGTGTTGTCTATGTTGAGCGGAGATATGAGGTGTTGTTTACATAAGACTTGTAATATATACAACTGCCGAACGGTTAGAACCTCACAATTATTGTAAAGAGTTCGTGTTGGAAATCTGTATGTCTTAAAGGTCATTGTTTTCAGCAATGATCTTTGAAACGTTTCAATCATTCATTACTTGTAAAAACAATGATACACCGAATCAATAGATGTATTTATATACTGTGTTTATACAAGAGGCTTAGTTCAGGGAGTTCGTGTATTTGTAAGGAAAATGTTGAATAAAGTATTTGTATTTGTTGTTCGAGTATTATCCACGATCGTTGTGCGAAATGATAGAACCTATTGTAAAAACATACAATATTTTTTTTTCATAAATATTACTAAATATCTTGTTAACCATTCAAACTATCGAACCTAAGACATTTTAGCATCTGAGTAGTTGAACAATGGACATGTAAATGAAGTGATCCTAACGCAGCAAATGTAATTAAGCTTCTAACTCGGTTCGTCCAATACGGTTACGAAGGGTTATATGTATTACTAACAGTTATAGTTTAAGCGAGAACAACTTGAACGTTAAACTTTGTAATAAATCCCTATACTACAGGCTGAAACCAATTTATCAATTGTATTAGAAAGCACACAGTACAAGGGTAATACATTTACAAACAGTTTGAATAAAATAAATAAGCCTGTAAAACTTTTCTCTGTTTTAACACAGGAATGGTACACGAATTTGTCAAACAAATCAAGACAATACACAATCAAAAGATCGTTCATATAATTGTAATTTTAATAATTGTAATTTGAGCCGTTTGGGCTAGAAACTTTGGATCCGTGGGGGCCTAGTGCACGCCACTTTTTTAATGTGATAGCTAAGAAGTTGGTCGACACATCTGGTGACCAGAGAGCTGGCTTGTACCTTGCATAGAGGCTAAGCATTGCCATACAACGTGGCAATGCTACCCGCCTTCTGGGCATGCTGCCAAGCGACGAGGGTTTGGCACAGTTATATTTTTTGTAAATATTTCATTTTTTAGTATTATCTGTAAGTTTTTATTATTGTAATTAGATTGATGATATTTTATTTAATCTTTGTAATTTTTATTTCTCTTCTGATATCATTCCTAGGACTGTATTGTACATTTGTACTTTGGATTTAGCTGCTCTCGCGTGCATTCAGGTAAGAGAGCGACAGCTTGTACTGTCCACATTTAATTAATATCACCAAGCTTAAATATGTCCCTTATGTGACAGGTAAGTTCACTACCTCCTACATCGTGATACCCCGAGCACGAATATAAGGCAAGTGATTTTTCATTAACATTACCCATTTTGTATTATGCTTCATAATTTTCAGCCGCAATATCCACAGCTGGACAACCTCCCCCATAGATTGCCAAAAGGACCGGTTGTAAGCGGCTTGAATCCAGCTGCGTCCTTTGGCCTTTATGAGGTCATCGGACCAGGTGGCGGGTGGACGCCCTACGCTGCGCTTGCCGATCTGTGGTCTCCAAACGAAAACCACCACCACTTCAGCTTGCTTACACGTTGGGCCATGTCTTTCACCTTCGTTCGTCTATGGATTTCTTCATTCCTGATTCAATATTGTATAACTATCCTGATTGTATTATTATTGGATCTTATTATTGTGTGATACATTTTTTTTTAATTTACTACAGTCAATCATAATTAAGTTCATTACAAAGTAAATGAAAAAATTGAATAACAAATGAGCAAAATGTTAGACAACATCTCAGCTACTAATGGCTCAATACGCGGTGTCGTATCACGCTCCACTAATCTCCTTGTTTATGAAATCAGTACTGTTCATAATAGAATACTGCAATTTGTCAATATAATTATTCGAAATCCGCCCTCGTTTCTGTTCAAGTTATTTCACCCTATAATTGATTTACCAAGTGTCATTTAAAGTCTCCAATAGAATTATACGTAGTGGCAACGGAGCGTTGTCGGGAAATTAAGAGTTGTAATGTATTAGTTAATATAGAGAGAATCACACAGAGCGGTCGCACGCCTAGCCGCTTCGTCCGGCAGGAAAATAAATTGGGCACGATGGGGCTAGGCGTTGCTTGTGTTGTGTTCTATAAATATTCATTGTCACTAGTCACACAGGGGGTCATGCGAGCTTTAGATTATACTTTGGACTAGATTTTAGAGACTTTGCGTCTAACACGACGCAAGAATTGTATTAATTTACAAAAATGTATGTAGAACAGTCTTTTTCTTTCCTTATTTTATATTTGAGAACCATTATAGTATTTCACTGAATTCGCTGCCATGGATTATGCAGCGCCCTTATACACTATGAATATCAAATTTGTCAAATTCCATGCGGACGATGTCGCGAGCACAGCTAGAAATATTCAAACAAGCATACTCTTAACCAGGGCCTTGAGTCTGCTAAGCCAAAAGTATACAAAATCAACTTTCAATGACAAACTTTAGTAAAGATATAAAATCAGTAGACATGTCGGAACAACATTCAGTATCTACGGTTCGTTTCATTATTATACTTCACCGCCCTCATTACACTGCGTCGGGGATAATGCGACGGACACCTTACTTGTGCTGACTTTCATCCGACCCTCCTAATGCTATCGTTTGTTTATGTACAACGCTGTCAACGGGGAGCTATTTAAAAATGAACTTAATCCCCGGATTAAGTTGCAGCACTTAAATTATTTTTTAAAATAAAGAACTACACAGATTGTCCAGAGAAGCTGGCCTTGACTGCTTCACCGGATTGAGAGGTGGCATAGCTCTTAGGTCGCTTAGCCTGAACCTCTGTTTGCTAGTAACTCGACACAAGGGTCTCCCCGGTGAGGGTTAACCTCGGCTTGGACGGTTACTATGTTACGCGTAAGCACTCCGATTCGAGGGTGCCCGTGAGGACCGAACCTCGACTTGGTCGGTTGCTACTTCATGCGTAACACATACGAGTATATGATTAACGCGTAGACTTCTGTTTAATATTAATAGTATAAATGCTATTTGTTGGTAATATCAAAACCTTTAAAAATTACTGTAAGGGACAAGCCAATGCATTTATTGTTACGGCTTGTCCCAGCTTGTTGGCATGTATAGCTATCGTAATATACCCATTGTAACAATATATATAATAAGCTAATTTTTTTTAGGGTACAAACTATTGCTTGACCATGATCTGATGTTAAGTGGTTATATAGTCTAAAGATGGTACACACTAGTTTAGTAAGTGCCTATTCACACTACTTTTGTAGGCTACCACGTCGTACTTGGACGGAAAGACCGCCGTGGGCTTTGTTCCACACGATGAACGATGACTCAAATCGCTTCGTTCGGACGCGCGGATCATCGACTATGAAAGGGTGGAGACCCGCCGAATGTCTAAACGTCCGAAGGTAGAATGGGGATGGGGGAATTAACTCGTTTAATTCCTGTGCACACTCTCCAAAATGTAATCTGCAAAAAAATAAAGAAAATATATAATAACAGTAAATCAATAATTACTGTAAATCATATTTTACTGTTATTGTTTCTTTTCTATGTAATGCAAAGTGTGATGTAGAAAATGGTTTCTATCACCAACAAGTAACTACTAAAAGTTTTTTTTAACTGGACACATGCAATAAAAAAAAAAAGCTATTACGGAATTCAAAAATAGAACTCTCTAGGAAGGTGTTATTTTTTAATTTGCGAGACTGTCATTTTCATGTAAATGTGGCCTCGTTTAAAAAAATATTCTATGTAACAATGAATTTAACTCGTAAAAACGTTCGCTGTGAGTTATAATACATCAGAGAGTTGCCAGAGACCAGTATCGGCATTTGGTGATGAATATCAACGACATATTAGTCTTATGTATGTATTTAAGTTGATGTGATTATTGCGTGATCACCCCCATGACATCACGATAGTTAGAAATATAAGACATGTCGTATTACATATAGTGTTTAAGAAAACTATTTTCAGGCTGATTTATGACGAAAATTTGTCATAAATGACTCATTCCCTGATAAAAATGAAATTTATCTCCTTTCGAATAGGTAATTCAGTGAAGGGTACTTCACTCTTGGCTCTAATATAAATTGACGGAAGTTTGTTCATTTGTTAAATATCTTTAACGATTTCGGGTCAAAGAATTTTCAAGTTTTTTCGAAAACTTCTGACGCAGACAGATAATAAATAATATGAAAGTAGGTTAAACTTCCGTTGAGATAAGAATCTAAGATACTCAAAAGTTTCTTTGTTTAATTCTCAGCTAGAGGTAGAAATTTTCAATGTGGTTGTTGTATCCTTTCTCTTAAGGAAATACGACACAGAAACTTAATGGTGCAAAAGAGACATACGTATATATGAATTAATGACATACTTTAAACGGCATACAATAAAAAATCTTTACTGACGCTCTACGTAACTCGCGTCATGTCAACGTCATTTCCTGTTCTCAGCCTATTCCTCTGGGTCAACGGCACGTGTGTTTTATTTTTTAAATAAAGAATGCTAGAAGCTTAAGCTTGTGCTAGGAGATAGTTCATGTCAATAGTCTAATGGTGAAGTCGAAGTTGCGTTGCCACTGCTTGTTCTCGCTTGTCCTAATTGTATGTGATCTAAGCGAAAAAAAATCTTAAAATCATTTCTAAATTTATAGAAACCAGGTCTCATTATTAATTGTTAAATTCTGCTTGCCTAGCTTGAAATTGATCCTAGTATTCGGAAATTTACATTGTTGTAGTTCCACCTTAGCACCTTCAAAAATCAAGCATTTAAAAAAAATAGTAACTGTAGACGTCTTATTAACAAAACAAAGTAAACAATTAAAGTACAATAGAAATGAGCACGGACTCAAGTCTGTGGTTACGCTTGTGGTTTTGTATTAAAAAAAAACAACTAAGCTGACAGACCGTCTAAACGTTTAAAATAAAAAAAAAACAACAAAAAGTTTTTATATGAACATTGTTGTCTTAGTTAATATAAGTGATGAGAGAAATTTTTGATGTGGAACTAATAAAAAGCTGCGATAGTAAATGACGTGGGTAGTAAATAACATAATGCTGGGCTAGGGCGCCGTGACGTCGCGACGTTGCGGCGTCTATCGAATATCGCCATTTCTCCCAGGGAAAGCTTCATAGAGTCTGTTCGGAATATTATATTCATGAAAAATTTTATAATGTTATTTATTTTTCTCGGTAACCTTCCATGAATTTACGTTTTGGAGGTGTAATTGGTAGTCTTACCGACTTTGTACATACATATATATATAACGTATTTGTTGTATACAATATATATATATATATATTATATATATAATTTAAAGTATTGTAAGCAATTGTAGTATTACTAAGGTCTACTTCTATTCGAGTATTTATTAAGACTGCCGTGAGAACCAACGAATCCATACCAAAGAAGCTTGAGATCATCACACGACTGACATCTGCTGCCAAAGAGCGCTTAGCTTGTTTGGACACAATATGCGCTCTTTAAAGCATTGTCTCGGAGAAGCAGATCGTTTTAGGAAAAATGGACAGCACACGTGGTCATGTAAAGGCGTCTACAAAATGGTCTCAGACAATCGTGAATGCGGTAGGTATATAGTGTGCGATCCAATCCGCATATGACCGCATTTAATAAAGGCTGCTTATACGTGGTTACGATGTTAAGCAGTGTCGAGATGAAGTAGAAAAAGCTTATCAAGCTAAAGCTTGCCAGATGCCAGACGTACTACAAAGGTAGTTTGATGAGAGTTTGGTTAGTTTCTGATTCTAATTCTATTTCATAATATCACAACGATATCGGAAATACAAAGAAGGCGTCCGTGCGTAACAGCGTTTAACCTTTGAGTTGGTTTTTGTTTTTACTCGTAAATATACTTGTTGTAAATGTTTTCAGGACATGTTTCCGAAACAAGTGACTAATGACTCACAACGCTGTATTGACTAGATAGGAGCTGCCAAATGTTTTCAAAGAGCCAAGGTCAAATTGAAGACTCTACGGTATATATTTAATCTAAACAAAACAATATAATTTAGGATAGTCTGCGAAACAGAGATATGGTGGTTCAACCTACCGTTACAGTGCTGACGTGAATCCTGGCTTGTTTTGGAATGTCTAAAGAAGTTTACCCTACGGAGATTATCACGGGCCACCGATGGGGTTTTAGTGGCTATGGAACATAACCCCGCCATCCCCCAGAAGAGGAGGTATCTTGTTGATGATTTCCCTTCCCGTCAACATAAATAAGTATTTTTCTTATTTGAAGTGCATATTTACAATTTAACACATTAATAACCCCATACTATTGCAGAATGCTGGAGTATCCCCTATTTGTAGTTAGATGATGTTACAGTACGTAGTAATTTACTATGGATAATTTAAATAAATCGTCAAATATTTTCAAATCAGAATGCTATTTTAATTAAAATAGACGTAACCGAAAATTTCTACATTAAATTCATGATAACGCAATTAGAGAAAACAAAGAAAAGTTTCTAGTTTCTATTTTACAGTTTAAGCACGTTTTCCGATAATCTATGATTCTATCTACAGGACGTACTTCACGCTAGAAGTATATCGATTTGTTCGCGTCGACTGTAGTAATCAATTCGGTCAATTGGATAGCGTAAGTACTTTCAATTGTTATAACGACTCTTGGAAAATGAGGATTTTTCATTAATGTATATGTGAAAATAAAAACCTATTTACGACTGTATTAGCTTAAAAGCGTTGTCAGAGGGAGCAGAGATGCCTTTACGGCGTTGGTCTTGGTCTTCGGATCAGAATGCTTTAGCTTCTCAAGCCGAAGTCCCCTATCCGAGGATCCCTTGCGCCTTGTTACAGTCAAAAGAGGTTCAGGCTTACTGACATAAGAGACAGCTCTTAGGTCGCTTAGTCTTTGCCACCTATCTAAGAACACGATGCAACTGTAGAGACCTTCCGACCGTTCCGACCTGAATCACTGTTGTTCGTTCCCAAAAAGGCAAGTAATTTAGACAAAAGCTTATATTTTATGCTTAAGTATCGTAGACGCGCCCTACAGTGTTCACGTGTTATCAATTTATATACTCTTTGTGCCAAAAACTCTGAGAGTTATCTCAGGAATTGTTCGGATCACATGACAAATGGTGGTTTTTGCCCCGTTATTATCTTTGTCGCGCAATATCACGCAAAACATCGTATCCGCAAATTCTATAATGCAACTCTGGCTCTCAAGATACAAGCGTGTGCTTAGTTTGGGAGTCTCTGTTTACTAATGTAATGTGCTGGAATAAAGTAACAGCCCTTATACATGTCCCACTGCTGGGCACAGGCCTTCTTTGTAAAGCGTTAATAGCCTAATTGGTTTAGGGTACAGTCTACGAATTGTAAGTTCGTAGGTTCGAATCCATCATTCGAATACTTACGTAACCCATCTCGTAGCATAATCTTAAGCATAGTCGGAATGGTTAACAAGTATGTTAGTAATATTTTCTGAAAAAAATATATTGGTTTCTTTTCTTTTTCTTGGTTTTAGGGCATAGTCCGCCACGCGACCTAGTGCGGACTGGTAGACTTACCATGTCTTAGATTTTCTGAGTCATGTAAAGTGGTGTGCTGGAATGTGCAGCGGTAATTCCAACACAGGGACTATCAATACATTTTTTCTAAAATACAAGCACCTGCTTTTCCTCTGGTGTTATTGATGGCCGGCGGCAGGTGAGCTTCTAGTTCATTAGCGCTTTTTCTTGTAAGAAAATATATAAGAAACGCTTTCGATAAGGTACCAGTCATCCGGTCATAATTAACGTTTTTATTCGATGACAGCGTGTTTTTATATCGCGAGCTAAAATAGTCGTTACGACATTGATTACAGGTACGAAAGCATAAAATTATATTACTATTACCTTGATAAAATAAATATTTATTAAAGAAAGCGTTCAATTTACGATCCGGTGTGTGGAGTTTCCGTTTTTCGATATCATAGTAGATATAGTTTAAAAAATACTTGTAATTAGTACCATGTAACCGTATATCCTAAGGTCAAGTGTCATACCACAACATAAGGCACAACCTTAAGCCCTCACCGGGGGACCCTTGTGTCTAGTTACTAGCGATAGAGGTTCAGGCTAAGCGACCTAAGAGCTATGCCACCTCTCAATCCGGTGAAGCAGTCAAGGCCAGCTTCTCTGGCCAATCTGTGTAGTTCGTCATTAAAAAAAAAAACAACCTTAAGCTCTCGTATGGCTAAGCGATCGTCCTAACACTTCACTAGCGCACGACACCACTCAAGGAGCGCACAAACGTCTTAGTCAGCAACATCATCTTTGATCTGTTTACACGACTAGAATGAAAAGGGCGTGAACTTATTTAAAATATTCTAATTTATATTTACATTATAATTTAGCCAAGTATTTATTGTAGTTGTTTAATAGTGTGAATAAGAATTCATAGTTTATATTCTAGTTTAGTTTTTATAGCAAATTTTTGAATGTTTGTTTTTACAAGTTTCGACATTTCGTAGATTTTTCGAAGATATTCATTTTGGGAAATAGCGTCATTGTACAATGATGATTTGAAGGCTTCTATTACGCTATGAAAACTAATGTTGAAAAGTTACAGGATTTATACACTGTAACGTTGTATAAAGTCACGGGGGAAATTAGCTCCTATATGAAAAGGCGCTGAATAACTCAGAAACATTTTTGTTTGACAAAATCTCAACCTGCTCCCACCGCAGTAAAATGAACAAGGACTAATGGTCTGTGAAATGAAATCGTTCACGTAGAAATATTCGCCACCATCGAGAATTCAATATCTTGTTGCGGTGTAAACATCCCCGTTTCCGAGAGGCAATGGCCTGAAATTAACCTTTTAATACAAAACTGCGCTTTATATTTATTTATTTAATCTTTATTTGTAAATAAACTTAACTTAATAAACTTTTTATCAAAAAGGCGAACTTAATGACTTAAGGAAATCTCTCCAATTCCAAAAAGAGAGAAAGCTTCGAGAGAAAACAAAAGTAAAAGCAAAATTGTATACGAATATTACATATATATATACATATTAATAAATTAAATGATAATCATAATAATTACATGTAACAATAAATAGATTCATATATAACCAGCAACCATGCTAAGCGACGACGGTTTGGCACAGTTACATTTTTTGTAAATATTTTGTAAAATGTAATGTAAAAATAAAATTATGTCCAATTTATATATAACTATATAGATCTAGTTACAGATGGATAGGGACAGAAGAAGGTAAATTTCAAACTATTCCAGGTTTAGGTATAGATTTATATCTATAGATAATATCTACTAAGCAGTTTGCTCTAAAATTTTGATTTAAAATGTGTATATTAATTTGCACAAAATTTGCTAAAAGCGAATATAATTAAGACAATGATCGAAGCCAGTTGTGTCAACTGAATCTCGGTAAAGTTTTATAGTATCCGGTAGTTTTCTTTCAGAAGATTTAAGGGAAGCTACGGTAAGTAACAAAACCTCTGTCCAAGTATAATATATTTCTAACTGGGGTAAACTCTACCAGGACCAGAAATTAAACTTCCGAACAAGTTTCGAATCTCCCACAATGTTTCTGACATGTCAGCTAAACTAATCTAGAAACGGTAAACGACCGGTACCTTTTATTTACTATTTGCGTATAATAAAGCTCATTGAAAAACTTTAGGCTAATGATTTACAATCTCTATTAACTTTATTAATCTCTGAACTAACACAGCTTTTACCGTTTTGTATATTATACAAAGAAAGAAATATTCTTCTTCTTCTTCGTCGCCTGAGTCTTTACAGACTCGTCGTGGTTATCACGTATTAGGTATCAGTGACTTGATTCACAAGCCGCCGCCACTCCTCCCTGTATGCTGCTTTTTTCGCACATTGATGCAAGGGTACGTCGATAGCCGTTCTTATCCGGTCGGTCCATCTCATAGGTGATCTTCCCCTAGGTCTGGGAAAGAAATATACAACTAGAATATTTACGAGCAAAAACATAAATCGACTTCAAATTGAATCAAACGTTAAACGTTATTACGCGCGAACGCCCTTTTAGTATAGAAATACTAAAAGGGCGTCCGCTTCGGCATCGGCAAGGGATTATCGTAGGAATATTTCTCACTTCATAACAAATTTTCATCAAACTACCGTAATAGTACATCCTTGTCAATAAAAAATGAATCACCGAAATCCGTCGGCATGATATTCGTCAATTTGTGGTACACATACTTGATGCAGACTTATTTACTTATTTTGTACCAAATTTCACCAAATTTAAGGGGAACACACGGGAAGCATCAGCTTTTAAATATAAAAAGAATCATCAAAATCGGTTAACCCTGTCGAAAGTTATGCGGTAAACAAAAAAAATACAGACGAATTGAAAAACCTCGTCCTTTTGAAGTCGGTCGAAAAAAGTTAAGGTTATTTCTAAAAGATCGATTTTTTACTCGATTAATAATTGATGTGATGCAAATTTAAGATTATTTAATGTTCTTTTTTCTTCTTGTTATTTTCATTAATGTCAAACTCAATTCGATTAGGTAAAATAAACCATCCCAAATACATATAGCCCATTAACAATTATGATCTTATGAAATCAATAGCCCAATCCAGGGTGCCCAGTCTACTATTTGCCAAAATTATTTCACTATGAAACCAATATCACAATTCAATTGTCACTGTAACAGAAACCGTATCTACTAATTTAATTTTACTTAGGTAATTTTCAATAGAATTTTTGATTGTTAGACCTTCATTGATTTATATCTGAAATGTGTTACAACTACATTTACCGAAATTGTAATAATTTTAATTTATGTAGTATTTAATTGTCTACTAAACACAATTCTTAGTTTCCGAGATTTATAGGTTTCTTAAGTGACCCGGATTATTTGCGCTCGAGTGTATTTTTGGGCGCAGCATTTATAATTATTTCAAAGCTTTATTACAACGTTTATTAGTTCAATGTTGTGTTTATTGTAACTTGTAAGTTAGTAAGTTGTAGTATTATTTATTCGTCTTCTTGATCAAAAGAAATTCCGCTTTCATTCTATACTTGACCCGATTGCAAAGCTTCACCACAAATGTCTCTGGCCAATTTACCGCAGCGGAACGCGTGCCTTATCTAATTTTTACTGAAGGAAGCCGATGGAATGATTTTATTTTGTTCTACACGTTTTTGACATTGAAATTTTTCTCAATTGCATTTTTTAATTTGTATACTGTTCAAAAGAAATACGATAGATGGTGAGCGTGTCACTTTACACCATGTAATAAATTTATGATTCAATTGAACTCGTAAGTCGAAGAGCTTAGCCTGCTTAGCCTGTTCATAAAATATATATGTATATAATAATAAATATATATATAATTTATATGTTTTCCTTTTTTTGAAGTCAGTTAAAATATTTTTATATAACGCCTAACCATAACCATAATGTAAGCTTATACGTCCTTTTAATAATTTTTAGGTGAGAAGGCAGAGACAGCGACTGGCAACACTTTTAAACGTCAATAGTCTCATGGTTTAGGGTACGGTCTGCGTATTGTAAAGTCGTCAATTCGAATTCACAGCTTAAGCTTAGCAACAAGCATAATATTATTAATATTTAAAAAAAAAATTGTTAGCATTTTAATCTTAAAATTGTCACTAATCTTATTAGTGACAATGACAGATGTAACATAATGTGTGACATACACAAAAATGTAATAAATCATTATGTAAGTCTATAACTTAACATTCCGTGGAAAATTAAAGCGAATTTCATAGAAATTTGAGTAGATTACCAACGCCGTTGTTGGTTTCACTCGACCCATTTATTCTAGCTTACATTTCTAGATCAAATAATCTGTTGAAATAAGTAAGTCGCGAGTGGGCCGTACAACGGACCTTTTCATATCTTTTTAACTTCAACAGACACTCGACACGAGAGCACTTCGCCCCCTCTTACGCTCGTCTGTCTCATCCAAACACAACTTAGGCTGCCCTTTGTCTCTAACGACTTGTTAAACCTAATTCACTTTTACTTGGATTCAGTACTTCATCTATAAATATACGATTCTTTCAAAGCTTACACGTCTCCCACAAAACACAGATAATACACCGAATCACATTTATAATATACAATATAAAATTTATACGCTTGATTTTCTATTTATTCATTTATTAAAAATTATGTACATCTGTTATTTTCTGGTATATAATGTACATAAACGTAAAAACTATTTATACACGTATTATGTTTATTAAATAATATACTTATTATTAGACTGTATAAATGCCATATAAAGATAGAAGATAGTATTGCGCGCGCACGATAATGGTAGTCCTGAGCACCGCTGAAAATCAGCGCTGTCGCATTCTCGAGACAGCACATTCTGAGACGGTACACAATATTGCCATCATGTCCTATTTATCCCTTCCTTCCTTTAATCGTATTCTGTTTATTTTTTAACGTCTATTATATTTTTATGTAATGTGTTTCTATTAACTATTTAAAAAAAAAAGAAAGCTAGCAATGTATCTTTTTTTCAGAAAACATTACTAACATTCTTGTTAACCATTCCAACTAAGCTTAAGCTTGTGCTAGGAGATGGTTCACGTCAACGAGCAGAGTCCACGACCTTACGATTCGCAGACTGTATCCTACACCATTAGGCTATTGACGCTATGTCTAATAAGTTTGGTGAAAAGGAAGCGTAAGACGTCTCTCTGTCTACCCTACTACAATTAAAAAAAGGCGAGAGCTTATATTGAATAGAGTATATGAATGTCTAAAAAACATGTTAAGCTTCCAAATTTCCTTAGTTCCTATTAATTTTAGTACCCACTCGGCGTATTCTTTTAATAAATTAGAGATGTTTTCTATGAATGCTCAACGTAATGCTATTGGAGGCCAACCCCTGTGACGGCATTCATTATCGGCAACGTCTAGCTCTTTAATCTGCTCTCCCTTCGGAGTTCCAGAGATCATTAAATGACGTCATCGCGGCCATGTCTCTGCAGATAATACGTCATAAAATAAATTATTGTCGTTATATGTGGCGAGGGAAGCCCGCATAAAAGGCCATCGCGACGTTGATGGGTCATTTGAGCTAGTTGAAAGGATCCAAAATTGATAATATTGTTTCTATAAATAAGTATCTTGCGTGATTAATTATATTTCCATACGTAGGGCGGCGTTAAAAATATACTAAAGTGGTCACAACAAGCAATTCAAAAATAAGAATTAAATAGAATTGAATAATAGATGTCGCGGGAACATGTTACTTACAAATTTTTGTGACTGTCATTTGTCTTTTCACTTTATCGTCCTTTGAATTTGATTGTATTAACGCCATTACAATGAATTTATCCTGTGAAGTTTTTTAACAATGCATATAATACAAAAATAATATACATGCAAAAAAATATACAATACTAATTTCAGTATGAACTATGTAGTTCTAAGGTCATATGTGCATTAGCCAGTGCTAGGTTAAAATCACATCTTAGCCCTGTAATTGCGACAGGACGCTAATTTGTGTAGCCCTGTAATTCTGGGCTCTCAAGAATAAGACTACGGTATCCCCTTCCTGTCGTAGAAGGCGACTAAAAGGGGCCTCGGGTTCACTGGGCGACAAGGGGGCCTTTGTCGTCCGCCAAGGTGGACCCGGGAAGAAGGCGACATCACGACTGCGAGGGCACAGGGGAGGGAGTACCTCCGGGAAGTGCTCTCCTTGAGCACAGTTCATAGGGGCTCCGGTGTGATACACTGGAGATTTTTAAAAGATTGGGTAAAAACCTCACATAACCGCCACCTTCCCCCCAGAAGGTGGGTTATCTTTTTAAAGATTTCCTCCCCGATAACAAAAAAAAAAGTTAAAATCACATCTAATTTATTCTATACATAACGACGAGAATAAGGTTTTTAATGACGCACTACACAGATTGGCCAGAAAAGCTGGCCTTGCCTGCTTCACCGGATTGAGAGGTGGCATAGTTCTTAGGTCGCTTATTCTGAACCTCTATCGATATTAACTCGACTCAAGGGTCCCCCCAGTGAGGGGTAACCTCGGCTTGGACGGTTACTATTTTACGCATATAACAACGTAGTCAGTTTTAGATGTATACAGCACCTGCACTTTCTTTTTTATATATTCAATTATATCAACAAAAAGGTTTTATATTTTTAAGCAACAAAAGCACAGAGAATTCGGCTCACTCGAAAATTGATTACGTTACTGGACTTCGGAGAAAATCTAATTCATTGGAGTTATATAAACGCGGTTGCTCAAATTAGTTGTACATAATATGAAATTAAGTGAAAAACGCACAAACATGGAGTGAAAACAACCAATACGAACGCAAATATGGTATTCTATCAGTAAGAAAGTTTGAGATGAAATTATAACAAACAAATTGCGGGAACATTCGCAGTGGTAACGGCAATAAAAGCTGCTAAGGGATGCAACAACCCCTCGCAAAGCCAGTTGCCGTATTGATCGGAAAAAGCTTGGTCGTCGACGAATTGAGTCACCCTTTCTTGTAAACGCTCAAATGGCAGGGTAGGGTAGCTTAGAGGTGAACAATATTCCATAAAAATAGAAAAAAGCAAAAATGTATTTTAATTAACATAGAAAAATATTATTTCTGTTTCTGAATTTAAGTGGTTGCGTACTATTAAACCAAACGGGCGTAGACAGAAATGGCAATTGCCATGTTTAAAACTGTTTATTCACATAGTACATACAACTTGTGTAGTGTTGTTTTGTGAATTTTGATAAAGTTTAGCGGTTACAAGATTTCTCATGTTAAAAAAAACTACTTATCTGAAAAAATATATTAATGACCAATTTTAGAGAGCAAGGAAGTTACTTTTAATGGAATTTGTTTTTCTTAAAATCTCTGACCTTACATAGATTTTTTTTTTAATAAAAAATATACTCCTCTTCTTACTTTAGTAAAGTTGTGATAAAATAACTTTAATACAAAACCCGTTTTATATTATTCGAGATGAATGGCAGGTGTTGCCATTTTCACCAAGAAAAATTAATAGTAAGCATGTCATCGTATACCGAATACGAAATTCAGTGAGTGATGTTTTGAGATTTAACCGACAATAAAAAAAAGAAGAAACTTTTGGAACAATGTTTGGTCTTTTATAGCACTGTAATTTATGAAACGATTTTGAATTATTTATTATTTGAAAATTTCATTAAATTTGAAATAATAATATAACAATAATAATACTTTATTTAAAAGTTTCTTTACAAAAATACGCGAAGTCCCTGACTCTTGAATTAGGAGTTGGACCTGTATCTCAGGAATCAATGCCCTCTCCCACTGCAATACATCAAATTGATTTACAAATTAAATTAAGAAAGATAAGGTAATTTAGTTAAATAAATATTAATATTTAAATTTTGTAAGTGTTGTAGGTGTTTATATGTGTGTGAGTGTGTGTGATGAGTGTGGTATTTATATTATAACTGGAAGCATAACGTCTTCTGTTTGCTTGCAATCGATCGACCAGTTTTTAATTGCTTTAATTTTATATTTATACAAAGGATGAAATTTTAAAATCTTGTTCATTTAATTGTAAAGATGGACATCAAGATAGCCATGCTGTCTTGTAGCGAAAGATGTTCCAACAAGGCATGGAGTTATAACGTTCGTAGGTCGTTCTTATTTCTCTTTTGTCTATGACCTTGGACACATACGACGTTGGATTCGGAAATAAGTTTGTTTCATCGCTTTACAATATGAAAACAAATAATGCGTGGACCAAGTATAGACAGTTTATTTCGTAATAACAAGCTTTTGCCAGACTTTTAGTAATTCTATCGCTGCTGTGTATGCTTCTTATTAATATGTTCCCGAAGTGGCATTCAAAGTTAGTTTAGCTTTTGAATGTCCCTTAGATTATCCGTGAAATAGCAACCGACCGAGTCGTGATTCGGCCCTCTCGGGCACCCTCGGATCGGAATGCTTACGCGTAACATAATAACCGTCCAAGCCGAGGTTACCCCTCACCGGGGGGACCCTTGTGTCGAGTTACTAGCAATAGAGAGGTTCAGGCTAAGCGACCTAAGAGCTGTGCCACCTCTCAATCCGGTGAAGCAGTCAAGGCCAGCCAATGGCCAATCTGTGTAGTTTGTCATAAAAAATCTTATTAATAATTCTATTATTTATATCAGCAAACGTTCTAAAATAAACGATTCAAAATAATTTATAAATTATAATAGGAAATTTGAAATATTAAATTTATTTTTTATTTAAAAAGATATCTATAAGGTAAACTAAAAACACGAATAAGACAATTTGAGTAGCTGTCATTAGTGCGACGGCCTTGCTAGGCGATTAATTTTTTAATTCAAACCAAAGTCGTATGTTAGGGTAACCACGCATAAAGGTAAAAATAGGATTAACCTGCATTTGATGAAATAATCAATTATTGAAATAGATTTTAACAAATTAAATTAAAAAGTATATAAGTATAATTTAAAATCAATTTGTCTTGATTTAATATGATAATATAAAAACTTGACAATGGACTAAACCAAAAATGTACTTACTCTGTGGTATTTTTTTTCCATTTTTTTAAATATAACAAAAACAATATTGTTTTGTGGTAAACCTCTGGATGGATGATCATAATGAATGGATTTGAGTTCACAATGGTCGTCAGTTATTATTATATAAGCTTTTTTTACCCCTTTTCCTATTAAAATATAATAGCTATATTAGGATTATTTTAGTATTTCCTGTTCGTTGCATTATAGCAGTATAGCGTTTGCTGCTGACACTATGTTCTATTCGATTGCTTTCTTGCATCCTATAAAATGTTAATATAAGAATATCCTGAATTGGCACAGCTAATACTTGGTGAACTTAATAGGTTGCGTCGCGGTCGTTCCGGCCTTGCTCCGTGACGTAACGGCTATGCCTTCGACTATCTTCACACCGACTGAGACATCGTACGTGCGCCCGCGCCGCTTAAACACGTTCCAAATTCAAAGTACCGTTTTTTTTTCTTTTTAATCGTATTATTTCTGCCAGTGTTATTCGATTACGATTATTCTTTTTAATTCAAACTAAAGTCGTATGTTAGGGTAACCACGCATAAAGGTAAAAATAGGATTATCCTGCATTTGATGAAATAATCAATTATTGAAATAGATTTTAACAAATTAAATTAAAAAGTATATAAGTATAATTTAAAATCAATTTGTCTTGATTTAATATGATAATATAAAAACTTGACACTGGACTTAACCAAAAATATACTTACTCTGTAGTATATTTCTTTTCCATTTTTTTTAATATAACAAAAACAATATTGTTTTGTGGTAAACCTCTGGATGGATGATCATAATGAATGGATTTGTGTTCGCAATGGTCGTCAGTTATTATTATATAAGCTTTTTTTCCCCTTTCCTTTTAAAATATGATACCTATATTAGGATTATTTTAGTATTTCCTGTCCGTTGCATTATAGCAGTATAGCGTTTGCTGCTGACACTATGTTCTATTCGATTGCTTTCTTGCAGCCTATAAAATGTTAATGTAAGAATATCCTGAATTGGCACAGCTAATACTTGGTGAACTTAATAGGTTGCGTCGCGGTCGTTGCGGCCTTGCTCCGTGACGTAACGGCTATGCCTTCGACTATCTTCACACCGACTGAGACATCGTACGTGCGCCCGCGCCGCTTAAACACGTTCCAAATTCAAAGTACCGTTTTTTTTTCTTTTTAATCGTATTATTTCTGCCAGTGTTATTCGATTACGATTATTCTTTTTAATTCAATAAATCGACACAGTTGGAAAAGTGCTTTGAAATAAGTGTTGTATTTATAGAAGAATAACAAACATGAGACAATGTGATCATCGGAAGTGCACTGGATTACAATAGCAAAGTTTATATTCAGGATCGCCTTTATATACATATTTTTGTAAGTCTTATTCATCGTATACATTAAATAAATTTTTGATTATAGTTTTTAGTCGTTAAAAAATATTTTTAAATTTTGAATTAAGATTTAAGAAATAAAATAGGATTATGAAATGAGGAAATAATTACATGTAACATAAAAATAAAATAAAACAAAAATAAACGTAAACATTAATTTTAGGATTTTGTTAAAATTATGATATTATCTTCTTATAATAAGTATTTAAATTATCTATTATACTTCCGAGTTGCCTACAAATTAAAATACATAGTTTCTAGGAATTTATAGTTTAAATTTGTTGATTGAATATTCATCTGTGACGGGAATATATTATAACAATTTAATGCTTATGGCCACGGAATAATCATGCGCCATTTTAAAGTTACAATTTAAAAAAAGCAATTCAGCTAGAGAAGGTAAATGTCAGTGCCGAAACAGGTTATAGGGAATCCAAATAAAGAATTCCCGCATACCTGAACCAGTCATATTAAATTTTACTCTTGTATCGAATTGGTTAGTAAACACATTGTTCTGGCTGGCCTTTACTGCTTCACCGGATTGAAAGATGGCGTAGCTCTCTCTATTAGCTAGTAACTTTTTTTTTTTTGACGAACTAACACAGTTGGCACAGAGAAGCTGGCCTTTACTGCTTCACCGGATTTGAGAGGTGGCATAGCTCTTAGGTCGCTTAGCCTGAACCTCTATTTTAGCTAGTAACTTGAGTGTTAAAGCCTTTATATTTACAATATATATGTCCCACTCTTGGGCGCAGCCGCTCTCTATAAAGAAAGTATAAATCCATACTTCGCCATGCGACCCTAGTGCGGATTGGCAGACTTCACATGCCATAGAAAAATGTTCTAATTAATGTAGGTTTCCTCACAATGTCTTCCTTCACCGCCGAGCGCGTGCTAAATCAGCATATAAAATTGCAACAACAAATTTATTGGTGCCGGCACTCGATCGAACTCGGATTGCTAGCGTACTATGCAACATGAGCGAACCGCCCGGACACTGAGCTACCACGGCTCTAAATTTTGAGTATATAATAAAAATAAATTTATATAAATATATATAAGCTCCCACTTTTTAACCCGTTCAGAGTGAATCGTGATCTGCTTTAAGAACTTTCTTCAGAAATTTTAGTTAATTATTTTCTATACGTAAAAATTCGATCACATCGTTACTTGATATGTTAGTATACTATCACATCTAATATGATATTATCATGTCTCAAATTTTTTACGAACTATCACAGTTGGCACAGAGAAGCTGGCCTTTACTGCTTCACCGGATTTGAAAGGTGGCATAGCTCTTAGGTCGCTTAGCCTGAACCTCTATTAGGTGGTAACTCGACACAACGGTCCCCCCGGTGAGGGGTAACCTCGGCTTGGACGGTTACCATTATTACGCGTTAGCAGTCCGATCCGAGGGCGCTCGAGAGGGCCGAACCACGACTCGGTCGGTAGCTATTTTATTAACGAAATCTATTGGGACAATCTAAGCTAAACTAACTTATATGCCACTTCGGGAAGCGTTAGCGCTGGGAGAAGAAGTGGCCGAAGAAACTCCAGCAACGCTCCTAATCCTATCGAGGGGGTGGGGTTTTCCCATAAAATACTTAATTGTAATACGTCGAGTAATAATGCTTGCAGTAAAATATTTAGTTTCCTGTTATACTTCACGATTGACATCAACAACCGTTACTTTTTTATAAAATGTTTTAGTCTGGTCTGCTTCACCGTTACACGTTCACACGCGAAAGCAGTTAGAAATTATATATATTCATTTATAGAAACTTGTAAAAACAGCATCTTTGCGACATCTCTTAAAACGGAAACTTGTATTTCTCGTATGAGTTAGTAAACTTCGAAAATAGAAGTTCGACTTTCGCGTCCTGATGAACTCACTGTTATGAGCGTACACCTGAACACACCGATTAGGGTAAATCGCGCGTAAAACTATTTTTTACACTCGCATAACCAAGCTAAGATTTATCTCTAAGTGTGATATTTTGTTAATTTTCCTCGTCCCTTTCAATGTGTGGCTTTATAAACGTAGTTGGCATGCATCACAGCTATTGTGCATCGATGACCTAATGACACAAATGATAAAGCGTCTCAACGACCGACACAAAGACATAACAATTGCACGCAGTAAAATGTTATCATAGTAACATACAATAACCTTTTTTATTAACGGGAAGGAAATCTTCAAAAGCATACCCCGCCTTCTGGCTAGCCTTCTGAAGGCGGCGGTTATGTGGGGTTTTACCCACTAAAACCTACCCGGTGGCCCTTTCCTCGGTGCATGACGAGGGGCTCCGGGATCTCCAGTGGAACGCACTGGAACCCCTCTGCACTGTGCCCAAGGAGAGCACGTCCCGGGGGGGAGGTTACTCCCTTCCCCCTGTGCCCTCGCAGTGCATGGCGACAAGGCCCTTTTAGTCGCCTTTACGACAGGCAGGGGATACCGTAGTCTTATTCTTGAGAGTCCAGAACTACAGGGCTAAGCATTCAATTAAGCCTAGATGACCAGCGTAGGGTCCTTCAAAAAAACATAGTGTCAATACATCAATACATCAAACACATACAGTTATACTTTCTTGACGCCATAAAAACCGCAGTGGTTCGTCCAGGCGTTGCACATTCGCCCTCATTTACTAAAGACTTTTGTTATAGTTTTATATAGAGAACGAGAGAAAAAAGACTAATTAATATAAATAAGAGAGAAAAACGAAATAATAAGAAATTGTGGAGTAAATATGATGACGGACGATAGGATTATTTTTACATTTCTTAACTTATTCGCACATCAAACTCGGTTGGTTATTACAATGCTTTAATTAATATAGGTGTTCTTTTTTCTTCTGTTCTTTATAGTACAGATTAATCGTTAAATCCGGTTTTTTTCTTTAAAATAAAGCTGGCAATATTTCTTTTTTTTTTCAGAAATTTTACTAACAATCTTGTTAACCATTCCAACTAAGCTTAAGCTTGTGCTAGGACATGGTTCACGGCAATAGTTGAATGGGGGATCCAACCCACGACCTTACGATTCGCAGGCCGTACCCTAAACCATTAGGCTATTGACGCTTGTAATACGTCTTTACTAATGCGTCCAATCAGAATAAGTGTACACAGCGGTGCGTAACAATAGCATTCAACTGTTAATTTTGCGTTAAAATGCATCCGAATCGTCAATCTATTTGTTAGAAGCCGCTGAAATACCTTACTACGGTATTTTTTAACATCGTCAACAAATGTTTACATGTTTTATTACCGTTGTTCTTAATCATTATCGTTATCGATACTTTAGATAAACATCATTTGTTTTCTTCAGTTATTTTTCAAAATTTACCAAATAAAATATGTTGATGCGTTTCTTTAATTCTATAGAAACAACATTTTAAGTTTCTATTTCATGTTAACTGATTTATTGTTGTTGATTTATTGTTAATATTCGCTTGGCAGTCGTGACAGCTATTTAAAAATAAATAATAAGAAAAAGAATAAAACAATACATCTAAAAAGGTTATATATATTCTGCTTTAAGGAGGCTAAAATATTTATAATTGAATGACAATGTGGAGGACAACAGATAATAGTTAGAGAAAGAGAGGTCTGTACTCACTTAAAACGTGTTAAAATACTTTTATTTCACGTAATTATACAGCGAGGTCGTGGAACTCACCCTTTTGCTCTCATCTGAAAGGAGCCTTGCTCTTTCAGATGAGAGCAAAAGCTGTTTGGGTCTATCGTGTTAAATGTTGCAAAGTTTAAAAAAAAAATTGGAAGCATCGCTTTCACTGTAAAATAGCAACGAGATTACGTCATTCTGTAGCAATGCAGGTACTGCATTCCAGGTGTATAAAACGGAATGATCGTCAATTCAAATAAAACGGGAAACATACGGTACAGTCCAAACCAAATTTTACCATTCCAACTTCTGTTTCAAAATGACGTCAGTCCGTACAATAATGAATTATTTATATGTATTTCAATTTAGATCTGTGGTAGCGCAGTGTCCGGGAGGTCGCCCCAAGTTGCATAGTGCGATTTTTTTTATGACGAACTACACAGATTGGCCAGAGAAGCTGGCCTTGACTGCTTCACCGGATTGAGAGGTGGCATAGCTCTTAGGTCGCTTAGCCTGAACCTCTATTGCTAGTAACTCGACACAACGGTCCCCCCGGTGAGGGGTAACCTCGGCTTGGACGGTTACTATGTTACGCGTAAGCATTCCGATCCGAGGGTGCGAACCACGACTCGGTCGGTTGCTATTTCACGGATAATGTATATAGCAACCCAAGTTCGTTCCTCGATGCCGGTACCATCGTTCTGTAATTTGTATTTTTCAATGTCTAATTATTTAATCTTAATTATCAACCGACTTCAAAAGTGGGAGGTTCTCAATTCGTCTGATTTTTTTTTATGTTACCGCATAACTTTTAACTGGTTGAACCGATTTTGATGATTTTTTTTTATGTTACCGCATAACTTTTAACTGGTTGAACCGATTTTGATGATTTTTTTATTTGAAATCTGGTCCCATTTATACTTCTGTCCGAATTGATCCATCCAATGGGATTTTAGAGACTAATAATGTACGAGTACATGATAAACCCGTACAGTCTTACAAATAAAAATGAGTTATAACATATTTATTCCACCCTTAAACTAAGTTTAGTTAAACCAGGAATAAATTAAGAATAAGCTGAGAATAGTTTACCACAAATAAATCCGGAATAACTATGGTTTATCTATTCTTCCTTTACGTCAAAATGCACGAGTTGGCAACAGCGCAATCAAAGAGAAACCATACTAAAAAAAATGTAGTAGTGAAGTAATGTATCTGTCAATGTGTGGCGGTTATAAAAATATTCTATACTCTATATATAGATAGAAGATAATCCACTTCCACGCTTGTCCATAGTAAGAGACCTTTCAAATAAATGGTCTAGAAATATTATACCACTTTTAGAAAACCGATATTTTAATCGAAACTAATCATCGACATATAAATCAAAAGGTTTTACCATATTTTAAATATTTTTACTTTTTTTGGAGTCTGAATGATATTTATTAAGTCATTTACCGTTTCTACTTCCTCCATTACCCTTAATTCTATAATAAGTTAATTTAAATGAGCGAACACAAACACAAATCGTGGTATTTTAAATATTATACTGGACTTAAACAAGGGTGTATGTCGTTATAACTTCGAAATAACGATTGTATGAACAAAAACGTCAACGTTATACCAGGTATAACGTATTCTTGGTTTATTAGTACAAATTTTGCTTATTCTTAATTTATTCCTAAATTTATCTTTTTACCACGTTTATTTGTAAGGCTGTAAGATATATTTTTAAGCCTAACACCCGTTTTGTTCTGTTTAATTATTTTTAAAGTTCAATGTTAATGTTAATTGTCGGTTATCTGACTTGAGAGGCGCCTATAATTTAGTTTGTTTATAAATATACCAGGTGATCCGTAAAACTTCGTACCGCGATTTGAACCGGATTTTTATGATATGATGTCTATTTGAAGTTGTCATTCGCTAGCTGAAATACTGAACGTCATTCTGTCATATTCACTCACTTTTCTTTAACGAGGAAAATCTGACTTTAATAAAAAAATCTTTTATTGTATTTTATATACAAACATTGTCCTTAAAATAATAAACACAAAAAAGAGTACCAATCATCCTATTTGGTGCAGTACATACACACGTACTTACATACCGACAAACATTCTTTTTTATATATAAAAAATAAGAAACAAAAGTGGCTTCACTCAAGTAATTGCGCAATATTTAATGGTCTGAAACGAGAATGTTACAATACCCTCTATCTGGTTGTAAATTTCAACTATTATTACGACTGGCCATATCGTGTAGTTTACGATGTCGAATTCAAGTCTTTATCAAAATGTATGCTAATGAACTGAATAATGTAAACAGTTTGTATCGGTCTGAGTCACTTTTCATAAAATTGTCAAGGTTACAAGGTTTCACGTTGATATGTTAAATAATTCGTAAGATCTATCAAATTGGCAAAAACAAAATGAGCTCCGGCGACAGCTTTATATTAAAGTCTGACTATACTGACGTCTGCGTCTTAGAGTCTAAGCCCACTTTACTACGTAGTAAGTACAATTGTTCGGTGCAGTATCGAGTCAGAGCCTAGATTCTAGAATCCCTGGAATGACCGCGTAAGCCGAGGTTATTAAAATTAATGTACATATCTTATTTACCATTAGCACGATGAAGTCGTTATAAATAAGTAAGACATATACTATATGACACAAGACTTTCCACTGGTACTTTGAACGAAAATACATTGCGATGCTTCCTGAACGCGGCCGAGCCGAGTTATATTGGCCTTCAGCCCTGTAGTTCTGGGCTCGTATAACAAGACTACGGTATCCACTGCCTGTCGTAGAAGGCGATTAAAAGGGATCTCTGGGGACAAGAGTGGCGGTCTTTGTCGTCCGCCAAAGTGGACCCGGGAAGAAGGCCATCGGCTAGCCCGTGTTGCCTTGCACTGCAAGGGCACAGCGTGGGAGGGGTTAACCTCTCCCCCTAGGACGTGCTCTCCGAAGAGCACAGTGCAGAGGGGAACGCACCGGAGGCGTTCCTCTGGAGATCCTGGAGCCCCTCAACATGCACCGAGGAAGGGCCACCGGGGGGAGGGGAGGTTATTGGGTAAAAACCCCACATTACCCCGCCTTCTGGGGGGAAGTATCTTGTTGAAGATTTCCCCCCTGTCAGCAAAAAAGAAATGATTTGACGAGACGATTGACCTCTTTCTCAAAGCTGGTTCAAGGTTAAGTTACCAGATATTATCTTTTATTGCCTAATAATACTCTTAATTATTATTGTTTCTAAAATGGAAACCACCATAAATCAATAACAATTTGTTCCCGGTGAAAAGCGATGGGCTACGGAAGTATGGGACCTAAGGAGCTTGCTGGAAAGCAGAAGGAGAGAGCTGTCTCTTTCTACCCCGCTATGGTTAAAAGAACTAATTACTAAGTAAGCTCTTATTACTTTTCTTTGCGCGTCTAAAGTGTGTTAGCTTTAAAAAATATTAATAAAAAACTATTTTAAAAACGAGTTCGTACTTCTGTATACTGTACTTATTTCAAACTATAATTTTATTTATAGATATAATTTTTGAACTTCAAGCCCCTATATTTATGTGCTGCCTTTATCTCGTAGCTAGCTTGTCGGTTGCACATTATTTTTTATCTGTTTTGCCCAAGAAATGGGAGCAACGACACCACACCATTGTCTCGATACGAACAATAACCTCTTTGTTAATTATATTTTATTGTTTCAAGGAATTCTCTTGTAACTCTTCGATCTGTATAAAAGTTACAGCCTGTAGACATAGACATATTCTTTATTGGCCATCAAAATAAACACATCAAAAAGACAAAACAAATAATAAAAAATATACAGTTAAAGAGAAAACGGAAAAATAGTATACAAGACATAATGCTAATATAGGACACCGTCTCAGCATTTCCCGTCGCTAGGATACGACAGCGCTGATTTTCAGTGGTGCCCAGGACCACGAATTTATACAGCCAACAGACAATAAGAGTACAATAAATATGATACATTTATAAATAGTTATGAGATTAATATATATTATATACAATAAAATAATAGATGAACAAATGAACAAATTTTCATAAATGAATATATTAAAAAATAAATAATATATTAATTAAACGTATATGTATGTCCCACTGCTGGGCACTGGCCTTCTCTGTAAACGGAGTATAAAGATAGAGTCCCTACTGCCGATTGGCAGACTTCAGATGTCTTAGAAAATTTTCTAACACGTGTAGGTTTCCCTACGATGTTTTCCTTCACCACTGAGCGCGTTTTAAATTAACAATCTGTGAAATATGTATATATTTGATGCGCTGTGAAATTATGATAAATTATCCGCATGGTTCAAAAAAAATCGACAATTTTTTTTTCATTGGAGCGTCTTTAGTTACAGACAGGTGACGCCAAAATCCCTGGTCATTACTGTTAAGTCAAACTAAAGGAAATCATTGATATTATATAAACGAAGTGGGGGACATCTTTTTGGTCCCTCTGACTACAATTGTTAGATATGATGCTTATATTAAAAGATACATCGCATCGTATTTATTATTTTAGCTTACCGGGGCTACCATTATATCACTGGATATAATAAGGGTATATGTAGCCGTAAGTAGTCTCAAGGGACTGTCCCTACACGGACGTATGTCTACAAATTTGGGACGCAGTACAAAAAAAGCCAGACTTAATCTCCCGTATACGAAGGGCATGTACATATGAGCGATCGGTCGTAAATACAAAACCGTAATCTCTCTCGACAACTTTTTGTGATTACTGAACTTATCTGTATCTCGCCGTGGCCGTTACGTCATCCGTGGCATTTTCATTACTTTCTGTAATTATATTATAGGAACTTCTAGTACAACTAATTGAATCCAGTAATTGGTAAACGTCTAAACGTCCTACTTACGATCTGAAACGATGTTCGAATCTATTAATAGCTACCTATTAACTATTACTTAACTCCTACGTATTTAAAAAAATAAGAGTAATAAGACATGATTATAGTAAAACTTTTTTAGCTCCATCTATAGGTAATTATATATGTATAATATACTTATATATGTATATATACTCTTGCCCCTACAGTTATTTATTATGAAACATATATCTCTTTCTATCTTCTTTAACTTGTAACGCTCTCACCAGATTCCTCCCCAGTCAAACGTGCATAAAGAAGTATAAAACGATTACAAGTGAATACAACAACACCTCAGTGCCAAACAACTTTCGCACAACTTAGGAAGGACAGAGGTACAAAAATCAATGCTTGGAGTTATATATATTGTTAAATACATATTACGAGACGTGGCTTCCTGTTTAATATACACTCCCGGGCACATCTATCGGCCCACCTAGTGTTTTAAGTTTTGACGGTCCCTAGCTGAAAATAAATGTTGTGTGGAAGATTAAATTTTTATGCAGTTTTGAAGCTGATTTATTAGTCAACCCTTTGGTGTTTTTTTTTTTAATTTTAAAGTCAGTATTTCGAAAAAATATAGATGACCGATAGATGTGTCCGGGAGTATATATTTACGTACATATAGATTAAGATAAAGAAGATTTTGTTCAATCGTGTGATCTAAGCTCACACAGTTTTTATTTTATTTACGTATAACAAGATGAGAAAATTCATATCGTACATTGTTATGGAAGTATGTTAATAATTTTGAAAATAACTGCTGATAATTGTCAAAATATTTCCCTATTATTCCCCAACCTGAAGTATCCATTTACGCTCGACTTAAGATCGCTCATCCTACCTTTTATAAACCGCTGTCCTTGGCCCGTTCGTTTAGAGTTATTAACCTGAGACCGTTTCCCTACGTTATCCTTTAACGAAACGGCGGCGCGGCGAACCATGACGACGTTACCGTACAACCACTCGGCAGTGACCCATTGGACCCTTTCTGTGCGCTATTAAAAGTATAACCAAAGCTAACCAACATAGATCTTATATTCTGGTCTCGTTTACCAATTAAGTTCCCAAAAATAGCACAACGTTTTTCGCTAGCGTAGTACATCTTTGCTTTGTTGAGTATCGTTACAACTTATGTTTGTCGTGGGGGAACGTTGAACGTGAAACAATTGTATTCACAGTCGAGGCATGTATGAGCAAAACATTCTCACGTAAAGACAATGAATGTAACATTTCATTTTGTGTTATGAATATGAGAATAATCTTCCTATATCACATGAGACTTGCTATAATTTTCAAAGAACTTGAATTCACATTAATTACCTATGTTACGAACCGTTACACAACAATGTTTGAACAACGGTATAAGTCGCGCCCTGGCTGATATTCGGGCGGGACTTTTTTAAAAATAAAAAGACACGAATTACGACTCTCTTTTGTTTTTTCGTTGCATTATTAATTTTGCTGTAAACTGAATTTAACGATTTATCTATACATAAAAGTATAACTGTATTTGTGTTTGATGGTTTAACCCCTATATATACCCTTTTGTAATCTAATTATAGGATTTGTTCGGGCCGTTGTTTAAGAATATATACAAGACGTATACGGAATAATAATAAAAACAAGAATAACTTTGTGTTGCTCTGTAATTCAAGAAACCACATTAAAAGTTTTTTCCTGCTTTTGCTAAACTATTCATTAAATTATGACATCTTCTAAACTTTTTCTATTTGACATCACTGACAAGTCTTTTTTCATTGACATCACAACAAACCTCCATAGACTACTATGGAGGTTTCATACAAGAAATATTATCTAGAGGGTCTGCCCACGCCGAGGTCAACTCTGGCGTTAAGTCTATTTTTCCACATTAAACTTCACAACAAGGTTTTGTGTGGGTTTAGAGATGCGGTGGAAGTTAAGAAGATAACATCCATGCTCCAAAAGCTCTTATATTTTTATAACACTAGTTATAGGTTTTAGTGAACTAAAGATATTAGCTCAAATAATTGTCCAGCAATCAGTTCAATTTTCAAAATGAGTTCAATCTTCATTGTTCTTGTAAAGTTCATAGAGATTATGCCTCGCCCGTAAATTCTAGTTAAATATTTATTTCATAAAGTTTACTAAGTCCTTACAGACATAATAACAATAAAATTAGGTTTTGTTTCTCATAAATTAAATTGTTTTTTTCAGAAATCCGAATGACAAACCAAAAATGACAAGAAAATTTTTATTCTGCTTCCCGCTACGGATGGGGAATGTTGTGTTTGGCTACATTGTGATAGTAAGTACTTGTACAAATTATTCTAACTTAAACTTCTCCTGCTAAAATTTAATAGCAAAGTTGCTCTTTTGAATCTTGTTTACAAGTTTGATGAAGGCAAAAATTGCTATTACAAATTTTGCTGGAGTAAAACTTGTTATGTACTCTCTTCGTGGTTTTCATTCTACATTATGAATTTTATTATTTTAGTATTAATTAACCTTAAACTAAGTTATTGTTCTATTATAGTAAGTATGGAATAGATTTAATGGAATAAATTACATTTTTATTTAAAATCGTCGTTCATTTCTAAATATTATATAATAATATTTATAGATCATTAATAATTGTTAAAATTTTTGCTTATGTATAAGTAAAAAAAGACTGAATAAGTATCTCACCACCTGTTATAGAACTCACAATATCAAAATAATAGAACCACATATAGAACGTTAATAATTTTAGTTAAATGACTGTAAAAGGTGTCTGTGTCTATCCCGCTAGGTTTAAGGACCTATTTAATTTTTATGTAGCCTATATTATTTTACTCTTTTAACATCTATTTTATCGGGATAATATTCTTATCCGACGTGATCTCGATTGGGGATGGACACTAGGCACTGGAATAACATGACTTCCTTTATAATTAACTTTTTGCCTTCCTGTTGCAGATAATAAGCATGGCAGTGGTGGCGTTTAACCTTTATCAACTCGGCTTGACTTTAATTTCAAGGGACGATAATGAACACGAGGCTAAATTCGGAAACTTCGACAAATTGGAAAGCATATTCGGGGAAGGGAAAAAGGACCTTGTGAGCCTCATAGTGAAGATATATTACATTACATATTCCGTAATTGGAATACTGATGTTTTTGTTTGCTTCTATATTCACATGCGGAGCCTACAAGGTATATATATATATTTTTTATTGGGTTCCTCAATTTTAAATGAGTAATAAAAATAAATAATTTTAAACAAATCAGAACAAAGAATTCTTACCAAACAAAACATCCGCACCATCTGGATGGTTGGCGTTCCACTACAATGCGTTTTAAAAACAGTTTTCTGCCACGCACAGTAAATATCTGGAACTCGTTGCCATCAGCGGTCTTCCCCAACAACTGCGACATTGGGTTATTCAAGAAAAGAGCATATTCTTACCTGAAGGGTAGGCAACGCACTGGCGCCGCTGGTGACGTGGGCGGCGGTGAATCACTTACCATCAGGTGACCCGTCTTGCTCGTTTGCCGCTTATTTTACATAAAAAAAACCAACAACAACTGCGACATTGGGTTATTCAAGAAAAGAGCATATTCTTACCTGAAGGGTAGGCAACGCACTGGCGCCGCTGGTGACGTGGCGGCGGTGAATTACTTACCATCAGGTGACCAGTCTTGCTCGTTTGCCTCTTATTTTACATAAAAAAAAAACTTCTGTAAAAGTACAACAAATTCACACGTTAATAACCATCAACCAGAGGGGTAGCTTGTCATATCTGGGCAGCTGCAGCCAAACACCGACTCACGACACTGGATTCCATGACGAGGCGGGCCTAAAGGTTTATAGGTGACCAAGATCTACATTTAGATAGTCTTGAGCACCAGTGTAAGGTGGCCTTTCGGTGTTTTACAGATTACATTTTGGATAGTGTGCACAGGAATTACACGAGTTAATTACCCCATCCCCATTCTACCTTTGAACGTTTAGACATTCGGCGGGTCTCCACCCTTTCATAGTCGATGTTCCGCGCGTGCGAACGAAGCAATTTGACTCATCTTGCGTACAGCAAAGGTTGCAACCATAAACCTAAAAGGTAGAGATCAAGGACTTCCACTTAAAACAATCCTGGTACAAATCTTTCCCCCCATACATATTCATATCTGATGATATGAATTTGAAAAGATTATTTAACAATTAGATGAAAAATTGCGAAAATAGGATTTTTAAGATTGACACTTCTTCTGGGAAAACTGTAGGTTAATGCCGAGGTACAATACTCAGTCAGCAAAAATAATAAAAATCGTGTCCAAAAACGACAGCTCCAGGACCACATACATGAAAGGTATAATTTTTTTTATAAAAGTTGAAATGTTTTTCGGCTCTGGTGAACAATTTTAATTTTGTGGGTTACAACGTTTTTGTTTTCCAGCATCGATATATAAATATTATACAAGTACCACTAATGGGCGCAGGCCTTCTCTGTAAGGAGAGTATAAGGGCACCGTCCGCCATGTGGCCCTAGCGCAGATAATCAGACTTCACATGTCTTAGAAAATTTTAAAGACACATTCCTCACGATGTTTACACTACGAGTAAGCTACCACGGCTCTATGTCGGTCTGGTATTATAAGTAGCTTTAAATGTCCATGATCGCTTATACAAAAATAGTAGTTACACGATGAATTGAAATTAATCCAGCCCTATTCGAAAGGCTGGCTGACAAGCTTTGCGACTATATTCGTGTCACGCGAACAAACATAAGGTAATTACTTTAACGAGAATGGTATTCAAGGCGAACCGACTACTTGAACAAATTACCATCGAAATTATTTACTAAAGTATTCTTGGCAGACGTGTTCGCTTTACATTCTTGAAATATATATACTCAGGGAGTCTTTGTGCGGGGGAAACGTGATAGGTTCGTTTGTTTGTAGGTCTGGGTAAATCCTGTGGCTTTTCTACAAAACACAATATCATACATGTTACGCGTTAAGGCACTTCGTACTTGACAACATATAGCCATATAAGTCATTTTATAAGCCCAATTCATCCAACTTTTTTAGATTATTCGTGAAATAGCAACCGACCGAGTCGTGGTTCGGCCCTCTCGGGCGCCCTCGGATCGCCGTGCTTACGCGTAACATAGTAACCGTCCAAGCCGAGGTTACCACCCACCGGGGGGACCCTTGTGTCGAGTTACTAGCAATAGAGGTTCAGGCTAAGCGACCTAAAAGCTATGCCACCTCTCAATCCGGTGAAGCAGTCAAGGCCAGCTTCTCTGGCCAATCTGTGTAGTTCGTCATAAAAAAAAGCCCAATTCAATTAACTTGTCATGTTTAAAATACATTTATAAATAAAAAGACCATGATATTATTTTGTACATATGAATTACTACTTTACTTGATTTTATTTAATGAAAACAAGCGTATTATGTGTGGCTTAACGGCTCATTTGGACTTCGTTAGCCTGACGCTTGAGTTTCGAATCCCATTTGGCTTGTATTAATTAGATATATTCTTTATATTTTTTTAGCAGTAGCACGAGCTAATTATAAGAAAGCTTTGAATAGAAAACCCGAACGAGTACAGTTTGAGAAAATTCCATTATCTAATAATGACAATTTAATGCCATAAAGAATATAACTTACTAAGTTTCTTACTTCGTAATTAAGAAACTTTGCTAGAGGGATTTTATTACCTGTAATAATAGTTAAAGTACCTATATAAATAAACCTCAATACTGTTTGGGTACAGGCCTTCTCGGTAAAGAGAGTAGTACAAGGGCAAAGTCCGCCTCGAGGTCTTGATGCCTATTGATGGACTTCACATGTGGTGGAAAATTTTCTAACACATGTGGGTTTCCTCACGATGTTTTCCCACACCTTTTTTTAACTCTGTGAAACGCCTTACGCGTACGTGCCTTACCGGGGAAAGGCAAGATATGTTGGGTTTTGTCCGAAGACCCCCAGATGTTCCACCATTGTCGTATGTTGACGGGGCTAAAGGGACGGCTACTGAGACCCCCGGCTCTGTAAGCCGAGAACGATTCTTTCACCACCTTGACTCACCAAGAAGATATCCCCGCCTTCCCCCCAGAAGGGCCATGTGGGATTTTTACCCACAAACGCACCCCGGTAGCCCTTTCTCGGTGCACGGTGAGGGGCTCCGAGATCTCCAGTGGAACGCACCGGAGCCCCTATGCACTGTGCTCTTCGGAAACCACGTCCCGAGGGCAGGGGGGAAGTCCACCCCCTGTGCCAACGCAGTGGAAGGCGACACGGGCCGGCCGATGTTGCCTTCTTCCTGAGTCCACTTTGGCGGACGACCCCTTGTCTAGACTCCCACCCTTGTTGCCCAGTGAACCCGAGTTTTAGTCGCCTTCTACGACAGGCAGGGGATACCGTAGTCTTATTCTACGAGCCCAGAACTACAGGGCTGTTCTTTCACCACCTACCACGTTCTAAATCAAAAATTAAATTTGGAATCAAAAACAAATTCAATGGCACCGGAGATCGAATTCGGGCTGCTAACGTACTACCACGACTCTTCCCGTAATGATAGTTGCTTTATTAAAATAACCAAAGTACAAGTAAATGAATATAAATAGTATACATTATATAACTGCCTGTATATAAGACTACTATATTAAATGCTATGGAATTTACATAAGTGAAAAGGTAACGTTTCGCTTAATGAATGTTCAAGGAATTTCAATTATGATTATTAATTATATTTATGAGTATTCTGAATGTTATTTTTGTATTTTAATGCTACAGAAATTTTATAACTGACGAGTGTGTGCTAATATTACATTACCTGTGACTTTATGATCGACAGTTGGGTGACTATTATGCATTAACTAACGCAATTTATATTGTATAGTGTTTCTAATTTATTGTATACTATCTGTGCCCGCAACTTCGACCGCGTTGAATTTAACAGAAATTCGAAAAACTACCGATTAATAGACAAAGCACGCGATTTACAACTAAACCTATAACCTCCTTTTTGAGATCGAGTAAATAAAAAGTACCTTTAGTTATTTTTAGTCTCCTTATTACATCAGCTATCTGCCAGTGAAAGTCCCGATAAAATCGGTCCAGCCGTTCCAGAGATTAGCCGAAACAAACAGACAGACAAAACTTAAAAAAAAAGTTTTTTTGTTAAGTTAATTTCTACCGTATATGTATACATTCATATGCATATAGTAAAAATAGACACTCCAATTTTATTTATATGTATGGATAATTTTATGTCACTTTACAATTCATCTACCATCTAATGAGCCATCAAGCAACATACAATCTCGTACGTAGGCTACATATTTCGATATGTATCGCCTGCTGTACTTATGATGAGTCAAATAGCAGGAAAACAAAGATGGCTGGTTAGAAAGCTGGTAAGGAAATAGTCATGACTTACTTATTTTGTATACAAACCATTATAACAGATGCTTACCTCGTCAATTTTGGAGACCAGTACAAAGACCATCAAGTACACACTTTATTTCCAGGTCAACAACTGTCTAGTGACGACTTTCTTCGTGTACAGTTTCTTCCATTTGTTTTTCACAATTGGTCTTATTGTGTGGGAAGCCGTTACTGCTGGATGGATTCAACTGGGATTAATTCTTTTGTCCGATTGTGAGTAAAAAGCTTTCAACGAAAACAACATTTTAAACTTAATATCATGCAATATTGAAAAGAGATGCTGTGATATATAATATAATATAGATAGAATAGCTATTGAGGTAACGGATTGACAGAGAAAATCCCAATGGATTTTCGATATTAGGTTTATTTATTGACTACCAGCGCAATGAACATTTTACCATGCGAAAATGTTAAAAGTTAAAGTAACAGCCTTCATATATGTCCCACTGCTGGGCACAGGCCTTCTCTGTAAAGAGAGTATAAGGGCGTAATCCGCCCCGCGGCCTTAGTGCAGATTGGCAGACTTCAAATGCCTTAGAAAAAAATTCTAGGACATGTAGATTTCCTTACGATGTTTTTCTTTACCGCCCAGCACGTAGTAAGTCAGCACATAGAAATTGCAACAACAAATTTATTGCTGCGTGCACCAGGGATCGGACTCGGGTTGTAAGCGTACTACGCAACTTGAGGCGACCGCCCTGACACTGAGCTACAAGCTTCGAAAACGTAAATAGAATGAAATAGATGTATGGTTAATGTCACATTTGTAGGTAAAAACTGCATGCTATGAATTAATCCTTAGTTCCTGAGGTGGAATTATGTGCAGCTATCTGATAAGCTCGATTAAACAGAGAAGCAATCGATTTTCCCAACTAGATTACCTGAATTCGTCGAAATTGAAAACTTATTTTAGCTCACAAACACCTACTAAATTAGAGGTTCGCTGAACACCTATTAGAATTAGTTTTTTTTAGTATAATATAACTTCCCTGCAAGCTGATTTTCTGCGAGTGTGTGAGTGCTTTTACCCTGTTTGTAGATTTGACCTAAAGCTGCAGAAGAATGTAATAAAACGTAATTACAGTTAAGACATGTTTAAATAAAAAGGGATAGTTTAAAAGCTTGTCTCATTTTAAGGATTTCTTGGCAAGATGACATAAAATGGAAATGGCATGACATAAGGTCAGGGTTGTGTGGCTATGAAAACACCCTCAGCATAAGTTTTGGCCAGTGACCAAATTTTTATAGGTCATTATTTATCATGTTGGGTACACACTAACGATTTGCCAGTTCTGATTTCCTTGAACTACTGCCAGTTTGAGAAACCCTGACCTTGCGCCTTAAAATTTATTTCATTCCATTCACAACTGTTTAGTAATTTTGATTATTAAACAATTCCGTATTCTACAAAATTGCATGTAACGTAACCGTTTTGCTCCCTATACAAATTCAGGTTATCAATATTGTGGTGGCTGGGTGTTTGATTTACGGTCTCATAAAGGAGAATTTGAATTATATTGATTTTGCTTTATTTTATTTAAACAGTAAACTTACATCATTACATATTTATTTTAACTCTCACAATATATTAAATTATTAATTTCACTCCGTATTCATTCTCTTCTATTCTCTTCTCGAGCGGTGAAGATCATTACCTACACCCATGTCCATATCAGTAAATACAATACCATTTTCATCATTTATACAAAAACATATTGGGCTCAAGTTAATGTCGGAAATAAAAGTACGACGTATGGCTTGACAGTTCAAAAAGAGGAGTGCTCTGATCGTCACCAAACTTACACACAATTACAGGACTACAATCTGAAGACTCCTTGAAAGTTTCATTGAAATCGGTCAAGCCGTTTCGGAGCCTATAAGGAGCAAACCCACACACTTTCTCTTTTATATATCTAGATTTAAAAAGACGTAAAAACCTACATTTTATTTTTATATATATAGGCCGTTTCTCAATACAGTAGATGTTCATTAAGGATTTACATTTAAAACGCCTATTTGGGAACACTAACATTAAGTTAGATGTCTTTTGTGAAATTACCACAATAAACGGAACCCTAAAGTATAAATACATCTATTTCTAAGTCACCCTTTGGCATTTAAAGTAAGTTTAATTTCCAATGTCCCTAGTTTTTCTGAGGAAAAGCATCCGACCGAGGCGTGCTTTGGGATCGGAATTCTTACGCGTAAAAAGAAACCGCCCAAGCCGGGGATACGCTTCACCGCGGGATCCTAGGTGTTGAGTGATGAATAGAGATTCAGCTAAGCCATCTGAAAGCTGTGCCACCTCGCGATCCAATGAAAGCCAGCTCCCGCTAAATTGTGTAGTCAAAAATCTCTCACTGTAATCTCCTTATTCTGTAATTTCATGATACCTAAAAGCCGTGACAGTCTACCACTGCTGCTATACATAAAGAAAACTGTTATTTCCTTGTGTAATGTATTCTGTTTTTATTTCAGTGCTCCTCATTGTTTGTTTAATCAGCGTCAAATACTTGATGGAAGCAATCAGGAACGGAAACATCTACAGTCGACCCGGTGAAGAGGTTTACAAATATTGAAAATGTGACACCCACACGAAGTTCTTGTTCCGCGCATGACGACATTCTGTACATATAATTAATTCTATTAACAATACGCACAACATGCGGAACGGATTTCTTGTACAACAATGGTGCTACTTTATCTTAAATTGAAGTTCAGGCTAAGCGACCTAAGAGCTATCCCACCTCTCAATCCGGTGAAGCAGTAAAAGCCAGCTTCTCTGGCCAGCTGTGTTAGTTCGTACAAAAAAAATCTTAACAAATGTTTATTTATTGATACTTAACTCGGATCACATTTTGACTCGGTTACTGTTTTTTTTTAATGAATGCTAACTATTTGTTATTTATGTTCAGGTTTAAGAAACTTTAGACATTATAGGTCACTTACATGAGAACAATAAATAACTAATATTATAAAACAATAAGTTAGCTGTCACACAGAAGAAGAAGTCACCTAACGCATTTATTTGCTTGGAGACGATTAGCTATCGTTGAGCTATTATTGAGGAATTTAACAAGTTGCATTTAGAATGCGCTAAGTGTGTGTGCGGGTATTTTGTTGTACAGTTGTGCTTCTTCAAAACAAATCGATCTATATCCGTAATTTGTTCTTTCGGTATGACAAGACAACTAGCGCGTCGGTTGCGGCGTTTTTTAATATTTTTAGTAAATGAGATATAACTGTTTTCACTACAATTTTCTTAGATACATGTACTGTATTTATATAATTGTTTAATGTATATTATTTTCGTCGCTTTGTAGTATTTGTTATTATATCACAAATATTACTAACATTCTTGTTAACCATTCCAACGAAGCTTGAGCTTGTGCTACGAGATGGATCAATAATCGAATGATGGATTCGAACCTACGACCTTTTTGCAGACCGTACCCATTAAGCTATTGGCGCAAGCCGGCTGGTATCCGACTTTGTACTGCATTTACAGAGAAGGTCTGTAACTTTGACTTTTAAAAAATAAATATAACATCTCTTATTTCTTGCTAAAGGTTAATAAATAATTATGTACTTTCTTTTGAAAGCCTAATGAATTATTTGAATAAGAGAATTTCTGCTGAATACGAACATTCATTATGAACTGAAGTGTACATATTAATTTCCAAGGAAGTACTCCTTGTGTTATAATTAGCGAAAAGACATTGATTCCTTCTTTCTATAATTGAGCAGCTTTTTCTGTAAATATCGAAATAAGATTTGTGATACGATAATTAAAAGGTGTCTAAAATAAAAGTCGGTGCGTAGTAATTATATTGTAATTTAATCAAAATTGTTTTCTTCAATACAATCCATTTACCTTAAAATTAATAAATATATCTATATATAATCCACATTCCAATGTCAACATGTCTGTATGTTAACATACTTAGAAAAGACAATAACCTAGGTCATGGTTTATAAGTTGTTTTCCAGTTTATAAATAAGAAATCTAGTAGTTGATTTTTAAATCGGTATTAGAACACTGATTAATATAATTCTTTGTACAACAGTTGTTCAGACAGACAATCGCTAATACGTTACTCTATATATGTACATACTTGAATTAGATCATCGCTTAGATCGTTATCATTTCCTTATTTACTATTAAACTTGGAGAAGACAATAGAACATTATATTTACTTTGTAATAGATAATATTTGTATATCATGGTTACGTATTTGATTATTATCAAAAATATAACTTGTACACATTAAGTTATATTAGACATAATTGTAACCTGTAATTCTAAACACACATAATTGCATGTTGTAAAATAGTACTTATGCATCAATTTATACATAAAAGGTGGGTAGTAGAATGTTTTTAAATAGACCGAAGAAATCTTAATAGACATTATATTTCGTTTTGAATAACTTTTAAAAATCTAAAAATCTTAATTATATAATACTGTAACAGTTAATGATTTTGTTAAGAAAACAAAAAGAACATTCTAGTAATATTTTATATTCCTGCATTTATACATTACTCTATACATACATTGGGCCTTTCTTTTCAATAAGGGAATGACCAAATAGTGCACGAGCCCTTATCTTTGGTTGAGCCTTGGTCTCTGGTTACCCATACAAAACAGACCAATTTCATTTAACAGCAGTAATCTACAAGGCGTGTTCCATCTCATGTTTATCCATCCCATTCGCTACGCTACATTTAGCTTTTAGCTGCAGTATTATTGGAAAATCCTTTTTAACTCCGGCTGATTATGAATTTAAGATCACAGTCAATCAATTATTCTTAACATAAATATTTTAAATAAATTATGATATTAAACATTCAATCTATTCTTGTCTGTACACTTGTATATAATCGTCTATATGCAGTGGCGGTGTTATCTGATATAAATCTCTTCTACGCCTTCGACCTAGCATCATTGGCACAACCATGGCCATCGTTGCTGGGAGCATGCCGGCACCGACTGCAGCGAAAACAGTGGAGCTATCTGGTGAGTTACTAGGTATAACTTTTCTCTTTATATTCTTCTTCCTAACAGGCCTATGTTGGGATTCTGAAGCCTCTAAATCGTTCTTCTTGTCCATTTCAAGTTTTGACTCTTCGACAGTTTGAAAGCTTCGCTCCACCTCTAGTAGTCCTCCATGTGAAGTTGTCATATTTACGCGTGTGTCATCAGCGGGCAACACTGTAAGAGCAACGGCTTTATGTGCAGTCATCATTGGAACGTCCGTAGTGTCGGTGTCGGTTGGATTCAGCGATCTTTGGCGTTTTTTATTTCTATAACCTTTTGTTGTTGAAAGCAATACCCACTGCCCATCACCATAAGGTGGCCTTGAAGAACGGTCCCCATCAGAGTCAGACATTCCACCGTACATAGTGGGACGTCTGTATGGACGTTTTTGAACATTAGACTGATGTAGAGCTTCGTAATCGTAGGGAAATTTTGATGGTCTAGAATCTGTCACTATTGAATCTGGCATTTCATAATAAGTTGAATCATCACTTGGATGATGATCATTGGAGTCACAATTGTGCTTATGGGGACGGCGGCTTTCATCAGGGGCCCACGAAGATTGAAAATTTGTCGTGGATTGTTGCGGTTTCATCCATGTTGGTTTTGATGGTAACTCCGTATCGTAATCCGATGGTAGATGAAACTTATTATTAATGTAACCAGGCCGACTTAAAGAGGGTCTTTTTGGGGGTAGTTATAGCTCATATCCATGTCTTGACTGGACGTTAGTTTGTCATCACTAGGAAAACTGTCATCGTCATCGTTCCAAGAATTGGGTTTTTGTTTTTTTATGCTCGGTTTCCATTTTGATATTTTACTAGTAGACCACGCTACTGGTTCCAAAGACACCCATCCATCTTTATCATCAAAAGGATGCTTATGTTGTTTCACTTTCAATCGATTCCAAGATGTGAATATCTTTCCGCCGTCATCCTCTTCGATCATTTCATCGTTCATTGAAGAAAACCGATCAGCCTTCAGTTTATCTTTTTTTAATTTAGCTGCTAAAGCACTAATAGCCTGGAGACGATCTTTTGAGAATTCTCGGTAATCCCGTAAATTGTCCAAATTTTCAGTCATATACAAATCTTCGATGTGATCCTGTGGACCGTCGTTTTCATTGAATCCATCTTGACATGACGGACCATAACAACGAGGTCGATTGCCATTAATATCATGAATTATATGCGTCATTAGATTTTTAATTTCCACATCTTTGTCACTAATTTCTCCGGAGGCGTCCCATTTTCGATTTAAATCTGAGACTGGGGAAGTTTCGATTATCGTAATTGGTTCCTTTCCTGGCACATCCAATTGATATGTCTTTACTTTATCCGTGTATTTTTCTATTTGTGTTGTACGATCGTTGGGATTAGACGCGGCGAGGTTGAAGACGCAAAAGGCGAGTAGCAGCACTGTCATTTTCGTTGAGATATTTTCACTTTCTTCGGTCCGCGTGTCTGCACTCTTTCAAGGCGCTCGCGTACTGAGCGCCGGCGCCGACTGCAGCCCACTGTTATAGTTTTGATTGTAGATGCACAATAACCCTCCCTGCTCTCTAATGCAGTGATAATTTCAGTTTAGTCACGACGAATGGACGATATAATTATGTGGCGATTGTCGTTTGACGGCAGCTTATCTTAATTTACTATCGCGTTTCTCTCGGAGCCGTGACCCACGATGCGGTGAAAACGTTTTCCATCATGAGAAATGTTTTCTCTCGACGTATAATGGGCGAAAAACTTCACAGGGTTAGACGTGAATCTATGCGTTTAACAATGTGAAATAGATCTGTAGGGACACGTAAGATTTCAAATAAATATTGTAGTCATTTATTAATAAAAATTGTTAGACCTTACTTTTATTAATAATTTCTTTTTCTCTTCATTTAGGCCTTGAAAAGGTAATGAGTAACTAAAAATAGTATTCGATTGAAACTATGATGAAGTTTTACGTTCATGACTATAATTTAAAATAAATTTAATTGCATTGATTTTACTGTAACTAGGATAGAGTTAGCTCTCACTATGGTGTCTAGTTCACTATAATTATCTCGATCAACTCCGCTCTAAATGTTGCACGGACTTTTACCAACCAGTCTTGCCCCTTACTACGGTTTTTTAATGTTTATCAAGTTGATATCATTTGGGAGTTTGACCAATAATGTACATATGAAAAGTTTTAAAACTTTACCTATAGAACTCTACAAAAATTATTGAACATCATCGAGTAACATAACCTATGTTATCTCTATACACAAAGTAAAGCTTTTTTAATTTGCAAAAGAGATAAGAGCTTTAGATTACAATTGGAACCGTGAATGTGATAGTGACATAACTTATCCAAATTGAGATCACGTAAAACCTCAAGGGATTTTACCGTGTTTTTAAAGCGTGTTTAGAGGTTACTGAACTCATGTGTACGTAGCCTGGACTTCTCTTTATTGGAAATAACTTAGAGCAAGGGCTACGGAAATGGAACCTAGAATTACGGATAATGGCTTCACCAAGCTTCATGCCAATTACGAAAAGTGTTTTTTTTTATGACGAACTACACAGATTGGCCAGAGAAGCTGGCCTTGACTGCTTCACCGGATTGAGAGGTGGCATAGCTCTTAGGTCGCTTAGCCTGAACCTCTATTGCTAGTAACTCGACACAAGGTTACCCCCCGATGAGGGGTAACCTCGGCTTGGACGGTTACTATTTTATTACGAAAAGTGCCAACTTAATCGGAACAAGTGGAAATGCACACTAAGGTAGTTTGCATTTCCATAGTTTCGACTTAAAGCATTGACAGGAAAGCCGAGGGGTTTTAATTGGTACGTGTCCGACATAACCTGACCTTGCCCTTCAAACGATGGCCTCTGTATTCGAAGTTGCCTCTATCAGCTTCTTCGATCGGATCACGTTGCATTGTGCATTAACTACAGGAGACGAGCAAGCAGCAAATCGACAGTAGATCTGAAATCGGATATTGCAAGCGTTACGTAAATCGCTTGCGCTTCTTTTGTTTTATTGCATTTGGTATTCACTTTCTACTTTTGTTTTTACAATTAATAAATTTCAATCTTCAATCTGCGGACAATGTATAAAAACTTTACACTTAATGCGAAGAGAAAGGCGTAAAACAAATAGTTGTATAAAAATTCTTAATCCTCGGCGGTTACTATTCGTTGCGGTTATTTCATCACGCTGTATTTTATTGCTTATATGTATTTTTAAACGATGTTCAACTGTAAAGAATTCCTGCCAGTGATAATAACTGTCTATGACTATTATTATTATTGATTAATATAACAAATTTAAAATAATACTAATAAATAATGAGATATGCTCGGCGGTGAATGAAAGCATCGTGAGGAAAAGTACATATGTTAGAAAATTTAATAGTTATAAAAACCCGTGGTGGACTAAGCCCTTGTACGTTTTCTCAGGTCTTACTGCATTTCCACTGTTCATCGTGGTGAAATACACGCTTTGAAAGTATACAAAAAAAGTACTAGCCAACAGTGGTTCTAACATATATAGGCTGTATATTGTCTAACTCTAAAAATAGAATTGTTAAAAAAATATACAGTTTGAGATACAGGACTTAGATTATACTTTAGTCTCCGATAAGCTATGTTTAGTTATTATAATATATCAATTTATTATAAGAAGAATTATTTAATAAAATAAAGAATTTTAATTTTCAGCCCATTGGTTGTAGACACAATATTCACAGGTAACATTAATGCGATTTTTTGTGACCTAAATGCGACACACTTAATAGCCTTAACCCTTGTCCCGCTATGAATCCTCTTTCTTTGATTCACTCTTTACAATTTTTTAAAATATATGGCATTATTTTATGTTGTTTGTTATGATATTGATATAAATTTTTGATTTGACCCTTATACAATCCAGTTGACATTAAACAAACTCATACTCACTTATAATTTAGGGTTATTATTATCAAGTCAAAGGAATCCGGGAAGGAGAAGAACATCTTGGCTTAAAAATCTACGCCAATGGTTCAATAAGAGTACACGTTCTTTATTTCGAGCTGCTGTGTCGAGGGTCCAAATCACCATGATGGTAGGCAACCTTCTATAGAAGATGGCGCATAGCAAAGAAGATTATCAAGTCTATTTTATAAGCATATTATTTAAGAATATTAAAAAAATATGTAAATTCAGAACCATAAATATAAGAAGAGTTTCAGACAAACATCTCTGTTACAATTTATTTGCTCAGTTCTCAAATGCGCATAGCAAAGGGTTGCGTGCTTACTGACCTATAAAATTGAGATCTCTTCAAATCGTGAATGAATGGAGTTTTTCTAGGCTAACAGGTTCATTATTCTTGACGAATTCAACTTAAATATTAGCCTACTTTTAAATATACATGTTAGTTTATTTAACGGTAATTAATCAAAAATATTTTTATGATTAATGATTTCTGAACGGATGACTTTCTGGAACTTCACTCGGCTCGATCTAGTCTTTGGAAGAATTAAGGTTCTTTGGTAAGCATTGGTGTTTGGAGAAATAGTAGATGGACGGAAACTATTTACTAGAGCTAACCGGTTTACGGTATTAAACGAAATAGTATGAGAATAGTAAGAATATGTTCTCCTATAACTAAATAGGGCTACCGACCCTTTCATTCGCCTTTAAAGTGTTACATAATGATAGGATTGTATTTTTAGTTACTTAGAATAAAGTATATAACGTCATCATTATCATCAGCCTGTATCTATCCACTGGTAGAAATAGACCTTCCCTAATGCATTCCATCATATATGATTCTCCGCTTTCCAAATCCAGCCACTTTCAGCTTTATAAAGACGTCATTCCATCTGGGGTGAGGGCGCCCTACGCTTCTCCGATGCGCGGCCTCCATTCCAATACTTTTCTCCCCCATCTGCCGTCACTAAAACGGTAAATGTGTCCGGACCACTGTCACTTCATCTAACGAGACTTACATGTTTACTAGACTAGAATTATGTCGAGTACTTTTGTTCTCTGTCGAATTACTTCGTTTCGGATTCTATCCCTTGAGAAATGCCGAGCTAACCCTTTCCATCGCTTGCGTTGTGCGACTTAAGCTTATTAAGGTATAAGGTATAGATAGATAGACCAAGGTATAATAAGGTATAGTTTATTTATAGGTTTCCCGACTTTTGCAGCTCTATCAGGTTCAAGGTGCGCTGTAAAGCTGTTCAATGAAAAAAGGTTTTCTTTTTCAATCAAGCGCAACCATAGACTTGTGTCAGTGGTCTTTTCGAATGTACTTTAATTGGTTACTTTGGTTTTGTTAACTAGAGTGCTACCTCTACAGTTACTACTTTTTATAGTGGCTGATTTTTGAAGGTGGTGTTGGAGAATGCTCCGGTTCACGCGTCGTAGACGCCCCGTTGCATTGCAATTAGTTTCTCCGCACTACTGCGTCCCTGTTTCTCATGACCATTTTTAGGTTGAAGTTTATTGTTTTCTCTATTGATGCGGCCGTTGCCCTTGTCACCAGTCTTCCTGTGGCGTCGTCACAGTCATCCGTGTAATAGACACAGCTGACTGTGACTGTGTCGGAAAAAAGGATTTGGGACGCTTGTAATTTCATGAGGTTTTTGAGCGGCGGTGATGCATTAGCATCGGATGAGCCGCAAGTTTATTTGCCCCTTTTTGTATAAACAAACGCACAAAAAGATTTTGCCGTCATTTCGCTCCCTATCTAAGTTTCACTTGATAGCAAATGACAGAGTCAGTAGTGTCCCTATGGAGAGGTCGGTCACGGTGCTACCCTGCCACACATTCGTTCCGTCGACTCTCATTTAACGCCCGACGACTCCTTTCTGCTTTCTAAAACTCACCAAATTGGATTCGTTGACAATTTCTCAATCTGATTTCACTTAGCATTTCTCTTGCAAGTTACTTCCCTCACTAGATAATTTTTTCGTTTAATAAACAATATTAGTTAAAACGAATACCTTAGAATATCTTCAAACAATGATAGCGTAAGCGAAAAGGGTAAGCGGCTCGACTTCCTAAGAATACCAGTCAGCTTATTACCACGAATTGCAGTTTTTCTTATTTATAAACACAAAAAAAATTGTACCTATTCTATTAGGGTTAGAGATGGGCTCACCCCCTTTCACATGTCATATGTATCGTCAATAGTCTAATCTACAGTACAATCTATAGGTCTAGGGTACATTATGCAAAACGTAAGATCGTAGGTTCGAATCCACCATTCGACTATTGACGTGAACCATTTATTAGCACAAACTTAAGTTTAGTTGGAATGGTTAATAAGAATGTTTATTGTTAGCAATATTTTACAAAAAGGTAGGTCACATATAACCTTCCAAGCTTTGGTCGTTTTTTACCTACGTTAATAAGTTTGATGCAATATACTTGATATTTACAAGCAAAAACAAAAACCGACTTCAAATCGAATCAAACGTTAAACGTTATTACGCGCGGATGCCCTCTTTGTATTTCCGAATTATAGTAAGAATATTACGAAATAAAATTACTCAGGAACCAACCAAACTTTCATCAAACTACTCTTCAAGTACATCCTTACCAATAAAAAATTAAATCACCGAAATCGGTTGCCGTGATTTTGAGTTATTCGTCCATTTGTGGCGCACATAATTGATGCAAATTTAAGACTTTTATGGATTTCTCATGGATCATATTGTCAGAATGGACCAAATTATTTATTAAGGACCACACGGGAATCACCAGCTTTCAAATATAAAAACAATCATCAAAATCGGTTCAACCTTGTCGAAAGTTATGCGGTAACAAAAATAAAAAAAAGAAGAAAGAAGACTCCTTTTGAAGTCTAAGAAGAAAAAGGACAATGAAAACTGTATTTGTCTACCCTGCTAAAGTTGAAAGCACTTGAAAGCTTATATTTCTTATAACCGGCAATTAAGATCTCATTTGAAATTGAAATTGAAAAACATTTATTCGGCACAAGAACACAGAAACAACAGGTAAAACAAGACAAAAACAACATAAACAAAAGTAAACAGAAACAACATAAAAAGAACCAAAAGAAATATTGCCGAAAAGGGTTGGCTCAGCATGTGCTGTGCTCACACATGTAGCACAGCGCTGGTTTTCAGCCAAAAACCTGTGAAGACTAAGGCGGACACCATTCGGTTGTGTATTATTATAGTGTACAATACATAAACTTTCATAAATATTATATATAAATGTATATATTAAAAAGCAGCTATAGATACATATATTTATAAATATCAACAAATAATAATATAAACAAATTACATAATAAATAACATAAATATAGTGTTATATAAACGATTTGTCGTAATTGATGTTGACGTGGTTACGTTGAGACTCGGTTAAGAAACTTTTAATTTTTTTTAAATAACTAATGTTTTAGACGTCCTAATAGGCGTCCTAATTTGTAATGTTTACCGTGTTCTTTTCTGTAATGGACATCGTTTAACTCTGACAAAGATTTCTAGTTGGAATGCCTCTGTTGTAAAATTCTTATAAACGTAAAATATGAACAAAAAAGACACAATAAACAACTGGGCCAAGAAAAACCCAAAAATACTTTCACTTAGCATTTGACCCCTTGTTGCTTTCCTTTTATATACGAGTCGGTTTTCTCCCGGTAGCAAAATAAAGTCAAAAGAAATGTACCAATGACAACGGTCCAATATGTACTTACCTATTAGAGAAATGCAGAAGAATAAAATGGCGGGAATGTGTATGAGTGAACTCTTACTTGGGATAAGACAATAGAATCCAATTATCGCACCCGTCATTCATCAGGGTAGGCAGAGATCACTGACGACATATATGATTAGATAAAACCGTTGATCCCAACATTGCTTAGATTGGGAATATTTGACGACGTAATTATTCTTTTCTATGCTGTCAGGTATACTTCTATATTTAAAAGAAAGAAAGCTAGTAATATTTCTTTTTCAGAAATATTACTAACATTCTTGTTATCTGTTACAACTAAGCTTGAGTTTGCGCTAGGAGATGGTTCACGTAAATAGTCGAATTGTGGATTCGAATCCACGACCTTATTATTCGCAGATTGTACGCTAAACCATTAGGCTATCGAAGCTTCGCTAATTCTGCAGGAGAATAACATGGCGGGAATGTGTATGAATGAACGCTAACTGGGGATAAGACAATAGAATCCAATAACCACACCCGTCGTTCAAGCAGGGTTGGCAGAGATGACGATATAAATGGTAAGATAAAACTGTTGGTCCCAACATTGCTTATATTGGGAATATTTGACGATGTAATTATTCTTTTCTATGCTGTCAGCTATACTATATGACTATTACTCGATAATATGTACCCATATTCACTTCATCTATCTATCCTACAAGTGTGTCAATTTATTTGAACGGAAAAGCGAGCAAAAACATTTATAAAATGTATAATTTAAATTATTTCATTAAATGTTAAGAATATTTTGCTCATAACAGGAAGAGGGCACAAAGCCACTCTGATGCTGCCGGGAGATGAATAATTAATGAAATTTTGTTTACAGTAATGGATCTAATTTTGTATAAGGATGAAAATGTTAACTGCTACATAAGAATTCGGGTCGTATCGCAGCAGACATTAATATTTATTCTTCTTTGCTTTTAAGATAAAACGAATTTCAATGAGATTTAAGACGTCTAAAAATACATTTTTTTTGACGAACTACACAGATTGGCCAGAGAAGCTGGCCTTGACTGCGTCTACGGATTGACAGGTGGCATAGCTCTTAGGTCGCTTAGCCTGAACCTCTATCGCTAGTAACTCGACACAAGGGTCCCCCGGTGAGGGGTAACGTCTTGAACGGTTGCTTTGTTATGCAAAAGCATTCCGATCCGAGGGCCCCCAGGTGAGCCGAACCACGACTCGGTCGGTTGCTATTTACACGGATAATGTAAGGGACGTTCAAAACTAAACTAACAAATTAGAGTGCTACTTTGGGAGGCGTTGGCGCTGGGAGAAGACGTGGCCGAAGAAACTCCAGCAACGCTCTTAAAATCTGCCCATAAAATAGCGGTAACGCGCGAGGACTATTCGCAGGCTCCGACGGTCGCGAATAGACGCTTTGAGAATTTGTAAAGATCTAGCCTGTCTAAAAATAGATAAATATTAATCTACCTAATACTCTTATCTTTTCTTTGTGTAAAAATTTGCTTCACGGGGACATGTCTGAATACATCTCTTGGATTCAGAAATGGCATACACTTTTCTCTAAACTTTCCAACCAAATTTTTAATCCATCTCACCACCGTGCCCACGGGGGTGAGGAAAACACCGTGATTAAATCTGCATGTGTGGAAAAACTTTTCTTAGACACGTGAACCCTAGGAAGGAACTATGCCATAATAATATCTTTAAAGAGATAGCCAGAACCTAAAATGGTTATTGCGTACTAGACATGTATGCTCTCATTATATACATATTAGATGATACCAAACTTTTTAACTATTCCAAAACAAGCCTGGTAAGGGCTTGGATACGTTTTGTTTTATTATAAACTATTAGCCTGTTCCATTCCACTCAGGAAATAGTATTTAATAATGAACGGAGAATAAACACTTACTTGGTTTTAGGTAAAAATAAAGTTCATATAGCTGTACGTTAACGGAACTGTCCATCCGGTTACGCGTGTCGTCACACTTACCAAATACAATTGCATCACGCTGGTAAAGTTCGAAAGCGTAATTGACGGCAAATGTTATAAGAGCAAGACAAAAGCACTTTCCTAGCAATCTAGCAAAACGGCCAACTAAAAAATTGCAGAACATAAGCTTCCATGGAGTAGATCATTGAATATTTGATTTATTTGATTGACAATTGTACTTACTGTTATCATTTGATCGTTACTTTTACGTTCTAGTTCGTTACCTTCGCTCGAGGTAGATAGATGTAGAAAGATTATTAAGACTTTTACTCCGATTAAAACATGGGTGTTTTCAAGCGTAAAGTGAATTTAATCTACTAAGCTAAGCTTACCATCTAGAACAGCATTTAACATCAGTGAGAATGGTGGTCAAGCACTTGCTTTGTCAAAAAAATGCTCTGAAAGAAAAAAAGACTGTCTATTATATATAACATAATTAATAATCGATCAAGACGAGATGAAACCGATAAACAAAAACACTATGGCGTGTAAAATTGAAATTTACACGCCAAGCCGCTGGCAATCACTGCTTAAATTAAAAATCAATATTCAAAAATGTAATGAATTAAAATATAAAATTCATATCCTCTCTATAGTTTTGTAATCGTAACGGTCAAGACCCGGTTTCACTTTCTGATACCAAAATATTTTCTCCGTTCTCTCTCACGCGTCGATGCCGCTCACGAAGCTCGGAGAAATGGCCGCGCTACAAGTAACGCTTTGCCGCGCTTTTGCAACAGCCATTGTTTGTTTCAAAATGGCGCCGAAAAAGAACTACAACCATAAGCCATACAACAATACGAATAAAAAGATAAATGGTTTTGTATTGTATTACAAACGAGACGTAATAAAATCTATCGACGTAATAATATCTGAAATACATCATATATTTTACTAATAGGATTATTGTGCATACTTTTCAATCATTAATTAATTAAAAAGTTAAAATATACTGAGACCAATTCGATTAGCTTTCCCTAATCGTATGTGATGTATTGGGAGTAAGCTTGCAGAAATTATTAAGGGTTATTGTGAAGGACTCAGGACTTTAACAAATATGAACAGGTTTTAACAAATATTGGTATAACACACAAATATTTATTGATTTAAATTGGCTAATTTAAACAAAGAACCTAATTGGCTTGTCTTGATTACAGTGCCATCTATTATTTTAAATATGACTTGATGGCTTGATGGATGACATAGTCGATATAGTATGTATGTCATAGATGGCGCTATTTATAACATTTATTATTCTTATTTTATATTTATATTACTATAATGTAACCCATAATAATATTAAAGCAAGTATAATAACTTATAACAATATAACTATAAATTTGATTATCCGTGAAATAATAACCGACCAGGTCGTGGTTGTGCCCTCTCGGGCACCCTCGGATCGGAATGCTTACGCGTAACATAGTAACCGTGCAAGCCGAGGTTACCCTTCACCGGGATACCCTTGTGTCGAGTTACTAGCAATAGAGGTTCAGGCTAAGCGACTTAAGAGCTGTGCCGCCTCTCAATCCGGTGAAGCAGTCAAGCCTCTCTGGCCAATCTGTGTAGTTCGTCATTAAAAAAATAAAATGAAAAAAATAACTATAAACTGATTTAACTGTTTATTCTCAAAACATTTTACATATTATATAAAAAATAATATTTGCCATCTATAGTTCAAATTTAAACATTTAAATATTAAGTTATTTGTCAATAGATGGCGTTGTAATATACTTTAGTCAATTTACACTTACTTTATAATAATCACAAAAATAAATGTGATTTTCTTGACTACGATTTAGTATGATTAGAAAGTTGCTTTCATATTATTAAAGTACCTCTCCAATTAGAGAAGGTTGGTTTCAGCTTGTTGTAATTTGGTTCTTTTGTAACATATTAATTTTAAAAAATTGAATAAAGCGTCATCTAACGGATTTTTTAAATTAAACTCATTTTTTTATTACGATTGCTGATATGAGTTGGAAATATTTTATGTCGTAAGTTTAAATTTCCATTTCAACGATGTTGTGACAAAGTTTAAAAATTATTTGTTACATTTTATGTCAAATATCAGAGCAAATACAATTGTTGAAAGGTGAAACATTCTCTTGTCTCTGTTACTAGAGTTTAAAGACCGTAAAATCTTTTTGTTTTAGGATAAGAACAAATTTCTCTCTTTATTCCTAGAATACACTCTACCTTTCCCCTTTTCTTCTTCCCCTGGAAAAGGATTAGAAGACATCGAGCTACAGCCCATTTCAAACGCTCATACTGTTTTCTTTGAAAGCGCTGACGAAAGAGAAAACTCCTTCCATGCAGAAAATTGTCTGGTTATTACCGTTTTGCAGGTACGGGACGGTATCGAAATGTATGACTTTCTCCAATTGTACCATGAGTGTACGTAATCGACTGGATTTGAACCGAAGTCGGATGAACATCCGGTGAAACTTTAAAGGCCGAATGGTTGATCAGGGTAGTACATTTAGACAAAAACGGATAAAAATCTAAAAGCATATGACTTTAATGTTCTGGAGAATGTTGAAATAAACGATATTTTGGATTTTGATATTGTACCACTGTGCAGAATGAATGAATCGTGAAATACTGTGGCCTTTTTCTCATGTTAATAATATATAGTTCGTTCTTTATGGTTCTTTTAATCAAATAGTGTACTTGGTAGTGGCACAGCCTAATAAATTTTATGTTATTAAATAAATTTTAATGTATATATTATAAATATAAGAAATAAATAAATATTTTTTTATTTGGACAAAAGGACAAAAGAAAAGGAAATATTATTATATTTCCGTATCTTTTGTCCGTTATTGAACGTTCGTGAACTGCTACAGTAGTTGATAACTGTGTCGCAGCAGTTTACGATCACCAGGAGACTCAAACAGATAAAAACAAGTCTAACTTATAATTGTGTAGACATTATTAGAAGGACAAAGGGATAAATAAATTGTTGTGTACGTGTGTGTGTGTATGTGTGTGTGTGAGAGAGAGAGAGTGTGTGTGTGTGAGCATGAGTATGTATATGCATCACTAGCATGCAGAGATAATTGCTTCAGTGTCTTTATAGTTTAAATTTTGCAAGTATTTGGTGACTTTAGTTTTACATTCCCGGTACGAGAGATGATAAAAATTGGGTAATTTAAGATTTTTTATTTTTAGCATGTGTTTGACCACCATCCCATCTAATGTTAATTAGAAATACAGTTAATGCGTACTAGCTTAGCAAATGCAACATTTACCTTGTAGTCGGAGGGAAAGGCAGACGCGGGCAAACTATTCCAGTCCTTTGTAATATAAATAATAGATGAAGCAAAGCGCTTTGTTTGGGTTTGAGTGATGAAATCTAGAAGTCCGACTTGGATGGTGGATGGGGAATCAGATCATGTAATCCCTGGGCACTCTCTCCAAAATCCAATCTGTAAAACACCGAAAGGCTAGTCACCTTACGTCTGTGGTCAAGAACTAGATTGGTAACAGCTGCGTCATTATTTGTTCAATTCAATTCAATTGTTTTTGTTGATGGCGTTTTTATGTAGATTTCGCCAATGTCGAAGTCGGACGATGCCAATGACGGACAAGGATCGAAACTAACAAAGAAGTACGGTGGTTACTGCTGAGATAATTCCGCGCGAAGTTCACTGTTGATAAATCTAAAACAATAAAAACATACACAATATATACATATGGTTAGTTGGTTAAAAGACACACTAACTAAAGTCTTATAAACTACTTATAAAAATATGATAAATCTCGGTCAAACACATAATCTCCTTACCTCGTTATGTCATAGTGTCATTTCGTGAGGAAACGTGTCCGCGCCGCACGCGACTATTACGTTTGTGTTACGGAAATGTTTGTACACAGTAAAGACAATCGTTCCGGTTTGTTAAGCGCCGTCACTTCTGCTTCCTACGATGCCTCCGTGGAAGAAATGATCATGAAATAAACGACTGAACACTGAACTTAGTAGAAAATGTGTAAAAATGTTTGTGAACTGGGTCAGTTAAGATTAAGACAATCAACAATACGGATCAACGTTACGAAAGGCGCAATGATGAATTATTTACAACATTATTAAATTACGATTTTGAAGTGTCAGTAAGGTATCTAGTTATGTTATATTTTTATTTATTAGTCTTATGGCACATCCGGGGCAGCCTTGGAGTCTCCGATGGTACGGCCACATACACCGCAGGCCTCCTGACTATGTCGGAAATAGATGCCTAGTCCTTTAACAAAGCCCAAGATCCCGTTGCAGGTTCAAGAAACGCTGGACGTTGTGAAGGAAGGTGTTAGAGATATAGCTTAGATAGAAGCAAGGTTCTGGAGAGCTATAAGTATGCTACAGGCAAGCTGAACAGAAGGCCAAGTTGCGTAATGGTTATAGCGAATCACATCGGTTAAAAAGAACTGTCACACTATTAGCAGACTACTAAAAAGATGAAGATGAATGAAGAATGATGAGACGAACTTACGATAGAAGACTACCGAATACGTCAAAATGCTAAGAACTGACAGACTGCAACATACAATTGTAGACTACCAAAAGTAACATAAATCGACCGATTTTGTTGAGTTTGATAACAATTAGCGTAGCCGACTTGAGGCCCAAGTTAGTGGCAGGCTGCCGACATTTTAGATATGCAGGTTCATTTTTGGATCCCAAATCGGTTAAAAAGCACTGCTGGCAACAGTCTATTCCTTGAGTTGGTTGTTCGTGGAGGAAAATTATACTTCTGCTGTGTTTATGCAACATCAAAAAGATTTCGACGGAATTCAAAATGTTATTATGAGTTGCAGTGTTAATTAATGTCTGGAATGATTCTGCAAAACTACATGAAATGTATTTGCAAATTTTTTATTTGCACAATCAAATCGAATTGAAAAATTCTTTCATCTACGATTTGAATATTTTGCCAATGTTTGGTAAACTTTTATTACATTTGTTGACGTGTAGTACGAAGCGGGGCTACATGCCGTAATGAGAGCGCTCTCAAAACCTAGTGTGTTATTTTTTCACCAAACAAGTTCCTTAATAGAAAAAACATAACGAACAACAAGTGCATAAAGAAAACAATGCCCACAAAATAGTCCGATGCCACTAAAAGGCAACACAATAGCGCCATTAGGAGATGTCATCGTGCGTGCGACAAACAAAAGCGCCTCGGAAGAGATAAAATAGCGAAACGCACTCGAGTCCCTCGCAATCCATTGTGCACGCTACCTGCTTCCTTCAACATTGCGCAGTGTCAACCCAGAGGCGTCCCGAAATGGTTGCGTTATACGGAATCTTTCTCTGCACCGTCGCGGTCACCGCACAGCACCCAGGAGCGTACTCGTCCCCGCAGTACGCCAAGAAGATGTATCCAAAGAAGATCTACGACAGCAACGCTCTTCTGCCGCGAGAAAACCCACCAATACCCTTCAATAATCAAGGGTCGATAGACAGATTCGATACAAGCGTGAATGACACAAGTGAGTACGGGAGAACATCGTTCCTGGACTCCGCCGGTGATCTGTTAAGCAACGCTGGAGGCCAGGTGATGTCCAGCTTGGCGAAGGACTTCATAGCGCGGTCCACCGGGAGCAGCCAGGTTGGTTTTGACTGCATTACGCAGGTTGGTATCGCACATACAATTGTAGAATGGCACACAGTCTCGCATGAAATTTTGCTTTTTCAACTGACTTCAAAAAAGAGGAGGTTCTTAATTTGTCTGTATGTTTTTTTGTTTGTCATCTCAAAACTATCGACTGGGTGAACCGATTTTCATCAGTTTTTTTTTCGAAAACGGGTGCTTCCCATGTGGTCCCATTATGTTCAATTCTAACCATTTAAATATTAAATTTGCATCAAGTATGTGCGCCACCAATGGCTTATAACTCAATATCACGACAACCGATTTCGTTGATTATTTTTTTATTGTAAAGGATGAAATTTAGAAGTACTTTGATGATTGTTGGTTTAGGTTCTGAATAATTCTATTTCGTAATTTACCTACGATAATTCTGATATACAAAGACGGCGTCCGAAATAAAGAGCGTTTGCCATTTGATTCGTTTTTAAATCGGTTTTTGGTTTTGGTCGTAAATAGTTCTATTGTTACTAATCTGTGTTTTGAGTCATCGAATTCGAGGAAGCTTTTAGGGCCTTTTGTAAAATATCATTACTCATAACGAAGCGTAGAAAGGATTTCAATCTTGAAGAATATTATCTATTTTGATATTTTTCTTAAGTTTGAAATATCACAGGGAGGGTTGAATGTTAGTAATAATCCAGTAGTAGTAATAGATCTGTGGTTTAGTCAGTAGTTTTATTAACGAGCTTTCCATTTTTCGGATTTATATGTACAAAAAATCACTGTTATCACAAATTTAATTCAATGTAAGCTGAAGAGCCCAAACGCTGTCATGTATAAGACCAAAAAAGCATGTCTTACATTGACACGTAAACAGCGGTTAAAAGGAGAGCGCAACCATATTTCGCAAATTTTATTAACATTCCAAAAAAGCTTAAGTTTTTGAGTCAAATAGTGGGTTTGAACTTACGACCTCATCTTTCGCAGACCTTACCTTAAAGTATTAGTCTAATGACGGTTTATTTATATGTTATTATTTAAAATTAGGAGAGGAGATGGCACCTTTTACTTGTTCAGACCATCGTGTTGGCGACCGGCCTCTTGGTCTCTTGCCTTCTGTATTGCCAACGATGACCAGCTTTTCAAGGTTGCCATTCTCTACGCATTATATGCCCGAAATATGACATTACGCGCTGTAGACACGTGGTGGACAGTCTGGTCTTTATGGCGAGCTGGAAGAGAATAGATACATTTGTGCGCTTGGCAGTCCACGGTATTTGTAGCATTCGCCTCCAGCCTTTCCACATCTCGAATGCATCTATTCTCTGTCTTTCTCTTGCTCGAATTGTCCACGTCTCGACTCCATACAGAAAGATTGGGAATATTAATGCTCTAAATTTTATCTTATATTATCCTATATATATATATAAAAGAGAAAGTATGTTCCATATAGGCTCCGAAACGGCTGGACCGATTTCAATGAAACGTCAGACTGACCTGGCGACTATTCCCTGTAAAGTCTGGTGACGATCGGAGAACACCTCTTTTTTACCTGTCAAACAAGCCATACGTCGTACTTTTATTTCTGATTAACTGGAGCCCGATATGTTTTTGTATAGGATATAAGAAAAACAAATGATAAGATTGATACTGTATTTACTGATATATACATGGGTGTAGGTAATGATCTTCACCCGCTCAAGAATAGAATAGGAGAGAATGAATACGGAGAGAAATGAATAATTTAATATATTGTGAGAGTTAAATTAAATATTTAATTATGTAGGCTTATTGTTTAAATAAAATAAAGCAAAATCTAGCCCGGCGAAGCGGGCTGAGTACGCTAGTGTATATATAAAAACAAAAATCGACTTCAAATCGAATCAAACATTTAATCCCTACTACGCGCAGTCGTTCTCTTTCATAGATATAATACGATATTCTGACGCCTATATTTCTGTCAATTTAATAAATGACGGCGCTATTAGTGTACAAACATAAAAAAAATACATACGAATTGAAAATCTCCTTTTTGAATTCGGTTGCTTTCGAATGCTTGCAGTTAAAAGCAATGATTATTACAAATTTTTCTAACATTCTGGTTCACGCTAATCAAAAAGCGCCACACTTGGACCATTAAGTTATTGATGCTTGTTATACAAACACGTATGATTTAATCGTACCTTTTATGTTACAGGTGCTTAGCCTGAACTTGACAAACTTGGTAATCTTAGTCATCCTTAAGGCGCTGATACTGGCGGCGGGCTTCTTTGGGGCGGGGGCTTGGAAAGGTCACCACTACGGCCGAAGTATCGATGGTAAGTGATCTAAACGGTATTTAGTACTATCTATAAATGTGAGTAGTTAGTTGAAGTTACAGCCTTCATATATGTCCCACTGCTGGGCAATAGCCTTCTCTGTAAAATGAGTATAAGCTACACGGCCCTAGTGCGGATTGGCACACTTCACGTGTATTAGAAAGAGTTTCTGGGACATGTAGGTTTCGTTACGATGTTTTCCCGAGCCGAGCGCGAGGTAAATCAGCACATAAAATTGCATCAGAAAATGTATTGGTGCCAGCACCGGGGATCGAACTTGGGTTGCTAGCGTACTATGCAATTTGAGGCAACCGCCCGGACAACGAGCTACCACGGCTCTAAAAGTGAGTAAAGTATATTTACTAACAAATACAAAAACCGACTTCAAATCGTATCAAACGTTAAACGCTTTTACGAACAGATGCCCTCTCTGTATTTCTGAATCATCGTAAGAATAGTACGCAATAGAATAACTATAATCAGAACCTAACCAAATCTCATCAAACAATTCTGAGTGCAGCCTTTCCAATAAAAAATGAATCATCGAAATGGGTTGGCGTGATATTGAGTTATTCGTCCTTTTTGTGGCGCACATACTTAATAGAAATGTCATATTTTTCTCACGGAACCCATTGTCATATTTGGAACAAATTTATATGGGACCACACGGGAAGATTTAGATCTTTATACATCGTAATTACTTGACACTAACCAGTTTTATTTATTTCAATATAATGACACACTCGCTCTATTTATTGAAAACTTTTAATAACACCGTAGTCACCGTACACCGTAGTGCACAGTCCTTGAAGTGTCACTGTATAGAATTTATTGTACGCTTCGCATGGACTTCACCAAATACATCAAATACCGCTGCGGTGAATTTGTCATCTGTCCATTAGGAAATAACGGAACCCTCCGCTTAATGTCGTTTTAATTAGCCGTATAAACTACCGGTGATAATAACCAGGAAGCGGATTTATCGGTCTGACCATCGACAATGATCCCATCTGCCTTACCGGGCACTTTGGAACCTTAACCCTTTGTTCGCGACACGCGCCATGCCGGCCAGTGGGCCAGGCAGGACGTTAATCCAATACACCTCACGATGCGTTTCTCGTGTCCAGCGGTATAATCCCATTGGGCCGGGATAATCCGACACCGGTGTTGGCGTCGCACTCGCCAAATGACCAACAACAAAAAATCCTACAGTCCTTTTGGAAATACACGAATAACTTACTTGAATGTGAGTTTGTACTTGTAAGCAAAAAGGAGGTGTTTCAATTTTCATTCATCATTCAATTTTCAACGCCTTTTCTCGCGTTTTAATATTTATGACGAATCTACAGAGATTAACGAGAGGCTGGACTTTGACTGTTTCACCCGATCGACTGATGGCATAGCTCTTGGTGCGCTCAGCCTGGACCTCTTTTACTAGCAACCAATGGTCCCCTCAGGGAGGAATAACCTCGGCTTGGGCTTACTTTACTACCGAATCTTCTTTTTGGGAGGACTAACTCCCACCCTTCTACTCCTCAAAACTTAAACATTACCGCTGTAAAGTATTCAAAAATTTTAATACTATTATTACTTATTTTTACTATTATGTCAGTGTTATTTTGACGGCATTGTAGGAAAAATGGTACAAGAAATAACTGACTTAGCTAGTTGGAAGGCACTTCATAACAACAAGACTGCAGAATTTTTCCCTTAATATAAAAAATCTCACTGTATTCCCAGAGAAGAAGAACGCGCTGTACCTCACCGAGGACGAAGTTCTCCTGTACCTGAGCTACCTGACGGGCCAGCAGAGCAAGGACTACGGATGTTTGTATCGCCTCGCCTGCCAACAGCCGCATCAGGCGTCTCTTTACTCGTCTGGAGCAGAGCTGATGCTTCATGGAGCCAAGATATGGCGAGGGTATGAAAATAACGTATAGAAGTAACCAACAGTAAAAAAAAATAAGTTTGATCACATTTATAGCGGCTCAGTGCCCGGGCCCTCGTCTCATCTTGCATAGTACGCTAACCTTTTTTTTGTTAACGGGAGGAAATCTTTAATAAGATACCCCGCCTTTCCCCCAGAAGGAGGGGTATCTTGTTGAGATTATGTGTTACCAAAACTTACTTACTAACCCCCTCCACCCCTCTCCCGGTGGCCCTTCCTCGGTGCATGATGAGTGCTTTGTTCCACTGCACTATGCTCGATGAGCACGTCCCGGGGGAGGTTGATCCCTCCCAGCGCCCTTCACTGTCACTTCACTCGGGTCAGCCGACGTCGCCTTCCACCGGCCACAGGCCTCTCACTTTCCGGGTCCACTTTAGCGGACAAAAAAGACCCCCATCCTTGTCACCCCATGAACCCAAGGCCCCTTTTAGTCGCTTCCTACGACAGGCAAGGGATATCGTAGCTTTATTCTACAAGCCCAGAACTACAGGGCTGTTTAGTACGCTAAGCTAGTTTGACCCGCAATGCCGGTTTAATTGTTTAACGCAATTTTATGTGCTGATTTAACATGCCCTCTACGGTAAAGGAGTTAGCCTATTAATTTCACTATCTATAGCACCCAAATTGGAACACAACACGTTTGGCGGCTTATTTAAAATAAAACCTTAAATATTTTACCAATCATTATTTCCAGGGATAGCATCGAATTAGAAGAATACGAGAACATCTCTAGTGGCATCAAGCAAGCATCAATATGGGGGCAAGAAGGCAAGCCGTGTGATAAAATATACAAGTGCAAATAAATTGAAATAGGTAGTGGCTAACGTAAGGAATTGTATTAAAATCAATGCTAGTAACAAATTTATTTGATACAAGAATAATTAAACAATTATTAATAAAGTTTTGTTTGACGACGTTCTTACGATACCATAATTCGGTGTGGAACCTCTCAAACTAGGTGGAGCGACGATAGGACGGCTGATAAGAGCTGGATGAAGGCGGCCGGGGATCATGTTTAGTGGCATGACCTGCAAGACTTGCGTCCTGCAGCGGACTGTTGCAGGTTGATAATCAGAATAATTGTTGGAGGTTTTAGACCAAAAAATACACACGAATTAACCGAGATATGCTGTTAATTTAGCCAGCAATTAAATTGGTGCTAGAAAATGGTTTACGCTATTAGTCGAAAATTATAATTGCACGATAGGTGGTCAAATGTAACGATAAAAATAAAACTGAGGGTAGTATCATTTTTAATTTTTGAATGCTTTTACAAACATCTAATATACTTATAAAAATGAGAATAAATTAAGGTATTCATTTGTTTGCTACAATTCTTGGAGTACGATGCGACGGGTTCCTAGCCCTGGCCGCGCGGTACTCCGCATAGGAAATGTAACCATCACCATCCGAGTCATCGTATTCTAACGTACGGTCGACTAGATCTGAAATAAAAAACACACATAAACAAAATTCATGAGTCAACATTAACTTTAATGACAATACTGGTGCTTTGTCAAAGACCTCAGCTATCCATGCCTATGGCCTGATCTATGGTCTGGAAGCAGTTAAGCCCTTAGGAGTTCTTCTGAAGTAATTTATGAAGCCGTAGCACTGTAGGGGAGATGTGTTTGAGTCTTTCTCCTCATGTATAAATGTATATATCACTTTTTGTCAAAATTGCTTTGACGTGCGCTATGCGGCTATCGCATTTTATGTGTGATGTTGTGCCCATCACCAAAAGTAAAAACAGATTTAAATCAGTTAATACCGATTTTTGTCATTAAATTTGTCATTACATAACTCAATGAACAAGCATGTTTCCATACAATTATTAGAAGTTCCCTGGTGTATCTACGGAACCTTAGATCCTATAGAAAAAAATCAATAGAGGATCTTCGTCTTCTTCATTCCCTCATTTCTGAGGATCATGGTCACTGGAGCTCCTTAAACGGACAGTCTGCCTCCATCGACCGGCTGGAAGTAGCCCTCACCAGCTGGTAGAGACTAGCAAAGGAGGTGGCACCTTACACTTGATCAGACCATCGTGCTGGTGACCGCCCACTTGTCCTCTTGCCTTCTGTAGTGCCAACGATGACCAGCTTTTCATATGCATTATGTGACGAAAATAGGAAAGTTCACGCAGTAGACACGTGGTGAACAGTCGGGCCTTAATGTCAAGTTAGATATATAGATAATAGGGGAGGTATTTGATACCAAAAATCAAAATCGGATCATAAATGACGGAGTCAAAAATATACAAACGAATTGTGAACCTCGTCCTTATTTCAAGACGGTTAAAACTTGCAACACTGAACGGTAACTTTGACAACCGTAATAGCAGACTTGGTCCAATCAAACTGTAGCTTCTCCTGACGTTAATGTGTATGTAGAAGTATACAGTAAACAAGGATTCATTATTCTTACCTATATAGGTTTCTAAATCATTTGTCTCTGGCTCGATTGAACTGGACTCCGCAATATGGTCTTCGTAATCCACGGTGTGATATACAGCCTGATACAGACAACATCACTAATTAATACTAGAAAATTCTAAATTATTTTAACACTGTTTTAGTTCAAAGTAGGGTACCAACTATTGAAGTGTCAATAGCCTAATGGTTTAGGGTACGGTCTGCGAATCGTAAGGTCGCAGGTTCGTATCTACCATTTGACATTCTATTTAGATTTTATCTCACGGATAATAAAATATATTATGCATTACCTTTAATATTTCCAAGCCGTCCAGTTTTGAGTTTTTGTCAAAATCGTGTGCCGAGAAATAGTGAAACTCCAGCTCTTCGGGGGTCATCGCCGATAAATCTTCGGGGGTGAGAATTTTTGAGTCCTCTTCAATGTGCCTGATAACAGTACCGTTTACAATTCGTAAGTCAAAAATATACATGGATAAAAATCAAATTTAAACCACTCATAGCCTACCGTCAAGGAGACTAAAAAACCTTGTCTTTTATTAAACTTTTTTGTATCCGAGTAGACAAAACATGTTGTGTAATGATAGGAAACAAATTATAGCAAGTAATATTTTTAGCTGCTTATTTGTCAGTTAGGAAATACCATATATTTCTCCAATTATTCCACACGGTGATGTGACGATTTACATATAAAATGTAACGCTAATAAAGATAACGCCAAAGTATTTTGGACCCAAATAATAAAACATTTATAGATAAAGAGAAAGACTTGAGAATAATGACTCACGTACTTCTTTTTCACAAAACTACTTCAGAAAAACTTTGAAGGGCTTAACTGCCTGAAGATAAATAAGTCATAATCCGCTAGTGCCATTCCCCACTTGATATCGCTACGACGTCACACCCGATGCGACCACAGACCAAGGCACGTTCGAGGCCATAGACAAAGCACCAGTATTGCCATTAATCTGAATGTTGTCGCATGGTAAATAATTTACCTAACATTTCCTTTCTTCTTTCTCAAAAAAGCCCATTTATTCCTCTTATCCCCTCCGAATGGTGACAATCCCATCCCACAGGTCCTTTCTCCTCCAAATTTCGTTTCCTAATTCCCAAAACAGTGGTAGGCCACCGCAGCAGCTTTTTGCTGCTGTACGAATGGGTCGGCACAATCGGGGAAGTACCACGACCTCACAGAATACTGGCGTAAAGTGGAGGATTTTATTCCTCCGCGTTTCGCAAGGTGAGTGAGTGTGCCGGCGGCCCAACTCCCTCCCCCTCAGCAACATGGCAGCGGCAATTCAAAATCATTTACCCCAGGGGGGTACCAGTACGGTTGGTGCTGGAGAATCCCCCCCCGTGCGTCAATGGTTGGGTCACCAAGTGTTACCTAAACATGGATGTACGGGCTGCCCTACGTATTCTGGGGGGGGCAAAATTCCGCTCTGTTCTGCTGTCCGAGGCAAACGAGGCAAAGCATCAATGGCTCTTCCTGACCCATTTACTGTGGACCTTTGCAACATCAGGGGCCTCCATTCCAACTTGAGTGCCGTCCATTACCATCTTGAGACGGCAAAGCCGGCCTTACTCTTTCTTACCGAGACGCAGATATCTTCTCCATCTGACGTCTCGTATCTTTCTTACCCGGGGTACAAACTGGAACATTGCTTTGTGCCTCGCGCGGGAGTTTGCGTGTACGTCAGAAAAGATATTTGCTCTCGACGCCTCGACAGCCTTGAAGGCAGGGACCTCTCCAACCTATGGCTACGCGTAGACATCGGCGACCATCCTCGTGTTTATGCGTGCCTGTATAGGTCCCATAGCGGTAACACTGAAGTCGATCGACTCATCAGCCACATCCAGGTGGCTGCAGATTCCGTGCTCGAACGTATCCCCTCCGCAGAGATCGTGATTCTTGGTGATTTTAATGCCCACCACTCCGAATGGCTTGGTTCACGCACTACCGATCATGCGGGAGATCTGTGTACGATTTTGCTTTGGCATATGATCTTACACAATTGGTCACATCGCCTACGCGAATCCCAGATGTGGAAGATCATACACCTTCCCTGTTGGATCTTCTGCTGACCTCCCATCCGGACAGATATGTCATTTCAGTTGAAGCCCCTCTAGGTTCCTCTGATCACTGTCTGATCCGGAGTGCTGTGCCACCTTTAAACCCACTGCGGCCGCGCATTGCAGGCCGCCGACGCGTGTGGCACTACAGGTCAGCGGATTGGGATGGAATGCGGTCTTTTTTCGCATCTTACCCATGGGGGGAAGTTTGCTTCTCGCCGGTGGATCCCAACGCCGTTGCAGACTCTGTTGCCGATGTAATACTTCAGGGAATGGAACTTTTGTTCCATCGTCTGTGGTGCCCGTCGGTAGCAGATCGCGGCCTTGGTTTGGTCGCTCTTGCAAAATGGCTTCACGCCATAAGCGGGAGTGCTATCGAGCTTGGGCTGCGGCATCGGCATTGGAGGATCCAAAAACCAGCGCACTGAAAAGAAGTTCAACTCTGCCTCCAGGTACTTCAAAGCGTAATTGCCAAGGCAAGGTCGGAGCATGTGTGCAGAATTGGCGAGAAACTGGTTCGCCTCCTTCGGGAACACGTGCGTTCTGGTCGCTCGCCAAGGCTGTTCAAGGAATTTCTGTAAGCCATCCCTTCCACCTCTGCACAAAAAGGATGACTCGTTGGCCCATGACGCAAAGGAGAAGGCCGATCTTCTGGGCGCACTCTTTGCGTCCAACTCGACTCTGGATGATAAGGGTAACTCACCGCCGACCATCCCGCGGAACGAGTACTCTATGCCGGAAGTAAAGTTTCTGCAGACTACAGTACGCAGAACACTTTTCTCTCTAGACATCCACAACTCGAGTGGACCTGACGGGATCCCTCCTATTGTGCTGAAGATGTGTGCTCCGGAGTTGACACCGGTGTTGACTCGACTTTTCCGGTACTCCTACTCCCAAGGCGTTGTCCCGTGTTCTTGGAAGACTGCTTTAGTGCACCCGATCCCAAAAAAGGGCAATAGCTCTGATCCATCTAACTACAGGCCTATTGCCATCACTTCTTTGCTCTCAAAAATAATGGAATCCATTATAAACAGCCAGCTCTAAGGTATCTGGAGGATCACCAGCTGATTAGCGACCGCCAGTACGGTTTTCGTCACGGTCGCTCAACTGGTGACCTTTTGGTTTATCTTACACACCGATGGGCTGAGGCAGTTGAGAGCAAGGGGAGGCCCTGGCAGTTAGTTTGGATGTGGCGAAGGCTTTTGATCGGGTTTGGCACGGGCGCTTCTTTCAAAGCTTCCATCGTACGGGCTTCCCGAGAGGTTATGCAAATGGATCACCAGCTTCCTCGAAGGCCGTAGCATCAAGGTCGCTGTTGACGGTGCATGCTCGGACTCCAAACCAGTGAACGCTGGTGTTCCGCAAGGCTGTGTACTGTCTCCTACCTTGTTTCTTTTGCACATCAATGATATGCTGCAAATCAGCAACATTCACTGCTATGCAGACGATAGCACAGGTGATGCAATGTACACAGGCCGTGCCAATACTTCTCGGGAAAGCATCGAAGAGTGCCGGAACAAACTTGTGTCCGAAGTCGAAACTCTTCTCGATAGGGTCTCAGATTGGGGAAGACTAAATCTAGTCCAATTTAACCCCACAAAGACACAAGTATGCGTGTTTACCGCTAAAAACTCCTTTATCGTCTCCCCTCAGTTCGAGGGCACTCCCTTGGTCGCATCCTCCAGCATTGGAATCCTTGGCGTCGATATATCGAATGTCGTTCAGTTTCGTGGTCACTTGGAAGGCAAAGCCAAATTGGCCTCCAAAAACTTGGCATACTCAGTAGAGCAAGACAGTATTTCACGCCTGCCCACCGTCTGCAACTTTACAAGGCACAAGTACGGCCTCACATGGAATACTGTTCGCATCTCTGGGCCGGGGCTCCCCAATACCAACTTCTTCCGTTTGACCGTGTACAACGTAGAGCTGCTCGAATAGTCGACGATCAGGGTCTTTCCGATCGACTCGACCCTCTGAGTCTGCGAAGAGATGTCGGTTCTCTTTGCATCCTGTATCGCATTTACCATGGGGAGTGTTCTGAGGAATTGTTCGGAATCATCCCAGCTACCGATTTCCATTACCGCACATCTCGGCAGAATTCCAAATTCCACCGCCACCATCTTGATGGTTGGCGTTCAACGACTGTACGTTTTTCGCGTAACTTTCTCCCACGCACTGTCAACTTGTGGAATCAACTGTCGCCAGCGGTGTTTCCGAACGTTTACGATTTAGGGACCTTCAAGAAACGAGCCTATTCCTATCTCAAAGGTCGGCAACGCACCTACAGCTCCTCTGGTGCTGTGGATGTTCATGGGCGACGGTGATCACTTAAGATCAGGTGAGCCGTATGCTCGTTTGCCACGTTTCATATAAAAAAAAAAAAAAAAAAAAAAAGGCTTTTGTACTGTGATGTTTTCATTTGTTAAGTATTCCGTTTTCTAATTAGCCGTTTTTTATTAAATGAAAAAACATAGTAACTCACTTGGTGTCATGTAGCACTTGACTTTCATCAGTTAGAGATTGACCGCCCCTCGGCTTGTGATGGTGATGTTTGTTATTCGATGACTTTCCACCAGGATGGTGCGGACCTCGGCGCATTCCCGTAGCCAACGCGTGAAGAAGCAGAACGAAGCATACTGAAAATGCAAAAGAGATTACAACAATACACACATTACAGATAAACTTAGGCTTACTTTTATTCTGCTGTTAGCCCCAGTAGGAACTACTTTACAGCGTTAAGTGCCCTGTAGTTCTGGGCTCATAGAATAAGACTACGGTATCCCCTGCCTGTCCTAGAAGGCGACTAAAAGGGGCCTCGGGTTAACTTGGCCACAAGAAGGCATTTGTCCTCCGCCAAAGTGGACCCGGGAAGAAGGCGACATCGGCTGGCCTGTGTAGCCTTGCACTGCGAGGGTACAGGAGGGCAGGGATTAACCTCCCCCCAACCGGGACGTGCTCTCCGAAGAGCACAACGCAGTGGGGCTCCGGTGCGTTCCCCTGGAGATCCCGGAGCCCCTCACCAAGCACCAAGGAAGGGCCACCAGGGGGGTTTTACTGGGTAAAAAACCTACATAGCCCCGCCTTCCTTGTTGAAGATTACCCCCCGTCAACAAAAAAAAATTAAGTGAGTTTTATGTGACAGGATCTTTAGTTTAAAACTGTGGAAATAGAAATGTAATAACGATCGTACGATTATTGATTACAATTGTGTTAAAGATATAGTTACTACTGTATTTTTATGTGCTCGATTAAATCTCCTAAAATGGAAAGTGGTGGTGGTAAAAATGAAGGCATTTTGGGGGAGGCCTTTAGATTTAACTAAGATATGCTTGAACCTTTCCTAGGTCGTTTTCAAACATTTGAGTTGTCTTTTATTATGAAATTATTGACGGAATTAAAACTTAACAAAATTCGCTTGATAATGCCCTTTATTTTCATTAAAAAAAACTTTTCTGCCCCATATCCAATACGCACGCGTCGTCAATTTAAGCAACAATCAACAAAAACAGATACAATTCGAACAGTTCGAGATCAACACCGAAAGCACTATACCTGTGTGTAATTTGAAGGGCATTGTAGTCCTTTGTAAAGGGTAAGGGGACTGGACAGCTGGGGCGCCGTCCCCATGGGGTCCGGAGCCCGGAGAGAGAGCGTATCCCGCGGAGATGCAATATTCACACCTCATTTCACAAGTGCCCCGTTTATTACGTTTGTCATTGCTCTAAAATAGTGCCGGGATGTCGAATTTGTAAACGATTTTCGAGTGTTTATCATCGTTTAAACTAAACGTTCAAATCATTTACGCGTTGCAATTTTAACCGACTTCAAAAATAATGATTATGGTTAGTAATTTGTTTGTAAGCTTCAGTTGCTTTAGTATCTGGCCATAATTTTCATATATACATACGCTCAAGACAAGTCAGCTTGTACACTTGCGTGCATCTTGTCGTAATAAATTTATTAACTGCTCCCTAATACTTTCAGTCGGCTGCTTTGCTATTTGCTAATAGCATTTCACTGTTAAACTAATCTATTACAATTCAATTGTTTTTATGTCAAAACCTATACGAATTTAATTTTTTTATAAAAAGAAAGCTAGCAATATTTCTTTAATTTTTTTTCAGCAATATTACTAACAATCTTGTTAACCATTCCAACTAAACTTAAGCTTGTGCTAGAATATGGTTCACGGCAATAGTGGATTTGAACCCACGAGCTTACGATTCGCAGGCCGTACCCTAAACGATTAGGCTATTGACGCTTCAAATATATATATATATATATATAATATGTACGAGAATAACAAATAGCAACAATTGGAACATTAGCGTGTCAGTGGTAAACCTTTGAAAACTATAGTCAACTGGACTAGATTACCAAATTAACAAAAATGATCAACTGTGATGTCACAGAACGTTTTTGACACAATTGGCTTAGCAGACTAGGGCCCCTAGAAGATATTTCTTATCATAACAGTCTCATTTGGATGATAAATAAAATACATTAAAAAAAATAAGCGAGCATGTCAAATAACAAACAGGTGCCCTAGCACCCTTTAAAAATCTATTACAGTACATATTCAATATTTCAAATGAATAATTTATTCTCCGCCGTCCCCTCGATCCAGATCGAACAGTTGTTCCGTTGGAAAGACGAGACCAATCTTTAATCGGACCCCACTTTATTATAGAGTACAGTGTATAAAATAAAGCCATAATGGAGGACAAATTATGCGCCTGTAGTGACAAGTGCGCGCTCCGTATGCCAGGGTGTCCGTCGCAAGCGGCATACAGCGGCGAGACACACGGCCCCAATGTTCAACTGTTCCGTGTTATATAAATCTTTTAAAAGAGCATAGATCAACTTGTTGTAATTCCCTTTTTTTCTGAATGTTAGACTGGCTTTAATGAGCTGTATGGATTTAAATTGTTAACATAATATCAGTAGCAGTTGTTAAATTTTAATGTAATCTATACTATTATAAAAAGTGACGATAATATATCATTCAAACTATGATGCCAGACATAGGACATTTAAAACCTTAGTTAATCCTTATTACATCAGCTATCTGGCAGTGAAAATCGGTCCAGCCGTACCAGAGATTAGCAGAAAAAACAGAAAAACAAAAATTGAAAAAAAAAATATTATTATTATGGTATATGTCGCGGCTACGTACATTACGTGCTCTGATTTTATTTATTTGTATAATAGGTAATAGAAAACGTTTCAATTCAATGTATTAAACTGACAGCCCATTTTCCAATTCTCTAGTTAATTTCTCATTAGTACGCCATGGCTAGAATTTGATTTGACTGATTTTCAGTTTCGAAAGTTGGAGACAACATTTTTTGAATTATGCTGATGACGAGAAATCCCCAACTACGGTACAGTTTGCTCATCCTTAATGTCTGTGTGTCACAGAACCATGCTTACATAGCTTCAACTGGGGAGTCGCGGCTGCACAGCCCGTCGCATTATCACCCGATAACACCCTAATACTATGCGATTACAATGGATCCCTTGTAGTACGGGTCACGAATTCCTTTATTATTCGCATCACTTTGGTTACATTTGCACCGCAAAAAAGGAATGAAAGAGGATTATTGTGACACATCCCAGCGTCTACATGCGGGCCACGAAATGGTCAACATAGAGGATTAAGCAGATTTTCATGTTAAACATAGATAAATCATAAAACTTTAAATCTATGAAAAGTTTGAGAGTGAAATCTCTTAGACCAATCGATAAGTTATGGAGAAACATACCTACAACAGACCTAGTTCAGTTTCAGAATGCTTATTAATAAATAAATTTGGAACATACATATCACTGTACTTACTGTTAATTCTGGGCGCAGAATCATATCAAAATTTATATTAGAAGTTTCATAACAATAATTTTAAACTCACGATTTGTAATTAATGAAATCAGAACCCAGCACTACACACTACAGTATTATGAGTAAATCGAAACAAAATTTAAGAAATCTTAACTTAATCAGGGGTTCACATAAAATATATCATTGAGACGTCAAATAAATCAGTGATTTTTCCCAGTATGTTACTTTCACAGATGATACGGTTCGAAACCTTATTACATTCTTATAGGGTGCTCTGTTCGTTGCAAACATTATAAATTACAAAATTTTTGGAACTAGGTAATTAAATTAAGTTGTAAAAGGATTATAATATTATAAAACAAAGAATTTGCATGTGAATGTTAAAATATTTTTTTTTTTATAAAAATAAACCTTAATTATACGAAAACAAACAAAAGCATTACCAGAAATTAATTAATATAATATCGATAAAAAAAATCACACAATTAATTTTTGGTTATATGACTTTGTCAGTTTTATTTGTGTGTATACGAAATACATTGTTTCTTTGTCTTTATAATATATAAATTACTATGCGACAATTAAAGTACGATGACATTTCTATTCTTTCCTTACTCTATGCATTGCACATTTTAACTAGGAATGCGACTAAATGAATTAGGATAGGATATGACAACAGTGAAAACAAAACACTACTTACGTACAACTTTCATCGCACTAATATCACATGCACAGTGTTTTTTTTGTTTTTGTTTATTGCGTGAACTATAAAAACATCTTCAGTCTTCAACACCACAGCGCTTGCCAAACCTGTCATAAGAAATCAATGTTACGGCGCACGCGTAACCAATTCATTGTAATTTGGACCTTAATAACACACATTAAAGTCGTAAATTAAATAAGATTTTCTATATTCTACGCGCATGGATTTTGAGCTTCTTACCAAGTACAGAGCGTATGCCTTTATTGGTTCCTAGATGGCGTTAGGCGTACAACACGAGCATTGAATGAGATGATATTAATAGATTTGTCGTGAACTTAACTTTAAATAGCTCAATAAAGCTCCTAAGGGCAGATTTCAGATTTTTTTTTTTTTTAACACAAAACTAGCAATATTTCTTTTTTATTCAGAATTATTATTAACGTTCTTGTTAACCATTTCAACTAAGCTTAAGCTTGTGTTAGGAGATGGTTCACGTCATTAGTCGTATGGTCTATTCAAACCAACGCTTGGCAGACCGTACCCAAAACCATTAGGTAACAGGTTGACCACATCTGTCAAATCAGTGACGGCACATGGAGAGGAAAGTCTTCCAATGGAGGCCGCGCATGGGTGGGAACTGCTTCCAGATGTATCAACCTATATATGGATAGCTGGAAGCGGCTGTATGCGCAAAGTGGAGGGCCGTATTTGTTGGAAGTCCTACTTCCAGCAATGGATACCCAAAGGCTGATGATGATGATAAATTATAATTAAAACAGTTATTTAAATTAAGTGAAAAAGTATTGGCATGGTGTAGAGACTGCTTGTAACAATGAGAACTCTTTACTTAAAGGGGTAGGCAGACATAACGACATCCATTTTCAAGATCTTGGCACTTTTCCCTCGCTTTTTCCGTATCCTACTACGCATACTACATGGTTTTTAAAGAGTTCGTTTGCACGCGTCTGTCTTTCCCTACAAATACAAACTAAGCTAGTGCGCCTTACCATCCTGCATTGTATTTCCGCCTCAGGTGGGATCGTGTCTAGCACTTGTTTAGAAATTATCAAAAATATATATAGTATAGATTAATTAACACGAGCTTCCACTTATAAAAAAGTTCTTTAAAGTATTTCTTGGAAATATTTATAGCGAAAAACTTTTAAAACAAGTAAGCAAGGTACTTCCAAAGAGATTACTGTGGGGCGAAATTAAAATGAATCTCAGTCGGATTGTAACAACGAAATATTTTCATTCTTTCATTTAAGTACAAAAAATGTAACATAACTTTAATAAGCGGACAGGGAAAACTCTTTCAATCTACGCCGCTAGAGTTAGAAGGACTACGGGCTTAAAATGTATCTGTAAGATAAATAAATGAGATATGACGTCGTGCGATATAAGCAATCGCTGATCAAGCTATTGACGCCTATGAAAGATGAGAAGGAATCCAATTTAATCCAATTCACAGTATTCAGCATGAGCATACGCGTAATTTAATTGTATGTTAGGGTTGTCCCGAGCCGTGTTTTACTTATTCAACGGTTTTCCTCTCACAACACATACCATGAGTACATAACCTCGATGGTATCTAATTCACTGATAGTGAAATCTTTAAACAACGGCCTCAAATAGTTTTAATTTTAAAACTTTGACTAATTCCAGAGTAAGATACTAAATTATCTTTTGGGTTTTTTCGAATTTATTTAAACTGAAAGAATAAACGATAATTATTTTTTTGTTGTGCCGTGCCGGCTCGACATAAATCTAGCAACTCGAATTCGATCCCCAGTGCCGGCACCAATTAATTTGTTGTTTTATTTTAACCGATTTACCACGCGCTCGGCAGTGAAGGACATCATCGTGAGGAAACCCACAGTGAAGTCTGCGAATCACTGGAGCCGCGTGTTAGGCTATGCACTTATACTCTCTTTACAGAGAAGGCCTTTGCCCAATGTGGACATGTATTTATTTAATAATTTACATAAAGTGTACAAAAAGGCTTAATGCTTCTTAAGACTTAATGTCAGAAGACATTCTCCTCCAATGTACTTGTACCTTGGGGTTGTGCAGAGACAATGTAACGGGGGCAAAAACATGTAAAACTCAGACACATATTTATAAACATAAATGTAGATAAATTAATAAGAGAACCATAATTATTAAAAGTAACAATAAAATAGTACATTTATAACTACATAGATAGAGATGGTACGGACAGAACAAGACAATTTAAAACTATTCCTCGTTTATATATTGGCTGTAACTTTAACATAAATATTTTTGGGTCAAATTAAGGTTATTATGACCATTAATTAACGTCCTATACATATAAGATTAATGGCAACACTTATCTGTATTAATTGTTGTAAATATCTACCCAGTGACTCGTCCTGTTTACGGGCTCCTTCCGACGTACATAGGCACAACTAAATTTGTCAACAAATTGAAAACAGATCGTAGCGCGTCCCCAATAAGCACCTCTGATGTGTTCTTCTAGAATTCATTTTCTTTTAACTCATCCCCGAAATAGATCTTTATTCCTTTAAAGATATGAACAGAATTTACTGGCACAACAAGGGGTTTTTGTTTATAAAAGGTCATATATCATTCGGAGATTTCGATTTTAAAAACGTGCGTTGCTGGGAGAATATAAAGCTCAAATTGCGTTGTTGTAAGTTCGACTAAAGGCATTGTTGAATGAAAATGTTTATGTTTATAGCGATCTGTTGTGGGGAAGTTAAAAAGAGACGGGCGTATGTAAGCGTGTGAGGGATCGTATGATCAATACATCGCAGGGGGTGGGTGGGGGTGCGTGCTCTGACGAAGGCTCCCCTAATGGTCGTTTTCTTACATTTGCATTCTAATTGACTTCTCCACTCAGAACATTCCGCACTCTTCCTTTTGTCTCGAATGTGACGCAAATTGCCAGGAGTTAGCGTCTCGTTGAACGTTTAGTTTAGTGGAGCAGGTGTGTCAATTCCTAGTGCACTGAAATTGTTATGTTAATACCTGGAAATATATTTAACTGTACGTGTCATTTGCACGTAGTTTTAAAGTTACATTTGTCATTACGAATGCTTAATGTTTTTCAAATTGTAATGTTTGTATTGGATTTTATTTTCGTTATAAATTAACCACTCACGTCCTAATAATCCTGGCGGGGTAGACACAGACAGCGGTCGCTATCACCAAGGGTTTTATTTTCGTATATATATATATTTATTTATTTATTTATTCTTTATTTGCACACAATACAAAAAATAAAGATACAAATAGGCGGACTTAATGCCAGTAGGCATTCTCTGCCAGTCTACCTTGGGGTTGTGAAGAGACAAAGTAACGGGTGCAAGCTATATGAGAAAATAATAAATAAAACTATAATAAATACATGCATACTTACAAATAAATTAAACATATAAACATAATAATTATATATAATAATAAATAGATATAATAAGCGTTAAACAAAATCCGTAGTAGACAGATAATAAATGCTATTCGCCTTTCACTGAACTTGCTCATCGTCACACTTATGTATGCATTGTTGGCCACAGGCCAGTGGCCTTCTCTTAAGTCCCCTCCTCACGTCGATTTCCCCAAGAGTCGTGACCACCTCGTGGGAACAGCCTGTGGTTGGTGATCCGTCGCCCCTCTCCGATATCCGCAGCGGTGTGCAAAGCATTGCTAACCGAAGTGCTCAGAGTGGTGCGGATTAGATCAGTCCAGCGTGTTGGACTTCACGACCTCTAGGTCTTACTCCGTCGATTTCTTGTATCGAGTAAGTAAGTAATACTCAGTCTACCATGCGATCTTAATACGGATTTGCAGACTTACATACCTGATTTTTTTCATCCTTATTCTATTTTTCTGATTAGAGTGCTAGCCGTGGTCCTGTTTCGGGGCCCCGTGTTACTTTCTATAGAGTTTTACGCTATGAGGAGGTGCAGGAGAGAGAGACCTAAGAATTCAGCCACTTCTCAAATCCGGCGAATTTGTTGCAATAAAACTTAGATCGTTATTTTGTTTAATTAAAAGCAATGAAAAAATGATTAACATACTAAGGAACTTGTGTCAAATAAAGGATACGAAGTGATTTTATTTGTACGTGTATTCTTTTTTATTTTTAATGGGAGGAAATGGGTTTATTCATATTCGTCGGAAGCGGACGAGTTATGTCGGACTCGGACTACAAGGGTAGTAGACCTACCGACTAAAACCTGCCATGAGGAGCCATCATCCGCCATGATGGACGAGATGGGGTCGCGTTAGCTTTCACCACCTCGCCCCGGCGATGTACGTAAATTCTAACTTAACATATTGTAAGGAAAGATTATATCTTCCTTGAGGTACGCCACTTGGGGCACATTGTCATGTACAAAATGCGACGTACCATTGCAAACGACAGAGTACTTAGGATACCAATTATAAATGTAGAGAAAGACAATATTAACTCATGCGCTTTTCCTTCTTTACAGCGTTAAGGCGTCACTGTTAACTTCCGAAAGGAACTTCGTTTTAACTACTTGAAGGAAACTGAGGTAAGCTTTGCCAGGAGCGCCATTTATAATATCAGTGTCGTCACGATCCCATTCCGAACTCCACCATAAATCAGGCCACAGACGGAGGCACGGCTGGCTGAGGCCAGTATTGCAATTATACTGTATGTTGCCACATAAATAATATTGTTTACCTAACAATATATATATCAGGATAAGGGAAATCTGTTTGAAATTGTTTTAAATAAAACAATAAATCTTCGGTATTATACATCAAACGGAGATTTGCAGTGTTGGGTGTGCGGTGGTGGCGTTGCTAAGCAACCATGCCCCCTTGCCCACCCATTATGCCCCCCTACACTCGGATCACTTTTAAACTTTCATGTTGGAAAGTTTTAAGGTTTGCTTGTGGCTGTTAGATTCGCCTCCTTTTTGTTTTCGAAATAACATCGTCGTGTCTTGCCTATCTCTTACAATTTACAACAAAAATACCACTGTACTGAAACTTTGCATTCGTTTTCTTTTCTTCCTCTCATTCACTCCCACATTGCTGAGGATCGTGACTCATTTTTCAGCAATCAATCACTTCGGTTCATGGCCTGGTGGAGGGCGTCAGTGATAGATGACTCCAGTTCTTCGGAGATCTTGCCCGACCATCTTTCGTCGTATAGTCGTTTTCTTTTTATGAAGGACAAAACGGTGATTTGATGCATACACCTTGAACAATGGTCGGCCACCAGCGGCTCTTTGAGGTCTCGGCTACGGCTCTCCTACAAATTAATTAGTGCAAGCACGGAATAATCCCTTTATCTTGCCTTGTAAGAGATGAGTTAAAATATAATTTACTTTAATTTATTTGATAAAGGTCAAACTTGACAGTGTACTTTAATCCTAACATGGTTTTGTACAAAAGAAAATCTTTAGTTAAAACAATGGCTCTTTAGATGATAAGATTGCTCACCACTGGCCTCGATCGTTGCAATGCAATGCTCCAGAATTTCTTATGCAAAATTCGTGTGGAAGTGAAAAAACAAAATGAATCTTTGGTCTGTGAAATACGGCATGATCAGAGAATACAGTATTGAATTCTTGAAAACAAGAACGAGGAAAATCCCCGAGTATCAGCGGTGGAAGCCGAGCTATTTCCGTTTTATTTTTGCTCAGGGCGGAAAGTTTTCAAGTAACGAGAGTGTACCGTACAAAATTGATGAGGGAACGAAACCGCGAGCCGCGAAGCAGCCGGGACCCGAAGGTGCTTTTAGCCCCTAATTGGTGAGCTTTTAAGACTACCGTTCGTTTGACATTGCTACTACGTAGTACACTCAACTGCCGCTACTTACGTTCTGTTTAAAATAACATTGCTTTTTTTTATTTGTTTTCAGAACTAAAATGTAGTTCTTCGTAATATTATACTATAATCATTATAAACTCGACGAATAGTATATAGCATTATCGAAATATCATTGGTTCTAGCTATGTGTGCAAAGAAATTCCCAGAAACAAACAAAAGACGATCGTATCCATCTTATATATATATAAAAGAGAATGTGTGTGTTTGATCCGTATAGGCGCCGAAACGACTGGACCGATTTCAGTGAAACTTTAAGGGAATCTTTAGATCAACCTAACGAGTAATCGTGTAAAGTTTGACGATCGGAGCACTTCTCTTTTTGAATTGTCAAACAAGCTATACTCGTCTACTACATATAAGTCGTACTTTTATTTCTGACATTAACTTGAGCCCGATATGTTCTTGTATAAATGATAAGAATGATAGATATTTACTGATATGTAAATATTACCCTTACATGGGTGTTGGTAATGATCTTCACTCGCTCGACAAGAGAATGAATGCGGAGAGAAATGAATAATTTAATATATTCTGAGAATTAAATTAAATATTTAATGATGTAAGCTTATTTTTTAAATAAAATAAAGCAAAATCTAGCCCAGCAAAGCGGGCTGGGTACCCTTGTATTCTATACAACGATAGAATCATAAACCTTAAACTTACGATCTCGACTGTCGGTTAGAAACCCAACTTGCTTGCAAAAGTAAAGCACACGCCTGACATAGGTTACCTAATAGAATAGAGACGACCATATCTGCCTCTCCCGCTATAGTTAAAGTGAGAACTTAATTCTATTATTATGACTTTAGTGAATCACTACATATAGTTATTAAAATAAAAAATTTCTTTTTCATGTACGTGTTCCTTACGTACATGCTCCTGACTGTACATTAGAAACCGTAGAAACGCAAACATTTGTATCAAGATTTAGGGAGTAAAATATCAACTGACTACACTTTACTAGCGCTCAGTTAATACGGCTGGGAACTACGTACTTTATTATATAATTACAATCTGATGTATCTTAACTTTCATATGTATTTGTACATCAAGACGAAATTTAGGTTTCGTTTCGTTTCGAAATTTAGGTAAGATGTGTGAAGTCCGCTCTGGGCTTGCACGGCAGAAAATGACATCTTTACCACTAAGGCTAAAATTTATAAAGCGTACTTTGACTTCGCTCAGGCTTACCTAAGGCCAAACTTAAGTGAGTTCCTGCTTAGTGAAATCTCAGGCATGTTTAAACTGAGTGCATACTAATCTAGAGCTTAAAATAATTCGTAAAACGTTCCTATTCGCATAATAATATGTACTTGGTATTTTAAAAACATTTATAAAAACAAGCTTCAATATTTTTTAATGTCTATTCTTCCTTTATCTCGGCTCGTTTCCGGTTCAAAAACCCGTTATTTAATTTAAAACCTTAAGTTGAGTTAAGTTTGAAGTTAGTACAATTCAAACTTGACTCGTTACGTTTATGTTATTTAGTATTACGTTCATTATTTTCTAAATTTAAACATATCTCTAAAATTTAAAACATTTCAAAATATTCCTAGTAAGTGTATGTACGGTAAGTCAACGATTTTCGGGACTTACACTTTGCTAAGCAATTGCTCAGCATAGGCTCAGCAGACGACTATAAATTTAAATTATGTACTCTAAATACGCTCTATTTAGAGTATATCATTTATATTTGTCCTTGCTTGTCCACCTGCTTTCCTGTCTACTCCGATTAAAATGAACGACGCTAAAAATTAGTTAGTTTTAATTAGGTCTAAACAAAGAATAATATAAAAAACAAGCCTTACATATACCCTAAAAAAAATTACACACTGGGTGCTTCGAATCAATTCTGACACGTGGCTGCAATAAAAAGTTTACCGTTCTAATTTCAAATTATCACTGGGCGTCAACGGTCGCACGCACGAAATTAGGCGGCAAATTTGACAGCGGGACAGGCGAAAATTAACTTGTCAAAATATTTTTACAAACAATCACGACTCTTATTGTTACAAATACAAGCTTACACCCACTTTCAAGTAACAAAACATAACCACAATTAGCATAATAGTTACTTGTAACTTGTATTGAGATTTTTACAATGGAGTACTCCCTCTATGGTTGAGGTACATTGTGTCCGTGTGTGGGTGAAGTGGCTACTTAGTTATAAAATGTTGCCAGCAGTTATTAATTACAGGAATATTAAAATAAATCTTTAAAATGTTTTTGATTATAACATGGTTGATTTTATAGTATAAATTAAATATCAAGATTCTAGAAATTGTTATTAATATGAGAAAATATCAACAATTTATGGTGACATCACACTATTGTACATTTTTGAAATGTTTAATTTTTAAAATTTAGAAAACAAATGGTTTTTTTTACTTAATTTCTGAGTGTTTCATGTTCATTTAACTTCGATCTACATCTTATCGTTTTACGTCGATGCTTAACTATTGCGAAACTCAACTCATCGAGTCCAAGGTGCAACTGCAGCTTTATTTGTCTACGGGGCAGCTTTTAACGCTTTATAAAGCTCAGGTCCGGTCGTGTGTACATACTAGTGTCACATTTGGGCAGGCGCTACTAATTGCTGTCTCGCATTGGAATCGGTGGACAAGCGGGACAAGAGGTTAATTGGTGATGCAGCTGGAACTAATCTGCTCAGTCTTTGGGGTAAGGTCCTAGGTAAATCATCGTCCCATCATCGGATTGGCTTAATCTTCACCCTTTTTTAAGAATATCTCTCAAATCCGAAGGAAGCGCTTTGTTTCGTCTTTCATTATTCGTACAGCAAAGGACTGAAATAGTTTGTCTTTCTTTCGCTCCGATTACAATGTGGGCGTTTTCAACAATAGAATGATTAGGCATTTAGTTAGTGCGCCTTATTTCAGTTTTAACTTAACTTTAGGAGGGATCGTGGTCACGCACTTCATAGAAAGTATAAAAAAGCAGGTTCACATTCCTATCTAATTAACATAGAGTTAATCATATCGACTAACACACACATACTCGCTGTTTAATCAACTTACTTGCATATAGTCATTGATGATGATGATGTCCAGGCCGATTCCGGCCATGGCGACTGTGTCACTGGAAAGACATTTTAATTACGACACTTCATACAGGTGTAGGATGTTCATGATGTCTCGGAGACATTTGAGGTGAAATCTGTCGAGTGTACGGATATGCTTGCGATACAAGACCCAAGACTCAGAGGAGTATAGCAGGCTAGGTAGTACCGTTGACATATAGACACAAACTTTGGCAGCAAGTTTTAAATCATGCGGTCGGTGTACCTTCGGCCGTAGTTTCAAGAAGGCTGTAGGTTTAGAATGTTGTTGTAAGTATTCCATTCATACAAAAACTTACTCTTACAATGATCTATTTACATTTTTTTTGTATAAAACATAATTTTGCCTGGTAATCTGTCACAGAAATAATTAATTGGCCCTCTCAGTTAACCTGTCTAACAAATCGGGCAAAACATAAATATTTAATAACGCCAAATGGCCGAAAAGGGAAGATTTATAAAATTATCTCTCAAACGTTTTCGCTGGAACCGAAAAGGGTGTGCTTTTAAGATCTATATACGGGACTCTATAACCCTCCGTCAACTCTGGAGCAAAGATGACCCCTTTCAAAGGTCGCTTTCGTTGAGTCCACATTTGGCAATTACATGATGGAAAAGCACGATTTATGTTTAATGTTTCACCTATAGAAAACACATCAATTTTATTTTCTGATGATAAATAATGATGATTTATGATGTAATTATCTCATCCCCGTTCTACCATTGGACTTAAATTGACACCCACACGAGATTTTGATTAAACGATTGTTAGTTCATTTACGGAAGTTGATGATTTATTCCCACTTACGTATATTATAAAACAATGACCTTATAAATGTCCATTTATTTTCTTTTTGTTGTTTTGTGTTTATTTTTGAAAAAAAAAGAAATATTGCTAGCTTTCTTTTTGAAAAAAAATCTTTTTGTTGAGGACATTCTTCAAACCCGAAGGAAGCGCTTTGCTTAATCTTTCACTATTCGTACAGCAAAAGACTGGAATAGTTTGCGCATTGCATCAAGTTTATAGTAAACCGTTTTGGTATATCGCTCTTCTGTATATGTCTACATCGAGTCAACGTTCACGAAGTGGGGCCAACAATTAAAAACTTGGTAGTATAGTAAAGGTCGAAAGCACAAGATTCCTGTTACTGAAAGATCTTACCAGATCTTCCAGTAATAGGAATCGTCGTCATCTATCGAGAACAGGTCGGAATGATTGGATTTAGACCTTTCCTTGAAAACCTTAAGCACACCTGATAACTGTTGTGTACTCCATTAGTATTTCTACTTTATGTTGTATGACCTAATTGGTTTTTGTCTAAAATTTTTGTTTTAAACTTTCTAAGTGCTTGCCTACACCTGATGTTTAGTAGAAATGCAGTCCTGAATTGAAAGGCGCAGTAGATCAGTAAATGCCTATTCATTACCTAGTCCGGCCATTAGTTCTGTTACAAATTAAAATGCATTTTTTAATGAAGTAATGCAATATTATTTTAAAATTAAAATGTATACCTATATATTTATTGGTGTCAACAAAAAATATAAAACGTTTTCTATTCGAAATGGTCACCTTTGGCTTTTAAAATAGTTCTTTAATCAGTTTGGCCACGAATCTAAGGATTAACGCACTGTTTCCGAACGGAAATTTCGCCACAGCTCCAAAAAAATTTTTTGAATCAATGTCGCCATCTCGTTTAGCAAGCAAGGCATGTCCTCTAAAACTGAGTTTACCTCCTTGCTCAAACTTCGGCAACGCACCCACATATTGTAGTAGATGTCAATGAACCGCATTGATAAGATCACTTACATCACCTCTTACAAAAAAGTTACTTTGATTTCGTCGTAGTATGGTAAAAAATTAAAATAACCGGTGATGAAAATGACTCCATATTATTATAAAAACAAACGGCCAAAGGACGAATTTTAAAGTGAAATTGTTATGTTCCAAATAACGAGTGCCAAATATTGTAACCCAGTGTAACAAGATCCCAGGATTTTAGTCATGTATTTAAGATATAGGCATTAGTAGGGTTCATAACAAGTTGGTGGTGTGTTCGGCGCTGTATAAACGTCGAGCCCGCACCGTCACAGCCATTAAAAACTTATTAAACATCATCTCGAGCAATTACACCCCCTTCCCTCACCCCCACTTCCTAAGGCACCTGTTCCCCTACCGTATTAGTGTAGTAAGCTTTCGGGTTGTAGAATAAGATTGGATGGTGACATTCCAATTTAAAAATTTATAAAATTATATTTTCTAGCTGTAAAATATTTAAATATGAGAAGAAATAAAATCTTACTACATCCCTAATCAGCGATTAAGATTTTATTTTTAGTTAATAGCTAGAAAACGAAATGTCGAATCATCATTTTCCATATCGCCGCCTTGTAAAATACTAAAGCGTCGAAAAAAGTTGTCGAACACCAATGTAATTAACATAAAAAGAATTACAATTCTATGTGTAATTTATTCAACGAAATAATACGTGAAGAACTAAAAATCAAAATTTAACCACGATAAAATCAGTTATTTTTTTTATAGTTTGCTAGCTATATTTTTTACAAAATTATCCACATTGTTGTTAATAATTCCAACTAAGCTTAAGCTTGTGCTTGTGTGTACGGTTCACGTCAATAGCTTGAATGGTGGATTCGGTCGGCAACACGCGCTTCGCGAGCCCCGGCTCTTTTGATGTAAAACTACGGCTCTTCAGTACTAACTTTATTTGTGCAAGTATTATTTATTATCGGCGAGAAAAAAATTGAAATTTGCAAATTTGAAATTTTAGCTCTTCCGTATCAAAGGTTGGCGACCCTTGCCCTAAACAATTAGGCTATAAACGCTTCAACTTATTAATTAGTTAAAATAATTTTATGTATTCAAAATAAAATATTCAGAGAAACATTTCATTTCACTTGATGCACAGTCTAAATATAAATATTAGATACAGGCAAGGATTCCTTCTGACCGGAAACGACGGATGCGGGCCCCCACAGGAAACAGTCACGTCTAGTCAAACGCTTCGCGCTCGTAGCTACAGATAAATAAAATAAATGTTCCTCAACATGTTTTTTTTTTTAATTTACGTTGCCTACTCAACTAGAAACACGAAGTCATAGCGATTTTACTCTAATGAGGTGATGAGATCTTGACCTCTTTAGTCGTTTTAATCCTATCTAGCTATCTTATTATATTGTGTTTGGACTGAGAGTTGGACTCATTATCTTATCACAAGGTTTCCATTTTGAACCAGACCTGAAAGGCCTAATACCACTTCATTTCACTGGGTTTCTGACATCCTAAAATCTTTTATATTATGAATATCTGCGCCTAACTATTACGTCAGTCATTGCAGATGTTACATAGGACCTAATTGAAAGTAATAACGAACAATGCACAAACAAAGAAAGAAATACTCTTTTTCGAAGTTAGTTAAAAATAAAGTATACAATCAATGTTTGGTATACAACATGCAGTTGTATGTTTTCTGCATAAGTACCAGAGCTTATAGTGACTTGTTATATGAGAATAATCGAAAGCTCAATAAGTTACCACCAGTTACGGAACGTGTAGACATTTGTTCCGAACATGTGCAGGTTCCGCCCATACTCCGCCCCTCACTTCACAATGTTACAAACTAATAATTCCCCGCAGGCCAACAATGAGATGTAAAATTACACGTTTCTCATCACATGTTACAGTTGACATTTGCGACCGTAATTTGGCGGTTCATAAGTTCTTCAGTCTGTGGATCTTTGTAGCTTAATTAAAAGTTTTGTTAAAATAATTTTATGTATTCAAAATAAAATATTCAGAGAAACATTTCATTTCACTTGATGCACAGTCTAAATATAAATATTAGATACAGGCAAGGATTCCTTCTGACCGGAAACGACGGATGCGGGCCCCCACAGGAAACAGTCACGTCTAGTCAAACGCTTCGCGCTCGTAGCTACAGATAAATAAAATAAATGTTCCTCAACATGTTTTTTTTTTTAATTTACGTTGCCTACTCAACTAGAAACACGAAGTCATAGCGATTTTACTCTAATGAGGTGATGAGATCTTGACCTCTTTAGTCGTTTTAATCCTATCTAGCTATCTTATTATATTGTGTTTGGACTGAGAGTTGGACTCATTATCTTATCACAAGGTTTCCATTTTGAACCAGACCTGAAAGGCCTAATACCACTTCATTTCACTGGGTTTCTGACATCCTAAAATCTTTTATATTATGAATATCTGCGCCTAACTATTACGTCAGTCATTGCAGATGTTACATAGGACCTAATTGAAAGTAATAACGAACAATGCACAAACAAAGAAAGAAATACTCTTTTTCGAAGTTAGTTAAAAATAAAGTATACAATCAATGTTTGGTATACAACATGCAGTTGTATGTTTTCTGCATAAGTACCAGAGCTTATAGTGACTTGTTATATGAGAATAATCGAAAGCTCAATAAGTTACCACCAGTTACGGAACGTGTAGACATTTGTTCCGAACATGTGCAGGTTCCGCCCATACTCCGCCCCTCACTTCACAATGTTACAAACTAATAATTCCCCGCAGGCCAACAATGAGATGTAAAATTACACGTTTCTCATCACATGTTACAGTTGACATTTGCGACCGTAATTTGGCGGTTCATAAGTTCTTCAGTCTGTGGATCTTTGTAGCTTGATTAAAAGTTTTGTTAAAATATTTTCCTTATTGAATTTGAATAGAAATTGTTAGCTGGCAACACATGACACCCAGCGATTGTTATGCATAATAACTACTTCCAATGATATCTTAATGATTTACCTGAACCTTATTGTATCTTTAATTCATAATTAATAATTTAGTTGATCGTCACATAAACTTGGCATTGTAAACAACCTTATTAGTTCCTAATCCGACTTCTCATTAATTTTGTATAAAGATTGTGAGGACGCGCAGTTGTGACGGTATTCGTTATAAATAATTCTTTGTACAACGTTACGCTGTCTCAATAAAGCGAGTGTATTAGTTGTTGGACTATTTTATTCTACGAGACCTACAAATTATAACAAAATATATATCATAACATATCTCCTTTGTGTTATTTCACTTGGTGCATCAACACGTATAAAATCTGACGTTAGCTTAGCTAACGACTAAGTAATTTAAACAGTAATAATAAATCAATTATATATAAAGAAAAAGACAACAACGACTCACGCACTTATTCTTCACCAATCCTTCAGAAGAATTCCGAAGGGTTTAACTGATTGAAGACGACTGCGTCAAACTTCACTAGGACCCTGTTCGCGACTCGATCTAGTGACCGACCATATATCAGGCCATAGACAAAGGCATGGCCGATGCATAGACAAAGCACCAGTATTGCAATTAAAGTAAATGTTGACGATGAATAAGATTGTTTTTGTTATATTATTCTATGTATTACTTATAATATATAGAATAATATTTATTATTTAATATTTGAAGATTTAAATTATTGGCTTGACATTACTCATTTATTTTCATCGGTAACATTCTAGTGTTTACGTTAATAGCGATGTGTGATAGCCGTTTCTTTTTTATTTTTAACAAAATCTTTTGATGAATATTGTAACATACAGAATATTACTACAAAAATATTGCAAAAATTTACTAATAGATTTTCATTACAATAATTTCACGCCTCAAGAAAGAAATACAAAGTCGGATTAAACAACATCTAATCAAGTATCTGCAGAGGATTATAAAAAACAATCAAATATCAAGATCGTAGTTACAGTACTGTAAGTTTTGCGTTACAGAAATATGAAAATACAACAAAAAAAGTCGACCCTGCCAGGATTCGAACCTGGAATCTTCTGATCCGTAGTCAGACGCGTTATCCATTGCGCCACAGGGCCTGTGCTGATATTCATTAATTATATTGACTATTACCCGTTCTTTGCAGTATTACAATTAGACTAAGCTATATATGAAAAACCTAATTTCCACAAGTACCATTACAATCTAACAATCGTAATTTCGAATCTCAGCTTGTGATGAACTAATAAGTTTCGATTTTAGTTGGAATTGGATTAGAATAATAAACATTTGGCTAGATTTCGTGACACACAATTGACGTGTCAGTGTCACCGATAAGCCGTAATGATACCAATGAAACAAAATTCTATTAAAATTAGCAACCACTGCCATAACACTTATATAAACCTTAATTTACACGGTACGGGACCCAGATCTGAGAACTTTCTTGACAGCTTCTAAATCTACTAGCAATGTATTACAATAAAGCTTTTTTTGCAGCCAGCCAATGGTTCCATAAAGAAAGAATCGTATAACATTGACCATTTGTGTTTAATTTGATATTCAGAAACCATTCACTTTGTTGTCTGTTCTTTGTAAGAGATAACATCAATGTATATCAACCCTTCATCAGTAACCGCATACATTTTGAATATAATTAAGGGTATTAAATGTGCCCCTCGAATGGTTGAATATCTTAATGCATTGATGATTCAAATCGCCCATTACACATCTTTTACTTCACATTTCTAAATTCAATGATTTTTTTTTAAATGTAAAAGTAACAGATTGGCCAGAGAAGCTGGCCTTGACTGCTTCACCGGATTGAGAGGTGGCATAGCTCTTAGGTCGCTTAGCCTGAACCTCTATCGCTAGTAACTCGACACAAGGGTCCCCCCGGTGAGTGGTAACCTCGGCTTGGACGGGTACTATGTTACGCGTAAGCATTCCGATCCGAGGGCGCACGAGAGGTTCGAAAAACTATTTGTTTTTTTGGACGTACTAACACAGTTGGCCAGAGACGCTGGCCTTGACTGCTTCACCGGATTGAGAGGTGGCATAGCTCTTAGCTCGCTTAGCCTGAACCTCTATTAGGTGGTAACTGGACCCAAGGGTCGCCCGGTGAGGGGTAACCTTGGCTTGGACGGTTACTATGTTACGCGTAAGCATTCCGATCTGAGGGCGCCCGAGAGGGCCGAACCACGACTCGGTCGGTTGCTATTTCACGGATAATCTAAGGGACATTCGAAAGCTCAACTAACTTTGAGTGCCACTTCGGGAAGCGTTGGCGCTGGGAGAAAAAGTGGCCGAAGAAACTCCAGCAACGCTCCTAGCATCTAAGGGGGAAATTCAATGATTTTATCTTAACTTCATGTTCTATTAAGACTCCGTAACGACTATTATTACAAGCGTTTTTGTAAGAGAAATACACTATACCATTCTTTAAACTGGAGTTCTCCGGCCACTTCTCCCAGCGTCAACGCTTCCCGAAGTGGCATTCAAAATTAGCTCAGCTCTCGGATGACCCTTAATTTATTTGTGAAAAAGGAACCGACCAGCTGTATTTCAGTCCGAAAGGGACGCCCTCGTGTCCTAGCTACACTAACTAATCTATCTATCCTAACGAGTAACATAGTAACTGTCCAAGCCAAAACAAGAGGAACCTTGAGTCGAGTTACTACGAATAGAGGCCCAAATCTAGCGACCTAGCCGACTCAATCCGGTGAAACAGTCAAACTTCTCTGGGTAAACAGTGTAGGTTGGTCAAAAATATTATTTTAAATGTAGACAGAGGTTACGGAATATAAAAGCGGTGAAAAGTCGCTGTTTTTTTTTTTTGGCGAACTACACAGTTGGCCAGAGAGGCTGGCCTTTACTGCTTCATCGGATTGAGAGGTGGCATAGCTCTTAGGTCGCTTAGTCGAACCTCTATTAGCTAGTAACACTCGACACAAGGGTCCCCGGTGAGGAGTAACCTTGGGTTGGACGCTTACAATGCTGTTCACCGCACAGGCTCAGCAGGATTATGTAATTATATTTGTCTGCTAAGTCACACAGTCACGTGGTTAAGTTCAAATTTCAAAGGTCTGCTTTGCAAATTAATGTGCGTCGAAATTGTGCTTTGAGATAAACTAAACAAGTAAGCTTTCATTTGACTCAATCGTTACACCAATGATATTAATAAAAGCGACTGTGTTTTGCTCAGTGGGTTAGGAGCCATACACGCTACACTTTTTTATCCAAATGCCGCCAACCAATCCAACCATCAATGTGGATCTTAATGTATTCTACTTCACTATCACTACTTCATATCCTTACCAGTCACCAGATTTTCGCTGACCAGCTTATTGACCCCTTTTCATTCCTATAATACACAATACTGTTTGTCTAGGTAACATAGTAAAATATTGTGGGAGGCATATTATATAAAAATTCTAGATTCGGCCCTGTCTTTTGTTAAATATTTTCTTGGGTTTTTTTCTATGTTATAATACATATACATATGTCTTATACTTAACCATTATATTAAGCTTCAGTTATTCAAAACTTATTTCTAATAACCACTGATTTACGTTCCAACTAAATCATGACTTAATAAAACATTGATAGCATTACGGCTAAGCTTTCAACTTCTCACGTTTGGAGATGTAATTGCTAAATCTCTCTGCTAAAACGAGCTAGGACGTGAGAGCTTATTCTTTAAAAAATTATAATATTGTAATAGAGGTAAATTTTAGGACATTCACAATTTGTGTCTTGTGTAATGAGTAACATACAGAACATACCATGTAAGTCTAAGTGTACGTAAAATCTAAGTTTTTTTTTTTGACGAACTGCACAGATTGGCCATAGAAGCTGGCCTTGACTGCTTCACCGGATTGAGAGGTGGCATAGCTCTTAGCTCGCTTAGCCTGAACCTCTATCGCTAGTAACTCGATACAAGGATCCCCCCGGTGAGTGGTAACCTCGGCTTGGACGGGTACTATGTTACGCGTAAGCATTCCGATCCGAGGGCGCACGAGAGGTTCGAAAAACTATTTGTTTTTTTGGACGTACTAACACAGTTGGCCAGAGACGCTGGCCTTGACTGCTTCACCGGATTGAGAGGTGGCATAGCTCTTAGCTCGCTTAGCCTGAACCTCTATCGCTAGTAACTCGATACAAGGATCCCCCCGGTGAGTGGTAACCTCGGCTTGGACGGGTACTATGTTACGCGTAAGCATTCCGATCCGAGGGCGCACGAGAGGGCCGAAAAACTATTTGTTTTTTTGGACGTACTAACACAGTTGGCCAGAGACGCTGGCCTTGACTGCTTCACCGGATTGAGAGGTGGCATAGCTCTTAGCTCGCTTAGCCTGAACCTCTATCGCTAGCAACTCGATACAAGGATCCCCCCGGTGAGTGGTAACCTCGGCTTGGACGGGTACTATGTTACGCGTAAGCATTCCGATCCGAGGGCGCACGAGAGGTTCGAAAAACTATTTGTTTTTTTGGACGTACTAACACAGTTGGCCAGAGACGCTGGCCTTGACTGCTTCACCGGATTGAGAGGTGGCATAGCTCTTAGCTCGCTTAGCCTGAACCTCTATTAGGTGGTAACTGGACCCAAGGGTCCCCGGTGAGGGGTAACCTCGGCTTGGACGGTTACCATTAAAGGCCGAACAACGACTCGGTCGGTAGCTATTTCACGGGTAACCTAAGGGATATTCAAAAAGCTAAACTAACTTTAAGTACCACTTCGGGAAGCTTTGGCACTGGGAGAAGTGGCCGAAGAAACTCCAGCAACGGTCCTAACATCTATGGGGTGGGCCCTGCCCATAAAATGGCGATAACGCGCGAGGACAAAATCTAAGTATATTGAAATGTAAGTGTTGATGAAATGTATTGGAGTAAAACTAGGGACCGAGTCTGCTATTTGCCAGTGAAGTTTCATTACGAAACCAATCTTACACAGTCATATCAATTATCATTCCATCATTACCAAATACTTACACACGATTGGCGTGCCAGAGGTACATTATCGGTAAACCATACAGGCACCAGAGTACCAAAATACTACTAAAACTAGCAGATGTCGACCAAAGTCATGGCAATGAACGTCATTTTATACACAATTAAAAAAAAATCTTTTTTTAATAAATACAATCTTAAATCGTTTTTAAAGTTCGTAATAATGCATGAGTAATTCTATCTATACCAAATATTTATAAAATAGTGTAACTTTACTATTACATTGATTAAATACGAGTAATAACATGAACCATCTAAGTTTATTAATAGTAAAATTATTCTCGTTCCTTTTTGCTTATAATTTCTTAAATATTAAATACAAGTATTATAATAAAATTGTCAATAAATTTTTGCTAAAAGAAAAATACAAAGCAACAAAATTAAATATGAAATGTATAATAGGACCACATAGAACCACTGCCCAATGGCGTCGTGATACAAAACAGCACGTCTCTATTTCAGCGCGTTACCTCAAGAAGTTCATACGTGATTTTGTATTTTGTGCAATAAAACATGGTACAATGCATAAACTTTAAACGCAAGACCGACGAGCTGTGGAGACAATAAAACAAAGAAGTGTATCTGGCCCGGAGCGCTACGGACGCACCCCGGCGCGCGCCGCCCCGCCAATCACAGGCGAAGGGTGCTCCGGTGTGGCCCAATGGGGCGCGTCGCCGCCGCCCCCGTTTATCTCTCGGCGGGCATGAATGAGACGCAGCATCCCTATAAAGATTTTACATCGATTATGGGGGTACACGAGCAGGCCGTTCCGTTTCAACCCGAGGGCGGCGACGTGCGGTCCTTTCGCGCAGTCGCGAACAATTAGCGCGCGGGGTGGCGGTCGTCGGCGAGCGACGTCACTATAATGTGGTTAGTCAGTGAGCGCCGGGGCCGTGCCGACGGCGAGGGCACGGAGCACGAGGTCCGAAGCGCGGGAGAAGCGCGCTACAGCACGGTGGAGTTCAAGAGCTCGGCGTGCGCGGGGGGCCCGCAGCCGCCCGCGCCGCCTCTCGCCGCGCTGCCCGATCCGCAGCAGTTCAACATCTTCCCGGCCTTCTTCAGCCGCCAGCTCAACTTCACCGCCGGCGGCGGATGTGGCCAAGGGTCCAAAATAATGGAGGAGCTAAGGCCGAACCTTGTAGGAGGACTTCTCGGGGTCCCGGGGTTGCTAGATGAGCACCAAAGCGACGCGAAGTACCTACAATCGGGCGCCGAGAGCAAGTACACTCCGGACAAGGGGAGAAAATGCAGCAATGCGTCGTCATCTTCCGCCGAGGAGTTTGGAGGGTTGTACGGTGGAGATCACGCAGCGACACCGCCCGCAACTCTAAGTCGATCCTTGCAAGATCATTCAGGTACGTTACTTAGTAATAGGATGCCTATTCAACAGGTACTATGCTATATTTGTTATCACATAATTATTAAATTTATGTAGACCAATATTTAAATGTATATTAATTTATCTATCTAAGATTTTAAGACGCTTTTTTGCCAACACTAACCTTAGCCAGCTCTTACCCACCGAACGTATATATGCATATATATAGCTTCCAACTAGTGTAATTTTTCGTCATCTTCAACAATAATCGTCATAATTCAGCCTATTTTAACGAAACGGTGATGAATTATATGTACAATCCTGCTCGTAAATCATACATTCCTAGTGATTAGTGAAAAACTTACGAATAGCTGTAGCCTTTAATTTATCCCCGTTCCTTGATATAGACGCGAAAATGGTAGTCTGTACGCTGTAAAATTTTGATGCTTCCTTAAATTCTTTCAAAGAGGCTGCATTGTGGAACATCAATGCAGGCTGCATTATGCTAAATAATTCTGAAGTGCTGATGTAAGGCATTATGGAATGGAATGTTTTCTTTCTAACCTTTATTGTTGGTAATAATGTATTCTACATTATTAGGTAGTCTTAACTAATCTCGATATATTTCTGTGTAGCGTTTCCATTGTTAGGTACTATACAAGTGTTCATAATACTTATCTTGCCCTTCCATTATAGCTCTTGGAAGACTATTCGTTCTCCTTATATTTGATCTTTGTATTCGACGATAACGCACACACTGCATCTACAAGATCAAGTTGTGCCACGGTATCTGCTAATACAATTCAATCAAAATTACCGTTAAAGTTACATAAAAAAAGCAATATCATAATTTATGATTTCTGCTAATTTCGTAATATGCTGGTTCACTTGTACTATTATACTATTGTTTTCCAATGATGTACCACTCGCATTTTCTTCTAAACCACCTCTATCCTGCGCTAATTTTCTTTTCTCTTCAAATGAATTGTATTGAATTGATGTCAGATTTTTCGGTAACATAAATTTATTTCTTCCGTAATCATATCTCTTGTATCATAAAGGTCATTCGGGATAGATAACTGTCCTTCTTGCTCTGTACCCTACTTCTTTAATTTCGTTGTACCTATGACAATCAATAATGTGAAAAAATCTTTCGGTTTCAAATCTCACGCCAGTAAACCAGAAGGGTAAGCAAGCAGTAACATACATTCAAAGACTCACACTTAATCGTAGTGAAACGTAGACTCACATATTGTGAGTTGTACTCATTAACTGCCAGAATTTTAATACTTCACCAATTTGGTTAATGGCCCTTCTAGGGCGCCCTCTACCGACCTATTCATCCTTTCTTTATACCTGAACCACGGAAGTTCTTGATCTTTCTTGATTCTAGTCTCAACATCCTCTTTCAAGCTTCATTTTTCCCTAATCACCCGATTATTTAACCTGTCAATTCACATGTTCCAAACTCCTTAATGAGCAGATGTTAATGATATTATTTATCTTCTAATTTCATTTCTTCCATACCCTACTTTGATTGTCATACAGTACTGTATATCAACACCGCATTGTGGATTGCCAGATTGGGAATTTTGGAAAATTATTGGTTCAAAAATGGACACTAGGAACAATTCTAACGTTCTTTTTTATTTGTTATGGTGACGACATATGCATACGCCGTTTGGGAGGTTTATAACTAGCATATCCTGTGGTTGAAATAATGATGATACGCTAATAAAAACATTGACATTGTACATATTGTTATTATATATATTTAATCGTATTTTAATGTTAGTTTCATGGTGAACGCAAATCTAAAATTTTCTACCAATTATGTTGAAATTTAGCATTTTACAGATTACAAGTATATTTAGCTGGGGTCTGTAACAGTATCCCAGCTTCTCCAGCTATGAAAAAAGCTAGGATACTGTATAAAATTGTAAGACATTGTTTTTAAGCAATACGTAAGGCGTTTTTTGTATAACATCCGTTTTCCTAAAAGGATGCTATTTTCTAATAGACAAAAATCCTCGAAAATCTATAAATAATAAAAAAAAGTATATTTACGCGTAAAAACAAAAACCGACTTCAAATGGAATCAAATGTTAAACGTTTACGTACGTTTATTACATGCGGACAACCTCTTTGTATTTCCAAATTATCGTAGGAAAATCACGAAATAATAATAATAAAAAGCCATTTAATCGGTTAGACAGATTACAACACATATACAAATTAACACAACAAGTTAAGCGCATAGTTAAAAATGAAAAAAATAAATAAAAATAAATATATATATATCACTAAAAGACTCTAGGACCCAAAAGGTCCGATGCACAAGGCTATGTGTTGCAACGCCGAACCGACCGGGTTCACTGCTCAGCATAATGCTGATTACCCGAGGAGGGTAAATCAGCGCTGGTATTCTGCAGAAACCCATTTTAAGAAGCAAACAAATGTCAGTAGCAGAATTTTAACAAAGTACGAATAACGCAAAAGCAAGTAAAACACCAGGGAAACATAAATTGTATATAAAATAAAACAAAATAAAATAAAATGGGGAATTAATCAAGACGAAACAGAACGCAGCCAACCGAAATGTTCAAATTAGAATTAAATATATTCATAAATTTATCCATTATAATTAATCAGAACCTAAACAAACTCTCATCATAGTTTGAAGTCCATTCTGTCCAATAAAAATGACATTGATAGATAGATAACTTTATTTTACACCAACATCAAACAAAAGGTATTACAATACTGAGGTTCATTTTACAAGTCGTTGTACGATGGGCGATCTTTTCGCTAAGAGCGATCTCTTCCAGTCAACCTGTGACAGGAAACATATGAACAAAACAGGACGATGACGTTCAGATACAAATATGATAACAAATCTATACATATTATATAATCAATATTTTTTTTTGTTGTTATCGGGGAGGAATTCTTGAAAAAGATACCCCTCCTTCTGGAGGGAAGGCGGCGGTTATGTGGGGTTTTTACCCACTAAAACCTCCCCGCCGGCCCTTCCTCGGTGCATGGTGAGGGGCTCCGGGATCTCCAGAGGAACGCACCGGAGCCCCTCTGCAATGTCCTCAAGGAGAGCATTCCCGGGGAGGGAAGTTACTTCCTCCCCCTATTGTGCCGTCGCAGTGCAAGGCGCCGGGCCAGCCAATGTCGCCTTCTTCCCGGGTCCACCTCGGCGGACGATAAAAGCCCCCACCCTTTTTGCCCATTGAATCCGTGGCCCCTTTTAGTCGCCTTCTACGACAGGCAGAGGATACCGTAGTCTTATTCTTGAGAGCCCAGAACCACAGGGCAGGTAAATACTCAATCACCTACACTAAATATATTAATACATAAAATATACAAATTTCATAGTTGAGTTTCACATTAAATTATTCGTCCATTTGTGGCGCACACACTTTATGCAAATTTAAGTCGTATATGGTATTCTCATGGATATCATTGAGAAGAAACCGAAACACACGGGAAGCACCAGCCTTCAAATAAAAAAAGAATCATCAAAATCGGTTCACTTACACTTCAGTTATGACGTAATTAACATACAGACGAAAAAATATACAGACGAATTGAGAACTTTCCCTTTTTTTTCAAAGTCGGTTGAAAAATTAATTCTGTGGCTTATTTATCTAAGTTCAATAGAAACTACTTACTTTATAAAATGTTACGAAATATCCAAACGTGGAGATTTCCACTTTCCATCTAGTTTCAGCTAAATGATTAAAATTCTCTTCAACCGTAGCACTTTGTGTCACGTATAGCCGAAGCTATCTAGAATATGTATGCGTATTACAATTCCAATTAGACTAATATTGCAAACAATCGGCCCCGGGGCTGACGTCATGAATACGAAATGTCACTAACGACCGCCCACCCGATCCCACCCCCAGTCGCGAATTGGGGCCGAATTTTCAGACGCCTCTAGTTGCAAAGTTGAACACGTTATACCTACATATGAATACACTTTCAATACACTGCTAGCATTCGTTGGTAGGCTTTACGTGTTTAATTTTACAGTATGAGGTTAATATGGCTTATTATTTATTTCATAAGTGATCAAACGGAATTATAAAAAAACAACACAAAATGTTTTATGCGTTTTTACCCGCTTATTTAATGATTATAATACAGACGTAAGTAAGAAACAGAGGTTTACTCTGTTTTGGTATTGGTCATGACTTTGATGTATGTATACCATTTTAATAAAGTCAACTTCCGATACATTTTAAATTTTATTGAATAAATATGGCATTAAAAATACGCTTTATTGTTTGTGTTGTTTTATTTTAAAAATCAAGTTCAATATTTGTCATCTTTTGCGCATTATTTCCTCGAAAAGTGGGAAAAAGTATTGTTGTACACGGTCACAGGCAGATTTTAATGTGACTTAGTAATGCCCTAACACTTGTTTCAGTTTCCCATCATGGTATTCAAGGTAACATAGAAGTGTGTTACAGTGAAATCTCGATATACGAGAGTTTTGAGATACTAGGAATCGCACACTACACGGCTCGAACAGTTTATCCAAGCTTTCCATTAGACTTAGTCTTAGTCTGTGTGGTGGTTGCCCTCGTTTTCGATGCATTTTTAATCTAAATAGCTGTCTATTTGGAAATCTGTATATGTCGTCTAATACCATTAGCGTATTAAAGTCCAAGTGTGGTAGGCAAAAGTGAGACAGAGTTAAATAACTACATATTGAAATTGGTCACACAGACAGAAATTAAGGTCGGTGTACAAAGGAGCGTCACGTACCTCCAGCCAGTAACAATGGCCGCGGACGTGCCGGCCGAGCTGCCTTTATGCGAGAGCTGCCTCTATGCGGCGACTGCCTTTTACTATACTTAAGGTACCCGTAGGTTACTGTTACCTGATTTAATTGTTTATTCAATATATATATTTTTATTACTTTAATACAAAAGCAGTGATAGCCTATTGGCTAAGCGGTTTTATTTACAATCGAGGTTTTAATTGGTGGTGATTACTTACACAACTAAACTATCCAACTAATTAATAATTTATAGTATGTACCTGGTTAATAAAATCCTTTTTGAAGTTGGTCAAATAAGAAGTAGCCTAAGTTCCTCTCTATAACATCAGCTTTCTGCCAGTGAAAGTCCCGTCAAAATCGTTCGATCCGTTCAAAAGATTAGCCGGGATAAACAGACGACAGACAGTATATATAGCATATTCTTGTGTCAATCATTAATATTTGTTATCCTGCCGATGCCAACACGATGCTGCTGCTGTACTGTATCGATGATTTTCGAAAAACAAATTTGTTCTCAGTGAGACAGCTTGAAGGAAGCATTTGTAATAATTTTTGTATACCGTAATTGTTAATATATGTCTGTTATCTTTTGTTTCTGTTTGTCTCCAATAAATAAATAAATAAATGAATACCCTCTCACGTACTATTAACCTTAGCGGTGTAGCCAGAGAAGGGGTTCGCTATTCGCTTTTCACTAAGCACATTTACCAAACTTCCAAGTTACCTTGAATGACATTATGGGAAACTAAACCAAGTGTTGGGGCAATACTAACTCGCAGCAAAATCTGCCTGTGACGGTGGCAATACTTTTTCCGTGTTTTCGAGGAAATAATGCATTTCATTACAATTGCATGTGTCAGAATCGAAGTTATATATTTCTTAAATAGATATATTTTAGTAAAATAAGAGATCCGGTTAGACAGTACATAATAATACACAATATATAAAACAACGTAGATAACCAAAGTGTACTTAGCTTATGTACAGAGGCGTTACCGACGAACAACACTAATAACACTGTCAACACTAACAACACAACACAGCAGAACAATAAAAAAACTAAAGCCTCTGAACTGTAGTACTGCTCTTATACTATTGTGAGGAGTCAACAACACGACTCCTCGCAAATCCTTTACATATTTAATACCGTTTGGTTTTAATAGCACATACATTAACAACTAGTTATTCGTATTATAACACACATATACCATGTGTATGTGTTATATGTCGAATAAACGAATCTGTTATAAATATATAGTAACTGGCAAATGCATTTGACATATAATCTAAGCATTCTAAACGAATCATTCGATAGTCAATAGAGCAACTATACAATTATCTATCACATGCATTAAAAAGTATTGCCACGGTCACACGGTTGCAAGAGATGACAAACTTTGATCTTAATTGTCAAAATAAAACAACACAAACAATAAAGTGTATTTTTAATGGCATATATTTTTCGATAAACCTGAACTTAAAATCTATCGGAAGTTGCCTTTACTAAAATGATATACATACATCACATTCATGATGGCTTACAGCATTTAGAAACCTCTTTTTTAACTACAGGGTGTTAGGTAAAATTAAGTAAATAGTAAATTAAAAGTAAAATTAATGGCCATCCCGAGAACAAAACAAGCAGAGTATCATAGTCATATCATAATAATTTAAATTCAAAAATTTAATCATGCTGACTTTGACTGATGGCATTACTCGAGTTAATTATAGATTTATGATATAGGACACACACAGAGATATACACACATCGTACACTCACACACAGTGACGCAGGTAATGCAATTTTTATTTTCTATTAATTTGTTTAATTCTTTTTTAATGCGAAGTGTATCCTTGGTTAACACTGAAAAAACAATGTTTTTATAATGTAAATCTATAAAGGCTTAGATCTTGAATACGTGACCGAAATATTTATTAAAATTCATAAGCTGTTGATTTTGTAAAATAAATAAATAATCATCAATATCAAGATATGAATTTTTGAAAATTACACGCTACTTCTTGTTACCTTATTTTACATTTGTGTACACCACGATCACAAAATAAAGATTTCTATCGGTTTTTTATATAATTTACGTTAACTGAGCTGATAGATAAACCGATTAAAAACTGACGATTAGTAGTAATTATAATGACCAACTTTTGACTTTATAAAGATAAACGTATTTGTTTGAATAAATATCTAATTAAAGCGGTTTTGAGGCAGCTCGTCGCAGCCCTGTAGTTCTGGGCTCTCAAGAATAAGACTACTGTATCCCCTGCCTGACGTAGAAGGCGACTAAAAGGGGCCTCGAGTTCACTGGGCAACAAGGGTGGGTCGTCCGCTAAGGTGGACCCGGGAAGAAGGCGACAATGGCTGGCCCGTGTCCCCCCCAGGACGTGCTCTCCTTGAGCACAGTGCAGAGGGGCTCCGGTGCGTTCCACTGGAGATCACGGAGCCCCTCGTCATGCACCGAGGAAAGGGTCACCTGGGAGGTTTTAGTGGGTAAAAACCCCACATAACCACCGCCTTCCCAGAAGGCGGGGTATCTTTTGAAGATTTCCTCCCCGTTAACAAAAAAAAAAGTTCGTCACCTTTCGATAAAGGCGCTTCAAGATAAGCCCGATCTTCAGAAAGAATAGCAAGAGGAAATAATAAATAAAAAATGAGGTTAGCTAAAAATTACCGTACATCCATGTACCTAGTTGTAACTTCCATTAGTTGATCTATAACGATATTATAATTATATCGTAAATAAATAAAATTTAAAAAAATTGTATCCCTTTTTTCTTTATTCTATTCAACCTTTTATTGCTTTTATAATCATATTCTCTCAAGCTGTAATATTATTTGGCAGCAAGCAGTGATAGCCTAATGGCAAAGTGTTCGACCTTGGGTTCTTGTAAGGGTTCCAATTCTAAGCACACGTTTCCAAGTAACAAAAACATCACGCGTTAAAATTTGCGCCGAGTGTACCACAAGCTGTCATGCACAAAACCTCACAGGCTTGTGGAAAGAGGAGAGAATTGCTGTCCAGCTAGAAAGAATTGAACGGACATGAGGTTCTTTTTTTAATATTTATACGAGGCATTGTAAAAAAAATAATTATTGATTTTTAATTAAAGGAGTGGATGCGGAAAGCGGGGAATCGAATATCGTGGATGGCATTGGGGAAGACCTATAGACATATTTCCAGAAGTGGATAAGGCAGATGATGATGAATGTCTCTTCTCGTGTCATCTTCCTCATTACTGAGAGTCTTGACCTCTACGAACTACTTTCCACCTGTCGCGGTCCTCGGCGGGGCGTTTTGTCTCGTGGATTTGGTGTTATCGCGGATCTGGTCTATGAAGCGCATAGGGCTCCCTCTCATGGTCATGTTCCATGTACTTTGCCTGTAACTTATGTGACATTTTTCCTGGCTAAGTGACCGTTCAAAAAACCTACGGAGGCAGATTGTTGACAGCATGACAGTGACTTTCACTACTTGAAGAATTGACACATTTGTGCGGTGGGCTGTCTAAGGTACTCGTAACATTCTCTTCCAGCACCACATCTACCATTTCTATCTATTCAAGATCTACCTACCTACCTTCTTGAGGATCCAAGTTTCTGCAACGTAAGTGAAGATCGAGAACACCAGTTGTTACATACGGTAGAGAGAGGTATACAAAACTATAACTATACGTATTGAAGATCGAGTATATGATGATGAATGTAAAATGATTAAATTTCTAATCATGTCTAGGTATCGATGTAGTAAACGGTTTGCAGTTTTGGTTCTTTAGAGTTTTTGGGCTGCACTGGTGCAGCTTGAAAGATAAATTTCGATGTTTGTATAGTTTTCATTGGTGGTACATATTTAGGCGTCTCCGCATACTCGATAGCTTGATTGTTCCTGTTGGGAAACTCGATGGGTTGATTGTTCCTGTTGGGAAACTCGATGGGTTGATTGTTTCTGTTGGGAAACTCCATAGGTTGATTGTTCCTGTTGGGAAACTCGATAGGTTGATTGTTCCGTACCAACACGTCGTTTTTCGGGGTGTTCATTGGAAGTGCTTGTGAATAAGAGTTTCTGCCTAGTTTATCACCAGTACTAGAAAGTCCTGGAACTTGGATGTCAATGATTTCTTCCTCACTAGGTGTAAACTGGATTTTTTTCTTGTGAATCCCTTTGCCGTTGACGTTTCCAAAAGATCCTGAAAATAATTAGGTTAAAATCCCTTAATTTATTAGGTTATACATATATTTCAAACCAAAAAATACGAACAAGTACAATGTGATGAACCTACAGTAAGAAACAATGAACCTGACCGCAACAGTTTCACTGTGTTTGACAGATGACATAGCCTGAACCTCCATTAGGTAAAAAAAAAATTGCATGTACTAAGCTAATGCGCCTTGCCTGCATTTTCACATTACATCAGGCGGATTCGTAATCGAGCACATTCAAAGTATAATAAAAAGTATACATTTACCTACAATAACCAGTATAGTTATAAATTTTAAACGCATCATAGTTAATGTCACCACGTTATACTGATCTTTCACCACATTCACAACTGCTTTTGTGCCAACACAATAACAGGTGGACAGATATAAAGGAGACATTCAATTAAATAACATTAGTACGGTCATCATAAATCAATTAAATCGTTAACACAAATAACAGACATGTTATATTAGAGGCACATTTAAAAAACCCACTGGCTCTGATCAATCATAGGTCTGCTGCTCTTTTTTGGATAGAATTTAGGTTGTTAGCCCGGAGGCTTCGAAACCCGGTGAAACTGTAGACGCCGCATGGCTGTATTTGATCTTTACAAATCCACAAAGCGTCCATTCGCGACTGTCGGAGGTTGCGAATAATCCTCGCGCGTTACCGCTATTATATGGGCAGGCCCCACCCCTTAGATGCTAGGAGCGTTGCTGGAGTTTCCTCGGCCACTTCTTCTCCCAGCGCAAACGCTTCCCGAAGTGGCACTCAAAGTTAGTTTAGCTTTTCGAATGTCCCTTAGATTATCCGTGAAATAGCTACCGACCGAGTCGTTGTTCGGCCCTCTTGGGCGCCCTCGGATCGGAATGCTTACGCGTAACATAGTAACCGTCCAAGCCGAGGTTACCCCCTCGGGGGACCCTTGTGTCGAGTTACTAGCGATAGAGGTTCAGGCTAAGCGACCTAAGAGCTATGCCACCTCTCAATCCGGTGAAGCAGTCAAGGCCACCATCTCTGGCCAATCTGTCGTCATTAAAAAAAAAAGCATGGCTAAAGAAGGAGGTTCTCAATTCGTCTATATGTTTTTTTTTGTATTTATTACCTCATATCTTTCGACTGGTTGAGCGATTTTGATAATTATTATTTTATTACAAAGCTAATCCTTCCCGTGTAAACTCAATTTGATCATATTCTGCCGATAGAATCCATGAGAAAACTTCTGAAGTCTGAAATTTGCATTAAGTATGTGCGCCACAAACGGACGAATAACTCACGAATATCACGACAAATTATTTCGATTGTACATTTTTTATTGCAAATCATGCACTTCCAGGCTAGTTTGATAAGAGTTTGGTTAGGGTTCTGATTATTTATATTGCAACTCTTTTTCAAAAACGGACGATATCGACCTCTTTTTTCCTAGTATAAGTATATGTATAAACAATGACTAATCTACAAATAGTTTTTTTATTAGTTAATTTTTAATTTTGTGTTCTCTTTATTTTTATCTTAACATTGTCACTCGCCAATTAATTGCTTACAGTCTACGCCTATAACTGCGATGGCATTAACTTCACAACTTTTCACTGTTTTATGTATTGTTTGTTAAAAATGTTCATTGTGTTGGTGTAATAAATAAATAAATAAATGAATAATAATCCAAAATGCACGTAATAGCGATTAACGTTTAATTCGAGCTCGTAAATACACTTAAAACTTGCAGTACAGTATAACTAAAGGACGCCCACTTAAGGAAATCAAAATAGAGTGTTAATTTTTTGCTGAATGAAAGTGAACGTGGATTAGGAATTTTATCTTTCCATCAGCGTTACACAGAGCTGCCGACGTAGACTTATAAAGTTTTGTAGATTTTTTGTCATAGTTATAGTTATATAGTTATGTAGTCTTCGATTGTCATAAACCTACCGATATCCAAATCAACAAGTATACTTCCAAACGATTCTTTAAGGGTCTCCTGGTATATCTTCGAAATAATACACATTCAATGAAAATATTATGAAACTTAGTTGCAGGCAAACCTTTTCAAACATAAAATTCAAAATATTCCATAACTAGCGATCCTTTTTCTCATGTCGATTAAAACGGCGGCCATTTATGTGCAGATGTATATATCTGTAAGATATTATAAAGGCATCAGGATGGTACCAAATAGACATCCATAATGACTTATCTCTATAGTAAAAAGCATACTTACATTACGAATAGTAAAATAATAAAATATAATAGCAATATATTTCAAATTGGTTTAATTTATCTGGATGACCCAGCTTTTCTGGATTTTTTTGTAAATCGTCGTTTTTTAGAAACTAAATTTAGATACGAATTACATAATGATGAAATATATTTTATTTTTTCTTCTCCTGTTATCAATAATATAAATAAACAATTGATTTTCTGTGTTTTAACCTCAAACCAAACACTATTGATAAAACGACATTTTCGAAAAAGTGAGCCTAGCGGTAAACCCTTGAATACTAAATTTCATGAATAATTATTAGAGCCGTTTCCGAGTAATTCAGATTATCACAAGAATTGCTTAAAGGTTAAGTTCAAATCTTAAGTCTTGTAATTTCTCAAAAGCGGTAAAATCTAAACAAAGAAACACCATTCTGTAATCCGTTGGAATGTTAAGTAGTGAACCCAATTGCAGTTCAACAAGTCTCAGATTAAGGACCCACTCGACATAATAGAGTGTCGATTGTGACAGCCGCCTCGAAGCGTACAATAAACCAACCCCTGTAACTACGCACACCGGTCAGCTGTCACCCGACAAAAGATCCTGTTGCAATAAAGGATTAACAGACCTCGAACCTGCAATTTGACAGTTTAATTATGAAACCGATATATTACGGTCATATCAATTATCATTCCATCATTACCAGATACATTAAATGCTAACACACACAAGATTGGCACGCCAGTAGTACGCCATCGGTAAACCATAGTGGCGCAAATTAATTAAAAGACTACTGCCAATGAACTTTCATTTTGTACACAATTGGTTTAGCAGACTCGCGATGGCAGCATATTGTACATGTCGATACTACAGGGAGGAACTAAATAAAAAAATCAAGTGAAAATTATATGTTTAATCAAAACAAATAAATTAATACGAGTTGTAATATGATTGGTGCCATTATGAAATGTCTTTTCCAAATAACACACTCCGGGCCTTACTCTCTGATACAATGCTAACAAATTTAATTGTATCTTCGTCTGTCCACCCATTTAGAGCATTACGGGTATGAGAGCTTTTTTTATAAATATGCAATCTAGTTACTTTTTTTGTCTTATATCGATAGTATGAAAGTTTAAACAACGCCATCAAATTATCATGTTCATCGACAGCATAGTCAATGATCAAAATCGGTCGGATTTGCGGCATTTGCGCCGATTATAAATCTATTAGTGGCATGTGACAACATATGCGCAGCCAGAAGGGTGCGCCCCGCGGCCTCTCCGGAGGTGGCGCAAACCCTCATTGCGAGGGGGTCGAATACTAAATAGATTTTCAACTTATTTTTTATTAATTCAAAATCAAAGTTGCCATTAAAATACAGCTTTTAAATCAAATTTACGCTAAAACTAAACTCAAATTAAAATAATGTTTTAAGTAAACAAATATTCTAAACGTCTTACCACCAGTGACGGATTAAACGCCACAGACTGCTTTTTATTGCCGAAGTATTACAGTAATATAACAAAGTGGCGTCTACATTCCTTTTCTTGTTCTTCATTCGTTCTCTTAGTCGTATAGGAGTACATTTGTACTTAAATTTGGATCGTTATTAACCTATCAATATCTCAATATTCCTTCAAAAAATCTTTGGTCAACCCCTGACCACAAGATCCCAAACTATTAAAATGAAAATGGGACGTAATTGAAACTAAACCCTTTCCAACTTTCCTTTTTCTTGAAGTCCGTTTAAAATGTCTCGATTGAAAACCGTAGCCGTTGATGTATTATAAAACTACACTCGTTAGCAAAAATAAAGGGTCGAGAAAAGGATCGGTTAAGACAGTTTGAATATCTCGGTAGATAAAGACGCTAGCTAACTCAAATAAAAATAAATTGTGCATGAAAATATTTTTATTACAAAAATTTTATGACAAATAAAAGTTAATGAAAAATACTGTATTATCCCAGTTTACGTAATATAATCTTTTTCGTTTAATATTTTGTTTTTTAATTAAATATAAATAAATTATTAAGAACATTATTAGGAACCAGAAGCTAGCAACTGGTTCATTGCGGCACCACTGAAATAATTGTTGCTCCAACGGTGATATTTTTTTTTATATGAAAAGTGGTGAACGAGCATACGGCTCACCTGATCTTAAGTGATCACATTCGCCCATGAACATCCACAGAACCAGAGGAGCTGTAGGTGCGTTGCCGACCTTTGAGATAGGAAGTCCAATTCCCAAAGTCAAGAGTGCGTAAAGTAATTTTACTGCAAAAATGTTAAATTTCGCTATAAAAAGGCGGGAAATGTAACAATTTCAACATCGGTCCTAATCCTATACTAGGGATGCAGTCATCCGACACCTCTCGAGCTGCCACAGATGGCGCTTTTATGTCAATCGTCATAATTAGGGGATTACGACCCCCTAACGACATGTTACATTGAATTTTTATCACGCCCCGAACAAATGTTCTCTGTTCTCCACTACAAATAAATATTGTTCATTGACTTTTCACAGATCCTTCGTGATTTCTCCATCGACCCCAAATAATGATGGAAACGGAAAGTCTGTATTTCACTTGTTAAACGTTTCAATGTAAAGCGTCAATAGGATTTAGGGTACGGTCGGAACGTACGGTCGTAGGTTAGAATCCACCATTCGACTATCGACGTGATCCGTCTCCTAGGACAAGCTTAAGCTTAGTTGGAAAGGTTAACAAGAATTTTATTAATGTTTTCTGAAAAAAAAAATATTGCTAGCTCAAAAAAAAGTGACATCATAGTTGTCAACTTCTGGTAATCTGCTAGTTCAGTTGTGCCACTATGGTTTTCCAATGCGTACCACTGACAATACAATATTGTTTCAATTGTTACTTTATGTAAATTCGTATCTTACTTATACACCAATACATTTCAATAACATATCAAAAAATGTAATAAGTAGATTACGGTTTTGGCACAATTTATTGTTAAGTTGCTTAGTAGAGTAACTGACACCTATACCTATATAGAAACCAGCTTTTAGTTTTCAAAACATTAAAAGTGCATTAAAAAATCGTTGTATGATGATCTTAAATTGTTAACACCATTTAAGTCACAAAACCGTGAATAACAGAGAAAAAATAATGCTCCATGCAAATTGAATTTTAACACACATGAAACAAGAACCGTTATCTAAAAGTCCACTTAAAAAATGTTAATGCAAAAAAGCGAACACTAACCGTATAATTGCTGTCAAAAAATGACAGGCAAAAAGCGAGACCGATATAACCGTCGAAAGCAAAGTAAAACATAGACACGAAAAAAAAGCACCTTTTAAACGCTAACAGGCTCCGTTTACCGCGGACGCAAACACTTAGCCCCACGTTAATTAGTAAGTAGCTGGAACGCCGTCAAAGGGAATGCATGAATACTTACTAAAGCGACCTCCAGCGGCGCTTTTAAAATCTCCCCCTTAATTCCAAAGCTCAGAGAAACCAAAGGTAAACTGATTACTCCGCCAATACGGCATTTTTAAAAGCACGCGCTGGTTTTATACAGACAGAATTTAGAAATAGATAATAAGATCACTGAACATTTATGCATGTATAGCTCTGGATTTAACGGCATTCACTCTAACCAATTTAATATTTTTTTGCCTTTATGGTAGAGGCGCATACAAGTTTCGGCTCTCTTGATTGTAAAGAAATATATTCCTTATGTTATTCCGTTTATTGGTAATCATCACAAATAAAATGTAAATTTAGCGTAGCTAATTATTATTGAGCCCTGTAGTTCTCGGCTCTTAGAATATCCCTAATCTTAGGGTATCCCGTGCCTATCGTAGAAAGCGATTAAAAGGAAAGAAAGAAAAAAAGAAATTTTATTTTTACATATAAAAGCACAAACAAAATATACACAGATAAGAATAACATAGCAAATAAAAAAAGGGTCCTCGGGTTCACTGGGCGACAAGGGTGCGTAGAAGAGGACCCGGGAAGAAGACGACATCGGCTGGCCCGTGTCGCTTTGCACTGCGAGGGCCCAGGGGGGAGGGATTAAGCCCCCACCCTCATGGGACGTGCGTGCACAGTGGCTTCGTTGCGTTCCACTGGTGATCCCAGAGCCTGTCACCATGCACCGTGGAAGGGCCACCGGGGGTTTTAGTGGGCAAGAACCCCACATAATCCGCCTTTCCCCCAGAAGGCAAGGTATCTTGTTGAAGATTTCCCCCCTTCAACAAAAAAAAAGGCTAAGCGACCTAAGTACTATGCCACCTCTCTCTCAATCCGGTGAAATGTCAAAGTAAGCTTCCCTGACTAATTTATGCTTACATAGATTCGTCAAACAAATCCTAACATTAGGTTTCAAAGTAACGTATCAGGGCTTGTTAAATCGCTGCCTCCTTAACGTGATTAGTTAAACGAAAACGATTAGAACCAGGCGAGCCGCGAACTTGACCTACGAAGGATCGATGCCGGCTGCCAGCCGTCCGCTATGCAAATAAGAAGCGGGGCGTTTCTTTGAGTTAAAGACGATACGATTGCAGAACGCGCCCTTGCTAAACACTTTACGTACGTTGTTTAAAAAATCACAAAGTGTGTAAATTAAATTGAATCAAATGAAATCTAATTAAAGCATGACGCGTGATCGTGGTTCGGCGCTATCTTCCACAAGACAAAATACTTTTCGGAAACCCATGCGCTAAATCACTCATTATAATTTTAGGTTAGGTGGTTTAGCTTAGACATTTTTCAATCTCGTTATTTTGTTAAAGCTCAATGGTCAAAAGGGCAAAATTACACAAAAAATCGTTAAAGTGTAGTCTGTGTAAACCAAGAACTAATAAAATGTTAAACTAATTTCACTCGTGATTTTTTTTAAATAACCAGTTCATATTTTTTATTATTATGTTGGTATGATCGAAAAATACTTTTTATTTTTCGTATCTAAATATAATTTCCACATAAAAAAAAGATTTATCAAAAAATAAAAATACCGAGTAATGCTCGGACAGTCAGTTACTAAAGTATATACATGAATTATTATAGACTGTTTAATATCAACAGCAGAAGGCGCGTTTAAGAAATTAAAACCAGAACCGGGCGGGGGAGTGGGCAGCGGCACATCAGGGTCTACGTCCGCGCTCTCCCCAGCGCTGGGACCTCAACATGCAGGGCACACGCCCACCACGGCCTCGTGTCCCACACCAGCAAGACGAAGGCATAGAACTACTTTTACACAGGTACGTTAACATATAGTCCACAGGGCATATATCATGAATGACTATGGCCATTTCCTAACACAAGCTTAAGTTATTGGTAATAGTTGAGAAAAAATTGTTAGTATTTTTTTTTTAAATATACATAATATATTTTAATTATATGTTTGTATTGTTTGTTCTAAACAGGAACAATTAGCGGAATTAGAAGCAGCGTTCGCGAAGTCGCACTACCCGGACATTTACTGTAGAGAGGAGTTGGCGAGGACGACTAAACTTAATGAGGCGAGGATACAGGTACAAACATACTTTTTATACTTAATCAAGAAGAAACTCGTGGCAGCTCAGTGTCCGGTCGGTCCCGTCAAGTTGAATTGTAGCAATCCGAATTCGATCCCCGGTCGACCAATGTCTTTGTAGCAATTTTAGGTGCTGATTTACCACGCTCTCGGCGGTGAAGGAAAACATCGTGAGGAAAGTTACATGTGGTACAAAATTTTCCAGGACATATGACTGCCAAACCGCAATAAGGCCGGGTGGAGGACTGTACCCTTATACTCTTTACAGAGAAGGCCTGTGCCCATCAGTGGGACATAAATAAGCTATGTAAGGAAACTGCCAATCTGCAATAAGGCCGGGTAGCGGACTGTAGCCTTACGCTCTCTTTACAGGGAATACCTATGCCCATCAGTGGGACATAAACTGTAATTTTAATTTTGCTTTTCTTTGACACATTTAAGTTTTGCCAGGCTAAAAGCAATTGGATATCTTTTCATTAGTTAAATTAAGTAACTGTATATCCCAATAAATACTAACGTAAGCTCGGAATAAAACTAACAAGGAATAAATTTAACTAAAAACAAGTCATTTTATGTGTCTGTATCTATTTATCGTAGATATATGTATAAGACGTTTTATACGGGATAAGAAAAAACGAGAATAACTTTGTGTTGCTCTGTTATTAAAGAAACCATATTAAAAGTTTATTCCTGCTTTTGCCAAACTGTACAAATTTAATTATGACTGATAATGATGATTTTAATTTGTCTCTAATGGGAAAGGCAAAAGACTTTAGTCCATACAGCCATGTCTTGAATAGGAGAATTTTGGTAGTTTTAAAGGCCGAAGCCACGTCTTCATTGTTCTTAATCGTAAAGCCACCGCCGCCATAACGTATATCTTGTTGTTTTCTTAAATTGTGACATATTCTATTCTATTCCTTTTTTCATTGACATCATGACAAGTCATGGAGTCTATGGAAGTTTCATTAAAAAATATATATATTTCGTCGGTAAAGTCGTTTTTTTTTTACTCATAAATACTAAATATTAAAAAATAAAAGTATTTTTAATTTATGCAAATAATGAATAAATAGTTGACAGAATAAGGTATAACATAACCGAAGTAAGCATTTAGAATCGCCAAATTATTGTCTTTTAGAATGTCAAAATATCAATGAAGTGAACACTGAGTTAATTTAATTTGTAACATGGCCCGTAGGCGGGTTTGAAATAAAGCGCCATCTGTCGTTCCCGCCCGTATGAATACGAAATACTTACTCGCGATCTTTATCTCCGTTTTAAAATCGCTCGATCCCTCGGGGCACTCTATTGATTTGTCCCTGGAGCTAATTTGTCACTTTTAATTATTCATCGTATATACGACTTTTAGCTTCTTTGAATCCACCTAATCCACGATAGTGTAGTGCCAAAGACTATAAGACAAAACAGCAAACACTACCAGAAACTAAACGACTCTGATCTATGACAGAGGAAAAAAGTAACCTTATAACAAAAAAAAGTGTAGTGACTACAAGTCCCTGAGTCTGCTAAGCCAGTTGTGTCAAAATGAACATTCAGTGACATCACAATTGTCGATTTTTGCTAGTTTTGATAATCTGTTAGTTCAGGGGAGCCACTATAGTTTTCCAATGCCATACCACTGACACGCCAATATATTTCAATTGATGCTATTTGTTGATCCCGTACATATTTCAAATATGTCGATACATTTCAATCAATATCAAATAATCAAACAATGCACCGATATTTTTCTAAATTTTATAAAACTTTTTCTCCCAGCGCCAACGCTTCCCGAAGTGGCACCCAAAGTTAGTTAGCTTTTTAATGTCCCTTAGATTATCCGTGAAATAGCAACCGACCGAGTCGTGGCTCGGTCCTCTCGGGCGCGCTCCGATCGGAATGCTCACGCGTAACATAGTAACCGTCCAAGCCGAGGTTAGCCCTCACCGGGGGGAATCTTGTGTCGAGTAACAAGCGATAGAGATTCAGGCTAAGCGACCTAAAGGCTATGCCACCTCTCAATCCGGTGAAGCAGTCAAGGCCAGCTTCTCTGGCCAATCTGTGTAGTTCGTCGTATATAAAAAAATTACCTAACATATGATATATAATTCATACTTCCAAATTTTTGTCAACAAAATATGTTATAAGCTCGCTTCACTGTACAGTCTTTTAAAAAAATGTCTTGGTCAATTACGAATAGTTATTATAATATATAATATTAATATAATGCCTCTACTTTCGTTAGTATTTGAGATACAAAGTCTAGATTAAAATTTTAAAACCTGTGTTTACTTAACCGTACCGAACTTAACTTTTGCGTATGTGAGAAAATAAAAGGTTTGTAAACGTCATTAGATTGAAGACTTCTGCATACATAGCGTTAAAAGCTTGTGTAACACGTAAGACGTTATGTGCGGGGCGACACGGCGTAAGCTTACGTACATAAATACGTACGCGCTCGGAGGAACCTATTAGCGTTCGGGGCGACGCTACATAAGAATGTAAACGTTAAAGACGACGTCGAGCTCCCTTCTAGAGGAAATTTCGATATAAAAATACAACGCCGGAGGGCTGCGGGGGTGAGGGTAGCGGGGTAGGGGAGGGGTGGCCCCTGAGGCATTGCAATCCCATCAAATGGATCCGTAACGAAGTTAGCCGCTCATCCTCCCCGCGCGCCTCCCGACATTGTCTCTGCCCTCAAATGAATTCTACAATTGGAAATAAGAAAATGTTTTGTTCGAGCACCGTGCTTTTTCAGTTTAAATGCGACCGTTTTCATCGGATAACACGATGCTCGGGCCGGATGGGAATCTATCTACTTCTAGAATTAAATTCTTTATTCGAATTATCCTCTTCTTAATAATTTTATGGTTAAAGTGATTTGCTGCGTGAATATTTTTACATTAAGCTTGACCATTTATTTATCAAAAGTTTGATAGATTAATGTAGCAATAACAAAAGCTGGCACATACTACAAATTTCCATTTAGCATGTACTTGCACACGTTACGTTTTCTTCGACTACACTACAATTGTCAATGTGCCAATAATCATGTACGTACTAATATCATATTAATATATTGTTTTTTTTTATTGTTTTACGACTATTTAATATTGTATAATTGATTGAAATATAACAGCATATTAATAAGACGTCATTTTGTACGCAATTACCAAATACTAACAATAGAAATATACGATGGCCAGTGCTACGCCATTGGAAAACCGTAGTGACATTATTGAATTAGCGGATTACCATAATTAGCATAAATTTAACACCTATGATATCACTGTATATTTTGACACAATAAATTAATGTAATAGCAGACTAAATTGAGGCCCAATACTGTAATAGATCAAGGTTAAATCGAAGCCTAAAAATATTCCAAGTGTCAAAGCACGCCTCTCAATAAGTAAAAAATATAGATTGTAGTTAGCGGTGAAGAAATGTGAAAGGAATTGATCCTATCTACTAAGTGCACCGAGCATAATTACCGACCGAAATATTCATTACATTAAACGATAGTCTACAAGGTTAAGAGCCGGTAGGCCGAGGCCTCACGTACAGATCAGTGCTGGACATCAGAACAATGACGAAAAAGCCACTGCACGACAGCGTCCAACATGCTGTAGTGGCGATATCCCGACACATCGTCAGCTGTGTCTATTACACAGTTGACTGTGACGACGCCACAGGAAGACTGGTGACAAGGGCAACGGCCGCATCGAAAGAGAAAATTATAGACTACAATCTAAAAATGGCCATGAGAAACAGGGATACAGCGGTCGCGGAGAAACTTATAACAATGCAACGGGGCGTCTTCGACGCGTGAACCAGAGCATTCTCCAGCACCACCTTCAAAAATCAGGCTATATCTGTAAAGGTCATAAAAAAACCAAAGCAACCAATTCAATAATAGTACAAAAGAGCACGGACATAAGTCTGTGGTTGCGCTTTATTGAAAGAAAAACAAAAAGAGCCGTAGTAGCTTAATTTTTGCAGTGGTTTCATAGCTAGCAATTCGAGTTCAATCGCCGGTGCCGGCACCAATGAACATATTTGTAATTTTAAGTGTTAAGTTTCCCAAGCGCTTGGTGGTGAAGGAAAATAAACACTACACTAGAACCGCGTGGCTGACTATGCCCTTATCCACTCTTTACATAGAAGGCCCCAGCAGTGGGACAGATTTATTTTATATATTAAGGCTGTAACTTTAAGCTGAGAGAAATATCATTTATTTAATACCGTTACCGTTTTTTAAATATAATCTGCAAAAGGTTAATAAACTTTTATTGAATAATAGATAATATCAACTTATAAGACAAAATTTCGGTATGATTGGCAACAAATTACGTATCATTCTATAACCTGATAGGAAATAGCCTCATTTTTCATCACAACGCGCAGCCGAATACGAATGTCGGATAGCTTCAGGAAAAAAACTAATGCGCCATTTATGTGTCTTCCCTCCACCCACGCGAACGTATACATATTACAATACCACGCACAGAAAAAGCATTCGTATTGTAGATAGATAAAGAGCAAAATAGCTTGAATTTTGACAGACGTTGTTGGGGTGTGTTAGGTGTAGGGTGTATCGGTTTATTTATATGGAGAGTGCGTTCGGAGGGAGCGGTACTCCGCCCCACAATCCGCCCTCCTCTAATCAGGTCTAATCACCATATCAAACGACGTATACTCTCATTCCTGGTGACAACAACGGATTAAGGCCTTGCGTGTTTCTGGCCTTCATTTTGTTTAAGCTTTCAGAGGCGTTTTAATTACATTGTCGTTTTTGTTTTGCTTTTTATAATGTCTTTATTTTTATTATTTTACATATACTTAGTCATTTGGGAATGCAGTAACACGTTTATGTCTTCAGCAATATTTATCCCTTTCTCGGTCAAAGGATCCTGGTCATCCAACGAAGAATAGTGGTTACGTCTGGAGCGGATGATTTACCTCCTTCGGATTCTGTCCGGAGTCTCTAACGGCCGTTTGAGAACAATTCTCTTAATCGATCAGCCCATCTGGTTCGTGACCGGCCGCTTTTGCCTTCGTTTATCCATAATATATTTTTTTTTATCAATAGCCTAATGGTTTATGGCACGGTCTGCGTCGTTTGCAGTAATAGTATGGTCGTAGGTTCGAATCCACCATGAGGTTCGAATCCACCATTGACGTGAACCATCTCCCAGGACAAGCTTTAGCTAAGTTAGAATAGTTACCAAGAATGTTAGTAATATTTCTGAAAAAAAAAAGATTAGTCGCAAAGCATTCGACCTTCGATTTAGGTGTCGGAGGTTGAAATCAAAAACAAAAATATCAATTGCTAAATTTTGCGGCCTACGGCGATGGCTTAGGGGTGATTCCTATTTTTTAACTTGGAGAAGGACGAGTCATGTCGGGCTTGATTCCTAAGGTCGATCCCATCGTTCCGAGTTAATTATTCTATTCAAGAACGAGCATTTGTACAAACATAACTGTGTTCCCGTTAAGTAGAGTTGACGTGCGCAAACGCAGATCTGCGCAAGTTTTTGTAGAATGTATCTTTAGATGAATATGTTCTATATTCTTTTTATACAAAATAGGGATAACACAAATATATTTAATTAAAACAACATTCATTGCCCATTTTGTATGTCTGCATAGTGTAATTTATGTATGGAAACTAAAAGAACTTTTACGCAGGTATGGTTTCAAAATCGTCGCGCCAAGTATCGCAAGCAAGAGAAGCAGCTTCAAAAGGCGCTGGCGCCGGCTGTGCTCCCTGGATGTAACGGCATGATGAGGAATATCCAGGGGTATCGGGGCTATCAGCCGTACCCGCATCCCAACACCATTAACCGATACCCACAGGTGAATATTACATCTTATACAAGTATATTATTAGTTAGGACTGAAAACAAAAACCGACTTCCAATCAAATACAACGAATCGAGTGTGAAACAATACAATTTCCGAACTAGCATAGTTATATTACAAAGTTCTAGCTCCTTTATCCTCTTTCTTCTTTCATATTTGTCTTCGCATCCACATTTAAATTACTTATCCAGTCTTAGATTATCATAAACCTACCAATAACACAATCAAAAAGCGTGCTCCTATACGGCTTTTACGAGTTCCGATTTCCCTGGTAATAAGAAAGGAAGAAGAGAAACCAAAAGTGCATCAGCCGGAAATTTCTGGCTTACTGCTAGAAACTAGCAGAGTTAGCTACTAGAAACGTCGCAATAAAACATGAAAAAAGGAGCATCCCTACAAGTATTGCGGCAGCAATGCGTCCTGGGTCGCTTACGCTTCCCGAAGTGGCATATAAGTTAGTTTAGCTTAGATTGTCCCAATAGATTTTTGTTAATAAAATAACTACCGACCGAGTCGTGGTTCGGCCCTCTCGGGCGCCCTCGGATCGGACTGCTAACGCGTAATAATGGTAACCGTCCAAGCCGAGGTTACCCCTCACCGGGGGGACCCTTGTGTCGAGTAACCACCTAATAGAGGTTCGGGCTAAGCGATCTAAAAGCTGTGCCACCTCTCAAATCCGGTGAAGCAGTAAAGGCCAGTTTCGCCAACTGTGTTAGTTCGTCAAAAAAAAAGCGTCCTGGGAGCCCAAAATAAGTGTAAATGAAAATAATTAGCGGTATAAGGTAAGACATAGATAAATAATAGTTTGTTAAATAAAAATAGGATTAGTTAGCTTATCTTATAAGCTAAATAATAATGTTAAATAGAGAATAAGACAAAAATAGAAAAATTTTTAATAAGAATAGAATTAAGAAAGAATAATAGGAATGTTTAGTTAGAATTTTTACTTTTACTGTAAGAGAGAGAGAGATAAAAGATATTAGAATGTCCAGCCACGACCCACACAAGTCGTGGGAGTCAGATACGACTGGCTATTTCGATAAACTCGAATAGAGAAAAGTACAAGTATTGAACGATTCTTATCTTAATGAACAGATGATCGACAAAAACCTTGTTACATTAAAAAAAAAAAGTCCTGTGCCAATAAAAAGTATTGAAACCAAACCCTTCTATCACACAACCAACCGAGTCGTGGTTCAGATATTTTGGGTGCCCTCGACTCTCTGTCAGGAAATGCTATCGCGAATAGAGTAACCGCCTCCAATGTACCTAAGAGCTATGCTATAACTCTCAAAAACAGGGTAAAAACAACCTTAAATAGTAAGAGAGCAAACATCGTATTAAAAATATGACTATAATTATTTCGGTAGACCTGTTTATTTAATAAAAATACAAAAACAAATGACGCCTCAACGCAATATGGCCGCTCGTTACGACGCGGCGCTAGTCAACGATCTGATTACAACGTAATGCGATTGCACGGCGGCCAGATGTTTGCGCCGAAAATAATGCAAATGGTGGCCGCGGTCGCCAACACTGATGAAACTGAATTCCTGCGAACAATAGAAATCGTTTACTACATGTAATCGATTATTCGATTCTCTGTTGGCAATACTGCACTGAATACATGCTATTAAAACATATAATACTTTAACAACATTTCGCGGACCCGTTGACTATACTAATATAAAGAAATTTTACGAGAAGTTAACAAAAATCCTTTCTTCATGTCCCGTAATTAATAATAATCATCTCCTAGCACAAGTTTAAGCTTAGAATGGTTAACAAGAATATAAGTTTTTCATGGATCTCATTGTCAGAATCGGACCAAATTTAAATGGGACCACATGGGAAGCAACAGCTGAAAATCGGTAAGATTGTTTAAAATATCATTAAAAACAAAATTTGAAAGTTCCTCATCTTTTAAAAAAAATTATTCAAGGTCAAAGATAAAAAAAATTAGTATTTCGCGATTTTGAGCAAAACGGTAAGTTTTATCATAAAAATACTTCAGACAAAAATTGTAGATCAAAAAATTATCTACAAAAAATTTAGTAATACTTTTATTTCTACGAGCCACCGTTTTTGAGATATAACGATTCAAAAAGTTGTCAAAGTTGTAATCGTCATAATATGGCGCACGTTTCCTCGCCACCCATGAGGTAGTTTAATTAGCGCGTTTTCTCAAGGTTACAATGGCGTATAAATTAAGGGACTGGGTTTCATTTTACCTGATATTCTTATAGTTATAACTTATGTATATTTATTATAAGTAGTGTAAGTTACAATGACCGATAGAAAAATATTTTAACATATATTACAACAATATAGATGTATATATACGTGGCGTACTCATGCATATTATGACGATTAGAACTTTTTGAATCAATTTTTTGTAGATAATTTTATGATTTACCATTTTTTTTTAAAGTATTTTTATGATAAAACTTACCGTTTTGCTCAAAATCGCGAAAAACTCTTTGACCTTGAATATTTTTTTTTCCTTACAGGGGAAAGATGGAGAAGTTTCAAATTTTGTTTTTAATGATATATATTTTAAACAATCTTACTGATTTTCAGCTTGGTGGGAATTTAGCTAACTTTACTCTTATTTTTTGGTCTAATTTGACCGGACTATTTCAAATAAAAGAATTATATAAAATCATTATTATTGTTTTATAAAATAAAGAAACATCAGTTCAGTCAGTCGAAAGTTATGCGGTAACAAACATAAAAACCTTCTCCTTTAGAAGTCGGTTGAAAATACCTTCGACACGTTCCAGATGAGTATAAACTTTTTTTATTTTTTATGACGAACTACACAGATTGGCCAGAGAGGCTGGCCTTGACTGCTTCACGGGATTGAGAGGTGGCACAGATCTTAGTTCGCTTAGCCTGAACCTCTATTGCTAGTAACTCGACACAAGGGTCCTCCCGGTGAGGGGTAACCTCGGCTTGGACGGTTACTATGTTACGCGTAAGCATTCCGATCCGAGGGTGCCCGAGGGCCGAACCACGACTCGGTCGGTTGCTATTTCACGGATAATCAAGGGGAAAATTAAAAGCTAAACTAACTTTGAGTGCCACTTCGGGAAAAATAATGAGTATAACCTGTGTTATGAATAGGGTACAAGCTTGGGTCTATTAGAAATACGTTAGGAAGTTATACCAGGGCACTCTTAAAAATCAAGTAAGAAAATGTAGACGAACTTAGTAATATGAACAAAAAGATACCCCGCCTTCTGGGGGAAAGAGGGCGGTTATATGGGGTTTTTACCTACTAAAACCTCCCCGGTGACCCTTCCTCGGTGCATGGTGAGGGGCTCCGGGATCTCCAGAAGAACGCACCGGAGCCCCTCTACACTGTGCTCAAGGAGAGCACTTCCCGGGGGGAGGGGGAGGTTACTACCGCCACTCGATGTCGCCTTCTTCCCGGGTCCACCTTGGTGGACGACAAAGGCCCCCTTCTTCTGTTTCTCTTCTGTCTTCGTCTTTTGTTTTTTGTTGTAAATATAGGTGTACGTTCTCACAGGTGTTATCTCCCGCCCAGAAGTCGCATTATCAATTAGTTGAATGGAGTGTTGATAGCAATAAAACATACGACCGCAGCTCAGCGAACGATTAACATAAAATAAGCGGACGGAAAACGATTAACTTCCCCGGGCGACCTCTCCGTGTGCTAATGAGCTGTTGATGAGATTTCGGGCGGTGGAATGCGACGCGTGCGTTCATTTACATTATGTCAATTTAAATTGTACATCGTTTTATACGATAACAAATACTTGCAAGCCGTATTAATGAATAATAAACATACAGACAATAGAAAACTTTGCTTATACTTACTTAATGATTAAGTAAATTCAAATCTTTACTCGAGGCCGAAAAGGGACGTAATATTTTTCGTGAACGCAAGTGTACAAACATGCAGGTCCATGAGTCTGCTAAAGTAATTGTACAAAATAAGCGTTTTGTTTGCCACAAAAAAAAGGGCAAAAGCGCATGGTTCTCTTAATTTGATTATCCTTGCGACAGAATATGCTGAGACGGTGTCCGATATTGGCATCATATGTTTTGTATTATTTGTCCGTGTAAATTTAACTGTGTTTTGTCTATTTTTCATTATTTTTTTATTCTGTCTGTGATGTGTTCTTGTATTGTGATGCTAATATTAGGCTATTGACGCTTCAACATTTCTTAATCCTTAATCTCCGACTATTACGGTATAATTATAATGTGTCTGTGATACCTTAGTGTTTAAACGCTATAATTGCAATTTGACGGTTGCAGGTTTGTATGAGATTTCCGTCTTTCGGTTTTTAAGTATTTACTTTACGCGTTCGCAGATCTTGCGGAATAGACGTGTGTTGTGTTTTGTTTTGTTTAAATTCATAAACAGTGTTCTGCAAAAAGAAACATTATATATATTAGCCGAAGATCCAAATTTCTGTGCGCTATAGTGTGATATTTACAACGTTACGCATCTGTGAAGGACTGCTCTAGAGCAACACAGCGCGCAAAACGTTCCGTTTGCGCCGCTTCCTCACCCCCGCGAAAACAGAACGGTTGCAATTTTTTGACTCGCTCTAACATCGATACGCCGTATTCGCCGTACGCTTGTATACGAAGGATTGTGACTTGCAACAAATAATATTAACAATATGAATGTCCAAAGATCGCCCCCGACGAGGCCGCCGACAGGCGGAGGCTCGCAACCTGATTTATCGAAGATGAGCAATTTAACCGTTGACTCTAAAATTTCTCTTCGAAAACGAAAGCAACCCTTAGAACCTGAATGTGCCTGTTCTCACGACATAAAAGACATACGGACGGAGCTTACTCGAATAGGTTCTTTATTGGAAAAATATGTTGACTCCAACGAACATATCATGAAAAACATGCAGGAGAGTATTGCAGAGGTGAAAACACAAATTATTGAAATGAAGTCTTCCAATGAACAAACAAATAATTTATTCAATAACACCGCGCTCGAATTAAAGACACAAATTAATGAAATTAATATGTCAACATCCGCCATAACAACGGAACAAAAACATTAAAATCCAAATATCAAGCTTAGAAACGTGCGTTAACATTGGTAAAGATAAAATACAATCTCTTGAGTCGGACTTCAAACATTTTAAGATTACCTCCCAAGGCTCATTTTTAAATAATGAAAACCAATTTTGTGCCAACGAAAATATAATTAGGGAGCTGCAAGATAGAAGGAATAGAGAAAGTAATATTATACTCGCAGGCCTTCCAGAACAAACCTCAACCAGTGCATTAGAAAGAATTTCGAAAGACCAAAGTGATATCCTGAGAATAACCTCCTTAGTGAGTAATAATATACCAAAACCAAATAAAGTTATTCGAATTGGAAAATACACACCAACAAAGTGTAGAAGAGTAAAAATTTGTTATAATTCACCAGAACCTGCAAAAGAACTTTTACGCAACAGAAACAAACTACCAAATGATTTTAAAATATTTTCGGACCAAACGCCTGCACAACAGAAATACCTAAAAACACTTAGAGAAGAATTAGAATCTCGGAAAGATCAGGGTGAACGTGATCTCACTATAAAGTACATAAATGGGATACCAACTATTATAAAAAATTACCCAAAAAACCTCGAACAGTAAGTGATATTTCAGTTGTCCCCACAAATTCCGATACATACCAAGTAATCAGCGACTATCGAAACATTGAAAGTAGTAAATCACGGTTAACCTTTTTTTACCTGAATGCTCGAAGTATCTGTAAGGAAGGAAAGTTGGACGAACTTAAGTGCATTCTGCGATCGATTCCAAATACTGTACACGTTATCATGCTAACAGAAACATGGATAGGATCAGACTCCCAAGCCTTAGAACTTTCTATACCTAATTATACGCACTATTATAACTACAGAATTGGATCAAGGGGTGGTGGCGTGTCAGCCTATGTACATAATAATATTAAACACAGCTTATCTGAATCATGCTATATTGGAGGAAACAACTATCTATGGGTTCGGTTAGAAAAATATGCTGTCGATGTGGGAGTCGTATATAAACCCGGCAGCACAAATTTCAAAGACTTTTTACAGGTTTATTATCCTCAATTGCATCAGAGAAATAGAGCAATTGTATTAGGAGACTTTAACATAGATTTATTGACTAAAGACACAAAATCAACCGAATATAAACATCTTCTGAAAGAAGTGGGTCATAGATTAGTCAATAAAATTTCCGTTAAACATTGTACTAGACATTCGTCTCTAAAGAAATCGATCATAGACCACGTCACTACTAATCTAAAAAATGATTATTTTCATATGGCAATAATCGAATCCTCACTTTCGGACCATAAGCAGATTTATTTACGGCTTAAGAAAGTGAAATCTCCACCAAGACTACGTAGCCAGTATAAAGCAATAGACTACGCGAAACTAGATGCATTAATAGATACAGTAAATATTGATGAACATAACAGCGACTACGTGAGGCTAGAAGAGAAAATAAAGAATATGATAACAGAAAGCATGGTTCTAAAGACTAAAATAAACAACCCACCTCAAAATGATTGGATAAATAAAAATATTATAGAAGAAATCAACCAAAGGAATGTTTTGTGGACCAAACATAAGAAGGACGAAGGAGATGACATACTGAGGAATGAATTTAAGACCAAGAGGGCTTTTGTGGTTAAATTGATCAAAGTTGCAAAGGATGAGTATTATTACAAACAATTTTTAAAATGTAACAACAAACCTAAAAAAATTTGGAATCTTGTAAATACATTAGCAAATAATAGAATAAGACAAAGTTGTGTTCCTTCAAAAATTATAGTAGACTCAAAAGAAATAACAAATCTAAATGACATCTGTCATATATTTAATCAGTACTTTTCGACCATTGGTCCCATATTAGCAAAAGAAATACCTAAAAGTTTTCATGATAATTTTTTAAATGCCTTACCTACACCTTTGTGCCAAGACGCTCCTAAATTGTCCTCTTTTAATCCATGCACTAATACGGAAGTTACAAACATAATAAAAAAACTAGAAACAAATTGTAGTGTAGGACTAGACGGTATTGGTACTAAAGTAATAAAGTATTTAACGCGTAGTTTAGCCTGTAACTTATCCATTTGTTTTAATAAACTTTTATTGGAAGGCATATTTCCTGATTCTTTAAAAATTGCTAAAGTCACTCCTATTTACAAATCAGGACCAAAAACGGATCCAGGAAACTACCGTCCTATTTCTGTACTTCCTGTGATCTCAAAAATACTTGAAAAAATATTACACAACCGCTTAGAAAAACACCTAGAGGCTATTAACTTTATATCTGAACGCCAATACGGTTTTAGACCAAAAAGTAATACACTTACCGCAACGATCGATCTAGTCACCAAAATAAAACAAAACATTGATTCTAAAACATTGTCCTAGGCATATTTATCGATCTCAAAAAGCATTTGATACCGTAAGCCACGAACTGCTTTTAAAAAAATTAGGATGTATAGGCGTTACTGGCAATGCCTTTAAAATGTTTCAATCATATATCACTAATAGGTCGCAAGTAGTAAAACTTGAAAATTGCCAAAGTAATGAATTACCTATCACATGTGGCATTCCACAAGGATCCATATTAGGTCCTTTGCTTTTTATAATTTATATCAATAATATTCAGGAAATTGGTCTACATGGCCACATTACACTATATGCGGATGACACTTGCTTATTCTATTTTGGATCTTCGATTCATACTCTTATCTCTCAAGCTCAAGAAGACTTAAATTCTATATTCACATGGTTTCAACATAATCTTCTAACAATTAACATCTCGAAAACATGTTACGTTATTTTTAAAGCTAAAAACAAAAAAATACCTTTGCATAGCCCCCTTGTAATTAATAATATACCTTTGCAACAAAAACAACATGAAAAATATCTAGGTTTACAACTTGACAGTAATTTAACATGGAAAACTCATATTGATCACATAAAAGGTAAAATAATATCACTTTTGGCCCAATTCGTAATTTAAATCGATGTATTCCGGAAAATTTAAGGCATACTATATATAACAGCTTAATTAAACCACACCTACTATATCTTGTGGAAATATGGGGTGCTGCTTCAAAACAAAACTTTCTGAACTTCAAATATTGCAAAATAAAATTATAAAAATCCTTTACCGATTCCTTTCTTGACACCGACTTCTGATCTCTACAAAGCGACTAAAATCATGAATATCAAGCAATTATATAAATACAGTACATGTATTCTCATTAGGAAAATTATAGATAAAACGATTAATACCAACATCTCTTTTACTAAAAATTCTAAAAAACGCAGCAACCGACGCGCTAGTTTTCTTGTAATACCAAAAGTTAGAACGAACTATGGTAAAAGATCAATTTGTTTTGAAGGAGCACAGCTGTATAACAAAATACCAGCACACGTTAAGCGGGTATACACACTTAGCGCATTCAAAATGCAACTTGTTAAATTCCTTAACGACAGTTAATCGTCCCAAAGCAAATGAATGCGTTAGGTGTTGTTCCATATGCAAGCGAACTTATTGTTTTATAAAATAATTTTTTATTGTTCTCATGTAAGTGACCTTTAATGTCTTTAGTGAGAATAAAGTTTCTAAAACCAAAAAAAGTATGAAAAATAAATAAATGTCTATGTCTAATTTCACTTAAATCTACTGCCACTCACAAACATTCACAACACGAGAACTTTAGCGGCCTCTACTGCTGCACGAATGAGTGGGCACTATCAAATAACGATCCGACCTCAACGAATACCGGAATAAATCAAATGCTTAAATTAAATATATATTTCTTCGTTAAACAGCACCACGGCAGCTACGAGGAGCTACAGAAGGACATATTCTCGCTGTCGCAGATGGGCGGGGGCTCCTATCCTATGCCGCAGGGCTTCTCCATGGGCCACGGCGCGAACATGTCCGCAGTAGGCATGCGCCAAGATGCTATGGGTAAGTTTCACCTTTTTTGTCACTGCAGAAACTACAGAAGAAATTAGACATGATGCATGGACCTAAGGATGCGTTCACCTATTTTTTTTTAGTTTAAAAAATAGTAATTCTAGTGTTTATTATCTATTTCAATATAAATCTATTTTTATATTAGTATGTTCTTGCACCTACATAAATCTCTTTCATCTTATCTCTAAGTCGTTTATCTAAGTCTAAGATTATCATTAACCTACCATTAAATTGAGATAATGGTAGACTGATATGCTTCTATTTTAGGAGTAACTTGGTATATAAGGTAGCAAAATGATATATGACCTAATTAAAACCAATCCCTTACAAACAAAACAAAAAATCAAAATCGATTCATAAATGACGGCACTGTGTTCACATAAAATTAAAAATGGTGGTAGTAAAAAAAAGATAGAACAAGACGAATAATTGATAACTTACTACTGCTTACTATCTTTTTTGAAGTCGGTTAAAAATACTGTGAAAACCTATTTCCCAGAGGCAGAGCTCGCTTACAACAAAATCAAACGTTTATTGACAATTATTAAAAAATTCAATTCAATCTAAAAGTATGACAACTACAAAGCCGACGATAAAATTAAAAGCGCTACAGTGAAAACTAAAGTGCAAGTACAGAGAGAAACAAGGAGCGGTAGGCGGACGGCGGACGGCGGACGGCAGGCGGCAGTTTTCATCAACTTCCCATTAGCGACGTCAAGGCAATTATAAAGTTGGGGAGAGCTAGGCGATGATCGCGGAACCCGGGCCGTTTTTATACAAATATCCCTTATAATAATGAGAAAAGTTGTTCGCTACGCCCGCCACAGATAATACTAAGTTCCGCCAGATGATCTCGGAAAAAAGGATAAAAAAGAACTTAATTACAATTTGTTAAAGTCGCCGCGTTAAATTTTATTCGTTTTCTCGAAAACGGTTTTCCCGGTATCAAAAGGGAATGTTGTAACAAAACTGTCATGATCGTAATTTTTAAAGAGAGAACTTTCTTAAAACAAATTTTACAAGTATATTTACGAGTGAAAACAAAAAAGTTAACAAACGTTCAAACTTGTCGATCTATAAAGAGCTAAACATAGAAAACACCCAACGCCCTCTACATGTTTACACCGTGTAATGATATATTTTGGCCACATTTATTTGGGCACGAAGGGATGCCAACAATTTAGAAAGATTGGTAGTGTCCCGAGGCCGAAGTCCTAAAAGATGGTCGGACCAGAAATCACTTACCAGCGACGGCTTCCATGGACCGGAATGCCTGGGGACAGGTGATTGATCGCCGAGAAAGTCGTCACGATCCGTAGAGATATGGGAGCGATTATAAAGAAAGAAAGAAGCTTTTAGTGTTAACAAAAGTACAAGCAATTTGAGAGGCATATGCAAAAAGCAAAGCATAAGCCAAGTTAACTTCTAGTACAGTAGTACAGTAGTTTTTTTTTTACATGGTACAAGTAAAAAAAAAATTAAAAATGCATAAATGTGGCCAGCGTATCAGTTACAATTAAGGCAACATCCTTAAACGATATAGAATGAAAAAGAAAAGTTTGCGATACATATTATTATGTACACGTTTAATTACTTATAAGCAATAGCCAACAGTCTGCGAATCGTAAGGTCGTAGGTTCGAATCTATCATTTGACTATTGACGTGAACCATCTCCTAACTTAAGCTTAGTTGGAATGGTTAACAAAAATGTTAGTAATGTTTACTGAAAAAAAAATAGAAATATTGCTAGCTTTCTTTTTATTAAATACAAAGCCCTGGATGTTTGAAATATATAAATATGAACTTTTATACCTAGTGGGGTAAACAGAGACAGTTACGGTGTTCGCTTTAAAATACCGAAAAATCGGGCAATTCATTGGTACAAGGCGACTGGGATTTGAAACCGCGACCACTAAGTAATCACTGCATCACATTATCACTGTTTTACTAGAAAATATAATAGAGCAGAATATACTGCCTAACATCAATCCCTAACCTACATTCGAAGTTCAAACTTAAATATGCACACATTAACTCAACGTCAGTTGGAACTTACAAACGGGAATGATAAATTATCTCTCGTAACTAAGCAGATAAACTAGTTTCAACTAGTTCTAGTACCAGCATAGATTTCATAATTATGGAACATTATTATACAATACATAATCACACACACACACACACGCACATTCAAAATACTACACGTCCACATATCCTTGTTAAATTAAATATATTTTTCCTTGTTTGTTAGATTAAATTTGAAAATGAAATTGATGTATGGCAGTGGGAGAGGGCACTGATTCCTGAGATACAAGTTTAACTCCTAGTTCAGGAGTCAGGGAGTTCGTGTATTTGTAAGGAAATTTTTGAAGAAAGTATTTGTATTTATTTTGTATTTGTATACAATGTTCTGACATAAAAGTTACAGGCGACTAACAGAACCGATAAATTATAATAAAAACGCCTCCATGTTTTATAAAAATGTACAACTCTTTTTATATAAATTTTAAAATATTTCTGTCAAACTGTTGCGGTAACCTTCTCTGGAAAATCTGCACAGATACGTCAAAAACGTAAGACATTCGCACGGAGATACTTCAAAAGAAAAAAAATGTAGGACAATTGCGCGGAAGAATAGCTTACATTTTATTGAAAACCGCTTCGCAGGACTAGATTTTTGCTTTATTTAACTTATACCATTAATTATTTAACTTACCTCTCCCAATTTATTAAATTATTCATTTCTCTCCGTATTCATTCTCTTCTATTCTCTTCTCGAGCGGGTGAAGATCATTACCTGGTAAACTGATACATTCACGGTGCTTTAACTTACCTTGAATACTTCAAAATTCTTAATTATTGCCTTTAATATACTTCATTACACTTCAATATGGTTCATAATGACATAAATATACACAACGCATGTGTCAATACAAATTTGGTTTATAAAATAATAGAATATCATCATAGTAAATAAAAGCTGTATTTGACAGTTCAAAAAGAGGAGTGCTTCGATCGTCACCAAACTCTTTAACCAAAACATTACTCGCCAGGTCAGTCTAAAGATTCCCTGAAAGCTTCATTGAGATCTGTCCAGCCGTTTCGGACCCTATACGGATCGAACACACACATTCTCTTTTATATATATATAGATTAGAACAGTAATAATCTAAACAGTACAAAAAGTATTAAAATGCTAAAAACATTATAATCTTGGATATTTCCATATTATAAAAGCGGCAATAAGTGAGCCTATTTCGAAAAAATCCAAGGCGACGAATCATGAAACGCGACGCCGTGGGCGCAAGAGAGATTCCAGAGTAGAAAAAACGAGCAAGTAATGGAAGCGAGGCATCGTACCGTAGATATTCTAATAAGAAAATTTCCACTACATTTACTTTGGCGGGCGTCCTCGCGGCGTCTTCGCAAATATCTTATTTCCTGCGGCGAGATTGCATCTTGAGAAAACGCGAGGGTCGATTTGGTGCCTTACTATTCGCTCCGGGCCCTCTTCGTGTACACCCTTATGCCCTTATACCTATCCACATATTTGCCGGTGGGGACTCATTTGCTTGGCAACTGGCAAATTGCGTGAAACCTCGTCATATAATACATAATTTAATAATTTATCAAAACTTCAAAGACATAAAAGAAAGAAAATAATTGTATTATTATATTACTATTGGTAGGTTATATTTTAGGATCGTGATCAAATTCTTTCATAAGGAAGCCTAGCATTACCTTCAATCAAGATTACATATATCTAAGTTTATGTACAAAAGCAAATAAACTACCTCTGCTTGCGAGAGTTTTAGTGTAGTTTTATAGGGTGTTATTTCGAAATAATAAATAATATCTGTATATACTTAATAATTTGTTTTCCACAGGCATGAGTGCGGAAGACGAATGGTACAACAAATCGCTGTCCGCTCTGCGAATGAATAGCGGCCACCACGCGAACCTCGCTGCAGCGCCAATGTTGCAATACCAGACCTAATCACTACTGCACGGCGTCGACTACTCGTCGCCGCCGGCGCACGATTACGCGCAACCGTAATCAACGAGAAATGTAATTGAGTCATTTCTTTCGTCTCGTGAAACTCGTGAACATAATACTTTACAAGACTATTGACCACTAAGTTTAAAAGTAAAATCATTTATTTTATTTTTAAATTTCGTTTTAAATTTATTGAATAATATCTATTTGTAAACAGGCGATTTTTTCACTTGTTACGCTGTATTTTTAAATAAGTAATATTGTTTCATAGATTTATAAAACGAAAAAAAAAACATTTTTGATACCTAAACTTTTTTCAGTTGTGAAGATAAGCTTCGATCTAGTATAAAATAACACTACAATATATTGTCTATGTTCTACAAATTTTTATGACTGTATTCTTCTAATCGGTTTTAAATATTTTAAAATCACAAACACAACATTAATGAAATTGTAATTTGTAAAAAATATAATCGAGCAAACAAAGTTGGGTATATTACAGAACAGCTGAATGAATTGAAAAATTTCGAGACCTGCGATATATTTTAAGAGAATTCTTGGTCTTTATTTTCCAATTTCAAATTTCAGAAAATATAATTATTTTATCACGGCACAACAAAATCAATAAATCAGAATTGACTGATGTTTTTATTTTTATTTTATTTAACATTTAGACATGTATTAAATTAATGTGACATTTTATTTTTATGTTATATATTTATTTTGTTTTCTAATTATGATTGACACAATTAAATATTTTTATAATACTTAAATTCAACGATTATGTAATATTGCCATAAAATCTACGAAGAATTACTAATCTCCTGGACGATAAGCGCTAATGACGTTATAACGAACGTTAAATTGGTCTTTATTATGCTGAAATATTAAAGCTACTAAATTGTAAAGCGTGCTTACGGGTGCGTATAGATTTATACGAGTAGGTACAAAATAGTATTTTACTTTATTTCTAAAAGCGTTTAATACGCTATATACGTTACTGATTACTGTATCCTAGTTATATTGTACAGCCATTTTAAATCGATTAAGTAACATAAGTATGTGTATTTTGACTGTTTTACCGACATATTTGACTTTGTTAGAGAGCTCTTTATTTTTAAGAGACAAAAATAGCTTTTTTCATTTTATTAAAAACTTAAAACGACAAAAGTAACGAGCTCTCTTTTTCAGAAAAGTCGAATAAAACAAAATGTAAATAAAACGTTTTGCATGATATTTTTAAGGTGTTAACAGCTCAACGATATATGATAATGTTAACTAAATACTTTTTAGTCAAAAGTTTCATTTATAAGCGGCCATATTGACATCACTTTTAACAAAATACCTATACGCTATATTTGCTAGTCAGTTTTCTGTGAACCAAATTTGATCTCAACTTATTTTAATAATTAAGATTGTACCAAATATTTATTATTTTTATTTATGTTTGAAGGTGGAGTTATGCAGTAGTAGTTGTTTACCAATGAACGGCCATCTTGTGCATTTAAATGTAAATATTATTTGTAAGAGAACTTATTTAAATAATGAACATGTGTAAAATTAAATAAATTGTCTAAAACGTACACACTGTAACTATTATTCTCAAGTAACTTTAGCTGCGTTTTTTTTTCTCTCTCCTTTTTTTTGACGAACACAGTTGGCCAGAGAGGCTGGCCTTTACTGCTTCACCGGATTGAGAGGTGGCATAGCTCTTAGATCGCTTAGCCGGAACCTCAATTAGCTAGCGCCCTGGTAAGGGGTGACCTCGGCTTGGATGGATACTATTTTACGCGTTAGCAGTCCGATCCAAGGCCGCCCGAGAGCTGACCCACGACTCGGTCGGTAGATATTTTATTGCCAAAAGACCATTGGGACAATCCAAGCTAAACTAACTTATATGCCACTTCGGAAAGCGTTGGCGCTGGGAGAAATAGTGGCCGAAGAAACTCCAGCAACGCTCCTAATCCTATCCAGGGGCTCTCTCTATTCATTACGCGGAGATATATAAATACTTTCAAGCATTACCACCACCTTACCTAGTTGATGTGTTGATTACCTGATTTTAAGTGGATATACAGTCACGAGTGGTTAGGTGCACTAGCTTAGTAAATTCCTATTCTATGTACTTCTATAAATATCCGAGGAAAAGAGTGACGTGGACAAACTATTTCAGCCGTTTCCTGTACGAATAATGAAAGACGAAGCAAAGCGCTTCTTTCGCGTTTGAGGGATGTTCACAACAAAAGGTTGAAATCCGGCGGTGTGTCTTGAAGTCTATCCATTATTCTCTAAGACACAGAAATAGAAAGTAAATAGTGAAGTTAGCAGATCATTGAACTCCATTGTACATATAAATCGCTTTGTCCGTATCTCCGAGACGTCCACATCAAAAAATAGAAACCAACATCATACTTTTTGACTTACGAAAATTTATTATCAAAACAAAACAAAGCCGTAAACAAAATAAAACAAAATTAACTATATTCGGTTTTAGGCAAGCAATATTGTGGGTTAGTGGCGTGGTTTTGATGCAAGTACCGCGACAGATGGGCCACCGCTATCCGCTCCCCGCCCACGGCTTTCCAAAAGTCCATCGCTTCGTTTCGGATGGCAGCGCTTTGCCCGCATTCCTAGACAAAATGACAAACGTACGAAAAATCTAGTTAACAATTTCTTCTACAAGACATGGTAAAATCTATATATAAAAAAAGAAAGTGTGTGGGTATGTTCTATATAAGCTCCGAAACGGCCTATTTCATTTGAACTTTTAGTGAATCTTTAGATTGACCTGGCGAGTAATGAATGAGTAAGTTGAACTGTCAAATACAGCTTTTATTTACTATGATGATATTCTATTGTTTTATAACCCAATTTGTATTGACAAATGCGTTGTGTATATTTATATAATTATATCCGGCAGCGCCATCTTGTATCACAATTCCAGAAACAAGGTACCATATTATAGTAACTCTTTCTCACAATCCGAGCGATGTCAGTGTAAATGAATTTATCCACCAGCAAAACATTAAACCATGTTATTATATTACTACAAATTTTGTAAATAAGAAAAGAACGAGTGTATTTCAGAACATTTAACTTCTTTACTTACGCTCTTGCTTCTACACTAAAATACGAAACGTAACTCTCTTTCTATCTTCACTAACTAATATCTCTTTTTCAACTTCTATTCAACTCGCCCGACCAGAGTTTTTGTAAGACATTCATCAGCTTACTCTCCAAGTCAAGCGTGCGCCTAACAAGGCGACCATCGATGGAGGTCTTTAAAAAAAACTACTAGGTGGCACACGATACTTTAATGTGTAAAAATAAAGCTCTGACTCACGAATCCCTGCATTTGAAAGAGAACTGAGCTCCGCCCGGTTCTGAATTAGACTGCTTCGAATATAATATAAAAACTGTACAAGTGAGCAAAAGTGCTGACTTACAATGCACAGTGTCGTTTGGAAAGGTGCTAAATGGACCTTGTGCCTATAATATTAAGGGTTACAATAGTGCGTAAAGATAATAACATACAAGTAAAACTTATTTCAAAAATTCTTATTATATTTCTAGTATTTGCTCATCGACGCGGAAATTGATTATAATATGATGACGATATAATTTATGAAATCAAAAACTTACCGACGGTATGTCTTCCGGTTTATGAGCCTGCAAACAAGAAATTTGAGTAAAGCACAAAAGAAACAGACGACAGATTTTTTTATCTATTCATTCAACATATTAGTTTCGTTTCTACATCAGCCTAGTGATTGTTATTGGTGGAGAATGGTTGAAACTAGGCCCTCAAAAGAAATAATATTCCGTAGTATACAAATAAATATACATTACTTCTGAACCTTACCTGTACGCTATTTATTGCAAGGTCTCTTCCAGTCGTTTTATAAGACAGGATTTAAATTAATAAATAAATTTCACAGTTCAGTTTCTTTTTTATAAAAGAAACGACATTTAATGTTAATTATTTACAAAATTTATCCCTATTCTACATGAATCATTTTATAAGTTCAAATGTCAATGTTGACATGATGACATTTTAAATGTCATTTTGAAATTTTATAAAAAGAAAATTATATTTTTCTTTACATAAATATATAAAAAAGCTTTGTAGGATTTTTTATTATACCATAATTGGAAGTATCGCAATATTGAGGACAAGGCATATAATTTACCACAATAATAGCCATAGCCTAATGATTTAGGGTCCGGTATGCAAATCGTAAGGACGTAGGTTCGTATCAACCATTTGGCTATTGACGTGAGTCAACTCCTAGCACAAGTTCTAGCTAAGTTGGAATGGTTGACAAGAATGTTAGTAATATTTGTAAAAAATATATGAAGCCATAGGTTTGGCATACGGTATGCGAAACATAAGTTCGTAGGTTCCAATCATATGACAGTCGCTTACGTTTTAATATATTTAATTATAATATATATAAATTAATTAATTATTACCATTAAATTAAATTAAGAGATCAAATAGCAACTTAAAAAATATTTACCACTTCTGTGCTAGTTCTGCCAACAAATTTGTCTATAACAGAACGGAAAGTGCCAAGATCTTGCGCATCCTATAATTTATAATAGCATTTATGTTAATTATGAAAAAAAAATATACAGTAGAAAATCTAAAAGATGTTCAAAGCTTACCGCCGGTCCAAATCCGTGGTTTAATTCGTCAGAGAATTCGGGTTCCGGAAGCTTCGTTCGGTCGCCAGTTAAACAGAATCTCGATTTCAACAGATCGTAGACCTCAAAAACCATAATCTACATTATTACGTGTGTTAGTATTACATTATTTTTTATTATAATATTCGAAGTGATGCAGTATTGGATAGTATTTCGACAGTGGCAGGCCTATGACTACGGTTTCTGCTAAACGATTGCAGAATTGCCAACACCTCACAGGATACCGACGTGAAATATACGTATATGAAGGTGTTTTTAAAAACTAGCCAATACTTACCGTACCCACATCTTGTTCGTTTATATCATTCATTAAGTTCTTAAAAGTCATCTGGTACATCGCCAGCATCCATGGTTGGGAGAAGAATTCATACAAGTCATCTATTTGATTCAACTGAAATTTTATGGATATTAATGATTACAAGCTAGATTTATTAAATTTTTTTTGCGACGAACTACACAGGTTGGGCAGAGGAGCTGACCTTGACTGCTTTACCAGAATGGGGGTCGCTTCGCCTGAACCTCTATAGCTAGTACCTCGACAGAATGTTCCCCTAGGTGAGGGGTAACCTCGGCTTGAACGGTTACTATGTTACAGGTTTATTCTAGGTTTGCATTGTATATATACACACAAACAACAAAAACAACATTGTTGAATATTTTATGGCTTTAAGCCAAGTCTTTTTTTAAAACATATACAGTTATTTCTTACGTCTAAGATGAAAATGAAAATATAAGTTGGATGATACCCCCCATGAGTCTAACAATAAAAACACAAACAAAGTATAAATAGATTACACTAACATATCAAATTAAAATAAATGCAATAGTTACTTAGAGTTACTCTTACCATTAACTTTAGCCGCCGTGCTAGGTCATAGACCTTTTTTTGTTAACGCGGGGAATCATTTTATTAACCATCCTCCGGTACCCTGGGTGGGCCCGGAAGGATGTGTGGGACTCGGCCTGGGCAGCCACTACCCACTAAACCTACCGCGAATGCCATCAGCCGTTATGAGCGGGGTGTCCCGGATCTGTCAGCGACAGGACAATAATTATTGGACTCTGCACTCAGCAGAACGATCCAAAACAAACTTAGACTTCCTAAAGTCTTTCGGTTTCAAAGAGAGTATCCTTCTACGTCGTAGGTCATAGACCTGTGTTACGGACAGCTAAGGACTTCCTGCAAACACTTGTCACTACCCTTACACTACACGCCAATACTAAAGATTAATTATTATATATGATTATTTGTAGGACTAATTACACTATTTTAAAATATTTTGTACAAATAGAGTAGAAGATTTTCATTTGATGATATAAATACTATGCCGTTAAAATACGATGCGAGGTTATAAGACCAATGCGGTGTGGCACAAGCGTACGGCGTAGGCGAATTTGAACGATAGTTGAAGGAGTTATAAGAGTAAGAGTCACGTTTCAATATTACTATAGGAGCAAGAGAGTGAGGTACGAGAGCTCATTATCTTTCTCTCTTGAACAATTATATATATATTATACTATATAGATATAGCTAAAGAAGTTTTACTTCAGTCGTGTCTTACACACATTTGTGTTTTATGGTTTTTTTTTATTGTTGTTAGATCGCAACCAAAGATCTGTGTCCGTGCTCTTTTCCAATACACTTAAATTGTTCACTCTGCATTTATTAAAAGAGTGCCACTTCTACAGTTACTATTTTCCTTTTTATGGTTTTGTAAACATCCGCATTGTAATTTTTCTGTTAAATTTTAATAAGCATCTACGGTGATTAGCCAGAGAAACTGACACCAACAGTTTCACCGGAATGATTAGGAAATGTCTACTATCGCTGTAATTATGGTAATACGTACCTTGTACCTAACGAGTAATTTATTAAAGAACGCCTCATGCTTTCCGTATAGCTGGCAAAAGTGCTCAGAACAGAAGGGCTTGCTCGATAAACAGGTAACTGATTCAACGCAGTGCAGAGCATTCAGTTGTACACGGAAATAGTCACCATTCTTGTCAGTTAGTAAAGTGTGGCCCTGCATAAGATATATCTAAATATTTAAAAGAGAAAATGTGTGAGTTTGTTCTATATAGGCTACGAAACGGCAAGACCGATTTCAATTAATCTTCAGGTTGACCTGGCGAGTAATCCTATGTTATTTGGCGACGATCGGAGCACTCTTCTTTGAACTATCAAATACAGCTTTTATCTGCTATGATGATATTCTATTGTTCTATAACCCAAATTTGTATTGACACATGCAATGTGTATATTTATATCATATGAACCATATTGATGCATAATAAAGTATACTGAAGTATATTAAAGATAATAATTAAGCTATTTTAAGTTATAACATCGCGTATGTATCCGTTTACTGCAGTAAGTTTATTGTTTAAATAAAATAAAGCAAAATCTAGCGGGCTGGTTACGCTAGTATTTGACTAGTCAGAGATAGCATATATCCATTTTGCACAGTCCTAACTCAACTCTCAGTCTTGCCTTTCCACATCCACAAAGCCAAATAGTAGGTTCGAACCTACGTCCTTACGAATTGCAGACCTTACCATAAATCATTAGGATATTATTTTACATAGGTCAATTTCAATATTATAAATCATTTAAGCGTCCATAGCGTAATATTTTATTATTATATGTACGTTATTGTGTTTATTTAGTAGTGTATATTAGGTTATATATTAATTATATTATCACAGACCCAGTTAAAAACACAGAAACAAATTTCTATCAATCCAAATGTTGTTTAAAAAAGATCTCTGTTAACAATAATCCGGCCCATTTTGCATGTAATTATATCGTATTATATCAATATCTAAATTATATAATTATTAAGATATACTTGTTAATTGTTGTGTAATAAACCCTTAGCACCTCTTGTAATGCTAACTACTCCTAAAATACGTTTGAATGAGGACCGTAATGATTAGAATTTTATGAGTTTCTTCTATTGTACCTGGAGGGGGAGAGCCATCTGAACTGCCATCGGTATCTCGATGCCAGGCTTCCTTAGCTTTAGATAATAAAGAGGTCCTGGTAGTGTGGCTGAGTGTTGGATCGGGGAATGGAATTTCATTACCGGTTGCCACCTAATGTACATACTGTATTAATATGAACAATCATATAGAATGACCACAGAATTTCGCAGGCACTAATGTAGCTTTTCTATACGTGACCGGCACCTCAATCCGTTTCCCCTCATTCTCCTTCTTTTTATATTCCTTTCCCTGTCTCATTCGGAGTAATGGACATTTACTTTTTTGTTATTAAAGACTTTGTGTAACTAATGGTATAATGGCATGCCTGTAAACATTGTCATAACACGCCTAGATTTGATTCCGTATCCGAGAAGCAAAATAAAACTGGGGAAGGTGAATTCCTCTACGTTCCCTGTAATATATTGTGCCTAATTTATGCGCTAACCGCGCGGCCTTCGGTGGTCTCGTATCGGTTGTAAGGTTATCAGCATCCCTTTTCGGTAGTCTGCTAATATTTTTACAGTTCTTTTCAACCGTTGGCGTTTCATTAATAACCATTACGTAACTGGACCTTTTCACCCAGACCTTACAGGGAGGTTGATGGACTCATGGGTGGTGGTGGGTTGGTAGTTGTTTTCCTAGCTTTACAAAGAAACGATATTGATAGTTCAAGTTCTCTATAATTCCTAATTAAGCAAATCTGATCGAGCCATCGTACAGCTCTATTGGGCATTCTCATCGTAATGTTAGAATACCAAGAGCCCAAGTATAGGTTCGCTTTCAGAGACCCTTGCGCCGTTGAGGGTTCTATGGGCTCTGCCACCTTTATATTGTAAGAAGTACAAACTTAAAGGTTACAACGGCTATCAGAAATCTAAAGTTGAAGTTACAGCCATTATATATATGTCCCACTTTTGGGCACAAGCCATGCGGCCCTAGTGCGGTTTAGCAGATTAAAATCTTAAAAAATCGTTCTAAGACATGAAGGTATCCAGTGTTTTGGTTCCAGCACCGGGGATCGAACTCGGGTTGTTAGCGTACTAAGCAACTTGAAGCGCTCGCTAAGCTACCAAGGCTCTATAATTATAAATCTATAATAATAATGTCTTTTAAAAATCAAAATAGTATTTCGGTAAAGAATAAAATATGTACACTCACCGTCGCGACGTAGTGAAATGAGATCGCGATTCACTGCTATAGCAGCTGCCGTATACAGAACTTTTGCATCTGAGGAGGGAAAAAATATTGGACGATTCAAAGTAGATTCTCGATCTCTATTGAATAAAGATATTTTGACTTTTGACTTTTTATTTTTAGTCAACCCCGAGGGAGAGAGAAAAACATGTTGATAGGAGTTATCATTAATATACTTTAAATCTTCAGAAAGATACCCCGCCTTCTGGGGGGAAGGCGGCGGTTATGTGGGGTTCTTACCCACTAAAACCTCCCCGGTGGCCCTTTCCTCGGTGCATGACGAGGGGCTCCGGGATCTCCAGTGGAACGCACCGGAGCCCCTCTGCACTGTGCTCAAGGAAAGCACGTCCCGGGTTCTGCCTCCCTCCTGTGCCCTCATAGTGCAAGGCTACACGGGCCAGCCGATGTCACCTTCTTCCCGGGTCCACCTTAGCGGACGACAAAGGCCCCCACCCTTGTCGCCCAGTGAACCCGAGGCCCCTTTTAGTCGCCTTATACGACAGGCAGGGGATACCGTAGTCTTATTCTTGAGAGCCCAGAACTACAGGGCTGATCATTAATATACTAGCGTAACCAGCCCGCTACATTTTGCTTTATTTTATTTAAATAAACGTACAACAGTAAACGGATACATTCACAGCGTTTTAACTTATCTTGAATACTTTAAAATCCTTAATTGTTATCTTTAATATACTTCAGTATACTTTATTACACTTCAATATGATTCATAATAACATAAATATACACAACGCATGTGTCAATACAAATTTGGGTTAAAAATAATAAAATATCATCATAGTAAATAAAAGCTGAATTTGACAGTTCAAAAAGAGGAGTGCTCCGATCGTGTTTAAACTTTACAGGATTACTCACCAGGTCAATGTGAAGATTGCCTGAAAGTTTCATTGAAATCGATCCAGCCATTTCGGACCCTATATGGAACATACCCACACGCTATCTCTCTTTTATATGTGTATATAGATATATCAAATATATGTATGTATTATAAAAATATTAATAGATACTTACGTGAAAGAATATATGACAGGTAATAAATAAGCATGAATAGTTTACTTATTGCTGCTGAAAATCAGCGCTGTCGCATCCTTGCGACAGCATATGCTGAGACGGTGTCCGATATTGGCATCATATGTTTTGTATTATTTGTCCGTGTAACTTTAACCGTGTTTTGTCTATTTTCATTCTTTTTTAATGTGTGTTATATTCTGTCTGTGATGTGTTTTGTATTGTGATGCCAATAAATAAATGTCTATGTGTATTATCTTTTTCCTAAAAACAAATCATGCCCTGCCACATATAAGTATTATAAAAACTTTTATAACTTATTTGATAGAGGACAAATAAAAAACACATTAGATAGTTATAACAATTCCTTACCCTAAAACAGTGGAACTATATCGGGAAATAACATCTGAGGGGCAGAGATCAGCACCATCGGGACTCATAAACGGGTCCAACTTTTGTAGAAATAACGCGGCCAACTGAAAAAAAAAACGAGTGTGCTTTAAAACACACGCCTAAAGTACAACTTCTTGTATAAATAGCCGTGAGCAAAAATAAAGGGTCGGTTAAATAAGTTTGAATATCTCGGAAGATAAATACGGTAGCTAACTGAAATAAATTGTGCATGATAGACGATTAAATATCCTTAAAATATCTTACGTATATAACTTGGAAAATACAGTATTTTTCATTAAATTTTATTTATTTAAATGTGTTGCCATGTGTATTACCACAATTAATAAAAAATATTTGATTTTATTTTAAAGATATTTAATTGTCTACCATGAACAATTTATTTTAGTTGGCTAGCGTATTTATCGTCCGAGATATTCAAACTTTCTTAACCGACCCTTTATTTTTGCTCACAAGTGTATACACAAAATAAAATGTATACACAATTGGTCAAGAGAAGAAAATTTGCCACGCACTGCTCTCTATTGCTCCTACAGTGTGATACAGACAATATGCCTGAACTTTATCTTAGATATATGAAACGTAACTGTCTCTCTTTCTATCTTCACTAAGCCGAGATTACTATTCACCGGGGGGACCCTTGTGTCGAGTTACTAGCGATAGAAATGAAATGAAATATTTATTTTACTTTTTTACACACACATTTTAAATGACCGGCATGCACACAAAATATTGGAAACATATTATCAAATGTAAAACACATATTATATAACAAATTCCACAAACACTTTCTCACTTAGTTTTCGTCCTTCGGTACACATCTCTCTGCTAGACTAATTTATAGCCTGTATTAGGGAGATGTTGTACCTAAGTTCGAGTTTATAGACTAAAGTTTGTTATATAGCTTTTGAGTATTCGTGTGTTTTTGCAAAGAGTAGTGTGCGTGGGTGCATGTGAGAGTGTGTGTGCGAGTGAGTACATAAGAGTGAGGATAATTTATTTTATGCTATGCAGAAATTTTTCAGTCTCTTCGTAGGTGAAATTATGGAGAAACGAATAAAGCAGCTTTTTACACTTATAGAGGTTCATGCTAAGCGCCCTAAGAGCCATGCAGGTGGCATATCTATCCGGCATTCTCAATCCGGTGAAGCAGTCAAGGCCAGCTTTTCTGGCCAATCTGTGTAGCTAGTCAAAAAAAATCGAACATTACTCGAACAAGGAGATTTTTCCACAATAATTTTGCTTCACTATAGTACGTGTTGTCAGTTTTAACAAGCGTCCAAAGACAGCCAGTGAACTCGTCACTGGTTTCATTTAAAACAACATTTACCGCTTCACCGACATCCTCCGATGAGTAGTACTTCTGCGCATGTGCTTGCGCGTACAGCCGCCGCGAGTACGTCGTGCACGTGCCCGCGCCGTGCACGCACGGGTCATTCGTCTCGAAACCCGATCCTACTACCAGTCCCCCGTCATACACTAGACCGCACTCCGTAATCGCTGAAATGTGAACGTTTCGAGCCAAGTTTCGAATGAGGTTTGACTGATAAATTTTTTAAATTTTTAAAAAAGACTAGGTTCTCAATTAACCACTATGTGATACGATAAAAGGCCGATCATGATGATATTTCCAGCAGTAGATAAACACAGGCTGATAATGAATCAATATGTACCAAGGTATGGTATGGTGGTGGATACAGGCCTTCCTTGTAAACGAGTTTATTAGAGCATAGTCTGCCATCTGGTTCTAGTACTAACAGATTTCATATGTCACATCAAATAGCCTAATGTACTATAATAACAGTTTAATAATAGCCAGGGTAATAACAATACCCTGGGTACTGTCCGCAATCGTACTGACGTAGGTTCGAATTCACCATTCCGTTATTGACGTGAACCATCTCCTAGCACAAGCCTAAGCTTAGTTGGAACGGAATGAGAACGTTAGTAACATTTCTGACAAAAAATATTGCTAGCTGCTAAGCTCTCGCGTTTTAACCTCTTTGTAAATAGAAAAAAATATTATTTGCTCCACCAAAATAACTATAAATATGTAAATATGAAACCTAAGCCTTAAATTTTTTTTTTCTACTTTTTTAAACAAAATTTGATTTTTTTTGCTCTCTTTGTTAGTTAATTTTTCTTTTAAGAAATTTGTGTTGTTTACGTTGTATGTATTTGTGAATGCTGTTTTCCTGTAATTAGTAAGGCAGGTAGCAGCAGCAGGAGGTATTTGTGGGTATTTTAAATTCCTCCTTGCGTCGTTTTCCTCATTGCTGAGGGTCGTGACCTCCACGAATTATGTTGCGGACGATCGCTTTCCACCTGTTGCGGTCTTTGGCAGTGTGAAATGCCTCGTGGACTCTCCTGTTGGTGTTGGTGCTAATTTAGTCTATCCAACGTTTTCCCTGTACTTTGCCTGTGACCAGGAGTGTTTCCAAGGTATCGGTTTTCCTGGCTATGTGACCGAAGAAATCGAAAACCCTACGGAGACAGACCATTGATAATTAGACAGTGACACCCACTTCCCGGAGAATCGACGCATTTGTGCGGTGGGCTGTCCAAGGTACTCGCAACATTCTCCTCCAGCACCACATCTCAAATGCGTCAATACGAGATCTATCTGCCTTCTTGAGGGTCCAAGTTTCCGGGTATTTTAAATTAGCATAGTTTAATTGTACTTACTGTTGGAAAACCTTATTAAATAAAATAAAATAAAATACAGGTTTAAACAGAGACAGCAATAGCCGTCCGTCTTCGACCAAGGTTATTAACCATATGCGGCAAACGATTCGAAACACGACAATAAGATCGTACAATCTAACAGTTAGCCGCTACTCTATCAATTCTGCAATATAAATGACAATATTACCTTTAAAAGAGTGGACATCAATAGCTTTAATTCCATAGTAAAAAAAGGCGAAGCAAGGCAAGCTTATCGCTTGTGTGTGCGTCATGAAATTCAAAATTTCAATACGCGAACCCGACAACTTCCAGCCGGTGAAGTAACATCGCCTATATACATTAATCCCAAGATCATTCAAACTCGACTGTACCCTCTCGTCGACCTGAGAATTCGAATAACAAAAAAACTTATTACAAATTTAACAAGTACTAGCGTATCCGCTTCGCCGGCACAGATTTTGCTTTATTCTATTTAAACAATAAAATTACATTATTAATAAGTAATAGTTAATATAACTCTCACAATATATTAAATTATTAATTTCTCTCCGTATTCATTCTCTTGTCTTCTCGATGAAGATCATTACCTACACCCATTTACATAATCAGTAAATACAATATCATACCCGTAGTAGTAGTATCATAGTAAATAAAAGCTGTATTTGACAGTTCAAAACAGAGGAGTGCTCCGATCGTCACCAAACTTTACAGGATTACTCGCCAGGTCAATCTGGATATTCCCTGAAAGTTTCATTGAAATCGGTCCAGCCGATTCGGAGCCTAAATGGAACATACCTACACACTTTTTCTTTTATATATATATATATACTTTTGTCCCTTAAATAATAACATTTAACATTCTCTTTCTTTATATCTCAATCAACAAACATTTCTCTATACGATTTTAGTAGTTCCCTGGTATATGTTCAAACCAACAATCCAATGCTAACAAAATTTAAATATGACCTACTTTATAGACTACTTGCCTTACGATCAGTTCGAAACAGAGCTATTAGTACTCAAAAATAGAAAAAAAAGGCCAATTGAAACCCCATTCCCTATCCGTGGAAATTCAACCGACCAAGCAGTGGTTCGACCCTCGGATCGGGATACACGTAAAAGAGAAACTGTCCAAGTAGAGATAACGCCTCACCGGGGGCCCTTGTGTCGTTTACTACAATAGAGGTTCAAGAAAGTGACCTCAATTCGGTGAAACCGTCAAAATCACTTTCTCCGATTAACCTGCGTAGATTCATCAAGAAAAACTTAATAATAGTGTATTATTATTATTAGTGTATAATAGGCTATTATTGTACTGTTTAGCTAATAAACAGATTTAAATAGGAAATAATCGTACAGTTTCATTATTAAAGCAGTTGACCCTCAGGGCGGTAGAGTCTTCTGGTGGAAACGGTTCAACAAATGTGATCATGTCCGCTGCGATGCCCAGCTCGAGTAATGCCGCTATACAGGAGTAAGCTTCTATGCAGTCGCCGTAAACAACGATTTTATTTTCTTTATTCAAGCCATTGTATGATTGTTCTGGAAAAAAAATATATTAGCTATTTCTCTCTTCATATAACTTTCTAATATACGATATTACTAATATTTATAATTATGTAGTATATAATAATTTTTCTATACATAGAAATATTCTTTCATGCTTTTACGTTTCAGAAATAGCAATGGCGACCATTCGCCTAATTTATTACATCCTGTATTTGAGAAGGGGCAAGTCAATCGCACAATCGTTAAATTTTTAAATATTTATAATTTTTTTAGTAGTATTTTCTTTCGTACGTAAGAAAAGAAAAAAATATTTTTATAGGAAAAGGGAAACGAACTAACGACTCACCTGATCTTAAGTGATCACCGTCGCCCATGAACATCAAAATATCTCTAGGTACATTGCCAACCTTTGACAATATATTAACAAGTCATATTGCAATGCGTAATGATTCAAGCAGGCCACAAGTCGAACTCTGATTATTAGAGTGATTTATTATGAAATACACGCTTTGATCGTATCCCATATATTATTTTGTTTATGAAAAAATATAAAAAATTAAGAACACAGTAAAAGAAACAAAAAATGCTTGTATATAAGAATGCGACGTAAATAGAGGGGATAAATAATTAAAATGAACTCACTTAATTCGGAGATCATTCGTAACAATTTCCTCAAAGCAGTGTTGGCGGAAAACAACGAATGTATAAGCATCATGTTGCCGGGCACATTAGGCGACGAGGGCACGCGATCCGGCCGGAACTTAGGGTTGTCCATGGGTAGTCTATCACATGCTATCTTTGTTTTCCTAGGTTAAGAGATTGTGATACAAAACCTTTATAGAATAGAATAGCACAAGAACACAAAAACGATAGGTAAAACAAGGACAAAAAACTACATAAACGAAAGTAATTAAAATTGTAAAAAATTAAAAAAAATAACAAAATAGAAACTGTGCCAAAAGAGTTTGGCACATTTTCTTTTGTTAGGCTCTAGGTTAAGTTGTTAGGAATAGGCTCGTGTCTTGAAGGCCCCCAAATGGTATAGATTTGCAAACGCTGCTGGTGACAGTTACTTTCCCAGATTGATAGTGCGTTGAAGAAAGTTAGGCGAGAAACGCACGGTCATGGAACGCCAACCATCCAGCTGGTGTTAATGGAATTTGGGATTCTCACCATGGCTTTTTGTAGCAGTTTTGTCCTCTACATTTTAGTCCCCCAGGCGACTGCTACCTACAGCTGCAACTTGTTTATTTTTTTATTTTTGGCCTTTGAGATAGGAGTGGGCTCGTGTTTTGAAAGTCCCCATATGATATAGATTTGGAAACGCTGCTGGTGACAGTTGCTTTCAATGATAGTGCTTGGAAGAAAGATACGTGAGAAACGCACGGTCATGGAACTTAGTCCCCCAGGCGACCGCTACCTACAGCTGCATCTTATCTATTTTTTTGTCTTTTACCACAAAGGAAATATTTTTCGTGTATCCTTCGCATACTTCTACTTTCTTCATATTAAAACAATTAAGAAACGAAACTAACGTTAATGTTCGATCTCGCATTAAAAGTTCCTTTAAATAGTCAGGATGTTGGAACTGTTGACCGCAAGTCAAAACCAGATCATCGTAATACTTCACAACGCCCCCTTTTACATAGATACATTTCTTTTGCCTGGAAAAACACGATCAATAGTAAATAAATCTTATATTAAATTAGAATTAGAAGGCTGCTAAGGAGTTTTGTTTTACTAACTAACCTACACTATCGATAGACTATTGGCCACCAAAGTTTGATTATAAAACCGACCTATTACAATCATATTGGCATTGCGCCACAAACCGTAGACTATAGATAAAAAAAAATAATATGCAATTTCAATTTATTTTTAAATAAATGATTTAAATGTTACATTATTTTAGAAGATATGTTACTATGTACAAGATTATCATATACTACAATCTGCTGCTGCAATTTTATGTGCTGATTTACCACGTATCAACACGTAAAATTGCAACAATTTTGGTGCCGGCACCGGGGATCGAACTCGGATTGCTAGCGTACTAAGCAACTTGAGTACTGTTACGTACCTGTCAATTCGCACCATGATTCCGGCTAGAATATCCATGTAGAAGTAGTAAGGTACACTCTTAATGTAGCGGTCGGTATATCTGCCATCGCGTGGCACGCACCTGTCAGCCGCTCGCAAACACTCGCCCACCGTGGGCAAACCGTGCTCAGATACCAGGGTTAGGTTAGTGAACGTTAGATATGGGGATGTAGGACTAAAAGGTAAATTTCATAGTAGTGAGTGGAGCGAACAAGTATCGAGAGAGAGCGTGAACATAATCGACCCGACATGCAATACATGGAAAACGAAGATGAGTGTAGCACGTGAGCCTATAAAGTGTCTGTTCACATTGTCCTTAGAAGTGTCTAGATTGTAACGGTCGGGAAAGTCTGACCTTGCAAAGAGTTCCACTCCTTAGCCGTCCGCATAATGAAAGAAGAGGCAAACCGCTTCGTGTGTAATGTAAGAAGGTCTACGACATATAGGTGGACCTGCTTGCCGCGACTAATTGTTTGGTGATGGAAACGGGACGGGGGATTATTATTAATGCAAAACCTCTGTACACTCGCCGAAATGCAACCGATAAAAAACCGAGAGCCAGGCCACTGGTCTACGGTGTTCGAGGCTCTGAAGATCACCTTTCCTCGCAGATTCTCCCCATTTAAAATATTAATCATTATGAAGTTTCTTCACTTCGCCGCGACTTATCAGGCCTCCTGGCCGATCAGAACTTTCCCAAAGTCTCGGCGGAATATTTACTTTTGGATTTTTAATTAATTTACCTTTTTGTTTGTAATCGAGGACCAACAAACTTCAAAAGATATCTACCATTACAGGTATATGTGAGGTGTGTAACTATTTAAAATCCACCTTGGCTGGATTGTCATTAGATATGGCTTCGAAAATATAATGAATGCCTTTTTGCACATTTGATCAAACTGTCACCGTTTACTTTAAATAAATAATTTCCGTTCGAGGGTGGTATACAGAAAGACAGACTTTACTTTTTTAGATTTTCTCATTAATAGTATTTTCTTTATATCTTGAAAAATGTTTCACGTAATGGTGTTAACAAACTACACTAGTCATTTAACTGTAGCTGAAAGATTTTGCTATCAACCTCCAATACGTAAGTAAAAATTCTATACAATTGAATATTACCTACCCCATTATCAATGTTTCCAGAAAAGAAAGACCGGTTCGACTTGCGCCAACTATTACGATGTTCCTATTGATGTAAATTTTTGGTAAACTTGTCATCGGTCGCTCTATAGTCCATAGTGCGAAGGGAGCGGAACTGAAATTCATTACTATTACTATACGTTACTATTTATAATAATTAATTTATTATAAAAATTAAATAATAAAATTTAACAGCCTGTATTCGTATGTCCCATTTTATGCAACATTAGAAGCGCGGATAATCAAGTAGAACTAGACAATAATAAATACGTTTATGACAATAATTATCGAGCAGAAGGAAAAAGACGAAAACAAAGACGAGAATAAAAAATATTAGTAGTTTAACTAATTATATACTTATTAGTAGTTTAAATAATAATAACTAATTATTAGTTTGAAAAATAGAGGCAAATACTTTTTATGACAAATCTACATAGATTAGGCAGAGAAGCTGACGTGTACTGTTTTACGGGATAGAGAGGTGGCATAGCTCTTACGTCGCTTAGCCTGAATCTCTATCGCTAGTAACTCGACACAAGGGCCCCCCTGGTTAGGGTTTACCTCGGCTTGGACGGTTACTGTGTTACGCATAAGCATACCGATCCGAGGACGCCCGAGAGGGCCGAACCACGATGCGGTAGGGTGCTATTTCACGGATAATCTAAGGGACATTAAAAAAGTTAATGAATACCTTTCTTTATTCTTATCCTTGTCGTTTTTGCCGACGTGACCGTAAGGGGGAACAGGTATCATATGACTTGCCATTGACATCAGATTGCGAACAGGACTCTATAAAGATAAAAAAGGCAGTACAACTACCTATGTATATCCCACAGTTGGGAAAATATACTCAGATTCAGATTCAGATTCAGATTCAGAAGCTAATGGTGAAGGATAATTATGGACATTACAACATTCCATGTCACTGTTTTAGAAATACAGATTTCTTTATGACAAACCGTTCCACCTTCGATCATGTGGTTAATTAACAGTTACGTTGAGGATAGAACAATTATCTATTACGCGATTAACTCAAATAAATTTAAACTTACTGAACCTTAATAATTGTATGTAAGGCATAATAAAGCGGAAATTATTAGATACACCTAAACCCTATTTCGTTTCTTACTGACATTTTTTCTAACTGAGATATTGTTATAACCGTTGTCAAGATACAATTTACAACGTCAAATTATGTTATAGTAAAATAAATGATTTAAAATAAATAGATAACTTATATTTAAAACGTATATTACTGTATTGAACAAGCGATGTTTAGCAAAGCTATCGTTATTTACATTGCTTGATAAATATTCAATAAATATATTTAACAAATAATGGAATTAGATAAAAGCCCGATGGAGGAAATATGAGAGATTGTATCTATGCCCGATGTAATAGAATTGGTATTTTGCAAAAACAAAATTGTTGAATTTCCAAAACATCAATTTTAATATTTAGTTAAATGGATACGTCATCACAACCCTCATCCCAAACGTCGTAGACTATAAAGTAATATATGACAGGTGTTCCCATAAACATTTAAAACTTCTTTAGGCACGCTCGACTTGTGAAGTGAGCTGGTGAGAACATTACGAAAAATGTGATCGAGCGAGACTAATGGAAGTTGAGAGTTAAGAAAATCCAAAGAGAAAAAGGATAACGTTTCGTATTTTACTGTAGGATCAAGAGAGAGAGATGCGAGCATGCATTTTTTTCTCTCAGGAACAATCGTATATATGTATTACATTTTGTGTAAATTTATTATACATATAGACATTTATAAGCATATATACTGGTTGTCTCATAATATTTTTACTTGGGAGCACATCACTGCGCTATCAACCACAAGCACAATTAAAACCTACTTACTTAAAAAAAATTGTTAATACTATTCTGTGTAAAAAAATCGTACTTGCCCATCTGATATTGACACGTCATGCCGTGAAAAAATGTACCGTAATCATAGTGGCAAGTAATTTTTAAAGTTGACGCTACTAGTCATTATTCTAAGATGTTAAAACACTTTCGACATTCTATCGTAATTTTTTGAAAAAAATATTTTTATTACAGATAACGAAGTTTATAATCAATGTTTATTTTTCAACATAAGGCTGTGTTATAATATATATTAGCCCAAATAAAAAAGAAATTAAGTTCACGTATAAGATGTGGATTCTCAATACTCCAACTAAGCTAAAGAAGTTTCACTTCAGTGGTATAGTCTAAGGCACACTCGTTAATAAAAGTGCAAGTCAGATTAGTTCAAATCTTGACCATCAGATCGTATGTGTTTAGCCAATAGGTTATCATTATGTACTTATATATAAACAATATCTAACCGCGTCTCCTCTGGCGAATAGCCGACAAGTCCAGAACAGTTGAGTGTAGGGGCTGTGGCGTAACACATCGCGCATGAACCAACGACTGTGCGATTCGAAAGCCGGCGACAGCACTCCCGCTAGCACCTAGAAGTATATATAGCCTAGTATATAACCTTAATAGGGATCTTTTACCAAGCTACTGCTAATCACAACGTAAACTACGAGTAACTTAGGAGCCTCGAGAGAACCTTAGCGTGGGCTGTTACGCTGAGCACTTTAGCAGTCAATCCGAGAGTGCCCGGTTATATACCCAGTTGCTTTAACCCATTTGGGAAAATCCTAGGTAGCACCACATTGTTATGAGCAGGATGTAGCACTAGGTAGGTAAGAAAAGGCCTACTCATCTTCCAATTTTATTTAATATACATAAAAATTGCATTGATCCTTTAAATTCAAAGAGATATTATATTTCCTAACAGACGGTATAAATATAACTAATACATTTGTAGTCAAGCTTATTTGTATTGGTTAACAGCTAGAAGATAGTTAACATTATATTTTACTAGCTGTTATTGCGTTTACATAAAAAAATTAAAGTAAAAATTACATAAGATAATTATATTGCGACCTTATCTTCTTCCCGATTACATTCCCGATACCACATGTCACATGAGCTGTCACGTGTCACCTGACCTGTCACCTGTCACGTGTCACCTGACCTGTCACCTGTCACATGACACCTGTCCTGTCACCTGTCACTTGTCACCTGACCTGTCACTTTTGTACACGTCCATGTGACTGTACGTCTACGTCTATATCTTCGTCTACGTCTATGTCTAAGTTTACTAAAACTTCCAACACTTACATTACCGTCAGCTCCTGGACTCACTGGTTCCGGATCTAAAGCATACTGTACCCGCACTGATATAGGATCTTCAACTGGCCTATAAAACGTAGAGTTACATTTTATTCAAATAGAGCATTTCAATATTTTAATTGATATTTAAATTTTTGCTCCAAGTAAGCTCTCACGTCTTTTACCAAGCTTTTAAGATCCCATATGTGACAGGTGGTGAGGCCACCCTCCAGCGTCCATGGCAAATCCTAAAGATACCCGAATGACAAAACGACACTCGCTCAGGTTAGATGTAAAATGTTGCGAATAATCTTATCCCGTAATTTAATGCGTAGGCCCCACTCAGATATTAAGAGCGTTGCTGGAATTTCCACCACTTCTACTCCCATCGCCAACGCTTCCCAAATTAGTATTTAAAGGTAATTAGCCATTTGAATGTCTTGATATTCTTCCCATAAAAGTGACCGAACGAGTCGTGGCTCGGCCCTAGGTTCGGAGTGCTAACACGATTAGAGTGACCGTCTAAACCGGGGTCCCCCACTCGGGGACCTTTGCGCCGTATTGTCCCAATAGAGTTTCTGAGCTCTGCCGACGCGAAATCGAAGAAAGAAATCGCTTCGTAAATTTCTAATATTGATGTTTTCATAGAGACAATATAAGCTAGGTCGCCAATGATTAAAAATAAAACTTAAAAATATTGAGAACATCGAAACTATGAAAATTATCTTACGCAAGGACGACCACGCCCACTGGCTGATTCCTACTCAGCAGCACGTACGTATCCAGCATGCTAGTGGTGAAGCTTGATTCAATCAGTTCTAATAGCTCGTTTTTCCGTGGTGCATGTTCCAGAACATCACTTAAATATGGTACGTCGTAATCTTCCGCTAGGCGTACACTAACTTCGCTGCATATAAATATTAATTTTTGATTTGATTTTTATATAGATAATTACCAGAGAAATCACAGGTATATTGATTTGCAATTTTTTGTGAAGGGTTAGACTGCTGGTCTGTCTAAATTGCAAGAACGTGGTATATCGTGGTGGGAGACATTACTCGAAATCAACGAAAATGTACGCGAAAATATATGGATGTGGCTTCTTATGATGTAATTATCAAAACTATTCTTTCTGTAGTTTTCGCAGTGAAAGGTAACAAAAATATCGTCACGTTATAAGTATGGATGTTAGATTTTTTTTACACAGATTGGCCAGAGAAGCTGGCCTTGACTGCTTCATCGGATTGAGAGATGGCATAGCTCTTAGGTCGCTTAGACGACGCCACAGGAAGACTGATGACAAAGGCAATGGCCGCATCAAGGGAGAGGATAGTGGACTACAACCTAAAATGGCCATGAGAAGCAGGGACACAGCGGTCACGGAGAAGCTAATAGCAATGCAGCGGCGCGTCTGCGACGCGTGAAAAGGAGCGATCTCTGGCCACCTCCAAATTCAGGCAGTATATATAATAAAAAAAACCAAAAAAGGAAAATAGTAACTGTAGAAGTGGCCTTCTTTTAATAAATGCAGAGTGAACAATTTAAGTGTATTGGAAAAGAGCACGGACACAGGTCTGTGGTTGCGATCTAACAACAATAAAAAAAATAAAAAAACCCGACACAAGGGTCCCCCCGTGAGGGGTAACCTCGACATGGACGGTTACTATATTAAGCTTTCTGATCTGAGGGCGCCCGATAGGGCCGAACCACGACTCGGTCAGTTGCTATTTCACGGATAAAGATATTAGATTTTTCAATAGTGTTTGTATTCTGCAAAAATCTTAAGAACTATACGTCCCAAATAAACAATAATGATATAGAATAATGCGTTGGTATTTAAGTATAATATTTAACATGTTTGTTCTTGTTTGTTTTCTTGTACACTATGTTTGCTTTGTGCTAAAGGCGTCGTTTGAAACCAATGAGTCACCTGAGATGTGAAACTGTGCAGTATGTCAAATTACTTCGTTTCGTATTCTATCCCTTAGAGAAATGCCGAGTCTCTTTCCATCGCTTGCTGTGCGACTTAGGTTTGTGAACCAGGTATAAGGTATGGATAGATAGACCAAGGTATAGTTTATTTGGTTTTCCGACTTTTGCAGCTCTATCAGATTCTATACTATGATATTGATATAGTATAGAATCTGGAGTCTTGTAGACTTCATTACATGAAGAAATAACACAACTGGACTCACCCTTTCACTGAATTTATATGCGCAACAAAAAGCGATTCATTCACAAAACGTCCCTTTGTATTGTAAGGCGTTACCAGCTGTAAAATAATACCTTTTAGATGTATACAACAGGTTTTTGAAACATTCAACAACAACGAACACAATTTTCAAATTTAGTATTTTTTGTAATCACCGCCTTCGCCTCTGGGTCAAAGCCATGAATATTTTTTAAAATTACAGATCTTTATTTTAAAAAAGAAATTTGAATGAGAACAAAGGTAGTCGACATAGCTCTTAAAGTCAGCAAGTTGTAGTGGCAGTGGGCCGGACACATCTGCCGAGTGAGGGACGGTAGATGGGGGACGAAAGACTTTGAATGGAGGCCTCCTTCCAGATGGACCGACGACCTTATAAGGATAGCCGGAAGTGGCTGTGGAAAACGGAGGATCGAATGTGGTGGAAGTCATTGGGGAAGGCCTATTTCCAGCATTGGATAGACACAGGCTGATGATGAATTAAAAACCTTACCGTAAAATGTTCTAGGATAGGGAATGACGGTTCGCTTGAAGGTAAACACATGATGCAATAATCTTTACCGGGAAATGTTTCAAATGCCGCTTCTAACAATTGAAAACCGAATCTGTGAAACACAAATAGTATTATCATATGACCAAAGACTAAAATAATACATATCAGAATAATCTTGAAACACTGCTTAGTACTTGATACGACGATATCAGAAGGTCCATGTGGAACATATCTTCAGACAGGAATATATTCGTAGGGTCATCACTTAATATCTATATAGTTAGCTACAAGTTCCAAGTTTTATAGTAACCGTCCAAACCTAGGTTACCCCTCACCGGGGAACCCTTGCGTCGAGTTACCATCGATAGAGGTTCAGGCTAAGAGACCTAATGTGCTATGCCACCTCTCAAGCCGGTGCAGCAGTCAAGACCTGGCCAATATGTGTAGTTCGTCATTAAAAAAATCCAAGTTTAATATATGCAATACCGAACAAGTACAGTTCTCGTTTTCTGAGGAGGTCGACGAGATCCAACAATCGACCCCTATTAAGTTAATTAAGTAACACAAGGTCTTATTTGAAACTCGCAAGATATTGTATAAGTTGTATTAGTACCGACTTTTTATAAGAATGACTAATACTTTAAAAAACTCAAAATAAGCGTGCAAAAGTTTTTAAATAAGTAAGCATTTTATTTCGATAGGAAATTAAACTAGAAATAAATTTTTTGAAAATATTTTGAGTGATGAGGTCTTTTTGGAAATGCCCTTGCGCAAAAGAATATGGGAATCCTTGAAGTAGTTGATTTAAATTTATTTTAAATAACCTTTCATCATAGTCTGGATGCATTGCGAATAGTTCGACGATGAAGGCATTAGAAGTCCCAGAATATCTCGTAGGCTCCGGGGTTTTATGCGGAGGCGCCGGCGAAGCTATTAACATTTTAATAAGTTGGTTAAATTAAGTGAGTAAATACAATACATTAAATAATTAATAACGTTAAATCTAATAACAAAACATTGTTATTATATATAATAAATAAATAATTACTAGCGCACCCAGCCCGCTTTGGCGGTCTAGATTTTCTTTTATTTTATTTAAACAATAAACTTACATCATTAAATATTTAATTTATCTCTCACAATATAGTAAATTATTCATTTCTCTCCGTATTCATTCTCTTCTATTCTCTTCTCGAGTGGGTCAAGATCATTACCTACACCCATGTACATGCAATATAATTCAATGTACTTCAATATGGTTCATAATGATATAAATATACACAACGCACGTGTCAATACAAATTTGGGTTATAAAACAATAGAATATCATGATAGTAAATAAAAGCTGTATTTAACAGTTCAAAAAGAGCAGTGCTCCGATCGTCACCAAACTTTACAGGATTACTCGCCAGGTCAATCTGAAGATTCCCTGAAAGTTTCATAGAAATCGGTCTAGCTGTTTCGGAGCCTATACACACTTTTTATATATATATATATATATATATATATATATATATATTTAGATTAGTTTCTTACTTTTACGACATTGAAATAAATTTCACACTTTCTATTGCTTTAAACTTTAAATTCAAATTTGACACCTTCTGAGTATTAATAACGTTACTAACTCAATTACTCATAGACTAACATCGTAATGCCATAGATATTGCGTATCAATAAATAATAATTATTAATTCTCAACATATCTACATGGAATAAGTTTACGGTGTGTGTCAAGTACGTTGTGTCAGGACTTAATTAAAAAGTTTTAAGCGTTGGATTTTTTTTACTATGTAATTGATGTACTGCAAGTGAAAAAACTGATTCATTCTGTACAATGCAAAAATCCAATGGAAGAACCTTAAAGATTTATGATTTGACATTTTTGTTCAAGATCATAACAACTTATGAAATCAACATAAGCATGATGTGTGACGCAAGTTTTGATAACAAAAACAGTTCGTTTAAAGCTATAAGATAATATTTCAAAACATTATTTTACATAACTGTCTATAAAAATCCACTTACGAGATTTTTTCACTTTATCCTTCTTAAGGGCCTTCTCGTCTGTAAATGACAAGGAATCTCTACGTCTATCATCTAAAATCTTGGACAAATTATCGACACCACTAAAAAGTAACAAAAGCATTAACAGTAGATAAAACATTATTTACAATCAATGTCGATATAGACCACATCTTAGGCATGCACTAACCCCATTGCAGTTTTAGACAACTCTTCATAAGAAATGAGGCGAGGTATTCTCAACAAATGTGTGTCAATGTTGACAATATCGAATTCCAGTTCCTCCTCATCGTCCTCCAGTAGATTCATAATGTCCAGCTGAGCTTTGGTGCTGAGATGCGACACTTGTGATGATAGGTCCTTTTCTTGTGTCTTCTGAACGAAATGATCTCCCTCATCATCTTCCTGTATCTACAGTAACAGTAGGTTGGTTAATCGTTCAGCCCTGTAGTTCTGGGCTCTCAAGAATAAGACTACGGTATCCCCTGCCTGTCTTAGAAGGTGACTTAAAGGGGCCTTGGGTACACGGGCGACAAGGGTGGAGACAGTCGTTCGCTACAGTAGTAGAAGGTGACATCGGCTGGCCTGTGTCGCCTAATCTCTGTGAGGGTGCTAGGAGAGGGACTAACCTCCCCCGAGATGTGCTCAAGGGCACAGTGCACAAAGGCTTCGGTGCGTTCCACTGGAGATCCCGGTGTCCCGCGCAGAGAGTAACCGGAGGTTATTGAACTCAAAACTCGACTAACCGTGGCCGATTTTCCTTCCCACACCCCTTCTGCAGCTATCCCTAAACCTTCTAATGGGTCCATCACGTGACACGCGTTATTCTGAAAACCTAGAAAGCTGTAAGAAACATAGTTAAAAATCTTAGCAATATGAATTACGTAAATTTATTGAACAATTTTTAATTATAATAAAAGAAAAAACCCTCACGTCTATTTTGCTATAGCGAAAACAACATCAGTTCGTAAATACAGTGGCCGGTAAATAGAAATGGTGGTATAAATTTTTGCAAGTGATTTTGTGTATTTTAGAAAACAAAAAAAAATTATATAGGCAAAATAAGATGGTTGTCAAACAAACCTAAATGTCGATTCAGCGTCTTTGTTGTATCTGATTTTAGTTTTATCTTCCAAGTGTCTGAGCCCCGCAAAAGGCGACAGTTCAAAGCTCTCCTCCAAAGCCTCGTAGTTGATTTGAGTGTTGAGACACATCAGGCCAACGGCCACTTCCTTATGCTGTTATCACAGAAGATATTTACATAGGAAACATTTAAACTGGCCATAAAGACTACGAGCACGGCTATCGAACACAATTTTGAAATATGATAAAAACAATGAATTGTTAGTCTCTTGATAGGCGGTGGCAAGTTATTCCAACACTTCGTGGCCAAGTATCTGAAACTGCCACGGAACGCAGCAGATCAGTGTTGCGGCATAAAATTATTTTTTGTAATAATTAAATCGATTAATTGAAGTGATTTCTTGACATATATTCATAGTATCGTATAAGTGGAACATGTGGCATTTTAGAACTACGATTTTAAAGTGTTGTTTTCTTTTTTTTTTGGACGAACTAACACAGTTGGCCAGAGAAGTTGGCCTTTATTGCTTCACCGGAATGAGAGGTGGCATAGCTCTTAGGTCGCTTATCCTGAACCTCTATTAGGTGGTAACTCGACACAAGGTTCCCCCCGGTGAGGTGTAACCTCGTCTTGGACGATTACCATTATTACGCGTTAGCAGTCCGATCCGAGGGCGCCCGAGAGGGCCGAACCACGACTCGGTCGGTAGCTATTTTAGTAACAAAAATCTATTGGGACAATCTAAGCTAAACTAAATTATATGCCACTTCGGGAAGCGTAGTGTTGAGAGTAAAGCACAATTTCATTCGCGTTATGAGATATGCAATACTATAAGTGTAAAACAGTTATTGTACCTCGCAAACAAGTATCACCCGTTCAGACTCAGGATGGCGTGATATTAGTTCGCTGATATAAAAATCTCCATAAAGATCACGCATTCGTCTCGAGCGTCTTTCAATTATTGGCAGCAAGTCGTCGTTATCTTCTTCCCTAATAAAAAGTGTTACTACATACATCCAGGTCTTTCCATTTGATAAATTACAGCAGTGTTGGATCATTTGACGTCCTTTTAACTCTTTTAGTGGGGAAGACAGAGATCAATCGCTGTCCGATTTTCACCAAGCCTTAAATCCCATATGCGATACAGGTGGTGAGCCTATCCCCGTACAATGGACACAACGTATGGCTTGCTTTTACAGTTCAAGAGGAGTGCTCCGATCGTAACCAAACTTTACAGATTTACTCGCCAGGAGAAGAAGAGAAGATCTGAAGATTTAGAAGAAGTTATGTAACGCTGTTGGTCAACTATGTAATGCCTCTATAGAAATGTGAAATTCTTACACAGCTCTTCTGATACGTAATCGGAGACAAACATCATTCCTTTCAGCAATCTGTAGAGACGGCAATCGTTCTCCAGATATGCCACGCTCCAAGACCTGTACGCGTTTGAATGACATTTCATTCCGTGGCTGACCAGGAACTAGCACTGTCAGGTATAAACAATCTAAGTTAATTCCACCATGTCGATTCTATATGTCATAAACCCTCTAAAGCTTCAGGTGACTAGTGATTTCTTAACAGAAATAATATGATTACATTGTTCTCTACATGTTAATTAATATATAATAAATAAAACTTCGAGACCAGGAAACATCGTTGGTAAAATGATCGTTTAAAAATGTGCATTTATGTATTTATGTATAACTTGTTTTTAAATTTACATCTCTCTCTAGTGTCGTTGCCCGTTGTCTGTGGATAGTGGTCACCATCAGGGTTGCATATCGCGTCTCTTACGCCAGAGTAAAATTAAATCTCATATCGGCTTCTGTATATTGCGTCTCTTACGACAGAATAAAATTTGGACAACAACGAGTCTTTTATTTGATCGATTTGATGAAGGTGGTCGGTCACCTCGTTGGGGATCCGCGGCGAAGATTTTTTCCTTACGTGTTCCCAGCTACGATCAGTTTCTCCATACTTTCATCGCCTCTGCGCATTGTGTGGCCGAAATACACCAATTTCGTTGTCAGCATGTTTTTTTTATTATCGTGTGTAACAAAATGCTAACGGAACGCACACCCCGGAGCCACAATGGGCCGGCAACGATTAAAAATCTTGACAAGGTATTCCAATACAGTTCACAGTATACACGACGGTCACGGGATAACATCGAGCATTTCTTCCGCAATCCCCGATCGGCGCTCGGATTACACGGGCTTACCCCGGGAGGGATGTGATGCTGTCAGCATAAGTTGACCAATTCGCCTTTTTATCTCAGGGAATTCTTTCATTTTCCGTCGTTACAGATTTGGAAATCTTATCATATTAAATTTCTTGAAAATAACAGGATAGCCAAATGCATGCAACTTCGAGGACTCTAACATCTTTGGTTTTATTTAAATCGAAACCACTCCACTTTTGACTGATGGTGATGGTGACGGTAAACATGAAGTCTATGGTCGAAATCAGGATTTCAATTATAATTAATCTTATCACTTCATCAAGCCTAAATCTAACCGCTTAACCGGTAGGCTATCACTGCTCCTATAACCATTCTATATTTATATAGCGATATTATATATATAACCATGCTATTAAAAACATAATTATGTCTCACCGGTGTTGCTGACAATACTTTTCACCATAGCTATATACAGAAGGTATGGGTCATGCATAAACACAGACCTCAACATATTGTCAACCAATTCGCGCCCATATGATGTATTCCAACATAACAAATGTATAAATAACGTATTCCTTGACGTTAGTTCCACGGTTCTGAAACACAGACCATACAGTCGTCTTTGTTCTGCTAAGTCTTACTCAGCTCAAGCATAGGATTAAAGGTCTCGTTAGCCCATTAATTTCAACTACAACGCTAATCTCGAAACACATTTTTGTGACGTACACAGATTATCAAGAGAAGCTGATTTTCACTGCTTCACCGAATTAAGAGGTGGCATAGCTCTTAAGTCACTTAGCCTGAACCTTCGGCTTGGACCGTCACCATGTTAAGCTTAGGCGCCCCAGAGAGCTGAACCATTGCTATTGTACGTTGGTATTTCACGGATAAGCTAAGGGACATCTTTAAGCTCAACTAACTTTTTTGTTTATGTCTAGTTCCCCCAACGTGGGTGGTTAGGGATTTTGTCATTCCTCTCTTTCTTCCATCTCTTAAATTTAATACATACAGGTTACATTGTTCTTACATTTAAATCATTCTTACTATCTACTACATTCTATTATATTTTCTGTTACATTTAATACATAATATTTATCTCTAATTTTACTGTAGTCTTAATTTTATTCTAATTTTTATCTTATTACAATTTTTTCTCTTTACTCTACCATGTCTCTATTATCTCTACTATTTGCCACCGTTTTTTTAATTACATTTCTTTTCTTTCCTTCTGCTATCTATGTTTGGGCTCTCTACATCTATTGCTATAGCAAATGTGCAGAGAGCTCCTTTTATGTCACTTTTTTATTTCTGTTTACAACCTTCATTGCGACCTTTTTACAGAATTCCAAGAATTTACGACGAGTGTCACTTTGGGAAGCGTTGTCTCTGGAAGAATTGGCGACCGAAGGAACTCCAGCCGCTAACATTTAGCGGGGGTGGATATAATGGAAGAGGGTTGGCCATAAAACGGCCTTAACGCGAAAGAATAATTCCTAACCTCCGATGGTCAGGTATTTACGAAGCGATCGAACACTTTACTGTCAGCTTGAAATAAGCAAATTGATGGCTTCCTTCACAATCCAGAACACAAACACATAATATATTACAGAGGTACACTCACATAGTTATACCCGTTAAGATATTAAAGTTTCCATAATATCTTCGTCTGTGGAAATTCTTTTGCTATTACTGATACGACTCAACATCAAAAATATATCTAGTTAATATAAAAATGGTTTGTTATCAAGCCATTGTTATCAACTTATAAAAATATAAAGCCTACTTATATTTCGTCCAGATATATTCCTCCCACGAGGCTGCAGAAACAGAGGGTATTAACGGAAAATCCTGGACTGCTAGAAATCCAACAACGTGGTCATGTTCGTTTAGTTGACATATAGATAGCACACAATTTTTTCTGTAACAAATATATTTTTATGGCTCCAGCAGCCACCATCTTGATGGTTGGCGTCCCCCGACTGTACGTTTCTCGAGTAACTTTCCTTCACGCACTGTCAACCAGTGTAACCAACTGTCTCCAGCGGTATTTCCGAACGTTTACGATTTGGGGATATTCAAGAAACGAGCCTACTCCTATCTCAAAGGCGGGCAACGCATCTAAAGCTCCCCTGGTGCTGTGGATGTTCATGGGCGACGGTAATGACTTAAGATCAGGTGAGACGTATGCTCGTTTACCACTTTTCATAAAAATTAAGCCTCCTATACCTGTTTCCTCTACTTAAAGAAATACCATGACATCACTTATTAATAAAAATATACATAAACACGCATTTCCTAAGCTAGTACGCCTAGGATTACGATTTAAAAAGCCTTTAAGTTATTAATCGATCTTTGCTTTCTTTCACTTTTATTTATTTTATATGTTCCAGCAAGTTGAAGTGGCAAAGGGCAGGGCACATAGCGCGTAGAACAGATGGCCGATGGGGCCGAAAAGTTCTCGATTGGAGACCACGGACCAGCAAGCGCAGTGTGGGACGTCCACCTGCAAGGTGGTCTGACGACCTCATAAAGGTCGCAGGGCGCAGCTGGATGCGGGCCGCTTACAACCGGTCCTTTTGGAAATCGTTGGGGGAGCCCTATGTCCAGCAGTGATGTCTTACGGCTGAGATGATGATGATGTTAGGAACAAGCCATTCCTGTAAAGAAAGTACAAGGGCATAGTCCGCCGTGCGGTTCTAGTGGGGGTATTCCTTCAACGCCGATGGGGTGGTAAATCACCACTTAAACTTGCAATCCTTTGGTGCCGGCACCGGTGATGGAACCCTGCTTTGGTCTTAATCATTACTACAATTCATTATTGCTTTCAAATTGTGTAAGCGAGAGCGCGGTAGATAGAGAACGCAAATTTGTACTCAGTGAAGTAGAAAAAATACTTATCAATTTAGTTGGAATAATGTGTGTACCACTGATTGTTAGTCCGTGCCAAGCGTTCTAGGATACGTTGTCACGAATTTAACGTCCAAACGCCTAGCGCCCAGACACCTGCGATTTTTTTTTTTATAACAGCCCATATACAGTGGGACATATATAGATTATAGGTTGTTATTTTACTTTAACTATATGACGCCCAATTAGACAGCGACAAAGCAACGCTCTGTAACAAACGACTTCAAAGGAAATTAATAGAGGATACCGATCCATCTGACAAGTTCCACGAATGCAATACTTACATCAAGCTGAGAATGTCGGCGGAACTTGTGATTCGGAAATTTTCAGCCATCGATTTATTCAATAGCTCATACACTTTAGGAGCATCTTCGATCACAGCAAGACGCAGCGAACCCAATTCTGGACCGAATAAAGGTCTCGAAGCCATTTTCAATAAAACTGTTCTCAAATATTTATATATTTAAATAAAACAATTCCACATCTTTCAATGTTGACAACTTTTGAGGATAATTACTCTATGAGTATTAATCTGGAATTGTTTTTCTTTTGTGCATTTTAAAGCTGCTACAAAATTATCATAGACAAAAAAATATTTTTTGTAACGTTTTCTGTTTCTCAGGCATTCATTCCTTTACATGTTGAAAAATATCTTAGTTACTAAACACTGAAAGTGTAAGATCAATTGATAATAGTGCTGTGTTTAGGTATAGTATAACGTACTATTCCCGAGCTGAGCTCTGACGAAGCGTGTACAAGAAAACTCTGGAACTTTCCGGAACGTCATTCAATATCAACTCATGTGTTACTTACGAGTAGATGAAATATTTGGTTTTTTTCGAACTAAGTATATCAATCAATCAATCAGCCCTTATATTCCCACTGCTGGATATAGACACGCCATTCACTTCGAGCCTGTGCTGCCCCGACGACGACATCCGACCAACGGGCTGGTGGTCTGCGTTGGCGTCACTGTTTTGCCACGATTCTGTTACTGCCCTGGTCCACTGACCGCCTTCTCTCCTAGCCAGGTGTCCCGCCCATGGATTAGTTGACCTATTAAATTTATTTGCCTTTTGTCTATCAGCATTGGATGTGAGAACTTATTATATTTTAAATTATATGAAGCACATCTTGTAATTTATTTTGGTCCATCTGTTCTGATAGCCGAAGCTCTTAGAACACTTTATGCTTAATTAAAGGTATTCTTGAGATAAACTGGCTCTCACTCTAGAAACGAAAGCCTTCAGTTTCGAGGGTGTCAGAGGATTCCCTGCACCCGATTAAATGCTTCAATCATATTGCTAAAATTTTACATATATATCGATTTATTTACATATATATTTGAAACATATATGCTGTAATATTTAAATTACGATTCTACTTAAATAGATTGTTGAATCAAGTAGAGGATGTACGGTGAGATGTAAGGATTGAAAAAAAAACAAAAATGTAAGACAGACTTAATTTATTTAATGTCCTTACATTCAAACCCGAATTTTAGAATACACAGTAATAAATCATTCTGATAAAAGCTTCGTCGCATGCGACGGAACCGATACCTTTAAATATTGCGCCTAACTTAACAAATAAAAAAGAAAACATTTCATTGAATCGTTTACTCTATGCTTAATATACAAATAACGTAAACCTAATAAAAAAATAATTTAATTCTGTAACAATTCCCTAGTTCTAATTATCATCAATAAATATAAGACTTCATTGTGTGGATCTCTTTGGGGCGATAAATATATAGAAAAGCAGTCAATTAGATACGTAACTTAAATGTATTATTTCAAAAGAGAATAACTTATACAAGTAACAAATTTCTAAAGACCCCCCCAGTGATTCCAATTTTTAAGTTGTTATTCAAAAATCAATTTCTCCAAAAGGAGAAAACTTAAATATCAAGTAAGAAAATTAAAACAATTATTGCTTAGCTATTTCAAACCCAGCGCATGCCACTTTTAACACTTGCAATTTGTACAACGTACATAACGGTATGAAAAATCGCCACGGACAATGGAAATCAATATTCACCAACATATATCCAAAAGATATAAGATTGATTGTTTTGACACCAATTGAGATGATTCCAAGACCAATGTAGAACAACAACAGTATGTAATGACATCAATAAAGAAAACTAAAAGTTCGACGGCGACTGGCATGAGCGTTCGCTCAATGTGAGCATGTGGCGTTCATTACATATATACTAAAGAGTTAGTTCTGAAAAGAACTGAATTGTTCTCCGTTAAACTTTTAAGAAAACCCAACTAGACGGGCACAACTCGACGGGCACACCCGACGGTCACAACACAACGGCCGCGAGCTGCAACAAATGAAACGGAGCAACCACGCCACGCGCATATGTAAGATCTCCGTCGGAGTGCGGCGCGGGGGACAGCGCGCCGGATTCACCGCTTTTTATTGGACATAATAAGATTCAACACGTTATAGAACCCATATTTTATAAGACCATATTTTGTATATAAACAGCAACGTTTACCCTAATAAATTATTCTGGATTCCACAGTCTACTTCAACTACTACAACAGTATTATTTTCAACTCATATCCAAAGTTCTGCCCAAGTATCCTGCCAAACCATCCTGCCAAAAGCACTTTACAAGTCGAAGTCGAGCATTTCAGTACATCGACCAGATCAATGTTCACATCGAGATAATGCTCATGCCATTCGCCACCATCCGCTGAAATCAGGTCAGCTTCTCTGACCAATCAGAGTAGATTCGTCCCAAAAAATAACGAAAATATATGTGTAAGTATGCGAATTTACCCATTAAAAACGAAGTAGCAACTATCACCCTATTCATCCCCTAAAAAAGGCTAGTTCGGTTTCAATGAATCTTTTAACCAATGAACCAATAAACATTAAATAAACACAGCGTTCAAAGTTGACATTATGGATCTTAATTTCACTTCAGATTCACGGCATATTTTCCTATACTTACGTTAATACTTGTACCGTTGTTATATAGGTTAGTGACACATAGAAGCGAGAAATGTTTTGTCAACACAGTAATCGTTTAAAGCATCAATAGCTTAATAGTTTACAGTAGTCAGCGAAACATACGTAACGTAATCCCATCATTTGACTATAGCCGTAAACTATTTTTTAGTTTATTTTGGAACGGGTAAAACGAACGTTAATAAATGTCTTTCTTCTACCATTCTTCAAGAAAAATAACGAGTGGTAAACAACAGCTGAATTTGATTTTAAAATACCGTGCTGCCATCGCAGAATATCTGCGTAGGTTAATTTCGCTTTATGACTAATATAGCGGATATCTTTTAAAATCATCTTTCTTTTTCTGACTTCAAATGAGCCTCTGGGCCCCGAGGCTGCTATTTGACAATGACATTTCACTATGAAACCAACCTATTACAATTGTGATTGTGCCAAAAACGATAATCTAGTTATCTAATTTTTGAAATATTTTTTTTTATTATTTCATATAGTTTTTTTTTAAATAAAAAGAATGCTAACATTTTTTTTTTCATAAATATTACTAAGATTCGTGTTAACCAATCCAAATAAGCGTATATGTTAGGACATGGTTCACGTCAATAGTCGAATAGTGGATTTGAAAGCACGAACTTATGATTCGCAGACCGTACCCTAAGCCATTACGAATTATTTACGAAATTTTTTATTACGGAATTATTTACGGAAATAATTACGGAATTATTTACGAAATTAACAAATAGCAATAATTGACACAATATTGGAGTGTCAGTGGTAATATTACATAGCGTAATTGGAAAACAATAGTGGCACAACTGAACGAAAATAGATTACCAAAACTAGCAAATATCAACAACTATGATGCCACTGAACTTCCATTTTGGCACAATTGGTTTAGCAGACTCGGGCCTGGCCCTGCTCTTCAACCCTTTACGAAAAGGAAAAAAATAGTAGTTCTTATTGTACAGTACAAAGTTCATGCGTTCAGTTTGAAGTAGCGTTTAGGCGGACGTAAATTTTAAATGTCATATATAGACAATTCTTTGTATCATTTTCCAATTTCATTTAACACGACGGCACATAACAATAAAATTCACTTTTAAATTAATAAACTCATGTGAACATGATAAAAAAATGATTATGACCTCAGTATAACCAATAGTTCGATAGTCACACAGAATATACCATATGTCAATGCCTAAGAATAACAACCCATGGTCAGGTCTGAAATATTTTGAATGGAACTTCAGGCTACATTTTCTCGACGAGGCGACTTTCTTAACCCAATAAATTTATAAAAGAAATCATGCTAATTTTACGCTACACTGACCCGGTGGAGTAATTTTGTTTACCAAAAACAAAAAGATTAATCTATGAAATTATATACAATAAAAGTAAAGGTCATAATGAGGTTTGTTCATAGGTAACCTTTTTCAATTGAACCTACAAAATAATCTTATGATCAGCCTAACTTATCATAGCAAATCTTAGTGATGTAATATTATTAAAACTAGTATCAATGATTATGCTGTAAACAGACTTTCATATAAAAATCCAATATCACACTAACGTAAATGAGAAACATACAAACCATAATTAAATTTTAATTATAACTAATCGCTTTAAAATGGAAATGTCTTTAATGTGTACAAAAATATCATCATTATATTCAACATTCTATATTCCCCTACATAGTTGTCACACAATCCAATATTGTGTTAAATTAGTGTGGATCCTAATCAGCTAACTCATAGTTGATTTGGTTTATAATATTGTGTATAACACTATTGTTATATAATAGTCCGTACGCAACTGCTACTGCGCGGCGTAGGCAAGTGCTACTGCGCGGCGTAGGCAGGTGCTACTGCGCGGCGTACGCAAGTGCTACTGCGCGACGTACGTATGTGCTACTGCGCGGCGTAGGCAAGTGCTACTGAGCGGCGTACGCAAGTGCTACTGCGCGACGTACGCAAGTGCTACTCTACTACTGCAATTCGTACTAAACGTACAAGATATCACAATCTGCAAGATCATTTTTCAACTGGCTTTAATTAATTCGGACAATTATTAACCAAGTGTATAGATATTTATTGAAAAAAACAATTGTATGTGATAAAATTATGTCTCCTTTTTAATTTATGGATATAACAAGTGGTTCTATAATCTGTTATGTCATATTTATGTATAGGAGGATAGACTTGAGCATTCACTTGTCATCAGAGCCTTTATATTTTACAACGAACAGAGCCAAGCATAGAGCCAAACATCGCTACAAACATTTTCATGATCGTTGTAGCTAACTCCACGAAGATGTCTTGACATGTCAATCATGACTGGAATGCTAGCCAACAAATATGTGTTTATAAAATGTGTGTGTTATAAAAGCTCATTACGTGTGAATGCTAAAGTCTATAAATACCTTAAAGCTTAATGTTTACATGGCCACCGTATACGACATCTTGAGATTTATCTTACTGCTAAATCTCGTATATATTTAACCTCCGTGCTAGTTCTCATGCCGGTGAGTAGCAATTACGCGCGTCCTAGTCATGATTCATAAGACACCCAATTTTTAGTTACATCGTAAAACTAGAAGGAAGTGGACAAGTTATTTATACGAATTTATAGTATACGAAACTAACTATTACTCTCCTTATATTATTATCATATAAAACTATTTTTTTAACATCACTTAAATTCTGAACAAGGTCAGAAATATTAAATTATAGTCCCTTCTATGTTAACACGAGATACTACGTAAAGAAAATGAGCTTTCAAATTATAACTTTTATTTGATTGGTTATTTTTTTTCGTCCCTTCATAGGTCCCAAATGTGTCATTGCTGGTTGAGAGGGCATTTTATGGCGTGGAGGAATTATCAAATTAAATTACAAGTTAATAACACATTATTTCTTTAATGTACTATTTTTTCTTGTTCAATTATCTAATTTAATTTGTAAAAATCAACTTGTAATTTATTATACCAGTAAAAATGTATCTCTGTGGCAATAACGTACCGACGTACATCGGGCACAAATTTAAACCATAACATTATCTTTCACATAAGTATCTGAAAACTCATTGGTATAAACCAGCTGAAATTCAAATACCTACCTCACGGATTGGTATATTAGATGGAATATATATAATAAATACATTTTTTCTTCATTTACATAATATCTCATGTTAAAGTAAATGGGGCAGAGTTACCTATAACAAATTTATAATATTAGTTACTAGCATGCGAGTATATGTAACATGTAAAATAACTTAAGGCAAGTAAGGAAAATTAATATACAGCTAATTTATAACCTACGCAAAAATTAAATCAAGTCAATATTTATTTATATATAACACAGAGATCATTATAAGATAAATACGTATTCAGCGTGGAGGACTGTCCTTCGACAAGAACTAAGACAAAACCAAATAAAAACGTAAAACTGCGCACTCTAAACGTATACGTACGTAACGTACGCAATTTTTTTTCTATGACGAAATACATAGATTGGCCAGAGAAGCTGACCTTTATTGATTCACCGGATTGAGAGATGGCCATAGCTCTTAGGACGCTTAGCCTGAACCTCTATCGCTAGTAATTCGACACAAGCTTTTTTCTTGCGTACGCCGCCCGGTGAGGGGACGTACGCAAATAAAATCTGATCTGTATGTGATCCAAAAGATAAAATAATTGAGGACACCAAACAGGAATTGGTATAGATTTAGACCTTGCTGAATTTACGAGATTTTAAAATGACCTTACTAAAAGAATGAAACACTATCTCTCAAGATTTTGTATATTGACTAGGGGCGTCCCAAAGAGACGGAAAAATAACAACTTACTGTTTTCCTTCCAGCCCGAAACGGCTCGAAGGAAAACAGTAAGTTTTATGACTAAAGCCTTTTCTAAGCAAAATTGTTTCACCCTAGTTTTCTTTTTTGTTCTGTCCTTCGATGTTTACAATTTTATATTATCCAATAATAAACAAAATGATTAGCTTAATTATCTCAAATATTCATTTTTTTGTTTTATACTTTTTTTTTCACATAAATATTTCTTGTAAATATCTATTAGTGCATATAAAAGAAATTTCGATGTACACTTATATAGACTTTATGTTTTGAATTAATATTTTATCACAGCATATGGCCTATTTTAACTTTAAATTGTTTGCACATGATTTTTAATTGTATTTGTAATAAATGGATTTAATTTGATGATACCAACCAATACGGTAGCCAAGTTATCGATAAAGTAGCATGATTATTTGTTACTGCTTCGCTAGGTGGAATTGAAATTCTATAAATATCAAAGCTTCAGTTCGACCCTTCTAACTTCCGAATAAGAAAGCTAATGCGTCTATAGTGGCGCTATTCAGCCCAAGCGCCTTAAACGTCTGGCCACCTCTTAGTTCAATGAAGATGCAAAGCATCCAGACCAACATTTTTAAAGATCCCATGACTCTGCAACAATACCAGAGTGAGCCAGGTCATCATCATACCGGTCTACTTCCGCGATCTGGTCTCCTCGGAGGGCAACTTCCTCAAGTTCAGGAAATGCACAGGCTTGGCACAAAAGAACCCGCTAAAAAGTCGTCCGACTCCTTAAGGGGGTGAACTCCGAACGGTGGAGAAACGCCTTGATGAAGAACTTGTAGGGAGTCAAGAAGGTGCGTGAAGGGCCACACGGCCAGACCACGCGTACCCTCCCGCGTTTAGGCCCATATAACCGCAAGGTTGGTGGGGCCATGGGAGGGGGTGGGTAGATCATCATCAGCCGAGTCTTCATCGTGTCATCATCATGGTCGAATCAAGAGTACTGTACCACCATAGGTCTCAGGAGTAGAGACAGAAATGATTGGCTACTTCAAGATCTTAAAGTAGATTACTATAACTGCTAAAAAACAGCGCTGTCACATCCTTGCGACATCACATACTGGAGACGGTGTGAATTTTCATCATGTCCTATTTGTCCGTTCCTTTTCTTTCTTTTTTATGTGTATTAAATTTTGTTTATTATGATATCAATATAATGTCTATGTCTAAAACAACTAAAACTATAAACCACCAAAGAAGGTAACCTTTAATATTGTTACTGTGTCTCATCTGTAATCCCGTGATTAATAAGAATAAATATCCACCAAGCACTCTTCAAGACACTGTGATTTCTCCAATTCTACACAGATCAGAATAACCAGTTTATATAGGAACAACTATGTGACTGGGATGTCAAAGACCTCGGTCTTCCCTGTGGCCGTGAACGCTATAAAGTGCTAGAAACGTCGAGAATTATAAATAAAATCAAACCTCGATATAAATCAATGAAATACAGAGAAATAATCCTATTATCATAAACATAAAAATCTTATATCTATGACTTATATATTTACATAGTTGAAAACCTTCCTTCACGTATACTGACACTGCATTTTTGTTACAAAACTAGATCTTTTCTCATCTCCACTATAATACCCAATATTTTATATTTGAACTTATCTAGGACACTAATCCTAATCCATATTAATATATATATATTTTCCGCTTATATTACTCTCTGCATGTATAACCAATACTATTATTGCTGTGTCGGAACTTCATCACAAGTGTATAAAATTGGTGTTAGAATTGTTTTGAATAGGATTTAGCTTACATGACAAAAGTTGGAATGGTGTAATAAATTTAAGAATTAGGTCTAAATTCTTTACTTTGGAAAGAACAAATGTCAATTTTGAATATTAGTAACGATTATGAGACTTAATTTTAGTGATATTTGTACACAAAGTATGTATGATGCCATAAGACTTTACAAGTTCTCATCACTCTTGAAAAGTTAACACAAATGCTAGTTTTAGCCTAGTTGCAGAGAACTCGAACTTCCGATCTGATGGTCACGGATTTAAATCCCAGTCGGCTTCTACTAACAAATGGCCGTTTTTAAGAACAAAACATAACTTGCTAAAAGTTTCTGTATATGATGATGGGCTTACATATGATACCTTATAAACTGGTAAAAAATAGACAGTGAAAGCTTTCTCTGCCTACCCTTAATCGTGGAAAGCGAGAGCTTATTGAAGTTATACTTCTTTAGGCGCGTTATGAGATAATGATAAGAGTGAAATTTTAAAATGCACGCGCATCACCGTAACACTATAACAGGTTGAAGCTGCATACTTCTTTATGCGCGTTTTATAATATTAGTGTCAAGTGGTTTAGATAGATGGCGCTATTATCAATTTATTAGAGTAATATTCAGATTGATGAGTCTAGTCTAGACGGAAAGCTATTGCTATTCCAATTACGATAATAAAGATGTCTGTATCATTTTTATTTCTCAAATGTATATTTACGCATGTCCTTACACTGTGTCCTAAAAACCTGCTATTAACCGACTTCAACTATTCAAATAGTTTGTGATTTTTTTACAAGTTTGTGCACTCAAAGTGCCGTCATTTATAATACAATTTTGATTTTTTTAATGATGCCAAAGAAGTATAAATTCTCACTCGCGTACATATGGAATCGAACCCATTTTTTTATATATATTTACTGTTAGAATATATTAGACGATCGCCTGCGCAATTCGTCCGAATAAGGTAATGGTACATTACGTAAAAATATAAACACGATCGAGTCTCATACTTAAGCACGAAATTCTAGTTTAAGATATACAATACATATAAGCTTTGGAGTTCGTACAGATCGCGTAGAAAAAACGGAAAGCGATAACTTTTGCACTTTTGATTCTCCAATAATGACGACATAATTATGTTTTATACATTATAACTTTATCGCATGACAGTCAAGATATTAGTAATATATATAACTAACTTTTCAAAGCGACGTATCTTAACTAGATATGGTTACAATGGTCTTATATCTATTTGATTTCAATTTTGCCCACATCGCAGAGCGCTGTGAGAATACATGGTAAGCAGTTTTACTATGTATATCAGCGTGAACGACGCGTGGGTAGAGGCAACTTACATCACTTGTTTGACTTATGTTTCGGTGGTGTGGTGGGGGGCCCGCCTTGTTCTGCAGAGGCTCCAATAGCCACTCCCTCACTATCTACCTCCATCTATATAACAAATTAAAAAGATTGTAAATAAACATAAATACTTCTTAAGGACTAAACCTCGTCTACTAGAATTTAACCTTGCTTTTTTTTATTATTTATTAAGGAGGGTTTGATCAAAATTGATCATATCACCCTCATAAAAATCTTACAATAAAATTACACACAATTTAACCTTGATTAAACTTGCCAAACAAATTTTAGATTTATTTCTCTTAATATTTTAAGAATTCGCTCCCAAGGTCTGTGTAGTATTTTTTTTTAATGACGACACAGATTAGCCGGAGAAGCTTCACCGGATTAAGAGTAGAATAGCTCTTAGGTCGCTTAGCCTAAATCTCTATAGCTAGTAACTTGAGACAAGGGTCCCCCTGCTGAGGGGTAACCTCGGCTTGGACGGTTACTATGTTACGCGTAAGCATTCCGATCCGAGGGCGCCCGAGAGGGCCGAAACACGACTCAGTCGGTTGCTGTTTCACGAATAATCTAAGGAACATTCAAATTATCTGTGTAGTACTGACATTTATGTAAGCAACTTGATGTAGTCAGTTTCAGAAAAATATATATAGTTATACCCGCTATAACACGGTAGACTCATTCAGCGTAATAGGACAAGGCGTTGTCGGAGTATTCTCGTATAACGTGCTTGTACGACCCCATATAACGTGTTATGTACAAATGATTCACGTTTTACTTTCTCCTTAAATAAATCGAAAATACGCGAAACTAATACCTTTAAAAATCATCATTAGCTTGTGAAACTTACTAAAAAATAACCCGGGAAATACCCGCGTTATATGGGGGGAATGCCCGTGTTATACGCGGGGTTGAAAACGCGTTATAAGAGTACCGTGTTATATGGATTACTGTGCATATGATGTATCACATGTCACAATGCGACTTAATAAGCCAGGTATAGAAGACAGCAGAGTGCGAAAGCTGTCTCTGTCTACCCCGCTAGTATTAAAAGATGTGTTATTTTTTATCTTATAATCATATGAGTTCCTAGCAACAATTACTCTAAGCTTATAAATATACATTTTTTTTAACTGCTATTAAGTATTTATTGAATATTTAAATCACCTTTTCATCTTTATTGACAGCCTGTGGTGAAGTTGTGCTGTTGTTGCCATTGGTGTTGTCAGCATCATTGTCTGCTGCATCTGTGCTCGTTGTACCTGTTTAGAATTATGTTTGAGTGATAATTACTGTACACAATGGTACAGGGGCAAAGATTTCTTTAGTACAATAAGAGTATATATTTGCTATAAAAATAAAAAAATATTTTTTAAAACGAAAATTTGAAATTAATAAAAAATAAAATTGTCTTGATCAATCCAAACAACATCAATGGGGAACAGAATGCATCAGGAAGTCTAAATCAATTAAAGCTCTGTGATATAAGACTAATCTGAGCCGGGGTAACAGATTGCATGTGTAGATAATGTCCCCTCATAGTAGCATTAATAAGCTAATAGTTTTGGGCATAGTCTGTGAATCGCAAAGTCTTAGGTACAAGCTTAAGCTTAGTTGAAATGGTAAACAAGAATTTTAGTAATATTTGTGACAAAATATGAAATCACAGAGTCCTATGTATGTTTGTTTCTATATAACAATGCATACCTGTTTGTATAAGATTGGCATTCCCACGATCAGCCTCGTGTTCCCGCAGTACAGCATCCAAATTGTAACGGCGTCGATAAGATATGAAGAAAGTCCGCACATGGGCTTCTGTTTTTGTACCAAGTGTTTCTGCGATGGCTTGAAAATCTTTTCCTGAATTAGAATATTGTACAATTATTAGTTGTGGTTATGGAAAACAACATATCTTCTATCTAAATATATATATATATATGTATATAAAAGAGAAAGTGTGTGGGTGTGTTCCATATAGGCTACATGATTTAATTCCCCATCCCCTTTCCACCATCGGACTTCCAGACGTACTGCGGGATTTCATCCTTTTGTTGTGAACATCCTCAAACCCGAATGAAGCGATTTGTTTCGTCTTTCATTCTTCGTACAGCAAAGGACTGGAATGGTTTGCCCGCGTCTGTCTTTCCTTCCGATTACAATGTGGGTATTTTCAAGAGTAGAGTGAATAGGCATTTACTAAGCTAGTGCGCCTTACCATCCAGGACTGCATTTCCACTTAATATCAGGTGGGATCGTAGTCAAGCACTTGCTTAGAAATTTAAAAAAAAAAAAAAAGGTTCGAAATGGCTGGACCGATTTCAATGAAACATTCAGGGAGTCTTCGGATTGACCTGGAGAGTAATCCTGTAAAGTTTGGTGACGATCGGAGCTTTCCTTTTTTTGGACTGTCAAACAAGCCTTATGTCTTACTTTTATTTCTGACATTAACTTGAGCCCCAATATGTTTTTGTATAAATGATAAGAATGATATTGTATTTACTGATATGTACATGGGTGTAGGTAATCATCTTCACCCGCTCGAGAAGAGAATAGGAGAGAAATGAATAATTTAATATATTGTGGGAGTTAAATTAAATATTTAATGATGTAAGTTTATTGTTTAAATAAAATAAAGCAAAATCTAGACCGGCGAAGCCGGCTGGGTACGCTAGTTGTGTATATTCGAAAACTGTCAGAAAAACTGAGATATATGGGAAACATGTGGACATTTTTTTAAAGTAAACCAACTAAAAAAGCATTGAACAAATCTTGGTACCCAAGATTCTCTCTCTTTACTCAATATTGGCCACATGTTTGAACTTGTCACCATGAGGCCAGGCCGTATGCCTTGTGGTGATATGAAAATTTTCAACCGACCTCAGAAATGGAGGAAGTTCTCAATTCGTCTGCATGTTATTTTTTATTTGAAAGCTGGTGCTTCCAGTGCAGTCCAATTTCTATTTGGCCAAGTTCTGACAATGGTACCCATGAGAAAACCTTGTCAGTCTTTAATTTGCATTGAGTATGTGCACTACAAATGAACAAATAACCCAATATCACTTCAAATCCATTTCCATGATTAATTTTTTTATTGCATAAAATATACTTCAAAGGTAGTTTGATGAGAGGTTTGGTTAGGTTCTGATTAATAGTATTTCGTAATAAACTTATTCTTATTACTTATTTGAAGTCGGTTTTAGTTTTTACTCATATGATAGCGTCAATAGCCTAATGGTTTAGGGTGCGGACTGCGAATCGTAAGGTCGTGGGTTCGAATCCACCATTCGACTATTGCCGTAAACCATGTCCTAGCACAAGCTTAAGCTTAGTTGGAATGGTTAACAAGATTGTTAGTAATATTTCTGAAAAAAAAAAGAAATATTGCTAGCTTTCTTTTAAAAAAAAAAAAAACCAAAAAAAAATTGTTTTACATTATTTCTATTTTTTAATAGTTTGATAATGCAAACTGTTTTAGTGTCGTAAATGTTTAAGAGTTTATTACTGACTTTGACCTTTGCCAGACAGTGGTGTGTTTAAGTAAATACATACCATATTTCCTAACTGCTGTAACTGCCATAAGTAATTCATCATTAGTCCAACGTGAATTAATTTTTGCAGCAGGCTCCCCGGGTCTAAGTTCCTCTACTCCAGCATCCCCTACTTTGCGTTTCATGGCGCTTAACTGTTGCTTATTCTGTTGAACCTGCATGAAAACATCTATTGAGCATGTCGGCCCCTTAGATTCTAACGGAAGCAGAAAAAAGTAGCATAAATAAAAAATTACTACAAAGGAAATCATTGCATATCTGGACCATCCAAATTCTATATAAAAAAAATTGATTTTCAAATATAACTATTCTGTAGTCGTACAAATATAATTAATAAAGCAATTGCTAAGAAATGTGTGCAGAATACATTTTGTTGTTTATATGACAGTTTCATAAACTAATTTGAGAGTGTCTATTTACTAATGTTAAAACAATTTGTTTACCACATTCTCACATTACATCACACAAACCATTTATCTCATCCCTGCTAAATGAACTAAACGATAATTCGTTATTAACTCGGAGGCGCACCGTGTCAACGTAAGGGTGAGAATGTGTCGCAATACTAAATAGCGACATTGGTGACAGGTTGCGTCTTACTTGTCTCTTGAGCGATATAATTTCTCTGTCCATCGCTTTGAGCATAACTTCGCCCTGATTGATTACGCCGAGCTGCGGCGGGTCTCCGGGCTGCGGGCCGGTTGCCATGGCGACGAGATCATCATGATTGATGTAAATGCCTCGCGGCAGACGATGCTTGTATCGCTGTTGTTTCGAGCCGGGCCCGCGTCGCCCCGACGGACCGCACAGCGGCCTCATCGTCCCGGTGCGTCTGTCACATTACCGCCATTGTCAAACAAAACCGCTTTTAAAAACCGTCTAATTGTTAATACAATTATTAAGGGGTATTCTGGAGTTATATGGAATTAAAGATAATTAATTTTAGTAGTAGAAAGAGTAATTCCAAAGTTTTATTTTGTAGATGTAATACTATAATCTATATACACAAATGAAGCACATTGTTATAGTCCGTCAAATACCCTACTTGTAACGTAAGTCTCTGGGTTACAAAATATCAAAACATGCAAATGAACGTAAGGGATACTCGAAATTAAAGATTTTTATTACATTACCGACCTGGCGTGCACGAGGCATGCCTGACACAACTTCTGCGAGTTGTGCGCCGTTGTTTGTGTGCACAAAATGCCGCAAACGGTGCACCACTTTCCCGGACTCTCGCTGGCTCCCTCGCCCTAAACCCCAATTCAACATTTTACAGTCTACCCTCTAACCAACATAAACCTACACATATCCCTACATGAGGACAAACAAGTGATTGTGACTCCTCACACACTTCTTTTAATAACCCATAACAAAAAAATGATATTCTGCACACATTAAAAACAATAACACAATCTTTTATTACTCGAGGGGGCCGTTAAAGGAAGCATGCGGGGACACTGTAGGTAAAAGGAAGGGGGGTTAGGATTAACCATTATATGTTTCATGTAGCAATTATTTTGTAAGCTTATGATGCAATGGAACCACTGTGCTATAACAACAATTTCTGAAACACGAATTGTGGTGGTTTTACACTATGGTAAAAAATACTCCACCTGTTTTAAGATCACAATTTTTGTTAAATCTCAAACAATCTTTTATGTAAACAAAAATTAAATACACAAAATATTGCACAGTTAACTTTTTAACATGAAACACGAGAGCCACATGTAAACAGCCATAAATTACAAATGAAAACTGAGTATAAGTATTAAGTTTCAGTCATAGTTTGTAGATAAAAATGCAGAGCACAGTCAACATAAAAAAAGAAGCGTCAAGAAGCAGCATAGAAATAATAAAATGGTATGAATAACTAGAAGATACAGCTCTCTCAATAATAAAATAACAAATGAAAATGAACAATTCAACAACAACAATAACTTTGGTAAAAAAAAAATTGAAAATAAAAAAAAATAGTAATATAAAATTAAGAACACTATTTTATTAAATGTTGTTTTGTTAAAATAAAGATATATAAACATGTCAAAATGTAATAAGTGCATGAATTATCATGTTGCAATATTACAAAAAATTACTAGTAAAGAATAGAGGCAATCAAATTCAGGTAAAACATTCAATAAACATCAATGAATGACAGGAATAGTTTGTGGACTTAATTTAACATCAAACAACTTATTATAGTATCACCAAAGTCATACTTGTTGTGGGGAAGCTTTTCACCCACCTCACCCTGCTGTCCTGTGCGAAGCGAGGAACCACCCGCCGCAAGAGACTTGCCTCCACGGACAATACCGCGGTGGATAGTCCACTTCTGTCATATCCAACACAAGTCCATCATAACACAGCAAATATTTGTAAGTAACCAAAATTCAATAAAGCTCACAGTTAGTTACATTTAATTTGTTATCTGACTACATGCAGAGATTTAATTAAGAAAATCACAGGGACGCAAGTACTTTTAACAGAATATTTAATAAACATATTGTAATGTTGAAATTATCTACTCTGCATTTCTATATACTGACTATGTACTTTTAAATAACATTGGACAATCCAGATACTGCAGTTTCAATTAACAAACTGGAAAAAAACTTTTTTATTTGTCCAGAAAATTGTAAATTGCATACAAAAAATAGGAGCAATTAATGTTATCAAAATTAATGACGCACAGAGTATTACAAATTAAACATACCTTTTCATCATTGTCTGACTCCTTATCGGATCCACCAGGTTCTGAACCTGCTCCCGACTCCCTTTTGCCTGTACCTGAACCAGTTGCATTACGACCTTCACCAACGACATCCATTAAGGATGTGCGAGCTCTTGTTTTTTTCCATGAATAATAGTATTTCACTAATGATGCAATGGATTTATCAGGTAACTGTTGAAAATTATAAAATTTTATCATTAAATATGATTTCAGAAACTTAATTTCACAATTAAAATAGGAAAAAAAAATGCACCATTTGCCTTATTTTGTGAAAGATCTTTCCATGAAATGAAAATGCTTGTTCAAACAGCACTTTGTCTTCAACTGTCCATTCATCCGGGAATGGAGTAAAATTAGCAAGGTCCATGGAAGCACGATTGAGGTCATGTTTATGCCAAAATAACATTCCTAATGCTTGTTCACCATTGTAGCCATACTTTTCTTTAGCTGTTGTTATATATTCATCCACTAAAAAAAACAGATTAATATATAGAAATATAACATCTAAAACTATGTCAAATGGTTCCATTGGGCATACTTACATTTAATATCCGATATATCAGATGTTGGTGACCAGACCAGTAACGCTCTGTCAGAAATTTGCTCAGGTTTTCTTTGGTCTACAGGCTCCAACTCAGGGCAAACTGCCTGATAATCACGACCCACTCTTATCTTCTCAGCTGCAAATGGCACTACTGCTTGGTTTCATGTTAAATAAGTTGATGATGAGTACGCAGCATGTAGGCAGATGAGGGAAAGCATAAAAAATAAAGCATGATATGAATTTGCAAAAATTGTGATTACTGTAGCGCAAATAGATTAATAAACACAAAGATGATTTCCAGGGTTATGATACCAATGGATACTGATCAATTTGTAGTGGACACAATGCACCATTTTTGCACGTATGAACTTAATGAAAAATTAATATTCCAAACACCAATTTAAATGTTTATGGCTATAAAGTAAAATTCCTCGTACCGTTCTCATCCTCCGAGCTTGAATCAGGGCTTCCATGGCCAATAGGGCTCGGCCCTCTCGACCGCTTCCCGTTTCGAACATCACTACTTCTTTCAGCTAACACCATGATTAACGTCCTCAATAAATGCCACTAATATAACACAAATTTTGCACAAATCACTCGTAATCCTATTTTATGTTATGACTAGAAAACAACAAAACGCAAATAAAACTAAATGCGAAGCTTCGCACTTCAATTCAAACGTGATTCAAACCACCGCATCAATAATTTGACAAACGAGCAGCAGACGGTAATGTTTCATTACAAGACGTCTGTACAGCAGGCATTCACTTTGGCCCACGCGTGAACTATTTATTCTCAAGGTGATGTAAAACAAATATTGTGATTATTATAGTGTTTCGAAGCCTTAATATATTGTTGAGTGTTAAAAATATTTAAAATGAAATATTTATTGTAAAAAAAAAACTAATAACAATTATGCTAGTATTTTTTTTCTTAGGCAACTCTGCTCTACAGACTTTTTGAAATGAAATGAAAAACACTATTATCACGGTAACTTGAAATAATACTTTTATTTGTGAAAATGTCCTTTACAAATCGTAATATAAAATACTTATAATTAATTTAATCGTTAAAAATACGATAGGATGTTCAATGTAAGAAAGAAAAGAAAATTTTATTCACATAACAATTCCCATCGAGGCACAATAGATGGCGTAGTGCACAAATTAAATAATTTTAGGTTTTTATTTGTTTTGATTTTCTGTTACCACTGATATAAATGTAAAAGAAAATATTGTTTAAATTGCAACTCGAGCTAAGACCGCAAATAAACCATAAATGAAATATCCAAATAACAAAAAGGCAATATTATTTTAATTAATAAATTACAGTAATTCGTTCGAATATAGAGGAAATAAACTATTTATTCTCAAGGTGATGTAAAACAAATATTGCGATTATAATAGTGTTTCGAAGCCTTAATATACTGTTGAGTGTTAAAATATTTAAAATGAAATATTTATTGTAAAAAAAAAACTAATAACAATTATGCTAGTATTTTTTTCTTAGGCAACTCTGCTCTACAGACTTTATGAAATGAAATGAAAAACACTATTATCACGGTTACTTGAAATAATACTTTTATTTGTGAAAATGTCCTTTATGATTCGAATTATAAAATACTTATAATTAATTTAATCGTTAAAAATACGATAGGATGTTCAATGTAAGAAAGAAAAGAAAATTTTATTCACATAACAATTCCCATCGAGGCACGATAGATGGCGTAGTGCACAAATTAAATAATTTTAGGTTTTTTTATTTGTTTTGTTTTTCTGTTACCACTGATACAAAATGTAAAAGAAAATATTGTTTAAATTGCAACTCGAGCTAAGACCGCAAATAAACCATAAATGAAATATCCAAATAACAAAAAGGCAATATAATATTAATTAATAAATTACAGTAATTCGTTCAAATTTATGTCATATATTTACGTATTTAAGTAACTACAAATCTATATGGAGTACTAGAATTCGTATTTACTCTTGAAATTCATCATTGAATATAGAGGAAATAAACTATTTATTCCCGTCATTCCCAGTCCTTTACTGTGAGTATACTTAAATAATAAATAAGTAAAGAGGTTAGTCCGAATCTACTGCATGTCTCAATAAGTAATATCAAATAGTCGCATGGTAGGTTTGAACCTATATCCGCAGTATCCTAACGTAATAACCTATTAAGCTATAGACGCCTTATTATTACGAATTAATAATGTTATTATTGTATCATTAAGCAATTACTAACAATATTTATGTTATTAATATTTTGTTATGCCAACCCAAACGCATATAGATAAATTTAGTAGGGAACGATAGCTTCCCTACAAAGTAATATCGCCGTACTTTCAAAAAGATACCTAATTGGCCAAAGTTAAGATTTAATTAAATCTCGGTAGGTAGCTAATGCAGGTAATTCATGTTTTCAATGGATATATTTTCAATTTAGCGCTGCGAGGAATGGGCTTCCGCTTTCAAATGATACAGTCGTAGTTTATTGCCAGTGTATCTTACTATCGAGGCCCAACCCCGGCTAGAGACTGATTGTAATATTCTATATAAAGCCACGCTTCACTGTGTATTCTATGTTGTTTTACCACGTATTCATACTCCACCTATTTCGATGATCTTTTTCACACCTGCAAAACGACATAGCAACGAACAAATGAATATGTATATTTAGGAGTAAAAACAAAGAGCGACTTCAAATTGATTCAAACGCGACAAATCAAACGTTCACTTTAAATTACGTTACCTATATTGTCTTTATTCTTCCACATTAAGCTCCTTGTCGTTAAGAAATACTTACTACTATTACTATTTTTTTATTGTTATAAACTAATATACTATATAATATCTTAAACAACAAGTATGCTTCCATATGATTTTTAAGAGCATATCTTCAGATCCCAAAGCACTAAGGGAACAAAATTCGCATAGGACCAAATTGAGAGCAGAGCCTTATTAACTTTATTTAAAGAAAAATTCAAAATTTTTTATAGACATAAAGTTATGAATTAGCACAAACATTTAAAAATCGAAATGACAACCTCCTCCTTTTTTGTAGTAGGTTAAAAACCTTAAAAAATTGGTTAATACTTGTGAGATATCAATAAAATCTAAAACAATGAAAAACTATATTATTTTAAGTCAAATTAATGAAATGTTTCAATTTTGTATTTTTTATTTAAGATTTATAAATTTTACGGAACGGCAAATGGCTCGTGCCGAATGACCAATTGGAGAAAAGATTATGGTAACATTATAACGATGCGTTTTTTATAGTTTGTCTTTTTTTTCAGTTTTTGAATGATACTCGTACATACATTGTGCACAGAGTTTAAGGCGTATTAATACAAGTGATGTAAAATATATATAGTTATATAATGATCGTATACTGCTCGAATCCTTTACGATCCTTCCGAAGTCTTTAAGAGCAACTGGATTACAGGACCTGGTTTTGCGAAGAAATGTCAGTGCTCTTAACACTCTCATTCGATTTTACTATGGGGAGTGTTCCTAGAAATTTTTAGTCATTACAGCTACGAATCTACATCCTCTACATTCCTGATTTAAAACCATTTCAGTTGCATGTTCGTTCATAAATTTACTGAAAAAACTTTTTAAAAATGCTACACTGGAGGATGCTAGAAGTTATTTCACATAGTTTTGACGATACCGTGGTCTTCATGTCTAAAACATCTCAATCGGATTTACTAAACGATATCAATAATACTACTCGATTCTTGAATCAGAGCTTGATTGAGCATGTATAAAAAAATAATCTTTACGTTGTCAAAAAGTTTTCAATCCGGTGGCCATCGATAGTATAATAATATATATAATTGAAGACTACAGCTCCTCTCCGCTTCGCACCCAATTATTGCTTCAAGCAACTTTCTACTAGGAGGATAATAGAAATGGTCGTCTAGATTGAGCAGCCCAGCTCGACAATTAACTCTAATATAACTTACATGACTGAAGACGAAATTTGCCGACGTGCTATAACCTACGGTCTCGATAGAAAATTCCTAATGGGCTGGTTCTATATATAAATTATAAATATACATAATATATTTACAATACAATATTTACAACATCTCTTGATAATCTACATAGAATTATGCATGAATGACTACAAACTGACTTAAATACATTTTTCTCTTATTATGTCGACTAAAATAATGCTGTTTGTTATCTATATGGTATCATTATTTTACATAATGTCCCTTCGATTCACAAGGTTTTCCTCAATCGAATGAATAGCTGTTAGCTTTATACGCAGTACTTAATATATCCATGAACACAACGCCATCAATATCAATCATTCATCATAGCGCAATCGTATGAATAAATGAGTAAGTACATTTTTTTAGCAGGCGTACCCTATATGAAAATTGGAGATATGTTTCGCATTTGTTACTCGTAAACGTCTTTTTTACATCGTATTAGACAGAAATATTTATGTGAATAGAGCCAATATACTTGATAACCACTAATATGCTTCCTAACAATTTTTAAAAATCGGAAATTTAAATAGTTTCCACAATAAAAAAAGCAATATAACCAGTTTAGAATTGGTTCTGAATGATATATAAATTTGTCGTGTTACCTAATATGAATATAACAAACCTATTCGACTTTTATAAGTAACAAAACATTATTATTTTTAGTAATACAAAGTGTTGCTTTAAAAAGCAAAAATATTACTAATATTACACATTAATATTATTTGTGTAGGTTGAAATACAGATAGGGATATTGTTTTCGTTTTAGAACGCAACGAACGTTTGACGTTTGATAAACCTTTGCGTGAAGTTTTTCAATATTGTTCTTCTAATTGAAGAATGTTATCAAAATAGATAACGATTATGCGGCAACTTATTTATCTCCCATACAGACTGTTGTGTTAATTAGTACTTAGTAATACAACTTTCATTACCACCAGTAACCATGTTGCAGTCGTAAAATAACCGCGTTGTGTATTTTTTCTAATTTAAAATTACTTAAAATGTTATGAATGTTATGTAACGGGAATTTAGTGTTTTATATTCGGTGATATTGAATTAAGAAGATGAGGACGGTAGCGTTAATAAGCGGCGGGAAGGACAGCTGCTACAACATGCTGCAGTGCGTCGGTGCCGGGCACACAATCGTAGCACTGGCCAACCTCCAACCGCAACATAAAGGTTACTTTCGTCACGTTCACTAATTTAGACATGCCAATAGCGCGTATTAAGATGAGAACAGCAATAAATTATATACATAGTTTTGGTTTTGATATACTTGTCAGACTTCGTAATACTTTTAACAATAGCAACTTTTCAGATTAAATATTATTTAATCCTTTTAGATAATAAAAGCACCTTTTGGCAATAGTCATATACTATGATGAGATATTTAAAAGATAAAGATCATGTCTCATCATCCATCATTTTCTGATTTGTTGAGATTATGACTTAAAAATAATATATAACAATATTTAAGGTTTAAAATCCGCAGAAAACAGTTGCAAATTAAAATTTTAAAACAATATGTATTTATTCCTGTTGTCATACAGTGACTATATGCATACACTGGATTCATCAAGAAATATGTCTATTCTTCTACTATCTTTGCCTATTATTATTAAAAAAATAATTGAACTTTTATACCTGGCCTTTACTTTTTTCTCAACAGAAGTCTTCAGGTGTGTTCTAAAATGAGTATTAATGAAATTGCAGATGAATTGGACAGTTACATGTACCAAACTGTTGGCCATCAAGGGATTGACTTGTATGCTGAAGCAATGGAATTGCCATTATATAGGGAAGTGATCTCTGGTGTAGCCATTGATCAGGGTAGAAACTATAACCCCACAGAAAATGATGAAGTTGAAGACCTCTACAGGCTCCTCAGAAGGGTGATGGTAAGCCTTTTAATATTTAGGGAACCAATGAAACAGTGCTTGTTATTATATGAGTAATCAACTACAATTGATAGACAAAGTACTATTAAATACTTGTAGTGAAATTAATAGGTAAACTGAATTATAAAGACGTCTCACTTCCTCAACATAAACTTATTGTATTACTAACAATATCTCATTGTTGTCTAGCATCATTATCCATCATTATTTGTATACTGAAAAAATGCTGAGTAAGATAAAGACTGCAAGACAAAAAAATGTTAAGAAAAGAAAGAAATAAACTTCTTTTTTTTTAATCTAACTGTTAGAATTAGTAGTTCTCATAGAGACTTCTTCTATTCACTTAATTGGTATAATTACAATACAATTTACATTTGTAACACTATAAATAGCATCTTAAAACCTATTCTATATTTATCTAGATACTACAAGTTCTCACACAATTGTTATATAAAATTACATGACTCCATGCAACAAAACTATTATTATCATACTTCGCTATTATTTCCTCTTGGTACATGAAGTTAAGGTTTTAATAAATGTACAAGCCGGCTTAAATTTCAACCTCAGAAAGCCAAGCCACTAAACTATACAACCTATTGTTTATCTTTTAAATTCAATTGTGGTATAATTTTATTGCTCAATTAATTCAATTCAATTTGCTTAATTTGTTCATCACAATCAAAATTTGTATAAGTTATATAGAATATAAGTTACTTATATTTTTCTTATCTATTAATGTGTCTTGACAAATTATATAAATTTACAAATAAACTATTAAGTTATAAAACTAAGCAAATTAGTTGTTGAGTGCACAACACTCTTATCACAGTTGTTTTGTTTGGAAACTTTTCCATTTTACATAATAGACATGATATTACCAATGACTTTAAAACAAAGTTCAATGTCATTTTGTTTGCTTAACAATAATAATAATTCTTTGTGTTATACTTTATATTAACAGAGACTGATAAGAAATTTTAATTTGTTTGTCATAAATTAAATGTTTGTTTGGTTTTAGGATGATTTAGATATTGAAGCGGTTGCTTGTGGAGCCATTTTATCTGACTACCAAAGAATAAGGGTTGAAAATGTGTAAGTAATTTTTAAGAAGTCTCAATGAATTGATGAAATCAATATAGTACACAACTTATGCTAGATTTCTACTTTAAGCTATGTAGGAATTAAGATGTAATCTTCGTATTTTTCAGGTGGTTTAGGATGCATTTAAAATGTTTAGTTAGAAATATTACTTTTTTATACTTTCAAAACAACTGATTGAGCACAATCCTATATCTTAAGTGGATGCAGTGTGTCATAGAATATTAAACTTGCCATATTTCCTAACCATATATTATGAAAGTTGACCAGGTTATAAAGGCATCATTAAATAAATTTTGCGAAATTAAACAAACCCATTAGCAACATCTCATCTCACTATGGTAATAATTGCTAGCTAGTTTTTTAAAATAAGGCAACATTTCAGGTTTGGATATTTAAAAATATAAAATCATCTTGCATATTTTTTGTTTTGTTGTTTTCCTTAAATATAATCATGAGCAAAAGTAAAGGGTCGGTTAAGAACGTTTGAATATCTCGGAAGATATTGCCTTCATGTGGCGACACTAAGTATTAAAATTTAAATAAAAATAAAATTTAATGAAAAATACTGTATTATCCAACTTTATGTAAGATATCTTTTATTCGTTTAAGTTTTTGTTTTTTAATGAAATATAAATAAATTCATAAAAATATTATATTCTATTTTAAGTATATTTAATTATCTGTTATGCACAATTTTTTTTATTTAGCGGTTTTATCTTCCGAGATATTTAAACTTTCTTAACCAACCCTTTATTTTTGCTCACGAGTGTATATGGTTGGTGTATTTTCATTCATAATATAGAGAAATATAGTACATTAATTTATAGATGAGAAAGTTAACCCAGTTATTGAATAGAGGCTGCAAAATTTTATGTATTTAACATTAAGTTAAATAAACTATAAAAATGTTTGTTTTTAGATGTCAAAGGCTTGGTTTAGTGTGTCTCGCATATTTATGGCGGAGGAACCAGAAGGAACTTCTACAGGAAATGATTGCTAGTGGTGTAGAAGCTATTATTATTAAGGTTCAATATTATTTTATCATAAATATCATTGTTAAAATATTATTGTTTGATCAGTATTGTCACATTTTCTGACAACGTTTTGCAAAGCCTTGAAATAGCGAAATAGTAATATTTGACGTAATTTTTCATTTGTTAAAGAGCCACTATAGCCTAGTAATGGTTTTGTTTGCCTTTACGCTTAAGATAATAAATAAAATCCGAAACTAATGTTACTATTTTAAAATAATATAATAACATTTTGTTTACTTAACCGCTAATATAGTAATGGGTGTAGCAACTGTAACATAATATAACTCTAATAAAGTGAGAACGACATAAGCTGCCTCTCAATACTCTCTTAGGATTTTAATTTCCTCAGCAATTGTGTATTTTTGAGAAGAATTGTTTAGGATGACATGACAACTAAGATTTAACTTTTTTTTTCATAGCCTTTTTAATATTTGTTAATGTCCCTTTTACACAGGTCGCTGCACTCGGCTTAGATCCTAGGGTACACCTGGGTATGAGCATAAGTGATATCCAACCCCACCTTCTAGTTATGCAAGAAAAGTATGGACTCAATGTTTGCGGGGAAGGCGGGGAGTATGAGACTTTCACATTAGATTGCCCTCTGTTCAGGAAGCGATTAGTAATGTAAGTGCTTGTTATTTATTATTAACCGACTTCAAAAAAGGAGGAGATCCTCAATTTGGCTGTATGTACGTATATTTAATGTTTACAACCTTGGATCTTTCTGAACTAGCTGAACCAATTTTGATGATAGTTTTTTATTCAATTGGGTGCAATTCTTGCAATGGCATCCATGACAAAACCATATAAGTGTTAAATTGGCATTAAGTATGTGCGACAGAAATGGGAATATAACTCAACATCACGCCAACCGATTTCGATGATTCATTTCGTATTGGAAAGGATGCATTTTAAGAGTAGTTTGATTTGGTTCTGATTAATTCTATTTCGTAATATTCCTACGATAATTCGGAAGTAAAAAGAGGGCGTCCGCATGTAATAGCGTGTAACGGAAGATTCGATCTGTAGTTTTTGTTCTAGCTCTAGCTAAAATATATTATTACATATATTATTATTCATTCTGAAAAGAACTTTACTTGAACTAGTCTAAAAGACACAGGTGAAGTTAAAGAAGTACTAAAATTTTAATTAAGCTTTTACGTCTTTTACTCCTAACGTGGTAGACAGAGGCTTTTGCTGTTCATTTTCACCATACCGGGCACAATTTTTTTAGAAATTCCCGACTAGCATTAGAAACTGCGACATTCACAATGTAAGCCGCCGAACCACTAGACTATCACTGCTGCTATTATTTAAATCAATATCAATAATCCTAAATAATACTTAAATTTTTGGCAATGATTCTTGCATGCTTTGGTATGTGTACTATGTAAGAAAAATGATTACATTCTAGTATAAAACAACAGTGATTGTGCTATTCTTTAAATGATATAAAAATATATATAAAGATTCTTCAATAATATCACATTTTTAAGATTTGTTTAATGTTACGTCTATGGATGATAGTGATAACCATCTGATAGATATTAGCTTGTATGGCCGTTGCATTGCATAATCTAAATACCTAAGATATTTTTTTATCTTTAAATATTTGTATCACTGATAATAAAGAAAACAAGGCGAGATGTATGAGATTCAACAGCATCTCAGGCATTATTTTTAGGATTTCATGAACATATCACATCGACTAAACTTCTTTAAAATTAAAATTATAAAATATGTTATATATGATATAATTAACGTAGCGTCAATAGCCTAATGGTTTAGGGTACGGGCTGCGAATCGTAAGATCGTGGGTTCAAATCCACCATCCGACTATTGAAGTGAACACTCTCCTAGCACAAGCTTAAGCTTAGTTTGAATGGTTAACAAGAATATTAGTAATATTTCTGAAATAAAACAAATATATATATTGCTAGTTTTCTTTTAAAAATAAAGGTGTTATTTTAATATTACAAACAGACATTTCAATTTTATTTATTTGTATAGATAATTACATGAATTTATCTTCTGGACACAATTTAATTTGATCACGTCGTAAACACGCAGTACGTCATCAAACACGTGTTAATCTCTAATGTCCAGTTCGATTGGAAACGTTAACCATTGCTAATCGTAATCGATATTCGACAAACTGTTGGATGACATTTGAACAAATCAAGTACATTAAAAACATATCACTTAACTAATAAGTGATAACAAGATGAAATCAAATTTTACAGACTAGGATGTGTATGAATTATAACAGGTGTACAGGTGGCAATTCAAGTGTAGTTCAAGTAATGGACCTATCACGTCCATCTTTAAGTTTTTTTTTTATTGTAACAATAGGCATAACTACTGACTTATTCTAAATTCAGAGTTTTATTGCCCCTTGTCCTTTTTAATCTAAGTATAGTATATAGTATGCCTATGCTATTTCTAGTTCCCCTAACATGGATAGGTTAGGGCAGTTTTTCTCCCATCAGCCCTGTAGTTCTGGGCTCTCAAGAATAAGACTACGGTATCCCCTGCCTGTCGTACAAGGCGACTAAAAGGGGCCTCGGGTTCACTGGGCGACAAGGGTGGGGGCCTGAGTCGTCCACCAAAGTGGACCCGGGAAGAAGGCGACATCGGCTGGCCCGTGTCGCCTTGCGCTGCGAGGGCACAGGGGGGGAGGGAGTAACCCCCCCCGGGACGTGCTCTCCTTGAGCATAGTGCAGAGGGGCTCCGGTGCGTTCCACTGGTGATCCCGGAGCCCCTCGTCATGCACCGAGGAAAGGGCCACCGGGGAGGTTTTAGTGGGTAAGAACCCCACATAACCGACGCCTTCCCCCCAGAAGGCGGGGTATCTTTCTGAAGATTTCCTCCCAGTGAACAAAAAAAAAAACAAAAGTTTTTCTGCCATGCCTTTCCTCTCATTCATTCATCCTTCTTATTGTTATTTATATTTATTACAGTCTTATATTCTACTTAATGTTACAATTTTTATTTCTACTTTTAATGTACACTTCTTCTTTTATTTTCTCGTTCTTATACTATTTCTTATTACATTTATTAGATTTCTATCGTTTTACTTATTTTAATCTTATTTTTTATTACACTTGTCTTATATTTATCTACACTATTTTTATATAATGCTATTTTTAAGTTTCCTAAATTTTGACCTACTTACTAATTCTAAGCCCATCTTTAAGTTGCATAGTACGCTATCAGAGTTCGTTTCCCAAGGAGTATTGTTTGTTGGACTTTTAAGTGTTGATTAACCGGGTGCTCGGCGGTGAAAGAAAATGTCGTGAACCAATCGGCATGTGGTTACAAAATTCTCTCAGGCATGTGAAGTCTGCTAATCCTGTATATTATATGTACTTAATTTTTCACAGAGACGAAAAAGACCTAGTGATACATTCAGAAGATCCCGTCGCGTCTGTTGGTTATTTAAATTTGAAATTGCATCTAGAAGCAAAAGATAATTACAGCGAACAAATTCAACTACCTCCGACTGTGAAAAACTCATTAGATTTTGTAAACGATTTAAATGATACGGTGTTTAGTGACTTAAGCGATATAGAACTCAGCGAATCCGAATTGGAATCCATAGAGAAGCTGGAGAAAGGGGCCGAAGAGAATGACTTGAACGCGTTGCTCACTTACTCGCGAGAGGGGAAGGATATCTCTGCCAATTTGGAGGCAGCAGATGACTGTCAGATTGACAGCATAGAGAGTATAGAAGTTGGATATAATTATGACCATATGTGTAATGAGGGTGCGAAACATCCAATCATCGACCATAGATGTATTTATGGTAACAATCACGGCTGGTATTTTATCGGTGGGATAGTGGGCGAGGGCCATGATACGGCGATTGCTACGGAGGACGCTATGAAGAAACTCATTAGTAGGTAAACTTTTTGGAGTGTTTATTATTTAGTATAAGTTACAGCCTGTATATATGTCCCTCTGTTAGGCAGAAGCCTTCTTAATGAACTACCTTCAATTATTTCCTATCTCAAAGGTCGGCAACGCACCTACAGCTCCTCTGGTGCTGTGGATGTTCATGGGCGACGGTGATCACTTAAGAACAGGTGAGCCGTATGCTCGTTTGCCACTTTTCATATAAAAAAAAAATATTTTCTGTTCCTAAGCGAACTTGGAAGAGAGTATAAGGGCATAGCACGCCACGGCCGTAGTGTGGATTGGCAGACTTCACATATCTTAGAAAATTTTGTAACATGTATTTTTTCCTTTACCGCCGATCGCGTGGCAAATCAGCACTTAAAATTTCAACAAACAAATGCATTGGTGCCAGCTCCGGGGATCGAACTCTGGTTGCTATCGAACTATGCAACTGTTTAAAAAAAAATATATTAAAGGGCAACCACAGACTTGTGTCCGTGCTCTTTTCCAATGTACTTCAATTGGTTAATTTGATTTTATTAATAGAGTGCTACCTCTATAGTTACTATTTTTTTACAATGATTTTGGGGGTGGTCTTGAGACCACCACCGACGCGTGAACCAGTGGTGGGAGAAACCACTGGTTCACGCGTCGTAGACGCCCCGCAGCATTGCTATTAGCTTCTCCGCGACCGCTGCGTCCCTGCTTCTTGAGATAACTATGCAACTTGAGAAATTCGGTTCTAATTACAAAAAATTCACTTTCTAAAAATTTGTGCCTGTTTAATGGGCTCACTACACATGGGAAGTGTGCTTCGTTGGACCGACTGCTCGGTAGTGGTTGGACTGGAGCGTTGGGTCGCTAGGCGTTCCAAATTCCATCAGATACAGTCCACAGACCTGTCTGTGGGAGGCAGTTGACACGGTTGGTAGAGACAACCGCTGGCCCAGAAAGAGAAGTAGAAGTGTATAGGTTTAAATAAATATTGGGACAGTAGGAGCACTCACAGACCAAACGGTACGTCTCTTTAACCCAATTAACGTGAAGAGGTATAATAACATCACAACCGACAGATCGACCACTTATCGATAAGCTAGTAAGAATATTACATGTCAATAATATATAGATTAAATATTGTGGTTTGTTACAAAATCGTTAGTAGCAGATATCGATATCGCGGTATCATTTACGGGAGTACAAACGACCATACATTTATCACGGCAAACATCGTGTATCAATTATAACAGTATATCTGTTATCTATACATAAAATAACATATGTAATGACGGCCTAATGGTTAAGCCTACCACTTTATGATTTTCGGGTTGGCAGTGCGAATCCTAAAACTGGCTCTTGTCGCTCGATTATAAGCAAACAAGACAGAAGAAATTATGATTCCACTTATAATACCACATTCTTCACGCACACACACACACGCACATTCAAACTACAACACGACCACATTTATTTATTTATTTATGAAAAATTATTTAATTTTTTAACTATACTATCTTCTTTATCTTTGTTAAATTAAATTATTAAATTAAATTGATGTATTGCAGTGGGAGAAGGCACTGATTCCTGAGATACAGGTTTAACTCCTAGTTCAGGGGTCAGGGACTTCGTGTATTTGTAAAGAAATTTTTGAATAAAGTATTTGTATTTATAAACGGCATGCCGTTTTTCTGTCTGTCACGAAAAATTCTTCGTTCGTATGTATTTTTAATACACAATTCTAAATTGTACCGTTTCGTTATGGGCAGGTCGTATTACCATAGTACATAGAAGTGCTATTCTCGCACACACGGCGACTGATAGTGTGACTATTAAGCATGTAGTTCAACTCTCTGATCACAGGTGGCGCTTTAACGAATTATTAATAAGTATTATAATTAATTATTCATGTATTAATTTTATACTGTCTAAAAAAATAGACACGTTTTTATTTTACTCACTAATTTGAATTACCATTTTTTTTTCTGTGATAACTACTTTCATGTACTTAAATAAAAGTCAATATATACAAAATTAATTAATTTTTTGTTGCAATTATGTTACTTCTATATTTTTAGAAGGAACTTCATTCCTACCTTTTTTTTTTGTTCACGCGGGGGAATCTTTTTATAGACCATCCTCCGGTACCCTTGGTGGGCCCGGAGGGATGTGTGGGACTCGGCTTGGGCAGCCCCTACCCACTAAACCTTCCGCGAATGCCATCAGCCGTTATGAGCGGGGTGCCCCAGATCTGTCAGCGACAGGTACCCATCCTGGCCCCGCTTCGGATTACGGGAGCGGCAAGAGGAGGCGTTCGTAACGCCTCCTGCGCACCCCGATACGTCGCCTGCGGGGGGGAACTTCATTCCTACCTGGTGTCCCATGACACTACACGATTTTTTTGTTCTTGACTTATTTCCCTGCAATTTATTTTACTTCTCCTGTCCTACAGGGTTGCATGGGTGAGATCCGTTATAGCAATAAGGCCGCCCTTGCCCACATTTAGCTTTAAATTAGTTTGTACTTAAGTTCATCACAATATCATTATTTTTTATTATTTAAAAAAAAAATCTTCATGCAATTAAAAACCGCAGTGGTTTGTCCAGGCGTTGCACATTTGCCATAACATAACTAAAGTTTCAGTTTTAAAGAAAAAAAAATAATATCAATCATTTTTAAAAAAGTGGGAGCAGTAGAATAATAAGAAAAATAGAGAGTCTTTTTTCTCTATATATCTAGAAGTATATGGGGATTAATCTGCAACGTGAATTGAATGAACGCTAGTAGTATTGCCAGTACCCAGACAAGGCACGTTCTTACAACTTTAAAAACCTGATTATATTTTTAGACTTGCTGGATTCGGAGGATCTGCACCTGACGAACGTGAGCTCGGTGAACATTTACATGCGCGACATGGGCGAGTACGTCGCGCTCAACGACGTGTACGTGAAGACGTTCCGCTACCCGAACCCGCCCACCCGCGTCTGTATACAGTGCCCATTGCCCAATAACGTCGGACTCATAATGGATGCCGTGAGTATAATAGAAACATTTACATAATTTATTTGGGTGTCCAATAGGAGGAAGGAGAGCATGCATGCAAATGCATAGTAAGCTCTCAACCCGAAGTCGAGCCCCGGAACAACAATGAATTTGTTTATTGCAATTTTAAGTGCTGATTCCTCGCCATAAAGACTGTCCACTACGTGTCAACAGCGCGTACTGTCATATTTCGGGCATATAATGCGTAGAGGATGGCAACCTTGAAAAGCTGGTCATCTTTGGCAATACAGAAGGCAAGAGAACAAGAGGCCGGTCGCAAATACGATGGTCTGACCAAGTAAAAGGTGCCATCTGTTTGATTTTGTGTTTCATTGCTGTTTTTTCTTTTTTAGTAATGTATTTTTTATGAAACTATCGTTTAATTTAGCCATACTAACGTGACGAAGCGTAAATCATGCTAATAAAACGTTTTAAAAATATGATTTCTTTTTACCAGGTTCTATCTTTTTCCGTGCCATTATCAAAGGTATTATTAGTACTATTGTACTAATGATGATTATGAAAAATACAAAGTCGGTATTTATTTAAAAAAAAATTATAATTGCTTAAAAGTTAATGTTATAGCCTATATATGTGGACCAGATCTCTCTGTGACAAAGTATGAGGAATCAGATTATAGAGATAGTTCGCCACGTGGCCCTAGTGCGGATTGACGGACTTCACATCTGTTATAATATTTTCTTACACGTGTAGACTTCCTCACGATGGTTTTCCTTCACCCCGCCGAGCTCATGGTAAATCTTCAATTTCAAATTAAACGTAAAATTGCAAGAAACAAATTCATTGGTGGCAACATCAGGCGACCGTTGGAGCACTGAGCTAACATGGTTATTTAAATATAAAATATACTTGTAACTCTATGCAGAGATATCAGGAAAAAAAATTAATATTTGCTTTAAGCATATTCTACTTAAAAAATTATGTTAAGTGACTGTGAAGTGTATACACGAGATTTGATCAAAGCTCACCTTTCCATTACAATTTGACAGACGTTTCCTCACTCTTTGATACTCCTTTGAAATGTAGATAACCGTTGATTGTATTACCTTTGATGTCTTGATACCTTTAGGAAAATATGTTGTTGAATATTTCATTAGTACAAAATTAGTTGCTATTTATCAAAAGGAATTTTCGCCCGGTGTACAGCGATGGACTCGCCTATGTGATCTAACAAGCTAGTTGATGGACAGCAATTACAGCCTCTGTCTACCGCGCTAACGGCTTACAAGTTTTATGTATATATAATCTATATATATGAAAAAGTTAATGAGGAAGTGTGTGGGTATGTTCCATTTAGGCTCCGAAACGGGTGGACCGATTTCAATGAAACTTTCAGGGAATCTTAAGATTGACCAGAGTTTGGTGACAATCGGAGCACTTGTCAGTGTCAAATATCGGAGCACACCTCTTTTTGAACTGTCAAATACTTTTATTTACTATGATGATAGTCTATTGTTTTATAACACAAATTTGTTTTTATCTATATACTAGCGTATCCAAATCGCTTCGCAGGGCATGATTTTGCTTTATTTTATTTAAACAATAAACTTACATCATTAAATATTTTATTTAACTTTCACAATATATTAAATTATTAATTTCTCGAGTGGTTAAAAATCATTACCTACACCCATGTACATATCAGTAAATACAATAACATTCTTATCATTTATACAAAAACATATCGGGCTCAAGTTAATGTCACAAATAAAAGTACGACGTATGGCTTGTTTGATAGTTCATAAAAAGGATTGCCAAACTTTACAGAATTACTCGCCACGCCAATCCGAAGATTCCCTGAAAGTTTCATTAAAATCGGTCCAGCCGTGTAGCCAATGCGGAACAAACCCACACACTTTCTCTTTTATATATATAGATTTCTCCTAGATTGCAGCTTTTGTCTACATTATATCTCATGTAAACATTATTTACAGGTTGCCCACAAACAGGAGACAAATTGCAATCACGAGGCGGAAGGTGGCAACTCTAAGGAACGTGTGACGATGCACGTGCAGGGCATATCGCACTGGGCGCCGGCTAACATTGGACCTTACAGTCAGGCCGTTAAGGTAATATCACAATTTTGTCTTCATATTTCGATGAACGATAAGTCACTATTATCTTAATGCGAACGAACTATAGTATCTCTAGTATACATACATATATAAGTAAACAATAGCTCATGTAAAAGTGCCTCGGATCGGAATGCTACGCGTGACCTAGTAATCGTCTATGTCGAGCCCTCGCCGAGGAGACCCTTGTGTCGAATTATTAGCTATGGAAGTTCAAGCTAACCTAAAGGCTATGCAAGTGGCTCAATCCGAAAAAACTGTGTCAGCTTCTCTCATCGGTGTAGTTTCGTCAAAAAATGTATTCATATGCGTCAGGTGGGCGAGGTGGTGAGCACCAGCGGGCAGATAGCGCTGGTGCCGGGCTCCATGCGGCTGGCGGGCAGCGGCGCGCGCGGGCAGTGCGCCCTGGCGCTGCGCCACATCACGCGCGTGCTGCGCGCCGCACACCCGCGCGCGCACATACGCAGCGTTGTGCAGGTGACATTCTTAACCCACTTCAAATATAGATTACTAATTCGTCTGTATTTTTTTATTGAAACTGGTTTTTGTTTCTACTCGATTTTTTCTTAATGAACCACGCTATGAACATCCAGGCGGCCTCTACACAGGCCGTAGCTACCTAGGGGCTAGGCAGGGCAGTGCCCCGGGGCCCTCAAGCTCAGGGGGCCCTCGAATCCCTACCAGAAATCTCGATCGATATTTATCGCTAATAGCAATTGAAAACAAAACCGCATCAAGACTGGTTTCAAACGAAGTCATTGATGCTTTTGCGAAAACGGAAGCTAGGAAAAATTGTAAATATAATTGTTATACAGTCAGTCGGTAGGCCCGACCTTTATATAGTAAACCTAAATACTTATCTTCTTTATTTCGTTTTACTAGCCAAACCTACACCAAGTATTAATTGTAATTTTTTTTTGTAAATTTAAATTTATTTAAATTTAAATTTATTGTAATTGTAAATTTTAAATTCATATTTTAATTTGCCCCAGGGCGCTTGGTTACTTAGCTACGCCACTGCCTCTACAGATCGGATTTTTCTTCTCCCTTATATAAGATCACAATAATAACGGGTTAATGGGTATGTCTTATTTACTATTTGTAACGAACGGCATACGATTGTTAATAAGACGTATACATAACGTATCATAACAATGGTGATGACGTAGTCGCTGTGACATCCTTGGTGTTGGACAAGTTTTTGGATTGATTATTAGAAAAAAAGTGTATTATAGCAATGTGTCGTAACAGAGCGTCTGCTACGTGACGCACATATCGGCGGCGCGCGAGGCCCGGCGGCAGCTGGAGCGGCGCACGGCGGGCGCCATCGTGCAGTGCGCGGTGGTGCAGGCGCTCCCCCGGGGCGCAGCCGTCGAGTGGCACGCCTGGGCGCACACCGACAACAACCGCTTCGACTGTACGTACCGCCACACGTAACATTATTCCGTATTTACGTTATGAAATTTCGACTGTACGTATCGCCATACGTGCCATTATTCTGTATTTACGTTATGAAGTTTCTTCTGTACGTATCGCCACACGTGCCATATTCTGTATTTACTTTATAAAGTTTCGACTGTACGTATCGCCACGTGCCATATTCTGTATTTACGTTATGAAATTTCGACTGTACGTATCGCCATACGTGCCATTATTCTGTATTTACGTTATGAAATTTCGACTGTACGTATCGCCATACGTGCCATTATTCTGTATTTACGTTATGAAGTTTCTTCTGTACGTATCGCCATACGTGCCATTATTCTGTATTTACTTTATGAAGTTTCAACTACACGTACCGCCACGCGCCCAGTTTGCGCCCAATGAGCATGGTGATGAACATGGTGGATGGGCTAACCACATGTCATATATGCGACCTAATAAGCTTGGTGAAAAGTGGACAGCGAATGCTTTCTCTGTCTATTCCGGGTTAAAAGGTCGTGAAGCTTATTTTTTTTTGATATATATGTTTATTTTAATTTAACTTTCGATTACAGATGAAGAAACCGGCTGCAACGTTGGTGAATACAAGGTGGCAATCACGAGAAGATGGAATTACGAAAATACTGTTGCCGCGTGTGTTTGTTACGTAGCTACTGGTAATATTTTTATTGACAACAGCTCAGTGTCCCAAGTCTAATAAACCAATTTTGTAAAAAATGAACGTTCAATGGCATTATATCGCGATATTGGCTTGGTTTAGTAGTTTTTTAGTTCACTTGTCCCGCTATTGTTTGTATGGTGCACCACTGACAAATCAATCGTGTGGCAAAAGTGTTGAATAGGCAGTTATTTAAAAGAAAATTATACAATTGACTTAATTCTCTAAAAATGTAATGATTCCGAATTTTTTGAAAAATGTTTATGTTGTTAGATTTTTTCACTTGTATTATGTTCATTATGATTCAAAAAAACTAATAACTGAAAAGATGACTTAATGATTTTAATGTAATTTAGAAAATTATAATAAGTGTTGTTCATACCATGTTTTTGCAAATAAAACTAATCTAATCTAATTGATTAACTGCAATAGATCGGTTTTATAATGAAACTTCACTGGCAAATGCAAATACAAGTAGAATGATTCATTGTGGAAAAAAAGAACATACAAACTCCTTGCTTCCTCAACAAAGGAAACAAACATAAAAATGGCGCGGGGATTTATGGGGGGATCATCTAACTTACATTTTCATCTTAGTCGTTAGAAATAAGTGTTTTAAAAAAGACTTGGCTAAAAGGTCTAGTTACCAAGCCATAAAATGTTCAACAACGGAAACAAACATCAGTTTAGTTTTTTTGTTAATAAAAACGTCACCACTACATTTTTCATATCATCCGAATCGGAGTGTTTTTCCATAAACGCATCTTTCTTTTGTAGGGTCCTACCCATAAAAATGGTCCTTCGAGTCGGATGATGTGAAAAATGTAGTGGTGACGTTTTGGTAAAAAATGGGTAAAAGGTCATAAGGTTTTGTTTTTTCTGAGTAATAAAAGTAAACATCAACTCATTATCACAGGTTCGTCTCCCTCAACCTGCCAACTTACGTTCCCAAATGAAGAGGCGTGCTACTCTCACAGGGCGCTCGCGTCGCAGATGCAGCCTTCCGAAATAGAAGAAGTACTAGAATACGCTCTCAAGAAACTTTTAAACGACTGCTATGACAGGGAGCCACAGCCTGCCGTTAAGCTCAGGGTATTCTATCAGGTATGGGCACCATTTTACATTCATATTACATATGGTAGCAGTGTCTGGAATACGCGTATGCGAAAAGAAGTACGATAGCAACCCGAGTTTGGTCCTCGGTGCCGGAATCAATAAATTTGTTTTTGCAATTTTATGTCCTGATATACCACGAGCTCTGCGGTGAAGGAAAAAATCGAGAGAACACCTACATGTGTTACAAAATTTTCTAACACATGTGAGGTCTGCCAATCCGCACTAAGGTAGCGTGGCGGACTATGCTCATATAATCTATATATAAAGACAATGTTCGCTCGTACTCTCTTGCTCCTACAGTGTGATACAGACAATAGGCCTGTACTGTGTCTTAGATATAAGTTAGTTTACTAAGTTAGTGCGTCTTACCATCGAGGACAGCATTTCCACTTAACATCAGGTGGGATCGTGATCAAGCACTTGCTTAGAAAGTATTAAAAAAACGTAACTGCCTATCTCCACTCACTTATACTCCCTCTCAACTTCCCTTCGCTTCGCTCTATTACACTATTCGCAACGCATTCACTAACTTACTGCCCACTTCCAAGTGTGCGTAATGAAGTTTTATTACAAAAATCACAAATCACCGATGCATATGTTGACAAATTGCTTTCTATTGAGTACTAGCGTACCCAGCCCGCTTCGCCAGGCTAGATTTGACTTTATTTTATTTAAACAATAAAATTACATCATTAAATATTTAATTTAACTCTCACAATATATTAAATTATTAATTTCTCTCCGTATTCATTCTCTTCTCGAGCGGGTGAAGAGCATTACCTACACCCATGTACATATACAGTACAGTAAACGGATACATTAGCGCCGCTATTGCTTACCTTGAATACTTCAAAATCCTTTAATATACTTCAGTAAACTTTTTAAACTTCATAATACTCAGTTGTACTTCAATATGGTTCATAATGATATAAATATACACAACGCATGTGTCAATACAAATTTGGGTTATAAAACAATAGAATATCATCATAGTAAATAAAAGCTGTATTTGACAGTTCAAAAAGAGCAGTGCTCCGATCGTCACCAAACTTTACAGGATTACTCGCCAGGTCAATCTGAAGATTCCCTGAAAGTTTCATTGAAATCGGTCCAGCTGTTTCGGAGCCTATACGGATCAAACACACACACATTCTCTTTTATATATATAGATAGATATAATTAAGATGATGGACGAAGCTGAGTGCAGTGTTAAGTTTGTCATGGGCAGGTGTGGAGCGCGCCGGCGGTGAGCGCGGTGGTGCGCGCGGCGCGGGCGGTAGCGGCGCGCCTCCGCACTCGCGTGGCGCTCACGGCCGCGCCCGTCACCGCGTTGCACAACGCCTTCACCTTCCTCTCCATCAGCGGACTGCGCCTGGACGAGTGACCGACCAGGTACACACTCCATCACAAGTTGCTATTGCTCACCATTACACAGCCGTGGTAGCTAAGTGTCCGTGCGGTCGCCGCATATTGTACGCTAGCAACCCGATTTCGATCCCCGCTGCCGACGCCGACAAATTTGTCGCCGCAATTTTATGTGCTGATTTACCACACGCTCGGTGGTGAAGAAAAACGTCGTGAGGAAACCTACAAGTCTTAGGATTTTTTTCTAAGACATGTGAAGTCTGCCATACATATATGAAGGCTGTAACTAACATTACACAAGTATACTTTTGCGTACATTTTTTTTTTATAATTTCAAGTGCAGATATAGCAGTCGTGGTTCGGATCAGAATACTAAGGCATAACGTAGTAACCGTCCAAGCCGAGATTACCCCTCACCGAGGGTCCCTTGGCCGTAGTTAGTAGAGTACTAGTAGAGTTAAAAGCTACGACACCTCTTAATGTGAACCAGTGAAAGCTTCGCTGGCTAATCTGTGTGGATTGATCACCAAAAAAAGCTTAGATATATGAATGGTAAGGTATAGCTTAGTCCTATTTACTCTTCTCTTGAAAACACTAACATTGCTAACAAAGAGACAGACTTAAGCAATATATTCCAATCCAGGTTACAAAACAGAGTCGTCCTTGTTTTTCCTAAAGATACAGAGAAGATCAGATCCAATCACTGATCTCCGTCGAAAGTTTCCATTTCGTAGCTTAGCAACTTTTCTGATTTGATACCTCGCATATATGACTCGATGGCAATAATTTATATAAAATAAATAAAAGTATATACTAATAATCTACGCTGTAAGTCTCATACCTGACAGTGGATGAGTCCATCACAATTATAATCAAACGTGAGAAACTGTAAATTTAATAACGAATACAACTGACTAGGATTCGAACCTTAGACTTGACAGACTTACGATCTGTCTACCGCTTAACCGCTATCACTGCGTCAATCTGATATCACTAGACGACAAGGTTTTTCTGCTCACCGTTCATTTTGTACGTTTGTTCCCAGGTTTCGCGTAACGAGATGTAACAACGCTTTACGCCAGTTTATAAAATACATATATATGATATTATTATACGTTGAATATTTTCAGCGTCAATAAAATTTTGTTAACTATGCTACCGAGTTTACCGTATTTAAGTCAAATTATATAAATTATTTTTATTGCACAATCGAGTTTCATTTCCGACATCCATCATTGTAATAAAAAACAAAGATCAAATTAAATTTACTTTATTTATTTTTTTTACAAAAATTGACCGAACAGTGCGAGATTTCTAGAACGTTTACACTTGCATTAAGTATACATAAAGTTATCATTACTCTTACAAGTAAGTCTTAATAATTCACCTGTGTAAATAAAGCATTGCGAATCATAGTGGGGGGGCACAACCTTAACAGTTGTGTACGTAGTATAAAAGTTATAACATGATTAATCAATCAGCGGGACATTTTTTTTAACCTTATAAATTGTTACTAAGTTTACGATTATTAATAACGAAAACATAATTAAAAACTAAACATGATACATTACAAATAGCATTATTCAATGTCTCCGATCCTGCATTCAAATACTTCTAATACAATGTAATACACAACATGTTGGGACAATTGTACACATTAGTGGTTAAAAGACAATAGCGCGCAGTGTACAGTGAACAGACAAATTTGTCACCAGCCATTTAAAGTCAGATAATTATAGCGATCGGTAGTTGAAATCATCATAAGGGCGTTAATATACATTGTCTGGGACCTCTAACCTTTTAAAAATTTCACTACTTATATTACTTCATACAAAAATAAACTATCACGTCTATCAACGGCCGACCGGTTTCTACCGTGCTTTTTGGGTCCCAAATACGACATGTTATTTTTAGTCCAAAATATAGATTTAGATTTATCTATTATTGCTTCAATTTAAATTGTTGTTTTTTTTTTAATATTAAAGAACGATTCGGTGGACTAAGCCACGGGTATCTTAAGTCAACGGTATGTAAAGTTTTTTATAGAGTAGCTCTCGATATTGGTTAAGATACATGATTTTTTTTTCTGTTTATTTATACCTCTGGGTACCGCTAGACCAATTGTCTAAATAACAGTGTTCAGTAACATTTGTCGAGTTTTGCTAGATTTGTTAATCTGCTAGTTCAGTTGTGTCACTATGATTTTCCAATAGATACTAATTAATAATAATTGTTAATATAATTATTGCTTTTTACGTCTTCCAAATTAATAATTCAATATAAAAATAATCAAAAAATTCAATTGAAAATTATATATCAAAAAATTAAATCAGTAGAGTACGAATTTTGATACAATGACATTTGAATTGTACATAGGTTGGCTTCATAGTGAAATGTCATTGGCAAAAAGCAGATCTTTAGATCCCAGTTTGGAATATTTTGAATATGTTTTTTTAGGCACTTGGATATTAGAGCTTCAAGGGATGCTAAATTCCGAAGGGCTAACAAAAGTGAACCTCGTTAACTAGGGCGTTACTCTAGGTTTCTGACTACAGCGTTTTCTAGGAGACAACGTATGGGATGCTTCAATCCGATAAAATGTATATTGTTAACATTGACCAGTTCACATAGAAGTTGGTGTTTTCATACATTGGAAATAGCTTTTCTCGTCAATTCAGCTGTTTGTAAGTCATGCCTTGTTTTGATTTACTGGTAAATAACGTCCTTGTGATGGTTTCCGTCTACCGTTAACAAACATCTAACAGCTACGATACTCTGATCTAGTTTGTGTTTGTCTAAGGGATTTCGAGCGTCCGCTCTGGTAAGAAATAGCGCCCAATTCATCTTCTACATTTTAATAACTTTATTTAATGTCCATTATACAATAAATAATTTCTTAGTAATGAAAATAAACATATACTCTGGAGTTAAATAATTTATTTTGATCCTCTATGATAAATCTATATTTATTGGGCTTATATAATTTGTCAGGATGCAGGTATATACTAGGTAATATGAGTTTAGAATGTGTTTTGTACTTCGAGAATAAGACAAAACGCTAGTCTTTATTCTTTAGCGAGTCTAGGCTTTTAGTGTTCTATGAAAGTACTATTTACAATTCGGCCAATGAACAATTGAGATGGATTACTGCACACTGTATTGTTTCTATACTTTTTTTTTATTATAATAATAATTGCAAACAAATTGTGAAACAATTTGATTTCAATCAAATACTGCGTTTCACCTTAAATATGATAAATGTCAGAGGAAAAGTTTGGACAATTAAACTAAAGTAAAGGCAAAAAATAATAATATTGTATTGTATTATTAACAATCAAACAATAATCTAAAAGATCTGCAAATAAAGAAAATACACAAAAAAATTGTTTCTTAAATGAAATAATTTGGACATTGCAGAATATTTATATATACTTGGATATGATTTGGAGAATTTCAAATCTTGTGTCAAACCGTCATGTATAATGAAGGGGTATATTGTATACAGTTGTATCCATATAAACGTATATCTAAAATAAATACCTTATTAAGGAAAAAAATTAACAATAGTCTAAAATTAATCTATTCTCAAAAAGAAAATGCGCTCTGTCTTCTTTAGATCATTTTTCAAATGATAATAACCAATTTTTAAAACAAAATGATTGCATCACAAATGCATTAAAAGGCAGATTTATTTATAATATACAATTTATTTTCCACTTTGAGAAATCATGTGCAGACAGAACATACCGACAGACATTACTCAACGATAATACATCATGTAACGATACAGCACGCTGTTCAATCTCTTATAGTTGTCTCTGCTTAACATAAATAATTCACGGGGACGCATACATGATTCTTGCAGCAAACATAAAAAAAAAACTATTATTAATAAAAAATAGTATGATTGCCCAGCTACCCATAGTGAAGTTAGTATTAAGTTACTGTACAATTTACGTGTTAGTTGCCTGCGTACTACAGCTATGTAACCACTTACGATGTTTCTCCGTTCAAAATACCTCCTACCTTCCCACTAGGGATACAATTGTAACCTCCAACTGACCGACGGCGTAGACCAAATCCGCAGTCGGTAGTAAGAGAATGTGGCGACACGAGAGACAAACACTAGTATCTCCACACTATCCGACAACTTACATATACATATACTACTAGTTAATCGTTATATTAATCAGATTTATGCAACAGTTTACCTTACAACCGTATTACCGAAGCGGATAAGAGTTATATATAAACCAATAACAGTTAGATATATTACATAGTCACTATACAGTTGTTCGTGCAGTCTCCGACGGAACGCACTAAACACATGTGGACACTAATACACGACGTACACTAAACGGTCTGCACGCTCGAGCGATGCGTACGCGACGTTGAAACGCTAAGGCGTAGTAGGCGTACACAACAAATTCGTCCTACTCAGTCGGTGGAGTCGCGCGGGTTGTCTTGCACTTCCTCGGCCCCGTCCGACACGTCGGACGCATCGTCCGCTCTGTCGGGACGGTCGCACGACTCCATCGCGTCGCTGGTCGCGTCGTCGGCTACGTCGTTGGAGTTCTCGGAGGCTTTCGAGCGGCCCTGCATGCGACTCTGCATGTACTGCCGGTGCGCGTACTTGTTGAAACGCCGCTTCGCCATGAACAGCGTCGCGATAGTCCTGGGCGCGAGGCGGACGGCGGCCGCACGGGACGTGATCCCGCCCCGGCGACAGTCCCCGCACGTGTAATCCATCACGTTCAGGTTGGACACCGTCTGCCTAACGCAATCTGCGCGACAATAACAATTCATTACCGTAACAGTTTCGATCATCGATTAGTTGACTTTGAATTTGGTTGTGACATCAATTAAAAATCATATTTATTGTATTTCTAGAAAGTTCAGTGTGCGTTGTTCTTAACCATGTTCAAAGTCACGTATGTAATCGATTATAAATGCGTACATAGCACACACAACTCGGCAATTCTATTAGACTTTCTGGGGAGGTATTCCTCCACAAGTCTTTCTATTTGCGTTTCGAATAAATTCAGCTATCGTCTAAACGAGGCAGATTATATGTTTACTGTGTATTTATATCATGCGTTCACCCATACGTTTAGTCTAACATATCTAACACAAACATGAAGCGTCATTAAGATGTATTTCAATTTTAATTATATTTAACTGTCTTATAGCGTTATATTCCTGGTTTTAATTGATTTCTGTGGTTACCATTTAGGTATGTGCAGGATTTATAATGGAAGATGGCAGATATAGTGACCAAACAAATGAAAAAGCTTGAAGTGTGCATGATGTTATCAATAAGGCCATTCTTGTGTAAGTTAGCGGTATTGTAGGTAATCATGCTGACTGATGCATTATGAATGAAAGCCAAAGCGTTAAATACGATGATATATATCTGGTACAGTTATCAATATATGTCCTCGTATTACATAAAAAGCAATTACAAATGACCAGTTATAAAGTGACGCCTGAAACGTACATACATTAATAACAACCTATATCAAAAAATACTAATATATATTCATTTTCAAATAATTTCCTTATTTAATTGTAATTCTATGATATTTATCAAGATTTATGCGTCAAAGTAATAAAATTGACACGTCACGGTCATTTTACAACCAGCCAATGAGATTATGTAGGTTGAGCGGGGATGGTGCGAGGTTGCGGGGTGGGAGGGGGGCAGAAGCGTTTGCGTTCTACTTGGCTCCGTGCCGGATGACGTACCTTGATGCAGTTGCCTATCGCAGAGTTTACATATGACGAGCTGCATAGTCCCCTTAGGCCCGATGAAGGAGCGCTCGCACAGCGGGCAGTAGCGACCGATGCGATACGCCCTACGTACGCACACACACATACGGACCGCACGCGCACAAGCACCGGAACACAGAAACACGCCATTAGTATCAACACGTCAACACGCCGCCGCTTTCAACTCGACGTTATCCTTTTATTACTTCCCCTCGCTCGGCTCTAATGTGTGTCAATGTATCTATGATATACAGCTGACGTTTTCGTGTGGTCGTGGATGGTTCTTTTTGTGACAAACGTACGCGGACTAACCAGAAAAGCTGACCGTTACAGTTTCACCGGGTTTGGGAGGTGGCAGAGCTCTTAGATCGCTCAGCCTGAACTTCCATTGAGTGTAACACTGTGCAAGAACCCCCAAGAGTTCCCCTCGACTTGGACAGTGAATGGTTACACTAAATTGTGCAGGAATATGATGACTAAGTACACAGAGCGCTTGTCAATACGGAATTTTAATATTTGGACTTTTTTTGCGACAAACTACATAGATTGGTCAAAGAACTGACCTTTATTGCTTCACCCGTTTGAGAGGTAGCATAAATCTTAGGTCGCTTAGCCTGAACCTCTATTACTAGTAACTCGACACCAGGGTCCTCCCGGTGAGGGGTAATCCGGTTTGGCTTGGTTGTTATGAGTTAGAATTCCGAGGGGACTCAACCGTAAATCGGTCGGGTGTTTTTCCACGAAATGTCTAAAGTTAATTACAGCCTATATATCTGCCACTATGGGATGTGTCCCATCTCTTCTCTATAAATAGAGTATAAGGGCATGATCCGCCACACGTCCCCAGAGCGAGTTAGCAAACTTCAAATTTCTTAGAAAACCTTCTAATATATGTAGGTTTCCACAAAATCTATTCAGTCTCTCAATTCAAATGGAGCACAGCTGTCTGTTCTCTTATTAAAATACGAGCCCTAATGTATAATGAAAATTATTTTAATGCTTACATTGTAATAAGACAGACAAATCAGTTTCTTGGAAAGGAACATTTCTTTCATATAGAGGCGAACTCAATGCGTCTTTCGTGACTTCCAACTATTTTATCTCGACTGATGCAAGGAATAATAATGGTTAAGATTTTCTTCTTTAATCGACAGGTTATTTCTAACTACGAAAATTAACCAAAAATAATTCCGAGTTTCATTTTGAACCATCCATGAGCACGTTAAATTGTTAAGTAATTAAGTAGTAATTATTAAGTATTTATTAAATATCTTTGTATATAGCATTCTTTAATAATAATAAATAAAAAATAAAGAAACTAAATGTTCGAGTATTTCAATCAAATAATACGTGTACACGTATAACTTATAATTAAATAGTCAAATAACCGTGTAATAAATAATTATATACATTATTGTATTAAGTGTAGAGCCGGAAGACAAGTAATAAAAAAAATTCAAGTTAGTGAACGCTCTGGAAATTGATGTCTATGCCCGTTGTTAGTCGGTGTATTTTTACACAAATGAAAACAAAGGAGTTAGTGGGAGACGATGGTGACCAATGATCGACACCCATTGATGAGTTAACAGCAATCGAGACAATAAAAAGTCTATTAACAAATACAACTCATGACTTTAATACGCATCGATTACTCTTAAATGATAATGTAATGAAATCGAATAAAACCAATAGTAAATATAGTGAAACAGTACAAGTGGCAAAAATAGAAATCTACAGAAATATAACTGAACCACTTTACTGTTCACAAAGAAAACTATCTGCCATAAGTTAGATCAATAACATGTAATTATTTGAAATAAGAGCATGGCAGTCAGTCTTCGAAATTAAACTAGAATTAACTTACATTTAAAAGGATGTGTAGCATGCAACATCATAGCCTAATTCTGCTAAATAACAACAATGTAATCGAGTTGAATTTTGATTGTCCCATACTTTTGCTAACCAATCGTCAAATGGATGCCCGTTAGCTGTTATTCTTAGTAGAATTAGGCAGCCAACATTTTGTGCATTAAAAACGCTGCTTTGGATCATAGAAACGAAACGCAGGGGTCAAAATGCTACGAGATAAAGGGGTCAAAGCGATGTCAAGAGTGTAGGCGTCAACATAGAATGCGCGGCTGCTGTTAGTCCACATCGAGCACGCATGGAATGACGGAACATCAACTGCCAAGGCCAGGGATTACGGGACAAGTTGAAACGGGTGTGTTCTTCTGTGTTACTTTACTCCTATTTCCCCTGCTTTATCGTATTTATGTTAAAATAATATAAATAGTATTTAATACAGGGTATTAGGAGACCGCTTCCAAAAACGAAGACAGACAATAGTAATGACACCTTTGAAGATGGGACGTAAATTAAATCAATCCTGATTTAAAAAGAAAATTAAACGTTTTATTTGCATTATTTACGCTTCATCATGTTAGTATAGCTAAATTAAACGAAAGAAGCGGCAAGAATTCTTTTATTGCGTGCCCCGGCGTTCGTTGACCCCGTGCATCAGCTGTTTTTGATATTGTGTTTCGTTGCTGTTTTTTTAGTAATGTAATGTATTTTTATGAAACTATCGTTTCATTTAGCTATAAGAACATGATGGGGCGTAAATAATGGTATAAAACGTTTTAAAAATATCTTTTTTTGAATCAGGATCGATTTTTTTTCCGTCCCATCATCAAAGGTGTCCTAATACCCTGTATGTCTTGTCCTACGGGGTTGCCTGGAAGAGATTGCTTATCACTTATCGCCCTTGGTCACAAATAGATTAAGTTTAGTTTTCAAACGACTTCAAAAAAGGAGGAGGTTCTCAATTCGTCTCTATGTTTATTTTTATGTTACCTCATAACTTTCGACTTTGAGATTCTTTTTTTGCTGTTGCTTTCCGTATCCAGTTCTGATAATGGCATCCATGAGAATACCATATAAGTCTTAAATTTGCAGCAAGTTTATTTTATTGGAAAGGATGTACTACAAGGGTAGTTTGATGAGAGTTTGGTTAGGTTCTGATTAATACTATTTCGTAATATTCCTACGATAATTCGGAAATACAAAGAGGGCGTCCGTGCGTAACAGCGTTCAACGTTTTATCCAATTTGAAGTATTTGTTTTTACTTGTGAATATACTTGTAATGTGTAAAATGTGAGCAATAGAGACGACTCGGTTGCTTTCTTTTACGGAATGGCTAGAGATTATCAAAAGCTACGCTAACTTAAAATGCCACTTCGGGAAGAGTCAGCGCTGGGAGAAGTGGCTGAAGAAACTCCAGAAAAGTTTCTAAATAAAACGGCAGTATTGCGATGGAATTTATCGCTACCTTTTACTCGGCGGTTCGTTTTCGTAAGACAACCCCTTAAGGGCCTTTTATACTCGAGCCGCATATTGATTATAGCATTTTGACTCGAGAGAAAACACCTTAAAAATGTACTATAATCTATTTATTGATTTTCGTACTAAAACAATGTAATTTGAAATTAGTTTTCACTTTGGCCTAGAATTGGTGTATGGAGACTGTCGGCGTTGTTAGAAATGTTATGTTTATAAAATACAACTATTGTAAATAATTCAAAGTTAATCACTTCAGTTAATTTACAAATAATTCATAAGCTATTAAAAAATATGTTAATTCAGACTTCTCATATTTACTCATTGAATCATGATTTTTTTTGCGTTTTAAATGTATTCTGATGACCGCTGTAAAGAGTTCGAAACGTCGACAATAAAAAAAAAGAAATTAAAACGGCCAAAAACCTTCAGATCGGTTTTATACAAAATTGGCGCCTTCAGTAGCACCTTCCTGTACTGTTGATCATGACCCAACGTGACGTTAAGTGGAAATGCAATAATAAATTGCGCTAGTTTAAGTGCCTCTTCTCTTGAAAACGACGAAATCGGAGGGAAAGACAGACTATCCTTTTGATTTAGATGAAAATCAAACTTATTTCGTAAAAGGTGTATTAATAAAATAAAATCTTGGTATACTATAAATATCATCGAAGAAACAAATATCATAGGCGGCGATATAAAACGCATATTAATATAATTTGTTGCTCTCGAAGTTAAACTTAGAAAAGGAATTAAGTGCAAAATAAAAATGAATAATGCTTATATTTGTATAAATCAAGTTTCCTTTAGTCTTGTACTTTTAGAATTAGACTATCACATTCCTTTGCGTTTCGTAAAATGCGTAAAGTTTCACAGGGTTTACGGGCGACAAGGATGGGGTCTTGTCGCCGTAAGTTGAAGGCAACACGGAGTGGTCCCGTGTTGCCTTAGCAGAACAAGGGTGCTGGAGGAGTAAGTCCTCCCCTGGGAAGTGCTTTGGCTCAGAGCAGAGGGGCACCGCTGGAAATTCCGGAATCCCTCATAATGCACCGAGGATGGAGGGAGCAGAAATCTCACAACACCGCCGCCTTCCTCTCAGAAGACGGTGTATTTTTTGAAGATTTCCGTCTAGATAAAAAAAAATCTTGTAACAGTAGTGTTCAAAATCATAATGCAGTCAAATAAAATTCTACTTATTGCCCTATATGATTTATAATACCAATGTGTATTTCGTTATATTACTAACGATTGCCAAACATTGACTGATAATTGGTGTCAATGAGATCATTCAGAAATATCAACAACAGCAGCGGTCCTAAATGAGATCCCTGAGGTAAACCAGCAGTGAATAAAATACAGTAGATTCGTAACTATTTGTTGTTTCGAACTAAAAACTATTATATGATGATTTATAATACCAATGTGTATTTCTTTATATTACTGATGATTGTCAAACATTGACTGAGAATTGGTGTAAATAAGATCATTCAAAAATATCAACAACAGCAGCGGTCATAAATGAGGTCCCTGAGGTACACCAGCTGTTGATTAAAATACAGTAGATTCGTAACTATTTGTTGTTTCGAACTAAAAACTTTTGTAAAGATATGAAATGAACCAACGATACAGACGCCATTAATACATCTGTGATATAATTTACCCCATAGTACTACTCAATTGACACAGTCTAAGGCTTTTGCTAAATCGGTATGGATTGAGTTAAGAATTTATATCGACTTGAAACAAGGCCAATGTGTTTGTATGCATAATATATATTTGGTTATATAATATTAAAAAATCTTTTATAAATTTTATTAAAACATTTTCATATGAAAGTTTTATATATAAAGACAAGCTGCATGCATATTTTTGAATAATCTGAGCAGTTGATCTCCGTATATTAGATAGTTATAATAAACAGAAGAAAAATAAACGACCATGCAACATGTTATATTGCTGCTTGTATAAAGTATATGGACATTTAGGTAGATAGATAGTTATTTATTTTTAACCTACACAACACAGCAAATATTATCCCCGTTCTACTAGTCACGTTACAGTTACACTGGCAAATTTTTCAAGAAAAATTAACTTACCAGATCAGTATTAAGCCTGTATTGTAGAAAACTTAGAACTATTTACGAGAGCAACAAAGGAACATCGCCGCCTATGTATATTGATTGGGATGATCGATAATCACCATAATAGTGATGTAACATCGATGTCATGAACACTGATAAGATTTTTTGCACGCAGGATCCTAGGATACTTTGGTCACATTGCCAGAAAAAACATTGGGGTCAAGAGGTCGAAACCCGACACACTGGACTGACCAGATCCGCACCATTCTTGGCACGTCGGTTAGCAATGCTCTACTCGTGGCCGCAGATAGGAAAAAGTGGCGACCACCAACGACAGGCTGTTTCCACGAGATGGGAACTTCGCGAGTAGGGGCAGGAATATGTTCGAAAACATCGATGTCATCACCATTGTGATTGCAACGTCGATCAACCCTAGATGTTGAGCAGTGACTGACCTGGCGCAGGGCGTGCAGAGAGAGTGGGAGTAGAGCTTGTGGCCACCGGGACCGCGGCGCGTCTGGTGGTGCCACTCGGCCGGCGCCCCGCCGCACGCCGCTCCGCCGCCCCCGCCACTCGGCTCCCGTGCCCCGCACGATTTACACACCGCGCACTCGGCGCAATGCCATCGCCCTGTGACCAACAATAAAAAATAAAAATAGCCTTTATTTCCTCTGACCTTATTATAATAACATAAACCTATACCACACATACTTAATTATACTTTACTAACTATACTTAGAGCCGTGGTATCTCAGTGCCCGGGCGGCCACCTCAAGTTGCATAGTACGCTAGCAACCCGAATTCGATCTCGTGCCCAGCAGTGGGACTTATATAAAGGTTTTAACTTTAAGTATAGTTAATTTAATATATCAATTTTAATTTTTTTTAAGTATGTATGTAACATTTATTTATCCGTCACTTCTTTTTCCGTCCCTTGGGTACCATGCCGTTACTTTTTTCTTCCACTTCTCTGTTGTTGTTCTCATCATGTGACCAGTCCATTTCAATTTCAGGGTTCGCGTTTTTACTTTGATATCTGCTACTTTGGTGATGCTCCTAATTGTTGTAGCTTTCCATTTATCTTGGTCAAATGGTCGCCAACAATGGTTTATATTTATTTTTTTTGCAGCCTTTGCTGTTTCATAAATGGACCAGAACGATCAAAGAAATACTACTCCTTCACAGAATCCCGAAATGTTAGAAAAACATCTACCACTCCTCCGGTGTGCCAGGTGTTCGTCGTGAGTGATATTTAATAAAATGTGATCAGAACCAGAGAAACAAATCAGAACATGCATCGTTTTATATATTTACTATAGACATTTTCCTGTTGTACCCTTCGCGTAATACGTAATATACAATGCAATGCATGCATTTCTGTACACTCGCCATGCAAAACCAAATTTAGTAATTAAAGCTTCTATTCTCGATACACAAAGTGACAAGTGTGAAGTGGCTGAACTCCACTTATAGACGTAGGGATACTAACCGCTGGGCACGTTGCGTAGGCCGACGCAATAGATGTGGAAGCCGCGGTCGCACAGGTCGCAGAACAGCATCTTGTCGTCGTCTGCTGGCAGGCGGCAAGAACAGCACGTTTTGCACTCGGCGCATTGCCATGGGTACTCGCGGCACTTGCGGATCGTGTCAGGCCCGAGCTCCACACAACCCGGATGCACTGCAGTAAATTTCATATTTTATTATATACTAGCGTCGTACCCAGCCCGCTTCGCCGAGCTAGATTTTATTTAAACAAAAAACATCTGTTAACGGATACATTCGCGGCACTATAGCTTTTTCACTGTTCACTGGGCGACGAAGGTCCACTTTGGACCCGGGAAGAAGGCGACACCGGCTGGCCAGTATTGCACTGCGAGGGCATAGAGGGATTAAGTCTCCCAAGAGCACAGTGCAGAGGGGCTCCGGTGCGTTCCACTAGAGATCCCGCAGCCCCTCACCATGCACCGAGGAAAGGCCGCCGGGGAGGTTTTTATGGGGGAAAAACCTCAAATTACCGCTTCCGCCCAGGCGGGGTATCTTGTTGAAAATTTGCCCTCCATCAACAAAACAAAAAAAACGGTCTGTAAAACGATTATTGACGTGAACCATCTAACACAAGCTTATGCTTAGTTAGAATGGTTAGCAAGAATATTAGTAATATTGTAAAAATAATTGCTAGCAATCATTTTAAAAAAAACTTACGCTTAGCATTACAATTAGCACAGACGAGGAACCTCTCGTGCGTGTACTTGCGGTTGGCTTCGAGCCGCAGTTTGCAAACGCGACAAGTGTCCACTTCACCGTCTTGAGTATCTTCCTTCACCGTCCCTGAACCGTCGGCCTGGCTGCTCCGTTTCGTTTTCGTAAGTTTCTTACGCTGAAAGAATAATTTTAGATCATTATCCTACTAATATTAAAAATGGTTTGGACGGACGGACGGTTGATTGTTACTTTACGCCAGATTTGGCACAGAGATATATATATAAACAAATAGTCTGGAATAGCACACCGGCTATACAACCGACTTCAGAAAAGCAGGTTATTGGTCAGATACAAATCTAGAATAAGATCGCGGGGCCCAGTTATTGTTGTGAGAGTTAAGTTATAGGTATTATGTCATTTTTGGTAACTTCTATCTTGTTTGTCTTTGTCTGTACAACGGAGTGCTGTGTAATTAATGCGTGATTGTGTAATTAACGAATTAAAATGTCACGTTTGTTTTAATAAACTTTTAATTTCAGAATTATTTGAGGCAGTGAGCATCAGTTTAATGACTATACGACCGATTTTCGCTCCGACGGTCGGGAGTTCGAATCCGGCTAGTTTGTACCAATTATATTTCTGATTTTCTCTTTTATTTATACATAATAAATTATACATGGAGGGAATAAGACAAACAGGTGCACCGGGACCGTGGAAGTCATTGCGTCAAAGATAACTGCTGTTTCCTTTTTTAAAACAATGTTAGACTGACTATAAGATTGGCTCACCAATTCAATCTATCAAATATGGGACTTACTAAGCTCCAAAAATATTTTCATATTGAACTATTAGAAATACTACGACAATAAGTAGATTTTCATAACTAGTAACTGAAGTAAGTTCTGCAGACCTTGAATATCATGGATTTTGTTGAAAGTCATTGTACCTCATCACGTAAGTAGCAGAGTTGGATGGAATCGCGTGACATCAGCAGTGTTTCTAGAGAAAGCGACTGGACGAGTCTCAATATTCTATATTAGGACACCTTTCTTGTTTTTGTAGCATTGTGGTATCTTGGTCACTTCGTAGTATGGCGCAACCAATACAGCTGTTATTGATGAATCTGAGACAAATGATGTCTTCAGCATACCTTAGGCGGGTGAGTTTCCAGGTCCGAGTCTGCAGATGAAGAGCGGTCGAGCCAATCCGGTTCAGATTCCGAGCTCGAATCCGCAGACGCTACCGCCGGTGGAGCAGCTAACGTCGTGTTCAGGGGGAAATATCTGGACATAAACAAATTAAAATGATGTGGTGTCATTGGACACCAAGTCTTCGGGTAACAGAGAGTTGAACTACATGCTTAAGTCACGCTATCGGCCGCCGTGTATACGACTATAGCACTTCCGTTATATATTTCTCTTACGGTATATTATATGGTATAGTCTCACAACTTTTTTCAGTTCGGTCGCGCAGCAAGACACCTAACTACTCCCAGCCTGCCGTAAGGAACTTCGGTCCAAAAAGACATTTATAGCAATAGATATAAATAGCTATATCTAAGTCAAAGAGGGATAGATGGTAAATAAAACAAATGTATAATTTCTTTATGAAGAATCATACATTCAGGAAGCTATAGATAGAGCCATGATTTAATGATACCAGTAACAATATAATTCTACAATAGTAATACATTCAAACATAATCTCAATCAATTTCGACCATGGCAATATGTACATGGAACAAGATATAATTCCAAAAATATTAACTTTAAAGTGGCATGTACTTGTCCTTAAATTCCCGATGCTGCTATAAATACCATGATGCCCAGTGTAACATACATACCACACCTAATCTTGTAATATGGATATTTGTTCACAAATCTACAGGTATAATCAAGAAGAAACCAACAAACAAAATATTTAGTGCCTTGGTTTTGTATGCTTGATTGTCATATATTTTATTTAACACTTGACCATAATCCCACCTGATGTTAAGTGGAAATGCAGTCCTGGATGTTAAGGCGCACTAGCCACTACCTATGCAGCGTTGAAGTAAAATGAAATTGCAAAGTAGAATAAAAACCATATTATTAAATGTCCCCAATATTTCTTCAACAAGCATACATATAGGCATAGTTAGTGGGTATTCCTTAGATGTTAATACCTTTGGTTGTCATGCCTTTTCGAATCATATTATCTATACTACCACATACTCTTTCCTCATTAATCCTTACAACAATTGCTGACATATTGTACCTGAGCTGCTCAGATGTGTAGACCCGGTAACAATGTTGATATTGTCCGGGCAGCAGCGCCAGGGGGTAGAAGCCGTGCGGCGGACGCACGCGGGGCGGAGGGGGCGCAGGGGGCTTCGCGCGTCTCCGCAGCAACGTTAGCGACTGCAGGTCCGCGCACGCCGGCCGACGTAGCGAGTTGAGTCGTGCGTTCCACTCGCTCGCGGAAGCTATCGCCGCTGCTGCCATGTCCTACAATAATCATATATTTATCTGTCGATATAACTATAACACACCGCTCTGATCATATTACATATTATACAATACTTATTTGACCTGCATTGATGTCTATGCGATGCATCCTCTTTTTGAATTGAAGAAGTGAAAGTGGGTATATTTAATTTCTGCGTTTCGCCTGTTGAGCAAGGTGCCAGTCCAACTCATCAAAATTGGTTGGCAAGGCACCGGCAATCCTTTTAATTGGTGTTAGAGAGCGGCTTTACTTAAGATCAGTTGAGCCACATGCTCGTTTGCCCCTTCTACTATAAAAATGAGAAAAATATTTTGGTGTTTAGCACCCCTAACCCTTAGTAAATAGTGCCATAGACAACCAATCACGCTCTACACATCCCCTGGATCCTTAAATAAACCAGGGCTTTTCACGACATCGAGGAATGCTCACATAGTCCTGGCTGAACGATATTCGAAACAACAATACTACAATGTACTCGACGATGGCATTTTATTTGCGGTACCCACCATACTTCAAACAGTCTATCACAAATAAATAGTAACTGAGAGCTCTTCATCTTTTTCATCATCAGCCAACAGCAGTCTTCTGCTGGACATAGGCCAAAATCATACCACTAAGCACAATCCTCAGCCACTCGAATCTAGCTCTTGCCAACCGTCCTACAAAGATCTACGGTCCACTTAGTCTTGACGTCACCGAGAGCTCGCCTCACGTTACACTACGGTACCAAGTGGATTTCCACGATGTCGTCACCAATAAAGCTGATTAGTGTAACTTTAAGTGCTCATTAACTCTATCTGAGAAATATGTTATCATACAAAAAATAATGTATACAAGCTACAGGGCAGCGACATTGGGTAGATACTGAGCTACCACAAAAGTTAAAAAATAAAAGTTACAGCAATATGTGTATATATCCCACTGTTGGATACAGGTCTCTTTGGTCCAGCACCAGGGATTGAACTTGGGTTGCTTACTATGCAACTTCAGGCGACCGTCAGGACACTAAGGTGTCATGGTTGTTATAAATTCAAACTATTAAACAATCCTAACATAGTTTGAGGCAAAGAACTCAGCTTGATGACTGGTGTAGTTAATGACCTGACAATCAGAGTCTATCATTTTTTTTGTAGGAAACGTCATTGACGTGTACAAGAAACAAGGTCAGAGATAGCTGAGAGCGTTTTTACAGGGTTTTTTGTCATAGCATAGCTCTGCACAAATGACCAACCACTATAATAATGGAAAATGTTAATAAAAAAAATTACCTGTCTAGTTTTTTCCGGGTCGATTTTCGGTGGTTCCGGTTTAGACTCTACTGGTTTTAGCTCCTGTTTCACATCTACTTTCTCAACTTTAATCTCCTCCGTTTTTATTTCCTCAACTGTTTCTTCGCTGGGTTCCGCAAGTTGCTTACGGCACTGGTGCGACCGGTACTCTTCGTATTTATGGGGGTAGTCAGAGAGCATAATGTCTAAGACCTCGCTTGCATCCACCGCAGTGATTCCTATTATCAAATCAGAAAGATTATAAAAAATGTGTGTGTCTGTTTTTACCAATGACCTTATGGACATCATTGTAATATTCTTAACACTAATTCCACAAAGTTAATATTAATACCACAATAAAAACCATTTCTGTTAACAAATACAGTAATTGTAAGCGTACTACGCAGTCCGAATTCGATTCCCGGATTCATTGAAAATTATTTATTGACATTTTAAGTCATATATACCTGTGTTGTATTTGTTAGACAATTTTCTAGGACAAGTTTTGTCCTTGATTCGAATTGTCACTGTCTGAAGACTGCATAATAGTAGGGCATATGTAGGCGATTACAAATCGGAACATTGGATATTGCTAAAGAAAACCTACCAAGATCGCAAAGTGCTTCCGTAACAAGTCCTTTGCTCAATACATAGTCTCTTTCTTCACCACTAATTGTTCTTCTTTTTAATTCTGGATACCGTCGCTTAAAGCTCTTGACGCCCAGAAACATAGCAACTTGTTCTTGGATCATCATAACCTGCAAATAAATAAGCAAATTCAAAGTTGATATTATATTTTTTTAACGTTAACACTTTTAAAAATTGTTCATCCTAAAACGTAGCAAGTAGATTCTTCAAATCTTTAATGAGCGAGAACACAATTGTGCAGAAGTCAATTCTAATATAAACTTAAAAACAGGGCCCAGAGTCTGCTATTTGCCAATGATATTTCACTATGGAACCAACATATTACAATTAAATTTTCATTTTGGCAAAAACCGTAATCTACTAATTAAATGTAATTTTTAATTGAATTGTTTAATTATTTTTAGAATATGTGATTGAAAGGTATTGCATATTAGGAAGTCGTCATAGGAGATTAACAAATAGCACCAATTAAAACAATATTAGAGTGTCAGTGGCACGCAATTGGAAAACGATAGTGGCACAACTGAACTTGCAGATTACTAAAATTAGCAAAAGTCGACTATTGTGATGACATTGAACGGTCATTTTGACCCAAAAGTGTTCTTCTAAGTATGATTTCGGTCCGCTCATTACATGGCAACATTACGTCAGTAATTGAAACATACAGTGGTACCTCGACATACCAGTTTAATTCATTCCTTGCTTGTATGTTGTTGTTGTCAAAATGTTGAAATGTCATTTGCAACAAATATTTTGTAAATGTACAAACAGCTAAAAACACGAACCAAATTTATCAAAAATGCTTGGAAAACGAGAGAAACAAGCATACGGACTGACGTCCGTTCTGAGGTAGGAGAAAATGTTAGAGTGGTGTAATGTGCGATTCCTCGTATCTCAAATCTTCCTCTCATCTTAAAGCAAACCATCACTGAATTGAGATCAATCCGAGTAGATCGAAGTTTTGAAATCGTACTATATTCGTAGATAGTTCATTACTTCTGAATGAAATGTTATCTCTCATTACTTAAGAAGCTCGTAAGTTATCATTACGTAACATTCCTGTCATACTTCGTAAGAACATAATAAACAAAGCAGTGATAACCTAGTGATGAAATGGCCTTCAGATCGTAAGCCGAACTTACGATCTTATGGTCGCGGATTCGAATCCCGAATTTCAAGTACAATAAAAAAAATATATTTTGTCGATTAGTTTTTTATTTAAGTACATAAAAGTATTTAGGATTTTATTTATGTACTTTATAACAAAAATTATAAACATTTTATAAAAAAAAAACAAATTATGTAAAATAAAAGAAATCAAACAAAAAGTACTAATTCAAATTATTAAGAAAAATAAAAAAAAACATGACTCTTTTTTTCGACAATATAAAATTACATAAAAGATTGATTTATACTTATATAGAATTGGTTTAAGCGCCACCTGTGATTAGAGTTGAACTACATGCTGATATAGTTACAGTATCGGTCGACGTGTATACGACTATAGCTTTCCGTTATATATTTTTCTTACGGTTTTCGTCATACATTGTTTTCAGTTCTGTCGCGCAACACAAGCCTGCCGTAAAGAATTTTGCTACCATTTCTATTTAAAAAAACAATTAAGTGATGTTTTACCTGGTGTTCTGCAGCAGGCTTCTCTGGTGGTGGCCACATGTACTCCTTAACATCAGACGCCATCCAGACTTTATTACTGCGGAATAGAAGCATTTTTTAATTATGTTTTTTTTATTTATATTCATAATGAAAATATAATATGAGTGATAATTTTGAAGATGATCTAAGCAATTATGGCAATTTAGAATTTTTTCGTGAATAAAAGTTCCTAGAAGGCGAATTGAATCTTTTTCTATTGTTTTGATACTTGGAGCAACACTATTAAATTTTGAATAATTGTAATCATTATTTAAAGACGGGTTGGGAAAAAATTATTCACATTTGGAAAAGTTCATTTCAATCCGATTAGTGTGAATTCTGTCTGTAAATAATAATATAATAACTTTATTAATATAACACAAGCAAACATGTTACAATATACAGGAGCTCTGTCTTTTGACGTAGGTACAATAGACAAAGTCCTAATCATAAATAAAATATTCATACCTGTCAAATAAATATGCAAACTTGGATTTCTTTGTTTTACTACTTTCATTTGTAGAACTCTTTACAGAGCTTTGTGAATCTTCATCAAGTAAATGTGATGGCCTGTAATTTTAAAAATTAAAAACATTAATTATTACCAAAGATGTTTGGATAGCATGCTTAAATAAATTAATAAGATTGTTGCCAGAATAATTACTAGAAACTCACTTAGCAGGTGTGGCATTGTCATCCATCATACAAGTTTCCTCTTCAAACAGTTGTACAGTAGTAGTCGCAGGCCCACAAACACGACCATATATGCCCATGGTTTCCTGAAAGCAGAATATCATTGCTTTACACTAAGAATTTTCTGTGAATTAATAAACTAATAAATATAAATTATCTCATCTGTTAAATATAATTGTCAACAAGTATATTTACTAGCAAAAACGAAAACCGACTTCAAATCAAATCGGTGATGATGAATATTAGTGACGGATTGAACACTACTATATATGGATATGCTCGTTTATTTCGGTAATATAATAGTTATATTTTGAAGTACTGGCACGATATATCATTAAACCACATACTATCTCTATCAAGAAGCATTTTTCTATACAATTTTTAGTATTGAATTGACATAGGTATACATTTATTCTTTATATAAGGTAAATGAAATAAGTAATCTATAATGGTATCAATTAAGCTATATGAGGAGCCTTTAAATAGAAAAGAGGTGGACATAATCTTGTAGATAAGTGTAAGGGTGGTAGAGCCACCAGCCATCTCGCTCACCTGATGATATATATTGCAGTATAAATACCTCTATTTTACGGCGCTACTTTGTGCGACCGTGGTACTCCTCTGGCTGAGCCCGCCAAAACATGCAACAACAAAAGCAGCTGCGTGGCTCTACCACTGTTGGATTTGAAATGTCTTAAAGTGTATAGTTATAAATTTGTTACTGTTTAAATTTTCTATTAAATATTTTTTTTTAATTTGAACAGTAAAATAATATCTGATAATTAATTAACATACATAAATTTAGTCTGTTTTATACAATTAAAAACTTTCTAGCTATTGAAGCTGCCAAGCATTTTTATATTTGATATACTGTGATTATCGCTGATTGCTTTTCCTCTTATTGGGGTCTTTGTAGTCAGACTAAATCTGAAATTCAAAAGGTTAACCATACCTTCATATACATTGCACCTCGTCCTCCGCCTCGACCCCGGCCTCTTCCCCGAGGACTTCGTCCTGGTGCTCGACCACGTCCTCCTCTGCTACCACGGCCTCCTCGTGACCCTCTCCCTCTTCCTTCGCCAACCTCAGGAGACTTTAAAAACGAATCTTCCAAATTAGGTAGTGTATTGTCAAGCACAACTTTTAATTCTGCACCTTCACTAAAAATCTTTATGTCTCCTACAGACGAATTACGTCTTCTACTACTAAGCGGGGTTGAACAGGGCATATTATCCAATGCTTCTGTCATTCGTGGCAGTTTTATTCTAGAGCTGGTTGGATCAATTGTTTCACTGGACTTTGGCTCCTCATGAAATTTGTTTGTCGTATCTAGCACTGTCTCAGGTGTCTGATTTGAAGAGGCGTTAAGACGTCGCGCACCACGTCCACGACCTCTTCCTCTTGGTTTTGTCAATATTGCAGGCCGATCCCTGTAAAGTAGGCAATTAAAGATATTTAAACAAATGTACTAATATTACTGGAATTACAAGGAAACTTAAAATTTAAGTATTTTACCTTGATAAGCGTAAAGATCTTTGAGGTCGTTCTTCAAGTGCAGGCGTTGGCAATATAACTTTAGCACCTTCAGACAACGGGATTTTTCGTGGTCGACCACGCTTCTTCGGTTGGGGTGTCGATATCATAAGTGGCGGTGTTGCCGGTGTTGTAGGTTTCGGAATGTTGAAATTCTCACTACTCACATTCGAGGATGCCTTTACTCCATCTACCTCTAATGGATCTTGAGACAATTCTTCAGATACTATGTTGAAGTCATGGGATTCAGAGTTTTCATGAAATATCAATTCCTGTACCTCAGGATGACTTTTCCCCAAAGACATAATTTCAACTCTGTCACAACTACCAGTTGAAGTGCTAGACTCAATTTCAACAGCTATGCTAGGATTATGTTCGGAATGACATATATCATTAAAAGGTTTAACTTGTATTTGTTTGGCTTGCAAGTTGGACAAAATATTATGCAATTTGGAGTTACCGTTTTTTGAACAGTTTTCACTTCTTAACAATGTATGATTGACATGCTTTCCTTCCTGTTTGATTTCTAAAGATGATTTTTTCGGTGGGGACAATTGTTCTGCTTTCATCACAGGTGTTAAAGATAAAGATTTGCTAGATAAAAGTTGTCCTAATTTTAGTCTTTTTGTCTCAAGTAAAGTTAGCTCTCCTTCTTTATTCTGTGTTGTGCAAGCAACAGCAGCGGATGGTCTTTTTACTATATTCTTTTTTGCTGTGGGTGACGTGGGTGAGATTTCAACAATTCTAGAACTCCTTAATCTTTTGCCTAATTGTACAGTTGGATTAATATTTCCTGGTATTTTCCTACTATTTAAGATAATCTTTTTGATGTTTTCACTGTCATTTATTTCATCTTGAGTATTTTCTATTTTGTACATTTGTTGTTCTGGTCTTTTTAATTCTTCAGTTATAATTTTAGCTGAAGGGCCATGGTCAGTCTTATTAATTTTCAATATAATTCTAGGTGAATCCTGCCCTGAACTCGGATTATTTACTTTCTCAGATACATTTATTTCTAAGGGATTAGCTAAACTTTCTTTAATTTCTTTAGAAAGCTCTTGCAATAAGTGATTTTTAAATGAGGTTTCAATAATTCCATCATTTGAAGCAATAGAATCATTACAGGAGGCATCAATTTGATGACAAATTTCAGAATTAGCTACGTCTGAAATGCTGTTTAAAATAGTATCTTCTTTTTGATCAGATACTGGAGTTTTTGACCGTAAAGGTGATGAACAGTTACTTAATACTGGTGTGTTTTCATCCTTTTTGGCAATTAAGCCATCAGTTTTAGTTTCTAGAAGTTTTTTTAACAAGGTACAATTTTGGGTTGAAGGTAAATGTTGTTGTTGCTTATTAGTTATATTATACACTGAACATTCAGATAATGAAAAAGACGGTTTTAAACTATTTCCACTATCATCCAACATAATATTAGCATTAGCTGTATCACAAAATTCTACTAGATTTGAATTATTTGATTTTTGATAGTCCAATTTTAAATTTGATATACATTCAGATTTGTGTGTGGCATCCAGAACTGCATTTTCTTTCGACACAATGGTGTCACAGGATGTTACTTTTTTCCTAACATCAGTGGAGATGGTATTTTCTACAGATGTATGTGGCAGATCACAATCTCTTTTAGCAACACAGTTTTGTTTTGGCATGGAAAGTGATGTAATTGATTGCTTTTCTTCATCTCTCATATTGACACAACTGGAAATATTGTCAGCTACTGCAGAATTTAGTTCCGTACAATCGGTTAATATTAAATTAGAAATATCTTTTCCCACAGTTTTTATCACAGGTTTAGTTATAGCTTTTGATAATACAGGTATACTGTCACTTATACTATTAATGTGCTCTCCATTGTCTCCACATTTATCAGAATTGATTGTGATTTTTTCACTATTACCTGTCTCAACAGTTTTCATATTAATTTTCATAACCAGTGGTGGATTTTTAGCTGAAAAATCATCATGCTCAACATTTACTTTGTGTACTTCCTCAGGTTTTAAAACAGGCTTAATATTTAATTTAGTAACGACAGGTATTATAGAATTTCTATGCTCTGAGCTTCGTAAACTGTCTTTTTTTGGTGATAATGTAGAAATCATTTCTTCTGGCTTCAAGATGGGTTTTATATTGAGTTTAGCGATAACAGGAATCCCATCATCATTTGATATGCTAGGTCTTGATTCCTCTGTATCACTTGGTTTCAGAATAGGTTTTATATTTAACTTTGTTACCACAGGTATGTGATCTGTATTTTCATCACTTGAATTCCCAGTCTCTGAAGATTGATTCTCTGAAATTTCATCTTTTGATATATCATGATCTAGAGGCTTAATTATAGGCTTAATATTAATTTTAGTAACAACAGGTATACTAGTTTCATCTAATTCAATTTTTGAATCACAGTCTTTTTCTTCCAATTTAACCTCTGGGTATTTTAACGGTTTAATATTTAATTTTGTAATTTTAGGTAAATCTTCTCTGTTACAATCTATCTCATTATCTTTAGGTTTAATAATAGGCTTAATATTTAATTTTGAAACTACAGGAACTTTATCCTCCAAATTTTCTACCATCTCAATATTGTCGGTAGGTTTAACAATTGGTTTTATATTCAGCTTTGTAACAACAGGGATTTGTTCATAGCTTTCACAAGAGCTTAATTTTTTCAAAATGTCTGTCTTCAATACAGGTTTTATTGTGATTTTGGGTATATGATCTTTTCCTTCTATGCAAGATGTAAATGTGTCTGTAGATATTTTTAATTTTGGTACCTGCTGAATTTCTATCTGATCACTTGTATTTTCTTTATCTGGTGGTTTAATAGGTTTTATTGTAAGCTTTGGACTAAGTGGCTGGGTTTCAGACTTTGACATTGTTTTTATTGTTAACTTGGGTACTTTTTCACTGTGTTTGTCTTCAGTTTGACTAATGATGAGTTTCAAATTAGACGAACCATCTTGATCCTCATTTTCATTCTGTTGAAGACCTTTTATTGTAAGTTTTGGGACATTTTTTTCTGTATAAAATTGCCCTTCAGCTTCAGTTCCAACTTTTCCCAATTTAATAGTAACTTTTGGCACAATATCTGCTGGGCCTGGATCAGAAGTTGAAGCCTGATCTGACGTGCTTGTGCTTTCATCATTTTCAGAACATTCCGATTCTGAAATTTCACTGCTGCTAGATTGTCGATGTATATCATTTATTTTCTCAGGTCTTTTAGGAATAGGTTTAATATTTATTTTAGTTACACATGGAATTTTTTCCAGGTTATCAATTTTGTTTTCTTCTTCCGAAGCACCTCTTATAGGTTTTATGGTTAATTTTGGTACAGGAGATTTATTTTCCTCTGATTGTTTATTGCTTAGTTTAATGGTCAGTTTTGGTACCTGCTTTGTTGAATCTGATGACTCTTCACAAACAATATTGCTACAGGCGCTTTCAGTTTTTTGTTCAGCAAGTTTTGTACTTAATTCTACTACCGATTCATTTGCACTTGTAGCAGTAAGGTTTAGTTTAATAGGGGCAATTTTCTTCAGATCATCTTTGAAACTTCCTTCTGATGAGAGCATGTTACTTGAGCATTGGACTGGTTGCAAGTGTTCTTCATTTTTATGTGTTTTTACAAAGTACTCATTCAATGTTACAGTTGATATAACAGGCTTGGTAGGTACATTGCTTGGGCTAATTTTATTATTATCCGATACTTGGTTATCAATTTCAGATGTGCTGATCACATTTGATGCTGAACAATATTCACTAGCAAGGGTTTCAGATGTGGATTGGCACTGATCCCTAACTAATGATTTGTCATGTAAAATGTCTCTATAGCTTATTTGTGGGAATACTTTTTGCCTACTGAGTTTAATTTTTTTAAGTGGACTCATTGATGTTTCTGCTTTGCAGATACTAATTTCACTTACATTTCTAATCTCATCGGGCTTTACATTACCATGTACGGGTAGCACTGCATCTGATGAACTGGACACATCTTTGACAACACACTCCCTACTTGATTGTTCATTAATTAAAATGTTAATACTTTGCATGTCAACTGTAGAGGAGACAGTGGAATCAGGACGGCGGTCACTGGGCGCTGGCCTCACGAGCCGTCGCCGCATTGGTCTTGTCACATTTTCCGAAACTGGCACTCTATCCTCACTTAAACTAGTGTCACTTGATGTACATTCCGCACTACCTACAACAACAATACCTTGGTTATCACTGGATGTAACACATTTTACTGTCCGTTCACATGTTTCTTCATTCCGATCAGAAACATTGAGGTCTGATTGCACAACACTGCTGGCAGGATTACTAGGATTTGGGCTGCTGGGAAAAACCACTGCACCCAATTCTACAGAATCATGAGAACTTGTTGATTCTGTATTCTTCTCACTTATCATCATCAGATATGATTCTGGCAAATTAACTGTTTTTGTTAAAACATTCTTAGATGTACTCTCTGCATAAATATCCTCTGCACTTGACTTGTTCTCAACTGTTTCAACAATAATGGCTGGTTCTGAAACTGAAGGCTGGAATAGAGTGTCTTCAGGCTCTCTATAAGATGTATCTGTTTGTTTGCCTAAATGGTTGTTAGTCTCGTATTTTGAGACGCTCTCGACGTTTTCTACTGTAAGCGGCAGTCGCTTAGGGGCGCCTGGACCGTCGACAATCTCATCGATCATGTCAAGTATCGCTTCAGTGCTAGTATTGACATCTTGCGTCGATGGCGAAGGAACGCTGTCGCCATCGAAATTATCTTCTGACATTGCAGGAGTTTCGCAAGACACTCGCACTTCAGATGGATCTTGCTGGAAACTACCAGTTGCATAGATGTCCTCAGTTTGTTCAATGCCTTTTTCCCGCGCCGTTGGGCGGCGGGAAGTGTTTGTTGCGGTGCCCGCATCATCTTCTGAACTCTCCATTATCTACTCTTTTGCGACGCTGTCATATCTGAAATATAAAACGCCCGCTGGGTGATATTTACGTTACGAATGGGTAACCTGTCGACGTGCGAGCTTGACAAACCACAGGCACCATTCTAATTCACCATAACGCTACAAAAATTTGTTCACTGAGTCCATGGTGTTGATTATTGTATCTACACATGTACTTTATTTTCATATTCACGACGTTTACGTGTCGCCCGAGTACACACGGGGTCTCGGAAACTAATCATTCAACAGCGTAAACCGGCAAACAAAAAGCTTGTATACGCCATTTTTAAAACCAAAGACATGGCAGGTTTGGCTGTACGAGCCAATAAAAAATATCTTATACGGACAATTCGGCCATTGTCGTGTTGGTAAACTGCAAGATGCCCATAGATCGCTCCACTTGAGCTTTTTAGCTTGTAAAAGAGTAATAAATATGCTTTTCGACATGTGGTAAAACGAGTAAGATAATAGCTCTCAAACATGAAAGTTTTTATTTCATATGGCAACAATATTGTTTTCCTTTTGTGTTGACAGTTAACAAATATTTTTCGCACACAATGTTGCTTGTAATTAAGATGTAATAGAAATTATTAAATTACTGTAAAAGTCGTCAAATAAACAATGCCTTTTATTTTGATACCAATGCTTATTACTATAATTTTTTTTACTACTAATATACAAACATATTATTATTAATTAAAAAATTAAATCATTGTATAAGTCTGAAATTAACGATTAAAACAGCTTGATTGCAAACTTTTGTCACAGACTAAATAATATAATATCCCATTACATTATTATTAACTGTTTGTTATGACTGTTACAAAAACTGATAACACATATTACTATTGAATTTTTATGCTAAATTAAATCTAATATAGGATATAACTACAATGTTTGAAATAGGTTTGTAATTTTAATTAACTAAAATACAGAATAAAGAATACAATAATAAATAACAATAATTACGTATATAGTGTATAAAATGACTAATGTGTCATTTGGATTAACTAAAAATTGACTTCAAATCGAATCTACACAAAAAAATACATGGAAAAGAAATATTTCGAATGACAAAAAATGTTAATATATTGCCTTCAGTAACGCATTAAAGCGGTTTCTTTTTAACGTAGTAGTATCATAGTTATATTATTGAGTTCTGGTGTCTACCTTCCACGTACGTGCTCTATGTCTTAGGATTCTCTTTTCTATTCGATATTTATGACGTCTCTGATATCTTCGGAACCTAAAAGTCCAATGAGCTGACATGTGCTGTATGGACTAAAGTATTTTTGCCTTTCCCATTAGGAATAAACAAATAACTAAGTAACCAAAAGTCCAATGTTAATAAAAAAAACTTATATATAAATATTGAAAATTGGCGTATAAATTCCGAATTATGGGGGAAACAGCCATAAAACAAGTGTTAAATTTACTTGTTTTATAGTATATTTAATACTTGTTTTATACCTACGAGCAAAAACAAAAACCGACTTCAAATCGAATTAAACGTTTTTATGGGCAGACGCCCTTTGTATTACCGAATTATTGTAAGAATGTTACGAAATAAAATTAACCAGAACCTAACCAAACTTTCATCAAACTACTCTTGAAGTACATCCTTTCCAATAAAAAATGAATCACCGAAATCGGTTGGAATGATATTGAGTTATTTATTCATTTGTAGCGCACATACTTGATGGAAATTTAAGATTTTTATGGTTTTGTCATGGATCCTATTTTCAAAATTGGACCAAGTTTAATGAGACGACACGGGAAGCACTAGCTTTTAAATAAATAATTAAAAGAATGATCAAAACCGTTTCACCCAACAAAAGTTATGCGGAACAAAGAATCTCCTTCTTTTGAAGTCGGTTGAAATGTCATACATTTTTAAAATAAAATGCATGAAATAGATATATTAAAATAGAAGAAGAAAAATAGTTTGGTTTTAATTGACCAAATTATATAATATACAATAATATTCTTAGTATTCAGTTTTTGTCCTCTATGGTAATTTATCTATGGTAATTTTGTTATTGATATATTTGCCATAAATAGAAAACTGGTACTGGTAGTGGTACTTTTTGTATAGCTGTTGGTCGATACATTGAAGTTGATTGATTGAAGAAACAAAATACTGAACCATTAAAATGACAACTATTCGGCCTTTTACTTGTGAAGATATGTTATATTTTAACAACGTGTTAGTATATTTTTAATAAGATAAATAATAATTTTTTTCTATTTAAAGAATTTGAGATGTGAAGTTAATAAAGGTATTATACTATACTGGTATTATACTATACTGGTATTATACTATACTGGTATTATACTATACTGGTATTATACTATACTGGTATTATACTATACTGGTATTATACTATACTGGTATTATACTATACTGGTATTATACTATACTGGTATTATACTATACTGGTATTATACTATACTGGTATTATACTATACTGGTATTATACTATACTGGTATTATACTATACTGGTATTATACTATACTGGTATTATACTATACTGGTATTATACTATACTGGTATTATACTATACTGGTATTATACTATACTGGTATTATACTATACTGGTATTATACTATACTGGTATTATACTATACTGGTATTATACTATACTGGTATTATACTATACTGGTATTATACTATACTGGTATTATACTATACTATGTAATGACCATGTTAGAACACAATATGCTCCAGAAAGCACACTGAACTGGATGGATGAGATGAAAGTGTGTTTTTTTGAATGGATGTTCCATACATGTGGGAGAAATACAGATTATAAAAAAATACTTAAAAATTTAATGCTTTGTTCTGATGATATCTAAATCATCCAATATTGAGTATTTTCTGGGATCTGTTTTCAAACTGATTATCACTCCTCCAGAAGTAAATTCTTCTAGTGTGAATGAGAAAAGGAAGTAATACCTAATTTTGCAAAATTAATGGGGTATCATATACTGCTTGTATTAAATCTATTTCGCTCTAATTATCATAATGTATTTATTAATGATTTTTTTTCAGACATGAGAAAGGCCTGCTCAAGAGATGTTAGTAAAAAGTCTGTTATACCTTTATCACATCCAGTAAGACCAGAAGATGTTGACTAAACTGCTTAAAAAATAAATAATTAAAAGAATGATCAAACCGTTTCACCCAACAAAAGTTATGCGGAACAAAGAATCTCCTTCTTTGAAGTCGGTTGAAATGTCATACATTTTAAAATAAAATGCATGAAATAGATATAATAAAATAGAAGAAGAAAAATAGTTTGGTTTTAATTGACCAAATTATATAATATACAATAATATTCTTAGTATTCAGTTTTGTCCTCTATGGTAATTTTGTTATTGATATATTTGCCATAAATAGAAAACTGGTACTGGTAGTGGTACTTTTTGTATAGCTGTTGGTCGATACATTGAAGTTGATTGATTGAAGAAACAAAATACTGAACCATTAAAATGACAACTATTCGGCCTTTTACTTGTGAAGATATGTTATATTTTAACAACGTGTTAGTATATTTTTTAATAAGATAAATAATAATTTTTTTTTCTTTATTATCATGGATAAAGATAACATTTGATTTTTATTTTCACGCCCTAGTATCGCTTTTTACGCATACGAACTTGCCTCCGGTTATTCGGACATTAACTTTCTTGCCCTTAATTCTTTATTCAGCCTGTTTCCGTTATCACAGAGATTCTAACCCGGCTATTCAGTTACATTGAACGCACTAACGCGATGTTCGCATTTCGCACGTTAACTTATACTATCATGATTATTTTGCCATAGATTAATATATAGTGCAACCACCTGATGTTAAGTGGAAATACAGTCCTGCATGGTAAGGAACACTAGGTTCCTTACCATGCAGGACTGTATTTCTTAGTAAATGCCTATTCACTAATTTTCCAATACTTTATTCGTTACTTTACTTTCTTATTTTTAAAAAACATCATTTATAAGACTTTTATAACTTGTTCATTCAACAAGAAATATTTGAAGACTGTCTCACTTTTTTTCTATTATCATTCTTGGTCTTTCAAAGATTTCATTATCTTTATTTATAGTGTATTTTAATTTATTACAGAAATTTAGATCCACTAACAGAAACCTATGGTTTATCCTTTTATACACAATATCTAGCTCATTGGCCAGAATATTTTCAAGTTGCAGAATCACCAAGTGGGGAAATCATGGGATACAGTAAATATTTTTTCTTGTTGTCTAAGTATAAAACACACTAGAATATTATTATTTAAATAAAAAAAATATTTTTATGCAAATAAGTTTTCTTTTTATTTAAGTTATGGGTAAAGCAGAGGGCCATGGAGAAAATTGGCATGGACATGTTACAGCTTTAACTGTTAGTCCAGATTACAGAAGATTAGGTCTTGCTGCTACTTTGATGAACATTCTTGAAGAAGTCTCTGAAAAGTAAGTCCATGTTACAAGTTCTATATGTGAATGCAAATCTCAATAAGTAATTAATCGCCGAGAAATGAGTCACAATTCTCAGCAATGGGGCAGCGATCGAAAAGAAAGAATGTATTTTATCATGGTTTAATTTTTATTTAAAATTCCCAACTAAATTGTTTTTGTCACGTCCCATTTTGGCTTTCTGACAATATTTTACAACACCTGACTAACATTATTTTCAGAAAAAAGGCATATTTTGTTGATCTGTTTGTGAGAGTAAGTAATAAAGTTGCAATCAATATGTACAAAAATCTGGGATATATTGTGTACAGAACTGTGTTGGAATATTATTCAGGAGATCCGGATGAAGATGCTTATGGTAAATATTAAAATTATTTTTTTCTATTTAAAGAATTTGAGATGTGAAGTTAATAAAGGTATTATACTATACTGGTATTATACTATACTATGTAATGACCATGTTAGAACACAATATGCTCCAGAAAGCACACTGAACTAGATGGATGAGATGAAAGTGTGTTTTTTTGAATGGATGTTCCATACATGTGGGAGAAATACAGATTATAAAAAAATACTTAAAAATTTAATGCTTTGTTCTGACGATATCTAAATCATCCAATATTGAGTATTTTCTGGGATCTGTTTTCAAACTGATTATCACTCCTCCAGAAGTAAATTCTTCTAGTGTGAATGAGAAAAGGAAGTAATACCTAATTTTGCAAAATTAATGGGGTATCATATACTGCTTGTATTAAATCTATTTCGCTCTAATTATCATAATGTATTTATTAATGATTTTTTTTCAGACATGAGAAAGGCCTGCTCAAGAGATGTTAGTAAAAAGTCTGTTATACCTTTATCACATCCAGTAAGACCAGAAGATGTTGACTAAACTGCTTAAAAAAATAAATAATTAAAAACTATAAACTATCCTTTTACTACTTCAGTACAATTATTTTTTTTTGTGTGATCGTAGTACTAACAAATCAGGATAGAGAGACCTGGAGCAACTCTGGTCAAACTTGGTCTTAAAGAATCTCAGTTGTCTGCATAGCTATAAAATTCTTGTAAAGGGTTGTTTTGAATAAGTTTGAATGGCCTAAATTTAAAACATGTTTCTAAGCTTCCTTTTCTAGCATGAGGGGATCCATCGTCCACCATAATTATGATAAGACCAGAAATGACATGAACCTAGTATTTCTGGTCTAGTGGTACCAGCTACTGGTGATAGAAGCTAAAGACAAATGTACATAGGAAAGGAATTTTAATTAAAGGGGGGAAAATGTTAATGAAACATTTACAGCACTAAAATGCTTTTGTTGCATCATACTACATTCTGTCAACTGATATTAATTTAAACATATTGTATAAAAAAATATATGTAAACCCTGAATAATATAATGAGTTTGGTGTAAAGCAGACGTTGATTGTTGTCTATCTCTCTCTACCCCACTATTATAAGGATCTCTTATTGTCTATTTATCTATTACACTTCTATAAATGAACAATACATTTATGTGCATATATGTATATTTATTTAATTTTGAACACAAAGTTTTTTTTAATTCATCATATCTTTTTGTAATTCTGGAGTAGATGGTGATTGTTCACCTTCTTTGCTTTCATTTTTATCAGAGGGTTCTGTTTCAACCTCTTTTTGTTTGCGCCAATTTTTGGCAGCTGCAAGTAATTTCAGATTGGGTCTCACCATTTCATCTTCTGGGAATATATAATCAAACACTTCTTCCCAACCTTCTTCAACTCCAGTCTCACTTACTATCTTTTGCCTCTTTTTAACTCTCCTCGGCATTTTCGATAACACCTTTTCGAGTTTTGACTCATCGCCAATTTCCACTTCGAAATCTTTCCAGGCTTCTAAAAGAAGCACTCTTGACTCCTTTTCTCCAGCACTTCTTAGGCTATCATTGGCTCGTTCATAAATTCTTCTTGCCAATTCAACATTAATATTGTCAGGATTCTCTGCATTTAATTCAAATTTCGCATATGAGAGCCATACTTTCACATGAACAGTTCTCTCTAATAGTCTCTCATACAGTTGTCTAGCCTTTTCAGTTTCACCCTGAGATACTTCAAAGTCTATATAGCTTTTCCATAGTAATTCTGGCATGTCTAATCTTGGTTGGGAGACTGCTATCTCGTAAATGGCTCGAGCTCTATCAATATCCCCAAGTAATGTCTCTAATTCAGCAAATTTCATCCATGTTATACAATTTTCAGGTCCATATTCAAGAAACTTTTGGTATAATATTCGACATCTATCAAACTCTCGTAGTTGGATTTCTAAATCAATATATCCTCTATACAATTTATCTCTGGGACATATTCCTAATGCCATACCTAAAGTCTTCCTAGCTTGTTTTAAATTCTTGCATCTTACTTCTAATTGAGCATACATTAACCAAATTTTGGAAAACGTAAATATTTTATGAGGTATCAACTCTAAACAAGTTCTGTATACTTGTCTGGTTCTTTCAATGTCTTCAGCTTCTAATTCTTCATACAAAGCATAATTGATCCATAGGTAAATATATCGCCTCCAAAACTGTTTGTCCTTTGATGGTGGTACATTAGCTATTGCTCGTTCATATGTATCTCTGACATCATCCACATTTCCTTCATTTTCAACTAGTCTTATGTAATCAAACCAAGCATCATAATTTGTTGGGTTCTCTATTACCTCTTGCTCATACATATATTTTCTTTTATTAACAATAACATCTTCAATTCCAGATCTGTCTCCATATTTTTTTTCATGTATTGTATAAGCTTTATAAAGTTCCTTATTTCTATCTTTTGGAATATGGTCTAGAGCATATTTATAGATAACCCTTGCTCTGTCATGTTCTTTTTGATTCTCTTCAAATCTTGCGAAAGCTATAAATAATCTTTCATCAAGCTCTTCATCTCCAAAGAACTCTACTGCTCTTTCATAGACTTTTCTTGCACTGTTTATGAAACCATGATTCTCTTCAAACCTTGCATATTTTATCCAGTGTTTTACATCAGGGTGAACCATGACAAATCTTTCATATATTTGTCTTGCTCTATCTAGCTCTTTGTATCGCAATTCAAAGTTGATGTATGTTTGCCATGCCTGTTCATCTGGCTGCCATTCCATCCAACGCTCAAATACCTAGAATAAAGAATACTATCTTTCATAAAGTGAAAAAAAATTAAGCAACTTACTGCTACAGTTTCATGTAATTTGAATAGAGCCTCAGTAACTGCTACTAATACCTAGTCTATCATTCCATCTTAGTTTACAGCAATAACTGTAATAATACTATCAGCCGCTAATCTCTGTCCACATTCCTATACAGGGTATTAGGGGACCGCTTCCATAAAGACAGACGATAGTACTAATGACACCTTTGATGATGATTGAAAAAAATCATATGTTTAAAGAAAACAGCAAAGCCGCCGTGACTCAGCATCAGCTGTTTTGACCGACTTTGTGTTTCATTGCTGTTTTTTTTAGAAAAGTAAGGTATTTTTTATGAAGTTATCGTATCATTTAGCTATACTAAAATGATAGAGCGTAAATAATGCTAATGAAAATATGATATTTTTTTATCAGGATCGATTTTTTTCCTGTCCCATCATCAAAGGAGCCATTGGTACTATCATCTGTCTTTATGGAAGCGGTCCCCTAATAACCTGTATAAGATAAATAAACAGTATGTATGCCACATCCATCAGGTGCAATGAGTGCTATATTTTTAAACTCATAATATAAAATAATATATTGATTTATATTTTATATATCCAATCATAGTAACATCTTTTTTTTTTATTAACGGGGAGGAAATCTTCAAAAAGATACCCCGCCTTCTGGGGGGAAGGCGGCGGTTATGTGGGGTTTTTACCCACTAAAACCTCCCCGGTGGCCCTTTCTTCCGTGCATGACGAGGGGCTCCGGGATCTCCAGTGGAACGCACCGGAGCCCCTCTGCACTGTGCCCTCGCAGTGCAAGGCGACACAGGCCAGCTGATGCCGCCTTCTTCCCGGGTCCACCGTAGCGGACGACAAAGGCTCCCCACCCTTGTCGCTCAGTGAACCCGAGGCCCCTTTTAGTCGCCTTCTACGACAGGCAGGGGATACTGTAGTCTTATTCTTGAGAGCCCAGAAATACAGGGCTGCGGGCCGGTCTGCCACCGGCCAGCCTGCGCCATCTCCTAACGGGATCGGCCCTCTCCCGATCCTGTTCGGCGGTCTCCTTCTGGGTCATTACGGACTCGTAGAAGGAGACCAGCGCCTCCCAATCATATTAACAACTTAATCTTACTTGTCTCGCACCAGCAACATTTTCTAACATTTCCTCCATGTATGTATACTTGTACCAAAACTGGGACACTCTTGGCATTACAGTGACTGCTCTGTCCCATAAGTTGCGAGCGTGATTCACCTGTCTATTACGCATTTCCATCTCTGCATACTTTAGCCTGTAAATGAAGTTAAATTTTTACAAACTGTTTGTAAGTAATTGCAAATAAACAAATTGCCTGCCTTTATGGTGCAGGTGATTCGGCCACCACACCACACATGAACAACGGTTACTCTTGTACAAGCCATCTAGATGGGTATAATTGTCAATATGCTGGGTACTGTAGCTGGTAATATTATAAAGTGACAGTATGACTCAAAATCTTTGGTTTCAAAGTTAGACAATGGATGCATCGTCTCTGTATTATGAGCGGAAGTGTATCAGTAATGGTACTGTCAGGTGAACATTCTTAATAATATATTCAGAGTTCAAGAGAGAGTTACAGAGAGTTTTTTTTTTTTTGACGAACTATTACAGTTGGCACAGAGAAGCTGGCCTTTACTGCTTCATCGATTTGAGAGGTGGCACAGCTCTTAGATCGCTTAGCCTGAACCTCTAAATTACAGAGAGTTAAAATAGAAATATATAAATAAGTAATTAGATATAGGAGGCAGAAGTTAATGTTTACCATTGGGTAATATTTCTATGATCCACATCCAATGCTCGCTCGTAGATAGAGCGAGCTCTCTGTATTTGCTTCTGTGACTCCTCCCATTGGGCATATTTAAGCCAGTTGCCAATTACCTAAAAACAATTATGATTGTTAACAAAATTTTGCTTAAAAATTTGCTGCAAAATTTAAATTTTATAAAAAAAAATTGATGTTTTTTTTAAGATACAATATTATTTTTTTGTTCACAAATATTACTAACATAACCAACAACAACCATACATTGCACAGAACCTTATTCATTAGGCTACCGATGCTTATTTAATAAATAAGTAAAATCATGATATACCTTAATCACAGTAATGTCTCTTATATTAATCAAAATATTTGCACACAGATATTTTCTATATGTTGCTGTTGTTATATAATGTATGTAACTTGTTACAGCAGTTTAACATACACACTTCGACATCTAAATGGAAACGCCATCAACAAAAACAATTGAATTGAATTATTTTCTATATCATATAAATAAACTTAATTTTTTAAAATTATGATAAGCTTATAGCACATATCATCATCACCTAGTGTATTGTTTAGGCCTATAAAGTCTGGTATGGCTGATAACCTTATTATCTTCCAAGAATAACAAAACCACAATTAGATTTCTAGGTTCACATGAAAGAAATTGATATATTACTTGTCTGTTTTTACGTATATTATCCTCAAATGCTTTTCGTTTACGATGCTGATAGTCTCGTAGCTCTTCAGGATCAGATATCTTCTGTTTTGGTGGCGGTGGCAAAATTTCTAAATCTCGTTCTTTGGCTTCCCGGAGAAGTTGCTCTGCTGTTATTTGTATTTCTGCAGGAGCTTTGTTTTTTACCTGTAAATATTTAACAATAGCATAGTTAAAACGCAAAAGGTTAATTTTGTTTATCATGAAATTTACAATTTTCATTACCTTAGCCACTTTCGGCATTTTTGTCGTTTTTCCTTCCATTATTAAGTTTTATTATTCTTTTAATTATGGTTATGTATGTTACTTTATTCTATTTTAGACGTTTTAATACACAAAAACATTAACTTCAACTGTATTTACTCATGTAATATTTGACAAAAATTCAATTCCAAACCACAAGTACACTACATAGAGTAGCGATCGATGTATCATATGCACCGATTACGAATCGATTCATCAATATATTTTATAGAATGCAACGCTTTTTTGTTTCGCGGTTCCCTGATATGATACAATATTCAAATAGTTTTAAAACGAAAGAAAGACAGGAAATTATATCTCATTCGTATAATATTGTACCTAGTTCAAAATCAAAAACAATTTTTTTTTATACTTTAATAAAATTACACTTTAGTAATAAGAGTCGTTTATGTGGAAGTAGTGATAAATAATTTTGTGCAATGATATTTTTTTTTTAAATTGACAAAAAATTAACTTTGTTTTATGAGCGGCTCGATCGCAACTATTCCTTTGTCTCTCGGGTGTAAGGGAAAATAAAGATTAACTGTTGTTTTTTTAGGTTATTATTTATTTATTTGTTTCAAGTTTCAAGACAATCTAGATTATTTTGTTATTTATTTTTTATAAGAACTGTAGTAAAGAATGCAAGAAAGTATTAATAGGACTGTAGTCTAACGTATGTGAAAAGTAATAATTGAGTAATTGCCGCAATTACTTATTGCAATGCATTTAATGCACAGAAATTTAAGAGTTTTGTCACAATGCTTTTTCCCAAATACCAGTTAGTAAACATATAATGTATATTTACTCTGCAAATAATTATTATATACATAACTAATTTTATATATAACTCTAATTTCAGCGATATTCTCGGTAAGAAATAACATGAATAGGTCTACAGGAAAGGAGCAAATAGAATATTTAAATTCAGCAGTTGAGGACGATAATATAAGCGATTGGTCTGTCTTAAAAAATAATATCCTTAGTAAGCAAGGTGTTTTGAATGAGAAAAATGTTGACGCTGTTATATTAAAAACAATGATTAAAAATAAAAAAATCGATTCAGCATTGTCCTTCGCTAAGCACCTCAAGAGTTCCTCAACAGTTTTAAGTATGGGAGCCGCAAATGGTATCTTAGGATTATACTACGAAATAGCAAAATTTGGGTCATTACCCGAACCTGAAAAGCAATTCATTTTAAACACTTATAAGGATTTTTACCAAAAATACAAAGTATTAGATTATTCAACTGCTGAAATACTTTTACATGCATTGTGTGCTGTTAATGATTGGAAGAAAGCATTGAAAGTTTTGGATGACATCAAAGTAAGTAGCACTCCAAGTCATTCTGCTTACAGTATATTGATAGGGACATTATTTCAAAATAACAGAGAAAAGGATGCCATGAATATTATAAAGAGGAGTGAGTCAGACATGCGACCCTTGCAATATTATGCTTACAAAGAATGGATCGATTATTTCCAAAGAAAATACAAAAGCAAAGGAACATTGTTAAAACACTTGGATAAAATTTGTTCACATATTTCAGCAAGTTGCGCTGTAATTACAAAAGAGACTGCAGATGAGATAAAAAATACATTTTCTTCATTAGGATGGAATGCAGAATTTACAAAAATAAAAAAAGAAAGGTATCAATATTTATTTATATCATAATAATAATGTTTATTTACGGTAAATATGGTAACTGACATGATGAATAATTTTTATATATATAAAGCAACTATATGTCCTACTAATGCTAAGTGATTAAGAATCCATAACTAATGAGGGGTGTGGGGATGAAGTATTTTTATTTTTGCTATCTGTAAAATAAAAAAAAAATTCTTTTCATTACAGTGTATTTATAGACCTATGTTACAGGAGGTCAGTTTATAGCTTTTTTTAATTGTTGAAGGTTTTATGGCCTGGTAACAAGACCTTTAAGCCAAGTTTTTTTTAAAACACATACACTTAATTCTCACGTCTAAGATGAAAATATAAGTTAGATGATGCCCCATGGGTCCCCCATGACTCCCGAAAAACAGCTTATATTAGTAAGAATTAGTGTTACAGTTTATTTTTATAACTTTGAAAATTTTTTGAAATTAAACTGTTTAATTAGCCATTTATTTGAAAATCAATTTATTCTGGTCTCATTTCAGTGGTCAATGTACATCCTGCAGCAGTTCATTAAAATGTCTCAAATTATCCAATGAGGAATTTGATTTACTGCAAAAGAATATTAAGGATAAGCTTATTATAGGATCTGATTTATTCCTCAAGACATCTCCGAAGGAATTAAGTGCATTTTTAAATTTTCTAGAGGCAACTGCACCATATGATATTGTTTTAGATGCATTGAACATTGGTTATGCTATGGGTAAGAGCTCTAACATGGACAAAATGAATTTGTTGAAAACTGTAGTTGATCATTTCAACCAGAGAAACAAGAAAATATTATTGTTGGGTCGAAAACACATGCTACGGTGGCATAAAAAAACTCTGGAGTATTTAATGAGTAAATCATGTAGCTTTTTTACTGAGGACATGTAAGTATACCTATAACCCGTTTTACACTTATTGGAGACCTAATTAGGTCAGGGCTTTGATTCTAGCATACTTTGTCAGTGACCTTGTGACTGAAACAATTTGAAAACATGGAGACAGGTGTCTATTTGTTTACTTTTAATTAAGTCGATTTGTTTCTGTGCCAAACACAGGGCCTTGCGTTTGAAAATATACCAGGGAACTCCTAAAAATTGTACAATGATGTTATGTTTGATTTGATAAGGTAATGTGGATGAAGAAAGAGAATGTAGGTATCAAAATTTTGTCATATAATTATGACACTTCAGAAATAAAAGATGGCTTCTATGTGTGATAGATTTAGTCCAATTTGATTAAATTGGTGTTTGGTTTGTACTCTTAAATATACTTGTTGTTATTTAATTTAACTATAATGCATTTTGTTCCAGCTCACAAGATGATCCTTTTTTTATAACTGCTGCTATTGTAAGTGGCCCAAATACAGATATAGTGTCCAAAGACTTACTGCGCGGCCATAGGTTTATATTGAAAGATGAAACATTGAAGCAAATTTTCCAGAGATGGCAGTGGGAGCATCAGTGGAAGGTTTTCCTCGCCGGCAGACGACCTGTTATAAAAGTAAATCCTTTTAGCATTCTTAAAAACAACAACTTTTATTATAGAAAGAGCAATTCATCATTTTATTTACCTATTATAAAAGCGATTACTGCTACTGCGCTGCTCTTGTACACTAGAAACACAAAAGGAGCTGCAGTTCCATTGCCGAGTTTGACTTTTTATGGAAGGTTTGCTGGTCTTTGGTCATGGCAACGGATCACAGTCACCTTTAGAATAAGTAGGAAGTATGTAATGATTTTTTAAAGTATATGATTTGTTCTACCATACGAACTTTGGCCATTGCTCTAGACTAAGACTAAATGATTGAGACAAATATAAGTAATAAATGCTTTTATTGTTATTCCAGCCACCACTACATTTTACACCATGCGCACAGAAAAACCAAGTTGGCTGGCATTTACCTTTTGAAAAACCAAATGGGGACGAGAAAGGTTTTCTGCATGATGGTGTACCCGATTATGATTGTTGGCTCTGTTTAAGGCCAAAAGTGATTGGATAGTTGTTGCATGTAAATAAATAAGGAAGTTCAAGTGTTTTATTTCTCCATATAATGTTATGTATATTATGTCTATGTAAAAGTTAAAAATAAATAGCGATTAGCGATGCATTAATAAAATCGATATTGTGTTCTGGTTTGTATAACGCAGTAGCTATTGAAATGATTGGACTAGTAAGACTTAAGATGTTCATAGCATATGATAAAATAGCAATTGCTATCTGCTTAGTCGATCCCTAGATTAAATAACAACATAGACATTGACAGGGGTCAAGCTGATGCCATACCCGGGGTACAAAATTTCGCAGTTGGTATTTTTTTCCATAACAATTCAACCTCATTGGTAGAAACCAGACTGGATTTGATTACTGTTTTAGATAATCGATTTAAATAGGCACTACCGAAAAACACATATACAAGACCAATGTATTTAAAAGGGGGGAACAACCATCGGGATATAACAGTACCCTTCTGCTATAATATCTGCGCGTATGGTACCCTCAGAGCAGCTTTCGCTTTTGTTGTTTTTTTGGAATAAAATAAATCTACAGATAATTTCAATGATGCCATTTCAGTGATATTTATCAAAATATAAAATGTTCTAGTTAGTTTTTTCCATATAAGTGATATGGATCACCGCAGACCTACCACTTCTGTCTACCTCAACTTTTCGGCCTAGCGTTCAAGTGTAAACACTTCTTTAACTTTAATTTCATGTAGCATCTATCTACAAAAGTCGCAACGATTAGGGTTAATTACTTTAAAAGTTTTTAGAATTATACAAAGCCTTTGAATAATACTGATACCAAAAACTAAGTTCTATTAATGTCAATTAATTTGTACTATTACCCAAACAAATCTAATAAACCAAAGACCTCTTTGTTTACGTTTTCCCGCGTCTAAAATTATAATATAGGATTTCTTTTTCGAATATCTGACAATGTCAAACCGACGTAGCCATCTACTTAAAATGTAATAGGACTTCTATTTCACGTATTTTTAAATTTGTAGTGTAATTAAAAAATAAAAATGCCACTATTTGGAAAAGGAAAGCATAAGAAGAAAAATTCAGAAGATAAGGGACATAAAACGGATTCTGAATCAAATTCTGATAAAAACCTTAAAATTACCAAGAGTAGTTCCGGTTAGTGCACATTGTAAGGATTATCCGTCTCAGAGCTTCAGTTGGTCTGCAGCACCTTTGTAAAATTATTTTCAAAAGCTGTAAGGCTGCTAGAATTGCAGAACGTATTTCATTTTTTAAGTAAAATATTTTTTAGAACAAAATACGTGTCTACTTTTAAGCAATCTTAAAATATTTAAGTCGGGCAGCATTTGGTTATAATTTGCTATTAGTAACGAAGACTTCTATTTGAAATAATACCCTATAGAAAGCCATCCGTGCTTTCTCGTGGATATTCCAAGACCCTAATGTTTGTGAGTACTCACCTGGGACAATTAATCTCGTTTCTTTATTGGGGATTCATATAATAGGTAAATAAGACGTGGCAAAGTGTTTGCCTTTGAGACCATCGTAAGTAGCTAGTAGTGGATGGCTTACCATTATTAAACTTTATGGAAGCGTCCATACCAGCTTATACATACTGGCTATTACTTGTCGTTCTAACACGTTAGGTAATACTGTGTGTCATGAATTTTTTATTTATCAGACGAATTAAAGTCGCGGCGATCACCACGCTCACTTCGAAGTAACATGGAACGGGTTGAAATGCTTGCACGACCAACTTCTAGGCGGCTCCGTTCGCTCTGGGATGAGAAATGTGCCATTCTGCCTGCAGATCGAAGAGATAAGATCAAAAGTGCTTTAGAAGAGGACTACTTTCTAAGCCCTGAGTATACTCTTTCTCAGTTCATTCTATCTGTTTCTTGGGCAGCTATTCTAGGCGTCTACTCTAGAACCACACCTTGTTGAAATGTTTTAATGTGATCACATGAAATTCTAGAAAGTAAAGTAATACCATTGGGACTTCGGGGAAGCTTCGGTTAGGGTTTTAACCAAATGATGTAAGACATATGACTATTCTAATGTCGCTAGGTGACGAACGCAAGTGTGCTGTTGCCCAAGATTTTGTGTATAATATGTATATATATAAAGTGACTTTATTTTGTTTATAAGAGTTTTTATATATGTATAGTACGTATTCAGGCAAACGGAGCAATACTTTCAAACACTGAGCCGGACAAAACAATGGTCAGGTCTCGGCACTACACTCAGCCGCAAGGACCACGCAGAAATGGAGCGGGAGCTACGTCAGAGGGAGAAGTGGCTTATCAACTTTAGCGCACAGGTTTAACTGTTTTAATATTACTGTTGTATTTAATTTCGAGGGGTCGTGGGATCAACCACAACCCCTCTGCACTTCGAAGGGCTAGCCCGTTTCTAGGTGCATCAAAATTGCTACCCCCAAAACCCTTGCGGAATATCATTATTTGTTATTTGATGTGTTATTTCTTGCCTTTGCCTCTTATAAAAAACTCTAAAAAAGAAACTGGATATTTTAAATATGTAAATATAGATGATATAAATGCAGATCTAAAGTGTGTGTAGTGCTATAGACATTTTGTGGACATTATTATTATTATGTGGATAACGGTGTTGTTTACATATTTATAACTCTTTATACTTAATGTATTTATTATCTTAAGCTTTAATATGTATTCGTTTGTTGTTCCAATAAAATAAAAAATAAAAAAAATTATCATCCTCGACTAAACGGTTGATATTATAATTCAAATAGGTTACATATCTTATAAAAATTTCTAAGACATAGACATCTACCAATCAGCACTAGGGCGATTGGCGCGTAGCGGATATACAGAAGGCCTGGCCCATCAGTGGAACTAATATATATATATATGCTGTAACTTTACCCTATCCTCCTACATCAAAGACGTTACTAATTATAATATCAATAATAAATTATTAAATAATATTTTTATTTATAATTAATTATTTAAAATAAATTAATTATGTCTTCTCTATAAAGAGTATAATTATTTTTGTTTTTTCTTATGACGAACTACACAGATTGGCCAGAGAAGCTGGCCTTGACTGCTTCACCGGATTGAGAGGTGGCATAGCTAGAGTATAAGGACATAGTCCGCCACGCGGCCCTAGTGCTGATCGGTAGACTATGTCTTAGAAATTTTTATAAGACATGTAGGTTTGCTCACGATATTATAACGCGTGGTAAATCAGCACTTGAGATTGCAACATACAAATTCATTGGTCACCTGCATTGAACTTGGGAACTTAAGAGCTGTGGTAGCTCTATTCTCTATGCGGAGTACGCTAGCAACCCGTAATTTCATGTAGCACGTTTCTATTTAATACATAATCAAATCTTTAAATCTAGGTGGCGTTTAGGTTGTGCGACTATATTGCTAAGGGGGAGAAAGAGATGTTGGTATCAAACAGACTGAGAAGTATTGCCGACGTCGTGTTAGAACGGGTTGCTGAAATCCTTGGTATTTGTTTCGGTTTTATTTATATTTGTAATCATAAAACGGTGAAATAGTTCATTATAATCCAAAATCATTACCACACACTGTCTTTTCCAAACACTTGGTCCCAATAATGCGTTAACAACGTTCCCTGTCTTGCACACAAACATTCACGCAATACTTCTTCTGCTGCTTTTCCGACTAGTGAAGATTGGCAGTCAGTTCACCATATTTCTCTGTCTCTTTCGAAGCAAAACAGATGTGGGTACTTGCAATTGCGGTCCACTTAGTGACCTCTTTTACCAAGCTTATTAGGATCCTACAGGTGACAGGTGTGATCTTGCCAGACACAAATATTAGCGATTCTTTTATATGTAAGAAGCTGAAAAACCGATCGAATGATCAAACTGTTTTGCCACTAGGCCATTTACTTTTTTTATTTAAATTCTACAAATAATTGATAAACATACTAATCAATTTCATTGATTGATTGATATAGTAATATTATATAAAAGTTCCCACGCTCTTATAACCCAAGCGGGATGGACAGAGATGTGAGTCTAAATGTGATAAGTGAAGAGCCCAAGATCTACACCGCTTTCACAGGTTCACAAACTTTTATCAAACGAGTTTTTGTATAGTAATTGATAGTTTGTTAAAGAACCGAAAAAATGACAGTTCATTGGTCAATTGACGGGGAATTGAACCCAAAATTGATTGAAGTCATGCATAAATGCGTTTGGATGTAGTGTCTAGGGTCAACAATATACATTTGTGAACCTATAAGACATAAATAGGGTAAACACAAACCGCGTTGTCTTTGTTTTGTCATTATCAGGCGTGCGTGAAATAAGGTTTTATTTAAAAATACTATAACAGGTGAGCCGAAGCCATCCCGTTCGCATCCAGGCCGCCTCGCACGGTTCATGGTGGCGATATCAGATCGCATCGCAGTGTGGATAGAGAACGCCGTGTACCGCGCCAACGCGCTGGAGGTCCGCGAGTCTGAGGTGTTCGATGACCACGTGCGCCTGGATGCGGATCAAACGCTAGTACAATAGGTAAGTTGGGAAACCTTCAAGTATTCAACAACTGTATGTCTTTCGTATAATTGCCTCCCACACACTGCCAATCTGAGGAATCAGCTGTCACTAATAAAAAAAATAACATTATACTACTGTTGGGTACAGTCCTTCTGTGTAAAGAGAGTATAAGGGCGTAGTCCTCCACGAGGTCTTCGAAAAAGTTCTAAAACATGCATGTTTCCTCACGATGTTCTCTTTCACCGCCTTGTACATGGTAAATCAACACATAAAATTTCAACGAGTAATTTTTTTGGTACCGGAATTGATGATCTACTCGTTTCAAAAAAAAAAGAATGCTAACAGTAATTTTTTTATAATGTTACTAAAATACTTGTTAACTACTCCGACTAAGGTTAAGCTTGTTTGAGCTTTGTGTTTGTTGGAGATGGTCCACGTCAATCGTCGAATGATGGATTCGAATCTTACTACCTTACGAATCGCAGACCGTACCCTAAACCATCAGGCTATTGAAGCTTCGTTTGTTACCGTACTAAGCAACTTGAGAAGACTGTCTTGAACAGCTAACCGATACGCCTTGGCGACCCCTTTTAGTGACCCCTCTTCTGGCGACTCTTCTTCTGGGGACCCCTCTTCTAGGGACACCTTTCATAAAGCCGATACCTTATCCGGATCTTTCAACTCTTGGATGTTCATGTCCACCATATGCCTACGCAGGATGCTAGGATACTTTGGTCACATTGTCAGAAAAAAACAGCAATAACTTAGAAAGGCTAGTTGTGACTGGAAAATTGACGGGACAAGACCGCGAGGTCGAAGCCCGACACGCTGGACTGACCAGATCCTCACCACTCTCGGCACGTCGGTTAGCGATGCTCTGCGCACGGTTGCAGATAGAGGAAAATGGCGACGGATCACTAAAAATAAACTGTTCCCACGAAATGGTCACGACCCTCAGCATTGAGGAAACCGACGCGAGGAGGAGAGGATGTTCATGGGCGATATAAACGATAAAAATCTAAAACTTAGATATAATATCATTTCAGTCATGAGATTTAATGCTTCTGTCTAGTTTGGTTCAGTGCCGTATGTATATTAATTTCTTTTACACTTAATATAAGATGGATTCAAAAGAAGTAATTTTTCATTTTCTAGTTCTTATTGCTCGAGTAGTAGCTCACGGTCACCTTACATGTCTTAGAAAAAACTTCTAAGACATGTAAAGTCTATTATCCGCACAAGGGCCGGGAGGAGGATTAGGGCCTTATACACCATAGAGAAAGTCTGTGCCCAACAGTGGGATATATATGTAAATGCTGGAACTTTATTGCTGAAATATCGATATTAATCCCAAGTTGATATACATATATTTTTAAATGAAATATTACAAAGAATGCCTTGTAGCATTCTCAACTTAGGGTGTGGTTAAAACGCTATTTACAATAATAAAGAAACTTAGTTATTCAATTCTATTTTAAAGTAAGCGTTTATTTCCTACTGGCTTTACATAGTAATACATCATAACTAACTCTAACGTTACTTAAACAACAAGATTAATTAAGTCAAATATATGATAATAATTTCAAGATCACAACAAAGAAAATAGATGCATGATGCAACTGTGTCAACTTTAATCGTCACGCGACTTGGCTATTCCAAGTGTTGAATTAATTACGCAGCTGCTATGAATTCTAGTGCGTGCCTTTTATATCGCATAGCAACACTTTTTGTAGAAGTATTTATGTTTAAGATATATAGATTTCAGTACATGTAATCTTCTATATATATAAAAGAGAAAGTGTGCGGGTTTAATCCGTATAGACTCCGAAACGGCTGGACCGATTTCAATGAAACTTTCAGCGAATCTTCAGATTGACGTAGCGATCTATTTGGCGAGTAATCATCTACAGTTTGGTGACGATCGGAGCACTCCTCTTTTTGAACTGTCAAATGCAGCTTTTATTTACTATGATGATATTCTATTGTTTTCTAACACAAATTTGTATTGACACATGCGTTGTGTATATTTATGTCATTATGAACCATATTGGAATACAATAGAGTATATTGAAGTATAATGAAGTATAATAAAGTACTTATCTTGAAGTATATTAAAGATAATAATTAATGATTTTGAAGTGTTCAAGGTAAGTTATAGCGCCGCGAATGTATCCGTTTACTGCTGTAAATTTATTGTAAATTATACATTATTTTTAAGGGTACATTTGCCAAAATAACATATTTTTACAATTTATGTCTGTCTGTCAGTTTGTTCCGAATAATCTCTGGAACGGCTGGGCTGATTTTGACTTTCACTGTTTGATAGATGTATTGAGAAATTATTTTTATTCGGGAATATTTGGAACTTTATCGGAATACGATGACACCCAAACTGACAATGAATGATCGAATTGAATGACTGACATTTTCATATTCATTAATGAGGAGCTATTAGAGAGAGCACGATAAATACGAACTTTTCCGAAAAGATACGAAGGAAAATCTTTTCTCACTATATCTATACCAAACCAATGAACTAAAAGACGTTCATTTTGACAACAATTGGCTTCGTTCTCAATAAAGATATTAATTTATTTTTTTATTTTATAGACCCTTATCGCTGGTCTGAGTGTTGTGAACGACGGTCTCTTGCGGCGTGTCCTCTCTAACGAAGTTATTGTCGCTGGCTTGATGTATAGACAATTTATTTTCCGCCACACAAAGCAATCGGTTTCTAAGTGTAATATAATGTTGTAAAAATAAAACATGCGGTAAACTAAAATGAATAAAAATCTTTATTAGACTTTACTTTTGTTATTTTATCATCGAGCGTTTTCGGCGAATACAAATTGCTCTGTTGCATTTCTTTTGAGTAAGAAATACCCTTCTAAAGTCCGACGAGTTTCCCCATATCATGATCCCGTATCTTAAAACTGAACGTACGTATCTGTGTTATGCCATAATAGCTGCTTCAATGTGCACTAGGTTACCGAGTCTTCTTAGGGCAAAGATGAATTTGTTCAATTTTTCACAAACTACATTTTTATAGTGTTGGTCGATAATAATGCCTAGAAATTTAATATCACAGACGTTATCGATTTCTTGGTTATTGTTAATAACGGATATAGCTGAAATGTTTGCTTTGTATAATATTTAAAAGAGGAAAATGGAAAATGGAATTTAAATTTTAAGGAAAGTTTAAAATTTCCTGTAATTTGTAACAAATATGTCATCGCTTAAATAAAATTAAGTATATTTACGAGTAAAAACAACAATCAAATGTTATGATGTTACCTTGGCTACATAATTTTTTTTTAGAAAATATTACTAACATTCTTGTTAAGCATTCCAACTAAGCTTAAGCTTGTGCTAGGAGATGGTTCACGACAATAGTCGAATGGTGGATTCGACCTTACGATTCGCGGACCGTACTATAAACAATTAGGCTATTGACGCTTTATTTTATTATATTTATATAGTTAACTAAAACGTGAAACGGAGCACGTTAAAAACAAAGAGAAAAAGAAGCTTGTGTACTGGGACCCAGAGTTGCCTTATATAATTATTGTTATATGGAACACATTGTTATCATATAAAATATTTCAATAATTTTATTACTCTATATTGATTAAGTTGGAGCTAAAATCGAGAAGTCGGCATAAACTTGTCAACAATAAATTTAAATAATGTTTTAAAATTATTTCTGTGCATATATTTCCTTTGCCTGCATAGTTTAAAAGATGTATGACCTTAAGAGGTGCCTTACAACGCCTACTTCTGTACAGGTTTTTCCACAATTGTTTCTGACTGAGTGCTACGAGTTATATTGAAGTGTTTATCGTAGTGATGTTATAGTTTGCCCTCGTGTGTTGAACACCACGAAGACTTTAATTCACAATGAAATACATCGTACGTATAATTTACCAATCTACTAACATTCACACAATCATACTTAAAGAACGAACGCAATTTTTTTTTTTACGTGCTTGTTAAATGAAATCGAGTACTTTGTATTGTTAGGTCCATTAACCTATGAAACTGCAATAGAGAAAAAAAAAAAAATGTTTTACATGTTAATAAAATTGTTATTTGAATTACTCTGACTAATGAATGACATGTCAATCACCTCGTGCGCCTGGTTCTGTTGTTTTGGCTTTCACGAGGTTCTCGTCTTGTGAGACGGTTATGTCGACCAACAATATCTTCGACTGTGTTCGGTTCTGATGAATGATGTCTGCTGGCCTATTGGCATGTATTCGTCCGTAATGTAGATCGAAATAGAGTCTGGCGCGGTTATTTTCAATTACGGCTTCCGGAGTTTATTTTTTAATTTCTTTATTACGTTCTCAATTGCAGGTAATTTTCGTGTTGTGCTTTGTGGCGCTGGCCGCTGCTAGCCCTCAGCTGCTCACTTGGCCTGGGCTTGTGGCTCCACTCGCACCAAGAGTAAGTTATTTTAAGAGATTTAAACATACATGCTTTGACCAGGTTATTTTAATAAATAATATAATAAACAGGCGAACGACAGATTTTTTAACCGACTTCAAAAAAGGAGGAAGTTCCAAATTCGTTACAGACGCAATTTTTTACAGTCGTGTGCTCCAGAGCTGGCACCGGTTTTAACGCGCTTATTCAGACATTCTTATGTCCTCGGCGTTGTCCCACATTCATGGAAGACGGCTCTAGTACACCCGATTCCTAAAAAAGGCGACCGCTCCGATCCGTCCAACTATAGGCCTATCGCTATCACCCCCTTACTCTCCAAAATTATGGAATCCATAATCAACCGCCAGCTCATGGGCTACCTTGAAGAGCACCAGCTGATCAGCGACCGCCAATATGGCTTTCGCAAAGGCCGATCAGCTGGTGATCTTCTGGTTTTACTAACTCACCGTTGGGCGCAGGCGGTTGAGAGTAAGGGTGAGGCACTGGCGTTAGTTTGGACATAGCGAAAGCCTTCGATCGGGTTTGGCATAAAGCATTACTATCGAAGCTTCCTTCCTATGGGCTTCCTGAGAGACTCTGTAGGTGGATCGGCAGTTTCCTTGCGGAACGGAGAGTCAAAGTCGTCGTAGACGGCTCATGCTCGACCCCGGACCGTAAATGCTGGTGTTCCCCAAGGCTGTGTGTTATCCCCGACATTGTTCATTCTGCATATCAATGATTTGTTGCATACCAGTGGCATTCATTGCTATGCGGATGACAGTACCGTGGATGCACTGTATTTCGGCCGCAGCAATATCTCTCGGGATCACGTCGACGAGTGTCGGAACATACTTGTGTCTGAAATCGAATCATCCCTTGTGAAGATTTCCGATTGGGGACTAAATCTAGTACAGTTTAACCCTTCTAAGACTCAAGTTTGCGCGTTCACCGCCAAAAAGCCCCTTTGTCGCATCACCACTCTTCGGAAACACTCACCTTTGTGCCAAGCCAAACATTGGCATTCTGGGCGTCGATATTTCGAGTGTTGTCCAGTTTGGCGGTCATTTGGAGAGCAAGGCTAAAATGGCCCCAAAAACTCGGAGTACTCAACAGGGCCAAACAGTGTTTCAAGCCGGCTCACCGCCTTAAACTGTATAAGGCACAGGTGCGGCCACATATGGAATACTGTTCGCATCTCTGGGCCGGGGCTCCCCAATACCAACTTCTTCCGTTTGACCGTGTACAACGTAGAGCTGCTCGAATAGTCGACGATCAGAGTCTTTCTGATCAACTCGACCCTTTGAGTCTGCGAAGAGATGTCGGTTCTCTTTGCATCCTGTATCGCATTTACCATGGGGAGTGTTCTGAGGAATTGTTCGAATCATCCCAGCTACCGATTTTCATTACCGCACATCTCGGCAGAATTCCAAATTCCACCGCCACCATCTTGATGGTTGGCATTCAACGACTGTACGTTTTTCGCGTAACTTTCTCCCACGCACTGCCAACTTGTGGAATCAACTGTCGCCAGCGGTGTTTCCGAACGTTTATGATTTAGGGACCTTCAAGAAACGAGCCTATTCCTATCTCAAAGGTCGGCAACGCACCTGCAGCTCCTCTGGTGCTGTGGATGTTCATGGGCGACGGTGATCACTTAAGATCAGGTGAGCCGTATGCTCGTTTGCCACTTTTCATATAAAAAAAAAAAAAAGTCGTTTTTAAACAGATTTGTTTGAAACAGTTTTCTTTCAGTTAGATTCCATAGTAATTTTGTTGGTATAGGTCATTGGAGTCCGAAGATATAGAAGGAAACTATATAGAAGGAAGGAAGGAAACTATACCTATACTAGAGAAGCATGCTTGTTATTTTTTTTTTTTTATAATTTCTAAGCAAGTGCTTGACTACGATCCCACCTGATGTTAAGCGGAAATGCAGTCCTCGATGGTAAGGCGCACTAGCTTAGTAAATGCCTATTCACTCTACTCTTGAAAATACCCACATTGTAATCGGAAGGAAAGACAGACGCGGGCAAACTATTCCAGTCCTTTGCTGTACGAAGAATGAAAGACGAAGCAAATCGCTTCGTTAACACTAAGCGGATGAATGTGGAAGAAGAAAGAGAATAAAGTCGCTAGAACTTTGTAATACAATGATGATTACTTCGGAAATTTAAGAGAGCGTAGTAGCGTTTATGTTAAATCCGCCACGGATTTTATTTAAATCGGTTTTTGTTTTGTTATTGTTATTTTTGTGCTTCATTGGACACCATTTTATTTAGATTGTAATAATTGATTATGCTGTTTGATGACGGGCCATTAAGTTAGTCTAATGTAGCGTATATAGCTATTGCTGTGTATATTATTGATTATTATTCTCTTGATTTTTTTTAATAGTACACGTTGAATTTATCTACAGACTGTCGTAGCCGGTCCAACAGTTGTGAACGGTCTGTACGGTGATCGCATCGTGTCTCCAGGAGTCATCACTACAGCGTTCATTTAAACAGATCTCCGCCAACGATTCGACGACCTATAGACAGTAGAGCAATCGGTTTCATTACATATAATTGCATCATATTATATAAAACTGTGTAAATAAAGACGACCTTTGAATAAAGATGTTTTGTTTTGTTTACCAAATCCGTCTCTGACAGGATATCGGTTTGTAATCCCATTTCTTCTGACATGCGAATCCGTTCAATAAGCGTTGGTATGTCACAAAAAATCTGTTAATACTGTATTATCTGATGAAGATAAAATAAAGGCGATTATCAATCACTTTTTATGCCAGGGCGCTGAGTCTGGTGTACAAAATTAAATTATAAGTGTACAAAATATGTAAAAAATCGTTACGAACGCCTCCTCTTGCCGCCCCCGTAATCCGAAGCGGGGCCAGGATGGGTACCTGGCCCCAGCATGCTTCGGCGTCGTCGGGACTTCTCTGAGTGCCGGTCTTTGCCGGGACCGGCCGGTCGTTGGGGTGTCCTGTCGCTGACAGATCCGGGGCACCCCGCTCATAACGGCTGATGGCATTCGCGGAAGGTTTAGTGGGTAGGGGCTGCCCAGGCCGAGTCCCACACATCCCTCCGGGCCCACCCAGGGAACCGGAGGATGGTCTATAAAAAGATTCCCCCGCATGAACAAAAAAAAAATGGTGTACAAAATTAACGTTCTTTGGCATTAAATTGGACGATATTTACACACACAAGATTGCCATAGGAGTACTGGCACGCCAATCTTGTGAGTGTTAGTCCTTAACGTATTTGATAATTATGGAATCATAACTGATACGACTGTAATAGTTGGGTTTCATAATGAAAAGGCACTGCCCAATAGCATACTCGGGGCCCAGATACAGGATAAATTTATATTGTAAGATTGATTGGCAATTTCTTCACATTGCCAAAACTGAACATATAATAAGCACCACTTTGTCTTTACGATCTAACAGTGTCAAGGTGAAAGTACTTACAATAATTGGAACTAAACACGCTAGTGTCTGGTCTTAATGACCTACGTAGAAAGATTTTTCCGTTTCATCGCATACGGAGTTGGTTCCACGAACAAAGAGAATTTGATAGAGATTTGATTAATTCAAAATTTTAAAATTGACTTTAAACTTCTTCAATATTTTGGCTTAGTTCTGGGTTTAGTACCGTTAAAACCATGAAAGTAGTTGTATGTAATGTCTAACGAACTACCCACAGCGCCCTTATATTCAATTTTTTGTAACAGGAAATAGAATGAATGGAGCTTTCATTTAAGTGAAAAGCAAGCTTGTCTGAAACGACAATTTTACGAGTAAAACACAAAAACAAATTAGTGACGATTTAAATATTAAACGCAATAATGCACAAACGCTCTGTTTTATTTCTGAAGTATCATTGTTATATTTCTAAGTTCAGGCGCCGATAATCTTTTTACAAGTTTTTATTTAGTTTCACGTGTCCCGTTGCCTGTCTGTCGGTCTGAAATGAAATCTTGCAAGTTAAATCTGATCCACTTCCGGGTTTCCGATTGTGTTGAAATTTTCCATGCATGAATAAATCGGATGACATGCATTGTCATCCGATTTGTTATATATTATTTATAATATTATTATGGCATAGAGCTGATCCAATGGAGCTGGAAGGTGGTCATAGGTACTCCTTAATTAAACGAAGCAACCCCATTGAGTAGTTGACCAGTTTTGGATTATCATAAACCTGCCAACGATATCTCAACCAACAATAATATTTCCATCTAAATTTAGGAGTTTTTGGTATACCTTCAGAATATAACAAACCATGCTAAATTATTAATATCGGACCTAATTGATAGCAAACTCTTTCAGATAAAAAAAACGGTCCAGAAATTACGGCGGTATGACTACTGACACAAATATTAAAAAAATACAGACGTATTGACCTCAACCTCTTCGTTTCTTAAAAGTCTGTCAGGTAAACAATGATTTTTTTTTGATTTTGATAACGAACAAACAAATTGGCCAGAGAAGCCTTGACTGCTTCACCGGATTGAGAGGTGGCATAGTTCTTAGGTCGCTTAGCCTGAACCTCTAACCAAAAACAATGATACGGTATTGGTGCCCACTCTAAAGTTCTCGTCATGCACCGAGGAAAGGGCCACCGGGGAGGTTTTAGTGGGTAAGATCCCCACATAACCGCCGCCTTCCCCCTAGAAGGCGGGGTATCTTTGTGAAGATTTCCTCCCCGTCAACAAAAAAAAAAAGGAATGTTATGTCTACGTACAAATTGGGTGCTATTGTCATCAGATGCCCTATAACAGTAGCCACCTTGTCATTCAAAAGAGCCTAATAAAAGCAATATACAATTGAAATCTATCCAAATATCCTTTTTATAACTAAAGCTTGCTTAGGTAGGTAACCATATTACGATTAAAAGAATACTCTTGAGTTGTGGTTTGTTAAACAAGTTGTGATTTAATTAAAAGTAAGCTAAATAAAATTATTGTTAGACTTGTAAAAAGATAATAATTATTTAAAGTAACGTTCCATAATAGCATAATAACAACAGCAGAAAACCTTAAGCGGCGCAAATATAGTAACCTCGATTGAGGTTTCATATTTGACCCGTTTGAGGTAGAAACTTTGGGTCCGTGAGGTCGTAGTGCACACCACCTTTTTTATGTAATAGCTAAGAAGTTGGTCGACACATCTGGTGACCAGAGGGCTGGCTTATGCCATGTACAGAAGCTAAGCATTATCATACAACGTGGCAATGCTACCAGCCTTCTGGGCACGCTGCGAAGCGACGACGGTTTGGCACAGTTTTTGTAATTATTTTGTAAAATATCTATTATATTGTAAATAATAATTTTTCTAGTTTATTATGTATTGTTTTAAACGTATAGTTAAGTTATAGTCATATTTTAATTGATTACATCAGCTATCCAATGGAAGTCCTTTCAAAATAAAACTTTTAGTTAGTGTAGATAACATTAATTCTCGTAACTAACAAACATATATGGATACGGAAAATGGAGGAGACTCGTGACAGGACCATGCAAGATGGGAATTCACAATCTCTGCCTACACAGAGGGGGCCAAGGATATGATTGCATTAATTTCTGCTACTTATAATACCAACTAGTACTAACTGTACTATTTCTAATTGCATTGAATACGATAGAAATAAATGCATGTTTTCAATAATTCAATACTAGTATGATAATGCATTGTAATGAACATTTATCACAGTTTACAATGTAGAAGAGTAGAAACATTTCCTTTTTCCAATGCCTTTAATATTTAACAGCTAGTTGACCTTAAAAGGTTCCATTTCAACTGGACTGGTTCCACCACAATTGAACCAAGGAGGGTATATATTCCTTTGTTTTTCGATATGAAGCACAGTTCTTGCTCAGCCTTATAGTAATCTTTAATCCCAACGTAGTAACCCCAGTAATCTTTAATCACACAATTCTACAATGAAATACATCGTACGTATCATCGATACTCTTTGCTGCCTATTGTAAACATACGTTGCAGTACAATAGTCCATTGTTTGTTGTATTTTTTACATATATAATATGTAACACGAATAATCGAAATGCATTTCAGATTTTAAATTAATTGTTAGTTAATTAAAAATTAATTAACTACCTTGCAAGAGTTAACTAACGAGCCTACTCTTTTCTCAAATGCACCCGCAGCTTGTTACTGTAATAAAAACCTATTTCTTTGTTTTTTTATAATCCACTACCACTTATTATTTGTATTCCTATCTTTTTTTTTGAAAAGAAAGCTAGCAATATGTCTTTTTTTTATGAAAATATTACTAACATCTTGTTAACCATTCCAACTAAGCTTAAGCTTGGGCTATGAGATGGTCTACGTCAATAGTCGAATGGTGGATTAGAACCTACGACCTTACGATTCGCAGACCATACCCTAAACTATCACTTCCATTAGGCTATTGACGCTTCATATATGGCGGGTATCTGGCTCGAAGGACCATATCTTTTAACTTTTCAATTAATAATTTGACAATGATTAACTGGACAATGTTGCAGATCGTATTCGTTTTGTGTTTGGTGGCGCTCGCCGCTGCTAACCCTCAACTTCTCACCTGGCCAGGTTTTGTTGGTCCTGTTGGATCTAGGGTAAGTTAATTGATCTTTGTTTTTCAGCATAAATCTGCATTATAAATATTGTTTAGCAATTTCTTATTCTGTCAGTCGGAAGTAGGATTTAAGAAAAGAGAAAATAACATCATCTTCTCTTGTAGATTATAAGTGGAACCGGTGATCACATGTATTTGCAGATTACTTCATCTTCGTGATATTAAAACTAACCATTCTGTTTTGTGAGCTAAATGGGGGAAGGGAAATGGAATACGCTATGGAAAAGAACGAATTAATTTAGTGCTCCTTTAATAATTCTATCAAATTGGTTTTTGTCTTTTTTAATACTTTGTGCATTATTTTGTAGACTGTCGTCGCTGGTCCAACAGTTGTAAATGGAGGTCTTTACAATGATCGTATTGTATCTCCTGGATTTATCTCAACCGGATTCATATAGAAAACTGCTTTGCCGCACGCCCGATAACAAGATCTATCATTGATATCTTCAACAATTTAAATATTATTTGGCATATGTAAATAAATATCTTTGGCTCATGATTCTATTGTTGTTTTGTTTCCCTTATCATCTTAAGGTGCTTCCCTTGAGAGAATTATTTATAGCTTTAGTTCTGTTAGGTAATACAATTTAGCCGTAGCTGAGCTTATGTTAATAATGAGGAAAAGGGATTATTTGCATTATGGATACAAGACGCTTACACAAATAAGGTTTTTTTACTAAATAATAATAAAGCATTTTAGTTTTTAGAATGTTTAATAGTTTAGATTTACAAATATTATCAATATAGTATATAATAGTTCCCTGTAGATCAGTCTTCCTGATAGTGGGCGATAACGCCCCTTTGGCGGCTTTTGGACGGGGGCGTTCAGGGGCCCAGAAAAAATGGGCGTTGTATAATTTTTTATTTGTACTTTCGTTTATTTTAAATAGTATTATAAATTTCACTAAAAATAAAACCCACCTACTACACAATAACGAATAATCAGTTTATATTTTTAACCTATGTGATGTTATAAATACTTAAAATACTTAACATAGATTAAAGATTTTTTTAAGTTTTTTTCAAAGGGGGCGGTAAAAGAAATAAGTTTGATTTTCAATGCTGTAGATCTAGGTCAGATGGAAAAAGATTTATTTAAAGAAAGCCATATAATTATCATATTTTATATTATTACTAACATTCTTGTTTAACCATTCCAACTAAGCTTAAGCTTGTGCTAGGACATGGATCACGGCAATAGTCCAATGGTGGATTCGAACCAACGACCTTACGATTCGCAGACCGTACCCTAAACCATTAGGCTTAGTCACTATTAGTCACTTCAGACATTTAACAAAAGCTTACGGATATCAAACTTGCAGTTAATTTCGGTATAAAGTAAAGAAGTCATACACACGTAACTAACTGCACATGATTTAAAAGATACATAAAGAAAAAATCAAGTACTCTAAGGTTTTAAAGTGCTGTATAATCAAAGTCAACGTTATGTAAATATCAGGTGAAAGTGTAAGTACACATGATTTAAATGCGTAAAGTTAATGGATCTGACTTTTTCTAGTGACAGTGATAGAAACTAGCTAAAGAATGGATTGGATATTGTATGCAATGATATATTAAAATAAAAAAAATAATAAAAATCTTTGTTGAACGCAGCTATGAATACATGAAATATTGATGTCCTGTCTTCTAAACTAAGAATTCCTGTATTTTAGGAGACAGTAGACTGATGCATACAATGTTTACAAATTACTTTATCCCTTTATTATGTGTGTAGAATATGTGCGTGTGTTTGAGTGTGTGTTTCTGTGTATATGTATATGTATCTGTATTTTATTTTTATTGCCAATAAATAATAATATCAAAAATAATATAATAAATGTGTGTTTGATATATAAGTATGTATATAAAATTTACTTCTCCTTAGTGGGATCGCTGTGACCGGTTTGCATCGGTCCCACCCACCTTGAGGGGTAGGTTTGTGAGCACGGCTACCCCTCCATAGGTGCCGGAGGCCCGGTTTTCATAGCTGGGCCTGCCGCCGGGTCGAGATGCTAACGCGACCCTATCTCGTTCTATCATGGCGGAGTGCTACCGTGGGAGGTTTTAGTCGGTACCCCTGGCGGGTGCGTAAAAGTAAACGCATTTCCTGCCACACTAAAAAAAAAAATAAAAAAGCGCCAACGTTTTGAGAAATGATAATTGTGCTATACCAGTTTTGTCTGTGGTCGACATTATTGTTAAGACACATCTCAATTGGTTCGATTAATTTATGATTGTCGACGAAGAATTTTTATGAATTGACTGAGCGTGTTTCACTCTCTTGATTATTTATTGAATGGGTATTGAAAGTGCGATTGCACTGTTCTTTGTAAAAAAAACCAAACAATAGAATAATAGTTTTTGTTACTTGCTTTTTCACAGGTTTATTTTGGCGTAAGATACTGTAACTGTTTATTGCATAAGCTGCTCTCATAATATGTGTTAACAACATATAAATAGCCTTTGTCTAAATGCGATTCGTACAAATTGTTTTGTGTCATGAATAAATTTGAATATATCACAGTAGCAACTTTGTTAATCTAGAAAATCTTTTGTTCGTTTTTATTTTGAAAATGTTAATAAACTAATTTAAACAACTCGAGAAAAATATGGCAATACCTGAACTTAATTTGATTTTAATTTTTAACTAACGTCTAAGTATCATGATTGATCATGTTTACATGTATAGATTTTTTTTTTGACGAACTACACAGATTGGCCAGAGAAGCTGGCCTTGACTGCTTCACCGGATTGAGAGGTGGGATAGCTCTTAGGTCGCTTAGCCTGAACCTCTATCGCTAGTAACTCGACACAAGGGTCCCCCCGGTGGGGGGTAACCTCGGCTTGGACGGTTACTATGTTACGCGTAAGCATTCCGATCCGAGGGCGCCCGAGAGGGCCGAACCACGACTCGGTCGGTTGCTATTTCACGGACAATCTAAGGGACATTCGAAAGCTAAACTAACTTTAAGTGCCACTTCGGGAAGCGTTGGCGCTGGGAGTCATGTATAGATAACATCGCTTGAAGTATGTAATTGTATTCTATTTACTTTTCCTAGGTCCAGTATGTATATTTGACTCATAGAGACCTTTATAAGTGTATGAGTACTTCTATTGTACCGGTTTTCAATAATTTCCTGGAACTTCAGTATATATTGTAGGATTTTCTGCCACATGATATAGTTTTCCTCGTTATTTACAGTCGATAACATCGATCAACTTTCACAACAATGAAATATTTAGTACGTATAATAGAAATTTGTGTTTACGAATCATAATTCCATTTTCTTTTGAGTTAATATTGTTACAGTAGAACCTCTTTATACCGAACCTGTATACTACCAATACCACCAAAGTAGAAAATTTTGTGTTCCATTCTTTAAGTCCGAAAAAGCTTTGTTACTCAAAATAATCAGTGAGTACAAGACATTCCGGTTAAATCCATCGAAACTCGAAAAAATTTAATATCTCGAACATTTACTACGTTTTTAAAAGTAAATTACTTTAAGAAAGATAAAAATTTAAATAAAAATAAATTTTAACATCTACGAATCGAATATTTCTTTACAAAATCCCCGTAAGTCCAAGTAGATATATCTGTAACTCGAATTGTTTGGTGATTGAAGTTTGACCCACTGAGGTTCTATCGTACTATAATTCTGTGATTACAACTTATGTTCGTAACTATTAACTACCTCCGTACATAGTAATTTCTTTTTATATAAAGATTGCTGACAACTTTTTTTTCATAAATACCATTAGCATTACTTTAAACCATTCCACATAAGTTTAGGCTAATGTCTAAGTATCATAATGCTTGGGTCATGGTTGATCACGTTTACACGTAAAGACCGCGAGGTCGAAACCCGACACGCTGGACTGACCAGATCCGCACCACTCTCGGCACGTCGGTTAGCGATGCTCTGCGCACGGCTGCAGATAGAGGAAAATGGCGACGGATCACTAAAAACAAACTGTTCCCACGACGCTCAGCATTGAGGAAACCGACGCGAGGAGGAGGACATGTAAAGATAACATAGCTTGTAGTTAAGTAGTGTTATATCTCGGGTTCACTGGGCGATAAGGGCCTCTGTCGACCGCTGAAATGCTTAGGCTTGTGTTAGGAGATGGTTCGAGTCAATGGTCGAATTATGGATTCGAACTCACGACCTTACGATTCGCAGACCTTACCCTAAACCATTTGGTTATTAACGCCCTAACTTTCTCTCCTTCACACATGAAGATTGCACAAGGGTTTTTTTCACAGGTTGTCTTCGTTTTGTGCTTCATTGCTTTGGCTGCTGCCAATCCACAATGGCTGACATGGCCGGGTTATGAAGCTCCCCTGGCTTCCAAGGTAGGTACTCACAGTAAGCTAAATTGATTCTTAACAACATATTAATGTTAATTAAAATGTTATTTTACAGACCATCGTTGCCGGTCCAACAGTTGTGAATGAGGGTTACTTGGGTAACCGCTTCGTTTCTCCCGGAATAGTCGCCGCCGGCTTCCTATAGGTTAAGAAGATGACCTGACTACATACTAGTACTTATGGTCATTATTGATATTAAGTAAATGAAGAGCAATCGGTTTCTAATAAAAAAAATATAAACAATCCCATGAATAAAATGTTTCTTAACAAAAATTATATTTTATCTATTTAATAATATATATACTCCACTACTGAAGAAATAGATTTAGACGTTCCAATTTCAGTGTATTATAAGGTATAGTAAAATTAAAGTAGTTAGCAGAATCCTTAATCTAATCTCTAATGGTCCAGAAATATCGGAATAGTGCTACGAGAATAATATCTTTTATAAAAGGATTATAAATAAAAAAATACAATTTTACACTAGTCTAGCCATAAGTTGTTGCATTTATTTAAATGAAGTAATGTAATATTATTAAAATTTATACCTACATATGATAAGATTTATTTATTTGCTGAAAACATTGGTATTATTTGATGTTATACATATAATTACAGACAGGCCGACATGTTTCGCTTATTATAATTAAGCATGCAAATTAAAATTTAATGTAATTTTTAATATAAAGTCAATAACTTGTGAAATATATGTCAATACTACTATGGGAACAGACATTTTAACAAAGAAATTCGGAAACACTATAAATATTTAAAGCATTTAGCCACTTGTATAATCTTGTTTTAAATATAGATCTATTTAACATTTTAATTCTATTAGAACCTTATTATATATTTTGCACATAAAATTATGCAACTTTTGTCATATTTTATTAATATTGGAGTTTCTTCTAAAACAAGCCTGTTTAGATGCTCGTTTGTTACGTGAATTCATATCTTTTGCTTTTTGATTTTTTTTTTATGACGAACTACACAGATTGGCCAGAGAGGCTGGCCTTGACTGCTTCACCGGATTGAGAGGTGGCACAGCTCTTAGGTCGCTTAGCCTGAACCTCTATTGCTATTAACTCGACACAAGGGTCCCCCCGGTGAGGGGTAACCTCGGCTTGGACGGTTACTATGTTACGCGTAAGCATGCCGATCCGAGGGCGCCTGAGAGGGCCGAACCACGACTCGGTCGGTTGCTATTTCACGGAGTTCATATCCTTTGCATTATTACTTTATGTTATTAAAACATATTCTATTCGAAATGCCGCCTTTTGTTTTTATACGGGCCCTTAATATGTTTGGCCACGAATCTATGTATTTGCGCACTGTTTCCAAGGGAAATTTTGTCACTATAGGTTCCAAAGGTTTTTTAAGAGATTCAAGGTCACCGTGTAGTTTAGAGCAGGCTATATCCTCTAAAACTGACCATCATTTTAAGTCCTCAGGGTTGAGGTCTGTACTAGATGAGGGCTAGTCTTCAGCTCTTATAAAGTCCGGAACGTTGGTTGGATAGTTCGTGCCTTATGACCAGGTGCAGAGTCCTGCTGGAAAGCCCACGGTATATTTTTAAAATGTTTGTGTATTGACGCTCGCTGTGTGGCTTGACCTTAATGGTTTAAGATGCAGCTTGCGAAATATTAGGTGGTAGAATCCAATCCACTGACGCCCACGGTATATTTTAAAATGTGTGGATTGACGCTCGCGGTGTGGCTTGATTTTAATGGTTTGAGATGCAGTCTGCGAAATATTAGGTGGTAGAATCCAATCCACTGACGCCCACGGTATATTTTTAAAATGTTTGTGTATTGACGCTCGCTGTGTGGCTTGACCTTAATGGTTTAAGATGCAGCTTGCGAAATATTAGGTGGTAGAATCCAATCCATCATTCGAATTGACGAGAACCATCTGCTAGCTCGTTTTGGAATGGTTAAAAAAATCCTAGGTGTCTGGGCGTTATTCGCGTGCGACATCACTAAGCATAAACCGTGCTCTCGCTTACACACTTTGAACGAGCATTTGCCACATCGTGCATTATCGGCAACTTTCGGCTCGAGCGTAACGGGACAATTTGCGCGAATGACATCCAGTATTCATCAATTTAAAACGTTGTCACGTCAAAAGTAACTTAATATATTGTGCTAACATTTTTCTACATTTCTTAATAAAATATAATATATCCATCAGTGTTTCTTCTGCTATTGCACGAATGGTACCACGACCTCACAGAATACCGGAGTGATGTGAAGATATATTATAATTGGGCGTTTCGCCTCGAGAGCGATGTGCCGTCAACCTAACTCTTCTGTTCTCTTCCTGCAATTCCTTTACTCGGCGTTTGTTAACATTTTTTTCTCGTTTGCCTCCATTTAGAATAAATAAACGGTGAGCCTCTTTGTTTGTCCTTTCAAATGTAAAAAAAAGAGTTGATAAATTTATTTAAAAACATTCAATGCGAGAAAAGTTGTTGTAAGGTTAAGGGAACGCCCAAGTTTCAATCAAGTTCTATAATCGTATGCTTAAGGCAATTATACACATTACATTGTAAACAAACAAAGGAACTATGTGACATAAACTCTAGGTTTTATTATTTTAATTTATTTATACATTACTTCTCTTATAAGTAAGCCCCATTTCAATTCTTCCTTTCCTCTCAAAAGTAATGGAGCGAGTCGTCCAATTTCAATTATTACGCTTTCTAACATCTAATCAACTATTGAATCCTTTTCAATCCGGCTTTCGACCAGCTCACAGCACCTGCACTGCTCTAGTCAAAATTTTGGATGACATCCGCAAGGGTATGGATGAAACACAGCTCACTCTTCTTGCATTATTAGATTTCTCCAACGCTTTTAACTGTGTTGACCATGATATATTAATATCTATTCTGAGATCTCTCAACATGTCTACTGATGTCATCTCATGGTTTACCTCTTACCTAAATGGTCGAAATCAGTGCATCAAACTGGACGAACGTCTCTCCAACTGGCACAATGTACCTGCTGGGGTACCACAGGGCGGGTTCTCTCCTTGCTATTCTCCGTGTTCATTAATACTATAACCCGTATCATCGAGCACAGTAAATACCATCTGTATGCTGATGATCTACAGCTATACATAACCTCGAATAGATGTGACTTAAAAGCAACTATAGGAAAGATGTCATTCGATCTCGAGCGTATTAGACTGTGGACGGAACGGTACGGACTGCTCGTCAATCCTGCAAAGACGCAAATCATGTTGGTTGGCAGTGCTGGAAATATTTCGTTGATTGACCCGCTCACCTTACCACCAGTAACATTTAACAGCATATGTCTCCCATATTGTAAGACTGTGAAAATCTTGGGTTGCATATTGCACAGGATCTGTCCTGGTCTCCCCATGTCACGAAGGTAAGTCAAAGGGTATATGCATCCTTCCATTCTCTTAAACGGCTTAAGAACTTCCTTCCTTTAACTACTAGGATTACTTTAGTTAACTCTCTGCTGCTGCCCATCATTGACTATGCTGATGTTTGCTATACAGATATCAATGAAACACTTCTCAATAAACTTGAGCGATTACTTAATCTTTGTATAAGGTTTATCTTCGGAATACGTAAATATGACCATGTGTCACACTACCGGGCTCAGCTGAAGTGGCTCAACATCCGCAACAGGCGAGATGTACACACACTTACCATGTTATATAACATAATTCATAACACTTGGTCTCCAGAATATCTTCGTGAGCGCTTTGTACTAAAACAGTTCGTTGGCCGCGAACCGCGAACTTTCTATAATAAATTTTTAACATTCCCCGAATGTCACACGAATTTCTATGGCAATTCTTTTACCTGTACAGCTATAAAACTATGGAATAGTTTGCCGATTGAGATTAGGGAGGCTTCGTCAACTAATGTCTTTAAATCGCGTGTATCTGAATACTTTCTACTCAAACAATGAAAAATTACAAACTGGTGTATTCATTGTCGTTTTATATATTCCATGTGTATGTATATTATTATATTAATATAGAAGTATCTATTTATGTATATGTAAATGTATATTTATTTATTTATATAATAGTTTTAAAACGCTATTTTTAGCGGCACTACCCTTAGCCTGCTCTTAACCACTAAAGGTTAGTTGGAAGAAAATGCTAACTAGCATTAAGTTCGCCTTTGTACATTTTATTTGGTGCAATAAAGGATTTATCTATCTATCTATCTATCTATAAGTTATTTATATTGTAAAATACATTTTCACGTTATTATTTATTTATTGGTGCAACTTACCAACAAAAGGTAACTTAAACCTAAAACGTAAAACACATAAAGATCAATGTCACTTCAATTAATAGTTATAATGAAAAAAATCATAGATATAAAAACGAGTTCGATTGCTCCTTTTTCTATATATGTAAAAAGTATTAATACTTTTTTATATCTGGCTGCAACCGAGCTTTATTCCCATATACGCACGGTTGTCAGGAATGACATTTAGGTACTGTCATGTCAAAGAAGAAGTGAACAAAAAGAAAATGTTTCTTTAAATAAAACGTTTAAGTTGATATTAAAAACCTTTTTTTTGTTAACGAGGAAGAAATCTTCAAAAAGATACCCCGCCTTCTGGGGGGAAGGCGGCGGTTATGTGGGGTTTTTACCCACTAAAACCTCCCCGGTGGCCCTTCGGTGCATGGTGAGGGGCTCCGGGATCTCCAGTGGAACGCACTGGAGCCCCTCTGCACTGTGCTCAAGGAGAGCACTTCCCGGGGGGGAGTTTACTCCCTCCCCCCCTGTGCCCTCGCAGTGCAAGGCGACACGGGCAGGCCGATGTCGCCTTCTTCCCGGGTCCACCTTGGCGGACGACAAAGGCCCCCACCCTTGTCGCCCAGTGAACCCGAGGCCCCTTTTAGTCGCCTTCTACGACAGGCAGGGGATACCGTAGTCTTATTCTTCAGAGCCCAGAACTACAGGGCTGTGATATAAAAAAAAAACAAAACCTACAGATGGACGACTAAACCTAAATGTCGTTTCTCTTGTTACAGAGCAACACATTTTATTTGTCAACCATTGTAGGAACAAGTTATCTTATAAAACGACATTTTTGTTATTAAGTCGACCGAAAATGGAGAAACTTCCGTTTCGAATTTACAATTTTGCCGGGAAATGATGGAAAATCAAATATTTATCACTTCAATAGCTATGAACGTCAGTAAAATTTATGCAATACCGGAAGAGCTGCAATCAGTTATCATAAAGAAATATTGAAAACTGCTGCGTACACCAAAGTTAAAAATTCATTAACAAAAGGCATCAGAAACGAAGGGTGTGAATAAGTATGACGGAGGAACTTAAAAAGTTTATATTGATGAAGACGATAACATACAATTTGGAGATCGATACCTAGAAGAATTGATCCAAGAACAGTATACATAGAAATACGAACAGAAAACAAAGAAATATCTATGGCAGCGAATTTGATAGCTCTTTGAACTGTGTTCATAAAATCTTTTATGGTAACATCTACACTATCGCGCGGTCAAGTTTTTATTCCAATGTACTAATTACATGTTTTGAAGCACGGTCTTTTAAATATAAGACCATAGCCTAAAACCCGCCATTCAGCTGTCCAATGATCCATCTTTTAGATTTTTCTAAATCGATATTTATGTTGTACATATTTCAAAAATCTTACTGAAATGATTTTTATTATAAGCTTTCACGTATTTTTAATTAGGGGGTAGATATAGACAGCATTGATTATCCGGTTTTCACCTAAATTGGGCGTAAGCTCACCGCTATACCGCCCACGAATATTTAATAAAAATATTAAATTATGTAAGAAATCCAAAAATCATCGGTCCGGATCTCAGTCAGCCTTTAATTGATACTTGAACTTGAACCCCAAATCATAACATTACTGGATGTGACTTTTATTTCGTTTGCATATATATAAATTTTAATTTAACATTATAATTCTAGGACCTGGTTGATCGATTGCTTTATTTCCTCTGTACGTTCTACCATTGTCTGTTGCAACCCAATAAAACCTTTTTTTTATTAACGGGGAGGAAATCTTCAAAAAGATGGCGGTTTTGTGGGGATTTTTGATGCATGGTGAGGGGCTCCGGGAGAGCTCAAAGAGCACGTTCCGGGTGGTTAATCTCTCCACCTGTGCCCTCGAAGTTCAAGGCGACACGGACCAGCCGATGCCGCCTTCTTCCCGGGTACATTTCGGCGGGCTACAAAGGCCCGTCCCCTTGTCGCCCAGTGAATCCAAGGCCCCTTTTAGTCGCCTTCTACGACATTCGGGTCATACTGTATCATTATTCAAGTAACCTAAGAGCTGAGCTATTTCTTAAAAATTAGGATATCTGAAATTTTTATTGCGTCTTGCTTTAGCGTGGTTCGTTCCAAAAAAAAGCTAATATACATAAATATAATTCGTAGACGAAAAAAATGACATTAATACAACAAAATATTATCTCTGGGCTGTCAGATTATGGAATACACATCTTATATACTAAAACTAGATGCAAGATATAAAGCGAGATCTATTTGTGTGAAGTTGATCTGATAATTTATTATTGTTTACCTTATCAGGTGCTGAACGGCAGTTGGCGCATGTCATTTTTTTCTCGGCAACGAGTTTTTTCATTAGATATTCAGATTGTTTGATATGACCTTAGGAGGTCCTAGGCTGAGTACTGTATTAGTAGGCGACCTTCTGAGCTAGTATATATGCAGCTGCCATCCGTAGGGCAGTATAGTTTGCACTCAGAAGGCCCCCGCGCAGTTCTAGTGAGATCTACCCTTCGTTCATCTTTATCAATCAAAATGAAATTCGCTGTATGTATCTTTTATATGACTATGGAATACTATATTTTTCTGTTTATTGTGATGTTGTATAGAATAGAAAAATAATATGTCAACATTATTTGGCATATTTATAACCGGTTTAGCCGTGGTAATTTAGTGTCCAGGCGGTTTGTCTCAAGTTGCCAAGTTGCTCCAGCGCCAATAAATTTGTCGTTGCAATTTTATGCAATGATTTACCAAGCGCTCGGCTGTGAGGGGAAAAATCCTGAGGGAGCCTACATGTCTTACAATCTTTTTCTATGACATGTGCAGTCTGCCAATCCGCACTAGGGCCCCGTGATGGACTATGCCCTTATACTTTTTTTATAGAGAAGGCCTGAGCCCGACACTGTGACGATTATAGTCTGTAACTTTATGGTACGAAACTGATTTGATTTCAGATTTTCTTCGTGCTGTGCTTCATGGCGCTGGCTACTGCCGCTCCCCAACTCCTCACATGGCCCGGTTACGTGGGCCCATATGCCCCCTTAGCCTCTAGAGTAAGTTTTATGAACATAATTTTATATCTTCCTTCCCTTAAGGCCCACTTTAAGTTTATAAATATATATGTTCTACCGTCCTGTTAACGCTAGCTGGGTAGACAGGGACAGCTTTTCACTAAGCTATACACATATGTGAGAATTGGTAAGCTAATCGCAATACACTGGGGACAAACTTTTAGCCGCGATTATTTTGTACCGAAAAAACACCAATTCATTGGTATCACGACTAGGATTCAAAACTCTGTTATGTAAAGTAAAATGTTACATATATAGGTACCATGCTTACCACAATTAAATAAGTAAAAATTATTAGTTTAGGCAAAATGACTAATACATAAATATATTTACTTCCCATAGACCGTCGTTGCTGGCCCAACTGTTGTCAATGGTTTTGGCTGGGGCGGCCGTTACCTCGCACCTGGATATTTTGGCGCTTCTGTCATATAATTTGCTCAAACCACCACCACGTTGACCCTGAAGAACAAGCTCAATTAATGGCACGTTACATCGGCAGACATCAAAATTTGTACAATAAATAATTTTTGTAAATAATAAATCTTTTCTTGTCCTTAATTCAGTGAAAAAACGCAAGCTTCAGTAATTTGGTCATATTTTCTTCTATGTCGTAACCTCATGACTGAGGGTCGTGACTATGGTGCGTTGTCCTGGCCAACATTTCTTTCCAGACATTTCCGTCTTGCGCTATTTGGATGGATGATTGTAGGGTAGCTCCCGTAGCGTCCTGAGTTGTGTGTGTCCATCTTGTAGGCCCTCACGCTCTCTTTTTTTAATCCTTAAAAAGAAATAAAAGTACGACGTATGGCTTGTTTGACAGATCATAAAGAGGATTGCTTTTATCGTCACCAAACTTTACAGGATTACTCGTCATGTCAATCTGAAGATTCCCGAAAAGATTAATTTAAATCGGTCCTGCCGTTTCGTATCAAACCCACACACTTTCTCTTTTATATATATAGATGCCATGGAAAATATTTCGATATAATTCCCATAAGCCGATGAACCATGGTAGCACAATGTCTGGGCGATCGCCTCAGTTTGCATGGTATGCAAGCACCTAATACGATCAGCGTTTTTTTAATGACGAACTAGACAGATGGGCCAGAGAAGCTGGCCTTGTCGATCCCGGTGCCGGCACCAATGAAATTCTTCGTTGCAATTATTTTAATTGCTGATTTACAGTGTGCTTAGCGGTGAATACGAGATACAGTAACCGTAAAACTCAATTTATAGTAAAAACATTTTAAACATCACTTCCAATTCATAAACTGGTTATCAAAATCATTCACCACTCTAAAGTCAGCGTCCATAAAAGATAATAATTCAGAAAGATTCCTTTACTCCCACGTAAGTGTGATATAAGAATCTTATGTAACGGCTTATTTTGAATTAAATTCAGGTGATATTATGTCAGTGAAATGTTTATGTTGATTGAATTTAACTTGCAAAAGTTCGATATCGATATCGATGCGACAAAATTAACTATGAAATAGAACTTTCTCTCGCTTTTCCCTAATTAATATAAATAATCTTTTTTATACGAGATAATTTTTTTTAATAAATCAAATATCTGCTTGATTTGCTGAATTTAAATTAAATAACATTTTTGTTCGGATTCCATGTGCCAAAGCTGGCCACAAGATTTTTTTTTTTTTTAAAACGTTACTTTAACTCATGGATTTTTAAAAGAAAGCTAGCAAAATTTCTTTTTTTTTTTTTTCAGAAATATTACTAACAATCTCGTTAACCATTCCAACTAAGCTTAAGCTTGTGCTAGGACATGGTTCACGGCAATAGTCCAATGGTGGATTCGAACCTACGACCTTACGATTCGCAGGCCGTACCTTAAACCATTAGGCTATTGACGCTTCGATAAATAAATATCTGTAAAGAGAATATAAGGGCGTAGTCCACTACGTGGCATTCTACAGTATAGAAGGCCTGTGCCCAGCAGTGGAACATACATGTTATATATATATAAAGACTGTAACTTGAGCTTTAAATAGACGTAGATATAGTCTTTATTAGCAAAATATTACAAACAAAATATGAAATACATTTAAAAATTACAGTTGTTCAACACAAAAACAAAGAAGGAAAGAACGACATGTTCGAATCGAAGAACGATAGGTCTTATAAAGAACGGTTACGTTATGATAGATAAAATGACACACCATTCACTGCAGCTGTACGGTTCTTAATGAGCGACTCCATTACCAAGTGACTGGCGAAAAATGCATTTGAAAATAAAAAAAAACAAATGGTTAATTAACTAAATTATTGCGCGCACTTACATTAGCGAAGTGCGTTAACTGGAGCGTCAATAAAAATATCAATTATTTTAAGCTCCGTGACGCAAACGTGGGCAGACATAACCGCGTCAGCGATTTCAAGAGATAGTAAAAGTGCTGATGGGGATAAAGTAGTCGTTTCTACGCTTATTACTCGGTATTCTGTATAACTTTAATTTAATTATATGTATGTATCCTTAATCTTTTTTTATATGAGCTTAGGGCTCAATTGATCTTAAGTGATCAATGTCACTCATGAATCCACAATACCGAAGAAGTATTCGTTGATTAATTGATAGAAAGTATTTGGAAGATATATATACGAGATGCGAGTGTCCGTAGTACTCCGTCAGAAAACCATAGTGGCACAACTGAACCAACAAATTTGCAAAAATCGACACCTATTATGAAAATGAATGGTCATTTTTAAATAGTTGTCAATCGACTTCAAAAAAAGGGTAGATTCTCAATTCGTCTGCATGTTTTTTTAATATTTGTTACCCCAGAACTTTCGACTGGGTGAACCGATTTGATAATTCTTTTTTTATTTGATAGCAGTGTGGTCCTACTTAAATTTGGTCCAGCTTTGACAATGGCATCCATGAGAAAACCATATGTCTTCAATTTGCATCAAAAAATATGCTCGACAAATGGACGAATAACCTAATAACTCGCCAACTGATTTCGATGATGTATTTTGACGTGACAACGTTTTATAAATTAATGATGTCATACGTCGACGCAAAATGTCCCGTTACGCTCGAGCCGAGATTCCGCGAGAAATGCCGATAGTGCATGATGCGGCAAATACCGCATCGTTCAGTGTCTAAGCGAGAGCGCGGTATGGGAGAGATAGAGAACGCAAATTTGTGCTCAGTAAAGTAGAAGAAATTACTTAAATTTTGTTGAAATAACGTGTGTACCTAGGATACGTTGTCACGAATTTAACGCCGGTGAGCCGCATGTTCGTTTGCCGTTGTGTCCCAAAAGAAAGCTAACGTTTAATATATATCTATCTAGTCTCCTTGTTCGCAAAGTCGAATCGATCATTGAATCTGGTTAAAGAGGCATGGGAAGGGAAAGGTAATAATAGTGAATGTCGGAAGCGGTCCGTTTGTATGAGATAGTATTACTTAATTTATCGAGATCGAGAGCGTCAAGCTTCAGTGTGTTGGTATCAAGTGTTGTCGTAATATGCGACACCTCTTTCACCGACTCGGAAAGAGGAAGCACCTCCCTCAATCGGTCTGTATTTTGTTTTTATGTTCGTCAACTTCGTCATTTTCTCGTTTTTGAACCGATTTTGAAAATTTGTATTTTTCTAAAAGGTTTACTCTCAAATAGGCCACATGTTGATTTGGTATTTGTTGAAATATGACTCATACTCAATAGCTTAGAAAAACTTTGTTCCACTACCGGAAATTCCTTACTAGGCCTTCTCTGATGTCTCCAACTATTTACAATCTTACGCTTTCCGCGTCTAGCCCCTTCCGGCTATACTTATAAGGTCGTTAGCCCATCTGGAGAGAGCCCTACGCTTCTCTGACCCATGAACCCTTTATTCCAATACTTGTCTCTCCCATCTTCCGTCACTGACTTGACAGATATCGGCCCACTGTGACTTTAAATTGCTGGCTTTAAGAGCTCTGTCGACTACCTTTGTTTTGTTTCGAATTTCGGATTTCCCTTTTACCACTTAGAGAGATGCAGAAAGTAGTTCTTTCTATCGCTCGTTGTGCGATTGTCAGTTTGACGACAGCCAGGTTAGAGTCCAAGTCTATGCCCTAATTGAGAAATATACTTTGTATTGGTAAGTCACCTATTTGTAAATAAAAAATCATTTTATTTGTATATTTCGTGAAATATTTATTTTGCAACTGTATACCGTAGAAAGTGTAGTAAATTGTAATGTTATTTGTCGTAATAAATAGCGCTTGCGTATTTTGTTATAGTGTTTAAAACGACCCGAACCGATTGGGCACAACGCACGCGACGTTGAAAGTTGGACAGTAGTGAATGAGTTTAATAACAATCCGATTTATAGAACCAGTTCATCTAATCAGACGGTTATGTAGCCATGTTCCGTCTATCCTCTTATCTAACTTTATAAGTTATATCTTTAGAGGTTAGTTACTTAATAGTTTCCTTATATGATTTACTTCGCTAATAAAATGTCTTCTTTTTTGGCTCTATCTATCAAATTTAATTATGTATTATTAAGTAAATATTTATAGTCTTACAATTGGTATATATAATATCCATATAAACTGCTATTCATACCTATATAATCTTAAACTTATATAAGCTTTTGTATTTTTTTTAAATTTTTAGTGATTTTCTCTGCACCATTCCTGCAGTACCAGGAAGTGAAGTGAATATGATGTGATGTGAAGTGAAGAAGTGAAGAAAACTTGTCCATTTAAAATAGGTATTACTATAGGACTAATATAGTCGTGTTATTACCACTACTATCTCCGATCGTAAAGTTATGGGGTGGGAAGATTCAGTCTTTTATAAAATCGTTATTATAATAAATGTGTCCACATCGAAGTCTAAGTCTGCACCGACATTGGAAGTTAAACAGTTAGTAGAATGCAACCCTAGAAGTTTGTTATTATTTTAGAGTCACAGCGATGCGCTCTAAGAACAATTAATAAAACGTTAGCAATTTAATTTATATTACGTTTTTTTTTATCGATCGACCTATCGTCGATTGTCTGTGGCTATCACAATTCGATCCTCGACATTGACTCCGATTTCAATATGGGTGTTTTTTAAAAGTGACTAAGCAATTAAAGGAAGCGTCAATAGCCTAATGGTTTAGGGTACGGTCTGCGAATCGTAAGATTGTGGGTTCGAATCCACCATTCGACTATTGACGTGAACCATCTCCTAGCACAAGCTTAAGCTTAGTTGAAATGGTTAACAAGAATGTTAGTAATATTTCATATAAAAAAAGAAATATTGCTAGCTTTCTTTTTAAAAAAAAAAGAATTAAAGGAACGGAAGGAAGGCACGTGTCAATGACTGCATTTCCACATAATGTGAGATCATGATCAAGCATTTACTTAGAAAATACATTTTTTTTTAAAGTTGTGTGAACTACGCCCTAAAATAAGATGTACGTCACGTACTGTGATGTGTATAAAGCAACTATTATTATATTTAAGTAAACAAGTCACACGGTACCTAAAGGTGTTATTTCAAAGAGTTTTTGGCGCTCGTTCACAAAATCGGACGTGTAGAAAGTTTTATTTCATAATTCACCGTGGAAAAAAACGGCCTAAAATTGTGGCCTGTATTTTTTGTCGACACTGCTATTATTGCTATTATTATTTAATGTGGAACAAACTTATGTCAACAATTTTCTTTCCTTCCATTATTAAATGAAATTTGCATACAATTGAAATGATTATTATTTTATAATACAGTTTAAAAATATTTAATATTTCTTACACCCGTTCCTTATTTTTGTGATTAGCTCATTTAGTGCAGTAAAAATGAAGCGAAAAACATGCTGTGTATATAAATATTTGGTTAAAACTTGGATGTTTTTTTAGGATATCAAAAGTTACTTGTATGAAACTAATGTACTAATATCATCCTGAGAATTTGATTCGAAACGTAAACGTAAATTGATTCGAAATGTAAACGTAAACGAATTTTGTCGGTTATTTCTTGCTGGTAATTATTTATTGAACACCAACATACTGAACATTTTTCCTCAACGAAAATTTAAAATAAGTGGAATAGTACCATAGCTAATGCCATCGCATTTACAGGTGAAGACTGCATGCAGTTGTAAGCGTCAATAGCCTAATGGTTTACGTTACGGCCTGTGTATCGTTAGTAGGTTCGAATCCACCATTCGATTATTGTTTTATATCATCTTCTAGCATGTGTAAAGTGAGTATGGAATGGTTAACAAGAATGTTAGTAACGTTTCTAAAAAAAGAGAAATATTACTAGCTTTCTTAAATGGCAAGTGACAATAATAAAATCTAACAAAAAACATTAAAAGTAAAATAAAACTAAATTTAAAAAAAAAGAATTAAAGGAACGGAAGGAAGGCACGTGTCAATGACTGCATTTCCACATAATGTGAGATCATGATCAAGCATTTACTTAGAAAATACATTTTTTTTTAAAGTTGTGTGAACTACGCCCTAAAATAAGATGTACGTCACGTACTGTGATGTGTGTAAAGCAACTATTATTATATTTAAGTAAACAAGTCACACGGTACCTAAAGGTGTTATTTCGAAGAGTTTTTGGCGCTCGTTCACAAAATCGGACGTGTAGAAAGTTTTATTTTATAATTCACCGTGGAAAAAACGGCCTAAAATTGTGGCCTGTATTTTTTTTTTAATTTTTAGTGATTTCTATGCACCATTCCTGCAGCATCACGAAGTGAAGTGGAGTGATATCATGTGAAGTGAAGAAGTGAAGAAAACTTGTCCATTTAAAATAGGTATTACTATAGGACTACTATAGTCGTGTTATTACCACTAATGTGATCGTAATGTTATGGGGTGGGAAGATTCAGTCTTTATAAAATCGTTATTATAATAAATGTGTCCACATCGAAGTCTAAGTCTCAACCGGTATTGGAAGTAAACAGTTAGTAGAATGCAACCCTAGAAGTTTGTTATTATTTTAGAGTCACAGCGATGCGCTCTAAGAACAATTAATAAAACGTTAGCAATTTAATTTATATTACGTTTTTTTTTATCGATCGACCTATCGTCGATTGTCTGTGGCTATCACAATTCGATCCTCGACATTGACTCCGATTTCAATATGGGTGTTTTTAAAAGTGATTAAGCAATTAAAGGATGTGTCAATAGCCTAATGGTCTACGATACGGCCTGTGTATCGTAAGTTAGTGGGTTAGAATCCACCATTCGATTATTGACTTAAATCATCTTATAGCATGTCTAAAGTGAGTATGGAATGGTTAACAAGAATGTTAGTATCGTTTCTAAAAAAAAGAGAAAAATTGCTAGCTTTCTTAAATGGCAAGTGACAATAATAAAATCTAACAAAAAACATAAAAAGTAAAATAAAACTAAATTAAAAAAAATCATAATTTCATTTATAAAAGTCCATAACATAACAAAAAAATTTATAAATATAGATTAAGGGCTTTTTAAATTGGCAAATGCTTTAAACAAAGACATCGATACATGTTAAAATAATTACTAAGTGTTAGTGGAGTAGAAATTACTAATATGCATAAAACAACGATTTACTACGCGTTCTACCGGTGTACCGATGCGACAAATTTACGTTCAGTTCACTTTTCGCTCCACTGTACCGTCAAACAATTTATCAATTAACAAACAAAACCAAACAAAACGTTTGCTCACTGTGCGGAAAAATAGTGTCCTACTGATACTCTGCGTATTGTTACATAAATATAACGCTGCCAAGTCGAGAGGTAATAGGATGTCCGGCCTAAATTTTCACTTCTATAGACGTTTGCATTCGTTCGCTTAACATCTAGAGTGAATCACACACGATGAGAAAGTTCTTAACAAAACCAAGAAGATTGTTGAAACATTTTAAGCTCTTTGTGATGACTCGTTCATATTTATATAACATAAGATTAAATAAATAACAGCCACTAACGCTCGTAATGCAGAGGTGCAGGCATATGTTTTAAAATTCCATTTTACGCGGTCGTGCAACCAACTTTAACATTGTAACTTCGTCAACGTCCATTCGCCAACGCATAAATGTTTGAACATTACTGATTCTTTTGAAAACGTTCTTTTTTACTGTTTTATCAATCTATTAAGTCATCATCACCATAAGCCGGCAACAGTCCACTGCTAGTCATAGGTCTGTAACAAACATAAAAAAATACAGTCGAATTGAACACCTCCTCCTTTTTACAAGTTGGTTAAAAATGTACCTTAGTTCTATAATTTGCTTCTTGTTTGATTTAAGTGTACAACAAAGTTATGTCTTTATTGACAGGCTTCTGATTGACGTTTTTTTTTGGACGAACTAACACAGTTGGCCAGAGAAGCTGGCCTTTTCTGCTTCACCGGATTGAGAGGTGGCATAGCTCTTAGGTCGCTTAGCCGGAACCTCTATTAGGTAGTAACTCGACACAAGGGTCCCTCCGGTGAGGGGTAACCTAGGCTTGGACGGTTACTATTTTTACGCGTTAGCAGTCCGATTCGAGGGCGCCTGAGAGGGCCGAACTACGACTCAGCCGGTAGCTATTTTATTGGCAAAAGACTATTGCGACAATCTAAGCTAAACTAACTTATATGCTACTTCGGGAAGCGTTAGCGCTGGGAGAAGAAGTGGCCGAAGAAACGCCAGCAACGATTCTAATCTTATCGAGGGGTGGGGCTTTCCCAAAAAATACTTATATAGCGCAAGGATTTTGCGCAACCTCCGACGGGCGCGAATGGACGCTTTGTAGATTTGTAAAGATCTAGCCTGTGCAACGGTGATCACGTCGTCCGGATCATCGAGAACGTGTCTCGGCCTCCAGGCGACGCGTCTGAATTTAATTGACGCCGTATCGATAACGTCCAATATGAAGAGCAATGACGACGCCTCCCAATAGGCTCTGTCAACGTTTCCCATATAACGTCGTCACTTAACGTGATCGTAATCAGTTATTTACGTCTCATGAGCACAAAAGATTGACGTCCGCGATAAATTATTATTGTTATATAACATTATTACGTCACAATCTTGTGTCTAATTATACCACGAGAAGCTAACATAACTGAAGGTTTTTTTACTCCTTTTTGTTGTGGTATTGCGTTCTTGCGGTGAATGTAAAAGTTTTCCCTCACTTTATGTTATTTTATAGCAAAGCGTGGTCTCGGGTAAAGATTTCTAGGTAGAGAGGTTTTAATTACTTTAAGAATTTTATCGCTATAACAAAACATAAATGAAAACGAAAGTATAACTAAGAGTACAGGCCAATTATTATTAGAATACCGTAAGTCCAAAATTTCTCATTTCATTCTCTCCCAGTCCGGCTGGTCCCCGTGGGAGTAGTAGACCGCCCCCTAAATCAAAAACTCAATATTATACATACTCGTAAATACATTCAATGTAAAGTCCCTACTAGGAACTGGCCGTCAGGAGCAGCTAGAATATAAGTAAGAATAAAAGTAATAAGAGATATAAATACGTATATTAAACTCTTAACACAATGTCGAAAAATGGCACTCCGAATAGTTTGTTTTTAGTGTTTTAATAAAATGGTTACTACTCGAGTACTACTGGGCTTAGAACGCTGATTTTATTGACTGGCTCCTCATGAGAGGATATTTCTGCAGGAAATCTTGTGGATTTTTTCCCACAAAACCCCCTTCATCAGTGCATGGTGAGGGGTTCTGAGATCTCTAGGAAAACACATCGGAGCCCCTCTGCACTGTGCTATTCGGAGAGCACGTCCCGTAGGCAGGTTAATTCCTCCCTTCCTGTACCCTCACATTCCAAGGCGACACGGGTCAGCCGATGTCGCCTTTTTCGCGGTTGCACTTTGTCGGACCCCTGTCACCCAGTGAACCCGAGGCCCCAATTAATCGCCTTCTATGACAGGCAGGGGATACCGTTGTCTTATTCTACGAGCCCAGAACTACATGCTTGATTTCTGCGGGTGCTAGGTTATCGTTACATTCTGGAACAGCCTGTGTATTGATCGTAACTTCGTCGAAGTGATCTAAATACCTCTTTCCCAATTCCGTGCAGCAGAGCCAAAAAACAAAACTAGACTCGGCTATAATGGTTTCTTTAAAAAATATATAATACGTAAACAAAGAGATTTAATATTGGGCAACCCATTACTGACAATGTAAGCCTAGAAACATCATAATATAGGCCATTACGGTTAAACAAGAACAAAGAACTCTTATAATGCCATCTAAATAGGTTATTGTTAAAACCGTAAGAAGACAAAGATATTATGTAATAAGAAATGACTCGATAATGATATCAGAACAATAGCTTGTACACTGGCTAATGGAGATTTAAAAGAAAGAAACAACCAAATATAGAAACTTCCACGGCGTGTGGACGACATAATCGAATTTGGATTTTAAAAATTTGATGATAAAAATAAAAAACGTAAATAAAAAACGTGTTAGTTATATATTAATTTTAAATTATTTAGTCAATCAAGTAACTTAGACTCATCATTACATAATAATATTTTTAGAATTTTTTTTTTTATTGATTTTAGATCGCAACCACAGACCTGTGTCCGTGCTCTTTTTCAAAATTTGATGATAAATATAAAAAACGTAAATGAAAAACGTGTTAGTTAAATATTAATTTTCATTTAATTTTAAATTATTTAGTCAATCAAGTAACTAGTCATTACATAATAATATTTTTAGATTTTTTTTTATTGTTTTTAGATCGCAACCACAGACCTGTGTCCGTGCTCTTTTCCAATACACTTAAATTGTTCACTCTGCATTTATTAAAAGAGTGCCACTTCTACAGTTACTATTTTCCTTTTTTTTTGTTTTTGTTTTATTATATAATGCCTGAATTTGTAGGTGGCCAGAGTTCGCTCTGGTTCACGCGTCGCAGACGCTCCGCTGCATTGCTATTAGCTTCTCCTCGACCGCTGTGTCCCTGCTTCTCATGGCCATTTTTAGGTTGTAGTCCACTATCCTCTCCTTTGATGCGGGCATTGCCTTTGTCATCAGTCTTCCTGTGGCGTCGTCACAGTCATCTGTATAATAGACACAGCTGACGGTGTGTCGGGATATTTTAGAATTTACAACAGATATGTATAGAACAGTAACTATTAAATAATAACTTTACACTAGATTAGATTATATTATACTAACTGCTTGACTATGCTGTATACCTGCCATATGAGACGGCGCAGCAAATATTAGCAAATATTATATTAGATATTTAAAACATACATTCTTTATATACATACTTTCTGTGAAATTAGGAAACCGAGAGAGGTATAACAAAAACAATTATGTTCACGCGATCTCTGCACAAAATAAAACGTTCAAAAACGTATTTCAAATAGTGAGTAATACGATATTTGTCAATGCGAGTTACACGGTTGGCTTGTGATAACATTTTATTTCTACTTGTATTTCTCAACGTTTCGTTATATAGCAAATTTAAAAAGGAGCGCGTAATTGTGATTTTATTTTTAATAGTAACGTCAAAAGATTATTAGAAACTGTAGAGTTGGTTACATAAAAAGATTCGACACGCTTTACACTTATGTGTTGTATATCTCAATGAATGCAAATATAGGCTCTCACGTCCTTTTAATCCGTTTTTCTTTTAATCTTGTTAGGTCCCATATAGTTGAGCATAAAGCTGATAGAGGTTCAGGCTAAGCGACCAAAGCTATGCCACCTCTCAATCCGGTGAAGCAGTGAAGGCCAGCTTCTCTGGCCAATCTGTGTAGTTCGTTAATAAAAAAAGCATAAAGCTATACGCCGAGATTATTATAGAATTTTAAAATGCAAATAATTATTTATTTATTTATAAACTCTTTATTGTTTACACTTATGAAATAAAATTAAAAAAAAAAGAAAATATAATTAAAATACATAAACAATGGGCGGCCTTATCGCTAAAAGCGATCTCTTCCAGGCAACCTTTGGATGGAGAGGAATAATAAAAAGAAGCGGCGGGAGTTTATAAACAGTACTTAGAGTTTATAACAATAGAAATTATTATCTATAATGTCAATTTATTTATAACAGTAATAATTATTCGGAATTTATTTGACAGTGACAGCCTAGTAGCTAAAGGTTTTCAGTAGTTTGCTGTTTGCAAACTGCTGTTTAAAATAGTGGTTTTTAGGTTTAGTAAATGCAATAAAATCATTTACTATTCGGTGCAGGTTTGTTAATAACACTCCAATGCGTAGTAAAATATGCCGAATAATTTAGCCGAACATTCGGTTCGGCGCATTTTCGACCGAATTTTCGAATTCGGTTTAACTCATATTCGCGCCGAATCTCTAATATTTATTATTTAACTTATGCCCGTTGTCGCCAGCAACGATGCACGAGATCAGATTACTCCAGTCAAAAGATTATGGCATTTGGTTTACCCTCTGTCATGCTTAAGTCTAAATAACACCAGCGAATGGCGGATATCGATTCCTATATCGATTTTCCACGCTTGAAAGTTCGAGACAACTTGTATAGTATAATTGTTCTGAGAACACAACTTTCCAATACATTAAATTAGGATGTTTAAATCATGTAAATACGATCAGTAAACACATGGCGGCCGTTACGGACCCATGAAGAGTTTATATTGCAGGGCACGTGTTCCGTGATGTAAGCGATCACGTCAATACAATGAAAGTGCATTCGCGTCTTAAGAATTCAACACGGCACATTGACTTGCTATCGGTTTTTGGACTATTTCAAAAGCAATTGATTTTACCCTAATGTTGCACATTTTGAACGTAGCTTTAGGATATTATTAATATAGGCAAATAAATGAAATGGTTGGATCCTCCGTAGATCGATGACGGAGTCAGCTTTGTAAAAGTGGAGTGGTCCCGCACTGCCTTAGCACAGAGGAGATGCTAGGGGGGAACTTCTCCCAGGGACGTTGCTACGACTCAGAGTCTCTCACGCCGCACCGAGGATGGCTACCGGGGGGTTTTAGTGAGTAGAAATCTCACATCACCGCCCCAGAAGGCGGGGTATCTATTTAAGATTTCCCCTCCGTAAAAAAAGGGTGATCACACAGACAACTTAAAACGTATAGATCTATTTCCAGAAGAGCTTTTCTGTATGGTGGTGATACAGGTGATTGATTATTTATTATATTTCTTATTCATCGGTTTACACCATGTAGGATTTAGCTCGGAATTCCAAATGTTTTTTTTTTATTTATATAATAAAAAAATCATGGTGTAATATTTTTTCACAAAACAAAGAGAACCCTAGCCAGAAATCAAATGTTTAGCCTCTTTTTTTTTTTTTGTTGACGGGGAGGAAATCTTCAGAAAGATACCCCGCCTTCTGGGGAAGGCGGCGGTTATGTGGGGTTCTTACCCACTAAAACCTCCCCGGTGGCCCTTTCCTCGGTGCATGACGAGGGGCTCCGGGATCTCCAGTGGAACGCACCGGAGCCCCTCTGCACTGTGCTCAAAGAGAGCACGTCCCGGGGGGGGAGGTTACTCCATCCCCCCCTGTGCCCTCGCAGCGCAAGGCGACACGGGCCAGCCGATGTCGCCTTCTTCCCGGGTCCACTTTGGTGGACGACTCAGGCCCCCACCCTTGTCGCCCAGTGAACCCGAGGCCCCTTTTAGTTGCCTTGTACGACAGGCAGGGGATACCATAGTCTTATTCTTGAGAGCCCAGAACTACAGGGCTGAAATGTTTAGCCTCTAAGCTATCAATGCCTTCTACGTTATTTATCGGTAATTTAGATAAGTAGTCGTTGTCTGTAATTTTACGTTGTGTCCACTTTGTAACATCACAAAGCTATCATCAGAGCACTTAATGTTTTAATTATTAATGCAGTCTTGTTTCTTACATAAATTAATCATTAAGACAACATACATAATAACAATAAATTAAATTTATAATATAATTACACATAAATCAATTGTTTCTGCGAACGGTCTTATAGTGAAAAGTCTCAAGCATCTCAAGAGACTTTCGCTAGATGGCTGGGTTAAGGGTCAGATACAGAAGGCGGTACTCCTGGATACGGCATGCATCGTCAGGAGGTTTCTCTTTAAATCGCCCTATCCACCGGTTGCTTAGGCCTTGCTTCGCCACCAGCGGCACTCTAGGTATTTTTGCTTTCTATAATAATATTGTAAAAACTTAATCGTAATACCGGATAGATAAATATGATTCTTAAAGTATTATATGTAACACAATAAATGACTTAGATGCAAGAACGATGTCTGTCGCCAACGCGTCCGAACGACATCTGGGTTGATAAGTGCACCAAACCGTGATCAAACAGTGACGCAACGCTTCCGGTCTTTGAGTGTTACCTCATTCTTGGGCTCGGAAGCTCGCTCCCATTTTTTCAGCCGGTTCAGTGAAAGGGTCCTCCGATACACTTTTACCCTCCCGATCGCGCCCGAGCCGCGGACGGGCGCCTGCACCGTTCGCCGTCTTATAAATTCGGTGAAAATAGAGAACCATCACATTACAAATTCGGCGGCTGTAGCAAGCAGCCGTTCGATCAGTGCCTCTTATAAATAGATACATTTGTGTTGTGATAAAAAAAAACATTCGTACAGTGACTTAGTTTCTTAAACGTGCCTAGCGTTCTAAATAAACGTTCCAAAATGAAATTCACGGTGAGTGTGCATTCTGTGATGATACCAGTAGAATTTAATAGAAAAGTGAACGATCAAACAGTTCGGAAGCATTAGTGATGATCATTTCTAATACTAGCTGCGTCCCGCGGCGTTACCCACGAGTAGAACTATCTATTTAAATTTTCTAAAATAAAAATAGCCTAAGTTACTCCTTATTAAATCAGCTATATGTCAATAAAAGCGCCCGTCAAAATCAGTGCAGCCGTTGCTGAGATGATTTATAAAGTCTTTACAGCTAATTGGAATAATTTTTATAGACATTTTATATAGATATATATATATGTATATATATATATATTTAGACGGCATAAACATTTAAATAGCTATGGATATTTAATATCTCGTGTAGGCGCATTTCTACTAAAAGTAAAAGCGGTAAAAGTGAAATTAAATTTATAATGCAGGCTTTAATCTTGAAGAGCGTCATGCGGGTCGGCGTTCTTACTACGTTTGGAAACTGGTTTTAAAGCTCCCGGAACGAGAATTGCATTAATGGAAGTAAACGAAATATTGTGGTAAAGGGATGAACGACGTTATGACTCACCTGATCTTAAGTGATTACACTTGAGGAGCTGAAGATACGTTGTCAGCCTTTGAGGAAGGAGTAGGCTCGTTTCTTGAAGGTCGCCGAGTCGTATCGGTTCGACAATTTCACTAGTAACGCGATCAATAATTACATGTATTTATTTATTGTTTTAGGTCGTATTCATCACACTTTTAAGTATTTCAACATCGATGGCCATCAAGACGAAAATAGAAGAGCAAAAAGATAAAAGAGAAACTTTAGGAGGCTACCCGGGAAGTGGTCATTCTTCCCACAGCTACCAAGCGCCGTCATTCGGTCATGAAGAAGCGAGCGCAATTAGTGTTGGAGCCGGCTACAGTGTGGGCGGAGCCAAACCTGGCTTTAGTTTCGGTGGCCACGGACCGGAATCAGGATACCAACTGTCTTCTGATAGCCAGCCGTCTAATGCTCATAGTACTATACAACTTGCTCCCATTACGTTACAGCCAAGCCACGGATCCTTAGTTGGGAACGATCTCTCTCAGTTGATGAGCCAACTCTCTCAAGGACTTAATTCCGGAGCGATTACCTTACAGCAAGCAGGTGGACAAGGGGCTTCATATCAATTGGGCAATTTGGGCGCGCATGGTGGTCAAGAACTAACATTGCCGCAATACTCGTATGGATCACCAAAATTACAACAACAGTTTGCTTTATTCGACCAGTCACAAGCAGTGCCCTCATATGCCGCCGGTACCAAGGGTCTCGGTTCGTATAGTTCCACTGGTCCCGTCTTGTTTAGCCCAGCTGAGTCTCACTCTAATCAAGCCGCTTTAAATTACGGTGTCCAGAGTGCCGGTAGCTCTATTGGTGCACCTGGATCTATTTCTCTTGGTAATGCTGGCCATCCATTCTCTGGATTCTCTTTAGCTAACCCTGGACATGCATTAGGTGGACAATACACCACTTTGGGTGGCGCTTATGGTGCAACAGGAAAAACATTCAAGCCTTCCGCTTTCTTAGGCTCATCCATTCAAAGTGACTCTGGACATGCATTATCAAGTCTTTCCGGGTCATACGCAGCACCTTCATTCGGCAGCTCACATGGAGTCGCGAGTCCCCACGGCAGTTTTGATCTTAGCTCGGCTAGTCACGGTGCCAGCTTTGGGGGATCATTGGGTAATTTTGGTGGTAGCTCTTCGAAATTTGTCTCACCAACATATTTGCCTTCCAAATCAGAAGGGTTTGGCTCTCTAGAATCAATTGCCGCATTTTCCTCCGGTGGACATTTAGAATCACCACCTGGAACAACTTACGGTTCACCATCTGGTTCTTTCCCCCAGGCATCAGCATCTAACAGCCCTCAATACTATGTGACATCCTCAAAGCATTCGTTGCCCAGTGGTAGTTTTAGTGGCGGCCCTTCATACCGGGGAGCATCTTCAGGACATAGTTCATTGAATTCCTATTCATCTGGACCTAAATATAGTTTTGGTGGCTCAAGCTCTCGTTACGGATCGCCCAAGGACAGTCACGGAGCGTACAGTGAAACCTCATATAACACAATTAAGTACAGCGAAGAACTAAAGCCTCGTGTTCACTAAGTTTTTTAAAGCTTTATAAGCGTAAAATCGGTATTAGTCTCATATAGTGTGCATTTCTTGTAAATATAGGCTTAAACGATGTCTGCGAGGTCAGTATGTGGGTCACGGTCTAGACGGAATGATTGTAAAAGCGAAATTGAGTCGAAGCGAAAGCGAGCTAAGCTACACTTGTCTTTGGCACTTTTTGTACCATTAATGACCTATTGAGAATGTTTCGATTATGGGCACAATTTTGTATATAAAAATGAGGAAATGTGTGTGAGAGAGGCACCTTTAAATTTGTAAAGGCTTCAAAAAATATAATGCTTTGTTTACCAATATATTGCTTTAAAAATGAGGTTGAAATTGAATACGAAGTGAATTTCTGTACATACACCGTTACAAATAATATAGCTTATTTATTATTGTTATTGTATTTAAGTCTGTTTTTGTTAAAAATAAAAAGATCTTTAAATTATTCTATGCTTTTTACTGTATTCTGTACATTGAATTGATTCCTGCGATGAATTGATATATTTGAACCATCAATGTAACTTTCAAACGTTACACTGCGCAATCTAAGAAAGTTGCCGCAAACAGAGGAAACGTGATATAGAAACTTAAGTAATCAACACGTGACATATATTTTCACACGATGGAAAGTAAAGGAAGTTTTTTTTCTTAAAAAAAATACAAATAAATTAATGTCATCATTTCAGCCAGTATCTTGTCAGTGTTACACAACTGCTTGTTTTGTGTAAACAAAAAAAAAAATGCTGGCAACACGGTTGATGGCGTATGTAGACCGAATGGAAGTCAAATGCGTTCACTTCCGAATTCTCTATCATTATTATATAACCGTTTCCAGCACTTCTACCCGCAATCGTGTTTCTAATCATTAAATGTATTAATTTAAATAATTATTGATTATCGTGACCCGTGAGAGAAGTTTGGATTTATAAAAATTATATTTAGTTGACAAGTTTTATAGTCTTACACAATGTGATTTTTTTTTTAAATGTTGTCCACGAGTAGCAAAATAAATACTCCAATTGGGTATTCGATTTTTTTTTGTGATATAACTATTAGTTTTATAAACAAACTATTTTTTTTGCAGTAATTAGAAAGCTATATCTAATTTTAAATATATTTTTGAATCTAGTACCGAAAGCTCCGAATAAACCTGGCGACCAATCTTCACGAGATTTCTCGTTAAATTTTAATTAAATCGATTTTTAATTTTTATAATTTAATTTAAAAAATAAGTTTTACATTTAATATCAATACTACTAATACAAGTAGTGATAAAATTTAAAATTACATTAAAAAATCATTAATTGATTTTTCAAATCCCTTTGTTGCAGTAAGTATTTTAAATATTTTGTTATAATTTGTAGGTTTCGTAGAATGAAATAGTCCAACAACTAATACACTCGCTTTATTGAGACAGCGCAACGTTGTACAAATAATTATTTATAACGAATACCGTCACATCTACGCGTCCTCACAATCTTTATACAAAATTAATTAGAAGTCAGATTACGAACTAATAAAGTTACAACTATTGTTTACAATTCCAAGTTCACGTGACGATCAACTAAATTATTAATTATGAATTAAAGATACAATAAGGTTCAGGTACATCACTAAGATATTATTGGAGCTGAGTGTCATGTGTTGCCAGCTAATACTTTTAAACATAAACGTTTACCATTGGCTACAGTGCGATGGTATTTAAATCACGTGCAAGCAGTAGCGAAGATAACAAAGAATGCCGTTAAGAACACACCGCAGCGAAGTCGAAACGCCTTAATAGGAAACAAACTTAGAAATCGAACGCTACTAAAGAAATCCAGTTCTTCAAGTTGAACACAGACGACATTGCGTATTTCCTGCCAATGACCTCACCGACGCCGCCTAATTATTTATTTGGAAAGGATCGTTTTTAATTGTTAATTTCAAAGAATGGGTAATAAAAATCACAAATATATTTACAAGTAAAAACAAAAATCGACTTTAAATCGAATGAAACGTTTTACGCTATTACGCCCGGAAGCGTTTTATTTTCGAACTATTGTAGTTATATTACGAAGGTCGGGCTATTTTTTCTTGACGAACTACACCGAATGATGTAATGGATTTCTGTCTGATATGGTGAAGGTAAACGTCATGAGGATACGTTACAAATTCGAAGCAGAGGAAGTCCGTCCACCATTTCACTGAGTTGCGTAGCGGACTAAGTGCTAATGCTCTCTTCAGAGACAAACGGTGTGCCCAAAAGTTGGACATATATAGGCATTGGACATATAATTTTCTTTATAAGGTAAGAGCTTCTTTTGATTATTTGATTGGTTTTACGGCTTTCGACATATTGAGTTTACATGATGAGTCGCTAAGGGCTCACCCCTTTTCACTTAGATAGATAGATATAATGCATAAATATATATATTAATATTATATAGTTATGGATTTTAGTGATGTTTTTTAGAGTAAGGAGGCATCTTACAAGCAACAATTACTATCTTGGTATTCACCGAGCGGATTTGGTTCAATTGTGAAAGTTTGTGAGCCTATCGCCGTGCTCTGGCCACAGGTTTTAGTGATTGAATTTTTTGTAAAAAAGCGGATACTTATTGTACCAATGACCGATGGGTCGTAAGTAATAATAATCATAGTTTCTCTCATATATTTTACTTTCTCTATAAAAGTTCTTTTTTGTATTATTTCGCTATTCTTTTAAGATGTTGGCTCAAGCTTTGTGTAACTTACAATTTAATCTACTGCAGTCACGATATGATACTGATTAAAAAAAAAGTTCTTACAATACCGTTCTGTCCAATTACAAGCGTGACGACAACGCTTGTAATAATACATAAATAAGCATTCTCATGTTTTGGCACAAAGAAGACTTGTAATGCTTTCTGAGCGCCATCTATTTATTCTGTGAAGTATTTTCACATATTTGAGACAGTAAGCTGTGCTTGGTGCTTAGTATATTTTTAATAGATGGCGCTGCAAATGTAAGAGCTTTGTATTTTTTTTTAATTTATGTACCAAATAGATTCGTTTTTATTACTACATAAATAATTTCGCTAAACTACCAGAAGGTTTATTGGCGAAAACTATCGCTACTAGTATAAACTAATAAACAATCACTATAGAATTCCTTAAGTAGGTGTCAAAACTAATGGAGGAGGACCTTTTTTTTTTGTTACGCGGGGGATTTTTTTTTACAAACCATCCTCCGGTACCCTAGGTGTGACCGGAGGGATGTGTGGGACCTTCCGCGAATGCTATCAGCCGTTATGAGCGGGGTGCCCCGGATCTGTCAGCAACAGGATACCCAACGACCGACCGGTCCCGACGACGCTGAAGCATTAGTGGAGCCAGGTACCCATTCTGGCCCCGCTTCGGATTACGGGGGCGGCAAGAAGAGGCGTTGGTTATAACGCCTCGTGCGCACCCCGATTCGCCGCCTGCGGAAAGGGAGGAGGACCTGACGCATCACCCGTACGGTGTACGTACAATGAGTGCTCTGCGGCCGGTCCTGGAGCGTTTCTGAATTTCCTCGTCTTTCACAATGGAATGAAATGGAATGGAATACGTCAGTATTCTATAACGCCCTCTTTCTAAAACTTCGTATAAATGTGTCAAGAATGTTTGGCTTTGCGTGATTGACTCAATAGATAATCAGTGGCTTGCATAAACCGATTTTTGATATGTATGATAGATTACCAAACATTTGCAGGAAGTCCGAACATTCACTTATCTAACCCTTCAGCTTTTGACACGTAATAGCATGTTAAGAAGCTACTAAGTGGAACTGAATGTCGAAAGTGGCTTCTTAAAGCAATATACATCTTTCACGGCTTATCTTATTAATTTTGAGGTTTGTGCCTGTCATTTTATACTATTATTTCTTGACTTCAAGTTTTGACTACCCAACAAATCATTCTGGCGCGCTGGAAGGCACGACCACAAATGAAGCTGGGAAAAGAGTAAGAAGATGAATGATCATCGTGATGGACGTCCACTGTTGATCAAACGCTTCTTCCAAAGATTCCTATCAATTGCATTCAGTTCCTTCCTGCGGCCTTGATAAGGTCGTTGGATCATCTTGCGCGTGGACGTCCTATGCCGTACTTGCTGGTCCGTGGCCTTTTTTTTTTTTGGCCCGGAGGGATGTGTGGGTCTCGGCCTGGGCAGCCCTTACCCACTAAACCTTCCGCGAATGCCATCAGCCGTTATAAGCGGGGTGCCCCGGATCTGTCAGCGACAGGACACCCCAACGACCGGCCGGTCCCGGCAAAGACCGGACTTCATCCTCAAAGGGGACTTCTCCGGCACTCAGAGAAGTCCCGACGACGCCGAAAACTGGTCCGTGGCCTGGTAACTGGGACTGCATAAGCGACTTTACATTGTGGGATTTGAATATATATACACTTACTTAATAATGTGTCAATCTATCAGCACAAAACGAGACTTTTAAAATGAGCTTTGCATGATTCTTTGAAAAAACAATAAATAATTCTTTAATCAATAGAATACAAACACGCCTATTATCCATAGGGATAGACAGATTTCACGTCACACATAAACGTAACACATTATGTTATAGTGGTTGTAAACTTAGCACCACATAACAAGTCTTAATTTATTCCAAGAATGTTTATACATGCAAGGCATACGGTGCGTTCACTCGTTCAAGAACAGCTATTTTTTGCCCTAACTATGCCTTAATACGAAAAATTTAGGCCATGGCATCCGAGAAATTTAGAGTTTGGGTTATGGATCTGAGGCAACGACGAGAAATGGAAGAAGGGTGTTGTCGGGATCCACTGTGGGAAGTTAAGCCTAATTTATTTTACTTAAATTAATGCTTAGCTTTATAATTAGCTTTTAATAGTAAAAAATAAGCACTTACATGCATATTATCCCAGCATCGATCCGATAGTTTGACATTGATGAATTATACGCCCAAATTTTAAAAGAGAGAAAACGTGGACTGTTTATTGTCAACTCGATGGTTCGATCTTGACCATACGATTGTACGACGAATACTTTACCATAAGGATATCACTACCTATGTACTTAATCTATAACAATATATATTTGAGGAAACAGTTTTTTGTCTCTATTTACTGAAAACTACATATGTGATCAACATATCGATAAACATTAAGATAAAAGATGCCGCATGTTTCTAAATAGGTTTACGTATATAAAATATATTTAGACATAGACATAGACATTATTGGCATCACAATACAAAAACACATCACAGACAGAATATAACACACATTAAAAAGAATGAAAAATAGACAAAACACAGTTAAAGTTACACGGGCAAATAATACAAAACATATGACACCAATATCGGACACCGTCTCAGCATATGTTGTCGCAAGGATGCGACAGCGCTGATTTTCAGCGGTGCCCGGGACTACTGAAAGACGTGCGCGCGCAATAGTACTTTTTTATGGTATTTATACAGACAATAAGAGTATAATAAATATGATACACGAATAAAACAGTTATGACATTAAAATATATTTTATACAATAAAATAATAGATGAAAAATTTTATAAATAAATATATTATTGGGGCAAAAATAAACTAAAATAAATAATATGATAATTAAACGTATAAAGTTTAAATTATATAATTAAATATTGAAAATATTGGAAACAACAAGCCACCGATATCACTTATATGTATTTGGGTTTAGAATATCTTTATTGCTCTAAGAATTACAATCCACTTACGAGAAATACAAATTTAAATATTTAGTTTTAACCTTAAATATATTTTGATCTTGTAACCTATATTATTGGTTAAAAAATACTACTATAGTTTTTGTGATACATGCGCAAACTATCTTGGCTTTTTTATATATACAGGTGTCCCGTAATTAAAAGACCAACGATAAGTGGGTATGACAGTCTTGGCAAAAGTCGGCTACTAAATTTAATCTGAGAGCCCGTTCGTCATTTTAACACATTATTATCAACCTAATACTTTGTGACTGTACTTTTTCGTAAGCTTTATTAATAAGTCAAGAATTTTACAATTCACGTAAGAACCCTAAATATTAAAACAATTTGTTATAAATTTACGAGAAACTTGTTTGAGTACAAACTGGGTCCTAAGTATGCAATTTGCCAGTGAAGTTTCATTATGAAACCGATTTGTTACTAACAAATCAATTATCTTTCTATCATTACCAAATATGTCAAATGCTAACACACACACGATTGGCGTGTCAGTGGTACGCCTTCGGTAAACCACAGTGGCATCAATTAACTAAAATACTAATAAAACCAGCATTTATCGACTAAATGAGCTTTCATTTTGTACACAATTGGTCTAGCCAGGGCCCAGTAACCGCAAAGGGAAATGGCTAACACAATACAATACTCACTAAACAGCTGTACATTTTATTTTATTATTTACGAATATTAATTGTTTTAGGAGTCTTTTTATTGAGCCCTGTCACTGACAGATCCGTGGCGCTCCACTTATAACGGCTGATGGCATTGGCGGAAGGTTTAGTGGGTAGTAGTCGCCCAGACTGAATGCCACACATCCCTTCGGGCTCACCCAAGGCACCCCAGGATTCCCCCGCGTAAACAAAAAAAAAATAATAATGAGCCATGGTAGCTCAGTAATGAGCCGTGGTAGCTCAGTAATGAGCCGTGGTAGCTCAGTGTCCGGGAGGTTGGCTCAAGTTGCGTAGTACGCTAGCAACCCGAGTTCGATCCCCGGTGCCGGCACCAATAAATTTGATGTTGCAATTTTATGTGCTGATTTACCACGCGCTCGGCGGTGAAGGAAAACATCGTGAGGAAACCTACATGTCTTAGAAATTTTTTCTATGACATGTGAAGTCTGCCAATCCGCACTAGGGCCGCGTGGCGGACTATGCCCTTATATTCTCTTTACAGAGAAGGCCTGCGCCCAACAGTGGGACATATATATTTTATATATAAAGGCTGTAACTTTAGCTTTAACTTAAACAAAAAAGAAGTCTTATAAATACGTGTGTTTATAAGACTCCTATTTGTTAGTTGTCATCTCTGTAATGCATCTTACGACGACAACCGCGAGGGAAACGGACACGGGGCAATCGATGAACGCATGCAATGCGTTTCCGCGACCAATGAGGAAGTTTACTGTCGGACTGGATCTGTTACGATACAGGACAAAGACCTATCGGTCACTTCCTTTACTGGTCGCGATCTGGACTTGGTATCAGAGGAAAGTTGCCTTTGCTCGTTCATATAAATGCATGAACTTGATAATGTTGAACACTTTTCCGTGCGCCATTGAGTAGACAGAACACTTTTCCTTTCGCAATACGCTATTTTCCCGAGAAGAAAATTATGCTATTGTAGCCCTTAGAGAAATATACGCAAAATATTTATAATGGCAATTAAGGAGATTTTGGTGAGTGTTTATCTGTTTTACTAATCATAATAATTAAAATATTGTCACTTAGAAAAATTCCTTAATTTTATTTCATTTATTTATTTATTTATTTAACCCTTATCGTGGCAAGATTGTTTTTGGAAGAACAGTAAAAAAAATGTATATCCAAAAAATAAATTAAAAAAATCGTGATATGAATATACGTATTTTGGAAAACCAAGATGTACACTATTCTATACAGTGCTAACGTACGTAAGTACTAATAGGTCTAAGCTTATTTGGAATGGTTAACAAGAATTTTAAATAAATTTGCGAAAAAAAATATTGTTAGCATTCTAAAAAAATGTCCTTATTCCAACTCCATCTCTTTTATAATTATAAATGTCACGACACTGACAATTGTGACATTAAACATTTGAATAATTGTTATAAAATACAATTAAAGAATCAATTTAAGTAAAGAGATTTTATATCTTTACATGCATATTATGCTATACATTGCTATGTTTAGGGTTAAATCAACAAAAATTATAACACCGTTACAGATAATACCAATATGATGTTATAAAAACTTAGTTAAACATATATTATTAAAATTAAAACAAATAAAAAGCTGCTTTATGTATTGACAATAATATATAAATATAATAGAGTCAAACACCTTCTACGCATTTCTAGGCAGCTTCAATAAACACAGACTCATTGCAACAAAATATATCAATATGCAGAGAGTTTCTGGACAATTTTCTTTCATAGAAATCTATGAAAGAAAATGGACACAAGGGTTTTTATCAACCGCATTTAAATGTCTTTCCAGGACCAATGTAACTTTAATTAATTTTCATTTTTTTTTTAAATTTATGTTTTAGTTATGTTAATTAATGTAATTTTGTGTTAAATACTGTAGTTACCTATATGTGATTGTGCAGTTAAATTTAAGCTTTAGTGTATTGTTTTTAGAATATTGTATTACTGTAACAATTGTTTGGTGGATGTTTGGATTTTTTATTAGATTTTCTAATTTTCAAATACAAACGTATTTCAGATCATCATAGCCCTCGCTACACTTGTATGTAGTATCGAAACGGATGACATCGAACATAAGAAGAGAGGCGCTGGAAAGGCAACTGGTGTAAACACCATACCAACTGGAATCCAGAAGCCGGAGTATACCTATAGCATTTACTCTCAGAGTCCAAATACGCAAAGCGTTTCATCTAATCAAGGTTATCACGCGCAACTTTCTAACTCTTTTTATCCTAACCAGGCCAGTAGTCAGTACTACTCGCCTTCTACCGCCACTAGTGAAGGGACTCACAATTCACCTCAAGTAAATGTAGCTCCACACCAAAGTTCATCACAATTTGTGCCTTTAAATTTTATTCCGAGTCCAGGTTATCAGGCTAAATATCAACTTGTGCCTTCTAAATCTGCTAACGGTAACATTCAACTGTCCCTCGTTCAACCATCCCCCGGTTTTCCAGCTCAAAATACTCATGCATCCCAGGCAGTGTATTCACAGCCTACAAATCAAATAAACTCTCACGCTAATCCATTACTAGGCTCAGTCTTATCACCGGGACATTTTAACTTCCCTAGCAATTATCAATCGTTGTCGCTAGGCTCTCCTTATCTGGGACAATCATCTACTGTTCTTCTTCCACAGTTAAATCATCCGTTTTATAACAATCTCCTTTATCCTGGGGCCGGTCAGAATTTCTACTATCCCACGAATTCTCAGCCTAAGTATAATTATTCTCAAAATTCACAATCGTCCGCGTTGAGCGAATATGAAAAATTACCAGCATCCGCGTCCCAGAGTAACAAGAAAGAGGACAACGAAATAGTGGCTCAAAGTAGCGAACTAATTCACACAGATTCTATACCCGGTTATAAAACTGCATATAATTCCGGTCGCAGTTCCACGTATACAAAATTAAAATAAGAGACGGCTGTAATAAGTGGGTTATTTATATGGTTATGGGTTAATTATATAACCTTATCCATTATTGTTATTATTTATAATAAGATTATTTAATATATTATAACGACTAAGTCTTATAAGCGTCGCATGTTGGTTTTTGTTATTAAATAAATGTTCACTATTATTCTGCATTTTTATTTGTTCGATCTATAATAATAAAAGAAAAACATTTTTTATGTGAACTACAAAAGGGTACAATAGTATTGGAATGTCGGTTTGTTGTCGGTTCGGTTATTGACGTGACAACGATGAACAATTGATGAACAATTCCCGAGAATTGCGGATTATGCACGATCCCGCATCGTTCAGTGTGTAAGTAGTTTTAAGTATTTATTATAAAATAAATTTACAATTTAATTTGTTTTTGATTTATTATCTATAATTAACAAATAAATGTACATTACATTTATTATAATTAACATTTATTTATTTATACATTTTTATTTTGTTATTAATAAATTATTTATCTTGTTCGGTCATTTAATTTCTCCGCGCTCTCACTCACTTACTATCGGCGCCTCTCTCTCATGCCGCGCTCTCGCTCACACACATTCGCCATACAGTACAGCGATCGTGAATGATCGGTTACTCTCGGCTCAAGCGCAGCGGGACACGAGCGTGAGCATTTTAATGCCACCCGCTTTCATCAATTTAAAAGACATTGTCACGTGAAAAAATATTATAATTCAATAATCATTATATACATAATGTTGATTATGAAACAACAAATATATTTACATTATGAAACAACCATGTTGGTACATAATGTCTCTACTTATGGCTTCTTTTACACAATTTACTAAATAAAAAACATTGCTCCGTTTCTAAGTATATAGAAAAAATATTTTATATTTCTTGTTTACTTTACAGTGTTGCACTATAGAATGGAAATCTTCTGTTCGCTTCTTAGTCGTGACACATATTTAAAAATAATTATAAATTAGAAGGAAAAGAATACATCAAAGAAAAACGGTGTTACATGTTACTAAAATTTAAATATTTTTTTTATTATTTACGAATATGATGATTGCGTATCGTCATTTCGAAAGCATGATTGCTACAATTTAAAGGTGGGCGTTTTAAATGTTATAAAATAAAATATGAGACGATGTTTAGCATAATACCATTACGAAACTGTCTAGACATGGGACCAGGCACGTGATCTTACGATAAGATGCAGCGGACGCGTGCGTATTCAATAACTTATCATTTATATGAACAACTGTCGTGCATTTTTATGTTACGTATCGTAGCGAAAACTAACAAAGTAATTATTACGAGCATAGCACGATAACCTCTTTTTTTTGTTGACGGGGAAATCTTCAACAAGATACCTCGCCTCGGTGCATGGTAAGGGGCTCCGGGATCTCCAGTGGAACGCATCGGAGCCCCTCTGTACTGTGCTCTTAAGGGGGAGGGGAGAGAGGATAATCCCTCTCCCCTGTGCCCTCGCAGTGCAAGGCGACACGGGCCAGCCGATGTCGCCTTCTTCCCGGGTGCACTTCAGCGGACGACAAAGGACCCCACCCAAGTGTGCAGTGAACCCGAGACCCCTTTTAGTCGCCTTCTACAACAGGCAGGGGTACCGTAGCCTTATTCTACGAGCCCAGAACTACAGGGCTGAATGCACGATAACCTTTTTTTTTCGTTGACGGGGAGGAAATCTTCAGAAAGATATCCCGCCTTCTGGGGGGAAGGCGGCGGTTATGTGGGGTTCTTACCCACTAAAACCTCCCCGGTGGCCCTTTCCCCGATGCATGACGAGGGGCCTCTGCACTGTGCTCAAGGAGAGCACGTCCCGGGGGAGAGTCGCATTCTTCCCGGGTCCACTTTGGTGGACGACGCATGCACGATAACCTACAACAACTATAACACTGAAATACCAAACGCCTCAGTCCCTCCCTGTGATCCAAAGTCTAATAAATAAATAAATAATATAAATAATAAATATTTAGAATAAAAACAAGAACCGACTTCAAATCGAAATAAATTATGCGCGCACGCCCGTTTTGTATTTCTGATTTATCGTATGAATAATTAGAACTAAATAGAAATAATTTGAATCTAACCAAACTCTCATCTCAACTCAACTCCTTAAATCGTGTTGAATAATGCTCATTGATTGTGATATTAATAGGTTTATGTCAATTTAGTACTAGGAAAGTAATCGTGGAAGTAAAATATAATATAGGCTATATTATATTATATATAATATTATATTATATAATATAGGCTATATGATACTAATGAAATAAAAAGTCCGCGCGATTGCTGTATATAGTTGTGTTTAACGTTAGATCCGTCTCGTTTATATTTTTCTAGTTTACTTTTCAAGTTGTGTTATACTAATGAAAACGACTGTGACACATACAGATAATACATTATTAATGTTGCTATTATCGTACACGACAATTGTACTGTATTAAATTTTGTTATGGTTTTAAATAAAGATTTTATTTATTATTATTATTATATATACGATCGGTGAGCCAATGATAAGCTATCAGTAAACGATAGTGGCATCAATTAATTAAAAGACTAATAAAATTTCGACTACTTTGATGCCAATGAATGTTCATTTTGTACACAATTTTCGGTATTGTTGGTCGATAACAATATCTTAAAACGCTTTAATGTAACAATATACACAAGAAGGACTGTTTGGTGGAAATGAAGAGAAAAGAAAACGAGCTTAAAACGAACGACTCGAGTTTTCTCATTAGTAGGTTTAAAATTCCCTATTCTAGGAGCTTTTGAACGGTTAGGCTTCCACTCGCCCCTCTAGACCTCCGTCTCAACCGAGATCGAGAGGGCGTAGTTAGTCCAAAGATTCGTCGTGGCTGACGCTTGATACATTAGGCTCGACGTAAAAATTAGTAATTCCTAAAACATCCGTCCTAGTCCCTCGCGTTGATTACCCAGGTAATGGGGTCCCCGAGGCCCGTACCTGCGAGGTTCCTCGAACCTCGTAAACGACCCACGCTATGCTACGCTTTTCTCATCGGCTGTGTATCAATGCATATTTTCGTAGAAGAAATGAGAAGCTTAATGATCTTTACTACTGGTGAAGCCTTCGGAGTTGTGGTTCGGCCCTCTCTGGCGCCATCAGATCGGAATTCTATCATACAATCTCTGCTGCTTTAGAAATCGGTTTTATAAGCAATTATTACGGCAGTTTAGATTGGGTGGTCCCAGCTTGGGAAATTTCGTTATTATTATAAGATGGACATATGAATAAAATGTTACACAAGATGTCGTAATTCTGTCAACACACAAGCTTCAGTTGCTCCGGTGAAAGGAGCTACATATTTAACTAATTGCCACTCTTATTCGTATCACTCTTGGGAATAGTCATCAAACGTACCTTAATAAGCGTCACTCTACAGGCTGTTCAATTTTTCAAAATTAATTTTTGAAATAAAACTGTACGCATGCTTTATTTGGAGAATAAGCTAGTTAATGTTACAAATTCGATCGAGCGAGGCGAAGGGAAGATGAGAGAGATATAAGTTAGTGAAGATAGAAGGAGAGAGAGAGAGTGATATTTCATATATCTAAGACACAGTGCTGACCTATTGTCTGTATCGCACCATTGGAGCAAGAGAGAGCAGTGCGCGTGCACTTTTTTTTCAAAAGAAAGCTAGCAATATTTCTTGTAAACCATTCCAACTAAGCTTAACCTTGTGCTAGGAGATGGTAGACGTCAAAAGTCGAATGTTGGATTCTAACCTACGATCTTACGATCGCAGACTGTACCCATTAGGTACATAGCCATTGGGTATACACATATATGTATGGCATATAGATGGAGCTAGAGAAGTTTTACTTCAGTCGTATGGTCTAAAAGAAAATCGTTTTTATTCTAAAAAACTGTTCTCCAACTAGCGAAGGTTGATTAACCGATGGCGCGGGGACTCATGGGGGTATCATCTAACTTACATTTTACTATTTTTATCTTAGACGTAAGAATAAGTTTTTTTTTTGTTATAAAGAAAGCTAGCAATATTTTTTTTTTCAGAAATATTACTAACAATCTTTTTAACCATTCCAACTAAGCTTAAGCTTGTGCTAGGACATGGTTCACGGCAATAGTCGAATGGTGGATTCGAACCCACGACCTTACGATTCGCAGGCCGCACCCTAAACCATTAGGCTATTGACGCTTAAGTGTATGTGTTTTAAAAAAGACTTGGCTTAAAGGTCTTGTTACCAAGCCATAAAATATTCATCATCATCTAGCGAAGGTTGGCAGTCAGTTTTTGTTTATATATTTCTCTCTGTCTCTTGCGAGGCGAAACGGATGGGCGACATTAGCAATTTCGCTCCACTGTCTGATGTTACGCAGACACGATTTCCTTATACGACCAACACTTATTTTTTAAAAGACTTCACCCATCAAGATGAGTTGGAAGAGGTCATTTCTCTCGTGCCTTATCATGTTACTTGATACTTTCACATCTTGACAGTCTGCAATAGTTCTCGCGTCTGGTCCACTCATAAATTATTATAAACCTTTATTACACTTTATTTTCTACCAACATACCTTTGGTGGTTAAAAGCAGGCTATGGGCCGCCAGAAATAGAGTTGAAGAAATGAGAGTTTATTTTTATTATCTTTATAATTCTCACACTACACAGTATATTAGTAAAAACTACAAAAAATATATTTTGTAAAATGGAGCAACCTGTATATCCATTTCATTTTTATAAAATTGTTCGACATTTCATTTGCTATGAACCGGTTTGCTCATCGTAAGAGTAAATACATACTATCACACCACACGCGTAACATACGTTGTGACTGATTGTGATATTACATTCGAGTTCCAATTTTTTATAGCTTAGAGCTACTTTCGTATTCGCTTGGACATCAGTGTGTAATAAATGTTGTAACCAATGCTAGTCTTGCGTGGTAGAGACATATAAAAAATGAATTTAATACCAACGTACTATCTACACATATGTTCATAGAAGACATGAGAAGCTTATTGCCCTTTACTTCCGATAAAAGCTACCGACCGAGTCGTGATTCGGCCCTTTCGGGCTCCCTCCAATCGAGCGAAAAGAGTAACCGCCCGAGCAGAGGCCTCTTGCGCGCTCCCTAAAGAGGTTGATGAGGCTATGCGACCTACGAGCTCTTTCACCTCTCAAAAACGCGGTAAAACTATAAAAGCGTCCTACCTGAAAAATATTGGCCTATTTTTAATTCATTTTGGAAAAATCAACAAAGGAAACCTCATAACTACATCAAACCAACAGTAATTTGAAAATGTCACGAATTCTTTAAATAAAATGAGAATCCTCTTTTCATGATGTCAGAAGAGATGGTAAGTTTATTGTTATTAATGTTCAGTACGAACGTAAACGTAACATGCAATTTGCAGTATTGTGCAGTATGCAATGTGCAGTATGCACGCAAAATTGCAGTAAACAATTTTATTGGCGTTGTTACTGAATCTCGAGCTCTGGCGTACCATGAAAGTTAGGTCCACCCGACTAACGTCTAATTTATGATTCTTCATATACTATATGGATAATATGGAATTGTCTAGTTGAATTTTGTGACTAACATATTTATAGGTAAAACAAAACAGACCACAAAACATATCAAACGCGACAGATCAAACAGTAAAGACAACTACACGCAGACGCTTTTATTTCTAAAATATCATAGTTATTATTACGAAGGTCCGGCGTCTAAATTCTCTTTCTTCTTCTACATTTGTTCTCGTTGTCTTGGATTATTAGGAGTTTCCTTCTTTATCGACAGAATCCAAAGTCTTATGACAACAAAATTAATATGGTATTTAATTAAAAACTTTCAAACACACACGAATTGATAATCGTATCGTACGAATCTTCGTTTTTGGTGACCATTAATGATTGCTGTCATTATATATCTAAAAAAACAATTACAAGGTTTGAATTAAGAACGCTGTGAGATCGTCTGTAGGGTAATGCTTATATTATGGCAATGTTATATAAAACTGACTTTATTTGTGCATCGGGCCGTGTATTACAGTTGGCGGAGGGACTTCGTCTGGGCGTTTCGCCATTGTTTCAAATAACCGAGCGTGAACTTTGATTGAGGTGTGTTAATTCGAAAGGAATTGAATAACAAATAGAAATTTTCTCTTCCGGTTTTTGTGAATAAGTCATTCATTAACTAAGGTAAATTATGTATACAAAAAAAAATGTAACTAAACAGAAGGACTAAAGACAGAGATTATTTCGTAATAGAAAAACATGGAAGAGCTAGGTGAGACATGAAGATAAACATAACATTGGACAGAGGACGACCAAATACGGAAGTTGAAGTTGCTGAGAGTGCTTTATATAATGTATATAATAGGCAATGTACCATAGCTTTAGCCTATTAGAGCCGGTAGCTCAGTGTCCAGGCGGTTGGCTCTTGTTGCATAGTACGCTAGCAACCCGAGTTCGGTCCCCGGTGCCGGCACCAATAAATTTGCTGTTGCAATTTTATGTGCTGATTATCCACGCGCTCTGCGGTGAAGGAAAACATCGTGAGGAAACCTACATGTCTTAGAAAAATTTTCTAAGGCATGTGAAGTTTACCAATCCGCACTAGGGCCGCGTGGTGGACTATGCCCTTATACTCTCTTTACAGAGAAGGCCTGTGCCCAGCAGTGGGACATATATATTATATATATAAAGGCTGTAACTTTAACTTTAACTTTAGCCCATGTCACAGGAAAAGGAAAAAGAAAAATTTAAGTAAAAAAAAAAAAATTAACATTGATTGAGTTTACGAACTATCATTGCCATCGTGGTCACGGGCTTACCGACTAACAATCATCTTTGAGAGTTAAAGTCAAGTTAATTGTTAATATATATAATTATATATTACAACTAATTTAATTGTAAGAATCTCTTCAATAATCGATTCAAAGAAGACGAGCAATACTTGATATATCTGTTGTGTGTGTTTTCTTGCTACAGGCGAAAAAACATTGCTTATACAACTGTGTGCACCTCAGGGGATTGGATCTCTCGAATTGGATGGACAGTAAATACCGTGTGCCGCTTTCTGCCAATCACTGTAGACACGCTGTAATCAAATATTCAAGTTCCAGTTAAAAACTAGCTAATTGATTGTAAATTTACAAATGAAACCGTTTGAAAAAATGTGATTTTATTATATTTATTACTGTTATTGTTACAAATATTTATGTTATATAAATTACGCTATCCACTTTCATAAATTTTCATCATTACGAATATTCTCTTATGTAAAGTATCATTGATAAATTAAAATATTTATAATTTTATATCTAAAGGTTTAATTATATACACCTAATATTGTCCATAAGAGTATAGATATAGCTTCATATGATAAAACGTATTACTTAGCTTAGTGAATACCTAATTTTTCAACCGACTTCAAAAAGGGAGGTAGTTTTCAATTTGTCTATATTTTTGACTAACTTTCGAGCTGTGTAAATGTACTTTGTTGATTCTATTTTTAAGTTAAAGCTACCTAGCTTTTAGTTTTTTTTTGTCTGTATTTACACTTTATTTATTAAAATAAACATAACATGTACTACGTAATAAAGAAATATTTACAAAAAATATAACTGTGCCAAACAGTCATCGCTTGGCAGCGTGCCCAGAAGGCTGGTAGCATTGCCACGTTGTATGGCAATGCTACCAGCTTATCTTAACTTAACCTTTTAGTTAAGTTCATTTCAATTTGATATTCATCTCGGATTGTCATTTTGACTTTGGCATCCATGAGAAAACCATATTTCTAGTTTTAAATTAGCCTTATTTATGCGCTCGAATGGACGAATAACTCAGTATAACGCCAAATGATTTCGATGATTCATTTCTTATTGGAAAGCATGCATTTCAAGGGTACTTTGATGAGAGTTTGGTTAGTTTCTGATTAGTTCTATTGCGTAAAATTGGTAATTTGGTAATAAAATCAAATAAGAGTAATATAGATAAATTATTACCCCGAGTTGTTTAACGTCCATGCCACACTTAAAAGGAGAGTTTAATAGATACAAGTTTATTTACTATCAAAAACAAAACCCGACGGCTCTTTGTGTGCACAAACGTTAAAGAAAATATATATAGAAGTATTTATAAGCTCTATTTATGTCGGTAAAACAGCACTGCAAGATCACAAGAGACAACGAGCTTATTTTCTTTAGATCGAAACATTAAAATCATTAAGCCCTCATCGAGATATCTACGATTTGGTCTTTAAACGAGAATAATACAATCCATAAAAAACTTAAAATATTTCTTAAACCAAACCGTATGGCAATTCAAGATATTTTTTATGATGGCAATAAATTTTCATTTCTTATATGTAGTGTGAGTAATTATCTCGTATGTTGTAGAATTATTTCATCAGTCGCCCACGACGTTGCGTGTGAATGAACGTGGGCCACGTATAGGCGAAGCTAGTGATAGTCGTAATTATAGATCATCGTTCTGACACTGGCGTTATAAATAATATTATAACGATAATTTTCACATACCACGACTTATTACCGTGTTATATAAAAATGGTTGGATAAATTACAATGTTAGATCACAATAAAGATGCACTGATAGCTTAATGGTTTTTTTTTGACGAACTAACACAGCTGGAACAGACAAGCTGGCCTTTATTGCTTCACCGGATTTGAGAAGTGGCACGGCTCTTAGATCGCTTAGCTTGATCCTCATTATTACGCGTTAGCAATCCGATCCGAGGGCGCCCGAGAGGGCCGAACCACGACTCGGTCGGTTGCTATTTTATTAACAAAATCTATTGGGACAATCTAAGCTAAACTAACTTATATGTCACTTCGGGAAGCGTTAGCGCTGGGAGAAGAAGTGGCCGAAGAAACTCTAGCAACGCTCCTAATCTTATCGAGGGGGTGGGGTTTTCCCATAAAATACTTATATCGCGCAAGGATTTTTCGCAACCTCCGACGGTCGCGAATGGACGCTTTGTAGATTTGTAAAGATCTAGCCTGTGCAACGGTGATCACGTCGTCCGGATCGTCGAGAACATGTCTCGGCCTCCGGGCGACGTGTCTGAATTTACAAGTGGGGAGAGTCTTTTAAGTGGCGGCACTCACAAGAAGTTTATTGGTATGTTTGGTGGCAGTCTCGAAAAACCATCGAGATGCCTTCTTAAGGTAGCTCAATGGCTGAGCTTACAGCTTTTAAATCTTACGGTCGTCATTAAGAATCCCCGCCTGCTTTTACCGACAAGTTTGTTACACCCTCTTCTTACCCTACACTACACCCTTGTCACGTATGAGACCCAATAAGTTTGGTGAAAAGCGAACAGCGAAAGCTGTCGCCGTCTACCTCTTTAGGTTTTGAAAGACGTGAGATGTTAGTTTTCAATTCGTGTTTTGTTTTATGTTTGTTACCTCATAACTTTTGACAGGGTGAACCGATTTGGATAATTGCTGATTCTGGGCCCATTCTAATTCTATATTGTTGTCCGTTAATGTTTATTCTAATCAATATTATCCATGAGAAAACAATCCTGAATTTGCATTAAGTATGTGCGCGACAGATGGACGAATAACTGAATATCATGCCAACCGATTTCGATGATTCATTTTATTATTGGAAAGGATGTATTCCAAGGGTTGATGATAGTTTGATATAGGTTCTGATTAATTCTCTTTCATAACATTCCTACGATTGTTAGCTTTCAGAAATACAAAGAATTAAGTCGGATTTGAAGTCGGTTTTTGTTTTTACTCGTAAATATACTTGTAAAATGACATAAAATACACGTGTTATTATATCTCATGGAGGCATCGACTGTATAGGACATGGTTCGTTGATTATTTCGCGTTGCTTAGAAAGTGAACAAGTGAAATCTATCTGTGTAGGGCGGGTCCAATGCAATCTCACTTCGCAATAATCCAATGGCACCTTTGTGAGTTTTAAAATTATTAACAATTATCGATCTTCTACAATTTAACTTCAATGTATTTTGAGCGGTAATTACAGTATGTACTAGATTTAAAATACTGTAACTGTGTCAATACATCCTTATTTTTTCCATCCCGGGAGAGGTTAGTTCCTCCCCCAGCACCTTCGCAAAGCTAAGGTAACATGGGTCCACACCGTGTTGCCTTATTCCCGGTGCGCTGTAACAAGAGCCCCCTTTTAGACTGTAAACCCGAAACAGCCAGTGGATAGCATAGTCTAATTCTGTAAGCCCAGGTCTACAGGGCTGACGGGTCTTGTCGTACGTTGTCAAGGGCCTGGCTTCTCCGTCTCCGAGCGGGATTGGCTCTATCCCAGTCCCGCTCGGCGGTCTCCTTCTGGACCATGACGGTTTCATCGAAGGAGATCAACGACTTCTTGTGAGTCTATTTATTACAATTATCGTCATTATCAGATTCATTTTTTAAATTATAACCTTATAGGCTCCGAAACGGCTGGATCGATTTCAATGAAACTTTCAGGGAATCTTCATATTGACCTGGCGAGTAATGCTGTAAAGTTTGGTGACGGAGCACTGCTCTTTTTATTATTATATATTGTGAGAGTTAAATTAAATATTTAATGATGTAGGTTTATTGTTTAATTAAAACAAAGCAAAATCTAGACCGGCGAAGAAGGCTGGGTACGCTAGTAGATGTTACGAAGCCCCTAGGACAAACAGAGCACAATGAAGTGGACCTTTATGAGTCTATTTATTATAATTACCGCTTTTATGAGGTCCATTTTTTTAACAAATGCAGCAAAATTAAAAAGTCAAAGCCTATAAATGCCCTTTTCCATTCAATATTTTCATTACTCAAGATCGTAATTACATAACGCGAAGTAATAATTTAAACTTTTTTTTCAACGATACAAAATGGAAAGAATGTTGCACGGTTCGGCAGTTACGTAACTAAAGATGGATGCGATTGGAAGCGTTTGTTTTGTTCGTTCTGAATCGCAATGTACTGAGAACAACGGTAAACAAAAGTGATTATTTTGAATCTGTATAGTATTTTTTAATAAAATATAACTTGAACTAAGTAATATAATAATTATAGCTATAATCTACATATTTAACAGAGAATGTGTGTGGGTTTATTCCATATAGGCTCTAAACGGCTGGACCGATCTCAATGAAACTTTCAGGGAATCTTCAGATTGACCTGGCGAGTAATCCTGTAATTTGGTGACGATCGGAGCTCCTCTTTTTGAACTGTCAAACAAGTCCTACGTCGTACTTTTATTTCTGACAATAACTTGAGCCCTATATATTTTTGTATAAATGATAAGAATGAATTAGAATAAATTGTGTGATTTGTCCATTATTTGGTAGTTTATCGAATTTCTGGTGGACATGTACGTCAGAATAGAGAGTGAACGCTTGAGCTAGTTATATAATAAATATTATACATTTATTGTATTATAATTGACCTCATTTTAAATTTGAAGTACTCTCAAATAGTTATTTATTGTTATGTAAGCACTAACTGTATTAACAGACTTGAAATTCCGTTACAGATCAAATATTACCTTATTGCGGATCCAGATTAAATTACATCAATGTACCGTAAAACGGTGCTTGACCTCTTTGATCTCAATCACGATACACACACAATACTTTTTATTGGAATGTTTAGCGCACTTGATATTTCGTTGATACAATTTAACTAGTGTAGACTTAAAACACTATAACTGTGTCTTTTAATCGACTTCAAAAAGGAGTAGTTCAATTGAACCTTACTTTTTAATGTTTCTGCATATGTATGTGACAGGTGATGGCATCAGGATCTCCTAAAGAACACACAGTGTCCCTCTGCAATGTGCCAAAGCACGTCTCGGGGGAGGTTAGTTCTTCCCACAGCACCCTCGCAGAGCTAAGGCAAAATAGGACAACTCCGTGTTGCCTTATTCCCAGTCCACTGTAACAAGAGCCCCAACCCTTGTACCCTGTAAATCCGAAACAGGCAGTGGATAGCAACGACAGAGCTGACAGGCCACGCTGTGCGTTGCCACCGCCCTGGCATCTTCTCCGCTCGGCGGTCTCCTTCTGGACCATGATGGTTTCATAGAAGGAGATCAACGCCTTCCACTGTCTTCTCCGCCAGCACTACTACGGGCACACGGCTAGTGTGTGCTGCGTGGAATCCTGGGCCCGTCATAGTGGTGGCATTGCGCGTTCGGTTCGCGCTCTCTCCTGTGAGTATCTACTCACCTGAAGCAGCCGTACTCGGTACCTGCGTTAGGCGGTTGTATATGAGTGATTCTGTAATGTATGTATCCCCTCTCTTACATTGCCAGGCTTCCAAGCTAGGCAGGTGTGTACAGTTCTTTTTTTGTGGAGGAAATCTTTGGTTATGGTTATGGTGACGCGCTCTAGGATCTTAGAAGGAACATATTCTATATTCTATCTTTTTTATTTTTGTTGACGGGGAGGAAATCTTTGGTTATGGTTATGGTGACGGGCTCTTGGATCTTAGAAGGAACATATTCTATATTCATATTCTATAACCGCAGAAGTTCTTACCCACTAAAACCTCCCAGTGGCCCTTTCCTCGGTGCATGACGAGGGGCTCCGGGATCTCAACGTGGAACGCACCGGAGCCCGTCTGCACTGTGCTCAAGGAGAGCACGTCCGGGAGGGAGGAGGTTACTCCATCTCCCCTGTGCCCTCGCAACGCAAGGCGACACGGGCAGTCGATGTCGCCTTCTTCCCGGGTTCACCTTTGTGGACGTCTCAGGCCCCCACACTTGTCGCCCAGTGAACCCGAGTACCCTTTTAGTCGCCTTGTACGACAGACAGGGGATACCGTCTTATTCTTGAGAGCCCAGAACTACAGGGCTATCTATATTCTATCTAACGTAACTTTACGAATACGTTAATGTGTTTATTGTTAGATCAGTCACGTTTTATTTTATATTTTGTTTTTCTTCTTATTTTTAAATAAATATATTTGTTATTTATTGAATTTTAAATATCGAATCAAATGTGTTTTTCGTTGGACGGCTTCTTTATTTAAAAAGGGAACACAAAGTGTTTCCGACACAGAAAAAACTCCTACTTGACTCACAGCTTAATACAAGTCGACCCAGATAAAACAAATAAGATGGGAAGAAACATATTTCGTTTGTTTCATTGTTGTCATGTCTTTGTTGCGCCAAAATTCTTCACTGACATTATAAAACGTAAAATATTATTTTGAAATGAGACTGTTTATGAAGTAAGAAAAACTTCTTGAAGGTATAATGTTTTTATGCGTTTTTGTTTTGTGGACAACACTTACACAAATTAACCAGAGAGCTAAGTAGCTAGCTAGAGTAGCTAAGCGACTTAAGTCGTTCTTAAGTCGCTTAGCTACTAAATTGTTTATGGTTTTTTTACGATTTTTGTTTTTATTTTAAAGGGTAAGGGGCAAACGAGAACAATTGTTTCAAAATGAACGTTGTGTGACATCACAGTTGTCAATTTTTTCTCGTTCAGTTGTGCCAATTTGGTTTTCCAATGTCCTACCACTGACGCCAAAATTGTTTCTTGTAAGCTCGTTGAAAAGGGGACAGTGAAAGCTGTCTCTGTCTACCCTTCTAGACTTAAAAGGACGCCAGAGCTTATTTATTTTTATTACTACTAACAGGGGAAAAAAAATCGAATTTAATTTTTGACTAGAAATTGTATATGCATTTGATATTTTCTCATTTTGTTGATTCTAATCTCGCGTCATAATTTATATTGTTTACGCAAACGTTGTGCAAAAATATGTCTTCAGTTATGCTAATACCGAAATCTAGAAAGTTGTTCACATTTAATCTTGTTCTTGAAACTAAGAATGGCAACTTAAAGCATGTATGATGAAAACTATGCGTATAGACAAATGTCAATAAATGAGTAATTTGAATATTATTATAACATTCTACAAATAGCAAAATTCGGTTGTTGTCCGATCTTTTATATTCATTTTAAATGTGGACACTTTGTCTAGCTTGGGTAGCTTTTTTATGAAATCCGAATGATAGACTAGATGCACGTCATCTATATATATCATTTCTACTGAATTTATTAACAATATTTGTAACCATTCCAATACGAGATTAGATATTACCACAATAGCGGTGGGTTAGAATCTACGACCTCATATTTCGTAGGCCGCACCCAAAAACATTATTATGCCATCCGGTATTGATCCTTCTAAAGTAAGAACCTTTTTTTTTTGTTAACGGGGAGGAAATCTTCAAAAAGATACCCCGCCTTCTGGGGGAAACGCGGCGGTTATGTGGGGTTTTTACCCACTAAAACCTCCCCGGTGGCCCTTTCCTCGGTGCATGACGAGGGGCTCTGGGATCTCCAGTGGAACACACTGGAGCCCCTCTGCACTGTGCTCAAGGAGAGCACGTCCCGGGGGGGGAGGTTACTCCCTCCCCCCCTGTGCCCTCAAAGTGCAAGGCTGCACGGGCCAGCCGATGTCCCCTTCTTCCCGGGTCCACCTTAGCGGACGAAAAGGCCCATACCCTTGTCGCCCAGTGAACCCGAGGCCCCTTTTAGTCGCGTTATACGAAAGGCAGGGGATACCGTAGTCTTATTCTTGAGAGCCCAAAACTACAGGGCTGACGTTTATCTTAGATGTAACAACATGTATATTTATAAGCAAAAACAAAACCGACTTCCGACCAAAACCGACCGAATTAAACATCCAAATCTTTGGATTTACGAATTATCGTACGACTATTATAAAATAGATTTAATCAAAACCTATCCAAACTCTCTTTAAACTACTCTTGAAGTACATCCTTTGCAATCAAAATTAATTAATCGGCATTGGTTGGCGTGGTAGTTACAAATCTACAAAGCGTCCATCTGCGACCGTCGGAGGTTGCGACTAATCCTTGCGCGATACAAGTATTTTATTGGAAAACCCCACCCCCTCGATAGGATTAGGAGCGTTGCTGGAGTTTCTTCGGCCACTTCTTCTCCCAGCGCTAACGCTTCCCGAAGTGGCATATAAGTTAGCTTAGCTTAGATTGTCCCAATAGATTTCGTTAATAAAATAGCTACCGACCGAGTCGTGGTTCGGCCCTCTCAGGCGCCCTCGGATCGGACTGCTAACGCGTAATAATGGTAACCGTCCGCCGAGGTTACCTCACCGGGGACCCTTGTGTCGAGTTACCACCTAATAGAGGTTCAGGCTAAGCCACCTAAGAGCTATGCCACCTCTCAAATCCGGTGAAGCAGTAAAGGCCAGCTGCTCTGTGCCAACTGTGATAGTTCGTCCAAAAAAAAAGGCGTGATAGTTATTAGTACATTTGTGGCGCACATACTTGATGCAAACTTAAGACTTATTTGGTTTTCAGTAACCTCCCCGGGACGTGCTCTCCTTGAGCACAGTGCAGAGAGTGCAGGCTCCGGTGTGTTCCACTGGAGTTCCCGGAGCCCCTCGTCATGCACCGAGGAAAGGGCCACCGGGGAGGTTTTAGTGGGTAAAAACCCCACATAACCGCCGCCTTCCCCCCAGAAGGCGGGGTATCTTTTTGAAGATTTCCTCCCCGTTAACAAAAAAAATGTAAGATGAACGTAGGCAGTGTTCTCGACTGGAACATCTGATCGAGATTGTTCGACCCATTCGGAGAACTTAGAGTCCGATTGCTACAACATTCAGTGTGACAGCCCTAACCAGCTCTTGCGCTGAGTTACTCATAAATAGCGGTGGAGATTGAGTGTGAAGAGATCGGCCACATCTCAGCCTGTAAGCTGTAAAAGCTATCAAGCTAACAATGTCAATCTAACTAATGGTTGTTGGCCAGGTGGACGGAAAAAAAAGTTCGTCGGGACTTCTCTGAGTGCCGGAGAAGTCCCCTTTGAGGATGAAGTCTGGTCTTTGCCGGGACCGGCCGGTCGTTGGGGTGTCCTGTCGCTGACAGATCCAGGGCACCCCGTTCATAACGGCTGATGGCATTCGCGGAAGGTTTAGTGGGTAGGTAGCTGCCCAGGCCGAGTCCACACATCCTCCGGGGCCACCCAGGGTACCGGAGGATAGTCTATAAAAGATTCCCCGCGTGAACAAAAAAGTGCTCGCCTACACGGTGGGCAGACGTAGTTAAGATGCTGCCAATAACTAAAGCCATGAAGACCGCCGAGGACAGGAACACGTGGAAGTTAATCGATAAGCTAGCGATCAACACTTTGTGCTAGTCACGACCTTCAGCAATGAAGGAGACGGCTAAGAAGAAGAAGAATTTAAAAATCTATTCTTAACATTTATATATAGACATGAAGTAATTTGTAAGTTTTTGAGTTTGTTAAGCGGAAATTATTTCACCATGTACACTGGTTAACAGGCTATGAAGTTGCCTACATTTTAATTGATGTTAGCTTTAGCGCTTTGGTTCACACCGTCAATTATTTAGTAACTAATCAAGTGGCCTTCAATGAAAACTCTCGCTCTCATTTGAATTAGCGCATTGTATATACTAATAAGAGGATATTACGGTGGCGTTTTTATACTTCTTCAATATGTAGTGTAGACTTGTATTTAACAACGCGTCAAACGACACGCGCGATCACTTACCTAGCGGCCAGCTCACCGGACGCATTTGTGCTAGCGATTATTAAAAAAAAAGTTCGTTGATTTTATTTCTCTTTTAAGTAAATGTCTTGACTTATTATTTTTACTTACTTGATTTATTTTGTTTAAGTGATTTATTTTTATTTTTTTACTTGAAAGTTATTTTTTAATTAAACAAAATCGATTTAATTTATTTCCGATTCGTTCTATTGGTTTCTAGCTACAGTGAATTATCCTGTCAATTAAGAGCGACAGTCACAAGTAAAGTAAGAGTTTTAACGATGGATTCTTTTCAAATTATAGGGTTTGTATTGCTACGGATGAGTGGAGCGTTTCCTTGCGAGACCGGGTGTGAGGACAGTGCATTCGAAACCGTTGACTCGTCAGAATGTGGTGACCTGGAGGTGCTCTGCAGTGGATGATTGTGCCATAGTACTTAGTGCTAATTGTGATCCTCTCCAGTAAGGCGAATCTTGAACATCATGCTTCTATTTAAGGTAAGATTAAATTTATATAGATAGTAATTTTCTTCCACGCACTGTCAACCTGTGGTATTAAATGTCAGCTGCGAACCTTTACGATTTGGGGACCTTCAAGAAACGAACTTCTATCTCAAAGGCCGGCAACGCACCTGCTGCTCCTCCGGTGCTGTGGATGTTCATGGCCGACGGTTACCGCTTAAGATCAGATAAGCCGTAATCTCGCTGTCTTCTTCATAGCCTAACCCAGACTCGAGCCAAGGCTTACCATGTTATGTCTCTCCCTATAACCCGGTTTTTGGCTTCGGTTATTCTGTTGGAGGTGATGTGTATTTTACGACGTCCAGCGCATCTTAGGACAGCCGCGAGGCCGTGACCTAGGTATCCCCACAGCTAGACACTGATTCCCATTGTACTCCATAGGCTTCCGAAGTACATGGCTATATCATCCCATTCAACCTTACTGCAGCGTAGCATGCGAACATTGCGTATGCGATCATTTCAAAATACACCACACATCCCTTTATGTATTTAATGTTTATATATATATGTATGTTATTATATATTTGAAACACTTTAACGATAACAGTGAATTTTTAAGGGATAGTTTCTTAGTGACGTCACATTTCGATTTAAGCTAGTTTTGAGAATCTTCTAGTTTCCAATTCCGTACCATTGAAACTCCATTACTGTTTCAATTGTAGCTATTTGTTAATATCGCATATAACGATATCTTCCAAATATGCCGATACATTTCAATGGAGTAATCAATTTCAAATAATAATAATAATCAATTGAAAATAAGATTACGGTTTTTGGCAATACAATGCCAATTGAATTGTAGGTTGTTTTCATAGTGAAATGATCTCGGGACCAAGGGTTACTTTACGTGATTTCGTCTTCAATAGATATGTCTGTTCCAGTGTAATCCAGTTCTTAGAGAATAATATAAGTAAGTTATTCATTGCTCATAATACACTTATTTCAATTTAAGCAGTCTAGTGGCTTTTTATCTCTGTTAAAACCAATTCAAGAAATAAAACCAAATAATATTTGTTTACGTTTGGTGTATTGTTGTTTGAATAAAGTGACACGTGATTTTCAACCGACTGCATGTTTTTTTTAATGTTTGTTACCTCATAACTTTGGACTGGGTGAAACGATTTTGATGATTCTTTTTTTATTTAAAAGCTGAGGTTTCCCGTGTGGTCCTATTTCATTTGGTAGATTGTGTATTTAGTATAATTGACGCTAATAGTATCTGTGAGAAAACCATATAAGTTTTTTTTATAGTTTCTAAGCAAGTGCTTGACTACGACCCCACCTGATGTTAAGTGGAAATGCAGTCCTGGATGGTAAGGCGCACTAGCTTAGTAAATGCCTGTTCACTCTACTCTTGAAAATACCCACATTGTAATCGGAAGGAAAGACAGACGCGGGCAAACTATTCCAATCCTTTGCTGTACGAAGAATGAAAGACGAAGCAAATCGCTCATAGCAAGTCTTACATTTGCATTAAGTATGTCTGCGACAAATGAACGAATGACTCAATTCCTAAGCAACCTAAGAGCTATGCCACCTCTCAATCCGGTGAAGCAGTAAAGCTTCTCTGGCCAACTGTGTTAGTTCGTCCAAAAAAAAAAAGAATGAGTCAATATAACGCTAATCGATTTCGGTAATTCATTCTTTATTGGAAAAGAACTTCAAGGGTAGTTTGGTGAGAGTTTGGTTAAAAGTACAGCCTTTATATATATCTCACTGTTGGGCATAGACCTTCTCTGTAAAGAAAGTATAAGGGCATAGTCCCCCACGAGGCCCTAGTGCGGATTGGTACATGGTGCATGTAGGTTTCCTCACGATGTTTTCCTTCACCGCCGAGTGCGTGGCAAATCAGCACATAAAATTGCAACAAAAAATTTATTGGTGCCGGCACCGGGGATCGAACTCGGGTTGCTAGTGTATTATGCAACTTGAGGCGACCGCCCGGACACTGAGCTTTGGTTAAGTTAGTTTGGTTAGGTTCTGATTCATTCTATTTCGTAATACCCCAGGATAGTTCGTAAATGCAAAGAGGGCGTCCGCGCTTGATTTGTGTTTATATTTGTCTATATTTACGAGAAAAAACAAGAACGATCACCGACTATCCAAGATTTTTTCTAGTGTTGCTATTTGTCAATATCATACGTAATAACATCTAATATTCGTGTAAGCCGGTTGGGATTCGAATTCCCAACCATAAGGTGGTAACGTCGCATCCTAAACCGTTAGACAATCGCTACTACTATTACGAAAGAAATGTAATCAAATCTCATAACAAATGTTTCGTTGCTAATGGGAAACGATATCTTGCCAAATTTATTAAGAAACTTTAATGTATTTGAATGCGAATATTCATATTATTTCTTGAATAATTAAGGCGAAAAAAAAACTTGCACAATTCATACGGCCATCTAGCTTTTATCATATATTTAAAAATTTAGTTACAATGATAAATAGTTAATGATACATGAATGAATGCTACAACTGTAATTGGCATACAATTGAACTTAGTTTTATGTAAAAAAATTTATTATAAATTTATTTTTAACCGACTTCAAAAAGGAGGAAGTTCTCAATTCGTCTTAATTCATTTTGCTGCTATGCACAGTCATTTATAGTCATTTATAAAACGACTTCGAATTTTTTTCTCTTCTCTTTGAAAGGATTTCTCTTCAATTAGGTCGCATGTGTGATATATGTTAGTCGGTTTAGAACCTTAGATTCCGTTTTTTTTTATAAAAATAATGCTAACAATTTTTTTTTCTCACATATTAACATTCTTGTTAACCATTCCAAATAAGTTTAGGCTTGTGATAGATGGCAATAGTCGAATCGTGGATTCGAACTCATACTCTCACGATTCGCAGAGCGTACCCTAAACTATTGGCTATTGACGCTTCATATACCAGCCCGTTTTTTTTTATGATGTAAGAATGTTTATGACAATGTAATACTTCATAAGCAAAACTAATGTAAAAGGAGATTTTTGATGTTTTGATATAACTTCAAATCAAATCAAACGTATGATTGAATTGAAGTCGTTTATCGTTTTATTCGTAAATACTTGTATATGTAATTATATTATATCAACATTCTTATTTGACGAACGTATACATGTCGGCTAGAGAAGCTGGCCGCGACTGCTACACCGGAATGAGAGGTGGCTAAAGCTCTTAGGTCCTTAGACAAATCCTCTATCAACGTTCACTGTACAGACTGCCAAAAAAGGGATTCATAAGACTGAGTTTTAAACTTTGAATGAGATCGTGATGTGAATGCGCGCGTGAGTGTGTGTTTGTGTACTATAATATCCATGGTTCCGTATGTCCTATTATTGTGGTTATACAATTGTCACTGTATTGCCAAATCGTATAGGCGTTATGTAATTTCAACATCAGATTCGAAATAGTTTAGAACAAAAGTTGCAAAATGACCATTTCGAGCTTTGACTATTACCCTAGATTCGAAATGGTATTTTAAAATTTGAATGTGTGTCATCGATCTTTCGATCGTTCGGCTGGTAATTTATGGGGCAATTGGATGCGTTTACATATTTTACAAGTGGTATCATTTCGATTTAAAAAACCGCCTTGACATTGGGTCATCAACATTTGAAATTATAAAGAACCGTAATATAATTTTTGTTGGACTGCCATAAACATATTATAAAAATAACTCCATTTTGTCATCTGTCGTCCTATGTCAACCACTCGCATTTATGCTTTCTCTGTAATTTACTGAATAAATTGTCTTTTCCTTCACGCGATGGCCTCAGACCATCTCATTAACCATTAGTAACTATGTTAGTGTTAATCAACAATTTTGTTATTTCCGTTACAACAACAAAGTTCCAATCACGTTCATTACAGTAGGTCCCCGAGTCCACTAAACCAATTGTGTTACAATGAACATTCAGTGACACCACAGTTGTCGATTTTGCTAGTTGTGGTAATCTGTTAGTTCAGTTTTCTAATAGCTAGTAGTTACTGTAGTTTTCTAATGGAGTACCACTGACCTTCCAATGTTGTTTCAATTGTTGCTATTTAGACATAGACATATTCAATTCATTGCAACATTATTCGAAAACTTCACAAACAAAATATGGAATATTAAAAAGACAAAAAATACAGTTAAAGAAAAACGGATAAATTGGGTATAGTATCGGATTTTTGTTTAATATTGACACCGTCTCAGTATATGCTGTCAAGGATGCAACAGCGCTGATTTTCAGCAACACGTGCATAATGCATCTTCCAAATATACAAATACATTTCAAATAATCATAAATTCAATTGCAAATTGCCTATTAAAATGCTTATGCGCGCAAACATTTATCAGAAATCGCAGGTGCATTGCGGCAAGTATGTGCTCTTTTTTTCAGCCCTATAGTTCTGGGCTCTCAAGATTATTACAACGATATCCCTTGCCTACCGTAGAAGGCGACTAAAAGGGCCTCGGGTTCACGGGTTAACAAGATTGGGGGCCTTTATTGTCCGCCAAGGTGGACTCGGGAAGAAGGCTACATCGGCTGGCCAGTGTCGGCCTGCACTGTGAAGGAGTAATCTCCCCTCTCCTTAGAGCACAGTGCAGAGGGGCTCCAGTGCGTTCCTCTGGAGATTATGCTCTTTGTTCACCGGGAGATATTTAGAATTTATTACACCTCTTCAAATTGATATTTTCTGAGCTCTTAGTACTTCGATCGACCACTTCGATTAGTTGGATATTTTTAATTATAATACTTATAAATTTTCACAATATTCTTTTTATTAATTCTAAAGCAACTAAGGAGATATTTTTTATCGACAGTTTGTTTTTGGGTTGGAACTTATGACCTCATGTTTCGCAGACGGTAACAAAATATTACACTATTGGCAATAAAGCTTAATTTTTATTTTTTTTAAATATCGACTGAACCCACGCCGGCCTGATGTGTTTATAATTTTTATTTTTTTAAATATCGACTGAATCCACGCCGGCCTGATGTGTTTATAATTTTTATTTTTTTAAATATCGACTGAATCCACGCCGGCCTGATGTGTTCATGATTTTTATTTTTTTAAATATCGACTGAGCCCACGCCGGCCTGATGTGTTTATGATTTTTATTTTTTTAAATATCGACTGAACCCACGCCGGCCTGATGTGTTTATAATTTTTATTTTTTAAAATATCGACTGAACCCACGCCGGCCTGATGTGTTTATGATTTTAATTTTTTTAAATATCGACTGAACCCACGCCGGCCCGATGTGTTCATGATTTTATTTTTAAATATTGACTGAACCCACGCCAGCCTGATGAGTTCATGATTTTATTTTTAAATATCGACTGAACCCACGCCGGCCTGATGTGTTTATAATTTTTATTTTTAAATATCGACTGAACCCACGCCGGCCTGATGTGTTCATGATTTTTATTACAGTCATTTATATTGTTGATGTAACTAACCCGCTGCTTGAGTTTCATGTTGGTAAAATAATGTTGAAAAAGCACTAGACCATTGCGTCACTTGCCATACTTCCACCACAGCCTCTGCGTTCAACCTACGCACATATAAATAAAGTTATAAAATCAATTACCATGGTTCCATATCAAAATCTTACTAATTCAAGGCAATAATTATTTTCCGTGATCATGATAAATACTATATATACTTATGAAATATACACAGATATTTTTATTAAATGAAAAAAAATTCTGAGACATAATTATGTTTTAGACTTAAAAATATTTGGTTACACTATGTTATACTAGCTTAACGGCTTAAATCAACATATTGGAAAAAGCTCTCCTAACTTTCTTTTTACCTTTTTTAAAAAAGGTTATCATACCCCATATTTGAAACGGCCGCAGTCAATCGCCATATCACTTACATGTTTCGACATGTATTTTTTTATATTTAAATAACCGATATATATTGTTTTTCGAAGTTGTTTTAAAAGTAGAGGACATTTTCACGGAGGAAGGGACTGATTAAACGAACCTAAATGACCGCTGTTATGTGTTAGAAATGTTGGGAAATAAAAAATATCGTTAATATATTACATTGAGCCTATTGGCTATGAACAGCTTTAGCCTCTTTTAAAACCAAGCAAATCTATAAAGACAGATGATTGTTTTCAACTGACGTTTTAGATCCCAAATGTGATATAAACAGACACATGTACACTATTGTAACGTATTGTTAAGATATGATTTTTTTGACGAACTAACACAGTTGGCCAGAGAAGTTGGACTTGACTTTACCTTGACTGACATAGCTCTTAGGTCGCTTAGCCTGAACCTCTATTAGGTAGTAACTCGGCACAAGAGTCCCCCTGGTTAAGAGTAACCTCGGCTTGGACGGTTACTATTTTTATGAGTTAGCAGTCCGATCCGAGGGCGCCCGAGATGGCTGAATCACGATTCGGTCGGTAGCTATTTTATTAATTAAACTTTTGGGACAATCTAAGCTAAACTAATATAATGCCACTTCGGGAAGCGTTAGCGCTGGGAGAAGAAGTGGCCGAAGAAACTCCAGCAACACTCCTAATCTTATCAAGGGGGTGGGGTTTTCCCATAAAATACTTGTATCGCGCAAGGATTTTTGTAACCTTCGACGGTCGCGAAAGAAAAAATATTCTGGAACTATCTTACTTTAACAATTTCCCATAATTCTTTTGGTAAAATGACAGATGTGAAATTTGACTACATTGAATTTAATTATGTGAAAACGTAAGGCGTCTAAGATATAATTTCACTCGCAAATAAAGAAATGCGAAATGCAGTTAGCGGTGTACTTAAGCATATCTCTAAGTACACGTAGTGTTATCTGATTCAACCAATGTTATACAATAAAACAGTGATAGCTTTAAGCGCTTTACCAATGTTATACAATAAAACAGTGATAGCTTTAAGCGCTTTACTTATTACGAATTTCCATTTTTTGGTTTCGTATATATAAAAATAACGCTAAAATTTGCGTATGGTGTATAGTGATATATTCCATCAATAGTCAAATATTAAATGTAATATTTGGCGAAAAGTCGATAGCGATATTTGTCTCTGTCTACCCTATATGTGAACAGACATGATAGCTCATAATATATTATCCGTGAAATAGCAATCGACCGAGTCGTGGTTCGGCCCTCCCGGGCGCCCTCGGCTCGGAATGCTTACGCGTAACATAATAACCACGCAGACGTTACTCATCACCGAGGGGGACCCTCGTCTCGAGTTACTAGCGATTGGGGTTCAGGCTAAGCAATCTAAGAGCTATGCCACCTCTCAATCCGGTAAAGCAGTCAAGGCCAGCTTTTCTTTCCGTTTTTGAGTTCGTCATAAAAAAAGCTCGTAATACTTGCAAGTAGTTATAGGAAATGTCTATAGAATTGAAAGTGAATTTCGTTCCGAATGTTTTAAAAGCATACTCGTAAAATAAGAGAAAAAGTAACAATGATTCCTTCAACAAGTACTCGACAGAATCAGCCGGTTTCGTAATAGGCTCTAGTGTATTTTTTGCCGTTCACCTGTTTCCCGCACTTGTACCGGGCGCAACGGCACGCCCCCTCACGCCATCTTTGGGCATATAACGCCGCGCCACTCGTCGCGGACGTACACGCCGATTGGAATTCACCTGTGCGCTTTTACTTTCAGATTACACCAGTTTTGCTACTCGCTCTAATCGTGGGAGCGGAGAAAAAAATTGAGTTAGAAGACATAGAAGAAGATAATTTAAAAAGTGAAAACGTAACCACCGAGACCGTAGAACCTCAAAAGGAAAACAATGACGATATTGCACCAGAAGCACTTCCGCTCGATCAAAATAATGGGGTAGATTACTCTAAACCTAGTCCAGCACAGGGATTACAACAAAATAGCTACGTCCATCAGTATGCTGTAACTGAGGCCCAAGAGAAAGCTCCTGTAACACCCGCGCCTCTATACGGACCACCCGAATATCAACAAGCGAAGGGCAACAATCAACTGAATCCGCCTATGGGACATTATTCAGTTCCACAGTATGTAGTGCCGGCAAACGAAGCGAGGTTTTCACACACGGAAGCTCATTATTCGGGACATGGTACACATCAGTTCACTAATTATCAACCTGAACATGAACAAATTTATAATAATTATGTTCACGAACCAGCTTACGTTGCGCCAACTGCGAGGACACACATGCAGCCATATTCATCGGTATCTCATGTGTATTCAGTTCCATCCAGCGTCGCGCCTAGTGTGCCTTATCAGTCATCAATTGCTCATTATCAATCCGCCCCACCGCCTCCTTCACACCAGAATTCTCACCTTTTCACAAAGGTAGATTATCCAAGCGAACAATATATTCACGAAGACGATAGAGAAAATAATGTTGAAGGCTATTATGATGCTGAAGCCCAAGTATCTTATCCTGAACCCCAAGAGATTCCACGGTATTACAATTCCCGAACGCCCTACAGGCAAGAGTACACAAATACCCATTCCGAGTTGCCACATCCAAGCCCATTACTTCTAAAAGCTCCACCATCACACCTGTCTCATATTCCTAAAGCTTTGCCGATGCATCGACCTTGGAACAAGCCTGTGTATAGTACTGCAGTATTTAATTCCGATAGTTTCGATCCCATCGAACCATACCACCAATCACCTTTTAAAAGGAGACCGACTTCTTTATTAGACTCTTATGTTCCATCCAGTGTTCAAGTGGAATACTTAAAGCGGGGTATCATAAATGATCCGTTAGTAGCGTATGAGGTATTATCTAACAGCGGTCATTTTAGTCACGAACCAAGTCCTAGACATTTTGAAAGTGGTTTCCTACCGAATCAAGCGTTCCATACAGCTGGCGGAGGTTCATTTTATGGACATTATAAGAGATCACCAAAAGTAGAGAGAAGGTCATAAAGTCAATTTATTAATAGTGGCAACAGAGATAAGTCACGCAAGTTAAATAAGTTGTAATTACTTTATTTAAAGTCTGATAAACATTTTGATATAAGTTATAATAATTTAAGTACCTGCTATAATTGTACCGTATTAATTTTTAAATTGTTCATTACAATCTTACAGTCAATAAATATGTAAATATTGAAAAGGTTAAATAAAATGTACAACTGGAGTTTAATGCTTTAAAAGTGTTACTTATTTTTAATCTATAATGTTATAATGTGTTAATCGTTGCAAATAAATTTGTATAATTCTTAAACCGGAAGTTAAATTTTACAAGTAAAATAGCCTGACTATAAATGAATCCCTATAAATCCCTAATCCTAAATAACCAATTGAGTAAGTTGATAATTTATAAAAATAAAAAACTGATCCTATATCGTCTGAAACGTAAATGTTTTTTTTTTTTATTAATTGACGAACTACACAGATTGGCAAGAGAAGCTGGCCTTGACTGCTTCACCGGATTGAGAGGTGGCATTGCTCTTAGGTCGCTTAGCCTGAACCTCTATCGCTAGTAACTCGACACAAGGGTCCCCCGGTGAGTTACCCCCGGATGGTTACTATTTTAATCGTAACCATTCCAATCCGAGGGCTCACGGTAAGACCGAACCAAGTCTCGGTCGGTTGCTTTTCCACGGATAAACAGAGGGACATTCGAATGCTAATTTTAGTTTTGTTTTTTATTTTATTTAACTACTGACTTATTCTAAATTCAGAGTTTTATTGCCCCTTGTCCTTTTAATCTAAGTATAGTATATAGTATGCCTATGCTATTTCTAGTTCCCCTAACGTGGATAGGTTAGGGCAGTTTTTCTCCCATGACTTTCCTCTCATCCTTTATATTTATTACACTCTTACATTAAACTTATTATACACAATTTATTTCTACTTACACTTATTTTTATTACAGCTAATTTTAGTTTAGAAACTCAAGTACGCTAGTAAACTTGTTGCATGTAAATAACTAATGACACTACGGTTTAGTGTAGTGAAGCAATAATTAAGAAAAGAAGAAATTATTATATTTACGCAAATGTCACACGTTGGAATAAAACAAAATTTACAGATTCTATCGCCGTTTAAATTTGATGTTATGATATGATTTTAATTTCGATTTTCATAATAAGTGAGTATAATTTAATTTGAAATAAATACGACTCCAAGTTATTCCTCATTTCTGGTTTTGAAAATCATTAAGTAATCACATTAGTGCCCGGTGTAGGGCAATATGCTTACCCTCTCGGTTTCTTTAAGTTTGGCGATCGATCGAAGATATTAACAGTCTGCAAAAGTTCCTCCTGTCTACCCCACTAGGCTATTTTAGTATATTTTTATAAAACTTTGTTTTATTTTGATACCTGACCTTTTCAAGAATATCGACTTCGATTTATTCCTCATCACATTCCTCCATTATCAATTGTTACGATGTCCACAGGAACAAATTTATAATGACACTTTCACCGTTACCTGTTTGTGGATTCTTGAATGCTTTATAATGGAATGCTGCAGAGTACGGAAAAATATTCTTGCTTTACTAGCAAAGTGTAGCGGATCAATATGTAGAACACGGGTACAGTTCAAAGTATTTATTGACTTATGGTAAGTTCTGCAAGAGCCGTGGTACGCTTAGTACGCTAGCAACCCGAGTTCGATCCCCGGTGCCGGCACCAATAAATTTACTGTAGCAATTTTATGTGCTGATTCACCACGCGCTCGGAGTGCTCTTGAGGAACCTATATATCTTAAAACATTTTTTTCCAAGGCATGTGAAGCCTGCCAATACGCATTAGGGCCGCGTGTCGGACTTATACTCTCTTTACAGAGGAGGCCTGCGCCCAGCAGTGGGACACATGCTATATATATTAATAAAGGCTGTAACTTTAACTTAACGGTCTACAAAATATTGTTATATGTTCAAATTTTGTTTTTAATGAAAGTTTCTCAAAAAATTTCATAGGGGCCGTCCTTTTATTACGTCATTCTAAATTAGGGTTTGGTCTGTGGATGACGGTAAATGATAGTTATCTATCATTTACCGTCATCCACAGACAAAATTTCGAAACAACCCCCTCATAAGTAAAAATAATAAAGGTGATTCTATAACCAAGTGTTTTAATCATATAATACCGTATTTTTCTTAAATCTGCAATGTTTTAATTTCGTCAAACTGGTAATGACGTCAATTTTGGGAGAAGGGGGGGGGGGTCATTAAGAAATGACGATAGGATGATTGTAGGGGGGGGAGGTCTAAAGTCTGAAAAAATCGATGAAGTAATTTATGGACGGCCCCATAGCACCCCGTTTACGACCCCCGTGAAGCGACACGCTTCGCTGTGGCACATTATGGTTGAATGGATGAGAAATAAGGAACAAAATAAAGCTTAGAATCATAGAAGGGCGGCAAGCGATTAATATAATTGCGAATATATAATATAATAATTAAGTCATCCATCTTTTTTTTTATTTAAATGAAAATCATTCTTGTAAACTGACGTCGTTTGTGACTATGACTTTTAAAAGAAGCTGTTTTACGATCATTTATTTGTCTAGACAAATTACAACACAAAAATATAATGATATCAAAAAAAATAGAGCCGTGGTAGCTCAGTGTTCGCGCGGTTGCCTCAATCAGAAGAACAAACCAGAGTTCGATCCCCGGTGCCGACACCAATAAATTTGTTTGTTGCAATTATATGTGTTAATTTACCACGCGCACTGGAATAACTAACTTGTGTAGCATATGTATAGCACTGTCAATGACATTTTAATACTAATTTTGTTTTCGTAACATACGCTTTCTCCAACTATCACTTTTGATAGCGTATCCGAAGCATGCATACCACAATTGCTCCGCCGTGTGAACCGAATTTCCTAAACAGTTTACGAAAGGTTACTATAATGTACAACCGTCATTCAATATGTCTGGTTATGTCCGCAATTAGTAATACCATGTCCATCAAATTGACATGGGCTTACCAAACAACAGTTATTTACTTAACAACGGAACTGACCTCTTAACTGTTCATAAGATAAATTTATAACTAGATAAAATTGACATAGTAGGGGTGTTATAGCAGTGACACAGTTTATTAATAATGTTGCCACTATTGTTCACTATTATTCTATCATCTAAACCTTGTTATACTACCAAATAAAGATTTTATTGTTATCATTTATTAAATAAGGAGTACAATTTGACCGTTATCATTGGATATTGTTATAGACAGACAACAAACAAACAAACAAACATTTTTATTTTCCCACAATAATTTCAATAACAACTTACTTAAATTACAAATGTGGGCGGGGGACTGGTGTCCAAACTAGGAACGAACCTGTAAGATGGATCACCTGGCCTAAACCACAAGGATTTTAACAAAACTTTTAAAACTATTGGAGAGCAAAGGAGAAGGTCTATAGACATAAATATCTATATAGATAAATAAAGGTATATATATATATAAATAAAAGAAGGAATATAGATTTATAATTGTTGTTACGTGTCATGTGTGTGTGTGTGAAAGTGTTTGTTATTTTTTATCTACAAAATACACAATGACGGGTTGAATTGAATAACGCGCCTTCAAAATGCCTAAAAATCATGTACTTTACACTCCAGGAGACCTTTTTGTTGTTATTAATAGAGGTTCAATGAGAGCTATCTAAGAGAAAGGCCATCGATGAAGTTTTATTAAGTCTTACCAGGGCCGAACTAAGAGATCTGGAGGCCCGGGACGACAAAATCATTGCTTATTTTGTTTGAAAATGCAATGGCAAGAAATCCTCCAATTAGTTCAATGACTAAAGATAACATTTAGGACAAACTCCAAAAGTGCATATTTTTCTTTTTTTGAAAGGTTTCGAAGTCTCTAATGTGGTGGCCACGCTATTGTGGAGGCCCCGGGGCCGTAGTCCCTGATGAACTGTCTGAATGAATCCGGCCCTGACACACGTACACATATTATCGGCAGTCAGTTAAATAATGCGCCATCTTGCGATTAATTTCTTATTTAATATGATGTTAGAAAAAACTGAAAGCATCAAAGTGAATACCCAGCTTAAAAATAGATGGCAGTGTTTCGGTATTCTCTTACATACTAGAAGTTTAGTAAAAAAGATTTTTTTCAGGTTAGTAGTTAACATTTATATCTAGGCTGTGCCAGCCGAGTAAGCTTAAAATAAATTAGGCTAATCATTTTTTATTCCCTTACAATAAGTTTTTGGGTAATGTGGCATTAGTGCGGAATGCCAATGCCATTATTACTTTTGCACGTAATCTTGACCTTCTAATGTGCCGCCGGTAAATAAAAATATCACAGAAATTATGTGGAAGATGGAAATTATATTTTATACATTTGTTATATTAGAAATATGCAATTTGAAAAAATGTCTAAACAAAAAGTTGATCCAAAAGTAAGTGAAAAACGTTGACATATGTCTTGTTTAAAATTTTTTCATTCCAAAAACAATATGAATAATTTTATCATCTAAAATACTTTTTGGTGGCTGGCGAATGCAAGTCGCCACAAGTTAGTAAAAATATGTATGCACAATAATAAAAAAACTACAAACGCAGATTAATCTTATAAACTGGCTTTTACGTGAATCCTATAGTAGAAGTATTGATAGTGATTCATAGATGGCGCTTAAACCATTTTTTTTTTATGAACACGCTTAAACAGTTTTGTTTTTTTTTTTGATGATGATTTATTACTAATTTTTGTTCCCCAGCATGTTTGGCTGTGGGGTATTTTTATCTTAACATTAATTTACTACTAACTAATTTGTCTACTTTATACAATACTAATTTCTAAATTTCTTATTTCTTGTTATTACAATTTCCTTATATATCTATTATTTCTAAAATACACAAATTTCTTATTTTATTTCTAATTTACACAAACTTATTTCTATTTACATTCCGTTTTATTTCCTAATTTTTATATCTATCTATTTACATTATGTTTTGTTTCTAGCTATTACTTTATTTACTACATATTTACAGAATCTTAAAAATACATCTATCTTATTCTTATCTCTAATTAAATTTCTAATATTATCTACAGTTATTCTTTCATTCATCTCGCTTTCACACTCATATCTTTTAACATTAAATTCCGGACATTCAGTCAATATGTGTAGCACCGACTCTTGTACTTCTGGATCACAGATGCACGAAGGGCTCTCCTTGCATCGAAACTAAAAACCGTTTTGTTTACAAAAATGCTTTGAATCTTTGTATCGTATAGCATAACACAATTTAATTACTAAGACTATAAAACAAAATATAAGAGAAAGGAAAGCCTTATATTGTGTATGTTAACAATTCTACGCAGTAGAATTTTAAATAAAGCTAGTAAATCTAAATGGAATTCGAATTCCAACTTTAATTCGTAGAAAACTTTCTACATCTTTATCAGTTCTTCTTCGCAAAAATACATACTAGATTAGATCTCTACAAATCCACAAAGCGTCCATTCGCGACCGTCGGAGGTTGCGAATAATCCTTGCGCGTTACCGCTATTTTACTGGCAGGCCCCACCCCTTAGATGTTAGGAGCGTTGCTGGAGTTTCTTCGGCCACTTCTTCTCCCAGCGCCAACGCTTCCCGAAGTGGCACTCAAAGTTAGTTTAGCTTTTGAATGTCTCTTAGATTATCCGTGAAATAGCAACCGACCGAGTCGTGGTTCGGCCCTCTCGGGCGCCCTCGGATCGGCATGCTTACGCGTAACATAGTAACCGCCCAAGACGAGGTTACCCCTCGCCGGGGGGACCCTTGTGTCGAGTTACTAGCAATAGACGTTCAGGCTAAGCGACCTAAGAGCTATGCCACCTCTCAATCCGGTGAAGCAGTCAAGGCCAGCTTCTCTGGCCAATCTGTCTAGTTCGTCATAAAAAAAAAAACATACTAGATAAAACACTATTTAAATCATAAGTCCGAGATAAAGATTTTAGTATGCTTGTCTCCATAATACGTGTGGTTCCTCACAAAAGTCTAGAACGTTATTGCTTATATTTTCTGGCACTTAGCCCTAAAGGCGCTCCGGCATTAGAAATCTGTATCACAGTTACTTATTGACAATTTTTAATTAATTTCAATATTTTTATTTGAAGTCCCAGAAAATATAAGAAATTGTGAGGAACCACACATATTAGGGAGACAAGTTGATTTTAACACCTTCACCGGATTGATAGGCGACATAGCTCTTAGGTCTAATAGCCTGCATCTATATGTGTCGCCTTAGCACTGCGAGGATGCTGCGTTCCGGTACTGGATTTGAAAATGTATTTAACTTTGAAATTATTGCAACATAACGAGTGTGCGTTAGGCCACACGACTAAAGTAAAATTTATTTAGCAAATATGTATGTATGAATATAATTTTCACACAAATACCTAATAGAGAGAAAATATGTGCTTACACCTCTGTCTTTTGCCCCTACAATATTATACGAAACTATTCTCTCTTTCTATCTTCAGTAATTTCGTAACGCTCTCACCAGTTTACTCCCCTAAGTGAAGCGAGCGTTAAACTTACTGCCTTTTTTAAATATATATAATATATATGTCCCACTGTTGGGACCCACCTTCTCTGTAAAGAGAGTATAAAGGCATAGTCCGCCACGCGGTCCTAGTGCGGATTGGCAGACTTCATGTGTCGTAGAAAATTTTTCTACGACATGAAGGTTTCCTCACGATGTTTACATTCACCGCCGAGTTTCAATCAGCACTTAAAAGGCAACAACAAATTTATTGGTGCCGGCACCGGGGATCGAACTCGAGTTGCTAGCGTACTATGTAACTTGAGCCAACCGCCCGGACACTGAGCCACCACGGCTCAAGAAGCGAGCGGAAATAAATTTTGTTTCAAAAAACAAAACATGTTTTTTTTGTAAACCGTCGTGGAAACGATTGTTTAGAGCAGGGCAAAGTAGAGGAATGTAGACCACGAGGTAGATCGTCAATGCGATGGTTGGATCAGGTGCGGAGTATGGTGGGTGCTCCCCTCCACGAATGTGCCCGATTGACGACCAGCAAGCGGAGGTGGCGAGACGTCGTCATCATGATGACCACGACCACTCTGACAACAGTGAAGCGACCAAGAAGAAAAAGGAAATAGTCGATCTCATTGGAGATTCCATTTAATACAAAAAATATTGTTCAAATACCCAATTACGCAAATCTGAACTAGCAATGAATGATAAGTATTTTTGCAAGACGACCTGTAGATTCATGTCAAGAGTGTTACAACTCTCATGTGTTACTTAACGTTGTTTTTACAGTCCAGTAAAACATTGCTAACAGTAAGACTGGAGTAAAATTGCTTCAATACAGTCACACGATAGTTACAGTCGAATAGGTAAATTAAAAATAAGATAACCGTATTTCGCTAAAATCACCTTTGTACTAGAGGACGGTTGTTACAAAAATGTACTGGTAATTCAAGGTTTTCGTCTCGTTTACATTTCTCACGCACTATTTATGGATGGATTGTTATACTGTTTCATACAGCAGTTTCATGCAACATACGAGTACATGACTATTACGTACTGAGATTGAGTATTACGTACTGAGATTGATTATCCGTGAAATAGCAACCGACGGAGCCGTGGTTCGGCCCTCCCGGGCGTCCTCGGATCGGGATACTTACGAGTAACATAGTAACCGTCCAAGCCGAGGTTACCCCTCACCGGGGGGACCCTTGTGTCGAGTTACTAGTGATAGAGATTCAGGCTAAGCGATCTAAGAGCTATGCCACCTCTCAACCCGGTGAAGCAGTCAAGGCTTCTCTGGCCAATCTGTGTAGTTCATCATTAAAAAACAAGATACATATTTTTTCGCTTAATGTCTTAACACACGCGTCATAATTAAAACCAACCAAACTTTTTCAAGCAAAAGAAACTGGCAGTTATAGTGACTGTTAAGTGAAAACTTATAACTTAAATTAAGTTGTTTAATTAACATCAAACCTATTTTCACATCTATTGACTAACTGAGTAGTAATTTTATGTTTATTATTCAAATAAATTACGGGCTGTACAGGAACATTGAAAAATATGAATACAACATTGACATGTCGGTGACACGAACCCATAAAATTTTCTCCTACCAAAAGTGATCAACATAACAACATGTTTACAAGTTTCCACTTCGGAAATCGATTCATAAATAAAGCACAAATTTAACCAGAGGTCCAGGTTAAGCGACCTAACAGCTTTAGCCACCTCGCAATCTGGTTAAGCAGTCGCGGACAACTTCTCTGGTATACAAATTACAGATACAGACATTCGAAAAGCTAAACTGGGAGAAGAAGTGGCCGAAGAAACTCCAGCAACGCTCCTAACAACTAAGGGGTGGGATATGTATCATGTTTAACAATTTGTTCGTACATGTTCATTTTCACAATCTACAAATATTTGCACGTCAAATAAGAGTCGTTAAAACTTGACCACCACATTTGGTTTTGCGTTGATAAATCATCAGAGAAAAAAAACGCAACGCAGCAAAATAATTACGTATTCACTTTGACACTTTTGACACGAGCATAAAATTGTAGATTGCGACATTAATTTGGTTATGTGACATGACAAATTATAATACCATATGAAATAAAAGTGTGAAAACTTGTCAATGAAAGTTTGCTATTGCGTTGGAGGCAAATGAGCGATTTTCCCATTACTTATTAAGCGAACATGTCGACTTACATAATACGTTTATCGTGTGACAATTTAGTGAGATCGTTCAAACACACGAGCTCGTAAATAACGCAATTATAATGCGTCTTCGGTTATTACACCCGTATTGATGCATGCTGAGGAGAGCAGAGATGGTACATCTCTGAGGAAAAGTGAAAACGTCTCGGACGACTGGCGTGCGCTAGACGCGTACGTCACCCTGGCTCCGTGATACTGTTGTCTAATTGTCGTTTAAATATAGAACAAGATAAAATTTAACCAATAATAATAAACTTCATGTTCTTTTGAACAATGCTAGCAAATTTTATTATAAACTAGCGTACCCAGACCGCTACGCCGGGCTAGATTTTGCTTTATTTTAATTAAACAACAAACTTAAATTATTAAATATTTAATTTAACTCTCTCAATGTATTAAATTATTCATTTCTCTCCGTATTCATTCACTTTTCGAGCGGGTGAAGATCATTACCTACACATATACATATCAGCAGCATCAGTAAACGTATTCGCGGCGCAAAATCTTACCTTGAATACTTCAGAATTATCAATTAATATACTTTGGTATACTTTATTATACTCCATTGTACTTCAATATGGTTAATAATGACATAAATATACACAACCCATGTGTCAATACAAATTTGTGTAATAAAACAATAGAATATCATCATAGTAAATAAAAGCTGTATTTGACAGTTGGAAAAGAGAAGTGCTCCGATCACCAAACTATACAGGATTACTCGTCAGGTAAATCTGAAGATTCCCTGAAAGTTTCATTGAAATCGGTTAAGCCGTTTCGGAGCGTATATGGAACAAACCCACACACTTTCTCTTTTATATAGATAGATGTTAATAATTTTAATAGTTTTGTAAACCATTCTAATATATTCTATATGACCTCCTTCATCTGATCTTGATGGGCGAAGTTGCTGGCAAAAGAAGCGTTGGTGGTAGAAGGAAATCGTGTAACATCAGAGACTGGACCGGAGCAAGTGCGAGCGTCTCTTACCTCTTTCGCCTCGCAAGAGACGAAGAGAGATATGTTGAACTAACGGCCCTTCGCTAGTCTGTTTTAAGAATAAGTCGGATTTAAGTTTACTTTAAGAATAAGATTCCTAATATCCTCGTGCTTAGAGACGATTCCCTTCAATAGTTGGATAGGGTTTGAACTGACGTACAACCTTACGTTTTGACGGGTTATTCATTATAGATTTCCATAAAGCATAATGGAAAGTGCATGATTTTCTCCGATCTACGTCCACTTATATCAGTATATATATTAATAACTTTGATCTACACTGTGCTTGTTTTCAAGAAAAGATTGAATGGGTATTTAGGCGCCTTCTATCTAAGATTAGTCATTTGTGGTCAATCACTTGCTAAAAATGATAAAAAACAATAACTTGATCACAATTTAGTTAAAGAATCCAGAAATAAATATATTTATTATTGGACTATTTACATGACTATTATTATTTAATGATTCTTGGAATTGAGACATTGATGTGAAAATCATGTCAAAAAAACCTTAATAATTACGACTGTATGAGGTAGCTAACTGGCCAGAAACGGTAGTGTTAAAAATGTACGATTGCAGAAATCACTCTTAAGAAATTGTCACACATATCTAATATATAAAAATAGCGTTTCTTATAGTAGCTAAAACGTTTTGCAACTAAACGCTGTATAGCAGCGTAAATAATTATTCAACGTCGCTAAAACTTACGTTGACGTCAACTTATAGTTAAGATCAGATTTCATATTAATTGAAGCCATTCATTATTATGCTAGAAAAATATATTGCTTGCGCCTATATTACATGGCTTACGTTATTTTCTCAAGTGAAATGTCAACCGTCAAGATAATAATGTCATATGTGAAACTGATTTGATAAATAATTATGTGAATATTGGCAGTAATTTCGTTTGGCTATTGAATTCCTTAATGTCACACAATTGAAATCATATCTGAAAGCTGTATCCTTTACTAGCCCCGAGTCTGCTAAATCAATTGTGTCAAAATGACAGTTCAGTGACGTCACAGTTGTCGATTTTTGCTAGTTTTTCAACCGACTTCAAAAGAGGTTCTCAATTCGTCTGCATGTTTTTATGTCTGTTACCTCATAACTTTCGAATGAGTGAACCGTTTTTGATGATTCTTTTGAAAGCTGATGCTTTTGTCCATGTGGTCTATTTCTGACTATGGTAACCATGAGAAAACCATATCTAACCGACCATATGTCGATGATTCGTTTTTTATTGCGAAGGATGTACTTCAAGGGTTGCCTAGGAAAGAGATTGGTCCGGGGTGCGCAGGAGGCGTTATAACCAACGCGTCCTCTTGCCGCCCCCGTAATCCGAAGCGGGCCCAGGATGGGTACCTGGCCCCAGTATGCTTCGGCGTCGTCGGGACTTCTCTGAGTGCCGGAGAAGTCCCCTTTTGAGGATGAAGTCCGGTCTTTGCCGGGACCGGCTGGTCGCTGACAGATCCGGGGCACCCCGGTCATAACGGCTGATGGCATTCTCGGAAGGTTTAGTGGGTAGGGGCTGTCTAGGCCGAGTCCCACACATCCTTCCGGGCCCACCCAGGGTACCGGAGGATGGTCTATAAAAGGATTCCCCCGCGTTAACAAAAAAGCTTTCGTAACGATAATTCAGAAATAGCAAGAGGGCATCCGCGCGTAATAACGTTTAATGTTCAAAGCTTAACGTTTGATTCGATTTGAAGTCGGTTTTTATTTTTACTAATTAATATACTTGTGTATTCAGCTAGTTGGTCTCTCTAACAGCTCTTCTCCTTTTGTGCTATTTTATTATCTTTGATTCGTATTTTTTTATCTAAATTATAAACTAAAGTCTTAAAACTTTATCTGGCCGATCATGGCCTGTTTTCTTAAGAAGGTTTTGTTGAGGTCAATTTATATGGAAGCGAGAAAATAAGTATTAATTTGAATTCCTTTCACGAATTATAAAATTGAAAATTTTGCTTTTAACTAAAATTGCCACTATGTAAATTGCTAACCAAAGACAGTCGTGAAACTAATTCAGACGATGTCTAATGGCTTCTTTTACATTTAATTTGGTGCTCAAATAAACAAATCTTATTGAGAATGCACATAATTGTTTTATCATGTTTAATTGTAATAAAAAGAAGTCAAAAACGCTTCCCGAAGTGGTATATAAGTTAGTTTAGCTTAGATTGTTCCAAATAGTTTTTAATAATAAAATACCTACCGACCGAGTCGGTTGGACCCTCTCGGGCGCCCTCGGATCGGACTGCTTACGCATAACATAGTAACCGTCCAAGCCGATGTTACCCTTACCGGGGGGATCCTTGTGTCGAGTTACTAGCTAAAGGTTCAGGCTAAGCGACCTAAGAGCTATGCCACCTCTCAATCCGGTGCAGTCAAGGCCAGCCTCTCCGGCCAACTGTGTAGTTCGTCCAAAAAAAATCGCATCCTTTACCAATTCTTACTCATTTAAATTTTTTAAATCGAGTCTCGAAGTGGGAATTCTTAATTATTGTCATCCAGTCACGACTACAGATTATACGGTAAAATATGTGCGTGATACTTAGTCGTATTTTAAATTAGAACGATGCAAAGTGTACTAAGTAATAGTCAACTTATGTCCCATTAAAATATAATATTGAATAGCGTATTGTCGTGAGTTGCTACTATATATGTGTTGAAAGTATGCACTAATTTATTAGACCAATTTACAATATTTGATTAACAGCACGTAAAGCGGTGTGATAGGAATCTCATTGATTGAGCGCTGCACTAATGACTCTATTCTGGATGAGCTAGACATCAAAACTCGTCTCCGAAATTTGCTTCCGAATTGAGTGGAGAGTGCTGGATAAGAACAACTCTCTTGGTGGTCACGACCCTCCATTAGGAACAATTACGAGTATAAAGGAAGTCATACGCGCGGTCGCCTTAAATTGCATGGTATAGCAACCCGGCGGCAGTAGCGGCTGCGCTGGTGGGGAGATCTAAATGGAAGGCGCTGGTCTCCTTCTGCGAGTCAGTAATGACCCAGAAGGAGACCGCAGAACGGGATCGGCAGAGGGCCTATCCCGTTCGGAGATGGCGCAGGCGGGCCGGTGGCAGACCGGCCCGCAGCCCTGTAGTTCTGGGCTCTCAAGAATAAGACTACGGTATCCCCTGCCTGTCGTATAAGGCGACTAAAAGGGGCCTCGGGTTCACTGGGCGACAAGGGTGGGGGCCTTTGTCGTCCGCTAAGGTGGACCCGGGAAGAAGGCGACATCGGCTGGCCCGTGTAGCCTTGCACTATGAGGGCACAGGGGGGAGGGAGAAACCTCCCCCCCCGGGACGTGCTCTCCTTGAGCACAGTGCAGAGGGGCTCCGGTGCGTTCCACTGGAGATCCCGGAGCCCCTTGTCATGCACCGAGGAAAGGGCCATCGGGGAGGTTTTAGTGGGTAAAAACCCCACATAACCGCCGCCTTCCCCCCAGAAGGCGGGGTATCTTTTTGAAGATTTCCTCCCCGTTAACAAAAAAAAAAAAAAGCAACCCGAGTTGGACCCGCTTACCGGAATCAATAAAATAGTTTGTAGCAATTTTAAGTACTGACTTACCACGCGTTCTATATGATTTTTTTAACAGCATTAAAGATTAAAAATTCATGATGTTTAAACTAAAATGATCAATATCAACCTGGCTTTATTGTCACTCCGAGCAACAATTATATATGTACATAAAATTGCAACAGCAGATTTATTGGTGGCGGCACCGGGGAACCTCTTCTCCAACGCAACGGAGCCCCTGTACACTGTGCTCAAGGAGAGCACTTCCCGGGGGGGAGTTTATTCCCTGTGCCCTCGCAGTGCAAGGCGACACGGGCCAGCCGATGTTGCCTTCTTCCCGGGTCCACCTTGGCGGACGACAAAGGCCCCCTTGTCGCCCAGTGAACCCAAGGCCCCTTTTAGTCGCCTTCTACGACAGGGGATACCGTAGCATTATTCTATGAGCCCAGAACTACAGGGCTGTTATTAAATTATGTTTCGGGCCGTACAAGATTATGCATAATATACAAAAATATGTATAATACAAAATATAAATTAAACATTAACATGTTAGTGACGCGGACCAATAAGATTTTCAAACTAAACAAATTAAAAAAAGTGACCAACATAAGCTCCTGCTAATGGTAAAAACTTCTATAAATTATTTTAAACCGTAGCAGCATCATGTGAATTGTGTGCATTTGCAACCTTGATTTTGTAACGTGAGACGAATACACTACTTATATGAACTAGGAATGTTACGTATAGATAACCAATAGACTGTCCACTACCTGCTACAGGCGAGTCCTAAACTACTTTGGTCACATTGCCCGAAGGCAACCAGATAATTTAGAGAAAATGGTTGTTGTAGGGAAAATTGAGGGCAAAAGATCACGGGGCCGATTATTATTATTAAGACACTCGCTGGTCTGACCAAACTGAAAACATAGTTGGACTCGACATTCCGACCGCGATGAGAGAAGACGAGGACAGAGCAGTGTGGAAGCAGCTCGTCGACGTCTCGGTGAAAGCGCTTCAGGATAAGCACGACCTTCAGAAATGAAGAATACGATGAAGAAGATGAACTAGGAAGTTAATATTGCACAATTAGTGTCTGGCTGGATAGAAATTCAATTATAATTAAATGTTATGTTAATAGAATTCGTAATTTAAAATCCTATAAGAGGCAAAATACGTTCGTAACATTTCAATACATATGCATTCTACGACGTTACATATATTGTTTTTGTTTACGATATTTTCTTAATTTGCAAATTTCATATGTATTTAGGGGCTTCGGAAAGAAACTTTCTGCTTTATTACAAAATATGTAAGCTGTTTCGACTATTCGTTGTTACATTTAAATAAAAATTAGCCGTGGTAGCTCAATGTCCGTGCGCTCGCCTCAAGTTGCATAGCAACGCGAGTTCGATCCCCGATGCCGCCACCAATAAATCTGCTGTTGCAATTTTATGTGCTGATTTACCACGCTATCGGCGTTGAAGGAAGACATCGTGAGGAAACCTACATGTTCTAGAAAAATTTCTAAGACATGACTATGCCCTAATACTCTCTTTACAGAGAAGGCCTGTGCCCAGCAGCGGGATATATATAAAGGCAGTTACTTTAACATTTTACTAATCAAAAAATAAACCTACACACAATTTACCTACATGTAAAAAAAGGATATGTTCGTTATGGACACTGAAAGGGCTGGACCGATTTTGATGAAATTTTTAGGAAATATTGGCCTAGAGGCTTTGGTTTTGTACAACACGTCAAATGACTTATCTTTGTACCAAAATTAACAACGAAAATATAAAAATAAGCTCTCACGTCCTTTTTATCCTATTGGTAGACAGAGACTGCTTTCGCTGTCCGCTTTTACCTTTTTTTGTTAACGGGGAGGAAATCTTCAAAAAGATACCCCGACTTCTGGGGGGAAGGCGGTGGTTATGTGGGATTTTTACCCACTAAAACCTGCCCGGTGGCCCTTTCCTCGGTGCATGACGAGGGGCTCCGGGATCTCCAGTGGAACGCACCGGAGCCCCTCTGCACTGTGCTCAAGGAGAGCACCTCGGGGAGGCTCCCTCCCCCCCTGTGCCCTCATAGTGCAAGGCTACACGGGCCAGCCGATTTCGCCTTCTTCCCGGGTCCACCTTAGCGGACGACAAAGGCCCCCACCCTTGTGGCCCAGTGAACCCGAGGCCCCTTTTAGTCGCCTTATACGACAGGCAGGGGATACCGTAGTCTTATTCTTGAGAGCCCAGAACTACAGGGCTGGTCCACTTTTTACCTAGCTTATTAGGTCACATATGTGACAGGTGATGAGCGTGTTGGCATAATGTCCAAATCGCTAAAATAGTTCTTGCTATATATAATTACGCTAAACGTGCGAAGCCGGGCCGGGTTCCTAGAAGTTAAAAAATATACAACATTTTCATCTGAAATTAAAATCGAATACAGTCAAATGTCACAACTACAGCTGTCAAATGTTTGACTTTGCGTTAATACGGTTTGGCATTCGTATATGCCATTTAGTTTCCGTTTGTCAGTTTCTTAGGTTCAAAAATCACTTGTTAAAATAGTGCCGAGTGCATAGTTATGAGCTCACCATTACAAACAACTCAACCTATAAATAACATTTAATAAGCTCTGAACTGACTGGAAATTCTCGTTAGTCGAAGAGGCACTTTAAGAAGAAGAAGATTGGTGAAAAACATAGCGAATGCTCTAGGTAAATCATTTTTTGCTAAAGTGTTTTGTTTTTATTTTTTTATTTACCAAACAGAACAAAACTTACAATTAATTTATAAATTAAGTATTAAATAGTTTTGGAACTTCTTTATAATTTGTCTGAATGAGAAACACAAATGTATTTTGACATTAACAAAACTGTTTCCCAATCAAAATTTGTATAGTTATTTATTTACATAAGGATTGCATTTTTGCAATATCCTCTTTAATATAAGGCATGAATAACAAATGTGTCCTGTCTTATTAGTTCCTTTTTATTTTAAGCATTTATATCTGTATTTAAAATTCATATATTCGTCGTCCGTTCGTCTCTTTTTGCAGTGCAGGTATTGGTAAATGCAGAGATATGCAACAAGATGTCTTTCTTTGTTTCATTGACTACGAAAAAGCATTAGACGGAGTGCTCCACGATCGTCTTTAGCACTGTTATATGACGCCGGTCTGGATGGGAAACATCCGAACAATATAGAACCTGTACTGGAATCAACGAACGTTGCGAAAACGAAGGTCATGGTTGTCTCTCGAAAAGAAGTGAATGACGATTGCATATCCGTGGCAGGCCAAAAATTGGAAATGGTGCGCATATATAAATATTTGGGTACTTGACTTGATTAGTCTTGCGAAAACAGCCTAGAGGTTAGGAAGATTATATACGAAATACGCACGTAATACCTTTTTTTTATAATTTCTAAGCAAGTGCTTGACTACGATCCCACCTGATGTTGAGTGGAAATGCAGTCCTGGATGGTAAGGTGGACTAGCTTAGTAAATGCCTATTCACTCTACTCTTGAAAATACCCACATGGTAATCGGAAGGAAAGACAGACGCGGGAAAACTATTCCAGTCCTTTGCTGTACGAAGAATGAAAGACGAAGCAAATCGCTTCGTTCGGGTTTGAGGGACGTTCACGAAAGGATAAAATTTTAGGATTGAAAAGCCTTCAAGAAGATGCGCAAAATCTTTTGCTGCCGTAACATTAAATATGTTTGCGTGTTAGTCTCCTAAAATGTTACATCTGGGCCATTCTTCTTTACGGATGCGAGGCGTGGACTTTGAAGAATGACTTGAAACGTATTGAAGCGTTCGAGATGTGGGCCTATAGGCGCATGTTGGATATTGGATGGATTGGAAGTCAACGAGAAGCGCAAACTATTGCAGACCTTGATGGTGGATAAGAAAGTGTCGTATCTCGGTCATGTGCTTAGGCACGAGAGATTTGACCTTCTTCAACTTATTTTGATGGGCAAAGTAGCGGGCAAGAAAGAAAGGCAAGAAAAGAAGTGTTCGTCATAGAAAGATGTCGTGGCTGCGGAACATAAGAGAGTGGACCGAAATTGCGAGTGCCGCCCAACTGTTTTGTCTCTCAAGAGACAGAAAAACATGTGTTGAATTGACCTGCCAACCTTCGATAGTCGGAGAGGCAGTTTAAGAAGAAGAATATTCGTCATGGTAGTTTAGTGCTGGACGGGCGGTCTTGTCAAGTTGCATAGTACGCTAGCGACCCGAATTCGATCGCAATTTTAAGCGCTAAAGAAAAACATACGGAAACCTGAATGTATTTGATAATTTTCTAGGACAAATGAAGTTTGCTAACAGGCTGCGTGACTATGCCATTATACATTTAGGCTGTGACTTAATGAGATAGGTGGTAATAGATCTAGAAAACGTTATATCATCTGAAACCATTCTACCAAAGTGTTATGGTAACCAAATACGAGGTCAATGCCGTCTTACTGGTCCAACCAGAGATACTTCACCGTTCATCATTGTAGAAATTATTTATTATGCAGCGTTCTAGATTCGGCTTGAGGTTTTCAGATTTGGAACCGCAAAATCACTCCACTACCGTAACTGTTGCGTGACTAATTTGCGCTATACGATTGTATATTACGTTAAAAACAGATATATATTTAACATTCGCATACTTGAATTTTTTTTATAAAAAATAGGATTGGAATATAATTTAATATAGGCCATATAATGGGCATAAGCAACACACGTTTAAAAAATATATGTTAATAGGGAGTTAGGAGACCGCTTCCAAAAACGAAGACACGAAAATTCAATAGACAGAAATCAAAAAACAGCTGATGACTTTGTGTTTCATTGCTGTTTATTTAGTAAAGAAATGTATTTTCAGTATTATGTATTATGATGCATTTCTTCGGCCACTTCTTCTCCCTTCGCCAACGTTTCCCGAAGTTGCGCACTCAAAGTTACTTTAGGTTTTGAATGTCCGAATTATCCGTGAAATAGCAGCCGATCGAGTAGTGGTAACCCTCTCGGGCGGGGATAGGAATGCTTACGCGTAACATAGTTATAGAGGTTCAGGCTAAGCGACCTAAGAGCTATGCCACCTCTCAATCCGGTGAAACAGTCAAGGCCAGCTTCTCTGGCCAATCTGTGTAGTTTGTCATTAAAGAAGAAATTCGGTCAAGTTTGATTTGATTGGAAATCGCTTTTTGTTTTCACTCCTAAAGATACTTGTTTACAAGTTGGTTTTGGGCTATCGTGTAGGGGTGAACTCTCTTCTACCGAGTCGTAGAAGTAGAAGTTTAGTAAAATATTGTTTTTTTTTTATGACGAACTACATAAATTGGCCAGAGAGGCTGGCCTTGACTGCTTCACCGGCTTGAGAGGTGGCACAGCTCTTAGGTCGCTTAGCCTGAACCTCTATAAAAATATTGTACACTTGAACGGTGTTCGTGCCTCTGTTACATAAGTGCGGCGCAGTTATAAAAGATATCATTACAGCCTATAAGAAACAGTTTGTATGTTAATTATTCGTTACGGCACTTGATGCGGTACGACGTAATTTCTTTGATGTATATCTAAGCCATAAATACGCTCTATTATTGTCCAGTTACACAAAACACTGGCGATCATTCCATTACATTATGACCGTTTATTTAGACAGGTGCTTAAATGTTAAGATTAATTATTAACATCACGTTTTTGCCTATTCTGCATTTGATTTAGATTCAGATTTTTGATAAGTACCCAGCCCGCTTCACCGGGCTAGATTTTGCTTTATTTTATTTAAACAATAAACTTACATATTACATATATTAAATTATTTATTTATCTCCGTATTCATTATGTTCTATTCTCTTCTCGGGTGAAGATTTACGGTGACATTACCTATACTCATGTACAAATCAGTAAATACAATATCTTCATTATACTTCAATACACTCCATTGTACTTTAAAATGGTTCATATTGACATAAATATACACAACGCATGTGTCATTACAAATTTGGGTTATAAAAAATAGAATATCATCATAGTAAATAAAAGCAGTATTTGACAGTTCAAAAAGAGGAGTGCTCCGATCGTCGTCAAACTTTACAGGATTACTCGCCAGGTCAATCTAAAGATTCCCTGAAAGTTTCATTGAAATCGGACCAGGCGTTTCAAAGCCTACATGCAACAAAACCACACACTTTCTCTTTTATATATATAGATTATAATAAATTACAAGACGATTCTTACAAATTAAATAAGATAATTGAACAGGAAATAAATAATGAAAAAATATTACATCAAAGAAATAAAATGCTATTAATTTGTAATTTGATTTGTCTTCATTAATGGTATGTAAGAAAACTTCGAAGTAATGTTGTGAAGGCGAAGCAAATGGCCTAGAGTCTGCTTTTGCCAATGATATTTCACTATGAAATCAACCTTACAATTCAATCGTCATTGTGCCAAAAACCGTAATCTACTAATTTAGTTTTTTTGATGTGTTTTCAAATCTATTGAATTTTGATTTATTGATCGAAATTGGCATATTTGGAAGAATAACAAATATCTATAGTTAAAACAAAATTAGAGTGTCGGTGCTACGCCACTGGAAAACTATAGTGGCACAACTGAACTGTGATATCACTTAATGTTCATTTTCACATAATTGATTTATTTTGGAGCCGAATTTCGACACACAATTTATCACAATTATACTCAATGGGTGATTAAAAGCATTCCAAGCTTATACTTTCGTAAACAAGCGATCAGAATGTAATTAGGAAACTATATTCAACTTTTTACCTGACATGGTATTTACTGATATGAAAGCTAAGCTGGAATCGTTTCACTTTCCAACTGTACAACTTGCGATATACTCACTTTGCATTCCATTATTAAAATAGAAACTTATTTTGCAATTAATATGCAATTTTATATAAATATGCAAACATAATAATTATAATCTATGCGATAGGACAAAGCGTTAGATTTTTATCTGAAGCTCGTAAATTCGAAATCCAAATGGCGTATACTGATTTTATTAATTACCTAGTTTCGTATCTGCAAAGAATATTTCATAATCTTTGCTCGATATATGGAGAGGAGCATACCACTCACTTAGTGCATTTAAAAAGCTTCGCGAAAAGAAATTAATAGATGGCATAAGCTTTAAAACGCAGTTATATGCAATTTTCAATTAACACACGTTATCCGGTCGTTAGTTACAATACCCAAAAGTATTTATTTGTAAAAAATTATCATTGTTTCTATAGTGAAAGTGTCTATGTTTATATTTGAACACACTCTGTGTTTTCTTTCTAATTAAATTATAAGGTTCACGGTTGCACAACGTTAATTTTGTTATACGAAACTGTTTCTTTTCTCTCTACAAAATAATCATCATGCGAGCGACTCTCAAGCCGGTGGACGAGTTCCCGTCATTGTTACTGATACAGGGTACAGGATGTCCCGAAATAAAGTTTATATTTGTTTACCATCCTTTTTTTTTTTTGTTAACGGGGAGGAAATCTTCAAAGATACCCCGCCTTCTGGGGAAGGCGGCGGTTATGTGGGGTTTTACCCACTAAAACCTCCCCGGTGGCCCTTTCCTCGGTGCATGACGAGGGGCTCCGGGATCTCCAGTGGAACGCACCGGAGCCCCTCTGCACTGTGCTCAAGGAGAGCACGTCCCGGGGGAGGTTTTTCCTCCCCTGTGCCCTCATAGTGCAAGGCTACACGGGCCAGCCGATGTCGCCTTCTTCCCGGGTCCACCTTAGCGGACGACAAAGGCCCCCACCCTTGTCGCCCAGTGAACCTGAGGCCCCTTTAGTCGCCTTATACGACAGGCAAGGGATACCGTAGTCTTATTCTTGAGAGCCCAGAACTACAGGGCTGTTGTTGTTGTTGTTGTTTACCATCCTGTAAGGAACGTAACACATTTCAGGGTCATAAAGTTTATATTTGTTTACCATCCTGTATGAACGTAACACATTTTAGGGTCATAAAGTTTATATTTGTTTACCATCCTGTATGAACGTAACACATTTTAGGGTCATAAAGTTTATATTTGTTTACCATCCTGTATGAACGTAACACATTTTAGGGTCATAAAGTTTATATTTGTTTACCATCCTGTATGAACGTAACACATTTCAGGGTCCCAGCTCTTGGGAATTTAGTAATGCATAACACTGGTGGGTTAATAGCTTCACACGTTAGTTAATGGTTCGATAAAGAAATAATAACAAAAAAATACACTTAAGATTCTTCGATATACTCACTTCTAATTAAGAGAAATAGATAGATTTATAGACTCTTTATTGCCCACATTTTTAGGTACAATCAATAAGTAAAAACTAAGCATTACCTAAAAGTGGAGTGTGAGGGATCCTTCCGGGAAGAGATCCTTCCAGGCAAACCTGTAGTACAGTAGAGGTTAAATAAATATATAGTAGGGTAATAAGAAACGTCAATAATGAAGAAACAAGCATTATTTATAATAAGGACTTAACCCTATTAATACGTACAAAAAGATATAATACAAAACTTACATTATACATATATATTTATAAATAAATACAGGGTATTATGAGACCATTTCCGAAATCGAAAACAAAACAAACTAAGGAAACCTTTAATGATGGTACAGAAAAAATATCGATCCTGATTTAAAAAAATCATATTCAACGTTTTTTATTGTCTCTCCCTTACAAACGGCTTAACAAATATAAACGTTCTTTCGGGACATCCTGTATTATGAGCACGAAATAGCGGGACATTTACGTGACTTAGATTGAACTGATGGACTGTCGTTCTTGTTTCGTTGCACTTGCATTTTTCAAATCTTAATAAACGTTTCTAATTGCTATTTAGGAAATTGTGTCCGAATTTAATTTGAAAAAAGGAATTCTGACCCAATTTATTTACTATCGCATATATTTTTAATGAATTTTAACTTTTTACTTGGCATGAAAATATTGGCAAAAGCGTGTTTAACAAATAGTTGGATGACTCTTATATGTAAATAAATTGAAAGCGCCACTGTCTAGCTTATAATCCATTCGCTACACTCAAGTGCAACATTAAATTTCTAGCCATTGGTCTATTAAATATATGAAATTTAATTTTTTCAACACGACGAGCGTAATATTGTACATATTAGCCTAAATCCATCAGTGGATTAAATAAGACTACAATAAAAAAGTATGTAACAAGAAAAGCACCAAAATACCTAACAGCTCTCAAACAATTTACCTTTAAAGTTATAGTAGGTATGTCATAATTATATTCGTAACTTAATAAAAATAAGCTCCTACGTCCTTCAAACCCTAGCGGGGTAGACAGAGACAGCTCTCCCTTTTCCTCAAGCTTGTCAGGTCCTATATGTGGCAGGAGGTGAGCCGTACCCATAAAATTTGTAGCCTTTTGTTTGTAATTAAAAAACTAAACTAGCTCCTGCCAGCCATCCTGCGAAGATCGTCGTACCACCAAGTACGAAGTACACTTCAATATGCGTCAAATTTCTCACAATATGATTAATTTAATGTAAAATATAGTCACAATTTATAGTGAGTATGCTGTCTTAAGGCATATTCTTATGTAGTTAAAGTTTTTAAACTGTAAACAGTTAAGTGTAAAACAGTGAAAGCGCGCAATCAAGTTTGGCGTACGGTTTGTACGTATGTTTCGACTGTGTGAGTGCTTTCGGACTAGCGGAGCCTCGCTGCGCATCTTGCGAGAACGTTTCCGAGGTATAAAAGAAGGTAACATAGTGTTTCGCGGACCCATTGCTCTACACATACTCGGCGGAACATCGAAACATACCAGGTATATAGTGTTGTGCGTTTCGTGAATAGATAATGCCAGTGATGTGATATTACGCAGTGACGTGATCATTATTTTTAGAAGTCTGTTTTCTGTTGACAGAGTGCCGCCATTACAATATCCAGACTGACATGATGCGGTGGTTTACGTTGGTAAATAACTATCATTTATATATTTTGATACGTTACTTTATTCGAGAAAGCGTTTGTTTGTACACAAGGTTAACCGGTAGATTAACTAACAGGTTTATAGATAATAAAAGCGATTTAATTACTTATAATTCTGTGTAACGGGCTTATATTCAATTAGATTTTTATCCTTTATTATTCTGCTAAATTATGATAAATTCATTTTATGGTTCACATAGGTCAATGAACTTCTAAGATGTTATATATTTAATTAAGACGATAGCAAAATGCTTGATAACAAAGGATTCATTTAATTAAACAAAAGTAAACTATCACGTCCTATTAACGCGAGCGGAGTAGACAGGGGCGGCTATCGCAATTCGGTATTAGTTAGGCTTATCAGGTCCCTTTGACAGGTGATAAGCCTATCGCTATACACCGGACACAATTTTTTTACCGTTACTCGCAATAAACCGAAAAAACGGCGATTTATTGGTACAAGCCGAATAGTATTCGAACCCACGACACCAAATCGTAATTGAAACCTCTTAGCCACATCCAATCACTGATTTTTCATAATAAATACCAGCAATATGTAGAAATAGCATTAATTTATCACGGAGAATGTCGCAGAACGTTATATGCTCCTAGTGAATAGCGTCATTTTATTTATGTGGTAAAAGTTGTAACGGGTTTCTTTTGTAAAAAAAAATAATGAAGCGAACCCAAAATGTCCTAGATTTTAATACACCGTAAAGTCTGATCCACTTCCTTCTATAAGATAACAACATTGAATAATGTATTTCGTTGAATAAAACTCTTTCAAACAAATACAGTATATTTCATGCTAATGGACGTCTTTTTTTTTTTTTATAATTTATAAGCAAGTGCTTGACTACGATCCCACCTGATGTTAAGTGGAAATGCAGTCCTGGATGGTAAGGCGCACTAGCTTAGTAAATGCCTATTCACTCTACTCTTGAAAATACCCACATTGTAATCGGAAGGAAAGACAGACGCGGGCAAACTATTCCAGTCCTTTGCTGTACGAAGAATGAAAGACGAAGCAAATCGCTTCGTTCGGGTTTGGGTTGAACATCCCGTTCACAACAAAAGGATGAAATCCCGCAGTGCGTCTAGAAGTCCGATGGTGGAAAGGATGGGGGAATTAGATCATGTAGTTCCTGAGCACACTCTCCAAAATGCATTTTGTAGAAAACCGAAAGGCTAGCTACCTTACGCCTGTGCTCAAGACTGAGCAGATTGGTTTCAGCTGCGTCACCAAATAGCCTCTTAGTCCGCCTCTCCACCGAGTCCAAAGCTGCGAGATGGCATTTAGCTGCGCCTGCCCAAATGTGACAGCAGTATTCTACACACAACCGGACTTGAGCTTTATAAAGTGTTAAAAGACGAGACGTCTCATGTCATTTCAGCGTAACTTTACCGTTATAATCATCAGCCCGTATTAATCCTCTTCTGGAAATAGGCCTTCCTCCATACACAATCTTCCACTCTACGCATCCATCCACTTTCAGTTATCCTTATAAGGTCGCCGGTTCATTTAGGGCTTTTTAACTTTACCATAGTTTATTCAAGTAATTTTGTTAATTTTATCTAAGAGATTTTTCTCGAAAATGTGTTTATTTTTAACCGACTTTTAAAAAGGAGGTTGCTTTTTATTATTTTTTTTTTAAGTTTTTGCTCTCAATGTAGTGTTGTATGAATCAATTTTGTAACTTTTTTTTGTTTGAAAGGGTTGGTTTTCAAAAAGTGTCCATAATAATTTTGTTGGTTAATTGGATTCCGAAGACTAGTAATAATCGTATAGAAAAATAATTGTTGATTATTGGTAACTTGATGACAATCCAAGACTTGGTAAGTGCTCTTTAAAGATAACGAGCACGAACGTGGAAAACGTAAGATACGTAGAACGTAAAATATAGGCATCAGAATTTGGTATGATATCTTAGGAAATTTTTATTTACCAATAAACACCAAAAACCACCTTCAAATCAATTACAACGTGACAGACCAAGCATAAATCGCTGCTCGCAGACTCTTTTATATGCTCTCTGTTAAAGCACCTACTTACTGACCAAACCGGTGGCCATCTTCGGTGCATGAGAGGCTTCGGAATCTCTAGCAGAATGCGTCTGTTCCCCTATACACTGAGAAGTTTCTCCCCCAGCACTCTCGCACTGCTGATGCACCACTCTGTGTTGCCTTCCTCCCTATTCCACTGTAACGGATTAAAAGAGCCCCCATCCTTCTTGCCCGTAAACCCGAGTCGAGTCGAGTCACTAGTCATCTACAAGGTTCACGAGAATCTCGCAGGTACGGGCCCGGGTGTTACCCCATTACCCGGGTTATCAGCGCAGGGGCCGACTGCTTCCCTGGTGGTGGGTACCGCTAATCCCTCAAGCGTCAGCCGCGACGAATCTATCTGCTGCGCCCTCCCGACCTCTCGATCTCGATTGAGACGGAGGTCGAGAGAGTGGGCGAATATATAGGCCTAGCTGTTCAAAATCTCCCTAGAATAGGGGAATTTGAACCTCTCAAAAACCCGATGGCCCTTTACGCTTTTTATAACAGGTACTGGAAATCATAGTCGAGTCCTATAAGCCGTGGTTAAGGTAGACGCTCTCATTTCCAACTATTAAACACTGACATAATATATTCCATTTAATTTTATGCCAAGTTAAGTAAAGTTGTTACAGAAGGCTCGGTAATTTTTTACTTGATTATTTGCGGCTCATAAATAGTTTATAGTGTTAGGCAATCATACATTATAACAGCTAGTACAGAGCATTAGAATAATTAGTTCTGCATCATAATGTGATAACTTCCTTTGGAAGTTAGATAAGTTTACGGTAGCTCGATGGCCACTTCATTTTTTTTAAGATGAAGTTAATTAGGGCTACAGAAAGGTCTAGCAAAGAAAGTGGACTCTTAATACCTAAACTGAAAAGGAATAGGAAACAGTTGAAGACCTAGTATTATGGTGTCACTGTCATTGTTTGTAGTATTTGAAAAATAATTTGGTAATATTATAATTGGATTAATTATTATATTATTATTGAATATTAGAATAGAGCCGTGGTAGCTCAGTTGGCTCAAGTTGCATAGTACGCTAGCAACCCGAGTTCGATTCAGTGCCGGTACCAATAAATTTGTTGTTGCAATTTTATGTGCTGATTAACCACGCGCTCGGCGGTGAAGGAAAACATCGTGAGGAAACCTACATGTCTTAGAAAATTTTTCTACGACATGTGAAGTCTGCCAATCCGCATTAGGGCCGCGTGGCGGACTGTGCCCTTATACTCTCTTTACAGAGAAGGCCTCTGCCCAGCAGTGGGACATATATATTATATATATAAAGGCTGTAACTTTAACTTTTATTATAATTGGATTCCGGCTTCATTATTAACTAATCACTTGACCACGCGCTCGGCTGTAAAGGAAAACATCGTGAGGAAACCTACATGGCTCAGAATTTTTTAACGCATGCGAAGTCTGGCAATCTGCACTAGGGCGGACTACGCCCTTGTACTCTCTTAACAGAGAAGGCTTGCGCCCAGAAGTGGAAAATAAACATACATATATTTGATTAGAGTATAATGACAAACAGATCTAATGTGTAATTTCATTACTGTAAGTTAATAGCCTGATGGTTTAAGGTACAGTCTGCGAATACCGTCACGGGTTCGAATCCAGAATTCGATTATTGACGTAAACCAGTTCCTAATACAAGTCTAAGCGGATTTTAAATGATAGTTAACAAGATTGTTAGTAATATTTGTGCAAAAAATATGGCTAGCATTCTTTATAAAACAAATTATTAACAAAAAATCATTTTATTATTGCTAAGTACTGGTGTCTATATACTCTTTTTCTGTTGATTGTTTTAAAGAAGTACTAGTCTTGGATTATCATAAACTTACCAAAATAGTAATAAACCTTTCTTCCATACGATGTTAAGCAGGTTCTTGGTATATTTTCGGAGCCAAAGGTCGTATACCAACAAATTGGAACAATATGGGACCTAATTGACACTAGAAAAAAGGTTAATTGAGAACCTGCTCGAATCGTCGACGATCAGGGTCTTTTGCGATCGTCTTAACCTTCTTGGCCTGCGAAAAGATGTCGGGGCACTTTGCATTCTCTATCGCATTTACCATGGGGAGTGTTCTGCTGAATTGTTCGGAATCATACCAGCTACTGATTTTCATTACCGCTCATCTCGGCAGGTTTCCAAATTTCATGGACACCATCTTGATGGTTGGCGTTCCACGACTGTCCGTTTCTCGCATTACTTTCTTCCGCGCTCTAACAACCTGTGGAATCAACTGTCACCAGGTGTTTCCGAACCTTTACGATTTAGGGACCTTTCAGAAACGAGCTCACTTCTACTTCAAAAGCAATGCACCTGCAGCTTTTTCGGTGCTGTGTTTATGGGCGAAGGTTATCACTTAAGATCAGGTGAGCCGTAAGCTCGTTTGCCCCTTTTTGTACAAAAAATGGACTACATTAGATTTCCCGCGTCTGTCTTTCCCTTCGATTGTAATGTGTGTGTTTTCAAGACTAAAGTGAATAGGCATTTACTGACTGCATTACCACGTAACATCAGGTATGATCGTGGTCAAGCACTAGCTTAGAAAGCTTGCAAACTATGACAAGACAAGTTTACGTGATACCGTTTTAGAGGCACAGCAAAGATCGTCAAGTATAGTAAAACACTCAGATATATCACAAATTATTGTGTTACTTGCTTTGGCTATAATAGCATTTTTAAATAGTATGTCTATGTATAAAGATAGTTATGCGGGGTTTGACCCACTAAAACCTCCCCGGTGGTCCTTCCTCGGTGCATGGTGAGGGGCTCCGGAATCTCCAGAGGAACGGAACGGACCCTTTGCACTGTGCTCAAGGAGAGCACGTCCCACGATAATGCCCTCGCAATATAAGGCGACACGGGCCAGCCGATGTCGTCTTCTTCCCGGGTCCACCATGGCGGACGACAAAAGCCCCCACCCTTGTCGCCCAGTGAACCCGAGGCCCCTTTTAGTCGCCTTCTACGACAGGCAGGGGATATCGTAGTCTTATTCTTGAGAGCCCAGAACTACAGAGCTGAAAGATCGTTAACCTAGGTCGATTCTTTGTGCCAAATAGCAACAAGTTCGTTTGCCTACATTTTATTTGTAATAAATACTTATTGACAGTCATCGTAATTGCACACTCGTGGTTTGTAATGACGTCCGTTGCAATATTGTGTTATGTAACACAATGTTAAAATGATGGTGTGGTGTTAAATTGACATTTGAATGTGAAATAATGTGGAAATCGTGGTTTAGTTTCTGGTTTCATCCCTGAGCATTGCATAATAATAATGATATTTTCCTTTATTTATCTTTAATTCTTATGTTAGACTTTTTAAAATATTAAAATATTAAGCGCCAATAGCCTAATGGTATAGGGTACGGTCTGCGAATCGTAAGGTCGTGGGTTTGAATCCACCATTCGTCTACTGACGTGAACCATGTCCTAGCACAAGCTTAAGCTTAGGTGTAATGGTTAACAAGATTGTTAGTAATATTTCTGAAAAAATATTGCTAGCTTTCATTTTTAAACAAAAAATATAAGAAGTAAAACAGGACTATAAAAGATTATAAACATTATAAAGACCTAACCTAGAGTGCCGCGGGTAGCGAACCAGGGCCCAGGCAACCGGTTAGGGCTACATAGAAAAAAACCTCATAACGTTGCGTGCCGTGTCCAGGAGTACCGCCTTCTGTATCTGACCCTTGACCCAGCCATCTAGCGAAAGTCTCTTGAGGAGTTGTTGTTCGAGAGTTTTCGCTATAAGCCCGTTCGCGAAAACGATTCTCGGGACAGTGATCGTCGAATCCACATCCCACATTGCGGTCACCTCGTGAGCCAAGTCGAGATACTTGGTGATTTTTTCCCTTTCAACCTTCACCAGGTTCTGGTCATGTGGGATTGTAATATCGACGAGCACCGCCTGTCGCGTTGATCGATCTGTCAGCACAATATCAGGTTTATTGGCGACGATCTGTCATCACAGACAAGAAGTAGTCCTGAATTCGATTCCAATAGAGCGTTACATGGCCATTTTCGAGATCCGACGCCGGTGTATACTTATAGTACGGCACATCGGACTCCACAAGACCATATTGAAAAGCAAGTTGCTGGTAAATAATACTGGATACCAGGTTCTGATAATTCTCAAAGTGGACCCGGGAAGAAGACGACATCGGCTGGCCCGTCTCGCCTTGCACTGCGAGGGCACAGAAGGGGGAGGGATAAACCGCCCCTCCGGACGTGCTCTCCGGAAGCACAGTGCACAGGGCTCCGATGCGTTTCACTGAAGGTCCCGGAGCATGCACCAAGGAAGGGCCACCTAGGGGTTTTAGTGGGAAAGAACCCCACATAACCCGGCCTTCCTTATCTTCTTGAAGATTTCCCCCCCGTCAAAAAAAAGTTATTAGAGGTTCAGGCTAAGCGACCTAAGAGCTATGCCACCTCTCAATCCGGTGAAGCAGTAAAGGCCAGCTTCTCCGTGCCAACTGTGATAGTTCGTCCAAAAAAAAAAGAAAAAAAAAAGTTATGATATTTTTAGTGTTGGGCTCGTGCTTGTATCGTAGTAACAAAATTACTACGGCTAGTAACATAAAAAGAAAAATAAAAACATTTCGATCAAATTAAACTTTAAACATTAAGCATGATTAAGTTAAAGAATATTTATAAAAAAAAAGTGCACGTGTGAAACTACTTGCTTAATATAATTTAATAAGTTTTTTTTTATTTATTTTTCCTATGTTAATATTATTTTCATTTAAACATGACATTGTAATGATTAATATCACTTGTGAGAGTGTTAACGAATTGAGAAATGGCGCGGGGACTCATGTTCATCTAATTTTCATTTTCATCTTAGACGTAAGAAATAAGTGTATGTGTTTTAAAAGACTTGGCTTTAAGGTCTTGTTACCAAGCCATAAAATATTCATCAACAAAGAGTGTTGACGTTGACGTGGAAAATAAAGGTAGTTTAATAATATTTTTCGTAAAAAAAATATGAATTTCAATGATAACAACAAATAAGCAGTAAAAAATTATATTCAATATATTTTACATATATTAACTTATGTTATCTGTAATAGGAGAGCTCCCCTTTTTTCCAGTTTTTAGTGTAAAAAATCACTTTCTAAAGGTTAGTACACGGTATTATGGGCTCATCTAACCTAACCTAATTTTGGTGAAAAGTGGACAGTGCAAGTTGTCTCTGTCTAACCCGTTTGTGTTAAAGGGATATAATAGTTTATTTATTATTTATAATCACCGCCACCTATCTAATGTTTACCGCCACGCGGTCGTAATTTATTGATACTGGAAAATTCATCAATCTGTCTCTATCTAATCTGGTTCTAATCTAAAAATCTGGTTTAAAAGGACGTGACAGGTTGTGTTTTACTTAAATGTACATATCTATATTATCCTAATGATTAGAATGAAACACAGATCAGGAAACGTTAGCTCGATGTCGCAACTCCGCTCTGGACGCAAGTTCGATGTACTTTCTCTTTCGTTATACGTCGATTTAATCCGTTAATGTTCACTTTCATCTCGCATTACTCCGTCGGGCACGTAATGTTCAACATCTTCGTTAGTCTCGGCACATGTTTATAAAGATTTATTAACTTTTAACGAGTTGTTATTTACTGTTGTTGGTGAATAAAAACCGGTCAAGATTCTCTCAGATATAAACTAAACAATTACTTAATGCGAATTGTTTGATATATTATAATAAAAACCTGAGTTATTGTTAATTCAGTAAATAAAAATAAAAAATTCCTTAATATTTATTGAATTAGGCAGTACATTAAAAGTTAAATTCTTATTAAATTTTGTTACTATTAAATAATGAACTATAATATACTATTAAATATTGTTACTAGTAAATAATGAATATTATCATAAATTAACTCTACCTCGCGATTGAAAATATAAAATCATTTAAATTTCAAATTGCAAGGTTTTGAATATATTTTGAAATATATATTAAATTTTATTTAAATTGTGATTTAATATGGGTTAATAGTAAAATATTTACAATATTATTAGGTATTTTACAAAACATTTATAAAAATGCGCCAAACCAAAAAAAAATAAAAAGAAAAAATTAAATCAATCATAAAAAAGTGTGGTAATTCAGAATGCTTATTATAAAACACAAAATTATTTTGATGATCAAAGCGTACGGGAACAAGTTGCATAAACGCCTCCACGCTGCATAATTTTTATATTATTTTTATAATCAAATAATTATAATAATATTTTTATATTATAATCTTATAATTTAGTCTAAAGTTGTTATTTAATAGTTATTTAAAATAATGATGAGTGTTAGTTACTTATTTGAATAAATGAATAATAAACAATAATGGTTAATTTGTAATATTTTATGTTATTGTCTGATTGTATAAATAATAGCTCTGAGTTTTTCCTCGCTTATAATTGATTATATTGATTTGGATTCTTTATCGTGAGTGCTCCTTTGAAGCCTATATGAATAAACATATTATGATTTGATTTGAAAGTTTTATTAATTTTTAAATCCGTGTTATTTACTGTATGTACTTTTTGGAATCCTTGGCGTCGATATATCGAGTGTCGTTCAGTTTCGTGGTCACTTGAAAGGCAAAGCAAAATTGGCCTCCAATAAACTTGGCATACTCAGTGGAGCGATACAGTATTTCACGCCTGCCCACCGTTTGCAACTTTACAAGGCGCAAGTACGGCCTCATATGGAATACTGTTCGCATTTCAGGGCCGGGGCTCCCAATACCAACTTCTTCCGTTTGGCCGTGTACAACGTAGAGCTGCTCGAATAGTCGACGATCAGGGTCTTTCCGATCGACTCGACCCTCTGAGTCTGCGAAGAGATGTCGGTTCTCTTTACATTCTGTATCGCATTTACCATGAGGAGTGTTCTGAGGAATTGTTCGGAATTATCCCAGCTACCGATTTCCATTGCCGCACATCTCGGCAGAATTCCAAATTCCACCATCTTGATGGTTGGCGTTCAACGACTGCACGTTTTTCGCGTAACTTTCTCCCACGCACTGCCAACTTGTGGAATCAACTGTCTCCAGCGGTGTTTAGGAACGTTTACGATTTCGGGACCTTCAAGAAACGAGCCTATTCCTATCGCAAAGGTCGGCAACGCACCTACAGCTCCTCTGGTGCTGTGGATGTTCAGGGGCGACGGTGATCACTTAAGATCAGGTGAGCCGTATGCTCGTTTGCCACTGTTCATAAATAAAAAGAAGTATATTGTTGTTGGTGAAAGGCAGAGAAAATAATGTCGAAATATATTAGATATATTGTCATTTAGCAGGCCTAATATTAAACTGATAAAAATATATATCAGTAAATTTCATAATGGGATAAAATTTTTAATTTCATAATTGGAAAAAAAAAATGTTTACGTTTATGAATACGTGACCGAAATATCTATTATAATTCATAAGCTGTTGATTTTGTAAAATTATAAATAAATAAATAAATTCCATTTAGCACGCGGAAAAAGAACATCCTGAAATAATTAAAGGATTGTAATTACCGATCGAGTTTGACGTGCGAGTACGTTAAGAAATGTAGAAATAAAAGTGAAGTAAGAAGAGAAAAAACAAATGCATATTTTTTTTATTTATGTTACTCTTTTTTTCCGTTCTCATTATTAAACTATATCAAAACTATATTATGGCGAATGTGCAACGCCTGGACAAAAAACTGCAGTTTTTATGGCGTCAAGAAATATCTTCATGTATAAATTGTTTGAATAAATGAAGAAATAAAAAAAATACTTTTATAGATTATTTAGATTTTAAAACAAAGTATCTCTTTCATTTAATTGATTTTTTCACATAAAAAAAAGATACAAAATACATTCTATCAAAATAAAACTAAAATGAGTTTAACGTATTTTACGAAAATTGTGCAATTTTTTCAAGGATATTTCAAAACAATATTTAAGAAAATACTACTTCACTATTTCTTAGCACAATAAAAATAAATAAAAATATTTATGATGTATTTTCAAATAACTGCATGATTTCTAAATATTGTGATTTAAAGAAGAAAGCATTTTATTTACATAAAGATGAGATATAAAGATTAAGCTTATGAAAAGATAATAAATATTGCGATTAATATAAATTATGATAATAGAATCATTTTCGAAAGACAAGAGAAAGCACCAATGCATATATATTTTAAAATTATAAATGGCCAATTAATTCTAAGCAATTCATCACCAATTTCATGTTTATATTTTAATCAATAACATTACTTCCGCTATCATAAAATTATTCATCCTTTTTAATAACAGCCGCTGCAGTATAGACATTTTTGCGTAATGTAATGGCGCAGGTTCATCCATATTTATAAAGTAGCAGTAATTTTATCATTTGATATCATAGAGGTCATTGGAAGTAACGTGAGAGGGAATACACTATTTTCACTTCTGTACTATTAAGTAAATGGTTATTGTCGGTTTCGTAATGAGTATAAGATGCTATTGTGGGTTCAAAACAACGAGATTCACGCAACGCTAAACCGTTTAACGAATTCGCTGTATTTAACCAAAGTGTGTCGCGTACATTGCTTACAGGCAGAGAAAATAATGGTTATATAAGACTATGATTGTAACTTTTGATATTGTGCCTACTTAAGTCGTGATTATTACTTGAAAGTCTATAAAATACCGCCACTGGACTACTCGTTTAATATAATTTAATTTCCTTATTAAATATACGAGCCGTGGTAACTCATCCGGGCCTCAAATTGCACAGTATGAGAGAATTTGCCTATTGCTATTATAATTAAATGCTTTAAGAAATTTACTCTTATTATTTATGTAAAATATACGTGACCCTGGTAGCTCAGTGTGGGAGCTGTGGGGGCAGTCGCCTCAAGTTACATAGTACACTAGCAACCCAAGTTCGATCCCCGATGCCAGCACTAATAAATTTGCTTTTGCAATTTTATGTGTTAATTTACCACGCGCTTGACAGTGAAGGAAAAAGTCGTGAGGAAACCTACATTTCCTATAAAAAATTTCTAAGACATGTAAAGTCACCCAATCCTCATTAGGGCCGCGTGGCGGTCTACGCCCTTACACTCTCTTTACAGAGAAGGCCTGTGCCCAGCAGTGGGACACATATAAAGGCTTTAACTTTTTATTTTAGTCGTAAATAACGCAATTATCGTGTTTAAATTCTCATCCAACTCTTTACTGGGAAAATAGAATTGAAAAACACAGAAATATTACACTGAATGAAAGTATAGAAATATGCCGATCATAATGACTGTCTGTCAAGATGTTTACATTTTCACATGGGATATTCTGTTTAATTCCAGATATTGGTGTGTGCAGTTATAACAAGAGTGACTTCGGAACCGGATCCGAAAAAATATAAGCCAGATGATACCGAAAAAGACAAAAATTCTGCATCTACTTTGACTGATGACGAAAAGAAATTTTTAAGAGAAGTTGAGGAAAAATTTGGTGTTAAGTCTCAGGTTCCCGTTGAAATTGGCCACAATGATACAGCAATTAAAGTGATAGCAACAAATTCAACAGAAAAAACTCCATTACCTGCGGTAATTGCGATTGAAATTGTAAACGATACAGACTCAAAATCTAAAGGGAAAAGAACTATAGATGCCAACCTTGGCTATGGATACCGCACAAATGAAGGGTATAAATATACATATTTTGGAAAACCAACGCAGGATAAGGGTAAATTTATGATATATCCGTATTCGCAACATGATATTTCTACGCAATACAATGGACACGGTGCTGAGTATTCACAACGGTCATCGGAAAAACATTCTAAGGCAACAAGTGTGGAAATTCAACCATCACAAGCTTTCGAATTGGTGTCAGTAAAAGATGAGGAGCTCTACGACGGCAGTTTGGAATCTTCACATGCTAATGCAAATACGCCTAGCACACATCCGTCGACTTTATATACGACATATAATGGTGAAGGGCTATCAGGCTTGAGCGGTCAGTTTCCAAATTTAATGTCCAATTACTTCGTTGAACCAAAACAACTTCTTACAAATCCCCAATATCAAGATGTCGGCTTAACTCAGGATCATTTGAGTATGAATGGTTTAGATCAAAATCGTCCTGTAGTACCTGTTTTAGTTTTAAGAATTCCTAGTTCCTATCTAAATAATCCAACAGCGGAATTGTATGCAAACTTGCCAAATAATTATCCATTGTCACATTATTTAAATAATGTCAATCTCCAGGGTTTGGTTAATCAATATTTAAAAAAAAATGGCTACGAATTTGCACCTCAAGTCACATATCAACATCCCCAAATTTCAACGTCCGCTATCACACCTACAGTATCATCGTCGTATAGTTCCGAGCCACAACAGTATTCGAATCCTCACGTCCAGCCCTCTTACACTCAATCTGATTATTCTGGAGTACAATATTCAGCAGTAAAACCTGTCATGGCTAAATATCCATCCAGCTTTAATAGGCAAAAGTATTTAAGTTCCCAAATTCAATCACAATACAGAAGACCCGTACAGCAACAAAAATACGAATACCGATACCAATATGTGCCACAGACGGCAACGCATACACAAGCTATCTATGGACAATCACGGTACAAGAATCCCCAGTTGTCACCGACGGCAACTTATGAACAGCAGAGTGAATATGCTGCGTTATCTAAACCAACTCCGTATACAGTCAGTAGCACTGAATATGAATCTCCTCAATTTTCTACTAATCAGGATGCGAAGATCATTTCTGTGGAGTATGATACTAACTCACCATCACATCCTTCACTGTCTACAGAAAATTCCAACAATGAAACACCACAATATGACTATACCAGGGAAAGTCAGACAGGATATAGTCCCCAACAAACATTAACCCATGACTATACTAGTCAATCATTAGCAGATTACTCATCTTCTCAACTCGCTGAATATTACGCACAAAAGCAACCGGAATATACGGAAACTATTAACGTATATCCATCTCAAGCTTCAAACGAAGAACATGACCAACAATCATATCCCGAAGCGAGTAGAGAGCAAGGATACGATTATCCAAAGCCAAGAGAAGAATCAGCAAGTAACTCTTACGTAATTAAAGAAAATGCACCAAATAAAGATCACACTATCGCTACTGTATTACCTTTCACTTACAAACAGGCAAAAAAACCAAATAGTGCAACAGTTCAAACCGTAAGCTATGTAACTCCCGAGCCCCATTCATCTAAATATCAGTCGCGATATAGAATAATGGTGCCACAAACTGTACTGAAAAGTCAAGACGAAAAAGTAGTGTACGTAAATTCGATGCCCATGCACTATACCAAAGCTGGACACTACAATCAAGATTACAATGCCGAGGAAGCTTATAGTTCAAATTTGAAATACAATACTGGGAGTTATTATACGTCCCCAATGAGTAAACAAAAGATTCAGTCCTATCCAAGAAATTATCACAGTCATCCAAAACGAATGATAAGACCTGACAGCAAGGCTGAAGGAACAATGCAATCTAAAAAACCAAACGGCAAAAAGAAGTCATCCCAATAAACGATCTCTACAAAATAAGGTTCTTCGTGTAAAGTTTTGGTTATAATAGTCATTGTATTGTATATGTTTAATGAATAGTTGATAAGATTTCATGTAAATACATTGAAATAGTTTCCGAAACAATATTACAGGATACAAACCGTAAGAATTTTGAAAGTATAATGATACGTTAAATTACATCTGAAATCATTGTAAATTTCCTAAAAAAATATTATTATTTATTTTGCTACATAATATAAATAAATGTGGCTGTTTAAGTGTGCAATAAATTAAACTAAGCTTAACTAGAATATAGTTTAAGAGTAACAATAAATTTTTAAATATAACATTTTTACTTAATGCTGAAACTCAAGAAGAAATTTTTGAAGTTTTGGCAGGATACTTGGGCAGAACTTTGATAGGAGTTGAATAAAATACTGTTGCAGTAGTTGAAGTAGACCGTGGAATCCAGAATGATTTATTTGGTCAGTTAGTCAGTCAGTCACGAGTCATCTACAAGGTTCACGAGAACCTCGCAGGTACGGGCCTCGGGGTGTTACCCCATTACCCGGGTTATCAGCGCAGGGGGCGACTGCTCCCCTGGTCGTGGGTACCGTTTTAGAACGGATTTTTAGGAATAAATATTTTTACGTCCAGGCTAATCCCTCAAGCGTCAGCCGCGACGAATCTATCTGCTACGCCCTCCCAACCTCTCGGTCTCGATTGAGACGGAGGTCGAGAGGGGGGCCTATATGTTCAAAAGCTCCCTAGAATAGGGCTATACAAAGTGTGTGTGTGTGTGTGTGGTGTCATCTGCTTAGTTCCCGTGAACTTCGCAGGTACGGGCCTCGGGGTGTTACCCCATTACCCGGGTTATCAGCGCAGGGGGCGACTGCTCCCCTGGTCTTGGGTACCGTTTTAACACGGATTTTTTAGGTATAACTATTTTTGCGTCGTGGCTAATCCCTCAAGCGTCAGCCGCGACGAATCTATCTTCTACGCCCTCCCAACCTCTCGGTCTCTATTGAGACGGAGGTCGAGAGGGGGGCCTATACGTTCAAAAGCTCCCTAGAATAGGGGAATTTGAACCTACGGGGCACGTCCGGAGGACCCGCGCAGGTGTTCGTGCGGACCGTTGTCCGCACGGTCGAATAAGTTACGAGCTAGTCTCGTGACAAATTCGTGAATCGATTCGATGCCTAAATCGCGTTGTATTACATCATTTCTGACGTAACGCCCCGCGTTTAGGATCATTCTCAAGGTTATGTTTTGTTGTGCTTGGATGCGGTTCCTTGCACTGTTACTGGTTAATCCGTACCACGCTGTAGCGGCGTACGTCAATCGTGTACGAATGTAAGCCTTGTAGACGGAGAGTTTAGCTCGGACGGGCAAGTGAGATGCCAATACTGGTCTCAATACCGCTCTCGCAGCTCGCGCTTTGAATCATACGATTCACCTGAGGGGCCATTGATAGCCTGCGATCGATCTTGCAATTTATTTGGGTAAATGTTGCTCTTTATATACAAAATATGGAAGTATTGAATCTTATTTTTGTCCAATAAAAAACGCTGAATTCGGCGCGCTGTCCCCCGCGCTTCACTCCGCCGGAGAGATATGTGCGTGGCGTGGTTGCTCCGTTTCATTTGCTCACTAGCGGGCCTCACGTGTGTAGTGTGCTGCGCGTGACCTTGAGCGGTCGTTGTGTTGTGACCGTCGAGTTGTGCCCGTCGAGTTGTGACCGTCTAGTTGTGTTTTCTTAACAGTTTCTTGAGAACATTCTATCAGTCCTTTTCAGGACTTTATTAATAGTTTCACTGAGAACTTTATCTATCAGTCCTTTTCGGGACTATATTAATAGTTTCCTTGAGAACAACTCAGTTCTTTTCAGAACTAACTCCTTAAAGTATTTGTAATGAATGCCACAAAGTATTACTTTTTTATGTATTTTTGTGGTGTCGCCATAGACCTGCATGTACATATTATATTTATTATGATAAACGATGAATTGACTCTATATAATATACATATGCATGCCGTTCTATCGGCAGTTGAGATGCTCTCATAAAATTTTGATAGTAAATACAATTGCAATTGCTTTTTCATACATGCAAGAAGTATAAACGGATGAATGATTTTTTTTGTTAGAAAATGGGTGTAAATTTATCGTAAACAAATATGATTGATGTCTGTTACCGCCCAGCTTCTTCCAATAAAAACTTAAATTGGTTTTGTTTTATTTGAAATTAGTATAAAGTATATCATTATTATACGATGATTTAAATCCCAGACAGTCAAACCAAGGAGTTTTTAAACATAGATATTTTGGACATACAAATACGTTATAAAAAGAAAATATAACACACGAAGAAGCATCGGACAGTTCTAACATGATGCCACTATTGGACACCGTTTTAACATGTGCAAGGCTGCCACAGTGCTGATTTTCAGCTGTGTCCAGGATATTGTATTATTTATTACTGTTATATTGTTGGTTAAAGGTAAGGTGATAAATATAACTTAGGCTAGAGTTAACTAGAATGATTCTAAAGCGTCATATTTTGCATATGGAAAAAAGTCATTTTTTTTGTTTTCGTGAACCCACAAATATCAACACGAAAAATTGCTGGTGCATTGCCGACCATTGTTGAAGAGTTAGGCTGTTCCCCTTACCCAACAGATGAAAGGCAGTAGTAATAATAAAATATTTTGCAGCGAGCACTTTTTGATTTAAATTTTTACGGTTGCAACTTTTGCACCAAAAAGTTCGCAGGCGCTGAAATATTTTTTATGTGGGAAATGTAATGTTTATTCAGCATACCTGTAATGCATAGTACACATTTATTGTGTAACTAAAATTTTTCACAATAAACCCAATAAAAGAAATTTATGACAGAATATTTAAGGATACCATATTAATATCTAATTATATTATGTAATTAAATAAAATAGTTACATATATTTATTACGTACCTTACTTAATAATATATATATATATATATATATATATATATATATATATATATATATATATATATATATATATATATATATATATATATATATATATATATATATATATATATATATATATATATATACATGTATATAGCAATAATGTAAAATAATAAAAAAGATGTCCCTACGACACTGAACTTTCTTGGAAAGTGTTAGCGTTACTTACGATTAAATTCTATTAAAATCTTTAGAATTTTTACTATGTCGGTTTATATAACGTTATAATAAATATGAATAAAAAATATTTTACACGAAAGTAATTTGCATATTCTTTATTGTTCCTATAACTTTCAATATGCAAACACGAGGCATCGCAAAAGCTCACGAGGAAAGTTTTAAAATCGTAGGCGCATTTGTTTATTTTATTTTATTCTTAAATATACGTAGACACTTTTATAGTTAATCTTTGGTTTCTTAATCCAAATCATATCGAAACTATAAACAAGGAACATTTTAAATTCATTGACACCTTACTGCCGCGTTAATGTTCACAATTGTTTTGCTCCAGGCGATGCTGGGTGTACTATCTAATAAACAAGATGGTATACGGCCATTTGCCTTCTAGGCGTTGCTAGATTGTACAGATAACTGCAGCGTTATAGAGTAGGAAGTACTTTGATTGGTCTCTAAATATGATATATGAGCTTCGGTAAAGACAATTAGTTGAGAAATTACACAAAGAAAGTCCAGGGCAATTGCTCGAAAGTTGTTTTCGTAATTTTAACAGACTGCAAAGGAAATAGGAAGTTTACAAATTGTCTGCATTTTTTTTAATATTATAAAAATGCAGACAATTATTATTAATTCAGTTTATCCATTGGACTTCATGACACTCGGCTTTTTTCATTTCAAAAGGATTTCCTCCTTTTATTGAGGATACCCTCCTCCCTCCTCATCCTGATTCGTTTTTCATTATTCGTACAGCAAAGTACTGGAATAGTTTTGTATGTGGGTTTTTTCAAAAGCAGTTACTAAGCTAATAAACCATCCAGGACTGCATTTCCACTGAGCATCAGGTAAAATAAAGGTAAAGTAAAATATACACATATATATATAGTTTTTACTTTTCAAACTTATAAACGGTTAAATCTTAAAAATTAACTAGTAAAAATATATTTTATCGATAACAGGTTTTCCGTTGCGCTTCACTATATGATTTATTGTATTGCTAAGGTTGGACATTGCTAAGGCAACCATGCATAAATATTTGATGCATGATAGGATCGTCCCTTTCTATTCTGCCCGTTTAAAGCTTGCGCAACTTTACATTCAAAACGGTGGCAATATTAAAAGTTGTATACTGCGATTTTGAGATTGTATTTACTTAAATTTTTCGTAGTATGACAGCCAGATTTATTGGTTTCTTAATTACAAAATTAGTTATTATTAAATGTTTGCCTACATAAATTTGTCTGATAACAGATTTATCTTTTTTAAATCTAATATTTAACATAATATACCACTTCTAAGAGCCATGGTATTTCAGTGTCCTAGCGGTTGCCTTAAGATGCGACGTACGCTAGCAACCCGAATTCGATCCCCGGTGCAAGCACCAAGGGATTTGTTTGTTGGAATTTTATGCGCTGATTAACTACGTACTCGGTGAAGGAAAGCATCGTGAGGAAACCTACATGTCTTAGAAAAATTTTCTAAGACACGTGAAATCTGCTAACCTGCACTAGGGCTGCGTGGCGGGCTATGCCCTTAAACTGAGAGAAGGCCTGAGCGAAACAGATCCCGAAGTTGCATATATATGGTTTAGCTTAGATTGTCCCAATAGTCCATTGCCATTAAGATGTTACCAACCGAGTCGTGGTTCTGTCCACTCGGGCGCCCTCGAATCGGACTGCTAACGCGTAAAAATAGTAACCGTCCAAGCCGAGGTTACCCCTCACCGGGGGACCCTTGTGTCGAGTTACTACCTAATAGAGGTTCAGGCTAAGCGACCTGAGAGCTATGCCAGCTCTCAATCCGGTGAAGCAGTAAAGGCCAGCTTCTCAGGCAACTGTGTTAGTTCGTCCAAAAAAAAAGAAAAAAATAACAGTGTGACATACTCGTATATTTAACATATAAGCTGAAACTAACTAACTATAGTATACGGATTTTATCGTTTCAGATGTAGGATTATGACCATGATTTGTGGTTTATCAAAAATTAAACCACTAAAAAATCCGTAAAAATAATTAACACAACATTGTGTACCACGTAAATATGACAAATATGAGAAATCATGAAATAAAATTAAGTTACAAATTTAAATTACTTTTAAAACTTATTTATTAAGATAAAGAAAGCGTCAATAGCCTAATGGTTTAGTGTACGGTCTGCGAATCGTAAGGTCGTGGGTTCAAATCCACCATTCGACTATTGCCGTGAATCATGTCCTAGCACAAGCTTAAGCTTAGTTTGAATGGTTAACAAGATTGTTTGTAATATTTCGGAAAAAAAAATATTGCTAGCTTTCTTTAAAAATAAAAAAAATTATCGCGTTTGATGATATATTTATAATTTCCAACGATATGCCCCTGCGTTTCACAATTTTTACAGCGGCCATTTTTCACTACTAATATAAGAAGTATTATTGTCAGTATTATTTACTCGCCGGAGGAAAGGAAATTTCCTGGCAATACCGAAATATAGAACGGCGGGATACAGGGGAAGTTTCAAGTTTGCGTCAACAAAAATATGGAACGATTTACCCCCACCGTTGCGTATGCCTGTATCAGACACTGGCTTTAAATTAACATACAAAAAATTTCTACTGTCGAAACAAAAGAACGATCACAAAACCTAAAACAGCTAGCTGCAGGCTGCGGGCCTGTTCTGACGCGGCGCGCGAGTACCGAAGGGTTAGGCTGAAAACCAGCACTGTGTGACATTATGTCACGCAGTACACGCTGAGCCTATTGCCTTTTGCCATTCTTCTAAGAGATTTTTATTTTCATTTTATTCTTTGTTTTTTTGTTCTTTCTATAATTTTTTTGTATCTTATTATTCTATGTAATGTATTTTTTTTTCTCTTCAAAGGATAAGGATGGTAATAAATGAGCTTTATTATTATTATTATATTATTTATGAAGAAAAAAATGTGTACAAAAAGGACTTAACTTGTGATTATAAATAATAGACTATGAATTTCCTATGCGTGACTAATACGCTGAAAGTGAAGGCGTTACGTGAAACTCCAAGCAGTTGCTCACACGGCTTCAACGTAGGGCGTCGATAGCGGGTGAAAGGTTATAATTGTTGAATAGGTCGACGTAGATGATATTTATCAAGCTTTCTGTACAATTTACAAACGCTTTGGCCGCCAGGTTCTAATAATTAAAATACGTCAGCATAGACAGATGCAATTACCAAGCAATACTAATATTTGTACAACTTACAAATAAATCTGTACCTATATTTTATTTTTTTGTACTTAAAAACAAAAACCCGTGCATTATATCATCATATTACGACAAATCGTTTATATAACACTGTATTTATGTTATTTATTATGTAATTTATTTATATATATATAGATATATATATATCTATAGCTGCTTTTGAATATATACATTTATGTATAATATATATGAAAGTTTATGTAATGTAAACCATATTAATACACAACCGAATCGTGCCCGCCTTAGTCTACACAGGTTTTTTGGCTGAAAACCAGCGCTGTGCTACATGTGTGAGCACAGCACATGCTGAGCCAACCCCTTTTCGACACAATTCCTATTTTGTTCCTTTTTTTATGTTGTGTCTGTTTACTTTTGTTTATGTTGTTTTTTGTCTTGTTTTACCTTTTGTTTCTGTGTTCTTGTGTCGAATAAATGTTTTTTTCTATTTCTATTTCTATATTATATAAAAAATGTACTGTTATCATAGTGGCAAGTAATTTCAAAAGTTGGCGCTACTATACATTATTCCAAAGTGATACATTTTTACAGCACATTAAATACATATTTTGTATAATCAATATTGTCTTAGAAATGTTTCCAACATATGTATGTAGGTTTCCTCACAATGCAGTATTTATTGGTTGCAACAAATATTCATTGGTGCACAGGGGATCGAACTCGGCTTGCGAGCGTACTATGTATAACTTGGGACAAAGCTATCACGCCTAACCCCGTAGTCCGTCATAAGGCTATAGTATCCCCTGCGTGACGTAAAAGGCGGCTAAAAGACACCTAAGGTTCACGGACGGGGGCCTTTGTCATCCGCTACAGTGGACCAGGAACCTCTTCCGGGATGTGCTTCAGAGCACGGTGCAGGGAGGTTCCACTGGAGATCACGGAGCACCTCAGCATGCACAGAATCGGGCCAGCGGGGGAGTTTTACTAAGAGCCTAAAATAACCCCTTTCCTTCTTGACGAGGACTTTCGTTTTCGACTTTACGTTGACGGGGAGAATTCTTCTTGAAGGGTATGTCCGCTCCCTAACTCTCACTTCCATTAAACTCTCGAATCCATTGTTAAATTGAAAACCATAAATGTAGTTTTATTCAATCCCGTTATTTGTAAGTTGCACCAGTTTGGTATACCAAAATTGTGTTACTATTATGTATGTGACTGATAGGTCGCGTGACCTCTTACCGATCTCTTATGGTAATGAAGAAACGAAAAAAGAACCTTGTGGAAAGTTTTACCTCGCAATGTGATGACAAAATATTTGTTCGTCCTACATTGGTGAAATCGTCATTAAAATGCGAAGGACAGTGTAACATGCCTTGTCACATTTAAAAAGTCATAGATATACAATCAAGCTACTGATGGGCTGTATACGATCCTCTGAATTTGACTAACCTCCCCCTCCCACTCTGAGATCATAAGCAGCGTCCGCATTAATAATTTTCTTCACCCAACAAATATAGCTTTTTTTTATACAAAATAGGCTTTCGTTTCGCTTCGATCTCGCTTGATGGAAGGCGAAGATGAACTTAGGGTGGAACACGTGAGCTTATGTGTCTGTTCACATTAGACTTTTTTTCCTTTTCCTGGGTTCCTCCCATGTAAAAAGAAAAAAGGTGCTTTGCTTTTATTCAAAGAAGCGCTCTGGGGAAGTGTCAAGTTATATCAGGCTGGGCCTACACGTATAAGGCGACTAAAAGAGGCCTCGGGTTCACTGGGCGACAAGGGTGGGGGCCTTTGTTGTCCGCTAAGGTGGACCCGGGAAGAAGGCGACATCGGCTGGCCCGTGTAGCCTTGCACTGTGAGGGCACAGGGGGGGAGGGAGTAACCTCCCCCCGGGACGTGCTCTCCTTGAGCACAGTGCAGAGGGGCTCCGATGCGTTCCACTGGAGATCACGGAGCCCCTCGTCATGCACCGAGAAAAGGGCCACCGGGGAGGTTTTAGTGGGTAAAAACCTCACATAACCGCCGCCTTCCCCCCAGAAGTCGGGGTATCTTTTTGAAGATTTCCTCCCCGTTAACAAAAAAAAAAGGCTGGGCCTACAAGAGACCGAGTTAAACTTTCCACGGTGAGCCGTTCCCACCATGATGTGGCGAGATGGGCTCCTGTTTACATTGACCATTTCCCTCCGGCAAATAAATGTGACTAGCTCAATCTCACTTACTGTAGCTAAACTTTTTTTCTATTACATTAGGCGAAAGGGTAGGGTTGGTAGAGAGCGCCTAAAAAAGTTCAGATTTTTTTCTGGTTCCCCCGAAGTGTTAAAACTTAGGGTCTTTATTAGTCTATTCTCTATTGTATTCTGTCATTTCCATGCTAGCTTCCTCACTTTCTTCTCACTCTATTTATCTTTTACAATTTTCCTTATCCTTATCCGCAGATGTGAAAGAAACTTAAGGTGAAAGAGCGCCAGGATCGAACTAAGTGTCGAAAACCGTGATGTCTGCTTACCCCTCCTTGTGAAGGGCATTAGTGTTTGTATTAAATTGTACATAAAAATCAAATTCTTTCTGATCGACTTGACTTGCGAGGTTTGCGGAGAAATGTCGATTAGAAAGAAATTTTTCTGGATTCTGGTCGAGTTCTTAGATAATATTTGGAATAATTTCAGCCCCTAATTTACAGTATTTCTGATAGATGATTGGCACTTCACAATTATAATATATTTATATCAAATTATATACGATATTATCATACCTCGGGACATTTCTAACTTGTGGAATCAGCTATCGCCAACAGGGTTTCCAGACCTTTACAGCTTAGAGGCCTTCAATAAACTTGGGTACTTCAACATAAGGTACGTTGTACGTACTCTGCTATCAAGGTTTAATAAACTGATCGAAAAAGTCAGACCATATTTTTACTAAATTCAGGTTCAAATTACTAACATAACGCTTGCAATTGCTTATTAAAATATTTTAAGATACCAAGACAAATGTCCGAGCGTGCATAAAACACTAGAGTGCAGTATGCAGTTATTAACAGCACACATTGAAAGGTCCACGCTTCGCTACCCCCGTATATAAACCTAACACAGACTAGCCTTGAACTTCATTTCACCACGGCTGCAACGTTCAGCGACCATAGACAACAACCCTTGCGAACCCGCTGTAAAATAATAAAGTTAATTCAACTACCAGAAGGACTATGCTGTGAAATTGTGTTTACGTTATGTGGTGTTAATTTAAATAGTTGACACACTTGTGCTGGTTGGTGCTAAATCATAAATATGAAGGTCGTAAATAAAGTGGTAAGTAATACATTAATAAATCACTGTATATTTTCCTAAAACATGTTTAGAAAATGTTGTTTTTTAAGTTAAAAATTTGTTCTATTTCAAATTTTACAAACAGCACAAGCATAAAAAGAAATTAAAATAAAAAGAGTGCTTCTCAAATATCTTTATTTGATATTTATAAATATTCATAAGTAATTTTAAGCATTAAAAGTCAAGTAAAATTAAATAATGATGACAAAAATTAAGTAATATGAATATTAAAAATGTTTACTTATTTAATATATTTAAATTTGTACTCATTTTTATCCAGGTAATGTCATATTTATTTATAAATGTATATTTTATTTTTAGTTTAATAATAAAAGGCTGATATTCCGATAAGGAATTATTCAATGGTTATTTATTTAAATTGTAAATATTAATAAATCAGTGAAATTACAATTTTAATTTTTCTTGGAAAAACTAAAGTAAATCGAAAAATTAAGAAAACGTGAATATGATTTCTCGCTTTTAAATAATTAATTTTATTGAGTTTTTAAATAAATCTCTGTATACAATAAATAATAGAAAACAATTCTAATACTGTGTCATACCGTCTGTGAGAGTGAAATGCAGTGAAATAAAATCTAGAGTTGTCACACTAGGATGAGTTAGAAAATGTATATGGTTATAGTGCGGCGCCTTACTCTTATCGGCTAATTTAATCTGTAAATTTGCTAATAATGTATAAGCTGTAATAATAAAATGTTAAATCCAATTGAAATAAAATGTAATTAATACAGAATAATAAAAATATAAAAATTAATAAAACTTTAACAATAATAATTATTGCACTTTAATATTAGTTATATAGAATTACGTCTATTTAAATATGTTTATTAATACTGGCATCTAATAAAATGTATACTAATTAACAGAAACAAAATAAAATAAATACAAGAATGATGCACGTGAGTGTCCGTGTGTTTTGAATGTAAGTTTTTAAAAAAAAATAACAAATTAAAATAAACAACGTGAAAGAAACCTTGTATACCGAAAATCTCTTTTTAAATATTTAATTTTTTAGCTAAAGACGATTTAATTTCATTAAAGGTTTTTATAGTTTCCATTTTTTATTTATGTTACAATTTTCTAAAATAAGAAACATTATTAATAAAAGAATAGCAAATCGGGTACTAAGAATTGTGTTAATTAGATTTATTTCTGTGTAATCTCGTTGGCTTAAAAACTTAAACAATAAGACGAGAATTTTGCTTTATCTATTCATATTTAAAACAACTTCTAATTTTTATATCATCGTAATATTTACAGTGAAGATATTTTGTTATGACAGAAATCAATCTCGTAATTTATTAAAAAACCAATCCTTAAGAGAAAACGATATAGAATTAATTATTTGATCTGAAAGTAAGCTTCGATTTCATATAAGATAATTTTCTTCATTTCTCACTGATTTTTTAAATTATATGGGGTTTTACTCACTAAAACCCCTCGTTTATTCTTCCCCGGTGCATGGTGAGGGGCTTCGCGATCTCCAGTGGAACGCACCGGAGCCTCTGCACTATGCTCTTAGAGAGCATGTGCCGGGGGAGGTAAATGCAGGAGGGATTCCAGTGCCCTCGCTGTGCAAGGCGACACGGGCCAGCCGATGTCGCCTTCTTCCCGGGACCGCTTGAGAGAACGACAAAGGGATCCGAGAGGGCCCTGTCGTATTGTGGCTATGATACGTGCATGAACATTTCCCGTTTCGTCTAATTGGACAATTCACAGCAGACAATGATTGATAGGGACGTCTATAATTTATTGCGTTACCATTCAGGTGTGTATTTCTGATGGGCAATATACACTGGTTTATCCGTTACCTCTCGCTAAATTATGGATTGTTCTGTTCACTAGCCATCACTGTTTGAATAATTGCATTGGGTATGAGTTCCGAATGATTTATTCTGTCTACCGAGATAATTAATCATTGGCTGTATCGTTTTAACTCTAATCACTTTTCACGATGATTATTATTTATTACGACGAGACTTATATCTTCCCATTATATATATAAAGTTCTTGAAATATTAAGTGGTATATCTTCTAAAAAACTTTGTACCTCTATATTGGTGAAATTCTAAATAGTTTATGGCTTGCAAGTTTTCAGTTAGTTCTATCGGGCTTAAATTTTGAATTTCTATAAGAAAATATTATTTTATTTCACACATACACACACACACAGATGCACATGTGATATTATTTCAGAAGTGCGATAAAATCGATCATCTTTTGATGAAAATTGTCTGCTCAGCTTAGTGTATTTTTTAGAATACGAGTAATCAATGTTATATGATAGTGAACTTACTTTTTTTGTTAACGGGGAGGAAATCTTCAAAAAGATACCCCGCCTTCTAGGGGGAAGGCGGCGGTTATGTGGGGTTTTTACCCACTAGAACATCCTCGGTGGCCCTTCCTCGGTGCATCGTGAGGGGCTTCAGGATCTCCAGAGGAACGCACTGGATCCCCTCTGCACTGTGCTCAAGGAGAGCACTTCCCGGAGGAGGAGGTTACTCCCTCCCCCCGTGCCTTTGCAGTGCAAGGCGACACGGGCCAGCCGATGTCGCCTTCTTCCCGGGTCCACCTTGGCGGACGACACAGGGCCCCACCCTTGTCGCCTATTTAACCCGAAAGTAAACTTACTTAACTTATTTTTCTCCAAAAACGTGTTTGTTCCTTGTTTGACTTGACAACAACTTGGCTTCGTACGAGGTTCAATCAGAATTAAAACCTTACAAACAACTTCAAACTCTAAATACAAAGTCGAAAAATTCCAATATGGGTAGAATGCTTTTTTTAAAGAGTCTTTCCCCCAGTGCGAGGTTATCGTTACATTCTGGGACACCCTGTATACATACAAATAGATCGAGCTTAAGAAGTTTTACTTCAGTCGTGAGGTCTATCATTACTCGTTTTTTTACTAGTTTTCACGCTTATCTGTAAAGCTATAAATCTAAATATATATATAAAAGAGAAAGTGTGTAGGTATGTTCCATATAGGCTACGAAAAGGCTACACCGATTTCAATAAAACTTTCAGGGAATCTTCAAATTGACCTGGCGAGTAATCCTGTAAAGTTTGGTAACGATCGGACCATTCCTCTTTTTGAACTGTCGAACAGGCCGTACGTCGTACTTTTATTTCTGACATTAACTTGAGCCCGATATGTTTTTGTATAAATAATGAGAATAATATTGCATGTACTGATATGTAAATGGGTGTAGGTATTGATCTTCACCCGCTCAAGAAGAGAATAGAAGAGAATGAATACGGAGAGAAATTAATAATTTAAAATGTTTTGAGAGTTTAATTAAATATTTAATGATGTAAGTTTATTGTTTAAATAAAATAAAGCAATATCTAGCCCGGTGAAGCGGGCTGGGTACGCTAGTGCTTCTATAAAAATACTATATTTCGCTGCCCTGATTCTTAATAGTGTCTTATATCATAACGAAATTACAGCATACGAAGTTATGCGACTTAGCTAACAACATCTGACAACAATGATAATGTCCAGAGAAATCCGGTAGCAGTACGTCACAATATTTGTACGTTTATCGTCGAGTCGTAACCTTAATACTACAAACGCTAAGACAAACACAAATTGCATGAAAACGAGCATAAAACTAATGCGGTCACCCCGCCTCGTCCACTTTCTCCGGACACGGTTGCATAACCAAAGTGTGGGTATTCCGTGTTCCAATTACTTACAATGCCATAAATCTAATAATTACGTAATATAAAAAAAAATATTTCCGTTCTACATTACGTTCGATTAGATTATGCAAATTGACTTCCATATTTACATTAGCCGGGTCAGTTATTTACACGGACTGAACAGGTTTTTTTTTGTACTGATCAAATGAAATGAATTTCACTATCAATGACGTCCGCGCGTGAACTCTGTATATTTACGCAATAAATTAAGGACGCAATATCCGCGTGATTGGATAATCCGGAATGAAATCCGGACGACGATACCGATGTCGGAAGTTATTTACGAAAAACTGAGGATCAGACTTCACTACATAGATGGCGCTTATTACTTTGGCTTTACGCGACTTTAAATATCATTAGTTTATTAGAATTATAGCGGCAATTATGATCACAAAAATCAGTTTCTATAGTTTGTAACCGGTGTATGGCGATAGGCTCACCCCTATTACATATGATTGCCATCTATGTCCTTGCTAGTGTATTAATTGAATGACGAAGGGTTGACTCCTATCACGTATGAGTCGTAATTAGAGCTTATTAGCTTGATGAAAAGTGGATAGTGAAAGCTGTCTCCGTCTACCCGCTAGACAGGATGTGAGAGCTAATTTTGTTTTATAATAATTAATTTTTCAAAGCCATATCAATCGTGTTCATTCAATTTTTAATAGAGTTTGAGGAAACGCTGATAAAATTAACATACGATCGTAACCGAATAAGGAAACAGAAATTATAGCATGGAAATATACGAATAAACTCGCTTGCATTTCTATTAATTCCTTCACTTTCCTACATTAAAAGGTAGTAAGTAGATAATGCAGTTTGCCCATAAGTTGTCTCTATCGTTGACCTCGACCTTAGTGAGGGAAATAGCAGGATATTCTATCTATATATATAAAAGAGAAAGTGTGTGGGTATGTTCCATAGAGGCTCCGAAACGACTGGACAGATTACAATGATTAATTTCAATAAAAAAATGAAACTTACAGGGAATCTTCAGATTGACCTGGCGAGTAAATCCCGTGGTGACGATCGGTACAGCTTTTATTTACTATGATACTACTACTACGGGTATGATATTGTATTTACTGATATGTACATGAGTGTAGGTAATGATCCTCACCCGCTTGAGAAGAGTATAGAAGAGAATGAATACGGAGAGAAATTAATAATTTAATATAATGTGAAAGAACAAAATAAAGAAAAATCTAGGCCGGCGAAGCGGGCTGTGAGCGATATAGGTTGTCAAATATCCGCCTTTTTGTCTTTTGAATTTCGCGGCTATGTACAAAGCGCTACAGAGCTCGTATCTAGCAATACTATACATAATTTGAAAGGTCTTGACATAACCTACAAAACGACGCTATGCATAATTAGTTTGGATATTGCGTTCAACAGTTATAGACGTGTAAACATGGAGTTCACTAACGCCGAAATTCGCGCTATTTGACAACCTATTATATAAAGAAAGTATAAGGGCATAGTCCGCCACGCAGCCCTAGTGCGGATTGGCAGACTTTACATGTCTTAGAATCTTTCTAACCTTAGTAACCTCAGGATGTTTTCACTGCCGAGCCCATGGTCAATCAGCACTTAAAATTGCAACAAACAAATGCATTAGTACAATTTAAGGCAACCGCTGGAATACTTTAGTGCTTACGTGCCACGGCTCTGTTAACTTAGTTTTAAAACAAACGTACTAGCGAAACTATTGCAAAACTTTGTCTTGGAAAATGCATAATGAGTGTGTAATCTAAATGTGTCGTCAAACATTAGTAATATAAGGACGTAGTTTAGGTAATAATTATAGATGTACGGACGCTACCGATTTCTTCCGTCATTTTATTTATTTAATGTTGATCAAAGTATTTCCCCTGTTGTGTTAACATTTAACACCATTTCTGTAGATTTATATAACATTACCACAAGTTCATCGACAGATGGACTCTGTGTTAGATAATTTGAAGAACATATTTACTTAACATAAAATGATAATGAAGCTTCTTGAATAACTTAAAAATATAGCCGTGAGCAAAAATAAAGGTTGGGTTAAGAAAGTTTGAATATCTCGGAAGATAAAGACGCTAGCTAACTGAAATAAATTGTGCATGATAGACAATTAAATATTAAGGATATTAATAATAAACCAAAATATTTTTATTAATTTATTTATATTTCATTAAAAAACATAAACTTAAACGAAAAATGATATGTTACGTAAACTTGGATACTACAGTATTTTTCATTAAATTTTATTTTTATTTAAATTTTAGTACTTACAGTTGCCTCCATGTGGCGTTAGCTAGTGTCTTTATCTTCCGAGATATTCAAACATTCTTAACCGAACTAAATAAACAACAATTTGCTTAGGTATATGTAATAAAACTGTGAGTCTAAACTGATTTATTATACAAGTACCGTCAACATTACATCTTTCCCCTAATAGAAACAGACTGTGCTTATATTACAATTACAGCAAACACCAAACCAAATCAACATGCAATCATGAACATAAAAATAATAAAACTTAAACAATTAGACTTAATTAACTTAACTAAACATTTTTTTACTAAGAAATGACTGAAAAGGATGTGTTACTAGGGTACTTTGATGAGAGTGTGGTTAGGTTATGATTAATATATTTCGTAATATTCCTGTTTTTTCTTTGTTAACGAGGAGGAAATCTTCAGCAAGTTACCCCGCTTTCTGGGGGGAAGGCGGCGGTTATGTGGGGTTTTTACCTACTAAAACCTCCCGGTGGCCCTTCCTCGGTGCATGGTGAGGGGCTCCGGGATCTCCAGTGGAACGCACCGGAGCCCCTCTGCACTGTGCTCATAGAGTGCACTTCCCGGGGAGGTTACTCCCTCCCCTGTGCCCTCGTAGTGCAAGGCGACACGGGCCAGCCGATGTCGCCTTCTTCCTGGTCCACCTTGGCGGACGACAAAGGCCCCCACCCTTGTCGCCCAATGAACCCGAGGCCCCTTTTAGTCGCCTTCTACGACAGGCAGGGGATACCGTAGTCTTATTCTTGAGAGCCCAGAACTACAGGGTTGGGTTCGTAATATTCCTACGATCATTCGGAAATACAAAGAAAGCGTCCGCGTAATAACGTTTAACGTTTGATCCGATTTGAAGTCGGTTTTTGTCTTTACTCGTAAATATACTTGTTTATGTACAAAATATCACATGATAGCCATACACAAAGTACAATTTTACCAATTGTTTTTTTGTATAAAAGTGATGGATGCATGTCAATGTGATTCGAACCCTCGATACTCAAATCGTAAGTCTATAGCCACTAGGATATAAATAAATTTATATCAAAAAGCTGGCTTCAATGCCTATACCAAGGAGAAAAATTATCGCTTACTGTATTTCGAGATACGTTCAATAAAGCTGTCAAGGATTGTCTTCTAGGAACATGTACTTAATCACGAGTCCCTACAACTTTCCCCAAGACGCCGGGTAAGGCAAGAGAAACGAGTGATCGCTAAAGGCCAGAGAAAGGTTGTTGTCGCATCCTAAGGTTATGACCATAGATAATTGTCAAGTAAAAGTCTCATTGATCTTTGGCACTGCGGCATCATAGTATATGTAACTTGATACTATGAATTTATTACAATAAAGGTTACTATTGTTGATATTATAGGTTTATAATATACTGGCGTACCCAGCCCGCTTCGCCGGGCTAGATTTTGCTTTACATTATTTAAACAATAAACTTCAAATATTTAATTTAACTCTCACATTATATTTATTAATATTCATTTCTCCCCGTATTCATACTCTTCTATTCAATTCTGGAGCGGGTGAAGATAATTATCTACACCCATGTACATATCAGCAGCATCAGTATACATTCGCGGCACTATAATATACCTTGAATACTTCAAAATCCTTAATTATTATCTGTAATATACTTCATAATGACATAAATATAGACAACGCATGTGTCAATACGAATTTGGGTTATAAAACAATAGAATATCATCATAGTAAATAAAAGCTATATTTGACTGTTCAAAAAGAAGAGTGCTCCGATCGTCATCAAACTTTACAGGATTTCTCGCCAGGTCAATCTGAAGATTCCCTAGAAGTTTCATTGCAATCGGTCGGACTGCGGAGCCTATACGGAACAAACCCACACACTTTCTCTTTTATATATATATATAGATAGCTGAAATTTAATTAATGCGACAGTTTTGGTAGAATAAAAAAAGGTATAAAATATGTAGCGAGAGTATGAAATAAGTCTTCTATTGTTACCTACTACTTGAATCATTAGAAATAATCTTCAGGGATAAGTAATAATTTATTTGAAGTTGATTATTTTTTTTATTTCAGGTCCGGATACTGGTTGTTTATTTGGTTATCGAAGAAGTCCGGTGCCAAGATGGATATACCGATCTGAGCAATGCTCATATGAAACAGATAGGATCTAATGAAGAACAGGTTGAAGCAATTACAAGTTACGACACAAATGATGCACAAAGTCAGTCGATTAGCCCCGCAAACATGCAGTATCACATTGTTGACGATTCCAACCAAATCTCTAATTACAACCGTGCAGAACGCGGAAGAACTAGAAAGATTTTTCGTATAAAAAATCCTTTTCATCAGCCCGACGAAGATGATACTAAGAAACAAAATTTGAAAACAAATTCACATGACAGTGAAACAGGAGCTAGCAATCATTATGCGACAATGCAATACTCACTGCCACCTGAAAATTTCTTACGTCAGTTAAGAGCAGAGAACCGATACAATCACCAACAGCAGCAAATATCAACACCAGCTCCTATATTGGGATACACAGCTACTCCTCAGCCGCAATATCAATACTCCACAATTTCAACAACGAATAATAATAATGGAAATCAACAAAATAATCTGACACCAGCACCTACATTGGGATACACAGCCACCCCTCAACCACAATATCAATACTCCACAATTTCAACAAATCATAATAATGGAAATCTACAAAATAATCTGACACCTCAAGTAGAATCCAGAAGCCCAACTCAATTCTATAATCCTAATTTGAACAGTTATCAATACAACAACGCTTACTCCCTTGGTATAGATGCAATACAGAGCACTCCTTCGTCAGTGACATTATATTTATCTACCAGTTCACCTAATAATCAATATAGTGGCATGCCCTCAAACAATTATTTTTCAAGTTCATCACCAATGTATTTATCTAGTCCTTCAAACTTGCCATCATATATTTCTTCCACACTAGCAAACGTACAAACAGGATCACCCACGTATGGCAATATTAATAGATATTCTACGACTGTTGAAAGTGATACTTTTAACTATGGAGGTATTAACAGAGACAATAGTCAGAATATAAATGTGAATCATTACGACAATTCCGCTAATGGAATTAAATTTCCATTAGATACTCAACAGCAATTTCAGAACGATTTACCATCATCAACTCATACTCCACTATCATCAATTTATCCTGACACCAATCATAATAATTGGCAAAACTCCGCGCGTTTAAGTAATTTGCCAAATTTAAGACAAGAATTGTCACAAACGTTTCAACAAAATTTTCAAAATAACCAACAAGAAACTCAACAGAATTTTAATCTCGATAATACAAGTACTGATACTCACCGAACCGGCAGCATGCCTTCAGCAAATAATTTATTTCTAAGTTTTATTCAACCCGATTACCAAACATATACTGCTATTAAAAAGCGTGAAAGAGATATAGAACAACAAAACACACAACAAACTGATGTTTATTCCCATGGTGATTTTGGATGGAAACTGGATGGCAAAAAACCTTTAGTAAACTATGATGTTACTTTATCACCAAACTATTCAACAAATCAACAGAGTAATAATTACCAAGCAGATAGCACTTCCTTAAGTCCTACTTATCGCTATGTTGATAACATGAAAGGTTATGATTACGACCAACCTTCGAAATACAAATCTGAAAAGATCGAAGCTCAAGAATTTGCCAAAGCAGCCGCAAAAGCTCAAGAAAATATGAATAGGCAACAAAATGCATACTTAAATAACTATTCCTCACATCTACGTTATCCACAAAATATTTTATCGGGTCTAGAGTCAACTAACACTTTTTTTAGAACTGATGACAATAACCAAAAGGCTTGATATATGATAATTCAAAAGCTTACGGTAATGGGCCATCAGATCTGGTAACGGCATCTCCGTATTACTTTCCAAGTTCTAGAGAAAGTATGATGGACAGCAAAGTAAAAGAACCATTTGATCATGATAAAGTATTACAAAATATCGTTAAATTAGACGTTTCGAAAATTACACCAAATGTTGATTTACAAACAAACGCCGTAACGGAGGCAAATATTAAATATAATACGTCATATTACAATAAGGGTCTCAACGAACAAAATTTTAAGCACATTATAAAACCAGTTTCAGAAACGTATTATAACGATAAAAATACGATTTACGGATATAACATAAAAACCAAAGCAGAAGATGTAACATCTGATGGTTCAAAACGGTTACAGACAAGTTATGAACATCCAAAAAAGTTTGAATCAACGTTTAATTTAAATAGTCTAACTCATAATAAGCCGCAAACTGATGTAAATTTACAATCCTATCAGTTTTTCACGCAAACTAAATCCGATAACATGCAAACACAAAGTAATATGCAACAATCTGAACAACACCCCCAAAATGCAGTATCTTCTGAGAGCGATAGGTTGAAATTAAATGACATCCCGTATTGGTTAACACAAAGTTTAAACAATATACATCTTACGCAATTACAGAATGGTTTGAACCAAGGCATTATTACCACAGGCAGACCTTTAGTACTTAATCAAAATATCGATTCTCACCAGATAGATGTAGCCGCAAGTATTCTTAATAAATTACTGCGGGACAAGCAAATGGAAATAAATTCCAAACTTGAATATGACACAAATAAAGAAACATCACTACCTACTATAAATGGACTAAAAGTAGTTAATCCATATAATTTAGATCTTAAACTGGTAGCAGAAATTTTAAAAGGAAGAACAAATGACATAAATCTTCTTCGTAATCAATTCAATCAGCCTATTCCTGGACGATGGGATACATCGCAATTGCAACACTTTATGTTAAAAAACGATAACACAGGACAATATACAGTCATAAATGACGGCTTAGGTAGTGCTAGTAGTCCTTTTTTTGAAATATACAACAGCGGTCGCAATCCTTATCAAGGTGTAAAATATTCTCGTAGTCAAGAGGAAGAAGAAAACCTTATACCTATTACTGGTTCAACTCAAATAGGGGCTGTAATAGAAGAAGATGAATTTAGAAATCAATACAGAGAACTCGTAGACTCTGATGAAACTGGATCAAATAACGATGAAGTTACCGTTGAAATTGACGAGGAAAAAGCTAAAATGCCTTCACGTCAAAGGATAATAAGCAGACATAGAAATCCAAATTCTTTAATATCAAATCGTCATTTCTTTCAAAGAAAAAATCCTAAGAATATTGTTGAAGAACCTTACCCATTATTAAAACCACCACCCGTACATTCTATAAAAGGTAGAAATCGTAATAAATTTGATAATCGTAGACAACGTGGTAATAAATTAAAAATTTCTCGTATTGTTAAACGTGAGCCGGTGCTTGAAGAAGAAAATTTCACTGATGATTTACATGTAACTGTTCCTACTGTATTAAAGCCACCTCCTGAAGCTGAAAATAAATCAGATATTATAGAATCGAGTGAATAATATATTTCAACAACATATTTTATGACAAAATTCATAACACTTTCATCAATCCGTTAGTACTTACATTATACGTTAATTTTATACTAAAAAATTGGTAGCTAATTTAATATACTTTAACCTCTATGTAATTAGATTTGCTTTAAAATTAAAATGGCATTTATTTTTAATAATTAATTTAAGAAAATATTAAAAATAATAGTTTCTGTAAATAATTTTAATTACATGTAAAGTTACATCAGTGCTAATTGTAAATATTTCCTGTTTCTATTTTATTTATTAGAAATTTATTTGTTTTTGTGATAAGTCGTCTAGATATTGTTAATTTATGATTATTCTTTGTTAGATAAATTAGAGAGAATAAAAAAATGATAACTTGCCCTAATAATTTTATTTATAAAAATAAACCTTTTGCTTACAAGAATATAAATTAGATAAACAAACATTTTTTTTATCGAGTAAAAGAAAATACAAGCCAGAAAGATCTTTTTACTATAAAATTAAATTTCGTGCGCAAGCGTACATGTATCTTTACAAGTAGAATAAAAACCGACTTCATATCAAACCAGTAACGGATTCATTATTATTGAACGCTATTACGCGCGGACTCTTCGAAGTGTCATAGTTACGTTACGAAGTTCTGACGCTAGTATTATTTTTCTTTTTTTACATTTGTGCGTCTTTAAGGAGTATTTTATTTATTAGTATTGGATTGTTAAGAAATAATAATGAAAAAATAGTTTTAGCGGTTCTCTTGTATCTTCGGAATCTTTTTTTTTTGTTTACGGGGAGGAAATCTTCAAAAATATACCCCGCCTTCTGGGGGAAGGCGGCGGTTATGTGGGGTTTAACCCACTAAAACTTCGTGAAACCCGGTTGCCCTTGCTTGGTGCTCTCCAGAGTGCATGTCTGCAGCATGTCCCGGGGGGACGAAATCAATCCCTCTGCCGGGACTGCCGATGTCGCCTTCTTCCCGGGTCCACCTTGGCGGACGACCACGGCCCCCACCCTTGTCGCCCAGTGAACCCGAGGCCCCTTTTAGTCGCCTTCTAGACAGGCATTGGATATCGTAGTCTTATTCTTAAGAGCACAGAACTACAGGATCTTCGGAATTTAAGGTAAGGTGTAACTTAAAACACATTACACATTATTATGACCTTCACGAGGAAAAGTTTTGTGGGGTTTTTACCCACAAAACCCCCATCAAAATCGGTTCACTCAGTCGAAAGTTACAAGACGGTATTACGGTAACAAACATAAATATAAAAAAAAAACATACAGACGAATTGTGACCCTGCTCCTTTTATGAAGTCGGTTAATGAAAGAAAGCGACCGTGCGAAGTAGCGTGTAATGTTTTATCCGTCAGTCGGTTTTTGTTTTTACTCGTAAACAAACTTCTAACTATACTCCATTAAAACGTTTAAAAAATATTGCGTGCGTTTCGCTTTCTTACTACGTACGTCTCCATCTAATATCCCCGACGTATGATTAAATCTTAAAACGCAACAGTTTTTGTGTTACTTCATCATTAGAAACATCTGTCGCCTCACATCTTGCGTGCGACGCGATGATCAACGGATTATTATTTCGCAATTGCTGATTTGATAACGACTCATTAATATGTATTAGATTTACTATGAAAAATTTAAAAATTTGTAATAATTTAAATTAATTTCCAAATAATAATTGTTTAGAAATCTTTAAATTGTAAATGATTATTAAAACTTATTTAATTACTAATAAATAAAAATAAAATTAAAATAAAAAACGCCTTATTAACTAACTAATTACAAATATATACTAATTATCTACCCCTCGATAGGATTAGGAGCGTTGCTGGAGTTTCTTCGGCCACTTCTTCTCCCAGCGCTAACGCTTCCCGAAGTGGCATATAAGTTAGTTTAGCTTAGATTGTCCCAATAGATTTCGTTAATAAAATAGCTACCGACCGAGTCGTGGTTCGGCCCTCTCGGGCGCCCTCGGATCGGACTGCTAACGCGTAATAATGGTAACCGTCCAAGCCGAGGTTACCCCTCACCGGGGGGACCCTTGTGTCGAGTTACCACCTAATAGAGGTTCAAGCGACCTAAGAGCCGTGCCACTTCTCAAATCCGGTGAAGCAGTAAAGGCCAGCTTCTCTGTGCCAACTGTGATAGTTCGTTCAAAAAAAAACTAATTATCTAATACTAGTTAAGAACCCCTCGTTCTCAAGGGTGAGGGCCTCTAGAGATTTTTTCTCTTTGTTCTTTGCCGTTTTTATACTTTCTAAGCAAGTACTTGACTACGATCCCACCTGATCTTAAGTGGTGCAGTCCTTTGAGTAAGTGGTTTTAACCACTGTTTGCCAGTATGCATAATATCGTCTGTCCACCGGGCTGGTGCTACTCTCTTTCTGGTGCCCGATGGATGTTACTCTGGTGATCCACCTGTTATCTGTCAGTCTGGCTATGTGTCCAGTCCAATTAAGATTTTTAACTTTAAATCAAAAATAATAATTAAAATAATTTAATAAGCTATTGTAAATTATTAGGTATCTATAACAGTTTATACATATATTACACATATTTAGGAGCAAAAACGAAACTCGGCTTCAAATAGAAATACACGTTAAATGCGCGTCGTAAAAAGCGTATCTTTGTATTTTCGATTTATAGTAGGAATATAACGAAATAGAATTTATCAAAACCTAACAAATTTTCATCAAAATATTTTTAAAGTAGATTCTTTTCGATCAAAAATGAAGGAATGAATATGATATCGGTCGTGATATTGAGTTAATCGTCCGTTATTTGTCTTTTTATTTATTTATTTATTTATTCTTTATTTGCACACAATACAAAAAAAGGTACAAATGGGTGGATTTAATGCCAGTAGGCATTCTCTGCCAGTCTACCTTGGGGTTGTGTAGAGACAAAGTAACGGGTGCAAGCTATGTGAGAAAATAATAAATAAAAGAAAACTATAATAAATGCATGCATATTTAAATCATAATACACACAATAACATAAAAATTCTTCATTCAAAAGAATTGAGGAATTCTTTCTTTTAAAGTCGGTTGAAAACTATTTTCACGTCATTGCTTGCGAGTTCAGCACTAGTAAATGTTATATTAGTTCACTATTTCAATAGTGAAATAGTTCACTATTTCACTATTTTAGTTTAGTTTCAATTCACTATTTTACTATCAACTTGCGAAACCAACTGTCGCCAGAGGTCATTCCGAACCAGTGTGATTTGGGGATCTTCAACGAGCCGACTACGAATACAGCTTTGCAGGCCTTTGAGAAAGGAACCATCGCTCCAGCACTTTTGTGGATGTTCATGGGAGACAGTGATGACTTAAGATCCGGGGAGCCGTTAGCCTCTATTGCCCTTTTTCTATGAAGTGTACTTAATACCAAAAATAACACATTCCCATTCTTATATAATATAATATACATACCTACTTACAAATAAATTTGTAGTCGGTTGAAAAATTAGCACAAACTTCTTGATCTTCTTTCAATAAAGATTAGAGATATAATGATAATTTCAATTTTATAATACAACGATCAAGTCCATATGTCATCTTTGGCACATTTTTAATTTATTTGTTAAGAAAGCATAATTTATGAACATTCGTGATGCGCCCAAGTACCTCAGCAGGCCATCGATTAAGTAACTGATATAAGAATTAATTCACTGGAATATCCGTTTGAAAAGAGACGAGCGAATAACCTGTTCTAAGTCACAAAACGCCTCGTGTCATAGTAACTACAGCACTGTGATATAAATATGAAGGAAATGGTCGGAACCGCACAAACGAGCTTGGCTTGTTGCTGAAGAGACAAGCATAGTCGCGTGGCCAGCGGTTAGCTAATAAAATGGCTACTTTTGTAAGTAAAAATTTGGGAAAATGTCATTCATATGAATAATAACAGATTATTTAATATTTTTCTCTTTTTTTCAGACTAAACTGGCGTTTTTAGCAATTTTACTTAGTTGCAGTAATGCTGGTATCCTACACGGAGGACACAGCAGTCTCTCTGTACCACCACCTCCACCACCACACCATCACCCAATAAGTGACTTATCACATAGTTCATTTTCCTCATCTTCAAGTTTCTCTCCTAGCAGTTTCCCATCCGGTTCTCTCCCTTCAGCTACGTTCGCTGGAAATGGATTCCTAAGCGGCGGGTTGGCTGCAGAATCCCATGGTCATTTTGATGCATCCGCAGACGCCGGACCTATTCTTACTGCAGCGACCTTACCGGGGGCTGGTGCGATTAATGGACCTTTGGGAGGACCTACAGGCCCGTCTTTAGGTGGACCATTAGTTGGTTCAATAAGCGGGCCGTCTGGACCTCTGCCTGGACCTCTCAATTTAGGCGGTGCTGGCCTACCCCCAGGACCTAGAGCCCCGTAATCAACGAGATTCACGGTCTTGCTAATAGCAACGGAGCACCGATTCAGTACCGTGTGCGCGACGAGACTTACCAAGTCCTTCGTGAGGTGACGCACAGAGTACCCCAGCCCGTGCCTGTACCAGTGCCGCAGCCCGTCCAGATTCCCGTTCCCCAACCATACCCTGTCCAAGTACCTGTAGTCAGGAACGTACCGGTGCCAGTTCTCAAGATACAACACGTGAATGTGGACAAACCGGTGCCATATCCAGTGGAGAAGATCGTGAAAGTGCCAGTGGAGAGAGTTGTCGAAGTGCCGGTAGACCATCCCGTACCCATTGAGAAAATAGTCGAAGTACCCATTGTGAAGGTAGTGGAGGTGCCGGTGCATGTCGTCAAAACCTACCCTGTTCCACTGGTGAAAACCGTGCATCACAAGGTGCACGTCAGTCATGGGCATGGGCACGGACACGGGCACGGGCATGGCCACGGGCACGGCTGGAACCTGTGGTAACTCCAGCATGTCCTCAACACGACCAGTGAACCTCAGTAAACATTATTTTACACCTCTCTGCTAGTCTAACATTATGTAAATAATTGCTCATCGAGAGGCTGCAATGTAGGTGATAACTAAGTCATTAATTTAGGTCAATGAACTGTTTTCGTTTGTTTTTTTTGTGTACATAGTATTTTAGATTTTGTTACATTTAATAAATGTATTATCCAAAGACAATGTCATTTTATTCAATGAACGTGGTAAATAGTAAGACGAACCAACAAGCCTATAACTAAGTTAAATAGCCTAAGTTACAGCGTCAGATCTAAACTCGGCCTTCTTATAGCAATAAGTATTCTATTTTCATTTTTCTCTCCATCTCTGTTTACCCCTCTATGGGTCAAAAGATTTGAAAGTATATACAGCCATGAGCAAAAATAACTCTGTTAAGAAAGTTTGAATATCTCGGAAGATAAAGACGCTAGCTAACTGAAATAAACTGTGCATGATAGACAATTAAATATCCTTATAAAATAATATCTTACGTAAACTTGGATAATACAGTATTTTTCATTAAATATTAATTTTAGTACTTAGTAGCAATAAAATAGTCCAACAACTAATACACTCGCTTTATTAAGACAGCGGAACGTTGTACAAAAGAATTATATAAAACGAATACCGTCACAACTGCGCGTCCTCACAATCTTTATACAAAATTAATTAGAAGTCAGATTAGGAACTAATAAGGTTAAACTATTGTTTACAATGCCAAGTTCATGTGACGATCAACTAAATTATTAATTATGAATTAAAGATACAATAAGGTTCAGGTAAATCATTAAGATATCATTGGAAGTAGTTATGCATAACAATCGCTGGGTGTCATGTGTTGCCAGCTACCAGTTGCCTCCAATGAGGCGCATATTTAATTGTCTATCATGCACAATCTATTTCAGTTAGCTAGCGTCTTTATCTTCCGAGATAGTCTTAACTGACCCTTTATTCCGACCCTTTATTTTTCCCACGGGTGTATACGTAAGAATATTGCCTCACGAGTCAATGGCTACTGTTCAGAGGACATGTCTTCTCAGATACGGGATGCCTATCAATGAAACTATTTCTGTGTATTATCTCTATAGGCTTTGGTTTGATTTAAGCCTGTAATTCATTTCTTGTAGTTGGATTAATGTTTATAAAACCACTTGGAATGCAAGGATCACCCTAATAAACCCACTATTCTTAAATAACTTAATAAAAGGCGGTCGTTATCAAGTAGTCTGTAATGTAATATCTTTTTTAAACGTTTGTGCATTCCGATTTCAATATATATGTCCCATATAAATGCTTGTTTGCACAGGACCTTAGATTCCTAGATATCGCACGGATGAAAGTTTGTTATTTGGGATTGGCAGGTTGATTAGGTAGTTGACTTAAGTGTCCTGTCGCTGACAGATCCGGGGCACCCCGCTCATAACGTCTGATGGCATTCGCGGAAGGTTTAGTGGGTAGGGGCTGCCCAGGCCAAGTCCCACACATCCCTCCGGGCCCACCCAGGGTACCGGAGGATGGTCTATAAAAAGATTCCCTCGCGTGAACAAAAAAGAAAAAAGGTAGTTGACTTAAAAATGCTGATATGGATGTGTGGCGTAACAAGGCTCGATAAAGTACGCAACGTGTATATGCGAGGAAGCCTGGTTGTACGCGACATTGCCGACAAGATGCGCGAGAGTAGGCTGCGATGGTACGGGCACGTTAAGGGTAGGCCTCTCGACTACTTAGGGAACCTGGTGCTACAGCTTCCCTCGCCGGACGAAGATCCAGAAGGAGACCCACGAGAAGGTAGGAAACTGTAGAGATATTGGTAGGTTTGCGACAGTGTAAGACTAGGTAACCTAATGATAACGAACACGGATATGGAACAAGAACAGAATATTACCGATAGAACTTCGTAAAAGAACTGTGATACTTCAGAAATGAAACAGCGTTTGTGCGTTCTGTCACTGAGGACAGGTTGTTCACGTTTAAGTTAATTTTTAGCGTAAATTTGATTTGACGTCGGTTTTTGTTTTAAATATTCTTGCTACCAAACTTCAGAGGTTCACCTACCAGGCTAATCTTAATATTTCCTGAGCACTTCATCAAAATCGGTTCGACCAGAATCCATAGGCAACACACACACACACACACATTATATAATTATGTATCCTCATTTTTTGAAGTAGGCTAATGTATTATCGGCGCTCGCACAAACTTGCTTTCTTGTATGAATATAATTAGATCCACCACCCATGGCCCCACCAACCTCGCGGTTATATGGTCGAAACGCGGGAGAGTACGCATGGTCTGGCCGTGTGGCCCCACACGCACCTTCTTGACTCCCTACAAGTTCTTTATCAGGGCCTTTCTCCACCATTCGGAGCTCAACCCCTTAAGGGGCTCTACGGCACGCAACATAAGAGCTCGCTCGACGGCCCCAGACGACGAGCTTTTTATCGGGTCCTTCGACATCCTACTTACTACATCCTACAACATGAATAACGGTCTGCTTACGTGCTCCCAATGCGGGCGCACTTTTACAGGGAAGAGTGGTTATGCAAGCCACATGAGGGCACACTCAAGAGCCGCGTGACCTGGCTCATGACATGACGGTCCCGAAGCTTCGCCGTAAGTCAAAATCGGCAGGACATCATCATCATCATAATTAGATGCATATTTGTTTCCTGTATTTTTAAATAAAAAAGCTATTTTACGTAACGCATTCGACGCTAGTAGAACTGTAATTATTATTTCTTTCTAAATATCAATTTACATAAATAACTTCGATAGCTATATATAGTATACATATTAGATAATTTTTTTTGGCACTACTGTTCACCACCAAATGTTATCTGAAAGAAAATGCTAAATTTAGTTGTAGGAAATTTATGTTTGCCTTTGTACAAGTATTTTGGTGCAATAAAGAATTTATTATAATATATATAAATATATAGTATACATATAATATAAAATAATATATTACATTTAATATATATCGTTTAGTGCGTTTCGTTAGTAGTTTAGTCAAATTTGTGCCTAGTGTAAGGCGATTGGATTTTCTGTTCAGAACGTAATCCAAATTTTTGTATTGGCAATTCATCGATAAACGGTGGAAATAGTGGAAAGCTTTTTTTTAACCGACTTCAAAAGGAGGAGATTATCAATTCGTACGTATTTTTTTTATGTTTGTTACCGCATAACTTTGGACTGAGTGAACCGATTATAATGTTTTTTTTTTTATTTGAAGCTGGTGCTTACCGTATGGTCCCGTTTAAATTTGGTCCAATTTTAATAATGGGATCCATGAGAAAACCATACATCAAGTATGTGCGCCGCAAATGGACGAATAATTCAATATCTCGCCAATAGATTTCGCTATGAACCATTTTGATGAAAGTTTGGTTAGGTTCTGATTAATTCAATTTAAAAAGTACTGTGCCAAAAAAAAATATGGCACGTAATTGATACCAAATCGAAATCGTTTCATAAATGATAGTGCTACGTCAAAACAAGGCGTTACATACAAACAAATAGACAACTTTCTGTTTTTTTTGAAGTCGCTTAAAAAATAAAATCTTATCATCGACTTTAGGCTAAATAGTAAATAGTGTGACACGTTGACATAATTGTTTTACGACTTAAAAACATTTCGCCATGTGTAGCAACATTCCGGAAAAGTCACTTGACATAACCAATAAAGATGAATGATGATATCAATTACACACGCGTTGGCACACGTACAAACCAGACCGGAGGCCTACCATCATAATTCCAAGAACAAGTTGAGCTTGAAATTACGTAAACGGTGACACAAAGTTAACCGGAAGAAGTAGGAAATATCGGTCACTCGAAAACTAATCAGCATACATTTTCTCACGACCAGGTGAAACTATACAGAGAAACGTCAAACCAGTTTCGTGTCAAATTATAATAACAAATTTGCATTGCTCAATGAAGGGCACATATAATATTACGCGACGTGAAGTTGGCCAAACGACGATGTCTACAAATCAAAATTGTAAGGTTTTAAAATGGGTCATATGCTAATTTTATTATGTATTACAGAAATAAGGTGACGTTAATTTATTAATATTAAGCAGATTTGTAACAAATTTATGCCTATTTCGTTTTCATTAACCAACGAATTATAGAGATAATGATAACTATTTTTAATTTTTTATTATATAAAAATACTTTACCACTGATCGTCCGTGCCTTTTGGATTTTGATTGTTGCTCCGTTTACAAAAGAGTTTACAAAGGTTTACTTTAGCTACAAGACTATTTCTAATTTTCTCAATCTATATATATATATATTTATTGTCATCACAATACAAAACACATCACAGACAGAATATAACACACATTAAAAAAGAATGAAAAATAGACAAAACACAGTTAAAGTTACACGGACAAATAATACAAAACATATGACGCCAATATCGGACACCGTCTCCGCATATGCTGTCGCTAGGATCCGACAGCGCTGATTTTCAGCGGTATTTTTTTTGGACGAACTAACCCAGTTGGCACCGAGAAGCTGGCCTTTACTGCTTCACCGGATTGAGAGGTGGCATAGCTCTTAGATCGCTTAGCCTGAACTTCTATTGCTAGTAACTCGACACAAGGGTCCCCCCGGTGAGGGGTAATCTCGGCTTGGACGGTTACCATTATTATGCGTTAGCAGTCCGATCCGAGGGCGCCCGAGAGGGCCGAACCACGACTCGGTCGGTAGCTATTTTATTAGCAAAATCTACTGGGACAATCTAACCTAAACTAACTTATATGCCACTTCGGGAAGCGTATTTCAGCGGTGCCCCGGACCTCCTAAAAACGTGCGCGCGCAATACTAGCTTTATATAGAATTTATATAGACAATAAGAGTATAATAAATATGATACATGAATAAAACAGTTAAGAGATTAAAATATATTTTATACAATAAAATAATAGACGAAAAAATTTCATAAATAAATATATTATTAGGTCAAAAAATAAAATAAATAATATGATAATTAAATGTATAAAGTTTAAATTATATAATAAAATATTGAAAATATTGAAAACAACAAGCCACCGATGTCGCGGGGATATTATCTTTTTGTATCTTTAACTTCAGGTGTTTTAATTTATTTTTAAATGCGTTTACAGATTTACTGTCTCTTACGGGCGGTAGCAAATTATTCCAACACTTGGTGGCCAAGTATCTGAAGCTGCCGCGGAACGCAGCAGATCGGTGTAGCGGAATTTGTAAAATGCAGTTTTTAGCTCTAATTAAACAGCTCAGTATCAGTATCTTCATTCCGCCATTTCAACTTTTCGTACAGATATTTGTATATATATATATATATATATATATATATATGAATATTAAAACGTCAATTGCCTGATGGCTTAGGGTACGGTCTGCGAATCGTGTGGTCATAGGTTCGAATCCACCATTCGTTTATTAACGTGAAACATAGCACAAGCTTAAGTTTAGTTTAGGCAGCTTTTGCTGTAAGAAGTACTGGACCATAATCAATACGTTTATGGAAAGAATTATCGTTCAGAAAGAAAAAGACGAAAATAAAGACGAGACACAGAATTTAATAGGGGAAAATAAGATTACGTAGGACAAAAAAAATCATCATTGACAATCACAGAAACATTGATGTGTTGGAACACGGGCTACCCAGAGTCCATAACGAATATCCTCTCCTCGCGGATAAAAAAAAGCTTATGCCGTCCGCTACACATTTGGTCCCATATGTGACAGGGTGAGGGTAAAACATATGTAGTGTAATTATTTGGCACGCAACGGGACTACAATAACTAAAGCAACTAAATGTAACATTTCTATAATTTTAGCCAAAAAAAATAATAATAAATATCTCAACTATAAATGTGTAATGGAAATATTATTATTTAAAATTATCATTAAAGGCCATCGAGAAAATGGCAAAAAAATCAAAAGATACTCGAGAAATAAATCAAATTTTCGATGCGATTTTAAGACAGCTTTGACATTTTAATATGATAATATATGATATGATAAAGTAATTTATTACAATCTTTAGAAAGGACTGTGACGTCTGCAAGCAAAATCACTCTCGAAAAATGGTAAATTTTCGCCAGCTCTAAATCGGAACACGATAGCGACTGCACAGAAATATTAGAAGCTTATTATGATACCATCCGTCGTCGGTAATATATGCATGGGCGTTGTATAGAAAGATTTGTATAAATATGTGGTGCTACGGCGTTATCAAATCACAAACCGACGAAACTCGAGACAGGCAACAGCAACCTACTGTTGGCTGGCTTTTAAGCGTTTAGCTATTAGCCATGGCGTTTGTTGTAAGTTCTTTAAATAAATATAAGTCGTATACGGAATATGAATAAAAAAATAACAAAATAAGCAACAAGAATAACTTTGTGTTGCTCTGTAATTCAAGAAACCACATATAAATTATATAATGACATCTTGTATTCTATTTTACATCATCGATAAATCTTTTTTCATTGACATCACAACAAACCTCCATAGACTCCACTATGGAGGTTTTATACAAGAAAATAAATAATTTCCCTGTTAATTTTTCGATGACTAAATATAGATAAATGGATAAATCCTTTAATACACTAAAATATATGTAGAAAGTTTGAAAGCTATGTGGCATTTTCATGTAGTTATATATATTAGAGTATTTTTTAAATAACGTCATATAATTATTTTATCTTGTTCCAGATGAAACTGTTATTTTTATCTGCATTAGCGTATTACGCTGATGCTGGGATTCTGACTGGAGAACACAGTTCTGATTCCTTTTTATCTTCAGCATTACATTCCCCATCAGCTAATTTTGGATCTCCATCGACATCTTACGGACCACCAGCTCCATCTTTAGATTTGAGCGGACCAGGAGTGAGTGGTGATGGAAGCTTGTTAGCCGATGATCATTCTTCAGGCTTGGAGGAAATCAGCGGTGGACCAGTTCCATTGGGAGATCAACCTTTGGCCGGCGGCCCATTAAACGGTGGTCTTGGACTTGATTCTGGACTCGGCGGACTCAGTGGGCCCGGTTTGTCTAACGGACCAGCGTTCGGTGGTGATGCAGGTTTTGGCGGTGCACCACTCTTAGGGCCCGGAGGAAATGATGGCGCTTTGCTAGGTGGTCCCGTATCTGGGATTGCTGATGGCCCAATTCTTGATACCGGTCTTTCTGGCCCGGCTACCGGAGCTATTGGAGGTCCACGTGTGATCGGCAGCACTGTTACTGTGGGCCGTCCAGTGGCTGGTGCATCTAGATACGAATTGCAATCTGTCGTGCAGAACGTTATTCGCCGAGTCCCAGTTGAGGTCACACGTCACGTGCAAGTAGCTGTACCCCAGCCTGTGCCTGTGCCAGTGCGCCAGGAAGTCAAGGTGCCAGTACCGCAGCCCTACCCCGTACACGTTGACGTTGTGAAACACGTCCCTTACCCTGTCTACAAGACTAAACACGTCGAGGTGGAAAGACCAGTACCCGTTGAGGTCGTGAAGCACGTGCCTTTCGAGGTCATCAAGAAGGTGCACATACCAGTGGAGAGGCCTTACGAGGTGATCAAGAAGGTTCACGTTCCGGTGGAAAAGCACGTGGAGGTGCCAGTGCCCGTGTGGAAACCTTACCCAATTCACATCATCAAACACGTCACCCACTACAAAAAGAAGAGTTGCTGCTGGTAATGAATATAATAAGTCGTGATTGTACCAAATAGTCAATACAATTGTAAATATTGCTGATAGTCATTAGATGTAACAATAAACTGTGTATATTTTTCTAAGAATTTTTCGTATATCAAAAACATTTTTTTATTAAAAATCGCACACCCTATGCATCACCGGAAGTAAGTAGCCGTGGAGCTACCGTAGCAGCTTGTTCTGCTAAACGGAGAAGGACCACCTCGCAGAATAACCTCTGTGAAGTAGAGCTTTATTATTCTTTTTTTAAAGACAAACTACACAGATAGGCAAGAGAATCTGGCCTTGACTACCTCACCGGATTAAAAAGTGGCCATAGCTCCTAGGTCGCTTAGCCTATACCTCTAAATATATTATACAGTTCCCTTTCACACACCTCACTAAGGTATCTGTCCTAAAACATCAGCAACTTATCAGAATTTCTTTTCAATTCCTTTGCTTCTAGTTCTTATATATTCTCCTGTTAAAAAGAAAATTCCTCGCATTCTTACATCGCGACAGAACTCTATGGAAGAGAGAGAATTCTATCTACCACATAATCCTTACTTTCTAGTAGATACTGTTTGTTGCTTTGGCTTTCGACTTAAGATCTGATGGTAGCGAGTACGAATGAATTGCCGGCTTTTAAGTACGAAAAATCACTTTCTAAAAAAATTGCGCAGTGTATGGCGATGGGCTCAACACCTGTCATATATGGGATTTAATAAGCTTGGTGAAAAACAAAAAGAAAGCTGTCCCTGACTGGTTAAAAAGGGAGAGCTTATTTACTTTTAACATCCTTATAGAACAACTAATACGATGCTATTATAGAATATATTACAATATACGCATATAAGAAACAAAATAATTAATAATTGCACAAATAAAATTAAAACTAAATACAATTTTTAATAAGTCGCCTTCCACGCGTGTAGAAGTCCTTCGTCCTTCTCAGAGCCGCTATTTACGTTCGGATAGGATAATAATATATAGAGCAGGATATATATATTACACAAGCTATCGATATTACATAAAATATCGACTTACGACAACGCTTCAATCTGATTTTATCGATATTTAAATTGATATATTTCATTCGATAACCAAATATCGTATGTATGTTACTACAGTCCTATTCTCCGCGATAGCAGCAACTAGTAAGTTGTATAAATTTTATAATCTATGTCACGGAATTTTTTTGAGCTTTTTAAATATAAACAAACGACACAAAATATGAAAAATGTCAATATATTTCGCATAGTATCGACACAACATTACGATTTATTATATCGAGAAAAATAATATATTTTTTGTATAATATCCTTACGTTCGGAGTCCCCACTCTGGACATCAACGCACCGCCACAGGAAGACTGATGACAAGGGCAATGGCCGCATCAAGGGAGAGGATAGTGGACTACAACCTAAAAATGGCCATGAGAAGCAGGGACACGGCGGTCGCGGAGAAGCTAATAGCAAAGCAGGGGGGCGTCTGCGATGCGTGAACCGCAGCGTCTTTGGCCACCTCCAAATTCAGGCATTATATATAAAAAAAAAGGAAAATAGTAACTGTAGAAGTGGCACTCTTTTAATAAATAAACAATTTAAGAGTATTAGCACGGACACAGGACTGTGGTTGCGATCTAACAACGTCAACGTACCAAAGAAGGACACCAGAAGGAGGGCATAGGTCGTAGGTTGAACTTGTCAGACTAAGCGACCTATGACCTATGACATCTCCTAATCCGGTGAAACAATCTAAGTGAATCTCTGCCTAATCTATGAAGATTCGTTACAAAACAAATAGATACTGTAGTATGGACTGATACTGGCTGATGATAAATAAATTGAAAAAAAAATTGTATTTAAACAAGGTAAATTATTAATTATTTGTACGACTACAGATCCTATTTTTCTGTAAGATGTCTATTAAAACTATCATAAATCGATCTTGCGTGTTTGAACGTCACCAACTTTCTCTAACTTATGTGATCAGAACTATAAATATTTGTTTTTTTTTAAAGCATGAATTACGTTTAAACCACGTGATTAGCACAAGTAATTTCCTCTGATGGCACAAACATATTTGGTATTTTTAGGCATGGTAAATTTTGGAAAAATTGTAACTCTATTGCCTAGCTCAATTACGGACAGACACAAATACAAACATATTAATTAATTAGGAAGTGACGTTCTTTTTTTTGAACTTTACACGATGGACATTCTTTTTAACTAAAATTGTAGAAAAAGAGGAAACTACTGGATATAATTATTAAAAATAAAATTCCTAGGAATTGATAATTTAAAGTTTTTGAAGTTGATTAAAACACGTAAAAATATTTTCAGTGCACCTGTCGGTTTCTCTTTCGGGTTTCGGTGCAATTTCATTTCGAAATATCTATCGCACATTTCTTATCTGAGTGGGCCCCGAAATTTCTAAACATTTTATGGCAGTAAATTGTTAGCAAATTAATTTCCGACAGATTCTTTCACCAATCCGGTGAAATTCTAGAATCCTTCAAGCTAACAACGGAAATTAGTTCTAAAAAGAAAATTGCTATTTCGCAGTAGCAGGCGGTGCAATAATACACATCTAAACGATTACGCTAAGAAAGACCTCCCTCTTCAGTAAACAGAACACTTAAGGTTTATGTAAATATTACCAACATTTTTTTTATAATTCGTGATGATGCCATGAGTGTCACTGAGGTTAAAAGTAAAATATTTCTAAACATATAAAGAAACGAACATAAACATGTATAATAAAGGGGGTTAACCCCAATTTCAATTTGGTCAAGGTTATATTATTGTAATGTATTTCTTGTTATATATCTATGCTTTATTTATTTTATTATGTATTCTAAGGACCTTCAGAAAATATATATATTATCCTGCCATCTCTCGGAAACTATGAAATATACTAGGATATTTTGTATTTAATTCATTGAGCATTCGGCTAAGAGATGGCGTAAAAGATTACAATGTAGCATTAATCATTGAAAAGATTGTTGAAAAAGACGTTTTTAAACGTTTTCAAAAAGAGCACTACTCAATTCATATAAATGTTTTTTATTTAGCACCGTAATTTTGGACCGATTATGATTTTTTCATGTCTTGCTTACAATTTGGTTCCATATTCATTTCGGCGTAGGATTTTTGATTGAGATATTGATATAATAATGAAATTCCAAGACTAGTGCAGTACTCCCTTATGACAAAAAGCACGACGGTGGAAGAAGTAAAAGAATTTAGGCGCCAGTAACTTCGTAATATGATACTTTACAAATAAAGAGAGATTCCGTAGCATTGTCTAATGTTTAACTCGTCACTAATATGATTTGTAATTGTTTTTTGTTTTTAATCCTTGTATAAATTTGTTTATAGCTAATATTAAGATTTCCCCTTAAAATTTCACAGCTGCCCTAAAATTATACAGAAAATAAAATATTCGTTTTAATAATTATATTATTTGTCTTGAAATGGTCACAGCGCATAGACCAGTGAAGATATATGTATATAGATTCTCTCTTTCAATCGGTAAAAACTGTTGATTGTAGTATCGACACTAGTTGACACAATATAGTGTATCCCAACAATAGTAAGTGTAGGAATTCTATTACTATAAGGTACATTTGTGTTAAAATATGTACAAACTCAAACGTAAAATAAGGCCTAATATTTCTTATATTTAGCCTATATTAACAGCAAATTAAAAGCTAATGTTTGCCTTACATTTGTGTCTATTGTCGTCATAAAAATAGCCAAATTAGGCACGACCAATTTAATCTAAACTAATTATGCCAAAAAATCTAAAATCGAAAATTGTGGTGTCAGTGAACGTTCCGATGGCCGATGGGGCCGAAAAGTTCTAGATTGGAGACCACCAGAGAAGGCTGGCAGTGCTACACTTGAAATTTTTCGTATGCCAAGAACACCATGGCAAATTGATATATATATATATATATATGCACACTATACACCACCATGAATATGATACACCACACACCATGTATATGATATGTTTACGTCTACCCGATGATCCTTTCGATCTGATCGCAGTTGATGCAACAGTTAACCTACACTCGACCTTTCGAAATAGTAATAATCCCATCAACGTTATCGAACATATCTAATGATACCATTCTACTGTTACCAAACATTCATAATTCTCCCTTTATTAAAAATTCAAATGTATGCTAATTCTCCTATAAACGTGTCTAAAGTCTAATTTAGACACATATATCAATCTTACTTGGACAACCGATGTTAATAGGTTACTAATATTTATGTATATAAAGTTCTCACATCCATTTAACCCCAGCGGGTAAACAGAGATAAGATCGCTATTGGCGTTTTAGGTTATTAATAACCGGAGGTTGGGGCTTTAGAAAGGGAAATTCATTGATATAGCCGAATAGGCAGCGGGCCATTTAGCCGTTAATTTAATGCTAATAACATTGACTTTAAAATCTAATTTCCTTAAATAAAATAAAGGCAATCGTATTCTTGTGGCATAAGTCCAATACATCTAATAGTTAACTCGCGTTTAGAATTGTGTTGAGGTACTAGCTTCTAGCTTTGGACCGCAATATGGGGCAATCTGATTTCAACAGACTTTAAAATTTCACTAAGTTACATCGGACTGCGCTCGGTGAACGTTCATCTTGTACACCTTAAGTACACTAATAGAGGTACATGCTGAAGGCTGATACAAGCGCTTCGGAAGTGATATAACAAACGCACCCATCGTAAAGTCGTGGTAGCTCAGTCTCCGGGCATTCGCCTCAAGTTGTATAGTAACGCTGGCAACCCAAGTTTGATCCCCATGTCGGCACCAATTTGTTTGTTGCAATTACACGCGCTCCGTGGTGAAGGAAGACATCGTAGCAACCTTCATGTGTTAGAAAATTTTCTTAGACATGTAAAGTCTTACTCACTTTGGCCTTATACTCTCTTTATAAAGAAGGTCGGTGGCCAACAGAGGGATCGTAACTTTAACACATAGATGGAAAAAATTATTTCTATACAATAAAACTATAAAAATATTTCGTTATGACTCTTATGAAACCTATCGAGATATACCCTCGGGTATAGCTCGATTGGTGTATTCCGACGATGGCATTCGAACCATGACCCAAAATTATGGAAAAAGTTTGAGTATTGCACAATTTTCGATGTTACCTTACGACAGAAGTCGTTAAGAATGAAGGCATCAGTTCATATGACTTTTACTAACACACATTTGTGAGTTCTGATGTAATCCAAAATCCAAAATTTTCTATTCGCAAAAATAGGCACTTAAGTGGCAAAATATCTAATAGCATTTTGACATTGGAATCGGACTCTATTCTCCATTTACTATTAAGAAATAAACCAACAAAAATCTATTATTTATGATACCAATGAAATTTTCTTTAAAAAATAATACTAGAAGTTATATTAGAAAAGTCACAAGATAAATAGAATAAACAAGATAGGACAATTAGAAGTTCGCATTATTTCCATTGTGTCTTATGTATAACTAAAATTACAAATTAACCTCAAAATGTTCTTTTGACCCTTGCTGGGTAAAGCTTTCGCTGTCTATGTGTTTTCATGTGTGTTATTATGTGTTATATTACAGGTGGTTAGCCCATTAACGAGGAAGAGCCATCGGGGGGTTTTAGTGGGTAAGAACCCCACAAGATACAAAATCCCCACAAAATCTTCAACAAGATATCTCGCCTTCCCCGTTGACAAAAGTACCCCTAAACGACAACGATCATGAACGTGGAAGAAAGAGAATATAGCGTCAGAACTTTAAAACACCAAAGAGTAGTTGATCGTTAAATTCGTTTGTTTATTCCGTTAATCGTGAATTCATCCTTCTTCTCTTTAATTTATTCCATCACTAATCTAATCTTGTTTGCAAATCGGTTTTTAACATGTAAATATACATGTCACAAAGTTATTTTATCAATGACTCTCTACCATAGATAGAATTGTGTACTTATTCTCTATTTTATTCTATATCTTTTTTGTAATTATAGGACGGCAATTACTTAACATCAGTTGAATTCTGTTTTTCGCCTATCACTATTATAAATAGAGTTCTTTTCATACCAAACAATTCCTGCTGTTATTTATTTATTCTTGACCTTTGTTATAGGGTAGGGTATGTATTTATTTTATCTCTCCTGTCCTACGGGGTTGCCTGGAAGAGATTTGGCACACTGCAATATTTTCAATGTATGACAAGCGTATTTTAAGTGTCAATAGCCTAATGGTTTAGGGTACGGCCTGCGAATCGTAATGTCGTGGGTTCGAATACACCATTCGACTATTGCCGTGAGCCATGTCCTACACAAGCTTAAGCTTAGTTGGAATGGTTAACAAGATTGTTAGTAATCTTCTGAAAAAAAAAGAAATATTGCTAGCTTTCTTTTTTAAAAAATTGAACTTAAGGTGAACGCACCCGAGTTACCCTCTAGTAACCCAAGTTCGATCCCCGGTGCCGGCACCGTCAAATTTGCTGTTGCAATTTTATGTGCTGATTTAACACGCGCTCGGCGGTAAAGGAAAATATCGTGAGGAAACCCAAGACATGAGAATTCTGCCAATACTCACTAGGGTCACGTGGAGGACTATGCCCTTATACTGTCGTTACAAAGAAGGCCTGTGCCCAGCAGTGGGACATATGTCCATATATATATATATAAATAAAGGCTGTAACTTTTTTTTATTGAACAACTGTAAATTTCATAGGAGCTAAAGTTACCCCTGTTACTTAGTTAAAATTAACATGAAATCTATATTAAGCAAAATTTTATAGCAATGTTTTATGATATGTAGCCTGAAGGAAGCTCTGCGCACGGCTGCAGATAGAGGAAAATGGCGACGGATCACTAAAACCAAACTGTTCCCACTATATGGTCACGACCCTCAGCATTGAGGAAACCGACGCGAGGAGGAGGAGAGCCTGAAGGATAATCTAAAGCACTAATAATAGCCTAAAAAGCTAAGCATTCGCCTTTATGAGTTTAAAATCGTACAAAAAATGCTAAAATTTGTAGCCGGTGCTTGGCTCACTATCTGTCACACATGGGTCATAATAAGTTTGTTTACAAGGGTTAGGAGTAGGAGTGCACGATAGATATCGATATTACATAAAATATGGATTTATGGACGCGATATATCGCTTCAATCCGATATTATCGGATTATCTAATATCGTTATTTATATCGACTTAGTTCATCCGATATATGAAATTTCGTAAGAAATTAAATAGATAAGCATTCCATTCTTTCTTTTATTTGTGGTTGACAACTTGAATAAAATAAAACCCTTACTTGCGCTGCCATCACGAAGAGTGTAGTGTAGTATGTTACTACACTCCTACTCATCACGATGGCAGGAGTCGTTGTATAAATTTTATAATCTATGCATGTAGTGTGTACTGCCAGCAGAATCAAATCAAATAGTCTGGACTGGTATCCGAAGCGAGAACCTCTCAGTTACGCGCCGAGTACTCTTTTAGTACGAAACTTTTCTAATATTTAATAATAAGCTCTAATTAATTATAAACAAATTTCGATATATGAAATATATCGATATATTTGTACAATATATCGCGTAGTATCGATACAACTACACGATATATCGAAAAATATTTAGATATATTTTGGCATTAACATCCCTAGTTAGGAGCTAAATACTCGTAGATAGAAATAGTGTTATTGTACACCAAAAACAAGACATAAAAATTACAGAAGTAAGGCACATTTTATAATTTGTTGTTCCCTCCCTCCGCAGGCGACGTGTCGGGGTGCGCAGGAGGCGTTACAACCAACGCCTCCTCTTTCCGCCCCCGTAATCCGAAGCGGGGCCAGGATGGGTACCTGGCCCCAGTATGCTTCGCCGTCCCATTTGAGGATGAAGTCCGGTCTTTGCCGGGACCGGCCGGTCTTCAGGATGTCCTGTCGCTGACAGATCCGGGGTACCCGCTCATAACGGCTAATGGCATTCGCGGAAGGTTTAGTGGGTAGGGGCTGCCCAGGCTGAGTCCCACACATCCTCCGGGCCCACCCAGGGTATCGGAGGATGGTTGACAAAAAAGGGCGACCTTATCGTTAAGAGCGATCTTTTTCAGGCAACCTTTTGTCAAACAGGACGATGGCATACAGATACAAATATTATTACCCATGTATACATATTCAAAATAATTTACTGGTAATATAGCTACATTTAAAAGTTTTTAATATATATACTAATATACATAAATATTTAAAGGGAGAAAGCTTATTTATTTTTGTATTTTTAAATTAAGATTGTCTTTATTTGAATGTCCAAATTTTGTTTTAATTAACGACCCTATACATTCGATCATACATATATTAACCCATGGAATACTGATTTACTATCGTAATAGTGACTTCTGAACGGTCGGTATTAATGGCGGTCGAGATAAAAATTTTGTTTATTTTAGTGAAGCGTTTTAATTACAAATATGTTATTGGGATATTATGTAAATATTTTATAAAAATTTTGAATATATTCCAACCGTTCGCCGGTCACTGTGATAGTTTTTGAAAATTAACATTTATGTATTTTGAAAACGGACCAGATTTTTTGTTGTTTTCGAAATAACCCGCCCGCCTCGAAATACAAAAGTACCTAATATTTGCATTGATAGTTAAATTATTCAAAAAACGTAACCGATGCCAACGCCCTCTTTGAAATTATGGACTGACATCAAATTTGATGACGTTTCGAAAACTCAACTTTTGTATAAAATTAATGTTGAATCATCATTTTGCACAGACGACCCTCAGCGCCATCCAGAGACACTTGTGCCTTCTCACCATGAATTCTTTAGTAAGTTTAGTTTAAATATACATATATATATATATATATATATATATATATATATATATATATATATATATATATATATATATATATATATATATATATATATATATATATATATATATATATATATATATATATATATATATATATATTTATATATATATATACATATATATATATATGTTTATATCCTTAATATTAGCTTTCAAACAATAAAAAAGCTCCGCCGTTCTTTTTAACCTAGCGGGGTAGACAGAGATATAAGTCTTTGTCAGCTTTTCATCAACCATATTTGTCAAGAAACTCGGATCATGAAGCAGTATAATGGAATTTAATCTCCTTTAATCATTATGAAAAAAGGACTCCTGAACTTTCAATCTGTGATGTTCTTTTTTTCCCTTAAAATATTATAAAATAAATTATTTTCTTAAAACAAAATAAATTGTGTGTAGTGTAATAGCCAAGACATAATTGTGCACATTATTATTCAGTAGCTAACGGCGTTGCTTACATATTTATTACGTGTTTTATTTGACGTATTATTTTCTTTACATTAAGGCTTAATAGGTATATATGCGTTGTTCCGAAATTAAAAAAAACTAAAAGGTACTCATTGCTACTTCAATAAAAAAAAATTTCTATGTAAAATGCACTAAAATGCAATAAAATAATTTAAATTTAGAACAACATGCTCGATTATTTAAAAAAGATAGAAAACGATTATATGATTAAAAAAGGATATGATTAACACTTACGTCCCTTTTTATCCTAGAGAGTTAGACAGTGATAGCATTCCCTATCTGCTTTTTCATCCCGCTTAGTAGATGTCATAATATGTAAAAGAGATTTTTTGGACGGAACAAAGTTAAAAATAGAACTTTTAATACTTATTTCCAAGCCGGGATTTTGTACCTGCGACTATATTATAAGTCAAACGTTTAAATAAGCTCTCACAGCTTCAAAAAATATTCAATAACTTTAGTAATCTTTCTCTTAATATTTATAAAATTATACCGAAATGTAACTGGCAAACAAGTCTCGTATACACCAGTACGTTAAAAGAGCAGAGAGTGTTATATTTTTTTGTTCTGGGGAATTTATCTGTGCATTCAATTTTTTTTCAGCTTTGGTTCATGTTTGCGGCCCTTGTTATTGTAGTGGTTCAATCAAGAAGATTGGACCCGGGGCCACAAGCATTTATTGAAAAGACACCAGCAGCTCAAAAACCTCAAAAGAGGTATGCCACCAAAGAAGTTGTAGTGTACCTTACGCCAAGCCAAATTAAAGCTATACAAGAAGGCAAAGGATACATTAGTGCTGAGCCAGTAGAACAATCTGAAAACTCCGAAGAAACTCAGGAAGAGACAGAGGAGCAACAACCAGAACAGGATGACATTTTTGAATTGAGCCCTATCGAATTAGACCCTCAAACGGATTCGGAGGAGGAAAACAATCAAGCTCCCTCTACGATACCCGTCGAAGAGCCCAATGCAGAAGCAGAACTAGTCCAAGAAGAACAAGAACCAGACTTTTCATGGCTATATAACCCAGAAGAAAAGAAGTTTATCCCGTCTCCTGAAGATATTTACGCTTATTTGCGTAACTATCCCGAAACTGAAACACAAACCGAACAAGCTCAGATTGAGTCAGAAGAAGAAAGCGAAGAAGAAACAGAAGAAGCCCAACCAGAAGCCCCACAGCAGCAAAGATTCAGACTGGTTCCCTATGACGCCGCAACTGAGAAAAGCACACCGAGCACAACCAAGGCACCCCAAGAAGAACCTATTAGAGAGCGTTGGCTGCGTCTCTTGGAACAGAACCGTGCCCAATTGAGGAAACAGTTGGCAGCACAACAAACCACTACTACAACATCCACAGAGCAACCTAAACCCGATACTGAGACTACGTTAGGCAGATTCCGTTTCTCAGCGAGATACAATGATCAGAAACAGGCAATTGAAAACGAGGAACGCAGGAGAGTTCAACAAGAGAAGCAGAAGTCCAACGCTCGGGCGGAGGCACGCGCTAACAAAGCACCTGTCGCTATTCGCAAAGAGGTGACTATCACAAAACAACGACCGGCACCTTTAATCAAACATGTCAAAGTCCACACACCTGTCTTGGTCCCGATACCGGAACCCTTCGAAGTAAAGGTCCCCCGTCCCTACCCCGTGCCACTGGAAATCTTTAGACCTCTTTCCAACCAATCTGCCAAAGCCAGAAAATCGGAAGTTAAAAAACAGTCAGCTTCCGGTCGAACTGAGAGCGAGAAACCCAAACCTTCGGCGGCTAAAAAACCTGCGTCAACTAATGAGAAGCCCTCCGCAGAACGACGTGCTGATGGGAAAAAGGAAGTCACTGTAGAAGTTCCCTCGCGACAGAAAGGCCAGCCAGAGAGGATAACTATCATCCGACACATATGGGAAAATTAATATACCTACAATTGTCCTTCTTGTTGTGAAATTTGATGTGTGTTCTGTTTACATGAATTTATGGTGATGTCTGTTATTTAATTATATGTTTGTTTTTTATACAAATTTTATTTTTATTTATGTTCAAATATTCGTGGTACAACCCCTTGATTCCTGTCAAAGAACAAATATTGAATTCCCAGCTAGCATTTAACCAATCTAACTAGCGCTGAGCCAATTGCCGTCCGGCCAGATCAATAATATTAGTATATTAAAACATTGTTAAATGTGCCTTCCGGGATTCGAAACGATATCTTCATAAAATCATAATACCATTTCACCGTTTATCATCCTTAAAAATATTCAAATGAATAATAGTTGTGGAAATTTAATGTGGAAATTTTAGTACGGGTTTGATCATTGTTGCTCATGAAAAATGCAAGGCGTTTTATTAAATGCTTAAAATAAAAATCAAATTCAAAAATGATTCAAAATGCTTCGTATTCCATTGATATTTTTCCACCGATAGAGCCCAAAATCAAAAGCCAATAAATGCCCTACATTTTAATCGATAATTGTCGTGGATACTCAAGCGTTTTTGATAATTTAAAAACGGCACAAAGATTGATATATAAATAGATTTACATAAATGAAAGCGGACGGAGGCCACCAGGATCTATTAATTAGTTAGCTAATCATGTACAAAATGACCGTTCAATGACATTACTGGTCGATATTTGCTAGTTTTAGTTCAGCACAGTAATTTACCAATGGCGTACCAAAGGCACGCCCATCGTGTGTGTAATACTTGACGTATTTGGTAATAATAGAAAAATAATTGATATGACTCTAGTAGATCGGTTTCACAAACAGCAAACCTGATAAACTGTGGCCTGTATGTTTTCGGATAGGATAAAAGTGAAAATAGATATTTTACGTAGCTGTAACCCAAATATACGTCGACGTGTCTTCTCCTGTGGTTGTGGGCGTTTTTGTATATTTCTTTCCGGGTCTTAGAATCTTTTATTTTCATAAAAATAACAATTGAATTAAATTCATGTAAGTGTACATGAGAAATTACAATTAATACACATAAACAATTGTACATATACATATATTATATACATTTAGGGCATCTAAAAACAACATAACATTAACATAACCGCTGCAACCACCCACAAGTTCAAAATGTTAATAAACAGGAAGTGTTAAACGGTTTGTTCCGATTTTTTTTGGTTTCACTTAATTATATAATAACGGTTGTAAAATAAAAACAATTGACGGACAAGCCCGATGGGCGCATTCATATTATTCAGCAACCGACCGAGCACTGGTTGGGCACTCTCGGAACGGGTAACATAGTACAGCCCTGTAGTTCTGGGCTCTCAAGAATAAGACTACGTTATCCCCCGCCTGTCGTATAAGGCGACTAAAAGGGGCCTCGGGTTCACTGAGCGACAAGACAAGGGTGGGGGCCTTTGTCGTCCGCTAAGGTGGAGCCGGGAAGAAGGCGACATCGCCTGGCCCGTGTAGCCTTGCACTGTGAGGGCACAGGGTAGGAGGGAGTAATTTCCCCCCCCGGGACATGCTCTCCTTGAGCACAGTGCAGAGGGGCTCCGGTGCGTTCCACTGGAGATCCCGGAGCCCCTCGTCATGCACCGAGGAGAGGGCCACCGGGGAGGTTTTAGTGGGTAAAAACCCCACATAACTGCCTCCTCCCCAGAAGGCGGGGTATCTTTTTGAAGATTTCCTCCCCGTTAACAAAAAAAAAGGGTAACATTAACCGTCCAAGCCGAGGTTACCTCACACGGGAGACCCTTGTCGAGGTACTATAATGGAGGTCCAGGCTAAACGATCTAAGGAACTGTGCCACATCTCAATCCGGTGAAGCAGTAAAATCAGCTTCTCCGGCCAAACTGTGCAGTTCGTCACAAAAAAAACGTAAAATGTAGAAAGCTGCGACCACCCACAAGTTCAAAATATTAAACATAAACAGGAAGTATAAAACGGTATGTTCCAAAAAAAGTTTTGGTTTCACTTAATTATATAATAACGGTTGTAACTTACAAAACATCAACGAACAAGACCGATGGGCGCATTCAAATTATTCCGCTTCGACAGAAATCATTTTGTATTCATAGCCCTACAGATTTGCATGAACACAAATTATAAAGTAAATGTACATAATAAAATATCGTTCCGTTTACAAGCTTCGATGATTCAGTGGGCGTCTGTCCCCAAGTTATCGTTAGGTCAACATTGACACACACATATATTGATTTTTAATAATTTATTATCTAATTTACTTCGATACAATAATTTAGCAACTAAAACAATATAATAATATAAAATAATTCAGTTTGACAAGTCATTGAACAAAAATTATGCAGTCGGTGTTTATTAAAGGAAAATCCTGTATTAAAAGCACCGGCTTCTTTCCAGTTTCACTACCTTCTTCTTTTGTGGTTTATGAAAGCAGTTTATGGTGTGTGCGAATTAAGATTGTGTGGTTGTATGTTGTTGTAATGGTATGTGTGGCGATCCATGTATATATTGATTTAGTACGCATATTACGTACATGTTATATTACACACTAACTTTTTCCATGTTTATTTTAAAGTTTAAATTCAATACCCGTAATTATACTTGTATATATATAGCAAAAATTACACTGACCTCTAGTCTTTCCTTGAGCAATTCAATTGTACAGACAGATAAGTAAACTGACAAGCATTAAACCCTCTTTTGTGTTCGTAGTATAATATCATAGTTATATTATGAAGGTCTGGAATCTATATTCCCTTTTTCTTCTATATTCGTGTTTCTTGTCAGTAAGAAGTACTTGGATAGTCTTACATTGTGATAAACCTGCCAATATTACATACATCAAGCATGCGATTTTTTGAGTTCCCTAGTATAGTTTCGGAAACCAAAATGCCAATAATATAGTTAGCTAATTATAAGCCAATCCTTTCAATAATTGTTTTTTTTAATCTGTTAATAAATCACGACACAATGAGTGCACAAAAATTAAAAAACGCAGACGAATTGATAACTTCCTCCTTTCGTAAAGTCGGTTAAAAATAAGGTTTTGATTCTGATTCCCTGAATCCACTTTCTATAGTTTAGATTTTTAATTACTGTCTCCTACATTACGCAAAATGCAGATTTTGTAGATAAAAGCAACATAAAATACATTAACATACCAAAAAAACCATTCAAAATGCAAATTCTAGTTGGTTTCCATTTTTTAATTATTAAATTTAATGGAGCCCACAAACATCAATCTTCTGCCTTATATGGACAACAAAACAAGATTTCAACAACAAATTAGTTTTCATTTGGTGCTCGCATTTTGTGAAAGTCGTTTTTTCTCTAACATTGTCTAATTGTTATTCCTATCATTCTTGCATGTTTGATATTCATTCCATAGTAAACAAAAAAGAGGCCGGTCTGTATGTATTGACCTAGACAGTAATAGATCTACAGTCTTTAGCTTTAGTAGAATGTAGTCAGATAACTTAGAACCACTAGAATGCAATAATAGAAGTACTTAAAAAGTGTATCTGTCTCAGATATAACAAGTGGACAGCCCACCGCACAAATGTGTCAATTCTCCAAGAAGTGGTAGTCACCTTCAGGCTGTCAACGGTCTGTCTCAACCAGAGCTAGCAACCGATTTTCAGTGCCGGCATCAATAAATCTGTTTGTAGCATTTTAAGTCATCGTATAACATCGCGAGGAAACCTACCTTAGTAAAATTTCCAACACATGGGATGTCTGCCATTAGGGCCGCTTTTTTTTTTACCAGATTTGAGAGGTGGCACAGCTCTTAGATCGCTTAGTCTGAACCTCTATTAGGTGGTAACTCGACACAAGGGTCCCCCCGGTGAGGGGTAACCTCGGCTTGGACGGTAGCTATTTTATTAACAAAAATCTATTGGGACAATCTAAGCTAAACTAACTTATATGCCACTTCGGGAAGCGTTAGCGCTGGGAGAAGAAGTGGCCGAAGAAACTCCAGCAACGCTCCTAATCTTATCAAGGGGGTGGGGTTTTCCCATAAAATACTTATATCGCGCAAGGATTTTTAGGGCCGCGTGGTGGACTATGCCCTTATACTGTCTTTGTAGGGAAGGCCTGCGCCCAACAGTGGGACATAAATAATAGGTTGTCAAATATCTCCCTTCCGCCTTTTGTGTCATGCGGCACCCAAACATCAAGCTTTTTTTTGTATCCAACCTTCTGCAGATGGTTTAAAAAATAGCGCGAATTTCGGCGTTAGTGAACTCCATGTTTACACGTCTATAACTGTTGAACGCAATATCCAAACTAATTATGCATAGCGTCGTTTTGTAGGTTATGTCAAGACCTTTCAAATTATGTATAGTATTGCTAGATACGAGCTCTGTAGCGCTTTGTACATAGCCGCGAAATTCAAAAGACAAAAAGGCGGAAGGGAGATATTTGACTGTAACTTTTAACTTACAAGAGCATCGAACACGCCATTAAGCAGAACTGTTAAATCATGATGTGACTGCAAAGTGTGTTAAAAACGTAATAATCTATTAAGATGATTCTGTATCTAATGCAAGAAACTGCGGCTAGATTTCACTTACTTTCGGCTGTTACGTTGCAGGTGAACAGACTGAATAAATTGTTTTCTTTTAAGGAATGTTGCTATTTGTTTCTTCACTTTTATAGCAGCTCTCTTAGTGTCATAGCTGTTCGGTATTCGGAACCCCATGACATAAAACAATGATTTTTTTTTAAAGAAAACTAGCAATATTTCTTTTATTTTTTTTTTGTTATATTACTAACAATCTTGTTAACCATTCCAACTAAGCATAAGCTTGTGCTAGGACATGGTTCATGGCAATAGTCGAATGGTGGATTCGAACCCACGAACTTACGATTCGCAGGCCGTACCCTAAACCATTAGACTGTTGTCGTTCTCACTGTACAAATGGGAATTATCAAACTCAACTGCTAAATTTCACTATCACTTCACGATTTTTTTCCACTAAGAACCAATTTGGTGAAAACGCTGTTATCGGCGATTTAGGAACCTTCAATATTCCATTAAATGTGAGAATTCCATTCGAATCAGAATGCTGGAGTACCGGTCCAAGCCGAGGTTCCTATATTGATTTTTAAAAGTTGGAAAAATAAGGATACAAATATGCATGCAATTTCTTGAAATGCATGCTTTGCAATTTACAATCTGGATTGTCAATATCTCCTGAAATTGAAAACCCATAATCGCTGGATTGTAACTAAAAGACTGTAAATGACCAGTCACACAAACAGTAACTTACATTTCAATTATCTTTCAGAGTTGAAAAACTAATTAGGCAGTAAAAGAAAATCGTTTAAATGCGCCGTCGTGACTTAATCTAATTGCAGTACAATTAAGGACAATCATGTCGGCGATTGCCAATGTAAAATTGTAAAATTGCAGTGGGTACGAATTTACGCAAACCACTTTAACTCATTCGAATACATTCTTGGTAAGCCAATGACATTATACGTAGCTGCAATGAAAACAACGACATCGGTATTAACTACTTATTCCAGTTTTTTAAAAAAAACTAACTATGCCAATGCTTTACCACGGCTTTTTAAGGCTTCAGACATAGTCATAGACAGACTTTATTGGCACAAAATAAACACATCAAAAGACAGAAAAAATTAAATAAAAAGATACAGTTAAAGAAAAAACGGACAAATAGTAAATAAGACATAATGCCAAAATTGGACACCGTCTCAGCAAATGCTGTCGCAAGGATGCGACGTCGCTGATTTTCAGCGGTGCCTAGGACTACCTAAAGTCGTGCGCGCCCAACAATACTTTACTAATGTTAAGTGGAAATACAATCCCGGATAGTTAGACACACTAGATTAGTAAATGTTTATTCACTCTGCATGATCTACTATCTGGATGCATGTTTAAGACTTATTTGGTTTTCTCATGGATCCCATTGTCAGAATTGGACCAAAATGGGATCACACGAGAAGCAACAGCGTTCAAATAAAAAAAGAATCAGAGAAATCATCGTGACTAAAGTTGTGTGATTACATAAAAAACTTTGAGGCTAATTGAGAACCTCTTCATTTGTTTAAGGTCTGTTGAAAATGTAGACGAATTAGGATTCTACTATTGTTTGAGTCGACTAAAAAATACATTGATCGACTTGCTACGCTTCCTTGACTGCAATTCAACATTGATTTATTAAATTGCTCAATCAATCATCCAGATATTACATCTTGCCATAGCAACAATTAGTCAGTTTCAGTGGGTAGGCTCAAAAAATTTGCATTAATAACGAGACCGACACTCTGCAATTGGTAGGTACGCAACAGTAGCAATTATACGGTCGAATTCTTAAATTATATAAGTAACCGACTGAGTACATAATTGCAGCCGGCGTAACGTTATTTAATGTGTTAGTGTGAATACTAACGGCTACTGCAATTTATTCTGCAGTTGACCAATACTGATTATGGCTAATATTCAAATCTGACGGTGTTGTGTCATATTTTGATTTTGTATTCCAACGACTTCCGTCAAAGTTAATTGTTAGTAGTCTAGACTTGATGATCACATCAATCATAGTTGCTGATATGTTTTTTGCTATCATTTAAGTAGGTTAATTAAGTTGATGAACTATAAACGTAATTGTAATCGACTAATTTGATTGACAGGTTTGGACATGTAACGTTTTATGCATGCTATATTCATTTACATGCATTTAAAGCAAGATTATATTTAGTATAGGCAAAAATACGGTAGTAGGTTCGAATCCCAGCTTGTATTAATAGGTTTTCAACAAAATAGTTCGTACAAAAAATGATTTGCTAAAATTTGTCATGTGACAGAGGCTTTGGAGATTAATAACATGGTATAAAACGCATACCGTTCCCCACCTCTATCCACCCCGCTAGACTTAAAAGGATGTGAGTAGTAGATAGTAATAAATTTATTCTATGAATTATAGCGTGAATTATTGTGAAAGTTTCGGCCAAGTCAGTTAAAATAAACTGTTCTTCGGTATATAGAAATCATAATAGTTTTAATTTATTATTCAACATTTTTATTAATATCACAATTACACCGGAACGCAAACAGACATCGCAATAATACAAAACTCAAATAAAGCCTAGACTCAATTATATAAAAATACAAACAAACAGACACAGTCATTCAGCTCAATGCACGAAAGAATTTCTCATTAAAGCACCCAGATGCGTAACCAATGAGTTTCATAATTTAATTTTCACATAACAAAAGACAAACGACACTTTTAACAATGGTTTAAAAGATACAATCACAATTGGATTTTCTAAAACTTCACTAACCAATTAACAGTTTTCATCTAAATATCTCAGGTACGTAGCGTTGTATAATACGAAGCCATAATAACCAGAAAAGCTTAAATCAATCTCGTGGTCAGTTCGATAGCTTAGATCTTAGGCAAGAAGTAAATCTAAAATAATTTTAGATAGCGGAGAAGAACTCCACGAATATGCCCGTAAAAATATTTAAAGTATATTTAGTTAATTATACCCTTCGTACTTGTAACCCTCGGAACTCTCTCCGGACAGACCTTGGGCGTGCTCACCGTAGTACTGGCCCTCAGACTCGGGCTGTTGTAATTCGGCGTACGCTTTCAAGCCTTCAGAGCCTTCATATCCACCGTAACCCTCGAATCCACCATGTTCGTGGCCTTGCTCGTAACTTCCATGACCCAGGCTGGCGGCAAGATGCTCAGTATCGAGCCTATGGTCTTCGAGAACAAGACCGCCGCCGTGGCTGTGCTGTGCTTCTGGGTGGATCTGTTTCAAGTTCTGCTCGCTCGTCCCCTTCTCCAGAGGATGCTTCAAGAGATGACTGTGCTCTTTCTTGACGTACACTGGCACCGGATGGAAGTGTTCAAATTTGATGGACTGATGCGACTTAGCGTGCTCATGCTGTATCTGATGGTGATGTCCCGATTCCCCAATCAAGGCGTGATGATCATACTTCTCTTCAACTTGAGGTATCTCATCGTGGATGATGCCCGGATAGGCGGCCACCACAGCAAGGAATCCCAAAAAAACCTGAAATTTAAACATGACAATATATTTTAAAAGATTACATTGTTTTAAATAGATCACGATTGTTTGCATGCCAATTTATTTAATAGTACGCTGTGTAGATGGTAGCGTCAGATATTGTAAAGATATTATCTCGAAACAAGTTTCGTAAGGCAATAGCGTGAGGAACCCCCGTCCAAGAGTTACGCAATGCAGCCGACTTCCTACACCGAGGCGCTAAAGATGTGGGCAGACTAACACTGTTGGCATCGCTCGCCTGCGTTCATGTATAATGCATGATCGAATAACACCGATAATGAGTATGAAAATGTTAAGAGACCAATATCACTGTTACTTTCGAAAGCACAATCACAACAAACACATAATACGCACGTGGTATTTCATTGCGGAGTGTTCGGTACTTGTTAGCAAGCTCTCTCTACGGGAGGGTAGTGGATAATGCCAGCATTTGCAATTTGCATTGCTTTTATACTCGTTTTCACTTAACCAACGCGAGTGTGTGAGTGATCTGCTTACGTTACGTCTAACCAATTGCTACATTGACAGTTCGTCCGCGTCTCGCTTAGAACAATAGATAGAAATTGGTTGAGAGATATATGGAAAAAGTTCTCGATCGGCGACATAATCGTATTTTGTTCACATTATCATGTAACATTTCAACGGTGACAGCTGTAATTGTTCGGTAACAAGTACATTGATCTGTATTAGCATGCAATAGTGATTGTTACGCATCCGTCCCATTTTACTCTTATGGTATATTTTTTCGCCGTCATTTTCATTGGTTTTGTTGTGAACTGTACTTCTTCGTCGGTATCACTCTTGACAGAGTAGTCGTTGTTGCCGCCACTCTTCCCTGATGGCCGCCTTCCTCTTACATTCATGGTCTGATAATAAGCTAATTAGTGTCGCTTTTTAACCGACTTAAAAAGTGTGTTCTCAATTCGACTGTTTTTTATTACCTCCGAGCTTTCGACTGGGAGAAACCATTTTGATGATTCTTTTTAATTTGAAAGCTATTGCTTCCCGTGTGGCCTAATTTTAATCTAGTTCTGAGATTGTCCTCACGTTGTAGTTTTTAATACTACCCAATCCATCAATGATTTGATTTGAAGTCGGTATTTGTCTTTACACGTAATATCTGGACAGTCCACCTCATAGGCAATCTTCTCTTGGCCTGGTATCCTCAGCGTTACTCTGGACCGCAAGTCGCTCAATAGCCACCTCCCCTCGGTGGGTGCTCGACGCCGCTGTTACATAGTGATAAATTAAAGCCACGTAAAATTAAGTACTCATTGTACTTATTTATTAGAAAAAAACAATAGCGTAGTACTTACTAAAAAGAAATATTTACAATATAATAGTTATTTTACAAAATATTTACAAAAAATATAAATATACCAGAGCGTCGTCGCTTAACAGTGGGCCCAGAAGGGTCGTAGCTTTGCCACGTTGTAGGGCAATGCTTAGCCTTTGTGCAAGGTATAAGCCAGCCCACTCGTCACTAGATGTGTCCACCAACTTCTTAGCTATCACCTTAAAAGTGGTGTGCACTAGGACCCCATGGAACCAAAGTTTCTACCCCAATCGGCTCAAATATGAAACCTCTATCGAGGTCATTATATTTGCGCCGGTTGAAGTTTTCCGCAGTTGCAGCGGCCGCTCCAGCCTCAATAAAAGATTCTGAAAGATGTGACAGTGCCAATTATGTATTGTTTCATATGTACAGTTAAGTTATCAAATTAAGTTTATATCCAAGTATTGCTATTCCAATATTTAGCGCACATTATATGCTTCAAAGAATATGTTATATGACTAGCGTATTAAACAAATTTACTCTTGACATTCTGACATCGAGGTTACGTTCGATCATGCGGGAACAAGTTTCTAATCATTTTACTCTTTAGAAATATGACCATGCTGAGTCAGTATGTTTTCAAATATGACTACGTATTATATAATACACGATAGACAGGAAACATTCTGTTCTCATCATAACTTGTCATAATTATAAATTAATGAGATGTTATGTGTGCTATCTTTACGAACGAACACATAGTCGGTCAATGAAGCTGGCCGTTACAGTTTCACAATTAAAGAGGTAGCCGAGCATCACAGACTAATATAATCCTATTAGACAGAAACTCCGATAGACGGCACAATCTGCTGTCTATGTATTTCTTTAAAAAGAAAGCTAGCAATATTTCTTTTTTTTTTCACGTCAATAGTCGAATGGTGGATTCGAACCTACGACCTTAGGATTCACAGACCGTACCCTAAACCATTAGGCTATTAGGTTTGGCAAGTTTGAAACAAAGGTACGCGAAAAACATAAAAGTGTAGGAACGGAAATCGTCAAGTGCGTGATGCCGTTAGAATTTAGAATTGTGCCGTGATGTACGGTAATGGAAATCGGTAGCTGAGATGATTCCGTACCATTCCTTAGGCCACTTTCATTCCTACTTCTTGTTTAAAGGTAACGCATACTATATGGTTCAAGCCTGCTTAACCAATTGTATACAATATAATCAATGGCATTGTAGTGGTCGATATTTCCTTGTTTTGTCCTTCAGTTAATTGGATCCACTATGGCTTACGGATACCTTCTACTGTCTTGCCAATCGTGTGTGTTAATATTTCACGTATTTGGTTATGATGGAATGATAATTGATATGACTGTAATAGGTCGGTTTCATAGTGAAACGTCACTGATAAGTAGCGTCAGGATATGTGTGTTGCTCGAAGTGTTAATTCACGGCGATAATTTAATATCAAGTTAGTCTCTTTTAATACTACAAAATGTCAGAGATAGTAACCAATATTACTTTTTAAGTAATTATTAGGTACACATGTGACAAAGTTCATTAGTTATATATATACAAAACATAGATTCTATGTAAAATGATTCGAAAACATGACCGGTTAATTGCTAGTCCGCCTGCCATCAACTAGGCTATAACCGCTGTACTCTGATACGTCGATAGATATCGTTATACACGTTCACTCTCACTCGCCGTGCGGCTAATTATGTTTTATTACACTATCAAGTTAAGCTTTCTTTTGACCGACTTCACAAAAATGTTGGAGGTTCTCAATTGGTCTGTATTTTTTCAGCGAGTGTAAATTTTAGCGCAGCTTTATCTTAAGTTTGAAAATAACAGAAATTAATTAATGATTTTAAATGCATGTATATATTGAAACATACATATATTTTTCATAATTTTTTATTTTTATATAAAAATATTTTTTTATGGTAACTACTGTATTCCATCCAAGTTTACGGAAGATATCCTTTTTTAGTTTATGTTTTTAATGAAAAATAAATTAATAAAAATATTTTATTTTAAAGATATTTAATTGTCTATCATGCACAATTTATTTCAGTTAGCTACCGTCTTTATTTTTACTCACTGCTATATTATTGACGATGACCAAACGAGAGTGGGGAAGTGATAGACTGAGATGTTAACACTACATCTTCTCTTAACAGATATTAATAACTTCCCTTGCTGTATATAGGTTATAAAGCATTACGTGAATTAATCGTTTTTAAATTGAACGCATCGTAAACTTAACGTAACTTTAACCCAGTAGTATCTTTTAAAATATGCCAGGTTTCCTCACGATGTTGTTGCACTTGTAACTACAAATAACCATTTCATTGGTGCCGGCACTGAGGATTTGGGTTGCTAGCGTACTATGCAACTTGAGGCGACTGTTCGGACACTACTTTTAAATCATATTCGGAGGAGAAATCGTATATACTTTTTTTTTTTTATGACGAACTACACAGATTGGCGAGAGAAGCTGGCCTTGACTGCTTCACCGGATTGAGAGGTGGCATAGCTCTTAGGTCGCTTAGCCTGAACCTCTATTGCTAGTAACTCGACACAAGGGTCCCCTCGGTGAGGGGTAACCTCGCCTTGGACAGTTACTATGTTACGCGTAAGCATGCCGATCCGAGGGCGCCCAAGAGGGCCGAACCACGACTCGGTCGGTTGCTATTTCACGGATAATCTAAGAGACATTCAAAAGCTAAACTAACTTTGAGTGCCACTTCGGGAAGCGTTGGCGCTGGGAGAAGAAGTGGCCGAAAGATAATTGTTTAATATTAGTCAGTATATGCAAAACTAATTGATTTTTTATGATATATGTTAAGAATATGCATTATAAAAATACAATAAAATAATTGAATTATTGAAATAATAAATGTAATCAATACAGGCAATTACTTTTTACATATTTTATATTAAAATTAATGTGACCATATTTAAAAAAATAAACCATTACTTTAGACGTATCGATAATGTAATTCCATGAACAGTCGCGTAACAGTTTTGATCAGACTCTACCGCTAATTGTGTCTCTTACTTACATAATGTCTAAATGATCTATTTAAATTGTAACTGCCAATTATAAAAGGATAGTGGAGCGATATAAAATATTGATAAGGCACCACTTAAAGTTGCAATCAACTCGTTGGCACCAGGGATTTTTTTATAAAATCATAATTTGTGTGGCAATGATCTATGAATTTATAATAATAGCAAATTAATTAGCTTACACGTCCCGGTGCTAAAAGAGCTTCGTCGTGGAATCTGCGTGCTGCACGCACTGAGCTACCTTTTTGCTTCATCTTTGCTAGTAACCAATTGCTGTTGAAGGCTATCTTCGTCCTTCCTAACAATGTCTTTTTTTTATTAATTTATTTAAATACCTGCTGCTATTTATTGTGTAGCAGCCTTTTTGAAACGTTTTTGTACTGGACTCGTAGAATTAGGTTACGGTACTGCCTGGCGTAGAAGGCGACCAAAAGGGCCCTCGAGTTCACGGATCAACAAGGGTGTGGGCCTTTGTCGTCCGGTTCAGTTTCAGAACCCGGGAAGAAGGCAACTTCGGCAGGCCCGTGTCGCCTAGCACTGTGAGGGCGCTGGGGGAGGGATTAATCTCCCCGGACGTTTTCAGCATTGTGAATACCTTGGGTACCTATGCGTTCCACTGGTGATCCCGGAGCCCCTCACCATGCACCGAGGGCGGTCCAAGGGTTTTAGTGAGTAAAAACCTTTTGAGAGGAAAGAAATTTAAAAAAAGACGTGTACCATCATTAAGTATATCACAAAATTATTAGGATAATATGGTTGTAAACTTGTAAAAATTGTCAAGAAGTTCCATTTAGTCGTAAGTCGCAACATAATCTATTGACAATACCACACATCAAAGAAATTGGCGTGGAAAATGGAGCGACAGTTGTTGACTCACAGATATTAAAAAGTATAATGTAAGAGAGATCGCGGAATGAGATAAAATTGGCACACATTATTACGTAAACGCCGCTTTAGTTAACGTAAACCACTTAATATTAAGTTATAAGTTTCTTCGACGTCATCATCACTCATTCATTGTTAAATTCACTGTTAAAAGTTTAACCTTGCCTCCTACTTTTTGGAAAGTATTCATAGAATTGAGAATTCAAAGAATTGAGAAACGGCTGGCTGTTTTCAGACTCTATAAATCTAGATATCCTTGAACCTGACCTTAGAATCTGAAATTGACGGGACAAGACCGCGAGGTCGAAGCCCGACACGCTGGACTAACCAGATCGGCACCACTCTCGGCACGTCGGTTAGCGATGCTCTGCGCACGGCTGCAGATAGAGGACAATGGCGACGGATCACTAAAAACAAACTGTTCCCACGAGATGGTCACGACCCTCAGCATTGAGGAAACCGACGCGAGGAAGAGGAGGACCTTAGAATCAAAAGGAAAGCAATCATGCAGTGGTAGTTCTCATTTTTAGCTTTTAACACCTAACAAACTAGATATTTGGCGGTGTAAGGAATACTGCTGAAATGTAGTTTTAGTTGATTTCGGCGGATAGAGACAGTCAAGCTGCCGGCAATGCAATTCACTTAAAATCAGGTGAGCTGCATAAGGGAAAACCCCTTCTACAATTAAAAAAAAATTTGGTAACAATATATTTGTTTTTATTTTTATACATATGGAATAAAAATAAAAATAGTATTGCCTATTCGTGTATATTGTGTTTTTGTTTTTTGATTGTATAAAAATTTAATTTAATTGCATTATTATTTCATCGGAAATCTTATCTTATATCTAAATAAAATCAAAAATCGAAATCTTAGCTTGAATTAAAATTATATTTAAGAAACGTATTACTTATACGTTTGTTAAATATAATTTTATATCCGTCGAACATAATTATCAATATTCACGTAACGCCATTTTGTACCAAATGCTTCCAATATGGTCCTTAAATTTTTGGTACTAAAATGCTAACATCAAATTACATCAATAAAATTGTTTAAATTCAGTGAAATCCTAATTTAAAAAATGTGATCCCAATAATCAGTGCCGTGTCCGGGAAGTGAAATATAACATTATAATATAAATATAATATTTAAAGCATATAAAGTTATGTAAACTTAATGAACGTTTCAAATAAGAGTTAAGAGAAACAAAAGTTTTAACTCCTTAATTTTTTTATATCAAACAGTTTTGTGTGATTATATTAATATAAATACATTTAAGTATCACTAAACAAAATAATATGATAATGAGCAATTTCCGGTTTAAAATTAAAAATATGGTAAATAAAAAGGTACTTTTCACATTTACCAAAAATTTCAAAATGGCGGTGATACAAACACACTTTTCTTTACTCCTGGAGTTTGATTTTGCCACTTGAAGGCTTATGGTAAGAGCTTAAGAATGTTAGTAATATTTATGAAAAAAAATATGCCGTTACACTGTTACACTTTTTAAACAGAATAAGAGTTGAGACTCAAGCTGTGAGACTGTAAATATGTGATTTTAATCCTTAATACAGATGATTGTAGAAAGCCGTGAGAGTGTCGTTAACTTTTCCGGATGCTCGATGAATTTGTACCGATTCTAATAAAATTCAATGTCCCAATGCAAGATACGCGATCGGCATGAGAATCGTGTAAGTAGAGCAGAGAGAAACGTGTTAGATATTCCGTGCAATCGGAATTGCTCCTGTTTAATTTTACCTTTCACTTAGGTATCGAATGAATTGTAATTATATCGTCATTGTAAACGATTTAAAAATAAATTCACCAATGGTGTTAAATGTAAAAACTTTTTTAAATTAAAATCAATCATGGCGGCCTAATGGTGCGTTTCCTAAATCTGATATTACATGACGTCTCGTACGTTGCATGTTAGTTTTTTTTATTAATTTGGTATTACCATAATTTTTATAAGTTTTGTAATGTTGCATTAAAATCAGTGGATTGGCGGGTAGAGATTATAGAATTTTTTTACGGTTCATCCGTTATTCGTCCGATAATTATATTTCCAGATAATTAACAGTGTACATATTTCCCTACAACTACATACATATGGTATCGTTTGTACAAAACGATAAGCCTTGTCCCTTCATTAAGCAAGAACACCTAGGTCTAGGAAGTCGCATAAATTAAACATTACATGGGGCGGATAAGATCAACAGAGAAACTGAAATATTTATCGTTAACAATAAGGTATTGGTTATGTAACTGTTTTGTTGTTTATATTTATGTATATATATATGTGATTTGTAAGAAATAATATTATTTATTTTCCTGTATGAAACCTCCATAGTGGAGTCTATGGAGGTTTGTTGTCATGTCAAATAGAAAAAGAATAGAAGATGTCATAATTTCATTTATAGTTTAGCAAAAGCAGGAATAAACTTTTAATGTGGTTTCTTGAATTACAGAGCAACACAAAGTTATTCTTGTTTTTTATTATTATTCCGTATACGAAGATATATGATAGTATGTATGTAGTATATGATGAATCTTTATGTTTTTTTGTACTTAAAAAAACGATAATTCATAAGTATAAACCAATCCACGGCCTTCAGATCGTACGTCGAACCGTTTAGTCACCATTCTATCTTTACTTATTGAATGATCAGATTACAGTTAACGCATAGACATTTTTTAATTCTAGAATATTTATCTCTTCCCATTCTTCTCCATATTTATTTAATCTTTATTTGCAAAAAATAAAATTGTACAAAAAGGCGAAAGATTATTAAATAAAACGAATAAGAATTAGGACTCATCCCTGCTACCTAAGATATAAATAATTCATGATATAAACGTTAAACGTCAAATAGAATACACATTTCAAGGCCAAATGACATGTATTTATAATGTCATCGAATGATGTAATCAGCATTGTACGTTTCTTATTTTCAATAGCTATCAATAAGTCTTCGGTAGTATAGTGGTCAGTATCCCCGCCTGTCACGCGGGAGACCGGGGTTCGATTCCCCGCCGGAGAGAACTTTTTGTTACTTTTCTTAAAATTATTGATAATATTTTTAACCTATTCGAAGCAAAATTATTATTAATTGTTTGCGCCGATAATTTTTTGTTTTTATGCGCAGAATAAAATACGAAGTATGTACAATATGTTTATTAAAATTTTATCTACTTACAATTACTACAAAAAGAGTTTGTTTTAGCTGGCCATGACAATATTTATACTAGTCGAAGTCAGTGCCTGTGGTATAGTATTCATTTCCATTTTTTGTGTTAAAAAAGGTTTCGCTACAAAAAAAGGTGATCGTATTACATTTCAATGGGTGAAAAAACATAATATTCTCATGATTAATGCAAATTAAGATTACCGAACCTTTAATTAACGTTAAGACGTTAACGTCTATTACAAAATATCTAAAATATTACATTTTAAAGTTGGTCTGTTAAATTTACCGTGTCGCAATCAAACCCGTTTTCTTTCTTGGAATATTTTTATTTTCAAGCACACTGTTTATGATATAACTACAGTACCTCTCTCTCTAGGGTGAGTATCACATGTCTGAGGATCGTGGTCAGCTTTACGGTTGCATCTCGGGAGGACGATTTGTCTCCCCCGGTTTCTGTCAGTAAGATGTCAGTAGCTTAATATAACAAGTCAGTAACTAGATTAGCTATTGTGTAATAAGAGAAAAATCTGACTTAAAAAAAAAAAAGCATGCTTTGATGGTTACGGAACGTTGAAAGAATGAAAGAGGAAAGAGAGACATAAAATTGTCGCATACATTAGTATACATCAGTATTAGCAAAGTGCCGGGACGTTCAAGGTCTATGTTTAAAAAACAGATTGATGACATATTAAAGGAGGATGATATCAGAACCGATTAACGAGAATGTGGAAATGGAGTGTCAGGACCGTGAAATAATATGAATAAACGTTTCTGTCTGTCGTCGTAATTCTGTCTACTCCTCTGGGTCCATGACTTTATTATTCCTAGATTTCTATCCTCAGATGTAGTTAATAATAAAAATATAGATAAAGTTAAAAATAAAATATTATATTCATTTTGAAAAATAACCTTATTTTTATTATATTAATTATTTTGTCACCTAATGCTTCCAAATAATAAAATAAGAAAAGCACAATGTGATGTAATAATGTTTTTTTTAAATTACAATGGAAAATCTTTTCTCACTAAATCTGTACAATAATTTAAGACTTTATGTTTCAGATGCCATTGCTTCGTAAAATGTAGACAACGACAAAAATTTTCTTTGACCAATCAGTGGTCGGTATGGCATATTTTGTATTTTTTCCGTAACGTTTAAAATTTTAAATCATTGAACGTTCACTTAAATGACGCTTGTCTTTAGATGTGTGACGTTATTAATAAAATTGAAATCATTTACACTAGTTTCTTTAGCGTATAATAAAATAAACAAGCATTTTACAATAAGTTAAAATAGATAGTTTATATATAAATCTATAAACATAATTATTTGTGAAAAATGATTGCTATAACTGAAGATGTAAGAAACTTGTTGTAAGTATTTTTAAATACAGATTTTTATCGTAAAATAAACTTTATTATAATATCAGAATACAAATTATAAAGGTTAATTTTCGGAAATATATATATTTTTATTTTGATATGACAAAGATATGTCGTTAAAATCTTGTCAATATGAACTATTGTTAATGACCAAATATAAATATAATTTTACTTGAGGCAATTTATAGGTAGTTTATTACTAATCGTTATTTAAGAAACATCTCAATGTGAAAAACTTAGCTGATTAACCTGCCAACGAACTCAAAAATACCATGATTCAACGTACCTCGTAACGTATTTACTGGAAAACTGTTAGTTATGGCATATGCCGACCAAAACGGCTTAGACTAATTTAAGAAGGGTGTTTGTAGATAATTAGACAAAAATGTTTTATGTAATATATTATTTTGATCGATATCGTTGATATTCCTTTCAATTTGTCAACACTGTTGTATTTGATATGGCAGCATGTCAAATACCAACGTTATTTTTAAAATATGATCTAAATCAATAGTTCTAAGTACACTTACATGGTGTAGTACTTTTATTATCTTATAGCTGGTTGTAGTCATGTCTCGAGTTTTGATACAAAGTCTTTTATTAGGCATACAGGTGAAAGAGCGATTGGCTCACTTGATGTTACAACTGTAAGCACTGCTGACCATAAACAGCTACAAATCCATAAGGATTGTAAGACAGAGTATAATTGTAAAGAGAATGATCTGAAATAATCAGTAAAATCTACTTATAAGGAAAACTTAGGAGGTGGACTAGTTCTTGTGTAAGATTCAACAAGGCTTACATGGATAGGTTTTGTATCTTTAAAAATAAAAGATGAAGTTGCTAAGAATTAATGGTCAAGAAATTAAACTGTAGAAGATTGTGACTTTAAGATAGTCAATTATTTATACAATTCATTTTTATAGTGACTATATCAAAATATAGTGTTACATATGTCAACGTACGAATGTATTATAAAAAATAATAACATTTCAGTAATGAAGTTCAACGGGAAATATCGCAAAATATCTACCATATGATGGAGGAATTATGGATGAATTGGTCACATTTGGGAGTGGATGATGCAATTAAAGTTGGTAATATTACAAAGCTTGTACAAATAGAAAAGGACCTCCATCGTGAAGTAATTTTGGAGACTCAGCAAAAATTGAAAACAATGCAGAATCAGATTGAAAGTTTGTATTCAAAAATTATGAAATAAAATATAGTGTCCTAGTTATTTAAAAAGTATGTATTAAAAAAATATGCATTAAAGAAGGTTTCACACCTAGTAACTCGACACAAGGGTCTCCCCGGTGGGGGTAACCTCGGCTTGGACAGTTACTATGGTACGTGTAAGCATTCCGATCCGAAAGGCCGAACCACGACTCGGTCAGTAGCTATTTCACAGATAATCTAAGGGTCATTCAAAAGCTAAACTAACTTTGAGTGCCACTTCGGGACACTTTATTATAATTCTATCATAACAACACCATGTTATAAACTTTAAAGAGGGACCTTTAACTTAGACCATTACGATAAGCACAATACAATTCTGACCTTAGGATCTGTTCAATAGGATTTCATAAAATTATTAAAACAAATGTGTTAATATATTTCGTTCATTCTATTTTGATGAGATTGAGCTTAATTTTAATATTTAGGAATTTGAATCGATCATTGAAATTGTAAATAAAATTATTTTTGTGTATCCATTATGCTGAGAAAAAGTTGTACTAATGTACGTTACATTGATTACAATTAACCAAGGTAAAAAATTGACTAGAAATAGAAAGACTAGTGATATCCAATGGAGAGAATACAATTGAGTTAGTACTAGCAAAATGATTCTATTAATATATGTATTACAATTATTTTTAATAATTCATAATTTATCCAGAACTTAAAGAAGAAACAGAAGAGTTAAGGAAATGTCTATCAGTAGACATTACAATTTTAGATTTGAAAGAAGACAAGATGTTAGTTGATTACAAAAGAGAACTGGAAAACCAAATTGCAGGGTGAGTGTTTATTAGTATTTTCAAAAAAAGGAACTAGTCTGATGGTAGTAGGTCAGGTATATAACAAAGTATGTACACAAACATTTTCATAACAACTTCTATGTCGTAACCTCATGACCGAGGGTCGTGATTATGGTGCCTTGTCCTGGCCACCATTACTTTCCAGACATTTCTGTCTTGCGCTGTTTGGATGGATGATTGTATGGGAGGGTACTTAGGTATAGTCATTAATATAATTTATTTTGTATGTAATCCAATAGATAGGATAAAAAAAATTGTGGATGGACTTTACTATGCATTATTCTCCTTTATTTTTATTACAATTCAGGGCAGCTTTTCTTGTATTATCCCCAGTTTTGCAAGTAATGTATTTGTAAGTCATCTCATACTTTTCCTTACGTGTCAGATTATTTTAAATAAACACAATACTTGTGAATAATGGATATCAAATGTTAACTAATTATGATCATTATCATCAGCCTGTATCTATCCACTGCTGGAAATAGGCCTTCCCCAATGCCTTCCACCACATGCGATCCTCAGCTTTCTGCATCCAGCCACTTCCAGCTATCCTAACGAGGTCGTCGGTCCATCTGGAGGGAGGGCGCCCCACGCTTCTCCGGCCTATGCGCGGCCTCCATTCCAAGACTTTCCTCCCCCATCTACCGTCTCTGACTCGGCAGATGTGGCCAGCCCACTGCCACTTCAACTTGCTGACTTTATCTATAATAGCTATATCGACTACCTTCGTTCTCCGTCGAATTTCTTCGTTTCGGATTCTATCCCTTAGAGAAATGCCGAGCTAATAATCATCGAACTATTTATCACTAGCTATGAATTTCTCATTATACTTACATTACTATGTTGGTTCAAGATGTTGCAAGTGCATTTTGAGCTTAAATAACACTATGTAGATAAGATGTGAATTAATTTGTACAATTTGATTAGTTTTACATAAATTAAACTATAAAAGGTATTACTAATATAGCTTTCTATTTATTCAGATATAGAGAGCAAGCCGTACAGCGTCGCATGAAAATGGAAAGACTCTTAGAGTGGCAACGAGATATTTCAGAAAAACTAGGCACTACTATATATGAGATACAAGATATGCCTTTGCCGTCTGAACAGGAGTTGGATAAATTAAAAGACCACCTGGAAGTGCTACAGGCTGAAAGGGATAAAAGAGTTGAAGTATTTCTTAATACTCAGGTGGAAATAAAAGATATAATGGGTGAGTTACTTATTTATTTCTGTAGTGCGGCAATGTTTAACCATGAAACAAAATATACAGGTGTTATTATCTCATTTATTCTACCTTAAATGAGGGGGAAATTGTCAATTGCATCTTATGTCTTATGTTTTATATGAATTCCAATGCAATATACTTTGTGCCAAGCTATTATGAAGAGTTGCAATGCTGACATCTCACTCACAAGACAAAGTGTGGAAGTATAAAGTGATAGTCTTCACCCCAATTTTCTGCAAGATTTTACTTCCCTCATGTTCCTTTAATGTTTTGTGGACCTTATCGCTAATGATTAGGTTATTGATGCTACAAAAAATTATATAATTACTACTGTAGCCGCCTGCTTCACTGGGCTAGATTTTGCTTTATTTTATTTAACATCATTAAATATTTAATTTAACTCTCACAATATTATTCATTTCTCTCCATAATCATTCTTTTCTGGGGTGGGTGAAGATAATTATCTACACCCATGTACATATCAGCAGCATCAGTATACATTTGCGGCGCTATAACTTACCTTGAATACATCAAAATTCTTAATTATTAACTTTATTTTACTTCATAATGACATAAATATACACAATGCATGTGTCGATACAAATTTGGGTTATAAAACAATAGAATATATTTAGTAAATAAAAGCTGTATTTAATAGTTAAAAAAGAGGAGTGCTCCGATTGTCACCAAAACTTTTAATTTCTTTTTTTTTTAATAACTAGATGTATCTTATGATTTTTGTTAATCTTTTAATACAAATTGATTGTAAAAAATTTGATTGTTATTAATTTTTTTTTTAGATAAACTACATATCAAACCACAAAATAAATTTGAACATCTGGTAGTTACATCGCTGTCGGTAGACTTTAAGGTCACTGATCTAAATATGGACCGTCTTGGCAAATTACAACAAGATCTGCAGGATAAGTACAATCAAACCAACAATAGGGTGCGTAGATGTCAATTTTTATATAGTATATAATATTTCATTCACCAACAAAGACGTATATATCTATTTGAATAATTAATTGCATTATTATAAAATAACATCTGTTTTATTGAAAAAATAGCTCTTACTACGGTGATATGACTAATAAGCTCATCATTGTTCAGGTATTAGAATTACGAGAGCGTCTTTCTAAACTCTGGGATTGCTTAGAAGAAGACCACATATACAGAGAAAATTTCTTAAAAGCACACATTGGTTGTAATCCAGACACTGAAAATGCATTGAAGGAAGAGATTAGGAGGTGTGATCAAATCAAAAGGCAGAAAATACAGGTATTATTTATTAAGTAACAACTATAACTGGTTATTGCCCAATTGGGAGTCTTTACAGAATGCAACTTTGAAAGAACAGGGCTCCAAGTCTGCTATTTGCCAGTGACATTTCATTATGAAACCAATCTATCACAGTTATATTGTTCCATTATTACAAAATGCGTCTAATACTAACAAACTATTAGACGTCCAGCCGCTCCAGAGAACTGGTTTTGAAGTTGGTTTAAATTATAAAATAGCTGGCCATTGTGGAATGTACAAATATAATTATATCTTATCATTTAAATTTTAAAGCAGTGATAGTCTGGTAGTAAATGAATGAAATGTCGTTTTTACGGTTTTAAGTTAAAAAAATTGGGCGTGGTGTATCGTGATGGACTCGCCACGTGTCACGTAAGGGACTTAATAAACTTGACGAAAAGTGGACAGTGAAAGCTGTCTCTGCCTTTTTTATTTTATTTTATTATAAGCTATATTTTGTTTTAGGTGTTTGTGGCAAATGTTCGAACCAAAATCAAACTGATGTGGGATAATCTTATGTACTCAACGAAGGAACGTGAAGAATTTATTCACTATTTCCAGGACACTTTCACTGAAGATGTCCTCACTTTGCACGAATTGTACCTAGAAAGTCTCACCAAGTTTTACAATGAACAGAAGTAAGCATTTTTTTGTGATAAATACCTAACAGATTAGTCAAGGCAGCCGACCACAAAATGTTTCACTAGATTGAGAGTAGGCTCTTAGGTTTCAGCCCTGTAGTTCTGGGCTTGTAGAATACGGCTTCGGTATCCCCTGCCTGTTGTCCTGCGTCCCAGAAATGGACCCGGGAAGAGGGCGACATCGGCTGGCCCGTGTCGCCTTGCATTGCTAGGGCACAGGGAAGGACAGATTAACTTCCCCTCTGGGACATGCTCTCCGAAGAGTGAACCAGTCTGTTCCATATTGTACAAAAATTTATTTAACAGGGCCATCTTCGAGATGGTGACAACTCGTAAGAACCTATGGTCAAAGATGACGGAACTGGAAGCAAGAGCCTCGGAGCCTGGTCGTTACCACAACCGTGGTGGTCAGTTACTAAAAGAAGAAAAGGAAAGGAAAGCCATTGCTAGTAATGTAAGAATTTCTTTTAAAGCCTTAATTGTTATGTTCCTCTATCATTGAGCTACAAATGTGGATACTTTCTGTTCATTTATCATGTTAATTTGTGTATGAAGGTAATATATTTATTAAAAAATTGCATGTTTTCGTTCTTACAGCTTCCGAAAATAGAAGCTCAAATACGGGATCTAGTTACAGCATATGAAGCTAGAACGGGGAAAACTTTTACAGTTGATGGAAAGCCATTGCTTCAGCTTATCCAGGACGAATGGGAAACGAGAAAAGCTGTAAGTTTGTTTTGTAAAATTACGTTAGGATGTTTAGTGTATTTAATAAATACAAAGCTATGTGAGAGTGTATAGGCATTTATTAGTGTAGAAAATATCACATTGGTGTAGCAGTTATGGCAGTGGCGAGTAAGCGGTTTGTCTTAAAATCTGTTGGTCGCGGGTTCGAATCCCATTCGATTTGCATCCAATTTTTTTTTAATAAATGCTAGCAATCCTTTTTTCACAAATGTTGCTAATATTGTTGTTACACATTCCAACTAAGTTAAAGTTTATGCTTAGGAAATGTTTCACGTCAATAGTCGAATGGTGGATTCGAACCTACGACCTTACGTTTTGCAGACCGCGCTGTAAACCACTAGGCTATTGATTCAAGTAAATCATTTGCTAAAAGTTTGTGTCCGGTCTACCCCGCTAGAGTTAAGAGGACTTGAGAGCTTATTATTTTATATTTATTTTACTGAAGACAATGTATATGTATAAATATAGGAGCGACACAACAAAGTGTCGGCCAAGAAGCAAGCCCAGACGCCATCAACGCCACTGTTCCGGTCCATGGCAACTTCACCACTGGGGAAGCGTAACCGAACCGCCGCTGGCTTACCGTCCACGGCCGAAAAACAGGTAATTATCACTGTGTTATTATTTTGTAACATTCAGCTCATTACTAGTCAACATATAAAGAACTATAGCAGTGATAGCCTAGTGACTAGTGATTTCGCCTTACGATCTGATAGTTGCTGTTTCGAATCCCAGTCGGCTTGTATCAATGAACTGCCATTTTTTGGGTCTTTTAAGTACAAAAAATGACATGTTAAAACTTTGTGCCTGATGTAAGGTGTCACCCTTTGTCGCATATGGGATCTAATAAGCTTGGTAAGAAGAATACAGCGAAATTGTCTACCCCACTATGGTTAAAAGGACGTGATAGCTTAAATTAAAGACAGCTTAGTTAAGTATAATCTTTATTGATTCATAATTAATGTTTTTCTTCCATTTCTTTTATATTTCTTTTATATCTAGCATTTGTTGGACATTATCCAATAAAGGTTAATAGATTTTTTGTTAAATAATTTTTTTCATCAAATTCTTAGATTGCCAGCTAAGCGGCAACTGGTGACGGGTAGCGCTAACAAAGCCATTTCCACTCAAACCAATATGTCGTCGGCGTTTAAAAGATCTGCCATCACCACCGTCAAAAGGTAAGTCCAACTCTTATAATTTCTTAATTTACAAAGTTAACTACAGACTACTATCTCCAACCCCTCGCCATTCGAAAATCGAAAAGACCTAAGACAAGGTGTGATGAGTGTACTGCCGAGAGACTTAGGGAAATCAAGAACGTAATGGTTTTTTAGAGTACGGCCTTCATATTGTACTAATGACGTGCTTAAGCCTTGTTGGAATGGTTAACAAGTATGTTAGTAATATTTGTATATTGCAAGAATTTCCAAAACAATGTTCATGTGAAAATTCTTATACTATCAAAATCTAATTATATCGATCTCTTTGCTTTAGAATTAGTAAGTGTTATAAATTGTAGGTCTTATGGAATAAAATAGTCCAATAACTAATACACTCGCTTTATTCAGACAGTGTAATGTTGTACAATGAATTATTTTAACGAATACCATCACAATGGCGCGTCCTCATAATGTTATACATAATTAATTAGAAGTCAGATTACGAACTAATTAATTAGAAGTCAGATTACGAACTAATTAATATAGTTAAATTATTGTTTACAATGCCAAGTTAATATGATGATCAACTAAATTATGAATTAAGATACAATAAGGTTCAGGTAAATCACTAAGATATCATTGGAAGTAGTTATTATGCATAACAATCTCTGGATGACATGTGTTGTTAGCTAACAAAAATTTAAAAAAGTCATTAACGTGCGATGGCATTAACCATGCATCTCTTCCACTGTGTTTGTAATTTTGTATATTAAAAATGTTCATTGTTCTATAAATAAATATATTCCAGGCGCATTAGTGGCCGATTAGTCGCCAAGGCCTTAGGAGAAGGCAAAGGCAGTCAAGTGAAAAGAATGTTGGACTACGGAGGTGAATCAAAGAGTCCAAAAATCACTGTCACCAGTAATATCCTGAAACATAAGCGAACGGTAAGACATACATAAGAATCATGCTCCTTATTCACAGATACATACACTGCGAACATACTTTTAGATTGTACTTAAATAACCGGAGTAACGGTAATTCATTGGTATAAACTGGCTATCAGATCGTAAATCGAACTGCTTAGCCACTAGGCGATCCCTGCTTGTCTAATAACTGTATTGGCGAATTTCGCCTAATTATAGATGTTTGCATATTCAGAGTCAATCGATATTGCAGACATACGGGCAGCGCCACACTAATAATATATCACTCTTCTCCGCCATTGAAACAATGAAACTATGGCAGATATTACCATTATAGCCACCCTATAATGGTATTATCTAATAGTAAGGAATAGGTAGTAAGGGTTGTGGCTTGGATATGGTTTTCGCGATTTCAATATGACTTGATTTTCGATCGATGATTGGCTTTTTTGGCAGTTAAAGTAGTTGTGATATCGTTCAGTTTGGGACAGTCATGATTTGGGTTTTGTCCACTAGATTTGCAATGAGACAAACCATTCGCCCTAGAATAACGTGTCGAAATTATAATATTTTTCGTACCAGTCTCATGGCCGTCGCAGTAACGGGCGGCGTTCCACTGTCAGCTCTCAAGAGGAAGACAAAACGTCCAGGAAGAACCCGCTCTCGGAGACTACACTGCTCACTACATACACAGATTTTAAAGTAAGATTTGAATTTATGATTGAAATATACATTATTATAGTTGTATTAATAGGTGAAGCGAAAAATTTGTACCACGTTTTATATATAAATGTGCAGACGTAAAAGTATGAAATTTCCCGCAAATAGTTTTTATAGAGAACTAGCGTAAGTAGCTTTATTTTATTTAAAAAATAAACTTACATCATTAAATATTTTATTTAGCTCTCACAATATATTAAATTATTAATTTCTCTCCATATTCATTCTCTTCTTGAGCAGGTGAAGATCATTACCTTTAGCCATGTACATATCATTAAATACAATATCATTCCCGTAGTAGTAGTATCATAGTAAATAAAAGCTGTATTTGACGTAGTTCAAAAAGAGGTGTGCTGTGATCATCACCAAACTTAACAGGATTACTCGCCAGGTCAATCTGAAGATTCCCTGAAAGTTTCATTGAGATCAGTCTAGCCGTTTCGGAGTTTATTCGGATCAAAGCCACATTCTCTTTAAGAAAAATGCAGAATGCAATTTTTTTCAAATAATTTACAAAATACATTAAATCAATGAAAAATAAACACTATTCATGCGTTTAATACACATACATGCGAATATTACATGATTGACAAATTGACCAAATAATAAGTTACAAGCTACCAATTATATGTGAATTTAATGCTAAGATTTCTGGGTTAAAGTCGAATTTCCACTTTATGTCAAACACTTTTAGTTGTACAGTCATTTGCTATCTAGGCAGGTTGTGTCATTATACTATTTTTTACATTTCATGTAGATTTATACTGTAATAATATTTTTCTGGTTACCACAAAACTCATATTTGAACACTAAACTTTCCAGGATGGCATTAACGAAAACAAAATCAGCCGCAGCTCAATGGCTGTCACTGCCAAAGATCCGCAGATGCCGGTGCCTGTCATACGCTGTGAAATGTACGAGACTCCGAAAAGACTTCCGCGTAACAATCACTATCAGACGCCCAAAACTGGCAAGGAGAACATCCATCACACGAACAAAGCCACACCATCGACGAATAGTATTATGTCCACTCCGCAAAGGCTTACAAGGTCAGCTCTAAAGTTGAATGATGGCTTTGCTACCCCTCACCAACCCTTGAGCGCGAAGAAAGAATACATGCAACGGCAGAATACAGCAACTCCCTTAGGCTTGAAGAATACACCGAACAATGTCAGCAGATCTAAGTCCCAAACGCATATAGTACGAGTGAAAGACTTACCTCCATTACTATAAAACTTAACGCTGGACCATGGGGCATGTATAAATACTTTGTATTAATAAGCTGTACCAATAAGTTGTTATGAAACAAGATCTTTCAGCTTTGATGAAACATCTGTTTGACTCCCTACAGACTTATTAGTTCACTTTGTGCTTTTCGGTACATGTTATTTGTATATATATATAGTAAGATTCAGTTTGCTCTTAGTATAGTAGAAGTTATTGTATAATCAATACTTATACGACGATCTTAGGGCAGTAAGACAGACAATAATTTAAACCAGAGTGTTGAATCTCCCGTCCCCAATTTATATAGTCTATTGTAGTTATTGGTCTATGGATTAGTTCAAACACCCAAACTATCGTTAAATTAACGTAGTTATAGCTTAGTCATAGTTCAAACTATGTGATTAAAATATGGGATTTTTTAAAATGGCGGCACCGTGAATTACTATTTAGTTTTGTAAAACGGGTCACAGAAAAAGAAAAGTAAAATACGTATATGAATGGATTCATTTTGTTTTACTACACGGTATAGTTAAAAGCCAGTAACGGCAATGAGACAAATTACTAAATTTATTTTTGAAAATAATACATAATACTAACTAAAAAAAAATATTTACAATATAATAGGTATTTCACAAGATATTTAGAAAAATATAACTGTGCCAAACCGTTGTCGCTTGGCAACGTGACCAGAAAGCTGGTAGCATTGCCATATATAGCAATGCTTAGCCTCTGCAAGGTATAAGCCTGCCTTCTGGTCACCAGATGTGTCGACCAACTTCTTAGCTATCACATTAAAAAGGTGGTGTACCGCGTACTCAAAGTTTCTACCCCAAACGTCTCCTATCTAGGTATTTGTGCCACTTGGGGTGTTCTGCAGTTGCAACGGTCGCTCCAGCCTCAACAGAAGATTCTGGAATATGTGACGGTGCCAAAGTTTCGACGAATGACAAAGCATCCCATACTAAACGCCGCCCGTCTTCCAGAGTCATACCGTCTGGTCTCTGAAAATTATTCCAGTACCTAAATTATTATATAGTTTTAATTTGTTTTTACGTTTAATTATTAATTTGTTATATTAAATTTATTATAATGTCTTCTTTGTATTTTTATAAGCTTGAATGGCTCTTTACTAAACTTTAGAAACTTCGGCTTGTTACTATAGGCGCTATAGCATTCTAATACTAATGTTACTTGAGAGATAACCACGTATATCAAATGCTTTCCGTGTGATTATGTACGTCGGCGGGAGACAATACTTTGAAGTTTTCATTGCAGCTGCATCATTTTCTGTCGTATCCACTGCTGTCTATTAAATAGAAAAATGTCATTTTTCAAAATTTTCGGAAAATTGGATTATTATTAAAAAGATCCATACTGTTATTATTATTTTTTTTGACGAACTACACAGATTGGCCAATGAAGCTGGCCTTGACTGCTTCACCGGATTGAGAGGTGGCATACTCTTAGGTCGCTTAGCCTGAACCTCTATCGCTAGTAACTCGTCACAAGGGTCCCCTGGTAAGGGGTAACCTCGTCTTGGACGGTTACTATGTACGCGTAAGCAATCCGATCCGAGGGCGCCTGAGAGGGCCGAACCTCGACTCGGTCGGTAGCTATTCACGGAAATCCCTACAACAATATTTTTATATGGATAAAAGACACTTAAAGAAATTAAACGTGAAGGTCACTAGATGTCACAAGAAAGTGTCTTTTATCCATAGTAAAATATTGTTAACAGTAGTAGGCACTTTTTAGTAATAATATAAATTTCCGAAAATTTTGAATAAAGTCATTTTTCTATTTAATCGACGATATATAGGCCTCCGCCAACGATTTGCAAAAGGACCGGCTTTGGCTTACGTCCAGACTCGTCATGCGATCTTTATGAGGTCGTCAGACCACCATGGTACCATCGGCCTTATGTACTATGCACTGCCATACTACACGTAATGTATCCTGCTTATTGCCCCTTCGTTATCTAATTAGTATTGTTATTGACTGGATCACTAACTCATTGACATGATTGTATTTTTTTAGTAATATTAATTTAAGCGGATTAAATTCCGACTCTTTCTGAATCTAGTTTCGCTTTGTTCGTTTTAGCTCATTAGCTTAGAGTATATGTAAATAGGTACGCCTGTTATTTTTAAAGGCAGCTCCAGGGTGTGTATGTGTGCTTAATGTTAATCAGTATTTGAATGATGATTGTTTTATAATTCCATTCTGCCTTTTCCATTTTATTTTAGTAATATATCCTTTTTTTAATAATCTTCGAGTGATATCACTTCCCACCCACTGGCAACACACGTGATTGGCATTATTACATACCAGGGACCAACTACAAATTATAGCATGGCAAGTATGCCGTGGTATCCTTTGGCACGCCAATGCCGATATATATTTTTCAATATATTTGTAATTATATAAAAATGAATCACTAATATTCTTCATTCCAACTTTACAATGTAGCTTCATTTCTTTGTCTTCTCTCCTCCTGAAGGCTTTCAAGCATACTGGCTATAAGAAAAAGGCTAGTCTGCTATTTGCCAATGACATTTTGCCAACCTGTTACAATTCAATTGTCATTATGCAAAAATGCAATTTACAATTTAATTTTTTATAATTTTATATTGATTAAATCATTTGAATGTATCGGAATATTTGGAAGAAGTTATATACGAGACAATTGAAACAATATTAGGGTGTCCGTGGTAGGTCATTGGAAAGTCATAGTAGCACAACTGATCTAATAGATTATTGACAACTATGATTTCGCTGAACGTTCATTTTAACCCAATTGGTTTAGCAGACTGGATTTTAATTTTGTAGCTACGGTTTTACATTTTATTTCTATTCATTATATTTAAATCCCCTTTGCCATGCCTCCAGTGGGCGCAGGCCTTTATAAGGCTTGATGAAAAAATTATGTATAGTAATATAAATAAATAATTTAAAGTAATTGGTGTTTTACTTTAGTATAATATTTTTTTCAAAAAAAGGTCAGCTCTCGAGCTCTCTTAAACATTTAATTCCTTATCAAAAATATAATTAATAATAATAATAAATCTTTATTAGTCACCATAGAAAATGTTTAAACAAAGAAATTTGAAGTCCCTGACTCCTGAGCTAGGTTCTATTGGACCTGTGTTTCAGGGGTCAGTGTCTTCGCCCATTTGAAAAGCACAATAAAATATGAGCATAACAAATGATAACAATATTTTATAAATGTGTGTGTACGTCCCTCAGCTTTATATTAAATTAGGAGGCGTTCAGTCTGAATATAATTCAACTCTAGTAAATATTTTTCACAAACTAATTTACATTTATGATTCGACAAAAGATGAATTTTTAAGACTTTATTGAACCTACTATACAAGGAAGTGGCTCTGAAGCGCTGCTGTTGACGTGCAGTGGCTGTTCTACATTTAGTAGATGGGCAGATGTTCATTATTACCCGTCTAGTACTAATATATAATAGAAATAGGTGCACACAGCTCGGAAAGTAAAAAAATATTTAAAACATTAAACGCACCATGGCCTACGAGATAAAATTAAGTCTATTTAATTCAGTTAATGCCCTATTAACATGTCAATATTTTTTAATTTCGATGTTGGTCCGAGTGGGAGGAGATTCAGAAGAGCAGTCGATGGGGATAAAGCTGATATAGAATATATTTTGGACAAAAACTGCACTCGAAAGTTATTCGGCGACGTTGATATTGGAAGTTTGATGTGAGTGATTAACAATTAGTAAGCACCAAAAGTCTTGCTCTTTCAGCTTTCCGCTTTTCACCAAGGCCTCGTATGTGACAGGTCAGTCCATCGCTATACACCGAGCACAGATTTTAGCAAGTGATTTTTCGGTACTTAATCAACGATAGCAGCTATTCGTCTATTGTTAAAAGGTGTTTTTTTGGTAAAAACTAGTTCAAGTCATATTAAGTAATTTAAATATAAATAAATAAGTTCTCATGTTGTTGTAAACCTGGCGGGGTAGATAGAGACAGTTTTCGCTGTCCGTTTTTCACCAAGCTTATTAGGTGTTATATGTGACAATGTCAGTCCATCGCCATACACCAGGCACAAATTTCAGCAAGCGATTATTTCGTACTTGAAAAACCAAAAAACTGCAATTAATTGTTACTAGTATTTGAATATAATTGAAATATTTTTATCGACGTTTTAATTGTAGCGAATTAAGTACTCTATCGATATGCATGATCGATGAGAAAAAAGACGTAATGGGATTTATAGCTCTGGATGATCATCCGAATGTGCCAGGAGTCAGTCAAGTGCATTGGGAGACTTGGATCAGGAATAGGTTCCAGTAAGTTAACAAAGTTAAATGTAGTTGGATTTTGTCGTACTGTACGTATTAAACAGTTCTGTCCTACCTCGAGGGAAGGCGCGATTATGTGGGATTTTTACCCGCTAAAAACCCCCCGATGGCCCTTCCTCGGTGCATGGTGAGGGGCTCCGGGATCTCCAGAGGAACGCACCGGAGCCCCTCTGCACTGTACTCTTCGGAGAGAACGTCCCGGGCGGGGCGCAAGGCGACACGGGTCAGCCGATGTTGTCTTCTTCCCGGGTCCGCTTTGGCGGACGACAAAGACCTCCACCCTTGTCACCTAGTGAACCCGAGGCCCCTTTTAGTCGCCTTCTACGACAGGCAGGGAATACCGTAGCATTATTCTACGAGCCCAGAACTACAGGATTGGAATTCTTGATAAATTTAAGCTAACTAGTTTGTGCTGGTACTATGTGATCACCATCCATGTAAATCAACGCCAGAGGGACTTCCTGGTATTGAGAGTGTGTAGTAAGACTGTAGTATGTGCTAAGACTAAGCTAATTATAATAACACAAAAATACAAAATGGAATTGGATGTAATCTCCCAATAGTAGTGGCATCACCACAACTCCACCTTATGTTTTGGGAAGGTATAGTCTTAAGTCGCACAATCATAGTATGACAATTCACCCCTGTCGGTGACACCACCACATTGTAAACGTTAGGCAAGGGTAAAGCAGGTATATTATACCAAAATTTTCCCGTATACATAGAAATGCATAAAGTTTTCGTTCGGGTCTATGGGTCGGTCACAACAAAAGGTTGGAAATGCGAAATTGTATTCTATTTATAAATAAGTCATCAAAACTGTACCAAGTCAAAGTTTTCACAATTTAACAACTAAAAAACAATTTAAGGAAATACTATTTGGCGCGGAACACGTCGTTTATACACTTTATGTGTTGCGTTGATGACGTGACAAAATTCTTTCTAGAAGAAGCGCTGACTTCCATATTTAATGAGGATGTTTACTTACATAATATTATTCTCATGGTGCCCCAAGAATGCCCAGAAGGTAAGTTATTATAACATTTCTGTGACAATTATCACATACCCCAAGCTGAGATTCATTTTAGAAAGCCCTTTTTTATGTTACTATAAAGAGTTTTTGACTCACATAATTAAGATTTAAACAATTTTACCGGCACTTTATTCTGATATTCCTTGAGGTTGTAGTAACTCTACCGTCGTCTTTTCTCGTGGCCCTAACAAATTATTAATTATTCCGCGTGAAATGAAAATTCGACCAATTTATTTTTGATATGCTTATAAATCATATATACATTCTATCTTTTATAGTGTAATCAAACGTAAATAGTTTAGTATAACAGTTAAAACATCATTTTTATATTTATGGTAGGTCTGTGGTTTGTTATATTTTTGTGACTAATAATGTTGCTGCATCAGTGTATACAAAATGGTGTCGATTTGTATGCAGCAATGTATTCGCAAGTTGTTGAGTTAAATAGAATATGTCTCTGCCAGTATTCTGGTTCCGATATCAACAACAGTCAAACAATTATTATGTTGATCTCTTGAACGCTGGAGGAGTTAGAAAGGCCACTGAGAAATATTTTTTTATTTCACTGTTTCCATCGCTCGTTGTGCGATATTACTTATGTTCTATTCGTTCTTGTGGACCAGTGAACTGTCAGAATTAAAGTTGCGCTGTAGTTATAAATAACGAAATAGAAATATATAAATATTTCGACGACGGAAAACAAAAACGTAGTAACCCACAAAAATGAAATTGTACACACCAGAGACGAAAAACATTTCAATTTAAAAAAAGTTATAACTTTCGTGTTTGTGGACCTAGAGCTGTCGTTTTTGGACACAATATTTATTATTTTTGCCTAATAAGTGTTGTACCACGGCATTAACCTAGAGTTTTCGTAAAAGAAAATGGTTTTACGGTACAAAATATAAAAGAGAATTGTCATTCTTGATCATCAAGGTCATCTAATTGTAACAAATCATATATCATACGACTTTTTTTTTAATTCCAACGACGTAGAAAAGTGAAAATGGCCATATGTGTCGCTTACTACATTTTTGCTTTCCAGCGTCGATAAATACACGATATTCGAATTTCAAACAGTAATAAATAATAAAAAAGGTACAAAAATAATATAAGTAAATTAGTGGTGATAAACTGACTTTGTTTTGCGATGTGGCTATGGATTGGTCTATGCTTCAGTTATGTCTGTACACGACCTAATCTATGTCTGGCCGGGAGAAGAGCCTTCACGCTCGAGTTAATGGACACGCTGTACAGTCTAATACTGTATTGTTTTACAGTTGAATACGTTTAAGCTCTCTTGACATAGATGCTTGAGCCGAAATGCTGAACTACAGGGCATATAATTATTAATTCTAATTTAAATGGTATAAATTCCGATAAACGAAATAATCCTAATTTTCCATAGACACTTCACGTTTGACTACATATATTTTGATGTAATATTTGACTATACATTAGTAGACATTTGATCTTTATAGCATCTAGATATATAATACGTGTATTTTGTAACACTATAACAATTTAAGCATGTATAATGAGATATCTGAGATCAAAAAGACGCAACGTATACAAACATTGGCCCAGTAAATTAGGGAGTGAAATGGCGGAAGGGAATTGTAGTTCGTTTTACATCGCAATGCGCCAAGACTTTTGTCCGAAGCTTAAAATCCGAGGAGCAGTGTGAGTAACAAAGTACATTATTAAATAAACATGAAGTTTTATAATTTGTATTATTATTAAGTTGTGGGTTCAAATCCCAATCATCTTATACGAATGGTTCTATTTTTTAAGTAGTAAAAAATCACTTAAAAAATTTGTGCCTGGTGTACGGCGATTACATGATATATGAGACGTTAAAAGCAGACAGCCCGTTAGAGTTCAAATGACGTGAAAGCATATTTATTTGATACTGCTAAAAACCGAGGTTCCGTTTTTTAACCGATTTCAAAAAAGGAGGTTCTCTCGAATCAAGTATCTGGATGGATTCCGAAGATAAATCAGGTAAAAAAATCCTAAAAATCGGAGTAATCAATAAAATATTAATAATAAGGTGATTTAATTTAGGGAAGAAGATAACGACGACATAGTTGCAATATTAGACCAAACATGTCCGCAGCTGAAAGAAATATATGGGGAATATTACATCAGCGAAATAATAGGACGTCACCCTGATATGAAACGCAAAATTATTGTTGCCGATGTGAGTACGATGTTTACTCTGTTATGATAAATACTTTAACATTTTATGAAGTTGCCATACTTACTCTTCTTTATCAATCTAAATATATAAGAAAACTTATATACATATAAATAAAATAGAAAAAGGCAAAGGCTCTTCACCAAGCTTATTAGGTCCCATAAATGACAGTTAAACAGGGTGAAAATTTTAGCATGTAATTTTATGTACTTAAAAAACGGATTGAGATTTGAACCAGCAGTCATCAGATCCTAATCCGAAACCCTCAGCCTCTACGCTATATAAAAAATATTTATTTTACAGCATCAAGACCATGCAATTGGAGTAATGTGCTTGAATGCAGAAATTAATTATGAGAACTTGCAGAGCAAATACGAACTAGATCCATATCACGGTCTGAGGAAGGCTACGCCTTTAGAGAAGGAAGTTAAAAAACGAAGCAACACACTGTTAAAAATATTTGGGTAATTATTTTTAAGTTTTTGCACATTATTACGCTTTATAGAGAGACTACGATGACTCAAACTGATTTTTTGAAAAAAAGGCGGTTATTTTTTTTTAAATGATGAACTATACAGATTGGCCAGAGACTTGCCTTGACTGCTTCACCGGATTGAGAGGTGGCGTACCTGTTAGGTCGCTTAGCCTGAACCTCTATTGCTAGTAACTCGACACAAAGGTCCCCCCGGTGAGGGGTAACCTCAGCTTAACGGCTGATGGCATTCGCGGAAGGTTTAGTGGGTAGGGGCTGCCCAGGCCGAGTCCCACACATCCCTCCGGGCCCACCCAGGGTACCGGAGGATAGTCTAGAAAAAGATTCCCCGCGTGAACAAAAACTTGGACAGTTACTGTGTCCAGTTACCTCGAATCGGAACGTTATGCGTAAGCTTTCCGATTCGAGGGCGCCCGAGAGTGCCGAACGACGACTCGGTCGGTTGCTATTTTACGGATAATCTAAGGGACATTCAAAAGCTAAATTAATTTTGAGAGTCACTTCGGGATCGGCTTGTCAATTCGTCCATTCATTCGAATTTTTATTGTCTGTGCACACACAGCGAACCGATTTTAATTTTGACTTTTTGGTTTGATTTCAATTAAATCCCATATGATTTTTGTTGGCATAGGACCTTGACTTGCGTAGGTATACCAAGGAACTCCTAACAATCGCAAAACTACGTAATATAGCTATGATAGAGTGTCCTCGCGTATAATGTTTGATCCATTACGTGTGATTCGAATTTATTTCGGTTTTGATTTTACTTGTAAATTTTCTTATTTTTTCTAGAGAGCCGATACTGTATGGTCGATGGAGTCCATTCGAAAATACTTCCAAAATGATGGTTAAAAGTGATGAGCATGTATGTATAGTTATTTTTAAATTATCATTTAAAATCTAGCTGTAAAAGCGCAATGGCTTTAAAAGATTTCATGTACCTATTTTATGCAGTTAGATATAAGAAAAACAAAGACAATAGTTACCTCAGTTACAGGTGTAAACTAAAACTTTAAAAAATCCTCATAAAAGAACAATCAACCAGAAATATAATAAAAAAAACAGAAAAGTAAAAATAACAAAAATCTATCTTCTTTATAAATATGAATTGCTGTTCGTTAGCCTCGCTAAAACTGGAGAACGGCTGAACGGATTTATCTTATCTTGGTCTTAAAATGTTCGTGGAGGTCTGGGAAAAGTTGAAAAGTGAGAAAAATTTAAATAACTGCCGAGAAAACCTTAAAATAGCCCTTTCCTATTTCCCATACAAACGTTTTTTCTAAATAAAATTTAGAGTCAATTTGAACTTTATGGAATAGCAATAATGCATATTTTACATGAATCATACTCGCTGTTGGCTAAGCATTGTAGGTGTGTTCCTAACGTCAAAAAGCTACGTCCTAACGGCAATTTGCACTTAATTACCACTGCACAAAGATTAAATTCAATCATATAAATTGCGAACCCGACCAAATTGAATAGTCACAAAACGTAATCGATCATCAGTAGTAATTTCAATTTGGTCGGCTTCGCGATATTATTTCTTGTCTTATTTTCGGTTCTCAATCATAAATCAACGTTGTTCAATCAGGTTTGATCCCTAAGTTCGCCTCTTAATTTGAATTCGGGGTTTTCAGACAGTTCTGTTCAGGACAATTTTTTGCGTCGACTATAAAATAGATGGAAACAAAAAATTGCCATATTCCAAATCTTTTTAACAGAACGAAGTCTGTAGTATATTATAAAATGTCTGTTGTATGTATGTTTTAAAATTATGTAACATATTTGCGGAAATATCCAAACTCTTCGCGATTTCCTGAGCTGGTAACATATGATTTATGTGTAGCATTTTTTTTTGGTGGGGGGTAACTAGGTATAGCATTATAAGTGTAATAACTTGTAGGTCTTGTGGTCTTGTGTCTTTTAAGTCCAATAACTAATACACTCGCTTTATTGAGACAGCGTAACGTTGTACAAAGAATTATTTTAACGAATACCGACACAACTGCGCGTCCTCACAATCTTTATACAAAATTAATCAGAAGTCTGATTACGAACTAATAAAGTTAAATTATTGTTTACAATGCCAAGTTAATGCGACGATCAACTAAATTATTAATTATGAATTAAAGATACAATAAGTTTCAGGTAAATCACTAAGATATCATTGGAAGTAGTTATTATGCATAACAATCGCTGGGTGCCATGTATTGCTAGCTAACATAAGTTAGCTCTAAGCATTATTAGTGTTATTCTTTTTCTTAAGTATAAGAAAATCGCATGCTAAAATTCGTGCCCTAAGCATGGCGATGGGACCTAATACGCTTCTGTCTACTTCGTCAGAGTTAAAAGCTACGTGAGAGTATGCATATACAATTTATTTTTATATAATTTTATGTTGCAGAGGCTATCATTGGAAGCCGTAGCGCAGCAACGATGTAAAAAGACACCGAGCAAAGTTATATTCAGACACATCTCGCTAAGACAAAACAGTTTTGATCGTGAATACATGGAAAATGATATCTCAGAGGATTACAGTGGAAAGATTTTCTCGGCCTCTCCCAACGCGTCGGTCATTTCAAATGCATCTATAGCGGAACTTTTGGAAGAAGATCCGTTTGATTATGAAATCGTTAATATCGACACAAAATTGTTGACGATCCCACGAGTTATATCGCTTGATTACGAGTGAGTTACCAATTAATATTTAATATACCTTTTTTTTTGTTAACGGGGAGGAAATCTTTAAAAAGATACCCCATCTTCTGAGGGGAAGGCGGCGGTAATGTGGGGTTTGACCCACTAAAATCTCCCCGATGGCTCTTCCTCGGTGCTCGGTGAGGGGCTCCGGCATCTCCAGAGGCACGCACCGGAGCCCCTCGGCACTGTGCTCAAGGAGAGCTCATCCCGGGGAGGAGGGGGTACCGTAGTCTTATTCTTGAGAGCCCAGAACTACAGGTTTTTTGTTGTTTATCTTGTTGTTTTATGTTCTTATTGTATGTTTATTATATCTTAGTCTATTAATTACAATTAACACTGTCTTCGTCCACGCCGTAACTCGTAATAGTCCTTTTTTTCTCTCTTTCAATCTCCACCGTTCGTTCGCTCACCTTCATTCACACATTCGGATACACGTTTTATAGTTTAATAAATTAATATGTTCAGATACAAATTAAATTTTTTGTTGTTTTTTTTATATATACATTTAGTACTAACGTTATTTCAATTTTCAGGGTAAAAATGCAGCGCAGTGCGAGACAATCCAGAATACTGGAGCTAGAAACGAAATTAAAAAGTATGATTTTACCGTAATAGATACATTAAGTGGCTATAACTTATTATTTGTATATATAAGCGACTTTTTTTGCACATCGGATGCGGAAAGCTGACTGACTGAACTGTGAGATTTGTCAAGCGGTGGATAAAATGCACCTCATAAATGGGGGAATGTGCTAAACATGAAGCGGAAAGAAAGTTTTTTTTTTTGGACGAACTAACACAGTTGGCCAGAGAAATTGGCTTTACTGCTTCACCGCATTGAGAGGTGGCATAGCTCTTAGGTCGCTTAGCCTGAACCTCTATTAGGTAGTAACTCGACACGAGGCTACCCCCGGTGAGGGGATCCTCGGCTTGGACGGTTACTATTTTACGCGTTAGCAGTCCGATCCGAGGGCTACTGACCGCAATTTTAATAGCAAAAGACTATTGGGACAATCTAAGCTAAACTAACCCATATGTCATTTCGGGAAACGTTAGCGCTGGGAGAAGAAGTGGCGGAAGAAACTCCAGTAAAGCTTCTAATATTATCAAGGGAGTGGGGCTTTCCCATAAAATACTATAACGCGCAAGGATTTTTCGCAACCTCCGACGGTCGCGAATGGACGCTTTGTACATTTGTAAAGATATAGCCTGTGCAACGGTGATCACGTCGTCCGGATCGTCGAGAACGTGTCTCGGCTTAAAAGAAAGTCATTTAAAGTTAAGTTAAAAGTTATCTGACCCAACCTCAGAGGGAGCGAGGAAGCTGGTGGCTATGGCCATGCAACACTGATGACTTTCTTTCTCGCTTCATGCAATCGATGTTTGTACCGTGTAGTAAAGTTAGGGTATAATGTGGCTGACATGCCCAAAAGAAATTTCTTCACGTATATTCTACGAGTTCTATTTACCTTGGATAAATAACATCTAATAAATTTCATTAATCCCTTCGATTAATTCCAGGAAGAACATCTCTGTTTACATCTAAGAAAAATGAAGATACCACTAAAGTTAAATATTCAGGAGAGCCCAATGCGTTTATAATTGAATTGTTTGGAAGTCGGGACGATGTTGACTATCGGTTACTGTAAAATAATATAATTACTCAAAGATGTAGTTATAATCTAGCAGTCTTACATATAAAAATGAGTTATAACATATTTATTCCATCCTTAAACTAAGTTTAGTTAAACCAGGAATAAATTAAGAATAAGCTGAGAATAGTTTACCACAAATAAATCCGAAATAACTATGGCTTATCTATTCTTCCTTTACGTCAAAATGCACGAGTTGGCAACAGCGCAATCAAAGAGAAACCATACTAAAAAATAATTGCAGTCTATGTAGTAGTGTAGTAATGTATCTGTGAATGTGTGGCGGTTATAAAAATATTCTATACTTTATATATAGATAGAAGATAATCCACTTCCACGCTTGTCCATAGTAAGAGACCTTTTAAATTGGTCTAGAAATGTTATACCACTTTTAGAAAACCGATATTTTAATCGAAACTAATCATCGACATATAAATCAAAAGGGTTTTCCCTTCTTTTAAATATTTTTACTTTTTTTGGAGTCTGAATGAAATTTATTAAGTCATTTACCGTTTCTACTTCCTCCATTGCCCTTAATTCCATAATAAGTTAATATAAATGAGCGAACAAACACATATCGTGGTATTTTAAATGTTATACTGGACTTAAACAAGGGTGTACGTCGTTATAACTTCGGAATAACGATTGTATGAACAAAAATGTCAACGTTATACCAGGTATAACGTATTCTTGGTTTATTAGTACAAATTTTGCTTATTCTTAATTTATTCCTAAGTTTATCTTTATACCACGTTTATTGGTAAGGCTGTAGTAGTCAATCGTTCGACTTAAGGTCAAGTAACGCAGCGAGCGGGAAGTTTAGTTGGTGACAAATAACACTAGGCGCTGAGCGTAACGTGGAAGGAGAGCTACGCATGTGTACAGTCGCACGCATTAATAAAAATATTTTGTTTTATTTTAAAGATATTTAATTGTCTTGCACAATTTATTTCAGTTAGCTAGTGTCTGTATCTTCCGAGATATTTAAACTTTCTTAACCGACCTCTTTATTTTTGCTCACGAGTGTATTTTATTTGCCTTTTATTTTGTTCATATTTGTAAAGCTGCATGCGAAGCTGCACTGTATCAACGATTTTACAAAAACAAATTTGTTCTCAGTGAAACAACTTGAAGGAAGTATTTGTAATCATTTTTGTATGCTCTATTTGTTAAACTTTGTCTGTTATCTTTTGTTTCTGTTTGTATTCAATAAATATATAAATAAAGGAAAGTAAAGGAGAGAGAAACGTACGACATTATTTTTTTTTTATTTATATTATTATGTAGAAAGTAATTATTAATTTACTCAAAATATTAACGTATTAACTATGGTCTCCGCGGAAAGGCATACGGAGAGTGGACGAAGAAGCTGGATGAGAGTGGCCGAGGATCTAGCTTAGTAGCATGCTATTCGAGAGGTTTATGTCCAGCAGTGGACTGCAAGCTGGTGATAATGATTAAGAATTTTTAAAGATCGGTCGAGAAACTTTGTGTATTGGTTTCAGGCAATCGTTCGACTTCCTCGAGGCCGCCTTTGAAGCTATGAAAGAGTACGACTATTGTATTATTCGCATACCTTGCTACGAGATAAGTTTTCCGCTGTTACAACATTTTTCTGTACGCTACCTATTATTTAATTTCATATTATTTCATTGTAATTCAAAGCGTAGTACAAAAATTTACTTAAAATCTATACAAATCAATAAAATTGTAATGTATATACGGTATATACACCAAAATACATTTTCGACAATTTTCTGTCTGTCTGATGTAGCCGGAACAACCGGTTATTCTTTGGAACGGAGTAACTTAGGCTTAATTTTATTTTAGATTTGTTTTAATAAATAGTTAATCGTAGGTAACATCACGCGGCGGAGTTAGTGAATAAATAAATCTCTAAATCACAGGTTCCAAACCTCGTCCCCGGGTAACGATTCCTATGTGCACGCCACTATTCGACACTGATTTTTTTCCGAAATATTAATTAAAAATGTAAATTATTGCTACGTTTGGTAAATACATTTCTCTGGGTGTAAGCAATTTGAACAATAATTTTATTATTTTGAAACATTTTTGTCTATTATTTATTAATAAATTATTAAAATAAGAAAATAAATGATGAAGTTATGGTAGGAGATGATTACAAATAGGTGGTGCTCGCCTCTCGATCGATATTTTAGAAGGTGTACTCTAGAAGGATATACAAAAAGGTTCGGAACCCCTGTTCTATATCAAAGAATAAACACGTACTTTCTATTCATAGTTACAATATGAAGTTTTGACGCCTACGTTCTCTTTCTACTCGGTTCTCCGGTGCGGAATACTTACCTGGTCTTGATTTCATAATCAACAAACATTCTTTCATACGATTTTAAGAAGTTTCCTGGTACATATTCGGAACCGAAGGTCCTATGGGAACAATATTCACATGCGAAGCGATTTGCTTCGTCTTTCATTCTTCGTACAACAAAGGACGTGAATAGTTTGCCCGCGTCTGTCTTTCCTTCCGATTACAATGTGGGTATTTTCAAGAGTAGAGTGAATAGGCATTTACTAAGCTAGTGCGCCTTACCATCCAGGACTGCATTTCCACTTAACATCAGGTGGGATCGTAGTCAAGCTTAGAAATTATAAAAAAAAAAATGGGATCTAAAAAAACCACAATCTTATTAAAAATAATCGAAAGCGGTTCATGAATAACGGCGTTATGAATTGTACGCTTATTAAATAATACTTTAATAATCTAGAACTTTCCTCGTTCTTGGAAGTCGGTTAAATCATTATAAATTTGACTATTTTCTCTTTACAGTATGTTCCCACAAAGCCCAATGTTTGCAGTAAATTTGCGTTATACATAGCACATAGAAATGCCGTCCTAGGGTAAGTTCTTTTATGTGTAGTGACTAGTCGCCTACCTAGGTCATGTCTTGCACCACGAAAAATATGAGCTTCTCCAATTATGATGGGCAAAATAGCAGGTAAGAGACGCGCTGGACGATGGAAAAAGTCATGGTTGCGAAACATCAGAGAGTGGACCAGCATTGCCAGCGTCGAACAACTGTTTCGCTTGGCACACGACAGAAATAAGCTCGCTGAGCTGTCGGCCAACCTCCAGTAGTGGAGAGCCATTTGAAGAAGAAGTGAATAGTCTGTGTTACCATTCATAGTCATCTGTATTTTTTTTATTATGAACTGTGGATTTATGTAATAACTAAATATAGTAACCCGTGTTATATAGAAGTTAAGGCTAAGCGGCCTGAGAGCTATGCCTCCTCTTAACTGACACAAGTCAAGATGACTTCGTTTCAGCTGCTAATATGTGTAAGTTCTTCAAAAAAACTGTGTACTTCTCGAAGTCGTCTTTCTTCTCATCGTGTGGCGGAGATCAATTCAATAATAGTAATAATAATCAGCCTTTTAACCGTCGCGGGGTAAACATGGACGGATTTCACTATCCGCTTTCCATCTAGCTTAGTAGGTCGCATATTTGACAGGCTGTGAGCCCATCGTTATACCACCGGAAACAAATTTTTGGCAATTGATTTTTTTATACATCTTCAACGTTATTTAGTCCGTTAAAATTTCAATAGATGGCGTTAGGATCTTTTTTCGGATTTAAATCGAACTATTGGTTGGTTATCGTAATTTTATGACTGTCAAAATTCAATTTGATTTAAATCCGAATCCGGTAAAACAGTTCAGGCCAGCTTCACTGCCTAAATGTTCGTTATAAAAAAAAATTAAAATGGTCTAAAACTAAAACCGGGGCAATCCTTGAAGAGTTACTAAAATTAGAGATTATGGCGACATAAGAGCTATGCCACTTCCGAGTTTCTTTTAATTTTTTTTATAGTGTTCACCTGTCGGATATGAGATCATGGTGGAATACGTACACGATTGCTATTTCTGCTTTCCCTGCCAACGGAAAATGGACGCTTATAGATGTAGTGTGTTATTGTCTTTTAAGCAAACTCCGAGTACGCAAAGCAGAAGTGATTGACGTTCCGATTATAGCCCAACTGTTGAATGCTTTGGATGTCAAGGAGACAATGTGGACAGTAGAGACAACAATACGTAAAAGAAACGAGAGCGTATTCATTCTTATGAGCGGTTGCTCTATGGTCGGTCTAGGTATTTTAGAGTGAGTATTTAGTAAAACAATTTATAGATGAAAACGAAATACAATTTAAATCAAATAAGTGATTTGAATATTAAATATACAAATAGTTATATTACAAAGTTCTATAAATGAGGATAATAAGTAACATTTATATTAAAAAAGAATCCTGAAGTAATTATACAAGGAAGGTCCCACATCCGTGTAAAAGCAATCGACCGAACCGTGGTTCGACGCTCTCGGGCGATCTAAAATAATAACCGTCCAAGCCGAGGTTACCCCACACCCTTGTGTCTAGTTACTAGCAATGAAGGTTAGGCTAAACGATCTAAGAACTTTAATCCGGTGAAGCACTAAAAGTCAGCTTCTGTGCAGTTAATCGCAAAAAAACAAGGAGTTTAAAACTAAGTACATGCATAATTGCAAGTCAATTACAAATTATAACACTTAAAATAATCAGAAAAAAAATGTTGCTCAAATAATGTCTATTCTTCTTCCGTGCTCGTCGTCTTTAAAAATTACCCAGATAGGTTGGTTTGTCATAACCCAACTATTTTCCTATACCATTTTTGAACCAAAGTTCTATGCCAACAAAAATAATATAGGCCTTTATAGAAATGAAAACGTTTCACATAAAAAATATTTAATTTAACTCTATATTGTATAAAATATATTAAAATATTCATTTCTCTCCTTATTCATTCTCTTCTCGAGCGGGTGAAGATCATTACCTACACCTATGTATAAATATATACCAGTAAATACAATATCATTCTTATCATTTATACAAAAACATATCGGGCTCTAGTTTATGTCAGAAATAAAAGTACGAAGTATGGCTTGTTTGACAGTTCAAAAAGAGGAGTGCTCTGATTGTCACCAAACTTTACAGGATTACTCGCCAGGTCAATCTGAACATTTCCTGAAAGTTTCATTGAAATCTGTCCAGCCGTTTCTGGGCCTATATGGAACATACCCACACACTTTCTCTTTTAATTATATAGATAAAAAAAAGCTTTTACGTCCTTTTAATGTCGGGGTAGACAGTTTTAGCAAGTGATTTTTTTGAACTTCAAAGGGCAATTCAGTATAAGCCGAGTGGGATTCGAATTGGAGACTATCAGATGGTAAGCCGAACCGCTTAGCTACTAGGTGATAGGTGCTTTAAATAAATCAAAAATGGGCCGCGGTAAAATCCGAAAATAATGTTTTAATTTAGTTACCTACATTGTGTTTACTATTATTTACTTCTCTTGTTTTCAGGAATGCTGAGCAAATAGACTTTATACAGAATAAATATAATTTAGACTCTTATCGTATACAAAAATACCACTACAGCTCGCACGGCATTTTCGCCGGTTTCAGTGCTTTGAAAACAGCTCTTGTTTATCCCGTCTTCGAAGCGCATTTTAGATTCTTTGCTCGAGAAATGATGAGACTATCCGAATGTACAACTTTGCTTTGGTTGACTGCGTATAGAAATAAATGGGTGAATAGCGTTTATATATTTATAAATTACTAACGTACCCAGCCCGTTTCGCCGGGCTATACTTTGCTTTATTTTATTTAAACAACAAACTTACATCATTAAGTATTTAATTTAACTCTCAAAATAATGTTTCATAATGGTTCATAATGACATAAATATACACAACGCATGTGTTAATGCAAATTTGGGTTATAAAACAATAGAATATCAACATAGTACCAAGCAATAATAGTACCAGTGTTCCGATCGTCACCAAACTTTACAGCACTTTACAGGTCAATCTGACGATTCCTTGAAAGTTTCTTTGAAATCGGTCCAGCCGTTTCGGAGCCTATATGGAACATACCCACACACTTTCTCTTGTGTTTTTAGTAGTGATGGGCCACGGTTAAAATTCAGTAACTTAACACCTAAACGTTACGAAATATTGACACCCAGTAACGTCTACTATTGTCACTGAATTTTCAATGTGACAACTAAATACAGTACAATTGTCATTGTGCCTAAAACTGTATCCAGAGTTTTCTGGTGTACCTTCCGAAGGTAGGTCCTAAAGTCTTATCTTAACTAAATCCGTTGGCACTAATTGAAAGTAAACTCTTACAGACGAGATAAAATAAAAAAAAATGATTTTATACGCGGTGCTATGACTTGACATACTTAAAACAAATACAGACGAATTGAGAACTATCTTTTCTGAAGTCGGTTAAAAATTTGACACCAATTTTTTTTATATCAGATCTGGGTTGTGAAGTAAGTTATGAGTGAAGGAAACCAATCACTGGTAATTTACATTTAGGTTTCTGACGCCACTTTACGATTACTAACAGTCGTTCGATCTAGATTTTGAGTGTGATCTTGTGACTTAAATATTTTTATTGTACACAGGTCGCACACAAAGCTAACACTCTGGCGACCGCGATGATTCCCCTCGTACCGAGGATATCCGAAGTTGACTGCGTCTCTGTACCGGAAATTAAAAAAATCAATTTGATTTCCAATAATCTGTACGTAAAATACAAAAAAGTTTTATATTCATGTTGTAAATAATTTAATTGTATCTCAATCGGCTTTACATCGCGGGCTGCGGTGTGAGCTTCACCGTGGGTGTGGCCACGGTTACTGAGCTCCCCTGGCCCGAAAAGCCGAGAACCATTGGGGATACGCCTTTGTTAACATTTTTTTTTGACGGGGGGATAACAAGTACCGGCATAAGGGTTATGTGGGGCTTTTACCCACTAAAACCCCCCTGGTGGCCCTTCCTCGGTGCATGATGAGGGGCCCCGGGATCTCCAGAGGAACACACCGGAGCCCATCTCCACTGCGCTTAAGAACCTGCCGCGGAGTTATGGTTAATCTTGTGCCGTCGCAGTGCAGGGCAACACGGGCCAGCCGATGCCGCCTTCTTCCCGGGTCCACTTTGACGGACGATAAAGGCCCCCACCCTTGTCACCCAGTGAACCCAAGGCCCTTTTAGTCTCCTTCTACGAAAGGCAGGGGATACCGAAGTCTTATCCTTTGTGAACCTTAGATTAAGTTGTTACAATAAGTGTAACTTGTGGAATGATTTAAAACTATTTAAGATTTTTCCAGAGAAGCATTTAGCACTTGGTTCATAAGCAAGAAGTATACGACCCTTTCAAAGGTGAACATCGACACTAGAATAGTTGTAGTTGGCGCGTCCAGAACTACCATGGCATTTCTAAACGCTTTGCTGTTTAGGTAAGTTAGTATATTAGGTGTAGGTTGTTTTTCTCGGCTTATAGCCGGTGTGTGCATTCCGTCTTGAGACTTCGAGAAAAAGAATGCCACTTCCCAATCGCTATTATATAGATATATAGTAATTATTTATATTACATATAATATTATACCCACTAACTGTTTGGTTGGTCTGCTGTATAATTATAATGTAAGGAAATTATAAGTTAATTTCTTTACATAAATGATTTTTGATGATACAATCTCTTTTTTGTTAATGTTTTTCTAAATCTCAAGTATCTTCCTCCAAAAATACGATTATTCAAATACGGTAATTGTTGATTACGCATGGCACGCATTACGCTGGTATAAAGATACATATAAATGTAGTGAGAAATTATTTTCTTTCGGGAAAACTCGGATATTTATCGATATATGATGACAACCGAACTGTCAATTAATTATCGTATTGAATGAGTGACATTTTCATATCCATTAATATGGAGCTATTTGAGAGAGCACGATAAACACGGACTTTTCCGAAAAATTACAAAGGAAAATCTTTTCTCACTAAATCTATACTTAACTTTCTGGTAGTATTTGTTTAATTTGTTGTTGTAGGATTTTTGATGTGCCGCAATCTAAAACCAACCTACTGTCACACTCGCCCTTGCCAAGGATTTCCGCTATATATAACCTTCTTAACACTAAGTCCACGTCGGTTGACATTTTTTCTAATTCACGCAATGTCTTCCGCACCTTAGTGTTAAAAATTGTGCAGTAATTTTGGCTAATTTAATTAATTTAGTACTGATATTTCTATTACTTTATAATTTATTAAAATATTTTTGTAACTATTAATAATAAAATCGTTACGTTTCTTTATAGCGAATGTTGTGTACACCTGTAATTGGCATACACAACAGGACTTAGTTTGTAAACTTGATTATTACAATAATGTATGGGTGTGCATATGCTGTCGCAAGGATGCAAAATCAGCGCAGTCTCATCCTTGCGACAGCATATGCTGAGACGGTGTCCGATATTGGCATCATATGTTTTGTATTGTTTGTCCGTGTAACTTTAACTGTGTTTTGTCTATTTTTCATTATTTTTTAATGTGTGTTATATTCAGTCTGTGATGTGTTTTTGTATTGTGATGCCAATATATAAATGTCTATGTCTATGTCTAATGCTGTTGGTGTATCTTATTAAATAAATAAATAAATATCTGTGACATTTCAGTGATTCATGCACATATTTAACATTTACTAATGTGACACTCATATCGCCCAACGGTCTGCCCTACGTGAGACACTCGAAGGCGCTTGTGGAAAGCATGTTCCTCAAATTTCGCATAAACACCGACAAATACTTGAAAAGTGTTCCCTATACCTACTATGTTAATGTTGTACAAGGTACTATGTTAGGGATTGACAGGTAAGTTGAATCTTGATAAGATCTTAAGGCTGTGTTCGGGCGATCATATTTAAAATTATTGCTGCATGAAATAATTAAAATTTATACTGGCATCAATAAAATTATTTGATTTAAAAAAAAAATCTGATGTACTCGTGCTTGGCTACGAAATTAAACATCATGAGGGAACCACCATGGCTTAGTAAATTTTAAAGGCTTGTGAGGTCTGCCTTTTTGCATTAGGACCGCGTGGTGGACTATACCCTTATACTCCCTTTACAGGGAAGGTATACCCCCGGCAGTAGGATATATATAGGCTTGTTACATTTTAACCCTTCATTGGCGTAAATATTCAGCCATTACAATAGATATAAGCTCAAGCTTGCGAGATAAAGCCCATTTTTTAGCGTCTATAACATCGAATATCTCATATAAAAATATGTGGTTAAAAATAAAATGTCTCATCCACTCCTACTTATTTTTATGAGCAAAATGTTGCGATTACATTATCGTAGGCGTTACAATTTCTTACCACCTTTTTGTACATCATAATGTAGTGTTGTGTAGTTTGTGTTCATGGTATCATTCCGCAATTAAAGGACCTCAATAATAGTAAATGAAGATGAAAATGTATCAAACTTGTGATATATATTAGAATTCCGTCTTGAATGAAACCACTGAGACTTACTAAGCAATTTTCTTTCAGAAAAGGAAAATGCGTAATACTTTCGAATGGTAACAAATATCATTATGACCTACTGTTCTTGTTGTTTGGTAAACAATACCAACATCCCTATTACATGAAGACTTTATTGGATAGAGCAGATAAAATTAAGTAAGTAAAGTGGTTAATAGCCTATTTATTTTTACCACGATCGACGGCGAAGGAAAACGTGCGTCCTCCCAAGAACATATATACGAGAGATAATTTATTCCGTGGTAAATCATAACGATTTTTTTTTCAGAAAAGGTCAACTCCCAATATATACACCTTTAGATGTACCTCTATGCCCTAGAGAGAAAATTGTTTGCAAGTACTTACCCGAGAACGTTTTCATTATCAACAACCTGAGCGACGCCAATAAAGCTCTCAATTATATCAAAAATAACTTGCTGTGTTTCGAGCCTTGTATGTATTTAGTTTGATAAAACGTAATTTTTAAACAATTTAAAGAGTCGTAAAGAACAATGCATGCCAAGTCACAGAGCACAGGCGTAAGGTGGCTAGCGTTTCGGTGTTTAACAAAATGCATTTTGCAGAGTGTTCCAACGTCAGACTACAAGACACACTGCCGGATTTAATACTTTTGCCGTGCACATCAATCCGAAGTAGCGATTGCCTTCGTCTTTCATTATTCGTACAGCAAAGGACTGGAATAGTTTGCCCGCGCCTGTCTTTCCTTTCGATTACAATGTGGATGTTTTCAAGAGTAGAGTGAAAAAACATTTACTAAGCTGAAGCGCTTTACCATCCAGGGCAACGTGCTACTTGCTTTACCTGTGGCGTTTCACTATGAAACCGATCTATTACTGCCACATATAAACACACGTTCATGGGCGAATGAGACGATGTCGTGTGCTTGTTTTCCTGCTTTGTAATTGCGTTAACTATTCAGGAAAGGTCATATCCAATTCGTCAACTACTTAGTTATGTTTCAGATTGTATTGTCGTGTACGGAGCGACGATACACGCGTACTGCTGTGTATCGACCATGCTGCAAATGGGTGTGCCGAGCGAGTACTTGGTGTTCATAGAACCTTTCCCATCAGAGGACCCTAAAAAACCCAGGGTTTCCGTTTTTTCGAACATTAATGTTAGTTTTTAAGAAATATAAATAAGTTTACTTAAAAATATTATAATAATAAACAGTATTATACAAATATTACGGACGCAGATATCACGGACTTCCACTTAGTATAAGATTCTGACACATCTATTTAGCTTCATTGACATTCATACATCCGTGCAGACAGATAGATGTGTTCTTGATTGCAATAATCCTTGCGCGTTACCGCTATTTTATGGGCAGGCCCCACCCCTTAGATGTTAAGAGCGTTGCTGGAGTTTCTTCGGCCACTTCTTCTCCCAGCGCCAACGCTTCCCGAAGTGGCACTCAAAGTTAGTTTAGCTTTTGAATGTGCCTTAGATTATCCGTGAAATAGCAACCGACCGAGTCGTGGTTCGGCCCTCTCGGGCGCCCTCGGATCGGCATGCTTACGCGTAACATAGTAACCGTCCAAGCCGAGGTTACCCCTCACCGGGGGGGACCCTTGTGTTGAGTTACTAGCAATAGAGGTTCAGGCTAAGCGACCTAAGAGCTATGCCACCTCTCAATCCGGTGAAGCAGTCAAGGCCAGCTTCTCTGGCCAATCTGTGTAGTTCGTCATTAAAAAAAAAATCTTGATTGCACCAAAACACATGTACAAAGGTAAATTTAATGCTATTTAGCCTTTTCTTCTAGTTAACCTTTGGTGGTTAAGACCAAGCTAATATATATAAATAATTCTTTTGTAAATAGATAAATAATGTATTAAATAATATATTGTATATGTATAATCGTATACATTTATGTGTGTTTTTCTTAAAATTTCATTGTCTCATCTCTTACTGGATTATTTACACCTGCCGATATGTTTTTCTCATTTTTTTCCTAACAAGCGTTATGTCCGCCTTTGAGAACGTTCGTTTAAAGTGTTATAATACGTGTACAATAAATATCTGACTTTTATTCTTAGGTTGATCAAACAGTTAATAATATGATGGAGAATTTGAAGATTAAAATATACAGATCGTACTACTTCCAATCCTGGAGTTGTGAGCTGGATAATCTGGTGACAACTCTGAGCTTTATATCACAGTTCAAAATGGTTCAACTGCCGTGCTCAGCATTTTTCTATTACGGTAAACAGGGTGTCGATGAGGATGCTTTTATAGGTGAGTATATAAAACTGTTCGGACTATTCTTATATAATTTTATACAATCGAATGGCTCACTCGTATTATTGTAGTACGGCTTCTGCGGTTGCAAGAATGTGAATGAGCATCATTGGGGAAGTACCACGACCTCCGATGCGGAATAAAGTGGAGGTATTGTACTTGTGTGTTTCGACTGATGAAAGAGGTGCTAGCTACTAAACTCTTTATAATAAGGTTGACAATGTCAGGTACAACCTAATCCGGCGGGATCACTTTTACACAATAATGTCAAAATGAACGTTCATTGACATCATAATTGTCGAATTTTGCTAATTTTGATAATCTGCTAATTTGCCACTTTGGTTTTTTTTTACAGAAATAAAAAAACAAATATTGATGTCAATTTTTTTTTCCACAAATATTATTCGTGTTCTTGTTAACCATTCCAACTAAGCTTTAGCTTGTGCTAGGAGATAGTTTAACTCAAGAGTCGAATGATGTCGAATCCAAATCTACGACCTTATATTTAGCATTTTTCATACCGTACCCTTAACCATTAGGCTAGTGATGCATCAAAAATATTTCTTCACTTCATTATAGTTGTTCAATGACATTTGAATTGACAATTGTTGGCATTTGTTAATCTAATACGAAATTATATCAGGACTACGGGACTGACACTTAACCACTAGTCTAAGTACTTTTTTCGTATGTATTTTTTACATTCCCTAGAACGTTTATTCCATTTCATATATAGTTAATTAATCTACTTGTTATAAATGTCAGCCATTAATAAAAGCGGCATAGCGTACAACGAAGGGATTCTGATTGACCATCAGTTCAGAACGAAGGATTCCTCGATATACGCGGCTGGTCCGGCGACCAGGTACTGTAGCAATTATTACGCTGACGATAAGCAGCAGAAGTACTACGACTCATATGAAATTGGCACAACGGTAAGTTTTATTTTGAAAAAAGTTTCCAAGTTTCACTAATAGGATGTCCCAACAGACATAATATTTAACTAGATGTTGATTTGTTTTCATTGAACAAATTTACAAGATAAACTGATGTCAGCTAGGTTAATAAGGATTTCCAACCCTGTAGTTCTGGGCTCTCAAGAATAAGACTACGGTATCCCCTGCCTGTCGTAAAAGGCGACTAAAAGGGGCCTCGGGTTCAATGGGCGACAAGGGTGGGGCCTTTCTCGTCCGCCAAGGTGGACCCGGGAAGATGGCGACATCGGCTGACCCGTGTCGCCTTGCACTGCGAGGGCACAGGGGAGGGAGTAACCTCCCGGAAGTGCTCTCTATGAGCACAGTGCAGAGGGGCTCCGGTGCGTTCCACTGGAGATCCCGGAGCCCCTCGCCATGCACCGAGGAAGGGCCGCCGGGGAGGTTTTAGTGGGTAAAAACCCCACATAACCGCCGCCTTCCCCCCAGAAGGCGGGGTATCTTTCTGAAGATTTCCTCCTCGTTAACAAAAAAAAAGGTTAATAAGGATTTAATAAATCCTTGTTTTTTTTTAATATATGTTATTTAAAGCCGCGGTAGCTGTGTTCCGTGTTCGTTAGTTCAAGCTTCACAGTGCGTTAGAGTTCGATTCATGTTCCGAATGAATTTTAAGTGATCATTATCACGTGCTCGACCGTTAAGGATAACCTCGTAAGGATTTTGCAAACCTGCATGTAGAAATTGTGCCTACTTTGAGTTTCTCTCGAACGTAAACCAGCCGAAAATAAGTTGTTTATCATGTTTAATTACATTTTAGCTAGGAAATCAAATACGGAATCAATTGGATCCGTTGTTTAGTAACGCACAAGAGAACAAAGACCGAAATGTAATCTATAATGATATCACGGTAGATTCTTCTTCAAATAAAACTAAGAACAACAACGATTCAACTACAGGACTATCGTGAGTACTTTGAAAATTCATTGCAAAAATAAAAATAAAAAAAATAAAGATAAAAATAAAAAAATTAAAATAAAGACGAGTTGAAACATTTTCCAATCGACCTCAAAAAAGGAGGAAGTTCTCAAATTCGTCTGTAGTTTTTTAATGTTTGTTATGTTATAAATTTCAATTGAGTGAGCCGATTTTTTTGATTCTTTGTTTATTTTAAAGCTTCGTACTTCTTTGTAATATTCCTACAAAAGTCGAATTTGAATCAGTTATTGTTTTTACTCGTAAATATACTTGTTGAAGATGATTAAAACGTTTGGCATCACAAATGTAAATGTACATTAACATTAGCTAGAGATATAAATATTTTCTTTAAAAAGAAATTACGATGAATGTTAATACTTTTTTGTTATTTAAGGGTTGAATTTGAGATCGACAATAGGAAATTGCCAGAATTCAAGCAACCAAAGATAATGTACTGTGTGCTGCCCGGCGGACTTCAATATCTAGAAGTGCGATCGCCTGGGAATAAAAGCCCCTGTTACTATATCCAGTCTCTACACTACAATGTAAATATACTTTATACTCCTTTCATTATACCAAAGTATTTACTGTTTATTTATCAATGTATTTTTCTGGCAAACGTTAAAAGATAATGAAATTATTTTACATATTTTTGAAAATCTCATGATCGGTGGATTTTTTACATGTTGTATGCAATAGAGTATACATAGATAGATAGAGCCACGGTAGCTGTGTCCAGGCCGTTGGCTCAAGTTGCATAGTACGCTAGCAACCCGAGTTCTATCCCCAGTGCAGTTTTTTTTTGTTGACGGGGAGGAAATCTTCAGAAAGATACCCCGCCTTCTGTGGGGAAGGCGGCGGTTATGTGGGGTTCTTACCCACTTAAACCTTCCCGGTGGCCCTTTCCTCAGTGCATGACGAGGGCCTCCGGGATCTCAACGTGGAACGCACCGGAGCCCCTCTGCACTGTGCTTAAGGAGAGCACGTCCCGGTTACTCCCTCCCCCCTTGTGCCCTCACAGCGCAAGGTGACACGGGCCAGACGATGTCGCATTCTTCCCTGGTCCACCTTAGTGGACGACTCAGGCCCCCACCCTTGTCGCCCAGTGAACCCGAGGCCCCTTTTAGTCGCCTTCTACGACAGGCAGGGGATACCGTAGTCTTATTCTCGAGAGCCCAGAACTGCAGGGCTGAACTAAGCTAGTGCCTAACTTAAGTATGTAGTGCTGCCACTGAACATCAGATGGGGTCGTGATGAAGCCCTTGCTTAAAAAGTGTAAAAAAAATGTCTATGCAAATTACAAAGTGACTGTTCCCAGGGTCACGTGATAGAAACATTTAAAGAAGGGTACTTTAAACTTCACTTTAATAACGACCTGATCGTGGACGGCATCACGTGTCTGACTCCTGAGAAGAGACCATTGGAGAACTTCATCAAGCTGTACGGTCGGTCGACAGTTGTGCTGAACAACGTTCTTCTACGATACACAGTGAGGAGAACAAGTTATATTTTATATTCCAGTATACTTCTAGGTCGTCTCTTATTTCTCTTATTTTACCTTATTTGTATATCATTTACCAAGTGTGAAATTGAAGAATAAGCAACGGAATTGAATGCTAATAGAATTGAAATTTGAAAAAGAAAATTATTCTTGTTAACCATTCCAAGTAAGCTTAAGTTTACTAGGAGATGGTCCACGTTAGTAGTCTAATTGTGGACTTGAACTTATGACTGTCTCTCAGAGCGTACTCTCAACCATTGAGTATCCAATAACTTAATGGTTTACAGTACGGTCTAATTAGAACACTGCATAGAGCCCATAATTTAGCGAATGATTGTTTGTGAAAGTGGACACTGAAAGCTGTCTGTGTCTATCCCGCTGGGCTTTAAAGGACGTGAGAGCTTTTTTTAATTTAATAATATATCTGAAATTGATTTCATTAAAATTTTTTGCGCGCGCGTGACGGAATAATACTGTTGTTGTAATAAAATCGTATTGTATATTTTATTATATTTTCAGGCCAAGAAACTGGACAATCTTTATGAATTCTTTCGTTCACCGTGGGCATACTTTCTATATCACGATAAAAGCGAAGAACTATTTTGTATGGTCAAAGAACTATTGCCTAAGGTAAATAAAGTACATTAATTTTTCCAGTGGTGACAGTAAAAAGGTTTTATTTTATAATCTTAAAATCGAAGTATTATTGACTTGTATGTTTTCTTTCAATTTAGGGTCAACGTGAAGGAGATACTTTGAAGGAAGCTCTCCAGTTAGCTGGTGAAAAAATCAGTGTTACGGTAATGATAAATAATATTTTTATAACGAAAGAATAATTAAAAAAACTCTATGTGAGTGTTTTCAGGAGAGAATAGACACTACGATAATGCGCCTACAGGACTGCATTTCCGCTAATATCAAGTGTGATTGTGGTCAAAGACTTGCTTAGAAAGTATAAAAATCTTTTTAAGTGAGCGCATAGAAGACTATAGTCTCGTGTGAGAGAAAAGATAGACGCGTTTGAAATGTGGTGTTGGCGCAAAATGTTAGGAGTCTCATGGACTGAGCTCCGCACCAATGAGTCTATTCTTAATGAGCTAAACATCAAGACTCGCCTCTCCACGACTTGCTTTCGCCGTCTTCTTAATTTCTTCGGCCACATAGCTCGCCGCCAGCCAGACAGCCTTGAAAAATTACTGCTGGTTGGCTGCGTCGAAGGAAGAAGAAGCAGAGGCAGGGCGCCCACTAGATGGACGGACTCTATTGGAGGAGCCACCAAATTAAAACTCCAGGCGGCTATCCACCTAGCCCAAAATAGGAAAGAGTGGGGAATGCTCGCTCAAAGCAGCTCTCTTGGTGGTCACGACCCTCAGCTCTGAGGAAACGATTATAAAGATAGAAGACCACTTACTCACTATTATTTCTGTACCCTAGTTATTTATTATTCACGGTTCAAATACGGTTTATGCGCCAAACCAAACAAAAATTAATTTGAAAAACGTTATAAATATATAAAATGCCTGTTTTAGTGGTACCCGCGATTAAAAACTATTTCTTTAATTTTTTTCTGAAATAATATTTACTCCTAACTTACACCTTATTACGTAAGCTATCTGCCAGCTAAAGTCCCGTCAAAATCGGTCCATCCGTTCCAGAGATTAGACGGAAAAACAGGCTGGCAAAAATAAAATAAAAAGAAATATTTTGGTAAATGTACCGTACATTCATATACATGTAGTAAAAAGCGGTTATTTTGATATTACAAACAGACATTCTAATTTGTATATGTCTCTAGTTTTCATATGATGTCACTTATTCAATGTATATCTTTCGAAGTAATCTTATCGCACATTTGCAGTCTTCCACGGAAACATTGAAATTGGAAATGCGTTCCATTTTCGAAACATCACCCCACGTGGAGGCGATCACTGATTACGTAATCGACTGGTTGACGGAGCACGAAGCTCTGCTGCCGGTCTACCTGCAGCCGTGGCACCAGGCCGAGTATGCGCACGATGTGGAAACGAATCCAGCATTCATTAGAAGAAAGAGGAGCATCATTAAAATGCTTAAAGCGATTTACTAAATGTCTCGTTGATTTGGAAATAAATGTTTTTATACTAAACAATGGTTTAAATAACATTTATAAAGATAACATTAAAACTGAGATTGAAAACAACCGATTTTAAAACCGCGGTAAAATCAGTAAAAGTAATTTTATTCAATGAAAAAGTAACAATAAATAAGTCATAGTTCGAATTCAGCTTGTGTTAATTAATTCGACAATAGCCGTACAGTCTTACAAATAAAAATGAGTTATAACATATTTATTCCACCCTTAAACTAAGTTTAGTTAAACTAGGAATAAATTAAGAATAAGCTAAGATTAGTTTACCACAAATAAATCCGGAATAACTATTGTTTATCTATTCTTCCTTTACGTCAAAATGCACGAGTTGGCAACAGCGCAATCAAAGAGAAACTTTACTAAAAATAATTGCAGTCTATGTAGTAGTGTAGTAATGTATCTGTCAATGTATGGCGGTTATAAAAATATTCTATACTTTATATATAGATAGAAGATAATCCACTTCCACGCTTGTCCACAGTAAGAGACCTTTCAAATAAATGGTCTAGAAATGTTATACCACTTTTAGAAAACCGATATTTTAATCGAAACTAATCATCGACATATAAATCAAAAGGGTTTTCCCATCTTTTTAATATTTTTACTTTTTTTGGAGTCTGTCTGGAAATTTATTAAGTCATTTACTGTTTCTACTTCCTCCATTGGCCTTAATTAAATATTTTGAAACGTAGTAAGGTTTATTTATTTTGTTATCTATGATGAATCATGTCAAGTTTTATTTGTCAAAATTAGTACGCATTTATAGAAATTTATGACATTTTTATTAAAATATTGAAAATGACTCAAACGAAACCTTGTAAACCCCTAGTTCTAAATGAACTGTTGATAAAGAATGTCAACACATGGGGCAATGTTCAATATAATATACCACTGAGATTGTCCAACAACGAGACTCGAACGGGCACCAGTATTGGCCTACGTCATATACCAGATATTCCGCATAATTTTGACTGCGTAAGTATATGGTTTTGTAATGATAGAAGACCCCATCCTCCCTGTGTGAAAAACTCTCACCTGAAATCGATATTGCGGAATGCACTACGATTCAGCGTTTTGCGGAAGAGAAATTTGGCTGTGAAAGCAAATATGCCATTTTAACAAATACATTTAAGAGCAAAAACAAAAACCCATTTCATATCGAATCAAACGCTATTACGCGCGGACGCCCTCTTTGTATTTCCTAATTATCGTAAAACTATTACGAAATAGAATTGACCTGAGAACCTAACCAAACTCGCCGGGATCGCACGAGAAACACCAACAAAAAGATGATGATCTAAATCGGTTCGGTTCACCCAGTCGAAAGTTATGAGGTAACAAGTTATCTCTTTTTTTGAAATGGGTTGAAAATAACGAAATCTTTAGATTAAATCAAGTACAGTGCACTATTGTATATACGATGTGTTTATCTATAATTTACATCATATTTTTGAGGCACTTTATTGTCTATATACACTGAGTATTTTAAACTCTAGTGGGGTAGACAGTTATAATCCTTATCCACATGACACAAAGCTTATAAGGTGATTAACAAAGTACGAGCATCGCCATTTATTTTTGTTTTTTTTTAGAAAATCAATGACGTCCTCCCGGAGCGTGTCACTGGCCGGGATATGGTGGTGGAGAAAGAGTCCTATAAAACCACCACCGGGGAATACTGTGTTAAGCCTAACCCCAATAAAGCCATGGAAAGGTCGGACTGTGCAGCTAATTGTAAAAGAGTTATTTTTATGACTGGTGTTGAAAAAAAGGTGTGTATTTATTCTTTCTTTTTTGTCTTTTCTTTATATATACCATGATTAATTGATACCACGCACCATTGAACTTACGTCCGGCTGTACACATTGGGTTATGTTAGAATCACGGGTGCTTCGGTGAGTACCTGAACAGGATAGGGCGCCCGACCGCGCAATTCTAACACTGCGGCTGTGACCGGGATTCAGCGCAGCACACGCTCGCCGTGTGCCCCGCGAGGGAGTCGGAGCGCCGGATCCTGGTCTGATCGGGCAAAACCTAAAACCAAATGAAAGGCGCTGGTCTCGTTCGGTGAGGCCGTGATGGCCCAGAAAATGCCGTCGAACGGGATAGGGAGAAGGCCGACTCCGTTCGTAGATGGCGCTGACACATAACCCCGCCTTCCCCCAGAAGGAGGGGTATCTTTTTGAAGATTTCCTCCGTCAACAAAAAAAATGTTAGAATAAAAGAATAAATATGATTTTAAATAAAAGCTTTAAGACTGTACGGATAAACGCAAAATGCGACTGTAGGGTAAATGTTTGAATTACAATATTGGCAGTTATAGAGACTAACGATGAAAGTGAAAACATATAACTTAGAATTATAGCATAAAAATTATCGACCTCAACCTGGTTTTCAAATCTATTGACATTTAGAACAATTTACATACATCTTTATATAGTTTATTTATTATATAAATATTTTACGGGCTATACAAGATCATGACAAAAAATAAATACAATATTAGCATGTCGGTGACGTCAATAAGATTTTCCCCTACCAAAAGTGCTCAACGTGGCTAAAGAAACTTTCTCTTCAAAATTAGAATTGAAAAATTAAGTCTGTTTTATCAGTTAGTGACAATACTGTTGGATAAATGTAGTCAATGGCCACTACCTAGCTTGTCGGTTCGCGTCGCTTACATGCAGGTTCTGGTGGGGTTGACTATGAAATATCTCGGCCTCGTGGACAGTCGTAGCTTCGACGACCACTTCTACCGCCTGGTCCCTAAAATCAAAAAGCTGTAGGTGCATAGATTGCTACCTAATCTTAGGGTCCCCAGGGAATGAGTCTGGGTCTACAGGGGATTTGTGCGGTCATGGTTTAGAACTTCCCAAAATTCTCGATACTATTGCTCTTAGAGTAATGCACCAAATCGATTCCATTCTGGATATGTGGTCCGGTGACATCATATTTTTTTAAAAGACTGCCAACAATTTTTTTTTTCGCAAAAACCATTAGGCTCTTGACATTTTAAAATTAACTTCAACCTAACAGCAGTACTCAGTCTTGGAAAAAACGAAAGCCAGGCATGTATAGTTTTAAATGTTTTCAGCTTCAAGGCAAAAATATCGTACAACCCACGATAATATCCGAGATGAAGGACAATTACAGAGGCCTCGCTAAGTCACCCTCAGAACCGCCGGAGTATGAAGTCAAAGCGCCTGATCCTGAATATATCTTTGATGTAAGCTACGGTAGTAAGTGGTAATGTTATGGTTAAAGAAAGAAAAAGTTTTAATGATAGTACCATTAATGATTTTAATTATTACACGATGCAGCATTAACTTTTTCAATTTCATCATCAGAAATCAACAAAAATGAACCTCGGATTACAATGTTTTCAAAAGAAGATTGAATATTCTTTACCATCTAGCGTCATCTTCCCACTTAACACACGAGGTATTCAAGAATATTGCTGTGTATATTGGTACGAACTTGTGCCTTGTAACATCAATGTTTAGCCTATGGAATGCCTGCCTATTGTAATAATCGAATTCAAGTATACCGAATTCAAATCAGTCTGTTATTTGCCTCTGACAATTCACTATGAAAGACAGTTCACAGACAGACAATCTTAAACTAATTCTATTGTCATTGTGCCAAAAATCGGACTCTACTAATGTAATTTTCAATTCTATTTTATGATAATTTGATATTGATCAGTTGTTTGAAATGATTAACACATAGCAACAATTTAAACAATATCCAAATGTCAGTGATACACCACTGGAAATTCATTTCGGCACAACTGACCTAGCAATCAAACCCTCGCTTTCATTTCCGAAGTATCACATACGTGCCCATTAGGGTCGTTGCCTATCCTTGAATTATCATAAACCTATCAATATCTCAGGTGATCAATTGATTTGAAGTTGGTTTTGTATGAGATTTTTGAATATTATAAATTAAATTTTTAGGTGATAGCATCGGGCAGGAGTGAAGCGCCGGTGATACCAGAAAGTGCTGGCGGGTATCGTCGCTTGCTTGATCCCTATGTCTCCTCTTACCGGGCGTACCAGAGGCCCTTCAGTGCGGACGAACAGTACGGAATAGGCGCAAAAGATCACATCACTTATTACTCAGAATCTGGCACACCTAAGGTAATATGGCTTGGCGTTTCGATGATAATTTTTACTTTCGCTTTCTTTTTCTCTATTGTCGTCGTCCATCATCTTTATATTCTGATTGTAACTTCCTTTTGTATCTGATTTTTATCTGCTTTTATATTTGATTGTAACTTTTTTTATGTTTATTTGAAACTTTCTTTTATGTCCAATTTTGGAATGCCTTTTGGAATGAAATAGTGTCCGACCTATGTGTAAAAACAGCACACTAATAAAAGATGGATAGCTGAAAGAACATGTATTTTTCATGTTGCAACTCTGTCCTGTTACGAAACATTCAAAATCGCTTATTGTTTAACAGAAGTAGGTATTGTTTAATAATTGGCAAACCTGTCGTTGAGTGATTACCATCGGTTAAAGTTCCAACACCAAGAGCTTAAGAAGAAAGTCGGTTCTTTTCTTCTGTAAGACTTTGACTACAGAATTGATTATTACATTGAAGTTGTGCGAGGTAGAAAGTAACAGAAAAAAAATCCTTAATAAATACAGTCAGTATTTTTTTGTAATGGATTTTTTGAATGTACAGTGGAACTGTTAAACCTGGCACGTTGGCTGATGGCATTGACAAATAACTTAGGGAAGTGGATTTTGTACCTCGGATTATATCTCCCTTTATTGTTGTTGAGAGTTTTTTTTTATAATATACAAAAACCTCCAAATCCATGATCCTTACCGATATGGAGAGGAACTCAGAGAATTTATAAATCTAAGAAATTGCGAATACTGACCTTTACTATTGTTATCATCTACGGCTTTCCTTAACGGGAAACTAAAAACTAAACGGGGAACTTAAAAGGACTGGTAATTGGTAAATACTCGGGAGAATAATAGATAGGTTGCACTTCGTATTACATATATTCGGAGACTGACACAATAATTCGTATCATGACGGTGCTAGACAAAGATGCAGGTACCGTCATAACACCTCCCAAACAATTCAATAATAAAACTAACAAAAAAGAAATAATAACAGAAAATACGAATACAATAAATGAAGAAAAAAAAAGAGAAAGAAAAAAAAATTAACAGTAACATAACTGTTTTTTTTTTTTAATCAAATTCAAAAGATGGACGTGTAGTTAGATGACGCCTCCTTGGAAGCCTATTCACAAAGTCCGGAGACGCATGTGACGAGGAGTTGGTGTCGCTTAAAACTAGCGGGGACTCAGTTGCTGAGGACCCAGATGAATTTTGCCCCTCAATTGTGGTCTCTGTAGTCGCCTGTACAGATTGGTCTAGTTGCTGTGTTTGTACCTTGTCTGACAATGTGAAAGAACTATTCATAGCACCCCTTGAACTCCGCCTTAACTGGTCTATGTGGCGATGAAATTCCTTCCCAGAAGAAGATTTCACCCTATAATTTGTTTGCCCTAACCGTTCCAAAACTTGTGCTTCGACCCACTCTCCACCTTTGGGATACTCTTTAACAAAGACACTATCTCCGGGCTGAACACTTCTAACTTCCCCTTTCCTGTAATCCGACCGTCGGCTTTGCTTCTCGCGAAGTACGGTATCCCTGTCCGGCCTTATAGCGTCTAGTCGTGTTCTCAACTGCCGGCCCTGCAAAATTTGAGCCGGACTTTCCCCCGTGGATCCGTGTTGTGTGTTACGATACAACAATAAAAAACGTTGTAACGCCGTTTCCACGTCTAACCTGTCGCGCATAGCCTTTTTAATTACAGATTTTGTAACCTTTACGGCGTTCTCAGCTGCACCATTCGATGATGGATGATAAGGCGCCGAAAACGATTGTGCTATTCCGTTCCTTGATAAGAAATTCTTAAATTCCGCACTCGAGAAGGGGGGTCCGTTGTCTGAAACGACCATCGTTGGTAAACCAAATTGGCAAAATAGTTGTCTTAATCTTTTGATCACCTCTTTGGCTGTAGTGCTGCTCATTTTAAATACCTCTATCCATTTTGAGGTGGCATCGACCACAACGAGGTAAGTGTTCCCTCCCATAGGGCCTAAAAAGTCTATGTGTAATCTTCTCCACGGTCGAGAAATTATGGGCCACGAAACGGGCGTGTGCGCCGGTGGCGCAGCGGCGAGCGCCGCACAAGTATCGCACGCGCGACATTGCGCCTCGATTGCCTCGTCTATGCCAGGCCACCACACGTAGCTTCTTGCTAGACTTTTCATTTTAACCATTCCCAAATGAGTCTCGTGGAGCTCTTCTATAACATGTTTTGACATTTTCTGGAATAATTATCCTATGTCCCCACATTAAACAATCGAGTTCTAAATAAATTTCTTCCCTGCGATTAAAATAAGGCTGAAGCTGCCTGACATCAATAGTGTTCGGCCACCCATCTCTGACATAGGTGTACACCCGACATAAAATAGGATCTTTGATGTTTCCGTGCGTAACGTCTGATAGTCTAACATTAAAGCATCTCGCGCAAAATGCAAAACGTTTGTTCTGGCGGGCGTCGACTTACGGGGCCTTGGATCGGCATCCTCGAGAGCGCATCCGCCGAGTTACGATCCGATGGTACATATTCTATATCGAAATTATAACCCTACAACGTAACGGCCCACCTCTGTAGGCGACTGGCTGCCATATTCGGAATGCCAGCTTTGGGACCGAGAATGGCTAACAACGGCTTGTGATCCGTCCTCAACATAAATTTTCGCCCGTATATATACTGGTGAAATTTTTTTACCGCGAAAATAATAGCCAGCGCTTCGCGTTGTATCTGACTATACTGTTTCTCGGCATCGGTAAGCGCGCGCGACGCATAACAGATAGGGCGCTCGCCGTCCGGCCGCGCGGCCGCCAGCACCGCCCCTACTCCCCGCGCGCTCGCGTCGCACGTCACTATCACCGGCTCGTGCAGGCTATAATGCGCGAGTACATCTGCACTCGATAACAACTTCTTAACTCTTTCGAATGACGAATCACAACGGTAATTCCAAAACCACTGTGAAGATTTTTTTAGCAAATCATATAAAGGACTCAAATAAGTACTCAAATTTTTTATAAACTTCCCATAAAAGTTTACCATACCAATAAATGATCGCAATTCGGTTAGATTTGTCGGCGGCGGCAAATTCACTATCGCCTTAACTTTCTCTGGATCCGTGTGAACTCCGTGTTTATCAATGACATGGCCCAAGTAACTAACGGATTCGGCAAAGAATATACATTTACTCTTATTCAATTTCAAGCCGGCATTATTTAAACGATCGAAAACTTTCTTTAGAGTTTTTAAGTGTTGTTCACGATTTGAACCCGTGACTAATACGTCATCGCAAAACACAGATACTCCAGGCATATCACACAACACGGTTGATATAATTCTACAGAATATACCTGGGCTAGACGATAATCCATAGACTAGTCGATTGTATCTAAAAAGACCCCTATGAGTGTTCACCACGGTGTATTGTCTAGATTTTTCATCTAATTCTATTTGGTTGTACGCCTGTGATAAATCAATTTTGGAGAAGTGTTCGCCGCCACTGAGATTGGATAATAGCTCTTCGATGCGAGGCATCGGATACTTATCGACCAGCAAGACGGGGTTCAGGGTGGTCTTAAAATCGGCACAAACACGCAACTTACCATCGGCCTTGTTGACGAGCACCAGCGGCGTGGCCCAGTCGGAGTGCGCGACGGGCTCCAGCGTACCATTGCTGAGCATGGCGTCCAACTCTTCGTCCACGCGCTGCCGCATGGCGTACGGCACGGGCCGCGCGCCGCAGAACACGGGTCGTGCACCCTCTCGCACGTGCAGCGCCGCCTGCCCGCCGGTGTACCGACCCAAGCGTCCATCGAACAAACTTTTATAGCTGTCAACAAGCATTGGTATTGTCTTATCTACCGCACTATTACATTCACTGTATAGCTTATGAACTCGATAAGTAGGGATTTTTATATCCAATTCGGCTAACCATTGCCGACCTAACAGGGACGTAGTCCCACCTTCAACAACATATAAATCTAGCCTACGCTCCGCATCTCCATAACATACCTTAGGCGTTATGACACCTAGCGGCTTGATTTTATTGCCATTATAAAACCCTAAAACCAGGGAGCACTTAGCTAACTTTAACTTTTTAAAATACTTTACATATGTCTCTTTGCTAATACATGAACAAGCACTCCCCGTATCTAGTTCCATAATAATATGACGCCCCTCAACTACTAAGGGTATGCTCACCGCAGGATAGTTCTTCAAACTCATTTGGTACATGGCTTCTTCGTCGTCAGATGATGAAGCTCTAGAGTCTTCTTCGCTGGCTCTCTGCTCCTCAACAACGGCGAAGTGCGTCGAACGGTATCGGCCAACCCGATCGTCTCGATTCTTTGCCGTTTTTTCTTTCTCGCCTCTTTGAGAGCAAACTCGCCGCAGATGCCCCACCTCCTTGCATACGTCGCATCTTGCGCCTTTGTGTCGACATCTTCTTGCGAGGTGACCGCGACGGCCACATACTGAGCATTCTGGTGCAACCCGCTGCTTCCCACTGCTCGTTATATTAATTTCATGGAAATTTTCTATTGTTCGCTGCGTGCGTTGATCCATATCAACCGCTGCGGCGTCCCTTTCGGCCGCCTCTAACGCCGTGGCCAAAGACACAGCCTTGGGGTACGTTAAATCGGTTTCCGCAAACAATCTCTGTCTAATTAAGTCATTTGATAATCCGCAAACGAACTGGTCTCTTAAATTATCATTTAATGAGTCCTTAAAATCACAATGCCGCGACAGCCTCTTCAACTCCGCAACATATTGAGCTATGTCCTCACCATTGTGTTGACGTCGCGACCGGAACTTATATCGCTCAGCCATAACGGATGGTTTGGGTTGCAGGTGATTTTCCATCAATTTAACTAAATTATCAAAGTCGAGTTCTGATGGGTTTATAGGACTCGATAAATTTACTAATAGCTCGTAAGTCTGGTCACCCACTACTGCGATCAACGTGGGCAGGTGTAGCTCTTCTTTAATGCCGTTAGCCTTAAAATACATTTTCAAACGGTCGACGTACATCGCCCAGTTGCCGCTCGCGATATCAAACTCCTTGATTGTTCCCACTGACATTTTTATCACTACGGTTGTTTTCCACAAACTACGCACTGATTATTAATTTCCTCGTCGCCAATTTGGTAAATACTCGGGAGAATAATAGATAGGTTGCACTTCGTATTACATATATTCGGAGACTGACACAATAATTCGTATCATGACGGTGCTAGACAAAGATGCAGGTACCGTCATAACAGTAATAAACAGTTTGCTTCCAGTTTCATCCGCTTTTCTATACGTGTCATTTAATTATTCGTTGAGGAATTAACGTTGGAGAAATGAGAATCCAGTCATATAGTTATAATAGAATTACACATTAGAAGAACGCAGACATACTGTAGATAAAATTTGTATAAATTAATATTTTAGTGCTTATCTTTTATCATAGGTCCGAGGATTTGGTCCAAGACATAAAGAGATATGGATGCCACTAGAATCTAAAGTCCATAGAAGTGTGTACGATAGAATTCACGTGAAGAAGGAATATAAAGAGGTGGCGGCTTGCCACAACCCTGTTAATAATGTAAAAGGGTAGGTACACAAAGCAAATTTAACGAGAAACTTGAAGTGAGATAAACTAAACACAATCCAGTTTATAGTTTATATAAGTAACGCATAGAATAGTAGCCGGGCGGTCGGCTCAGTTTGCATATTAGCAACATTGGTAGCCGGCACCAATGAAATTGTTGATATAATTTTAAGGATTGATTTATCATGTGTGCGGCTGTGAAGGAAAACATCGTGAGATTACATGATCTTAAAAAGTCTGCCAATCCGCACTAGGCTATTTTTCAAAAGTTAATAAATGATTTTCCGAGTTCTATTAAACAAATAGATCTGCGCTACAACCCTTACCAGAACCAATTATTTAACCATTTGATTACGTTTCGAGAGTTGCAGATTGTGTAATGACGAAAGGTCGCTGATGAATTTTTTTTTCTGACGAATATTTACTTCTGTTAAAGAATTCTAAATTTTAGTTTTTACATAACACTTTTCCATCTTCCCAGGGTTTTTCAATCGGAAATGAAGAAGCAGTACAAGACACCGTTCGCGGCATCACAACTCGCGTCGTGGAATCATGGTGAAGACTTCTTCCTGGCGCCGTTTCCTCCCAATCCGTACCAGACTAATATGGCTCCATTCATGTATTGCAGTGATTACTGCCATATATCGCAGGGCACCAGGCCCTGTACCGTTATAGATCAGCTCAGCCACGATATGAAACCTCACAAGACTTGCAAAGAAAGATATATTGTTTCCAAGGATTGATGGACATCCATTCGTCTAAATTAAACATAATACGCAAGCAATATTTCTTGATTTTTCATTGGATCACTGCCGTTGCTAGCCTGAAGGTTTTTACAACTTTATCATCTTGAGGGTAAGTAGGTTAACAGGTTGCAAGGGTGCTCTTGTTGCCGTAAAAGCTAGCCGCCAGCAGTCACTGTAAGGGCGCTGGGGGAGGAGCTCCTCCCTGGGACTTGCATCGGTTCACCGGTGCGTTTGGGGGTTTAGTGAGAAGAAATTTCACATAACCACCGCCTTCACCCGTAAGTGGGTTATCATTTGCAGATTTCCGCCACGATAACAAAAAAAGGTAGATCTCTTAGAGCGCTTCGCTTGAAACTATTATGAAAAACTTAGCGCGAAGTACCGGAGAGTGACCCTCTGCTTTACTCCTACGCTCGATTTGACTCTCAAGTTTGTATGCTACAAACTCTGAGAGTCAAACCGGCTCGTTAATATGCTTAAATCTGATTAAAAAACAATTAAAAAGTATATTACTATTAATATCACTTGTATAAGGCAATATGTAATGACAATGACTTATGACAATATAAAATAATAACTGTTTTGTATTTCTGTATTTATGAATTTTTTACATTTTTTTTATATTTCAAAATAATACGAATCTGATGAATGATAAATAATTTACGCGTCGCTTAGGGTTCAATCACTTTTTAAATAATTTAGCCAATATCTATTTTGGTTTCATCAGCTATGTCAGGGTCTGGAACATAACAATAATATAATATGAACCATATTTTGAAACACACATATTTTATAATTTAAGCACTTTAATCTAAGTATAGAATTTTCCTTAAAATAGCAACCGACCGAGTCGTGGCTCGGCCCTCTCGGGCGCAACACAGTAACCGGCCAAGCCGAGGTTACCCATCACTGGGGGGACCCTTGTGTCGAGTTACTAGCGATAGAGGTTCAGGCTAAACGACCTAAGAGCTACCTCTCAATCCGGTGAAGCAGTCAAGGCCAGCTTCTCTGGCCAATCTGTGTAGTTCATCGTGTAGAATTATATAGAAAAATGAAATTTTGACTACATCAAGTAAAAAAGTATAATGAGACCGAAAACAATTGAACAAACATCACTACATACACGTCCTTGAGCCATTTTAAAAAATTAGTTCCTAACATATGAAATTGGCGTTTTGTATGGGAGTAATCTAAAGTCGATTTTCTTAAAATATAATATATTTATGCAATCAATGTACAATTGCATTTTACCATCTCATAGGTAGTTCATTGATCCCTTTAATAAAAAAAACATTCGGATCAATATATTCTTTGAAGGCACTTTGGACTGCCCCGTCAGAGTCGAATTTATTCCCTTGCAAAAAGTTACATAATAAAAATAAACGATATAAATATGGATACACAGTTATATTTCTTGTAAATATTTATTTTTGAAGTTAGTGTTATCTGTAAGATTATTTATTACTACATATTTGTATATTATATTTAGTATAATATAGTAGTTAGTTATATTTACTAAATATATTATTACTAAATTTAAATAAATATACCTTAATATGGATTACGGTATAAATTTGAAATTGGAATTCCTAACCAAAGAGGAGATATTTATTATCAAAGTGGCTAGTAAGACAAAACGCCAATTTCTTATGTAAGGACCTAATATTGTCACGGCACGACGAGTAAAATTATATATAAAGATGAGACAGAAATCAGTCCATTTCTGAAATGAAAGAAAATTTGCAAAACCGGACCACAAAAACTGTAAACTTACCTCGATCCGAATTGTAATTATATACATATATTGACTTATCGGAGATCACTGGTATCTGCAATACATAACAACTTTATTTATTTGAAAAAAAATACATTTAGTAATTTTATACATACACCTTCAGTACATGACATATTTATGTTCTACAATCTAAACTGTACTATTAGTGTTTAAGTTATGACAAACCATCGCAGATGAGAAAACCTGACCGCACCAGTTTCTCCCAATTTGAGGGATGGCAGAGCTCTTAGGTCGATTAGCCTGAACCTCTATTGCTAGTAACTCGACACAAGGGTCCCCTCGGTGAGGGGTAACCTCGGCTTGGACGGTTACTATGTTACGCGTAAGCATTCCGATCCGAGGGTGCCCGAGAGGGCCGAACCACGACTCGGTCGGTTGCTATTTCACGGATAATCTAAGGGACATTCAAAAGCTAAACTAACTTTGAGTGCCACTTCGGGAAGCGTTGTCGCTGGGAGAAGAAGTGGCCGAAGAAACTCCAGCAACGCTCCTAACATCTAAGGGGTGGGGCCTGCCCATAAAATAGCGGTAACGCCGCAAGGATTATTAAAAGTGAAATTTATAGGACAGACCCTAATCGCTTTAGCATACCGGCGCTATGAGTGAGGCAGTATCATTGAGTATATATATGGGAATGTGTTTTATGTATGTTTGCGTATGTTTTAAGCATCAGAAGTATCACAGGTACCTAGCCGGTCTTTATAAAAGATTTATTCCATCCACTGATGAATTTTTTTGGCTAAATAATTTCACGAACAGTATAAAAATTCTTTTTAAAATGTAGACAGGCCGGATTTAGAGGTATGGAGGCCCGGAGCATAAAAGACGAGTGGACAACATAAACCATGACTTATTTTGTTAAAAATGCAATGGCAAGTAATCTTCCATTTAGTTCATCGAATAAAGACACAACAACAACAACAACTCCAAACAAACACGTTGTTGAAACGAACTCCAACGGAGAATATATTTCATTTTTGAAAAAGTCTCCTCGCCTCTATTATGGAGGCCCCTGGGTCCACGCCCGGTAAATCCGGCAATGCCTGTAGATATATAGTTCACATCAATCAAGTTCAGTCAAATGGTGGATTTAAACCTGCGAAATAACGTTCCTCAGACCCGACACTAAATCATTATACTGAACAGTTGAAGCTTTGTTTACCTTAGGCTTTGAAACGAAGCAATTGGAGCATCCTGGTGAATAGCATTCACATTTAGTTGCCTTCTTTTTCTATTGAAATAACAGTGTGGTTAGAAGTCTATAGAAATATAAATAACATACAGCAGTAAAAGGAATTAATGATTCATAAAAGTACTGACTGTTTTCCTTTTACCATCAATGCGGTAGATGATCTCTTCCCTCTCGGGGCTCTGAAAAATAACATCACAGCGTTTTAGTGTACCATTTCTTATTGTCCTAAAAAAACAATCATATTTACGAGTAAAACATAAACCGATTAAAATCAGCACTCTTATTACGTAACGTAATTCTCCTCTTATTTCTTTTTCGCAAGCTTTATTCTCCCACTTTCTCAAGCTCCTTGGCGTTGCGTTAGTCTTGTCGTGGATTGTCAAAAACCTAACATGCCAATTCAGACACGTCGCTCGGAGGCCGAGACATGTTCTCGACGATCCGGACGTGATCACCGTTGCACAGGCTAGATCTTTACAAATCTACAAAGCGTCCATTCGCGACCGTCGGAGGTTGCGAAAAATCCTTGCGCGATACAAGTATTTTATGGGAAAACCCCACCCCCTTGATAAGATTAGGAGCGTTGCTGGAGTTTTTTCGGCCACTTCTTCTCCCAGGGCTAACGCAAAAAAAAAACCTACTAATATCTCAATCAACAATCATTTTAGGACTTACCTAGGATATCTTCGGATCCCAAGTCAGTAAAAACTAAGATGACGTGTAATTTGTCAAACGCTTTTAATAAAAAAAATCTCATCAAACAAATCAAAATCTAAATATTACAAAATTACAGACAGAAACACAGTATTAAGAACCTGTTTTGATGTATAGGAGGAAGAATATATTTTTTTAAAAAAAAACAAAACCAACTTCAATAAAATCTACTCTAAAAAGGTTTATATCAATTCAAATACCTCTTTACACGAACAAGAACAGTGAGGATTGTTTTCCGCCATTATTACATTCCAATTTACTTTTTCTCAAATCTCTTTATAATTTCTGCTTTCATTGTCTCGTTTGTCTGAAATATTTTTCATAGCATCATTACAATAAAATAAAGCAATATAAATTATTGTATATGGTATAGTTTATTTAAATTACCCCAGGACAGGACGGATTTGGGCATTTGATATTTTAGTTTCGTCGACACACTTCCCATCCTGCAAATAAAATATTTGTAATATTATTTTATAATAATGTGTATCAGATATTTTAATATAATTCTTAGTAAACTTAAATAATATATTTATGGCTTGTGAAGACTGCCAACCCGCATTAGGTCCACGTGGTGGACTATGCCCTTATGCTCTCTTTACATTGAAGACCTGTGTCCAATAGTGGGACATAGTAGTTTCTATTTCTTATACAGGTAACCCTCGGTGCGGTCATTTGTCAGTTCAGTTTCTGTCATGTGTCAGTTGCCCGTGGACTTTGGTAGTGTTATGATTTGTGTCAGTTTGTCAATAAATTATTACGATTAGAAAACGAACTTGCTTACCCCACATATACGTATGTTACGTGGCCCCCGCTGTTGACTTTATATATACATAACTAGTTAAGTCAGTCACAGCCTTTATATATGTAATATATGTCCCACTTCTCTGTCAAGAGAGTATAAGGGCATAGTCCGACACACGACCCTAGTGCGGGTTGACAGACTTCATATGTCTTAGAATTTTTTAAGAAATTCCTTACTAAGTTATCCTTCACCGCCGAGCGCGCGGTAAATCAGCACATAAAATTGCAAAAACAAATCTATGGGTGCTGGCATCGGGGATCGAACTCGGGATGCTAGCGTACCATGCAACTTAGGTTCTAACTAATATAATTTATATATTTGTATATCAACTTTTACACAAACACTCGTAAACAAACTTAAACTGTTTTTAAGTAATAGTTATCTGAGATGTCTTACGATTTTATATTGTAAAAAGGCCTAAAGACTCAGTTCAGCGGGTAATCTATTTAAATAAAGTTGAAAATGACACTTTTCTTATACTTTCTAAGCAAGTGCTTGACCGCGATCACACCTGAAGTTAAGTGGAAATGCAGTCCTTGATGGTAAAGCCCACTAGATTAGTAAATACCTATTCAATCTACTCTTGACATCCACATTGAAATCGGAGTTAAGGAGCTCCTTTGGTGTTCAAATAATGAACAAAGCAAAGCGTTTCGTTCTAGTTTGAGGGTTGTTCACGACATTAAAGATTAAAGTACAGCAGTGCGCAATATATTTACTTTTGGGCATAAATACTTCAAAGACATCGGCGACTTTCTCCTTCGTGGCGGGAGACATGGGGGGTTGTGGAAGCAACGTGACGGATCGTTACACGGAGCGCTGGCTCGTGACGGCCAGAAACACGGCGTCAGGTACGGGAAGCAGGACGAGAGGGGCAGGCAGCGTGGCAAGTGGTGGCAGGATCTGGCTGCTTCTGGCTGTTGGATTTATTAAAGTACTTTGCATTTAGTGCATGTTAGAGATGTTCATAAAAAGAACATATCGATATAATATGTCGTAATATTGTATCGATACTATGTGTATATATATCAAAATTTTCCATATATCGTAATTAATTTATATTAAAGTAAAATAATAAACCCAACAAAAGTGGTGTGTGCAACCAAGTAATTTTTTTTTAAATATATTTAGCCACGGCCGCCTAACAGTTCGTTCGTTCTGTATGTTGGGATTTAAAAGTCATTTGTTGAGTACAAAATATAACGAAATCGTAGCATACATTTTAGCTTTTTTTTAAGCAATAAACTCATAAATCTTTTTTTGGTTGATTACCATTGTTTACCATGAGGCTTTATCAAACTTATTTAACCTTTATCAAATTGCTCGATTTGATAAAGGTTATATGTTTGAGAATTTACTATTGGGCCTATAGAATACTTTCGCAAAGGTCACCTAATACATATAGGATCTATTTCGTAACCTACCACATTTGAGACCAAATAACGGTTACATATTTCTTCTTCGATCCCAAATTAGAAGAGAAAAAGTATCTTTTAAACTGAGGTTTGAAATTTTACACATGATAATATAGTAGGTAATATACTCATATATTCTCTCAAGAATAAGACTACGGTGTCCCCTGCCTGTCGTATAAGGCGACTAAAAGGGGCTCGAGTTCACTGGGCGACACGGAAGGGGGCCTTTGTCGCCCGCCAAGGTGGACCCGGGAAGAAGGCGACATCGGCTGGCCCGTTTCGCCGTGCACTACGAGGGCACAGGGGAGGTTTTAGTGGGTAAAAACCCCACATAACCGCCGCCTTCCCCCCAGAAGGCGGGGTATCTTCTTGAAGATTTCCTCCCCGTTATCAAAAAAAAGGTAATCTATATTATTATTAACAAAGGAATCAAGATATAATTACATTTTTAGTTACAGCGACAGATGTCTCTTTTAACGGTCATTGAGACTGGATTGTCGGTTACTAACCGCACGTTTTTTGTAAATGCTTTCAGCACGATCAAACCCATTTGGAATCAATTTATTTCAAACGTTTTTATATGAAAGAAATTTATTTACTTTTTTAAACTCACCTTTTGTAGGATACAACTGGATCGTGGTGTTATTTCGATCTGTTAAAATTTATTTTCATTAATAAAGGATTGTTAATAAGAATGTTTCCTTTGTCTTTTAATACTACTTAATTTGCTCCAATTTTTAAGTTAGTTACTTTAAAGTAACAACTAAATTTAACCTAAAAGTGAGAAATAGTGCCCTTATCGCTACAAGCGATCTCTTCCAGGCAATAAATAAATAAATAGGGTATTAAAAAGTCAAAAAATAAATAAATAACAGTAATAATCATCTGTAAAAAGGACAGAGCTCTATTGATATTAGAAATAAACATAAGCATAAATAACAAAAGTATAAACTAGCATATTACAGAAAACTTACTATAACATATATATATATAGATAAGGATTTTTTTGACGAACTACACAGATTGGCCAGAGAAGCTGGCCTTGACTGCTTCACCGGATTCGGAGGTGGCATAGCTCTTAACCCGAACCTCTATCGCTAGTAACTCGACAAAAGGGTCCCCCCGGTGAGGGGTAACCTCGACTTGCGACGGTTACTATGTTTTGCGTAAGCATTCCGATCCGAGGCGCCTGAGGGCCGAACCACGACTTGATTGGTTGCTATTTCACGGATAATCTAAGGGACATTCAAAAACTAAGTGTCACTCCGGCAAGCGTTGGCGCTGGGAGTCGTAGTGGCCGAAGAAGCTCCAGCAACGCTCCTAACATCTAAAGGGTGGGTAACGGACGAGGAGTATTCGCAACCTCCGACGGTCAAATATTGATAAGGAAAAGACAATTTCTAGCGACTTTACTGTATAGTATATTTTACAAACATGTGTATAGCTTATCGGGTACCAAGTGAATGAAGTAATCTGCTAGTTTAGTTGTATGGTTCTGCGATTGTGTACCACTGGCACTCCAATATTGTTTCACTTGGTATTATTTGGTAATCTTGCACAAATTGACATTCGCCAAATGTGCTGTTACATTTCAAATAATTAATAAATATGAAATAATCAACAAGAGAGAGTCGTGGTGTCCGGGCGGTTGGCTCAAGTTGCATAGTACGCTAGCAACCCGAATTCGATTCCCGGTGCCGACACCAATAAATTTGTTGTTACAATTTTATGTGCTGATTTACCACGCGCTCGACGGTGAAGGAAAACATCGTGAGGAAACCTACATGTCTTAGAAAATTTGTCTAAAGCATGTGAAGTCTGCCAATCCGCACTAGGGCCGTGGCGGACTATGTCCTTATACTCTCTTTACAGAGAAGGCCTGCGCCCAGCAGTGGGGCATGTATAGTATATATACTTTTTTTTTTGTAACAATAGGCATTACTGCTGATTTATATATTAAGTCAGGGTTTTATTGCCCCTTGTCATTCTTCCTGTACTGATTTCCAACAAGGTACGTTATAGATTTTAAAAATAATTTTATTATAATGATAAAGTAAATACTTTTTTAATAATGAAAATTTACTTACCGGGGACGGCTCATAGGTTGGCTTTCGGTTCAATGAAATCTGTATCGTAATAATTAATAATTAATATATTATTTTGAAAAGTCTTTTTCTTTAAAATATTCCCAGGTGTGTAGGCGCTCGGACAACGAATCCTAGAACATTGAGCACTCGGCACGGACTGACAATATGAATAAATGTATTACAAAATTAAAACTAATATACAATTTATTAAATCACAATTTTAAATTAATTTACATTATTTCGTACGACAGCGCATATTTTATTTTTTTCTTATTTGTAAATTATTTATCTTACTTGTTCGTTCATTTTATTCCTCCGCGCTCACACTCGCTTACTATCGGCGCTACCCCTCTCTCATACCGCGCTCTCACTTACACACTTTGAACGATACGGCATTTACCGCATCGTGCACTATCGGCAATTCTCGGCAACTCTCATCATCATCATCACGGGTCGTCTACTAGGTTCAAGGGAACCTCGCAGGTACGGGCCTCGGGGTATCGAACCCATTACCCGGGTAATCAGCGCAGGGCCTTTGTCATCCGCCAAGGTGGACCGGGAAGAAAGCGACATCGGCTGGCCCGTGTCGCCTTGCACTACGAGGGCACAGGGGGAGGGAGTAACATCGATACATTTTTTATCATTTATCAATATCATTAACTTAATATCATTGACTTAATATCATTGCTTAGACTAAAATATTTTAATAATATATTTAAATATCACCTTCAGTCCATAGCGAGTATTATAGTCAATTACACATCTTGACGGTGAACAGGGTAACCGCTGTGAAGTGAAACGCGAAATATTATTTCTTGTACATAATTGTCGTATTCATTAAGAGAATACAACGTCTACTGACCTTATATTTGCCTTTAGTTTTGCACTAAAAAAATAATATTTGTAAATTTTGCTATGATACAATAATTCAAGAAAATAAAAATGGTTATCTTACGCAATTCAAGCATGGAAAATCGTCCTGAAACAAAAATTATTATATTAAAAAAATACCAGCATTTCCATATGTTTCATTCGTCAACATTCATTTACATCATTTTAGACTTATGTAACACAAGTCTAAATAGCTCTTATATGTGTATATCGGACACATCTGCCAAACCAGCGACGGTAGATGGAGTAGAAAATTCTTGGAATAGAGGCCGCACAGAGGCTGGAGAAGCGTGGGGCGCCCTCCCTGCAGATGGACCGACAACCTTATAAGGATAGCCGGAAGTGGGTGGATATGGAAAGTTGACGATCGTATATGGTGGAAGGCATTGGGGAAGGCCTATTTCCAGCAGTAGATAAACACAGGCTGCTGATGATGATGTGTATATGTGTGTATATATATATTTATCCCCACTGCTGGGCATAGCACTTCTCTGTAAAAATAATATAGAAAGTTTAGTGTCGATTGGCGGACTTCACATGTTAGAAAATTTTCTATAGGCTTCCTAACGATGCTGCACTTAAAATTGCAATTGCAAAGAAATTCATTAATATCGATTTCGGCACCCGTTTTGGAAATCGAACTCGGGTTGCTTACGGGTTTCCTTCGATTACAATATGGTTTGTTTTTGGAAAAAATGTGGTTACTATTTCACCTCTTATTCTTAATCTTCACGTACTTATTCATTAATTCAAATATGAAACAATTGTATTTATTTTAAATTAAATATACACAAAGAAAATACGAACACAGCACGTTTGTGAGCATGGGTTCCCGCATAATATCCCGCATGGATGTCCGCACGGCTTTCCGCATGTCGTCCCACAAGATAGTGGACATGGTTTACCGCATGGCACCTCGCTGGGTTGTACACAAGGTAGTTTGCACGGTGAATAACATGGTTTTTTGAATGGTTTAGTACATGGTGTCCCACAAGGTTTTTCACACGGTTCGGCACATATTGTTCCGCATGGTTTAGAACAGATCGTGTCGTACGCTTTGGTCAATGATTTTCTACAAGCTTTCGCACGTATGCAACTCGATGTTCTGCATGGAAATCCACATAGCGTTTTGCAAGGCATTACGCACGGAGTGATGCATGGAAATGCGCATGGAGAATTGCAAGGCAGTGCAAATGGGGATTTGCAGGGCAATTCACATGGAGTTTTGCAAGGCTGCGGACAAGGGGTTTTACAAGGCTGCGCACATGGAGTTTTACAAGGCTGCGGACAAGGGGTTTTACAAGGCTGCGCACAGGGGGTTTTGCATGGCTGCGCACAAGGAGTTTTGCAAGGTTGCGCACATGGGGTTTTGCATTTCTGGGGACATGGGGATTTGCACGGCTGCTCGTATGGAGTTTTGCATGGCAGCGTTGCACATGGGGTTTTACATGGCAGTACACAAGGACTTTTCCATGGAAGTGCACATGGGGTATTGTACGGCGGTGCACATGGAATTTTCCATGGTAGAGCACATGGGGTTTTGCATGGCCGTGCACATGGAATTTTCCATGGCAGGGCACATGGACTTCTCCATGGCCGTACAATTGCACTTTTCCATGGCAGCGCACATGGAGAAATGGACGACCGCACACAAGGACTTTTCCATGGTAGCGCACAATGACTTTTCTTTGGTAGTGCACAAGGAGTTTTGCATGGTCGTGAACATGAATTTTTCAATGGCAGTGCGCATATTGTTTCGCACAGTTGTTCACAGGGAGCTCCACAGAAGTTGCAGGAATCGCACAAGGGATCAACGTAGCTATAACATCGGCCACACTAAAACAAAAAAAAATATGTTCACGAGAGAATTAAGTTCAATGTCAATGGAAATTTATATTAACTTATAACATTTTAGTTTATACCTATTTTACTTTGTTGTAGGCGCTTTTAAAGAAGCTACTATAAGTGATTGTGAACAGTTCTTTCTTCGTAATCTTTAAGAAGAACTTATTTTCATATAACCGTGAGTGTGATTTAATTAACACATATCATCGGGGTTTTATAAGCAAAGGCCCAACCGAAACATGTAGCTGACCAGGGTCACGTGTTTACTAATTGCCAGTGTTTATGAAACCGATCTATTACAGTCATATCATTCTATCATTACCAAATGTGTCAAATACTAAGACTACACACACAAGATTAGCGTGAACCAGCGGTGAACTATAGTGTCAGCAATAAAGACTACTAAACCAACAAATATCGACCATTTTGATGCCAATAAACGTTCAACATTTTGTAAACAATTGGTTTAGCTGACTTGCCGGATCATCGCCTCTCACGAACACAAGCGACATCAGTATTACCGATTTGAATGTCCAGTTAACAGACAAAGCTCGAGTTTCGAAGACCGCCACTTAAACTATTAGGTTATTCTAACTAACCCTTCTTAAATTAATGTGCAAAAAATATTAGTATATGTAACATAAAAAATTAACATAGTACCTTAAGCGAAGTCGGCAGGTCGGAGTAACTCTGAAATTTTAAAACTTGCATGAACTTCATAATAAAAAGCACAAATTTCCAGGACAATACATGGCTTATTAGATAGAAAATATGTAGAAATAACAATGCAAATCTTAAATTGGTAACAGTATGACATTCCAAAATCTATATCCAAATCTAAAACGTATTTTGTATAAATAATGGGATTAGTTGATATGAAAAGACATTAAAAGAGGACACGGAGAAAATGGATTCAATCGACTTCTACGCTGTACCTATTAAAAAAATCATCGACCGCATAGATTAATATCTAAATAAAATAATAAATATACAAGCATATTATTATAAATAATAACACAGACAAAACTGCATTACATAGATTATTAGTTTTTTCATCGAGGAAGTCTCCAAAAGGTACCTCGCCTTCTCAGGCGGGTGTGTTTGACTCACTAAACCCTGGTAGCCCGTTTCGGTGCATGGCGAGGGCTTCCTTCCTCCCCCAACACCCTCGCTGTGTGCCTTAGCACACGGGGCCACTCAATGTTGCCCTCCTCTCGGGTCTGCTTTTACGGCGACAAGCATCCTTGCATTAACCCGACGGCAATTTTAGTAGCCTTTCATAAAGATTTCTTTACCTTATGTCTACAAACTTGGATAATTGCGGTTTGAGGAAACGCTGGCTCATTATCTCCTTTATAGTAGTTTTTGTTTAATTTCGATTCAACGATGGTTATGTTGCACAATCCAAACAGATTATGTTCCTTGTCCAATCGTAGAATAGTTGAAAGAGGTTTCTCTCCGATGCTGGTGCACTTTTTATATTCACATCGGAATCACTAGAGTTGATAGAATCGCTGCTAGACGTAGATGGTGATCTGGATCTAGAACAATGAAGAGATAATAATAAAATTTATAGCATAATTACGCATACAACTTTGTAGTGTAATATAGTGATTCAAGTAGAGGTGTACCTTATTTAAAGTGTAAATCTCTTGTAATCTTCAAATCGGTCGTTTCCTTGCATTCCTTACCTTCGCTCCTGTTAACGCGTTAAATATTCTGGAAGGATATCACCTGTATTCATAGAGAAATATTGTAATAAAATAAATAAAATTTAACTAACCTTGAATCTGTAGAATCGTTATTATTCTCAGTTAGCCATTTCATTTTCGTCAGTTTCAGTACGTTCGGTATTTCACCTTCTTCGGTTGTGATATCGTCGGTCTCGGAAAATTCGCTATTGGTCATTGTTGTTGAAGAAGGCTATAATGAATGAATGGAATCAAACAAAATAAAATCAAATTCACAACGCTGTGAGAGACTTTCTTTGACGTTTGTTAGTTAGTATAGTAGTAGTGGAAATAGATTTTCCTTTGTAATTTTTCGAAATAGTTCGCATGTATCGCTTCTCTCTCAAATAGCTTCATATTATGAAAATGTCACTCATTTAATACGCTCTTTCATTAACAGTATGGGTGTCATCGTATTCTGATAACGATCCAAGTTCTCCCGAATGAAAATAATTTCTCACTACATCTATAACGATTTGTAACACATGTTATAGGAGGCACTCACGTAACTTGTTGATTGATCGGTGTCTCTAGGGCATTCCGCTTTTATTGGCTCTCTTACTCCTAGTTCTCTGGAAGCTTGAGTTCTTTCTATAAATTTTGGTTCGTCTTCCATTATCTTAAATGAAATAAAGTTAAACGAAATATAATAGATACTAAAATATAATTCAATTATTTTGAGGTCTTATGTTTTAAAAAGGGGAATTATACTCGTTACCTCATGACGAAGCTAACGATAATATAGTGTGCGGTTCGAATCCTAGCGGGCTTACACCAAATAACTTTCAAGTTTCGGCTAAAATTTGTGCCAGGTGTAAGGAATAAGGTCACAATTGTCTCACTTCTTCGGTATACATTTTTTTGTAATTTTTTCTTCAACCATCCCTTCTTTATGTCCAAATCTCTCAAAACAGACATCTTTCATACTCCTTAATGAATTACATTAAAAAAATATTTATTTAAAAAGTAGTTACTTTCAAAAAGACCAAAAGCAAATGCTTAAATGCTATTACGAACGCTGGGTTCTATAATAGGATGTATACACCATATTATTCTCCTTCGTTCACTCATAGTTGAGATTCGTAAACACTCTATCCATTCTCTAAAGTGATCTGCTTCTCCAGCCAATGCTTTGAACACCGCTTAATGTGCGCTAAGAAGTTGAGGACTCTTTGGGATAGCCGTGTCGTGATCGGTAGCTCCGTCGGTTTTGTAAATTAGTATCAGTAGTTTGTATTCTGAAAATTGGAGGCCGAGCTCCAAGTTTTCCCTTTGGAAATGAAAGTGGGGTAGGACATTATCTATAAATAAAACAAACCGACTTCAAATCAAATAGGGAATTTAGGAATTATAATGGATCAGAACCTAACCAAACTCTCATCAAACTACCGTTAAAGTACATCCTTTCCAATAAAAAATCATGGAAATCAGAGTGATATTGTTAATCGTCCCTTTGTCGCTCACAAAATGCTCATTAACACTTTTATGCATGATGAAACCAAATTGGAAGCACCGCTTTGAAATAAAATAAAATCATCGAAATCGGTTCATCCAGTCCATAGTTATGAGGTAACAAACATAGAAAAAAAACATGTAGACGAATTGAAAACCTTCTCCTTTTTTGAACCAACCAACTAAGCTTAGTTTTACCATACTGTTAATTTAAACAATACATACGTCCTCGATGAGCTCGCAGGATGGCCGGTTGCATATTGCTCCAACTATTTCTATTTTTGGATTCACATCATTCGCTTGGCCTATATACGTGCACAAATTATTTTGGCGAGAGGCATTTAGCGGTGGCAAGTTCATAGTGCCCTGAGTTAACAAGCCATTGCTTCCTTTATTCAGATTGTCTGATCTTTTTTCCATGACTTCTGTTTGTTGTCTATTTGTTATTTACCAATGGAAACCGTAACTGTTTTGAGCGACATGCTATTAGAGTTTGGAGGGGGTTAAATGCAAAAATTTAAATTATTGTCCGTTACATTTTGTTGTTTTGACACTTCATAAAAATATTTGAAATCGATGTCTGACGACTGTCATGTATGTAATTTTTTTTTTATTGTTTTGAATAAAAAGTTTTCAAAATGAAAAATGTATAATGTTTGACAGTATAATTGACGATGGAAGCGTCTGGTAGATAAAATGGTATGGTCACTACTGAGACCATACATTTTAACCAAAAATGCAGTAGCATAAGGTTTTTGGTGATACTTGAACTATCTCAGCTATCTGATCTCCGGTTACAGCACCAATGAAATTGAACCATTGAGAAAAATTCTATTACTATTCTAATACTCTCTTTATTGAGAAGACTTGTGCCCAACAGTGGGATATTTATAGTCTTACTTTTCAACCGACTTCAAAAAAGGAGTAGGTTGAGAACCTCCTTCGAATTTTCCTCCTGAATTCGTCTGAATTTTTTTTTACGTTTTTTACCTCATAACTTTCACTAGGTGAACCGATCGCATTATTTTGTAAATTTTTAGGAGTGTTTTGTTTATTAATAATAGATTTAAATTTGGATTACACTGACATTAACAGATTAGGAAGTTGGATTTAACATTTTGCCGTCACGGTGTGTTAGACTATATCTGTGAACTCTGATACGGATGTACTAGATAGGCTTGATGTAATTTATTTAACGTATTGTGACGGTAAATATTATTTGTAATATTATGATTAATAAAGGTAATTAATTAACTGTCATATACTGAAAAGTCCCGAACAACACCTCGAGAGATTTTCTTTAGATGGCTGGGTTGAGGGTCAGATACAAAAGGATGAATGGCTTTAGTCCATGAGATTCGGAAACTCATTGGCAGCACAGCTACCCACGGTCACAAAATTTTTATTTAATACTCACGCCCTTAAGGCTGAGAATTCGGATTTCCATTTTATCGCCCTTCTAGCTATTAATAGTCTTTCCAACAATCTCAAGCTATCGACCAAGTCCGTCCAAGTCCAAGACCCAGTTCGAAAGCTAACGCGATTGGAGTAACCATCCTAACCGAGGTCCCCCGTCACCTTGCTCCGTGTCTCCCAATAGCTGTACAGGCTAAGCGATCTAAGAGCTGTATCACCTCTCATATCCCGTGTAACTGTTGCGGTCAGTCTCTCTGGCTGATCAGCTTAAGTTCGTCAAAAAAAGTTATAAATTGTTACCATTTAAGACCAAGTGATACCGGCACGATGAAGTGATGTGAATGACATCAGATTGAACAAAAAGCGTTCATAACAAAGGAATAACAATAAAAAAGAGATTTTCACGAAGATTAGGCGGACACGGTTCGTTCGGTTAGCGTTGAATCTGACGCGCCATTTTTTGCACGTCTATCGGTCAATCTGTGGAAATGTATCAAAATAATTAAATCTATCATAAAAAAATATATCAAACAGACAGTCACCTCACCTCACCTGTAATGGAATATAGAAGCGTTGCCGACCTATTTAATGATAAGATGCGAACGGCACTTCAAATCGGTACTCTGTGAGAACATGGTACCTCATCGTGTCAACCCATTCATGAAGCATTAGAAGCTACTACAGTAATAATACCATTGTTGGATTTTTATCTGATCTTGTCCATTATTATGCTATGTTTTCTTCTCTCACTTATCCGACTGGTACAAAATGCCACTAAGGTATTAAGTCCGCTTTTGTGATTTAGTGTTACAATAATAATATTAACCAATAAGGAATGCCTTTAATTAAATATTAATTTAAAAATATATAATTATTTTACTTATAACCATTCCAAAATAAGCTTAGTTCACATCACAAGTTTCGTAGACTCAGATCAGTCTCCCAATCAAAACTACAATAGAATCCGAAAAAGTAGTTATATGTACCCATTGCATAATTTTTGGGAACACGATTATAGATGTTAAAAAGATTTCTGTCTGTCATTAGTGCCTTTCCGCGTTGTCCTGCAATATCGCGCTTCCAAGTGCCACCAATAAGCGTAAGGCTGCAAAACTCAAATATGGTCCTTCGAGCGGGATCCCTAGCTGGGTAGGGTCCATTAGTGACGAGGGTGAGTTACTCAATTTTTTGTACATATTTTTTTAAACATAAAACGATAAATGGCAATTCCAGAGTCACTCTGAGAGATATTTCTTGAACGTAAAAACGCAAAAAAGGGCAATTCTATTAAAGGTAAGTTGAAGTGCTTAGCAATTGGACTATTACTGCTATATACGTTAGATACAGACGGTAAATGAGACAGAAGCATTGTATTCATATACGGTGTATGTCTTTACGAAGTGTTCATACTCATTTTCTTTTTAACATAGAACCGAATTAGACTGGAGGCTAATAAATTGAAAAAATAAATTGATTTTATTGTGTACCAGATAACGTTGTGTCGAGATCGCCTGATGTGAAAAAACGTTTTTATTTGCATTGCTTTGCATAAATGAAGAAGTTAATTTATATACCAATGTCGTCTCTTTATGAAATGGCATTATCTTTATAAAAAAACCTACCCGTTTCTTACTGAACTTAGGGCTCAAATGTGACAGGAATTAAGCCCAACACGTTACCACCGGGTACAAAAAACGGAAAAACACACTCATTGGTATAGACTGATTGGAAACGAACCTCGAACCACACTCTACTATATTTATGAATTATTTAAAAAAAATAACCTCAATATTTAAAAATAAACTTTATACCAAACGTATTAGATATCATATGTGTCAGGAATGGAGCCTATCCTATATACCAGGCACAAAAGTGACCTTGCTTTTGTAGAAAATGAAAATCATATAATTTAGTACACCAGAGAAGCGTGATTAAGTTACACTTTCGAGAGACATTACTAAAGTGATCGTAAATACCTGAATTTATCAAACGCTACATTTATGTAGAGGTGAGTCATTTTGAATCAGAGGTGTTAAACCATTGCCAATAAATTTAAGCAACAATAGCCTAATCGTTTTGGGGTCTGCAAATTATAAGGTCGTAGGTTCGAATCCACCATTCGACAATTGCCGCGAACTTGTATTGGTTTACAAGAATGTTAGTAATATTTCTAGAAAAAAAAAACAACTATTAGTTAAATAGAAGCTGAATTATAGAATATTTCAACAATTACAAGTTAATTTGATACATTTCTGACGATGGTATTTATGAGAAAATTATATAAATCTTAAATTCGCATCAAGTATGTGCGTCACAAATGGACGAATAACTCAATATTTTTTTTCGTTAACGAGGAGGAAATCTCCAAAAAGATACCCCGCCTTCTGGGGGGAAGGCGCCGGTTATATGGGGGTTTTTACCCACTAAAACCTCCCCGATAGCCCTTCCTCGGTGCATGGTGAGGGGCTCCGGGATCTCCAGTGGAACGCACCGGAGCCCCTCTGCACCGTGCTCAAGAGCACTTCCCGGCGGGGAGGAGGAGGTTACTCCCTCCCCCCCTATGCCCTCGCAGTGCAAGGCGACACGGGTCAGCCGATATCACCCTGTTAACCCGAGGCCCCTTTCAGTCGCCTTCTACGACAGGCAGGGGGATACCGTAGTGTTATTCTTGAGAGCCCAGGATTACAGGGCTGGATTCAATATTACGCAAACCGATTTAGATGATTCATTTTTTTCAAGAGCAGCTTCACCAATTTGATAAGACTTTGGTTAGGTTCTGATTAATTCTATTTCGTAATATTCCTATGATAATTCGGAAATACAAAGAAAGCGTCTGAGTATAATAGAATTTTATATTTGATTGGTTTGAAAAAATCGACAACCGTGATGTCACTGAATGTTCACTTTGACACAATTGGTTTAGCAGACTGGGTGCCCATTAAGTTTGTTACCTCTGTATGCCGGCCGCATGAACGGCTTTGTGTCGTGTTATTTTAGTGACGAGTGCCGGCGTGGGCGCAGTCTGTTTATTGCAACAAAATGTTCGTGTGAAATAAAAACATTCAAATTCAAATAATAAGTAGTATTGAAGATGTTCTCGTGATTAAATAGTGTTCAATCATTAAGCGTAAAATCAATATGACTCCATACACGGTATTGTTGTGGGTTTTATTTGTTTGGTGGACAGTTGACGCGCAATTTGGAAGTAAGTGATATTACGAAACTGATTGTACGAATTTTATTGCCGTTTAATAATTAATAAATAATTAGATCTGTCTTTTTTTTATAAATAACATAATAATTTGAACTGGTTATTTAAATAATAGATCACTGATAGCGATTTATACCGAAACTCTCTGCATTGCCCTGCAGAAAAAATTTAAATGGTGTTAAAATTTATGAATAAGATAATATTAAATTAATTAATTAATATTATATTATTTATATTAAATATCTAATTTAAAGTTACTTAAAGTTACAGCCTTTATATATGTCCCACTGTTGGGCGCAGGCCTTCTCTGTAAAGAGAGTATAAGGGCATAGTCCGCCACGCGGCCCTAGTGCGGATTGGCAGACTTCACATGTCGTAGAAAAATTTTCTAAGACATGTAGGTTTCCTCACGATGTTTTCCTTCACCGCCGAGCGCGTGGTAAATCAGCACATAAAATTGCAACAACAAATTTATTGGTTCCGGCACCGGGGATCGAACTCGGTTTGCTAGCGTACCACGCAACCTGAGCCAAGCACACGGACACTGACGGCTACCACGGCTCAAATATTATCTAATTTAGTAAATAAGAAATATATCAATGTATGTTTTGCGAAAATAATCAAATAAAATTTAATAAACATCGTTGGAGTTTCCGAGATTCAAATCAAATAATAACAAGAATTGCTCGTTTAAAGGTATTATTAGATTATTGTTTCCCGAAGTTTCGACAGCGTTTGAAAGATTCATGTTCACCTGAGGGACCGTATTCTACGTCCAGTGTCATCCCTTTCTAGTAACCGTTACGGTTATTGAAAATCGTAATGTAACCGACCGTCATAAACGAAATCCGTAGTGTCCATTTTTGTGGTATCAATTATAACGTCCCTAAGTAAGCGATACTAATAATTGAATGAGTTTTCAGACTACTACAGCCTTACAAAATAAACTTAGGAATAAATTAAGAATAAGCAAAATTTGTACTAATAAACCAAGAATACGTTATACCTGGTAAAACGTTGACGTTTTGTTCATACAATCGTTATTCCGAAGTTATAACGTACACCCTTGTTTAAGTCCAGTGTAACATTTAAAATACCACGATTTGTGTTTGTGTTCGCCCATTTAAATTAATTTATTGTGGAATTAAGGGCAATGGAGGAAGTAGAAACAGTAAATGACTTAATAAATATCATTCAGACTCCAAAAAGTAAAATATTTAAAAGATGGGAAAACCCTTTGATTTATATTTCGATGATTAGTTTCGATTAAAATATCGGTTTTCTAAACGTGGTATAATATTTCTAGACCATTTATTTGAAAGGTCTCTTACTATGGACAAGCGTGGAAGTGGATTATCTTCTACCTATATATAGAGTGTAGAATATTTTTATAACCGCCACACATTGACAGATACATTACTACACTACTACATAGACTGCAATTATTTTTTTAGTATGGTTTCTCTTTGATTGCGCTGATGCCAACTCGTGCATTTTGACGTAAAGGAAGAATAGATAGACCATAGATATTCCGGATTTATTTGTGGTAAACTATTCTCAGCTTATTCTTAATTTATTCCTGGTTTAACTAAACTTAGTTTAAGGGTGGAATAAATATGTTATAACTCATTTTTATTTGTAAGACTGCTAGAGTTTACTGTTAAAGTTACAGCCTTTATACTATAATATTTTTGTCCCACTGCTGGTCGCAAGCCTTCTCTGTAGAGAGAGTATAAGGGCATAGTTCACCGCGGTCCCAGTGCGGAATGGCAGACTTCACATGCCGTAGAAAAAAATTCTAAGACATGTAGGTTTCCTCACGTTATTTTTCCTTCACCGCCGAGTGCGTTGTAAATCAACACGTATAACTGCGACAACAATTTTTTTGGTGACGGCACCGGGGATCGAACTCAGGTTGCTAGCGTACTGTGAAACTTGAGCCAACCGCCCAGACAGCTACCACGGCTATACGTTTACTGTATCTGTATATAATTATAGCAATTTTATCCTGGTGTTTAAGCGTTCTGCTTTACAATGAGTCAGGTATCAATGAGTCTACATTTTTCAAAACCGAAGAACGAAGAAAGCCTCTAGAGATTCATTTTTAGAACCATTAGATAGCAACAGCTTGATTTTATCCAAGAATCGTATATTCTTTACTCAACGAGGCACAACTACCAACCAACAATAACGTGGATCTAGATTTAATAATCGACGATAACAATGACTATACAATACCATGATAGCCTTGCGGAAGACCAGATATTATCTAATTTCAAGGTCGAAGCAAATTATCATCAAACTAAACATGACATTGATGTAACATAAATAGCGTGATGCCCCGACTGGTATTTGAATTGGTGGAACTATGACGAGATTATTAGAACCTAAAAACATTGCGACACATGGCCATTTCACATTTGAAATTACTTTGAAAACACCAAAATTGTAATCGAAGGGAAAGATAGACGCGGGTAAAGTATTACAGAGATTATTTCACACCTTTGCAGTACTGAATAATGAACGATCGAACAAAGAGCTTCGTTGGGGTATGAGGATTTTCACAACAAAAGGATAAAATGGTGGAAAGGATATGGGGAAATCAGATCAAATAGTGGCATGTGCTCAAGCACTTGTTGTGAAGGTATAAAAAAGGCATGTGAAAGAAAACAAATGACGCAGAGGTCTCAGATTAAAATACATTTTAATTTGATAGCGTCAGCATTTATTTCTTTCCAAACCTGCATGTTTGAAAGTAAAGTTTAGACAAAACGCCAATTTGATATATTAGGTCCTAATAACTATTGGGATTCACATTTTAATATTATTATCGGTTTAATTTTCAGCTGTGTCCCTCAGTTTGGACATGGGTCGCGCAGGAGACGAGGCTTTAAATTTCAAAGTAAGTAGGAAATATAATGCATCATATATGTGCCATTGTTTATAGTCAAAAAGTAATGAAAAATTAATTAAATTCCAGGGACGATGTCCGCCTAACACTTCGTGTGTGCCCATCAGCTCTTGTCCTATATTAGAAGATTTATTGGACTTTTCGTGTTTTTCCTCAGATAAGTAAGAATGCTTTTATGAACTGATACTCAACCTTACAATATTTCTTTCATTAAGGGAAAAAATATGATGACTGCCTAACCAATGGTATCAAGATGAACGTTCTCAATTCGTCTTTATTATTTTCTGGTTATTACCACTTAATTTTGGACTGGGTGAACCGAATTCGATGACTTATTTTTATTTGAAAGCTGGTGCCCACCCGTAGTTTCATTTAAACGACACGGGCCAGCCGGTGTCACCTTCTTCCCGGATCAACCTTGGCGGACGACGAAGGCCCCCACCCTTGTCGTCCAGTGAACCCGAGGCCCCTTTTAGTCGCCTTCTACGACAGGCAGGGGATACCGTAGTCTTATTCTTGAGAGCCCAGAACTACAAGGCTGAGTAATCGTAATATTCCTAAGATAATTCAGAAATAGGGCGACGGCACGTAATAATGTTTTAACGTTTGATTCGATTTGAAATCGGTTTTTGTTCTTGCTCATAATAACCATTCTTTTTCTTACTTCATCTTTGACCAATAAAAAATAATATATCTGTATATATATATTTTAGATACTTTCACCGTCTTAACGAGCTCACTTGTGGCAACAATAACTATGAAGACTACGTGTGTTGTCCGTCCTGCAACTGCGCCCGCGTGTATCAAGAGGGCACCGCCGAGTGTGGCAGAAGTATGGTGCGAGCGCAAGACTACGGGGAATCGGGAAACATCCGTGGGTCGCCAGAATTGGATTTACTAGTGAGTAGATACTTCTGTGAATAAAGGAAAAATTTCTTTAGCCGCGTTGAGCAGTTTTTGGTAAAGGAAAATCTTATTTGTTGGTGTTACGGACATGCTATAGGTTCAGACTGCGGGTATCCGCTAGTGATTGTTTTGTTCCGCATCATTGCATTATCATAGACACGAGATATTCAAAATCTTAATCTTTATTGTTAAAAAATATTCTATATTGTATTTCGTTTTACCAAAGTTGCTAGCGTTATTGTATTTCTCTTTAATTTATTAAGTTATTGATGTGAAAAGTTCCTTAGACAAGTTGAGAAATTTGTTAACTTAGTTTGTTATCAGCAGTCTCTATAACTACCAATTATTTTTACATACAACTTCGGATAACCCCCGCTATATATATCAACTTTTGCAATATGTCTGTTGGTTTGTTTGTATCTTTTTTCTGATATTAAATGTTTGTATTCTTTTTGTATAACCATTGGTCAAGTGATTGTATAGGAGAAAAAAAGATGGCTCTTTTTTATATTCTTGTATATATGTGTGTTGTTATTTCCAGACAAAGATACTGGCAGCGTCAGATTTGCATGCAGCGGTTCCATCATAGCTAAGAAGATTGTTTTAACTGCAGCACATTGTGCGTTGGCACAACCTGAAGGATATAAGTTGTAAGTACTATTGTTCATATTTTTTTTTTGTTCACGGGGAGGAAATCTTCACAAAGATACCCCGCTTTCTGGGGGGAAGGCGGCGGTTATGTGGGGATCTTACCCACTAAAACCTCCCCGGTGGCCCTTCCTCGGTGCATGGTGAGTGGATCCGGGATCTCCAGTGGAACGCACCGGAGCCCCTCTGCACTGTGCTCAAGGAGAGCACGTCCCGGGGGGAGGTTACTCCCTCCCCCCCTGTGCCCTCGCAGCGCAAGGCGACACGGGCCAGCCGATGTCGCCTTCTTCCCGGGTCCACTTTGGTGGACGACGCAGGCCCCCACCCTTGTCGCCCAGTGAACCCGAGGCCCCTTTTAGTCGCCTTGTACGACAGGCAGGGGATACCGTAGTCTTATTCTTGAGAGCCCAGAACTACAGGGCTGACTATTGTTCATATTACATTGACCTTTCCTTATAGCATAGTTAGTAATAGTTCTTACTATGAGAAAAAACAAATGATTGCCAATTTTGTACATTGTATGTTAATTTAAATGTCCAATTTGCCAATTGTTATTGTATCGTAACCATTTACTATACATACTGTCATAGCTACAAATTATTATCACACCATTCATCATTATCTGTTATAAGAGTTAAGGACAAAGTTACAGCCTTTATATATACAGGCCTTCTCTGTAAAGAGAATATATAGAGGTATAGTCACCACTCGGCCCTTGTGCGCATTGGCAGACTTCACATGCCTCAAAATTTCTAAGACACGTAGATCACGATGTGTTCTTTCACCGCCGAGCGCGTGGTAAATTAGGACATTAAATTGCAACAACAAATTTATTGGTGCCGGGCACCGGGGATCGAACTCGGGTTGCTAGCGACTTGAGCCAACCACCCGGACACTGAGCTACCACGGCTCTCTATTTATTATACTAAGTGTAAATTATTTTAATTTAGATGCACAACTCTTTATTCCTTAATGCACCTGTTGTCGTATTTTTTTTCATACAGTAGAATTTAAGTTAACTCAAAATGTATCGTTGCCATCCCTTGAAGTAAAATATCTCGCTACTAGAATTTTGAACCCTCAAATATACGTTGAAATAAGTAATGATTCCCTCAGCCCTGTAGTTCTGGGCTCTCAAGAATAAGACTACGGTATCCCCTGCCTGTCATATAAGGCGACTAAAGGGGCCTCGGGTTCACTGGGCGACAAGGGTGGGGGCCTTTGTCGTCCGCTAAGGTGGACCCAGGAAGAAGGCGACATCGGCTGGCCCGTGTAGCCTTGCACTATGAGGGCACAGGGGAGGGAGAAACCTCCCCTCGGGACGTGCTCTAATTGAGCACAGTGCAGAGGGGCTCCGGTGCGTTCCACTGGAGATCCCGGAGCCCCTCGTCATGCACCGAGGAAATTGCCACCGGGGAGGTTTTAGTGGGTAAAACCCCACATAACCGCCGCCTTCCCCAGAAGGCGGGGTATCTTTGTGAAGATTTCCGCCCCGTCAACAAAAAGAAAAGTAATGATTCCCTGGTAGATATTATTTTAGTACAAGTTGTCCCTTCATTACTCAATAGTTTAAACTTTGTATAATGTAGGTCACAATCAACAATGTTGTTTATACAATTATTTTTATTTATTACCCCTCTCACTCAAAATTAATCAAAATGAACCTAAACCACAAATAGGTAGAATTCCAAATTCCATTACAATTTTCTCGTGTAATTTTTTTCCACGTGTCAACCCGTGGAATGAACTATCACTTGCGATGTTTTCGAACCTATACGATTAGGGGAACTTCAAGAAACGAGCCTACTTATTATTCAAAGGCAAAGGGCTGTTCATGACTGGTGGTCACGAACGGTGATCACTTAAAAATAGGTGAGCCGTAAACTCGTTTGCCCCTTTTACATTATAAAAAAGAACCTGTACAAGTCAAATTTTTCCTTACAGAATCCGAATGTTTACAACGACGAAATCCTTTATGAATCGAAACTTACTTCAATTTTTGGTTCGACTTACCGAGACTGTACGGTATATGTCAATATTATGTTTACTGTTAATCTATCGATTGCTTTTCAATCAAACGTTTATATCAAAAAAAATATTAACAGATCAACCGTGGTAGTTGGGGAGTGGGACACTAGCCGCAGTCCAGATTGCAACGACTACTTCTGTGCTCCCGTCACTCAAGCCATCAAAGTGGAGAATGTAGTTGTACATCCAGGGTATGAGCAGAAGATATTTCGACATGACATTGCCCTTATCGTACTGAAAGATAATATAAAATATTCTGGTAAGGGTTTTGAAAACTGTTTCTAGCATATAAATATATATCCAAAGTACTTTATTCTAACTGAACCTTCACAGCATACTCTATACGTATCGGGAATGCTTTACCGAATGATGTTCAATGAGAACCTATGATTAAATATGCTTATTTTAAGAGATTAAGTAGTAGTCATTAAAGGCCAATAACATATAAGACAATAAACACATATAATTAATAGGGTAAACTTGGAAACGATACCGTAACCCAACTCATTTTTTTTTGGTTCACTGGGGGGAAATCTTCATTATATTATATTCTGGGCGCCGGAAGGCAGCGGTTATGTGTGGTTTTTAAAACCACTAAAACCCCGCCGTTGCCCCTCCCCGTGCCCACGCAGTTCAAGGCGACACGGACCAGCCGATGACGCCTTCTTCCCGGGTCCACTTTAGCGGACTACAAAGGCCCTTATCACCCAGCGAACCCGAGGCCTCTTTTAGTCGCCTTCTACGGCGGCTACATGCAGGGGATACCGTTGTCTTATTCTACGAGCCACGTAACCCATCTCCTAGCACAAGCTCAATTTGAATTGTTAACAAGAATTTTGTTAGTATTTGTGAATAAAATATCGTTACCATTGCTTTATAAATAAATTGTGTTCATTTTCAGTGACAGCAGCACCAGTCTGCCTCAATGATAAACCTCAGATAGTTATTAACGAACGCGCCACGCTTGTTGGATGGGGCAAATTATCCGGCCAGACTAACATGGTATGCTTTGAATTGTATTGAACTATTTAGTCGGTCTGTGTCGTTAAATAATTCTCGGTTAGTTGCGCAATGCGAGTGCCGGCACTAATTGTTTGTTGAAAAATTTTAAGTGCTGATTTACCTAGCGCTCGGCGATGAAGGAAAACATTATGGGAGTGAAGGTCGCCAACCAGCACTAGGGTCACGTGGCGGACTGTGCCCAACACTGGGAAATATTTAGGTATTACTTTTTTGATTTTTTTCATCTTCAGGTTGCTAAACAACAACAATTGGAAGTGCCATTGGTGTCCCTGGAGACATGTGAACGGATGTTCGGAGAGTCGGTGCCGGTGCACGAGGGTCAGCTGTGTGCTGGCGGGGAAGAGGGGAGGGACGCTTGCTCTGGCTTCGGAGGAGCTCCATTACTACTTCATAGGGATGGATATTATACACAAGTAAGCATGTTATCATTTGAAAACAAGTATAACAAGTAAAACAAAAAACGGCTAACATACTCAAAATCGTGTTCTTTTTTTTGTGTATTAGGAGACCGCTTCCGAAAACGAAGACAGTCGCTAGTACCTTTGATGATGGGACGGAAAAAAAGTCGATTTTGTTTAAAAACACAGCAATGAAACACAAAACCATATGACACACAGCGCCAAAGAAGCGGCAAGGATTCTTGGAAGGCGCGGTATCAACGCCGCGCCGCCGCCCCTCCGTGCCTCGGCGTTTGTTGACCCGAGCATCAGCTGTTTTTGACTTTGTGTTTCATTGCTGTTTTTTTAGTAATGTATATTTTATGAGACTTTCGTTTCATTTAGCTATACTAACATGATGGATCGTAAATAATGCTAATAAAACGTTTTAAAAATATATGTATTTTTAATCAGCATCAATTTTTCTGGTCCCATCATCAAAGGTGTCATTAGTACTATCGTATGTCTTCGTTTTCGAAAGCGATCTCCTAATACCTTGGCTGAAAATATAACACTTAACAACTCACAATCATTACATAAAATGCATTATATACCTTACACAGTGTTTACAATTATGATTTTTTTAGATTGGCATCGTGTCTTTTGGCTCGGAGAACTGCGGCAGCGAGGGAGTTCCCAGTGTATACACAAACATCGCGCACTATTATCACTGGATTGCGGAAAATTCCCCAGCGTGAATATCATTTTTACATAAAATATGTTATATGTAATAAACATTTAACAAATAAATTATACTTGTTAATAAAGAAAAGATAGTACAATGGACAAATATAATTTTTTTTTACTGACTCGTACGTAATGTTAATCCAACTCGGTCATAAATGCAGTCATTGCTAGCCGCTTTACTTAGTGAAAATAGCAGACTGTATTTGTCCCACTGTTTTGTCCAGGCCTAAGCCTATATAGCCTAGTTATACTGTCTCCGCCGAACACGTGGTAAAGCGGCATTAAAAATTTTGCTGAGTAAATGGTACAACATGTAGATATGTATACGATGAAATTATAATATGGATTATAAAAAGCTTGTTACACATACAAAGAGTATATTTCAGGTGTCGGTGTGAAACACATGTTCCCACGCCTGCTTATTGTAGAAACGGGCGCAGGGCTGAGCGTCAACGAGTTTAGAACAAAGAGTTCCTATTAAATCTTCCATAGCGCAGTCTTGAATTGCTTGATTGTATACCTGAGAAATAAAAAAAAATAAAAGCATACGTCATCGACACAGAAGGGTAGGATATTCGGATTTCCATTATCTATGATCGTTTTGAACCCTTGAAGATGTATTTAGTAAATTCACTTTTCTCTCTAAGCCGGCAATATTTTAAGCGTGAGGCAGGATTAATTGACAGTTTATTCCATGGACAAAATTTGCTGCATTAGACATTTTATTTATTGGCATCATATACGTATCACAAACAAAATATAACAGACGTAAAAAAGAAAGAAAAAAATACAAATGAAGAAAGAACGGACAAATAGGACATGATGTCAACAATGGTTAACCGTCTCAGCATGTGCTGTCTCAAGGCTGCCACAAGACTACCCAATGTCACATTATGGTTTCGATTTGCAAAGTTGTGGTATTTCACCGATCATTCCAACCCATTCGTGCAACAGTCCATTGCAATGACCTTACTGTTTTGTTGTATATATTATATTATATATAATACAGTAATTCAGACGCTTAATAAGCTGCAGGTCTCTAGGTAAATCTGAAATAGATGCCTATTAGACCTCATTGTACAAGGCCGGTACAAGAAGGTAGCCTAAAGAAACACAGGTCGGATGTCGTGACAAAACTCAACAAGAGGGTGTCAAAGACCGCGAAGGGAAAAGTGAAGAAGGCTCAAGTACTAGGCCGCTAGGCTATCTAAACTGGGTTTCTGAGTGAACCCTGTACTACGACGTCTCTTTCCTTCTATGACCTTACTCTTACTCTTTCCAAGTAGTCCGGTTCGCGTTGGTTCACGTGAATGCACGAGCTAGCGAATTCTAGTAAAGATTCTTAACAGCCACGTCCTTTAATCATTAGGAAACTACTACAAAGAAGTAGTTATGTATATACTAAATTAACTGTTTACCCCGTTGATGGTGATTGCCGGTATGAACTTAGGTTTCAGTACATTCGTGTGGTACTCCGAATCTAGCTGCAAGGCGATCCCTTCGCCTGTGAGAATACAGCCCTCCACTTCACCCACCGGTAGACCGGCGTGTTTCACGCACTGTAATAATACATACAAATATGTAAAATCAACATAAACAAAAACAACAAAGCAAATTATATTCAGTAAGCGGGCACACAACACCCTAAGTGGGGTTTGAAATATGTGACTAGAATTAAGAAAGTCATTTCACTGGGTTATGGGCGTGAATGTTAATATAGTCTTCGTCTTCTTCTTGGTCTGCTCACTCTTAGTAGACAGTAGACAGCACCCGTCGCATGACGTCTCGCCACCTCCTTTTTTTTTGTTCACGGGGAAGAAATCTTCAAAACGATACCCCGCCTTCTGGGGGGAATGGTGAGGGGCTCCAGGATCTCCAGAGGAACGCACCGGAGCCTCTCTGCACTGTGCTCTTAGGAAAGCACGTCCCAGAGGGAGGTTAGGTGCGAGGCGACACGGGGCTGCCGATGTCGCCTTCTTCCCGGCGGACGCCAAAGGCCACCACTCTTGTCGCCCAGTAAACCCGAGGCGCCTTTTAGTCTTATTCTAGGCACTATACATTATACGACAGGCAGGGGATACCGTAGTCTTATTCTTGAGAGCCCAGAACTACAAGGCTGGAAGGCGTCGCCTCTGACTGGGTCAATGTTTGTCAATTGCTGTGAAGGGTGCACGGGAGCACCCTTCACAGCCTCCATCTGATCCGTCCGTTGCATTGGGGATGTGTCTCGTAGTTTAGAACCTTCAACCTTACGCTATGAAGAATAGTTTCAACGTCGGCTAAGCTTTTAAAGGATGTTCGGAATTCGGTCTACGAAACCTCAAGCACCTTCCTCCAACATCACATCTCAAGAACGTTTATCATATGCGTTTCGGCTTGACGTAGTTCCATGTTTCGACTGAGACATTCGAGCGATTTTATGCGCCTAACCTTTGTTGTTTTCGTTATATTGCGATGAGCTTTTGTTATATACGAGTTAATGTAGTACTTACACCCAAACTGCCCTGAGCACCGGACCCTGAAGCCATCTCGCATACGACATACGTGACACGCTGCACGTCATTGTGACCCCGCATGTATTTGAGAGCACAATCTTGCACTATGTTGCCCAGGCATTCCCGGGGTCCATGCTGGCATATAAACCCTTCATCGCCGTATTTTACACTCTGTAACAAGTGATAAAAATATTAGTAATATTAAAAACATAACTTTAAACCAAATGTACGCTAAAAATTAGACTTAAGACATTCGCTAATGAGCCGTGGTAGCTCAGTGTCCGCATGCCTTTAGTACTATGCACACTAGCAACCCATCTTCGATGCCAGCACCAATAAATTGCTGATTTACAACGCCTGGTGGTGAAGGAAAAACATCGTGAGGAAACTTGCATGTCTTGCATGTCAAAGAAATTCTAACACATGTGAAATCTGCCATTCTGCACTAGGTGTGCGTGGCGGACTATAGATATACCCTTGGACTATATATACCCTTATACTCTCTTTACAGAGGAGGCCTGTGCCAACAGTGGGATATTTATCCGCTACAGTTTCACCCGGTAGCTTTTAGGCCTTACCTTAGATTTTCCAAACGGAATTAGCTTCAGATTCACATACTCGTGTAATAGTTCAATTGCTGGCTGCAATTGTTCCAGAATGAACCTCCTGCTGTCGGGGCATCTACTCTCATAGTAAACTGTCAGGTGAAGCTGAAATAGATGAGAGAATAAATTTTAATACCATATATTTCTCAAACCTCAACGAAGAGCTAAGCTTCGTCTTTGATTATTCGTACAGCAAAGGTCTTTGCCTCGAATCTGCTATTTGTCAGTGACGTTATATTATTAAACCGATCTATGACTTGATCAATCAGTATAAGGTAAAATAAGCTAAAGTAAAGCTAGAACGGTTCTCTATTTTAGTATACATAAATAATATAACTATGACAACTATATCCAACGTCGTTATAGACAAGTACTATAACGCAAAAAGGCCACGCATGCAGGGCAACTTTCACTGCTCCACATATCGTTGTCCTTCCCCGAGGGAAGAGTGGTGCATATTTCGCTATAAAGTTTATCATACAGCGTATAAGGTCTATATTAGATTATATTTGGAAGCACTAAACGATCTAGGTCATGGTAATTTGTAACGGGTATCCAATTCGATCAAGTTAGTGCTATACAGGATTTATAACAAAACTTCGATTAAATTTATCCATTACTTTTGTCTCATTGAAATTTTCGGAATATTGATAAGTATTATATCATTTTTTTTAATGATGAACTACACAGATTGGCCAGAGAAGCTGGCCTTGACTGCTCCACCGGATTGAGAGGCATAGCATAAGCATAATATAAGGGACATTCAAAAGCTTTTTTTTTTGTTGACGGGGAGGAAATCTTCACAAATATACCCCGCCTTCTGCGGGGAAGGCGGTTATGTGGGAATCTTACCCACTAAAACCTCTCCGGTGGCCTTTTCCTCGGTGCATGACGAGGGGCTCCGGGATCTCACGTGGAACGCACCGGAGACCCTCTGCACTGTGCTCAAGGAGAGCACGTCCCGGGGGGAGGTTACTCCCTCCCCCCCTGTGCCCTCGCAGCACAAGGCGACACGGGCCAGCCGATGTCGCCTTCTTCCCACTTTGGTGGACGACTCAGGACCCCACCCTTGTCGCCCAGTGAACCCGAGGCCCCTTTTAGTCGCCTTGTACGACAGGCAGGGGATACCGTAGTCTTATTCTTGAGAGCCCAGAACTATAGGGCTGTCGTTCAAAAGCTAATCTATCTTTGAGTGCCACTTCGGGAAGCGTTGGCTCCGGAAGAAGAAGTGGCCGAAGAAACTCCTAACATCTAAGGTGTGGGGCCTGCCTATAAAATAGCGGTAACGTGCCAGGATTATTCGCAACATCCGACGATCGCGGATGGACGCTTTGTGCATTTATTACATGTATTATTTTTCGAAGTATATGCCACTATTAATGAAACGTATTATCTATCTTAAATTGTGACTTACTGTGTACACAATCATCACGATATCTCCAAAATCGTGCGTCAGATTGACTCGAAATTTAGCATAGTTACTCATTTCATCACATCTTACATTGTACAGCTTGGACACGGTTAGGACGTGTGTTCTTTTGTTAATGCGTGAAATACATTTGTGACATTTGTTATTATAATATGGAGGCCGTTCAGATGGCGTTAAATTACAGCTCCGTAATGCTGTGAATATTTGTTCATTTCAGCTTCTGTTTGCTGTTTTAAATACAAACATTATATTTTGTGAAAATCACGCGTGTCTGCTAGATTTTGGACGTATTTTATCCTGAATTCTACTGTTCTACAAGTGATAAAAAACATTTTTTTTAAATTAAATTTACGATTTCTGGCGTATATATCATTCATTCTTCTACAAGGTTCGGGTACGAGTTAGTCGATCTTATCATGTATTGTCATAGACCTATCAATATTTTTTTCTTACCTAGTTCTTAGCCCTTTAATATTTGGGCAATCCTATGTGAACTGCCTGAAAGTGTCCGCTTTCCAACAATAAAAAGTTTTTTTTTTTAATAGGTATAGAGTAAACGATATTATATTTCTTAATCGCTAACGGAGTTAAAAGGTAACAAAAGACAATGCAGCCCAAATTGATAACCTCCTTTTGAAGTCGATTAACATTGGAGAACATACTTGCGCTTCGAGGTAGCTAGCCCAGTAATTTCGCTTGCTGCCTTGTCTATCACTAGATGTTGCCAGAAAGAAATTGTGATACACAATGAATGTTATTTTAAGAGAAATAATAATAAACGTGTATTCATGGATAGGATGACAACGTCTTGTTGGTTTCGTCATTGTTTTAACAAATTGTTTACTTCGAGTTCGATTTGAGTTTTTAAACAGCTATTTTACTAAGTTCTATCATAAAGGCTTAAGTTAGACGTCAATAATGTATAGATAATGAGAATAAATAATTTGGTTTAATAAATATGTTACATCTTAGAAAAAAACGAGATTTGTTTTGTACTTATCGGCAATTTCATACGTTAACCCCTAATATTTAGAAAAATGTGTCAAATTAGTTGTTAGCAAGAGAAATTTAAAAGATATATGGAATACAGATTTAGGTGCATGCATTCAAAAATGAGTGTGGCCATGATTATCATTTATTTAGCTCTTTGGATTATAAATATGAAATGGCAAGAGGCTCAGCTTATACGACCTTGAAAGCCTGTTCTTTAATAGATTTTTTGTTGTGATGAATTTACGCTGCTTGGCCAGAGAAGCTGGACGCAATAGTTTCACCGGATTTGAGATGCGTCAGACCTGACTGGTCGCTTAGTCGGAACATCTGTTAGGAGCAACACGGCACAAGGTCCCCCGAGATTAAGGGAACCGAGGTTAGGACGGTTACTCAAATCGCGTTATTTTGAGCAAGGATCCCAAGAGTTGCTTATTTGTGTTATGTTGTATACATATTTTATTTGTTATATTGTCGTCATTGTATTTGTCGTCCACCAAGGTGGACCCGGGAAGATGGCGACATCGGCTGGCCCGTGTCGCCTTGCACTGCGAGGGCACAGGGGGGAGGACGTAACCTCCCCCCCGGGAAGTGCTCTCCTTGAGCACAGTGCAGAGGGGCTCCGGTGCGTTCTACTGGAGATCCCGGAGCCCCTTACCATGCACCGAGGAAGGGCCACCGGGAGGTTTTAGTGGGTAAAAACCCCCACATAACCGCCTCCTTCCCCCCAGAAGGCGGGGTATCTTTTTGAAGATTTCCTACTCGTTAGCAAAAAAAAAATGTTGTATACATACCCGAACTGTAAACTTTTACCCGTTAAATTTGTAAGTAATTAACGGTTAACGCGAGCACTTAACAAAACACTTGGTAAGTACTTGATATTGACAATTAATTGTTTTTTAACAACATATAAATAACGCTTTTAAATCACATTTTAATATATTTATTACGGAATTGTTATCAAACGATTAAATATAGATAAAATTCTCATATCTATTACAAGTAAATAAAATCTGTGTGTCTATTTGTAATATTATAATAACCGCTTTTACTACATATGTACCCATCTCTATCCCTTGTGTCTGTTCCGGCTAATCTCTGGAACGGCTGTACCAATTTTGGCGGGACTTTCACTACCAGACAGCTGATGTAATAAGGAGTAATTTAGCCTACTTTTATTTAAGAATTCTAACTGTAGTATCTATAGAAATAAATAAAATCATGATATTTTGCATACAAGGGGTACAGAAAATTTATGGGTGTAATACATTGTTGGATAACAAAAGCGGTTTTAACTTAAACTAGTTACAATTAATTAAATTTAACCCGAAAATAAACCAGTATGTGCATCCCAAGTCATTACACTTCTGCTACCACACGTTTTTAAGTTAACTTTTTTTTACCATTTACGAAATGTTCTGGTTTAAAAGTGATGCAGCAGGTGCTAAAAAGGACGCACTTTAATCGCGGACATTACCGCGGGGCGCAGCTAGTCAATATACTTAAATACGTATTTACATTGTACTTATTTACATTAAATTAAGCAGCCACTAAGCTAGTGGCTAAGCGGTTCAACTTAAGTTCTGATGGTCGCCTTATACCAATGAATAACCGTTTTTTCGGTTTTTTAAGTATAAAATAAACACTTGGTAAAAAAAAATTGCCGGTTATATGACGATAGGCTTAGATATATGGGATCTAATCACCTTGTTGGGAAAGCTAAAGCTATCTCTGACCACCCCGTTAGGTTTTACCAGTTAAGAGATACGTTAATCTACATTATATTAAAAACAAAACAGTGAGTAAGTTGCTACTGCTTGCTTTGCTGTTGCTTACTGCAGGAACCAAAAAGTAGATCCGGGGCACCCCGCTCATAACGGCTGATGGCATTCGCGGAAGGTTTAGTGGGTAGGGGCTGCCCAGGCCGGAGTACCGGAGTATGGTCTATAAAAAGATTCCCCCGCGTGAACAAAAAAAAAGGAACCAAAAAGTAGTCTTTTTAAAACCAACCTTTTTATACGATTTCTTTATTGGGTAGGATGTACTTCAGGAGTTGTTTAATGAGAGTTTGGTTAGATTCTGAATAATTCTATTTCGTAATATTCCTACAATAATGCCTAACTACAAAGCGGCGTAATAGCGTTTAACGTTTCATTCTATTTGAAGTCGATTTTTGTTTTTACTAGTAAATATACTTATTTTAATTAATTTTTAAAAATATGTCTTAATTGCCAATTTATAGCAACGAAATACCTTTGGCGACGCATATCCAGCACCGGCGTACATTATCGCGCACAATGACAACAAAATGGGAATAAAATACAATTGCACCATTTTCACAACACATAAAATAAACACACACAAACACACTGTCAATTTATATTTTCCCCAATTTCAGTCCATCGCTTGGTACATATTCTGCCACCGTCTCGGTGCGTTGTGTACCAACTGAGAGCTACACAGTTGTGTCAACACTGTGTTCTGTGTGCGCACTATATACTGACGTCTACATGTGTGTGTACGTGACAACAATGCGGCGCTGGCTTTGCTTGCTTTTCCTACCTAGACTGCCTGGCTTTAGACGTCGTTTTTGAAATTGATATTTGAGATTATATATTTTTTTTAAGAACTTGTAAGTTATAATTACGAGCAAAAACAAAAACCAACTTCAAATCAAATCAAACGCTAAATGTTATTACGCGTGGACGCCCTCTTTGTATTTCCAAATTATTATAGAAATATCACGAAATAGTGCTTGTGCAGTAAAGTGCATTTTTAATAAAAATGAGTAATCCTAATCGATTGGCGTTATTCGTCCATTTCCGATGCACATCAAATAAATAAAATAGCCTTTATTGCCTTCAAGTTTCTTTACAATAATAAAGTAAAAACGGTTTGCCTATTTCCTAAACTAGATTAATTTGCTAATTCTAAGTTTTTAATACTAAATTTTAATACTCGGCAACTGGTTGTGGACGGCTTGTCTCTCGACAAAGGCCTCCTCTAAAGATTTCCACGAATGTCTGTCTTATGCTACCCGGCTCCACAGCGGACCAATTCTTTTAAATTCGTCTTCCCATCTTTTAATTTGTCTACATCTTCTTTTGCTATCTCTTGGATTATTCAGTTATTAACCTTGTCCATTTCTCTTTACTTTCTCTTAGCATGTGTCCTATCCAACGCCATTTAAGTTGTCTGTAGGCTGTGTGTACATTTTTAAATTTTGTTTTCATTTTAATTTCTTGTATCTTCACTCTTATTTTTATACGTAAAATACTCCTCTCTATTGCATTTTGCACTCGGTGCACAAAAGTTAAAGTTAAAGTTACAGCCTTTATATATATAATATATATGTCCCACTGTTGGGCGCAGGCCATCTCTGTAAAGAGAGTATAAGGGTATAGTCCACCACGCGGCCCTAGTGCGGATTGGCAGACTTCACATGCCTTAGAAAAATTTTCTAAGACATGTAGGTTTCCTCACGATGTTTTCCTTCACCGCCGAGCGCGTGGTTAATCAGCACATAAAATTACAACAACAAATTTATTGGTGCCGGCACCGGGGATCGAACTCCGGTTGCTAGCGTACTATGCAACTTGAGCCGACCGCCCGGACACTGAGCTACCACGGCTCACATACTTGATTCTAATTTAAGACATGGTTTTCTCATGGATCTCATTGTCAGACTTGGACCCAATTTAAATGGGACCCCGCGGGAAGCACTGGCTTTCAAATAAAAACGATCGGTTCACCCAGTTGAAAATCATAATACACACAATAACATAAAAAATTCTTCATTCAAAAGAATTAAGGAATTCTTTTTTAAAGTCGGTTGAAAACTATTTTCACGTCCTTGCTTGCGGGTTCACCACCCGAGTAAATGTTTTATAAATAGTTCACTATTTTAGTTTAGTTTCATTTCACTATTTTACTATCAACCTGCGAAACTAACTGTCACCAGAGGTCATTCCGAACCAGTATGATTTGGGGATCTTCAACGAGCCGACTACGAATGCAGGTGCATTGCAGGCCTTTGAGATCCTTTCTCAAAGGCCTGCAATGCACCATCCTTCCAGCTCTTCCAGTTTTGTGGATGTTCATGGGCGACGGTGATGACTTAAGATCCGGAGAGCCGTTAGCCTCTATTGCCCTTTTTACTATGAAGTATACTTAATACCAAAAATAACACATTACATGGAATGAAATACTCCGACGAAGTAACTGACCGAGCCATGGTGGGTCCTTCTCGTGCATACTTAATCAGAATACCGTCGCGTCTAAAGTAACAGCCCTGGCCGAAATTTTACCTCAGCTTGGTCTATCATTCTTATATCTCGATTAGGAAATTGTTTTTATAAACTTTTTTGTTAACGAGGAGGAAATCTTTAAAACGATATCCCACCTTCTGGTGGGAAGGCGGCGGTTATGTGGAGTTTGACATACTAAAACCTCCCCGGTAGTCCTTCCTCGGTGCATGGTGAGGGACTCCGGGATCTCCAGAGGAACGCACCGGAGCCCTTCTGCACTGTGCTAGCGTCGAAGTGCAAGACGACACGGGCCAGCCGATGTCGCCTTTTTCCCAGTTTCACCTTGGCGGACAACAAAGGCCCTCACACTTATCGCCCAGTGATCCCGAGGCCCCTTTTAGTCGCCTTCTACGACAGGCAGGGGATACTGTAGTCTTATTCTTGAAGGCCCAGAACTACAGGGCTGGGCTATGCATCCCAACAAATTGGTATATAAGAAGGTACTTACCAGTTAATATATCGAACATATATGAGTGTATAGAGCGTAGATCAAGGCAAATGCGAGTATAATGGTCCAGTATGGATGCACGAGGTATATCGCGTAGAATACAACAAAGAGTAGGATCAGAAAGTAAACTATTTCCATTTACGTTATGTGATCATTTTGTGATTTAGTGACGGATTTTGTTAAACGCTTTAATCTTTTTAAAATATTTACAAATATCCATTACTTTGATTTTGACATTTACGCACTAATTGACATAAACGAAATGACAGATGCATACATACATTATCGAAGGCGTATTTTCGTATTTAGACTGTGGCAGTCGAGGCTCCCTTTGATATTATGACGTGTATTCGTTATTCTTTTATTATCACGCCGGTAAATGAAAATACCATAAAATATTTAATTTAAGTTGTATTTTATAAATTTGTTTCACAAGCCAAATGCCTTTTCGTAATTGGCATACACAACAGGACTCAGCTTGTAAACTTGATTATTACAACATTGTATGCTTGTGTAATGCTGTTGGTGTATCTTATTAAATAAATAAATAAAGATTTATTATTTTATTTATTCAATTATTTAAATTTCTCTGTATGTCTATATTCTTTGGTGTTTTTAATTGTAGAAACCGATCCTCGTACTTTGGTTTAGTAGACTATAATTGTTAAGTGTAGAGACAAGGTAAAAATAAATGCAGACATACATATCAATGATATATTTAGTGTCTGTGAATGGAAACTAACTAAACAGTGGACTTCAATAGCTGCCTCTGTATTTTTTTATGACGATCTTGACAGATTGGCCAGAGAAGCTGGCCTTGACTGCTTCACCGGATTGAGAGGTGGCATAGCTCTTAGGTCGCTTAGCCTGAACCTATAGCTGTCTCTGTTTGCTCTGCTATGGTATAAAGAACAGGAGATTTGAAGGTGCAAAAAGGTGGCTACCATCACAATGTATCAATAATTAAACTAATACCATAACTCTATTAATAATTAAACATATTTATTGGTTATTGTGTGCTAATTTACTCATTAACCTCTTATTTTTCTCAACACATTGTTCGAAAACAGTGCAAATTGGTTTCTTCAATCCAATGTTTGAACTTTCCAAAGTGTAATTTCCTTGAATTGTTGGATCTTCGTTGAGTAAATTTGTTTTTAATTTCGCAATTTCACGTCGATATTCGGTGCTGACTTCATCAAATTTCTCAGATCTCAAATCACAGCGAGGCTGAGAGAAACCGTAGTTATCTTTTACCTCTGTTCGAAATGATCTGAAATTACATTGAATAGTATATTTTAGATTTATGTGATGTTTAGATAAAAGGTTTGTCTTATTCCGTGCTTCTTTCGCCATTTTTATATCACTTGCTCTTACTGAAGCGCCGCTGCCCAGGGTGCTGAGTAATCTGGTTAAAGCAACTGATAAAACCGTGTTCGAGGTAATTGCATTTCACTGCATTTCCACTTAACAACATGCCTCAAAAGTATAAAAAGTTATCAAAAATTGTTCATTTACAAGCTAATTAAATTGTCATTAGAGCAAGTTTAAAACCTGTATTTTGAAATGGTGAAATGGTAGCATTAGTTATAACGGTAAATTATTTTTAGTTAACAATATAATATAATAATTTAGTAAAATTATGTGATTTTTGCAGAAATAAATTTCACTTAAAATTAGTAATGGGAAAGAAGAATTCGGGTTGCCATTGATTTTTGTTAACCATGCTAGCGTTAAATCGAAATGGGAAATGTTATAATTTTAATTTTAAAATAGAATTTCAATAATAATGTTAATTACCCTGGCACCCATTGCAGTCTGTTATGTGTCCTTATTTCTCTGAAGTCTCCTTTAAATCTCTCTCTATCTTTCATAGTCTTTGGTGTTTTCAATCGTAGGAACCAATCCTCGTGCTTTGGTTTAGTAGACCATACCTGTTATGAGTAAATTGTATATTTATTTATGTCATGAAATACCCTTTATCTTGTTCTTCGTACAGCATCTCTGCTGGTGGGACGAGCCACGCATCGTACAACTTTGTCTTGTCAGCATTTTCACGTCAATAAAAACCTTTTAGTACAGTATTCATTTAATTTACTAGCATTTATTATTTCAATGATAACACCAAAAGTTCTATTAAAAGCATTTTTTTTAAGAATGTTAACAATTTTTTTACAAAAACTAACATTTTTTTGAAATACTCCAACTAAGCTAAAGCTTGTTGTTAGAGGATGGTTTCAGGATGGGTTCTGGGCTCTCAAGAATAAGAAAGATCCCCTCTAGAAGGCGACTAAAAGGGGTCTCGGGTTCACTGGGCGACAAGGGTTGGGGGGAGGGGCCTTTGTCGTCCGCCAAGGTGGACCTGGGTCTTCCGCGGGACAGGTCGCCTTGAACTGCGAGGGCACAGGTAGGAGGGAGTAACCTCCCCCCGGAAAGTGGTCTCCTAAGAGAACAGTGCAGTGGGGCTCCGGTGCGTTTCTCTGGAGATTCCGAAACCCCTGATGTTAAGCGATCACTATGATTACGATACAATAATAATATTTAGTTACGTAGAAGTTAAAGTTACAGCCTATATAAATACGTCCCACTGTTGGGCGCAGACCTTCTCTGTAAAGACAGCATAAGGGCATAGTCCGCCACGTGGCCCTAGTGCTGATTGGCAGACTTGACATGTCTTAAAAATAATTCTGAGACATGTAGGTTTCCACAGCTGAGCGCATAAAATGAACACATCAGCAAATAAAATTTATTGGTGCCGACACCGGGGATCGAACTCGGGTTGCAAGCGTACAATGCAATTTGAGGCAACCGTCCGGACACTGATCTATCACGGCTCAATTGACTTAATATGATTAAAAATGAAAATAACTTTACCCAGGGAACGTCAGCTAAAGTGTAATAAGTAACAATATCCTTTGAATTGGAGATGTTCTTTAACTGCTCCGTTGTGTACGGCCGGTGATGAAGTCTACTGGTGGTTAGGTAAGGATCTAAATATTTCTCGTAACCTTCGCAAGTCGTATCCATTGATTCCAATTCCTTGTGCCAACTTGCTTCCATAGGCATCTATGAATTTAAGACGTTTCTCCAATTAATCTCCTTAATTTGCAAACATTTTTGAGTTGAAAACTTAAAAATTGTAATTTAGTTATTTGTAAATGTTTCTGTACTAAATATTATAAAAGATCATTTATTTTCCTCTGTGCTAAAGTGGACCCGGGAAGAAGACGACATCGGCTGACCCGTGTCGCCTTGCACTGCGAGAGCACAGGAGCGGAGGGGCTCCGGTGCGTTCCACTGGAGACCGCGGAGTCCCTCGCCATGCACCGAGGAAGGCCTCCGGTGGGTTTTAGTGGGTAAGAACCCCACATAACCCCGCCTTTCCCTTAGAAGGCAAGGTATCTTCTTGAAGATTTCCCCCCGTCAACAAAAAAAATTACATATACATGTAAATATACATACATTATAGTATTTGTAAAATTTATTTATTTAAATTAAAATCACTAATTTCATTATTAATAAATTGTGAAAACAATTACCAGATTCCGTTCCAAGGATACTGGATGCTTCAACTGATGTTTGTCGGTCACAAGGCGACTGTCTCCTCTTGGCGGAGCGTAAGATTCTTTCATTTCTGTAGTTCCGTGGACGTGGCACGCTGGCGGTTGATCTTCGAGCTTTAGAAAGGGAAGTACTATTTGTGATAATATGTTATATATATTATACTATATTTTAAACATTTGGCACAGTTTTCTGAATACCGGATTGAGAGGTACTATAGCTCTTAGGTCGCTTAGCCTGAATCTCCAAGGGTGAGGGGTAACCTAGTCTTGGACGGTTACTATGGTACGCATAAGCATCCCGATTCGAGGGCGCCCGAGAGGGCCGAACCACGACTCGGTCGGTAACTATTTCACGGATAATCTAAGGGACATTCAAAAGCTAAACTAACTTTGAGTGCCACTTCGGGAAGCGTTGGCACTGGAGGAAGAACTGGCTGAAGAAACTCCAGCAACGCTCCTAGCATCTAAGGGTGGGGGTCCGGCTATAAGTTCTGTTACAAATGAAAATGCATTTTTTGTTGATAAAGTAATGTAACATTATAAATATTTATTAGTCTCAGCAAAAACTATTCTATCCTATACGGACTAGTTTTTCGTTACTATGTAAATAAATCATTGTGTCTCGCGAAATAATTAGAGCTATGCGAAGCTAGAATTGCTTGTTGAAGTTGTAAAATATTTTTTTTATTTGAACTTTGTATTTATGTACTTTAGGTAATATATATTTACCCTTCTGCTGGGTGGATAGATGTACTCGTTCTGAGTACTTGACGTATGTTTATTAAATCTTTTGACTTCTGGAATCTTGTATTCATAATCCAGTGATGTCTGTGACCGACTCAAGTTTTACAAATATTGTAGTCTTGAGAATACTCTTGTATCTCGTTAATATATGCCCTCTGTAAGAAAAAAGATATAAAAATTTTATTCTGAATTTACTCGTATAATATTTTTGACAATATAAGAATTATTTATTTAATCTATTCAAAGCTGAATATATCGCGTGCTGAAGATTGCGACCCCTATACTATGTATAGTGGTCTTCGATCTTCAGCATTGACACGAAGAAGACGTGGTTACTTTGTCCACATAATATGTTTTATATAGAAGCTAATTTAAGTTATACGTACCGGTTTCACATGTAACACTTCTGGCTGAGTCCTCCATTTTCTTGCAATGGCTTCACTTGAGACATCCCCATGTCCCAGGTTTCTAACAGGGTATTCGACGTTAACCGTATCCCAATGGACTTGAGGATATTTCTCTGGATAACGAGCTTGCATGATTGCTCCCTCGTTCCTGTCTAGCGTTGATTAATAATTGCCGTATATCAAACAAGCGGGAAGCGGGTTGTGCTACCATGGTAACGTTTAATTTGTGTGTCCGTGTACTTTTATTGATAAAACTTCACGGCGTTTTCAACTATCTTTCGGCTATATTATATAAACAGAAATATGTCTCGAAACTAACAAAAATGTAATTAATAATTGCCTTATGTATCGGAATCATAAGATTACTTAAATATATGACCTCTGCAAAAACAAGAATAATTCAAGCAACCTGTTTATAACTTATCAGGATTTTTGCAAGCAAGAAATCCTGATAACCCCGAAAAGCTAATGGTTGTTGGCCAGGTGGACGGAAAAAGAGCACGCGGTCGCTCACACGGTGGGCAGACGCAGTTAAGACGCTCACAGGCCTGCCAATAACCAAAGCCATGAAGACCGCCGAGGACAGAGACACGTGAAAGTTAATCGTTAAGCGAGCGATCAACACTCTGTGCTAGACACGACCTTCAGCAATGAAGGAGACGATTAAGAAGAAATATATAACTTGTAGGACTTGTGGAATGAAATTTTCCAATAACTAAGAAACTAGCTTTATTCAGACGTTCAACGGCGCGTCCTCATAATATTTAATCAAAATTAATTAGAAGTCAGATAGAAACAAAGTTAAATTATTGTTTAAAATGCCAAATTAATATGATGATCAACTAAATTATTTATTATGAATTTAACATACAATAAGATTCAGGTAAATCACTATATATCCTTAGAAGTAGTTATTATACATAACAATCGATAGATGCCATGTGTTGCTCTAGCTAACACACCTCATCATCATTTCAACAGTAGGACTTCCAACGCTGCACATAGCCTTCCTCTTTCCAAAGTTGTAAGCGAATTGCATCCAGATTTGTCCCATGACCTTTATAAGGTCGTCAAACTGGTAAAAGTAGTGCCCTTCCACCAGTGCAAAGAACGAAGTTACTAAGAGTGGGCGTGAACTTGTCTCAGAGATATTCCGAACCACCAAATCAGAATATGCATAGTATTGAAGAACTGTCACGTAAGAATTTTATTGCCATCTTTTTGACTATATAGTTTTTGTTGTAGAATAAATAAGCAATCATTCATATCGCTTTATATGTTTCTATTAATGGATAATTTATAATTTTCTTGATGTCTAATATTTGGCTTTGTATAATTAGCTTCGTCTCCAAATACGTCAACTTCAGTGAATAACCTGGTGTCACTTCGAAACAAACCAAAAATGCGGCCCGTACTTCATAGTGAACATAGCCATTTGTATCTCTTAGACTTTAGAGTTTAGACTATCTTTTCTTCTGATTTAGAGATTATCGTAATTAATAACTCAATATATATTCATTTAAATAGATACGATTTTCCTTGCGTGTTACCGCTATTTTATGGGCAGGCCCCACCCCTTAGATGTTAGGAGCGTTTCTGGAGTTTCTTCGGCCACTTCTTCTCCCAGCGACAACGCTTCCCAAAGTGGCACTAAAAGTTAGTTTAGCTTTTGAATGTCCCTTGGATTATCCGTGAAATAGCAACCGACCGAGTCGTGGTTCGGCCATCTCGGGCACCCTCGGATCGGAATGCGTAACATAGTAACCGTCCAAGCCGAGGTTACCCCTCACCGGGGGGATCCTCGAGTGTCGAGTTACTAGCAATAGAGGTTCAGGCTAAGCGACCTAAGAGCTGTGCCACCTCTCAATCCGGTGAAGCAGTCAAGGCCAGCCTCTCTGGCCAATCTGTGTAGTTCGTCATAAAAAAAAATAGATACGATAACTGTGTTACCACTTTATTGCACGTCATTAAATTTGTGGAAATAGATTGAAGATTGTACCGAGGTTGTATGAAATAAAAATCTCTGTTAAGTTTGGTAAAAATTCGTTTAATTCTTCACAAATGACTGAAAATGTTATCAAAACACAATATACGTGTTATATAATAACTAAGTTTAAAATACATGATTGCAATAAATACGAGTCCGTATCTGTACAGTACCACCACGCAATTATACACGGGGTTATGGTGACAGCTAGAATTGATCTTAATTAAAAATACAATGAATACTTATTGATTAAAAAAAATATTGAATGGCTTTTGAAAATTGATTACGAGGAAACATAAAAATTCCTACATCTACAAAGATAGATACATAAAATGTTTTGTTACCCTATGTCTAATTGTTCGCGGGGGGGAGCCAGGAGACTCATAACACAAGTTTACTTAGTTTGAGCTACTGACTCCCACATCCACCTATTGTGTCATGTAGTTATATTAAAACTGTACTGTGTAATGTGGGAGTAAGACAAATAAAGATTTTATTTTTAATTTGTAAATATTTAATGACATTCGATCAATTATTAACCAGTATCAACATATAGTCATTTTTTGTTAACGACTGTACTAAAAACTGCATTTCTTTGAAAACACACATTTGCATAGTAAAGTCAATCTACTGTCTTCTTGCAAACTTTATAGCTGATATTGAGACTATTAGATTACCGAACAATAGTAGGTATTCCATCGAAAACCAATTGCACATTTGCATATTATAACACTATAAATAGAAATTTCCTTATTACCCAATCCAAGTAAATGAACGGTAGGTGCAATAATGCATTGTCGGGTCAGAATGCTATCGCATCTAGTAACGAACCAAGATGTTCTCTCTAGACGGATCTTTTCTTGTGTACTCGTAATAGAGGTTAAGGATGAGGGAAGAGTTCGGCCAACTCTATAGAAATTGAATAAGCTTGCATTTTAACATTACAGATAATGGAACGATGATTTGTATTGAAATAAATACGTAGTACTTTGGTTAGGTTAGGTAAAACATAGTTTCGTCATGCACCGAGGAAAGGGCCACCGGGGAGGTTTTAGTGGGTAAAAACCCCACATAACCGCCGCCTTCCCCCCAGAAGGCGGGGTATCTTTTTGAAGATTAACCGTTAACAAAAAGGTAAAACATAGTTGGACTCGACATTCCGACCGCGATGAGAGAAGCCAGGACAGAGCATTGTGGAAGCAGCTCGTCGACGTCTCGGTGAAAGCGCTTCAGGATAAGCACGACCTTCAGAAATGAAGAATATGATGAAGAAGAAGAACTTTGGTTAGGTATAATATCGTACAAGTAAATGATCGATTTGATAAATAAATAATTTCAAATCATACGTATTTAATAATGTATTATTATTTGAGTTTTACATTTTAAACGTTACTATTTCACTATACCAAACCACAATATAAAATATTCTAATTATTAATAAGAAAACTTTCGTCTACGGTATTAATTTCCTTAGCAGTATTATTTCCATATTTCTTTGTTATTACAAAGTGAATGGCATAATTAAATAATACTTTTAACCTCAAAATCTATTATGTTATAAAACATAGTGAAACATAAGTATATATTATAAATTATATATTAGTTATAAACTGGGTGAATAACTACAATTTTTAAAGGTCTACTTATTGATGAACTATGTTTAAATAAATCGTTGGTGATACTGTAAGATATTCCGTCACATAAACAGATAATCAGTCCGCCTTTTACAATTTTTAATATAGGTATACTAGTTTTACCGACAGTAAAGTTAGCTAATTTAAGAAGGTGTGGCGTTCATTACATATATACTAAAGAGTTAGTTCTGAAAAGAACTGAATTGTTCTCCGTGAAACTTTTAAGAAAACCCAACTAGACGGGCACAACTCGACGGGTACACTCGACGGTCACAACACAACGGCCGCGAGCTGCAACAAATGAAACGGAGCAACCACGCGCATATGTAAGATCTCCGTCGGAGTGCGGCGCGGGGGATAGCGCGCCGGATACACCGCTTTTTATTGGACATAATAAGATTCAACATGTTATAGTACCCATATTGTATACGCGACCATATTTTGTATATAAACAGCAACGTTTACCCAAATAAATATTCTGGATTCCACAGTGTACTTCAACAGTATTATTTTCAACTCGTATCCAAAGTTCTGCCCAAGTATCCTGCCAAAGTGGTGACCCGAACAAGAACACCAAGCAAAGAAATTCAGAGCAAAATCTTTAGTATATATGTAATGAACGCCACAAAGGAAATCGCATGAAAGCCACACATCGATAGTAATAAACATTGCCAAAATATTCGATTCAAGTATTTAGGAATGCAGACAAAATAGTGTAAATAAATTAAGTGCTTTAACTGTTGTGGCAAACACACAAAGTCATTAATTTGTAACATCTAGTTATTACTATTTAACTTGATATAGTAAAAATGTTTCATTCAATTGGTGTGGGCTGCGTTTGAAACTCAATTTGACGGAGACTGTGTTCGTTTTATAATTTCTACTTGAATAATATTAAACACACATGGGACACATATTCTAAAATACCGCGGCATGTAGAAAAAAACACGTTTGTCCAATTTTGTAAGATGACATAATCTGTGGTTTTTTTACAGTTAAAAGTTTTTATTTTCAGCTGCACGCGAAATGGTGGTTATTCGGAACAGTACTATTTGTTTGCCGACTAATTTACCCGCGTACAGAAATGTACAGATATAATGAATAAAGATTTTTCTTCGTATTTTTGGTAACGTTCGTATTTATCGTAATCTCTCCAATAGCTTCAGTATCCATCTTAGAGCCGTAGGGGTAAGTCGCATCTGCAGACCATATATAGAGTGGTAATAAACAAATCAAATATTTGCTACAGTTTTAATCATAAATATATAATTATATTTCGATTGCATCTCTCTTACACGCAGGTTATTTAGTTAAGTACGAGAGGGACAGAAAATTTTCGCAAGTATTTAGTTTTATTATTGTATTTTGTTATACTTTTAATTATGTTGTAAAGTAGAGATAATGTTTTGTTTACTAATGACAATAAAATTCAGTATTTTCAAAGTTACAGAAGGTGGTTGTAACATAATTATGATTTTAACCACGAACTTTTGGTCACGAACTTAACTTGAAATTTGTTTGGTCATAAACTTAACAATTATTACTTAAAAATTTCGGGAACTCATTTCGTTCACTGGTAATGGTAATATCCAATTTTAAGTAATAATTGTTATGGTTGTACATATCTATATTATACAATGACACTATTCATTTTGACATTTGACACTAAACAATAAATTTCCATGTTAATGGATATGAAAATGTCACTCATTAAATATGATCATTCATTGACAGTTCGAGTGTCATTGTATTCCGGTAAAGATCCGAGTTTTCCCGAAGGAAAAAAATTCTCACTACATCTGTACAAATAAAACGTTAAATGTTAACAAATACGCATTGGTTAAGTATCCAATAAGTCAATTAAATGACGGTTGTTGGTCTGTGAAATTTGGTCTGTTACCAGTGTTTCTGGTTAACGTATTTCGTCATTGTTAGAACCTGATTGTCTATAGTGTAATTGATGTAAAAGATTTTATAATAACATACTTTAACGATAATATTATTAATAAATGGTTGAGTAGTAATTTATCGTTATTTGATTTATACGAGTAAAAATAAGCCCTGTTGTAAGAATAAATAATAATTTTAATATAATAAAGTTTCAAATGTGTTAAGGGATACAAATTTGGCAACAAAATCAAAGCAGAAATTATTTTATTCTATGAGACATTGTCATAGACTAAGAACGGCATACCTGATATATCTGATTATGTTAGAGTGAAGAAATTTTAGCTCATAGCTGACAACACGTTGCTCGATGTAATAATATGAAATAAGCGTTATTGAAAGTGTTGCCATAAGTCAAAATTCATTCACCATTCCATTAACAAGTACGAGTCAAATACGTATTCTTAAATTAAGTATAAATAAATTATATTAAGAATCGCCTCTACGAATATACAAAATTAATACAAAACTTACATTACTAATACAAATTACATCACAGTTCAATAAACAAGTTAGCGTTAAAGGTTAGAATACAGATTAAAATAATTATACTCGGGGAAACGTTAATAGAGAAAACTTTAAAAAGAATACTTAAAAATTATTTGCGTAAAACTAAAAACAACAATTTGGTGAGTTCGAATTTTAGGAACATACATACGTACACCTGATCGTTACCTTCACAAGGTAACTTTAGCTCCTAAACGCTTAAAGTTTTAAAAGATTAAAAACAAAACTTGTCAGCTTTAATATAAGCACGCAAATACTCTAATGAAAAAAGTACGACTCATAATTTACAAAAGATTCAATCGAGAAAATGCTAAGTCTCTCAGTCAGACGTAATAATAAGGGTACTTACACACTACCAGGGTAAAAGCTACATTATTTAAAAATGTTACGCAAGGATCTTGAATAACAACAGCGGGGTTTTTTAAAAATACTGTCTAATTGCAATGTACTTATAGATAAACGGTTAAGTTAAATTACGAGCTCAAGAAACGACACACGAAAATCCGTTGGTTAATATCTTAGTAAAATATCACTTTATATTATATACCGTTAAGATGACAAAAAATATAGTTTCTAATGTCCAGTGTGTAACTAACTGATAATGAGCATACTTTTCGACAACTTTTCCATCATAAGAACGTTAAATGTTTTATTATGAATATTTTGAAAGATTGTACGTTGGTTAAAACAAGGCTAAGAGATTTCTGCCGCCTGAACTTAGATGAACGAGTAACGTCTCGTCTACGGGTAAGACAGCAATGCCTGCTGGGGCCATGCAATTTTAGCGTCTATCCTTTTGTAGGCCAGTATAAAGTTCTGTCCGCTCTTCTCTGACATGACTTCTTGAGGGCAGTCGTTCTCGTTCAGCATTGTTTCTGCAAAATATATATATTGTTAATGTTATAGAATAATCTTATTTTTCATAACCGATTGCAAAATTTTCATTTTCGGTTTGGTCATATAGCGTTGCATGGTCGTTACACTGCGGACGTGATGATACCCACCCCTTAGATGTTAGGAGAGTTGCTGGAGGTTCTTCGGCGAGTTCTTCCCCAGCGCCAACGATTCTCGAAGTGGCACTCAAAGTAGTTTTTGAATGTCCCTTAGATCCGTGAAATAGTTACCGACCGAGTCGAGGTTCGGCCCTCTCGAGCGCCCTCGGATCGGAATGCTTACGCGTAACATAGTAACCGTCCAAACCGAGATTACCCCTTACCGGGGGGACCCTTGTGTCGAGTTACTAGCGATAGAGGTTCAGGCTAAGCGACCTAAGAGCTATGCCACCTTTCAATCCGGTGAAGCAGTCAATGTCAGCTTCTCTGGCCAATCTGTGTAGTTCGTCATTTAAAAAAAAAGTGATGATTCCGCTAGCAGTAGTCTATAGCTTTGTTCCGCAACTTTGTCTGCATTGTCACGAGAACGAAGTATTCAAAACCATAATATATTTCTTTAACGTTCAAAAATGTTATGTATTGTATTTTGTTCTACCAAAGTTGCCAGCATTGTATTTCATTTTGTTGGTTATTAAACAGAGAACTTTAAGCGTCAATAGCCTAATGTTTTAGGGTACGGCCTGCGTAAGGTCGTGGGTTCGAATCCACCATTCGACTATTGCCGTGAACCATGTCCTAGCACAAGCTTAAGCTTAGTTGGAATGGTTAACAAGATTGTTAGTAATATTTCTAAATAAAAAATAAAAAAAAAGAAACATTGCTAACTTTCTTTAAAAAAAAACAAAAAACTTCTTTAACTACGTTGAGCATTTTTTGGTGAGGAAAAATCTTATGATTTCGATATGCTAACTTTGTATTTATATCATCTTCATCATGAATCATTTGAGTAATAAATAAATTTCATGAACATGTAAATAACTGTTGCTCGGAGCGGCAATAGATGTGAAAACCAGATTAATGTTGATATTTCAATATAAGTTTTCACTTCTATCGGCAGTCTCTTTTATAGTTCTTCGTTCTCCGGCTCACCTTGTCCGTCGTGCAGTGCGAAAAGCGCGTAGTCCTGGGGATTGGTGATGGCAGCGGCGTGCGCGAGCGCGCGGCACAGGTCTCGCGCGCGCGCGCCCGGCCGGCAGGGGAGCGCCACGCGCCGTATGGAGCCCCGGCACTCGTCGGGTAGCGCCACACGGACCACCGCCGCACCCCGCGAGCTCTGCGACGACGACCCTCGGCGCCACTGCGGATATACTAACCACTGACAAGTGGAACAAAGAGGCGAAGTATAGCGACATTCCCTGCTCATAATATGTCACCCTAACCGAGTATGAAGTACTATTAACCAGCGATTATATATATGCTGATGTATGAATGTAAATGAAGACTACCAGGATACAATTCCAGGATCATGCCCAGATTCGGGCTGCTCCGTATGACGTGTACTGACATGAGAACCAATAAACCTGAAGGACCTTAACATCACCATACATCTGAAATGTAGCGCCAAAGAGCGCACTAAATGGAGGCTGCTTATGTGGTCACGATCCTCAGCAGTGAAGAAACGAAGAAGAAAAAGGATCATACTAAACGGAAGTCCGCCGCCTCTGCCAATCCCTCTGGGTCACCAAGCGTGAATGTTTCCTTGTATTTAAAATACCAAGATCTCTCTTCAATTCAACGTCTACTTATAGCATAACAAGTATGCATAAGAATTAAACCAAAAACCGTCTTCAAACGAATTCAACCCTATAAGTAAACGCAGTGTCTTACCGGCAGTGGCGGATTAAACGCAAGTACGCACACAAGCCATAATGTAAGTTTTAGCGTTTGTTACAAATTGAATAATTAATTGAAAGTAATTTGGTAATTTTGAACAACAAATAATTTTCAAATCGGTGTCTAAATGACGTTATGAAGTAATAAACATAATTAAAAACAATCTTTTTTTGAAGTCGATTGAACACTCACAGGTGCCGAGGTGTCGGGCGCAGGTTCCGGCGCGAGTCTCTTGAGCACGGCTACCGCCGAGAACAAGGCGGTCAGGTAGTACCCGCCCTCACCAGCCAGCAGCGCGGGCGGGAGCAGCCCTGCCATCAGCTCCGCCTCCAGCTCCGCGCACACCAACCGACAGCGGGCCACTGTCCACGCTAGAACCGGTAACAAGTCGTCCGCTCCCAACGTTCTCTCCCCTCGCATCTAATGTAATAGTATTTTAAGAATATTTCAAACATTATTCTCTCAAAAAGTTCTATTTTTTTTGTGGACATTCACTGATTGGCAAAATAGCTGACTGCAACAGTTTCTGTCCGTCGCTTAGACTGAAACTCTATTGGGTTTGGACGGTTGCTCTATTAGTTCTATTGATGGTGTCCTAACATATGGACAAAATTTGTAAAATAAATTAAATAAGGATATAAAATTGAATTGTCATGCCGTAGAAAGTAAGTATAAAAATTGTAAAAAATAAAAATGAGTCGTAGAAAAAAAAATTTGATGAGAAACGCTGGAAATGACTACAGCGATTTTTCCAAAAGAGAAAAATTCTTCAAAAGTCTTTGATCAGGGGGAAAAGGGGAACAGCATATTGTTACATCTAAACAAAATTCTATTAAGAAAATTCAAAACACTCACGCCCCGCAATTTGCACGTTCCAGGCACTCGTCTCTCGTTTCTTCGACATCCATACATCTACGTACACATGGTCGTCAATTATTTGCACTTTTATAGTTATAAAAAAATATATATTATACCAAGAGATAGATAGTCTAGTGAATATGCGGTTCGACTTACGACATCGGTTGCTATTTCACGGATAATCTAAGGGACATTCAAAAACGAAACTAACTTTGAGTCACTTCGGGAAGCGTTGTCGCTGGGAGAAGAAGTGGCCGAAGAAACTCCAGCAACGCTCCTAACATCTAAGGGGTGGAGCCTACCCATAAAATATCGGTAACGCGCGAGGATTATTCACAACCTCCGGCGCCGCCAATGGACGGTTTGTGAATTTGTAAAGATCTATCCTGTGCAATGGTATCATTGTGGCTCTTTAAAAATTATGTACATTATATTTGTGGACTCTTCCAACTAATAGGTTAGCGACCCCGGGGTTTGCAGACAATTAATTTTATAAATGATAATGACGGAGCTAGCTGAACACATACCGCATTGAACATAACAGAGATAGCTGCCAGAAGGTTCTCCAGTTTGTCTAACGGTGAGTCAGCCTCTTGCATCTTGAGGAAATGTTTTGAGATCACTGCCAAGACAGCCGACGACGGTACTTTGGTAGATTCCTGAGGAAAATCCATTTATAATGTATTGGTTTTCGTTTTGAAGACTTTGCATCTGTTCTACCGAGTGATATTCGAGAGGCAGTCACTTGTTATTTTTAATGATCGTATAAGCAATAAGAACTTTTTAATTATTACCTCATTGTTGTGCATGGATTGCATGCATCATTTCTAAAAGGTTGTCTAAATCTAAAATCGTAGTTCTGGGTAACGATGGCCTATGTGTCTGTATATCTTTTTAGCAGTGACCAAATAACAGCAAGACTGAATAAATATTGAAATGCTTCCCTCAATTATTCTCTGAAGAAGAAGAAGCTAGCCTTGACTGCTTCACCGGATTGAGATAGCATAGTTCTTAGGTCGCTTAGCCTGAACCTCTATCGCTCTAATAACTCGACACAAGGGTCCGGTGAGGGGTAACCTCCTTACGCGTAACATTGTAACCGGGCCTGGACGGTTACTATATTACGGGTAAGCATTCGCCCGAGAAACTTTCTTGCCATATCGAATCTTATTACGTGTACTTCATAATGTCATAATGTACGATAGGACCTTACCTTGACACCCAGCTGTAGCGGCGTGGAATGTTGAGCTCTTTCGATTGCGGCGTGCAGTCTGCGCAGATCGGACGCGTGCCACGCGGCCAGCAGTGTATACAGGCGACCGCGAAGTGGTCGCACCACCAATCTATGCATCACGCCCTCGAGTATAGCGTCCAGGTTTAGGAATTCTGTCGATTTCAGCTGCAAATAAACGATTTATTAGAGGTATCATAATAATACAAATAAAATATGTAGCTGTAATACCAATGACATTATCTACAAATTATTATTACTATTATTTCAACGTGCAACACTTTTGTGTGACAATTTATATACATATGATAAATAAATATCTAATTAAATACACTCGTGAGGAAAAATAAAAGGTCGGTTACGATAAAGACGCTAGCTAAATGAATTAAATTGTGCATTATAGACAGTTAAATATCCTTAAAATAAAATAAAATATTAATTTTATTTATTTAAATTTCAATAAAAATCTTACGTAAACTTGGATAATACAGTATTTTTCATCAAAATTTTATTTTTATTTGAATTTTACGCCACGACGAGGCAACACTAAGTACTAAAAAAAGGATATTTAATTGTCTATCATGCACAATTTATTTCAGTTAGCTAGCGTCTTTATCTTCCGCGATATTCAAACTTTCTTAACCGACCTTTTATTTTTGCTCACGGCTATATTATATTAGAAGCACCAGTTAAATAATAAAAATTAGAGAAAATATTACTTAAAACTGAACAAATAATAAACTGAAAAATCCTTACAAACTATAGTATATAGTAATCCACAGCGTGACCGGTGAGGGCGACCCTAGTTAGTTTCGGGCATCAGCCCTGATATGGGTTGCGAAGCCGATCTTGCTCTTGAATATCCGGTCGCAAGTGGTACAATATAGCTGATCGGTGACATTGTTAGTGTAGTTGTAGGAGGGCTTGGGGCAATTTCCGTTAAAAATTAATCTATCTTTAATACACTTTTTAAATTTGGAAGTAGTCAATGACTAATCAAATAGTCACAACGGCGCGTCCTCACAATATTTATACAAAATTAATTATAAGTAAGATTACGAACTAATAAAGTTACATTATTAATTACAATTCCAATATGATGATCAACTAAATTATTAATTATGAATTAAAAATACAATAACATTCAGGTAAATAACTAAGATATTATTGGAGGTAGTTATTATACATAACAATAGCTGGCCATGTGTTGCTAGCTAACAAACCCTAAGTTCTTTTTGGCAATCTATAATCAGAACGCTCTGTGTTGTGTCAAATAATATATATGCGAACTTAGTTGAACTTAGCTAGCTCACCTTGAGTCTTTCTTTCTCCACTTCCTTTTCAAATTCTCTTTCTCCATGTTTAACAAGATAGTTCTTCATGCCGGACATGAATTGTCTCATATTTCGCATCATCACCTGAAAATGTTATGATGAATATTTTTTAATTTTTAACTAGTCAACTATACTTCCTAAAAATTATCTTAAGTAAGCGGAAAATTGATTTCTTATATTTACGAATTTTATACAGTGAAAAAGATTAATTTTACGGCTTTTGAATGGAATTTTTTATTCCAGACGTCATTTTAATTATTTTTGTATATAATATATATAAACACAAGAAGAAAGCTATTACTAACATTCTTGTTAACTTCATTCCAACTAAGCTTATGCATGTGCTAGGAGATGGTTCACGTCAATAGTCAAATGGTGGATTCGAACCCAAAACCTTCTTACGATGCGCAGACCGTACCCTTAACCATTAGGCTATTGATGCTTGATTTTAATTAAAAAGGAAATTATTCCAAACTACATACGATAAGCTCACACCATTTAGAAGTATTTTAGTAGTTCATAGCATTCTAGCCTAATTGGCAAACAAAAGTATTATTTTAACTTAAAGTAACTTTAAAAGTAACACAGTAATAAAGCGGCGATCATTACCTGGGGGCAGGTTTCCTTCGAGTCCAATGTGCACGCGATAAAATTGTCCACGTTCTGCGCGAAGGTGGTGCTCTTGTCTTGGGCGAGATGTAACGCGTACGCCCGTAAAGCCGCGCCCGCACCGCGAGAAGTACGCCCGCCGCGTAGCGCTCGGACGCGGCCAGCCGCTGCTTAAGAAAAAAAAACAGTACATGCAACGAAACGAACTCCACTCCCTCTAATATTCTCAAACTACGCTCTCTAATATTTGCTCTACACTGACATCTTGAGTTAATCAATGCAACAACAATTATGTATATATATATAGTTGGCAACACCGTGACCGTTGACGGCAACCCTAATAAGTATACACGGAATATATTGAATACCCGGTCGAAAGTGGCACAAAATAGCTGACCGGTGACATTGTAGGTATAGTCGTAGGAGGGCTTGGGGCGAGATTTCCGTTCGTGGTTCGTTTTGTGTCTAGATCAATGAGACGGTTCTTTTCAAAATCGGTCACACCTGCTTTGACACGAGAGCGTCACTCTGGCCGCAATGACTGGCAGATAGATGGCGCTTGAGCACGTCTTTGTACTGCCCGCCGCGATTGCGTTTTCCGGTTCAGAGCTCGGTCAATAAAGCTTTTGGCAGTCTACAGTCGTCGGAACAACAATTAACGAGTGCATCACAGCAATAATAAACTTTACAGATAGTTGAATGAAGGTTTGTTGCTTAATCATGCCAGAACGGCTGAAGAGTTCTGGATGAAATTTGGCACAAAGCTAGATTATAATCTAGAATAGCCCATAGGCTATATATTGATCAAGTGCTTACTGTAAATTATAAATTACTTGGATACTTACTAAATGTATCTCAATGAAATATTGTTTTCTATAGATCTAGAATTTTTCCTTTTATAAAAAGAATATAAGCTAGTTAGTCAACTGACAGTATTATCATGACAGTTAATACACGTTTACATGTATATTATTGCCATGCTTCAATATAATAATAACGCAATCCTATTTAAGTCGAAGACAATGTTTTTAATAGCAAATTATTCTAAACCAAACACCGAAAGTAAATAAGTACACAAATATCTTGCGGTATTTCTATGCACATATTGCATAAGAATGCAAACGTTAATCTTGAAATAGCAGTATATTATTACATATTATTTACATAGATTGTTTAACGGTGATAGTAGAATTTAATAAACCAAGTCGCTAATTAAACTTAACGGCAAATTTAGGAGAACATAAAAATTATCTAAAGAAAGTTAGAGAATCATTTTACAAAACTAACAATAGTCTAATGGTTTAGGGTACGGCCTGCGAATCGTAAGGTCGTGGGTTCGAATCCACCATTGTACTATTGCCGTGAACCATGTATTAGCACAAGCTTAAGCTTAGCTGGAATGGTTAACAAGATTGTTAGTAATGTTTCTGAAAAAAAAAAAAGGAATATTGCTAGCTTTCTTTTAAAAAAATCAATTTTTTTCGTAATCTTAGTTACTAATCTCTTAATTGGAAATAAATTTTCAAAGTTAATAAAACAAAAAATGAAATCATTTTTCAACGGTTGCTGCACTTAAAAAAATCAAATTAAAAGAAAAAATGGACAAATTAGTAACGTGTTTCCTCTACAAGCTGTGATCAAAATCTCTTGACGTCTATACATCGACGCTAGAAAGCAAAAACACATATGGCCATTTTTACTTTTTTACGTCGTTAGAATTAGAAAAAAAAGACGCGTCGAATGATATATGACTTGTTACAATTGGATGAAAAATAGAGAAAATAGAATTTTCTCTTCTTATTTCTATATTATTATTCTATTTATTTTTTGTAACGTAAAACGATTTTCTTGTGAAAAAACTCTAGGTTAATGCCGTGGTACAATAGTCAGCAAAAAGTAATAAATATACAGCTCTAGGTCCTCAAACACAAAAGTTATAATATTTTTTTAAAGTTGAAATGTTTTTCGGCTCTGGTGAACAATGTCATTTTTTGTGGGTTACTACGTTTACAAAAATTTTCATTATCTATTGTTTCCTGTGGTAGTCTCTGCTATTCTTCCATTACGACTCTTCGCAGTTCAGCCAATTTGTAACACGTGACACAAGTCGTCCACCATGTGGAATATCGTTATTGATCCGTCGCCACTTTCTTCTATCCCCAGCCTTGTTCAAAGCATTACTAACCGAGGACTCTACCCCTCACCAGGGGACCCTTGTGTCGAGTTACTAGCTGTAGAGGTTCAGGCTAAGCTACCTAAGAGATATGCCACTTCTCAATCCGGTGAAGCAGTCAAGGCTAGCTTCTGCGGCCAATCTGTGTAGTTCGTCATTGACAAAAAAAACCGAGGTGCCGAGAAAGGTGCCATTGAGAGACTGCCGTTGACTTTGAATGGTGATAAAATAACGAACATTGCATTTGTTATCATTTGAACAAATGTTAGTAGGGCAGATGTTTTAAAGTACGTTCTCTATTATAGTGTTTTTGTGCCCTATTCGGATGGCGTATGGGGTGGCGACCCTATTCGAAATAATAGGGGGATGAAGCAAACACACGCGCGCGAACAGCTGTATGATTTGTTATAAAAAAATTGTAACGCTGCGCAACCAGTGGCGTTTCGCGGCATTTTGAGGTTCAAAAAAAATCAGTGATGGCTTAGGCTAACTCGACTTACGATTTGATGTTGGCTGATTCGAATATCGAATCGGCATACACACATAAGAAAACAAGAGCGTCTATTTCTTAAAGAAACCAAGATTCCGACTTGAAATCATTAAAACTAAAAACTAGGTCGAAAGAATGTGTGAATTTATAACTATATCAGATATCAAAACTTGGTTCCGTTACAATTGGCGCTTGTTCATTTAATCCACTATGGTTTTCCAATGACATGCCTGCCTACTGCAATATTGTATCAATCGTAATTCGATATATAGTTAGTGATACCATTCAAATACTAATACATTTCAAAATAATTAATAAAATAAAAAACAAGATAACGGTTTTTGGTACCATGCTACTTGTATTGTGATAGGTTGATTTTTAGTGAAATGTCATTGGCAAATAACAGACCTAAGACAGGTACCTGGACCGGTCAAAGTAATAATCTCAGTCTACCCCACTGAGTTAAGAGCGTTTATATTTTATTTATTTCAAAATGAAAACGTCATTTATTACATTCTAATCGCCTCAAAAAAAAAAAATAATAAATTATGTTTTTATAGTATAAATTAAATAACATAACGCTTGATTTTTATGTGAATTGATTTATTTGATTATTTATTTTGATTTAGTTATTATTTCAAAATCGAATAGAAAATCAATTTGTGTTGTTTTAATTACGTTATGTCACAATGCCAGATGCAGAAATATAAAAAGAAAGGAAAAAAAATAAAACATTACCTACACTGATACGAATGACTAGATTCGGAGTAATTTTCTTTCAGCTTGTGTTTCCTTCGAGCGCTTTTGAATATTAGACAAGCTCTAATTTTACCACAGATACGCCTAAATATGTTTCTGATGGCTTTAAAGAATCTACATAAAGGACTCAGGTTTGGTTTCTTTTCAGCTTCTGCCTTTGGCCTCAAATCATCACAATGACAAGTCGGAGATTTGGCTACAACCACAACGCGAGCCTTATTCACACTCCTTTCTCCTGATATCTTGCATAGATGTGTTAGCGAATCCTTCTTCGATAGATGATGCTGAAAATTCGGCTCCATGAATTTCTCCTTCGTCACTATAACCCAATCACTCTCCAGAACGTGTTCGCTAAGGTTGTCACATCGGAAATTTTTAATAGTCGTCAACACGTACACTTCATCGCCCGAGGATATTACCACATCGGGTATTTGAGGCACATCTAGTACTTCTGATTTCTCTGCACGTTTCGGTTCAGATATTCGGTCAGTATTCGTCCATGTTTCGTATGGCGCGTTTGTCTTCGTTTCAATCGCCTTCGCGGACTTTCCTGAGAACAACTTTTTGAACCACTTCATGACTGATCACCCGGCGGTTTCTTCCCGCGTGCAGGAAAGATTTGAAACGGAAATTTCTCATTCACACGATGTATACGTTATCCGGGCACGATACGGCGTGCGTGAGCGTCGGTGAACAACTGAACGTGTGGGGTTATAGACTAGAGATGGCACGCTCCCCCGGTTGAAAGAATGCTCGGCACGCTCAGACCTTTACCCTTTGACAATTGTTAAATTATTTACATAGTTAAAGTAGTTATAGATAATTACGCGCTCTACAAAGTTATTTAATTTCATTATAATTCGTAATGATTCATGAATCGTTATCGTAAACATGCAGTCGTAATGTGGACGCGCTTCTCTGTGCAATATTTATACTGGATCCGGAGCTATTAAATCATTTTGATTACTGGTTACATTTTTATTGCTGTCAAGGAGCAAATGTTTAAGACACCTGCTTATGTTTTACGACGTTTATATATGACGCATAACTATGACATTGATATGTCATATTTATAATAACTAGTTTCCTTAGCGACATTACGATCTTATGGTCGGAAATTCGAATTCCACGTTGTTTGTATCAATGAGTATTTCGGGTTCGAACGTTCAAAAAAATAATCGTTGCCTAAGTGAGCTAACGATCGCGCTATAAGGATTTCAGTAACAATCGGCTTATTACTTCCCTGAAGGATTTTCGAATTCTTTTGTAATCATTTCATTTACACAAAGTTCACGAGTTACTATATCCCAGTAGTCGCATATGAATTTTGTTAGCATGTAACATGCCCTATGCCTTGAAATTTCTAAGACATGTTAGGTTTCCCCACTATGTTTTCTTTCACCGAGCACGTAGTCACATAAAATTGCAACCATCGATTTTATTGTCGCCGGCACCGGAGATCGCCGGGTTGCTGGCATATTGCAACTTGAAGTGACCGCCCGGACACGGAGCTACCACGGCTCGAAGTATGTAAGATTATCGGCAATTCAATGTATGAGCTAAAAATCTATAAAGTTTTAGAAAATTAAACTAGGAAGTAGTAGTGCGATATTTCTATGAAAATAAAACATCACTCACCAAGTAAAGGATCCAAGCGATCTCTGAAGCTCTTCGATCGTGATGCAGCTGCCGGTCCTCTTCGAGATACGGGAGACTCCCATTCGCAAGGCTCATCCTTTCAACAGAAGAAGAATTGAGAAGAAGAAAAAAAATCTCTCACACAATTTACCCTAGAGAGGTAGACATAGGTAGCTTATTAATTCCCATATGTGGCTCGTCATCATACCATACCAGGCGTACATTTTTAGCAAGTGATTTTTTTTTACTAAGAAAATAAAAAACGGCAATTATTCATTGGTTGAAACCGACTGGGATTCAATCAGCAACTAATCTAATCATAAGTTAGGAATGCATTTACAATTCTACTATTATCAACAAGTTTACAAGTCTACTATTGTCGATGAATTTTCACTACGACAACCGCGGAATTTTCTGTAAACCTATATATGATACACCATACAATAATTTATTATATCTCAAAGGGTTTAGGCAGCGTTTTCGTTGAAAACTTCCAGACGGCTTATATTTTGCAGAAATATCGTTATATTTTAGCTAGTGTATATGAAAACTTAATAAATTGCTAAAACATTTCTCCAGAACCGTTCTATTAACTGGTGAGCATAGCTTGAAAATCAGTGTAGTAGTTTTTGAGTTTATCGCGAACAGACAGACAGACGGAAGCGACTTTATTTCATACTATACAAGGATAAGAAACAGGGCTAATTGCCATTCTTATCCAAGTTCCGGAAACCAATTAATATAAATAAGCACTGGGCCGTGAGTAATTAACGAAACAATAGATATTTTAAAGTAATGCAAGCGATTAAGACACAATTACACACTGGAATTAGTTCACTGACGTCGCTAATCAGGGCTTTACCGTTAGTCGTCGCTTAAGCAAACAATTAAAATAGACCAACTTGCGTTAACATCTTTGTACATTAATTACTTGCTGTCACAGACGTCAAAAACGTTCGTATTACGATCCGATTAACATGACCATAGACAAGAGAACTCACAAACGCGATGAAAAGTTATTCATTGGTTTGTGTGTCTAAAGAAATATATTACCACGTCGGTAACTCAGAGGGGTGGGCAGAGAATAAGGGTTACCATTTTTTACGGTCCAGCCACACCTCTTCTCGTTTTATTGGTTCTGAATACATCTGTCATCTAAGGGTGGCATTAGTAGTACGCTGTCAACCCGTTATGGTTAAAAAAGAAGTTAAAATTATTTAAATTTCAATATTAATTACCGAATTGTGTGAATGGAGCCGTGGTAGCTCAGTGTCCGGGCGGTTGGCTCTTGTTGCATAGTACGCTAGCAACCCGAGTTCGAACCCGGTGCCGGTACCAATAAATTTGTTGTTGCAAATTTATGTGCTGATTCACCACGCGCTCTGAGGTGAAGGAAAACATGGTGAGGAAACTTACATGTCTGAGAAAAAAACTCTGAGGCATGTGAAGTCTGCAATCCGCACTAGGGCCACGTGGCGGACTATGCCCTTATACTCTCTTTACAGAGAAGGTCTGTGCCCAGCAGTGGGACACTTATTATACATATATAAAGGCTATAACTTTTAACTTTTAACTTTACCGAATTTTCCCTACAACCTTGATCCATATAAGAATAATGGAGCTAAAGTTATAAAAATACGTTTTGGTAAGGTTTTTTAGAAGGAAATAAAAACTCATTAAATTGGCACTAAATGCATATTGCAGCGATCTTTATCCTCTTAGTACTATAATTATAGAACTAATATCTATAATTATAATTTTAATTCTTTATTAAATAATACTACTACGCATCTACATAGACAACTTGTATCTTAGTTTAAAAAATCACGCTTTAGATTCGTCAGCAATTCCTAGTAACTGTAGACTGACGGTAGATTAAAATTAAAAAGTAAATAAAATACGTTAAATTTTCTTAATTCGCGTAAACATAATCAATTGAAATGTGGTACAAAGAGCAAAAGATAAGAGGATTATATAGGAAATCTTTTTTTTTCTTTATTTATTGGGGACTTTTGCCCTTTTGGGCATGTCAGCCCCATCATAGCCTACCCTACGCAAACACACATCGGTCTCTTGAAGCGACAAAGAAACTCATCAATGTCGTACGGCCATAGCCTACAGCTTCCTCGCTTCCTCTGAGGTCGGATCAGACAGCAGCATTAAGAAATACCACATGTTGCTCCCTCAGTTTTAGACTATCTATTAATGACTTTCTTTCCGCTTCATGTTTGGCACATTCCACCATTATGTGGTTGGTTGCTGGTGGTGTCATCTGCTTAGTTCCGTGAACTTCGGAGGTACGGGCCTCGGGGTGTTACCCCATTACCCGGGTTATCAGCGCAGGGGCGACTGCTCCTGGTCTTGGGTACCGTTTTAACACGGATTTTTAGGTATAACTATTTTTGCGTCGTGGCTAATCCCTCAAGCGTCAGCCGCGACGAATCTATCCATTACTACGCCCTTCCAACCTCTCGGTCTCTATTGAGACGGAGGTCGAGAGGGCCTATACGTTCAAAAGCTCCCTAGAATAGGGGAATTTGAACCTACGATTATGTGGTGCACATCATCCACCATATGGCAAATGTCACAGTTCGGTGACTCCGCCTTCGTGCAAAAATTTTGCAGGAAAATGTCCCGACTTCAATCTGTGCACCGTTGTACATGTTTTTTTTTAATAAAAAGAAAGCTAGCAATATTTTTTTTTCAGAAATATTACTAATAATCTTGTTTAACCATTCCAACTAAGCTAAAGCTTGTGCTAGGACATGGTTCACGGCAATAGTCGAATGGTGGATTCGAACCCACGACCTTACGATTCGCAGGCTAAACATCCAACCATGTTTCCTTCAGGAACCAAGTCAAATGAGTTTATTATTAAATATCTAAACAAGGTCAATAACTTATGATGTTTTTGACCCCGAGATGTCGGTAAAAAAAGGCATTATGCAACATTTTCTCTTTACATATAGATAATTGGTTGTAAAACAAATACAATTAGAGATATTACGCAGTAGTATGTAACGGTACAGTTAAATTATCAATGTATATGTAATTGACCAACATTTGCGATAGTGCAACACGCACTACGATTTACGATACGGCCGTAGACTTTACTTGCCCCGAACGTGTTTGATCAAATGACCTCATAAATGTTTTACTCCATACAATTTGTACCGATGACTGTTTATAGTAAATTACAAACCTTAATGACTAATGTTTTGATGACTTTGATGATGAATTTTAACCGACTTCATAAAAGGTGTTTCAATTCTACTGAATATAGTTTCTTGCTATAATGGTAAAACTATGAAGAACATTCTTTTTATACTTTCTAAGCAAGTTCTTGACCACGATCCTACCTGATGTTAAGTGGAAATGCAGTCCTGGATGGTAAGACGCACTAACTTAGTAAATGCCTATTCACTCTACTCTTGAAAATACCCACATTGTAATAGGAGGGAAAGACAGACGCGGGCAACTCTATTCCAGTCCTTTGCCGTATGAATAATGAAAGACGAAGCAGAACGTTTCATTTGGATTCGAGGGATGTTCACAACAAAAGGATGAAATCCCGCAGTGCGTCTTGAAGTCCGATGTGAACGGGGATGGGGGATTAGATCATGTAGTTCCTTACGCCTGTGGTCAACAGATTGGTTTCACACTGAGCAGATTGGTTTTAGCTGACATGCCAGAACATATTTTTTTGTGACGATCTACACAGATTAACGAGAGAAGCTGACTTTTACTGCTTTAAAAGATGGAGAGGTGGCTCTTGGACGCTTAGCCTGAACCTCTGTACCTAGTAACTCGTCCCAAGGGTCATCCCGATAAGGGGTAACCATAGCTTGGAGGGTTACTAACCAGATCATCGTAATATAATTATGATATATAAGCTCTAAGACTTCTTATTCTTCTCTTGGTGCCATCTTCTATCGAAGGTTGGCTACCATCATGGCGATTTGGACCCTTGACACAGCACACAGAACCTCTACAACTAGTAACTAGATACAAAGCTCGCCCTGGTGAGGGGTAACTTGGGCTTGGGCGATTCCAGGGCGCTCGAGAGTGCCGAACCACGACTGGAAAAAGAAATCAGAAAAACATATCCAGCAGTATCTTGTGACTCACTGATTATTTCGACTTATAAAGGATAGGACCCATAGATTTGTAGTAAAAGAGATTTTCGGCTTATCGAGTTTCAACAAATGACGTTTTACTGTAACATCTTTTAAGAAGTTGTTTTGTTTTAAAGTCATAAGCGAAATGGAGTTTGCTTTTTTTCAGAAAAAAAGTCGTTTTATACAGGATAATTACAAATTATAATATATGTGATGTCATACTTATTATAAAGTAGTTTTTTTTTTTTTTTTGGCATGAGGCTGGACTACTGACTTTTTTGCTAGAAATCAGAGTTTATTGCCCCTTGTCATATTTTTCTCTGAGCATAGTCTGCCTATGCTATAGCTAGTTCCCCCAACGTGGGTGGTTAGGGATGTTTTCACTCATCACTTTCTTCCATCTCTTGTTAACACACACACAAAGAAATAAACTTTACAGTCACTCTTATTGTCTATCTTCTATTTCTATCTTTATAAAGTAGTTAAGGAAATTAAAAAAAGGGATAAGGGAGAAAAAAATGTTACAACAATTTCTTTAGAATATGTTGTTTAAATATAGCCGTGAGCAAAAATAAAGGGTCGGTTGGGAAAGATTGAATATCTCGGAAGATAAAGACGCTAGCTAACTGAAATAAATTGTGCATGATAGACAATTAAATATTCTTAAAATAAAATAATATATTTTTATTAATTTATTTATATTTCATTAAAAAACTTAAACGAAAAGGATAACTTACGTAAACTTGGATATTATAGTATTTTTCATTACATTTTAGTACCATGTGGCGTAAGCTAACGTCTTTATTTTCCGACATATTCAAACTTTCTTAACCGACCCTTTATTTTTGCTCACGAGTGTATTTATGAATGTGTTATTGAAAGTTGATTATTTTAATTTTTTTCATTTAGTATCATTGATTCTCGGTCCTTAGTGGAATGCGGACACAATATATAGTATATAGAGGAGACAATCTCAAGAATTATCTAGGCTTAGACAGTAAATTAGCGATATCAGGTATGGTGCGGTCGGGTCACGACGGGCGCAAGAGATAGTGTAATACTCAGAAATAAATAGTAGGAGGATATATGTATTGGGGACGTTATGCTCTATATATTTATTGAAGTGTGCATATATTCTGTATCTAAAATGGAGGAGTCGAAGCATATTTACGAGCACAAACAGAAACCGACTTCAAATCGAATCAAGCGGTAAACGCTATTAAGTGCGACCGCGCTCTTTGTATTTCCGAATTATCGTACAAACAAACAAACATTTTTTTTAAATAGCAACTAATTAAATTACAACCTGTGAGATGGATCACCAGGCCTAAACCCCACGGATGTGCACAAAACCTTTTAAAACGATTAGAGAGAGAAGGAGAAGGTATACATAAATATATACATATAATTGTTGAGTATCATATGTGTGTGCGAATGTGTGTGGGAAGTTGTGTGCGCGGATGTGTGTGTGTAAATGTGTTTGTAAAGTGTACTCAAATTCGTTTAATATAATTATTACACACAAAAATATGCCAACAACTGGTAAATATTTAAGTATTCGTATCGTAGGAATATTAGGAAATCAAATTAATCAGAACCTAACGGAACTTTCTTCAAACTGCTCGTAAAGTACATTCTTTCTAATAAAAAATGCATCATCGAAATCGGTTGACGTGATATATTGAGAAATTTGTCAATTTGTGGCGCACATATTGATGGAAATTTAACCTTATATGGTTTTCTCATGGATGCCATTATCAGAATTAGACGGTTGTGATCCCAACACCTGGCAAGCACCAGCTTTCAAACAAAAAAAGAATCATCAAAATTGGTTCACCCCGTCGGAAGTTAGGAGGTAACTAACATAAGATACGGACGACTTGAGAACCTCCTTTTTAATTGGTTGATAAAGATTACAAGGGACATGGGTTATTATTATTATAAATACTTGTAACTTACTGTTTCATAGGATTGATGTCCATTACATGGAGGTATGAGACCATCCCACTGCGAACTGTCCCACGGCTCTGAGAACACCGTCCCGTCGTCACTTGCCTATGAGACACACAAACACGTCATGTTAAAAATACACACACAAACACGTCATGTAAAAAATTTTTTAGGAATAGGAGCAAATGACCTAACGGCTCCTCTGATCTTAAGTGATCACGCCCGTGATCATCCATGATGACCTTGCATTCAGATGAGCTGCAATTGTGTTGGGAGAAAGGGGTAGACTTGTTTAAAAACAGGATAAGAACTGATTCCACGCAACGGAAGAAAATTATGTGAAAAACACACAATTGTGATACGCCTAACATCAAGATGATATTATTGGAATTGGGGCGTTTTTCTTGTAAATTTTTACGTTTGTATCTCTGTCATTGATGAAACTGTCTTAAAACATTTGTTTTTGCTCGATATGGGTAACATCCGTGTACGCAATTTCATTAGAATAATTTTCATATATTTTTTTATTCAAATCACATTTTAAAGTACCAGAACATGAGAACAAATCAGTATAGATATAGTGAGAAAAGATTTTCCTTTGTAATTTTGCGAAAAAGTTCGTATTTATCGTGCTCCCTATTATAGCTCCATATTAATGGATATGAAAATGTCACATTTAATACGATCATTCATTATCAGTATGGGTGTCATCGTATTCCGATAAAGATCCGAGTACTCCCGAAGGAAAATAATTTCTCATTACATCTTTACTAGATATTTACCTGTTCGGACAAGGGTCTCAGATCGTGCACGTTATCGTAGCAGGACGCACGCGGCGGTGGTCTCACTTCTTCGGGCAAGGCGACTGGCTCTGAATTGAGTCTCAACTCGGGAAACCTACAACAAAGTTTGTGTCAGGTGACAAGCTTCTTTTACAAAGTGTTGCCCGTTACCATATAATTATGATGTTCGTTACTGACGTGGCAGGATCAACACATGTGTGCTCACGTGCGCTCAATGCGGGCGCACATTTACAAGGAAAAGTGGGTATGCAAGCCACATGAGGGTACACTTATTGGCAGGAATCATCATAATTATAGGAGTTCACGAGTTCATTGCCTGATATAAAATCCAAATAAAGTTGCAAATTTTTCGCTATCAAATTTCAGCGTCAATAGCCTAATGGTTTCTTCTTTTTCTTCGTTCCCTCACTGCTGAGGATCGCGACCACATACAAGCAGCCTCCATTGAGTGCGGTCATAGGCGGAGTGTACCGCACACTGTAAGCTCCCTCCCACCGTGATGATCATCCACCATGATCATGTGCCATGTTGTAGGCGCCCTACCCTGAGCAAGTTTGCCGTCCATTTTGCCTAAGATGATCTGCTTCTCCAGACAGTGCTTGGAAGACCGCATGATGTGTCCAAAGAAGCTGAGGGCTCTTTGGCGGCAAATTTCGGATAGCCGTGTGGAGATCTTAAGCTCCTTCAGTATGGACTAATGGTTTAGGGTACCTACAAATCCACCATTCGACTATTGACGTGAACCATTTCCTAGTACAAGCCTAAGCTTACTTAGAATGGTTAATAAAAGTGTTAGAAATATTTATGAAAAATAAATATTGTTAGCATTATTCTTTTTAAAAAATTCCATATTTAATGTATATAGGTATATTAAAATCTTTTCTGATGTTTGTATGGTATGACTATGAGTATTACTCATTTATTTTCAGGCTACTTCAAAAAAAAAAGTTCTCCATCCCTTTTTATGAATGTTTGAGAACTCATAACGCTGTCGTTTGTGTACCGATTTGGTTTCAATTACATGGATGTAATGAATTTTGTTGGCAGCAAATCGTGTGGAAGAATGTTTCTTGATTGAGTCATTTACTAAGGATACGATAATCGAAGACTTAGTACTTCATAATGACAACGATCACAGATAAATATAGAAGAAGAAGAACTTCGTAATGTAACTACACTCGTGAGCAAAAATAAAGGGTCGGTTAAGAAAGTTTGAATATCTCGGATGATAAAGACATATCCCTAAAATAAAATATTTTTATTTATTTATATATATTAAATTTAAACGAAAAAGGATATCTTACGTAAACTTGGATAATACAGTATTTTTCATAAAATTTTATTTTTATTTAAATTTTTGTACTTAGTGTTCCATGTAGCGACACTAAGTACTAAAGTTTCTTAACTGACCCCTTTGTATATTATACCCTGTAAATTTACAAGCAAAAAAAAACCGACTTCAAATCGAAACCAACGTTAAACGCTATTACGCCCCCTTTGTATTTCCGCATTTTCGTAGGAATGTTCATCACCATCATCATCATTCATTAGAAGTCATTTTTTACTGGTAAATATTCTTGCTGTAATATTAAAATATAAATAAATTACTTTTGTGCGACAACTTGGTGAACGGTGAGGTGCTGGGCGACTTCGTCCACTCCGCTTAGCCTCTCCTGCTCGGCCAGCGAAGGAAATGTCCCGTTTTCACTGTTCCCACCCTCGTCATTTTTATCTGTGAATATTTTAGTTATGAGTCGAAAGGTCATACTATTGTCGATGCACTTCAGCACTGTAGTACTCTATGGTGCTGTATTACTTTATTAGGCGCCTCCACTCCCTTCAAAGTTAAGTTAAAGTAACAGCTTTTACATATGTGCCACTGTTGGGCGCAGGCCTTCTCTGTAAAGAGAGTATAAGGGCATAGTCCACCACGTGGCCTTAGTGCGCATTAGACTTCACATGTGTTAGAAAATTTTTCTAGGACATGTAGGTTTTCTCACGATGTTTTCCTTCACCTCTGAGTGCGTAGTAAATCAGCACATTGAATTGCAACCTCAAATTTATTGGTGCCGGCATCGAGGATCGAACTCGGGCTCAGCCACCACGGCTCTCCTCTCCCTTACAGTAGCTTTATTAGCATTTGTGCATAGTTCATTCGCATATATGATGCCCTTCACTTCTCCTTCATACCTGCTATTGATACTAGATGCTCGATGGACGAATCCGTCGACAAATGTGACCGAAATATGTGAGAAATGCGAACAATCGAGGGCAGATGTTGCTTTACGCCGAGATCCTTAGGGATTGAGGTGTTTCATTAACAAATTTATACAGCCTATTATTTTACAAATGTTTTACTTACTAATAAACTGCCAGCTTGAATCAACGGTCCATGGTTGATCACCTTTTCCAACGGGTGGTTTATTGCAGACTCGTGGCGGCTCCACGGGCCGCATTTTTGGTTTATTTCGAAGTGACACCAGGTTATCAACTGAAGTTGACGTATTTGGAGACGAGGCTAATTATAGAAAGCCAAATATTAGACATCAAGAAAATTATAAATTATCCATCAATAGAAACATATAAAGCGATATGAATTATTGCTTATTTATTCTACAACAAAACCTACGATATATAGTCAAAACGATGGCAATAAAATTCTTACGTGACAGTTCTTCAATACTATGCATATCTCTGAGTGGGTAATATGGATGATTCTGATTCGGTGGTTCGGAATATCTCTGAGACAAGTTCACGCCAACTCTTAGTAACTTCCTTCTTTGCACTGGTGGAAGGGCAGCCTGCAATATATGACCAATGGTGGCTTGAGAAATTTAAATCCTTAATATGAATAACAAAACATCACTTAATTAACGAAAATTGCACAATGATGGAGAGCTGTGGTAGCTCAGTGTCCGGGCGATTGCCTCAAGTTGCATAGTACGCTAGGAACCCGAGTTCGATCCCCGGTGCAGGCTCCAATAAATATGCTGTTGCAATTTTATGTGCTGATTTACCACGCACTCGGTGGTAAAGGAAAACATCATGAGGAAACCTACATGTCTTAGAAATTTTTTCTAGGACACGTGAAGTGACTAGTGGCGGACTGTCCTAATCCTCTCTTTACAGAAAAGGCTTCTGCCCAGCAGTGGGACATATATAAAGGATTGTAACTATGAAGATGTGTGCCGTTTTTAAAATAATTTTTTAAAAGTCAGAAAATATCAAAAAATTGGGTTAAGTTGAACGTAATCAAGAAAGCAATGTGATTAAAGCAAACTACATTTTGTAAATATGACAAAAAACGGTCATCGTATTAGTAACCATACATTTGAAATTGGTAAAAAATCTCTATCATCTAATCAAATTAAGATAATAAAGATAGAAAAACGTTATTGATAGTCTAAAATTTTACGAAATAATTATAAAGAAATAGAAATTGTATAAAAGACGTACTTCTTTCAAAGCGTCAACTGGATCAGCGTAGAATGGGCTGCCAGCATTGTCTTTCTCTGCTTCTTCAGTCGCGGCTTCCTTAATACAATCGTCCTCTAATTTAACAGTCTCCATGCTCTCAGTCCTATAATTCTCTCTATATTTAAGTGCAGCTTCAATTTCCTCAGTCAATTTCTTATTCATGTTTAAAGCAATATTAAGTTTGTCAGGTCTTTTTGGCACAATCTCCCCTTTACTATTGGTCGTTGCTATTATTTCACAGGAGCCGTTGAAACTCTTCTTTAGTGAGTTATCAGAGAGATTTTTCTTCTCGATAAGGCTTTCCGACGAATTGATTAGATGAATATTTTCTTTCTCTAATATTGACTGTGTACTTTTAGCTGTATTTAATTTCGCTGTAAATATACAATTATCATTGTTTACATTTAGTAGTCTATCGAAAATTGTGTTCGGTGCAAAATCATTTGGGTTTAAAGAATTTATTTCTCATAAGAACATTTTTACAAAGTCCACTTAAAATGAGATATAAGGTACTTAAATAATATAATTAATGATGTGCCTCTGGGTCGCAGGTAGATGTCGTCACATGTGTATCATCAAATCTTTTAGCTTGTTTTTAAATTGCTGGAAAGTGTCGCACTCCTTCACTTTATTTGGCAGGCTATTGTATAACTCTGCTCCTTTGTACAATATCGTTTTCTTTCCGCAATTGGTACGTGGGGTGATTAGGTCGAGCTTATCTTTGTTCCTCAAGTTACGAGTTCTTTCTTTTTTATGCAATTGTATATTTGTGTGAATTGGATTTGTTATAATTATCCTAATTAGAGTGTAAGTACAGTAAGTGTGTAGTTGTGTGATATTAAATAATTGTGTTCTTTTATACAATTCATCTGTTGGCGTTAGGTAGTTATAGTTAAACAAAACTTTTATTATTCTATTTTGTGTTCTTTGCAGGGGAGCTAAATGAAAAGAGATGAGAGAGACAGCAGCTGAACCCCATATTTCTATTTAATATTCTAAGTGTGATTTTACTAGGGAATTGTAGATAACTGAATCGTATTTTTACTTACGTAGTGTGTCAGGTAAGAGATCTGGTCGTTTACTTTTCATCAGTCCATTGTTCACATTATTGTCACTCTCAGATTTCAGTGGCTTAAAGGTAGTACAATTGTTGCCCTCCGGTCCCCAAATATCCTCGTAATCACTTACTTTATCCAGTAACGAGCTTCTATAGTACACGCCCGGTGATTCTAGTATATCTGATTCCTGGAATGAAAATAATAATTTTAATATCGAACACATTTAGAATGATACATTTTAATTATTAAATATATGTGATTATATTTGACATGCAATTAGTAATTATAGTACATTACACACAATATACTTATATGCTGAGCGATTGAAATGCACATGCTATAATCTCTTTTACTATTCGTAATATAATTTATATAATATAATAATTCTTATATTTTTATATTGCGTTAGCGTACTATCCTTTCTAAGTATACAATGAATTAACTAATATACCGCATATACCTGATAATGTTTGGACTCCTTTCGTAGGGAGTGTTTACTCCTCCTTGATCTACCAGACGGCGTGGTACTCGCAGTATTCGTGTTTGGAGATAGAACTTTGTCTTTTCCTATTACAGGGGACATTATATTTTGGTTTGAAGAGGGCGAGAATACGTTTTTATTTGATACTGGCGAACTTCTGGACAACGGTGAAAATATCTCACTTTTGTTAGTTTGACTTGACGGAGAAAACACACCGCTTTTAGAAGATATTGTATCGTTAGACACTGGAGAGTTGATTTGACTTGTCGGTGAAAATATTCCACTGGTCACGGAATTCGTCCCATTCGGTGATACTAATTGATTAGGGGCGAAACTGCTAGATTTTGTTAAGGAATTAACAACAGGATCAACAGATTCCGTGGTATTGGTTTGGGATTGTTGTTCTATCGGTGATCCCGGTTCGGTGGTATTTTGATCAACTTTCTGACTTTTGAAACTGCCGTGTAAGCTAGTCGTTACGGCCCTGACGCATTCTCCTTCTGGTGACAGACGTTGTGTCATATTCTATACGGGAACAGTAATAAGATATATATCAATGTACACCTTTGTATATACAAGTAAATAATTCAGGTTAGATAATAGATATTAGAGCGATTGGCTGTATATATAACTAAATACATAATGTCATGCAATTTGTACACACGCCATGCAGAATCACTTTTAGTGTTTCTTACCTGTGTGTCCCCATTATATTCGCACAAGCTTTTGGCTACGTCAGAATTCGTGGCAGCGTTACTGTTATTGTTGACGGCATTAGACGAAAGCGTTAGTTGTAATCGTTCGCTGTGTGTGTTCTCTTTTAAATGGTTACTGTGAATGTGTGTATTGCTTAGGTTAACAGTAACTGTGGTTGTAACAGTTATGTTCCCATTTTGCGTTGTCTTATTAATGGGGCTGAATAAATGTGGCTCCGTTTTTGGAGATAGTGACATCTTGGAAAACGGTGGTTTTGTCCACCTCGGTGGCGGTGGAGGTGGTGTGGTTTTTACACTAATTGACTGTGTGGGAGAATGTTGTGTGTTTATTGTTGGAAATGTATGTGGTTGTGTGATATGAGCCTGAAAAGAGGTTAAGCGTTATTAAAATAAAAAAAAACAACACCGATAAGCTGCTAGTATTTGATAAATTGCATTTACTCACTGTACTTGAAATGAGGTTTAATGTATTTGGTGGGGTGGGTCTCGGTGCTCGTACGAAGGTCCCACTTGGCTTCGCAGGTGGAGAGGGAGCGCTTCTCCCTTTGAATGTACTCAGACTTTGACTTTGACACGGTGGGTTTTCTGTAGAATCGACGGGCGACATTTTTAATACTACATTCTGTTCCTTATCTGGACTAAAGGTATGCTCACGGGAGTTCGCTCCAGCACCTAAAATGACACGAGGAGTAAGCTTAGACACAGTCGCAGGCGTATTTATTATTAAAAAAATATTAAAAAAAGAAGACAGTAACAGAAACTGCAGTGAGAAAATTGTGCTTAAATACTTTTTCAAGTGCTTCATTATAAATGAGGTTAACTCTCCCTACGTATTATTTATTGATATAGATTAAATTAAAGGGTCGGCTAAGAAAGTTTGAATATCTCGGAAGATATAGACGCTGGCTAACTGAAATAAATTGTAAATGATAGACAATTATAATATAAATATCCTTAAATTTTAGTACTTAGTGTTGCCTCTATATTGGCGGCGAAATTTAAATTTAAATAAAATTTAATGAAAAATTTTGTATTATCCAAGTTAAGATATCCTTTTTCGTTTAAGATTATGTTTTTAATGAAATATAAATAAATTAATAAAAATATTTTATTTTATTTTATGGACATCTAGCGTCTTTTATTTTTATTTTTACTTTACTTTTTACACACACACACACACACACACACATTTTATATACCGTGCGGTTATATGACATTATATGTACCGTTATATGACATGCACATACACGTATCATATTATTATACATATAATATATCTACACGCCATATATTCCACCTACACGCGACGAAGTAGCAAAAGCAGTTCTCTCACTGAAAACTGGCAAAGCTCCAGGTATCGACCTTATATCTGCGGAAATGCTGAAAGCTGACCTAACATCTGCCGTTGAAGTGCTGACACCTTTACTGGAAAAAATCTGGATAAGAGAGGAGCTTCCAGACGACTGGAACAAAGGGCTGCTTATAACTGTGCCCAAAAAAGGTGATCTAAGTCATTGTAGCAATTGGAGGGGCATTACTTTGCTCTCGGTACCATCTAAGGTCTTCTGCAAAATTATCTTGGACAGGCTATCGGGGGCCGTTGAACCTCTCTTACGCAAAGAGCAGGCTGGCTTCCGCCCGAACCGTTCGTGTACAGATCAAATCAACACACTGCGCATCATTCTTGAACAGGCATCAGAATGGCAAAGGGAGGTTTATCTTACCTTTGTAGACTTTGAAAAGCCTTTGATACGCTGAGATGGGAAAGCATATGGTCTCGACTCTCCGACATTGGCGTCCCGTCAAAAATAACCAACCTACTAAAAGCCATATATAGGAAATACTCTTGCAGAGTTACTCACGATGGTCTCATCTCTGATGACATAGAGGTACATACAGGCGTCCGACAAGGATACCTGCTCGCCTCTTCTGTTTCTGGTTGTTCTCGACGGGATCATGCATCGCACAAACGGCAACAAGCGGCGCGGGATAGAGTGGGGATAACCAATGTCTTAGAAGACTTGACTATGCCGATGATCTCTGCCTGCTAAGTCATACCCACCGAGACATACAATCCAAGTTGGACGACTTATTCGGAGAGGCTGACATTACTGGACTCAAGATTAACATCAGAAAGACCCAAGAGATGCGATCTGGAGTGGGAAACCGGACGCCATTACGCATTGGTGCTGAGGACGTAGAAAGCGTCCACAAATTCTCGTACCTCGGAAGTGTCGTGTCAGAAACTGGGGGTACTGAAGAGGACATTACCTCACGCATTGCCAAGGCCCGGGAAACTTTCGCACGACTCCGGCCTGTATGGCAGTCACAGATATTATCGCACCACGTTAAGACCAAAATATTCAGGTCCAACGTTAAATCCGTACTGCTATATGGGTGTGAGACGTGGAAGGTTTCCAAAACCATCTCTCATCAACTCCAAGTCTTCGTCAACCGATGTCTTCGCCGAATCCTCGGTATCTACTGGCCCGAGAAAATTTCCAACGGACATCTTCTGGAGCGCTGCCGTGAAAGCCCGATCGACCTCCAAATAAGGCGCCGTAAATGGAACTGGATTGGCCATACCCTCCGAAGGGATGCCGATCACATTCCCAAGCAGGCCCTTGATTGGAATCCGCAAGGAAAGGCAAGCGCGGCCGTCCTAAACAGACGTGGCGCCGCACAGTTGCAGACGAGGTGAAGAACATTGGCAAGACATGGAGCGAGATAAAGCGTGAAGCCCAAGATCGAACGCGATGGAGGTTCACTGTGGACGCCCTCTGCCCCACCTAGGGGACATAGGATGATATATATATTATATATCATATTCCATAAACATTTTCTTATTTCGGTCCTTCGGTACACATCTCCCTGCTAGACTTTTTTTTTGACGAACTACACAGATTGGCCAGAGAAGCTAGCCTTGACTGCTTCACCGGATTGAGAGGTGGCATAGCTCTTAGGTCGCTTAGCCTGAACCTCTAGAGCTAGACTAATACATAGCCTGTATTAGGGAGATGGGAGATGAGAGAGTTTGTTATATAACTTATGTGGTAGAACTTGTTATATAACTTTATCGTCCGAGATATCAAACTTTCTTAACTGACCCTTTATTTTGTTCACGTGTGTATTATTATTTAATATAATTTTTATTTATTCCAATTTTTAAATTTAAACTTGATTTTATTGTAATTAATTATTTGCATGCAATTAAAATCTATTTTTTAATATTGCCAAAAAACTATAACTTCTCACGCCCGTACATAAGTATACGTACCCATTTATTTAAATTGATAAAATTAAATACACTTATGGGGATGGCAACCTTGAAAAGCTGGTCATCGTTGGCAATACAGAAGGCAAGAGAACAAGAGGCCGGTCCCCAACACGATGGTCTGACCAAGTAAAGGTGCCATCTCCTCTCCTAATCTCTACCAGCTGGTGAGGGCTGCCTTGACCGAAACCGATGGAGGCAGATTGTTCATTTGAGGGGCCCTAGTGACCACGATCCTCAGAAATGAGGGAACGACAAAGAAGAGAAGAGAGAAATACACTTACTAGCGTTAAAACTGCTCAGACTAGATCCGGTATCTGATGGTGTAATAGCCATGGGTATGACACCATTAGCCAACTGACACGGTGATAGAATATTCTTGCTTTTGGGGTTAGCCATTGGATATCCCCAAAACTCTTGGCCAAGTAATGTGAGCGAACTTAGCTGGTGTCGACTTTTTGCCTCACGCAATGGCCGAGGCAGCTGCAACTGAACTGGTAATTCATCACTGAAAAAAAAAAGACAAATAGTGTGAGCGTATTTTCTCTTTTTCTTCCTTGCCTACCAATTACCAGGGTCCACTTTCCTACTAAGTCTACCCCACTTTGTCCGGTCTTCAACCTATGTGTCATGTCGTTAAAATTTATTTATTGAGCTAAAATTTTAGTAGTCGATAATAAGAAGACGATTTTTTAAGTTAGAATAGGGCCCAGCTTTGTAGTTCTGGGCTCGTAGAATAAGGATACGGTATCCCCTGTCTGTCGTAAGGCGACTAATAGGTGCCTCGGGTTCACGGGGCGACAAGGGTGGCCTTTGTCGTCCGGTGAAGTGGACCCGGGAAGATGGCGACACTGGTGGTCCCGTGTCTTAGCACCGTCGCGGGGTAACCTACCCCGGGATGTGCAGAGGGGCTCCGATGTGTTCCGCTGGCGATAAGCCCGAGCAACCCGAGGCCCCTTTAAGTCGCCTTTTACGACAGGCAAAGGATACCGTAGTCTTATTCTATGAGGAGGCTAAAAAAACCATAAACCTAGTTCAAGGTGTTACGGTAATAGAAGGAAAGTGATATATCGGCGATAAAATGTATAGGATTCGGCCCTAGAGCCAATAAAATGGTTACAAAGTAGATTAGTGTAATCGTAAACCGTTTATAGCTACGCAAATAGAGTTACTTCGAATGTAAAACACAAGTCACGAGTAAAATGTAGCCATTGACTTGTTGCTACAAGTAAAATAATTTTTTATTGACTTCTTCGACTATGAGAAAATTTCCTTTCAACTTTTTTGACGAACTACAAATGAAGCTGGTCACTACAGTTTCAGAGGATTTTGAGCTCTTGGGTCGCTAAGCCTGAACCTCTATTGGTATAAAATCGGCATAAAGGCCCCTGAGAAGGGATCACAGATTGGGTGGTAACTTTAATCGGTGTAGCATTTTCATCCGAGGGGATCACGAGGGCCGAACCACGACTCGGTCAGTAGCTTTTATTGAAATACTCTCAATATTGGAAACGAAATAAATCATGTCGTTACCCTTTTTTTTGTTAACGGGGAGGAAATCTTCAAAAAGATACCCCGCTTTCTGGGGGGAAGGCGGCGGTTATGTGGGGTTTTTACCCACTAAAACCTCCCCGGTGGCCCTTTGCTCGGTGCATGACGAGGGGCTCCGGGATCTCTAATGGAACGCACCGGAGCCCCTCTGCACTGTGCTCAAGGAGAGCACGTCCCGGGGGAGGAAGGTTACTCCCTCCCCCCTGTGCCCTCACAGTGCAAGGCTACACGGGCCAGTCGATGTCGCCTTATACGACAGGCAGGGGATACCGTAGTCTTATTCTTGACAGCCCAGTACTACAGGGCTATGTAGTTACCTAGCTTTACATGCCACTTTGGAATTTCCTTTCCACCTCTCTATTGTGTCCGCTTTATAAGTGTATGGGGACTTCAAGCTTCTGAATATTATTAGTATTCTAGCTGATCCGGCAATCGTTGTTTTGTCATAGATATAATTTCTAGTGTACATTAAATAAAATTAAGAATCGGTAATTGTATATGATTGACATTTATGTATGGTCTGTGTGAAGTTATCATTCGTCAGTTTGCAGAGGAGTTATGAGAGATAAATAATTAACTAAAAATTATCCATCATCCAACCAATCGACCAAATTGTGAATCTAACCATGTTCGAGATCTCTGGAATCTATATATATAAAAGAGAAAGTGTGTGGGTATGTTTCAAATAGGCTCCGAAACGGCGGACCGATTTCAATAAAACTTAAGATTGACGTGGCGAGTAATCCAGTAAAGTTTAGTGACGATCGGAGCACTCCTCTTTTTGAACTGACATATACAGCTTTCGACACAGATATGTACATAGGTGTAGGTAATGATCGGTAATGATCCCGCTCGAGAAGAGAATGAATACTCCACCTAGTAATGCGAACTATATGCTTAATAGTTATTTTATCAGAGCATCTAATGACTTCAACAACCTGTGTAAGAAATTCAATAATGTCGACCTATTTTACGTCAGTGATGCCTCACTACGTAAGCTTTTATAAGTAATTTTAGCGAAATTTTGTCTGCGGGACCATGATGCTCTTTTTCCAATATTGTGTTACCTATGTTTGCGTCTTTAGTGTTTTATTTTTTCCCTAATTTAGTTGCGAAAACTTGTTATTTGCTAATCTAGTGATTTATTTGTAAATTATATAACAAGCATTGCATAGCTGTAAGTTTTCCAGTATCAAATAAATAAATAAATAAATAAATAAATAAATACGGAGAGAAATTAATAATTTATTATATTTTGAGAGTTAAATTTAATATTTAATGATGTAAGTTTATTGTTTAAATAAAATAAAGCTAAATCTAGCCCGTCGAAACGGGCTGGGTACGCTAGTAGCACATAAAACTTCATTGAAAGCGTTCAGCCTATTGTGAGGAGTTTAGTCACAAACACACACACAGGTTTATATATATATAGATATTGTCAAAATGTAAATGTGCCATCTTGCAAACTATTAAAATAGAGAGAGAGATTGTTAAAGTCTTACCAGCATTGTGAATAATGCGCAATCAACTCTGGTATATTGTCGAAGCGATTGTGGGACGTCTCGAGACCGATGCGCCCTCCAGCAGCTTGTATGAGGTAATGTTCGATGTATGGACCTTTATCAGCCGGGAGGCGAACGCTGATCGCCATTGTATCTGGCTGACTTGATTGCCGTACTACGAAATTCTGTGAAAAAAAAATAAGATACTTTGAATTAAACATATATGTCAACATTTTTAAAAAAAGGAACATAATATCATAATAATAACAATAATCTCTATATATATAAAAAAGAAATGCTGTTCGTAAGTCTCGCTAAAACTCGAGAACGGCTGAACGGATTGATCTTATCTAGGTCTTGAAATGTTCGTGGAGGTCTAGGGAAGGTTTAAAAGGTGAGAAAAATTAGAATAACTGCCGAAAAAAACCTTAAAAATAACCCTTTTCTATTTCCTATACAAACGTTTTCTAACTAAAATGTTTTAAAAATTTTAATCCCGCTCGATAGTTGATCAATTGATAAATGACTGTTTGTTACTGCTTATAACAAACATGACCCTTGGCCGATGGAGAATGTTATTTTTTCCATTTTGACTATCAACTGTCATTAAAAATAATTATGATGGCAAAACTAGCTTTGCCGGGTCAGCTAGTATGATATAAAATTCTTTATTAAATGTCGAAATTATAACAACAGAAACTAATTACATTTTTTTATATGCTATGTGTATTAATACAATTTATGTTTCGCTGCCACCTAAACTAGGAATTTTCTGTGCGATAGGTGGCAGTCCTTCCTCCCATATTGACCGAAAACAAATTATTTTTTAAATTATAGATTATAAATAAAAATGATGAACAATGATGGCCTAGTGGCAAAGCGTTAAGGAAAGTCTTCCGTTCGCTTGTCATTTGAAACAGCAATTTAAAATTAATTATAAATTAGAAGAAAAAAGAATACATTGTAACATTGATAATAAAACATACCCCTTCCTCTTTTCCCTGCAGTAAATGAAAAGCTCCCGCTCTCTGTATCCCTGGCAGGAACCAAACTGGGTGTGTCCTTATCAGACGCTCCAGCAGCCCGATGTCGCATGGCGGCTGTTCCTCAGACCCCGAACCTGAAGAGCCAACAGAGGAGCAATCTCCTCGCGCGCCTTCACCGTCCGAAGACAAGCTTTCTCGACTCTGAAACGAAATAACATCGACAAGTTATTAAGAGCAGTTATATCCTGGTGGCTCTTTTTAGCCTAGTAGTTACGTGGTTCGACTTACGATCTGATTGGTCACGAATTCAAATCCCAGTCGACTTGTACTGTTTAAGTACAAAAAAATATTTGCTAATAAAATGTTACTAAAACGCTTGGACAAAGGAAGACAGCAAAAGTTTACCCTGCAAGGTTAAAAAGACGCGAGAGCGTATATGTAATCTTTATTTATTCATATCATTAATTTTTTACTTAGAATATAAAACTTATCCCAATGGTTTTATTGTTTTAAAGATTAAAGGGCCGTAAAAACAAAGCACTTCGCTTGCACCTTAAACCTTATATTTTCAGTCAACACAAAACCAATTAACTAACACGTCAACCTGTTTTTGAGAATCTACGTGACTAAATTGACTTATTTCAAATTTTAAATTATTAAGTTAATTATATGTCTGATTCTATTTTTTACAATTCACGACACGGCACGCACCGTCAGGAGGTTTCTCTCTGTCGCCCTAATCACCAGTTGCTTGGACCCTGCTTCGTAGTCGGTGGCACACTGGGTTAGGTTTTTATAAACAGCCCTGTAGTTCTGAGCTCTCAAGAATAAGACTACGGTATCCCCTGCCTGTCGTAGAAGGCGACTAAAAGGGACCTCGGGTTTCCTGGGCGACAAAAAAGCGCCCCGGGAAGAAGGCGACATCGCCTGGGCCGTGTCGGCACAGGGGCGGGCACTCCTTGAGCACAGTGCAGAAGAGCTCCGGTGCTGTTCTCTGGAGATCCCGGAGCTCCTCACCATGCACCGAGGAAAAGCCACCGGGGAGGTTTTAGTGGATCAAACCCCACATAACCGCCGCCTTCCCCTCAGTAGGTGGGGTATCTTTTTGAAGATTTCCTCCCCGTTAACAAAAAAAAATGTTTTTATAATGTATTATATATAATGTATTTATATTTTGTATGATATTTTTGTGTATTTTCCTTTTTATATGAATATTATAAAAACTTAACCTAACATTTTAAAATAAAAAAAGATATACTAGGATCGGATTATGTTTTGTGGTTCAATTTGCCGGAATTTCGAAATACGTTTCATATTTTTATCCAAGTGGCCAATGCAAAATTCTACAATTTAATATCTAAATATCTTGAACGTTCAACTATAACTGTAACAGTATCATTAACTTCTTATCTCATGGCTTGTGTAACAGATCCACAGTTGAACGGAACGACTATCGTTAAAACTTTTGCGACGTCGACCCTACGAGATAAGTTGAAAACTCAGACCCAATAACGAGCTAAGGCTTTAAAGCTGTCTTGGCACAAGCTACAAATTTAATCAGAAGAAAATATACCGAGGCCGTGAAGTATACAGTCGGCAGCTAAATTGCCTGGCGACGTTATCGCCCTGTCGCCAGTATGTTGGGCACCTTGCCCGGAACAGGCTGTTTGAAAGCTTTATTTAAATCATAAACCATGTATTCTACGCCTTATAAATAACAAAATGGCTACGTGAGAACTTACACTTCTTTGGCATAATTAAAAATAGTTTTTAATTGCATGCAAGTAATTAATTGCAATAAAAGAACTGATAGTAGTATATTTTTTAATTATATAATTAAATAACACATATGGATAGTTAACCTTAACCATTCTGGGGCCAGGTACCCATTCTGGCCCCGCTTCGAATTACGGGGGCGGCCAGAGGAGACGTTGGTTATAACGCCTCCTGCGCACCCCGATACGCCGCCTGCGGAGGGAGGAACCCTCTACGCTAACCTCCCTGACCCCCTCGTCATTCTTCTGGGACATGACCGTCTCACAGAAGGAGGCGACTGCCCTCCAAGACCTGTCACTCGAGACCATCGCGAGAGCGAGGCTCGGAAGTGACAGGTCTACTCCACCGATGGCAGATACCGAGTCAACCAATCACTGTCCTCCCTTAATCGAGTTAAGTACGTACCATAGATAGATAGATAAATTCTTTATAGCATCAAAATAAATGGAGAGAGGAGAATTTAATGCTAATTCGCATTTTCTTCCAGCCAAATAGCATACAACTAGCAACAGTAAAATAGCGTTTTAAGATTCTTATATAGAAAAATAAAAATACACTTATATATATATAAAAAGTAACATATATTTAATAAAATATAATATTCATTGTTTGAATAGAAAGTATTCAGATGATACACGCTTTATAGACAATAGTTAACGAAGCCTCTCTAATCTCAATCAGCAAACTATTCCAGAGTTTAATTGCTTTACAAGTAAATGAATTGCCAGAAAAATTCGCGTGACACTCGGGCACATTTTGCTATCGGGTATAAACTAGTGCTTGACCACGATCCCACCTGATGTTAACTGGTCATATCGTTGAAAGATGGTACGCGCTAGTTTAGTAAGTGCCTATTCACTCTCCTCTTGGATTATTGGTTCAAATGTAAATCACGTTATTATGTTTTGCATTATATATTGTGTTATATTTTATGTATTACTGTTATTAGATACAATTATAAATTAAACAGAATTTTTAATAAAATTGGATTTACACTCACAGAAAATTTCTTTTCATCTTAAGCTTGTCTGAAAGAGATCGCTGGCTTAGAGATAAAACAGTCCCTATTGCGCATACAATAATATCGTACTTTATAAATATGTATAAGTTAGTATTGAACTTAGTAAATACATTCATCATCCTATGGCACATTCATAGCTAAGCTGTTAAGTACGTACGAGAATCGAACTCCCGACCATAAGACGGTTATATTGAACGTTTAACTATTAAACTCTCAATGCTACATAGTAAAACCTCTACAATTTAACGTTAAGACGTTCCTTTTCAACATTGAGTTTAGAGAACAGAAAAAGCGGATTGGAAACGTTTCTCAAAAAGCGAAAAGATATCTCGCGACAAATTTCCTTGACGTTCACTTCAAACAGAAGGAACGCTCTTTGTTCATGCAGTTGGAAATATTATTACCCGATTTCCACGCAAAGAAGCTCGGCGGCGTTCTCTACAAAGGCAAAAAGCCAGGGGTACTCAACTGTTGCGATTGTCGAAGATTTTTATCAATTTTTACACATATGACTAACATTATTAAAGGTTCTAAATAAGCTTGTGTTAGCTGGCAACACATGGCACCCAGCGATTGTTATGCATAATAACTAATATACTTCCAGTGATATCTTAGTGATTTACCTGAACCTTATTGTATCTTTAATTTATAATTAATAATTTAGTTATAAACTTAACTTATAAGTTTAATTAACTTGGCATTGTAAACAATAATTTAACTTTATTACTTCGTAATCTGATTTCTTATTAATTTTGTAAAAAAGATGGCGAGGACGCGCAGTGGTCACGGCATTCGTTAAAATAATTCCTTTTTTTTGTTCACGGGGAGGAAATCTTGAGAAAGATACCCCGCCTTCTGGGGAAGGCGGCGGTTATGTGGGTTATTACCCACTAAAACCTCCCCGGTGGCCCTTTCCTCGGTGCATGACGAGGGGCTCCGGGATCTCCAGTGGAACGCACCGGAGCCCCACTGCACTGTGCTCAAGGAGAGCACATCCCGGGGAGGTTACCCTCCCCCTGTGCCCTCGCAGCGCAAGGCGACACGGGCCAGCCGATGTCGCCTTCTTCCCGGGTCCACTTTGGTGGACGACTCAGGCCCCCACCCTTGTCGCCCAGTGAACCCGAGGCCCCTTTTAGTCGCCTTCTACGACAGGCAGGGATACCGTAGTCTTATTCTTGAGAGCCCAGAACTACAGGGCTGAAAATTAAAATTTAAAAATAATTCCTTGTACAACGTTACGTTGTCTCAATAAAGCAAGTGTACTAGTTACTGGGCTATTTCATCCCACAAAACCTACAACTTATTACACTGATAGGGCATGATTTACGTCAATAGTCGAAAAGGGGATTCGAAACTATAACGTTCCATGGACCAAACCCTATAAGACTATTGAATATAGCTATATGGCGATTGTAAATCAAACATTTACACTTCGGACTGTAATTGCAATAAATATCACTATATTAAATAAAGCACTGTATTTATGTGTTAGGATTGTCTCTGTGGGGGGACGGTGGTCGGCTGTTAATTGTGATAAAGCCCGTTGCATGCAGTTAATGCTCTCCCGTGTTTAGTGGCTGCGAATTTGAATTGAACAGTTTATTAGATGGGGCTTTTGTAACGAATAACAGTGAATTAATTCGTTATTCCGTTTAACGATTTATAATTTTTTATTGTTTATGCTAAACAACTTTTAATCTATACTAATATTTTAAATGCTAAAGTAACTCCGTCTGTGTGTTACGCATTTGGTACAGAAATAATCTAGAGAAAGCCTGAGAAAGGACATAGGCTATTGTTTACGAAGGACTGTAAGGGGTTGAAATAGGGGGAAAATTTTATTTGGAAATACCATTATTTTTAACGAAGCTAGAAGCTTAAAATTTATTTTTAAACTTTGATTACATACAAATAAACACGACGTGCAAAGTTTGCAAAAATGTAGCTTAAAGTGGGCTATTTATAAAAGTTTTTTGTCCTAAGGCATTTACTGCATTAAAAGTATTTACTGGGAGCTGGCTGTTCGGAGATCTGTTCCTATCACCTCTTCGGGTTTCCACTTCTGTGTCTTTTACCTTTCACTATTCCGGTCACTATCATACTTTCGACGTTGTAGGCGTCTCCTCGTATAATATGACTAAAAATCATATATAATATTATATGCACAGTGTAGTCATGTACAGAGCGTTGCGATGCTCTTTCAGAGTAATAATATTAATAGCAAAAATATTTATTTAAACTTTTTCCTTGATGGAGCGAATAGAAATCTAAAAGCGGAATAATTTCCAACTGAAATTCACAACAGTTCTAAAGTTACAGGCGGAGCCGCTGTAACTTTCAAAAACAAACAATGCTTGTTTGGCGTAAACTTAAATATGCGTAGCTTAGCGGAGCATTTGCTAACTTAGCTGTAGACGGGTCCGAGCGGACGTATACCCACTATGCGCTCGTACTATTTTTACAGATAAGGCTCGTGCTTAACAATGGGACACATACGTAAAGGTTGTAATTTTAACTTAACTTTATCTCTTTATATATTTTGTCTTGTGTCATAACTGACCTGAATTGATTTCAAAGAGAGCAGTAGCCTTACGAGCATGCCCTGTAGTCCGGGCTGTATATTATCCGTGAAATAGCAACCGACCGAGTCGTGGTTCTGCCCTCGGATCGGAATGCTTACGCGTAACATAGTGACCGAGTCGAGGATACCCCTCAACGGGGGGACCTTGGTGTCGAGTTACTAGCGATAGAGGTTCAGGCTAAGCGACCTAAGAGCTTTGCCACCAAGCAGTCAAGGCCAGCTTCTCTAGCCAATCTGTGTAGTTCGTCATAAAAAAAATCCGGGTTGTAATACTTTCTAAGAAATTTTAAAGCAATTATGTTAGTTTCTAGCAGAAAATAGGAGATCGTTTGCGAATGTGTTTTACGTATTTATTATTAACAAGCCCTCTAAGAGAACACAATTGTCGAGGTCATGGAAATGTTTACAGTAATCTCTTCCTAATCGGATACCAATTAGGTAAGCCGCTTAGAGGAAAGTTTTATGTCAGAGTTGTGTGTCATTACGCACGGAACGAATTACATATTTGAAATTGTGTTGGGTGCTAACGGAAAGATGGTGAAAATTTAAGAAAACAATGTAAATAAAATGTCTATTTCTAAATTGTTTAAACGTGACAGTACGAAGTTCTGACGCCTATTTATAATTTTTTCACTATTAATAATACCTATTATAACCTATTAATATCTTTTTTTTCCTTCTTTATTTATTGGAGACTTTTGCCCTTTTGGGTATGTTAGCCCCATAATACCCTAACCAAAGAACATACACAAAGGTCGCATGAAGCGAGAAAGAAAGTCATCAATGTTGTATGGCCACAACCAATATAAAAAAAACCTATTTTAAAATTGGAACCTTAACGTTTAATTTGTTTAGATTTGAATATTAACGATACTTTGTTTTGGTTTAAATTTCTTATTTATTTATTATGCTAATTTAGCAGGAAAAAACCGGGATGTAAGGGGTCCGACCAACACCTAACTAGCTGCGCTGGATGTATGGCGTTACGCGATTAGATCGTATAAGTAACGAACACATCCGGGGCAGCCTTGGAGTCCGCGACGTAGTAGACAAACTGCAGGAGAGTCGTCTCCGATATACCGCAGGCCGTCTGACTATGTCGGCAATAGATGCCTAGCCCTCAATGTACAAGGCCCAAGACCCCGTGGCAGGCCCAAGAAACGCTGGCTAGACGTTGTTAAAGCGGACATGTTAATGAACCACCTAACAAACGAGGATGCCGAAGACCGGGCAAAGTGGAGGAGACTAAGTAGGAAAGCGGACCCTGGCTGTAGGCCGGGAAAACGCTAGGCAGAAGAAGAAGATTTATTATGCTAATTATTATTACTGGAGAAAGCTAGGTGATAATTAACTAATTCGCGTCCCTCCCTTATCTAGGGCTGACACAAGCCGCGAAATGGATTTTCCGTTCTTTCTTTGAAGTCCCATTTATATAAAAATATACACACAAAAATTCTTCTTTTTGTGACAAAATAGTCTAGTTCTTTACAAGACTATGTATGTGTGTTTGATTTCTATGTTTATAAAAACATACATATCGAATTTCGTTATGTGGCAAAATAGTTTGTAAAAAATGTTGGGGTATTTTCAAAGTAAATCAAAACAAGCAGACCGTATATTTCTCTCGGACAATTTTCCGGTCGTTCTCTGAGGATTTCTTTTACGATATTGCAGTTCTATACATCACTGTGGTACGTAGCGATGGACGTAATCGGGGATTAAGGTTTGAAGCCAGGGTGGGATTGTGTAATATTCTTATGCAAAGGATATGTAATGTTAAATAAAAAATATGTGTTTAGTTTACTCTTTTATACTCTGTATTACTTAGAGTAGACAGAGACGGCGGCTGACCAATTTTAACCAAGCTATTTTTTTTAAAAAAAGAAAGTCAGCAATGTCTTTTTTTATCAGAAAACTACTAACATTCGTGTTACCCTTTTCTTTGGTTCACGCGGGGAATCTTTTATAGACCATCCTCCGGTACCCTGGGTGGGCCCGGAGGGATGTGTGGGACTCGGCCTGGGCAGCCCCTACCCACTAAACCTTCCGCGAATGCCATCAGCCGTTATGAGCGGGTGCCCCGGATCTGTCAGCGACAGGACACCCCAAAACATTCTTGTAACCCATTCCAACTAAGGTTAAGCTGGTGCTTGGAAATGGTTCACGTCAATAGTCGAATGGTGGATTCGAACCTACGACCTTACGATTCGCTGACCGTAACCTAAACCATTAAGCTATTGACGCTTCGTAATTATTTACGTATTAACGAAAGGATGCGTTAGTATTTTACGATGCTCCTATAAAATTTAAATAAATTATTTTTTATGGATTTCTCAGGACTCATGGTCACGGGAGAGAAATCCATTTAACCTTAGAGGGGATAGACAGAAATAGTCTTCTTTTCATCACGCTACAAATTAAAGGACGCATTAGTATTTTAATAAATACTATATGCTCTTATATAAATTGTAAAAAAAAATCAGGACTCACGGCCGTGGGAAAGAAATCCGCCCTGCAAAGGCGCTCAGATTGACGGGAATTTAAAATCGTGAAAAAAAGTGAATAGATTAATTCGCGTAAATATAAGTCATTACTATCAAATTTACTATATTATCGACGCTTATAAATTGTTAAATGCAAAAGTAAATTATTTATTACAGCCTATATATGTCCCACCAGTGGGCACAGGCCTTTTATGTAAAGAGACATAAGTGTCATAGCCCTAGTGCGGATGGGCAAGCTTCAAGGTCCTTAGAATTTTTTTTAATGATGTAAACCTATAACGCCAAGCACGTGGTAAATCAGCACTTAAAATTGCTACAAACAAATTCATTAGTGCCGGTCCTGGAAATCGAACTCGTGTTGTTAGCGTACTATGCAACTTGAGACGACAGCCCGGCCACTGAGCTACCATGCTTCCCATTGTTTGCATGAAATAATTCAAGTATATAACATATACCAGCCTTTACAAGTTCTAAACAACTTTGTATATCAGAAGCGCTTAAGTGCTTCGGACGTAATTACTAGAAAGTTTTGCGAACATCTTATTTCTCAGGTAAGATTTCTCTAAGGCATATCGTGGGACGTAATTTAGGCCGACTGTATTATCGCTGCGAAAGGAAAACCGCCGGAAAATTGGTTAATTTAGATTGAGGACTAAGTTCGTTACACAGTTTGAAATTGTTACTATGACGAAGTTTCTAGAAAGGGTTGTTTGTATAGGCAAGGTTTTAGAGTATCAGCCCTGTAGTTCTGGGCTCTCAAGAATAAGACTACGGTATCCCCTGCCTGTCGTACAAGGCGACTAAAAGGGGCCTCGGGTTCACTGGGCGACAAGGGTGGGGGCCTGAGTCGTCCACCAAAGTGAACCCGGGAAGAAGGCGACATTGGCTGGCCCGTGTCGCCTTCCGCTGCGAGGGCACAGGGGGGGAGGGAGTAACCTCCCCCCCTCGGGACGTGCTCTCCTTGAGCACAGTGCAGAGGGGCTCCGGTGCGTTCCACTGGAGATCCCGGAGCCCCTCGACATGCACCGAGGAAAGGGCCACCGGAAAGGTTTTAGTGGGTCAGAACCCCACATAACCGCCGCCTTCCCCCCAGAAGGCGGGGTATCTTTGTGAAGATTTCCTCCCCGTCAACAAAAAAAAAAAAGGTTTTAGAGTATACATATAAGTCATTTATATTTTTTTTTTATAAATTTTGCTAAATGATGACTACCTACATCTAATAATATTCAAATAGTCAATCTATTTCTAAACTTAAATATAATTTATAATAATTAAGCTATTAATTAAAATCCAAAGGAATGAAGTCAATTTCTCACGCAGATTAAGTCAAAAACAGGTTGACGTGTTAGTTAATTGCTTTTGTTTGATGTGCTGACTGCTACCGGAGGTAAGTAATCAAAAATTCATATAAGCGGTGCTACGAAATATAATTAGCGAATTGCTTTATTTCCATCTTCCTTGTTAATCACAAAATCTTCATTCAGGCCAGTGAAACATATTTTTAAAGGACTTTCTAAAGAAAAAAAGTAGGATATCAATTCGTCTGTATACTTTTTAATGTTATGATAGCGCTAACGAAAGGATTTTTATATATAATTTTCATATATAGCATTTATCTCCAGAACCCAGGATCCTATGACAAAATATGAGATCTAATTGAAACCGAAGAAAATTGTTTTAAAATAGTTTGACAAATGGAACTATATGTGAACAAACGTTATAAAAATACAGACGAAAAACAAAAACAATACAAACCTTTTTATAGTCGATTAATGATATGAAATCAAATATGTCGTTTTTTAATAAAAGTCGTAAATAACGTTCCATTGTTGTGAAAATGGCGGTCGATTGCAAATGATTTGTGCATGTTGGCTGCAGCGCTTACGGCGCTGTCTACAGCGCTCGCGGCGCTGGCGGCATGTGCACAGATAAAATAAAAAAGCTCTTCGGCGGTCGTCGTTATTGGCCCATAAATTAAAAGTCCCGCGTTAAATAAACGAAGTCCTGTACACTGCTTACTGAAAGGTCCAAAATTGTATGTTTATCTCCAAGTTTGGGAATGTTAAGCCTTGTTATTCCGTTGTACGTTTGTACTCTCATAGCTTCATTATTTATGAACCAAGTTTTTTTTGTTTTAAAGGATTTAATTTGATTTAGGAGGTGGAAAATGAGGAGTAAATACTTCTTAACTATGTGATATTTCAGACAAAAATATCGCGGAAATATTTTAAGTACATTTAGTTCGATTTCCTGTTGATACCGTGCTTAAATACGTCCAGTCATCATTTTTACCATTAAAATTATTAGAATAAAGCTATCACGACCTTTTTAAGCCTAGCGGGACAGACAGAAATAACTTTCGCTATCTGCTTTTCACCAAGCTTATTAAGTTAAGCAAATTTAAAAATTATATAATTTTCATATTGATGCCATTGTTGGACCACATTGGTAGCGCCGGCTTTAAAAAAAAAAGATTCAAAATCGGTTCACCCAGCCGAAAGTTATGTGGTACCAAACATAAAAAAAATACATAAGAATTGAGAACCTCTTTGTTTTTTGAAGTCGATTGAAAAAGATATCATTAAAAAAATAATAATATTTTTTATTTCAAACCAAAAAATCACGTAAAAATAGTTCGATAATAGCCGCAGTAGCAAAAACTGTACCGCAGCTATTAACGCCCATCTCCAAACAATTGAATACAGATACTAATTTAGTAAAATTAAAAACATATATGTAATTCAGTTTAATCGAGTGTGTAAGCGTGAGTGTGTTTGTGTGTATGTATCATAAATGCTTTAAACACTACAAAACTACAGCAACAATGTAAAATTTAGTGGCGATATCCCGACACACCGTCAGCTGTGTCTCTTACACAGATGACTGTGACGACGCCACAGGAAGACGTGACAAGGGCAACGGCCGCATCAAAAGAGAAAATTGTAGACTGCAACCTAAAATGGCCATGAGAAACAGGGACGTAGCGGTCGCGGAGAAACTTATAACAATGGAACGGGGCGTCTACGACACGTGAACCAGAGCATTCTCCAACACTACCTTCAAAAGTCAGGCATTATAAAAAAATATATGTAGTAACTGTAAAGAATAGAATAGAATAGAAAAAACATTTATTCGACACAAGAACACAGAAATAACAGGTAAAACAAGACAAAAAACAACATAAACAAAAGTAAACAGAAACAACATTGAAAAAAAGAACAAAATAGAAATTGTGCCGAAAAGGGGTTCGCTCAGCATGTGCTGTGCTCACACATGAAGCATTTGGTTTTCAGCCAAAAAACCTGTGTAGACTAAGGCGGGCACGATTCGGTTGTATATTAATATGGTGTACATTACACATAGTGTACATCACAAACTTTCATATATATTATACATAAATGTATATATTAAAAAAGCAGCTATATATATATATATATATATATATAAACGATTTGTCGTAGTTGATGTTGGCGTGGTTACGTTGAGACTCAGTTAAGAAGCATTTCAATTTATTTTTAAATATATAATGTTTTAGATGTCCTAATAGGCGGGGGGATGTTATTCCAAAATTTTGACGATCTTATTAAAAAAAACCGTACATTACCAAAGAGCACGGACACAAGTCTGTGGTTACGCTTTATTGAAAGGAAAAAAAAACAATGTAAATTTAATATTTACAGCGACGCTATTCCGAGATTCATTAAATAAACTCCGAGAAGTGACTCAGCGTAATAATTCGTTGCAAAGTGTATACATTGAATTTTAAAGGAAATGTATTTTCTTCAACGTTTTGAAAGAGAATAAATTATAAGTCAAACGCTGCGGTGTAGACGTGGAAATTAATTTTGGCGTAACAATGCCATAAATCATGCCTAAGTTGTTATGTTCGCACAGAGACGTTAGCGCGTCTCCGCTCGTAGATGATTTATCTTTGACAATACACGATTTTGTCACATATGTCGTAAATTATGCGTGTGTCACTTTTGAATGTTTATAACAATATCAAGAGTAAAATCAGCCCTTTACTATTCGCAAGCTTCATACTTTGTCGTTCAAATCTTTATATTTTATACAACAAATTATAATAATCCATATTATCTATGATAGCTCTCTCGGGCATTCTACCGTCCAAGCCGGAGGTTACCCCTCTTTTTTTTTTCATCGTTCCCCCAACGTTTGGTACCTTAGGGTCCTTTTTTCTTCTTCTTCCTTGCATTCCCCTTTCCGTACTTCCTCTTCCAATCCCACTCCCACACACTACTCTCTTCCTCTCACCTCTCTTACAGATTCCTACTCTATTTCATTATTACACGTTTTTACAATTTCTAACTCTACTATCTACATTTTACAATTTCTTACTCTACTACCTACATTTCCAATCTCTTACTCTACTTCCTACATTTCCTTTCTCTTACTCTACTTCCTAAGTTACCCCTCGCCTAATGTTGACTAGCTATAGAGGTGCAGGCTAAGCGAACTAAGAGCTACGAGGTATGTCATCTCAATGCAGTGAAGCAGTTAAAGCTAGCTTCTCTGGTTATTCTGTGTAGGTTGGTAAAAATACGCATTAAATGCAATAATAGGGCCACTAAAACGGCTTCTGTTGTTGCACAAATAGGTCCGCACAATCGGGAAAGTCCACCTTGATCGAATTTGTTAAACAATTTTGACGTAACAATGATGAATACTGGATGTCATTCGTGCAAAACGTCCCGTTACGCTCGAGCCGCGATGCGGCAAATGCTTCTGCAAAATGTGTAAGCGAGAGCACGGTATGAGAGAGATAGAGAAAGCAAATTTGTGCTCAGTGAAGTAGAAAAAATACTTCAATTTTGTTGTAATACCGTGTGTACCTAGGATAATTTGTCACGTATTTAACATCCGTGCGAGACACCTGGAATTTTTTTTTTAATTAAAAAAATATAGTTTATTGATGAATAATGAACAGTATATTATATACGAAAAACTTCTTTGAAACACTAAGCTATGGTATAAGTATCGTGAATATCACTACTACATTTTTTACATCGTAAACAAAAGTATTGGAAATACTCCTGGTCACAGGCAAAGTACAGGGAAAACGACCAAGAGGAGCCCTATGCGTTGAACAGACCAAATTAGCACCAACACAGGGGAGTCCACGAGGCATTTCACACCGCCAAAAACCGCAACAGGTGGAAAGCGATCGTCCGCCACATAATTCGTAGAGGACGATCCCTCAGCAATGAGGGAAAGGACGCAAGAAGGAGGAAACAGAAGTATTCAAGGAACTAATTAAATCGTATAAGGGTTTCGAGGAAAGCGGTAAAGCTGAAAAGCGCTTTAAACGTTTTAATAATAACCCTTGAAGCGCGGTATTAAGCGAGGGAAATTAATATCGCTATCAGTAACAAATAATAATCGTTACATTGCGGTAATGAATCAAACACAACAATGGCTTCCACTTCGCCCGTCGCCGGTTACGCTGTTAAATTTGCGAGCCACAATAGATACGGGAACGGTCCACGGCTAAATTGCACCTCCGCGAAATATGCTCCGCGATTTATGTAGAAAGTTGTCAGCAATTAGTTTTATACAGTGCTAAGTGTTGTAAATTGTAATAGTTGTTTTATGAGTCACATTACGGCACTAGGGACTCGTACGTTATGTTAGAATTTGGACAATGGTTACCACTAATAGGTTACCTTTGCGTATGTTAGGTAGAAGTGTCTGTCTAACCGATTAAATGGCTTATTATTATTTTTTTTTGAGAGTTTCTCCTTCTCGAAACCAGAGAGTTTCGGTTTTATTGTAAACCACGGGCCTACGCCAAGTGGGTTTCATTTTGAGGGTTGTCTAAGTTAGCGGATTCATCCTGCAAGAACTTCTGGACAATACGACACGTATTTAGTACGGCAGCTTTTTGCATACTAATATATGTACTGCCGTGTAAGCCAATCTGTTGAATGTAATGATGGAGGTGTTTAGGGATAATACCAGTACTTATTATTATTATTATTATAAGTGTAAAATTTATGACTCAAATCGCAAGAAGCGAGAAAAGTGTGGTACCGTAAAAATAAACATTCTCTGCATACCCTGATTTTTTTGTTGTTGACGTGAAGGAAGGGAAAGCGGGAGGTGAATAAGCCTTCTGGGGGTAAGGCTAGGTTATGTGAGCTGCCCTGTAGTTCTGGGCTCTCCAGAATAACTACGGTATCCCCTGCCTGTCGTATAAGGCGACTAAAGGAGCCTCGGGTTCACTGGGCGTCAAGGGTGAGGGCCTATGTCGTCCGCTAAGGTGGACCCGGGAAGAAGGCGACATCGGCTGGCCCGTGTAGCCTTGCACTATGAGGGCACAGGGGAGGAATAACCTCCCCCCGGGACGTGCTCTCCTTGAGCACAGTGCAGAGGGGCTCCGGTGCGTTCCACTGGAGATTTCGGAGCCCCTCGTCATGCACCGAGGAAAGGGCCACCGGGGAGGTTTTAGTGGGTAAAAACCCAACATAACCGCCGCCTTCCCCCCAGAAGGCGGGGTATCTTTTTGAAGATTTCCTCCCCGTTAACAAAAAAAAAAAGGTTATGTGAGGCTCTTACTCAATGTTACTGAATCTATCACTTTTTAACCGACTTCAAAAAAGGTTCTCGTAACTTACGACTGGGAGAGCCCCTTTTCATGATTTTTTTTTCATTTGAAACCTAGTGCTTGCCGTGTGGTCCCATTTCAGAGGTTTCGTTCTGATAATGGCATCCATGAGAAAACCATATAAGTCTTAAATTTTGATTAAGGTTTGATTCGATTTGAAGTCTGTTCTAGTAAATATACTTGTTTGACCTTATTTTTCGTATCATCTTTTTATTAAATAAATTTGTGTTTTATTAAGAAACCAAAGTAAGTAAGAAAATATGTTAATAAAATTTATCTAATATTTTATGTATGTGCATGACGGTAACATAAAATGTGTGTGTGTAAAAAGTTAAATTAAAAAAAAAAATATTTCAAAAAAAATAATATATAAATCGAAAGCCTAGCCTCTAGGTTACTAAGGCTAAAGAAGTACAACTTCTAAAATATCCATTAATACACAAACAAATATCCTTCAACCCGCTGTTGTACCGTGGAGACTGGTAATAAAACAACCGTGTCAAGGCAATTTCATGTGGAGCAAATTGTTTCCGAACAATAATCGCGCGATTTCAAAAGACATTCATATTAAGGTCGTATTATTTTTAAAATACATATTAGAACAATATTACCAGGTAGATATCAAATAATTAAACATAAATATAAATTAGTTTTTATATTTATTTTTAAATTAAAATATTTCATAACGAAAGTGAACAAATATAAATAAATGATACTAAAATGTGTGTTTTATTTCATTTTTATTTAATTAAATAATTTACTATTTTATATAATTTAATTAATATTACTCTACAAATGTATTAAATTAATGATGTATTAAAACTATAAATTTAAATGAACTTAAATCTATTAGAGGGTCTATACAAGTCTCTTTTGAAGAACATCGGTGGCTTGTTGTTTCCAATATTTTCAATATTTAATTATATAATTTAAACTTTATACGTTTAATTATCATATTATTTATTTTAGTTTATTTTTGACTCAATAATATTTATATATTTTTTTCATCTATTATTTTATTGTATAAAATATATTTTAATCTCATAACTGTTTTATTTATGTATCATATTTATTATACTCTTACTGTCTGTATAATAATATTCCATATAAAAGTAGTATTGCGCGCGCACGTCTTTAGGTAGTCCCGGGTACCGCTGAAAATTAGCGCTGTCGCATCCTTGTGACAGAATATGCTGAGACGGTGTCCGATATTGGCATCATATGTTTTGTATTATTGGTCCGTGTAACTTTAACTGTGTTTTGTCTATTTTTCATTCTTTTTAATGTGTGTTATATTCAGTCTGTGATGTGTTTTGTATTGTGATGCCAATAAATAAATGTCTATGTCTAAGTATCTACAAATAAATTAAAATTTTAAATGTAAATTTACACAATTATGTTATAAAATGGGCATTTTATAATGTTGTTTTCGAAAAATATTATTAGTTATTGTTGTTTGAACGAGGTAAACAATTTTAATTTTAATAATAATAATAAAAATAATAAAATTTTATTTGGACAAAAGAAAAGAAATATTACAATACAGAACGTACAGTACAGTACAGTACAGTTTACGTACACTGCTACAGTAGTTGGCAACTGTGTCGCAGCAGCTTACGCCACCTCGAGACACAAACAATATAAATACAAATTAAACTTATAATTATGTACATATTATTAGAAGAAAAGATATAGATACATTATTGTGCATGTGTGTGTGTATATATATGTGTTATGTTGTAGTGTATAATACATATTAATAGGTTTAAAGATTTTTATACTCAAAAACAATTTTACAAAGTCACATGAGAATAATATTACACTTATAACACAATTATAATATAACTAGTCGACGGAATTCATTATTTAGTAATTTTACACAGTATTCCAAATATATATTGTGATAAAAAAGATCTAAATGACCTCACATTTTTAATAGAAGGGGGCAACTTGTTGCATGGTTGCGCTCCTTCGTATGTTATGTTTCTTAAAACATTGTTCGTACTTCTGGCAGAGCAAGTAAACTTATTTTTTTTATTTTTTTTATTTATTTATCAGACAGAACTTACAGCACCATTACAGCTAAACCAATTCGGTGCTGTAGTTAACACAAATAATTAATCAAAATAATAACAATACAATAATAGTTAACATCGCAACATACAAAATAATTTAACACGAGTGACAACTCAAACATTCATCATCTCGATATATCTAAAAGCAGCCTCTGTGAACCTCGGCTGGTCACACTGAAATATATCAATATGCTGTGAGAGAAAATTGACAATCCTAACAGCGCGCGACATGGGAGCATTCGTGGACAGGTTGGTCCTGGAAGTAGGCTCTAGCAACAACGCAGGGCGGCGACGCATATCGATTTTTTTTTTTGTGACGAACTACACAGATTGGCCAGAGAAGCTGGCCTTGACTGCTTCACCGGATTGAGAGGTGGCATAGCTCTTAGGTCGCTTAGCCTGAACCTCTATTGCTTGTAACTCGACACAAGGGTCCCCCGGTGAGGGGTAACCTCGGCTTGGACGGTTACTATGTTACGCGTAAGCATTCCGATCCGAGGGCGCCCGAGAGGGCCGAACCACGACTCGGTCGGTTGCTATTTCACAGATAATCTAAGAGACATTCAAAAGCTAAACTAACTTTGAATGCCACTTCGGGAAGCGTTGGCGCTGGGAGAAGAAGTGGCCGAAGAAACTCCAGCAACGCTCCTAACATCTAAGGGTGGGGCCTGCCCATAAAATAGCGGTAACGCGCAAGGAGCGCATATCGATATACGATATCTATACTTAAGGAAGAATAATAAAACGATATAACGAATTTCTTATAATCTTCGATAAGTAGGACGCCAATAGTCGAGGTATATACATGCAAAAGAAAACAAAATAACATTATAGCATTAAATGTATCTTTTTTTTTAATTTAGACAAAAACCTAAATTGCTTATTGCTTAATCATTACGTAACGTTGTCGATATTTCGAATACGTACGCAACAAGATAAATTAACCGAAGTGTGTTTCTGCGTTTTAGAGAGTTTTCCGTTTGTTGTTATTTACACTGTATTACGAAACAGCAAACGGAGTATTTGAAAATACACCCCCGTAATACTTCTCCCCCGAAAAATAATTACGAGTTCATTTTAATCAGTGGGAACGGCACCTATTCCCGTGTCCCCTACCCTGAGACTTGGCAATCTCTTAAGTAGCAGCTGTGCTGGCGATGGAGCTCATAAAAATATACAACACTTGACTTTCAGTGTCCCATAACAGTTGACGTTACCCGACATCGGAACTGAGTGCTAAGTATCTCACGTGCTCGTGCTGTGTTAATGGGGCCGACGTTTTACTGGCGTAAGAATGACACCTGCGACGCGCTCCTAGAATAGAATGGGGATGTTCGAACTGGGTTAATGGCTGCTTCAGATTGTAAAGATATGTCGCTCTGCTTTTAGTCGACACTGTAGTCACGTGTCTGGAGTGAAACTGATATGGCAGTTGAAGATTTGCCTGAAAGTTATCCCGTTGAGGCTTGACTCACCTCGGCTTCACCGGTAAATAGTAAACGTACAGAAAGGCGTTTCAAATACATAATCTTGTGCATCACCAACTTCCTTTTTTTTTGTTAACGCGGGAGAATCCTTTTTACGGACCATGTGTGGAAATCGGTCAGCGACAGGGCACCTCAACGACCGGCCGGTGACGGCAAAGACCGGACTTCTTCCTCTAAAGGGGACTTCTTCGGCAATTAGAAAAGTCCTGACGACGCCGAAGCATTAGAAGGGCCAGGTTCCCGGCCTAGCCCTACTTCGGATTAAAGGGTCAGCGAGAGGAGGCGTTGGTATCGCCTCCTGCGCACCCCGACTAGCCGCCTGCGGAGGAAGCCCCTGAGCTATCCTTGCTGACCCGCTCATCGGCCTCCTTCTGAGACATGACTGTTTCGCAGAAGGAGGCCACTGCCGTTCAGAACCTATCGCTTGCGAGCATTGCGCTAACGACGCTCGGGAACGACAGGTCCACTTCCTCGATGGCAGATGCCAGATCGTGGCGCCGCGCCGCCCATCTCGGGCACACCTAAAGGGTGTGCTGGACGGACCACCGACTCCTTAGCATAGCAACTGCTAATGTGAGTAATAGTATACACAAGAATATATAACAAGAACAATTTTCATGAAGCTCAAGTCATAAAATAATAAACAAAGTTCTTAAGAAACCATGACCATTTCACTAACAACGAACAAACTGGAACTGTTATATTTTCAAAGCTAAGTTTAACAAGCTCTACAAACAGACGTCGCAAAAGGAAAACAGAAATCGACAAGCAGGACATAAAAAATGGAGAAGGAAAAAAAAGAGTAGAAAAGAAACAGTTATTACATTGCAAACTCGGCGACCCTTTAGTTTCTTCAAGTTCAATCAAAGAGAGCAAACAGCGTTTGAGGTCCGGGCGTCGCGGCGGGGAGGGGAGGGGGATGCAACTATAGATGACTCACACGGGGTGGTTGGAAATCAATAAATCGTCGGACCCGTCGCGACTTCCGGTCGGGTGACTGCACTGGGATTTTATAAGTTAATTGATATTGCACTTAATGTAATTTTTAACGAGAATTGCAAAATATCTACATATATAAAAGAGAAAGTGGGTGGGTATTTCTATACAGGCTCCAAAACGGCTGGACTGATTTCAATGAAACTTTTAGGGAATCTTCAGAACGACCTGGCAAGTAATCCTGTTAAGTTTGGTAACGATTGGACCACTTTTTGAACTGTCCAATACAGCTTTTATTTACTATGATGATATTCTATTGTTTTATAACCCAAATTTGTATTGACACATGCGTTGTGTATATTTCATATGTCATTATGACTATATTGAAGTATAAGAAAGTAGTATACTGAAGTATATTAAAGATAATAATTAAGGATTTTGCAATATTCAAGGTAAGTTATAGCGCCGCGAATGTATCCGTTTACTGATGCTGCTGATATGTACATGGGTGTTGGATAATGATCTTCACTCGCTCAAGAAGAGAATGAATACGGAGACAAATGAATCATTTAATATATTATGAGAGTTAGATTTTTGATTGTTTAAATAAAATAAAGCAGAATCTATACCAGCGAAGCGAGCTGGGTACGTTAGTATTTTATAAAATTGTAATTATTTTTATGGTCTTATTCTATTGATTTATTCTTTTATACTCTATATATCTACTATTACTTATTACCCTTTACGAAAAAATGTTTATTAAGTGTAATTATTTAAGTTTATTTTAAGTTCCTGATTGTTTTAGGTTGGGTGTTTTGAGCTATTGTAATATAAACATAATTTGTTTCCATTAAGGAGAAGATGTAATGTTGACGGTATTTCCACCCCTTAGATGCTAGGAGTGTTGCTGGAGTTTCTTCGGCCACTTCCTCTCCCAGCGCCAACGCTTCCCGAAGTGGCACTCAAAGTTAGTTTAGCTTTTCGAATGTCCCTTAGAATTCCGTGAAAAAGCTACCGACCGAGACGTGGTTCGGCCCTCTCGGGCACCCTCGGATCGGAATGCTTACGCGTAACATAGTAACCGTCCAAGCCGAGGTTACCCCCGCCGGAGGGACCCTTGTGTCGAGTTACTAGCGATAGAGGTTCAGGCTAAGCGACCTACGAGTAAGAGCAATGCCACCTCTCAATCCGGTGAAGCAGTCAAAGCCAGCTTCTTTGGCCAATCTGTGTAGTTCGTCATTAAAAAAAGAAAAAATGTTGACGGTACTTGAGTACTAAAGCAGTTTTAACTCACATCTCGCAGTACGCTGACTGACTACGTACTTGCTAACTTACTCATACTATTTAAGTCATCTCCAGCTAAAAAAGACTTGATAAAGTCAAAGTCAAAATATCTTTATTCAATAGAGATCGAGAATCTACTTTGAATTGTCCAATATTTTTTCCCTACCGTGCAATTTCGGACGGCAATCCACTAAGAAAAATTGCACAAAAAAACACTTAGTAGAGCTTTTTTTAACGTCTTTAAATTTTTTTACAATATTCGTTTACTTTTACAGTAACGATTAATTATTATTGTAAAAGTATATAGAGATAGCTTATATATCTATTGTATATTTACAACATATAACATTTTATGACGGTATAAAAAATGAACAGTAAATTAACAAAACACACAAAAAGCCAGCGAGCCGTATGTGGGGCTCAAAGGCGACGCATTACAATAATGAGAGGTCCGGAACCCGACTAGGGCGGCACGTCTCTACAGGGGACGCGCTGTCCGATGGCTATTGACTTGACATGTGACTTACGTGATTATCGTTGCCAGGAATTAGTACAATAATTGCTTGTTTACGAGTGTTTTTTCACAAATATTATTAACATACTTGTGAACTATTCCAACTAAGCTTACGCTTATGCCAGAAAATGGTCCACGTCAATGGTCGAATGGTGGTTTCGAACCTACGACCTTACGTTTCGTAGACCGTAATCTAAACCATTAGGCTAATGATGCTTCAAATTATTTACATATACATTCATCAAACACGGACGTAAGGATTTGCTTCGTCTTTAATTCCCGTCTGTCTTTCCCTTCGATTACAATATGGGTGTTTTCAATAAAAGAATGAATAGGCATTTACTAAGGTTACCTTAGAGCCAGGACTGCATTTCCACTTACTATTAGGCAGGATTTAGGTCCAGCCCTGTAGTTCTGGGCTCCCAAAAAGAAGACTACGGTATCCCCAGCCTGTCGTAGAAGGCGACTAAAACGGGCCTCGGGTTCACTGGGCGACAAGGTTGGGGGCCTTTGTCGTCCGCTAAGGTTGGCCCGGGAAGAAGGCGACATCGGCTGGCCCGTGTAGCCTTGAACTGCGAGGGCACAGGTGGGGAGGGAGTCACCTCCCCCCCGGGACGTGCTCTCCTTGAGCATAGTGCAGAGGGGCTCCGGTGCGTTCCACTGGAGATCTCGGAGCCCCTCGTCATGCACCGAGGAAAGGGCCACCGGGGAAGTTTTAGTGGGTAAAAACCCCACATAACCGCCGCCTTCCCCCCAGAAAGCGGGGTATCTTTTGGAAGATTTCCTCCCCGTTAACAAAAAAAAAGGCAGAATCTAGGTCAAGCACTTGCTTAGAAAGTACAAAAAAACTGCATTTCGGTATGCTACTAATCTTACTGTCAAAGACAAATGATTTTCCGATCGTGTCAGTTTCCGTTCCACTGATCTCAAAAGACCAAAGGTGAGTATGTGAATCTATATTTCTTGCGTACGCAATCTTTTCAGAATATAATTACATAGACATCATGTTCCTGCCACTATACCCACCTTTCCATACACACAAACAATTTATAAAATGATTATTTTGTACGTAAGGAGGTAAACAGAGCATAAATTACAAGCCGTATGGCAACTCAGACGTTATAACCAACAGGGTTCTATCGTGGTTAACCTTCACGAAAGAAACAAAGATACATCAATGACTTTTGAATTATTCAAAACGCAATAAAACTTTTAAAAAATATAACCATTGTTAAGAAAAACCCGAAACGCGGTAATGAATTGTGGACCCGTTAAATTGGTTAAAAGACAAAAACAAAAGAAGATGAATTTATTGTTGAGAGAGAGAGCGAATGCAATGCGGTGCAATGGACGCAAATTATCCACGAATGGCTTTAATCCTTTTTTTTTAATTGCACCGATTAAAATCCGCCATTGGGGGGCGTTAGGGCGAAGACGGAAGTGCTGGTATAGACCGATAATCGCCCCTTGCCCCCTGCAAGTTTCAGTGTTTCGTTGTTGTTTTTTTTGTTTCGGAGATAGCACTATAAAAGTGAAATAGGGGGCGATGACTTTTGGTTTTTATTTGTTCGCTGTTCACACCCGTGTCGCGTCGAGAAATTATTTGTTTTGTATATAATTATAGAAGGTTGATTGCTTACGGTTATTCCAATCAAAGGAATAAATTCCCTGCGTCGTCTTACCTTTTGTCTTTATTCGAATGTGCGTGTTTTCAGTAGAAAATTTCCAGAAAAGAAAGAAGCTAGTGCGTTTTGTAATCAAGGATATTTCCACTTAACATCAGTTGGATCGTGGTGAAGCATTTACTTAGAAATTATACAAAAGAAATTACCTCAGTCGATAAGATATGGGATTTATTTAGCGGGTAGAAAACGAAACCAAAACGTTCAATCGAATGTCTGAATAATACATATCTTTATTACATTGATGCTTTACTCAGGCGTCACCTAAACGCTAACAAAAATGGAGAAAAAACGGTCGTCGCAAACACTGTTAAAATGAGGCCGATTCCACAGTCTAAATTTGTACAAGGAGCGCAAGTGCCGTTTACGAGCCACAAAATGCAGTTTACAGCAGGATGGGGACATTAAATTAAGGGTTTATCATCAACTTTGGATACTAATAAATATCAACCCTTATGATACCTGTCAAGTTCCAAATTTAGGGATAAAGTTTTTGTTTTTATTAATGTCTTTTATTACTCACATTGTTTATGCTCACGTTTATTATCACGATCCTAGCACTACTCTTTGTCTTCATATGCGCATACAGAATCGTCGAATAAGTCAGATCGGGATGCTAATGCTTTTGGCTAAGCGACTACAGCTCTGCCACCTCTGAAATCGGATGAAAATCTTCTTAGTGTAATTTCTAATGTTTTGTTAATATCATCATCAGCCTGTGTCTATCTTCTGTCGGAAATAGGCTTTTCCCAATGCCTTTCACTATATCCTCTGCTTTCTACATCCAGCCATTCTTAGGTTACGCTTCTGTTCATCTGGAGGGAGGGCATCATACGTTTCCGATCCGAGAATGAATCCTCAGTTACTAACTCGAATTGATGAATTTGCAGACTTTAAGAGCTATATCGTCTACCTTTATTAACCTTAACAGTTATTAAATAATCGCCTTTGAATTGCTTGTTAATCTTGCAATGAAATATTTAAGACTATTCTTACAATGAAATATTTAAGACTATGGAATATATCTAAGTAATTTAACTATTTAATACTTAGACATTCGTCATTGTAAGTTAAAAACCAAGCCATTACGATGATCTGAGAAAAATAGCCATTATAGAGTCTTGGGAATATAAAGCATAGTGTACGATGTTTGCCAAAGTGTGCCATCAGCTAACAATGGACCAAAAGGGTTCGGTGTGTAGTCGAGTGCACAAGCAACACCCGCAATTGACTGCGAGGCATTACACCTCGAGTGGCCTCTTGTCGCCGGCCGTAAGTGCATTGTGAGTGCAGCTGTCGCATTTTGTATGCCTACAGCGTCTGCTTTTGTGCTGTTAAGAGAAAACAAAAGAAAACACAAGAAATCTGTTGATTTTAACACACCGATAGACACTTCAGGACATCCCAAAACATACATCAAAATGCTTTGTTACACCTTGACAGCACAGTAAATTCTTAGCCAACCTTGTACCGGACAAAACTTTTTTGTTAATTTCTTTTGGTTAAAAGTTAAAATTAGTCTTTTATATATACAATACATATGTCCCACTGTTGGGCGCAGGCCTTCTCTGTAAGTATAAGGGCATAGTCCGCTAAGCGGCCCTACTGCGGATTGACAGACTTCACATGCCTTAGAAAAAAATTCTAAGACATGTAGGTTTCCTCATGATGTTTTCTTCGCCGCCGAGCGCGTGGTAAATCAGCACATAAAACTGCAACAGCAAATTTATTGGTGCTGGCACCGGGGATCGATCTCGGGTTGCTAGCGTACTACGCAACTTGAGCCAACAGCCCGGACACTGAGCTACCACGGGTCTCTTCTTTCTTTTGGTAGTTACAAAACAATTTTTGTTAATTAATTTGACTTGTTTTGTTTTCCTCGCCTATTGTTTAATGATCTACGTCGTAACCAAAAACCAGAGGAGTTTGTGAGGGAACCAAACCACAATCGAGGGAAAAAACGCAGAAGCATGCTGCAACATCTCCCGTACCATGCGACAACAGACGCCGCTGTAGTCTGGAGGTACTCTCAAGTAAACATTTCGAAAACAAGCTAGAATGTGAATTTAGCCTAATAGTCTGCTAAACATAAGATCGTAGGTTTAAACTCACTAAAACGAACAAAATGTACTCCAAAAAAATCCAACCACTAAAAATACATATGTCCAGTTACTTTAACAACTTCTGCTGTTTCACGAGTGCGTGAGCTCTGTCAGAGAAGTATGTAGAATATACCTTATCTTCTTCTTCTACCTAGCGTTTTCCCGGCCTACAGGGTCCGCTTTCATACTTAGTCTCCTCCACTTTGCCCGGTCTTCGGCATCCTCGTTTGTTAGGTTTTCTTGGGCCTGCCACGGGGTCTTGGGCCTTGTACATTGAAGAATATACCATATACATTGTAGAATATACCTTATATATATATATATATATATATTTCTATGTTTCGCCTGTAGTGTCAGGTGGCTACCCTAATTACGATCGACCCTTCATATCAGTTATTACGTTATGTTTCACAGACCGTATGGGACATTAGGTTATGAACGTTTCGTAGTAAGTAACAAGATATAATGTCATATTCACAACGATAACAAAATAGAAACAAAACGGAAAAGGTTTTAATTATACCTTAAGTAAAGAAAAATCTGTAATACGCCAGATAGGAGTTCTCGCTATCTGAAGTCGTAAATTTGATTCCGTGTGTTTTGTCACAAAAAATTGCGTTACCGTTACATAAGCCATGTTATGCTTCAGAAGTCCCCTTAGATGCTAGGAGCGTTGCTGGAGTTTCTTCGGCCACTTCTTCTCCCAGCGTTAACGCTTACCGAACTGGCACTCAAAGTTAGTTTAGCTTTTGAATGTCCCTTAGATTATCCGTGAAATAGCTACCGACCGAGTCGTGGTTCGGCCCTCTCGGGCGCCCTCGTATCGGAATGCTTACACGTAACATAGAGTAACCGTCCAAGCCGAGGTTACCCCCCACCGGGGGCACCCTTGTGTCGAGTTACTAGCGATAGAAGTTCAGGCTAAGCGACCTAAGAGCTATGCCACCTCTGAATCTGTGTAGTTCGTCATTTAAAAAAAAGCTTTAGAAGTTAAATTGATAAGAAATGGAAATTAATGTGAGCCATTAAACCAAAATGTACATGGACAAACAAATTCCGTTAAAGCTTAAAAATACACCTAGTATTTTTAAATGTTGGAAAGGTTTTTTTTTCCGTTTGTCTCGAATAACACCGTGTAGCATTCGTAATAAAAGGAAACTAAAACACAGCAGTCCGTGAAACTAACCAGGTACGGTTCATTAGTCGTCCGGAATCAAGTTCTCTTCATGAATGGAAACTTTTCAAAGTTTCTCGTGGAAATGCAAAGAATCTCTCTACGTTCCGTTTGCTCTAACTTTTTTAATGTAGAAAAATACTACTTGGTGCAGCGACGATCTTCTCGGGACGGCTGGCAAGAGCTAAATGAAAGTACTCTTGTAGTAAAATGAGTCTTCTCTTACCTGACTTAGACTATCACCAAGGCTGCCGTCAGCGTCCACCGCTCTGAACAGCTGACTGGCGTCTTTGCGTCTCGGCTTCCGGTCCTGTGCGTCTCTCATAGCTTGGCTCTGAAGTCTTTCGAAGAACTCCCGGGGTTTCATCGGAGGGGGCTCCTCATCAGGCGGCGGCGGGGGCGGCGGGGGAAGTCTGGTGCGCGGAGAGCTGCGCAGGAGAGAACGTTCGTCATCCTCCGTGGACCGTTCATCGTGATCGGAGTCGGAACTTCGACTTTCACGACGTCTTATCCCTTGGAGGTGCGGTTCGAGGAACGTTGCATTTCTGTAACAAATACAAATGTCGGTATTTACTTTAAAACTATTAAGTACGTTTGATTTGAGAAGTAAGCTGGTGAGAGCGTGACGAGAGCGGTACGAAACGTTTGAATGGGCGAGGCGAACGGCAAGTGAGATAGGTTATATGAGGAGATAGGATTTATGTTATTGAAAATAGAAAGATAGATCTTTACAGTGTAGCTACTGTACAGTAATGCTCTGATCATTGTTTGTTGATATAAGTAAAAAATTAGCAAGTTGACGCCATTGGGGAATGCTTATGAATTTACTAACAATCTTGTTAACCATTCCAACTAAGCTTAAGCTTGTGCTAGGACATGGTTCACGGCAATAGTCGAATGGTGGATTCGAACCCACGACCTTACGATTCGCAGACCGTATCCTAAACCATTAGGCTATTGATGCTTCAATATAGTTATATAACATGTTTATACACCATTCCTTAAATAAAGTAATTTAAGTAATGGTGTAGAAAATGGATCTCACCTACCTCACCTTTGAAAATGTTTATTTTCAGTCGTCACATCGTCGACTACGTGTGTGTCTGTTTATAATAAAACATCACAATACGAATTGAGGCCTCAATAATCCACCGCAAGAGTACCCTCAAACAAATGACTGTTAATAACAAATGAAGCAACCATTATTAAAGGTCATCTGACGCACTTGTGCTCGCGAGCCCCCGTGTAGAGATTTTTAATTAATACGCGAAGCTCGCCGTGTCGAGGAAATAAATCTTGGTTAATGTCCCTTTAGTCTGGTCAGTACGGGCCCCATGTGTCGCGCTTCACGGTGGATATACCAATCGATTTCATATTAGGTACGGTTAACTGTCTGAAATTGCATTACTGCCTACTGCATTATTGTACGTCTGCCAATAAATGTCTGACAATGCAATTGAATAGGGCAAATTTTTACATTGTCTCACGAGCGAGTGTTGTCTTATTAGTAGCCAAGTTTGAATCATTGATGTTTACTGCCTATCACTCCTATATCCTATCACCATCAGGCTGTATCAAGCCACCGCTAAATATAGCTAAGCTAAGATTTATTTATTTGCTGAATTTTTTTTTTAACTTAATAATATATTTATTTATGAAACATTTTATGTATTATTTTATTGTATATAATTTATACATTAATTATATAATTATATATTAATTTATATATTTTTTTTTTCATAAAAAGGACCGACTTCATAAAAAGGAGACACTAGTAATAAATTTCAAAAATAGATTAACTAAATTGAAGTATTGTTGAAAAAACTATTTCATTGTACAGCTTCCGTGAGTGTATATAACGGGTTATTATACAAAACGTAAGGGAGAAACTGTGCTCAAATTAATCGACTCCCATGTGTTTTAGGATCAAAAAACACGTTCTAACGATACTGTCACACTTTGACATGGTGGTGACACTCAATTTATCGCGATGCCCTCACCATCTCCGATGTTTCACAGTTAACGTTAACGAGTATATCGTATGGCGGTCGCCCGTAACCGTTGTTTATCATCCGAGGGTTAAATTGTTATGCAAACGACACTTTGCGTATTGATGCCATGAGACTGAAGCCATTCCATTCAACTAGTGCTTTATGTGTAATAAATCATGTGTCAAGGGTAAATAATTCACGTCGTCCGGAGGCCGAGACACGTTCTTGACGATCCGGACGACGCGATTACCATTGCTCGATTGCGAATAATCCTCGCGCGATACCGCTATTTTATGGGCAGGCCCCACCCCTTAGATGTTAGGAGCGTTGCTGGAGTTTATTCGGCCACTTCTTCCCCCTAGCGCCAACGCTTCCCGAAATGCCACTCAAAGTTAGTTTAGCTTTTGAATGTCCCTTAGATTATCCGTGAAATAGCAACCAACCGAGTCGTGGTTCGGCCTTCTCGGGCGATCTCGGATCGGAATGCTTACGCGTAACATAGTAACCGTCCAAGCTGAGGTTACCCCTCACCGGGGAGACCCTTGTGTCGAGTTACTAGCGATAGAGGTTCAGGTTAAGCGACCTAAGAGCTATGCCACCTCTCAATCCGGTGAAGCAGTCAAGGTTTAGGCAAAATTTACTTGCAAATTCTATATCTATATTAAATCATTGAAATTAAGTTATATACGATATAAGCAGGTATTTACAGGTTATTAGTAATGGGACTCTGTTTTATATTCTTAAGTCTCGTAATAGGTACTAGTCAACTGGGATTCGTACGCGCAACCGTCAAATCGTCAAACCGCTTAGTCGCTAGGTTATATAATTATACAGGTTGTTCCGTAATTCAACGTCCAACGATAAGTAACAATATTGACGAAAACAAAAAAATCATGTTAAAGATGTAATGAGAAATTATTTTTCTTCGGAAAATCTCGGATCTTTATCGGAATACGATGACACCCCATACTGATAATAAATGATCGTATTAAATGAGTGACATTTTCAAATCCATTAATATGGACTAATTGTAAGGGAGCACGATAAATACGAACTTTTGTGAAAAATTACGAAGGAAAATCTTTGTTGGTGCAACTTAATATAAATTCTGTAAAACGTATTCATCCGGGGTAATGAATCAAATAACTAGAGGCATAGAGACGCGACCTCTGGCGACGGATCGCCAACAGAGAGGTCGTTACGCCGACGCCGGTCGATGGCCACCATTATTAATAACGCCATAACTCCACGTCAAGTCTGTCGCAGGTGTACCGATAGACAGACTAATTACTTTTTCATGGGACGCCACATATGGTGGAGCGGTTTGTATGTTAAATTATACGCCATGGTAATCATTTATTGATTTATTTTATCTGTCTCATACATATAGATATCAAATGCAGGAAGTATTTTGTAGTATCTCTTTATAAACAGAGAAGCTGGCCGCGACTGCTTTGCTAGCCTGAACCTCTATAGTTGGTAACTCGACACAAGGGTCCTCCCGCTGAGGAATAACTTCGGCTTGGGCGGTTACTTTTTCGTATTCAGCTCGGTTTGTTGTTTTCCAAATATATGTTGTTTGTATGTTACATTATATTTGCATGGATTCTTTGTTTCTTATAGGAAAAGGATGTTTTTTGTGAACTTGAGGCGTGAAGCGAGAGAAGCTAATTCCAACAGTTTCACCGGGTTTGAGAGGTGGCTACGTTCTGCTATATGATGTATTATATATAGATAAAAAGTACAGCCGATCTGCGTAATTCATTTATTAAAAAAGGTGGCGGCAGAGTACTTAGGTCGCTTAGTAGTAGGTGTAGAGCAACCTCTATGTAGAGCAACGTTTGCTTTTATAAACGGGGAGGGGGGGAGGAGGATCTTCAAGAAAATACCCCGCTTTCTCCACAGGAGGTTATGTGAGGTTCTTACTCACTAACCCCTGGAGCCCCTCTGCACTATGCTTGGCAGCACGTCCCGTGTCCACTGTCCACATTGTAGCCCCGTGCTACGTAGAGCAACATGGCTCAAGAGTACTTACACACTACATAAGTGATCCCATAGCTCAGATACATCTATCAAAGGGACAGCATGTGCCTTGCCAACTTATTATAAAGAGTTGGGACGTAAGCACCTCGGTTATCATACGAAACGAAAAGATATAATATACTTGCACACCACGTCGGTATTCTTCAAGGCCGTGGGACTTCAATCGTACCGACACAGTGATACAACAGCAGATGCCATTGCAGTGACCCTACATCTGCAAATTTGTTAATGTTAGAGTTTTCTACAACTTCACCGGATTGAGAAGTAACGTAGCTCTTCAAGCCCCCAGCTTTTATTTTGAGTCCGTGCGTGAGAACCACTACAATTTCACCGGTTTGAAAGATATTGTAGAGTCGTAGAGACCCCAACCTCTATTTCGAGTAACATAACACAAGGGACCGTGCGTAGGAACCTAAGCTTGGTCCGTGAGAGGTTAATCGCCGTCAGTTGCTTCAGTTAGGTTACAATAGTGATTTAGTAAATGTTTCTTTTATCGAGACTATAATAGTAATACGACCAAGGACAAGGACAACTCGTACTGTATATTATCAATCTCGTTAGGTATATACTTGTTATTTGGCTTTAGTTTGTTTGATATGTTTCCAACACTCGACTAAGTGTTAAGTATATTTTTATAAGATAAAGTTCGTAAATATTGTGCCGACGCCATTGGCAAATGATATAAGGTAAATGTACCTTAACATTATTTACGATATATGAAGTAGTCACTTCTGAATGATCTACACTCAATACACTATTACTAAGTAAATTGTGAAATAAACATCAGTTCTTTTGCTAGTCTTTTGCAGCCAACCTGTAAGCAAAATCTTTTTTTTTAGTAACATGTTGAGATTTTAGCGTCGAGTTCTTTTCTGCATGTGTAAACAATGGAGGCTTCTGCACTTCGCATGTTGTGTTGTTGCTTGACCTAAATTTTCCTTTCGTTAGTCTGCAAAAACCTACGCCCTTTTATTTGCCTTTCTGGTATGTTTTGTCGTAATCGGTTACAAAAACCAAATGGCTTAAATTACATAGCCTAAATTTATATTAGTCGGAATGGAATGTGAATTTAATATACTTATATAAAGTACACAAGGCAATTAAGAGTCTTCCCTTTGTTTTACCAACCTAACAATACCTCAATCATCAAACATTACGTACGATTTTCACGACTTTAAAAACCAAATCAGTATGTAAAAAACCAATGAAAATATTCAAAATTGTTTCATAAGTAACGGCGCTATGTGTGGAAGAAAAACAAATAGAGACGAATTGAGAAACTCCATTTTTGAAATCAGTAGAAACAATTTTACGCTTACGAGTTTTAAAGAAAGCAAAGATGTCAAATGACCACTTCGTAGAGCCCCAAAGTATTGATGACTAGTGAAAAAAAGGTTCTAATGTAAACGTTCTAAGCCCTCCTTTTTTTATAATCGAAAAAAAAAACACTATTTTCGAAAGCATTTAAATAGACTGTACGATACGAAGCCGTAAATAAGTGTCGAGTTCCACGACACTGAAGTACTGGCATTGGAAAATGTCGCCCACCGGCGCGTGAATACCATTGCACCGGCACAAAGGAGCGGCGGCTGGCGGTACCGATGGAATACTGAATAGACTGCATACTCTTGATTCCCGGCCCTGAGCGGAACGCTCCTGATTGTATCAGCCGGCTAGAATTTGAATCGTTGCAGAAGCTTCATTTTACTATGCTCAACAACGAAGTGGCCGCATTGCAACATTCCTGTACAAATGTACGAAAAGTTGGGAATTAAAAATACAATTAATGACCGCAATGACATAATATACACGTAAAATTTCTCAACTTTTCAAAACTGATGCCAAAAGGTCAGGTTAGCATCGTCCTTCCAAGTCGCATTGAATTATTACCAAGTCAACCCAGCTTGACATATTGGTAAAATCTTGACAATCCAAGAAATAGAATATAGACCACAAGAACTTTGTAATATAACTATGTCAAACGAAGCGCGATGCATCGCTGTCATTATTTGTACAGCAAAAGACTGGAATAGTTTGCCCGTGTCTGTATTTACCACCGATTACAATGTCGGTGTTTACAAGAGTAGAGTGAATAGGCATTTACTAAGCTAGTCCACCTTCCTGGAATGTATTTCCACTTAACATCAGATGGAATGGTGGACAAGCACTTACTTAGAAAGTATTAAATATGTCCGGAAATGAAACAAGGCATTACGTAGTAGCGGTTAAGTTTGATTTGATGTTGGCTTTTATTTTAACTGGTTATTAAGCTTATTAAGAATTTTTTTTAAACTTTACTAACATTTTTGTAAACCATTTCAAATAAGCTTAAGCTTGACCTTACGGTTCACAAATCTTTTTTTTGACGGGAGGAAATGTGGGGTTCTTACCCACTAAAACCCCGATGCATGGTGAGGGGCTCAGGGATCTCCAGTGGAACGCACCGGAGCCCCCCTACACTGTGCTCTCGGAGAGCACATCCCGGGGGTGAGGTTATCCCTGCCCCCCTGTGACCAAGCAGTGCAAGGCGACGCACTTTAGCGTACGACAGAGGCCCCCACCCTTGTCGCCTAGTGAAACCGAGCCCCTTTTTAATCGCCTTCTAACGATAGGCGGGGGATACCATAGCCTTATCCTACGAGCTCGGAACTACAGGGCTGCGCAGATCGTACCCTAAGGATTAGGCTATTGACGCTTCAATTGACGGAAACATCAACATAAATGGTTAGTTAGTTTATTGGTTTATCCCTAATGGGAAAGGCAAAAAGACTTTAGTCCATACAGCCATGTCTTGAATAGGAGAATTTTAGTAGTTGTAAAGGCCGAAGCCACGTCTTCATTGTTCTTAATCGTAAAGCCGATCCGCACGCCCATCACAGCTGTCTCAACATTAATGGCTGATGGTTGACGTATGCTATTTAGTATTATTAAACAAGATTTTAGAGTATAAGGCACAGCCCACATACTGCCCACAGTACATGTATTCGTCATACAACTCGATGTTGAGTACTAGTATGGCCTAAAATGATCATTATTGCCATTATGGGTGATAAGCACGTTATTAAGCATGGTGAAACAGATCGTGTGGGCGAATTAATAAATGATCACATCATTAGTTCCGTTTACCAGCAAAGGACGATCGAAGGTTAACAAATTTAGAGACTTAAAAGCGTACCCAGCCCGCTTCGCCGGTCTAGATTTTGCTTTATTTTATTTAAACAATAAACTTACACCATTAAATATTTAATTTAACTCTCACAATATATTAAATTATTCATTTCAAGTCGGTGAAGATCAGATCTAACCTAACCTAACCTACACCCAATGCAATATACTTCATTGTACTTCAATATGGTTCATAGTGATATAAATATACACAACGCATATGTAAATACAAATTTGGGTTATAAAAAAATAGAATATCATCATAGTAAATAAAAGCTGTATTTGACAGTTCAAAAAGAGGAGTGCTCACCAAACTTACAGGATTACTCGCCAGGTCAATCTAAAGATTCCCTGAAAGTTTTATTGAAATTGGTAAAGCCGTTTCGGAGCCTTTATGGAACATACCCACACACTTTATCTTTTATATATATAGATTTTCGATCATACTTAGTAACGGTAAACAGTTTTTGTGTTGCAATCTCATTAATGAATTAATTCCATGTTTCGTGATTGCAAGTGAGAATAATTAAATTGTAAACTTTTTCGATTTCAATTATTGAGAATTCGCAGTGAATAGTGGGCGTAGCTCCGACCCGGGCGAAGTTGCTGAGGGCCCTCGTGTCGCGAACCGATATCTCACCCACACTCCGCGCCATGCCAGCAATCTGTACTTTATTATTTCGTTGCCACTTGACAGAATCACAACTACATATACCAAAAACATGGTACGGACACACAATACTCCGTGTACTCTGCTACGGTTAAAAGGACGTGAAGGGTTATATAAAGTTAAAGTTACAGCCTTGCAGGGCATAGGCCTGCTCTGTAAAGAGAGTATAAGGTATGTCCTTATACTCTCTTTATACCACGCGGCCCTAGTGTGGATTGGCAGACTTCACATGTCTTGGAAAAAATTTCAAGGACACGTAGGTTTCCTCACGATGTTTTCCTTCACGGCCCAGCATTTGAATGGTGAATGGTGGATTCGAACCCGCGACCTTACGATTCACAGACCGTATCCTAAGTCGTTAGGCCATTGACGCTTCTAAATTGATTGATTGTTGAATTACTGTTGCTTAGCAATGCTATCTACTAACCTAATAATAGGTTATACGGTGATAAAACGACATATTGATAAAAATCCTAGTAAGATCGATTAATAGGCTCTGAAACAAAATGTCTGCATACAAAATTTTATGAAATCTTTAGAACTGTTTCTGAGATTCAGTTATATATTATATATATACAAGAATTGCTCGTTTAAAGATATTAGATATATATAATTAAAATTAGATATATATATTTTTTTTAAAAAAGAAAGCTAGCAATATTTCTTTTGTTTTTTTTCAGAAATTACTAACAATCTTTTGTTAACCATTCCAACTAAGCTTAAGCTTGTGCTAAGACATGGTTCACGGCAATAGTCGAATGGTGGATTCGAACCCACGGCCTTACGATTCGAAGGCCGTACCCTAAACCATTAGGCTATAGACGCTTCGATGTATATATATATATATATATATATATATATATACACAAGAATTGATCGTTTAAAGATATTAGATATATATTACTAAAATAGTCCAGTCTGCTGTATTCTAAATTCCACACACATTATTTTCAAACAAATATTTGCGTATCACGTTTGCTTCCGCGTTTTTCTGTATTTATTTCTGTCTCCAAGCTCCACCCGTCCCGACAGAACTAAGTCTAATATTCACAACTCTGTCGTTTGGGTTCGACAACCAATCAAATTGCATAATATACTTTATAATAAAGTGGCATTTCAAACTTTCAAACGTGACTTTATAGTGACGTTCAATTTATTTCTTTAACAGAATCTAGACATCGAGATATAAAGAAATGATAAAGTTAGAAATAAGTATTCCTTTTCAACCGACTTCAAATATGATAGCAGATATAATGATGCGTCAATAACCTAATGGTTCAGGGTACGGTATGCGAATCGTAAGGTCGTGGGTTCGAATCCACCTCATTCGACTATTGCCGTGAACCATGTCGTAGCACAAGCTTAAGCTTAATTGGAATGGTTAACAAGATTGTTAGTAATATTTCTGAAAAAAAAAAGAAATATTGCTAGCTTTCTTTTCAAAAAAAAAATATTACACCAACGGATTTCGATGACTCATTTTTTATTGGAAAGGTTTATACTCTAAGATTATTTTGATGAAACTATGATAAGGTTCTAATTAAATTTGATTTCGCAATATTCCTACGATAATTCGGAAATACAAAAAGGGCGTCCGCTCGTTATATTGTTGATTTATTTTTGCTAAAATATAAATATATAATAAATTTACTTATTTTGTGTTTCTTTCCTCATAACTCATGATTGGGTGAATCAATTTTGATGATTCTTTTTTATATGAAAACTATTAGTTCCCGTATTCTTCCCTTTTCAATTGATTCAGTTCAGACAAGGCATCCATGAGGAAACCATCTTAAATTATCTTGATTATTGATTATTTTGATGTTTGATTTATTGGAAAGGATCAAGGGTAGTCTGATGAGAGTTTGGTGATTTTAAATAGGTTTTTGTTTTTACCCGTTAATGTATTTAATAGGGGTAGTAATAATTGTCATAAGACTCCGACTCCGTGAGAGATTCGATATAAGAAATCATTATTGTAATCACATGTTGGCAGAGCCACTATAGCAATAAACAACATGTTTCAACAAGCTATTGCAATCACATTATCAGGTTATTAACCCTGGAGGGAATTTCTCACGTCTTTACTGCTTCACACAACTAACCATAGACAAGAAAATTATTTTGTTATAATATTTTATCATGTGCTCAAGAAACGCTGGCTGAACGTTATAATGCGGATATGTCAGAGAACCAACTAACAAAGGAGGATGCCGAAGACCGGGGAAAGTGGATTAAGCAGGAAAGCGGACCCTGGAGGTAGGCCGGCAAATCGCGTGGCAGAAGAAGAAGAATATTTTATCATGTAAATTTACTATTGAATTTCGATAAATTTATACAAAACAAGGCACTATAAAAGAGATAGATACGATATGCCATATGACCATGCGATACATCAAGTTTTGGAGAAGGTTTTAGTATATAAAATAATGTTACTAATTATTAAGGGAATCATCAAGGAACAAACAACTTAACCTTCAGCTAGGTGATGGTTCACGTTAATAGTCGAATGGTGGATTCGAATCTATGACCTTATGTTTCGCGGACCGTAACCTAATCTAGGCTATTGCCGCTTGCTTCGGCTGGTAAACGTGTTTCAACTGACCATAAACATGGCAAAATGTTTTTGCACAATATATTACACATAGTTGCCCTCCAGTGGTGTTAAAAACAATTTATCTTTCACTCTTATTATCAGCTATCTGCCGTCAAAATCGGTCCAGATGTACCGTATACAATTTTATATGCACGTCGCATAATGATATATACTTCATTTTAGTTATTTGTATATAATATATATATATATATATATATATATATATATATATATATATATATATATATATATATATATATATATATATATATATATATATATTCCTTTATTATACTTTCCTTTTTTAAATGACGAACTACACAGATTGGCCAGAGAAGCTGGCCTTGACTGCTTCACCGGATTGAGAGGTGGCATAACTCTTAGGTCGCTTAGCCTGAACCTCCAGTGGTAGCAAATCGACACAAGGGTCTCCCGGTGAGGAGTAACCTCGGCTTGGACGGTTACTGTGTTACGCGTAAGCATTCTGATCCGAGGGCCGAACCACGACTCGGTCGGTTGCTATTTCACGGATAATCTACATAAATTTACCTGCAATTAGCAAAATATTGCTAATACAAAATTAAAGGTGTTTTCCGAACTTACACTTACGCTCTTAACTTACATCTAGACAAAGTACAGAAGTGTCGTAGTGTGTGAAAGTGAAAATGCGCTTTGATATTCATAGGAACATATGTCTCGAACCAATTCGACAAAATGAGTAGGTGCCGCGGGGTCGCGTTCAATGCACTGTAATAACACCGTACATCAACGTGCGTTAACCAGATTTCTCCGGAAAGCCTTATATAATATCTCTATGACGTGCCGCCGTCGCCTTCGCTAATGCGATTATAACTGCACCTACTACTCTTAGAGCGAAGCTGTTAAATGACAGCCCGCTTTTAGACGAAGTCGAAAATTCAACGTCGCTGCAAAATGGCGCGCAAATGAAATTAAAATTCGAGATGGAGCGCTCGTATTTGTCAACGTCATGTGTGACATTCTGTTGTTACTCAAAGTATAACGTTAGTGCTTTAAAGTATATTATGGTGTCTAGCCGCAACTCCGAAAAAAAAGAAAAAAAATCCGTTTGACGTTGGTATTTTAAATGAATATCAAATATGTCATATATATAATATAATATTTATTGGTAGAGATCCGTTCTTCGATTCATTTTTTATTACCAAGTGCTAAATTGGTTTATAAAAGTATTACATGGTAATTTGATGGAATAATGTTTTAATAGAAAATCACTAGACATCCTATCAACTATATGCTAGTCCACTTAGGCCATAAGTATCATGACTATAGTTTTTGCAGTAAAAGTTGCCAAAAAAATGTCGCCCGCATTTGAAAAAAAAAATAATTTGTTCAGATTAATAAGAAGAAACATTTATGTTGCGGTACAGATAAAAAAGTGCACAAGTAAGAAGTTTTTGTTTCATTTTAAAAGTACGAAAATATAAAATATATTTGAATTGCAGGTTCTAGAAAAAAAAAATTATGGATACGAATATTCACAGTTTAAAATTTCATGCCGATTTTTTTTTTAATTTACTGTTTTTAAACGATCACTTTACAAACTCTATCATATATATCTATTATATTACTACATACATTATTATTATACATATATATACAGTCTTTTAGTCTCATAATAATTTTATTATGGGACTTATAAACTCAAGTCATAGTCAGCTTACGAATTCCTCCTTTTCTTTTGTGGCTCAAATTTTCTTAGTCACTAACACACTTCCTGTCTTTTTCAGTCTTCCTGTTAATATGCCCAAATCATTGATAAGGATCAAATCTGCGTGCAATATTTTTAAAAAATATAAAACGATCTTTACTAATCAGTACCGCCAAATTGGTTCATTTTATCGTGTACTTCGCTTTAAAGTCAGTCTCAAGATCGCATACATTAATTACATGTTAAAGTAAATCGCTATGAAGCAATGTTGACCTTTTAAAATAACAGCCCAGTTTTAGCAAGCTGATTTAAATGCGTTAATTTCGCGTTACCAACACTATTAAATCTTGACCTTATTACAACATACCTTTTTTTTTTTGTTGACGGGGAGGAAATCTTCACAAAGATACGGCGATAAAAGGCGGCGGTTATGTGGGGTTCTTACCCACTAAAACCTCCCCGGTGGCCCTTTCCTCGGTGCATGACGAGGGGCTCCGGGATCTCCAGTGGAACGCACCGGAGCCCCTCTGCACTGTGCTCAAGGAGAGCACGTCCCGGGGGGGAGGTTACTCTCTCCCCCCCTGTGCCCTCGCAGCGCAAGGCGACACGGGCCAGCCGATGTCGCCTTCTTCCCGGGTCCACTTTGGTGGACGACTCAGGCCCCCACCCTTGTCGCCCAGTGAACCCGAGGCCCCTTTTAGTCGCCTTGTACGACAGGCAAGGGATACCGTAGTCTTATTCTTGAGAGCCCAGAACTACAGGGCTATTACAAAAAACCTAACCTAGTGTGTGCCAACGAAGCAGAGCCCAAGCAACCGGACGTTAGGGCGAGAGAAACCTCCTGACGATGCTTGCCGTGTCCAGGAGTACTGCCTTCTGTATCTGACCCTTGACCCAGCCATCCAGCGAAAGTCTCTTAAGATGTTGATCGAGACTTTTCGCTATGAGACCGTTTGCGGAAACGACTATCGGGACAATGATCGTCGAATCCACATCCCACATGGCGGTCACCTCGTGAGCCAAGTCGAGGTACTTTGTGATTTTTTCCCTTTCGGCCTTCACAAGGTTCTCGTCATGCGGGATGGCAATATCGACCGATATGTCAGCACAATATCAGGCTTATTGGCAACAATAGTCCTGTCTGTGATGACAGTGCGATCCCAATAGAGCGTTGCATGACCATTTTCAAGAACTGGCGCCGGTGTGTATTTATAGTACGGCACCTCGGACTCCACAAGACCATATCGAAGAGCAATTTGCTGGTGAATAATAATAATTATTATTATATTACGCGCGGCCGCCCTGTTTCCGAATTATCGTAGGAATATTAGGAAATAAAACTTAATCAGAATCTAAGCAAACGTTCGTCAAACTACTCTTAAAATACATTCTTTCCAATAAAAAATGAATCTTCAAAATCCGTTGGCGCACATACGTGATGAAAATTTGACACTTATATGGTATTCTCACGAATCCCATTGTCATAATTGGACGACATTCACCGCACTGGCTGGTACCAGATAAAAAAAACGAAAAATCATCAAGATCGAACCGACGGTTACAAGCATAAAAAATAATAAGAAATGAGAACTTCCTCCTTTTGAAGTCGGTTGAAAATTAAATATCCATTTATGTTTGTTACATTTACTCTATCGACACTTTAATTTCACTTAAGCGTCAAACGGTAAGTCAAGATAAGTATTTAAGTTATTTTAAGCAGGAAATGTCGTCCGTCCGTATTTAGTGACGCTATTTACGGCGCACCGGCGCACGGCGCAAGTGTTACGCTTACAATAATTTATTTAACTTATTTATAAGTTTAATAGGGTCATTCGCTTTCTTGTTCAGTGAACGATTGCTGTAGACAATGTTTTCTTTATTACCCGACTTCATAAAAAGACGTTCGTTCGTTTTTTAATTGTTTTTTTGTTTCAATGTTTTTTTTTTTTTTTTATATGAAAAGTAGCAAACGAGCATACGGCTCACCTGATCTTAAGTGATCACCGTCGCCCATGAACATCCACAGCACCAGAGGAGCTGTAGGTGCGTGCCGACCTTTGAGATAGGAATAGGCTCGTTTCTTGAAGGTCCCTAAATCGTAAACGTTCGGAAACACCGCTGGCGACAGTTGATTCCACAAGTTGACAGTGCGTGGGAGAAAGTTACGCGAAAAACGTACAGTCGTTGAACGCCAACCATCAAGATGGTGGCGGTGGAATTTGGAATTCTGCCGAGATGTGCGGTAATGGAAATCGGTAGCTGGGATGATTCCGAACAATTCCTCAGAACACTCCCCATGGTAAATGCGATACAGGATGCAAAGAGAACCGACATCTCTTCGCAGACTCAGAGGGTCGAGTCGATCGGAAAGACCCTGATCGTCGACTATTCGAGCAGCTCTACGTTGTACACGGTCAAACGGAAGAAGTTGGTATTGGGGAGCCCCGGCCCAGAGATGCGAACAGTATTCCATGTGAGGCCGTACTTGTGCCTTGTAAAGTTGCAGACGGTGGGCAGGCGTGAAATACTGTCTTGCTCTACTGAGTAAAAATATAAATGATTATAACCAATTACAAATGTTTTTATAATAGAAATAATCTGTATATTGTATATAATGTATACTGTAGTATATAGTTTAGGATATAGTTTTTTGTTATTTTATTATATTTCTGGTTGTTTTCTTTTATGGTTTTTAAAGCCATAGTTTACACCTATAACTGAGGTAATACTTGTCCTTGTTTTTCTTAAATCTTATGTATTTTTTTAATCTGTAATGGTGTTTACTTTGTAGGTGTGACTCATAAATAAATAAATGAATGATACTACGGAAATTCTATGGTCCTTGTTTTTACCCATAAATATACTTGTCTTGGAAAATATTGTAGCATATAAAATTGTCGTAAAGCATTTCCATCGCGGTAACATTATGCGTTGCGTTTCATTCGTTTTCTACGCTCAACTCAACGAGAGATTTCGCTTTCTACAGGAAACGCTGGTACGTTGCCATTGACAGGTTGCCAATGTCTACCCGCATGTTGTCACTTGTAACGCGAAAAGCATAGCAATGTCAAAGTGTTGTGTTACAATGAAACGTGTTAAAATAAAACAGGCATTATAGATGCCTTATGCACAGAGATCAAGGGACAATCTGGTATGAAATTTAGTCCTGCAGCGTAACGGCTTTGGGAGATACCGATAAGAGACTATACTTAAAGTTATAAGAACATCCAAGTTGAGGTTACCCCTCAGCAGGGGACCCTTGTGGCGAGTTACAAGCAAATAGATGTTCAGGCTAAGCGTCCTAAGAGCTGTGCCACCTCTCAATCCGGTGAAGTAGTCAAGGCCAATCTGTGTAGTTCGTCATTAAAAAATATATATATAATTGTCCTAAATCGTCCAGTATATATCCTCCTCCTCCTTGCGTCGTTTTCCTCATTGCTGAGGGTCGTGACCTCCACGAATTATGTGGCGGACGATCGCTTTCCACCTGTTGCGATCTTTGGCGGTGTGATTTGTGCGGTGGGCTGTCCAAGGTACTCGCAACATTCTCCTCCAGCACCACATCTCAAATGCGTCAATACGAGATCTATCTGCCTTCTTGAGGGTCCAAGTTTCCGCTCCGTGTGTGAAAATTGGGAACACCAGAGATCTCACCAGATCAATCTTGGTTTTAGTGAGATTGATCTATCTGTCTAGTATATATTATGTATAAAATAGTTTTATTTTTAATAAAATCGTGGTGCGCGAGTTAAATTATTTTAGCCGGCGTCCACAAATGGTTAACTTTGTATCGCCCGCTAGATAAATAGAATATAAGATGAACTTTTTGCACGTCTCTCCGACGTTGAATGTAGTGTAAGTATCTTTTTCAATCTGGCAACTCTGCAGCGTCGTTCACAAAGTTTCAAATAGAAGAAAATTGTCTTTACCTCGTTATATACACGACGATACCATCTGCTAGAAAAATACCGTTTATTCGGAAAATTTTCAGATATTCTCTAGTGCTCTTTAACTAATAAATTATGAGCTTTAATGTATTTGAACCAGTGATAGCCAAGTGATGTAGTGGTTTGGCATAAGGTCCCCATGAGGGATCTAATTAGTATCTTGGCTACCGAACATAAACGTCAGTTTCAACCTTCCCCGGAAGGGTTGAAAGGATGCGAGAGGCAATTTTTATATTCAATTTGACTTGTTTAAGAAATTATTTTGATAAACAGAGTCGGTAAATACGTATTTATTTTATTAAATATCAAGATAACGCTGTGATAGACAAATTTAAAATGATCCTAATTCAAGTAATATTGAGGGTTTAAAATTACGAGCACAAATTGATTTTTTAAGCAGATAAAGCGAATAATTATGCAAACGTGAGATATAGTCGGGGCCCGTCTTAAGCCGTGGGATTAGAGGGATGAGGGTCTATCAAAGAGGAGCAAAATGGGAACATCCCTATTTCGGTTAATATATAATGAGAGCTTCATTTGGAGACCGTGTTTACATTAATTTACTGAAGGTATAACCGTTGCCTAAGTTTGCTTCGTGACTTATTTTGCAATCCTTTGAAAGCATGAGAAACTTTTATCAAAGGTTTTTTTTAAATGTGTACATTTTAAAGTAAAAGATATACAAGCATTACTCCAAATGGGGTGTCAGAAGTAGAAATCATTTATTTTGTGAGTGCTTAGGCCAATAAAATATAACAGATTTGTAACATCTATGACAACAAAATTAAAATGGACAACGAAACTAATTAAAAGTAAAAAATAATTGATTTAAAGATCGAATCGATTTACAACTGTGAACACAATAAGTAAAAAAAAATTTAGGAATTAAGAACCTCTCATCCTTATTTTTACAATTTCGATCTGTTCCCCAAACGCGCCAAAACTTCAAAAAAGGAACGCAAAACACAAGAACAAATGAGGCAGTGTACCGTAGGGATGTTCATGCAAAAAATATATCGACACAGTTTTCGATATAATTTTTCGTAATGTCTACACGATTTATCGTTTAAATATATCGATATTTTACATACATATCGTAAATTTTTTATATTTAAGTAGCTCAAAAACAAAAAAAAATGCCAGTGCACAGATTATAAAATTTATACAACTAGTGCAGCCATCGCGGGGAATAAGAGTGTAATAACATACAATATTACTAAATACAATATTTGGTAATCAGATGAAATATATTAAGAGAGATATCGAAATTAACGATTTTATGATAATAAATAATAAGATGATGATAATATAATAATAATCCTTAATAATGGTCATTAAGAAACCATCATTTCATTTTTGAATAAGGCCCTAGTGTGCACGTTTTTAATAGTCGGTGGCATATTATTCCAGCATTTGGTTTCTGCAGGACGAAAACGGCCCCGAAATGCCGTGGTACGGTGTCGTTGGATTCATAGTTCGTCAATTTACAATAGAACAACAACATAAATATCGGATTGAAGCGATATTTTATGTCGTTTATATAGATATATTTTTTTAATATCGATATTTTATGAAAAATCGATATATATCGATATATATCCTGCACTCCTTGTGTACCGTAATGCATCGTGTATGGAACAATACCCCTCCTGTTAACAGGAAGCAGCTAGCAGACGTGTACTCGGGGCGCGGTCCGGGTTGATTGCAACAATTTGTCTGTGCCGCCCGCCGCCGCTAAACTAAGCTAGCAAAGCTTAACCGCAACTTACTGTTCAGTATCACATGCACGTGGGGTTGCCACATTGAAAATATGCAATATCGGGATACGATAAAATTTGACGACAACCGGAACGTTTTGACAAAAATTCCATATTATTTTACTAAATTAAAATAACACCTCTGCCGGCGTTTTATTTAATTTACATTAATAAATTTATTAAATTTATACATAAAGCTGAGAGACATACACAAACACAAATTTACACACGCGCACACACAAACACACATATATATATATATTTATCCACTATTGTTAATGCTCATATTGTAATTTATTGTGTTTTTAAAATGGAAAAAGACGCTGACTGCTGAAACATAGGTCCAATAATACCTTTTTTTTGTTGACGGGGAGGAAATCTTCACAAAGATACCCCGCTTCTGGGGAAGGCGGCGGTTATGTGGGGATCTTACCCACTAAAACCTCCCTGGTGGCCCTTTCCTCGGTGCATGACGAGGGGCTCCGGGATCTCACGTGGAACGCACCGGAGCCCCTCTGCACTGTGCTCCGATGTCGCCTTCTTCCCGGGTCCACTTTGGTGGACGACGCAGGCCCCCACCCTTGTCGCCCAGTGAAGGTCCAATAATACCTAGCTTAGAAGTCAGGGACTTCACGTTTTATTGTCGAATCATTTTCTTTGGTAACCAATAAAGATTTATTATTATTATTATTAATAACATTTACATGCCACTTACATGACCAAACATGTGACCCTTACGATATTGGAATTATGTACAATGCAATTAAAATATTTTATTCTATTCATATAATTTGGTCAGGTAGAAAAGACAATCAAGGAAAAGGATTGAAATAACAAACTTCTACAAAATGTTTGACAAAAAATGTCTTACACGAATATATTTATAGACTAGATTCACTAAAGAAATGCATAAACTTGTCAAAAATACGCAACCGAAAAGAGACCACAGTTATACATACATTCTGTGTTTGTATTATTTATTTCTAGGCGTCACAGAAAAGTTTCAGGCATCTGTGTGCTAATTGGAGGTCTTCGTATACAATTGAAAGATATTTATGATAAAACCGCATTACTTAGAAGAAAATCATTATGTGATTTTCAGATTTTTTGCATGTTTAAATTTTTTTTTTTTTCCAAGACATGTGAAGTTTGCTAACCCACTGTTACCGAGTGGTATGTTTTTTGTAATACAATCTTTTTAGAGAAAGCCTGTGCCCAAAAGTTGACCATGTACTTACTTGGTTATCAATAAAAAATATTATCGTCTATCAGAAAGAAAGCCTTAATTGGAAACTTGACAAAGAACTAATATATACTAGAACCGCATTCAGTTTTAAGAGAATACAAAATGAAAACAAAATCCACGTGCTGAATAATTTATATTCATAAATATTAAAATTTGAACTAATATTCGAAGCTCTTAACTTCTTTTGCGTTCTTATTAAAATTTCCTCTAAAGCCCGACTACGGAGCTTTCCTCAAGACGGCGCTCCAAACTGCGGTCCACTCGACTGCATCCATTTTGCATCTGAAAACATGGCGCCGCCCCCATTATCCTTTATTAGAAGCGAGCCCTCAGATTTTTATTCTAATTTTAAATAATAGCATTAAGCTTCTATTGAAATTCGCTGCACGCTTTGTTTTTTATAGTCTTCCGCGATTAGAAGGTTTACGTAATGGCCAGCACGTGATGTATTTAATTAAAAAGTTTTAATGTATATCATTTTTATTTGCAAAACAATTTTGCAATATGGGAATTGGAACGCGAGATCCGAATCCGAAATGTGTTCCAGATATTATTTGAAACACATTTGCAAAGCACATGTGATTGTTAGAACTACTACATGTCTTTAAAATCTAAACATCATGCTTACAAGCCAGAGACAATTTAAAATTTCTTGTCTGTAATTAGTGCTTTAAAAATAGTAAGTATATTTATGGACAAACACCAGCTTCAAATCGAAACAAATGTTAAAAGCTTTTACGTGCGGACGGCCTCTTTGTATTTTCGAATATTATTTATTTATTTTATTTATTTAATATGATACACCAACAGCATTACACAAGCATACATTGTTGTAATAATCAAGTTTACAAACTAAGTCCTGTTGTGTATGCCAATTACAGGTGTACACAACATTCGCTATAAAGAAACGTAACGATTTCATTATTAATACTTACAAAAATATTTTATTAAATGATAAAGAAATAGGAATATAACTACTAAATTAATTAAGTTAGCCAAAATCACTGCACAATTTTAACACTAAGGTGCGGAAGACCTTGTGTGAATTAGAAAAAATGTCAACCGACGTGGACTTAGTGTTAAGAAGGTTATATGTAGCGGAAATCCTTGGCAAGGGCGAGTGTGACAGAAGGTTGATTTTAGATTGCGGCACATCAAAAATCCTACAACAACGACTCCTTGGATATTTGAATGGCACTCTTATGTGAATGTTTTCGAGTACCACTCTACTTTTTATTTCGCCATTGATGGCTTTGTGAAGAAAAACTACATCTAACATTTTGCGGCGATTACACAAAGTATGCATATGAAAATAATTAAATTAAATAGAATGAATCAGAACCTAACCAAAATGTCATCAAACTACTCTTGAAGTACGTCTATTGTAATCAAAAATGAATCATATCGCTTGATGTGATATTGAGTTATTCGTCCATTTGTGACGCACACAATTAATACAATTTGTTTTATTAATTTCACAAAGTAGATGGTACAGGCGGCATTTTGTTTTTTTATAATTTCTAAGCAAGTGCTTGACTACGATCCCACCTGATGTTAAGTGGAAATGCAGTCCTGGATGGTAAGGCGCACTAGCTTAGTAAATGCCTATTCACTCTACTCTTGAAAATACTTACATTGTAATTGGAAGGAAAGACAGACGCGGGCAAACTATTCCAGTCCTTTGCTCTACGAAGGATGAAAGACGAAGCAAATCGCTTCGTTCGGATTTGAGAGATGTTCACAACAAAAGGATGAAATCCCGCAGTGCGTCTAGAAGTCCGATGGTGGAAAGGGGATGGGGGAATTAGATCTGCCGTTCCTGAGCACACTCTCCAAAATGCAATCTGTAGAAAACCGAAAGGCTACCTTACGCCTGTGCTCAAGACTGAGCAGATTGGTTCCAGCTGCGTCTCCAAATAGCCTCTTAGCCCGCCTCTCCACCGAGTCCAAAGCTGCGAGATAGCATTTCATATCATATTATAACAAATACATTGTGTTTGTCAAAGGATAAAATTATATGAAATAAACATCCAATACGAAATACAACAACTCAAAATGTCAAACTGTTTAGCTATCCTAAACTGGATCTTAATGTCAATCCCAAAAATAATTAATAATGTCAATTTAATTACTAAATTGAACCATAAAAAATGTACATATAAAACTTATACGGTTTTCTCATGGATACTACTGTCAGAATTGGATCAAATTAAAATGGAATCACACAGAAAGCCAGCCGTTAGCTTTGAAATAAAAAAAAACAAAAGAGATTAGAACCTACCCCTTTTTCAAAGATGGTTGTATATAGTAAAGCAAATTTTTATATACAATCCAGTGTTAATCTATTACCGTGTACCCAAATATTCTATCACCGTCTACATTAATCACAATAAGCTATGAAATAATTAATAATCCAAGACAGCAAAACTTTAACAATATCGTATTTCGGCAACAATGTTAAATTGACAAGATATATACATTAGCCGACCCAAAGACAAAGATCAAAAGTAGACGCTTCCTGCCTTAAATCAAACTTGTAACAGTTTGTGTTAGGGTGTCCAGACTTGAACATTATTGTGGGGATAAATATAGCGAGAATCTCGTGTCTTTTATCTTTGAAACAGTCCTCCGAACTCCGACGGTCGCGAATGGACGCTTTGTGTAATTGTAAAGATCTAGCCTGTGCAATGGTAATCGCGTCGTCGGGATCGTCAAGAACGTGTCTCGGCCTCCGGGCGACGCGACGGAATTTTGTATAGGAAGGCTTATAAGTGGCGGCACTTACAAGAAGTTTGTTAAAATCTTGTAAGTGCCGCTAAACCTCCCCGGTGGCTCTTTCCTCGGTGCATGACGAGGGGCTCCGGGATCTCCAGTGGAACGCACCGGAGCCCCTCTGCACTGTGCTCAAGCAGAGCACGTCCCGGGGAGAAGGTTACTCCCTCCTCCTGTGCCCTCGCAGTGCAAGGCTACACGGGCCAGCCGATGTCGCCTTCTTCCCGGGTCCACTTTAGCGGACGACAAAGGCTTTTACACTAGCGGGGTAGACATGGATTTTGCTGTACGCATTTCACTAAGCTTATTAGATCTATATTTGACAGGTGGTGAGCTCGACAGCGGGCCAACTTGAACAAGTGATAACGATAATGATTGTAATAACTTGTAGGTTTTGTGGAATGAAATAGTCCCATAACTATTTTTTTATTTTTTATTTTTTTTTTAAAAGAAAGCTATTTATGAAAAAAAAAATTCTTTTTTTTTCGTAAATATTACTAACATTCTTTTTAACCATTCCAACTAAGCTTAAGCTTGTGCTAGGAGATGGTTCACGTCAATAGTCGAATGGCGGATTCGTACCTACGACCTTACGATTCGCAGACGCTTCTACTATAACTAGTACACTCGCTTTATTGAGACAGCGTAACGTTGTACAAGAAATTATTTTAACGAATGCCGTGACAACTGCGCGTCCCCACCATCTTTTTTAAAAAAAAAATAATTAGAAGACAGGTTACGAAATAATAAAGTTAAGTTATTGTTTACAATGCCAAGTTAATGCGATGATCAACTAAATTATTAATTATGAAATTAAAGATACAATAAGGTTCAGGTAAATCACTAAGATATCATTGGAAGTAGTTATTATGCATAACAATTGCTGGGTTCCATGTGTTGCTAGCTAATATGATATACAGATAAATTGTGTCCTTATTTGATACCATTACATGGACACACTAGTAAACTTCCAAAGACTGAAAACGTAATAAATCAATTTTTAATGAACAAAAGACCATTAGATTAATTCATTTGATATTTATATAACTTGCAACTCTAAAATTTATTCAATGTTACTATAATAGAAATTTTATTGCGTTTTATATGTATGTCTGTATTTAACTGAGATCAACCAACGGATGGTTAGACAGATGGTAAATGGTAAAATATGTATAAATATTCGGTGTCAAATCTCTCATCACAAACAAAAACCGATTAATCAATTTAAAAGCAGAGATGGACTGGTTATTAAGCGTTCCACTTTGCAATGAACCATCAGGACTTAGGTTCAAACACACTAAGCTTATTAGGAATGGTTAACAAATATACTAGGATGTTGTAAAGAAATTGTGAGCATTCTTTTTTTTAATCGAAACAAATTAGTCAATGAATCATTCATTCATTCATTCAGTTCAGTTATCTGCCCCACTAAAAGAGTTAAAAGATTGTGACAGCTTATTAATAATATGCTGAAAAATAATAAAGCGTAAAAATATATAAAAAACAATTTTATTATATATAGTGTACTAAATACGATATAGCAGTGAAAACCTAGTGGCTTAGCGGTTAGATTTACGCTCTAATGGTTTCAAATTCAAATACCAATCGGCTTATACAAATGTATTTCGGTATTTTAAGTACATAAAATCAAGTGAACAAGACAAAGATGCACTTGTTTATCCCTTTAGTGATAAAATGTCGAGTTTTTTTATGTATGACATTTCGTTAAAACATAACAAAAATTTAGGGTTCATAAATTCTTTTTGTTCTGGTTCGAGAATCGGATTTGGAGAATGGTTGGACGATTCGCGATTAAATATGTTTCTCAGATACAGAAGGTAGGGGTGAAGCCACCCCGTTGCGGTAAATGCATCAAGGCTTCACAGTACATAAATTGCCGCGCCCCATTGCACCGGCTAAATGTCTTCGCTTTCTAAGACGAGGTACGCAAGAGAAATGAAGAGATTAACCTTAAATCTTTCTTTCGTGTTTCTCTGCCAGAGACGAATTATCATTATATTTATTGTTAATTATATATGTTAATTTAATTTGCCGTGATTAACCTAAGCATCGAACGTTATTCTTAAGATCGGTCGTGTCATGAATGGCATCTCAAAAGCTTAGTGAAAAGCATAGCGATCGCTGCTTCATCTACCCCGCTAGGCTTAAAAGGACTTATTGTTTTTATAATTTTATACTAACAGTGAAACCTAGTTGGTACCAAGATTTTTCTAAATAATACTTCATGTGATCAAATTCAATTACTTATAGCCAATATGAATTACCTGAAAGCTGAGCCAGTTGCAACTAAGCTTTTATAAGCTGTAGACACATTCATAAATTGACACGCCCCTATTCAGTTCTTAGTGAGAGAATAGAAAAACACTTTGCAACCATTTCCTGAGCAAGATGTACTGGAAAGGGATTCATTATCAACCCTCGACAAATCCCCGCTTTTCTTGCGGGCGACATGGAGTTACTAAAAATACAAAGTCGAATAGAGTAATATTTATTTCGGTGCAATTACTTTGACATTAAAATGTTGCCTTGTTTATTATTGCTTTTTTATTGTGGCAATTAAATATCGGTCTATATATAAAAATATACGTAAAACAAAGTTTATTAAATTTTCCTTTTTTATTTTTTTTTACGAATTTTATTAACCAAAACCATTCTAACTTAGCTTAAACATGTGCTAGACATTTAGGTCAATAGCCGAATGATGGCTACAAACCTAATGACCTTAAGTTTCCTAAACCATTAGGCTTTCGTATTAGAGAGTGTTTATTTAACCAGTTACTATCATAGTTCAACCTATTTTTAGAGAATTGTATTTTATTCTATTCCCTCCGTTATTCTTGCTAATTGTAACAACAGCTTAGCTCCTGAACTAACTGAATTTGTATATACTCAAGTGTTTTTACTAATGCCATGTGCTCCCTCTATACAAAGGGTTGCTTCGAGTCCGGAGTCTCAGACGGCGCGTGTGACGGCATTAAAGTGTTCTACGAATAAGACTTCGCCCGCATGCATTGAGGGTTGCGGGTGAATTTTTCTTATTCCCGTAATGATATCTCATTTCGCCAATTTGTTCTTCATTCAAAATAGAATTTGTTTTTTATCAATATATAGCCGCGAGCAAAAATAAAGGGTCCGTTAAGAAAGTTTGAATATCTGGGAAGATAGAGACGCTAGCTAACTGAAATAAATTGTGCATGATAGACAATTAAAAAACCTTAAATAAAATAAACAAACGAAAAAGATATTTTATTTAAATTTTAGTACTTAGTGTTGCCTCCATGTGACGATATAATAAAATCCAAATAAAATTTAATCAAAAGTATATTATCTCTGAATCTTTTTATAGACCATCCTCCGGTACCCTGGGTGGGCCCGGAGGGATGTGAGGGACTCGGCCTGGGCAGCTCCTACCCACTAAACCTTCCGCGAATGCCATCAGCCGTTATGAGCGGGGTGCCCCGGATCTGTCAGCGACAGGACATCCTTTATCGTTTAAGTTAATGTTTTTTAATGAAATATATATATTTTTTTGTACTTTCTAAGCAAGTGCTTAACTACCTGATGTTAAGTGGAAATTCAGTCCTGGATGGTAAGGCGCACTAGCTTAGTAAATGCCTATTCACTCTACTCTTGAAAATACCTACGAATCGAAGGAACGGACGCGGGCAAACTATTCCAGTCCTTTGCTGTACGAAGAATGAAAGACAAAGCAAAGCGCTTCGTTCGGGCTTGAGGGATGTTCACAACAAAAGGATGAATTAATAAAAATTTTTTTTATTTGAAAGGACATTTAATTGTCTATGATGCACAATTTATTTCAGTTAGCTCGCGTCTTTATCATCCGAGATATTCAAACTTTCTTAACCGACCATATTAATGGAAAATAAGTTGATACAATTCGCGTTCCTGATTTACGATTACGAATGAGCGTTCACTATATAACTGTTTTATATAATTTAGACATCTAATGGTTTAGGTTGCGATTAAACAAATATAAGGTTTTATTGTTTAAAAAAAAAAAATATCCTTCTAGTAGCACGACTGGATCGGTAAAATTAGGGAAGTAAGAATACTTAGGGGTAGTCAGAGATGACAATCGCTTCAACAAAGTAATCAGTTCCCATAAACGATAGGGAGACTATTAAAAAAATTATGAATAATAATAGTTATTTTAAAATTCCCGAATAATTAAGTTCGCCTACTTGTACATCTTATGTTGTTTGTGGGACGAAAGTTGCACTTAACACCAACTTAAAATCATTATCGTTGCATAAATGACGACGCTATTAGTGTACAAACATGAAATGACCTCCTTTTGAAGTCGGTTAAATCTTTAGACACACAGACAAAGAGAAGGGAAGCTATATATCTAATGGGATATTTATGTAGGCTTGAATAATAATAAATAATAAAATCGATAGGCTTTACATTATAAACATAATATTTAATAAACAGTACTTGGATTAAACACGTGTGCTATTGGTATAAATTTACTCGAATCAAATTTATCTTAAGCAAACACCGTGAAGCTTCGCCCCGTATCTATTACTTTGTTTGTCAAAGCAATACTTAAATTTTTACTGCGTCGTAAAACTTACACGCATTGAATTGAGATCATTGTACTGACATAGTAAAATTTACTATATCTATTTCGGATATTCTTAGATGTTAACTTCCTTGAAATTATAAATATACGTTTCTCACAATGTGTAGTCGCTTTGCGGTCAATAAACTCGGCAATAATTCTTTGATTCGGTGTACACTTTAGCTAAAATCGATTAAAGGCCGCTGTTTTAGTTCCCTTATATTTGGGGTGTCCTGTCGCTGACAGATCGGGGGCACCCCGCTCATAACGGCTGATGGCATTCGCGGTAGGTTTAGTGGGTATGGGCTGCCCAGGCCGAGTCCCACACATCCCTCCGGGCCCACCCAGGGTACCGGAGGATGGTTATTAACTCGATTCCCCCGCGTAAACAAAAAAAAAAAAAGTTCCCTTATTTGAGAATAGAGAATTTTTGCTCTTCTTGTAATTCTTCTGGTCTGATCTCACTTTTATTTGGAGTTGTCTCTCTTAACCTGTCTTCTGTAGTGACTTCTTCTCTGCGTCGCCGTTGACTACTATTAATATGCAATTGGTTTGTATATAATGTAGATTTCTATATTATAAGCAGTACGGGGTGTATCCTTGCTTCCCACTGATGTACCCGAGCCTATTTGTACTGGGCATGGTCGGGTACAGCAGGCTACGGGTGAGGAGAGACGTCGCACTGATTAAATATGTGTGGAGGGTGCTGCGGGGCTGGGTTCATCACCCAGAAGTGCTGGCCGCGCTACAGTTGCGGATGCCTGACAATTCCGTGTGCATGCGCCGTCGTCCTACCGTGTTCCTACTACCTGTCTCCAGGACTAACTTATCCAGGAACTCTCCGCTGTCGCGCGCGGTTGGGTTTGTTAATACCATCTCACTGCACATTGATATATTTTGTTGCACAGAGTCTGTGTTTATCGAAGCTGCCTACAAATGCGTAGAAGGTGTTTGACTTTATTATATTTATATATTATTGTCAATACATAATGCAGCTTTTTATTTGTTTTAATTTTAATAATATATATTTAACTAAGTTTTTATAACATCATATTGGTATTATCTGTAACGGTGTTATAATTTTTGTTGATTTAAATAAATAAATAAATAAATATTTCTTTATTGCAAACACCTACGGTAAACGGTTATAATCCAGGAATTTTTAGATTTTATTATACGGTCTCATTGCCATACGTCCATTTATCGTGTATAGGTCTTACTTTAAATGAGCCTCTTGTCTGATGATTCGACACTTTATCTAGCAACCTGACTCCACCAAACCAATTAAGCGTATATAATTTTTGAATGTCAGTTCTTCGGCCACTTCTCCCAACGCCAACGCTTCCCGAAGTGGCATATAAGTTAGTTTAGCTTAGATTGTCCCAATAGTTTTATTAATAAAATAGCTACCGAACGAGTCGTTCGGCTCTCTCGGGCGCCTTCGGATCGGAATGCTTAACATAGTAACCGTCCAAGCCGAGGTTACCCCTCACCGGGGGAAACCTTGTGTAGTCACTAGCAATAGAGGTTCAAACTAAGCGACCTAACGCGATGCCCCCTCTCAATCCGGTGAAGCAGTCAACCCCAGCTTTCCTGGTCAATCTGTGTAGTTCGGCTGCTACTTCACAGATAATGTAATGGACATTCAATAACTAAACTAACTTTGAGTGCCATTTCGGGAAACGTTGGCGCGTGGAGTAGAAGTGGCCGAAGAAAGTCCAGGCGATGAACATCCAAAAGACCGGAGGAGCTGCAGATACGTTGGCGGACTTTAATAAAGATTAGGTTCGTTAAGGTCCCTAAATCGTACAGGTTTGGAAACACCGTTGGTATGTGTCTATGCGTACTTCATCCATCGATTCATTTAACTGTACCTTATTCTTTAGACATTCCATATCGTCTAATAAGCTTAGTGAGAAACGGTTAAGTTCTGATCTCTCTCCTGTCTCCCTCGATAAAAAGGGTTAAAAGGTCAAATGTAAATGTTTACATTTGATGACTGAACATAAGCGTTTCACTCAGCGTTCATATTTATTGCAACAACGTCCGTTGATCGGCGCCGGCAGATTGCGAAGCTCTCGGTGCATGGTGTTTCATTTAAAAATCTCGCAATCGTTAGGCGCCAGCCAGATGGCCAGCGGAGTGTGACACATTTCTTCTTGAAACCTATCTGTTAGTTTATAGCGGACTGGCAACTATGTTACTGCGAATTTGAAATAAGAAGGCAAACAAGAAACTGGATTTAAAAAAATATATGCGATAAATAAATCTATCTATACAAAATAAAACTGGAATATCTGTTTGTAGCATTAAAATTACCAATTTTTACTATAGATGTAGTGAGAAATTATTTTCATGCTAAAAGAGATAGTGAAATAAGTATATTTACGACTTTTTTTTATGCGTGTAAACTAGCACTTGACCATGATCCCACCTGGTGTTAAGTGGTGATATAGTCGAAAGATGGTACGCGCTAGTTTAGTAAGTGCCTATTCACTCTACTCTTGAAGGCTCCCACGTCGTACTTGGACGGAAACACTGAAGCCGGCAACTTATTCCACTCCTTTGCTGTACGCACGATGAACGATGACTCAAATCGCTTCGTTCGGACGCGCGGAACATCGACTATAAAAGGGTGGAGACCCGCCGAGTGTCTAAACGTCCGAAGGTAGAATGGGGATGGGGGAATTACCTCGTGTAATTCCTGTGCACACTCACCAGAATGTAATCTATAAAACACCGAAAGGCACGCCACCTTGCGCCTGTGCTCAAGACTATCTAGGCTTAAAACAATAATCGACTTCAAATTAAATCAAACGTTAAACGCCTTTTTTGTATTTCCAAATTACCGTTTCTTTACCTAACTTTCATCAAACTACTCTTAAAGTACGTCCTTTCCAATAAAAAAAGAATCATCGAAATCGGTTACCGTGATATTGAGTTATTCGTCCATTTGTGGCGCACATACTTGTCGCAAATTTAAGACATAAATGATTTCGTCGTCAGAATTGAACCAAAAAGAAAAACGGCACCACGTGGGAAGCTTTTAAACAAAAAATCGGTTCACCCAATAGATAGTTATGAGTTAACAAACAAAAAAAACATACTAGATGAATTGAGAACCTCCCCCTTTTTTGAAGTCGGTTTAAATAATGTTTACATGTAACGTTAAATAATGTTTTCATATAAATCATAATTATTTAATCAGAAATAACTGAAAGAAATTATCGTAGGAAAACCTAAGAAATGTGAAGTCTGCTAATGTGAACTAAGGCCATGATGTCGATTATTATTTTTTTAGACTTTCTAAGGAAGTGCTCGACCACGATTCCGCTAGCTGCACATCGTTGTGATACCCGCAAACAAAAACGATTTACTTAATGGTTTTTTTTAAATAAAACCTAAGTTACTCCTAATTACATCAACTATCTGCCAGTAAAAGTCCCGACAAAATCGGTCCAGCCGTTCCAGAGATTAGCCGGAATACAGACAGACACACGAAAAATGTTATTCAGGTATATGTACCGTATTTACTGAATGCATGTACTAAATAGCGGTTATTCTAATATTACAAACAGACACTCCAATTTAACTTATTTGTATAGACTTTTAAGCTCTCATTAAAATGGGCTTAGAATAAAAATAAGACATGCGAATAAATATCGTAAGTAAACATATGACTTTACAAGTTGCATATCGTATGAATCAATCATTTATTCGTGGCGAAGCTCGTTTAGAATGCTGGATAGATTGAAGCGGATTCCACCGCACATCGATGCATGCATGGCAATGCGTTCGTACGAATCGCATCAGATTGAACGCGGCTGTGACATTTGAGAAATGCTTCTCTCGACTTTTATTCAAGCTTTATTTTTTTTTTTGTCAACACGTGTTTAAAATTTCTGGACAGTTATAATACACTCGTGAGCAAAAATAAAGGGTCCGTTAAAAAAGTTTGAATATCGCGGAAGATAGAGACGCAAGCTAACTGAAATAAATTGTGCACGATACAAAATTAAATATCGTTAAAATCGCCACATGGAGGCAACACTAAGTACTAAAATTTAAATTTAAATAAAAATAAAATTTAATGAAAAATATTGTATTATCTAAGTTTACATAAGATATCCTTCTTCGTTTAAATTTATGTTTTTTTAATGAAATATAAATAAATTAAAAAAAATATTTTATTTTATTTTAAGGATATTTAATTGTCTATCATGCACAATTTATTTCAGTTAGCTAGCGTCTTTATCTTCAGAGATATTCAAACTTTCTTAACCGACCCTTTATATTTGCTCACGGCTATATTTTGTTAGCTAGCTTAAACGTATATCGATGGCCCTAACTAATAATGAACACAAATTATGGACATGTCACAAAAAAATTAAAATGATTATTTCCAGATTTTCGATACACATTTCTCTGCTAGACTAACCAATAACCTATATTCGGAAAAAACTGTACCTAACCCATTATAATTATTATTATTTTTATAATTTAATTTAACAATTTTACATATAAATATGTGTTAAATCTACAAAGCGTCCATTCGCGACCGTCGGAGGTTGCGAAAAATCCTTGCGCGATACAAGTTTTTTATGGGAAAACCCCACCCCCTCGATAGGATTAGGAGCGTTGCTGGAGTTTCTTAGGCCACTGCTTCTCCCAGCGCTAACGCTTCCCAAAGTGACATATAAGTTAATTTAACTTAGATTGTCCCAAAAGATTTTTGTTAATAAAATAACTACCGACCGAGTCGTGGTTCGGCCCTCTCGGGCGCCCTCGGATCGGAATGGTAACGCGTAATATTGGTAACCGTCCAAGCCGAGGTTACCCCTCACTAGGGGACCCTTGTGTCGAGTTAACACCTTTTTTTTTTGTTCACGCGGGGAATCTTTTATAGACCATCCTCCGGTACCCTGGGTGGGCCCGGAGGGATGTGTGGACTCGGCCTGGGCAGCCCCTCCCCACTAAACCTTCCGCGAATGCCATCAGCCGTTATGAGGGTGAAATACCGTTCAACACATAGTGTGAACAGCTTTTACAAAACAATTTATTAGTTCACCTGATGATAAGTGATCACCAAAGTCGAGTTAACACCTAATAGAGGTTCAGGCTAAGCGACCTAAGAGCTAAGCCATCTCTCAATCCGGTGCCAACTGTGTTAGTTCGTCAAAAAAAAAATATGTCGTCGTCAAACTACAATGTAACTACAAAAGACAAAAAACACTGATTCACTTTCTTAACCTACATATACACTGTGACTGACTTTTAAATATAATTACGACGAGCGTTGATAACCTATTCTTAAATTAGTTGTTATTTATTTATATAAGATTATTAAATTCTCGTTATTTTTAACGTTAGCCTGCTCAGAATTAACAAAAGTTATAAACCATCTATTTCCTTTCTTAATTTTTACGTATTCTCTGGCCTAAATTATATTAGTATAAGGTTGTCAAATATCTCCCTTCCGCCTTTTGTCTTTTGAATTTCGCGGCTATGTACAAAGCGCTACAGAGCTCGTATCTAGCAATACTATACATAATTTGAAAGGTCTTGACATAACCTACAAAACGACGCTATGCATAATTAGTTTGGATATTGCGTTCAACAGTTATAGACGTAAACATGAAGTTCACTAACGCCGAAATTCGCGGCTTGGCCACTGTTTGGGACGATTCACCGGCCTTCGACCACGACCGTTTTCGCTTGATATTGTCGTATGTGATCCATTTTTCGTCGCCAGTCACCATCCGCTTCAAGAATGGGTCGAGTTCGTTCCGTTTTAGCAGCATATCGCAGGCGTTGATTCGGTCCAGAAAGTTTTTTTGCGTCAAATCATGCGGCACCCAAAAATCAAGCTTTTTTTTGTACCCAGCCTTCTGCAGATGGTTTAAAATGGTTTGGTGACTAACTCCCATCTCCTGGGCGATGTCACGAGATGCCACATGCCGGTCTAACTCGATGTAGTCCATGATTTGATCGGTATTTGTCGTCACAGGTCTTCCGCCGGCTGGCTTATCCATGGTGTCGTTTTCACCGGCTCTGAATCGTCGAAACCATTCCTCCGTGGTTCGAAGTGATAGAGTACCATCCCCAAAACACCATTAATCTCACGGAACGTTTCTCTAGCGGATTTGCCTTTAACGAAGGAAAACTTTAAAATAGCGCGAATTTCGGCGTTAGTGAACTCCATGTTTACACGTCTATAACTGTTGAACGCAATATCCAAACTAATTATGCATAGCGTCGTTTTGTAGGTTATGTCAAGACCTTTCAAATTATGTATAGTATTGCTAGATACGAGCTCTGTAGCGCTTTGTACATAGCCGCGAAATTCAAAAGACAAAAAGGCGGAAGGGAGATATTTGACAACCTATTATAAGAAATATTGGGTACTCCTTGTCAACATTTAAAACTTATTTTGTGTAACTACTATAACGAATGTTATATTCTAACGTATTTTATATTACAAGACTGTTTGTACCAAAATAAATCAAAACAAAAAAATTCAACCTTTTTTATAGGGGCCACAAACGTTTCAGTAACGATGTCGAGGGTCACAACCACGATTCAGTCATGGTGTCGAGGGACATAAGCAAGTTTCAGTGATGGTGGCGAGGGTCGCAAGCAAAAATTATTTAGGTCTTAATTAAAAACACTTTTTCAAAACTTTATCAAGATGTGACTTGTCAATGTTTTGTAAATTTGTTACTTCAGATAGGCCAAAAACAAAGGCCCACTACAGGTCGAGTAAAGCTTTTATAAACCCTTCCAAATAAAATAAAATCAAAATAGGTACATAAATGACGGCGCTATAAGTGCACAAACATTAAAAAATACAGACCTCCTTTTTTTCTAAGTCGGTTAAAATGGATGTGGCGGATGTGGCAGCCGGGTGCAATTTGAGCCCGCACCGCCAGCGAGGCGGCACCTTCCTTGTATTGTTGTGTGAGTAATGGTGTAATGTCGGGTATAAAGTTATTTCTTTTCAATGCGGTTATGTATGGATAATAGGGTAGTACCAGATCGTGGTCTTTTGAGTTCTCAGCTGCGACTCTTTTACGCATTATTTAGTGCAAACACGGAATATTAATTATTATACAACAAGTTACAATCTTAAATACATATTAATTTTAGTATTACATTGTTTAATTTACTTATAGATAAACTATGACAAAGGCACGCTCCATAGTGTTCTTTTAAACGTAAAAATGGTTATTATTACCCATATTTTTTTATATATCTAGTTAAGCTTTTACAACATATGTATAAAAATTAACATACAAAATATAAAAACAGTTAAGGTGACTGACATAACCAGCCCTTAAAAAAGTTCTGGCGTATATATTATCTTCGGAGTTGTATAAATTTTTCGATTGTCATAAACCTAACAGTATCTCAATTTTCAGGAGTTACCTATATGTATATCTCTAATGTCAATAAAATTAAAATGGGACCTTATTGAATGTAACCTCTTTCCAACAATACATAAATTATCGTAACCGCCGTATGTGGGAACCACCGACTCTATACTTCCTTGATTCTTACTGATCACGCAAAGTAAATATATATTTTTATTTATTACATAAAATAACCTCTCATACCGTTAGCAAGTAAAGTCCAGTGTATAAATTTAGCCATTTTATAAATAACGGGTGAATTTATGCCCGGCATGGCGCGCTGGTCCCAAATGAATTGGCCCCAAAATATTTGTCTGTCGTCCGCTAGTGATTCTGGCCGAATGCCAGCGGGATCACTTTCGCCAAAGCCATAGGAGATAAAATATTATAGGGCAGTCTGGATTGAAAAGGTATGCCATGACTCAGTAGGCTTATGCGAGTCTATTTGCGAAAATTGTACAGCTTAATAACAAGTCCTGTCAGATATTGTGTAATATCAAATTGTATATGGCAACCAGAGTTGATTTATTTCGTGCTTGGTTTCATAAACATATTGACTTGATCTATGTAGAGGTTACAGACGCCCTTGATTTATGCCAATGAATATATTCATATCCTTCATCACGATAAATTAATCTAACAAGGTATTCCGATCAGATAAAAGTCTCGTCGTCCTCTAAATTTTGTCTGTCTTAAGATACGCGCTGGACAGAAGCCGGTGAAGGCAGATCATCCGCTCCACATGCAACCCTGATGGTAATCACGATCCTCAGACATGAGAGACCGACACTATAGAGAGATTCTTCATCAGAAAAACCTAGTATAACTTCATGGTATGGGAATCCTACTTGTAATAGCAATAAAGGACGTATATTAAACAGATAAACTTATGCTTTGGGCAAACAGTTTCGTTTTGCTGTGTTTCCTCCGACTTTAAATACTACTACGTGCTTTACCAAAAGTTATAAAATAGCTCATATATGTCATAATGTTGGGCTCAAGACTTCTCTGTGTGGTAGAAAAGCATAATCCGCCACGCGGCCCTAGTGCGCATTAGCAGACAAGAAAGTGTTATCTCAGAACTTCGGTTTTTTCTTATGGTAATGCCTGTATAGTGTTTCGTGCGCCTAGTTATTTATTTATTATCACCTACACATAAGCATTGTAGTATTAACCAATAGTAATATAGTGTAATGCCTTTTCACGATACGAAGAGGGTTTGTAATGAAGACATAGATTGCATTATCTAAACACACTAATATTCCACAAACTGATTTATGTGTTGCTCCATTAAGAGGTTTAATAAAACATAGCCGTGTACTTAAACATAGTATTTTCTTCATGCATTTAGAACTTGTTTGTAGCCACTTTTACCTGATTATATCTTGGCCAACTTCCTGTATCTGAGATACTTGTTTTTGCGACAACTTGATTGCTCTGGCAACGTTATTTTTGCTGTATTGATTCATCATTCACAAATACCCAGTTTTATCTCAAATCCAATTACTAGACAATCATTTGTTAGAATATTTACCCGTGTCAATTTGGGGACTGTTTTATTGGAAACGGGGAAAACGGTTTACATGATATTAGTGACCCTGTCGCTCACAAACATCTACTAATGTCCAACCTGTTACAAAAAATTAGGTCGTAGGCCTTCTCTGTAAAAAAGAGTACAAGGGCATAGTCTTAAAATTTTTTCTAACATTTGCAGGTGTCCTCAGGGTGCTGATAAATCAGCACTGAAAACTGCAACAAGCAAATTCTGGTGGCGGTTGCTAGCGTACTGCGCTATTTGAGGCGTCCGTGGGGACACTGAAATACCAGGGCTTTATTAAATATGTTTGTATATCGGCAAAGCCATAATTGTCTAGGATTATGTATCGAGAGTCGACCGAACCAAATCGTGGCTGTGTATACTGGAAGCACGTTTATTGTGTACTTCACAGTTGCCTGTAAATATCTATGACAAATGTTGACGGAAGTTCTGTAAACATGCTCAACAATGGCTGCACATTGTTCTAAACTTGTGTATTTTTGGCTTTAACATGCGAAATTGTGCTATTCACATATGTCGCTTATAGTTAATAAACATTATTACATAACTTAATTGTTACAATCATTTGAGAGGTCAATCTTATGAAAATAGATGGTGTTATTTGCCGGGAGGATGACGTGTAAGTGAAATTATGTGAATCTACAGAAAAAGGTCTCGTACACGTTTTAAATTACGTATATCAAGTAATTAATACACTTAAATAATATATTGATCTCACTACAGGTGGTATAGAAGGATGGACGGGGAAATTAATAATGCAATCCCTGAGTACACTGAGCACAAAATACGCTAATCTCTGCGTGCTTTCAAGAAAATTAGAGTGTACTCGTTATTATTATTAAGTGGAACTGCAATCCTGGTAAGGCGCACGTGCTTAGTAAAAGCTACTTTTGAAAACACCCACAGACAGACACGAGCAAACCAATTCACCTCACCTTTACTGTACGAATAATGAAAGACAATGCAAACGCTTCGTTCGGGTTTGAGGGTCTTCAAATAGGGAAGGTTAGGAAGGTTGTTAGTATGAAAGATCGAAAATCTAATTACATCAGGCCAGCAATAAATCAAGATTTCAAAAAAAAAACAAAACGGCAAACCTTTAAAAACAAACCTTAAAGCGGCAAGTAATAAACGGGTCCCTTGTTCCATATCTAAGACGCGAGGAAACATCAATTAGCCGTATCTCTTAGTGGACCGCGAGTGTCGTGTGACAGAGGCACCGCATTGACCTTGTCACATATTTCAAACCGGTATATTTACGTTTGGCAAAACCATTCGGACTGCAGAACGTAAGCGTTGATAAGTGCCAACATTGTGATTTAATATAATAGGAACGAACAACGCTGATCAGCCAGCCAGGCTCAATAGTTTGATCGAGTTTTTCAGATGTGGCACAGCTTTTAGGTCACTTAACTGATGGAGATGGCCGAGGCATCAGTCACATTGACGTAATAAGCTTAGCACGCGGCGTAAAAATAACGCGAGAGCTTATTATTGTATTCTTTGAGGATAAGCATAAAAACAAAAATAATTACAAACAAAAAAAGACATTAACAACAAAAACATTAAAACTGTTTTAAAAAATATTTTTTATAACATTTGCGTATGGTGTGTAAAAAAATATATATTAAGAACAGCCTGTATCGAACGCTCACACGCATTGAGGCGTCTTCGCTTACGATGGGTGTGTGCGTTCGTTTGCAAAGGATCTTTTCTTTTTATATCACTAATACTGTAAAAATGGACGAGAACTGAATGCTGAGCATCCAGACAAACCTGGGATAGGTTTTTGGGATGCGCTTCATTGTGTAAATTTTATTTGCAAAATGTATTAAATAAAAAAAATAAATAAAGCCAGTGACATCAATGAGAACTATCTATAGGCGAGCAGAAAAATGGATTTTGTCATACTGCGTGGTTGCATAAAGTTAAAGTTACAGCCTTTATATATTTAGTATATATATGTCCCACTGCTGGGCACAGGCCTTCTCTGTAAAGAGAGTATAAGGGCATAGTCCACCACGCGGCCCTAATGCGGATTGGCAGACTTCACATGTCGTAGAAAAATTTTCTAAGGCATGTAGGTTTCCTCACGATGTTTTCCTTTACCGCTGAGCGCGTGGTTAATCAGCACATAAAATTGCAACAACAAATTTATTGGTGCCGCCACTGGGGATCGAACTCGGGTTGCTAGCGTACTATGCAACTTGAACCAACCGCCCGGACACTGAGCTACCACGGCTCGCGTCGGCTGCGTGGTTGCATAATTGGTTTTTATTAGTTAAAATCTAATATCAACTTAAATTTTTAAAATCCAACAGACGCTCTATCAAATTCAACATCCGTCAAATGTTACACACGGAACTTAAAAACAAACTACAAATTTAATTATTCACATATAATTCTGCGAAGAGATAACTTATGTAGACAAAATCACCCTGCATTTGCTCGTATGATCGACAGGTCATTGACATACAAGTTTAATATTGGGTACAACATAGATAGAAGACTGACATAATATTATGTTATATGCATTAAAAGAAAGACCTTTTTCTCTCTTCCATCGTATTTCTTTTTCGATACCTATTCCCTTGGTTCTCGTTGGGCGCCTAGACAGTCGGTTTTGGGTTGTTTGTACTTGTAATTGAGCTCGTTCCAAATCTTTGGTAACGGATATCCACCACGTGGCCTGTGGTTCCAATCTGCCTCTTTTAATTTTGACATGTTTCAAATATACCGATACATATCAATCAATTAATGTACATCAAGTAATCATAAAGTAATACAAAATCAATTGGAAATGATATATCAAAAAATTAAATTTGTAAATTACGGTTTTGGCGCAATAACAATTGAATTGATTACATAGGCTGTTAGGTAAGGTTAGTTTCATTTTCTTTCATTCATTTCATTTCATCGTTTCAGCCCTGTAGTTCTGGGCTCTCAAGAATAAGACTACGATATCCCCTACCTGTCGTACAAGGCGACTAAAAGGGGCCTCGGGTTCACTGGGCGACAAGGGTGGGGGCCTGAGTCGTCCACCAAAGTGGACCCGGGAAGAAGGTGACATCGGCTAGCCCGTGTCGCCTTGCGCTGCGATGGCACAGGGGGGAGGAAGTAACCTCCCCCCCCGGGACGTGCTCTCCTTGAGCACAGTGCAGAGGGGCTACGGTGCGTTCCACTAGAGATCCTGGAGCCCCTCGTCATGCACCGAGGAAAGGGCCACCGGGGAGGTTTTAGTGGGTAAGAACCCCACATAACCGCCGCCTTCCCCAGAGGGCGGGGTATCTTTCTGAAGATTTCCTCCCCGTCAAAAAAAAAAGGTTAGTTTCATAGTGAACTGTCATAGCCAAATAGTAGATTCGGGCCTCAGGTATTCGGAACACGAAGGTTAAATAAGTCAATCCTTTACTACACAGCTATCGTAGCTAAAAAAACAAAACAAGAAACGTATGAGGAAAACTAACTTGAAGTAATAGACTGGTAACCTTCTAAATTCCTAAATACTAAATTAGATCTAGTTAAAGAGAATATTTATTGCAAAAAATTCCAATGTAGAAACTTGTTATAGATCGAAGTATATTTTTTACAATAAAATAAAGTCAATGCCCTGCAAAATGTCGTATATCAAGTCAAACTTGTTCTTTTCCCGTGCTTTCAATAATGTTTTGTTTAATAGTTGGCGTTTACTATCCACTTACTATATAAGGACTGTTTCTATTTTAGATCTAGACAAAAACAAACCGGAATATAATGTCTATCTACGGCACTAAAAATTAAATCTGTACTTTAAATTTATGGCCATACCAATAAAATTGCAATCTCGATTTCTATTCGACAACAGAAACCGTTTTATTGCAGTCAAAGAATCTGGTTGCGATAGTAGTAACATATAGTTTTTTTTAATTTGTTCGTAGTTGATTACAATAAAGACATCGTCAGATGTATTGAATATTTTTTAACAATCTACAAAGATTAGCCAAAAGCTAGGAGCTCACTGTGACTGTTTAACCGTCAGCTAATGTCTTTAAATCGCGTGTATCTGAATACTTTCTACTCAAACAATGAAAATTTACAAACTGGTATATTTATTGTCGTTGTATATATTCCATGTGTATGTATATTATTATATTTATATAGAAGTATCTATTTATGTATATGTAAATGTATATTTATTTATTTATATAATAGTTTTAAAACGCTATTTTTAGCGGCACTACCCTTAGCCTGCTCTTAACCACTAAAGGTTAGCTGGAAGAAAATGCTAATTAGCATTAAGTTCGCCTTTGTACATATTATTTGGTGCAATAAAGGATTTATCTATCTATCTATCTATCTATCTATTCAGACGGCATAGCTTACGAGCTAAGAATTGTGATAAGTAGAAGTGGCCGAAAAAACTCCAGCAACGATTGTAATCCTATCCAACAACAATACAATAATGTTCACATAATGTATATGCTATTGGTTGACCAATTATAAACGAATAAACAAATTCATATATTACAAGCATTGAGATAATAATATTTAAAATTAAAGGTAAAAGCGAAATAACTTAGTTTTAACGCTAAGCTAAGAACGCAGATACACGTTATACGTACGATGTATTAAGTATAAACACGCCAAAGAGTGTAGGGTAGGGGAAGTAAGATGATAGTAAGTGTTCACGCTATGCGTAACATTCTAGAGCCCTGCACGTCACGCTCTTCATAACAAATGTGTCGAAACATGAGTACAAAACTACCCACTCTATCTATCGCTCTGTTCTACGGTTTTGCTTTAAAATAAGCACTCATACTATTACAAAGCTACGACAGAGCCGTGGTAGCTCAGTGTCCGTGTGGTTGGCTCAAGTTGCGTAGTACGTTAGCAACCCGAGTTCGATCCCCGATGTCGGCACCAATAAATTTGTTGTTGCAATTTTATGTGCTGATTTACCACGCGCTCGGCGGTGAAGGAAAACATTGAATACCTTATTTCTCAGTAGATTTATAAAAACAATCAACGTCATATTTAAATGAGTGTCTACTGTAATGATTTTATTATCACGGAAGAAGTTTGTTTACGCCAATCGTTTGATAGCAATTGTAATATTATAATAGCGAGCCAAAAAAGGGTTGCAAGGGCAAATATGAGTTACTCGTAGGGGTGGGCTTAAAAGCCGCAAGATGATGGCAGGGGGCAAGCGCAATAGTCCTCAGGCCTACAATAAATAAGGACGCCGGTTAGGGCCCAACACCATTGTTATTTCCTTAACGGGCTGTCTTATGACCCTCTTAATTAATTTGAAACTTTCTGAGGTCTCCTGTGGCGTGCAATTTGAATAATAGCGCGGATAGGGCGCTCTAGCTTAATTTTAATTGCAAATATTTATGTTAAACGAGCCTCCTGGCGAAGCCTTCCAGTGGTATCGCAAAATATCGTTGTACATAGCAAAATATCAACCTGCCGCTTTCTCACTGTCTCCAGTGGTTAATTCTATTCTGAAAATCGCAGTTCAGCTTCTTATATCATTGCAATAATTAATAAAATATCAAATAATAATTCAAAATAATCAATAGATTACGGTTTTAGACACAATGACAATTGAATTGTAGTTGCATAGCAGTCATGAACACCGGCAATCGTGTATAAGTTAAACGCTATGCGTCCTAAACAGCTTAGAAAGTAAGAAGGTTAGAATTGAAAAAGGGAACTACTGCACTAAATGTAAGATTCATGTAGCATTTCAGCTGCGATGTAACTTATTCTCCAGACGTCTCTCCCGTATTCCAGCTTGCGTCCGTTGAAAGGATAAGCTCCAGCGAAATGGGTGACATAGCTCGTGCATTCCACAAAAGGACTGGATTACGTGGGCAGGGTACGTATTGGACCTGTAGTAGCTCGAGCGAAAACTTGTCTCACCGTGATTCAGCAATAAGATAGCTCCGCGTTTTGTGAAACATTAAACACATTTCGTTTCGGAATTCAAGGCATATCACAGAAGACATACATTACACGCGATCTCACTTTTACACAATTTTTTTTCATACATTCAACATGTCCAAACTACCGAAGTATGGCCTATTTCTCTACGCTAATCAAAACAATATCTTTCATCGCTCTATTCCAGTCAGAACATTCTCTGACACTTTTATTTTTATTAGAATTATTAATAAAGTTACAGCCTATCTATATATATATTGAAGCGTCAATAGCCTAATGGTTTAGGGTACGGCCTGCGAATCGTAAGGTCGTGGGTTCGAATCCACCATTCGACTATTGCCGTGAACCATGTCCTAACACAAGCTTAAGCTTAGTTGGAATGGTTAACAAGATTGTTAGTAATATTTCTGAAAAAAAAAGAAATATTGCTAGCTTTTTTTTTAAATATATAAAAGAGAAATTGTGTGAGTATGTTCCTTATAGGCTCACTCCTCTTTTTGAACTGTCAAATACAGCTTTTATCTACTATTTTGTGTATATTTATGTCATTATGATTATATTGAAGTATATTAAAGTATACTGAAGTATTTTAAACATAATTTAAACTTAATAATTAAGGATTTTGAAGTATTCAAGGTAAGTTATAGCGCCGCCAATGTATCCGTTTACTGATGCTGTTGATATGTACATGGGTGTAGGTAATGGCCTTCACCCGCTCGAAAAGAGAATGAATATGTAAAGAAATGAATAATTTAATATATTGTGAGTAATTAAAAATATTTAATGATGTAGGATTATTATTTAATTTTATTTTATAAACCAAAATCTAGCCCGGGTATATTATAAATATAGGTCCCACTATTGCCTATTACATGGCAAAGGCCTTCTCTAAAAAGAGAATATAAGGGCATAGTCCGCAACGCGCCTCTAGTGCGGATTGGCAATCTTCACATGTCTTAGAAAATTTTCTACCACATACGGGTTTCCTCGAGATGTTTTCCTACACCGCCGAGCGCGTGGTAAATCAGCACTTAAAATTGCAACAAACAAATTCATTGGTGCCGGCACCGGGGATCGAACTCAACATGTTGGAAGGTTGCTAGCGTACTACGCAACTTGAGACAACCGCACCGGACATAGCTGCCACGGCTCAGTAAGTATTAGTGTTGCTCAACTCGAGTGAAATGTTATGAGTCCAGTAAATTTCCATTCACAACATCTGGAACTAGCGTATAAATCTTGCTGTTGTCGAAATGACCAGTGGAGAACACATTAACGTAAACATTAATATTTATTAGCAAAACAAAGTTTTAATTGTAATATAAATTAATATCCGAGCATCTTTACACCTAACAATTTATTTCTTTGAAGAATTCAGGACAACTAATGTAATCTTTGCTTTTCACTTCCGCCGTGTGGTTTCTTAAAAGTAAAAAAAATCAATAAGTTCTCGCGTCCATTTAACTAGGGGTACACGCACAGCCCTGTAGTTCTGGGCTCTCAAGAATGAGACTACGGTATCCCCTGCCTGTCGTAGAAGGCGACTAAAAGGGGTTCACTGGTTGACAAGGGTGGGGGCCTTTGTCGTCCGCCAAGGTGGACCCGGGAAGAAGGGCGACATCGGCTGGCCCGTGTTCCGTTCCGGCCGTTCCACTGGAGATCCCGCAGCCCCTCACCATGCACCGAGGAAGGGCCACCGGCGAGGATTTAGTGGGTAAAAACCGCGTAAAAAGGCGGGGTATCTTTTTGAAGATTTCCTCCTCGTTAACAAAAAAAAAGGGGTACACGCTTTGCTTATTTGGAATGGTTAACAATAATGTTAATAATATTTATGAAAAACATATTGTTAGCATTTTTAAAAATATTGTTACCTGAAGTCCTATCATGGACGAACATGGAATGACAACATAAAACAATTCGAGAACATACAATCGTTTAGTTCATAAGAGAACCATATGTGTAGTTTCCTAATGGAGCAGCAATGTACTATGAACACACAAAACGAAAACGCAACGCAAGTTTTCCGAACAGAAGAACTCTATAAAAGATTTCATAGGCATTTTACGGCACGCGCCTCGATCCGTCTCTGTCGGGCAATTAAACAAACCATTATAGAGAATTATGCCGCCACTATGCACTTTATTGCGTTGACACAGAAATGGTTTTCGCGTAATACAACTGTACGTGGTGGTGGTAAAGATGAGAGCGTGCACTCACGCAACTACCGACGTACAACTGGCCGCCGCGGGCTTGCAAATATGAACGCGCCACTGGTTTAATGCCAACGCCCTGGTGGCAGTGATCGAATTGCGTTGCCGCGTATTTGCGCTGAATTAGCGTAATAATCAATTTAAACGGTCTTATCGGCATTCTTTTACGATCGTGCACGACGCACGTGCTCCACGTTCTAGATCTCCGAGTCTGTTAAACCAATTGTGAACAAAAAGAACTAGGTTCTCAGTTAGTCTGTCTGTTTTTTATGTTTGTACCTCACAACTTTCGACTGGCTGGACCGATTTTAATGATTCTCTTTTATTTGTAAGTCATTAAGGTCCAGTAAGAGATGCAGTTTATTAGCGATAGAGGTTCAGGCTAAGCGACGTAAGAGCTATGCCACCTCTGAATCCGGTGAAGCAGTCTAGGCCAGCTTCTCTGGACAATAGTAGTTCGTCCTAAAGTTTTTTCATATATTTTTCTATATTATAACTACACTTCTTTCCTCACGGGTACAATCTGGACACCTTTACGCCTTGCGTGCTCCATCCTAGGCTTCATCATCGCCTTCCATCGAGGCGAGATTGAGGCCAAACGTGAGCCTATTTAGAATTTAAAAAAAAAACTTCGCCTTATTTTACCACATAATTGATAATTCGGTTCGGTGCCTTATCTAGTTTTACATCTCATAAAGATGTTATGGGAAATAAATGAATGACATAGCGATATCGAATAGAACGAATTTGTCGTTTTTTTTAACCAACAAAATAAAGATTCTACGAATAATATATAATATTATTAAAGCTTTTCCGAATCAAGCTGCATCTTATCGTATTTATTACGTCTCTTTTGAAGTTATTGCAGGGAGAGCACACAAAACTTAACCCCATTTATTACTATAGATTTCCAAGTTATATTTGTACGATATTATAATGCAATATAAAACCGTTCGGAAAGTTCTAACACATAAATAAAAGATCTAAAAATCAGTTTCAAATTTTCACAGATTTGTTTTTTTTTTTTATTTTTAAACAGTTTAACCTAACACTTCTAACAAGGTTTAAAAATAACCATTCTCAATCTACATTATAACAAAAGTCAGAACGGCGTGCGTTAAACGCCAAAAGCAGTCATGTGCGGAGAGCTGACGCCAGGTGGCGCTGGCACCCCTTCTGATATCGCGCGAGGAATCCGGGCGTGACAACCGCAGACTGTATGGCTTTCGAATACATTACAGCCGGAAACACCGGTGTTGTATCTCATTACACGTAGTAATTGCAGTGAGTAGCACGTGTTCCCAAATGGTCGCGACAATTAAAAACAAAATACATCACAGAAATAACAAGTATACAATTTTCACATTAATCGGTGTAAATGCATAGGCAATGGGCGGTCTTATCGCTAAGAACGATCTCTTCCAGACAACCTATGTATGGACAAAACTTATGTCTAAAAAGATTTTAGTGGATCTGTCATCATATTTATTTCAATAAAAAAACACAATATACATACAATTGTGGAGCAAAAAACAAATTTCAGGGCCGAGTTTGCTATATACCAGTGACATTTCAATAACGATCTATTACAGTCATATCAATTATCATTTCTTCATTACCTTTTCCGTCAAATACGAAACCAATGAGAAAAAATTAACATTTTTTTTTCAATATTACTCACATTCTTGTTAACTATTCCGGTGGCTTCGAAACTACGATGATATGTTTCGCAACACGTACCCTAAACCATTAAGCTATTGACGCTTCATTGAATTCAAAATGGCGGCCTTTATTGTACATCAAATCATGAACTAAAAATATTTTTATGATGTCGTGTTAGGTATCAAATGTAATGGCTTAATTAGCACATTTGAAAACTTAAAAATAATATATACATTATATTTATACTGTATATATATACAAATATTTTATGTATAATTAGTTTTATCATAGATAATAAATATTGAATAATTTGTACGTAATAATTTCAGACGAGAATATTTTCTTGTTTTTAATTTTTAGAGCGTGATTTTCCTGTCGTCGGGTTAAGTTTTACTTAACTTAACTTATATTTTATTAAACAATAAACTTACATCATTAAATATTTAATTTAACTCTCACAATATATTAAATTATTCATTTCTCTCCGTGTCCATTCTCTTCTCGAGTGGGTGAAGATTACCTACACCCATGTACATGCAATATACTCCATTGTACTTCAATATGATTCATAATGACATAAATATACACAACGCATGTGTCAATACAAATTTGGTTTATAAAACAATAGAATATCATCAGTGTAAATAAAAGCTGTATTTGACAGTTCAAAAAGAGAAGTGCTCCAATCGTCACCAAACACCAAAAAATAAACTTCACAGTATTACTCGCCAGATCAATCTGAAGATTCCCTGAAAGTTTCATTGAAATCGGTAAAGCCGTTTCGAAGCCTATGCGGAACAAACCCACACACTTTCTCTTTTATATATATATATAGATATAGATAATAATTTTTAACCAAAACAACATATAAGACACGTGTTTTTATTACAAACACAAAATGTTTGTTTAATCTGTACAATGGTTTTTTCATTTGTTATTGCCAGCCAGTGACATTGTATTTTACGAGAAGCAAAAAAAAAAGAAATTACACAAAACTTGTTCTTCCTCACAACTCAAACACAATACGTGGCCCGTGCCCATTTTCGTGCAGTTTAATGAAAAAAAACACATGGCGAATATGCAAACAAAATTGCCATGCGTGCTGCGAATAATACACCGAAACAATGGATTGCAAAACACGAGGTTCAACGCACCCGCATTACAGAATTAATGTAGTCTTGTCTATATAAATATATATTGTAAATTAATTTTACATTTTTAACCAACGTCAAAAAAGCCGGAGGTTCACAATTCGACTGTTTTTTTTATGGTTGTTACCTTAGATCTTTTTGAACTCTCAGAACTGGTTGAAAGCCGGAGCTTCCCATGTGTCCCATTTTTTTTTTTGTTTTTTTTTGTTAACGGGGAGGAAATCTTCAAAAAGATACCCCGCCTTCTGGGGGGAAGGCGGCGGTTATGTGGGGTTTTTACCCACTAAAACCTCCCCGGTGGCCCTTTCCTCGGTGCATGACGGGCTCCGGGATCTCCAGTGGAACGCACCGGAGCCCCTCCGCACTGTGCTCAAGGAGAGCACGTCCTGGGGGGGGAGGATTCTCCCTCCCCCCCTGTGCCCTCATAGTGCAAGGCTACACGGGCCAGCCGATGTCGCCTTCTTCCCGGGTCCACCTTAGCGGACGACAAAGGCCCCCACCCTTGTCGCCCAGTGAACCCGAGGCCCCTTTTAGTCGCCTTATACGACAGGCAGGGGATACCGTAGTCTTATTCTTGAGAGCCCAGAACTACAGGGCTGCAACCCATGTGTCCCATACATCAACCAAGCTCCATCCGTCCATTCAATTTCACATTTTTTTTTTACAAAAAGTAATATATATTAGGTGCATATTCATATGTTTTGAGATAGTTTTTTTTTTGTTAAAGTTTTTGTTATAACAATGTACTGAAAGTATTGGACCACCTCCAGGACGTAATAAGCTAATTCTTTAACATAAATTAATTATCATTTTTATAAAAATCAATTATAAATATCAGCGCTATCATTAAAAGAACCGCCGCTTTTTGAAGTCGGTTAAAAACACTCACTGTTTAACTTATGTGAACAAAGACAGCAAGTACTATTTTTTTCTACCCCACAAAATAGCTATGCACCAATTATTAGGGACATGTAATACATATATTTATTTCTAGTATTTGTAAAGAAATTAAAAGTTTATTGTTATTAATCACGCATAAAAATATGCTGTAGAATGTGGTTAAAATATTTGACCGAAATAATCACAACGTTGAAGCTATTTCGGTACGGCGGTGTCATCTGAGAGAACACCATTCTAACACGAAATAGACTACTCAAAGTAGAATTTTGATGTAGCAATGCTCTTTGCTTATTTCGATGATATAGCTACACACAAGTGAGCGATGGCTTCAATAATTAAAACTTATGTACAAAAAAGCCTGAATTGAGTCTTTCGCCATAACAGCCACGTTACCATGGGAACGGTGAAGTTTGGATTAGATTATTGACATCAGCCCTGTAGTTCTGGACTCTCAAGAATAAGACTAGGGTATCCCTTGCCTGTCGTAGAAGGCGACTGAAAGGGGCCTCGGGCTCACTAGGCGACAAGGGTGGGGGCCTTTGTCGTCCGCTCAGATGGACCTGGGAAGAAGGCGACATCGTCGGGCCCGTGTCACCTTGCATTGCAAGGGCACAGGGGGGGAGAGAGTAACCTATCATGCACAATTTATTTCAGTTACCTAGCGTCTTTATCTTCCGAGATATAGAAACTTACTTAACCGACCCTTTATTTTTGCTCACGGCTATATTTATAATATAATGACTACACAAAAAGGCGACGTTCAGTGGGTAGTAAACAAATAAGAAGTTGTCTCACCGAGTGTTTTACTGCTCGCTGTAAGGAGATAAGGCAACACCGCGACAGTCCCTAGATATAGTAGCGAGCGGATTCTTAAGAATTAATGCGTTCTTGCTTTTACGTATATTTATTCAAGTAAATAAATTATACGTGGAAGAAGTGAGTCTCTTATCGCACATGGGGCAGGAAAAGTTGGCGAGAGATGTATAATGGTACCTACATGTACATTATATAATATATTTAAAAAAAGAAGCCATCGGGAAGGTTTTAGTGGGTAAAAACCCCACATAACCGGAGTATCTTTTTGAAGATTTCCTTACCCTAAACCATTAGGCTATCGCACTAGACAAATCTTAGCTGTCCGTTGCAATCTAATGTCAACTGTCCGAATCAGTAGGTGAACATTTGTACAACACACGTCGAATGCTACTAAACACCAATAAAGGAAATTAAGTTAATAAGTCAGTAGCACAGTACCATCATTCCATTCCCTCCACCCCCCCGCGGATTTCGTAGGGAAAGTGATAAATTATGTCAATTATGTCCCCTGGCGGAATGTCTATTGTCAATGTTTTTCTTGCTCTCTAGTCTTAATGTCATTTTGCAAAAGATAGAAAGTACGAAACGTTCGTTCGACTACTTCATACGCTTTGTTGCGTGCCGTAGAGTTCCTTAAGGTGAGCTCCGAATAGTGGAGAAAGGTCCTGATAAAGAACTTGTTAGAGTCAAGAAGGTGCACGGCCAGACCACGCGTATCCTCCCGCGTTTTGGCCCATATAACCGCAAGATTGGTGGGGCTATGGGAGGTGGTGGGTTTACTTCATACGCTTTTAGGACATGAATACGTGGGTTATAACAAACAAATTTTGCCTTTTTAGAGGAAGCGAGGAAGCTGGTGGCTATGGACAACATTTATGACTTTCTATCTTGCTTCATGCGACCGATGTGTTTGTACTTAGGTTAGGGCATGATGGGTCTGACATGCCCATAAGGGCAAAAGTCCCAAAAAAATTAAGAAAATGTTAATATCACGTTATCTTAGCGTTATTCTATTTTTTATTGTAATGCAAACAATTATAATATATTACTAACACTCTGTAATAACTAAGTTAGCTTAAGCACAAGCTAGCAGATGGTTCATCTCAATAGTCGAATACTAGATTCGAAACTATGATGTACGATTCGCAGACCAATTCGGTTACCATTCAATTACAAATATTCTTTTATATCGTTGCCTCACCTATTCTCAAGTATATGTAATATAATAAAAATAAATAATTAAATATATGTAGCTTTTTCGTAAGGTTAAAAGGGAAAAAAAAAGAAATCCAAAAGACCGAATGAAGAAGAAAATATTTTATCTTCTTAAAAATCATTTTTATATTCATTTTTATCGTTTTTATAGGAAATTAATTCTATCACTATCACAAAATCAATAACACAAGTTACGGTGAGATATTATGCTTATATATTTTTTTTTGTTAATGTGCATTAGTCAAATAGAATTTTAACAAATAGCATAAAAAAATTAAAATAATATATTTAAAAAATAAAAAACACTCTCTAAAAATATGATTATAATTTTTCACAATAATAAATATGGGTTCCAATATATATTACATACCACTTTCTTCAAACACGCTTCATCTTAAAGCATAATAATCTTATCTACACCTTCTGTAGTTTTTGTAGTAAAAGGTGACAATTTATGTCCCCATTTATAACTACAAATTTTGTATGATTCGTTTGAACTATTCATTCATCACATTTGCCTCAAAGATCAGTTAAAGTTACAGTCTATATATATAATTATATGTGTCTCACTGTTGGGCACGGGCCTACTCTGTAAAGAGAGTATAAAGGGCATAATCCGCTACGTTACCGAAATACGATTTGGCAGACTTCCCAAATCTTAGAAAATTTTTCACCTCATTATGGTTTCATCACGATATTTTCCTTTACCGCCGAGCGCGTGGTAAATTTAGTAAACTGCTTAATTATCAGAGCCGTGGTAGCTCTGCACCCAACAGTGGGACATATATATCTATATATATAAAAGAGAAAGTGTGTGGGTATGTTCCATATAGGCTCCGAAACGGCCGGACCGATTGCAATGAAACTTTCAGGGAATCTTCAGACTGACCTGGCGAGTAATCCTGTACAGTTTAGTGACAATAACAGTACTCCTCTTTTTGAATTAGCAAACAAGCCATACGTCGTACTTTTTTTTCTGACATTAACTTGAGCCCGATGTGTTTTTGTGTAAATGATAAGAATGATATTGTATTTACTGATATGAACATGGTTAAGATATTGGAGAGAATGGATACGGAGAGAAATAAATAATTTAATATATTGTGAGAGTTTATTGTTTAAATAAAATAAAGCAACATCTAGGTCGTCGAAGCACGCATCTGGGTACGCTAGTTATACATATAAAAATGCTGTAACTTTAACTTCTAAAAGATCAATTTATACACGAATAGAGAGAATATATGTATAATGAAACTACACAAACTACGCGAAGTTTGTTTACAGCCAATCACCTTGAGGATTACTAGAGCGTCGCGACCGCAACCCGTAGTTTGGCAACCGCTTTCGAGGTCGCCTGCCAGTGGTATAAACGTATTATCTACGAGCAAGTACAACTTAAACTGCCTTCATTTTATGTATTCATTTCCGTCTGGCAAATGGGTTGCGGATTCGCGTGGGAAAATTATAACTATTTCTCGTCAGAATAAGTAATAAATAGGTTTTGTTAGCGAATTACACGAATGGGTCATCGAGATCTGGGAGTAACCACTAGTTCGGATAATACTGATGGGAAGTGGAGGTATTTTAAACTTACGATGTAAAATAAAGTCGATGTTCCGCCCGTCCGAACGAAGCGATTTGAGTCATCGTTCATCGTGCGTACAGCAAAGGAGTGGAACAAGTTGCCGGTCTAATCGTCCAAGTACGACGTGGGAGCCTCCAAGAGTAGAATGTATAGGCACTTACTAAACTAGCGCGTACCGTCTTTCGACTATATCACCACTTAACACCAGGTGGGATCGTGGTCAAGCACTAGTTAATACCCATAAAAAAATAAGTTAGGAAACACCAGGAACCCTTTTAGTAGGTGTTGGTGGGTAACGGAATCACATAAGATCAAGTGAGCCATATGATTCTTTCTCCCATTCTACAATAAATAAGTTATTGAAATCTATTAGAAACCATTCTTGAATTTAAAGCTTTTTCAACTCGAATACTTTGGCAATTTTGAGGTTATTTCAAACTTAATTAAAATAATTAAACCTTAATATCCTGATGATTTAGGGTCTGCGAAACGTTAGGTTGTCGGTTCGAATCCATCATTCGACTTTAGAAGTGTACCATCACCTAGGACAAGCTAGAAGCGTAAATAGCCTAATGGTATAGGGTACGGCCTGCGAATCGTAAGGTCGTGGGTTCCAAACCACCATTCAACTATTGCCGTGCAACATGTCCTAGCACAAGCTTAACCTTAGGTGGAATGGTTAACAAGACTGTTAGTAATATTTCTGAAAAAAAATAATAAGAAATATTGATAGCTTTCTTTAAAAAAAAGCTGGGAATGATTAATAAGAATGTTTTAGTAAAAAAAGTGTGAAAAAATGTTAAAAAAATTGTAAAGTCCGGCAACGTTATTGTCGTTGAGAATATTTTAGATTGGCTATTAGCTGCCTGTGATGTACATATATAACACTAATAAAATAAAAAGTACATTTACAATTCATAAAGAGAGTTATTTGGTGTTTAATTCAATTTTCAAGATTAATGACTGTGTGACGACCACGGCTCAACAAAAATATTTTTTTAATGGCAAAAAATTTAAAAAATAAGTGTTTCATAGTTTCTCTATTTTGAAACACATGTAACTGTTTGTAACTGTTGTAAGATTAATTGCTTAAACAATCGTGTATCAAAAAAAACCCAAAAGATTTAAAAAGGATAAAAACGTCTTGTAGACCATTAACAGTTGAAATGAACCCACCAAATAGGTCGAGGTTCAGGCTGGAAAAAAAAATCAAATAGGTGACAGCGTTATTAGAATGTAACTGTCAAGTAATAAATTAACGGAAGAAAAAAAAATGGTTACTCGTGACTGCAGACGGTTTACGTTCAACAATAGAGTGTGTTGATGTTCCATAATGGAGGCGCTTACCGCCTGCCGTTTGTAAAATAAACAACATTTATAACAAGTAGAATAAAACAAACTTCGCGGATTGATTTATATCTAATATTCTTAAAGCTCTCATATACATATTACTGGAACAGAATGCAACGGTAAATGCTCATGACGATTTGTTTACACTATGCATGCATTCTTTACAAAATGTTATCTTTTAGTTGAGAGAAGTGTGAGAGTATTGTTCTACTATTACTATGAAATTAACGTAAATGTCTTACCGTCAGGTCATAAAATTACCAATATTTCAAACAACATACGTTATACTATACAATTTTTATTAGATCCCGAGTTTTAAGAAAGAGTATACTTAACTTTACCACACGACTGAAGTAAAACTTCTTTAGCTACATCTATATGTATGTTTATATATGAATAATGTCTTACATATATCTGAAACCAATCTGCTCAGTCTAGAGCACAGGCGTAAGGTAGCCTTTCGGTTTTCTACAGATTGCATTTTGGAGAGTGTGTTCAAAAACTACATGATCTAATTCCCAAATCCCCGTTCCACCATCGGACTTCAAGTCCAGCAGGATTTCATCCGTTTGTTGTGAATATCCTTAAACCCGAACGAAGCGCTTTGCTTCGTCTTTCATTATTCGTACAGAAAAGAAGAATGGAATAGTTTGCCCGCGTCTGTCTTCCCCTCCGATTACAATGTGGGCATTTTCAAAAGTAGAGTGAATAGGCATTTATTAAGTTAGTGCGCCTTACCATCCTGGACTGCATTTCCACTTAACATCAGGCACTTGCTTAGAAAGTATAAAAAAAATATTTACACACAAGTATACGAGTAAATAATACAGAAACCGACGTCAAATCGAATTAAACTTGTAATATTATTGCGCGAGGACGCCCTTTTCGTATTTCCGAATTGTCGTAGGAATATTAAGTATTAGTAATATATATTATGAATAATTAATCAGAACCTAACTACATGAAACAATCCTTGAAGTACATCCTTTCTAATGAAAAATAAATCATCAGAATTGTTTGACGTGATATTCAGTTATTCGTCCATTTGTCGCGGACATACTTATGTAAATTTAAGACTTATATGGTTTTCTCATAACTCTCCACTTCCCTTTTTCCCGATTACACTTTTCGTAACGCATTCACCAGCTTAAAAAACGTGAGGGCTTATATATCTTCTTATAGCTTTTATAAATCAATGAAAATAAGTATTCAAAAGAAAGAATATAGGAAACGTTTAGTGCAGCCATCATAAACGTATGGTGTGGAATAAGAATGGAATTCCGTGTAAATATACGTCACTGAACATCTGACCTACATTACGCCGCAACAATGGTGAACGACCGAATACGTAAACATGTCGGAAATCACACACTAGTTTCGTTTACACCACAAAAATAACCCGCTTCAGAATTTTCTTCGACGGAGAAACCGCTATTGGTGTTAAAAAAACAAGAAGTAATCTAGTCTTGTCTCCGTCCTGTATAGTGTGTGGTGTATCATTAATTTCGTAATTTTCTCTTCATTGTAACACTAGCAACACATACAATGCTGTATAAAACCATTTTAGATAGTTACAGCCTTTTATATATGTCCCACAGCTGGGCACAGGCCTTCTCTGTAAAGAGAGTATTAATGGCATAGTCCGCCACATGGCCATAGTGCGGATTGGCAGAATTCACATGTCTTAGAAAAATGTTTTAAGACATGTAGGTTTCCTCGCGATGTTTTCCTTCACCGCCAAGCACGTGGTAAATCAGCACATTCAATTGCAACAACAAATTTATTAGTGCCGGCACCGGAGCTCGAACTCGGGTTGCTAGCGTACCATGCAACTTGAGCTACCCGGACACTGAGCTACCACGGCTCGTCCTAAAGAAGTATGACTTCAAAAATTTAACTGAAATTTTCGTCTTATTCCATATGTATAGTACATTACTATAAGTAGTTGCGATTTGAAAGATATATTCAATTGAATAAAACCTACGATATCGGGGAGTCGCATATTTATTTTGTTTGCGTCGTGACGTCAGATTTTCCTCAGCCCTCAGCCCCATAGCCGCAAGCTGTCTAACCCTACGTATTCGTTTGACGAGTAGTCTCTGCACACGCCCCTGTAGCCTTTACAATCTATTTGTAAGGCGATGAGTATATAATTTACCCCTCACAAGAAGCGACGCGGCATTTTTCATTCCCCGCGGGCAACGCTACCCTTGTTGGATTTCCATTCATTGTATTTTGCGAATAACTTGCTCTTTAAAGTCTTTAAAATCCTTATTTCGTTTACATATTCCTTCTTAATTGTACTCAAATATAAAAGAACGGTATTGAAGTGGTTTCCTTTTAGCGATGATAATGACCAGAACAGTATTTGTTAGGGAATTATGAATTGCCTTTTCGTTATCTCAATGGCAATGGCAATACTGTTATTCTTATTATAGCCCATATTTAATTAGTTAATTTTGAGAAGTTTAATTGGAACCTAAAGAAACCTAAATGGTAATGAACTTTTAATAATGGTTTTGGTTTCTTTAATGACGAACTACACAGATACTTCTTTAGGTGCGTTATGAAAAAAAAACATACAACAAACATATGACAGTAACAGGTTGAAGCTGCAGTGAAAAAATTGTAATTATACACTTTCCAAGTGGTCCAATATAATTAGGGTTAACTAACTGTATTATTTATTATTATAAATTAAAATATTATAATTTAAATTTTCCAGAGAAAGATTCCAAACAAGTATAACTTCTCAAGAGCGTTCAAAAGTACATGAACAGATTTTTTTGTTTTTTTAAAGGGGCAAACAAGCTTACGGCTTACCTGATCTTAAGTAATCACCGTCGCCCCTCGTTGCCGGCCTTTGAGAAAGGAGTAGGCTCGTTCCTCGAAGGTTCGCAAATATTTAGACCAAGAATAAAATCAAATGCAATGAACAAAACATTCCCCTAAACTATTTCATCAGTTCCCGTGTTCCCCGGAACTCAAGCTTCAATGCCAACAAAATGAACACAAACACTTCGGAACAAAAATAACTCGGTCCACATACTTTATCAATTCGGTTAATAAAAGTGCGGGTCAAAAACTAGTGCAATAGTATGTCCACTTTAACAAACATTCTTTGAATTTTTAAAGGAGGGTAGTACAAGAAAACATTTGAAATGTTGTACCTGCGTTCACGGGTTCAACTATACAATTTTCAGTAGTCAAGAGTCGGAAGGGAACGATCTTAGTAAATATTGAATGAAGCCACGGTCAGAGCTCGTCTCCCAATATGTTAACTGTCCAACGAGGGGAAGTTTTTTGACTAAATAAAAGTTGTTTCGGATGACTAAATGTAAATTCGGATGCGAAACACGATAGATATTTGCTTTTGATATTGTTTAATAAATATCCGGGTTGCCTCAATAGATAATTACGAGTAGTTTCTCTACATAGTCCGATTTTTAAAAGCAGAAGGCAAATCATGAATTTCCAGCTGGCAGCCAGCTTGCAGCACCTGTTCTTAAGTGATCTCCGTCGCTATTAACAACTACAATACCAAAGAAGCTGCAGGTGCGCTGTGCGCTTCGCGAGAGGACGCCCTGTACGTCTTGGTAGATTGTGAATATTGCGTGAAAATCGTACAGTACATTCCAACCGCAAAAACGATGTTGATGGAATTTCTACAGCAAATTGTCTATAAAACATGGTGTTTACTTAAGTCGCAAAAGCTTTAATTTTATGTAAAGTTTATCATTGTCGACGCTATATTATATGTCTAAACCATACCTTCGATCGATCTGTCATTCGTTACTGTACGGTTATACAGGTCGCTTTGTTTCTGTGTCAAAACCAAGTAAAAAGAAAATGTTATTAAAATACTGTTAAGTGTTTAATTTTGTCATACTTGGGAATAAAATAAATTTGGAAGAGGCATGCGAAATGTATCCACACGTAATTTAGTATTTTTGTCCTCTCGTAATGTTTCTAAATGACGACAAGTATTACGGTAATAATCTGCATATAAAATATGTTAACGATCCTTAAAATACTCCACTGAAATTACAGGGCGCCGAGACTGCTAAACCAATTGTGTCAAAATTAACGTTCACTGTCATCACTCTTGTCGATTATTGCTAATTTTGGTAATGTGCTATTTCAGTTATTTTTTTAATTTATTATAAATACAATTTAACAATAAATAATATATAACTTAACGTTATATAAACCGCAGTGGTTTGTCACTAGCGCTAAAGTGTCCGTCTTGCATACCTAAATAACTTTTTAGTATACGACACGGCCCAGCCGATGTCGCCTTCTTCCCGGGTCCACCTTGGCGGCCGACAAAGGTCCCCACCCTTGTCGCCCATTGAACCCGAGGCCCCTTTTCGTCGCCTTCTCCGACAGGCAGGGGATACCGTAGTCTTATTCTTGAGAGCCCAGAACTACAGGGCTGTCGTTAATTAACCTAGGCACGATGTATCTTTGGAGGTGACCTGTCACTTCCGAGCCTCGCACTTGCGATGGTACGGAGTGACAGGTCTTGGTCGGCGGTCGCCTCCTTCTGCGAGACAGTCATGTCTCAGAAGGAGGCTGACGAGCGGGTCAGGGAGGGGAGCCGTGGGGCTCCCTCCCTCCGCAGGCGACGAATCGGGGTGCGCAGGGGACGTTTCAAACGTCTCCTCTCGCCGCCCCGTGGTGGTTCGAAGCGGGGCCAGGATGGGAACCTGGCCCCAGCATGCTTCGGCGTCGTCGGGACTTCTCTGAGTGCCGGAGGAGTCCCCTTCGAGGGTGAAGTCCGGTCTTGCCGAGACCGGCCGGTCGTTGGGGTGTCCTGTCGCTGACAGATCCGGGACACCCCGCTCATAACGGCTGATGGCATTCGCGGTAGGTTTAGTGGGTATGGGCTGCCCAGGCCGAGTCCCACACATCCCTCCGGGCCCACCCAGGGTACCGGAGGATGGTTAATAACTCGATTCCCCCGCGTTAACAAAAAAAAAAAAGGCACGATGTATCTTGCCGTGCGCTCGCCGTACACATTTTTTGTTGCTGCTATAGTTGCTACTATAGTTTTCCAATAGCGTATCCACTGACACTCCAAAATTCACTTTATTCAGATATTTCAATTCGCTTTTGTTAATCACCTAGATAATGACATCCTCCGAATATACCAAAACATATCAAGCATTTCAAGCTATACCAAAAAAAAATCTAAAATTCAATTAATTTACAAAACATAAACGGTTTTTGCCACAATGGAATTTTCTTTATAATAAGATTACTAACAATATTTTGTCACAAATACTATTAACATTCTTGTTAACCATTCCAACTAAGGTTAGGCTTGAGCTGGGAGATGGTACACGTCCATAGTCGAATGGTGGATTCGACCTTCGCAGTTTTAGCAGTTAGACGTTTCACAGACCGTACCCTAAACTGTTGGGCTATTATTGTCTGAATCATACTGAAATTTCATTGCCAATAATCTTATAGCAAACCCAGTAGTGTACAAGTAAGACCCTGTAAAAATAATAAAAACTTCCCCGAACTCATCGATGTCCGATAAAACTAGAGGGAAGAAACTATCGCTCTTAAATTTTTTAATGATTTCGTTCCAAAAAATGATATGCAAAATCTTAACACGTAAACATATTTTAAATTATCCCATTAAACAGATCGAAGTTTCTAGCAATAACAGAGCGGCACTTATTAAGTGGAGACAGAAAGTAAATTAATGTACCATTCGCATTAGCGTGTCCTAAGAAATACGTTTTAGAGTTTAATGTGCAATATGACACAACGGTCACGTGGACAGATGACTCATAAATCAATTTAATTGTACGATTGAACAAAACTGAACAGGCAAGCGCGCTACGGAACGGATGTAAGTAGCGCTTCCAAGTTGAACAACTCCCAGTCAATGGACCCGTTAATAACACAGATACGAAGTTAATAGATAAGACCCCAGCACTTGTACCAAATGACGTGAAAGAGATGACTCAAGTTGTTTCTAGCAAAGTGTGATATAATACTGCGCTTTCACGTCAAATGATTTGTGGAATGTTGCATACATTCCTTGTTTAAGTGTGTAACAGATTAATATGACAACACCGGTTACCCATACATGTGTATATATATATATATATATATATATATCCACAATACAAGAGCAGCTTTTTCGGCCTTTAAAAAAGGGTATTTTAAACAAGGAGAAAATGAGAAATTATTGAAGGTCTCCAAGTCGTATCGATTTGGAAACATGTTGATATAGCGTCAATAGACTTATGGTTTATTGTACGATTTGCGAAACTGTACTGTAGGTTGGAATCCACCAGTGGAATCTCCTAGCTACCAGCTAGCTACATTTTTAAATATTTTTTAAATAAGTTATTCCAATGCAATTTAAGGCTAAAGCTTAACGCAGTAGTTTTTTTTAAAGTATAAAAACAAATAACTTAAAATGTACACTAATGGTCGAAGACTTACGTAATTGGTTCACCTGGGAATCATCTCCTGAATTGGTTAATATTAAATTTCCCAAATTACTATACTACATTTAAATATTCATGTTACCCTTTGGCGCAGTATCGGGTCTAAAACATTAATACCAACGGTTAAATGTGAATCGAGAGAACAGTTTTTACACTGCCGGAGCGACATTCTTAATTCCATATCCGCAGCTCTTAAGTAAAAAGGATATTGTATAAACTTTTTCAACTTTTCCACAGCTTAAAAGTGTGTCAAGACACGCGTAACATATCAAATGAAACGTCATTGACCCGTGATATTTCGAAAATAGCTGCAACAAAACAGACAAACAAACATCGAGTGTCTGCGTGTGGCGTGTTGTCTACATTCTATTATATAACTAAGTCTTGGTATACAAAATGATATTTCTTTAATAGCCGATGCCCGCCATTTTGTCTGCATAAAAGTAAAGAATGTTGTTTACAAATTACTTTGGGTTCCGTCGTTTTTTTCCTTGTGCAATTAAAACAGTCTAAACTATATACGACACTTAAGGAAATGAATTTTATGGTGCTATTGAGACCGTCGTTAAATGGATGGAGTGTATCATTGTATGAACAACTAGTAAATTCGTACCAAGTCAAGTAATTTAGAAGTTAGTAAATGTAGATAGAGAGTGTTGATAGGTAACGTGAAATTCTAATGTATATCAACCACTTTGGCGACCACTGGTGGTGAGTATGTACGTAAAAGACGCGAAAGAGGTGTCAAGACGTCACATTTGAGAACCGAATGGAAGAACTGAGGCAAGATATTATCTTTTATTAAATAGAAGGCGCTGGTCCGTAATGAGTCCGTAATGGCCCAGAAGGAGACTGCCGAACGGGATTGGGAGAGGTCCGATCCCGTTAGGAGATGGCGCCGGCGGGCCGGTAGCAGACCGTGTAGTTCTGGGCTTTCAAGAATAAGACTACGATATCCCCTGCCTGTCGTAGAAGGCGACAAGGGTGGACCTTTGTCGTCCGCCAAGATGGACCCGGGAAAAAGGTTACATCAGTTGGCCCGTGTCGCCTTGCACTGCGAGGACACGGGGAGGGAGTAACCCCCGGGATGTGCTCTCCGTGAGCACAGTGCAAGGCTCCGGTGCGTTCCTCTGGAGATCCCGGAGCCCCTCACCATGCATCGAGGAAGGGCCACCGGGGAGGGTTTAGTGGGTCAAACCCCACATAAACGCCGCCTTCCCCCCCGTTAACAAAAAAAGATATTATCTTTGCTTACAATTCACTGTTACGAAGATAAGTTTGAAGTCCTAATAGTGTTTCCCGCTCTCGCCACAACACCGGAGAACTTATTTTAGCCACTCTATTTGAGCGGAGCATGTTCCCGACACTCGATAGGGCAACTCGCGACACTGCGATCCAGACGGTAACATTATAGCCCTCATTAACTAACATTAAGTCGTATTATTTAAGTGTTTAAGTCCACAGTGCCGTATTTTACAATAATACTCGTTATATCGTTAAAAATAAATACTTTCCCCGCCATTATACGGTCGAATTTACCTTGGAAATAATATAAAAAAAACCTTGAGCACAGTAAAAGAGAAAATTGTGGTGCGCTCGCGAACGCGGTGCTATTGATATACTTTGTTTTTGTTGGTTTTTTAAAACGGTTTTTGGGCTTAAAAATACTTTACGAGTTGAAAAGAAATTCACAGTTTTTGTATTATGATATGTTATTAAGAGATTCTTTCTCTCCTTTAATTATAATCAGGTGTTTTGATGAGTATGGTAAATAGGCAATTACTAAGCTTGTGCGCCGTACCCAGGACCGCATTTCAGCCCATGTTAGCCCTGTAGTTCTGGGCTTTCAAGAATAAGACTACGGTATCCCCTGATGTAGAAGGCGCCATATAACCGCCGCTTTCCCCAGAAGGCGGGGTATCTTGTTGAAGATTTCCCCCCGTCAACAAAAAAAGGACTGCATTTCCACTAAACATCAAGTGGGATCGTGGTCACTTGCTTGAAAGTATGTAAATAAAGCCGAGGCCAAATGTTTGCATATTTGACAAATATTCGTTTTGAACCGCAAAAAAACCTCAAAATATGTATTATCGTTATAAGTGACTGCGTATTCACTTAATGTATAAGTCGGCGTCAGGGCGGTAGTTTCGTGTTCGGAATCCATGACGAAGCACACTCCAGAGTCGCTTGGTAGCTTGGTTTGTTATATCACGGTGGTTGATACAATAATGTCGGCTTGCTTTGTTGTATCACGACGGTCGGTACGATAATGTGACGGTATTACAAAATACAGTCGCTTTTATACTGACCTCTCAACAAGTTAAACAGAATATTTGACTTCCTTTGTAACAAACAAATGAAATAACCACAAATAATTAATGAAATATAGTTAAATATTCACAATAAATATGTAAATGAATTTAACACAACTTTCAATGATTTATTTAACATGATTACGTTAATTTCGTATGAACAAATATCGTTCTTACACAGTCCCATCTCAGATGGCACTAAACTTTTATTTAATGCGTAGTTATTCCAAATTTGATTAAAATGATAAATCAAAACAGTATTTTCGATACTAGGCGATTTGCGCCCATATATACAATTCGTTTTAGTCAACATCCTCATTTCAGCCTTAGGATAACCACCTTCCCCAACGATTTTCAAAAGGTCCGGTGGTATCCAGATTCGTGCTGCGGGCTTTATGAGGTCGTCAGACCACTTTCCGGATGGACGTCCTACGCTGCACTTACCGGTCTGTGGTCTCCAATCGAGAAATTTTAGGTTAGGCTACTAAGTTTAGAAGATAATAATTAAGACAGACAACAGAGTGAAGGCGTTATCAGTTGCATTAAGCAACGTCCCAATTTATTAATCTTATCATAGCTTTAAGAATTATCAATTGTCCTAATGTTTAGGTTTAGGATCAACCCTGTAGTTCTGGGCTCTTAAGAATAAGACTACGGCATCCCCTGCCTGTCGTAGAAGGCGACTAAAAGGGGCCTCGGGTTCACTGGGCGACAAGGGTGGGGGCCTGAGTCGTCCACCAAAGTGGACCCGGGAAGAAGGCGACATCGGCTGGCCCGTGTCGCCTTGCGCTGCGAGGGCACAGGGGGGGAGGGAGTAACCTCTCCCCCCCGGGACGTGCTCTCCTTGAGCACAGTGCAGAGGGGCTCCGGTGCGTTCCACTGGAGACGGGATCTCCACGACCATACGCCGAGGGCCACCGGGGAGGTTTTAGTGGGTAAGAACCCCACATAACCGCCGCCTTCGGGGTATCTTTCTGAAGATTTCCTCCCCGTGAACAAAAAAAAAGTTTAGAAGCAAACAAATAATTAAGACAGACAGCAGAGCGAAGGCGTTATCAGTTGCATTAAGCAACGTCCCAATTTATTAATCTTATCATGGCTTTAAGAATTATCAATTGTCCTAATGTTTAGGTTTAGGGTAAGGTAGAACATTACGTTACGAAATGCAGTTCAATTAGGTTTTATCGTACAAATGTTATCGAAATGTGCTCCTATGGCGCTTAAATGGTAATTTGTTTAAAATAGGAAATAGTAACAAAGACGGATCTTACTTAATAGTGATAAAACGAATGGTTTTTGTGTTAAGTGAGGATTTTCTTAATGATAAATTCAACGTTTAGTACGAGTAATTAGGAAATATATGTAGGTATTTTATATCATATATCTTGTATTTATATACAAGTGACGTAAAATATAAGAAAACAAAAATAAATAAATCAAATTATTAGCTAAAAAAAACACTTCTTTAAATTTTTTCGACAATTTTTTTTCCTGCAATCAAAGAAGTCAATGATACCTCAATAACCATTAGAAGATTAAAGAATAGGAGCGAAAGAAAAGGGTTGAAACAAGTATATTTACGAGCAAAAACAAAAAACCGAACCGGGGACGCTCTCTTTGTAATTCCGAATTACCGTTGGAATATTACGAAATATAATCAGAACCTAACCAAACTACTCATCAAGTACATCCTTTCAATCAAAAATGAGTCATATTTTAAATAATAATAATAATTATTATTTGAAGTAAACATGGTAACTGACATGGTAACAATTTCTCAGTAGGCACTAGCATATTTCGCCCAATCGGCATGCATACAATAATAATATATATAGATTTTGATATCGGTTTACGTAATATTAAGTTTTTACGTAATAGCACAGGCGTAAGGTAGCTAGGCCTTTCGGTTTTCTACAGATTGCATTTTGGAGAGAGTGCTCAGGAACTACATGATCTAATTCCCCCATCCCCGTTCCACCATCGGACTTCTAGACGCACTGCGGGATTTCATCCTTTTGTTGTGAACATCCCTCAAACCCGAACGAAGCGATTTGCTTCGTCTTTCATTCCTCGTACAGCAAAGGACTGGAATAGTTTGCTCGCGTCTGTCTTTCCTTCCGATTACAATGTGGGTATTTTCAAGAGTAGAGTGAATAGGCAATTACTAAGCTAGTGCGCCTTACCATCCAGGACTGCATTTCCACTTATCATCGGGTGGTATCGTGGTCAAGCACTTGCTTAGAAATAATAAAAAAGTTATTCGTAAATTTTTGACGCACATACTTGATGCAAGTTTAAGACTTACATGGTTTTCTCATGGATGCCATTTCTAAGAATCATCAAAATCGGTTCACCCAGTCGAAAGATACGAGGTAATACACATAACAAAAACATACCGACGAATTGAGATACAATTTTGAAGTCGGTTGAAAAGAATAGGAATATTTTATTTTCCTTTAACAATGGAACAAACAAAAATGAACGAGGAAGCCAGTTTGTTCGCGCGTACTGCCATTGACACGTAAACATCCAACTTAACTACTATGAGTATGCCTGCTATGAGATCTTTGATGTTGATACTTACGCTAAGACAATTTGCGTCTGCCCTGAATCCCTTTGACGGGATCCCTCGGGTAGTCTTTTTGACAGGTAACTTTATAGCGTTAGAAATAAAACGGTCAAAGTTTTCTGATTTATTCTGGGATCTAGTATACGTATTCTTATGATTTTTTTATATAGTTTTAGGCTCTTAGGAGTTTACGGCTCTCCTTATATTAAGTGAACACCATCGCCTATGAATATTAGATCTTTACAAATCTACAAAGCGTCCATTCGCGACCGTCGGAGGTTGCGAAAAATCCTTGCGCGATATAAGTATTTTATGGGAAAACCTCACCCCCTCGATAAGATTTAGGAGCGTTCCTGGAGTTTCTTCGGCCACTTCTTCTCCCAGCGCTAAGGCTTCCCGAAGTGGCAAATAAGTTAGTTTAGCTTAGATTGTCCCAATAGATTTTTGTTAATGAAATAGCTACCGACCGAGTCGTGGTTCGGCCCTCTCGGGCGCCCTCGGATCGGAATGCTTACGCGTAACATAGTAACCGCCCAAACCGAGGTTACCCCTCACCGGGGGACCCTTGTGTCGAGTTACCACCTAATAGAGGTTCAGGCTAAGCGATCTAAGAGCTATGCCACCTCTCCATCCGGTGAAGCAGGCAAGGTCAGCTTCTCTGACCAATATATGTAGTTCGTCATTTAAAAAAAAAACTATCTACCCTGTTAAGACGAAAAGACCATGAACGCTTATTTATTTATAAATTGGACAACGAAAGTTGTTTCTGGCTACAGCACTAGGGTTAAAATGACGTAAGTTACTACGAATCTCAATCTAAGAAACAGTAATTTCTTATAAATAGCAAAACAAAACAATTCAAATAGGAAAGACGTCAAAAACCAATGTTTTTTTGCCAACGTTACGCTAGAAGAGAAAAATGACGGAACAAAACGCGGCCAAGCGTGGCCGTGAGTAGAAATCATGCGTGAAACGGCCTCTAGTAGATTTATCTACTACTGTAGTAAACTGATTGTAGGGCACTGGACCTAATCTTAAGCTTATCGATATTTACTCGATGACTGGAGATCTCGTAATCGATTTATTGCCGGCCGTACGTAGTAGGCGAGGCGGAAGCCTGCTTGTGCTTGATTTATTACGTTTCGCAAATCAACTAAGGAACTAAGGGACTACAAAAGAAAATCATTTCACTTTTACTTTGAAGGTTTGTTTTGTAATTGTAATTGTATCGTAATGAATCATGTTTGTTGAAATCATTTCTTATTAACATTCTAGTGTTTGGATCAAAAAAATAAGTAGATTATAACTTTTTTTTGTTAACGGGGAGGAAATCTTCAAAAAGATACCCCGCCTTCTGGGGTGTGGGGTTTTTACCCACTAAAACCTCCCCGTTGGCCCTTTCCTCGGTGCATGACAAGGGGTTCCGGGATCTCCAGTGGAACGCACCGGAGTGTGCTACTGTGCTCAAGGAGAGCACGTCCCGGGGGGGAGGTTACTTCCTCCCCCCTGTGCCCTCAAATTAGAAAGCTACACGGGCCAGCCGATGTCGCCTTCTTCCCGGGTCCACCTTAGCGGACGACAAAGGCCCCCACCCTTGTCGCTCACTGGGCGAGGCCCCTTTTAGTCGCCTTATACGACAGGCAGGGGATACCGTAGTCTTATTCTTGAGAGCCCAGAACTACTATATATTCTATGTATATCCCACTGTTGGACACAGGCCGTCTCTGTAAAGAGAGTATAAAACCATAGTTAACCCCGCGACCTTAGTGCGGATAGGCAGACATCACATGTCTTGGTTATCATTTTCTAACACACGTAGGGTTCCTCGCTAAATTTTCCTTTATTGCCGAGCTCGTAATACACCGGCAATCAAAGTTGCAACACACAAATTTATTGATGCCGGCACCGGCACTGGACCACACTGAGCAACCACGGCTCTTAAAAATTATTTCAAAACATCCACCACAAATCACACAGGATTAGACAAATAATCGACTCCATTGCGGATTGGTAGGGTAGTTAAAAAATATTTGGATATGCAGGTTTCTTCAAGATTTTGTAACGAACATACGCCAGTTGGCCAAAGCACAACAGAATCACCAGATTTGAGAGGTGGCAGCGCTAAGCTAAGCCACCTAACCCAAGGGTGGTAACACACAACGTAAACATAACTCTGAATTTTTATGACTACCCAGCGTACTATGAACTTGAGGTGCCCAGGTAATTAAGGTAATAAACAAGCTTCTATGAGTTTAAGATAACTATTTGATAACAGTCCCAGCTAATGTTATTACCTAATGAAACCTTATCGTCATGAATGCAAGTGTTGTACCAATCAAATCAATCAAGTTAAGTTTCCGGCAGCATACCAACATACATCATGCCCGAATAGGCAACATAATGCGAGGAATGTAGCGAGTTTCGTCCAATAAAAACTTTGTTATTTCCACTTCGTGTTAGTGCCTACTTTCCCTTCCATCGTATCCAACAAATGTGACGTCCGATTAATGTCCCCGGCGGCGCGGAATCAACTACCGAATTTGGTGCCCGCATCGCAACGGGGTCACCGACCTCTCCTCTCGTCTACACACTGAGACAGATCTTTAACGTCGATCCGATCCGGTCCTTGCACACTAGACCCAACTCCAATACAATAAAATACTGGCATTTATTGATACTAGTGCTCGCCCTGTAGTCGAAATTCGACAAAATTTCCATCCAGTAATTGGTGCATTTAAATCACTATTAATCAACCGACTTCAAAAAAGGAGGTTCTCAATTCTTCTAATGATTTTTACATCATAATTTTGGGTTTAAAGAATTTATTTCTCATAACAACATAAACAATGTTCACTTAAAATGAGATACAAGGTACTTAAATAATATAATGAATGATGTGCCTCTGGGTCGCAGGTAGGTGTCGTCACACGTGTGTCATCAATTCTTTCAGACTTTTTTTCGACTGGATTAACCAATTTAGATGATTCTTTTTTTTATATCATCATCAGCATCCATGGGTAAACCATATAAGTCTTGCATTAAGTATGTGTGTAAGTAAGTTCTAACTTGCATTAACCCTTATCGTGGCAAGATTGTTTTTTGCAGAACAGTAAAAAAAATATCAAAAAATACATTAAAAAATCGTAATATGAATACATGTGATAAAAATACGTATTTTGGAAAACCGAGATGTACACTATTTTATACAGTGCTAAACGTACTAAGTACGTAACGTACACGTAATAAGTACGTAACGAACGTACTAACAAGCCTAAGCTTATTTGGAATGGTCAACAATAATTTTAAATATATTTGCGAAAAAAAATATTGTTAGCATTCTAGAAAAAAAAAGTCCTTATTCCAACTCCATCGCTTCTATAATTATAAATGTCACGACACTGACAATTGTGACATTAAACACTTGAATAATTGTTATAAAATACAATTAAAGAATCAATTTAAGTAAATAGATTTTATATCTGCACTTTACATGCATATTATGCTATACATTGCTATGTTTAGGGTTATGTTTGTGTGCGACAAATGGACGATAATTCAATATCACTAAAACCAATTTGGATGATCAATTTTTATTGAAAATTACTATTGTACTTCAAAGGTAGTTTGATTTGAGTTTGGTTAGGTTCTGATTAATTCTACGTAATATTCTTAAGATAATTCGGATATACAAACACCCACCGTGTTCGCGCGTTGTAAAGTTTATATTTTGATTCGATTTGAAGTCGGTTTTTGTTGATACTCGTGAATATACTTTTATACCGCAAGAAGAAAAAAAAAAAATTAAACGCATTCTACAAAAACAACGTCAATATGCTTTAGATTATACAAAACATAAAAATACAATACATAATATAAAAAAATAATCTAATTTATGTTTACCCTTCACCGGGGGGACATTTGTGTCGAGTTACTAGCGATAGAGGTTCAGGCTAAGCGACCTAAGAGCTATGCCACCTCTCAATCCGGTGAAGCAATCAAGGCCAGCTCTCCGGCCAAACTGTGTAGTTCACATTAAAAAAACTCCGACCGACCTTTTTTTTAACGGTTATTCCGTTAAAAAAAGGTCAGAGACAGAGACATCATGTTCGCTTTCAATTCCATTACGTGACAGATGGCGAGCAGATCGCTGTAAGCCTGGCCTATAATGAAACCCATTGCTTGATTCGAACCCCTTCCCATAACATTGTAAGGTCGCATTATTAATACGTAATATTTAGTCTATAACTCTTTCATTAGATTGGTGCATCAAAAAGGCAACTCGTTTTTCGGTATGCTGTAGTAGGGTAACCCAGACGATCTTAATATACACCCGATAGAGACGTCGACCTTATCAATAAATCAACGGCCGCCTTCCCAAACACATGTTATTGACAGCTTGATACGAAAAGTAGGAACAGCTTAGTGGCTAAGGGATATGACTTATGATCTGATATCTTTAAAAAAAAGATTTCTCACAATTTTTTTCGCAAATATTATTAGCATTCTTGTTTAGTTTAGCCATTTCAAATAAGCTTGTGTTAGGAGATGGTTCACGTTAATAGTCGGATGGCGGATTCGAACCCACGACCTTACGATTCGCTCGTACCCTAATCCATTAGGCTAATAATGAATTAATAATTTAAGTATAAGAATATCACGCCAGAGCTTTTTTATTATTTTTTTATTGTGATTCGAAAACAGTTCTGATAATTCTTAAATAAAACAGATGGCCAGTAAAATATAGTATATATTGTAATTCGTGAGAAGTTATACGTCTTTAGCATTATTAAAAAATAGTTCTTAATTGCATGGAAATAATGAATTACAATAAAATGGTAATACATATATATATAAATTTATTAATTAAATTATAAAAAATAGTTTTTTTTTACTTTGTGCAATAATGCTAACTCCACAGCGCAACTCTGGCTCCCAAGATACAAGCGTTTGCTTAGTTTGGGGGTCACTGTGTACTAACAATATGTGCTGCTATGGTTACATGTCTGTTCGTTTGGTTTGTGTAATGTTTTTAAATGTAGCCAAATTTGTGTTAATAAATAAATATTCTATTCTAAATATTCTATTCTAATAAAATAATAAAATAACTGGAAAAGGATAGGCACAGTCAATAAAGTTGTTTAAGTAAATAAATATAATATTTTAATTTATATAAATAAATAATTACGGATAGGATTGTTAACCTTAATTATATTGGAGTACTTGAAAAGTATAGAAGCATATTTTTTTTCACTGCAGCTTCTTTACTTTTGTGGTAGAAAAATGCACACATCCTAAAATTTCACTCTCATCATTTTCTCATAACGCGCTTCAAGAATACGACAAATTAAACGAGTACAACAAATGATCAATAATTATTAAAAGGTGTATGGCGATGGGCTCACCAACCTATGAGACTTAATAAACTGAAAAGCAGACAAGGAAAGCTGTCTCTGTCCACCTCGGAAGGTTTAAAGGGCGTGAGAGGTTATTTAACTATATACTATATTGTAGACAACTAAAAGATGCAGATCAAAATCGTCTGTGCCATTTTTCCAACAAAGGCGATATTTGCATACGCCTTTGAGGCCGACTGAATAATGCTGCTTGAGGCTATAACATGAGTCATTTCCTTTGTAGTTACCAACGTACTGCCATAGTTGACACCGTTTATCAATTGCTGCGCTACATAATGACAAAAGCGCGACATTAATCTTTCACCGTTGATATAAAGGTAAAGGTGTACAGTTATACAAAACGTATAGAGAGACAATATAACCTTCTATATAGATAAAAATGAATTGCTGATCGTTAGCATCGCTAAAACTCGAGACCGGCTGAACGGATTTATCTTATCTTGGTCTTAAAATGTTCGTGGAGGTCTAGGGAAGGTTTAAAAGAAAAATTAGAATAACTGCCGGAAAAAACTAAAATATAGCCCTTTTCTATTTCAACGTTTTTTTCTAAATAAAATGTAGAGTCAATTTGAACTTTATGGCATAGCAATAATGTATATTTTACATTTAACATACTCTCTGTTAGCTAAGCATTGTAGGTGTGCTCCTAACGTCAAAAAGTTACGTTAAGAAACGGTAATTTGCACTTTATTACCACTGCACAAAGTTTAAATTTAATCATATATATCGCGAACCCGACCAAATTGACTAGTCACAAAATGTGATAGATCATCAGTAGTTATTTCAATTTGGTCGGCTTTGCGATATTATTTCTTATATTTTAGTTTGGGTTCTCAATCATAAATCAACGGTGTTCAATCAGGTTTGATCCCTAAGTTCGCCTCTTAATTTGAGGTCGGGGTTTTGTAGTGGGTCCCAGAAAGTTCGTGGAAGCGAAGATACTTAGTGACAGCCAAAACAGTAAAAGAATTTAAAAATTGAGAAAAACCAAAAATAAAGAAACAAGAGAAATAGAAATAAAAAATACTAAGAGAAAATACTAAGTAGAAATAAGTTTAAAAATAATTTAAAGAAATGAAAAGAGTGGTGTCAGGAGGGAGGAAAGACAGATGAAGAAAGAATTGACAGTGGAGAGGAAATAAAAGGATGTGAAAAGGACCCAAGTTTCAACACGTTAGGAGAACGATAAAAAAAAAGCGTAAGGGCTCGCGGAAAAGGTGGACTCGGAAGTCTTTACTTACTTTAATTCCATATCATTAAAAATACTACCTTAGAAACCGCACCGAGAAAAAATGAAGTGTTCGCTTACCTGTAACAAAACAAAATACAATATTAAGAACAAGACGACCGATATATTATGCTCCAGTTACAAGTCTAGTTAAACATATCTCAATGGAGTCTTGAATTAACCCTAAAGATTGATATGCTCCAATTTTTTTTGTGTTGACGGAGGGAAAATCTTTAACAAGGTACTCCGCTTTCTGAAGGTGTAGTTACCAGTGTTGATAGTCAAAGGAAGATTTTGAACCTGAACGTTTCTTTTTTATTTTTTCATACTTTCTAAGCCACGACAATCTTAACCTGACGTTAAATGGAAATACAGACGGTAAGGCGTACAAGCTTAGTGTCCTAATGCCTGTTCATTCTACTAAAACACCCACCCATTCTCCGCCAACTGAAGATAATCACCAGACTGTCCACTACCTGTTACCGGCGAGTCCTCAGCTACCTTGGTCACATTGCCCGAAGGCAACCAGATAATTTAGTGAAAATGGTTGTTGTAGGGAAAACCTACTCGCTGGTCGGACCAAGTTAAAAACATAGTGGGACTCGACATTCCGACCGCAATGAAAGAAGCCGAGGACAGAGCAGTGTGGAGGCAGCTCGTCGACGTCTCGGTGAAGGCGCTTCAAGATAAGCACGACCTTCAGAAATGAAGAATACGATGAACAAGAAGACAATCGAAGGGAAAACTATTCCAGTCCTTTGCTGTACGAATAATCTGACAGCAGAGCTTAATTTATTTAAAGACTTAATCTGGAATATTAAAAATAATGATTAGACTCAATATAATTCGAGTTAAATAACGTGCGATTTAATTATTTTCAATTAAATACATCCGCCGTAATAAAAGTCCGAGCACTGGCAACCCTCCCTCTTAAATCGCAATTTAAAAATTCGCATAAACTACTAAATATTTAATATACGACACGAAAATAACCGTAAAGGACGAACGGAAAAAACGTTAAGCGCGAATTGAAATTCCCGAAACGTTTTGCGAGATTGAAGAGGCTTTTATGGAAATGGACTGAGCGTGCGTTGGACGATAGGCGCCCACCCTGTGGCGTATTACGCCCCGGGTGACCAGCAGCGTTGCGAAAAAATCAGGATAAAGCAGTACTTATTTCAAATATAACGTGCAAATGAATCACTATTATTATATAATATATTAGTTCTGTAAAATATTAAAACTGATAACTGTATGTCGTTGAAGATATATCGGCAGTCATATGGACTTTTTTTTATATATATTACTAAGATTTTTGTTAACCATTACAATTAAGCTTAAAGCTTATTAAACTTGTGCTAGGAGATGTTTCAAGCCGATGGTGATGATTTTTAAATTGATGTATGGCAATATTAGTAATGTATGTAAGTGTTATTTCGAGAATTGACGCATTCGAAATGTGGTGCTGTGAATGCTGAGAATATCCTGGACGAAACGTAGCACAAACGAATCAATCCTCAAAGAGTTGGATAAAACAACACGGCTCTCAACAATCTGCAGGCAGAGAGTCCTCAAGTTTTTCGGACACACGGTCAGACTAGACCCAAGTCTGGAAAGGCTGATTATTACTGGTTGTGTGGAAGGAAAGAGAGCGAGAGGGCGGTCTCCTACCCTACAATCATCCATCTAAATAGCGCAAGACAGAAATGTCTGGAGAGAAATGGTGGCCAGGGCAACGCACCAAGGTTACGACATAGAAGAAGTTATTTCATTATTTTTATCAGGAAACGTTAATCCGTAAAATAGTACATGTGGCATTCAGAACTTGAAGTTTTATACGAATAATGTATTGGTACTATTTTTTTTACATTTTGCCGAAAGTACAGTGTCGTATAGGTGTAAAGTAAGGATTCTGGTTGTGTGGAATTTAGTTCGTAATATATGTACGATAGCATGTCCTTAGTCCAATATCCTTGTTATATAACATAAATGATAGTCCAATCTACTGTGGTTCGGAAGGCACGACCGTTTATTGCTTCTCCCTATCGCCGCTGCATCCAGTGTGGTTGTTATCGTAACTTTGGTCTAAGTTGCAATAGGTAGAGCAACAAACTTGACTGGTCAGACATCTAAACTTGAATCAACAGTACTTACTAGCTGTAAACATCGCATATTTTACCTATTGTTATCAATTATAAACTGTTTCTTTTAGATTAAGATTATATTTATCAAATATTTTCGTACTGTTACTATACAACTTTCTTGCTGTGATGAAAAAAAAATAATTTGATTGAATAATAGAATGTCTATAGCATTTTTATAACTATTTTTACACCGGACACAACTTTAGTAAGTTAGTTTTTTACATAAGAAACGGAAATCTAGACTAGAAGTAACTATAAACTCATTGAAATGTTAAATGCTTAACCATTAAGGAAGTGCTTTTTTCTGCCGTTTTTTATCGAATAAGTATTCGAACCGAAGTCGAAGCAGTTTAACGAATGTAGCAACGTGACTGATATATACCATGACTTCGTAAGCATTTTTATTAACAGCATTTCTAAGTGTCTAGAGAATAAACATAATTTTAAATTATTTTTGTTTTTATTTTAAACATTTCTTTACTTTAAACTGTTTAAAATTTTAAACCTTTATTTTTATTAAGCTAAAAAAAATGGCATGTATTTTTGTGTTAAATATACCTGCTAAATTTATTGCCTTCGTGTATTGTTTTATATCTTGTATTATTTTATCAGTCGTTGGTGATCTTAATCAATTTAAAAAATGTCAAGTCGGCTTAAGATTGCACTGTTCAGGACTGTCCTGTAAGACACATAATAGCTGGTAAACCCGATAACACCGCCATTTTAAATATTTACTCCTCCGTCCACAATTTAGACACACCTGATGTTTTACCTATTTAAGTCGTATAAAACCAACGTTCATGCTTGTCTTGGTGCCTAAAAATGCAAATTCCATTTTACCTATCTTTCCATGTCATTATAGTTCCATTTCATTACTTGTTTTATGCTTTTTGAAATGCGTCGGTGACTGAACTAAGATTACAGATTGAATATAATGTCATTAAAGATTTTAAGAAATGCTGGTTTTAGTAAATAAACAATTACAAGTGATATAAGCAATTTTAGGAAATGAAAAAAATGTAAAATAAACGTTTTAAATTGTTTAGTTGCAGTCACCTTAAGCAGCACCCCTGTCTCATGATTGATTGGGCTAAAACCTATATCTTCAAATGCCTCTCCACTGGCCGTTAGCTCAGCGAACTTATCTCGTACCAAGCGAAATAGCTGTCCCACTCACCAGAGTGCCTGTACCCAGCAATAGAAGACTACCAGTTGTAGAAGGTCATGTTTTTCGCATAGTTTATTCGCCTTAGGTATCCTAATTTCAAAGTACCCTAAAGTACCGTCGGATCACACAATTGCAAATCGATTTATAGATTCCAATCTAGAACGTTCGATCTAAGTCCGACTACGAATCGCTAGGGTAGCGAAGACTTTATTAATTGAATCAATAAACGATCCGACGATATTGAAACTCAAAATTGGCAACAATGACAACAATTCGTCAATCGAATGAACTGTATTAAATTGAAAGGGAGCACGCATTGTGTCTCAGTTATCAATATGCGCACTTTTTAATCTGTCCGTCGATGACGATGCTGTTATGAATTATTCATAGAGCTATACTGATTCCGGTTGACGAAGTGACCATTTGACGTTCGGAAATATGTCGCACGTATGTTTTTTTAATGATGTCCTTTTATATATAAAACACTCAAACCCATCGCTCAGCAAGTTATGCAAAAATCACGCATTTCTTCGTAACCATTTGTGTGCTACCTTGCTCAACATCGCACACATATTTTATATTTTATCAAATTATTAACAGCAATACATCAAGAGCCTTAGAGGTAATTTATTAAAGACTTACTGACTTTGTTTCAGAGATTCACTTTTAAAGGGCTTTTCCTCCAGCATAACTCACTTGTTCTAAACTGTACACTAATTGTCTACAGAGAGAGTCCTCTCCTTTTTATCCTAAATTTCTAGTATATGCATCTCTTTCAAAGACGGAAGCGGCTTTGGTTGCCGACAACCGATAAAAGTACTTTAGTTGACTAAACTAAAGTACTTTTAAATTTAGTCAGTCCACCAACTTTATAGATTATAAGATTTAAAACTAAATTGGAATTCAGTAGAACCAACTGTCGCTAACAATAAAATTTAAAACTAAGTTGGCATTCAGTAGGACCAACTGTCGCTAACACATTGATGGCCTCCTCCCTCGTCACATATGGGTCCTCATGAAAATCTCCACGGAAAGGGGGTGTGTATCGTTATAGTGGGGAAATCTCTGTCTACCCTGCTAGGATTTAAGATTTAGAATATAGGAAATAAGATCTATTTTGTATATATAACCAGCATCAAAATATTAGTTCTCAACATCTGCTAGCACATTGAAATGATGCGTCGGGATGCCCGTTCCGATATGGTCTAGTGGCTAGGATACCTGGCTCTCACCCAGGAGGCTCGGGTTCGATACCCGGTATCGGAAGTTATTTTTTTGGACCCTTGCGTCGAGTTACTAGCGATAGAGGTTCAGGCTAAGCGACCTAAGAGCTATGCCACCTCTCAATCCGGTGAAGCAGTCAAGGCCAGCTTCTCTGGCCAATCTGTGTAGTTCGTCATTAAAAACAATCGGGATGCCATTAAAGTATTAAAATATGCGTCTCCCCCGCCCGTAAATTGCGCGGATTGGCGCCGTGTTTGATTTAGAATGGTGACTTCCGATGGGATTGGGGAATGAATTAAGTACATTATCCTCGCCGGAAGCGACGCCATTGGCACTTTGAATATTATATCAATAAATCTACTGATTATTGCTTATTGGTATTATTATTAAAACGTCAAAACTAATGAATCAAATTTTATGAATATTAATTCTCTTGTCACCAATAACTTTCGTCCAAGCGAACTGCGGTGAAAGTGAATGCAGATGTTTTTAACCAACTTTAAAAACGTGGGAGGGTACACAAACGCATTTATAGACCGTCATTATGAACAAATCTAATATGAATTTTGTTGTGATACATATGGTGCATAGGGTCGGAAGATATACTAAAGAAGGAATCTTGCATATCAAGATTTTTTCTCCTTTTTTAAATAAATGCTAACAATACTATCCCATATACAGCTTAAACAGGAGATAGTGCGATATGTCAAGACACACAAAGACCGTACAGCAAACCACCCCAATGTATTAGCACAGGCATTGATGGACATGGAACAACCAACTAGACGTCTCAAACGAAGAATACCATAGGACTTTCTAAAACAGTAATATACTGAAAATAAAATCGGATGCAACACAGGTTGCATACCGAACAAGACAACAAATCCTAATGCCATACATACTGCTAATTATCCCCACTAAAGGAGTGAGAGAGTAAAGAAGAGAATTATAAAAAAAATATATACAGCCTAAGTATGCGCTCGGTGACAGTTCACGTCAAAAATCGTAAATGGTGGTTTCGAACATACCAATATGAAATAAATGAAATTGTATCGCAGACCGTACCCTAAAAAATTATTATATGAATAAAATTACTACAGGACCTAAATTCAAGCAAATACCTGCAAATAAAAAAATAGAAATAGATTGATACACAACGCCGCTATGAATAGTAAAAAATACAGAAGAATTGGGAGCATCCTTTTTGAAGTCGGTTCAAAAATTCCAATCAATATGAGGTATTTCATATCAAATAGACATAATTCTACACCATAATCTAATTAAAGATCGTAATCACAAGGATTATCTAAGATATTAAATTTTCACCGTCTGATGTTAAATCTCCGATTTGAATATATCGACCCAATATTCAAATACGCTATAAATCTCAGATTATATGAACTCTAAATCAGGTATTGTACGTAAAAGGTATTGTAAATAAAAGCTGCATTTGACAGTTCAAAAGAGGAGTGCTCCGATTGTCACCAAACTTTACAGTATTACTCTACAGGTCAATCAGATGATTCCCTGAAAGTTTAATTGAAATCGGTCCAGCCGTTTCGGAGCCTATATGGAACATACCTACACACTTTCCCTTTTATATATATAGATTACAGATACATATTTATGTCCTAGTAATAATGAAAGTAATCGATACTCGATTTTTACCAAGAAGTAACATGTATCAGATATATCGATAACGGAAATCTATTTTATTGTTCACTCTTAATCGATTCATTTATCACCCTTAGTGAACATGTTGTCTTCAAACAATTCCTGGGAAATAGCAACGTGCGATCTACATTATGCGTCTCGCTTCCCCTCAGTGTATCGTCCATCAATTACCTGATTACACATGTAATAGACATGTCTCGTGATCAATGCCCAAGATAGTCATGATCTCGCCAGTCTGGAACTAATTGATATGCTCCGTACGACCTCTCGTACACAACAATATCATATGCATATGTAGATTTGTGTAAATTAAACGAATGCGTCGAGAGAAATGCAATTTTTCTAAAACAAAAAACAATTGAATATTTTGAGACAACAAACTTTGGGAAGAAAAATCAAAACAATATTATTCAATTAAAATCAACACATTATTAGACACAAAATTAAATTAGAAATATATAACAAAATTAATATAATATTGTCACTATATTCTATAAAGAAATCAATCAATAAATATATGGTCTTAAAATAGTTGGTTCTAATCCACTATTCGACTATTGACGTGAACTATTCTAGAACAAACTTATGGTTAAATATTAATAAACTTATATATACGCTTATTATTTTGAATGATTACGAAGAATGTTAGCAATATATCTAAAAAAAAATTGTTAGCTATATTATATAGCCCACAAAATACTGAGAAACAGTTTTACTAAGTAATTTTAATTGTTGTAATTACTTGAATCATTGATAGGAAAGAAATCATTTCCCGTGTAGTCAAAATATGGGTCAAGTTTAAAAAATTTACCACTTTCGCTTATAGGAAGATAACCTATATCGTAAATAATTCTCAACAACCCTTATCTAAATTGGAACATTATCATTTATTCGTTAAACCATAAACTCAAAACGTAAACATATTATTATAGCATTGTATACGAGGCATTGAACCAATCCTTATCACTGTAAGTGATGATGTTTTACCGTACTTGTACTTCGATCTATATATATATATCGATATCGGTATATATTCGATAAAATCGATCGGTATATACTATTCGATAAAAGTTTTAATTGAAAATTACATGTCAAAAAATCATAGATTGACGACACATACACAATGACGATTGAATTAAGACAGTTTCATAGTGAAATGTTATTAGCAGATAGCAGTAGCGGAGAAAACAAAAACAAAGAACGGACTCAAAATGTTATAGTATCGCATGAACATCAATAACGTTTTACAAATATGAATCGTGATTTCATAATCAAAATCACTGCAGCATCCAAACTGCAATTTCGTTATGGGGAGCTGATATTGAATTTCTCTGTGGGATTTGTTTGGGAACACTCGAGGGATACAATGCGAAGAGAACGTTCCTCCCAGCTATTATACGACGGAGCCGCGGATTGCGTTTCCGTTTTATTTCAATTACACTAGCCACTGATCCGACATTTATCAATGATAATTTCAGTTATTTAACAGTAAAGGACCTGGATGGCCGTCCGTTTGTGTATCATGTTTTTTTGTAATTATATTTACATACCAATTACATAATTATGAAATATGAATAACATTTTTCAATGTTACCGACATAATAATGAAAAAAATGGTGCCGTAAATCTTGTAAACAGATTTTAGAGTCAACTCGCTCTTCAATCCCTTAAGAGATTCTAAATTAAAGTTACAGACACACAAGGCGATGTATTTTGTAGATATTTCTAAATAAAAATACACTTCTAGTAAATCTACAAGCGTAATTAACACCCGTGACAAAAATAAAACAGCAAGTCCCATGTATAGATCAATTACACAACTGTATTATATTTCCGTTTCCCAGTTGCGTGTATTGTGTATTATATATGTGGTTAAACGATATTCGAATCATACATTGCTTTATACTCTATAATGATAAAATTTATCATTTTATACAAATAACTAAATGACAAAATAGGTTCGATAGCCTAAGGGTTTAGGGTACGGCTTATAAATTGAAGTCGTAGGTTTGAATCCACCGTACGACAATCGACAGAACCATCTCTTAGCACAAGTTTAAGCTTAGTGGGAATGATTAGCAAGAATGTTAGTATACTACTAACATTAAATTTCATATTCTCGTGACAGTTATTATTTGACTGTCACATGTCATATATGAGTCATCTTTTCAGTCCTATGCTTGATATAAATAGAAGAACGGTTTAATTAATGAAACATTGATTATTCTGTTTCAGAAAACAAACACAGAGAACTCGGCAACGAAACGAGGAGAACAAAAATAAACAGAAGCAAAATCACTGGGATAGCACGGGGCTACGTTTCAAACGAACTTTCGAAGAGAGTTTTAGTACAATCTGCTTTTTTAAATATTGTTGTTAACTTCTGTTAAAATTATAATAAAAAATGTTTATTTACGAGTAAATATTAATACTGATTTTCTTCTTTGTATTTCTTATATTTTTTATTTATTTTGTATCCTTAGGTTAAGTTTTTATAATATTTATATCAAAAGTAAAAGACACAAAAATAACACACAAAATACAAAAACATTATAAAAACTTTTTTTTTTGTTGACGGGGAGGAAATCGCCAGAAAGAAACCCCGCCTTCTGGGGGGAACGCGGGTTATGTGGGGTTCTTACCCACTAAAACCTCCCCGGTGGCCCTTTCCTCGGTGCATGACGAGGGGCTCAGGATCTCCAGTGGAACGCACCGGAGCCCCTCTGCACTGTGCTCAAGGAGAGCACGTCCCGGGGGTGGGAGGTTACTCCCTCCCCCTGTGCCCTGAAGCGCAAGGCGACACGGGCCAGCCGATATCGCCTTCTTCCCGGGTCCACTTTGGTGGACGACTCAGGAACCACCCTTGTCGTCCAGTAAACCCGAGGCCCCTTTAGTCGCCTTGTACGACAGGCAGGGGATACCGTAGTTCGATTAGATCGGCCCTCTCCCGATCCCGTTCTGGGCCATTACTGACTCACAGAAGGAGACCAGCGCCTTCCATATACATTATAAAACCTAACCTAGTGTGTGCCACCGACAGCGAAGCAGAGCCCAAGCAACCGGTGGTTAGGGCGACATAGAGAGAAACCTCCTGACGATGCGTGCCGTGTCCAGGAGCCTGCCTGACCCTGACCCAGCCATCTAGCGAAAGTCTCTTAAGATGTTGTTCGAGACTTTTCGCTATGAGACCGTTTGCAGAAACGACTATCGGGACAATGATCGTCGAATCCACATCCCACATGGCGGCCACCTCGTGAGTTCTTATATTTATTATTGACTAGCATTCCCAGCCCGCTTCGCCCGTCTAGATTTTGCTTTATTTAAACAATAAACTTACATCACTAAATATTTAATCTAACACACAATATATTAAATTTTATTTTCTCTCCGTATGTATTGTCTTCTCGAGCGGGTAAAGATCGTTACCTACACTCATGTACATATCAAGAAATACAATATCATTTTTATGATTTATAATAATAAATTACCAAAACACATCGGGCTTAAGGTAATGTCAGAAATAAAAGTACAACGTATGGCTTGTTTTACAGTTCAAAAGGAGGAGTGCTCCGATCGTCACCAAACTTTACAGGATTACTCGCCAGATCAATCTGAAGATTCCTTGAAAGTTTCGTTGAGATTGGTCCAGCCGTTTCGGATTCTAAATGGAACATACCCACACACTTTCTCTTTTATACATATGTATAGATATTATGAAATAAGAGTTTGGTTAGGTCCTGATTAATTTTATTTCGTAATATTCCTATTCTATATATTATTTGAAGTCGGTTTTTTGTTTTTACTAGTAAATATACTTGTATATACAACGAGTATCAATAATGGACCATTACGTATGCGAAGATTTATGGAAGCGAAGGTGTATAATCGGACTGTGTGACTGTAATTGGAAGTCCGTGATCTCGACCTATCTGGTTGTTCGACAACGAACGTTTATCGCGAGTTCCCGCTAACTATATAAATAAAATGTTATCTATACTATTAATAAAAAATAACAAGTAAGCAAAAATACATTGTCCGCAAACATAAAGCGTTAAGTATATAAATTGATACTCACAACAAGCAATATTGTATCGGACAACATTCGAACAGTGAGCCTACAGTTCAAGGGCTGCCTCCCCTACGTCCGGTCACTGATATCGCATAACCGCGCTTGAGTACTATACTGATTGACAGGCGTATTCCCTGGACAGCCCTAATTGTCTGGTTGCCCTCGTATTACGGGGAATTTAATAAACACAGCTTTGGAATGCATACATTTTAACAACATCGTATGGATTATGAATCATAAGCATTGATTGAAATTTTGTGCAAAGGGTTGAAATGGGGAATGCAGTAAGCCCTTTATAGTGATTCTAATACTACTATATATAACAATAGGGGTTGTTAAAAATATGAATAGACTTTTATTAAAGGAGCAAACGAGTTTATGGCTCACCTAATCTCAAGTGATCACCGTCGCCCGCATACATCCACAACATCCTAAAAACTGCAGATGCGTTGCTGGCCTCTAAGAAATGCCTCGTTTCTTACCTCCAACCGACTAGATCCGAACCGATCGAAGAACTCCTCTTTTTAAACTGTCAAATACAGCTTTTATATACTATGATGATATTCTATTGTTTTATAACCCAAATTTGTATTGTTGACGTTTCGATTTAGAAGTACGAAAGAAAACATTTGCTAAAAATTTGTACCCGGTGTATAGTGATGGGGTCGCCACCTGTCAAATATGGGACCTAATAGGCTACGTGAAAAGAATTTTGAACCTATAATACCCTTAATTTTATCTGGAAAATAAATTGAACTTTATTTAGTTTAATCTTTGCCAAGCAATTGGTTTACAGCGCCATCAATTAAGTTGCAAACGACTGAAACAGATGAAATAAAAATCTGCACGGCAGTCTGGCCTCGGGCGCTCGAAACGAACTCGAAATACCGTCTGCCGATTTCACTAGTGACGTCCCGAGGTGAGTTACTCGAATAAAGAATCGACGGCACAAAGCATTCTAATGGAATCGCAATTAAATGTTTATTGCAAATTAGACTTGAAATTTTTGGTATCATATATTTCATTTTATTGCCCCTGTTAAAGTTAATGTAAATTTTCATAATATATAAAATGTATAACGAAGTTCTCACATCCTCTTTATCCTAGAGGGTAAGACACAATATTATTCTTTTAACATAATATTCCTAAGTCCGTACGTACAGTGCTCTCTCAGTCTACGTACGATGTCAAGCGAGTGACGGTGACTACTTATAAACTTTTTATATATATTATAATTTTCCTTCATAAATTTTAACACACGTCTAACACTTGCATTTGTATGGATCATTTTTGGAAGAGGCGTTATCTAAGATACAGGCTCGGCCTATATATATCGGCCTATATCGGCCAAGAAATAGCGTCAATTTCATTTTATCTTAAAATCACATTGTATTAAGAGTAATATAAGCTATTTGTTTGATTTCAATAAAAATATATTTAATTTTTAAGCCTAGCTTTCACCTTATAATTTTCACCAAGCCTAACAGGTCCGATATGAGACAGTGTGTGAGCCTATCGCAATAATCCAGGCATAATTTTATCAATCAATTAGGCGAGTCGTGAGCTTGCCACTTATCCTTTAAAAAACACACATCACTAACGGGAGTGTTTGCGACCGACTAAACTTTAAGTTATGGATGTTTAGACCAAATGGTTCATGCAGAGTACTTGTGATCCGCTTCGCCCTGGGCGATCGTGTCGAGTGCTTCACATTTATCGCTTGCAGCAATTTTTTTTCTACAGTAATTGATAGCACGGGTTGTTGAAGCTCAGTGTCTGGCAGCTCGCTTTTGATTTTCGAACCGAGTTCAATCGAAAGGTGTTTCGACACTAATGAAATTGTTAATTATAAACTCTCACGTTACTTTACCACTGTGAAGAATGTCACTGTTAGGTTTAAGAAACTTTTTTATCACTTAGAGATTACAAGTCTTACGAAACAATAAGACAGCCTTCCTACCAAGTAAGTTATCACCTATCGCATTCGTAAGCAAGGTGAATTTTCAACCGACTTCAAAAAATGTGGCGGTTTACAATTCGTTTGTATGTTCTTTTTTATGTTTGTTACCTCATAACTTTCGACTTAATTGCTTTGGGTATAAAGTTAAAAGTTACAGTCTTTATATATATTATATAATATATATGTCCCACTGCTGGGCAGAGGCCTTCTCTGTAAAGAGAGTATAAGGGCATAGTCTGCCACGCGGCCCTAATGCGGATTGGCAGACTTGACATGTCGTAGAAAAATTTTCTAAGACATGTAGGTTTCCTCACGATGTTTTCCTTCACCGCCGAGCGCGTGGTTAATCAGCACATAAAATTGCAACAGCAAATTTATTGGTACCGGCACCGGGGATCGAACTCGGGTTGCTAGCGTACTATGCAACTTGAGCCAACCGCCCGGACACTGAGCTACCACGGCTTTGGGTATGTGTGTCACAAATCAACGAATGCCTCACTATTAATTCAACAGATTTCGATTATTCATTTTTTATTGGAAAGGATGTACTTTTAGAATAGTTTGATGGGGGTTTAGTTAGGTTCTGATTAATCCTCGCCATGACATGGTATCTGCCATCGGTGGTGTAGACCTGTCGCTTCCGAGCCTCGCTCTTGCGATGGTCTCGAGCGACAGGTCTTGGACGGCGGTCGCCTCCTTCTGTGAGACGGTCATGTCCCAGAAGGAGGCTGACGAGCGGGTCAAGGAGGAGCGCAAAGGCTCCCTCCGCAGGCGCCGTATCGGGGTGCGCAGGAGGCGTTACGAACGCCTCCTCTTACCGCCCCCGTAATCCGAAGCGGGGCCAGGATGGGTACCTGGCCTCAGCACCCCGCTCATAACGGCTGATGGCATTCGCGGAAGGTTTAGTGGGTAGGGGCTGCCCAGGCCGAGTCCCACACATCCCTCCGGGCCCACCCAGGGTACCGGAGGATGGTCTATAAAAAGGTTCTGATTAATCCTATTTCGTGATATTGCTACGATAATTCGGCAATACAAAGAGGGCGTCGTCCGCACGTAATAGCGTTATTAAAGTTTGATTCGATTTATCGACGTTTTTTCCTCGTAAATATACTTGTGAATGCGCTAAGTGGGTATATACACTCTTGACGTGTGCTGGTATTTTGTTCTACAGTTGTGCTCCTTCAAAACAAATCGATCTTTTACCGTAATTTGTTCTAACTTTCGGTATGATAAGATAGGTTGCTCGTCGATTGTTGCGTTTTTTAATACGTTTTATTTTAGTAAATGAAATTTTATTATTAACAGTTTTGTCTTTAATTTTCCTAAGGAGAACATATGTAGTGTATTATTATAATTGGTTAATGTTCATATTGTTTTATGCTAACCAAAAAGTGTACGCATTCCACCTATCACCGTGTGAATCCTTCCAATATATACAGGACACAATATGTAGGATAAAAAGGAAGTGAAAGATTACACACATTCAAGTCTCAACGGCCTCCCCTTGTTTCCAGTTACTAGCGATAGGTTCAGGATAAGACAACTAAGAGCTATGCGACCTCTCTATCCGACGAAGCAGCAAAACCAGCTTCACTGGCCAATCTGTGTAGTTCGCTATTAAAAAAAAACCTTTTTTTTTGTTGACGGGGAGGAAATCTTCAGAAAGATACCCCGCCTTCTGGGGGGAAGGCGGCGGTTATGTGGGGTTCTTACCCACTAAAACCTCCCCGGTGGCCCTTTCCTCGGTGCATGACGAGGGCTCCGGGATCTTCAGTGGAACGCACCGGAGCCTGCACTGTGCTCAAGGAGAGCACGTCCCGGGGGGGGGGGGAGGTTACTCCCTCCCCCCCTGTGCTCTCGCAGCGCAAGGCGGACCAGCCGATGTCGCCTTCTTCCCGGGTCCACTTTGGTGGACGACTCAGGCCCCCACCCTTGTCGCCCAGTGAACCCGAGGCCCCTTTTAGTCGCTTTGTACGACAGGCAGGGGATACCGTAGTCTTATTCTTGAGAGCCCAGAACTACAGGGCAGGGATTAAAAAAAACCTCATTCAAACTGTCACATTAGGGCTAATTTTAATAAATAACAAAATATATGTAGAAACATTTAGGTTCATTCATGCCATTTAAATTTATAACGTTAAAGATATTTTCATCTCTAACAAAACAACAAACAAAAGTCAAAAAATAGAAAAGGATTCGACTTACTTTAGCTAAAGCAGTTCGTTTAATTTACCTGATTCAAATGAAATGGGAAAATTCTTTTAATAAATCGAATCTAAATACGTAAAAGGCTGCGAGGCAGTAATTTGATGGCCTCCCGAATTAACCCTCAGGGCATTTCAACAAGGGATTTGATGTACAAAACAAAATGTACTCAAAACGCTGTTATAGCAACGCCGTATGCTATGTTTGATCAATATTAGATTTTTTTTTAATCATATATAAATAATATAATTTAAAAATAATACTCAATAAATTGTTTCACAATTATATATACAATAAGTACTTCGCAGATGTTGATTTGTTTTCATTGCCTACTACTAAATTTAGAAAATGTATTAAAGACAGCTTATTTAGTTAATAAGTATTTATTAGTTCATTTATTTCCGTATTCTTCTTCTTAATTTAAATTTTGTTGATAGTGTTTTGTTTTAAAGTGTTGCACCTTAAAATAATAATGATAATAATTTGCGGATAATGTTGTTGGTAGTGCAGTTACATAATTTATTTCTATTATGTTTTTATAATATCAATTTTGCTATTGTTTATTAACGTCCCAAATAAAGAGAAAAAAAATATGGTATGTGTAGTAAAGCAAGATCGAATAAGAAGCTAGAACTAAGGCTACTGGAAATGCTGGAATTTACACCTAAATATTTTCATATTTACCTTTTTCTATCCCTATTCATCTCTATTTAGATCTTAATTACATGAATATTTGTTTATTATGTATGTATACACAATATAAGAATTTATTATGTCATGTCTTTGTTTATGTAATGAAAACATGTATTTATGTTGCTACAGCTTTGTCTTCTAGCTTGCACCCGTTTTTTTTATACTTTCTAAGCAAGTGCTTGATTACGATCCCACCCGATGTTAAGTGGAAATGCAGTCGAGGATGGCTACTCTTGAAAATGCCCACATTTTAATCAGAGGGAAAGACGGGAATAGGGGCCAAACTCTCCGGCGCTCGTTTCGGGTTTGAGGGATGTTCACAGCAAAAGGATGAAATACTGCAGTGCGTCTTGAAGTCCGATGGTGGAACGGAAAATGGGGAATTACTTTATCTTATAATTTTTTTTTTGTGAGGCGAAATAATGTGACCGTTTCACTGCAGTTAAATGGTGGTAAAGATATTAGTTCACTTGGCCTTATGACTGTGAGTTGAGTTGAAACTTAGATTGTAAGTAAGGTGGTCGCGATTTCGAATCCCAATTGGTTTGTACTAATGAATTGCGGTTTTCAGTTTTAGTAAGTACAAAATCTCTTGCAAAGGAGAGCACGTCCCGGGGGAGGTTACTCTCCCCCTGTGCTCTCGCAGCGCAAGGCGGACCAGCCGATGTCGCCTTCTTCCAGGTCCACTTTGGTGGACGACTCAGGTCCCCACCCTTGTCGCCCAGTGAACCTGAGGCCCCTTTAGTCGCTTTGTACGACAGGCAGGGGATACCGTAGTCTTATTCTTGAGAGCCCAGAACTACAGGGCAGGGATTAAAAAAAACCTCATTCAAACACATTAGGGCTAATTTTAATAAATAACAAAATATATGAAGAAACATTTAAGTTCATTCATGCCATTTAAATTTATAACGTTAAAGATATTTTCATCCCTAATAAAACAACAAACAAAAGTCAAAAAATAGAAAAGGATTCGACTTACTTTAGCTAAAGCAGTTCGTTTAATTTACCTGATTCAAATGAAATGGGAAAATTCTTTTAATAAATCGAATCTAAATTCGTAAAAGGCTGCGAGGCAGTAATTTGATGGCCTCCCGAATTAACCCTCAGGGCATTTCAACAAGGGATTTGATGAAAATAGACTCCCATTAAGACGGATAAACAAAATGCACTCAAAACGCTGTTATGGCGACGCAGTATGCTGTTTAATCAATTTTAGATTTTTTTAATAATATATATATATATATAATATAATTTAAAAATGATATTTAATAATTTGTTTCACAATTATATATACAATAAGTACTTCGCAGATGTTGATTTGTTTTCATTGCCTACTACTAAATTTAGAAAATGTATTAAAGACAGCTTATTTAGTTAATAAGTATTTATTAGTTCATTTATTTCCGTATTCTTCTTCTTAATTTAAATTTTGTTGATAGTGTTTTTGTTTTTAAAGTGTTGCACGTTAAAATAATAATGATAATAATTTGCGGATAATGTTGTTGGTAGTGCAGTTACATAATTTATTTCTATTATGTTTTTTATAATATCAATTGTGCTATTGTTTATTAACGTCCCAAATAAAGAGAAAAAAAAATATGGTATATGCAGTAAAGCAAGATCGAATAAGAAGCTAGAACTAAGGCTACTGGAAATGCTGGAATCTATACCTAAATATTTTCATATTTACCTTTTTCTATCCCTATTCATCTCTATTTAGATCTTAATTACAAGATTATTTGTAATATAAGAATTTATTATGTCATGTCTTTGTTTATGTAATGAATATAGGTTATTTATGTTGCTACAGCTTTGTCTTCTAGCTTGCACCCGTTTTTTTTTATACTTTCTAAGCAACTGCTTGATTACGATCCCACCCGATGTTAAGTGGAAATGCAGTCGTGGTAAGGTTACTCTTGAAAATACCCACATTTTAATCGGAGGGAAAGACGGGAATAGGGGCCAAACTCTCCGGCGCTCGTTTCAGGTTTGAGGGATGTTCACAACAAAAGGATGAAATCCTGCAATGCGTCTTGAAGTCCGATGGTGGAACGGAAAATGGGGAATTACTTTATCTTATAATTTTTTTTTTGTGAGGCGAAATAATGTGACCGTTTCACTGCATTTAAATGGTGGTAAAGATATTAGTTCACTTGGCCTTATGACTGTGAGTTGAGTTGAAACTTAGATTGTAAGTAAGGTGGTCGCGATTTCGAATCCCAATTGGTTTGTACTAATGAATTGCGGTTTTTCAGTTTTAGTAAGTACAAAAAATGTCTAGCCAAAATTTTGTAAAAAAATTTTTTTAAGGTCAGTCAAATGCTAGTCCTAACTTACCAGTAAAATACTATTTTTTGATATGCATATGCTGATCATCTATGAAAATGTTATACTTCTCGACCTTTAACAAGGAAAAATAGCACCGCGTGATAATCATTAGAATTAGTTACGGATGGTCATTGAGTCCAAGGCGAAACCTGCGCTGACATTAAATAATTGAATATTTGAACGACATGTACATATGTAACAAGTTGCACGAACGACTTCAATTGCTTGTTAATTTTTAGATCTGATACATATTTTTGAAGCAGAAGAGGCGAATTGAACGTGTGACATCGGAAACATCATGATTGTCCATTTTTGTTAGTTCAGTGCCGCTATGCTTTTCCGATGACGTACCACTGACACTGGTTCGGACACCGGTAACTCGCTCACTGGGATAAAGTCGTAAGCGAGATTTATATCGTAATTTGATCTTATCGGATGTTCTACAATGTCACAGATATTGTTCAAGTTCACGAGATATATTCAATATACAGTTAGCTCCGCGTTTGTTTTATACCGACATAAAGCAATCTTATACGCATTGTATGTACGCGCATAACTTCCGAACTACTGCACTAAATTGATTCTTACTTTTTGAGTTAGTTATTTTTAGGACAAGGTTGGTATATAAAATAATTTATTTTTTAATTCAATCAGATTTCATAAACCCTTATTAAGGGAAAGCCTACGAATGATACAGCCAATGAATGACAACTTCAACCAGACCATACGGCATATCATAAACAGTAGACTGTCAGGAATTTAGAAAATATTCACGGACAAAAAAATAAAGCTGTACGAAGTTCGCCGGGTCGGCTAGTTTGTAATAAATGATTGCGTCACATATTATACATTTTATAATTCTATGTTTTTCACACTCGGTTTTCCTTTCTTCCACATGGCGAGGTATCTTGTTGAAGATTTCCTCCAAGTCAACAAAAAAAGATAACCGTTTTTTGTCGACTTATTAGGCGTATATCCGTTTGCCCTCTTCTATTAAAACGTCAACTTACAGAGGTCATATATACATTGATAGTGGTAAGTCTTGCCAATCCAGTAGTTGCACTAGATATCGGCAGAAATAGGCGCTATTAATATACACATACAAGCGGTTACCGCATTTCAATATATCATGTGTGTGGACGCACTGAATCCAAAAGATGACCATTGAAGCGTTAAAGCTAATTAGAGTGTCACTTAAACATATCCGAACGCGTACGCTGTATGGAATCGACTTTGTCGGAGCTGAGTATAAAATTAGTTGGTTATTTGGACCGTCAAACGGCGCGATTGAGCGAGCTTCTTGTCTAAACGTAATTGAATTTATTGCCTATCTTGTGATAGGATTGGCAAAGGCGCAGATTCTTAAGCGGAGCTTTTAGGGTGCTTAATACTGGCGCATTGATGTCCGTGATTGGGGGATACGTGAACTTATGATGGCACTCGTTTAAAATGATTTATAGATTCTATTTAATTATTAATTATTAAAATAAAATAAATCCCTAATGAGATTATTATATACCATTGAAGTAATATCATAAATAAATGAGAAGTTATACTTTTTGGGCATTATTAAAAAATAGTTGCATGAAAATAAATAATTACAATCTCTATATATATAAAAATGAATTGTTGTTCGTTAGTCTCGCTAAAACTCGAGAACGGCTGAACGGATTTATCTTATAATAGTCTTGAAATGTTCGTGGAGGTCTAGGGAGGGTTTAAAAGGTGATTAATAAATTATAAAACAAAAAAATCAGTCAATAAAGTTCAGTTTTAATTTGAAACATTAAATAATTAAATATTATATTAAATAATAATATTTTAATTTTTATTTATAAGTAATAAGTAAAAAGCATTTTTTTCATATCACTCATATGTCTTCACTAGAGCTAGATATTTTTCGATACGTTTATTACTGCTAAAACCTTTGCACAAAAAATAATACATTCACGTCCATATTAATAAATTCCATTTAGGAGAAGCAATTTGTGAAATATTCCCTACAACACGTCAAAGGAAAGCTTAATAACTTTATGTCTGTGTACACAGATATGTCTACGTCATCATTCTATTAATCCAACATGGCGTCGATCCGCTTATATCGCTCTTAATTAATGCGTGCCGCGATTGAAGCCCGTAGGCCTTTATCTTTTGATTGACCTGTCGTTCCGAACACAATATCTTCTATGTATGGGCAGAGGATTTAATAAGGGTGGCTGATTTTACAGTATAGAATAACGGGATTAAATCGCATAATTCCCGCCTTCTGGCTAGTCTTTACATATCATGTGTACTGTACTGTACGTGTGTCCCCTAAGGACTCCGATCACACGACAGCGTCCAACATGCTGTAGTGGCGATATGCCGACACACCGTCAGCTGTGTCTATTACACAGATGACTGCGACGCCACAGGAAGACTGATGACAAAGGCAATGGCCGCATCAAGGAGAGGATAGTGGACTACAACCTAAAATGGCCATGAGAAGCAGGGACACAGCGGTCGCGGAGAAGATAATAGCAATGCAGCGGGGCGTCTGCGATGCGTGAACCGGAGCGATCTCTGGCCACCGGTCACAATTCAGGCATTATATATTAAAAAAAACCGAAAAAAAGGAAAATAGTAACTGAAGAAGTGGCACTCTTTTAATAAATGCAGAGTTTTTTTAGGTTTTAGCGCATCAGTTCTGTAGTTCTGGGCTCTCAAGAATAAAACGGCACAATGCAGAGGGGCTCCAGAGTGTACCGAGGAAGGGCCACCGGGGAGGTTCTAGTGGGTAAAAACCCCACATAACCGCCGCCTTCCCCAGAAGGCGGGGTATCTTTTTTAAGATTTCCTCCCCGTTAAAAAAAAGGTTTTAGCGTTATATGCAAATTAATGTAATGCGAGCGAGAGAAAGTGCCGTGGTAGCTCAGAGCACGGGCGGTCACCTCAAGTTGCGTAGTACGCTACTAACCCGAGATCGATCCCCGATACGACACCGGCGGTTGTTGCAATTTTATTAATTTAAATATTAATATGGTCACCCTATCCTTAACGGAAATGGATGATAGCATACAAAACAAAATTATAGGGGAGTTAGTACAATATGCATCTATGCTTGAGCTATTTAACGGAATTCGATAGAGTGCGATAATGACTGGTTTATTTTAGTCTTTATGACTAAAACGCTGGTGTTGATATAACGAGATATTGTTTAAATTTGATATTCCTAAAGCAACATTCGTGAGCGTCATTCACATAAACTTTTTCATAGTCAAGTAAACAAGCGCAGGCGCACGCGCACCTCTTAATCGCATCATGGAATTGTATAACAATAACTTTAACAATATAGATATATTTGGCTTAACTCCTTCCAAATTTAGAAAAGCTTTACAAGAGATTTTGTTAACTTAACTATTTTCCATTTTGACTGTTTTTTCTTATTTTCTATTATTAATTTAATCCTATCTCTGTAACTTTTATGTAGTAATCTGTGGATGACGGTGTTGTTTGTACAATAACCAACGATATGTTTAGTAATTTATAATTTTTCTTTAGACTTTAATTTACTTTATTGCTCATACTTTTCTGTGATTTATTATAATTGTATAAATGTTTGTTGTCCTTAATAAAGAGAAAAAAAAAAAAATTCTTAAAGCTTTTACAAATATTCACTGTTAGCCGTTAGGGTGATATATGTTGTATTAGTCTTATTAAACGAAATAATGTGATATGTACAAGTGTGGAGTGTCAATAGCCTAATGCTTTAGGGTACAATCTGCGAATAGTAAGGTCGGTCATGATCCACCATGGGACCACCGGGTGGTTTTAGTGGGTAAGAATTCCACATAATGCTTTCGGGCAGATGGCGAGGTATCTTGTTGAAGATTTCCTCCTGTCTTCTCCCCCCCCCCCCCACCGTCAACAAAAAAACGGTTTTTATATTTTGAATGATATTTTTGTGTATTTTACTATATTTTAAATAAATATAGTAAAAACTTAACCGATGATTTTAAAATAAATATATATAAATACAATTATATATATCGACGCTGGAAAGCCGATAGCTGCTGAAAGAAGCTGGAAAGCAGGAAAAACGTAGTAAGTGACACATATGGCCATTTTATACGTCGTTGGAATCAGAAAAAAAGACGCGTCGAATGATATATGACTTGTAACAATTAGATGAAAATAGCGAGAATAGGATTTTCAAATTTGACAATTCTTTTATTTTTGTACCGGAAAACGATTTAAATAACAATAAAACTCTAGGTTAATGTCGTAGTACAATGCTTTTTCAGCAAAAAATAATAAATATTGTGTCCAAAAATGACACCTCACAGACTCAGCAGTCCACAAACACGAAAGTTATTTTTTTTTAAAAGTTGAATGTTTTTCGGCTCTGGTGAACAATTGCGTTTTTGTTTTCCACCATCGATATATATATATAAATACATATATCTAAGTATAGGTCGATAGAGAATTTAGTGTCAATATTATCTATAAAAAGGACTAAACTTTCCTCAACTCTATTTCAGTGGTGCAAATTTCCTATCGCACAAACTCATGCACATTTCGCAGAACAGGGAATCCGTATTAATGTGAATGTTTTCCACGAACGGTTGACTCAGACGTGTTCACGTATATCGAATATCCCGGTACGCCAGAATTTTACGTTCTGATAAAATGTAGATGCATGCTATTTGAAAATTTAAATGTAGCAATTTAAAAGCAAGCAACCGACTTCGAAACAAACGTTACACCAGAGTACATCAGAGTATTTGCTTTTAAATTTTAATTATTTATTCATACTTATTTTAATACCCTAAATAAATTGAGTTTAATGCTCTACCAGTCAACTCCGGTTTGAAAGAGAAACACATATTGGCAGATGTAAAGAAAAGAATAGAGACATAATTATATTAGTACCTAAAGCAAAAACTTTTTGCCCCCTCTTACGAAAATTGTGCAGACTTTAATGAAATTTCCCAAATTTACAGTTCATATATAGAATGAGTACAGAGAAGATATATTTTTTAATTATGCATACAGAATGCATGCACTGACTCTGCTCATTTACCAGTGACGTTTCATTATGAAACCGACAATCATATCAATTATCATTCTATAAGCGTCAATAGCTGGTTTAGGGTACGGTCTGCGAATCTTAAGGTCTATATTCGAATCTACCATTTGACTTTTGACGTGAACATTCTCCTAGTACAAGTTAAAGCTTAGATGGAAAGGATAACTAGAATGTTAGTAATATTTCTGAAAAAAAAAAGAAATATAGCTAAAAAATGAACAAATACGGAAAATATTAACAGACACGATTGGCCAGTACCAGTGATATGCTGTCGGTAATCGACAGTGGTAACACTTAACTAAAACATTACTAAAACTGGCACCGTTTATGCCAACCAACATTTATTTTGTACACAATTGTTTTAGGAAACTCGGGTGTCTGTCCCTTTTCGAATGCGTCGCCAATTTGGTAGATATATCTATTTCTAGGACTTTATCGATGTCACTTTCTTATTCATCCTTCGCATATGTCCAATCTTATTTCTATATATATAAGACTAATGTTATTCTGTATTCGTATCATCGCATTACAGAAGTCAAATCGTGGGACAATAAGAACGTAGCGCTGCGAAATAGGACGGCGGCAAAGCATTGAATTCGTTAAGTCGGCCATTCATTCGAGTGACCGGCCACTTTGCGACAATTAGCAACGGCGCCGATTGCGAGTCAATGGACAGTGAGTGCTCCGCTCCCGGCCGACGCGTTAACTGATGGGTTATGCTCACATAAAAACAGTTTGTGACTTACAAATTGAATTTACTCTCATAGTATAAGATTACAGCATTTGCCAAACACGCAAACTGTATTGTTAACGTTTATTCGAGATCGTTCAGGTCAAGTATTGAATGATGGATTCGAATTTACGTTTTGTATAATTTACCCTAAAATCCTAAACCATTAAGCTAATGACGATAAAATTTGATGTAATATTTGTGACATCTTGTTACTTTTACCATCATAATCAAATTGATCAGCAAAGAACAGAACTTAAAGAAGAGCCTAACGATTTCCATGCCTTATTACAGGGTCCGTTTTCTTCCAGAGCTACTATCCGCTCTACCAAATCTACTTTTTCTTTAAAGATGAACTGCACAGATTGGCCAGAGAAGCTGGCCTTGACTGCTTCACCGGATTGAGAGGTGACATAGCTCTTAGCCTGAACGTCTATAATGTCTAGATCTACTCCACTTTGCCTGGTCTTTGACATCTTTCTTTGTGAGATTATTCTTTATCATGCACTTTTACAACGTCTAGTCAGCGTTTCTTGTACCTTGTACGTAAGGTATAGGCATCAGTTTATGACGTCACGTCTGTCCATACCATTGGAGACGATAGTATACCATAGTTTGTCTGCTTCGTCACAGACTCTGAGACTACGGTTGTGTACTACGTACGTACCTACGTACCTTCCACAATATATCGACGCTGAAAAACAAAAACGTAGTAACCCACAAAAATGAAATTGTTCACCAGATCGGAAAAACATGGCAACTTTAAAAAAAAAATTATAACTTTCGTGTCGTGTTTTTTTCTGAATAAGTATTGTACCACGGCATTAACCTAGACATTTCTTAAAATAAAATCTTATTACGGTACAAAAAATAAAAGAGAAGTGGCAATTTTGAACATTCTATTTTCGGTATTTTTACAAGTAATTGTTACAAGTCATATATCATTCGATGCGTCTTTTTCCTTTTCCGATTCCGACGACGTAAAAAGTGAAAATGGTCAAATGGGTTACTCACTACGTTTTTGCTTTCCAGCGTTGATAGATATCCTTCCAGTAATATTCATGCTTGCTTGAAAATCTCTAATGAGAAACACTAGTTAATGAAAGGAGAAAGTACGATGAAACAGAAAACTCGTGAAACTCATACGGCAAACAGACCACCGACGCGTGTAAACGCGAGTATCATCTGTACAATTTATCTGAAAGCATCTTAATTAGTGTCTAATTTGTTTCAGCGGCAACAGAATTAGCGGTCGTCATTGCTTCGGACAAGCGTGGCGCGCTCGTTAGGACGGCCGGGCGGTGTTGTTGGTTTTATTGTGCAAATCAGTTGGTGCAATTAGCATAACAAACGGGCGGGCACGCACGGACAGTTCCAACGGACGGTAGGGACGGTACGTAGCAGCCACACGTCCAGACTGCATGCGCCGTGGTCACTAGACCGTAGTAAACTTTCAGCCGTGCCTACTCTCCGACTCGTCTATTGAATTTAAAAGCACATGTATACAAAAAAAAACAATATAGTTGTTGTATTGCGTTGATTATTTGATTGCCAAGTATTCTACTACCTATATCTGATTAACAATACTAAACTCTCTCACAGAATTATTAAATTAATACGTGAAGCAAATACTTTGTACTCCTTACGAAAATTGCGTGTATGAAATTTCCCACACTTACAGTTTATACAGAGAATGGTAATTTTTTCAAATTACGTATAGATACAGAATGCATTAAATCAATAAAAAACATTACACATACTACAAAACGTTTGATAGATAAGCTTACATATGGTTGTTATAGGGTTGCTAGGCACAGGAGGGGAGCCGTGGGGCTCCCTCCCTCCGCAGGCGACGAGTCGGGGTGCGCAGGGACGTTTCAAACGTCTCCTCCTCGCTGCCTTGCATCTGGAAGCGGGGCCAGGATGGGAACCTGGCCCCAGCATGCTTCGGCGTCGTCGGGACTTCTCTGAGTGCCGGAGGAGTCCCCTTCGAAGGTGAAGTCCGGTCTTGCCGAGACCGGCCGGTCGTTGGGGTGTCCTGTCGCTGACAGATCCGGGACACCCCGCTCATAACGGCTGATGGCATTCGCGGTAGGTTTAGTGGGTATGGGCTGCCCAGGCCGAGTCCCACACATCCCTCCGGGCCCACCCAGGGTACCGGAGGATGGTTAATAACTCGATTCCCCCGCGTTAACAAAAAAAAAAAAAAAAAGGGTTGCTAGGCAACGGTTTAGTAAGATATGATAAACAATTACTGACAGTTAATATTAGAGATGCGAGTATTTCGGGCGAATATTTGATAAATTAGTCAATAATTACTGAATATTTTTACAGTAAAAAAAGTCCACGTGTTATCTTATATCGTATATCATTATAAATGTTCAAAGACTTATTTATAGGCAAATTTAAAAATAATATCAAGCGAGAACTTTAAAAACTTAATGAAATAACAGGTGAATTTACGCGGTAAGTGTGAATAAAAACGGGCGGATAAAGCACGCCACCAGCCACTCGCCACAGTGAACATTCGAACCTGGTTAATACTGCTAAAATGTGCCGAATATTCGGTACTGTACATATAAGTACGAACGTTCTGCCGAATATTCATTTTTTTTTGTAAAGGTTTTCCCCGGAAAGGACATGTTTTTGCCCTTTTCGGGAAATTCTACTTGTTTCTCTGACTATAGGGGGTCAGAGATTGTTCAAACTGGTACTCGTAAGTATTTATCGTCGTATCTTAATGATTTTTCTTTTTTTAAGAATTTTCATATTTGGTGTAACTCATATTCGGCGCATCCCTAGTTAATATATAAATAGTGATTTCAATGCTCCCATTTCTGGGTAGAGGTTCAGGCTAAGCGACCTAAGAGCTATGCCACCTCTCCGGCAGTAAAGGCCAGCCTCTCTCGGCCAACTGTGTTAGTTCGTCTAAAAAAATCTCATTTCTGGATTACAAGTAGCCTTATAGTCGAGTTTCGACTCTAAGATGTAATAGCCGTTTATAAGGACAAGAGGTCGCCCTAAACCATTGTTCTATAATCGGCTTTTTTATATCCGAGTATGTTTTTAGCATAAAATGCGTGAGCGGGTTATATATAGAACACGGATGAGACCGCAAGGATAATAATTATCGACGAAATCTGTCTAGAATTCCATTATCGGAATGAGTGACGTCCCACGGGAGGCGGCGTCCGCTGCAGCCTTGTGGGACGTCCGTACCGAGACGAAGTTATTGTAATGAGAGCGTCAGGGATATTTATGCCCCGCCACGCGTCCCGAATACGCAATGAGAATACTTCGATATTCGGATATTCAATATAAGAGGGATACACTTGGAATTTTGTTATTTGCAACGTTATTTACTCCGCAAACATTACCGACAGGTGCCTACAGAGACGTTCTTTCGACAAAGGGCCAGCCGCGTTTGCTACGTAAATTGATACCATAAGCCTCTAAGAGGGCTCTTTTGAATTCTAAAAGCATAATGCGTTTCTCTTCTTTGCCCACTTGTTTACATTATTACGGCATTTGCAATGTAAAGTAGGAATGATAAAAAATATAAATAGATGTCTCCAACTGATCGTGTCAACGGAGTTAGCTATGCCCACTCACATTTATAGCACTCCGTAAATTGTCCTTTAAATCACAAGATAACACTCTTATCACACAAAAGTGTGGCTTGAAAGAAGATGCTGTGACTGGAATAGAGAACAGAATCAAGAGGTAGTTAGGGCATGTAAGAAGGATGAATGAGGAATGATTAGTAGTGGTAGAGTTGGTGGGGAATGTATATAAGATTTGTTTTAAGTAGCACTTTGTTTTGGTATACTATAAGTTTGTTTCTCTCTAATTTAATTTGGACATAGACATATTCTTTATTGGCACTATTCGAATACATTACAATAAAAATATGAAACATATTAAATAAGACAAAAAAAAGAAATACAGTTAAAGAAAGAATATAGGATATACGATATATCCTATATCGTAAATCCTAAATTCTTTGATGATGCTAACATTGGACACCGTCTCAGTATATGCTGTCGCAAGGATGCACAGCGCTGATTTTCAACGATACCCAGGACTAACCAAAGTTGTGCGCGCGCAATACTACGTTTACATGGAATTTATACAGACGAATTAAAATAAATATTATTATTATATATATATGTATATACTTACGTATTAATAGTTTCTTGTTTTTATTTTAAGATGTTTACGTTGTTGTTTATTTGTTAAGTTTCCGGTCAGTCGAAAGTTATGAGTTAACAAACATAAAAATAACTTACAGATGAATTGATAACCTCCTTTTTTGAAGTCGGTTGAAACTTACTTTAACGTTACTTAAAATGTAACTTACATTTTAAGTAAACTTTATAGAACTAAACTATATATGTAGTTTTTTTTTGTTCACGCGGGGGAATCTTTTTATAGACCATCCTCCGGTACCCTGGGTGGGCCCGGAGGGATGTGTGGGACTCGGCCTGGGCAGCCCCTACCCCCTAAACCTTCTGCGAATGCCATCAGCCGTTATGAGCGGGGTGCCCCGGATCTGTCAGCGACAGGAAACCCCAACGACCGGCCGGTCCCGGCAAAGACCGGACTTCATCCTCAAAGGGGAATTCTCCGGCACTCAGAGAAGTCCCGACGACGCCGAAGCATGCTGGGGCCAGGTACCCATCCTGGCCCCGCTTCTGATTACGGGGGCGGCAAGAGGAGGCGTTCGTAACGCCTCCTGCGCACCCCGATACGTCGCCTGCGGAGGGGGGGAGTCCCTGCGCTTCCCTCCCTGACCCGCTCGTCAGCCTCCTTCTGGGACATGACCGTCTCACAGAAGGAGGCGACCGCCGTCCAAGATCTGATATATGTAGTTCTAGCAACTTCATACAGCCCAATCATCACATTTAGAGCTCATAATGTTATATAGAGTAGAGAATTTCAATTTTGTAAAGTTACACCAAGTTATAGCAAGTAACTTGTTCACCCAAAGTAATGACTCGAGCATACGTTGTCCAACAACTCTCGTTAGGGCGAAGTGACGAAATTAATTACACGTCCTTTAATTTAACAGATGGGTCACACATCTCTGCATACATATAAATAAATAGGAATAGCTGAATGTCACGGATTCACGATATATTCCGTCGTGAAGTAAATTGACGTCGTCATCAAAATCCTTAGAGCTCCTACTACCTGAGGTAATAATTATATCTATACTAATTAATGAACGTGTTTTCATAATATTTATATTATTATAATTATGTGTATTATTATATACTTTTTCTGTGTATGTTAATGTATATTTATATATGTATATACGATTATTAAAACACTATTTTAGTGGCATTAACGGTTAGCTGGACGAAAATACTAAACAGCATTGTGTTCGCCTTTGTAGATCTATTTTGGTGCAATAATGAATTTACCTACCTAAGTAACGTGGAGACGTTTTGTTACCATTTTGCAAAAAACTTCAGAAAGAATAGACATGATTCTTATGCAATAAAATGCATCATGTTTCATAGAACATTCTAGTATTTATGTATTACTTGTGGGAGGCCTCCACTATTGTCGATATTTGCGGGAAGAATAACACTCGGAGTCCAGATTTGTAATGTTTGTATTTTCTAATTTCCCAACTATTTATACAAACCTATGTGCTACGTCCTTACTGGCACTAATTAGAAACTAAGTTTGTCGACCAATCCGGAAGGGACACTAATTAATAGTTATTTACAATGAGAGTGAGCGAGAGGTGATTTTCTCTGTCACACATCTTGCGCGTTCCGCACAGAGATAGCGATATGCTGTTTAAGACCCCCATAATAATAACTCAACTGGAAACTATATTTTAAGATTTAAAAAAATAATAATTATCTTTTATAAATTCGTATGATCGATTATTTTTATTATTCAATTTGACTGTTGGGTTGGGAAATAGGCTGAATGTAACGATGGCTGAATTCTATACATATATACAGTGTGTCAGGTTTGTGTGGACGTTGAATTGGGACATCCTGTATTGTTCATAACTACATAATATATATTTCTATTTTGCAACTTCAAGTAATTAAGTTTTATTCCTATCTTCACATGTCAGTAAACATAGTATACGCGTCTTAAATTACTGCACTGACTACCGCAGCAACAATTACCCTTTTTCTATTTTCACTGGCACATTCTACACGTTTATAATAATAGAAAAAAAATATTAATAAAAATGAAATGATGATAAAGGATTTATGAGGAAAAAACGAAGTTAATAGCGTCGAATGAACGTTGAATGGAACCTTTCAAATCCTTTAACAATAGTGTAAGGTGTCCCTCCTCGAGGAAGAAAATTATTTTCGCGTCAACCTTTCATTCTTGACCGTCTGTTTAAATATGGCGTCCGGCAAATATCATCCCGGCCATTGTCGGGATTTGTGCCGAGATGATTCCGTCCTTTTTGTTGCAAAATGGTGACAATATTTCGATGCCGGTTTGTATTATGTTTATCTCGGAATGCTTTCACTGATATTACAGAGAGATGTAGCTTGTAAGGGTCGTTCCGTATGTTATCAAAGACCAAGCCGAGTGAAGAATTTCGATTTCGGTAACGGCCTTTTTTTGTAACTTCTTTATCTGAGTCCTAGTTAAATAACTATAGTAAACAAAAACTTCTGCGAGTAACAGGCAGAGTTCCTCACATTACACCCTGAATAGTCTGCGATGCCATTCCCCACGTTCACATTCATGAACGTTTAAATTATTAGCGCAGAAGTATAATACACCTTTTATGTAATTAATGCAGGTAGGTATAAACAATCTTATACAAAGTAAGCGTCAATAACGTAACAGCTAAAGGTATGTTCCACGAAGGGCGACTAAAATGGGCCTCGTGTTCATTGGACGACAAGGGTGGGGGCCTTTGTCGTCCGCCAAAGTGGACCCGGGAAGGAGGGGCCATCGGCTGGCCCGTGTCGCCTTGCAGTGCGAGAGCATAGGGGGGAGGGATTAACACCCCACGAGACGTGCTCTCCGGGAGTACGTTCCACTGGAGATCCCGGAGCCCCTCACCATGCGCCGAGGAAGGGCCACCGGGGAGTTTTAGTGTTGAACAACCCCCACCGCCCCAGAAGGTTTTCTATCTTTTTGAAGATATTACCCCGACGACAAAAAAAAATGTTCCACGAAACGTAAGATGTAATCTGATTTGAAGACATTTAGATTTTTTTTTAATGACGAACTACACAGATTGGCCAGAGAAGCTGGCGTTGACTGCTTCACCGGATTGAGAGGTGGCATAGCTCTTAGGTCGCTTAGCCTGAACCTCAACCATTTAGAATAGTTAACGGCTATTACACACTTTTATATATGGGGCCTTATAAAAGCGCACAATTAAAGACTCTGTCTACCCCATTATGGTTTAAAAGACGTCAGAGTGTATTTATTTAATTTCAGTTTTACTTTCATAATCGTTGACCCAGAAGCTCTGGTAATTTATTCTTTATCATAATCAAAAACCGATAAACGTATTTCATTGCTCCAATAAAACATTAACTACTCAACTTTCACTTTCTCTGATTATAAAATACATTTGTGCAAGATTCGATTTGACCAAACATAAAGATTTAAAATGCATTCTTTGTCAGTGTTTTGTGTAGACAAAAAATACCTGATGTAAAGTTAAAGACTTGTTTTAAAAGAAAAACAATAACATAAATTATAAAATATACTTATGGTATGTAGCACAAGTTTTTAGATTTGTTGCAGAGCAAGTGCTTGACTACGCTCCCATGTAAAGTGGAAATGCATTCCTGGATGGTAAGGCGCACTAGCTTAGTAAATGCCTATTCATTCTACTCTTGAAAATACCCACATTGTAATCGGAGGGAAAGACAGACGCGGGCAAATTATTCCAGTCCTTTGCTGTACGAATAATGACAGACAAAGCAAAGCGTATTGTAAAATTGTTTACAACAAAAAGATGAAATCCTGCAATGTCTCTTGAATTCCGATGGTGGAACGGGGATGGGGGAATTTATTGCGTGTGATAAAGCATCGAATGACGCATAATTACTATTTTGTCTTGTTGATGTTGGCGATAAAATATGCATTATATAATAATAAAGCCTTTTATTTCTTGTAAGAAATGTAAAGTAGTTATAGAATAAATTATAAAAAAAACGAGTGCTAATGAAGACATTAGCTTAAAATTGTAAATAATGAAAGTGTAGTAAGTATGGATTATTGCAAGAACCGCTCCTCAGGCGAAGATGAAGGTTTCCTCTAAAGAGTTCCATTTGTTTCTGTCCCGTGCCAATAGTGGCCAGCAGGGGCCAGCTAATTTATTTAGGTCGTCTTCCCATCTCATGTGGGGTCGTCCTCTAGGCGCTTGCCGTAAGGACCCTTCCACTTTGTAACCCTGCTAGTCCATCTCCCATCTTCCATGCATATGCATTCGATCAATCAAAATCAACCAATTAAATAAATATTCCATCTTGAACTACCCCATTCGGTTGCTTAAGCAATCAAATCTATTAAACTGTCTGTTGTAGATAAAAAGAAATAGTGTTAATCAACTGTTCATTTAGAAGCACTCACGGCGGGCAATAGGCGGCCATTGTTACTTCGAGCGGTAAACTTTATCCTGATAATTATCGCTGGAAGAAAACTCGCTGCATGCTACATTGTTTAGACCTGTTAATTCCTCTTTCTTCGATTTTAAACGAAGATGGCATTCTTCCTATGACAATGAATATATATTTTTTATACTACGATCCCACATGATGTTAAGTGGAATTGCAGTCCTGGATGGTAAGGCGCACTAGCTTAGTAAATGGCTATTCACTCTGCTCTTGAAATTACCTACATTGTAATCAGAAGGCAAGACAAACGACGGCAAACTATTCCAGTTCCTTGCTGTACAATGAAAGACGAAGCAAAGCGCTTCGTTCGTGTTTGAAAGATGTTCACGACAAAAGGATGAAATCTTGCAGTGCGTCTTCAAGTCCGATGTTGGAACAGGAATGGGGTAATTAGATCATGTAGTTCCTGAGCTCACTCTCCAAAATGCAATCTGTAGATAACCGAAAGGTTAGCTACCTTACGCCTGTGCTCAAGACTGACCAGATTGGTTTCAGCTTCGTCACCAAATAGCCTCTTAGCCCGCCTTTCTACCGAGTCGAAATATAAAAATCTACTTTACCTGTGTCTTGATTGTTTAGAATATGAACGTTTTATTTATCCTAAGTTTAAACAGTAAGCACGATACATTGCGGTCTTCAACAAATGTATTCGCGTTATCGCCGATTTACAGGCAATTTCCGCATAATCAATGTTAGAAGCGTTGCTGTAAATTCATCGATCACCGTCTCCCAGCGTTAATGCTTCCCGAAATGGCACTTAAAGCTAGTTAGCTATTTGAATGTCTTGATAGTTTGCCGATAAAAGCTAATCCACGGTTCGGCCCATTCGGGCACCCTCTGGTTTTAATGGGGTCCCAAATAGAGTAACCGCCCACGGTTACTTCTACTTAGCTTCTCTAGGTTACTTTCTAAAGAGGTTTAGGCTAAGTTACCTAAGCTGTGCTACCTCTCAGAAAATCCTGTGAAACTGTGGTATACTATTTTAGACTGTCTGCGGAGGTATATTCCTATAATTTTATATGCGCCGCCAATTCAATACCACACAAATTCCATGCCACTACGACCATATGGCATTTTGATACTCTAATTAAGATTAACATTCATCTTTATTATGTAAATTCAATGATGTATATGTGTTCACGTCTAAACTAAGAAATCAAGCAAGAGTTTTTACAGTCAGATTTTATGATTTCCTTCTAAGGTGTCCTTGCCGTGGAGTGTAGACGAGGGACTGTATACGATTGTCGTAAAAACTTTTCCATGGCCGAGGACACATTGGCAATCTTCCTGATGATACGAGCTTACAGACGGTTATAGGCATTTCGGAGCTTATCCTGATTGCCACCCGTCCTTAATACGAGACCCAAGCTATAATAAAAGCAATTTTTTTTCTAAGACAGCTTAAGTACATTGTTAACTCTGAAATATCTTCCTACAGATACCATAGCATGAGGTGAAATCGATTCATTGGATTTGTATATAAATGTACATTTTGAAATTATTGAATTTAGATACAGAAAACAAATAGATATAACTTTATTGTGCAGCAAAATCAAATATAGCCGTGAGCAAAAATAAAGGGTCGGTTAAGAAAGTTTGAATATCTCAGTAGATAAAGACGAGAAGAAATATCCTTAAAATAACTAGGATAACACAATATTTTTCATTAAATTGTATTTAAATTTAAATTTTAGTACTTAGTTTTGTTGCCTCCATGTGACGATATAATAAAATCCAAATGAAAATGAAATATAAATAAATTAATAAAAATATTTTATTTTAAGGGTATTTAATTGTCTATCATGCACAATTATTTCAGTTAGCTAGCGTCTTTATCTTCCGAGATTTTCAAACTTTCTTAACCGACCCTTTATTCCGACCCTTTATTTTTGTGTCGAGTGTAATAAGCAAATTACAGAACTAAGATACATTTTACAGTTCGTTGTACAATAGAGAACCTTATCGCAAAGAGCGATCTCTTCCAGGACAGGAAACATATAAACAAAACAGGATGACCATGTACACATACAAATATTATCAATTAGTCAATTTACGTCCTGTATAAACTCTTTTAAAGTGTATTGATCGAAATAGTTTTTTAATTTACAACGCGCAGGTAAAGAATAACATCGTGAGGGCACTTACACGTGTTAGAAACTTTTCTAAAACATCTAAAGTCCGCTAATACGCACTAGAGTCGCGTGGCGGACTATGCTCTTAAACTGTCTTTACAGGGTAGGTCTCCGCTCATCAGTGAAACATATACTCGTACATTATAAGATAGCTTTTTTTTTATGACGAACTACACAGATTGGCCAAAGAGGCTGGCCTTGACTGCTTCACCGGATTGAGATGTGGCACAGCTCTTAGGTCGCTTAGCCTGAACCTCTATTGATATAAGATAGTTGTTTTTATGTTGCTGTATAAATTTTAAGTACTCTCAACCCATTCAAAATAAATACGAAGCATCCATTGCGACCTTCAAGCGTATTGATTGCATGTTGAATAATATGCAAATGTAATACAAAAGAAAAAAAACTAATAAACATTGTATACAGACAGCATCACTTAATGGTTGTTATATAACTGACTAAATAAAGTCTCAAGCAATAGAAGCAGTGACAATTTCCGTCAAAGTTACGTATTAATTGGCGAGGCTCAGTAAATGTTGGCAATGAATAGACGCTGACGGGCGAACCGCTAAACGGGAGGGCGATAACGTCACTGTTGGAGACGAGTCACGATGCGATAAAGCGGACCCCTAATAAAAAGCCGAAGTACTAAGAGTCAGATTATTGGACGACGGCTTATCGAGCAACTTAGTCCGCCCCAAATTGAGTGAACGAGAATTATGGATAAACTTTCCACTTACAACGTATAAAGATAATGAAGATTCCGATTAGACGAATGCGGTTAACATTAAGCAGGCTGTATAGATGAGACGGACAACTTCTAAGTCATAGTGAGGTCTGAATCTTTAATTATATAACTTAGTACATGTCCAAGGCTAACTTCATTAGTTTCATCTAAGCTGGAGTTAAAACTTGCAGCGGTTTTTTTTTAATTTAAACGAGAGTACTCAGCCCGCCTGCCCGGGTTAGATTTTGATTTATTTTATTTAAACAATAAACTTTCTTATTTACATCAGTAAATATTTAATTTAACTCTCACAATATATTAAATTATTCATTTCTCTCCGTATTCATGCTCTTCTAGAGCGAGTGAAGACATCTACACTAATGTACATATCAGCAGCATCAGTAAACGGATACATTCGCGGCGCTATAACTTACATTGAATACTTCATTTTACTTCAATATACTCCATTGTACTTCAATATGGTTCATAATGATATAAATATACACAACGCATGTGTCAAAACAAATTTGGGTTATAAAACAATAGAATATCATCATAGTAAATAAAAGCTTTATTTGACAGTTCAAAAAGAGGAATGCTCCGATCGTCACCAAACTTTACAGGATTACTCACCAAGTCAATCTGAAGATTTCCTGAAAGTTTCATTGAAATCGGTCCAGCCGTTTCGGAGCCTATATGGAACAAACCACACACTTTCTCTTTTATATACATAGATAACGCATAACGCAACCATAGACTTGTGTCCGTGCTCGTTTCTAATGTTCTTTATTTGTTTGCTTTATTTTGTTAAAAAGTGCTATCTCTTCAGTTAGTACAATGCTTTTTAGTAAAGATAGGGTTAAATAGTACAGTGAGTTCATGTTATTATTTTTTTTTATCTGCCTGATTTTGGATGGTGGTGTTGCAGAATGCTTTGTTTCACGCGTCGTAGACGCCCCGTTGCATTGTTATTAGTTTCTCCGCGACCGCTGCGTCTCGTCATCATACGAATTGATTCATCCTATTTTTTGAAGTCAGTTTAAAAGAAACAAAACTATTATAATATTCTCAATTCAATTTTAAAATTTTCTTTCAGTAGAATTTCAATATATTTGGCAGTACTCGTACATTAAAAAACCTACGGTGTAAGATTGCCGATGAATTTATTAGATTTAGAATACAGTTAACATGCATTGTTTGTTAACAGTTTCAGCAACAGTAAATCTATAATCTATATATATAAAAGAGAAAGTGTTTGGATATGTTCCATATATGCTACGAAACGGCTGGACCGATTTCAATGAAACTTTAAGGGAATCTTGACATTGACCTGGCGAGTAATCCTGTAAAGTTTGGTCGTAACCAATTGGAGCAGTACACTACTCTTTTTAAACTGTCAAATACAGCTGGTATTTACTATGATACTACTACTACGGGTATGATATTGCATTTACTGATATGTACTTATAGATAGGTGTAGGGAATAATCTTCATCCGCTCGAGAAGAGATTGAACACGGAGAGAAATGAATAATTTAGTTTTTGAGAGTTAGATGAAATATTTAATGATATAAGTTTATTATTTAAACAAAATAAAGCATACGCTAGTGTTATATAAAATAAATAGTAAACGTTCTCGTAAATAAGTCAAGATTGAAATTATTCAATTAGATTTATGAGGTTAGGACTTGCATAGATAGTTCAAAAATATTCATGTCATAGAACAATTTAAACATTTTCTGGTACATATTAAAGCATAACAAGATAACATTTTAGATCAAATGTACCGGAACGAAGCCGAAAGAGTACTATTCACGGCGAAATTTAACATTGATTTGTCGCAAGTGGGGGTGTGTAATAGCATTCTTGCCTTTCCGGAGTCGGATCAGGCAAGAATGCTATACCACCTTGTTAGAGCGGGCCTGAAGCGCAGGTCATAGTCATTTTGAGTATTCGAGTTTAGATGTGTGTGGTGTACTTAATATTGTATTGTTTTACTGTTGTGTAAAAATTTATTATAAGATTTTTTTATGAGGGTGATATGATCAATTCTGTTAAAACCCTCCATAATAAATTAAAAAAAAAAAAAAGATCAAATGTAAGATTTCTCTTTTATTGTATAAAATTTAATCTTTATTAGATTCAGAACCCAATGTTTGTTAAACGCTTTCAGCTAATAAAAGTAATAATAAGGGAACGAGGCCCGGAGAACGGGAGGAAATGAAAGCGACAAGAGAATGAAATTGGAAAACTTGTTACAAAATTATTCGAGATGAAAAAAGAAAATAAATAAGACCTAGTGGAAGTTAGAAACGTGCTCCTCGTAGCAACTTTTATTTACCTGGGGAATCATCCCAGTTATTTGTGTCAACGTTGTTTATCATTGTGAATAACAAGGATGTTCCCAACTGATAATGTATTTACAAAACGAACAAGGCAAACGGCTATAGGATAAAGAAATTCTCTTACAATATTATATAGATTGATTTTGTAACTATTCTCCTATATACATATAAGATACTAGATAAAAAGCGTATGTCACTTGTTATATAGCTATGTGCCAGTGAAAGTTCCGTCAAAATCGGTTCAGCCGTTCCAGAACTAAGCCCGAACAACCAGACGGACATGCAAAAATTAGCAATTGGGTAAGCATATGCATAAATTAAATTAATGCTTAAAAGTTACTTATTGCTATGATTACTACCATTTCCGGTTCTAAGAAACTAATTAACTCTTAGAAATGATCGGTGATTTAATGTATTTGTGTATGTTATAGTTTACACCAATTTGGCTAGGGCCAATAACTGTATCCGACCAAGACATTTTTTTTTTAAGTTCTTACTGACAATGTCATGAGACAATGATATATTTTTTTTAATTCATCGAAATGCTCATAGTATCCATGTTCTGCAAACCTAATTTGACCCAGATTGCCCTTCAATTTGCCCAGAAATGCAATACTTGCTGCTAGTAGCTGCTTAAGGGGGCGAACGACTATTGCCTTTACCCTATATCCTATATACATTTAAATGCATACATATAAATAAAAAGCGGTTGTTTCAATATTACAAATAGACAATCCAATTTTATTTATACACACTAGACCAAGAAAAGGGTCTGTGAAATAAATCCCAGTCTTCTTTTTTTCTTAAGTGATTTTTTTTTACTTATAGTAATTAATAAAATCCATACATTGCTTATTGATTATGCTTCAATACAGAATTGTATTATTCATAATTATATTTAAATTTTTGTTAACTCTCTCGCGTCTCATTACTGTTGTCCATTTAAATTATGATAGTAATTTGACAATTTTAAAAATACCCTATGAAATTTTCTATCATTAACTCACCTTTTACTCCAGTTTCCGATCTCTGCGTAGCGTCGACCGTTCAAGCATCCGCTCCGTCTCACTTCATTTCCTCTTAGCGTCTGCGCCGAGTTCCCGTTCGGAGTTAATAAACCGACGGAGGCACTGTTATTGTTTCTTTCCCTGTTCCTAGGGAATGTTCCAGTGCCCGACCGGAACGTCGCGAGATGGGGCTTCGTGTCAAAATCGGGTGTGAACTGTTGTAGCGGAACGGTCACATTACCGCTCCAACTCTTACGGTTCACTGCGAATGTTTTCAACGTTCCGTTGCCGTTCGTCGGCGATGGTGTAACACCACAGAAGCTGCTCCTGTTGTGGCTGTTCTTTATGAACGCGCTGTTCTGGAGTGCCACTTGAGGCTTGATAGGCACGAGTGGAGACGCCTGGTCAATAGACATCTTACTTTTCAATAAAAGTAGACGCAACCTACGTGTCACCTATCTACATTTTCGTCTGAAAAAGAATGAAATAAGGGCCGTTAAATGGCAAGCTTGTAACGTTGGTTGCGATATCATCAACATAGTTGCAGTTTCCGCGAAATCCAATTAAAGGCACTCAGGTCGGAATGATTGAGTATTGGGAACGATCGTGATATATCAATCAAGTATTGAGTAAGCGGAGCTTTGTCAACACAATCTGTTGTTAAGTAACACACCACGACACTTTAATGAAAGCCCGTCGAACGATATAGGTTAACAGATGAGTATAACACAAAGCTTGCTATTAATGCCGGAAGTACTAATATTGTAATATAACAATATAACGTAACATGGATGTTAGAAAATTCATTAATGATTGTATTTTATAGCTTTGAAGCAATCCATTTTTCGGCTACTGTTTTCTTAATAAAAAAAAATAATATTTTTTTTCTTTTACATTCGTATTCCTTATTAATTATACTAACTAAAAAAGAAATATTTACAAATTTAATAGATTACAAAATAATTACAAAAAATATAACTGTGCCAAACCGTCATCGCTTAGTACCGTGCCCAGAAGGCTGGTAGCATTGCCACGTTGTATGGCAATGCTTAGCCTCTGTGCAAGGTCGCTTAGCCTGAACCTCTATTGCTATTAACTCGACACAAGGGTCCCCCGGTGAGGGGTAACCTCGGTTTGGACGGTTAAAAATTCTTCCGTGTACTGGGGATCGAACTCAGGTTTCTCCGATTCATAAACCTTGTAATGGGCTAAATGCGCATTTTTGGCTCAAATAATTAATTTTATCTATATCCGAGAATGTATAAACTTTATTTCTCACAAATACAAAAATATACACAAAAAATTTGATGATCCCTGACTCCCGAACTAGGTACTGATAGACCTGTGATTTAGAAGTCAGTGTCTTCTCCCATTCACTGTGCACAATTTTTTTAAAAAGAATCTATTCTAAAATACAAATTGATATGTCTTAGTATTTATATTGTGTGTGCGTGTTTGTGTGTGTTGCGTGTAGTTGAGTAAGTGAGTGCGCATGAGTATGTTTTAACTCTCACTAAATATTGCCATTAAATTTTATGTATATATATATATATCTTCTATTGCTATATATTGCTTCTGTTTGTTCGTAGTAATTAAATAATGTATATACATAATACTATATATTAAAAGTTTTTTACTTACATTTTTCCAAATCGTAAAATATGAACATATATTTTGACCTCATCGCTATATCGAGGCCAAATCTTAGATCGTCCCTTTTTCATCCCATGATGCATGAATTCGTAAAACGAAATCTCATTGGTATTAGATATTAAGAATTGAAATCCCTGCTTTAATGTAATAAGTTTAATATGTTTGCTAAGTTATATTGCTCGCATTAAATTTGAAGTTATACAAAACAATTTAAGTAAATTTATATCGTGATTTTAATATACCATAAACGTAAACGAAACACGTTGGAACGTCCGTGACTTCGTCACGGTCGTGTAGCCATTGGCAAGACCATTATTATATTTCATCGTATAACTGTGCTGGGATGTTATTTTTTATTGTGAAACTTACACTTGTTACCATCGCATACCACAATAACTATGATCTCGGAGCAGTTAAAAAGAGTTCGAAATTTAACATTTGTAGTAAATGAACAGGTTAGCCAATGTTTTTGTCGATTAACGTTAAATTGAAATCAATTCTTGTACGTGTCTAATTCGCTTTTGAATTATCAATATGACATTTTTAAAGTTTTGCTTCTGCTTTGATAACCAACGTTACTGAATTAACAAACAATTGAATATCATCGTTATATTTATATCGCGTAGATAACGAATGCTTTATTACTTAAACTAAATAACGATTGGTTCTAGTAATCGAGGGTTCATCCCGATGTTTCGTAGCTATATGGTCGATTTATCGAAGAAGGCGACATCGGCTGCCCCGTGTCGCCTTGCACTGCGAGTGCATAGGGGCCTCCCTCCTAACCTTCACCCAGTGCAGAGGGGCTCCGGTGCGTTCCTCTGGAGATCCCAGAGCCGCTCACCATGCACCGGGGAAGGGCCATCGGGGGAGTTTTTAGTAGGTAAAATCACCACAACCCCGAGATTTCTTCTTGGAGACTTCCCCCCCGCCCATCAAGAAAAAAATGGTCGATTTATCTTAAAGTTTTCAAGAATGATAAGGCAGAGAATTCTGCTTTTGCATAAGAGGGTCAGCAAGATCGGGCAAGAACAACGACGTCGCACAATACCGACGTGAAGTGACATGGACTATACATATTGACTATGACTTTATTTATATATTTTTGTATTTATATTTATATAATATATATTTAACTAAATTTTTATAACATCATATTGGTATTATCTGTAACGGTGTTATAATTTTTGTTGATTTAAATAAATAAATAAATATTATAGCTCCGTGTTTACTTGATGTGAGGTGTGACCGAATTCTTTATAATTCATTTGATTGGCATCAAACTTGTAAAACCTTTACTTAAATCAGGTGAGCCGCATGATCGTTTATAGTTATCCAATAGAAACGAGTATGCTCTAAACAACACGACTGAGTAAAACTTCTTTATCTCCATCATATGTATAATTAGATGAGACGTCAACAGCCTAATGTTGAGGTTCAGGCTAAGCGACCTGAGAGCTATGCCACCTCTCAATCTGGTGTAGCAGTAAGGGCCAGCCTATCTGGCCAACTGTGTAGTTTGTCCATAAAAAAAATAGCCTAACATGTACGTTCTGCGAGACGTAAGTACGTGGGTTACTATCTCCTAGCTTACGCTTACTTGGAATGGTTAACAAGAATACACTACGCTGTATTGCTCCTACAGTGTGATACAGACAATAGACCTGACTCAGAAAATCTCTTTCTATGTTTACTAACTTATCTCCCTCTCAACTTCCCTTCGCCTCGTCCGGTCACACTTTTCATAACGCGTTCACCAGTTTACTCCCCAAGTCAAGCGTGCGTAAAGAAGTCTTAGTTTAAAAGGTGCAAAATGCGTTTCAAATATTTTGCAAACACGACCGATAATAGAACCAAATGTTTTCATTTCCGATGTAACACAACACTAGGCCGACTGTCGGTCGTTTGCATTTTGTTGACCTTGTCTACAATCACGCAATTGCGTTACAATTCGACTGGTTGCCCGCGTCCTGCCGTCGGCCATTGTCATCAATTCTACTCTCGTTTAAAAGTGGCCGGAATCTCCTTCAGTGGTCATGCCGACGTTTATTACATCCTTAATTGCTTTAACCTTTATGAAATATAAGAGTCATTGTCCGAACGGTCGCCTCAAGTTGCATAGAACGGGTTGCTAGACCCGAATTCGATCCCCAGTGCTGACGCCAATGAAATTGTTCGTTGCAATTTTAAGTGCTGATTTAACACTTGCCCTACAGTGAAAAAAAAACTTCGTGACTGACTGTGAACTTCGGACTCTTTACGTAAATAAATCTAAGACATGAAAAGTCCATTAATCCTTCTTCTTCGTCCTTCGTCTGTACTGAAAACGCCTATGGGACATGTATAGCCAATTACTATACATGATGAAAGATAGAGACGTGTTAGTTCAGTAGCCTGGCTCTCGTACTCATGCTAACAAAATGGATTCAATACCCGGCGTCAGCATTAATGAAATCGTTTCACTGCGCGGGTGCTGGGGGAGGGTGTAACTTCTCCTGGGACGTGCTTGAGAGCATAGTGCAGAGAGACTCCGGCGCGTTCCAATGGAGATTCTGGAGCCCCTCGTCATGCACCGGAGAGGGCCGTCAAAGCAGGGGTTTAGTGAGTAAGAACCTCATATAACCCCGTCTTCCCCAGGAGGCGCGGTATCTTGGAGGGGATTTCTTGAAGATTTCCCCCCTTCCCCGCCAACAAAAAAAAATGGTTTGGAGACAAAAATTAACCATATTCTAACCTAAGAATATAATGATCAGATATCATAAGCATTATAATTCTTCTAAAATAAGTGTGTCAGTGTCATGACGACGATTTTGACCAATAATTAAAATGTATGTATATGTATTTGACTTCTCTTCTGCGTTTTGATCTTTATACGTAAACCTTTAAGAGCTTCTCGTTAGTAGATATCTCACAGATGGTCGAATGGAGTGACTTGACCCAGTCCCCTGGCACGGAGATAAGTAATTTCCCTGCTGTCCGCTCACGCGTTACCACGTCGTTATATAACACTTGCGTAAGGCGATCGTTTGGTTAGTTGCATAATCCACACCCGGTAATCGAGACCACGACGAGCCAGTGCGTCAGCTATAAACTTATCGAAGTTAACAGTTGCCTGATAAAGTTTTTATGTATATTTAAAACTCTTGTAATAACGTATTTTTCAATCAACTTTCAAAATTTAGGTTATCAATTCGTCATTTTTATTTACAAGTATATTTACGAGTAAAAACAAAAATCGACTCAAATAAAATCAAACTTTAAACGCGCGGACGCCCGGTTTTTATGAATTATCGTAGGAATCAGAACAGGATCAGAACCTAACCAAACTCATTTAACTACTATTGAAGTACATCCTTTCAATAAGAAATGAATCATCGAAATCGGTTGGCGTGATATTGAGTTATTCGTCCATTTTCCGCGCACATACTTAATGCAAATTTAAAACTTATATGATATCTCGTGGATGCCATTTATAGAATGGGACTACACGGGAAGCACAGGCTTTCAAATAAAAAAAAGAATCATTCAAATCGGTTAACCCTATCGAAAGTAATGACTCATCAATTCATTAATTCAAAGGTAAAAAAAATATACAGACTAATTGAGAACCTCCAATTATTTTTAAGTCGGTTGAAAAGTGAGACTATTATTCTTAAATATAGACGACAACAATTTATAAAAGGTAGTTCTATTCACAACATTTGTCATGTGTCGATGTGATTTAATAAAAATCAGTTGAACGTTCAATCTATGATTTTCGAATTCCGGTTACCCTGCTGTAAATTATTTATTGATTATACAGTTAGCACAATGCGATCGCAACCGAACTGTGGGGCATTCACTTCATACAAGCCATTGTTGAGATTAAAGTAATTGAAGCCATGGAAACGGAAAATATCTGCGCGTCGCTGGCTTATTCAAATCGAGAGGTATTCCATTTAAAAGAAAAAAAAATGGAAAAAAGAATAAGGGCCACTATCTAATAATCTTTCATAGACAAAAGGAATGTAAAGAAACGAAAGAGGTTGTTATTCTTTTAGCAGGGGGAAATGAGTTCACCTGACATTCAAAGTTCACCGCCACCCATAAATGCTCCAGATGAATTACAGATGCATATTTGACCTTTTTTAACAAGAATATTTACGAGTGAAATTAAAAATCTACCCTAAAAATTAACTTAAAAGTGTATAATAGATGTAAAATGCAGTATTTGAAGTAGTCAAAGACTTCGTCTACCTGGGTCTTGGCCCGAGTAACTTCAACAAAGATATCGATAGACACAATTAGTTGGGTTTAGTTCAGCTGGATGTAAAGGATTGTTGAGATTGATAAAGCAAAGGATTGTGTATGGTGGTATTGGGGAAGGTAGAGGGTGAATTTCCAGCAGAAGATAAACACAAGCTGATAGTGATGTAGTAATAGCAATCGTCTTACCGTCAGCGACGACTTATACGACGAAATTATACTTCGCACGAACTCTAATGTATTCCCGAAATTTCATAATTATCAACGAAATTTTAGCGTTTTCATTCTTTCTTCTTCCATATTCATGCTCGCAGCATGAGAAGAGCTTAGATAGTCATGAACCTACTACCAATATCTTTTTTTTTTTAATAATTTCTAAGCAAGTGCTTGACTACGATCCCACCTGATGTTAAGTGGAAATGCAGTCCTGGATGGTAAGGCGCACTAGCTTAGTAAATGCCTATTCACTCATGTAGTAGGGAATTAGATCATGTAGTTCCTGAGCACACTCTCCAAAATGCAATCTGTATAAAACCGAAATGCTAGCTACCTCACGCCTGTGCTCAAGACTGAGCAGATTGGTTTCAGCTGCGTTACCAAATAGCCTCTTAGCCCGCCTCTCCACCGAGTCGAAAGCTGCGAGATGGCATTTAGCTGCGCCTGCCCAAATGTGACAGCACTATTCTACACACGACAGGACTTGAGCTTTATAAAGTGTTAAAAGCTGTCCCGCAGAGAAGTACGGTTGCACTTTGACCAAGATCCCAACTTTTTTTTGCAGCTATCTTAGCCTTAGACTCTCAATCAATATTTTTCTACTCCACCGGTATACTTCCGGAACCAAATGTTTAATGTTACGATAGATAGTATCAGATGGCATAATACCAATAACGCATAATAATCGCAGAGTATCGACGTCTTACTACGTAGCTACGGCGAAACAAAAAAAAGAAGCAGATCGTTAATGTTGCACTTTCATAAGATGGCCAATTTCCGTACTTTCTTCCCCACCAGTAAAGACGTTAATGCATACTTCTAAAGAGCTCGGCGAAATTGTCCCCTTACGTCTAAACGCTAGTAAGTAACAATTATCTCTCCCCACGTTTCTATTTGCATGAGCAATTACTTTAGAAGTCTCCTTTTGTTGAAGTCGAAATGACTTTAACTATAATTGTGTCACTTTCACTATCCAACGCTTTTGTTAGGTTTTTTTATAATAATGCTATGAATGTAAGCAGACTACACCTTTTGACAATACAATTTGTAAGTATAGCTGAAAAGAGAGTATTTATGTAGGAATATTATGCAAATATTCTATCTCATCATTTCAGCCGTAAAACATCCACTGCTGGACATAGGCCTCCCCCAACGATTTTTCCAAAAGGACCGGTTGTAAGCGGCCCGCATCCAGCTGCGTCCTGCGACCTTTATGAGGTCGTTAGACCACCTGGCGGGTGGACGTCCCACACTGCGCTTGCTGGTCCGTGGTCTCCAGTCGAGAACTTTTCGAATCGGCCATCTGTTCTACGCGCTATGTGCCCTGCCCATTGCCACTTCAACTTGCTTATCCGGCGAGCTATGTCGGTTACCTTCGTTCGTCTACGGATCTCCTCATTCCTGATTTGATCTCGTAGAGATACTCCGAGCATAGCCCTCTCCATAGCTCGTTGTGCGACTTTGAGCTTGCTTATGAGGCCCATAGTGAGAGACCATGTTTCTGTTCCGTATATCACTGGGAACACACACTGGTCGAAGACTTTCGACTTCAAGCACTGAGGTATTTTGATAGATATTCTATTAAGATGTAACTAATTATAATCAGGGTTTAATTAATAATTTTTCGACATTTTCAATACCAGAGTAGCCTCTATATTTTATAGTCTATATATCAAATGTAGGTTACATTTAAAAAATGTCCACAAGAGGCTATTGGCAATACATAGTACAACATACGCAACACATATCACAAACGAACACATTCAAAATTTAAAAGTCAGTGTAATGAACAAATTGTGAATCCCTTTGTTGGCAGTCAGTACAGTGAACGTTGATCATAAAACTGTTGTGGATTGTATTTAAAATAAGACGATTGATCTTATTCTTGTCACATTTAAGGTCCACTTAAACTCAGGGGAAAAGCACATTCATTAGTAGTTTTCTATTTAGTCATTAGAATGGGATCAAAATATTTTATAGTTTTGGTGATTAAAGTTGTTACAAACAAAGTGACATTAAAATATAGCCGTGAGTATAAAAAAGGGTCGGTTAAGAAAGTTTGAATATCTCGGAAGATAAAGACGCTAGCTAACTGAAATAAATTGTGCGTGATAGACAATTCAATATCCTTAAAATAAAATAAAATATTTTTATCAATTTATTTATATTTCATTAAAAAACATAAACTTAAACGATAAAGGATATCGTACGTAAACTTAGATAATAAAGTATTTTTTATTAAATTTTATTTTTAGAGTTTAAAGTTTTTAGTACGTAGTGTCGCCACATGGAGGCAACACTATGTACTAAAATTTGCTCATGAGTGTATTTTGCGTGCGTTATAACTGGTTCACGTTTTTACAAGCAATAAATTGGAAAGGTGCATGTCACGGGTTCGCAAGTTAATATGGCTGCATTTATCGGTCGAAGCGGTATCGACAGGTGTGTTTATTATAGGCTACAGATACACTTTTACCTTTTGCATTTTATATTTTAAATAAAAAAAACCTTTGGAAATGTTACTACAATACCAATATAAGTGTCGTAAAACCTCTCACATCTTTTTAACCCAAGACAGAAACAGCCATCACTGGTTTTTAAGCGCCTTCATCCAGCTTGCTCCTGTCGCCTTTATAAGGTCCTCAATCTACATAGTACGTGGACGTCCTGCATGCCTTTTTTTTTATGAAGGGGGGAAATTTTCAACAAGATACTCCGCCTTCTGTGGGCGAAAGGCAGGGTTATGTGGGGTTTTTATTTTCGCAGTTCAAGACGACACGGGCCAGCCGATGTCGCCTTCTTCCCGGGTCCACTTTGGCGTACGACAAAGGCCACCATCCTTGTCGCCCAGTGAACCCAAGGCCCTTTTTAGTCGCCTCCTACGACCAGCAGGGGATACCGTAGCCTCATTCTAAGAGCCCAGAACTACAGGGTGTGGACGTGGGCGTCCTAACATAACCTACATACGCTGAGTTCGTTGGTGCGTGCTCCCATTAACCGCCAAACTAATAATTAAACCGCATTAAATTGTTATGAAGCAAAAACTAACGATATAATCGCAAGGAACATCCAAACAGCTTACGCGTAAGTTAAAATGTATACAGCTCTATAGTGAGGGTGGGATGGGGTGAATTGCTTCCCACAGACCACCCCGCCGTAGCACGTCTCGCTAAATAATAGATGAAGGCACGGCCATTGATAGCGTAAAGGCACTAAACTCCCGCAAACTAATATTAACAAGAGTTGTTTAATGATCGACCGGTTTAAGAAGAATTGTCTTGTAATGCAACTTGCTTAATCTTTTATAGGATTTAGGAAGCGGTCGTCCGTTTCTCATCCGACTTCAAAAATGGAGGAAGTTCTCAATTCGTCTGTATGTTTTTTCAGACATAGACATTTTATTTATTGGCATCATAATACACAAACACATTACAGACAAAATATAGCACACATTAAAAAAGTATAAGAAATAAATAAAATACAGTTACACGGACAAATAGTACATAACATATGATGCCAATATCGGACACCATCTCAGCATATGCAATGATATTCAGCGGTGCCCGGAACTACCTAAAGACGTATAAATATGATACATGAATAAAACAGTTATGAGATTAATATATATTATATACAATAAAATAATAGATGAATTGTTTTTTATAAATAAATATATTATTAAGTTAAAAAAAATGATAATTAAACGTAAAAAGTTTAGAGAAGTTTACAGTTTTCTAATGATTGTTACCTCATAACTTTGGATCGTGGGCGTCCTAACATAACCTACATACGCTGAGTTCGTTGGTGCGTGCTCCCATTAACCGCCAAACTAATAATTAAACCGCATTAAATTGTTATGAAGCAAAACTAACGATATAATCGCAAGGAACATCCAAACAGCTTACGCGTAAGTTAAAATGTATACAGCTCTATAGTGAGGGTGGGATGGGGTGAATTGCTTCCACAGACCACCCCGCCGTAGCACGTCTCGCTAAATAATAGATGAAGCCACGGCCATTGATAGTGTAAAGGCACTAAACTCCCGCAAACTAATATTAACAAGAGTTGTTTAATGATCGACCGGTTTAAGAAGAATTGTCTTGTAATGCAACTTGCTTTATTTAGGATTTAGCAAGCGGTCGTCCGTTTTTCATCCGACTTCAAAAATGGAGGAAGTTCTCAATTCGTCTGTATGTTTTTTCAGACATAGACATTTTATTTATTGGCATCATAATACACAAACACATTACAGACAAAATATAGCACACATTAAAAAAGTATAAGAAATAAATAAAATACAGTTACACGGACAAATAGTACATAACATATGATGCCAATATCGGACACCATCTCAGCATATGCAATGATATTCAGCGGTGCCCGGAACTACCTAAAGACGTATAAATATGATACATGAATAAAACAGTTATGAGATTAATATATATTATATACAATAAAATAATAGATGAATTGTTTTTTATAAATAAATATATTATTAAGTTAAAAAAAATGATAATTAAACGTAAAAAGTTTAGAGAAGTTTACAGTTTTCTAATGATTGTTACCTCATAACTTTGGATCGTGGGCGTCCTAACATAACCTACATACGCTGAGTTCGTTGGTGCGTGCTCCCATTAACCGCCAAACTAATAATTAAACCGCATTAAATTGTTATGAAGCAAAAACTAACGATATAATCGCAAGGAACATCCAAACAGCTTACGCGTAAGTTAAAATGTATACAGCTCTATAGTGAGGGTGGGATGGGGTGAATTGCTTCCCACAGACCACCCCGCCGTAGCACGTCTCGCTAAATAATAGATGAAGCCACGGCCATTGATAGTGTAAAGGCACTAAACTCCCGCAAACTAATATTAACAAGAGTTGTTTAATGATCGACCGGTTTAAGAAGAATTGTCTTGTAATGCAACTTGCTTTATTTAGGATTTAGGAAGCGGTCGTCCGTTTCTCATCCGACTTCAAAAATGGAGGAAGTTCTCAATTCGTCTGTATGTTTTTTCAGCATAGACATTTTATTTATTGGCATCATAATACACAAACACATTACGGACAAAATATAGCACACATTAAAAAAGAATAAAAAATAAATAAAATAAAGGTAAAGTTACACGGACAAATAATACATAACATATAATGCCAATATCGGACACCGTCTCAGCATATGCAATGATATTCAGCGGTGCCCGGAACTACCTAAAGACGTATAAATATGATACATGAATAAAACAGTTATGAGATTAATATATATTATATACAATAAAATAATAGATGAATTGTTTTTTATAAATAAATATATTATTAAGTTAAAAAAAATGATAATTAAACGTAAAAAGTTTAGAGAAGTTTACAGTTTTCTAATGATTGTTACCTCATAACTTTGGATAGCGTGAATCAATTTTGATGATTTTTTATTTGGAAGCTAGTACGTCTACTGTCCATCAGGTCCAATTGTGGCATCTATAAGAAAACCACGTAAGTCTTAAATTTATTACTAAATGAGGTACGTGCGTCGATCTCGATTATTTTTTTATTTTCCAATAATGTTCTTCAAGGGTAGTTTGATGAGAAATTGGTTAGGTTCGGATTAATTCTATTTCGTAATATGCCTATTGGATTTTAAGTCAATTTTTGTTCTTACTCGTAAATAAACAATGCATGTTGTTACTACCAGTTAGTATATTGAGTATAAATAATTTGATATTTACGTAAAACTTTCTAGCAACAAAAGTGGGCAAATCTAAAATGTAATTTGCTTTGTTGTAGAATTATTGATATACATATATACGCCGTCTGTGGCTGATACAGACACAATAACATTCCAAGACTAGTCATTGATTCACGGCCTCTTGTGTTCCACGAGAGGTGGGGATTAATTGACTCGCTTCTGCGATACACCGCGGTCTGTGCGAATACTTACTCTGATTTTAAATGTATTTATATTATAGTATGTATTTATATTTAGGAAGCGTCAATAGCCTAATGGTTTAGGGTACGGCCTCCGAATCGTAAGGTCGTGGGTTCGAATCCACCATTCGAATATTGCCGTGAACCATCTCCTAGCACAAGCTTAAGCTTAGTTGGAATGGTTAACAAGATTGTTAGTAATATTTCTGAAAAAAAAAATAAAAGAAATATTGCTAGCTTTCTTTAAAAAAAAACAAATTATCCGTTAACGTTTACCGTTATAGCTCCTTATGCTTAATATATATACAGCTTATTGGAGTGAACCGATTTTGATGACTTTTTTAATTTTAAAGTTGGTGGTTGGTCCCCATTTAAATTTGGTCCAATTCTGTCAATGGCATTCACAAGAAAACTATATACACGACAAATAAATAGGCGAATAATTCAATATCACGGCAACCGATTTCGATGATTCATTTTTTATTCAATTTCTATCAGAAATACAAAGAGGGCGTCCGCGTGTAATAGCGTTTAACGTATGATTCGATTTGATGTTCCGTTTTTCGTTTTTACTCGTAAATATACTTGTCTTCTTCTTCTTCTGCCTAGCGTTTTCTCGGCCTACAGCCAGGGTCCGCTTTCATACTTAGTCTCCTCCACTTTGCCCGGTCTTCGGCATCCTCGTTTGTTAGGTGGTTCACTAACATGTCCGCTTTAACGACGTCCAGCCAGCGTTTCTTGGGCCTCGTACATTGAGGGCTAGGCATCTATTGCCGACATAGTCAGACGGCCTGCGGTATATGTGTATATATGTATGTATATATATACTTGTCTATAATATATTAATATTCAATATCTTTAAAATAACTTATATGATACTAGTTAATTTCAACGGAGTAACGAGTTGCTCCACACGAAGTGTAAACTGTTCTCACACGTGAAGTTTAACCGTTATACAGTTAAATTAAACGGCTCTTATGAAACGGCAGCCAACGTTAGACGATTCCGTTATTACAAAATACTGTCGATACCATACGACTCCTACACAATGGCGTTTTCTATATCCTAACGACAGTTTAGTTCATGCTTTGAAGCACTAGCATTCAAGTCTATCTAGACCAAAAAATAGAGTGTAGGTGCATGAAATAACAACAACCTGACAATCGGTAAAATTGTTCAAAACATAATTATAAATAGAACTTTTAAGTTCCCCATCGTTCCGTGTATGGAAAAAATTACTTGGTCAAAGGAGAAGTGACCTCCAAGGTCAAAAAAATTGAATTTTTCGCGATTTTCAGCAAGACGGTAAGTTTTATCATAAAAATTGTAGCTAGTAAACGTACATCCCATAAAGTCACTGTCATCCATTTTAACCGACTTCAAAAAAGGAGGATGCACATCATTTGTATTTTTAAATGTTTTTTTTTTTTGTGTTTAAGGGTTTGCTTTTGTATTAATTTCGAAAACTTATTTCATACTAGCTGCGCCCTGCGGTGTTACCAGTAATTGAAAAGTATTTATTTACCTAATTACATGACCTATATGTCAGTGAAAGTCTCATCGGTCTCGTCAAAATCGGTCCGAAGACTAGCCGGACAAACAGACTGACAGATAGACAGAAATTATATATAAATGTAATTTTAATATATTCATTCATATGCAAGTAGTAAAAAGTGTGTATTTTAATATTAAAAATAGGCAACCCATTCTTATGGAATTAAATGGTTACAGCGATCGGGTTAAATTCGATTCAACTCAATGTAACACATATTCTAAGTTAACATGCAAACACGTCACTTAGCATTGAATAAGTTGGTATTGACACACTTCTGAGTTACATTACAGTTTGAAAACATTGCAGAGCACGCTTGCGTGAAACAGTCCATCGTTCATTGATAAAATTTAGTACAACTAAGCACGTACACTACGCAACATAGCGTAATAACATCGTACAATAAATACAATAGCAAATTGTCTCTTAAAATCAAGCTATTAAAATTGACTTTCGCAACTTTTTTAAAAAAGCATTAATGTCTTAATTTATTTACTTATACAGTTTATCTAAGAAATTTACACTTAAAAGCTAACTTAACACCCAAAAATCGGCCGAGACACGTTCTTGACGATCCGGACGACGCGATTACCATTGCACAGGCTAGATCTCTACAAATCCACAAAGCGTCCATTCGCGACTATCGGAGGTTGCGAATAATCCCTGCGCGTTACCGCTATTTTATGGGCAGGCCCCACCCCTTAGATGTTAGGAGCGTTGCTGGAGTTTCTTCGGCCACTTCTTCTCCCAGCGCCAACGCTTCCCGAAGTGGCACTCAAAGTTAGTTTAGCTTTTGAATGTCTCTTAGATTATCCGTGAAATAGCAACCGACCGAGTCGTGGTTCGGCCCTCTCGGGCGCCCTCGGATCGGCATGCTTACGCGTAACATAGTAACCGTCCAAGCCGAGGTTACCCCTCACCGGGGGGACCCTTGTGTCGAGTTACTAGCGATAGAGGTTCAGGCTAAGCGACCTAAGAGCTATGCCACCTCTCAATCCGGTGAAGCAGTCAAGGCCAGCTTCTCTGGCCAATCTGTGTAGTTCGTCAAAAAAAAAACCCAAAAATAAGTAATACTACATAATATAAGCTCTTACGTCTTTTTAACCCAAGCGGGGTAGACAGAAGCAGCTTTCGCTGGCCACCTCTCGATAACTTTTTTGGCCCCATATATCACAGGTGATGTGCACGTTGCCATACACCGGGCACAAACTTTTAGCAAGGGATTTTTTGTACTTACAAAACCTAAATAGCAGCAGTTCATTGGTTCAAGCCGACTTGTATTTAAACCCGGAACCGTCACATCGCAAGTCAGCCCGCTTAGTCATTAAGCTACCTGTCGCTTTTCTAGTTGTTAGGAAATACTTGATAGGCGTCCTAAACTTTTTAGTATCTTAAACAATATATTGGAACATTTATTGGAAGGTTTCAATCCCGTTTATTAGGAAAGAAAATATATAGCTAATAATATAGTACAGAAGCAGAAGAAAAAAGTTCTCACGACCTTATGACCATAGACAAAATTTGTGACCTCTATCCGCCTTTCACCGAACTTATTAGTTCCCATATGTGACTAAGGTTAAATCCAACGCTAACTGTTAACATATTTTATTAGTATTACAGTTACATACGAATATAATAAAATATTTGCACACACAACTTAACATATGAAGTAGGAGTACACGATAGATATCGATATTACATAAAATATCGATATATGGACGCGATATATCACTTCAATCCGATATTATCGAATCTTCTAATAAAATAAATCGATATATTTCATCCGATATACGAAATATTGTAAGAAATTAAATAAAAAAGCATTCCATTCTTTCTTTTATTTGTGGTTGTCAACCACTTGAATAAAATAAAACCCTTACTTGCGCTGCCATCACGAAGAGTGTAGTTTAGTATGTTACTACACTTGTACTCGGACTCGTTGTGTAAATTTCATAATCTATGCATGTAGTCTGTACTGCTAGCAGAATCAAATCAAATAGTCTGGACTGGTATCCGAAGCGAGAACCTCTCACTTACGCGCCGAGTACTTTATTAGTACAAAACTAATATTTAATAAAAAAAATATATTATAAAAAATTTCGATATATGAAAAATATCGATATATTTGTACAATATATCGCGTAGTATCGATACAACCTCACGATATATTATATTATTTTTGACATGAAAATCCCTAATATGAAGGTGATAAATAAACCACAGTGGTTACCATACAATGAAAAGCGAGCATGATTGAAGACCCAATAAAAAACTATAAGGAAAAATATACGTATTCAAGGCACGATTTTGTCAGGAAAGCAAAAACAATGCAAAATATGACACAAGACTTCCTACTTTGGTATACCGAGATTCATTCACCAAATTCCATTTATGTGCGAACGGAACGCCTGCGCATTTAAAGACTATTAAAAAATAAAAATTAACTTGAAATACTTGAATTTAAGTTAGTTTAGCTTTTGAATGTCTCTTAGATTATCCGTGAAATAGCAACCGACCGAGTCGTGGTTCGGCCCTCGGGCGCCCTCGGATCGGCATGCTTACGCGTAACATAGTAACCGTCCAAGCCGAGGTTAATTTCACCGGGGACCCTTGTGTCGAGTTACTAGCGATAGAGGTTCAGGCTAAGCGACCTAAGAGCTATGCCACCTCTCAATCCGGTGAAGCAGTCAAGGCCAGCTTCTCTGGCCAATCTGTGTAGTTCGTCAAAAAAAAAACCCAAAAATAAGTAATACTACATAATATAAGCTCTTACGTCTTTTTAACCCAAGCGGGGTAGACAGAAGCAGCTTTCGCTGGCCACCTCTCGATAACTTTTTTGGTCCCATATATGACAGGTGATGTGCACGTTGTCATGCACCGGGCACAAACTTTTAGCAAGTGATTTTTTGTACTTACAAAACCTAAATAGCAGCAGTTCATTGGTTCAAACCGACTTATATTTAAACCCGCGACCGTAACATCGCAAGTCAGCCCGCTTAGTCATTAAGCTACCTGTCGCTTTTCTAGTGGTTAGGAAATACTTGATAGGCGTCCTAAACTTTTTATTATCTTAAACAATATATTGGAATATTTATTGGAATGTTTCAATCCCGTTTATTAGGAAAGAAAATATATAGCTAATAATATAGTACGGTAGCAGAAGAAAACAGTTCTCACGACTTTATGACCATAGACAAACTTTGTGACCTCTATCCGCCTTTCACCGAACTTATTAGTTCCCACATGTGACTAAGGTTAAATCCAACGCTAACTGTTAACATATTTTATTAATATTACAGTTACATACGAATATAATAAAATATTTGCACACACATCTTAACATATGAAGTAGGAGTACACGATAGATATCGATATTACATAAAATATTGATATATAGACGCGATATGTCACTTCAATCCGATATTATCGAATCTTCTAATAAAATAAATCGATATATTTCATCCGATATACGAAATATTGTAAGAAATTAAATAAAAAAGCATTCCATTCTTTCTTTTATTTGTGGTTGTCAACCACTTGAATAAAATAAAACCCTTACTTGCGCTGCCATCACGAAGAGTGTAGTTTAGTATGTTACTACACTTGTACTCGGACTCGTTGTGTAAATTTCATAATCTATGCATGTAGTCTGTACTGCTAGCAGAATCAAATCAAATAGTCTGGACTGGTATCCGAAGCGAGAACCTCTCACTTACGCGTCGAGTACTTTATTACAAGTACAAAACTAATATTTAATAAAAAAATATATTATAAAAAAATTTCGATATATGAAAAATATCGATATATTTGTACAATATATCGCGTAGTATCGATACAACCTCACGATATATTATATTATTTTTGACATGAAAATCCCTAATATGAAGGTGATAAATAAACCACAGTGGTTACCATACAATAAAAGCGAGCATGATTGAAGACCCAATAAAAAACTATAAGGAAAAATATACGTATTCAAGGCACGATTTTGTCAGGAAAGCAAAAACAATGCAAAATATGACACAAGACTTCCTACTTTGGTAGACCGAGATTCATTCAACAAATTCCATTTGTGTGCGAACAGAACGCCTACGCATTAAAAGACTATTAAAAAAAATAAAAATTAACTTGAAATACTTGAATTTAAGTTAAGTTATTATCAATAAATAAGGTCTCCCTCGTGCATACAATCCAAGTTGCTGAAATCAAAATGCTGAGATGGATGTGTGACAAACTTCGCAACGAATTTGTGCGACGAAGCCTGAGTGCACGCGACATTGCCGACAAGATGCAGGAGAGTAGGCTGCGAAGGTATGGACACGTTAAGAGGAGGCCCGACTACGTAGAGAACCTCGCGCTACAACTTTCCCTTCCCGGTCGAAGACCCAAGACAAGTGCAACATCACCGAAGACGATGTCGGGGGGACCAAGCGAAGTGGAAAGCGAAAATCCGGACAGCTGACACCATTACCATGTGGGACCAATAGCAAGGACGAGAGAGAGATAGAAGGTCTCTCGCGCTCAGAGTTAGCAATTTGCTTTGGACTAAGGTCCTTTTATAATAAAGGAGATGAGGACAGCCATTGGTGTCTTGTATGAGAGCTTTTATACATACACACATATTCCTCATCCCTGCGGATCAAGCATGGCTGTAACTTGAAGAAATGCCAATGAATATACCATAGACAAATATAAAAAACTAGGGTACAAAAAATATTGACATCTTACTATGGAATAATGAACTACAAAGACTGTCTTTATCTACAGAGTGGCTGTAATTATGGCTAGATGTATATCTGTGTCAGAGTTCTAGACAATGTCTATACTATGGAGAATAAGTATGATACATTACATAAAATAACTTGATTATACTTTAAATTAAAACAAAAATACATCGTACAATATATAAATGGTAAGAATTGCGATAGGCTAATAAAATGTTTAACAAAACAGAGATTGACAATAAAAAGTAATATCGTATATCCCATATTTTACATTGGTAATAAATACCTATTTAAATGTACAATTGGGATGCAAGGCAGGTTGGATAAACAAGCGTAGCGAGTGACACAGGCAAACGAAACTCCCTGTCGCCAACCATGTTGAACGATGCCAAGAATACTGATGGCCATCTCTATTTACGTAATTAGGGAGTTAGACACGACTAGACCACACAGCGGAATGAAGAAGCACAGGAAATAATAAATTGAGCGATCTTACACTCGCCGATGATTTACTATTGTATAATTGGGATCATAATGCGGGCTGTGCACTCGCAAAGATTAATGATTGGTTAGATAAATTCTTTATTGGACTAAAAGATATGCACAAAGCTGGACTTAATGCTATGTAACTTTTTCTTAGAGCCACTAAAATAGATACTTTTATACGAATAATAATTATAGTGATTATAACTGACTTCTGACGGAGGTTCTCAATCCGTCTGTATTTTTTGAATGCTTGTGCACTCTTCGCAGTAATTTATGAACCGATTTTGATTTTCTTCGACTAAAAATGTTCGGTTTGAACCAGTTCCAAGATTAATTTTGTTGACATACTCGTAGATCAGGCAATTTTGGGTTCAGCCCTGTAGTTCTGGGCTCTCAAGAATAAGACTACGGTATCCCCTGCTTGTCGTACAAAGCGACTAAAAGGGGCCTCGGGTTCACTGGGCGACAAGGGTGGGGGCCTGAGTCATCCACCAAAGTGGACCCGGGAAGAAGGCGACATCGGCTGGGCCGTGTCGCCTTGCGCTGCGAGGGCACAGGGGAGACCCTTGTGCCGAATTACTAACGATAGTGGTTCAGCCTAAGCGACCTAAGAGCTATGCTATCTCAATCCGGTGAAGCAGTCAAGCTTCTCTGGCCAATCTGTGTATTTCATCATAAAAAAGCGAAATTTTATAGCACCCACGTCCGATTTAATCGCTTTCACTTCACTGATAGATTGTTTTTAAACTGAAGAAGAAATGTAGGGATGGTAATTTAATCATAGTAGAATACTGTAAGTCGTTTAACAAGCATCCTTTGCACGCTTTCTAAATAGGACCGCCATTAATCAATGCTAAAAAAGGTTGACGGAAGCTGTTCGGAGAAGGTTAGTAGAAAAAAGGTTTATTATCGTATCCAAGTATAAGCACGCGCTAAGAGTCTATTGATATAACGCTATTGTGCTCTCAAACATTGAATTTTGAATACGTGCGCAATTTATTTATTTTTAACAAAGATAAAATTAGATTAAGTCTTTTTGTACACTTTAGATAAAGTAACGACGAATTTTCTTGACGTTTCTTTAATGTTTGGTACATTTTAGTATAAAAGCACCATTAAGGACCTAATTTTAATCCAAATTCAAATAAAATAGTTTAAGTTAAAGTAACAGCATTTATATTTGTCCCACTGCTGGGCTTGTGCCTTCTCTGTAAAGAGAGTATAAGGGCATAATCCGCCACGCGGCCCTGGTGCGGATTGGTAGACTTCACTGTCAACTGTCACTGTCTTACAAAAATTTTCTACGACGTCTAGGTTTACTCACGATGTTTTACTTCACCGCCGAGCGCGTGGTAAATCAGCACATAAAATTGCAACAACAAATTTATTGGTGTCGCCACCGGGAATCTAACTCGGGTTGCTAGCGTACTATGCATCTTGAGGCGACCGCCCGGACACTGAGCTACCACGGCTCAAATAATATAAATTATAATAAAAGCATGTAAATATATGCAGGGTTATTGGTAATTCGACGTATTCCCGTGAGAAGGTGATAGGGTACACTATTCATAATAATTTACCCCCCCATATGCATTATGCAAAAGTGAACCATTTTTAAGTTATCATAAGCTTTTTTCAAAATAAGTCAAAAATACTAAATGAAATTTTTTTCAATTTAATCTTTTAATTTATAAAAATGCATAAACATTGTTTATCAATACTAAAACATTTTTAAGTAAAAATTTTAAAATGCGAGAAGAAAAACGAAATAATAAAGATAAAGAAGAGAAAAGAAGATGTAAGCTTAAGTTTTTACTACGAGATGGTTGAAGTCAATAGTCGATTGGTAGATTATAACCGACCGACGAATTCGATACGACCTTAGGTTTATGTAAGAGTAAGATTCGAGACAACTTACCGTTTCTTAAACTCCAGTGTCAACCAATCCGGGGCTCGTTCTTTATAAATTTTTCACTAGCTCTAAACAAGTATATTTACTACTGTTAGCTAGCAACACATGGCACCCAGCGATTGTTATGCATAATAACTACTTCCAATGATATCTTAGTGATTTACCTGAACCTTATTGTATCTATAATTCATAATTAATAATTTAGTTGATCGTCACATTAACTTGGAATTGTAAACAATAATTTAACTTTATTAGTTTGTAATCTAACTTCTAATTAATTTGTACAAAGATTGTGAGGACGCGCAGTTGTGACGGTATTTCGGTAAAATAATTATTTGTACAACGTTACGCCGTCTAAATAAAGCGAGTGTATTAGTTATTGGACTATTTTATTCCACAAGACCTATAAGTTATTACACGACAGCCCTGTAGTTCTGGGCTCTCAAGAATAAGACTACGGTATCCCCAGCCTGTCGTAGAAGGCGACTAGGCGACCTTTGTCGTCCGCCAAGGTGGACTCGGGAAGAAGGCGACATCGGCTGGCCCGTGTCGCATTCTTGCGACACTGCGAGGGCACAGGGGGGGAGGGAGTAACCTCCTCCCCCCCCCCCGGGATGTGCTCTCCTTGAGCACAGTGCAGAGGGGCTCCGGTGCGTTCCACTGGAGATCCTCACCATACACCGAGGAAGGGCCACCGGGGAGATTTTAGTGGGTAAAAACTCCACATAACCGCCGCCTTCCACCCAGAAGGCGGGTTATCTTTATGAAGATTTCCTCCTCGTTAACAATAAAAAAAGTTATTACACGAGTGAAAAACCAAATTCGACTTCGAATTGATTAGAATTAATGAACCTAATCAAACTGCTCGCTCTTAAAGTACATCCTTTACTATAAAAAAATTATCAACGAAATCGGTTGCCATGATATTGAGTTATTCGTCCATATGTCGCACATATAATTAATGCAAATTTAAGACTTAAAAAAATAATAATCCAAACCGGTTCACCCAGTCAAAAGCTATAAGAAAACAAACATAAAAAAAAACATACAGCCGAATTATATAATAACCGATAACCTTCTACTTTTTTAAAGTGGGTTGAACAGTTATAAGTACACACCGTAAGTGGTTACAGTTTGACGTAGCTCAGTTTCAAAGCTTTGAACATGACGAATCGCTCTCATCATTCTCAAAAGCTTTAACAGAGGGTCACGTTAAGATAAAGAAGCTTTAACCTACATTGACGGCGAGACTCTGACATAATGAAATTCACTTAAAATGCGTGAACATGCTTACACAATAAAGTAAATATCTTCCAAACACAATCAGATTGGAAATCTACCCAAATTTTACAGCTTATTACGTATATTGTACGTGCTTAATCATTAACTACGAGTACGTTAATCTACTAAAAGGAGGTTTTTAAAAAAATATACTTTATGTTTGTGCACTGATTATAAACCGATTTTATAAAAAAAAATTGTAGATTAAGATATTGGAAGGTGATTTTTTTATACTATCAAAGCAAGTGCTTGACCGGGATCGTGGACTTGATGTTAAGTGGTAATGCAATCTTCGATGGTAAGATGCACTAACTTAGTAAATGTCTATTCACTCTACTCTTGATAATACCCTCATTGTAATGCAATTTATCATAGTTTTTTTAACATCTGATCATGGTCACAGGGGGAGGGAATAACCTCCTCCCCCCCCCCCGGGACGTGCTCTCCTTGAGCACAGTGCAGAGGGGCTCCGGTGCTTTTCTCTGAAGATCCCGAAGCCCCTTGTCATGCACAGAGGAAAGGGCCACCGGGGAGGTTTTAATGGGTAAAACCACACATAACTACCATCTTCCAGAAGGCGGGGTATCTTTTGAAGATTTCCTTGCCGTAAACAAAAAAAAGGTTGCGAGTAGGCAAAATATAACAGCTAATTACACTTATTACGCGTCCACCATTTCAGCCGTTCATGGCTTTTTAATTGCCACATAGTACGCAGCGGAACATTACTAATGTGGTGAAGGTAGTCCGGAAAGTGCCGGCTATTGTTCGCGGCAGCTCCTTATACTGTAGTTAGCGGTACCACTTCATAGCCGCCGAGACATAGTGCGCCAAAATTCTCGGAATGTCTGCCGCATTCATTAGCTGAATATGGCTTCCTTTAATGTTAATAGACTGCGGACTGCTTGCTGTTGTTCTAATGTTTTCATTAGTCTAAAAGTGCTGATAGACTTGATCATTCGCATGTAATAAGGTTTCTACCGTAAGTTACATGCGTTTGGGATATATACAATGTATTTAAATCACAAACAAAAATTAAAGACATGAAATTTACGCAGATTTCTAAAATAACAAAAAGTAAAAAATGTTTCAGGTGTCAAAAGTTGTAAACGTCTTGCTGTTGGTGAAACGATACAACGCATGGACGCGCCCTTTTATTTCCGAAATATCTTTAAAAAATCTATATGTTGTGTTAAAATTAAAAAAAGATAATACAAAGGAATTGATTAATTCTTCTTTTTTTTTAAATCGGTTCAAAATAAAACTCGCAGAAGAGAAATATAACAACTAAGACTGACAGCATTTTAGACAATTGTTTATTTTAATATGTAAATTACAATGAATGATAAGTTCGTTGTAGGGATGTTCATGCAAAAATTATATCGATAAGTTTTTCTATATCATATATCGTATTGTTGTATCGATACTATGCGATATATTGTATAAATATCGATATATCGTATTGTGTGTTCCAAAAATATCCGCGGCACACATATAAAATTTATACAACTAGCTATTGCGGAGAGTAGGACAGTAGTAACATACAATATTACTACATACGGTATTTGATTATCGGATGAAATATATAGATAATAGATGATTCGATAATATCGGATTGAAGCGACATATCGCGTGTACTCCTAGCCTGTTGTTGTGAGGCGAAAAGGGCCGCAATCAATGTGATTGCTTATTTCAATGCAGAAGCACGGTCGCGGATTGCGGAGTCATGGCATTTCGTAACCGCAATCGGGCACATTCCGTCGCGCGCCGGTGCAACGCCCCTCAGGTAAAACTACGCCGTTTGCGACTGACGCCTGTGCCCGAGCCATTAGAATAGACGACGTGCAAATATTGTCTTACCTCATCGTTCTATAAGGCCTTAGTTAGCCCTGTAGTCTTGGGCGCATAGAATTTCGGAAAACGGAAGGGATGGAGAGCTCTAGTCCAACATGAAGTGTCTCGTGTTGCTTTGACACAGCGAGGGTACTGGGTGAGACATTCCTCTTCTGGGACGTGCTTAGGTTCAAGTGCAGAGGGATACCGGTGTACCTTCCTACGGGAGGTCCTGGAGAATATAATATCGGAGAAGATTGGGAAGAGCTCAATGCACTGAGGTTGGAATCTCCCATCCCCTTTCCATCCCCTTTCCATCCCATTTTCCTTCAGAAGTTTTCATCCTCGATAGGTGATTAGTAACAGTATAGCAGCTCTTCGATTCGCGTATTTCTAGAAGTAATATGAAATGTTGTAATGTAAATGCAATATAGTAATTTATATGAAAAGGGGCGACGGTGCAACTTTGTACAGCTTGAGTAATACGAACCAATTCTGCTACTTATTAAAAATCTTACAAACATAAGTTCACTTAATCATGTTAAATGGCATGTGAGTTTAATCGCGGGTAAATAAACCTGTTATTATTTGAGGCCAACATATAATCAACGTCAATAAAATTATCTCAAGGAAAAATACCCGCCTCGTTACGATGATAAGTTCGTTACACGTAAGACCTTCAATTTATGACACACCCTTAATTTTGTACATGTAATTGAATCAAATGTTATTCTATAGCTAGTCTACACCGACTTCATGGTGTTAGTCCGTGGACAAAAGGAGACTGCAGGTCCGTTATGTTAGGAGAATTAATACAATCTATAACCTATAAGTATACTATCAAATTATTCGACTAATTTATTTAGCTTATTTAACGATGTTGTCTATGTTCAACTTTGTTCTTATGGATTTGTTACCAAATTCTTTATTTCCATCATTACAAATATTGTCTCATAGTGGAGAAGATACAAAATAAATTTTGCAGATTTCTGTATTATAAGCAGTACGGCGTGTATCCTTGCTTTCTACTGATATACCCGAGCCTGTTTGTACTAGACATGGTCGGGTACAGCAGGCTGCAGGTGAGGAGAGACGTCGCACTGGTTAGATATGTAGAAGGTGCTGCGGGGCTGGGTTCATCACCCAGAAGTACTGGGGCCGCTACAGCTGCGGGCGTATGACAGTAACGTGTACATGCGCCGTCGGCCGCCATTGTTCCTACTGCCTGTCGCCAGGACTAACTTGTCCAAAAGTCCGCTGTCGCACGCGGTTGGGCTTCTTAATACCATCTCACTGTACATATATAATATATTTTGCTGCACTCAGTCGGTCTTTATCGAGATTGCGTACAAATGCGTAATATATATATATATATTCTTACTTAGTTTTTATATCATCAAATTGGTTTATTTGTAACGTGTGTTATAATGTTTGTTGTATTAAATAAATAACTACTTTTTTTGAAGTAGGTCGAAAAACTGCAATTCATTGGTGGTATTTATACAAGGCGACTGCGATACATGAAACTTCCCATAATAATAACAAATTGCAAAACGATTAGCGGCACGCGCGAAAATGGGGCCGTTTGCGCAATCTCCGGCTACTTGTCGAAGATTGTTGCCTCGCGAGCGAATAACACCGGCCCGAGCGTCGCTCTATAACGGTTTCGTGCTCCACCCGCATTGTTTTGGACGATCTTAATACAGTGCGTGCTCGACTCAGTAACGTGCCCTTCACATCAGAAGGTTCCCACGGTACTTGTTAATATAAAGCCTTGTCCGCTTTAGTTGATACACTGAACGTTAGTACAATACCTCTATGTACGTATGTATTTAACATGACGGACAAATTTCTGTCCATCTAAAGATTGTCTATAGTCTGGACGAGATCGTTCTAATCGATAACACCGCCCATACCGCACGCAATATCTTATCATTATGTTAATATGTAAAATTTATTCTTTCATGATGATGTACATGGTAATTGATGTGCAATAAAATATATTCATTCTTTTATTTTGATGAACCACAGATTGGACAGAGAAACTGGCCTTGACTGATTCACCGGATTGAGAGGTGGCATAGCTCTTAGGTCGCTTAGCCTGAACCTCTATCGCTAGTAACTCGACACAAGGGTCCCTCCGGTGAGGGGTAACCTCGGATTAGTATATTCATTCTTCATTCGACTAGCCGGGCTACTGGGCCGTGGTAGCTCAGTGTCCCGGGTGACTAGCAACTTTGATCAAGAGAGAAGAGAAGGAACAAGGTTCGATCTCTAATTCTCCAAATGGTTGATTAAATTATAAGTGCTGATTCACAACGTGCATGACCTTTTGAATTTTGTAAGACATTTGAAGTACTCGCATTAGGGCCGCGTGGACAATATTCCATCTTTACATTGAAGGCCTGTGACTATGAGTAGAGGTTCAGGCTAAGTGACCTAAGAGCTATGCCACCTCTCAATCCGGTTATTTTGACACGTTAGTTTTCGTAAAAAAAAACGAAAATACCGCAATCCGTAAAAACGAAATCGATACCGAGAGTTAATCTAATAAACAAAAACAAAAATGAAGGGTCAATAGCCTAATGGTTTAGGGTACGGTTTACGAATCGTAAGGTCGTAAGTTCGAATCCAACATTCGACTATTGACGTAAACTTAGTTGGAATGGTTAATAATAATGTTAGTAATATTTTGTAAAAAAAAATATATATTGCTAGCTTTCTTTAAAAAAAATCGAACTGTTTACCTAACCTAGTGGTATCATTACTCTTGTTTATCATTTATAAGGACAGATATGACTCTTACGAAAATTATTTTAGTACCTATAACGATAAATCAAGATCATAGTACTAGCGGCAAACCTAAAACGGGCGAATTGAGACGAAACTACAAGAAAAGCAATAACTAAGTTCCCTTCATTGTTTCTCAGCAAAACAAAACCATTAACAGAAATAGGACAAAACGAAAGGAGTTAAATTACCTATAGTACTGCGTCATACTAATAACAACTCGACGAATCGGTTAGCGTCACGTTGTAACCGTAAGATCACAACTTTGTTTTTTTTATGACGTACTACACAGATTGGCCAGAGAAGCTGGCCTTGACTGCTTCACCGGATTGAGAGGTGGCATAGCTCTTAGGTCGCTTAGCCTGAACCTCTATTGCTAGTAACTCGACACAAGGGCCCCCCGGTGAGGGGTAACCTCGGATTAGTATATTCATTCTTCATTCGACTAGCCGGGCTACTGGGCCGTGGTAGCTCAGTGTCCCGGGTGACTAGCAACTTTGATCAAGAGAGAAGAGAAGCAACAAGGTTCGATCCCTAATTCACCAATTGGTTGATTAAATTATAAGTGCTGATTCACAACGTGCATGACCTTTTGAATTTTATGAGACATTTGAAGTACTCGCATTAGGGCCGCGTGGACAATATTCCCTCTTTACATTGAAGGCCTGTGACTATGAGTAGAGGTTCAGGCTAAGTGACCTAAGAGCTATGCCACCTCTCAATCCGGTTATTTTAGCACGTTAGTTTTTGTAAAAACGAAATCGATACCGAGAGTTAATCTAATAAACATAATGAAGGGTCAATAGCCTAATGGTTTAGGGTACGGTTTACGAATCGTAAGGTCGTAAGTTCGAATCCACCATTCGTCTATTGACGTAAACTTAGTTGGAATGGTTAATAATAATGTTAGTAATATTTTGTAAAAAAAAAATATATTGCTAGCTTTCTTTAAAAAAAAATCGAACTGTTTACCTAACCTAGTGGTATCATTACTCTTGTTTATCATTTATAAGGACATATATGACTCTTACTAAAATTACTTCAGTACCTATAACGATAAATCAAGATAGTACTAGCGGCAAACCTAAAACGGGCCAATTGAGACGAAACTACAAGAAAAGCAATAACTAAGTTCCCTTCATTGTTTCTCAGCAAAACAAAACCATTAACAGAAATAGGACAAAACGAAAGGGGTTAAATTACCTATAGTACTGCGTCATACTAATAACAACTCGACGAATCGGTTAGCGTCACGTTGTAACCGTAAGATCACAACTTTGTATTTAACCGGAAATGTATGAAATCAATCAATTCTATACAAATCCTAGGAAATGTGTAATATTTTTTTATTATAACACTTATTAAGACAATCGGGTAACAGTCATACCGTAAGATAATATTAATATGTTTAATTATTATATAAAATAATAGCACGTCGTATCGCCACAATAACTAATAATCACGAGAAGTTTTTCTAGCAGTTGTTTTTAGCGTTTGTTAATATTCTTAATGACGCCAAAGTCAAATTTTAGGAATTACATACATTTCCTAGGAATTGTATACAATGACGGATTACATACATTTCCGTTGACATATACATATAAGACGAATACGGAATAACAACAAAAAACAAGAATAACTTTGTGTTGCTCTGTAAATCAAGAAACCACATTAAAAGTTTATTCCTGCTATTGCTAAACTATACTATATAAATTAAATAATGACATCTTCTATTCTGTTTCTATTTGACATCGCTGATAAATCTTTTTCATTGACAACACAACAAACCTCCGTAGACTCCACTATGGAGGTTTTATACAAGAAAATAAATATTATTATTTTTACAAACATTTACAGTATATTTTTATTTTATTTATTTAATTATCTATGGTTTTCCAACAGTAAGTACAATAACACAATACTAATTTAATATACCCACAAACACCTTGTAATTGCCTTACTAATTATAGGAAAACACAGCATTCACAATTACATACAACAAAACTAATTTCCAAAAAGAAAAATTGACTAACAAAGGAAATCAATATTTATGATTTTTTTTAAGTAAAAAAGTAGAAAAAATAAAACGTTAAATTTTAAGACATAGGTTAGTTATATATTTATATTATTTTGTTGGTGCAAATATTTTTTAGTCCCATTTACAGATGTTACCGCTAAATCAATGCGACAGCAATCCCTATAAATAGAGTACATCCCGGTACAAAATGACAGTGTGCCTTCATAAAATTTAAAAAGCTTAATATTATTAAGTCTATTTTTTTAAAAAAAGCTAGCAATATTCCTTTTTTTTCATAAATATTACTAACATTCTTGTAAACCATTTCAACTGAGCCTTAAGATTGTGCTAGGAGATGGTTCACGTCAATAATCGAATGGTGGATTCGAACCTACGACCTCACGATTCGCAGACCGTACCCTAAACTAATAGGCTATTGACGCTTCTTTATCGTCTATTGGGAACGTTAATTGTACGTTAGACAACAGATCGGGACAATCAAGTGTACGTGATATTAGTTTTTAAAAAACGGAACATTCAGCATCGTTCTACGAGTTTCAAGCGAGGTGATTTTAAAATAGTTTAAACGTAATAAGAGTTTAGTTTTTGGCCATATTACAATTGTAAGATGGTGGTTCATGAATCTTTGTTACGACATGATATCTAAAAATATTATTTATGTGTAGCCGGATATATTTTGGAACAAACGATGTCATAGAAAGCCTTTATTTAAATAAAATAAATAACGTAATATTTATGTAAGCAACGCCTTTATCCGCCAACTAATACTATGTCCACGATTATGTCTCTGAACACTTCATCAATAAAATTTCAAGGCAAATAAAAAGCACATAAGTGGTTTTGAAATGTCTTCTTTAAAATCTTTATATACATTGGTGAAGTGGTCATTACAATTATTGTTTCTGGGTAATATATATCCTTATAAAAAATCATCACTTATAAAAATAATGACGATTGTTATGATCTCACCTGTGACATATAGGAACTAACAAACGTTTAGTGAAAAGCGGACACGGATTATTGTCTCTAAATACCTCGCTAAAATATACAAACACACAGTCTTTATAATTGTCCCACTGCTGGGCACAGGCCTTTTCTGTAAAGAGAGTACAAGGGCATAGTCCACCACGCGGCCCTAGTGCGGATTGGCAGACTTCACGTCTTTGAAAATAAAATATACATCGTTGGTAAATATTTCTTGATCTAAATTATCTTTAGCAATAAAGAAATTTAACCAAAACGCAAATAAGGCTACCGTGATAAGATTGTTTGCAAGTACAGATAATGTTTTGATTAAACAGGCAATGCTCTTATTTAGAGCATGCATTGGATTTTGGATTGTCTATCCATTGATTTTTTTGTATCTGATATTGATAAATTAATTGAAATGTAATGGTATATATAGAAGACGTCATTATATACGAGAATAATAAATAGAAACAAATGAAACAATATTAGAGTGTCAGTGGCACGCCACTGGAAAACTATAGTGGCACAATGGAACTAGCAGATTACCAAAACTACAGCTAAAATCGACAGGTGTGATGTCACTGAACTTTCATTTTGACACAATGGGATTTAGCGGACTTGGGACGCTGCTCTGATCCTGAAGTATTGCAGGATCACGACGTTTTTTCATAGTTTATTATTTAAATGTGAGGAACGCATATATTCGGACACACGAGAGATTAAGTCAATATTAATGGACACAATCTAACAATAATCGACAAAGAGCTTAGAAATGATGTATTGCTAATCCGACATGCAGTGAAAAGTAACGCCGCGAATCCTTAAAACGAAATAGGGGAAGGCCATGTCAACGACCGACAACCCCGTTTGCAAAACGAAATGGTTCAAAAATACAATAGGGACCTTGTACCATTATGAGGATAAATTATCGATTGAACGTTCAACAATGTATTTTGGACTAAAATACGTTACATGCGCTGGCGTTTATATTGATGTTCGCATGGAATAATATTTTTTTAAGCGAAAAAATAAATCACTGAAGTAATAAATTTTAAATTTTAACATATGTCGATATAATTGCATGCACAAATACATGAGTCGTGGTCGCTCAGTGTCCGGGCGGTTGCCTCAAGTTGCATAGTACGCTAGCAACCCGAATTCGATCCCCGTTGCCGCCACCAATGCATTTGTTTATAGCAATTTTATGTGCTAATTTACCACGCGCTCGACGGTGAAGGAAAACATACTGAGGAAACCTACATGGCTTAGAAAAAATTTCTAAGACATCTTCCGTCTACTAATCCGCACTAGGTGTGCCTATGCCCTAATACTCTCTTTACAGAGTAAGGCCTGTATCCGACAATGGGACATGTAATATATAAAAGTGTGTGGGTATATTCCATATAGGCTCAGAAACGGTTAGACCGATTACAATGAAACTTTCAGGGAATCTTGACATTGACCTGGCGAGTAATCCTGTAAAGTTTGGTGACGGAGCACTACTTTTTTTGAACTGTCAAACAAGCCATACGTCGTTATTTTATTTATGACATTAACTTGAGCCCGATATGTTTTCGTATAAATGATAAGAATGATTTTGTATTTACTGATATGTAGATGGGTGTAGGTAATCTTCACCCGCTCGAGAAGAGAATGAATACGGAATAAATAATTTAATATATAAGTAGTAGTGTAAGTTTATTGTTTAAATAAAATAAAGCCAAATCTAGCCCGGCGAAGCGGGCTGGATTTAGCTTTATTAGTATGTTGATATGTAAAAGCTATAAATTTAAGTTTTAACTTTATTAAAAAACAATAAAACTAAAATATTTTTATTACACCCGCCGTATGTTATTCTTTAAAATGTCGCTCAACGAGTTTCGTTCGAGAATTAAAGGAAGTTGAAATCGTTTATAAGACACAAAGCATAAGTTCCAACTCGCAACTTCATACACTGGACACGTCTCGACACGCTCTACTGAATTTAATGGCGTTATTTTTAAACAAACCAACACTGCTGAGGAGACGCAAATTAAGACATCAAGAATTAATTTAGTTTATGTAAGGTATTAGGTTAAGTAAATTAGTATTTTGTTTTTTTATACTGACTAAGTTAAAGTTACAGCCTTTATATATGTCCCACTGTTGGGCGCAGGCCTTCTCTGTAAAGAGAGTATAAGGGCATAGTCCGCCACGCGGCCCTAATGCGGATTGGCAGACTTCACATGCCGTAGAAAAATTTTCTAAAACATGTAGGTTTCCTCACGATGTTTTCCTTCACCGCCGAGCGCGTGGTAAATCAGCACATAAAATTGCAACAACAAATTTATTGGTACCGGCACCGGGGATCGAACTCGGGTTGCTAGCGTACTACGCAACTTTTTTTTTTTTTTTTTTTTTTTTGTTCACGGGGAGGAAATCTTCAAGAAGATACCCCGCCTTCTGGGGGGAAGGCGGCGGTTATGTGGGGTTCTTACCCACTAAAACCTCCCCGGTGGCCCTTTCCTCGGTGCATGACGAGGGGCTCCGGGATCTCCAGTGGAACGCACCGGAGCCCCTCTGCACGTTGCTCAAGGAGAGCACGTCCCGGGGGGGGAGGTTACTCCCTCCCCCCCTGTGCCCTCACAGCGCAAGGCGACACGGGTCAGCCGATGTCGCCTTCTTCCCGGGTCCACATTGGTGGACGACTCAGGCCCCCACCCTTGTCGCCCAATGAACCCGAGGCCCCTTTTAGTCGCCTTCTACGACAGGCAGGGGATACCGTAGTCTTATTCTTGAGAGCCCAGAACTACAGGGCTGAAGCGTACTACGCAACTTGAGCCAACCGCACCGCCACTGAGCTACCACGGCTCTGACTAAGTACTTGACCATTATACCTGATGTTAAGTGGAAATGCAGTCCTGGATGGTTAGACGCACTTAGTTTTTTTTTTTATTTAATACATTTTACAAATAAAATTTACACAATAAAGCGCATCCCAAAAACCTATCCCAGGTTTGTCTGTCTCAGGATTCAGTTTTCGTCCATTTTTACAGAATTAGTGATTTATAAAGAAAAAGATCCTTTGCAAACGAACGCACACACCCAACGTAAGCGAAGACGCCTCATTGCGTGTGAGCGTTCGATACAGGCTGTTCTTAATATATCTTTTTTTACACACCATACGCAAATGTTATAAAAAAATATTTTTTTAAAACAGTTTTAATGTTTTTGTTGTTAATGTCTTTTTTTGTTTGTAACGGAAGTTCATTGATTAGTGTCGGTATTAGGTATTGCGATGTTCGCTTACCATATATGTTACAATGAGATGGTATTTTCAGTTTTTTATGTGTTATACTTCTTGTATTGGTGGGGTGGGTCAATCAGTATCAATGGGTATTTGAATCTCAGTTCGAAAATATTGTACATATAAATTCCTATTCACTCTCACTGTAATCGGAGCGGAAGACAGACGTGGGAAAACTGTGCCAGTCCTTTGCTGTACGTATAATCTGTAGTCATTTTTAACACATTTAAAAGAAATAGTAAATTGAAATTTATTAAAATGCAGTTAAAGAAGACTTCAGTTTAAATGCATAGTATTACCTAGAGTATATAAATTTTAAATGTCACTAGTGTTTTTTTTTTTTGATGAACTCGCCATCTAACACATACGGGACCTAATAAGCTACCCTGCTAGAGTTGACAAAACGTGACAGCTTATGTAATCGTTGGAATCGGAATTATTTATACATATATAATAAATTGAATACAATAATAAGTTAGTAATAATAAGTTTTAATTAATTATGATTTTCTTAATTTAGTAAACCCTCAGAGTACGATATATATACAAATTATTACTTAATTATATTGACAATAGCCTAATGGTTTAGGATACGGTCTGCAAATCGTAAGGTCGTGGATTCGAATCGATCATTGGATTATGACGTGAACCATCTCCTAACACAAGCCTAAGCTTATTTAAAAGGGTTAATAGGAATTTTAATAATATTTGTGGAAAAAATTTATAAGCATTCTTTACAAAAAAACCTATGGTCCACGAATAATTCCGATTCTAATTATTATATGACCTATCACTCTGTGTTAGATGGTGAGCTCATCACCATACACCAGGTTTACAAATTTGAGCGAGTGAAAAAAACCGAAAAACGGTAAAACATTGGTACAAGGCGAATGAGATTCGAACCGGCGGCCATCGAAGCATAAGTTGAACCGCTTAGTCGGCTAATAGTCTATCACCGGTTACCTAACTATTACGTTTTATCAACATAAAAATTAGGCGGTAAGACATATAACACTCACGAAATTATAAAATCCGTGTTCATATATAAAATTATTCAATACAGAGTTCGTCAACAATACCAGAAGGTACAAAAATTACACAAATTCAAATTTGTAGAGTATTATATTAAGCTACACAAGGGCTCGGTTAACCAGAGGCTGGGGAGTAGGGACGATCAATTTCAAGGGTCCCCTTTTATTCAAATCCCGTCTTTGTCTCCCGTATTTCATACTGTATTATTCACAATGAAGTGATCTTCATGTCAATCGGCATAGCTGACAATTCAGGTAACTAGTATGACAGGTTAAAGTCTAATAGGTAGGTGTAACGTGCAAGGTTAAGAAATATAATATATACCTTGTGTAATAAATCAAGAAACACTAATAATGAATACCACACAGTGTTAATTTAATGATATAATAATAAAATACACTGGCAACTTGTGCTGAATTTAAAAAAAAAATTCAGAAAATAAAACAGGTCTAGAAATAGTGTAGATTTCAAAATACGCAAACACCTTAGCGTATACAAAAACGCTTAACTACGAGATAAGACTTATCGTTACTGATAAAGCAACTCTGTTGATGATATCATGTTTACTCTATATTAAAATTAAAAAAAATATATATTAAAAGCACTTACAGGAAATAAAAATACGTACTGCTCAAACAGAACCGTTAAGTTATCACTCGGCGAAACAAAACACAGCAGGCCGAAATGAAAAACGAGCACAAATTACAAAAAAAAAAGAACTTAATAAAAAAAAAACAAAAACGCAAAGGAACTGAACGATTTACCGGTCAACTCGCGAACTTGTCAAAACACTTCACAATTTGACGACAGTATCAAATTTTCGTATGAAATTCGATAAGTGTACCGTGTTTCGTACTGCGTGCGGACGCGACGCGCTACGCGGCCACCGTCTCTCAACCAACTGACGTTTGTTCCGGCGAGCCGGCTATCTCCGTCCCTCTCCAATACGCATGTCCGGAACTTAAAGGGATCTTCATCGTATTCACATTTATCCCATTTTTACAACACTTTCCTAGCTAAATAACATCAACTATTGGACCATAATTATCGGTAGTTAATGTGTATTTAGAGTGTAACGGCCGAACTGTGAGACAAGGTCGAGCGTGTTAGTACTGCAATACGCTACGGCAACGGCTTACATTCAGGTTTCGCACCTGGCGTTTGAAGATAAGGAGATTTAACGTCGCCGTTGGCATGTAAACATTATCTGATTTTGATTTTACTATGAGGTGCAGATTTTGCTGTTTAAACATGCATCTATAAGAATTTAATGTCCTATTTTCACATACTCACACACACACACACACATATATACACACACGCACACACACACACATATGCACAATAATGTATCTATATCTTTTTTCTTCTAATATTATGTATAACTATAAGTTTAATTTGTATTTATATTGTTTGTGTCTCGAGGTGGCGTAAGCTGCTGCGACACAGTTGCCAACTACTGTAGCAGTTTACGTACGTTCTGTATTGTAATATTTCTTTTTCTTTTGTCCAAATAAATTATTATTATTATTGTTCGGCACAGGAATTCACGTAAGTTCTGAAACTTCACGTCTTTATATGACAGAACATTTCTCTCAGACATGTAAGATTACCCTGGAAAACCTTCATGTCTGAGACATTTTCCATCACCGTTAAGCATGTGTACTTAAAATTGAAAGTAACGATTTATTTGTTGCTATAAACGTTAGTCGATGTGGAGTTTTGATATCGTTTTATACTAAAAAAGCAAAGAAAGCAACTAAACTGTCTTAAACTAAACTAGCTAACCCCGGAAACATTGCTTTGCCAAAATTTATCACTATCAATATATAACAACAATAAATAACACGAACTTAAACCTCTTAACGCAAACACCATTTGTAAAACCGTTTTCTGTCGCGAAAGAAGCAGTAATTGTATACGATTGACTTTATGATATGACGTCTGTTTGAAGTTATCATTTGATGGCTGCACATTTGAACGTCATTCTCTCTCATTCACACACTTTTCTTTAATGAGGTTTTATGAGATTTTAATTTTAAAAATCTTTTATCTATATATATATATATATATATATACTTTACACACACTACATATACTTTACACTTTCTCTGATATATATATATATATATATCAGAGAAAGTGTGTGGGTTTGATCCATATAGGCTCCGAAACTGCTGGACCAATTTCAATGACTTTTATTTACTATGGTGATAATATATTGTTTTTAACCCAAATTTGTATTGACACATGCGTTGTGTATATTTATGTCATTACGAACCATATTGAAGTATATAGAAGTATAACATTATATTAAATATAGTATATTAAAGATAATAAATAAGGATTTGAAATATTCAAGGTAAGTTATAGCGCCGCGAATGTATCCGTTTACTGATGCTGCTGATATGTACATAGGTGTAGGTAATGATCTTCACCCGCTAGAGAAGAGAATGAATACGGAAAGAAATGAATAATTTAATATTCTGTGAGAGTTTATTGTTTGAATAAAATAAAGCAAAATCTACTGGGTACGCTAGTGTTCAAATAATAACTTAACAATACCTTTTATGTAAACAAAGCCAGGAACGGTAAACATATTTCGGAAATATTTAAAGTGAAAAATAACAGTTCAGCATTAAAGGATGAACTCATCCATTTGTGTTTGTTGAGCTTTGGCAACAGACAAACAAATATTGTCGTGTTCCGCAAACATATCAAAACCGCTCGCGCTATCCGCCGGGGGGATTCAAGTTGCCGTCCACTTCAGGATATAATTAGAAGCGTAAAAATAATTCAAATGAAAACAATGATTTGGTAAAAAAAATAAAACTTCTTTAGCTCCATATATATGTACTTATATATATATATTTTTTGAAAGAATAATGATTTTTATTTCAAACCCAAAATTCTGCAGGTGCAAACAAGTTCGTTAATAGTCGCAGTAGTAAGAACTGTGTCGCCTCTATTAACGCCCATCTCCAAACAATTCTATACAAAATTAAAAATTTACTAAAATTTAAAACATATCAAATGTAACTCAGTTTGATCGAGTGTGCGTGCGTAAGTTGCGTGTGTTGAAGAGTGCTTATATGTGTAGGAATGAGTATGAAGTAGGGGGTAGGTTACTCTGACATCTTTATTGTGTTTTTAAAAGATCTTCTGTAAATTCATACGAGAGGGTTTGGAGCCATTCAGTAATATGTGTCTTACATTCTTGTAGTGATAACTGATGATATATATAATATGTACACAAAATATAATACATGACGAACTACGCAGATTGGCTAGAGAAGCAGGCCTTCACTGTTTCACCGGATTGAGAGGTGGCATAGAATGGCCTGAATCTCTATCGCTAGTAACTCAACACAAGGGTCCCCCGGTGAGGGGTAACCTCGACTTGGACGGTTACTATGTTATGCGTAAGCATTCATGACTTGGACCAATATGTAATTTTTGTTTATAAGCGTTCCTATTTGTGGTAGGAGTAGAGGACCAAATATCTGATCGATCGAGGCTTGAAGCAGGGAGACTATGTCTTACGAATTGTTATTAATTGAAAAAAACTTGTTAATTATAGTTAAGTTAGTGCCCGGTGTTTAGAGAACAGCACTCAGGTAGCCCTCTGTCGTATATGAGACCGAATAAGCACGGAGAAAAGCGACTAACGACTGCTAATTAAAGTTCGTTTTAAATATGAATGAAAAAACAAATTACATTTCACGGAGTAAACAAATTTTATACTAAAATACGAGTGGGCTAGACAAATATAAGGATAATATATAATATTTTTTGAAGCATTCAGTGTGCCCATTCCCTAATCGAGTGTAGTAAACGCAGACTTTAACGGTAGTCTGGCGCCGCATATCGCATCTGAAAGCAAATATAATACCTATTACGAAGCGAACTAATTTGCCAGGAGTTTTATCATTAGTATTGAAAATGACGTCCTATTATGTGGTAAATGCACACAAAGCTGGTAACGCACTGGACGCGATAAAATGAATATGCAGGGCTAGTCTGTCACATTTTTTTAATGATACAGAATAGATCAAAGTGTAATAAACTTTTAGTTACATAAAGACGTTTAACGCTGTTTACGTTTTCTCAAGTTTACTAATATAAGCGGGGGTAAGTAAGCCCATCACTGTACACAGAAGTTGAAGTTTAAAAGCTTTGAAGCCTAACTAACCTAATGGTTTAGGATACAGACTGCTAATTTAAAGATCTTAGGTTCGAATCCACCATTCGAAAATTGACGTGAACCATCTCGTACTGCAAGCTTTAGCGTAATTGGAATGGCTAACAATATCGTCTCCCCTCAGTTCGAGGGCACTCCCTTGGTTGCATCCTCCAGCATTGGAATCCTTGGCGTCGATATATCGAGTGTCGTTCAGTTTCGTGGTCACTTGGAAGGCAAAGCCAAATTGGCCTCCAAAAAACTTGGCATACTCAGTAGAGCAAGACAGTATTTCACGCCTGCATCTTTACAAGGCGCAAGTACGGCCTCATATGGAATACTGTTTGCGTCTCTGGGCCGGGGCTCCCCAATACCAACTTCTTCCGTTTGACCGTGTACAACGTAGAGCTGCTCGAATAGTCGACGATCAGGGTCTTTCCGATCGACTCGACCCTCTGAGTCTGCGAAGAGATGTTGGTTCTCTTTGCATCCTGTATCGCATTTACCATGGGGAGTGTTCTGAGGAATTGTTCGGAATCATGCCAGCACCGATTTCCATTACCGCACATCTCGGCAGAATTCCAAATTCCACCACCACCATCTAGATGGTTGGCGTTCAACGACTGTACGTTTTTCGCGTAACTTTCTCCCACACATTGTCAACTTGAGGAATCAACTGTCGCCAGCGGTGTTTCCGAACGTTTACGATTTAGGGACCTTCAAGAAACGAGCCTATTCCTATCTCAAAGGTCGGCAACGCACCTGCAGCTCCTATGGTGCTGTGGATGTTCATGGGCGACGGTGATCACTTAAGATCAGGTGAGCCGTATGCTCGTTTGCCACTTTTCATATAAAAAAATAAATAAATAAAATGACTGGAAAAGTTTATACGACACCGTCATTAATATTTAGTTTAAATCTGGAAAACGAAATAAACCAACAAATTATTATTAAATATCAGTAAATTATACATGCGGATAGTTAACTTCAATTATATTGGAGCACTTGAAAAGAATATAAGCACGATTTTTTTCACTGCAGCTTCAACCTGTTACTGCCATCATTATTTCATAGTGCGCCAAAAGAAGTACAACTTCAACAGTATTGATAGCACACTTTTGTAGAAAAAATTAAAATAAACGCTAGATTTTTTGTGCCTATGAAACGTTAAAATGGAAATCATGTCAATAGAAATTATCAGATTTTATTTTCTAATATCTTTACTTCATATCACCCAACTTCAGATTGCAAGTTGAAAGCTTCGGCAGTAAGTTATCATAGAAAACATTAACAATACTGCTAAACTAATACATTTCAATGAAGCGAATAATCTCTGCTCACCTTTTTAGAAGGTGGCAGCCGTGAATGTTTAAAAGTATGTTTCGCATTGAATTTAAATAAAAATCCATGTTTCATTTCAATACTGCAGTTTTCCCGTTTCCCGTTGACGTTTAATTAAAAGTCATTTTAAAACGCGGAGTTGTTTAAAAAGCCCGCTATCGTCATTATAAATGCGGCCTACATTTTTAAGTATTCTCGAGAATTTCCCTCAACTAAATTGACGTTCTGGTTTTCACGTCATGATTTTAGTCAGAAAATGCATCTAGTATTTTCTGTCTGGAAATATTAAACATAACGTATTTTTTCGAACAAACTTAATTTCGAGATGGAAATATATTTTTAACCCGTATTCAGTTCTGAATGTAATAATATTCTAGGTCGCTGCGTTTTATAGCGAAAAAAGCGTTGATAGTTCGACTTTATGACTTTAAAGTCGGGAATCTTATTTACAGCCAGCTTGTACCAATGACTTTTTTGACGTTTTCGGTTTCTTACGTACAAAATTATATCTTGCTATATCTTCTCTATCATCTATCTTAAGTGATCCCGCCGCCCACAACGACCTGGTAAAATCGTTGCCAATTTATTATAAAGAGTTGTAGCGCGTATAAATGGTGGCTCGTAGTATATGGCGGTAAAACTCAACCTGCCCTGGCCGGAAGTCTGCTATTTGCCTCTGACATTTCACTATAAAACCTATTACAATTCAATTGTCGTAAACAATAACCGTAATGTAAATAAGGTTAAATTTTTTTATGGAGTATAAACTAGTGCTTGACCACGATCCCACCTGATGTTAATTTGTGATATAGTCGAAATATGGTACGCGCTAGTTTAGTAAGTGTCTATTCGCTCTACTGTTGAAGGCTCCCACGTCGTACTTGGACGGAAAGACTGACGCCTCCAACTTGTTCCACTGCTTTGCTGTACGCATGATGACCGATAACTCAAATCGCTTCGTTCGGACGCGCGGGACATCGACTATGAAAGGGTGGAAACCCACCGAATGTCTAAGCGTCCGAATATAATGAGGATGAGGGAATTAATAAAAAAGATATCATTACGTACGCGATTAACAATTAGCTACAATTAAAACAATATTAGAAAGTCAATGTTAGGTAATTAAAAAACCACAGTGGCACAACTAAACGATCAGAGCAAAAATGCGATGTCACTGAACGTTTAATTGGAACATGTTTAGCAGACACGGGCCGGTGGCAGACCGGCCAGCAGCCCTGTAGTTCTGGGCTCTCAAGAATAAGACTACGGATATCCCCTGCCTGTCGTAGAAGACGACTAAAAGGGGCCTCGGGCTCACTGGGTGACAAGGGTGGGGAACTTTGTCGTCTGCCAAAGTGGACCCGGGAAGGCGACATCGGCTGGCCCGTGTCGCCTTGCACTGCGAGGGCACAGGGGGGGAGAGAGTAACCTCCCCCCGGGAAGTGCCTTGAGCACAGTGCAGAGGGGCTCTGGTGCGAGGAAAGGCCACCGGGGAGGTTTTAGTGGGTCAAACCCCACATAACCGCCGCCTTCCCTCCAGAAGGTGGGGTATCTTTTTGAGATTAGACTTCCTCCACGTTAACAAAAAAAAAATTTTGCAGACTCGGACCGCAGACAAGTATGAATGCTAAAATCAATTTCATTTAGCATACACGAGTGTTATTAGGAATTGTAACACATAACCGATATTATATTCAAATTTGTATCGCCATAACGAATGCAGCATAAACGTAAACTTCTCCCCAACTAGTAAAATCACTCTTGTTTGCATTGGCTCGATAAACAGCGGGCAAAGAGCGGAAACGTTATTACAGCTCAAACTGCCTGCCAGTAATCATATACCTTATTTTATTGCCACGAAATTTGCCTAGGACACAATACATTGCCTTTTCGCTTTACATCTATCACAAATCAAACTTCACAAAGCTATCTTTGGTTGCAGTAATTTCAAATCTTACTCGTTTTAGTGAATATCGATGGGAATTTTGGTAAGAGACAAAATAGGTGCTTGAGTCAAGCTCAACTTGGCCAATATCGTAATGATTTCAGTATAATATTTGGTACAGCGAATTATTAATGCCTAAGGAATATGAAAATAATGTCAATAGTTTTATTTTATTTTAAATAAATTATTATCTTCATATCCGAACATTAAAATGTATGTTTTTTGTTTAGAAGTTACAAAAGAAACAGTGAGAACCTGATGGGCAATGTTTTGAATCAGGAGTTTAAGTCTAAAATCATGGCGGTTTTTTTTAATTAAATCAATGCAGCAAAAAATTGATACCTAGTCTAGTGGCTAAGCGAATTCACTTATGATCGATCTAGTAGGCTTGTGACCAATTGACGTTTTTTCGGTTTTACAAAAAATCACTTGATAAAAATTTGTGCTCATCGTATAGCGATGGGTTCACCAACTGTCTTTGCCTACCCCTCTACAGTTATGAGACATGAGAGCTTATTTTTTTATTTTTAATACTCACGAATCATCCTTGGACAAAACACAGAAAGGATTTAAATTGCCGATATTTTAATCACTTCTTTTTTAAGTAAATTTTACTGTGATAATAATTTTGCACCCTACGATGAAATAATAATTTTTATTAGTACTGTACTCCTCGATGTGTACCTCTATAATATATATATAAAGAGATGAAAATCAACCGTAGAGTAGAAAACTTTTTTTTATTTAAATAGAATGCTAGCAATATTTTTTCAAAAATTACTAACATTCTCGTTAACCATTACAACTAAGCTTAAGTTAGGAGATTTTTTTTTAATGACGAAATACACAGATTGGCAAGAGAGGCTGGCCTTGACTGCTTCACCGGATTGAGAGGTGGCACAGCTCTTAGGTCACTTAGCCTGAACCTCTATTGCTAGTGACTCGACACAAGGGTCCCCCCGGTGATGGGTAACCTCAGCTCGGACGGTTACTATGTTACGCGTAAGCAATCCGATAATCTAAGGGACATTCAAAAGCTAAACTAACTTTGAGTGCCACTTCGGGAAGCGAAGCTAGGAGATAATTTACCTCATCATTCGAATAGTGGAATCGAACCGAGCTTACGATTCGCAGACCGGACCCTAAGCCATTAAGCTATTGGCACTTTAAAGCAATAACTCAACAACGTTTACAGCTTCATCAGTTTATCTCTCCTAAGCCACTATAAGCCGTTGTAGTAAAAAAAAATCTCCGCACATTTCAAGCCGTCAAGAAATTATCGTAAACTGCCCTCGGGTAATGTCATAAAGCGATAAATACGTTGTAAAACCATAAAGGGAAGCGGCCAACCGTCTCATAAATCGCTATGAATTGGCCCACTTTGCAACAACTATCGTTTCTGTCTTGCCAACTAACTGTAGAAAAGTGGGCTGCCATTTTTTCTGGTTGTAAAAATTAAATACTACTGTTGCATAAGCCCTAATATGTGTAATATACCTCGTACTGGGATGTGAAATATTCTTTAAGCCTACTATACATTCGATTTGTGACAAAAAAAAAATTACTGCAATAAATATTAGCATACTTAAGTTTATAAAAGTTTTCAACGCTAAAATGACAAAGTTAGTAGCTTCGCCATTTTATTACATAAACAGATTTTGTAGCGGTCGAATATCCAAAGTTAACAGAATTATTATTAGTTCCTAATCTATAAAAAAAAAAAAAATTGGAGTGTCTGTATGTACTATCAAAATAACTTTTTACTATATGCAAATGAATATATCATCATCATCATCAGCCTGTGTCTACCCATTGCTGGATATAGGCCTTCCTCAATGCCTTCCACCATATACGATCTGCTTTCCGCATCCAGCCACTTCCGGCTATCCTTACAAGGTCGGCGGTCCATCTGGAGGGAGTGCGCCCTACACTTCTGCGACCCATGCGCGGCCACCATTCTAAGACTTTCCTCCCCCATCTACCATCACTGACTCGGCAGATGTGCCACTTCAACTTGCTTACTTTAAGAGCTATCGACTATCTTTGTTCTCCGTCGAATTTCTTCGTTTCGGATTCTATCCCTTAGAGAAATGCCGAGCATAGCTCTTTCCATCGCTCGTTGTACGACTTTCAATTTGTGGACCAGCCCAGCGGTCGCTGGGAAGACGCACTGGTTGAAGACCTTCGTCTTCAGGCTTTGAGGTATTTGCGAAGTGAGGATGTTACGGAGTTTTTCGAATTAAATTACAATTTTAATGTCAATGGCTAATATCTGGAACAGCTGATGTAATTAGTAGTAACTTAGACTCATATTTTAGAAAAAACAAAATAAATTGTTTCTCATGGTGGTTAACATCGCAGCGCAGCTAGTGTTATTTATATCTTTAATCGTACTAACAATATTATATTTTAAGCTGATGTCTCCACGTCAAGACCGAGGCCCAGGCGTATTACAGGAAAATTGAATGAGTTGGGTTGATCAATGGTATGTTTTGAGAACGCGTTGTTAGAGCTAGGACCACGTTTTTTTTTCCCAGCGCCAACGCTTTGAATCGGGATTCGAAGATAGTTTGCTATGTCTTGATTCATTAAAAGCCACACAAACCGAGTGATGATACCCCCATCTCGTACGCCTTTTGTTTGGAATGCCTGCACAATTAGAGTTCCCGCTTGCGTTACTCTCGAAAGAGATTGAAGCTAAGCGACCTAGCTTATATAGCTTCTTCTTCAGTCACTGAACGTCGGCAGTCAGTCTAATAACCTTCTCTATATTCATGGCTAAGCGTAATAGTTCTTCGACTGTTTTTATTCCTGTACATTCCCTGATATTTCTTAGCCATGGCTTCTACCTTCTTCCCAACCCACTTTTTCCTGCTATTTTGGCCATCATAATCAATTGCAGCAGGCGGTACCTATGATGTCGTAGGATCTGGTCTAGGTATGAGATCTTACGCTGCTTGATAAATTTTACCAATTCGATTCGTTTCTGTATTCTAATAGCTCTGTCACAACAAATTCCGACGAAACTGTAGCGGCCCGCTTCCCTGACAGATAGTGTGCGTTGATAGTTCCGCGAGTTTAATATGATTGATTAATAACATTATACAGAAAATCAAATGTCGCACTTACAAGTTAATAAATTTGTATTAGTTTCATTCCTTTAGCCAATGAGTCATTGCACAGAAGACACGTAATTTCATCTATACTTCTTTACCGCATTTCATCCCAGGATTCGAGTTTGAATAAAGATCGGTATGCTCATTGACTTAAAATTTATTTCCTTTATCTTTCATTTCACTGCTTCCACATTGCCTTTGTTCTTCTTACCGCATTGGATGTCTCTACATTGATATGCTCATTATTCTCGTATTACTATGGCCTTTATCCTGTTTCATTATATGACTTAATGACACCATCCTGTGTTTCTCTCTGTCTATTGCGTAACGTTGGATTGTGCATTGTTCTCGTATTGGGACGACGTCTATGGGTTTCATGTTAAACATTTCTAATTGCACAGCATTTTGGATTCATCGTTGCAATATAAGTAATTTTATTAATTAGTATAAGCCGATCTCTACTATTTGCCAATTTCACTGTAAAACCGACTAGTTTTACACTTTCAATATGTCAAAAACGGTAATCTACTAATTTAATTGTTTTGATATGTCATTTTCAATTGATTAATTTATTGAAATGTAATGTGAGCTACCTTGCTCAACATCGTACACAACATATTTTATATTTTATCATATTATTAACAGCAATACATCAAGAGCGTTAGAGGTAATTTATTAAAGACTTACTGACTTTGTTTCAGAGATTCACTTTTAAAGGGCTTTTCCTCCAGCATAACTCACTTGTTCGAAACTGTACACTAATTGTCTACAGAGAGAGTCCCCTCCTTTTTATCCTAAATTTCTAGTAAATGCATCTCTTTCAAAGACGGAAGCGGAAACGGCCTTGGTTGCCAACAACCGATAAAAGTACTTTTGTTGACTAAACTAAAGTACTTTTATAGTCAGTCCATTAACTTTATAGATTATAATATTCAGTAGGACCAACTGTCGCTAACAGTAACGTCATATTGAGATCATATTAATATGCACGAGAATAACAATTAGCAACAATTGAAACAATATCGGAGTGTCAGTGGTACGACATTGAAAAACCGTAGTGGCACAACTAAACTGATTTCCTAAAACTAGCAATCGGCTATTGTGATGTTACTGTACGTTCATTTTAACACAATTAGCTAAGCAGACTGTCCCATACCATTGATCCGCCTACTAGGCAATAAATACACGGATATAATGAAAAATTATTAAAACGTTTTACGCTTTTATTACGTAGTAAATAATAATGACACACAGCTAAAATCTAAATCAATATAAACTATATAAGTCTCCCACGTTTTGAATAAATTTCAAACCTTGATTGCTTTTCGGTAATTGATGCCTTCGGGTACACACGCGTATTCGTGACGTCACTGAATACTCCATACAGTTCGGTGCCGTATTTAGTTGGTCCTCGAATTAATTAGACGCACGCTGGATATTGCAAAGGGGTGCGCGCTCCATTACCAAAAGTATGGGAGCATATAACAGTTGAAAACAAACAATAGAAATTCTAAAATTAAAGCAGATGTGCGGCATGATTGAAGTTTCATTTCTCAAGCTACTTCACTTGTTGTGACCACAGACTCGTCTTAGAATTGTTTAAAAAAAAGAAGATTATTTTTTTTCTTTAATGTTACTTATTAACCATTCTAACTAAGCTCAAGCTTATACTAGGAGATAGTTCACGTCAAAAATAATGTTTATTACCTTACGGATTTTCTACAGATTGCATTTTGGGGAGTGTGCTCAGGAACTACATGATCTAATTCCCCCATCCCTGCATTTCCACTTAACATCAGGTGGGATCGTAGGCACTCGCTTAGAAATTATTAAACAATTATAACTTTGGACTGGGTGAACCGATTTGGACGATGCTTTTTTCATTTGAAAGCTGGTGTTTCCCATCCAATAGGTCCACTATTTCAACATTTCAATTTGATCCAATTCTGACAAATGCATCCATGAGAAAACCATATAAGCCTTAAATTTGCGCAGATAGCGCGACAAATGGACGGATAACGTAATACTAACCGATTTTGATGATTTTTTATTGGAAAGATGACTTCAAGGGTAGTTTGATGAGAGTTCGGTTAAAGTTCTGATTAATTTTATTAGTTAATATTCCTACGATAATTTATTTTTTCTCGTAAATATACATGTTAACACGTGTAGATTTTCTCACGACGTTTTCCTTCACTGCCGCATTTAAAATAGAAACAAAAAAATAATTTATGACCGCCACCGGAGATGGAACTCGGGCTGCTACCTCCCAGACACTGAACTATATAGCTCGGTGAATATTAATATGTTATCATATAGTTAAAGTTAAAGTTACAGCCTTTATATATATAACATATATGTCCCACTGTTGGGCGCAGGCCTCTGTAAAGAGAGCATAAGGACATAGTCCGCCACGCGGCTCTAGTGCGGATTGCCAGACTTCACATGCCTTAGAAAAATATGTTGTAAAACATGTAGGTTTCCTCACGATGTTTCCTTCACCGCCAAGCGTATGGTAAATCAGCACATAACATTGCAACAACAAATTTATTGGTGCCGGCACCAAGGATCGAACTCGGGTTGCTAGTGTACTTGTTGTCTTGAGCCAACCGCCTGGACACTGAGCTACCGCGGCTCAGGTAATATAGCAACAGTAAAACCTAAAAGCTATAGAAACCTAGAAATGTTTCCCTCCTACACAAAATTTGTGGCACGCCGTTAGAATGCAAGCTTTTGCAAATGAGTTGTGGAGAGGCCGCAAGAAATTAAGGACTCCATGTAAATTATCCCATTAGAGATGTAAATGTGCTTAGATTGATTCAGCAACATGAATAAATTAGCCCCGCCGGTTTGAATAACATAAGTGGCTTTCACTTAAGTTGAGTACTCACTTATAGTTTTATACTATTTGCTACGTATCACGTTGTCTCTTTGAAGATTAAAAATGTTTCTACATAAAAATATATATGATTCTAAATAAATGTTCTATGTAAGTAGTAAAATTTATAAATCATTTGGATCCTTTTATTTTTTTTTTTTATTAGGCTGTGGGGAATGTAGCTAGCCATGCAACGCCCCAGGGAAGGGACGAATTATGTCGGGCCCTCACCGACTAAACCCACAGGGTGTTCCTCCACGGTCGCGTATGGTGGCAGGGCCACGGGAACAAAGAGACAACGTCTCCTCAACTGCCCTTCAGGGAAGGCGCACCCGAACACCTAAGTCGCGCCTTCCTCCGTAGGCCTCCGCAAGCGGGTGACACACCCCCGTGTCGGTCACCTGGAGGCCAAAATCATTTGGGTCCTATATTAATGTTATATAAATCGCGCTTAGGTTGAAGAAGCTTAAGGCGCTTTCCTGGTGGACCGATAACCTTATTAAAGGATAGCAGAAAGTGGCTGGATGCGGAAAGCGAAGTATCGTATATGGTATAAGGCATTGGGGAAGGTGTGCCATATTTCCAGTAGTGGATTGATAGTAGCCGATGATGATGATAACGATTTTTTAATGACGAACTACACAGATTGGCCAGAGAAGCTGGCCTTGACTGCTTCACTGGACTGTGACATAGCTCTTAGGTCGCTTAGCCTGAACCTCTATTGCTAGTAACTCGACGCAATGGTCTCCTTGGTGAGGGGTAACATCGGCTTGGACGGTTACTATGTTACGCGTAAGCTTTCCGATCCGAGGGCGCCCAAAGGTCCGAACCACGGCTCGGTCGGTTGCTATTTCACGGATTTTTTTGTTAACGGGAAATCTTCAAAGATACTCCGCATTCTGGGGAAGGCGGCGGTTATGTGGGTTTTACCCACTAAAACCTTCCAGTGGCCCTTTCCTCGGTGCATGACGAGGGGCTCCGGGATCTCCAGTGGGAAAAAACTAACTTTGAGTGGTACTTCAGGAAGCGTTGGTGTGATAACGTGAACGGAAAGACAGACGTGAGCAAACTATTCCAGTACATTCTTGTACGAATAATGAAAGATATAAAGGAACATAAAAAATGCAATCATATTCTGTAAACTTAACAAGAAATCCGATAATCTAACAACGGTCATAAACCATACGAAATAGGCCTACGGAGCGATATATTCGCGTAAAAGCTTTATCATAAGCATATATAGAAATCTTAAAAGACGTTATTTTGTGTTTGCATTGTATTCAATGGCGCTGACTGTATAATGTGGAATGAATTCATATTGGGAATAAAAAAACTCGATACAATTGGCAAGGAAATATTTTATAAGTTAACGAATCTAATGAAGGGGAGCCGGTATAAATTATTTTTAAGTGTCACGCGCGCTCCCGGCTGTGCCCGTCGGGACTTCATTGATTTTAACCGCTATTGGGAGACGCTATAGGAGCCGATAGCCGCTATAATAATATTTAAGCGTTACCTTAGTATGCTTTAGTAATCGGGTCCTGCTAAACATATAATAAAGTTAAAGTTACAGCCTTTGTCGCAAGGCTATATATATATATATGTATATATATATAGTGTTAGCCTTGCGACAGCACATGCTAAGACGGTGTCCAATGTTGGCATTATGTCGTATTTGTCCGTCTTTCTCCAACTAAATATTTATTATTAACGTCTATGTCTAAGTCGGTATGACTTTTTTCCAATTAGTCGGATTTACTGTAGAAAATTTTCTTAGAAACGCATTTTTTCTCAAGATATTTTTCATACCCGCCGAACACGTAAATTAACGTAATCGAACTCAGCTTGCTAGCGTAGTAAGCAACTTGAGGTGACACTGAGTTACCAGGGCTCTGAGGAGACACCTTACTTTGACGCATTTAAATTTTTATTTTCTTTTCAATGTCGATGTTTGCTATTTTTAAGTCTAATGAAATTCGTAGTGCACTCAGCCCAAATATTTATTATATGTTAATTAGCGCAAAGGTTCCCTGAAGCTTTATCTTGAGCCGTGACTGTATTCGCGATAGCTTGCTGACTCGAGAGTGAGAACCGAACCGCGGCTCGATCAGAAGACGCATATGTATATTTAGGAATAAGTTAGTTGATTGAAAGTAAAACTTACCGGCCTCTGTTTCGGCAAGGAAGAACCATTTTAATTCAATTCACAGCCACACTCTCAGAGCTCTAGTACTAACAGTTAGTTTAATTTCTCTAACAAGAGAGACGGTGCCGGTTCTCCGAAGAAAGTGACAATTAGCAATGCGACGAAGCTCGATTGTGCCAACTGGGGACTGAATAAATTGCGTTAACGAACCCGACACTGATTGGGAAAACCATACAATACTTGGTTTAGTTTCAAAACTACATTGTTTAAAACTAGTTACAGCATATATGCATATGTGTCCCACTGGTGGGCAGAGGTAATCTCTATAAAGAAAGTATAAGGCAATTCGAGCAAGAGAAAGACAGAGAATAGATGCATTCGAAATGTGGTGCTGGAGGCGAATGCTATGTGTCTACAGCGCGTACTGTCATATTTCGGGCATATAATGCGTAGAGGGGATGACAACCTTGAAAAGCTGCAGGGGCACGAACGATGGAAAGAGCACGGTATTTTTGTTAGAGATAGAATCCGAATCGAAGAAATTCGAAGGAGAACAAAGTAGGTAGAACAAAGGTAGTCGACATAGTTCTTAAAGGCCGGCCACACCAGCCGAGTCAATGACGGCAGATGCGGGAGGAAAGTCTTGGAATGGAGGCCACGCATGGGTCGGAGAAGCGTAGGGCGCCAATGGACTGACGACCTTATAAGCCCGGAAGCGGCTGGATGCAGAATGCCGAGGATGGTATATGATGGAAGGCATTGGAGAAGGCCTATTTCCAGCAGCGACAATCTAATAAATACTTTCATAGAAGAAAGTTTAAGCTCTTAAGCCAACACAATGTTGCTAGTTAAAGCCTAATACCTCGTGATCTCCTTCGTTTAAATTACTGTAATGTTATTTTCCTGAAAACTAATAGTGAAAGCTTTTAGAACATCCGCCACGCCGATACGCCCTTCACAGCGGCTCTTTTGTTACCTGAGAGAAGTGAATTCATTAACAAACTCCGCCTTCCCCTGTACAACACGTGTAATAATAGACAGTACTATTATCGGCCTAAACAGTATGTAACAAAGACTAGATTGGCATTCACAGTTTGAAATTAAGTATGAAACTTCTGTTATGCATTGTACAGTGTATGCTCGCGTTATTCTGTAGCGATAATAATTTTAAATATACGTCCCATTCGCTTTCATGTCTCATAAACTTCGAGGTAGCTTTTTGTCGTCTGTTACCTTTACAACATACTTCCAGTATTAAAATATAAATATTCAATAATTTTTCATACTTACAATTTTATTATGTAGTCATCACGTGAAAGCGATGGAGAAGGGAGTCAATGTGTACATTTCATAAATCACTTTACCTGAAAAAAATTATACATATTTTTGTATTGCTCACGTTATAATAAGACATGAAAGATACTTAAAATATTGTATTAATTTAAAGCGCCTGTTGAATTTGTTATAGCAAATTGTTCTGAATGTAACTACTGTTAGGAGCAACTTCAAATGAAATTTTATAGTAGTCACAATAAAGACCGCTTTTATTAGCATAACATAGTGTAGTATTTGATACGCGTTTTGTTTGCACATTCTAAAAGTGGTAGATCACTTTAAAGTATCATGTATTCACGTAATAGTCCTGTGTTTGCAGTGAAATTCAATTTTATGCGAGCAGTAACATGTCACCGAGAATAAAAGCTAGAATAAAGTCCATTGTCGAGTTACAGCCGGTGACAATGTTTTAGACATAATGTTATTGTATCGAAACACAAACATTAAGTATACACGAGACTTATGTAATAACTTGTAGGTTTTGTGAAATGAAATAGTGCAATAACTAGTTAAAGTTACAGCCTTTATATATATAATATAATAGGTTGTCAAATATCTCCCTTCCGCTTTTTGTCTTTTGAATTTCGCGGCTATGTACAAAGCGCTACAGAGCTCGTATCTAGCAATACTATACATAATTTGAAAGGTCTTGACATAACCTACAAAACGACGCTATGCATAATTAGTTTGGATATTGCGTTCAACAGTTATAGACGTGTAAACAAGAAGTTCACTAACGCCGAAATTCGCGCTATTTTAAAGTTTTCCTTCGTTAAAGGCAAATCCGCTAGAGAAACGTTCCGTGAGATTAATGGTGTTTTGGGGATGGTACTCTATCACTTCGAACCACGGAGGAATGGTTTCGACGATTCAGAGCCGGTGAAAACGACACCATGGATAAGCCAGCCGGCGGAAGACCTGTGACGACAAATACCGATCAAATCATGGACTACATCGAGTTAGACCGGCATGTGGCATCTCGTGACATCGCCCAGGAGATGGGAGTTAGTCACCAAACCATTTTAAACCATCTGCAGAAGGCTGGATACAAAAAGCTTGATGTTTGGGTGCCGCATGATTTGACGCAAAAAAACCTTCTGGACCGAATCAACGCCTGCGATATGCTGCTGAAACGGAACGAACTCGACCCATTCTTGAAGCGGATGGTGACTGGCGACGAAAAATGGATCACATACGACAATATCAAGCGAAAACGGTCGTGGTCGAAGGCCGATGAATCGTCCCAAACAGTGGCCAAGCCGCGAATTTCGGCGTTAGTGAACTCCAAGTTTACACGTCTATAACTGTTGAACGCAATATCCAAACTAATTATGCATAGCGTCGTTTTGTAGGTTATGTCAAGACCTTTCAAATTATGTATAGTATTGCTAGATACGAGCTCTGTAGCGCTTTGTACATAGCCGCGAAATTCAAAAGACAAAAAAGCGGAAGGGAGATATTTGACAACCTATTATGTCCCACTGCTGGGCACAGGCCTTCTCTGTAAAGAGAGTATAAGAGCATAGTCCACCACGCGGCCCTAGTGCGGATTGGTAGACTTCACATGCCTTAGAAAATTTTTCTAAGACATGTAGGTTTCCTCACGATGTTTTCCTTCACCGCCGAGCGCGTGGTTAATCAGCACATAAAATTGCAACAGCAAATTTATTGGTGCCGGCACCGGGGATCGAACTCGGGTTGCTAGCGTACTATGCAACAAGAGCCAACCGCCTGGACACTGAGCTACCACGGCTCTTCATAACTAGTACACTCGCTTTATTGAGACAGCGTAACGTTGTACAAGGAATTATTTTAACGAATACTGTGACAGCTGCGCGTCCTCGCCTTCTCTTTCACAAAATTAATTAGAACACATATTACTAATAAAGTTAAGTTATTGTTTACAATGTTACTGTGATGAACATTAAATTATTAATTATGAAATATAGATACAATAAGGTTCAGGTAAATCAATAAGATATCACTGGAAGTAGTTATTACGCATGTGGCATTTGTTGCCAGCTACACTTTTCTTTCGCTTTTTAACATTTCTGTTATATCTAATTCTTCTCCTTATTCATGACTAAGCGGAGTAGTGTTCCGACTGTCCTTTGCCATTCCCTGATGTTTCTTAGGCATGACTTTGTGGCGACTAGCGTTCGCCATCTACCAAAGAGGATTTTTAGACGAAAAAATTATTCAAATTGTATTTAGAATTAGAATATTTTTATATAAAACATATGTCATAAATTTTCATTACAGACACTTTTTGCTTAGACTTTTCGAATGTATATATTTCTAATGTAACAAAACGTATCAAATATAATTTCAATATCCTCAACATTTCTGTGATATTTTTATTTACCGGCGGCACATTAGAAGGCGAAGAACACGTACAAAAGTAATATTGGGATTGGCATTCCGCTCTGATGCCACATTACCCAAATTGGTGACCCCGACGTGATTCACAGTTTGAGTCCGATCTGTTCCAACGTTTGACGCACAGATTCGCCACGAGTTACTAGCCTTCGCCATCACTTCTTCCTTCTTCCCACCCTTCTTTTTCCTGCTATTCATTGGCCATCGTAACCAATTGCAGCAGGCGGTACCTAACAATCGCAGGATATGGGCTAGGTACTTGATGATTTTGACCAATTCAATGCACTTCTCCATTCGGGCAGGAACCTCGTTGGATACCTTATCACGCTTATACGAAGCATGCTCCGATACGTCCACATTACAAAGGATTCGATTCTTTTTCGCAAATTTTCCACTAAGGTCCTTCTAATTAGATGTAACAAAGTTGTTCCAGTCTTTTGATGGATACAAGACAAAGGAAGTGTAGTTTTCTAACTACTAATTAATTTATTGACATTTGTACGGTTCCCTCATACCCGTTATGCTTCTTTCGCTGCATATTTGCCAATGTTTCTCATCGTAATAGATACTTACGATATTCTATAGTAGTTATCTCATTCCCTAATAAAATGTTAGTAATCTTAAAGTTAGTTTAGTTTTTGAATGCCCCTTAGATTATCCGTGAAATAGCAACCGACCGAGTCGTGGTTCGGCCCTCTCGGGCACCCTCGGATCGGAATGCTTACGCGTATAGTAACCGTCCAAGCCGAGGTTACTTCTCACCGGGGGAACCCTTATGTCGAGTTACTAGCGATAGAGGTTCAGGCTAAGCGACCTAAGAGCTATGCCACTTCTCAATTCGGTGAAGCAGTCAAAGCCAATCTGTGTAGTTCGTCAAAAAAAAATCTTAAACTTAAAATATAATAAATTTGTAATTGCATGGAAACAGCAAAGTGAAGGTGGTGCATCATAACTTTCCAGACAATTTCTAATCAAGTTAATCGGTTAAGTATAAGCAACTTAGTCCAAAAATTGTCACAGGCCCATTAAAGCCTTAAGTCGCGTTTAATTAAAGCTGTCGCGAGCCAGTCACGGGATTCGACAGGGGAAAGCCTCTTGGAGACGCCGGGGAAAAATAATAATGACTCAAGGGAGGAAAGTTCGAAGGAAGAAATTTCACCCTAATCTTTATTTCCACTTTCCAATTTATATTTTTCGTTTTAAAATTAAGTAAATGCATCGCATGTTATTTTGATTTATTATAATAATCAAATATTTATTATATAATAATATTTATTCGAAACCAATGAAACAGCATGAGATATGTATCGCATAGGTATAGGACGAATATTTTGAATACAATTTATTTAGCGGGTTTTAAATCGGTACATTTTGTTTTGTAATCCTGACGTTTCACACAAATTTACAGTAGTCATTAAAAAATCAAATGTCATAAGTATTCAGGAGCGGTTGATTTTATTTATTAATGTAATTATATTTTTTTTAAAAAAAAAAGAAAGCTAGTAATATTTCTTATTTTTTTTTGAGAAATATTACTAACAATCTTGTTAACCATTCCAACTAAGCTTAAGCTTGTGCTAGGACATGGTTCACGGCAATAGTCGAATGGTGGATTCGAACGCACGACCTTACGATTCGCAGGCCGTACCCTAAACCATTAGGCTATTGACGCTTCAAAATTCAAAATATTTGTTTTAATCAATGTACGATAGATTTATTTAAAAAGGAAATTAGACTATTTAGCGTAAACATAACAAGCACACTTTAAACGTGATAATTTTAATGTATAATATTTAAAGTCATTTGTTCTATCTTTGATGTAGCAACGTTCGCAAACGTCGCTACGGTGAGGGAGGAAGCTGAGACACCTAATTGAAACAAATATTTGCGGTGAGATATTCGCTCGTGCGATTTGGAGTGTGTTACTCTCAACACCAACAAAATAAATAAATATATCAGTAACTTGAATACAGATAATATAAACCCAGACCGAATTCTTCTTCTTCATGTGCCTCTCCACCACTGAAGGCAGTCAGTCTTCTAACATTCCTCCTTATTCATTGCTAAGCGGAATAGTGCTTCGACTGTTTTAATTCCAGTCCATTCCCTGATGTTCCGTAGCCATGACTTTTAAAAACAATTACACAAATAATTAATCGCGTTACTATTTCATTTTGTAAATGTGAAGTATTTTTTAAGTTTGAAATATATTTTGTAAGCTAATTACAAGACTATTTACTACTTATTACAATTTTAAGAAAAATTTACATTAATCAATCTAAATGAAAATATAATTACACCATTTATGATGATTTTAAAATAATTCATCGCGTTACTATTTCATTTTGTAAATGTGAAGTATTTTTTAAGTTTGAAATATATTTTGTAAGCTAATTACAAGACTATTTACTATTTTATTTTTTAAATGTGAAATATTTTTTAAGATAATTACAAGACTATTTACTACTTATTACAATTTTAAGAAAAAGAAATTTACATAAATCAATCAATATGAGAAATATAATTCACTATTCATGATAATTTTAAAAACCATTACACAAATAATTGCGATACTATTTTATTTGTTTTATTTTTTTAAGTTTGAAATATATTTTTAAGCTAATTACAAAATTATTTACTATTTGTGATGATTTTAAAACCATTACACAAATAATTAATCGAGTTACTATTTATTAGTCGTTTTATTTTTTTTAATTTTAAATATATTTTGTAAGCTAATTACAAGATTATTTACTATTTATTAAAATTTTAAGAAAAAGAAATTTACATAAATCAATCTATATGAAAAATATAATTCACTATTTATGACGATTTTAAAAACCATTACACAAATAATTAATCGAGTTACTGTTTTATTAGTCGTTTTTTTTAATTTTAAATATATTTTGTAAGCTATAATAATAATACTATTAATGATGATTTTAAAATAATTAATCGCGTTACTATTTTATTTTTAAATGTGAAGTATTTTTTTAAGTTAATTACAGGACTATTTACTATTTATTAAAATTTTAAGAAAAAGAAATTTACATAAATCAATCTATATGAAAAATATAATTACACTATTTATGATGATTTTAAAAACAATTACCCAAATAATTCATCCCGTTACTATTTAATTTTTTAAATGTGAAGTATTTTTTTAAGCTAATTATAGGATTATTTACTATTTATTAAAATTTTAAGAAAAAGAAATTTACATTAATCAATCTAAATGAAAAATATAATTACACTATTTATGATGATTTTAAAAACAATTACACAAATAATTCATCACGTTACTATTTCATTTTTTAAATATGAATTATTTTTTTAAGTTAATTACAGGACTATTTACTATTTATTAAAATTTTAAGAAAAAGAAATTTACATTAATCAATCTATATGAAAAATATAATTCACTATTTATGATGATTTTAAAAACAATTACACAAATAAATTCATTGCGTTACTGTTTTCTTTTTTAAATGTGAAATATTTTTTTTAAGATAATTACAAGACTATTTACTACTTATTACAATTTTATGAAAAAGAGCTTAACATAAGTAATTTATCGCTTCAATATTAATGAAATTTCAAAAAGATGTTTCAATAAAAATTCAGCTCATCTGTTTAAATGTAAAATATTTACAGAAAACTGATCCTCCCGTTCCCGGCTAGGGCTGAAAGCATTTTCACTTTCAATCAATTTCACAGACTTGATCGACAACACTTTGTTAAAATTATGCGTATGTACTGTGACCTAATTTTGAATAGATTGCCGGCTGCCGTTTGCTGAATAACGTTTATTGGAAACGATAAAGTGAGATAGAACCCTGTCATTGAATTTAAAACGTAAAAAAAATACGTACTAAATAATCCACAGCGGGGAAGACAGGCACTTTCGCCATCCGCTTTTCACCATGATGCTATTTTGTGCTTTTATAAAAAAGTAGTTAACTATACAATACATAGTTTACCTGAATATACGACGAATATGATAATGAGCACGAATGTGGTAGGAAATAGAGACCATAGGCGTCAGAACTTTGTAATTTACTAATGTTTCTAGTAATGATACAAGGCGCGGGTATTCTTTAATAGTAATAGTAATTTATTATTATTAAAGAATTAAAAATAATTACTATATTTGTTAAGATACACCAATGTCTACAGTTAGGATGGCGACGCAGCTGAAACCAATGTGCTCAGTCTGGAATACAGGCGAAAGATGGCTACCCTTTCTGTGTTCTACAGAATGCATTTTAGAGAGTGTACTCAGGAAGTACATGGTCTAATTCCCTCACCCCCGTTCCACCATCGAATTTCAAGACTGCTGGATTTCATCCTTTTGCTGTGAACATCCTTAAAACCCGAACGAACCGCTTCGCGTCGGCAAAGGCTTTGAATAGTTTGCCGGAGTCTGTCTTTCTCTCCGATTACAATGCGAGCGTTGTCAAGAGTAATCTAAGCTAGTTCGTCATACCACCCGAGACTGCATTTTAACATCATGTGGGATCGTGGTATTGAGTTTGTTTAAAAAGTATTAAAAAATGGCTGCTTCAAACATTTCATTCAAGACATTTACCCTCGCCTTTTCTAAAGAGCTGTGGATGCTCTCGCAGACGACGCATACTCAAAACTTAGACCGGACTAGGGTCTAATTGACTCTGAAACATTCATAACGAGAGTTCAAGTCTACAAGTGGCCCCTAATGAGGCTGAGTGCTTCAACTTATGTGTGAGTGACGTTTCACTTGAAGTTTAGCTAAGCGCATTTAATATTATAAAGAGGAAGTGCGTGTTATTATAATGAAAGTGCTTTGTTTACCTTTTTATAATCCAATCCTTGCCCGGTGTTGCCAGGATGAATCATTTTTTTTTCATATAGTACAAGGGGCAAACTAGCTTACGGCGCACAAAGCTGCTGCACATACGTAGCCTGCAGTTGAGAAAGGATCGGGGTCGTAGGCTCTATATTTAGAGAGATATATTTACCAGTAAAAACTTAGTCAGTTACAGCCGTTATACATGTCCCACTGCTGGGCACAGGCCTTCTCTGTAAAGAGAGTATAAGTGCGTAGTCGCACGCGTCCCTTGTGCGGATTGGCAGACTTCACATGTCTTAGAAAATAAATTCTAGGACATGTAGGTTTCATCACCATGTTTTCCTTCACCGCCGAGCGCGTAGTGAATCAGCACATAAAATAGCAACAACAATTTCTTTTATATTCTAATGAAGTAAAAAGATGAATCGTAGACGAATGTCTGTGAAAGACTGAACTTCGTTCGTCTTTCGATAGGTTTCACAGGTTTTTTGGCTGAAAATCAGCACTGTTACATGTTAATAGCATAACTATGCTGAACCAATCGCTTTTCGGCACAAAGTCGTTTTTTATTTTTCTTTATTTTAATTTCTTTTGTTTTACTGTGTTTCGTTTCATGTGCTGAATAAATGTTTTGAATTTATTTTGTTCTCTACTGTTTGGTACAAGACGAAAGGTCACAGACGTACATAAGCGTACACACATATATTAAAAGCTATATATATTGTTATCTATTAGTATTATAGTTCATTCATGTATAATCTTACTTTATTGAAATTAAGATAGGTTATAATAATGATAAGTGTTATAACTTTTAAACGCCGGACAATGATGTGATAAAAGTTTACATAACGATCCAATTAAGCAGACAATTAACTGCAGAGTTTCGTCTCTAGACAGGTGTAGTCAAAACGTCCGGGTCCCAGCCTCCCGGAACTTGTCTAAACGCCCCTCTAGACTCTCCATTAAACTATTTGCAGATACCCTTTATGTGCCTCCGCAATTTAGTTTTGACCGCCGGCCGTGACATTTCTGGGAATTAAGAATTTGGTATGCACTTGAACATAACCTAGCTACAACAATTAGCATCACAAAAGTAGCAGATGTTAATGTAAAAACGCGAACCTTGAAATAGAAATGGTCTGATGACAATGGGCTAACAAACAATTATGTTGAAAAAAAAACTTATGAAGCTGAGAAAGCGACATGGTGCACATGGAATTTGGAATCAACATAATCAGACAACTTTTTTTAAGTAATATAATATGATTTTATTTCAAACCAAAAATTCATGTACAAACCAGTTCGATAATAGCCGCAGTAGTAAAAACTGTGTCGCAGCTATTAACGCCCATCTCCAAACAGTTAAATACAAATACAAATAAAAATTTAGTAAAATTAACAACTTATAATGTAATTTAGTTTAATCGTTTTGTGTGTGTGAGCGTGTTTGTGTGTAAAAGGTTGCGTGTGTTGAAGAGTGACTGTATGTGTAGGGACGAGTATGAAGAGAGTGAGTTACTCTGTTTATTATGGTTTTAAAAGATCTTCTGTAAATTCATACGAGAGGATTTGGAGCCATTCAGTAATATGTGTCTTACATTCTTTTAGTGGTAATGGGTATATATGTAATAATTTATTTACTTTACTGTACAAAAAGGCACTTAGGATGTAAAATTGATGTCTAGCGAAATCAGTTCTGTGCGCCACAATGGTGCAAACCCTGTCATGTCTGCGCTGTGTATTGTAAAGTGCAGGTTCGAACTTGAGAAGCGAATATTTTCGAAGTAATATAGACTGTAAAATATAAATATAAGTACATGATCATTATTGGTTGATGATGAATACTAAATAAGTTGACGTTCGATGACCTCTAACATTTTAATTAGTAAAACATAATATTGTGGTGAGAGTGGAAATATGTTTACGAATTTATAATTCCCTGGAATATTTTCGCATGTTACAACAAAATTGATATAGGACCTATTTGGAACCAAAACCTTTCAAACAAAAAAAAAACAATTAGAATATAGAATAGAATATTTATTTATTAACACACAGATTTGGTTACAATTATAAACATTACACAAATTAAACGAATATCATTGTAACCATTGTAGCACATGTTTATCGTACACAGTGACTCCCTTTTTATTTTGTTAAACGAGAGGAAATCTTCAAAAAGATACCCCGCCTTCTGGGGGGAAGGCGGCGGTTATGTCGGGTTTTTACCCACTAAAACCTACCCGGTGGCCCTTTCCTCGGTGCATGACGAGGGGCTCCGGGATCTCCAGTGGAACGCACCGGAGCCCCTCTGCACTGTCCTCAAGGAGAGCACGTCCCGGGGGGGGAGGTTACTCCCTCCCCACCTGTGCCCTAATAGTGCAAGGCTACACGGGCCAGCCGATGTCGCCTTCTTCCCGGGTCCACCTTACCGGACGACAAAGGCCCCCACCCTTGTCGCCCAGTGAACCCGAGGCCCCTTTTAGTCGCCTTATACGACAGGCAAGGGATACCGTAGTCTTATTCTTGAGAGCCCAGAACTGCAGGGCTGACACAGTGACTTCCAAACTAAGCAGACGCTTGTATCTTGAGAGCCAGGGTTGCATTGTGGAGCAAAATTTTAGTCTTTTATAATTTTATTAATAAATGTATATATACGTATAGATATATATACGTTTAGGCAAGTATATATATACAGGCGCGTGTGTCGGGTGTATAGTGTTCATGAGTGTATGCGTAGTTGTGTATATGATCGTGTATGTGTTATATATTTATTTATTTATTTTGTTTACGTCTATCCGATGATCCTTTCGGTCTGCCCGCGGTTGAGGCAGAGCAACCATTTTGATATCGTTTGCCTTAGTTGATATAAATTAAGGTGTCTTATGTTCAGAGTTTTGGAGACATTGTTGTAGACTAGTTTGTGTATATAGGTTGGAGAGTGGTTAAATATCGGTTCACATTGGCGGCGCTATCAGTGCACAAACATTAGTGATGAATCAATAAAGTAATCGATATTTATGAGAACCTCCTTTCTAAAAAAAAAACGCACCGTCAGTTCTTTATTTCAAGTGAATTTCTAAGTTCGCTATCAATATTTTACTTATGGCTACATTGTTTGCGTACCAACGGCTCGCTTTATTTTAGTTACGCTCAGCTAACGACCCTCTTTCAATTTCCAGTGTGTGTACGTTTCGGACGACATGAGTCGGTAAGTGGAGTGTGTAATTACGCACTATAGGAGTTAATTACTCGATTAGGAAAATAATAATTACAAATAAAGACGTTATTTAAGCAGCAGGTTCCAATACGATTTAAAAAGTCCTTAATTCGTCGATTTCAGGTCAGTGCGTGCTAACATTGAACGATCGATATATTCCTAAGATCTTTGATACTAAAAATAGAAGAAATATGTCAAAAACATGTCTATATACCAAGAATGATATTATATTTTATTTTCTTTTTCTTCAGAAATATTACTAACAGTCTTGTTAACCATTCCAAGTAAGCTTAAGCTTGTGCTAGGAGATAGTTCACGTCAATAGTCAAACGGTCGATTCGAATTTACGACCTTACGATTTACTGTACAAGTCACTGTACTTTACCAAGTTTAAGACCAAGATTTTTTTAATTTTTGACCTTTTATCTATTTGAATGTCTTGATAGATTTCCGATAAAATCTCCCGACCGGGTCGTTCGGACCTTTCGAGCGCCCTAGACGGAATGCCCATGCCGAGGTCATCCCTGAAGAGGTTCAGACTAAGCGAAACTGTAGAGGCCATGTGATAAGCGTAGTTCAATCCAAAAAAGCAGTTTTACTGAAGACCAAGTCTTTTAAATGGTTGGACCTATCAAAGAAACTTAACCATATCCGATTTTATTTCACAATAGCATCTAAGACAAGGGAACGTTCGGATTACTTGAAGTGATCACAAACAAGTTGTGTGTTTTAACTCAATTGTTTTGTTTTTGCCTTACTAGTGTCTAATGTTCGATATTCCGTAAGCAAGTGATTAATTCAGGCGTGGGTGTTTAGTTTGCGACACACAGCGTACAACTCTCGCTCCGCCATCTTGTAAGATATTGTACTATACATTTATAACGGCACGTGCGATCTGTTGCGAAAAACATGCAGATAACTGCAGGAGGTTCGCGGAGTCGATAACTATATAATTATAACCACTAAATAAAAAAAACATAAGCGTGAAATGTCATTGAGCGATACCGAATACCACCCTTGTGTTAAGAAGTAAAAATGAAAATAACAAACGTTTTGTTTTTATTTCAATTACAAGGGTTGTTGACGGTGATGATTTTGGATACGTACCATGTGCCCGGCGGTCAAGGAAGCATTGTTTAGTCACGGCTGATATTTTTTTCTGACACATGTTAAGTCTGGTGCTCCTAATTCGTTCTTTAGTGCGAGAAGGCATTGCCCAGTGTGATTTGTTTAGGCTGTTTAACAACTAGCTGCGCCCAGCGGAAATACCCACGATTAGAAACTATTTTTAAAAATTTTCTAAAATAAAAGTAGCTTAAGTTGCTCCATATTACATTAGCTATCTGACAGCGAAAGTCCCGTTCAAATCGTGCGAGCTTTTCCAAAGATTAACCGGAACAAACATACGTAGGTAGACGAAAATTATAATTTTTTTTTTATACCGTACATACATTCATATGCATTCAGTAAAATGCGATTATTTTAATATTACAGACACTCCAATTATATTTATTAGTATAGATAGATTAAATAATTTTGAGAAACATCTCGACGTGTAATTTAAAGCTACATTATTTGACGATACGCATACCAATACCAAAATATTTTCCTAAGTATAACGCACCCACATATTAACGTTGTATGCATTGAACGACATTCCCCTTGTTCAATATAAATTCCGTCCAGCTATTGCGTGCCACCACAAGATGCATCCGACCTCATATTAGGTACATTTGGCCACAGTGCGCCGGAAATGCCAGCGAAAAGCATTTGCATAGTTTCTACTAACTATCTTTGGAGCGCGTACCATGTTTAAATATCAAATTCATGATCCTTTATTCATGCATCGACATATATTTCATGCAACAAATATTAAAATTAGATTAGTAACGCCAACAATAACAGTTCCAATTAAGAAATTAATATAATTTCATTTTATTTATTTAAAAAAAAGCTAGCAATATTTCTTTTTGTTCAGAAATATTGCTAACGATTCCAACTAAGTTTAAACTTGTGCTAGGAGATGGTTCACGTTAGGAGTGCACGATTTAACATAAATTATCGATATATGGATAGATATTTTCGAATCATTCATCACACTAGATGATAAATTTCATCCGGTTTACGAAATATCGTAAGAAATTAAATAAAAGAGCATTCCATTCTTTCTATTATTTGTGTTTGTGTACTTTTGCTGCCATCGCGAATGTTACTACACTCCTACTCTTCACGATGGCAGAACTTGTTGTATAAATGTTGTAATCTAACCATGTAGTCGGTACCGCTAGCAGAATCAAATCAAATAGTCTGGACTGGTATCTGGGACAGATATAATAGCGAGAACCTCTTAGTTACACGGCAAGTATTCTATTAGTTTATCTATTTCTATTCTAATATTTAATATTAAGCGCTAATTAATTATAAACAGATTTGGATATATGAAAAATATAGATATAGTTGTACATTATATCGCGTAGTATCGATACAACCTCACGATATATTATATCGAAAATATATCGATATATTTTTGGCATGAATATCCCTAGTTCACGTCAATAGTCGAATGGTCGATTCGAACCTACGACCTTACGATTCACTGATAAACCATTAGGCTATAAGACGCTTCACTTCTTCTTTTTTTAAAAACAACTGTTAACGGTTTATGATTATTTGATATTGATTGTATCTATCGTCATTTTTGGAAGATGTACGAGATTTTCAAGGAGCAACAATAGAAACAATATGTCGGTAGTACGACATTGGCAACCATAGACAACTGTGATATCAGTGAATGTTCGAATTGTCGAAATTATAATATACTTTAGATACGCAATATCAGTTACCGACGCGCTGCCAGTCTTTGAGAAATTGAGAAATGGCTTTCAATGGAATAAGCAATTAACGTGTTCGTATCATACGTTTCAAATTTAACAATGGATAGGATTTTCAAAGCGTTTGCAATGAGGCTAGTTTCATGAAGTTTTAATGGTGCGCGGAATGCAAAGTTGTGCACGGGTTTTCGAAACCGCCAAACGGTAGACTGGTTAACTTGAACGGAAAGTTATATCTGGCAGTTGTACTCAGATTGCTTTGTACATTTTGCTTTATAAATGCTTAGTTTAATATGAAATGAAAGTAAACCCTTTGATTGAAAAAAAAACTACTTTTACAGATTATATAACGGTTCGAATTCCTGACGTTACGAACACTTTATAACGATCGTTATCACTGGGACATTATAATAACCGTTGTAAATTATTTGAAACGTCGAGAATTCAAAATAAGATAAAGCCGTGATTAAGTACGTAAATTGAGATTTATTTAATGAGTATTTTTCGCGTTAATGTCAAGAAGTCACAGAAGCTGTTTCAAAACTGAATCCAGATCGGTTCATGAATGACAAAGCGCACAAACGGATGGACAAACTAAGGATCTTCTTTATTAAGTCGGTCAAAAATCAGTAAAGGTAATTGTCTATAGAACTTACGTACGACTATCTAGAAATACGACAAAAGTTCACCGAGCCTCAGCTAAAGACGACGATATTATCAGGTTGCATACCGCGTGGATTCCGCTTAATGAATTCACGCTTATCTCAAACTTTCCTGTACCGCACCTTCTACGGTATTTTGCACCGCTTTTAGTACAAAGGCCAGATTATTACGCGGACGTTAACTCAGTTACAAAGATAAATGCTCGAGTTGAATTTAAGTGCGATATTATGCTAGTGTATGCGGCGCGTGGGTGCTATAAAATAAAGAGTTTTGCATATGCAGTCAATCTGATAAGTTGCTTGCTTGGTATACTATTCTGGGAAGCATTGCCGCGAAGGAAAAAAGTGGCCGAAGAAAGACCAGTATCGGTTCTATCATAAGTAGGGTATCTTTTTTCTGTGATGCGGCCGAAACGGGAATATGTTAGCTGCCCTTGACGACGCGAGCGGGATTACATTTATGTTTTACGAATGTTTCTTCTCACGTTACTGTTACGTCGTTATTCTTCGAATGTATCTTGGTAATCATTGACTTGGGATTTGTTTTAGTTGACTCGACGTCAAATTTAGATGTTGAGTAAGATAAGACTTTGTATTACGGAACGCGCCATTGCATCGATTCTGACCAATCTGAAAATATAATCTCATTTTTCTACCATATGCCAAAACGAATTCTATCGTATTTCGGTCACACAATGCACAGAGGCAAAGAAAGTCGGGAGCATTTGATTGTGTTTGAGGACACCGAAGGTAAGTTATCGCGCGGCTGTTTGTCAACAAGATCGACCGATCAAGTTAAAGACTTGTCGTCCTTTATTTTTATAAGGTCGTTGGAGGTAGTTTACCCGCTTCTTGTGCAACCCTGATGGTGGCCAGGACTCTACCACCCTCGATGGGTACCCACACTACAGAGAGTGAGAAAGGTTCACACCTACACAAGTCCAATTAAATGAATCCTGTAGATATTATATTGTGTAGTATAGATAGAGACGATGTCGCTCTATTAGTATACTGACGAGGCAACTTCCAGGAAAATGTATTAGCTCGTAACTTGATTGCTCACTTATCTATAACATATCTGAGTATATAACAATATAGCAACGGATTACACACATTTACTGTCAAGTTCATTGACAGTACAGGGTAATGACACATCGTGTATATCTACCACATCGCATGACTTCTCAGTGGCGTAACATTGGGTATGCTAGATCTGATTGAAATGTGGATTTTATGAAATAAAATTAAGTACAGTATACCGTGGCCCTCTTTTTTCTTTAGGAAATCTTCAAAAAGATTTCTTCTGGGGGGAAGGCGGCGGTTAAAACCTCCCCGGTGGCCCTTCCTCGGTGCATTGTGAGGGGCTCCGGGATATCCAGAGGAACGCCCCGGAGACCCTCTGCACTGTGCTCAAGGAGAGCACAACACGGGAGGATACCAGGGGATGGCCCTAGTGCGGATTGGCGGACAAAATATTCATATATATATATATATTACATTTGCAATAAACAAATTTTTTGGTACCGGAATTCGGGTTGATACTACGTACTATGTAACTTGAAGCACAGGAACCCGTTGGGGCGGATTATGCAACAATAAAGGGCATCGTCCTCTTAAGGCTATTGCACTGAGCGATCTTTCGCGAACGAGCCTCGAGACAAGGATGCTGGCAATGAGTATTCTCATAATATAGATATACTGCAACAAATATTCAATTAATAAAAAACATGTAAGCTCTTCTATTCTCTTCTTTTAGGGGTAGACAGAGGCAACGATCGATTTTCTACAAACTTAAGAGGTTATATTTACGTCGAAATTTAAAATTACGCCCCACACCAGACACAAAGCTTATATCTACGAGTAAAACAACCAGACCAAACATTAAAAGCTATTACGCGTATATTTCTCAATCTTCTTTCACATTCGTGATCTTTAAGGAGTACATACTTAGCCTTGAATATTCATAAGATTGGCAATGTAATAATGGTACAAGTTTGAAAGCAAAAAAAAAAGTTAAATCGTTTGATTATTGACGGCGAATGCTAATAAATAAATGAAACAGACTTATTAAACCTCCTTTTTTGAAGTCTGTTTAGTTTTTTTTTTTTTTTGACGAACTACACAGATTGGCCAGAGAAGCTGGCCTTGACTGCTTCACCGGATTGGGAGGTGGCATAGCTCTTAGGTCGCTTAGCCTGAACCTCTATCGCTAGTAACTCGACACAAGGGTCCCCCCGGTGGGGGGTAACCTCGGCTTGGACGGTTACTATGTTACGCGTAAGCATTCCGATCCGAGGGCGCCCGAGAGGGCCGAACCACGACTCGGTCGGTTGCTATTTCACGGATAATCTAAGGGACATTCGAAAGCTAAACTAACTTTGAGTGCCACTTCGGGAAATCTGTTTAGTAGTTGTGTTTTTATATATGTGAAACTGTGAAATGGATATTCATTGATAGAAACCAGTTGTTATTCGAACCCCCGATAAAAGCTTAGACATTAGGCTCCTGATAGCTTCAGATGTTTTCTAAACATAAACTAATTGAATATTCTATGTTTTCTTTTTTGTGTAATTTTTTTTGTCTTTATTTGGGACAATAAACAATAGCACAATTGATATTATAAAAGACATAATAGAAATAAAATATGTAACTGCACTACCAACAACATTATCCGCAAATTATTATCATTATTATTTTAACGTGCAACACTTAAAAAACAAAAACACTATCAACAAAATTTAAATTTAAAAGAAGAATACGGAAATAAATGAACTAATAAATACTTATTAACGAAATTAACTATAAGCTGTCTTTAATACATTTTCTAAATTTAGTAGTAGGCAATGAAAACAAATCAACATCTGCGAAGTACTTATTGTATCTATCCACCACACGACGGAGAGGTGAACGCACACCAGCATTGGAACGACAGGAGTTTAAAAAAAGTAAATTATATGCCCTAACCTCTCGCCGATAAACTGTTCTGGGTACAACGTAACATAAATTATTTACTAAATAAGAACAGTCAAATTTATTGTTACACAATCCATGTAGAAATATGGTTTGAAGAAGCATGCGCCTTGATTTCAAGGGTAATTTTTTTTTTGTAATACCAAAGTTACCGTTATAATCGGTAACATTTACAATGCTGTCACGTTATCGTTGCTCCCATTAACAGCTGGATCTACTAGAAACTTAATCATAAATCATCACGCGACCGTTTACATAAATTAACTTATAATATATTGTACGCTGAACGCAACTTTAATAGATCATAATTATCTTCTCCGATTATTTTTTATCACTTTTCATACGATTTGGTTCCGCATTCCGTGACTTTAATAGATATTTATATACCTTCACTATTGGCAAATACGCTATTCGTTGGTTTTCATATATGTTCTTCTTTTAGTCTCTTATCATCAGAATTAGAAAAGAGTTATACAATGTAAGATGATCAAATATGTCAGACCAACTTACAGGTTAACGTCTACGCTGCATCTGCCGGTCCGTGGTCTCCAACGAGAATATTTCTGTCCCATCGGCCATCTGCTCTACGCGCATGTGCCCTACCTATTGCTTCTTTCACAGCACAAAACAGACAAATTTATCTTCTCTGGCTCTTTCTTCTCTGTGAAGATTCGCAAAAAAATCTCGGCTACGTTCATGGCATATTTTAATAAGTAATACTATTAAATCCAAAAAACCTGTTGCGAAATATGTATATGCCAAATGTTATGTACGTTTATCTAATGTATTACAAATACGTTGATGCCTTCACATTGATTGACGCGGCAGAGACGTTCGATCGATTGCGCAAATCGTTTAAAGTTTTAATTTTTTTTTTTATTATTGAAGCGCGAAACAATAAATTGATTCATTGCTAACGATGATTAAAAGTGATTGAAGATTGTGTTAGCTGTCCGAGTGATGTCGAAATAAATTTAAACGAATGAAGTGTGAATGTTCACGGATGTATCCAATTTATCTTCTATTGCCGCGAACAAGTGAACGTTGCTTGTGTCTTCGAATTTTGAATTTTCTCGAAAAAATGAGACAATAATTTACTAATAATATAGCCTAAATACGTTCCACTATATGAATCAGACCTTCTCTCTACAGTGACTGTAAGCGCATAGTCCGCCACGCAGTTCCAGTGCGGGTTAACGGGCTTCGCACGTCTAAGAATTTTTTTAGACATGCAGGTATTCCTCACCTGTTTTCCTTAACCGCCGAACACGCGATCAGCACTTATGATTTCAACCAACCATTTTCATACTTTATCATACTAAATAAAACGCTATTCTTACACTTGCCTTAGCCTGCTCTTAACCATCAAAGGTTAGCTGGAAGAAAATGCAATAAAGGATTCATCTGTCTATTGTGCAACTTGATGCGAACGTCCGAGCACCGAGCTACAGCTACCGCTCTTCAAAAGTTAAAAAAAATAACGTCGTAACAGACAATAGGCTTCTATTGTATTTTTATAAACAGACTTAAGTTTTAAAGCAACGACATTGCCGAAGAACAAAAGCTCAAACTTTTTACGAGGACGAATAAACAGCTCCGCTGCTCGGGCAGGGTTCCCGGGATAATGCAACGTTTTAAGGTAAGTCGCGACAACCGGTCCGAAATCACTTACCAGCATACAAAGGGACTACCGTCTCGTGCCATTTCATGCGTCCCACAATTGCGTCTAATAAAAATGCAATTCTCGTAATACTTCCCTACTCTATCTACCGCTCCTTAATGCGGTTGCATTGATGCATACGATGAATGCAAAATGCGCTTTGTGACTTGTTCTTAGCTTATTCAAATGCTCAAATGCTTTGTTGTATACATACAATGGAAAAATCTCGGATAAACGACCGCTGTGTGTACACAGTACGGAGACGTTCGCGCGAATTAGGATTCACGTCACAGGTGTGTATTATCTCAGTAAATTGCGAGGAAGGCTTCCTTATAACAGTAGCCACTTATTTTTTATCAACGCAGTAAAACACATCGTAAGGTAATTTAAACTATAAAGATAAGCGATGGCGATCATCTGGGTCACTTAAATTACAAAGTACGCAAGCAAGACGAGTAGGCAAAGAAAGATATCGGGGAATAAGTAAGTATTAAGAATTTATAAGCACTAGTTTTGGATTACTAGAACCTATCATTTAATGGTGTAACGGGATATAATCTGTAATACGTCTTGTACATACGTTTTAATGTTCTTCTGAAGACCATCACGTCATAATCATATAGTCTTCACGAATTTTACTGCACTCCTTTGAACTTGTTTTATGAGTAAGGAAAGTGATTCTGACTTGAGAGATATCTTTATGACTCAAAGATGACCAAGCCGTGACTTGGTTAGATGAGAGATTCACTCGGAATACGGTATTCTGTTATTTCTTAAGTGATCATCGTCGTCCATGAACATTCATAACAAGGGAGCTGCAGGTGCGTTTCCGACCTTTGAGAAAGTAGTAAGCTCGAAGAAGGTCCCCAAATCGTATAGGTTCCGAAACCCGGCTGGTGACAGTTGATTCCACTAGCGAGGAAGAAAGATACGCGGGAAACGCACAGTCGTGGACCAACTGACAAGATGGTGTCAATGGAATTTGGAATTCTGCTGAGATGTGCGTTTATCTATAAGTAATTTACATATTATATTCAATCGGAAATACCTGTATGAAAAATGACGACGTCTCCATCTTCGACGATCACCGGACATGCTATCCGATGAAGAAGACCAATCTCCATCGCCGCGAGATCTGCTGAGAACTGTATTCCTCGCCTCGCTGCTCCGCGCACTCTCCAGCAAGATTGCGGTATACTTAGTTATCAACATCACTTCTTTTATTTAAGCACTTTTGTACATCACACGTTACTTGACCACTTTGTCCAAAATAGTTAAGTGTAAGAGTTTTCGAAGCTTTAAACAGCTCTATCTAGCACAATATTACACATATATATCTAATTCTTAACTCTTAATTCTAACATCATACATTCATCAGAAATTATTAAATCTGCAAAAATTATTTTAAATATTGTTACCGAGGTTTTAAGTTTATTAATAATTAAAGTTTTACATAATAACACTGGCAACTAGTCCGTTTATTTTTTTAAAGTTAACCATCGAGAAGCGAGAATTAAACTGACAACTGTACCGTCCGATAAACCGTCCGTGGCGTCACGGTGCGGTGACCACCATCAACATTATTGTATCCCTCAGACTAAACAACGGGATATTGTGAATTATGCTTGGCACCCACTCGTCACGTTGACCCGTATGCAAGCTGTCCGAGGAGATTCGGCCCTTCCTTTCATTAAAAAGAATTAAGCAATTTCTTACAATAACCAATCGAGTCAAAAGAGAAAGAGTTCCAGTATTTTTTAGCTCACAAATATTGTTAAATTAACCACATTTATATTATAAAAATTGTTAATAGCCTAATCATCCATTAGGGTGCGTACTGCGAAACATTATGTCCTAGATTCAAAGCTTGAAAAACTTTAAAAAAAAACAGCACAGGGGTAGAAAGAAATCCAGAGAATTATTAAACTTAAGGTAGCTGATACAGCTCTCAAAGTCAACACGGTGCAGTGGCTTTCCAGTCACCTTTCAGTTAGGGCTAACAACAGGAGTATGCAAATGGCTCGAATACAGGTAAGGTGGAAAAATATATATTCGATCAACATCATCCGAAAATTCCTAAAGATGGAAAGCATTGGCATAAATGTCAAGCTGTGACTGTGATGATAAAAAGTTTAAGTTCAATAGAATTTTAGCAGATAACAAAGTTATCAAGAAACAGTGGGTCACATTTGTCGAGCCAATGTTTGCAGATGGGGGAAGTAAGTCTAGGAATGGAGATTGTGCAAGGGTCGGAGAAGCGTGGGGCGCCTTCAGATCGACCAACGACTTTATAAGGATAGCCAGAAGTGGCTGGCCATGAAAAGCAGAGGACCATAAATGTTGTAAGACATTAGGAAAGGTCTATTTCCAGTAGTGGATTCACACATGCCGATAGGGTCATCAGATTTTAGATATAAAACCATCCAACCAACACAACTTATACGTATTTATTACAATATATTGTGTGTTGAATTATCAACACATTATAAAAATCGCAATTCATATCGAGAGAATTCAATAACTTCTCCAGCCATGTAAAATACATTGCGTATTGCGAATATTTCGCATACATTTTGTAACTTATTTATGCAATCGAATGAATGCGCATTAATATGCATGGAAATGAATATTGAATGTGATTACATCGGGCACCGTTAAATACAATAATCGTGGAAGCTGATGGAGAGAGAGGCTTAATCTACTATCAAACGTTATACATATAATAAATCTAACACAATTTAGTACAGTCGATAGCTTGAGATTAATAAATGCCAAAAGAGCTGTGTAGCTAAAAGTTTATGCAGTTACGGTAATAAATCTACTAAAAAAATGATACACCCAATATATGTGCCACAGGCCTTGGCTTGGCTCCAGTGCGGATTGACAGACTTTATACGCCGCAGAAAATTTTCTAAGCCATGTAGGTTTTTCCCACGATTTTTTCCGACTGTTGTTACAGTAACTGTTGTTAAAATTGTATCCTACAATTTCATTGACGGCTTCATTCATTGTGAGTGTACTATTCAACTTCAGGCGCCCAACATAGAACTACCATTGCTTATGTTGTTATATCTAGTAAATATATCACTGTTATATTTTTATCTTTCTTTATACACAGTTTTAACCATAGTTGTTGTTTACGAACTAGTTTGTCAATTTTCATACGTTAAAATATATTTTTTATTACTACTGCGGCCGAGTTAGCTGCCATTAAAAACTATTTATTTATTTTTTTCTAAAATAAGTCCACCTAAGTTACTCCTTAAAGCATCAGATATCTGACAGTGAAAGTCCCTTTAAAATCGGTCCAGACGTTCCAGAGATTAGCCAGACAAAAATAGTAAAATTGTTCTTTTGATATATGTACCTTACCAAAGCGCTTATTTCAATATTACAGTCTGATTTTAATTAATTGTAATAGATTACTTTATTATATGTAACTATAGTTTATGTTATTCTAAGCGAATAATAGGGACAATTCAACTAGTAAAGAACAAATGACTAATCGTCAATAAAGCACAAGGTTATCACTGTTAGAACGCTATTCATTTGCAAGCGATATTGCAAAACATTTAGAGGAGTTAAGTAACGTACAATAGTGATAGGTAATCAAGCGGTAGTCACAACTGGTGTTTATTTGCATCGCTTTTAGCTGACCGTTACAAAACATATTCCCTGAATTATCATCGCGGCGATAGTTGAAGCGTGTCGATGGACACGTAAGCAATTTTGCCAAGCGGCCATGATGGATAACGTATGTAACGGTGACAGATAAATAGAATTTTCGGCCGTAATTTAAGACGTCACGTATATTTTACTTAACAACTTGCATTTTCAATGCTAGACATTATTTCAAGTTGAGTTATTTAGTGGAGTTACTTAATAACAATTCACGCAAGGTCTTCCGCACCTTAGTGTTAAAAATTGTGCAGTGATTTTGGCTTATTTAATTAATTTAGTAGTTATATTCCTGTTACTTTATCATTTAATAATATATTTTTGTAAGTATTAATAATAAAATCGTTACGTTTCCTTATAGCGAATGTTGTGTACACCTGTAATTGGCATACACAACAGGACTTAGTTTGTAAACTTGATTATTACAACAATGTATGCTTGTGTAATGCTGTTGGTGTATCTTAATAAATAAATAAATAAATAAATAAATAACAACGAGTATATTTTCGAGTAAATACCAACTTCAAATCGAATCAAACGTTAAACGTGTATAGACACGTGTATAGGCGGACGTCTTTGTATTTCCGAATTATCTTAAAAATATTACGAAATAGAATTAATCAGAAACTATCAAAGTAACAAGTACATCCAACAAAGAATGAATCAACGAAATCGTTTGGCTTGATATTAACGTTATTCATCGATTTGCCGCACACGGACTTAATGCAAATTTAAGACATACAGTTTTCTCATTCATGCCATTAGCAGAAGTTGAGAAGCACTGAATTAGAATGGGACCACACTGAAGGCACCAGCTTTCAAATAAAAATAAATCATCAAATATAAACAGAAAACGGCTGAAAAAAAGATTTTCAAATAAGCTTCACATTCATGTGCGGCTGACTTAGAACACCATTCGCGGTCGTTTAGAATAATTTTCAAATATCCGTCTAGACAAATACCATCACAGTTTGCCGGGAACAACGGAAAGTGAAAAGAGATTTATCTTATGTAAATATGCTATCTTTTGTCATATATTTAAAATAGAATTTGGATGTTCGACAAGATTAGGCATCCTGCAGGAAATACTTCAATATTAAGATAAACGTTAACCAATCGGAATCAATTTTTACAGACTTCAAATTAAATAGATTATTCGTCTGTATTTTTACTAAATGTGATTTCAAAGCGCCTTCGTTTGTGAATTGAATTTTAGGTTGGTTTGAAATGCTAGCTTTCAGTTAGGCCCCTATTAATTTTGTTCACACAGGCCCTTGGATTCCGAAAATATACCATGTAACTCCTAAAATCGTATGGACAAGTACTCCTGGACGACAAAGAGCACAAATGTGGAAGAACATAGAGAATACAGGCATTAAGAACTTTGTTATATAACTATAACACACGGAAATAACAGAGAGCGTCTGAGCGTAATAGCTATTAATGTTTAATTGGATATGACTTCGGTTTTTGTTTTGTAGCAATTGTAAAGGTATTGTGTTTACTTGTTTGTATTTTAATTTACGGAGCAATAGATGGCAATAAATTTGTTACAAGTTTAAAACAGTAATAATATACAAAAATAATGTTATAGCGAATTTGATTCCAAACCTTTCCATATTTGTCATGAACTTAGACTGTTTCCATACATTGAAATCATACGTAAGCGTATAGCATTGCAGGATTGCGAATTTACTTGTCATTTAGAGCATGTTACGAACCGTTTGTAAATAACGGGATCCTTTATCTCCAAGATCGTCCACGTAATTACGAGACCAGCCACTGTGATAGGATCAAATATAAATTTATAAACGACATTACTGCGGTACGAAGCTCAGTTTTTATCCGACATTAAACTCTCGTAAATATTTCATCGTTCGCTTCTTTCCCGGTAACGGGCACTGGTATTTAATACAATTTATGTAATTATATTTATTTATTATATATGCATTTAGAGATGACAAACGAAAGGAAAAAGACGTCGGCAACGAGTGAGATGGGAGGGCGAACTAAAACTCGCATCAGGAGAAAAAAAGAAAAGAACTGGCGAAACTCTTCTCTAGTAGTAGCAGAAGATTGGAAGCAGTGGATGCGGTTAGCAGAGGCCTTTGCTAATAGTAAGTCCTAAAAAATCCCAACGGAAGCAATTTGATAGTAACAAGGAGTGTCAGGATAAGTGGGCTGCTGATTGATTGGTGTGATAAGCATTTACAATATATCTCCTGATCTGATGGATGTTTGTACGAATTGCTGAAATAACAATGCGCATAAGACATTTGATGTTATCGTTATGATTATATGTTCTGGAGACGACTTGACAACCACAGATGTGCGGGAAATAATTACAAACTTAAACGTACGTGGCTTTTTGATGATTCTTATGCAGATCTGAATCCCTTGAATTACAAATTACTGAACATATACAAGGTTGCAAGAGCGTTGCCAACCCTCCAAAAAAGACACCTGCCCTCTTGATAGAAAAACAGCTAATTCACGCAAACTTCCGTGCTTAAGGTATATAGATCAAGCCTATCAGAAACAACTTAGTCGTCGATGAGTCTGCGCTCGTCTATTAAGCTCACTCTTTAAACATTTAGTTTTGGCGTTACATAAATAGAACCCCTCAGGGTTAATTAAATTCATCCACATGACAGATCCATGATCAGAGAACCTTTCGTTTATTAGTAACCTTTTAAAATTGTTGTCACTGTTAGGCATTCGAAAAACGATGACATTCTCAGATGCTCTCTATCGAGCAAATGTCAGCGCATACGACGGTGGAATTCCAATGATGAACTTCAAGGTAAAGGTGCAATTCCATTACAAAAAACGTATATTGATTGTTTAAACTGAATCATTGAAGCGTTTTCACCAATAATGGTCAGAGCAAATAAAATGACAAAGAACTTTATTGCCAGTAATATATACACCCAATTAATTATTATTGACTTACTAATGTTTTTAAATGACTGTTAGTGTCAACTGCTTTGTATTTATTTTATGTTATTGTTTCTTCGTAAGAGGGCTTTGCCCGCCAACAATATTTTAGTATGTTTCACCAAAACTGAAAAAAATAAAATGCCTTCTTTAAAAAAGCAAGTGCTTGACTACGCTCCCACCTGATGTTAAAGAAATGCAGTCCTGGACGGCAAGGCGCACTAGCTTAGTAAATGCCTCACTTCACTCTACTCTTGAAAATACCCACATTGTAATCGGAAGGAAAGATAGACGCGGGCAAACTATTCCAGTCTTTGCTGTACGAAGAATGAAAGACTAAGCAAAGCGCTTCGTTCGGGTTTGAGGGATGTTCACAACAAAAGGCTGAAAGCCCGCAGTTCGTCTAGAAGTCCGATGGTGGAAAGGGGGTGGGGGAATTAGATCATGTAGTTCTTGAGCACACTCCCCAAAATGTAGAAAACGGAAAGGCTAGCTACCTTACGCCTGTGCTCAAGACTGAGCAGATTGGTGTCAGCTGCGTCTCCAAATAGCCTTCTCAATAAACGTTTAATGTTTTGGAAATCACGGTTTTGTACACTTATACCATAAAAGGGACATATAAAATCGTTAAAAGGCAGATAACTGATCCAATTATTGGAGGTTCAATTCCTAACAGGTTTGGATTCTCATGAAATGATTCAGCGGCATTAATACTGATGCCCGTTGTATGTAAGCTTTCTCTTCAAATTTCAGACTTTAAAATTTCGATTTTACGATATTTCGTTATTTAGTATTTAGGATCAAATGTCTTTTGATGAATTCATCAAATTCCTTTATTCAGTCACATTGAATAAGGAAATTTGAGTTGCATACCCATCTAAAGTTACAGTAAGATCTACATAATAGGTATTCTGAACGACCAACATTCAGCGTAAGCTAAAATAGGTCTCAAGTTTATTGCCGAGCCGACGTTATAACACACACATATAACACACATGTAAATACATGGTTTCCATTTTGTCGAGCGAGTAATGTTATGGTACACGCACGAGATGACGTTGTATAAAAAAGTTCGCGATCACGCTTTGCAATTATTGAGTGCAGACAAACAGGTCGGTTTAAATAAGCCCATGTACGTAATGTTATGGTTTAACCGGATCTGGTAAACCTGCTTCCCTGTAAACAATTTAAGTGAAGCCGATATATTTTATTTAATTTGCAAGCAATGTCAAAAGTTATATGATTTTTACGAGAGATTTTTATGTTTCCTCTAAATCAAACAAGTTCTGGATTTCACCGGATTTGAGACGTGTCAAAGCTCATAGGTCGCTAAGCCTGAACCTCTTTAGGATTTGGGACTTAAGGGTCCCCGCGATGAGGGGTAACCTCGGCTTGTCAACAACGATCGGTAGCTTTGCAACGGAAAAGCTAGAGACATTCCGAAGTTAACTTTAAATGACACTTCGGGTACACTTGGCGATGATAAAAGAAGTCGCCGAATAAACACCAACAACACTCCCAATAACTAACGGGCGGGGCCTACCCATAAAACAGGGATATCGCTAAGATCGCGGTATTATGCGGAAGTGCAGTCCTGGCGCAGTTGCTAAGTAAATGCCTATTCACTCTTGTCTTGAAAACACACATAGCGGGTCATCGCCAACTTTTACAGATAAAAATATTAGTAAATAAGCCTATTTTTGTGTATATGTTGCAAGTCGGATTGACAGCTATTAATATACAATCAACTAACTAAAAATGTGTACATGGTATATCTTACCCTATTAACCCTAGGCAGGTACACAATAACCCTGTAGTTCTGGGCTCTCAAGAATAAGACTACGGTATCCCCTGCCTGTAGTAGAAGGCGACTAAAATGGGCCTCGGGTTCATTGGGCGACAAGGGTGTGGGGCCTTTGTCGTCCGCCAAGGTGGACCCGGGAAGAAGGCGACATCGGCTGGCCCGTGTCGCCTTGCACTGCGAGGGCACAGGGGGGAGGGAGTAACCTCCCCCGGGAAATGCTCTCTATGAGCACAGTGCAGAGGGGCTCCGGTGCGTTCCACTGGAGATCCCGGAGCCCCTCACCATGCACCGAGGAAGGGCCACCGGGGAGGTTTTAGTGGGTAAAAACCCCACATAACCGCCGCCTTCCCCCCAGAAGGCGGGGTATCTTTCTGAAGATTTCCTCCTCGTTAACAAAAAAAAAAGGGAGGTACACAAATAAGTGTCAATAATCTGCGATACCTCTGGTATGCTTGCACAAGTTTGACAAGAATGTTAGTAATATTTGTGACAATAATAATTGTTAACTTTCTTATTTTTTTTAAATGACATCCGTCCCGGTGCCAATGCGCTGGATTTTTTTTCTCACAAGTAATTCTGGTGTACTAAAGACCAGACTTAATACGTGATAGCCACGACGAGTCTGTAAAGACTCAAGCGACGAAGAAGAAGAAAGACCAGTCATTAGTATGATCCTGATAGAAATCGAAACACCGACAATCAGGTGGTTAGAGGAAAACTTAGCATCTAGGCTAGCACTGCTTTTGTTATGTTATTACAAGAGAAAAGTCAATGACACTGGTTATACTTGTTGCAATATAATTATGTATTAAATACTTTATAAACGCATTGAAGACAAAGGTATGCCACCTCTCAATCCGATGAAGCAGTAATGGCCAGCTTCTCTGTGGCAACTGTGTTAGTTCGTCAAAAAAAAAGGTGAGTAAACGTGATATGAAAATTAAATTTAAAAAATACTGTCTGACAAAATACAAACAAAATTAATTTTTCGGCAAAGATACGTGGTATATAGTTAAAATGTATTATGACTAAAGGAGCAAAACTGTTCAATAACCTACCTAATGTAATTAAAGATTGTCCATCCATACATATTTAACTAAAACTCCAAAAACATATTTCGGATATTATTTTAGAGATCTGTCGATCACTTTAATTGTAACTTAGTATGTAATCGTATTTATAAGATCGTTGTAAGTGAATTTAGTGTTCTAATTGAGTAATTAAGTCTTTAAAAAATAAATAAATTTAAATAAATAAATAACTTTTTGTACAAGTATTTATCATCATCGTGATTTAAGTTAAAACATGAGTAACTTAAACGAAAAGAGTGGGTGGTGATTAGGTCACACGTTTAAACAATTGTAAATTACAATTACGAAACATTTAGGCTGACATATTTTAAAACACGCGTCTAACAATTGCAATTAACCGTAATGGATCACTATTTGAAGAGTAAGATTGTATTTTAAACGATTTAGAGCACATATTTCACAGTTTCGCGCACTGACTTTCAGCAAATGGATCGCTTAGACGTTATTCTTAACGTAAGATTGTTCACTCGTACGTAAACGTTTGGTATATTCGCGAATACACGATTCGTCCGACTGGGAACGTCGGCGGCCGCGCACTGCCGGTTTAGAATTGGCGTACGCGCATTCCCTACTGGACAGCTTTAGTGTGAACTTGGACCGCTGCAAGCTTAGTCGACCGACTTCAAAAGAGGAGATTCTCAATTCGTCTGCTTTTTGTGCTTAACTTAACTTATTACGCCATCATTTGTGAATTGATTTTGAATTTCTTTTTGTTTCAAAAGAATTTGGTCACAATTTTGGGGTACAAGGGAACTCCTTAAAATCGTGTGCATTGTGATAAAAGTGGGCTTATAGGCCAAAACTATGTTTGCATTCCATAATATTACCAAGCACGAATGCGGAAGAAGAAAGAAATTATAGGAGCCAGAATTTCGTAATATAATCGAATCGTAAGGTCGTGGGTTCGAACCCATCATTCGACTATTGCCGTGAACCATGTCCTAGCACAAGCTTAAGCTTAGTTGGAATTTTTAACAAGATTGTTAGTAATATTTCTGAAAAAAATAATTTATTATTTATTATTATTATTATTCATTCATTCAAATAAGTAACTCAGACTCATCACTATTTTAAATAACAACCTTAGACTAAATTATAAGGTTATAATTAAAAAAGAAATATGATACTTCGTAAACAAATGTATTTACGTGTAAACAAAAACTAACTCCCTCTTTTCTTCCTAACCTCTACCCTTTGAATGATGAAGGATGAATTTGAATGATACTGAAGGTCACCGGAAGGTGTATAAATGATAACACATAATACGTTACTAATATAGTGTGCTTTTTTACTATATTTATGACACACACTATTGACATTGGCATTGTTAACAAATAACCCGACCATAGCTCATTAACATTGATACTAATCTATGAGGGGGCGGCAAAATCACCACATCACATTCCAACACGATTATTACGAAAGAGATTGATCAGAAACGTGGTTTAGCTATTTTTAAATTGTGCTATACATGTATTGTGTGCTAAACATAAGATTTAACGAACTTTTCTTTTAAAAGATACATAAACACAGTTTCCGGGCGGTTGACTCAAGTTGCAACCAACAAATTTGTTGTTGCAATTTTAAGTGCTGATTTACCACGCGCTTGGCTGTGAAGTAAAACATCGTGAGGAAGCCTAATTGTCTAAGGAATTGTTTGTAAGACAAGTCAGCCAAGCCACACTAGGACCGCGTAGCACTATACCCTTATTCTCTCTTTATTGAGAAGTCCTGTGCCCAACAGTGGCACATATATAAAGGCTGTAACTTTATATATCCAAAGAGTCTTACCGCACTCGTCACGTATGACGTACCAGGCAGATTAAATGTGTGGCTGGAAATTCTTCGGCCACGTATCCCAGCGCAAACGCTACCCGAGACGTGCTCTCACGAGAGCACAGTGTGGAGGGGCTCCGGTGCGTTCCTCTGGAGATCCTTGAGCCCCTTACCATGCACCGAGGAAGGGCCACCGGGGGGATTTTAGGGGTTAAGAACCCTACATAACCCAGCCTTCAGCCCCAGACGGCGGGGTATCTTGTTGAAGATATCCCCCCGTCAACAAAAAAAGCACATGCTGAGACGGCGTCCAAGGACTCACGCGTCTTATGTTTTTATATGTTTTTGTGTTGCACAACTGTAATTGTTTATGCGTTTTATATTTTCTTTGTAATGTGTTGATGACAATAAAGAAAATTGAAGTCTACTTAATATCAGTATACTTTGTCATTAATATACAAATCGCCATGTTGTAAAAAAAACGTTTCCCCACATCTAATAGCTAATTCGATAGAAATAAAAGAGAATGAATCGAATAAATTTTACTTTCATCCGCACGTTAGAATCCTATTCCGCGTAATGTCCAGCTCGTTCCGACTGACCTTTTTGCTTAACAACTCACGGCGGCTACAAAAGGTTATGTCCAGATAACTTATTTCACATAATATGTCCCGTCCCTTTGAAAAGGAAAGTTGTATAACATTTTTTGTGATCGCTTCCCTTTTAAGGCTGTTGTGAGGGCTTTTTATTGCGTAGATGGACGACACAGACTCCCGCTATGGCATCGACTTTGAATCAAAGGATTCAACCGACATTTTTAATTCTTCCTTTTTTGTCCTTTCATATGATAATGATGGCTGATAATTTTATAATTTTTATGGACGGAGATGCAACTTTTGATTATATCGGAATTGTTTGCTGCCAGCATTTTATTAAATAACTCATCTTTAACGACGCGAGCAACGACCTTTCTTTGCGAGAACATTGTTCATGTGTCTGACGATTGTAAAAAAAAATAATAAAAAAAAAGAATCAATTCCAAAATCCTTATTCACAATTCTTATCATTTTTTCAATACCATTGGTCGTCATAACTTGGGTTCTACACTTCAGTTAGTACAGTCCTGGGATTACAGAATTGGGTTACCAATATTCCTGACAGTTGTCACACAGTCAACAGCGTGTGAAAGGTGCCATCAACTTCTAAAGGACTAATGATTACACCATCCATTATATGTTTCTCTATCCCCCAGGGTTGACTGGTAGAGATGCCATTAAGTCCGCCTTTGCAAAACTTTTTTTTTGTTAACGGGGAGGAAATCTTCACAAAGATACCCCGCCTTCTGGGGGGAAGGCGGCAGTTATGCGGGGTTCTTACCCACTAAAACCTCCCCGGCGGCCTTTTCCTCGGTGTATGACGAGGGGCTCCGGGATCTCAACGTGGAACGCACCGGAGCCCCCCTGCACTGTGCTCAAGGAGAGCACTTCCCGGGGGTGCAGGTTATTCCCTCCCCTCCTGTGCAGTCGAAGTGCAAGGCGACACGGGCCATGCTTTCGCTTTCTTCCTTCCTTTGGCGGACGGCAAAGGCCCCATCCTTGTCGCCCAGTGAACCCGAGGCCCATTTTAGTCGCCTTCTACGACAGGCAGAGGATACCGTAGTCTGATTCAGAGCCCTTGTAAACCTTAGTTAAGGTGTTACAATAAGTATAATTAAATCAATACATAATAATGTTTTAATTTGAAAAACCGTTTTCTTTTCATTTATTATGTGATTTTTATTAACAACAAATATAATGACAGTTTATACCGATACAGAACAAATATGGTTAATGGACACACAAGAAGGTAATAAATTAAACGTGTTAAACGGGGATTAACGAGCGGAGGTCTCGTTATAAATGGGTGTTTTGCCGCTAATTTATTTTAATTCAACTTTCACGGCACTCAAAAAATTATCGTCCTCTCAAAAGACACGCGAACTGTCCAGCGAGGGGATGTACGGATAAGTGATTGTTTCAAGGAAGATCGTTCGATAATTAAATATTTTTAAAGTGTTTAACTTTTTAATTATCCGTTTTCTTTAATGGCTGCTTGGCTTTAGCAAGGAAGCTTGTAGCAACTTCACCGGATTTGAGAGTTGGGTGAAAATTTACTATGAGTAAATTGGCGCACGGGTTCTCGACTTTTCCCGATATACTTGTTATATTTCGTCATATCTTTTTATGTTTTTATCTCCCTCCTAACCGGTAGGTAGTAAATTAACATATTTAATAACACTCCCACCATAAGCAATTATAAGATACCATTGTATTAGGATAATATATAAACTAATGATTTAATAAAATAAAGTCAGTCTACAATTGCTCTGCAAGCAAAGAACATCTCTTGTTTCTTTTCAAAAGCCTGCCACCGTCAACCGTGACCTAACTCGACTTAAAAGTATTCAATTCTAAATAATAATTACAATCGAAGACAGATCTCTAGTATTAGAATATTTACCTCATTGACAAATATACTTAAATTCGGTAAGTTTTATCTTAAGCAGTTGTGGGTTGAACATTGTTTCAGGTACCTTCACGACGCGCCACCTCTGGGACACTGACTGGCTAATGAAGGCGGGGCCATGAATACATATTGGTGCATTAAGCGGCACCGATGACTCTGAATAATTAATAACACCACAGTTCTTAACTCTCCCATAGACACTTTAGGAAACGAGACCATAGAAGTGTTTAGACACTCCAATTTTAAATACGTTCATTTCAATTACCTTTATTCGTAAAAATTTAAAATTACAGTTCACATTTTAAAACCGATACCCTAACAGTTTAAGGTCATTTCAGTCTGCAGAATATTAAATGGTTAGAAACGATTTCAGCAAAAATTTGATTGGCATTGTACAAAAAAGGAAAATTACTAAAAAAATACTCTCGTAAAGTCCTAAACGAAATTTAACTTCAGTAAAACCAGAATCTTTTACTAAGGACCATTTTGTAGTAATATACGCTAGTCAAAGATACCATGTTATGTGCGCAATATTTTTTTCCTTACTCTATTTTCTTTCTTTATTTTTCTTATTTATATTATATTTATCACAAAATCTGAGGAAAAAATTAAATAGTCTGACTATTTACAATTTTAATAAAATTATATAACGATAGGCTATTTTATATTGTGATAATTGAAAGAAAAGAACACGCTTAATTTTTATGCACACTTTATTTTTGACTTACTACCAACGAAGTGAAGTGCCGCCAATTTTTTTTTGACGAACTATACAGATTGGCCAGAGAAGCTGGCCTTGACTGCTTCACCGGATTGAGATGGCATATCTCTTAAAGGCTTAGGTCGCTTAGCCTGAACCTCTATCGCTAGTAACTCAAGATAAGGGTCCCCCCGGTGAGGGGTATTGCCGCCAACCAAAACAATAACTTTAATATTATACCCTCTCCTCTCCACGCCTCACCCACTACGCTCACCACCTCTCCTCTCCACTATATTATACGCTCGAAGCTCCTCTCTCCTATGCTCCTTACGAACATCCCTTCCTCACCAATCCTTTCGATACAATTATTATAATTTTTATAATAAAATAAGTGTAGTATAAATTGTAATAAATTCTAATTGTAGTGTAGATGATAGTTGCTGCTCGAATAGTCGACGATCAGGGTCTTTCCGATCGACTCGACCCTCTGAGTCTGCGAAGAGATGTCGGTTCACTTTGCATCCTGTATCGCATTTACCATGGGGAGTGTTCTGAGGAATTGTTCGGAATCATCCCAGCTACCGATTTCCATTACCGCACATCTCGGCAGAATTCCAAATTCCACCGCCACCATCTTGATGGTTGGCGTTCAACGACTGTACGTTTTTCGCGTAACTTTCTCCCACGCACTGTCAACTTGTGGAATCAACTGTCGCCAGCGGTGTTTCCGAACGTTTACGATTTAGGGACCTTCAAGAAACGAGCCTATTCCTATCTCAAATGTCGGCAACGCACCATCACTTAAGATCATGGGCGACGGTGATCACTTAATAAGGTGAGCCGTATGCTCGTTTGCCACTTTTCATATAAAAAAAAAAAGTTACTCAATCATTCATTCGTTTATGTTTACGACGTAACAGAACAGATACATATATTATAATATTTATTGCAAACACAGCTAATTAAAATTTGAAGTTATCTTCAAAGCAACTGTAACCATTAATGGCAAATGGCCTGCGCAATACCAGACGCTGTAAATAGAGAAAATTGACCAAAACTACGCGAGTTAAAAGCGTCCCGCGCCAATGTACTCAGTTCACTATTATCTTCGTGGTTTCCTGCTTCCTTGTGCCATAACAGATCATATATACGAGTAGAATCATCTACATGTGCAAATATTGAAAAGCTAAACCCGTACATAAATTTTAACTGTAATTAGCACATAATCATTTGGATAATATATGTAAATAACAAATTAATAAAATTACAACATTACACAGAAAAAATCTATAAACATAAATAATAGCTTTAAATATTTTAATTGCATATTAATAAGAAAAATATTAAATAATGATATACGTACACAAATAACTTTTATGAAAAAAAAACACAAAACATAAAATGAAACTTAGACGAAGCCATGAACTCCATTTACACACACCACGCACTAAGGGAAAAAAAAATATATACGAAGGTTCCCAAATTTATAACAAATTACCAAAATATTTAAGAGAATCTAAATCAATACAAGAATTTAAAAAATTACTAAAAAAAAACATCTACTGACGTTATGCCATATCCAAATCTATTTTTTTTTTAAAAGAAAGCTCGCAATATTTCTTTTTTTTTCCTGAAATATTACTAACAATATTGTTAACCATTCCAACTAAGCTTAAGCTTGTGCTAGGAAATGGTTCATGGCAATAGTCGAATGGTGGATTCGAACCCACGACCTTACGATTCGCAGGTCGTACCCTAAACCATTAGGCTATTGACGCTTCAAATTTAACTATTCCTTTATCGGGGTCTTAAACAGCATATCGCTATCTCTGTGCGGAGCGCGCAAGATGTGTGACAGAGAGGGTCACCTCTCGCTCACTCTCATTGTAAATAGCTGTTGATCAGTGTCCCTTCCTGATTGGCCAACAAACTTAGTTTCTAATTAGTACCAGTAAGGACGTAGCACTTAAGATTGTATAAATAGTTGAGAAATTAGATAATAAAGGACATTACAAATCTGGACTCCGAGTGTTATTCTTCCCGCAAATATCAACAAGAGTGGAGGCCTCCCACACCTTAAACAATTTGGAATCCTACACGCACTTTAAGTGACTTTTATTTTTATTTTTTTACCTTTTGTATTTCTGTTTCCTTTTATAATGTAATAAAATGTTATAATATGATATACCTTTTGTCCTCGTCGTTTGAATAATTGTTATGTTGTCTGTAGAATCCGAAGTCCGAAATATGTATAATTGTGTTTCAGTATTAAACTTTCTCATGTAAGTGAATTGTATATCCTTATGATAAAATAAAGATTCTAAAACCCGAAATAAATATATATAAAAACCAATGAGTCCGTGTGGACTTCAAAACGGATTGATCAAAGTTAAAAATTATGCCCAACCAGCGATCCTGTGAAACTTGGTAGCAACCGACTGAACAGAATTTTGGGATTGAAAAAACCAAATTAATGATAGCGGTGATTGCACAGATATAAAGAAAAATTATAAAACTACAGACGTATTACGAACTTAAAAGCATGAGGCTTTATTGAAGATAACAAATACGATATTAACATATACTGTGATTGTGGTAACAACGTGGAGACGTCTTAGAAAGAGGTCTATTTTTGTAAAACAGCATATTATCTGACAGCCTATGTCAGAGCACAACCTCCTACTCGTATATATAAAGTTAATAATATGTAATGTACAATAACTTTATCCCGAAAACAGAAGTCTTTAAAATATTAAAAATATTATTTGTTGACCCAAAAATAAATGAATATAAAACAACTAAAGCGGGAAGTTGGTGAGATTTGGAGCTCTACAATATTCTTAATTAATTTAGCGTGGTAAAGAGGCGCGAAATCGGTGGAGCGGTGTAATTGGACGAGATATCGCTCATCGACGAACACCCGTCTCGTTATTGATTTCATTAACAATTCTCAACCATTCTCAATTTGATTGAAAACCCGAACGGCGGCTGCATCGTACTCAATGAAGATATATAGTTTCAGCTATGTGTTAAATGTGTGGCTTTTTACTAATGTGGGCGACAAAAACACAAAAAAAAAGCACTCACGTCCTTTTTAATCCTAGTGAGTATACAGAGACAACTTAAAAAAAACTTACGTGTCTCTCTTAGTTCAGAATTAAATTCAACAATTAACCCAGAAGAGCTTCGAATTATTTAATTACAGTAATATTGGTTCAGAATAGGTCACACACACAACTATAACAAATTCTGTCAGGAATGCCTATTTATTCTTAATATTGTTCACTTACGCGTGAATTCTTTTTTTTTTGTTGACGGGGAGGAAATCTTCACACAGATACCCCGCCTTCTGGGGAAGGCGGCGGTTATGTGGGGATCTTACCCACTAAAACCCCCGGTGGCCCTTTCATCGGTGCATGACTCGGGGCTCCGGGATCTCACGTGGAACGCACCGGAGCCCCTCTGCACTGTGCTCAAGGAGAGCACGTCCCGGGGAGCTTACTCCCACCACCCCTGTGCCCTCGCAGCGAAAGGCGACACGGGCCAGCCGATACGCGTGAAAATCTAATCTACGTCGGTTACGGAGTCCCTACTCCGAAACAGACATAGATTAGGTCGTGGACAGAGGCACATAAGTGAAGCCATAAACATAGCTAAATTCAGTCTCTGTAATTGATTACCGAATGACACTTATATTATTTTTGTACCCTTCTTTGCAGTATTTATTCCATGTTTGATAATCATCTTTACGCTGACATCTATGACAATAGAATTTACTATGGAATATCGCTTACGTTGAATTTTAAGTCTAATTCCTATAAGCAAACTTAAGCTATTGTGTAGCTCGCTCAAGCTATAGATATCTCGCTTGAATAGTGTCAGATACTGTGCTGCGTCTGTTATACAGAATTGACATCAACATGTGGGCGGAAGGTGCGGACTACGCAGAACTGGCGCGCAATTACACCGATTATAAATAACCAGGGGCCATATCTCTCGTTACCAACTGTCGCCAACTGGAAGCGGCGCCGACTGATGCTGTAATTAAAAAGCTTTAATCAAAAAAAAAATCATGTACGAAAGAAAGTTGGCCGTATTGAAAGTTGAGTTATTGTATTTCTCATTTGATCAATGTCTTACTTCTACGTGTAGTGTTGGTTTTTTTAATACTTTCTAAGCAAGTGCTTGACGATCTCATCTTATTAAGTGGAAATGCATTCCTGGATGGTAAGGCGAACTATCTTAGTATATGCCTTTACTGGAGGAATTAATTCGTGCAGTCGTCTTGAAGTCCGATGCTGGAACAGGGATGGGGGAATTAGATCCATATGAGATGGGATTGTGGTCAAGCACTTGCTTAAAAAGTATAAAAAATGCATTAATAATTGAAGAAATTATAAAAATTGGACAATAATAAAGATGTTCCAGTAATGCATAGGATACAAAATAACCATTTACCGTCCACTTTACCGTCATACGAGTATTACGGCGTTTATTTTCACCGTTACTTGAACATAAAATTAAAATGAGTTCATCGATATTCGATATGGGATGACGAAGACCTATATCGATAAAGTGATGTGAATGTAAAAAATTATGGTAATATTTTTACTGCATTCGATAAATATAAAACGATAAGCGTTAAAGCTTTTTCATTGCATTTGAAATTTGTCTGATACTCGTATTTGCCGCTCCATACATACTCGTATAGCCGTCAGCACAAATGAAGGGTCGGTTAAGAAAGTTTGAATATCTCGGAAGATAAAGACGCTAGCTAACTGAAATAAATTGTGCAGTATTTTTTATTAAATTTTATTTTAATTTCAATTTTAGTGCTTAGTGTTGTCTCTATGTGGCGACACTAAGTACTAAGATTATTGTTGTATTATCCAAGTTTACGTAAGATATTCTTTTTCGTTTAAGTTTTTTAATGAAATATAAATAAATAAAATATTTTATTTTATTTTAAGAGCATTTAATTGTCTATCATGAACAATTTATTTCAGTTTGCTAGCGTCTTTATCTTCCGAGATATTCGAACTTTCTTAACCGACCCTTTATTCCGAAACTTTATTTTTGCAAATATAGTTTTTTTTTTGTTGACGGGGAGGAAGGCGGCCGTTATGTGGGGATCTTACCCACTAAAACCTCCCCGGTGGCCCTTTCCTCGGTGCATGACAAGGGGCTCCGGGATCTCACGTGGAACGCACCGGAGCCCCTCTGCACTGTGCTCAAGGAGAGCACGTCCCGGGGGGAGGTTACTCCCTCCTCCCCTGTGCCCTCGCAGCGAAAGGCGACACGGGTCAGCCGATGTCGCCTTCTTCCCGGGTCCACTTTGGTGGACGACGCAGGCCCCCACCCTTGTCGCCCAGTGAACCCGAGGCCCCTTTTAGTCGCCTTGTACGACAGGCAGGGGATACCGTAGTCTTATTCTTGAGAGCCCAGAACTACAGGGCTGTTGCTAATATAGCTTAGCTAGCTTTACATCATAGTCAAAATACAAACACAAACGCCAATTACCCAGAAGGATAGGCAGAGTTAGATTCCCACTTAGTACAATTCTAACACAGCACTTTCAATTAATCTACATTCGTACTTAATTCCTATCATTTATTTTCCTAAGTGACGCTAAAACACGTTACTATGTAGCATATAATTACTACAGGAATTTACAGTTAACATATAAAGCATGGACTTAGCAGACTCCTTTAGCAGTGTAAATAATAATTTATCAGATATCCACTCATGTGTATCTCCCCTACACTTATTGATTCGCATGCATGCAGAGGAAACAACGTACATTCAGCGTAGATAATGAAGTGGTGTTTACAGCTAAAACACAAAAGGGTGGACGGCGGGAAATTTATACGTTATTAATTAATTTTTGGTGGTTTGCATGTTACACGTATTTGTTCAATGATGCATGACGTAGCCGTTACACAGTTTTTTTTTGACGAACTACACAGATTGGCCAGAGAAGCTGGCCTTGACTGCTTCACCGGATTGAGAGGTGGCAGAGCTCTTAGGTCGCTTAGCCTGAACCTCTATCGCTAGTTATTCGACACAAGGGTCCCCGTTGGGGGGTAACCTCGGCTTGGACGGTCATATGTCATTATGACTATATTGAAGTACAATGTAGTATACTGAAGTATATTAAAGATAATAATTAAAGCTTTTGAAGTATTCAAGGTAAGTTATAGCGCCGCGAATGTATCCGTTTACTGATGCTGCTGATATGTACATAGGTAATGATCATCACCAGCTCGAGAAGAGAATAGAAGTGAATGAATACGGAGAGAAATGAATAATTTAATATATTGTAAGAGTTAAATTAAATATTTAATGATGTAAGTTTATTGTTTAAATAAAATAAAGCAAAATCTAGCCCGTCGAAGCGGTCTGGGTACGCTAGTATATATATTCCTTTTTCCAGAGTAATAAGTGATCCATATGTTTCCATTCTTTTATAAGGCATCTCAATTGAAATTGAAGCGTCAATAGCCTAATGGTTTAGGGTGCGGCCTGCGAATTGTAAGGTCGTAGGTTCGAATCCACCATTGGACTATTGCCGTGAACCATGTCCTAGCACAAGCTTAAGCTTAGTTGGAATGGTTAACGAGATTGTTAGTAATATTTCTGAAAAAAAAAATAGTACCATAGCGCTGTAACTTATAATACTTTACAAAAGTACAAACTCAATTATCTGCCCTGTAGCGAAGCCGTTTAACAACTTGCCAAAAAGATAAACAATTCGTGCCCAATTAATTATTACTTACACGTCGGTCGGAATTAATACTCGCCCCGCGTGTTGCTGCAAAACAAACGCTTTCCTGCTTACAACTTTACCAATAAGTCATTCCTTTTATTTATTTTTCTGGCGTGATAACCTAATTTGATCAAGTGCTTGGGAGTAGGGAGGAAACTGGCTTTTTACCGCGGCTTTACTTTCATTTTATTGTAATTTTTATTGTTGAGTAAAAGTAGATAAAGATCACCGGAAGATCATCAGATCACCACGGCACACACGGCTATCCGAAAGATCCGAGCCCTTAGCTTTTTTGGACACATTTTACGGTCTTTCTTCTAAGGGATAAAAAAAATAAACGAAGCAATTGGACAGAGTACAAAGGTAGTCGACATAGCTCTTAAAATTAGCGAATTGAAGTCGGTCGGCCACATGTATCAAGTCAGTGACGCCAGATGGAGGAAGAAAATCTTGGCACTCTCCCTCTAGATATTGACGACCTTATTAGGATAGCCGGAAGTGGTTGGATGAGGAAAGCGTTAGACGAATTTAGGTACACGTTTAATCATCGCAATACACTTTTAGCCAAGTCAGAGAATGACACTGTCTCTGAATCGGGACCTCCCTTCCCGTGTAACCGTCGCAGAGTAATTTAACATCAATTCAGATTAAACAACCGCTAACATATTGCATATAGACATAGAAGTTAAACACGGAGTTTCCAAATGGCTTGATTAGATCAGTATAATACAAAGATCATATAATATAAGTGGGTCATTTAATCATGTTATTGTTTTGTAAACAACATTGCCCTTAAAGTTATTTGATTTCGACATATTTTTCCTTCATTAATAAGAAATTCGTCCAAATCGATAAAATCAATGTGAAAGAAATATCTTCTAAAGTTCATGAATTCTATTCTATACACATGTTATAAGCAGTGGCTCAATTGGCTAGTATTCTATAATAGTGTACTGTAATAGTATCTTATATATAAATAGCTCTAACATCCTTTTAACACAAATAGGGTAGTCAAAGACAGCTTTCGATGTTTTTACCAATCAACCACACTTAATATTTATTGGATTTAGCTTATGTACAAAATTATTAATTGATATTTGTGCACTATGTCTGGCTATAGACTCACTTCCTATCACTTACGAGATCTAATAAACTTGTTGATAATCGGATAGCGATATCTTTATTTTACGACAACGGTAAATAGAAAAATTTAAACAGAACATAAACAGCTTTCACTTTATGCTTCAATCTTGCCGTCCGGTTAAAATGTCGCATATTCTTAAGAATATTCTTTATTCTTTGTAGATCTTCAACTAAACGGATAATACGGAATTCGATTAAAATATATATATATATAAAAAAACGTTAGTTAAAAGTTTATTACTAAATATATTTAAAGGCCTTAAGGATTCTTTTGTTAAAGTCTCGTCTCCATGGCGACCACATATCTTAGGATTTACCTTAGCGATTCATATTTGCATGAGACGACGGTTATTGAACGATCAATAATCTTTTTCTATTCAAAGCGACCAATCCAAGATTCCTCACGAGACTTTTGATCTCAATAGAATGTCCGTCGCGATTTCAAAAATGTTCGCGTCTGGAAATATTAATATGGCTATATTATAAAAACGCAAAGAATAAGAAAGAAATAATCTATCACATCCTTTAAATCATAGCGGAGTAGACAGAGTCGTCACTGTCCACTATTAAAACTATTTGTGAATCGATTTTGATGTTTTTTATTTTGTTTGAAAGCTGGTGCATTCATGTGGTCCCATTTCTATTTGGTACAATTCTGACTATGGCATCGATGACAAAACCATATACTCGTAAGTGTTATAATTCACACGCCAATTGGACGACGAAAAAATTCGATGTTTCATTTTTTATTGGAAAGATTAGGTTCTGATTAATCCCCCGATTGCGAAGGCCTACGGAGGAAGGCGCGCCTTAAGTGCTCGGGTGTGCCTTGCCTGAAAGGCATCGGATGAGGGAGGAGACGTCGAAAGGCATCAAGTCGCGGGGGGGCTAGGTACGTTCCCCACAGGCTAGTCATAATAAAAAAAAGGTTCTGATTAATTCAGTTTCGTAATATTCCCCCAATAATTCGGGCGCTCGCGCGTAATAGCGTCTAACATTCGATTGGATTTGAATTCAGTTGTTGTCTCGTAAATACTAATATTCTACTTGTTGTAGGTTATGTTGACTAAATATTTTAAACTAAGTAAGTAGATTAAATTTTACATACTCTCTAGGCATACCTGGGCTATTGGGGTTGGTTTTTGAACTGTTTTTTCTCGTTTATTAATGTATATTCTACTTTTATAAAATTTAAAATTGAAATACCTTCATATTCTTATTCTCAAGCCACTTTAAAGTTAAGATGTTAGAGTTTCAGCCTATATATTCATCCCACTGTTGGAAAAAGGCCATCTCTGTAAAGAGAGTATTAGTGCATAGTACGCGACGCGGCCCGAGTGCTAATTGCAAGACTTCACATGTAGAATTTTTTTCTAAAACATGTAAATTTCCTACCGAAATCTTCCTTCACTGCCGAGTACGTGGTAATCAGCACTTAAAATTGCGACAGTCGAATACGGATTGCTAGCAATGCAAGTTGAGGTAACTGCCAGGACACTGAGCTACCACGACTCTACACTGAACTACCATAGTTCTTAGCTGACAAATTATATATACTTGCATACTTGTTGGCAGATGATGGCAAATTGTGTAAGATCCCAAATGTGTAGCAGTGGTCCTTTTTTTTCGTCTCCTCTCTGATGAGGATCGTGACCAAGTATAAGCAGCTACCGTTGGGTGCGATCATATGCGGAGTGGATTGCACGCGATTGTGTAGGCATCTTTCTCTTAGCAACATCTCCAGACAATGCTTTGAAGATGAGAGCTCCTTGGCGGCAGATTTCCGAGAGCCGTGTGATGATCTGAAGATCCTTCAGTATGGACTGATAATAATAGGCAAAAGAGCAGAGTATGAAGCAAGGGTACTTTAATTGCACGTAGAATACCTCTAGATTTCGTCGTAGATAGCTATGTAAGTAGAAATATCTCAGTGTTTAATCAAACATTCACACTGCGTATATATATACAATTTCACATGTACTCAATGTTATAATTTCCGTCATAACATTATTACAAATAACATTTAGACAAAGACATTGAACGCACCCTAAGTGTGTTCATTACAATACGTCGCGTACTATGGTAACGGTGAAGTCGTTATGCAAATGATTTCATAACGCCCGTAACAATTACCACTGCTCACGCCTAATAGTTTATGTATACGTTAATATTTCTCGGCTACCTTCAAATGCAATTTACTACTATAGCAAAATCTGTGAATTCAGGTTAAATTATTTCTGAATTCCATTATTTATCTTGTGCTATGATTCATAAAATATTAGCGTAGCCAGCCCGCTTTGATGGAATAGATTTTGTTTTATTTTATGTAAACAATAAACTTACATCATTAAATATTTTTTAATTTAACTCTCACAATATATTAAATTATTCATTTATCTCCGTATTCTCTTCTCGGGCAGGTGAGGATTACCTACCGTCATGTACATATCAGTAAATACAATATCATTCTTATTATATTTTAGGGATTTATTTTACTTCATTACGTATGTTACGTATACCATGGACGGCAAAAAGAACTAACAAGTCCATTGTCCGACAACATAAGATAACCAACAGACTGTCCACTACCTGCTACAGGCGAGTCCTTAACTACTTTGGTCACATTGCCCGAAGGCAACCAGATAATTTAGAGAAAATGGTTGTTGTAGGGAAAATCGAGGGCAAAAGATCACGGGGCCGATCACCTACTCGCTGGTCTGACCAAATTAAAAACATAGTTGGACTCGACATTCCGATCACGATGAGAGAAGCCGAGGACAGTGTGGAAGCAGCTCGTCGACGACTCGGTGAAATCGCTTCAGAAATGAACAATACGATGAAGAAGATTTACTTCATTATACTTCAATATACTTCAATATGGTTCATAATGACATAAATGTACACAACGCATGTGTCAATACAAATTTGGGTTATAAAACAATAGAATATCATCATAGATAAATAAAAGCTGTATTTGTTCAAAAAGAGGAGTGCTACGATCGTCACCAAACTTTACAGGATTACTTGCCAAGTCAATATTCCCTGAAAGTTTCATTGAAATCGGTCCAGTCGTTTTGGAATCTATATAGAAGGTCCTGTCAATAAGTATAAAAATGAGAAAAAGGCTCTAAGGTTACCAGTCAATAGCAGATAAACGGCCTCATATGGAATACTGTTCGCATCTCTGGGCCGGGGCTCCCCAATACCAACTTCTTCCGTTTGACCGTGTACAACGTAGAGCTGCTCGAATAGTCGACGATCAGGGTCTTTCCGATCGACTCGACCCTCTGAGACTGCGAAGAGATGTCGGTTCGCTTTGCATCCTGTATCGCATTTACCATGGGGAGTGTTCTGAGGAATTGTTCGGAATCATCCCAGCTACCGATTTCCATTACCGCACATCTCGGCAGAACTCCAAATTCCACCGCCACCATCTTGATGGTTGGCGTTCAGCGACTGTACGTTTTTCATGTAACTTTCTCCCACGCACTGCCAACTTGTGGAATCAACTGTCGCCAGCGGTGTTTCCGAATGTTTACGATTTAGGGACCTTCAAGAAACGAGCCTATTCCTATCTCAAAGGTCGGCAACGCACCTACAGCTCCTCTGGTGCTGTGGATGTTCATGGGCGACGGTGATCACTTAAGATCAGGTGAGCCGTATGCTCGTTTGCCACTTTTCATATTTTGCCATAGAAAAGTTAGTGTGACGGATTTTACAGTTTACGGTAAATATATGATAAATTTGCTCGTTTTCTTCTATAAAATTTGTAAGTTGTATTTACTTGCACATAACATTGTAAATGCACAAATCAGAGACAATATAGGGTATATTACACAAGGATTGTCGAGTAACCTTATATCTGCCAATGAAACATAAAACGAAGCCCCGAGGCGAAGTATCTACTTGTTGAGGGTACACATGCCGTACTTCCAGTCTGCTAATACCGTAATAGGGGATACAGAGTAAAATGAACAGACACTTTGTTAGCGTTGCTCGAGACAAAGAACGTATCTGCTTACATTATGTAGACATGTACGAGTTAAGAGTTAGCTTGCAATAGTTGAGTAGGAAAGGGAATTCGTTTCCAAAATGGGAGATCTTAGATCCAATCTCTATTAATATAAAGTCATCACAATCGAATGTCAATCATGCTACTGTGAGAAGAAATGAATAATGAAGTGTCGTTGGATAGAGGATAGAGTAAAAGAGGAAGTCGATCGTTATGAAAGTTCGGAGTAGAGAAAGTAGTAAGTTGAGTGATTAATCATAGGCGGAGGACGTATTATTGTTCACCTTACGAAAAAAAAAATTAACGACTGTCTTTCTCGCTTCTTGCGAACGATGTGTGTGGTTAGGGTATAATGGGGGTCAGCCCTGAAGTTCGTGGCTCTCAAGAATAAGACTACGGTATCCCCTGCCTGTCGTAGAAGGCGACAAAAAGGGGCCTCGGGTTCACTGGGCGACAAGGACGAGGGCCTTTGTCGTCCGCTAAGGTGGACCCGGGAAGAAGGCGACATCGGCTGGCCCGTGTCGCCTTGCACTGCGAGCGCCCGGGGGGGGGGAGTAACCTCTCCCCCGGGACGTGCTCAACTTGAGCACAGTGCAAAGGGGCTCTGGTGCATTCCACTGGAGATCCCGGAGCCCTTCGTCATGCACCGAGGAAAGGGTCACCGAGGAGGTTTTAGTGGGTAAAAACACCACATAACCGCCGCCTTCCCCCCAGAAGGCGGGGTAACTTTTTCAAGATTTCCTCCCCTTTAAAAAAAAGGTATAAGGGGGGTGACATGCCCAAAAGTCCCCAATAAATAAAGAAGGAAAAGAAAATGATTTTGAATCTTAAAAGACGTTTAAACAAATAACATGGTTAGTTATTTATTTAAATCAAAAACAATGTCAAATACATTTGCAACTTAATGTAATGGCGTATATATGGCGCAATAAATTTAGAATCCATCCCCACAACTGGTGATATACAACTCGTATCCGGCACTATAGTTTCAATACGGGAGTTGTTTTGTTGTGCAGGTTCGCGGGGCATACCGTAGGCACGCAACTATTTAAGTTATTTAGGGTCAGTCCCGTTGTAAATCTTAATCGCGGCTGGTGGAAAGTTGGAGCAATGACTCGTGAAGAGGACTTTCCACACATAAATCTTCGATGCCGTGCTTTGGTCGCTGGAGGCGGATTTATAGGTTCCCTTACGATATTTTAACATTTTTGGATAGACAAATATAAAAGTAAACGTAGATTAAATTCTTCAGATATAAACGAATTCATCAGCATATATCATTTGATAAGCTTAAGCGTACTATGGCCCTTTCTCGGTGCATGGTGAGGGGCTCCGGGATCTCCAGTGGAACGCACCGGAGCCCTTTGCATTGTGTGCTTCTGAGAGCACGTCCCGCGGGGGGAGGGGAAGAAGATTAGTCCCTCTCCCCTTCTCCTTTTTTTTTGTTTACGGGGAGGAAATCTTCAAAAAGATACCCCGCCTTCTGGGGAAGGCGGCGGTTATGTGGGGTTTTTACCTACTAAAACCTCCCCCCCAATCGCCCTTTCCTCGATGCATGACGAGGGTCTGGGATCTCCAGTGGAACGCACCGGAGCCCCTCTGCACTATGCTCATCGAGTGCACTCGCCTTCGCACGCGCACTCGATGTCGCCTTCTTCCCGGGTCCACCTTAGCGGACGACATAGGCCCCCACCCTTGTCGCCCAGTAAACCCGAGGCCCCTTTTAGTCGCCTTCTACGACAGGCAGGGGATACCGTAGCCTTATTCTACAAGCCCAGAACTACATAAAAGAATAGAGGTGCGTCGCTTTTTATCTTAAGCCAACTGTACAAAATTCGAAATTGTGTCACAATGTTTAATCAAGTATACGTATACCGAGTAAAGCGTACTTGTGGATTTATACAATCTAATTACCTACAATGGCGTATCAGACAAGAGCAACTTGAAACTTTGTTGTTTTAATTAATTAACGCGCCGAGTGAACAGTGCAATGACTTACCAAGCTTACTGTGCGGTTTTCGAGTGTCAACAATATTTGTCGGTGTTGGAGTTTAAACGAACGTGCTTTCCAGTTTCAGACCTAGTTAACAATCAATATCCTTTTCCTTCTTCCTTTGTGAATCATTTTGATTTGACTGGTTTGCGATTGATCTAGTTATCTTAATACAAATTAAATGAATGTTAAATCCTAGTAATATCTTAAAGGAAAAAGTTTGTAAGACTGGCTGGATGTTTGTTGTTTCTTTTTTCACGAAAAAAAAACTACTGAATAAAATAATTGAAAAAAGAATAAAATTTGTACCCGGCACATGTTTTGTAATTTGTATTGCAATGCAATGAATGTATTGCAATGTAATTGCAATGAAGCGTCAAAAGCCTAATGGCTTAGGGTGCGGCCTTCGAATCGTGAGGTCGTAGATTAAAACCACCATTCGACTATTGACAGTGAACCATCTCCTAACACAAGCTTAAGCTTATTTATGAAAAAAAAATTAATGCTAGCTTTAAAAAAAAATGTGTCCAAAGACCTTTGACATATTGCGATTACTACCTTTCCCCGATTTCTCTCCGTTTATCGGTTTCTTACGTTAATTCACTTAATATTTTGATATTTGTGTTACTTAAAGTTATAGTTCACCTGAACAACAACATTTTTTTTTAGAACACATTACTACCATCCTTGTTAACTAAGCTTAAGCTTGTGCTATGTGATGGTTCATGTCAATAGTCGAATGATGGATTCTTACCTATAACCTTACGATTCGCAGATCGTACCCTAAACCATTAGGCTATTGACGGTCCACACATTACCAATCTCTAATAGAAATCAAAGAGTAGATTTAAATTCGTTGTAACGGAAATACGTAGAATAGTTTTTATATAAGATACAAGATCAATAAACTTACATCATTAAATATTTAATTTAACTCTCACAATATATTAAATTATTCATTTCTCTCCGTATTCATTCTCTTCTCGAGCGGGTGAAGATCATTATCTACACTACTATATACTACTACTATATGTAGGGAATGATGATATATCAGTAAAGACAATATCATTCTTCTTCCTACTTCAAAATACTTCGTTATTATCTTTAATATACTTTAATATACTCCATTGTACTTCAACTGAACTGCTACTGATGAGGCTTGGCAAATTGTTTACATTCATTTTCATTCCAGTTTTTATTTCCAAATGGAGACTTTAGCGTAAAGAGATTGATGCAGCTAAGAACTAGTTAGACGAGATGTAAAATAAATATAGCAGCAAGCAGCGAGCGAGATCTTGCGTGAGTCAGAGCTGTGAACAATGAATCAATAGAGAGGCGATAAAAGAAGCCTGTGCAGGTGGCAAGGGTCATGCTATATTGAGACATAACTCAACCGCACGCACAAATGTTGGATGTTATACAATATATACGAACGCTGGATCGCCTCTCGATATTAATCACAACGGTCGTCTGGGAATTTTTCAAACGATTTTCGCCTGTGCATAGAGGCAAGATGAAGAACTTAAGATCGTCAAAAAGGAGACGGTCAATTGATTTGTATTCTTTACGTTAAGTCATAATGTCGTCGTATTTAATGCTATCAAAGAATTTAAATTTGAACAACTATTAAATATACTAGAAAAGACTAAAACCGACTTCAAGTCGAATAATTTGATATCATTCATTTTCGTTTTCATGCAATTAATTTTAAAACTGTTTTTATTGGATTTTGAGAGATAGTACCCAATCGAACCAGCACTTTTTAAATCTTATTTATAAGAATCCCTTTCCAAACAGGGGTACGGTTCGGGGGCAGGTTCGCGCATCCTTACCGTGCACGATGCCCAAGGCCTCACGTACGGAACAGCAGTGGTCATCAGAGCAGTGACGAAAAAACTGCAACTGCACGACAGCGTCCAACATGCTGTAGTGGCGATATCTCGACACACCGTCAGCTGTGTCTATTACACAGATGACTGTGACGACGCCACAGGAAGACTGGTGAAAAGGGTAATGGCCGCATCAAGGGAGAGAATAAGACATAGACATAGACATTTATTTATTGGCATCACAATACAAAAACAAATCCCAGACACAATATAACACACATTAAAAAAGAATGAAAAATAGACAAAACACAGTTAAAGTTACATGGACATATAATACGAAACATATGATGCCAATATCGGACACCGTCTCAGCATATACTGTCGCAAGGATGCGACAGCGCTGATTTTTAGCGGTGCCCGGGACTACCTAAAGACGTGCGCGCGCAATACTACTTTTATATGGAATTTATACAGACAGTAAGAGTATAATAAATATGATACATAAATAAAACAGTTATGAGATTAAAATATATTTTATACAATAAAATAATAGATGAAAAAATTTCATAAATAAATATATTATCGAGTCAAAAATGAATTAAAATAAATAATATGATAATTAAACGTATAAAGTTTAAATTATATAATTATGTAAAGTTTTATTTATAGAATAATGGACTACAACTTAAAAATGGCCATGAGAAGCAAGGACGCAGCGGTCGCGGAGAAGCTAATAGCAATGCAGCGGGGCGTTTGCGACGCGTGAACCGGAGCGTTCTCTGGCCACCTCCAAATTCAGGCATTACATATATAAAAAAAAGGAAAATAGTAACTGTAGAGGTGTATGCAGATGACGTCACGGTTTTGATCGAGGCCGACTCCTCGGAGGGCAACTTCCTCAAGTTCAGGGAATTTGCACACGCCTGGCATAAACGAAGGACCCGTTAAAAAGTCGTCTGGCGCCGTCGAGTGAGCTATTATGTTGCGTGCCGTAGAGCCCCTTAAGGGGTTGAGCTCCGAATGGTGGAGAAAGGCCCTGGTAAAGAACTTGTAGGGAGTCAAGAAGGTGCGTGTGGGGCCACACGGCCAGACCACGCGTACCCTCCCACGTTTCGGACCATATAACCGCGAGGTTGGTGGGGCCATGGGAGGTGGTGGGTCAGTCAAATGTAGAGGTGGCACTCTATTAATAAATCCAGAGAGAACAATTAAAGTGCATTGGAAAAGAGCACGTACTGTGTCTGTGGTTGCGATTGAACAATAAAAAAAAAACTTATTTATAGAACTACTCGTACTTCGTATAGAACATAGAGTTGACTTTAGTGTATATGTACAAATGAAGATATTCAAATTAGAGAGTATTACAAGCAGCGGTAATTTAAAAGTTTTGCGTCGCTAATAATAGCTATAAAATATTCGTAGTTTCTATAGGTTCATTAGTAAGCAAACTGTGTCTTTAACGAAATTATATCCACTATTCAGACAGTCTAGCGAGGATTTCCTCATTGCATATTCCGCTCCCGGGGAACTAGTGATTAATCTCGTTTTTCCAAATTTAGCAATCCTAATTTAATATTCTCTTGAATCTACGTGTCTGGGTTTTAGTATTACATACTCTCATCTAGAATTGAGCCTGTTATTCTATTTTGTTTCATTATTAGATGTAGTATTTGTAGTTTCCGTATGTACGCAGAGCGATCTAATATGTTACATTCTTTAGTCACAGTTTGGACTAATTAAAGGTATCGATGGATGCTATCTGCCTATACGTTACAATAATAACGGGCGTAAGGGCTTCTTTTTATCATAAAGTCACAAGCTATACATATATATGTCCCAATAGTGAGCACACCTCTGTGAAGAGAGTATAAGGGCATAGTCCACCAGGCGGCGCTAGTGGGAATTGGCGGACTTCACATGTCATTATTCTGAGACATGCAGATTTCCTCATGATCTTTTTTTTACCGCTGAGCACGTGTTAAATCAACACTTAAAATTGCAACAAAGAAATTAACTTGGGTGGCTAGCGTACTATGCATGAGGCGACCGCCCGGACACTAAGCTACACTATTAACCCTAATTACAAAATACGTTTAAAAAAAAATGTCGTCGTACTTACACTGCGTTATATTTGCGCCGATAAAATTAACAAAATCGCCATATGAAATAATTAATTATTTAATTCAGCAAATCTAGTGGAACCCATCCTTAAAAAATTAGCCAGATTAATGTTCAGTTATTACGTAAGCTCCACAGCGTGGCGGTATTGTGCCGGCACAAAATAAGTACTTGTTTTAATCAGGGAATGCACGGCTTCGTCTGCAGCTTTTTCCAATCCTTTGTGACTTATCCGTGCTGATGTATTGTGTTCGTCGTAATGAGTGGAAAACTGCAGCGCTGCCAACGTTCCGACTATTAACACTCGATAGTTATGCGTATGTTAACATTTATATTATGTTGGCAGAACGTAACAAAGAGATATGGGACATATTGCGAAATGATTCGTTTCTTTTTGTTGAATAATGAATCTTGGTGCATCACTTGTGTTGTATAAGACTTTTCTCTTTTAACCAACTTTAAAAAAGCAGGAGGTTCTCAATTCGTCTGTATTTGTTTTAATTTTTGTGTTCTCATAGCCTAAATATTTTCTCGAACTCTTTCGATTTTTAAGGTAAAACTTCTATATGCGCGGCTTGACTTGGGGAGTAGCTGTGTGAGATAATTACGAAACGTGTGATCGGTCGGGCGAATGGAAGATGTTAAAGAGATATAAGTTAGTGAAGATAGAAAGAGAGATTTTTACGTCTCGAATACACACATACAACACACACTTCTTTCTCCTTCTCATCACAGTGCAGGCCTGCTTATTATTTCTTATGGCTAAAAAAGTAAAAATGTTACGTATACAGGATAATTGGTTATTCGACGTATTGGTGGTGGTGTATGGTGATGATTTCTCTTGGTTGCATGATGTATATAATCGCAAATAGTCCCCTATCACCACCAATTGGTGATGTCCCGTATCAATCGTGTATTTCAATTTCAATATGTTTACAAACACAATAAGATCGTTGAAGGTCGATTTCACAACAAATTGTCTAGTGTCACGTAAACTAAATAACTATTACGGAAAAAAAAAGCTATAAGATGGTATTTTATTTCGATGGCGTCTTGATTTATCTACTCAATTATGGAGACTCCCGCCGCGCCGAGGCTTCGCTTTATACGCCCATTGGTGACGGCCGCCTTTCTTGAGGAGACGATAAAAATATTCAGCGTAATAAAATTTCTCACATTCAATTTTCCAGCAAAAATGAAAATGCTCATTTTTTTTTTAATTTATTATAACATATTTTCAAAAACATTTATTTAAATTATTTCGCCAAACTGCCTGGGCAGTTTATTGGCGAAAACTGCACCAATAAATCTATATACTATATACCCATAAAATACAATAAAGAAAGCATATACAATAAATACTAATACATACTACTACACAATAATAATTAATGCTATACATATAATATCTAATTTATTTACAATATTCGGCAGCGTAGGTACTTAGTAGCTGCGTTTTAAATTTTTTCTTATTGTTGTTTTTCTGCAGGTAGTCTTCTACAGTTTTATATGAATTGTATATTGGCGGTACTAAGTACCTACGCGTCCGTTCCTCAAAGTAGTTTATCGCGCTTGGTTCTTTGTAAATATTACGTGCTGTTACTAGAACGTTCTGAGTTATTTCCATGTACACTCTCAGATATACCCTCACTTTGTCTTATTTACCAATTAACTCTGTTCCACCCTCGGACTTCAAGGCGCGATACCGGATTTCATGCTTTTGTTGTGAACATCCCACAAATCAGACCAAAGCGTTATGCTTCGTCTTTCATTATTCGGACAGCATAGTAGACTGGAATAGTCTTCCCGCGTCTGTTTTTCCCTGTGATTACAATGTGAGTGTTTTTAAGAGAAGAGTGTGTGGGAGGCCTCCACTCTTGTTGATATTTGCGGGAAGAATAACACTCGGAGTCCAGATTCGTAATGTCCTGTTTATTTTCTAATCTCTTAACTATTTATACAATCTTATGTGCTACGTCCTTACTGGTACTAATTAGAAACTAAGTTTGTCGACCAATCAGGAAGGGACACTGATCAACAGCTATTTACAATGAGAGTGAGCGAGAGGTGACCCTCTCTGTCACACATCTTGCGCGCTCCGCACAGAGATAGCGATATGCTGTTTAAGACCCCCGATAAGTGAATAGGCACCAAAGTATTGCATTGCCACTTAACATCAGGTGGGATCGGGTCAAACACTTGCTTAGAATTTTTTTTTTAATGTTAGGTAAAAGTACTATAAGCTTTATATATGTCTACTGGGCACAGACCTTCTCTGTAAAGCAAGTATCAAGGTATAGTCAGCGGCGCGGATAGAAATTTTCTAGGACATGTAGCTTTCCTCAAGATGATTTCCTTAACCGCCGAGTGCGTGGTAAATGAGCACATAAAATTGCAACATCAAAAGAACTCGGGTTGCTAACGTACTATGCAACTTAAGGTAACCGCACCGACACTGAGCTACCACGGCTCTAGCTATTTACCTATTAGGTACTAATAGCCTATTGGTAAAGGATGCAGTCATCAAGCTGATCAGCAATCTACGATTGACATGAACATTACTCATCAACATACTCTTAAAACATTTTTTTTTTTTGTTGACGGGGAGGAAATCTTCAGAAAGATACCCCGCCTTCTGGGGGGAAGGCGGCGGTTATGTGGGGTTCTTACCCACTAAAACCTCCCCGGTGGCCCTTTCCTCGGTGCATGACGAGGGGCTCCGAGATCTCCAGTGGAACGCACCGGAGCCCCTCTGCACTGTGCTCAAAGAGAGCACGTCCCGGGGGGGGAGGTTACTCCCTCCCCCCCTGTGCCCTCGCAGCGCAAGGCGACACGGGCCTGCCGATATCGCCTTCTTCCCGGGTCCACTTTGGTGGACGACTCAGGCCCCCACCCTTGTCGCCCAGTGAACCCGAGGCCCCTTTTAGTCGCCTTGTACGACAGACAGGGGATACCGAAGTGTTATTCTTGAGAGCCCAGAACTACAGGGCTGAATACTCTTAAAACAAGCTTGTGCTTACGTAGTATGGTTAATGTCAATGTTAGTGAAAGTCGTGAATAAAAATTTTTAGCATTCATTCAAATAAATTTTAATTGTTAACGCGAACTTCTTTAGTATATATCATAGGACTTAAGTGTTAGAGAACATTTTTAAAACACTTATTACTACAAGCGGACTGAGCTTCAAACTTCGATGTATATCCAAAACGCGATGTGTGCATGTATGTATGTCCTCTATGTACTTTAAAACGGTTGGACAAATGTTGAAGAAAATATCAGGAAATTTTCATGTTGACTTAGCGGGTTATCCTGTAAATTATTAGTAGTATCCTGGTAGAGTTTGGATCAACAGTTACTTTATGAATGATAATAACTGTGCTACCAGAGCAAAGCCGCTCCGGCTTGCTATGTTGCTATTTTTACAATAATGATAAAATTTAAAGCCAATATTATTTAGACAAACGTTTTTGTTTCTCCCTTAAAGGGGTTAGCAAATTTCTAGTACCACGGGCCATTGGCCAAGTGTTACTAGACGGGAATTAATTATCGGCTAAAAATTTGCGGACTATGCGGCAGGTATTGAGGAGTACCGCCTTCTGCATTGTGATGTATGTGTTAGGTGGTAAATGAAGGGTTCGGATACTATGATGGAGATGCTTCGGAATAACGCCAGTTGTGGAGAGTACTATTGGCACTATTAATGTTTTATCTAGTTTAAATTTAAAGCCTATATTATTATTAATTATAAATTTTTATTAATAGTAAACTTTTCTCGTCAAACTATTAATCAAGGATTTCCATTACATTCGGTTATAACTCTCCAGACTCCATTAAGGAATTTCCCTGAGGTCGATAAATCAGTGGCTTGAAGTCCCTCGTAAGCCTGGAGTTCATATGCAGCCAGCCGCGCTGCACGTCGTCGGCAGGAGACATATTTAAGAACCTTGTATGATTAATCGCTTTCAGGATTTGGTACGGCTTTAAATGAAATTTTAATATTCACCCCGCGGTTGAACATCACGCAGACTAGTGGATTGATGCAGGTGGATGAGGGTTTTGATACGTATCCATAAGTAAGGTCTACGTTCAGCATTATCAGTTAAACTAGCGGCTCGCCCCGGTGTGGCACAGGAAGGAAATCATTACTTAAGACTGAGACACTTAAGGACCTCCTTCCAATAATGATAAAAATGAATCATCAAAATCGGTTGGTGTGATATTGAGTAATTCGTCCATTTGTCGCGCACATACATGATGCAATTTTTTTTTTTTATATGAAAAGTGGCAAACGAGCATACGGCTCACATGATCTTAAGTGATCACCGTCGCCCATGAACATCCACAGCACCAGAGGAGCTGTAGGTGCGTTGCCGACCTTTGAGATAGGAATAGGCTCGTTTCTTGAAGGTCCCTAAATCGTAAACGTTCGGAAACACCGCTGGCGACAGTTGATTCCACAAGTTGACAGTGCGTGGGAGAAAGTTACATGAAAAACGTACAGTAGTTGAACGCCAACCATCAAGATGGTGGCGGTGGAATTTGGAATTCTGTCGAGATGTGCTGTAATGGAAATTTAAGACTTATGTGCTTTTCTCATGAATACCATCATCAGAATCGGATCAATTATAATACTGCGACCACACTAGAAGCACCAGATTTCAAATAAAAAAAGAATCACCAAAATCGGTCCGCCCTCTCAAAAAGTTTTCAGGTATTAAAAAAACTATGGACAGGAAGATGTATCGTATCGGTACCCTACGAAGGTTATACAGTGATCTGTTGATATTAACCCTTATCGTGGCAAGACTGTTTTTTGAAGAACAGTAAAAAAAATGTATATCCAAAAAAATTTCAAAAAATAAATTAAACAATCGTGATATGAATATACGTATTTTGGAAAACCAAGATGTACACTATATATACTAACAAGCCTAAGCTGATTTTGAAATGGTTAACAAGAATTTTAAATAAATTTGCGAAAAAAAATATTGTTAGCATTCTAAAAAGAAATGTCCTTATTCCAACTCCATCTCTTTTATAATTATAAATGTCACGACACTGACAATTGTGACATTAAACATTTGAATAATTGTTATAAAATACAATTAAAGAATCAATTTAAGTAAAGAGATTTTATATCTTTACATGCATATTATGCTATACATTGCTATGTTTAGGGTTAAAGGAATATCAATAGTTTATTTTTCGGTTACTTTAGTAAAACAAAAATAATATAATGCATACACCGTGTATAGCAATCGACTCTGTTTGTAGGGTACCTTATCAACACAGTGAAAAGCGAAAATCGATTGGCATCTATCCCCCTGTTACCTATTTTGTGTTTAAAGGACGGTCACGAAAATAATCACTCAAGTTTATTCATTTTATGTATAGCGTCTATGTTATATACTGGATTGTATACGAATGTTTCAAAATTCTAACCCCAAAAACAAAGTTTCCCCCAAACCGATTACATTTTCAAGTCGTCCAATTTCACGAAAACAAAAATACTGCGGGAAATAAAAAAAAAAAATCTAAAAGTTTTTAATCGCAGCAGCCGAGTGTCGCTCTCACCGCAGGGTTCCGCATCAAAAGTAAAACTTTACAAGCCGACTATATTCCCGACATAACTAGACTTCAAGAGGCAAGGCGGGAAATCTCCCATTGTTGAGTCTAAAGGCCCCTTATTGCGTCGAAACATTTTCACACTTGAAAGCTTCAAATACGTAAAGGATTACAAAACTGTTTTCTTCTTTTAAAAAGAAATCGACTGATTGAAATTTAGTCGGCGTAATGAAATGGTAAAGGGGCAATAAGTAGCTCAATCAAATTGTATTATCGCTTAGAAGCACTCCCCGGTAGAGGGTAGACGCAACAAATTAAATTACCGTCTCCGCAACCTTTGTCGGTCTGAAAAAGAAATCGCCTTTCAAAAGAATCGGACTTCGTATCTACTTTGGAAGGGTAATCAAAAATGTTTCTACTCAACCATGTAATTTATAGTTATTCGATTTTAAAATGAAGGCGTGTCTGTAAAACTATACATTTGTTAAAGTTAAGTTACAGCTTTTATATATATTATATGTATAAGGGTGGGTACTGACCAAGGTTACGAGGTGTAATGTAACGTGTTATACCGCGAGCATTCGTGCAGTCAGTACGTCGTGTTACGGGAAAACCAGCTGTCGGTTTTTTGGCGAATCCTTTGAGTGTTACGCGTTTCGGTCAGTACGCTCTTGCAAGTCGTCCCGAAAGCGGAGCACAGAGTTTCGACGAGCATGTTACGCCGATTTTAAGACATGCTCGATGCGTACACGCTCGATGCGAATGTTACATTACACCTCGTAAAGTTAGTCAGTACCCACCCTTAGACGTATACAGAATAAGAATAAAAAATCAAGAATAACTTTGTGTTGCTGAGTTATCCAAGAAACCACATAAAAAGATTATTCATGCTTTTGCTAAATTGTTCAAATTAAATTATGCCCCGCTACTGAGACATTACGGTTCTAAAAAAATCTGTATGTATCGACGTAAATTATACTTTATTGGAATAAAAAAAGAAAAATTTAATCTCGCATGTTCCACGTTTGTAATATAATTTCACTGACTTCTCCGCAAGCTCATTAGGGAGCCCATGCATACATTTTTAGCAAGTGGCTTATCAATAGTAAACATATAAATACATGTAAATATATACAAAGAGATATGTAATAAACTTTAGTCATATAAGAGTTACAACTTATAAATGTGTTGTGAAGAGTCCGCCACGCGGCCCTAGTGCGAATTGGCTGACTTCACAGGTCTTAGTGTTACGCAACTTGAGGCGACTGTTCCTACACTAGAATCGTGTCAAGTCAGTCATATATACTTATACGTCTATATATAAATTAATAATAGATTAAGGTACATTGATTCATTTAAACAATGTACACGGAGCAGCCGAGCGGCTCGGCGACGGGGACAATAGCCGGTGATTGCGCGGTGCACGGTTCGATGCGGTTTCTCTCCCTTACACCGCAACGGCTCGCCGCAGCCCCGTCCGGATATTTACTACAGACGGACGTAATAACTTATTAATTAACTCGCTAAACGCATCGCATTCTGTTACTGACGTGAGTGCTTTTTAATTTAACCGTAGCACATCGAACGGAGTCACGAAACCCCGCAATAGAGAGTGCACATAAAATTAAAATATAATTGGACAGGTCACATTTTAAGAGAAATGGAACTAAGTATTGTACTAAACGTCGTAGTAGTGGCCGAATAGCGACCACTTTTCGATAGGCATTTTGACTTAAAATCAGCTACATGTTTGTACAGTATACGTTGAGCCTAAGCCTTTTCGATACAAGTTTTTTTTTTAATTTTTTGATAATTTAAATTTCTTTTTTGTTCTTTTCCAGGGTTCCTTAAAACCGGGGCAAACATATTTGAAAATTTTACAATGGTTAATACCAAGTAGGAAAAATATAGATTATTTTTTTAGGTGCCCAAAATAAAGACAAGATAAAAAAAAGGTCTTAGTAATATATGAAAATAAAAGACTTATTAAGAATTAAACTTGATTGAGGCTTCAGAATTAACGTCATATTACGTATATTAATTGTTTTGTAGTTTGGAAGATGTTAATCTAATTTCGGAAGCCGACTCAGCACGTATCACAGCACTTTTGCCGCACCGCTGATTTTTAACTCAGCCCAAGTGATATATACGAGTAGAAGTGGGTTAATACACAACTTGAATTAGACGTGGATGACTTTATTATAAAAAATACACGGATTTCTCAAATTAATGCCAATATTACTCATTAAATAAAATTACTTTTTGGCTTTTTAATCTTATGCTTGAATTTCTCATGTATGAAGCACTTTACGACGATCATTTCAAATGATCGTCGTAAAGTGCACTGTGAAAGTGAACACTTTACAGTCATTTACAAGGGTTTATAAATTAGTTTTATTCATTGAGTGATATTGGTATAAAAATGAGCAAAAGCATTAACGACCGATTTGAAAGAAAGAGATGGATGTGTGAGAGGATATGGGAGGCAGGAGTTGAGTAGAAAGACAAGACGTGTACAATTAATATTTAAATCTATATATATATAAGAAAAAGTGTGTGGGTTTGATCCGTATAGGCTCCGAAACGGCTGGACCGATTTCAATGAAACTTCAGAGAATCTTCCGATTAACCTGGCGAGTAATCCTGTAAAGTTTGCTAACGATCGGAGCACTCCTCTTTTTGAACTGTCAAATACAGTTTTTATTTACTATGACTTTATTCTATTGTTTTATAACCCAAATTTGCACCACATGCGTTGTGTGTATTTATGTCATTATGAACCAGTTTGAAGTACAATAGAGTATATTGAAGTATAATAAATCGCTGAATGATAAGAATGATATTGTATTTACTGGTATGTACATGGGTGTAGGTTAATGATCTTCACCCGCTCGAGAAAGAATAGAAGAGAATGAATATTCAGAGAAATTAATAATTTAATATATATTTAATATATAGGTTGTCAAATATCTCCTTTCCGCCTTTTTGTCTTTTGAATTTCGCGGCTATGTACAAAGCGCTACAGAGCTCGTATCTAGCAATACTATACATAATTTGAAAGGTCTTGACATAACCTACAAAACGACGCTATGCATAATTAGTTTGGATATTGCGTTCAACAGTTATAGACGTGTAAACATGGAGTTCACTAACGCCGAAATTCGCGCTATTTTAAAGTTTTCCTTCGTTAAAGGCAAATTCGCTAGAGAAACGTTCCGTGAGATTAATGGTGTTTTGGGGGATGGTACTCTATCACTTCGAACCACGGAGGAATGGTTTCGACGATTCAGAGCCGGTGAAAACGACACCATGGATAAGCCAGCCGGCGGAAGACCTGTGACGACAAATACCGATCAAATCATGGACTACATCGAGTTAGACCGGCATGTGGCATCTCGTGACATCGCCCAGGAGATGGGAGTTAGTCACCAAACCATTTTAAACCATCTGCAGAAGGCTGGATACAAAAAAAAGCTTGATGTTTGGGTGCCGCATGACACAAAAGGCGGAAGGGAGATATTTGACAACCTATTATTATCAGAGTTAAATTAATTTAATGGTATAAGTTTATTGTTTCAATAAAATGAAGCAAAATCTAGCCCGGGTACGCTAGTATATCATAAATTCTGCAAACTTAGACAAGAAGTCTGATAAGTCCATGATTAATACTTGTATATGTACGTTATACCTCCCTTTGTTTTTATCTTCACGCTCCATTAAACTGTGCTTGCAACGTCTAATTAAAATCGCTGTCTAAATCCCCCCGGGTTAGGGACGCGACAATTTTTTCAAAAGAAAACTTATAAAGTGAAAGACACAAGAAAGATTTGAATAAAGCAACTTTTTGAAAAGGAAAAATATCACCATTAAAGAAGATTTTTTTGTCTTTTCTGTATCAATAATTCCTCATTTTCGGATTCATAAGCAGAAAATATTATTGGAGATATATTCAATTCAGGCTGGACTCAACTCACATTTGAGGTCCAAACCGAAATACAAACAACTCTATTCTAATTACGATTGGTTAACCAAAAGATAAGCCCCGTTATATACGTACTCGTATATTAGCTTATACCGCCCGCTTCGCTGGACATAGAACAGTAAAAGAAGCCTAAGTTACTCCTTATTACATAAGCTATCTGCCAGTAAAAGTCCCATCAAAATCGGTGCAGCCGTTCCAGAGATTAGCAGGAACAAACTGACAGGCGAAATTTTTAAAAAATGTTATTTTGGTGTAGGAACCGTATATACATTCATATCTATGTACGTGCATATTTACAAGCAATAACAAAAACCGACTTCAAATCAAATCAAACGTTAAACGCTATTAAGCGCGGATGTCCTCTTTGTATTTCCGAATTATAGTAAGAATATTACGAAATCAAATTAATCAGAACCTAACCAAACTACTCTTCAAGTACATCCTTTCCAATAAAAAAAAATAATCATTGAAATCGGTTCACCCAGTCGAAAGTTATGAGGTAACAAACATAACATAGAGGAATTGAGAACCTACTCCTTTTTTGAAGTCGGTTGAAAAGCAGATTTAATTATATGAAGGTGAAGAACATGTCAAATAACATATATATAAAAATATGTTTTTGTTTATAGATATATTAGATCCAAAGTCACAAAGAACTTGTGCGAGAATTTAATTTCAAAGTGTACACGTTGAAAATAATTTCTCATTTTTAAAATTCATCGCAAGGCAGACTGCGCTTTCAGCTACTCGTATCTTGTAAAGGAGACTATCTACCCCGGTAAAGGTCGCTCCTTATCCGAGGGATGGTTTTAAGACAAAAAAATATCTCGTACACTGGGAGCGCGCAGATGCTTTTGAATGCCTTCTGAATAATTACCGCAACGCCTCCGGCATTATAAACCATCGCGTACAAGATATTATCCGTAAATGAATTCCGTCTACATATATTGCGATAAGGTTGAGTGTTAAAATTAGTCACGTTTATATTTTTATTATTAGTTTACCGTATAAAGTCTAACCTGCCTTTTTTATCTTTTTTAAAATGTGATATAAACAGATAGATAAAGGTACTATTACTAAATGTTTTGAACAGAAAATACCCAATCATAGCCACGTCGAAAAGCAGTAATAGTCTATTTATAAGTATTAGGTAGTACATAAGAGACTGCAAAAAGGATAGTCATTGCTAAGATTCAAAATTATTCCGTCTTTAAAGTTTTTCAATGATATAAATCGCCAGTGTTGTGTACTATGATGTCCTTTGTTTCAGTTATGTCTTTTGTAATATTTCTGTAATAGATGTATATATATGATGCCTGTCTTTTTGTTCCCATCTCTGGAACGGCTGGACCGATTTTGACAGGGCTTTCACTGATAGATAGCTAAGAAGTAACTTAACTACAAAAAAGAAGTAATAAAAAGGGAGTGAATGCAACGTCACAAAGGGATATGAGAGCCTATTGTTTAAAAATATTATTACCTAAAAGGTTTATCTATACTCGTAATAAAAATTAGCATCCATGAATGAAATCCCGTTTATATTCCTCCCTTCTAATTTGAGTGTAGAGCACTCGCAACTGGCGCGGCAAAGTCCTTTCAAAAATTCCCTTTTTGAAATCTACCCAGCGCTTAACTGAGAGGGAGGTAAGCACGCGTGAAAGCGTTCTTATCTGGGGCGATGGTTTTTTTTATATTTTTTTTATTTAATTTCCCTAATATTCAAACATGATATATTTGTGTTTAAGGAAAGTGGGTGAATTTATTGCATACGGAAAGAAAACCATTATGTTAAAAAAAACATAAGACAATTTTTAGGGTACGGTTTACAAAACGTAGGTTTTTTATTCGTTCATGAAATGTTCCCGATCTGTTGTGTAGGTTCTGATTGATTTTATTTCGTAATATCCTTCCGATAATTCGGAAGTACAAAGAGGGCGTTAGCACGTAATAGTGTTTAACGTTTAATACGATTTGAAGTCAGTTTTCGTTTTTGTTCGTTAATATATATATTATTATATTTATATAGAAGTATCTATTTATGTATATGTAAATGTATATTTATTTGTTTATATAATAGTTTTAAAACGCTATTTTTAGCGGCACTACCCTTAGCCTGCTCTTAACCACTAAAGGTTAGCTGGAAGAAAATGCTAATTAGCATTAAGTTCGCCTTTGTACATTTTATTTGGTGCAATAAAGGATTTATCTATCTATCTATCTATCTTTGTTCGTAAATATACTTATATAAACATTATATATTATATCAAGTTATAAGTAAGACTCCAATGTTTTTTAATTAATTTATGGAGTGGATTAATTTCAATCACTTGTGCTTTACATTGACGTATACAAAATAATACATAGACGACTTTAGTTTGTATTCGTACAATTTGAAGTAAGTTACAGGAGTCTGGTGTTAGACAAGGATATGCACTCCCGGCCGCCTGAGGGACTAACTCACTCGACTCGAACTAATCTATGCTGAACTAACTTCCAGTCGTCGCGGGTATAACAGACTTCGGGATTGTTTGGGCCTAGTTTAAGTGAAGTCGGGGCTCCGTGCTCTTTAGCGTGACTCTCAAACTGAACTTGATGTAATGCAATTAGTTGCTTCATTAAGCTTCCACTCAACCTTCGTCACGATTCTAGAATCTAGGCGCACGTTTATCTAACCACGTGCTCGCAGTAAGCCGCGCTAGCTCAGTGATTGAATCTTATACTAGAAGGCAATTATGCTCTACTCAAATTAATTGCCGTGTCGTCGAACGCTAACAACACGAGATAGATTCGCAATGAATTTGTTGCAATTTTCAATGCTGATTTTCCACGTGCTAGGCGCTGAAGGAAAATATCGTGAGGAAACGTACACATCTAAGAAAATTTTCCAACACATGTGAAGTCTGTCAATACGCACTAGGCCCTCGTGGCGGTCTATGCCCTACACTCTCTTTACAGCGAAGGCCGGTGCCCAACAGTGGGGCAAATATATATATGTAGGTTGTAAATAACTCATGTTTATTAATAAAACTACTTTTTACGAGTTACGATTACTTTTAAATCTTAGCTATGAATGTTCTAAGCGTTCCGAACACTAATATAGTCATATTGCAGGGAGAGAGAGACGGTGTTTGACAATTAACCAGCCTACTTCCTTCTCAACGCCTGACTGCGCAGTTCATCTGGTGTTGTGATGTTCACGGGCAATGGTGATCACTTAAGATCCCTAAACCCGCTTGCCCTTTTTCCAATAAAAAAAAACTATATAATCCAGGATAGACATATATATGTTTGTCCAGCGATCAATTTCCATTCGTTGTACCGCCTTGGGCGGAGGGTCAGCTACACGGCTCACGCATCACTCCTAAACGCGATTAACGACCTCTGCCGGGTTCCAGTCTGTCCCGCTCACAGTTTTTATAACAGCATTAATGACGCTTTCCCTTCCGTTACGGTTTGCCGTTTTATTTAGTGTAAGTGTTAAATAGCAGTCACAGCCTAATAGCTAAGCAATCCTAGTTACGATCTCATGATAGCGTGTTCGGATCCCAGTCGACTTGTACTTGGTAACCTAACCTTTACCTTGTAAACATCACTAACTAAAAATCTATATAGGCTCAGCCCCTGTCACTTAGGGAAACTGGAAAGCTTGGTAAAACGCGGACAGCGGATCTACTTAGGACCTCTGAACCTCTTAGGTCGGTAAGCTTGAACCTCTATCGGGAGCAACACGGCGCAAGGCCCCACGAAAGGGAACCTCAACTTGGGCGGTAGCTTTTATATTAGACATTCAAATAGCTAACTATGTTGTGCGTAGCGTTGTCCTAGAAGGGTATAATTGTGTATTAATATTACTACTTGTATTCCTGTGCAACAGACGTCGTGTTAACTGAATTATACGTATATATTTACAACAGTGCTACCAACTGCACCTTTGTAAATTAATCGCCTCGTTTCCGTTCACTATAAATACATTTGTTAAACAAACATTCGGTTGAAATTTTCATAGGCGTCTGTCTGAACACTGTTTTGGTTTGTTAGAATGTATGTCGAAAGATTCTTATAATGAACCGACCATTTCATAACTATATCTGAATCTGAATCTAACAATTAGATGAAAAATAGCGAAATCTGAATCTATAATATTTAAGCGTCAATAGCCTAATGGTTTAGGGCCAGTTTTAGGCAATAGCCTGAGAATCGTAAGGTCGTGGGTTCGAATCGACCATTCGACTATTGCCGTGAACCATGTCCTAGCACAAGCTTAAGCTTAGTTGGAATGGTTAACAAGATTTTTATAATATTTCTGAAAAAAAAAATATTGCTAGCTTTCTTTTTTAAAAAAAAATCAAAAAAAATATACAACCATATTCTTCAAATACTGTAAGCATCCAGACAGACTGATATGTCAGTGTGTGAAAACTTATAGAGTCTCGACAAACTTAATAGGTTTTAAAATGTTTTTTATTGTGAACTATTCAACAAAAATATATCAATATTTTTGTTGAATATGTGATATAATCATTATATATATAGTCGTTAATACTTTAAATAAAGGGTGTTTAATTATTCAGGTATTTATTATACAGGTGTATGAGTTAATTTATATTATCACTTTTATAAGGTAAGCTTTTACACGTTCAACCCGTCTAGAGAGAAATTTAAAACACGTCCCGATGTATAACGTAAACGTAAAGGTAAGTGTATCGCGCAACTTCAGCGAGTAGATATTATTATTTCATAGCGCCCCTGTAGAGGGCATTACCATAAAATATCCAAGTTTACTATCCACTCTCTAAATTGAGCTGGCAAATTTAAACAGACGGTGCTTGCGTCCATACCATTATATTGTATACTATTTTGTTCCACGTTTGTTGTCATCATTAAAAGCCTAATGATAAACTCTAGGTCTGACAAACGTTCAAACCATTTGACTCTTGAAACCATCTCCTTCTTTTAATATTGTCTTTAAATTCGGCCTCGAAAGGCGACGGTTGTGGCGATCGCAATACATTAGATTTGATGAACCAAAAATCCTCATTATAGATGACAATTTACTAAGAGTATTCTGTATTTCAATACAGAGCAACGTTTACATATAAAATATTATTGTAAAATTTACTAAATAAAATTTTTGCTACTACAAAAACTAATATGCACTTTAAAATAATATATTTGACAGATTTTTAGCAGTAGTCGCTACTGCGGCGTAGGCCTCTCCTAAGCCTCTGCATCTCTGCCTATCCTGTGCTATCTGCATCCATCATGTTCTGCATATGTCTACGAAGACATCTCTCCACCTTTCTTGTTAATAAAATAGCTACCGACCGAGTCGTGGTTCGGCCCTCTCGGGCGCCTTCGGAGCTTACCCCTCACCGGGGGGACCCTTGTGTCGAGTTATCACCTAATAGAGTTCGTCATTAAAAAAATCTTCTGTCTTCTAATAAAAGAAGATAACCGTCGCTACCCATGGTCGGGAACTACAAGAATCTAGCCTACTCCTATCTCAAAGGCCGGCAACGCACCTGCAGCTCCTCTGGTGCTGTGGATGTTCTTGGGCGACGGTGATCACTTATGATCAGGTCAGCTGTAAGCTTGTTGCCTCCATTCGTATATAAAAAAGATAAAACTAAATGACACTGTTATGTTTAGAAAACCGCCGCATTTGATCTTGGTGAGATTTCTTCTCTTTATAACACTCTTAATTATAAAAACGATTCTTCCATACTTCTTTCTAAAGTATTAATTTTATATCTAAAACGAGTATCCTTATTACAGTAAAAACTTTTATGATATTGACTTATTTTCATAAGTCTTCAAAAACTTAAAAAAATATATCATAGTTAAATTATTGTAATTGTATATATATATATGTATATAATAATATTATATATTCTGTTTTCCTTTCCTTATTTTTACGTACTCAATGGCTTAAACTTGCTATTAGTATAAAAAATATTGAGTGCTCATTGTCAACATTTTAAATATATTTTGCGTAACTTATTTTATATTACAAGGCTGTTTGTACTGTAATGCTGTATTTTTAAGTTTGTTTTATTTAAGTTGCAAACGGTCGGCAGGTGATTATTCGCGAATACTTCTGTCGAAAAAAGCACTGCAGGTGCATTGGGAATCTTTTTGGTGAAATTAATATGCATGCTACGGTTTCGATGTCGGACGAAACGCAGCTGCTCTATTGATAATAAAATTAATAATTTTACGTTATATTTTTTTCAATAGTATCAACCAATTTAATCATCAGGAAGAGTACGAATTTTTTTATATTAAAAAAATCGCATCTTCACATTATTTCAAATCAGTATGCAATTAATTGTTTAATATTATTGAAAGGCATCCAACTAACACTAGAATTACAAATCAACTCTAATAACAAAATTGTACTAAAAGTATATTTAAGAGGAAACAAAAAAACAACATCAAAAAATGTATGCTAAAAAACATTTATATATATACCGATAGTAAGACGTTTACATTCATGTAATAAACGTCTTACCATCGCTGACGGTTTAAAACGTGCATACATTTCATATTTTAGTACATGTGAAGTTTATTGATATACTGTAAAGAATGTATATAGTGAATTTTACTGTTGCTACTTTCTCTAACACAAACTTTACCGTCCTTACACCATATAAATTGATAAGAATTACCTAGACGGGTTTTAGCTTCGTACAGAAGGGTTTTAAAATGTTTCGTTAGTGCTTCTCTAATGTAGATTTGGCTGGCAGCTTTTTCCTTCTCGACGTTCGGCAATATGAGTCCTATCGTGAGTCTTGTCTTCTTACCAGCCTCAGTCCACTTCTTCTGAGCAGCCTTAATATGCATGCTACGGTTTCGATGTCGGACGAAACGCAGCTGCTCTATTGATAATAAAATTAATAATTTTACGTTATATTTTTTTCAATAGTATCAACCAATTTAATCATCAGGAAGAGTACGAATTTTTTTATATTAAAAAAATCGCATCTTCACATTATTTCAAATCAGTATGCAATTAATTGTTTAATATTATTGAAAGGCATCCAACTAACACTAGAATTACAAATCAACTCTAATAACAAAATTGTACTAAAAGTATATTTAAGAGGAAACAAAAAAACAACATCAAAAAATGTATGCTAAAAAACATTTATATATATACCGATAGTAAGACGTTTACATTCATGTAATAAACGTCTTACCATCGCTGACGGTTTAAAACGTGCATACATTTCATATTTTAGTACATGTGAAGTTTATTGATATACTGTAAAGAATGTATATAGTGAATTTTACTGTTGCTACTTTCTCTAACACAAACTTTACCGTCCTTACACCATATAAATTGATAAGAATTACCTAGACGGGTTTTAGCTTCGTACAGAAGGGTTTTTAAATGTTTCGTTAGTGCTTCTCTAATGTAGATTTGGCTGGCAGCTTTTTCCTTCTCGACGTTCGGCAATATGAGTCCTATCGTGAGTCTTGTCTTCTTACCAGCCTCAGTCCACTTCTTCTGAGCAGCCTTAGTCTTCATCTCCACAAGGATTGGTCCGGGCTTGTATTTCGATCCCGGGGAGCGTTGGAATGCTTGAATATCATTACCATTTATGTTCAACTTAGAAGCTATTGTTTGTAATACCATTTCAATATCCATGGATGAGCTGTCGGGTAGACCAGCTACTTCCACGGTCTTTGAAAGGGCTTGTTGTTCAAAATTCTTCACTTTTTGCTCTAATACTGATACTCTTAGCTCAAAATTTTTATTTTTATTTTGCAAATCCTGATTTTTATGTTCTAAATCTTGGATTTTGGTGTCTTGTTTTTTAATTGTAAGTTCCACTTCTCTCATTTGATTAAATAATAATTCAAGCGAAGACTCAAGGTTCCTAATTTCTTCTCGAAATGTTTTCTTCAGCTCTCTGCTTATATCCTGTACGAGTTTGCGAGTGTCCAGTAATTGCGTGCGCGTAGAATTTTCTGATCCACACTCTTCTTCTTCATCATCATCTTCTGGTATTAAGAATGATGATCTTGTTGTATGATTTATAGTACAGTCTTCACAGCTCCATTCAATACCGGTGGAGTTTCGTAGTGTGTTGAGTTGCTTGTTGGATAATTTCGCACACGCTGGGTCAGCGTGCACTATTTTATTGCACCTGCTACACTCTAATCCAGGTATTTTCTTAGTAATAGTTTTTTTGCACATTCCGCATTTTTTATTCGCCATACTTGCGGGTAGGTTAAGCGCGTACAATACACGTACGTATTGTCGCCGCGACGCATCGACGTTCACACGTCATACGATATAGACATACACATTTTATTATATTAAATTATTATTATTTTTTTTTATATGAAAAGTGGCAAACGAGCATACGGCTCACCTGATCTTAAGTGATCACCGTCGCCCATGAACATTCACAGCACCAGAGGAGCTGTAGGTGCGTTGCCGACCTTTAGATAGGAATAGGCTCGTTTCTTGAAGGTACCTAAATCGTAAACGTTCGGAAACACCGCTGGCGACAGTTGATTCCACAAGTTGACAGTGCGTGGGAGAAAGTTACGCGAAACGTACAGTCGTTGAACGCCAACCATCAAAATGGTGGCGGTGGAATTTGGAATTCTGCCGAGATGTGAGAAATCGGTAGCTGCGATGATTCCGAACAATTCCTCAGAACACTCCCCATGGTAAATGCGATACAGGATGCAAAGAGAACCGACATCTCTTCGCAGACTCAGAGGGTCGAGTCGATCGGAAAGACCCAGATCGTCGACTATTCGAGCAGCTCTACGTTGTACACGGTCAAACGAAAAAATTACATTTGCATCATAATGTACAAACACAAATTATATACATAGATATCAATCAATCAATCAGCCCGTATTTTCCCAATGCTGGGTATAGGCCTCCCTTTTTTCAAGCCATTCAGTTCGGTCCTGTGCTGCCCGTAACCATTGCGGCCTCGCTGACCTGACAATGTCATCCGGGCTGGTGGTCTGCCCACTGATTTGGCAACCATTCGGTTCCTGCCTTCGTCCAACGACTGTCTTCTTTCCTACTTAGGTGTCCCGCCCATTGCCATTTTAACACATTACATTTACTACTTAAATATAACACACATTAAAAAAGAAAGAAAAATTAAAAAAATACATAGGACATGATGCCAACATTGGACATCGTCTCAGCATGTGCTGTCGACATCGCTGAAAATCAGTCATCAATACTATTTTACAAGGCATTTATACAGTCTAATTATAAATATATGTTAAAAATATTTTTGTTTTCTTTTCTGAAACCTCCTTAGTGGAGTCTATGGAGGTTTGTTGTGGTATCAATGAAAAAGATTTATCAGTGATGTCAAATAGAAATAGAATAGAAGATGTCATTATTTAATTTATATAATACAGTTTACCAATAGCAGGAATAAACTTTTAATGTGGTTTTTTAAATTACAGAGCAACACATAGTTACTCTTGTTTTTTATTGTTATTCCGTATACGTCTTATATATAATGCTATATAATATGCGTGCACAATCTTAGAAGAACGGACTATTTAAAAAGATCCTTCGTCCTTCCTCTGATAGTCGGTTAAAAAACGAACCCTTTGAGAGAAGATGTCAAATTACTTTTCCCAGTTGCGCCACACTCGAAAAGCGTATAACACTTAATTATCATCACCCAAAAGATCAAATGACAAAACATCAAGGGGGTAAAAACGTCAGGCAGTTTTCCACCCTTGCTGAAGCTAACGAGTCTTCACGGGGGCCATTTGCAACACATTTTTGCCGTTGATTTTGATGACGCCATTACGCACGGCTAACGGTCCGGTTGTCCATCTGAAGGCTGACGTTCGATTTAATTTAGCGCAGCCGGCGGTTACCCTGCCGCCGGTTAATTTGGAAATAATTATTGCCTACTGCTCTCCCCTTCTGTAGAAAAAAGGAATGAGGCATCTCGCTTGCCATGATAATGTTTTCTTGATAGCTTCGTATACACGTTGGCAAACAGACTGCGTATTGATTACATTTCCAACACATTGACGTATCGTTCTTGAGATTACTGTGGTCATTTTTACTTATGCTTAAGTAATAACTTATTTCAAGAGGTATTCATTTGGTCGTGTTTCGGTCATGATGGATGGGACTCCTCTAGCAACCACAGTTCGATTTTTTTTTGAACTATACAGATTGGCCAAAAAAGCTGGCCTTGACTGCTTCACCGGATTGAGAGGTGGCATAGCTCTTAGGTCACTTAGCCTGAACCTCTATCGCTAGTAACTCGACACAAGGGGACCCCCGGTGAGAGGTAACCTCGGCTTGGACGGTTACTATGTTACGCGTAAGCATTCCGATCCGAGGGCGCCAGGGAGGGCCGAACCACGACTCGGTCGGTAGCTATTTCACGGATAATCTAAGGGACATTCAAAAAGCTAAACTAACTTTGAGTGCCACTTCGGGAAGCGTTGGCGCTGGGAGAAGAAGTGAAACTCAAGCAACGCTCCTAACATCTAAGGGGTGAGTACTGCCCATATTCAGTTCGATTCCAAGTGCCGGCACATACTTAAAATTTCAACAAACAATTGTGAGAACAGCATGAAAAGCAGTGTAGTAGTTTTTGAGTTCGCGAACAGACAGATAGCGGGAAGCGGCTTTGTTTTATGCTATGTAAGGGTATGTATTTTGAAAAATGTGATAAGAAACGTTGGTGGCAATAATAAAAGAATTGAAAACTCAGCAAAAATATTGTCACAATGTGCATATGACGGTATTGTGTAAATTAACTCAGAATCACAGTGAGAAAAAAACTCGACAATAAACGTAGAAATGAACAACTGTCTATTTATTAAAAAAATGAGAGGAGCAGAGTAAAACTAGTACAAACAAAATCCTTTTTTTGTTCCGCCAACAACGCGGGCAACAGAATGATTTACAGTGGCGTGTCTGATGCCAAGAGGTGGCCGTCGATTCCCGCTCCGTATAAATATTGACAGTAAAAGCCGTACAATTTCCCAGTATAGGTGTATAGCTACAGTTCATTCACGCTGAGATTGACTCGACCGGGTATTGTTTGTTGAGTTCGCTCGTAGTCACTCAAAACTACTTTTTGCAATGGGAATGTAACACTCTACCTTATATATCGATAAAAAATATTTAATTAATATTTTTCCAATGATAAATATATTAAATGGTTCCAAAGTTTTGTGCTTAAAATTATTACAACGATAGCTGTTTTTCCAAAATAATTTATTTCTTAATGTTTTAATAACCGTTTTGGAACATTTCCTTCAATGCGTTCTATCTAATTTACCACACCATTTCACAATTTTAGAGGATATTGCATGTAAAAAAACAAAGCTTAGTCACCCAAGCATTTTCATTATAGATATATTATTTGTAGGTTTGTAAGAAGGCCAGTGTTACATAGTTTATATATGACCTCCATTATTTAATCATTTTAAGATGGTTTCATCAGAATGCCAAAAGAGTTTGAGTTAAATCTTCCAAATATACAAAAAATATATCTAGAAATTTAAATATTGGTGTAGATAAATATCATTAAGACCCTTTATTATCTTGAACAGCAGATATGTCTGTCTGTCATCTGATAACCTTTTTGAATCAATCCAATATTGCCGTTTAAATTTCTGCACATTTTATTTATCTCTTTTGAAACACTTCCATCCATCAAATGCACAATACTTAGAGAGTTCGTGTAGCTCTGATGCCAAACTGGGGTCGATAGTCTCTGCCTATCACTCCGAGTAGATGCGTAATTATTTGGGAATCATAATTTAATTATAATACATAAAATAAAACTACGTTACTATCACTCGAACCATAACAGTATAATTCTTCTGTCGTGTGGAACAAAAATATCAAAAGTTAATTTATAGTATCGACATTTTATGACATCACTACAAACAATAGTCACGGAGCAAGGGTAGAAATAGGTGGTTTTAAGAACTCGGAACTAAAAGCACACCGTACCTAGGCATCTAGACTAGGGAAAACCACAAAAGGCCCCGGCTTCAATGTCTACAAATACAAAGGACGAACTCGAGATTGTAGGCTTGCTTTCAATAAGGAAAGAAAAATTGCTTCTGTTATACACAATGAGGTCGGATAGTAATACTTTCATAGCGAAATGAAGCCTTTGAAGCTTGAAGTCTTTATGAAGATTGAAAGAATGAAGAACAGTGGAAACTGTTTTATGAGTAAGCAATTTTGAAATTGCTTTTTTATTTATATATTATGTTCTGCAATAAAACAGACAACAAATAAATATATTTAAAATAACTTTTAGAACTGGCTAATGTTGTAAGCCTGAAGACTACACTGGCAGACTAGAATTACACAGGGTTCAAACACGGACAATATCTTGGGCGTTACATAATATTAATGTATTACTTTATACAGTAACTTTTAAGGCGATTAAGGAAGTGTGAATATGATAGTTACATAGGATTTAGTACTTCCTGGTGCCGGCGAGTCCTCAGCTACTTTGGCCACATTGTTCGAAGGCAACCAGATAATCTGGAGATAATGGTTGTTGTAGGAAAATCGAGGGCAAAAGATCACGAGGCCGATCACCTACCCGCTGGTCTGACCAAATTCAAAAAATAGTGGGACTCGACATTCCGACTGCAATGTGAAAAGCTGAGGCAGCTCGTTGACGTTTCGGTAAAGGTGCATCAAGATAAGCACGACCTTCAGAAATGAAGAATACGACGAAGAAGAAGAAGAATAGGGTTTAGTTGTATATTATTTTATATATGTATATAATAACCCGACATCTCTACACTAATTGTCAGTAAAAGAATCACAAAAAGAAGACAACAATTATTGGTCACTGTATTTAAATAAAACAGTAAATTCATTTTAAAACATAATGTAAGCAACTATACGCTTTTTATACGCTTTTTATTAGCTTGACTGGACACATAAAAGTAGGTACATTCAATTGAATAAAACTTACAGCCTAAATGGGGGCAAGGGCGGCCTAACTGCTATAAAATGCAAATAAATAAATCGGGTAATTAATAATACGATAAATCATCGTCATCGTATCGTATCATTGTCATCGTAGTGAAATGATTTCGTAAATAATTCTAAAACGTAAAATAAATAACATTCTTACATTCGATAGTGGTGAAAGACATTTAAACAAAATATCGAAAACCTTTAGCTTAAATCAAATCTTAGCAATTGCAGAGGGGATCCCGAAAACCAGACACAAGGGTCTGTGTCTGATAGGCCATTTAGCTTTCCTAGGCAGTTTCACGCCAATTCCAATTCAATCTTATTGTTCTCGATCCCCCTTTGTCATTAGAAGTGATAATGAAATGAAAAGTGGATTTTATAAGAGAATTTTCCCTTATTCAGTTAGTCAATGGAATAGGTGCCAGTCATATTTTAATATGGACGAAAAAGTTTTTATCAAGATTTTTAGAAACATTTTTTTATGAAAAAAATGAGCATTAGGTTCACCTAATGTTATGTGATCATGCTGTCGACACCTGCCTTAAGAGATTGCATTATTGTTACCAACCATCATGAACAGTTGGGTCTAAGGCATTTCACTCCGCCGACGAATATACATTTTTTTTGTTTTATTTTGTATTAGTTACAGCCTTTATGTTATATATGACTCACTGCTGGACACAGACCAAGAGACAAAGAGAGTGTAAGGGCACAGTCCGCCACGCGGACCTAATGCCGATTGCCACAGCCTTCAAAAAATTGTCTGAGACATGTAGGTTTCCTCACGATGTTTTCCTACACCGCCGAGCGGGTAAGAAAACATCGAATAACACAACAGCACGCCAAAAGGAAATTGTGCTTCAAGGGTAGTTTGATGAGGGTTCTGAATAATTCTACTTCGTTATATTCCTATTCTATTTGAAGTCATTTTTTACTCGTTGTAGTAGCAAATAAAGGCTATTTTATTATTATTATTATTTATTGTAAGTGCACACGTGGGAACGTAAATCAGATTTACAAAATAATTACGTTTAATTTATAAACCAGAATACGCTTCGTTAGGCAGCTTGTGCTGACATCGCTCTTTCGCCACGTTCTAATTTATCATTCTCACTCCAGTTCGCCGAAACATCCGCGGTGGAGAGCCCGGGGACCGTTCCCGGTGTCTTTTGGGAAATTCTCGCTAAAGTTTCGCTTTAAATATTTTAATAAACTCGTATTAAAGTCGTAAAAAACACTTTGAGCGCCCGTTTTTTACGCCAGTCCACCCCTACCGTCGAATGGCACCGCAATTTTTGACGTGGCGCGTTTACGAATACTTACCTAGGCGCAGTGGCGCTTTGTGTCGGGGGTTACTTCATTATTCATAATGCTTTGTTCCCAACTTTCGACCGGGCGTTGTGTTGTTTTTGACGGCTACCGTTGTACCCTGTTTGTACAGGCGTGTGAGTAATGAACATAGGAAATGAACTCTTATTACGCGTAAGCCGGATACGGGCCCAAATAAACATAAACCTGGTTTAGATTCCGCACTCTCTTCGGTAATAACTACTCGACGGAGCGCCCGTGGCGGAATTTAAATAAATCTCGGCCATAAAATGTGTGCCGGCGTATAAAGCAAGGGATGCGAGTCGTTGCGATCCGGTTCGCCTTTACAAGAGATGTATATTATACGTTTATGATAATCTAACACCGGTTGCATAATGTGATAGCGTGTTGGGACGATTTGCGTAGATTTTTATATGGAATGCCGGAGTTGATCGTGTACTTACGTGGCTCACAAAGGTGGGACGCATTCTGTAGTTTTCTGACGGCATTTTTGCGACCGAAATAGTTTTTTGCAAAGGCTGCTTTGTGCTTTATACAATACTGCCTGTCTCCAGGACTAACTTGTCCAGAATCTCTCCGCTGTCACGCCGCGCGGTTGGGTTTGTTAATACGTACCATCTCACTGCCCATTGATATATTTTGTTGCACTGAGAAGCTGCCTACAAATGCGTAGAAGGTGTTTGACTCTATTATATTTATATATATTGGTATTATCTGTAACGGTGTTATAATTTTTGTTGATTTAAATAAATAAAAAAATATTTTTATCTGCGTGAAACCTAGATTTGTCTTTTAAATGATACCTATTACATTTAAATGACCTTGCACAAGATGGAACTACCAGCTTAGATTTTCAGGGACTTATTGAACTAAAAAAGACAAGTAATAGTAATAAATAAAAACCAGCTTAAAATCAAATTAAACGTGTATTTGTTCATCATATTACAGTTTCCTTCTTCCATATTTGTTATCGTGGTAATTTAGGAATACTTACTTAGTCTTAGATAGTTTTAAACCATTTTTTGTTGATGGGAGGAAAATGTTCAACAAGTACCCCACCTTCTGGGGGGAATAGAGAGTTTCTTAAAGAAAAATAAATAAATAAAGGATTCATCTATAAATAAAGTACTTGTCTGTATCGACCATGGTAGCCGTACGGCGTAGTAATTTTTCCGGCCGTCAGCACAGATAATCGTGCAAGCATGATTTACAGTCTGCAGTGTTCAGCGGTGGCTCAGATTGACTCGTGCCCGCTATCGGCTAATAAATCTCTATTTCATTCACGAATCCAATCACTGCGAACAACCGCTATTGTGGAAGACGATTAATGCACCAGCGACGAGGCATCGTCGATCATAGCTTTTTATTCAAACGATTTATCCCTGCCAATATTTGTGTTTCGTTGTTAATATTAACGACGAGTTAAAAACAGAGTAAATAACCATTAGCTTTTATTCAATAATTGTAATGATAGTAATCAATGAGCTAAAACGCAAATTCGACGAGACAACTACAATTACGCAAATATTGATACTCTGTGTCCTGTCGCTGACAGATCCGGGACACCCCGCTCATAACGGCTGATGGCATTCGCGGTAGGTTTAGTGGGTTTGGGCTGCCCAGGCCGAGTCCCACACATCCCTCCACCGGGGAATCTGTTTATAGCCCACCCAGGGTACCGGAGGATGGTCTATAAACAGATTCCCCGGCGTAAAAAAAAAATAAATATTGATACTCTGGTTTCCCTCCACCTTTTCCTTAATTGTAACGACTTTCGGGAACCATCCGAAACCGAAAACCAAACCAACAGTAATTGGTCAAGTAGAGCATCATGTATGACATTAAAATTTCCTGATTGAAAATGTTTGAACTAATGTTGTGCTACTGTGGCGACTGGCATTCGATTTTATCAATATGTATTTTAGACGATAAAATTATTTATATTATATTTGGAATTATTATTACAATTAATTTGTGAATTATTAGAACAAATTAATACAATATAATTTCATTATTCTCCATGATTCTGTGATCCTTTTATTTACCGGCGGCACACTAGAAGACCAAGAACACGTGTAAACATAATAAAGGGTGGCATTCCGCTATAATACCACATTTCCCAAACTGCTGTTACTGACCAGGCTGCGTTACGTCAACATTTTTTTGCAGTTTGTGTTCGCATTTTCCCATTTTTGTAATTAATCTTCAAAATATAAATATCGAATTTGATATATTATTTTATTTAGGCGGACTGAAAAACAACGGATGTAGCACATAGCGGGAAACTGCTTTTAAACTCTTAATTTGACTGTTCATGTCATTTCATTTGATTAAAACCAGCCATATACAAACAGTACAAACAAGGAGTTTTTACTGCAATTATTAAGTGAATAAAAACTTTTTCCCGACTTAATATTACGAATAAATTTTAGCTTTCTCCACATCTACTTTATATAAAGTACAAGAAGATATCTGAAGTTATTAATGTAATAAAATGCAACATTATTAATTATTTATTACGTTACACTTGTATAAAACGTTACAATCTAACTATAAATAATATTGGCAACCCACAGGCAAACAAAAAAAAAACACTACCTTTTACACAAAGCATCCCGATATGCTTTGAGGTGGTCCGAATGTACAAATTGAAGGGTTAGGCAATAATTGAATTTCAGTTACCATGTGTGGGTACTCTGCATAATCCCTGTGTCTGCACGTTGACAGGGGAATAGAACTTTTTTTTTAATTGTACTCTTTGTGTTGTACATGAAAAATTATAGATCCCGTTTCCATATTGTCACCCCTTTCGGAAATATGCGGTTTGTTAAATTTGCACATAATTGAACGCAATAGACTGTTTCCCGTATGATAATAAATACATCAGCGATCCTAGATTACAATTCCACCTAAATGAGTATATTTACCAGGAAAAACAAAAATCTGAATTATCGTAGGTATATTACGAAATACAATTAATCAGAACCTAACCAAACTGAAAAAGATGTTTAATTTGTATTTCTGTAGGGATTTTAGACCTTTTTTTAATGTTGACGTAGTTCTACAATAGTTTTAAAAGTTTTGTGCATATCCGTAGGGTATAGGCCTGGTCATCCATCTCACAGCTTGTGATTGAATGAATGAATGAATAAATGAATATTCTTTATTGCGCAACAATTAAAAACAAAATACATCACAGAAATAGTAAATACAATTTTTACATTAGACAAGGTCATTGCATGCGCAATGGGCGGTCTTATCGCTAAGAGCGATCTCTTCCAGACAACCTTTGTATGGACAGAAACTTTCGTCTAAAAATATTTTAGTGGGTCTGTGATTATATTTATTTTAATACAAAACAACAATATACATATATATATAAACATATACACTATTAATAATAATAATATATAAATAAATATGCTAAACATACAACAAATACCTAAGTATATATATATATATAAATATATATTCATACAAAAACCGTATAAAAAAAAATTGATTGTCATTTATTTAGTTACTAATTAAATTATTGTCGCATAATAAAATGTTCGTTTGTCTGTTTGTTTGAGTTTATCAACCTAAGCCTATAATCTGTTTATTGATATATTTGTGAATCGTATTGTGGGAATTATGAATTCCACGAATTCGTGTTACTTCCTCGATCATATCAGCCCATTCCTACATATGCAGAAACCGCTGCGGTGAAGATTTTTTTTAAAATTATTTTTTTGACGTTATTAATTAAATGGTATTAAGGTTGACTTAAAAAATTACATTGATCACTCTAATGATGTCACTTTTTACAGATTTCTAACTGTCTGCACCTAGAGAAGGAAACCATTAATAGCAAGAAATCTAAATACATGATATACCTGTTGAAATTTCTCTCTTCGTAAATCTCTCGTAACATTTCCTCAAGATCCGATGAAAGCGTATTCAGCAACTGTAAACAAAAAAATTATTCAAATTTCCTTCACTACTATATACGTAAAATACGAAACAAATTGACGAGTACAGTCGGCCAAAGAGTTGGGACGTATAACACATTTTCGCTGTATATTTACAAGTAAAAACAAAAACTAACTTCAAATCAAAACAGTGACGGATTTAACATTAAATGATTCTCTTTCTCTCATTAAGTCTGCGTTTTTGTACGCTTTTGTTTTGTAAAGATAAAATAAAATAAATGACTGCACAAACATTAAAATAATACGGGAGAATTATAGGTACGGGGAGTCAGTTAAAAAAGTTAAATATTCACATATGTCACTGAAAGAGGCAGGCCACTAAGACATATGTTTTATATGAACTCTGAAAGGATATTTGCAACCTGTTTCTATTTTGTGGTATTTTTTTTATTGATTATCGCTGCAGGTTATTGTAAGGTCAAACACCTTCATCATATAAGCCATAGGACATCCCCTGCTGGACATAGGTCTCCTCCAACGATTTTTTTTGACGAACTACATGGCCAGAGAAGCTGGCCTTGACTGCTTTACCGGATTGAGAGGTGGCATAGCTCTTAGGTCGCTTAGCCTGAACCTCTATCGCTAACTCGACACAAGGGTCCCCCCGGTGAGGGGTAACCTCGAGTTGGACGGTAGATCCTCCAACGATTTCAAAAAGGACTGGTTGCGACTTGCATCCAGCTTGTGTGACGATAAAACCGACCACTAGAAAACTTTATTTATACATAAAATAGAATATAACGGAAGAATTAATCAGTCCTGTCTCTGCGTATACTATTATAAATGATTACCGTGTGCCTTATAACTCCTTTAACAATAGAACAATATCTAATCTATGCAGACTGCAGACCAATGGATAATCAATTTTATGTTCACCCCAGGGCACATATTGGGAACATTGCTCTGGAAATGAGTTAAATCTTGTTCACCGCAGCCGTTGGTTTAGCTATTTGATGTGGGACACACGGACATTTTAAACTGCGAACGGTAATAGAACCAATACCATCAACATAATTTTAAAGATTTTCATATGACTTCAAATAGAAGAGGTTCACATTTCGACTGTATTTTTTTAATGTACTCTTTTACCGCATAACTTTCGACTGGATGAACCTTCATAAGTATGTATGTATGAATGTATGAATGAAACTGAATGAAATGAATGCGTGGCCCCATTTAAATTTAGTCCAATTCCGATAATTGGGATCATAAGAAAACCATATAAGTAATAAATTTTGCATCAATTATGTGCGTCACAAATGGACGAATAACTGAATATCACGCCAGCTGATTTCGATGATTCATTTTATATTGGAAAATATGCACTTTAAGAGTAGTTTGGTGAGAGAAAGAGAGAGATGGTTAGGGTCTGAATAATTCTATTTCATAATATTCCTATGATAATTTGGAAATACAAAGAAGGGCGTCCGCGCGTAATACCGTTTACGTTTGATGCAATTTGCAGTCGATGAATATACTTAAATAATATAGTTAAAATATATAAGTAAAACTAAAAATAATCACGCAGCGTAAGATCTCGTACTTAGGCCATATACTGCGACACGATAGGTACCGTCTGCTGCAATTGATTGTAATTGGAAAAATAGCAGGAAGGAGGAAAACAGAGGGGTGGGAAGAAGGAAAAAGTCATAGCTAAGGAACATCAGGGAATGCACTGGAATAAAAACAATCGAAGCACTATTCCGCTTAGCCTAGATAAGGAGAAGTTTAGAAGACTGACTGCCGACCTTCAGTGATGGAGAGGCACATGAAGAAGAATATACTTGTATCACGGTTTAATTTTAATTTAGGGGCTTTCACTAGAGCCGCTTGTCGGGTTATGCCGTACTTTTTGTTCGTTATTAATTTTGCTATAAAAAAAAACGAAAATGTTGTTTAGAAGGTATGTAACGTTTTCAATTACTGATAGTACATCGACATCCTATAAAGCTGTATGTAGTGTGTTAGTTATTTGCTTAGTTCGCAGACGGGGTGGCTTGGCAAAAAGTTCCTCAAATAAAAATCTCACGGCTTAGCTCCGTGGAACGCCCTACGTGTTACGGCGGTGGTGACTAGGGCGGTTTTTGCTCTTATTTAGCGCACCGTCTCATTCAATACACCGTACGACACCCGTGAACCTATTTCCAATTGTTTGCCTAATTTGAGAATTCAATTTCGATATTTGCTTTCGGAAAATTGGCGGCGAACCGCCATCTTGTTTCGGGTATATAACAGAAGAATAACGTAATAAAATGACAAACCATTAATTCAACACAAAACAATAGCGATTCTACTCATTTATTTTTAACGATTCTGTAGATTAAAAGTTTACGTTTACAACCATATGTTTTTTTTTTATTTTAACTGCTTTTCCACGGACTGATCGTCAGTGCCTTTTTTATTTGGATTTTTATTTGTTACATTTGCTCCGTTTATAAAAGAGTTTGCTTAAATCTTCAACACTTCGCCTTCGCAGATGTCGCCAACGCCTTTACTTGATTGGCTTGATCTATCGCCTTCGGGTCCCTGTTCCGAAACGCCATCGCGATGTTGTAACCATATGTTTCGTTGATTGAACCCTAAACCATTAGGCTATAGACACAAACTCACACAAGTAACTCACTTGTCACATTTTATTTAAATATCAAACTAAGCAGTGACAGCACTAATGGAACCGTTTAGCATTCGACTTTACGAATTATGAAAAAAATGCCTAATAATTTTAAAAAGAGGTTGTTTATCAATTCTCTCGGCTTGAAACCACGCAGCCAGTATCCTTTAACAAAAGTAATACATACTATTCTTTACACAGCCGGCACTTTTAAAGTGCATCCCGTAGCGATTGTGCTGAAGAGTGTTTCTGAGCCACTTAAGGACTACGTTCTACCTCGTAGTCGATGATGCGTTAAGTTTCACCGTCAGCGCTTATGCTTATCACGTTATGAATATTAAAATGAGATGTTTCCAGCCGTGGCTCGGATAAAGAAGACATTAATATATGTAGACATAGACATATTCTTTATTGGGACAAAATAAACACATCAAAAAGGCGGAAAAAAAATACGGTTAAAGAAAAAAACGGACAAATAATACATGAGACATGGTGCCAATACTGGACACCATCTCAGCATGTGCCGTCGCAAGGATGCGTCAGCGCTGATTTTCAGTCTACCCAAAGTCCAACGCAGTTAATAAAATTAGACGTTAAAAACTCTTTCGAATGATCATCATATGAGAGATGATTTACTGGAAATGTTGAAAATAAGGGTGATTTATTGTCCCGCCCGCCGCCATTAAAACAATTGTTACAAGTCGAACTGACTTACAAGCACATCTCCAAATACATAAAGAATACAATTTAATAGAATGTGCTCGTAGGCGTAAAAAAATCTATGAATGTGTATGAAAAATAAGAGTTGACCTAAAGGTTGTAAATACAGGTCATAAAATTCCAAAAAAAAATTACTGAAATAGGCCAAAATTGAATAAAGAATATCTCTAAATAAAAAAATTATGTGGCACATTAAGACAGACGCAATAAAAAAAAAAAGACTTTAAAAACTCATTTGAATCATTAGTCTACCGTGTTCATTATCTACATAAAGTTCAATAGACACGAATACTTAATAACTCCATTTCTGGTTGTACCGCGAAAGGTCGTTGACCCGTTATACAAAATGGTTGCCTAGCAACAATAACGACAACACGACTGCGAATGCAGCTTTGAATCCTTACAAATTACCCTGGATTTTTAAAACGCGCTACTACCCGCAAATTATTCATCAGAACCGTAGAGGGCTGAGATGAGAAAGTTTATTTTTCAATTCGGGGAAAATTATATATATATCGTTTTATGTATTGATAACATATTACGAGATAACATATTTCATGTCCATACAAAAGTAGCTTAGAAGATATCACTCGTAGTAATAAGGTCGCCCATTGTTCACAGAATTTATTTATAAATTTATAAAAATGTACTTTTTTATGACACTAAAATATATCTATATATTTATGTGACTTGTTACTGAATTAATTAATGTTTAATTTAATTAAGAATTAATGTTAGCAACAAATTGAAATACTGGAAGTATACTGGACTGAAATACTGGAAGTATTTCAATTTGTTGCTAACATTAATCGTAATCTTAAGTCTAGTCTAAAAAGCTAGGCTACCCACGGATAAACCAGGCGCAAAGATCAGAAAGAAACTTGAGGCACATAGTTGTTTTATTAATATTTTAAATTTCTATGTTTAAGCTACGTTATTGATTAACTGCTATTGATTTTAATTTTTGAGTTGCATCTAAGAGTCGACACGACGACATATAACGCGTAAAGACTAATAAATTTAAAATAATTACCGTTTACCGAATTGCCGTAGACTAGAGGCGATTCCAAAAAGTAATAATGTGAGATAAGCGTTGAGATATTAATGGCTTTTGATAGTAGTAAAATGTTAAAAGCCGTGGTAGCTCAGTTTCCGGACGTTGCATAGTATGCTAGCAACCCCAGTTCGATCCCCGGTGCCGGCAACAATAAATTTGTTGTTGCAATAAATTTTACATGCTTATTTACCTCGCGCTCGGCGGTGGAGGAAAGCGTCGTCAGGAGACTTACATGGCTTAGAACAGAATTTCTAAAACGTGTGAAGTCTGCCAATCCGCACTAAGGCCGCGTGGCGGACTATGCCCTTATACTCTCTTTACAGGGAAGTCCTGTGCTCAAAAGTGGCATATATATGTATATATATTTAGAGAAAGACTGAAAGTGTGTGGGTATGTTCCCTATAGGTTCCGAAACGGCTGTACCGATTTCAATGAAACTTTCAGAGAATCTTCAGATTGACCTGGCGAGTAATCCTGTTAAGTTTGTTGACGATCGGAGCACTATAGTTTTCTAACTCAAATTTGTATTGACACAAGCGTTGTGTATATATATATATCGTTTTATGTATTGATAACATATTACGAGATAACATATTTTATGTCCATACAAAAGTAGCTTAGAAGATATCACTCGTAGTAATAAGGTCGCCCATTGTTCACAGAATTTATTTATAAATTTATAAAAATGTACTTTTTTATGACACTAAAATATATCTATATATTTATGTGACTTGTTACTGAATTGGAAGTATTTCAATTTGTTGCTAACATTAATCGTAATCTTAAGTCTAGTCTAAAAAGCTAGGCTACCCACGGATAAACCAGGCGCAAAGATCAGAAAGAAACTTGAGGCACATAGTTGTTTTATTAATATTTTAAATTTCTATGTTTAAGCTACGTTATTGATTAACTGCTATTGATTTTAATTTTTGAGTTGCATCTAAGAGTCGACACGACGACATATAACGCGTAAAGACTAATAAATTTAAAATAATTACCGTTTACCGAATTGCCGTAGACTAGAGGCGATTCCAAAAAGTAATAATGTGAGATAAGCGTTGAGATATTAATGGCTTTTGATAGTAGTAAAATGTTAAAAGCCGTGGTAGCTCAGTTTCCGGACGTTGCATAGTATGCTAGCAACCCCAGTTCGATCCCCGGTGCCGGCAACAATAAATTTGTTGTTGCAATAAATTTTACATGCTTATTTACCTCGCGCTCGGCGGTGGAGGAAAGCGTCGTCAGGAGACTTACATGGCTTAGAACAGAATTTCTAAAACGTGTGAAGTCTGCCAATCCGCACTAAGGCCGCGTGGCGGACTATGCCCTTATACTCTCTTTACAGGGAATTCCTGTGCTCAAAAGTGGCCCATATATGTATATATATATATATATATAGAGAGAGAAAGACTGAAAGTGTGTGGGTATGTTCCCTATAGGTTCCGAAACGGCTGTACCGATTTCAATGAAACTTTCAGAGAATCTTCAGATTGACCTGGCGAGTAATCCTGTTAAGTTTGTTGACGATCGGAGCACTATAGTTTTCTAACTCAAATTTGTATTGACACAAGCGTTGTGTATATATATATGTCATTATGAACTATACTGAAGTACAATGGATGGATGGAATGGATTAACTTGAGCCCGATATGTTTTTGTATAAATCATAAGAATAATATCGTATTTACTGATATGTACATGGGTGTAGGTGATGATCTTCACCCGCTCAAGAAGAGAATGAATACGGAGAGAAATGAATAATTTAATATATTGTGAGAGTTAAATTAAATATTTAATGTATAAGTTAATTGTATAAGCAAAATCTAGCCCGGCGAAGCGGGCTGGGTACGTTATTAATATTCTAAAAGAGTAGAGTAGCAGAGTACAGAAAACTCTATCTTCGTTTGGGCACTGTTTTCGAAAGTATATATTTATTTATTTAAAGACATGGGTTATGTCGTAATACTTTTCCATTGAGTCTGCTTTATCATCCGTTTTTATGAACTCGTTAAATGCACAAGCGCCGAAAAATTGTCTTCTATATTCTGACAAAGCTAACGAGGCTCGTCTAATTGTTTGGAAGTGTCGCGTAATGTCGCAACGGGGAAGGTTGTCGCTCAACTTATTATTTCTTTTCGCCATTTAATGTTATGAGATGATATTTCATCTAGAAATGTGTACAGGTGAATTTCCAGAGAATTACAAAATATATAAAAAAAGGTTCTATTTTCACCCGAGTGGAGAAGACAAAGGCAACTTTCGCTGTTAACTTTTCACCTAATTCATTAGGTCGCATGTAACAGACATCAATTTTTAGCAAGTGATTTTTAAAGTTATTCCTCTTTAGGCGCGTTAAGAATAACATTTTGACAGTAACAGATTGAAACTCCAGTGAAAAAAAATCTTTCAAGTGGCCCAATATATTTAAGGTTAACGATCCGTATGTGTACTCGTGTTATACTTTGATATAAATTAAATATTATTTATTTTATATTTGTTATAATGTTTCAAATTTAAATTGAGCTTTATTGACTGTGTTGACTATCCTTTTGTCTTTTATTATTTTATAGTAATAAATTATTTGCATGCAATTAAAAACAATTTTAATTATGCCAATGAAGTTTAACTTCTTACGCGCGTAACAAGCACACGCCCATTTTATTTGTACTAAAGAATTGCAATATTGCCAGGTTTATGACAATATAAGACTACGTAAGTAGTCTTGAACGACAACGAATTCGCTCCGAATATGGAAAAACGAAATGTATATAGCCTCCAAAACTTTTAATGATATTTATAAATCATTAGTTCACTGATAACTACGTTTCCTCGGAAATAAAGAAAGGTTAGTTTGATACGATTTGTTTTTACTCTTAAATACACTTGTTTTAGAAAAATACATTACCATTTTGTAACACAAACAGAGCCCACATAACTTACTGCAACGCTACAATGTTTTAATCTAGAACAATTCTCCATGGAATAACTTAAGAACAAGTTTATCTTACAAGTGCGAGTGTACTGTGCGAATGCAAATTTTTGACATTAGACTGCGCGTCCCCAGCGGCCGCTCGACGCTCCGCACCACTGTTTATGAATAATGGCCTTTCGTTATAACTACGGTAAAGTGTCACTTTTTAAACGCCTCTATTTTAATGCTACAAATAATTAAATTTCTATTCAACAAGTATATATATATATATATATATATATATATATATATATATATATATATATATATATATATATATATATATATATATATATATATATATATATATATATATATATATATATATATATATATATATATATATATATATATATATATATATATATATATATATATATATATATATATATATATATATATATATATATATATATATATATATATATATATATGTCATTATGAACCATACTGAAGTATAATGGATGGATGGAAGGGATTAACTTGAGCCCGATATGTTTTTGTATAAATCATAAGAATAATATCGTATTTACTGATATGTACATGGGTGTAGGTGATGATCTTCACCCGCTCAAGAAGAGAATGAATACGGAGAGAAATGAATAATTTAATATATTGTGAGAGTTAAATTAAATATTTAATGTATAAGTTAATTGTATAAGCAAAATCTAGCCCGGCGAAGCGGGCTGGGTACGTTATTAATATTCTAAAAGAGTAGAGTAGCAGAGTACAGAAAACTCTATCTTCGTTTGGGCACTGTTTTCGAAAGTATATATTTTTTATATGAAAAGTGGCAAACGAGCATACAGCTCACCTGATCTTAAGTGATCACCGTCGCCCATGACCACAGCACCAGAGGAGCTGTAGGTGCGTTGCCGACCTTTGAGATAGAAATAGGCTCGTTTCTTGAAGGTCCCTAAATCGTAAACGTTCGGAAACACCGCTGGCGACAGTTGATTCCACAAGTTGGCAGTGCGTGGGAGAAAGTTACGCGAAAAACGTACAGTCGTTGAACGCCAACCATCAAGATGGTGGCGGTGGAATTTGGAATTCTGCCGAGATGTGCGGTAATGGAAATCGGTAGCTGGGATGATTCCGAACAATTCCTCAGAACACTCCCCATGGTAAATGCGATACAGCATGCAAAGAGAACCGACATCTCTTCGCAGACTCAGAGGGTCGAGCCGATAGGAAAGACCCTGATCGTCGACTATTCTATATTTATTTATTTAAAGACATGGGTTATGTCGTAATACTTTTCCATTGAGTCTGCTTTATCATCCGTTTTTATGAACTCGTTAAATGCACAAGCGCCGAAAAATTGTCTTCTATATTCTGACAAAGCTAACGAGGCTCGTCTAATTGTTTGGAAGTGTCGCGTAATGTCGCAACGGGGAAGGTTGTCGCTCAACTTATTATTTCTTTTCGCCATTTAATGTTATGAGATGATATTTCATCTAGAAATGTGTACAGGTGAATTTCCAGAGAATTACAAAATATATAAAAAAAGGTTCTATTTTCACCCGAGTGGAGAAGACAAAGGCAACTTTCGCTGTTAACTTTTCACCTAATTCATTAGGTCGCATGTAACAGACATCAATTTTTAGCAAGTGATTTTTAAAGTTATTCCTCTTTAGGCGCGTTAAGAATAACATTTTGACAGTAACAGATTGAAACTCCAGTGAAAAAAAATCTTTCAAGTGGCCCAATATATTTAAGGTTAACGATCCGTATGTGTACTCGTGTTATACTTTGATATAAATTAAAATATTATTTATTTTATATTTGTTATAATGTTTCAAATTTAAATTGAACTTTATTGACTGTGTTGATTATCCTTTTTCAGTCTTTTTATTATTTTATAGTAATTAATTATTTGCATGCAATTAAAAATATTTTTTAATTATGTCAATGAAGTTTAACTTCTTACGCGCGTAACAAGCACACGCCCATTTTTATTTGTACTAAAGAATTGCAATATTGCCAGGTTTATGACAATATCAACCCTGTAGTTCTGGGCTCTCAAGAATAAGACTAAGGTATCCCCTGCCTGTCGTAGAAGGCGACTAAAAGGGGCCTCGGGTTCATTGGGCGACAAGGGTGGGGGCCTTTGTCGTCCGCCAAGGTGGACCCGGGAAGAAGGCGACATCGGCTGGCCCGTGTCACCGATAACTACGTTTCCGCGGAAATAAAGAAAGGTTAGTTTGATACGATTTGTTTTACGCTTAAATTCACTTGTTCTAGAAAAATACATTACCATTTTGTAACACAAACAGAGCCCACATAACTTACTGCAACGCTACAATGTTTTAATCTAGAACAATTCTCCATGGAATAACTTAAGAACAAGTTTATCTTACAAGTGCGAGTGTACTGTGCGAATGCAAATTTTGACATTAGACTGCGCGTCCCCAGCGGCCGCTCGACGCTCCGCACCACTGTTTATGAATAATGGCCTTTCCTTATAACTACGGTAAAGTGTCACTTTTAAACACCTCTATTTTAATGCTACAAATAATTAAATTTCTATTCAACAAGTATATATACGAATAAAACCAAAACCGACTTCATATTCGTCTTTCCGAAACAAAGAAGAAAAAAATCGTAGGAATATTAGGAAATAGAAATTTAAGGACCTTACCAAACTCTTATAAACTATTCTTGGAGTACATCCTTTCCAATAAAAAATGAATCATCGAAATCTGTTGGCGTGACATGAGTTACTCGTCCATTTGTCACGCACATGCTATGCTACTATGATGAAACACCAGCTTTCAAATTAAAAAATAATTCAAAATCATTTCACCCATTCCAAAGTTATGAGGTAACAAAATATGAATGAATTATTTTAAAAATTACGTACAGTTAAGTAAAAGCCGTGACTTAGATATTAAAAATAATCAACCCATTCATACAAAATAAATATCCTATTTTTTAAAAAAAGAATGTTAGCAATTTTCTCATTAATATTACTAATATTCTTGTTAACAATTATAGTTTTAGCTTCTAGCTTGCGCTAGGTGATGGTTTACATTCAAACGAAGGATTCGAATTTACCACCTTATGTTACGGAGACCGTATCGTAACACAATTACTACGACAACCTTTACGAAAATGGATAGCGATGCAGTAAAAAGTATATTAACAGCAAAGATTGACATTTCGTAAATAAAAAAACAATTGGACAATTCAACACAGCCGTTACAAAATTGACATCAATAAACCAGAACACAATAAAAGAGAATGAATGAGATCACAAAGATAGAATAAAAATAGCAAATGTCGATAAAAAGAGACAAAATAAATTGTCGCCTACTTGCTCCCTGTCATTTGTACAGCGTAACAAATGACACCCTTTACTTAGCGTTATTGGAGCGCGGATTTTCAACCATTGTTTCTCGAATTCCTTCAAAAATATAATAAGACAGTCAATAAGCTAAGTGGGTTCAGAGTTAGCACTCTCACTTTTATCCAGAGGGAATGCACATACAGCACATTTTTGTACTAGGAAACTGAAAAACGGCAAACTAATTGGAAGTTTGCCTGGATTGAAATCCCAGACAGCTTCTTCAGGTTATAGGTCAAATGCTTGGATATTACTTAATTTATTTCCTCAAACTCAAATTTACTTCTTTTAAATCTAATCTCCAATCACCCTCAGGAAACAGCGAAATTTTATTTTTTGGACGAACTAACACGGTTGGCTAGAGAAGCAGGCCTTTACTGCTTCACCGGATTGAGAAGTGGCATAGCTCTTAGGTAGCTTAGCCTGAACCTCTATTAGGTAGTAACTCGACACAAGGGCCCCCCAGGTGAGGGTAACCTCGGCTTGGACGGTTACTATGTTAACTAGTTTCGAGTAAGCATTCCGATCCGAGGGCGAGCGAGAGAGCCGAACCACGATTCGGTCGGTACCTATGTTTTTGGCAAAAGACTATTGGGACAATCTAAGCTAAACTAACTTATATGCCACTTCGGGAAGCGGAAACAGCGCTATATGGACACTAGTAGTTCATAAACTTGTTTTGTTGAAAATTTTAGCATTAAAGTTGGGAAACTCTCGAATTGCTAGTGGTTAATGAATAAAAAACATTGTGACATACAAGCATTAAAACATTTTTCCGATCTTTTTCCTCGACAGTCTCAAAATATTTACTCACACTCATTGTCCCCCTTCTTAAACCAATATAATAATTATTCCAAATGACATGGGTAATCCAATTTAAGCAACAGGAGCTTCGGACCGACCCTCAGGGGCACCTTCGAATCTAATCCCATCGCCCTTAGAGTGACTGTTGAAGACAAAGTTTGTGTGTGAAGTGTTGAAGACCACCACCGGTGAACTTCCCAGAGCTTTCGGATAAACAGTGGCAATCAGGTATAAAAAAGTGACAGATTGTAAGCCCAAGGAATATCGCCGACTGTTTTTAGCCACAGATTATTATGCACATCAATATAAACATGATTGGAAAGAAAGCAAACCTTTGCTATCTAAAATCGATTAACGAAAACTAAAATAAATTAAATTCGGAGACGCAATGACACATACTTACAAAGTCAGTTTCAAGTCCAAAATTACAAAGTAATTATGGATTATATAATTAACAAAAAACTAAAATGAGAGTGATTCGAGTTCGAGAACTCATGGTAATACTCGCACAGTGTAATAGTCACATTCCATAGATGATATCTTTTATTCACGCAGCTCACGTTATATATTAATCTCATAAGTTAAGATATCTCATAAGATTTGATTGTAAGTTACAAAAATGACGTGATAAATCTACTTACCTGTACATTTACGTAATGAAAAAAGGTCTCACATTCTATTTACCCTAGAAGGATGGACAGAGACCGCTTTCGCCTTCCGATATTCACAAGCTTATTAAGTCCAATACGTAACATGATTTTAGTGTATTAAAAAATACCAAAAATGGACAATTCATTGCTACAAGCAGACTATTCGAATGATTCGAACTCGACTGTCAAGTCAACAGCATATCACCAAATGAAATAATGTTCTCTTGAGAATTTTGAATAAATGACTTGTGTAAGAATGACATTGAAGAAATTCCTCCTGCCTTGCCTCATTAAAATGCTCTAGTCACCTCTAGAAATGTTAATTTTAAAATTAGTAAATTCTATCACATCACAAATACACTTCATAGCATCTGCAGTATTACGATGAGAAATAATGAGTCAATTTAGACTTCACATGTATGACTTCTACTAATAAATGACTTAAGACGAAAAATAAGGTTTCCAATACGCTTCTATCTTTTCATGTCTGGTCCTAACAATGTCATTTCTAAACCGATTTGTATATTTTTTTTTGTTTAAAAGGCCTTTTAATTAGGTAAATATTAGATCTTGGATTCCTAAGATATCGGGTGAAACCTAAAAAATGTATAGAAAAATAGTGATTATTAGGTTTATGATAAAATAAGACTAGGTAAATAGGTAACTAGGTAAGTATAAACCTTAACCGCCACATGCACGACCGCAGAGCAAGACATAAATACATGAATAATACATAGTACATATCAATAAAACATTAACATAAAAATTAAATGTAAATAGAACTAAAATAGATACATATGTATCTATTTATTGTAGATATATATCTAGATATTCATGGATAGGGATAGGAAAAGGATAATTTAAAAGTATTCCTTGTTGACGTATTTAAATAAAATATCTATGATCAGATATTAAATTTAATCCTAGTCAGAATTGAATGGTAATAATACCATTTCTGGTCCCTTAGCACACCGTAAGAATTAAAAAAAAACAATATCAAATTAAAATCGTCGAAAACTGAACGACATCGAGAGGAATCTCGTTAAAAAGTTGTCAAAAGTTGAAATATCATGTCCCTCTGTTACGAAACATAATTACGATATGCAGTCCTAACGATTCTGTTGTGATATTTTTGATTATTTGAAAACAAAAATTCGTATAAACAGTTTTTAGCAAGTCATAACACGTACGTATAAAATGAGTTTTTATGGTAGATCCAAGCATTACCCCTCACCAAGGGGAACCTTGTGTCGAGTTACTAGCTAATAGAAGTTCAGGCTAAGCGACCTAAGAGCTGTGCCACGTCTCAATCCGGTGAAGCAGTAAAGGCCAGCCTATCTGGCCAACTGTGTAGTGCGTCAATAAAAAACTCGAGGTAATCTTAATTTAGCTTGTACAGCTTAAACTAGCTTATGTCTTAGATACGTTAACAAGAATAAATTCCTCTAATTACGTCTACGTGTCTCGTCGATTATCCCAAATAGAACTAAGAGAAAGCCTATCACTGTGTGTATTTTATGTAATAAGCCCTCACGCACTTAAAAGTAGCAGGGTAGACCGGAAACAGATTTTCGTTGAAGTCTTTACAGCGGTAATTTTCACAAGGGAATGACCGCAGCAGTGTTTGGACCAAGAACAAGCTGCGTCCAGCGGTGTTACCCGCCAATTAAAACTACAGGCGTGAGCAAAAATAAAGGGTCGGTTAAGAAAGTTTGAATATCACGGAAGATAAAGACGCTAGCTGACTGAAATAAATTGTGCATGATAGACAATTTTAGTACTTAGACAACATAACAATAAGTACTAAAATTTAAATAAAAATAAAATTTAATGAAAAATACTGTATTATCCAAGTTTACGTAAGACATCCTTTTTCTTTTAAGTTTATGTTTTTAATGAAATATAAATAAATTAGATTAACGATTTATTTTAGTTAGATAGCCTCTTTATCTTCCGAGATATTCAAACTTTCTTAATAGACCCGTTATTTTTGCTCACGAGAGTATTTAATTAATTTTTTCTCAAATAAAAATAGCTTAAGTTGCTCCTTATTACATCATCTGCCAGTGAAAGTCTCGTGAAACGGTCCATCCGTTCTAGAGATTAACCGGAACATATAAGATATATAAGATATACAGACAGAAAAAAATGGTAAAAAATGTATGCATATAGTAAAGGCAAATATGAGGTCAGTATTATTATGAAAATCCTTTCTGTGGTTCGCGATTTTTTTCTACTGTTTATTGCAAAAGTTCCTCCTACGGTAAGCACCATGCGCCGTAGTCGTGTTAACGGGCAACTTCGCAGCAAATAAATGATGTCTGTTGTATTGTTTGTTACCGTTGCAAATGAAGAAAGTTACACGCCGATTGTCGCCCGGGAGTTTTCAATGCGGGGCGGGGTTCAGTATTTTTTAATCACTACAAGTCCCCGCTATTTCTGATTCGTTAGGGCCACTGTTATTTCCCTACGCGACGATTGTTCACGAGTCTTTTCTTAGCTCCCCTTTTGTTTTAAACTTCGAACCTGTCTGGATAATTAGTTCGAATCGTTTATCAATTTTATTAGACTTTATTCAATTGAAGCGTCTATAATTTAATGGTTTAGGGTACTGTCCGCGAATCGTAAGGTCGTGAGTTTAAATCCACCACTGGACTATTGACGGAAACCATTTCCTCCTAATATTTTTGAAAAATTTCTTCTGGCATTCTCTGGAAAAAAGGGGAAATTGCAGACAGATTTAATAAATAAGACTATGCGGAGTTATATAAAATATGGCAAAGGGCTCACCAGCGGCCATAAATGGGACCTAAAGCTGCTGTCTACCCCACTAGGACTTGAAATAAGACTTAAGAGTTAAATAAATGGAGTTATTATAAACAGTTAAACAATTGAAATCCGTCATGAAAGCACCCCGCTTTTAAACAGAGACAGCCATCACCGTCCGCTTATCATCAAACTTATGGAGTGTCATATTTATCAGGTGATATAGGATGTTTGTATATAATACAGCGGAACCGTCTCCAAGTGGGTCTAGACCAGTGTTGGAAGGTATTTGTAAGGAAATCAGTACGCGTAGTGATGATAACTTTGGTTGTCGAAAAAACTGACTTTCTCTCTTCTGATCTTTCTGCCGCGGCAAGACGCGTTCCATACATATACGAGCTGTATGGTGTGATTCATTGTAAATAGCAGTTCCTAACTTATTCCAACCCGTAATCAAAAGATTGCGCATTGGACTATACAAGTCGAATGCTTACCCTTTAGGCTATCCGTAATATAGAAAAATATGCCTTGAGTATATATGACCCATTATAATATAGTAATTTAACTAATATTGATACTTATATCGATGTATTTTATCCGATAACCAAATATAGGATGTAGTAAATTATAACTATTAATTATTAATTATAAGCAAAGTACGATGAATGGAAAATATCGATATATTTATACAATATATCGCTTAGTATCGATACAACATTACGGTATATTATATCTAGAAATGTTTCAATATAATTTTCGCATGAACATCCCTAGTAAAGGATAGGTAGGTGTGTTATCAAGCAAAGGTAAGAGGCTAAATAGATTTCGCTTCATCACTGTTCTAGACACCGGTTACAAAAACCTTTTCAGAAATTATAGTCAGCGCGTATTGAATTCCCGACATCACGTCTATATATCAAACGACGGTACGGACGGCGCCGTTCTGCGGCTGCCTCGGAAATTGATCGACGTCCCGCCACAATGCAACTACAAACTTTGGTCTGAATCCTTTTGTTTATGTGCGCCTAGTACGTTTGTTTACGAGAACAAGAATCGATTTCAAAAAACAGACGTTATACACGTGGACGCCCTCTTTGTATTTCCGAATTATCGTAGGAATATTAGAATTAAACTACGTAATTAAACTCTCATCAAAATACCCTTTAAGTACATGCTTTCCAATAAAAAAATGATTCATCGAAATTGGTTGGCGTGATAGTGAGTTATTGGTCCATTTGTCGCGCACATACAAAGTTCAAATTTAAGACTCATATGGTTTTCTCGTGGATTTTTTTTGAATAACTATCACAGTTGGCACAGAGAGGCTGGCCTTTACTGCTTCACCGGATTTGAGAGGTGGCACAGCTCTTAGATCGCTTAGCCTGAACCTTAATTTCTCGTGGATGCCTACTACTAGCTTTTAAATAAAAAAAAAGAATCATTTAAATCGGTTAATGCAGTCGAAAGTTCTTAGGTAATAATCAGAAAAAAAATACATTCGAATAGAGAACCTGCGTCTTTTTTTAAATCAGTTGAATAACAGTATTGTGTTAATTATCTGTAATATTTCTAAGGTGTGCAACGCAAGTGATTAATAAATGGAATAAAGATAACCCTCACACCCTTGACCCAGAGAGATAGGCAGAAATTTTCGACGGACAGGGGACTAGAGAGTCATTATCCCCACTAGTTATCATGATATATACAAGAGAAAGTGTGTGTGTTTGATCCATATAGGCTCCGAAACGGCTGGACCGATTTCAATAAAACTTTCAGGTAATCTTCAGATTGACCTGGCCATTAATCACTCCTCTTTTTGAACTGTCAAATAGTGCTTTTATTTACTGCGGTGATATTCTATTGTTTTATAACCCAAATTTGTATTGACTCATGCGTCGTGTATATTTATGTCATTATTAACCATATTAGAGTACAATGGGGTATAAATTAAAGTATAATAAAGTATACTGAAATATTATTTACAAATATGTTTTGATTGTAGGTATTGATCTTCCCCCGCTCGAGAAGAGAATTAATACAGAGAGAAATGAATAATTTAATATACTGTGAGAGTTAAATTAAATATTTAATGATGTAAGTTTATTGTTTTAATAAAATAAAGCAAAATATAGCCCCGCGAAGCGAACTGGGCACGCTAGTATTTTATAAATTTTCGAAACATTAATTTTAACAATTCCCCAAGAACGTTTTAATATGCTAGAAATATCGCATTAGAGTGGGACCTACGGACAACTCGTTAAAATCTTTCAACGTCATGTTATCACACAATAAACTTCGTTAGTGAGATAAAATATTTTAAATGCTTCATGCATTCATAAATGTAACGCCGTTTATATTCAAATGATATTAACGCTGATTAAAATGTCATGATAAATCTTGTCGAGATAACGTTGTGGTAAACGGTACATCCGCCTCACTTCAATATTAATGACAAATCACTTACTTCGCCCACTTGCCATCGCGAACGGAAACTACGTTAGTTTATACATAAAATATTGCATGAAGATATCATGAAAATATTTATTAATTTGTTGATTTTTAATCAATATTTAATGTTTGTTTTCTTACAGTTAGCTATTGATGACCAGCATGTCTAAACAAAACAAAATATGTATTTTTCTGCTCCTTAGTTGAGGCTCTAGCCAGATTTTGTGCATACTCAACGGTTAAGCTGTTGCAAGACCTTATGACATCTAGCCAGCGCATTTTAGGACAGCCACGAGGCTGCAGCCAGGTGTATCGTGAGCCAATAAATTTTACTCCTTACACTACTAGCTAGATATTAATAAAATATAATTTTAGAATAGAAGCGTGAATCTGTAGCGCAAAAGTGAAAGGCAGTGTGAACAGAGGTCGTCCCAGGTGATTAATGTATATCGACCATATATTGGCGACACAAAGAAGGGTGACCTCAATGCATCATCAATCACAAAATGTGACGTTAGCATAGCTAAAGTATTTTGAAAACTCATAAAAACATTTATAGACGAAGAGAAAGACATGATATGACAAGACACAAAGAGAGAGACAGACATGACTCACGCGCAATGTCGACGATTGAGACAAGCTTCGTTTGGTGTCATCAAAACCCCACCCCCGACCCGACCATATATCCGGCCAGAGACAAAGGCATGGCTGGCTGAGGCCCATAGACAACGCACCAGTATTGCCATTAATAACCACAACAGAATGTTGAGACGAATAATATTGTCTACCTAATGTACATATATACGTTTTTAAAGAAGGGCGATCGACTAACTAACACCAGACGAATTTCAGGATTAAAATCGTTCACAGAACTAAACGCAGCAAGTTACTATTCACGAGTGTATTTTTCAAGATCATTATATTTTAGGATGTTTGAACTTAGTCAGCTAGAGCAACAACTTCAGTTACGAACGTCATAATAGTAAAGGACCACGGCCATCTTGTAATAAGAATTGGTTTCCATGGATATTTCACCAGACGCAAAGCTATTTGACATCACAAGACAGTAAATTAAAAGTTTAATGATTTAAAAACTTGAATAGCTCCGGCGCAATTACGGAGGAAGTTCATCTCAATTGTAATTACGACTTCGAATCATCAAACACCACTAATTAGAAACCCCTGGTGGCTCTTGCCCCTGGATTGTTTATTCAGAAAACGGTCCCGTCGCTAATGGACGATTTCCATGATTGTGAAGCAAAGTTTTAATGATCATTCCCGAAGTTTGCGGAAACGCTTTTAGCCTTAGATTTTATTGGATTTATGACTTTGAAAGGTTGTCTACTGACAAGTGCCAAGTTTAAGACGTTGTTTAATATCTGCTATCTTAAATATTTTTTTTAATGCTTAAAATATTTTTTTTTTACAAATATTACTAACATTCTTGTTAACCTATTTTGTTCCCACTAAAACCCCCCCGGTGGCCCTTCCTCGGTGCATGGTAAGGGGCTCCGGGATCTCCATGGAAACTAAAGCTCGTTCCGTAAAATTAATTAAAAATATAATTATAATATAATTTATAATTATGCAGTATAATCTATCACGTAATTTATTGAGGATAATACGATATACCACGTAATATGGCGGGTAAAAGTCATCTGGTTTACATTGGAGCAAACCTATTTGGTGCGCTCGCTGTACGTCTGTGCCGGGGACATGTGTTCCCGTTGTCCTATGTCCAGGCCTGTCCGCGTCCAACATAATAAAGCAGGAAATTGAAATGTCAAGAGCACGCTCGATTTAGAGCTTTTCATTGAATTCATAAGGGCGAGAGAGGCCGCCGTCCGTTACATTGTAATTATTCACTGTGCTTAATGCTGCTCGAGTGTAATTAAGTTTCAACTTATTATAGAAAAGAAAAAAACTTTTTATTTCTTGCACTAGCAAATATAGTTCAATAACTAAAAAATGGGTGCGTGTACTTATGTACATACATGTGACAAGTTAAACTTATTTGGCATCATTAAAAAGAGTTTTTGATTGCACGCAAATAAATAATTACAATAAAATAATAAAAGGACTGGAAAAATTTATAAAATTCAATAAATTAATATTAAAAAAAATAACAATATTTTAATTTAGATCAATAAAATACATATAGACACATGTACACAAGCACAATTTTTTTCACTCCATCTTCAACCTGTGATTTCTGTTACAGTAATGGTCTGTCATTTTAAAATTTCACTATCGTCATTTTTTATAACGCGCCTAAAGAATTATAACAGAAATTTTTATTATTTTTTAAATAGTTTGCCCCCTGAACCCAAAGAACCCTGTTAAGCGAGTTCCACATATCTCCTTTCTGCTACGGTGGGTCACAATAAGCCATCAATTTTTTAAATTCTGTCTTCCCATCGCGTCAACGGTAGTGGTCTACCTCGGTTTCCTCTTAGACCATTCCATGGGGTATCTACGAGTTACCTCTGGTCTGCCATTCCGGCTACATGACAGACGAATAGACGTTTTAACTTAATATTAAACAAAAATATAATGTTTACAGCAGTAATCAATGTTCGGAAAGCCAGTCATTGATAGATAAACTTAAATTAGTAAACAAAGTGTAGGTGCCTTATTTGTATTATCTGACCCGAGGAGAAAAGAACCTTTGGATTTCTTTCTCGCTTCATGTGCCTAAATATTTAGTTTTGAAATATTTCCGACGAATATTTCTGAAACGGGTAAACGTCTTCCAAAATTGATGTGTCCATCAAACCTAATCTATATAAATCCTACTTGCAAAATTTAACTTATAAAGACACTGAAGCAATTATGTCCGGATGCTTGTGATGCACACACATACTCACACACACATATATACACACACACGTACACACACACACATGCACAATAATGTATCTATATCTTTTGTCTTCTAATAATATGTACATAATTATAAGTTTAATTTGTATTTATATTGTTTGTGTCTCGAGGTGGGCGTAAGCTGCTGCGACACAGTTGCCAACTACTGTAGCAGTTTACGTACGTTTTGTATTGTAATATTTCTTTTTCTTTTGTCAAAATAAAATTTATTATTATTATTATTAAAGTCTGGTACGCGTAACCAATAAATGGTCACTAATAGAAGAAAAAAAATTACCGTAAACGTGTCAGATAATTTGTCAAAAATGGTAACCATAACTCAAGCACTGCTTTCAGTGTATATTGTGCAACGAGTTCGCTGTCACAGAGCGTGACGTAAAACTCCATCTGTTTGTTTTACCTCCTTTTTCCATAAAACATATGTTTGTCTTTTATACTTGTTGGGAAATAAAAGTATTCATTGTTGGATTTTGTACTGTGATATAGTAATCGCACTAGTGAATTACATTGAAGGGTCATAGCCTAATGATTTAGGGTACAGTTTTCGAAAGGTAAGGTCGTAGGTTCCACTATTCAACTAAAGATGTGATGGTTTACACATGCTTAATCTTAGTTGCAATGGTTAACAAGAATGTTAGTAATATTTATGAGAATACATTGTTAGCGTTTTTTTAGCGTCTAGCACAGCATAGAAAAAAATTGCGAATTTGTTTAACTATGGTCCAAACAGAAGTTTGAGAAATAAACTGATGAATGTCTTTGTTTTAATTTATTAGGCAAAAGAATAAGTTCTTTGTTCAATTAAAACGTTTATTTATAAGAAAAATAACCATTTAACCATGTCCAACTAATGCAACTTGTAATACTTAATCTCCGAACTTATAATGGAATGTACCCACTTACGAAGAAGTTTTCGCTGTTATTAGGCATTTAATCATTGGGAACGGGCAACCCAACGATATTATGAATCGTAGCACGCAACAGAAACATAGTAAGTACAAGTATAATAATATATATGATCGGGGGTAGGTTCGTGCATCTTTACCGTGCACGAGGCCCAAGGCCTCACGTACGGATCAGTGGTGGTCATCAGAACAGTGACGAAAAAACTGCAATTGCACGACAGCGTCCAGCATGCTTTAGTGGTGTGGGAGGCCTCCACTCTTGTTGATATTTGCGGGAAGAATAATACTCGGAGTCCAGATTTGTAATGTCCTGTTTATTATCTAATTTCTCAACCATTTATACAATCTTATGTGCTACGTCCTTACTGGTACTAATTAGAAACTAAGTTTGTCGACCAATCAGGAAGGGACACTGATCAACAGCTATTTACAATGAGAGTGAGCGAGAGGTGACCCTCTCTGTCACACATCTTGCGCGCTCCGCACAGAGATAGCGATATGCTGTTTAAGACCCCTGATAGTGGCATTATCCAGACACACAGTCAGCTGTGTCTACTACACAAATGATTGTGACCCCCGTCATATCCACCGTCTTCAGGTTATCCAAAATCGTTTTCTGCGACGAGCCACGGGTGCGCCGTGGTTCGTACGCAACCGCGAATTACATGTCGATACAGGGCTACCGACGATAGCCCAATTCTTTAAGCAGGCATCTCGACGGTTTTTCGAGACTGCCACCAAACATTCAAATAAACTTCTTGTGAGTGCCGCCACTTACAAGACTATCCCCACTTGTAAATTCAGACGCGTCGCCCGGAGGCCGAGACATGTCCTCGACGATCCGGACGATGTGATCACCATTGCACAGGCCAGATCTCTACAAAGCTACAAAGCGTCCATCCGCGACCGTCGGAGGTTGCGAATAATCCTTGCGCGATACAAGTACTTTATGGGGAAACCCCACCCTCTCGATAGGATTAGGAGCGTTGCTGGAGTTTCTTCGGCCACTTTTCTCCCAGCGCTAACGCTTCCCGAAGTGGCATATAAGTTAGTTTAGCTTAGATTGTCCCAGTAGATTTCGTTAATAAAATAGCTACCGACCGAGTCGTGGTTCGGCCCTCTCGGGCGCCCTCGGATCGGACTGCTAACGCGTAATAATGGTAACCGTCCGCCGAGGTTACCCTCACCGGGGGGACCCTTGTGTCGAGTTACCACCTAAATAGAGGTTCAGGCTAAGCGACCTAAGAGCTATGCCACCTCTCAAATCCGGTGAAGCAGTAAAGGCCAGCTTCTCTGTGCCAACTGTGTTAGTTCGTCACAAAAAAAAAAATGATTGTGACCGCCACAGGAAGACTGGTGACAGGGCAACGGCCGCATCAAAAGAAAAAATAATAGAATAAAATTTAAAAATGGCCATGAGAAACAGGGACGCAGCGGTCGCGGAGAAACTAATAACAATGTAACGGGGCGTCCACGACACGAGAACCAGAGCATTCTCCAACACCACCTTCCAAAACCAGGCAATATATATATATGCCTGTTATAATGTATTGATTGTACTAATTTTATCAACTACATAGCCTTATATTAGCTGAAGAGGTAGCACTCTTTTAACAAAAACAAAGACAACGTTAAAAAAATGCACAAGTCTGTGGATGCGTCTTATATAATAAATTTATACATATATATGTATATCTAGAATAATATATTTAAAAATACTATTATAAAAAAAAATGAAAAAACGGCATTTCCACAAACTCGACCACTTAGCCCCTTTAATACAAAAATTACTGTTTAAGTACAAAAAATCACTTGCTAAAAATTTTGCCCGATTTACAACGATGGGTTGGTGGTTATCATTATTTAGTTTTTGTTGTTTTTTTTTAAGATTTTAGAGTTTATTTAAAAAAATCGGCTGGCATAAATGTCCTTGTGACGGACAAAATCAGCAAATAAATTATTAATGTTGAATAAAGACTGACTGCTAAAATGTTTTTAATTATTATTTCTAATCATTCCATTGTTGGCAAAGTAACTTCGGTTTCGATGATATATCGGATAACTCCTTTAAATAGTATGGACGCTTGTTTTTTTACTGAGATTTTGGTAGGCTTATGACATTCTAAAACTAGGTAAGTACTACTTAGCGGCAACGCTCAAATGTAGTAGCGTAGTAGCGTTTAATGTTTGCATGAAATTGATTTTTGTTTTTACTCATAAAAATATAAGAAGTTTTTAATAAGGATTAAAAATAAGAATAACGTTGTGTTGCTCTGTGATTAATAAAACTACATTAAAAGTTTTTTCCTGCTTTGCAAAATGACAGTTCTTTTCCACACTGACACTGTCACTGGCAGGACTGAGAGCCATGGAGGTTACATACAAAAAATAAATGTTTTTCTTTTTCTAATATACTTATTATTAGGAATAAATGACAATAATGTACTTTTCTAATATAGAGAACAATCTATATTGGCGAAGTGTAGCTATATTTCTTACCTTCATATAGGAACCGCCATTTTGTTCGTCGCAGTGCCGCCGTATGTACCGTTGGCAAATGTTCGACATTTTCCGCTCTGTAACATTGAAAAATTACATATAAGAAACTGACAAGTAGTTTTTCAAACCGGATGACAGAAATACCCTAATAATATCTTAAGAGAATATATATACAGCCTGCGAAACATAGGGCCTTGGGTTCAAATACACCATTCGCCTAATGACGTAAACCGTCTCCTACCACAATATTAAGTTTATTTGTAACGGTTAACAAGAATGTTGGTAATATTTATTAAAACAATATATTTTACTAAAATATATTACATCCATATAATGTATGTATTAATAAATATATGATAGGACAGGAATAGATCGGTTTCATAATTAAACTTCACTGGCAAATAGCACACTCTGAGCCCTTGTCTAGAACAATATGATATTACAATATAAGCTAATTATATTTTTTTCATACATACTGATCGTTTAATAACAATCATAATTTTTCTCCTATAATCAAAACTTTACGTACGATTACATTCAAACGGAAATGGTTGCCCGATTGATCTCGGTTACATCCTGTGTTGAAAATTAAATGCATATTACTCCGGTATATTATCAAATTAACTGTCCGGCTATTTAAATTACTAAATTAACGTCTGGCTTTTATTTGTACTAGTGTGCTATTTTAAATCCTATTGAATATAAAATAATTTAATAATAAAATACATCGTACTTAAAATTTCAAAACGATTACAATGTGGGGGCACAGTGTCTAAAACTGCCGGACACTTAGCTACCACGGCTCAATCATTCACATACATAGAATTTTACATACATACACACACGAACGGTCATTTATCACACACACACCATACTATTTATATACCCCCAAACAGAGAATGAGAAATAGAATATACATATCGCAATAAGTCTGTGCGATTGTTCTGGGTTGTAAGAGGGTGACGTTTATATATGATACGCTAAGTCAAGACACAGAAATGACAGGATAAGAGAGTGACATAACTCACGTACGAGAGGTCCCGCACAACAGGTCTTGGGGCGGAATATGTTCTTATACCGTCTTTACAGAGAAGACTGTACGCAACAGTGGGACATAAAATATAGGTATATATACTCTAAGCTTATTAATGTATATTATATAGCTTAAATTTGAAAGTATATTTTAATAAATAAATTTTCTTTTAAGGTTCTTCAGTTACTATTTCTTAAGTCTGAATATTCTCTTTTTAATAAATTACCTCTCTCTAACTTTGGGAAGTCGTTGGTGTTCGATACAATATCCGAACAGTGTTTTATATTATGTTGGTAACATGTGTTACCGACTTGCTTGTTGGGAAATTTAAGAAGTGACGATTGAGTGTCTATAACGCAATGAAGAGTATGTATAATACGCATTTTATTTATGTTCAACCAAAGGAACCAGCCAAAGATCATTGTGGTGAACATAAAAAGTGGTCCTTCGAGAGAAAAATAAATATACGAGACATAAATTTCAAAAATCCTTGTAAAGATTAAAAAAACAAAAAAAAATTTGGGGAGAAAAGTTTAGAAAATACTTCTTAAGAAATATTTCAATAGGCCGGCAGAATTGTGCGAATTAAGCCGATTGTTATTTTGATTTTTTTTGATGAATTTTTTATGGCTTGGGAACAAGACCTTTAAGCCAAGTCTTTTTTACAACACATACACTTATTTCTTACGTCTAAGATGAAAATGTCCCCGCCATGAGTCGCCGCGTCATTTTTTCTTTTTTTTTTCGATTGTAATTTGTACCTATAAAATGCCAGGTTAAAAAATTGTGCATTTATTACGTAAATTGCATTTTCAATTTTCAAGTTGCTTGCCTTGGAAAGTCACGTGACTGCCAACCCGACCAATCAACGAAAAGGAGACCGACGGCGGCGCCGCTACGAAGACGCGTGTCCCGCCATTTTTTTTTCCTTGACTTCGTCGTATATTCTATCACTCAATTATTGAACTGTTCATTTGTTTATGAAGTATCCAAACAATATGTCAAACGAAAACGTAGCTCGTCTTATAAGCGATCGAGGATATGTTAAATCGACTCTTACTCGTGTCGAGTCTTTCTTTTGTGATGAAGAGTTGCTTTTGAAACTCTGGTGGCGAAGCAAGAAAGGGTTATTAAATTATTCGAAGAGTACGAGACACTTAATAAACCAATCTTGTTCATAAGGCCTGACGATGGACTATGAAGAATATGAACGTAAGTACACCAATTGCTTATTCTCATTAGACAGAAAATTAGCTCAGCGACAGTGCAAAGCCCTACAACACCTGAAACCAATAAGCAGGTGTTCAAACGGCGTCTGCAGCCAATGAAATTAAATAAATTATTTTTACACACACATATTCATTTTTACATACACATTTTTATAATTCTTTTAATGTGCAGTAACTATATTATAAAATTAATGAATAATTTAAAGTATTCAACCGTGAATACATTAATAGCATAGCATCGATGCTTTTAAGCACTATATTTGCTTGATGGTTACTTCCCATTTTGTGTAGTCTGCGGTTTTCATTATTGCAAACAATAAGGAGCTTAATGAACGCTTAGTTGTTTCAAAGCTGCTTACAGAAGTTATAGAAGTATACTTCAAACATATTATGATGTTCAACCTATGTCTATGAAAGATAAAACGACTTTTATAAATGAAAATTATTAACGAAGACAAATGAACTCTCAGTGGTCTTCATATTTATCATTTACAATAGTTTTCTATTTTATGCGACTTCCAAAAAGGAGAAAGTACTCAATTTGTCTGTATTTATTTTTAATGTTTGTGCAATCACAGCGCCATAATTTAGGAATTGAATATCGATTTTTTTCTTTGTTAAAATTGGTAAAAGTCGTTTGAACGGATTAGTTCCTATATGTCTTTTGTTTATCTTCGTAATATGTCTATAATACCGCGGAAATAAAAGCAGCGCCTAATAGCGTTGAACTTTTCATTCGATTTGAATTCGGTTTAATTTATTCGTAAATATACTTAGACCATTCATTATACTCAATGGTGGAAGGTAAATTGATAGTCTGTGATCTCTGCCGGGTGACGGCTTGTATTTTATGGTATTGTATAACACAATGGAAAAAGATTTAAACTTCAAAATAATCTTCAACACGTGCCAATTAATATAAAACAGTCCGCTGCTAAAGCTTTATGAAACATTTCCCTTATAACTTTAAAACCCACTTCATAAGTCCCCTTGGCTTCAATCGTTTTAACAAATTGCCCTCTGCACCCAAAGCGCTCCAGTATTTCTAGTTAGAAATCGTACGCAATTTCCTGGTTGCCAAAAATGAGTGTCACTTCCCAAAAAGGGTAACTCGTGCGACGTGCAGCATTCCCGGCTTGTGCGTTACTTATGTAGTCGGGATTTTTGCAGCCATATTTCAAGTATTTCACCGGATTGTCTCATTTTTGCCAACTTCAAAAGGACAATGTTCTCGATTCGTCTGTATTTTTTAAGTAAAACTTCTTTACGCAGCTTGACTTGGAGTAAGCTGGTGAATGCGTTACGAATAGTTACGTTTCATATATATGTCCCACTGTTGGGCACAGACCTCTGTAAAATGAGTCTTAGAAAATTTTCTAAACGTCGTGAGGAAGGCTTCAGCACATAAAATAGCAACAACAAATTCATTGGTGCCAGCACCGGGGATCGAAGTTGGGTTGCTAGCATACTATGCAACTTGACGTAACCGCCCGTACACTTAGCTACCACTGCTCTAAGGCACAGTAGAGGTGTATAATTATTATAGTTGTGTTTATTTAATGCATCCCTAAACAATACCAATACCTCATTGTACATCGCCCAAGCACCCGCCGAACGACCCAAAAAAAACGCCGTTTCTTTACCGGGGGGACCGTTGTTCCGAGTTACTAGCGATAGAGGTTCAGGCTAAGCGACCTAAAAGCTATGCCACTTCTCAATCCGGTAAAGCAGTCAAGGCTAGCTTCTCTGGGCAATCTGTGTAGTTCGTCAAAAAAAATTTACGTTTTATGACATTTTTATTGTTTTTTTACTTAAATATAATTGTGTACTATTCAAGTGACTGTTGAATAGTCTCACACTATATCGGTTCTTTAACCACGAAATAAGCCTTTTTCCAGGTGGTCGTTTACCCTTAATTTTACCTTGGATAATGAATTGGAGCAGGTCGTATTTGTCATTGCGCATTATATGACCAAATTACTGCAGTTTGCGTTGTATAGTATTTTCAGTTTCTTTAGTTTGATATTTTATATGTCCGCTATATTATTAAAATTCTTCTATATACCCACATTTCGAAGGCTTTTCTAATCGATTGCTCATATTCTGAGTTAAGGTCCTTTTTCCTCAATTTTCGGCGATAGTAAATTAATAATATAAGTACAGCTTTTTTATTGAATGATCTACGCTTATCAGGCAGGCGGCCTCTGCAGTTTAACCGGGTTTTTGAAAGGTTACTTTGCTCAGCCTAAACCTCTTTCAGTAACTATTGTATAGTATTTATTCCCCGGGTCTGCAATTTAAATGGCCACCCTAGTCCCGATATAAACGCCGCCAATTTGCATAAGAGGGTCGAAAGCTTTTCGGCGATGAGTGTTTATGATAGGTAGGAAACAGAAGCGGGTTATTTGCAGGTAAAATATAGCTTGACGACTGGTGTTAAGCAGTCTCATCCCTAATTACAATAAATGAAATATCCATTTGCATTCAAACGGAGGGCACGTGCGATGTTCACTTGTTAAAGGTATGTTCACATAATTATTTGTCGAATTATATTAACATATGAAAAGGGGCCTTCTGCTCGGTAGGGATTCTATTATCTTTAACTGACTTCAAAAAAAGGAGGTTCTCAATTCGCCTTCATTTTTTTATGTTTTGTGCACTCATGGCGCCGTCATTTAAGAATTCTTTTTTTATCTAAATAAATTTAAGATCTCTTCCTTGCCTCATGATGGTGTGATCAGCTTTTCGGATTTTTGTTTTCCACTATTCTGTCTCCGATATCATCTTCTCTTGGGGGAATCTTGCATTCCCTCATGACATGACACTATACTCTCCCACCTTTTCTTGGGCCTTCCTCTGGATCCTCGACCAAGTAAGTAAAGTTTTAGTTCCAGGTTCCTTATGTAGTCGGAAGGAGTTCTCTTAACGTGCTCATATCATCGCAGGACCCAATTTCGATTTTTTTTGTTTAAAGCCCCTGTGCACTGTGCGTTAAGCACGTCCTGGGGGAGAACACCCAGCACCATCGCAGTGCTAAGGCGATACAGGTCTACCCGTGTCACTTTCTTCCTGGGTCCACTGTAGCGGACGACAAAGGCCTCCACATTTGTCTCCCGTGGTCCCGAGGCCCCTTTTAGTCGCCTTTTACGACAGGCAGAGGATACCGTAGTTTTATTCTATACTCCCAGGACTACCGGGCTGGAATAATTACTATACTTATTTTAAAGTGAACATTACATTTGTACATATTTCAATCGCCCCTGAAAAATTGACAATTTTCATTCGACGAAACGGACGGATTATCAACCGCAGAGCTGCAAGTGAGTCGGCCGGCGTTTGGTCACGGGCAGACGAGCAAACGTGCCAAACGTGCCAGATGCGTTATGATAGACCGTGATCCCGTCGATCGCTTTGCAAATTAAACATCCTGTATATTTCACCTGGGTCACTAAAATTGTGCTTATGTACGCATATTATTATTTAAAAAATTAAGTCTTCAATAAAGTATTTTAATTGTTAATTTAAAGGCAATTATGTGAAGAACTAAAATTACTTGTACCATGTTTTCACTATTTAATTGTATGTTATACAATAATAAATATCTAAAGAAGCTGAAAATCGATCGGAAACATATATTAGATTATATAAACAATACTAAATAAAATGGTGAAAGCACAAGATGGTTTACAAAAAGCGCTTCAAGAGCTTTTCCAACATTCTATTTTCAGCATTATCAGAAATAGAAAGAAAACTCTTATTCTATATTATTTTCAAAGCAGTGATAGCCTAGTAGCTAAGACTCATGATATGATGATCGTGATTTTGAATCCGAGTCGTCCTGTACCAAGAATTGCCGGTATTCCCCGATGTATGGTAATGAACCTTCTGTCACGTATGGGTCCTGAAAAGCTTGGCCACAAACCATATGCGAAAGCTCTCTCTGTCTACTAAGCTAGGGTTATAGATACGGGAGAGCTTATATGTATATTAAAGCAGTTTTCGTTTGTAAAACAAGAAAAAATACCTTTTATCGTCGTATCTTCCTACGCTTTAATAGTTAAACATTAATCTGACATTAAGTGAATCTCCCCAGAGCCATGATTCATTGCTAATGATTAAGCTTTATTAACTCCCGCACTGGGAGACCCTATTCAGGATACTGGTATTTTTTTTTTTTTATGCCTTTAAACTAGCGCTTGACCATGATCCCACCTGGTGTTAAGTGGTGATATAGTCGAAAGATAGTACGCGCTAGTTTAGTAAGTGCCTATTCACTCTACTCTTGAAGGCTCCCACGTCGTAATTGGACGGAAAGACTGACGCCGGCAACTTATTCCACTCCTTTGCTGTACGCACGATGAACGATGACTCAAATCGCTTCGTTCGGACGCGCGGAACATCAACTATAAAGGGTGGAGACCCGCCGAGTGTCTAAACGTCCGAAGGTAGAATGGGATGGGGAATTAACTCGTGTAATTCCTGTGCACACTCTCCAAAGTGTAATCTGTAAAACACCGAAAGGCTGGCCACCTTGCGCCTGTGCTCAAGACTATCTAGGTGTAGATCTTGGTCACCTATCAACTTTTGGCCCGCCTCTCCATGGAATCCAGTGCCGCGAGTTGGTATTTGGCTGCACCTGCCCAGATATGACAACAGTACTCCACACATGGCCGGATCTGTGCTTTATACAAAGTCAAAAGCTGTCCCGGTGTGAAGTACCGCCGTACCTTTGATAGGACTCCAAGCTTCCTAGCAGCTACCTTCGCTTTGATTCAATGAACCGCCCGTAGTTAAGATTCGCAGACAATTCGATTCCTAGTAACTGTAGGCTGTCGGTGGATTCCAGAGATACATTCTGAAAAGTCGGGGCTAATGTGGACTGGCTCCTTTGGCGGTGAATAAACATGATTGCGTTTTGGTGGCGTTGAACTGCACAAGATTGTCTTTGCCCCAGGAGGAAGCTGCCTCGAGAGTGCAATTTGTACGCTCTACCATGGCCTCGCGTTCGGACTGTACTTGATCCCGACTGGTCCGCCCTACCGGGAAATATCTCTATGCAATAGTGCTGTCGTCTGCATACCTATAGATGCCGGGTGTCAACAGATCGTTGATGTGCAGCAGGAAAAGTGTTGCAGAGAGGATGGAACCTTGAGGAACACCGGCATTGGTCGTCATGGGCTCTGATGTAGATCCGTCGATGACGACACGAAGCGATCGTTCACTCAGGAAGTTCTTAATCCACTCAATCAGACCCGGGGACAAGCCATAAGCTGGAAGTTTGCTAATTAGGCTTGCATGCCAAACCCTGTCAAATGCCTTTGAGATGTCGAGGGAGACAGCAATTGCTTCCCCGTTACTCTCTAGGGCTTCGCCTACAAAGTGAGTGACATATACTAGAAGGTCTCCTGTCGACCGGTTTCGGCGAAATCCGTATTGTCGGTCACTGAGGATATCATTTTGTTCTAGGTATGCGATAAGGCGGGAGTTCAATATACGTTCTATACTCTTGCAAAGTATAGAGGTTATTGAGATAGGACGGTAATTAGCAGGGTCAGCACGACTGCCTTTTGGGCACGGGTTGCACGTTAGCTGACTTCCAGGATTTAGGTACTATTCCAGTTTTGAACGAGAGGCGATACAAACGTGTTAAAACCGGGGACAACTCGGCTGCGCAAGTCTTTAAAACAACTGCTGGTATTCCATCTGGTCCACTGGCTTTATTCACATCTAGGCAACGCAATACTTTTAAGACCTCTTTCTGCTTGATGCGGATTTCTTTTCATAGTCTCCCCGCAGTGAGTAATTAGAGGTGGGTTGGCTTTGCCAGTGTCTAGACGAGAATTTTCGGCAAAAAGGGATGCAAGTAAGTGGGCTTTTTCCTTGGCCGTGTGAGCCAGCGATCCATCAGGTTTTTTCAGTGGCGGCAGTGATGGACTACAGAAGTTCGTCTCAACCGCTTTGGCTAGTGACCAGAAGGCTCTACTTCCGCAGGGTTTCTTAGAGAGCTTCGTGCCGATACGGTTTATATGGTTGAGGCGAGCATTCCGCAACTCCTTGTTGTAGGACTTAGTGGCTTGGTTATATGCTTTCTTCCTGGAGCTCAAATCCTGTAATTTGCGTTGTCGAGCTTCGGCCCATGAAAGATATGCCAACTGCTTGCGATTTGCAGCTTTAGCGCATTCGGTGTTGAACCATGGTCGAGCTTTGCCACCGATGGGTATATCTTTGTAGGGAATGAAATACTCCATAGCTTGACATAACACATCGGTTATGGCATCTGCGCATTTTGACGGATCATCAGTAGAAAAGCAGATCTGCCGCCAAGGATAAGATGCAAAGAAGTGCCGCATCTCCTCCCAATCTGCAGATTTGTATTGCCATACTCGTCGAACTCCGCGTAATTCGCGGTCTGGCGGAGAGTATGATGATACAGATTTCACCAGACAGTGATCAGAGGTTCCCAAAGGTGAGGCAACCTCTACTTCGTATCTATCCGGATCGGTCGTTAGCAGAAGGTCCAGGCAGTTGGCTGTATGACCATCAACATCGGGCACCCTCGTCGCATTCTTTACTAGCTGGGACAGGTTGAAAGACACGGCAAAATTTCGCGCTTCCTTCCCAGCGTGATCGGTTTTCTGGTACGGGTACAGCCAATCTTGGTGACAAGCATTGAAGTCCCCCAGAAAGACAAGCTGCGCCGTGGGATAACGATGTTGGATCTTGTCAGTAGCCTCACTTAGGTGTTGAAATAGCCGAGTCGTCTCCAGGTCACCGCTGTGCGAACGGTAGACACAGGCGTATATGATTTTATCGATACCTGTATCCACCATTACCCATACAATGGAAAAGTGGGGTGCTCTAGATGACGTAGACGCTGACAGCAGATGTCACTACGGACGTAAGCGCAGACTCCGGCTCGTGGGCGAAAATTATGTTCCAATGAATAACCCGGGTAGTCCAAATACGCCACGTCCATGGACAACGAATCTGCGTTTCTGTCAGGAAGAGTAAGTGCGGCTTGCTGGTCTCTAGATGGTGGTGGACCGAATTGAGATTAGAGTGCAATCCTCGGATGTTTGTGAGGTGCACATTGAGGGAGAGGAAGTGCAACCGCTGTGTAAACTTACTCTTTGCTCTTGTTTTTTCATTATGGGTAGAGAGTGAATGGAGTGGAAGAAGGAAGTTGAACGAGGCTAAGCAAATTTAACCCAACAACTTAATCAGATACTCTGAGCCGAAGGGGACTTGACACGGAGACTGCGGGGACGCCCGAACCCCCAAAGTTCGCCATCGGGTCCTCTCAACCGATCGCCAATCGGCACGATGAAGCCACCCTGGGATTTTTCGCAGTTGGCGGGCAGCCTTCGTGAGCGGCTAACTCACTACTTGGGCCCCAACTACCTGCGGTCGGCCAGCGGAAAACCGTGCTTCGGATCCCGCTACCCTCCGAGCTCAAGCACCCGACACAGAAATACCTAATATGTTATACCCGGTTATTATTCGCATCGCAACTGTTCATACCCAACCCCATGAGGCTTCACCAAGCTTCACGCCGGAACACGATGGAAGTCGCTTGGCGGCGAGGCTTTGCTTGATGGGTGGTGACCTTGAAGCCTGCGGCGAACCTACCACCGAGAGTTACTAGTGCACCGTTAGTCAATGGTAAGTAACAGCGCAATGCTGCCAATGTCCGCTCCCACGTGGCAACAGGTGTTCGTGCCGGACGAGGTGTTAGTTTTATGGGGAGCAAGTTACCTCGGTTCTTTTCTATGACGAATGTTGAATTTTAGTTATTAAAGTTAAATATAAACTCATTGCATACATCTTAGTGCTTCATATTCACCGCCCGTGTCTGGCTGAGCCGTGGGATTAAGGGATTATTCGGCCGTCATTTTAGGTTTATGATTTATTTGGTTTCGCCAGCCGTATCCCGCGTTCGCAAATTATACCAATATCTACGTACCGATGTTATGATTCGCACGGACTACACTTTAAGCTCAAATTCGCACGAGTTACTGAGAGAGTTGTGCTCGGGTAATCTATAAGATCGTATCAGAAATTAGGAAATCTGTGAATAAACAAAAGAAAGTGGTAATTGGGGCATAAATGTTTTCGATTGGAGTCAACGAATCGATAAGCGTAGTGTAAGACATACTTATGTGTTCTGACGACCTAAGAAAGGTCGCAGAACGAAGCTAGATTCATGCTACTTGCAACCGGTCCGGTTTGGAAATGGTTGCCTATGTCTAATAGTGATGTCCTAAGACTGAAATGATGATGACGATAACAATTTAATACAGATCCACGTGCTGTAAGCTTTGATCCAGATCAATATATATATATATATATATATATATATATATATTCCATAATAGGAGAGATCTCTCGGATTATAAAAGCCGTGGTAGCTCAGTGTCCGGGCGGTCGCCTCAAGTTGCATAATACGCTAGCAACCCGAGGTTTATCCCCGGTGCCGGCACCATTAATTTTTTGTTGCAATTTTATGTGCTGATTTATCACGCGCTCTGCGGTGAAAGAAAACATCGTGAGGAAACCTACACGTCTTAGAATATTGTTCTAAGACATGTGAACTCTGCCAATCCGCACTAGGGCCGCGTGGTGGACTATGCCCTTATACTCTCTTTACAGAGAAGGCCTGTGCCAAACAGTGGGACATATATGAAGGCTGTAACTAACTAATAAGATACGTGCTATAATAAGATTATGAAGTTGAACGCTTTGCCATTCGACTTTGAATGCTTTTATGTATGTATGAAATGAAAATGTCTCATTATTATTATTTTTGTACAACGCTATCGCAGTATTCAATTAATCACCGACAACTTGCAGAGTAAACGAATAAAATAACATCGTATCTCCCCCTATTGAAAAAGTCCAAACAAATCGGCGTATCTAACACTCCACAGATGGGCGTTTTATTCTCTCGACAGGTGATACAGGGAGCGCCTCATTACACGTCCGCGGCTCGCCCGTTTGTCAAGTCCCTTACCCCCGAATTACGTTTTTTATTAACGCCAATTCCTCGGGCGCTAACGAGCGTCATTTTTTAGGACTTCTTCGGGGTCTTACCTTCCTCGTTTGCGTACAAGGAAATGGATTTGTTGCACCGATCCGTCCGGAAGCCATCGCTTGCGTAGATCAGAATCACACCTTAAGTTTATTTTTAAAACAGATGAAATTAATTCTACAAATATTAGGACGACTTTTATTTTTACGTATTAATAAAATCCTGACGTTTCGAGTACATCTTTAAACCACTTCAAAAAGGAGGACATTCTCCATTCCCTCCGGAACCTTTGTGTGGTGTTACCAAGTATAGGTTCAATTAAGAGTCATACCAACTCAGAGAAAAACCAATTCGGTGAAAACGTCAAAGCCGTATGTCGAAAAAATATTCTCTGTGAGAAATATACCATTGTCTCGTTTTCATATTAATAAAACTGAACTTTTGAAGCGTCAATAGCCTAATGGTTTACGGTACGGCCTGCGAATCGTAAGGTCGTGGGTTCGAATCCACCATTGGACTATTGCCGTGAACCATGTCCTAGCACAAGCTTAAGCTTAGTAGGAATGGTTAACAAGATTGTTAGTAATATTTCTGAAAAAAAAAGAAATATTGCTAGCTTTCTTTTTTTTTAAAAAAAAACATTTAATAACAAGTATATATTACGAGCAAAAACCGACGTTTCATCGAATCAAATGCTATTAAGCGCGGAATTACAAAATATATTTAATCAGAGCATAATAAAACTCTCATCACTCTTGACTGACTCCTTTCCAATAAAAAATGAAGCATCGAAATCGGTTGGCGTCCATTTGTGGCGCACATACTTTATGTAAATTGAAGACATAGGGTTTTCTCATGCATGCCATTGATCAGAATTGGCCAAAACTGAAATGGAACCACACAAGAAGCACTACAAATAAAATAATCAATGTTCACCCAGTCGAAAGTTATGACGTTACAAACATAAAAACATACAGACGAATTAAGAACCTCCTACTTTTGAGTCGGTTGAAAAGCCAAGACAACCGACACAGCTGTCTTAACATATTCCAACAAAGTCTGCAATAAAAATTTCCGCGAGTTTTCATAGATGCCATTGATCCGAATTGGCCAAAACTGAAATGGAACCACACGAGAAGCACTACAAATAAAATAATCATTGTTCACCCAGTCGAAAGTTATGACGTTACAAACATAAAAACATACAGACGAATTAAGAACCTCCTACTTTTGAGTCGGTTGAAAAGCCAAGACAACCGACACAGCTGTCTTAACATATTCCAACAAAGTCTGCAATAAAAATTTCCGCGAGTTTTCATAGATGCCATTGATCCGAATTGGCCAAAACTGAAATGGAACCACACGAGAAGCACTACAAATAAAATAATCATTGTTCACCCAGTCGAAAGTTATGACGTTACAAACATAAAAACATACAGACGAATTAAGAACCTCCTACTTTTTGGAGTCGGTTGAAAAGCCAAGACAACCGACACAGCTGTCTTAACATATTCCAACAAAGTCTGCAATAAAAATTTCCGCGAGTTTTCTCATGCATGCCATTGATCAGAATTGGCCAAAACTGAAATGGAACCACACAAGAAGCACTACAAATAAAATAATCAATGTTCACCCAGTCGAAAGTTATGACGTTACAAACATAAAAAACATACAGACGAATTAAAAACCTCCTACTTTTTTGGAGTCGGTTGAAAAAGCCAAGACAACCGACACAGCTGTCTTAACATATTCCAACAAAGTCTGCAATAAAAATTTCCGCGAGTTTTCATAGATGCCATTGATCCGAATTGGCCAAAACTGAAATGGAACCACACAAGAAGCACTACAAATAAAATAATCAATGTTCACCCAGTCGAAAGTTATGACGTTACAAACATAAAAAACATACAGACGAATTAAAAACCTCCTACTTTTTTGGAGTCGGTTGAAAAAGCCAAGACAACCGACACAGCTGTCTTAACATATTCCAACAAAGTCTGCAATAAAAATTTCCGCAAGTACTCAACGGTTGCACCAAATATTTATAAGTGTCGGCTGAGTCACCCCTTACTGTCATATCTTAACCCCCACACTACGTCTGCGACGCATTCGCGCCCCCGACATATTCAGATGCTTTAATGTTGGGAGCTTTCCTTGTATTACGACATTTTTCATACTTCGTCAAATCCATATTGCGGGGACGTTTTTACTCATCGCGAGATTACACGTCTGTATATACACGTCTTTTACATAGAAACTTAACAGTGTTTCTGTAATTTCCATCCTTTCCTTAATGTACCATCAAAAGGATAAACTCGATTCGAATATATGTATATACAAAAAAGAGAAAGTGTTTGTGTTATATAGGCTCCAAAACGGCTGGACCGATTTCAATGAAACTTTCAGGGATACTTCAGATTGACCTGGCGAGTAATCCTGTAAAGTTTATCGATCGGAACACTCCTCTTTTTGAACTGTCAAACAAGCCATACGTCGCACTTTTATTTCTGACATTAACTTGAGCCCGGTATGTTTTTGTATAATTGATAAGTATGATATTGTATTTACTGGTATGTACATGGGTGTAGGTAATGATCTTCACCCGCACGAGAAGAGAATAAAAGAGAATGAATACGGAGAAAGAAATATAGTAAATAATTTAATATATTGTCAGAGTTAAATTAAATATTTAATGATATAAGTTTATTGTTAAAATAAAATAAAGCAAAATCAAGCTCGGCAAAGCGGGCTGGGTACGCTAGTATCCTACATAAATGCCCTCTCGGATCGGAATGCTTACGCGTAACATAGTAACCGTCCAAGCCGAGGTTACCCCTCACCGGGGAGACCCTTGTGTCGAGTTACTAGCAATAGAGGTTCAGGCTAAGCGACCTAAGAGCTGTGCCACCTCTCAATCCAGTGAAGCAGTCAAGGCCAGCCTCTCTGGCCAATCTGTGTAGTTCGTCATAAAAAAAAACTACATAAATATAATGCAAATTCGAAGGTTAGGTTTTAAGCATAACTTTTAGTTTAAGGCAATCTGTGATAGTCGTTTTTGATAATTTTTAAATGTCTTTGTGAGGCCAGGAGATCGATGAACTTGAGACATCGCATTGAGAAGTAGAAGTAATCTCTTAAAGCGCTTAGCCTGAACCCCTATTACAAATAAATAGAAAAAAATTTTTGAGCTTTTTGAGAAAAAAAAAGTCTTTTTTCCTATAAAAGAAAATGAAATAAATAAAGCTCTCAGTTTATGTAATTTTAGCGGGGAAGACAGAGACAACTTTCGCTATCCACTTTACAATAAGGTTAAAAGTTACAATCTTCATATATGTACCACTGTCGGGCACAGGTCTTCTCTGTAATGTGAGTATAAGGGCATAATCCGCCACACGGCCCTAGTGCGGATTGCCGGACTATACATGTCTTAGAAAAAAAAATGAGGACATGTAGGTTTCTTCACGATGTTTTACTTCACCGCCGGGCGCGTGGTAAATCAGCGCATAACATTGCAACAGAAAAATCATTGGTCCCGTAATTAGGTTACTGTGTGCGAAAAAAGGACGAAAAATTGTTACCTATTGGTACAAGTCGACTGGTATTTAAAACACGCAATTATCAGATCGTAAGTCGAACTGTTTAGCAACCTCTTCTGCCGGTAGAGTAGAGGGTGAAAAAGTTTTTAACGAGGCATAATTTTTTTTCTTGGCAACAATAAATGGTTCTTAAATACAGTAAGTACTAAAGAGCCACTGTTAGCTTGCGAACCGCTGGTTGGACCCGCATTAGACTATCCCTAATCTATTTTTATTAATTGCGAACTACTAATTATTCTAAAATAAAGGTGTTCTAAATTACTCCTTATTACATCACCTAACTGCCAGTTACAGTCCCGTCAAAATCGGTCTAGCCGTTCCAGCGATTAGCCGACACAAACGGATAGACAATAGTTGTAAAAAATATTATTTTGGTATATGTTCCGCATACACATATACGAGTATATGCATGTAGTAAAAAGTGGTTATTTTAATACTGCAGACACTCCAGTATATATTTGTATAACAGTATTTAATTGTATAATTTCTACAATAATTTTTATTTATTTTCGTATTCAATTTAAAGCAACTATATCACGAGTGCACGGGAATACGCCATCGCTCAGCCGTACACAGTATCAGACAGTTGTTATCACAAATGACATAAATCACGTTTCAATTGGTAGTCGATTAGAAGCAATCTATTTCCTCGGCACCTTTAGCTAGGCTCTGATTTGCGTCTTGATACCTCTGGACGTTGATCGATGTCTGAATAGCTTTGATTAAATATTTTATTTCTACATACATTGTGACTAAAGCTTTAATAAACAAGAAATGGTATGAAGAGTTGCTATCTGTTGTAGCAACTCCACTAGGAACTAAAGAGGGAATTAAACTTCAATTGAATGTCAATAGTCTAATGGTTTAGGGTACAGTATGCGAAACGTACGGTTGTTGGTTTGAATCCACCATTCGACTATTGACGTGAACCATCTCCTAGCAAATCCTTATATGTGGAATGGTTAACAAGAATGTTATCAATATTTATGAGTAAAAATATGGTAGTATTTAAAAAAAAAACAAAGTTCTATAAATTTTTAGGCATTTTACAGGGCTACAGAAACTGACTATCTGTTATTTCTCCCCTAATTTCGAATCCATGCACCTTTTTTTATATTTTCTAAGCAAGTACTTGACTACGATCCCACCTGATGTTAAGTGGAAATGCAGTCCTGGATGGTAAGGCGCACTAGCTTAGTAAATGCCTATTCACTCTACTCTTGAAAATACCCACATTGTAATCGGAAGAAAAGAAAGACGCGGGCATACTATTCCAGTCCTTTGCTGTACGAAGAATGAAAGACGAAGCAAATCGCTTCGTTCGGGTTTGAGGGATGTTCACAGCAAAAGGATGAAATCCCGCTAGAAGTTCGATGGTGGAAAGGGGATGGAGGAATTAGATCATGTAGACCTAATTTCGGTATGTTTTTAAGTTGGAGAGCTGTGCCACCTCTGAAATCCGGTGAAGCAGTAAAGGCCAGCTTCTCTGTGCCAACTGTGATAATTCGTCCAAAAAAAAATATTTAAGAAACCAATATTAATATTATTCACAAGTACTTATTTATAACTTTGTATATCTTGATCAGCGCACCACAAATTTCCTTCATTAGCAAAAACTTGCATCCAAGCGAAGCCAGGACAGCTCGCTAGTGGCCGTGTAAATAAATTATCTCGTTTAATATCTCAAGAGAAAGTTTTTAAAGGCTTAATAGTTGATATCAACTGTAAATTTAAGTTTTTATGTCTGCAACGTGTATTCACAATCATTTCGAAGTGAAATTACTTCAACCGCAATGAAATTACAAGTTTAAGTTTTTTATGTGAGCTCGCCCGTCCATTACATCATAGCCAGGTAGAGATTGTTTTCGTTATCGCCTTTTCATCTGGATCCTTAATTTTAATATGAGACAGGAGGTCCACCACCACTAAGGTTAAAATAATATCGGCATTTTACAGTCTTTTACAACAAAAACACTCACTGATAAAAACCACTTGCACACATCATAAATAAAACATTGCATTACACTTGGGAATCTAATTCCCGAATATTATACAAAACATATAATATGTATTTACGATAAAAAATATGCAATAACGTGACCCATTAATCGTAAAGTGGCTGCTCTGCGTTACCTCTACACAAATTCCTGCATTTCTATTTTACGGGCAATCCATTGAAATACCATCGGGTACTTTTCCACCTATGGATTTTGTGAAGAATTTAGATCGTAAAATAAAAGGGGGGCCTCCAACGTTATCTGGAGGGCGAAGTGTAAAAATGGCAGAAAATACAATGATCTCTAACAACTAGAAGCGACACGTGATACTAATTCATTTTACATTTTAAATACTTATACGTTATCATAATATGTATTATTTATATATCATTTTTGCATGAATTCTTAAATTTGTGTGAACTTTTTATTCTATATTTAGTTGATACATAAAAAAACAATCCTAACTTAATAACTTTAGAGTAATAAACAAACAGGTATATGAAGACTGGCGCCAACATGTCGGAATACAAATTGTACTTATCGTCTACGAGAAGAGAGATACGAGGTAATTAGAAAGTCATTCAACAACTAATTAAGAAGAAATGTACTTGGTGATAATTTTATTATCGCATACGATAAAGTCATGCCTAAACATTTTCTTGTACAAAACGATTTTGAATTGAATAAGGGTTTAAAGAGGACTTCAAAGTTACTAATTTCATTTCTTTACACTCATATTTGATAAGGAAATTTTATTCGTATCGCGTAATGAGTTTTCACTTTAAAAACGTAGACATATCAACTTCGTTTAAGCATCACGTCACAAAGCGTATTCTAGATTCTTCGTTCTCGGAGTTCTGTGTGTGTGTGTGGAGTCATCTACAAGGTTCACGGGAACCTCGCAGGTACGGGCCTCGGGGTGTTATCCCATTACCCGGGTTATCAGCGCAGGGGGCGACTGCTCCCCTGGTCTTGGGTACCATTTTAGCACGGATTTTTTAGGCATAACTATTTTTGCGTCGAGGCTAATCCCTCAAGCGTCAGCCGCGACGAATCTATCTTCTACGCCCTCCCGACCTCTCGGTCTCGATTGAGACGGAGGTCGAGAGGGGGGGCCTATGAGTTCAAAAGCTCCCTAGAATAGGGGAATTTGAACCTACTCGGAGTTCTCTAATAGGAATCTCTTTTATACAGGATGCCCCAGAATGGAACGATAACCTCGTACCCGAGGAAAATACCCTTTTATGAGGAGCCAGTCAAAAAAGCGTTCTACACACAATCAGTGGCGGATTTGTCCTAGAGCCCAGGAGGCCCGGGCTTAGGGCGGCCAGATATTAGGGCGGCCAATCGTGACAAAAAATTCACTGTTATCATTAGTGAATTTGAAGATATAACTCAAAGTATGAAAATATATTAAAGGCTGGTGCGGAGAAAGGGGCTGGCTGGCTGGTACTTATTACATGGCCTGGGGGCCTTAGGCAGCCAATACTGCAAATCCGCCACTGCACCCAATGGTATTCGGAATGCTATTTTTCGTTATAGTGTTAGAGTTTTAAATTTTTTATAGGTTTTAATTCTGCTTTGACCTCCGTAAGAAGCCAAACTAGTTGATGCCAAATCAAACAAATGAATGTTTGGAGAAAAGAACCCGCTTTCCCCCGATACGAGATTATCGTTACATTCTGCGACAGCCTGTATGAGCATTTTTTACTTCAACTCCTATTTATTTATTTCAGATAAACACACAACAATAATAAAAACATTCTTGATTAACAGATGGATGCCAATTATAGGCGTGAACATCATTTACAAAATGCAATGTTACACAAAATAAGCATTAGATTTAGTCTCAATAGTAGTCAATACCTTTCTCGATCCCGGCTACGATTAGTTATTACAGTTAGGGTACGTGCTCCCACAGGTACTTCTTGATAAACTTTATATCTATGTTTAAGAGAATTTTATTGGCGGGCCCTTGATATATCGCGATGTCTATCGTAAATCTGGTTGCGGCGAAATAAATAATTTAAACTAATAAAAGCACCCCGCGCTCGACACCGTAAATTGCTGGCCCATTTAGATTTATTCGATACAAAAACCGAGTTTTGTAAACACGAATTATGTTCGAATGCTATAATAGCAAATAGCAAGACATCTTAATTTTTATTTATTTTAATTAAAAAATAACATTTTTCTATTACAACTTTATTTGATTAACATGTAATATGTTTTAAGTACAGAACAATAGTAGCTGGGCCGGGGCTCCCCAATACCAACTTCTTCCGTTTGACCGTGTACAACGTAGAGCTGCTCGAATAGTCAACGATCAGGGTCTTTCCGATCGACTCGACCCTCTGAGTCTGCGAAGAGATGTCGGTTCTCTTTGCGTCCTGTATCGCATTTACCATGGGGAGTGTTCTGAGGAATTGTTCGGAATCATCCCAGCTACCGATTTCCATTACCGCACATCTCGGCAGAATTCCAAATTCCACCGCCACCATCTTGATGGTTGGCGTTCAACGACTACGTTTTTCGCGTAACTTTCTCCCACGCACTGTCAACTTGTGGAATCAACTGTCGCCAGCGGTGTTTCCGAACGTTTACGATTTAGGGACCTTCAAGAAACGAGCCTATTCCTATCTCAAAGGTCGGCAACGCACCTACAGCTCCTCTGGTGCTGTGGATGTTCATGGGCGACGGTGATCACTTAAGATCAGGTGAGCCGTATGCTCGTTTGCCACTTTTCATATAAAAAAAAAGCTCAATATCCGGGTGGTCGCCTCAAGTTGCATAGTACGTTAGCAACCCGAGTTCGAACCCCGGTGCCTTTTTTTTTTTGTTTACGGGGAGGAAATCTTCAAGAAGATACCCCGCCTTCTGGGGAAGGCGGCGGTTGGCGGGGTTCTTACCACTAAAACCTCCCCGGTGGCCCTTTCCTCGGTGCATGACGAGGGGCTCCGGGATCTCCAGTGGAACGCACCGGAGCCCCTCTGCACTGTGCTCAAGGAGAGTTATCGTCCCGGGGAGGTTACTCCTCCCCTGTGCCCTCGTAGCGCAAGGCGACACGGGCCAGCCGGTGTCGCCTTCTTCCCGGGTCCACTTTGGTGGACGACTCAGGCCCCACCCTTGTCGCCCAGTGAACCCGAGGCCCCTTTAGTCGCCTCCTACGACAGGCAGGGGATACCGTAGTCTTATTCTTGAGAGCCTGTAGAACTACAGGCTGCGGGCCGGTCTCCCACCGGCCCGCCTGTTCGAACGGGATCGGCCCTCTCCCGATCCCGTTCTGCGGTCTCCTTCTGGGTCATTACTGACTCGCAGAAGGAGACCAGCGCCTTCCATTTAGATCTCCCCGCCAGCGCAGCCGCTACTGCCGCCGGCGGGGAGAGGTCTTGCCCGATATGCTGGACCAGGATCCGCCGTCTGCCTCCCACGCGGAGCACACGGCTAGCGTGCTGCGCGGAATCCCGGTCACAGCCACAATGGTGGCATTGCGCGGTCGGTTCGCGCCCTATCCTGTTCAGGTACTCACCGAAGCACCCGTGCCCGGTGAGTACCTGTGTCAGGCGGTATGTGATGTCTATCGTAAATCTGGTTGCGGCGAAATAAATAATTTAAACTAATAAAAGCACCCCGCGCTCGACACCGTAAATTGCTGGCCCATTTAGATTTATTCGTTACAAAAACGAGTTTTGTAAACACGAATTATGTTCGAATGCCATAATAGCAAATAGCAAGACAACTTAAACATTTTATTTATTTTAATTAAAAATAACATTTTTCTATTACAACTTTATTTGATTAACATGTAATATGTTTTAAGTACAGAACAATAGTAGCTGGGCCGGGCTCCCCAATACCAACTTCTTCCGTTTGACCGTGTACAACGTAGAGCTGCTCGAATAGTCAACGATCAGGGTCTTTCCGATCGACTCGACCCTCTGAGTCTGCGAAGAGATGTCGGTTCTCTTTGCGTCCTGTATCGCATTTACCATGGGGAGTGTTCTGAGGAATTGTTCGGAATCATCCCAGCTACCGATTTCCATTACCGCACATCTCGGCAGAATTCCAATTCCACCGCCACCATCTTGATGGTTGGCGTTCAACGACTGTACGTTTTTCGCGTAACTTTCTCCCACGCACTGTCAACTTGTGGAATCAACTGTCGCCAGTGGTGTTTCCGAACGTTTACGATTTAGGACCTTCAAGAAACGAGCCTATTCCTATCTCAAAGGTCGGTAACGCACCTACAGCTCCTCTGGTGCTGTGGATGTTCATGGGCGACGGTGATCACTTAAGATCAGCCGTATGCTCGTTTGCCACTTTTCATATAAAAAGCTCAATATCCGGTGGTCGCCTCAAGTTGCATAGTACGTTAGCAACCCGAGTTTGAAGTTCGAAGTTCCCGGTGCCTGCACCAATGAATTAGTTTATCGCAATGTTGAGTACTGAAAGAAAACATCATGAAAGTAAATGTGCTAGAAATTATCTAAGACCATAATATGTCTGCCAATCCTCACTAGGCCGCAGGGCGTACTATGACCCAATTAATTTACAAAGGCCTCTGCCCAACAGTAGGACATATATATAGGCTATAACTGGTAATTGTTTGGCTTCAATGATGTAAGTAAATGAATTCCCAGACAAGTTTATATATACTGGAAGCCATGTAAACGTTGTGTAAGCAATCACACGTAACGCAAGACGCAGACATAAGTTATCACGTTCTCATAATAATCAGTACTTATGGTGACGAAAAACTTTTAAACAAACGTGTCTTTCTTGTTCCCCACCGATACTGGTTGCTTCCAGTCATTTAAAAGTATACATTGAAACAGTCAATGACCCTTCATCGAAGCGTAAAGAGAATAGGGCGCAGTAACACTAGGTGGAATGAACGCTTGCAGTAGCGATGCATTGAAATGCGGTATTTAAAATATGTACGTAGGTTTATATGTTTAAGAGAATTTTATTGGCGGGCCCTTGATATATCGCGATGTCTATCGTAAATCTGGTTGCGGCGAAATAAATAATTTAAACTAATAAAAGCACCCCGCGCTCGACACCGTAAATTGCTGGCCCATTTAGATTTATTCGATACAAAAACCGAGTTTTGTAAACACGAATTATGTTCGAATGCTATAATAGCAAATAGCAAGACATCTTAATTTTTATTTATTTTAATTAAAAAATAACATTTTTCTATTACAACTTTATTTGATTAACATGTAATATGTTTTAAGTACAGAACAATAGTAGCTGGGCCGGGCTCCCCAATACCAACTTCTTCCGTTTGACCGTGTACAACGTAGAGCTGCTCGAATAGTCAACGATCAGGGTCTTTCCGATCGACTCGACCCTCTGAGTCTGCGAAGAGATGTCGGTTCTCTTTGCGTCCTGTATCGCATTTACCATGGGGAGTGTTCTGAGGAATTGTTCGGAATCATCCCAGCTACCGATTTCCATTACCGCACATCTCGGCAGAATTCAAATTCCACCGCCACCATCTTGATGGTTGGCGTTCAACAACTGTACGTTTTTCGCGTAACTTTCTCCCACGCACTGTCAACTTGTGGAATCAACTGTCGCCAGTGGTGTTTCCGAACGTTTACGATTTAGGACCTTCAAGAAACGAGCCTATTCCTATCTCAAAGGTCGGTAACGCACCTACAGCCCTCTGGTGCTGTGGATGTTCATGGGCGACGGTGATCACTTAAGATCAGCCGTATGCTCGTTTGCCACTTTTCATATAAAAAGCTCAATATCCGGTGGTCGCCTCAAGTTGCATAGTACGTTAGCAACCCGAGTTTGAAGTTCGAAGTTCCCGGTGCCTGCACCAATGAATTAGTTTATCGCAATGTTGAGTACTGAAAGAAAACATCATGAAAGTAAATGTGCTAGAAATTATCTAAGACCATAATATGTCTGCCAATCCTCACTAGGCCGCAGGGCGTACTATGACCCAATTAATTTACAAAGGCCTCTGCCCAACAGTAGGACATATATATAGGCTATAACTGGTAATTGTTTGGCTTCAGTGATGTAAGTAAATGAATTCCCAGACAAGTTTATATATACTGGAAGCCATGTAAACGTTGTGTAAGCAATCACACGTAACGCAAGACGCAGACATAAGTTATCACGTTCTCATAATAATCAGTACTTATGGTGACGAAAAACTTTTAAACAAACGTGTCTTTCTTGTTCCCCACCGATACTGGTTGCTTCCAGTCATTTAAAAGTATACATTGAAACAGTCAATGACCCTTCATCGAAGCGTAAAGAGAATAGGGCGCAGTAACACTAGGTGGAATGAACGCTTGCAGTAGCGATGCATTGAAATGCGGTATTTAAAATATGTACGTAGGCTTCGAAGTTCGGCAGGAAGGCACAGACGATGCGTTGGCGCGAGCAACGACGCTCCGAGAGCCGCTCGCGCCAGACCTCCATCGCCCGCCTGTGCTCCCGCCGACGCACCTCTCCCGCATCCAGGGGCGGCCCGGCCCGCCGTCGACGGCCCGGACGCGCGTGTACACACGCGCGTCCAGCTCCGCCAAAATGTCGAGCGGCGGGAACCGAGCCAGGATAGTGGCCGCCTCGTATGATACCGTACGGTATCCCGTGCGATCCGAATGGCCATCTTGCGCTGCAGGCTAAGTAGCTTAGCTCTGCAGCGCCGGACGCCCGTGAAGCGGTTACACCACACGGGCGCCCCGTAGAGGGCCATGGATCGCACGAGACCTCCGTAGAGGCGGCGGACTCCCTCCTGGGGCCCCAAGATTAGGCAGCAGTCCGTGCAGGGCACCCACTGCCTTATCGATCTTGGGGACCAAGCGGTCGAAGTGCACTTCGAAGCCCCAGCGACTGTCCAGGGTGAGGCCGAGATATTTCATCTCCGACCCCACCCGGACCAGCACGTCACTCTACAAGCGAACTGACTGGCTGGGCGGTTCCTTAGCCTTTTGGGAGCTTGTGGAACCATAGCGCCTCAGTTCCTGTGAGGCGCTACCCGTAGACCCAGCTCGTGGATTTTGTCCACGACGCATGCCACCCCAAGCTCGGCGAGCCGGATGGTGCTATCGAAATCCTCCCTGTCGGATTATGATTAGCGTGTCGTCTGCATAGCAGACGACACTCACGCCGGCGGGGAGACTGACCCTAAGCGATCAGAAATATATGCGAGGTTCCATAGCAGGGGCCCCAACACAGACCCCTGCGGAACCCCGCAATTTACCTCCCTCCGATGGAACTCGTCCCGACCCATGTACTGGATGCACCTGCCATGCAGGTACGCCCCGACGATGCGCTGCAGGTAGGGAGGCACGTGGTGAAACACCAATGCCTCCCTAATCGCTCCCCAGGGCAGCGTGTTAAATGCGTTGACTACGTCAAGATTGACGGCCAACGCCACGCCACCCCTGCACCAATGAATTAGTTTATTGTAATGTTGAGTACTGAAAGAAAACATCATGAAAGTAAATGTGCTAGAAATTAAGACCATAATATGTCTGCCAATCCTCACTAGGGCCGCAGGGCGTACTATGACCCAATTAATTTACAAAGGCCTCTGCCCAACAGTAGGACATATATATAGGCTATAACTGGTAATTGTTTGGCTTCAGTGATGTAAGTAAATGAATTCCCAGACAAGTTTATATATACTGGAAGCCATGTAAACGTTGTGTAAGCAATCACACGTAACGCAAGACGCAGACATAAGTTATCACGTTCTCATAATAATCAGTACTTATGGTGACGAAAAACTTTTAAACAAACGTGTCTTTCTTGTTCCCCACCGATACTGGTTGCTTCCAGTCATTTAAAAGTATACATTGAAACAGTCAATGACCCTTCATCGAAGCGTAAAGAGAATAGGGCGCAGTAACACTAGGTGGAATGAACGCTTGCAGTAGCGATGCATTGAAATGCGGTATTTCAAATATGTACGTAGGTTTATATATTTAAGAAACTTTATTCTCACTTAAGAAAGTACACAACAATAAGTATATAAAGAAATAAATACTTCGCCATCAAACGTCATCATCTAACGCATTCATTTGCGAAATTTAGCAAGGTGAATTTCGAACACGCTAGGTACCCTTCTTGACAGCCCTGTAGTTCTGGGCTCTCAAGAATAAGACTACGGTATCCCCTGCCTGTCGTATAAGGCGACTAAAAGGGGCCTCGGGTTCACTGGGCGATAAGGGTGGGGGCCTTTGTCGTCCGCTAAGGTGGACCCGGGAAGAAGGCGACATCGGCTGGCCCGTGTAGCCTTGCACTATGAGGGCACAGGGGGGAAGGGAGAATCCTCCCCCCCCGGGACGTGCTCTCCTTGAGCACAGTGCAGAGGGGCTCCGGTGCGTTCCACTGGAGATCCCGGAGCCCCTCGTCATGCACCGAGGAAAGGGCCACGGGGGGAGGTTTTAGTGGGTAAAAACCCCACATAACCGCCGCCTTCCCCCCAGAAGGCGGGGTATCTTTTTGAAGATTTCCTCCCCGTTAACAAAAAAAAAAAAAAGTACCCTTCTTGAATTGTGAGGGTATTTTATTGTATAGTTGTACTACACGAAATATTAGTACTAAATGTTAGTATATGTTAATGACAAAGTTACAGCCTTCATACATGTCCCACTGGTGGGCACAAGCCTTCTCTTTAAAGAGAGTATAAGGGCATAGTCCGCCACGCAGCCCTAGTGTGGATTGGGAGACTTCACATGTGTTAGAAAAATTTTCTTAGACTTGTAGGTTACCTCACGATGTTTTCCTTCACCGCCGAGCGCGTGGTAAATCAGCACATAAAATTGCAACAATAAATTTATTGTTAGCACCGGGGATCGAACTCGGTTTGCTACCGTACTATTCAACTTGAGGCAACCACCCGGACACTGAGCTACCATGGCTCGACACGGTTAGTATATGTATTATAATATAAATTAAAATTTCTTTAAACATCATTAAATTTATGACGAGATTGTAATATGTTGGACGCTTAGAAAGCGACTTCCCTTGACTCTCCTATTTAACAATGACGTTCCATTTTAATTTTGATGTATAATTTACTATTGACAAATAATAAAATACTTATAAATATGAGTTATGAATTCGAACTATTACGTCTGAGATTTCATGTACCCTCTACGTATTAAACTGCATGGTATTATAACGTACATATTTACGCACTTAACAACATAATACGTAAAATAACAAAGTAAAATTACTGCGAACGTTGGTTCCTTGTAGACTATCGTTACCGCGTACTATCGCACTTTTACCGCAATGTATTCAATTGTGGTAAATTTGCAAGAGAATTAATGCCTTACTGTTAATATTTAAGAACCATAATGGCGACTAAACAATAATTAAAGAAAACGCATTATGCAGCGCGTACGCACTGCTTTCTAAGCGTTCCCAGCATTGAACACGCTTTTTATGAGAAACATTCTTAGTATATAGCAAGATATCAAAGCAATAATGGGTAATGTTGTAGTAAACGTTTATAATATTTATAACACAAATATCATAACCGCGTCTATGTAAATAAATATCCTGCATCTAGTGCCTTGTGTCGGTGGGAATACAATATTTTATATTTCTAAAACATTTTCAAAAAATATTATCAGTCGTCTTGCTTTTATACTGTATCTATATATATAAAAGAGAAAGTTTGTGGGTATGTTCCATATAGGCTCCAAACCGGCTGGACCGATTTCAATGAAACTTTCCGGAAATCTTCAGATTGACCTGGCAAGTAATCCTGTAAAGTTTGGTGGCGATCGGAGCACTCCTCTTTTTGAACTGTCAAATACAGTTTTTACTTACTATGATGATATTCTATTGTTTTATAACACAAATTTGTATTGACACGTGCGTTGTGTATATTTACGTCATTATGAACCATATTGAAATACAATGGTGTATATTGCATGTACATGGTTGTAATAACCTTCACACTCTCGAGAATAGAATAAATACGAAGAAAAATGAATAATTGAATATATTGTGAGAGTTAAATTAAATATTTAATGACGTTTATTGTTTAAATAATATAAAGCAAAATCTAGCCGGCGAAGCGGGCAAGGTACGCTAGTAATTTTAAAAAATTCGATAAACATATAACCACTATGAAGTCCAAAACGTTTGGACTGATTTTGATTAAATTATTGCCCTGAATCCAACCAATTACAATTCAATTTTCATTGTGCCAAAACCATAATCTACTAACAAAATCTTTTATTATTATATCATATTTATTAAAATATATTAGCATGGTTTTGTAGATGCCGCTATTTACGAGATTAACAAATAGCAACTAGAAATTTTCCATATATCGTATCGTTTGCTTATATTTAAGTAGTAAAAAAAAATCGCCGCACCGATTATATCTAGTTATCGGATGAAATATATCGGTATTAGATGATTCGATAATACATACGATATATACCCGATATATCGCGTTCTTATATCGATATCTTTTTGTAATATCCGACATGTATCTCGCACTCCTAGCCCAGGCTTTAGTTCTAGCAAATAATCTTTAGTACTCAAAGAACAATAAAAACGGAAAATTCATTGGTACACGCAACTCAAGTCTTTTGAAATGTTATATGAACGTAACAAATTTAGCGTTGGTTGATATAAATTGGAGACAAGCAAACACTTCGGGCGTACAGCAGACGAGTGGAACAAGTTGCCGGCGTCAGTCTATCCATCCAGGTACGACGTGGAAGCCTTTAAAAGTAGAGTTAGTAGGCACTTACTAAACTAGCGCGTACCATCTTTCAACTATATCACCACTTAACAGCAGGTAGGATCGTGGTTTATACCTTACTAGTGGTACTGGTGGTGGTGGTGGTGGCACTAGTTTATACCCCATAAAAATTATTTTAGTGTGCGAAAGGAAACTGAAGTAGGTGCAATTTAGTAAATAGCTAGCAAAGCGCATCCACCGTATAACAATCAACTGGCAACATGCCTATCATTAAAATTACGAACAATGAAACGGCTTCGCAACCAACTCAACAGGCTGTAACCGCATCTTGGGCTATTGTTTCATCTATCAAATTGTCATCCGAACCTCCCCTCTATTCTGTTCACTTTTTATATACGACTGTAACGGTGCACGAAGCTTTAATGTGACGTGTTTGACACGCGATATATCTCTACCTTTTTTCTCTGTGTGCGTTTATAATCTGTGATAATATGTGGCCAGTACGTTGTACTAGAATTTCTTTTATTAGTCTAGTTTTATTACAAGTATGCAGTGCTATAACAGATACGAATTTCAACGAGCACATCAGAGAGTATTCTGTCAAAGAAGAAGCTGTAAGTCCCATCTTACATGCGTATTTACTGATGGCTATACGGAAACTATTCTTGACTCTATCCGTTCACTGTTTAGACATAATCTTAACATGTTATTATAACTTATCTTGTATTTTTTAAACTATAGAATGAACGCCTTTGTTTTAAATATAACATATACTAGTCACAGTCGGGCTATAATTTCTGTTACAAATTCGATCAAATAGTTATTAAAATAATTAACATAATCCTCACGGAAATATGGACATCTATATCTATTGTAGTTTTTTTTATGCGTATAAACTAGCGCTTGACCATGATCCCACCTGGTGTTAAGTGGTGATATAGTCGAAAGATGGTACGCGCTAGTTTAGTAAGTGCCTATTCATTCTACTCTTGAAGGCTCCCACGTCGTACTTGGACGGAAAGACTGACGCCGACAACTTATTCCACTCCTTTGCTGTACGCACGATGAACGATGACTCAAATCGCTTCGTTCGGACGCTTGAAACATCGACTATAAAAGGGAGGAGACCCGCCGAGTGTCTAAACGTCCCAAAGTACAAAAAAAGGAATAAACGTACAAAGTTCAGGCCACATAAGACTCATTTTAATCTATATATATATAAAATGAATGTTTGTCGGTATGCCTTAGAATTGTAAACAATGCATTTGGTCATGTGATGATTTTCAGAAAAGTGTTGTGCATGAGTCTACAAAGGTTTCTGAGTTGGTACTAATAGATGGGGCCACTGTATTCCAATGAATTTCATATAATGCCGTGATAATTGAATTGAAACGAAAACAGCAAACGAACATCGAATGTCCCATTTGTGTAATGCCTTTTCTTCAAATTTATTTTAGTTTGTGTAGTAGCAACGTGCACAGGCACAGTGAGTTCTCTATAAAAAATAACTAGATTTTTTTTCGAAGATTTTATGGCTTAGAAATTGATAATTGTTAGTTTTTACAAAGATAAATGAAAAAAGATGGTTGTTCATAATTTGAAGTTTTTAGGTAGTTATATTTATGTTCAGATGTTATATGTAAACTACTCGATTTCTATCAAATGCTTAAATAACAGATTGTAATATGATTGAAGCATATTTTTAAACCCCACACCTTCGAGTGAGAATGCCGTCCCGTTTAGAGTAACGGTCTAAAACAAGGCTCCCAACCACTGACATCCTAATCTTTTTACAATATCTTAATATATTTTTTGTTATATCTTTGAAAGTTACTTTAAATGTGCAATTATTCCAGAATATGACGAATGTGACGACGTTAATGAAACAGGGCAAAGAGCGATACAGCCATTTCGTTCCAATACCGAATCCAGTTACTTTGAAGGTAAATAATTACTCAGTATGAAGTACAAAGTTTATTTTTAATTATTAAATTAATAGAATAATACAAACTTGCAGATAATACTAACTAAAAAAAAATATTTACAATATAATAGGCATTTTACAAAATATTTACAAAAAATATAACTGTACCAAACCGTCGTCGCTTGGCAGCGTGCCCAGAAGACTGGTAGCAGTGCCACGTTGTATAGCAAGCTTAGCCTCTGTGCAAGGTATCAGCCAGCCCTCTGGTCAATAGTGTCGACCAATTTCTTAACTATCACAAAATATCATATACACTTATTATATTGTAAATATTTCTTCTTTTAGTTAATATTATCTGTATGTTTGTATTATTCTTTATATTATTTATTACTTAAATATAAGTTTAATTAATCTTTAAATTAGTTGTCACATATAATCTTTGAAAATGCGACGGGTAAAGAAAAAATATTTTTGTGACGTTTGTCATATTAGCATGCAAGTCACTTAATGTTAAGTTAGTTTGTGGGAACAAACACTAAAGCGTTAGCAGGTGCTAAGATAACCGTTATAAGATTCGGTCATGTTTAAAAATCGATGAAGTCAGCGTCCTGGCCGCTAACGTAAATCCTTTTAAAAAAAATTGCTCCCTTATATAATAAAGGACTGGGTCGTCTTCAAGTCACTCAATAGGCGAAACGCCTGAGTAATCATGGCAACAAGAGAAGCGACTGCAAAAAACTAAAGGTATGAATTTTTTTTTGGATTGAAAAAGTTTTACGAAATTTATTATTATTAATATTAATTATTAAGATTCTTTTCAACCATTCCAAAATAAGCTAGGAGCTAATTACAATTTTATGTATTACTAGTTGCGCTTTGCGGTGTGATTAAATCTATTTATTAAAATGTTCTAACCTAAGTCGGTCCTTATTACATCAACTATCTGCCAGTTAAAGTCAAAATCGGCCCAGCGATTAGCCTGAACTAACAGACAGACAAAAATTCTAATAAATATTATTTTGGTACATGTATCGTATTTAAATATTAGTACTTTTTATTGCCTCTATGTAGGGTATTCAATTGTCTACCATGCACAATTTTTTTCAGTTAGCTATCGTCTTTATCTTCAGAGATATTCAAATTTTCTTAACCGACCCTTTATTTTTGCTCACGAGTGTAGTTTATTCTACATATTTTTTTGAATTATAATCAATGTGCAATATGAATTGTAGTAAATTAATCACTAACTTATAACTTATAAACTACACCAGTACTATACCAATTAGTCAGATACGGCCATAGAGGAACCCGTTACATAAAGCGTAGGCTTAATTCAGATAATTTAAAAGCGACAGCAAATTCTACATGTTACGGTTCGAAGTATTTGAAATGCAGAAATACAAGCCGAGGCTACTGGTGGGAATATCACTCGCATGCCCCACATTCCTGATAAACTCGTTGAAGCGGAAATATGAGTCAACGGACAAACGATACATGAAACTGCGTATTTTTTTCCCTTGCCTATAAACACTGTTGCGAAACACGAAACACTTATTGATAACAAGTTGTTTTCAACCGACAACAAAATATTTATTGTATCCGTTGTGGTGTCATAGCGGCGTCATTTATGAACCGATCTCATATGAATTTTGTTGAGGTTCCGAAAACATAACAGGGAACTAATAAAGTTGTATGGAAGAGTATTCTATACTTATTTCTTACTTCTATACTTGACTATGAAAAGTGTGAAAAATTAATAATATGACTTGTGGTACACACACATACTTACACTATATTATATGAATAATTATTATGTTAAACTAATGTATATTTGTAATATGTGCACAATTGAAACACAATGGGTGGGTACTGTTTCCTAAAACACAGGTTTTCCTAGTTTAGGAGACAGGACGATAGTATATTACGTGACAAAGCTGTATGTGTGTACAATAGAAATATTATTTTTATTATTACTTACAAGTATATTTACGAGCAAAAACAAAAACCGACATCAAATCGAATCGAACGTTAAACGCTGTTACTCGCTGACGCCCTCTTTGTATTTACGAATTATCGTACGAATATTTCGATAAAGTATTTTGTGTTAAAGTAAATTATCGACTGTTGTTTGAATTTGCTTCAGTTCTGCCAATGGCATGGGAGAACCATATAAATGTGAAATTTGCATTAAGTATGGACGCAAAAAATGGGCGAGTAACTTAATATCACGCCAATCGATTTCAATTATTCATTTTTTATATGAGGTACATCTTCAAAGGTAGTTTGATGAGAGTAGTAGTTACACCCCTCACCGAGGGGACCCTTGTGTCGAGTTACTAGCGATAGAGGTTCAGGCTAAGCGACCTAAGAGCTATGCCACCTCTCAATCCGGTGAAGCAGTCAAGGCCAGCTTCTCTGGCCAATCTGTGTAGTTCGTCATTAAAAAAAAAAGTAGTTAAGTTCTGGTTAATTCTAATTCGTAATATTCCTATTCTAATTGAAGTCTGTGTTTGTTTTTACTTATACTGTAGGTAAATTTGTTTGAAATAGGGTTCCAATGCATGCCTCGGAATATTTTCCCGTGACGGCCTTAACTCCTGCGTCTGTTAGTCAGATATCAGATTGTTTCCCAGAAATGATGAATAATGCGTTTAAGTGAAGAAAAAAACGCTCAGCTACTGACTCATACACTTTCTATTTTTGTACCGAGTGTCGACTATTTTTATCGAACGGAGTTTACCTTTATGGTAAATTTGTATCAAGTTTAAAATCACAAACACTCGCTCCCTTCTTTCAATATAACTAGCGTAGACATAGATAGCAATTGCCATCTAGTTCTTGCAGAGTTTATTAGGTCCCAAATATAACTTTTAGTATCATTACATACACTAATATATCTTTAAAAAAATCCTAGTCCGATAGTGCCAAAATAATTTACTAAATTTATAAAAACCTTGTTCAGTAAAGGAAACAATTTTAAATATGCCTAAACGTATTTAGTACTTATTACTACAGGGGTTAAGGAAAATTAAAACAATTCATACTATTACATCTTGTTCAATTTAAAATAACTAAAAAACATGTTAAAGTGATGATGTCTAATAGATAGTGTATTGTTACAACCCGCAACAATTGTATTTACATGTAAATACAAAAACCGACTTCGAATCGAATCATTGATTGATTTAATATTAAAGGCAAACAACCTGTGGACGATCTTTTTACAGATGGTTAATAAGTTATGCGAAATGGGACCACACGGGACGAACCAGCTTTCTAATAAAAGAAGAATCATCAGAATCAGCACACCCAGTTGAAAATTCAAACTTATTATTATATTATGTTTGTTTAATAAACTCTACTTGAGAACCTCCTCCTTTTTTGAAGTCGGTTAATTAATTATTAACCGGATAATCAACACCAACAACATCGGAGACAATATAATAAAACTATTATATTGTCTCCGATGTTTAAAACGTGTACAAACTTCTGGATATGAAATCAAAATTAATTAGAAAGATTTCTTTCGTATATAAAAAATTAGGTGAAGTAAAGAAGAAACGTGTAAAAACACTTTTTTATTAACAATATATTGTCTAAGAATGTATTTATTAATTTACGTAACATTTTAATAATTTGTCACTTATACGATACGAGAAGATTAAATACTTGGGAATGTTCATGTCGTCTATAGCATAGAGACATCGTTCAAACAGATAGAAAGAGCGTGTGAAAAACATTAGCATGCGATAGTATCGAGCCAGCGAGGCGTACCCGCCAGACGACGCTCTAATTGGATGTAATTATATCGAAAGAAAAATCTCCATCCAAATTGAATACTAATTTCTTTCATTAATTACTCGTTCACCCTCGAGAAGATCACACTGAAGTGTTCGAATTTTAAAACTTCGAATTGTACTTTGTTCATTGATTTTGTGAAAAACTCTGCTTAAAACATGATGGAATGAGTCTCATTAATTACTGAACGCTTGAGAAATATGAAGAAACCAACTGCGCACTGCCGTGATACTCGCGATTAAAACGATTTTTTTTTCTTCCTAAATAATAGTAGCCTAAGATAGAAGGAGAGATCGTAAAAATCGGTTCAATCGTTCGACAGATTAACCGAAACAGACATACACTCCAATTTTATTTATTTGTATAAATGTATAGATAATCTGATAAACGCTAAAACCTTCTCATATTAAATATTTACTCTTAAAATATAATTAATTTACCAATATATAAGTACCAATATATAATTTATGTCACTATGAATGTAAGAAAAAAATTTACATGTTTCTCTGATTTTGATGAGACTAATTGGTAGATAGCTGATGTAATAAGGAGCTACTATTATTTTTAATCGGGTAACACAGCGGGGCGCAGCTAGGCACAAATATTTTAATCATAACGTATTACAGGCAGTAGCTGACAATCTACCATCAAGTTCAAGCTATAGCCGAGGCCTCCAGCATCATGCTGGTACGTATAATAGACAGCACAAACAGTAAAATTTTAATAATTGCCTGTATTTATCGATTCCATTTTTGTTTTTGTTTCAAGATTATGGGTTACATGACTACGAAGAACACCCGCATCAAGCATATGGTTATGAATATCATATTCCCGATACAACGAATTACGATCATCATAGCTTCGATCACCATCTCCCAGGGCCCATTCATACGAGCCACGGAAACCACCATGGTGATTATCACGGTGATCACTACGGGGATCACCATACGTATGGCCATCATCACGTTGGACACCATTATAAACATCACGATCATGTAGGTTTTTTATCTTTAAATTTTGTATAATATTATATTTCGCGCTAATCATAAAGCCTTCAGTGATTTAGTCAGTTTAGTAAAAAAGGCAAACATGCTCAAGGATCACCTGATCTTAGTGATAACCATCGCAAGAACATCCACAACACCGATGGAGTTGCAGGTGCGTTAACGGACTTTGAGAAAAAAGTAGGCTAGACTAGGTTCGGAAGCAACAACCCTGTAGTTTTGGGCTCGTAGAATTAGGTTACGATATCTCCTGCCGTAGAAGGCGACTAAAAGGGGGTCCACTGGGCGACAAGAGTAGGGGCCTTTATCATCCGTTAAAGTGGCCCCGGGAAGAAGGCGAAGCAAAGAAGAAAGAGCAGAAGGCACAGGGGGGGAGGAATTAAACACACACCTCTCCCCGACGTGTTCGCCGAGAGTACAGTGCAGATAGGCTCCGGTGCGTTCCACTGGATCGCACCGGAGATCTCGGAACCCCTCACAATGCATGCATGGTTTTAGTGGGTAAGAACACCACAGACGGCGGGACATATTTTTAAAGATTTCCTCACCGTCAAAATACGGTTCGGAATCACAGCACAGCAGGTGACAATAGAATAATAGTGAAAGAAAGTTAACCCGTAAAATGGAACACTAACCATCAAGATAATGTCGATGGAATTTCAATTCTGCCTATATGTGTTATGAAATCCGTGGCTGGAATGATTCCGAACAATTCCTCAGAACACTTACTAGAATAAATGCGCTTACATTTAATTCATTTGCTGAAATTACTTTTGCTTGCTCAAATTCTGCACTTACCGCATTGCGTAGGACATAACTATATCCACAACAAGTGGAACCACTTGAATCAACATTTATTGACAAGATTCAAATGTATGAAACGTATTGAATAAAAACTACATTTATATTAACTACATATCGCGATATAATTTAATTGTTCAATTACCCACGTTTCGTGCTTTTTAAAATAACCATGAGGGGGTCACGAAGTAATATTACTTTTAGTCAGATATCACATGCCTGAGAACATCCATTAATTTGTAATTGATTAACGTTAAAAAGCAGAATATTTCAAAATCGAAATAACTAAGAACTTGTAATTAGTCTATTTCAATTCCAAATGTAAAATGGCTATTTCCTTTCAAACCAGTAATTACTAAATCTTGCTCAACGACCGCAACCAATTTCCAACTTGTTCGTAATTCTCACGCCTACATCCGCTGTCGATTTTCTCTAAATTCATCTGCACGTTAGTTGAATGAATGAATGAATGCTACGGATACAGTAGACGAGTAGAATAGATCAATACAGTTAATGGTCATTATTGTTGTAAACAGAGATGTGGAAGGCGATGGGAAAGCTATAGTTATTAGTAATCATAGGACAATCATTATGACAAGTACAACGCATACCATTGTATGCGTTGCTCTCAGTCCCCGAAAGACCTTAAGTGCTCCGAAGGTGCTAAGAATATAAATTATTGCACAACTATTAACACAAATGACATTCATCACAGAAATAATCAATTTTACATATTAAAATTATGATACGATGTAATTCCATGCGCAATGGGCGGCTAAGAGCTCCGTCCAGACAACTTCAGGATAAACAGAAATTTAGGATAGTCAGGAATTTTCTGTGGGTCCGTGAGTTGATCTGGTTGACAGGAAACTTTGCAAATTGGGGTCGCAGTGGATAATTAATTAGTCTAGGTGTATGTCCAAATTATCGTAATTACGGTTTCATAAAATGCTTCAACCGTAGTACTAGACGTTCTTATTTTAAACTTATTCTTATCTGCGAAAGTTCTTGCGTTTGGTGTGTGTGTGTGTTGTGATAATCTACTATAAATTGCCAATAACGTTCAAAATACATACACAAGTAAAATTGAGATTTGATTTGAAGTCCTGTACTTCAAATCATATCTCTGAAGCCCCGATTAAACGCTATTCGGATAGACGATCTCATTTCTTTGCATATTATCTAAGTATATTTCGAAGTTAAGACATTCGGATTGTAAATGACGGTGCTGTGAGTGCACAGTTTCCGTAAAAAGTGACAAAATACAGACGAATTGAGAACCTTTTTTTGAAGTCTGTTAAATATATATTTAACGGATTGTTCCAGGCTTTGGCAGCAAAAACACTGTTATGGCCAATAGCTGGGATAGCACTTCTTGGTGCAGCTGCGGCTCTGGTCAGCAATCCAGTGCTACTCCAACTGGGCGTGGTCTCCGGTCGTCGCAAGAGACGTGACACTGAAGAAGTAACTGGACCGGATGATGCACACGTCAATAAATGGACAACAGATACTATTGAAAGTGATCATTCAAAACGGAATAATCGCAGAACTCGACTTCCTCTAAATAAATTATCAATTTTGAAAAAAAATTCTAAAGAAATTAGAAAACAAAGAGTTGGAAACGCATCTCCCACGGATACGTCTACAGATGTTGTGAATAAAGCCGTTTTTGATGGTAGCAAAATAATTAGAGAAGTTAATTATATTCCAATACCACTTAAAATGAATCCCGCGCCCATCAAAACAGTAAAATTTCATGTATGATCTCTGTTTCTGTGGATAAAGTAAATAGTGTGAAATAAAGTTATTATTATAATTACGTAATAGATTATTTTTTTTTTAATAGAAAGCAAGCAATATATCTTTTTTTTTAGGAAAAATTACTTACATTCTTGTTAACCATTCCAACTACGCTACAACTTGTGCTAGGAGATGGTTAACGTCAAAAGTTGAATGGTGAATTCGAAATTAATGCCAAAAGGCATTCTCTTCCAGTCTAGCTTAGGGTTGTGTACATATATAAATATAAATTTAATATTTACTTATTTATTGTATATATGCTAGATCTTAATACCACGATTCCACCTGATCCATCTGACATTAAATGGAAATGCAGTCCTGAATGTTTAAGTCTACTCTTGAAAACATTACATTGCATAACATGATAAACAGCAAGTTGGTTTCAGCTGCCTCACCAATTAATCTCTTAGCCTGCCTTTCCACCGAATCCAAAGATGGCTTTTAGCAGCCTCACCCTAAACGTGTCAACAGTATTCCACACACAACCGAACTTCTTTATAAAGTGTGAAAAAAATAAAATTCATCATAATATATATACTGAGGGTATCCCCTGTCCTACTAAGGGTCTCTCAGGGCCCCCTCCCCACCCTTGTCGCGTCTACTCTCTTGATGTCGTTAATGGGGACCCGGGAGGACATATACATAGAGTAGTACGACTGACCTAAGAGCTACGCCACCTCTCAATCCGGTGAAGTAGTAAAGGCCAGCCTCTGGCCAACTGTGTAGTTCGTCCTTAAAAAAAAATTGGTAGATTTTTCTCCCGAGACGTGGAGGGACACCGGTGCGTTCCGAAGAATCGTTCAAAAAACCAGGTACTTGTTGAAAATTTTTCGTTTTGATGTCATAATAAAAAAAATCAAAACTCACCACGATATTTCGTATGACATCAATAAGTCTAACAAATCACTAATGACACACACCGAAACCAAACAAAATTTCACAAAGTATATCACATCGTCATCTTCACTTTTCGAGCACAACACAACAAATCGAACGGAACGGACACATGCTTACTGCAATGCAAACAATCAATTGAATACTGATATTGACAAAACAAACTGTTATACGGTCATTGTTTTCTACGAAACGTCACTAACTTGGACATTCGGCGATCATGCGGCTGTTCATAAGAGTGAAGTCGCAACCAAGACAACGTGTACCGCCCGGTCGGCCAAGGCGGCTTTGAATGAAGTTGGTAGTGGTTTACCTATTGACCTTTACTTGTGTGCGTAAACTCTTGCGCCGGAGCAGGGGTGTTTAAAAACTTGCTCCGATATCCTCTACGTGTGTGCGTGAGCGTCCATATCGTTTTGTTATTAAGCATATGCGCGCTCATTTCTCTATTCTGAGATAAGTTTCAATGACATTAGACGATCTACAATTACATGTAGTGAAAGAGAAGTAGGTATGTTTGTTTCTTTAGAACATTTTTTAGGTCTAAAACTTCGTAAAGGTTAACGTTTTATCTTCATGATAAAATATATACCTACTTGATCACAGACATTTGATGAAAATGCTTATAAGCATTAATTATGATAGTACAACTTAACACCTTTTTATTAACATTTCTTTCCAATATTAGTAGATCAGTAGTTGCCGAAAAACACTATTAATTATAAGAAGTTATTTTTATAACACTGACATCTATACATAAATACATACAACTAAATCAATCTTGCCTTGTTATCACGGATTAATCTCACTTTGTGCGACAAGCTAGTGTAAATGTAAAATCATAGATGGCGCTGTTTCTTACGTACTTTTTTAATGATGTTTTATTTTTAATTAAACTTTTTATTCATTGATTACTCCTAAAAAATAAATTGTTACAAAAAACGTTTTATACAGTCTAGCTTTGTTTCCAATTTATGTACATCAAAACTACCAGTTTATTACATAATACACCTTGTTATGATAAATTTTTATTATAGTGTTTAATTAGATCTCAACTCTTTAATGTAATTTGTGTCTACAGAGATAATAACAACTACGTGGTTAATGGCGCTTACATGATTCCAAACGTACCAAATAGTAAATATCCAATAAAAACATTTTTAGATTTTGACTGACAGATCGACGAATAACTCAATAAACGATTTCGATACGATAATTCTACGATAATTCGGAAATACAAAGAGGGCGTTCGCGCGTAATAGCATGTAACGTTTGATTCGATTTGAAGTCGATTTTAGTTTTTACTCGTAAATATTCTTGTGATATACATTAATATGCATTTGGCAGTGGTTGCAACACCTCCGGCCAACAATTTTTAGCCATAACAGATTAAGCCGTACATCGCCAGACTGTTGATTTAACGCCAATTTCCCATGTTGTTAAAACTAGTTCATTAACTGGTTAAATTAAATACGATTAATTTAGTAAAATTAAGTTTATTAAAGAAATGAATTTATAAAAGCTATTATTTAATGTACTGTGCGTTAATCCATTGTAAAAGGAGCATTACAGTGTTAATTCCCCGGTTACATCTTAAAACCCAGCTGAAAAAAAAACAATATTTACTATTTTACTGCATACATAAATTATTTTTCTTACTAGCATGAGCATAAAAGAGAGAGAATCTGGACAAATACGTATACATATCTACTACTAGGACTAGCTTATCCAAATCAATCCCAAATATTTCAAACCTCAATAGCTATCTTTCAGAATGGAATATAATTATAAGTCAACCTTAGCCTATGTGCTAATACAGAATATAATCTATCTCTGAGCCAAAAATTATCCAGATTTGTACAGGTGTTCCGACGTGATTTAGCAACTAACATCCATCCAAACTTTGGCATTTTTATACTACAAGTAAGATTCCACTATTCATACCTTTGGTCCGTTTTCAGTAAAACATTTAAAGAATAGAGCTGCTCTGTCGCAACCCTTGTCTCCATCACTCACTTCCATTTCGTTAACTGCAAAACCGAAATTATCATATTAAGAATATAAACTGGGCCGTGGTACTTCAGTGTCCGGGCGGTCAGCTCAAGTTGTATAATACGTTAGCAATCCGAGTTCGATCCCTGTGCAATTTTATGTGCTTCACGACGACCTCAGCAGTGAAGGAAAACATCGTGAGGACATGTCTTAGAAAAATTTCCTAAAGCATGATAAGTTTGCCAACCCGCACTAGGGCCGCGGCGGCGTATGCTCGTATAATCTCTTTACAGAGAAGAACAATGCGACATATAGTACATATAAATTATCTCATTACCTATAGCAAGACCTAGAGAGATCACTCACATAGCACCGAGATTATTAGGTCTTCTGTATATTTAACAAATTATATTTTTGTAAAGTTGAAATTTTATTGGTACGTGTATTCGATCCTCCGACCCGTCAGATCGTCAAACGCTTCAGCACTAGCTGGCCTTGACTGCTTCACCGGATTGAGAGGTGGCATAGCTCTTAGGTCGCCCAGCCTCAATCGCTAGTAACCCGATACAAGGGTCCCGCCGGTGAGGGGCAACCTTGGACGGTTACTATGTTACGTGTGAGCATTTCGATCCGAGAGGTCCGAACCACGACTCCGTCCGTTGCTATATCACGGATAATCGGTCGGTTGAGATAATAATGGCTAGTACGGTCTGCAAAACGCAAGGTCGTAGGTTCGAATCCACCATTCAACTATTAACGTGAACCATCTCCTAGCACAAGCTTAGTTGGAATAGTTAACAATAAAGTTAGTATAATTTGTGAAGAAAGATATATTGTTAGCATTCTTTTTTTTTAAAGGACCATTTCACCATTTCAGATATACCGTGTCTATCGTAAGAACAATATAAAATAATGTATTAAGTTAAAAATTTAAAGCAGTCTAAGTTCCAGTGTCCTTTTTGCACATTACATAATTTTAAATATACTTTTTTTCTGTGAATAACGGTGTTGTTCATAAAATTATTACGTCTGTCCATTTAACATATTATTTTCTATAGATAAATGGTTGTTGTGCTTAATAAAATCCTAATATCTTGGAATAAAAATAAAATAGCCCCTACCAGTACTACATAGATCCGCTAACTTCCGACCATTCGCCAATCTCTTCTCATCGTTATTCTTCATCAACTCGGCTATTTTGTACCCCTCTTGTTTATCGTACATTCCTTTATCATCAAACTAAAACAATTGTGTGAAAAATGTTCAAAATCACCAAATAAATCTAACCAAAACCAAATACCAAAACAAGATCTCTCGTTGGGTCGCCGATACTTCGTTCACCGGCCGCAATGTAGAAGTATAATTCCCACTTTATTGCAACCAATTGAATATCACTGCTACTACGGTATTTTGTGTAGGAGTGTCAGTTTTCTTTTATTTATTTTTTTGATTTTTCACTTAAACAAATTGTTGGTTTGCACTAAATAAAATAAAAAGCAGTAAATAAAGGGACTAAATCATTACCGGCAGACCCCTTTGGGTCAGATCCGGGGCACCCCGCTCATAACGACTGATGGCATTCGCGGTAGGTTTAGTGGGTATGGGCTGACCAGACCGAGTCCCACACATCCCTCCAGGCCCACCCAGGGTACCGGAGGATGGTCTATAAACCAATTCCCCCGCGTAAACAAAAAAAAAGACCCCTTTAGGTAGTGCGATAGGATATATCTGCCCAGCAGAACCTTTTAACCAGGCGGGCCAAATAGTGTTATTATAGATAAAATATAATAATAATATTAATGTGGGGAACGAATGGCAGTTATAGCACCATTTTTGGAAGCCTCGCTAGCCTAATGGTTTTGGGGTGCGGTCTGGAAATCGTAAGATCGTTTCGGCGATTAGGCTATGGTTTATGGTTAATGGTATGGATTATGGTTAAGAAAGTTAGTTATATTTAACAAAAAAAACGGTAGCATTTTTTAAGGAATACGGTATTAGGTAGGAGATTGTAATATTGGTAGGAAAGGCAAGACAATATAGGCGTATAACTTCGTCATAACATGATATTTCGGAAATTAAAGGGGGCGTTCACTCAAACGTTATATCCGTCGAATATAATCCGATTTGATATAGATACTATGTTACTTACAGTCTTTATTTTTTTGTAAGCACACGCGAGGAGACATTTTGTCTGTTGATTTTTCGGCACCTGCAGCGTTTGTAATTGAAGTAACTCACTCATTTCCACAGGAAACTCTTTAGTGCATTTTAATAAGATTTTAATAAATTCTGCTTTAGCTTCAGCATCGGTTAAACCCTAAAAATGAAAGCGCAAACTATCAGCTCAACAACTGCCCCGTGATTATAACGACATGCCTAGCTATTACGCATAGTCAATGGTTAAGAAATTATAAAAAAAATCGTTATACAGGCAATAGTTTCATTTATTCTGCTAGTTTCCTCTTTGCGTCTGGTATTTTCTATAAAATTGTCAATGCGCCAAAACCGTAATCTACTAATTGAATATTTACGTATAATTTTCAATAGTTTTTTTGGAATATATAATAATTATTTGATATTGATTAATTTATTGAAATGTATCGGCATATTTGGAAGATGTCATTCTGTTTGTGTTATTTGTTAATCACAAATAGGAACAATTGAAACCACATTCGACTGTGAGTGGTACGCCAATGGAAGACCAAAGTGGCACAACTGAACTAGCAGACCAAAAATAGCCAACATCGATAACTGTTATGTCAATGAATGTCCATTTTGACACAATTGGTTTAGCGGACGTCTTACTGACTGAGACTGGTGAGAGTCAACGTTTAGATACATGTAAAAAGCGTGAGATAGCACATGGCAGATGCAAGTAAGTTATCTCAAAATATTCCTTTAGGGTCAGCAATAATACATAAATGTATTATTACCTTTCACACTAATAAAACGAAATTTGAGATGCATTATAATGAAATACTTACATTTACAGAAGTATAAAGACAAATTGACATAAGTAAATAAATTATTTTGGAAACTGTCATCCTTCGTAGAGATGGTTTAGCGAATGAACCCTTTATTTATGTAATTTTAAATAGCTTTTAAATTACTGCTGATAAAATATTTAATTTATTACAGTATCTACAATCTCAATCCATCAACCATTGTACAATAGTTTGATTGTACCAAGCATTGATGATGACAATCATATGTATTGTTATGTTCATACCAGTGTAATTTGTATACGATGCTCTGTCGAAAGTATATTTTTTTTAGTCACACATTAAGCCCAGTAATCATTTACCCTTAAATTTTTTACACCTTACGCTAACTGCACAACTTAAGCTAGTGGTTTATTATTATTAAGCTTGTTAATAACTTTTAGCGTACATCTTTTGTTTTTGATCTCTCCTCCTAAATGTTTCATATCCCAAAAATCTTTACACATTCATTGTCGGATCCCGTATCTATTGATAGTATACGATTTTTTATTGGAATTCCTTCTGTTAGGAAGGATTCCACAATTCTGTTCTGATGAGCTTTGGTTCCATTAACTAATCCCAATTGATATAAATAAATAGATTCTTTCAATTTATTATTTTTTATTTTATAAATAATAAAAAAAATACAGTACATAAAGTTTAAATGTTTAAACTATAGAATGATGTTGATGTTGTACATGAAGAGTTTTTCTCTATTCTTCAATTTAACTCACATAGAGTTATCCTATCTCCACTACTTCGATGTTTCAAAACTTTATGTCGAACTGAAAAAGAAATACATATTTTAGATACTGGGCAATCGTCGAACAGACATAAAATATTCCTAGGGTATTTAAGAGTCTGAGAATTTTAGTTTAGATTCGAAGTGTGGCTGCAAAAACAAACCTCATCCGCCTTTTCAATGCTGCACCGAAACATTAAAGCAGCTCTATCGCAGCCTTTAGTTCCATCGCCAACTGCTTCATTATTTACTGGAAATAAATAAGAAGATTATATGATATTTGTATTGTTTCAAAAACAGATAAATAGCCAGACATTCCTTTTACAGGAATGAAAGTACTCTAATGTTGCGATACAAATAATACAAGAATATTTAAATTTTTGCGTTTTATCGATAACTTATACTGTAGAAAGCCTCCCATCCCTTCAATCTACTTCTTATGCGCCTCTCTATACGTATTTAGACAAGTCTTTTAGTGTTTCGCCTATCCTATAAGATATTATTATTTAAAAGCTTATTTCATATGTAATAACGATTTCTTCAGTGGACTCCCAAGTCGTCGTGGAATATGTATTCCAGCGTTCGCGTGAAATATGTATTAGTGTTCCAGCAAAATTTTAGCAATAATATTACTATATCAACATTTTCAGTTAACAATATTCCAATATATAAAAACTAATTATACCACTACTGCATGCGTTAGTGAAATCAATTGCTTTCTTCATCGTGTCTGGATCGTCTGCTAAATATTTATGTATTATTTCTTGAGTACCTTCCACTGACATTCTACCCTCTTCATCCATCTGTGGAATGTGATAATATTATTTTAGTGATAGTAATGGATGAATTGACGGATGATTAATAGGCCACATGGCTCATACAAAAAGTGGAATTCAAATGTTGAGCTATGAAGCAAAGCCATTTACTGATATGCAAGTTCTCTTTATATAATACTCAAAACCCGTGGCGTCACAGTGACTGTAAATATTGAATTGTGATGAAATGTTATCTATCATGAATGTATTGTAATCGCAATCGATCAACAGAAGCTATGGTCAATGCTATAAGGGAAGGATCAGTTATTCTCATATTGATTTATTGCATGGCATCTGACTATTGATTCATTCAAAGTATGATGTACCGTAGTTCCACCAATAACGTCCAGTCTTATTAGTCTCTTTTCCATATTATTGCCTCATGATAACGATTCTAGCGGTAAAGAATGCGGTCTTACAGATTCCAGTTGGAAAGGTCAAAGCTCATTATGAGACAGCAAAACTGCATAGAAAATCAGAGTGAATACGTTAAACACTATACTGAAAAAAAATGCATTTATTATGCGTTATTAATGCATTTTTTTTCAGTATAAAACGTCAATTTTAGATTGTCAGCTCTAATATGTCAAACAATACATTAAATCCAAAATTTGTTTCCGGTGAGTAAGACAAATTGCTCTTTGTGTAACGAGGACAGAGCGTGTAATTGGCAGACTCATCTGACCTTGCGCTTGCATGTAATATACGTCCTAAAGTTTTAATAATCTTTTTCAGAGACCTTGTACGATTATGACCTTTATAAAATCGAGAAGTTATTGTTTTTCAAAGAAATTGCTATGACTTGGGAATACTTTATTGTGGGTTTTTATGATTTTTATCTGTAATATTCTAATAAGATTTTTATTGAATTACTACCAGAATTAATTATGATAATGAATTACTTTGAAATTTTGGAATATTACCATTCCCGCTTTCTTGTAAGTGCACGCAAAAAGGCATTTAACTGGCTCTTTATTGGGCAGTTGTTTGTTCTGCAACTGTTCTATGTCCTCAGGTGTGATGGGGTATTCTCTTGCACATTCTATAATTAAATCAGCATACCTCTTCTGTAAGGTTTCCAAAGTATTGCCCTGAAATACGATTTACACAATTAAGTTACAACTACTTTCTGTTGAAACTTTTTGTTGTTAAACAAACAATAATACAGTAGTGGGTAGCAAATAGTATTTTTATAGCGACAATAGCCTAATGGTTTAGGGTACAGCCTGCGAATCGTAAGGTCGTGGGTTCGAATCCACCATTCGACTATTGCCGTGAACCATGTCCTAGCACAAGCTTAAGCTTAGTTGGAATGGTTAACAAGATTGTTAGTAATATTTCAGGAAAAAAAAGAAATATTGCTAGCTTAAAAAAAAATAGTGAATAAAAAATTTGATCTGCGATGAGCCATGTAAATAACTTTATACACCTAAAGTGTTTTTATTTTCAAGTGTGATTTTTACTACAAGTCTATTTATCTCTTGCACCTTTGCCAATCGCAATTTTGGTCACACATAGAATACTGTACTTATCTTCAGTCTGGTGGCCAATGGCATCTCCTTTCATTTATTTGTTTACTAATAAGGTTGTATACATAGTCGTTTTTACTTACGCAGTTGGTCAGACATGCTGACAGCCACAGTTTTACAGGAATTTGGGACGTAGAGATCTCAGGTCAACCTAATCATAATGATAGGGAATGTTTTGTAGACTTCTATAAGACCTATGATGGAGCGAACAATAAATACGGTAAGATTGCGAATTGCTATAATAAAAACAGGAATCTACAATTCCTCACTACATGCTTCCATCGGAATTAACCGAGACAAATTTGTTAGGTATATATTATATTGTGTAAGATAGGATTGTCTTTCATCTGCATGGCTATTCAGTTTGATAATGGACAATTGCTTTAAGCCGTTGAAAGACAGAAAATATCGATGATGGTGAGTTAAACATCAAATCATAGTCTAGGTTGTAAATGTGTTACTAGAATGGTTCATGGAAAGACAAGAAGATCAAAGTGAACGTGAGTAACATTACAGGAATTGTATTCGAAAGAAGGTGAAAGTGAAACAGAGATCGTATAAACGTGTAAGAAGCGAAAGAGTAGTGCTTGGATAGTGCGAATTGGAAATACATGATCTTTGAATATTATATTTTTCTTTACAACATACCAAAACTATCATTAAAATACTTGTAGAATATAGTGCATGTAACAGATTTGGCGCCATGTCGACTATTAACACTGTACAACACTGTCGGAAGTGAGAATGTGCGAAATTATGATCCCGATTATATTATATGTGGTCGCGGTGCGCGTGATGTCAACATCTATAATTTATATCTGAATTACAATATATATTGAAGCAATTTATTCTTTGTCAACAATGTGCGAATACCTTTTTATGTCGTTTTGTCCGGTTGTGTTCAATTTCTATTTCTAAACAAAAATATAACGCTTCGTAAACTACATTGTGTCAGGCAACGCTGCAATCTCTCTTCTCTCTTTAGAAGTAAACTTACAGGCGATTACGTAATTACTTATTTTGCAAAGAAATCGTTTTTCAGTAACTAATCTATATAAAATAAGACTATTCTTTAAACTAAAATGTAAATACAGTGATAGAAATCGTTTGAAGCTCCGTATCTCCAAAAAAGCTTTTCTTCGATACTTTTAAATTTAATTAAATTTTGAGGAGATGAAATACGGCTCGATCAGCCTTCGATCGGAATATGGTCAGTATGAATCTAGACTGTAGTAGGGTATTGGTAAAGGCTTGAAGAACCCTTGAACTACTAAAAACAAAACATAGATTCATAAATGACGCCGCGATGAATACACGAATATAAAAAAAAACAAAAATCCAGACGTCTCCTTTTTCGTAGTTGAATAGAAATCAAGACCAGTTGGAACAACAACAAATATGATAAAAGAAGTCAAACTACTCAGTCCCACAGTGAAAACGACCGCTGTAAAGTGTTCGAAATTAAAAAAATATAATTTAAATTTCATAAAATCCATGAAAGTAGTTTTTCTCAATGAGTTATATTCACGTAAATAGGTAAACAGTACAGTGAGTTAATTTCATTGTGGTCGTAATACCGTACGTATCATCAAAATGAGTATCGGACCTTTGTGTCAAGTTACTAGCGATAGAGGTTCAGGCTAAGCGACCTAAGAGCTATGCCACCTCTCAATCCGGTGAAGCAGTCAAGGCCAGCTTCTCTGGCCAATCTGTGTAGTTCGTCATAAAAAAAAATCAAAATGAGTATTAAGATTTGCTATACCATTACGTACGACGTGCTTATTAAATCCAATGTCAATTACCAAATTGACGGTTTAATCAAAAACGATGACGAACGTACATTTTGTACATCTAATTGTTGTCACATGTATATAACGGCGTACTTTTCAATTTTCGGCATCTATGAATGTCAGCCGTCAGTCAGCAAATAGTACTTGTTAGAAGCAACAAATAGTGTGTTTCATTATGTATACATCTGGACTTGTCATTAGCTGTTTCTGCTTCATTATGCTGACACCGTTTAAAAGCTTTGTAAGTATAAGTTGATAGATTTCTTTATTTTGGGTTAGAATCCGTTTCAATCGTGTCTAGTTACGAGTTAATTTGATTTAAATAATTCAAACAGCTTTAGCATGTTATATGTGGATGGTGAGCCTATTACGTAATCCGGTCGGATTTTGAAACAAATGTATTTTTTTATTAAGAAACTGAAAACGGAACGGTCGGAAACCTCATCAGTTAAAACCAGTTGGATTTCGAAACTCCGGTTAGAAATTGTTATCACTAATCAGTTACTAGTTAGATAGTTACCAGACGTTGTCGAACGCTTAGTCTTTGGGCTATTACTGCTTAGTTTCGCTTTCTCCACGGCCTCCGTGACCACTAAATCCATCACCAGAAGGCCTTGGGGGCCGGGAAAGCAAGCACAATATCTCGACTACGCAGCTCTCAGGAGCGGATCTGGTCACACAACTGCAGTAGTGTTACCTCCACTATCTCCTGTCGCAGTGCCATTATCGCTGCATCAGAGGTGCAATTCTCCTTTCTTCGAGACTTCTCCTCTTGAAATACGGCAACTGGTCCCCACCACCCTATGAAAGACATGGGGCTCAGAAAGCCGACCGACGGTGACGAAGCCATTGAGTCCGGCAGGCAAATAAGCCAAAGGAGTAGCTAAAATTAAAATAATACATTACATTTCAGTCAATGACAGCAGAGAAGAAAGCAGTAATACACGAACGCTTCGAAAAGTTGGGAGCGGAATGCATGAAAGAATACCCTATTATTGAAGACGATGTTGACAATTTGAGAGCCAAAAAAATGGCCAGCGGTCCAAACGTACCCTGCTTTTTGTCGTGTTTACTGAAGAAAGTCGGTATGGTAAGTAAATATAATACTGTTAGAGTATTTCAATTTAGGAGAAAAATTTTCTTACACTCGATGAAGAATCCATTGATCACTAAACATTGTACTTGACGTATTTTTAATTTGTCCGATTTCCTACACAAAATATTTATAGATGTAGTGAGAAATTATTGTCCTTATATATCGGGAAAACTCGGATCTTTATCGGAATACGATGACACCCGAACAGTAACTGAATCGTACTAAATTAGTCACATTTCATATCCATTAATATGCAGCTATGTGAGAGAGCACATATACGAGTACATACTATATTATTAGCAGTTATAACCCAGTGAATATAATTCAATGCAAAAGCCTCTCTCATCTCTGCCTACTCTGATTGAGATAGGACTCGAAAAATTATATATTTTTATAATACTATAATTATTCGAACTATTATTCATCAGATATGAAAAATACTTAAATTTTAATTATTATTTTATTAATGTTCAATAATGGGATGTGAAAGTTTTATTGATATTTCAAAAGCTTTCCCTAATTGAAAGCGAAAAAACTAATTGACACCGTTAACAGCCTTAATAATTTTGGGTACGGTATGTGACCATTTTTTGTCAAAAACAAATATTGTTAGCATTCTTTTAAAAAATTTCAGATGGACGACAAAGGGATGCTACAAAAGGAAACTGTGTTGGAATATGCGAAGACAGTTTTTGATGACGCAGATGAACTTAAGCTTATCGAGAATTACCTTCATTCTTGCTCACACGGTAAGTTGGTTAATGTTGACGCGACAACGACTTATAAATCGGTATACCCTAGGAGGCATTCGCAAAAAAGTTTGACTCTCCGTTACCTATGATTACGATACGATTCAAATAAACATACACGAATGTTATAATTAAATATAAAGGTTGACCTTTTAAAAATAAAACTTAAGTAATATAAAGGAGGTTTGAAATGTATTTCAAACCTCCTTTATATTACTAAAGGTCGCTTAGGTGCGAACAACATATAACGACGTCTCCCCGTTCTGCATCATTATACGCGTTGGAGATAACGCCAACATACGTAAGAAAAATGTTGGTAAAGAAAATTAGTGTTCGCTTTGAGTGTGTGTGAGTAGAGATTGTGTGTAGTATTGTGAAATGTGAATGTTATATTACGGTAGTTCGGTTATGTAGGACAAATAACCAAAGTAAATTGAACTGTTGTTGTTTTTTAAATTCCAGTTAACCAAGAAACAGTTAGCGATGGAGATAAAGGATGTGACCGTGCAGCGTCCGCTTATAAATGTATGATAGAAAACGCGTCGCAGGTAAATAATATGTACCTTTTGTATGGAAAGGTTATATTTTCCTTAAGTTATTCTACTTGGGCACATTATCAAGCACTAAATCCGACTTTAGGACGACAAACGACAAGTATTTAGAACACAAATAAGAATACAATTATAGATGTAGAAAATACAAAATGACTAGCGCACTTCTCCTCCGCTTCGGCGTCACGGCGGCACTAAATACTTCAGAACAACTGAGTCAAGCTCCACTAGGAGCGCCATTTTGTTCCCACATCCAACTCGACCATAGGCCTTAGACAATGCATACGCATGGCCGGCTGAGGCCGCAGACAATAAAGCGCCAGTATTGTCAATAAACCTAATGTTACCTCACGAATAATATTGTTACCTAGCATATATAGTTTATAGTATAACAAAATCGAATTAAACGATAAACGGTAACGTTAAACGCGCGGACGTCGTCTTTGTGTTTCCGAATTATCGTGGGAATATTACGAAATAGAATAAATCAGAAACTTACCAAACTCTTCTCCAACATACGCAAATTTAATACATTTGGTATTCTCATAGATGTCTTTATTAGAACTGGATGAAAATGGGATTACACTTTCAAATAAAAAAAGAATCGTCAAAATCGGTTCACGAAGTTCTCAGGTGTTACAGTTGAATTGAGAACCTCCTCCATTTCTGAAGCCGGTTAATAAAACAAACTAATATAATATAAACTATATTAATAGACTCAATATCTCTTTATATTGCCATAGTAGCATAAAGGGTCTGCGAGTCGTTAGGTCGTAGATTCAGATCCACCATTAATTGACTACTGACGTGAAGCACCTCCTAGCAAAAGCTTAAGATTTGTTGGTTACGGTACGGTTCTTTAAAAAAAATTACCCCGCCAGGTATATAATTAGGAGCTGATTTTTTTCAGGTATCCAAACTTGTTGTTATGTATAGAATGTGCTATGGTAAATAATCTACATGTATAATTAAAATTAATTATTTTTCAGTTTGGCTTTGACGTATAAAGTCGGCGGATCCACATCGAGTAACCCAATAAAGATGAATGACCTCTACTTCCAGAATTTTGTTACATTTTAAAGCATTTTAATAAAGACCTCAATCATATATTACCTTTTTATTGAATGTCAAAGTATTTAAAAACCCAGGACAAGTGGAGGGCTTACTTCTTCGCGCTAGCATAGTAAATTACACTCAACCTATACACTCTACTCTTAAAAACACCTACATTGTAATCGAATGTAAGGACAGACGCGGACAAACTATACCAATCCTTTGCGATACAAATAATGAAAATCGAAACAAAGCGATTCGTTCGGGTTCAATGCATGTTTACAATAAAAGGATTAAATCCAGAAGCGCGTCTTGAAGTCCGACGGTGGAACGGGAATGGGGAATTAGATCTAGCATAAGCAGATTGGTTCCAGCTGCGTCTAACCCGTTCTAACCCGTATTTCCACCGAGTCCATGGCTGTGACCCTTTACCAGCGCCTACGCCTACGCCTGAGGTAGTTTGATACGATTTCGGTTGAGTTCTGACTAATTCTATTTCGTAACATTCCTATTCTAGTTAAAGTCGTTTCGTTGATACTCGTAAATATACTTGTTGACTGATAACCATAATACAAAGCTACTAGGATTTGAATCCCAACAGTCAGTCGTAAGTCGAATTAGCCATTAGGCTATCTCTTAAGGAACTATATAAATAAAATGTCATTTGTCCATCAATAATGCTTTTATTAACTAATAATTAATACAACGAAATAAATTAAACATAAATCCAATGTAATCGACAGCATAATCCGCGTTCATCATCACCATATTACGACTCCACGAGGCACTTACTTGGAGAAAACAAACTAAAAAAAAAAATTACACCCTTAAGATAAATACCAAAGACCTTTCAGAAAAAGGAAGCTCAAGCAAGACATAATATTAACAGGATCATCACAACGATAATGTAGTCTAATCCTAACAGCCACTTGAGCTTATGAAATAAAGAAAGCATAGCAATCATAGTCAAGATATCTACAATAATTCAAGGATTTCGTAATGTACCGTAACACCCTACATCCCATCGGTGGGCTTCAGTCACCTTCTTAACTCACATGGGCTTGGCATTAATGTAAAATATCGTGAGAAAACCTGAGTCTGAATCCAAGAATTCTTTAAAGACCTGAGAGGTTTGCTAAATTGCATTCGGCATGATTGTATACCCGTATAGCATCTTAAGAATGAAGACATGACCCGACAGTGGATCATATATTTTTCATTACTTTCAATTACTATACAAAGGCAATAATCGACCTCATCCTGATCAAAGGTTATAACTTATTTATCTTCTAATAATTCTTAAAATAAAACAATATTTTTAAACAAATAGCGTCAATAGCCTAATGGTTTAGGATACGGATTGCGAATCGTAAGATCGCAGGTTCGAATCCACCATTCGACTATTGAAGTGAACCATCTCCTAGCACAAGCCTAAGCTTAGTTGGAATGGTTAACAAGAATGTTAGTAATATTTTCAAAAAAAACAAAAAAGAAATATTGCTAGCTTTCTTTTAAAAAAAAATTAAGTGCTGATTTAACACGCGTTCGGCGGTGAAGGAAAACATCGTTGGGAAACCAGCAATTGTTAGAAAAACTTATCATATAAGTTTGAAGTCAGCCAATTCCACATCGTCCGACTGGCGGACTATACCCTTATACTCTCTTTTCAGAGAAGACCTGCGCCGAACAGTGATAAATATATAGGCTGTAACTTTAACCTTTAATTTTGTCTTTTAGGTATATTATATGCCATTAGATTTGTTTGATGGAGTTATAGCGTACGATTTGTGTTCAAAGGTTCCTACACACCTTTGTACAATAACTGTCATGTAATTGTCAACTTTGAAAATCATTTTAAGAGTGGACCAAAGTTTTTACCTGATCTTTGTGTTCAGCAAAACATTTGTGCAGGAGAGCGGCTCTTGCACAGCCTTTCTCATCACCGGCTGGCTCGCTATTGACTGAAAAGTTTAAAATAATAATATTATTAATTATACGAGTATTAACCAAGTTTGTTCGCTTATATTTGTGCTAGAAGTATAGTTTTTAGTAAGATTAGATCACGTCCAAGCTAAAAATACGAGTATATGTCATAAATTATATATACTGTAAATTGTAATAGTGTTCAAATTATCCGCATTTTATTTCAAATGACTAATTAGCGATATAAAGTATATAATAAGTATATATTAGTATTAGATTTATTACTTATTATTAGATCAAATAGCGGAATGTACGATCGTAGGTTTAATTCTATCATTCGTCTGAAAAAAGCGTTGCTAGTATTCTTTTAAAAAAAATTCATAAAAAAGTGAATCGTATCAATATGTACAGACCTGAGCTACATTCCTCGACAACTTCTAGAGCCTTCTTTTGTTCTTCTTCATTTGAAACAAACTTCTTGACGATCTCCGTAGCTTTATCCGTGTCAAATTCTAATTTGTCATTAATCTAAAATACATGTCCATACAAAATTAATTTTACAATTGTTACGCGTGTAGAAATAGATATTAGCGTCCAATAGTTAAAAGTTTAAGGTACTGTCTGCGAAACTTAAGGCGGTAGGTCCGAATTTACCATGTTCATCTATCATATCAAGCTTAGTTGTATTGTTAATAACATTTATAAAAAAAAAACATTTTTATGTTTGTGAACGAACGGATAGAGTACTAGATAGACTGACAAACTACAGAATTAAATATAAATACTTAATAAATTTAAATAATTTCAAATTTAGTCAAGTAGGATGCAAGGTGTAGATCTTACTAAGTGGACCACCCACCGAGTGACGGGAGTGAGTGTTGCTATTTTTTAATTCATACTATAAAATGTCCACAGTAAAAAATCCTTAATTCCTTTCATTTTATCGATATTACATAAAAATATCGATTCAATCCGATATTATCGAATCATCTAATATCGATATTTATATCGTTATATTTCATCCGATATACGAAATATCGTTAGAAATTAAATAAAAAGGCATTCCATTCTTTCTTTTATTTATGGTTGACAACTTGAATAAAATCAAACCCTCACTTGCGCTGCCATCACGAAGAGTGTAGTCTGGACTGGTATCCAAAGCGAGAACCTCTCAGTTACGCGCCGAGTACTCTATTAGTACAAAACTTTTCTAATATTTAATATTAAGCGCTAATTAATTATAAACAAATTTCGATACAATAAATCGCGTAGTATCGATACAACCTCACTATATATTGAAAAATATATCGATATATTTTTGGCATGAAACGCATCTGCGTTACAAAGACGTGCTCAAGCGCTATCTGTAACATACAGACCGACAGGTGAGAGAGTTTTTAGAGACGGATTTTGCAAGGAACCGTCTCATTGATCTACACGCAAAACGCCACGAAATGAAATCTCGCCTCAAGTCCACAACTACACCTACAATGTCACCGGTCAGCTATATTGTGCCACTTGTGAGAATATATCATGAGCAAGTTGGGCTTCGCAAGCTATATCAGGGCTCATGCCCGAAGCTAGTTAGGGTAGGCGTCACCGGTGACGGTGTGGACAGTTGTCTGTAGTTACAGACACACCTTAACATGGCATTTATGGCACAGAGTCTACTAATATAATACAATTAATAATTATAATACTGTATAAACTCACCAATCCAATTTTCTTCCCAATGCAAGCAAACAAGCAGGGCTCCAGGGTGTCTATTTTACCAGACTCCTTCGCCTTCTTAATGTCTTCCACTTCCAAGCCAAACTCTTTGCCGCATTCCGCAAGAACGGGACGCAATCCAGTTTTTATGGCCGCTATATCTTCTTCTGTGAATGCCTAAAACATACAATCGTTTCATTAGTATTGAAGCAGTATTTGATTATGTTTTTCAATGACTTTCTTCCGTCCGAATGTGATTTATTGCTGATGCCATAGAGGGTTTAAGTGGTCAAGTTATAAATGAAGACTCGGGAAAAAAAATTATAGACGGTAACTTAACAAAAGAGACCTCTTGTCGTTCCGTATTCAAGAGATGCTATTTTTTTATACTAAATAAGCTCACGTTTGGCTTCTATCTCTATTAACTGTTAAGGATATCAAACAACAGTCTAGTCGAGTAACGAATAGACATCATAAATACATACGAGTATGTCAAATATTTTTTGACATTATTTTCCCGCTCATAGTTCGATATTATGGTCAGTAACTTTATTTTAGTGTATTCATAAATATAACTTTAAATATTTTTTAATCTAAATCTTTTGGAACACGCCAATGTTATATAGTTAGTAATATTTCGATTAAATTTACAAGTATATTCACGAGTAAATACAGAAACCAACTTCAAATCGAATCAAAAGTTAACGTTACTATACGTATAAAAACTCTCATCAAACTACCCTGTACATTCCTTTCCAATAAAAAATAAAACATCAAAATCGGTTGAGGTGATATTGAGTTATACGTCCATTTGTCACGCACACTTAATTTTTGGTTTTGACATGGATCCCATCAGCATTGGATGAAATTGAAACGGGACCAGAAACAAGAAGCACTAACGAATAAACAAGAATCATCAAATTTGGATGACTCAATCCAAATTTATAAGGTAAGACAACATAAAAAAACACAGACGAATTGACACCTCCCCCTTTTTTGAAGTCGGTTGAAAAATAAAATTGTTAGCATTCTTTAAAAAAAATCAAACTACTCACCCGAACATGTCTCAAGCTAACAGCAATAAGTCCGATGAAAAGAAACACATAATGTAACGACGCCATTTTACTTTTAATAAAATATATTATTAAATAAACAAATATATAGTGTTTCTTGTTCCCAGCTCGGCACTACTCTGTCCTGTATTAGGAAATTCACACATTTTATATACGAAGCTGGCCAGGCGTTTTTTATTCTCCAAACGTTAATTGTCTATCCGACACTTACAATGTTGTATCCTGCATAATAAAAAAAATCATGCAATTTTGTCGTTTGATGTGCTTTTTTACTTGATTGATGATTTTTTTACTTCGGGTGGGAAAAACACAAGATATTAGGTTTTTGTCAAAATTATTTAACAACTTGGAAGACAGAACAATTCATGTTCGTTTTAAAGTTAAATACACTAAAGTCTAAAGATAAACAATACACTACAATAATACCGCTTCTTATATTATATATACACATATATGTGATAATGTCTATTTGTCTATCTTTATTTTGAAGAATGAAATAACTTAGCTTAGAGAAATAACATTTAATATCCTTATTACGTATCTTAAAATATGTCTTAACAATGTATCATTTTAATTTCTATATTTTAAAATTAGAAAAAGAATTTAACTGTTAAGTTAAAGTTGTGTGAGTAATATAATTAATGTTTCACACGCCTAACATAGTAACCGTTCAAGCCGAATTTAACTCTCACCGAGGGACCCTTTTGTCGAGTTACTAGCAATAGAGGTTCAGGCTAAGCAACCTAAGAACTATGCCACCTCTCAATCCAGTGAAGCTGTCTAGGTCAGCTTCTCGTCAGTCACAAAAACTACTCTTTGTATAAGTATAAGGGTATAGCCCGCCATGCGAATTGGTAGACGTCCTTCACCCCCGAGCGCGCCAATCAGCATTTAAAATTGTTTCTTTTTTTATGACAAACTACACAAATTGGCCCGAGCATAGCTATTAGGTCGCTTAGCCTAAACCTCTATCGCTAGTAGCTCAACACAAGGGCCGTCCCGGTGAGGGGGACCCTCCGCTTGGCCGGTTACTATGTAAGCATTCCGATTCCGCATACGCGTAAGCATTCCGAGCCTAGGGCGCCTGAGAGGGCCGAACCATGATACGGTCGGTTGCTATTTCACAAATAATATCTAAAATTGCAACAAACAAATCCATTGGTGCCGGCATCGAGGATCGAACGTCTTTATTTCAACAGTCTTTTTATTACCTTTAACAAATTACCTGATTTCCTTACACAACATATTAATAATTACTCTAAGTTTACACAGAAAAAGGTTGTAATGATTTCGTCCGTCTTCATAATAATGCCTAGCGTGCTGGCAGGTCATAGTTAAAAAAAACGTCGCAATTAAAAGGTATTTTTGCAACAAAAAACGTTTGTATAAGGCTTTCGTCTATAAATTTAAACGTATACAATGCAAAACAAATTTGACAAGGTCAACTGCAAAAGCATAAGTTGTGTTAAAATTACCGCTAATGACGCACAAACGTTCAAAGTACACTTTTTTTAATCGTTAGATGGTCGTATTTATCTTTGATCTGGTTTAAAGTCCACGATGTAATTTTCTGTAATTACATTTAAATACATGTGAGATCATTCTTGTCCGATGTTCGTGACATTTCCGATGAGCCAGTTCGTTGTGACAGTATCGTCATGTACTTCGAAAGTACATTGAGAACCTATATGCAGCCTATGAGCTTTTTTGACCCCCAAGGGTCCCCCCGGTGAGGAGTATCCTCGGCTTGGACGGAGCACACAGCCTTAGCCTGAACGTGTACTGGGGGTAACACGACATACCCGCAACCGGACCGGACCTCGGCTTGGGCGGATACTCTTATCGCGTTATCATTCCAAATCGAGAGCGCCCGAGAGAGTTAAACCACGACTAGGTTGGTAGATTTAATTAAAATTAAAGCTTCAAGCTTATATAAGCCATCAAGATATTCAAAAAGCCACATAGAATTTTGATCTAAATATAAAAAACTTTTCGTTCTAAATAACTCATCTCACTTTAAAGAAACTATGACATGTCAAATTTTGAAACCCGCTACAATTGTATTGTGTAATAGCGGCCTCTTGACTGAAAAGAAAATTCTTTAAAGCGTTCGTTTCCAAATTTGTTGGCGTGATAAGTTTGGTCCAGAATTTGTAAGCGGTAAGCTTTATTTCTTTGAAAATTATTAGTTCGTGGTAGGAACTAAGCCACAACGCAAATTTAGTTAGATCTAATCTTGACATTTTTTTTCGAGTTTTGGGAATAGTAACGAATCGTAAGGTCGTAAGTTTGAATCCACTATTCGACTATTGATGTGAACCATCTCCTAACACAAGCTTAAGCTTAGTTGGAATTGTTAACAAGAATGTTATATAATAGTATAATAGTAATAGTTCTGAAAAAAAAAAGAAATATTGCTAGCTTCCTTTAAAAAAAAAATAAAAAAAATGAAAAAAAATTCTCTGCTGTAATAGGTATTTTCCATCGATGCAGTAAACTGTTACTGTAAGGTAATCGTATTCTACGTCCAGTTGTTTATTGATTGTACGGAAAATTGTCGCTAGATGGCGGCGTTCTATTTTTACAATCCCACATACTTATATTATATATTTTTGTTTATTATATATAGTTTGTAGTGTAGAAGTATACATAGCGTCCCGTCGCGCCCGGAACGCAGGTTAGGCGCGATATGCAAGCTAACTGCCAATTTCCTAATTGATATATTTTTTCTTGTTCCCTGACATGAATATTGTTAGGGTTATCACGCCATTCGTTCTTTTACTTCCTCGTTGGTCATTCCCATCTAAATTCGAACACGGTGAAAAGCGACCGAAGAGCTCGGCCAAATCTTAACTCCGGGGAGACTTAAAGCGAAGATGACATATACGTATTACCGTCAGTAGCGGATTAAACACTATCACAGGGACGGATACATTTTACGAAGTTAGGTCTACATTGTCTTTCTTATTCTTCTTGTATTTCCGAATTATCGTAGGAATACCTTATCAAACTCTCTTCAAAACTACTCTTGAACTACATCCTTACCAATAAAAGATTAATAATCGAAATCGGTTAGCGTGATATTGAGTTATTCGTCCATTTGTCGCGCACATTCTTAATGAAAATTGAAGACTTATGTGGTTTTTAATTGTCAGAATTGGACCAAAATGGGACCACACGGAAAGCACTAGCTTTATAAATAAATAATAATAAATAAATCTTTATTGGTCAGCAAAAAAAAAAAATGATTCACAATGAAACTTGAACCCCGTGACTCCTGAGCTAGGTTCTATTGGACCATCGGCGTCGTCGGGGCTTCTCTGAGTGCCGGAGAAGTCCCCTTTGATGATGAAGTCCGGTCTTGCCGGGACCGGCCGGCCGTCGGGGTGCCCTGTCGCTGACAGATCCGGGGCACCCCGCTCATAACGGCTGATGGCATTCGCGGAAGTTTTAGTGGGTAGGGGCTGCCCAGGCCGAGTTCCACACATCCCTCCGGACTCACCCAGGGTACCGGAGGATGGTCTATAAAAAGATTCCCACGCGTGAACAAAAAAAAAGGTTCTGTTGGACCTGTGTTTTAGGAGTCAGTGTCTCCTCCCATTTAAAAATACAATAAAATACAACATGAGCAACATTTTAAAATATAACAAAATTTTATAAATATGTGTGTGTGTATGTGAGTGTGTGTTTAAATTGGTGTTTGTGTATGTCCCTCAGCTTTATGTTATATTAAATTACGAGGCTTTCCGTCTGAATATAATTTAACTCTAGTAAAAAAGAATTATCAAAATCGGTTCATTCGCCCAGTCTAAAGTTCCGACGTAACAAACATTAAAAAAAATACAGACGAGATGAAAATCTCCTCGTTTTTTGAAGTCGGCAGAATAAAGATTTATTGTACTTTTTCATTATCGAGCATTGCATAAAACTTTAATTAATTATCCGTCAGCTAGCATAACATTGTGAACGTGTGCTCGCTGAAGCCTCGCTATAATTATTGACTGACGGACAACCCACTTATTTTCCGTAATTATAGACTGAGATTAGACCGCCACTGGCAGGAAGCGTGATTCAGCGTTTAATGCATGGCGCTAAAGATGAAAATACACTATAATATTGCAATGTTGCAATCTTTTATTAATTTTCATGTATTTCATAACGTTTATATAATTGCAAATTACACCTATGTTTATAAGGTTGAAATAGCATACGATCTTTGATCCCGAAGATTTACCAAGGAACACCTAAAATCACATGTACGAATGCTGCATTATCATCATCAGCCTGCAACAGTCCTCCGCTGGACATAGGCCTCTCCAAAAGCATGTCACTGAGCACGACTTCAACTACTCTCGTCCAGCTCCTGCCAGCCGTCCTGTGAAGATTGTTACTTCACCTAGTCTTAGAACGTCCCTTTCTACGTTCTCCACTCGAAAACTCGTTTCGCCCAACTGTTCGAACGCTTGTTGATTGTTATATTGGTAGATTGACTATATACCAATCACCAAGCAAAGATTGATAATCCAAGACAAGGTAAGTAGCCCATAACGACAACGAGCATAAATGTGGATGAAGAAAGAGAATATAGACGCTATCAAATCGTAAATTAACTATGATACTTCGAAAATAAAAGAGGGACGGACGCCCTCTTTTAATAGCGTTTAGCGACGTCGGTTTCTGTTTTTTAGCAATGTCTTTGTTCAATTCTCTAGTTGTTTTGGGTTTAAAAAAGTAATAGTTGTCTATGACAAATTTGTTCTATTCCATTGACATGTAACTCTTTTGTTTATTATCCAGTTTGACATTTGGTTAATCATTTATGAAGTAGAAAGAATAATCCGAAATGAAACGAAGGCTTATGCAAACATCTATTAATTATCGGAATTTATTATCAAAAAGGCTACTTATTTGGTCATTTAACAACTCTAATACATGCGTACAAATGTAATTTGACCCACAATTTCTTCGCCAGTAACGTTAATTCATTTGGCGGTGCAACAGTCAAGGCTATAATACATGTAAAATACACAGTGCTTAAAACAACCATTACGTAATGTGCGAAGTAATGGAAAAATTATTTACGATTCAACTACAATATACAGACAGTAATAAATAAACCACAGACTAGTACGAGACAGACTTTTAAAGTTGTATACCAATTTTTGTACGAAGACCTTGGGGAAAAAGTGATGAAAGTAACTAACAATTGAACCTACGACCTTACGTTACGCAGACGGTACTCCAAACCATTAAGTTATTGGCGTGAACAAAACATTATGCATAAATGCTTGTTGCTTTTTTTAATCGATCTCATGACCGATTGACCTGCAGTCTGACTGATCAAGGTTGTTGTATAGACGATTAGAACGGAAACGGTCGTAATTATAATGTATATTGGAAATACAATTGAGAAAAATAAATTGATACCTAATGATTATCATTTTTTTTATTTAACAGCTATGCGAAAATAAAGCTTTTTGGATTGTCCTCGTACATACATTTGGCAGACCAATAAGATGCTTCACACAGATCTTTGTATTTCTTCGCTGAAAACAAACGAATTACTAATTAATAAAAATAATAAAAAAATATATAATTATAAGTTTAAATGACTACCTTTATTTAATATATATAGTACTAGCATACCCGCTACGCCGCGCTAGATTTTGCTTTATTTTATTTAAACAATAAACTTAATACTTAACTAAATATTTAATTTAACTATCACAATATATATTGAATTATTCATTTCTCTCCGTATTCATTCTCTGCTATTCTGTTCTGGAGTGGGTGAAGATCATTACCTACACCCATGTACATATCAGTAAACGGATACATTCGCGGCGCTACAACTTACCTTGAATACTTCAAAATCAATTATTATCTTTAATATACTTTTTTTGCCAATTTTATGCAGTGATTCATAATTCCATTCCAGATTCCAGATTCATTCATCCCAGCTACCTATTTCTATTACACATATCACGGCAGAATTAGAAATTCCATCGACACCATCATTGACGGTTGGCGTACCACGACCGTACGTTTTTCGCGTAACTTTCTTCCAAATACTATTAATCCGTAGAATCAACTGTCACCAGCGGTGTTTCCGAACCTGTACGATTTGGGGTCCTTCAAGAAACATGCATACTCCTATATCAAAGTCCGACAACGCACCTGCACCTGCTCTGGTGCTGTGGATATTTACGGGCGACCGTTATTACTTAACATCAAGTGAGTCGCTCGTTTGCCTCCTTATCTATAAAACAAATTCTCATCTTGTACAATTCCTTTAGTATTACAATACTTAAGCCCTAAGTACTTACTTAAGAAGATTTTGGAAAGAATAGATTAGACAAAAGCATAGAATCTTACATATATCTTTACACTTTTCAATGGAAGCTTTAGCTGACTCCTTCAGTTCGGGTGGGTACATTATGTCCACTTGTTTTATTGAGGCCTCGTAATTAATTTTATTATTTTTTACCTAAAAAATAATAATGGTACAGTGCTGACAGTTATTAAGTAAAAAAAAAAACATCCTAATTTTAGCAGAGAAGATGGCAGTAGAAAATGCTTGAAATCCTGCGATTAATACCAATATATCTACAAGTAGTAGAGAAGAGAGTAGTCAAATTAAACATTAAACGCTACTTGGCGCGGAAATTTCCTGTTATTTTTCTTTATCCAATTCAATCAATGTCAAATAATCATAAAATTTCAACAATTACCAAAAATTTCAATTATTTAATTTCCATTACACAATGACTTGAATTGAATGGGTTCGTTTCATATTGATAGCAAACTCGGATCTGTAGAACACTCGAAACATTAGCAATTTATAAAAATTAAAACATGACAAAATTCTTAAAATAAGTTTCATTTTAACATGGCAAAATTGAAAATTGTCTTGTAAATAATAAAAATTAAATTAACTTACGATTTGTGACATTTGATAAATGCAAGCAATGTAACACATTACATTCCGTTGCTCAATAAACTTGCCATTCTCTATGTCACCAATTAAATCTAAAATACCAATATTTTATTAAACAACAAACTCTATACTTTGAATTAACATTGTTAACATTATTTTCATGATAAAAAATACCTTCAGTGACGTCATTCTTGGCCATGCACGTTTTCTTCAACATCTTTGCAGTATTCTTCAATTGTTGCCGAGACATCTGAGGGAACGTCTTAATTTAATATAGAATTAATTTAAATTTTTGGTTTGGTGCTGGAGGCGTATGTTAAGGATACCCTGGACTGCGAAACGCACCAATGTATCTATCCTTTTTTTTTTGTTGATGGGGAGGAAATCTTCACAAAGATACCCCGCCTTCTGGGGGGAAGGCGGCGGTTATGTGGGGATCTTACCCACTAAAACCTCCCCGGTGGCCCTTTCCTCGGTGCATGACGAGGGGCTCCGGGATCTCACGTGGAACGCACCGGAGCCCCTCTGCACTGTGCTCAAGGAGAGCACGTCCCGGGGGGAGGTTACTCCCTCCTCCCCTGTGCCCTCGCAGCGAAAGGCGACACGGGCCTGCCGATGTCGCCTTCTTCCCGGGTCCACTTTGGTGGACGACGCAGGCCCCCACCCTTGTCGCCCAGTGAACCCGAGGCCCCTTTAGTCGCCTTGTACGACAGGCAGGGGATACCGTAGTCTTATTCTTGAGAGCCCAGAACAACAGGGCTGAATGTATCTATCCTAAGCCAACTACAAATTAAGACTCGTTTATCTACCATATGCCGACCATATCCTGGCATATTTCGGACACACAATGCGCAGAGGCGACGAAAGTCTAGATAAACTGATCGTAGTTGGGAACACCGCAGGAAAAAGATCTCGCGGCCGTTCACTAACAAGGCGGTCCGATCAGGTAAAGAACTCGTCGTCCTCCAAATTTTACAGAGCTGTAAGAGACGCGCTGGACAGAAGCCGGTGGAGGCAAATCATCCGCTCCAGATGCAACCCTGATGGTGACCACGAACCTCAAACATGAGGGACCGACACTAGAGAGAGAATTTAAATTTTATACTTAAATAATAACATAGAAACTCTGCCAGTGCCTAGGGAAGCTCATTGCGCTGTAAGTCCCAGCCAGGATAAAGGTATAATGTACATGGTATATAAGGTCGTAGGGCTATAACTTCTACAAGGCAATATTGTGGTGGCCAACCAGAAAGGATTGTTCCTTAAGAAATTAATGTAATTAATATAACATATAAATAGGTTTTTCTGTGTTTTATAAATTAAAACATGATCATGACTTTTAATAGATTATAGCTTTTGGCACAACAACAATAGTTAGTGATTGTACAAAGTTATCGTAGTGAAAATACAGCATGCGCTAATGTTGAGGCAGAGGACGCGAGAGCTTATTTTTATTATTAATTAAAACTTTGTATGAAAAGCATTTTCTTTAAAACAATAACGAAAAAAATATAAATACGAGTACTTACGGCACCTGCTGCACTAATATAAATAAGGATTAATAAACATAATTTTCGATAACCCATTACAGCAATTCTTCGAGGAAAAAATGACTAAGACTGGTCACCTAACATCATTGGTAGGCAATTTAAAGGCTATTTATTTAGCGTGGAAAATGATTTATACCTTCAAGTTGTAGCTATGCGATTCACTGTGCAATTAAGAACTCGTTAAAACAAACATGATTGGCGCTCTCGGCTGATGCTGTTACTTAATTACAGATTAGAAATTGGACAATACAACGACGTCAACATTCTTAACCGACATCAAAAAAGGAGATTCGCTTTTTAATACGCTTATAAATATTTGTATTCATAGTTGGGTATGTCAACGATTTGGTCATATCGACCAGATTATTAATCACTCACTTTTGCGCCATAAAGTATTTTTTTATACTTCCGTCAATAGCCTAATGGTTTAGGGTACGGCCTGCGAATCGTAAGGTCATGGGTTCGAATCCACCATCCGACTATTGCCGTGAACCATGCTTAAGCTTAGTTGGAATAGTTAACAAGATTGTTCAGCCCTGTAGTTCTGGGCTCTCAAGAATAAGACTACGGTATCCCCTGCCTGTCGTACAAGGCGACTAAAAGGGGCCTCGGGTGGGGGCCTGAGTCGTCCACCAAAGTTGACCCGGGAAGAAGGCGACATCGGCTGGCCCGTGTCGCCTTGCGCAGCGAGGGCACAGGGGGGGAGGGAGTAACCTCCCCCCCCGGAACGTGCTCTCCTTGAGCACAGTGCGTGGGGCTCCGGTGCATTCCACTGGAGATCCCGGAGCCCCTAGTGATGCACCGAGGAAAGGGCCACCGGTAAGTTTTAGTGGGTAAGAACCCCACATAATCGCCACCTTCCCCCCAGAGGGTGGGGTATCTTTCTGAAGATTTCCTCCCCGTAAACAAAAAAAAACAAAAAAAAAGTTAAGATTGTTAGTAATATTTCTTTCTTTTAAAAAAAAATGCTTTACTACAATCCCACCTGATGTTATGTACTAGCTTAGTTAATGCCGTTTTACAATACTCATCTCATCCAGATGCTCAAAACTCTTCAGATTGTATGAATAAAAAGCTTTTTATATTAAGATTTTTTTATCATAATTGAACATTATGTTTGGAATTATTATGGAAAGAAAAAGTTGTCAGGATCAGCTTCGTAGATGCACTTTGCAGTCCAATATGACGCTTCACAAATATCTTGATAATTCTTGGCTGAAACAGTCGATATATTAAAATAAGTATTTATTATTGATATATTAATCGCAAGGTGGTCTGATGAGTCGTTGGGGTGTCCTGTCGCTGACAGATCCGGGACACCCCGTTCATAACGGCTGATGGCATTCGCGGTAGGTTTAGTGGGTATGGGCTGCCCAGGCCAAGTCCCACACATCCCTCCGGGCCCACCCAGGGTACCGGAGGATGGTCTATAAACAGATTCCCCCGCGTTAACCAAAAAAAAAAACGGTGGTCTGATGACCTCATAAAACTCGCAGGATGAAGCTGGCTGATCCAGTCTATTTGTAAATCGTTGGCCATGTCCAGCAGTGGTTTAAGTCAAAAGATATATATATGCCTGTTGTTATCAGTGATGTTTAATTATGAGACCGATATATTACAGTTATATCTATTATCATTGCATTATTACCAAATACTAACATAAACACGATTGGTGTGCGGTGGTACGCCGCTACGAAACCATAGTGGTCACAACGTGACCACCGATGAACTCAAAGACTTCGAAAACTAACAAATATCGACCACTCTGGTGACAACGAACATTAATTGTGTTAATTGTGTAGACAATTGGTGCAGACTCTGGACCTGTTAATAAGTTGGCAAATCCTGCATTCGCTATAGTAGGCGGCGAGATAAATTCAATTCTGTTCAAGAGGCAACTGCTTATTTCTAGAATGATCTCACCTAAAGGGCTCTTTATCTGGGTTTAACATGAAACTTATTTAAAAATGTGAATAACGTATGATCCGTGAAATAGCACCCGAACGACCGAGAGGGCGACCTCGGACCGAAATGCTTACGCGTAACATAGCAGCCGTCCAAGAAGAGGTTACCCCGCCCCTTGTGTCGAGTTCCTAGTGATAGAAGTTCAGGCTAAGCAACCTAAGAGCTATGCCACCCCTCAATCCGGTAAAGCAGTCAAGGCCAGCTTCTCTGGTCAATGTGTGTAGTTCGTTAAAAAAAACGTACCAACTCCTTTGCACTTCACTATAGCGGCTTTGTAAGGTTCTTTCATCTCCGGAGGGAACATCATATCAACTTGCTTTATCATTGCGTCGAGTACTAATTTATTATTTTTCACCTGCGCCATAAATATAAAGTTTTACTACGTTTCCTCGTTTTTGTTATAACTTTATTACTAATAATAAATATATGAAACTAAAGATTGACAATACCCCATCAAGATAAACAATGTTACAACGGTTACAGTCATAGTCATTAATAGTCCTTTCAAAAGTACATAATGTCATAAATGGAAAAACATTAGATACAAATATATAACTTTATTGTACACCAAAAACAATCAAGAAGTAAATTACAATAACTAAGGTACATTTTACAAATGGTTGTACGATCTCTATCTATCTATCTCTTCCATGTAGCCTGTTTCTTCTTCTGCCTAACGTTTTCCCGGCCTACAGCCAGGCCATGTAGCCTGTTTATGGACAGGAAATATGGGAACATAACAGGACGATGGCGCACACATACAAATATTATAACAAATCTATACATATAATTAATTATCAAAACTAAATATAAATATATAAATAATATCAGAGTTCCGACGATATAGATTGATAAAGCTGCGTTAACAGAATTATTCAGCAAGAAGAGACGGAACAAGTCGAACAGAATTATGAAAGGCAGTCCAAAGTCTTAGTAACCTACAAAGCAATATGTCATATTATGGTTATTTGACTGTCAAGTCTTCCGATAAAAGCTACAGCCCAAGATAGGGTCCCACTCTTGGGAACCCCTGCGCTGTTTTGCTGATAGAAGTTCAGACTGTGTGACGTAGAGCTCTGCTACTTCTCAAATCCAATGAAACTGTTGCGGTCAGCTTCTCTGGGCAACTGACTTGGCTCTGTTATTAAACAGGGCCAGGTTAAATTAGTAACGTCTATTACATAAGATTTGTCCCCGATGCCCATGCAATGTCAGCGGAATAGAGATAACAATACACCGGATACTACATCTGACACAAATTGTACGATTATTCTATTGTTACAGCTGTGTCACACAGACAAATCCAACATTAATTATATATATAATAAAGACAGAGTAACAAGGGCAGAAATCTATTACATATAGAACTCTGTCCTTGTTACTCTTAAATATTCCTATGAAATACAGAAACGACTTTTAACTTTAAGGGGGCCCTCTCGGGCACCTTCGGATCGGAATGCGTACGCGTAACATAGTAACCGTCCAAGCCGAGGTTACCCTTCAACGGGGGGACCCTTGTGTCTAGTTACTAGCGATAGAGGTTCAGGCTAAGCGACCTAAGAGCTTTGCCACCTCTCAATCCGTATAACCACGACTACAGCGACCTTCCACCTCGCAGGGAAGTGTGAAAGACTTAGACACTTATTAAGAAGCGCTAGGAAAAGGTCAGGATCCAGAGTGATAGCCTGTTGGCAGATGTTGGAGGTAAGGCCATCCAGACCAGGTGCCTTCTTCGGATTGAACGACGACGCGGCCCATATTAGCTCTCCCCTTGTGAAAGGTGGGCTGCATGATTTACCATGCAGCCCCTCATTTATGTAGTGGGCTAACGCTCTTATTTGCTTATGTTCCGCGTCGTCGCTCGCCGGATCATCTTCCGGATAGAATGTATCCGCCAGCAACCTGGCTGACTCCTCCCCTCCCAGTACTACTCCATTTCGTACCAGAGGAACGTCCTCTTGTTTCACCTGCGTGCGACGTATCACTCTGTATATCCCGTCCCACATCGACTCACCATCTTCCTCCTCCACCTCTCAATCCGGTGAAGCAGTCAAGGCCAACTTCTCTGGCCAATCTGTGTATTTCGTCATTAAAAAAAGAGATTAACAATACACCGGATACTACATCTAACACAAATTGTACGATTATTCTATTGTTACAGCTGTGTGACACAGACTTTATCACAAATTATATTTAAAATAGAACTCTGCCTGTTAGTCTTAAATATTCGTATGAAATACAACAACGACTTTTAGCTATAAGAAGTGCCAGTTCTCAAATACATTTACTATATTATGTTACACATTTTGGTACTAATGAAAGATAATTGTCAACTCACCGCTTGTCCCATTGAATATACACAGGCAATGTAGCACATAACATTTTTGTCTTCAATAAATTTACCTTGCTCTATCGAACCCACTTGGTCTAAAACCAAATAAATATAGTAACATCAAATAAAAAAAATTGTAAAGTTTACTTAGTTCAGTTTACTGGCAACAATGAATTTATCTGTTTAATTTTATCTATTGTAATTATAAGTGCTGATTTACTACGTGTTCGGCGGTGAATGACAACATCGTAAGGAAACCTACGTGTCTTAGAAAATTTTCTAAGGATTTTCTAGGGCCGCGTGGTGGACTATGAATATCTCTTTACATAGAAGCTTGTGCCTTGATATGTATATGTACCACTGTAATTAAAACATTAGCTGTAACGGTAACATCACCATTTAGCATTTTACAACATAGCAGAGCTTGCCTTCGGTGCAGCCCTGTAGTTCTGGGCTCTCAAGAATAAGACTACGGTATCCCCTGCCTGTCGTACAAGGCGATTAAAAGGGGCCTCGGGTTCACTGGGCGACAAGGGTGGGGGCCTGCGTTGTCCATCCTCCCTCTGGGACGTGCTCTCCTTGAGCACAGTGCAGAGGGGCTCCGGTGCGTTCCACGTGAGATCCCGGAGCCCCTCGTCATGCACTGAGAAAAGGGCCACCGGGGAGGTTTTAGTGGGTAAGAACCCCACATAAACGCCGCCTTCCCCCCAGAAGGCGGAGTATCTTTGTGAAGATTTCCTCCTCGTCAACAAAAAAAAAAGCTTACCTTCGGTGACGTCATTTTTAGGCATACAAGTCTTTTTAATCAGTTTTCCCGAGTTTTTTAACTGTTGCCTGGTCATCTACAATATACAACAAATAAAATAAACAAGGTATGTGTAATTTTTAAGCAAGTACTTGCTGGATGTTATGTGGAAATGCTAGAAATTCCCTGTTCACTCTACTCTTGAAAACACCCACATTGTAATCGGAGGGAAACACGGACGCTGGTAAACTATTTCAGTCTTTTGCTGGACAAATAACGAAAGACGAAGCAAAGCGCTAGAGTTAGAGTTTGAGGCATGTTCACAATAAATGGATGAAATCCAAAAATTCGAAGTCTGATGTTGGAACGGGGATGAGGGAATTAGGTCGCAATTCCTGAGCACACTCTTCAAAATCCATTTTGTACTGTATTCACCACCGAAAGTTTAGCCACCTTACGCCTTTACTTACGGCTGAGTAGATTGACTTCATTTGCGTCACCAATTAACATCTTAGCCCGCCTCTCCACTGATGTCCAAAGCTGCGAGATGGCATTCTAATGTTTACATTCCCTAATGCGACATGAAGCGTGAGTCATTTTACTGTCAGATTATAAGTCAAACGCTCAGCGTATCAGACTTAGAGTCCTAACAGCTTAGCAGAATTGAGACTGTATTGTACCATCGGAATTGATAGGTCTCTAAAATCCAAATTCACAGGCTAATCTATATATTGCTATAAACAAATATTCAATACGCAATTTATAAAAACTAAATTAGACATTTAAGAAATTTACTTACCGCTTCCACGAGGGAATATGATAATAAAACAACACACAAGACACGAAAAAACATTTTTCTATACCGTCGCAGGTCGAATACGTTCTTTATACCAATGCAAGATGAAACGGCGGAAAATTTTGTAATGGAGTTTTATAGGCATGCTTAATAAAATAAATTATAAGTTATCAACAATTGTACGAAATTGTAACAGGGGTACAGTCGAAGAGGTACATACGTGACACACACATTTCTTGAATATCTTGTCATAACAAACCAAGCCCTCTCTACTCTCTTATCTACTTGAGAATGGAAATGTAAAGTATATCTAGCAATAAAAAGGCCGACAGAAAGGATGTATGATTTTGTATGACGAAAACTTAAAGTCAATAGTGTGGTAGTCAGTTCAGTAGCTTTTACTAGTGTTGGATGGACTGGCCCGATCATAGAAGTAGCACGACTTTGGCGAATGCTTTATTCAACCGCGTTTCGCCCGTTTAAGGGGAATTTTTAGAAATACAATGGTATTAAAATGTACAAAGTAATACATACAACAGTTACCGCATTGGACGTGCAATATTACAATGTTTTGATAGAATGTGATAGTTACAGCACTTAGCCCCACTGATGGGCACAGGCCTTCTTTGTAAAGAGAGTTAAGGGCATAGGCTGCCCGACGCCCTAGTGTGGATTGGCAGACTTCACATGTCTTAGAAAAAAATTCTAAGACGAGATTTCCTCACGATGTTTTCCTTCACCGCCGAGCGCGTGGTAAATCGGCACATAAAATTGCAACAGCAAATTTATTGGTACCGGTCGGGGATCGAACTCGGTTTGCTAAGTTCTGTACAACTCGAACAGACCGTCCGGATGTAATAAAATAAAAAAAACATCCTTTCTTTTGACCGCCATTACTTCTGACTTTAAAGTACCCTTAAATATCTTGGAAACCTAAGGTGCTGTGCCTCCAAAATTATTATTGCACCTAATTGAATCTAAACCCTTTCAAACAAAAGTAACTCAAAATCGTAATATTAATAATAGCGTTACGAGTACACAAACATTTAAAAAATACAGAAAATCTCATTTTTTGAAGTGCGGTTTAAAAATGGGAAATTTTATACCATATACTTGACAGTTTGTTATTTCTGAATGTCCGCGTTTTTGTTGTTAAAGTAATATCTTTAGCATCTTGACGTGCAATGGCCAGCCCATCCATAAAAAAAACCTATAAATTACATGACTCTACAAATTAAAACAACAAAAGTTATGAATTACATACTAAGTCAGGCAACAGCATACACGCAAACCCGTCTCGGCAATACTTGACATTAAAAATATTTCTCAAAGTTTTTTTTATTTTTATTTCATTAAAAGTTTTGGCTGGCCATCGTAATCCGGTACCCTAAGAAAGAAAGTATATCATAAGGATTTATGGATATCACTTCAGCCATTACTAAATCGTATCTTCGGAACATCTAATGTTTATTTTTGAAAAAGGAACATTGAGTGTTTAATGACAAATATATATATACAAGGTGTATCAAGTATAAAGTTAATAGTCTTTACTCACATATCTAAACAGTCGTATTATATTATATTTATATTTTATTATATTACGTATTATATTATATATATATATATATATATTATTTTTATAGACTAAGGGCTCACAATAAAATCTGTTTTGATCTTTATTCTATTATATTATATTTATCAATTTATTCATTTTATTTACGGAAAAACAAAATTTGCTGGATCACCTTCGTACAAACATTTCGCAGCGTAGAATATACCCTCACAAGGATCGTCGTATTTATTCTCTGGAAAACGAAATACGTGTTTTAGCATTTTCATCGTCATCAGCCTGTATCAATTCAATGCCTAAGCCTTCCTCAATGCCACCATATTCGATGCTCTGCTTTCCGCATGCGGCCATTTTATATTATACATAGTTGGATAGTTATTTGATACATATGTCTGTTATTTAGTTTTAGTTGCAAGTACTTTGAAATAAGACAAAACCTGTACATACAAATAAATAAAACTGGAGTGTTGACTGTTTTTTATCTGTGGGTTTGTTCCGGTTTATCTCTGGAATGGCTGGACTAATTTTAACGGCGCTTTCACAGATAGCTAATACAAGGAGTAACTTACGCAAACTTTTATTTTAGAAAAAATAAATAAATACTTTTTAGTCGTGGGGCGCAGCTAATAGTAATAAATCCTAAGTTACTTCATAAATTCATTTACAACAACTCGTTTAAGTAGCTCAACTTTCTTTGGCTAGCGCCAACGCTTTCTGACGTAGCACTCAAAGTTAGCTTAGCTTTTGAATGTTCCTTAGATATCCATGAAATAGCAACCGACCGAGCTGTAGTTCGGCCTTCTCGGGCGCATTCGGATCGGAATACTAACGTGTAACTTAGTTACCCCCTTGTGTCAAGTTACTAGCAATAGAGATTACTGGATATATGATGACAGTGTTTGGCAAATTAGTAAGAAACCTTCACCTATCTTTTTTGTTTTATGTTTCATTGTTTTATTTAGAACTTTGTATCGGTAACTTTGGAAATTACCCTCACATTGTCAAGAGGGAAATATCTTTTAAGATTACTTACGAACTTCAACACACGTTGCTGCGTTCTCCTTAACTGAATCTTTTAAATCCTGAGGATACAGAATGTCTATTTGTTTCGTTATTAACTCCTTGTTAAGTCTCTCATCTTTAACCTAGAAATTTTATAAATTTCTCAAACAGTATTTCATTTTCAAATTTTCTTAATAAGAATCTCAAAAAAATCCTAGATGTCTAGGTTCCCCAAAGCCTCCAGGTGATGGACGGGGGAGTATATCACCTACTTACGGAGGTCGTGGAGGAAGGCACGTCTGATGTTCCGGTGCGCCTTGCCTAGATGGAGGCTCGGGGCCGGGGTTGTGTGTGCAAGCGATCCCCAGCCCCGCGATATGCGACAATAGTGGAACATGTTGTGGGTTTGGTCGGTGAGGGCCCGTCATAACTCGTTCTTCACCAGTACGTTCGTACGGTACGTTCCCACAAGTAAAAAAAAGTTCATGCTAAGTGACCTAAGAGCTATTCCACTTCTCAATCCGGTGAAGTCGTTAAAGTCAGCTTTTACGGCCAATCTGTATGGATCCGTCAAAAAAAGGAGCGTGGCAGCTCAGTGTCTGATCTGGTTGAATAGTACTAAATAGTATCAACCAGAGTTCGATTCCCGGTGCCGATAGCTATGCATTTGTTTATTGTAATTTTAAGAGCTAATATATATCAACGACAAGGAAAGCAAATATCGGGCGGAAATAGGGCACAGACCATTTCACTCGACTCATGTGCTCGTTTTCGCCTATCGTCGGATTACTATGTGGCGTGGATAGTGTATATTTATGCATCTTCTAGTTGATACGAAATAGATTATAAAGTATATATAGTATAAGTATTACATAGTAATTACATGACCCACTTACCACTAAGCTAGTTTTATAAATACATGCCACATAGCACATAACGTTATGCTCGGCTATAAATACTCCTTGCTCGATTTTACCAATTTTTTCTGAAAATAATACTGATGTTATCAATTCACAAAACTATATTACTGTTAGCGACCTTTAGTCCTACTAAATGCTAATTTAGTTTTAATGAATAAATAAATATTATAATCTATAAAATATAGTTATGAACTCGAATAAGTTAATGGACTGACTAATAAGAAAAGTACTGTAGTTAGGCAACTAAAGTACTTTTCATAGGTCATCAGCATCCAAGTGCGTTTCCGCTTCCGTTTTTGAAAGAGATGAGTATACTAGAAAAATAGGATAAAAAGGAGAGGACTCTCTCTGTGGACAATCAGTGCACAGTTCAGAATAAGTGAGTAATGCTGGAGGAAAAGCCCTTTACAAGTCAACCTCTGAAACAAAGTCAGTAAGTCTTTATTAAATTGCCTCTAAAACTGATAAAATATAATATTTAAAATATGTTGTGTGCAATTTTGAGCAAGGAAGTTCACATAACTTAGTCATTAATTAAAAAGAAATTGATACCATTCGTAACGCCATGTTTCGGCATACACTGATTCTTCATGACGGTCATTGTTTTCTTTAATTGTGCCTTGGACATCTATAATTATAATTATTACATAAATTACATACAAATTTTACAACTATATTATAATTCTTATTTAAGTATTAATAGGAAACACAAAGATACATATATTTATTGTGTCTAAGTCTAAACTATGAAATTACTGGAAATGTACTTAAACACCCAATTTTATACAATTTTCTATGCTTTTAACATCATCTCATTAGACGCAAACAAACATACGCACATGAGCACACGCAGTTACACAGATATATAAAATATGTTTTTAATAAATAATAAATAAATTTCTATTTTAAGAAAAAAAGAATCAAATTGGAACCCTAACACCTAATTCTCGACGTAATAACCTTTATTATTGCTGCTATAATCGTACTCTAGAATTGTAGGCAACGAATATACTGGGCGACAGGGGCGGGGGCCTAGTATATGCGAAGGCACAGGGGGGCAGAGAGTTACCTTCCCGCCCCTCCGGGAAGTGCTCTCCTTCAGCACAGTGCAGAGGGGCTCCGGTGCGTTCCATTGGAGGTCCACCGGGGAGGTTTTAGTGGGTAAAAACCCCACATAACCGCCGCCTTCCCCCCAGAAGTCGGGGTATCTTTTTGAAGATTTCCTCCCCGTTAACAAAAAAAATGATGATATAACGATTAAACTTACAGTCACATTACTACACTTATTAGTCTTAAAGCGATATGTCACATAGGGAACCTGATAAGTTAAATGGTGGTGAACCCATCGCCATACTCCGGGCACAAAATTATAGCAAACGTTTTTTTTGTTTTTAAAAAAACCGAAAAAACGACATTGCATTGGTACAAGCCGACTGGGACTCGAACACGCGACCATAACGTAAGTCGATTCGCTTAGATTATATATTTTTTTTTATATATTTTCTAAGCAAGTGCTTGACTACGATCCCACCTGATGTTAAGTGGAAATGCAGTCCTGGATGGTAAGGCGCACTAGCTTAGTAAATGCCTATTCACTCTACTCTTGAAAATACCCACATTGTAATCGGAAGGAAAGACAGACGCGGGCAAACTATTCCAGTCCTTTGCTGTACGAAGAATGAAAGACGAAGCAAATCGCTTCGTTCGGGTTTGAGGGATGTTCACAACAAAAGGATGAAATCCCGCAGTGCGTCTACTAAGCTTTCACTGCTTAAAATATTGATATTATGTTTAATAGTGCATGATTCTTTTCTATAGTTGAAAAGTGCTACAATGAACTGAATCTTGGCATAAAGGTCTGCCATAATTCTTTAGAGTTTCACTCGTATTACAGTAAGATATACAGAAGCCTAAGTTTCTCTTCGTCTTACCTCTCCTCTCCCACGTGCATATTGTCAAACGCCAACTAATGGAGTTGTTGACTAATATTTCCTTTACTAAAATTAAAGCGTCAATAGCCTAATGGTTTAGAGTACGGCCTGCGAATCGTAAGGTCGTGGGTTCGAATCCACCATTCGTCTATTGACGTGAGCCATCTCCTAGCACAAGCTTAAGCTTATTTGAAATGGTTAACAAGAATGTTAGTAATATTTATGAAAAAAAAAGAAATATTGCTAGCTTTTTTTTAAAAAAAAAAAAAAAATTAACTTACCCCAAACACAATATTCATATTCACGGAAATTATTAAAACATATACAAAAAGCCGTAACATTTTCTTTATAAATAATCCCTCTTTTTGTTAAATAGTACTGTATTACTCCATAATATATATGACTATACTGAGATGATTCTAGGCAGTAACTAAGCAGTTTTAATAAGGGCAACTTTAAATCACAAAAAAGGAAACCCACCCACAGATTAACTTAACTGCCAGTTAAAATTAAATAATGACAGGCTTACTAAACGTTTACCATTGTGTTTTTCAAAACTGTTTTTTAAATGTATTAAACGTAACTTGGTTATCGTCGTTACTATTTCATCTAAACCTATAAGAGAAGACTGTATTCAATAAATTAATTCTTTATCTGATAGCACTTTTAGCAAAGGACGTTAGCTTTCAGCCTATTTATGTTGTAGGGAAACGCTGAATTAAAATTGCTGAGATGGATGTGTGACCAGGCGTGATGTGCGAGGACGCCTGAGTGTACGCGACATTGCCGACAAGATGCAGGAGAGAAGGCTGTGATGGTACGGGCACGTTAAAAGGAGGCCTCCTAACTATTATACGGGAACCTGGAGCTACAGTTTTCCTTTCACGGACGAAAATCCAGAGGAAGACCAAAGACAAGGTGGGAGACTGTAGTGTCGAAAGACATGAGGGAGTGCAAGATTGCCCCAGACGATGTCGGGGGCATAGCGAAGTGGAAAGCGAAAAGCTGACCTCCACCACCATGTAAGACGAATAGCAAGGAAGAAAGGAAGAGAGAGAAAATACAATAGAATAGAAGACAACAAAACAGAATAGAAGTATAGGGTAGAGTCGAATAGAATAGAATAGAATAAAGTAGAGAGGAGTGGAGTCGAGTGGAGTCGAGTGGAGTGGAGTCGAGTGGCGTCGAGTGGAGTGGAGTCGAGTGGAGACGAGTCGAGTCGAGTCAATTTAAATTAAGTCTAGTTTTATTGTCTCATCTGTACTATTATTCCAAATAAGGAGAACAAGAGTAAAAAGAATTCAATTATTTAACATCGTATATTGCATAACATCATTCAACAATTTAAGGAAAAACAAAATTTTTCGGATCAAAATCGTACATACACTTCGCAGTCCAATAAGAAACTTCACAGATATCTTTGTACTTCTTCCCTGTAACAGGAATTTAATTAATTTAGCCAATAAATGATCTACATAAAACTTATGTCATATCGTCAAATGTTTACTTAATCAGAGAGATTAATTGTATGTTGTTATTTTTTTAATAATTAACAAATAGAGAAACGAGCTGGCTTACCACGAGCTCGGTGGTGATGGAATACATCGTGAGAAAACTACATGTATTAGAAAATTTAAAAGTGAAGTCTGACCAGTGGGACATATAAATATAGGCTGTATTTTATTAAATAGATAAGAAACGTGTGATTCGATTTGAATTCGGTTTTTGTATTTGCTCCTAAATCTACTTATCTAAGTATAGGCCTTTGTCAACTTACCGACGTCTTTGCAATTAGCGGCGGCAGCCTTCACCGCGTCTCTCATTTCCGGCGGAAACATTATGTCTACCTGCTTAATCACGGCTTCTTGATTAAGTTTGTTGTTTTTTACCTGGGTATTATTACATCTTACAAATCGCTTTAAATAAATTGAAAGCTAAATTTGGCACACAGCATTTATACACACACACGAACGAATTCCTTATCATTGTACGTCAAGTTTGTACAGCATAGCACGAAAAATAAAAAAAAACTTTTAACCTAGTCAAAAAAAGACGGATATAACAATCGCTATTCACTAATGTTGTAGTAAGAAAAATAACTTTTATTTCATTCATAATTATTTTTCTTTCTCAATGTTTGCCATATGTAAACCATGTATAAACAATCACTAATCTACAATTAGTTTTTTTTTTATTAGTTAATTTTTAATTTCAAATTTAGTTTTATTTTTACTTTTGTGTTCTTTTTATTTTTATCTCAACATTCTTCTTCTTCTTCTTTCGGTGCCATCTTCTATCGAAGGTTGGCGACCATCATGGCGATTTGGACCCTCGACACACCAGCACGAAATAAAGAACGTGTGCTCTTATTGTACCATTGGCGTAGATTTTTAAGCCAAGATGTTCTTCTCCTTCCCGAATTTCTTTTCCCTTGTATCTTTCCTTGGATAATGAGCTGACATTCTGACATGACAATCTTAACAGTATCACTCGCCAATTAATTGCTTGCAGTCTACGCCTATAACTGCGATGGCATTAGCTTCACAACTTTTCACTGTTTTATGTATTGTTTGTAAAAAATGTTCATTGTGTTGGTGTAATAAATAAATAAATATCAAATATATAATAGTATCATTTAAAAAAATAGATTAAAAAAAAGAGATAGTTACAAGACAATTAGTATTAACGTAAGACACTTGGCAATATTTGTGCCCTATATTAGTGCCATACATTTTTGTGCTAACGACGAGGTATTAAGTGATTGCCGTCGTTCTTAATCTGCAAGCAAGATTAAGCATAGACACTAAACATAATAAATAATGTATTTCTCCTAACAGTTTTCGAATGTTTCTAGATTAAGGTGGTACTTTTTTTTCCATTTTATAAAATTAAATATAAACTTACAATTTGTGTCATTGAGTAAATGCACGCTACATAACACATCACATTTCGTTGTTCAATAAATTTTCCTTGCTCTATTTCTCCAACTTCTTCTGCAAAACAAAACTAGTGCTATACTTTTTTTTTGTGACGAACCTTCGCTGATTGGCTAGTTTGAGAGGTGGCAGAGCTCCAAGGTCGCTTAGTCTAAATCGCTATTGAGCTCAACACGCCTCAAGGGCCCCCGAGGAGGGACGCCTTGGTCGGTTATTCTAGGCGCGTTATTTTTTTTATTTTAAAAAGAAAGAGAATTATTTCTTTTTTTTTAGAAATATTACTAACATTCTTGTCAACCATTCCAACTAAGCTTAAGCTTGTGCTAGGAGATATGGTTCACGTTAACAGTCGAATGGTGGAAATCTACGACCTTACGATTCGCAGACCGTACCCTAAACCATTAGGCTATCATTCCAGGGGGCGCAGTAGAGGGCCAAACTACGACTCGAACGTTAGCTTTACCATGGAAAAGCTAAAGACAATCTAAAGTGAACTTTAAATGACACTTCGGGAAACTTTGCTGCTGGGAAAAATGGCCGAAGAAACTTGGGTTCACAGTTAATATTTTATCAGTGGATCAAATATGTTCTCTTTCGTCGCCCATTTTAATAACAAATGCTTGTATTTTATTGTATAACAGTTTAGAAGATGGAAGTAATTGGGAAAATAAATCAAAATGTACTCGAAATCAAAAATGATGTTCCAATCGCTCAGTAATCAAAACAGAAATAATTTTTTGATATTTATGTAATTTAAAATCTCACCTTCAGTAACATCATTCTTTGGTATACATGTCTTCTTCATAAGTTTGCCGGAATTTTTAAGTTGCTGTCTCGTCATCTAAATAAAAAAAAATAGTGATAAAAAATCTTCTAGATTTTTTATGGCAGAACGGGGTAGACGAACATGCGGCTCATCTGATGTTAAGTGATACTCGTAATTAAAGGGATTACAGGTGCGTTGCCAACTTATTATGATGATTGGGAACGTGGGTTTCTTTGTGAACTCTTTGATCGCTCATGGGTGCAGTTGTTGTATGTTGTATAAGGGATTCTATTTCACGAATGCCTTCTGTAATTAATTCCTCTACTAAATATACGACTTTAAATCCGAACAATAGCTTCATTCGACATATGACCTAATAGACAGTTAAGTAGTTGGTCATCATTATATAGTTCACTAGTTAAAATTACTTGGTGAAATATACAACGAGTCTACGACGTAGTCAAACTAAGTAATAAACGCTACTACTAAATACAAGCGCAAACAGACATACACACACTCGCACACACACGTGCGAAAAAATATACTACGTATACATACTAATACATTATACTAAACACTTTTTTTATTGTAAGAAAAAATCTATCTGCGGCACACTAACGCCTTCTGATAAGAAAGCAGGCAAGCGTTAATAACCGCACCACAATATGCATTAATGTTGCCATTATGCTATACTACAATTATAGGAAACCTCGGTTGAAAAATAGATAACGATTGCCGAAATTGTCTACCCCGCAAGGGTTTTATTATTTTATACAAATTCAACTTACCGAATGACATATGGTAATCCGTAAAATCAATATAATAAAAAACATCCACTGTGGATTCATATTTGCTTACAACTATCAAAGGAATGGAACAAGTTTATTCCTGACAGTGTAACTGAAAAGTCCGTCAGAAATAAAATCAGTTCGCTATATATATATATTTTTAAAATTATACACTGTGTAATGATTGATTAATGATATTCCAACAGACAGGATAATATATATGCAGTAACTTATGAGTGTCACATTTGATGTGCGCAACGCCTACCTACACAGTTTATAAATTTCAGTATCAGGTAAAACTATGCCTTGTTAAACTCAGCCCTGTAGTTCTGAGCTCTCAAGAATAAGACTACGGTATCCCCTGCCTGTCGTAGAAGGCGACTAAAAGGGGCCTCGGGTTCACTGAGTGACAAGGGTGGGGGCCTTTGTCGTCCGCTAAGGTGTACCCGAGAAGAAGGCGTCATCGGCTGGCCCGTGTCGCCTTGCACTGCGAGGGCACAGGGGGGGAGGGAGTAACCTCCACCCACGGGACGTGCTCCTTGAGCACAGTGCAGAGGGGCTCCGGTGCGTTCCACTGGAGATCCCGGAGCCCCTCGTCGTGCACCGAGGAAAGGGCCACCGGGGAGGATTTGGTGGGTAAAAACCCCACATAACCGCCGCATTCCCCCCAGAAGGCGGGGTATCTTTTTGAAGATTTCCTCCCCGTTAACAAAAAAAATGCATACGTTGTTGGTTGTGTGTTTGTTGTGGACTATCCAAACAGGGTGATGCCCTTTCTGGCACCTCCACGTTAGACTGGTATCGCACATAATGACTAACCTACTAATATTATAAACGCGATATTGTATGCATAGACCCACAAAAGGCGTGATTCGTATATCAAAAGAAATATATTATCGCATCTGATATTTAAAGTAGATAAATTTTGTCTTTTACACTACATCTTTTGGACGAATATTTGAATAGTTATGACGATAAAGAACCGAGTGTGAAATGTGATGGTGGGACATGGTTTCTATTACAAAGTAAACGGAATTTCAATATGAGAGTTTTGGTATATGTACCGTATATTCATTCATTTCCACGTAGTAAAAGGTGGTTATTTTATTATTACAAACAGTCATTCCAATTTTATTTATTTGTAGTATAGATTATTTAGGTTATTCAAGATATCATATTTCATGTTAAAGATTTTTAACTTCGTATCAGTTGTTTTCCTAGTACGACCCTGTTCCTCTATGGTCTAAGATAAAGTCTTTTAACAGCAAACTTCTCTCATCTTTTTTCTAATAAAAAGTGAAATAAAAAGTAAAGCGGCTATCGTCATCACTACGTCAAAATATGAAATCAATTCGTGGCGATTATAAATGACATGTACATTTTTTCAATGTTTACGGCTATGGATAGGAATACGTACACAGAAGTGTCCAAAATCTGATTACGTTATACGTGAATTAGTAACATCTACTTCCATACAGCATAACCTGTTAATTAACTACGACCATCTAATCATTCTAAGCAACAATTAAAAGAGTGACAACAATTTCAATAACTTACGGACAGTAAGGTATTCATTCATATTCTCGTCAAAAATACCTCGGTGCTTGAAATCGATAGTCTGCGACCGGTGCGTGTTACCACTTTTTTTTAAAGAATGCTAACAATATTTTTTTTCACAAATATTATTACCATTTGTGTTAACCATTCCAAATAAGCTTAGTCTTGTGTCGCACCGACGACCTTACGATTTTCAAACCGTACCATAAAGCTATTGACGCTTCAGTGATGACATATGTATGGCACAGTGGTCTCTCACTATGGGCCTGGTAAGTAAGCTCAAAGTCGCACAACGAGCTAAGGAGAGAGGTATGATCTACGAGATCATAACAGGAATGAAGGACAGGAAAGGAAGATCCGTAGACCAATGAAGGCAACCGACACCGCTCATCGCGTAAGCAGTACAGCAGGGCAGTACACAGAGCGCGTAGTACAGATGTCGATGGGGCCGAAAGTTTCTCGATTGAAGACCACGGACCGGCGCGCAGCGTAGGACGTCCACTCGTAAGCTGGTCTTCCGACGTTATACAGGCCGCAGGAGGCAGTTGATTGCAAGCCGCTTACAACCGGGCCTTTTGGAAATCGTTGGGGGAGGCCTATGTCCAGCTGTGGATGTTTTGCGCCAAAAATGATAAATTATGATGATGACATTAAAACACTCACGCCTTTGATCAAGAGGGGTAGCCAGTGATCAGTACAATCCTGGCACACCTTCTTCTCTTCATTAACATCAATACATCTCCCCATATTCTTATCCGTTCCATAATAAAATCAAACGAAGATAATCGAGATCGATAGGTTTATATATAAATAGTCAACCTCTGGTAGATGATGATCAATGCTGAAGGATGTTCTGCGTTCGCCGTTCGTATATTCGATATACACCAAGCATTTAGTAGTACCGCTTTTACATGTCTCTGCTATATTCAGCTCTATGGTTACCGTATCCGTCTTCAAAAGTGTTAATTGAAGGACAGTTATCAATTAACGTCTAGGAGTCATATATAGGAATAAAATTTACGCCACTCTTTTCAGATTACCATTGGCCATGTCCATTTTGACATCAATGGCAAAACTTGTAGTTGTTTTAACGATATGTGAAGCAGTAAGTAGAAAATACGTCTAAGTTGTTTAAGCAATGGCAACCTAGACTTGGATTTGTAGGACTTATGATCTAACTGTTAGAGTTCGCAACTATGACGTCTGTAACAACGAATTCATGTTCTTCGGTTGCTTCGGTATAAAAAAACTTGGTGTAATTTCCGTCCTGTGTGTTGTAATGAAAGATCAAAACAACGGAACATAAACGTTGAGATTAAACAAGTATATTTCCGAGCAAACAAAAACGGACTTCCAATCGAATCAAACGTACTATGCGAAGACGGCTTTTTGTAATTCAGAAGAATCATGGTTAAATTACGATGTTCTGTTTCTTCTTTTGCATTCTTGCACGTGATGGTCATGGCGCACTAAGATTTATCGTCTTGGATTTTTTTTTCATCGTTTCCCCAACGTTTGGTACCTTAGGATCCTTTCTTCTTCTTCTTCCTTGCATTCCCCTTTCCGTACTTCCTCTTCCAATTCCACTACAACACACTACTCTCTTCCACTCACCTCTCTTACACTCTTACAGTTTCCTACTCTATTTCATTATTACACATTTTTACAATTTCTAACTCTACTTTCTACATTTTATTACCATTAACCTTCTAACATTTCTAGGAGTTCCCTGGTGACCCACGGTTCTATGACAACAATTAATAACGGACCTTATTGAAATTCTTTCAAACATTAACAAAAATTCAATTTGTACTTTTTGAGTGCACAAACATTAAAAAAAATACAGAATTGAGAATCTTATTTTTGCAGTTGGTTAAAAATTTGACCAAATTTTGTTGGCCCTTAGAAACTGCTAGGTAGTCTGTGCCTTATCCCTGTAATGTCGCTTTTCTTCCTGGGGTCTCTCGCACGAAGTTAGTTTTAATAGAGATTCAGGATGCTCATTAAACAAAGACTGTCCTTAGTTTACTCCCATATTACTTGCATAATTAAATAATACATTTACAGATGACAATGAAACAGATAAAGTCAACAGGGAAGATGATGAGGAAATCATGTCAACCAAAGAATAACGTGGAGGACGGTAAGTAGGCCACGCTCTTAAGACCTTTAATTTGTCACTATTAAGAGTAACTAAACCCAATACCTTAGAATACCTTACGTCTGTACAATAGATTAATTACTTTAATCGGATTATACGATATTTTTATTGAGAGCTACTACGAAGCTGCTGGGAAGTGTTTGTGCTGAAAGAAGCGGCATAATAAAACAAGAAAGAAGCAATCAAGAAAACTATTTTTAGGGAAAAATAGGGTATCCTTATACACAATGCGATCCGCATATTTAATATTAATATTATAATGTTTTATTAATTCCTTTTTTAGCAAAAATTGATCCCATTAATGAGGGAGTTTTCATTGAAGAGAAGGAAGTAATGTGCTACATAGCATGCATTATGAAAATGGCGAATACGGTATGAACATGTCATTTAGATCAATGAGAATCAAGTTGTGTCTTTATTATTGCCGTTGAAATTGTTTTAATTAAACTGTGAGGAATAACTGACATTTATAAAAGTATTTAGCATATAAATTAATAAAAAGATCACCACAGAACCTGGAATTCTTTTGATTGTGGTTTATGCTTTTGGGCAGTGATCACTTCACATGAGCCATTCGTATCAAATTTGTTTGCCTTCTTTTTGTTTTGTAAAAAAATATTGGTTTCGAAAACAGTAACAAATTGTCAGCGCCCCGAATCTGCTATTTGCAAGTGAAATCTCATTATGAAATCATCAACCGACATTCATACTCGTATCAATTAACATTCCATCAGTATCAAATACATACGATTGGCGTGCCAGTGGTACGCCATCGCTAAACCATAGCGGCACCAATTAACTATAAGACTCTAAAACTAGCAAACACAACTATAATGCCAATGAACGTTTATTTTGTACACAATTGGTTTAGCAAAACCCAGAAGAATAGAATACTAATAGACAATGACGATGATAGTAGAACGTAGAACCGGTAAACGTTGAGTGAAACGTCTTGAGTAGAGACCCACGCTCTCAGACGAAGTGGAACGACGATCTTGGCAGGACGGCTGACTTATCGGCATGCTTTAAGAGGGGCCGATGTCCAACAGTGGACTGTTGCTGATTGTTTAAAAATAAATAAAAAGAATTTAAATTTGTAGATGAAAAACGGTAAACTTAATTACGAAGCTGCGATAAAACAAGCTGATATGCTTCTACCTGATGAAATTAAGGAACCCACTAAAGCGGCTATAACTGCTTGCAGAAAAATCGGTAAGATCTTTACATTGTAGTATACTGTTTTTTTTTTGTGACGAACTACACAGGTTGGCCAGAGAAGCTGATCTTGACTGCTTCACCGGATTGAGAGGTGACATAGCTCTTAGGTCGCTTAGTATACTGGAAACACTATTTGTTTTATACAAACTGGGTTGCATTTTTAATACTTTATATATTTTGATATAAGAAGTTCACCAAGGACCACCCAAGCTAGGTGTTCCTTGGACAACTTATATTCATTGCTTTAATTGAAAAAAAATATTTCAGCCGATTCGTACAAGGACGTCTGCGAAGCATCATTCTACGTGACGAAATGCATTTATAGCGAAAATCCAGCTATTTTCTTTTTCCCCTAATATTATTTATGTACATAGGTTCTATGTGATAAATAAAAATATGTTACATTTAACTTTTTTAATTAATTAAAATCTATTTAATACTTTGAATGTTTACAATGAACAATTTTTTGACGACCCAAAACAGATTAGCCCGTGAAGCCGGCCTGTACTGCCTCACTGGATTTGGCCACAAACTAAAGAATCTTTTGCCTTTATAATAAAAAAAAAATGTGTAAAAATCATTTGGTTCCAACAATGGCGTAAGTTTTTTCTTCTGTATAACAATTAACGTGAGATACATCAATTTAAAGACAATTACGTGCAATTTAATGGTCTGAAGTTAAGAACTAGTCAATTATCTGCTATTAGATGATACAAACATTGTTGTTTTTTATTCAATGTGAGTGACAAATGAGCACGTAGTTTACCTGTAGTTGTGTGATATATGTGACACATTGAAACGCCGCAGATGTGTTCTGATACCTGAGAGATAACGACAGAATGCAATACATTCAAGTTCCGAAACAATTGCTAGGTGACAGATTAGGTGACGAATAGTAATTAGTGTTGTGACCTCATAGTTGATATTTTAAGGTCAATAGGCTCAATAACAATGCTGTGGTTTGCTATCAATTATCAGCGGCTGAAATGTCTTGTTAATCCCAATATCTAGGCGCTGCTAATATCAGCTTTGGACTCGGTGGAAAGGCTAAGAGTTTAATTGATGTCGCTGCTGAAACCAATTTGCTGTCTTTAGCACAGGCGTAAGGTGGCAAGCCTCTTCGTGTTTTACAGACCGCAGATACCGCTGGATTTCATTCTTTTGCTGTAGACATTCTTCACGCTCGAACAAAGCGCTCTGCTTCGCATTTCATTACTCGCACAGCACAGGACTGGAATACTTTTGCCCGTGTTTGTATGTTGTACTCCGATTTTAATTTGTGTGTTTTCAAGAGTAGAGTGAATATGCAAAGATTTAAAAATTTTTCAAAACTTAAAATTTACTAAGCTGTCAGTGCGTCTGTCAGTGTGCTTCAGTACCATCCACTGAACTTTACTAGACTGCATTACCGATGTATGCGTGTATGCGTTTATGCATATGAACATCAGAAATAACAAATCATTATGAAAATCCGAATAATTGTGTAGAAAAAAACTCGTGGGTCATTTTAATGTTACGAAGTTTTTATATGTTCACATTAGGGATTTTTTGTTTTCAGGTTTTTTAGTTACGCTGCTTTTGATAATCAGTAATGGGCAAATCTTGTTCGACAGCTTTTTATTTTAAAAGCTCACCCACTTGTCTTTTTTTATGCTTTATAAGCAAGTGCTTGACTACGATCCCACCTAATGTTAAGTGGAAATGCAGTCCTGGATTGTAAGGCACACTAGCTTAGTAAACGCCTATTCACTCTACTCTTGAAAATACCCACATTGTAATCGGAGGGAAAGACAGACGAGGGCAAACTATTCCAGTCCCTTGCTGTACGAAGAATGAAAGATGAAGCAAAGCGCTTCGTTCGGGTTCGTCTTTCAGGATACCGCGATAACATGTGAACATCAGCAATGATCGTTGTGTAAGATAAAATCTAAATTGAATTTTAAGTACATCCCAAAATAACGTACAAGATCATAATCACTGAAGATGGTTATCATAAATAGGGGTAAAATATAATAGACAAAATTATATTGTTAATAACGATGATTACATTGCACGAGTAATTGTTAACCATGCAATATTCAAATAAGTATAAAAAGTGCTGCTACAAAATCAGATAGGCATAGAAGTGTACGATCTTAACAGAGATGGCGATTTTTCAATTGGTACTTTGCACCTGTGTCATTGGTTTGGCGTTGGTAAGTTATAAAAGATCTTTGAAGCGGATTACATCGTATCTTTGAATCGGATTACGTCTATAACTGTTGAACGCAATATCCAAACTAATTATGCATAGCGTCGTTTTGTAGGTTATGTCAAGACCTTTCAAATTATGTATAGTATTGCTAGATACGAGCTCTGTAGCGCTTTGTACATAGCCGCGAAATTCAAAAGACAAAAAGGCGGAAGGGAGATATTTGACAACCTGATAAAGACAGACAAACTATGTTATTTTTTTTTAAATATGTTTGCATGGTGGCCGCCATATTGAAATTATGTTATATCTTGTAAATACTTTTCTTTGCCCTACCTAGTAGACTCATTCTAGAGTAAAACTGCATTTTTTTGAATGGAATCAGTGGATATCAGTGTCCGGGCTGTTACCTCAAGAAGCATAGCACGCAAGCACCCGAGTTCGATCCCCGGTGCCGGCACCAATACATTTGTTGTTGCAATTTTATGTGCTGATTTACTCATCGGTGTAGGAAAACATCGTGAGGAAACGTACATGTCTTAAAAAAAATTCTAAGGCATATGAAGTCTCCACAGGGTCACACGCACTAGGGCCGCGTGGCCGACTATGCCCTTGTACTGTCTTTACGGAGAAGGCCTGTGCCATATAGTGCGATATATATATATTCTTGTGAAATGGATTCTTATTAACTTTTTAAAATGAGGCTCGTGACAAAAAATACACAATAGTTTATTATAGAATCTTAACAAATGTCACCAAATGTAGGTAGTACGATACGTACAATGGTATGTACACAATATTGTCTCGTTGGCGGTTGTCGACGAAATGTATCCGGTGACCGGGCCCTCTCGGGCGCCCTCGGATCGGCATGCTTACGCGTAACATAGTAACCGTCCAAGCCGAGGTTACCCCTCACTGGGGGGACCCTTGTGTCGAGTTACTAGTAATAGAGGTTCAGGCTAAGCGACCTAAGAGCTGTGCCACCTCTCAATCCGGTGAAGCAGTCAAGGCCAGCCTCTCTGGCCAATCTGTGCAGTTCGTCATATAACAAAAACCGGTGACCAGTTTATACTGCTTTTCATGCTCTCTAAAACAGTCTAGAAATTAATCTCCCATGGTATATAAAGGCTGTAATTTTTATACAGATTAGGCACTGCTTCATTTAGATTGTTGCCACCTGCATAGTTCTTAAATCGCTTAACCTAAACCTGACTTGAGGGCCTCCTTAATAATTTTGGTAAAACGCCGATTAAAGATTCTACAATTATAACCTAAGAGATCGTTCAGGTTTAATGACTTATCTATGTCTCCTTTGGTGGTCTTTTTGGTAAATAATTATTGATCAATAATTATTATAATTTCGTCCAAGTGGACCGCGTGCTCGCATGAAAGTGACACTAAACGCTGCTTTGATATACGAGGGAACTTTCCCGAAATTTACCATATGTATTATTCTATTTGTGTTACACATGTTTTGGTTAGTTTCTAACGGAAGCGTTTAGTCACGCTATGTGCCAAGTGTACAATTGAAAATTGATCTGAGAAATAAATTATTTCCGATTGCGTCATGTTCGAGTCCAAGTTGATGCGAGACAATATTATCCTTTTGTCACTTAAATGGAAGTTTAATTAGTAGAACAGAAATAGTTGCTAGCCGTTGCTGGAGTTTCTTCGGCCACTTCTCCTCCCAGCGCCAACGCTTCCCGAATTGGCAAATAAGTTAGTTTAGCTTAGATTGTCCCATATTATATTAATATAGCTACTGAGTCGTGGCGTGGCGCCCTCTCACGAGCCCTCGGAATGCTTACGCGTAACAAATAGTAACAGTCCAAGCCGAGTTTACCCCGCACCGGGGGACATCTATAAGTATGTATATATATTATATCTGTGCATATGAATATATGTATCATAAATACACGCGCGCACTGATCTCTCTTACTCTTACATTGTGATATAGACAATAGGCCTGCACAAGTGTTTTAGATATACGAAACGTAACTCTCTCTTTTTATCTACTTCTATATCTTCACTAACTAACAATCCCCTTCTCAACTTCCATTCGCCAGATTACACTTTTCGTAACACATGCACCATTTTAATCTCAAGTGAAGCGTGGGTAAAGAAGTTTTTACTTCAAAAACTGCTTAGTTTTTTAGTCTGAGGTATTTCTTCTTTTGTTTATTTTCATTGCAATTTAAAGAACTGTATTCATTAAAAAGAAGACTTCGGAAAGCCCCACTTTAGTTAGTGTGTAACTTACAAATGTCACTATATTATATTATATTATAATCTCAACACAGGCCCGTACTGAAGATGAAGTTAAAGCATTCTTCCTGGAACAAAGCATCATATGTGCCAAGGAGCATCCGGTGACTGCAGAGGAAATGGATATGCTTAACAAACACCAACTGCCAGATAGCAAAGCCGCTAAGTGCCTCCTAGCGTGCGTCTACAGAAGAACTACATGGGTGACGTGTCCAATATTTTACTGTTATACCATAGAGCATAAGGGCGGGTACTTTACCAACCGTCGACAATAATATACAAAATTAAGTCCGCAGATATTAAATATTTCACTAAGTTAAATATTGAACCTTACAACTGGAAATTCAAACATTCAATACTCTTTTTTTTTTTTGTTCACGCGGGGGAATCTTTTTATAGACCATCCTCCGGTACCCTGGGTGGGCCCGGAGGGATGTGTGGGACTCGGCCTGGGCAGCCTCTACCCACTAAACCTTCCGCGAATGCCATCAGCCGTTATGAGCGGGGTGCCCCGGATCTGTCAGCGACAGGACACCCCAACGACCGGCCGGTCCCGGCAAAGACCGGACTTCATCCTCAAAGGGGACTTCTCCGGCACTCAGAGAAGTCCCGACGACGCCAAAGCATGCTGGAGCCAGGTACCCATCCTGGCCCCGCTTCGGATTACGGGGGCGGCAAGAGGAGGCGTTCGTAACACCTCCTGCGCACCCCGATACGTCGCCTGCGGAGGGGAGCCTTTGCGCTCCCTTCCCTGACCCGCTCGTCAGCCTCCTTCTGGGACATGACCGTCTCACAGAAGGAGGCGACCGCCGTCCAAGACCTGTCGCTCGAGACCATCGCAAGAGGTCTACACCACCGATGGCAGATACCATGTCATGGCGCTGCGCTGCCTATCTCAGGCACACCTCGAGGGTGTGCTGGGCAGAGTCCACCATTGAATACTCTTTGAGTGATATTGACTTATGAACTTATTCATACAAATCTTCGCAACTTTTCAGATGGACGACAAGGGAATGTTTGTAGTGGAGAACGCATATAAACTAGCTCAAGAAAAACATCCCGACGATGCACCAAAGTTGGAAAAGTCCAAGACACTGTTCGAAACATGCAAACAAGGTTTTGTAATTAATATAACTTTAAGGTGTTCCTTATCATTATACATAAATACTTCAAGTCCCTGACTCCTGAACAAGTAGTTAAACCTCTATCTCAGGAACTGGTCCTTTACTACTGCTATGATTCAATTAATAATCATATATAAAAATAAAAATTTTAAAATATATATGTTTACGTCTGCTTGGACTGTGCGTAAAAGTATTTTTTATAAGAGGAAGCATGAAGTCTTCTGTTTGCTTACAATCGAGCGACAAAAGTCAATTTTTAATGTTTGCCTTCATTTAATAACTAGATAATGGATGAAAGTTTATAATACTAAAAGATGGACAGCAAGATAGTCATGTTCGTCAAAAAATGTTCAAACAATGAATGGAGTTATGACATTCTTAAGATATCTTCTGTTGTCTTTGTTTAAAGGGGTTATAAGACATTTTTTTTTGACGACCTACATAAATTGGCCAGAGAAGCTTGCCTTGACTGCTTCACCGGATTGACAGGTGGCAAAGCTCTTAGGTCGCTTAGCCTAAACCCTCGGATCGGAATGCGCCCGAAAGGGACGAACCACGACTCGGTCCGTATCTATTTCACGGATAAGACATTGTTTACATATGACATGCAAAATATACAATAGTCGAACAGTTGGCCCTGCACAATTTATGTGTAATTTAAATAGTTTTCATTAATTTACGCCACATCATACTTCATATTTTTATTTAACGTTCAAAAATTCCTAATGACATAACTTATTTGCAAACAGTTAATGAAGAGACTTTTAGTGACGGGGAAGAAGGTTGCGAGAGAGCTGGGAAACTCACAAAATGTCTGACAGAGAACGCGCGTAAGGTGGGTACTATATATAGTTGTCACCCTCAAGGCCCGGCAGCCATAAATTCCCTGAAATTACTTTCACCTTTCATTTTTTCTTTCACCGCGGGAATACTGTTGAGAATGACACACAAGTCAATAATTCCGCCATTGCTACATAAACTTTTGTTTATGGTATCAACAAAAATAATAATTAAATTATCTTTTTTCCAGCTTGGTTTCGAGTTGGACTAAAGGCTTATTGAAGATATACATATATATTTATAAATGAATATTAATATAAAATAAAACTCGTGAGCAACTAAACATTTTGTTTTTTTTTTATTTGGCAACCATAGAAAAAGAACACTATACATGTGAGGTTAAATACAGAATACAAAACTTTCCTAAATATGTACGGTTACATTTGTTGTAAAAATATTATGCAATGTGAGTACTATAGATGTATACGGTATATTTTATTAATGAATATAAATGATGACTTAGTAATTAAAACTAAATACATATTTTAGGTTATAAAAAAATCATTCTTATATTTGAGCTAAGTTAGAATAGAAACTTATTTTACATGTAATAATAATTCAATTCGTTTTGAATAGAACTATTTTTGTGGATTTCATTGCCTTTTCAGTTTATTTATACGTTATGTTTTTAGTTCGTTACATGTTTTAATCCCAATGTCAAGTTGTTATATGATAATATAATATAGGTTATATTACAAAAACAAATATGTGTCTTTTGATGCATGTATCAACTGGGCCCGGTGCTATTTGCCAATGAAATTACACTATGAAACTAACCAATTATAATTCAATTATATTGTGCAAAAAAACCTAAATCCTAAATTCATTTTTTGATATGTAATTATCAATTGATTTTTTTTGATTATATGATATTGATTAATAATTTAATTGTACCGTCATATTTGAAAGTTGTCATTATGTACGAGATTACTGAATAACGCCATTAAAAACAATACATAAATACATCATTAAAACCGTATCGGCACAGCTCGTTTGAACACAGTTCAGCAGACTCAGGGCACTGTTGATATAACGTATTAATAAATAAATAATAGGTTAAAATTAAACTGCGATAAAATCCGTAGCAAAAGTAGTTTTAATTAAATCAGTAACAGTCGCTATAAAAATACGAACTCATTCATTTCGTGTGTCATACTTTTATAACCCCTAGTGCGACAGTCGCCATTTTGGTTATTTCTGCTTGAATAGCAAGCTCACGTTTCTGACCTCACAGCGCGTGTGGCATAGTCCCGCTCCGAAAATATTTGACTTGCAATATTGTTTTATTTAAGATTCAAAAAATATAATTTAAATGCACGTGTTGCATAACAAAAATTAAAAAAAAATACAGTTTTAGTTTAAAATGAGTAGTCTAGGCAATGAAAAGTATTTGTCACATATATCAAAACTTCAAAATGGCGGCCGTTATACAACCATATTTTATTTTTACTACCGGAGCGGGATTTTGCCATTTGAAGGGCATTTAATACTGTAAACAGTTTAGAAAACGTAGGCCTTACACTTAGGCTTTATTTAGATTTAGTAGCTTGGTGTAAAAGAAATCAAAAACATCAATAGAAGTGGCGATATTATTGTAGCCAGAGACTAAAAAAAAAACTTGTGCCAAAAAACCTAGCTACAGGATAATGATCGCATTTGAAACGAAAGTTTCAGTAAAAGCAATTAAGTTTTTTTATATAAACAGTTGCACGGCTCAAAGTATATAGCTTACTTCCTAATTTCTTGTAACTAATTTGAGAGAAAACCTAACACTTTTTCTTCTTTGTAGTATTTTGAGTATAATTGAAGGAATTTGTTCTCATTACCATAATATTAAAAATTATGTGTTAATTTATTTTCGACTTTTTATATTCTTACGCTCTGGTATATATCATATCATTTAAAATGATGATTTATTTATTTACCGAGTTAAGTAACGTCTTCAAAAAAAGCCAATTACTATACTTTTACCGAGATTTTTAGATTCCTAAAGTGAGAGAGCCTAAAACTAACTTATAGCCGGATACATATTTAAGAAAGTGGTTTTTTGTACTTAATAATTAGATAAAGATAGACAAACTGTCGTACAAGATGAATCTACTTTAAAGAAAGTAATTAAATTATTATAATAGATTGTAAATGAAAAACGTACTAACTCTAAAATATCGATTAAATATCAATTTCAAATAACACTAGAGGGTCGAACTTAAAAATAACAAAAACTGCCTTGTTTGTATTATTATCGACCCTTAATGGGTTGATAATTCACAACAGAGGATAAACCTTAAGCCGACCGGCCCGCAGCCCTGTAGTTCTGGGCTCTTAAGAATAAGACTACGGTATCCCCTGCCTGTCGTAGAAGGCGACTAAAAGGGGCCTCGGGTTCACTGGGCGACAAGGGTGGGGGCCTTTGTCGTCCGCCAAGGTGGACCCGGGAAGAAGGCGACATCGGCTGGCCCGTGTCGCCTTGCACTGCGATGGCAGAGGGGGGGAGGGAGTAACCTCCCCCCTCGGGACGTGCCCTCCTTGAGCACAGTGCAGAGGGGCTCCGGTGCGTTCCTCTGGAGATCCCGGAGCCCCTCGTCATGCACCGAGGAAAGGGCCACCGGGGAGGTTTTAGTGGGTAAAAACCCCACATAACCGCCGCCTTCCCCCCAGAAGGCGGGGTATCTTTTTGAAGATTTCCTCCTCGTAAACAAAAAAACCGATCGCAATTTTCAGCAGAATATTTGGACAAATGTTGGTGAATATCCTTTTACATACAAATAAATCATTGCATACCAACTGACAAGAGCCTCGAGTCTGCTAAACCAGTTGTGCAGATAATGAACATTCATTGGCGCCATTGTAGTGATACTATGATTTACCGATGGCTACTGGTACGCCAATCGTGTGTAGTATTTGACATTTTAATGATGGAATGATAATTGATATGATTGAATGATTTCGTAATGAAACAACACTGGCAAATAGCAGACTCGACAATATCTACCGTCTCTAGACAAGAATTATTCACTTACTCAGTTTTCATTTTAATTATATTTATATGTCTTTTAAAATCCTAATACAAAAACAGTTGGTATCTAAAACCAAACTGTGTACACTAACCATTAAAACATTGTTCGTAAACTTGCTAAGTTTTAAAAAGGTATTATTAAATAATTCTAATATTTATATTATTATACAAATTACTGTGTTATAATGTCAGAGGAGAATTTAAAGTGTTGTGGAGAGCTTTGCTTAATTAATAAGCGATCAAAGCGGTGATTTTGGCTAACTTAATTAATTTAGTAGTTATATTCCTCTTACTTTATCATTTAATAAAATATTTTTGTAAGTATTAATAATAAAATCGTTACGTTTCTTTATAGCGAATGTTGTGTACACCTGTAATTGGCATACACAACAGGACTTAGTTTGTAAACTTGATTATTACAACAATGTATGCTTGTGTAATGCTGTTGGTGTATCATATTAAATAAATAAATAAATAAATCAAAGAAGTCTTTAATTTGAAAATTTGGTATTTAATATATTTAGTGTCATAGGTAGGCGGGTAGATGTAAAAAAAGCGGATACAAAACCGAATTGGTCCGAGAACATTTAAGTGTTATTATAAAAATATTAATAGAAAGATATGTATTACATATAAATACTTATAAAAATACAATTACATTAATTTCTTTATCACAACATAAACAGGATCTATTTGGGATCAAGTGCTAATAGAATTGGCACAATAAAGTGCGTCGAAGAATTTATCTATGCAAATAAATAAAATTGGATTGTCTGTTTGTTAAATTAACCGCGTTTTTTTTTTCAAAGAAAGCTAGCAGTATTTCTCTATTGTTGTTAACCATTCCAACAAAGCTTAAACTTGTGCTAGGAGATGGTTGACGTCAGTAGTCGATTGGTGGATTCGAACCTACGAACTTACGATCTCAGACCGTACCCTGAACCAATAGGCTATTGACGGTATATGTATATGAATATATGAATGAATAGACGAATATCTCCGGAATGGCAAGAATGCATCGATTTTGACGAGACTTTCACTGGCAGATAGCTGATGTAATAAGGAATAAGTTTTATGTTAGAAAATTTAAATAAATAGCAATACTAAGCCAAATAAAAATTGATGGTGCATTAGGCCTTTCAAAGACAATAAATAGAAGAGACGAGTGGATTTGCGATAACCCGGAGTTTAATAGGGACTAGACTACTAGAGCGTGGTACAGCGATCGCTGTCAGACTACAAAGAACAATATTCTATTGTTCATTTGTTCATATATGATCACTAATACTTACTATGTACTATGCAAATGTACTCATATGTTACATGATTAAAGATTACAATGCATTTTGTAGTGGAGATAATCTAGACTAGGTGCTATTATGTATTTGGTTGAAATGAGAAATCCGTTACTTACCATGTACTCAATCCTAAGTTTAATAGATATATAGGTACAGAGCTTTATGCCAGAACCATATTTAATACTGACTCCCGTAATTAAATTATGCCCATCAGTGGTCAGGAACCGACCACCTATCAACTATGTATGTATGTCCTACAACACCTATGTATATCCACTTTATCTGAAAACATATTCGGAGATGGCAAGAATACTTCAAATATTTTTGATATATTATGTAGCACCTATGTATTTGTATTCTTACAAATTTCAATGTGAATTGAATAATCATTTTAAAAACGGGAAATAAATCTCAAATGTAGATTTCAATATATACATTTACAATATTTTATTAGATTATTTACAAACTACACAATTGGCACAATATGTAAAAAATAAAATTTTAGTGGTATAAAAATCATTTTTTTTATTTAAATTTATTTATTTTTAAAATTCCAAATAATCTTAAGCTTGTGCTAGGAAATGGTTCACATCAATATCCTAATAGTGGATTAGGACCTACGACCTTACGATTCGCAGACCATACCCTTAACCATTTGGCTATTGACGCTTAAATAAAATAAACTGATTTAAGAACGACAATACACTAATGGCCAGTGCAGTTTCTCCTCTATGATTTTGTTATAAAATAATTTGTGAGAAAGCATTATAACACAAATTATAATTTTCCTTCTATGAACTTTAACTGTGCCAAATCTCACTACAAGTAAGTACTTTAATGTCACAAAGTTTTATCCTCAGATATTAATAGATCAATAAGTGTTAAGACAAGATGATGAACAAAATCAAATGATCACTAGAAATGTTGTAAACACATTCAGTTTCCGAAGATCTACACGGTAGAAATGGAATTTATACAAAATTAAGGTTTCATTTATTTCATCATATTGTGCCAAAGGTTTATTCACAAATTGCATTGATTCACTGCAGTTATCAACATTTACAAAACCTAAGACTGTGTCAAACAGTTATTATACTCTACTTACACATGACCTTTAGATACTAGAATAGCAAGATATATTTGAGATGGCCTACAATTCATTATATACAGAAAAATCAAAGAATGAGTACACGGTAATGTGGTACATCTAATCAAGAAGTACAAGATGACCTTCAGAGAGGGTCTGGTCCTCCTGATGTTATATGCTGTCGTAACTGTTCGGATCGGGGGTTGTGACGGGTCCAGCACCTCTGGTAGGCAGCTTAAAGCCATTGATCATAAATGCCCAACCATCCTGAAATTATTAATAAAATCAAGCTCTATTGTGCATTTAGAGAGACAAACAGAAACGAATTTCGCCATCCGCCGGGCTTAGTGAGGGTAAATCCTTATCACAAGGTAGAGAGTTCAGTTCAGTCAAGATTATAAAGCTAAACATGGCACTCCTCGCTGGTTTAAAGAAATTCTCAGACCAAAACCTGTCTCCTTTTTTTTTTTTTTTTGACGAACTATCACAGTTGGCACAGAGAAGCTGGCCTTTACTGCTTCACCGGATTTGAGAGGTGGCACAGCTCTTAGATCGCTTAGCCTGAACCTCTATTAGATGGTAACTCGACACAAGGGTCCCCCCAGTGAGGGGTAACCTCGGCTTGGACGGTTACCATTATTACGCGTTAGCAGTCCGGTCCGAGGGCGCCCGAGAGGGCCGAACCACGACTCGGTCGGTAGCTATTTAATTAACGAAATCTATTGGGACAATCTAAGCTAAACTAACTTATATGCCACTTCGGGAAGCGTTAGCGCTGGGAGAAGAAGTGGCCGAAGAAACTCCAGCAACGCTCCTAATCCTATCGAGAGGGTGGGGTTTCCCCATGAAGTGCTTGTATCGCGCAAGGATTATTCGCAACCTCCGACGGTCGCGGATGGACGCTTTGTGGCTTTGTAGAGATCTAGCCTGTGCAACGGTGATCACATCGTCCGGATCGTCGAGAACATGTCTCGGCCTCCGGGCGACGCGTCTGAATTTACAAGTGGGGATAGCCTTGTAAGTGGCGGCACTCACAAGAAGTTTATTTGAATGTTTGGTGGCAGTCTCGAAAAACCGTCGAGATGCCTGCTTAAAGAATTGGGCTATCGTCGGTAGCCCTGTATCGACATGTAATTCGCGGTTGCGTACGAACCACGGCGCACCCGTGGCTCGTCGCAGAAAACGATTTTGGATAACCTGGAGTCGGTGGATATGACGGGGGGAGGCATGCGCGAAGACCGGGCTCGCGTACGTCATAACGGGACGTATTACTGCTTTGTAGAGTGTCACCTTATTACGAAGGGACATTTTACTCTTTTTATTGATTAAGTGATATAGGCGGCCCATTACGTGGGCAGCCCGGGTCCTAACTCGAGTTACGTGCGGTCCGAAGCTGAGTCTCGGATCTAGAAGTACACCGAGGTATTTAGTTTCGGTAACCCAGGGAATGGGACTACCGAGAAGTTGGATATTGGGGAGAGACGGAGGGCTACGCCTAGCTTGTCTCGAAAAGTACATGGCTGCGCTCTTAGCCGGGTTGATTTCGATCCTCCATTTCCGGAACCAATCCCCTAAGGCATTGGCCGCGGTCTGGAGTTTCTTGAGAATGATTTCGGGGGAACGCCCCGAAGCATATATGCCAGTATCGTCGGCGAAAAGGGCTAGCTCCGCTCTACGTGAGCGCGGGATGTCGTTGGTGTAGAAAAAAACCTGTCTCCTAAAGCACTAGACTTTATATATATTAGAAAATGCTTAAAAAAAAAGTACAGATAAAGAATAGACAGCATATTGAATACTCACTTTAACAAGGTTTGGTAAATCGGACCAGAATCCTAAATTCGGTATAATTTCAATTCCCGTTGCACCCATCAGGAATTTTTTGGTACAAATTCCTAGGACGAGATAGAATATGACGAATGAAAAGAATATAATCAACAATGTAGAGCCGGTCGATCGACCAGGTTCCTCAATTTGTCGTAAACAAGCATTTTTTGAGTAAAAGGACAAGACCTGAAAAAAAAGAAAAAAGGTTACCAAATACATGGAATACATTATTATTATCTACCAACTTCCATGTCTGTCCATGTTGAATCTTTAATACTTATGCCCAAAATAAGATCTATACATACCATTATCTATTCAAGTTATTTGTCAATTTTGAACATCCCTTTTTCTTAAACAATTTATCTACCATTTAAAAAATAAATAAACAAACATTTAAATTTTGTTACTTGTAAATATACTTATTTTAATATTTTTTGAATTAAATTGAATAAAATAACATTTCACATACGCATAATTTTTACAGAGATAATAACAAAAAAAAATTAACACTTACAACTTTATCTGGGTCAACCGTAGAATAAACATGTAGGTTATCTTCACCCTCAGAACAAACAAGAAGGACAATGTTTGATCTGAAAACAAATAAATAAACTTCAGAAAGGGTTTTATTCTTAATCCTGTAATGTTTAAAAACCTCTATACAACTTATATAACAAGGACCTTAAAGAATAAACCTACTTCCTTCTTAAAGGAGCACCTCCAACTCCCCTAGTTTTGGTTTATGGGCAATCACTTAAAATCAGTTATGCTGCAAGTTTGTATTCCCTTTTAGTGTAAAAAAGAAATAACAGAAAATCTACCTATGTAAGAATTGTCAAACCAGAAGATTACAGGCACTGGCTGTAAACATAATAGTTCTACAAAAGACAATATTATCAATTATCATATGGTAAACAATAGACTATAATGACAAAAATCTACTGTAGTAGATTTACAAAAAGACTATTTTAAATTATAAAGACATAGTTAAATATTTCACTTCAATTGACATAACTTTTAAAAAACTTCCAATTTGTTTTTCCATAAAAGATTACATTATTTAATATTATTACAAATATAATCAAAATTAACATGAGTAGGGAGAAACATGTTTCAAGGAATTAATTTATGTACCAAACCATTAAAGATAAAATCAATTGCATTATCGGATATAAAAGTAATACAAACCAGATTATTTTATTGAAAATGTACTCACGAGGGACCATTATGGTAGATTATTGAAGAACCATCAGGGCTGAATTCCGTATTATTGGTTGTTCCCATAAATTCATACACACCACTATCAATTGTAAATGTTGTGTTAGTTACACGATCTAAATTGTTGACATGTCTACAAATCTGCAATGATGAGATAATTATGAGTAGAAATTAAGAAATAAGTGCATATGTTGTAAAAACAATAATAATATGATGAAATAAAAAATATCATACATAATGGGGAGAGGATTTTATGGTACTTTATACTACACAAGAAAAGAAATACAATCATTATCTAGCAGAGAAAACAGAGACAACTGGCACTGTCCACTTTTTAACAAGTTAATTAGGTCTCATACATAGCAGGGGATGAGACCTTTGTTATATACTGGGCACAAACTTTAGTAGTTGATAAAACCATCAAGATAAAGTATATGTATATTTATACTCTTGCATCTTTTTCACACAAATGAATTTGAGAGTGAGAGTTATTGTTTCTAATCTTTGAGCATGTTTAACTTTAAAAATGAAAAATATATATTTGAATGCACTATAGAGGAAATGTTCCATGTTCCTCTATACAGCATTCAAATGTTCAACCAATTATCTTTAAATATTAATTAAAATGCAATAGAGAATATAAGGACAGAACTGAAGACTTTTACCAGCAGGTAACCATCCAAAAGTTGATTTTATTGACATCAAGCAGTTAAAGAGTTCTTATCAGCAAATAGTAATAACACTTCTGTGCTACCCAATTACAGTTTAAGTTACAATGTGAAGTGGACACAATTCAATCAACAATGTGTCTTGCTTCTTGTCCATATATCATTTAAAAGAGAGATATTCTTTTTATGCATATTTTATGAGCAGACATCTATTTTTCATAAACATAACTGGCCCTACTTGTAGGGACAACCTTATAGCTGAAGAACCAGGGTATCACAATTACAAATCTCCTAATCGCTGATGTCCATTATGAGGCTTGTAAATGTCTTAGAAGACATAAAATTTTGAGATTTTTTTTTCCTATTTCAATTTCTCCAAGATATGACAAACATAGCCTAAATAGAAACTTTGTTCTAAAGGTTGTAGCAGAGAGAATGCACTGTTTTCACTATAATCTTCAGTCATTAACAATTCCAACCAAGGTGAATGCATCCCATGTTGTCCCATGTCAAGCTAAACACCAATAACAACATTCAATATTACGGCATAAACGTTTTTCATTATTCTCGAAAAAGGCAAGTCGAGCCTAAAGCATTGTCAGCATTAAATGTATTGAGTTTACATATTTTTCACATTACTTTATATTGATTATAATGTCTTATCTATTAATTTACAAACTAGATTAATTTACTCCCAATATCCACTATAGGTAGCCTCCCACTAAAACTCGGTAACCTTGTATTAAGAAATTGATTTCTGTTTTGGAACAAAATAATATTCATAAAACATTCAAAAAACACCAACTACTTACGAAACGACACACTATCAATTATAAAGGGAAATTAATACAAAACCCGTTTCAATAAGTATAATTAATCATAGGTGCGTAAAAACTAAGGTACTTACAGACAGTGGTATTGTACACGTGTTATTAGCGACAGTTTCGTTTACCATAGGGCTCACATCAAAACACGGATGATATAAATATGTACTGAGAGTATATTGGGCTCCACCTTTTTTCACCTCGTATATTGAAGCTGAATAAAATGAGCTTTTTACAGACGGAGTTAAGTCGATACCGGTGCCGTTGGAAAATTCACAAACACAAGAACTTTTCTGAACACACACATCTGCATATGATAACGAATATAAAATTGAAAAGTAAATACAAAAGATGTTGCTTGAAATATGCATCTTTAGAGGTATAAACTGCTGATAGGTATATTGGAATTGGATACTATTTTCATTTGACTAATATTCAATATTTGACGTAAGTGCTGAGTTACTAAATCTATGGATTCTCCAAAGTTGCCATTAAAAACATAACTTAGATAATCTTAGTAATAAAAAATAACGTTACAATATGACGAATATATAGAAATAATCTAATAATCCTGTAGAGCACAAGTAAAAATATATTTAATACAAAATTGTGATCAACGCGAGCCAAATAGTAGTGAAGAGCATGGCTTAGATAATATCACCAATAAAACCGCTGAACTTATTCAGTAACAATATACCAATGATCAAATTCATCTAAACGAGACGAAAGATGTCGAAGGCATGAAGTTTTCAAAATGTCTAAGCCATGAAATGAAAGGTAAATGGAAACAGTTAAAAAATGGACTTATTGCGTCCTCCTCATTCCATTACGGCAATAATTGACAGATTACTACTCTAATCTTCTCTATCACTTATTTAATAAGAAATGATCTAAAGGTCTATGTTACCAGGTTATAAATTAAAAAAAATATATGAATACTATGATAACTTGACAGCAGATGACAATAAAGTTTTTGTCTATTGTTATGTTGTTTACTTCCAGCAAAAATTAAAAAAATGTTTTATTTTTTATAAGCAATTTGATGTGCAAGAGATATAACAATATTAATTTAGTGTTGGACTAAACGAATTAATCATCGAAATATAATAAATATCGAAAATGGCTGATAAAAAGAAAAAGATTTTATTTACAAAAGTTGTATTTTGACTATAATGTTTTGTTTACAAATATTAACGTGAGTTTATTAATGAGAAAATAATTTTAGGAGGCAGTTACAACTAGACGCCCGACGATATTAAAATCTGATCGTGAAGTTATTAAGGATCCAAACAAGGAGAAACAGGAAAAAGAAAAACAGCCGACGATCATTTTGAAGACTCGAGAACAAAGTACTGCCAAGGACGAACGCGCCCAAAGTCCGAAACCTCAACCTTCCGAGGGAGAAGGATACCATCCACATAAAATTGCTCAAAATGAAAATAAGGATAAAAAGATTATAGGTGTGCATTCCTAATATAATTGATAGTTATTTAAAGTTTAGGTGTTTGGTCACAACACTAACCGCAAGAAATAATATACCTTTGCCCTACCACTTTAGGTTATTCCACTTTAGGCAAATTCACTGATAAAAGCTCTTGGTCTTGACTGTCTTCCCTCATTGGTGGGATAGGTCGACTAAACAGCAATCGGTTGAGCAACCTTCGTGGAAATGTTACTTGTGATGACCTTTCCATTGGAGCTGTTACCATTTTTAGAGATTTAAAAAAAAACTAATTGTGGTATTTAAATATAATCTTAAGCAATGAAACAGTCATAGAATAAGCTGGCTATATGATTTTGTAATATAGAATGTGCAGAATATTCTGAATATAATTATTTAGAGGATTTAACTTAATAATTTGTATGTTTTGTGGATTATTTAAAGATGTTGATAGGATGGTTAGTAAAACAAAAGTTTGTTACCAGAATTTTTGTTACATAACAATGTACTATGCTGGAAGAGGATTTTTTGTGCTTAAAACTTCATGAGTTTGATGTCATCCGTGATAATGCTTTTTTATGTTGATAAATACAGTAGTCAAAAAAAACTAAAGTGAAAATTTTAAATTACTGATTTGAGAACTTCTAAAAATTGTTTACAGAATCAAAAGCTGCTCCAAGCATGAAGCTAATGACAAAGCCTGTTAAGTTATTAGATGAAAATTTGGAGTTCAGCCAATCTGCTTTGAAGTTTCTTCAGGATTCTAACACAAATTATTTGGTTGTTGGCATAATGGGTTAGTATTAAGAATAATAATCCTGATGTTAAGCAATTCCCTTGAACAACTGTAAGAACAATGTTACAAACTCTAGGATTACACTCTTCTGTTCAAGTTCTAATAAGTATTGTGTTAAAAATCTTAAGTTATAATATATAAAAATAACCACACACAAATTTAATTGCTCAAAAAAGCAAATACTATTTTAAATGTTTTTAAATTATTGATTGATTGATTGTTTTTGTTTGTTTGTGCGTTTCCATATAGATTTCGCCAATGTCGAAGTGTGTACGTTAAACTGCTGTAAAAAGCGGGCTTCGTGACGGACAAGTGATCTAAACTATAAAGAAATATGTGTGGTTTCTGCTGAGACAATTCCGCGCGATAAAAATTATTTTTTATTATTTTAAATTATTAGATGTAATAACTGATAGTTATATGACAGCTTTTGAAACCCACACAATTATTTAATTTTGGAAGAATACTATTCACAACTGCATTTATATAAAATTACTTCTCAGATCAATACAGTTACGGGTGGAATGTCTGTATTTATAATTGAATACTTTTACAGGTACACAAGGTGTGGGGAAATCAATGATTTTAAACTTAATTGCTCAAAGTACAGCTGTTCCAGATATTTGCACACAGATATTGCATTCACATGAAACCACTAACTGTACATCGGAATCAAATGATGTTGCCAATGTTGAAAATCAAATGGAAACTTTAAATATTACCAATACAACTCAGACAAATGAAATGCAAAGCAGTAATAGTTTTTTTAAATTTAAAATGCAGGATATGGAGCAAATCGAAAGAGGTGTTCATTGTACAAAGGGTAAATGATTATTATTACTTTTTAGGACAGAAGGGCTTTTACAAGGTCTGCTGATGTTAAATGATCACTGCTGCATATAAACACTTACTAAAGGAATTGCAAGTGTTATTCTATCCAGCTGTTGTTAATTTTGTGGAGAAGTCAACTTTTTTTTTACTTGTATTGGTATTGTTTCAAAACTAGCTAGGATCTATGTGATTCGAATCTTCCTCCTCATCTTTTCTTTGGGCTGTACCCCTAATTAGAACAGGTTATCGGCACCTTCAGCCGTAGTCCTGGGCTTATTGAATAAGACTAGTATCCTCTGCCTGTCATCATGGCGACAAGGGTGGGGATAGTTATTGTTTACTACTATAGTGAACAATAACTTTCCCCACCCTTGTCCCCGACCCGAGAAGGCGACACTGCTGGTCCCATGTCGCCTTAGCACTGTAAGGGTGTTGGGGGACGGAGTAACCTCCTATGAGACAAGCTTAACAGTACAATGCAGAGGAGATCCAGTGTGTTCCATTTCATTCAGAAGCTCCTCGCCGTGCACCGAAGGTTCTCAGTCACAAAAACCCCCCTAGAGGAGGGCCTCTAGGGGGCTAGCATAATTTCTGGGGGGAAAACGGGGTGTCTTGTTAAAGATTCCCTCCCCCCTATCAACAGAAAAAAGTTTATTGGCACCTTAATCTTTTGGTCCAACTAAGCTCTGATAAAAAGTGAGCTCAGACATTGTCTCTGTGTCTATCTGGGTAAGGTCAAACACATTTAATATTATTATCATAATAGTTATTCCCCTTGAATTGTATAGAAAAACGAACAGTATGAATGCTTTAAGAATACATAACTTTTCTCACTGTATAATTTGTTTAATGTGTTATAGGTGTGGATATGTATGTAACAAATGACAGAGTAATATTATTGGACTGCCAGCCATTATGGTCTCCGTCTCTGATTGATGAATCCAATAACATAGCGATGAACCCAAGATGTGCCAATATAGTGACTGTAGATTGCCTAGAAATAGCATCTTTCCTAATGTCCATTTGTCATATACTGATAGGTGTGCAAGACTGGTTCACGGATTATAATTTTGTCAGGTAAGCTTGTAAATGTAAACTTCTCTATATTTTAACTGGAAACCAATAGCTGTCTTTTTTCTCACACTCAACTCTCCCTCTTAACAAACCCAGCACTTGTCAGCACATTCATATCAACGGTATTCAGCGGAAAATTGTCCTAAATTACTTATTACTGAAGATTTCCCCCCCCCATCAACAAAAAAAAGGTTTAGACCTCGTCTGCATATAACAATTCTAACAGTATAACAACAATTTTTATTGTCAAAAAATTATGAATTTTTGAAATTGTTTTTCGGCTCCGGTGTAATATTATATATTCGGATTTTATATAGATACGATATTACCGCTTTCTACCGTCGATATAATCTCTCGCCCGACGAGGTGACACCGTTCCGATACTTCTTTTTATATAAACAGCATAATATTCCCCACTATTTCTCCCTTGTCTCGAGTTACTAGCGATAGAGGTTCTGACTAAGCGACATAAGAGCTATGCCACCTCTCAATCCGGTGAAGCAGTCAAGGCCAGCTTCTCTGGCCAATCTGTGTAAAAAAGAAATGCCCACAATAGAGGCTTCGAGGCTATATGTTTGAATTAGATGTTGAAAAAAATCTATTACTTAGTTTTACCATAAATTATTTAGTAACAATCCCGACTAAAAAACTGGTAATTTTATTTCTAAAATAATTTGTGGCCAAGGAGACTTAATCCAGCTCTGATTTTACCTAATCGTGGTCTGATGTTAACGTAATAGCGTTCAACCAATAAATTTTAAAGAACGTGACAATTATAGATATATACAAACAGCAGAAATGTTGAAGCCGACGTTATCCGCTTCGAGTACTATCACAACTGCTGAAGGATCGGAGTCGTCGAATGATGGTGAATGGCAGCCACATTTATTGATGCTGCATAACAGATGCCAGCTGGAAGACTTTACACCAGAAGCTATAAAGACTATGCAAGATTTCTATAGGTGAGAAAAAATTTTATTGCTTACTCCGCATTTTCAATAAAAATATGACTAACATTCTTGTTAACCATTCCAAAAAAGTTTAGGCTTGGGTTAGGAGATGGTTCACGTCAATAGGTGAATGGTAGATTCGAACCCACGACCTAACGTTTCGCAGACCCTAAACTAAAGGCTACTGATGCTTTAAACCTGAACATAATCCCAAAAGCCATTCAATTTAAGTAAAATGATTCTCTTCTTAAATATATATATAAAAAAAAAACTTTGAAATTGTATTGTAAATTTTCTTAAGATAATATGTAACTTCAAGTATTAAAATACGCTACTATTTGCTACTACAATAGTGCTAAAAGTAATTAAGATTGTTAAAATGTCAAAGTTTGTTAAAAGTAAGAGAAAGGAATTTAGTTTTTGTTAAAATATACCTGTATAATTTTTTATATTTTGTAAGTAGAACTAATGTCGTCTGTCTGAGGACAGACTGAATTGCAGAATGGCCGAGTTGTAGGAAAAAAAAAACTTTAAGTTGTATCCGATTGTTTAGAAAGTATAAAAGATGTATCCGAATGTGAGAATGAAGATGAGTGAACGAATGGCGTGCGATTGGGAATGAAAGAGAAAAAAAAAGACGAACATTACATTAAGGATAAATAATATGATTTTATTTCAAACCAAAAATTCATGTACAAACCAGTTCGATAATAGCCGCAGTAGTAAAAACTGTGTCGCAGCTATTAACTCCCATCTCCAAACAGTTAAATACAAATACAAATTTAGTAAAATTAACAACTTATAATGTAATTTAGTTTAATTGTTTTGTGTGTGTGAGTGTGTTTGTGTGTAAAAGGTTGCGTGTGTTAAAGAGTGACTGTATGTGTAGCGACGAGTATGAAGGGAGTGAGTTACTCTGACTGTTTATTATGGTTTTAAAAGGTTTCATTACATTACGATTAGGAGTTACGACGTGGACAAGTGTAATTAAGGTGAAAATAAAAGAAGTTTTTCGAGCCACTATTTGTGCGTTATTATTTATTCAGACTGCTCCCCCTCCTTCATATATTTAAGAGATGAAATACAGTATTTCAATTGTGTCTCTTTCGCAGAAAGGCTTTCCAAAAGTCCAACTTGCAACTTAACTCCGGCATGTATATGTACAGCGATACTAGCAAGAACGGCCTCCACGTGGATCAAGTGTGTAAAGGTTATAGCATTACCAATTGTGGACCGCCCATGAATTTGTTCCTTCTACCCGAGATTTACAGCGATTTTGGTAAGTTGCAGCATTGCCAATGACAGGTTGTACCGTTACCACAGCGCAGTTCTTACCGCTGCAAAAGTGGACACGGTTGGATAAGCAAGCGAGGGTCGAGAGGAACTCCTTTTCTTGGACGTGCTTTGGCTTAGTGCAGACAAGCACCGGTGCGTTTTGCTGGAGATCCTTTTTTTGTTGTTGACGGTGGGGGGGGGAATCTTCAACAAGATCTGTGCATGGTGAGAGGCTCTGGGATCTCCAGAGGAACGCGCCGGAGCGCCTCTGCACTGTGCTCTTCGGAGAGCACGTCCCGGGCGAGTAAACCTTCCCCTCCTGTGCCAGCGCAGTCTTCTTCCCGGGTCCACTTTGGCGGACGACAGAGGCTCCTCTCCTACCCTTGTCGCCCAGTGAACCCGAGGCCACTTTTCTTCTACGACAGGCAGGGATACCGTAGTCTACGTACTACGGTGTTATTTGAAGGACAGCAATTTATTTTGCTATCAATAGGTTACTGATAATATACCAATTATCTTAATCTATGTGAGTCGGCCTTATCTACACAGGTGTGTAAAACATAGCATTGCTGGTTAGTGGATTACTTTAGGAATTGCAGGTGCGTTTACAACCTCCTTTAGCTATCTCACTTACCGGCAGAGAAGCAAATGTATATAAGTGTATATCAGTCTTTCTCAAAATTGGCAATAACGCCCCCTTGAGGGCATTAAGGGGACTAGAAAAAATGGGGGAGGGGCTGAAAAATAATTGATTTCCAAAGGGGTAAAAGAAATAAGTTTGATAATCACTGGTGTATATAAATATATCTCCACTTCACAGCGTTGTACAGAATACCTAATTCGTATTTAGAAGAACTAGCAATATTTTTATAAATGTTACTAACATTCTTGGTAACTATTTACACTAAACTTAAGCTTGTGCTAGGTGAATTCGAACCTACGACCTTTCGCAAATCGTACCCTGAACAATTAGGCTATTGACGCTGTGTGACGTTCTATGAAAACACTTTATATGTGGGGGAACATTATTCCATGCTTTTCAACAACAAAAATCCAATGAAGGACCATTCGCTGTTTACAAATAGTTTGGAAGCGTCAATAGCCTAATGGTTTAGGGTACGGCCTGCGAATCGTAAGGTCGTGGGTTCGAATCCACCATTCGACTATTGCCGTGAACCATGTCCTAGCACAAGCTTAAGCTTAGTTGGAATGGTTAACAAGATTGTTAGTAATATTTCTCAAAAAAAAATAAGAAATATTACTAGCTTTCTTTTTTAAAAAAAAAAATTAAAAAAAAACTATACATTTACAAACCAATCATAGTATAAATAAATATTCGTCCATTTGTCGCGTACATAATGCAAATTTAAGACATATATAGTTTTCTCATGGATGCCATTGTCGGAATTGGACCAAATTTGGATAAATGGGATCACACGGGAAGGTCAAGCTTTGAAATAAAAAAAGAATCATCAAAATTGGTTCACCAAACATAGACCAATTGAGATTCTCCTATTTTGAAGTTTGAAAATATATTATAAAGATATAATCAGTTGATTTATGTGTAATCATTATAAATTTATTAACAGATAATAAGGAAATATACCGAGGGCATCCGCCTTTCGAACAGCTAGCGAGAAGACTCCGCTGGCTTATCTTGGGAGCCAACAGGCATCAGATCACAAACGTGCCTAATTTGTCCGAGAAAGGGTGGTTCCAATACTGCAGTAAGGCATGGGAAACTATAAGGAAATGCACATTCTTTATCGAGTACGAGAGATTATTGCCTTGAAAACTGCCTAGCGGGCTTCCTTGATAAAGATTACTACGATAGGAAGATAAGAAGCAGGTGTTCTCGTCATAAAAAAAACAAATATGACAACGGCCAAAAGTATTTTATTATAGATAAAATGAAATGCCTCTTTATTGTAATTAGGTATTGGACCCAATAAAAGCTTTTAAAATTACAAATAATTGTTTGATTGTTTTCAATATTGTGTTATTAAACATTTTTTGAAAGCATTGGCAATAATTACAAGGCTTAATCAAGCTATTTATAAATAAATAATGTATCCTTTATCGACGTTTCTACTAAAATACACTGGGGCTTGTTAATTATAATGTGCGCTACCGGAATTCCCAGCCCACTGCCACTTCTCCCAGCGCAAACGCTTCCCGAAGTGGCACTCAAAGTTAGTTTAACTTTTGAATGTCCCTTAGTCGTGGTTCGGCACTCTCGGGCGCCCTGGGATCGGAATGCTTACGCGTAACATAGTAACCGTCCAAGCCGAGGTTACCCCTCACCGGGGGGACCCTTGTGTTTAGTTACTTGCGATAGAGGTTCAGGCTAAGCGACCTAAGAGCTATGCCACCTTTCAATCCGGTGAAGCAGTCAAGGCCAGCTTAGGAAGGGGTCCTGTCTGCTATAATACTGGATTTCCTACTTTACACTATTATTTTATGTACCATAAGTTAACTAAAGAGTCCCACACATTAACAGACTGCCGACCGATATTAGTCTGTCAGTTAACCGTAATAAACACACTCACAGGTTTTGAAATGGGCGATATAGACCTTGGACGGCAGGCCGCCTGATACGACCAGAGACTGCAGGCCTGTTAATGTGTGGGTCCCTTAATGTTGTGAAACGCCGGGAGATAAAGGCCCATAACCTATCTATAAATATAGACATAATTGAGTCCTGTAATTGTTTTAAAATTTACATGAATCGTTTACTGATATACGCTGTTAATAAGAGGTTTACGCCGTTGTTCCGGAGGTTTGTAGGCATGTTGATAGACGCTCGCTAGACGCCAATGTTCCGGATAACCTGTAGCATTTGCGTCCCGCCAAATGCTAAAAGGCGGTGCTAAAGTCGGTATCGTGTATGATTTCTTAGTATACGGGTGTCGCATTTTCGGCATTTTTACACCCTTTGAGTCGTTAGAACCGACACTTTGAACGGAGTTAGGGTTTCCCGCTTTAAACGCAAATTTATAGTCTTCCTTTTGCTTCGGATCTTTTAAAAGTTTAACACCGTTACAGGAGAAACAATGCTTATGTTTGACGTGATTCGAAGAGTTGTCTTTCGAGAGCTTCGAGATTGATTCGCTCGGTGAACTTTGATGTAACTTGCCTTGAGCAAGTGGTGTTTTGTCATAAGACTCTAAACTGTGTCTATTACGATTCATGTCAAAATTGATATTCTTATCGCCATTTGATTTCCAAGCATCTTTTATGGCTTGTAGTTTGTCCGGTCTTTTGCTGTCAGTGCTGATAACAGTGCTCGGAGTGCCACATCCATGAACACCATCACATTTGTCGTTCCTTACTGATGCTGAAGAGCTTTTTCTACTCGAAGATCTAGATCTGGCGTTTTCAATAGCGTTATGCTGTGGACAATGCTGAACATCGCACGAATCCTTTCGTTTCTCTTTTGTCATATCTTTTTCGAAATAGGGAACAGGATGATGACCTATGTCCTCGACAATTCGATTCTGATTAAAAATAGGAAAGGAGTGACCGGTTGGGTTCTGGACTTCCTCCTTTGGAGTATGAACCATCGTGAAGACAGCTGGAGCCTTAGATCCGTTAGATCCATCAATATGTTTAGGCGGTGTAGGTTCCAATTTGGGATCATCAGACCTGAAATCCCAGCAGATAGCTAGATCCATAAGTGACATAGGCTTTTTGTATTGTCCTCCCAAATCCAAAGCAGAAGTCGATGGACGTTGCTTTCGTTCTTCAGCTTCCGTCTCGGTTTTCTTAGGGTCACAGGTTTTAGGTCGGTGGACACGCATCTTAGTACAGCAGGTGGGACCAGAGGCTCCATAACCTTTCCATCCTATAGCGTATGGCTTGACTACTACGTCAGAGTCTCGGTGTTCCCCCACTTTGGTCATATGACGATATCCCAGAGTATCTGGCAATGGCTGATGTTCTAAGTTTCCAACGTGCATATTCTTTGCGAACTGAAAGTTTTGCGATACATTTACATATGGAAGTTTTGTTGTTTCGCTCTTTTTAACCAATTTCATCGTATCGGCGACTCGTTCATTTTGTGTAGCATTTTCTGCAACTTTTCTCCAAAAATGATCGGTTCGGTCTTCCTGAGCTCCGTGAATTTGCTCCAGAGAATCTTTTAGCAAATGGTCATAACTTTCATGTCTATTTTTTGGATCGGTTGCTGACCCGGGGACGTACGGACCACCAACGCTATCAAATACCTCATGTTTATCTTCGTTTAATCCTAACGGATCATCGTCTTCACCATTGGCATTATTGTCCTGGTCAGATTCCTTTTCTAAGTTTCCTTCTGCTATAGTTAAATTTTTAAGTTCATTATCTTGATCCTCCTTTTTGCACAGACATGTAAAAACAGATTAAACATTGCCAAAAATTAGATAAACAGTATAAAAATAACAATTTCCTACGTCAGAGTAAATCAATATAAAATAAGTAAATCAATTATAATAGTATTTGTTAACGACTATGATTTTTCACAGGAGTTTATTAACTGTTTATATTCTGTTTGCTTCTGGAGCATTCTTGTGAAATGGACACAGGAAAGGCTGAAATAAATAACAAAGTAATTATTGTATATATAAAATAATCATGGTTTGTTGGACAGATGATACACATTATTGATATTTTTATTATCATTATTTAAAAAACAATGATATATATAGAATCTGTAAATGACAATATGAATGCCGCCAAAGATATATAAAAGACGTGTGATTATTCGTGGAGAAACATATACGTTTCATTTGAGTGAATTTTTTAAAACAAAAGTTATTTTACTCTATGGATGACAAAAAACTCAAAACAGGTTTGAGTTGGGTTTTCGCGGGGGTGCGGGGACTCATGGGGGGGATCATCTAACTTACATTTTCATTTTCATCTTAGACGTAAGAAATAAGTGTATGTGTTTTAAAAAATACTTGGCTAAAAGGTCTTGTTACCAAGCCATAAAATACTCATCAGTTAATCAAAATAGGTTTATAATTGACGACATAGCGCCGTGCACTAACATTAAAAAAAGTTAGACGAATTGAGAAACTGCTCTTTTTTGGAGTCGGTTAAAAAACGTGTAAAGACACAGGCACAACACGTGATAATAATTATCTAAATATCGTGCAGGTGTGTTATCTGGAAACGGGTCGATCTACTTTATCAAAATTGATACCGAATTGTCGCGACATTGTTGCTTGTTACGATAAAATTGATAATTACATATTTTATAATAATAATGTAAATGGATAGTGGCATCTCACCGGATTTGAAAAAAAACCTCGCGATGTTTTTATTCTAATAAATCTTTAATCATCTTGAGTCTCACGGAAGGTGGAAGAAAGTTGAGAGCTTGTAAACTTTAATGGTGTCTAATATTTTAAGACACATAACTTCTTTTGAATTCGAAGCAATTTTTGGTTTATATATGGCAGTGAGGGCTGGTGATAAACGGACGGCAATAGCTGTCTCTAACTCGTTACAAGAAAGGTTAAGAAAACAAGAGAATTCTAGAATCATCTGCATCACGATATTCGTTTGGACCACACAAACTAACAATTAGTCTATGACATAGTCTATTGTGAACTAAGAAGGTGAACTGACTGCCAACTTTCGCTAGACAGTGAGGAAGAATTAAATATAGTAAATTTTTTACATACATAAATACATTCTGTTGACTATAAATATACAGTCTGAAAGAAAGGCCCTTATGGAGCGTATGAACCTCAATTTACAGGCAACCTCGATACCCGTCTTGTGAAAATCATCGACACTAAAGAACACAATCGTATGTCTTTATCACATAAAGAATCGCCATAAAGGAGGTTCAAAATTTAACAAATTTGTACGTAAGAAACAGAAAAACGGAACGTAATTGGTATAAGGCAGCTGAGACTCCCTTCTGCCGTCATATTGACAGTCGCGCTCATTGTCACGATGACGCGAAAATTATGTATGACAAGTTAAAAAAGGATCACATTGTTCACGTAATAAATATAATCTCTGCGTTCAGAAATTTCTACTACTAATATTGGGTCTCAGATGGAATTTCATAAAAACAGTTCAGTTATTACTGTTTCACGGTGATTTACTGCAAAGATTGATTTAGTCGATTGATTCTCACTATATAAATATTTAAAAAAAGGCTCAAATATACCGAATGATACTAATCAACTTTGTCATTATCATGGAGTTTACTACTAAATGTAGTTAATAATGATTACATGAAAAACAATTACGAAAAATTAAAACTGTCAATTATTTTCACTGATATTAACTTACTTTGGTATAGATTATACAGAAAAATAAAACCGCGGGAAAATTATTAGCAGCCGTGTGCGGTACAGGCGACTTACTTTGAACGTTTGTGGACTAGACGGCTTTTCCTTTTCCTCCTTACTGGCTTTGCCACGTTTCCCTGAACGCATGCGCGCCGAACTTCCCCCTTTGACAGCTTTGGGCCTTTGAATTCGAGGATGCACCCAATCTGCAAACCGGCTGTCCGGTGGTTCCTTCGCCAACTCCTCGGCTGCAAATAATTCATTTAGTTTTCTATATCGGTTAATCACTCGTCCTATATGGAAATAGCAAGGCCAAAAAAGTCTCCATCGAGCCAAGCTTTTTTGGGTCGCATATTCCACAGATTACAAATTTTATTTTGTTTACTTTTTTAAATGACAAGCCGGCATACATGCGGCCCCCTACCATTTGATCGATTATCGAACGCCTTTAGGCTTTAGGCTATCGATCATTATTATCTACAAATAAGTGTGAGAACAACAAATATCTTTGTATTGATTATCTGTAAGTGTCCACAACAATTGGAACTATTGAAAGGCAGAAGTATTAAGCGAGAAACATTTATGAATCGGTCAGGTCACGAGTACACTACATACATGCAAAACAAACGTACGCAATGAAAGGGGCCAATTCAAGGGAACAAACTACGTCGTGGCACGAAAATAACCCTAACGTAGACGACACGTAAGTGTTGACAAATATAAAACGGCTACAAAACGAGACCGGGCCAATCGATAATGTTATGGTGCGAATTTATTTTTAGCGTCGTTGTTCATAGAGGCTGTTTTGTAAATATACATACTCTCGGCTCAGGATGGGTAGCAATTATTATATCTTGAGACTGAGGTATTGAAAATTATATACATATAAATACGACACACACCCACACGTATACATAGATGCTGAATTAAAATTCCATTCCAATTTTGAATAGGATTTGCATCGTGAGTATCTATGCCAAATTCCAAGTCAAATTTATATAGATTCCTAGAAATTTTGACACTCTTCTTCAGTATATGAACAATAGCGTGTCCTCAACTTACGTCATCCGAACTTTGCCAAGTACGTAATATAGATTATATCACGTATTTGGCAAAGTAATATTGATAAAATAAACGAAAAATACGAGTATAACACAATTTCTTTCGTATTCTGTAAGCAATTAAAGGTATGATTTGATTTGAAATTACTCACCAACTTTTCTAGTAATCTTTCTAGGCAAGTCCCAAGTTCCAGTATAGTGCCCGAAGCACTTCGAAGAGCCTTTTGGAGCTCCTGGTAAAAACCGTCCATTGAGGTCACAAATTGGCTTCGGATTCGGTCGCATTTCCACGGGTCGCGCACGGGTTGGCGCCCATCGTGGAACTTGCCAGTTACCGAGTCTTTTTGGTTGTGATTCTTTGTTGAACTGTAAAAATGATAAGTTTATTAATCAACGCAGATATGAACACGGATATTACTGCCTTTTCAATTCTGCCGTTGCCTCTGGAAAAAATTAAAAAGGTCATGTGAGCTGTAAACTTTTCTAGGTTTTTAGATTCTTGGGATGGTAAATCTTTAGCTAAAGTAACGGTAAAAACGTATGTGACCTAGCTTTTAGTCTTTTAAACAAAATAATTCTAATTCCAATTTACATATAATATTAACAAATTTAAAAAACATATTTAAAGAATGGTTATTGTACCACGGTTTTTTAATTCACTTTTCTTATATTATATAAAAGCTATATTTTACTTTAAGTTATATAGTTTTTTGTTTAATATTTCTTAACAGAATCTTATTGGACTGTAGCTATTATCTGTCACAAATATGTTTTAACATATACCTCGTTATAATATATATTATTTAATAATTGTATATCGCTTAGCTGGGATTGTAGTATTGTATCGGTGACATTTTCTCATTACGCATGACTTGTGGTGTAATTATTTGCACACGTTCCTTGTTTATTTTCATTGTAAACTTTTTACAATTAAAAGGCGAAAACACCATTCAAAACTGAAGCTTGACATACGACAATAGCGGGAAACACGTGCCAAAGTCACTCAAACGTCAAAATGACGATTCCAAACACGGAAGGGACGTCATGTTCTCTGTTCATCACAGTAGTAATTGTAACATCAGTGTAGGACCACTGTAATTTCTGTTCAGTTCTAAATTAATGTTTGATTTGCCGATTTCATTTTATAAATGATTTAAAATGTGTATCTACTACGTGTTTTTTAATTTAGAAAGAATGGCGAGTCGCTTACACTGCTATTACTTATGGGACCTAAAAGGCATGAAATTGATGGAAATAAAGAATGGACTTGAGAGAGATGGTGATAAGATGTTTGAAAGGATTTTATTTCAATGAGGTCCCCATCTTATTTATTATCTGTTGGCACAGGACTTTGGTTTCCGAGTATAACAGAGAACTCCTAAACATCCTGTGGAAGAATGTTTGTTTATTGTAATATTGGTAGAATTATAACATTAAGACTAGGTGGGTACTCCTTAATGACAATGGCAAAAGAAAGAGAATATAGGGTTCAGAATATCATATTACAACTATGATACTTCGGAAATACAAGTATATTTATTAGTAAAAACATAAACCGACTTCAAATCGAATCAAAAGACTAACGCTATTACACGCGGACACCTTTGCGTTACGGAATTATCGTTGGAATATCACGTAATAGAATTAATCAGAACCTAACTAAACTCTCATCAAAGTGCCCTTGAAGTACATGCTTCCCAATAAAAAAATGAATCATCGAAATCGGTTGGCGTGATATTGAGTTATTCGTCAATTTGCCGCGCACATACTTAATGCAAATTCAAGACTTATATGGCTTTCCTCAGAATGTCAGAATCGGACCAAATTGTGACAAATGGGGCAACACTGCAAGCAGGAGCTTTCAAATAGAAAAAGAAACTTCAAAATCGGTTCACTCAGTCGAAAGTTATGAGGTAACAAACACAAAAAAAAAACAGACTTTCAAATACGAATAGAACACGCCCTTAGTTGCGTTTAATATTTTTACTCCAAAATATACTGAAGAAATTATAAAATCCATTTTCCACTGACACGAAAACTTTGTGTAATGAGTCTAAATACCATTTAGCAGGTGTCAAGCCAGCCTATTATATTGATCATCCCTCTCGTCCATCGCCAACGCTCGAAAAAGGGTTGCAAATTATTATTTACCCCATATATCACGCTGATATTATCCCAAAATTTGAACGTGCGTCATAATTCAGAATTAAAATGTCTAGTACTTTTCTAAGGGATTAAAGATTGTTAGTTTATGATGGTTATTTTTTGGCCTAATTGTACCTATTTTAATTTAAATGCAAGGCGTAATAGCTTGGTAAAGGTATCAGTGATATAGCAACTCAGGATTTAAATCTCAGCTTATATGGTTACGTTAACGTTTAAAATAATTCGTCCAATTCGTAATTTAAATCGATGTATTCCGGAAAATTTAAGACATACTATATATAACAGCTTAATTAAACCGCACCTACTATATCTTGTTGAAATATGGGGTGCTGCTTCAAAAACAAAACTTTCCGAACTTCAGATATTGCAAAATAAAATTATAAAAATCCTTTACCGATTCCCTTCCTTGACACTGACTTCTGATCTCTACAAAGCGACGAAAATAATGAATATCAAGCAATTATATAAATATAGTACATGTATTCTCATTAGGAAAATTACAGATAAAACAATTAATACCAACATCTCTTTTACTAAAAATTCTAAAAAACGCAACAACCGACGCGCTAGTTTTCTTGTAATACCAAAAGTTAGAACGAATTACGGTAAAAGATCAATTTGTTTTGAAGGAGCACAGCTGTATAACAAAATACCAGCACACGTCAAGAAAATGCAACATTCCTTAACGACAGGTAATCGTCCCAAAGCAAATGTCGTAACCGTCCAAGCCGAGGTTACCCCTCACCGGGGGGACCCTTGTGTCGAGTTACTAGCAACTAGCAGCAGAGGTTCAGGCTAAGCGACCTAAGAGCTATGCCACCGCTCAATCCGGTGAAGCAGTCAAGGCCAGCTTCTCTGGCCAATCTGTATAGTTCGTAAAAAAAAAAAAAAAAAGCAAAAAAGAAAAAAAAAACAAATGAATGCGTTAGGAGTTCTTCCATATGACAGCGAACTTATTGTTTTATAATATTAGTTATTTTATTGTTCTCATGTAAGTGACCTTTAATGTCTATAGTGAGAATAAAGTTTCTAAAACCTAAAACCTAATAATTACTATTCACACTAAAACATTAGATATGTTAATAATTGTTTGTTTAAAACAGGTCACCTTACAATAAATTTAATGCCTAAGACCTGTTTTTATGTTAAGTTAATCCATTACCAAATCACTGTAAAGATAATAAATAGTACTGTCATACCAAAACATTACCTACCATCAAATTATTACCATAACAATGTGAACGAAGCCATTATGTAAAAACTTTTTGGAAATTAAAATGGCTTCATGTTAGTGCCGAAGTTAATACAATGCGAATATACGACCTAATGCGTATATATAATTTCTACAGTTCTATTTTCATGATAATTAAATGTAATACATTGTTTAATTAACATAATATGACATTGACATAAGACGATTTTTTTTTGGGTCAAGAGCAATTTTAGTTGAAAGAAAAAGAATTTTTTTTTATTTATTTAAATTGCTTTTCCACGGACTGATCGTCCGTGCCTTTTTTATTTGGATTTTTATTTGTTACATTTGCTCCGTTTATAATAGAGAGATAAGAGTTGGCTTAAAACTTCAACACTTCGCCTTCGCAGATGCCGCCAACGCCTTTACTTGATTGGCGTGGTCTATCGCCTTCGGGTCCCTGTTTCGAAACGCCATCGCGATGATGTGAAGACTGGAAGACCATCTCTCGTTGGTGGCATTCATAGCCTTTTGGTTGAACTGGGCTATGGCGTCATTGCTGCTGTCTGCGTAGTAAGTGCAGCTGATCGTGTGACGAGATATTGCCACGACTGCATGAGGGACACTGTTGTGCAGTTGCAGGTGCTGTGTTGACGTGCGCTCGATCACTACTGTCTCGTACGTTAGTCCCTGCGCCTCATGTATAGTCAGGATCCTCGATCCGTCTTCGTTGCCGTAGCCCTCGCTCTTCAAATTCTCTTTCTCGGCTTGGGTGTGCACCAATTTGAGTAGAGGAAAAGATAAAGATAATACCCTAATGGTTGAAGGTTCACACCCAAAAGTTGATTACCGATGTGAGCCAATCTATAAGAATCGTTATAGATTGATCAAGAACAGGAGTTTGTAAACATAACTATGAATGGGTGTGGCGTTGTTTGTTTATTTATTTACACTTATTGTAACTTAAACTAAAGTTTATAAAGGCCCCGAAGTCTTGTCTTATAGTATAAGGCGATGGTATCCCTTGCCTGTCGTGAAAGAGGCCCTGGCCTGCAGCGGACGACGAGGGTGGGAGCTTTTGTCGTTCGTAGCATTGGACCCAGGATGAAAGCGATCCCGTGTCGCGTTAGCACTGCGAGGGTGCTGGGGAAGGGAGTAACCTCCCCTGAAACGCGCGACACAGTGAAGAGGGGCTCCAGTGCGTTCCACTGGAGATCCTGAAGCCCTCACCGAATAGGCCTACCGGGAGGGTTTTAGTGAGTAAGAGCCTCACATAACCCCTACTTCGCCCCAAAAAGGGCCTCTTGTTGACGATTGCCCCCGTCAAAGTTTAAAAAGAAGGATTTAATGCATTAATGGCATCTATAGGATGGTATGTTATATGTATTGCCGTTCACAGAAGTTTAATACATCAATTCTTAATAATAGGTTGGTATGTACGTGCAAAACCTTTGGTGTTTGTGGGCCGGTCACTTACCATGCTATTTTCGTCCCCTTCTCCCTTAAAAAAGGTTTTGGCAGTGTTTTGGTTTTATTTGCTATGGTTATTGCATGAATATTTTGCATAAAATCGTGACCCCAAAGGCATAAAACGCAGTCGTACTAAATCATACATTCTAAAACATAAACATTTTCGTTGCGTGTCTGAGGAATAGCTTACGACATGACACGTAATTTGCATTTTGTAATCGTATAATATTTGCGATATATAAATTATGGCTTGGAACTAAAAGTGACATGTCTATGATTGGAAAGACATAAATGAAACCGTATTATTTGCAGTTGAGTAAATTGCTTGGTAATTGAAATAGCACTTACCTTTGTACCTGTACTTTGAAATTTATTTTACTTAAAATCACTTTTCACCTCTCGTCATAGCCCGCTCTATGGGACCTTTATTTTTTTATATTTATTCTCCGTCTTTCAAAAAAAGAAATAGTTATTGTTAGTAGCAGAATTAAGGAGAATCTTTCACCCACGTAATACCACACCATAGGTAACTGTTGTGTTCAGTACAAGAAAGTATTTGACAGCATCAAATGCCTTCTTAGTCCTTTCAATTGCAGAAATCATCGCACAACTAAACTATCCAACTAATCAATAATTTACAGTATGTATCTGATCAATAATCTCCCTTTTTTTAGTCGGTTAAATAAAAAGTAGCCTTATTCCTTGTTATATCAGCTATCTGCCCGTCAAAATCGAGCCAGAATAGCAGGAAAACTGACAGACATATAAAAATGTTATTCTAGTATATGTACCGTAAATACATTCATATGTTTTTTTTTATTTATATTTATAGATGCATAGAGCAGTGTATTAGAATCTGCGTCAGTCTTTATCTCCGTTTACAACATGTTCACAGAATAGCAGGAAAACTGACAGACATATAAATATATTATTCTAGTATATGTACCGTAAATACATTCATATGTTTTTTTTTATTTATATTTATAGATGCATAGAGCAGTGTATTAGAATCTGCGTCAGTCTTTATCTCCGTTTACAACATGTTCACACGAAATTTACTAAGACATTTTACGTCAGGTGCAACTTCATTAATAAATAATAATAAAAAATGGGTTTGTACCAAAAAAACAAAACATTATTCAACCTCATGATACCAAATCCTCTGTTGATCCAGTGTTCCTGAATAAGATTTGCCATATGTTTTCCTTTCGCATTGTATTTTTACACGAGACACGAAGATCCGGAACAATTAATCGTATATGCAGAAGTGCCATTAACTAAACGCCACGGACGCGAGATGTCAAACATGGATTAACATTCTATACAAAGCGGTGAAAAATTGTCGACAACCCGTAAAAAATGCACTGCCCCTTCATACAATGACCATAAACTTGTATTCACTCAAAAATAAGCCATTGCATTGGTTGTATTAGAGTGCTATTTCCAATGTCGTGGTCATTAAAGATGTTTACCGTGTAATTGGATGTATCTAACTTGGATTAGAGGCATTACAAATTGCGCGCGAATAAAAAAAGGTCTTAACTGTAATAGAATAGGGGAGTTTAATGGCGTTGCAGGTGCGCTTTAGTTAAAAAATACATGGGATTAGTTGCGTTGTTGGAAATGAAATAACTAGATTTGGAATGCTACTTGTATTGAGTTTTAAAATAATGTAGCATATACGCGGTATTGCCTTTATGTCTATATATATATCCCGTTTAAACGTAGCAATTGTGTTGAAAATTCAATTGCCTGCAGAATGCGCAGAACCTTTTTTTTTTGTTGACGGGGAGGAAATCTTCAGAAAGATACCCCGCCTTCTACGGGGAAGGCGGCAGTTATGTGAGGTTCTTACCCACTTTTTTTTTACCCTTTTTTTATTCTTAGATTGCAACCACAGACCTGTGTCCGTGCTCTTTTCCAATACATTTAAATTGTTTACTGTGCATTTGTTAAAAAGTGCCACTTCTACAGTTACTATTTTCCTTTTTTTTATATATAGTGCCTGAATTTGGAGGTGGCCAGAGATCGTTTTGGGTTCACGCGTCGCAAACGCCCCGCTGCATTGCTATTAGCTTCTCTGCGACCGCTGTGTCCCTGCTTCTCATGGCCATTTTCATGGACTACAACCTGAAAATGGGGGGGGAGGTTACTACCTCCCACCTGTGCCCTCGCAACGCAAGGCGATGCGCCGATGTCGCCTTCTTCCCGGGTCTACCTTGGTGAACGACTCAGGCCACCACCCTTGTCGCCCAGTGAACCCGAGGACCCTTTTAGTCGCCTTCTACGACAGGCGGAGGATACCGTAGTCTTATTCTTGAGAGCCCAGAACTACAGGGCTGAGAACGCACAGAACCTATAATAACTGTATCTCTGAGATTGATATTTTTATGGGAAGTAAAGATCATTTTAAAAGAAAATTTATACAGCTTTTAGGTAAAAAATAAGGCATCTTGTTTTCAAAGAAGAAATATGTATTTAGTTTAGTTGAACAAATATATATTTCAAACGTCTTAAATAATTTATTATAAGGAATGAAGTCCAAACTTGGCAGTATGCTTAATTTAGCAAGATTGTAAATTTAACATTTAAGTGCTGTGTAACTTTGTAAATAAATAATATACAAACACATTACATAACATATAGCAAAAAAAGAAAATTATAAAAAGAAAGAAAAATAATCAGAATACAATTAAATGAAGAAACAGACAAATAGGATATGATGCCAACATTGGACACTATCTCACTATGTGCTGTGGCAAAAATGCTACAGCGCTGACGTTCAGCGGTGCCCAGGACTACCCAAAGTCATAAATTCGTCGATAGATTTTATCTTATTCTTACCGACGGATAGAGTCAAATTCGTCTGTTTGTTTTTACGTTGGTGCACTGATAGTTCCTTTATAAACCAATTTTGAAAGAGGTTTCATTCAATTCAATATTAATTTAATTGACATTGGACTATGGAGAAGCTTGGACGCAGAATCGACGGAATAAGATCTAGGTCTTAGTCCACCGCGCGGGCCTGATCACATCCGCACCACTCTCGCTACCTTTAGCAATGCACACGGCTTTATACCTTTATACCCCACTTCATAGTATTAGAGAAATGAGACATATATAGAGTCTTATAGAAAAATGCTATGGCAATCCAAGATCTTGGCGAATTCCTGTCAGATGCGCAGGAAATATTTAAGGGCACAAGAGTACGAAAGTCATATACTTCACTTTCCCTGTGAAACGGAAACCGCTACCACCAGACAAGAACCTAGACAGATCTGCCAGTGAAATTGCCGAGTACGATACCAAAATATCAACATCCTATTCACACTCTCTTTATTGACTTTTACGATACCCACGGGATGACATGGGGCGAGTTACAAACAACGAGAAATAAGTGACATATTATTTTCGTAGCTTAAATTCTGATGACAACAAAAACAAATTGGAATATCTAGTTTGAACAAACGTAATTAAAATAGATCTAAGTAATGCGGGTGAAAAGATATCAAAAAGACTTACCTGACCGCTATCAAAGTTGAAAGCCATCGAAGAGCTTAAATTTCACTATAAATCACTTGTAAATTATAAAACAAAATAAATATATCACAGTTTTCCACGAGACTTGTCCAAAACACGTCAAAAATATTGTAAAATTGTCAAAATACGGTAAAATAACATATGCTCGTGTCACATTTGTCTATAGTTTGAAGGCTTCGTATGAATCTGGAAAATTGGGGGAAGCTATCGGCACAACCGTCGCGTTGTTATGGTAACTATTCAATTTCCGTAAAAGGTTCACGTACTCACGCAATATTCCAATCTCTTGAAATTCTAGTAAGTAGATTTACGATTTTTGTTTTTGGTAATTAACTGCGCTTTTCAGGCAGGAGGTCTCTACATTTTCTCCGGGTTTTTGAGAGCTTTAAGGGCATTTTAGCCTGGGTCCCTAGTCTGTTAAACTTATTGTGTAAAGATCATCAAATCTTTATCGGAAGTACCCAGGTCAAGGGTTCCCGAGAGGGGCCTTAACTGACAACAGTTATTCTTTTCGCGATAGCATACCGACCTGTGGGCGCCCGAGTGAGTAGGTCCATGACTCGATCACTTTATTTAGTCGGATTACTAGACTCATGGGCCCTTCTTCTCCCAGCGCCAACGCTTCGTATATATAGCTAGCTATTTATATATCTTGATATATCCGATGAAAGCTACTAACCGTGTCGTGGCTCCCGGTCGGGTCCGAATGCTATCGTGAATAGAGTGGTCCAAGCCGAGGTCCCGGCAGCTCTTGCGCCTAGTTGCTATGCCACCTTCCAAAAAATAGTAACTGTAAAGGCCTTCTGGCTAATAAGCGTAGTTCAATGCAAAAAAAAACAAAGACAAAAAGATAAATACTTAAACATTTTTATTATATATCTTGTAAAATTTTACCGTCTCTCTGTATTACAAACTAAATGAAAAAGTAATTATAAGACAGAAATGTATGAGAGAGAAAAAATAAGAACCGAATTTTTTGGAGGTTGAATATTGGCATTTATTAATAATGGCAGACAACACTTCTCATATTTGAATCTGAAAGTTCGAATATTAGAATAACTATTTGAATAATAAAACGAATGTCTTCTGTTACAAAAATAGAAGACTTCTCACCAAGACATCAACCGGAAAACATCTTTTTCTTTATACTATATAGGCTCACATTTGGCTTCTATCTTGCTTGATGATGAAGCCTAGGATGGAGCACATCTCGGAATAAATATGTTATAATTGTGAAATGTGCAACAATATATATAATATAAATATTTAAATGAAGAAAGTGATTTAAAAATAGCACCCTTTACTCAGCACCCCAAGAGACCAGCCAAAGAATCCCCGTCTAACAGGTTATGGGCCCAGCACGCTTCCGCTATGTTAAAGTGTCCCAAGGTAGCAGAATTCAGGAGACAAAGTTGGACAAATTTGATCGAAAAATTCGAGAAATGTATAGGAACGAAATTTGTCAAACTGTCAAAATGTAGTTGTACACAGACAATTTGCGTGTTCCGAGGCGATGTCACAGTGAAGAAAATTAACGTTTGCCGTGACCTTCAACATTTAAGCGTTGTATTTGTTATGTATAACTGTTTATTGCGACATTAATACCGAAATGCGAACCAGCATTAGCCGGAGGATATCGCCGGCAGGTACATGATTGTTTGCATAAATTACGTTTCAAATTTGTAAGCATTATCTGCCACGCTGTACAGTGGCAAGCATCCCAGTTTTTCGCGGATGTTAATCTGAGAAGAGCCATGCTTCTACAGTATTCGAACTCCAATTTTATCATTATTTAAAAGAAATGTTAAATAAGAATGGATAATGGAATGAAATAACCGCCTGGCCGTGATTAGAAAATAGAACTATAGGAATGATTTGATTCCCTAGTAGTCAATGTTTTATACACATGTCATATAATTTACATTTTGTATCGTTTGTATCGTTATGAGCCGTGGTAGCTCAGTGTCCGGGCGATCGCCTCAAGTTGCGTAGTGCGCTAGCAACCCGAGTTCGATCCCCGGTGCTGGCACCATAAATTGCTGTTGCAATATTATGTGCTGATTTACCACGCGCTTGGTGATGAAGGAAAACATCGTGAGGAAACCTACATGTCCTAGGCAAAAAAATCTAAGACATGCAAAGTCTGCCAACGCACTAGGGCCAGGTGGCGGACTACGCCCTTGTACTCTTTTTACAGAGAAGGCCTGTGCCCTGCAGTGGGACATATATGAAGGTAATAACATCTCTGAGTGTCATACTATATAGAAGACAGAAACTCACTACATTCCTACTACTTGTTTCACGTACACGTACGTACTGCATATAAATTGATCGGCGAGTGAGGTTGTTCAAGACTTTTTTAAAAAGTCGACAATACACATATAATTCAAATTCTTTTGGTGTGATCACACAATTTCATGAAATACCTATATTCTTTTTTACATATTCTTACCTCCTTTTTGATTACCATATTCACTTGAAAAAAAAAATGGCGCGGGGACTCATGGGGGGGATCATCTAACTTACATTTTACTATTTTCATCTTAGACATAAGAAATAAGTGTATGTGTTTTAAAAAAGACTTGGCTTAAAGGTCTTGTTACCAAGCCATAAAGTATTCATCAACAACCACAACCATATTCACTTTTAAGTGACATTGTCCTTTTCCGTGAAAATCGTATTGTTTTCCGCCATTTATCTACCTTTTTTAAATTCATGGTGACTCTATCCTAAGCAATCGTTTATTCGAATTGATTTAAATATTTTGCATGATATATCGCATTGAACAAAAAGTCCCGAAGTTACATTACTTTTATATTTCAACCTAAGTTTTTATTATTATTAAATTTTTACAGCCAAAGTCACGGCCACCTAACCGAAATATTTCCGAACGCAATACACCTTTGCTACTAAACTACAAATATTTGTTTTCAAGTCTGCATGGAGGTAAGTCTTTAAACAAAAAATGCCCTACCGTATTCGTCATTAAGTGCAACAAACATATTCGCGTATCTAAGAGTTCCAGGCTGCCAATTCTCCAGAAAAAAACATTAACAAAATCCAAGACATATAGTTTTATTGTTTATTAATGGGGTAATTGGTTTTTTTTTTGTGAACGAACTTTACTGCTCACACAGCCTTTACTGGTTCACCGGATTGAGAGGTGGAACCTCTGTGGTTTTTGTTTCAACTTTTTTATTTTATGTATTTTTATTGGTGAGTCAAGTGAGTCAAGGGCAGTGTGAATAGGCATTTACTAATTTAGGACTACATACATTCCAGGACTACATTTCCATTAAAACATCAAGTGGGATCGTAGTCAAGCACTTGCTTTGAAAGTATAAAAAAATTAGAAGCAGTAGTGTTATTGCGGTTTGCAGACCGACGTAGCTAGTGAAATTATAATGCTAGCGAAAAACCGTTAACATGTATCGAAGGGAGCTAAAAAGGGGCTTTTTTAATTTTGTGACTTTTTTAAAGCATAATAAAATTAAGTTCGACCTTGAAAACAGCTTACAACACAAGCAAAAATGCTCTGCATTCTTGTGATAATAATTATTTTTGTATCTTACCCACGCAGTCTAATCACTTACCAAAGAAGTCTGATTAACACCCAAGCTGATTAGATACCGCAAAGATCTGAAAGACTGTCCAAAGAAGTCTTAAACAAAATATAGGTACACGTTTTTAATACAAGTAGAAAGCTAAGTGTATTTTCACACAACCCTCCCACAGTTATCAGTAGAAGTTCAAAGATTTGAAAGACCACATAAAGACAATATTTTTAGGGAAATGGGTGTAAAGATCTGTCATGGAAAAGACTTACTAATCATAAAGTTTATTACATATATCAATAAGAGGTATACAGAGAATTGTTATCAGCATTTCACCCGGCGTATTGGATCCCAAAATGTAAAGCCATGCTACTACCGGGTACAAATTTTCATAGTACGCTAGCATGCCGAGTTCGATCCCTGTTGCCGGCACCAATGAATTTGTTTGTAGCAATTTTAAATGCCTATTACTACGCGCTCGACGGTGTAGGAAAACTTAGGACCCGTACAAGACCTAGAATATTTTCTAAGACATGTGAAGTCTGCCAATGACAAAGAGGCCGCGTGGCGGTCTATGCCCATTATATCTGTCTTTACAAAGTAGGCCTGTGTCCAACAGTGGGACACGTATATATAGACAGTAACTAACTATTACTTACGCCATCAAGTTGAATATGAATGTTTGTAATCAGATATATGTATACAGTATACTACCGACCCGCCCTGGCATCGTACGGGAAGCACTGTCTTGTCGTTGTCTTGGCACTGAGACACTGAAAATAATACTTGTTTTTTTTTTTTAAATACTAGTGATCGTCTACGTCTTGAAACATTTAGAGATCTAGTGATGAGTCAATTAATGAGTGGTATTTGGCTTTTATACAGATAGATAATGACACCGATAATTTTCCTACTCGTAACTAATTCTCAGAAACTGTGACCCTTACGCTTTATAAAGTGACGCACTTGACGTGACGTGACTTTGAACTTTTAATGGTTAATAATATCGATTTCTCAGTGCATACCGTTAATAGGAATTTTTAACCGACTTCAAAAACGAATAGGTTCTCAACGTTTACGTACGTTGTACGTTTTTATGGCTGTCACCTCGTAACTTTCGACTGAGTGAAGTGAAGTGATTGGAATCAACAAAATCTTTCATTTCAAAGCTAGTGCTTTTCCATTCATTCAGACAATGGCATCCATGAGAGAATCATAATATAAGTTTTAAAGTATACTATGTTTCTATTTTCTGATTATTTCATTTATGTACGCGACAAACGGACGAAAAACTCAATATCACGCCAACCGATTTCGATGATTCATTTTTTTAATTGGAAAGAATAAACTTCAAGGATAGTTTGATAAGGGTTTGTTTATGTTCTGATTCATTTTTTTTCGTAATATTCCTCCTTCTAATAATTTAGAAATACAAAGAGGGCGTCCGCGCGCAATAACTTTTAACGTTCGATTCGATCTGAAGTCGATTTTCGTTTTACTCACAAATATACTTGTACTACCACCACATGAAAAACGAATAACACTGTATACACTGTACACTTCCTTTCGAATAGCTACACTGAAAGTATCCATCCCTGAACATTTTGCCAAACATCCGAACGTCAATTATCCAGGAACACCTGCGGCCCAGCTTCCCGGGATCAATAGGCGGGGCCGACCGGGATTGGATGCTAGGATGGTGGGCGGAGCCGGGAACACAGATGGTATCTCAATAGTACTAAGGATTACAATGAAATGGATATTACACATGAAGTTTTTTCTGGTTTAAGTAAAATCTACCCTCATTTTTTTTCTTATATTTTCTATGATGAGAAAGTCGTATCTAAGAGACTAATAAAAAGTTAGTCTAATTTCTTATTTGATTGTAATACTTTTAAAAGAGCTAACAATATTTATCCACAAATATTACTAACATTCTTGTTAACCATAACAAACAAGGTTAAGCATTTGATAGTAGATGTTTCACGTCAATAGTTGAATTGTGGCTTCGAACTTACAACGTTTCGCAGACCGTGCTCGGCCTTTTGACCCGAGAACGCCCGAGAGGGCCGAACCACGACTCGGTCGGTTACTGTTTCACGAATAATGTAAGGGACATTCAAAAACTAAATTTAAGTGCTAATTCAGGAAGCTTTAGCGCTGGGAGAATAAGTGGCAGAAGAAACTCTAGCAACGCTCCTAACATCAGGGCTTACTCATAAAATAACGGTAAAGCGCGAGGATTATAAGCAACCTCCGATGGTCGCGGATGGACGCTTTGTGAATTTGTAAAATCTGGCCTGTGCAATGGTAATCGCATCGTCCGGATCGTCCAGAACGTGTCTCGGCCTCCGGGAAACACGACGGAATTTAGTAAAGAAAGGCTTATAAGTTGGTAAACATGTATCGACGTGGTAGGCTTTTAATGCTTCTAATAAATAAGAAAGAAACTTAAAAAGCATAGCAGTGTTTTTAATATAACTGGCGGATAATTAAAAGGAACTCAGTTGAAAAGATTATTTATATAAGACTGTAGTACTGTGTGAGATCTTAAATATTCTTAGATGTTAACAAATTGGTGATATAGATTACGATTGGTATTGACTCATGATATTTTTTCTTTATCAATTGAATCATTACTTATTGACTCATTTATAGTTAAATGGAATAATCGAATTTCATCGTTGAACTATAAATATTGATAATAAGAATCATAAAAAATGTTGCCACCAACCAGCTATACCTTAATTAGTCTGCCTGAACGCAGGTCGGAAAGGTTTATATCTTCATCTCGTCGGAACTTTGGCCCAGGCGTTATATTCTATCTATTTATATTTCAGCTCTGTAGTTCTTGTCTCGTAGAAGAAGGCTATGGTATCTTGCCTATTGTAGAAGACGACTAAAAGGGGCCTCGGATTCACGGAGCGACAATGGTTTGGACCTTTGTCGTCTGCTGCAGTGGACCAGGGAAGGAAGCATTGGCTAGCCCGTATCGCCTTCCCGAGGTTCCTAGGGGAGGCATTAACTTCCAAACTTCCAGAGACGTGTTGCAAATCATAGTGCAGGGGGGCTCTGTTGCGTTCCACTGGAGATCCCGGAGCCTCTCACCATGCACCGAGGAACCAACAGGGGACCCCCCTGTGTTTAAATTAGGCGTTATTCTAAGATTATGAGAGAGTATGATCACATAGAAAAGTGTTTTAAGAATAGAGAACGACGTGCACATCAAATATTTCAATCATTTGCGATAAAATATTTTTACGTTACATAGATATGTAAAACATCCATTTTTAAATCTATAAAAATGCATGTTATACATATCTGTATTTACATATTTAATATATATATATATTTAAATCCACTATGTACAGTGTAATTTTTTTAGACTACTTTTGTTTTTTTTTAATTCACATTCTAACACACACTAACTGCCCTATCTAGATACTGTACTGTTTAAAAATGTGATTATTATATTTGAAACATGCTGAAGCTATCTGTAAACAGTTTGACCATTACGAAGTCATTTCAAGTTAGTTTTTTTTTAGTTTAGGCGAGTTAATATACTTTCCTTTTATTTGCGTGCATATTTAATTAAGAATATTAAATTATGCATTTAGCAAATTTTGATTTGACGTATATGAATCGTTAAAATTGTAACCCAAATTCTCGACAGTAGCAGGAAAAACATTAAAGCGGTATAGAAATATTAAAATTGTAGCAATTTTGTTCTGCGTTTTATTTTTCCTGTTTTATCTGTTTTGTTGAGAAACCCTCTCACGTTCTCGTTCGGCGCCGCCCTCTGGAGAGGGTTGTAGTTCCATCCCTCTTTGATGGAGATATAAGCAGAGGGATGTTCACATCTGGAGCAGTGTGATTTCAAATATTATTCTGTGACGATCCAACTCAACTTGTGTACGTGTTTAATAGATGTAAATTGAATATATTTGTGTTAAAAACACAAGGTAAGTTATATAATTTTATTAATTTATACCAAAAAAATCGTCCAAATCTAGTCCCAATCTAGTAAAACAAAGATCGAAAATTCCCCATGCTCTTGTTCAAATTGGTTACCATTAAATCTATTAAACGGATAACTTGTCCTAGAGTCAGCAACTTAAATTAGTTATAGTAATAAATACCTTTAATGGGTATATATGTTTTCCATATGTTTTAATGGGTTCTATTCAAAATTTCCCTCTCTCTGTCAACTCACCCTCGCAAAGCTCCGCTTTATTAGATAACCTCAAAAACATTTTTTTTAACAAAAAAAATATTGTTCCAAATAAACTAAACAAAACAGGTATGTTTACGAGTAATACCAAAAAATGAATTCAAGTCAAATCAAACGTGACGGATCGTTCGTTTCGATAGGAGGGTTTTTTTCTGACAATGCTATTTACTCCTGCGTTCATAAAAGATTAGCGTCTTACATTCTATCGTAGCCATTGTCATTATGTCTTCTTTCACTCTAATTACATTCGTCGTCTGTTCTTGCTGTGCTCGTTATCGTTAAGCACTTACTAAGTCACTTCACCTGTGTAGTATTATCATAAATCTAGCAATACTTAATTAAAAAATTAAAAAGCATTATTTCTTAAGATTTTTATGAATTTCCACGAAGATATACCTATCTTCGAAACCCATTTTCCTATGCTAACAAAATTAATATATATAAAAAAATAGTTATCCAAGGTGTGTGTGCGTAGTTTAGGGTATGGGCGGGGCTGACATGCCCAAAAGGGCAAAAGTCCCAAATAAATAAAGAAAAAAATAGAAAAAATTAATATGGAACCAAATTAAAATCAAACCTTTTCTACAAAAAAAAAATAATTTAATGGATGTATGAGATTTTTTTTAATGGTGGACAAAGGTGAATAAATGCTGCGCTCTAAGTACACGGACGTTAAAAAAAGCAAACCAATTATCAACCTTCTCCTTTTTAATGAACTGATTCTGATCTCTTGATTAAAAAGTTTAATTTTAAAATTATTATTTTTACTTATTTAAAATTTCAAATATTTATTTTTTCACCGGTGTGTCTCAAAAAATAACAAACAAGTGTCGCTTTATTTCTCGTATTTCTGCCCTGTAGTTTTGGGCTCTCAAGAATAAGACTACGGTATCCCCTGCCTGTCGTAGAAGGCGACTAAAAGGGGCCTCGGGTTCACTGGGCGACAAGGGTGGGGGCCTTTGTCGTCCGCCCAGGTGGACCCGGGAAGAAGGCGACATCGGCTGGCCCGTGTCGCCTTGCACTGTGAGGGCAGAGGGGGGGAGGAAGTAACCTCCCCCCCCGGGAAGTGCTCTCCTTGAGCACAGTGCAGAGGGGCTCCGGTGCGTTCCACTGGAGATCCCGGAGCCCCTCACCATGCACCGAGGAAGGGCCACCGGGGAGGTTTTAGTGGGTAAAAACCCCACATAACCGCCGCCTTCCCCCCAGAAGGCGGGGTATCTTTTTGAAGATTTCCTCCTCTTTAACAAAAAAAAAAAGGTTAGGTATATCTCCTCTTTGGTTAGGAATTCCAATTTCAAATGTATACAGCTATTCTAGCTAGCTATTCATGACCCAACCGACATAATATTGAAGGGATTTTAAATCGAATCATTACCTGTGATGAAAACTGGATCTTTTACGATAGTCGGAAACGCTCATCGCAATGGCTGAACCCTGGCGAACCAGCCAAATCCTACCCCAAGCGAAAACTGACTCAAAAAAGTTACTTGTGAGCATTTGCTGGACTCGTGCTAGTGTTGTTCACTTCAGCTTTCTTAAATCTGGCCAGACGATTACGGCAGATGTGTATTGTCAGCAATTGCAAACCATGATGGAAAAGCTGCTAAACAACTGAGGCTGTTAACCGCCGTATGCCACTGCTGCTTCAGGACAACGCTAGACCACACAGTGCACAATAGACAGTTACCAAATTAGAAGAGCTTCAATTAGAATGTCTAAGCCATCCACCGTACTCCCCGGATCTTGCTCCAATAGATTACCATTTTTTTCGAAATTTGGATACTTTCTTCTTCAAGGGAAAAATTGAACTCCCATGGGTCAGTCCAAAGCGCCTTCAAAGATTTTATTGATTCCCATCCGAATGTTTTTTTTTAGTAAAGGGATCAATTAATTACCTATAATATAGCAGAACTGCATAAATAGCAATGGTACATACTTTGATTAAATAATCGACTTTTAGAATAGAATAAACATTTAACTTTTGGTTACTCCCTTTCAAAACGCCAATAACATATCATAGGTCCTAATATATCTTCGTCCACAAAATTAACATACCATATCCTTTAAAGCATACACCCTTTCTAACGAAAAGTTCTAGAAAAATTCAAAATCAATTTATAGATGTCAGGCAACAAATCAAAAAATTCAAAATCTTCCGTTAACAATATTAAGAGATACTTACAAATTCGACCAAAAACACTGACATGTGCCACCAAATACCGAGATCTAATATACAATTATTTACGTATTGTACTAGGCACCCATAAGTGCTCGGAGAGCAAAAGGACCCAATCGATTCGATACGGTTAGCAAGCATGATTCGATTACCGAGGGCCAGAGGGTCGCGAGTAGCGATATAAAAAGAATAAATACGGATTTATTATCCCCTAAAGAGCTCGCTTAGTGCGAGGTGTGAACCCGTGATGTATTATTTATCCCAGCCTCTCTTACCCCTGCGGCCGGTAAATTTGATTTGAACGTGCCAAAACAAAACGTGTCGTGGTTGCAAAGGGTTAAGATATAGATGAAAGAATTGGATAACTTTTATTATAAAGATATACAAGAAATAATATAACTTTATAAGGGTTACAAATTTTACTGCATTAACCTTACATTTGAGCTTATTTAGCTTACATTTGATACATCCATATTGAGGGACAAATTTGGCTGGGTTCGGAAATATCCTCAACTCGCAACGTCTTAAGTCTACAACCTGTGCTTCCTTCTCGTACCTGCGGCTTGAAGACCTAGATTCTAATCGTTAGACTATCACAATCTAAAAGACGTACAAGTCCTTTTATTTGTGACAGAACTACGGTAATTGCCTAGAGAAGCTGACCGTAATAGTATCACCGGATTTGAAAGATAAGAGCTAAGAGTAAGGCCTCTAGATAGGACCTTGGCTAGGGCGGTTACTCTAATTTGGTTAGCCTTCTAATTGCGAGTAAGAAGGCAGAGCCACGACTCGTTCAGTAGCTTTTGTCGGGAAATAGTTTCGAAGACATGAAGTCTGCACCCGCACTGTCTATAAAGAATTTGTTTACTTGTATGTATATATAAAACATTAATTAATATTGTTACATTGTTTACTATATTTATGCTCTCACATCTCGTTAACCCTTGCTGGGTAGACAGACTTAGCAATTAGATACGACTGCTCGGCTTTTCCGCAGGTTGGCATTTAATGGTCACAAATTTTACCAGATGATTTTTTGTACATGAAAACATAAGCACGTCCATTTCGCTTCAGCGGTGTAGAGAAAGATTGCTGTCACCGTCCGCTTTTCACCAAGCTGGTTAAATCCTAGATGTGATTCAGGTCGCATGAGTGAGCCCATCACTATACACCGGGTACTTATTTGGGATCGTAAAAGACGGCTAGAATCGACTTCTCTACCGTTACATTATAAGTAGAATTCATCCAATAACAACTGATGTTAAATTAGCATTAATATTTTACCTTAAAACGAGCCGTGGTAAATCACAGTTCCGACGGTCGGCTTAAGTTGAATAGTATCAGCCCTGTAGTTCTGGGCTCTCAAGAATAAGACTACGGTATCCCCTGCCTGTCGTAGAAGGCGACTAAAAGGGGCCTCGGGTACACTGGGCGACAAGGGTGGGGGCCTTTGTCGTCCGCCCAGGTGGACCCGGGAAGAAGGCGACATCGGCTAGCCCGTGTCGCCTTGCACTGTGAGGGCAGAGGGGGGAGGAAGTAACCTCCCCCCGGGAAGTGCTCTCCTTGAGCACAGTGCAGAGGGGCTCCGGTGCGTTCCACTGGAGATCCCGGAGCCCCTCACCATGCACCGAGGAAGGGCCACCGGGGAGGTTTTAGTGGGTAAAAACCCCACATAACCGCCGCCTTCCCAGGTTCCGGCACCAAGGCAGAAGACATTTTTATCACGCCAATCAATACTAGAACCGCGTGTTGTGTGCCCAACAGCGAGATGTTAATTTTTTTACTTATTAATGTTGGCAACAACATAGTTCATCATCATTCTCAATTTCTCTAGATATTTTTTATGTTTAAACCAGAGACAAGATGAAGAGCTGGCTGGAGACTGCAGGCAGCTTGGAGGAAGAGACGCTCTCGTGTATGCTCGCCGAACCGAGAGAGGCACTACTACCCATCACTGGCAGGGAAAACTTGGCACCCAGGAAACGGTACATATTTACAGTCATGTGATGTCAAATGCTAATTAGTACATTTATTACATTTCCGCCTTGGAGATTCAAATGTAAAATATAAATCACTGACCTTTCGCCGATGTATGGTGATTCTCTTATCACGTAATACTCGTATGTATTTATTGGAAAGCTACTTCCCGTATTGACCTATTTAAGTTGTCTGATAGTGGTATCTATGAGAAAATATCTTAAATTTGCATCAATTATATTAATTACACCACAAATGGTCGAATAACTCAATATCACGCCAACAGATTTCGATGATTAACTTTTTGGAAAAATGAACTTTAAGAGTATTTTCATGAAAGTTTTGTTAGGTTCTGAATAAGTTTGATTTCGTAATATTCCTACGATAATTCAGAAATACAAAAAGGGCGCCCCGCGCGTAGATAAAGACGCCTTTAACGTTTGATTGGATTTAAATGCAGATTTTTTTTTTACTCGTAAATATACTTGTATTATATTTTGTCGCGTATCACCGGGCTTTGATTCCTTTAATATGACTGATATTTCGTTATCATTACATTGTCTTCAGGGAGAGAGCTCTAGAACCGTGTTCTTTATCTGAAGACGCTTACCTCTCCAGCGGTACCGGGTCTCCATGCGCTGGTCTCTCGCGAGAAGAACGCAGAAGACGCCGCAGAGCGACACTCAAGTACAGAACAGCGCATGCAACCAGGGAAAGGATACGGGTAGAGGCATTCAACGCCGCTTTCGCTTCGCTCAGAAGACTTCTGCCCACACTGCCGCCCGATAAGAAGTTATCGAAGATTGAAATATTAAGGCTCGCCATATGTTATATAGCTTATCTAAACCACGTCTTAGAGGCGTGATTATATTAGATTATTTGTTACAAATTGTGTAGATAATTGTGAAATGTAAATCGCTCTAAAATATAATTTAAGAACATAACTACGTTATCTTTAGTAGCTTAGTGAAGTCTCATAATATAATTTCTTAATAACTAACTCTTATAAATATGTAATTTTAATAGAAACTATTATATATAACTACCGAAATGATCTTTTCATCCGACTGCTGCCAATGTTCACAGGATCACTGGCTATGCAAATATTCTTCATATTCTATCCTGAAAACTTCTAAAAATCGGTCCAGACGTTTCACAGTCTTTAGAATACAAAACATCGCCTTTTTCAACCGTCCAAGTCCTATTTTTTCTTTTTTTTGTTGACGGCGCGAAATCTTCAACAAGATACCAAAAGGAAGGCGGAGTTATCTGGGGTTCTTACCCACTAAAACCCACGGTGGCCCTTTCCCGGTGCATGGTGAGGGGCTGCGGGATCTCCCCCCTTCTGTCGAGTTACTACAATAGAGGTTCAAACCTAAGCCACCTAAGAGCTATGCCACCTTTCAATCCGGTGAAACAGTCAAAGCCGGCTTCTCTTCTCTTCAGCTTCTCTGGTTGTACAGGTTGGTAAAAAAATTGTCTTTTATGTATATCGTCTTTTATGTATTATGAATCGATTTAAAGTTATTAATGACAAGTACGATTATCTATTATCATCATCCGACCAGTCCTGCTGTATGGCAGTGAGATGTGTTCAGCCCTCAGAAGACAGGTCCAGCAGCTGCACGTTGCGAAGATGAAGATGCTGCGATGGATGTGTGGCGTTACGCGATTAGATCGTATAAGTAACGAACACATCCGGGGCAGCCTTGGAGTTCGCGACGAAGCAGACAATCTGCAGGAAAGTCGTCTCCGATGGTATGGCCACATACAACGCAGGCCTCCTGACTATGTCGGAAATAGATGCCTAGCTTTCAACTTACAAGGCCCAAGAACCCGCGGCAGGCCCAAAAAACGCTGGCTGGACGTTCTGAAGGGATATGTCAGAGAAACATTTAACAAAGGAGGATGCCGAAGACCGGGCAAAGTGGAGGAGATTTAGTAGAAAAGCGGACCTTGGTGGTCGGAAAATCGCTAGGCAGAAGAAGAAGAATGAAAATTACGATTATCTGATCGTAAGCACTACGCCCTGTCTATCACAGAGCATTATTTCGTATTATTTTGAGTGAGAAACAAGTGCGGCGCAGAAATGTAATCGTGAAGTCGTACGTCTTTGTTTCGCCAGGTGCGTCAGATGCCGATGTCAACGCAGATACCTGTAGTAGGTTTTGTGGAAAGCAGTTGTCACATAACATCAATTGAGCAATGTTTATATATATACATAAATTTTAATATAAGGTGTAATGTAGTAATTGTATATTATTTAAAGTTCCTTTAATTTTGTTAATAAATTCGTATTGTGATTTCGAATCGTCTTCCTTGTGTCATGAATAAAATATCCATTATCTCTTAAATATCTTTTTATTTATTATTAAACTATACAATTAAAATAAATATTCTACAAAATTATTATTATGTATTTACATTAAGATTATTTAAATAATTATTAATTTAACAGCAATCACAATCATTGTAAATGGCGCGTCTTAAGATCCGAGGAAAGTTGTAATTATTATAAATTCATTTTCAGAATTTTTACAAAAATTTACATATTGAAATGTGTGTTAATATAAACAATAAGCACCCTCATACGTAGAACTCAACCCAGAACATAAAACATCGCATAACTTGACTAATAAAGAGATAACATCTTAGTTTTTATTTACAAACATAATTGTATTACAATTAGCTAGCTTAGTTAAAATCACTTCTCTTTAAATATGAGTCAACAACTTTATTGTTATGCTTGAACAACAAAAAGTTACACTAAAATTTATCAAACTGTTATATCAATTAATATAGCCGTAAGCAAAAGTAAGGTTCGGTTAAGAAAGTTTAAATATCTCCGAAGATAAAGACGCTACCTAATTGATATAAATTGTGCATGATAGATGATTGCCTCCTTGTGACGACACTAGGTACTAAAATTTAAATTTAAAAAAAATAATGAAAAATACTGTCATATCCAAGTTTACGTAAGATATCCTTTTTCGTTTAAGTTTATGTTTTTTAATGAAATATAAATAAATTAATAAAAATAATTTATTTAATTTTAAGGATATTTAATTGTTTATCATGCACAATTTATTTCAGTTAGCTAGCGTCTTTATCATCCGAGATATTCAAACTTTCTTAACCAACCCTTTATTTTTGCTCAGAGTGTACATTAATATATTATTTTTTGATAATATCGCTAAGATAACTCAAAAACACAGGATAGAACACCATACCATGTAAAAATCCTAATATCACTAAACTGAATAGCATTCTAAAGAAGAACACTTCAATGATTTCAGTATAAGAGAAAGCTAAAACTATAATTGGAATATTAGTTAACGTTATACCTGTAACAATTGTAGCGCCTACTTTTTTCAACGCGTCAGGAATCCGTTCGTTTGGAGGACACTTACTGGTAGCGAAAGCGTACGCAATATGACTGCAAAATTCTACAGCAATACCAATAGACACTATCAAATTTATACAAGACACAGCGTTCAGAGGAATGTTCCAGATGTACATGACGCCCATCATATCTATAACAACCATGATACTCGTAAACATCACCGTAAATGTGGTCAATACATTGAAACCGGATGCCAGTAAGTTTATAACTAAGGCTCCTATTAAACAGAAGCCTAAGGAAGAGAACGTATCAGCCCACATAGTCAAATACTGTTCGTAAAACACGTAAAACACTGAATATGGAAAAACTTCAATATCTTTGCCCGTATGTTTTTTTATGGCTACAGTTATATTGTCCGCTACTTCGTACCCGTATTTAACGGCTGTTATGTAATCATGTGATGTACTCAAAGCTACATGATAGGCCATAAAACTGCTGTCATAGACAGTAGCCAGACCTTCTGCGTCTAGCAAATAGTTTACATGACTCGAATAACTGGCAAGACCACCCTTGTTGCACGAGTCTGTTGGCGTGTCCTGAAGGAAGAACGGTATATACTTATCAAAAGCCACTGAGTCTGGTCGTAAACCATTACCGAATTCACCTCTATCGATTGAACAAAACTGGCATTCAGGTGAAGTATCAAAACTCTGACAGAATCCACCGTCTGTTGTATTATACTGACAACATGAACCCGGTAAACTCGACCAATCGAAGAAATCGTCTAACCACGAATTAGAACTTCTTGCTATATAAGTAATATTACTAAAGCGAGATGCCAAAAATATTTGAGTTGCAAGAGAATCGGGATAACATAACTGACCTCCGCAAACAACGTTCTGATCGTTTGTGTCTGTGAAGTTTAATCCGCTCTTTAAAACAAAGTATAATGGAGGTCCAAGTCGCAACAGTTCGCTCACTGATTGTAAATACCGATAAACGTAAGAATCAGGAGGCAAGGCTAACTCTTGATCTAATCCTATTTCCAATTGCGGTATTAATATAATACTTATTGATAACATAGCCATAAATATAATTGCAACGACAATTTTAACTCTCCAGTTAAGAATAAACTTGGAGTATGGTTCCATCAAACTTGCAATGATACTACGGTACGGAGTGTCATCATTCAAAGGGTCATCATCAAGTAATACTTTCTTTTGAATGCAGCAAATTAAGTCAAATCTATTTTGACTAGTTCTTTTATAGTCAATTGCTAATATTGCCACGACGGTGGTTACTTGAAAAACGAATAAGAAACCTAGGGATAAAGACGCAAACACGGCGAACGTAACAACAGCAGGGAAATTAGCAAGACTACCTATCGCAAAGCAAGTGATTTGTGTTACTGAAGTAACAAACATCGAAGGACCAACTGTCTTCATCATTTTGGAAAACACAAAAGTTATCCTTTTAGATGCACTAAAATTTTCATTATAATCGTCGTATTCTTTAAGATTTGTTTGTATATCTTGTAAGGTATTAACCATTAAGAATACATTGTCTACTCCCACAGATAAAATAAAGAATGGTATTACGTTAATTGCTAGCAACGTTACTGTAATATTAGCGTAGCCCATAACACCCATTGCACAAAAAATAGCGGCTAGCACAACAATTATACAACAAATACCAACTGTTATTTTGCTATCAATCAACCATGTTCTGAAGTGTCTGATATTACCTAAGGATATTATAACGTATACAAACATAAGTATATAACTTATAGAAATAGGTAAAATTTCAGCTCGTGAAACTCGATCGATTTCATCTTCTATAGACCTCTCTGCACCAAAAGTTACTTCGACAAAATCGGGCTTCAATTTTGCGTCATATTCATGTAATAAATCTATAAACTTCTGCTCCCATTCAAGCACAGGTTGCAAATCTTCCTCTAAAAGATGGTTTGATATCGGAAAGTTAATGAGTAACGTATTAGCATCCAAAATATTGCCTTCACTGAAACCTCCAAATGCAATTTCGGGTTCAGCGCCACCACCCCACTCTGCCATGCAATTGAGTGCTAGGTAATTATTTAAGCAATTTTGAATGGATCCCAAGTATGTATCATTGTTTATATTACCGCGGTCTCTGCCCAGATAAACGGACGCAGACATGAGGACGCATTGATCCATTCTTTTTTCTCCGCCTCGAGGTCGCAGGGGTGCGTAACAAACATCTTCCAAAACGACGCCTCCGGTGTCTCTGCCAATATTTATGATAGCATCTTCAAGTGCAATCAACTCTTGCAAAGCCTCTAATCTAAATGCAGGACCATAGGTCACGTTATCTACTTCGAATGATTCCAAGCCATTGAATTTCAAATAAACTTGTGCAGCACGGTAGAATGGACCGAATCTTGAATTGAAGTAATTTAATTCTGACCGACTTCGAGAGTCTGGTGCAGACCAGAGTTCGAGAGGATTTGAAGTTAGGTTAATATTGATAACACCATAGAGCATAGCAAATGCTACCCATGAGGTAAACATTATGATAAGTACAGGATTATTGGCTGAAAATCCTCCAATAGCAGCAAACACTTCTTGGAAAAACTTAATAAATGCATTGTCATCGGCAACACTTTTAATTTTAGTATCTTCCGTTTTGGCATTTCTTAATCGCCTATATTCTAATATGGTCAAAATACAGAATATGGTAACAGTAATGACAAAAACTACAATTCCAACAGAGAACCCAATGCAGTTTACAGAAAGAACTGTGCACAAATCGGGAAGAACTGGTTCATTCCCTGTAGGACAAGTAGCTACGCAGTCGACACAGCTGCACGGAAGATCGCCTTCTAATGTTTCGTAGCATGGAGGAGCACGCGCATTCATTGAGTCCTCTGTAGTCGGCCATCTTAAAAAGTTCACTTGTACAGGAGCTAAAGGATTTTCCGTCGTATCTCCCGTAAATCCGAACCACGCATCGGCGTCGCAAACGGCAGCGTTCCCACACATGAGATTAATAGCCGGCAATCCAGTTTGCGGCACTATTACTCCCGAACAGGATTCATGAGCCCCCAACATAAATTGTTCGTATACCCTGTAATCAATCTCATTAACGTATAGTATACCTTCCGTTGAATTTTCAACAGTTACATCGACGAAACGCGATTGATCCGGGGCACAATTCATTTCACAGATTTGTCGCACAAAGCTTCGCAAACATGTCGGACATCTGCCGAGAACGCCATCAGCTAACATTAAGCTTTCCTGCATTTTCTTTATCTGGATTAAGTCACAACACGTTAGAATCTGGTCGTCTGGCTTCAGTACACCGTATTCATCGTATACCAGTGACGGGCATCTCGATTCTAATATCTCCATGGCTTCCTTTCTTTCTTCTTGTGTCAAAGTAGTAAGTAATGCTGGAGGGTCTTCTGAGAATGGACAGGGTTTTGCGAACCCGTTGATTTCTATACACTCGCCACGCATTGCACATTTTGCACTTACACTGAACAAACAGCTTAGAATGGCCACTAATGTTACAACTAACTTCATTGTTCTTTTTTTGAGTTTTAATGCAAAAATACGTTTGTTACAATGTTCTCATTTTAGCACGGACAACTGATTTGATACATTGTCGATGTTATTAATGCGGTACCGTTATTGGTATCGGCTAAAGCTAGTCTAATAGTGTATGGTTAATTTGATACCTTATCGTAATTTAACGCAGGTGGCTGATAAAAGTGTATTCTACGTAATCGTCAACTTTTTGTAACGATTTACTAAAATATATGCTTTAATGTAATGGTAGCAATAAAACAGCGAGACGGGAGGAGCGCAGGTGTCCCTATCCGTCCCTTGGGATAGATGCCGTTTTCCTCTCGCCAGTTTTATCTTGCATCGACGCTGTATTTCGACATTTCTATACATATAACATGAACCAATAACATGCAGAAACCAAACTCCTCCAAGCGTGTCTTTTTAATAGACATATAACATTTGTAATATCACAATAAACTGCTTTTATATTCTTTTATTTGTACTTTTATTAATGCGATAGGTTTGATATTGTTAATTGTTATTTAATGCTTTTTATTTACGCAAAATCACAGCTTATTAAATATACAAAATATGTGATTAGATGTATGTGGGATTCCATCGGCAATTTGCATGTCTTTGCATAATATAAATGACTAACATGTGTACTTTAAAATATAAATTATAACACCTATTTGTCAACATGTTTTTAGAATAATAAAAATGAAAATGTGTAATACCATCTGCGCAAACCATATTGGTATAAACGGCCAGAAACTGGATATAGTACATGAATATATTTACCTCGGATAGTGTTTGAGTCTAGACGGGAGTGGCCAAGCTCGTGAAATAAAGCGTCGCATCCAACTGGGATGGGGGGCTTTTGGAAAACTAATAGAGGTATTCAAGGGACAAATACCTATCAGCCTTAAACGTCGTGTCTTCGAACAGTGTATTCTTCCCACTATGGTATATGGGGCCGAGACCTGGACGCTCACAAACCAGTCTATGAACAGACTGCAGGTCACACAAAGAGCCATGGAGCGGGCTATGTTGAGAATTTCCCTCCGTGATAGGATCAACAATGTTGAGATACGTAGAAGGACAAAGTTGACCGACATAGCAGTAGCAGTCGCTAAAAGAAAGTGGAAGTGGGCGGGCCACATATGCCGTAGATTTGACAACAGGTGGGGGAGAAAGGTCCTAGAATGGAGACCTCGAACTGGGCACAGAAATGTGGGCAGACCACCGGCACGATGGACGGACGACCTAAGAAAGGTGGCTGGCAAGGGTTGGATGCAGAAAGCACAAGACCGCAAAGAGTGGAGTTCTATGGAAGAGGCCTACACTCAGCAGTGGGTGGCAAGAGGCTAAAAAAGAGAGAAAAAGAGATGTCGGTTTTAGTTTTTACTCGTAAATATACTTTTTATCGTGCTCAAATAAAGAATAAATAAATGAATATTCAATTATATACATTGTACTATTTGAATTGAACACTGAGTGTGGTGTAATTCAACAGACAATAAAACTCTGCGATAGTAATTCGGGGGTGTAATAGAGTTGTAAGTGAATTTCCCGCGCGTCTAACTTGTAAAGGCGCACGTGGCCGCCGGAATGTGGGGCTCTCTAATTAAATATACAGCGAGAGGGAAATCCATTAACATCGCTTCAACCGACTTCAAAATGATTTCTATGATTCATTTTTTATTCGAAAGTATGTATGTACTACGAAGATAGTTTGATGAGAGTTTGGTTAGGTCCTAATTAATTCTATTTCGTAATATTCCTATTCGATTTGAATTTTGTTTTTGTTTTTTTTTTATAGGAAAAGCCCATTAACATCAGAAGAGCACAGTACCAGAGGAGCTGCAGTTGCGTTGCCGGCCTTTGAGATAGGAGTAGGCTCGATTCTTGAAGGTTCCCAAATCGTAAAGGTTCGGAAACACCGCTGGTGACGGTCGATTCTACAGGTTGACAGTGCGTGGAAGAAAATAACGCGAGAAACGTATTCGTGGAACGCCAACCATTAGGACGGTGTTAGTACTTGTTAACCGACTTCATAAAAGGACAAAGTTCTTAATTTGTAAGACTATTTTTTGCGCACTCATGTCTTGAGTATTTGTTTTCGTTTAAACGGGTTTGCTTTCAGTTACGTCCAATGCGAAAATAATTATTCCAAAAAATCTGATAGAAAATTGTTTATATGTGAAATATTTGATATATCAATAGTTAATAAAAGGAAGTGCTCGACCGCGATCATAATGATATTAAGTGTATACTGCGCACAAAGTGTGTGGGTATGTTCCATGTAGGCTCTGAAACGGCTGGACGGATTTCAATGAAACTTTCAGGGAATCTTCAGATTGACCTGGCGAGTAATCCTGTAAAGTAAGATCGTTCGGAGCACTCCTCTTTTTTAACTATCAAACAATCCATACGTGTACGACGTATACTTTATTTCTGGCAGGAACTTGAGCCCGATATGTTTTTTTTTAAAATGATAAGAATGATATTGTATTTACTGATATGTACATGGGTGTAGGTGATCTTCACCCGCTCGAGAAGAGAATGAATACGGAGAGAAATTAATAACTTAATATATTGAAAAAGTTAAATTAAATATTTAATGATGTATGTTTAATGTTTAAATAAAATAAAGGAAAATCTAGCCCGGCCAAGCGGGCTGAGTACGCTAGTTACTAATAGATTAGCTTAGATGTCATGTGTAGAACAGACGGTAGGCGTTGACAGGCCGCGTGTTCGCACTAGATCGATTGGCTGCGTGACGTTGTCTGGGGAAATCATCCGCACGCTGTGACCGTCGTCGGGCCGTGCAGAGGGCTCCATAACGAGCTTCCCACAATTACATCGAGCTTATTAGCGTATTAATCGCCAGTTATTGTGACTGGACGTCGGTTTCACACTTTAGAGCAGGGGTTCCCAACCTTTTTGTACCTAGATCACATTCTAAAATATCGGTCGAGTGATGTACCTGAGTGTTATCGACCAACTCGGAAGGAGTTGTAGGATAACATAATATTTATGAGTTGCAGGATAACTTCTCATTTTCCCATAATTTATTTTCTTATATTCATAATTTATTAATAAATAATACACAAAAATGTTTCAAAATAATAAAATTATTATTCAAATTGACCCAGAGAAACGTATTTACAAAACGTAGTAATAATTTATATTTTTAATTAATTTTTAAGAAAAAATCAGTCTGTGTCGAATAGTGGCGAGCACATACGAATCGTTCCGCGGGCGCTATGTTGCTAGCGGGCACGAGGTCGTGAACCTCTGCTTTAGAGGATATAGACGCGTATGTTTATTTATTTATTCTTCATTTGCAAAAGTTCTACAAAATGCAGACTTAATGCCATATTCTTTTTGATGAACCTATTTAGATTAGACAGATAGAAACTAGCTTTGTTTCACCGGATTGAGAGTCGCAGTCACTGATAATTCGAATTCTCGTCAAAAATAGAAAAGCGTCTATTTCGCTTACTGGTAACAACAATGAAATTATCTTCACTAGACTAGAAAAAGCTCTCGGCCTTCCTGAGCGTGGACGATCTTGAAAACTGCCTGTCTCCCTGTATCGGTTTTTTTTTAGTGACGAACTACACACGTTGGCCAGAGAAGCTGGCCTTGACTGCTTCACCGAAATGATAGGTGGCATAGCTCTTAGTTCGCTTAGCCTGAATCCGTATCGCTGGTATCAAGTTATTGTGCCATGAACACGTCTTTGATAACTTCAGTCGTGAAGCAATATCACGATCGGATTTGCCTTCATTATGTAAAACAACGATGGCAAAACGCACTGATAACTTCTCAAGCTTTTCCAATTTTATGACGTCTTCACTGTAGAAACCAGAAGTTTAGACCAATTAATATTAAAGTGTAAAATCGAATAATAATTATTTAGAAACGCGTGTTTTCAGGAGCTGAATAATCCTAATTATTGCCAATACGAAACAAAAGTACAGGAATTAGTGATAATGACATTATAAAAATATTATTCCGACTCTACCAACTGGCTCTAGCGTGAATTTTCTCGATGTTTGAAAACAATAGATGTTTATTGTCCAAAAACGTTAGCAAAAAAAATGAGTCCTTTAAATATTCAGTACTAACAAATACATGCAAAATGGGGATGGGATTTTATTATAATTGATGGATAACGTAATTACGTTATGTGTGGTCTTAAACTTTTGGCCGGTAGTATATGTGCTTTTTGTATAAAAGCGCCATCTATCATTTCAAACAATAGGTAGAGATACTCCAACGACATCTATTGTTTATTTTATAAAATAGTTCGTTCATCAAATGAAGCAAATGAATGAAAATATGGATCATAGATGGCGTTAATTAACCAAAAATTTAAGCCAGTAACTAAATAAATGTTTTGCTACTCAACAACAGATGGCACTTTTATAAACAACCTAAAGCATAGTTAATAAATTAGGTTACAGCCTACCACACAAAGCCTATGACATAAAAATTCTGACATTGATTTTACGTCGTATAGCCGGCGTTCATTTTCCGTTTCGTCCGCTAGCGGAAATATCTGTAAAGTAAAAACTGTACTCACTACAATTGGTTACATATTTAGGAGTATTTAAGAAAATTAAAGTAGAAAATGTAACATATGTCTAGTTATTTTGATACATATTTCAATAATAAAAAAGGAGATCTCGTATAACTTTTTATTACTACAGCAGTATCTATAAATTTAGAAATTTAAAATAGCCGAACTGCTTCCTCGTTCCTTTCGAAGTATCATCGCCCTCCCCGCCTAGGTGGGCTGCCAAACATTTGACTGTGAACTTCATCATGCTACTGCCGCCAAATTCATGGCCGGGGGCCGGGTAAACAAAGTCGGTGAGCAGTGCCAAGTTTTGCAGTTATCGCATGTACGGACGTCACGGCATGTGGCCACTTAAATCTCTGATAAATTTGTTTCCACTGCCATGTACATTTTTGTAATTTCAAAGTCTGTAAGCAGTTTATTACTTGCCATGTCTGTAATTTCCGTTAATGATAGAAGCTTCAAGAGCTAATATTATTAGTTCAATTACAATTATTCCAATGTATTTAAAAAATGAATAGCTTTTTTTATGCTTTGTAAACAAATGCTTAAACACGATCCCACCTGATGTTTAGTGGAAATGCAGTCCTGAATGATAAGACGCACTAGCTTAGTAAATGCCTATTCACTTTACTCTTGAAAACACTGTTTTGCACTGCACTGTTGGTAACTAGAGGATAGTAAACTCACTAATAGCAAATATGACTTGTATAATTACGAATAAAAACAACAATCGACTTTATATAGAACTTAGAATACTTTTTAATTAGAACCTAACCAAACTCTCATTAGACGAACTACACAGATTGGCCAGAGAAGCTGGCCTTGACTGCTTCACCGGATTGAGAGGTGGCATAGCTCTCAGGTCGCTTAGCCTGAACCTCTATTGCTAGTAACTCGACACAAGGGTCTCCCCGGTGAGGGGTGACCTCGGCTTGGACGGTTTTTTTTTATGACTAACTACACAGATTGGCCAGAGAAGCTGGCCTTGACTGCTTCACCGGATTGAGAGGTGGCATAGCTCTCAGGTCGCTTAGCCTGAACCTCTATTGCCAGTAACTCGACACAAGGGTCCCCCCGGTGAGGGGTAACCTCGGCTTGGACGGTTACTATGTTACGCGTAAGCATGCCGATCCGAGGGCGCCCGAGAGGGCCGACCACGACTCGGTCGGTTGCTATTTCACGGATAATCTAAGAGACATTCAAAAGCTAAACTAACTTTGAGTGCCTATTCGGGAAGCGTTGGCGCTGGGAGAAGAAGTGGCCGAAGAAACTCCAGCATCCCTCCTAACATCTAAGGGGTGGGGCCTGCCCATAAAATAGCGGTAACGAGCAAGGATTAAGACTACCCTTGAAGTACGTCTCAGTTTCTAATAAAAAATGAATCATGGAAATCGTTTGGCGTGAAATTAAGTTATTCGTCCATTTGTGGCGCACATACTTGATTCAAATTTAAGACTTATGTAGTTGTCTCATGGATGCCATTGTCAGAATTGGATCTAATTTAAAGCATCACCTTTCAAATGAAAAAAGAATCATGAAAATTGGTTCACCCAGTCCAAAGTCAAGAGCGTCCTCGTTTTCGAAGTCGGTTAAAAAGTTGTGCTAATTATAATTCGATATACATAATTACTGTTTCAAGAAACGTGTCTGGGGTACCAAAAATAGATAAACGTAGCCTCGTGAAAGAGGAATGATAATGGAAACTCGCAATTTTCTGGGAGCCAAATTCCCGTCCGGGTAATTTTAACAACTCTCGCTGCTGCGTCGCCTGTGACGTCACGGACATAAATATTTTGGCCCGAATGAAAATATCAAAACACACTGTTGTTTTCATTTAGAACGAAGACAGGCTTGTCTTAATTAAGTAAACAATTTTATTTTATTTTTTTGCATAAACATATTAAGTGATATTTTTTATAATTAACAAGGTTATGACACCTTAAATAAAGTAAAGTATACTATATACGTCATTAACTATTCAGTACTAAGTCTCTTGTGTGTTCAATCGACTTGGAAAGAGTAGGTTCTCAATTCGTTTCTAAGTTTTTATAATGTTTGTACACTAATATCGATTTTTTTTTGTTCGAAAGGACTAGGTTTAAATAAGGTCCCATATGAATTTTATTGGCAAAGGACCTTGGGTTACGAAGACCGTTTACGTTTTTTTTTTTTAATATTGACTACTTTTCCACTGACTGATCGTCCGTGCCTTTTTTATTTGGATTTTTATTTGTTATATTTGCTCCGTTTATAAAAAAGACTGCTTAAAGCTTCAACACTTCGCCTTCGCAGATGTCGCCAACGCCTTTACTTTTGGCCTTCGGGTTTTGGTTCCGGAACGCCATCGCGATGTTGTACCAATTACTAACTTCTTAAACTTCTTCTTAACAACCAATATACTTCTAGGCTTCCACCCGCTAGATACTAGGAGCGTTGAGTTCGGCCACTCCTTCTCCAAGCGACAACACTTCCACGGCAAACAAAGTTAGTTTCGCTTTAGAATGTATCTTAGCTTATCCGTGAAATAGCAACCGCCTAAGCTTTATTTCAGCCTCGGGCGCCCTCGGATCGGAATCCTTACGCGTAACATAGTAACCGTTCAAGCCGAGGTTACCCATCACCGGGGGAACCCTTACGCCGAGAAACTAACTATAGAGATTCAGGTTAAGTGACCTTAGAGCTATGCCAATCCCTGATACCGGTGTAGCAGTCAAGGCCAGCTTTTCAGACCAATCTACGTAGTTCGTCATTAAAAAAATACTTACGTAGTCTTAGATTGAGATTATTGTACATAAATAACATAACAATAACACACTACAAGTATCACATTACACTGTACAAGTATAACAGAATAGTTGAAAACGGTATACAAGATTGAAGACGCTGCCAAGCGCCTAATGGCGTACCGACGTACCAATATGCGCTCTTTATTTCCGTGTAACGCAGCTTTAAATTTTGTTCATCAAAAAATCTGAAGAAAGAAAAAAAGATTGTAGTAATTACCAATTTCAAATACAGTCAAACATGACGGATCTAACAATAAAAGCTACTATCTTAGTTGAATTACGAATTTCTGGCGCCTAAATTCTATGTCTCCTGCCATATTGATGCTCGTTTAGCGAAATCATGTCCCTTTGCAATAAAAAAAAAATATGACGGCTCTATGACTGTACAAACTTACGAAAATATAGATGGACTGACAACCGTCTCTTTGGAAGTTGATAATAATAAACAAGTGACTTAATATTGACTGGTCAATAACGTACGTTTTTTTAATCGATTGTTCAGTTCACAAACATTACAAAAAGTACAGACGAATTGACAGCGGACTTCAAAAAAAAGTTCCTCCTTTTTTTGAAGTTAAAAATAGGCAGTTAAAAATAAAAATAAAGCATTTCACTAGCAACATTTACGATTTTAAGCGAAACCTGAAAAGATAGAAAATTTCTTCCATATCCCATTACATATAACACTTTTTATAATAATATTATCGTTAAAAATTCAATATTTTTTATAAATAATAAAAAAGTAACATGTTCTATTGCATAAAGCATTTCAAATCAATAAGGGCCATATGTAGGACAGCCGAATGTGAACGTTTCTATAAACGCAAGTCCCGCGACTGTTCTAAAAGTTTCTCGAACGCTCACTCTCACTTATAAGCCGAAATCAATACACATAGAACACTTACAAGTACATGAAATAGCACTTTTTCTAAATTTTATGGTTACTTACAGAACCAGTAATTCTTACGTAATTAAAAAAAAAGTTGTATTACGATTAAATACTTATATTATATTATTTTTCAAATTTTTATGATATTTTTTCGATTAAGTAAATATATGATACTAATATAAATAATCTGTAATTACCACTAAAAGTAAGCTGGAAGAAAATGTTACATGGAAGTTTCTCGAACACACTAACTCGTACTTATGGAGCGAAGTTTACACACAGAACACTTGAGCAAGTTCATGAAATATAGTACTACTCTTAACCACCATTTTATAACCATTAAGTTTTTGTATATGTATTTAGGTGCAATAAAGAATTTATCAATCAATTTGCAAGAACATGCAAATAATACTATTTATAAATTTTATTATTATTTATACAAACAGAAATAATTATCTGTCAAAGTGTTATTTTATTTTACTTCCCTTGGAAAATGTTACATATCATTAATACATACATTAAACTGCAATAAAGAATTTATCTAACTTCAAATATATTAAAATATTAAACACGTGCACATTTCAAATATTTATAGTTTAGGACCGTTTCAAACATGGTATGACTCAAAGCTAATTAGGACAAGGCGTGTATACAAAATTTCCATTACATTTAAAAACATTAGGTAACCTCTTAGTCTAACGACAAAGAAAATACAGCTCCAAACCCATAATTTATTCTTCCACGTCTGCGTTTAGTTTCAATTAGCAAATAGCATGAGTTAATAATTGTTTATTTATATTTGTTATCTATAATATCAGACGTTAACCTTCCGAGCACGTGGCCGTAGTATAGTATTTTGTTGAATTTGAAGCTGTAGCTCTGCATCAAGGAAACAAAATTTGCCTCATTCAAGCTCTAGAGTAAGACAGCCAACAAAAATCATTTGGACGACGACCGAGAAGTATACATAGCACAGAGCTATTCGTAAAATAGAACGTTAAGTTGTCCCGTGAGAACGAGAGATGTATATGTGAAGCCGCATAAGAAAGAGCGAGAAAAATTGGTTAGGTCACAGCGTCTGCGTCGAGTCGAAGCAAGCGAGATACCGTTATGTCTTGTGATACGTGCATGAAAGAGACGGGGGAAGGTTACATGCTTTATCGTGGAATTTTCCACTGCCGACAATGAAACATGAACGCGCGTGACGTACTACGTAAGAAATTGACGATGTCGACAAGCTGTAATATTTTAATAATTAGATTGAAAATGTCGAAAGTTATTGCCTCGAAATACATTTAAAATTGGTTCTAAAAATAATGTTATTTATACTATTCGAATTATACAAATAGTAGGGGTTTTGTTTCGAACATATTTGGAATACGACCAAAAACTTCAAATTTACTAATATTACTAACTTATAATTTATCTGGACTAAAATCAATATTTATGTGATCAAAATCTTGAAAATTGCTTCAAAAAGTTTTTTGTAAATGGCGTCAGGGATATTCTCAGTAAATTTAAATAAACGATTTCAATACCAAAATACTGAAAAAATCTGAAATAGTTTGCACTCGTCTGTCTTTCCTTCAGATTTAAATGTGAATGTTATCAAAAGTAGAGTGAATAGGAATTTACTAAGCTAATGCGTCTTACCATGGACGGACTCATTCACTTAACATATGAGCACAAACCGTCATATATACATATCACGTAATTATATATTTCTTGTTATAAGTATTTTTTTAATTATTTTTTTATGTATTATTGGAACAATAGTCAATCTATCTGTCTATAATCATACTTGCCACCAGCTTTTGACCATAAAGTAAATTCATTGTTTTTTTTATCTATTTGGGTACACAATCTCGACTGTGTTGCAACTTAAAAACTATTAAATATAATCTCCTAATTCTAAAATCTTCAATTTTAAACAAAAATAACTACACCATTTTTGTGTAAAAGTTGTAGACAAACTACCATGCATTATTTAAAACGTAATATCACACGAGCACATTTGCCTTTCACATAACTATATTAGCAATAAATGATCCGCGCTACCGAAGGCCTGATAATTTGTCTAACAGGGCAACCTCGTGCGGATACGAATCTTTCACAAAGAAGTGATAAATACAGCAATATATAAATGTAATGTTCAATTTGTAACCTTTGAGAAAAAAAAGGAAAACCGATTATTAATATTTGATTGTTACTGTTTAAATACTAAAATAGTTTTAAGTTAATAAAAATAATAATGTTAAAAAATATAAAATAAGTTTTAAATTAATTTAATTAAGAATTATCGATATCGACATCCAAATGACCTCGGACACGCACAACACGGCGGAGCCCCAGCGTTTGCGAGCCATCGTTCGCCGTGCGCAGTCGCGAAGCTTGCATAATTGCCTTTAACGGTCATAACAATACCATAGTGACATTCGCAGTCCAGTAGTCCAGTAGACCGGACTACTTGACTGCGATGTTTCCTATCTCACAGAAAATAAAAAGGATCGAAATGCCTCCCTATTGCTATTATATGCGGTATTTCATGATTTTGTTTTACCGTGTTACTAAATGAAATGATAAATTCACAGAATGTGTATGCTTGCCCGAGTTGTATTTTATCAAGAAAATACAGGAAGAATTATACGAGGCCATAAGCGATAGCGATCCTTTGTCACATTTAGAGAAAAACAATTACGAAAACCAAATTTAGAATATTGTTTATATATTAGTTTTTTAAATTTATAATGATTTTAAAATTTCTCTTGACATTCAATTATTCATTAGTAATAATTTCCCTATAAAAAAGCTTCATGAAATTATCATTTTTTTTATATTGGTAAAAGATTTAAATTTTGATAAGACACGGATATTGTTTGGACGATAAATTTATTCTGTACTTCACAAAGAGATATACGTTAACGACATGTTTTTTTTTAATAATTCCATTCACAGACACCAAGATTTCACTAATACTTCAAAATGTAATTAATATTTTTTAAATAATTATAAATTAACTTATTAAATTTTAATCGATTTTTTGACATTAAAAATAATAAATGTTTGGTCATGGTGGATTGTTGCATTCACTTGTATACTGTATAATTTTTATATTATGTATTACTACACTATATTTATAAACAAGGCGCGTCCTTCACTATCGCTCGCAAAATTTGTACATTGTATTTAACTGAATTAAAAAGGAGGCTTTTTTTATATGAAAAGTGGCAAACGAGCATACGGCTCACCTGGTCTTAAGTGATCACCGTCGCCCATGAACATCCACAGCACCAGAGGAGCTGTAGGTGCGTTGCCGACCTTTGAGATAGGAATAGGCTCGTTTCTTGAAGGTCCCTAAATCGTAAACGTTCGGAAACACCGCTGGCGACAGTTGATTCCACAAGTTGTTGTTGCCAGTTCGGTTATTAGTTTTTATATAGTGTTTTTTTTTATAATTTTGCTCTCATAATTTCGTGATGTATAAAAAGATTTAAATTAAAGTTTTATTTTAAACAGCGGTTATTTTGAATTCCATAACAGTTTTAAGAAATTGTCACTTTCCTTGTTGAACTCCTAAAAATCCTAAAAAAAGTTGTTGCTTGAGATAATGATAGGTTGATAATTTGCAAATGATAATCGAATTCAGGTAACTCTCAAACGACAAGGAGCACGAATGTCGAAGAAGAATTAAGCCGAACAAATATAATTATTTTACAAATTTACCCATAAACTTCCCACACTTAAATTTTACGTTGCTGACGTACGTTCTGTGGTACTTGTAATATTTGCATTATCTTATATATTGTTGTAGATCAACAACAACAAAGTAGGAAAATGAATATTAGCATTAAATACATTACATCAATTGTATGTATTGCATCTAGACAAAGATAGGTCAGTTCCTTCCAACATAACGTGCAACAATTTGTCTATTACAACACTGTACTGTGACGTAGACAAAATGGCGTCTCACGTGATAATTTCGTCAACTGTGGAAGAAGAGCAATGACGTTAGACAATTTATTGATTCATTTGGTTTGTACGCAAGAAAATAAATTTTCTAAGTAATGTTTATTAAAATATGTTTATATTTGAAGTAAAACACTTAATGACTCGACTCTTTAGCCCAGTCGACTTATTAAAAAGAGAATATTTATAAAATTTATTACAACGGCTAGAATCTTTCTAAACATAAAATATATATATATATATATATATATATATATATATATATATATATATATATATATATATATGTTTAATATAAAGTAAATTAAATATTTAACTCTATTTAAATCTTACTAATATTATAAATGCTAAACTTTACTGTTCAATCACACTATAACGGCTGAACGGATCTGGAATGAAATTTAGGGGTGGATAGGGGACAGAGAATGTTACGTACTACTTTTTATCCCTGCCAAAATGCACAGTTCCCATGCGATGGCATAACAATGAACCTACAGGAATCGTGTATTTCAATGGTGTTTCGTTCACGCTTGTTTGAGAGAGTTCTAGCGAGGGAATCTTGTTTTTAAAAATCTCAATCTCGATCTATAAATAAAGTAGACTTAGCTTAACTTTAAGTAGTTATCATGTTTTGTTTCCTTAGAGATCGAAGGACATTAAATGACATCAGTTTAGAAACAATATTTATGTGATTTGGTGGTTTTTAGACGCAAATCTAATCTTTCGCAGATAGAGATCATAACCCACGCTTTAATAATTAACAAAGTTTGGTTTTAAAGTAGTTAGAAGTGTTAGTGTTAACTAGAAGATAAACTGTAACTAACTACAAGGGTTAGTATTAATGTTAAAACAGGTTAGTGTTTTTACATAAGCTGAAACACTGGAGCATTTAGAAACAGGCAATACAGCACGAATAGAACTCAGCGTGCTGCAGAAATTTCGGGGTAGCAATAATTGAGACGATTTTTATTTGACTAACTACACACAGAGAAGCTGGCCTTGACTGCTTTACCAGATTCAGAGGTGGCATAGCCTGAATCTCTATCGCTAAACTCGACACAAGGGTCCCCTCAGTGAGGTGTAACCACGACTTGGACGGTTACTATCTTACGCATAAACATTCAGATCCGAGGGCGCCCGAAACAGCCGAACCACGACTTGATCGGTTGCTATTTCTTTTAATGTAAGGGACATTAAAAAACTGAACTAACTTTGAGTGCCACTTCGGGAAGCGTTGGCGCTGGGAGAAGAAGTGGCCGAAGAAACCGATTGAGACGATTACAGCACATTTTTCTTTGTGACGTGCCAATGAATCCTTTGAAGATAAAATCAAGGACGAGCTATAGCAAAAAAAACACGTATTTATTAAGCAAAATTTAAGTAAGTTTAAATCTCGACTAAGCCAGTCACAGACTTATCAAAATGAAGAGGACGAATAAAGAGCACATAAATAGAACCAAGAAACCGAAGGAATGTGTTCTGAAAAAGTTTCTATTCCTTCGATAGCAGAGCCTGTTAATACAGTTATTTTTCTAGGATGTTTTCTAGAGGAAGCAGGATTTTTTTTTATTAAAAATAATATATTATACTGTTTAAATAAATATTATTAATAATATAGCGACAGATAATTGGTTCAAACGTATTAGAAAACTTTTAGGTCGCAATATTGAACTCGTCAATAGGCAGCATATCGTTTAGTCCACTTACTTCTTGACATTTAAAAAAATTAACATTGTCATAGACAACAATTTCCCGCGCTTCGCTTTGGCAACTAGGCTCAGCTGAGCTGCGAGCCGGCCGGTGCTGTGCGGTCACTGGGTACGTTGACCCACTTGATTTGCTTTCTATTTCCCGCGCTAATCTGCGAATTGCTATACATTCTTTTTTTATTTTTACTTGCAATTTACGTAATGGTATCGCGGGTGGATGGGTATGTATAAAACTATTATAACTATACTATGAATTTTATGAAGAAACATTCCTTCTCTTTTATATGACAAGAGCGTAAGAGCCCAGGATTACAAAGATTTTACATGACTTGAATATACATACATCAAGTTCTTTCTTCCTGTAAATTTGCAATAAACGGGTATATTATAATGGTGTTGGTAAAACTTGGCATTGTGCTAATGCAATATTGATGCGTCCAGTCTAAACGTGTTTAATAATTATCAAGATAACGTATCAATCTATCACAATGACGTTTATTACGGCTGCTAAATATTATTACCGCTCTTAAAATATGTTCCAACTGTTCTCAATAAATTGCACACAATCAACTTAGCTTATTTATATCTCCATAAATATTACAACCACTTCCTCAATGGTAATGTCAAATATATTTAAGAAAGTGATTCAAACTGAACACGTGGATGGCAAGGTCGAAGCGGCGCTATTCAACGAAAATTGTGTGCTATATATATATATAACCTCAAGGGATACTTTGTAGATTAAATATCTGCAAAGCAATTTGAATCATATAGTCCTAAATATAAAAGTAAAAGTCTAGTACCATTGTGCAAAAAGCGATAAATTTGGTACTGGTTATGTAAATTGTTTGGGTTTCTTCTGAAATATTGACATAATTTAAGTTGGAACAAATATTTAGATACAGTTCGATTTCTTTTGAAGCAAAAAGCAAAAAGTTTTTACTAGCGATTGATGCTAAAAGTCTGGATTTTAAAACAGCATTTAGCATATGGAGAAGACAAATGCCATGATCACTTAAAAATAAGCCCTTTGATGTTAGGAGCATTGCTGAAAATTCTTCGGCCACTATTCCCAGCGTCTTCGTTTAGCTTTTGAATGTCCCTTAGATTATCCGCGAAATAGCAACCGAACGAGTCGTGGTTCGGCCCTCTCAGGGGCCCTCGGATCGGAATGCTTACGCGTGACATAGTAACCGTCCAAGCCGAGGTTACCCCTCACCGGGGGACCCTTGTGTCGAGTTACTAGCGATAGAGGTTCAGGCTAAGCGACTACAGAGCTATGCCACCTGTCAATACGGTGAAGCAGTCAAAGCCAGCTTCTCCGGCCAATCTGTGTAGTTCGTTATAAAAAAAAACACTTAAAAATAGTGATGATCGGTTTTTCGTTTATCCCTTTTAACATAAAAAGGATTGACATGTCATTTAATAAACGTATATGAGGTACTCACAAGTGACCTTGCATGTTTTCGTTATAACTGTTTTGCAGTTCGAATTCTTATCGCAAATAGAAATTCGTTCCGTTTTTAAAATAAACTCGTCGGAATGCGAAATTCCAAAGGATGATTCGTTCCTTGCGTTTTATTTTATCAGACGATTAAAACTGTTAATGCGTTATGAATTATTTCAATCGTCTTATAAAAATGTTAATTACAAATCTTATGTCAAATATATTTTTATTTTAATTAACAATTATAAAACAAGAAACGTTTTTCACCTTATACTGGAAGACTACAGAAAATGTGATCTTAAACCATGAGATGTAGCGTGTTCCGATGAATTTATATAAAATATTGTTGATTACTCACCTGCAAGTCATTTTCAAAGATTTTTTGATTCATTAAATAATTATTTTCTATTAAAAACTCTTTCCATTCGATTGACAGTTGGTAAATCAATAATAAGGTAAGTAAGAACTGAAACAATGACAGATGTACATTATAAAGATAAGGGCGAAGCCTCTTGCGTAAAATTTGCAGTACGATTTTAAACGTATTGCACGGTATGTAATAGCACTAACAATCAGGATATCCTTACTTTATTTGCAAGTTTTTGCTAAAAATTGTTTTACAGACACGCAACCTAAGATAATTAAAAAAATACTAATATCAAGAATACGTACCAGAACATATAAGTACTAGAAAACTTCAGTCCATGATCCAGTGTCTATGAGCGATGAAAGGTGATCGAAATTTCTGGAAATAATAAGCAGTGATAGTGATTAGGCGTTAGACTTAAGATGTGGTCGGAGATTCAAACCACTGCCAAAAGAACATGAGGGCTATTTTTTTAAAAACCGCTTCCAATTAGCATTTGTTTTTTTATTTATTTCCTAGTTCACACAACACTTTTTTCTCCACTTCTTTTAAAGTCGTTTGAAAACATGTAATCTTTTTGTATATTTAGAAATACGTAGCCGTAGTATTTCAAATTATCTACATATATATATATATAAAAGAGAAAGTGTGTGGGTTTGTTGCGTATAGGCTCCGAAAAGGCTGGACCGATTTCAATGAAACTTTCAGGGAATCTTCAGATTGGCCTGGCGAGTAATCCTGTAAAGTTTGGTGATCGGAGCACTCCTCTTTTTGAACTGTCAAAAAAGCCATACTTACTTCAGTCTTAATTTTATTTCTGACATTAACTTAAGCCCGATATGTTTTTGTATAAACGATAAGAATTATATTGTATTTACTGATATGTACATGGGTGCGAATGAATACGGAGAGAAATGAATCATTTAATATATTGTGAGAGTTAAATTAAATATTTAACGATGTAAGTCTCCTTAAATTTCAATAAAATAAAGCAAAATCTAATCCGGTGAAGCGGGGTGGGATAGTTTTCTATTAAAATATCAATACTTGAGAAACTTTGGTTGAAATAGTAATAACAAAAGTATTTATATAGAAACTTGTAACGAGTACCTATTGATAATTCTCAAGTCACCATCGCACGTCATAAGTACTTCTATTAAATGATACCAGATAATGTCAAGGTCGTTTGGCAAACATGTAGAAATAATTGCAACGGGAAGTTTAAATATATATATGTACCTATTATCTGGTGGAACTACACTGAATAACATCAATCTGTGTAATGGCTACACGGGAGTATTGCCGCCACGTTGGATGCCACGTGAGCTCACGTTGATCTTTCGTTCGGGATTCTTTTACTTTAAAAAAGAAATACATTTTGACAATATTCCAATACTCTGTCTGAATTTAATTAATCTTTGGCACCATAATCAAGGTCATGATCGCCCATCATGAAACCGGTACATGTTATTTACCTAATATAAAGCCTAAAATTTTTGTCATTAAAAACGAGACATGTTCTCGTCCTTTTCAGAACCAAAACAATAAACTGAGAAGCCTGCGCAGGCTAGTTAAATGTACCACAATGAAATAGTGTTGTAAGTGACGGCATTTGCAACCAATTTATGAGCAATGGTGGGAAGCCCTATACCGATATGTCTCTCTATTGCGCACGTAACACAACAGATATGTGAGAATACTTATGAAAAGGTTCTGAATTACCTACAGATGGCGTTTGTATATATTTTAAGTCTTTGTTGAGGTCGACGTTCATTTCTAATCTATCTTATATCGTTTCTTCTTCTCTTCCAGCTGTATTATACAAAACAATCTTATTGTGTCTATATTCGAATATACACCGTTCGTTCATTTTATGTGCCAATAATTTATCTATCGAAATAAATTTATATAAAGTCTTACCAGATATGTGGCAACCCTAATCTATATCTATAATAGTGGGCTTGGACGCAATTCATTATGGATGCCAAATTTTTAATGCGATGTATACCGAACTGCAATACCGATGCATTGTTCCTCGGCCAAAACACTTCAGCAAATTTTTCCGTTGTTATTCTTTCACTCTAAATTTATTTAATAGTTATTAATGCAATATTGTACGTACTTTTCGTAACAACACTATCTACCTTTCACATTTACAATACCTTCTATGCATTCAGCTTCACGTATAGCGTGACCTTTATCTGAACCCTGACACTTAAATAGGAACTCTAGATGGATGTAGTGAATAGGTCAGTTAGGTTTATTAAAAATATTTTGTAGAATATAGTAATATATAATAATAGAATATATAATGCCAACCATCTAAAGAATTATCAAAATACGGGCAAACTACCGTCCTGTGTCGATGAACTCACAATAAGTACGAAACTAGCAAATACGTCAAATTCTAAGAACCTAAACACATTTGGCTTGTTGATGGTATGCCCTACTGTAAACCAGTGTTACTGATTATCTAGTAGACCAGCAAAACTAACAAAAATTAATCGATGAACGTTAATTTTGACAAAAGTTGGTTCAGGACACTGGGCCCTACTCTCCTTTGATCCTTGATTTTTTGTGATCACCGTCACTTTAACATAGTATCAGAGGACTCTCAATTCACGAGCTGGTGGTATATACGTGTGTGTGTAAATGTTAACATAAAACTTATCATTAACAGGAAAAATAGACTAACGCAATTAATGATATAGATTGACAAATGCTGACGGTGCGATGTTTTCCGTATCACGCGGCAAGTAATCTACGTACGTAATAAAATAAGGGTATTTCCATAAAAGTACATATTGCAAGATGTTAGGAAAACGTTGTCTGTATATAAATGCCACACACACCACACTCACAAACCCTACGATGTAACTTGGACTCTTACGAGTATGTAGGTCTTGAGAGATCTTAAGATGTAAAAATTTTGTGTTATTTGGCGTTCTGTTGCGATCAACAAAGAAGAAATTTAGCGGACTTTATTAATTCGAGACTTTAGGACATTCTATTCGAGTTAACCATTCAATATCCATCATCAGCCTGCATTTATCTACTGCTGCACACAGTTTTACCCCAATATCTGCTACCATATTAAATCTCACTTTCCTAACCTAGGCGGTTCCAGCTATGCTTATGAAGTCGTCAATCATGGGTGGTACCCAAGCCAGGCCACATTCGCAGCAGATGCGTGATGGGAATTTTGAGGGCAGTGTCCTTTTTAGGGAACAAAATCAAAGTCAATTTTTTTCTTGCTGCTTTCTTCCCCTTAGAGGTATGACACACATGTCTCTGTGCTCAACTTCTATCTTGTGAATCACCACGCCTCAACCAAAAGGTTATATGACCTTTATGTACCAGTACGTCCTCTCTCAGATATATATACGAGTATATATCTGAGAGAGGACGTACTGCTTGAAGACTTTTATCTTTACGCATTGAGACGTTGATGAGCTGAGTATGTATAATGACCAGACCAAGAGTGATAAAAGATCTTTATATTATTACATACACACAGTCGCGGGAAACATAACGAAAACCGTTGCAAGGGTTGTATTTATCACCGCGAAGGTTAAAATTTGACTACGTGACAACAGACTCGTAAAATAATTTGCGCCGCTAGTCGCAGTTTAATTTGGGACTCTGTTTAATTTGGGCCTTCTTGTTGAAAGTTTGAAATAATTGGGACAGTGAAGTTTGGCTCACCGACGGACTTACAATTTATTTCATGTCGTTCCACCTCGTGTCACTTTCACTTGGATATAAATATTGTTAGTATCATTATTTTTTTACACATATTACTAACAATCTTTTTTAGCCATTGTAACTAAGCCTAAGCTTGTGGTACGAGATGATTCTCGTCAATAATAGAATGGTGGTGGACCTTCGACCTTACGTTTTGCAAACCGTACCCCAATCCATTGGCTATTGAGGCTTGATTATGATTACACTTTACGTGAATATGTGTTATTCACAATCTTTCATAAATGATATCGCATACATAACTGAAGAACGATAGCCCACCTACTTATGTCAGCCTTGGATACAATTCTAATAAATCACAAAGATAAGTATGTAGGTTGTCTAACAAGTTTTTTGAGGTGGTGTGTTAAGATTTTGAGAAGAAGCTCAGCAGTGTGATCGGAATGCACTAGTGGCTGGATTTCCAACTGTCGAAAAAGGAGGATATTCGTCTGTGCGGGTTTTTTTATATTTCTGATGATGATTATATTTTATTTGAATGCTGATGCTTTCAGTCTGGTTCCATTTAAATTTGGTCCAGTTCTGACAGTGGCATCCAGGAGAAAATCATATAAGTCTGAAATTTGCATGCAGACCAACCGATGGTCTCAGATGGTACTAGTGCCCGACAAATGGACGAATAACTCAATAGCTCACCAACCGATTTCGATAATTCATTTAATGGAAAGGATGTATTTTACAGTTAGATTGAGAGTTTGGTTAGGTTCTGATCAATTTTATTTCGTAATATTCCTTTTAAATTTGAAGTTCGTTTTGTTTTTACTCGTAAATATACTTGTCGACGGTAGCACGTATGTAGCAAAAAGCTCCCATGTATTATACTTATGCCATTCAACATTGTATCTCAGTGCAATGCGGTGTGGCGATTAAAAAAACACGTAAGAGCCGTTTTTTTTAATAACTTGAATGTGTATTGTATATGAAGTCGACAGAAGGATACGGCTGGGGTGGGCACCTTTCAGGAAACTACATCTAGTTTCCTCGTCCTCAATTCCACAATGTCTAAAGACCAAGGTCTGTAATCAGTGTGTCCTGCCCGTCTTGGCATATGAAGCCGAAACGTGGACACTCACGGATACTACGGAATACACACTATGGAAAGGGCTCGGAGTCTCTCTGAAGGATCGGATCCGGAATAAGGTGATCCGACAGAGAACTAAGATGATCGACATAGGCCATCGAATTAACCAATTAAAGTGGCAATGGGCCGGCCAGAACGGATAACCGTTGGGATAGACCGCGGAGAGGCAAGCGCGGAGTGGGACGCCCTAGGACTAGGTGGAGCGACGATCTTCGCAGGACGGCTGGCTTGATGAGAGCGGCCGAGGATCGTACTCCAGCAGTGGACTGATACAGGCTGATGATGATGATGTATTGTATTAATATTTTCAAATCATGTTAGTAACTTAACATAATCATCCCAACATAAAACTGCGCAGATAAGAACTGTGACGAATTAGGAAGTGACGTAGTAAATGTGCGTCGAATGCTTTCGTAAATAATATTGCACTAATGAAATCCTTTACTGCGTTGTAGATAACAATGATTAATTGAATGCATTTACTACAACGCAATACTTTCTGTTATGATGCAATTATTTAAATTAAATATCACTGCATACATCTTCGTTGTCAAGATCCTACTGTTTCCTTTGCTAAAATTAATTTTGTTATTATGCAAATTTAAATAATAATTCTTATTTTACTTAGCGATTTCCTGGGTTACTACCAGGGTCTGCTTTTCTAAGTCTACTTCACTCTGCCCGGTTTTCATCATCTCTTTTCAGATTATTCTGTCGTTTTCACAAAGTCCAGCCACCGTTTTTTGAGCCGATAGCGGGTTCATACAATTAATGTCTAGGCATCCTTATCCGACATAGGTTGGTGGCCTGCCTAATTTATATTTATTAATAAAAAAATTTACATTCAGCACATTTACTGCATTTTTTTCAATGGGAGAGTGGAAATTCGGTTCAAGTTATTTTTCTGCGTCTTACTACGTCTCTTATCAGTAGTATCTTAACGTAGGCCGTCATTGTTTATAGGAGATGATATCTGTCATGAGTGAGCACGTGACCTAAGGTTTACCAGGAATACCACTAGAATATCTGGAATATCATGTTTCATTTGAATACTCTTTAAACAAGTAACGTAACGAATAGAAAAATAAGTCTTTATCGATTGTGGTGTGACCTCGAACATGTGATTATAATTAAATAAATAACATACTTGGCCTGTTTAAGACTTATGCAGTATTCAAATGAATCGATTTGGTGACCTAGATAGTTATCTATCATATTTATAATAAGCGGTGATAACCTAGTGGTTAAGGAGTTGGATTAAAGAGACGTCTTAACGCTATTAGGGACCATGCAACACTGTATGAGGAATTTAATCACGTAGCCTAATGTATTACGGTACGGACATAGAAGACAAAAAAGCACTTATAGAATTTAAGTGTTCAGAACCCAGTCCTCTCCTGATTTTCCCACGATATCAAAAAAATAAAAAGTGAATAATACGATAGAGTCAACAGACACGCTCTAATGCAACATATTATCTCTGCATTCCTTCATTGTGAGTATTCTTGAGTGTTTATTCACATATTGCGCTTTCATTGCCATAAACATGAATGTGGTAGACGAAATTACGGTTGCCAGTTTGATTGCATTTCAGATAACTACTAAAGCTATTATAGATGACAATGTAATTTCAGTTTACGCTGAAGGCTACGTACAAAGGTTGGGCAACTGATGTATCTAGATCTCCGATTAATGAACTAGACCTGTTACTGTCCAATGCCGCAAAGATCCACTCGGGGCCAGATGAAAGTGGTTGCAGCTAGTCCTGTGTGTGGATGATTGCCTTGAAGCGCCGCTTTACAAAGCGCAACGGGTAGACCATACTGGTTTGCGGTAAAGACCACTTTTGCGTGAATTTCGTCGACGCGTTGATATTGCTATATTAAATTGCACCTCTAGAAATGCTTCCGTCTAACAAAGGCTTGTTACACACATATACTAAAGCATAGATGTAATTATGATATACTATTTTGTGAACGTGGCTTATCAATTACGGTTTTTATATTTTAATTACCATGACATAACAGTTTGATGTGTCAATAGTCTAATGGTTTAGGGCTTAGTCTGCGAGACTCTCGACGACTCGAATTGATCATTGACGTGAACCATCTCCAAGCACAACCTCATGTTTTGTTGGAATGGTTAACAAGACGTGATATTTGGGACAAAAAATTATATTGTTAGTATTGTTTAAAAAAATAGTTCTGTCTGACCACATTTTTCCCTGATTTAAATGTGGAAACTAATTGACTGCAATAAATATAATATTATGCAAAGTTAATAATAAACTTAAATTTAAAAGATAAAGTTATAGCCTTTAAATGTGCACAGGGCACAGGCCTTCTCTGTAAAGAGAAAATAAGGGTGAGCCAAGCGGCCCTATGCGGATTGGCAGACTTCACATATCTTAGATATTTTTTCTAAGAAATAGAGGTGTTGTCACAATATTTTCCATTTTTAAATTTATTGATGTCAGCACCGGGGATTTTCTGTCGTTGCTAGAGTTTCTTCGGCCACTTCTTCTCCCAGCGCTAACGCTTCCCGAAGTGGCATATAGTTAGTTTAGCTTAAATTGTCCCAATAGAGTCAATAACATAAGTACCGATCGAGTCGTGGTTCGGCCCTCTCGGGCGTCCTCGGATCGGACTGCTAACACATAGAAATAGTAACCGTCCAAGCCGAGGTTACCCCTCACCGAGGGGACTCTTGTGTCGAAGTTACTGCCCAATAGAGGTTCTGGCTAAGCGACCTAAGAGCTATGCCACCTCTCAATCCGATGAAGCAGTAAAGGCCAGCTTCTCTGACCAACTGTGTTAGTTCGTCAAAAAAAAAAATCGCGTTGCTAGCGTAGGATCGCCCGGCACTAAATTACTACGGCTCTTAAATATTCTATACTTACAGATATCTTATTATATGTATTAGCTGCAAATTTTTAAAATTCTTACGTATTAAGTGTAGTGTAGTGAAGCTAAGCATTAAAGTTACGATCTTACGGTTCGTGGTTCGAATCTCAGGCGGACTATAGCAATGACTATATAAGGGATCTTTACAAAGGGTCACCTCTTGCAAGCCAAAAAACCTGGTAAAAAGACACATTATCTGTCATATCATCAGCATCACGACTCTCCGTGTGGCACTACCTTGTAAATTGGAAATCCATAATCCGTATTTCTACGAGTAGATGACGATATTTGTGTAGGCTATGTTATAGCGCCGTATGCATCCGTGCATAACCGGCCTACGTCCTTGTGGATACACGGATCGACCTTATTACGTCGTCTGTGTAACAAGGTTGTAGCGTCGTAACGCCTTTTTGTAATATAATCTGCATATGAATAATTAAAACCGGTTTCCTCCCCAACTAACTGAGAAAAAACGGTGCAATAAACGGTGTGGTAAGTACATGCGAGCGAAAATATTCAAGTTTCTTTGCATTTAAGTGTATTGAATTTAAGGTTCTACTGGCTGCACCCAGCAGTGTTACCCTTTTTTGTTTACGAGGAGGAAATCTTCAAAAAGATACCCCGCCTTCTGGGGGGAAGGCGGCGGTTATGCGGGGTTTTTACCCACTAAAACCTCCCGGTGGCCCTTTCCTCGGTGCATGACGAGGGGCTCCGGGATCTCCAGAGGAACGCACCGGAGGCCCTCTGCACTGTGCTCAAGGAGAGCACGTCCCGAGGGGGGAGGTTACTCCCTCCCCCTCTCTGCCCTCGCTGTGCAAGGCGACACGGGCCAGCCGATGCCTTTTAGTCGCCTTCTACGACAGACAGGGGATACCGTAGTCTTATTCTTAAGAGCCCAGGACTACAGGGCTGCAGCAGTGTTACCCGCGATTAAAAACTATTTATTTCAATTTTCTAAAGCTGTTGCCTAACTTATTTCTTATTACATCAACTATATGCCAGTGAAAGTTCCGTCAAAATCAATCCAGCCGGTCCAGAGAATAGCAGGAACAAACAGACGCACAGACAAAATTTGTATTTTGATGCAAGTTACGACTATTTTAATATTACAAACAGATTTTATTTATTTTTATAGATGAAAAATAATTTCACCAATTAACTAAATCTATTTTTAGAACAGGCGGTATTGATTAGAGCCTTCATAGCTGGAGCACAGCGTCCTTGGCCGGATGACCTATATGCTGTTAAGGTCACCATCTCTAGGATTAACGAATTTGATCTGTTTGTTTCGGCTTTTAACGGGCTATATGGCAACGTGCCAGGTCATATTTTTTCTGAAGGGCGAAATAAGGTCGTAAGACATTTAAGTAAACAACTTAAGCTATACTTATACACTAACGTACTATATGCTATAATGATGTTACCACATATGTGGTCACATAAACATCAGGACTTCTGACTACGTCGGAGACGGACTCCTCAGCCGTAGACTGAGCAAAGAGACCAGAAAAGGTAAAAGAAGAGATGCTAAAGTTTAATGGTACCAGGGCAAAATATTTATTTTTATAGGAATTGGGATTATCATTATCGTCATTACCAGCCTGTGTCAATTCTCTGATGGAAATAGGCCTTCTCCAATGCCTTCCTCCATGTACAACTATCCGGATGCCACATCCAACCAATTCCGGTTATCAAAGATGTTTATTAATGACAGTTAACCATGGACTCAAGCAATAATTGCCAATAGCCTGCTGTAGGTCGGTATTCAATAATTGCCTGTAGGAAATAATAGACCTGTAGCTACCTCACTCCAGTAAATGTGGCTGAAAGCAGTGTACGAAGCGAAGAAGTAGAGCCGTGGTAACCCAGTGTCCGGGCGGTTGACCCAAGTTGAATAGAAAGCTTGCAACCCGAGTACTATCCCCGGTGCTGGCACTAATAAATTTGTTGCAATTTCATGAGGTGATTTAACACGCGCTCGGCGGTCAAGATCAAAGCAAGAAGACATCGTGAGGAAAGCTAACCATCTTTGAAATTTTTTCTAAAACATGTGAAGACTGTTAAACCGCACTAGGGCCGCGTGGCGGATAATGCCTTTATACGTTCAGGTCTTCTCTTAACAGAGTAGGCCTGTGCCTAACAGTGGATCTTTTTTACTTTAGTAGATAGATATAGAAATAGCAGGGGTAAACCTATAGAGATAAGCACAACAAATGCTGAGCTTAAAAAAATACGGCATAAATACTTTATTAAGTGAACATATTGTAAATTAGAAAACGAAAGAAAAGGCAACGTATTGGTAAAATCCGCCTGAGAAAGATATCAATGCTTTATTTTGGTAACTTTATTGATTTTTAGAAAAACGAAAAACGGCTATAAAAATCGGTAAAATCTATTAAGTCTGAACTAGCCAGTGTTTTTCCGATGGCATATTGTATACAGTGTGACGCGCCGGCAGAAAGAGTTCATTGACCTTAATGTGATATCACGATTAAGGAAGCTCGCAGTCAGTTAAGCAATTGTGCAGTATTACATTTTAGCACATGTAGAAAGAAAAAATGAATATATAGAGAAAGAGTTTCTATATATCAATACTACACTACAGCATCTTTTTAACCGGTGTAGACAGTGCAGTAGTCATAGCGCACAAACACCTACCAAAAAAAGAACAATAGCCTAATGGCTATAACATTACGGGTACGGTCTGCGAATCGTAAGGTCATAGTTTGGAATCTACCATTCGGCTATTGACGTGAATCATTTCCTAGTACAAGCTTAAGCTTAGTTGGAATCGTTATCAAGAATGTTAGTGATATTTGTGTAAAAAAACTAATTACTTTACAAAAAAAAAATCTTATGACTACTAAATATACGTCATTAGGCGGGGTATCTTTCTGAAGATTTCCTCCTCGTTAACAAAAAAAAAAGGTGCTTATACCATTATAGCGAATGTTGTGTACACCTTTTTTTTTTTTTTTGTTAACGCGGGGGAATCGAGTTATTAACCATCCTCCGGTACCCTGGGTGGGCCCGGAGGGATGTGTGGGACTCGGCCTGGGCAGCCCATACCCACTAAACCTACCGCGAATGCCATCAGCCGTTATGAGCGGGGTGCCCCGGATCTGTCAGCGACAGGACACCCCAACGACCGGCCGGTCTCGGCAAGACCGGACTTCACCCTCGAAGGGGACTCCTCCGGCACTCAGAGAAGTCCCGACGACGCCGAAGCATGCTGGGGCCAGGTTCCCATCCTGGCCCTGCTTCGATTACGGGGCAGCGAAAGGAGGCGTTTGAAACGCCTCCTGCGCACCCCGACTCGTCGCCTGCGGAGGGAGGGAGCCCCACGGCTCCCCTCCTGACCCGCTCGTCGGCCTCCTTCTGGGACATGACTGTCTCGCAGAAGGAGGCGACCGCCAAGACCTGTCGCTCCGTACCATCGCAAGTGCGAGGCTCGGAAGCGACAGGTCTACTCCACCGATGGCGGAAGCCAAGTCGCAACGCTGCGCTGCCCATCTCGGGCACACCTCCAGGGTGTGCTGGGCAGAGTCCACCGCAGCGCCACAATCATGGCACCGCTCATCAGCCTCCCGTCGGGCCGTCCGACACAGGTAGTCCCCGAAGCAGCCATGCCCCGTGAACACCTGCGTCAGACGGAAGGTGAGAGGTTTGAGCTTTCTGCGCATCCACCGCTCCAGGACCGGGCGCAGAGCACCCGTTGTACGTGATCCGTACGGGTGATGCGCCAGGTCCTCCTCCCACCTCCGGCAAAGTGCTACCTCACCTAACCGGCGGATCCGCCGGACCTCTTCTGGCAGAGGGTTCTCTCCGAGGGCCCTCCTATCCGAGACATAGTCGGACACCTCGGCTAGAACCCCCGCCACGAGCTCCCACGGCGGATCGCCGGCAAGCGCAGTAGCTGCCGCCCACGAGACCGTACGGTACCCCCGGATGACCCTGATCGCGGCAATCCGCTGCGCCCTGCGCAACTGTGAGCGATTGCCGCGAGACAGGTCACCCGCCCAGATGGGGGCACCGTACGTGGCCATACTCCGACAGACCCCAGAGTACAGCCTCCTGCACACCGCGCTGGGTCCTCCGAGGTTCGGGAGGAGACTTCCCAGCGCGGCTGCCGTCCTCAGGACCTTCGGCCCCAACTGTTCGAAGTGGGGTCCGAAGGTCCATCCTCCATCGAGGGTGAGTCCCAGGTACTTCATCTGGGAACTCACCCTCACTCTTTCACCTCCAATGAGGAGGGTGGCACCCGGAGGGTCCTTTACGCCCGGTCCTGCGGAAGAGGAGGGCTTCGGTCTTCTCCAGTTTTACCCGAAGCCCTAACCTCTCTATGCGGCTGACCACGAGGCCCACTCCGACCTCGGCCAGCCGCGCCGCCTCCTTATACGCCTTTCCCCGGGAATATACGAGGGTGTCATCTGCATAGCAGATGACACCCATCCTGGGAGGAGACGGCTCCGCAGGACCAGTCGTAGCCGATGTCCCACAGAATCGGCCCCAACACCGATCCTTGTGGGACACCGCGCTCGGCTTTTCTCCACCTGACTGACCCTCCGGTCCTCGAATGCCACCCTCCTCTGGGAGAGGTAGGCGCCCAACAACCTCCTGAGATACAGGGCACTCCGAAATATACGAGTGCCGCCTGTATCACCGCATGAGGGAGGCTGTTGAAGGCATTGGCGATGTCCAGTGACACCGCCAACACTACCTCTCCCTGACGCCCCGCCTCTTCCGTCACCGCCCGCAGGCGTCGGAGGGCGTCGACGGTCGACCGGCGGGCCCGGAACCCGAATTGAAACTCATAGAGTTTCGGGCCCGGACCTTCCTCCAAATGCCGGACGAGGCGGCGAGCCACGACCCTCTCCAGGGCCTTGCCAGCCTCGTCCAGCAACACAACCGGTCATGTTGTGTACACCTGTAATTGGCATACACAACAGGACTTAGTTTGTAAACTTGATTATTACAACAATGTATGCTTGTGTAATGCTGTTGGTGTATCTTTTTAAATAAATAAATAAACAAATCAAAAAAATAGAGCAGATCTGTCCGGTATGACAGACATATAAAAATAAAACTAATGTAAAATCTTCCTTAGCTTCTTAAAAAATTCCATAGTTATATAAAGTTTCAAACTAGTCACGTATATATTAGCAAAGACGCGGACACTTTGATAACTATAAAGTTTCCATCACATAAATTCCACACCATGTTAGTAACGTACTTTTCCAGGAACGCCGTACGAACAATACTAAAAGAAGTTGTTTTTAAAATCAATAATACCATTTATTTTACACATGTTTCCATGTGTCTGATTGAATTAGCATCAGTTTGCGATATATGTCAAAGACGTGTATGTGTTTCAATGTTTAAGAAACATTCCCCAATCTTGTAACCAAACCACTAAAGATACAAGAAGATCAATAATCTCACATGTTCTTTAGCCCTACCGGGATAGATACATTAATATAGATAAACAATCTCTATAGGGGGGGAGGAAGTAACCTCCTTGATCACAGTGTAGAGGGGCTCCGGTGCGTTCCACTGGAGATCCCCGAGGCCCTCGTCATGCACTGAGGATAGGGCCACCAGGGAGGTTTTTTTAGATAAACAATCTCTAACCACTTTGATTAGCTTGTCAGATCCCATATTATTTAACATCGGGTAAATTTTAGCAAATGTGTTTTTGAACGTATGAAACGAAATGACCCATTAATACAAGCCCTCAGAGATACTAATCGCAACCAAAAACGGATAGACTATCGTTGTGTAATGAGTAGCTATAAAGAATGAATAATTATGGTTTGCTTATTTATTTCTTTTCTTTGTTCATATTTGAAAATGTTGCCAGCATAGTAGGCGGATTCGAAAAAAAAAATCGTTAAATGTCATCAGATCTCTTTTTCATTTTAACTCTTTGATTTTTTTTTTATTTGTAAAGACTATTTTATATACTTTTTTTTAACAATGTTAACTTATCTGTTTCGACTAATTAAGAAAATTGTTTTGTTTACAAAAAAAAATATAAAACTTATCTAAAATGCAACGGAACACCAACACAAACCAAAACATTCAACAATCGCAGACAATATTGATTCATGTGTGCGTTCTGAACACGCCTCGCATGATTTTTCGTTAAGTGGAAATTTCCTACGGCCAGGTTATCGATTTCACACATACCTATTGTAATGAAATGTGCGATAGTTGAAAACAACGCGGACAAACGTGGCTGAATGTACGTTTATAAAATATATGTGTTTTATTACATTGCTTTACTTGCAATGGTGCATTTTGTTATAAATATAAATTATGCAATGCAATAAATTTAGATTCGGACTCTATATTCCGTACCACAGATTATATAATCTTTTATAATAATTAAAATGTTTTTATACTTTACACTTCGTTGGTTTTGTTCAGTTATTTTATTTTTAAATTTAACCGTGTTTACGGTTAAATTAAATAAATTTATTTCATAAAAATCTGAAACTATTTCAAGGCTACAATGTGATTTATCGAATGAAATAAACGTCATAAATCATTTCTTAAGTTATCAAGAACTGTCAACTGTGCTTTGACAAAAAATTGGCAGCACCATTATAGAATTGAAGAAGATAAATAATATACAAAATTATGTAAACAGTACGACGTAGTCTTTTTTCTCAATGTAGATTTGTTTATCCTCATATTTTTAATATTATAAAACAAACTTTGTGCATCTGTCTGTCAACAAGTGCTCATTTCACTAGAGAACTACTTATCTTTTCCAACGCTCTCTTTTATTTCCGATATATCAGAGTTATAATGCGAAGTTTAGCGTGTATTAATATTTTCGTATTTTACAATATCCTCTAGCACCTACAATCTTCCTTTCCACATTCGTACTCGTTGCTGTGTTGGTTATGGTACGTATCGTTGTTCTTTGGATTGTCAAAAAGCTATCAATATCTCCATCAACAATCATTTTTCTATATGATTTTTAGGAGATCCCTTGTATATCGGAACCCTAGGTCGTTTGCCTAATAACATGGGACCTAATTGAGTCCAAACCCTTTCAGATAAAAAAAACAAAATCGTACCATAAATTACGTTATCAGACAACACTATCAAAGCCCAAAGAACCAACACTGATAAATCAGAGAAGCCGACCGCAATAGTTTCACCGGATTAGCCTGGACCTTAGCCTGGACACACTAATAGGGGTAGTAACCTCTTTAAAAACGAATTGAAATAGTAGAACTGAAACTTCGCGCAGTTAACAACAGTGACAGATATGCAGCATTCAACGAAATCAATAACAAAAATGAGGTTTTATGGAAAAGTAATGATAAAAATGCGCCACAAAATATTGTTTTTGGCTCTTCGCCGTGCAACATAGTGACGTGGTTTCTGAATCGAACACGTGAGTTTTATAAAAATATCGACATCTCCACATCCTGTATAGATTCAGATTATTTTGAACAATAAAGCTTGTCGCTTAAAACTTGTGCCCTATTTCCGTCTTCTCTCCAGTACCTACGAGTTAGAATGGCCCATTCTAAATGAAATACGATGATAGCCAGATGATCTCTACAATTTCACCGGGTTTTTGAAAGGTAGCACAGCTTTTAGGACGCTTAGCCTGAACCTCTTTATGGAGTAACTGGGTACAAAGGCCCCCGAAAGGGGACCTCGGAGTATGCGGTAACTCTATTCGTGATTCCGATCCGAGGGCGCCGGAAAGGGCAGCAGACACGAGTCGGTCGGCAACCCTTAGCTAGAAGCTTAAAAGCTTAGACGTCTCTGAATACTGTTGTAATTAATAACTACTGTGTTCCAGATTGTTAAATCCTCTGTGCTAAAAAAAACAAAAGATGTCTAAAGATGCCTTTGTCATTTATTGAAATTAGACTTGCCAGCTATACACCTCTATCGCTGTGCAATAAATAAAATAGAAGATTTCAAAAATCCGCATAAGAAGCTTGGCACGAAATAAAATAAATATTAGAGTGCAAGGTCAGAGCGATAAGATGGAGATACATTGGTACCTAATTACAATATTTTTTGGCGAGCGACCAAATATGCCATTGCGAATAAACCCTTACTGTTTACAAATAATATGTATGATACACAAATATATTTACGAGCAAAAACAAAATTCGACTTCAAATCGAATCAAACGTTAAACGCCCTCTTTGTATTTCCGAGTTATCGTAGGAATATTACGAACAGCCCTGTAGTTCTGGGCTCTCAAGAATAAAACTACAGTATCCCCAGCCTGTCGTAGAAGGCGACTAAAGAAGCCTCGGGTTCACTGGGCGACAAGGGCCTTTGTCGTCCGCTAAGGTGGACCCGGGAAGAAGGCAACATCGGCTGGCCCGTGTCGCCTTGCACTGCGCCGGCACAGGGGGGGAGGGAGTAACCTCCCCCCCCGGGACGTGCGCTCCTTGAGCACAGTGCAGAGGGGCTCCGGTGCATTCCACTGGAGACCCCGGAGCCCCTCGTCATGCACCGAGGAAAGGGCCATCGGGGAGGCTTTAGTGGGTAAAAACCCTACATAACCGCCGCCTTCCCCCCAGAAGGCGGGGTATCTTTTTGAAGATTTCCTCCCCGTTAACAAAAAAAAAAGAAATAATACGAAATAGAATTGATCAGAACCTAACCAACTCTCTCATCAAACTACTCTTGAAGTGCATGCCTTTCCAATAAAAATGAATCATCGAAATCGGTTGGTGTGATATTAATTTATTTCTCCATAGACCTCCCGGACGATTTCCAAAAGGACTGTTTGGATCCAGTTGCGTGCTGTGGCGTTTACGAGCTAACGAGAGGTCTGTCCACGGGGTATCTCTACGAGATCATATCATGACTTTAGTAACCAATAATTACTATTAATTTATACGCAATTTTAAATACGCCTTTTTTAGCGACGGCGTAGACAAAAACCGTTTCTCACCAACCTTATTAGATAACCTCCTTAACACTAAGTCCACGTGAGTTGACATTTTTTCTAATTCACGCAAGGTCTTCCGCACCTTAGTGTTAAAAATTGTGCAGTAATTTTGACTAATTTAATTAATTTATTACTGATTTTTCTATTTCTTTATTTTATTAAAATATTTTTGTAAGTATTAATAATAAAATCGTTACGTTTCCTTATAGCGAATGTTGTGTACACCTGTAATTGGCATACACAACAGGACTTAGTTTGTAAACTTGATTATTACAACAATGTTTGCTTGTGTAATGCTGTTGGTGTATCTTATTAAATAAATAAATAAACCTATTTCAGACAGATGGTGAGTTCATCACAGTTATTTATTGTACATAAGAAACCGAAAAATGGATTAGTTCAAGCCGGCTAGGATTCGAACACCCGTTTATAATTGAGTTCGAAAAGTTAAACGCTAAAGATGTTAAGGCTATTGCTTCTTAGCTATAACCAGGTTATCATTTTATTCCAATAAAACTAACCTATCGCGTTATCAGCTGGATGGTGCGATGGCGTCAAGATGGCGGCACCGCGCTGATTATTACAATGATTCACGACGAGATAACGTTATCTTATCGTATCTGTTTAATCCTAACTAGGAAGTATAAAGAAATGTTATCTTTAATATGACGGATTCATAGTGGAATATTAATACATAATTCAGTTGAATTAAAAAAAACACGTCATCATTCACAGCGAAATTTAAAAAAATGTATATTTTATCAAACTTAGTAATTTTCTTCCAGACTTACAAACTTAGTATTTTTCTTCGATTAAAAACAAAAACCGATTTTAATCAATCACTATGATGGATCAACCATGAAACTTCCGAAGTAGTATTACGAAGTTCTGGCACCTACGTTCTCTGTCTTATTCCACATTTGTGCTAGATGTCGACTTATCTAATAACTAAACTATTGTGTAGTGATGATAAGAGACCAGACGGTATGACTCTTATACTCTGGAAGATGGGACGGCCTTTAGTATAGAATGCCACATGCGTCGATACTTTAGCACCGTTACATCTTCCAGAATCTTCTGTTGAGGCTGGAGCGGCCTTATGCGCAGAAAATCTCGAGCGGCGCAAATATAGTAACCTCGATAAAGGTTTCATATTTGAGCAGTTTGTGGTAGAAACGACACATCTGGTGACCAGAGGGCTGGCTTACACCTTGCACAGTTAAGGTTTGCAGGTTAAGTATTGCCATACAACGTGGCAATGCTACCAGCCTTCTGGGAAAACTGCTAGCGACGACGGTTTGGCACAGTTATATATTTATTATTATTTTTTTTATCAGCCCTGTAGTTCTGAGCTCTCAATAATAAGACTACGGTATCCCCTGCCTGTCGTAGAAGGCGACTAAAAGGGTCCTCGGCTTCACTGGGCGACGACCGTGGGGGCCTTTGTCGTCCGCTATGGTGGACCCGCGAAGAAGGCGACATCGGCTGGCCGTGCTCTCCTTGAGCACAGTGCAGAGGGGCTCCGGTGCGTTCCACTGGAGATCCCGGAGCCCCTCGTCATGCACCGAGGAAAGGGCCAACGGGGAGGTTTTAGTGGGTAAAAACCCCACATAACCGCCGCCTTCCCCACAGAAGGCGGCGGTTATGCGGTTATCTTTCTGAAGATTTCCTCCCAGTTAACAAAAAAAAAAGTTATATTTTTTGTAAATAATTTGTAAAGTACCTATTATATTGTATATATTTCTCTTTTCAGTTAGTATTATGTATTGTTTTATAGATTACAATAATTATTATTTTATCATTAGGATTTTTTTTTAGATGTTTATTATTATAGTTCATGTATATAATTAAGATTTAAATGTATACAATACTACTTATTTAACTTCCCAATTCACAAGAATTCTTCTAAAAGATTTTTAGAAGTTCTCTGATAAATCTGAAAATATTTCTGTCTACCTCTTAGAGTTAAAAGGACGAGAGAGTTTATACATTAGTAATAATTTTGTCTATAATCCGTTTTTCTAATTGAATTTACAAAAAAACACTTGCCAAAACTTGTACTTCGTTTAAACAAAACGCAAAAGTTCGGACGAAAGCAGATAAGAATTTCTATGTCTAACCTCTACCTGTGCTATTTATATTTCAGTATTGATTTTAGTACATGGAATTATTTCCAGATCAATAGTTACGTAAACAATTACGTTACTGAGAGACATGTTTTGATTACTGCGAAGGTCATTCCCATCTTTCGACCTTCATGGTTCGTTGCGTAGGCGATTACATTGAATTAAGACGATCCTTCGTATGCAAGTAATACATAAGTTAAATAACAATCATTTTTCTGAATACATATTTTTGTATTTATATATAGTAAAAAATTCAACTAGTTAGTTTTAATTTGTAGTGAAAAAACCGACAAAATTGGTACAAGCCGACTGTATTCTTCAACACCCCCAGGTGGCCCTTCCTCGGGGGCTCCGGAATCCAGAAGAATGCACCGGAGCCCCTCTGCACTGTGCTCTTAGGAGAGCACGTCCGGGGAGAGTTTAATCTCTCCCCACCTTTGCCCTCGCAATGCAAAGTGACACGGACCAGCCGATGTCGCCTTTTTCCCGGGTCCGTGGACGACAGAGGCTTGCCCTTTTTTTTTATATGAAAAGTGGCAAACGAGCATACGGTTCACCTGATCTTAAGTGATCACCGTCGCCCATGAACATCCATAGCACCAGAGGAGCTGTAGGTGCGTTGCCGACCTTTGAGATAGGAATAGGCTCGTTTCTTGAAGGTCCCTAAATCGTAAACGTTCGGAAACAGCGCTGGCGACAGTTGATTCCACAAGTTGACAGTGCGTGGGAGAAAGTTACGCGAAAAACGTACAGTCGTTGAACGCCAACCATCAAGATGGTGGCGGTGGAATTTGGAATTCTGCCGAGATGTGCGGTAATGGAAATCGGTAGCTGGGATGATTCCGAACAATTCCTCAGAACACTTCCCATGGTAAATGCGATACAGGATGCAAAGAGAACCGACATCTCTTCGCAGACTCAGAGGGTCGAGTCGATCGGAAAGACCCTGATCGCCCAATGAACCCGTGGACCATTTTAGTCGCCTTATACGACAGGAAGTGGATATCGTAGCCTTATTCTACGAGCCCAGATCTACAGGGCTGATTCGAACCCACCTTTTGTACACATACTTAAGTGTATTTATTTATTTTATGAAAAATATAAAAATAAGAAATACAATTTATTATGTATTTATTAATTATCTCTTACGTATGTTAGTTTTTAGTTCATGTTCGTGGGAGAATGGTAAAGATTAAAGTAAATATTATTTGGCTTACTTCTATTATTCTAGAATCATCATATAACGTCTTACTTCCAGAATAACCCACGCAATAGATCCATAATTGAATGATTTACATTACTATTTAAATTTTACCATGAAACATAATCTATTTTAATATCTTTACTAATTTATAAACACGATTGCAACATCTCGTATGAATCATCCTTGCAAATGCGCTCAGTGGCAAATGACGTGACGTAAATAAAACAACGGATCTGTAATCACGAGTAAATAAATATTCTTGTTTTATTTATAGATTGCAGCTTCCATTTCAATGGGCCTGCGGTAGATCAGTTACGTGCAGTGGCGATTTATTATAGACCGCGACAAATGACACGTGTTCTTTGTCATATGAAACCTCATTGGAATGCACCTGTTTGAACTGGTTTTATACAAGTTTATTTACGAGCAAAAACAAAAACCGACTTCAAATCGAATAAACCGTTTAACCCGATTACGCGCAGAGGCCCTCTTGATATTTCCGAATTATTGTAGGAATATTACTAATAGAATTAATCAGAACCTAACCAAGCTCTCATGAAATTACTCCTGACTCATACTTTCCAATAAAAATGAATATATATGTGTGATATTGAGTTATTAGTCCATTTGTGGTGCACATACTAGATGCAAATTTCTCTCATAAAAAAGAGACATACAGACAAATTGAGAATCTCATCTTTTTTTGAAGTCGGTCGATAAAATAAATACAGACAAATTGACACCTCTTCTATTGAAGTCTATTGAAAATAATGACTAAGGATAAAATTATAAGAAGCAGATCCGACGCGTACGGAGTTTCAAGATCCGGTATTAACCGGTTAGGAATCGGACAATCGCGTTTCCGCCGACAAACGCACCAACGAAATTGTAAATAAATTGCCGCATAGCTCCGACGCGAGACGATCAATCGTATAATTAGAATCGATCACTTTGCCAGTTGTAAATTGAGCAATTTCAAATCATTTTGCCTCTGGGATGTGTACTTCGATTGACAATAAATGATGTTTTTTTATGACGAACTACACAGATCTCTTCACCTCTAGTCTTGAATGCTTCACCGGATTGAGAGGTGGCATAGCACTTAGGTCGCTTAGCCTGAACCTCTATCGCTAGTAACTTGTCACAAGGGCCCCGCCGGTGAGGGGTGACCTCGGCTTAGACGGTTACTTTGTTACGCGTAAGCATTCCGATCCGAGGGCGCTCGAGAGGGCCGAACCACGACTCCGACAGTTGCTATTTCAAGGATGATTGATTGTTAGCCCGAACGAAGCTTTTATAAATTCACCAGGTTGAAAATTTCGTTGTTGTCTCATCCTAGCCTGAACGAACTGTTATACGGGCTTGTATATATAACAGAACATACAGCTGTAGATTATAAAAGCGAATTAATTTTGCTGCCTTGCTTGCCAGTTTAAAAACAATTACAACCAGTATTTGTCTTGATGGATCCGATTTTAAGCGTTTTCGTTTAACGAAGCATTTGCGTCATTCTATTACGATCTTATTTATAAACGGAGCGACACCTTGGGGCCTCAAGTCTGTTATTGTCAGTGAATTTTCATAATTACAAACGACCAAATAAAACTATAACAATGCAATTGTCATTATACCTAAAACGGGAATTTTCATAATGATCGACGACTGGTTTTACAGTCTGTCTTTTGTGAAAAACTACTCTGATTAGCTTCCTCTACAGTTCCACTGGAGATTTGAGAGATGGCACAGCTCTCATGTCGCTTAGCCTGAACCACTTTAAAAAAAAATGGTGGTTATACTTTTTTCACAAATATTACTAACATTCTTGTCAACCATTCCAACTAAGATAAACCCTGTGCTAAGAGATAGTTTACGTCAATAGTAAAATGGTGGATTCGAATCTACGGCCCTACGTTTCGCAGACCGTACCCTAAACCATTTTTTTTAACATGGGAGGAAATGTGTTTATTCATACTCGTCGGCCGAGGGGGCGGACGAGCAGAATAGCATTTACTACGCTCGGCAGAGAGATCCGGCCCGACACTCTCATCTCTGCGAGCGTGTGCCTCTGTGAAACCTTCCAGTGTGTGGGACGCCGTGTCTTCCGGCGCCCCACATTCGTGGCATTTTGGAGATGCCTCCCGTCTTGCAAGTTGGTGCACATACTTCCCGTACTCTAAACCTGGGCTATTGACGCTTCTTCTTAGAGTAACTAGGCGCAAGGGCCCCTGAGAAGGGACCTCGGTAATGGGTGTCTATTCGCGATAGCAATCCGATCGGAAACGCGAACCACGTCTCGGTCGGTAACTTCTCATTTAAAGTTAGCTTAGCTTAGAAAATACCCTTAGCTATCAATGAAAAAGCAAGCGATCGAGCCGTGGTTCAGCCCTCTCGGGCACCCTCGGATCGGTTTGCTTACGCGTAATATAGTAACCGTCCAAGCCGAGGATACGATCACACCCCTTCTCCCTTGTGCCGAGATACAATAGTGGTTCTGGCTAAGCAACCTAAGAGCTACCTCACCTAAACAACAACATTCTGTGAAACATTCAAATAAATGTGTATTGATTCGTCAAAAAAGCGGCGCTAGTAGACAAACATTTAAAAAATACACTTAAATTGATAAACTTCTTTTTGGAGTCGACAATTATGACATCATTGAAAGTTTATTTAGACACAATTGTAAGAGCAGACTTGGGACTATGTCTACGCCCAGTGTCAATTGGTTAGCAGCGAGTTCGTACAAGTGTTAATAATCTATACAACGTAGGAACCTTTTTAAATTGGGGCATATATCATTCGATAAGATCTATGACAAGATGTTTACTGTGACATTATAATTTATTTCTTTAGATAAAGATGACGTAGACACCTAAATCATGAAAGGTTATGGATATTTTATATGTTTCGGAAAACATGAATGAAAATTTAGTGACGAAGACAGAATGCGGAATAACAGCTCAGTTTAGGGTGACCAAAAGGTAGCAGTTGACTTTAGATGTCTCTTCAAATACATTTATTTAATTTCTTTTTGTTATTAAAGTCTATCCATAAATCCATATTTGAATCCTCTGTGTTTGTTTCCGGTTGCCGTTGGTTGTCTCAAAGATTTTACAGTCGTTTTTGTGTCCAGACAGAACATAGATACACAAAACATTAATGTATATATATGCAAATACATATTATTTGTGTGTATATGTCTGTAGACCTGTATGTTATTTAGCCAATTTACCTAAATAGGACGTTCAGATAATGCAAAAGAAGCAACGTATAACAGGATTAAACTAATCGGCTCACACAACCCTTGTATGAATTCATTTAAATGCCTATGAAAGAACTATGCTCGGTTAACGGATCGTTACCTTCAATACTAATAATAAGCAGAAATCTTTACGTTCCTGACAGACCTCTTAAGCTTCATTCATCTTCGTCCTGCCACTGTTGTGTTTTATAATACCTTTATTTTATAATAGTAATTCTAACCGCATTTGATGTTAGTACTACAACTTTTTCTTAACAAAACTTAATGAAACTTTGTTTTCCTAATTAAAAATAGCCAAGTTACTCATTACATTAGCTATCTGTTTATAAGAGCCGTGGTAGCTCAGTGTCTGGGCGGTTGGCTCAAGTTGCATAGTACGCTAGCAACCCGAGTTCGATCCCCGGTGCCGGCACCAAAAAATATGCTGTTGCAATTTTATGTGCTGATTTACTACGCGCTCGGCGATGAAAGAAAACATCGTGAGGAAACCTACATGTCTTAGAAACATTTTCTAAGGCATGTGAGTAATCAGAGGAGCAACAGAATTTCCCACGGGGTGAAATTGAAGGGGGGTCCGTTGGGGAAAAACCAAAAAAAAAGCCTGAGGCACAGACATAAAGAAAAAAAACTCTGACCGTTGGGCTAGTCCACAAGCTGATAGTCCCACAACGAGCGATGGAAAGAGCTATGCTCGGCATTTCTCTAAGAGAAAGAATTCGAAACGGAGAAATTCGACGGAGAACGAAGATATTCGATATAGCTCTTAAAGTGAGCAAGTTCAAGTGGCAGTGGCCACATCTGTTAAATCAGTAACGGCAAATGGGTGAGGAAAGTCTTGATGAAGTCCGCTCCTGGGTAGGAGAAGTTAGGAGTTAGGTGCCCTGTCTCCTGATGAACCGACTACCTTATAAGGGTATACGGAATTGACTGGATACGAACTGAACGAAAACGGAGGGTCGTATGTGATAGAAGGCATTGGTGAAAGCCTATTTCCAGCAGTGGATAGACACAGGCTGATGATGATGATGAAGGAAAAAAAATAATGTTCATCTTTGAAAATAACGGAAATACCCACTTATTCATCAATTCATTTAGGCCACGCCTTCTAGAGCAATGATAAGGATTGATTATTTCAACCGTCATCGATCGTATGCTTTTATCATTAGTTCTTATCACTAAATAACTATAATCAATGATCAATCACCTCGTCCATTAATTTTTACGCAGCAATACCTCGAAGAAAGGTTTATGATCAAGTAAAACTTATCGATTTCTTTGAACGTGCAATTATCTATTAATTTATTTTTTTTTAAATAAAAAAAATGGCAAACGAGTAGAGAATCTACTTTCTTATCACTAGAGAAAAAGCCTGCTAGTACGTAGTAGTAGTATAGATTACTGGCTGACTAGGCAATCGTTGTTTTGCGATCAAAATTATTTTTAGTGATTGTTGTGGTAGACAAAATATAAAACATAGTTTTAGCAGTATCAAACAGTTTCGTAGGTTCAAATTCCCCTATTCTAGGGAGCTTCTGAACAGCTAGGCTTACATCGCCCTCCCCTCGACCGAGACCGAGAGGTCGGGAGGGCGTAGCAGATGGATTCGTCGCAGCTGACGCTTGAGGGATTAGCCTCGACGTAAAAATAGTTAGTCCTAAAAAATCCGTCCTAAACGGTACCCACGACCATGGTAGCAGTCGCCACCTACGCTGATCACCCGGGTAATACCCCGAGACCCGTACCTGCGAGGTTCCCATGAACCTTGTAGACGACCCGCGTTACGTTACGTTATCAAACAGTCATTCATCAGTTATCGACGGGATTAAATATGATTAAATTATTAAAATGACTATTAAAAAACATAAGGGTGAAAATTAGGGGTTGTATGTGTTTTTGAATGCTACATTATATGAAAAAAAATTAGTTCAAAAAACAAAAAATAAATGTTAGTGGTGGAAAGCCTTTATCACTTAGGGTTATGGAAATAGTAGACGATTCTCAAATACATAAATATTCATAAAAATCGGTCTACCCGGTTTAGAAGTATCTAACATTGAGAAACGAGAATTTTATATATAAGATTAATAGGCGATAGGAACACCTCTGAGTGAATAAACGAAGATTCTTGCCTCTATTTAAAAAAAAGGAAGCTACCAATATTTTTTTTTAAATATTACTTACCATTAGGCTATAGACGTTTGTCTATTTTATTCTGTATTTATTTGTACCTAATTATTTTATATAATTTGAAATAAAGGCGATTTTAATAAGTTATTTATTGAGGAAAATAACAACAAAGAAGCAATTAAGATAAGTAACATTTTTTATTATCCAATATTGATATAATTATAAAATTTTATGTTTATAAATTATAATCATAAATATCTTTAAGCTCGTAACTCTGATAACCTTAAAATTGCCGGTTTCCATGACCATAAAGATGTATACGTAACGCCACGTGTAATTTATAACATATTGTCGTAATAATAAGCTTTGTCAACTGACAATAGAGCCGTGGTAGCTCAGTGTCCGGGCGGTTGGCTCATATTGAAAAGTACGATAGCAATCCGAGTTCGATCCCCGGTGCCGGGGCCAATGAATTTATTTATTACAATTTTAATTGCTAATTTACCACGTGTCAAATGTTTAAAACTTACACGTAAACTAACAAGTAAAACTAAATAAAAGACTTGAGTGAAAAATAACATCATTATAATGCAATAGAACTGCTGATATTTGTGAACTTAAAAGACGTCAAGTTAATACACACGCAGCCTTCAATACCAAACGGAACCCCTCAACTGCGTCGGAATAAAGGGGACGTGTTCGATTTCATAGAACAATCTAGAATCGCTTCCACCGCCGCTCACCCTACTTGAGTTCGCTAGCGAAATACAACGCGCTATATTCTTAAATTGACCAGTTGAAAGTTGCATCATAATTTTTTTGACTGAAAAAATTTAATTAATAAAATTGTTTTTAAAACGTTATGTCTTTTTTGTAAAAAGACGAATGCTAACAAGATTTTATGACCTTTAAGCCAAGTCTTTTTTAAAACACATTTTCATCTAAGACGTAAGATTTAGTGTAAGATGATCCCCCATGAATCCCCACGCACTCTGTCAGTGTTTCGAATTGTTATTTAAAGGCACAGCCTATATATTTTGGTAATAGCTAGCACATAATGGCTACCCATTCGACTTCGATCTGTACTTAGTTGTTAGTACCTAGAATTAGTTGGTCGTATGATGCAACATTCAATCATGTTACGTGTATGTAAAATGTATCAATATAAAATATGTTAAAAATATGTTATGTTATGTTATAAATGTTCCATATAAAAGTAGTATTGCGCGTGCACGTCTTTAGGTAGTCCCGGGCACCGCTGAAAATCAGCGCTGTCGCATCCTTGCGACAGCATATGCTGAGACGGTGTCCGATATTGGCATCATATGTTTTGTATTATTTGTCCGTATAACTTTAACTGTGTTTTGTCTATTTTTCATTCTTTTTTAATGTGTGTTATATTCTATCTGTGATGTGTTTTTGTATTGTGATGCCAATAAATGAATGTCTTTGTCTATGTCTAAAATCCATGTAGGTGAAAAAAAATAAAACATAAAATATATTGAATAAGCTTTTTTATTTAGAAAAATTCAGATCAGACAATGCATTTCACATCATGCAATGTTAAATGTGCCAAAAATACTAATAGTACATATATATAAATTAGGACATATTCATTTTATTGTGAACACGGATACAACTATGGACAAATGGCAGTTCGGAAATTTACAAAAAAATATATTTCATACTTTCCCCGCCAACAACGAAGACATCTTTGATCAGTAACATGTGATTGGTTAAAAATACTATATCGTATCAACACGATTGCTTTAATTTTATTTCTTAAAACTGCGATAAAGCTTTGATGCTGACATTAAGTACTTGTCTACGTTTATCGCACCCAGATATGCCTTATATTTAAAGTACAATTCTCAAGTCTTCATCATTAAGACGACATTCCACAGTTTAACTGATGTTTATCGTTACGGTAGCTACATTTTAATAACGCTGGTCCATTTTAAACAGTCATTATATTAACATTACATAAAATCAAGCAAAATATATAACAAAAGTAATTACTTTAGAAGCTTATAAATAATTCTAATCCGGCTACTACGACTCCATGTGTCGAAAATTTAGGATAATTTATCACTGCTCATTTGCGATGACTACTATACGCCTATAATATATTTTATTAATATAGACTAGTTACTTTTAAAACTAATATCAATTTTAATTAAAATTTGTTTATGTAAGCAAATCTGGGTCAACTAATTTTCAAAGAAAATTTGCCACATTTATAATAACTTACGTAAATTTGTCAAATGTTTTTGCACACTTTTTGTTACCCAAAATTTTCTATTAAATTATGATACTTAACTATCAATTGGGAATGAATGTTATAACTGAATATATCAATAAAAATTAGAAGGTTTTTAAAACATTAAACTAAACGAAGCTCCGTTCATAAAATAAATAACTATTGCTTACATACAACAAATCACAGATACCAATCGCGAACTGCCACAGACACTACTAAAGTACTAAGTATTGTAGTAACAACCGGGACACAGGACTTAACATGTTAAGATGGACAACAAACGCCCGGTGTTCGTCCTTAAGCTAAATACAGTCTTAAAACATACAGTTACAGCCCCTTTAACAACCCGATAAAACGATTGAATACTGATGAATGTTGTTACAATACTGAATTATAGAGTCAATGGTCACATAAACAACCATGCAACAGACAAAGGAAGCGGGTCAATGTGTGACAGCTAAACTATTGCATTGAGTGGTCTTCACAAGAATTACAAACATGATTGATTAGATTGAACTTCCGAAACAAATAGGCGGTTAAAGTTAGCACATTCATAGGTTTTACTCAACTCGGCACTATCCCAAACGTATCACAGATAGTGTGTCGGCGCTTGCGGGGGCGTGCGTCACAGGTAGGGCATGCAGGCGCCGCAGCGCGAGCGCTCGGGGGACTCTGCTCGCGCCCTGTACACAAGCACGCCCGGTTAACTCACGAGCTGCGCTCCTCGCGACGTGACTCAGAGCGACCTAACGCTCTTCGTAGTTTCTCCACCAACCTGCTGTGGAACTTCTCCGATTCGCGTGTGGTGCTGGGCGGGCTAGCCGAGCCCTTGGGGCTGTCTTGCGCCCGCAGTGAGGCACGAGACGGCGGCGCCCGGCAGTAGGACAGCGAGCGCATCGCTGGTGCGCTGCGGTGCGGACTCAGGGTAGCCCCCATCCGTGGCGACAACGCCGGTCCCTCCGACCTCGACTCCGACACCTTCCGTACTCGCCCCCCAACCCCAACTTTGTCCGCGGACTCCGAGGTGCGACGAGCACGCTGCGAATTGTAAATATCCCAATCGTTTTTCACTACAGGCATCATAAACGCCATCTCGGCGACGGTGACGGTTACTCTTGGGTTTTAACGTTTTTGGAGAAATACCGACTGCGGCGCAGTTAGAAATCGCGATTATAGGTAGCTCTGCGATCAATATTAAATAAAAAATTTCCACTGAATCTCTTTAATCACACTTGAATGTTATTTGAATTTTTTATGTTTATAAACAGTAGAATATTGATAGCTATTAAACAGTAAGAAGGTAAGATGCCGGCTTTCACTTCAATGTCACTCGCGCTGTCCGACTGCGATCGGATGTGAACCCTAGGACGAATTGCCGTAGAATGAAGATTTCGTGAAAACATAATGATTATATGGAAAACATTGGCGCTGACTTCGCAGCGAGATTTATAGACAACTTTAATATTTCAAATGTATGTAGAAATTTATTAATTAAATAGAAATTATAAACCAGTACAATGTAATTTTATAAACTTAAAAGATTTAAATATTTAACTTTAATAATTTAACTTGTTTAAAGATAATTATTATTAAATTTGACAAATAAATAAAAACTGCCCTCTATTGCTCAATAGAGGGAACTTTAACTTCATCTTCTTACCGCTAGATGTCATTGCTCTATCAACTTTTATAATTTATAACTACTATTACATGTATTGCAAATTTAAAAAAAAGGTATTGCAAAAAAATGTTCAGAAATTTGAATTAAATATAAAAATAAGCTATTAAAGCACTCGGGACAAAGGGAGATTGCAATTGTGAATAACTATAAATATAACTAAATATTAGCCTATCGTCATAAATAATTCACAAATTAGAGCGATTGTATTTTTTGTACTTTTTAAGGAAACGAAAACCGGACCCGGGGTCCGTTTCTTACGTACGGTGCCACCTGAGTCGAAATTTTTGCCACTAAACTATCACTGCCTTAATTTAATTAATTTTATGTATAGATTGCCAGATGATAAAACAAACTGAAAATTGCGAGGTTTTGGGTTCGAATTCACAATTTCACCATCGCTACCCAACTATTTTACGTATAGACTTTGACAAGTTATTAACTATATGAAAAAACAATGTGAAATGTCGGATGTTATATAAATTTGATTTTTTTACTAAAAATCATATTGTAAAATTTAGCACGATTTATTGTAAACTTTTGTAATACGAATAGGGATGTACAAATAAAACGTCTTTATATGTTAATATTATAATTACACTTTGTTAACATATTGTAACAATGTAAATGGGTTTGGTGTATACAAAGATTAACATTTACAAATATCACTAAAAGCAAACAATATTTGTTAGAAACAACATTTGAAATTTTGATAACACGGTGTAAAATGGCAACAATATATTTAAAGAAAAACTATGCCCTTGTTTAACAGTAAAAGGTGGGAAGAAAACTTTTCATTTAACAAGATATGTCTTTTCAATAATTATCACCAAAATTACTTGGAAATATTAAACACTGCTTCCCATTTCTGTAACAAAATCTAGAAACTATATAATTTAACTTGATTTTAACAGTTATTTTTTATAAATCAACAAATAAATCGATATTACGCAACGAGTTAGTCGGCATTTGGGAAATTCCGCTTCATCCTAACTTTGCAAGTGCTTCAATGTCAGAAAGACTTGTGCTTCCTTCCTTCCTTTCATATGACCTAGGGTAAAGGGTAAAGGTTTTCACTTTAGTCATGTTATGATACTATTCAGATGGGAGAGGAACTTCGTCTGGCGAAGGTTTGCAGTCAATTCGCCTTATCTCTCTGTCTGTTGCGAGGCGAAACAACCAACACATCTTTTGCCAGCGTATTTACACATCAAGATATGTTTTGGAAACCATTGTATTAAATACTCTTTATAATAATTACAGATTAGACAGTTTAATATGTTTTGTCGAGTTTTGTTTTGATAATAGATTTTTATGTAATTTATATATATTTCACTTAGCGTCTATCTCACAATTCATGGTTTCATTGGAAACCAGCATTTGAAGATCTCATCTCCATGACATAAAGGTGAGTGGCAGCTATTTTAGTGCAAGCAATTGTATTAAATAGTTCTAAGCATTTCTAAGCATCTATTGTATTATTTGTACCAAATAAATGTTTCTTTCTCTCTAATGCAGTGATTCTCAACCTTTTTTTTGTTGCGGCACATATTTAACGATTTCAAAATTTGGCGGCACACAAAGAAAAAGATAAAAATTATTTACTTACTACAACACACTGCACAAATAGTTTATGACAAAATTTTTAAATATACGAAATAATAATAATAGCCTAATGGTGTAGGGTACGGCCTGCGAATCATAAGGGTTCGAATCCACCATTCGACTATTGCCGTGAACCATGTCCTAGCACAAGTTTAAGCTTAGTTGGAATAGTTAACAAGATTGTTAGTAATATCTCTGATAAAAAAAGAAATAAAGTTAGCTTTCTTTTTTTAAAAAAATATATTCATGTTAAAAATATTTTTCTTTTAAATGATATAATTTAATAATATTAACATTATTATATATTTGCAAAATTTTCCGGCACACAGTGTGCCGCGGCCCTTTGGTTGAGAATCACTGCTCTAATGATTGTCACCATAACGTCACCAACGATAACCAGACGTGTGGCCATTTCATGAGGTCTTAATTAACGCCCGCATCGTGATATTGACGTGTGAACTAAATAAACATACATTTTATATTAGCTTGAATGTATAATGCACACAATTATCTCATAGAAGTGATATCATTTTTATTATTTTTTATTCTTTCTAAGCAATTGCTTGACTACGATCCCACCTGATGTTAAGTGGAAATGCAGTCCTGGATGGTAAGGCGCACTAGCTTAGTAAATGCCTATTCACTCTACTCTTGAAATTACCCACATTGTAATCGGAGGGAAAGACGGACGCGGGCAAACTATTCCAGTTCCATGCTGTACGAATATTGAAAGACGAAGCAAACCGCTTCGTTCGAGTTTGAGGGATGTTCACAACAAAAGGATGAAATCCCGCAGTGTGTCTAGAAGTCCGATGGTGGAACGGGGATGGGGGAATTAGATCATGTCCTAAGCACGCTCTCCAAAATGCAATCTGTAGAAAACCTAAAGGCTAGCTTACGCCTGTGCTCAAGACAGAGCAGATTGGTTTCAGCAGATTTTTAAGAAATATAGTGCAATTAGTAGGCATTATTAAAAATAAACTACATTAGAAGATCAAGCTGTGCCAACTCAGTTTCTCGGCTCTAATTGTATACGGTATATTTTAAGCTTTAATGGTTTAGGGTTTGGTCTGTGAACTAAGCGAATCACAGCACCCTAGGAAATTAGACCCTAGGAATTTCCTATTTTAGTAATACTCAGTTGGCCTGAGCAGTGCTCTGCTCCTTCGACTTATCCGGGTCATAATACCCGTTCAAGTTGACCATGGTGAGCAGTTCCACCAGATGTCGCTGGTAACCGCACTCCATTAGTTTGGTGACGACCTTGTGAAGGTACTTGGCCAGCTTCTCGAACAGATGGTATAGTTCTTCGAGCTGCGCGAAGCTGGTGTGCGTGAAGCAGGAATTGTATTCTCGTTGCCGCCATTCGCTGTAAAATTAAATGTTTGGTGTGACGTTACGAAGATCGTAATAATGCATTACGTAAATTGATTGGAAAACAATATTTAATATAATGTACATATAGAATGAGCTGCGGTAGCTCAGTGTCCGGGCGGTTGGCTCAAGTTGCATAGTACGCTAGCAACCCGAGTTCGATCCCCGGTGCCGGCACAAATAAATTTGTTGTTGCAATTTTATGTGCTGATTAACCACGCGCTCGGCGGTGAAGGAAAACATCGTGAGGAAACCTACATGTCTTAGAAAATTTTTCTACGACATGTGAAGTCTGCCTATCCGCACTAGGGCCGCGTGGCGGACTATGCCCTTATACTCTCTTTACAGAGAAGGCCTCTGCCCAGCAGTGGGACATATATATTATATATATAAAGGCTGTAACTTTAACTTTAACTTAACATATAGTATATCCTGATATGTATATATTATACATATATATATTACGAGTATATTTACTAGTACAAACAAAAACGGTCTTCAAATTGAATCAAACGTCAAACGTGGACGTCCGTTTAGTATTTCCGAATTATCGTAGTAATATAACAACATACCCAGCTTTCAGAACGCGACTGAACTTCAAGATGACAGTGAAGATATCATTCAACAGCTTCATGACGGGCGTTGATCTGTTGTTCAGCAGACACCGGAACAGTACTTTCTTGATGTAGACCACGTGACAGTCGTACAGGTCGTCCAGGGTGCGCGCCTTCTTCAGGTCACTCTCGAACTCCGTCCACGACGTGTGGATGCAAGTGGTGACGATGTAGTTGTCCAATGCCCTTATAAGCGACGCCATGATGTGTCGATATAACTGCACTGATATGTATTGAGGTGACCTCAATAATTTCCTGGAGTGCTCGCGCGACAACTTCGCCGATAGCTTAAGAGACTGCAATATAAAGACATTTCAAATCTACAAATCATATGTATACCAAACTTCTTAAAAATATAAAAGTGGTTAATAGATCAGAGGTCAGAGTCCAGACCTTCAAATAAAGAAGGTCTTCAATCAGTACGTCCTCCCAGTTATGACCTACAGTGCAGAGACTAAATAATAATTATTAACAAGTATATTTACGAGTCAAACGTTATGCGTCACACGTTAAACGTTACGCTATTGCGTTCGAAGGCTCTCTTTGTATTTCTGAATTATCGTAGGAATATTACGAAATAGATTTAATCAGAACCTGACCAAACTATCAAATTACCCTTGAACGTTCGAAGGCTCTCTTTGTATTTCTGAATTATCGTAGGAATATTACGAAATAGATTTAATCAGAACCTGACCAAACTATCAAATTACCCTTGAACTTTCGAAGGCTCTCTTTGTATTTCTGAATTATCGTAGAATATTACGAAATAGATTTAACTGTGAACCTGACCAAACTATCAAATTACCCTTGAACGTTCGAAGGCTCTCTTTGTATTTCTGAATTATCGTAGGAATATTACGAAATAGATTTAATCAGAACCTGACCAAACTATCAAATTACCCTTGAACGTTCGAAGGCTCTCTTTGTATTTCTGAATTATCGTAGGAATATTACGAAATAGATTTAATCAGAACCTGACCAAACTATCAAATTACCCTTGAAGTACATTCTTTCGAATAAAAAATGAATTTCCAAATCGGTTGGCATGATATTGAGTTATAAGCCTATTTTTTATAATACATACTTTAATGTAAATTTTAAACTTTTATGGTTTTCTCATGGATGCACCGGATGCGAGATGCACTGGGAATCACCAGCTCCTTTTAAAAAAATACAGCCGAATTTAGTACCACCTTTTTTGAAGTAGATTGAGAATAACGTACCTCGAAATCTTCACTAAGCACCCAGAAGACACGTCTCATTTTGATCAGAAACTGGAAAACTTTAGAGTAGCGCATCAGGGCCTCTTGCGAAAGTATAATGTTCAGAGGCCAACCCACAGAGTAAGTCAGTGAGAGGCAATGCAACACATCTGGGGAGCTGTGCTGGAAACTCAACGGTGATTCGGCGATCGTGAATGATAGATTCTCAGAGAATTTGTGTACATCTGTAATGTAAACATCAAGTTATATAGAACATGGGTAGACGAGCATACGGCTCACTTGACATTATGTGGTCACCAACACTTTCGACTTATTTTAAGATCTGCCGACAGCGTCCAACATGCTGTAGTAGCGATATCCAGACACACAGTCAGCTGTGTCTATTACACAGATGACAGGGTCCTTTATCGTCCGTCGGTGGACCCGGGAAGAAGGTGACATCGGCTGGCCCGTGTTGCCTTGCACTGCGAGGGAACAGACGTGGAGGGAATAACCTACCCCCCGGGATGTGCTCTCCTTGAGCACAGTGTAGAGGGGATCCGGTGCGGTCCTCTGGAGATCCCGGAGCCCCTCACCATGCACTGAGGAAGGGCCACCGAGGAGGTTTTAGTGGGTCAAACCCCACAGAACCGCCGCCCAGGAGGTGGGGTATCTTTTTGAAGATTTCCTCCCCGTTAACAAAAAAAAAGGTTTTAATAAAACGTATCTATAACGAATGCAATAGAGGTTGTAATTTACTCGTATTCTACAGCTAAATACTTACGTGATATAGACGATCCCAAAGCTTTATCAAGTATATTATGCAACGTCGCAAAGTTCAACAACTCTTGAGGATTTAATGTTTTCGTTAACTTCGTGAAAAGGTTGTGGCAAATGCTTCTAGAAAATTCGCCGTCCATCAGAAAGAAGTAGTCCTTTAAACTCCTCAAATGTTCATACATATCCAAATTGACGAGGAAATGCGTTAGGATAGAATTATTGACAACTTCCAACTGATATGTTAACGGCAACATCACAGACCTTTGTAGGCATGCTGTTAGTGTTGCTATATTATTAGTTTCGATTTTAGGTTCCGATTCTTCATCGGGTACGTACTTGGATACGAATATATTGTGATAGGGTTTTTTTTTCACCTCATCCATAATGATGGCGGGATGGGTATAAAATGAATGTTCAATTTCTTTGTTCATTTTATTTGCGAAATAGTTTTTTGAATAGTTTCCTAATTCGTTGACACCAAACGGATCGAAAGCATCAAAGTTGTATGATCCATCAATGAAATTGTAAAATGAATATTTGTTCCTCAAACTTTTCACGGAGCATTTAGTATCTTTAGATGCTGAGTTATCTGTGGTGTCTTCCAAGGGCACGTCGCTCGGATCCTCCGATTCAATAGCTTCCTCATCAACTATTATCGAGAAATCGAAACCCTTCGATGTTAAATATTCTTTATCCGATTTAACCTTTCCAGAATCTAAATCTTTTCCGTCGCTTCTTGGTGTAAATATATCACTCGTTAATCCACTGTCTAAGGGTAAATCCGCAGTAGTTGGCGTTTCTAGGTCCAGCTGAAAATATTGTATCATTTTAAAAACATTTATCACACCATAAAATGGGATGAACGAGTCAAACGGTGATCACCAACAGCACCAGAGGAATTCCAAGAGAGATACTTAGAGAAGGGACGGAGAGGAAGAGAACTTTAAGAAGGGAGTAGGCTCTTTTATAACAATGCCGAGAATGTGTTCGACAAATTCGACAAGATTTTTTGTGAATAAAAATTATATTAAGAACGTATAGTGGCGAAATAGCTACCATCAAACATTGTTTCAACCCTAAACCGAATATATGATATAACTAATTGAATGTAGCTCAAAATTAAATTTAAAAGCGCTTTATTTAAGCTTTTCTAAAATACTGCTTTATTTTTATACCTAAGTTACTCTTTATTACATATTTGCCGGTAAAAGTCTTCTCAAAATCGGTCCAGTCGTTCCAGAGATTATCCGGAACAATCAGACAGACAGACTGACAGACAAAAATGCTATTTTGGTAAATGAATTGTTTGTGAATTATGTGTATCATATGCATGTAGAAAAAAGCGGTTACTTTAATATTACAAACAGACAAACCAATTTTATTTATTTATATACATTATTACTGCTAATTATTCAAAGTATATGGGGCGATAACCTAAGTCTATGGTTGTTCGAGAAAAGAAGAGTATTTTCAGCAGGACTTACCCTTGGAAAGAAGTCTCCTGGCGTGATTGAACCAGTATTGGGTGCGAGATTATTTATGTTGGTAGTTTCAACAAATGGTTTCAAATTTAAAGTCAATCTCGTTTTCTTATTATTTTCATGCTTGGGACTAACATTTGCTAAACGTGTGTTGTATTCTGAACTCAGTATCTTATTTCTATTACGCAATGCCTCTTCCTGGGCGACATTGGCCGGTTCTTTTTTGTAAATACTTTCTGCAGGGAGATTATATTCCACGCCCAAAACTTTCTGCTTATTTATTATAGCTTCCTTTTGCGCATCTGTTCTTGGTGTCGAAGGTTCTTTGATTGCTGGACATTTATCGAGAAGTCCAAATTCAGTGCCTAACACTTTCAGTTTGTTTCTTTTCGCTTCGGAAAATGTTGACAAGTCTTGAACGTTATTTTCTTCGTCTACTAACGCTAATTGAATAACTGGAGTATTAGCGTTTAATCGATTGTTTTGGTCGTCAATTTGACAAAATTCATGAGCCATAACTTTAAGTTTGTTTCTAGCCGCTTCCTCTCTCATATCTATAAATGTTTGATTGTCGACATCCGCATCTAATTTGCCACCAATAACGTCGCTGGAGGTTGTGAAATCCCTTCCTTCTCGGTTATTTTGACAATCGTCATTTAAAATATTTCCCTGAAAATCTATTTTACTTTCGTTACCACAGTTTGTATCCTTCTTTTGATTTGCTATATAATTACTATTATTATCGTCAATAAAATCATTCAAGACTTTAGCGCTTCCTTCAGAAGTATCTTTAATATGATTATTTTCATCAGGATATAAACACTCTTCAGTTTCTCTCATTTCCACAGAACGTAGGGAATCTGGTGTTTGGTCTGAAACACCTTGATTGTCTATGTTTTCGCTACTAACATTGGCTTGATTGGAATCAGTTTCTTCTGATTTTAAATCTAAACTTTCAATAGACATTTCCATATTTTCTCCATTGCGCTTATGTTCAAGTTCTAATTTCTCTCTTTTTAAATTTCTCTCCTCGGTAGATAACAATTGTATTCTGCTTTGATCTAACTGTAGTCTTTTTATTTTCCATTCTGTATGTATTTTGCTCTTTTCTACTACCATGTTTAATTTCGAATAGTATTCCATTATTTTATTTCTAAAATCAGTTTGAATAGTTTATATACATGAGGGAGTGCAAGATTTCCCAAAATGATTTCGGGGACAGAGCGAAGTGGAAAGCGAAAATCAGGAAATTGACCCCATCACCACGTGAAAGAGAGAGAGAGAGAGACAGAGAGAGAGAGAATTTGTATAGTTTATAAAAAAATATATTATGTGTTTGTTACTCATGAATAAAATGTATGTAGTTTTGCACGTGAAATATAATAATTAATTACAGCACTGAGTGTTTTAACTTTAAAACAATAAACCAAAATAGAAAATTATTTCATTAATTATAATTAATTCCACTGTTTTTACCTCTCGACATCTTTCAATTTGGAATCAACTTCCTCAGTAGCTCTCTCCAATGCTTCTTCTAATTCATATCTTTTTCTTTCACGTTGTTTCGCCTTATTTTTCGCAGCTTTAGCCTCAGCCATTGCAGCTTCGAGGACACGCAGTGAGTGTTGTTTTTCTGCTATTATTAATTGTGCTAGCCGTTTTCGTTCCGCTGAAATTACCATAATTTCATTTTTAAATATAATGTTACTACTCACACATTAGCCTATATTTTAATAACTGGAGTAAACAACACAACTGTAAGAATTTCTATTTTGCAAAATCATAACGCACCTTCCTCTTCTTTAGTATTATTATGAAAACCGTTTAGTAGTATTATTATTTAGTACTATTTATGCTTCTACAACTACACACTCGGCATCATTAACGAGCAGTGAATGTGCAGCGAATTGTATAAAAAACTTCCTGAATATTTTTAACGTCTTATTTCAATTTAAAGCCCTATTTTTCTAAACCCGTTTCTAGACCTAATGCACTTCATAATGATCGAATTCTACGAAATAAATTTTATTGCATGACCTACCAGAGTCATCGACTCCAGGGTGATTATACCACTAGCTAGATGTCGTAGAATAAACCATGAAGATAGCAGAAAACAAACACTTTAATAATTTTCATTTACGTTTGATTATAAATATTATAGTACTAAATAGATTTTTTTACGATCCAGTTATAAATGTTCGATCGTTACCTATAATTTTCTCCATAGTTTCAGCTTGTTTCAACGACGCCATTTCAGTGAACGCTTTCCTTTCTGCTTCTTTCTTCAGTAAAATCTGATCAAACGTCACCGGTTCTCCGCTTACGAACAAACATCTCGTTCTATATACATCTAGAACTTGCTGTTGCCGTTCCAACTCTTCGAAGCTGGCGCAACATTTAACTGACGGGTGATCGGATGATATAAGAAGAACTAAGGGATCCTATAAAAGGGATTTTCATCAACACACACGTGTAGACTCAGGCTAAGCGACCTAAGAGCTATGCCAGCTTTCAATCCGGTAAAATAGTAAAACTGTGTAGTTTCGTCAGAAAACACATACATGCTAAAGGGTCTAGGGATTAATTTTTGGACTTTAAATTTGCGTTTAGGTCATATCGTCTGATAGCAAGTAATCAATGCCTCGCATTGACATATTAACAATTCATTACTTCAGTTAAGTAATTGTGAAATGCATCCCTGAAATCCGAGACTAAGTTTCGACTAACTTTTTATGACGAACTACACAGATTGGCCAGAGAAGCTGGCCTTGACTGCTTCACCGGATTGAGAGGTGGCATAGCTCTTAGGTCGCTTAGCCTAAACCTCTATCGCTAGTAACTCGACACAATGATCCCCCCGGTGAGGAGTAACCTCGGCTTGGACAGTTACTATGTTACGCGTAAGCATTCCGATCCGAGCCGAACCACGACTCGGTCGGTTGCTATTTGACGAAAAAAAAAACGAAAAAGAATTTTTAAAGGTCAACATCAGGCGATGTTCCCCGCGCCCGACGTTGCTTAACTTCGGTGATCGGACGAGAACCCGTGTATTCAACGTGATATGGACGTTGGCAAGCGGGGTAGATAGGGACAAGCTTTCGTTGACTTTTCGCAAAGCTTATTAAACCACATATATATAAAACGGCAATTCATTAGTACAAGGTAAATGTGATCGAAAGCCTAGTGGTAAATACTTCTAATTTACTGAAATACATACTTACACTGGGATTACACAGTTTTAATAATCTTAATGACTTCCCGCAGAGTAATATGAACTTCGCAAGGGAACGTAGGAAGTCGGGCACAGCAACACTTAGCGTTATGTGAAATCCTTTATCCCAATAGCGTTTTGAACGCAAATTTACATACTGGCTGTCCTTCTTTATAAAAAACTCATTGAATCTATCGTCTAACTCCCCTTCGAAGATAAATCTCTCGATGAACCTGTAATTGTTATTATTTTACTTCTTCTCCTTTGTCCTTCCCTCATTTCTGAGGATCATGGTCACTAGAACCCCTCAAGTGAACAATCTGTCTCCATCGGCTTCGGTCTGAGGCAGCCCTCACCAGCTGGTAGAGATTAGGAGAGGAGATGGCACCTTTTACTTGGTCAGACCATCGTGTTGGCGACCGGCCTCTTGTTCTCTTGCCTTCTGTATTGCCAACGATGATCAGCTTTTCAAGGTTGCCATACCCTCTACGCATTATATGCCCGAAATATGACAGTACGCGCTGTAGAGGATACATTTGTGCGTTTGGTAGACCACGGTAGTTGTAGCATTCGCCTTCAGTACATCTCGAATGCATCTATTCTCTGTCTTTCTCTTGCTCGAATTATAATATATATTATTTAACAGCCTCAAATATTTTTATAACGATGTTATAGGAGCAAGTAACTTGTGACCCGAATCTGTCAAGGTCTTCCGCAACTTAGTGTTAAAAATCGTGCAGTGATTTTGGCTGATTTAAATAATTTAGTAGTTATATATATTCCTATTACTTTATCATTTAATAAAATATTTTTGTAAGTATTAATAATAAAATCGTTACGTTTCTTTATAGCGAATGTTGTGTACACCTGTAATTGGCATACACAACAGGACTTAGTTTGTAAACTTGATTATTACAACAATGTATGCTTGTGTAATGCTGTTAGTGTATCTTATTAAATAAATAAATAAATAAATAAATAAATCTGCTAATGTGTCACCAAATTTTCACTACGAAAACGACCTATTACATACAATCATACTTAAGTTGTACCAAAAACCGTAATTTAATTGAAATTCATTGAAATATCATCGTTTAAACAGAAAAATGACATTTTTCAAAATTTTCGGATAATTAGATTATTACCAAAAAGAGCCTATCGTTAACAATATTTTTATATGAATAAAAGACACTTTAAGATATTAAACGTGAAGAACTAGATGTCACAAGAAAGTGTCTTTCCATATAAAAATACAGCCAACAGTAGTCTCCTTTTATTAATAATCCAACCGCCAGAGGATCAGTCAGAGTCAGAGAATCAGATCGTCAGCAGAGACGAGCCCAAACTACAAACAAGCTGTAAATAAACCAAACAACTAACTTGAAGTAAACTTTACACACAGTAAATAAAGAGTTGAATAGTATAAGGGCCGTTCTTTTGTGTGATACCAGCGATATTTCATTGAACAAATATGACATGAGTTCAGCCCCGTGCGGTATTGTCACTTTTGAATCTGAAACAACAAATTAATAATAATAATAATCATTTGAACACATACATATAAAACAAGAGCCATAGTAGCAAATAGATTGTAGTGGATTGACACTTGAACTAGGACGAATCCTGTCAGCCCTGTAGTTCTGGGCTCTCAAGAATAAGACTACGGTAACCCCTGCCTGACGTATAAGGCGACTAAAAGGGGCCTCGGGTTCACTGGGCGACAAGGGTGGGGGCCTTTGACGTCCGCTAAGGTGGACCCGGGAAGAAGGCGACATCGGCTGGCCCGTGTAGCCTTGCACTATGAGGGCACAGGGGCGGAGGGAGTAACCTCCCCCCCCGGGACGTGCTCTCCTTGAGCACAGTGAGGCTCCGGTGCGTTCCTCTGGAGATCCCGGAGCCCCTCGTCATGCACCGAGGAAAGGGCCACCGGGGAGGTTTTAGTAGGTAAAATCCCCACATAACCGCCGCCTTCCCCCCAGAAGGCGGGGTATCTTTTTGAAGATTTCCTAACCGTTAATAAAAAAAAGGACGAATCCTGTGTCTCAAGTAGTCAACCCTCCACCCCATTACACAATCAATAGCAGTGTACATAACTACTTAGAACACAATATTAAGCTACTTCGTCACGGTAATGTATTAATTTAGAGAAGTATAGAAACATGTGGAGGAATATTTGTAGCCATTAGATAGATTTCTAGTATGTGATCGTGTGTGTGTGAGTGTACGTGTGTGTGTATGAGTATGTAGATGTGTGGTTGTGAGTTTGTATGTAAAATATTGCTAATTGTTTAATTGTAACTAAGTTTCATCAAACCATTTCTGAGTGCTATTTTTAGATGCCTGTTTATTTAGTTTAACGATTCGATTTATATATAAGAGAGACATTTATATATTACATATATTACATAGAACTCGACTCGATTTATATATTACATAGTACAGAACTCCTAACCCGTCTTTTATTTGTAATCTGTGTAGTTCGTCAAAAAAAAAATGCCAATAAAGAAACGTTATTTGTTAGTGTTACCTGAGTTAATCATTTTGTATATGGAAGCAATCGTCTCGATCTCGTACTTCAAGGGCTCAATGTGGTGCAGAATGAACAATAATGTTGGCATATTATTAAATTCTTCAGATATGTTCTTGCAGCAATCGTCGAACATTTCCGTCGCTAACTGCCGAAAGTCCAAGAGGTACCGCCTAATTACTTCTCTTGCGGCCTTAAAATATAAACAAGCACAATCACAGTACCAGATTCCCATATACTTTTGAAGCGCTCCAAAAATAATTGAGGTTAACTCTCTGTCAGCCCTGTAGTTCTGGGCTCTCAAGAATAAGACTACGGTATCCCCTGCCTGTCGTATAAGGCGACTAAAAGGGGCCTCTGGTTCACTGGGCGACAAGGGTGGGGGCCTGCGCCGTCCACCAAAGTGGACCCGGGAAGAAGGCGACATCGGCTGGCCCGTGTCGCCTTGCGTTTCGAGGGCACAGGGGGGGAGGGAGTAGCCTCCCCCCGGGACGTGCTCTCCTTGAGCACAGTGCAGAGGCGCTCCGGTGCGTTCCACGTGAGATCCTGGAGCCCCTCGTCATGCACCGAGGAAAGGGCCACCGGGGAGGTTTTAGTGGGTAAGAACCCCACATAACCGCCGCCTTCTCCCCAGAAGACGGGGTATCTTTGTGAAGATTTCCTCCCGGTCAACACACAAAAAAAAAGGTTAACTCTCTGTATGTATTACTTATTAATATAAATTAAAATATTATTATTTAATATAATATTTATATATTTAATTTAAACTATGTAGACTGTGGGGACTACTATTTTTTTTATGACGAACTACACAGATTGGCCAGAGAAGCTGGCCTACACCGGAGCTTCACCGGATTGAGAGGTGGGATAGCTCTTAGGTCGCTTAGCCTGAACCTCCGTCGCTAGTAACCCGACGCAAGGGTCCCCCCGGTGAGGGATAACGTCGGCTTCAACGGTTACTATGTTACGAGTAAGTATTCCGACCAGAAGGCGCCCGAGAGGACCGAAACACGACTCGCTCGGTTGCTATTTCACGAATAATCTAAGGGACATTCAAAAGCTAAATTAACTTTGAGTGCCACTTCGGGAGGCGGGGACTACTATATACATCAACAACACAGGTCGGATATGTATATAACCCGACGCGCCGCCACAAAAGAAAAAGTCGCCTTAGACAGGTGTCGTTAGTAAAAGAAGACGGTCGGTTTTTATCGTATATTAAAATTCATCATTGCTACGCGTACTGATTTCTTTACAACCTTCCAAAGCTGTTGATCTCAGACTAGGAGACGCTTCCGCTACACTGACTATTGTAATTCTATAATCATGCAATTAAAATTATTGATTGATGAGCCGTGGTAGCTCAGTGTCTAAAATTCTTACCTCATGTACAAGACCTTTGCCTTGAAAATTGTCTTCAACGGTTTGGTTTAAGGCAAATTTGCTTAATCGTCTATAATAAGTTCCTACAACCAACAAATCAGCAACATAGCCTTTGAGGCGCTCTTTTGATATGCCTTGGAGAATTAAATTATCTTTCATACAAAAACAGTTCAATTCTTCGCTAAACGGGAATGAACTTGTCTCAACACCAACTAAAAACATTGAAGAACTTTTAAATAATTTAAAATCAACTATATACATAGAATATTTTCGTTGCTAATGGTTTTTACTGAATTGACAATATGGTATACTTACTGATTAAATACTTGATATGTCTTATAAATTGCTTCTCTGAAACCACTTTGAGATCAGCAAGTTGATCTCTATAAGTGTCTTGCCACAAAGCAACTTCCCGTGTTGATGTTGCTATAATTTGTCTTTCATTAACAAGAGGCATCTTAGCTGTAAAATAAAACCATAGATAAAAGAGTAGAAGATAGTAGTGCCAAATTAGTGTATGTAAAGCAAACCTATCAAAGACTATTTTTTGTATATAAGTGGTATATCTTGATGATAAAGTAATTTAATAAGTTTGGAAAAGGCGGATACAAAAACCAGAATTTTTTTTAGTATAGTACAGTGTATACTATACTGGAAGGGGTAAACATAGAAAAAGAAAAGTTACAGTATAACTATAAGCATCAGCAAAATGGTGTCCACCATAGCCACACCAAGCATGGGTTACTAATTTCTTTGAAAATATATCTCAGTGACTACAAGAGGATATTAAAAATCCTAGACACCATTTATGCAAAAATGTATGAATGTGACAGTGGTGACAGGGGTGTATTAAGAGCATGAAAAATAGAAATCCGTATATCTGTTGATCAAGATGAGGATACAGATATACAATATAAAAGAGATTATCAGCATTCTATTAAACCTAAGCCTAAGAGTGAATGAGTAAAATGTGACATGCAAATAGTAGTATAGTTTTTTTTTTTGTTAATGGGAGGAAATCTTCAAAAAGGTACCCCGCCTTCTGGGGCGGTTATGTGGGGTTTTTACCCATATATTTTACATATCGATTTTTTCATTTTACATATCAATGCTGGAAAGCAAAAACGTAGTAAGTGACACATATGGCCATTTTTCACTTTTTTACGTCGTTAGAATCAGAAAAAAAAGACGCATCAAATGATATATGACTTGTAACAATTTGATGAAAAATAGCAAAATTAGGATTTTCAAGATTGACACTTCTCTTTTATTTTTTGTACCGTAAAACGATTTACTTACTTAATAGGGAAAAAAATAATAAATATTGTGTCCAAAAACGACAGCTCTAGGTCCACAAATACGATAGTTATAATTTCTATTTAAAAAGTTGAAATGTTTTTCGGCTCTGGTGAGCAATTTCATTTTTGTGGGTTACGTTTTTATTTTCCAGCGTCGATATATTATGTGATAATTAATCTTTTATCGTTTTTTATTACATTCTATTAATGTTGTATAAATACCATAATTAGCTCTCATTGCCCAACAAAGGTAGCCAACAACAGCAACAGCTAATCACTTTTCTACTAGCTTACTATGCCCTAAAGCTGATAACATGTAGTAAAATATCACCATGCACTCATCACAAACTTAACCATAGAAATGTAGAAAGTAACATTGTTTACTCACATACAGTCTCCCATATATTTCCAGGTATATTTTTATCAACTTGAGTCGCAATTTCCCAAATATCGACCGTGTTTTTATTCGCTCTAAACATCTCTTCTATAGCACATTCAGTATTAGAGGGTGGGAAGGAGATCTAGTATAAAAACAAAATATTAAGATTAGGACATTGTTTCAAAAATTACTCAACATTCATTACAAATTACCATCATTAATTACAATTTAATTGCAAAATTTGTCAGAACTGTATCATAGGTCATGCATTAAGTTCACCTTTGTACACATATATTTTTTAATTCTTTATGAACCTACACTGTCAGTCAGGAAAGTTGGCCCTGAGCCTCTTTTCGGAGGAACTTAATTGCTTTTTAAAGCATTCTGATCTCAGGGTACCCAAGAGGTCCAGGTGAAATACTACTTGATTGGTTGCTGTTATCGGAAAACTATCAATGAGCGTAGCTTATATTGCCACAGCAGACATAACAAAACGGGAATGACTTTGGAAGCAGCGGCACTTAAAATTAGTGAATTACAATGATCTGAGGTGGTCTTGAAATATGTCAAAAGGCCAATTTAGTATTGCGCAATGATTTGAAAGTGCAAGTTGAGTTCTCATATGAATAACAAGATGATGTGATTTATGGCATAAATTGTTTTGTGACAAGCAACCAATTTATTTTTCTATGGAATGGGTTACTTTTTAATAGATTCCATATTCCATTATCGTTGGACTCTGGGTTCCCAAGAACAAGTACCAGGGCCAAATGTTTGTTGATTTTGATGATGGTCAGTTTATGACAATTGCAAACTAGGAAGGTAGTCCTCAACAATCATAAGCACATGTGTGGAATGTAGGCAGCAGAACTTTGTAACATAATTAAGATTCTTAATAAATAAAAAAGAGCATCCATGAATAGTAGCTTTTGTTACAATACTGATTGTGATTTAATCTAATTATTAGCATAAATTAAATTGGTTTTTGTTTTACCCATAATTAAAACAGACAAACCAACTAAACAAGTAGCTTCCTACTAATGGCCTAAGGAAAATTGGTTTTGTAATTCATGAGATTTCATAAGCAAGACATAAATAAAACAACAAATATTACTTACTTTTACTTTAGCATTGAAAGAGTCTATGCTACTTGGTATTTTCAAATCTCTTGGGCCTGTCAGTCTTGGTAGATTTAAGATATTGTTTTCTGTATATGAGGCGAAGCCCATTGATGAATGTGATGCAAGAGACCTAGGCTTTATAAAGGTATTTATGTCATGTACTCCGTGCATTTCAGAATTTGTGTTTTCTGGAAGAACTGAAAAATACCAATTAAGGAAATTAGCCTGTTACACATGGCATTTGAGACATCGATTTTGTTTGACATCTAATTATCCATATTTATACATTACTTATAGCAACAATCCAATCATTGTAATATTTTCAAATCATAAGTTTGTGGCCAATTTGGCCAAGTGAATTTTTTTGAGGATTTTATTATTTAGTCATCCTACAATACCAAAGATTGAGGCACTAAGTTATTACAAAATTGACAAACTTACATGACTTGGAATCAAAGCTCTCTACTGTATAGGCTGTGTAAGTAGACTTCTTATTATCTGGTAATATTGCTTGTTTTTTTATATTAAATGGTAACTCAAACACATAAGAAGGGAAATATGCATAGGGCTGCGGAGATCCAAATATTTCCCTTGGGGGCTTTGGTAACATTTGATCAAGGAGACCAAATGAAAAAGGTCTCTGAAAATTTAAATTAAGTTCTTAATATTTCTGTAATACCTTATAAAGCAGTATAGCTATGAGAAGGATAAAATAAATTCTGTCAGCGCGACAAAGAACCTAACCTGAAACAATTCTATTTCCAGATCTGGTTTCTTTGTATTCTGCAGACCAATAAGCAGCTTCAAAACATTTCGGAAATAGTCTGTATATTCACCGAAATCAGTCTTACGTAAGACATTAATTAAATCTCTTAGGTCGATAGATCTTTTGTATTCCGCCACATTTTTTGCATTTCGTTGCGACAAAAAACAATAAGACAATAATTCCACTATGGGTTCATTTTTAGAATAAGGAAAATCTAAGGTAGTCTTTTTCAATATTATCTCGTAAGACAAGGATCTCATTTTGGAAACGATAGCATTTTGTGATATACTGTTGTGCGAACAATACGAAGATGCGGTTTTCCGGCATAATTCTGTTACAAGCTCGTAGACACCATCATTTGTACCGTCTGTTGTGTCCATTATATTTGTTAATAAAAAACCTTTCTAGATTTTACATTGCAGAATAATGAATACAAAGTTCAGTATGATTTCAGACAACAAATATAAATTACAACTACAACCTCAGATCTTCAAACAAAACAAACTTAAAGCCTGTCAATGTCATCAATTGACAGTAATTGACATTGACATTATTTATTGATATTAAGGATTTTATAGCCTGGTAACAACAAGAGATAAACAAGAAGGTAAGTTAGAGCTTAGTTATAAAATCATAAGATAAACTCATTCTAAGCCTTGCATCCTAAATATTTCATTATTAAAGGAATCTATAAACTTTGTGTCCTGCTATAACATTACATTTAGATAGATTTTTAATGAATTAATTGTTTTTATGACTGGAATACTTTGCTAAGCTACGGCGCCTTACTATCCAGGACACTCCATGACGTACGCGAACCCGGTATTAGCGTATGCCGTCCATAAGCACAACCATAATTTACCGATTTTCGTGTCAGAATCGTTTTCTGCGATGAGCCACGGGTGCGCTGTGGTTCGTACGCAATCGCGAACTTCACGCAGATGCAGGGCTACTTTGGGTAGTCCAATTCTTTAAGCAGGCATTTCGACGCTTCTTCTACTTTTCTCGATGTCGACGGTTAAAATCTTCTTGTAAGTGCCGCCACTTACAGTGTTAAAAAAGTGTGTACAAAAAAACAATTGAATTAGTGTTCGTAAAGTGAAAAACATTTATGTAGGTTAATTTTTTATAATATATTTCATAACTTCTTTATGTTTATTTACTCGTAATAAATGGCACAAGTACTGATATCGATATTTCTAAATAAATCGACACTAAATATAATTCGTTTCTTTCGTATGTTAACACCGTATCAATTTTGTTTTGCAATTTGCATTCTTTAGCTCCTTACTAGTAACCTACAAAATCCGAAAATAATTTGTAAATAATATATTTATTGAATCGAAAGATACTTTGTAATGATACTGTATAAGTTAGCAAAAAGTAAATCTATAAATTGAAAAATGAATCAAGCAGAAGTTACTAAATTAGTTTCGAAATTACGCATTAAAGTACCACCAGAACCCCGTCGGCTTAGAAATCCTAAAGGTCCGGAAGGCAGGTTAAATAAGTTACGAAAAACTGTGACTGGATTAATAAAGTTTGAAAGGATCGAATTAAATTACAATCGAGGTGATGAAGCTCGTCAATATGCCGAAAGAGTAAGCAATTTATTCGACATTTTCCAGTGTATCAATCAGTCACAGTACTGGTAGTAGATTTGTAAATTCCGGAATGAACTTGCCGAAAGGCCCATAGAGCGTTTCTTTTTGATCAGATGTGTATTATTAGATAATGGGAGTGTGTTAATAGGATCATGCCAAAGATGCTATAGTTTGATTGGTTCGAGATCAAATTTTTAATAAGTCAACATATAAATTTGTAATACGTTTTTTGCTAAATTTTAGCAAAAAATTGTTTATATTAAATGTTAAAGAATAGCCACAGTTAGCTTATTTCCAAAGAAAACCTTTGGGGTGTTGTACTATTTAGCTTTTCACATAACAAATAACTTCCTAACATTCTCTGCCTAGGAAAATTTGATACACTGGGAAATTATTAATAGCCTGAATAGCTAGTTACTTGTATAAACTAGCCAATATAGCAAAATAAATGCACACAGTATAATTAAATATTTTTATTTGCAGTTAATTTCAGAGGCTATAACACATGGCGATTGCCATAAACCAACAATGGAAATAGCTGATTATTGGTTACTTGAAAAGGAACTTGTACATAAATTATTTAAAGTTCTGGTACCAAGATTTGAAAATTATAATGTGGCTTTTACTAAAATGTATAGAGCACCAAGGCCCCAATACAGCCGTAACATTGAGAAAGCTGTTTTAGAACTCAGAGGAAATCCATATCCATCTTTAACAAACAAGCAATATAATAATAGACTTCTTATTCAAAATGTATTACTAGATGCTGCTAAATTTGATTATAGGCAAGCTAAATATGCAGAGATGGCTGATAAAATAGGAAAACAAGAAAATCAGCAAACAGAAAAAGAAAGAAATGAAACTGACAAGAATCCTGTAGAATCAACTAGTAAGCCAATTGACTAATTGCAAGCAGAAAAAATTACACCAATATTTAACAAATCAAAAAAGTTGTTTTAGAAATTTAGTTCCAGTATCATAGTATAAAATATTAAATAAAAAATTAACAATAATGTTGTTTCATTATTATAGTTAACTCTTTATTAAATTTAATCTATATTTTATTAATATAATGATGAACAAATGTAAAATTATTTACAAAAATATGCAATTAGTGTCACCCTGGCAGCCGAGTGACAAAATAAACTGAATATGTGGGTTTAAACCCTAACTTTTGGATACTATAACAAAACAACAATAGTTTATATGTTTCATACATATAAGGTTATTGCAACAAACTATATTGTGTTTTTCATTGTTGGTTGTTCCTGTCTACTCTAATGGAAAACAAGATGTGAGAAATTATTAATTTGTTTTGTTTGTTACCAAAATGCTATATTAGCCGAATTACTAAACATTCGACTTTATTATCTAAAGAATTAAGAGTTTAATTAAATCCAGCTTTTTCCAATTAATTTTGGTTTTTCAGTTTCCAACTTACAAAAACCGCTTGTAAAAGTTGTATACTCGGCTTATGACTATAACCTCACCATCTATCACATGAGACCTATTAGGTATTAGCTTAATGAGAAGCAGACGATTGCTGACTCTGTCTTATAACGTTAAAAAATTAGTTAAATTCTTAAAATTGTAAAGGAATTAACTGATAATAAAAAAATTAACTGACCATCATAGAACAGTCTGATAAAACTGAAAATATATACTAATAATAAATATTAACTAGAATATGTTACGTTATACAAAAACGATGCTTTTTAAATAATTGGAAGGGTACTGATCGTCAATTGTACTAAAAATATATATCATTTTAAAGAAAAAAGGTTTTATAATTATTATTCGATATTTAGCCGACAAAAGAGAACGCATTGAAAGATTTTCATCATTGAGGTTATGTTTCTTTTTATGCGTCAAGTACAGGATATGTATTCTTGTTGAGATAAGATAGTGGAGACATAAAGATTATTGTTATTAATTAGAACTTAATATGCGTAACATTACTGTTTAGGTTAGCTGTCGTCTGTCATCTTGGACACCTTTTTTTAACTAGTTTTGAGTAACTTAACCTTTGAAATGGAGACAGGACAAAAGAAGGGATCGAACCATAAAATTGTGGTTATCGGATCTAGTAGTGTTGATTTTGCAACGTAAGTATGAATTGTTTATAAATATTTGGAGTTATAAATAATGTTCCTTAAAAACGTTTCTTTTAAAGGTATTCTCCACGGCTTCCCACTCCCGGAGAAACACTACACGGATATAAATTTGTCACTAGTTTTGGAGGGAAAGGAACTAACCAATGCGTAGCAGCAGCAAAACTTGGCGCTAATACATATATGATATGTAGAGTAGGTTCAATTCTCCAATATTAAATTTAAGAAAAATAGCTTTCACTGCCTGCCCGTAATCTTTTTACTCTTCGCGGTTTAATTATTTTTATGTCTAATGAGAATAATATTCGTTTCTCTGACGCATGTAGAATTCACGCTTTCAAGCGTTGACCACCGACGCTTCCTACGTGCAGAAAACATTTGCGGCTAATGCCAGAAAACATTATTTATTAGACATAAACATAGATTTATTTATTATCTCCTAGTTATTTTTATTATTTTCAGCTAGGAGATGACCAATGGGGAAAGCAATACAAAAAGTATTTAGAAGAACTTGGTGTAGATATTACCCATGTTTGGTTAACACCAAATGTTCCCACAGGCATTGCTCAAATTACAGTTGCAGAAAACGGAGAAAATCAAATAGTGATTGTTCCGGGGGCTAATAATCGCCTTAGTTGCAAAGATGTTAAAGCAGCTGAGAATTTAATAAAAACTGCTGATGTTATTATAGGCCAATTGGAAACACCGCTCGAGCCAACTCTTGAAGCCTTCAAACTTTGCAACGGGGTACGACTTTTAAATAATTTGATAGACTTTAGCAACTTTCAATCCTTTAAACAAATCATTTAATTAGTATTCTTAAGTTTCTGGGACTATTCTTTGTTGATGTCAATTTTAATCTCTTTGGAATATTTTCAGCTGAAACTTCTTAATGCTGCTCCGGCTAGAAAAGATATCGAAATTATCTTTCCCTACTGTTCTATTTTGTGTGTTAATGAGTCAGAAGCTTCTTTATTTGTTGATTTTACGGTGGACGTATCGTAAGTCAAAAATACAAATAATATTCCTTTATTATATAGATTTCAAGATTTTAATTTTTTTTTTCTTTTTAGGAACGCCTCATTAGCTCTGAAGAAATTATTGGAGACTGGATGTGAAAAAGTTATAATAACTCTCGGAGATAAGGGGGCGATTTATTCATCAAAACAGGATAAAAAATGTATTCATGTATTTTGCGAAAACGTTGTTCCAGTTGATACTACCGTGAGTATATATTTGGAACAAAATATCTAAACGTTTTATATATGTTTTTAAATGATGATTGTTTCCAATTTATTTTATTTAAAAAATAACATTTTTTTTTCAATATACAGGGAGCTGGCGATGCATTCATTGGTGCTTTGGCGACGTATTTAGTAACTCATAAGGAATATCCTCTGCATCAAATAATTGGCGCTGCTTGTAAAGTAGCCACCATATCTGTTACAAAAGAAGGCACTCAAACTAGTTATCCAACAAGTTTTGACGCTTTTACTAAAGAATATAAATATATAGAATTGTAAATATTTAATAAAATATTTTATTTCCATTCTTTGGCATAGAAAAGCCCTTAAATCAGATCGTGGAAGTAATTTCAGTCGGCCAATCCTAAATCATGTACGAGTGTTGCCTTATTAGAATATTTTTTTTTATTTTGTATTAAAAAGATATTCAAAATAAAAAATGAGGAATTATTATAGTTTATTTTAAGAAAACAATTGGTTTTTAAGAAATATTTATTTCACTTTTAACACAACGAATATATAAGTTATATGATGTACCATATGTTTTCTTATAAAGAAAATATTAACTCTATGAAGCTAAAACATTTACGATAATGAAAAATCAGTGTAATAGTCTCTACATACATCTAGCAATTAATAAATTGGAAACAAATTATACACACAGACTTACTGTAAATATTAAATTCTCTTCTACATAAAAATGAAAAGGCCGTGCAAACAATATGATACATGGTAAATTATTGTCATAAGTACTATAATACAAATAATCAATAAAGGGTTTACAAATAGCCGTATTAATTTTTCAATTTATATATTGTTTACATTTAAGCCCAGTTAATATTTATTAAAAAATTACGGCAGTTACTACAGAAGTGGCTAGAACAAAGTACAAGCACTCCAGACCGTCACCCGGAAAGGTAGGCAGAGATCACGGACTTTCACTTATAATAAGATCCTTACACACGTCTTTTGCTCAATCTAATCCAGCTCAAGTTCTTAGATGACTAATAATAGATTTTTGTTTTGATCTCAAGTGAATAAGTTCCCATAAAACGAAAATATAGAACCCTATTTCAGCATAGATTATTTACTTGGGTTAGTATTCACATAACATTAAAAATGTTCATAGTATTTCCTTAAATATTTAATTTTAATAATTAATATTTTGAAATTTGCAGATCTCAAGTATAGCTAATAAAGTAAAATAAAATTTTCCTCAGTTAGGTAGTTCAATATTTGCAATTCAGCAGTTAGGTATCCTAGTAACCTATATATAAGCCTTAGTATCTCCATGAACCGCATTATAGTTTTCAGCGTTTTAGCAGTTATCGCTCAATATAGATTAATAATACAGATCTTGATATATAATAGGCACATAAGGATTTCATTTTCTTTCTATCAATGAATTAGACATGCATAGAACTGTCTATATTCAATTAATTCTAGTCTATTCATACATGCATCTTAAATAACAATTATGTATATTTTTATATCAAATTAGGCATTATAGCCACACTTTAATCCACTTTAGGAAACCATCTCATTTATTTTGGGAAATTATCTCGACTAAAATGGAATGACAATATAGTTTGAAGTCGGACAATATTTAGCGCACAGTCTCCGTTCGTCATATTTATTAAAATAGCTTGTATTAATCCCATTGTAGTTCTAATCTAAAACACGTTTTAAAAGAACTTCAATTGAATAAAAAGATTCTGGATATCGAAATTAGTAGAATTTCAATACCCTAAAATCTAGATACAGATAACATTGTTTATTTATTTAAAAGATAGGTTCTAGTTTAAAACACAAAACTAGATAACCTGTTACAACTTATCAATTACAAAACCTTTTAAAATATATATGAATGTAAATGTAGATTACGTAAATCAAACATTGCATAATGCTAGTGTTTTTAAGGCATGAAAATTCATTCATATGATGTAGTTGAACAATATACAAATTATGCTACAAAATTGGTAATAAATTAATTTAAATATACCGTAATAGTGGACATAATTTTAAACCAATATGATTAATTTGCTGATAAAATCGCATATATTAATTAGATTGAAGCATCTGATCAAGTTGTAAAGACTAGATTACTATCGTGCGAGTAACGACCTAAGCCAATTATCCCTATCAAAAACTTTTGTGGTAAATTACTAAGTTCAAAGCTCTATCTTGGTATTACGGTGAAGTTGTAAAAGCTGTCAGGCTAACAACGGCAATCAGCCAAAAAAGGTTTTTTTTTTAAAAATCGCAACATACTACGAGCTTTCGTAGCCAATTTTAGCGAAGCAATTACTGCGGACATTTTCTAACGGATAATTTGAACGTAATCTGTTAGTTCATATTATTTTTTTAGGGTTTACTAGAATAATCGCTATAAGAGGCCCATATGGGTTAGCCGAATCTATACCATGTATTGACAGTTACTTAATAGTCTCTTAGAAAACTCTAATTTCTTTTGCGCAGATAGACATTAGTTTGACAATTAGTCAGCGCTGTACTCCTAGATTCAACTTTTAAATAGCAATCCTACCAAGTATTCATTAATATGTTCAACTCAACATCGGAGTCCTTGTTGCGAGAAAAAAATAATGTTGCCACCTTCTATGCTTTTTCTCGTTACTGCTCGCTCTTTGTTACTATTATTACCATTTGTTAATGACAAGGAGGGCAATAGGAGTGTGTATTATTAAATAAAGTAAGATTTTTTTATGCAATCTAGAATGAGGGCACTCCTCTAGTCACGATGGCATTGTAGTCGAGGATGCCTTAAAAGGCCGAGACAGGGCTTGATCAGATGTTCTAATCAGCGAATTGGAGTGTTAGAAAGTATGCTTAAAAGTTTAATCAGAATATTGTTTTTTTAACTGGGATGTCGAGCACCAAAACATTTCTTATAACATAGATAATAATATAGAATACAATCATATATAAAATATTAATGAGAATTAGAATAATCTTAACCATCGTGGAAAATATCGATTACATTTACATTAGTAACCAATGAATAATGTTGAAAATTCTAAATTCCCTAATGTTACCCCCCATGATGCCAGCGTTTTTTTATAGAACTGTTACTATATAATTCTCTCTATATTTATAAATTTTGAGCGGCAAGCGGTATTTTACTTTGGAATAAGATTAAGATCGCACATGCGATTTTTGCATAAGATGGATTTATTGCTGTTACTGGAGAGAGAACAGAACTCACAATTCTGACCTCTATTTTGAGTAACAAAAGGATTTCTAAGGTTCTCAGCTCGGTTTTAGACTGTTACTGTGGCATGATCCGTATAACCACGGTTGAGTCAGTTGCTTCAGGCGGATTATTAAAAATTCTTAATTTGAAGAGTACGTCGGAGTAATAAGAACATAGTGGAAATTGTCTTTTCCTATCAAAATGTGTAATTTAAAATAATAGAAGTATTTGTCATAATAAAAATATTTTTTATTTAATCTGTAATAGCTGGTGTATGATGTTTAAGTTCTTCCCAACTTAAACATCATTATAATAATCCATATAAAACGAATTTTATGTTCGCTAAAGTAAGTTAAGGTCTTAGGCATGTTAGATTTTAGGATTTTTTGTTCTGCCAATTCTACTTATGTTATGGAATTATCTCAAATTGTCAATTATCCTTATTGTACCGATGTCAATGATATATTACTGGTGATGTACGAAAAGCCGGTATTCTATGGAATGTCTAGGCATTACATAATTCTCGGTTTTTACGGATAATATATCAAAAATGAAAGTCATTACATGCTTAAATTATAGGAATTGGAACTCGATATTTATTATTATTATAGAATGTCTATTAATAGTAATAAATAAAGTATGAAATTTATACCCTTCTATTCTTTAAAAATACAAATGTATTGTGAGAAAATTAGTGTCATTAAAAAAAATAACTTTCCTAAAGAAAAATATAACTTGTATAATACAGAACAAACTTGCTTTTCCTGTTTAGTGAAAGAAAATTTTAGATTTAAAAATGTTTAAATAAAAAACTTTTTTTTAACGTTAGACTAGAATAACATTTTTGAATTACGACCCATTACAATCTTCAATCCTAACGTAATAAAATTGAGTATTTTAATACTGCAACTTACAAATTTCAAAGCCTGTCACGTACAATGCCATGAGAAGTTCGGAACGTATCGGGGACGTGTGTATTTCATACTTTACCGGTTTCTAATTTGGCATACTATGGAATGAAATTTTCGTCACCGGTTTGAGAGGACTTAGTCTGAACCTCTAATTGGAGTAACTTAGCACAAAAGTACTAAAATGTTTGTCAAAGATAAACGTGATAACAATTATTTTTAGACAAAAAACCAAGACGTATGTCGGCAGGTCCGAAATGTGGTCAACATTGACTACGGTTCGGTTTAAGTAGTCATGCAATAAAATAACTTTAAAAGGAGTTAGTTGATCAAAGGGTCTCCACACAGCCTTTTGTAGCACCCATTAGAGTGTAAAACATGGTTGTGTAGCTTCCTCAAGACTATTCAATGTCTACAAAGACAAAGGCTAAAGACTGAAAGACGAAGAATGTAAATATAAATAAGAGATAAGATCATTATAGAATATCTCTTATTATCGTTGTCTAGCTCTGCAGTCAATATGATAATAATGATAAGTTGGGTATGGCGACATAGAGGAAAAATCAATGCTGCAAAGATGCAATTAAGAAGAAAAGGAAGAAAGGCGTGATTGAAGTATAAGATTACTAGTTGTCTTATAAACATGGGAGCAACTATGCTGAATGGAAGTCTGTAAACATGAAAAGAGTTTTATCTATTTAAATTTCCCTTTCAAGTGCTTTGCAGAGCTCAAGGGACAACCGAGTATGGAAGGACTATGTAAGGCATCTTTAATCTAAGAAAAGTTTTATTACTTTACAAATGACTGTAATAGTAATTTGACTAATAAGTATATTATTATTATACAGTATGCCAAGGCTACAATTTAATATGTTAGGATCATGTAGTATTCTGGCCAGCCTTATGCTTGAAAGAGGTATACAACAAAATTAATAGGAATGATTCAGGTGGACCACAGACTGCATTCCGAATGAACAGGTACATAATGAGAACTCATTACAGCAATTCTAGGGTTTGTCTTATGACAAACTGCAAGTGCCCAACATAGTTAAAAAGATTTCTATAATACACCAAAATATTTTGGTTTATTATTGAATTTTATAAATTGAACTGAGAATAGCTTTTTTAGCATGACAACATTATAGAATGAAAATGTATTTAAAAAAAATGCTTTTTGTTAAAGCTGTAAATATAAGAAAATATATATAATTGCAACAATTTGAAATTTTTTCAAAGTGGAAAGTGAATGTAGTGAAATATACAGATTTAGTCATTAAGAAATATGTTGTACTTCATTGATAACACCCTAAGCGTTCAAAAGAAAAATTAATTTTTCAAGTTATTTCAATGTTATTGCAACAGAGGACTTCATATGAAACCATTAAAAATTATGTTTACTTACCTTTAGTTAACACCCAATATACTCTTTTCTACATAATTAACAAAGCAGCTAACTTAGTTTCTTTTGTGAAAAAACAATTTAATTTTCTGGATTAACAATCAGTCCCTGAACACGTTAATTAATGAGTAACAAATGTATATTACAACAGTAATAATTTTCATTTAATGCAAATCTCGTATTATTAAATATTTGGCAAATTAAGTCATTGTTTAAAAGTTTAAGTGCCTGGGAATTATTAGAAATAAATATTGTTTTGACACTAATTAATAACCAACCATTTTATTACCTCTCCCCTTGTTTTTGACTAGGATGGCCATGATTATCTAGAAACAGAATTTTTCATAATAATCTATATATTATATTGAAATATTGTACATATATTTTTATTCAATTTCAAACGACTTATTGTATTGCAAAGCAATCTCTTAAATCTTGAGAAAAAGATCTGTTTTATTTCATCTATACATTAAATATGGAATAGTTTTTACTTTCATGTCATTCCTTTTCAAATTAAATATTAACAATTACTAAAATACACAACTATAGCATATGTCCCAAGTAAACAATCCTTTCCATAAATAACTATTTAGTGAAACACATATAAGCTCCCTAGTTCACTCTCATTCACTATCTGTAGTAACACTTGTAAATCTTCTATACTTGAAATGTATTTAGGTGCTCCGATAAATTCAACCGACTTTCCTTCCAACTCAATGTTATATTTCAAATTTTTTGGACATGATACTGACTTAAAACACCTATCATTTAACATTTTTTTAAATACAACATGGGTTACATTTATACTCTCAGGGACAGTTACAATGCCTTTATCATTTTGGTCATCAGGTTTAGCAATGGTGTCATTTACAGTTTTATTTTCAGCTTCAATTATGTTTAGCTGATCTGATTTTATAGTATCGTCAGAGACATTTTCATTGTTTTCATTACCATTACATTCTTCGCCAGCACTAGCTTCAGTTACAGCATCTGTCTGTTGATTATCACTTGGTAATTGTTCTGCAATACCCTTCTCCAAGGCTTCATCAAGTATAGATGGGCTGTGTGGCTTCTCAGCTGATTCATCGGTACTGTTTTTTTCTTTATCTGGGGCCTCTTCAGGCACAATTTTGGACTTATTTTCTGCAATATTGTTTAAATGATCCATGTCTTCAATTAGCTTACTTACATCTGTGCTATCAACTTCCATTGGAATCTGTTCAGACTCTTTATTTTCTTCAACATTTGATCTTCCGAGAAGCATGGCTTCTACATCACTTGATTCCAAATTAGCTTTGAATGATTCAGAACTACTCTGTTCACTATCTTTAAGAGAATTTTCTGTTGTATTTTCAGTCACATTATCATTTAATATGTCCATTATTGATGGAAATTCTTCAACTTTAACTTCAGGTATCTCTGTTTTTAACTTTTCAATTGGTTTTTCATTATACATTAAGTCTTCTAATTCTGCAGCTATGCGATCATATACTTTATCATCTTTTGGTTCTTCGTTTTTAGGAAAGTAGTCTATACACCATTCTTCTGATGGTAATATGCTTTTATTTAAGTTAGGTAGTAGATCGATTAGAGAAAGTTTGGTTTTAACCTCATGATTGTTATTGTTTGCCATAGTTGGCATAGTAAATATAATACCATACTGTTTTAAATTAGAACTTACCTCCTTTTTAACACAGTTGTATGGTTTTCCTTTGACTAATTGATTTGTCAAACCATTATTTTCTTTAAGTATATTACTTGATGGAGTTGTAGTATTAATAAGAGAATGAGCCTTCTTTGATTCAACCTCACTTTCTGGACTCCGTAAATCTGGAATAATTTCATTAATCTTTGACTTTTTTGTGGTACGTACTGCTTTTGATGGCTGTTTTTTGCAAGTATTCTTGGGAGTAACTACTAATCCATTCTCGTTGCACTTTGATCTAGAATTAGTGTTAGACGAATTAGAGTCAATATTCTTTTTCGTCTTAGGTGTCGAACTGCTTTCATATTGAATTTTGACTTTAGTAAATTTGCCGAGAATTTTAGCAAAGTCCATTCGAGTCACAAGGACTCTACATTCTCGACATTTTCCTTCTTTATATAAACGTTCCAAATTTCTTGACATTTTGTAAATTCGTCCTCTTTTACTTTCTCGTCCTTTGAACGAAATCATTATGGAAATAACCTAATAAAAACACAAATATACCAAATGTTTTTCAACTAGCATTTGGACAAGACTAAAAGAAACGTAGCCACATTTCCCGCGCAGACGATATCACTGTGAGTATATAGAACGTTTTTAAAAAATGGAGATCCACACAAGGATTATGTAACCAATTTCCAAATAAGTGCTCAATTTTTATAGTTGAATTTAATTTGAATTTGTTATTATCAGAATTTTAAAACGACTCCGTCGAGAGACTAGTACATACAAGCGAAAATGGCGTCCTGATAGTGATGTGATCGACACCAATGCTTAAAATTGATAGTCGATAACAAAATTAGGAAAAAAAAATCGTACGTTACTTGTAATATACAATTTATTTTGATAATTTATTATTTTAATGTCTCACTATTTCAACATAGTATTAGGTTAATGAACTACAGACACCCAAAAAATTATCTCTTACAAAGTTATTCTATCGGTAACATGTTTTAGATATTTTTAAATCTATCTCTAATTTTTATTATGTGTAATTCATTACATCGTAATAAAATTCTCAGGTTTTAAAAATAATATACACATATAATTTGAGGGAAAAATAATTGATTTTATGCATCAATTTTAAAATGTATTAAATTAGACCAAGAAAAAATATTTTAAGATAGAAACAGTAAAGTGATATTATGTGTAGTACGCACAGCATGCGACATGTCCCACTGTTGTATACATGCGTTCTCTCTAAGGAAACTTTTAGGGTATAGTTATCCCACGACGCTAATGCTGATTGGGGTACATTCTATATTTTAGATATTTTTCCCCGACATCCAGAGTTCCCCACGGTGTTGCCACTTAATACACCGTAAACTTGAAGTGGAAATACACACTTAAAATTTCAACAAAGAATTTCATTTGGGGTTGGTTTTGGAGATCCCACGACCCAAGCAGAATGCACTCAGCCCGCCATCCCACAAATCCTCCCTACGATAAGATTCAGATTCTTGAATCACCTATTTTGCTTACGTAGATATTACTCCCACCGGACACTATAGTGTGTCTTTCAGAGATCTTGAACGATCCTTAATAAAAATTTTATTCATAGCAAGTTATTACCAATAAAATTAATATACCTTTTACTATCTCATAAATTTTCTTCAATCTTCTATAATTCTTCATGTCAACATATTCAAACTTACATAGGGTCCCAGCCCAGACCAATTTTATCGGAATCACCTCTAGTGACAGTGGATATAACTTATGGAAGTTAGGGTGCATTTGAAATTTTAGTAGGTCGAACAAGACTTAATACTGTGTATTAAAGATTGAGATCTTTCAATTTACATAGAATTTGTAATTGAAACTTCTATTTTATACTTCAGATAGTATCTATCTGAATTCACTTTTTATTCATTAGTTGCTCATTTGTTTCTCCACCATTCGATTTTAATTTTATCTCACTTTTGTTGTTGTTCAGTAACAAAAATTCGAGAAAGAAGTTTAAAGTAGGATTCAATTGCACTAGCTGGTGTTGGGCAGCGTTTAGGACACTTCGTTATATTTTCTTGTCAATCCTAATGATAAAAAAAAATCTTGGACCTCCTGTTTATGCGTACCTATGAAATGACAGTGTACTTACGTCATAAACTCAAAGACGCTCAGTGGATAAAAAAAATATGCTTGACATTTCTCTGGTGAATATTCGCCACGAATATATACGTCGAAGCATCACCGACATGGTCCTTCAAGTATGCAGACTAAAGAAATGCTGCAGACGTGTTTTAGAAAAAAGATCCAAAATGAGCGACGAGGTGCGCAAAGCTGCTAGTAGCAATGGAAGCTTAAAAGCACGCTAACTAGACCGATCTTCGGCTATGTTTAGCAGTGGACTGTTGCTGGTTGTTGATGATGGTTGTCATTGTGCTATTGCCTTTTTCTACATCATAACGGATCGTCTCAAATGTATGCGAGTTACATTTGGAAACTTAAATTAACTTCAATTGGTTTAAGTTTATTCAGGATTTTGATAACATTCTGAAAATAAAATGGATTTTTTTAAGTCAGACAAGGCAGTGAAGAACGTCTTTCAAGAATTCATCAAATCCCTTTCCTTTGTATTTAATGATCGACGATTATCTTTGACTTAAAAATTAAAACATCACGGAAAGTTTCCAAGTGCCTGAGATCAGGGGTGTGCGTGTACTAAGCATGGTTACAGGGACGAACAGTTCAGACTTGAAAAAAAAAGAATGCAATAGCCCAATTTTATTTATATTTTTTTAGCTACTGCAATGAATTGTAACCGCAAGTCGAAGAGGAAGGTTTAAGTCCTGGGGTCATAGAATAAGGCTACGTGCGGTATCCCCTGCCTGTCCAAGAAGGTAACTAAAAGTGGCCTCGTCGTCCACGGCGACAACGGATGGGGGCCTTTGTTATCCGTTACTGCGTTACGTTAGTGAGTAAAACCTCACATAACACTCACTTCTGAGGGGGAAGGCGGTGTATCTTATTGAAGATTTCCCCTCCATCAACAAAAGGCGACTATCGACTGATGTGCGAGTCGGACGCGTGAGCATGCCCGAAGCTCCGTCAATATGGGATGATGGAGGGAACATCAAGTGGTTTTGGTCGGTGCGAGGCTAACAGAATTCATCCTTCCCACGAGGGACGAGTTCACGGTTAGGTACGTTACCACAAGAAAAAATGACTTTCCATCCATATTTACTAGGTAAATAGCACCTAAAGTTGCCTTCACGAAGTAAATTTGAATGTGTTGCAACATATCTCAGTCAATAACACTGCATTCTCATAGACAAGTTTCATTATATCCTTCAAAGGTTGATGCAAGTGCTCGTCTACCCGGACTACCTGACAACAGCCGCTGCCAAGCGGTTCGACTTACGTTCTGATGGTCGCGAGTTCGATGACGATGGGCCTGTCACATATAATAAGCATGGTGAAAAGCGAATAGCGAAATCTATCATAGTCTACCTCTTTAGGGTGAAAAGGATGTAAAAGCTTATTTACGATAGCACTGTCTGTTAATGAAACTAAACTAAAGTAACTTTTTTTTGTGAAGAACTTCACAGATTAGCCAGAGAAGCTGAATTCTATATTACTATCCCACCTGATGCTAAGTGGAAATGTGGACTACATGATGATAAGTCGCACTAGCTTAGTAAATGCATATTCACTCTATTCTTGAAATTAATACCCACATTTTCATCAGAGGGAAAATAACTCGACACGAGGGTACCCTCGTTGAGTGGTAACTTTTGCTTGGACGGTTACTATGTTACACGTTAGCATTTCGATCTGAGAACGCTCGAGCGGGCTGAACCACGGTCGGTTGCTCATCAAGCTCAAAGGTCATTCAAAAGCTAAACTAACTTTGAGTGGCACTTCGAGATGCGTTGGCGCTGGGAGAAGTGGCCGAAGAAACTCCAGCAACGCTTCTAACGTCTAAGGGGTGAGACCTGTCTATAAAGTAACAGTATCGCGATAAGATATTCTCTAATGGCCCGACCATTGAAAGCTTTGTCGATTTGTAAAGAAAGAAAGTCTAGCCTGTGCAATGGTGATCTCATTGTCCGTACGTGACTCGGCTTCCGGACGACGCGACGGAATTTAATTGAGAATTCCTTGTAAGTGGACACTTACAAAACGTTTGTTAAAGTTTTTGGTGGCAGGCTCGAAAAACCGTCGAGATATTTATAACGGATTTGCAAAGGCGCCCCAGAATATAGACCGCCCGGTTCTTAACCTTTTTACGCGCACGCCAAAGCTGAGTTTAGGATATAGTACAACCTAGGTTTTTGGTTTGTGTAACTCATGAAAAAGGGGTACCTAGAAGTTGGAAGTAGAGACTGAAGCCGCTTCGTGAAGTACATGGCTGCGTTCTTAGACGGGTTGATTTTTATTCCCCATTTCCGAAACGAATCCCCTAGGGTATCGACCGTGGACTGAAGTTTTTTTGAAAATGACTAATATAACTCACGACTAACGTTTTATTAATGTTTTTAAGTGTTATGTAGGTTGACAATTCAATGCTGGATTTAGTTAATTTCTGTTAAATAAACCTAAAAATAACCTTTTTTAGTGTAAAAATGTATTTTGAATGTTCTTTCGATATAATTATATTATCGATACATATTTTTTCGTCTAACGGCGAGGGACATCATTAACCGTCAATTGTTCATGCGCGTATCGTAAAATACCGCAATCGCCAATCGCATAGCGCGGAGCAACGAGATAAATCAAGATGGCGGTATTATTTTAATGAAAACGTTGAAATCATTATTTAGTGACAATAACACTAATATACAAAACTAAATTATTAACGACCAACTATTCATTTAAAATATGTCTTGGCCAATGCCTCCTACCGGTCAATGGAATCCCGGTGTTTCATTAGCTCCGAACATGAACATGGCCTATACGCCTGATCAATGGACTTTAATGCAACAGCAAAATTGGCAACAATGGGCTCAATGGCAACAGCAATATGCCCAATGGCAAACACAATATGGAGACAAGGTCAGATTTTGAAAGTTCTCTAGAAGTTTGATATCTCAAAAGATGTATAACATAAACATGGATGCTTTAGTTTGCAGAGCAAATGCAGGCACAGGCAGTGGGGATAGTGCCGCCCTTACCTCCAATGAGTTGTGTGCCTCCTCCTGCACCACCACCACCTGAGCAACCTCCACCTCCACATCAAAACGATCAACCTCTATATTCACATCAAAAGCCGCCACCACCACCTGTTCCGGCACCTTCACAACCCCCGGCTCCATCGCAGCCTCCGGCTCCGTCACAGCCCCCAGCCCCATCACTGCCTCCTGCTCCTGCGCATCCACCGGCACAATTGCCCCTCCCGGTTCCATCTCAGTCCCTGACACCAACACAGTCTCTGGTACCAACACAAGCTCCAGGCAACCCTGATAACATGAGTAATATGAAGACTGTAGCAGGTAACACACAAAATTGGTCTAATGCTATTGAAAACCGCAATGTATCCCATAATTCTGAGGCTCTCAAGAAATTGTCAGAAGAGGAAAGATTGTTTGATATTCAATTTCAGAAATGGGAAGAAGAGATAGAGCAGTGGAAATTACAAAATGTTAATCATCCTGATAAAAAGGCATATAATGATTATGAACAAAAATTTGAATCTTGTCGGGCACAACTATTAGAACGCCGTCAGCAAATGAAACAAAAGAGAGATAGACTTATAAATAACACCTCTCAAGCACCTAACAACATAATTGTAGACAATAATCCTGTGTCTGTAGCTCCACCACTACAGAATGTAAATATTAATACAAAATATAATTGCCCTCCAACTGATTTACAAGCACAAAAATTTGACAGCAACTCAGTCACACTTTGCTCCCAACAAAGTTATTTGCAGCACCAACAATATACAGTTGCTCCACCTGGGTATAGTAGTATAGATAACAATTATAATCAAATGATTTCACAATATAGAAACAAGTCTTATAAAAATATAGATCCATACTTGCCTCCTAGTATGGAAAATCCAAATTTTTTGCCTACAAAAGAAACTTCAGAGGGTATTCCAGGATTAGACTTAGTTCCTGAAGATAAATCATCTGAATTAAGTAAAATTCAGGATGTTATTGATATAACTGGAGAGAATATGAGTGAAAATCTGAAAAATTCTGATGTACCCGATTATTCCACAATTTCTAAGGGCATAAATAGTATATTAGGTGATGAAAAAATTATGAATATTCTCTCAATGGTTCGTCAAAACACCAATTATCCGGGCAGTGGCAGTCAACTCCGGAGTAATATGGAAATACTTAACATGCAGCCATATAATAACAATTCTGGTTATAATAATAGACAAAATGTATTTTTAAATGTACAAGGTTCTGTTGATATACCGAACCAAAGTAATGGCCAATTTGTTCATAGACAGTATGATCAAAGCCAAAAGGATGTACCAATGGGACAATATTATGGTAATCAAAACAGTGTCCAAAATATGCCACCTACTGTTCAAATGAATACAATGCAAGTAAGACCATCTCCACAAAATCAGCATGTGCTGAATAACTTTGATAATCATCAAACAGTTACTCATGAACAAAGAAATGTTAGTGATCTCCAAACAGTTGCCCATGAAAGAAGAAATGTTTCTGATCATCAAAGAAATCCCATGCTCATCCAAACAATTAGGTCGAAATGGATTGATCAGCCTTTGTTTACACCTGCAATTGTGGTTGAATATGAGCACAAGCCATTACGATTGAAAGGTAACTATTAAAAAATTCCATGTTCTTTTAATTTAATTGATCATTTCAAAGAGCTTTGATAACTTATTACTAATGGATGAATCAGATTTTCAAGCACCAATTTGTCATTTCTGATGTTTAAAGTTAAATTTTAGTTTTTATTTGATTGTGCTTTGTTTTTGCTTGGATACATTAGTTATCTGAGTTTAATAGAAGAAAAATATTATGCACTGGCACATCTCTTCTTTATTTCCAAATATATATTCATATATATACTTGCTACAAGTCTATTAGGGTAGCTCATAGCCATACACCACACAAATTTAAATGAAGTGATTTTTATACTTAAAAAAAAAGACAGATCACAATCCATTGGTTGTTGTGTTAGATACATTATATTTTTACATATCTTAGAATGGGTATTTCATTTCATTTTTGGTATGGGTATTTTATTAACGTTTTCTTAATATTTGAAATAAATACACTCCCAGTTTTCTTATATGCTATTATAAATTTATATTTAAGGAATACACCCTGTCGGTCAAATTGAAAAATTATTCATTTATAAAAGCACATTTTTTTTTGTTTATGTCACCTTCATTCTCTTCTTTTAGATATACAATGGTTGTATGTCTTGGTAAGCCAAAAATTTCATATGGCACAGCACCCTTCAAACATATATTTATGCTTGGTGGTACAATTAGGCACTGGAACTTTTATACCTAGACGAACTTAAGGACCTAACACTAGTAAAATCTAAGTATATTTAATATAGCATTTATTTCAGCTCGTGATTTCATTGAACCTGTGCATTTATTTGAATACAGCCATAAGTCTAAATTAAGTGATAGTAAAAAAAAAGATTTTGAAAAGGAAGCCGATGAACTTTTCTTTAGACATTCTCGAACAAAAGAAATGAATGTAGATAATTTTGTTTCTGAGAGATTATATAGAGATCCATATCATAGAGAATATGAGAAAAAGTCTAAAGATAAATTTAGAGAAAGCTATAATAAACAAAGAATTCCTTTGAGAGAAGGACATGATGATAGGCATAGGTTTGATGACAGATATGAAGATCGTAGATGGGATGAGACAGATAAATTTAGCCGACGTGAAGATTTTTATAGAGAAAAAGAGAAAGTCAGAGACAAAGAGGAATACAAGGATAGGTACAAAGATTACAGACGGGATGAAACAACAAACCGCAGTAGGAGCAAAGAAAAAGAAAATCGCAAAAGAGATCACAGCAATGAAAATGATGGTAGCGGAAGTTTTCCTATCAAAAAGGGGAAGGAGACTGTTGAAGAAATTTCAAAAGCAAAGCACTTAGTTATGATAGATGATATTTTAGAACCTCCAGGCCGTGAAATGAGACCTGAAAAAATTGTTATTATATTAAGAGGTTGGTAGGAAAATTTACTTGATTTGAAAATCTATAAACCTATTTGTTTTTCAGATTTATTAATTTTATTTTGTTTTTTTTTTTAGGATTGCCAGGTAGTGGTAAATCATATTTAGCTAAATTAATTAGAGATAAAGAAGCTGAACATGGTGGAACTGTACGAATAATGTCAATAGATGATTATTTTATGCAAGAAGGTGAAATTGATATCACTGATCCAGTCACAGGCAAAACGGTTAGTAATAATATTTTGTCCAGTAATAATAATTTTTATTATACTACAACTTTAAAAACTTTCTGTACCTGCCCAATTATTTTTTGTTGTAACTATTCCAGGTCAAGAAACCATCTCTTAAGTATGAATATGACCAAAGCTTAGAAGAAACCTATATGAATTCATTAAAACGTGCCTTCAAACGAAGTTTAACAGATGGATATTTTTCATTTTTAATATTTGATGCAGTAAATGAGTATTTAAAATGTTATGGCGATGTGTGGAATTTTGCCAGACAAAATGGATTTCAGGTAAATTATTTGTTCTCTGTATTGTTGATATTTAGTATTCTAACACTAAAATTAACTAACGTTTCCATTTTTTGGTTAAAACATTGGTATATGTTTGTTATATGGCAATAACATATGGCATTACTCATTTATAGAAAAGCAGACAGCACTTGCTGTCTCAGTCTAAACTCCACTAAAAATTGAATAAAAGCTAATAAGTTCTCTATTATTTGCTTATTAATACTCCTAATATGCCTATTATTAATAAGAAGAATGTAGTTGGCAATTCATAAGTAGGGTTACGGTTCGTTGAACTTTGGATCTTTTTTTTAAAGATTGCTAACAATATCTTTCACCAATATTCTTAACCGTTCCAACTAAGAATTGATACATGTCAATTGTTCCATGATGGATTCGATCTTGCAACCGTACATTTAGTAGACTGTATGCTAAATCATGTGATATGTTTATGTGAATGCCTTGGACTTCAGTCATTGGAAGTATCGCACCAACGAATATCATTGATTAATTTTTTATTGGAAAGGATTTACATCAAGAGTACTTTGATGAAAGTTTTGATAGGTTCTTATTAATTCAGTTTCGTAATATTCCTATAATTCTAAACATACTTTTTTTTTTACAGAATAATGAAAAACTACTAAATTTTGAGAAAATTTTGTGACAATAGAAAAGTTAGGGTTCTGTTTTAAAGCATTATTACAAAAATAGAAACTTCTTAAATATTTAATATTCTTGATTATAGGTGTATATTTGTACTATGGAGGCAGATATTGGAACTTGTCACAAGAGGAACATCCACAATCGCTCATTAGAGGATATTACACAAATAAAAAAGAGATTTTTCCCAACACCGGAGCACCATATACAATTGGATCCGACCAATTTACTGCAGAGTGCGGCTATACCTGAAGTGCAAATGGAAGATGCAGATAATGGAGTCACAGTGGATGAGACTGCAGAAACGGAGGTGAGATTATTTATAATGATTTTCAGGGGCATTTATGTTGCGGACAATTTTATTATTCCTTATGCCTCTTATTGTTATATATACATGTAAAATGGTACCTTTTTGTTATTTTTTTGTTTACAAATATCTCTTCCTACTTTATGCAATATTTATTTAATTTTTTAATTGTGTTTTATAGTAGTTATAGTGTGGATAGGTAACAGATTTTATTTCAGCGTTGTAACTAAAATCACAGAATACTCTAACACAGGTTGAAAATATTTTTACCTCAAAATGGGAGAAAATGGACGACGCCGCCCAACTAGGTAGGTTACTATTATGTTTTAATTTTTGTTTCTTATATAACTTTAATATCACGTGATTATCTTAAAGCAATTTAAATGTATTTTTTTAATGCTAAGCATATGCTTGACCGCAATATGTTTGTTACGTAAAATACTCAACGTGTATTTTATACATAGAATGTATTCACTGCATTGTTTTTTTCTTTGTCATATTTTTGTCTTAATATCTTATAAAATTAGTGTATAGGCAATAATGTGCTTATCATTACATTTTTTTGTATTGCTTTAATAATATATCCGTGTATAAATTCAATAAATTTCACCGTTTCTCTGTTACTGTCGGAAAATTCAATTTTCAGTGTAAATTGTTACAGCGAGACTTGACGGCACCAGCAAGCCTCTACGACCGTCGCAACTCTCAATGGAAGACTACCTGCAAGTAGACGAATGGAAGCCAAATGTGGCAAAACCAGGGAAGAAAACTGTAAGTATAAAACTATATATATTACATATAAATACATTTTAGTCATATGCAAATTGTTTTAAGTGAAATACTCTTTTCATCACAAAGAAAAATGAAATATTTGCTTCAAGCAAAAAAATCAAAATTCAAATCGAATCGGACGTTAAACGCTATTACGCGCCCTCTTTATATTTCCGAGTTATCGTAGGAATATTACGAAATAGAATTAATAAGAAAAAACTACACTTGAAGTTTGATGAATCATCGAAATCGTTTGTCGTGATATTGAGTTATTCGTCCATTTGTGGCGCACATACTTGATGCAAATTTATGACTTATATGGTTTTCTCATGGAATTTTTGGAATTCTTTTGAAGCCGTTGACAAGTTTAAGTTTAACCGCCATTTTAGTGTTTTCACACGATCAAAGTTGCCGGTTACATTTGTTTTTTTTTTGAGAAAACTGCAAAACTATTTACGACTAATTATGCAGATTCTTCGGTTCAACTTCAACAATTTAACATGATGATAACCATCGTAAATTTACAATTTTCTTTATTGAAAAACAGTTTTTGTAAATATTTAATTACGTCTATATCAAGGTAAGGTAAGGTACAGTTCTACAACTATATCTCGCAAGTTGTTGGTATTATAGAACATTATAAAAATAACTTAAATTTTAAATCATGAAAGCTATGACCAAATACTTTTAAGTAGTAATACGTGGAACGTGACATACATGACATTTAATAAAACTAACGTTGTGGATTTCACTGTAGTTTTTTTATTCAATTCTCGGCATCTAAAGTATTGTGTATACCCAATCATCTATGCCCCGACTCTGCTATACCAATTGTATCAAAATTACCGTTCAGTGACATCACAGTTGTCGATTTTTGCTAGTTTGGTAAACTGTTGGTTGAGTGTGACTATGGTTTTTCGACGTACAACTGACACTACAATACCGTTTTGATGTCTTCCCATTACGCTGATATCTATCAATCAATCTCAAATAATCATAAAATATCTATTTAAAATTACATATAAAATAAATAATTAATAGATTACATTTTTTGGCACATTGACAATTGATTTGTAATAGTCTGGTTTCAGAGTGCAATTTCATTGTTAAAGGGCAGACTTGGGGTGCTGGTCTATTACAATCTTGATATTTTTATATTTTAATAGCCTTCATAAGAGTAATTTGAGTTTTTTTTTGTTTTTTTTTTGTCCCGTTTAGTTTTCCCTATAGATGCCAGAATCTATTTTGTTGAGGATTATTCCTTATTAATCACTTATAAACATATAACATTATTAAAACACTTATAAGGATTATTCTATGTCGATGTAGTCCATATATGTGATTCATCTAGCATATAGTAACATTTTTTAACCAAATTAATGGTGGCTGCCTTCTACTTCACTCTCTGATAAACTAATTGTGGACAAAATCAACATTCATTGGCATCATAGTGGTCAATATTTGATTGTTTTAGTGGTGTTTTAGTTCATTGGTGGCACTATGGCTTACTGATGGCGTACCGATTGGTTGACCAATAATGTGTGTTAGTATTCGACGTATTTGGTAATGCTGGAATGATCATTGATATGATTGATCTGGCAAATAGCATACTCGGAGATTGATGATTTTTATCGGAATTGTTTTGTGAAGCAACACTCTATTAACATATTGGTGTAGGTCATGTAATTCCTGTCACAGATCTCTTTTGTTTTGTGACACAACATTTAAAGAACTAATAATATAAATCTTTTGCCTAAACACAAAATGAAGCCTAAGTTAGTTACTCCTTATTACATAAGCTAGTGAAAGACCGTCGAAATAGGTTCAGCCGTTCCGGAGATTAGCCGGAACAAACAAATTGTAAAATGTTAGTTTGGTATTTGTACCGTATCTACATTCATATACATGTGGTCGGTTATTTTAACATTACAAACAGATAATCAAATTTTATTTATTTTTATAGATTTGAAAGTTGTACTGCAATGAAATCCCATAAACTTTTTTTTTATTAAATACGCATTATCTATCACTTAATTAAAGAAATTACTTATGTGAACGGTAAACATTTTTTTATTAAAAAAAAAAACAAAAAAGTTTTTCAGACTCTCGAATCGTGTTTTTATTGTGTTGTACTTGAAACAGGTGCGTTGGGCGGATATAGAAGAAAGAAGAGAGCAAGAGAAGATGCGCGCTATCGGCTTTGTTGTCGGTCAAACCGATTGGAACCGCATGACAGATCCGACAATGGGCTCCAGCGCTCTTACACAGACTAAGTACATCGAGCGTGTGAGACGAACGTAATTTGTCAATGTATAACTTGTAATTCGTTTTAAAATTCGGGTTATAGAGTTTTAAAAAATGTGTAAGATTGGTAAGTTTTAATAGTTAATAGAAAGGAAAAAAAATCTTTCCAATCTTATGACGCAAGTGTACGTGGCATATACGAGTATATCTATGATCCTAACAACTTAAGAAATTTAAAAAGTTCTTATATACGGGATTCCCATTTTGTGCGGTTCTAGGACACCATACATATATGCTCATCAATTACGGGTACTTTTAGTATGTCACCAATATTGTTGAAATATATATATATGCTATATCTTATAAATAATGCCACTATTGATGTATAAATATTTTAATGCATAATCAACTAAACAACACTTCCCTCTCGACTCTGATCACACATACAAACACATACAAGCCATACTGTATTAGCACCTGCTTAATTACCGCATGTCTAAAGCATTTATTTTAATTTTAGGCTTATTCTGTCATTCCCATCACCTCACTTGCGTACATTATACTGCGCTTCAGCATTGTCAGCTCTGCCTTTGCGCTTCGCTGTTCTATATTATATATAAAACTGAAATAGCACTCACATATGACTCACTCACGGGATCTCGAAAACTATGCACTTGATCCAATTCAATCAGGATTCTATTTACAACCTGTATGGAGAGAGTTATATTACGTTAACGTTAATATAGGACTAAAACAAAACTCGGTCATTATTTGTTTATGTATTTATTCTTACAAATATATTTTTACATTTCAATTGAATATATACCATCTATTATATTGTATTTATTCGTTACAAGGAAATTTATATCAATAACCTATTATAAAAAACATTACTTCAATTTTATCGATTTAATTCGTTTCACATATAATCAACCAATTTGCTTTCGATTTTTAATCGATTGTCTGTATCCTACAAAGATTAAGTGTCATTTAAAATATGTAATAATATTTCCAATTTATTACACAAAATGACAAGCAGTAAAGATCACCCTCCATTTTTTAACTTTGGAATTTATAAATGCTATAATAAAAGCAATATAGCTGGAGGTAATTTTGCCAATAAAATAGCTACCGACCGAGTCGTGGTTCGGCCCTCTCGGGCGCCCACTGATCGGACTGCTAACGCGTAAAATAGTGATCGTCCAAGCAGAGGTTACCCCTCAGAGGGGGGACCCTTGTGTCGAGTAACTAGCTAATAGTATGCCACCTCTCAATCCGGTGAAGCAGTAAAGGTCTGGCCAACTGTGTTAGTTCGTCCAAAAAAATGAAGGTAATCAAATTTTTTTAATGACGCATGTAGCGTTTATATGCTAGATATTGCATATCCGTGTATTATTTAAAACTTGTAGGGTTTATTTGAGCAATTAATTAAAATTGTGCTTTTGAGGCACTTAGATCTATATATATTGTTACATATTTTAAGAAAATTAAATGGATGTATAGCAAATTCGTTCACTTTTAATTAGTTAAAATGTATGGTGACCGATAACCACACAAAACATATTTGTCATGTTTTAAGTGATAATATTGATTTGCTTCTGAATCGATTCAAGTTTGTGATGTAGAACTGTAGAACACGTGTTTTGTACGTAAGTACTTGAATAATAATATATTGAGTAATAAAAATGATGAATTAAATTGTTGTTTTTAAATTTAACCAGGACAAAGGATAGGACATTGGTCTTGGCCAGTGGTGGCAAACTTTTTGGTTGGCGGGCCACGAATTGTAAAAAAAAAAAATTAAACGGGCTAAAATTTTACCGAAAAAAACTTTTAATTTATTAAATCTTTTTAACAAAACAATTAATGGCTAATTTAGCTACACAAATTGCTGGTGGCAATTTTTTTTGTCTTTTTACGTAAAAATTTACGACGTTTTTCAAACAAACCTTAAATGTTAAAAGGTTTTAAACCTATAAACACTACTGATATAACTAAAAACACATCAAAAATATTAACTCAAAAAACACTTGGCGGGCCGGATGAAACGCTTTAACGGGCCAGATTTGGCCCGCGGGCCGCAGTTTGCCCACCACTGGTCTTGGCTATGATTTTCATTTACCCTCCACGTTTTAAATTAATAAATTTTTGTTCAAATGTTGTCATTAATTATCTATACGTGTTCATCGTAAAAATTAGCGAACATTGAACTTCGATTTCCGTGGTTTTTCATGTATTTTTGTGCGCCAATCTGTGGGTTATGTTCCGCGGTTTTTATTTCAATCAATGTTTTGGACGGCCGAACATTGGAGTTTTGGATTTCTAACTCGCGTGCATCGTCGGATAAATGTTTTGAATTTAATATTTCCGTTTGGAAATCGTTTTCGTCGCGTATTACACCGCTTTTGTCGACTTTACTTTTATGTAATAATTTCGCGACATTACCTTCGCCTTCTTTTCCCGCTGTCATTATCATAACTTGCGGAGTGCCGATCGCTGTCATATGATCTTTCAAGCACTGTTGAAGTATGTGCAAAAAAAATAGAAATGCCAATAGCGTTAGTGCGGACATTGCTGCGTTGCCTTTGTGACCGCCGCTCGAGTAATGACTGAAAACATACATATATATTATATATATTTAAACAGGAGCCAGCATACAAACTACAGTGGTACCTCGATATACGAGTGCCATAATATACGAGTATTTTGAGATGCGAGATGAAAGTGAGATTTGAGATAGGGGGAATCGCGTACTACGCCGCAGTATACTAACTCAACAAAGGTATTTTTAACCTCCCGTGAAAGTTGGGATGTTTCGCTATCTGCCAATTATTACATTCGCGATGTGGCTGTATTAACAGAGGCTAAATGTCACAATTGTCCAATTGGCCACCCTAGAGTACGTTAACGCTATGATCGCGCTAATGGTAAGTTCTTTTTAACTCTTAATACTCTGATATGTGTATTAAGAGTTAAAAAGAACTTAATGATAATACTTCCTCCTTCTTGCGTCGTTTTCCTCATTGCTGAGGGTCATGACCTCCACGAATTATGTGGCGGACGATCGCTTTCCACGTGTTGCGGTCTTTGGCGGTGTGAAATGCCTCGTGGACTCTTCTGTTGGTGTTGTTGCTAATTTGGTCTGTCCAACGCATAGGGTTCACTCCTCTTGGTCAATGATAATACTTATTAGATTTGTATTCTAACATTAAATGTAAAATAAAATAAAAAAATCCTTTCGAGAAATATGTAACTTTAAAACGAAGAAAATGAATATTATAAGCATAAATGTAAACGTTAATCAAAGATCATGTAATTCCTGCTTACCTGTTTTTATTCTTTCTTATCAAGTGTTAAATACTTCTAAATATATCTTGTTATTAACTTTCACACTCAAAGATGTACTGCTCGAGTTTACCTCGCCTTGGAGACAATTTTGGGTAATAGTATATAATTACTAACAGTAAACAAGCATACCATTATGCTTGTTTACTGTTTGCAAGCCTATTAACTTTTTTTTTTGTTAACGAGGACGAAATCTTCAGAGAGATACCCCGCCTTCTGGGGGGAAGGCGGCGGTTATGTGGAGTTTTTACCCACTAAAACCTCCCCGGTGGCCCTTCCTCGGTGCATGGAGAGGGGCTCCGGGATCTCCAGTGGAACGCACCGGAGCCCCCCTGCACTGTGCTCAAGGAGAGCACTTCCCGGGGGGGAGGTTACTCCCTCCCCCCCCCTGTGCCCTCGCAGTGCAAGTCGACACGGGCCAGCCGATGTCGCCTTCTTCCCGGGTCCACCTTGGCGGACGACAAAGGCCCCCACCCTTTTCGCCCAGTGAACCCGAGGCCCCTTTTAGTCGCCTTCTACGAAAGGCAGGGGATACCGTCTTATTCTTGAGAGTCCAGAACTACAGGGCTGAAGCCTATTAACTTAATACGACTATTTTGATAGACGGTAAAAAGCATATAATGTGTCAACACTTTAAGCGATTGATATATATGTTCTTTTGACGTGTTTTTTATGCTAGGGTTAGGTTATGTATTGAAGTTCAAACCTGTAAATTTCTGATACTGTGTTGTTACTAGATTTTTATTTATCATTGCAATACTTACTGCTTAGTAGAGAGACCGTGGCCATGCGGGGGTGAAGACGGTTCATATGCATAAAACAAGGGTTGATCTTGCATTGGTCCTGTATATTCTGCATACCTATATACAAAAAAATGTCTAAACGATAATCTGTTGGAAAAGAATTTTTGAAATAAAATAGCCTACACAGGATTGGCGTGCCATTGGTATGACACCAGTAGGCTATGATGGCATCACTACTAAAACTAGCAAATTTCGCCCCTTCGTTCTCAATGAACGTTTATATTGTAAACAATTCGCTTATACATTCTAACTTTCAAGTGCCGCCACGTATAAGCCTTTCTCTACTAAATTCCGTCGCGTCGCCTGGAGACCGAGACACGTTCTCGACGATCCGGACGATGCGATTACCATTGCGCAGGCAAGATCTCTACAAATTCACAAAACCTACATTCGCAACCGTCGGAGGTTGCGAATAAACCTCACGCGTTACCACTATTTTATGGGTAGGCCCCACCCCTTAACTCTTCTCCCAGCGCCAACGCTTCCCGAAGTGGCTCTCAAAGTTAGTTTAGTTTTTGAATATCCCTTAGATTATCCATGAAATAGCAACAGACCGAGTCGTGGTTCGGCCCTGTCGGCCGCCCTCGGATCGGAATGCTTACGCGTAAGATGGTAACCGTCCAAGCCGAGGTTACCCCTCACCGTCCCTTGTGTCGAGTTACTAGCGATAGAGGTTCAGGCTAAGCGACCTATGAGCAATGCCACCTCTCAATCCGGTGAAGTAGTCATCACAGAGGCCAGCTTCTCTGGCCATTCTGTGTAGTTAAAAAAAACTCAATTGATTTAGCAGATTTCGGGGTTGAGGAAGCGCGAAAGCAAGCGGAAACCGCTTCCTTATTTTATTTAAACAAAAAGAAATTACCTCTCTGTAAGTTGTTTTGTATCCAAACCCATTCGGGACAGTAAGTTATCCAAAGCCATTGAATTGTCACTCACGTCGAGTCGTACGAAGGTTAGGGTTCTACTGACTGAATCACATTGCGTCGATGTCACCTATTATTATGCTCTACTTATTTTTGTCCTATAAGATATGTCAAGCGTGCGTATAGCAGTATTTTTGTGCTCGTTGTTCGTCTGGGAAATTATACAAAACCTGTATACACTACTTTGTTTTGAATAGCACATAATACATAGAAGCTTCTTATTAATGGTGTTCCGAATATTTCTTTACATGCAGATATAAACTAAAATTTTTATTCAACACTAAACTATTAAAATAAGACTATTTTTTTCGTTAGAGTATCTGATATTTATGAATAAATTTCATACTCTAAAAAAAGTAATATTTAAAAAACAGACTAAAAAAATTTTTCTCAATAATAAAATTAATAAAATTAAAGACTCTGTTTTTGTATATTATACATATTTACGAAATCCTGCTATCTTTAAATATATACGCTATTTATTACTATATACTTTATTACTTGAATGTGATTTTTTTTTAATTAATTTATAACAAAGTAAAAACTCTTTTCAAAAAAATATTTTCAGTTAGCACAGTCAGCAATTATTGGCATAATCTTTGTACTAAGAGTTTTCAAAGCTCTAAGTTGAAAGTAATAAATAAATTTTCCTTAAAAAAGTCCTTGGTTCTAAAGGATGTCTAATTAAATTCTTTATCGCGAATGGCAACATTTATTCCTGCAAAATCCAAAAAAAAACTATGAAAATGATGAGTGTTTATTTTGTGGCCTTTTTTGGGATTTGTCAATAAAAGAAAAACTTAATATAAATTAATATTTTATTCAACAATCACAATCATACAAGGACGTCCTCAATCATACGTAATCACAAAAATATACACATAATAATCATAACTATACTATGAGATGATATAAACGTTGTTTTATATCACACAATATTAAAATAATGTTAAATTTTACATCAGTCGTTATTACAAAATTGGCGAAATCGCTGGTCTTTATGCCAATCATTTTCATTTTGAACTCTTTACCGGACAGAATTTTGATGCTTTTGCCTATTATCTCGTAATGCCTACATTTTAACCTATAGAATAAGTTAAATAAATAAATAAATTAAAAACTTAAAAGAACACTATACTCGACGCTGGGATAGCTTGCACAAAACTGACACGAATCGACTGAATTGTTTTTTACAATTTATTCGCCATGTTTCTAAATTCGTTTTCGAATTTAGAACGTGACGACATTCGACTAATGTAAAATATTTTTGCCACTTTTTGTTTTTCAATAATTAGTCCCACAATTTCGAGAGACTAAGTTAACCGTCGCTGTGTTCGTATTTTCGAGATTTTGGCTGTACTACTATTTAAATGCTATACTGGCTTAAACTTCATTACATTCAAGATATAATTGACGGCAATCAATACCAGAGCGACCTCGGCGACCGGCTTCATAGAATTCATCAAAGGTACCACCAGATTGTCTTTCTAGCACGAAACTAGCGGCGTATCTGTGAAAGAGAAAATGTTCCATGTTATATTTTCGCTTGATGTTATTTGTGTGAGAAGTTGAAATAAAAAAAAATAAAAACTAACGTTCCAAGCTGACAGAAGATGCTTTTTGGTCCAATATCGGATGAACACTCGTTGTTGGCGTCACACACGTACTTCTGTAGGCATTTGTCGTCGTTAGTGCCGAAAGACTTCACGTAGGTCTTGAACATGGAAATGCCAGCGATGGCTGCGTCGCTGACTGAATCCTTGCGGCCCATAGATCGCGCAGTGAGCGACCGATGAGAGAATGAAGTCTTAAGAGCGTCCAGGAGATTCACAACAATACTGATGAACTGTAAAATGAAGCAAAATGTCAGTAGTTTTACTAAAGAAAGGAGAGAAGTTTCTTGAAGAAAGGTTAACTTGAAAAGGAGGTTCATGTACAAATAAAACTTGATTTATCTATAACTTAGTAAGGGCGAATTGAAAGAGGGAAGGAAAGGTAGGTGGCGTACCTCTCCAGCCTGCTTTGCCATGGAGGCCACTTGGTCGGGATCTTTTGCACCGAGCACCGTCGAAAGAACCGCAGCCAATATACCCTGAAGCAAGCGAGAAGCAATACCGTCTCCGTAACCGAACTTTACTATTTACATTTGCTATCGAAGGAATACCTCAAGGAACATTTTAAATGAATGAATTAACTTGACACTACAAAAAAACTACAGCGGCAAATTAATAGAATTCATTGAGACATTCCCAGGACAAAATATTTTTCGTTATTTTATTGCTTCCTAATACTACAAAGTTGAATCAAAACCACTAAATACAGGTGAGGAGAATTCGAAGGTGATATTTTACATTATTGGAGTGATTGGAATTTGTTTTGGCATATCTACAAATTTGTTAGTTGATCAGTAAGGTTCATTAATTCGTTTTACTCGTGTGTTGTATGTAAATTGGACTAGTGGATTGTTTTCGCAATGTACAATACAATAATGTACACATTCATATAGTCAATGCGTGCGTTTTATTTCAACATAATTCTCTACCTGCATGGGTGACGAAGAGTCCACTTTGTCGATTCCATCAACGGGGGCACCCCCTCCGAGTACAGCCGTTAAAATCTTTAGACCCATGGACAGCAGATTAGGCCAAGGGGACGATGAACCCGATTCTGTGTCGATGCTGTCGCTTTTATTGGGGCTTGTACCGCCTGGGTTGAATATCATTTGCATTATCATACCTGAAAGTTATTAAGTCAGCATTTCAAAACGTTGAAACGTAACTCTCTCCCTTTCTATCTACAGTAACATATATCTCCCACTCAATCCCATCGCCTCGCCAAATTTTAATTCGGTTCTCTCGGGTTCCAGAGTCAGAGCCCACTTAGATTACGTGCCCGCTAACAAGGAGTCAATAGCAGGGCTAGTGTTAACCGTTGTCTACCGCTACAGTGGACCCGGAAAGAAGGCGACACTGCTTGTCCCGTATCGCCTTAGCACTGCGAGGGTGCTGGGTAAGGGAGTAACATTCCCCGAGATGTGATTTTAAGCACAGTTCTTCCTTTAGAGATCCCGGAGCTCCTAGCCATGCACTGAAGAGGGCAACAGAGGGTTTAGTGAGTAAGAGCCTCACATAAAAAGATGAAGATTTCCCAACGTCGTCGTTCGTCAACAAAAAAAGGGGTATACGAAACATGAGGAGGGCAACAACAAACCATTCCTTTTGAATTTTAATGTGAACCATCCTAGCTTATTTTGGAATGGTTAAAAAGAATTTTGGTAAATCATGTTCGGAAGCACGCCGAGTACTGTTGTGAAGTAAAGGAATATTTTACATTTCGTCGTTACGGATGACTCATTATTTTATACGTCGGCGTGCAGGTGCGGTGCGTACCTTAAGTAAGCGTAGTCAGCGGGACCCTCGACCTTAAGTTACTTATAATTGATGCTCAATAGTCTTTGGTAATGGAACAACTGATTATAATATAACATGATAATGTCTTTTAAACTCACCCAACATATTTGACCATGAGAAACCACCATCGGATATGGAATTAGTTTGCGTGTCATCGATATCGTCGATCACTTTTTTAAGCGCATTTGGTTTCTCGGCATATTTTCTTTCTTGGCCTAATTGTTCTTGTGGCGAAGGCAATGAGTTACTGTAATAGACGGGATTCTGTGTCCGTACGTTGCTCGTTGCCTAAAAATACAAATTTTTGTCTAAAATTACTTATTATAAAAGACTAACATACATGGATTTCAAGAAAAAATAGACACAATATCTTAGTCAGCGAAAGAAATTAAGCTTTCTTTGGTGAGTAATATTAATTTATAAAGTTTTATAATATAGTTAAGCAAAAGTTTAATTACCCGTGATATCATTGGAGCCTGTTGCTGTGGATAGGCGATTGTATGGAGAATCACCGATGAGCTGACAAGGGCCAAAAGGGCCCACCCGGAGAGTTTCTGCATCCTGCTACAAAAAAAGAAAAAGTAAGTAATTGAGGTAAATACAATACTAAAATGTTAACATCTTAAATCCATATATACTGCAATTTATTTGCTAATCGTGTAACTAGACGTCGAGTAGAAAGTGTTGTGAATGAGTGATTCGCGCTGTCTGATCGCTTGTTTGGAGCGCCTCGTAGAAAGCGGACTCGTAAGTCGCGATGGATTTTTACGCGGATAAGTCTAATTAATGGAAGACTATTAAAATAATTACTAAGTGCTGTCATTGGCCTTAAATATCGCTCCCTAGTCACATTTTAACTTGACTTAAAATTTATCCGTTTCAACGTCGCGATTTATGCCATTAACCGGCATTGACTACGTTTATATTCCCCGGTACATCTTCGGAATCGTAGGTCGAATGCCAATAAAAAAATTGGGACCTCTTAGAAATTATCCTCTTTCCAACAAAAAATCCTCATCCTTTTCAAGTCGATTAAAAACAGCCTGTATTTATAAATAACTACACGGTTTTTATTTTTTCTTAATCTTCTTTATTTTAAAGATGCAATACGCGTTGTGGCCAGTGTTCTACATTAATCCAGTATGGAAGTGTGCTAGCGACGTCCGACTGCCGCCAATACGGGTGACCCGGTCAACACTAACTGTAGTTCGGATGTCAACTCTTCCACCTGCGTTAATAAGTGTTAGTTGTATAAATTGATGTAAATATGTATTTCAACATATTGAGCGTCGGGTTACTTTCTTTGACCGACTAAAACTATTTTATGTTCGTTTGCTGTGCGATTATATTTAACTTTTAGAAGTGACATGTACTGTGCTATTTTTATACAGTACCTTTACCATATTTAGTGGTTAACTTACTATATTAAACGATTGTTGTTAAAATATCAGTTTATTTAAATTCGCCGTAGTCATATTTCCCTCAATACGCAAGTAAGACGCGTCGGGCCGTCAGAGTGATAGCGCTCGCCTGCATCGAGATTCTCTCCGGTGAAATTCGTCGCCGCAAGATTCCAACTTATGTATTATGTATGTTTTGCTGCAGTTCCACATCCATACAATACATGTGTGCCGTGCCATTTAAGCCTGACGTGAACGTAGAACAATGTCACATTTGTTTGACAAATTTCTTACGATTTAAAGTGTAAACTTTACTCTTAAACTTGGCGGGGTAAACTTCGGTGAAAGCTGTAAACGCGCGGAGACTCGAACGTTTTATAACGCTCTCGAGCATTGACAATGCATTAAGAATTTTTATTGTTACTTCCAGCGGTTTATTTTGATGATTTCCTTTGTTTCTTTATAAGTTCTTTACGCTTATTGTGTGAGGCTATCACGCATAAGCTATAATTTGTATGAATTGTGTTGAAGAAATTATCTCAAACATTTTATTCGATGCATATTAATAAATGGAGAGTTGTTTTATGTCATATTTATTATTATATAAAAGTACAGAAGGGAAAGATATGATAGTTATACCATACGATGCAATGAACTTCAGATAAGGTTTTAGGTTTTAGTATAAAATTTATTACTCACATTGAACGGAAGGAAAAAATAATCTTTTTAATAAAAAATCGTTTTATTCGATTGACGTTGATTCGACGACGTCGATCGATCGAATCTTCAAACGATCGTCGTTGGATTATTTAATTCTATTGTTTGTTATCCAACGTAAAATTTTTACCTATCTCGACAATATGGAACAACATGACAAATTCGATCGAGTTTGAGGTTATATTGCGCGGGTAACCTCATTTTTGAATCAGGCGGAACTTCGACATACCGTAATACTATTTTCTTTACTGATTTCTTCTCTTTAAACTTTTTAAACATAATTATTTATAATATTATATATATTTAAAAAGGTGCGTTGGAAAGAAAAATTGCTGGCATTTAAAAAAAATTGCAAGTATTTGTGACACTTTTACGTATTTATTTACGAGTGAATAGTGTCATCGTTATCTGCTTCGCTTGGGTTTGAGAGACATCAGTGCTTATTGACTAATTCATAATCATATACGCTAATATAATAAACGCTATCAATTTTTTATAGTATAAATAAGCAATTTGACTTATGACGTAAGTTTTTTTGCCTGCTTTTACTGTTTTACGTGTTTCGGAAAAGGTTTTATGTGTATATGTGTTAATTACTCATGTGAAACCTATATTCTTAAGATAAAAAGAAATTTCGGCTTTAAGATCAAGAACAACGACGTGGCTTCGGCCTTTAAAACTACCAGAATTCTCCTATTCAAGACATGTGCTGTATCGACTAAAGTCTTTTTGCCTTTCCCATTAGGGATAAACTAACTATAATTTTAAAATTGTTCTATTCGATTGACAGGTTGTCAATTGTAACGTAAAATAAGCCGATGTGAAATATGGGAATCCCTAGTACAATATAAATTCTTTTAATTTTAATGTATCTGAATCGTTCCGTAGCTCGGTACGTTGCCTACACGAACGGGTACGTATAATTATATTGTCTATTAAGGCAGAACGGTATAATACGAGCGTGGTACGAGGCGCGGCGAGCATGGCGATGGGTGAAAGCAGACCGGGCCGGTCGCGTGTGAGTCGCCGCCTTGCAAGGTTACGTTTTTCTTATTTCGGAGCGAAGGCTCCAGACCTGCCAGTATTCCCTTCCCTTACGCCACCTACTTTCATCGGAAATTCGCCGTGGTAAAATGAGTTTCGATTTTCACTCGACGTTCGCGAACATTCCCTATTCGATGCGATTCACTTTTTTTTTCCTTCTTCTTTAGACGAGAAATTAAAAAAGTTATGTAAGGCGTGTTTTCTCGCGTCTTTTTAGGCTTGTTTTTAGCCCAGTCGCTGACCGGTCTAGTTGCGATCCGCTTTCTAAAGCCGAGCGGGTCCGTGATTGTGCGTGCATCATTCGCGGATATAGGCATTGGACCAATGTGCAATACATTACACATAAATAAATTAAAACAGTTCATTAACACATTTCACTATTTAAATATATTCTACCCAGATACATGAAATATGAGTCGTTGAGTAAACTTCACTTACATTTGTCATATTTATGCGAATATTACATATTGAATATTTTTACGGATTTTATCGTGTTTTATTATTATTTATGAATATCCGACGTTTCGAACACTTCAACCATTTTCACGGGTGGAAGGGATTTACTTAAACGTAACGACAATCAGCAGGGTTGTACTTATGCAATTTTCGCGGATCCTTTCAATATAATATGGTATAATAATAAAAGCTTTTGGGCAAGCACTAGCAGTCAGCTATAATGGAATATATCTATTACTTTACCAAATATACACAATTCGAATTGATGATATGAGAAGCCTTACAAGTGATATTTGGGTAACACAAAAGTTTCCGAGTTGGTTGAGAGTTCGAATTCAAGTCTGCTTGGATCAATGAATTGTCGTTTTTTTTTTTTTTAGTACAAAAAACCACTTACTAAAACAGCTACCGGTCTGATATGGGACCTAACAAGCTGAGTGAAAAGCGAGAGCTGTCTCTGTCTACCCCGCTAGGTTTAATTCCGTTATTCTTTGAAAGCGCTATTGCTATTGTGTTCTATTCATGGACATCCTTGATAACTGATATAATCATATCGACGCAGGAAAACAAAATCGTAGTAAGTAACCGACAAAAATGAAATTGTTCACCAGAGCCGAAAAACAAAAAATTATAGTTTTCGTGTTTGTGGACCTAGAGCTGTCGTTTTTGGACATAATATTTATTATTTTTTGCTGACTACGTATTGTACCACGGCATTGACCTAGAGCATTCCTAAAAAAAAATAGTTTTACGGTACAAAAAATAAAAGAGAAGTGTCAATCTTGAAATTTCGATTTTCGTTATTTTTCATCTAATTGTTACAAGTCATATATGATTCGACGCGTCTTTTTTTTCTAATTCCAACGAAGTAAAAAATGGCCATATGTGGCGCTTAATACGTTTTTGCTTTCCAGCGTCGATATATAGTTGGTCTATATAACCGTTTGCTTCTTCTATACGTAAAAAAACTTAGTGACGACGATGCTACTTGCATTAAGCGGACATATAATGGCCGCGATTCAGTGAAGCGCATGTTTGAACACACCGTTATCATAGTCTTGATGTGGATCAAACGGTACTGTAGAGATTTACTCACTTATGTTTAATTCATCATTATACATGCACCCTCATATCAAGGCATAGCATTAGTGTAACTATGTATTGACCCGGATCTTTACAATTTTTCGTTCTGGTACTGAATTGAACGTCCAAAGTACACCTCGGCCAAATGCAATTGTGTCAAAGTAACAATATAATTGCCGATTTTTGCTAGCTTGGGTTATCTGCTAGTTCAATTGTGCCACTGTGATTTTCGATAGCGTACCATTGACAAACCGATATTGTTTCAATTTTTAGTTTTTTATAATTGCATACGCAAAACATCTTCGAAATATCAATTCATCGATATACAGTTCTGAATAAAGTATTAATATTATAAAAAAAAATAGACCAACTACAATTCTATGGGCACACTGACAATTAAATTACAGCAGAAAGAGAGAGTAGATAGTTACAGCAGAAATTCATTGACAATAGAGTAGAAGGAGTCTTGGGTAATAAGCAATTTTGCTTACATATATTTTTATGGGGCACAAAAAGTTTGCCGATGTTTTTTTTTAAAAAGAGTCGGGTTTATCTGGTATAAATAAACTGCTCTGGTATTCTGCTAGTTCGTGGTGTTTCCTGATTATGTCGGTCCATTGTTAGTTTTTTATAAATTGAATTATATTGTAAAATATCCCAAAACATAATAAGATAAGTGTTGCCAGTAGGTAAATGGTAGGTCCTGCCTGTCGTAGAAGGCGACTAAAAGGGGCTTCGGGTTCAGTGGGCGACATGGGTGGGATCTTTGTCGTCCGCTGAAGTAGACCCGGTAAGAAGACATCGGCTGGCCCGTGTCGCCTTGCACTGTGAGGGACACAGGGGTGAGAGGGATTAACCTCCCGGGACGTGCTCTCCGACAGCGTAGTGCAGAGGGGCTCCGGTGCGTACCACTGGGGATTCCGAAGCCCCTCACCATGCACCGAGGCACCGACAGGGTTTTCGTGGGTAAGAACCCCACATAATCCCGCCTTCTGGGGGGAAAGTATCTTGTTGAAGATTTCACCCCATCGACAAAAAAAACTGCAACTTTTGATTTATATGTAGCTCTTTGTCTTCCTATCTATGGCTCTTTTTTCATAAATTTTATTGCATATTTCCGACTTTACTACTATCTAGGCCTTAAAGTGAAATGAAATTTGGCTCTTTGGTTCCGACTGCCGACCCCTGATTCAAACCCTAGTGTCCTTTTGCTACAAAACATTCCCTGTTTAGAATATACCTTGTACTAAAAAGTAATAACCAACTCGCACATGTTCTCTATCACCTGTTTTCGGTTACTCAATAGTGGCATGGCCGACTGGCGACTAGATTCCTCTCGTCGCGTCACAACTTTCACTTTAATTTTTTTGAACATGAAAGGAGTGACTCAAAGCGACTCTGGCACTCTCGCACAGAGGGCATTAATCATACCATTAACTTTTGGAAAGTAAACGCGAAATTGCGAATAACTTCGGAGATTGTTTTTTCAACAATTTATGTTAATTGCTTACTCATTTTTTAATTCATTCTCATTTTTTCTGTCGAAACATTGTGATTTGTGCTATTCCAGTTAATTTACTATTAAAAATGTGTTAATACATTTTTGTTTAAGATACGTAATAGTACGTACAGCGAGCCTAGCCCTTGTTCTTCCGTTCTGACTTTTCAGGATTCGAATCCTAATCGGCTTGTACTTGTTACTTCTCTTTTTAGTGTAGTGCATTTCAGTATTTATTAATTCAGATTTGGGACTTAATACGCCTAATTCCTACAATTAGTCTAGTAAAAATGTAACGCACATTTACATATATGTATGGGACAGATGTAATGAGAAATTATTTTCCTTCGGGAAAACTGGGATCTTTTTCGGAATACTATGACACCCGAACTGTCAATGAATGATCGTATTAAATGAGCGACATTTTTCATTAATATGGAGCTATTTGAGAGAGCACGATAAATACGAACTTTGCGAAAAATTACGAACGAAAGTCTCACTATATCTATACCGTTTTGATCATACAAGGTTCGCGCTTGTTCTATTTTCAAAATCTACGCATGTAGGTCTTCAGTTACAAGTAGTAAGCATATGACTATACTATGTATGTCTATGGCAGTTTTAAAAAAGTTTATAGTCATTTTATTTTGTTTTCTTAAAATGAAAAAATGATTTTGTTTTGTTTATTGCCCATGTCATCCAATATTACAAATCGTGATAAGCTATTACAACTATTTGTTATAAATTATCTTAATCTGTTGTATGTTGCTATAAATTCCTATCTATATAAATCATACGTTATTCTATGCACCAATGGAGAAAGTGTTGACTCTACGGGACGCCTTAAAAATATAACTAAATAGACATATTCTTATTTATAACTCATTTAATTGCTTGAAATTTAACCGATTAGTTTAGGTCTCGGAAACGTTTTTCTCACTTTAGACATTACAGGTTATTTACATGAGAACAATAAATAACTAATATTATAAAACAATAAGTTCGTTTTTTAATATTTTAATAGAGAGATGTTAGTAATATCTGTTTTCATCCTAATGAGGATACATATACTGTATTTATATAATTGTTTGATATTCATTTTTTTATAATGATACATATTTTATAATAAGTATGAACATAATTTAATTAATAAAATATTTCTGGAATATAATTTCTTTCCATCCTAAGGTTGTCTGGAAGCAATCGCTCTTAGCGATAAGACCGCGAATTGTGCATACCATTACATCGTATTATATCAATATGTTAAATTTATTGATATACATGTTAATTGTTATGCAATAAAGTATATTCATTCATTAATTCCAAACAATTTTAGTATAGGAAACGTTACAGAATGCTTTTATTAACATAGCAACATTACGTCATAGAGAATTTGTCATAAAGTATAATTTTTTCTCGCTTTTAAGTGATGATTTTATATAACATGTGTATTCCTGTCATGCGTTAAACGTGGAAGAATGTATCCAACTATACTTTTTAGTACAGTTTCGAATGCGAAGTGGTAACGTTATCTTAATTCTAGTGTCGTAATTATTACGTATGTACGAAATAAATTTGCATTCTGTAATCGATTATTACATCATTTTAATATACAATTTATATTCGTTGTGTGAAGTCGACTGTCGTCAGTGGTTTTATTACTGGGGAAACATACGAGTAAGAAAATAGCATCTACCCCTTTTTTTTTAAATTTACTGACAAAATTTTTCAAATATTAACCATTCCAACTAAGCTTTTAACATTTTTAACATTCCCCGAATGTCACACGAATTTCTATGGCAATTCTTTTACCTGTACAGCTATAGAACTATGGAATAGTTTGCCGATTGAGATTAGGGAGGCTTCGTCAACTAATGTCTTTAAATCGCGTGTATCTGAATACTTTCTACTCAAACAATGAAAAATTACAAACTGGTATATTTATTGTAGTTGTATATATTCCATGTGTATGTATATTATTATATTTATATAGAAGTATCTATTTATGTATATGTAAATATATATTTATTTATTTATATAATAGTTTTAAAACGCTATTTTTAGCGGCACTGCCCTTAGCCTGCTCTTAACCACTAAAGGTTAGCTGGAAGAAAATGCTAATTAGCATTAAGTTCGCCTTTGTACATATTATTTGGTGCAATAAAGGATTTATCTATCTATCTATCTATCTAAGCTTATGCTATAAGATGCTTCCGTACTCTAGACCAGGGTTCGACAACCAGCAGCTCGCGAGCCATATGCGGCTCTTTGGGCGTAAAGCCAGGGCTCTTTAATACTAGCTTTATTTATGCAATTATTATTTATTATTGACAAAGAAAATTTATGTGGCTCTTTAAAAAGTTAGAAATTTTGCAAAGGTTGCCGACCTCTGCCCTAGACTATTAGCCTATTGACGCTTAAGCTTTATCTTTACTTTTAAAGGTTGAGAAGGCACTTGCATCTCTAGTGTTGGTAAAATATTCATGGGCGACGATGATCACTAACATTTAGTGACCCATTTGCTTTTTTTGCCCGAGTTCCAGTTAACATTTATTGTAATACTTTATCACGAGTATTATAATAATCCGATAGAGTTTCCGTTTTTAGGACGCTCCACTCACTAGAATTTGTATAAATGTCGTGCATTTAATGTATAGAAACACTTTCTCGGCATAAAATTAATATACATTATGAATTGCTATTTTAAAAAAGATCACCTTTACATATTATAGCGGACGTAAATAATTAAGCGAACTGTTATATCTAGAACGCACGAGAAATTACGGATGGTCGGTAAGCGTTTGACACGCGAGAAGTTTGTTGACTATGTATCGACGGCTTTCTTCGCACTTTCAATACGCGCCGCCACTTCTAGACATGTAATTAAGAACATACTATTGTATTGCATGCATGCAACGAATTTTAAATAATATAACATAAACTTCAATATTAATTTAGCCAGAGAAGCCGACTTTTACTGCTTCATCGCATTGAGTATATAGCTCTTATGTCGCTTAGCCTGAACCTCTATTCGTAGTAAATCGACACAAAGGTTCTCCTGTGAAGGTTAACCTCGGCTTGGACGGTTATAGTCAGAACCTTTACAATGATCATACGTAGAGCAAGAGATAGAGAGAACTTGTGTTATCTGCTTACCCATCTCGGTCTGAGTCGAAATTAAAATTAGCTGAAAGTGTTGCTGTTTACGAATTATGTGCATATGTATTTTGTTCAATTACATATATCAAATTTATGATAACTGTAAAGCCGGTAAAACGCATAGCAATGATTTACGGAGCTTATGTAAAATGTATTTTTTTGATCAATGGGATATGAACTCACCACTATTTGGTAATCTTAGGTTGTGTATAAGATGTTCTAAGATGATATCGATTTTAGAATAATGTCATTTTAACTTTCTTGAGCGCTAATCGCAATCAATTTTTAATATTTGGTGATGCAGCTGATACCAATCTGCTGTCTTGAGAACAGGCGTAAGATACTTTCGGTTTTCTACAGATTGAATTTTGGAGAGTGTGCTCGGGAACTACATGATCTAATTCCCCCATCCTTGTTCCACCATCGGACTTCTAGACGCCCTGCAGGATTTCATCCTTTTGTTGTGAACATCTCTCAAGCCCGAACGAAGCACTCTGCTTCGTCTTTCATTCTTCGTACAGAAAAGGACTGGAATAGTTTGCCGCGTCTGTCTTTCCTTCCGATTACAATGTGGGTATTTTCAAGAGTAGGGTGAATAGGCATTTACTAAGCTAGTGCGCCTTACCATCCAGGACTGCATTTCCAATTAACATCGTAGTCAAGTACAAACATGAAATTCTCTGGTTTGATTTTTCAAATCATTTGACTCGCTCTATTAACAGAGCGGGCCAATTAACTAAGTAAACCGTAATATTTTAAATTCATTGCCGTACCGAAGCATGGAAACAAAGTGTTATGTCAAAAAACTTCTGCACGCGCTTTCTGTGATTCACGTTTGTTATGCACGTGGTTCCATTACCGTTACAAATTTCGCTTGTCGGATTCAGGGTTGAAAGATCCTTTTCTTTTCACATTTTAGAAAGTGAAGGTTCATATTTACATGTCTATAGTGGACAACGTACCGGAACGCTTTTGAAGACTGCGTTAATGCCGTGAAATATTCGTGAATGATTCAAGGTGTTATGCACATGTTATACTGTTTATAAGTGTAAGTGAAATACAAGTTTAACATGTATACAAATACTAGCGTCCCCTCCCGTTTTTTTTGCTTTATCTTATTTAAACAATAAAGTTTACATCATTAAATATTCAATTGAACTATCACAATATATTAAATTATTCATTTCTCTCCGTATTCATTCTCTTCTCGAGCGGGTGAAGGTTATCTACACATTGATTACCTACACCCATGTACATATCAGTCTTATCATTAATACAAAAACATAACGGGCTCAAGTTAATGTCAAAAATAAAAGTACGACATACGGCTTGTTTGACAGTTCAATAAGATGAGTGCTTGCTTCGATCGTCACCAAACTTTAAAGGATTACTCGCCAGGTCAATCTGAAGATTCCCTGAAAGTTGCATTGAAATCGCCCTGGCCGTTTCGGAGCCTATATGGAACATACCCACACACTTTCTCTTTTATATATATAGTTATAAGGAACAAAATTAGACTACTTCAACTGTTTATTCAATTTTCAACTAATTACTAGGTCTGATTTTTAGAACAAAGTTCCTTAAGGGGCGTTACGCAGGGGGTACCCTAGCCGGCAAAAAACGTTAAATAAAAGCGTAAAGTTTATAGTGTCAAGTCGAGTGTGATTTAGATAGCGTTATTATTAATTATATATTTTAAAAATCGTTTTCAATAAAAAGATCATTTCCCACATGGTTTTCGCCTTCTTTTTTGAAAAAAAAAAGCTGCTTTGATTCGAACCCCCGACTGAGATTGTAAAGAACGCTAAGCAAGCTAATGATTGTACATATTGTAATGAGTGAAATTTTCTAACATTATAAATCTTTTTCATTAATTTAATATGTAAATGATTAATTAGGATAAATAGAATTACGTTTGAAACTAAAGGTGTTAATTACGAATATAAAACTTTATTAATAAAAATGCACATTTTATTAATCTTAAAAATTAATTACGGCATTCATAAAAAAAAATTATCTTCATTATAATTTGTTTAAACTGAATGAATTGAGGAATATCGTTCATGTGACATATTCATGACATAATTGTCATATTGTGACACTTGAAATTAAAGTCATGAATATTAAACTAATTTAACTATTGCATTTTACATAATTTTTGGTTCTTCCGGTTTTCATAAATATCCTAATACTATACTTTTTTTTCGTTGATAGTATTATTTGTATGATATTATACGTGAACTTTCAAAAACATTCTTGGGTATATTTCGTTCGGAATTTTACCTGGATTCAGTGAACCCACTCGGCTGAGATGATGAATTTTTTAAATTCTTATTTTATTTTATTTAATCTACCCATCTATAAAAATGTAGCACGAAACATATGTATTTCTTAATAAAGGATTTGGTGAGGCGGCCGAACTCTGATATCGTTCAGTATAAAGCTTTCTGATGAGTAACTTCAGTTTAAGGCCTTACGATAGTAACCTCGGATCAAAGCACAACTAGATTACGTGCTTCATTTTAAATTCTATAGCTTTTACTAAATTGCCTCTTTGATCAGCGTTGGCACTAGCTAAAGTAGACGAAACTCCAGCAATACAAGTGAAGTTTAACTTTGGACCACTTTTAAACCTATTTTAATATCAACAATATATACTCCACCTAGTAATGCTAACTATATGCTTAATCGCTATTTTATCAGAGCATGTAATGAATTCAATAACTTTTGTAAGAAATACAATAATGTCGACCTGTTTCACGTCAGTAATGCCTCCATACGTAAGCTTTTTATAAGTATATTTAGTGAAATTTTGTCTGCGGGAACTTGATACTGTTTTTGTTTATTTTTTTTTTTTTAATGACGAACTACACAGATTGGCCAGAGAAGCTGGCCTTGACTGCTTCACTGGTTTGAGAGGTGGCATAGCTCTTAGGTCGCTTAGCCTGAATCTCTATCGCTAGTAACTCGACACAAGGGTCCCCCCGGTGAGGGGGTAACTTCGGCTTGGACGGTTACTATGTTACGCGTAAGCATTCCGATCCGAGGGTGCCCGAGAGGGACGACTTGATACTGTTTTCCAACACTGTGTTACCTAAGTTTGCGTATCTTTAGTATTTTTTTTTCCCTAACTTATTTGTGAAAACTTATTATCTGCTTAACTAGTGATAAATATAGTGATCTGTAAATTATATAAGAAGCATTGAATAGCTGTAGTTTTCCTGTATTAAATAAATAAACTTATTTGTTCCTGATTATAAAACACCTTGAAAAAAAACTTGCGGATCTTCATTAGTATACAGCGAGTTTAATGTATAAGGCGGGTTAATGAACCGGTATTTTTGCAAGGTGCCGGTGAAAGTGATAAATATTCCCGATATCACTTTATGAGACGGATACTAAAAACTTACATGATATTTTTTCAAAAGACATGAAAAGGTTCTCAATTCTATATTTATTTTTATGTATGTTACCCCATAACTATTGACTGGGTGACTCAATTTTTTGATTTTTTTTTGAAAATGATGAACTCTAAGTGTAGTTTGAGAGTTTGGTTAGGTCCTGATTTTAAGTTTATTTAATAATAGTCCTACGATAATTCGGAAAGACAAAAAGGGAGTTCGCGCGTAACGTTTCATTCAATTTTTCTTTTTACTCGGAAATGGACTTGTTAAATATATATGTATATATATAACAGTTTCTCACACGAGCGTTACTTTACTGGAGTGGTCAGAGGTGCTATTGATCTCACTTCCAAAACACTTAAGGGGAGTTTATCCAACGGATGGATTAACGTAGTAACTTATGAGCTCATCACCAATTTAAGTTATTAAGCTGTTTACTTTTACAGTCGTACTCAACTTCGAAAATGTTATTCAGTCCAGTCCCACTCGACTTAAGTCAATGTCCAGTTAATATGAACTTAGTTATGTTATAATATATTTATATATATTTATATATATTTTTTTCGATATAATAAAAAAAATGTAAATGAAAAAGACGTGTTCATATATTTATATAACTTTTTGATTTTAGAGCTACTAGCAAAGTTTTTAATGTTGAGATCTAAGGTTAAAAAAAGTCTTTGAATACGTCTACGTAAGGGACGCAGCAAAATTCAAATACTAAAATCTATGCCCGGCGTATGTGACTTAAAACGTGATGGAAAGCAGATGTAATCGTTGTCTCTGTCTACCTGAATATTTTGTATGAGACGTGAGAGCTTATTATTTATCATATAATTATATTGTTACATATAATTTATATATAGTCGTGATTACCAGTGGTTAGATGGTATTCTTACAATTATAGGAATCGGGAATTAAATTGCTTACAAGGCGTGGCAATATTTATAATATTATATAATTATATTTATATATTATAATTCCTGTAATATCGTTGGCTTGATCATGAAAAGATAAGCTGACCGCTCGATTATATCGGTTTCAGTCGATTTTTATTCTAACCATGACCAACGTTACGTTGTCTCGCTATAATTTTTAATTTTGATTTGAAACTACGTTTTGACTATAGCGCATTTAGGATTTTTTTTAGCCCGGCAAAAAGCGATAACCCCGCTATTGTTTAAACAATATTTAGTATATAAGTTTCCAACAATATTTAACTACAAATTACATTAGACAGCGTTATTTCAAGCTACCTCAACATTGACTCTGACTTGACTAATCTACTTAATATCAAATTAATTGGCTTCAATAAAAATCTTCAAAGATTCTCTTTAATAATAAAAGGCACTGTAATATTATAGAAAGTTAATTTCATACCCTTCTATGAAATTGATGTCAACAAAAAATACGTCCACGTTATCATCAAAGAGAAAGTTGTTTACTTTCGTCTCGCCGTAGAACCACACGACGGAATAAAACAAACGCAGTCGCCGCTCGCGGGACAACAAAAAAAAAAGCTCTTTCCAACCGAATCACTAGTGACACGATTTCAAATTGTCCAGTAACGAAACGACAAGGGAACTGAACGGCCATTCGACGTTTTCCTGCAACTTTCACCAACGGTCAGTGCTCGGATATCCACTATTTCACATCATGGAAACGATTAATTTCCAGAATTCAACTCTTACCTTGTGTCTCGCGCCGGAAATGGGTATCACTTAATCACTGAACACTGATCGTTATCTTCCACGATGTTGCCGGAGCGTCACTGGTGAAAGTGCGTGTTGCTTGGGCGGCTGTTCAACTTGCAATGGCTGTTGCGTCTTCCACTTCACATATATATAAGATGACCCAGTTACGGTGGGCACAGCTAACTGTGCTAACCGTCTGTCCGTGTGTCCAACCTGTTCCTCATCCCGTTTCAAAGGCACGATCCAGGGTCGGGCCTTGGACCTTGTCAAGGACACTTATTTGAATACTCAAACGTTCTAATGGGAATTATATACGTTGTCTCTTTCTGTTGTTTCAATGAAACGTTTCTTTGTTACAGGTACAAGCTGCGTTGCGTTACGTCTTAAAGGTTAATTTTAATAAATTAATTAATACTGTGACTGGTCCCGATTTAGGGTTGGTAGCTAGTTTGGTAAGATCATTTGAAATAACTAATAGAGTACAAATTTAGCCGTTATTTATTCGTACCGTATCTTTTGTAAATTCTCAACCCGTGCTATTGCACAATATGTCATCTGATTTAAGGTATTGTGTGCTAGTACACTGGCTTAGAAAATAGAATTGCCTATTTACTCTTTTGAAAACACTAACATCAGTATAGAAAAGTTTGAGGCATGTTAATTATTCCAGACCAGCTTCTTAATATTTGAAATCTCATCAATCAGTGGGAATGATCGCTCGGAATATGACAATTAATTACTAAGTTCATGATTTTTTTACTTTTCACAAAGGAAACCTTTGAACTATACCACGTCTTACTTGTAATAGTGTTTTTTGACTGTAATAGTGAAAAAATATCATGAAGTTAGTAATTAATTGTCATATTCCGAATTCAAAAATGTGGTGCCAGAGAAGTAAGTAAATTAGAGTACGAAATTATTTTTTAAAGTGCACTTTAAGGAAGTATGTTTGATTTTTTTTTAATTTTTGTTAATGTTTGATTAATGTGTATGTTTTATACATCTGACGAGGTGTCAACTCTTCTGCCGTGTGATGTATTCTTTCTAAACCAATTAATAGTACATTCCCACAGTGCTTTCTTCCTAGAATAATTGATATATTCCGTGGAAACTAAAGCGCAAACAACGTAACTTGTGTGCAATCGTAACGCATCCAGGTCGCGGTTTTCTCTCTGTTTCATCAAGCCCTAGTTTAAGGAAAAATATTTTTCGCTGAGAATTAAAATCAAACACGTCATCTTGCCTTCAAATATCTTCACTAAGGTGCCTAAATCTAGTAGTAATCTTACTTAGATCTACAGTAAAAACTTTTAGGCATATGATTACGTTGTAGTCAATATCTGCAACCTTTTTTTTTTTTTGTTAACGCGGGGGAATCGAGTTATTAACCATCCTCCGGTACCCTGGGTGGGCCCGGAGGGATGTGTGGGACTCGGCCTGGGCAGCCCATACCCACTAAACCTACCGCGAATGCCATCACCCGTTATGAGCGGGGTGTCCAGGATCTGTCAGCGACAGGACGCCCCAACGACCGGCCGGTCTCGGCAAGACCGGACTTCACCTTCAAAGGGGACTCCTCCGGCACTCAGAGAAGTCCCGACGACGCCGAAGCATGCTGGGGCCAGGTTCCCATCCTGACCCCGCTTCGGATTACAGGGGCGGCGAAAGGAGACGTAAGAAACGTCTCCTGCGCACCCCGATTCGTCGCCTGCGGAAGGAGGGAGCCCCACAGCTCCCCTCCCTGACCCGCTCGTCGGCCTCCTTCTGAGACATGACCGTCTCGCAGAACGAGGCGAACGCCGACCAAATATCTGCAACCTGCATCAACAGACCACAACTGGTCGTATGCGTTCTCCAATACCATGAATTAAATCTACTAGATAGGTGACATATTAAAGACGAGCGAAATCAGAAGTCTATGATCATGTATGGATACAAGATGCGAGAGAGAGGTATCAGAACCGTGAAAATGGAAACCCGTAATCTTTGCCTCCCCCAAGCTTAAATGGTTTGTCCAAAAATCCGTTTTTTGATGTATCTATTCTTATTGACCAGAGAACCTGACCTCGACATTGTCACCGAGATTTAAGAGATGGCAGAGCTCTTTGGGCGATTATCCGGAACCTTCACTTTCCGACTTTGAGTATCAAGAAGAGGGTAGATGCGATTTTTGTAAGTATATTGCTAGAGAATCGCATTTTCGACATGTTAGAAGTACTTAGCTTGGTAGAAGCGACTTATTATAATAGCAAAACCAAAACAGTTAACTTGGAGCATCAATTAAGATATTTATTTTAACTCTTAGTGATAGTTAAAATTACATTTTTTCTATCCATTTCCGCGGATATAACCTTTACCTATTTGCTATTGTAATCGATTTAACTATCAATAGTTAAATCGATTCATACCGGTAAAAATGTGCTTCGTGTTTATATAAAAAATGCTAATGAGCATTCGATGAATTGTAAATGTCCCGCTAGTCCATATTTGCCTTATATTTGATTCAATTAAACGTTTAGCAACTAAAGAAAGCGGACAAGTGTTTGCATGTCTTTGTGTTTGTTTACAATCTTAATGCGGTATTACGTTAAGAATTTTTTTGTCAAATATGCTCTCTACAATAATTTCAGCGAATTAATTCCCACTCTAACTAATAAATTATTTTATATTCTTGAAATTAATACGAATAGACATAGCCTAAGAAAAAAATACGGTACAATGCTCAAAAACTTCGAAACAATTTTATAGTATTTCAATTGTTAGTTTCAGATTAAAAAAAAAACAGTTGCCGACCAAAAATATGGAAGAAATAATAGAAGAATATAGAAAAAAAAAACAAAATCAAAGCGAAAGGACGATCTTACTAGTCTAGATCATCCAGGCAGAGTGTCTTATTTGTCCACGGAAACTGAGTATAATCATAATCTCTTATTATTATAATTTTTAGATTTAAATTCATAAGAAGAATTTAAAATCAAATAATTTACAATCAGCATTCTAAAAATGTTGGCAATTACGGCGAAATGACTAGAAGAGTTATGCAGTATACGCCTCTAAAGCAGGAGATCCTGGTAAGAGTTACGATTATTTTGGGAGAGTATGAACGATAAAACATTAACTTGACCATTAAAACAGCGCTCGCCACATGTCGAGTTGATGCTATGGAAATGACTCAGACTAAGATATTTTATGCTTGAATACGATCCCACCTGATGTTAAGTGGAAATGTAGTCCTGGATGGCTTACCATCCAGGACTACATCCATGCGCCTTAGCGCACCAGCTTAGTAAATGCCTATTCATCCTACTTTTGAAAATACCCACATTGTAATCAGAAGGAAAGACAGACGCCGGCAAACTATTCCAGCCCTTTGCTGTACAAATATTGAAAGACAAAGCAAAGCGTTTCGTCCAGTTTCAGGAATGTTCACAAAAAAACGATGAAATCCTACAGTGCGGCACATTTTGTCTTTTTTTTCTTTTATCTTATATATTTGTTATAGCATGAGCAGATAAATAAGAATAGAAAGAATAACAATAGTACCAGAGAAATGAATAAAAAAAACCGTCTCTCTTCCAAAGGGTCGAGGTGAGTAGGGTTTCCATTTTGGACAATGCCTTCTGCATCTATATCAATGTTGGATTTGAGCCGTTATATTTCAGGCTCCAGGTCACCTCTAGTTGCTTTTGTACCCTAGCAACCCAAATTCGGCCACCGGTGAAGGCACCAATATTAAATAATATTTTTTTTAAGAAACCTGTCTTCGAAAATTCGAACAGTCGGCAAATCCGCACTGGGCCCGCGGGGCGACTATGTCCTTACACTCTCTTAACAGATATGGCCGGTGCCCTAAAGGATATTAGAGCCTATAAATTAACTTTTTTTGACATTAAGTCTTCCCACAAGATTTGCCAGAGAAAGCTGCTAAACTCCAAAGAAGATTTGGATCGTTTCTAACAAACTGTTTACGAAAAGATTACTTATAAAAGATTTTCAGGTCAGGTAAGTGAAGTTGCAAATTGTGCTTATAATTAAATTTTTTATTCAGAATCTAATAAAATAAAGTAATTTATTTACCACTGTTTTTTTATTTAACAATCAAACATATATCTGCGTTGCCAATTTAACTGTAACTATTGCTGCAACGCCAGAACTTCGTAATACAAGAACGGCAATAAAAGATAGCGTTTGACACGGTGAATATTTTTATTAAATTTTAGTTAATTTTGTTGTTGTACTGTTGTTTTGTTGTTGTTTGCGTTTTCCTGAATTGCGGTAGAACTTCTACGACATGGCGACCACTATATTTTTCTTTTTGGTCGCCTCAGTCTTTTTTTTTTATGACGTACTACACAGATTGGCCAGAGAAGCTGGCCTTGACTGCTTCACCGGATTGAGAGGTGGCATAGCTCTTAGGTCGCTTAGCTTGAACCTCCATTGCTAGTAACTCGACACAACCCCCCGGCGGGGGGTAACCTCGGCTTGGACGGTTACTATGTTACGCGTAAGCATTCCGATCCGAGGGCGCCCGAGAGGGCCGAACCACGACTCGGTCGGTTGCTATTTCACGGATAATCTAAGAGACATTCAAAAGCTAAACTAACTTTGAGTGCCACTTCGGGAAGCGTTGGCGCTGGGAGAAGAAGTGGCTGAAGAAACTCCAGCAACGCTCCTAACATCTAAGGGGTGGGGCCTGCCCATAAAATAGCGGTAACTCGCAAGGAGACCCAGTCTTGTCAGAGTGAAATTATACAGTGGTTGGCTATATTAAGTACCATTTCACTTTATTGCAAACAAAGTATACTTTACTGCCGATGAGCGCATTTGTTTATGGGTGTGGAAAAAGTGTGTGTCGGGATCGAGCAAAATCGTAATCTGCCATCTTTGCTTTCACTTCTTGGACGTGGGGTGCGAGTTTATTATACTGTAAATAATGAGTCATTTAGCAAATGCGCTTGATATTACAAACTCGCTGCCGAAATTACGAAATTTATATACGTTCGTTATTTTTGTCGCGGTTCACATTTCTTCTGTATTTTTTTTTCAATGTTTGTACACACAGCGTTTATGATCCGAGATTTTATTTGCTACTATTAAGAAAGTTAATTCGAAGAGATTCGAAACCGACGGATCGTAAATCGAATGTAAACTTGGTTGTCGCTTCCATGATGCTTATAACATGGTATGATGTACAATACAAATAAATAATTTTGGAAGGTCTGTTTGTAATTTTAAAATAACCGCTTTTTACTACATGCATATGAATGCATATATTCGGTACATATACCAATTTTTTTTATAATTTTTGTATGTGTTTTTTCTCCGTAATAATGTAATGTAATTTACGTTCCTAATGTCTGGAACGGCTAGACCGATTTTGACGGGACTTTCAATGGCAGATAGTTGATGTATTAAGGTATTAACTTAGAAAACTTTTATTTTAGAATAATTTAAATAAATAATTTTCAATCGCGGGTAACCGCACGGTAGTATTTAATAAGAATATTATTTTCAAAATTTTATTGCGTAGATCAAGGCGTCTAATAGATTATGTATAATTTATTCTGAATATAAAAATCATTATAAATTTAATATAAACTCACGCATATAACACTATATCAAGAGGAATTCCGAGAGATTGTATTTTCGATTGGCTTCTGGAGGAATGAGTCATGCAACACTGTCTTTTGGGTAAATCCACTCTGCATTTGTAAAGAACTATAATATATTTACCGTAGAGTTACATCGTTAAGAAATATTCTAAGCGTGACTAAATGATAGAATTTGTGTGATATTGGAAATCTGTGGCTTAAAAGAAGATTTTGTGATTAGAACAGGAAAATACAAAGCAGGTCTAATAAAAGCGGGCAGTGATTGTTGCCTCTGCCTACTCTGCTAGTGATAAGTCCGTGAGAGCTTTTTTATTCCATTATATTACATTTCAATCACTTCATCCTAAGTATCCAATAATTGGAAGAAAATGTTACTTCAAATCGTACGTAAAAAACTTGACATGCTCGTATTTGATCTTACCAGTTGTCAAAGATAAAAAAAATAGTCACAGGGTTCCTCGGTGTAATAACAGTTAAAGAAAACCGGGTATCTTGGCAAGTAGGTAACGAATACAGAGATAAACGTGACCTTCTTTCTTTTCTTTTGCTGCATCTTTTTACGATGCCAGTGTCAAAGGACAAATTATAACGATATTGTTTCATAATATGTAAGTTATTGCTACAGTACGTCTTTGTCCAAATAGGATCAAAAAAAAATATTTTGTCTATTGCATAGTTTCGTTAGTCTTCGAGGAATATTTTTTTTATAGGTTTTTTTTTGAAGTACAATTAAATCACTTTCTAAAATCAGTGACCTTTGTATGAGGGAATGGCTTTTTACATATCCATGTGATAAGCCTGGTAGAGTATAGCGATAGCGATGCAACAATTCTAACAAACACTAGCTTCGAAAGATTATTTAGAAATCATTTACCTCAAGTCTACGTTGTTTAGAATTGATTATTATTTATTTGTGTGTTTAATGGTTAAATGGTTTCTCATATTGACGTGAAATTTTAAACAAAACCATTGACATAAAACAAATTTTATGGATTTTGTTGCGGATTATTTTTGACATTGAGACGTCAAACACCATAAACTGTAAACCGCTCTAAATGTCAGAGTTTAAAATTGAAAGTAAACCGCCATAAAATGCATAAAATTAGTTTTATTTCAATTATTATTTATTACTCATATAGTTTATTCATATAATGATGCTGGCTGAATTTTAATAAAATATTAAAAGATATCAAGTGTATAGGGTTGTAAGCGTCATATCTAAAGAGGCATATAGACAAAACTAAATGTGTTGTACAATTATATGTTATAGTAGTAGAAAAGATTTTTCTTCGTAATTTTTCAGAAAAGTTCGTATTTATCGTGCTCTTTTTAATAGCTCCATTTTAATGGATATGAAAATATCATTCATTTAATACGATCAGTTCGGATGTCATCGTATTGCGATTTCCCGAATTTCGATCCGAGTTTTCCCGAAGGAAAATAATTTCTCATTTCATATCTATACTTTGTTGGATTTCTAGTCGTATAAATGCAAAAAGAAGTCAATAAAATTATTCGTAATAAAACATTCTTGCCTTCCAAACATTTAGAAAATATTGTTGGTTGTAAACAAAAATAATATTAAACGCAAACGCACCGCTTTGGGGCAGTGGGACAGCGAAATGCTGGCTTTCGTTCTTAGTGGTCAATGACAGCCTATTATCGAGCGGTCGCGGGCCGCGCTGTGACCCAGAAGGACACGCCACATTCCGATTGCCTTTGACGACGAGCGCGTCCGATTATCTCTAACAACGACTCAAGGTCACCGGAAAACGGAGCAGTGAATATGATCATTATTTTGGAAGCTAACCTTAACTAGGTAGCTTTTAACTATGACTTACAAAGTAACACCATCAGAATTAGAATCATTTATTAGTAAGTCATTGGTATTAGGTATATAATTAAGAAATAATTTGTGTCCAGCTGTGTCTTACCATACGAAGAGAGAATTACACAGATAATAAAAACTGTAGTAAGTATCCAAACAGCAAAAAACGCTAATGGTATGGAAAGTATTTAAATTAATCCGTCTAGGGAGTAATATGCTTTTCTTACTAGGCGTCTTTTTAATTTGTACTTAAAAAAATATTGTAACACATTGTTTCTTTTACACAGAAAAAGGATGAACAAGCTTACGGTTCATCTGACATTATATTTGGTAAGACATTTTTTTTTGCCTAAGATTATTCAACATGTCTCATTTGGATTGTTAATTTCGGTAAATTACGCATCTTCACTTCACAAATTTTATCCGAATTAGGGTCATATTTTAATGACTACAGACAAAACTAGTATTTTTTTAATTTGGTGTAGCCGCCATAGAGAATTGCTAACGGTATACAATTTTTTTTTAAAGAAAGCTAGCAATATTTCTTTTTTTTTTCAACAATATTACTAACAATCTTGTTAACCATTCCAACTAAGCTTGTGCTAGGACATGGTTCACGGCAATAGTCGAATAGCGGATTCAATCCTACGACCTCACGATTCGCAGGCCGTACCTTAAACCATTAGGCTATTGACGCGTCAAATGAACAATACAATATGTTCATTTTTGGATCGCATGTCAGTTTTATGTTTTACCGAGGACAGAAGTTGGACTTAAGAAGAAGGCACAAGTAGGATGAAGCACAGTATTACACGGGAGTACAAGAGTATTTTATTATAAAGTGATATAATTATATATTCAATGGTGATGAACTAAATTTTAATCTGAATTATTTACCCTTTTGAGGTTATTTACAATATAGGGCCTATTGAATGTGTACTAGTATTATTAAATGACGAGATTTGATAAAATTACAATAAACTTTCGCGTGAAATCACTTCCCCACATTTATCTGTATAAACTTCAAGCAAACACCAAATTATTACAGTACACCGCAATCGTAAACCCGGACACGATACACTTGAGTTGTGCAAATATTGACCTCTAAACGTGAAATTGTTAGTCAATGTAATTTAACGTTTAGTAACGGTAACATCAACGTGATTGTTATAGATGAAGAACGACTTGAAAATATTTGACAAGCTGAACATGTTGTAGGACCCCAGTTTATTCATGTTACTCTTAAATCAACGTCACAAAAAGTCATAGAAAGTGAATACTGTCCCCAATGGGAATTAGAATGAATCATATTAGCGTATTCTGTACTAGTGTACAATATACGCTAATATGATTTTTATTGTATCAGTCACTAACACGATTCATAGAAAAGGCGTGTAGAGAATTCAATTAAAATGGCGAATTTACGTATTTTGATGAAACACTCGTGAGCAAAAATAAAGGGCCGGTTAAGAATGTTTGATTATCTCTGATGACTATAATTCGGATAGACAATTAAATATCCTCAAAATAAAATATATTTATTTATATTTCATGCAAAACGTAAACGAAAAAGGATATCTTACGTAAACTTGGATACAGTATTTTTCATTAAATTTTATATTTATTTAAATTTTAGTAGCACATGAAGGCAACACTAAGTACTAAAATTTTGACCCTTTATTTTTGCTCACGGCTATTTTTATTTTGCACAATAATTCACGCAAACAAAAAGAAACTGATAATTAGAAATTAGTAAAGGAATAATCTTCTATCTTCCTTTCCCTTCAATTTCGATCGAAGAACAGGTGAATTTGATAATACTCCGTGCATCATAGATAGATAGATAGATAGATAAATCTTTTATTGCACCAAAGAATATGTACACAACTTAATGCTAATTAGCATTTTCTTCCATCTAACCTTTAGTGGTTAAGAGCAGGCTAAGAGTAGTGCCGCTATAAATAGCGTTTTAAAACTATTATATAGATAAATAAATAAACATTTACATATACATAAATGGATATATACGCATGGAATATATACGAGTATAACGACAATAAATATACCAGTTTGTAATTTTTCATTGTTTGAGTAAAAAGTATTCAGATACACGCGATTTAAAGACATTCTGGCTGACGAATCGGCAAACTATTCCATAGTTAATATTCCATCCATCCGTCCATAAATGGGTTAGGGTTTTAGCAGGGTCACCAGGTCCACCTCCTTGCGTGACTATTAACCGTGCCAAAAGGTATATAAATTGTGTATTCTTGGATTTATAAAATTAATGTAAATTTTACGAGCTGTGTTGCTTTCTATTCTGAAATTTTATACCACAAACATATTAGTTTCAGCCATACATCATCAAAGCTTAAACAGATCTAGATTCTACTTCTAGTTTAGTATATTTAAATTGTCGTTGAAATCGAGTCGTCTAACCCAGATCAGTGATTGCTTATAAATCCTGTTACAAACAAATCAAAACAAAGTGACAACACGAGCAAGAATTTTTCTTATAATCACGATGGTTATATCTCCCCATTTTTGTCACCTATTACAAAAACTACAGAGTAGATGGTCATGACTCATACCATAAAGTTTAGCGTGTTTCGAAAAAAGGTTTTATTGTATAATATATCATAAGGAGCCGAAACGTGGACACTGACGGGTCCACAGGCTAAAAGTCGCTCAACGAGCTATGGAAAGGGCTATGCTCAGAGTCTCTCTGAAGGATCGAATCCGGAATGAGGTAAACCGGCAGAGAACTAAGGTGATCGACATAGCCCACCGGATTAGCAAATTGAAGTGGCAATGGGCCATCCATATTAGCCGTAGAACGGATAACCGTTGGTCAAAACGAGTTCTCGAGTGGAGACCGCGGAGAGGCCAACGCGGAGTGGGACGCCCTAAGACTAGGTGGAGCGACGATCTTAGCAGGACGGCTGGATGAGAGTGGCCGAGGATTGTGGTCGGTGGCATGCCTTTGGAGAGGCCTATGTGGATTGTGACAGGCTGATGATGATGATGTATAATATATTGTTGATTGCTCATCTGCGACCTATCTTATTTTGGTTTAGAAAAATAATAAATTTTCTTTTACAAATTCGTTCCATTTTTGTTGACACGTATGATGCATTATCTAATTTGACATTATAAAACAGTATTAAGGTAAAATAAGCTGAAATGAAAAGGAACCGAATGACGAGTAGGTATATCATATGATATATGACACATAAGAATAAACAGAAGATGCTCTCGCCACTGAACCAGGTTAAATTCACATATAACAGTTAACATTTAACAGCCTCTAATGTATAGCAGTGAAAATTGTAAACAAAAGGGATCTCACTTTTAACAATTGCAGCGATCTCAAAGTTTCTATTCCACGGTTTCCAAAGTAATCGTTGCAACGTGTGTTGAACAAGTTACATAATAACTGCATTACGTACTACAGTTGAAGTCGTTTACTCGATTAAGCCTTAACTTTAATTTTTAGCCAGAGAACAATCGCTGTGGGCCATTTGCTAAGCTCATATCAACAGGACGGGAACTCTGAAATCAACAACAAGTCGGATAGAATTCATATCATTGGCCATAAAATCTTGAAGCTGTGCATACTACTGTATTCACTGTGAGTTGCGCTCACCTGATTCCAAGTCATTCTCAAGTGATTTCAACATAGGGATGTTCATGCAAAAATTATATCGATATATTTTTCCATGTAATATATCGTAATATTGTATCGATACTATGCGATATATTTATTGAAATGACATAGTATACAATAGTATAAAATACATTGAAAATATCGATACATTGTACGATTGTGTCGATATTTTCAATATATCTTATCGTTTATTTTTATTTAAGTAGCCCAAAAAAGATTATAAAATTTATACTACTACTACTGCCTTCGCGGACTGTAGCGTATAACATATATACCATATTTGGTTATCGGATGAAATATATCGATATAAATATCGATATTAGGTGATTCGATAACATCGGATTGAAGCGATATATCGCGTTCATATATCAACATTTTATGTAATATCGACATATATCATGACTAACTCCGACCTAATGCGATTGCAGGTGTAAAGAGTTGGGTCGCCTGCACTTCGCTCACCAAGCAATACGCAGAAGTATATTATATCTCAACTTCGTGTCGGTAGTCTCCGAGGTAGTACTTCAACAATCATCGACCTATACAATACTATCCTATACCTGCAACAGCAGCTCTACCACAATTGTATATTGGATGATTCTTCTTGAAAAGCGTCAATAGTTTAGGGTACGGCCTGCGAATCGTAAGATCGTGGGTTCGAATCCACCATTGGACTATTGCCGTGAACCACGTCCTAGCACAAGCTTAAGCTTAGTTGGAATGGTTAACAAGATTGTTGGTAATATTTCTGAGAAAAAAGAAATATTGCTAGCTTTCTTTTTAAAAAAATAGTCGGAAAAACTTTTGACAACAGCTAATTGTATAAAACAGTCTAGAAATTATGCGAAAAACGTGCAGGCATACCACCATTAGGCCATTACCAATTTATCTCCAGTATATTATTCTATGACCAGCCTTTCTAACCGTTTATTGTGGCTTCTAAAGCAACACACCCTTTTCGACCACAGCATAGTTTATACCAGGGGTCGGCAACTTGTGGCTCCCGAGCTACATGCGGCTCTTTAGATGTGAAACTGACTCTTTAGTTATAGTCTATGCAAGTAGTATTTATTGTTGATAAGAAACAAAATTGTGGCAATTTAACAACTTTGAAGTTTCGTTTTCATTTTTGACTATTCAAGATTTATTTCTTTGAGTACAAAAGGTTGCCGAACACTGGTTTATACGGTCACACCGCAATCTCCACTCAGCCCTACATGCTTATTGGGGCAAATAACAGGATCTTTATTATTGAATTGTCAGTATTGTATTTGTATCCGTGTATTGTCCAATTGAGAGTTGTCCTGGCTGAAATCGGTTATCTCAAAATAAAATAATTGATGAAAAGTGTGTTTAAGACATCTGATTACTCCATTCACAGTATTCACACGATCGTGGTGAAATACTACGTAAATTTAAAAATGAAATGATATCTCTTCTCTTCTTTGTCGTTCCCTCATTTCTGAGGATCGTGGTCACTAGGGCCCCCCAAATGAACAATCTGCCTCCATCGGTTTCGGTCCGAGGCAGCCCTCACCAGCTGGTAGAGATTAGGAGAGGAGATGGCACCTTTTACTTGGTCAGACCATCGTGTTGGCGACCGGCCTCTTGTTCTCTTGCCTTCTGTATTGCCAACGATGACCAGCTTTTCAAGGTTGCCATCCCCTCTACGCATTATATGCCCGAAATATGACAGACACGTAGTAGACAATCTGGTCTTTATGGCGAGCTGGGAGAGATTAGATACATTTGTGCGCTTGGCAGTCCACGGTATACGTAGCATTCGCCTCCATCACCACATCTCGAATGCATCTATTCTCTGTCTTTCTCTTGCTCGAATTGTCCACGTCTCGACTCCATACAGAAAGATCGGGATATTAATGCTCTTACTAATCGAGCCTTTGTTTTATAGCTTATTCCTCGATTTTTCCAGATACTTTGCAGACGTGTCATTGCATCTTTAGCCATCGCATGAAATGATATACGGCACTAAAAAACGTTCAGCGGTGATATATATTATTAAGAAAGTACATCGGTAAATCCAGAACGAAAGAATTTCTGTATCAACATTGTTTAATTTTATTTACGACTATAACATTGTCATACTTAAAATATTTTACTTTTAAATTTTTATTTAAATTAATGGAGTAGAAGAAATAAAAAAAAAACGTTTTCACTTTCCAAAGGAGAAATTTCATATCAATAAAGTACGAATATGATAAATGGAACTCATAAGTAAAAAATTTGAAATATTTGCTTTAGTATCGAAGTAGCACTTTTCATGTATGATGGCGAAAGCATATTTGATTTCTAGAAATATATTACTATAATTTTACTTATCGTTAATTTAAAAACGTGGTCACGTATGTATGTATATGAACAACAAAATAATAATAATAATAATAAAATCTTTATTTTCAAAAACAAAAACGTATAAAGCAAGTAGACAATGTTTGGATCTTCTTTTAAGTATAAAATATACTTGTGCCAGAAGATCCAGCTCTTCCTCAACCATATCATCTATTTTTTTTTGTTTTATAGTTAATTAGTTTAAAGTAATTATATGTATTTATGTGTGTGTGTCAGTGTATGTGAATGAAAATCTTTGAAACATTTTTTTAAGAATCACCGTTATTAATGAATCAATTTTTATATACGTACCTAGGCCCACAATACGATTTACACAATAAACTTACATTATTAAATATTTAATTTAACTCTCACAATATATTAAATTATCATTTCTTCATTCATATATTCATTCTCTTCCCGAGCGGGTGAAGGTCATTACCTACACCCATGTACATATCAACAGCATCAGTAAACGGATACATTCGCGGCGCTATAACTTACGAGTACCTTGAATACTTCAAAATCCTTTATTATTATCTTTAATATACTTCGGTATAGTTTAAAATACTTCATTATGCTCCATTGTACTTCAATATGGCATACACAACGCATGTGTCAATACAAATTTGGGTTATAAAACAATAGAATATCATCATAGTAAATAATAGCTCTACGAGTATTTGACAGTTAGGAGGAGTGCTCCGATCGTCATCAAACTTTTGATTACTCACCAGGTCAATCTGAAGAATCCCTGAAAGTTTCAATTTCGATCCAGCCGTTTCGGAGCCTATATTTTTCTTTTATAACTTTCACTTTTATATATATAGATTTTTAAAGGGTTTGATCCTAATTAGGTACGAGGGAACTCAAAACGCTATGGAAGAATTCTTATTGAACAAATTATCGGTAGATTTATAACATTAAAGCTTAAAAACGTCTAATGGTTTAGGGTACGGTCTGCGAACCGTAAGCTCGTAGCTTAGAATCCACCATTCGACTATTAACAAGAACCATCTCCTAGCACAAGCTTAGTTGGAATGGTTAACAAGAATATTAGTAATATGTTTTGTAAAAAAAAAGAAATATCTAGTTAGAGTTTGCGCAAGTAGTTTATAGATCCGTCACGTTAGATATGATCTGAAGTTTTTTGCATTTACTAGTTGACATTATACAGAGGCCATTAATTGTCTATTATAGGTGTTAGGACGCAAAGTTTAGACGCATGAAAGCTACGCGGTGTAAATGTGAAACTTCCTCCATCATCTTTCTTAGTTGCAGGTGAATGGCCGTAATTCGTAAGAACTTGTACTTTTTATCTTAAACAATATTTGGCTACTTTTTTCCTGTATCCAATGCGCCTTGTTCACTTTCTCTCGTGGGCACTGACAGACGCGAGCACAACTGCGTTACGTTACCAACAACCAAGCCGGAATAATATAAACAGTTGCTATTTTAAAAGCAACAAATGCCTATACCTTGTATGCGAACAATACGCTTACGCAGAATCGAGAGCGGCCGTGCAAAATATAAATCAATATACGTCACTTAGCATAATGGGTCTCTCAACAAGTAAAGTCGAAAACCGACTTTTTGAAGGTCATTTGAAAGACAAAATTACTCTAAAAAATCTACTTTTAGCGACGGATTAAACACTGTACGACCTTGTACACGAATGCTCTCTTTTATTTATCTTTGTATTATCTCAAAATCGACAACACATAAGGTATATACAATAATATATTATTATTTTTAAACAAAGGGATTTACATTTTTAGATTCTAATATAAAGGATTGTTTGTAGTCACCAGATATTTAGGGATTTTGTGTGTATGTTTATATATTATACTAGGTACTGCCAATAGCTTCTTCTAAAGTATCATAGTTATTTTACGTAGTTCTGGCGTCAATCAAAAATCTGTTCATAAATTATAGAGTTATGAGTGAACCAAAAAAATATATAAATAAAGAAATATAAAAATATAAACGAATTGACAAACTCCTTTTTTAAGCCCCTTAATTAATGAATATGTGATATTTTTTCTGCTTTATTATTAGTGAGGTGGCAGCCCTATTCGTATAGTAACGTGTCGCAGGCGGCCCGCTAAGCTTTCCAGTGTCCGCTCAACTTTCTTCATGTACCTACTTAGATGCGTTTTATATAACGCCTCTCACAACATCCACAGCACCCACATCGGCTATTGGACCTCTATTATCTAATTATTGCGTCACCTTTTATTGTGTCACTAGAGTTTTTTGTCTTTTAATTCATCAGAAGTAATTAATAACTTTTTAATTTTTTTAAGAGTGTCAGCTTGAAGCCGTAAAGTGGAATTTTACAATTCCACTGTCGAGGGTACGAATCGCAGGCAGCTTGTTCCAATGAGCGGCCATTCTTTTCGGTTTCTTACATCCAAACCAAATTACATACTAAAATTTATGCCCTTTAAATAGAGATAAGCTCGCCACCTGTCTCATATGTCAACTCAGAGGAATTAAGCTTGATGAAAATATTGTTTTTTGAGACGAACTTATAAATTTTGTGTGTGCAGAGAAGCTAGACTCTATTCTGTTTCACCGGATTTGAGAGGAGGCATAGCTCTTCCAAGAAGGAAGAACTCATGGCTAAGACACATCATCGAATGGAATGGAATAAAAACAGTCTGAAAACTGTTCCGCTTAACCATGAATAAGGAGGAGAAGAGAGAGTTTTAGAAGACTGCCGACCTTACTCTACATGAGGAAGAAAACAGCTCTTAGGTCGCTTATCCTGAACCTCTATAGGTCCCCCGATAAGGCATCGGTTTGGGTAGTTACTTTATTAAGAGAATAATCGACGAAAGCATTCCAATCCGAGGTGCTCGAGAGGCCTGAACGACGCTCGGTTGTTTTTCCACAGAACTAGACATTCTAAAGCTAAATTAACCTAAACGCTTTCTCTGTAAAGATATATCAGAGAACTCCTGAATTCGATTAGACATGAAATGACAAAGAATTTTGTTTATTTAGAAATAACGATGAGTATGGCGAAGAGATTAAAATTCTATCAATCCGCCTTATAGAAAAATCGGGTTGGCATTATGGCAAAAATATGTGGGCCCCACGTTTCTCGCCGCGCAGTCTCGTGTTGCAGACATATTATATAATATCAGCTTATACACATTAAATATTTAGGCAGTCAATTTATGTCCGGCCGTTGATCTTTCGTTATATAATATAATCGAATAGTTGAAAACCATTGCGACACGTCAATCTGCCACACGGAGACAATGTTTTATTTTCGATAGCGTATTCCTACGCTTTCGATGTGGTTTTTTATACTTTTCTAAAAATATTTAAAATGCAAAGCTGTAATCACCCAAAAAAAAAAAATTAAACTTGAACAATTTTTTGGCAGTCAACATTTTCACTTTATTTTTCATTTAACATTTTAAATCGGCAATAGCAAACAAATTATCAATTTTTATATTGAGAAAAAATTGGGTTTTACGAGAAGTGCACTTTGGGATTTTCCAATTATTTATTTATTCATCCAAATCGCAATCCTTATGTCGTCTCTCGCACAAATCACTTCTACTATAAATTTCTTCTGTTGTCGGTAAATGGCGGTAAAGGATTGCAGCGCCGAGAGATTCATCAATTTTTTTGTTTGTGTTGCCTATCCCAAATACTGTATCCTGCATTTTATTTATGAATGGAGTTATTTTACATACTAACAAACGTATACAATTTGTCTCTTCTTCTGTTCCCTGTTCTTTTATAATACCTTCGATGAGATCTGGTAGAGATTCATTTTTCGCTGCATCAATAACATCTTGAAGTTTTCTTGAGTTTTTGTTGAGAATCCAAGCTGCAGGGTCATCAGATTTATTGGGCTTCCCGGGGCGGCGGGGGCCGGAAAGGAAAGTTGAAATCTGAAACCCATTATTATTGCGGTTTGTAATTAAATCTACACTTATTTAAAAATAAAGAACTGCTGAAACAGTTAAAACTGGAAGTTGTTTCCAGGCATCATCTCATAAGCGGTGTTTCTTTTATTATGATGAACTACACAGATCGGTCAGAGAAGCTGGCCTTGACTGCTTCACCGGACAGGCGGCATAGCTCTTAGGTCGCTTAGCCTGAACCTCTATTAGCTAGTAACTCGACACAAGGGTCGAGGGGTAACCTTGACTTGGACGGTTTTATTGGGTGGGGTCGACGATGAAATATCTCGGCCTCATCCTGGACAGGTTTCGAAGAGCACTTCGGCCGCTTGGTCCCCAAGATCGAAAAGACAGTGGGTGCTCTGCACAGACTGCTGCCTAATCTTGGGGGTCCCAGGGAGGGAGTCCGCCGCCTCTATGGAGGAATCGTGCGATCCATGGCCCTCTACGGGGCGCCCGTGTGGTGTAACCGCTTCACGGGCGTCCGGCGCTGCAGAGCTTAGCTCCTTAGCCTGCAGCGCAAGATGGACATTCGGATCGCACGAGGATACCGAACGGTATCATACGAGGCGGCCACTATCCTGGCTCGGTTCCCGCCGCTCGACATCTTGGCGGACATGGACGTGCGTGTATACATGCGCGTCCGGGCCGTCGACAGCGGAGCCGAGCCGCCCCTGGATGCGGGAGAGGTGCGTCGGCAGGAGCACACACGGGCGATGGAGGTGTGGCGCGTGCGGCTCGCAGAGCGGCGATACACGCGCCAACGCATCGTCTGTGCCTTCCTGCCGAACTTCGAAGCCTGGCAACGGAAGAAGGAAATGTACGTCACGTACCGCCTGACACAGGTACTCACCGGGCACGGGTGCTTCGGTGAGTACCTGAACAGGATAGGGCGCGAACCGACCGCGCAATGCCACCATTGTGGCTGCGACCAGGATTCCGCGCAGCACACGCTTGCCGTATGTCCTGCGTGGAACACGGAGAGACGGATCCTGGTCCAGCAGATTGGGCAAGACCTCTCCCCGCCGGCGGCAGTAGCGGCTGCGCTGGCGGGGAAATCTAAATGGAAGGCGCTGGTCTCCTTCTGCGAGTCCGTAATGACCCAGAAGGAGACCGCCGAACGGGATCGGGAGAGGGCCGATCCCGTTAGGAGATGGCGCAGGCGGGCCGGATGCAGACCGGCCCGCAGCCCTGTTGTTTTGGGCTCTCAAGAATAAGACTACGGTATCCCCTGCCTGTCGTAGAAGGCGACTAAAAGGGACCTCGGGTTCACTGGGCGACAAGGGTGGGGGCCTTTGTCGTCCGCAAAAGTGGACCCGGGAAGAAGGCTACATCGGCTGGTCCGTGTACCCTTGCACTGCGAGGGCACAGGGGGGGAGGGAGTAACCTTCTTCCTTAAGAAGTTTCACACGACTGAAGTAAAACTTCTTTATCTTCATCTATGTATGTACATATGTATACTATGTACAGATAATATAATATAAACACGATTGTTCAAGATAGAAAGAAAATTAACGCGCGTACTGCTGTCTGTCGCTCCTACAGTGTGATGCAGACAATAGGCCTGTACTGTGTCTAGGGTATACGAAATATAACTGGCTAGAAAGAAAATATGTAGTCACACCCCTCTCTCCTACCTCTACAGTAATATACAAAAGGTAACTCTCTCCCTTTCTATCTTCACAAACTTATATCTATTTTCCTTGGTCGACCACACTTTTCGTAGCGAATTCACCAGCTCACTCAAAGTTCAAAGTCAAGCTCAAAGCTCAAAGTCAAGCGTGCGTAAAGAAATTTTACTTTAGAAATACGGACGAATTAGTAACTTATTTTTGTGAAGTCGGTGAAAAAGTAAACGAAACTAACCATTTGTGCTACAAACACGAGGGCGTTGACGGCAACTGCGCTGATTTGATTTGGCTGTAAGCCTAACAGGCGTATTAGGTGGCGCCACGGAGACCTAGCACTTGAAGGTTGGTAGAGATTACTAAACTGTTCCTCTTGATTTGCGCTCTCTTCGCTGTACGAACTATCCTCTGCATATGCATCGCTCGTTGGTGGCGGCTGTTTTCTCCCTGAGTTGTGTTTGTTAACGGTACTAAACGCGCGAACTACAAAATCCGCCACTTTTAGCGCGACTGACTCGGAACCTGTAATTTTATAAGAATACAGATGCACAGTTTCTTCGGAAGGTATTATGTTACCACATTTCAGTTATAACGACTAAGCAGCCGAACAACTGCGTCTGGATTACTTCCTGACGGGAGAACACTATTCCATTCGATAAATATGTCATGCAATTCTTATCGCATATTATGGTAACGTCAACATGTAAAGGCTCTGTTCTTGTGCCTAAAATTTAGCTAGATTTCAACTGTATTGCCGATTAATATACAGGGGACGTGTACATAGCTACAAGATAGTTTTTTTTTTAATGACGAAATACACAGATTGGCCAGAGAAGCTGGCCTTGACTGCTACACCGGACTGACCTGTGTGCATGTGGCAAAGCTCTTAGGGCGCTTAGCTTGGACCTCTATCGCTAGTCACTCGAGACAAGGATCCCCCCCCGGTGGGGAATAACCTGACTGGGGAAAAGGGTCGAACCACCACTCGGTCGGTTGCTATATCACGGATAATCTAAGGGACATTCAATAGCTAAACTATCTTTGAGTGCCACTTCGGGAAGCGTTGGCGCTGGGAGAAGTGGCCGAAGAAACTCCAGCAACGCTCCTAACATCTAAGGGGTGGGTTTATAAGATAGTATTTTGTCGGTGCACTTGTGGCACCAGCAAGTCACACATGACAACTTAGTGTAAAATGACATAGCGGAGAAATAATCACATGTCGCTTTTATTTCCAACATTTCGGTTGGTTGCTCCTTCGTCATATTTCTTTATTAAAGTACGTATAAGTATTATCTACAAAATAAACCTTTATATTTTTCATGTTAAACTAAGATAATTTTAATAAACTGGGAAGTGGAAACAGTTAACTATTAACTTTCTTCATATGCAACTAATTACAAATTTGTTAAAAGAAAGTCTCGCTACTTACCGAGAAAGTCGTGTGCAAATTTCATTCCAGTGCTCAATCTGTCAAGAAAACCTTCCCTTCTATAGTTTTCATTAGCAAAAGTTATTGGCGGTAAAATAAATAAAAGAAACAGAGCACCTGACGCCATCTTGAGGCAAACGGTAAGAACACAATGCGCTAGAAGATGCGTGGAATGCACGCTTCGTTACATGCTGTAATGGCCGCACAAACACAACTGTCGCAGTAGACCATATAATTCATAACTAATTATGTTTTCACATTTAGATACATGATGTATTTTTTTTACTTATTCTTGTTGTTTAATTATGTTCTTCAATATAATGGTTAGCTAGCCATTTTAGCATGTTTGTTAATGATTCGCTAGATGGCATTGTAATCAATATTAGCCTCTAATCTTGTTCGACGATATTTCTCTTTTATATTTAACGGAAATGCATGTAATCCGTTATTGTATACAATTCCTAGGAAATGTATGTAATTCCTAAAATTTGGTTTTGACTTTTTTAAATTTGACTTAAGAATATTATCGTCGCTAAGAATATTATATTACCAACGCTAAACACACTGCTTTTATTGAAGATGAACGTTTTAAAGAGTTCATTGAAGGAGTTTCTACGGCAAAAACAACTGCTAGAAAGACTTCTCGTGATTATTGGTTATTGCGATTACGACGTGCTATTATTTTATATAATAATAATGCATATTATTTTAATTTTACGGTATAACTGTTACCCGATTGTCTCAACAAGTGTTATAATAAAAAATTATTATTACACATTTCCTAGGAATTGTATACAATGACGGATTACATACATTTCCGTTAACATATACATGTATAATGATAATTAAAGTGATATAAGTGTAAAGATTATCATCATTGGCTTGGTATTTTTTAAGCATCATTTATTAGCCAGAGAAGCTGACTTTTATTGCTTTACCGGATTGAGAAGTGGCATAGCTCTTAGGTCGCTTAGCCCGATCGTCCATTCGTAGTAACTAGGCACAAGGGTCCCCCCGATGAAGGGTAATCTCGGCTTGGACGGTTACTATGTTCTGCGTAAACATTCGGATGATGACCCTACGTATCCATTCGCGGTCTCTATTCCACCGGACTTTTCTCTCTCACCTTCATCACCATTCATGATCACTCGACAAACGTGGCCGACCTTGCTGGAGATAAGCTCACATGCTGTCACATATGGCCCATATGAGACAAGGTGTTTATAAGCTTGTTTAAAAGAAGAAAGAAACAGCTGTGTCTGTATAACCCGTTTGGGTTTAATAGGCGTGAAAGCTATGCGCCTGTTGTTACAGATTCCTTTGAGAAACAGTGTTTTCTTACATAATTTACTTGAAATGTAATTTTTGAAACATACTGTATGATGGTACAAATAATAGACAATAGAAAAACAAACACTACGTACAACGTGTATTGTTTGAAGATTGTACTATGTATTACGTAAATAATATATTTTCGCCACTATTGTTATGGCGTTCTAAACGCCACCTTAGCAAAAATACCCGTGACATAACCGCGTCTCGACCAATCGATGACGAGTCCATCACCAAATACCGGACACGATTTTTTTATTAAAATTCCTTTGAAATGCAAAAGATAGTTTACATTATTGACTTTTTTTTTTATGACGAACTACACAGATTGGCCAGAGAAGCTGGCCTTGACTGCTTCACCGGATTGAGAGGTGGCATAGCTCTTAGGTCGCTTAGCCTGAACCTCTATTGCTAGTAACTCGACACAAGGGTCCCCCGATGGGGGGTAAGTTCGGCTTGGACGGTTACTATGTTACGCGTAAGCATGCCGATCCGAGGGCGCCCGAGAGGGCCGAACCACGACTCGGTCGGTTGCTATTTCACGGATAATCTAAGAGACATTCAAAAGCTAAACTAACTTTGAGTGCCACTTCGGGAAGCGTTGGCGCTGGGAGAAGAAGTGGCCGAAGAAACTCCAGCAACGCTCCTAACATCTAAGGGGTGGGGCCTGCCAACGCGCAAGGATTATTCGCAACCTCCGATGGTCGCGAATGGACGCTTTGTGGATTTGTAGAGATCTAGCCCGTGCAATGGTAATCGCGTCGTCCGGATCGTCAAGAACGTGTCTCGGCCTCCGGGCGGCGCGACGGAATTTATTATAGGAAGGCTTATAAGTGGAGGCATTATTGACGCAAAAGTGACTTATTACTGAGTACTTAAACAGTGAAATGTTAAAACGGCTTTTTTCCATATTTTCGTGACGGTCGACCTGCTTGCTGCGACCGCTAGACAACTATCATGCTTCACAGACCGCGAAGATCTATCTTCATGTCTCCATCGTTAGATACGTCAGTATTCCACATCCAACAGTCTATCAGTACACACCATGACTAAGTTGTTTCCCATAACTTTCCTATACCGTTTTATAATATTGTTTTCATTTGCATCGGCCGATACGACTACGGAAGAGATTCAATTTCTCAATGAACTGCCTTTAGAGAAGCTTTTACGATTAAAGAATTCACTCCAAGATGTCGCGTCTACAGAATATAATAACATTACAGCAACAGATGCAACGTTTGTTGAAAGATTTGGAGCTCAAGCCATGGCTATACGAGCACCTATCAAACGAACAGATTACGAAGAGGGACTATATAAGAAAGGTGTTAGTAAAATAAGTAATATATTCTCGATGTCTGTAACAACGCTGGCTTTTTTGGCATTCGGTGGATATTTGCTCTGTCTGATAGTGCAAGCGGTGAAGTCTAAAAATGCACATACACAAACGTTACCCCAGTCAACGTTTGTGGTAAGCGCAGGAATTAAGCGACCTCAAACCCAGTTCGCATCATATGGACGAAGTAAGAGACAAGCTGCCGTAATTGATGAAATAGATATACCACCCGAGGAGATGTTCACAGCTTTATTACAACTTTGTGAAGGATACGCGCAGTGGAGTAAGTTGAACACAGACGGCTATTAATCTTTCTACTCCTTGAAACTTTACAGAAACTTTAATCAGCTTGACTTTGACATTAGTTTTATATCGTGTTTGAGAGATTAGACATATTTAAAGTTTAAACTTGGTTGAAATTTATATTTTGTGTGTTACCAAAATAATTATATTAATTATAATTAAACATTTATTGTTCAAGTTCGCTGTGTTTAAATTAATAGAAAAGATGATTTACATCCAAACTTTATTGAGAAACAAGAAATAGGTAATATGATATATAATCCCTCCTCGTTATTATTATTATTATTCATTTATTTAAATAAGTAACAAAGACTCATCATTACTTCAAACAACTACCAAATAACAACTTTAGACTAAATTATAAAATTGAAATATAAAATTATTATTATAATTATTTGATTATAATATAAAATGAAAAATATAATATAATATTATACTAAAGGCTTGACTATGCTTATGAATACCTTACCCCATGTGAGACGGCGCAGCATCTGTTTACATAAACACAGTCAAGCCTTTGAGCGATCATGCTCAGGATGCTGTTGGAGCTGGTCCGCACCCTGCGCACCAGAGATGCACTCCTCTTGCGCATTGTCGCAAAAAAGCATGCCATCTGTGCATCCGCGAACGTAAGATAACGTAAGCAGAAATAAAAATATAACAACGCGTTGTTCAATATAACAACGCATTCAGGGTTCTGTTGGGGTTGCCCCGTTTCTGTAGGTAGTGCATCGGGGATATTCGCGGATGCAGAGATTGCAGGGTGTGGACCAGCTCCAACAGCATCCTGAGCATGATCGCTCAAAGGCTTGACTGTATTTATGTAAACAGATGCTGCGCCGTCTCACATGGGGTAAGGTATTCATAAGCATAGTGAAGCCTTTAGTTATAATATTATATTATATTTTTTATTTTATATTATAATCAAATAATAATAATAATAATTTTATATTGTAATCTTATAATTTAGTCTAAGGTTGTTATTTAATAGATATTTAAAATAATTATGGGTCTTAGTTACTTATTTGAATAAATGAATAATAATAATAATAAACCCACTTGGCGTAGGCCCGTGGTTTACATTAAAACCGAAACCTGGTTTCGAGAAGGAGAAAATCTCAAAAATAATAATAATAATTAATTCGCCAAATTGGATAATAAACCAAATAATTGCATGTCTATGTAATGGCCGCTAAGTTCATCATCATAGACATCCATCCAGATCATCCTTATACCTGGTGAAATTTCAGAAGCTAAGAACTAATAAGTATATTTATGATTTAAAAGAAAAACCGACTTCAAATCGAATCAAACACTAAACGCTGTTAGTTGCGGACGCCCTCTTTGTATTACCGAATTATCGTAGGGATATTACGAAATCAAACTTAATCAGAACCTAACCAAACTTTCAACAAACTACCCTTAAAGTACATCCTTTCCAATAAAAAATGAAACATCGAAATCCGTTCCCCCTTTAGATGTTAGGAGCGTTGCTGAAGTTTCTTCGGCCACTTCTTCTCCCAGCGCCAACGCTTCCCGAAGTGGCACTCAAAGTTAGTTTAGCTTTTGAATGTCTCTTAGATTATCCGTAAAATAGCAACCGACCGAGTCGTGGTTCGGCCCTCTCGGGCGCCCTCGGATCGGCATGCTTACGCGTTATGTAACCGTCCAAGCCGAGGTTTCCCCTCACCGGGGGGACCCTTGTGTTGAGTTACTAGCAATAGAGGTTTAGGCTAAGCGACCTAAGAGCTATGCCACCTCTTAATCCGGTGAAGCAGTCAAGGCCAGCTTCTCTGAGACTTCTAAGACTTATATGGTTTTCGCCATGGATCCCATTGTCAGAATTGGACCAAATTAAATGGGACCACACCGGAAGCAGCAGCTTTCAAATCAAAAATCATCAAAATCGGTTGACCCAGTCCAAAGTTATGCGGTAACAAATTAAAAAAAAAATTACAGACGAATTGAGTTCTTCCTCCTTTTGAAGTCGGTTGAAAATGGCATTTAGTCCTAAAACAGCAGGAGATTCTATAAGTGTATTAGCGATTGGACCATCCATCGACCGAGGATCGTAAGATAAAGCCAAAATAACTATTATTTTCACAAAATGCTTTCCACAAAACAGTGTTTATATTAGAAACAGGAAACCAGATTGCCCCTCAATATACCTACTATCTGTAAACGTTTTCAACCTGTCAAATAATCATGCTAACACCTAATAATAGCTGTATCTTCGTTTTAAAGATACTATTGTGTGTGCCGTTTAAGATTCGCTTTGATATGTTGCGTTTCTATAATAACATGTATTACCATGTGTTAAAGTGCAAAATTGTATATGACATATGAGTTTTTTTATGATATTTTGGTATGTTGTAAGTATTCAGTCTTGTTTATACGACTTGGTAATGAGGGGTGCTGCTTAAGATCTGTCATCGGCAGTGCTCCACTGTTTATCGCCGAGCGCCAACATACTTCGTTACCAGCAATATATTAATATAAAAATACCTTACTTTGTTTTAAAATCTCACATCTATTAGGTATACAGTGTTAGTTTATTAATAAATATGTATGGTTTGGTAATTTGTAGATTTGTATATCGACATTACATATTCTTCGTTGCGTACAAAAGAATTAGGCTGATCGAACAATTTTTTTATGACGATCGATCGATGTACGCGACAATAAAAGCTTATGACTCCACCATATTTTATATTTGAATCCCAGCCGGCTTATATGAATGAAATTCCGTAAATAAATACTTACTAAAAGCATGAACTGTGCTTACTAACTTTCATATATGGCATTTAAACTAAGTTAAAAATAGATAACGATTACTGTCTCTGTCTACCTAGATAGGATTAAAAGATCGTGAGGACTTATTACGTATATAAAGTTTCCACTGTTAGTACCCACCTATTTCTATAGTTATATCCAATATATATATTTATTTGAATTATTGCTATTTCCCGTGTGTTTAGTTTATAAATAATTTCTGAGGAAAATATTACTTAATATTTACGGATAAGAACAAAATCCGACTTCAAATAGAATAGGAATATTGCGAAATAGAATTAACCATAACTTAACTAAACTCTTAACAACTACCTTTGAAGTACATCCTTTCCAATACTTAAATAATGAATCATCGAAATCTGTTAGCCTAATATTGAAGTGTTTGTCAAATTGACGTACATATACTCAATGCAATATTTGGTTTTGTTATGGATGCCCTTACCGGAATTGGACGAAAATTAAATGGGACCTGCTTTCAAATAATAAAAGAATCATAAAAATCGGTCCAGCCAGTCGAAAGTTAAGGTAACAAACATAAAAAATACTTACAGACGTATTGAGAACCTCCTCTTTTTTTAAAGACGGTTGAAAAGAATTAACAATAATTTACACTCGTGAGCAAAAATAGAGAGTCGGTTAAGAAAATTTGAATATCTCGGAAGATGAAGACGCTAGCTAACTGAAATAAGTTGTGCATAATAGACTATTAAATATCCTTATAATAAAATTAAATAATTTTTTATTTATATTTCATTAAAAACATAAACGAAAAAGGATATCTTACGTAAACTTTGATAATACAATATTTTTCATTAAATTTTATTTGGATTTTATTATATCGCGACATGGAATTCTGAGGTTAAAGAAAATATCTTTATATACTTTCAAAAGTTAATCTGCTTTTATAATAAATTAACTGAACGTAACTGAAAGTTAACAGCGGTTTAAAATGATAGTGCGGTCGGGCAGCGTCGCCGGTGGCTGAGAGATAAGGGCTCATATACACATGTCAGCGGTGACGATGATGGGTCACAGCAAATACTTTATTGCACTGAGAAATGCATTCAAGATTTTAGCGTTTCTGTTAGGGCATTGCACCGTCTCGCTTTAGGGGCGAAATGCAAATATCACCACTCAATTTCCACTATAACTAACTCCAATATAATTTCCCTTATGCCAAATCCGTAATTTAATATTATAACGATGATCTAATCTCTCATTGAAAATGTAACGGCATATTCCTAAGACGCCATGAATTATGTAAAGAATTATCAAACATTAACAATTGAAACAATATTCGAGTTTCAGTCGTACGCTATACTGGCACAATTGTACTATATGCATATCACCATCACAAACAAATACCAACAACTATGGTATCACTGAACGGTAATTTCGCCACAATTGTAATACCAGACATAGAACCTTGGAGCAACATTTTCATATCTGATTGCTTTATATAAGTATAATATATAAATAGTTAAATAATTTAACTGCATTTGCGATTCGTACATATGCAGAGGGTCTCAGATCACTTGAAAAAGTCCAGTGCATGGGGATAGGCTTACCACCTAACTGACAGCTATTACCTCCGCCTACTCCGCTAAAAAAAAAGGTTTACTAGGACTTGGGAACATGTGTATTTAAAAAAGGAAATAGCTCTCATTACGTTATGGGGTCGTCGGAGATGGGGAGACAAATCAAACTGTTTGAACCTAATTAATTAAGAGCTATATGAAGAAACGTAACAGTAACGTATAGGATTATTGAGACAGGTAATTGTGATATCTGCAATATTTGTTTGTGTTCTACAATAGCAATTAAGATTGGGCATTTTATGTCAATCGATATAAGCAAAAGACTGAAGGCGGAGGCGTTTGGGTCAAAGGTTTACGACTAACGACTCTCTAAACTAAATTGAATTTGACTCGAAATCGCCTCGTAAAAGAACTCATCGCGAGTCTTTACAGTAAAACGATTCAAGCTGTTGTAGATAGGATGGCCACATATTTTTACCATAGTGGATTAAAGACACATAATATTTTTTTTTAACGTAGGAGGAAATGCGTTTAAGACGCACCCGCCAGGGGTAGCGGTTGCATTATATCGGGCTCGGTCTACAAGACGCCCCTACCGACTAAAACCTACCACGGGCCCTACGGCATGCTGGGGCGAGACGGGGTCGCGATAAATTACATAATAAGGTAGCAACCTAAACATCAGCCCTGTAGTTTTGGGCTCTCAAGAATATGACTACGGCATCCCTTGCCTGACGTAGAAGGCGACTAAAAGGGGCCTCGGGTTCACTGGGCGACAAGGGTGGGGGCCTTTGTCGTCCGCTAAGGTGGACCCGGGAAGAAGGCGACATCGGCTGGCCCGTGTAGCCTTGAACTGCGAGGGCACAGGGGGGAGGGAGTAACCTCCCCCCCCCCGGTACGTACTCTCCTTTTCATCTTGTCATTTTCTCTGGCTAGTCCATCTTTTTTCTCTGGTCATCAGTGTAGAGTCGTCAAAAACTAGTAGTTTACAAATTTCATTCGTTGTGAAGCTTTATAGATCCAAGATCACTGCTATAATTGGTGGCTCTAGCACTGATCGGTAATACGCAGAAGTCGAAAATAAGGTACCATATGCGGGCGGCCATGCATTTGCGATTATTGGCTCTCCTGTCGTACTCTGCCCCGCACATCCCACTCGCTCCTGGAGTACAGTCGCTTTTTAAATTCTTATTAAATTCATATTAATTGACTTTGGAGTTTTTTTTTCCTGTCAAAGTTTGTTTTATTAAGCTGTCTATGATGTCAAATGAACATTTTGACATACTTTTAAGAGGAGACTTGAGATCCAGGTGAATTATGAGCTCTTTTCAACCGACTTCAAATGGAGACGGTTTTGATGATTCTTTTTTTGAAAGCTTGCTTCCCGTATGGTCCCAATAAAAATTTGTCCAATTCTGACAATGGGATCCTAGGGAAAACCATATAAGTCTTAAATTTGCATCAAGTATGTGAGCCACAAATAGACGAATAACTCAATATCATGCTAAAGAATTTCGATGATTCATTTTTTGAAGAGTAGTTTGATGAAAGTTTGCTTACGTTCTGATTAAATTTGATTTCGTAATATTCCTACCATAATTTGGAAATACAAAAAGGGCGTTAACACGTTTGATTCGACTTGAAGTCGGTTTTAGTTCATACTCGTAAATGTACTTGTAATATTATTGTATACAAGTCCCGAAATTTTCTTCAAAATCATAGTCGTACTATTTGTAAGACACTAGTTATATGAATAGTAAAATAAAGAGGAATTTAACAACATACATGCGGTAGATAAACCATTACATGATAAAAAAGGATATCACAAACATTTTGCCGGATAGCGAAGCTGGCCGCTGACCAATGCTGTCGGTCAGCGAAGTTGGCCGCTACAATTTCACTGGGGCTTAAGGTTGCAAAGCTCTCAGGTTACTTAGCCTGAATGTCTATTGGGAATAAGTGGATTCAAGGGTCCCTAAGACGGGACGACTTGGGCGGTTACTGTAATCGCGTTGGCATTCCGAACAAAATGCGCCTTGGTGAAACACAATTTGTAATATTGTTATATTATTTTTCTATAAGTAAGATATCTATGTAATCTTTTTAAAATAAATTTTTGTATGTTTTTTAAATTTGTTTAAAGATTTGTTGGTAAATATGACACATAATCTTACTGGTAGAGTTTTGAATGTATATTTTTGTCGTATCTTTTGTAAATACAATTACACATTTATATGTTAACAACGATATAACACTGACGCAGTCGTGCTAACACATACCACACAATATATTATATAGTTATACATGTCATGAATTAGGCATAGATACACGGACAAGCCGACCAGAATAGCAGGCGTAAGATATGATCCTCACATGGTCGGGGAGCGTGTTTCCTTGGGGCGTTTAACAACACCATAACTAACATATAACGAGACACATTGAAGCTAGTATTTTGTTATTCTATGAGCTATCTGTGCCATTTATGCTAATATTGTTGCTAATAAGCTACTGTTAAATAAAGGTAATATGGATAAGTCTGCTGGAGATTTTTAATCTGTGAAAACCAAAAAAAACTTTCGTTATGTATACTGCACAGTTATTTTCATTGATATTTAAGTTAATAATATTGTGTTTATTTTTTATATAACATACCTATGTTTTATTTCCTTTTAAATTAGAAAGTGTGTGGGTATGATCCCTATAGGCTCCGAAACGGCTGGACCAATTTCAATGAAACGTTCAGGGAATCGTCAGATTGACCTGGCGAGTAATCCTGTAAAGTTTGGTGAAAAATATTTTATTTTATTTTAAAGATATTTACTTGTCTATCATGCACAATTTATTTCAGTTAGCTAGCGTTTTTATCTTCCGAGATATTCAAACTATTCAAATAGAGAGTCGAATCGAGATAACTTTCTTAACCGACCCTTTAAGCTCACGAGTGTGTATAGAAAATGAACAGTTGAATTTTTTTACGCAGTCTGCTATTTGTAAGTGACGTATCATTATTAAACCGATCTAACACACACATGATTGGCATGCCAGTTGTACAACATCAGTAAAAGATATCGGTCATTTTGCACACAATGTGGTTCGCAGACTCGGGGTTCTGGCAATATGTTAAAATTTAAAGTAATAAAAAAATAGGTCATAAGTGAATGCTGTTGACACCAGAACAGCACATAGATATTTAATACATACAATCGAATGTAGACTAATATTCCAGGGTTGCCACGGTACGTCGGTGTACCCATTTAAGCATTACGTTAAGGAACCAACAATAAATATCTCAGGCAACAAAATACATCGCGCACTCTGTTGACAAATCCCGCAATAAAATATAAGCATTTACAATAAAATTAATTATTATTTACACGGTGCGCTGGCCGACGGAGTTAAGACATTGTTAAGGAGACATGACCTTTTGTAAAGTTTATTTGAAGAAACCTAATGTGAAGAAATATTCATTCATAAATTGTAGAAAAGATTCTTTGTTTGTGCCTTTTCATGACTTAAGATGGCTACTATATGAAAGATTACATTCTTGAATTATCGCATCATCATTTAACACGGTTCTGTGTACGTGAACATACTGTGTCTGCGAAACATACTACATAGGTTCAAACACACCACTCGAATGTCGACATGAAACAGAAACAGAGAGACAAACAAGGAAAGAAAATGTGTGCTCGCTCCTCTCTTATCCCTACAGCAATATACAAAACGTAACACTCTTTTCTATCTCCACTAACTTATATCTCCCTCTCAACTTCCGTTTGCCTCGACCGATCTCACTTTTCGTAATGCATTCACCAGCTTACTCTCCAAATCAAGGGTGTGTACAGAAGCTTTACTACAAAAATAAGAATAAGCTCAATAAAATCAGTGAAAATTTTGTTCAATAATTGGGTTTATAAAATAAGGGTATATCCACACTATGTCAGCACTGGTGCCGCCATGCTGGAGGTCCGGGGACCCCGCGGCGCCCTGCTTTATCGCACGCTGCGCGGGACACCACGCACCCCCCACGCCTCCCGCACAACGGTGTAGGGCCACCATTGCCTTACCGTACAGGAATACCACCTCCGGTACATTAAACGGCCCATCTTATGTATTTTTAATGCAATAGAACTAATTACGTTTATAAGAACAATTATGAATTACATTTTATGATTGTTCCGTAGTTTTTTTTATTAATTACCAGCTACGCCCTGCGGTGTTACTCGCGATTACTAATATTATTTTCTATACCCGTTATCTGCAAAATATTTGTATGGATAATTTTAGAATTTTCTATAATAAAAGTAGCCTATATACATCGTGTACTCCTTAATACATCAGTTATCTGCCAGTGATACTTTCGACAAAATCAGTCTGGCTGTTACAGAGATTTACCCAGAACAGCAGATTAAAGACTGAGAACAATTGTACAGTAAAAATATTTTGGTATATGTACCGTATATACATTTATTAGATGTAGTAAAATGCAGTTATTTTAATTGCAGTTATATTAATATTCCAAACAGACACTCCAATTTTATTTGTTAGAAGATAAAATGTACATTGAAATGTAAATGTCGTAGGCAGTGTTCTTTTCGCGGCATTGCAATGCTGTGTTCTCACAAAATCCAGAGTGAAGGGATGGTATTTTAACGTCTGTCTATATATATTTATTAATTAAATTATTTATATATTGTATCACTCTGTGTATATTGGTTCACAAAGGCAAACTTCTATCTTAGTGGCATGTAACCTTCAGGAAACGATCAGAGACAACGAAAGATAAAAATCAATAAATGTCAACTAATCGTGAAAAGATGGAACATTTCGTATAGATAAATAAATTATGTACGTATGTACTAAACTCGTTTTGTAGTAAATTCTGTTAATTTACTACAAAACGATTAAAGTTAAGTTAAATTACTGCCTTTTTATATATATAATATATATGTCCCACTGTTGGGCGCAGGCCTTCTCTGTAAAGAGAGTATAAGGGCTCCGCCACGCGGCCCTAGTGCGGATTTGTAGACTTCACGTGTCTAGGAAAATTTTTCTATGATCATGTATGTTTCCTCACGATGTTTTCCTACATCGTCATTTGATGCGATTATTATTCCATAGATATTTTTTTTATATTTTTAAATCTTGACAGAAATAAAAGTTATCAAATGAAGCACACCGTACAACGAGCCAATGGTTTACGGTCGTCCCGCGGCAATCATAATTCGTCTCCGAGCCTCCGCCGGCCTCTCAGGCGTCTCGCCAGACTTTTATTGTGATTTACACCCGCGTAACCTTTGCGGCTTCGTATTCTCTTTTTGCACTTTTGCACGATCTGAACTTGCGCCACTTCACGGCTGTTATTTGACAGATAAGACTTATAAAACGCTTGTTGCCAGTTGAAATTATTATCACGTTAGCCTAGTTTAACTAACAGTATCAGGTACTCACCGGGCACGGGTGCTTCGGTGAGTACCTGAACAGGATAGGGCGCGAACCGACCGCGCAATGCCACCATTGTGGCTGCGACCGGGATTCCGCGCAGCACACGCTAGCCGTGTGCTCCGCGTGGGAGGCGGAGCGGCGGATCCTGGTCCAGCATATCGGGCAAGACCTCTCCCCGCCGGCGGCAGTAGCGGCTGCGCTGGCGGGGAGAACTAAATGGAAGGCGCTGGTCTCCTTCTGCGAGTCAGTAATGACCCAGAAGGAGACCGCAGAACGGGATCGGGAGAGGGCCGATCCCGTTCGGAGATGGCGCAGGCGGGCCGGTGGGAGACCGGCCCGCAGCCCTGTAGTTCTGGGCTCTCAAGAATAAGACTACGGTATCCCCTGCCTGTCGTAGAAGGCGACTAAAAGGGGCCTCGGGTTCACTGGGCGACAAGGGTGGGGGCCTGAGTCGTCCACCAAAGTGGACCCGGGAAGAAGGCGACATCGGCTGGCCCGTGTCGCCTTGCGCTGTGAGGGCACAGGGGGGGAGGGAGTAACCTCCCCCCCCGGGACGTGCTCTCCTTGAGCAACGTGCAGAAGGGCTCCGGTGCGTTCCACTGGAGATCCCGGAGCCCCTCGTCATGCACCGAGGAAAGGGCCACCGGGGAGGTTTTAGTGGGTAAGAACCCCACATAACCGCCGCCTTCCCCCCAGAAGGCGGGGTATCTTCTTGAAGATTTCCTCCCCGTGAACAAAAAAAAAAAAAAAAAGTTTAACTAACAGTATAACTAATTCCTGAGACTCTTAGATATGTACATCCATCAAAATATAGAAATTATATGAGTATTAAGTGAGTGTATCGCGGTGGACGAAAAGCAGATAGAGAGCGCTTTCTCTGTCTGACCATCTGAAATTACAAGGACTTGAGAAAATTTTTCTTCTTTTTACCATAAGGATACCCTTCCTTTTTTTTTGACGAACTACATCGATTGGCCAGAGAAGCTTGAACCTTGACTGCTAGCTTGATAGCTCTTAGGTTGCTTAGCCTAAACATCTATCATCCTTCCTTTGTCCGCGAATAACACTAGTCCCAATCGCACTTGTCCCACTTGTAACCGGAACGTCGTCATGTTTATTGTTTAACCTATTTAAAAGCTATTTACCAAAATACGAAATAGGGGGTGTCGTCTCAATGATGTACTCCAAAGGAAATATTTCATCAGATCACGATGAAATACTTTGAGATACTTATTCCAGATAGAATCTGTTTACTTTACAAACGATGTGAACGTTCGAATATAATAAAACAATTTCTCGGTTTGATGGGAAGTTATTTTTATAAGGTAAATCTAATGATCGTAAATCATACATAATCAATAGTAATGAGTTAAATATTACAATAAACCAAACATATTATTTATATAAGGTTAATTTCCAGTTTTAATGGGCGATTAATATTAAATTTCATATGAACGAATGTTTTGGAACACGATTATGCAAATATTATTAGTTCTTAATAAACAGTTTAAGCATTTGATGGGCGCGCCACACGAGTGCCGATGCCCGGAGCTAATTATAATAAATATACAACAACAGATTGGAACCGATCACATCGGATACTCGCTCCTTTTATTTATAGCAGCTAATAGAAGTGATCTACGGTCACCTGTACCTACGTATTTATTTTTTTATTACACGAACGTATGAACAGATAATATAAGTTGTTATTGTATCTGTGGCAACTCTCACACGACGCCGTAGGTATTATTTATAACATTTATTGGACTCGAGATTTACCCGAGGCGACGTACTCTTGTACTTTAGGGTCCTTATTCTTGCATCCTATTTTATAACACGAAACTATAAAATTTTGTTGTAATCTGTGACAATGCTCGTAACATACCATAGATATTATGAGCTAGAAAGACAACGAGAAGAGGAGGAATAAAGAGAATAAAGACTCCAGAACTTAGTAATATAACTACGATACTTCGGAAATAACAGCGAACGTCCCTGCTTTTTTTTTAAAGAAAGCTAGCAACATTTTTTTTTTTCAGAAATATTACTCAAATTCTTGTCAACCATTCCAACTTAGCTTAAGCTTGTGCTAGGAAATGGTTCACGTCAATAGTCGAATGGTGGATTCGAACGTACAACCTTACGATTCGAAGACCGTAACCTAAACCATTAGGCTATTTATACCACTTCTCATTTTCGATTTGAAGTAGATCATTGTATGTGATTCAGGATTTATTATTCATAATTGTCACTTTGATGCTAGATCTATACAAATAAACAAAATTTTGTGTGTGTTTGTGATATTAAAATAACCGAATGTATATACAGTACGTATACAAAGATAACTTTTTTTACGATTTTTTTCTGTATGTCTGTTTGTTCCGGAACTTTCTGTTATCTGAAACAGCTAGAACGATTTTGATTGAACTTTGGGAGGAGGGAAGGAGGGTTAACTTAGACTACAGTATAGGTCAGCTCTGTAGTTCTGGGCTCTCAAGAATAAGACTACGGTATCCCCTGCCTGTCGTAGAAGGCGACTAAAGGGGCCTCGGGTTCACTGGGCGACAAGGGTGGGGGCCTGAGTCGTCCACCAAAGTGAACCCGGGAAGAAGGCGACATCGGCTGGCCCGTGTCGCCTTGCGCTGTGAGGGCACAGGGGGGGAGGGAGTAACCTCCCCCCCCGGGACGTGCTCTCCTTGAGCAACGTGCAGAAGGGCTCCGGTGCGTTCCACTGGAGATCCCGGAGCCCCTCGTCATGCACCGAGGAAAGGGCCACCGGGGAGGTTTTAGTGGGTAAGAACCCCACATAACCGCCGCCTTCCCCCCAGAAGGCGGGGTATCTTCTTGAAGATTTCCTCCCCGTGAACAAAAAAAAAAAAAAAAAGTTTAACTAACAGTATAACTAATTCCTGAGACTCTTAGATATGTACATCCATCAAAATATAGAAATTATATGAGTATTAAGTGAGTGTATCGCGGTGGACGAAAAGCAGATAGAGAGCGCTTTCTCTGTCTGACCATCTGAAATTACAAGGACTTGAGAAAATTTTTCTTCTTTTTACCATAAGGATACCCTTCCTTTTTTTTTGACGAACTACATCGATTGGCCAGAGAAGCTTGAACCTTGACTGCTAGCTTGATAGCTCTTAGGTTGCTTAGCCTAAACATCTATCATCCTTCCTTTGTCCGCGAATAACACTAGTCCCAATCGCACTTGTCCCACTTGTAACCGGAACGTCGTCATGTTTATTGTTTAACCTATTTAAAAGCTATTTACCAAAATACGAAATAGGGGTGTCGTCTCAATGATGTACTCCAAAGGAAATATTTCATCAGATCACGATGAAATACTTTGAGATACTTATTCCAGATAGAATCTGTTTACTTTACAAACGATGTGAACGTTCGAATATAATAAAACAATTTCTCGGTTTGATGGGAAGTTATTTTTATAAGGTAAATCTAATGATCGTAAATCATACATAATCAATAGTAATGAGTTAAATATTACAATAAACCAAACATATTATTTATATAAGGTTAATTTCCAGTTTTAATGGGCGATTAATATTAAATTTCATATGAACGAATGTTTTGGAACACGATTATGCAAATATTATTAGTTCTTAATAAACAGTTTAAGCATTTGATGGGCGCGCCACACGAGTGCCGATGCCCGGAGCTAATTATAATAAATATACAACAACAGATTGGAACCGATCACATCGGATACTCGCTCCTTTTATTTATAGCAGCTAATAGAAGTGATCTACGGTCACCTGTACCTACGTATTTATTTTTTATTACACGAACGTATGAACAGATAATATAAGTTGTTATTGTATCTGTGGCAACTCTCACACGACGCCGTAGGTATTATTTATAACATTTATTGGACTCGAGATTTACCCGAGGCGACGTACTCTTGTACTTTAGGGTCCTTATTCTTGCATCCTATTTTATAACACGAAACTATAAAATTTTGTTGTAATCTGTGACAATGCTCGTAACATACCATAGATATTATGAGCTAGAAAGACAACGAGAAGAGGAGGAATAAAGAGAATAAAGACTCCAGAACTTAGTAATATAACTACGATACTTCGGAAATAACAGCGAACGTCCCTGCTTTTTTTTTAAAGAAAGCTAGCAACATTTTTTTTTCAGAAATATTACTCAAATTCTTGTCAACCATTCCAACTTAGCTTAAGCTTGTGCTAGGAAATGGTTCACGTCAATAGTCGAATGGTGGATTCGAACGTACAACCTTACGATTCGAAGACCGTAACCTAAACCATTAGGCTATTTATACCACTTCTCATTTTCGATTTGAAGTAGATCATTGTATGTGATTCAGGATTTATTATTCATAATTGTCACTTTGATGCTAGATCTATACAAATAAACAAAATTTTGTGTGTGTTTGTGATATTAAAATAACCGAATGTATATACAGTACGTATACAAAGATAACTTTTTTTACGATTTTTTTCTGTATGTCTGTTTGTTCCGGAACTTTCTGTTATCTGAAACAGCTAGAACGATTTTGATTGAACTTTGGGAGGAGGGAAGGAGGGTTAACTTAGACTACAGTATAGGTCAGCTCTGTAGTTCTGGGCTCTCAAGAATAAGACTACGGTATCCCCTGCCTGTCGTACAAGGCGACTAAAAGGGGCCTCGGGTTCACTGGGCGACAAGGGTGGGGGCCTGAGTCGTCCACCAAAGTGAACCCGGGAAGAAGGCAACACCACCGGGGAGGTTTTAGTGGGTAAGAACCCCACATAACCGCCGCCTTCCCCCCAGAAGACGGGGTATCTTTGTGAAGATTTCCTCCCCGTCAACAAAAAAAAAAGACTACAGTATAGGTTCATCACAAAAAAAAATGATTTAGCGTTATTAAAATAAAATATATCTTAGAAGCGATGAATATTTTCCGGATACATTATTCTGTCTGTATCGAACTGTCAATAACACTAATGATTCATTTGCATTCATGTATCGATCGAGTGGTGATTTCAAAACATTGTGAATAAATAAAACTTTATCTAAAAACGAAACTATGGAATCTTAAGTCATATCATTTTTTTAAATATGTTCGCGAACAGCCAGGAAGCGCGCATTAATTTAAGTTTATACGTAACATAAATAATTTTTTGTCTCATGGGTTATTTGCATATCAAATATCTATAGTCTATAGCATTTTTATAACTTATTATTAATCGATTTCGTCGTTAGTAAGCTATGATATTTTACTTCGAATTTGCTCCAGTAGAATTACGCATTTAAAAGAAATTATGCCCTTGTAGTGTGTGCTTAGACGCAGAGAAATAAAAAAAATGTGTACTGAATACTGGCCGACTAGCTCAGTCCGTAGAGTATGACTCTTAATCTCAGGGTTGAGGGTTCTTTCCGTCGGATCGGAGTGCTAACGCGTCATAAAAAAGAAAGCGAAGTTCCTTACCGACCTAAGAGCCCAGCCACATCTCAAATCCGGTGATACAGTAGAAGTCAGCTTCCCAAGCTAATCTGTGTGTTCGTCACAAAAAAATTAAAAAGTGCTCTCACATCCTTATCAGCCCGATAGATTGAAACATTTACCAAGATCGAGCTTATTTGATCTCAAAATAGGTAGCCTATACACCACACAAATTATATATATATACTCGGGGAACGCGCACACGCTCTACAGGGGTGGGACGAGTTATATCCGGCTTGCACCAACCCCAAGATGTTACACCATCGTCGCATGTTGGTGGAGCTAAAGGAGCGATCTCGCATACATCCGCGTTCTCACGAGCACCGGTCCGTTGGTTCAAAACTCCCTATTTTAACAGTTAGGCTTCCACTCGCCCCCTCGACCTCCGTCTCAACCGAAACCGAGACCGAGATTCGTCGTGACTGACGCTTGAGGGATTAAACTCGACGTAAAAATAGTTATTCCTAAAAAATCCGTCCTAAACGGTACCCATGACCAGGGGAGCAGTCGTTAGCCAGACTTTACACCGGCTCCGTCCTGGTTCACGTCATTCCGCCTGATTCAAGTCACTTATTTCGATTAAAAGGAATAAGTATCGAGCGATTTGGAGATACACTCCCGGGGGTTATCCAGCCTCGTTGAGCAGACTTATGTGGATAATTCACGTCAACAATACAGTTTATTAACAGTTAGTTATGCTTCGTGATGATATCGCGCCTACAATTAAATATTAATACGTGTTTGAAGGGTCGTAGGCGTCCCGCGCTGGATTTATCGCCCTGCTTAACGGCCCTTTAAATGGTTGGTAACAATATGTAAGGTGGAGGTGAGAAATCTGATTAATGTCGCGCTTGTAACTGTTACGAGTGAACCTAAGTGCCGGAAGTTTCTAATTCTAAATACATTATATAAAGTTATAACGCTTTTATACATTGCATTATGCATTTTAATAAAGCTAAGTATGATATACGTTAAAAACTTATCTTTTAATGGGCATGGGATCATCTCTCCTTAAATTCCGAGTACCAGATCGTACCCTAAACTGTTAGACTAATTTACACTTGATAGTAGCAACATTATTGATGTGTCAAAAGGAAAAATTATGACGGCCACGTTTTAGTTAAAGTTCTTTGAAGTGAAACTTCTTCACGTATGCTTGACTTGGGGAGTAAGCTAGTGAATGCGTTACGAAAAGTGTGATCAGGCGAGACAAATTGAAGTTGAAAGGGTTGTAAGTTGTTGAAGATAGAAAGAGGAGAGAAATACGTATCGTATATCTAAGTCACAGCACAGGTCTGCGTTTGTTCCACAAAGGATTAAGAGAGAGTACTGCTCGCGCACATTTTCTTTCTCTCTTGGACTATCGTGTATGTCGTAATATAATAAAAAAAAAAATAGCCTTTTTAAGAAAAGAAATTTTCATTCATTTTAAAAAGAAATTTAATTTACAGGTTTGTAGTAGTCGCCATTAAGGCGTAGGCCTCTCCCAAACCTCTCCATCTTTGCCTAAAAGAAAGCCTTTGAAAGAAATAATGAAAAATAACACAATTAATATAAGCGTTAAAAAAAATATTTGAAACGGTAATATTACCGTGCCTAACATATGGCTGCCAGACGTGGGCATTGAGAAAAGAAGATGAAGAAAACATTTCTATATGTCAACGTAAAATGGAAAGAAGCATGCTAAGAATAAAACAGTCAGAAAAAATAAGTAACGAAACTATAAAAAACAGAACAAAAATTGTAGAATGGCACTGGGCAGGACATGTATGTAGAATGGAAAACAATAGGTGGGCAAAGCGACTAACAGAGTGGGTACCACTGGAAAAAAAAGACTATTTAAAAGGTGGAGAGATGTCTTCAAAGACATATGTGGATCCCAGTGGATGCAGATAGCACGGGATAGGCAAAGATGTAGTAATATAAAGAAGTTTTACGTCAGCTGTGTGGTCTAAAGACCAATCGTTGTTTTTATTCACACAGTCGTCTATTACGATAGTCATGAAACGAAATGAGTCGATATAATCTAGAGATCGAAATCTTCCATTAGGAGATAATTTAATTTGGAAAACAAATAATAATATAAAAGTAATAATTTAAATTGGATAATCGACTAATTATGAAACGGTATTAAATTCCACCATCCAAAGAAAAAACTGATTTAATCGAATATATAATATGCAATACAATATTGATTTTGTAATAATTAATTCAACGACACATTGGCTCATTACAAGAAACTTGTAATCAATTAGTGAGTGGTTCGATATTTAAGAAACAGGTACTTGTAAATCGTCGTGGGGATATTGGATGTCTGTGTCGCAATAAATATTAAATATCGATGCCGTTAAAATATCGCCTTACACTTTACGAGAGCGGGCACGGACATGTTTACGTACGGGAGGAGGCAATCAATTGGAGTTTTTTCGTTTATTCTACATATTTATGTGTGTTTTTATCTTGTTGCATGCGCGCTTTCGATATCCATGTATTGGAGATTTGTGTTACTGTTATCTTTAATGCGAAGTTTTATTGTTATTTGAAAGGACGTAGAAATTATTATAATAACATCTTTATAAATAATAGGTTTAAATTTAGGTCTGCAAAACAAAAGCGCGACGACACGATTCGACTACGAACGCGACCAATCTCCTAGGATTAGCATAAGTGTATTTGGAATGTTTAACAAGGATGTTACCAATATAGTTTAGTTTTTAGTTGACCTAAATGAGTTAAAATTATAAACATTAATTTAAAAAAAACTATGTACTTTACTAAGTAACACTACTGTGAGTTTGAGAGACGAATCAATGGGGACAACTAATGGCAAAGCAGTTATAACGCTTTACGACGTCTACCAAGAACTGCACTTGGCTGGGCATATCAAATTAGACTCAGATCGGCTGGCCATGTGCAGCGGATGGATGAAGCCTGGATACCCAAGACTGTTATGTCGAGGAATCCCGAATGTATAAGAGAGGAAGCAGACCAAACCTCCGTTGGTTGGACAGTGTGAATCGGGGCTACGATGAAATTAGCATAGTTAATTGGAGGACTGTCGCCATGGATAAACCGAGGTGGAAGAAGTTGCTTGACCAAGAGAAAGAAGCAAATAGGGCTGTAGAGCTTAAAGAAGGAGAAGAAGTAAAGTAAACGAAAAATAAGGCCGTAGCTTTCACTGATGTGATCGATTTCCTAGCCTGTTTTGGAATCGTTAAAAATGTTTATAAATATCAAAAAAAAATTAACATACGCATTGCCACTGCAACCGGCTTCTGCACGAATAGATCGTCAAGATCACCAAACGTACCATGACTTGTAAAATACCAATGTAGTGAGAAGTAGAGTAGAAGTAGGTATATTGTACTTCTGTGTTTGAGGTGACGTACCAGACCAGCGATTTTTATAATATTGAATTAGACGTATCTCCAATTCCTTAATTAAGTGTAGGTTTTGATAAGCTTACATCATGATCAGTACTTCTAGGTATCATCGTGCATCAGCTCTGTAGTTCTGGGCTCGTAGAATAAGACTACGGTATCCCCTGCCTGTCGTAGAAGGCGACTAAAAGGGGCCTGGAGTTCATTGGGCGACATGGGGCCTTTGTCCGCCAGAATGGACGGGAAAAAGGTGACATCGGCTGGACAGAGTCGCCTGGCACTGCGAGGGCACAGGGGGGAGGGGAGGGATTAACCTCTCCCCCCCCTTGCTCTTCAAAGAACACAGTGCAGAGGGTCTCCGGTGCTTTCCTCTGGAGATCTCAGAGCCCCTCACCATGCCCAACGGGGGGGTTTTAGTGGGTTAAAAGCTACTACATATATATTATGTATTTATATCAGTACAAATATTAAAATAAACATTTCTGCACTGCTATTAAATTTTATTCTAATGAATTCAATAATGATATCTATTCAAATTTATTGAGCACATAAAAACTCAGCTTGATAAAATTTTAATTGACAAATTTTTAGAATTTCGTCGCGTTTCTATCATCTAAATTTGCTTTTAAAAATGTATAAAACTACTTTTTATGTTTTCATTATATCGCTTTTACAGCGGTCATTTTCACGGGAGGGACGGGGAAAATACCGCTGTAATTGGAAGTATTGGGAATACTTACATATGATTAAAACGTTATAAAGCAGATTACTTAGCACCGAGGAAACCCTTGTCTCGTATTACAAGCAACAAAGGTTCAGACTAAGCGACCTAAGAGCTATATGCTTCTCAATCCGGTAAATTACAGTCAAGCTTTTTTTATGACGAACTACACAGATTGGCCAAAGAAGCTGGCCTTGACTGCTTCACCGGATTGAGAGGTGGCATAGCTCTTAGGTCGCTTAGCCTGAACCTCTATAGCTAGTAACTCGATGCAAAGGGCGGTGAGGGGTAACCTCGGCTTGGACGGTTATTATGTTACGCGTAAGCATTCCGATCCGAGGGCGCCCAAGACGGCCGAACCACGACTCGGTCGGTTGCTATTTCACGGATAATGGATATTCAAGCTTCTTAGACTAAAGTGTGCAGGTTCGTTAAAACTATACACCAGTGATAGCGGGCTAAGGCTATCGGCTAAGCGAATCTTACGATCTATTATCAGCCAGTTGTATCAATCAATTGCCAGTTTTCGGTTTTTTAAGTACAAAAACGATTTTTTTTAAAGAAAGGTATTAATTTTTTTTTCAGAAATACTACTGACGTTTTTGTTAACCATTCCAACAAAGCTAAAGCTTGTGCTAGTTGATGAAGTTGATGGTTCACGTCAATAGTCGAATGGTGAATTCGAACCTACGACCTACAATTTGCAGACCGTACCCGAAATTAGGCTATTAATGCTTCAATTTGCCAATTAAAATATTTTTTTGTTAATGATAATGAAATAAAATATGTATGCGAAGACAATCAGATTGGTATCATCTCCTATTTGTCCGTTCTCTATTTCTCTCCTATACCTTCCTTCTTTGTTGACTTGCATTTTTTATTTTTCTTTCTTTTTAACGTGTTTCTTATTTTGTATGATGCCAATAAATAAAATGTCTATGCCTATTAGTTCTTTTCATCATAACTTAATAGAGTGGTCAATATGATGCGTCGATGTAGAGCTTCAATTATAAATAAAGTCGGCTGGAACTTAAACACTCGACGTTCATCGCTCCCGAAAGGATGTTAGTCAGTTTGTTTACTTAGAGCTACTTATTTTGATTCGAATTGGGACGGCCTAATTGTGGGTGCGCGTAGCTCGGTGGACGAGCCGCGAGTTTACAATCGTTTTATAGTGATACTATTGGATGCGCCCGACTTCTCTCGCGACTCATTGATATTATAATGAGATTTTTTAATATGAAAAAGTTGTTTTTATATAGGCGCATAGTTATGTAGTTTAGTGTCTGAGCGGTTCCCTTAAGTCATAGTATGTTAGCAACCTATTCGATCCCGGAATTAATTTTTTGTTAACATTTTAGGTGCTGATTTATCGTCCTTAACGATGAAGCAAAATATTGTGAGGAATCTTTTGTAGAATGCCTGTAGTAGTGTAGTAGTTTGACATGTAGAGGAAGAAGTATGTAGGCTTTTGCATTTCTTTTTAATCGACTCAAAAAAGGTGGAGTTTTTAAAGCGTCTGTATTTTTTGTTTATGCATTTGTAGCGTAGTGTAGAAACGATATTGAAAATATATTTTTTGTTTAAAAGAGTTTGTATTAAATTGTCTCATATTAACTTTGTTGAAAAAGAAACTTGGATATTTAGACATAGACATAGACATTTATTTATTGGCATCACAATACAAAAACACATCACAGACTGAATAAAACACACATTAAAAAAGAATGAAAAATAGACAAAACACAGTTAAAGTTACATGGACAAATAATACAAAACATATGATGCCAATATCGGACACCGTCTCAGCATATGCTGTCACAAGGATGTGACAGCGCTGATTTTCAGCGGTGCCCGGGACTACCTAAAGACGTGCGTATTTTAGGATTATTTGCACCTGTTAAAAGTAAGCAAGTGGTTCACGTCAATTGTCGACTATAAGTTAGTTTACTTTTTGAATGTCCCTTAGATTATCCGTGAAATAGCAACTGCCCGAGTCGTGGTTCGGCCCTCTCGGGCGCGGTCAGAACGGAAAGCTTACGCGTAACATAGTAACCGTCTAAGACGAGGTTATCCCTCACCGGACTCATCACATAGAGGTTCAGGCTGAGCGATCTAAGGGCTATACCACCTCTCAATCTGATGAAGCAGTCAAGGTCAGCTTCTCTGGCCAAACTGTGTAGTACATTAAAAAATGACGACTATATTTTACAATTTCGATTGTAAAACTAAATATTTTGACGAATTATAAAATACGCTTCACTACCGACGGACAAAGGAACTTTACACCCGTTGGCATTATGGCCAGTGATAAACATGATTTGGACTTATAATAAATCTCCCCAGACGTCGTTTCCGAGCGGCGATGAGAAATAACGATCGAATGTTAGAGTCTCAAAAGCACCCGGTCCTACATTTGATTCCGGAATTGTTAAAGTTGTAAATTAAGTTGATTAATTGATTCCAATAAAGTCTCATCTCATTTGATATCATCCCGTTTGTTGAGTATGTTTTTGTTGAAATAAAAGTATACGTTTTTTTTACAACTAGTATGTACATAGTATATACAAGCAGTAGCAGCACTTAAATCATTTCTGAATAGAGGTATCGAGATTAATTTAATTTAAAAATATTTACGAGGTTATAAATTAGTCTATCTTTTAAGTTTGTGCACAAATAAGTCAGTGCAAAAAGTAAGTTGTAAATCACTATTGATTTTTTTTTGTAAAGGAATAAGATTCAATTAGGTCTATGTTTACTTTGTGGACAATGAACCTTTGGGCAATGGGACAATGAAACTTTTTTTTTGATAGAGATATTGATAGATTTATGACAATCCAAGACTAGGCCTTAGAAATACAGGCCTGTAGAATAAGCCTGTCTGTCGTTGAAGGCGACTAAAAGGGGGGACTGGGTGAGAAGGGTGGGAGCCTTTGTCATTCGCTGAAGTGCACCTGAGAAGAAGACAACCTCCCACCCGGGACGTGCTCTGGCTCCGGCGCGTTCCATTGGAAATCTCGAAGCCCCTCACCGTGCACCGAGGAAGGGCCACCTGGGAGTTTTTAGTGGGTAAGAACCCCACATATACTTCTTCTCCCAGAAGGCGGGGTATCTTTCTCAAGACCCTCCCCTCCCCCGTCAACAAAAAAAGGTAAATAGTCCTTAACGACAACGAATGTGGAAGAAGAAAGAAAGAGGTGAACTTCGTATATACCTGTGATACTTCAGCAATAAAAGAGGAAGCCCGTTCGTAGTAGCGTCAATAAAAAACAAACTGCCGTCATTTGTCCTAGGTATTCTATTTTTAAATATCTGTTCACATTTGGCCTTTAGGTAATGCGTTCCCAATATGTCGAAGCTGTTTATTTTCTCCGAAGAAAAGTGTTTGAGAGGGAATTCGCACATTACACGATATATTAGAATATTATTTGGGAGTGAAATAAGTGATTATGGTTATAATTCAACGAGTCGGGGCGAGTATGATGCTTTGCACGTGTGTTGCCGCGCAATACATTTTGTGGCAAATCTTTTGATCCCACTGACGCGAGGTTTATGCTCGCCAGTTCGACGTTCGCTCCGTACTACGCTGATTTATGTTCATCCGATGAATACTTAGATAGAGACGCTTCATATCCTGCTAGTATGAGAGATATTACCCATTCACCTATACAAAACATAAACATGATTAATTTACGTTTGAAATTGCGATATAAACTATTTACGAAAACTTGGAAATGTTTATTTAGTTCTTTTGATATTATATATTAATTTGAATCAATAAAAACTAAATCTGTATTATATAATATCTTTAAAAAATCTATTCCATTACACTTCATCACATATACAAATAAATAATGTAAGTATAAAAAAGGCATAACAATACTTGTAACTTTTAAACAATGTACGTTTCTTCGGCCACGTCTAAGCCGTGTAGTTCGTCAACAAAAAAAAAAAATCTCCCGGACCCAACGCTTCCCGAAGTGGCGGTCAAAGATAGCTTAGTTTTTGATTTTTTTTTAATGATACACAGATTGACCAGAGAGGCTGGCCTTGATTGCTTCACCGGATTGTGAGGTGGCACAGCTCTTAGGTCGCTTAGCCTGAACCTCTATTGCTAGTATCTCGACAAAAGGGTCCCCCCGCTGAGGGGAAAGTGTGGTTTATAGTTTTTGAATGTCCCTGAGATTATCCGTGAAATAGCAACCAACCGAGTCGTGGTTCGGCATTTTCGGGCGCCCTCGGATCGGAATGCTTACGCGTAACACAGTAACCTTCCAAGCCGAAGGTACCCCTCACCGGGGGGAACCCTTGTGTCGAGTTACTAGTGATAGAAGTTCAGGCTAAACGACCTAAGAGCTATGCCACCCCTCATTCCGGTGAATCAGTCAAGGGCAGCTTCTCTGACCAATCTGTGTAGTTCGTCAAAAAAAAAGTTTATGTAGTATAAGGTAGCCCAAACCCGAACGAAGCGCTTTACTTCATCTTTCGTTATTCGTACAGCAAGGGTCTGGAATAGTTTGCCTGCGTCTGTCTTTCCCTCAGATTACAATGTGGGTATTTCCAAGAGTAGAGTGAATAGGCATTTACTAAGTTAGTGCTCCTTATCATCCAGGACTGCATTTTCACTTAGAACCAGGTGGGATCATAGTCAAGCACTTGGTTAGAAAGTTTAATACTTTCTAATAAAAACGCACATCTCAGGCGAAGAATTTAAATAAAAAAAAAGGAAATTAGATATTAGATGGACATTTAATTTTATATTTAGTTTTATCACCTTTTTAACCCTTTAGCGGTGTAGACATGACATAATTTCGTCCTATAAATGACGGGTGTTGGGGCCATCGACATACAAGCAAGTTATGTTTGTTATTTCATAACTTCGTAAGTTATAAACCATTTAAAAATATACATATTTTTGCTTGAAAGGCGGATGTTTCAAGGTTCCATTTTAGGTATATCTTATTAAGACTTATCTGAAAACTTGGGAATCGATTTTGCTTTTAGTAAAAACATATATTGTAATATTTTGTTTTATAACTGGCAGCTAATACCCACATTGTAGAGGGAAGCAGACCACGAGGTAGATCGCCGATGCGATGGTTGGATCATCCACGAATGTGTCCGATTGACGACCAGCAGGCGGAGGTGGCGAGACGTCGTGCGTGCTGTTTGCTGCCCAACCCACCGGATCATGATGACCACGACCACTCTGACAAGAGTGAAGCGACCAAGAAGAAGAACTGGCAGCTACTGTTAGTCCTTAATTGTCAATTTCACGGGATTAATTTATGGCCGTAATCATAGAGCGCTCAACCAGTGGCGTAGCTACCTAGAGGGCAGTGCCCCTGGGCCCTCGACTTCTTACCAGAAATCTCAATCGACATTTATCGCTAATTGAATTAAAAACGAAATCGCATTAAGCCTGGATTTTATACTTTTACGAAAACTAAAGCTAGGAAAAAATTGTAAATATAATTGTTATTTAGTTGGTAGGCCCGTCCTTTATATACTGAACCCTTGAATCTTTTCTATTTCTTTATTTTAGTAAATCTTTTCTCAATAAATATCTAATAAATATATAACTATCTCACTAATAATCGTTATGGATTTGTCATAAATATGAATTTAAAAACACTTATTATCACGGTCACTTATAAACATTGACTTGTAATTATATCTAAGTTTCCCAATTGAAAAGCATCACACAAATCATTTTACATAAGACAATAAATAGGATGATGTATTCTGGGATTTGCTATTTCCGCCAGTATGGGTAAATGTGTTAGAACATAGAAACCATGCACATACATAGCGCGTATTATAGAGTAGGTAAACTTGAATAAATATCGAATAACATCACATTCGTTACACATCGATTCTCGTATCGAGTAAACATTGGCGATCAGCGGGCAATGATAGCATCTATATCGGTTGGCGCGGATGGAGAACAGGTGTTGCCAGACAGGCAAAATAAACTGAACCGTAATCGATTTTAGAGCTTTGGAGCTAACAATGCGCTTCAATTGATAGCTGTGTGTTCAGGCATTAACAGGCGCGTAAGATTTATTTTTATATAATGTTGTTATATAAATAAATGTGGATTAACAATCTCGATTATGCCAGACTGAGAACATCCAGACAAGCGGTGGACAGTGGGTTAAACATTCTAGACGTGTGATAATAAAAAAATGCTTTCAAGTTCCTTTTAACCCCGGTTAAACACTTACAAGTAAATAAAGACATAATATAACAGATATATAAGATAAATAAATTAAAATGTATCAATTAGGAATAACAAATACTTACACAGAAGAATACAAATTAAAATCAATTTCTAGACTTAACATGTTGATGTCTTGATATCATAGAATATAGAAAAAAAACCGTATAGTGTCGGACACCAGGTAGGAACTAAGTTCCTTATAATAAGAATATCAATTTCGATTTCTATTCGAGGTATAAAGTTATTATACGAGTATAGATTATTTAATACGATTATTTTATTGATAAAAATAAAAAAAAACTACTTTACAAAATGATCTTGACATTTTTATTTCATTTACCATGATTAATGAAAGTATGTAATTATTAATAGCGCCATCTATCTAAACCAGTTGACATTAAAATACTTACGCTTTTATTTAACGTTACGGACATTATTTGCCGGGTAGAGTAACTCTTCGATACCGCTACGTAATGATTGTTGTATGCGTTTTCACCAAGTTTATAGGATTCTACATGTGACCGGTGATCTGGTCATTTTTGTACGTACGAAACCGAAAACTACATGTTTTGTACACATTAACAATTGGCATTCGAATTTGTTTTTTGTTGGCTTTGTTTCGTCTTTCATTATCCGTATAGCAAAGGTCTGGAATAGTTTGCCCGTGTCTGTCTTTCTGTGGGTCCATGGCATGAGATTACATTTAACAAGTCTTAATACTTATTTCCGTGGAAAATTCAATTTCAAAGTAAAACATTGTCTAACACACATGTGTTACATTTATTGCGGCTCAACTTAATTAGTTTACATATCTAAGTGTTAGTAACTTGATAACCGCAGTGAAAAGTGAACGTCTTTAATCTTCATTGTGTGAATGGACGTGATAAGTTTGTTTCTGCTATTATTAAATTTGATCGCTATTACACGCGACTTCGCTTTTTTATGGTTGATTGCCGTTGTTTAGGCGAATGATTTGGCCTGCTGTTTGATTGAATGATTTAGACCCTCTAACTTCTATTTGTTAGCCGAAAGCTTTTTTTTTTTTTTTAACCTGTGGGGAACGTACCTAGCCGCGTAAACGCCCCCCGGGGGAGGGACGAATTATGTCGGGCCCTCACCGACTAAACCCCACAGGGTGTTCCCCCACGGTCGCGTATGGTGGCAGGGCCACGGGAACAGAGAGACCTCCGCGGCCCCGCCCGCGACTTGACGCCTTTCAGCGTCTCCTCCCCTGCCCTTCAGGCAAGGCGCACCCGAACACCTAAGGCGCGCCTTCCTCCATAGGCCTCCGCAAGCGGGTGACAAACCCCCCCGAGTCGGTCACCTGGAGGCCATGGGGGCCGGGAGTGCGAGTTTGACCTCGTCCACCCAGCCCCCAGCGACGGTCAAGATGTTTGGCCCCGCCGCTAGCCAGACGGCCGCAGCAGGAGGGTCACCCCTCCCGCCGCAGCCCCTCCACGCCGCATTAACGGTGCGGTACCGCTGAGTCGCGGGGGATAGGAAGAGTGGCAACGACACACCAACACTCCTCTCCCCCCGCGACTCCCTCCAACGGCCGCCGCAGGAGAGTCGCCCCTCCCGCTGCGGCCCACCACCGCATTCGCGGTGCGGCACCGCTGAGTCGCGGGGGATAGGGAGAGTGGCAACGATACACCAACACTCCTCTCCCCCCGTGACTCGTACATTGGCCGTAATGGACAGGCTCCTAAACCTGGAGCCCGCCTTGCAGCCCCTCCATGCCAGCCCTTCACACGGGCCGGCGGGTGGGTTCCTCTTAGCTTCACCGTGGGGAGGCGGACCACGGCTACTGAGCCCCCCCGGCACGACAAGCCGAGAACCCTTCGGGGGGGAGCCGAAAGCTTGACCTAATCTAGGCTATCGCTATAAGTTCATACCATTTGTATCAGTTTTATGAAACAAGTATATTTACGAGTAAAAATCAAAAACAAATAGTATGAAATAGTAAACGCCTCTACGCGCGGACACTTTCCTTATGTTTCGCATTTTCGCTTATATCCTCTTTCTTTTTTTTTTGGATTTAGTGTATCTTTTTAACCCAACAACATCAAAATAGGACCTCACACAAACCGTACCCTTTCAAAGATATTTCTAATATCTAAAACACTTCTTATATGACAGCGCTACGGGTGCAATAATAGTAAAAACAAAAAAGTACACACATATAGACAGGCGATATGACGAACGGTTATCAACTACGTCACCGGACGGTCCGTACCGATACGGCGAAGGGACTTTCAAGCAAACAGTTATCTACACAAAGAGAGATTATCCATATTACCGATTTAACTTTAAAACCATGGAAGTATCATAGAAAATGTGACTCTTTCTCAAGTTCAATGGTTCCATGTTACTAATGGCTTCTGCTGTTGTACGAATGCTTCGGCACGAATGGATTTTGGTAGTACTACGAAGTTTTATAGATTTGGGACCCTGTAATTGCGTTTTGCTTAATAAATATATAAATGATTCATACTGATATGCCCTTTACTATATATATATATATACAAATATTATATTTGTCCATGGCCCAATATACTAATCCCTACGCAAATAATTGTTTATCGAATTCAAATCATACTGTTTAGAAAGTTTCCTTTCTTTCTTGGCGCTGGGATCATTGCTATATTACGAAGTTCTGGCGCCTATATTACGTTATTTCTTCTTGATTCGTGTTCGATATAATTATGGAGTCTTGTATTGTCATAAACCTACCAATATCCTATAATTTTTTTGCACCTTCATCAACAACCAACCGAAGCGATCAACACAAGCGGTCTTTTATCTAACAGCCCTCTATTTACTCAAACCCGGACTCTATCACACAAAACTTTCGTGTGACGCAAGCCGCGCAGTAATACTCGTAAAATTAAATTGAACTTGCGAAGTAATATAAAACACATTAAAGAGGCAGTTTATTGTAAACAAACCACGGCGCGGCGTGCACCATCAGTTAGTGTTCGTCAAACGTCCATTCCATCACGGCTACGCAACGCCCAACTGTGCGGGACCAATCGGCGAGCTGATGGAGTGTGGACACGCCTTCTGCCTGCGCTTGCGCATGTAAAATAACCCCAGTGTTGTTAGTATTGCAGACACCCTCGACGAGAGTGCACGGATTCTGTGTTGTTATGCCATGACGTCTATAAACAGTGATGTAAACACAAATAAACTTAAGTTCAGTGTGGAGCGTATTTTAGGGAATAATGACAGTTCCAGTGTTAGTACGCCGGTGACGGAGATCCCGCGGGCTCAAGAACCCCCGTGTGCTGGTTGTGTGGCCGCTCTTTACCGGTGCTGCAGGGAGGAACCCCCTCTCTTGCAGCTCCCTCTCTCTGTTCCCTACGCCCATTTACATCCAGCTCTAAGACCTACAACTGGTACGTTCCCCGTATACTTAAAAAAAAACGTAGCAAATATGTTTTAATATACTTTTTAATATAATTCTTTATTAATTGTAAACTTCCGACTTCTAGTGTTCAAAACGTTAGCAATCAAAATGAGATAAAACCGCAATAAAATCCATAAAAGCGTTTTAGTAGAGTTGTTTTAGAATATTCTTTGTTCTAGAACAAGCTGTACTAGAATCATAGACTAATATCTTTACAAATAAAAATATTTTTAAGGTATACGATCTAGCATATCATATATCATGTAATGACCAGAATATTAACATTATTATTGTGGTAATAAATTATGTATAACTCTGTTTATATTATCCGGTATTTTTTTATTAAAATTTAAGATTTTTAGTATATTTATGAATGAAACAAAAACCGACTTCAAAAAAGGAGGTTACCAATTCATCTGTATGTTTTTTAAGTTGTTAAAGTTGGAAGGAATAATATTCGACTGGTTAAACTGATTTTGATGATTCTTTGTTTTATTTGAAAGTTGGTACTTCCTATGTGGTCCCATTCCAATTCCGACAATGTCTTCCATGAGAAAACCTTATAAATCTTAAATTTGCATTATGTGCGCGACAAATACACGAATAACCTACTTATATCTAAATCAATAACCTTCCTTCCTCACGTTTTATGGAGCTCCCCAGTATATCTTTAGAATACAAAGTCCTTTCCAACAAAATTGATATGGGACCAACATTCAGTAAGTGTCGGCGCTCTGATTGCAGTCTATAAAAATACGAATTGCACACCCCATACTTTCCTGAAGACGGTTAAAATTTTTTGATTGAACAATTTCATAAAGTTACCACAACTTTGAAGCTTTACGTTGTAGTGGGATCTTCTTTATTTAACAAAGAGATATAGGATTATTTCAAAAAGCAGATCGGCAAATAGAGAGCAGAGTGTATGAGAGGCTTGACATTAGCTTCAATAATTAGTTATTAGAATACAAGCTGGGCCTTCACCGCCGAGAAAATGCTACATTAAAAAGATAAAAAAGTTCCAGCCTTTGGCACATAATTACAAATGACTATCTGTGTATGACAACATGTCGATAATGTTTGGAAATCTTTAGAAGTATTTTTTCTGATCTTTAATTTACGTACAAAGCTTTGAGAGCAAAAGATCCCGCAACCAAAGCAAACTAACTAAAGCTGAAGACAAACAAATATCGAAAGTTGAAAAGGTTTCCGGCCGGGTGTGTGTACATAAAAAATTGGAACAAAATCATATTTTGGTTTAAACTATTTGTTCTTTACAATGAGTTCCGTGTAGTACATAAGGTACCTAGTGTTAAATCAACTCATTTTTAACCGACTCCAAAAAAAGAGACGGTTTCAATTCGTCTTTATCTTAAAGCGGCCATAGCGTCTCGATATATGAATCGACTTTAATCGTTTTTGTTTAAAAGGATTTGATTACAATAGATCCCATATGAAATTTGTTGGCATAGAATTTTTGATTTCAAAGATACCAGGGAACTCCTAAAGAAAGAAAGCTTGAATGTTGTTGTCCGGCATTCTGTTAATCATTAGCTTAATTGCATCACAAAATAAAATTATAATTCAACAAAGGCACTTCCGCTAAGAAACTACAACAAAATGAATCGACAAGGTACACAAAATAACCCAGAGACATAATAAATCAAAGATGCTCATATATAATTTCGATCGTATATTCGAACTGTCTTTCGCAAGCAACTGCAATGTATAAAAAAATAATTTTGTTTTTAAGCAAGTAGTTCATCTGATTTTAATAATCACCGCCTGCCACGATCATGTAAAATATTTCATCATATTATATTACATAAAACATCATCATATTATATAACATACGTTTCGTTCGACGCAGACCCTATTACTCTTTTATTTCCTAAAGTTAGTTACAGCCTTTATATATATAATACATATATAATGAAGTCTATATATTTATCTGAAATAAAAGACTAAATTGCGTTTCTTTATAATATTTAGAGAAACAACATTTAATGTCCGTATTTCAATTCTATCTATTATATATAAATGTCACACATTTCATTGACATTTTACATTTAAAATTATAAAAATACAAAAAGAAATAAATTTAAGTAAAGAAGGTTTCATATCTTTACTTTACATCTCCCCCCTTAAAGAGAAACAATTACAATTTATATAGTAATTGTTCATTTGCGAACAATCACCGGGGAAAGTTTTGTAATGTGGTACAAATTTGATGGCATGTTGGCCGCAGGCCTTCTCCGTAAAGAGAGTATAAGGGGATAGTCCGCCACGCGGCCCTAGTGTGGATTGGCAGACTTCACATGCCTTAGAAAAAACTTCTAAGACTTGTAAGGTTTCCTCAAGATGTTTTCCTTCACCACCGCGCGAATGGTAAATCAGCACATAAAATTGCAACAACAAATTTAGTGGTCGGCACCATCCGCATGGGGGATCGAACTCGCGTTGCTACTAGCGTACTATGCAACTTAAATCCAACCAACCGCCCGGACACTGAGCTACCAGGGCTCTATTAAGTTTTACTATTACTTAGTATATAGTATTATACTAGTACTTATCGTATTAGTATAATACGATAAGTATAATATGTTACGATGTTCTAGTTCTTATATCTGATTTCATCCTCTACATTCATAAACCATTATCTCAATCACCAAAAATGGTCATATACGAGTACCCTTTTTTTTTAGCCTGTGGGGAACGTACGTCGCCGCGTAAACGCCCCCCAGGGGAGGGACGATATATGTCGGGCCCTCACCGACTAAATCCCACAGGGTGTTCCTCCACGGTCGCGTATGGAGACAGGGCCACGGGAACAGAGAGACCTCCGCGGCCCCGCCCGCGACTTGACGCCTTTCGGCTTCTCCTCCACGGCCCTTCAGGCAAGGCGCACCCGAACACCTGAGGCGCGCCTTCCTTCGTAGGCCTCCGCAAGCGGGTGACAAACCCCCCCGAGTTGGTCACCTGGAGGCCATGGGGGCCGGGAGTGCGATATACGAGTACCCTGGTATCTTAGTATCTTCTAACTAAATGGCACGTAATTAAAATTAAGTAAAGTCTTTTCAATGAAATTCAAGAAATATTGCTCGCTTTCTTTAAAACAAAATCTGTAACATTCGCGCCACTAAGAAATGACGCATATACTGTACGTTTTTTCAACTAATTTGTTCAAAGTGCAGCCGTTTTAAGGAATCTAGCTAGCGTCAATGGTTTTTCCGAATCGTGATAATTTAGGGATAATAGGGATAAGGGCCTAACCTAACCTAACTCCAACCGAGAGTGTTTTCGTAAAATTTATTGTAAATTTTGTCTCTTAAGATCAAGTGAGCAGCTTTTACTCTTATAAAAAATATATCTCAAAAAGTTGTGAAAGTTACTACCTGAGTCACTATGTCCATTACCTTTTTAAATTGTGGAATCAGTCAAAAACACATTTGAAGTCGATGATTTTGCAAAATACTGTATCAGCTAGGACAAGTGAATTCGAAATCAAAAGTACCATCTTAGCAGACCTATGTCTGCTTTTATAAGCAATAAAAACATTTTTGATAGGCAAATTACGTTAAACTGCATTCAAAAGATTGCAAAGAAACTTACTTAAAATACTTTATTGTAATATAAACTGTAATTAAAGTGAAACAGATTTATATGAGGTCGAGAATGAGTTATAATGCAAATGTATGGAGTTTATATTCTTGAGCTCGGACTTCACCCATTCACTTCTGCGAACGGTCTTCAGAATTGCCTCTGTGCTCCTGCAGATCATAAAGATCGCTGCTATGTAGTCCTTTACTTATGAGGCTGTGTTGTCACTTATTGAAATAAAGTGGAAACGGTGTAAGCGATTCCGCCATATAGACGTAGTCATTTTATTATTGGAATCATAATATACATACAACGGGGTGTCTTCGATGCGTGAACCAGAGCATTCTCCAACACCACCTTCAAAATTAGGCATTATAAAAACAAAAGAAAACGTAGTAACAGTAGGACCCTTATTGACAAGTAACCAATTCAAGAACATTACAAAAGACCACGGACACAAGTCTGTGGTTGCGCTTTATTGAATAAATAAATATAATATATGTTTAAATAGTTATATATAACATAAATGGTAAATAATTAATGATTTCTTTATCTTACAAGTATATATTTTCAGTATACAGGTTACCTTTGCCACGAGCATCGTCACCACAGACGTCTACGCCGCGTTGCGATGTCTCATCCAGTGGTAAAAGGAAGCGCTCGTGGTCGCGAGCTGTGTTCAGCAACCTCCAGAGAAAGGGACTGGAGCGACGTTTTCAAATTCAAAAATATATTACTAAACCTGACAGGCGACAGTTAGCGGCCACACTGGGACTTACAGATGCACAAGTAGGTACAAGTTAAATCAACAGTAAAATTGCACTAATAGAAAAAGAACTGAGACTTTCTCCTTAGAGAAAATTAGTTAATATACAATATTAGAGTCAATAAATCAAGCACTTATTTTAGCAGTTGTTGTTAATTTTTCAACCTTGCTACTAACCTATATCTACGATTCAAAAAGGAGACTTTTTAAGGAGGAGGAGGGGTTTTTAACCCCTACTCCAGTAGATGAAGCAGCATTTTTTAAATGAAATCTAGGAATATTTCTTTTTTTTTTCAAAAAATATTTCTAACATTATTGTTACCCATTCCAACTAAGCTTAAGCTTGTGCTACGATATAGTTCACGTCAATAGTCGAATGGTGGATTCGAACCTACGACCTTACGATTCGCAGACCGTACCCTGAACCATTAGGCTATTGGAGCTTTAACTGCTGCAGCTCCTCTGTTGTTCATGAGCGACGGTTAATTCCTAACAACTAAATCCCTTACCTGAATTTCTATTCGTGAGAAAGTTACTAGTACAACCCTATGCAATGACAAGAATGATGGCGGCCAGTACAAATATGTCAAAATGAGTACCCGCGCCCCTCAACATTCAGTTTATACATAACTAGCAGATTACCAAATCTAGCAAAACTTGACAACTGTCACTGAATGTTGACTATGACATAATTGTAATAGTAGACACTGTTTAAACGTTATGCTATTACAGGTGAAAGTATGGTTTCAAAATCGCCGCATGAAATGGCGACACACGAAAGAAGGTCGTGCCGGCCTGGGAGGGCCTATGGGGGCAATCAAAGATCCTGATTCAAACATCGTCACTGATGATAATGAAGACATTGATGTTGACACGTTAAGTGACTAGATTTTTTAAGTATTTTTAATAAGTAAGTAATCTAATTTATATTTTTTTATGTAATTTATTTAAACAAGACGTAATTTTAAATAAAAAATCTTGTAAATAATGACCAAGTTCATCGCAATTTTTAGGCATTGAAATAATAATAAATGCCTTTTAAAATAAATCAAAAATTTTATAAGATAGATTTTAAGCGAAACAGAACTGACATTGGAGTTTTATTTTAACCTGTAAATGTCTGATACTAATTAAACTCGTAACAACACAAACCCAATGATATATGAAATTTTATAAACATAACTGTGTGATAACAATGTAATAATTTCATAATGTTGCTGAAAACATGCACAAAGCTAGGATTTGCGATATATAATTTGATATGTCAGTAAATCTAAATTGTAGTCTCATGACCAATCAAAATACTTTTTAATATTAATATATAAGCGTCAATAGCCTAATGGTGTAGGGTACGGCCTGCGAATCGTAAGGTCGTGGGTTCGAATCCACCATTCGACTATCTCATCTGCATCTGTCATTTATATGTTACTGACATCTCAATACAGACTAAAACGAATTACGTCAGCCCATTCACACAACTGCCGAAGCTATTGTGTTGTTTTTGTTGATGAATATATTTCAAATGCTTGGTAAACGTTTGGATTATTTCATCAGCCTTTGGAATAGACGGAAAAAGTTAACGTATTCTGCTTAAGCATCCAAACCATAGACAATAAAAACTATCTTACTTTATAGCCTTGGTAGAGTATTATTTGTCCAAATCCAAGTGCTGATTAAAACGTGGTCAGTGGTGAAGGAAAACATCATAACCAAACACGTTCATGGCGAAGTTTTCGAAGTCATGTGATATCCCATGGTGTACTATGCCCTTATTCTTTCTTTAGAGATCCTGTATCTTCCAATGCGATTAGATGTGAACAGAGATTACGCAAGTTTGTCGCTTTACCACAACTGTGAAAGTCGTGGTGTATTTAAGGAAACTGAAAGTTGCCATCGGTATTCACCAGCATATAGTGACGGGGAAGGAAACACTGCCATCAGCGCGCACAAGACATGCTATGGACGCTCATGTAATTTAGCCAATAGTTAAAGATACATATACATAGCAATAATAAATTCATAATATAATTTTACATATAAAAATACCGTACAGAAATTTTATTTCTATAAAAAAATTAGCAGGTAAATAAAAGTATATATTTCATTGACTTAAACTTTATTTTCTACCTCTTTAATGATTTTTCTTGTTTACGAAAGTTACATATCAGAAAACTAATGTTATATTTTAAATTTGTAGATAAAATCGAACGGTAGCTTGCAAACAACTATTAAAACTCTTTGTTTCTATATCTGTATAATCTATATCTAATACTTCGAACCATAAATTTATAGTCTGTTTTTTATGACACACAAGACACTATGAATGAAACTAGCTTTGGTCCATTTTGACCCTCTCCGACTAGAGGAGGTCAAAACCATGGTCTGAATCACGGATTAGATGCTTCTTTCGAATTAAACCAATATTTTCATCAATATATTCACATTCAAGCTATTATAATTAACAAGTTTCGCTTTTAAAACAATTTCCCGCGTTTTTTCTCATATTGATTATAGGTTATAATTTCTATTTTCAATCATTTTAAGTTAAAAAGTTGTTTTCAGCAGTAAACACTGCTAGGATGAAAATGAGATGAGAGTTTAGTGCATTTTATGTTGCCATTTAGTATTGATAAATAGCGAGAATACGAAATCAATACTAATTTACTAATATATTATGCATTTACTAATAAAGTATATAATTTACAAATAACAAACCTTAATATAGATAGAAAAAACAATATATCATTGTATTTAATCTGGTATCTTCTTTTTTTGCTTGTAGTTTCAATTGTATTTTTATATTAGAATATCCTAGGATCAAATTTATTAGAATCTTCAATACGTATAGCGCCAACAGACGAGGTAAATACATTTCAAACAATAAACAAACTTACACAAATGCATTTCTTTGAACTAAGCAATGTTTATTGCTCAATTATGACTTATGTCGTCAATGTGTGGATGTGATTTATTTATTTATTAATAGGGAAACCAACGGCAAATTTTACTAAAAAGTACACCTATTTAGTAATAATAATATCCCGTTATACATTTGTGATGCTGTGATGCCTCCTGGTAAGCCAAATTCAAGTAATTTCCAGTATCAAAGCTCGTCCTTAAATCGACAGGCGTCGAATGGAGTTTGAAATTTATATATATTTAGTGTTCACTATTAACTTGCACTAAAGATGCGAATGTTGGCAATGTTCGGTAAATTTGCCGAATATTACAGCAAAAAAGTCCCCACATGTGATCTTTTACGCCCAATCATCTTTATCAACGCTCAGAAATATTTTTAAGCAATTTAAACAATGTGAATGTTAATTATAAAATAATATTATGGGAGAAATTTTAATAAATAATTGAAATAACGGTGCATTTAATAAAAGACCCGTAGTTAGCCGAGAACGTAAGACGCTAGACACACAGCGCCTTTCCGACATGTACGAACCTGTTTACTACGCAGTAAAAATATACCGAATATTCGGTTATGTATGTTTTGAACCGAATATTCGTATTCGGTTTAACTCATATTCGGCACATCTCTAACTTGCACCATCACATACAGAACATAATAATCTGTGAAGCAGATGTAATTGCTTTATCAGTTCACTCTATTATGGTTCTTTAATATATTTAGATTTTATCTGTGATTATTATATTTATTTATTCCAATGGCCTAAGGATCTTGGTAGGTTGTGTAATAAGAAGGCACTCTATCACGTGGGATCTAATAAGTTAATTGCGTCACCAAATTTGACCTAAAAAAAATTAAATCAATTTAAAGCAAGATATATGATAGACGGTCTTGTTTGGTAGCCCTTACTCATTATTACTGTTGACGCCTACTCCGTTAAGATTAAAAGGGCGTGATAGTTTATTGTTTTAAATAAAAATAACTATGTAAAACATTTTTCTATCTATTTTATCTATTATGTCTTATATCTATTTACAATTACAGCGCCCAATGTACGGTATCATTTTCACGCGTTATTTAGCTAATAATCGACAAGTTTAACTTTACTTCTGGAACTACCTTCCATTCTTTCTCTATCTCCACCGTCGCTACGGTTTTGCGGACCTTTGTGAATGTAGTTTTTTATTCCTCTGTCAGTGAAAGGTCTTTTCTTCTCGGAGTAATAGCTTTTCTCTTGTTCCTTACTTTCGTATGTCTGGTCAAACCGACTGTTCTCTATAGTCTTAGAGCTATGCTCTCTATTCGGATGTCTTTCAGGCTTCTCATCTTCATGTCTTCTATCATGCGGGTCTCTGTTGTGACATTCATCTGTACCGTCCTGGTAGCGTCTCTTTTGGTAATGTGAAAATTCACCAGTTTCCTGAGGCCGCGCTCGGGTTGGCGGTGATTGCTCCTTGACCACTTCCCGCCCTGGTGTACGTTTCCGTTTAGGTGACGGGGATTTTGAACGACTTCTAAGGGTTCCCTTTTCTACTGACGCTCTGTATACAAAAATGAAAGTTACAAAATGATTACGCAGCCATTTTGCATGAAGGCACTCCTTGCTAGGAGCGCACGATAGATATCGATAATACATAATTATCGATATATGGACGCGATATATCGCTTCAATCCAATATTATCGAATCATGTAATATCGGTATTTATATCGATATATTTCATCCGATATACGAAATATCATAAGAAATTTAATAAAAAAAGCATTCCATTCTTTCTTTTATCTGTACTTGACAACTTGAACAAAATAAAACCCTTACTTGCGCTGCCATCATTAAGAGTGTAGTATGTTAATATATTCCTACTCTTCACGACGGCAGGACTCGTTGTATAAATTTTATAATCTATGCATGTAGTCTGTACTGCTAGCAGAATCAAATCAAATAGTCTGGGACGTATCCGAAGCGAGAACCTCTCAGTTACGCGCCGAGTACTCTATTAGTGCAAAACATTTCTAATATTTAATATTAAACGCTAATTAATTATAAACAAATTTCGATATATTTGTGCAATATATCGCGTAGTATCGATACAATCTAACGATTTATCGTTATAGTTTTGGCTTGAACATCCCTACTCCTTGCACTACACAGCTTGATTGATGTTTAGCCCATTATAGTCCGAGACCTAGCACCAAAATTTAGGCAGGTATTTGAGGCAAGCTGAAAAACTTGTCCCATAGCTCTTCTATTATACCCCAACACGGATCCGCAAACCTAGCTGGTGAGTAGCGGGGCTAAATCAACCCCTAAATTTTTTTAATATTTTTTTTTGCATCTAAAAATTTGTTTGATGCAATATGAAATTTTGATATGTTATAGTTTAATGTTTAAAGAAGCAGAAAAAAAAATAAGCCAGACAATTTGGGCGGGGCTTTGACATTGCCCGACGCGTGCAAACATTATTTAGCAAAAAATGTATTGGAGGCAATTTGAAATTTTAATGGGAAATTATTTATAACGAATAAAAAATATTCTTAAAAATACAGATCATTTTGTTGGAACTTTCTACTTGCCAGGTGATAAAGCTACTTAAGTTAGAAAGTTAACAAAGCTATTTCTATTAATACGATAAGGAGTCAAATATAAGTAATTTATAAGAAAAATGTTTCACAAAAATTAAGAAAAAAAATACCGTGAAGACGATCCGCTACTGCTCCTATCAGAATCACTGGAGCGACGATTCTGCTGATGTCTCATTTCACGTTGTCTGTTCGTTGTGAAAGAAAATTAATCTATAATATATATCTATTGACTCCGGATTATACAAGATGGACACACACAACTCGGGACGCTATGGGAGCTACCCTACAATCATCTATCAAAATGGCGCAAGACAGAAATGTCTGGAAAAAAATGGTGGCCAGGGTAACGCAACATAGTCACGTCCCTCAGTCACGAGGTTACGACATAGAAGAAATATAAAATTGTCCAACAGTGGTACCTCGACATAAGAGTTTAATTCATTCCGTAATCTTGCTCATATGTCAAATTGCTCGTACCTCAAAGCAAATTGTCCCCATTGAAATTAATTGAAATGCCAATGTATATAATAGTCTGGAGGTGGGAGAAACTGTTAGTGTAGTGTTCGTCTGGTATCTCAAAAACACTCGTATGATATACAGACTTGCGACGCAGCTTGATGACCAGTTCACGCATCTCCTCATCTCGCCGAGCTTGTCTCCGGTTCTCCCTCTCCTGTCGCTCAGCCTCAGCCCGCTTGTCGGCTCGTACTAAAACAAAATTTTCTTTTACTTTCAATCGGAACTGCCGCTTATATATACACTAATACATAAAATAATTGCTAGTATGCCGTTTTAAATTTTAAGATTACCTTTACTGGAATTTAATAAACTATATATATATATATATATAATATATATAACTATATATATATAAAATAAACTTGATTGGAGCGCGTGGCTCAGTAGTGAATGAAAACATCATGAGGAAACCTACATGTCTTAGAAAATTTCTAAGACCGAGACACAGAATAAGAGAATAGAACAAGTATACTTAGAAGTAAAACGAAAACCCACTTCAAATCAAATCAGTGACGGATTTTAATGTTTTATAAGCTACTGTTACTTAAATTATCTTATGACTACTAATGTTACTGCAAATCTTCGGAACTAAAGGTCCTATTTGTAGCTAGTTTATTAATAAATTTTCATTGGCTCTAATGCTGGGACTATCGGAGCCCACTGCACCACAACTTGCCCTTGTTGTAACTAGCTTTTTCTCTTGTTGTTTAGGCCTGCCTTCTGGGGGGAAGGCTGCGGTTATGTGGAGCTTTTACCCACTAAAACCCTCCGGGTGGCCCTTCCTCGGTGCATAGTGAGGGTCTCCGGGATTTCCAGTGGAACGCACCGAAGCCCCTCTGCACTGTGCACTTAAGAGAGCACGTCCCGGGGGAGGAGGGTAATCCCTCCCGCCCTGTGCCCTCGCAGTGCAAGGCGTCACAGGCCAGCCGATGTCGCATTCTTCCGAGGTCCAATTCACCCTTGTCGCGCAGTGAACCCGAGGCCCCTTTTGTTCGCCTTCTACGACAGGCAGGGGATACCACACTCTGATTCTACGAGCCCAGAAGTACAGGGCCATTGTAACCAGCTGTGTTAACCAAACTTACATTGCTTTGATAGCTGAGCCTGCATTTTCCTTTTTAATTTCTCCTTCAAAGTCAACGTCTCTCTCGAAGGTCCCTGTAAAAAACATCGTGTCAGCAATACTTGTTTTATATAAAGAAACTCTTGAATGTTCCATTTTAAAGTTATATATACATATATATATACGAATATAAAATCACACGCGTCATTTTAACCCCAGCAGGATGAACAGAGGTGGCAACAATATCTTCTTCGGGCTTATTATGACACATATATATGATAGTAAAAAGCGAATAATGAAAAATAAAATAGAATTGATAAAAATATTATATCATTAATATATAATTATTCAAAATATACATAGTAACAATATTTTTTCACAATATTATTAACATTCTCTTGTTAACCAATACAACTAAGCTTAAGCTTGTGCTAGTGGTTAATGGTGAATTCGAACCTGCGACCTTACAATTCGCAGACTATACCCTAAACCGAAGGTCGGAGGTGTTTTTCTCTGACATTGTGTCCGCATATCCCGTCATCAGAAAAATGGACTTGGATCCACTTACTGTGCAAATCCTAACAGGGCACGGAGGGTTCTCCGAGTATCTTAATAAGTTTCGATGCAAGGAGAGCCCTTCGTGCATCTGTGACCCAGAAGTACACGAGTCGGTGTTGCACATATTGACAGAATGCCCGGTGAATAATGTTAAAAGATACGAGTGTGAAAGCGAGATGAATGAAAGAATAACTTTAGATAATATTAGAAATTTAATTAGCAATAAGAATAAGATAGACATATTTATAAGGTTCTGTAGAGATGTCGTGAAAAAAGTAATAGCAAGAAATAAAACATAGTGTAAATAGATAGAAAATAAGATAATGAAACGGAACTGTAAAATAGAAATAGGTTTTTGAAAAATGAGAAACAAAAATAAGAAACGTATGTATATAGAAATAATAGATATAATAAGGAAAATGTATAAGTAGATAAGTAAATAAATAAGGAATTAGAAATTAGTTTTATATAAAGTAGACAAATGATACGTAAGTAGTAGAGTAATGTAAAGGTAAAATACCCCCAGACAAACACGCCGGGGAACAAACATTGAAAGAAATCATCAATAAAAAAAAACCGAAGGTCGGCAACCGACGGCTCGCGAGCGAGATGCGGCTCTTTGGATGGAAAGCTCTTTAGTACTTACTTTATTTACGCAATTACTATTTATTAATGGCAAAAAAAAATTATGGCTCTTTAAAAATATAGAAATTGTAATTTTTGACTCTTCCGACTCAAAAGGTTGCCAACTCCTGCCCTAAACCATTAGGCTCTTGAAGCCTAAGTCCACTTATATTGCTATCTGTTTTCGCCAAAATTTAAAAAGGAAACACTTTTGACACTACAACTATTCAAATAATCAGATCGTCAAACGCTTAGCGACAAACAAGCTATGTCAATGCCAAATATATAACTTGACAGGTTAGAAAAATAAATGTTAGCAATAAGTCATTAAGTAATAACTTAGAGCCTAATTCTAAGCGTCTCGATTTTTTGTTTATCAGTGTAGCGGCAGCAGTTATTTCTTATGACGAACTACACAGGCTGGCCTTGACTGCTTCACCGGATTGAAAGGTGGCATTGCTCTTAGGTCTCTTTGCCTGTACCTCTATTGCTAGTAACTCGACACAAGGGTCCCCCCGGTGAGGGGTAACCTCGGCTTGGACGGTTACTATGTTACGCGTAAGCATTCCGAATCGAGGCCGCTCGAGAGGGCCGAACCACGACTCGGTCGGTTGCTATTTCACGAATAATCTGTTGTTAGTCGATGAATACGCGAATCTCATGAAAACGCGTTTCTCTTCAATCACTACTGTTTAAAAAAAGAGGGTGTGGTAAATATGAAAGCGTACAAATGGAGTAACGAATGATTCTTACTGACTTTGGTGCTGGATCCAGACAATCGTAACTGATTCTGGTTTGTGTTTGATTTATTGCCCACCATTGGTCTGAAATCAAATGGAATATTTATTTTAATTTATATTTTTTATTACTCAACTGTGTTTAACGGAATTAACAAGAATTTAAAACTACTTTTACGGATTTTATGGGTTTTTACACATTAAAACCCCCAAGGTGGCCCTTCCTCGGTGCATGTTGAGGGGCTCCGGGATCTCCAGAGGAATGCACCGGAGCACCTCTGCACTGTGCTCTACGGAGAGCATGTCCCGGTGGAGAGGGGGTTTCCTCCCCCTGTGCCCTCGCAGTGGAAGGCGACACGCGCTAGCCGATGTCGCCTTCTTTTTTTCGCCACTTTAGCAGACGACAAAGGCCCCCTTTGTCGCCCATTGAACCCGAGGCCCCTTTTAGTCGCCTTCTACGACATGCAGGGGATACCGTAGTCATATTCTACGAGGCAAAAACAGAAAAAAAAGGAATAAGAAATTGTACTTACTTATTTTTCTCATCATCAGATGCGCTAGAAGAGGAGTCCACGGAGAGCTCACTGGAGGACTTGTCTTCCTTGCGACGTCCATAGTAACGGGGCACAGTTGGCTTACCGTGACTGCTCTTGTCATTACTGCAACAGAAATATGTATATATAAAATTGTATTTTACAATTAACATAATGAAATGCAAATTTCCGATACACAAAAGGAAACTTGAAGAAAAAACTTACTTATCGTAGGACATCGACCTCGATTTATTACGTTTTAAATAACTGTAAAAAGTTGAAAATAGTTTTAATTAAATCATTCAAATACAAACATAAAAAAAATATACACGCGTGAGAAGTTATACTTCTTAGTCATCATCGAAGAATAAGTTTTTAATTGCATGCAAATAATTAACTGGACTGAAAAACGGTAGTCAACAGTCAATGAAGTTTAAATTTGAAAAAAAAATTATTTATAAATAATACATACCGATAGTTAACCTCAATTACATTGGAACACTTGGAAAGTATATAAGCAAAATTTTTTTCGCGCCTAAAGAAGTATAACTTCAAAAAATTGACAATAGTAAAAAATCAATACAAACTTCGAGGGGCTACCAGAACGTCTACTTCTTAATGCACGCGATCTTGACCTTGAACGTGACCTTCTGTAAGGACTGTACGACCTTGAGCGTGAACTTGAAGATGTTGAGCGCGAGGATACCGATGACCTTGACCTTGTGCGCGATTTCTTCCAAGGGGGTGACCTGGACCTCGAGCGGGAACGCGAAATCGATCTAGTTCGCGACCTCGCACGCGGCCCATGAACTGTTTGACTAGAATAGTGCAATTTTGTACAATCAAAATACTGTGATGTTATGATATAAATGATTGCCCATGCTTGGACTGTCGTAGGGTCCTTTCTTCTTCTTCTTCCTTGCATTCCCCTTTCCGTACTTCCTCTTCCAATCTCACTCCCACACACTACTCTCTTCCACTCTTACAGTTTCCTACACTATTTCATTATTACACATTTTTACAAGCCGAGGTTACCCCTCACCGGGGGACCCTTGTGTCGGCAGGTTAACCGACCTAAGAGCTATCCCACCTCTCAATCCGGTGAAGCAGTCAAGGCCAGCTTCTCTAGCCAATCTGTGTAGTTCCTCATTAAAAAAACAATTGATGTGAAGCTAATCTAGCACAAGCTTAAGCTTGGAATGGTTAACAAGAATGTAAATAATATTTGTGATTTTTCTTCATAAATATATATACATATTTTTTTTTGGATGGACTACCACAGTTGGCCAGAGAAGCTGGCCTTTACTGCTTCACTGGAGCCTAAACCTCATACAAATATTATCGATAGCATACTAAAAAATCAGAATAAATATATAATTGAATCAGTATAATATAAGAAAGCCTTTTTATTTATTATAAAAAAATGTTCCATTTTTCCCCATTGAATCCCTGTTATATAGGTAAATACCTTCTCCAGAGAGTTCCACTAATCTTTGTTGTTATGTGTTCTACAATGAACTGCCTGTTTTTTAATTTTATCTTCTCAACATGTCAAGGGTCATCCTCTAGTTCTGTTTCCTCGTAGGTCATTCCATTGGGTAACTCTTACAGCTCACCCCTGGTCTGTAAGAGTTACCCAATGGAACTCTTAAAGACCGGGGGCCCATTTCAAGTTTTTGGGCCTATCGTAAGCTGCTTTTTATATTAGATTTGTTTCTACTATATATATATATATATATATGCACAAGAAAAAGAATGGCCCCTAATAAAGGTTTTTAGGAGCCATCCTTGTTCTTCCCAAGCACTTTTAGCAAGAGATTTTATTAAAGTTTTTTCTGCTACGACATTAGGACCAAATAAAAATAATTATTTTTATTATTATCAATATTAGGAGTCCTATTTTGTCAGTTTTCATTTTTCATAATGTTTCGCAGACCTACTCCATGGCAATTTGTTGAGGTTATAGATCCAAATTATGGAAACGGAATGTAAATAGTCATATAATTCACATTAGAGTGCCATTCAAATATCCAAGGAGTCGTTGTAGGATTTTTGATGTGCCGCAATCTAAAACCAACCTTCTGTCACACTCACCCTTGCCAAGCATTTCCGCTACATATAACCTTCTTAACACTAAGTCAACGTCAGTTGACATTTTTTCTAATTCACGCAAGGTCTTCCGCACCTTAGTGTTAAAAATTGTGCAGTAATTTTGGCTAACTTAATTAATTTAGTAGTGATATTTCTATTACTTTATGATTTAAAATCGTTACGTTTCTTTATAGCGAATGTTGTGTACACCTGTAATTGGCATACACAACAGGACTTAGTTTGTAAACTTGATTATTACAACAATGTATGCTTGTGTAATGCTGTTGGTGTATCTTATTAAATAAATAAAAAATAAGTAAATAATAGGTATTTGAAACATTATACACTTTATATAATTGTATAATTAGTACAAAAGAATCACTTGTTAAAAATCTAAATACAATGGCATTGAAACTTCTTGGGATAAATAAAGTAAGCAACCTATCCGTCAAGCTTGGCCAAAAGTACATTGCTGTCTATTCTCCCCAATAGAGGATTTTGGACTTATTATTTTTGTTACAATTCTTACCTTGGCTTAGGTGGTTTACGAGCTACCTCGGCATACAATTCGGTCTTCTTTAAATTGAATTTCAATTTATCTGCATATAGAGCTCTGTGAGACAGCGCTGCTGAGGATGTAAAAACAAAATATTACTTCTTCATTACAATAACTTGCTGCTCGCCCTGAGACTTGGCTTCAAAGAATCAAGTAGTGGTTTAAAATATAAAACAATAAGTAGTCCCTGAATAATTATGTAATATCTCAGATAATCGCAAATTCTTCAGTTTCAAACCCCGGAATGGTGAATCGGAGTGTAGTCTACACAAAGTTGTAGCTCACAGATATATAAGTTCGATAAATAGCACAGACTAAAATACGATATTAGACCTGATTGACCTCTTATACAAATCACAATGTCTACCAGCCTACTATGCTTTTAAAGGTTGAAATTGATATTGAAAAAAGTGTTTTTGAAGGTTGACCAATGTGTACAACGCACAAGTACACAATTCTATATGGACCATAAAGCACTCACACACAAATAAAGAAGAGATAATATAAGGTAAGGAAGAGATAGGAAGGGATTAAACTCCCCCCGGGATATGCTCTCCGAAGAGCACAGTGCAGAGGGGCTCCTGTGCGTTCCTCTGGAGATCCCGGAGCTCATCACCATGCACCGAGGAAGGGCTAACGGAGTGATTTTAGTGGGTAAGGACTCCACATAACCCTGCCTTCACCCCAGAAAACAGGGTATATTATTGAAGATTTCCCACAATCCATCAACCAAAAAAAAGATAAGAGATACAATTTTATGTCATTCCCACACAAGTTAAATCCAACAGATATATGTGTTTATCTCTTTGTAGTGTCACTTTTTCGATTTATAGTTTCTACAAGGGTATATTTTGCCCTTTTACAAAAATGCTCTTATATTTTTGCAGGTACTTAGTTCTTGTATATTGAATTCGATTTTGATTTGATGTATTTATAGTGTTAAATTTTGTGTGTAATGTATAACATAAAATTACACTTACAAGGCCTTGTATCATCTTCCTCATCACCAAAGGAGGTGATGAATTCAATGTTTCCATTGCCAGGCGAAGGACTTCGACTCAGCGAGCGACTTGCAGAGCGAGATGCCGGACGGGACAATGGAGCTGCGTAGCTTGGAGGACTCATTATACGGCTTGCCAATTTCTTGTCACTGAATTTTAATAATAAAGCAATGAGCTTGTGTGTGTACAACAAAACGTGTGACCAATAAAAATGGGGGCGTGTACTTATGTACGCGCGTTAGAAGTTATACTTCTTTGGCATGATTAAAAAAAATCACAAACTAATTGATAAACTCCTTCTTCTTTGAAGTCTATTAATAACATGCGTAAATGTATTTAGGAAATTACAATTATACAGACAGCTTTATTTTCGAAGAATTAACTGCGGTAGCTTTGCGTGTAAACAATAACCTCAAGCTCATAGCGCCATCTATCCACCACTTTACACTAATACTTAAAATGCACCTAAAGAAGTATGCACTTTCAACCTGTGACTTGTGTGACAGTGATTAAAATTACACTCTCATCATTTCGCGCCTATAGAAGTATAACTTCAAAAGGTAAAAAAGGAACCCAATGCATACCGATGAGCACGCCTTTCTCTCCTACTCTTTCTCCCAGAGAACATAGCCTTCTCCTTTTCATCCCTAAGAAGCTGCTTCTGGTGCTCAGCATCATCAGCATCGCCAGTGAGAAAAGAGAACAGATCGCATCCTGCCATTCCGAACAGTGGACCCACTGAATTCAATTCGTGTGCCTGTGCTCCACAGAAATAAAGTGTTAAAATTAAAAATGATAAATTATATATTTCTTATAACACCATAAACATAAAGCTATAAGCTTTAAATGCTGTTTTGACCAAACAAGTAACAAGTAAACAACTTACAAGTAAAAAGTTTTTAGATCCAATTTATCAGACAATAAATATCTACAGAAATGAAGTTGAACATTAATATCAAAACCCTCAGAAAAATAAATCAAAACATTTAGTTAAGATTATCATAGCAAGAACTAATGGAAGAAGAAATTTTTTAACAGAAAAAATTGATAATATCTGCATAAAAAAATAAACAATATAATTAAAATTCATTAACTAACAACAAAAAATCAAAAAAAGAACAACAAAAAACAAATAAACAGTGAATTTTAAAAATAGCATATGTAGTAACTCTCACTATTATTAGTATTACAGAGATTAGTCTTAAACCTTTACCACAGCTTGTTAGGACCAAGAAAACACATAATAAATGAAGCCACAACATTTTTCTTATGTCAAAAAACGATTGATGTCATAACCTCTTACAATACCAATAGTAGAAATATGTATACTTGACATAGTGTGGTTAACAGAAATCCAACCAGCTCTTTTTGATCTATTTTATCTTTTATTCTAGGTTAAAGACAATACATTTGCAACTACTTTAGTGTTACTCATAGGCTATGGTGATCACTTAACTGCGAGTCTCATATAATCCTTTGTATCACAATACACATGTACAAAGAAATAAAAAGGCAAATGCAAAGTTATTTTTAAGGCTGCTGTTAGTCTGAATGATTTTTAAACTAATGTACTGAAAGGTAGCTCTTAAAACACTGAACCTTAACCTCTATAGTGCTTGCATATTACTCTAGGAACCATAGCATTCACACTTGAAGAAGCCAAAGAGATACTTTAATCAGATTATTTAAAATTCTAAAATGGGGGGCACAAACTTCAAAAAGCACCGGTGTTTTAAGTGATTATCTCCAAAGGTACAGCATAGATTTATAAATAAAATCAATATGAGCAAAATAATTTTGTATTAAATACAGAATACTCAGGTTGAAATGAAAAAGCTACATAGCAAACTCCACAAAGACGGTAGACAGATAAAAAAATAAACTCACCTGTGAAGCCTCCATCTTGTTCACATCTATGCTTAAATCAACATCAATAACTTCCAAATCTGAATCATCATCTGAATCTTTCGCTTCCACTTTCTTATCCTCTGGGCCTGGAAGTTAACACTGAATGCCATAAGAATACTCCTATACATTATTAAATTTCTATCCCGATAGGTACCCAATAATATCCTTTAAGCAACGCAGCATTGAGGTTTAAAATAAGTAGGGCTGAATCTACCATTAGAGCAAGATGATTGTGCTCCAGGATCATTATAATTGTAGGCTATGGCAGCACCCGTCCCTTTCTTTTCACTTGATTTCTCTTTCTGCATTTCTTTTTCATCAATGGTAAGACCAAACTGCTCCTCTAGGGCAAGTTGATGTAAAAATTTTTCTTCACCTGAAAATACAATTTTTTTTAAAAGAGTCCTAACAATATTTTTTTTAACAAATATTATTTACATTCTTATTAACCATTCCAACGATAGGCTTGTGTTAGAAGATGGTTCACAACAATAGTCAAATGGTGGATTTGATCCCACAATCACTTTACAATTTTCAGTTTTTTTTTTTAACGAACTACACAGATTGGCCAGAGAAGCTGGGCCTGACTGGCAAGTGGCATAGCTCTTAGGTCGCTTAGCCTGAACCTCTATCGCTAGTAACTCGACAAAAGGGTCCCACCGTGAGGGGTAACCTCGGCTTGAACAGTTACTATGTTACTCGTAAGTATTCCGATACGAGGGCACCCGAGAGGGCCGACCCACAACTCGGTCGGTTGCTATTTCACGATTTTATTACTATTTTGAATTCAGACAATCCATTTCAACTTAATTGACATCTGCCGATAAATATATATCCCTAATGCAGATATAATAGATGCAGATAGTGTACAAGAAAATGTCAGTGACTTACACACTACTAAAACCTATGATCAAATAAATTGTCACTAAGTCCAAGTAGTCCATTCATATTCGAAAAACTGCTTTAGACCTATTTGCAAGCAAACTCCATCAGATTTAAGATAAAAAATAAAATATTAAGAACCTCCACCTCCAAAAAATTATACATACTTATCCCAAGAAATGCATTTTGTGCTAGTATTCTATATCTTTCATAGTTGCACTGTCTTTCTTCCTGGTTAAGAGCTTCAAGCGGTACATCTGGATGTTTTACTTCTGGTATGTGATCTAAATGGGCTCTTACATCAAAGCGATCAATTAAGTTATTGGTGTCACCTTGCCATGGCATCCTGTAAGAATTAAAATTTATTTTATAGATAAGTTTAGTAACTATGCAAAAAGAATGCTACTTAACCACCTAGGTCATTGGTTGGCTTTCCGCTAATTGTTTAGGGCATACCCAGATTATCATATCTGTTCTTAAGTTTTTTTAACAAATTAAAGGTTTCGGAATATTACCGTAAAGCATCATCATACAGCCTTTTTTTGTTAATGTGGGGTAATCTTTTTATAGTCCATCCTCCGGTACCCTGGGTGGGCCCGGAGGGATGTGTGTCAGCCGTTATGAGCGGGATGCCCCGGATCTGTCAGAGACAGGACACCCCAACGACCGGCCGGTCCTGGCAAAGGCTCAGAAAAGTCCCGACGATGCCGAGGCATAACTGGGGCCAGGTACTCATTCTGGCCCCGCTTCGGATTACGGGGGCGGCAAGAGGCGTTGGAAACGCATCCTGCGCACCCCGATACGTCGCCTGCGGAGGGAGGGAGCCTCTGCGCTCACCTTCCTGACCCGCTCATCATCTTACAGCATTCCCTACTAATGGATAGACCATTATAATAATAAGATCCTAGATTATGAAAATTAGTTTTATTTTCTTGAAAACGTAGATAAATTAAATAATTCATTTGTTAACTCACATTATAGCTGGCCCTTCCCCAGCGGCAGCGATTGCTGGATCCAAATTTATTTTGCATGGCCGTCCATGAAGCTGAAGAAACTGAGTTGGATCAGCTTTCTAGAATGATAATAAATATGGGTTATTCCGAAGATAAAGACGAAATTTATAAAAAGAATGAAAGTACAAGATAATTACAATTTTTTCATAAAAATCTTTTCGACGTTCAGCTCTCCGCCTATAATCAACAATCAGTCCACGAATCAAACGTTCTTGCTTCCTTGCCTCGTGCCACATAGTGAAATAATTTGAAATTATCAAAGAACACCATTAATTGATTTGTTAAGAACTGCGTTCACTTTTTACAATTAGTTAATGTATTTGTATTTGCTATTGCATTTACTATCATACGGCGCCATATTTCGGCACAGATAAAAAAAATTACGTTTTAACAAGATAGTGGTAACTGGTGGAGACTCTGTGCTGCAAACATACAAAATGAAAATTTGACTCATGGGGGGGTTCATCTAACTTACATTTTACCATTTTCATATTAGATGTAAGAAATAAGTGTATGTGTTTAAAAAAATACTTGGCTTAAAGGTCTTATTACCAAGCCATAAAATATTCAACAACAAAAATGAAAATTTCAAAAATGTGTAAGATTCAATTAATTTACTAATTAAATTTTATCTAATAAAATTAATTAATCAATTAAGTAGACAGAAATCAAACAAAATTGTAATCCGTTTAACGCACCTGGCCGATTCATGATTCGTCTTTTGTCTTATCCTATATTATTTATCAGTGCAGGTTAAGACTAAGACATTGAAAGTAATAAAAAGTATATTTATGAGTAAGACCAAAAACCGATTTCAAATTAAAGGTTAAATGCTGACGCCCTCATTTATTTTCGAAGTATTTTTCTTTTTTCTTCAACATTCGTGCTCATTAGCGTTATGGAGTACAATTTCGCAGATTCCACATAAACCCGCGAGGATAGGTCTCTAAATCTAAATTATATTCAAAGCACTCTTTGTTATGCAGTATTGTTTTCATAGTTCATACTTTTGTTGAGTATCGTGCCAAATGACCGAGCTAAATGTAACATCCGTGGGATTGGAACAATTCCATCTGATACACCAAAAGCTTTCACTGATATGTGTCATTTGGAACATTGGTTCACTAGATATGAATTATGAAATATGTCTAAATCACAGGTTGTTAATGTCACGATGATACGAATCTTACGTTAATTATCGCGGTCTATAATAATAATAATATACTTACAACTCATCGCATGCTTCACCCACGTTCGTCTGTTTTGAGACTGTACAGTCCGCGAGGTGTGCGGTCTTAGAGGATATTTCCTAATCAACAGGCGTGGGATCCACCGTGACATTTTGGCAGTATACGTGAACCTTACACCACTCTACTTGGCAAAAGACAACTGGCGAAAACTTACAGTGTTGACCAGTATTTGTTGCGGTCCTCGAAAGAATGTATGGAAGAGCAAGGAGCTTGACGGCGGTTTTACTGGGCCCTGACAGGGCCCGATGTCGATCTGCTCGCGTCGGTGAACTGGCTACGTTTCGGTGACCTCTTTGGGGAAACCGAGGGTTTTGTCTGTGCAATTACAGACGAGGTTATGATGACGACCAACTATAGGAAAGAGATCCTGAGTGGCGAAACGGACAATATTTGTCGGGTATGACGCCGTCCCGTGTATCATGTTGTTCTCATCTAGCTAATGGTGAGTAAATAGAATTACACAATCTCGTAGCCAGAATCATTTACCAGTAAATTGCTCTTGGTAATATGGTCTTCTCGAACAACATCTTAAGAAACTTTCGCTTGATGGCAGTGTCTAGGGTCAGATACAGAAGGCAGTACTTGGACACGGCACGCATCGTCAGGAGTTTTCTCTCTGTGTCGCCCTTACCACCGGTTTCTTGGGCCCTGCTTCGTTGCCAGTGGCACACACTAGGTTAGTTTTTTATGTTTTTATAATATATTTGTGTATTTTACCTTTTATATAAAGGTCTAAAATTAATAAAAATATAATATACTTTTTAATAGTAAATTCTATAATAAAGGGTTTGAAACTTCGCATGATAATTTAAAATATTATATTCGATTATAAAACTGCCAAATTTTAATTAATTTTTGAACGCATGAAAAAATATTATTACGTTGAATAATTAATTTTTTATTTAGTATTTCTTTCTCACTACAGATATTATCTTTATATTTTTTCTCTCTCGTAAGTCGTTAGTGGCGACATACCGAACGAGGGAGATGTTAAATACTAAAGTTGCTCAGTTAGAACGAGCAGGATAACATCGGATCACCGCTTTGTTCGTGTTGTGTAGGTGTTTCAGTTCCAAATGAGATAAATGATGCATTTGAAATTTCGTTACCGTTCCAATCTTTTAGTTTGATTGATTGGGAACAGTGAGTCAGTGAGTAGTCAGCAGTCAGAGTATCAGGGGTGATCAGCTCTCTAAGCAGCCAATACCAACATTGGCACCAATTGGAAGACTGAGACAGCGCTCTACAAAAAAATGAAATAGATGATAAATTATTGCAGTATACAAAGAGATAAAATAACCTTTCATTATAACTGTACCACGAAGCAGTTAAAAAACATTTCTACTTTTGTATTTTGTATGTGTTTTTTTTGTAAAATGGCAACTTTTTCAACTTTTGACAGGTCATAGGAGTGTATTGTTCATAAAAATTTAACAGTTACTTTCTTACATTACATTCATTTTTCAACTTTGTTAAATTAACACGAAGTTCTACTTAGTTAGTTCTTCAAAGTTTAGTGCTGTGTTGTTTTATCGTTTATATCTTTTGTGATTTATTGCCTATGAGATAGACTCCAATATGATATTGACGCTTTACTGTTTGTTGTGAAATTAAATTTAGAGATACGGGCTTATTTTGTGTGAGATTTGAGTGCATGCTTTTAGTGTATTTTTCTTTACCTTGTTGGGTAGAGAAAGTGTAAAATACGCAAAGTGTGGCATTACATCAAAATAAAATTCTGCTGTATCCCTAATAAATTGAAAAATAAAAACAGTGTTTGATTTATAAATGTTATTTATTCATTGGGTCACTCAACAAATGACTAATAGAACAAAACTATTAAATCGTCAACCACCGAGGTACTAATAATACCTATTTAAATTTGGCGCCACACGATAGTTGTCGATGGAATAAACTGCAGCGCTAGTGAGCGTTCGTGTTATCATATTTTTTGTATGAAGTTGTCGTTCTTCTCCGATAGTAGTATATATGTTCTGTGAGTCGTATCAATAAAGAGGTACACACGCCTGACTAATCTTCCGCGGAAAAACCATACGTGATACATTCATTTGAATTAATTAGTATAATTTGAAGAACTTAAAGGAAATTTTTTGTAAAACATTTACAATTACGAGTGATGAATACATAATAGTTTTATCTCTGAATTTTAAGATGTTTATTTTCTAAGTTCTCTAAGAAACATTATCAATATGGATAATATACAAAGTATTTTACCTAAAAATATTGGAATATGGATATCAGAAAAGAAGAGTCAAAAGCTAAACTGGAAGGAACTTATTAAAACTTCCAACTCACATGGTTACAACCTAATCAAGGTAATTAATTAAATAACTGTTATTAAGATTCATAATGTATTAATATTTTTTTTAGATAATAACATAATTTGAAATATTTTAGCTTGATTTGGAGAAGCCTTTGGAAGAACAGGCAGAATGTAATGTGTTTCTACATAAGTTGACAGATATTTTAGCAGCAGCTGACCAAGGCGATTCCAAGGTACATTACTCCCATAATTTCTTATTTAAATATTACGTCACCTTCAAACAATGACTGATGATATATTGACTAATTTGTTGAATTAAAAAAAATACATCTCACGTTTCCGCAGGCTTCTCGTATCATTGGAAATGTAGAGCAATATCTATCAAATCATCCAAACATAACAGTAATTGACCCATTGAACAATGTAAGAATCTTGTTAAACAGGTAAGAGTAAAGAATATCTTATTATACTTTTGGAGCTGTCAGTGTATGGAAGAGATTATGTGGGATAGAGACCTGGATACACTAGGAGATAAATATTTACTACATAAGGAATGGACAAAATTTATTTTTTATATATGTTCAACCATCCCTGAATAGAAAATTAGAGTAAATTATGCAACAATACTTTTTTGTTGCAACATGGTTGTTGGTTAAAGTTTAAATAGATTGTTTTTAAATAGATTCCAACAATTTCTGTCTATAGAAAATGTAATGGTATAATAACCTTATTTAATAAATTCTTGTTGCAATCATTTTATAATTTTGAAGAACTTGGTTACTATAAAGGTTTTGGATTCCATTTGCCATGATCAACCATTAACAAATAGTTTTAAATGGCTGTACATTATTTATGTGGCCATGTATGTAATAATATAAAATAAAATACATTGTAAAATATTATTTGCATTCCCTTTTTGTAATTGTTCTATTGACTAAATTTCTGGTAATATAGTAGAATAAAAATTCTCATACTCTGAGCTTGGGTTTATTTGTATATTGGCTGAAGCTGAAGAATCTGTAATGTTGACACAAATTGTTGCCTAACATCAATTTATTTTTATTAAGAATTTATTAATAAAAAAAGCTATTGTAGTTGCAATATGCTGGTCCCAAGTTCAAGAAGAAGTGTCTTGTCAACATTGGGTCATTTCTCTGCTGGAAAATGAGTGGAACATTATTATTGTTCTCTAATATTTTTCGAAACATTTTTATTAACTTTACCAGAATTCCACAAGTTTATGATAAATAAAATATTTTCAGGTATCGTTATTACTCCATATTGCAAGGTGAAACATCACTTCAGAGCCATGGAATATTTACACCAACTTTTGCAGAGTTTACATCAAGCAATATAGAACAAAATATGGAGATAATGCATCAGAGAGGTGTAACATTCCCAGTGATTTGTAAACCGACAATTGCACATGGTTCTAAATCTGCTCATGAGATGGTTTTAATATTCAACAAAAGAGGTTTGAATGTGTGTAAACCTCCTTGCGTGGTCCAAAGTTTTGTCAATCACAATGCGGTCTTGCACAAAGTGTTTGTTATTGGAAATAGGTAAGTTTTATTTCACTTATATTTAACATATTTAACTACTAATATACATGGCCGCAAAATATTCATAAATAATAGTAATTTTAAATCTTAGATTCTGCCTCAGAGAGAGCCTTGAACTCTAGTATTGAGTCTTGACTGGTCGGATAATTATTACAAGGCCTGAATAATTTAACTAGCATTTATAAGTATTAAACAGTTATTTTCCATTAACATTTTGCATTATTTACTATTTATATATCAAGAACAATGGTAATTGGATCGTAGATGGAAGCTTGTCAGTTGTTATAATTTGTTTAAGCTACTTGTAAGAATTTAGAATAGAGGCTCTAATACTATTTGCTCACATAAAAGCAAATTGTTTTTTTGGTCTGTATTGTGCAATCAGTTAGCTAGACTATGAGCAGATGTGTTGAGAGCTGTTAGGCGGCGAGACTGCTCCACTCTGTCAACTGTGTCTATCAAGACTTAGGATTTGTCCCCTTTTAAGCCTAATAATTAGGTCCAGTGTGGTAAGTTATGTGGCAAGCTTATTCGGATGCATTTCTAGCCTTTTTCTGTATTTAATAGTCCAGGTCTTGATCTCCTCTTTAACAGTCCTGATTTTGAGGTGCTCATAAATCTCCGATGTTTTTATAAACCACAGACAGACAGAGACCCAGAGACAGTTGGATATTTATTTCAAGATGTAATTTTGAACCCTCTGTATTATACTTATGTTAGAGTCACACGCCAACCCCATAGTTGAATCCCATTTGTCTATTCCTATGTAATCCCATATATCTACTGACAGCTTAGAATTTCTGCCAAGCAACCCGTAGAGTTCTCTGTATTTCAGGTTGATTTCTTCTCTCTTCTTCTGTATGTGTTGTTTCCATACCTATCAAGGTGTATTCACAAGTATTTTCCACATCCCACAAAGCAAACATGTTACATTAGCTACATTTGCAGACGATACCGCTGTACTGGCATGTAGTAATAACCCAATCGAAGCTTCAGACTTCCTACAAACTGGATTGCAAGAGATTGAAACCTGGCTTTCAAAGTGGAGAATAAAAGTGTGACAAAATATGTTCACGTAACCTTCACTCCCCGTAGAGGAGACTGTCCGCTAGTAACTCTGTGCAATCAACAACTCCCGCAAGAAAACTGCGTAAAATACTTGGGAATACATAAAAGCTGATAGTAATGACATATAAATTCATATTTTGTTCATACACTTTTTAGTCTTAGTTTGCTCTTACTTTAAGATAACGTTTTAATATCTCTAGTTACGGAATTATGATCCTACCTGTGTCATAAACCATGGTGTGTAGGACAATTTGTTATTAACATTATTAATATGAAGAAAGTTTGTAAATAATTACAAATTAGCAGTTGTTATATGTGATTGTACAATTCCTTATGGAAAAATTATTTTTTATATCTTCATAGTGTACAGGTATTACTGATACATTCATTCAATCAAATCAAATACAATACAAATACTTTATTCAAAAATTTCTTTACAAATACACGAACTCCCTGACTCTGAACTAGGAGTTAAACCTGTATCTCAGGAATCAGTGCCCTCTCCCACTGTCATACATCAATTTCATTCAGAAATTAATTTAACAAAAGATATAGAAGATAGTTTAAAATCATTACTGAACCTGATCTCTGTTGTCAGCCAGATTAGGTAAATAAGCATATTAAAGGAATATTGTGCACTATAAAAACAGTCTAACACTGTCTATCAAATGATCTCACAATAACTATTAGGAGACTTTTCTTTTCAGATACCACATATGTGAGCGCCCTAGCCTAAAAAACTTTAATGCATCTGAAGATTTGGAACCTATATTCTACAGTACCGGAGAAGTTTGTAAAGCGGATAGTCAATCAACACTTTCCATACTGGATCCACAAGATAAGGCTGATATTAAAATTAATCTTGACGAGGATAAAGTTAAAACCATTGTAAGAGTATTGAAGGAGAAAATTGGATTAGTCCTTGCCGGTTTTGATGTAGTTATAGACAACATGTCAGGTAACCATGCCGTCATTGATATTAATGTTTTCCCGAGTTATGATAATTTTCCAAATTTCTTTAATCACGTATTAGATTGTGTTGATGAATCTGTAAATAAAATGTCTAATGGTGATAATTATTATGGAACTATGAAAGATAATACCAACGATGATTACTTTTGTAATTATAGGCTAAATGGTTTGGTTAATGTTGGTCATAGTTCATACCGCTTGGGTGTTGATGGCATGAATATTAATTAACAGTTAAGATGATCTTATTCAAACTGCCAATACAAATAATTTTCTTAAGTTGCCTTTCATAAGTCATGAAGATTGTTAATATTTATATGATAAAGTACTTAGGAAATCTACTATGCTACTACTAATCTACTCGCTGTAAAAGTATTTCACCTTAGAGTGAGTTTCTTAAGCGATTATTGACTTAGAAGGGCCCAATAAGGAGTACCTGCAGCAGATAAGCGTGAATGGAACTAGATAAGCTTTTTAAACTCATGTAAATCTTTAGTCTGTAATCTTTTCCATAAGTAAAAAAATGCATATCGACGCTGAAAAAAAATTGTTCACCAGAGCCGAAAAACATGTCAACTTTTTAAGAAATTATAACTTTCCTGTTTTTGGACTAGAGCTGTCGTTTTTGGACACGATATTTATTATTTTTTGCTGAATAAGTATTGTATCACGGCATTAACCTAGACTTTTCTTAAAAGAAAATCGTTTTACAGTACATAAAATAAAAGTGTCAATCGTGAAAATCCTATTTTCGCCATTTTCATCTAATTGTTACAAGTCATATATAATTCGACGCGTCTTTTTTTACTGATTCCAACGACGTAAAAAAGTGAAAATGGCCATATGTGTCACTTACTACATTTTTGCTTTCCAGCGTCGATATACTTTTTAACAAAAAAGTTTTTATTTAACCATGTTAAACAAAAAAAAACGCTATTAATAAATATACGAGCCGTAAATTATATGATTAAAAAATACTTAACTAACTTTCCATAAATTTATAAGAAAATTGACAACTTAGGTATGTGACATAAACACATTGGTTGTGAATCTCCCTTTCTCTTGGTTGTGAAACTCTGATGCCAAATAATTTTTATTCATACAAATAAATAGAAATAGAGTGGTCACAAATATTGTAACTAATTTAATTCTTAAATTGTTACAATATTTGTGACTATAACTAAAAAAGTGCGTTTAATTCTTCGTTATGTGTCAGAGATACTGCATTATGTCAGATAACAGATTTCAATTAGTCAATAAATAAAAGATAATTCTATTACAAAATAACCATCTTTGGCTTTGACACAGGCCATTCCCTGACAACGAATGTATGTCAAGAATACATAATAATATATTGGTAAGGTTTAAAATGTTTTTTTATAAGTTTCTGGCGGGTTAAAGATGTTACTTTCTGCAGTTTGGTGAGGTGTAGCAAACAAGCTTTTCAATTCCTTCAGATTCCTTCAATGTCAAGAAGGAAGTCGCTTATAATCAAATCAATCTAATCTTCATTTGAAAGACTTCAAGAAATTCTTCTGTTAAAATTAATGATAATTTCTATTATTTTTCTTATATTATATAATACATAGATAGCAATATAAATTGCTCCTCGAGTCTGGCTCAATCAGTTGTCAAAATAAACGTTCAGTGATATCACAGTTGTCACTGAACAAATTGACTTATGACGTAGGTACCGTGGTTAAATTATTCTATTTGTTAATGGCGTACGTAAGTCTATACTCCACATACGCGGATTCCCATCAATCAATCATAAAATAAAAGACTCAATTGAAAATTACGTAATAAAAAATAAATAAGTTAATTACAGTTTTTGGCACTGACAATATGATTGTTACAGGTTGGTTTTATAGTGAAATGTCATTGGCAATTAGCAGACTCAAGGCACAGTAATTTTTACAAGGTACAATATTATATATGGCAAGACTGACAGACATCTTTGCACTTTTAACTGAATTGTGTAGTATGTGATTTGGGTTGAAATCCATGACGCAGCTAAATATATTACCAAACCCTTTTAACGTATAACAGGGCGTTTAAATATTAAGTAAGAACATAATAGTACTTGTAAACTGTTCTACTACTATTAGTAAGAACATAATAGTACTTGTAAACTGTTCTACTACTATTAGTAAGAACATAATAGTACTCGTAAATTTTTCTACCTAAGGTTAAGTTGAAAAACCCTGGGGCTAACTATGGCAATCAACTATATTACATTAGCCTAATGGCTTAGGATATGGTCTGCGAAACGTTGGATCGTATTTCGACTCCATTATTCGATTGACGTGAATCATCTATTTTTTTTGTTCACGGGGATGAAATCTTCAACAAGATACCCCGCCTTCTGGGGGGAAGGCGAGGTTATGTGGGGTTTTTACCAACTAAAATCTCCCCGGCGGCCCTTCCTCGGTGCATGGTGAGGGGCTCGATGTCGATGTGATGTCGCCTTCTCCCCGGGTCCACTAAAGTGGACGACAAAGGCCCCCACCCTTATCACCTAGTGAACACGAGGCCCATTTTAGTCGCCATCTACGACAGCATAAGCAGGGGATACCGTAGTCTTATTCTACGAGCCCAGAACAACAGGGCTGACGTGAATCATCTCGCTAGTACAAGCTAAAGTTTGGAATGGTTTACAGGGATGTTAATTCACAAGAGAATTATTTAAAAAATATCATGTTTTTTTGTACTCATCCCGGAAGATTATTGGTACAGACAGGCTGGGTTTTGAATATCACCATAAGATCGTAAGACCTAAACCATTACAGGTTACAGTTATTAGTGATATTGGCTAGGTGTACAAGAATTGTATATGGTAATTAAGTGACGATGTATTGTGTAGAATTGACTTTTCGCGGAGCTAATCTTCGCAAGACAAGGCCAAATAAATATATCGTTCTTAGATGTATAACATATATTGTTGTGGTTAGTAAAAAATTTGTATAGAAAATATAATTTGAAAAAAGTTGTATATTATATAAAATAAGCGATAGCTTAACAGCTAAGCGTTGGAATTGACAATATGTAGGTCCTTACCAACTGACTCCTTACCGACTGCCACCATTGATTTACCCATATTCGGTTTCTTAAGTATAACAAAAGCCATTTAAAATTTGTGGCCAGTGTGCCCTATGGGCTCACTGCCAGCCACATTTGGGACTCGATATAATTGGTGTAAAGCGGTCAGAAATTGTCTCTGACTACCATAGCTTACGTTTTGCTGTTGTCTAGTGTACCTTGAGTAGATTTTAAGGTGTACACGCGGCATTCATATTTATAGAGATTAAATTGGCCTAAAGGTTGACTTATACTCGAGAGCACTCGAAAACCAAAACCACGGCTCTCAATTTATATAGTTAAAGCAAAGCAAGAAATGAAACTTACGTACACATGACATGCGTTGATAGTTCATTGGATATGAATTATATACTAATTTAGTATACACAATTTTATAAAATTTAATTAAAGATTGGAGCATCTGACCGACCCGTGGTTTGCTCTTGCCGCTAGAGTAACATCTCACACCTCACAAGACTTACACTATGTTATGATAGACGTTCAGGCTAAGTGTTCGGCCTAGACCTAAAAATCTACAATAATAACGCCAAACAGTAATAGCAAAAGAATCTCTCACATCTTTTTTAACCCAAACAGGGTACACAAAGATAGTAAATATCTGCATTTAATAGTCTCATGTGCCGTTTATTGTACGTATGAAACCGGACAAGGCCGCATTTAAGGTATATATATATCGGGGGCCACGGTCACTATAGAGACTTCGAAACTTTTTGTAAAATTGTTTTTATACATTTTTATTAAATGTTGGAAAAATCTATTACTTGGTTTTACAATAAATTGTTTAATAAAAATCTGGACTAAAAATTGGTAATTGTATTTCTAAAATAATTTGTGGCCAACGGGGACCTCCACTCGTCTTTAATGCCCTGGGGCCTCCAGACCTCTAAATCCGGTCCTGAAACCGGAAGACGGAAACTCGGATTTTAATCCTGATTACAAGGTCATAAGGCTTCTATTTAAATAAAGTAACAGTATTTAAAAAGTAGAAATGCTTTTTATTCTATTACGCTCTGTTGTTAACTAGCGTTGTTAGTTGGCAATAAGCAATGTTCTTATGCTATATTTTAAAATAATATGAAATAAGGATCGACCTAATTATTTAGGATAGATGTTTACGTGTTTCATAGCACTACATATAATAATTCAACCATTATAAAAAATTAATTTATCCAAAATGTACGTCAATAGCCTAATGGTTTAGGGTACGGCCTGCGAATCGTAAGGCCGTGGGTTCCAATCAACCATTCGACTATTGCCATGAATCATGTCCTAGCACAAGCTTAAGCTTCGTTGGAATGGTTAACAAGATTGTTAGTAATATAGCTGAAAAAAAAAAGAAATATTGCTAGCTTTCTTTAAAAAAAAATAATATAAAATTGGGTAGTTTAGTTATTGTTAACACAGCTTCCATTCGTCATTCCATTAAACTATATCGAATGTACGCGATACTATACAATTGTAATATATGTTTTGATCTATTATTTATCTGAGACTGATCTTTTAAATTTGCTAGTTTTAATATTAATGGCTGTCTTACTCTACCAATGTTATTCGAATCTATACTGCCTTTTATAAGAAGTGTGTGCTTTCCTGTACTGTATTGAGGTTTATATGTCTATTACAGATTAACTCTTTCTTCGACATAAATTGTAAACATGTAAAGGGCATAGTTTAACAATTATATATTTTTGACATTATTTATCATTTCATTTATTGAATTGTATTAAAACCTTATTTTTAAGAGGAACGTCTGTAACTTTTTTTAATGTGTGTGCAATTATCGTGACTTCGGTTTTGAAAGGGTCACTTTTTAGGTTCCTATATCAAAACAATTGGAAGATATATCAGGGAACTCGTTGATTGTGATATAACCGCGGTAACAAATTAATGGTTGAAGCTACATCAAATTCTAGAATTCTGACTGTACCATACAACAATAATGATAATATTTATGGTTATGCGATTAATTTATTCATATGGTATGTTTATTTATGTTTATATACTTACTTTCTCTAAGGTTGCACCCGTGACTTTGTCTCTACACAACCCTAAGGTGTATTTTCTTTTTTTTTTGTTTACGTCGAGGAAATCTTTAAAAAGATACCCCACCTTCTGGGGCGGGAAGGCGGCGGTTATGTGGGGTTTCACCCACTAATACCACCCCGGTGGCCCTTCCTCGGTGCATGGTGAGGGGCTCCGGGATCTCCAGAGGAACGCACCCGAGCCCCTCTGCGGGTGGGGGGGACTAGGTTGTAGACGACAGGCAGGGGATACCGTAATCTTGAGAGCCTAGAATTAAAGGGCTGCGGGCCGGTCTGCCACCAGCCAAACCTAAGGTGCCTTTACCTGGCAGAGAATGCCTGCTGGGATTAGGTCCGCCTTTTTATATACTTTTATTTTTGTGCAAATAAAAAGTGAATTAAATAAATAACGAATAACACAATAAGCATTGATAAAATATTTATAAGTGTAGGTTATAGTAAATTTACGAGTAAAACCAAATACTCAAAAATCAAATCAAACGTGACAGATAAACTACGATATTACGCTTAAAGGCCCTCTTTTAATTTCCATATACAATACCTATATTACCAATTCCCATAATTCAAAATTGAAAGTGGTATTACCGTGATGATTCTGTCTTCGAAATTTTCACAAAGCAACACTTCTGATGTGTATAAATGTTCGCGGTTGACGATAATCAGCCGTTGAAGATCGTAGTGGTTGGAAGCCCGCTAGCGTCATTATGTTCGCTGGTGTAAGGGGAATGGGGATATTAGATATGGCTCAATAACACGTATGACGTCACATACCTTCCCCCATGACCATGAGCACTGTAGGGTCGAAACATAGGGAATTAGACATTTAAAATTATATATTATATTAATAAATTTGTCACGAATTTTGTTAGGCAATGGATAAATTTGTTTCATTCATAGAAAAATTCGTGTAATTCTAAATTAATCCAGTTTTTCCCAAGTGGATTTTAATGGAATTCTCTAACTATATTGTGATATAGCAACCGACCGAGTCGTGGTTCGGCCCTCTCGGGCGCCCTCGGATCGGAATGCTTACGCGTAACATAGTAACCGTCCAAGCCGAGGTTACCCCCAACCGGGGGGACCCTTGTGTCGAGTTACTAGCGATAGAGGTTCAGGCTAAGCGACCTAAGAGCTATGCAACCTCTCAATCCGGTGAAGCAGTCAAGGCCAGCTTCTCTGGCCAATCTGTGTAGTTCGTCAAAAAAACTCTAACTATAATATCTGTGTTAGCGACGTAATGGCACTAACAAAACTAAAGAAGAATTCAATCTTTTTCTTAGTCGTAAATCGATCCTGATATAGAATTTAAGATATGATGCACAACTTTACCTTACTACTTTACCTACTATGTATTCAATTTATACATGCAAACAATAGATGTTCCGCTTTAAAAATCACACGCCGTCTACGATAAGAGGTTTCGTTCAGTATTCATAACGATAAAGTCGGCGATTGTTAATTCGACACAGTTCCGTGCATAAATCACGCATAGTTGCAGTGGAGGTAAATCTGTACAATTTATTATACATTACGGTTAGCAACATCCGTACCACTCCCGTCGTTGTCTGCCCCAGCGCCACGGTTGAAAACACAGAGCCCCAAGTCTGCTAATATAATGGTGTCAAATCAAGTATACTATATCATTGTTAAATTACGATCTTCTGGCTCCTATATTTCCTCCACATCTTACTCATTATCGTTAAGGAGTCACAACATTGTCTTACATTATCATTAACCTACCAACAGAGCCGAATTTGAGGCAGGACATCCGGGGCCACAGCCCCGGGGCCTCCACAACAGAGGGAAATTATGTACAGTAATGAAATTAGTTGTGTATTGACTTTAGTGTTTTTAATGTTATTTTTTACCTTAATATATACTGAATAAATCGATTATAATCGTTAAATTGATTCAAATTATTTATAATTTTACATGCAATTTTTGCAGGGTTAACTATCCAATATGTTATTGTTGGTACTTCTTTTTTTAAAAATTAGTAGTTGACATTAAACATATTACAAATTGAGTGCGATGGAGCGGGACGTAGTTTGTGTTGTGTTCTATAAATTTTCATTGTAGTAGTTACACAGCTCACGCGGCGGAGCACTTTGTGTCTCTCGCGACAAAGGGTTGTATTAATTTACAAAAATGTATGGAGAAAAATCTTTTTTTTTTAATTTGAAAACCATTATGGTATTTCGCTGAATCCGCTACCGTGGATTATGCAGCACTTTATACGCCATGAATATTAAATTAATAAACTAAATAAGTCTTTCGTCAAACGCCGCTGAACGAAACGCCGATGAAGTCGCGGGCTCAGCCAGTTTGAAATGTATTTTGCCGGTAGTCTTAGTAAAATAGTGACAATAGCAAACTTGGGCACAGGAAGTATTACTGTATCACAAATCATTCCACGAGATGGATCGTTAGATCTTTTGCCGGCTAACGGTGGACGTTAAAGAAAAATTGGAACCTGGTAATTATTGTTGTAGTTGCGTTGTTCCGAATTGCGATTCAGTCAGCTGTAGGCACATGAGGCAAATGCACGCTGGCCGCGCGCGCAGCCGCCGCTCGCTTTCGTATCGGTTTTCGCGTTGTGGTCGCACGTTTTTTAAACTGTGTACCGGTTTTTCGGAAAAAAAGTGTGTGTGATAATTCATTAAAAATAAATCGCCGATTTCCTGCTCCGTTGGTGAACTGTCAATATAATCATATTGAAACGATCGTATATATCCCCAAGTAGCATTTAAGTGTCGGTAAAATCAATATACCAGCCAATTTAGAACTTAGAGTATTTTAAGGGACTTATAAGAGTGTCAGAGAAAACTAACCTAAGCTCAAGCTGTATAAAATCATTATAAAGGAATCTGCGTACGCATGGGGTGTTATATCAGAAAATAAAAAATCTACTATAAAACTTCAAGTGTTGTGTGACACTTCGAGCTAATTCTATCGTTAAAGCTGTATACAGGCTGTATTATAATATCAATTGGCACTTGTTGCTGTAAAAGTATCTGTGAACTCCGTTATAAAACTTTAAGTGTTTTGTGACGCTACAAGCTTTTTCTATTATTAAAGCTATATAGAGGCTGTAGTGTAGGATCACCTGGCACTTGTTGCTGTACAAAAGTGTTTGTGAAATCCGATTTAAAACTAATTCTAATGGCGTAATTTTGCACTATTATAAGTATAATAGTGTTACAAATGCTGTCTGTAAGGTTATTATAAAACTAAATGAATAAATGGCAGTCATATAACAGCTTTAGTCTGTATTACTGACAGTTTCTTGAATCCATTTCGGACAGTGTAAATATGTGGAACAAAAGAAAAAGATCGGGTGCAGTCAAGAGACCAATCAAAAATGAATACTTAAATATAAAAAACTACGATACAACTATAAGTAATAATAGTAAATCGTCATATAATGAGGAAGAAAAACCATCCAGGCAAGCGCCACTTCTATCAACGTCTAATGAGGGTTCCGTAGCAAAAATATTCAACAGCGACAATAATGTACAATGTGTGGATTTATTTGAATCTCCGAGACCTGGCGATGAAGTTTCTTCTTGCAGCAGCAGCGCAAGTAGATCAAATGTTGATTTTGACGAATTAAATGAGTTGTTTCGTCAGCAAATAAAAAAAATGGGCTATAGAAAGAAATATATCTCAAGTGGCTGTTAATGATTTGGCTTCAATTATTAATAGAAATGTTGTAAGGAGATTATATGACAAATTTAATAAAACAGTTGCTTTTTTGCATTACTTGTAGGTAAATGAAAAGGCACTTTAGAATAGGTCTGTAATAATAGTGTGTATGTATAGTAGAGTTGAGGCGTATTTATCGTCACACGTAAAATACTACGCGTGACGCAGTCAGCTAAGAAAAATAATACAAAGCATGAGCATTGATATTGATAATTACCAAATATATAATAATGTTATTCATACACTCAAATCTCATATAATAATAAAATTTTATAATTATTATTGAAGTACATAAAAACTAAAAATATTTTATATTAATATATATATTTGAAGTTTGAATGACAAATAATAACTCCATCTTTTTGTAACCTACTAGTTTATTTGTAATCGCGATAAAGACGGTGATATTATTTTACCAGTCACGGTTAATAGGAGCAGTGACTCTGTTGTTATAGTATTTTTATACCTAGTATTTCCCAACTCTAATGTATAGCTAAACAGTTTCACCGCTAAGAAAAATACAAACAGTGTGGTATTAAGCCCTAAGGTTTTTTGATTAATAATACGGATCTCAAAAGGGGATTAATACTTATGTACGGAAAGCCGAAATACAGTCAAACGTATAAAAAAAATCTATTACAAAGCTGATTTGAATCCAAAAGCTGGAGAAGTGACTCCATTAATTACATAGTACAGCTACTAAGATTATAATGCTCTCCAACTATCTAATAGGCTGTTTAAAAACTGTCGCCATTTTACTATAAATAAAAACTTATCTGAAAATATAATTAAATATATACTTGCAAATATTTAACAATAATTAAAGTCATATTATGATAACCAGCTAAAATAATTTGACTTTATCCTTAGAATTGATATTAAAAAAAAACTTTTACCCTAAAAAGGAACACTATAACTAATGTGCCACAGTTTTAGATATTTTTGTTATGTTTATCTCGATTGTTAAGCAAGCGCGTGAATATTTTTCCAGAAAAGATACACATGTTCACAATAAATAATAAACGGCACTTATCAATAGTATTACAACTGCCCTCAAGATCCTATGTCTTAACGACACTATTATTCTCTCAATTATTTGTCATTGTCGCCATTACAAATATAACGAGTAAACAGAAGACATTTAGACTCAAATAATTTTTAATCTTTTATAATTCTTAAAAAACCTATTTCAAACTTTTATTTTTAAATCATACTTATAAGAGATAATCTGTAGTGCTAAGGTTTCCTTTTACACCAAATTACAGCTTTTATACAGCTTATCTATTAGCTTGTACAGCTACTGTACAGCTACTGTACAGCTCTAATGACGCAGAAAGCTGTATAATTGGGGCCCTTTTTTAACTTATAAGGGCTGTATAAGCGCTTCTACAGCTAAAGTACAGCCTAAATGTACAGCTTATAGTATTTAAATAAACTGATATACAGCTCTTATACAGCTTGCAATGCTACTTGGGTCGTGGGCTCGTAATTGTTTCGTTATTATGCTAAATTAGGCTTTACGATGATGCTTATAAAAGTAACTAAGTTACGAATGTGTGCAATATTGTGTTGTGATTGTGAATATTAAGGACACACGTGTATACAAACACGAGTAAGTAATTTTTACTATATATATATTTATGATACAATACTACTTACTAAGAGTATAGTTAGTACGATATTGGACGATGTTTAATTGTACGCCATGAAAAAGTTTATAGAAATGGTTTTAAAGTAGACAACAAAAATATGAATCAATATGTTTTTTTTTTGGACGAACTAACACGGCACAGAGAAGCTGGCCTTTACTGCTTCAACGGATTGAGAGGTGGCATAGCTCTTAGGTCGCTTAGCCTGAACTTCTATTAGGTGGTAACTCAACACAAGGGTCCCCCTGGTAAGGGGTAACCTCGGCTTGGACGGTTACCATTATTACGCGTTAGCAGTCCGATCCGAGGGCGCCAGAGAGGGCCGAACCACGACTCGGTCGGTAGCTATTTTATCAATAAAAATCTATTGGGACAATCTAAGCTAAACTAACTTATATGCCATTCGGGAAGCGTTAGCGCTGGGGGAAGTGGCCGAAGAAACTCCAGCAACGCACCTAATCCTATCAAGGGGGTGGAAATATGTGTCAAAATTTTACTCATATATAAACATATTAGGTCGTTAGCTAGCCAGGGTTATTTAATTATAATCGAGACAATATTGTAAGGTGGATTGACATAAAAAAAATTACTGCGTATTTAAATCAATCCGTTATAATTCTGCCATTGAAGTAATAATATTTATACCTCTTTATCTGTAATTTTATCTCTTCTTTTATTTCATAATCTTATAAAAAGTACACGGATGCTTCATCTATATTGTCTCTACTTCTTATTTCAAAAAAATCGCGAAATCAGAAGCTCAGGAAGGTAGTCAGTCATGAAGCAAGGCAACTAGGTCGAGTGCTAGGAAAGAAAAAAAGACAAGCTCGAGGTGGGCACTTCTTCCCTTTAATTTTAAAATACTATTTTAAAAGCAGTTTAGTGGTTACGCGGTTCAACTTATCGGTTCCATCTGATGGTTGCGGATTCGAATCCCAGTGAGGTGAGCCTGTGCAAATGAATTGTCGATTTCGGTTTTTTTAAGTACAAAAATATTCATCAAAACTTTGTTGGGGCTGACGCTTGGGACCTAGTAAGGTGGAAACTGGACACAGAGAGTCTACCCCACTAGGGTTATAAGGTGTGAGAACGTTTTTTTACCGTACGTTACGGTACGGAAATTATTAACACTCTAAAATAAGTCTTAAACTTTTTCTATTGTAATTATGAGATGTCAATATTATATAACATGTAAATTGAAAACCGGTTGTTGTATAATGAAAATTGACTCTTAAATTAAAATCGACTTATAATTAATTTTGACTAAAGAATGTTAATATTTTTTTTCGTAATATTGACCTTTTGTAATTTGCGTGTTTGCTAATTATGTGAATTTAAGTAAAATATTACTAACTTTCTTGTTAACCAAGTAAGCTTATGCTTGTGGTAGGAGATGGGTCATCAGCCCTGTAGTTCTGGGCTCTCAAGAATAAGACTACGGTATCCCCTGCCTGTCGTATAAGGCGACTAAAAGGGGCCTCGAGTTCACTGGGCGACAAGGGTGGGGGCCTTTGTCGTCCGCTAAGGTGGACCCGGGAAGAAGGCGACATCGGCTGGCCCGTGTAGCCTTGCACTGTGAGGGCACAGGGGGGGAGGGAGAATCCTCCCCCCCCCGGGACGTGCTCTCCTTGAGCACAGTGCAGAGGGGCTCCGGTGCGTTCCACTGGAGATCCCGGAGCCCCTCGTCATGCACCGAGGAAAGGGCCACCGGGAGGTTTTAGTGGGTAAAAACCCCACATAACCGCCGCCTTCCCCCCAGAAGGCGGGGTATCTTCTTGAAGATTTCCTCCCCGTTAACAAAAAAAAAAAAAAAAAAAAAGGAGATGGGTCATGTCAATAGTCGAATTGTGGGATTCGAACCCACGACCTTACGATTCGCAGACCGTACCCTAAACCATTAGGCTATTGACGCTTTTTATTAAGTAAGCGATACACGTTTTACATTTTACAATACGTTACTGAAGTATCGAACAATAGAAAGTGAATTTCATAATAACAAATATAACTTGTATATAAATTGGATTGTTAGGAAGGTACGATTTGGATGGAAAAATCGTATGAAATATATAACATATTTCATACGATTTTTTGTCCATTGTAATACTAAGGTTTGCAATGCCGACTTAATGCTTTAGCGGCATTTTCTACCATACGTAACGAACGAAACATTTAAATAAATACTCATGCACATACATAAATAAATACATGCAAGGAGTATATAGTACATTTTTTTATGGATATAAACTAGTGCTTGACCACGATCCCACCTGATGTTAAGTGGTGATATAGTCGAAAGATGTTACGCGCTAGTTTAGTAACTAGTGCCTATTCACTCTACTCTTAAAGGCTCCCGCGTTGTACTTGGAGGGAAAGACTGACGCCGGCAACTTTTTCCACTCGTACGCACATTGAACGATGACTCAAATCGCTTCATCCGGATGCGCGGAACATCGGCTATGAAATGGTGGAGTCCCGTCGAGTGTTTAAACGTCCGAAGGTAGAATGGGGATGGGGGAATTAACTCGTGTAATTCCTGTGCACACTCCCCAAAATGTAATCTGTAAAACACCGAAAGGCAGGCCACCTTACGCCGGTTCTCGACTTGAGGTGTAGATCTTGGTCACCTATCCACTTTTTACTATATAAGTTACTTGCCTTTATACATACGAAGCATCGGGCAAGTTGAAGTGGTTAACGGGTGTGGTATCATTGTTAATATTAAAAAAAAATCGCAAACCGGTAATTAAAATAATGTCACGGAGACGTTCAATACGTGTCGACGTATGAATAAAAATAATTATGTGCATAAATACCGAACGTTATTTTCGGTCTTAATTGGCAGTTTGAAGCTCTTAACATAGTTTTATGTTTCAAGGTCCACTATTATATTATTTACCAGTTGGTGATCTACTGTTGATACATATTAATTTCGTCACAGATGATATGAATGTTGAGATTTGGGTTTTATATTTACATAAATTAATAATGTGTAACTACTAACCAATCTGCTGTCTTGAGCACAGGTGTAAGGTAGCTAGCCTTTCGGTTTTCTACAAATTGCATTTTGGAGAATGTGCTCAGGAATTATATGATCTAATTCCCCCATCCCCGTTCCACCATCGGACTTCTAGACGGACTGCGGGATTTCATACTTTTGTTGTGAACATCCCTTAAACCTGAACGAAACGCTTTGCTTCGTCTTTCATTATTCGTACAGCAAAGGACTGGAATAGTCTGCCCGCGTCTGTCTTTCCCTCCGATTACAATGTGGGTATTTTCAAGAGTGGAGTGAAATGGCATTTACTAAGCTAGCCTTACCATCCAGAACTGCATTTCCACTTAACCCCAGGTGGGATCGTAGTCAAGCACTTGCTAAGAAAGTATAAAAAAACTGGATAGTTCAAGCCGCTTACAACCGCTCCTTGTGGAAATCGTCGTATGGCTGAAATGGTGAAGATAATGACTGTATAGTGAAATACGAATGGTACTGGTGGTAGATATACTAGCGGTTATGGCTGGCGAGGCTGGAACCAAAGAGTTAGGGAAAATTTTGTAGACGGCTTTTAATGAAATCATTTTCTATGGACTTTTTGTGTTCATTGATTGTGGAAGTGCTTTCATTAATATAACACTATTACTATTAGTACTAGTACAAACCTCCTTCTCCTTAGAGAAAGAAAAATGTTTATTGTCTGTTGTCGGTATAAATTCCATATAAATGTAGTATTGCGCGCGCACGACTTTGGCTAGTCCTGGGCATAGCTGAAAATCAACGCTCTCGCATCCTTAAGACGGCATATGCTGAGATGGAGTCCAATATTGGCATCGTATATTATGTCCTATTTGTTCGTTTTTTCTTTGCTTATATTTTTTGTCCCTGGTGCAGAACATCTCCAATTTAATCAGAATCTTGATAATTTCGGGCAGTTCTGCTTTAAATGTCCTATAACAAGTTAAGACTTTGAGACAAATCGACGAGCAAAATTTACTCGTGAAATGGTTCGGAAACATTCTTCAAAAATCGGTGCGTCACGACTGACGAAATTTTTAACTTTTTGTATAAGAACCTACGCTGCGTCATAAGTAATAATTTCAAAATGAGATTTTACATTTTATTTTTATTTACACTATAGAGCTGTTTCTTCGTTGTTAAAAATGTTCTTTATTAAAATCAATCACGAGTATTTATTTTTATAAGTAGTTGGTAACATTTTTAATATAGTAAAATAAGTAAGAACTAACTATTTCTTAAAATTCTAATAGTAAATAATAATTACTTACATTTTTAAAAGTAATTTAACGGAATTTTCGTAACTTAACGGTAGAAAATGGTAACAAATGACATTCGGGCGTCGAAAACCGTTTTCCCTCCTGTGACTCTGCACAATGTTTAACGCTCCAAATAGTAAACATCAAAATATTTCTTTTCAGTTTTAATATCTTTGGAAAACTTTAACAAAGATTATCATTTAAGAATATAATATTTTCCTCTGCCATATGTCATATTTCTTATCCTTAATGAGATATATCTACTTATGTAATAAAATTATTTTTACAAGTTTTTAGGTTGTTACATTATAAAATAGTACAAATTTGAATGATTTGTGAAAAATGATAGTGATTAATTGATGCGTTGTAAATCCGGTATTTAAATTCTAAACATGGCAACCCTTTCATCAGCCAGCACTGTCGACGTATTGCAGAACGAATGCCGAATTAGTACCGCTCGAGTTCCCGCGACCTTCGTCTAAGTGTCGTCGCAGAATCGAACTGTCTCGTCTCTTAACTGTAAAGTCAAACTAGTTTACTTGTCGGCCGTCTGTAATAGGATCGGACGCGTTCCATAGGGTTGCGCTTCCTACAATTTTTCTCCGGCAATTGCGTAGACGATGTCTCGTGCTCGAAGGACCGGATTTTATCGTGCATCCGGCCTTATTCTCTGTTTAAAGTGTTTGTTTTGATATAACTATCTAAAGGTACTCATTGTATATACGATTATGGTCATGTCAATATTACACTTTTTCCATATCTTTACTGACTTCCCAGGATTTCCTTCTTAAAACAATTTTATCAGGAACTATTATCATTCTTACCAACCAATAATGAAGTGTCAATAGCCTAATGGTTTAGGGTACGGCCTGCGAAACGTAAGGTCGTGGGTTCGAATCCACCATTCGACTATTGCCGTGAAGTATGTCCTTTTTTTTTGTTAACGGGGAGGAAATCTTCAAAAAGATACCCCGCCTTTTGGGGGGAAGGCGGCGGTTATGTGGGGTTTTTACCCACTGAAACCTCCCCGGTGGCCCTTTTCTCGGTGCATGACGAGGGGCTCCGGGATCTCCAGTGGAACGCACTAGAGCCCCTCTGCACTGTGCTCAAGGAGAGCACGTCCTAACCTCCACCCAGTGCCCTCGCAGTGCAAGGCTACACGGGCCAGCCCCTTTTAGTCGCCTTATACGACAGGCAAGGGATACCACAGTCTTATTCTTGAGAGCCCAGAACTACAGGGCTGGACCATGTCCTAGCACAAGCTTAAGCTTATTTGGAATGGTTAACAAGATTGTTATTAATATTTTTGAAAAAAAAAAGAAATGTTGCTAGCTTTCTTAAAAAAAAAAAATAATAATCTTAATCTTGTTGCACGCTATTGTGGTTATAATCATGTTGAGATGTTTATTGACGCGAGATAAGTAAATAGAAACAGTAAGTACTCGAATAAATATATTTTTGCTTGCACATGTAACGTTATGATTTGGGGACATTGAACTCGTGTTGAGTTTGAATTAACTCCATTTGTTATTTTTCTACGATGAATACAATAAAGTGGTTAAGTGTAGACTTTATTAGGAAAATTTTAACGTTTATATCTTAATTAGAAGTGTCAATAGCCACTATACACACATATAAACCAACATTCGACTATTGAAGTGAACCATCTCCTAATACAAGGTTAAGCTTAGTTGGAATGGTTAACAAGAATGTTAGTAATATTTATGACAAAAAGAAATATTACTAGTTTTCTTTTTTTTTTACAAAGTGTTGAAAGTCATATAAGTTCCCATTTGTGTACTATTTTAGCGGGGTAGATAGAGGCCACAATCGTAGTCCGCTTTTCAGCGAGCTTATTAGGTCACATTTGGTTCACAGACACTGGGCACAAATGATGATTGGTGAAATGATTCTTTTGTACGGAAGACATCGAAAAATGATAATTTACTTATTTAGAATCATAATATATATAGTAACCAAGCAAATGTATACAAATAAATATAATTTATTTATCTGTTTGTAATTTTAAAATAACCGAAAGTATAAATGGCACATATACCAAAATAACTTTTTTTACAGTTTCTGTCTGTCACTGTTTCGGTTAATCTCTGGAACGGCGGGACCGATTTGGACGTGACTTTTACTGGCAGATAGCTGATGGATAGGAAGGAGCAGCTTAGGCTACTTTTATTTAAGAAAAATTTAAATAGTCTTTAATCACGGGCAACACCGCGATGCGCAGCTATATAATGCAATAAAATGATAGGGCTAGATTTTGTACAACATGTTATTACGTTTCTGGCATGCATTAGGGACGTACTTCGTTATTAATGTAGCATTTTATCTTCACTATGTGTAATATAAAAGGTTGGTATAGGTAGCCAGCGACAATTTCGCTTGCAAATGTGGTGTTCAATCGCGTTCGTATCAAATTTGTGCCGTCATTATGGCATCGATACAGTGCTAGTAACGCATATCTATTCAATTTATCGGCCGACTTACACGTCGTCGCTGTCATCCGACTGGAGACTCGCTTCATAAAATTATATAAACATAAGATTTTCTTTGACTAAAGAATCACCGTTATTTTTTACGATTACTCTTGAACCATAGGATGTATAAAAAACATTGTATATACAGTCTCTCTCAGAATCTCATTAAGTTGAAAACACGTTCAATCGTCCTTTGTTTTACGTAATAAGTAAGCGATATTTAAAGATAAAAACAGCTCTCACGTCCTTTCAACCCTAGTAGGGTAGACAGAGACACCTTCTACGCCCATCGCTATAAATCGAGGACTATTTTTTAAGCGTGATTTTTCGTATTTAATAAACGAAAAATCGATTATTTCGAATATTTCGAAAACGGCCATTCAATTTGATGGTGATGATGTTGAGTCTTACCGCTTAGCCATTTACTTATAGATTAATTTCATATAAAAAATCGTAACATTTAAATATTTGAAAAACCCAAAGTGCTGCTGGGTTTTCAAACCATTTTACGGATTTTTTCACAGTTTGTAAGGTTTAAGAATTGTTTATTTTATATTCCATAGTCTTCATTATACCCAAACATGACATCTTCTTAATTTCGTAACATTTCGGGACGTAAAGTAAGGATTTATCGAAAATTATGTCATTGTGTAACATGTGTGTTTTTGATGTGTTATTTTTTTTTTATCTATTGTATTAGTATTGTTAATTTTGAAGTATTGAGTCAAAAAATTATTACTCTCTTTTGTCCTATACTAGAACGCAATTTCCACGACAATCACAATATACCAACAATAGGTAAAATGAGAAGCAGGTATATTTCCCAAGACCATCGTAACGACAGTGTTACCTGAATTGAATTTTAAAATGCAAGCTTTTCTTTGTGGCCATGTGCATTTATTTTTAATCTGTGACGTGTCACTGTGCGGTGCACGAGAGGCACTATATCAGTAATTTAATATTTTCCGACCTTAAACCCTACACTAGTTTGTCACTAGTTGGCCTACATTTAGCGACATGAAGAGAAATTACCTAGGTTGGAAACATAATTTATGTACTTGACTGCAGGAAACCATTGTTCATAATCATGTGAATTGTGTCGGAATATCTCTACTATTGTAATTTAAATTGTAATCTAAATGAGAGAAAATTTACAATTCAGTTTTTTTTTCAAGTAGATAGATTGATAGATATACTTACACCAAAAGTTAATTTTGTATTGTAACTGTTTTATGATAGCTTTGTCTATCCTTTGTTAGAGATCTTTAAATACTAAATAAAGAGGAAAGGACTAGATGTTCTGTTACCACCGGGGACTAGAATGCAATATCTAGCCTAATATACTAAAGATATTGCATGTCATATTTTTTTATACTTTCTAAGCAAGTGTTTGACTACGATCCCACCTGATGTTAAGTGGAAATGCAATCCTGGATGGTAAGGCGCACTAATTTAGTAAATGCCTATTCACTCTATTCTTCAAAATACCCACATTATAATCGGAGGGAAAGAGACTGATGACAAAGGCAATGGCCGCATCAAGGGAGAGGATAGTGAACCCAAATCTCTGGCCACCTCCAAATTCAGGCATTATATATATATAAAAAAAAAGAAAAAATATATAAGGAAAACAGTAACTGTAGAAGTGGCACTTTTTAACAAATACAGAGTAAACAATTTAAGTGTATTGGAAAAGAGCATGGGCACAGGTCTGTGGTTGCAATATAAGAATAAAAAAAAAATCGGAAAGACAGACGCGGGCAAACTATTCCCCTTGTAACTAAGTCCCTCGCTGTACGAACAATGAAAGATGAAGAAAAGCGCTTCGTTCCGGTTTGATGGATGTTCACAACAAAAGGATGAAATCCTGCAGGGCGTCTTGAACGGTGACTAAAAGGAGCCTCGGGTTCACAAGTGACATGGGTGGAGGCTGTTGTCGAAGGCGACACAGTGTGGTACTGTGTTGCCTTAATACTGGAAGGATGCTGAGGGAGGAACTAAGGAGGATGTAATATCTTATTGTTACTTATGGAATCTTTTAGTTTCCACTTCCATATGAAAAACATTAGGACCTATTATGTGTGTAAAGATTTTCTCTATGACGATAAGGAAAACCAACAAGGAAAATAAAAAAATTGTAGAGGAATTACAAGTATTAGAGTGTGGTTGTCGTATGTTATCGTAACACTCAGAAAGTGGAAGCCTTTTACCCTTGTAGACCCGGTTGTGTAACATACGGTATCGATTTCCTGTCGGATTACGACTAAGACGATATCTTCAGATTATAACTCGACGCCCACTTTTCTCCGGATATTCTCTTAATATTCTTGTTATACATGTTTGTATGTCTAGGTTTGTTTGTGTCCACGAAGAAATCTTTTTATATTCTGATGATTATACTACGACCCGACCGATGGTAAATAAAACAGGATCCCGAGTATATTTGCCAGTGATGTTTAATTAAAAAACCGATCTGTTACAGTCATATCAATTATCACCCCATTGTTACCAAATACATCAAATACTAATACTAACATGATTGCGGACACATGCGGACGCTATCGGTAAACCTCAGTGGCACCAATGAACTTAAAGTTAAAGTTACAGCCTTTATATATATAATATATATGTCCCACTGCTGGGCACAGGCCTTCTCTGTAAAGAGAGTATAAGAGCATAGTCCACCACGCGGCCCTAGTGCGGATTGGTAGACTTCACATGCCTTAGAAAAATTTTCTAAGACATGTAGGTTTCCTCACGATGTTTTCCTTCACCGCCGAGCGCGTGGTTAACCAATGAACTTAAATACCACTAAAACTGGCAAATATCGTCCACTATGATGCCAATATACGTTCGTTTTGTACGCAATTGGTTTAGTAGACTCGGCTCCCTGGGTAAATAAGCATCACCTAAGAGAACAGTCATAGTAGCTAAGCCTTTTACTTAACCGACAGTCCTGGGTTGGAATCCCGGTCGGCAGTTAGCAATGAATTTTCCGTTTAACAGTTTCTTAAGTTTTAGTTTTAGTCTTAAATAAGAATAATTTTCGTAGGTTCATTTGACTAATGCTTGGATTGTGAGGATAAACAGAATTTAATAAGTTTCTTGCGGTATATATACAATTTTCAGATTTGCACATAATGGTTTCCTATATCGCAGAACTCGTAAAGCAACACTCAAAATTTGCTATTAACAATTCATTTGTTCCGACGCCGGGGATCGAACTCAAAGTACTATGAAATAACGTACAAATTACATACTTATAATAAAGATAAACTAAATCTATATGACGACTAAATCATGACACGATCTATTTAAAACGTGAAAGTAGAAAAATGTTCCATTGTTTTATTTGTTATCAGATCGTTGAGAAATGGCGAAATGTTTTTATGCGCGTTAAAGACCGATGGCAAATAAAGCGTAGGCGACGTGTGGTACATTTACAGCCTCCGTGCTTTAGAGGCACCTCTCAGGTTGATGCCGAAGTAAATATTGACTTAACGCGGTGGCATTCGCAAAATGACGCCTGTGCTGCTATGTGGTAAATGTGTTTGTTGAGCGCCGAGTAAGCGGTTATTTCAAATGATTTCTCTTTTTAACTGACTCTTATTGACTGACGGTTCTGATTTCGCGACATTTTTAAGGTACATTTACTGTTTACATTTATGAACTTATTTTGTTTTCTTGCTATTAGGTTTGGTGTTCTTGGCAAGGGATCTTGAGTTTTATAAATATGGGGAAATTCCCTTTCCTGTCCTAAAAAATATATGCAAGAAAGCTTTTTTTTGTGACGAACCTACACAGATCAGCTAGAGAAAGTCAGAAGCTGTTATTGATTGTTTCACCGGATTGAGTGGTGTCATAGGTCGCTTAGCTTGAACCTCTATTGTAGTAATACTAAGTAGAAACAAGGGTCCTCCCGCTGAGAGTTAACCTCCATGTAAAAATGTTGTTTCTCAATTTGACTTCAGTTATAATTATTGCAAAAGTCATTACACCGCTAGAGGGCACTTGTCGTGTACACAGCGACTTAGATAAATAGAACGTCTATTTGCGGAGGCGCCGAATGGGATGTTTGCGTTTTAGGTTGTAATATTTGGACAATATAGCTTGTTATCGTAAAGTACAACGAACGATGTAAAGTTATGAAAAAAAGAAATTGTGTTTTATTTTGAACAATTGTTTACTTACCTTTGTATTATTGTCTGGGTTTAATGTTGGTATGTTCTTTCATTTTATTGATAACTTACGTACCCAGCCCGCTTTTTTTTTATATGAAAAGTGGCAAACGAGCATACGGCTCACCTGATCTTAAGTGATCACCGTCGCCCATGAACATCCTCAGCACCAGAGGAGCTGTAGGTGCGTTGCCGACCTTTGAGATAGGAATAGGCTCGTTTCTTGAAGGTCCCTAAATCGTAAACGTTCGGAAACACCGCTGGCGACAGTTGATTCCACAAGTTGACAGTGCGTGGGAGAAAGTTACGCGAAAAACGTACAGTCGTTGCCGGCAATTCATGTATACTCGATGCAACCATAAATACCTGGTCGTATCGTTGTAATCGTCGTTCGTAATACTACCGAGTGTAGTTGGAAATAATTACACCGTACGTAAATTGTTATAAATGAAACGTAATCTATAACAACTGTAATGGGAATAATAATTAACAACGATAATTCAGCTCTGTATATTTTCTACTCTGTGTTATTTAATTTTACGGTTATACAAAATGGAAAAATCGCGAATAGATACAGTGTAAAACATAAGAAAGATAACGTTACAAATATTAAATTTAAATGAATATTTTTTTTATCCATATAATTATAGCGACCGAAGCATCTCGTCGAGTCTTGCTCCTTTTTATTTTTTTACAATATTGTATAATATATATTCTATATCTTTATATAGATAAATTAGTAATTATAAATTGATAGTTTTGTATATTGGGTATACATAGTATCAGTCACACACACACAAAGACGAGACATCTACACAAACAAAATAACAGATTTTATTTTTGCCCTTAATTATAATTTCTTTTTTTCCTTCTGTCTAAATGTTTAACATTACGTTGAAAAATAACGGGGGAAGACATTAGCTCCTAAGATGCAGCTTACGCTAGTTCAGGAGTTAAGGGACTCACATTTGTATGTATTCAATTTTTTTTGATGCAAATAAACTATTTATTTAATCAGAAGCGTATAAATAATTACTCGTCATAGACATTCACAACCTATGCTCAAAATATAATCGTTAATTTTAAAAAGTAAATGAAATGTAATAAAAAAAACGCACAAACAAATTGAGAACATACTTTTTTGAAGTCATTTGAAAATGATAAAAAGTGAAAGGTTAAACGATTCATTCGATTTGAAGTCGGTTTTAGTTTTTACTCGAAGATACTTGTTAAATATTTTTATTTTATTACGGAAATTATTTGACGTTAATGTGTCATGCCATATTGAATAGAAATAATTAAAAAAAAATGCTAGATTATAAAGTTTTTATGGTGAAGGGTCTCGTTTAACAGCGTGCACGGACGTTCGTCGTTCCATCGCTACTTTTTCATTTATTTCTTCATCGACGACCGTAAATGTAGAACCTGAATGCCTGCCTAATTATTCCCAACCTGCCCTCTGTCAGCGGTTGGGAATAATTTGACGCCCAGTGAGTTACTGACCGAACGCTGCCAATTATCTGCCATTGCTACTGGCGTGACGTAACACGTCTTACGTGATCTTTTTGTAATAGTCTGTACCGTGGTCGTTTTTTGTTAACATCATTTTGTTGTGTTGACATAATCGTCCAGTAAATTGTTTGATCTGCACTCGGATGGTGTTTTTTGTTGCGTCAATTTTAATTTAGACCTCTATGTTTACTGAAGCATAAAAGTACATTTTATGTACTTATATTCTTCATAGAAGTTTAGGCTAAGAGCTATGCTACTTCTCAGTCCGGTAAAGCAGTGAAGGCCAACATCTCTGGCCAACCTATTTATCGTTTAAAAAAAATGCTTTAATATTTCTAAGCAAATATTACAAATAGAATGAAATTTATACTAATAATATGTTTTTTACTTATACCGTTAAATGCACGCTGCGTTGTAGAGGAAATTTTAAAAAATATGTATTGTTGATCATTCATTTGAAAACTATTTTTTTTTCATAAATTATAATTGTATTATTACAAATTCGTTCCATTACATTAAAATATAATTTTATTGTTAAATAAGGATCTCATCTACATTATACATAAACAAAGATTGTAAATGTTGCAAGCAAATAATTACCATAAGGTTAACTAGATGAGTTTCCAGCTGTGAATTATGTATAATTTACAATTACCCTTTTTCTGAATATTCGTAATTCATAATTAATTTACTTTTACTTAAATAACATTTCGACCGTAGGACGATAACTAGTAAATTTATTAACGGAGTAGATAAAAAATCGCTTTTTTAAATTGATTTTTGATTTCCAAGCGTAACAATGGTCTGGCCTACTGCAGTATATGATTTACACTTTAATACTTAATTTATTAATGGCAACACTCAAATTGTAAAGGTATCTGTCAAATATTTAAAGCTGGCAAATATTTAATTATAAAATTACATACAATGTTTATGCAGGAAATAATGCAACGCTAGTGAACATATTTCATGTCATGTCCGGAAGTTTTGACACTGCATGGGCGCATTATGCGTGTAACAGATGGCTTACTGAGTAAAACCTGTTCTATACTGTTAATAGGGTTACTCGTATTTTGTTAAACGGCATATTTTATGTTTTTCATGTGTAGTTCGATATAATAAATCATTCCTGTTCAGTTTGATTGTTATTTATTTTTTTATTTAATTATTTATATATTATTTTACAATATAATAATATATATTTTTAATTAATTTTGAACCATTAATCAGCTTATCGCCGAGTTTAGCAGGATAGTATGTGAGATGTGGGAAAAATTTAAAAAGCGAAGCACCAGTGAAAAATCATTTTTACGAATTCTGCGCCTCTGAAAATATTTCAAGATTGCCCTTAAAGTTGCCGAATGTCGGACTATGCCTTATTATGTTTATGAGAAAAGGCCTGTACCTAAATGTCGCACAATATACAAACTGTTAAAATTGATAAAATTAATTTAAGAAATGAGGAAAAAATGGGGCCGAAGTCGTGGTATTGAGCTAGTAGTCAAAATGGACGAATTCTCGTCACTCGTGGGGCCGATGTAATTCCAGCGAAATGTCTGGACAATAAATGCATATACCATTTTTAATTCAGGCGCGATTAAGTCGTGAATATCTTAAATATAACTGTCAAACGACAAGTCACACAAACATTCACATATATAATAACATACCTGAGTCCGCTTTATATTCAACCTTTATTACCGTGCTCATATGTCACATAAAGATTAAAACACGTTTACAGCATACGTTACGAGAAACAGCATAAATTCAAAGCAATACGCAATAGTGCATAAATTTTCTAAACAATGATGAGAGCGTATCCGAATATGGAGGACGTCGTATTTCCGTGGAAGCCACGCGTTAAAATATGGTCAGCCCGCCGTGCTCATAATTTGCGCTCACATTTGCCATAGAGTAAATATACAGAGTGGACAATGTGATTCAAATTAAACATAAAAATCTCCTTCACATAATTATCTCACATACACAAAATGTTATATTAAAAAGGTATGTTTTGTATTAAAATAAACTGTGATATGTTTTTGTGAGGGCCTATATGAAAATTGAAAGAGAATTTAGGCGCCAGATTTTTGTAATATAGCTATGATATTTCGCAAATAAAAGAGAGTGTCCGTGTTTAGTAGAGTTTAATAGGTCACTAATTTGGTTTATAATTAAGTTTTTTTATTTACTACTAAGTGAACTTGTATGCAAATTATTGTTAATAGACAAAAAGGTCAATGATAAGTAGAGTATCAATATTTCTAGATGCGTCGGATCTGCGTCGCACAATCGTTGGCTGCCCTTACAAGTGAAAGTGGCCGAGGCCGGTCACGATACCATCGAGGCTCATTAGCTCCCTCACGCTTCGATCTAATGAGACCCACGACACCTCCGCCCGGAACTATTGTTGCACTCTGGCTCCCGCTGTCTAACTACGTATTGTATGACTGCCGGATGACTTGTAAAATTTCTTATTGAGCAATATTACGCTAATTTCAAGTAACTACTATGGAAATCGAACTTACTACTCAATTTTTTTTTAAAAATAGAAAGCTAGTAATATTTCTTATTTTTTTTTCAGAAATATTACTAACAATCTTGTTAACCATTCCAACTAAGCTTAAACTTGTGCTAGGACATGGTTCACGGCAATAGTCCAATGGTGGATTTGAACCCACGACCTTACGATTCGCAGGCCGTACCCTAAACTATTAGGCTATTGACGCTTCAAAATTTTTTGGACTGGAAATTTGACTTAATAAGAGTAAGTAGGACTTTTTATTTACATTTTTGACGTCAATTTCACATTGAAAATTCGTTAATCTTTGTTACCTCTTAAAACAACACACATTTTATACCTGTTGGATTAAAAGGTACAAATAATACATATAATAGGGGTTTTCTGTATTTTGAATCAATTCAAAAAATATTAAACCTGATGTTTTCGTGTTTTGGGAGCTGTTTATTATCAACGGTCGCGTTCATTTCGATAGTCTAGTACTATTTATAATCTTTCGAAAATAATTCACAGTTCTTAGGCTAAGCTACTTGTACTATAATATAAGTGAACATTGTTTGGAGTAATCCCATACTTTTAATTTCAACTTTGCTTTGCGACGGAAATCAAAATGCCATTTACATCATCGTGATGGTTGGTTTATAAATATTTCGTGTAATTTCTTACTTCGTACAATTTTTTTAATCAGTCATCGCCAGAGGTATTTACGAAGCGAAACGTTTAAGGAACTTAAAAGGAAACATACCGCAAAGGTTGGTATCACACACACATACTCGTATTTGTGTGTTGTAGATCTTCATAGGCCATATAATTACTTAATAAGGCACAAGCTCATAATAAAACAGTTTAAATTCATACACACTTGCTCTATTGAAGTTAGCCATTAGGTTAAACGAGTTCATATACCCTAAAGCGGTGTTGTTACAAAAAAGATGAGATCCGTAATTATCATAGTAATTATATCTCAGATGCGAGAGTGGACAAGAAATAATCGCGGTAATCAAATACAGTGAAATCTAGTCGGGCGACTCTGATGTGCGCGAAATGTGGTCTGAGCCATGTACGTGGGTAGGGAACAATTAAAGTGCTTATTGCCATCTTTATGCATAGACTTGCCGCGCGTGCTGGAGCATATACCATAGAGTAGATTTGACTTTATTGTCATATAATGCTGTCTTATATTTTGCATTTCTTTTTATGATAGGGCTTATAAAATAGGTACTGACTACCACCATCCACAATACCAGAGGAATTGAACAAGCAGGTAATGCACCCTGTGATCTACACTCGTGAGCAAAAATAAAGGGTCGATTAAGAAAGTTTGAATATCTCGGAAGATGCTAGCTAACTGAAATAAATTGTGCATGATAGACAATTAAATATATTTAAAATAAAATAAAATATTTTTATTAATTTATTTATATTTTATTAAAAAAGATAAACTAAAAGGATAACTTATGTAAACTTTGTTAATATTGTAGTTTTCATTAAATTTTATTTTTATTTAAATTTTAGTACTTAGTGCTGTAACGAGAGTATAAGAGCATAGTGTGTCATGCGGCCCTAGTGCAGATTAGCAGACTTCACATGCCTTAGAAAATTTTTCTACGACGTGTAGGTTTCCTCACGATGTTTTCCTACACCGCTGAGCAGGTGGTAAATAAATTCTTTACAGAGAAGGCCTGCGCCCAATAGTGGGATATATATTATATATATAAACGCTGTAACTTTAACTTTAACTTAGTGTTGCCTCCCTGTGGCGAAGCTTCAGTTAGCTAGAGTCTTTATCTGACGAGATATTCAAACTTTCTTAACCGACACTTTATTTTTGCTCACGGCTATATTTGTCAGAATATTATCTTTTTTAGATATTAGCCGACTTTATGGCGGCAAAACGCATAAGTATGAAGTATCTATTCTTCCTGTAATCTGGGTTGGGAATGTTACATGTTACATTATCCTGTGTAAATCAATTGCTAATTAGTGCCCTTCCTTATTGCTTCTGCTATCGAAGTTGCACCGCTTTCTGCTTCCAGTCACGTCCAACCATTCCTAAGAAGCCTTCTCTATCCACTTCTGCGGCCCATGTGTGGGACCTAGGACTTACCTCCCTCTGCCGCCATGTAGTCGACAGATGCATCCAGCCCATTTCTATTTTATTTGCTCAATTTAAGAGCATATTCTATTGCTCTTCTTTTCTAATTTTATTTTTAATAGAGCTATTAATTAGCTCCCTTCATGTTTTTTTTTATTGTTAGATTACAACCAAAGACCTGTGTCCGTGCTCTTTTTCAATACACTTAAATTGTTCACTGTGCATTTATTAAAAAAGTGCCACTTCTACAGTTACTATTTTCATTTTTTTTGTTTTTTTTTTATATATATAATGCCCGAATTTGGAGGTGGCCAGAGATCGCCCCGGTTCACGCGTCGCAGACACCCCGCTGCATTGCTATTAGCTTCTCCGCGACCGCAGTAGTCCACTATCCTCTCCCTTGATGCGGCCATTGCCTTTGTCATCAGTCTTCCTGTGGCGTCGTCACAGTCATCTGTATAATAGACACAGACGGTGTGTCGGGATATCGCCACTACAGCATGTTGTACATATCAAATATTTAGAAATAGATTTTTTGATATTCTACATTGACTTGTTCGTATATGTGGATGGGAAAGTATATACAAAAGGTGATATGTAAGGTGAATTTGCGTATGTATTTATCTAATACTTATAAATATTATCAACGTGTTTAATTGAATCCAAACATCATTTATAACTTAGAAATAATTATTTTCATTTAGTAACATTGTGTATCCAATTCTCTGCGAGTTTATAGTTTTCATCAAATTTCAAGTACGTCAGCGTAATGAGATAGTTATGTATACGTATTTGCGTAATCGCGTAAATTGTCCAAGGAAACTGATATTTTGCATCTGTTGTCTTATAAGTATAACATAAATATAATAATTTCCTGTTACAAAATTTGCCTATAAATTGTATTAATCATTATTGGCATTATAAATGTATTTGAATGTCGATATTTTCAATTTTTATTATGTTTAATATTAGAATCTTGTTCATGGTCAGTCGGCTTCATTTTCTCGGCCTAAAAAACAAATTACCATCGACAAATGAATTCAACATTCGGCTTAAGGCCAAGGAGGTCGGAGATTTTATTATTTTTAATAGATACCTCTTTGCTACTTCTCATGCTACAATTGATTAGGCAAATACCGTTGTATTGTTAATTATTAACTGTTGCCCGTAGTACTCGGGTCACTGACACAACACAGCGTACATTTTATTGTTGTGTGTGGCTAATTGATAAATAACTTTGTAGTTAGGGAGTTCCATTTTATCACTTCACAGATATTAACACGTGCGTTCTTGAATTGAAAGTAATTACGTGATTCGATTCGATGTTTAGTTATTTGTTGGAATAAAAGTACATTAATTTGAAACATCGTACTTGGAATAGATGTATTGTACAGATTAACTTACGCCACAATTAGAAATAACAAAATCTTGATTGTAAAATAAAAATAACACTTAAAATTTTATTACGTTAGATTGGGCATTTATTCAAAAGAAATTATATGTTAACTGATTATAATTTCCATAGGGACAAGACAATAGAGGACAAGGAAATAAGCGGCTCATCAAACGTTGGTGATGAAGACCTAATGTGTTCATAAAGACCCTATATGTCCATGAAGGCTAAAGTCACTTAGTTGCACCACCATCACCGAGACTCTCATAGCAGATGACACCCATCCTGGGAGGAGGCGACTCCGCAGGACTCCAGTCATAGCCGATGTCCCACAGAATCGGCCCCAACACCGATCCTTGTGGGACACCGCGCTTGGCTTCCTCCACCTTACGGACCCTCCGGTCCTCGAATGCTACCTCCTCTGGGAGAGGTAGGCGCCCAGAGCTGTAGTAGCTGAAGATAACCTTTACAAGTAAATTTACGAACAAAAACCGCTTTTCAAATTCCATCAAACGTGACGGATCAAAATATTACATGAATGTAAAGGATCTCTGTCTCCTAAACTAAAACTAGATAGATAGGAGGGAATCTTCAACAAGATACCCCGCCTTCCCCCCCAGAAGGAGATATAAATAAATTAATAAAAATATTATATTTTATTTTAAGTATATTTAATTGTCTATCATGCACAATTTATTTCAGTTAGCTAGCGTCTTTATCTTCCGAGATATTCAAACTTTCTTAGCTGACCCTTTATTTTTGCTCACGGCTATATTTGTCAGAATATTATCTTTTAGATATTAGCCGACTTTTATGGCGGCAAAACGCATAAGCATGAAGCATCTATTCTTCCTGTAATCTGGGTTGGGAATGTTACATGTTACATTATCCTGTGTAAATCAATTGCTAATTAGTGCCCTTCCTTATTGCTTCTGCTATCGAAGTTGCACCGCTTTCTGCTTCCAGTCACGTCCAACCATTCCTAAGAAGCCTTCTCTATCCACTTCTGCGGCCCATGTGTGGGACCTAGGACTTACCTCCCTCTGCCGCCATGTAGTCGACAGATGCATCCAGCCCATTTCTATTTTATTTGCTCAATTTAAGAGCATATTCTATTGCTCTTCTTTTCTAATTTTATTTTTAATAGAGCTATTAATTAGCCCTTCATGTTTTTTTATTGTTAGATTACAACCAAAGACCTGTGTCCGTGCTCTTTTTCAATACACTTAAATTGTTCACTGTGCATTTATTAAAAAAGTGCCACTTCTACAGTTACTATTTTCATTTTTTTTGTTTTTTTTTTATATATATAATGCCCGAATTTGGAGGTGGCCAGAGATCGCCCCGGTTCACGCGTCGCAGACACCCCGCTGCATTGCTATTAGCTTCTCCGCGACCGCAGTAGTCCACTATCCTCTCCCTTGATGCGGCCATTGCCTTTGTCATCAGTCTTCCTGTGGCGTCGTCACAGTCATCTGTATAATAGACACAGACGGTGTGTCGGGATATCGCCACTACAGCATGTTGTACATATCAAATATTTAGAAATAGATTTTTGATATTCTACATTGACTTGTTCGTATATGTGGATGGGAAAGTATATACAAAAGGTGATATGTAAGGTGAATTTGCGTATGTATTTATCTAATACTTATAAATATTATCAACGTGTTTAATTGAATCCAAACATCATTTATAACTTAGAAATAATTATTTTCATTTAGTAACATTGTGTATCCAATTCTCTGCGAGTTTATAGTTTTCATCAAATTTCAAGTACGTCAGCGTAATGAGATAGTTATGTATACGTATTTGCGTAATCGCGTAAATTGTCCAAGGAAACTGATATTTTGCATCTGTTGTCTTATAAGTATAACATAAATATAATAATTTCCTGTTACAAAATTTGCCTATAAATTGTATTAATCATTATTGGCATTATAAATGTATTTGAATGTCGATATTTTCAATTTTATTATGTTTAATATTAGAATCTTGTTCATGGTCAGTCGGCTTCATTTTCTCGGCCTAAAACAAATTACCATCGACAAATGAATTCAACATTCGGCTTAAGGCCAAGGAGGTCGGAGATTTTATTATTTTTAATAGATACCTCTTTGCTACTTCTCATGCTACAATTGATTAGGCAAATACCGTTGTATTGTTAATTATTAACTGTTGCCCGTAGTACTCGGGTCACTGACACAACACAGCGTACATTTTATTGTTGTGTGTGGCTAATTGATAAATAACTTTGTAGTTAGGGAGTTCCATTTTATCACTTCACAGATATTAACACGTGCGTTCTTGAATTGAAAGTAATTACGTGATTCGATTCGGATGTTTAGTTATTTGTTGGAATAAAAGTACATTAATTTGAAACATCGTACTTGGAATAGATGTATTGTACAGATTAACTTACGCCACAATTAGAAATAACAAAATCTTGATTGTAAAATAAAAATAACACTTAAAATTTTATTACGTTAGATTGGGCATTTATTCAAAAGAAATTATATGTTAACTGATTATAATTTCCATAGGGACAAGACAATAGAGGACAAGGAAATAAGCGGCTCATCAAACGTTGGTGATGAAGACCTAATGTGTTCATAAAGACCTCATATGTCCATGAAGGCTAAAGTCACTTAGTTGCACCACCATCACCGAGACTCTCATAGCAGATGACACCCATCCCGGGGAGGAGGCGACTCCGCAGGACCCAGTCATAGCCGATGTCCCACAGAATCGGCCCCAACACCGATCCTTGTGGGACACCGCGCTTGGCTTCCCTCCACCTTACGGACCCCCTCCGGTCCTCGAATGCTACCCTCCTCTGGGAGAGGTAGGCGCCCAGAGCTGTAGTAGCTGAAGATAACCTTTTACAAGTAAATTTACGAACAAAAACCGCTTTTCAAATTCCATCAAACGTGACGGATCAAAATATTACATGAATGTAAAGGATCTCTGTCTCCTAAACTAAAACTAGATAGATAGGAGGGAATCTTCAACAAGATACCCCGCCTTCCCCCCCAGAAGGAGATATAAATAAATTAATAAAAATATTATATTTTATTTTAAGTATATTTAATTGTCTATCATGCACAATTTATTTCAGTTAGCTAGCGTCTTTATCTTCCGAGATATTCAAACTTTCTTAGCTGACCCTTTATTTTTGCTCACGGCTATATTTGTTGACATAAACGATAGGTTATACGTAGTTAATAGAATAGTAAGAACAGATTTAGTTAATCTAGAATTTATCCATTTTTAATATTGATTTACAACCAGTGCTTTTCTTCGGAGCATCTGGTCACAAGGTAGACGTGTAAATTGGCAAAGTAACATATGGGTAACGCAACAACAGACATTATTCTACAACAAAACAAACCAATTTAATGTACTGGAAAAAGGAGAAATAAAAATGTGCTAGGTAGAGCGGAACGCAATTATATTGTCAGTGCAGCGAGTAACAACGGATGTGTCGGTCGGGTTGAATCGACGGCCAATTTTTACATACTCAATGGACCGGAATCCTTATGTAATTGTAATTTAACGATGTTTCTTACGTCGCGTCCTCCAGAGATCGAGGTACCTCCTCAATAAGCGAGATTGATTTATTTCTTGATCTAAGAATCCTTAAAACACTTTCCAATAGATGCACATTTGAGTTTTAGCCTTGTAACTGCCATGCAACAAACATACGACTGCGCCTTGTGTTCTTTTCGACCGACTTCTGGAGGTTCTTCATTCGTCTGTATGTTTTTTTTACGTTCGTAACCTAATTATTTTTTTGGGTAAACCGATTTTGATTTTTTTTTAATTTGACAGCTGGTGCCTGCCTTGTCCAATTCTGACAAATGAACGAATAATTCAATATCACGCCAACCGATTTCGATGATTTTTTTATTGGAAATGGTGTACTTCGAGTATAATGAGAGTTTGTTAAGGTTTTAATTTCGTAATATTTCTACAACAATTCGAAAATACGAGAGCGTCCGCGCGTAACAACGTTTTCAACGGTTTTTGTTTTTGATTTTTTTTATCTTTTATTATTATAAATTATTTATCATTTTTTTATCGATAAAAATTAAACAAAACAACTTTGCAAAATTACTTTACCACCTTTATTTTATTTCCAATCATTTATTAAAAATATATAATTAATAATAGCGCCATTTATTTAAATCAGTTCATACTAAAAATCTTACGCTTTTATTTAACGTTACGGACGTTTTTTGCCGCCTAGGTTAACCCTCCGCAACGCTCCATAATATCGTTACAAAAAATACTATGAATAATATACATTATGGATCACTCTGTACTGCGGTTTCCAGTATGTTGTGTATATATGTTGTTTCACTGTCCGCTCTTAGGTTTTGTTTGATAATATCAATTTCACTCATTTAACGATAGGTCTCGTCGATAAGGCCCATAAACTTCAGCATACCCTATGTAATAGCACAGCTGTTAAGAGCAAATGTTGTCTCGAATGGTGGAACGTTTTAGATAGGCAAGTGCGATAAAATCCGTAAAATGAATATTATTCACCAGGTTATCTCATGTTTTTAGTGCCGCAAACTCGCAGAGAATCCTTGTTGGTCTTCTTTAAAATAATTATTAACTATCCCTCTTATCAAAATACTTTAGATAAATAATTTAAATATAATCAACTGCATATCCAGAGTTCCTGAACTGAACTACGAGTATAGATGAATTTTGTATCTTTAAAAACCGAACTGTCTAAAACAAAAACCGACTTCAAATCAATCAAAGGTACCGCGTCGACGCCTTCTTTGTATTTCCGAATTGTAGTAGGAATATTACGAAATAGAATTAATTAGAAACATTACCAAACTCTTATCAAACTACCCTTGAAGTCCAACCCTGTTCATTAAAAAATGAATCATCGAAATCGGTTGGCGCGATATTGAGTTAATTGTCTATTTGTCAAGCTATGTGCGCGCAAATTTAATGTTTATATGGTTTTCTCATAGATGCCATTGTCAGAATAGGATCAAATTAGAAATGGACTGCATGGCAAGCACCAGATATCAAATAAAAAGAGAATCATTAAAATCGGTTCAATCAGTCAAAAGTTATGAGGTAAAAAACATACAAAAATATACCGATGGAGAACTGTTTATGGAAGTCGGTTGAAAATAGCAAAAACCAGTTTCATACTTATTCCTATCAATAAAGTAACGTTGTATGTTTTTGGATATATCTGTATTGGGAATTCCTGACCGTCTGTTTGTACTAATGAATTTCGGTTATTTAAAAAGCTATACTTTGTTTATAGAAGTACTGTAGGGCGAATTTGCTTAACTAATATTAAGGGATCACCGCTGCTCTAGAACACAAATAAAAAAAAACTAACCCTTACGAGTAAAAAATGTCTCACTGGACTCTAAGAAGGGTAAGACCTTCGACCACCTAACAGGCATGGCAAAATATAGGAGTATACAGACTTCTGTTTCACAACGGCATTCTGCTAAATCCGGTACATCCCCGATCGTGAGGTGCTATAATTTTTTTTATGAGAATGTATCAGTGGTTCCCAGAATACAAGATTTAGCATCATTAAATTGATTTATAAATTAATTGTTCATTGTTTAAAGGCAATAAAGGGCTGTCTGCATTGTGTTTTAAGCATTTCTTTATTACTAATTACTTTTCGCTTTATCCTACAAGCACATTTTAAAGCCTTCTTTCCGTTCTTTAAAAGCATTATTTCCGTACTGCGTCACCTACAATTAAAAGCATTTTTACTGTAAATTACCCATTTTATTTTTCTTTTTTTGTTTTCATGTGAATACGTGTTAAGTATCACGTTTTAATTTTTGTTTTAATGACGAACTACACAGGTGGGCCAGAGAAGCTGGCCTTTACTGAGTCACCGGACTGAGTGGTGGCATAGTTCTTGTCGCTTAGCCTGAACATCTATAGCTAGTAACTCGACACACGGGTTCCCCGGTTGAGATAGGTTTGTATTCTCTTTCAGCCCTGTAGTTCTGGGCTCTCAAGAATAAGACTACGGTATCCCCTGCCTGTCGTACAAGGCGACTAAAAGGGGCCTCGGGTTCAGCCTGCGTCGTCCACCAAAGTGGACCCGGGAAGAAGGCGACATCGGCTGGCCCGTGTCGCCTTGCGCTGCGAGGGCACAGGGGGGGAGGGAGTAACCTCCCCCCGGGACGTGCTCTCCTTGAGCACAGTGCAGAGGGGCTCCGGTGCGTTCGACGTGAGATCCCGGAGCCCCTCGTCATGCACCGAGGAAAGGGCCACCGGGGAGGTTTTAGTGGGTAAGATCCCCACATAACCGCCGCCTTCCCCCCAGAAGGCGGGGTATCTTTGTGAAGATTTCCTCCCCGTCAACAAAAAAAAAAAGTTTGTATTCTCTTTAATTAAAATCAGATCTGATGAAACCTCATTAAAGAAAAGTGAGTGAATGAGACGGAAAGACGTTTACTTATTCAGCCGACGAATGACAACGTCAAACAGACCATACGTGATATCATAAACAGTCTTTCAGAAATTAAGAAAATATTGACGGAAAAACTAACGCGGTACGAAGTTCGCCGTGTCAGCTAGTATAGAATATATTTAACTTAACAAAAGTCTACTAGCGACATGGAATACTTATTTTTGTATGTGTATTAGAGTACATGGAATAAGTAAACAAGACCTAAATTGTATCTTTGCTTAAGAGATTACAATACAGTTGTGTCAACCGTCCTAAAATCTAACAGCTTTCTTGTGTAACGTATCGCTTTTTAACCCACTTTTACACAACTTTCAACGAAACTAGAATACAAATGCCCTATGGATGTATTATGTAACTGGTTTTACATGCCGATTGTGTGTATAGTTTTTGCAATATATAGTATTCTCATAGTGTAGTAAAACAAAGTTTGGAGCTAGTACGTCAATAGACAAGAAATATGCTTTTAAAATTAAAAAATTATTAGATTAATTGTACCTTGCTACCAATACCCATCCCTATACGTTTGGAACTTGTAAGGATTTATGGAATGTTATTGTTTTATTTGGCATACAACTCATTTAAAAACTTAATTCATAATGTAAATAGCTATTACGCAACGCATAGTATAAATAGATCGGCTTACAGTAAATCAGAATTGGTCCTAATAGGTCGACTTTGAGTTTATAATTATTCATAAATAATTTGTGTTATAGAACGTTTATTTATTTAATATTTATTTGCACATAATAAAAGTGTAAAAAGGCGGACTTAATGCCAGAACGCTCTGCCAGTGTACCTTAGGGTTAAATCTATACATATAAACAAAATTGAAGTGTATGGTAACATTAAAATAGCCGAGTAATTTACCAAGTATATTAGTACGTACGTATTTAGGAATGCATAGGAATATACGGTACATATACCAAAATACATTTTTTACAATTTTGTCCGTCTGTCTGGTTTGATTAATCTCTGGAACGACTGGACCGATTTCGAATTAACTTTCACTGGCAGATAGCTGATGTAATAAGGCGTAACTTAGGCTTGTATTGTCCTATGTTCAGAAAAGCTTATCTATACAAATAATAGAGGAGACTTTTTTTGTACGTTTTACCAGAAAAAACTACAATATTTATGTATATCCCACAAGATAAAGGGTGTGTTAGCTGGCAACACATGACACCCAGCGATTGTTATGCATAACTACTTCCAATGATATCTTAATGATTTATCTGAACCTTATTGTATCTTTAATTCATAATCAATAATTTAGTTGATCGTCACATTAACTTGGCATTGTAAAAAATAGTTGTAACTTTATTAGTTCCTAATCTGACTTCTAATTAATTTTGTATAAAGATTGTGAGGACGCGCCGTTGTGACAGTATTCGTTATAAATAATTCTTTGTACAACGTTACGCTGTCTCAATAAAGCGAGTGTATTAGTTGTTGGACTATTTTATTCTACGAGACCTACAAATTATAACAGGTTCATTACTCGAAACTAAATATTTTCATGTTATTTTATTTATAAGAAATTCGTTCTATTTTATTGACACGTAAAGTTATTGTTTATTATCCATTTTGACACTCTGTAAAGAAATTATAAGGTAAAATAAGGCGAAGCGAAACGAGGGCGGATCTCAAGATAAATCACTTTACAATGTGACAGTATGACAACATTCTAAGAGTCGAAATGATTCCATTCAATCGGGTCACGGTGTGAGTTTAAATAAATATGTTACGCCTAAACAATGGCAAGTTTTTACTGTTCCCAAGGCGTGCGTGGGCTCCGTTAATGGACCGTGGTATAGTCGTCATAGGCTCTGTCAAATTGACGTTAGAGACTTGTGAGAGCATGTAAATTCGTATTTCATTTGTATCATTAACACGTGTATTTACGTGTAATAGTTAGGCGCCATATACTTTGTAAGTTTTTTTGTTGCCAGTGTTTTTCAATCGACTCTAAAAAGGGAGACATTATATACTGCCGAACGTACTTTAATATTTACGAGTAAAAACAAAAACCGACTTCAAATAGAATATGAGTATTACGATATAGAATTAATCAAAACCTTTTTTTTTTGTTTACGAGGAGGAAATCTTCAAAAAGATACCCCGCCTTCTGGGGGGAAGGCGGCGGTTATGTGGGGTTTTTACCCACTAAAACGTCCCCGGTGGCCCTTTCCTCGGTGCATGACGAGGGGCTCCGGGATCTCCAGAGGAACGCACCGGAGCCCCTCTGCACTGTGCTCAAGGAGAGCACGTCCCGAGGGGGGAGGTTACTCCCTCCCCCCCTCTGCCCTCATAGTGTAATGCGACACGGGCCAGCCGATGTCGCCTTCTTCCCGGGTCCACCTTGGCGGACGACAAAGGCCCCCACCCTTGTCGCCCAGTGAACCCGAGGCCCCTTTTAGTCGCCTTCTACGACAGGCAGGGGATACCGTAGTCTTATTCTTAAGAGCCCAGAACTACAGGGCTGTGAATTAATCAAAACCTAACCAAATTCACCTCATTAAACAACTCTTGAATTAGATCCTTTCCACTAAAAATGAATCATCGAAATCGGTTGCGGTGATATTGAGTTATTCATACATTTGCCGCGCACATACTTAATGCAAATTAATGCAAATTCTAGACTTATATGGTTATCACCCAGTCGAAGGTTATGAGGTAGCAAACATAATAAAACATACAGACGAATTAAGAACCTCCTATTTTTTTTTCTCTTTATTCAGGACAACAAACATTTGTACAATTATAATAAATCACAGAAAAGTATGAGCGATAAAGTAAAATAAAGTCTAAAGAAAAATTATAAATTCCTATAAACATATCGTTGGTTATTGTACAAACAACACCGTCATCCACAGATTACTACATTAAAGTTACAGTGATAGGATTAAATTAATAATAGAAATTAAGAAAAAAACAGTCAAAAAGGAAAATAGTTAAGTTAACAAAATCTCTTGTAAAGCTTTTCTAAATTTGGAAGGAGTTAAGCCAAATATATCTATATTGTTAAAGTTATTGTTATACAATTCCATGATGCGATTAAGAGGTGCGCGTGCGCCTGCGCTTGTTTTACTTGACTGAATAGCAAAAAGTTTATGTGAATGAAGCTCACGAATGCGTTTCGAATGGCTGGGAACACGTATACATATGTGATTGACGAGTTCATTGCAATCCAATTTATTTTGACAGATGTTGTAAAGAAGAGTTTGATCCAAGAGCATTCTTCTTGATTCAAGAGAGAGCATACCGAATTTATTTAGTAATAATTCGTAAGATTGTTTAGAATTACAAAATTTATATGAAGTTGGTCTTAAAAATTTACGTTGATCTTAAAAATTTATTTTGAAGTCGGTTGAAAATATAAATTGTTTGGATTAGTTGGATAGTTTGAGAGAAATCAGTAAATCCCCGCCAACCAAAGAAGAATTACATTTTTGATTCAAAGATAAAAAATGTAATTCTTCGTTGTATACAGAGTCGTAAATAATAGTTGTTTTAAATAAAAACAACTTTTCATCTTTTAAACCCTAGGTCTTGACGTGGTTTCAACCGCTTATCTTTTCACTTATAAGGTAGTTTTCACTTAGTAGGTAGACCATATAATAGGTCAATTGAAGCGTCAATAGCCTAATGGCTTTTTTTTCTTTTCTTTTTTTTTGTAACAATAGGCATAACTACTGACTTATTCTAAATTCGAGTCGAGTTTTATTGCCCCTTCTCCTTTTTAATCTAAGTATAGTATATAGTATGCCTATGCTATTTCTAGTTCCCCTAACGTGGATAGGTTAGGGCAGTTTTTCTCCCATGCCTTTCCTCTCATCCTTTATATTTATTACACTCTTACATTCAACTTATTATACACAATTTATTTCTACTTACACTTATTTTTATTACACAATTTTTCTACTTCTAGTATACTCTTATTCTTTTACTCTTTCTTATGATTATTTTGCCTAATGGCTTAGGGTACGGTCTGCGAATCGTAAGGTCGTAGGTTCGAATCCACCATTCGATTATTGACGTAAACCATATCCTTAGATGGAGCTTAATTGGAATCTAGCTTAAATATAAATCTAGCTTAGTTGGAATGTTCAACAAGAATGTTAGTTATGTTATCTGAAATAAAAAGGAATATTGCTTAAAAAAAATTGTTTGCCATTTAAGCAATGGACGCAAATGATTTTTTGTTCCGAAAAACGGAAACTCCTTGGTACTATAGCGGCTAGAAGGATTCTAATCCCGACCGTTAGACTGTAAGTCTAATGCTTAGCCATTTCATCTCTATCTTTTGTTTAGATGGCGTGCATGGCGGTTAGAGCGTTGAATTACGAGTCAACGATCGTATCAATTCGGTTTACGACAATTTGGTTGTATAACAATGGGATTTCCTGTTCAGTGTATTTTAAGTGAAATCAGAAGCTAATGAATGTGCTCGGTGATAGATGCTAGTAGTTTGTTGAAGAGTAGAGTTAGGTGTTTTTGTCGTAATAAGGTCTATGTAAAAAGATGACTCAATTCTTCAATATGTCTGCTTGATAATATATCCCTTGTCTATACACAGGTGACCTGGGAGTGTTCGTTCTTAGCGATAATGTTGCCCTCTGTACTACGAATTGTAAAATGTACCTTAGTTATGTAATTTTCTTCTTGTTTGATTTTGGTGTACAATAAAGTTATATCTATTTTTCTATCTAGCTATCGCAATTTATACTATAAACAGTATATGTATATAGGAGTTCAAACAAAAACCTACGTCAAATCGGATCGTATTAAACATTATATCCTTGTGGCCTTAGATCGTAATACCGACAAAAATTTTTAAGCAATCAAACTCAATCAATCCAAATTAGTTAAAAAAAAATCAGCTTATAAATTAAGGTACTGTAAGTGCGGATATATTAAAAAAAATAGAAGATTTCAGAAGTTTTTTTTTCAACTAAGTTAAAATTAAAGTACAAAGGCATTCTCTCTAGAGGCTACAATCCTTACAAGTGTAAAGAAAAGTGGATGTAGCCTTTTCAGTGTATTAACAAGAAGTCTTTACGAACTTGGCTTAAGCTAGTAAGTAAACTAAATTTGCAGCGGTACCTACGGTATAACCTCGAGATAGAACACGTAGGCTTTAAGAGAAAGTTCGGAGTCCAACCCACACATAATATCGATCAAAGACTATGGGGAGTGATATTCAATTGTCTTTTATTAGGCGTTGATTTTTTTTTCTATTTAAAAAATCTTTTCAATAGTACTTTTTATAAAATGGAACAACCTTAATTTTTATTTAAGCTGTGATAGTATAGTAGCCTTTTTTTTTTTACGCGAGGGAATCCTTTTTACGGACCATCCTCCGGAACCGTGGGTGGGCCTGGAGGGTTTTGTGGGAATCCGTCTGGGCGACCCCTACCCACTAAACCTTCCGCGAATGCCATCAGTCGTTACAATTGGAGTGCCCCGGATCTGTCAGCGACAGGGCACCCCAACGATCGGCCGGTCCCGGCAAAGACCGGACTTCTTCCTCTAAAGGGGACTTCTCCGGCAATTGGAGAAGTCCCGACGACGCCGAAGCATTAAGGTTAGGTACCCAGCCTGGCCCCGCTTCGGATTACGGGGGCAGCGAGAGGAGGCGTTGGTATCGCCTCCTGCGCACCATAGTATAGTAGCCTTGGCAATTTACTATTAACTGTATATCGTCGCTGCAAAAACGTAGTAAGTGATACATTTGGCAATTTTCACTTTTTTTCGTCGTTGAATCAGAAAAAAACGCGTCGAATGATATATGGCTAACTCTAGGTTAATGCCGGGGTACAATACTTATTCAGCTAAAAATCATAAATATTGTGTCCAAGAACGACAGCTCTAGGTCCACAAATACGAATGTTATAATTTTTTTTTAAAGTAGAAAAGTTTTTCGTCTATGGTGAATAATTTCATTTTTGTGGGTTACTACGTTTTTGTTTTCTAGCGTCGATATATTATAAAAAAGATACAACAGAATCGAAAGAACAACAGTTATAGTTAAGAAATTAATATTTTATACAGTTAAAACATTTCAAACGGAAAGTTCTTCAATATTTCACTATTCTGATCAACTTTCTTCCTAAATTTCTCCATAATATTCTCCTTTCTTCCTTCATCAAAAATGATTGTGTGATTATAACCCCGTCATTTATGAACCAATTTTGATTCTTTACAAAAGACTTCAAAAAAGGAGGTGGTTCTCAATCCGTCTGTATGTTTTTGTATGTTTGTTACCTCATAACTTTCGACAGGTTGAACCTATTTTGATGATTCGAAAGCTGGTGCTTACCATGTGTTTCCTTATCAATTTAATCCAATTCTGACAATGGCATCCTTGAGAAAACCATTTAAGTCTTAAATTTGCGTTAAGTATGTGCGCGAACGGACGAATAAATGAATATCACGCCAACCGACTTCGATGATATTTTTTTTATTGGAAAGGATGTGCTTCTAGAGTAGTTTGATGAGAGTTTGGTAAGGTTCTTTTTTTAATTTTATTTCTTTTTTATTTTGATTAATTTTATTTCGTATTATTTTTACGATATGGAAATAAAATGAATACTTGAAATGTAAATTTCAGTATCAGGATGTATCAGTATCTCACGACCGTTGTCTTCACTCCACTGGAAGTAATACACTACATATTCCTCTCTGCCACACTGGATTCTTACATAATTCTTTTACTTTTAACGCAATAAGGCTTTGGAATGCGCTGCCATCAAATGTACTTACAGCTGGAACTAAGGCTACATTTAAACGCTCTCTCTTAAATCTATACTTAAATGAGGAATAGTTATAAATTTTACTATCTTACCCTATATCCATCTATATCTGGATCTATGTAGTTGTATATATATATTTATTGTTACTTAATTATAATGGTTATGCTATTAATCTATCTATTTGTTATATTTATTTATGTATGTTTATGTATGCTTGTATTTATGTATCTATTTATTTTTATACATACATAATATATTTTTATATTTGTCTTATTTTACTTTTTTTTTATTTTATTTTCTAAGCTTGCACCGGTGACTTTGTTTCTATACAACACTAAGGTAGACTGGCAGAGAATGCCTTCTGGAATTAAGTCCACCTCTTTGTACTCTCTTATTTTGTCCAAATAAAGATTAAATAAATAAATAAATAAAAGAGAACGTTTTTGCCTACTAGAGTTCAATTCGCCACTGAAGGTAAGACGTTAATATATACGTTCATGTTATGCGTTGTTGTTTTGTAAGTCGCGCCTTGCTTTAATAACTTGTTGTTAACCCATCTTTCTGTTTAGGATTACAATTTGGTACAATTAGTAAAATCTCCATTCGATTACTTTCACAGCTTATTTTCATTTCTATCTTAATATCAAATATTATTGCATTGGCCACTTCGAATAAGAAGTATGACGCCCACTCAAAACTTTACAGCGGTGTTAAAACCTATTCGAATAAATTATATTATATATTCAACTCGACAATGAAATTTAATCGGCGCAGTTAAGTCTTCTATGGTGCACTAAATTACCTAGGAAACTATCCCTCAGTACAACTGCCGTAAACAATGCCCGCGGCGCAAGGGAAATCGCCTTACAAAGCTAACCATTTAATTGGAATTACCAAAAAGGGGAAAGGTTGCTTTGGCTTCGATAAGAAATGTTTTGCCATCGTAAATTTTATGGACAGTAACTTATTCTTGTGTTAACGTTCACGTAAAGGAATGGTGGACTAAGAAATAATCCTTTTTTTTTTGTTGACGGGGAGGAAATCACAAAGATACCCCGCCTTCTGGGGGGAAGGCGGCGGTTGTGTGGGGATCTTACCCACTAAAACCTCCCCGGTGGCCCTTTCCTCGGTGCATGACGAGGGGCTCCGGGATCTCACGTGGAACGCACCGGAGCCCCTCTGCACTGTGCTCAAGGAGAGCACGTCCCGGGGGGAGGTTACTCCCTTCTCCCCTGTGCCCTCGCAGCGAAAGGCGACACGGGCCAGCCGATGTCGCCTTCTTCCCGGGTGCACTTTGGTGGACGACGCAGGCCCCCACCCTTGTCGCCCAATGAACCCGAGGCCCCTTTTAGTCGCCTTGTACGCCACCTCTTGCGTTACTCATAATAGAGGTTCAGATTTAGAGTTCTGGAAGCTCAACCATTTCTCAACCCGGTCACTAGCGCCGACAAACAACAGCAATCAAACAAAAATCTATTTCAAATCAAATCAAAAGTGACGCTTCAAACATACAATAGTGGACGCATTGACGCTCTAGTCAGGTAGTCACAAAATATCATGAAAACAAACTTGTTTATATTTATCGTAATCTTCTATCACATTCTTCCTTGCACTACACACAAGTGAATTAAAAATAATCTGTCTCGTATTCTAAATTGATACGGTTTATTCGAACAAATATCGTGTATTCGTAATTGGAACCAGAATAGCATTTCATATTATATGGGTAAATGCATGGGTGTAGTCTGCGCGATTTACGGCTCGTAAATATCCGCGTATTGTTTTAAATATTTATGATTTCTGTGAACGGAGGCCTAAGGGCGAAGGGATGCGTATAACTCATAAACAAATGTCAGCCAGTCTGCTTTAGTTACTAGATATTTTCTTGACACGCTACAATAAGCCATTGTAACCCATTTGTTTATAAGCCGCAGAGGGGTGAGGAAATATCTCTTAGTGAAATAGTTTCCTTTCTCATTAGTTGTGCTAGATTTTGTGTATTTATCATTCTTAAATTGTACCAACAATATTAATGTTAAAAAAGAATAACGTATCACGTTCTTTTGATCCAAGTTGGGTAGACAGTGATAATATCAATCGCTATTAATTTTCCATCGACCTTATTAGGTCCTAAAATATTACTACATGTGATTTTTTACTTCGCTATATTCCTCCTTGGATACTTTTGGATTTATAAGTAAAAAATAAAACTGCATTATAAAAAAATATTTTTATTATATCCTATCATTATTAATTAATCAAATACAATTTTTCGCCGCTTTTAAATATCTACAAAAATTATTAGTGATTATAGCCGTTGATTGGGCGTGTAGACATAGAGACGCCTACTCTTTCACGTAGGTTCAAAACTCCCTATTCTAGGTGTTGAACAGTTAGGCTTCCCTTCCCCCCCTTAACCTCCATCTTCGGTTAATCGATAGATTCGTCGTGGCTAACGCTTGAGGGATTAGCCTCAACGTAAAAATAGTTATTCCTAAAAGATCCGTTCTAAACGGTACACATGACCAGGGGAGCAGTTGCTCCCTGCATTGATTACCCGGGTAATGGGGTCATACCTCAAGGCCCGTACCTGCGAGGTTCCTCGAACCTCTTAGATGGCCCATGCTACGCTGCTACTATTTCTGCTTATCCCTCTTGGTCACAGGCGTTAGCAACCGTCCAAGCCGAGGTTACCCCGGGGGGCCCTTGTGTCGAGGTACTAGCGATAGAGGTTCAGGCTAAGTGACGTAAGAGCTATGCCACCTCTCAATCCGGTCAACACCTCTCAAGCAGTTAAGGCCAACTTCTCTGTCCAATCTGTGTAATTCGTCATAAAAAAATCGTTATAACAGTATCGTAATGAACAATACCGGGTCTAAAATGGGTCCGTATAATACACGAGTAGCTTACAATTAGCCCCGTACCTCACGCACGGATTTATGTAAAGCCGTTTGCTATGCAAATTAATCCTTGCGATCGTCGATCAGTGACAGATGTTGATTTCAGTGCGTTTGAATAATCGCCGATGTGTCACGACGTCGCTCTAACAACGTGTATGTGCCTAGCTTCATACATAAACGATAAGCGCTTAGTCATGTCTCACGGCGAACGCAACTATCTGCAAACTGTGCATTTGTAGTACGCAGATATGGCTGAAGCCTTGTTAAAAAGGGGAAGTTTAATTGTCCAATTGTTAATAGCAGACTAATCTAACTAAATAAAAGTAATGCATTTTGGAGAGTCTGCTCAAGAACTACATGAATTAATTCCCCCATCTCCCTTCCACCATCGGACTTCTAGACGCATTGCAGGATTTCATCCTTTTGTTGTGAACATCCCCAAACCCGAACGAAGCGCTTTGCTTCGTCTTTCATTATTTGTACAGCAAAGGACTGGAACAGTTTGCCCGCGTCTGTCTTTCCTCCGATTACAATGTGGGTAATTTCAAGAGTAGAGGGAATAGGCATTTACTAAGCTAGTGCGCCTTACCATCCAGGACTGCATTTCCACTTAACAACAGGTGGGATCGTAGTCAAGCACTTGCTTAGAAAGTATATAAAAAAAACTTAAGATACCCTTATTTTCAAAAACGCTATTATATTGAATTTAAAGATGCATTTTAAAAGTAATATTAAAAGGAATACATAATGTTTATTTGTTTTTTGTACATTGTCGTATATAATGACGCCATCAATCGCCGCAATAACGTCATCATAAGTTTTGATTACCCTTCAGCCGAGTTGTCCACATAATGTAACGTTAGGGGATAACAAAGGTGGGCCATATTATGTGCCGGAAGCTGAACATGCTATATTAAGATACTCAAAGTGTTTATTTAGGAACAAGAATGGGCAGCAAAGAAGAAAATTGCCTTCCTTACCCAAAGCATTAAACTACGCATGTGGGGAAATCTTCTACATGTTACCCCGCCTTTGGGGAAGGCGAGGTTATGTAAAGCAACTCACTAAAATTCTCCCGGTGGCTCTCTTCGCTGTATGGCGAGGCGCTCCGAGGTCTTTAGTAGAACGCCCTGGTGCCTGTGAAGCAGATCCCGGCAGGCTACTCCCTCGGTAAGCACCCCCGCAGTGCTAACGCGATACGGGACCGTCAGTGTCGCCTTCTTCCCGGGTCTACTGCAGCGGACGACAAAGGCCCCCACCCTTGTCGCCCGTGAACCTAAGGCCCCTTTTAGTCGTGTTTTTCGAAAGGATTATAAGTTCCTAGAAGGAATCACGACGGCTATATTAAATAGTGATTAACTAGGTAATACGTGCTATGGGTGATTAATCTCAAGTAGTCCGAGTTCTACTGATATGGAATCATCAAAGTTTACTTATTCAGATTATTATTATCATAAAGTAATAAGTGCCAAATTTTATCCCGAATGAGTCAACCAACAATTCCAAATCGCCACGTAGAACGTGAGCATTTGTCAACTGCCCATGTCGGGTCGTGGCGGCAACATAACAAATTGCTTGGAATGTTGCACCATAAAATATATCAATTTTATTCATAAAACTTTAAGGTGGCATAAACCTTGTACTGGCTGACGAGTTATTTAGAGGTTTATTATAGTAATAATTATGATGAAATTATTATATACGGCTCAATATGTCTGTCAAGACAATGCTTTATCCCTTATTATGGCAAGAGTGTATTTTGAAGAAAAGTAAAAAAAAAATCGTGATACGAATAGACGTATTTTGGAAAACCAAGATGTACACTATTCTATGGAGTGCTACACGTACAGTATCGCATTTTTAGGAATGTATATAATGAAGTCCACATAGTCTTCCATGTATAAGTATACATGAAATGATAGACTGTAGAAGACTTCTGTAGAATATTTAGAGAAACAACATTTAATGTTCTTATTCCAACTCTATCTCTATTAAATAAATGTCATGACACTAACAATTGTGACATTAAACATTTGAATAATTATTATAAAATACAATTAAAGAATAAATTTAAGTAAAGAGATTGTATATCTTTACTTTACGTGCATATTATGCTATACATTACTATGTTTAGGGTTATAGTAAGACAACTTCAGTCTGTGATGTTCACAGACATAATTTCGTAGACCATATCTAATTATTCATACAAATATCTCTTTACTAAAAATATTAAAAAACGCAGCAAACCGCACGCTAGTTTTCTTGTCATACCGAAAGTTAGAACAAATTACGGAATAAAATCGATTTATTTTGAAGAAGCACAACTGTACAAAAAATACCCGCACTCGTCAAGAGGATATAGCGCATTCAAAATACAACTTGTTAAATTCCTCAAAGATAGCTAATCGTCTTCAAGCAAAGCATAGCGTTTAGTGACTCCTTTAGTGTGACAGCGAAGTTATTGTTTTATAATATTAGTTATTTATAGTGACCTTTAATGTCTAAAGTGAGAATAAAGTTTCTTAAACCTTATTTATATCTATGCATACAATTTTGAAAGCTTTTTTGCCAGCTTGACCTGTATTTTTATCGTTGATTGCGGTTGGTAGCCTGAAGGATGTCAAAACTTATTACGTATTAAACAATATCATGACATGTTTATTTGTATCTGTCAATGTATTATAATTCTACGTGTGACCTGGTGAGACTATTTTCAGCAGAGCCGCATGCTCGTGTGTCTTCTATATAAAAAGATAAACGTAATTTATCACAAAACTCAAGAAATCTGTTTTGAAAATGTGACAAGGATACTGGACCGATGTAAGAAAAATCAATCCAATAATTTTTACTACCACGAATACGACGCTACGGCAAGGTAAATTTCTATTACGCTTTAGAATCGATACCTACGTATACGTATATTTAGTACATACATAATACATGCATATTCAATTACAAATGCACCCTTCTGTTAGTCGTATTGCGAGGGGGTATGCAACCCCTTCTAAGGCTTCGGCAAGAACGCATTTAAACCCCTGTGAAGGTAAGAATGATATAGCTGAGTATTTTAACTAACATAGTTTAATTTTAAAAATGTTATATATACGTTAATGTAAGTCGTTCCGATTAATTGCTAATTAAAGTAACTAGCTAACTGACAAGATACATTCAAAATTATTTTTTCAGAAAAGATCATTGCAACACATTTTTTTAAAGATTGCTAACCAAATATATTTTTTTCACAAATATAATGATAATTAGCATTCTTGTTAACCATTCTAAATAAGCTTAGGCTTGTGTTAGGAGGTTCATGTCAATAGTCCAATGGTGGATTCGAACCCATGATTCGATTCGTAGACCGTACCCCATAGGCTATTGACGTTGTTAAGAAAGTTGAGAAACACTAATAAAATCTTTATCAAATAACCAAGAACTGCTTATGATATAAAATGTTGTATGTTGTTGTTGTTGAATGTTTTATGTATTGTTTGTTAAAAATGTTCATTGTGTTGGTGTAATAAATAAATAAATAAATAAATATAAAATGTATAATGTCTGAAAGAGCACAACTGTTCAATAACTATATATAGTAGTTAAAGATTATCCATCCGTACATATTTTCAAACAAAAACTTCAAACACATATTTTGAATGATATTTTAGAGACCTGTTGATGACCTCAATACTATCTTAGTATGTAATGGTTTTTATAAGATCGTTGTCAGTCAATGTTTTGTTCTTATTGAATAATAAAATCTTTAAACCCAATTTATTTATAATAGGCGTGAATTTTTTGTTATTGACAGACTCCCGTCTATTTACGTCAGTGATATTATATTATATTAGCTTAAAATTGCAGGATCCGTCCTAGTTCTAGTGTCTATCCACCATAATCTTTCTGTTATTATGTCTCTTGTTCCAAATGTGTATATTTTTTAGTTATATAATTATCTTAAGTAACTACTGTGGATTATGGTGAGGAATAAATGATTATGATTATTATTATGATTGTGATCTTTAGCGAGCTTATTAAGCCAATGTGACATGGAAGCTTTGTATTATTTCGTGTATAATCAGTGTTAATCTCTTCCGCCTTTAACGTGATCGTGTTATTCCATTGGGAAATGTTTCGAAATTAAGTTATACCGACCTAAGAGGTTTTCATCGTTCACGAAGAGAATGGAGAGGTAATGCAATAGTAATTTGTCATGTACGTGAGGACACGCGGAATCAATTTTGCGGCACGCGCGCTTGTAACAAACCGTTCTGTGTAATAAAATGGTAAAATGGTGCACGGAAGAACGTTGCGACCTACTCGTGTTATTGAATTTTAATATAGACTTTGAGATGCTTTTCATATTTTACAGATAGTAGAAGCGTCAAGAGCCTAATTATTTAAGGTGTGATCTGAAAATCGTGCGGTCGTAGGTTCGAATCCACCATTCCACTACTGTCGAGAAACATCTCCTTTTTTTGTGTAGAAGGCGGGGTTATGTGGGGTTTTTAGTCACTAAAACTTCCCTAGTGGTCCTTTCTCGGTGCATGGCGAGGGGTCTGGGATCTCCAGAGGAATGCACCAGAGCCCCTCTGCACTGTGCTCTTCGGAGAGCACGTCCCCGGGGGAGGTTAATCCCTCCCCCCGTGTGCCCTCGTAGTGCAAGTCGACACGGTCCAGCCGATATCGCATTCGATGACGACAAAGGCCCTTGTCGCCCAGTGAACCCGAGGCCCCTTTTAGTTGCTTTCTATAACAGGTAGGGGATACCGTAGTCTCAAGTAGCGAGAAAGCGGGTTATGCAGCGCGATCGAACTGAATAAAATGTGAGACTAAATATAGAGAAATATATTATGGAAGAGGCATAGTTGTATACACGGCGGCCGATAGCGTGACTTTAAAGCATGTAGTTCAACTCTCTGATCACAGATGGCGCTTTAACGATATTCATGTAATTTCATTTTGTCGAAAAAAATAAAGGGACATGTTTTTTTTATTTTACTTAATAATTTGAATTACTATTATTTCTTTGATTTCTTTTATTTTACGTTATTTGATAGTTAAAATACTAAATACTTCTGTGTACTTAAATACATACATCAGCAGAATTAAAAATCATTTTTTGTTGCAAATTGTGTTACTTCTATATTATCCAAAAAACTTCGTTCCTACCTAGTGTAAATAACTTACTACATACTTCGCTTTTCAACACAAACTATGCGAATGGGAAGATAAGTACGGTAGCTAGCTTTGATTATTAGTCTGGTAGTTAAAAATCAATAAGCTAGTAGTACAGCTACGATATTTATACCTTGAAAGAGTGATAAAAAAGCGCTCACGGTAAATCAGTATAACAGCGGGGTGTCTCACGGATTGCAGCCTCCAAAACCGTGATGAATAACTTGTTCTTCTTATTCGTAGAGGCGCAAACTGTTTTACCCGTTGCCACTTTTTGTGTAGGACAGATCGTGTCGCCGATAGTTTAAGTGATTGCTTACAAAAACCACCTTAATACCTACAAAATAAGAATGATACACAAAAAAGATAGATTGTCAACTGTTAACATCGTTTAAATTTGTTTTTTTTTAAATAACTTCTAAGCAAGTGCTTGACCACGATCCCACCTTATGATACGTGGAGATTTAGGAGATTTAGTATTCGATGGAAAGGGGCATTAACTTGGTAAAATCCAATTCACTTTTGTCTCATAGAAGACATAAGGAACCTTATTGAAACTAAAAGAAACATACATTCGTACAAAGCATATTACTAATATATTAGCTAGCTCTTCTTTCACATGAAAAGAATCTTAGTGCTTAAACATGAAACTTTTAATCTAATAGTCGAGAGTTGAAATCGCAGGAAGACATTACCAATGCTTTTGCATATCTTAAAATCGTATATTAAAAAAACAAAAACTGTACAAATGTTACTACGACTGACCGTTTTTAGAACCTAATAAACTGTCTACCCTGTATGTGTAAAAAGACATGAGAGCTCTTTTTTTGGAAACATTCAGTAGTAGGAATGTAATCACATTAAGTCTTGACTTGTCCAAAGCTGCCTCCAACCTGAAAGATAATAAATAAATAATAATAAATAATAAAAATTTATTTGGACAAAAGAAAAAGAAATACCACAATACAGAACGTACGTAAACTGCTACAGTAGTTGGCAACTGTGTCGCAGCAGTTTACGCCACCTCGAGACACAAACAATACAAATACAAATTAAACTTATAATTATGTACATAATATTAGAGGAAAAAAGATATAGATACATTATTGTGCATATGTGTGTGTGCGTGTGTGTATATGTGTGTGTGTGAGTATGTGTGTGCATCACAAGCATCCAGACAGAATAGCTTCAGTGTCATTATAAGTTAAATTTTGCAAGTAGTTGGTGATTTTGGTTTTACATTCCCGGTGCGAGAGAGGATATAAATTCAATACTTTATTAATTTTGTTATAAACAGTAGAAGCTTGGTAAACATAATGTCGCCTAGCAAGTGCAGACGGACAGATTGCTACCTCACATATTCGTCCAGCTCGCCGAGTGTTAGAAGTCAGGTTCACAAAAGGTAATTGAATGTGTTTACGCAAAATCATTTGACGAATGAATAATTGTCTCACAGTTAGGACCTTAGCGATTGTAAATAATTCATCGGTAGGGAACCGGATTGGCTTTGATAAAATTACTTTGAGGACTGCTCTTTGAGCTCTCTCCAAGTAAATGAAACTGGTTTTACTGGAGCCACCCCAAGCAGTTACACAGTAGGACAATACTGATTGCGCCAGAGAGAAATAGACTATTTTCAGAGTTTGTTGATCAGTTACAGCCCTTAAGGTTCTGAAAATATAAATTAATTTTCTTATTCTGGCAGTGGATGACTCAATCTGGTCTCATGAAGAATCATCCCGAGGTACTTAGGTATAATAAATAACTTTACCACATTATTCGATACGATACTGTCACTCAAAAATCATTATTTTTAAATAGTTTAATAACGAGTCAGAGACTAACAAAAAAAAATAAAAATCGTTTCATAAAATGACCGCGCTACGAGTGTGCAAAACCAAAAAGATACATTTTACAGATAATTTAGAATATGAAGTTTATGAAGTCAGTTAAAAATGGGAGTGGGGTTTAATAGCAAACGGAGGATAGGGGAATTAGATCGTGTACCTTACCACGTTTATGTATAACTGAGAAAATTAGTTTTAGTTGCATTAAAAATCTTCTATCTTACCTTTCCATTGAGTCCAAAGCTTCGTGATGGCATTGAGTTGTGTCTGTCCAAATATGGCAACATTCTAATGATTATCGAACTTGACTTTAGAAGCTGCCCGTAACGTAACATTTTTCTAAATTACCCCACTAAACCGTTTAAAAAGCTGATTTTTGAGTGACAGTATCGTATCGAATAATGTGGTAAATTTATTTATTATACTCGTAGTTAGTTGCGGGTGGTGCTTCATGAGATCTTTCGTGACAGCTTTGGACAAGTCAATACTTAATGTGATTATATTCGCCCTACTTAAGGTCTCCAAAAAAGTCTTTTAATCTATACAGGGTAGACAGTTTGTTAGGTTCTAATAAACGATCAGTCGTAGTAACTTTTGTACAGTTATTGTTTTTAAATGTACGATTTTAAGACATGCAAGAGCATTGGTAATGTCTTCCTGGGATTCCAACTTACGACTGTTAGATTATAACTCTCATGTTTAACTACTAAGTTTTAATTTCTTTCTCATAAATTGATAAAGATGTGTCATCTTCTACTCAAGTGAGAGAAGACCTAGCTAATATATTAGTTGTATATTTTGTACGAATGTGGCCTTTTTTAACGTATTTTATACAGAATTTTTGTTTAATTTAAAAAAATTACTAACGATAAGCAAATGACGTTAGAGCTTACAACCTAAATGTACTTGCACACAATCCCACTGCTGGGCACAGGCCTTCTCTGTAAAGAGAGTATAAGGGCATAGTCTGCTAGTGTGGATTGGCAGACTTCACATGTTTTAGAAATTTTTTCTAGGACGTGTAGGTTTCCTCACAACGTTTTTCTTTCACCGCCGATCGCCTGGTAAATCTGCACATAAAATTGCAACAACACTTTTTGGCCGAACCCAGGATCGAACTCTGGTTGCTAGCACTATGCATCTTGAGGCGACCGCCCGGACACTGAGCTGCCAGGGCTCTTCTTTGGCTATTGAATGTACTTGCATAATAAGTCAAAATAATCGTACGTCTAAACTTCGCTTCAATACAGCATCAGAACTTTCATGATGTGAAACTTTGTACTGATTTACACGCGGGATTAGTAGAAACACAAAGTCAATTAAAAATTAATTCAGAATCCATTAGAAGTAAATAGAGCGTGGGAGAGTCCCGAAGTTTGTCGAGCTAAAACGATTTTGGAATGTAGCAATTAGACATAAAATGGTTAAATGGTGTTCACATTCAAAATAAACGTCGAAACATGAAATATTTGAATAAATTGTCCAATGAAAATTTGTGCATCAAGAGATAAACAAAATTCCAACAATGATCGACCAAGTAGATTTTTTTTTTATTGATGTTTTCTTAGAATGTTTGTTCCCTATCGTGTTTGGCTGGGGGTATTTTTATATTTATATTATTTTACTACTTATAATTTGTGTACTTTATAAAACTAATTTCTAATTCCTTATTTCTATATACATACGTTTCTTATTTTTGTTTCTAATTTTTCTACAACTTATTTCTATATACAATACTGTTTTATTTACCAATTTTTATATCTATTTACGACCAAGTAGATTAGGGTTTTTAGCACAGTGACAATTGAATGGTTAGTCGACATAAAATATCGGTGATAATTCAGTAACAATAGCATACTTGGGATATACCAATTATTACCTTATTATCACCTAAAAGTCGTTCATCAGCCATCATATTCCATTCATTATGCACAGGCCATTTCATTCCATTCCCTCTTATAAAAAAAAAACTTTAAAAAAGGCTTTGGATATTTTAATGGTGTTGTGCTTAAATTATAGATAATAAAGTGTGTGTAATCCAATAGACATACTGTGTGTACATTATTATACCCCTCACCGGGGGGACCCTTGTGTCGAGTTACTAGCAATAGAGGTTCAGGCTAAGCGACCTAAGAGCTATGCCACCTCTCAATCCGGTGAAGCAGTCAAGGCCAGCTTCTCCGGCCAATCTGTGTAGTTCGTCATAAAAAAAAAGTTATTATTATGTGGATAACGGAGTAGTTATATATTTATTACGGTTTTTACTTTATGTATTATTTTCTTTACATAAGTGTCAAAATGTATCCGATTGTTATTCCGAATAAAAAAAAATATATACATATACTTATTTGACAATAAAACCTCAATTTGGCTTACGCATTGCGGTTAATTAAAAAAAAAATATTTTAAAGCAAGAATAATTAATTTTCTTAATGAATATTCGTCGTTTTAAAATGTTTTACAGATATTGTTAAGTCTTCAAATTTAATGGTCTTAATTAAATTCATGGTTTTATGCAAAGCTATATAAAAATCAAATCATCGTAAATCACTTGACGTTATCTTTACTCTTAATTATATCACAAGGCTTAACAGTCGTAAGTTCAAGGGATTGTTATTAAAATGGTTGCAGAATCAGGACTACACCCAAATTGAAAATATATTATTAACCTCATGATATCCACACACTCACTCACACAAACACACACACTACACATTCGTATAACTTCTCAACTAGTTCTTTCCCTTTTTTTTTCCCTTTTGCACACATTTTTATTTTTTTTTTCATATATTTTTAATTATTAATTATCGTATAATTTACTTAACTTATATTAAAACTTATTGTACGCAGGACTTACTGTTTGTGACCCTGGAAGGCACAGTCTCCTGAGATACAGGTACACTGTACCTAGTTCAGGAGACAGAGCTCCTCTATATGTAACATGTTTGTTTTTGTGATATTAATAAAGTTATTATTATTATTATCTTTGAACGATATCGTTTTGCTTCAGTTTTCATTTGAAACTAGTGACGTGCCTCTTCGCTCTAAAAGTTACAATACAAATATTTTTATTCAATTTTTTTATTACATGCCTGCTACAAAAGGAAAATCTTTGTACTTCTTTTGTAAAAATGCTAACTACGAGCCTATATATGTCCCACTGTAGCGCAAAGGCCTGCCCTGTAAATGGATCATTAGGGGATACCAGACGGACATAGAGCGGATTGGCTGACTTTAGATCAATTCTTAGAAAACTTTCTCAAAACTGTTTTCTTCACGATGTTTTCCTTCACCGCTGAGCGCGTGGTAATTTATTAGATACAGTGCCTTGATATCTATGGACGTGATAGGTTATAATCAACAAGTTGTAACTAGAAATGACCTTGTGGTAGTGTTTTTGAGTGGCAGATTTGCTTATTGTAAACTTACCATCATAGTATTATATTCAGAAAAAATCCCAGGCGCCAGGGCGCAAGGCGCTCGGACGTTAAATTCGTAACAACTTATCTTAGGTACACACGTTATTCCAACAAAATTGAAGTATTTTTTTACTTCACTGAGCACAAATTTGCGTTTTCTATCTCTTTCATACCGCGCTAAGCGTTAGCGGGCGGATGCCGCATTGTGCACTGTCGGCAATGATCGGGAACGCTCGGCAAGAGCGTAACGGGACATTTTGCGCAAATGACATCCATTATTCATCAATTTATAAACGTTGTTACGCCAAAATATATCTGAAATTAATGATTATTTATATATCTCTTTATCTCTTTATTTATTATTCTTACTGTCTCCATCCTAATGTTATTACGTCACTTATGTCGCAGTTGAAGGTATATGAGTAGCAATTTTGGTATACGTGTATATACGCATCATTTTCAAGAATGCGACGTTACTAATGACGTACAAAGAAGGCAGATTGTCACTTTAGGCAACCCTTTGTAATATTCTCAAGCGAAATCACTTTCATAGAGAAAGACCGAGCAAACAAATACACACGTATAACTCAGCATCGCATTTGTATGAGATCAAAGTGAAATTGAGATCATTCGCGCTTCCGCGCTGTCTAAGATTTCCTCAACGGAGATAAAGTTCACAAACAAGCAGCATTATTTATTTCAAGTCTGTTTTGATTTAGGCCAAAGCGAGACTATTTTATTCTCTAACATTAATGTCCCTTCAAAAGCGTTAAACGAATATTTTTAATACCAAAACTGACTTGTAATGAATTTTCAGGAATTATATGGTATATCCTCCTTGCGTCGTTTTCCTTGGGTCGTGACCTCCACGAATTATGTGGCGGACGATCGCTTTCCATCTTTTGCGGTCTTTGGCGGTGTGAAATGCCTCGTGGACCCTCCTGTCGGTGTTGGTGCTAATTTAGTCTGTCCAACGCATAGAGCTCCTCCCTCTTGGTCGTTTTCCCTTTACTTTGCCTGTGACCTGGAGTGTTTCCAAGGTATCGGTTTTCCTGGCTATGTGAATATGACAGACCATTGACAATTTGACAGTGACACCCACTTCCCGGAGAATTGACGCATTTGTGCGGTGGGCTGTCGAAGGTACTCGCAACATTCTCCTCCAGCACCACATCTCAAATGCATCAAAACGAGATCTATCTGCCTTCTTGAGGGTCCAAGTTTCCGCTCTGTATGTGAAAATTGGGAACACCAGAGATCTCCAGATCAATCTTCGTTTTTAGTGAGATTGATCTATCTGTCCAAATTCGGTTTAATCTAGTCATCGCGTTTTTTGCCATATGGTATATAACATATAGAAAATTCAAAATATGCTATAAAGAAAATTACAGCTCAGATATATTTGTCCCAATGTCGAGCATAGGCTTTCTTTGTAAAGAGAGCATAAGCTTATAATCGTAGTAGTATAGTCCGACCCTAGTGCGGATTGGCTAAATTGTTTACAAAAATTTCTACCACACACTTCCTCACGATGTTTTCCTTCACCGCCGAGCACGAGGTAAGCAGCAGTTAACATAGCAACAATCAAATTCATGGGTGCCGGCACCAGGGATCGGTGCAATGCCACCGCTCGGACACAGCTACCCGATAAAAAATAATTCACCTAATAGATAAAGAAAAAAAGAGACTTACCGGGACTAAGTAATTTGATGAAAATTAGGTCATGAATTTTTATTTTCTCTAAAAAAAGTAACGTAAGAAGAAGCATAAGTAGTTTGTGGGACGCCTAACTTTAAAGTTGCAGTCTTTTTGGGATAGCCGTTGACCCGTAACCAACATCGACCTAACTTTTCTCATTCAGCCTAGGTTTTGATTTCAGATCAGCCCTGTAGTTCTGGGCTCTCAAGAATAAGACTACGGTATCCCCTGCCTGTCGTAGAAGGCGACTGAAAGGGGCCTCGGGTTCACTGGGCGACAAGGGTGGGGGCCTGAGTCGTCCACCAAAGTGGACCCGGGAAGAAGGCGACATCGGCTGGCCCGTGTCGCCTTGCGCTGCGAGGGCACAGGGGGGGGGGAGGGAGTAACCTCCCCCCCCGGGACGTGCTCTCCTTGAGCACAGTGCAGAGGGGCTCCGGTGCGTTCCACTGGAGATCCCGGAGCCCCTCGTCATGCACCGAGGAAAGGGCCACCGGGGAGGTTTTAGTGGGTAAGAACCCCACATAACCGCCGCCTTCCCCCCAGAAGGCGGGGTATCTTTCTGAAGATTTCCTCCCCGTGAACAAAAAAAAAAAAAAAAAAGGTTTTGATTTCAGCTTTGAGATTTTTGATTGAGCTTTCACTTTTAAGTCAAGTTTTCAACTTTAAGTTACTTTTACTTTAAAGAAGTAAATTCATAGAATGAGTTTAAATCCGTTACTAATAAGGAAAGAATTATCTAATATCTTGTTGTGACTCTAATTTATTTTGTTGTCTTTCTCATGTGAATTTATTGAATTGACTTTAATATGTACTTTATAAACTTAAGGAACAAACCGTTTTGGATTCTACCGTCCATTAGGTTATCATTGCCAGTTTAATTAAACACAAAGATTTTTTTTTATTTTTACAAGGAGATCGTTGCTAAGTTACAAAGAAGCATAAATACCGATGTTTCACTTAAAATTACTGCCCCTTTACGCGATTATATTTTGGTTTTAAAAGCAACGACCTTAATTATAGATATCTGTGAGCAGTAAAATTCATTTATTGCTCCATTTCAGATAAAACTGTCTTCTAAAGTTGCACGCAGTATTTTTTTATATCCGATCGTTGGGTGGTCGGCTTTTTGTTTAACAATTGCGCCAATGTAAACGTCTTTTCAACATATTCAGCTGCCTGTATCAAATCGATACTCTGCGGTTTTCTTGTCCAATGCAGGGTTGTTGATTTATTTAACTTAGGATACTTTAGATTTTTATTTTAGCGTAACTCTGCTATATATGACGTTACGATAAAATATTTATTTATTTAATCTTTATTGGCACAAAATAAGAGCGTACAAAAAGGCGGACTTAATACCAGAAGGCATTCTCTGCCAGTCTACCTCAGGGTTGTGTAGAAACAAAGTCACGGGTGCGAGTTTAAAAAATAAAATAAAAAAGCAATATAAGACAAATATAAAAATATATTATATATGTATAATAATGTCTTTATGTTTGTTTGAAATAAAAGACAAAACTGCGTTTCTTTATAATATGTATAGAAACAACATTTAATGTCCGTATTCCAATTCTATCTTATATATAAATGTCATACAGTGTATCTTAAAGTGACATTTTATATTTCAAAATATAAAAATACAAAAAGAAATAAATATAAGTAAAGAGGCTTTATATCTTTACTTTACATATATAAATATATACATATATATATATATATATATATATATATATATATATATATATATATATATATATATATATATATATATATATATATATATATATATATATATATATACAACTAAATAGATTCAGATATAGATGGATATAGGGTATAATAGTAAAATTTATAACTATTTCTCTTTTAAGTATAGATTTAAGAAAGAGCGTTTGAATGTAGCCTTAGTTCCAGGTTTGTTAATATTTCCTTAATATCACCCTTCTACGCAAAAATGTGTAAATTATAATGGTAAGCATGCAGCGTGCGGTCCACTCGGCCTATGACCGCACTCAATGGAGGCTGCTTGTACGTGGTCGCGATCCTCAGCAGTGAGGGAACGAAGAAGAAAGAAAATAATGGTAAAACTGTAAAGTGCGAGCTCACATATGTCCGCCACGAGGCCATTGTACGGATTGGCGGACTACACGGTTTAGTATATTTTAGTAAATGCTGGTTTCCCCACGATGTTTTCCTTCACCCACCTGGTAAATCAGCTTTTAACATTTTTGTATAAATATAATTACTTAAAACTCAAAGAGTTGGATATAACAACACGGCTCTCAACAATCTGTACGTAGAGAGACTTCAAGTTCTTCGGACACACGGTCAGGCTAGACCCAGACAATCTGGAAAGGCTGATTATTACTGGTTATGTGGAAGGAAAGAGGGCGAGAGGGCCGTCTTCTACAAGATGGACGCACACAACTCAGGACGCTACGGGAGCTACCCTGCAATCATCCATCCAAATGGCGCAAGACCAGAAATGTCTGGAAAAAAATGGTGGCCAGGGCAACGCACCATAGTCACGTCCCTCAGTCATGAGGTTACGACATAGAAGAAGAATAATTACTTAAAAATTACATCGTACATAGTTTACATTTGTGTGCGTATAACTTCAGAGGACCTAAAATGAACGAGCCAAACTTTATGATCGATGTTAGACTTGGCTTTCTACTCTACGCGACACTCTGACCCGAGAACTAAACCATTAACAGATGCTTCAAACGGACCAGTGGAAAGTCTATTAAGAATACTAAACCTTGTAACCGCCACTTCGACCAGCATCGACTCTAGGGAACCCCCACCAACGCTTCTATCGAAGATTCGACAAATCTGTATTTGGCGTGTTGGAAATGATTAATGCACGATACTGCTTGGTAAAAGAACTTTATGCCATGGTATTTAAATAGATGGTATAGCTAATCCCTTGACAAGTTTTAAAATGCAAAGGAAAAATTTCATAGGCCTCAATAGCCGAAACGATTAGGTTGTGGTCTATGAAACATCAGGTTTAGCTTATTTCTGCATTTCCCCCGGCGAGTGAGATGTTGACGGCCCAACTTTTTATAACATAGTTTGGCGAAACACCTACAGTTCCTTGCCCCCTTCTCTCTTTCAAAAGAGTTTATTATACGTGTAGGTCTTCGTATTCATATCACAACCCTGTTTAGCAAGTATTTGACTCCTCTTGGCAACCTTACCCGTGGCACATGATACCTTTATACACGTTGTGGCGAGATTGAAAACAGTGTCGCATTGTACGGTACAGAGACACGAGCCTTTTGTGTTACATTCGTTTTGTCTCTGTGCACATCCTGAACGGCCGTGTCGTTGACCTCTGATGAAAAGCTGATTTCTACCAGATCTATTGTTGAGATGTGAACGCTATTCACGCTGCGGCGAGGCTTTCCAATTAAATGTCGGATCATATGTTACAACTCGAAATTGGATTGCCGACAGATTGGGACATAACATTTTTATGTTTCTATGGAAAATGTTTTTCTTCAGATAGTGTTATTTCATATTTAGTAATAATAGCTATTAGAGCCTTACTAGCTCAGTGTCATGAGATCAATCCCCGAGCACCAATTATACTGTTTATTGCAATTTCAAATGCTAAATCTATATTCTCGACAATGAGGAAAACCGTCGTGAAGCCAGCCACGTTTTTTTCTTGTAATGTGAAAACATGTGAAGTCTGCTAATCGGAACGAGGGTCGTGTTGCGTACTTTGCTCGGATGCTGTCTTTAGAGTGAAGTCCAATAGTGAGACACATATAGGCTGTTAGATTAGGAGCACTAAATCGTAGAATAGGAGGTCGACTACAGCTCACAAGCTTCTACCAGAGGTGTTGCAAGTATTTTTCCGACCTTCAAGAACAGAAGCGCGCTCGTTTATCACCGAACATATAAGAACATTTCCAAATAAATTAGCACGAGAGGCGATCGTAATAAGACATATGAGATATGTTTGTATATTGTAGGGATATGGAAATATAAAAATGATTAACTACTGTATTTATTAGTCAATAGATAACAAGCCGAACGCTCCGCCTTTGCTAGCGTTATTTACTTTTAAAATACGGTGGTACTATAGAAATATATTTAAGAGGAAAAACAAAGATCTCTCAAATGAAATCTACGCTTAAAATCAAAGTAAATGTAAATGAATACTAAGCACTGACGCTCTCTATTATTTCCGAAGTACCATAGTTATTTTACTTTGTTTAGGCGCCTACATTCTTTGTATTCGTTTAATTCATGTCGTTTTTAAGCTTACCTAGTCTGATTATCATAAACCTTACGAGTTTCTATATAACTTTGGAAGCCAAGGTCTAATGTGAACAGAACCTTAACATTCAAATCAAACGCATCATTTATGTACTCAACATAAATGATACGTCATATAAAGTTAAAGATACAGCCTTTATATATACAATATATATGTCCCATGTAATGAGAGTATAATGGCATAGTCCGCCATGCTGCCCTAGTTCGGAATTGCAGACTTCATATTTTTTCAAAGAGTGACATCGTGAGGAAACCTATATAAGGTTTCCTCTCGATGTTTTCCTTCGCCCCCGAGCGCGTGGTAAACCAGCGCATAAAATTGTTACAAAAGTTGGTCGAACTTGGGCTGCTAGCGGACTACGCAACTTGAGGCGACCGCCCAGACACTGAGCTACCACGGCTCTTCATGCGTCATATTGCACAAAACTTAAAAATCATGCCAAGAAATTGAGAAGTTTCTGCTTTTTTTGTAAGTCGGTTCAAATAATCCAACTTCTACGAAATGTTGCCAAAGGAAAGGTATTAGGGTTAGGTGCCTGTTGCGAAAGTCTTGCGCCACTAAATGGCGCGCCCTAAGTTACAAATAAACTGGGAGTTAAAGTTTAATCTTATAATGTCAAGTTCTCACCGACGTATTTGCATTGTTCTACGGATACATGCGCAGAATGGGTACGCCGGCACACCTAGTTGGTTTAAAGTCCGATTTATTGGGGCATGCCTTAAAAATAAGTAGACACTTGTATTACAAATATTTATAAATTTTCTATCGAACCGGGGGAACCAGAGATCTTGATGGAAACAAACACTACTTACAATTTTTTTTAGTATTTTAGGTCTTACCTTTACAAATATTTGCTTATCTATAGAGATAGTCCCATAGTATTCTAATTATTGAAATCAATTCAATTGTTAATTGCATTTATTTATTTAATGCTTATAGCTGAAAGAATAATAAAAAGGAAACCTGTATAATAAAATAGAATAAACGATTATTTGTGTAGTTACACATTTGATTTAAAAAAACATAACAAATATATGAAAAAAATAACATACATAAAAAAATACAACAGCCGCTATAAAGGCTTGATTCCGTCTATTTTTTATAAGAAGCAATTTGTCTATTATTAATTTGTGTAATCAGATGCCGTTAGTGGTTTTGCTTAAGCTATAGTATAATAGTTGTCCCTGTCTTTTTTTTTTTTTTTTATATATGAAAAGTGGCAAACGAGCATACGGCTCACCTGATCTTAAGTGATCACCCTCGCCCATGAACATCCACAGCACCAGAGGAGCTGCAGGTGCGTTGCCGACCTTTGAGATAGGAATAGGCTCGTTTCTTGAAGGTCCCTAAATCGTAAACGTTCGGAAACACCGCTGGCGACAGTTGATCCCACAAGTTGGCAGTGCGTGGGAGAAAGTTACGCGAAAAACGTACAGTCGTTGAACGCCAACCATCAAGATGGTGGCGGTGGAATTTGGAATTCTGCCGAGATGTGCGGTAATGGAAATCGGTAGCTGATGATTCCAAACAATTCCTCAGAACACTCCCCATGGTAAATGCGATACAGGATGCAAAGAGAACTGACATCTCTTCGCAGACTCAGAGGGTCGAGTTGATCGGAAAGACCCTGATCGTCGACTATTCGGGCAGCTCTACGTTGTACACGGTCAAACGGAAGAAGTTGGTATTGGGGAGCCCCGGCCCAGAGATGCGAACAGTATTCCATGTGAGGCCGCACCTGTGCCTTATACAGTTTAAGGCGGTGAGCCGGCTTGAAATACTGTTTGGCCCTGTTGAGTACTCCGAGTTTTTTGGAGGCCATTTTAGCCTTGCTCTCCAAATGACCGCCAAACTGGACAACACTCGAAATATCGACGCCCAGAATGCCAATGTTTGGCTTGGCACAAAGGTGAGTGTTTCCGAAGAGTGGTGATGCGACAAAGGGGCTTTTTGGCGGTGAACGCGCAAACTTGAGTCTTAGAAGGGTTAAACTGTACTAGATTTAGTCCCCCCCAATCGGAAATCTTCACAAGGGATGATTCGATTTCAGACACAAGTATGTTCCGACACTCGTCGACGTGATCCCGAGAGATATTGCTGCGGCCGAAATACAGTGCATCTACGGTACTGTCATCCGCATAGCAATGAATGCCACTGGTATTCATTGCTATGTGGATCTCTACCTACGTGGACGTCTACCTCTATAGGGTCAAAAGGACGATAGCTTTTTAAATATTTTTATTGCTTTCGTTTGTTAAGTCGTTTAACTGGTAAGATTACGCATATGTACGTATTAAATAAAGCCTATTTTTTACTTTTAAAATATTGGCGTTTCGTTTTACACACAAAGATATCAAGGAAAATATAAACACTTCGGTTTGTTCTTCATTATCTATGTGTAGGTTCACGGCCAAACATTGGTCTAACCTTTCAAAAAAGTTACGTAAAAAAAATATCATAACGTGTATGTTATTGTGCATGAATAATATATCCTGACATCACTTAGCGCAAGTAATTTGATGCAAAATTACCTCGAGTCATGATAGTCGACGATGATATGTCCATCTGTGTGTATCACGAAGTTTGGTATACACAAAAGTCGTAATTATATCATGACTTTTAAACGGGTAGACGGAGACTGTTACAGCTGTCCGATATTCATTAAATTTATTAAATACTAGTAAGTACTATACTACTGCGGTGTTGCCTGCTATTAAAATCTTCTAAAATAATAGGAGCCTAATTCAATTCAATTCAATTGTTTTTGTTGATGGCGTTTCCATTTAGATTTCGCCAATGTCGAAGTGTGTACGTTAAACTGCTGTAAAAAGCGGCCTTCGTGACGGACGAGAATCGAAACTATCAAATAAAATACTGCTGAGACAATTCCGGACGATGCTTACTGTTGATATGTCTAAAACAATAGAAACACACAATATATACATAAGGTTAGTTAGTTAAAAGACAGACAAACTAGAGTCTAATGTTATTTTTGTTAATTAATGAGCATAAAATATAGACAAAAGGAGAGTTAACAAGAGAGAGTAGGGATTTGAAGTCTCTGGGGCGCGGGATATCTCTAGGTAGGAGGTCGTAGAGGGAAGAAGATAGTAAGGGATAACTGAAAAAAAGGTGATTTGGAGTCCCTTCGTCTAGACCACATTCACAGGGAGCTGTCTCTAATGTGTGACTTAGCCAGATGGACCTCCAGATCGTGCTTGTGAAGCGTTTGTGAATGTTTTTGAAATTGCAGAACCAGGGCCGAATGGGAATTGAGGATTGAACTTCAGCGTAGTGTTTACCTTTCAAAGAACAAGCTTTTTGCCAATGCGTGTTCCAGGATGTGAATAGGAGCCTAAGTAACTCCTTGTTACATCAACTATCTGTCAGTGAAGAAAGAAGAAGAAATTAAAAGAACGTTTGTGAACGAATAATTCTTCTTAGTTTACGAATGTTATGTTATTTTTTAGAGATGTAAGTCAATGTTGTCAACTAAATGTTGTTTACATTCAAATATTCAAGGTCAATATTCACAGTCAAATGAAAAGAACGGACACGGTGTTTGTTTGTACGGAACTGCGTTGTGAAATCGATACAATTAAAACAAAAAATGAATAGTCATATCGAGGTCAACAACCCTCATACTTTTTTTGTTTAAAGTCGCTCGCAAACCGCAAGAAGCGTAACGTGATAGTAGTAGGTTTCGCCGTAAGTGACACCCCTACTCCCTGGCCTTCACGTCTACCTGCCATTTTGTTTTGAACACGATATTTTTTGCCCTCGTTCATTATGTTAAAGATGATTCAACGATTTAACGAGTATATTTATTCAGATACAAGGTTCTTAAAACGAAAATCTTAATCACCAAAAGTTAACCAAAAAATAAATCGGATTAAGTTCGCGTTTGTACATATATTTTGGTGCAATAAAGGATTGATCTATCTATATTTACGACTAAAAAAAAGCCAACTTCAGATCAAGTTTACACAAAAAATCAACTTGAATGTAAACTATTATACAGTCACTAAGTATTAAAGTATGTATGGACGCTATCTTTATTTCAAAATTACTTGTATAGCCTAAGATTGTCATAAACATATCAATATCACAATCACCAAACATTCTTCTATACGATTTACGAGTAGTTCTGTGGTAATAGTCCAATACCTTGAGTTCCGAAGATCTACGAATAAAAATAAATTGGAAAATAATTAATTTAAGTAAACCCTTAGACACAAAATGAAAATTCAAAGTTGTTTTAATGACTGCGCTATGAAAGTGCGAAGATTAAAGAAAACTAGATTGGAATTGAGAACCACAACCACTCTGTAAGATTGCAAAATATATAAGGGATAAGAGGAAAGGCATGAAAGAAAAACTGCCCTAACCTATCCACGTTAGGGGAACTAGAAATAGCATAGGCATACTACGTTCTATACTTAGATTAAAAAGGACAAGGAGCAATAAAACTCTGAATTTAGATATAAGTCAGTAGTTATGCCTATTGTTACAAAAAAAAAAATTGAGAACCACTTTCTTTTTTGAATTCGGTTAAAATACAGTTTTTTAAGTTCATAATAAGCGTCGCGAGTATCAACTAAAACTAAGGTTCACTTTTAGGGAGAGCCCTTTTGGTAAATTAAAAAAGCCTTCGGGCAAGAAAGGCAATCACAAATAAAAAACGAAGTACAACTTAAAATTAATCATAAAATGAATTCATACCAACCCACGACAGTTTGATGCAGTTAATATGTATATCAAAATCGTAAACAGAATGACATTATACGCTTTTTATGCATTCTTGTCAGATGCGCTATAAATTCTTAATCAATTATTTTGAACAATGCTTACAATGCTTATTTAAACGGATTTGAGGATTGTAAAACCTCCTTGCACGTTTGACCTCCATCTTTGTCTTTGCAATTCTTAATTTAGATGTAATAATGCCGGTTCCGTTGAAAATAGAAGCAAAAAGTGGTCTGGCGCCGTAACGTCTGACATGAAAGAATCACATAACAGCTTGCCTTCGTCTATTGTTCTTCAAATGTCTGACAATGTTACATTTACTGACATTTCGCCCTGGTATTGTAAGGGAACCACAAAGTTGTTTAAAATACAAGGATGGTTTTGTTTTCTCTGTGATTTTTTTCTGTGTGTTCCTGTGTTAAGTGGAAATGCAGTCCTGGATGGTTAGGCACACTAGCTTACTAAATGCCTATTCACTCTATACTTGAAACACTCGCATTGTAATCGGAGGGGAAGACAAGCGCGGTCAAACTATTCCAGTCCTTTGCTGTACAAATAATGAACATGTTACAGAACACATATATTAGAAAACAAGAGAGTAAGTTAAGAGTTAAGGGATATTGTCTCCCTGAGCAACTTTCATCACCATGGAACACAATAGATTGGTTGGTTCAAGCATTTTGGATCTATTGTGTTCTAGAATTCAACAATCATGCTCGTTGGAGTTACCTAGTTTTCATTTTTATAAGCAGTTCACCGTACAAAATTAAGTATGTAGTGTTCCCTGGTATATTTTGCCTAGGTGCTAACATAATTAAGTTGAAAGCGGACAATCAAAATAGGGTGTGTGAAAAGTGAGCACAAATATAAAAAAAAATTAAAGAATTGAGAACCTGCTCTAATAAAGTAAAATTGATACGAAGATAGAATTTATAGAATTGATAAGAACCATAGGGTAGGTGCAGAGATTCCTCCTTGAGAGCCTTTTTCACTTCATTCGTATCCATATATCTTCAATCAAATATAAAATGTGTAACTGTTAAAATTTATCACTAATGTCAATTTAAATCCACCGAGGGCCTAAGGACCAACATTTCCTACTTTTGTCCCAAAAACTTCCCCTTTTTTCTTTCCTCATATATATTCTTTCTTTATGCCAAAATCCCCAAAGCATAACTTTCTCAATTAGGTCATAAATATACTGAACATTTTTTTAATAATAATATATTTCTCAGCAATCCAATATACAGTGAATTGTATATTTATTTCTTGAATCTAAGATTCTAGTATCGCTATCATTACAAATGAAATATGGAATATATTTAGGAAATTTAAATGGAAAATTCAGAGAAAAACCCAATAGAGGGTGTCCATATTTGAAAGTCGCAGCGGTTCTATGTATTCCGGTGTATATTTGTCAGATGTTGGAATGAATAATGGAATAATGTCACAGTATTCCGCCGTCAGTCACTTGTAGTTTATCCACCGGTCATCCCATATCACGGAAATATGTGGCTAAAAATGTTTACGCAATTTCTCTGTACTCTTTGTGATCATTTATTCTTCTATTCTCTTTGAAAGTTTTGAGTTAACTAATAAAAAAGTGCTCTTCCGTCATTGTTACTTTATCGGCGTAAGCAGAGAGAGAGCAGAGATATCGCCGTGCTTATTAAGTCTTCTAGGAAAGGGGTAAGTCAGCGTTATGCAAGTATTACGAATTTTATCCAGTGATTATTTTTTAATTTAAAAACAATGAAGAAAATATATTGGTTAATAAATTTGTCTTGTAACTACGGTTCCATTTACAATCTAATGGTCGCGTGTTCGAATCGAAGGAGACGTAGTATTTGAATTGCAGTTTTTTGGTTTATTAAGACTACTTGCTACTCTGTCTACCCCGCTACGGGTTAAAAGTAAGTGGGAGCTTATTGTTTTATAAATATCATATACATTTTTGAAAATATTACATTTTAATATATTTAACACGCCCCTTCGATACGTTGTACATGGCACAATATTTGTTTTAAAATAGAATGCTAACAATACGAGTATATATATTTTTTTACAAATATTGCAGTCTTGTTAACCATTCCAATCAAGCTTAAGCTTGTGCTGGATGGTTCACGTCAATAGTAGAATTGTGGATTCTAATCTACGACCTTACGATTCGCAGACCGTACCCTAAACCATTAGGCTATTGACGCTGACGAAAAAGGATAAACCAGCTAAGGGCTCTCCCAATCCTAGGTGATCAAAGATGCCAAGGAGCATTCACTACACGAGAGATCAAAGAATGTAACTGGCCTTTAAGAAGGTAGGGTCTTCTCTTGAAGGTTCCTAAATTGATTCGGCAATATCGCTGGCAAACACATTATAGATAAGTAACGTACATTTGTTAAGTGCCTATTGAACACGTGCGATTCTATAATATTACGTTATATAAGGGTCTTTAATTCGAGCAAATTACTACAATCTATGTACCCAATTTTGGTCAGTGCTACCATAGCAAGTTAATCTCGAACGATATGGCCAATGGTATGAAATATTAGGGTCTGTTGTCACGAGCCTGTCTATTTGGCGGGTAGATGAGGAAATATTGCACGCGGGCACTTAGTATATGGTTGGGTACGCCATAACGTAGATGTCAGTACGGATTATATATAGCAGTAGCTTATGTTTCCTTGTAACACTTTGCTTTAGTAGGCTTAGTTAGTTTAGTTAGTTTTTGGACAGCCCTGTAGTTCTGGGCTCTCAAGAATACGGTATCCCCTGCCTGTCGTAGAAGGCGACTAAAAGGGGCCTCGGGTTCACTGGGCGACAAGGGTGGTGCTGCGTCGTCCACCAAAGTGGACCCGGGAAGAAGGCGACATCGGCTGGCCTGTGTCGCCTTGCGCTGCGAGGGCACAGGAGGGGAGAGAACATCTCGGGGACGTGTTCTCCTTGAGCACAGTGCTGAGGGGCTCCGGTGCGTTCCACGTTGAGATCCCAGAGCCCCTGTTCATGCACCGAGGAAAGGGCCATCGGGGAGGTTTTAGTGGGTAAGAACCCCACATAACCACCGCCTTCCCCCCAGAAGGCGGGGTATCTTTCTGAAGATTTCCTCCCCGTCAACAAAAAAAAAGTTAGTTTTTGGAATACATCATTTATTAAGGCACGATTTTTTTAAAATCGAGTGTTTTTACTTTCTCTATTGCATTAACCACGAAGAGTCGCGATCACATCCTAATTCCTATTCCTTCTAGGTATAACTAACTTGTAGAGACAATTATCACCCGCCGTGTTTTCAGTGTTGAAGAAAAATCTTGTGTCTTCATAGTCTGCTTTCTCTTATGCCGGCAGCGATCCGCAACTAATGTGATGTGAGGTGAACGTATGCCCCGTTTCCTATAAAAATACTTTCAATTCTTTTTATAACGGAATGGTATCGATAAATATCATTTACATTAAGATTTTTTTGACATTGGATTTGGCTTAAAAGAATAAACAGGAAAATACAAGCTATAGACCAAAACCCATCGAGGAGTTACTGGACGAATCGCATTAATCTGAAGAGAAAAAGTATTTACTAGCCATATCGATGTCACAGTCGAGTGATCTCTACACAAGTGTAACAAGTCAATCGATTCTAGTTTTCGGACTACTTTAGTGTGAAAACGGGGACTAGTATCGATTGACGAGTAGTATTAGTGTGTTCCTAGTGTGTTGTTGTTATATATGTATGTTGTAATGTTGATTTCTTCGGCATATTTTAAATGTACACAATTAAACCCACCACAATATGAATTGCAGACATTAAAATTAACTAGCAGTGGTTCCCTCTCATCAAAAAATGTGAGGTTAAACCATTTTGTGAGTGACAGAAAAGGTTAGATAAAGTTGTGTGCTACATTCACTTGAAAGGTCAAATTCTCGGTATCTAACTGTCTGAATTGAGGAATGAATATTTTAGCTTTCATAAGTAAATAATCATGTACAGAACGAGTAATTTTTGTGCCCAAAAACCGTGTCAATTTTAATTACTCATTTAACAACTCACTAAATGTCTATGGTAATGATAAGACTAATAAAAGGATTATTATGATGTATAAATATCTTTAGTAAAACATAGTATATTTACGAGTTACTAACGAATTTCTTCTTTTTATTTTTATTATTATTTTCCGTATTATCGTAGGCATATTACGTTATCAGAACCTAACCAAACTTTCATCAAAGTACTCTTGAAGTACATACTTTCCAATAAAAATTTACAAATGTAATCGGTTGACGGATATTGAGTTATGCGTCCATGTCGCAATTTTTTCAAGACATTGGACCAAATAAGGAAATAGGGAACTACATGGGAAGACCCAGCTTTCAGATGAAAAAAGAATCATCAAAATCGGTTCACTCAGTCCAAAGTTTTGAGATAACAAACACAAAAAAATACAGACTAATTGAGAGAAAAATATTTTAGACGAAAAAATCTCAGACATGCAAGTTTTCATACGTTATTTTCCTCGTTTATAAGTCACCAATCGAGGATTGATCTAGATAACTAGATACTTAATCAGCACTGGCCTCTAACCATGGCCTTAGTCCATTATCTGTAACACATAAATTAAGTATTTTTTAGCTTATGCTCTCAAGTTTTATATCTTTTTTTTGTTATTTGAAAATTTTATTTTTTTTTTTTGCATGTGAAAAAAAGAGGAGTGTACTTTTGGATAAATTTTTAAATAACTAGTTGCCCAATCTGTTGCTACATTGTCTCCGACACCGCATTTGTTGGTAAAGGAATGGCACCGCGTTTGTCTGCGGTCATCACGAATGCTTACCTCACGCACACACGACTTGCATCTCAAAAGGCCTTTCATGAAGTCTTCGCGCGGCCGTAATTTGGCTGTTGATAGATTTACAACTGCATAATGCAATTCTGCTGTTACAAATGTTACCAATAGACTACCCACTTACATTGATATTAACTAACTGAAAGAGACATTAGAGAGTAAAACTCATATGAATCGTCGTTATTTTTATTCGGTTTATGAAATAAGTTGAAAATAACAGGAAAACAAATCATGGAAAATGCACGATATGGCACTTCATTAATTTTGGGTTTTCCCTACAGACCGAATGTCAAATCGAGTAAAGTTGCGTGCAATGAAACGCTGTTTCGCTGTTTTGCTTAAGCAAAGACGTTAAAGTCACCACAGTGTTGACAAGCTCAATAAGATAATACAATGGTGATAGAGTTGATTGATAAAACGTCAATAGCCTAATGGTTTAGGGTACGGCCTGCGAATCGTAAGGTCGTGGGTTCGAACCATTCGACTATTGCCGTGAACCATGTCCTAGCACAAGCTTAAGCTTAGTTGGAATGGTTAACAAGATTGTTAGTAATATTTCTGAAAAAAAAAGAAATATTGCTAGCTTTCTTTTTTTTAAAAAAAAAAATTGCATCTAGTTTTAAATCAAGGGTTGTCGCTTGGAGATTATGTCTATATAACCGTAACTTCAAACCCACATTTCATAAGATGATGGTAGGCATGGCATAAAATTTTCTGCTTGGCTGCGGAAACAAAATAAAAATTATATACCTTACAAATATAAAGATTAAGGTGATATATCTGATAATCAGTTAGTAATACAGTAGTGGGTTACACATATATAAGGTGATTTAAACATCATCACAACTATGTGTCTATTTATAGATCTTATTGCATAAAATCCACGAATTACATATTTCCTTGAAAACGCAACATTAAAAGAATAGGGCCAAGTTTCACTATCTGTTATCAAGCGATACGAATAGCGTTGTAGTCTTTTTTATTTTGACTCAATGTCTGTGTGAATGTCAATATATTTAACATGGATTTATTTATTTTACAATGTTACATTATTCCAGTCGCAGAACGCCAGAGTTCGGAAATATTCATTTGTTTCTTGTCACTATCGTTCAATTGTTCGTTATTCAAAACTGGATAAAGAAAACGTGGTATGAATTTTAAAAGAACTGTCGCTACCATTGCTGCAAAGAAGTAATGAAATTTGAACACTACATTGATTCCTGAAAGTGTGTAGCGATACAGTATTGCCCTTTAAAATTTGTTACCTCATAACTTTGGACTGGGTGAACCGATTTCGATAATTCTTTTTCCATCTAAAAACTAGTGCTTTCCATGTGGTCCTATTTTAATTTGGTCCAATTCCGACAATGATATTTATGAGAAAATCATATTAGTGTTCTATTTGCATTAGGTAGGTGCGCCACAAATGGACGAAAGACTTAATATAATCCCAACCGATTTCGATGATTCACTTTTTATTGGAAAAAGATATACTCCAAGAGTAGTTTGATGAGAATTTGGTTAGGTTCTGATTAAATCTATTTCGTAATATTCCTACGATAATTTGTAAATATAAAGAGGTGGGCCACGTGTAATAGCGTTTAACGTCTGATTCGATTTCAAGTTGGATTTTGTTTTTGCACGTAAATATACTTGTTCAAGGATTACTACACAAGTAGTAGTAATACATCTGGCGCATTATCACGGAAGTGATTAACATAAAATATAAACGGTTAGATTTAGATTATCCGTGAAATAGCAACCGACCGAGTCGTGGTTCGGCCCTCTCGGGCACCCTCGGATCGGAATGCTTACGCGTAACATAGTAACCGTCCAAGCCGAGGTTACCCCCCACTGGGGGGACCCTTGTGTCGAGTTACTAGCAATAGTTCAGGCTAAGCGACCTAAGAGCTGTGCCACCTCTCAATCCGGTGAAGCAGTCAAGACCAGCCTCTCTGGCCAATCTGTGTAGTGCGTCTTAAAAAATATATATATACGAGTATATAAACGGTTTGATCAGCTGCTTAAGATGGTTTAATGCCAGGCCATTTTATGGTACAATGTATTATAATACAGTTTATCTACGATATGTGTATGAATGATTGTTTGTTAGAAGTATTGGATAGGCTCTTGACTGATCAATCTGTTTATGGTTTGAAATCTATCACAGACTAAAATGTGTATAATATTTTACAGCCAACTGTGTAATTCGATTGAAGCATCTAAAATAATTTACGCAAGTAGACGCCAGATCTTCGAAATATACATTAATTCAAAATTCATAGTAAAAATTACTCGTATGACAAATACTTCAAAACCAAAGAGAGAGACCGCGCATTGTAATTAAAGTTCGTTTGAACCTAGGAGCTTACATTTTCTAGACCGCACTCCAAACCATTAGACTATTCGTAACCTCTTTCGTGAATCAAAATAAATAAAAAGACAAAGATTTCTGTCCTACATTTCGTGAGGCAGCGAAACTTCGTCACAAATTCTAGAACGAATGGAATCAACGAAAGTTACTGAATAGCTTGTTTGATGTTTGTTTCGTAATCTAAGTTAAGCGTAAGTTGATTTTCTTGTATTCTATTTGGCCCTGAAAGTAGAGAAAACTCTAAATAAACTACATAAATATTTAACTTTAAGTTATCCATTTAAAAATATGAATAAATCACGCTTCAACTAGAAGCATTTTGTGCATAATATATATCAAAACTATGCCTAGAGAAATACCACTGCGTTGTTTCGATATTAAACCTTTTTTTTCTCAAAAAACTTTTCGTTTTTTAAGTGTTACGTTTCTTCCACTATCTACTGCCATCGATTGGAATGTAATACTCACGAATGATAAAATTATGCGCATATTGAAACGTGAACTTTTCAATTTAGAACAGGTGGGCGCTATTTTGTGTATTTTTCTCTTGAAACACGTGAATGGTCGGATACGACTACTGACATTTCAATTTATACCCTGCCAGTAGAGGTGTCTTTTATGTAACTCGATTTATATGCCTTTAGAATGCACATAAAGTTTAAATTTTATACTGTCCAAATCAGTTAATTCTTCAATTAATTTATTTCGTATTATACTAACAGTCTTTTAAATATAGTCGTATTTCACTTCCTCACGCGTCCCGCCTTTCCGATGGATGTAAAAGCATTTTGAGGAAAGCTGAGGTATTTTGAGGGCTGCAGACTTTACTAAGCAGCTTTGTTATCATTGACCTTACATTGTTCAGTAGTTAAGGTCAACATGGTCCTACCGTGTTGACTTATACTGAAGTGTTACCCGCAATTTAAAAATATTTGCTTAAATTTGTGATTAGCCGGAACAAACAGACAGTCAAACATTGTATAAAATGTTATTTTGGTGTATGTGCCACATATTTTTATGATATAAGTGATATTAATCGTTAATTTATTTCACGAACATTGGGTGCTAGAGTTATTTTTACTACGTGCATAAATATGTGGTGAATATGTTGAACAATTTAATTTGAATAGTCTTCGATTGCTTGAATGGAACTCGAACCACGGTCGAAATTAGAAACCAGAATCGAATCGCGATAGTAATCGCGGCTTTTTGTCTTCCGCATGTCATCAATTAAAATGTTTACACGTGGCTGACTGACGCAAAGCGGATTCTTTAGAACCGGTTCCTACAATAGGTTTGTGGGAGAATGAAGTTCGGTTAGCGCCACACCAATTTATTTTGACCTTTTCTACTTCGTGTCTCGGTTCTATGAGATGAACTCACAATCTACCAGCTTGCGACAGTTCTCCGCTCAATGGTTGTTTTGCTTGTCCTCAAGGTAACGTCTTGTTTCGAATACAATGAAATTCGTAATGTGAGTTTTTGCGTTCCATTCAAGGGGCTTAATAGTCGAGTCCGGATTGTATCACGAAGGCCACGGATGTAGGCACTGTCATGTTTCTTCGTTTTGTGCCGAATTAACAATAACACTCCGTAAAGTGGAATCGTGACGAGTCAGTTACAATATTGAATTAAATATAATTAATTATTTTCAACCGAAAAGGAGGTAGCGTGTTTATTTTTTTATGTACGTATACTATTAAGAAATTTTGTTATGATTTTGGTAGGTTTATCACCGTCCAAGACTAGGATAATGCTTATGTGAGAATATGGGCGCCTTTTTTAAGACGAACTACACAGATTGGCCAGTGAAACTGTCCTTATGTTCACCGTATTGAGACGTAGCCTAGCTCTTAGGTTGCTTAGCCTGAACCTCTATCGCCAGTAACTCGACACAAGGGTCCCTTTGGTGAGGGTAACCTCGGCTTGGATAGTTACTATGTTACGCGTAAGCATTCCGATCCTAGGGCGCCCGATAGGGCCGAACCACCACTCGGTCGGTTATATGGACGCTAGAACATCGTAATATAACTATGATAGCTTTACTTCTTTACACTGGGGCTTGTTAGGACCAACGTAAATGACAAAATAGACGGTAAAGAATCTTATCGCCGTGATATTGGACCTTGTAGGATGGCAACATGAAGTGGTTCTGTTTTGCCATAGCAGAGCGTGGGTGTTAGGAGTAGGAATTCAAGTTAAGTACATAGCCAGCGTCTTCCCCGCAGTCTTTGGCATTTTCCCCCTTATTCCCAAAATAAGGGTTCGATGCTATTTAAGAAACCTATTTTCTGAAGTGGTGGTTCTTCGACCGAACCGACTTTTTCATGCTATCTGACTTTACCACACAAAATGTGCGTGGTGTTGCCATGATTAGGGTTAACGAACCTAAACAAATTCAGATATCCATTTGTACAATTGTTCTTTGTTCTTATTTTCCGTTCAACTTCTCACATTCCCAGCCATAAGTACCTTGACCTCGCGGTTTTTGCCTTCATCTGACGATATAAGGCCTTGGAGCTGTTTTTGACTATTTCCTCAATTAGCAATACAAGCCGCCCGACCCGTTGTTGCGTTGATTTCAAGTACTACTTTGCTATTAGTACTATTCAATGAACTCGAGATGAAGATACTTTGAGAATTTCAGTGCAAAAAATATTTGCTTTGTGTGTCCATTTAAAACAGAAAATTATAATGACTCAATCCATGTAAGCATTAATATAAGCTCTCACGTCCTTTGAACCCCAGCGGGGTAGACAGATAAGGTGATCGCTATTCTCTTTTCATATATTATTTTCATATATATTTATGGTTTTCTAAAATACTAAATTTCCTAAATACTTAATTAAAATCAAAAAGCGAAGCTTTTATCAAATTTAATGATTTGTTTGAAGTACTGCTAAGTACTTACTAAGTACTTTAGTATTTTAAAAATATTTATACCAAGTCAAAAATTTATATTAATGCGTCAATAGATTTACTATTACGATTTGATGTATCGTATCTAGCTAGGTTTATAACAGTTAAAAAGTTCCAGACCAGACCAAGCTAGGCTCCAGTTTGCTCGCTTACCGAAGTGGCACTCAAAGTTAGTTTAGTTTTTGAATGTCCCTTACATTATCCGAGAAATAGTGACCGACCGAGACGTGGTGGGACCCTTCTGTTAAGTTTTTTGGAGAAAGCTAGCAACATTTTTTTCTTTTTTTCTCAGAAATATTACTAACGTTCTTGTTCACCATTCCAACTAAGCTTAAGCTTGTGCTAGGAGATGGTTCACAGTAGGTGGTGATATATATTGAAAGTTACTAGCGATAGAGGTTCAGGCTGAGCGCCTTAAGAGCTATGTCATTACTCAATCTGGTGAAGCAGTCAAGGCCAGCTTCTCTGGCAAATCTGTGTAGTTCGTCCAAAAAAAATCCAGTTCGCTGGGCGTATGGGAATTAGATGTAATTTAAAAGAGTTACGTTGCATTATACGAGTAAGTTGTGTACTCAACAGTAATAATATTAATCGCTTCACTTAATGCGTTCTTGCCATATATCTCGCTCCTTTCATCTCGACATAAAAGCAATAATCCACTGAGCAGTTATTTGTACTTATGATTGGCAGTAATAATAAGCCAGCGGCTTTTCAAATGTCTCATGATAAATTGCGTCACGACGAAATTTTACGACACCAAAATAGATTCCAAGTATATTTCTTTTAGTACTTCAAATATTGAAATCACAAATAAATAATTTCTCAATTTGTTTAGGAATTATTTATTTGTGATTTCAATTCGACAAATAATGTGTATGTTGACTGGTTACAAGTGGAATAGGATATGTAAGTAAAAATTGACTGAAACTTCATTTTAACTATCTGCTATCAATCAAGCTTATTTGGTCCCTTATATGACAAAGCGTGAGACCATTGGCTATTGTTTTGGGGTATGTTGAAACATAAGGTCGCATGTGTTCAAACCCTTTTTTTTGTTAACGGGGAGGAAAACTTCAAAAAGATACCCCGCCTTCTGGGGGGAAGGCGGCGGTTATGTGGGGTTTTTACCCACTAAAACCTCCCCGGTGGCCCTTTCCTCGGTGCATGACGAGGGGCTCTGGGATCTCCAGTGGAACGCACCGGAGTCCCTCTGCACTGTGCTCAAGGAGAGCACGTCCCGGGGGGGGGGGGGTACTCCCTCCCCCCCTGTGCCCTCGCAGTGCAAGGCTACACGGGCCAGCCGATGTCGCCTTCTTCCACCTTCCACGACGACAAAGGCCCCCACTCTTGTCGCCCAGTGAAAACGAGGCCCCTTTTAGTCGCCTTCTACGTTAGGCAGGGGATATCGTATTCTTGAGAGCCCAAAACTACAGGGCTGATGTGTTCAAACCCAACCGAATATCAACGTGAACCATCTTATATCGCGTTTTCAGTGATGAATGAAATTTGTCACCATTTCAATAAAATATAAATGTTAAAAATATAATATCAAATAATAAATCAAAGCGATAGAGCCGATGCATCGGCTAATGCACGAATGGGTCATCTTTTCCGATTTGATAAACAAATACCTCAATTACAACATGTATTTAATTCATATAAACATTTATAATAGTATATGTGTATAAATGAGAGATTAAATTATTTCAGAATAGCCTCACTTGCGGATCAAAGACGCATGCTAGACCTCACATTCCTCTATAAAGTTGCAAATGCCCTTAAATAGAATTAGTACAGAATTCAACTCTTTTTCAAAAACGGACGATATCGACCTCTTTTTTCCTAGTATAAGTATGTATAAACATTCACTAAACTACAAATAGTTTTTTTTTTATTAGTTAATTTTTAATTTCAAATTTAGTTTTATTTTTACTTTTGTGTTAATTTTATTTTTATCTTAACATTGTCACTCGCCAATTAATTGCTTGCGATCTACGCCTATAACTGCGATGGCATTAACTTCACAACTTTTCACTGTTTTATGTATTGTTTGTTAAAAATGTTCATTGTGTTGGTGTAATAAATAAATAAATCCGGAATTGGTCATTCAATTCAAGTTGCCTACTTAAGAATCACACAAAAGCCTTTACAGTGAACAATTGCCAACTTAAATCAAAGGTCTATTTCCCTCCCTTGTTGACGCTAATAGGATCTAGCTAGTCAAATCCTAACGGCCTCAGGACGTGTTTTTAAAAAGAAAACAAAAGAAGTTTAAGACGTCTATTCGTTACAGAGGGCAACTTAATTCTAACTTATTTTAATTAAACCTAGTCGTTACGAGACGCAGAAGACCACCCGTGTTTTGATAGCCATACGGCGTAGTCATAACATCCGTTGTGCGATGCTGCAATAAGATGTTATGCTCTATCAGCATATATCGTTATTGTGTGGGGTTCTGGTCGCGTAACTTCTCCCCCCTGAGATTCGGGATTTTCCGAAGAAGTCGGAGAATTCCGAAAGCTACACTTAAACCCCTTTTTCTTAAGATTAATAATAAAAAATACTCCTGCGATAACTGCAATAATTAAATATAACCCGACAGTCCAGACACTGACACTTTTTACTCTTATTTCACTTGTATTATTTTCACTTTCTCTTTTTTAATGACTTCACTAATATGTTCATTTTTTCCAAATCTATGTCTTCCAATTGAACCGGTTTCATTTCTTCAATCTGAAGATTATTGACATGTGGCAAATTAACCAGGGGTAACTTATTATATCTAATGTTTTCAACTTGATGTGGTCGTAGTTTGAGAATAAACCTGTCGATTTTGATTTCACATGTATCTTCCAGTGTAATGACGTATGTTCCTTGAACATTTTGCTGATGAATTTCATTTGTACATACTCTTTGAAGAATCGTGTTTTCCTTGGCAAATAAAATCCACCGATTTGTCTGGATCTGTTGAACCAGTACATTTTGTACTGTGACTGGTACCAGGGCACAGGAGCTAATGTTACTGGAATATTTCATTAAGTCGGACACGCACGCGTCTTCTAAATACTGAAATACAATGTCTTCAAAGCATACGTAGCTGGCTGCTGCAATCATTTGACATGGTTTGGCGAGTGGCTTGGAGGAATGTCCTTTCACAATTAGGTAAGGATATTTAGGTAGGGTAATATAGATACGGTGATTTCGGATTATAGGAATTGGGTACAATTTGTAATACATGTAAATTTTATTAACAATTAATGGGATCTGTAACAGAAAAGTTAACTGATTTTTATTTGTAAAGGCTTTTACACCAATAACTTGCTCAATTTTTACAAGATTCTCCTTATTTGCTACAGTTATCAATTTTTCCGTCTTCTATATCCCTAAGTATGGACAACAAGTCATCGGGTTCGATAATAGACTGATGTAAGGTATTAAGCTTACTAAAGGCTATGGCAGTTTCCATGTCGTCCAACTTTACAGAAATGCTTTGAAAATTGTGAATAATTAACGAATATGTGTTAATTATCATATTACTTAAAGAGTTTAAATTCATTTCTCGTTGTACACTAGCCAAGCTATTTTGGGTTTCATTTAGTTTCTTGTCAAGTTGGATTACATTTCTGTGAATAGAATTTGTGATATTACTTAGACCTTCAACAGTTTCGGAGATCAACGTTACCTTCTTATTAATACTACTCTGATTTGATTTTATGTCTTCAATTAACTTATTATATTTCTTAGCATCTTCATTGTCAAGATTTCCTGTCAAGATTTTAATTATTGATCCTAATGGATTAAGAATACCTCTTTTAATTCTATAGCTAGGCACTATTTGTTCAAGTTTTTCAATAGTTTGATTCATTATATATGCCGATTGTAATTTAAAATTAAGGAATATCAAATTAGCGTAAGTTTCATTATAATTATCGTTTATTAAATTATTTAAATCAGAATTTTATTTATGTTTAGTTCTAAATCTTCTATTAACTTGTTTAAGTCGAGTATTCTAATTACGGTCCATTTATCGTTGCTGATTACGGCGGTTCCTTCCTTTACCGGTAAAATCCCTGGAGAGCCCTCAAGTGATTGCAGTTGAAGGGCCTGGAGTTGGGCCACTGTCGTCAGGACCGACACGACGGTCAGGATGCGTCTGTGAAGGGCGTTTTATATCTTTAATCGGTACTCTTATTTCTCGGTTCCTGGCAATGACGGGGACTACATTTTTATCTATTTGGCCCGATACCACTGCTTTTTCATATCTGGCCTTATCCTTGCTTCTTCGAATATTCGTCCTTTGTAGTATATCACATCATCTGGGGTAATACTAAATGTCGTTTCTCCTCCCCTTTGTCTTTAGCTATTTCTTTAGTTTTAATAATTTTATCAGTTAGGTCTCTATAAAGATGTTGGGTGCGTTTTTATGATCACGCATTAAAACTTGCATGAACTCCTTGTCAAAGTTAGCATCAAACACGTTTCTGGATTCAGTATGACCGAAAGTCACCTCGAAGGGCGTTAAGCCTGTTACCGAATGAATGGTATGGTTGTAGGCCATGATGGCATATGTCATTATGGACGAAGCGTCTGTTGACTTCTGCTCGTACTTTGCAAGTCTATAAATTTCAATAAGCGTTGAATGAAATCGTTCTACAAGACCCATTGAATTAGGATTATTGGGTGTTCCCAGGTGTAGGTCGATTTTATAAAATGCCAATAATTCTTTAATTAGTGCATTATTGAATTCGGTTCCTGAATCGCAACTAATCTTTCTTGGTGTTCCATAGAAGGAAAAGTATTTAACAAGGGCTCTAACAACCTCGGGTGCAGACTGATTACAGACTTCAAAAGCCTGTCCTAGCTTGCTAAATGCGTCAATAACAGTTAGGAATGATTTTCCGTCAATTTTGAAAAGGTCGATAAACAACTCTTCGAAAGGTTTATTTTGCGTTTGGGTTAGAATGAGTGCGGGTTTAATAGGTTTTCTGTCGTATTTCATTTTTCTGCATGGCTCACATGCATTTATGATGGCGGCAACTGTCGTTTCCATGTTTTCCCAAAAGTACGTTCGTTTTAAATGGCAAACGGTTTCCTTTATTCCACGGTGACAATTCTTCCCTACATGATATTTTTCTATTATTCTTCTCTGTTCCTCTTCATCCTCCACATACACCACTCTTTCGGTACATTCAAACATTTTAATTGTTCCTTTCTTAAATAGTTTGATAACAGCATTTGAAAATTCAGTCCTATGCTGTTGGTCTTCAAAATAAATAAAATATTTAATTTTATTCCTTATATATTTCTTTAAAAAGTCGTTTATTAAATCAGGCCGATTTAAAGGTAAATGGACTTCTAAAATTTTTTGTTTTTTGTTTGATAAATTTTTAACAGTCATTTCGTTTACAAACCGCGTGTAAATTAGTATTTGATTAGGCTTTGTATCGATTGCCTCATTCAAAATGGGAATACCAGATGAATTAGTATTCCGCTCCGAATGTACAGTTGCACTGCCTATTTTGATTCTGATGCCGTAAGTGTACCACTTGTTAGAGAAGTTGAATAAGGCGAACGTGGCCTTTAGTATTGGTTTTCCGGGAATCTGAAGAAATGGTTTGAGTTCCTTCTAAATCCGCAGGTGCTGTACTTGATTGGTCGGATGCTGAAGATATTATGATGGTCTCTTCCGAATCTGAAGTAGTCATTATAGGTGTTTTTCCTTTCTGTTTACCCTTTTCTCTTCCTAATGCTACTATCTTTTTAATAACTTCCTCACAATGCGTTTGGACATCCCTGTCGTCTACGTTTACTTCCATAGATTTATCATCATTAATATCAGTTCCTAATGCATTTATTTTTATTCTTGAAAGTGCATCTGCGTTCGTATTTTGGCGGCCATTTTTATAAATGACATCGTAGTTATATTCCGCAAGACGCAAACGCCACCGTGTTATTTTGCTGCTTGGCTCCTCAAATGAGTTAAGCCATGCCAATGGTCGGTGATCGGTATAGATGATAAACTTTTTGCCGTAGAGATACGGGCGGAAGTGTTTCACGGCCCATATAATTGCCAATGCCTCTTTCTCTATCGTACTGTACCTACTTTCGGCTTCATTTAAAGTCCTAGAAGCGTATGCAATAGGACGATCGCTCCCCACGGTGCCCTGCGAGAGAACGGCGCCTATAGCAAAGTCGGAGGCGTCGGTCGTAAGAATAAAGGGTTTCTCGAAATCCGGAAACTGCAGTAGAGGTGCATTTGTAAGCAACTCCTTGCATCTCTCAAATGCTTCCACAAATTCTTTATTTGTCACTACCTTATTGTTTTTCTTCAAGCAAACAGTCAAAGGTCTGGTCAGTTTTGCGAAATCTTTTATGAATTTCCTATAATAGCCTACTAGTCCCAAAAAGCTCTTGATTTCCGTTTGAGTTCTGGGAAGGGGGAATTTTAAGACGGCGTCTATCTTGTCAGAGTTTGGTTTAAGTCCATCCTTGGTAATAGAATGCCCCAAATATAGGACTTCCTTACGCAGGAACTCCGACTTATCCAACTGAACCTTCAAATTGGTTTGTCTGAGTCGCTCAAATATATTACGCAATTTGTCTACGTGCTCTTGGAGGCTTGATGAAAAGATGATAATGTCATCTAAGTATACTAAACAGTGCATACCCTGAAGACCACGAAGGACACTGTCCATGGCCCTTTGAAACGTGGCTGGAGCTGTCTTCAAGCCAAAAGGCATTCTGAGGAATTCAAAATGGCCAGCTTGTGAACTAAACGCTGTCTTTGTTCTGTCCTCCTTGCTTATCTCTATTTGATGATAACCACTGGCCAAGTCCAAAGTGGTAAAATAATTGGATTTGCCCAATTTATCAAATAGATCGGCGATATTTGGTAGTGGGTATTTATCATCCGTTGTTATTTCATTTAAGCGTCTGAAATCAACGACCATTCGCCATTTTGTTCACCGGAGGCATCAGCCTTTTTTGGAACTAGATGAACTGGTGCGTTCCATGGAGAATGTGACTCTTGAATGACATTATCAGCTAGCAGTTTATCTACTTGTCTATTTATCTCTTCGTTGACTGCATGTGGTTGACGGTATGGTTTGACATAAATTGGATCTTCATTTGTGGTTCTTATTTGGTGTTTGACTTCATTTGTGAATGACAAGGGTACTTTGTCGCAATAAAATATGTCTCTATACTCATGGCAAAGTTTACTTATTACAGTTCTCTTCGTTATTCATATGATCAAGCCTTAGCTTTTCCAAATTGTTTATTAAATAATCGTCTATGTCCAGGTCATTATCTGATATCCTGTTCACGTTACACCTGTCGGTTCATATGGCGTTACTGCCATTAATTGGTTGATTTTAAGTGTGATGGGTTTGTCAGTGTAATTTTGGATAACTGTGTAAGCTTGTCCTTTTACGCAGTTTATTAATGCACTTGGCATTCTTATGCCTTCCTCAAACTGTCTATACGGTAAAATACCCGTCCCGTTGTAAACGTCTGTTGGTAATTTTACGCGAGTCTCAGTCCGTGGTTCCAGTGTGATTTTGATTTTTGGATTGTAAATGAATGGTATCGCTGTATCTCTGGTCTGAATTACCTGATTTTTCATATCTATATTGGCGTCTATTTGTGTGAGTAAATCAGAGCCAATAAGTCCGTCATATTCTTTGTCTACTTCGTATATGAAGAATGTATGTTCCTGTTTACTTTTGAATGATTTTAAAAGCGGGATGTGTATAGCTTCGCTATGTGAGCTTCTACCATGCGTGCTTACAACTTCAAATTGAACTGGAAATTTATAGTCATTGAAGTACTCGTCAACTTTATGAGGACTTATGAAAGACCGCGAACTACCAGTGTCAATCATGAATTTGCCGTTTATTTCTGGCAGATAAACATAGGTAGTTTGGCAAAATTATCGCAGTTAATATTTATTAATTCGGCGGGTCCGTGTCCGAGGCCCGTTTGTAAAAATTTTCAACATTAGGGTCATAAGTTTCGTACATTTCGGGTTGTTCATAATTAGCCTGGTCATTACAATCAAAATTATGATAATTATCATCACAGTAGTCATTATTGTCTGCGAACACTTCTATCTCATTATGGAATACAGCATTGGAACGTGCGGCAGGTAAAGCTGTGCGCATTGTAACATCGGTGTCAAGACGGTTACCCAGTTTTTGTTGAGGTGGGATTCCGAATTTGAACTGGTTCTGTTGGGGCTGTTGAAAAGCCTGCCTAGGTGGTCCTTGGCCAAAAGAAGGCCTATATCCTTGAGGTCCATGTATTCCGGGCCTATGTGTGTACCCTTGTGGTGCACCATATCTATAACCTTGGTTAGGAATGCCGAACCTGAAGTTTTGCTGTGTCTGTTGATATGGAGGCCTAAAGCCAGCCGCAGGGGTATACCAAATTTAAATTGAGGTGCTTGTTGTGCGCTGTTATTAAAATTTTGTGAAGCGTGTGGTTTTTGATCGGAAACTCCGAATTTAAAACCTCCGTGATTTTGCGGATTTTGGTTGGCTGAGAAATATGGTTTTAAACCAAATTTATCTACATAAGGGTTGTGCGACGACGATGGCTGTGGTTTACTGGTTGTACCTCGCAGCATTTTGTTACGAGCGTTATACTGGTATTGGAAGTTAACTTCCTCAAGAACCATACTTAAAGCTGACTCTAGCGTAGAGCAGCCCTTAAGCCTGACTATACGTATCAAATCCTCTGGCAAGTTGTAGAGAAATACGTTCAGTGCCGTATTGTCGTAAATTATGATTTTACTATTTCTCACGTCCTTATTCGATATAAGGTTTACTTTTGAAATTAAGGTACTCTTAACCCGTTGAATTCGGTTACAAAAATCGAGATAAGATTCGTTATGATTAATTTTCAACGTCTCAAGCTCGATGGCTATACATTCTTCTGAACGCGGGTCTCCAAAGTGTTGAGTCAACACTGCTTTTAGTTCGGGCCAGGATTCGATATCCTGTCGTTCGCTTATAAGGTGAGCGGCTTTACCGACTAATTTACTTGTCAAGATATGAAATATATAAACTTCTTGGTCAGGGATTTCGGATAACAACTAATTACATATTCACATTTTTTGATGTACAAATTAAGTAGTCTTTCATCGCCATCAAATTTAGGTATAATGGAGTACATCTCCGTCGGTACAGAATGAAGTTTTGTTTCCGTCATTTTTTTTTGTTAACACACACGAAATATAAGAACTAAATTAACACACACAAAATATAGCAACACAACAATAGTAAAAATCAGTTGAACAGATCATAAAAATTATCAATAGTAATGTAATAACCTAAAATAATTTCAAGATCGAAATTTAGTAATGTAATAACCTAAAATAATTTCAAGATCGAAATTTAGTAATGTAATAACCTAAAATAATTTCAAGATCGAAATTTTATAATTATACTTATTATTTCCTGATCGAAATTTTAAAACTATCTAATAAGGTACAATCGTCTATTTTAGTACGATTCTACTAGTATGAAAATCAGTTAACAAAATAAGATTAGATAATGTTCAGATCCAAAATTAAGATTAACAGATTTCGTGGAATGGAATAAGAACTAGGACAAGGAATAGTGAATTTGGACTACTCACAAGCCACACATTCTCTCCTGAGAATAAGCTGCCTTCTCGTCCTGGATTGAGCGTCGCGGGAGACTAATTTATTTGTTCGTATGGATACTGCACTACTCAAAACCGTACTTTTTCGCACAAAACCGAGTCTGGGGCCTTTCAAAATGCGATGAGCACGGCAGCAGGACTAACGAGTATCCTACCGGCTGCGCCAGTCAAATCCTAACGGCCTCAGGACGTGTTTTTAAAAAGAAAACAAAAGAAGTTTAAGACGTCTATTCGTTACAGAGGGCAACTTAATTCTAACTTATTTTAATTAAACCTAGTCGTTACGAGACGCAGAAGACCACCCGTGTTTTGATAGCCATACGGCGTAGTCATAACATCCGTTGTGCGATGCTGCAATAAGATGTTATGCTCTATCAGCATATATCCTTATTGTGTGGGGTTCTGGTCGCGTAACTAGCTACACATTGAATACGACAATAAATAATAACATTAACGGTCAGCTTAATATTACGTCCATTAATTCACTACAACGCATAGAAACACGCAATTCGAGTTTACCTATCGAGTCTTCAGCATATTAATTCAATGATTGTAGCAATTTCTGTGAACGTTAAAAGATAAAATTCTCTGTGAGCCATTTGTTGATTCTTCAAATCAGTATAGTTCCTCAGTAGAGGAGGAAGAATGTTGTAATGAAGAGAAATAATTCCAACATATTTGAAGTGATTTCAGGGCCTCTTCTGGTCCTCTCCAAGCGTCCCTAGTATTCCTTAATAAACTCATGAGAGAGAACGCTTCAAATACAATAAAGATATATACATATACAAACTCTAAATTGCTCAGCTTGTATTGAATAAATAAAAATTGTCTCATGTTTCCCAATATAATTGGCGAGTTAGCATTTGATATGCATATTTCACCGAGCTTCATAAATACCACTAGGAATACCATTTTTAATAGGACTATCGTCGTTGCTATTTTCAAATTTGGTGATAGATTATCTTTCATGGCAATTTATTTCTTATGTAGTAATGCATAACAAAGTTTCGAGATAAGAAAGCATTGAATCCCGACTAGCTTGGTAATTTTGGATAGGAAAAAACTGGATTTTCAAAAGAAAATAACTCTTTCTAGTATTCGGTGATGGGAAGATGCTTCTCACGGGGCTGGGATGGACGGACGGCTTGACAGTATGATTGAACGTAAGTGCCCAGATCCATCGCCTCCGCCGCGCATGTTAAATGTACGGGCTCATTACATTTGCCATCCGATCACGAACCACCCTGAATACCGAAGATCCCTTAAAGCTTATGTTCTATATTTTAAAACGTTGCCCTAAAAATAATTTATACTTTTAAACTATCAAACAGTAAAGTTATTTCAACAATAAATTTCGTACATATCCATCACGCCAACTGCTTATTTTAAATAATTACCAAATTATTTCAAAAATTAACGTTCCCATTCCAATACCGTATTGTGTGTTACGATTCGTGCCTTCATTGGTATATTATGACTGTCGTTCACATTTGAATGTAAAGTTGCATTGTTTTTTTATTGACGGGGAGGAAATCTTCACAAAGATACCCTTGCCTTCTGGGGGGAAGGCGGCGATTATGTGGGGTTCTTACCCACTAAAACCTCCCCGGTGGCTCTTTCCTCGGTTCATGACGAGGGGCTCCGGGATCTCACGTGGAACTCACCGGAGCCCCTCTGCACTGTGCTCGAGGGTGCTCTCCTCCTCTCTCCCCGGGGGGGAGGTTACTCCCTCCCCCTCTGTTCCCTTGCAGCGCAAGGCGACACGGGCCAGCCGATGTCGCCCTCTTCCCGGGTTCACTTTGGTGGACGACGCAGGCCCCCACCCTTGTCGCCCAGTGAACCCGAGGCCCCTTTTAGTCGCCTTGTACGACAGGCAGGGGATACCGTAGTCTTATTCTTGAGAGCCCAGAACTACAGGGCTGGTTTTAATCTATATCCACATTCGACTTGTGCAGCTTCTTCTTTTGAGTTTGTTTCAATTATTGTCTTATTTTATTGCCTCTTAAAATATTTTTCTTTTGTTTTATTGACAATCATTTTCATTCCATTACCCTCGAGTGATTCAATCATAAAAATTTATAACGTCCCTATAAGTATCATTTTTAAAATAAATTATTCAGTCAATGATTTACTTTAAAGCATAAGTACTTGTAATTGCAATCAAAAGAAAAGTTTAAAACGTGTACCTTTTAGGAACGATGCATGTTTATTTCTGTAGGGACAACAATCATTGTTTATTAGTAGCGATATAATCACTAATTCGACGTATCAAAAGCACCATCGTTAGAATTATGATTGAAAATAAATTTTCAACATAAATTTGAGTGGGATATTGAAATTGTAAGATGAAATTGTCGTTAGATTTACATACAAACGGATCCAGTTAGTCGTAAGCAAGTACCGTTAACTGTTCACGTGCAGAGTGTTTGCGAGTATACAATAATAAAGAAAACAGACATACGTTGTTAATTTTGTATTGTGAATTTGTTGTTCCTAATAGTAAAAGAGAGTATCATAGTTTTAAAACGAATTTCTGGTGCCTACAATAATTTTACATGTGTAATACAATAAATTACTTTGCTTTGTCATTAACCTACCTTGATATATTGAACTCCATAAAGGAGTTTGTTTTCTTAATAAAATCAGACGTAAATGAAACCCTGTGAACAGTAACAAAATCCAAAATAAGTTCATCGATAACAACGACTAAAAAAATACGGACAAATTTCGAGTTAATTTTTTTTGAAGTCGTTTAACAATAACATGTATATTTTTACGAGTAAAAACAAAAACAGACTTCAATTCGAATACAAATCGAAATCAAATTGAATAGTTAAACGTTGTTACGCGCGGACGCCCTCTTTGTATTCCCGAATTATGGCAGGAATGTTACGAAATAAAATAAATCAGAATTTAACCAAACTCTCATCAAACTAGCCTTTAAGTTCATCCCGTCTAATAAGAAATGAATTATAGAAATCAGTTGGCGTGATATTGTGTTATTCGTCCATTTGTCTCACACATGCCTAATGCAAATTTAAGACTTATATGTTTTTCTTATGGATTCTATTGTCAGAATTGGACCAAATTTGAATGGAAATCATCAGAATTGGTTCTCCCAGTTGAAGGTTACGACGCAACAAACATAAAAAAATTTAGACGAATCTCGAAAATCGAGAACCTCCTCCATTTTAGAAGTCGGTTGAAAAGTAGTGTCATTTCCTCGATCCTGTCGACTTATTCCCTCTATATCTTCAGCACGGCTCTATCGTTTTATAAGTCATGATACGGTGCAATTTCTGCACAAGAGAGAAGTTTATTCAATTGCTATCTTTGAAGACAGTTTATACTTGTAAATAACTGTAGAGTGACTAAACTGTAAGTGACGTTTGTCTCTTGAGAGCGCAAGTCCTTTAAAGTCGGAAGGTATATAAATATTCAAATGATTTTGCAATTAAGGTTCATTCAAAGACCGCGGAGCTTTCGATCCTGCGGCGCGCATAAGTACCCGAGGAATAGTTCCGCCGCGCTAAATATTCATAAAGTCAAACAACGGGCGACTTGCAGCCGCGCCTAACGAATAAAACATATGGAAGCGTCGTATCATGTAATTAAAATATTTTTTTTTAAATGGAAAAATCCTTTTCCATTAATACTATGAAAAATAATCAATAATAAAGCTTGTGCGCACCTACGACCTTACGATTCGCAGACCATGCCCTAAACTATTAGACTATTGACGCTCCGAAATTAGGCTTATAAGTATTTCACGCCTGTCCGCTTACCAAGCTTATTTAATCCTATACATGACAGGTGGTGAACACATGGCCAAATATTCTCTATTCACAAATTTTAGCAAATACCTAAGAAATTGGAAAACGCAAAGTCCATCCACAGTCCATTTCAAACCGTCTTTGATTCGAAGCCTTCTAAAGTTCGTACAGTCGATTGCTCTTGGCACGTTAACATTAGGCTATTACGGCTACAATACCTATTGAGTCATAGATCGATACACACATTATACAACAATCAACGGATGAGTAGAAATCGATGCATATTATGTTCTAAATATACAGCGGTAGAGAAGAATTGCAGGCGTTGAGTGTACATCTCGCCTGGGACGTGCCGTGTGACTGTACAAATTGCGATCAGACTCTGAATGTCAATGATGCTCTGACGAATGCTGACAAACTATTTATCTCAATGTGGTGACTATTTGCGATGCCAGAGATCTAACGACTTATTATAAATATTTGCTGGAAGCAAAAAATTGTAAAGTGATATAAATTAAACTATATTTTTGAATGAACTAATACTAATTAGTTAATTAAATTGAAAAGTCGATTTATATCTTCTTGAATCTATGACCATCAAAATATGTAAAGCACTGTACTTAATACTCATGGGTGTTCCCCAACCAAATAAAGGTCAACCGAAGAATCCAGACTGACACTCACCGGGCGAATCTTACAAGCATTATATACCTCCATTTCTTCTCTTTATAATCGTTTCCTCAGAGCTGAGAGTCGTGACCACCAAGAGAGCTGCTTTGAACGAGCATTCCCCACTCTTTCCTATTTTGGGCCAGGTGCCGCCAACCAGCAGTAATTTTTCAAGGCTGTCTGGCTGGCGGCGAGCTATGTGGCCGAAGAAATTAAGAAGACGGCGAAAGCTCTCCATTAACCTCCCTACCCTACAACTCCATTAACCTTCTACCTCCATTTAACGGCTATATTTTGTGCCTGTTTCTAATCGCCATAGATACTTCGGTTGACGGGGTGAATCCTTCGGCACAGGCCGGGGACATAGTTGGACATGGTATATCTGTGTCAATCCACTACTGGAAATAGGGTTACCAAAGTCCTGTACCATAAACGATCTTCCGATTTTCACAATCTTTTCTAATTATAATTTTTTATTGTATACGGAGGCACTGTTTTACCGTGGCTTATAGATATCATCATACATCATCACATTTTGTAAAGATAAAAAGGAGTATAAATGAAAACTGACTGACGAAAACCGACATTAAAACTATGCAAATATCATAGTATCGTATTATAGAATCGAATATTTCGAAGGGCTCAGTGAATTTTCACCAGCACTCAGAACGGGGCGACAAAGAAAATGTTTATTGCCCGACGCCCACACGACAAAAGCAGCGACTCGGAAGGGACAAATTGGGAGTAGCGCGTTTCCCGGAGCGTTTTGGTGCCTCGGATGGCCCCGGGGTCGTGTAATTTGACCGAACGTCGCCCGTGGCAAAGCTCGCGTGAAATATTTGGTAGCGGCGGCCGTACCCATTTGCATACAATGAGGCACAGCCGAGGGTGGGACGTCTGAAAATACCTCTCACTAACATTTCGGAAGTACCGTTCTTATAACATCCGTGTTCTATAGCACCTCTACGTGTGGGAGCGAACGGGGTTAACATGTTTGCATGTCGTCAAATCTATTCAATTTGTTACTTTGTTATTTAGCATCTTTCAATCATGGATGAAAAAAATGTACTGATTTGTCAAGATTAAGACGTGCTTGTATTTTCAGAAACACATTCCGATATGACCACCGACCACTCTCGAGCGCTCTTAAGTTTCATAACAAACAAAAAAGCATGCGAATTGAGAACCACCTCCTTTTTTGATCTTGGTTGAAAATAAACGAGAGTATTTCTCAATTTTTCTAGACATCTGAAGATTCTGATATAAAATATTTCCAAGCTAAAGCAAACGCAGCGAACAGCACGATCCTTACAGTTCTTTTTGTAAAGAAACAATAAAACGAATCCCTCGTGTCTGTTGAATTTCAAGGAAATAAGTGCAGGGATTTGTTGTTTAACGAGAAAGATAAATTTACTTTGCTTTCCGCTTTGTTGTAGATAAATTATGTTGCACTTTATGTTTTGGTTACCAAATAGTAAAGGTATATGAAACTTGAGATTTCATAACATATCTTGATAAAAAAATTCTCATTTACGATATGTGACTTATATTCATATTAAACTACACTCGTGAGGAAAAATAAAGGGTTGGAATAAAGGGTCGGTTAAGAAAGCTTTAATATCTCGGAAGATAAAGACGCTAGCTAACTGAAATAAATTGTGCAACATTTTTAACAATTCTTCTTCGTCGTGGTCGTGTCTAGCACAAAGTGTTGATCGCTCGCTTAACAATAACTTCCACGTGTCCCTGTCTTCGGCGGTCTTCATGGCTTTGGTTATTGGCAGGCCTGTGAGCGTCTTAACTGCGTCTGCCCACCGTGTGGGTGAGCGACCGCGTGCTCTTTTTCCGTCCACCTGGCTAACAACCAATTAGCTTTTCGAGGTTATCCGGATTTCTGCGAGCAACGAGTCCAAAATATTGCAGTATGCGCTGGAAGCAAAGAGTTGATTAACAATTAAATATCCTTAAAATAAAATAAAATATTGTATTCATTTATTTATATTTCATTAAAAAACATAAACTTAAACGGAAAAGGAAACGTTCGTAAGGTTACGTAAACTTGGATAATAAAGTATTTTTCTTCTTCTTTGCCTTTTCCTTTTATTTTTCATTAAATTTATTTGGATTTTATTATATCGCTACATGGAGGTAACACTAAGTACTAAAATTTAAATAAAAATAAAACTTATTGAAAAATACTGTCTATATATTATCAGGCACAATTTATTCTTAGCGACTTTATCTACCGAGATATTCAAACTTTCTTAACCGACCCTTTATTTTCGCTCACGGCTATATATTCTTCATAGTATTATTAATATTAATAAATATAATGTTTTAGCAGTGATAGCTTATAATAACATAATAAAGCATTCGATTTACGGTCTGATCAGGTCAGGAGTTCGAATTCCAGCCGACTTGTAACAAAAAAAATTTTGTTTTACTTTTTCTAAAAACAAAAATGTCACTCAGGACTTAATAAACTCAATGGAAAGCGCATAGCCTTGTATATAATAAAGAAATAACAATCATCACGTTCGCAGATAGAGGCTGACACGTGCGATGCGATACACGAAGGACATGAGCGAGATTTACGTGACCATGAGAAAATACTACACTTTATAATGTTTACAATCTATCTAGGTAGCATTATATCAACCTCTCTGGAACGAATGTCAACTATGCGATACTCAGGGTAATACGCAGTACTTGATTCAAGACCGAGCGTCCATGCCTGACCGTAAGAGGTTACGTTATGATTATTTTACGCTTCCGCCGGTTTATGGGCAGGCTCCACTCCCTAGATGTTAGGAGCATTGCTGGAGTTTCTTCGGTCACTTCTTCTCCCAGCGCCAACGCTTCTCGAAGGGGCGTTAGAATGTCCCTTAGCTTATCCGTAAATTAGCAACCTACCGAGCCGTGGTTCGGCCGCCTCGGGCGCCCTCGCATCGGAATCCTTACGCGTAACATAGTAACCGTCCAAGCCGAGGTTACACCTCACCGGGACCCTTGTGTCGAGTTAATACCGATAAAGGTTCAAGCTATATAATCTTTTAATCCGGTAAAGCAGTAAAAGTCAGCTTCTCTGGCTTATCTGTGGAGCTTGACACAAAAAAAGGATATTTAATTGTCTATCATGTACAATTTATTTCAGTTAGCGTTTTTATCTTCTTTAGAGATATTCAATTTTTTTTAACCAAACTCATTTTTGCTCACGGCTATATTTATGGAAATTTCATATGGACATAAAATACTTTCATTTCCAATTACAGATAAGCAGAGGCAAGAAGGCGCAGCCACACATGTCCTCGAGAAATGATTCCAGTAAGTACACAATTTGCTTAAATTCCCATAACATGTTCGACCTTTGAATAATCGTTATACAATTAAACTGAGTTAAAGGCTGACTGCCCCTTGCAGTCATTACGCAAACATCTGCACCCCTGGCAGCTGCTAGCGCAGTATTCCTAGGTAATAAAGGAAGAGGGAGCGTTTATTGAATGCCAAGCGACGTGCTCTTTTTATTCCTTTATTTAGATCTAGACCATAATAAAAGCGAGAAAGCGTTATAGAGACCTGAGAGTGTAATAATACATAACAAAAACGAATGCTATGGGAATGGGAGAATAAGGGAATGATACAAGTTTCTTTCAATCGTTTTTGTCTATTCGATAAACAAGTATAATATATTTACTATTTAAAACAAAAACCGACTTCGAATCGAATTAAGGTAAGACGCGGACACTGTGTTTCCGAATTATCGTAGGAATTGTGTAATAGAATTAATCAGTATCTAATCAAACTCTCATAAAACTACCCTTAAAGTACGTATCATTTCCAATTAATAATGAATCAATAAAATCGGTTAACGTGATATTGAGGTATTTGTCCATTTGTCACATAGTGTAAATTTGAGACATATTATTTTCTCATGGACGCCGTTGTCAGAATTGGACCAAATTGTACCGGCTTTAAAATAAAAAAATCATCAAAATCGGTTCACCCAGTGAAATGTTATGAGGTACCAAAAAAAACTAAAAGCTCTAAGGTCGCTTAGCCTGAACCTCTACCGCTAGTAAACCGACACAAAGGTCCCCGGTTAGGGGTTAATTTAATTGATTGATTGAAAAGTAACGTCATAATTGGAATGTGTCATTATTTACGGGATTAATAAAACAATTGAAATAATTTTCAGAACGCCGTTAGAACACTTTAGTGATTGTGTATAACTAAACTAGTAGGTTACCAAATCTGTTAATCGTTGGTAGGTGAAGGCACTTTACCCTTTTACTGCAGCTTAACCGCAAGCATAAATTGCTGTTTCAAATAAAAAGAAACTGGAACTAGTAAGTTAGTAATGGGAGGTGATGGATAATTGGCGGAATAGAAGTGTGTACCATCTTTTCTCTCGAAGTGACGATGCTGATTTCTCGGTTATCAAGCAAAAACTGTGAGGATTCATAATATAACCATTTTTTTCCACTGGCACCGAATTTTACTTTGGTGCCTAAAAATATTTAAATAGCTAATCTATATACATAAAAGAGAAAGTGTGTTTGTTTGTTCCGTATAAGCTCCGAAACGGCTTGACCGATTTCAATGAAGCTTTCAGGGAAACTTTAGATTGAGCTAGCGAGTAATCCTGTAAAGTTTGGTGACGATCGGAGCACTCCTCTTTATGAACTGTCAAATATAGCTATTATTTGCTATGATACATCTACTATGGTTATGGTATTGTATTTATTGATATGTACATGGGTGTAGGTAATGGTCACCCGCTCGAGAAGAGAATGAATACGGAGAGAAATTAATAATTCAATATATTGTGAGAGTTAAATTAAATATTTAATGATGTAAGTGTGTTTTAAAAAAGTAAACCAAAATCTTGCCCGCTCTAATCTAGGGCTGGTTTCGCTAGTTAGTTATATTTTGAAGAGAATATACTTACCGTTCTCGCAGTAAAATACTTTCTGTTGTTACAATCAAAATGTTGTTTTCTGTTGTTACAATAAAAACGATGACTTCTTTATGGCAATTATGTATGACTTAAATGATGAATATTTTGATGTATGAATCGTGCTACGGTTTGTATGCGTTGTGCAACAATAGGACTAACCACTGTTGTAACTTGCTTGACAAATTGAAAATTGAAAACAAGCTTAGGAATATCAAAAATATGTCCGCGTGTTTAGCCTGAATTTAAACCAATATGACAAAAGTAAATTAGTGAGTCTGAGTCTGTCTGATAGATTAACATGTCTACGGTTAACGTTGACGATCTCCCTTCAAGTGGACTGCACACGTTTATGACCAATACATCAAAACCTGTTATCGTGTTTGCACTGCACTCTCTCGCAGTCAAAAGTCTTAAGTGTCGTCTGGGTTTTATTTTCCACCGATTTCATGGAAGTAGTTTACCTTAATAAGTAATCCATATTCATTTAAGGCGAGTCAATGGCTAGCCTTGTGGAAAGGGCAACGGGAACTTGAGGCTCTATCCGCGCGGTATCTTTTACTCTATTTACTGCAACGTGCGTGAGAAAAAATGCTTCTCTTTATCTTAATGTCGTCTCCGGGTGTCCGGGTATGTTTTGTTTTTTTGCTCTCGCTAAACGTCCTCCTGAATTTTCTACATCTATAATTTAAAATTGGAATTCATTATTTCAATGACAAACAAACACTTTTTATGTTTGTTGCGTCATAACTTTCGACTGGGTGAACCGATTTCGATGATTCTTTGAAATTTTTATTTGAAAGCTGTGGTGTGTGTGAAGTCTGTTGGTGATCCATGAGAAAACTATATAAGTCTTAAATTTGAAATAAGTATGTGAACGACAAATGCACAAATAACTCAATATCACGCCAACTGATTTCGATGATTCATTTTTAATTGGGAAGGATGCACTTTAAGAGTAGTTTGATGAGAGTTTGGTTAGGTTCTGAGTAATATTTCTACGATAATTCAGAAGTACAAAGAGGGTGACCGCGCGTAATTGCGTTTAATGTTCGATTCGATTGGAAGTCGGTTTTTGCTTTATTTTATTTAAATAATAAACTTACATAATTAAATATGAAATTATTCATTTTTCTCCGTATTCATTATTTTCTATGCTCTTCTTGAGCGGGTGAAGATCATTACTTACACCCATGAACAAATCAGCAGCATAAGTAAACGGATACATTCGCGGTGTTATAACTTACCTTGAATTTTCAAAATCCTTATCTTCAATATACTTCAGTGTACTTTACTATTCTTCATTACACTTCAAAGTGGTTCAAAATTACATAAATTTACACAACGCATTTGTCAATACAAATTTGGGTTATAAAACAATAGAATATCATAATAGTAAATAAAAGCTGTCACCATTTTTACAGGATTATTCGCCAGGTGAATCTGAAGATTCCCTAAACGTTTTATTGAAATCGGTCCAGCCGTTTCGGAGCCAAGCCGAGGTTACCCCTCACCGGGGGGACCCTTGTGTCGAGTTACTAGCAATAGAGGTTCAGGCTAAGCGACCTAAGAGCTGTGCCACCTCTCAATCCGGTGAAGCAGTCAAGGCCAGCCTCTCTGGCCAATCTGTGTAGTTCGTCATTTAAAAAAAATATATAGATTTATCAGTATTTATGCAACAGTTGCTAAGCAAACATAAACTTTTGTGTGACGCGCACATCTTCGTCATACGCTACAAGTATACTCAGATAATATATTTTTCAAACACCGTAAAAAAATATAAATTCAAAAAATAACCAGGCAATTTAAAATAATTTAATATGGAACTGTAGTTATTGTTCGTATTTACAATTATGTTTGAAAAGTGACATAAAGAGTTCAACGACTAACGAGCGAGTTCTAACTAATTATGTGATTTTCCGGTGTCGCACCTCCCCCCTCCCTCCACCCTCCGGTGACGTCACGGGCAAGAGGGAGTCGCTGTGTTTCTATGATAGTTCAGCAATTCGCCAGCGTTCACGTTTATTTTTCTTGCTCGTTGTGAACTCGTGGTCTCGTGAAATTTTCTACGTGGAGAGGTTGTTCGTGATGTCAAGACGCTACAGTAATTTAAACTACGCTCTAACGGCAAGATTTCTATTTTTATTATTATTTTGAAATATTAAAACGCCCTTAACTAATTTAATTTTTAAATTCATAAAAAGTTATCCTTTTAATAAGCGCCAATAGCTAGGACATGTACTGGAGTAGTTGGTCTGCGATATGTAAGGCCGTAGGTTCGAATCCACAGTTCGTGATCATATTGTCGTGATCCATTTCCTAGCACAAGCTTAAGATTAATTAGACTGGGACAAGAATATTACATAAAATCGTAAAACAAAATCAAATCATTACTGAGGTTTCTTTTTCCAAGCGTGTCCCTTTCTACTACTTAAGCAGTGATTACTTAATGGCTAAGACTTCGACTTACAATTTGGTGGTCGGAGGCTCAAATTCCAGTCGGCTTTTGTAAAGACAATTTGACGCACTGTAGTGAGTTGCCTTTCTTTTTCTCACGTTAAAAAACCGCCGGAATTTTTTCATAAGATTTTGAAGAGTTCCTTGTCAGTCTGGCGTCGTTATGAGTGTGAAAACATAAAAAAAACTATAGATGAAATAACAACCTCCTCTTTGAAGTTGGTTGATAATAATATTGACAGCCCTGTAGTTCTAGGCTCTTAAGAATAAGACTACGGTATCCCCTGCCTGTCGTAGAAGGCGACTGAAAGGGGTCTCGAGTTCACTGGGCGACAAGGGTGGGGGCCTTTGTCGTCCGCCAAAGTGGACCCGGGAAGAAGGCAACATCGGCTGGCCCGTGCCGCCTTGCACTGCGAGGGCAGAGGGGGGGAGGGAGTAACCTCCCCCCTCGGGACGTGCTCTCCTTGAGCACAGTGCAGAGGGGCTCCGGTGCCGTTCCTCTGGAGATCCCGGAGCCCCTCGTCATGCACCGAGGAAAGGGCCACCGGGGAGGTTTTAGTGGGTTAAAACCCCACATAACCGCCGCCTTCCCCCCAGAAGGCGGGGTATCTTTTTGAAGATTTCCTCCTCGTAAACAAAAAAAAAATGATAATAATATTGAACATTTCTGAATTAGTAATGAAGAAAACGCCTTTGGCGGAAAAGCGCAATACTTGAAGACTGTCACTAATGTATTCAAATTTGACATAATTTATTCACGTGGCGTCGTTAAAACTCTTTCAATTTTCTTTTGCTAATGAGCCTCTCTTATTAAAGTTTAACTTCAAAACAAATGGGAGAAAATCGCTTCTATTATTCTTACGCTTTGTAGTCGAACTCATATTGTGACTTTATCTTCTTCAATCTACTCTACTATCCACTACTCTTAACAAAACTAAAGGAAATTACTAATTCAAATTTAAATTAGGAGCATAAAACAACGGGAAATTCAAGCGGCAAGCAAAATGTAAATTAAAGACTGTAACATTCAATTTGGATAAGGAATTAAGATATGGTGTCATGATGACTTTGAAGGACTACTTACTTATCAGCAACTCTGTTTTCAACCGTTTTGAACGCGTCTAAAACGCTGTAAAAATATATAAGAAAAAAATATGTGTATCGACGATCAGGGTCTTTCCGATTGACTCGACCCTCTGAGTCTGCGAAGAGATGTCGGTTCTCTTTGCATCCTGTATCGCATTTACCATGGGGAGTGTTCTGAGGAATTGTTCGGAATCATCCCAGCTACCGATTTCCATTACCGCACATCTCGGCAGAATTCCAAATTCCACCGCCACCATCTTGATGGTTGGCGTTCAACGACTGTACGTTTTTCGCGTAACTTTCTCCCACGCACTGCCAACTTGTGGAATCAACTGTCACCAGCAGTGTTTCCGAACGTTTACGATTTAGGGACCTTCAAGAAACGAGCCTATTCCTATCTCAAAGGTCGGCAACGCACCTACAGCTCCTCTGGTGGTGTGGATGTTCATGGGCGACGGTGATCACTTAAGATCAGGTGAGCCGTATGCTCGTTTGCCACTTTTCATATAAAAAAAAAACTTATTTCGTGAAAAGTTATACTTCCTTGGCATCATTAAGAAAACTCACCCTTCTCTTCTTTGTCATACCCTCATTTCTGAGGATCGTGGTCACTAGAGCCCCACAAGTGTCTGCCTGCCTCCATCGGCTTCGATCCGAGGCAGCCCTCACTGGTAGAGATCAGGAGAGGAGTCCACCTTTTACTTGGTGAAACCATCGTGTTGGCGACCGGCCTCCTGTTCTCTTGCCTTCTGTATTGCCAACGATGACCAGCTTTTCAAGGTTGCCCTCGAAGCATTATTTGCCCAAAATAATAGGTTGTCAAATATCTCCCTTCCGCCTTTTTGTCTTTTGAATTTCGCGGGTATGTACAAAGCGCTACAGAGCTCGTATATAGCAATACTATACATAATTTGAAAGGTCTTGACATAACCTACAAAACGACGCTATGCATAATTAATTTGGATATTGCGTTCAACAGTTATAGACGTGTAAACATGGAGTTCACTAACGCCGAAATTCGCGCTATTTTAAAGTTTTCCTTAGTTAAAGGCAAATCCGCTAGAGAAACGTTCCGTGAGATTAATGGTGTTTTGGGGGATGGTACCCTATCACTTCGAACCACGGAGGAATGGTTTCGACGATTCAGAGCCGGTGAAAACGACACCATGGATAAGCCAGCCGGCGGAAGACCTGTGACGACAAATACCGATCAAATCATGGACTACATCGAGTTAGACCGGCATGTGGCATCTCGTGACATCGCCCAGGAGATGGGAGTTAGTCACCAAACCATTTTAAACCATCTGCAGAAGGCTGGATACAAAAAAAAGCTTGATGTTTGGGTGCCGCATGATACAAAAGGCGGAAGGGAGATATTTGACAACCTAATATGACAGAACGCGCTGTAGACACGTAGTAGACAGTCTGGTCTTTATGGTGAGTGGGGAAAGAATAGATACATTTGTGCGCTTGGCAGTCCACGGTATTCGCAGCATTTCCTCCAGCACCATATCTAGACCTAGAGAAGAAGAAAAATCACAAACGAATTGAAAAACGCCTTCTTTTTGAAGTCGGTTAATACCAGGTTTTTAGGCTCGCGAAAGGATGCATACGAATCATGCGTAAATGAATTTTTCAAGCTTGAGCTTTTTCAAGCTGAATAGTGTACTAATAAATTAATAATAGCGCCATCTATCTAACCTAGTTGACACTAATAATATAAAATGTGCCTAAATAAGTTTCCAGCTTCAATCTGTGACTTTTGTGTTACAGTGATCTTAAAATTTCACTGTCATCAATTTTCATAACGCGCCTAAAAAGTATAACTTCAAAAACGCCTAAAATTTTAAGTGATAAAAACTAGAAACGTTCAAAGTGAAAGTGTAATAAATCTCACCCGATGTGTGAATGTTGAAGACCCCTTTTTAAGCGTGAGAATTTACTTGAAAGCGAGTAAATTCGGCTTTTGTTTAAAGAACAGTGTACTTACGAAGGGCCCGGGACTCAAACGGACGCATTAAAAACTTACTGATTCATCAAGTAATAGAGATTAACTAATTGCATCGCAGTTTTATTGATATATTACAATGAACCGATTTCTGTATTAAAGGCTTAATGTACAAGTCGATCGAAGCTGTGAATTTACTTTCAAATTGTATTAATCTTTTGTGTTTTTTATTTTTATTACTCTTTCAAATTTTAAGTACACTTAATTCACACAGACAATTTACTTTTTTTAGTAGCGTTAAAGTACTATATCATTAATAAACAAACGTAAGAGAAATGAAAAGTTAAAAAAAGAAACATGTGTTTGTAGAAATGAGAACTAACTAACATATACAAGATGTGGTGATGAATTAATCCACGCGACCAAGACACGTCGGCCTACATTTACGAATAAATTAAAATCGTATTCAACGGTTGCGAAATAAACATATCGATTGAATCGATTTCACCAATCGCCACCAATTAAGATAAATTTATCGAGCGTATTTAAATATAGTCCGATTATTGTAAATGGATTCAAAATATTCAATCTAACGAGCGCTGGAACCGAAACGCCCCGGGAATTTGTGTAGTCGTCTGCGGTATTCAAATACGATTAAATTTATTGCTGAAATCTCGTTAAAACTCTCATCGTAATCTGGACAAATTAATTACGACCCCCTTTTTAAAGTAAACAAAGCTGCTGACTCCGTTGTAAGAATTGTTTACATTACAAAAAAAATACCTACGGCTTCAAATAATTAAATTATTTTAACATAATTTTTAAATTATTGTGTTTTCTTTTATTTATTAGAGAACAAGTAAAAACAGATAACAAAAAATGCACGCTAATTACTTTGGTCATATAATCTTCAACAAGATATGTGGTGTTCTTACCTACTAAAGGATTTCCTTGTACTTTATTTGAATTTCTAAACGCTAGATCGTACTGTTATTTTAAAGCGATTTCATTCCATAATTTTTTAAATAATATAAGGCGATCTGATTAATACAAGATTTCTTTTTGCAATAGAATGGACCAAGTCAATGAAAGAACATAGAATTTCAAATTTAATTTCCAAGAAAACTTTACCGTTATTTACTTTTAGCGTAGCTGCGGTATGTTACCAGTAACTTTTCTGTTTCTGTCACGGGCTTGGTGTGACGCTTAAAACTTTCCAGTCATAAAAATTACTACTGTTACTGACTGTTAATTGCATTTATTTTCGAAAAAAGTATATTTACGAGACAGACTTAACAGACTACAAATCTAAAATTAATCAGAACCTAACCAAACGTTCATAAAATTACTAGTTATAGTACATCCCTTCCAGTTAAAAATGAATCATCGAAATCGGTTGACGTGATATTGTGTTATTCGTCCATTTGTGGCGCACATACTTAATACAAATTTAAAATTTATCTGGTTATCTCATGGATGTAATGGTCTGAATGGGACCACATGGGAAGCACTAGTTTTCAAACAAAAAAAGAATTGAGAACCACCTCTTTTTTTGAAGTTAGTTAAAAATATATAATAATTCTGTAGCAGATGGTTAGATATTAGAAATTAGCTAGGATTGGTATTTTTTGGTCACACGGATTATATACACACAATTTTTTATGGCTATTTGCCAGTGTTATTCCGAAGATTCAACTTTACCAGACTGAAAGGTGAACGAGTTTTTATAACTTGAACCTTTGTTATAATTTACTTAATTGTAAGGACTTTAATAAGAAAGGTCGGCCTTGACTTTGTTACATTGTTAAGTATAAGTTACTTTAGGCGCCATACTGACTCGAAGGTTTTTTTTTTTGTTAACGAGGAGGAAATCTTCAGAAACTAACTGATTTAATTTGTAACTCATGTAAGCACATTGTCTTCGTTAAAAATCTTGAGGCTTTAGCTAGTGTTAGTAATGACTTTCTGCCTTTTTCTCCTGTTTGGGCTGCAGTTTACTGCTTGTTCGAGATTAATTAATGACCTTCTAAAGTAAAAGTTCAGTGTTGCCAACAGTCGAAAATGAATTAGTACGTACCTTTAACGAGATGTGGGATTAGACTTCGAAAGTGACAAATTGCAGACCACCAAGATAAGAACTGTTGTATCTCGGTTACGTGCTTAGACACGGGAGATATGACCTTCTTCAACTTATTTTGATGGTTAAAGTCACTAAAAGTCACAACAAAGTGTTGGTGGTAGAACGAAATCATGGCTGCGGAACTTAAGAGAGTGGACCGGAATTACGAGCGCCGCCCATCTGTTTCGCCTCGCAAGTGACAGAGAGAGATATGGTGAACTGAATGCCAACCTTCGCCAGACGGAGAGGCACTTTAAGAAGAAGATGCGTTTAACTCTTTTTAGCTGCGTAGATAGAGCTAACAAACGCTGTCCGCTTTTCACGTTCATTAGTTCCCAGGTGGCAGGTGTTCAGTGGGGTTGACGCACGTCAACCTTAAAAAAAGAAAAAACTCGTTGGATGGCTTCCATTTAGATTGCTATAGATTCCCCAAAGCTACTTATTCATTTAAATTATTTTTAGTGCTTCTGAGAGAGTATTAAGCCCTAGTACAGATTAAAGATCTTCGGAAATAAATGTGTCCGAGCGTAGTGTTTAGATCGCCATTTCTTTTTTTTTCAGTTCCGTCGTAAGAAAATCATATGTCTTAAATTTGCATTAAGGTTGTGCGCGATAAATGGGCGAATTACTCGATATCACGTCAACCGATGATTCATTTTTTATTGGAAAGGATGTAGGTACTTTAAAAGTAGTTTGATGAAACTCTGGTTGGTTAGGTTCTGATTAATTCTAAGTGCAAATAATAGTTGAAATGGTTAACAAGAATGATAGTACGAAAAAAATATTGTTAGCATTCTTTTTTGGTTGGTTATGATGATTTCTTTGCTGTTTAATTGAAATAACCTAGGTTGTATTTCTTGTACAGATAATAGTGCGCGTGTGGTGCGAAAGCGGGGCCGGCTGGTCTCCAACCCACGTGCCGGTGACGCCGCAGACCACCGGGCGGGATGTGCTCGAGTGCTGCCGGGAGCCCGGAGACGAGCCTTGCCTGCTGCTCAGCGTGCACCCACTACATGGAGGTAAATACTTGAAGAAATTTGATTTTAAGCATTAGGCTTTGTCATAAACATATCTTGGCCCTCGGCTACCTTATCCAGCTGTCCTGCGAAGATCGCGACTCCACCTAGTCTTAGGGTGTCCCACTGCGCTTTTACCTCTTTGCGTTCTCCACTCAAGAACTTGTCACTCAACGGTTATCCTTTCTACGGTTGATAAAGCCGACCATAGTTCTCAGTCGAATCACTTCATTCTGGACCCGATCCTTTAGAGAGACTCCAAGCATAGCCCTTTCCATAGCTCGTTTAGAGACTATTAGCTTGTGGTTATATACCGTATGATTTATGCAATGAAAGTACTATTCATTCACCAATTTTAAATTAATTAGGCCTTAATTTTTGCTGCACTTTTTTATAAAAAATGTTTAATTTCATAGTTTTCTTAGTTTTTACTACTCATATTAAGTCGTCTTTTTGTAAGTTATAAGGAATTAATAAGCCTACCAAATATGTTAACCAACAAAACAAAATCTGAATAATTATCGGAACCCAAGGTCCAATTCTAATAATATTATCATGGGACCTAATTGAAATTAAACCCTTAAATAAACGACGAAGTTGTGACATATAACCAAATGTGTAATTATTGCTAAGATATACACTAACAGATATGAAAAGTGTACTAATGTTATTGTATCGTGTATTTTTTAAAAATAATTTAAAGTATAGGTAAAAGCGGTAGCTCAGTGTCCGGGCGGACGCCTCAAGTTAGCACGCAAAAGTTCACTGGGCGACAAGGGTGGGGGCCTGAGTCGCGCTGTCAATGAATGATCGTATATACCGAAAAAATACGAAGGAAAATAATAATAATAATATTTCCCCTGTTATTACTCAACACCATATTAGCTTCAAGTTTGTTTGCCTATTTCTTATAGAATACTAGCGTACCCAGCCCGCTTCGCCGGGCTAGATTTTGCTTTGTTTTATTTAAACAATAAACTTACATCATTAAATATTTTATTTAACTTTCACAATATATTAAATTATTCATTTGTCTCTGTATTCATTCTCTTCTCGAGCGGGTGAAGAACATTACCTACATTATAATATGGTTGTTATTGACATAAATATACACAACACATGTGTCAATACAAATTCGGGCTATAAAACAATAGAAAATCATCATAGTAAATAAAAGTTGTATTTGATAGATAAAAAAGAGAAGTGCTCCGATCGTCACCAAACTTAACACGATTACTCGTCAGGTCAATCTGAAGATTCCCTGTAAGTTTTATTTAAAACGGTCCGGCCGTTTCGGAGCGTATACGGATCAACACACACATTCAAACAAATTCACAAAGCAAAGAAATATGACTGTTATTACATTTATTTCCCAGTCTCGTACTCGTTATAAAATAGAACGAGGAATGCAATGGTAATAAGGTGATGATATTCGCTAATAACATCGCAAATTCGTATTGCTCATATGGTAATTCGATAGAAGCAATTGATAAAGGCGTGGTTAAGCCTTATTGGATACCTTCGAGTCAGTATGGCGCCTAAAGTAACTTATACTTAACAATTTAACAAAGTCAAGACCGACCTTCCTTATTAAAGTCCTTACAATTAAGTAAATTATAACAAAGGTTCAAGTTATAAAAACTCGTTCACCTTACAGTCTGGTAAAATTGTAATAGGCTTCGGAATAATATTCAGCCCTGTAGTTCTGGGCTCTCAAGAATAAGACTAGGGTATCCCCTGCCTGTCGTACAAGGCGACTAAAAGGCGCCTCGGGTTCACTGGGCGACAAGGGTGGGGGCCTGAGTCGTCCACCAAAGTGGACCCGGGAAGAAGGTGACATCGGCTGGCCCGTGTCGCCGTGCGCTGCAGGGCACCGGGGGGGAGGGAGTAACCTCCTCCCCGGGACGTGCTCTCCTTGAGCACAGTGCAGAGGGGCTCCGGTGCGTTCCACTGGAGATCCCGGAGCCCCTCGTCATGCACCGAGGAAAGGGCCACCGGGGAGGTTTTAGTGGGTAAGAACCCCACATAACCGCCGCATTCCCCCCAGAAGGCGGGGTATCTTTCTGAAGATTTCCTCCCCGTAAACAAAAAAAAAAAAAAAGCACGCAAAAGTTAGTACGCTAGCAACCCGAGTTCGTCCCCGGCACCAATAAATTTGTTGTTGTAATTTTATGTGCTGATTTACCACGCGATCAACGGTGAAGGAAAACATCGTGAGGAAACCTACATGTCTTAGAATTTTTTCTAAGACATGTGAAGTCTGCCAATCCGCATTAAGACCGCGTAGCGGACTATGCCCTTATACTGCCTTTTCAGAAAAGGCCTGTGCCCAGCAATGGGACTTTTATTAAGGTTGTAACTTTAACTTAATATAAGTATCAAATTGTATGATATTACAAGACCCTTGGCTGGCTGAATTGCGGTATTGTAAACTTCGAACATGCCAAAACCTATTTTAGGAAGACAATGGCCATGAATGTTATTAGTGCGCGGATTAGATAATTAATTCTTGTATCTTAACAAATTTTAGGGCATGCGACACCCGGTTACAGAGGCACATGTTTTAATGGTTAAACTTCTCGTCTAATAATCTGAAATTACTATCATCAGCTTAATTGCACGGTTAGCTGAGATCCAAATATTGAACTGAAAGGATATTTTAGTGTAGTTTTAGTTTCGATTTTGTCTATTTATTTTTATTTGTTGAACTACACAGATTGGCCAGAGAAGCTGGCCTTGACTGCTTCACCAGATTGACAGGTGGCATAGCTCTTAGGTCGCTTAGCCTGAACCTCTATCGCCAATAACTCGACACACCCCCGGTGAGGAGTAACCTCGGCTTGGACGGTTACTATGTGTTTTAGTTTCGATGATTTATTTTTTATGGGAACGGATGTACTAAGAGTAGTTTGATGAAAGTTTGGTTAAGGTGGGAGGAGGGAAGGGGGACATAATAGCATTTGACGATTGATTTGATTTGAAGTCACTTTTTGTTTTTGCTCGTAAATCTACTGCTTCTTTGTTGCTTGAACAATCGTGTATGTATTATATTTTGGAGTAATAGAGGTCGTGTATCACGTACTGGTGAAATGTGTCAGGACCGAAACTCTGAGAGTTAACTTAATAGCTAAATTTAAAGTTAGCCGCAAAGATGTTGGCTTCTGTAACAGCATCCTAGCTTCTCATCGACTATGGAAGAAGATAGAGCATTGAATAAAATTGTAAGAAAATATTTAGTACGTAGTTCTATAATTACATGGTAATCTAAAATAGTTCTAAAGCTATTTACTAATACGCGTTCCATTACTAGAGGTTATGTCCGTTTATTAGAGGACGTTCAGTCCTTCGAATACTTAGAATACTTATAGTTACAGTAACACACTTCAAGTTCCCATACACGTGTTACTAGCATTAGCAAGAACGTCTGAGTATAACAGAACTCGATGTTTCGAAGAAAAAGTGCACTTTCATCAGCTATTCAAGGATAGACACCGAATACCGCTGTGAGGCACGGGCCTGCCGGTAAAAACTCTCATCCCGTTACAACGAGATGTCACTTTAATTCACCTTAACAGTACTTGATGATCCTAACTCTGGCCGTGGGATAGGGTTTATAGACTTTCTAGCGTTCCCAGCCCGCTTCGCCGGGCTAGATTTTGCTTTCTTTTATTTAAACAATAAACTTACATCATTAAATATTTAATTTAACTCTCACAATATATTAAATTATTAATATCTCTCCGTATTCATTCTCTTCTCGAGCGGGTTAAGATCATTATCTACACCCATGTACACATCAGCAGCATAAGTAAACGGATACATTCGCGGTGCTACAACTTACCTTGAATTTGAATACTTTAAAATCCTTAGTTATTATGTTTAACGTATTTGTACTCATTGCATTGGTAACAATATACACAACGCATGTATCAATACAAATTTGGGTTATAAACCAAAGAATTTTGACTCAATAATATATTTATTTATGAATTTTTTTCATCTATTATTTTATTGTATAAAATATATTTTAATCTCCTAACTGTTTAATTCATGTATCATATTTATTATACTCTTATTGTCTGTATAAATTCCAAATAAAAGTAGTATTGCGCGCGCACGTCTTTAGGTAGTCCCGGGCACCGCTGAAGATCAGCGCTGTCGGATCCTTGCGACAGCATATGCTTAGACGGTGTCCGTTATTGGCGTCATATGTTTTGTATTATTCGTCCGTGTAACTTTAACTGTGTTTTGTCTATTTTTCTTTCTTTTTTAATGTGTGTTATATTCTGTTTGTGATGTGTTTTTGTATTGTGATGCCAATAAATAAATGTTTATGTCTAATATCATCATAGTAAATAAAAGCTGTAGGATATATAGCTGTAGGATAGCTGAGGATTGCTCCGATATTTGACCGTTAAAAAAGAGTGAAGAAACTGATTGAGTGGTCACCAAACTTTACACGATTATTCGTCAGGTCAAACTGAAGATTCCTGAAAGCTTCATTGAAATCTATCTAGCCGTTTCGGAGCCTATACGGATCAAACAACACACATTCTCTTTTATATATATAAATAGATAATGTAACGGAAATAATTGATAACGTCTCTGAACTGCTTTGTGCCTCTTTATCAACGGGACAATGAAGGATTCTATTCATTCTTAGTGCTCCTTTCCGTACAGACGGTCATGAATTGCAAAGATTTAATGAATTAGTTCCCGTTTAATGTAACTGTTTGCAATGAATCTTTAGTGCGATGATTTGAAATAAGTTCTATATATATTTTCAACAGCTGCGTAGGAGACATCAATCTCTCCGCTTTACATCATTGGTTGGTTTACATATTGGTAGTTGGTGAGCCCATTGCCATCATAGACAATTTTTTTTACTACTTTACTGACTACTTCACCGGATTGAGAGTGACATAGCTCTTAGGTACCTTAATCTAATCCTTTATTAATAGTGACTAGGAACTACCCTTCGCTTGGACGGTTTTGGACAAATTTAAAATAATTTGTACTTCGTATCGAAAAAGGAAAACTTATTGGTACAAGGCAGCTGAGATGAGCTGAGAAAGCTCATCTCATTCATTCGCGGACCCCCCATCGGATTTTAAAGCAATTAAAAAAATTATTTTTAATAATTAGATAATTAAAGCAATTATATCCTGATGGGTGCCATTGGCTTATCAATGCTCAAAATAATATATAAATTTATTGTTATTTCATCGACAATTGCGACGAAGTCTCTCGGAGTCTTCTCGGAAGTCAGCAGCTACTTCAAAGGAACGGTAAATGGTAAATTGTTGCAAATTTAGGACTTATATAACCTTACCGTTACGTGTAACGACAATGTGAATACTGTCGTTGCTTGGAAAATCGATGATTGTGACAAACATCTCGGAATACACAAAGTTTATCTCTCGATTTGCACAGCGCAAAAACTCGAGACGCCACTGTAATTGCGCTCTGGCTAGTGTTACCATAAATATAACTGTTCCAGGGAACAAAAAAACTATCACTCATTTATTTGTTTCCTTTTTTATCGTGTCATTTATATTATAATGAAAAGAAGTAATTGTAAAAAACTATTGTACACGTGATATGTTTAATGAAACACCATAATCGGTATTGTATAACACAGAAAACATTTAATTAAAATAAAACAGAACATGCAATAATATCCTGAAAAATTTAGAAAGCCTGGAGTCTCTTTTCGACAGTGACTCGCCCGTGGGAAAGATATGTCCGAAATGTCATTTTCACCCTTCCACGCACCGCAGTTCAAATTGTTTCGACGTATCTCCCACTGTGAGGTGAACGGGAGAATTACACGTGCCTCCATTATAATGTTTGCGTTGACATATTCTTACGAGATTTTTTTTTCAACGATTTTTTGTGATGTTAGACAGTCAAAATTATACCAGGTTCAGAGATCATATTATGAGGTATTCGTTTATAACTTCGCTCCGTGATACTTGAAATTTCATAGTTTAATTAAATTAAATTTTTAAATCGCGGAAAGGAAAGCTAGGAAGAACAGTACTATAGTATTTTGTGTTACGTTTTACGGAAATATTACTCATTGAATAAAGCTAGTTATGCCCGTTTTTTCGAAGTTTAATTCTCAAATTCCCGAATTCCAAACTCCCCATGATATCTTAATTTTTACTTCTGAGTAATAACGGGCAGTGCTACAGTTATTTGGCGCCAACTACATTCGTGAGCAAAAATATTTAAAATTGAAATATTTAAAATTTAAATTTTAAATTTTAGTACTTAGTGTCGTCATCTTTTTATTTTAAGGATATTCAATTATCTATATTGCACAATTTATTTCAGTTAGCTAGCGTTTATCTTCCAAGATATTCGAACCTCTTAACCACCCCTTACTTTTACTCACGGCTATATAGTAGATATATGTCCATTCAAAAGTTTAAACGACTCTCTCTCTTCCTTGCTATATTAGTCTTACATGGTGGTGAGGTCAGCTTTTTGGATTCTCACTTCCAACTTCGCTCTGTCTCCGACATCATCTTGGGCCATCTTACACTCCGTCTCTTGGCGGACATGGACGCGCGTGTATACATGCGCGTCCGGGCCGTCGACAGCGGGGCCGAGCCGCCCCTGGATGCGGGAGAGGTGCGTCGGCAGGAGCACAGACGGACGATGGAGGTGTGGCGCGTGCGGCTCGCAGAGCGGCGATACACGCGCCAACGCATCGTCTGTGCCTTCCTGCCGAACTTCGAAGCCTGGCAACGGAAGAAAGAAATGTACGTCACGTACCGCCTGACACAGGTACTCACCGGGCACGGGTGCTTCGGTGAGTACCTGAACAGGGTAGGGCGCGAACCGACCGCGCAATGCCACCATTGTGGCTGCGACCAGGATTCCGCGCAGCACACGCTTGCCGTATGTCCTGCGTGGAATACGGAGAGACGGATCCTGGTCCAGCAGATTGGGCAAGACCTCTCCCCGCCGGCGGCAGTAGCGGCTGCGCTGGCGGGGATATCTAAATGGAAGGCGCTGGTCTCCTTCTGCGAGTCAGTAATGACCCAGAAGGAGACCGCAGAACGGGATCGGGAGAGGGCCGATCCCGTTCGGAGATGGCGCAGGCGGGCCGGTGGCAGACCGCGATATCCCCTGCCTGTCGTACAAGGCGACTAAAAGGGTCCTCGGGTTCACTGGGCGACAAGGGTGGGGGCCTGAGTCGTCCACCAAAGTGGACCCGGGAAGAAGGCGACATCGGCTGGCCCGTGTCGCCTTGCGCTGCGAGGGCACAGGGGGGGAGGGAGTAACCTCCCCCCCCGGGACGTGCTCTCTTTGAGCACAGTGCAGAGGGGCTCCGGTGCGTTCCACTGGAGATCCCGGAGCCCCTCGTCATGCACCGAGGAAAGGGCCACCGGGGAGGTTTTAGTGGGTAAGAACCCCACATAACCGCCGCCTTCCCCCCAGAAGGCGGGGTATTTTTCTGAAGATTTCCTCCCCGTCAACAAAAAAAAAAAATCTTACACTCCGTCATATTTGTCGACACTCTCCGACATTGTCTTGGGGTCTTCTTCTAGATCTTCGGACGGGGAGTGAAAGTTGTAGTGCCAGCCTCCCTACGCAGTTGGGTGGCCTCCTCCTAACGTTAGAAAGTGATAGGGATGTGAGGTCTTATTTATACTTCCGTATTTTTCGGTTACGTAAGTGTTACACATGGTATCGAGCTCGGTAAATTTCACCACAGTAATTACCGCTTTCAGACATATTTACACGCAGTTTCCGAGTACAGAGAGAACAGTACCGATAAAGGGTCACATCATTATGCAATTCTCGTTAAGGATGTAAAACCTTTGCCGCCTCTTTTGTTCTCACCGACGTCGCCCGGAGCACTTATTGAAGTTTATTTATTGGACTATACAAGAATTTCTTTTAAATTATTTTTTTACGTAAGATTCTCTTTTTTTTATGATGAACTATACAGATTGGTCAGAGAAGCTGGCCTTGACTGCCTCACCGGATTGAGAGGTCGCATAGCCTGAACCTCTATTAGCTACTCGTAGTTACTCGATACAAGGGTCCCTCCGGTGAGGGGTAACCTTGGCTTAGACGGTCACTATGTTACGAGTAAGCATTCCGATCCGAGGGCGTAACAACCGGCCGATCATTTCACGGATAACATAAGGGACATTCAAAAGCTAAGCTAACTTCGAGTGCCACTTCGGGAAGCGTTGGCGCTAGGAGAAGAAGTGGGCGAAGAAACTCCAGCAATGCTCCTAACATCTAAGGGGTGGGGCCTGCCCATAAAATAGCAGTAACGCGCGAGGAGTTAGATTCTCATTGAGCGCTAGTACGTATATGTGTTGGGAGACGTGACGTCAATTTTTGGACGGGCTGATTACGATTAAGTAACCCAATAAAATTAAAAGCCATCCAGAAATAGATAATTTTCCATTTTGCATTGCTCTCAGTAGGGCAATTATGGTGGAATCAAAAACTCTTTATATTTGCAAAAGCTACAGAGAGCATATTTATATCTTTTTTATTTCCATTTTAAGCAACCTTCCAACTTTCGACTTCTGACCTCCGCCGGCCGTAGATTTGCATAATTATCAACGTCGCTATATTAATTTCTTTGCACGAGCCAGCTTTATTAGATAACTGAATATTAATTCGTAATTTGTCGGAAATATATAATTGATACACTCATATTGATACAATATTGTACAACATATTAAAAAATGTACTTTTTCAGTCATTTGTTTCTTGTTTGCTCTTGGTGTACGAAAAAGTTAATGTAATTTATTTTTTAGAACATACATTTATTTTGGTATAATATATTATATTTAAGATTACGAAAGGTATACAAGAGATTAAGAATTCTAAAGGAGTGGTGACCTAGTGGCAATGTGGTTCATCTTACGAACTTCGCGGGTTCAAAACCCAATCAGTTTATTCCAATAAATTGTCCTTTTATCGTTTTTTTAGAACAAAAAATTACTTGTTGACTCACCACTATCTTTTTTTGTTGACTATCACATATGGGACCTGATAAGCTTAGTTAAATAATAATAAAAATAATAATATAGTTTATTCCAAAAATTAATGTACAAACAAACCAGTTCGATAATAGCCGCAGTAGTAAAAACTGTGTCGCAGCTATTAACGCCCATCTCCAAACAGTTAAATACAAATACAAATAAAAATTTAGTAAAATTAACAACTTATAACGTAATTTAGTTTAATCGTTTTGTGTGTGTGAGTGTGTTTGTGTGTAAAAGGTTGCGTGTGTTGAAGAGTGACTGTATGTGTAGGGACGAATATGAAGGGAGTGAGTTACTCTGACTGTTTATTATAGTTTTAAAAGATCTTCTGTATATTCATACGAGAGGGTTTGGAGCCATTCAGTAACATGTGTCTTACATTCTTTTAGTGGTAATAGGTATATATGTAATAATGTATTTACTTTATTGTACAAAAAGGCACTTAGGATGTAAAATTGATGTCTAGCAAAATCAGTTCTGTGGGCCACAATGGTGCAAACCCTGTCATGTCTGCGCTGTGTATTATAAAGTGCAGGTTCGAACTTGAGAAGTGAATGTTTTCGAAGTACTGCGTGCAGAATGAAAAGTTGCCGAACAGTTAATAATTTATAAAAGAAATACAGTTCACTAATTGGAAAGCGGATGGGTCTAAATGAAATGATTTTTAATACACATCTCTGTGCTCTTTCAAGACGCAGACAAAATGGAGACAGCAATGGCTGTCTCTGTCTAGCCCGCTAGAGTTAAAAGCCTATTTTTTCTTATTCTAAGAATTATGACATATTAAAAATATCTAATATTTTGCAGGAGTAATGTACATTAATTATAATTAATGATCTCCGTCTGTCCCGCTAAAAATATCCTGGCTAATATTGGCACTTATTTGATACCAACTAAGCTTGGTGACATGCGGACAGCAATTATTATATATAAGATATCTCTGCCTGCATAAAAGATTTAACCTATAATTTTTAATAATAATAAATTAAAAGAATTGGTTTAAATAAAAACGACTTAATTTATTTCGAAAATGAAAATATTTTGCCAATTACAGACAGGATTTAGTATGAATTATATACATAAGGCTAATTAGATTTTTAGCAAATAGGTTACAATGGGTTCTTTTGGAAATCGTTGGGGAAAGCCTTTGTCCAGGAGTGGACTGATGTTCCACTGAAATGATGATGATGATGAATTGTTTCGATTTCAAAATTGTAAGGTTTACTTTTTGATTTACGATTGGGTTTTCACATAATTATTTTGTAGAATGCAACAACAAACACTAATGGGGATGCTCGTCAGGGAAGCATGCGATTGAAAATTGCAAAGCAACAACTATAATTTAACGCAACGAACTCACATTCGATGAAATATAAAGATAAAAATAAGCACGCGACGAAGAAAGGGGTATTCGCAACTGGTTTCGTCTGGGAACATTCTACAACTGCTCGTTAAATGGCCTTCACTTTCTCATTCAGCTTGATTTTATTTTTATTACGCATTCAGCGCTATAATTATGATCATAAAGTCGTAGGGATAGCTCGTTGCGTTAATTAAAGAAATTGTTTTATAGCGCCGTTAACTTCGAAATAGTTCGCCAATTACGTGTCGTAAGTTATGGTAATTATTGCTTTCGTGTTTCGCACAGGCGCTTCGTGAAAACTTAAATTGCTTTATTATAGTATTGACATGGGAACAATTTTCACTTGTCTTATTTGCAATTAATTAAATGTTTACACATGAGTATTGTTGTAACTCTAATAAGAAATCATGAGGTCTTTAAAATATGGTCGTTTAAAATCCCAGACGGTTGTTTTAATTAATTACATACAAAAAATAACTTTTACTAAAACAAAGTTTCACTTATCACATAAGGGTATTATTATGCTTGTTGAAAGTGATTACTGGCTCTATCTGCCTTCACTCTGCCGGTTAAAAGGACGCTTAATCTTATTCTATACTACGTTTCTTTTATAATCTCAATTATTCGCAAGAGATTGCATTTAATGATATGAACGCCGATCCCTCAAATTTGTTAACTGTGATCCGTATAAAGTTCTTTTATTGGTGAGAAATATAAGTAAATAAAATAAATGAGTAAATATTGAAAATATAAAAATTGTACTTTTATAAAATTGTTGATAGACGCTTAAATCAAACAATGGCCGAGACTCGGGTCTGAATAAGCGAGGGTCCCCTTCATTATATAATGAATTTCAAGAGATCGCGGGGGCCGGAGTTATTTTCCTTTCGCAATTTAAAAACCAGATAATTTCCTTCGACGATAATGAATGTGGGACGTTTGTTGTGACCAAAATGACATTGTTTGGAGCAGGTTTTGACATTCCTTTGTGAAATCATATTTATGGCAGATTGAATAAAAAGAAATTATATAATAAATCAGCATTCGTTTTTGATTCATTTGAATATAGCTAAGAGAAAATGAATTCTTATACCATGTATGTTTATGTCCCTGGTTCGGATTAGCAGACTGCACAAACGGATTCGAATGCTTGTGCGTAACATAGTAACCGTCCAAGCCGAGGTCACCCCGCACCAACGGGACTCTTGTATCTAGGTACTAGCGATAGAGGTTCAGGCTAAGCGACCTAAGGGCTATACCACCTCTTAATCCGGTGACGCAGTCAAGGCCAGAGATGCTGGCCAATCTATGCAGTTCGTCAAAAAAACTTTACATTCGTTACAATTTAGATACATATAGATAGACATATAGATTTTCGTCATGTTTTCCTTCACCGTCTAGCACGTGGAAATCAGCACTTTAAATTGCAATACATTTTTATGGGTCCCACAAACGATCTCGAGCTAAGTAAGTCACCCGATGGTTTATTCCGTTGCCCACAAACAATAATTAGAGGGCATGCAAGTGCTTTGCCTAATAACTAGTTAATATACATTGGCATGAACAGTTTGGTCGCCGGAACCTTACTGACCAAGCGAAAATATGAGCGTACTTCCACGATTTAGCTTTACCTTATGTTAACCTTTGTATATTATTATAAAAAGAAAAGTACATGAAAGGATCATACAAAACATAAAAACCTAAACCAGGGTGCCCTAGCAACCGGTGGTAAGGGTGACTTGGAGAGAAACCACCTGACAATGCGTCCGGTGTCCAGGAGTACCGCCTGCCTGGCCCACGACCCAGACAAGTAGCGAAAGTCTCTTGTTGTTCGATACTTTTCGCTGTAAGTTGACAAAAACGACTATCGGGACAATGATCTTCAATTCCACATCACACATGGCGGTCACCTCTTGAGCCAAGTCAAGGTGCTTGGTGATTTTTTCCCTTTCAGCCTTCACTGGGCCCTGGTCACGGCCTGTAGCGCTGATCGATCTGTCAGCAGAAGTTTTACTAATTATTATTTAACTAGATTTATATTTCGCAGTGCACGTGCTGCGCGATACGGAGCTACCTTTGGAAGTTGCCGAGGCGTTGGGACCTGAAGTGCAGTTTGTACTCAAGTACGTCGATGTCGGTAAGTTATTTGCATCGAAGCAAAAGTTGCTGTAACTATATTCTGTGTTTAATTCTGTACTCATTTTCTTAGTCGCTTTATTGATACAGTACCTGGATAAACAGTCGGTATAATTATTGGTAAATCGATGTATGATTCGTCTAACTCTAGATTCAACTCACTCTTTGAACCCGTTAGTGATTAGCCTAGCCTTACCGAGTGACTGCACCATCTTTTGTTTCAAAATTTGTGATCTCTGTACAGTTATGTAAATCGTATGTCGTAAATATCGACTATTTTACTGACTCATTACTAAGCCACCATCACGTATATGAAAAATAATTAACGTCTAAACAAACACTGATTGACTTATTATTGCTTAGCAACGCCATTTACTGAACTATTAATAGGGTATACGCAAATAAAACGATATTTTCTAATTATAAATCCTAGCTAGATCGATTTGTCGCCACCAAAACCTCGCCATACAACATTTTATAAAAATCATTGGAGTTATTTCCATTAAGAATTGCTCTTTATATGATATTAGATAGATATATATACTCGTATATATACTCGTATATATATGAGATTATATATATAATACCTGAGGGTTTGCCTTGAATAACTGCTAGTGGAATGTTGAAAGTTTTGTTTATCCATTTGGCCCCTTCGTTTGTTTGCTGGAGGCTTTAGTAAGTATATAAATATATTATATAATATATTATGTATATATGTAAAACAAAATAGTATTTATTTTATTTTTTAATTTGTACGCAACCTCCATAGAGAAGTATATGGAGGTTTAATGAAAAAGGATCAGTGATGTTAAATACAAATACGAGTAGAATAGAAGATGTCATAATATTATTTATATAATTTATCAAAAGCAGGAATAAATTTTTAATGTGGTTTCTTGAATTACAGAGCAACACAGAAGTTTGTTTTTTTATACTTATTCCGTATCCATCTAATATATAATATATTATTTATATTATATTATTATTTTTTTTTGAAAAAGAAAGCTAGCATTATTTCTTTTATTTATTTTCAGAAATATTACTAACAATCTTGTTAACCATTCCAACTAAGCTTAAGCTTGTGCTAGGACATGGTTCACGGCAATAGTCGAATGGTGGATTCGAACCCACGACCTTACGATTCGCAGACCGTATCTTTAACCATTAGGCTATTGACGCTTAGATTTATATTATATTTCGCTTAGACTTATATTACAGGAAAAACGAAGGAGACAAATTAATAAACAAAACTTTCCACATTGCACTAGCAGTTATTCAATGCAAACAGTCAGGTTTTCTCTGTCAGATTTAATAAAACTCGTTACCACTAATCAGCCCTCATATCCCACTTAGGGAGGCACAGTTGTCCAGCTGCGGGTCATAAACTATCAGCAACTTTCTTTAAATTGGTTAAACAAACTGACTATTCGTCATGTTTTTAATCATTCCAATAATTAGGCGGGCGCTCCCACAGTCATGAGAGGAACTTATCACGAAGTTTCGTGACGCTACACAGAAATGCCGGCGGTATTTATTTACTGGTTTGACTTCGTCGTAATTGCCTCGTTTATTTGTTTCTGGCAACAAACACAGCTGCCGATAGAAATATTACCCTTTGTATTTTCTTATATATTTGTATGGCGTCAATAACCTAATGGTTTAGGGTACGGTTCGGGTAACATAAGGCTGGCTAGTTTCAAATCCGCAACTATTTATATGAACTATAACCTAACACAATGTTTAGCTTACTTGGAATAGTTAGTAAGAATATTGATAGATTTCGTATTCTGTAATGTCAAGACAAAGCCAAAGGCAAGATCTACCCTAGCTTTTTTTTCTTTTCTTTGGGGAAATCTTCAACTAGATATCTTTTGGGGGAAAGGCGATGTTTGTGTGAGATTTCTACTCAATAAAACCCCCCCGGTAGCCATCCTCGGTGCATGGCGAAGGGCTCCGGGATCTCCGGTGCCCCTCTGCACTATGTCAAAGCACATCCTGGATAAGAGTTCTTCCCTCAGCACCGCCGCAGTGGTAAACGGTGTGCCTTAGCACTGCCAGGGAGTGACACGGTAGGATGATATATAGGATTTTTATTACATAACTCCTTGACGATAAAAACATGTACTGCTGAGTACATACGTATTGTAGATTTGATGTAAGAATGGACTCGTTCATTTACACAGTGTCACATATAGAATCTAATAGTCTTGGTAAAAGCTTTTAGCGACGGTTCTGTCTGTTCATATCTGTCAACCCTGCTAGGCTTAAAGGAAATTAGAACCTTTTCATCGTTTAATTTGTTGTAACTTGAGTACTTAAAGTAATAAGTGAAAAGAAAGTTAAACGGCTGCAACGGTAGACGTTTAGCAAAACAATAAAATTAATGGCTTCCCTTTTGTCTTCTCAAAAGGGTTTAATTGCTTTTATTTTAAGTGGTTTACCATTGTACAAAAAGATTGCTGGGATATATTGCTAGGGGGTCCGCGGGTTTTATTAAAATTCCAAGGTTTCCTATACCATGTTAGTAAACGGAGTAGTACAAAGGAGAGGACTCAGTCAAGACTCAGTCTCTAATTTGCCTTTCCCACCGGGACTCTGATTAGTACCGTCCTACCCCTAAGTTCATTTACACCGTGTAACATATATTATATACGTGTACACTCATACCATGTTAGTAAATGTACATCCCCGAATCGTCGACGGTTCCCAGTCGATCGGAAAGACTCAGTCTCTAACTTGCCTTTCCCACTGGGACTCTGGTTAGTACCGAGTAGTAGTAGTACCTTAGCCGTAGTACCCCTGACCGCCCTGGCCCCTTGTGCCGAGTTACTTCGAATAGCGGTTCAGTATAAGCGAATTTTTACAAGTTATAACGGAAACTCATTGAGGATTGTGATTCGAACCGCCGAACACATCGTAAAGTCGAAAGCTTAGTCATTAGGCCGCCTCATTCACGTGTTTATATCTTGTATGTCAGCTATATATCGAAGCTATATGTCAGATATATAATATGTTATAAAGTTACATGTTGATCTAGTCAATATTGTTACCAAACCCCAAAAGACTTCAGTTGTTCCACCACTGATAATATTTTTTATGGCGAGAATTGATTAATTTGATTACTATTATAACAAAATAGTGGTCGAGTTTCCGTTCTTTTAGTCAATTCCTCTTTTTTTGCGAGGCGTCCCTTGATTTTTTCTTAAAATTAGTTTACTGATGGTTAAAGATTAACGGGCAAGAGCACTCTATCCGAATTGGTGGACTCTGTTTTCATGAGAGATTATTAGTTTTTCGTTCAGCTCGTTCTCACAAACTGTTGGATCCTAAATCTAATTACGATATTTGTTATGAATCTTCGACAACGCTTCTTATTAAGAAATAATCAATTCAGAGTTAAAGGATGACGGAGTTTTCGAGACCAAACTTTCTGAATTTCAACCGACTTCAAGGAGGTTCTCAATTTGTCTGTATGATATTTAAAAGCCGGTGGTGCCATTTAATTGGTCCAATTTTGGTCAAAGGAATCCATGAGATGATAAGAAATAAGTCTTAAATTTTCATCAAGTATGTGCGCCACATATGTACGAATAACTCATATCACGCGGTCTGATTTCGATGATTCACTTTTTGTACTTCAAGGGTAGTTTGATGAGAATTTGGTTAGGTTCTGATTAATTCTATTTCGTAATATTCCTACGATAATTCGTAAATACAAGTGTGTCGGCGCGTAATAGCGTTTATCGTTTGATTCGATTCTAAGTCGGTTTTTGTTTTTGCTCGTAGTAATACTCGTTCATTATGGAATAGGAATGTGAGCATTTTTATTTGGGATTTAAGTATTTTCTTTATGAGTATTTATCGACGCTGAAAACAAAAACGTAGTAACCCACAAAAATGAAATTGTTCACCAGAGTGTACAACGTAGAGCTGCTCGAATAGTCGACGATCAGGGTCTTTCCGATCGACTCGACCCTCTGAGTCTGCGAAGAGATGTCGGTTCTCTTTGCATCCTGTATCGCATTTACCATGGGGAGTGTTCTGAGGAATTGTTCGGAATCATCCCAGCTACCGATTTCCATTACCGCACATCTCGGCAGAATTCCAAATTCCACCGCCACCATCTTGATGGTTGGCGTTCAACGACTGTACGTTTTTCGCGTAACTTTCTCCCACGCACTGTCAACTTGTGGAATCAACTGTCGCCAGCGGTGTTTCCGAACGTTTACGATTTAGGGACCTTCAAGAAACGAGCCTATTCCTATCTCAAAGGTCGGCAACGCACCTACAGCTCCTCTGGTGCTATGGATGTTCATGGGCGACGGTGATCACTTAAGATCAGGTGAGCCGTATGCTCATTTGCCACTTTTCATATATAAAAAAAAAAAGCCGAAAAACCATTTCAAGTTTTTTTAAAAAATTATTACTTTCGTGTTTGTGGACCTAGAGCTGTAGTTTTTGGACACAATATTTATTATTTTTTGTTGAATAAATTGTACCATGATATTAACCTAGAGTTTTCCTATAAGAAAATCGTACAACAAACAAACAAAATATAAAAGAGACATGTCAACCTTGAAAATCCCATTTTCGTTATTTTCATCTAATGGCTAGAAGTCGTATATCATTCTACGCTTTTTTTTCTGATTTCAACAACGTAAAAAAGTGAAAATGGCCATATGTGTCCCTTACTACGTTTTTGCTTTCCAGCGTCGTATTTACCATCATGACAGTCCCAAGAGCGTGGATTACATCGAGTAAGTAAGGTCTTTTCACGTTTTTGTCGTTATATACGGGGGCAGCACTGAAAATTTCGGGAATCAAGGAAGTGACACAACATTACTATTTAAAAATGTATTTATTGCTTTTCGAAGTAATCTCCGCGAAATTAGACACATTTTTCCATACGATGGAACCAATCATTGAAGCAACCATCCCATTCGGAAGTTTCGGTCTCCAAAATGACCGTATTGCGATCTTCCTCAATCAGCTTACGCACAGCATTATTGCTTTTCTTGCGTGACTGCAGTTTTTGGACGACCTTGACGGGAATCATCACTGAGCTTGACACGTCCACGTTGAAATTCAGCAAACCAGCGATAAATTGTGGTTTTGGATGGGGCTTCATCACCAAACGCAGAAATCATTCGGTCAACACACTGTTTTTGTGTTAAACCACTTCGAAAGTCATAATAAATTATCGCTTTTGAATTTTCTCGAGTCAATTCCATTTTCTTAACGACTAAAAAAGTTTGACAAGACTTTGTGACAAGACCGAGAATCTTTTTTTAAATTAATAAATGGTATTCGATTTTCAAAACCAAGGGGTTTGCAATTAAAAAGATTTTATTTAATGACAGGAATAGTGGAAATATTCCATTCCCGATACTTTTAGTGCAGCCTGTGTGTGCAGTTACGTTAGTGATACAAATTTAAATAAATGAGTTAAAATACAAGAAAGAGAGAAGTAATGTGATGTTTCACTGATGTAATGTGGAACCGAACAGGATTAAATTTATGTTTATGAAAAAGTTGCATTGTCGGACATGTTCGTCTCGTTGTCCGGGTTCAGTATACGGCGTGTTGTCGCGACAAGGTTTTGTTCATGTTTTTCGGCGATGGACTAACTAAGGGAAAGGGGAGTCAGTGTGAATGAAAAATTGTTAATTAATTAATACGTTTATAAATAAAACATGCTGTATAATAACTATGTATTTCTTTTTCCTGTAATTCTAGCAGTTAAGCTTTTCCGAAGAAATATATTAACTTAGAAGTTTCAAAGAAGAAATAAATAAAATGGTATATTTGAATTATTTTTTTTCGTATATAATAATAATTTATTATTTTTTTATAAGTAGGTCAATTATTTTAAATGATGTCTGATGTTATTCATATTGCTAAAGGTTTAGTTCATATTTGTAAATGTCCACATCTCTCAGGCACTAATTTCATTCTTATACTTTTTGCAATACCCAACTTACACTTCCTTGTACCAAAGTGCTCCTTTGCTGATAAATTGTATGTATAGTTTTTATTTCTGTGTCATTTTAACTGTACAATTATTTTCGCCAAGCTTATTAGGAATTGTGGACTAACTTAGTATGCAAGTTTGTTAACATTTTTAATAGAGAAATTAACAAACCGAAAGCGGTAGGGAAGGGCACAACTTCTGATGTTCCATAAGAGATATGATTTTTGAGTTAGATTATTAAATGGTCTTAAGGGTCCCACACATTATCAGTCCTGCGGCCGATATTAGTCTGTCAGTTAACCGCAATAGACCACATACTCACAGGTTTTGACCTGGGTGATATAGTAGGTAATATAGACCTTGGACGGCACGCTGCCTGATACGACCAGAGACTGCAGGCGAACTGTTAATATGTGGAACTCTTTACATGTGCGTCTTCATCTGGTCTATTCAGAGACTAGACGACAAGTTCAAGACAACTTCCTCAAGTTCAAGACAAGAATATGTACGATATGCATGATCACAAATAGATGAATATCTCAATATGCCCTTAAGGGGGAGAGTGGGTCAAAATGGATGTGATTATGGAGTGAGATCTCATGCGGAGTGGAGGTGGTGGAATTTGCCTATAAAAAACCTACGTCGAAGATTACTGTTATTTGAAATAAACGTGTTAAATTTATTTCACTAACCCCGTCAATTTGATGGATAGGCCAGTTTATATTTCTGAGAGAATAAATTTTCTTAACCTAGATGCATTTAAAATAACGTTCAAACTCAATAGGTAGCCCTAATTGTATATTGGCAAGAGCGTTACCGTGGCAGAGGCCCGATAAAATAGCATCGAACAAAATACCATTTTATCATTTTACCATAGTCGAGAAAACATTCACACATCGATAAAAACTCGCAACAACGCACTCACACAAGTCCCTTATTCACCTGTTACTATGTGTATTTAAGAGGCTTTGCTGTACAGGTATCTTCTCCCACTAGCGTCGCACGCGATAGCGTTGTCTCCCTCTTTGAGTTAACTCGCGAATGAGACGGTTGAGAACCCTATGTGTGAGTGGAACGTCGGTAAAGCAGTATACTGCCGTATCGACCGAGCAACTGGATCAACGGTCTTTACTGAGCCTCAGTGAGACAGCCTTAGTTTTAACTTAACTACGTAACACAGCGTTTGTTTTATTCGGATTTAACGGTCAAAATTCACCAGTGTTGTGTTAAACACGTCACAATTTGTATTAGGTACCGTAAGGATCATTTTGTCAGTACATTGTGTCAGTTGTGAGTGTTAGTTTGTATTGTTCATTGGGTATCTGCTTATAGAGGCTTCAGTCTTGAGTGAATGCTGGCTTAAATCACGACATGTACTTCTGTGCACCGTAAGTTCGTTAAAAGTGCTTGTGTTCGAATTGGTGGTGAAGTAGAAAAAAAAAGGTTTTATACGTTTTTCGCGTGTGGTTTGTGAATAAGTGCCCGTAAAGGATTTTGAGATTCGTATCAACGTGAACCAGGGTAAGTGTTCTCCTAGACCAGTATACCTTTCTAGTAATAACTTAGGGCCCCTTTAAAGCGGTGGCCTTTAGCGCTCAGAAACTATGGCACGGGGCGTTAAAAGGCACCATGGCTACAACGAACGTGTTTGTAAAAATGCCGTTCTTTGCCACGACTTTGCTGTAATCGGTAGTTATTACTGTACACATGCTATGAACATCGACAAGACAAAAGTTTTAACATAAAAATACACTTACCTACTATCGAATTTATTAGAAATACAACGATACTATATGTATGTAAGTTATCGATGGGAAAATAACAACTATCGACCCATATAATTGATTAATTTTTCAATCTATATTTTATTAACAATCTGGCAGAACGATTTGTAATTAAAAATATACTATTGCGGCAGATGTTTACAAGCTTTACAGTTAGATAATTTCAATCATGGATACCGGTTGAAAATTCTAATAAAAAGAGTCTTCTATTAAAACGTTCTATTAAAACCCAATTCTACCGTGAGATCTGAGTATCTGCCTTAAAAAGAACATCAACGCGCTACATGTATGCGCATTCAAAGTCAACTAGATATCGTCCTGAATTTTAAAAAGGGTATTATCAGTAAAACTTTTTTGTTTAACTACGACTAGTACCCTACGTCCTGGTACGATTTGTTATTAAGTTTTTTATTAGTGTAAGATATTGTTCTTCATCAAAAATTCTTAATAAAAAATTAATTTCATCAATCATATTTTTAATGATTTTTGAACGTGGGTTAAGTTTATCAGGGATGTTTGATAATGTTTTTACAATATTACCTACTGGTTTGCAAACACAAAATCTATGAATATTTGTGCAATCTTAATAAGTAATGTTTTTTGTATTGCTGGAATTAAAATTTAATGAAATCTAAAAAGAAGGCACGCCTAGCTATGTTCAAACCTGTGTTTCTTTATAATTAAATGGACTGCGCGCTAGTGAGAGGTAAATAAGAGGGAAATAAGCTGTCATCGTAGATATATCTTAGCTAGATAGCAAAAGCTAACCGACTTCACCGAGCTTACAAAATCCTGAGGGTTGAACGTGAGGGCGTGTCTAGTCTACAAACGGTGCTCATTACAGTAAGGGAATATAAGTTGCTTTAGAATCGGAAAAACCTTTTTTTTACGGGGATTTCCCACCTTCAAAAAAGTACCCCGCCTTCTGTAGAGAAGACCGAGTTATGAACCCCATTCTTACCCGCTAAAACCCTTCCGGTGGCCTTCCTCGGTGCATTGTGAGGGGCTTCGGGAACCAACAGTAGAACGCACCGGAGCCCTCTGCACTGTGCTCTCGGAGAGCATGTCCTGGTGGGGGGGAGTTTAATCCCTCCCCCTGTGCCCTCGCAGTGCAACGCGAAGGGCGGCACGGGCCAGCCGATGTTGCCTTCTTCTCGGGCCCATCCTTGTCGTCCCGTGAACCCGAGGCCCTTTAAGTCGCCTTCGACGACAGGCAGGCGATACCGTAGCTTTATTCTGTGAGCCCAGAACTACAGGCCTGAAAACCGGAACTAGCTTAAACAACCCAGCTATCAGCTGATAAATCTGATCGCTTAGAGATGGCTTAGCGTTAAGTTGCGACGCTCGCTGAACTGGGACTGTGCGATCAATTCTCTAAATTTTATGTATTTCGCATAGTAAACAAACGTCCTCACTACTTCATCGACAAGATTTAACCTCCGTTTTCAGACTAATTATAAATTATAAATCCGATCCTATCTCACACAGTAATTTTATAATTCCTACTTAAAAAAAATACATAAAATTTTGTAATTATATCTCAAGTCTTCAAAACCTTTCGTGAGCCCAGGTCGGTAGCTTTGTATGCCAATTTACTTCCTTTTTCCATAATGTAATTTTATAATTACCTTTTTAACTTGTAATTACAATTGTTAAGATTAATTACGGACCTCTCAAGAAGCGGTTGATTTGAAAGGCATTTTTATAATACAAATCGAAACCTCAGATGTTATGGATGTCGGAATGCCACGTTGCTTGGATGCTTAGAGTTACCGGCGAGGCATTGACATCATTTGTTGAATACCACAATATTGGACCGTCATACCATCTTGGTCGGTTTATCGTATCTATCTTTGCTGATACTGTCGTTCCTTAGATTTAATAAAAACTGAAACCTTTTTCACGACCTTTTTAAAGAAGCACTTTTTAATTACCCTCTGAGCACTTCGAAATATTTAAAAAAGTATAAATAGAATAAAAAAGTTCTCACCTAATATATATATATATATTTTTAATTTTATATATATATATATATATAATAATGTTTTAGCTAGTTTATCGTTCTCGTATATCGAGAGGCGTTCATTGAAATTGACACTGTATTTTCAACCGACTTAGAAAAAGGAAGAGGAAAAAAATCCCACAGACGAATTCTCAATTCGTCTGTATGTTTTTTTATGTTTGTTACTTATAACTTTGGATTGGGTGATTTGTGAAGGTGGTGCTTCCCGTACGGTCCAGTTTAAATTTAATCAAATTCCTGACAGTAGCATGTATAAAAAAACCATATAAATCTTAAATTTGACCATGAATCGATGTTTCATTTTTTATTGGTAAGAAAATTTTTCATGGAAAAAATACTTCAAGGGAAGGTTGATGAGAGTTTGGTTAGGTTGTGATTAATTCTATTTCGCAATATTTTTTTGAAAATACAAAGACATCTGCACGTAATTACGTTTGATTCGATTGGAAGTTGGTTTTTGTTTTTAGTCGTAAATACCCTTGTTCAGTTTGTTATCGGAATACCTGAACACTTTGAATGCATAGTACGTAAGTAAGTACCCAACAAATATAAGTACGTTAATGTAAAATCGTTTTCCAGCAGTGACGCGCCGTTAATTCAGTCTAAACACACCCTAAGGTTTCATCAAGCTAAACGCCGTCGCGTCTTCATTGCGATCTCCTAAACCGGTGAAATACTCATTAAATAGATTCTGTATTTACATTGAAAGGTACCTATTTACATAACACACTTTCATTCGACCCGTTGCGTTATCATTGTTTGAAGAACTGGGCACGAAATTTATGTGAATTTATAATTTGAATTTACAAATAACTAATAGAATATCAAACAGCACAGTATCGTGTCCAGTCAACCCGTCAGCGTAGCTGTCGTTAAAGATAACGCTGAATCTGTTGGAACGCTTTGTCTTGGATTTGGGTATTGGGTTAATGGGATAACCGTATACTTGGATAACGAAATTTCATTGTCCAATTGTACGACAGTATTAAAGTTTTAAGTACTGAATCCTACGCTATTGTTTTCCCGCTTTATATTCAATCTGCCGGACGATATCTGATTACGAAACAAATTTCTAGCAGACGAATTATTTGTGCAGGAAACTATAAATATAGATGACATATTTTACTCCATAAGCTTACTGCTGCAGTAATATCAAAACGGTTCACCGTTCGAATTTACAATTATTTAGGTCAGAGTTTGTGTCAATCGGGCAGTCCAGTTGACTTGTACAAATGATTTTTCAATTTCTTACTTTTTTTTTTTTTGTTTACGAGGAGGAAGTCTTCAAAAAGATACCCCGCCTTCTGGGGGGAAGGCGGCGGTTATGTGGGGTTTTTACCCACTAAAACCTCCCCGGTGGCCCTTTCCTTGGTGCATGACGAAGGGCTCCGGGATCTCCAGAGGAACGCACCGGAGCCCCTCTGCACTGTGCTCAAGGAGAGCACGTCCCGAGGGGGGGAGGTTACTCCCTCCCCCCTCTGCCCTCGCAGTGCAAGGCGACACGAGCCAGCCGATGTCGCCTTCTTGCCGGGTCCACCTTGGCGGACGACAAGGCCCCCACTCTTGTCGCCCAGTGAACCCGAGGCCCCTTTTAGTCGCCTTCTACGACAGGCAGTGGATACCGTAGTCTTATTCTTAAGAGCCCAGAACTACAGGACTGCGGGCCGGTCCGGGCCGGACACCGGCCCGCCTGCGCCATCTCCGAAGGGGATCGGCCCTCTCCCGATCCCGTTCGGCGGTCTCCTTCTGCGTCATTACTGACTCACAGAAGGAGACCAGCGCCTTCCATTTAGATTTCCCCGACAGTGCAGCCGCTACTGTCGCCGGCGGGGAGAGGTCTTGCCCGATTCAATTTCTTACTTTAAAAAATATTACTTGTTAAAATTTGTACCGGGTGTAAAACTAGAGGGATGGGCTTTTACCACCGGCTCTAGAAAAGACGTGTGTGGTTGTCTAGCGGAAATGTCAAGTATACGTGTAAAACCTATGGTTCTGGTATACATATAATATAAATTCTGGATAATGGATAATGATAAAGAATTACGAGAGATCTGATGCGTTTTCCCAAATTCAGAGGGTCAAGTTGATAATGGAGATCGGAATGCCAACTATACGAACAGCTCTTGGTTGTATCGATTTTATGGACTTAACTGTCATTGGGGTTGCCTGAAGTTAATTCTTATCTTTACAAGGTGCCAGTTCATTATGGTGCCATGATATTATTTTTAGTTGGAATTATGTTATATGTTGTAATAATATCGACCGTCAATAAATAGATACATCCTTTATTGCACCAAAATCCTACAACCATTCAGCATTTTCGTCTAGCTAAGTTTTGGTGCTTTTTTTAAAAAAAACTTTTTTTTTTCAGAAATATTACTAACATTATTGTTATCCAACTTAGGTTAGGCTTGTGCTAGGAGATGGTTCAAGTCAATAGCCGAATGGAGAATTTGAACCTACAACCTTACACTTGCAGATGCTGACCGTATCCTAAACCATTTGGCTAGTGACGCTTCAAAATTGAAACTCATTATGGGGTCTCGCTGCTGTGGATTCAGCACCCATGAGTTTAAGTATAAAAGAAAACTATTATTATTATTTTTTAAATTATCATCAATTAATTTTTTTAATGTTTTTTTTGTCTGACATCGTCAATTATCTTAATCCTTTTTTAAAAAAATCTTCTACGGAGTTGCCGAGTCGTTGAGCCAGCCACAGTGAAGCCATTGGTGTTGAGATGGCGTCTCTATTGATAGTATGATCCGTTCTGTGCTCGCGATCGTGACGCAGAATTGAAAATCGTGAGCGATAGGTGCTAATGTGCTCGATAGTTTCCTTGCTCACTTGATTGTAAACACAAAATGGACTAGGATACAGCTTGAACCTGTGTAGATGTTTTTTTACGCCGCCAAGACCAAAAACTGAAACTTCCCTAAGAAGTTGTCGACGAACAATCGGATGGATTTGCCGACGGATGCACTGTCGTACGGCTCTGCCAGGTTTCCAGTGATGCTGTTAACCTTTGGTGGTTAAGGAGAGTTCAGCTAAAATAGCGTTTTAAGATTTCTATATAAATTAATAATGTATATGTAACACAGATAAGATAAAATATTTCGCACGAATTGTAAAGGCGGAACGCTGTCGCCGATTTAAGTTTCCAGTTCGTATAAAAGGCTACCGTTAAGTTGGGTTATTGTGTTACACATGACCTGTGAGACCTTTCACCGTCGTTTCAAATACCAGTTATACTACTTAAATATTATCAAGGGCACATGTTAAGTCGCTAGGGCAAGTGTAATGTATAAAATTTCAATTACAAATATCTATCCTTATAAATGGGAAGACATTTTTTTTGAAGATACTTCTTTAGCCCGGTTACGAAAAAATATGAGAGTGGAATTATAAATGCGCGCGTCACTATAATACTAAAGCCGACGAAGCTGTAGTGCCTATACCCTTTTAAAGTGCTCCAATATAATTGAGGTTACCTATCTGTGTGTACTATTAACATATTTTTTTTTCACATTTAATCTTTACTTTACCGACTGTGTTGACTGTCTTTTCTATCCAGACCTTGTATTATTTTATTTTAATTAATGTTTTGCATGCAATTACTATTTTTAATGATACCAAAGAAGTATAGCATCTCACGCGCGTACAAAAGTACACGCATCCATTTTGTTTGTTCCGTTTTTTACATACCAGAACAGCAAAGATGCCTTCACAGTTTCACCGGGTTTGAGAGAAGCCACAGCCTTAGCCTCTTTTGGGAGTTACTAATTTCATGGGCTGTTAGTTAGGTTTAAAATGTCACTAGCTTTTCCGTGATAAAGCTACTGTTTGAGTGGTTCGGTTCGGTTTCTTTTCTCTTAGACTATATCACAATCCTAAAAAAAAAACTAAGTGTCTACCATGTCCGATTACGCCATTAATATAGATCCCACTTAAATTCAATTCCTTCACGTTTCCTTCAACTGTCGTTAACCAAGTGGCACGATACATTTTGTCATAGGCAAGTCAAACTTTGCTGTCAAGCGATAATATTGGATTTATAAAAAAATATAACTTTTGATTGAATGGTTGAAATATCATATCAAAAAATATTTAATAACCAAAACTAGTTTACCATCGCCAGGCGAGTTATGTATATCGATAGATTAATTAGCATCGAATGTTAGAGCACGGAACTGGCTCCACCGAATACTTGAAAGACAGGCCCGCCATTAACAACTTTTATTTGCTAAGGCTTGGTGAGGGTGAATAATGATCGCCCTGTCTGTTAGTCGTAACAAGCCTTTTATTGGATCTAATTATTCTAAAAATAACTAATGTCCAACGATACCTATAGATATAGAAACTCCTAGGTAGATGTACTTTTTTTATTTGCATGAATTTGAACATTTTTGTCCAGTGTCAAGAGTCAAGATAAGTAATTAAGATATATTTTTTACTCTAAGCGTTTATTGAATCGTTGGCCGCTCTAAAAAAACTTGTTTTTGATAGTTGTTCGGTTGTTATGATAGTTTTACGGGCAGGTGTTTCTGTGGAATGTTAATAGATGTATAATTATGGATTTCGTCTATTTTAGAGTAATTTTTTTTTAATTTTTAAGTCGTCTTTATAATTATAATTAAAAATTTATTTCGATCTTAACCATACGTTCGGTTAAGAAAGTTTGAATATCTCGGAAGATAAAGACGCCAGCTAACTGAAATAAATTGTGCATGATAGACAATTAAATATCCTTAAAATAAAATAAAATATTATTTATTAAATACTTGATTAATGTGAATTTTAATTAATATCCATTTTTGAATGGATCCCACCGTTTATTTACGCGTCGACATTTAGTTTAGAAAGCTTATACAATAAAAATTATTCTTATTAACGGTTACAATCGGAAATGTCTTTAACCTCGCCTCTGCCACAAAAAATCTCGATTGAGAACGAAGCGGCCTGCCCACGCAAATTCTTTATTTCTAGATTTGGCGTTATAACATGCTGTCATTCCATACATGGTATGATGGTATTTGCTATTGTTCATTTTTTTTCATTTGGTTATTGTGCTATTATAGCTGAATTACGTTTTATTGTATTTTTTTGTTTTTTTAAGATTTTTTATTTGTAACTAATTATAACCCTCAGCTACATGCATTTTAAATGCCGACATGTTTAACATTTTAAAATATAACAAATTTTGTATTTCGATCTACTTTTTACATTTTTTTAATTTTCAGTAATTTCTATCATAGTACATCATAGTCAAGTTTTAAATTTTTTCTAACAGTATTTTTTTATATCAAGCGAGTTGTATCAAGATATTTTTTTATTTGAAAATAATTATAACCCTCAGCTACATGAGCTTTTAAATGCCGACATGTGTAAGACTTTAAAATATAATAAATTTTGTATTTCGATCTACTTTTTACATTTTTTTAATTTTCAGTAATTTCTATCATAGTACATCATAGTCAAGTTTTAAATTTTTTCTTATAGTATTTTTTTTGTATCAAGCGAGTTGTATCAAGATATTTTTTTATTTGAAAATAATTATAACCCTCAGCTACATGAGCTTTTAAATGCCGACATGTGTAAGACTTTAAAATATAATAAATTTTGTATTTCGATCTACTTTTTACATTTTTTTAATTTTCAGTAATTTCTATCATAGTACATCATAGTCAAGTTTTAAATTTTTTCTTATAGTATTTTTTTTGTATCAAGCGAGTTGTATCAAGATATTTTTTATTTGAAAATAATTATAACCCTCAGCTACATGAGCTTTTAAATGCTGACATGTGTAAGACTTTAAAATATAATAAATTTTGTATTTCGATCTACTTTTTACATTTTTTTAATTTTCAGTAATTTCTATCATAGTACATCATAGTCAAGTTTTAAATTTTTTCTTATAGTATTTTTTTTGTATCAAGCGAGTTGTATCAAGATATTTTTTTATTTGAAAATAATTATAACCCTCAGCTACATGAGCTTTTAAATGCCGACATGTGTAAGACTTTAAAATATAATAAATTTTGTATTTCGATCTACTTTTTACATTTTTTTAATTTTCAGTAATTTCTATCATAGTACATCATAGTCAAGTTTTAATTTTTTTCTTATAGTATTTTTTGTATCAAGCGAGTTGTATCAAGATATTTTTTTATTTGAAAATAATTATAACCCTCAGCTACATGAGCTTTTAAATGCCGACATGTGTAAGACTTTAAAATATAATAAATTTTGTATTTCGATCTACTTTTTACATTTTTTTAATTTTCAGTAATTTCTATCATAGTACATCATAGTCAAGTTTTAAATTTTTTCTAACAGTATTTTTTTGTATCAAGCGAGTTGTATCAAGATATTTTTTTATTTGAAAATAATTATAACCCTCAGCTACATGAGCTTTTAAATGCCGACATGTGTAAGACTTTAAAATATAATAAATTTTGTATTTCGATCTACTTTTTACATTTTTTTAATTTTCAGTAATTTCTATCATAGTACATCATAGTCAAATTTTAATTTTTTTATAATAGTATTATTTGTATCAAGCGAGTTGTATCAACATTTTTTTTATTTGAAAATAATTATAACCCTCAGCTACATGAGCTTTTAAATGCCGACATGTTCAACACTTTAAAATATAATAAATTTTGTATTTCGATCTACTTTTTACATTTTTTTAATTTTCAGTCATTTTTATCATAGTACATCATAGTCAAGTTTTAAATTTTTTCTAATAGTATTTTTTTGTATCAAACGAGTTGTATCAAGATTTTTTTTATTTGAAAATAATTATAACCCTCAGCTACATGAGCTTTTAAATGCCGACATGTGTAAGACTTTAAAATATGATAAATTTTGTATTTCGATCTACTTTTTACATTTTTTAATTTTCAGTCATTTTTATCATGAGTACATCATAGTCAAGTTTTAAATTTTTTCTAATAGTATTTTTTGTATCAAACGAGTTGTATCAAGATTTTTTATTTGAAAATAATTATAACCCTCAATACATGAGCTTTTAAATGCCGACATGTGTAAGACTTTAAAATATAATAAATTTTGTATTTCGATCTACTTTTTACATTTTTTTAATTTTCAGTAATTTCTATCATAGTACATCATAGTCAAATTTTAATTTTTTTATAATAGTATTATTTGTATCAAGCGAGTTGTATCAACATTTTTTTTATTTGAAAATAATTATAACCCTCAGCTACATGAGCTTTTAAATGCCGACATGTTCAACACTTTAAAATATAATAAATTTTGTATTTCGATCTACTTTTTACATTTTTTTAATTTTCAGTCATTTTTATCATAGTACATCATAGTCAAGTTTTAAATTTTTTCTAATAGTATTTTTTTGTATCAAACGAGTTGTATCAAGATTTTTTTTATTTGAAAATAATTATAACCCTCAGCTACATGAGCTTTTAAATGCCGACATGTGTAAGACTTTAAAATATGATAAATTTTGTATTTCGATCTACTTTTTACATTTTTTTAATTTTCAGTCATTTTTATCATAGTACATCATAGTCAAGTTTTAAATTTTTTCTAATAGTATTTTTTTGTATCAAACAGGTTGTATCAAGATTTTTTATTTGAAAATAATTATAACCCTCAGCTACATGAGCTTTTAAATGCCGACATGTGTAAGACTTTAAAATATGATAAATTTTGTATTTCGATCTACTTTTTACATTTTTTTAATTTTCAGTCATTTTTATCATAGTACATCATAGTCAAGTTTTAAATTTATTCTAATAGTATTTTTTTGTATCAAGCGAGTTGTATCAAGATTTTTTTTATTTGAAAATAATTATAACCTTCAGCTACATGAGCTTTTAAATGCCGACTTTAAAATATAATAAATTTTGTATTTTGTTCTTTTACCATTTATTTAATTTTCAGCTATTTTCATTTTTACCATTATAGCATTTAGCCTTGTTAACCGTACCGCAAATAAATTCAATTCAGTAGTCGAATGGTGGGTTTGAAATGGGGATACCTAGGAGTAATAAATGGGTACGAGAAAATTAATTGAATCTTTTCCAATACCTGTCATAGTTTATACTGACTATGATCATTTTTAAACATCGATTTTTACAACAAGGAGTGATAGCTTAGTGGCTAAGTGAACATACAAGCGAATTGAGAACCTCCTACTTTTTTGAAGTTGGTTGAAATTAACATTTTCCATCTGCCATGCAAGGCGTTACAATTCTGATTTCCGCATAGGCACCAATTATTGTTACAATACCAAACATTCATTAAACAGTTATCGACCATAAATGGTTAAAAATTATTAAAATGCTAAAATCACTAATAAAAAATAAGGATTGGTGAAAGAAGGGAGAATATTTAGGGTCGTATTTATTTTTAGTACCAAATCATAAAAAAAAAATTTTTCTAAAACTAAAATTTTTTTTAAAAAAACCTTTATCACTAAGTATGAAAAATAGTTAACGTCCTGTTCTCAGACCTACTAAATATACACAAAAAAAATTTAAAAACTCGTCGAGCCGTTTTGGAAGAGTTTTGAGACACTGTAACACGAGAGTTTTATGTATTAATTAAAAATCGAAAAGAATGTCAGTTCTATGATATAAGACACGAATTTCAATATCAACGCAGAAGCAATTGTATGCGATATAAGGCAAAAAGCTCGCACATCGTTGCGATGAAACGGTCGACGTCAGTTTTTGACGCGACACGCACCGCCTGGAATCTCGAGAAAGTTGGCCAACACTCGTCCAAGATCAAGTGGATGGGTCGGTCAACCAGTTTGTTGAATCGGCAAGTGTTCATATCGCTACTGATGCGATCAGGAAAATACTTTGGCCATCGGACAAGTTGATACATTAAACTAGTTTCAATCCGAGATCGCCTTAACGATAAGCGTTTTAGGAGATGTTTTTCAATTGATTCGGATGCTGATAACTTTGCTCCAACTAGTTTTAGCTTGGACCATCAATAATCATAGTTAATGTAATATATACGAAATGCAAAATTAACTGTGTAAAATTTAATTGCTTAGCCATCAGTTAAACCACAGAAGTGTATTTACTAGTATAAATAAAAACACTATGCTATTACACGCGGTTGCTCTCTTTTATCAACCGACTTCAAAAAAGGTGAAGAAGGTTCTAAGTTCGTTTGTGTGTGTTTGTTATGTTTGTTACCTCATAACCCTGTAGTTCTGGGCTCTCAAGAATAAGACTACGGCATCCCCTGCCTGTCGTAGAAGGCGACTAAAAGGGGCCTCGGGTTCATTGGGCGACAAGGGTGGGGGCCTTTGTCGTCCGCCAAGGTGGACCCGGGAAGAAGGCGACATCGGCTGGCCCGTGTCACCTTGCACTGCGAGGGCACAGGGGGGGAGGGAGTAACCTCCCCCGGGAAGTGCTCTCTATGAGCACAGTGCAGAGGGGCTCCGGTGCGTTCCACTGGAGATCCCGGAGCCCCTCACCATGCTCCGAGGAAGGGCCACCGGGGAGGTTTTAGTGGGTAAAAACCCCACATAACCGCCGCCTTCCCCCCAGAAGGCGGGGTATCTTTCTGAAGATTTCCTCCTCGTTAACAAAAAAAAAAAATGTTTGTTACCTCATAACTTTCGATTGGTTGAACCGATTTTGTTGATTCCTTTTTATTTGAAAGCTGGAGCTTCCCGCGTGGTCCATTCCGATTAAGAAAACCTAATAATACAAGAATAATTCAATAGCACGTCAACTGATTTCGATCATTATTTTTTTGATTGAATAGGATGTACTTTCAGGGTAGTTTGATATGAATTTTGTTAAGTTCTGATTTATTTTATTTCGTATTATATGTATTGAATTTGTAGTCGGTTTTTGTTTTTACTCGTAAATATATTTGTTTCGCAAGTAACGTAGTTATATAACGTAGTTCTGGCTCTGCTCTATATTGTCTTCCTTTTTCCACATTCGTGTTCGTTGTCGTAAGGAGTACTTAGTTATGGATTGTCATAAACCTACCAAAATCACTACCAAGAAGCGTACATCTATACGAAATAGGAGTTTAATGGTATATATTTGGCCAACCAAATTCACAGAGACCTAATTGAAACCAAATCAAACAAAAAAACGATGCATAAATGACAGCGCTGTGAGAACAAAAAAACCTTCTCTTTTGAAGTTGGTTTAAAAGGAAAATCTATAAAGATTTTGAAACGCGGTCAAAATCTTTTTTTTTATTGAATAAAAGACGTGAAACGATTGTAAATATAAACCCAACAAATAGGTAATGTTTCTTATAGGGTGCTTAAGTAGGGCAATGTCTACTCATAGCCGGTAATTAACGAGTAACTAAGCTTCGCTTTCCGTCGTGCCCGCCTTTTTATGTTTGCTGTTTAGCTTTCTAAAGCCCGCGTCAACTTCCCCATGTCTCATGCCCATTTTCACCTCAACCGTTACTTAGATGAACGAGACTAGAACAAGGAGAGACTTTAACGCTCTAAAGTGCCTTTAATAGTACCATAAATGGCTTCATAATGAAGTCGTCGGGCTCATGATACCGTTTCATAATACCTAATACGAATAATAGCAGTGTGATGTTTCGCAATATTTATATCATAAATGTTTGTTTTTATAAACGACTAGCAGTACCTGCCGCGTTGCTACTGCACTAACAAAAAAAATTCTAAGGAAAGACATTCGCTGTTCGTTTACTGTTTCGTGTCGTCGTTTCAATTCAACTATCACGGCAATATGTGTAATTCATTGGTCAATACAGTGGTCCCCATCTATCAGCACCAACTCAGAAACCTTCATAGACTCATGCACAACACTTTGCTGGAGATCATCACATGATCAAATGCGTAGTTAACTGTTCTATAAAGGAGATAGGGACAAACATTCTATTTAAAAATTAATTATTTATTAATAAATAATATAAAAAAAATTAAATCGAGAAATAAGAGAGATAGATAGATAGATTTAACTTACTCTCTTAAAGTAGTTATTTGTATAACTTAAATGACAGCTCTGCTAGATGTATGCCGTTGTAGATTGGTACATCCCTAATGAAACGTTTATGTTTATTTTCATCCGACGATGTTTATTTTTTTCCGACAACGTAATCCAGAAGGGTAAGCAGAGACACTTACCACCCACTAACTTTAAGGATATTTAATTGTCATGCACAATTTATTTCAGTTAGCTAGCGTTTCTTAACCGACCCTTTATTTTTGCTCACGGCTATATTATACACTAAAACCTTCACCAGAACAAGCTGCATATTTTGGTTTAAATAATTTGTCTATCCCTCCTGTAGCATTTGCAGTATAGTTCTTATTCATTAGTATAAATTTGTAAAACAGAGTTTTATTAATTACGTAATGTATTTTATCTGTTACCAAATTAGCACTGGGCGCGTGCACTACACAACGCCCACGTCGCGCCACGGTCGTGCTTTCACGTGGTCATTTGCCCCTTTATCTGATCTTGTTTGTTTTATCGAGGCCAATTTATCGACGTATTACTTAACCCCTACTGTAAATACGTGATGTAAATTTTACTCACGATGTTTTTACTTTAAATAAATAAATAAATAATTTTTATTCCAAACCAATTCATGTACAAACCAGTTCGATAATACCCGCAGTAGTAAAATCTGTGTCGCAGCTATTAACGCTATTCATTCCAAATCCTCAATTTATTTTTAATCACATACATATATAAGCTTTCGCGTTATTTTAACCCATTTTTAGTGGGATTGGGACTTCGACATCTTTCCTCCAAGATTTTTTTTTTAATGACAAACTACACAGATTGGCCAGAGAAGACAAGGTTCTCGTCATGCGGGATGGCAATAACGACGAGCACCGCCTGCGCGTTGACCAATCTGTTAGCACAATATCAGGCTTATTGGGAACAATAGTCCTGTCTGTGATGACAGATCGATCCCAACAGATCGTTGCATGACCATTTTCGAGAACTGGCGCCAGACTATTATTATTATTATATTAACGCAAATATTACCTAACCATTATAGCAGTTTTATCCACTAAAACATATTACAAGTAACTTCATTGGCGCGCTCCCTAACAGCTTCATTTCACCTAGCATCGACACCTGTGAGTAATTTGTTACCCTTGGCACGAGGCGTTAAACGCCTCGTATCCGTAGCCGTTAAAAATCGCAATTCGACCCTCAATCTATCCGAGCGGAGGTAAAAAAACTCTCATGCGATTCCTCTCACGTGCCATTGTGAATTGTTCCAATCTAATGGCAACATTAAATTGTTGCGGTCTCATTGTCGCTCCTATCTTCCATCTCACGACAATTGTGCTGTGAAGGTAACAATGGACCTCTATCCCTCAAAGTGATCCCTACAGAGAATTGGCCTTGCTGGGAAAGGATTAGAAAATTTAATTGCTTTAGACCTTTTGCCAACATATATTTAGCTATAAGCGGTGGTTATTAATGTGTCCATTCCTAGCATTTAATAGAAACGTCTTTGCTCCTTCCTTACTCGTGGATAAAGTATAATAGTATTTTTTTTAAAAAATGCTAGCAATTTTTTTTCCGAAATATTAGCTTAAGCTTGTGCTAGAAGATGGTTCACGTTAATAGTCGAATGGTGGATTCTAACATACGACCTTACGATTCGCGGACCGTACCCTAAACCATTAGGCTATTGTCGCTTGTTTTAGAGTTAGCTTTTTATGATCTATTCATGTTGTTAGCTCAAAGGCTTTTACAACTTCATCAGATTGGGAGTTGGCCGGCTTGAACACCACTATACAATATAATCAATCTATATAAATAAATAACATTATAATGTCTGTTTGTAATTTTGAAGTAACTTCTATTTACTATGGTACATACACAAAATATATTTTTAAAATTTTTATCTGTCTGTCTTACCCGGCTAATTTCTGGTACGGCTGGTTTTAAAGAGACTGGGAGATACCTGATGTAATAAAGAGCTTAGGCTTTACTTTAGAAAAAATTACAAAAAGTTTTTAAATGTGAGTAACATAATTAAAACATAAGAAAGAAAAATGTCATCTCTTAAAGAAGATGCTCGTTTCGTCTAGCGGAACATTTTTTTTTATTTGACCCCATTTAGGATCCTATGAGCCTGTTGCTAAAATTTGTGCAACGACGTTGGTGTCTTTGTGAAATATATATATATATATATATATATACATATATAGATTTTTTTTTCTCTCCTTTAAGGATATTTCTTTGTTCCTCTTCTTGCTACTATTGAGCCTAGCGGAACATTAAAAGTATTTTTGTTAATATTACTCTTGCAAAGTTTCCTTCCACAATTCATTTATTATTTTAACCTTATATAACCTGGAGGTCTTAATTAATAAATGAAGTTAGTTTCATAAGACACTAATATTCTGTTCTGTACTACAAATAGAAACCATTGCGTTGCTGCCTAAACTTGTGTAACTGTCGATGCTTAGGTAATTATCAATTTGTACACAGCTAATTATCATAAGTATACCATTATATTTTTTATTATTAGTCTATAAATCTTATTATCTGTGTGGTTTTCAAACATCAAAGCGCGGGAAGTTGTGTTCTTCCTCTTGTGCTTCTACACGTCTGAAGGTTGGACGCCAACTTTGATAACAGTCGAGCTTCTTGCGCAAGGAGGAATTGTCCTCAGATGTTCCTCCTCAAAGCTCCTGGAAGCTTAAAACATTTATACCCTGGAGTATTTGGAGAAATATCGTCTTCAACATTTGGCATAAATAACCACATATTAATCAAATACTAACAACGTTTATTTTAATTCTCGAAACGTCTTTCAGCTTAATACGTGTGAGAGTATCTTCATATAGGTTCCGAAACGGCTGGACCGATTTCAATGAAACTTTCAGGGAATTCTCAGATTGACCGGGCGACTAATCCTGTAAAGTTTGGTGACAATCGGAGCACTCCTCGTTTTGAACTGTCAAACATGTCAGACGTCGGTACTTTTATTCCTGACATTTCCTTGAGCCCGATATGTTTTTGTATGAATGATAAGAATGATATTGTATTTGGTGTAGGTAATGATCTTCACCGGCCCGAGAGTAGAATGAATACAGAGAGAAATAAATAATTTGATATATTGTGAGAGTTAAATTAAATATTTAATGATGTAAGTTTATTGTTTAAATAAAAGCAAAATCTATCCCGGCGAAGCGGACTGGGTACGCTAGTATTACATAAATGTAGCTGCGTACAAGGTTTTACTTAACCACGGCATTCGAAACTAGTTTTCGAACCAAGTGGTCCCATAAAATTAATAAGGTCACGGAGCCTACGCCGTAAATCTTTAAAATACAATATTATACGCTGGGGATTACCATGGCTTATCTGTGAGACAGGTTGAAGTAATTTTTTTCAACATTCCATTTGCTCTATCTATAGTAGGAGCAAGTGAAGCCGTTGTATCATTTTAAATACGACTTGAATCCCATTTTAATGAGCCACTTGTTCTATTGTACAGTTCTTATTGTCTGATTTATCCTTTTACATTCACAGGGCTCGAGTTTTATAGAGGGAAGTTCGATATTGATGTTGACATCTGAAGTCGTTCCTTTTCATTTGGACAGATTTATTATTTTTTTCCAATTAAATTTGTTGGGATTATAATATTGCTGCTACGAAGGAGAGGGAACAAATTTGTCTTTCTTTATTTATTATCGTGTCGTCTACTTGTTACAAAGGTCATTGATAAAATTAATAAAATATTACCTATATTTAAAAATAAATTGAAATGCTTCTTAACTGAGTCTCAACGTAACCACGCCAATTTTTATACATACATTTATGTAAAATATATATGAAAGTTTATGTAATGTACACCATATTAATACATAACCGAATCGTGCCCGCCTTAGTCTACACAGGTTTTTTGGCTGAAAACCAGCGCTGTGCTACATGTGTGAGCACAGCACATGCTGAGCCAACCCCTTTTCGGCACAATTTCTATTTTGTTCTTTTTTTATGTTGTTTTTTGTCTTGTTTTACCTGTTGTTTCTGTGTTCTTGTGTCGAATAAATGTTTTTTCTATTTCTATTCTATTTCTATTTCTAATATATATTTGAGTTTGGTAAAAGAATACTGTAACATAATAACCCATTGACTTTGAATAAAAGTTAAATTAAAACCGATTGGACACGATTCTGACTCTTTTTAGCACAAACTAACATTTCATTATACTTAAATTTATGGAAGCTTTTAATTCCGAATTTTTATTTTACACACTTAGCGCATTCAAAATGCAACTTGTTAAATTCCTTAACGACAGCTAATCGTCCCAAAGCAAATGAATGCGTTAGGAGTTCTTCCATATGACAGCTTTCCATATAACTAATATTATAAAAACAATAAGTTTTGTCTTTATAATATTAGTTATTCTATTGTTCTCATGTAAGTGACCTTTAATGTCTATAGTGAGAATAAAGTTTCTAAAACCTAAAACCTTATTTGGTCCAATTCTGACAATGGTATCCATGATCGCGACAAATGGACGAATAAATCAATATCAAGCCAACCGATTTAGATGATTCATTTTTTTTGAGAAAGATGTATTTCAAGGGTAGTTTGATCGGACTTTGGTTAGGTTCTTATTAATTTTATTTCTTATTATTCCTACGATAATTGGGAAATACAAATAGAGCCTTTAACGTTTGATTCTATTTGAAGTTGGTTTTTGGTTTTTAATCGTAAATACACTTGTGTTTGTATATGATGTCAATAAATAAAGTGTGAATAAAGAAGTGAAATGAATGTATTCTTGAGTGGAGTGGATGGTTTGCGTGGCAATAGTGTTATGTGGTCATAGGAACCACTACCAGTTACATGTCGTCGAACAAGTGACCTTAAACGTTTAGTGTAAGACGACCGTCTGGGACGTTCCAATTAACGCACCTGCCATTTTTACTGATCGCCACTGTCGACATCTCGCTTAAAAACTACAGGCATTCCCACATGATGTTGACAATAAATTAAAAGTTGTATCACCGAACTGGTTCTTGCATAAGATGTTTGAACAAAAAAAATCAATTTGCCGATACATTGTGAATGTGTTTACAGTCTTGTTCAACATACATGGGAATTCTGATAATACTTTTATATTTGTCTATTAAAAACTAAATATATTTTAAATGAGCGTAGTGTAAACAAACAATAGGAATATTTAAGACTTTTTTTATAAGGCCAAGGCTACGATTTGCGAAACGAAACGGTACGACGTACCGAAAACGACACTACGACGACTATCATAAAACATATAATGGAATATAATTTTTTTTTCAAAAGAATGCTAACAAATATTACTAATATTCAAGAAGAATCCATTCCAACTAAGCTTCAGATTGTGCTAGATCATAATCGAATGATGGATTCGAACCTAATACCATAAAGTATTAACCATTAGCCATTCCATCTAAGTTTTTTTCATTTCAAAGTAGACTGTTGCACAAAAGTGTGATTTTTAAAATAGTGTATTTAAGAAAACAAATCGAAAGGAAACGCTAGTCGTATGAATTGAGCCCTAATTTTAAAATGGATCGTATATTGGAACAGATGTTGCGGTTACGCCTGGATGTACCATTACAATATAACTGCTTATTATATTTTTGTTTATTCGTGCACACCTGTACATCTATTGAGAGTGGCGTCGCGTGCCGGAACCATACGTGACTCATTTCGCTTCGTGAGGGTAGCCCCTAACAGGAAGCGCTATAAAGGCGACCGTTTAGGTTCAGTTCAATGTTTTGTTATGAACAGCACGAGTATTTGAATTGCCACGCTAGTGACCGTAGTATATTACGTATATCTTCCAAGTATATTTACGAGCAAAAACATAAACCTACTTCAAATCGAATCAAACATTAAGCGCTATAACGGGTGGATGCCTTCTTTGTATTTCCGTATTATCTTAGGAATAGTACAAAATTAATCAGAACCTGACCAAACTTTCATCAAACTACTCTTAAAGTATACGTCCTTCCCAATAAATGAATCATTTGAATTCGATTAGCGTTTTATTCAGTTATTCGTCCATTTGTGACATAATTGATGTAAATTTGACACATATGGTTTTCATGAATGCCAAATTGACCAAATTGAAATGGGACCACATAGGAACCATTAGCAAAGTCAAGTCAGTTCTAGCCGGTAACAAATGTGAGCTACCTTGCTCAACATCGCACACAACATATTTTATATTTTATCATATTATTAACAGCAATACATCAAGAGCCATAGAGTAAATTTAATAAAGACTTACTGACTTTGTTTCAGAAATTCACTTGTAAAGGGCTTTTCCTCCAGCATAACTCACTTGTTCTAAACTGTACACTGATTGTCTACAGAGAGAGTCCTCTCCTTTTTATCCTAAAATTCTAGTTTATGCATCTCTTTCAAAGATGGAAGCGGAAACGGCATTGATTGCCGACAACCGATAAAAGTACTTTAGTTGACTAAACTAAAGTACTTTTATAGTCAGTCCATTAACTTTATAGATTATAATATTCAGTAGGACCAACTGTCACTAACACAAACATAAAACAAATCATGCAGACGAATTGAAAACCTTCTCCTCTTTCGAATAAATGAATAAAGAAATGTTACAGCAGCTTCTGCTAGTGATTGGATATTTCTATGAGCTTGCATAATACCGGAGTGGAGATAGGATCTTGCTTAAAAACAAATTACCGTACATTTAACATATATTACATAAAAGTGAAGTGAATATAAGAATAAAAATGTCCCACTGTTGGGCACAGGCCTTTTATATTAATAGAGTATTAGGGCATAATTAACCACGCGGCTCTAGTCCGGAATGGGGTCTTCCTATTGCTAAAAAAAGTTTTTCTACGGCATGCAGGTTTCCTGACACAGTGGAAAATCGACAATTAATATTTTAAAAAACAATATCATCGGTACGGGCACCCGGGGATCGAACTCGGGTTGCTAGACTAAACGAAAGACGACCGCTCGCACACTGAGCTACCACTGCTTACGTTAATTAACAGAAAAATAAAGTAAATACGATGCAACTTTCATATTTTCCATTTAGTGCCATACCGTTGAATCACTCATCAAACACACAAGCGATCATTATCACAGCAATTGTTAATGCTAATTGAATAACTTTCACGTGTAATTATATGAAAATACATCTTTTAATTACATCGTTGCGCAACAGCCGAGCCTTATGTCTGTACTCTTAGACCGCGTAATATGAATGATACATACGAGTAATAATGTTTTCGTGACGTAACGGAATTGTGGCTGTTAGAAAGTGAACTGGGTAGCGGCTTATCTACCGATAAGGATTTATTGCCACGCCTGTATTGTATGGCGATTGCATTAGAATTTCTATGCGTGTGTATAGGCGGATAAAGAGAAAAGTGACTGAATACAAATCACAATTTTGTGTTTCTTTTTTTACTATAGATATAAAAGCTCTAAAACTTTCTGACACGCATCACGTATGGTAATTTCCATGTTAATAAAACTTGTTAGATATTGAAATTTCTATAAAATTGTACACTTTATGTGTATTTGAATTTTGATAATTTTATTAAAACATTACTTAGTCGATACGATGGTCGGTCAATAGTCGATCTTTGATTTTGAAACTACGAACTTATAGTTCGCATATCATGCTATAGGCTATCGAAGCTTTGATCGTTTCAGAAAACATCTTTTTGCATATCAATACGTGGTCTTCGACCCACACGCAGATTGAGTAAAGCTAAATTCCGACAAAAGCGATTTTATGCAATTACTCTCAAGTTGTCCGGAGAGTTATTACTAAAGCAAGGAGTACACGTAGTAGGTCACGCCGGCTGTAATGTTCGTCGGAGTGGTTGGCGCGAGTCACGAGCCTGACAGCTATACAGCCTCCGGCCGAACTTTTCGTCTTACGCCCTTTCGATTTTACAACAATCCAGGCTCGTAGGAATACTTTCGCCGGTTTTAAGCTCTCCGTTGCATTTATAACTTTGAAATAAAAAAACGAGTATGCTTTGTTGACCACATGACTGAAGTAAAACTTCTTTAGCTCCATATATCTGCTTTTGCCCACCAAAGGTTAGCTGGAAGTAAATGCTACATAGTATTAAGTTCGCCTCTGTACTTGTATGTATTGCACCAGGCGATAAAGAATTTATCTATACATATATATATATATATATATATAGCGGGCGCAAATTTTTTCAACAATCGTGCGTATATATATATCTATATATACACGATACACGATTGTTCAACGGAAAAAGAAAATTAGCTTCTTGGTCCTATAGTGTGATAAAGTCGATAGGCCAGCACTGTCTTTTAGATATACGAAACGTAGCTGGTTATTAGAGTGAAAAAGGAAATATGTACTCGCACCTCTTTCTCTCTCTCGCCACTACAGTAATTACGAGATGTAACACTCTCTCTATCTTCAACTTCTCCTGAACACTATTTTCGCAAAGCATTCACCATTTTTTTTTGACGCAGTTTACTACACAGATTGGCCATAGAAGCTGGCCTTGACTCCTTCACCGGATTGAGAGGTGGCATAGCTCTTAGGTCGCTTAGCCTGAACCTCTATCGCTAGTAACTCGACACAAGGGTGCCCCTGGTGAGGGGGCATTAGCCATCTCCATGTCAAGTGTACGTAAAGAAGTTTTACTTCAACAATATCTCCACTTCAGGCCGGTATTCTGCGAGATACCATTTTAAATCAACTCACGCATTCCCATAAATCATTTCGAAAACAATAATCATTCGTGAGACGTCGAATGCCATCACGTCGGCTTCGAATGCGACCCTTTATAAAAGTAGACATACCCGCTTGGCGGGATTGCTTGCAGGTAGCTCGGCTACGTGTAATGGCGTTAATATGTGCACATAAGAAACGTCTCATCGCTTTTAAAAGAAAAAACGTTTTCATAGAACAAGTACACCTACGAGTAAACACAGACTTAAAATCAGTGACGGATTAAACATACAAAGCTAATAGTTACATTACAAACTTCAGAATCAAAATAGGTTCATAAATGACGTCAATATAGGTGCACGAAAATAAAAAACAAATAACTTCCTACTTTTTTTGAAGTCTTTTAATGAAAAACAAATTCACTGTTAGTTCCTCTTTGTTTCAAGGTAAATAATAAATAAATAATAATAAAATAACATTTTATTTGTACATAAAGATACGTTAAAGTTACAGCTTTTATATATGTCCCACTGCTGGGCACAGGCCTTCTCTGTATAAAGAGTATAAGGGCATAGTCCGCCACGCGACCCTAATGCGGATTGGCTGACTTGTCTTAGAAAATTATTTGTAGGTTTATGTAGGTTTCCTCCCGATATTTTCTTTCACCGCCGAACGCGTTGTAAATCAGCACACAAAATTGCAACAACAAATTTATTGGACCCGGCATCGGGGATCGAACTCGGGTTTCTAGCGTACTACGCAACTTGAGGCGACCGTCCGAACACTGAGCTACCATGGTTCCTATTCACCCACACTCACACACGTCTTATTTGAACATAATAAAATGAAAAATGAACAATACTGAACGTTCGTAAACTGCTACAGTTCACAGTAACCGTCCAAGCCGAGGTTATCCCTCACCGAGGGAACCTTGTGTCGAGTTACTAGCGATGGAGGTTTAGGCTAAGCGACCTAAGAGCTGTGCAGGTGGCATAGCTCCTATCAGCTTTTAGCTCAATCCGGTGAAGCAGTCAAGGCAAGCTTCTCTGGCCAATCTGTGTAGTTCGTCATTAAAAAACTGCTACAGTATGTAAATTGTGTCGTCGCAATTTACAACCGCCTCGAAACACAGATAAAATAAAGACAAATCAACTTAATATTATATACACAAACCGTTATTGTGTGTGTGCGTTACGCAGGCACACACACAACAACGTAACGTATGTGTGTGCATCACAAGAATCATAGCTTAAATTTTGCAAGTAGTTAGTAACTTTATCTTTCCATTTCCGGTGCGACAGTCGATATATATTCAGTACTTTATTTATTTTGTTGTAAAGATAGACATAATGTCGCCTCGCAAGTGCAAATAGTCAGACTGATAAATCCAAAATCATTAAAAACATCATTCAACCTTAAGGATCCATTCGATTTATATACGCAAACAAAATACAATATGGCTAAATTTAAAAGCAGAACGTCTGTTGATTCATAAAGGTCGGGATCATCGCATTGTTTCGTCTGCTGCCGGCGGAATCACGCCTCGCGGCGCCGACGGTCCTGTGACGTCATATTAATATCCGTTATGGCCGCTGTACGGTTTCCGTGTTCCGGTTTGGGAACATTATTTGTTAATGACTTATGTTAATACAATTTGTTGTTATTTTAAGCAAATTGATTTTAACAAAACACTTATCACGTAATGTTAAATAAATTTTCTTGTTGTTGTTCGTCCCTATTACCACAATGGATTTTCCTCATCATCAGCCTGTGTCTATCCACTGCTGGAATTAGACTTTCCCAAAAGTTTCCCAAAAATTATCTCCCGCCTATACAATCCTTCGCTTTCCGTATCCAGACACTTCCGGCTATCCTTATAAGGTCGTCGATCCATCTGGAGGGAGGGCGCCCTACGCTTCTCCGACCTACGCGTGTCCTCTATTCCAAGAATTTTATCCTCCATCTGCCGTCACTCGGCGGTCCATTTAAACTGATTGACTTTAAAAGCTATGTCGACTAGAACAAATTCTGCCTCAATTTCCTTCGTTTCGGATTCTAACACTGAGTCTAAATGCTGAGCATAGCTCGTTGTGAGACTTTAAGTTTGTGGCCCAGCCCAAAGTTCACGGTCCAAGGTCTCTGCATCGTAGGTCATAGATGACGTACAATGGATTTTAATATATACTTAACACAGGAAGTTACAAAGTAATTTTAAAATATACTTTTAGATTAAAAAAGATTTACCGTAGTAGAGCCGGACTTAAACTGTATGTCTGCTCTTATCATCCATTTAAAATTGCTGCGTCGCTTCATTTCCTCAAAGGTTATGAGATCACTCTGTGGGTTTCCGTAAGCAGCGCTAGTTAAAGTGACTCCTAACTTAAGAGCGACGGCGTAAGTGCAATATGCAAATGGCATCGCTTGTCCCAACTTGAATGTTTCCTTACTAAGTTGCAAACTCACCCTGCAGTTGTTGTGTTAAAATATTTAAGTTGAACATTTATTTTGTCTTTTTAATTTTAAACAGTATAATAAAACAAACAAAGCCCGGTGACAGCAAAGTGGCTAAGCTTTCGTCTTTATTTTCTTACATTTGGGGTTGTCAGTTTTATGCTGAGTGGGAAAATGCCGGTTCAGTGTTGCAACACTTGGCCTGAGTTCTTTTAAGCATATTTCTCTGTTTTTTTTTTATTATTTTGTTTACTTGTTTTTGTGTTTGATAAACATTTATATGTTCTACCGATTAAATACTTTATTATTCTTTATTATAAAACAAACTTTAGAATTTTAATAATACAGTGTCGATTCTAAATTAGGTCACAAGAGGAGAGCACATAGATCAATTTTACTCCGTTTTATAATAAGATCAGATACATCACTCATTTTTATTGACAGCGTGAATAATAAAAAATCACAAAGTCCCTTCCATGCCATTTATCATTTATCTATTCCCTGATATAATGAAGAATATTTTAACTTTTGTGAATGAAATCATTTTGCGAACACACAAATGTCTATGTTTGTGTATAGCAGGATCATTTACGATCAGGGGAGCATATTAAATTGGCCCTTATCCAATAAAAAAAGTCTTACTGAAGGTAAATTATCGGCCAATTATTTACTGGGAAGCTGGAGTGTTGGCAGTTAATAAATGGATTTCATTTTTTAACTGTTTCATAACAAATATAATTACGAGTAAAAGCAAAAATTGATTTCAAATCAAAGCAAACTCTATTACGCGCAGACGCTCTCTTTGTATTTACGAGTAATCGCAGGGATATTAGGAATTAAATCACAAATTAACCACACTCTTATCAAACAAGTCCTTTACATCCTTTCCAAAGAAAAAATCAGCGAAATCGGTTGGCGTGATATATAGTTAATCAAATTTTAGACTTATATGGTTTTCTAATTTAAATGGGGACTACACGGCAAGCGCTAGCTTTCAAATAAAATAAGAATCAATAAAATCGTTTCACCCAGTCGAAAGTTATCAGGTAACAAACAAAAAAATATTTACAGACGAATTTAGAACTTCCTCCTTTTTTGAAGTCGGTTGAAAAATTAGACAGTATACGAGTGGCAAAATTAGGCCGCAATTAATTTAGCTAATTACGCGTAGTCTCATTACATTTGATGTTGATGGCAGTGGCGTGTTCACATCTAATTTAAGTTTGGAGTTCAACGGACTAAGTTTCTTCTGCTACTTTGCTTGTGTCATTTGAGGGCGCGCAATTTAGGTCAGTCGGTTGGAAGGTTACTGTAATTAAAACTAAATAATTGACTTAATTACATAGTCAGTAGAGACTAGAATTATAACAAGTATATAGGTAGTTACTAGTAAAAACGAAAATCCAATCAAACGTTAAACGGTATTACGCGCGGACGCTTTCTTTGTATTTACAAATTAGATTATCCGTGAAATAGCTACCGACCGAGTCGTGGTTCGGCCCTCTCGAGCGCCCTCGGATCGGAATGCTTATGCGGAACATAGTAACCGTCCAAGCCGAGGTTACCCCTCACCGGGGGGACCCTTGTGTCGAGTTACTAGCGATAGAGGTTCAGGCTAAGCGACCTAAGAGCTATGCCACCTCTCAATCCGGTAGCAGTCAAGGCCAGCTTCTCTGGCCAATCTGTGTAGTTCGTCATTAAAAAAATTACAAATTATCATAGGAATATTACGAAATAGAATTAATCAGAACCTAACTAAACTTTCAGTAAACTACCAATGAAGTACAGCTGCGGTTTGGTTCTGTTGGTTTTCTCATGGAGGCCATTGTCAGAATTATACCACATGGGAAGCTCCATATTTCAAATATTTAAAGAAGAGAAAGAAAGATAATAATTATATAGAAGTATAATTACGAGTAAACACAAAAACCGAAATAGAATCGAAACGTTATAATAATGATAATAATAATAATAAATCGATACATTACGTAATCAAACTTAATCAAATTTTCATCAAACTACTCTTACATCCTTTCCAATAAAAAATGAATCAAAATCCGTTAGCGTCATATTGAGTTATTCGTCCATTTGTGGCCCACATAATTGTTGCAAATTTAAGACATACTTTTTTTAATATATTGTTTTTAAATTAAATTCCAAATTTGAATGGGATCACACGGGAAGCACCAGTTTTTAAATTATAAAAGAATCATCAAAATCGGTCTAATGTGCGGTATGCGTAAAGTAAGATAACAAACATAAAAAAAATACAGACGAATTGAGAACCTCATCCTTTTGAAGTCGGTTGAAAAATGTAAGCTCCACTTTAAGCCTTTTTTTGGCGGGATAGCAATCGCTGTTATTGTTCATCCAACAGCACAATATAAGTTCATTTACTTAACAGAAAGGAGGATTCTATTCTGTTTTTAATTGAGTATACCTTTTAGACTATTTTTATGTATATATGGGCGCAAATCGCCTAGTATCGAAAATACTGTTTTGATTTATCATTTTAATCAAATTTGGAATAACTAGGCATTAAATAAAAGTTCAGCGCCATCTGTGATTGGACTGTGTAAGAACGATATTTGTTCATACGAAATTAACGTAATCATGTTAAATAAATCATTGAAAGTTGTGTTAAATTCATTTACATATTTATTGTGAATATTTAACTATATTTCATTAATTATTTGTAGTTATTTTATTTGTTTGTTACAAAGGAAGTCAAATATTCTGTAACGGTTTAACTTATTGAGAGATCAGTATAAAAACGACTGTATTTTGTAATAACGTGACATTCTGGTACTGACCTTCGTGATACATGAAGCAAGCTAGCAAACGGAATCTGGAGTGTGTACTTCATTATGGATTCCGACAACGAAACCCCTGGCGTATCGCCGACATATACAATAAAAATAATGAAGCTTACTATAGTGTTATTTTGGAAGGAAGTAAAAACTCTCATTTAATTAGATTATTCAATATTTTTGAGAGTTGTGTTGCCGTCCTTACTACTACTGCTTATTAAGTTACTACAAATGGATGATTTATTATTCAAGTACATCTTGTTTGTAACTTAAGCCGCTTCCTACGAGCACAATGCAAACGATATTGAAAGATTCTCTTTCGGCAGCATCACGTGGGAGCAGAATATCTTATTGTCTCCTGTTACTGTACAAGTACTGTCAAATACTTCAAACCGTTAGTAATTTTACAATAGAAGAAAAAAAATATTTAAATTTCTTTTCAACTCGCCATAAAATTTGTAATGTTTTTTATTCAATTTGTTATAATAATTTTATAGGATGGACTTATTTGTTTTGATTTTTGTTAGGTATATTGTGTAACAATTTATTGATGAACATAATTATCGTAGTGTTTAGAACTGGAAACACTATTCACAAATGCTAAAGTTGCCGTGGATCGCATTACGTGGGCTCTGCTTCCGCATCACTCATATTAACTTGTGTGGGAAGTAGAAAGTGTGACTAGACTTTGTCTTGTTGTGAAGAGGCTTGTCTTGATGTGCTAGTAACTAAATAAATAATTAGGTTATTCCCGACATTGCTTAAAAACAGGCAAACTGTCGTTGACTCCCAGATAAAAAAGCAAGAGATTACGAAGTTCCATTTTGTTTGCCACTTTTATTTTGTTACAAACAGTCTTGTAATATAAAATAAGTTACACAAAAAAATTTTAAATGTTGACAAGGAGTACCCAATATCTTTTTTTTCTTTTTTTTTTTAAAAAAAAAGCTGGCATTAGCGTTGCAAGATTGGCCAGAGAAGCTGACCTTGACCGCTATTCCGGATTGAGAGGTGGCATAGCTCTTAGGTAGCTTAGCCTGAACCTCCATCGCTAGTAACTCGACACAAGGGTCCCCCCGGTGAGGGGTAACCTTGGCTTGGACGGTTACTATGATACGCGTAAGCATTCCGATCCGAGGGCGCCCGAAAGGGCCGAACCACAACTCGGTCGGTTGCTATTTCACGGATAATCTAAGGGACATTCTAAAGCTAAACTAACTTCGATTGCCACTTCGGGAAGCATGATCCATACAGATGCAAGTGTTGGATGTGTGCTCAAATTTATGAAGGTATATAGGCATTCAGCACAGTAAACGTTGTAATATAATATTTTAATAAAACCAGAAAATTCTGTAAGAACAAATAAATATATTCGAGTACTTTGACGTCGCCGTTTTCTAGTTAGTAACTGATCTGGTCGATGTACAATCGCTTAGAACGTCCCTTGCCAACATTGCCTTTCATTTTTATATTAATTCCGTCCATCCTGACCATCCAGGCGAGGACCTCGCTTTACTAGAAAGAGAGCAGGAGCCCTACACTACGTAGGCCTTTGCACGGCCTCCATTCTGTGACCTTTCTCTTATTCAATGTTTCATTTGTTTTCAATTGTTTGTGATAAAAGCATTGATAGCCTAATGACTTAGCGCTTATCTACCCTGTAAGAGTTAAAGGGTGTTGGGTCTATGTACTATTTATTTAAATAGTTATAAGTATTGTTAATTGCTTGTTTATGTATATGCATGTAATGGCAAAGCCTTTGTCATTGCTATATTCTTTATGATAATTAACATAGCGTGAAGAAATTGCAATGTGAAAGTGGCAGGTAATTACCACGGGAGTGCGAGCCAATTAAGATTATAATCGTTCAGAAATATTACGCTTCGTAAAATTTGACAACGATAAATTGAGATACTTAAATGAAGTTAATATTTTTATGTTATTTTTAATAGGTGAAAGGGCATACGAGATATTAGATAAGGTGTTATGGATCACTGTCCTTCATGAACCTTCTCGATATTAAGTGGGTTGAAGGTTTGAAAGAACCCCGATCTAACGGTCGTGGTTCGAATTTTAGTTTTTGAAAAAATAAGTTATTTTTTCGGTTTCTTACGTACAAAATTTTTTTAAAATTTTCTTTCGACATGTTTCTTAAGGGACCAAAACTAAAAGCTTGGTTAATTAGCGTGAAAGTGAATTAGTTTTTTTTTTAATCCAATCACGACGGACATTGCAATCTCTCTCCTTGTAGTATATTATAGATTGCAATTTTATTACTACCAAGCGTACTAGACTTGACACGGGGTAAGCCTATTACTACATAAATATCCTGTAAAATTAGTCCTTGCAACACATTATATTAATAAATCTAATAGGCATATAAATGTATTATTTCTAAAGTTATCTCTCTCTTCGTCGTCGTCGAATATGTTTCGAAATGCTGCGTAAAAAGCAATAGTTATTTTGCTACGTCTTTTCGATAAAGGATTTTTTAACAAAAAATTATTTTATTATTAGTTCGTTATTAAAATTTTAATAATATACAATCATATTTCAATCGGAACTACGCTAAGGGAATAAGAAAGGTTATGTTTTCACTAGAACGGAGATATGATTAAGTGGTTTAGGAATATAGAACGATGACTAAGCAAAGGGAGATAGAAAAAAACCTGATTTTTCAACAATGAGTTACAATATCACATGTAAAAATACTCTCAATTGACAAGCCTAAGAGGCATGGCAGGATCATCAAGTCAAGGGATTTATATTTTATTTGTGTTAACTAAACCTTTGTTAATTATAGACAGCATCGGTCTACTTGGAGTGACATTGAACTAAGAAGTGATAGTTCATTTAATATAGTCAAATACGAGTAAAGTTAGTGCCAAATTAGCTAGGGCTGGATAAAGAGGCCTGGAGTCACCGGGTCATAAAAGGCGAGTGGTGGCCCGCCTTAAGCACAAATTATTTTCGAAATAAAATCACCAATGTTTTAGTCGAAATTTTAATAAAACAATTTATTGTAAAACTAAGTAATAAAATTATTCAACATTTAAGCAACATATAAAAATATAATTTAAAAAAAGCCTCGAGGCATCTATTGCGGGGCCCCAAAGACCAAAGACAGTGGCCCCGGGTACACCCCCCTAGATCCGGCTCTGAAATTAGCACTTAGATTATCTGTCGAATATTACGAAAGTAAAGTAAAAAATTAAGAAACAAAATTTTAGTACAGTAATATATATGTGTGTTTACATAGATCTAGCTAAATCGCTCGAACAGGACTGCGTGGCTTTCTTGTGGTGTCATGAGCGGAATGAACAAGGCTTAACTTGTCAGTTGGTGAGACGCGGAGAGCCGCTGTCGTGGTAGTGTAACTGTCGAGCGACTTGCACTAAACACACCTCAGACGACTCGTCCGTAGCATAAATAGGGATGTTGCTTAATATATCGATTGTGACTTCGATATTAAATTTGCATGTTTATAAAAATAGTTGAATAGAATAGATGAACCCTTTATTGTACTAAAATGTGTGTACATAGTGCTATATATATTAGCATTTTAACTAACCTTTACAACCACATTGTAATCGAAGAGAAAGATAGACGCAGTACGCATAGCAGCAGGCAATTTATTCCAGTCCTTTTCTGTACAAATAACGAAACAGAAAATCGCTACGTTCGGTTTGAGGGATGTATTTGACAAACGGATGAAATCCAGTAGTACGTCTAAGAGTCCGATGGTGGAATAGGGATTCTAATTTGACCATTATACCTGAGCACAATCTAACATCAATTCTGTTAAACGCCGAAAGACTAACCACTAAGGAGGTTTGATATTTAGGGAGTGATGTTTCGACAAAACAATGTAGGTAGCATCAGAAAAATGAAGCAATTTGGCTGTGACGTGAATGGTCCTGCTTGTTTAGGGTCACAGAATACCAGAATGAAAGAAACTAATATATTAGTGTTTCACCCGTTGCTTGAGATAACTGGAAGTTCTTTCCCGTTGTCTAGCTACAAACTTGCAGCCTTTGGTACTATGTTCATGAACGGCGATGATAATATCAGTATTCTTAATATCGGTAAAGACAAAGACGCCTGTTGGTTTTGTCTTCGTTCATTATGCTTCAGAATAAAGCCAGTAAAGGTCGCGATGTTTAGTTCTTTCTGAGGTTTGATATACCGTAACATCAATGTTTAAATCGAATGATCGATATTTTTTCTCCATAACCATCGTTCATCCCTAGTGCATATGATATGTTGCTACAGTGCTCCGCAGTAAATACCCTTGATTACTAGGTTTAGTTGTAGCCGTAAAGGTTGCCTTAGCAAGTTTACAATATAGTTATTATTTTATATTAGCGGTGAGCTTGTACAGTAAAGGAGTGTTCTGTACGATTTAGTGGATGGTTGAGTTGGCCCGCGGCCACACTCCTACGTAAATTCGCCGCTTGTATTCGTTTGTGGTGTTGTGATATGGCGTAGGTAGTGTTTAGATACCGCAATTATTTAGGGCGTGTCTGCTGATTAACGGGTTTCGACTGTCAGGTCATTCACATCCTTTAATATAATATATATGTATATATAAATATACCTATACATATACATAATTTCGTAAAGTCGAAAGTATAACTTCATTTAGATATAAATACGTAATAAAGCAAAACTTATTTTTTGCAAATAATAAGTCATAGATGAGGGATTGGACGGTTCCCCTCATAATCTTAAGACCACAGATCACAAACCGGTTCGTGTCAATAACAGGCTATTAGATAACATCGTAAATGTTATTAATATTACAATTTCGTCCAATATATACATATCGTTGGTATATACGAGTATATGTTAACGGAAATGTATGTAATCCGTATTTGTATACAATTCCTAGGACATGTATGTATTTCCTAAAATTTGGCTTTGACTTTTTTTAATTTGACTTCGGCGTGATTAAGAAAATTACCAACCTTACAATTATTATAAAGAGTTAATTGAAGAAGTTTCTACGGAAAAAACAACTGCTAGAAAGACTCCTGATTATTGGTTATTGCGGCGATACGACGTGCTATTATTTTAAATAATAATAATGCATATTATTATTATTTTACGGTATGACTGTTACCTGATTTTCACAATAAGTCTTATAATAAAAAAATATTATTACACTATCGGGGGTCTTAAACAGCATATCGCTATCTCTGTGCGGAACGCGCAAGATGTGTGACAGAGAAAATCACCTCTCGCTCACTCTCATTGTAAATAACTATTAATCAGTGTCCCTTCCGGATTGGTCGACAAACTTAGTTTCTAATTAGTGCCAGTAAGGACGTAGCACACAAATTGTATAAATAGTTAAGAAATTAGAAAATACAGAGATTACAAATCTGGACTCCGAGTGTTATTCTTCCCGCAAATATCGACAATAGTGAAGGCCTCCCACAACACATTTCCTAGGATTTGCATACAATTCCTTGATTTTATACATTTCTGGTAATAAATACATATATTTGGTAGTTGACTGAAAAACCTTTTGTTGGATTGTGCATTGTACTCCGTAAGAGAGTATTTCGACATTTTCGAATAATTTACTTAGAATATATGTATATGTTAATGGGATCAATTTAGTAATTAAGTTGACATTAGTATTTCGTATTGGATGTACATTTTGACAACCACATTGTATTTGTTATCGGTAAGTACAGCCTGTAATGGTACATTATGAGATGATATAATTAATAAATATCCCATTTATTAACACTAAACATAAAAATCATAGTTTTGATAAATATTAAAGTATTATAGGGTGGGTGAGCTTGGATAAAGCCGAATTGGCCAAGTAACAACACCAGGTAGGCGACAGATAGGTATTTATTAAGGGTATAACTAGATTACATAAAATATTTACGCGAATAACCGTCACAGGTCAGCAAGCGGTTATTTACTTAAATTAGGCCGTCACTATCGCAAGCAACCTAATTCAGCGTCACTACAAGGTACTCAGATATAATATATTATACGAGTATATTAGTCACAGGACAGCAAGCTAATATATTTATTTTATTTTATATTTTTTTCGTATTGCGAAGCTCATCACTGTGTCTCAGAATACGTTACAAGATTTGCGGCGCCATCTATAATTTCTAATGGAAATTAACGGGGACAGCGCCATTTGTATAATGTTGTAGTGTTTGTTACAATTTTGTTAAAGTATTATATTAGATAGCCTAGCGATTTTTTACTGTATATACAGTGCCTTATGACGTAACCAAAGCCGAGCTGTATATAGATCCATCAATCAATCAAAAATCGTGTTAGTCAATGGCGCAGAATGACCCAAAAGTAGGCTCGCGGCTATCGTGTACATATTTTACTTAATTCCAGTCTACGTAAGTACGAGCTGCTCTTGGCATTGTAGTATTCATTGGCGTTCATTATACGTAACGCTGTTAAAGTAACGTTTAGAATATTAATTGCATATCGCTAGATCGACTCACATGTGCTTCATTGTTTATACTGGAAGCGTAATGTATAGTACACATGATATTTGTTTTGAGTCGCTCGAATTACGATCGTTCTTGTAATTAACTATAGGTGCTTGGTTAGGCCAGTTGTGTAAAGGAGCAGCCCTGTAGTTCAGGGCTCTCAAGAATAAGACTACGGTATCCCCTGCCTGTCGTACAAGGCGACTAAAAAAAATTGTGTAAAGGAGATAATATATAGATGGCAATTGCAGTTTATATCAATATAGTCCTATCATAGGTCCAGGCCTAAAATCTGATATTACAATTGTGTTAAAATGGCAATCCACTACATGGTAAGACGAATATTGTTTCGAAGTCTAATAAAGTACGTAGTAACATCTTCCGAATATGTAGGTAAAAAATTCACCAGCTCTGTAGTTCTGGGCTAGTTCTGTAGGAAGGAGGCGACATCGGCTGACCCGTGTCACCTTGCACTGCGAGGGCACAGGGAGGGAGTAACCTTTACCCCCGGGCTCTCCTTGAGCACAGTGCAGAGGGGCTCCGGTGCGTTCCTCTGGAGATCCCGGAGCCCCTCACCATGCACCGTGGAAGGTTTTAGTGGATAAAAACCCCACAAAACCGCCGCCTTACGTACCCTGTCAGAACAGTTGTCTATTCCAAGAAACATTTATCGTAAGGTCGTAGGCTAGTCACCAGTCGAATATTAACGTGAACCATCCAGCACAAGCTTAAGCTTATTTGGAATGGGTATAGTATAGGGAATAAATATAGCACAATTCTATACTCCTAGTTCCAAATTTTGAATTTAGTCTAGGTTAATTTATTTTGTATACAAAAACTTTGCCTGTAAATAGAGTAATTCTATGTTTTCATTCTTACCATATTTATATATTGCATAGTGTTTGTGGACATGATTATTGAATCATAAATATACCGTTTTCTATTCAAAACCATGGAACCAGAAAAAAAAAATTTAGTAAAAGTATTATTACATTATTAACTTTTTTGCTAACACAGTGATCATTGGCAATCATTGATCATCATGATCTGATCTTCATTTTTTTTACAAAATATCTTGTAAAATTAAATATTTTGTAAAAAAATGCATGCTAATTTCTGTTAGCAAAAGTTTCCAGTTTATGATCTAGGTCAAAATATTTCGTTTTAAATTACGTCTTATCAAAATATTTGATGTGAAACAGGCCTTACCCATAAACGGCTTGTTCTTCCACTTTAATGTTTACTTGGGACTAGGTGCGGAACGTTGTTAGGATGTAAAGGTCACAGGATATTTCGAGTTTTAGTTTGTTTTTCAACCGCTCAAACGGCCAACTTTCACCTTTAATGTATCTGCTATGTGTATTTTACTGTTTTCATTAGATAATTAAATTAGTAATCAGAAAATACATCAAAGGCTTAAGGAGCGAGTATGTTCGAGAAAATGAAAGCGCAATTCAAATGAACAAAACAAATGCAAGTGTGATCACATAATACATTTCAACCGACTTCAAAATAGGAGGAGGTTCTCAATTCGTCTGTATATTGTTTTATGTATGTTGTAGCTTATAACTTTCGACTGGGTCGATCGATTCACCGATTTCGATGATTCTTTTTTTATTTGAAAGCTGGTTGACCCAGTGTGGCTCTATTCCAATTTGTCTAATTTTGACAATGTCAACAATGAGAAAACCATATGTCTTAAAACTGCATTAAGTGTGTGCGCGACAAATGGTCGAATAACTTAATATCACGCAAAGCGATTTCGATGATTTTTTGTTGGAAATGGTGTACTCTTTTTATTCGGAATAACAACGAATACATTTTGACACTTAATGTAAAGAAAATAATACATAAATTAAAAACCGTAATAATTATATAAACTACACGGTTATCCATATAATAATTTTGTCCACAGTATGTATATTGGCAATACACACACTTTATTATTTACTTTAAGGGTAGGTAGGATGAGAATTTGCTTAGGTTCATTTAATAGCGTCAATAGTCTAGGTTTAGGGTACAGCCCTGTAGTTCTGGGCTCTCAAGAATAAGACTACGGTATCCCCTGCCTGTCGTAGAAGGCGACTAAAAAAATTGTGTAAAGGAGCAGCCCTGTAGTTCTGGGCTCTCAAGAATAAGACTACGGTATCCTGCCTGTCGTAGAAGGCGACTAAAAAAATTGTGTAAAGGAGCAGCCCTGTAGTTCTGGGCTAGTTCTGTAGGAAGGAGGCGACATCGGCTGGCCCGTGTCGCCTTGCACTGCGAGGGCACAGGGAGGGAGTAACCTTTTCCCCCGGGCTCTCTTTGAGCACAGTGCAGAGGGGCTCCGGTGCGTTCCTCTGGAGATCCCGGAGCCCCTCACCATGCACCGTGGAAGGTTTTAGTGGATAAAAACCCCACAAAACCGCCGCCTTACGTATCCTGTCAGAACAGTCGTCTATTCCAAGAAACATTTATCGTAAGGTCGTAGGTTAGTCACCAGTCGAATATTAACGTGAACCGTCCAGCACAAGCTTAAGCTTATTTGGAATGGGTATAGTAGTATAGGGAATAAATATAGCACAATTCTATACTCCTAGTTCCAAATTTTGAATTTAGTCTAGGTTAATTTATTTTATATACAAAAACTTTGCCTGTAAATAGAGTAATTCTATGTTTTCATTCTTACCATATTTATATATTGCATAGTGTTTGTGGACATGATTATTGAATCATAAATATACCGTTTTCTATTCAAAACCATGGAACCAGAAAAAAAAATTTAGTAAAAGTATTATTACATCATTAACTTATTTGCTAACACAGTGATCATTGGCAATCATTGATCATCATGATCTGATCTAGATTTTTTTACAAAATATCTTGTAAAATTAAATATTTTGTAAAAAAATGCATGCTCATTTCTGTTAGCAAAAGTTTTCAGTTTATGATCTAGGTCAAAATATTTCGTTTTAAATTACGTCTTAACAAAATATTTGATGTGAAACAGGCCTTACCCATAAACGGCTTGTTCTTCCACTTTAATGTTTACTTGGGACTAGGTGCGGAACGTTGTTAGGATGTAAAGGTCACAGGATATTTCGAGTTTTAGTTTGTTTTTCAACCGCTCAAATGGCCAACTTTCACCTTTAATGTATCTGCTATGTGTATTTTACTGTTTTCATTAGATAATTAAATTAGTAATCAGAGTATGTTCGAGAAAATGAAAGCGCAGTTCAAATGAACAAAACAAATGCAAGTGTGATCACATAATACATTTCAACCGACTTCAAAATAGGAGGAGGTTGTCAATTCGTCTGTATATTTTTTTATGTATGTTGTAGCTTATAACTTTCGACTGGGTCGATCGATTCACCGATTTCGATGATTCTTTTTATTTGAAAGCTGGTTGACCCAGTGTGGCTCTATTCAATTTGTCTAATTCTGACAATGTCAACAATGAGAAAACCATATGTCTTAAAACTGCATTAAGTGTGTTCGCGACAAATGGTCGAATAACTTAATATCACGCAAAGCGATTTCGATGATTTTTTTGTTGGAAATGGTGTACTCTTTTTATTCGGAATAACAACGAATACATTTTGACACTTAATGTAAAGAAAATAATACATAAATTAAAAACCGTAATAATTATATAAACTACACGGTTATCCATATAATAATTTTGTCCACAGTATGTATATTGGCAATACACACACTTTATTATTTACTTTAAGGGTAGGTAGGATGAGAATTTGCTTAGGTTCATTTAATAGCGTCAATAGTCTAGGTTTAGGGTACAGCCCTGTAGTTCTGGGCTCTCAAGAATAAGACTACGGTATCCCCTGCCTGTCGTAGAAGGCGACTAAAAGGCGCCTCGGGTTCACTGGGCGACAAAGGTGGGCCTGAGTCGTCCACCAAAGTGGACCCGGGAAGAAGGCGACATCGGCTGGCCCGTGTCGCCTTGCGCTGCGAGGGCACAGGGGGGGAGGGAGTAACCTCCCCCCCCCCCCGGGACGTGCTCTCCTTGAGCACAGTGCAGAGGGGCTCCGGTGCGTTCCACTGGTGATCCCGGAGCCCCTCGTCATGCACCGAGGAAAGGGCCACCGGGGAGGTTTTAGTGGGTAAGAACCCCACATAACCGCCGCCTTCCCCCCAGAAGGCGGGGTATCTTTCTGAAGATTTCCTTCCCGTGTACAAAAAAAAAAAGGTTTAGGGTACGGCCTGCGATTCGTAAGGTCGTGGGTTCGAATCCACCATTCGACTATTGATGTGAGCCATCTCCTAGCACAAGCTTAAGCTTAGTTGGAATGGTTAACAAGAATGTTAGTAATATTTATTAAAAAAAAAAGAAATATTACTAGCTTTCTTTTAAAAAAAATCTATTTAATAATATTCCTACGATAAATTCGAAATACAAAGGGACATTTTTGTATTTCAAATTTATCGTAATAGCGTTTAACCAATCATTAAACGCTATTTAAAATCGGTTTTTCTTTTGATCGTAAATATACTTGTACACATTAATTTTCTAATAAAAATTCTAAAGAATTATATTTGTAATTTAAAGAAAAAATTATTTAACATACTTACACTATATACAGCGTTGACCTAGAGCTATAATAAAAAAAGTAACACGGCACACAACTCACATGTACATCATATCGGAACAACTTTCAAGACATGTCTACTAAGAATTTTACTAAGCTAACCACCAATACCTCCCACTTCGTAATTGAAACGTATTTAAACCAAATAACTGGATACATGACTCACAATCTATGCTTTATTGCTATCTGTATCAACACCAAAGTGTAAGCGGCCAATCAATGTACATCGACTTATAATGGCAACCGTTGTGCAAGCACCCACGTACTCAAATAAATATGCGGGTAATAACTTTCGTATAGAAACTAAATCGTCGAGTCACGATCTTACAAGTCATTCGTCTTGGTATACACTGGCTATAAGATATCTGACTATTGTCATTAGGTTATTGTATCGATTGCTATGGGAATTGCTCTGGATGGAAACGTTTACTGGATTTCCTACCTTATTAGGAGTTGATTGCAAATTGAACGTACGTATACTTGCTATGTTGTAAGATTGTAATAGAATATGGGAAAATATACGTATAACGTTATATTGTCTTCTTATATTACCGCGAATATTACTTATTGATTAAAACTATACTCGTGACCAAAAATAAAGGGTCGGTTAAGAATGTTTGAATATCTCGGAAGATGATAAAGACGCTAACTAATTGAAATAAATTGTGAATGATAGACAATTTAATATCCTTAAAATAAAATAAAATAAAACATTCTTAATCTACTTCTTTATCCTTCTTCTACTTCTTCTTTTCTTACTTCTTAATAATCGCCACATGGAGGCAACACAAGTACTAAAATTTAAATAAAAATAAAATTTAATGAAGAAAACTGTATTATCCAAGTTTACGTAAGATATTCTTTTTCGTTTAAGTTTATGTTTTTTTAATATAAATAAATTAATAAAATTATTTTATTTTATTTTAAGGATATTTAATTGTCTATCATGCACAATAATTATTTCAGTTAGCTAGCGTCTTTAATTTCCGAGATATTCAAACTAACCAACGAAGTTAATACGGATTTTATCGCTGTTTAACCTCATTTTTAATCTGGGGAGATTCATTTAAGACTTTGGTCATGTTGGAAAAAAGTATAGAACGTTTTTCATAGTTCTAAAATCAAACTCCAATTAGCCAATAAAAATATTGTTTTTAACCGACTTTAAAAAAGAGGATGTTATTAATTCTTTTAGATTTTAATGTTCGGAAGGGGAATACTTTCAGCTAGGTAGTTTTTAAGCGTGAATAGCCTCATGGTTATGGGCACGCGAAACGTAAGGAAGTAGGTTCGAATGCACCATTCGACTATTGTCGTGAATCATCTCCTAGCACAAGCTTAAGATTTGTTGGAATGGTTTTCAAGAAAATTAGTAATATTTTTAAAAAAAGCTTTTTAACAAAAAAAAATATTGTTAAGTTTGTTACGATCCATTACTAGGTAAGTAGGACTCTACAACAAGCACAAATGTAAAAGAAGAAATATAATTTAGACCCCAGAATATCGTTATAAAACTATGATACTAATTTTTGTTGTCACTTAGAATATTTATATAACTTCAAGTTAACTTTCAACGAAGATTTGATGTCCTTTTATTAACTTATAAGAAAATACTTGTTTAAATAATACGTCTTTAAATATTCTCTTCAGTCTGTGGTGAAATGAAGACGAGCATAGAACGAGTTCTCGGGCCGCGCGTGTGCCCTCGAGGCGAGTTCTGCATACCTTCTCTAATATGCCAGCACTTCACTATGATATATTTGTCTGTGAAGAAAAAGTTATCACGAAATTTGACTTGTTTTACGAGCCACAATCTCTTTGCACGCGATGGGATTTGCATTCATACAAGTTATGTTATATTTCAACGAATAAAGGTCTCATTTTTACAACGCATAGATAGATAGAGGTACACATTAATTGTGACAGAGGGTATGTATGTTTTTGTACCCTGGACAAACATTTCCATGCGTCCTTCTATTTACCAATGCTTTGCAAGAATGCAAGTTTATTAAGTTTAGTAAGTTCAATGTATGAATTCTCAAAAGCTCTCATTTTTACAACGAATACATAGACAGAGGTAACCATTATTCTGATTTTAGGATATGCGTGTTTTTTTACACTGGACCAATATTTTAATGAGTCGTAGTTTTTCAACCGACTTCTTAAGGTATCAAAACCCAGACGAAAGTTATTAATAACAACCAACCGTAAAAAAACAGACGAATTGAGAGTCTCCTTCTTTTTTTATATCGGTTGAAAATAATTTGTATTCGTCGATTATCTCTAATGGCGTTTGTAGGGAACAATTCAATACAGTCATTTGTGCTTTATAGATACTTTACTTTATAGATATAGCGATAGTCCACCACTGTACGCTTAGTCCAATAAATAATTTATAGTTTATCTTCACTTTAAAGAAATATTGTTCCTTATTTCAGTATATTCATGAAATAAATACTTATTAGTATTGCGTATCGTACCACGGGTCACCAGGAATGCCGAAGTGCTTACATAATCGTAGTATTATGAACGCAAAAAACAAAGGAATGCGTTTTGGATTTCAATTCCCTCGTGAAGAGTAGAATAAATCAGAGACTTTTCACATAGATTTATGCTTATCACTACGCGCCTCATACTATTTCTTTATAGGAATTTACCATTTATAGTAAACAACGTTCAGGTTCATCGCTTCAAGTTACGCTGTATTGGTTTTCGCACGGTCGACCGCGACTATGTTGCTAAATCGTGGTGGACTAACTCATTAAACATAATTCCCGAGATGACAGTTATTTTATGTGCAACATTTTTATGCACATTAGTGTACTTCGCTACGCATTAGCGTAAATTGCTACGCAACAAAATTACGCTGGTACACTGGTAGTTATAGTCGATAAATGCTTGAAAACGTACAAGCTTATTGCATAGTTGGTTCAAATTTATTACTTTATGCTAAGACTCAGTATTGAATGCATAATTATTGAAGCCTTTTGATACTTATGAATGTTCCTAGTGGATTTTTCGCTAGTTTCGTATTATGATTGCTTCACCAGTTGCAACAGAATTTTTATTGAGTCAAGCAATAAGAAATTATGACAAATACAAGGCTTATTAAGAAATATAGGCTTCGTTGGTTCGGGCTTGAAAAATGGATGAACCACCTCTGCCATCATTCATCATTGGTCTCTCGATCAGTGATAATAATTAGTCTAGCAATTGCCAACCATTCGACTTCACGATCTCATTGGCGGGATCTGCAATCTCAGCTTGTAGCAATGGTTTTTAGAAACATAAATTGTAGACTTTGATTTGAGCTTAAAACCTATCACATATGTTATCTATAAAGCTTGGCGAAAAACGGATATATATAATATAATATATACCTTTTCAAGAAAGTTAGGCAATCGCTCAAAACACACACGAAATGCAAAGGTATAAATACTTTCTCAAAATGGAAAGATAATTTGTATCCGGGATTAAGATCGTATGTCCAACGTTTAGCTAGCTATAAAGATTTATATCTTTTTTTATTATGTAAATAGTTCCCCTTGAAGTATTGATTGTAAGCTTGAGTCTCAGTCTTGATGCTACTGGATTTTGAAGCGAGTTGCTTGAATCCCAAGCCTCGGCAAATTGTTCCTCGCCGCCAGGCATGCGTGGGGTACGGGAATGTGGCAGGTCGTCGAGCTATAACTTTTAGTGTACTTTGTTGTACATAGCTTCTTATGTTTAATGTATTCATGAAAATACTACCCTAACGAACATCCACAAAAGTTGCAAAGGTGTGGCAGATTTCTATTTATTGATTCGCCGGTTACCTGCACATTACGGTATTCTGTAACGACATGGTACTTCTTAAAAGTACCCAATCAGTCACGCAACAAAGGATGTGATGGATTGGATGGTTATTTATTATATAACAGTCAATTTGCACCATGACCTTTCAGTATTTTAACCAAATTCTGAAAAGGAGAAGGTTTTCAAGTCTTCTTATAAAATGTATCTTTATTCCTTTCAGCATTTTTTAAACCAATTTTAAATTTTCGTCTGTGCAGATTTCCTGCCACCAGGGATATGATTTATTTTTTAATTATTAACAATCTTCTTAACCATCCCAAAATAAGCTACATGTTTTGCTCACTGCATCTTAAGCCCATAGCCTTATAACGTTCTATAAAACTACATACTTTTTAGTTAAAGTAAACCCATTATATATGACTCACTGTCGGGCACCAGCCTTCTCTGTTAAGAGAGTATCAGGGCATATTCCGCTACGCGGCCTTAGTGCGGATTCGCAGACTTCATATGTCTTCGAATAATGTTCTACGACATGTATGTGTCACGAGCGCGTGTTAGATCGGCACATAAAATTGTAACAACAAATTTATTGGTGCCGGCACCGGGGATTGACCTCGGGTTGCTATCGTACCATACAACTTGATGCCACACTGAGCTACCACGGCTTTCACATCACGTATTACTTGCTTTATACGTTTATTCGTTTGTCTCATCTGCCACAATAAAATAATATGGAGTGCGAGGCAATAGAGACACCCAGCCGTTTATCTCCAATACGTGATTAAGCTAACTGACGGGAACTTATAATGCTTGCTGCAGATCAAGTATAAAATGGCGGAACGTTGATCAGCGCATAGCATTCTTAATGCGTTTCTCTATACAAGACCCATGAGGATTTGTGATCTTGTGGGAAAGAATGCTATTAAGCTTGTACCCTGTTAATTAATGGCTACATCATTGCGCGTAAAGGATGTTTATATATTTCTGAATTAATTAAGTAACCGATTTATTTTAACCGACTTGAAAAAAGGAGGATGTTCTCAATTGTCTGTACGTTTTTTTTATATCTTTACCTCATAACTTTCGGCTGGACCGATTTTAATTTTTTTTATTTGAAACCTGGTGCCTTGGAACTCTGGGTTCAACTATTTAAACTCTCAAATCCGTTCAACCCTTTGTCTTGCGGGGTAGATAGACACAGTCGTCGTCTGCTTTTCACCAAGCTTATTCGGTCTTAAGGCAGATGAGCCTATTGCCGTACATCTGGCAAAAAATTAAGTAAGTGATATTTTATGCACGAAAAACTAAATATCATTGGTATAAGCTGGTTGGTATTCTAAATTCTGAACTTAAGATCGCAATGTCCAACATATAGCCTGTTATCGACACAATTTTTTTGTGATCGAAGTCGAAGGTAACCATAGTATTATAATTGGTCTATTACATCGTATTACAATTGGTCTTAAAAGGCAAGTTTCCAGTAGGAAATGTTTAGTCTAAAAATAAATGCAGGTGCTCAAATGTTTTAACTTAAGCACGCGACACGTTTAACCCTCGTTTCGTAGAGTCCCCGCCGGCGTGTTCGTAGCTAGCCTGTAGTTATACACCGTGCAAAAACTGCTTAACTATGTCATTTAATCGCCAGCTCCATATTTATGAAGCGAGCGGGTCGGTCCGCAGCATTCCTAGGTTCTCTGGATGGACCCGGGTTGTGTGCCGCCGCTGGGGAAAAATTATAATTAACTCGCCGCATTGAGAGTAAAAAACGTGAAGTACATCCGCTTTTCAATTCGCTGTTGTTTCTGCGTTCTGTAAACATTTATGGAAATGTTTATTTAATATGCTATTTTAGACAAAAACCTATGCCAAATGTCTATGCAATTGTTATTAGTTCTTGATTAGTAAAATAAAAAACTCTCACACTCTTGTTAAACCTACTGGGAGAGACAGAAGATAGGAATAACTTAGCTCTTCACTGAGTTTATGTGTGCTAAGTCCAGTCCCGTATGTCAAGGAGGATTCCCCTAATTTATTTGTTTTGTCTTTTGATTTTGATTTATTGATTTATAAACGATTTTCAGATCGTATTTCAATCTTACTAGTCATATATTGGATTAGGTATATTTGTCTAGTAGTCATCTTTGAAAAGTATTAATCACTATATCTGTCTAAGGAATCCAAAGCTTTTTATTTAGTTTAAATGATTTGTCTGAGTGTAGAGTTATCTATACAAAAATTGGAGTGTCTGTTCTGTTTGTATTATTAAAATAATCGCTTTTTACTACATATAATGTTTACACTGTACATACAACCAACTTAGTTTGTATGTCTGTTTATTCCGGTTGATTTCTGGAAAGGCTAGACCGATTTTGAAGGGTCTTTCACTGCCTGATAATGATATAATACGGATCAACTTAGGCTAGTTTTATTTTAGAAAAATAAATAGTTTTTAATCTCGGGTAACACCACGAGACACATCTAGTTCTAGATATAACAGGATACGTTATGAAAAAGGAGTGAAATAACAGTGATTTATTAGAATCAATTTACAATTCTGTCACTGAAAAAACGGAATCAGTCAATCGAGTGTGACCATAACACCGCGAACCAATTTATTTGGTGACGCAGTCGATCTATAAATATTACGTACACTTATTTTATATGAAAAATTTCAGTGTGACCTTTCGACTGTAAAGTTTTGCGATAATTGACTATATCATGATTGATTTAAAACTCGCGACAGGTTCACCGGATTTGAGAGGTTGCAGAGCACTTACATTGCATCGAACCTCTATTAAGAGTAACTCTATGTAAAACCCGCTGAGAGGGAACCTCGTATTAGGCAGTCTAAGTGCATTCGAAACCAAGGACACGCGAAAGGATCGAAAACCAAGACTAGGTCGGTAGCTTTTATCGGGTGAATGTCCCTACCCTTAAACTCTGGGCCTATTATTTGTTATAACTATATGTATTATTAACTTTATTTGCAATAAAACAATTCTGTTTGCCACAATGATTTCTATTTGTTGTGTATATGTTGCACTGAGCTGTGGTTTAGGAATTAGCTACGGTATAATGATATTGCAAAATAATTATTACGTCATTTTGGTTATATGCATTGTTTTTTTTTAAATAATACGTTTATAATTTTGTTTACACTGTTAATATTATTGAATACTTATTTACTGTATTATATATTATAATAATGCAATATCGGTAATTTATATGTTATTCTACAATTTCAAAATAGCTTTTTCCACTACATTACATAAAATAGATCACTATTATCATTTCATTCTATATATTTTTTTGGCCATTTATTATATTTTTTGGTATTTTATTTTATTGGTCTCTCTGCATCTAACTACTCTTTGACAAATTTTCAGTTTAATCCACAAGACGGCAATATTGCGCGGGAATGTTTTTGAACAAATTATTTCTATTAACACTTCTTGTCTATCAATATAAATCAATGCCTTATAAAGCTAGGCAAACGATTGCTATCGCTGATAATTGCCTCTTTATAGCCTATAGCAAGGCAATAGATGTCCCTTTTAACTTTTATACCACATAAATACTCTGTTGTTAATAGCTTCCAAGTCAATTATCATAGTAGAATTTAAATACGATTCTTCAATCTATATATATAAAAGAGAAAGTGTGTGGGTATGTTCCATATAGGCTCCAAAACGGATGGACCGATTTCAATGTAACTTTCAGGGAATCTTCAGATTGACCTGGCGAGTAGTCCTGCTGTTTGGTGACAGCTTTTATTTACTATAATGATATTCTATTGTTTTATAACCCAAATATGTATTGACATATTGAAGTACAATTAATGTATTGGGTCTACAAATAAGTTTCCGCCGTTTTGAGAAAGATGGCGTGGCACGAGGTTTGTAAAGTCGAGGGTGTAAAATTCGCAGATGGTAACCGGCTTGAAAATAACTTTTTTCATTCCAAAATAACATAACCATACCATAACCCGTAACATTAAGTCTGTATTAGCATCATACATTGTCCTTTATCTAAAAAATTCTAAATTTTGAGCCAAGTGTCAGCTGAAATGCATCCATTGCTCGTAAAAGCGTATAGTGAGGATGCCTCGTGTGATTAAAAAAAAGTAAAAACGGTGATTTTGACGTAAAAGACGAAGATGGCAGTGGAAGGCCAAACATGTACCAAGATATAGATTCAGTCTCATTGTTTAAAATCAAACTTTTACAATAATAATTAATTTTTAGATAAAAAACGGCGGAAACTTATTTGTATACCTAATATTTCAATATGTCAATACATGTGACGTACGTCAATAGTATGATCATATGTTATACGTGATAATATTTCATACGTGAAATACAAATATTGCATGTACGTGGGTGAAGGTAATGATCTATCCCGCTCAAGAAGAGAATAGAAGAGAATGAATACGGTAAGAAATTAATAATTTAATATATTGTGGGTGTTAAATTAAATATTTCATGATTTAAGTTTATTGTTAAAATCTAGACCGGCGAAGCGGGCTGGGTACACTAGTTACGTGTAGAAATGACCAACTAATAACTGTTAACATTTCTGCTATCTATAATCTCAACCGAGCAACGAGTTTAATTGGGTATGCTTATTATGTCGGCCTAAAAACGATAATAAAACCAAACCAAGGCCTTGTCTTGTCTCAGTTGGATGCAACTATATTTTATAAAAAAATATTTCGTAAGCGCGAGGTCACGGAGGCAAGAGTGCATGGGTGCCTATAAATTTAGATTTCACGGATTCAAACGCATTTAAGTTACGAGCTTATGAGTCAGAATTTGTGTATGACAAAATAGCTTAGGTTTGACTAATAATAAGCTGTAATAGCCTAATGGCTAAGCTTTCGTGGAATTAAAGCCCCTTTTAAAAAAATGGTTTTTATTAAATTACATTATATTAGCTCACAATTCTACTACCCCTTTGACTAAGGATTTAACTAGACTGTGGAAGGTGGACTGGAACTGTAGTGACCTTTTTTTTTTGTTGACGGGGAGAAAATCTTCACAAAGATACCCCGCCTTCTGGGGGGAAGGCGGCGGTTATGTGGGTATTGTGAGAGTTTAATTAAATATTTAATGATGTAAGTTTATTGTTTAAATAAAATAACGCTAAATCTAGCTCGGCGAAGCGGGCTGGGTACGCTAGTGACATTATCTTATATAACAATATAGGTATTAAAATCAACAGTGAACCGATAAAAAAATCCGTAAAATTAGTTTTAGTCCAGAGTCGTATAAATATTCAATTTCGCAAAGACAAGTGTTAGCTGGCAACACGTCATGTGTTGTCACCCAGCGATTGTTATGAATAATAACTACTTCCAATGATATCTTAGTGATTTACCTGAACCTTATTGTATCTTTAATTCATAATTAGTTGATCATATTAACTTGGTATTGTAAAAAATAAATTAACTTTATCAGTTCGTAATCTGACTTCTAATAAATTTTGTATAAAGATTGTGAGGACGCGCAGTTGTGACAGTATTCGTTATAAATAATTCTTTGTACAACGTTACGCTGTCTCAATAAAGCGAGTGTATTAGTTGTTGGACTATTTTATTCTACGAGATCTACAAATTATAACACAACATACTACTGGAAGCGCTATCCCCTTGTGATAAAGAAAAATGTGTATCGCTTAAAATTGGCTTTGGGTCGGGCGACAGTTCCGTTAAAAAAACTGACAATCTAGTTATGGATGACCCGTGAAACTTCGTTGACACAATCGATTGGTGTGAGCACGGAACTCGCCGCGTGATGGTTTAACTTATTTTCAATATATCGTTACAGTTCACGGAATATTTCTTTAAATAGTACTTAACGTAACTTCGTGATTTATCTATCTTATACGTTCAAGTTATACTACATATCAAGAGGCATCTCTCAAATCCGGTCAAACAGTTCTCGGCAGCTAGCTTCTCGGGATAATCTTTGTGTATAATTCGTATATTGCTATATGCTATTTTAAGCTAAACATATTATTGTTATGTGTCTGAAGTCTCACTAATTGAGTGTTAGTGCAGTGACATTTGCGATTTGAGAGAAGTAGCGGCAGTTGCGACTAAATACTGGGCTATGATGGGAATCCAAATACCTATATCTATATTTTGTTAACTATTATATTATTGTATATAATATACATAAATGTAATAAGTATTTATGCAAGTATTATATTTATTGTATTGTATTTTTGTCCTTCTTTATTTATTGGGCTGACTTTTGCCCATTTGGGCATGTCAGCCCCATCATACCCTAACCTAAGTAAGTACACACACATCGGTCCCATGATGCGAGAAAGTTGTATGGCTATAGCCACCAGCATCCTCTCTCCCTCTAAGGTCGTGTCAGACAGCAATATTGTATTAAATACTTTTTATTACACTCTGTATAAATTCCAAGTGAAGGTAGTATTGCGCGCGCACGACTTTGGATAGTCCTGGGCACCGCTGAAAATCAGCGCTTTCGCATCCTTGTGATGGCATATGCTAAGGCGGTGCCCAATATTGGCAGCATATCCTATTTATCTGTTCCTTCCTTTAATTGTTATGTGTTTATTTTTCTTTCTTTTTTTTGCTATATTTTATGTTACAGTTAAAGTTACAGCCTTTATATATATCCCAATGTTGGGCACAGGCGTTCTCTCCAAAGACAGTTTAAGGGCATAATCTGCAACGCGGGCCTAGTGCGGATTGGCAGACTGAACATGTCTTAGAAAAAATTTCAAAGACATGTAGGTTTCCTCAATATGTTTTCCTTCACCGCCAAGAGCGTGGTAAATCAGCACATAAAATTGCAACAGCAAATTTATTGGTGCCGGGTTTTATTCGGGTTGCTAGCGTGCTACGCAACTTGAGGCTACCGCCCGGACGCTTAGCTACCATGGCTCTATGTTTTATGTTAAATTTGCAGAGTAAATGAATTTTTATTGTATTGTTTATATCCAATAAACGAAAGAAACAATACGGTAACCAACATTGTTGATTGAAATTTAAATGTTCTTTGATTTGTTAATTTGACACACATAAAGAAATATTTGTTAAAAGGAACGTATTCCGCAAGAATTGTTTTAAAATCACATTCAAGTGAATGTAAAAATTTTATATCACTTAATTACAATCAAATTGCTGAGACGGTTTCATTTTACTGCCTACCTAAATAAGGTCAATGTGAACGTTTTTAACTGCTTGAAATAAACACCTTGGTTTATTAGATGGTTTAAATACGTGAGTAGTTTATTGTCTTTAGTTGAAAATTTGATAAACGATTATTAATTATAGCATAGATTGTATGTTGCATAAGTGTATGTATACTCTCTAATTTCTTTCATCTTATTTTCAACCAGCTACTCCTGCGTCGGTGTTAAAAAATATTCATTATTTTTTGAAAAAAGTAGGCTACTTCTAGATTATTGTTACGCCTTATTATTCCGTCAAAATTGGTCCAGACGTTCCAGAGATTAGCCGGAACAAACTGACAGGCCAACACACAAAATTTGTAAAAAATGTTATTTTGGTGTATGTACCGTATTCATGTGCATATCAACAGACACTCCAATTAAATTTATTTGTATATAATAATAATAATAATAAAGCCATTTAATCCAAATTAGCATTTCCGTTTTACAATACAGTTTTTGTTAGTAATATGATAGTTGAGAAGACTTAAAGAAATAACTTATAAATTAGTGTTAGTGTTAGTTTATGCTATTTGGACCCCTGATCGGGTAAAGGCCTCCTCCATCCTTTTCCATGACTGCTTGTCTTTGCCTGACATTGTCCAGTCATTTCCGGCGATGTGACTTATTTCATCAGACTTATTTGTATATATAAAGTGCAATTTACAATACGAAATAAGCAAAAATTATTAGGATTTACAATCAAATAGTTAAAGCATATTATGGTATTCTGTTTGGGTTAGTAACATACATGTTTAAGTTAAGTTTTATCTTGTATGTAAATTGATATCTAATCGGAATTAAAATAAGCTCTCACGTCTTTAAAGTACGGGTTAAACAGAGTTATTACCCGTTTATACTCACGGTACATTATCTTAGCAAATATATTTTTAGCGATTTTGAATCTCCGACTGTACGTTATTTAATAAAATGAATTGCATGTTAGAAATATACTGATTTAGCTACCAAAGTGCTTATATTTGAAATTTACCGTTTGCTTAATTGAGGCCGAGATAAAATGCGGCTTGTTTATTTTTAATTAAGGGCTTGGTAAATAAATCTCTAATGTACCAGCTAGGAATAACTTTCAGGTACTTTTTTATTACACCGCTCGAAATTAAGCCAATTAATTACTCGAGCGAATTATAAATGAACCAGTCGTGACAGAATTTTATACCTATTTCTTAGTCACAGAATACAAAGAATCTTTTTAAAAATTAGCCCGAATACGTCAACAGGGAGTTGGATCGCATGCGGCTTTTTAACCGACTTCAAAAAAGGAGGATGCTTAATTCACCTGTATTTTTTTCCGCTTGTGTATATTTATGTACCGACTATAAGGTTTCACTATGTGACCCCCAGTTACAAATGGGGCCTATTAAGTATGATGAAGAGTTGATAGCCATTGCTATCTCTTAGGGATGTTGATGCCAAAAATATATATATATATATATACGCCGATACATTATATCGGAAAATATATCGATATATTTTCCGATATAATATATCGTGAGGATGTATCGATACTACGCGATATATTGTACAAATACATCGATATTTTTCATACATCGAAATTTGTTTATAACTAATTAGAGCTTAATATTAAATATTAGAAAAGTTTTGTGCTAATAGAGTACTCGGCGCGTAACTGAGAGGTTCTCGCTTCGGATACCAGTCCAGACTATTGATATGATTTGATTCCGCTAGCAGTACAGACTACAGGCATAGATTATAAAATTTATACAACGAGTTCTGCCATCGTGAAGAGTAGGAGTGTAGTAACATCAACACTACACTCTTCGTAATGGTGGCGCAAGTAAGGGTTTTATTTTATTCTAGTTGTCACTACAAAAAACAGAAAGAATGAATGCTTTTTAATTAATAACTTACGATATTTCGTATATCGGATGAAATATATCCATATAAATATCGATATTAGATGATTCGATACTATCGTATTGTAGCGATATCGCGTGCGTATATCGATATTTTATGTAATATCGATATCTATCGTGCACTCCTACTATCTCTGCCTACTCCGTTAAGGATAAAGGATGTGACAGCTTATTTGTAACTTTATATATTAGCTATGTTTCAAATTTCAACAAATATTTAGGCTATATTTAATTAAAAGTCGTCCTCTAGTAAGAGATATTCTTTTTTTTTACGAAATACTGTTATATATTCATGACTCGTATTCCCTCTCTTTCCCTTGCTATTGGTTCCACATGTTAGTGGGGTCATGAGGATTTTCATTTTCCCCGGTGAAAATTCCATGCATTTTAGTCACCATAGCCAGTTACATCGCTTTAATGTTGAATATACCGCAACACACAAAAGAAAGTCACATAATAAAACTGTGACAAAACAACAAGAGATAATAAGCTGTACAGAAATGCCAATAGAGGTTCAGGCTAAGCGACCTAAGAGCTATGCCACCTCTCAATCCGGTGAAGCAGTCAAGGCCAGCTTCTCTGGCCAATCTGTGTAGTTCGTCAATAAAAAAAAAAAAAAAAAAAAACAGAAAAGTCTACCACGCCGCACTGAGGCCGCGTGTCGTAGTTAGTCCTAGTAATTTCTTTGGTCGGTAGACCTGTGCCTATAAGTATATAAACTGTAACTATTATACATTAATATCAAATAAAATAAATTTTCAATTAGAATAATCAAGTGAAAGTTGTTTTAATTAACACGTGACCAAATTGTGACCGTATAATTAGATTAAGTATGTAATTTGTATTCAAAGCCCGAATGTGGTATTTGTAAACTACACGTGTGGAAAGAGGAAATTAATCCTACCTATTTTAATTAAAACTTAAAACCCTTGTTACGAAATTAGCATAGTACCGCTCACACAACGTTCTGCATAATACAAAGTGGTTTAAGAAAGTAGATAACTTAATTAAAGTGCCCTCACTCCCTCCGTACATTGTTCCTTCACAGTGTCGTTAATCGGGAACAAAAGACATTAAACGATATCTGTCGCCCGAAGACATCGTGTTAACATATAGGCGTTTACCGTCTTCCTTCATTCATCGGATCAGATAAAATATTAATAAGAGCTTTATTCACGGGGAGGGTAAAGCGAGGTTATGTGGGGGTTTTTACCCACTAAAATCTCTCCGGCGGCCCTTCCTCGGTGCATGGTGACGGGCTCTGGGATCTCCAGAGGAACGCACCGGAGCCCCACTGCACTGTGCTCTTAATAGAGCACGTCCCGGGGGGAAGGGAGGTTACTCTCTCCCTCCCCTGTGACATCGCAGTGCAAGGCGACACAGGCCAGCCGATGTCGCCTTCTTCTCGTAGAGAATTCGACCGTAGCGATACCGTAGTCTTATTTTTGGTAGAACTACAGGGCTGTGTTTAATAAGAGCTGGGTTAAGTTTACTCAAATAAATATTGTTTTTATATAACCCCAGTGTCAAAGATAGATTAGAATCGCTAACTACTTTTCACCAATATGCTTTTCAGATTTGGAATGTCATTGGTCAAAGCCATGAAGTAAAGGCCCGACCTTCTGATGGTTATTGGAAAGCTAAGCCTCTAGACAAGTGATAAGCAATCGGTGGCATTCTGAATACTCTAGTCTGGTTCTTTCACGAACTGTTTAGTGTAGGCACCTAATATTACTTATTGTATAATAAGTACTAGAGTACCCAGCGCGCTTCGCCGGGCTAGATTTTGCTTTATTTTATTTAAACAATAAACTTACATCATTAAATATTTAATTTAACTCTCACAATATAATAAATTATGCATCTCTATGTATTCATTCTCTTCTATTCTCTTCTCGAGCGGGTGAAGATCATTACCTACACCCATGTACATATCAGTAAATACAATTCTGTACTGTACATACAATGTTCTTCGTCGATAAAAAACTTCTTTGGTTAAAATATTCGAACTTGATCTGATTAACAATTTCTCACGCAAGTTAGTAACCTATCGTTTATTCAGTAAGTCAATATCGGGCGTTAGATAGTGAATTCGAAACAAAGGTATCATGTACAAAAAACCCCTCCGGTTACCGCGTTTCAAGGTACGTGACCGGCGAGAGGTCCGAAACGGTAGCCCGTCTTTTTACTGGCGAAAGTTTTCGAAAGCGTTCCAATGTCTCTTATCGCGCGTTACGTAAACCTTCGCGTTATAACTAGTTTAGTGACAGCCGCTTTTTCATCCACCGTGCTCCGGTTCTTGACCCCTGAAAACGGTAAGTCACCACGCGAAATAAAATAATAAAAAACAGTTTACGTTCCATTGCGTAACAACTTGCCGTTGACGTTGCAATTTACTTTCAGTGATAACTGTACAAATTTTACGGAAATTATTTCCTAAGTTATCGTAAGACGGTAATATAGCCTTTAAGTTTATGAAGGTATAGTTAAAAATTCTTTGCAGGCGTTGTGGCACCGTTAATATGATATAACTTGTGCACGTAAGCCAGCGTTACCTTTGCGGTAAGACAAACCGTGAAGCGACAATTTTGAGATCCGCGAAAATTCGCACTGTAAGGCTACACAAAACTTTATGAACGTGTTTATAACGAAGTTTATTCAAAATTTGGAACCGTTTCTATACTTGTTATTTTACAAGTTTTATTTTTGGACTTAAAACACACAGATTTTAAATAGACACTATATTGGTTTGTTAATGTCAACGTCAATGTTTGTTAGTATAAATTATAGTTGTTAGTTTATTTTTAACCGACTTAAAAAAAAGAGTAGGTTCTCAATGTTTTTTTTGTTTTTTCTGTTTGTTACTGAATGCTGGTGCTTCCGGTGTGTTCCCATTTGAATTTGGTCTAATTCTGACAAATGGCATCCATGAGAAAAATATAGAAGTCTTAAATTTCCATCAAGTGTATGTGTAAATTTGACATTTCGCATTAAATATGCAAATGAGTACACTATATCTCTTGTTTGTAAAGAGTCCTAATGGCCCTGGAAAGGACTTTAGTCTGACTAACAGAGGGCAATAATTATAAGACCTAAATATTATAAAGTTATATTTTTGTTCAAAGGGAACCAAAAGACGAACAGTCATTGGTACAAAGCGCTTAGGATTTGAACCCCGTTCATAAGACCGTATAGACCAAAATTAAGAACTTACTCTTTCAATTAACTAAAATATTGTAATTAATAATTAAAATATTGTAGTCCGCGTGATAATTAACACAGGCGAAATTATCAACGCATCACTGAGCCCACAAAATTGAATGTCAGATTTGTTTTTGCGTTATTAATTTCCCGGTGTCACGACAAGCTACCGTGCGACATGTGTAATGCAATTTGTTACCGGACAATGCACAACATGATTAAGTACGGACGCGCGCATTTAATTCTGTTACCTAATAACCAATTAGCCGATAACGTTCGATATTTTTAAACGACTTCAAAAAAGTACGAGGTTTTCAATTAGTCTGTTTCTCCATGTTTGCACACTCATAACGCACATACAGTTACATGTATATAGCTCTATACTTATTATAAATAAAAGTACAAGTTAAAGTTGAAGCCTTTATTTATGTCCCACTTCTGGGCACAAGCGGCTCTAGTGCGGATTGGCAGACTTCACATGTATTAGAAAAAATATGTTAGTTATTTTGTTTACGATATTTTAACATAAAATTGCAACAATAAATTTATTGGTCTTGGCACCGGGATCGAACTCGGGTTGCTAGCGTACCATGCAACTTGAAGCGACACCAAGCCACCACGGCTCCTTATTATAAACAATCCTTACTATTATTTATTTTCTGTTATTTATTATTTTTGACTTTTTTGATTACCCTATTTATTTTACCTCTCCAGTCCTAGAGGGTAGTCTGGAAGAGATCGCTCATAGCAATAACGCTATGGCCACCCTTGCCCACTTTTAAGTTAATAATTTTTGGCTTAATGTAAAATGTTAACAATAAAGAATTTATCTATCTCTATATAATGCAACGTAGAATTACGTTTGCTCCAGGTAACCTCGAGACATACCATGGTCTAGTTAGTCCACAGTATAGTAGAATTAAATTTCACCGGGTTTTGCGAGGTGGCACAGCTCTTAGTTTGCTTAGCCTGAACCTAGGCACAAGGCGTGAAGGCGCAAGGGGGCCTCGGCTTGGCCGAACTGAAGACAGACCGAGAACCGTAACGAAAGCTTGTATCGGAAGAGTATCAAGACAATTCAATAGCTAACCAGCTTTATGTGCGACTTCGAGAAGTGTTGATGCAACGCTCCAAATCTTTTTTTTTTTTTGTTAACGGGGAGGAAATCTTCAGAAAGATACCCCGCCTTCTAGGGGGGGAAGGCGGCGGTTATGTGGGGTTTTTACCCAATAAAACCTTCCCGGTGGCCCTTTCCTCGGTGCATGACGAGGGGGCTCCGGCATCTCCAGTAGAACGCACCGGAGCCCCTTGCACTGTGCTCAAGGAGAGCACGTCTCGGGGGAGGGGGGGAACACTCCCAATATCTAGGTCTATTCGTGTGACATTAAATCCGAGGCTAATAAAGAACTTCATGCCCTAAATTGTCAACGTTTTTGTTGTTGTTAGATATAATTTGTAAACACATATGTTACTTCATAGACACATTTGTTAAGTGACACACATGATAACTTCCGTGGTTCTATTTAATCCTCTTTTATATGCTTTTAAATTAACTGGGATTTGTTAATTGTTGGTATTTAGTTTGGTAACAAAGTTTATTGGCGTACCGATTCGCTTTTGACGATGACTAAATGAACTTGCCACTAACTAACAACTCTTGGAGTTGATTCACAAATGCAAATGTAACTTGTTTGGTGGAGTAGTGAATTGCACTGCAGTTACAAACAGATTAACAATATTTAAATTTTAAAATATAATAATATAAAAGTCAAAGTTACAGCCTTATATTATATATAACAAACATGTCCCACTGTTGGGCGAAGGCCTTCTCTGTAAAGAGAGTATAAGGGCATAGTCCACCACGCGGCCCTAGTGTTTCTAAAATAGGTTTCCTCACGATGACGCACATAAAATTGCAACAGCAAATTTATTGGTGCCGGCAACGGGGATCGAACTCGGGTTGTTACCGTACTACGCAACTTCCTAACTAACTATTACTAAGCAACTTTTTTTTTTGTTGATGGGGAGGAAATCTTCAGAAAGATACCCCGCCTTCTGGGGGGAAGGCGGCGGTTATGTGGGGTTCTTACCCATTAAAACCTCCCCGGTGGCCCTTTCCTCGGTGCATGACGAGGGGCTCCGGGATCTCCAGTGGAACGCACCGGAGCCCCTCTGCACTGTGCTCAAGGAGAGCACGTCCCGGGGGGGGAGGTTACTCCCTCCCCCCCTGTGCCCTCGCAGCGCAAGGCGACACGGGCCAGCCGATGTCGCCTTCTTCCCGGGACCACTTTGGTGGACGACTCAGGCCCCCACCCTTGTCGCCCAGTGAACCCGAGGCCCCTTTTAGTCGCCTTCTACGACAGGCAGGGGATACCGTAGTCTTATTCTTGAGAGCCCAGAAGTACAGGGCTGACGTAAGCAACTTGAGCCAACCTGCCGGACACTGAGCTACTACGGCTCACATTGAGCTACCACGGCTTTTTTACATTATATTAACATATTTAAAAATAAGATAACCATAGCCTAATGCTTTCGGGTACGATTTGCGAAACTTAAGGTTGAAGTTTAAACAATATGGACAGTTCACGTCAATGTTGGAGTCGAACCCACGCAGAAGAAAAATCTTATTTTCAAAGCAATATGGGCTGCTAGAAGTTAAACCGCTATCAGCAAGGATATTAATGTCTTATTTTAAATATCTTTATAGTACGAAAGCTATATAAATATGTATAATTGTTTATGTCCATTAATTGTAACTTTCTAATGTAAGTGAATTGTTATTGTTGATATTTAACTCATTTGATACTCGAAGTGCAATTTAAGGCGGGAGGCATGCTTCGCGTCATGAGACGTGCGATTTATAAAAAAAATGTTCGCAAATAAATAATAACGCGTACGCCGTTCACCACGGCAGAGATTTCTGTTTTGCTCCATTATGACACACCTCTCTCGCTTCTTATATAAAAGACTAACTGAACATACATGTACGTACGTTATAATACATCAAAATAAACTGGTGAACACTAAATAGCACTAATGAAGTGCTAAACACGGTAAACTCTGTTAGCGATGCATCCGACGTTTCTCCCTCAAATCGAATTGTTCTCGGGGAAATTAGTTGCATATTAAAATGCAACGTCGAGCGCCGCTAACAAGGCGTGTTATTAATTTGTTTCGATTCATAGCCCTTGAAGCGACACTGATTGCGTCACATGCAGCCCCAATCAGCGCCTTTTATGAGCGTATTTACGAATACAAACCGTTCAAAAAACGATTTTTATAAAGCAAAATCACCGACCATGTTATTAAAAAAGGTATTTGCTTGTCGTTCGTGTTTATTTCTTCTTTCATTTGCAGTTGAATTTGCTTTGAATATAGTTCGATTATATATTTTTTAACAGTCGTGGTTTTTGTAAACCTGTCATACTGAAATTTTGTTACATTCAATTCGTTTCGCTTTCTCCTAGTTCGATTGGTGTGAGGAAGCTTTTCGCGAACTTTATCTAACTGTGGTAAACAATTGTTTATGTACCAACCTGAATTTACTGTCCATTGGTTTACTTCTTGTCCATTGTCACTTTTAAGTGAAATTGTAATGTAATATCCCGATTTTCCAAAGAAAGGAGCAACCGATTTTTCTGGTGCTCTCACTCTTTAAAAAATACTCTGTCCGAGTATATAATAACGGATTATTTACTGAGAAGTAAGTTTTTATCTATTTAATGTTTGATTTGACACGTTTCATTGCATTTTATTGATAACTGCTTACATCTAAAACTAGAAAATATAACTTAACTATACATATAAAACAATACTATGATATATTGTATAATACTAACTTAAAAAAAGAAATATTTACAAAATAATAGGTATTTTACAAAAAATATAACTTTATCAAACTGTGGTCGCTTGGCAGCGTGACCAGAAGACTGGTGGCATTGCCAAGTTGTATGACAATGCTTAGCCATTTCATTTCTCTAAAATAGCTACGTAACTTCAGACGCTGGCTTGCATGTGCATTGTTATGACGTGACGTCATACGTCAACGTCCGTCTCTGAGTTCTCATGGGGCAAAGTCACTCAATGCTAATTGATCTCTGGTTTAATTGGAAAAATACTAAAAAATAATAAGAGAATTTTTTCCTCGAGCTTAATTTATTTTAATAACGGCACAATTTCCTAAAGGACGCTAAGGTAAAAAAATTGATAGTCTTCAAATTAAAAAGTAACATGTACCCCAGAGAGTTCTATTTTCAAATTCTGTAATTGCTTTTTTACGTTTTAAATGTAAATGGCCAGTTACAGGAACGTTCAGTATGCTCAACTTAGTCCATTTGAATCAATTGTACGTTCAGTTTTCAGTCGAAAGATTATCCGGTAATTAATGGAAATGTTCATTTGGATTAAGAGCGTTCCATACACAATGCAATGCTATTGATAATTTAAGCTTTGCGTGTTTCCGCTGTGTGCTTAAAATTGCATTATTTCCGAGCGGTGCGGTTTATTTCGAATTAAAATGGAAATAATATGCTATTTTATAAAAGTAAATGAATTAATAATAACAATTTAATGATTATTATTATTTTACTATTATTATATTTTTCTTTATTAATTATATAAATATAAAAATATTGTTTAAAAAACACCTTTTATTAATGTAAATATGTTTTTTTACAGAGACGGGGAGCACGGATAAGAGCAATGGTATGAAGGAACCGGGATCACCTGAGGAATTGGTAAGCTTTAATTTAGTTAACATACGTCCTTATTATTCAGACACTAAATATTTCAAATAGCTCTCTAGGGTTTGTTCCTCATATCTGAGGATCGTGGGTGCCATCAGGGTTGCATCTGTATAGGAGGATTTGTCTCCAAAGGTTTATGTCTATCGCAATGATTCTATAACGTTGGTCGGAACAGGCGCGATATCTTTTCAATATGCTAACAACGAATCCTATAGTTTTTTTTGCCACGCGATGCGTTGAGGCGACGAAAGTGTGAACAAAGTGATTGAACTGAATCTAAAAACTATTTACTACTTTTTATTCTAACATGCATATTATACGACTTAAAAAAACTAGTTTTACGGATTGTATTGCGGTTTAATTTTAATTTTTAAATGCCCGAAATTTCGTGCACATTCATCTACAAGTTCAATGGCAAAGATGAATTTTAGTCTGATAAGAATTATTTATCCTTCATTATTTTTATTATGATCCACTCACACTATACTACTATAATAGAAGCAGGTATTACGTAAAATTAAAAATTGAAATTGGTATAAAACTGCAACATTTATTTGAAAAAATTACAATTTGTAAAATTAATTACAGAAAAGAAATTCAAAATATAGACATTAAAATATAATAAACTTTCAAATATAATAGAAGGGGGATAAAATTCGTAAATGTTTATTTAACACGTATAACGTAAAGAAGAAATAAAATTGAACTTAATATAAAATTGCAAGCTTTATTTGAATAAATTACAATTAGTAAAATTAATTACAGAAAAGAAATTCAAAATATAGACATTAAAATATAATAAACTTTCAAATATAATAGAAGGGGGATAGAATTCATAAATGTTTATTTAACACGTATAACGTAAAGAAGAAATAAAATTGAACTTAATATAAAATTGCAACCTTTATTTGAATAAATTACAATTAGTAAAATTAATTACAGAAAAGAAATTCAAAATATAGACATTAAAAAATAATAAACTTTCAAATATAATAGAAGGGGGATAGAATTCATAAATGTTTATTTAACACGTATAACGTAAAGAAAGAAATAAAATTGAACTTAATATAAAATTGCAACCTTTATTTGAATAAATTATAATTAGTAAAATTAATTACAGAAAAGAAATTCAAAATATAGATATTAAAATATAATAAACTTTCAAATATAATAGAAGGGGGATAGAATTCATAAATGTTTATTTAACACGTATAATGTAAAGAAGAAATAAAATTGAACTTAATATAAAATTGCAACATTTATTTGAATAAATTACAATTAGTAAAATTAATTACAGAAAAGAAATTCAAAATATAGACATTGAAATATAATAAACTTTGAAATATAATACAAGGGGGATAAAATTCATAAATGTTTATTTACCACGTATAACGTAAAGAAAGAAATAAAATTGAACTTAATATAAAATTGCAACCTTTATTTGAATAAATTACCATTAGTAAAATTAATTACAGAAAAGAAATTCAAAATATAGACATAAAAATATAATAAACTTTCAAATATAATAGAAGGGGGATAAAATTCGTAAATGTTTATTTAACACGTATAACGTAAAAATAGAAATAAAATTGAACTTAATATAAAATTGCAAGCTTTATTTGAATAAATTATAATTAGTAAAATTAATTACAGAAAAGAAATTCAAAATATAGACATTGAAATATAATAAACTTCAAATATAATAGAAGGGGATAAAATTCATAAATGTTTATTTACCACGTATAACGTAAAGAAGAAATAAAATTGAACTTAATATAAAATTGCAAGCTTTATTTGAATAAATTATAATTAGTAAAATTAATTACAGAAAAGAAATTCAAAATATAGACATTGAAATATAATAAACTTCAAATATAATAGAAGGGGATAGAATTCATAAATGTTTATTTAACACATTATAACGTAAAGAAGAAATAAAATTGAACTTAATATAAAATTGCAACATTTATTTGAAAAATTACAATTTGTAAAATTAATTACAGAAAAGAAATTCAAAATATAGACATTGAAATATAATAAACTTTCAAATATAATAGAAGGGGATAGAATTCATAAATGTTTATTTAACACATTATAACGTAAAGAAGAAATAAAATTGAACTTAATATAAAATTGCAACCTTTATTTGAATAAATTACCATTAGTAAAATTAATTACAGAAAAGAAATTCAAAATATAGACATAAAAATATAATAAACTTTCAAATATAATAGAAGGGGGATAAAATTCGTAAATGTTTATTTAACACGTATAACGTAAAAATAGAAATAAAATTGAACTTAATATAAAATTGCAACCTTTATTTGAATAAATTACCATTAGTAAAATTAATTACAGAAAAGAAATTCAAAATTTAATTGAAATTAAAGTATAATAAAATTACAAATATAATATAGACAGGAAAAGTCATAAAACATCAAATAATTAATAGGTATTGTGCTAGAAATTGTCCTTAAATTTGAGTAATTATTTTATGAAAATAAATAATTAATTATTATAAATCTCTTTATTCAGGTTTTTATATTTGAAAAGATAACTTTCTGTCCCTAAAAATCGTTAGGGAATATTTATTTTCTCTTTTTTATCAGTTTGCTTTTATTTTTTTTCCTTTACGATACCAGACTAATACTCGTCATTTCTAAGCGTCGGATCGGAAACAAAAAAATATTACGCAGTAATTTTTTCCGAACTCTGCGAAAGATGTCCGCTTTGTAAGGAAGATTTATGGATTCAGCTCACGTTTCACAAATGATATAATAATCCCCATCAGCGACGACATGCTCCGTCCAATTGGATTGATCTTTAGCGAGGGAAATTGTGGTCGCATCACAAATCAATCGAATTGAATCACTCGTTTTCGCATCCCATCCGAAGGTATTCGGATTATGTATTATGATATCGTTTGATGTTTTTTTATACGTTATAAATTGGTGTCTACGGCAGTTTTATTGCTTTGAATTCTAAAGGTTCCGAGGATTTTTTTTATAATTTATTTTAAGAGACAGTCACTGTTGGCTGAAATTATTAACAATTAACAACTAACAATTTGCATGATATACTCGTATAGAAAGATATATCTCTCTCTCTTATTTATACTGGAACTTACTTTTTTATGGGAGATGAGGCAAACGAACATTTTGGCTCATCAGTGTTAAATAGTGAAGTGCCTACAAACAAGCGGAGGTACGCTTTACGTTGCTATTTTTGTAGGTCTTCTCCGATTGAAGCGACCTATTTGTGGAACAACAGGAGCTGCTATAGTAGCGGTACCACAGTTGGATTTTTGATTCAAAATGTTCACATGGTTTAAATCATTCTTTAGTATAATATTATTTTATATTTTTTTATTTTATATTATAATCTTATAATTTAATCTAAGGTTGTTGTTATTTAATAGTTATTTAAAATAATGATGAGTCTTAGTTATTTATTTGAATAATAATAATAATTCTAAAGGAAGTTAGATGATGGTTTTTTTGGACGATCTAACACAGTTGGCCAGAGAAGCTGGCCTTTACTGCTTCACCGGATTGAGAGGTGGCATAGCTCTTAGGTCGATTAGCCTGAACCTCTATTAGGTGGTAACTCGACACAAGGGTCCCCCCGGTGAGGGGTAACCTCGGCTTGGACGGTTACTATTATTACGCGTTAGCAGTCCAATCCGAGGGTGCCCGAGAGGGCCGACTCGGTAGCTATTTTATTAAACAAAAAAATGTTTAGATATTTCAGAAAACTCTTACTAATCGTTTAGACTGAAATTCATGTCAATAAATGGAATTATACATTAATCGATACACATCAAACTGTTTCAGCATTTGCTTTGTTTGACATTCCCGAATTGAATATTTTAGTGACGAATTGAATTCAAATTTGTCTAACGATGGTATTCTGTCATGCGTAACATGTGACAATTGACCCAATACGAAGCTTTGATTTTTAGATTTAATAATTATTTTTCAGTGTAAGTAATTAAAATAAACTCTTTCCTGCTTATAAGCATAGCAAGTAGACAGAGATAGCTATTGGTGTCTGCTCTTCATTGCCATACACCGGGTAATAATTATCTTGTCTTCAAAAAAATAACTTCTCCCTTCCTTCCGTTGTCGTTCCATTGATACTAATGTTCTCCATATTTCTTCCTGTGCTTCATGCTTCATGCATAATTCATTTACCTTCAATGTAATATAATAATGTAATAAGCGTCAATAGTCTAATGGTATAGGGTACGGTCTGCGAATCTTAAGGTTGCAGGTTCGAATCCATCATTCGACTATTGACGTGAACCATCTCCTAGCACAAACTTAGCTTAGTTGGAATGGTTAACGAGAATGTTAGTAATATTTTCTCAAAAAAAAATATTGCTAGATTTCTTTAAAAAAAACATAAGACTAGAATGTACGTACTGGAATTAAAGCTTCTACCAGCTTTACCAAGGAATAGTTAGTCATTTACTGTGCTTATCCATCTATTCTTAACTATATGTATTTATATATGTATCTATTTATTATTATATATAATTTGTATAAAATTATGTTTATTTATTTCATTAGTTTGTATGTATGTTTGTATGTTTTATCATGTATATATTGTGTATCCAGGCGGTCGCCTCAAGTTGTATAGTACGCTAGCAACCCGAGTTAGATCTTGGTGCCGGCACCAATAAATTTGTTGTAGCAATTTTATGTGCTGATTTACCCGCGCTCGTCGGTGAAGGAAAAGATCGTGAGGAAACCGACATGTCCTAGAATTTTTTTTTTGACATGTGAAGTCTGGCTGTGTGGCGAATTACGCCTTTATACTTACAGAGTGTGTGTGCCCAGCAGTGGGACATATATAAAGGTTGTAAAAAAAATTGTACAATTTAACAATGCTTGTGTATTAAAGAAGGTTTCACGTGTATTGTAATATTAGACATACAGTACCCGTTTTATACAGTTTTTCAAATAATTAAAAAATACTCACTATGCAATTTATGCCATTAAAATGTAGTAATGAGAGTGGGATACGAACAGGAAATGTCCAACACTCTACGACACATGCTCACGTGAATTCGATGTCGACATAGTTTCCGTGGCTGACTGGTCCGCTCGTTTGTATGTCCATGTGTGTATGTATATTCCAATTAGTAATCTAAACTTCTACACGGCGCTTTTGACAAGACACCGAGATATACGTTGAAATTTAGCCGCTCTGGAATCACACTTGCATTACTAAAGCCTTGTCTACAATGGCAGTCTACAAATTTAACGTCAGCTTATATGTATATCCAATGCATTATTATATTTTTTTATTTACTGACTTCTCATATTATAGCCAATATTATTTATAGAATACAATTACGTTTACGGATATGAACGACGAAATACGTAAATTTAATTCAATTCTTAATATTATTATCGGAATTTTCATTAGGAGGGATGATGATGACCTAGTTTCTGAAGCGAATAACTTTTTTTTATTATTATTTATGTTCGAGAATTCGCATCACAGCCGTATTTCACAAAAACAAATTGCTAAAATTATTTTCAACCGACTTCAAAAAGGAAGTTCTGAATTAATCTGCATGTTTTTTCTGTTTGTTGGTGGGTGAACCAATTTTTATTTGAAAGCTGCTGCTACCCATGTGTTCCCATTATTAATTTGGTCAAATTCTGAGAATGGCTTCCATGAGAAAATTATATGTTTTAAATTTGCATTACGTTTGTGCGCGACAAATGGACGAATAACTCAATATCACGTCAACCAATTTCAATTATTCATTTTTTGTGGAAAGAATATTATTTTAAGAGTAGTTTGATGCGACTTTGGTTTCGTTATGATTAATTCGATTTCATAATACTTCTGAGATAATTCGGAAATACGGCGTTAAACTTTTGAGTTGATTTGAAGTCGGTTATTTTTGCAAATATACTTGTGCAATTTCTGATAACCGATCTCGGTGGGTTAAATTAGAAGAGATAATGATGGGAGCAGATGAGGGTTTGTCAATTTTTGTTGGAGTGCCCTCGTAACCGATTAACCCGGTACAAGTGGGGACCGCAACCCCATTCTGGTCGATGGGCTGTCAAGTGCTCGTGACTCGTGATCGATGATCGGCCTGCCCTTTGCGAATGCTCGCTTCATATTCGAGTTTAATTGGCCTTGTTTACGCCATAATCGATAGAAAAAAATCGCCGCCGGACCTTCGGTTAGCGGATAATTAAGATTGATGGTGGGCGAATTATTATAGCGCGTTTTACGCGTTAGATTATAATTGATTGGATTTGTTTTATTGCGTTGTTGTCTTTTTGTTTGTTATATTGCCAATGTGATATTGATGGATCGTTTTTAGATTAGTTTAGTTAGGATTCTTTCACATTTTCCTGTATTTGCTCTTAACTGATTGTTGACTCCCTCTTTTAGCTCTTGCGAGGTACACCAGAGATGGCAATTGCTGTTCGATTTCCGCCGAGATTATAATGTGACATGGGAAGACACATTATCACACCCAGTACAAATGTTAGCAAGTATTTTTTGATACTTAGGTAATCGAGTGTTTTTTTATGGCTTATAAATTGGTGGTCTACCACGATCCCACCTAATGTTAAGTGGTGATATTGTCGAAAGATGGTAAGCACTAGTTAAGTAAGTACCTATTCACTCTACTCTTGATAGCTCCCATGTCGTACTTGGATGGAAAGACTGACGCCGGCAATTTGTTCGCAATTCGCGATTCGCTGTACGCACGATGAACGGTGAAATCGCTTCGTTCGGACGCGCGGAACATCGACTTTAAAAGGGTGGAGGCTCGCCGAATGTCTAAACGTCCGAAGGTAGAATGGGGATGGCGAATTAACTCGTGTAATTCCTGTGCACGCTCTCCAAAATGTAATCTGCAAAACACCGAAAGGCTAGCCACCTTGCACCGGTGCTCAAGACTTGGAAATGTAGATCTCAGTCAGATAAAACGTATAAGACAAAAAAAGACGTACAAAAAAAACGCAAAGTAAATCACTTATTTACAACCAAGATGATCACTTTAGCACTAGTGACAAACCACTTCTGTTTATATAGCGTTAAAATTATGTCTAAATATACTAAATACCGAACTTTATTTACACACCATATGTTTATATTTATGAAATTTCAACTGTTTTTTAACTTATGAATGCTTTAAACTGGCACGACTGTAAAGCATCTTTACTAAAGTGGCTGGAAAGTTTGGACTATGAGGATACGGAGGCAATATTACGATACCAGTTTCAATAATATCTTTTTGTACATTTTTATTGTAATCTCACATAAATACACACATTCACACACACATGCACACATATAAATGCATATATACATACATACATATAATTACTGTATACTAATTAACTAAAAAAACAAAAAAAAATATATGATACGATTAAGGAAGAGCTGGATCTTCTGGCACAAGTATATTTTAGACATAGACATAGACATTTATTTATTGGCATCACAATAAAAAAACACATCACAGACAGAATATCACACATTAAAAAAGAATGAAAAATAGACAAAACACAGTTAAAGTTACACGGACAAATAATATTTAATAATTAAAAGAAGATCCAAACATTGTATACTTGTTTTATATGTTTTTTGTTTTTTGAAAATAAAGATTTTATTTTTATTATTATTTTTTTATTTATTTTGAATACTTAGGTTAAGTTTTTATAATATTTATATAAAAAGTAAAATACACAAAAATATCATACAAAATACAAAAACATTATAAAAACCTAACCTAGTGTGTGCCACCGGCAACGAAGCAGGACTCAAGCAACCGGTGGTTAGGGCGACATAGAGAGAAACCTCCTGACGATGCGTGCCGTGTCCAGGAGTACTGCCTTCTGTATCTGACCCTTGATCCAGCCATCTAGCGAAAGTCTCTTAAGATGTTGTTCGAGACTTTTCGCTATGAGACCGTTTGCAGAAACGACTATCGGGACAATGATCGTCGAATCCACATCCCACATGGCGGTTACCTCGTGAGCCAAGTCGAGGTACTTAGTGATTTTTTCCCTTTCGGCTTTCACAAGGTTCTCGTCATGCGGGATGGTAATGTCGACGAGCACCGCCTGTCGCGTTGACCGATCTGTCAGCACAATATCAGGCTTGTTGGCAGCAATAGTCCTGTCTGTGATGACAGATCGATCCCAATAGAGCGTTGCATTACCATTTTCGAGAACTGGCGCCGGTGTGTATTTATAGTACGGCACCTCGGACTCCACAAGACCATATCGAAGAGCAATTTGCTGGTGAATAATTCTGGCTATGAGATTATGTCTGTGCAAGTACTCACCATTAGCTAGATGAGAACAACCGGAAATAATATGCCTGAGTGTTTCTCCGGGACGGCGGCATGCCCGACAAATGTCGACCGTTCCGTCCCTCAGGATATATTTCCTATAGTTGTTCGTCATCATAACCTCGTCTGCAATTGCACAGACAAAACCTTCGGTTTCCCCAAAGAGGTCACCGAAACGTAGCCAGTTCACCGACGCGAGCAGGTCAACATCGGGCCCTGTTAAGGCCCGATAGAACCGCCCGTGAAGCTCCTTGCTCTTCCATACATTCTTGCGGTCCTCGGTGGTCAACACCATAGGTTTGCGCCAGTTGTCTTTTGCCAAGGATAGTGGCGTAAGGTTGACGTCTACTGCCACAACGTCACAGTGCATCCCACGCCCGTTGCTTTGGAAATATCCTCTAAGGCTGCACCTCGCGGTTATGGAGAGTCTTGGCATTTAAGAACCCACGACCCCCACACTTCCGCGGGATGTACAGCCTCATAACAGACGAACGTGGGTGAAGCATGCGATGCGTTGTAAGCAGTAGCCGCACCCGTCTATCCAGGGCATCTAGCTCAGTCTGAGTCCATCTTAGTATGCCAAAGGAGTATGTGAGCAAAGGCATCACCCAAGCGTTGAAGGCGCGCACCTTATTACCCCCTGACAAAAGACTGTTAAGTACTTTTGTCAGGCGACAGAAGAAACGCTCCTTCACCGCCTGCTTAATGTCTCCATCCACAATACCCAAAGACTGTGACATACCAAGATATTTGTAGGTTTCCGACTCCGAGAGAGACCTAAGAGACATTGTCTCAGAAAGCTGTAAATTGGTTGAATTTACAACTTTTATTATTATTATTATTATATAATGAAATACAATGATGAAGGATAAACTTTTAACAAGATGTGAACGTTAGCTGACAGAAATGACATTTCAACGTTGCCCCATTGACACCGAAACGAAAATATAAAATTGGAATAAATTCTAAAAAAGAATCGTTGTCGGTTGGAGATCTTCCAAAAGATTGTTGCAACGCCACCACCACACAAATTCTTTTAATACATCTTTAACGATGCCTCCGTTAATGTTCGTTTGTAGTGGACATACTTTTGTATCTTACACAGATACAAAAGTTATAAAATCTTTAAAAAAAACTTAATTAAAGATACGGTGATAAGTTTTAGCAATCCAAAAGTATCATCTTATTTTTTTCCATTTTATACTCTCCCCCTTTTTTTAATGTGTGAGGAAATGCGTTTCCTTATTCGAACCCGTCGGGTTAGCGGGTGGGTTTTTTTTATGCGATCCATAGTGAACTATGGGTCTACATATTTGCCTCGCGATGGGTACGTGGGCCTTTGATTTGGTTTTTGTAAGTTGGTTTCACTGTTATTCAAGTTTGTTGTTGGTATATATTTTAGAATGATTACCAATTATTTTATTTTACGTATTATTGAATTGTTTTAAGTTGTCTACGATGTAGTAGACATGTTCAGTGAAGGTGTTGGTATAGCAGGTGGGTTATATCGGGCTATCGGCAAGACGGCGTACAGTTCCCAAACTCGCCGGACGAACTGCCTTCTCCTTGCTTCTCTTCGTGCGCCAGAGCGGGATAGATAGGGAGGTCTCTCCCTTGCCCGCTCTGAGGTCTCTTGCATCATAACTTGTTCACAGAAGACAATAGGCTGGCACGATCTCCATCAAGTATTGCGTTCACAACGCTCGGCAGAAAAATTTCTTTTTGCCGGGCCGACGAACGTTGAGAGCGTGTGCTGGGAAACCTATGCGGCACAAGCTTAGCCCACCATGTCTTGTCCGTTCCGGTTGAAGCACAAGACACACAGTGCTTCAACCGAAACGGAAGTTGCAGTGCAGGTTCCCTACATAGTCAGGAGGCCTCCTCTTAAAGTGCCCATACCATCACAGCCTACTCTCCTGCATTTTGTATATAAGGCATAAATATAGATAGTAATTAATTATATATTAAAGATTTTTTTCACATCTAAAAAGTTACGGAAGATGAAGGACTTTCATTAAGAATGTTGTGAAGTTAAGTAGAAATATAACGTGTACAGGCAAATATTAAAACCATCAATCTTTATTTAACGACAAATTCGAGAGCGTGGCGAAGTAATCAAAGAAACCGATGTTTTGATGAGTAAAGATCTCTTGTACACACATACACAAACCTCTCTTTGATCATGAAGTTTTGTTCAGTTGCTTATCTTTGAGGAATCTATGTCTTTATAGTAATAAAAGGGAAACCATATTTATCGTTACCTCGAATTGCAAAACTATAAAAAGGATAGACATGATAAATAACATAAAATGCAGTGTGTTTCGAAGAAGGTAAGCATAGTTGGAGGTTAAGTTTATTTTTTTATACCCTCAAAGCAAGTGCTTAGCTACGACTCAACCTGATGTTAAGTGGAAATGTAGTCCTGGATGGTAAGGCGCACTAGCTTAGTAAATGCCTATTCACTCTACTCTTGAAAATACCCACATTGTAATCAGACCGAAAGCCAGACGCGGGCAAACTATTCCAGTCCTTTGCTGTACGAATAGTGAAAGACGAAGCAAAGCACTTCGTTCGGGTTTGAGGGATGTTCACAACAAAAGGATGAAATCCTGCAGTGCGCCTTGAAGTCCGATGGTGGAACGGAGATTAGATCATGTAGTTCCTGAGCACACTCTCCAAAATGCAATCTGTAGAAAACCGAATGGACTAATTTTAAACATATTTTTGGAATTATGTAGTTATACAAGTAGAACGTAATAGAAAAAGTTAGAAGCAGTTAGAGTAATTACTCGGAAGAGTTTGCGTTGAATGCCTTCTCCACAATGGCACAGTACTCACTGAAATTATTTTTAATCCACTTTGTTACTTAAACTACACACGGCATATCTAAATATGTCTAGTATACGAGAGAAAGCCCATGAAATTTATTTTTATATCTAACAAAAGTGTTTGTTTTATCGTGTATTCTTGTAGTTGTACTTCTAGAATGAGGCCATTGGGCCATCGTTCAGCCCTCTCAGGCACCCTAAAGTACTACAGTTCACGTTTTTAGCAAAAGCGAAGGTTCTCTGTAGGGGTTTCTTAACTACGTTACTTTTAGAAGAGGTTAAAAGTTCAATCTGAACCTTCTAATAGTGCAGCCTCCCGCGGTAAAGTTCTAAAAGTGTCCGGACTTACGCTGTGTATACATAAATATTACTAAGCGACTTTATGACTTATGGTCTATCGATGAGCCAATGAGTTTTTGGGTTTCTTATGTAAAATATCACGAGCTAAAGTTTGAGCCAAATGTTTTAGCCATGAGCTCACTACCTGTCTCAAATGGAACCAGCGCTTGGTAAATAGCGAACAGTATTTATCTTCTTTGCTAAAAGACGGTTAAAAGAACGTAAGCTGTTATATATTTATAAGTAACTGGAACCGTATTGGTCTGGGATTCAAAACATGGTCTATGTTGTACGATCGACGAACCGGTTGCTTCATACATAAAGTTTATTTAAATATATTATTTATGTACCACTTTATTATCACTTATTTTAAATTTTATTATTACGTTACATATAATAGATGGATGAATTCTATGTCATTGAATCTCAAACACAAAATGTTGCTTTGAGAACGTTAATGAATTTTCAACGCTTATGTATTCAAAATTTCAAAGCGCGCTCGCGATGCGTCTAGCCGACATAATGTATCAAATTCCTCGACAGACTTCATTCCAGCTATGAAGCATATAAGAATATAAATTTTGCACATGTTACACGGGACGGCAATTATTTTTGGATGCCATTTATGGAATTTATTAAGCAATATCGTAAAGATGGGGAGGCCGAAAGCGTTTATTTTATGCTCGTATAAATATTGTTCAGTACTGTATGTACGTAATGTTGGTGAATAACGGTCATTTTTATATAAGTCGGCGTTTCTTTCTACTGGAATTTAGGTAATAATGTTTATAAATCTTTACTGAAACAAATGTGGTATGTATTAATTCGCCGTCAACTTATAGTAAGAACTATATATAATACAAAATAATTATTATAAGTAAATAGAATTATTAACTTATAGTAAGTATTAATATATTTCGCCTAATCGTCATGCATCTATAATATAAATACACGTACAGTAATAAAGAATAGTCCTTTAACCTACTTTATTGAAACGCTACATAGACTACAATAATATTGCTTATAAGACGATTAAAACATCGTGACGAAACCTTTTTTTTTTTGTTAACGAGGAAGAAATCTTCAGAAAGATACCCCGCCTTCTGGGGGGAAGGCGGCGGTTATGTGGGGTTTTTACCCACTAAAACCTCCCCGGTGGCCCTTCCTCGGTGCATGGTGAGGGGCTCCGGGATCTCCAGTGGAACGCACCGGAGCCCCTCTGCACTGTGCTCATAGAGAGCACTTCCCGGGGGAGGTTACTCCCTCCCCCCCTGTGCCCTCGCAGTGCAAGGCGACACGGGCCAGCCGATGTCGCCTTCTTCCCGGGTCCACCTTGGCGGACGACAAAGGCCCCCCCCTTGTCGCCCAGTGAACCCGAGGCCCCTTTTAGTCGCCTTCTACGACAGGCAGGGGATACCGTAGTCTTATTCTTGAGAGCCCAGAACTACAGGGTTGATCGTGACGAAACCTACATGTCTTAGAAAAAATTTCTAAGGCATGTGAAGTCTGCCGATCCGCACTAGGGCCGCGTGGTGGACTATGCTCTTATACTCTCTTTACAGAGAAGTATATATGTGGTAGTATATGGTGGCCTGCGCCCAACAGTGGGACATATATATTATATATATAAAGGCTGTTACTTTAACTTTAATATCATGGTCATATTTTAAGTAAAAAGGTCGTAAATGACACTATGCATAATTCAGACAATGTTTGGCTTGAGAGGATGTTGTGACTAGAATAGAGAAATTAATGTTTTGGTTATTAGTGCATGACCAGGTCCCCGAGTCTCCATAACCAATTGTATACAAAATTAACGCTCATTGGCATCATAGTGGTCGATATCTGCTAGTTTTAGTCTTTCAGTTTGCAGTCTTTTAACTCATTGGTGCTAGAGGTTTACCGATTGCGTACTACTGCTAAGTCAATCGAACGTGTGTTAGTTTTTAGTGTGTTGTTGTAGAATTGACATGACTAATACATCGGTTTCATACTGAAATGTCTCTGGCAAATAGTAGACTCGCGGTCTTGATTGGTGACACAATGAAGACGAAGTAATCAATACTTGAAACTGTCGATCAATGTGCAAGAAACGAGAGAAGCGTGTTCACGGACCTACCGTGAAAATTGAAAATTGGTAATCTATGCTGGGTCGACGTCGTGATGCTTTTTCAATTTATTTATTACGGACATATTATGGCTGGTTACTTTACGCCAGAATGCGTTGTGAACAGGCTATGGACAGACGCCGAAGATACTTAATTTTAAATAGTCTATTTCAATATAAAATGGAGCACCACACATTGGTAGTTTCACGGATATTTGAAGATGAATTCAGTCGTACGAGAAGCCCGCGACGAGGTGGATCACGCCGGGCCGTCTATCGCACGCCACTGATGAGAATAATACCCCACCAGCCGCGTCGTATCACAGACGCCGCACACAAATATGCACTCAAATGCTCAGCAATAAGACTCAAAGTGGCGTACAGGAAACATTTCAATGTAAATAACGTGTGCAGAATTTGTAAAAGCCCACCGAGTTGCGGAGCTCACTTTTATCGAACTTTTTTCAACTCAAATGTAATAGGCTTCCGCACGGAATATACTTATGAAAGTTCTAGGGAATGTTATCGATAACTATGAATGGCTTGAAATATTTAAATAGATTTTTTTTGTGTAATGATATTCAATTCAATGAAGCGTCAATAGCCTAATGGTTTAGGGTACGGCCTGCGAATCGTAAGGTCGTGGGTTCGAATCCACCATTCGACTATTGCCGTGAACCATCTCCTAGCACAAGCTTAAGCTTAGTTGGAATGGTTAACAAGATTGTTACTAATATTACTGAAAAAAAATATTGCTAGCTTTCTTTTTTAAAAAAAAAATACTATGAATTTTATTGTGTTATTGAGTTGTCGAGAAAATAGTGTATTAAAAAAATGGATCTCATGTACTTTTAATCGTAGCGGGGTAGACAAAGACAGCGTACCGCTTTTCACCAAGCTTATAAGGTCCAGGTGGTGAACCCACCGCTACGCACCGGGCTTACATATTTAGCGAGTGATCTTATTTTTTTTTACAAAACGAAATACGTAAATTATATTATGTGCACAAAAAGTTAAAATATTAATAATATGTACTCTAAGAGATGGGTAGTCCATTCTCGATCCATCGAAGTAATCTACGTTTATTATTTTTTATTTTATTTTATTTGGAGTAACTAATGAACACATTGAGAACTTAACGTAAAAAATACATTAATATTATAAATAAATAATAATAAGTAAAAGAGTAATAAATATTTAAACTACACCGTTATCCGCATAATAATAATGTCCACAATGTCTATTGGACTACATACACTTTATTATTTGTAATTTAAGCACATCACCTCAGGGCGCCCTCCCTCCAGATGGACCGACGACCTTGTAAGGATAGCCGGAAGTGGCTGGATGCGGAAAGCGGAGGATGAGCACAGGCGTAAGGTTAAGCCTTTCGGTTTTCTACAGATTGCATTTTGGAGAGTGGGCTCAGGAACTACATGATCTAATTCCCCCATCCCCTTTCCACCATCGGACTTCTAGACGCACTGCGGGATTTCATCCTTTTGTTGTGAACATCCCTCAAACCCGAACGAAGCGATTTGCTTCGTCTTTCATTCTTCGTACAGCAAAGGACTGGAATAGTTTGTCCGCGTCTGTCTTTCCTTCCGATTATAATGTGGGTATTTACAAGAGTAGAGTGAATAGGCATTTACTAAGCTAGTGCGCCTTACCATCTAGGACTGCATTTCCACTTAACATCAGGTGGGATCGTAGTCAAGCACTTGCTTAGAAATTATAAAAAAAAATCGTATGTCGTGGAAGGCATTGGGGAAGGCCTATTTCCAGCAGTGGATAGATACCGGCTGATCATTATGATGATAATGATGAAGCACATCACACATTTAAAATATCTAGTGTTAATTGCTAGGTATTTTGTATTTTGATGAAATTTTCAGTAAAATTGCAAATTAGCCCAGCGGTAAAACAGAATTCTTTTTTATATATTTAATGTTATCATCGTGAAACCGAGGCTGAAAATTTCAATTGAAATGTTTTTACGATTCAACGAAAAATTATGAACAGAATATTCAAGCGCACAATTGTAGGAATGTAAGAATTTATTTCCTTCACCCCCAATAAGGCCGAACTTGTTCGATTTCGTACTGATAGCGCAGCCCAGTCACGTTCGCGGAGTACCAAGTGAGCACAATAAGTTCAAAGTTCATCAATAGTGCCCCTAAACGACCAACGCCGCTATCGAGGACGACCACATTCATATGTCGTTCAAATGTACCTTGGCCATTTCGTCCGGGGACACCCGCATATTGCAAAAAGGTCAACATAACATTCACCTATTGGATAAATACACCGATCGATAGTACCTTCTGACTTTATAATGATTTTTTTTTGACGAACTACACAGATTGGCCTGTGAAGCTAGCCTTGACTGCTGAGAGGTGGCATAGCTCTTAGGTCGCTTAGCCTGAACCTCTATCGCTAGTCACTCGACCCAAGGGTCCCCCCGGTGAGGGGTAACCTCGGCTTGGACGGTTACTATGTTACGCGTAAGCATTTCGATCCGAGGGCGCCCGAGAGGGCCGGACCTCGGTCGGTAGCTATTTCACGGTTAAATTTATAATAAGTCAGAATTAAGAAGTACAGGGAATGGTTTAATTTATGTACATACTTTGAGCTCTAGAAAGCGCTTTTATGAATAAGACATTGTAATATCTGTAATTTTAATTTCAACGTACTTTAAGTGAAACTAAATTTTATGAAAAGAAATTGAAAATTAAATTCATTTGATGAACTCTTTTTAATATGTGCCTGACACAATGTACTATTATGTACTTTCTTCCCCTAAGGTCGTATAAAAAGAAAGCTCGAAGCTGTTGGACACGTACAAGACGCTTCTTTATGCCATAGAAATAATAAATTGAAATTAAAGTTACAGCCTTCATATATATATGTCCCACTGTTGGGCTCAGGTCTCTATAAAGAAAGTATAAGGGCGTAGTCCGCCACTCAGCCCTAGCGCGGATTAGCAGACTTGACATGCCTTAGAAAATTTTCTAAGTTTTCCTCACGATGTTTTCCTTCACCGCCGAGCGCGTGGTAATACGCACATAAAATTGCAACAACAAATTTATTGGTACCGGCACCGGGGATCGAATTCAGGTTGCTAGCGTACTATGCAACTTGAACCGCCCGAACACTGAGCTACCACGGCTCTAACATAAATTACCGTGCCGTAAATCCCACAAATGACCGACGGTCAATTTAAGCAATTGATTTGTTTTCCTACAAACTAGCCTAATCCTAGCGGAGCACCACTGACCGTAGAACGTAAGTCGTAACGTTTTTTGTTTGTTATTTACCTCATGACTTTCGATTGTGTTAATCAATTTTGATGAGTTTTTTTTTATTTGAAAGCTCAGGCTTCCAATGTGTTACCAATTTGGCCCTCAGATGTCTTAAATTTACAATAATTATGTGTGTTACAAATGGACGAATAACTCAATATCACGCCATCCGATTTAGATGATTAATTTTTTATTGGAAAAGATGTACTCCGTAGAACGTAAGTCGTAACGTTTTTTGTTTGTTATTTACCTCATGACTTTCGATTGTGTTAATCAATTTTGATGAGTTTTTTTTTATTTGAAAGCTCAGGCTTCCAATGTGTTACCAATTTGGCCCTCAGATGTCTTAAATTTACAATAATTATGTGTTACAAATGGACGAATAACTCAATATCCACGCCATCCGATTTAGATGATTAATTTTTTATTGGAAAAGATGTACTCCGTAGAACGTAAGTCGTAACGTTTTTGTTTGTTATTTACCTCATGACTTTCGATTGTGTTAATCAATTTTGATGAGTTTTTTTATTTGAAGCTCAGGCTTCAATGTGTTACCAATTTGGCCCTCAGATGTCTTAAATTTACAATAATTATGTGTGTTACAAATGGACGAATAACTCAATATCACGCCATCCGATTTAGATGATTAATTTTTTATTGGAAAAGATGTACTTCGAGTGTTCTGATTAATTCTGTTTCGTAATATTCTTACGATAATTCGAAAATACACAGAGGGCGTCCGCGCATAATAGCGTTTAATATTTGATTCGATTTGCAGTTGTTTGATGTTACTCGTTTTGTACAAAAACGGACGGTGTAACCCAAACAAATAAAGCCTCAGATTAAAAAAGGAATTCGTCGGTGAAGGGACGGGAATGTGTCGTACGAGTGAGCGACGTGGGGGAATTACTCGTGGGGGTGCAAACAAATGCGACACCATCAACATGCCACGTATACTGCACGCCAACGTAATCACTGGAGGTTTTCCGTATCTTTGTTTCACTTTCCTTCTAAGTGAAGTAATGTTCGCTTAAATCGGAAGCAATTAGCCAGAATGTGTTCTGCGAATCGGCTTAACTGTAAGCCCCTAGCAAGCTTTTATGTGTGCCATTAATAGTATTGCTATCATTGTTTATGTTTGTGAAAGTGGTGATAGCACATCGGACAGATGTAGGAAGAAATTATTTTACAATTATTTTTTTATTTATTATTTTTTTACACATCTGAACTGTCAAAGAATTATCGTATTAAATGAGGGACATGTTCATATCCATTAATATGGAGCTATTTAAGAGAGCAAGATTAATACTTAACTATACTACTTAACTTAGGCGTCACTAAGTACTAAAATATAATTTAAATAAAATTGAATGAAAAATATTGTTTTATCCAAGTTTACGTAAGATAACCTTTTTCCTTTTGTTTTATGTTTTATAATGAAACATAAATAAATTAATAAAAGTATTTTATTTTATTTTAAGAATATTTAATTGTGTATCAAGCACAATTTATTTCAGTTAGAGATATTCAAACTTTCTTAACCGACCCTTTAGTTTTGCTCACGAGTGTATATTAGATTGTCATCACATATGATATCAAGAATAATTAAACAGTACACAATCACTCTGTTTTTCATTACTCTACAATTGCAATTCCCTTCGAAATAGAAATCGTAATGACCCGTCATTACGGTATCACGTCGCACTGAAGCCCAATCCATTATCCACTTTCAGTGATGTCACCGGCGACTTCGCTACGTGACGACAGTTCCTTTCGACTGATGAATGGCCCTACCATCAATTGCAGATCGCTTGGCCACTTCATAAATATGTACACGACACTGTGGCATCACTTTTTATGTGCTTAAAAGGATCCGCTTGCGTATGATTGATGACTAGGGATCCTACGAGAGCGGTGCTATTGACTGACTTGATTCGGCCGTGTGTACTCTGCTTTTATAGCCACTTGGCATATTTTTTATCTAATGCGAACATTAATGCGTGTAGATAAGGTTAGTGTGCAGAAAATAAATACACTTATATTTACGCACAAAGCACATTGAGATAAAACTTTTTACGTACTTTATTTTATTTTATAAACTCTTTATTGTTTACACTTATGAAATAAAATTAAAAAAAAAGATAATATAATTAAAATACATAAACAATGGGCGGCCTTATCGCTAAAAGCGATCTCTTCAAGGCAACCTTTGGATGGAGAGGAATAATAAAAAGAAGCGGCGGGAGTTTATAAAAAGTAGATATACTTAAATACTGATAATAAATATTTACTTGTATGTAACATACATACATACATATAATATAGGAATAAATATATATGTATTATGAAAAGACAAAACGTGTGTGAAAAGTATTACATATAATATATTTACATATATATCATAACAGTAAAAATGATGTTAGGTGGACTTGTCGAAGTAAAACTTTTTAACTTTGATTTTAAAAGTATTTATCATCTGTGATTTCCTAATGGCCACAGGAAGTGAGTTCCACAGACGGACAGCGCGTACAGTAAATGAGTTGCTGTAAAAGTTGGTGTCATGCGGAGATATTTTTAGCATGAGATATTTATAACGTCAATAGTTTGTGGTACTATCTGCGAATCGTAAGGTCGTAGGTTCGAATCCACCATTCAACTATTGACGTGAACCATCTCCTCAAGCTTAAGATTAGTTGGAATGGTTGACAAATAGTTTTTTAAGTTTGTAAAATATCCTTTTTCGTTTAAGTTTATGTTTTATTATGAAATACTAATAAATTAATACAAATATTTTATTTTATTTTAAGGATATTTATATGTCTATTATGCACAATTTATTTCAGTTAGCTAGCTCACGGTTATATATCGTATAGTGATATTTAAAATAAAAATAATAAAAACAAGCAGAATTTTTAAACCTTTTTCACCATCCTTAGTTTAATTCCAGAATGCGCTCGCATTCTGGTGTAAGTGCACACAAGAGTGAGCAGGAATCTTTATATTAAACTACGAATGACCAAGGACCCTTGCGGTCACAAAGCGTTTCATAAAGAATGCATCTGGTGCACTTTGAAATTTATTATTCTTATTATAAGTAAAACTTTATGTACTTATAATTTAATATAAAAATAGCAGTTATAGTATAACGTGCTCGTAGAATAAGGTTACGGTTATATCCCCTGTCTGTCGTAGAAGGCGACTAATCGTTTTTTGCGACGAGCCACGGGTGCGCCGTGGTTCGTACGTAATCGCGAGCTCCACGTTGACACAGGGTTACCGACAATAGCCCAATTCTTTAAGCAGGCATCTCGACGGTTTTTCGAGACTGCCACCAAACATTCTAACAAACTTCTTGTAAGTGCCGCCACTTTTAAGCCTTCCTATACTAAATTCCGTCGCGTCGCCCGGAGGCCGAGACACGTTCTTGACGATCCGGACGACGCGATCACCATTGCACAGGCTAGATCTTTACAAATCCACAAAGCGTCCATTCGCGACCGTCGGAGGTTGCGAATAATCCTCGCGCGTTACCGCTATTTTATGGGCAGGCCCCACCCCTTAGATGCTAGGAGCGTTGCTGGAGTTTCTTCGGCCTCTTCTTCTCCCAGCGCCAACGCTTCCCGAAGTGGCACTCAAAGTTAGCTTAGCTTTTCGAATGTCCTTTAGATTATCCGTGAAATAGCTACCCACCGAGTCGTGGTTCGGCCCTCTCGGGCGCCCTCGGATCGGAATGCTTACGCGTAACATAGTAACCGTCCAAGCCGAGATTACCTCCCCACTCCCCCCGGGACCGAGTAGGACACTTGTGTCGAGTTACTAGCGATAGAGGTTCAGGCTAAGCGACCTAAGAGCTATGCCACCTCTCAATCCGGTGAAGCAGTCAAAGCCAGCTTCTCTAGCCAATCTGTGTAGTTCGTCATTAAAAAAAAAACAGTTGTAACGACGCAAAAGATCGCAACTATAAAGCAACATAAAATTTAAGTTTTGTGTTATGGGATTTAATTTACCTCACATATAAGTATGTCGCCAAACTACAATGAATTTAACGACGACAAAAACACTAATTTACTTAAAAACCTGCGCAATACGTGTATTAGTTATAGTGTATTTTAAATACAATTGTGCAAATACAAATGAAAAGAAAAAAAATATTTTTTTTGAGTCTGCCCTATGAAGGTTCTAAGCTCTAAACTTATAGATATATACATAGACATAGACATTTGTTTATTGGCACCACAATACAAAAACACATCACAGACAGAATATAACACACATTAAAAATAATGAAAAATAGGCAAAACACAGTTAAAGTTACGAACAAACAAACACGAACAAATAATACAAAACATATGATGCCAAAATCAGACACCGTCTCAGCATATGCTGTCGCAAGGATGCGACAGCGCTGATTTTCAGCGGTGCCCGGGACTACCTATAGACGTGCGCATTAGATAGTTTTAGTATTAAATATTTAGTGCATCTCTCCCCGTAGCATTTTTCATATCCTGTTTGTAAATATATAGATACTAAGTAAACGATCTAACAGCATGATTTAATACTTTAAAATTTTATGGTTAAACAGCAAAATGGCGTGCGAAAGGCAAGTCGTGCGTGCGGTATCGGATTGCGTGTCCCGACAATTTACTTAAGTATTCCCTAAGAGAACCTAATTTCTAGGCGCTACTGTCTGGAAGCCAACGAGACGGTGTTCAAATTGGGCAGGTTTGTGTGAATGCGCACGCAACATTGGAATTCATAAGGAAAACTCTCGTGAGTAATTTAAAAGTGCGATGAATTCCATCCCCATTTACTTAATTGGGCTCTTTACTTTGTGATTTTTTTGAATTCCTCACTTAAAAGTGAAATAATGTTAACGTATCTCTGCAAATAGAATTTGTTCCCACGGAATATTCTACACGTAAATGATTGAACATATATAGGCTTAGGAAAAATTATAAAGGGATATATCTAGGACGATCAACTAACATTTCATAATTTTAATATTGTTAAGACGATATTGTTTATGTGGCTCACCACCTCATCGCTATGGGGTACAAATTTTGTTTGTATGTAAGAAACCGTAAAACTGAAAGTGTTACTAGCCACCGTAAATTCTAATTCCTGGCAATAATTACCAAACAATTTTAATTAGACTTTGACTTAATTTCTTCCATGTGTACATAACTGTTAATTTAACTGTTGTAACTGTGTCCACCGACTTTAAAAAGAGAGGACGTTCTGTATGTATTTTCTATTTTTGTTATCTCATAACAATCGACGGGGTCAATCGATTTGGATGATTCTTTATTACGGTGTAAATTACAGTAGTTTATTTACGTAAAGATTATATTTACGACGAAAAAAAAACAAAATCAGTCTTTGTTCTTCTTCTTAGTCGTCTCCTTCATTGCTGAAGGTCGTGTCTAGCACAAAGTGTTGATCGCTCGCTTAACGATTAACTTCCACGTGTCCCTGTCCTCGGCGGTCTTCATGGCTTTGGTTATTGGCAGGCCTGTGAGCGTCTTAACTGCGTCTGCCCACCGTGTGGGTGGGCGACCGCGTGCTCTATTTCCGTCCACCTGGTTAACAACCATTAGCTTTTCGAGGTTATCAGGATTTCTGCGAGCAACGTGTCCAAAATATTGCAGTATGCACTGGAAGCAAAGAGCCTTGTCGTTATTCCGAGTGTCGTAAGTATGGATACGTCTTAATATACGTCGTAATCCGACTTTAAATCGAATCCAACGTTGAAAGTTATTACGCCCGGACACATATTTCCGAATTATCCTAGGAATATATTATATTCCGTAGATAGAATTAATCAGAACCTAACCAGACTACTCTTAAAGTTCGTGCCAATAAAAAATTAATCACCGAAATCTCTTGGCGTGATATTGAGTTATTCGACCATTTATCGCGCACATACTTGTTACAAATTTAAGACTTATATGGTTTTTCATAGATTCCATTGTCAGAATTGGACCCAATTGTAATGGGACCACACGAAAAGCACCAGAATTGAAATAAAAAAAACCCCAGTCAAAAGTTATGCGGTAACAAAAATGAAAAAAAAATACAGACGAATTGAAAACCTCCTACTTTTTTGAATTCGTTTGAAAATTAGTTATTATCAACTGACTGAATATTTTTATGCAAACTAAAGGACTGCTTGTGAAATCTGAGTTTATTTTGCACGCTCCATAAGAGCGAAATGTAACAGAAGTACGCTTTCTGAATGAATTAATAGATTTAAATCCTACATGAGGCTTACTCGTGTGACATATGTGGACGCCTCGGGTATTGTTAGCGCCAACGCAAACATCTACAACGGTACAGCTACAAGATAGGATGCTTTGTATACGTTATCTATTTCAATACTGGCGACCTTTAAGATTAACGCTCGTATTTTAATTTATAATGAATTGCTTTTTAATTCACTGCGGGTAAAGGCCTCCTACTATAGATTAAAAATAATATATTTATTTTACGATGTATTTATGTTCGTTATTTACTACACACACATACATGAACTTACACACACAAACACACACCACATATTCTCTCACGCGTGTTAATTTTTGATTTCATTTTACATAATAAAATTACAGTATTATTTTTTTTTATTTATTTTGAATCCTTAGGTTAAGTTTTTATAATATTTATATAAAAAGTAAAATACACAAAAATATCATACAAAATACAAAAACATTATAAAAACCTAACCTAGTGTGTGCCACCGGCAACGAAGCAGGGCTCAAACAACCGGTGGTTAGGGCGACATAGAGAGAAACCTCCTGACGATGCGTGCCGTATCCAGGAGTACTGCCTTCTGTATCTGACCCTTGATCCAGCCATCTAGCGAAAGTCTCTTAAGATGTTGTTCGAGACTTTTCGCTATGAGACCGTTTGCAGAAACGACTATCGGGACAATGATCGTCGAATCCACATCCCACATGGCGGTCACCTCGTGAGCCAAGTCGAGGTACTTAGTGATTTTTTCCCTTTCGGCTTTCACAAGGTTCTCGTCATGCGGGATGGTAATGTCGACAAGCACCGCCTGTCGCGTTGACCGATCTGTCAGCACAATATTATTATTATTATGGTGTGAGGCTGGTGATCTGTCTAACAGGGTACCCTAGTATAGACAAAAGTCTTTCACAAATTTAAGAACTGTGTAAAACGGTACTATACTTTAATATGTGCCTATGTAAGTCTCTAATGACGCCTAAAATTGTATTCAAAAATATAATAAAAATTATTGTAGATTACTAACGAATTTATAATACCAATTCATTTGACAATAATTTAACATCGGACATTTATGTTAACCAAATAATTGTTTATTTACTTAGCGATAATTTCACGCTGCGGTCCGTAAATACGGCGAGGAATTAAATTGGATATAATTCAATTATTCCATCATCAACATCGAATTATTAATTAATTTTCAATTTGAATTGCTGCTACTCAATAATCTTTCCTGGGTCTAATTTTTCAATAAGTAATTTTGGCTAATTTAATTAATTTATTACTGATTTTTCTATTTCTTTATAATTTATTAAAATATTTTTGTATCTATTAATTATTAAATCGTTACGTTTCTTTATAGCGAATGTTTTGTTCACCTGTAATTGGCATACACAACAGGACTTAGTTTATAAACTGGATTATTACAACAATGTATGCTTGTGTAATGCTGTTGGTATATCTTTTTAAATAAATAAACAATTTTACATTTGGCAATATTTAAAGTATCAATAAATACGTTTACCTTGGACAAGTCGTACAGCAAGCCTAAATGGTAGGTTCAAATTCAGGGAGCTTTTGAACTCATAGGCCCCCCTCTCGACCTCTGTCTCAATCGAGACCGAGAGGTCGGGAGGGCGTAGAAGATAGATTCGTCGCGGCTGACGCTTGAGGGATTAGCCTCGACGCAAAAATAGTTATTCCTAAAAAATCCGTTCTAAAACGGTACCCAAGACAAGGGGAGCAGTCGCCCCTGCGCTGATAACCCGGGTAATGGGGTAACACCCCGAGACCCGTACCTGCGAGGTTCCCGTGAACCTTGTAGATGACTCAACTGACTGACTGAAGCCTAAATGGCCAACATCACAAAGTGGATAAACGACTTCAATAGGATGAGACGCATTTGGAAACCTCTCCATCCTCACCTCGCAAGTTCGCACAACGAGCAATGGAGAGGGCTATGCTCGGAGTATCTCTACGAGATCATATGAGATGAGGAGATCCGTAGACGACCGAAGGTAACCGACATAGCTTTCCGAGTAAGCAAGTTAAAGTGGCAATGGGCAGGATGCAGTTGGATGTAAGCCGCTTACAACCGGTCCTATTGGAAATCGTTGGGCGAGTCCAGTAGTGGATGTTTTACAGCTGAAATGATAATGATGATTTAGTCCCTCAAAGATTTCTCCTCCTCTTTTCGGTTCACATACATAAAATTCACTTTATAAAATTTGTGCCCCTTGTATGACAAAAGAGAGTTATTTAAAATGACGCTGCTACCACGTTTCATGAAATTTACTTACCTTTATTAGCTGAGCATGCTCGTTTCGTCTCTTCTCCCATTAAAAATCCGTGAAAGTAATGTCTTAATATTATCGTAAATTATTTTATTACATGCGAACATAGTTGCCAACAATATTAATAATTATGTGCAATATTCAGTGGGATTCAGTATTTAATCGCTAGATAGCTTTAAAGCTATTAACGTCCGCTATAAATAATAGGACACACGTTCTATCTCGTTGGAAAGGGTGTCACAGGAAATGACATTTTCACGCATACGAGGATAGCGTTTACACTTTCTTAATAAATACAAACATATTAAACTGACGACTAGGGAATAAAATTATGCAGTGGTGTCTCGTTGCCTTCTGGACTAGACGTTTTTAGAAGTTATTTAGACTTCAAGGCCGCTGTAGCCACTTCCCACTGGCTGTTAAGTAGGGTATTTGGATATTCCGCCATTGCTCGGACGCCAGAGCCTCGTCCGTTATCTAGCAGGGGGCATTACGGTGATCCGTTTAAGTGGACCACCGCCGTCGGTAGTTTAGTAAGAACGACCAACGCGTGCAGGTGAGGTTGACAATTGGGTCGGATAAGTTGTTATTCCGTTCTTTCCGCCTAATCCCCGCACGGGCCTCGCCCCGCTTCCCACGCGTTTTTGACCGATCAGCTGTTTACCGTCCTTTTGCGATGCAATTTAGAGAAAGAAGTACGCATTTTTTGTAATCCCCCAAATCGTATAGGTTCGGAAAAAGCTGAAAACGCTGTTCGGCAACGCTGGTGACTGTTGATTCTACAAGTTGAAATTTCGTGGAAGAAAGTTACGCGAGAGACGCACGTCTCGAGTATATCGGTCTCTCGTTACTTACATATCAGTACAAATTCGCATCCATAATCCGACTACCGAGTACACAACAGTGTATGTCATCATTTTTTTGATTATTCATTTTTCTCGTAAATTTATTGTACAAAAACAGTTAAATAAGTATTAATTTTTTTCAAAAATATTACTAACAATCTTGTTAACCATTCTAACTAAGCTTAAGCTTGTGCTAGGACATGGTTCACGGCAGTAGTCCAATGGTGGATTCGAACCCACGACCTTACGATTCACAGGCCGTACCCTAAGCCATTAGGCTATTGACGCTTCAATCAAGCAACGTAAGTTGTCCTCAATTTAATCAATAGAGCGTTAAATATTCATTTATAATGTCTGCTATGATTGAGAATAATTGGGATTTTCTTTATTGTATTTAAATAATATCCTCACTTCACCTTCATTTAGTATTGAGTGCAAAACGCATGAACTTGTGGTCATTCGGTGCAGATGTATTGGCAGCGTGTCAAACTTCAGCGCTGCGAAAACCAAGGCAAGGACCTTCGTCGCAATCCTGGCCAGCAATATTTATGCGCGCTATAAAAATGTTATCTGTACGCCTTTTGTACTCTGTACATATACACAAATCGTCTCACCGCTCTCAAGGCTACGCTCTCAATCAGTTCACCAAAATATTTTTATGTATTGTTTAATTATAATTGCCAATAATTAACGTATTGGTATTGATAAGGTCGGCTTCAGATGACCGGCCGTTTGATCGCAAAACAGAATGATTTAAAGTTTTGATCCAGTATTCCATTGCTATTTAAAATATAGTATTGTTACAATATTTGTTTTTGATTTATCGTTGATATTGCGTTCATTAAACATATATCTAAGATGATGAAATAGATTAAACGTCACGATGTGTGAAAATCACTAATTATATACATGCCGCAAGTAGAACTCCAAGAATATTGGCATGACGTTTTTCGCACAATCCAATTTGCATGGTGCGAAAAAACGCCTTCCATGATCATCACCAAATATCAACAATTGAAACATTATTCGACTGTCAGTGGTACTCCATCGGAAAATCGGGAAAACAAAATTCGTCCACTATGATGTCTCTGCGTTTCGCGAATGCATCTGCAATTAATCGTTTCATTTAAAATCTGATTATACTATAAAACAATAAATAAACATTGACTCGTAAATAAAAAAAAACATTGCAATGAAAAAAATAATAGCCCAAATGTTACCGTTACACGAGAGAAATATATGCGATTTTAGAATATATGAATGAATGATTCAGTGTCGTTAATCGAAAAGAAATAGGTAAAATATATGAATGAATGATTCAGTGTCGTTAATCGAAAAGAAATAGGTAAAATATACGCAATGTTATTAAACCCACTTCATTTCTAATTTAAAACGCTTCAGTCTCGATTCAACTCGCGCGGCGCGTACGCCGGTCGAATCGTTGGTGTTAGCAAATGTTCAAAGAAACTCTTTGAACGTGTTCATTAATAGTTCCAAGTGTAAAGTATACAATACAGTGGAGGATAGACCGCAGTGAATACTTGTATCTACTAATTTTCAATAATCGTCTCTCACTCTAAAACGTAATCTACTTTATTTCACTCGATAAATGCCTAAAACGTATTATTTTCGTAAACGATTAGATTTATATTATCTATAATTACAAATAATAGTGTTTTAGTACAAATCTATGAATTTTAATGCGTTCAGTTATTCGAACTGTAAATAATGAGCCAAGTTATTGGTTAAAGTTATTGCGTTACGACGTTTAATGTTTATAAAGCGGTCCGCTGAGACCGACAATTGTGCATATCGTAAATATGGTTTCACGGTAGTTAACTGGGACTGCGAGACAGCTAGTGTTTTGATGTTTTTACGTGTTTTCTACTGTAAAATGTGTTTATACAAAACAATTATATAGATATAATATCCTTATTTTATTCAATGTATTATAAGTGCTCTCTTTAAAAACGTAAATCAGATTGTTATCGTAAATGTATAAAGAAAGAACAAGTACACATTTTTGGACATAGATTTGATTTGAGAGAGATTCGAGTGTTCATTTCCCATTGCTCGTTGTCATTTTCGGTAAGGAGTAGGTACTGATTTGTAGGTCTTGTGGAATAAAATAGTCCAACAACTAGTAAACTCGCTTTATTCAGACAGCGTAACGTTGTACAAAGAATTATTTTAACGAATACCGTCACAACAGCGCGTCCTCACAATCTTAATATACAAAAATTTATAAGTCAGATTACGAATTAATAAAGTCAAATTATTGTTTGCAATGCCAAGTTAATGTGACGATTAACTAAATTATTAATTATGAATTAAAAATACAATAAGGTTCAGGTAAATCACTATCATTGGAAGTAGTTATTATGCATAACAATCGCTGGATGTCATGTGTTACTAGCTAACAGTAGCTATTATATATATATATATGACGGAGTTAGAGACAACAAATAACAGAATTCATTTATATGTATCTTTTTTAAATCGGTTGAAAATACTGTTCTTATGATATATATATATATATATATATATATATATATATATCATATGCAAATATTATTTTAAAAAACGACCCAAAATGGTAGAAAAAAAGGTATATAAAGCAGCGTTCCCAAAAGTACCTTAAGAACGAAAAATCACTTACTACAATTTGTGCTCGAGTGCGACTCCCAAAGGAGCTAGCAATTGCTCTCTGCCTACTTAGAGTTGAAAGGACGTAAGTGCTTATTATTATACATACAGCATTGTATCTTTTTAGAAGGAAACTTCTTAGGCGGTGATTCGATTATTGAATGACAATTGAGAGCAAAATTTCAAGGACGTGTCCCGTTCACATTCCGTTAAATGAGCAAGATAAGACGAAGAAAGAAATAAAGACTACACATATTGTATATTTACATAGCTGTGCCCGCGACTTCATCCGCGTGGAAATTAACAAAAAATTTAATTAGTTTCTTAAATTAATATTCATGGCTGCATAATTCACGGCAGCGGATTCATCGAAATACCATAATGGTTTTCAAATATGAAATAATAAAGGAAAAAATACTTTTCTCCATACATTTTTGTAAAATAATTTAAAGCCTTGTGTCGCGTCAAAGTACCCTACCGTGTGACCACTTCAATTAATATTTATAGAACACAACCCAAACTAGGTCCAGCCCCATCGCACTCAAATTGTATTCACGCCGGACATCGAGGACGAGCAGCCAGTCGAGCGCCGCGCGCTACTGCTCTGTGTGATGTTTTCGATATTAACTAATACATTACAACTCTTAATTTCCCGCCAGCGCTCCGTTTTCGCTATGCTCCGCACGCTGTTTAGAAACAAAACAGCAAAAATTTGACAGACAAAAATTGGTTATTTAAATGTTCAAAATAGACACTCCAATTTTCTTTATATCTATAGATGAACATATTTTTATGGAAATGTACTGTATTTCTTTCTGTCATTCACGCAATAAATTTCTTAGTTTTGTGTTAATTCTGCACACACAGTATCATAGAAGAATTTTATTAGCAGATTTTTGTTTAAATAATTAAAATAAAACCACTTTCCCCCATAACTCAGAGGAGAAGAAGAATCATCAATAATAATCATATTATGTTTTGCATGGTCCTAACACATCTCCCCAGCATTTAGTTATATACATACATGTATATACAAAGGCTTCCATGAGAAAACTAATCTCATTTGATTCGATTTGAAGTCGTTTTTTTTACTCGTAAATTTACATATATAATGTATTAGTTAAAGGTTTTATATTAGTATGACGATAATAAGTCGTAGTTCTTTAACATTTATCGTCATTTAGCACTGTTTCCCGACGCAAATGGAAATTATTCATTCGAATCTCGTTCGATGGCGAATTGAGTTAAATGCTATATTAGCGTGGCCTCGCCTGTAACAGATGGTACCATCCGTTGTGGCAGAAACTGTTCCATAGCAGACATCATAAGGCGGCGAGTGCATCGACTCCGTCTAGAAGTTTTGTTACATTCGTGACATTAACGTTTTAGCTTGTTGCGTCTGCCGGCCGATTTATTTTGAAACACTACGTAAATTATCATAAGTCATGCGAATTTATTTAGCTTACTGCGTTTCAGTGTTTGAGTTCAAATTATAAACGTGTTTTTAAGGGTAAATATTGGAAATTATTATTTCATTGTTAGATATTGAAATAAAAACGATTACAAGTTTCAAATACGACGATTATAATTCTCATAAAAAAATGTAAGTGTTATCTGACACGACACGAGTTATGCTATCAACATAATGAGCTCTCACGGACTTTTTTTAATCCTAGCGGGATGGGCAGAGATATCAATGCGTTTCAAGCTGCTTAGAGGCTTATTAAATTTTACTCTTAAATCGTCAATATGTTAATGTACCAATAAACTGGAAATAATGTCCTATATGTGACTTATAAATCTACCGCCACTTATTGAAATATATTTTAGCAAATATTTAGCGGTTCTTGGTAAAAATTATTTTAGCGAGAAACGTAAAATCTTAATTATATTGGTTCATGTAGTAGAGGTATATTATGTATACACTTGCTCAGTACATAAAACTTCTTAACAATCTCAACGATAGCGAAACTCTTATCAAAATCAAAAAGAGAAATAGTCTGACAATTTTATCTGAATATGGGTTGGACAAACGTCTTTATTTTTTACCATTTATAGAATACAATAATGCATAGTAATAAAAAGCCACATTTCGAAACATGGCAACAGAATGTTGGACAGAATTCTTGTAAAGAATGCAATTTTAGTTCACTATCTTTGGCACGGATTTTCAATGAACTTTGTATTTTTTTTTGAAATATTTCTCTTTGCGTTTCTAGTCTACGTCCAGTTCCCCTGATATTTCACATAACACCAGTGCCAAGTACTGCCAGCGAAACCTTTGAACCGGCATTAATCTACTATTTCCTTTGTTACGGCGTATTATTCATATGACTAGAATATCTTTGGCATCTACTCTGTTACAGTATAAAAATCTGAGTGTTATTTATAGCGAACTTTTCGATCGACGAAGGTTTGCTATAAATTATCTGTTCCTTAAGTTATATATATTACTGTTTTTGGATTATTCTGTGTTGTTTGTCAAAAACTATAGGTCATTTTTACTTTATAAAAAAGACTGCGATAGACGGTTTAAGTTTTTTTTTAAAAGAAAGCTAGCAATATTTACTTTTTTTAAATATTACTAACAATCTTGTTAACCATTCCAACTAAGCTTAAGCTTGTGCTAGGACATGGTTCACGGCAATAGTCGAATGGTGGATTCGAACCCACGACCTTCCGATTCGCAGGCCGTACCCTAAACCATTAGGCTATTGACGCTTTAAAGGTCTCTTCAATTTAAATTTATATTCATACATTTCAGATTTATTAAGTTATGTTAAGAATGGATAAGGTAGTTGTTATATATATATGACTATCATAAAGCGGGTAGAATTGATACAGAGATCATTGAAAGATACGAATGAATTCGAATAATATAGTAGGGTATTATTTATTCATACAAGTTTAACTTAAAAGCTAATTAACTGATAAAAGTTTATAGTTCGCTGTTCATACACACTGTCCGAGAAATTGGATCCTAGTAAACGCCCCCCGCGTCATCAATATCGAACAATCGTAATTGAATTATAGAATAACCATACATTATTATCAGGGCCAGTGCAAACAAAACTCATTCATTGATTATTATTTACACTTGTGACAATGGAGTTATATGGCGATCGGTTGAACGATGAATTAAAATGGAGTACACACTCCTTCGCATCATCGAACCCGAGCATACCATCAGTCGTGATAGAGGACTGTGACAGCGAACAGAGCAATGATATTAGTGCAGTGAACGACAACTACTACATCAGCTATCCAGAAGACGAACGTGATGAAAATTCAATAAATGATTCATACGGATCACAACTCGAACATCGTAACATGAATGCCCCTTTCATCTCAGCGGTGGAAGTTTTAAATGTCGAGATAAACGAAGAGAGAAACGCTGAAGAACTAATGAAGAGAGAGGCAAAAAAGTTTCAGGATTATAAGTTTTGCGAGGCAGTTAACGACTTCGACATTGAGTTGGAAGGCGGGGAGGCGGTGCCAATAGTTTACCTTTCAACGACGCGGGCAGCGAGGCTACAGCGAGCTCTCCGTCTCGCCGGTCTCAAAAAGGTTTGCTTTTATTCTGTTTCCAAGTATTAATTTTACCCTCGCTTCTTTTATGTTGGCAACATTTAAAAGCGTTTTGTTGCGCTTTATCCGTTGCGATGGAGTTTTTGACAGATAATTAATAAGAAATTAAGAATTCTTCAATTTTCCTTTCGTTATTCTTAAACAGACAGTTAATGTATTACATTTTTTTATACTTAAATATTGTGTATAATGAGTATATATTAGCAAAACATTCGAGCAGGTACGTATTCCATACAGGTGAGAATTTGTTTGATTTTATGTTATACTCCTGATAGGTTTGAATACCAGCAGGTTTGTACCAAGTTACCATTTTACGGTCAAAGTTTCTTCTGGACAAAAAATTCACATGCTAAAAGTTGTGTGGTGTATGGCGATGAGCTAACCGGGTGACTCGTAATAACTATAATACTTCGACAGTAAAGAGAAACGTCTGCGATTAATAGCTTTTAACGTCGATTCGATTTGAAGTAGAACTTGAATGAGAATTATTTAAAATTGGTCACCGCGAGGATAAAAATTGTTACACTGTCCATAAAAATATCAATAACAGTTAATTTAGAAAATCGTTATATCTTGTTTTAAGTACTAAAAAGTTATTTTAATATTACAAACAGACACTCTATTTTTTTGTGTAGATTGTCGTAAACATACTTCTTACGAGTACAGTCAAAATTGGTTCAATAGTCTATCTGTGATGTTCATACCCAGTATTGTTTGAATATTATTCCTTGCTCCTGATGAATGTACGTGTAATCCCGGCAGTGGACACCTATGCACGGACCATTAGCACTGAGGCGGCTCTCCAATTAGGCGGTGATGCACACGACTAGTTCTTTTGTTACGTTAACTCTCCTTGCGTATTGTTTTGTCTTCACAAAACTTCGCACTCGCATGCTGGTCGTTAGTCGTGTTTACATTTTCTTTTAGCTTTTTTATCTGTACCACCTTCACTTACAGACATTTGTGATGTTTTTACTGATAAGTATTCAAAATATTATAGGGTTTCAATTTTACGTAGGATTAGATAGAAAGATAAATTGTTTATTGCATCAAAATACACGTACAAAGGCGAACTTAATGCTATTTAGCATTTTCTTGCAGCTAACCTTTGGTAGTTAAGAGCAGACTAAGGGTAATTCCGCTAAAAATAGTGAATATTCATCGTTAATCTTCAATTCTCAATTTTTCGACAAAATTTTCGATATATATATATATATATATTCCTACAATAATTTGAAAACAATAAAGAGGGCGTCTGCGTTTAATGTTTGATTTGATTTGAAGTCATTTTTTTTTCCTCGTAAATATACTTGTTAACAATAATTTTAAAAAGTTAAACGGCTATAGCGTAATATTTAAATATATTTCGTTGTTATAAATACGGTTAAACAGGTTCTCTTTGTAACGTTAAAAGTTCCTTTATATATGTCCCACTGTTGGGCACAGGCCTTCTCTGTAAAGAGAGTATAAGGACATAGTCCACCACGCGTCCTAGTGCGGATTGGCAGACTTCATATGTCTTAGAAAAATTTTCTAAGACAAAATTTTTCTTACGATACTTTCTTTCACCGCCGCGCGTGTAAATCAGCACATAAAATTGCAACAACAAATTTATTGGTGCCGGCACCGGGGATCGAACTCGAGTGCTAGTGTACTCTGCAACTGGAGGCGACTACCCGGAATTTGAGCTACCACGGCAGTGAATTCATGATTAAGATCTGATGATATCTCTACATACATCGCTAAACCAATCTTATATCGTAAGTCAATAAGTCTTACCATAATAGAATGTTAATTTTAGTAAAGAATATCTACAGTAATTGGTAGTATTTATAAATGTTTGTGGCCATTAAAATTATGACGAGCGTATAAATTGCGCATCGTATGTGCAATCATTACTTGATTATTTCAGTGTGTAGCCGTGGGCAATACTAACTATAAACATAGTCGTTACTACTCCGAGTTAATACCAGCCCTGTCTAAGAGATAATTACGCCGTTATTCGTATGATGATCTGCATAAATCAAGATGAAAATATAAAAATCGACAGTTTTTGTACTGGGAATGTGGTCGATTTAAAATCGAGATATCCCAACGAGGTCTCATATAATTGTAAACAGTGGCCGATTTATATAGCGCCGATTTGATGTTTATTTACTTTATCTAAAGAGATATAGACTGTTTGAGCACACGGAATTAGGTTATCGTTATGTAAATAGCCACCGTTATAAACGTCTCTTATCGCGTCTCTTTTTATCGAATAGATTATATGGAGTTAAGAGCAATTGCTATTTGCTATAGATCATGTATTCAACAATTTATTTATATAGTTATTTACAGTTAGAATAGATTTTTTTTGACGAACTATATAGGTTTAGGATTGAGAGGTGCCATAGCTGTTATTTTGCTTAGCTTGAACCTCTATTGCTAGTAACTGGACACAAGTGTCCCCCCGATGAGGCGTAACCTCGGCTTGGACGGTTGCTATTTCTGGGATAATTAGAATAGAAAAGACGTTTATTAGTTCGGTGACATTTGACTTCGAGGAAACAAAACAGATACATAAAAGAAAAAGACAGATACCAAAATTGTGAACCGACCAATCCTAAGGGACTTTAATGTCGACGAAGACTAAAATTTAGGTGATCTTCCTTCATTTTTTAAGTCTGTTAGAACTTCATAAACACAAAATGGAAATCAGATTTGTTGACAGAAGAGAGACTACTGTTCTCGATGTATAATAAAAGTAAAAGCATATTATTCCGATAATCCAGTGGCATAATATTTACATTAGTAACAAGTTTACACAGGTCCGTCAATATTCGTTTATACTCTATAGGTATGTATATGTATTCGGCAATGCACTGTGAGTTTCTATTTGTCGGGTAAATTGGATTCTGATTCATCAACTACGTTATTTGATTACTCAAAAATAAATAGAAAATGGTGGAAATTATTACAGCAGCAGTTTTACTTCATCTATTCTTGAGAGAAAAAAGTAGAATACATATCACACCCTGCAAAATTTTTTGCACATCGGATGCGGAAGGCTGAGTCACCGAACTGTTAGATTTGCCAAGTGGTGGATGATGTGCATCACATAATGAAGGAATGTGCTAAACATGAAACGGAAAGAAAGTCATTAATAGATAGTCTAAAACTGAGGGAGCAACATGTGGGTGCTTTCTTAATGCTGCTATCTGACCCGACCTCAGAGGGAGCAAGGAAGCTGTTGGCTATGAATATACAACATAAAAAAAATCCAATTTACTATAATTTATCTATTTACAAAATAACATATAAAGTATCTAATTTCAACATCGGAGTATGTCATTTATTTAGCCTTAAACAAATACTCGTATTCCAAGAGACTTTCCTTTGATGTCCATAAATCAAATTGTGAAAAAGAGGGCACTCGAAGATAACTTGAGTTTTTATTTACTTTCTTGTCAAAAGAAAAATCTCTAAATCTTGTTATAATTTATACGTGGAGCACATTGAAAGTTTTTCAAACTGGCCATTTAAATAAAATTAAAAGCAATGACGAAAAGGATTTTAAAATTGAACTCTCTGTGACGTTAGTTTTTTCATAGTCTGACTTCAAAAAAGAAGGTTTTTAAATTCGTCTTTATGTTTTTTTTATTTGTTACCTCAAACTTTGGACTGGGTGAACCAATTTTAATACACCACACGAACACCACATAAGCTATATAACAAACTTTAGTTCATAAACTCGGAGTTAGGTACAACATCTCCCTTATACAGGCAGGTATTAGTCTAGCAGAGAGATGTGTACCGAAGGACGAAAACGAAGTAAGAAAATGTTTATAGAATTTGTTATATAATATGTATAATAACATTTGATAATATGAACCCAATATTTTTGTGTATGTGCATGTCGGTAATATAAAATGTGTGTGTAAAAAGTAAAATAAATATTTCATTTCATTTTGATAATTCTTTTTTTTTTATTGAAAGCCGATGCTTCTCTTGTGGTCCAATTCTGACAATAGTATCCATGAGAAAACCATATGTATTAAATTTTCTTTAGGCATGTGTGCCACAAATAGACGAATAACTCAATATCACACCAATCTACGAGTATTACCCCTTACATGTTAGGAGCGTTGCTGGAGTTTCTTCGGCTATTTCTTCTCCCAGTCCCAATGCATCGAAGTGGCATTTAAGTAGGCAAGGTTAGTTTAGTTTTTGAATGTCCGAATTGTAGTAACCGACCGAGTCGTGGTTCGACTCTCTCGGGCGCCCTCGAATCGGTAAGCTTACGCGTAACAGATTAACCGTCCAAGCCGAGGTTACCCCTTACCAGGGGACCCTTATGTCGAGTTACTAGCCATAAAGGATCAGACAAAGCGACCTAAGAGCTATCCGCTCTCAATCCGGTGAAGCAGTCAAGGCCAACTTCTCTGGCCAATCTGTGCAGTTACAAAAAAAAGCTAACCGATTGCAATTATTCATTCAATATCAAATTCCAACAAGAAAAGGGTGTTACTTCAATAGCGTTTAACGTTTGATTTGATTTGAAGTCGGTTTTTGTTTTTACTCATAAATTTATTTTTTAAAAAGAAAGCTAGCAATATTTCTTTTTTTTTTTCAGAAATATTACTAACAACCTTGTTAAGCATTCCAACTAAGTTTAAGCTTGTGCTAGGACCCACGACCTTACGATTCGCAGGCCGTACCCTAAAACATTAGGCTATTGACGCTTCAAAATATTCAAATATTACAAGTACCTTATTAAATTCATCTAAATAAAAAGAAGATTTTACAAAGACAAAGACAAAACAATCCACCAGGTGCTATATATCTAACGCCAAAAGAATAAAAAGATATCTGATTCTTAGCAGATTGGGAATGTCAAATAAACTCTAGCTTTTAATTAGTCATTCGTGAATACTTGGGAAATGACACCGACTTCCTGTTGCGCAGACGGATTCACAGACTGGCGAATATTCGTACACTTGTACTCGATCCTATGTAGATATAAATACGGTTGAATAATGATTGAATTGTTTACTTCGAAGTTATAAATTCACTCTTGGCACCGATGTCACATTACTCGTATTTGAATTCACATCGCTAGAGGCCCTCATTGTTAAAATGTTACACAGTCAATACAGTTCTGAAATTATTGTTAATACATGAATACGATAAATCGGATGATTTCCCTCGCGACCTGCCTGTAATGGAGGGAAGACTGTAATATTATGTTGGTACTTACGAATTTTCAATGAATAGTCAATTTTTCGACTACGATGGGTCAGTATTAACAAAAACTAACTTCAGATTAGCTACTACGCGCGGACGGTGGACGGATTCTCCTTCTGAAGTTTTATAGTCTTATAAAGTCAAATGTCTTTTTAAAAATTTGAAGCGTCAATAGCCTTAGGTTTAGGTGTGGTCTGCGAATCGTAACATCGTGGTTTCGAATCCAACATTAGACTATTGACGTGAACCATCTCCTAATAGAAGCCTTAGCTTATTTGGAATGGTTAACAAGAATGTTAGTTATGTTTGTAAAATAAAAATTATTAGCATTCTGTAAAAAAAATTGGTCGATGGGACGGGCAAATAAATTTGACAGAAAGAGATAGTCAGAGCTTCCGAGTGTGGAAGCTCTTCCTATAACAAATGAAGCAATGAAGTGTTAAATAGTCTCTGGTCGTCGTCTTACATATGTATAGGCAGCCGCTGGGTTGTCAGTGCTATGAGTCTTAAGATTCCTATCTCTCTATTCTAACACATTTGGTCACGTTATCGTTAAGGTGTCAGAGGCTTAGATTGTCATAAATATCTCAATCAAACAGCATGCTTTCATACGATTTTTAGGAGTTCTCTGATATATCTTCGTATCCCAAGGTCTAATGCCAACGGAAATCATAATCAAATCATATGTGACTTAATTAAAACCTAACCCCTTCAAACGTTAAAAAAATGAATTTCATAAATGCCGGCGCTGTGAGTGCATAAACATTAAAAAGCAGACGCATTGTTAACCTAATCCATTTCTGAAGTCGGTTAAAAATAAAAGAATTTACTCCCGTGGCACTCCGCTCGATCCCTTCACATCCAAATTAAATTTATGCCTTGTGTACGGGTCATGGGTCCACTCCCGTCAAACATAGGAACTCGTGAGCTTGGTAAAAGCGATTATCTATTTAGTATGTCTTCGTCTACCCCCCTAAAACTATAACGACTTGATGAATCTTAACTGTAACCTTCAGAGGCAGTCATAATTGTAATCGGTGAACGATTATCAAATTCCCAATTCTATTAAATATGTATTTAATTGTTTTCCATTTCGTTCGTCGAAATTAAATTCTTCAACCGAAGAGCATTAACTTTTATTAGCTCCATTTTCAACTTCAACATGCAATTTTTAAATATTTAACAAAATTGCTCGAATTCCTGGAAGGGTACTTTCCGTTTTCTATTTCGGAGAAACGATTCATACGGTATAACATTTTATTAATAATAAACTCTCACGTCCTTTTAAACGTAGACAGCGACATGCTTCATTATCTGCTTCTTACTGAGCTTAATACGACATATTGATTTTTTTTTCTATATTTATTGGGGACTTTTACCCTTTTAGGCATGTCAGCCCCATCATACCGTAACCTACATACACACACATCGGTTGCATGAAGCGAAAAAGAAAGCCATCAATGATGTATGGCCATAGCCACCAGCTTCCTCGCTCCCTCTGAGGTCGGGTCAGACAGCAGCATTAAGAAAGCACCCACATGTTGCTCCCTCAGTTTTATACTATCTATTAATGACTTTCTTTCCGTTTCATGTTTAGCACATTCCTTCATTATGTGGTGCACATCATCCACCACTTGGCAAATCTCACAGTTCGGTGACTCAGCCTTCCGCATTCGATGTGCAAAAAATTTTGCAGGGAAATGTCTCGACCTCAATCTGTGCACAGTTGTGTATAATCTATTTGTTTCTTTGAGGAACCAAGGCAAATGAGGAGGTTTTTGCAGGGAATTCAGGGAATTGCAATTTTGCAGGGAAATGTCTCGACCTCAATCTGTGCACAGTTGTGTATAATCTATTTGTTTCTTTGAGGAACCAAGGCAAATGAGGAGGTAAACTTATTGGTGACAGGCGGTGGGTCCTTTGCCATGTTAGTAATATAACATGGATTCTATTTGTTCTCCAGTGTCTATATATTATGGTCGAATGTCGATCCGCAAAGCGACAATAGCCTAATGGTTTAGGGTACGGTCCGCGTAACGTAGGTTCGAATCTATCATTCAACTATTGACGTGAACCGTCTCCTAGCACAAGATTAAGCTTATTTGGAATAATTAACAAGAACTTTAGTAATATTGGTGAAAACTAAAAAATATTGTAAGCACGCTTTTCACAAAAATAAAAAAACATACATAAAAAATGTCGTCTAACAAGGACCAAAATCTTAAATAATTTCATCGGATTAAGTATACTGAATTAAAATATTTCTTTTCTTAATCACCATTGAATATATTAACATATAATTATATTTAAACATACTTTTTATATGATATTAACAAATGTTTTATATACAATATCATTTGTCTTTGTAACTTAAGAGAAGTCAAGCGTAGTCACATTTCCCTTACTCCTATGTCGCCTTTTGTTGTGAACGGAACACAAAGCTCCTCGTCGTCTCTCTATGTTTTTTGACAAAACAAAACATAAAAAGGTCGGGTGCAAGTGAAATTTGCAGCAATAAAATTCAATTTTAATTTCATTATTTTATTTACCACGTTAATGCCACCATAGTTTGTACGCGGTTGTAACCAAGCCAGTGAAAAATTGTCGTGGGAAAAATCGTACATATGTAAATAAACAGTAGTACATATGTAATATTAGACATAGACATTTATTTATTGGGATCACAATACAAAACACAGACAGAATATAACACACATTAAAAAAGAATGAAAAATAGACAAAACACAGTTAAAGTTACACGGACAAATAATATAAAACATATGACGCCAATATCGGACACCGTCTCAGCATATGCTGTCGCTAGGATGCGACAGCGCTGATTTTCAGCGGTTCCCGGGACTACCTAAAGTCGTGCGCGCGAATAAAACAGTTAAGAGATTACAATATATTTTATACAATCAAATAATAGATGAAAAAAAAAATCATAAATAAATACATTATTAAGCCAAAAAATAATAATAAACATAAGCTCTACAAATAGAGGACAAATGTTTAAATATCAGGCAGCAATTTAAATTTATTTATTTATTAAAGTCCCGTCAAAATAGGTCTAGGCGTTGCAGAGATTACCCGCAACAAACAGAAAGATTGACCAATTTTGACAGACAAAAATTGTCAAAAGTGTTATTTTGCTATATGTACCGTATATATTGTTAGCTGGCAATACATGACACCCAGCGATTGTTATGCATAATAACTACTTCCAATGATATCTTAGTGATTTACCTGAACCTTATTGTATCTTTAATTCATAATTAATAATTTAGTTGATCGTCACATGAACTTGGCATTGTAAACAATAGTTTAACCTTATTAGTTCCTAATCTGACTTCTAATTAATTTTGTATAAAGATTGTGAGGACGCGCAGTTGTGACGGTATTCATTATAAATAATTCTTTGTACAACGTTACGCTGTCTCAATAAAGCGAGTGTATTAGTTGTTGGACTATTTTATTCTACGAGACCTACAAATTATAACAATATTGATATTTGTAAAGAGCTATTATTTTATCGGGGGTCTTAAACAGCATATCGCTATCTCTGTGCGGAACGCGCAAGATGTGTGACAGAGAAAATCACCTCTCGCTCACTCTCATTGTAAATAACTATTAATCAGTGTCCCTTCCGGATTGGTCGACAAACTTAGTTTCTAATTAGTGCCAGTAAGGACTTAGCACACAAATTGTATAAATAGTTAAGAAATTAGAAAATACAGAGATTACAAATCTGGACTCCGAGTGTTATTCTTCCCGCAAATATCGACAATAGTGAAGGCCTCCCACATTGGTGACCCCGACGTGATTGAAACATGGAAGATCAACATAGCTGTTCGAGTCAAGATACAAGCCAACAAGCATCGCTCGACGTGCTTGCCGCCATGGCCGACCAGATGGCCGAATACTCCGCGCCAACACATAACGCTTCCGTCGCCGTCGTCTCAAAATCTACCGAAGACGAAACTAATACTAGACTAGAATTTTTAACGAAGCAAATCCAAAAACTTACGCTTGAAATTGCCGAAATACGCTCCCGTCCGCAGCATAATTATCAGCGCCGTCCCTCTCGCTGGCGCTCACGCTCACAGTCCAATACGCGACGCAGTTCATCAGTGAAGCCTGGGGATCCTACATGGGAATGCAAATACCATTTCCGGTTTGGCGACAAAGCGAAACGTTGCGAGTCACCGTGCTGTCGCCGAAATAAGAAGTCGGAAAACTAACGTCGACATCGACTGTGGCGAGCGTCGATGTCTCCCATACAAGCAATCACCTATGTGTACACGATCGCGACACTCGGGAACGTTTCCTCGTGGACACAGGCGCCGACATTTCCGTACTGGCAGCGACAAATAAGACAAGAAAAAACAGCCGAGATAGCGCCTTCCAACTTTTTGCCGCAAATAATACGCCCATAAAAACGTATGGTGAGAAAACGATTAGGCTGACCCTTGGCCTTCGTCGAAGCTTCACGTGGACCTTCATCATTGCAGATGTCAAGACTTCAATTTTAGGAGCTGACTTTCTTCGCCATTTTCAACTGCTTGTGGACCTGCATAAGAAAAAGTTAGTCGATATAGTGACAGAACTATCGATAAATGCCATCGAGATTTCTACACCTTCCGAAGCCATCCACCTTATCAATTCCAGTCAAGATTACCATGGCATATTGAAAACTTATCCTAACGTACTTCGGCCAAAGAAGAATTCGAGCGCATGATGGAGATGGGTATATGCCAGCCATCGAAGAGTCCTTGGGCGAGCCCGCTCCATGTTGTTAAGAAAAAAGATGGAGGAATACGAGATTACAGACGCCTTAACGCGGTTACACAACCGGACCGGTACCCTATACCTCTCATTCAAGACTTCACGTATCAGCTGAAAGACATGAAATTATTCTCCAAAATCGATATCAAGACTGCATATTACTGGATACCCATAAATAAAGAGGACGCAAAGAAGACCGCCGTAACCGTTCGGCCTATTCGAATTCAACTGCATGACGTTTGGTCTCAAAAATGGAAGCCCTACAAGGTATTAGCGGATGCTTTTGCTACATAGACGACATCCTGCTCTTTTCAAAATGTGAAGAATCGCATAAAAAGCTGCTTCACGAAATTTTAAAACGCCTCGAGAAATACGGTGTCTCGATCAACGTAGACAAGTGCGAGTTTGGAAAGAATACGATCGACTTCCTGGGCTATGAAGTTACAGCAGAGGGAATAAGACCTCCTCAAGAACGTACAGACGCCATATCTACATACCCCAAGCCGAAAACCATCATCGAGCTACGACGTTTCTTAGGCATGCTAAATTTCTACCGTGATTGCCTACCTCACCAAGCCGACTTACAACACGAACTTAACAAGTATTTACATAACAAAAAAAAAAAACGACAAGACGCCAATCGAATGGACGCCTGAAGCCGAAAACGCTTTTGAAAAATGCCGCCAAAGCATCTCAGAAGCCACAACGACTCCGAGTGTTATTCTTCCCGCAAATATCGACAATAGTGAAGGCCTCCCACAATTTTAATACAAACAGATATCCAATTTTATTTATTTGTATATATTTTCTCTTCCGGTGAGAAATCATTTGACGCATGTTTTCAGAATACTGAAGTTTATTTTTAATTCGTCAGGACTTGAGCCAAGCGTTCTGAGAATCTTGAATTGGCCCTGGCAAAATTTCAAACGAAATTAAAAATTACCTATTTCAGTGTCGTTAACCCTTCTATCAGACAATCTCGATACGGCGACTATTTTAATTTTATTTATTAAATATTCATTTTTCATGTATTATTACGAATTTAAATAATTTGAGATTATTTAATTTTTTAAATTAGTGTCTTTGATTATACCCAATTACATTCTATGTTAATCTTAATAGTATTTTCAAAGTTAGGCCGTCTAGTATTTATAATATTGAGATGTAACGCAAACCTTTTACACCGGAATTTGAGCATCTAGATTCAGGATATCATTTACTATCAGTTGATTGGTATATTTCTTTTATCACTTTATTTTTTAAAAAGAAATTTGTTAATCCAAATAACATCTGTTGAACACAAAATGTAATCAGGTACATCGTAATACATCATCATATTGTTTGGATGCCTTAAGTTGTCATTTCCATTATGCATTTAATTTACTTACAGAGTGGAGTGTCCTAACGAACCACAATGTGCTCAGTGGGTAATGTTTTACTTAAATTACAAAAAGTTTTTTAGCTCTAGCGGGGTAGATGCAGATAACTATCCGCTTTACACCAAGATTAATAAGCTTCATGTGTGACAAATCCCAATAAACTAGGTATAAACTCTTGTCCATTAATCTTAAATATGGAATTTTTATTATTATTATGCAATTTGATAATTCATAAATCACTTTTAACTTAAAATCATTTAATGATATAAAAGAGAAAGTGTGTGGGTATATTCCATATAGGCTCCGAAACGGCTGAACTGATTTCAATGAAACTTTCAGATAATCTTCAAATTGACCTGGCGAGTGATCCTGTAAAGTTTGGTGACGATCGGAGCACTCCTTTTGAACTGTCAAACAAGCCGTACGTCGTATTTTTATTACTGACATTTACTTGAGCCCGATATGTTTTTGTATAAATGATAAGAATGAATTTTTTTTTTGTGGCATGAGGCATGTGGCATGACTACTGACTTATTTGCTAGAAATCAGAGTTTATTGCCCCTTGTCATATTTTCTCTGAGCATAGTCTGCCTATGCTATAGCTAGTTCCCCCAACGTGGGTGGTTAGGGATGAAATATAAGAATGATATTGTATTTACTGATATGTACATGGGTGTAGGTAATGACCTTCACCCGCTCGAGAAAGAATGAATGATTAATATATTGTGAGAGTTAAATTAAATATTTAATAATGTAAGTTTATGGTTTAAATAAAATAAAGCAAAATCTATCCCGGCGAATCGGGCTGGGTACGCTAGTCAGCAATACAAACATAAGAAGCAATACCACAGTAAGATAATAGCTTGAGTATAAAAAGACTTCGTAAACATACAGATAACGTTATTTGAAAATAATGTCCACCAAATTTAACTTAATAGGATTAGGAGAACATCGCAGCAGTACCTCATCAATCTAGCTCGTAGTCTCGCTCTAACCCAATTATCTTTTTTTTTCTCTTTAGAGATCAGGGGCAAACGTGCTTTCGGTAACAAACTAATTAATTTTTACTCATTTACGAGACGTCGCGGGCCGTCGCGGAATGGCATGACTAAACATTACGAGAGTCATTTTTCTTTCTTTCACTTTTTTAATGGAATTTTCTTTATATAATGTTACTTAAGTCTAAGGAAGAATATTCATAATGGTATTATTTAGGTCTCGAAGTAGATTAATTGATTTCACAATGTATTACAATATCTATACTAATGGCTTATGTGTTTTTTGGTTTACTGCAAAAACTACAGAGAGCATAGACATGTTAAATAAACGAATAGCATAAAATGCAGCGATTTTCTGTTGGTTTTAGTATATCATATTCTTTATTTTAAACAAAATGATTTTCTATTACAAATTTGTTGAAAAATTCTATCGCTTATAGATTACTAGTAGACTACCCACCAACTCCCATGGCCCCACCAACCTCGCGGTTATATTGGCCGAAAGGCGGGAGGGTACGCGTAATCTGGCCGTGTGGCCCCACACGCACTTTCTTGACTCCTTACAAGGCCTTTCTCCACCATTCGGACTATGTGTGTGTATATATATGTATATATGTATATATATCCACCACTATATGTGTGTATATATATATATATATATATATACATATACACATGTCTTAGAAAATTTTTCTACGGCATGTGAAGTCTGCCAATCCGATTTAGGGCCGCGTGGCGGACTATGCCCTTACTGCCCTATGCCCTACTCTGAAGGCCTGCGCCCAACAGTGGGACATATATAAAGTCTGTAACATCACTTTTGGCTAATCTTTAGCTTGTCACCAAATACATGGAATGTGTATTCGCTATTTGTAATAATTGTAAATTTATGTATTGTTTCAGGTACGTAGAAACTGTCTCATAAAAAAAATTAGTGTGGTTCTTTAACTACTGACCGTCTACCATATGCCAGCAAATATTCACCCTAGTATGCTATCGCCGTTTTAATGAAAAGGTAAATATTTCAAAATATCGTGAACAATTTTATTTGTGTTCCCCGGTTGGTGAAAAAAATAATTCTCTATGGATGGTTGGCGTAAAATTTGCACGTCAAAATATTTTCGAGTTTGTTGCGCTTTTAGTCTAACAAATAGCTCCGACCGCAATGCAACGAATATATGAGGGCCCTTTTTTATGTTTTTGAAATTTTTATCTCTCACAATGGTTTCTTTCCAATTTTTCGCAACAAAGGTTTTTTTTAATATTGCAATACCGGTTTTATGCCCAAACTTTAATTGTTAGAAGTAAGGGTGATATTTCGCAAAAATCTAAGATGATGTTTTTTTTATTATTTATAATTTTCTCTAAAAAAAGACACTGGAAGCTTAATTTCCGGCCTTACAAACTGCTTGCACTACTGTTTTGTCCGTTTTATCGATTACTTAAAGTTAAAGTTACATCCTTTATGTATTTAATACATGTTCCACTGTTGGGCGCAGGTCTTTTCTGTAAAGAGAGTATAATGGCATAGTCCACTACGCGGCCTTAGTGCGGATTGGGTCTGCCAATCACATGTCTTAGAAAAAAATTGTTAGACATGTAGGTTTCCTCACGATATTTTCCTTTACCGCCAAGCGCGTAAATCTGCACATAAAATTGCAACAACAAATTTATTGGTGACGGCACCGGGGATCGAACTCGGGTTGCCAGCGGACTATGCAACTTGGGCCAACCGCCCGGACATTGAGCTACCACGGCTCTTTATAGATTACTTAAATTTTGCAAAATAACACTAATACTGTTGTGTATGTATGAGGTGTATGTATGTGAATGTGATTATTTTGCGAAATATCATCGAAATAATGAAAAAAAATATGAATCGTTATAGGATCGATAAAGGATTTTAGGTCGTACCTGATAGTTCATCTGATATTAAAGAACTTGTCTGTCATAGAAATTACGGCAAACACGCAGACTATTTCGCTATTGTTAAGTGACGACTGCATTCTAAAAAACCCCGCGGCTAAAAACTTTGGACGTCTGATGCTTGCAAAATTCAAACCCTAGAATCATCATCATCATCATCGGCCTGTCACAGTCCACTGCTAGACATAGGCCTCTTCAAAGGCATGCCACCGTCCACGATCCTCGGCCACTCTCATCCAGCTTCTGCCAGCCGTCCTGCGAAGATCGTCGCTCCACCTTGTCTTAGGGCGTCCCACTCCGTGAGGTGACCGGCATAGAATACTCCCTACCTCTTTCCTACCGAGGTGTCGTATGAGGCGTCAGAGGTAATAAAAGTGGTCCCTCGATCTACCCACGACACCAATTGATGGCGGTATAACCATCACGAATAAAGCGTAGCTAAAAAATGAACAGGCCGATGGCGGGCAGCAGCGTCGTCGATGCAATTAGCTACGCCCTGCGATCGCCAACCCGCATGCCCAGCGTGGCGATTATGGGCAATACCTCCAACCCTCGAATGCTTAAGGTTAACTTACCACGAGGCTAGCAGAGCTAGAAAGTAATAATACTTTAAAATATTGAGTTTACCGGAATATAAATGAGCGATCTAACATCACTTAAAGATACTTTTAGAGTTCATTATCAAATATGGCCGTCCATTGAAATACAAATGACTCTAATAGACCCTAGCTGTCGTGTAGTTCGTTACAAGAGCGATATTAACCGCGTGTTATCCGGATGGAGGCTGACAGCGTAATCTTGTATATCGCGGGCTTAATTTACATAAAGACGACTTGAATAGTGAAGCCAGTTGATAGCATCTCTGTCGAAAGTCTGAGTGAAGCGACTGGGACAGATACGCAGCATCAATATGTTAAACTCGAAGTCGCGGCAACTGTTGTCGGAAATTATTAAACACACTAGAAGCTTGATCAGTTGAATTTACACTGTTTATTTGACTAAGTCAATGTGGATTTTCAATTCGTCTTTGTTTTTCATGGACTTATGAGTCGTATATCATTTTGATTTTGTTGACATATGAACTTGGCCTCCACAGATATGCCAGGGAACTCCTAACATCGTACGAAAGAATGCTGGATGGAACGTTATTGATATAAAGTATATTTAAAACAAAAAACCGAAATCTAATCAAACCTTAAACGCTACAGAAGCGGACGGCGATCCTTGTATTTTCGAATTATCGAAGGAATATTACGAAATAGAATTAATCAGAACCTAACCAAACTCAAATCAAACTACCCTTGCAGCACATCCTTTCCAATAAATAATGAATTATCGAAATCGGCTGATGTGTAATTGAGTTTTTTGTCCATTTTTCACGCACATAGTTAATGCAAATTTAAAACTAATATGGTTTTTTCAAAAGGAATCATCAAAATACGTTAATTTAGTCCAAAGATATGAGGCAACAAACATAAAATAAACGCACTAAAGAATTGAAAACCTCCTTTTTTTTAAAGTCTTTTCTTTTGTCTTTTTAAGATTTTATTACAAGTTCATACATAATATAACGCGAAAAGACTTTTTCACCATCCTTTTAGTAAATGTATCACTATACTCAATAGGTAGATTATACATAGGTGTCTTTAACACGTCCCCTCACTAAAATTCATGTATGTTCTATAAAAATAAACAAACTGGAATTAAAAGATTTTGAGACTGATTGAATGGGCAAACATTATATAGAGTTGTACATAATACTGGAGAGTTTGATATATTATAAGGGTCGTCGCTGTTAGAGAGAAAGCAGAGACAGACTTTTAATTGAAAGGAAATGCGTAAAGCTGCGTCTACATTATTTAACCGTGAATATGGAAAATAACTGTAACATCGTTTTTGAACTCTAAGGATTAAGGATATGTCATTTATTATATTTTAGTTATTTGAAAGTACACTCTGAGTCTCTAATAGACCTTTTTGGTCGATAAACAATAAAAACTTTTTCATATTTTATATTTTACGAACGTTATACGTTAATAATAATAATCGACAATAGCCTAATGATTTAGGGTGCGGTCTGCGAATCGTTAGGTCATGGGTTTGAAACCACCAATCGACTATTGACGTAAACCCTTCTACGACGTAATCTCCTAACACAAGCACAAAAAAAAAAAAATATTGTTAGCATTCTTAAAAAAAATGTTTTTAAAATTATTATTATTATACAGTAATATATTATTATTTAGAAATTTAACATGTATTTTTTATATATTGGCATGGCTACAACAATAAATGAGTCCAACTTTTCTAAACGTTGGCGACGGCCCTGCAATCCAAGTTGTTATTTTTTAGCACCAGTGATTGAATAACATCACATGAACCGAATACTCGTTGCGTTACTCCTCATATACACAGAATCCCTTTTGATGCTGTATATTGATGATTTTCCCGAAATATCACTCTACAGGAGTAGCCTCATACCTCTTTTTCTCTCCATTCTCCTGTCAATTTTGCAGTAAAAAAGTATTTTATGTGATAAAAGAAAAACATTTTAGGGATAACTTTTGCGAAAAAGTTTTAATTGAAACAAGTCTTTGTTCCAAACTTGTATTCCTGCCCACCTTTTTATGTTTTACCACAATTTTTTTTTATAATTTAATTATCAAAATTTTCTATGTCCTTTTTAATATACAGACAGCCTGAGACATATTACGCCAACGGCTAGAATATGTCCCAAAACATTGCCGAAAGCGAGAATGATAAACAATTCCTTCTTAACCGACTTCAAACAAGGAGGTTCTCTATTCGACTGTAGTTTTTTCCTATCCTTTATGTTTATTACCTCAGAACTTTCGACTGGGTGAACTGATTCGGATGATTGTTTTTTATTTAAATTTGTGCTTCCCATGTGGTCCCTTTCAATGCGGTTCAGTTATGACAAAAGCGTCCTTGAGAAAACCATATAGGTCTTAACAGAGATGGTCCGCACTAGCCTGTAATGTTAAATTCATCAATGACTTGATTAGATGTCGGTTTTTGTGTTAATATAACTATTCACAGTGGTGCTTGGTTTTAGATTTACTGTGACACTTAATGACACTGTACGCGCATTCTGCGTATCCCTCAGCGTTGGGATCAGAGACCCTTGTGTTGAGTTACTATCGATAGAGGTTCAGGCTAAGCGACCTAAGAGCTATGCCACCTCTCAATCCGGTGAAGCAGTCAAGGCCAGCTTCTCTGGCCAATATGTGTACTTCGTTATAAAAAAGCGCAATCTGCGCAATTGCGACTACCTGTTGTGGCAACTGCTAAATTTGACAAATAAAATTATTAAAATCGGATGATAAATTGTCACAACAATGATAAGGGACGTCAACCTCCTTAGTCCCATCCGTGACATTGACTGATGTAAATTGTTTTCGAAAATTGTTTCGCAAATGTAGTTTATTTCAATGTTTAGTATTCAAATTGCATAGTATTCAAATTAGTAGACAAATGCACATGTTCCATTATAAAATAGCTTGTAATTGTTTTATAGTAGTAGTGTGTTAGTAGAGTGAATAGGCATTTACTAAGCTGGTGTGCTTTACAAAACAGGACTGCATTTCCAAAAAAAACATTAGTTGAAGATCCTTCGATCGATCGGAATATAAAATATTTTTTTATTACAAAGTGTATAAATTAATGTGAAAAAATAAATGTGGACTATGCTTAAGCGCGAGGAAGGTTCACCAACCCCAGAAGTTTTCTCGACGGCTCTCATACGTCTTCATACGTTTCGCAGTAACTTAATTAAGCTAACTTAAGCGTGGAAAGTCGTCATTAAAATTTAACACGCCCTAGTAATGACTGGTAACAGCTGTGTCCTCATTTTTTTCATAGCGTCATACATTTTAATATGTTATATAAAATATACGGTCTGATAACACTATCGGCTTAGTGGATCGGATTGGGGATATCGAAAGCTGGGATTCTATTCCAGAACAGTTTTCTTGAATTCTGATGGTGTTATATTCTGTATGCTTTGTTATGTCCAATATATGATTCTTGGATCTGAAAGACGTGTACTGATATCATAACTAGCTTGTGACTAGTTGTATTTGAGCATATAATTATTAATTAGAAAAATTGTCCTTTTTTTAGATTAGTTAAAAAATAAATGGTATTTTATTTTAAGGGAAAATTATAAAATAAGGATTCTGGATCTCAAGTGAAATAAATACAAAAAACCTCTCTGGCGTCTTTTTAACACTTGCGACGTAGACAATTCATATCCCACGCCATCAAGGCGGAGTCCTATCTCTATCCTGTATATCTCTATCCTCGCTTACAGGATTTAAGTTAATGTATAGTGATTTTGTTTACGTGTATTAATCTGGTATTTAAAAGTATTTTCAGGAGAATTTACAAGTAATTAAATAATAATAAACAGGAATTAAAAAGCTTTACACAATTGATGGAAACGATTTTATGAAATTCTAGCGCTCTAACATTTTGCATGTATACAGAAAAGTCTAGTTTCCGGCGAATATTTAAGTGTACCTATTCACATAGATAGGATGCTTTAAATACGTTCGTGATATAACTTAATAACTATTTTATGCAATGCTAATAAGGTTGCATTTTCAATGTTGTTCAAAAATATTTTTTTATAAGATGTTTAGAGAATCGTCTATAAATATTCAGATGGTTTTCCTGGCTTAATAGAAGAAGCTTAATTTAATTTGGTATTATATCGTGGTCAAGTAATTTCTAAGCAAGAACTTGACCACGATTGCACTTGATTTTAAGTGTACATCTAGTCTTCAATGGTCTACCAGGTAAGTAAATACCTATTCATTCTTTACTTAAGCCCCTCACATTGAATTGGGAAACCAACGCGGGAAATTTGTCCTAATTCTTTGCGGTAAGTGAGACTTATGAAAAACTCGCTAAAATTATCGAGCGCCCTTTGATCGTAACGCTAAAGCAATTTCAGTATCCGTATACTAAGCCGAGGTCTCCTCCGAGGGGCCTTTATTCTTGAGAGCCCAGAACTACAGGGATGAAAGCAGTTTTCATTCAACCTAAGTTTACTTCCAGCAATATATTACACGTACCCACTAACGCTTATTTCTTACTTCGCTGAGAAATAAATTCTTATATTTTCATCCACTATTGAATTCTCTCAGTAAGCAATACATCGTGCTCATTGTCGTACGACATTTTGATCGCAGGCCGTAAATCAACGCGGCCGGTGTTCACCTGCCCGTTGTAACATAATGGTGCCGTTAACCCATAACTTTATAGTTAGTTATACTGCTCACGTAATGCTCTTAATTAAGAATCTTCAGTTTAATTCTATTACTTTGTTTTACTGCTTCTCCCCTATGTATCTTCATTTGATTACTCGGACTTTGCATAACATTTGCAGGCGTATTAAAAGTAGAACTAATTCTGTAGGAGATAGGTGCTGTTGGAAGTGTTGCTGGATGTACATCGTCTAGAAATTATAGGTTCGTTAGGAGCGTATAGCTAGGAATAGGGGAAAGAAGACACAGAGGAGAAAGTAATGAAATGATCTGAAAGCTTTATTTTTAAGATATAACGTTCGCAAAGATTAAATCATTATTTCGGTTTACTGCGTTTAACGGTACAGTAAAATAAAACAGTGACAGTGATGTGTTTCACTTTACAAAGTGATTTTGTTCAGTATCTAATATAGATTTTTTTTACGAACTACACAGATTGGCCAGAAAAGCTGGTCTTGACTGCTTCACCAGATTGAGAGGTAGCATAGCTCTTAGATCGCCTGATCCTCTATCGCTAGTTACTCGACACAAGGGTCCCTCCGGTGAGGGGTAACCTTGGCTTGGACGGTCACTATGTTACGTAAAAGCATTCCGATCCGAGGGCGCCTGTGATTCGAATTCGCCTACGCGTTTTTTTTAAAGAAAGCTAGCAATATTTCTTTTTTTTTCAGAAATATTACTAACAATCTTGTTAACGATTCCAACTAAGCTTAAGCTTATGCTACGACATGGTTCACGGCAATAGTCGAATGGTGGATTCGAACCCGTCGTGGGTTACGATTACTTACGATTCGCAGGCCGTACCCTAAACCATTAGGCTATTGACGGTTCTTACTTTAACGGTATAGTAGCTTTATACTTTATTTTTTTTACAAAATAATTTAAGCTAGTGTAATTAGTCCTACAAATAATCGTATATAACAACTAATATAAAATCTAAGTGGTAGCTTAGTGTCCTGGCGGTCGCCTCAAGATGCATAGTACGCTAGCAACCCTAGTTCGATCCCCGGCACCAATAAATTTGTTGTAGCAATTTTATGTGCAACATCGCGAGGAAACCTACATGTCTTAGAAAATATTTCTAAGACATGTGAAATCTGCCAATCTGCACTACGGCCGCGTACTACGACTATGCTATGACTATGCCCTTATACTCTCTTTACAGAGAAGGCCCAGCAGTGGGACTTATATAGAGGCTGCAACTTTAACTTTAATAACTAATCTTTAGTATTGGCGTGTAGTGACAAGTGTTTGCAGGAAGTCCTTAGCTGTCCGTAACAAAGGTCTATGACCTAGCACGGTGGCTAAGTTAGTGGTAAGATTAACCCTGTATCGCCTTGCATTTGTATTTATTTTAATTCGATATGTTATTCTTATCTATGTGTATGTTGTGTTTCTATATAGATAAATAAAAATTTCTTTCTTTCTTGTGAGTGCCGAACCATCGGTCGGTTGATATTTCACGGATAATCTACTAATATAGATTATAATTGGATAGATGTTTGTTACTCACGCCTAATCGGATCGGATGTGGATGGAATTCGGTCCTGAGATACATTATAGTCCAGAATAACGTAGAGGCCATTTTTTATTCCGGAAAATATGTAAGACTTTTTATGACAGGCGTTATAAATATGTTACCTTTATTTTTTTTACTAGCGTACCCAGCCCACTTCGCCGGGCTAGATTTTTCTTTATTTTAATAAAACAATAAACTTACACAATTAAATATTTAATTTAACTCGCACAATATATTAAATTATTCATTTCTCTTCGTATTCATTCTCTTCTCAACCGGGTGAAGATCATTACCTACACCCATGTACATGCAATATACTCCATTGTACTTCAATATGGTTCTTAATTACATAAATATATACAACGCATGTGTCAATACAAATTTGGGTTATAAAACAATAGAGTATCATCGTAGTAAATAGAAGCTATATTTGACAATTCAAAAAGAGGAGTGCTTTGATCGTCACCAAACTTTACAGGATTACTCGCCAGGTCAATCTTCAAGGTACCCTGAAAGTTTCATTGAAATCGGTTCAGCCGTTTCGGGGCCTATATGGAACATACCCACACACTTTCTCTTTTATACATATATAGATGTAAACGCAATATAATTCAATAAGCAGATATTCAAATTGATCGATTTGGTTCCTATCTGGAAGTGTTACTCTGTTTCGAAACGAAATGGGCGGGAATCAGCTAGACTTCATTAAAAACCGTAATAAGTAGTATAACATTATTAATGACACCATGTAACAAGTGAGCAAGATAAATGTATCTTTACAAGGACGTTTCACGTTCAAGCGTACCTTACACTGTGTGACTTGGATTGCATTACATTACGTTTCCGCATAACAAGGTTTCCTTGCGTTAAGCTAGTTCATTACAAAATTTTCTCACGTGAAGAGGGTTCATTTCCTCATTAGATCGTTCACGTATTCATTAGGACAACGGTATAAATTTTCTCATGATACGCTCTTGTCAATTCCCACTGGCCATTTCCTGAAATTTTGTGCATAAATCAAGTAAATCAAGTACATTTGTTTACTTAAGTAGCAGAATCCAGTCATTATCGTGTCTCTGGAAAATTCCGTTACGCAGCTCCCGCTTCTAAATATTTGTGAGCGGGGATTTTCGCGGAGATATTTACGGCTCAAAATTTACTTCGTCGACACTGATCAAGCGTTATGAAGTTAATGATGCGATCTCTGAGCCCCAAGCTTGGCTGCTAGCGGGATAGGGCATACGCTTGATGTTAATTTTCAAATATAACAATAAAAAACAAAACTTCACGAAAAAAAAAACCGACTTTAAATCACTCTTTCTTCTTTGTATTTCCGAATTATCGTAGAAATATAACGAAATAGAATTAATCAGAACCTAACCAAACTTTCATCAAACTACCCTTGAAGTACATCGATTCAAATAAAAGAAATAATTTTCGAAATCGGTTGGCGTGATATTGAGTTATTCGTCCATGTCGCGCATATACTTCATGCAAATTTAATATTTGTATGGTTTTATAAAACTTATATGATTACAATATATTTTTTGAATAGAAAAACTTTTTTTTTTAATTTTAACTGCTTTTCCACGGACTGATCGTCCGTGCCTTTTTTATTTGGATTTTTATTTGTTATATTTGCTCCGTTTATAAAAGAGTTTGCTTAAAACTTTTTTTTTTTATTCTTATATTGCAACCACAGACCTGTGTCCGTGCTCTTTTCCAATACACTTCAATTGTTTACTCTGCATTTGTTAAAAAGTGCCACTTCTACAGTTACTATTTTCCTTATTTTTTTTTTTATAAAAAAAAAAAAAAAACTTCAACACTTCGCCTTCGCAGATGCCGCCAACGCCTTTACTTGATTGGAGTGGTCTATCGCCTTCGGGTCCCTGTTCCGAAACGCCATCGCGATGTTGTAAATAGAAATAGAAAAACTTACAATAGTCTAGGTACTCGACACAAGGGGCCTATGGCATTTTGCCAGACTCACCTTATTGTTAAGACACTGTTGCATATAATTTTGTTTTAAATTTTTAATAATAATATTATAATATATTTTAATAATTTATAAGTATGCCAAACTGTAAGGTAATTTAATGGCTATCAGAGATATTAGCATAAAGGAATTAAACCCCTACGTTTCATTGGATACAACTATTTATCTAGTATTTTATTTTGAATTCCTGGCGTTTTGAAAACCATACATTATCTAACGGTTATTTCTGCGTTTCACCTAGTGGCCGTAAACCTATTTTTCAATGCACTTACAACTTGTCTAGTGTTATTTCTCTTCAGCACAGTGGCCATTTAAAATCGGGTGATTAACATGTTCGTTTGCCCTTATTCCTATAAAGACCGTTAATGTTGCCGATGTCTGTCGATTAGACGAACAAACATTCATTTTCAACACGCCCAACCAATATACTAATGGATCCAAACATTTAAGTTATAAATTGCTATTTAGGGAACGGTTGTGTAATTGATTCGCAACGTTAATGGCGAATTTATATTCATAGTCGAGCCGCACGCTCAATACGTAATAAAAAAATACGACTCCAAAACTTCGGTCGGTGTTCTCGCGGAGTGGCTGAGAGTTCTGATAATTCTTTTCTTAGAATATGTGTATGAAGAGAGATTTGCGGTATATAGGCACAATTATAAAGATTCTTAGTAGTGAAGGTATCTGATAAGCGAAGAGTATAGTTTGAAAGACCATGATGTGACTAGAACTGAAATAAAATTCATTAGGAAAGAGAGACGTTTATCGTCTCTTTTTTTTTAATTTAGGGCCAAAAGTGTGAAGCAGTGTTGGTAAAAAACATTCAAACAAAAAGCAGCAAATTTTATGTTACTAACTCTTGGGAACCATTCCAAATAAGATAATCTACATCAATAGTCGATTAAACGGTGTGGTGAGATTGAACCTCGATCTTATGTTTTGACATTTCGTGAGCCATTAAGGCTTTGGACTGTTAAAGCAGGGTGCAGTGAGACAGTCTCGTACTTCTGGGCTCGTAGAATAAGGCTACGTTATCCCCTATCGTAGAAAGCGACTAAAAGGGGGGAGGGATTAACCTCCCGGGACGTGCTGTAGCATAGTGTGTCCCCCTCCCCGCCCTTCGTCAACAAAAAAAAGAGTGCAGTGAGAAGTATCCGAAACCGACAAACAAGTATACAAAGACGTTTGGTTACGCCAGAAGCGAGAGGTATGCCAGGACTGTGAAAAACGGAAATCCGCGATGCATTCTGCATCTAACGTTCGGTTTCTGTTCGTGTTTCGTCCGACTTCTAATATCTACAAAGCGACGAAAATAAGGAATACTAAGCAATTATATAAATATAGTACATGTATCCTCATTAGGAAAATTTTGTGTATACAAAACAATTAATACTAACATCTCTTTTACTAAAAAACGCAGCAACCGACGTGCTAGTTTCCTTGTCATACCAAAAGTTAGAACGAATTACGGTAAAAGATCGATTTGTTTTGATTGAGCACAACTGTACAAAAAAATACCCGCACATGTCAATAGGGTGTACACACTTAGCGCATTCAAAATGCAATTTGCTAAATTCCTTAACGATAACTAATCGTCCCCAAGCAAATGAATGCGTTAGGAGACTCCTTCTTCCGCGTGACAGCGAACTTATTGTTTTATAATATTAGTTATTTATTGTTCTCATGTAAGTGACCTGTAATGCCTAAAGTGAGAATAAAGTTTCTAAAACCTAACGTTCGGTTCGATCTAATCTCGTTACAAGTAAAGGTACATAGAAGGGAACTATGGTACTCTAGATTCTGTGATCTCATTCACCTGGGGATTTTGTATCAACTGGGCAAGTATTTTATCATGCATGTCTTTCCATAGTACCATTAACCTTTGGGAGTCGATATAGATTCTCTAAATTTGATTGCCGATTTACAACCATATTTAAAAATACCACCTTAATAACAGGGCTGAATAACCACGAAAATGAAAAGACAAATTGTCCAAAATTTCATTTTAGGTTTACTCTTCAGAAATGTGGGATGAGGAAATAATGACAAAGAAAATTTATGGTGCGAAAGTGAATTATGGCGCGAACATGGACGACCCCTACAAGAACGTTAATCGACCAGATTGGCAATATACTAGCAGCAAAAATCCTTAATATGAGCTATGAGGATATAGGGAAGTGTATTCAGAATGTGAAATAGTCACTACGGGTATAAACCACTTTGTGAAAATCCACGTTCAAACTTATTTGATATTGTTAGACAATAACAAGTAATTACCAGTAAAAACAAAAACCGACTTCAAATGGAATCAAACGTTAAACGATAATAAACTCGGACGTTCTCTTTGTATTTCCGAATCGTATGTACATTACAAAATAGAACTAATAGAAGCTAACCAAACTAAAGTATCCTTGAAGTACATCCTTTCCAATAAAAAATGAATAATCGAAATCGCGCCAACGCTTCCAGAAGTGGCACTCAAAGTTAGTTTAGCTTTTCGAATGTCCCTTAGATTATCCCTGAAATAGCAACCGACCGAGTCGTGGTTCGGCCATCTCGGGCGCCCTCGGGTCGGAATGCTTACGCATAGTAACCGTCCAAGCCGTGGTTACCCCCCACCGGGGGGACCCTTGTGTCGAATTACTTGCTATAGATGTTCAGGCTAAGCGACCTAAGAGCTATGCCACCTCTCAATCCGGTAAAGTAGTCAAGGCCAGCTTCTCGGTCCAATCTGTATAGTTTGTCATTAAAAAAAAAACGAAATCGGTAGGCGGACTTTGAGTTATTTGTCCTTTTGTCGCGCAAACACTTAATTTAAATTTAATAATTAAATGGTTTTCTTATGGGATGCCATTGTCAGAAATGGACCAAATTTATTTGGGACCACATGGGAAACACCAGTTTTCAAATGGAAAAGAATCATCAAATGCAGCATGTTTTTCGTTTGCTAAATATTTATTGTTTAGTGTAAGTTGTAATTTTCTCTTGTAATTGAATTTATTATTATAAGAAATAAAGATTCTGAAACCCGAAAAGGTTAATATAAGGTATTTGGTCTATTGTCTGTCATTATCAAATACAATAAATGCAATTTTAAGGGAAAGGTACAATCGAGCTTGTGGCTCATTAGAGGACTGCACTAGAAGAGTTGCCACATGTGTTACTGGCCTTGTATGAACTAGAACTTAGTTTAAAATTATTATTTTTTCATTGAGATAGTTGTCCGTTGAACAAAAAAGTTTAGTGGGCTTCTAACTCGAAAAAATCTGTGTCCACGGAAGCTGTTTTATGCATGTGTGTCGGCCGACATTTTTTTTGTCTCTATTGGAATGCGGGACTTCTTTGAGATTATAAGTCTTCCTTAAGCATAGCATTGTTACGTAAAGATTCAACTATACATTGTAAAGATACTGTGTTCAGAATAAAGGGTATTAGCGAGAGAAAGGACTTTGTTGTCACCGTAAAACGATTCTTTCCCAGACGCGTGGATCTATAAACATAAGTGTATAGTTGTAGGAGAGTAAGACTCGAGCCTCCGAAACATAAGACCGGGAGACTTCGGATGACACTTTCGAGTTCTGTCAAGTATAAAAAGATCTCGAAACTGTTATCTGACGGATGCAGCGAACTCCTAAATTTGCTGACAAATGATAAATATGACAAAGTAAACTCGAGAGCAAAAATAAAGGGTCGGTTAAGTATGTTTGAATATCTCGGAAGATAAAAACGCTAGCTAACTGAAATAAATTGTGCATGATAGACAATTAAATATACTTAAAATAAAATAAAATACTTTTATTAATTTATTTATATTTCATTAAAAAACAAAAACTTTAACGAAAAGAAGGAAGAAGGATTTCTTACGTAAACTTGGATAACAAACAGATACAGTATTTTTCATTAATTTTCTTTTAAATTTTAGTACTTAGTGTCGCCACATGGAGGCAACACTATGTACTAATAAAATTATTTTAATTAGCTAGCGTCTTTATCGTCCGAGATATTCAAACTTCCAAACCGTCTCTTTATTTTTGCTCACGGCTATATTAGGGTAAATAAATACTTATATATTTTATTCAGTTTTTTTATAATATCACCTGATTTTAAGTGATACAATCCAAAATAACACTCACCAGCTTGGTAAATGTCTATTCACTTTTCTCTTGAATACTTGAACCACTTACATTGTAATCTGAGGAATAGAGAGATATAATGAAATACTATATAAAGTGAGTCGATGTCTACACTAAAGTCTACTTATGCAAAGAAATCGGCTAATCATCGCTGGAATTCTGTTATCAAGCAATGTAAATAATTTCGGCACTTCAATATTTCTTGCATATATTAATGGATTTGTTTTTTTTTAGCTTACTTTGTTGTTTTAAGGAAAATTTTGTGTAAAAAAAATGTGTGTAACAGACATATTTTTTTAAATTATGTGAAATAGTAGTCACACTATTTATGGCTTATGTCTTGATTATCAGCTCACATAACGTGGACTTAACTATGACAATAAAAAAAAAGAATTCTTTACATTTTAAAGAATTGTGGCCGTGGTGTACACAAATGTAAAATGACAACAGACGTATAGAAATAGTCAGATCTTTGAAACTACTTGTTATTATTTTGTATTTTTTTTATGGTCATTAGTTTTACCATGATCCATTTTAAGGTTATCCATTAATAACCGGACACCCTGTACATAGATGTGAAACGATTCGAGCAGCATTAATACTAACTAGTCGTAATCAGCCACAGAGGTCCAACGAAACGAGCCAACCAAACTTTATCACAGCATGTATGCAAACGCGTCGTCCCATAAAATCGGGCAGGTGTTATTTTACGACATAATTGGAGACGAGATATTCGATCGTAAATAACGTAGAAACCCATTTGTGATTTGACATTAAAGACTCCTATGAACCAGTTCCCTTATTTAATTGTCAACTTCATTCGGTTACTGTTTTTTTTAAGACGTACACAGATTGGCCAGAGAAGCTGGCCTTGACTGCTTCACAGGATTTAGAGGTGGCATAGCTCTTAGGTCGCTTAGACTGAACCTCTATCGCTAGTAACTCGACACAAAGGTCCCCTCGGTGACGGGTAACCTCGGCTTGGACGGTTACTATGTTGCTTGTTGACTCCGTCGGTTGCATTTCACTGACAATCATAATTAAAGTTGCGCTTAACCGCTGATTTGTCGCTAAATCAAACATTGCAGCGAACGTGCATCTAATCACGTATCGACTACGTGCTCTGTTTAATCTTTCAATTTGCTAATGATGAACGATTAGGGAGTTTATACACTGTTTATTTCATTTGCAATTAGTCGTTCGATGCGAAATTTTATTGCAAAACAATTGAACGTAAATTGTGTCTATTAAAATACTTCATATTAGAATTCGGATAGACTCAGCACGGTACACAGAAGTAATAGCAGTCGCTGACCACTTCGTTTACGTGAAAAGGACTATTATTATATATTAATTATAAGGATCAGCGATTCGGAATTTTACACCTAAATAACGGTTTTTAAGCCTTTATATTTATAATATATGTCCCACTGTTGGGCTCAGGTCATCTCTGTAAAGGGAATAAGGGCATAGTCCGCTACGCGGCCCTAGTGCGGATTGCCAGACTTCAAATGCCTTAGAAAAGTTTTCTAAGACATGTAGACTTCCTCACGATGTCTTCCTTCACTGCCGAGTGCGTGAGTCAGCACTTAAAATTACAAGGACAAATTTATTGGTGCCTGCACTGTGGATCGAACTCAGGTTGCTAGTGTGCTATGAAAGCCAACCGCCCGGACACTGAGCTACCATGGCTCACGCTGAGCTACCACGGCTCTTAGATAACGATTTTACAACGTGTCAAATTAGATAATAAACAATAGAATAACAGGCCTAAAGAACGGTTTTGTAGTAGACAATTATATATTTTTTAAAACCAAAAAATAAACATATTTTTATTAATACAGATTTATCTGTAAATAACGTGCAGCGTGTATTTGTTTCCGGTCGTCACATTGACGATACAATCAGTTAGCATACACTAATGACATTTGCCCTTCTCGTCATGTCACAGATGCACGAACTACTAATGCTGAAAATCATCCATTGCATGTTATGTAACGTTACAACAAATTTCATTATATATATATATATGTATATATATATATATATATATATATATATATATATATATATATATATATATATATATATATATATATATATATATATATATATATATATATATATATATATATTAAGTCATCATCATCACTACCCGCATCAATCCACTGCTGGAAATATGTCTTTTTCGATGCCGTCCAACGTATACGATCCTTTACATTAACAAAATAACACGTTTTTCTTTATTTTACTTTACTGGCTATGGTCTACTTTTATATTAGCTTTTAAGTTTAAGTGTAAAAGGAGCGCAAGAATTTCATCAGCGCTCTTTCATAGAAAAAAAAAACAAGCGAACGGACTGAATATTTTTAATAAGCGACTGCATCAAAGTAGCTGAAAGTCGCAGGGGAGCTTTGTGTAAGCCGCTTTTTCTTGAGAACAGTACTAAAAAATAAAGAACAACGTTTCTTTGTAGTTTTATCAATATTAAAAAGTGTTCAAGTATTCTCCGTTATATAATACCCAAGAAATCTTCAAATCATCCGCTCTAAATACCACCCTGATCGTGACCACGATCCTCAGACATGAGGGACCGACACTAGAGAGAGAGAGATAATAATAAGAAGGGTAGAGCGTGATACCTCTAGTTATACCTCTTTGGCATCATTATAAAATAGTGTTTAATTAATATCATTAAATAATACATACGGATAGTTAAACTCGATTATATTGGAGCACTTGAAAAACTATTTAAGCACAATTTTTCCACTGCTTCAACCTGTTATATTGTTCATAACACGCCTAAAGAAGAATGCAGCTTCAACCCGTGACTTTAGTGTTATGCGCATCTTAAAATTTCACTCTCATGATTTCTCACACATACACTCTATTTTGCACACATACAAAAGCCTACACAAAGAAATGTGAAGTCCCTGACTCCAGACCTAGGTACTAATAGATCTGTGATTTAGAAGTCAGTGTCTTCTCCCATTTACTATGCACAGATATTTCAAAAAGAATCTATTGTAAAATACATATTGAAAGGTCTTTAAGTGTTTATGCGTGTGTGGGTGTTTGTGTGTTGCGTGTAGTGTGAGTGTGTGTGCATGAGTTTGTCTTTTACTCTCACTAATATTGCCATACAATTTTACATATACAAATTATATTTTAAGTATGAACCATATTTACATTAATAAAGTTTCCGTATGTTCGTAGTTAAGTTTCACGACAATAGTCGAATGGTGAATTCGAACCCACGACCTTACGATTCGCGGGCCGCACCCTAAACCATTAGGCTATTGACGGAAGTCAAGTAACCACTTTTTAATAGTAGCCTTTCATTAATATCATATGTTTTTTATTTATCCTGTTATATAAATAACACGCCTAAAGAAGTGTAACTTCAAAATGTAACATTCTTAATTGAAATTTGTAAACTCTGCCCACATATGTGAGTTACAGGCGTAAGTGTTTATTGTTAATATTTATAAGGTGTTTCATACGAGACGTCATACGGTTTAATGTATTTCTTGTGAGCCAATAACGGCCGCTCCGATGTCAAACGAAATGGGACACTAATGATATTTTAATAGTACTACAGGAAACGCTAACGTTGTGATAAGCATGTACAACCCTTTCCGAAATGCATGTTATTGGTGAGATAAAATAAACGTTTGAATTCATTTGAAACCAGTTCTTACATATGATATACATTTTTGAATCGTTTATAAAAATTGTTTAGATCTTTAAAAACGTCTTTTAAAGGTTATAAAAAATAAATTTTTAACATTCCCCGAATGTCACACGAATTTCTATGGCAATTCTTTTACCTGTACAGCTATAAAACTGGAATAGTTTGAGATTAGGGAGGCTTCGTCAACTAATGTCTTTAAATCGCGTGTATCTGAATTCTTTCTACTCACACAATGAAAAATTACAAACCTGTACTTTTTCATTGTTTGAGTCTGTTTCTTACGCTGTCTGAATAAAGCTAGTGTATTATTTATTAGACTATTTCATTCCACAAGACCTAAATACTAGTTTTACACTTAATAACTTATTGTGCTTAAATGTACTAAAGGCATATTATTAGCGTTATAACATAAAGCAATGTTGATTTAATCTTATTACTAAGTAAATCAATTTTAAATCTGTGGAAAGACCCTGTCAAAACTTATCGAATTTAAATTAAAGGACTGGAAGGGTAAACAAAAACTCGTTTATTGTTAAGGCTTAAACTTTCCTCTCCAATGTTTGTTTGCGTTTCTATTTTGTTTTTGAAATATTGCCCCGGTATTAAAATTATGTTCATGTCTACTTATTTTCCATCATACACCCATCATGCATGTATTTATTTACCTTGGTTTCCATGCTGTTTATATTTTTTAAATTTGTATTTTTAATATCGAAGGAAGAAATTATTTACGAATAATACTGTAGCGGCCACTTAGTTGAACAGCGTAGATCCTTCCTAATAAGAAAGTTAGTCCTGGGATTTTATCCTGGGTTATAAATATTATAGGATGGGATGTCCAATTAAATCTTTACTTCTTAGTGAAAGGAAAAAAGACGAAGGTAAAGAACATACAAACAAATCGTCACTTATCACTAGCTTACAACATTTATTCCAAACAAGTTAGGGAGGAAATTTTACGAACTGTAAACTAACAAATATCCAATCAAACCGGTCGAACCATCTAAAACCTTCATCTTAAGGCCCATACACAATGGCAGCGATCGCAGGAGAAGAGAAATTGATAAACTTTATAATAAAATATAAATTTAAATAGGCTCTCCCTTTTAACTATACCGAGATTGATAATCATAGAACGGTGGTAGCTCAGTGTCCGGGCGGTTGTCTCAAGTTGCATTGCAGGCTAGCAACCCGAGTTCGATCCCCGATGCCGGTACCAATAAATTTGTTGTTGCAATTTTATGTGCTGATTTACCACGCGTTCGGCGGTGAAGGAAAACACCGTGAGGAAACCTACATGTCCTAGAAATTTTTCCAAAGATATGTGAAGCCTTCCAATACGCACTGGGGCCGAGTGACGGACTATGAGCTTTTTTTTTATTTTAACAGCTTTTCCACGGACTGATCGTCCGTGTCTTTTTATTTGGATTTTTATTTGTTATATTTGCTCCGTTTATAAAATAGTTTGCTTAAAGCTTCAACACTTCGCCTTCGCAGACGTCGCCAACGCCTTTACTTGATTGGCTTGGTCTATCGCTTTCGGATTCTTGTTCCGAAACGCCACCGCGATGTTGTAGTCTTCCAGTCTCTCGCTGGTGGCATTCATAGCCCTTTGGATGAACTGGGCTATGGCGTCATTGCTGCTGTCTGCGTAGTAAGTGCAGCTGATCGTGTGACGAGATATTGCCACTACTGCATGGGGGACACTGTTGTGCAGGTGTAGGTTCTGTGTTGACGTGCGCACGATCACTACTGTCTCGTACGTATGGACTATGACCTTATACTCTCTTTACAGAGAAGGCCTGTGCCTAGCAGTGGGACATATACAAAGGCTGTAACTTTGAAATAGATAAAAACAACAATATTTTCGTTTCACCAAGCATACTATCCCCATATATGAAAGGTGAAATGTCATTTACATTTTCTACAAAACATTTTCAATAAAAAACTTAAGTCTCAATATAATATTGACTCGAACATGTAATGACCGTGCTTGCGTTTTCATTGTGAATGGACCCTTAGGCAAGGAAGTATAAATTAAGAAGCGTGAAATTCCACCACATACTGTCAGTCTATACACAATGACTTCGAACGACAGAATTAAAATTCTTTTTCAATTTTTATATCCTCGAAACGCGCGTCACAACCGGTGCCTTTAGTATTGTATTTCTATGTTACTAGTAGGTAAGGCAGAGAAGAATCAATTATTAGTACGTGTTGGCATCAGTTGAGTTCTCTTGGAACCCGAAATTATGTAAATGTTTATGATAGCGTACGTGACTGCGAAAACTGCGAGTATGTTTTTATTTTCTTTTGAGTTAAATTCTTCCCGAAAAGAGTACTGGCATTTATGTAAAGTATAAAAATATGATTTCATCTCCTTTTAATATACAAAACTTATTTTTTTAACTTAATAAAATTTGTTCATCTATTATTTATACACGTTCCATTATTTATTGTACTCTTAATGTCGATATTAATTCCAAATAAATGTTGTATTGCGCGCCCACGACTTTAGGTAGTCCGGGGCACCGCTGAAAATCAGCGCTGTCGCATCCTTGCGATGGCATATGCTGAGACGGTGTTCAATATTGGCAATATATCTTATATCTTATTTGTCTGTTTTTTTCTTTAACTATATTTTTTTCTGTCTTTTTGATATTTCATTTTTTGTGCCAATAAACAATATGTCTATGTGCATGAATATGTCTAAAGCTACGTTTTTTTATAAAAATAGGGACCAACCAGCTTACTTCTTGTAGACACGTTTTCGACAGACACACAAAGTGTCCATTTGCGACCGTCGAAGGTTGCGATAATCCTTGCGCGTTACCGCTATTTTATGGGAAGGCTCCACCTGTTAGGCGGTAGGAACGTTCTCTCCCTTAAGTGGCACTCAAAGTTAGTTTAGTTTTTAAATGTCCGAGATTATCCGTGAAATAGCTACCGAGTGAGTCTTGGTTTGACCCTCTCGGTCGCACTCGCTTCGGAATGCTTACGGTAACATAGTAACCGTCCAAGCCAAGGTTTCCCCTCACCGGGACGAACCTTGTCTCGAGTTACTAGATATAGAAGTTAAGGATAAGCGGTAACCAATCCGGTGAAGCAATTCAGAAGCAACGTCAGCTTCTCTGGCCAACCTGTGTAGTTCGTCACAAAAAAAGCTTACGACTCTCAAGTGAGTCACTAGTATCATAATTACCAATAAATAACATTAGAGGAGCTGCAGGTGCGTTGCCTGCCTTTAAAAAATGAGTGTGTTTCTTGCAAGTCTTATTGGAACAAGTTGGATCGGAATCGAACCTTCGACCATAAAATCGTTAGTCGTTCATTTTTTATTAGGCTATCACTGCCGTAAAGTGGTGCTTAAACAACAATGCACAGCAACAAACAATCGAAAAGTCCTTCAAATCGACAATAGTGGCCTAGTAGTACTTCGAACTACAGTACGCCTTCAATTACGCGATTGCTATTCTAGATTTTTTTTTTTCCATTGGTTTTCGTTTAACTAGCTCAATACAATTTATTATTGCATTTGTATATTTCATTCAACAACATATTAAATATTGGACTATTTTATTATGTATTCTGTGTTTAGCTTACTAAATAATTCTACGAAGAAGCTTACTTCTTAAAAATGGAGGCAATAGTAGGTAACAGGAGGTAATAACACAAGGCGAGTCTCATACTCCTTTGTCAATACTTCTATGTAAAAATACATAACGTATTTGGAAACGAATTCAATAAAGAAGGAAATTTTTCAATGTCTTTTTTTTAATAATCTAGGCCGATTTTGATTTTTATTATTTAAAGGGTTTACTTTCAGTTGGGTTCCGTATTATTTTGTTGGTTTAGACCCTTGGGTTCCGAGGATATACCTTGAAATCGTATACAAGAATGTATGTTAATTGAGATTTTGGTAAAATCAATATAATTCAAGACTTAATAAGTACTAATTAAAGACAAAAAGAGAAGAAAGAGAAGATGTGCTCCTTCTTCTTCTTAAAGTTCCATCTTCTTGCGAAGTTCCACAGTCATTAGGGCAAATTGCATTCTCGACCCCGCGGCTCTAAAAGCCGAACGGGTGCCTGTTCCGAATCACTGGCGTAGGTTTTTGAGCCAAGATGTTCTTCTTCTACACTTCGCTTTCCTTGGATGGGTAGGTAGACTCCAGATCTTCGTAATATCTTAATCTTCTATCTTTGATACTTCGAAAATAGAAGACAGCATCCGCGCGTAGTAGCGTTACATCTCCAGCGGTACAACGTTTACATTGATTTTATTTCAAGTCAGTTTTTGTTTTTACTATATGATTATTTTTAAAATAATAGTGGTACCGGTAATTCCGAAAAGCGATATCATATTGGATCTTTAAATTTGCTATATTTATGAGCATTGTAATGGTTACAAAAGGTTAGTAGATTGTCAGCCCTGTAGTTCTGGGCTCTCAAGAATAAGACTTTGGTATCCCCTGCCTGTTGTAGAAGGCGACTAAAAGGGGCCTCGGTTTCACTGGGTGACAAGGGTGGGGACCCGGGAAGAAGGCGACATCGGCTGACTCGTGTCGCCTTACGCTGCGAGGGCACAGGGGGGGAGGGAGTAACCTCGCCCCCACGAGACGTGCTCTCCTTGAGCACAGTGCAAAGGGGCTCCGGTGCGTTCCACGTTGAGATCCCGGAGCCCCTCGTCATGCACCGAGGAATGGGCCACCGGGGAGGTTTAAGTCGGTAAGAACCCCACACAACCGCCGCCTTCCCCCCAGAAGGCGAGGTATCTTTCTGAAGATTTCGTCCCCGTCAACAAAAAAAAAAAGATTAGTAGATTGTAAGGAATTTTGCCGTCCGCTGAGGCGACCGATCGCTTCGTTTTAAGTGTACGGTAAATCCTTTTAAAACACTGCAGCGGTATTTTCTTTAAGTATCCACCTCTCTTAGTTATCTAAGGCTCGTCTAAGTGGTTCCAGGGACGTCTGCTTTCCATAAAAATCCTGATAAGGGTAAAGGAGAATAACAAGGACCTATTCGAAAGATTTTTGACATACCTAAAATTCCTTAACCTTTCCCTTGCGTCGTAAAACTTGGTATTCGTGAGCTTGTTTAAAATATTCTCAGTTTCACTGCGTTTAGGTAAGTTTTATTATGTATACAATTAACATAAATTTTTCTACTTTAATTCTTGAGTCTCAATTTTGAAGGTAGTTACTGTATTTATATCATCTTTTTACAGCTTTGACTGTGGCTGTAGAATTAAGATATATTTAAATTTATAATAGAGTGAAAAAGTGTCTACGTATATATTTTTTTATTTAAAGCACATAATTGTAATATATTTTATGTAAATTGTTGTATGTCCCGTAATTCAACGTCCAACGGTAAGGTGGTGGTATGTGACTGGAAATTCAGATCTTGTGCTAGATGTGTGGGTGCTGATTTTTTCACAGTTTACAGTAAGAACAGTTTCAGGGCCTATATCAGAAGAAAAAATTATAAGGATTTTTTTATTATTTTTGTCAAGGCTGTCATACAGTCACTAGTCATTCACCATTGGACGTTAAATTACGGGAGCTGAATACATGCTGTATATATGTGTAAAAGTAGATATGAACAATAAACAATAGAATAAAATAAATAATGCCAACCTGTCGCTCCAAGTAGACCAACGGGCGACGTTCAGTAATAGGACTTCATAAGTTGTACTGAAGAGAATTGCTTACTCCATTTAGGCCTGGAGCACACTGTAAAAAATATAAAAAATTTGCTCTCATTTCCTATTTAACTCTAGCAGAGATCACCTTTCACAATCCTCTATGCGATTATTTATGTATCGAAGTTTAGTATTTTACCTAAACATTCGCATCTTCTGGTCACTAACAACATTTTTTGTCGAAAACGCCTCCTTACGTTCTCACAAATTAGGTGTGTAGCAAAAAACATGGTAAAAGAAACATATGTAGGCCGCCGGGGTCCGAGTAACTGATGCGTTAAGATTTCGATTCGAAATTCTTTTCTCATTTTTAGGCGATATTCGCACGTTAAGATCTTTCTTGATCTATACCTCAAAATAACTATTCATCTACACTGTATGTACATGATTTTTGCAATATTAGCAGCAGCAAAACAATAAAGCAGCCAATAATAATGCATATAAAAGATATATTAATTAATATCGGCTATCTATTAATAATATTTATATCGTATATATGCATTAATATTGGCTGCTTGGTACTCGAGATAAAAACAATTAATTCTTGAATTGAAAAGATTTTTTAAAGATGTTTTAAAAATCACTATTAAGCTAATTCTATGTGCCAGGATAACCTTATACATCTTCAAAGTAATGTGTAAAACTTTAAATAATAAAAAAAAATTATTTTAATTTTATCAGAAATGTTTGTTTTTTTTTGTCAGAGGAAAACAATGTAGTTATCAGTTACTAGTACAGTAATCATATAAATTATTAATATAGACCTTTTAAGCTCCGACATGACTAGTAACAGTTGGTGGTACCGTGACTGGACATACCGTATCATTCCTTAACGTACGAATAACCAACGATAGACTTGTTAATACTTTTTATATTCACCTTGGTCCTGCCAACCCATTCAACAATAAACGGTAGAAGCCTTTACGTCTGGTGTACAGCTTTGGACATTTCACCTGTCACAAATGAGACCAAACAGGCTTGGTGAAAAGCGAACAGATGATCGACTTACGTTTCGTTACTCTTGATAAAGAAAGTAATTTAACATATCAAGGATATGTATTGTACCATGTATGATCCATGATATTTTAAACGGGTAGTTGGGTAAATATCCCATCAATTAAGTTTTATATATTTGATTATGATATATAGTGTATGGAAAGGTTATATTATCCTTAAGTTATTCTACTTGGGCACATTATCACGCACAAGATCCGACTTTAACACAGCAAGTATTTAGAACACAAATAATAATACATTTATAGATCTAGAGAAAGACGTCATGTCTCACGCACTTCAGAAGAATAACGGTTTATCTGCTTGAAGACAACTGCCTGCCGCGATTTTTTTATCTCTGTGTCGATGCACGATCCCACTCTAAACTTGAGACAGACGCGACAGACTCGAAGGCCACAGACAGACGCATGGCTGGCTGGGGCAATAGACAAAGCGCCGGTATTGCCAATAAACCCTAATGTTGCCCCATGAATAATATTGTTACCTAAAAATAGTGAGAGGGAAATGGTTTTGTTCAAGAAACCGTAGTAAATAATATTTTCCCAACAATATTGTCGTTAAAAACTTTGTTTCTAAACGTCAAAGATGAATATTCGATAATTTACATCTCCCTACAACCTGAAGATATTTATAGTAATCTCTCATGGATTAACACCGTGAGTAAAATGTATTCACTAACAATGTAGTGTTACCAAACACGAACGGATTTACTCAAACTGTTCGTACACCCATATTTGCACGTTGTTAGGGAAAAGGGGTTCGGCTAAATCTTTGCATTTTCACTACGGTTGCTCCTTCTGCTTCCCAGGAATTATCCCCGTAAGTAAACATGGCCTCGCCTGTTTAAATAGACATTTATCTCTAAGGGCAGAAACTACTAGTCAGAATTTAATCCCGTATTATTTATGACAAAGCATTTGACAACAATTATTTATATCAAACAACGTAACCCTTAACTTGATGTTAACTGTTCGGTTTATATTATAATGTATACATTTGTAAAACCATATTTATCACAAGTCGGCCCGTTCTTTAGTAAAATTAATTACTACTGCGAAGACTTCAAGTAGTGTTAATTAATCCTGTTATAAAATACTTTAATCTCTAGCAAGTAATTAATAATATTTCTATAACCAATTACTGTGTTGTTACCAAGTAGATATTATATTACACTGGTACAGTATATAACGTAGTATTTCTATGGATTCGTTTAGCTTATAAAAGCGTAAGCGCTTATAAGCTTATGATGTTGTAGCTTAATGGTTATAATATCCTATACATCTCATGTTCCAGATTGGTTTCCTAAGGAGAGGAAATTCTACATATCCGTTTATATTTTCACAATTGTTTGTTTGTGTTTTGTATGCTATTTCTTTTGACATTGCATCTTTTTGCGATCTTATTGCATTAAATTTTGAAATACTATTAAGTTGGTAGAAGGAATACGTGATCATTTGGTTTAAAATTGATTTTTAGATTGTAGCAGATCATATGCTTGTTGTTGATTCTTATACTATACCAGCCCTGTAGTTCTGGGCTCTCAAGAATAAGACTACGGTATCCCCTGTCTGTCGTAGAAGGCGACTAAAAGGGGCCTCGGGTTCACTGGCCGACGAAGAAGGCAACTCGGCTGGCCCGTGTAGCCTTGCACTGCGAGGGCACAGGGGAGTAACCTCCCCGGGACATGCTCTCCTTGAGCACAGTGCAGAGGGCTCCGGTGCGTTCCACCGGAGATCCGGAGCCCCTCGTCATGCACCGAGGAAAGGGCCACTGGGAGGTTTTAGTGGGTATAAACCCCACATAACCGCCACCTTCCCCCCAGGCGGGGTATCTTTTTGAAGATTTCCTCCCCGTTACCAAAAAAAAAAGATTCTTATATTGAATTGCGTGTTATCGAATAATTTTAATCCGATTGAAACATCCAACCGTCTACCCGAGAAGGCGAGGTGGTCTTGGTGCGATAAGTTGCTAATTTTAAAAGTTCAGACTGAGCGCTCTAAAGGCTCCGTTACCATTACCAAATAATCATTTTAAAAGAAAAAGCATATAAATAATATCGTATCGATCTTTCATAAAATAAAACCTTAACGTGCAACCCTAACATGACCGTTACAGAGTCTATGATTGTTGATAAATTAAATTCTCCGCTAAACGTTGGGGCCAAAAAATATAACTCTATTTTCTCTGATAAATCTCGGACCTAGAACATAACGTTCAACATTTTATGTGAAGTAATTGGAGCACATATTTAAAGAATTACGCAATCAGGATCGAACATTTTAAACTTCCACACCTATAAAGTTATTTAATGTAGCTACGTTGAAAAATGAACTGTCTCTGTTTTTGTTTTTAGAGTTTTGTTGATACTTTGTTGTTGATAAAGGTTTTAAAATGTGATGGCTCAATATCTGATATAATTTATATTTTTGACGACGTGAACCAGCCTCTAATAAGTTTTGTGCGGGTTTCTGATGTTGTTTATATCCCGTTTGTGAATAAATATTAAAATTACTGACAATCAATTGCAACGTTTCGATTTTGAACGTGCAGCATATTTTTAGCATAGCACCGTTGTTTTCATTCCACTGATTGTAATTTTCTCCATATTTCTTCCTGTCACACTGATTTTAGGAATAATTCTTTTACCTATAACGCAATAAGACTCTGGAATGCGCTGCCAACAAATGTACGTACAGATAGAACTAAATTTACTTTCAATCAGTTACTATGGAAGCTTTACCTAAGCAAGGGCCGGACCGGGACCTGCTCTCCTTGAGTGCAGAGGGGCACCGGTGCGTTTCTCTGGAGATCCCGGAGCACCGAAGAAAAGGCCACCGGGGAGGTTTTAGTGGGTAAAAACCCCACATAACCGACGACTGCGGCGGGGTATCTTTTTGAAGATTTCCTCCCCGTTAACTAAAAAAAATACACATACCAGTCTCTTGCTAAGGAGACCATGTATTGTACACAAAAATACATAATGTAATTCAATATGAAATTTTTGTGAAAGCGAAATAAAAAAAACTATTAAATCTTTCCGAAAGAAACGCGGACGATCTGTATCTATAGAATGTCTGTACGTGATTGGAAACCATAGTAATAGAATTACACCAATCAAAGTGGTGTCGATCAAATTAAGGGTTATATGAATGTTTATTTTGTTTTTGTTTGCTGTTGATTTTTTTTTATTTTCTTAGTTTAATATTAATGTTTCGTTTTGCAGGTAATTAACTACTTCCTGTTCAGTAATGTTACGTGTACTTCGAAAATCTGGTAAAGTAAAAAAAATACTCGTTTATTTACATATCGGCGTATACACGTTGTCCACGGATGAAATAACTAATAATTCATGAGAATTGCAAAATGTGATGCGTAAACAATTTACTAAATTTACAAGAGTTCGCTTCTGTGGGTCAAATATCGTATATATACGCGTGTCGAACAAGAGCTTGGGTCTAGTAATCCGCTTAAAGTAACTGACCCAGCCATGATTCGGCCCTCTCGGAGTAAATAAATAATAAATGAGTTTTTGAAGAATTTAAAGTGGGACACGCTTTAAATTACCACCGCCGTGGTAGCACAGTGTCGGGGCGGCTACCTCAAGTTGCGTAGTACGCTAGCAACCCGAGTTCGATCCCCGGTGCCCGGCACCAATGAATTTATTTGTTGCAATTTTAAAAGGCGCTTAACCATGTGCTCGGCGGTGAAGAAAAATCGTGAGGAAACCTACATGTCTTAGAAAATTTTCTACGACATGTGAAATGCTAATCCGCACTAAGGCTACGTGGCGGACTATGCCCTTATACTTTCTTTACAGAGAAGCCTGTGCCCAACAGTGGGATATTTATATAATAAAGAGCTTGTATAGTAAAAGTCTTGAAATTACTGATAATAACGATTTATTGAAATCGAACAAGGTAAATATGGTGGTGACACAATGGATGGAGCAATAGATGTGAAAAAGTGTTGCTGTAATTAAAAATACAAAAAATTTACCGTGTCACATAATGTTGCTATTATAATAAAGTAACAAAAACACCATACAATATTTTATGTTTTGTAGAGTAGAGATAACCTAGTAGAGCTGTAACCTTACCTTTGGACACGTATAAAATTTATTTTTATTTATACGCGAATTAAGCTAAGCTGTCAGTTAAACTATCGAATACAATCCACTCGCACGACCTCGATTCCCGTTGAAGACCATGAAGTTTATGACAGGTGTGTATTATGAGACGTCGCGAATACCTCAATGAATAAGGTCGAATGCTTCTTTTTCCCCAGCGCGCTACAAGGCGTCCCACAAACTTCATAATAACATACTTTATGCACCGATAAAGCCCTTATCTCAGGGTACCCTTTTCTCAATAGCACATTCTTGAGTACAAGAAGATACAGTCTGCGATTATCAGCAGAGAAATGATTTTCGACCTTAGTACTGAAGTTTTATGGTTGGGTTTCTTGTTTCTCGTGCATCACTAACAGGTGCGGATGTGGTGCGGTTTATGGAAGTACCTAGTCCGTCATCCAAGTATCTTTAAAATGTAGTTATTTACTTTTGTTTAAGATTACAAACAATTAAAGATGACGTAAAACTTTTTCTGTATCATTACGATTGTATTCGTACTACACGATAGAATACATAAACTTTATTCAATAAAAGCAATCGAAAAACAAACTACAGGAATAAAGTAATTATTATGGACGACATTTTTATGTGTTTTATGTCGGTTTAATTCATTTTGTTTGCATAATTAAAAAAAATCGATAGATATAATCGAAATCCTATAAATAATTGTTAATTTTTGTTTTTGTTAACACAATGTAAATGTAGTTAACATTCACATTGTGTTACTACATAGACGAGCTAGACCAGTGGTGGGTAAACTACGGCCCGCGGGCCAAATCTGGCATGTTAAAGCATTTCATCTGGCCCGCCAAGGCTTTGTTTTGTTAATATTTTGGATGTGTTATTGTAAAATTGTTTCCGTTTTATTTATATCAGTAGTGTTTATAAGGTTTAAAACCTTTAAAAATTCACGGTTTGTTTTAAAAAAAATTATAAAGTCGTAAATTTTTACGTAAAAAGCCAAAAAAATAATTGCCATCAACAATTTGTGTAATTTGCTTAATTAGCTTTTAATTATTTTGTTAAGTAGATTTTATAAATATTTTTTTCGGTCAAATTTTGGCCCCTTTTAAAGTATTTCTTACAATTTGTGGCCCGCCAACCAAAAAGTTTGCACACCACTTAGCTAGACTGTAATTATTGAAACTTTCGTTATGTGTATGTAGGACTTGTCTATTGAGGTAACTGTGGCAGACGTTTACCACAAACGAATATACGAATGCAGTTATGTAAACAATGAAAAATGAAAACAAATACCGCCAACTTGTACAGCACAAGTGTATTATGCAAACAGAAATCAAAACTTCCTTTCGCTCGAATTCACTATCTCCGATTCGACGCAGTATGAATTCAGATTGAACGCGAAGTTTGAAACGACATCGGCTGCAATCTGCCGCCTGTATTGGATTTTTTTTCTATCTTCTACTACCTAATGAACTACATTTTAAATATTTTCCAAATCGTTCACGGTATTAAGTAAAGTCAACTTAAGTTAATTAATTCAAAGTTCAACGCTCTTTCGTTATAAGGGTATGTACATTTTACTATATCAATATAATTACGGGTATAAATTATAATTCATGTTTACATAAAAGCACTCATGTTTTATCACAGGCAGAGATTACGCACGATTATGAATTATCACGATCCTGGTAACCCTGTCTCCCCCTTTATATACACACATACATGTTATATAATTTATAAATATCTATCTAACGTATAAGTAACTGTTTAATATAAGCATTATGATTTTTTTTTTAATGATGAACTACACAGATTGGCCAGAAAAGCTGTTTCACCGGATTGAGAGGTGGCATAGCTCTTGGGTCGCTTAGCCTGTACCTCTATCGCTAGTAATCGACACAAAGGTCCCCCCGGTGAAGGGTAACCTCGGCTTGGTCGGTTACCATGTTACGCGTAAGTATTCCGATCCGAGGGCGCCCGAGAGGGCCGAACCACGACTGGGTCGGTTGCTATTTCACGGATAATCTAAGGGACATTCAAAAGCTAAACTAACTTTGAGTGCCACTTCGGGAAGCGTTGGCGCTGGGGGAAGAAGTGGCTAAATAAACTCCAGCAACGCTCCTAACATCTACGGGGTGGGGCCTGCCCATAAAATAGCGGTAACGCGGTAAAAAAAAAAACGCGCGAGGATTTTAAAAGTACTTTAGTTTCTACATGGCATTATTCTCTCTATTCTAGACATAACATCCTCTTTTAAAACAAACTTTTGTTGTAATAACATAATATAATTTATATTTCACATCCACTCTTCCGTTTCACTGCATCGTTCAAGTATTGAAGTGAAAGGCTTCAAACCAACTATTCCGATTCAGTTATTCCGGTTTTCGAATGCATTGAAAATTCTGAATAAATATGTATGTAAATACATGAATATACCTATTTTAATTTGATCGAAATAATTTATTTATTTATATTTCATTAAAAAACAACAACAACAACTTAAACAAAAAAAGATAACTTACATAAACTTGGATAATACAGTATTTTTCATATAATTTTATTCATTAATAAAAATATTTTGTCAATGTGGCAACACTAAGTACTAAAATTGAAATAAAAAAAATAATAAAAAATACTGTATGTAAATAAATTTTTAATGAAATATTAATAAATTATTAAAAAAAATTATTTAATTTTAAGGATATTTAATTGCCTATCATGCACAATTTATTTCAGTTAGCTAGCGTCTTTATCTTCCGAGATATTCAAACTTTCTTAACCGACCCTTTATTTTTGCTTACGATTGTATATATAGATAGTATGTCCTTCTATTATCACTGATAAACAGTGTGCTATACCCTATAAAGTGACAGCCCATGTGGCACTGTTGGTTACAGGTTAAGATTATAAATGCATAATCTGCCACAGGGCGTCGGTTAACGAATTCACATGTTCCTTAACCGCCGAGCACGTGGTATTGGGTCTTATGGGAAAAAAAACTAAACTATATCGAAGACCATATAAAAAAGATCTACAGGTAACTTAGACTGTCGCCCATTAACAGTCTCATTATAGAGCACTGTAAACAAAGGAGAGGGACCATTGTTAAGTGGACATTTAACAAGTGCGTCTTTATTATTCTTTTGTCAGTTGTTTTTTGCTTTTGCTATGTGTGCATTTTTGTGATGTTGGGGGCGAGGGGGCGAGGGGTGCATCTGAGGTTTCATTGTGTAGTCGACGTAGTTTGCGGCAGCTCAGTAGCTCCGAGACCTTTATAGGGGTTGGTAGTGCGTGGCGCTTCCGCACCCGCGGTAATCGGTATAGTACGCTCCGCAAAGTGAAGTTTGTTTTCGTTGTTAATTTTTTTTATTATTTAAATTTTACATGGCTGGAAAATTAAGGTTTACGATTAGTTTGATATAGATGTTTGCAATCACATTTTTATATGTACATAATTTTCGATTCCATTAATATAGTTCCCACTGGATGTGTTTTTATAGTGAACTATTCAGGTAACGTGACGAAACTTTTAGTTGACTTCGGAATTAATTCTCAAAAGATACAAGTAAAATAAGATTTATTCTCCAATTTTAAACCCGTTTTGTATAAAAGGACGTTATAATTTAGTTCTATAATTCAATCGTCTTAGTATATCGATAGCTAATTTCACTCAGTAAGAAAACCGCTTAGTTATGTTCAATTTTAATTGTTATATATACCCAAAAATACATGTATAAATTAATACCCATATTTAACGTATAAAAAGTTATTCAGCTTACTACTACATATATAGAATGTGATAAAAAATAAACATATATACATATAGACATACATTAAATACTTAACTCACAACACTTATTGTAAATAAAAAAGTTTGTCCATCCGTAACCCACATGCCACCACTTGAAATTCATTTGAAAGCCGTTTTAATTTGATCCAACTCAGGATTCTATTCAAGTACAATGAAATTGATTTACTCATGAGAACATTTTGTAGTTAAACAACGCATAAATAATTATTTGTTGACTAATAAATATATGGAAAAATTGATTTTCGATTTAGGCATTTAACTCATCACCAATGTTAATTTCGACTTACACCTAAGTAGGTGAATCCATTGCCTTCTTAATAATCAATAATATTCAAACATTTATTACTTCCAATAAGAAATCTTACCGTGACTTTTTGTATTCATTGATTGATTTGTCGTTTACTATCTATTAGCGTATGTTACGATGTCACCATAAATAGGTTTCGAAACTTCGCTACTTGCTATTCCGGGAGTCATATCAATTCTTCACGGTAATAATACTGAGAAATATATTTCCAGAACCCTGATTGATGCATCTGATCGTGTTGAGTCGCCTTTTCGAATCTGAACACGTCTGCTTCATTATCGTTTTGAGCTGAGGGTCGTGACCATCAAAAGAGCTGCTTTGAATGAGCATTCTCCACTCTCTTCTCTTTTGGGCCAGGTTAGCCAGGATAGCCGTCTTTAGTTTTAGTCTGGTAGCTCCTCCAATAGAGTCCGTCCATCTAGTGGCTGCCTCTGCTTCTTCTTCCTTCGACGCAGCAACCAGCAGTAATTTTACTGAACTCTGAACTCTCTGAACACGTATAAACTTCTAATGAGTTTCTAAGGATTCCTTGTACTGTTACTGATAATAAACGCTTTGCGTTCTAAAAGGTCGGCGCATCGCCACCCGGTGAAGTTGTAAACGACTTTGAACTAAGAACGACGATTGCCTTAAAATTGTCTTAAAAAAATAAACAGAAAAAACTATTGGAACGTTCTTATTGTTTTGACTTCAAACAAGCGCATATAACATTACCAACTCAGAGGGATTTATTATTGTTGAGTATTTGCCCTGAAGACAAAGGAACTTCTTCTGTCCACTGCACCTCTCTCCATTCTTCGACTACTACATATGCAATTTTCTTCTTCTATCTAATTTTACATAGCCCAAGACGACGTTACCCCTCACCGGGGGACCCTTGTGTCGAGTTACTAGCGATAGAGGTTCAGGCTAAGCGACCTAAGAGCTATGCCACCTCTCAATCCGGTGAAGTAGTCAAGGCCAAGCTTCTCTGGCCAATTTGTGTCGTCAAAAGAAAAACTTTTATCTAGCGATTTTCCGGCCTATTACCAAGTCTGCTTTTCTACTAAGTCTACTCCACTTTTCCCAGTCTTTGGTGTCCCCTTTTGTGATTGTTCTCTACCACGTCCTCTCTCACGATGAATTGCCAGCGTTTTTTGGGCCGACTGCAGTATCTTGGACCTTGTACAATTACGACTATGTGTGTGTCATCTGTATCCGACGTATTCTGGAGACCTGCGGCCTAAGTTACATGTACAATTATTCACATTATTGTTAATCAAATCGGTGTTATTTACACTATTAAATGGAAAGATATTTTTTATTGCAAAAACTGCAGAAAGGGTAAATAAATACTATAAGATGTTTTTCAGAAAAGATTCAAATATTGTTGATTTGTCTTTTTATATGAAAAGTGGCAAACGAGCATACGACTCACCTGATCTTAAGTGATCAGCGTCGCCCATGAACATCCACATTTGGAACCAATATTATTTTTGTTTTGTTTATTATAAAATTTGACATTCGGTAAATCAATTATCCATACGTGGTGGCTCAGTGTCCGGGCGGTTGGTTCAAGTTGCATAGCACGCTAGCAACCCGAGTTCGATCCCCGGTGCCGGCACCAAAAAAATTGTTGTTGCAATTTTATGTGCTGACATACCACGCGTTCGGCGGTGAAGGAAAACATCGTTAGGAAACCTACATGTCTTAAAAAAAATTCTAAGGAATGTGAAGTCAATCCGCACTAGGGCCGCGTGGCGGACTATGCCCTTATACTCTCTTTACCGAGAAGGCCTGCACCCAATTGTGGGACATATATATTATATATATAAAGGCTGTAAATTTAACTTTAAATCAATTATAATGTTCAACTATTTGACGTGAAACGATGGATCTCTAATATATAGATAACATTAGAGAAGAGCCTTATTACAGAGGTTACGGACTTCAATTTTGTCTTATTCGAAGACACCTGCGCCTTTTATCAATATACATACATATTTATATCTACGAATAAATGGTTCATTCAGCCACAAATTCTCTTTACTCGAGTAAATCACCGGCAATATATTACTTTAAAATTATCCTGTAAAAATAAGCGAAATTCAATTTATGTACGTCAGTTGTAATTTTAAAAATACACGATTAAACTGATCACGTTCCCCGATATCGGTATCAATGGAATTGTTTTTCACGCTTTCCTGATATGTCACGCGTTTTGATGTGATCCGATGATGATTTATTTTACCAAATATTTACGATCTTATAATACATATTGTTGCGGAGTATCAATTAATTATTTTGAATTATAGTTGAAGATTTAACTTTCGCGATCAACAGACCGAGTTAATTATTAATTAAATATTTAAGGGAATAATTTCAAAACAATTAGTTTTCTGGTCCCTTTCACCATTGTTTTAATGTTGCGGAGTAGTGACAACAATCGCTGTCCGCTTTTCAACGGGCTCACTATGTCACACATGTGACAGGCAGTGAGCCCATCGCCATAAAGTGGTCATAAACTTTAGTATGTGATTTTAGCACGAATGAAACTGAAAATAGGAAACTTATTGATATAATGATTATCATAGGCTTTGTTTTTCGTTATAAAAAAAAAAACAGAAAATTCTTAACTCTTTTCTATAAAATATCGATAATTTTAATTGTTTTTTACTTAACTTATTATAATAATTTGATTTTTAATTCTGAAATTACTTCGAGGAGTTGGGTAAAGAATTTAAATCACACTAAACACAAATTAATACTTAATAACGAAAGATTACGTATGGCTTTCATCGTAACTTTCTACCCTTTTTTTTTGCTAGCGGGGAGGAAATCTTCAAAAAGATACCCCGCCCTCTGCGGGGAAGGCAGCAGTTATGTGGGGTTTTTACCCACTAAAACCTCCCCGGTGGCCCTTTCCTCGGTGCATGACGAGGGGCTCCGAAATCTCCAGTGGAACGCACCGGAGCCCCTCTGCACTGTGCTCAAGGAGAGCACGTCCCGGGGTGGGAGGTTACTCCCTCCCCCCCTGTGCCCTCGCAGTGCAAGGCTACACGGGCCAGCTGATGTCGCCTTCTTCCCGGGTCCACCTTAGCGGACGACAAAGGCCCCCACCCTTGTCGCCCAGTGAACCCGAGGCCCCTTTTAGTCGCCTTCTACGACAGGCAGGGGATACCGTAGTCTTATTCTTGAGAGCCCAGAACTACAGGGCTGATGTAACTTTCTACCCATTTTAATGCTACCAGTATTAAAATGGGTAGAGTTAAAAATCAGGTTAGTTTCCGTGACGACTTACAACATTTTTGCAATGTGACTTGTAAATTGTGAATGACATATTACACATAGGGTAAGGTTTGCGAAACGTTCGGTCGTAGGTTCGAATCCACTATTCGGCGTAAACCATCTCCTAACACAAGCTTAAGCTTAGTTGGAATGGTTCATAAGAATGTTAGTAATATTTCTGAAAACCCTCACCGGGGGGACCCTTGTGTCGAGTTACCACCTAATAGAGGTTCAGGCTAAGCGACCTAAGAGCTATGCCACCTCTCAAATCCGGTGAAGTAGTTCGTCCAAAAAAAAAATATATTGCTAGCGATCTTTCGATTTTTTTTAAATGTAAATATCAAGAGGAGATCGATTTTTTTTTATTATGGCGTTATGTTAATTTTCCGGTGTTCAAAATATTTACCCTTTAGTAGAAGTTTTGACTAAAGAGGTGTAATATTAATATTTATTAGTAAACGTACAAGTTCGAGTATTGATTGCAATTTATACCGATACCTGCCAATTAACTACTTTCTTAAGCCTGATCTAGTTTACAACTGCAATATCTTTGAACACGGGTTTAAAGCTAGTCTTCAATTATAAAATAGTTGATTACATGGAATAAAGTTCTATTTCTAACATGCGACCAAGTCATTAACTGCACATCTAGCTGTAGAATCAATGTAATTAATAACTGGTAGTTAAAGAGTTAACATTCGCAATCTTTTTTTGTAGGAAATAAATTGAAGGTATCTTTAATATTGCAAAATCGTAGCAAACAAAGTGATAAGAATTTAAAAAATAGTAATAAAATGAAGACAGGACACCTAAAGAAGGATACGAGAGGCGTCCATAAATAGTGATAAAAAAAAGGATTATAAATAGTAAAATTAGATAATATAGCATTTAGGACATTAGGATACAAGGTAAATTGTTCATACACTACCTTCCATTTCCACAATTAGGCGCCGTTTATCGTTAAGTATCAATCAATGTATCTTCACAAAAACTTTGTGACAGTAAATTGCAAAAAGCCAACACTGCATTGTATTAAAACTGTATTTACATTGAAATTGTATTAATGCAATGTTGGCTTTTTTTTAACCGGATTGAGAGGTGACATAGCTCTTAGGTCGCTTAGCCTGAACCTGTATCACTAGTAACTCGACATAAGGGTACACAAGCACACACACAAGGGGCGGACACAATGGGTAACCTCTGCTTAGACGATTACTATGTTGCGCGTAAGCATTCCGATCCGACGGCGTCCGAGAGGGCCGAACCATGACTCGGTCTGTTGTTATTTTACGGATAATGCAGTTTTGACTTGCACGCGTAAAGTTTGCAGATCTATACAAATAAACAAAATGTAAGTGTCTATCTGTAATATCAAAATAACCGCTTTTTAAAACAGTCATACGAATATATATCCGGTACATATACCAAAATGACACTTTTTACAATTGCTGTCTGTCTGTTTATTGCGGCTAATATCTGCAACGGCTGCATCGATTTTGACGGGACTTTCACTGGCAGATAGCTGATGTTATAAAAAGTATCTTAAGCTTTTATTTTAGAAAATTTAAATAAATAGTTTTTAATCGCAGGTAACACTGCGGGGCGCAGCTAGTATTGTGTATAAATACATTCCAGTTAGACTAGCTTGTGGGTTTATACCTCACGAGAAACACTCGTTGCCGAACAGCTGCCACAGAAGTATCACGCGTGAACTGTACGCCTTGGTAATAAGACTCATTTACGCTCTCTTTTAAATAGTTGAGTAGCAGTTACTCCTTTTTTTTTCTTATTAATAAAGGTGGCGTGTAAATTGATATGAAAACCATTATAATAACAACGCTTTCTTTATGGGTTATATTGTAATAGCTTATCTGTAGCTACAAATCAAACACCAACATGATGGATATTAAAAAAAAATTTACTCTTCCACCAATTTTGGCGAAAAATTATGTTATACATTTCTTTTTCCTTTATCTTAAAGCTGTCGCCTCCGCTCGTGTTCCCGTCGTGTTTGCTGTCTTCCTTTACGCCTGTCGATTCATAGACTTTCATTAAGATGTTTAGTTGTTTTGTATCTTGAAAAAAATCACTATTAAAAGCTGTAAGGGGACTTCAATTTTTTTTTATATATTATTATTTTAGTACAAATTAAGATAAGTATTTTTATGCATCAGCCTTTAGCGAGGCTTGAGAGAGACGGTAATCGTTATAACATTTTTATACAATACTTTCCGAATAACCGTTATTTATGAAAAATACCTAAAAATGGAAACTTTTGTACAAGCTAGGGTAGCTTAACTTCTTTTACAATTGATCGTTACCGTTATTAGTCCAAAGGTGTACATACAATTAGTGTGTTCAGCCTGAAAATCTATTTTATGTAACCAAACAAAGCAATCCTGAGGCTGTCACACAAAGTTTGGCTAGATTTTTATTCTGAGGCTTCCTAAAGGGACGACTCTTTCCTGAACGACGGTACATAGATTCTTTACCATTTCTTACATCTGCATGTCGAATGGTAAAAAGGTGCGATGGTGAATTTTAGTGAGGAATGTAAGTGAAAGAAGGAGAATTTGTTAAAGAAATTGGTATCTCCTTGACATTTAAGTTGATAAAAAATGACGCCTATCTATTGAATTTACATAAAACGGCAGACGGGGTCTCCCAACGTCATATATTTACATTGCGGAGAGTTTAATATAAAGAGTTTTGCGAAACGGAACGAATACCTCTATCGATATTCGATTTGTGGCGTGGCGAAGGTGTTGATTTGATTATCTGCGGGTTCTTATTGTCAGTTCCTACCTTTACAGCTATATTCTACTTCCGTTTAAAAATAATAAAGAATTTTTATATATATTTTTTATTTAAGTTTAAAGTTAAGATCGGTTTTGTATTATGTCTGCAACACGTATTGGACTTAAATTTGAAGCGTCAATAGCCTAATGGTTTAAGGTACGGCCTGCGAATCGTAAGGTCGTGGGTTCGAATCCACCATTCGATTATTGACGTGAGCCATCTCCTAGCACAAGCTTAAGCTTAGTTGGAATGGTTAACAAGAATGTTAGTAATATTTATGAAGAAAAATAAAGAAATATTTTTTAAAAACTACTAAAACTAAAAACCCGTGCTCATTGTCGTCAGCGATTATTTGTCTTAGATTGACACGGGCCAGCCGATGTCGCCTTCCTCCCGGGTCCACCTTGGCTGGCGACAAAGGCCCCCACCCTTGTCGTGTCGCCTAGTAAACCCGAAGCCCCTTTTGAGTCGAATTCTGATAATCGCATCCATAAAACCATAAAGTCTTCAATTTGCATCAAGTTTGTGCCCTACAAATGGACGAATAACTCAATATCACGTCAATCGATTTCGATGATTATTTTGTTATTGGAAAGGAAGTACTTTAAGAATATTAATGAGACAGTTTAGGTTCTGATTAACTATTTTGAATATTCGATCGAAGTTTGATTCGATTTGAAGCCGGTTTTCCTACTCGTTTACACCTTCCATTTTATATATTGCAATAGGGGGAATTTTTTTATTGTGTAATATTTTATTCGCAATTTCGTATGACTGGGTTTTCTAAGTTTGTTCCGCAATCGGTATTAGTGTTACAAAAGGCAGAGAACTCGTGCTTGCGGCTGCTGTGAACGGCTCAGAAGTTTGTTGTAGTCTCTAGGGATGTTCTAGGGATGGCATAAAGAAATTAATTTAATTTATTCTTTAATTACTGACTACGGTTACTCTATTTACGTTATACGTGTAATTCTTTACGTCACAGTGTATGTAGGTTATGTATTGTTGGAATGGTTGACAAGAATGTTCTTAAAATTTAGGAAAAATTCTTAGCATTCTTATTAAAAAAAAATGCTAAACTGTCAGTGACAAGAGGACAGGAGGGAAATGGGGACTACCTGAGTGAATGAAATATAGACGGATGAAATTCAATAGAGACAGTATTCCAAAGAGAATACTTATAAGAGCACCCGTAACCAAGCGTTGAAAATGAAAAATGCTAAACTCATTATGATTCCAGTCGAAAACCAATTTGAATATGAAAATTGTTTTTGATTGGACTATAACTGTTTACTACTTTGCCAACCCTAAAAATATTCATAACAACACAATTAAGCAGAGAATGGAACTAAGTTAACAAAACTAATTCGGCTCTCCAAGATGTCAACGACGAAGTTTTCCTGTTATCAACATTTCCTTTCAATGATAACTTCATGTTATATTCTATTACATATATCTGGTTGTTCGCCATTAATTGTTTTAGAACTTATTTCGTCAAGTGACTTCAAAACCAGTGGAGATTCTAAATTTGGCTGGAAGGTTTTTTTTCATTTATCTTTGTTACCTCATAACTTTCGAGTGGGTGAACCGATTTTGATGATTCTTTTTATTTCAAATAAAAAAAAAGTTAGGCAAGTCAAGGCAAATGGTCTAATTCTGACAAAGGAATCCATGAGAGAACCAAGTGTTAAATTCGTATTAAGTATATGCGCGACAAATGGTTGAATAACTCAGTATCACCCAATCGATTTCAATGATTCATTGTTATTAGAAAGAATGTACTTCACGGGTAGTTTGATGAGAGTTTGCTTAGGATCTGTTTATTTCTATTTCGTTATATTTCTACGATAATTCGGTAACAGAAAAAGGGCGTTCGTGCCTAAAGCATTTAACGTTTGATTCTATTTGAAGTCGATTTTGTTTTTACTCGTAAATACACTTGTATAATAAGACTTTTATAATATTGTATGATGCTATTATAGCACTAGTTTTTTTTTTTTGACGGGGAGGAAATCTTCAGAAAGATACCCCGCTTTCTGGGGGGAAGGTGGTGGTTATGTGGGGTTCTTACCCACAAAAACCCCACCGGTGGCCCTTTCCTCGGTGCATGACAAGGGGCTGGAGATCTCTAGTGGAACGCACCGGAGCCCCTCTGCACTGTGCTCAAGGAGAGCACGTCCCGGAGTAACCTCCCCTGTGCCCTCGCAGCGCAAGGCGACACGGGACAGCCGTTGTCGCCTTCTTTCCGGGTCCACTTTGGTGGACGACTCCGGCCCGCACCCTTGTCGCCGGTCTCGTTCGTCGTGTCCATGTTCCTATCGCTTATATAATGCCGACCAAGCCGAGTCTCTCTCTGTAGTGAAGTTACCGTATCATAAAGTAGGAATTCTAATTCATGGTGCAATATCAGCACGCTGAACCAATTCGAAGTAATATGAGACATCTATTAACCAGTGTTATAAAAGACTTAAATGAGAGATAATATTCGTGGTCATTTGGAAGGCAAAGCCAAATTGGCCTCCAAAAAACTTGGCATACTCAGTAGAGCAAGACAGTATTTCACGCCTGCCCACCGTCTGCAACTTTACAAGGCACAAGTACGGCCTCATATGGAATACTGTTCGCATCTCTGGGCCGGGGCTCCCCAATACCAACTTCTTCCGTTTGACCGTGTACAACGTAGAGCTGCTCGAATAGTCGACGATCAGGGTCTTTCCGATCGACTCGACCCTCTGAGTCTGCGAAGAGATGTCATTTCTCTTTGCATCCTGTATCGCATTTACCATGGGGAGTGTTCTGAGGAATTGTTCGGAATCATCCCAGCTACCGATTTCCATTACCGCACATCTCGGCAGAATTCCAAATTCCACCCCCACCATCTTGATGGTTGGCGTTCAACGACTGTACGTTTTTCGCGTAACTTTCTCCCACGCACTGTCAACTTGTGGAATCAACTGTCGCCAGCGGTGTTTCCGAACGTTTACGATTTAGGGACCTTCAAGAAACGAGCCTATTCCTATCTCAAAGGTCGGCAACGCACCTGCAGCTCCTCTGGTGCTGTGGATGTTCATGGGCGACGGTGATCACTTAAGATCAGGTGAGCCGTATGCTCGTTTGCCACTTTTCATATAAAAAAAAGCGTTTCTATTACTTCAATAAACGTCTAATAAATAAAACAGACTTAAACACTCCATTAAATAGATTCAGGAAAGTTGTATAGGCAATTGATCGAGCAAATTGTTTCTAGAAAATGTAGTTAATCTCAATTTTAGATAAATTATCTTTCGTCTTTACAAGAACGTCCGTCGGGAATGTTGGGCAAACTTGATTACTTTGCGTCCTTAGAATATTAATAATTAGAATTCAAAATTAAGCCCTATTATGGAAGATATTAAAGTTTAGTAACAAACCTAGTTACCTGTGCTTTACCTGTGTAGTAAGATAACGTTTATTATTAATTTATCTTTGAAGTCGAGTACACTGCTTCGGGTGGGATAGCAGCTTCTAGCATCCTTTTTAAACCTAGTGGAATAGATAGAGAAAGCCATCATAACTGTGTAACGTTTCGCTTTTCACCAAGCTTATTTTAATATTTCTTATTTGGTAAAAACCTTTTTTAAATAGAAATTACTGATTTGAAAAGGGTTCAATGTTTTATTTTAACTTCCAACATCAATTGAGCTGCATTCATTAATGTCACTGGGCATCATTATTATTCAAATTTAAAGAGTGTGTATAGAAAAAAAATAGAGTAACAGACTATACAAATGTCTCACTGTTGGGCAAACGCTTTTAAAAACAAGTATAAAGGTATAGTCCGCCACGCGTTCTTGGTGCGGATTTTCAGATTACGCATGCCTTAGCAAATTTTGTAAGAACCTTGCATGGGTTTCCTTACCATGTTTTTACTTCATTACTGAGAGAAATCGGCACATAAAATTTTAACAAACGTAATCAGGTTGCTAACGTACTATGAAACTTGAGGCGACCGCCCGGACTCTCAGCTACCACGGCTCAATATACACTCGTGAGAAAAAATAAAGGGTCGGTTAAGAAAGTTTGAATATCTCGGAAGATAAAGACGCTAGCTAACTGAAATAAATTGTGCATGATAGACAATTAAATATACTTAAAAGTAAAATAAATTATTTTTATTAATTTATTTATATTTCATTAAAAACATAAACTTAAACGCAAAATAATATCGTTACGTAAACTTGGACAATACAGTATTTTTCCTAAAATTTTAATTTTGTTTAAATTTCAGTAGTTACTCTCTTCTAAGTAATTAAAATTTATTTTTATTTAAATTTCTCTCATCTGCACACACAATTTATTTCTGTGTTTCTGTTTCTTTCTTTCTTGTTTCTGTTCAATTTATGTCTATCATGCACAATTTATTTCAGTTAGCTAGCGTATTTATCTTCCAAGAATTTAAAACTTTCTTAACCGACCCTTTATTTTTGATTACGGCTATATATTTTTTAGTTTATAGTCTATTTATAGTTTGTATCATCCTAATTAATTACGTCAACTGAAAATTTGGCAAAGTAGAGTCAGATTTCTGGGAATATATTCTATATTCTTCGTCTAAATTAAATTCTAATTGAATCCGTTCTTCGGATTGCTGTTAAGAGCGGTTACAAGGTGGGTAGGGTTTGTATACCGAGTGACTTCTCAATGCCGGCTTGATAATTAAATCTCGGCTTAATTGGGCGGGGTTCGACAGACAGCCACTCGTGCATCATCCTCGCTCCATATTTCATAAATATCGTTTCCACGTCGTTTTCATATGGTATCCGATGTTCCGTTCAATGTTCGTTATCTTGTTTGTTAACGATGCAATATTGGGAACACTGTATGTCTTTCGAGATGTGTGTATTACCATAGAATGCTACGAATTAGGACACAAAGATTTCCGCGAAAGAACCGCGAATTGTAACAGATCGTCAAACTGAGAATAGTAACTTACCTAGCTCGTATCTTGCGCCAAAAAATATCAGCTTCTCTTTTATTAACTATCTATATTAACATCGCAATCATATGGATAAAAATGGAATTTTTTATCCATATGGTTGCGATGATAATAATTTTAGTACCATCCAAAAGCTATCAACAAAAGATGACTAAGGACAAATTTTACTACGCCGAGAAAGCGTTTAGGACGCGGGGAGGCCTATGAAAAAGCCTTCTCGTAAAAATTATGAAAAACAATTGCAGCGTGGACAAATATATGTTTGTCTTCTGCTAAGAGTGATCATAGTGTCTGGGGTTAAAATAATTAAAAAATAATAATATTTATTTAATTAATGTCGAACCGTTTACAAAAGTATAATAGTGTAGAAGCTAAGTGATTCGACTTCGATCTGATTAGGAATTCGGAAATTTATTTATCGGTCCAAATTTAAACGTGTAAGATGAAAAACGATATTTTTTTCCAAATTTACAATATAATTTGTTGATATTGATAAAAAATCAGTGTTTAATCGTTTTTATAAATTACAAAAAAAAGAGATTTAATTGAATACGTTTTTTTTATAAATTTTTGATGTTGCATTTTCTACATTTTTTAAAAAAAAGTTTGAATATCTCGGAAGATAAAGACGCTACCTAACTGAAATAAATTGTGCATATATGCAATAAAATAAAGTACTATAGTCACCACGTGGAGGCAACACACATATATATATATAATATATATATAATATATATATATATATATATATATATATATATATATATATATATATATATATATATAATTATCAAATAGTCACCTATCACCCTATCTGATACATATATGTACGTTAAATTACAGGGTATATATTATACATATATTTATGAAAATAATAAGGCGTTTTTTTACTCAAAAGTATTTATTTTCGTGGCGCTTTAATCCTATGCTTTAATAACACCGGCCACTGAAGTGTAAAATTGAAATTTATTAGACCTTGAGGAAAACACCACTAATGTAATGCGTCACCGTTCCATTCAAAAGATATCATACAGGCGTGTGTGAACGCGATCCAAAGTGCTTTCCATTGATAAAATGTATCGAATAAGGATACTGAGCCGGGATTAAATTTCGAGTCGCTTCTATTCTCATCTCGTTTTTGTTTATGCTGACGAACTACACAGATTGGCCAGAGAAGGTGACCTTGACTGCTTTACCGGATTGGGATAGCTCTTAAGTCGCTTAGCCTGAACCTCAATCACTAGTAACTCGACAAGGGTCCGCCTAGTGAGGGGTAACCTCGGCTTGGACGGTTACTATGTTACGCGTAAGTATTCCGATCCAAGGGCGCCCGAGAGGGCCGAACCACGACTCGGTCGGTTGCTGTTTCACGGATAATTTAAAGGGACATTCAAAAGCTAAACTAATTTTGAGTGCAACTTCGGAAAGCGTTGGCGTTGGGAAAAGAATGGTCGAAGACACACCAGCAACGCTCCTAACATCTAAGGGGTGGAGCATGCCCATAAAATAGCGGTAACCCGCAAAGATTATTAAACATGTCGTAAATATTTAATTAGTTATTGTGAAACGATTTTTAGCCCCCTTACCCTAAATTCTATTCATTTTATTTAAATTAATGTAGTGGCAGCCTCATTAATTGAATTACGATGATTCGTATCTCGTATCAATGAAAATCCGTACTACGGTCACTTGTGTATTGTAAATATGTGCCCGGTCGATGGCGATAGACTCAACCCCTGCCATAAATAGGGCGTCATATATTCTGTTCTACTTCGCCCTCAAATGCTGACTTCCTTCATCACCTTCTACAAAGGTGTCTTCACAAATGCTATACCTGGGTTGTACCAACTCAAAGTAACTATTATGTAATAAAACTGGACACCCGGCCACTAAAGAATCGAGCTCTGAAAGGTTGGAAATAAAAAATGTTTTCAATAACTTAATTAAATGACATAATAACTAAAACTTCATATATTTTGATATATTTTTTTTTGAGTGGTGTAAAGAGGATAGACGCAAGGACCAGATAAACTTACAAACCGGTAATAATTATAACCAATGAGGGTTTTGATTTTCACCAGTTTCTCTTGCTGCTATTAACCAGATCCTAAGAAAATAACAATATTATATTAATTTGATACGAAGGTATCCGGCAATCGTTAAGACGTTGATAGAAAAACCATTCTAACAATCAAGAAAATACCAATTAAGGCGTTATGACTAATGGTGGTTTCTATCGAGCGCTAAATGTAGCATTAACACAGACAAAAACAGATAAGAAATAAATTATCTTTATCGTATCAGTATAAGAGATTTAAGAAATATTAAGCGAGAAGAAATGGCAGATTATTTTATAAGTAAAATAAAATGTCGTTTTAACCCTTCCGTGGTAGACAGAGGATAGCATTTATTGGTGCAGTAAGGATTGAATTCAAGTGGTTAGTGTACCACGGCTTAGTGAATAATAAATATTTTCTATAATATTTTATGCAACTTTAATAGTTCTCTAGAGTGACGTAAAACTATATTTCATATTGATGACATTGTGAAATCAATTGAAGACAATTGTGATCTGTGGGGTTTTGACAAGCAATTTGACAGACTATTGTTCGCTGAATTTTTTCTTAATTTTCCGCTAAAGCGTTGAGACGAAATAATAGCACATTTTTTATTCTTATACTTTCCTTTAGAAATTATGTTTTATAAACAGTAAATTCTATATTAATATACAAAATATGTGGTTATAACTTGTAGTTAAAATCAAATATGACAAAATTTTTATTTTAAAGTCGGAATAAGTTTTCCATTTTTAAATAGGAAACAATAACAGTAGGTTCATAACGTAATTTAAAGAAGTTTTTACTGTATGATTTAATACAGGCAAATATACGGCGTTATTCAGGTTATAATTTTTTACTTCAAACATTACAAGTAATAGTCACCAGACTGTATGTTATTTATAAGGAAAACCTCTTTGATCCAGTCAGATGGTTTTGTCTACGAAGTTATAGTAATAAATCTTATTTAAATTTCACTGTAATGTATTTTAGCTACGAAGCATTGCGTCACGTAACAGTTTACATATTAGTATATTAACCATATGGAGGCTTATATCCGTTCTCTAGAAACAATCCCTGAATCTCAGAAAGGGAGCGGAAGTTTAATATCAGTGTAAGAACGCAAGGCGCGAAGCTTTATTGCGACACGTTAGTCATTACCGAACCACAGTTTATGAGACAATTTTTCTTATATCCTTTCCAGCCATGTAATAATTCTTAAAAATTAAATGATTACAATGTATCAATAACACCAAAAATGTGATAATAACTTTAAGTATTTCCAAATGAACGGAATAAAATGTTAGCTTGTGTGTGCCAACCCATGGAGACAGCATTACTATATAACGGAGGACCACCTGTAACTATGGGCCCATTCGGAACCAATGTTAAATTACGTCATACCACATCCGATGTTATGAAGAAAATTCAACTTCCACCTAAATCAAAACATACTGTCTGTCGAGATACGAACAGTTCAGTTGCCCTAACTACAATACCATCATTCATGGACGCATCGGGCAATCTCCTTAATCTAAGAAAGATTGAACGTAGAACAAAGTCAACGAAGATATTAGTAAATCCTGTCTGCTTAGACGGTGTAAGCAGCAGTGACGATAGCAATCGATCTAAATCAGCTACTTCTAAATGGAATGGGAAAAAGAAACGGTTGAAGGTAATCAAAGATAAAAGAGATGAAAGTGATCCGAACGATTCCGAGACTCACAGTAGAGACGAGGCTAAGAAAGATAAAAAAACAACATCATGTTTTAAAATTAAAAGTTCAGAAGATAAGATACAAGACGATCCAGCATTGAAATACTGCGTAACCAAAAATCTTAATACTGATATAAACCCCACCAAACCGGATATTATAAATCATACAAGAAAATTCATTAATGAAGAGAAATTTGACCAAACTACTCTCAGTGATAAGGAAATAGCTAAAAATATGCTGCTAGATGTTAAAGAACCTGCTCGTGATGCAATTGATAAACCAGAGGTAAGTTTAACCATGAATCGTTAACTACTTATGATTTTATTTATTGTGATATATTTCATTTATAATAAGAAATTACCCGACTGTTAGATTTTATAGTGAACTTCTTCCCAATAGCATTTCAATCGCCACTGCAAAGCGTTTCAATTTGTATGCTAATGAATTCCAGAGACATCGTTGAAATTCTCCTCAGCTTCTGCTGTTCCAATATTGTATAACTTTTATTTAAAGAAGTATATAAATTGAAAACTTAAATTTAAAAATAAATTTATTATATCATTTTAAGGGCTAAAAACTATGTCCTAGTGAATTTTAAATGTAAATATTGTAATGTAATAATACGAAAGTATAGCTATTGGATTAGGTATTATCTGGTTAAAACATGTTAAACCACCAACCACTTTTTTGTCCTTGGTACCCGCATATAACTGAATTAAATGACATTGTACATCCATAAAAATGCCATTTAAAATGTCCGTTTTAAAATCAATCAGAATCCGAAAAACGCATTAATAAAAATTAGCCGTAATTAATGAGCCTGTGTCTCATCAAATGTTAAGTTATGACTAAACCAAAAGCAAGAACTTCGACATCGTTACTGATTGGGCGAAACGCTGGACTTTTCTTTATGCCGGTATTCTATAATTATTTTTAATAAGGATAATAAAATACAGCGCTTTCCTAAGACGTGTGTATAGGCTGGATTGTCTCACGATCAGCCCTGTAGTTCTGGGCTCTCAAGAATAAGACTACGGTATCCCCTGCCTGCGTATAAGGCGACTAAAAGGGGCCTCGGGTTCACTGGGCGATAAGGGTGGGGGCCTTTGTCGTCCGCTAAGGTGGACCCGGGAAGAAGGCGACATCGGCTGGCCCGTGTAGCCTTGCACTATGAGGGCACAGGGGGGGAGGGAGAATCCTCCCCCCCCGGGACGTGCTCTCCTTGAGCACAGTGCAGAGGGGCTCCGGTGCGTTCCACTGGAGATCCCGGAGCCCCTCGTCATGCACCGAGGAAAGGGCCACCGGGGAGGTTTTAGTGGGTAAAAACCCCACATAACCGCCGCCTTCCCCCCAGAAGGCGGGGTATCTTTTTGAAGATTTCCTCCCCGTTAACAAAAAAAAAAAAAAGGATTGTCTCACGATGGCCCTATTTAGTAGTTCTACAGCATATATTATAAGGGTATGAAAACGTACATGTCCATTTGCAGAGTATAAAGCAATGCTAGGTCTCCTCAGGTCGCCTAACGTACGATCACTCAATTGGGGGTACGGAGTCCGGCTTGCTTGTACCAACAAGTTTCACGAATTCTTAAGTACTACTTTTTCTTAATTCTTAACATTTTATGCGTGCGATGAGACTTTAATTACTTGTCTTGTCACATCAAGTATCTAATAATCTCATTGAAAAGAAGATTATATTTTTTCCGTCTAATGAGACAGAGAAAATCAACAGAACGGAGTCAATCAGTCAGTCAAACATTCAGAAATCCGCACGATGTTTTCTTTGCAAATAAGCGTTTAATATTGCAATTAATAATTACAATGGCAACCGGATCTTCACTTGGAATGCTCGTTTAGACACACAATATTGTATACTGAGACGTTACGGCTTAAAATGTATAAAAATAGTAAATTACAATACAAATACGTAACTAACGTTGATGGGAAATGGACGAAGCAATGAAGTTACAGCGCGGCGGTCGGGCGTTAAACAAGTTTACACCGTAAAATAGCCTCTAAAACAGAGTTTACACCTCCACACCGCGGTTAAAACATTTACCGAGACTGGTGGCTCTATTAGAAAATCGAATGAGGGGACAATTCTTGTTTATATAAATAGTTGAAGTAATGAAAACAAGTTTCATCTCCTATTACACTAACGATATTCTAATATTATGACACGAATGTTACATATTGCAATAAAACTAGTTTCACGGATTCTTACGGGGTTCAATTTAGATTGTAACTAAACACAACAAACAAAAGTATTTATAAAATTTTGAGTACCTTAATATTTTTAATACAAATGTTTGTGAAAGAATAATCAAAATATATCCTAATTTAAAGAATGTCTGGTAAAAAAAAATATTCATAGCTTTTATTGGGTAAATAAGAAAAACTATCGTATACTAATGCGATCTTGCCGTCACTAGTTAAGTTTGAATACGATGTAGTTAAAAGAAATCATATCAGAAGACATTAAAAATTATGAACCTTGAATCTAATCAAATGATGCTGTAGTTTTAATCAACGTTTTGCAGTTCCGCAACAATGAATATAGTATCGTCGAACTGATATGAATAAGCTTCTTGCTCTTAAATGCTCGGTTGCAAGTGGTACAATATAGCTGACCGGTGACATCGTACGTGTAGTTGTAGGAGGACTTGGGGTGAGATTTCTTTTCGTGGCGTTTTGCAAGCCATACCAGGGCTCATGCCCGTAGCTAGGTAAGGTCGCCGTCACCGGTCACGGTGTGGACAACAAAACAACAATAAGCTTCTGATTAATTTAGACATAGACATAGAAATTTATTTATTGGCAGTACAAAAACACATCATAGACAGAATATAACACACATTAAAAAATAATGAAAAATAGACAAAACACAGTTAAAGTTACACGGACAAATAATACAAAACATATGATGCCAATATCGGACACCGTCTCAGCATATGCTGTCTCAAGAATGCAACAGCGGGACTACCTAAAGACGTAGAAAGAAAAACTTCGCAGATAACTATTTAAATTATCTCTTATATATCTACTATAAAATTATTCTAGCTGTGTCCAAACTCTCGATTTCAGTTCAATTAGCTATTAGTAACTTAAGTTCGATTCCCGTTGCCTGCACCATTGATATTTGGTCCCAATCATATTAGAAAAGAATATACTTTATTGCGAACTATTTAATGAATACATTACAACATAACATAAATTCATATTATTATACTAATTTATATTAACCAATGCATGCAATGGGCGGTCTTATGACAAGTAATAATGCGTCCACATAGCGGGATCTTATCTTGAGTAATCTATCGTAACATTACCCTCTTATGTCTGCTTACTTATTCAAGACATTAAACCGATTTCAGACTCAACGTTTGAGGGAAATAACAACAGCGTAAATCCTAGTCGGGAATTAATAAACTCGACTTGAATGACAATTCTAAGGAAAGAAAATTGTAATTTCTTTTGTCTTTGTTTTATCAGAACACGTCAGTCAAATATCTGCATGGTCCCCAAAATTTAAATTACAAAGAATGCAGTCGAATTTAAAGCCTCCTTTTTAACCGACTTTTTTTGAAGTGAAGGACGTTCTCAATTTGTCCGTATTTTTTTAAGTATTATTTATACATTATTTTAACTTTCGACTGGGTGAACCGATTTTAAAGATTCTTTTTTTAAAACTGGTGGCTTTCAGTGTGGTCAGCTCTGACAATGGCATTCATGAGAAAACGATATAAGTATTAAATTTGCATTATGGTTGTGCGCCATAAATAGACGAATAACTCAAAATCACGTCAACCGTTTTTGATGATTATTTTTTATTGAAAAGGAATTAGAGGACTCCAAGGGTAGTTTGATAAAACTTTGGTTAGGTTTTGATGCATTCTATTTCTTAATATTCCTACGATAATTCGGAAATACAAAGAAAGCGTCAGCGCGTAATAGCGGTTAACGTTTCGTTAGAATTGAAATCCGTTTTTGTTTTTACTCGTAAATATACTTGTTTATTTGAAGTCGATCAATAATGGAAATATATTTGGTATGACTGTATGATACTACTGATAATTGTAGCCTTGTTAGGTGACGTCCTAGACCACTAATATCCACGAGATAGGTGAAATGCTGAAGGATGGCCATATTAAAAGAACCCCAAGCCAAAATTATGTTGATAAAGTGAGGGTTTTGTTCCGGAATCGTGCGAAATGGAAAACCTATATTTATTTCGATCCTTCTAGCGAACATCGTGGTTTAATTATAAATTGTGTACTTATCTCAAATGGAAACAGTAAAAAAATTGGTAAAAAGATCGATCACACGATATAATACGAGTGGGTTCAAATAATTAACGATCATGAAATTATACTAAGTATGCGCTAATTACGATTTACGATCTCAATTACGGTGGGTAAGTACTGCAATAAGCTTTATTATGTGATTTGAATTTAATACCACAGCGTTAATTTTCATCTCGATTATACGAAAGATTGACGGATGTTACGTCCTTTTAACTCTATTTCGGGTAAACAGTACACACTGGGAAAACATGTTGTCCTTAAAAAACGAACCTCATCTGTCTGTCTGTCTAACCGTCAATTCAAAAGCCAAATGCTTAGTCTCTAGGGTTGATAATATTTTATTTTAATTATAAGTTAATTTTTTTATTTATATATTTGGAGCCGTGGTAGCTCAGTGTCCGTGCGGTTGGCTCAAGTTGCGTAGTACGCTAGCAACCCGAGTTCGATCCCCGGTGCCGGCACCAATAAATTTGTTGTTGCAATTTTATGTGCTGATTTACCACGCGCTCGGCGGTGAAGGAAAACATCGTGAGGAAACCTACATGCCTTAGAAAATTTTTCTACGACATGTGAAGTCTGCCAATCCGCATTAGGGCCGCGTGGTGGACTATGCCCTTATACTCTCTTTACAGAGAAGGCCTGTGCCCAGCAGTGGGACATGTATAAAGGCTGTAACTAACTAACTAACTTTTTATATTCCCAAAGATTTGAGCTGGTTGGAATGTCTTGGTTCATGAATTGAATTGGTTCATGGTTCCGAATTTGGGTAATGTATGGTTTGACAGCTATGTTTCCTTAATAAGAATAATAAATATTTCACTTACTTAAGGAAAATTACACAATTATATAAATGATATTGAACTACGCGTAGGTTGTTTTTAAAATAATTTTTCAAGTTATCCGTAAATATAACTTAAAAAAACATATCAAGATCGGGTTAAGTAGTGTAGTTCATTTCGATTTAACCTTCTTTTAACTTCTCAAACCCACCCATACATATTTTGTTTCCAGTCACAACATAACGTCGCACTATTAAATGTTATCAAATTATCTTTTAATTACACTTTTACGGGCTCTATGTTCACGTTATCAGTCTAAATGTCTGATAAAATGAAAATATTCTTAAGTAAAGAGTTTCCTTACAACCACTTATATTATCTGCCGCTCATAAATCTCCCGTCCTATTTTGCTTTCTGATAATCTATTTTAATTAATCTCGGTTATAAATACCCACTCGAAAGATGTCAAGCAAGAGAAAATGTGGACCGATTTACTTCAAGAATTGCGTTTGAATAATAAATTTAAAATAATAAATAAAAGTCCGCGGCTTTTCGTAATTCTAGCAATAAAAGGACCCTTATTTCAAGCTAGCAAGTTCCCTTAGTCGTTAGAAGTGTTGCTGGAGTTTCTTCGTCCATTTCTTCTCCCATAACGCTTCACAAAGTTAGTTTAGCTTTTGAATGTCCCTTACCTTATCCGTTGGATCGGGATGCCAATACGTAACAGTAACCGTCCAAGCCGATGTTACCCGTCACTCGGGGGACCCTTGTGTCGAGTTACTAGCGATAGACGTTCAGGCTAAGCGACCTAAGAGCTATGCCACCTATCAATCCTGTGAACCAGTAAAGGTCAGCTTCTATGGCCCATTTGTAGTTCGTCACAAAAAAAAATAAGTTTCATTTTTTAAGTGTCACAGTATGACAAATAAAATATGACAATTAATCGATTACAATTTTATTAATTAAATAATAAGCGGTCACGCTATTTTAACCGTCACCTCGGGCCTACCTTTACCCCTTATAATAAGCGAATAGCAATTGATGCCGTTGTCTACCCCGTTACGGTTAAAGAGACGTGAGACCTTACTTTTTATATATTAATATTGGGTAAAGTTATCTAGTTCTTGAAGTATTGTTAGTCTACTATTAAAGTGGTCACGTACGTTCGATTTGATTTTTATTCGAGAAGATTTATTATTGATTATTGAAGATTGATCGCCATAACCAAAGGACGGTATCCCGTAATTTTATTGCACAATAGGAATTATAAAAATCTTGTTCTGAGAAATGTAACATACGTCGATTATTGAATTAGGATTATAAGGCCAACAAAAGCTTTCGATTCATCTGTACTATTCGCGGTAAAAGGGACGGCTTTTTATCTTCTAGATTGGTGTCCTAATTTAACAAGAAATGAGAAGTACATTTAGAGGGCAAATTCAACGAAATGTTAGACATAAGCATCCTCATGAGCAAGGAACCGCCTCAATAGTGCTTTTGGTGGATACATTTTAGAAATCTTGTATAGGTTCTTTGCATTTTTTTAAAGATAAAACGTCTCTAACTGATTACAAATAATCTAAGTCGCATCTGTAACAGGCGCATCGCAACAGTCTGATCACAGAGCGACCGAAATCTATCGGTCAGCGGCTTAAACCAAAGCTAGATTCAATTTATTTTTCTCTCTCTTAAGTAAAAAATAGGCGATTGGTGAGCCCATCATTTAAAAATATTTAAGGCTTGTCATCAATTATTATGCGACTATTTCTTAACCTATTGAAATTATACGTATTTAATTGTATATTTTATATACTTAGGTAGTATTAGTACTGCTGTTTATTTGTATATACATTTCGGAGTATATATTATAAGTAATTTTTATTTTATATTGAATTGGCTTCCGTCAAGTACGCTTTGTGTAAACTTCAATAGAAATTTTGTAATTCGGATTGAAGCTTGGGAAGATAGGACTAAAAATCTAATTACGTCATTTATAAATCTTAATTATATTTTAATTTAGACAACGCTTTGAAAATGTATTTAAGGGAAAATATTACTGGAATGTTTTGTTTGAAATTTGATTGAGATGTTTAAATAGCTCTATAAGGCAAATATATATTAAAGACAAACAATTTCTTCGATGTTATGGGGAAATTGATAAACTGTATGAATGAGACGTAAATAAATATTGTGGTACAGTCTTCATTACGACGTATGCTGTCGCATGATTACCAGAAATGGAATCTCATTGGGATACAGGGATGGAGTTGGAACCACTGATAGATAGTAAATTCTTGGTTATAATAACCTCGGTGAGAAAGGAATACTAGCTATCTCTATCCTGCCTTTTTTTATTGAGGAGTTTTTACCAATTAAAACTTCCCCGGTGGCCCTTTCCTCGGTGCATGACGATAACGATGGGGCTCCGGGATCTCCAGTGGAACGCACCGGAGCCCCTCTGCACTGTGCTCAAGGAGAGCACGTCCCGGGGGGAGGTTACTCCCTCCCCCCATGTGCCCTCGAAGTACAAGGCGACACGGGCCAGCCGATGTCGTCGTCTTACCTTCTTCCCGGGTCCACCTTAGCGGACGACAAAGGTGGGGGCCTTGTCGCCCAGTAAACCCGAGGCCCCTTTTAGTCGCCTTGTACGACAGGCAGGGGATACCGTATTCTTATTCTTGAGAGCCCAGAACTACAGGGCTAGATTGGTGTCCTAATTTAACGAGAAATGAGAAGTACATTTAGAGGGCAAATTCAACGAAATGTTAGACATAAGCATTTTCATGAGCAAGGAACCGCCTCAATAGTGCTTTTGGTGGATACATTTTATAATCTTGTATAGGTTCTTTCAATTTTTTAAAGATAAAACGTCTCTAATTGGTTACAATAATCTAAGTCGCATCTGTAACAGGCGCATCGCAACAGTCTGATCACAGAGCGACCGAAATCTAACGGTCAGCGGCTTAAACCAAAGCTAGATTCAATTTATTTTTCTCTCTCTTAAGTAAAAAATAGGCGATTGGTGATCCCATCATTTATAAATATTTAAGGCTTGTCATCAATTATTATGCGACTATTTCTTAACCTATATATATTTAATTGTATATTTTATATACCTTATACTGCTGTTTATTTGTATATACATTTCGGAGTATATATTTTTATATTATATTGAATTAGCTTCCGTCAAGTACGCTTTGTGTAAACTTCAATAGAAAATTTTGTAATTCGGATTGAAGCTTGGGAAGATAGGACTAAAAATCTAATTACGTCATTTATAAATCTTAATTATATTTTAATTTAGACAACGCTTTGAAAATGCATTTAAGGGAAAATATTACTGGAATGTTTTGTTTGAAATTTGATTGAGATGTTTAAATAGCTCTATAAGGCAAATATATATTAAATACAAACAATTTCTTCTGATGTTATGGGGAAATTGATAAACTGTAGGAATGAGACGTAAATAAATATTGTGGTACAGTCTTCATTACGACGTATGCTGTCGCATGATTACCAGAAATGGAATCTCATTGGGATACAGGGATGGAGTTGGAACCACTGATAGATAGTAAATTCTTGGTTATAATAACCTCGGTGAGAAACGAATACTAGCTACCTCTATCCTGCCTTTTTATCCTGCCCTTTCCTCGGTGCATGACGATGACGATGGGGCTCAGGATCTCAGTGGAACGCACCGGAGCCCCTCTGCACTGTGCTCAAGGAGAGCACGTCCCGGGGGGAGGTTACTCCCTCCCCCCATGTGCCCTCGAAGTACAAGGCGACACGGGCCAGCCGATGTCGTCTTCTTCCCTTCTTCCCGGGTCCACCTTAGCGGACGACAAAGGTGGGGGCCTTGTCGCCCAGTAAACCCGAGGCCCCTTTTAGTCGCCTTGTACGACAGGCAGGGGATACCGTAGTCTTATTCTTGAGAGATTTCTTATACGTAGTTAATACTTTACGGTCCATTTAACACCCCGGTTATTGACATATTAAAGCAAAGGAAGTACTAGACAGGTTCGCTTAATCAGTTTCTTGTGTCCTGTCCAGCCTCTGCATTTTCAAATTTACATTTAAGATAAGATAATGTCGCGTACTGCGAGTATATGCTTTTTAAGTTAAATAAATATATTCTTCTTAAATTAATAAAGTTCTTAGATTGGTAAAGAAAGCGGATTGATATTTCTGTTTAACCCGTTAGAGTTTAAAGAATTTGGGAGGTTATTTTTTCTAGTGCATGGTTTTCGAACGACTTCAATAGCTGTGTGGGAGTTAAAGATACCAATTGACTATAACGTCAACCAAGTCTTAGCTTATTTTGGAATATTATAGTTAAAAATAATGTTTATACGTTTTGAGATTTTTTTAAAAAACCAACTGTGTCGTGGCGATGGCGATGATCAGGTGAGCTAAATTCTTTTTTGCCTCTTCACCTAAAACCTTTATACTGTCTTTACAGGAACGGCCTCTGCCCAGCAGTGGGATATACATAAAGGCTGTAACTTTAGTAAAATTCATTCCTCTACATGTCTACACCGTATAATTAGTTTTTTCGCCCACATTGCATGAAAAGAAGGCAACAACTAGATGGAAAGACTGGTTAGATTGGCAGTGATGTGAAAGGTCGAAGGCGAAAGACCTAAAGACCGAAGTCCGAAGAGGCCGGACCAGATGTCTGAACAAATGGAGTCATCTGCGTTGCCCTTCACAGACCGCTATAAACCGGAGTGACTTGGTACGGATGATTGATCGCCCAAAGAGTAGTCACGATCCTCGGCAATGGGGGAACGATTGAGAAGAATGAGCAGAAGGGATGAATATCGGTACAAGAATCACACGTGACTTCACGTTTGTATCGTGACTTCCCACTAGGAGTGTATTTCCTCGTTTCCTTATGTCATTCTTTATATTATAGATAAGTTATAGAAGGCGACAAAGGCGTTATAATATAGTCGAAGAATAGAGGTTGAACAAAACAGCGTGAAGTGGTAAGCCAGGGCCGGTCCTATTGTTGAATCGAAGCAGACACCGTTTTCCGCCACTCACACACCCCTTTCAAAGTGTTCATAGGTAATTGTGTCTGGATGAATGAAGGTTTTAATGCTTTATTCTTTTCACTATAGTGCCTATTTTCATTTAAACCTTTGTGAATATTTTATAGACTATGAAGGCTTCAAGCTCTTTGTAGCGTTTTTAATGTCGCGTTTTGTGTTTTAATAATTTCGTGATGAAAAGCGCTCCTTATTCAAATTTTGTTGTTATTTAGATGCATTCTGTTGTTGTTATTTTGATTTTACTTTAAATTTTTTTAAATGTTATAATAATAAATACATTTCAATAGCATCTGAAAATGAAATGGTCATTTATACTGCGTCTTTAGCCAAATTAAAGTTAATCGTATTTGACGTCCTTAGGGTTAAGATAACTGTAAAATATTTATTTTAAAACAAAACCAAGACAGATGTGGCAAATCCGTTCTGTTAGAACGTCGATTTATATTATGTCTTCAGTTCATTGCCAAGCCAGGACATTAGTGTGCAAATAATAATCAATATGTATATAATCTTTAATCTATATTTTACTAGTTGCGCCCCGTGGCGTTAACCGTGATTTGCATCTGCTCAATAACCTCATTTTAAGTCGGTTAAATAGCCTACGTGCTATTCCAAACTATAATATAATCTGTTTGTCAAATTTCGTTCAGATCCATTCGGCCATTCTGGGGTGATTGAACAACAAACATCCAAATTTAAACTCTCTCGCTCTGACTTCGATCATAAGAACAACACAATAAAAATAGTTTTTTATTGTGTATTTTATCTATTTCCCAGCCTTCTCTTATGCCTAATGAAAAAAAAAATGGCACGGTGACTCATGGTCTTCATCGTCATCATCTAACTTACATTTTCATCTTAGACGTAAGAATTAAGTGTGTTTTGAAAAAGGCTTGGCTTAAAGATCTTGTTACCAAGTCATAAAATCTTCAACAACATTAAACGGTAAAAGATCAATTTGTTTTGAAGGAGCACAGCTGTATAACAAAATACCAGCACACGTCAAGAGGGTAGACACAATTAGCGCATTCAAAATGCAACTTGTTAAATTCCTTAACGACAGCTAATCGTCCCAAAGCCAATGAATGCGTTAGGAGTTCTTCCATATGACGGTGAGCTTATTGTTTTTATAATATAAGTTATTTTATTGTTTCAGTCCTGTAGTTCTGGGCATATAGAATAAGACTACGGTATCGCCTGCCTGTCGTAGAAGGCGACTAAAAGGGGCCTCGGGTTCACTGGGCGACAAGGGTGGGGGCCTTTGTCGTCCGCCAAGGTGGACCCGGGAAGAAGGCGACATCGGCTGGCCCGTGTCGCCTTGCACTGCGAGGGCAGAGGCGGGGAGGGAGTAACCTCCCCCCTCGGGACGTGCTCTCCTTGAGCACAGTGCAGAGGGGCTCCGGTGCGTTCCTCTGGAGATCCCGGAGCCCCTCGTCATGCACTGAGGAAAGGGCTACCGGGGAGGTTTTAGTGGGTAAAAACCCCACATAACCGCCGCCTTCCCCCCAGAAGGCGGGGTTTCTTTTTGAAGATTTCCTCCTCGTAAACAAAAAAAAAAAGTTATTTTATTGTTCTCATGTAAGTGACCTTTAATGTCTATAGTGAGAATAAAGTTTCTAAAACCTAAACCTAACATTACGCCTAACCAGTAAATGCCATCTGATTGACAATTACAATACCATTGTAAATATATAAAAGTTATTTTCGTTCTACTCTACCTGTATTAAACTGTAAAAACTCATTTACAAAGAAGGCGCTAGTCATTTCTTTTATGAATACAGTGAAAAGAAAGCAGGGCGCGAGTCTAGTGGCGACTTGCTTCATGTAATGTTTATGGGTCGCGACCTTGTACATTCAGGTGACATCCATCAAAGATTTGTGATAGAATTTCAAGACACATTTTTATTACAAATGCAAAACAAAAGTTTGTTTTATTCCATGTCATTAATAAAAACATCTGTAAGTAAAAACTATTTTGATAATTGATTTTCAATTCTTTTATTGATAAATAAACTTTAAGCAGCACTTATGGACATATATACGGTTATGGAACATTACGGTTTATTTTTACTTCATAAAGTAGAATCATATACATAATAAATATGTCTAATAATAGCGTCAATAGTCTAATGGTTTAGGGTACAGCTTACGAATCTTAAGGTCGTGGGAGAATCCACCATTCGACTATTGCCGTGAACCATGTCCTAGCACAAGCTTAAGCTTAGTTGGAATGGTTAACAAGAGTGTTAGTAATATATCTGAAAAAAAAGAAATATTGCTAGCTTTCTTTAAAATATATATATATTATCCTATGTGACCACAATATCAAAATACATGCAACGCGCATGAAATCTGTAAAATCATTGAAGACACATTGGCGCGGTGAGGTGTTAAACAAGTTTAGGCTGCGGAATAGCCACTAAAACTAAGTTTACACCTATCTGTAGCCTTAACACAGTTACTGGGCCCATGCTCGACTGCATAACCAAGTGAAGTTAACACTGCATAAGCGCTTATGCCTTCCCAACATGAATGGGTGCAATGCTGCATAATCGTTGTGGTCTTCTATACATACATAAACTTTAAATAATAATAAAATAAATATCCTTTATTAATTAACAAAATTATAACAAACAGTATTACTAATTACACTTTTTTTTTTACTGCGAGTATTAGTTCTATTTAAGTTTCACTGCCACCTAAACTAGGAATTTCCTGTGCGATAGTTGCCAGAGCAAACTAAATACGTACATAAACTTATTTTTTCATATCCTTTGCCCACGCAGATGTGGCAAGTACGAATTGAGTTGGTCTCGCACCAACTGAAACCCCGCGATTCCTCCCGACTACTTTAGATGGAACTACATGAGGGCTTTAGAATAAAATAGAATATTAGAATATTATTCTGCAGGTGGTAATTCTAAAAGGCCGCAAGACGCATCTGGATGCAAGCCGCATACAACCGGTTCTTTTCTTTTGGTGTATGTTCTACGTTTGAAATGATAGATTATTATCTCTATTGAGGGTCACATGTTTAGTCTTTTAAGTGACATGCAAATGTTTATGTTACCTTTCATAGAGCAATAGTGTACAGTATAACATTAGCAAATATAAATTATAAACAATCAAATATAATAAAGACATCTTTAGAGACTTAAATAGAGGCTTACACACGAACATCGTATTTACGCCAAATATTGCTCGAATACTTGTCTTTGGTGAAATGAATATCTTGTTAAAGTCCACACTGTTGCTCCATAGTATTATTCCATATCTTAGAATTGAGCCTACATAACCATGACAAGCTTTAGCAGGCTAGCGTAGAACCGGCGTTGTGTCTTTATTAACACTAAGTCCACGTCGGTTGACATTTTTTCTAATTCACGCAAGGTCTTCCGCACCTTAGTTAAAAATTGTGCAGTAATTTTGGCTAATTCAATAATTTAGTAGTGATATTTCTATTACTTTATCATTTATTAAAATATTTTTGTAAGTATTAATAATAAAATCGTTACGTTTCTTTATAGCGAATGTTGTGTACACCTGTAATTGGCATACACAACAGGACTTAGTTTGTAAACTTGATTATTACTACAATGTATGCTTGTGTAATGCTGTTGGTGTATCTTATTAAATAAATAAATAAATAAACCTAATCTCGTAAAGACTGACTTGTAGCTGGAGTTTTCTACTCTCTTTTATGGGTGCACAAGATTTGACTATTGTTGGTTTTGATAGTTCTGATTCAGATTTAGATGACTTATGATAGCAACACCATTTGGTTAATACCCTTGTAGTGTGAAATTTTCATTTTGAAATAAGTCAAAGGTGATTGAAATATATTAAATCTCAATAACATAGTGTTAATTATCGCGCTGTAAAAAAAACTTCTGTGTTTAAAGCAAATTACTGAGATCCACGAAAATAATGCTATTAAAGTGTTGTGCATGGAAGGAATAAGTTCGTTCCATTTTAATCAGTTATGAAGTTACTTCGACGCTGCCGCCTTCTGTTTATCCTTTATTAATTTGTTGGGCGGTAATAGAAAACTTGGTCGCTTTTAAACCTACCCGTTTTAATAATAAATTACAAAGCAAATTATATTCTTTTTTTTAATGTACTATGTAAAGAACGATCATATCTTCCTAGAGTTACTCCACTCGGGCCACATTATGACGAACAAAATTCAACGCTAACATAGCAAGCCATAATAATATATTTATAGACGTAGAGAAAAATAATCATAACTCACGCATTTCTCCTCATCTTCAGCGTCACGGCTCCACTGATAACCTCAGCAATGAACTCCGAAGGGTTTAACTTTAACTGCTTATAGACAACTGAGCCAAACTCCGCTAGGAGTACTATTCTTATCTCGGTGTCGTCACAATCCCACTCCGAACCCGAACATAGATCAATAGACAAAGATGCGGCTGGATGAGGCCATAGTCAAAGCGCCAGTAAATGTAGACACTGAGGAACTACAGTGTCGCCGGGATTTGCAGATGTAGCCGAACTCTTAGGTTTGCCCTGAACCTCTTTTGGGAGTTATTCGCTACGTAGGCACAGTTGATATTCACTGTAGTGATGATGTCCAGGCCGATGTCGGCCATGGCGACTGTGTCACTGGAAAGGCATTTTAATTAGGACACTTCATTCTGGTATTAGGGCTTAGGTTTTCTGCCCTCTCATGTGCTCTTTGCAGTATAAAGCGTTTAAAGTGTATAATTATCGTCAGTAATGAACTCAGTAAATGTGTTAATTAGACTTAACTGTTATGGAAGCAAGGCGTGCGCGACATTGCTTTATATTTGCTGCGTATTGCAACATTGCCCGTTTCGGCAATTATACTCACGTTAACTGAAAATTAATTTATATTTGAATTTTCAGTATAGGAATGATCAAAATTTGTTCTGATCATTAACGTGTACTGCAATAAAACGTTCAACATTACGGTTTTATGGTCGTGGCACCAAATCCCAGCCAGTTTGAGTTTCACTTTATAAAATTTGTGCCTGTTGAATAACAATAGACTTACCATTTACTCCATACATAAGACCCAAAAAGCTGGGAGACAAGGGATGCTGGTCTGCCTTCTATGCCGCTAAAAAGTATGTAGAAATTTATTTTATTATTTAAATCCGTAATAATTTTACGGATTTATATGTTTTGTCCCGTCTGCGTCACGCATTACAACCAGATGCACTAAATATTTGGATGACGGACTAAAACCCGATCGTAGGGTAGAGTCAAAAATAATTGAAAATTATTATCTGTGTAATCATTTATAACATATTCAAAATACGTAGCTGTGCATTTTCAAAATTGAGTTATTATTTTTTGTATAAATATTAGACTTCCACAGTATAAAAATATCAAGGCAATAACCGCGTTACTCACACACTAATTATATTAGAGTGTACTTAGTAATACATAGAAAATTAAATTCGTTAAAGCTTTAACCGGCGCCGTTTACTTGCCCTGTATCTAGCTGCTTCCATGTTCGTTCATTACTAATTCGTGTATTCATCGTGGTACGGCGCTAGAGAGATTTACATTTTTATTAAAATGAACGCGAATAATTTGTCACTATATATGGGATATATTACACATACTATAATATTTATCGTTGAAATTTAATAAATTCTTGTATATAAGAAACGGTTGTTATGCGATTTTCGCAAAAAAAAGTACTTATAAAAATGATGTTTTAGATTTAAAACAATAACCGCCTCGTAAGTCTTTTAGACAACTTGCATTGGTATTTAATATTATTGATGGTTGCACTTACATAACAACAGTACCTTCTTTATATAAATATATTTTTTTAAAAGAATAATTTACATTAAGTTTTGATTTTCAAGTTATCTAAATAATTATCTCCTTCTAAAAATACACGATCTTACTAACGAACAAAACGTAACATATGTACTCAGAACGAATAAAAAACATAGACGTAAGAACTCGGAGCTTTTATTGGATATGTAACTTTATTACATGAGCCTGTGTAGCTCAGTGTCCGCGGGTTTTCCTTAATTTGCACGCCAGCAAGTATTCGATCTGAACGTGGAAACCTGCGTAACTGAGAAAAAATCTAAGACTTGAAATTGGCCAAATGCACTAGGAATGTGTGATTGACCCCGATACTACTCTTTAGAGAGAAGACCTGTGCGACAAATATCGGTCGTTCTTTAACTTATTTATTTCATAGACAACCGCTGTGGATACCAGCTGCGTTTTTTAGCAGAGGTATATTAAGAGTCTAACCGGAGAATAGACCTTCATTTGATTATGTTTGGATGAGACCTCTTCATCAGTAAATGCTTCCATATACTTCTCTTAATCACGCACCACTCGTAGTTGTTGGACAGAAACTAGAAGCTGTACGCAAGTTCGCAGTACTAATTAAGTTGAATGGACTAAGTGCTCTCCAAGTTAATAATTAATTTTCGAGAAAACGTGCGGTGTTTCCACTTGTTCTCAGATACGACCTATATTTCTCTCAGTGATTTCTATAAAAGAAATATTGAAGGAAAATATATGTTAAGAAGAAACATTGAAAGGAACTTTATTAATAATATAATTGATACCAAGTCTAGGTGTATTTCCTCTAGGGGGAAAGAAAAATATGAGTTTCTGAATGATGCTTTCACGATAGTAGATAAAAATTTCTTCCAAGTCAGAATTTATAAAAATTATGATATGATATAAACAGTCAAGTTATATCTATCATTGTTCCTACTACCTGTCTCCAGGACCAACTTATCCAGGAACTCTCCGCTGTAGCGCGCGGTTGGCTTTGTTAATACCATCTCACTGCACATTGATATATTTTGTTGCAGAGAGTCTGTGTTTATCGAAGCTGCCTACAAATGCGTAGAAGGTGTTTGACTTTATTATATTTATATATTATTGTCAATACATAAAGCACCTTTTATTTGTTTTAATTTTAATAATATATATTTAACTAATTTTTATAACATCATATTGGTATTATCTGTAACGGTGTTATAATTTTTGTTGATTTAAATAAATAAATAAATCTTTCATAAAATTATCAAAGTTATTAATCTTCTAATTATCAGTTATATTCTAATTGTTATAATTATAAACAAGGTAAGCCATTGCCAAAAACAGACAAAAAATATTAGCGGATAAGTTTTGGATGTACGAATCCAAGAATAGATCAGAAATCATTAGACTATATCATGGTCACTATAATAAAATAATTAATACATGTATCTAATAAAAGGATTAATAAAAAATCGCAGGTAACATTGTACGTGTCCTATCGTTTTTACCAATCTTCAAAAAATATAAATAGTTATAGTACTACACGTACGAGAACTTTGAAGAACCTATATTTATCTGATACTTTTATTTTATGTACTATGCTATTAATGTTTGATTTATCTTTAAATATTTGGGCTAGAAAGCGACTTAAACGTCCAAGCTGTTTTTTCTATTACCCTTAAATCATAAATAATCCAAAATATTTACCTAATTTTTAAGTGAATGTTTTTATATATTTATCACTAGATTTACTTAACTCTAGCTCTAACAAATAACTAATTATAAAAATATATTTTAAGTTATATTAATTAAATTTTATTATCTTTACAGGTAAGTTTCCCGTAATTTCGCGCGTAACCGGCTTTTTATACACCCGTATGCATTGTGAGTATTCTAAAATATCTTTTACCAGCATTTTATTTCGTATTTAACTTGATATAATTTCTTATCTCATTTGCGTTGGCACAAACATATTCATACATACATAGTCATTTTTTTTAATGTAACATGAGGCATGACTACTGACTTATGTATTAAATTTCAGAGTTTTATTGCCCCTTGTCCCTTTTGCTCTGAGCATAGTCTGCCTGTGCTATTTCTAGTTCCTCCAACGTGGGTGGTTAGGGATATTTTCTATTCATCTCTTTCTTTCTTCTCTTAATAAAATACACAAAAAAGTTATATTTTACACAAATTACTCTTATCATCTATCTTCTATTACTATGTTATCTTTATATTTACTTTTAATATTACAATTTCATATTCTCTATTTTTACTATTTTAACATTCTTACTCTTACGGCATTCCATACATAGTCATTTGACTATATTCATACAGTCGAAATATTCAAGTTGAATGACTCACAACTTCAAAATAACAAATAAATCTTGTCCTGTTGAGACAACTTGATCTCGATAAAGCTTGGTGTGTTAAGGAAGAGTGAATAGGCATACACTAAGTTAGTGCATTTTACAATTGAAGATATCTCCACTTAACCTCGGGTGGGATCGGAGACAAGCACTTACTTAGTAAATTAAAAAAAAAACTGAGTCGCACTATTTAACTGTTGAAATTGTCTGTTGAAAGTCACCAACTACTTGCAAAATTTAACCTATAAATACACGGAAACAATTATCTCTGGATGCTCATGCTCACACACACACATTCACTCTCTCTTTGACACACGCACACACACGTACATAATAATTTATTTAATCTTCTAATATCTATATACTACATGTTTTTATTTGTTTAACTGCTGCGATACAGTTACCACTGTAGCAGTTTACTAACGTTCAGTATTGTTATATTTCCTTTTCTTTTGTCCAAATATTTTTTATTTTTTTATTTATTATTAATTAAACTATTACAAAATGAAACATAAAATGCCATGCTATGAACTTAAAATAGACTCCATTCCGAATGGGATGCTGAGAATAGACACAACGCTAAATTGGATTAACTTTTTCTAAAAATAAAAAAGAATACCATTTTAGTTAATAAAAATAAAAGACACAATAAAGATAAGTAAAACACCAAAAGGGTTAGGTAATTAAAAAAAATAGAATAATAAATCCACAAGCTTACCTAACCTAATGCCATGAATACAAAATTTGCGGGAGGCCAATGGGAGCAGGTGAAACAAAATTGTACCTTGAGGTAATCCTATGCCAGGGACATTGTTCAATTAGGATTTTTCCTAATTAATAATCGTTTCTATGTTCGAGTAACTTTTTCGTTCGACCTTAAGTCATAGACCTTAACCCAGAATATGAGTAATTGCCTAGAAGCTTTTGAAATGTGGGTGTAAAGAAGAATTCTTAAAATATCATGGACGGGTAAGATATCAAACAAAACAGTATTGCAAATGGTGAGCAAGAACGCGGAGGTCCTTAATACCGTGAAAAAACGCAAGCTCCAGTACTTTGGTCATATAAAGCGTAATAACAAATACGAACTACTCCAACTCATCATCCAAGGAAAATCCAGGGTAAACGACCACCTGGAAGAAGACGTATTTCGTGGCTCAGAAATATCCGGACATGATTCAACATGAGCACACGATCCTTGTTCCGTGCCGCTGCATCAAAAGTTAGAATAGTCTTAATGATAGCCAACCTATGGTAGGAGATGGCACTTCAATAAGAAGAAGATGTTCGAGTAAATTATGTTGCTAAGACGATCTCAGGTTGTAAAGTTCACATTATAAATGTCTATTCGCTCTTTTCCACACAACTACAATGAAATCAAATAGTTCCAGCAAATTTCCTCACATTTTTTTTCCATCATTGTCGAAACGTGGTATCGAACGAGTACCGAAACGTGGTAATCACTTTAAAAAAATTGACATACGAACTTTTTGGTCATACAGACGGCCAGTATTATTTAAATATTAAAATTTAAAATTTCATAATGTTCAAATTTAATTAACTAAAATCAATCTGGTTTTCACATCTATTGACACTACGACTAACAATTATATTATATTACATTTTTGTATGGTTTATTTATTATATAAATATATTATGAGCTGTACAAGATCATGACAAAATATATGTAAAACATTAGAATGTCTGTGCTGTCATACGCAAACACAAGATTTTTCTTTACGAAAAAAATTCTCAAAAACTTTTCACTTTAATAACCAACAAAATAAGAGGCTAATACAATAAATAAAGGTGATCTGTTCTGCTGAGCATATTCTTGAAATTAACAATTTCGATAGTGCTAGGAATCAAACTCGGAAATAAAGACGAGTACCATTACCCTGAGTTACCGTCATATCGGCGTCTGGCGTGCATTAAAGCATATTGAAAAATGTACAACGGCTGCTGTAATCTCGTTCTATAAAAGGAATTGTAATATCTGTAGAAATAAGGGAGCCATAAATTCTCAACTTGCTCACCCTATTAAGGTTCCCGTGATTGCGAACAACAATGGGGCTTTATTGTGATTCAGCGTCACAAAACCAAGATATTTTTTTCCCTAGTGGCACTTCTACTGTATATATTTTCCGGTCAAATGAGCGTCCTAATTTTTAGAGTAATAAATTGCGGTCACATAGTTATGTGTGCGTTTGAGTAGAGAATTGTGTTCCCGCATCCCCCCGGACGTGGTTTATTAAAGCTACGACTTTTACTTGTCGTCTTTTAGAAATTTATTTTCTTTCTTACTCTAATTTAAGTGTTACTTTATCTCGTCGTCTTAATCTTAAATACAAAAGTAAAGTTACATTGAATAACATACCTCAAACTGATGCATTTCAAAAAAACAATTGATAGTCAAAATAGAAACTGTCAAAACATTAAAATAGTGAAAATAAAAAAATTTGATCAATTATTTCTTTAGTTCTATCTTATGTTATTTATTGATTTATAACTTAATCTTCACGTTGTCATATTATTATTTAACTATAATTTTATTAAAAAAAATAACAATTGAATTGATTTCCTCTGACAGAAATTTTTTTATGTAACATATGAAATGTACTTTTACCATGTACTACCAAGAATAAATAATAATGTACTATAATAATAATAATGTAATATTCAATAGCTTTTATAAAAAGTGAAAATGCTATCGTGAAAAATTCATTCTGAAGTTGTGCGCGTTTGCGAATGTTTCGGAGTCGTGACGAAATACTTTTGAAAAAAAAAGAAATTGATGTTTTTCATTGCCCTGCAATAGGAAACCAAGTGTATGTCCAACTTTTTTACTTTTTCATCCCATAATTTAAAAACTTTTTTGCAAGTTACCCCAGTGACCCAAAATGCATTTCATGGGCTTCGCGCGTTAATTTAAAATTAGGAAATCGAAGTACCTAACACGGGCAAAATTCATTTTTTGAAGATCCCATTATTGTCGGCTTGAGAAGATTGTCGCTTAGCCTGAACTTCTATGGTTGGTAACTCAACCCAATTGTCCCCCTGGTTAAGGGTAACCAAGGCCGGTTGCTTTCCAAGTATAACTAAATGTGTTTTGCAATTCAATTCTTGACATTCGTACAATTAATTGCGATGTCTGAGCGGCCATTATTAGTGTAACCCTGGAAAGACGTGTACGACATGTCTACATGATATGACGTCACGTGTTGAGTAATTCCTGCCGATACAGCTGTCTCCTTCAGACAATGAATTAATAGCAGTTAATTATTGTGCGTACATAAATTATGTAATACACCTCTCAGTGCAGCAACCGTGAACTTAGTTCAGCTTAACTAAGTTATGAAGTTTACCACGCTCGCTACAACGTAATGTTTGTTCATTACTGTTAGAGAACTCATTTATTTGTGCGTCAAAACTTTTGAAATTGTTAATGGATTAATTTCATGTGTTTACTGTTTTAAAATAAACATTTTCAATTCTATGTTAATTGTTTTTTCAAACATTATTTTTTAGTCATTGTAAAAGATCTATGTAGGCTTAATTTGCATACACTAGCAAATCGAATTCGATCCCCGATGTCTATACCAACGATTATTTGGTAAAAAAAAAGAACTTTAACTGAAGCTTTTTGTTTTCGACGAACTACACAGATTGGCCAGAGATTGAGCACAGTGCAGAGGGGCTCCGGTGCGTTCCACTGGAGATCCCGGAGCCCCTCACCATGCACCGAGGAAGGGCCACCGGAGAGGTTTTAGTGGGTAAAACCCCACATAGCCGCCGCCTTCCCCAGAAGGCGGGGTATCTTTCTGAAGATTTTCTCCTCGTTAAAAGATTGGCCAGAGAAGCTGGCCTTGACTACTTCATCGGAGAGGTGGCAAAGCTCTTAGATCGCTTAGCTTGAACCTCTATCGCTAGTAACTCGACACAAGGGTCCTCCCGGTGAGGGGTAACCTCGGCTTGGACGGTTACTATGTTACGGGCAAGCATTCCGATCCGAGGGCGCCCGAGAGGACCGAACCACTACTCGGTCAGATATAGCTATTTGACGGATAATCTAAGGGACATTCATAAACTGAACTAAGTTTGAGTGCCACTTCGGGAAGCGTTGGCGCTGGGAGAAGTGACCGAAGAAACTCCAGCAAGGCTCCTAACGTCTAAAATTAAAATTGCTACACGTGCTGATGAAACTGATGACGATATAGTGAAAGACATATGTCTCATCAGATATAAAGATATAAAAATTCCACATATCTATGGCACGGTATTTAGCACCAAGTCTTTAAGTGTGAAGCCTGTACAAGAACAAGCCTTGCCAAGAAAAAAGTAAGCGAATTTGTGTTTTTTTAAAGGGTCTTTTTTAAGTAAATTTTATCAAAACTCACGCCAAACTAACTACTAAACTGAAGCCAAGCTACTACGGCTCTGTAGTGTTTATTAAGTGTTTATAACTTTCATATAAGACATCATTAGTATAAAATGTCTTAAATGAAAGTTCAGAAATAAGGAAAACAAATTGAGTAGCTATTTGCTTATTTCCTAACACTGCCACATTTTCTTAGCAGTTTAGAATAATAGAAAGGCACCAGAATATAGAGAAATTTATAACAAAAGAATAAAATTTCTATTGTATTCTATTCATTCATAACAGAGGCGTCAAGTGGATTTATAGGCCCTTGGCCTACTCCGCTAAAGAGTATTGTATGTGGACTCAATATATATGTTCTTGAATGTGTTATAAATTTTCATTTTTATCGTGCTAGAAAGTAACAGTGCATCGAAATACGATCTAGAATGGGATGTACAAATTCCACTCGGTTTGTTTTATTTTTTCTTTGTTTTAAATTTTAAAAAATACCGGTCTATCTCGGTAGACTTCCCTTCCCACATCTAGGACGTAAGTCAAAAGGATAGGAGATTTTTTGTAAACCTAACATTCTTAGATAAAAACATGTTTTCTCTTTAAAATAAATGATACAACGTTTATCAACAAACATATGATCCCAAATGTTGAACAGGTGTGACCTTATCTCTGGCAAAATTTAACCAGGAAAGCGAGAAAGGACTGGAATAGTTTACTGCGTCTTGAATGTTTTCAAGAGTAGAGTGAATAGGCATTTACTAAGCTAGTGAGTCTTACCATCTAAGACTGCCATTCCACTTAACTACAGACGGAATCATGGCCAAGCACGTGCCTAGAAAGACAGAAACTTACAAATTGAAATACAATTTTTTTTTCTTTTTTTTTATGACGATCTACACAGATTGGCCAGAGAAGCTGGCCTTGACTGCTTCACCGGATTGAGAGGTGGCATAGCTCTTAGGTCGCTTAGCCTGAACCTCTATTGCTAGTAACTCGACACAAGGGTCCCCCCGGTGAGGGGTAACCTCGGCTTGGACGGTTACTATGTTACGCGTAAGCATGCCGATCCGAGGGCGCCCGATCACGACTCGGTCGGTTGCTATTTCACGGATAATCTAAGAGACATTCAAAAGCTAAACTAACTTTGAGTGCCCATTCGGGAAGCGTTGGCGCTGGGAGAAGAAGTGGCCGAAGAAACTCCAGCAACGCTCCTAACATCTAAGGGGTGGGGGGAGATACAAGTTGACTCGAACTGCCAGGAATAAATAGCAAGACATTTTATTGGTAACAAAGGACTAGTTTCAATGAGTTAACAAATCTTAAGTTTCAATTACCGCGTAAGGTAAAAGTCGTGGTAGCTTGAATTTTTTAATTCCACGTTACTGCAATATAGTCAGGAAATGTCCGCTAGATTAGATTGAAATTGTTACAGACCCAAACTGATTGGCTGTAGTTAATATTCCGATAGTATCGTAACCGTTCTCATTTCGGCACTTACGCGCCTACGCCGTGATAGTAAACCTATTAACGTTTTAATTAAAGTCCTTTTATACGTAATGTTTAATTAAAAGTCACCGGTATTTTCGCAAAATTAATGTAGAATTTTGTTATTAAAATGTTTAGCGATAATAAGATTCCTTTATAAACGTATTTGCATGAATTTTTGAAATAATATTTTAGAATTAAAAAGTACAGTAAAATACTATATATGTTATACTATTGGACATAAGCTGGGTTTAGTGCCAGCAGGAGAAGGGACCTCGACTAGGGCGGTTACTTGCGATATTTGCGATAGCATTCCGATCCGACGGCGCCCGCTGACGCTACTAGCTTCAAGTGCTTACTTTCCTCTAACGAACTGTAGATGGCGAATAAATATGACATATATTTTTAATTGTTCCATTGTTAAATCAATTTAAAAAAATGCGTTTCGCCCGCTTAGATGTTACCCTCATAAAGTGGGTCGGCAAAGTACTTAAAATTCCTTTCGTTTAGTACAGATCATAAGGATTCATGTCTAGTTTCCCGCAATTAGGACCAAGAGTGTGACTAATTTTGGAAGTTATGTTTGCTATTTATTTTGCGGTCACATTTCTGTAGCCATTTCCCCCGGTAAGGAATTGCGGTCGCCAAGCTCGACACGAAGGGCGTACGTTACAGAGTGCAGGAAAGTGTCCGCTCGCACACGGTCAATGAACGAGCGCAATAGTGTTCTTAATTGTCGCTTTTTACACATCTCACTCTCTATCTCTGAAATTCCTCATGTACATAACTCATCGTAACGTTTACGTTTATGGTAATGCAGTCACGTAATTATGCCCTAGGTTATCATGTCTACAACATGACGGAAATTTTATAAGGTTAGAAATCCATCACGGAGTGTATTCCGCTGTAATGTAAATTAACAACAGTGTTATACGCTATTATATATATTTAATTACAAGTAATAGTCAAAACAAAAATCGATTTCACATCCGTCTTTTCTTTGTATTTTCATTTCTCGCAGGAATATTACGAAATTTAATTAAGGAAAGGAGAAAGGAGGAAATCTTCAAAAGATACCCCGCCTTCTGGGGAAGGCGGCGGTTATGTGGGGTTTTACCCACTAAAACCTTCCCGCTGGCCCTTCCTCGGTGCATGGTGAGGGGCTCCGGGATCTCCAGTGGAACGCACCCGAGCCCCTCTGCAATGTGCTCAAGGAGAGCAATTTCCGGGAGGAGGTTACTCCCTCCCCTGTGCCCTCGCAGTGCAAGGCGACACGGGCTAGCCGATGTCGTCTTCTTCCCGGGTCCACGTTGGCGGACGACAAAGGCCCCACTCTTGTCGCCCAGTGAACCCGAGGCCCTTTAATTATTTAATTATTATTATTAATCAGAACCTAACCAAACTGTCACTAAACTACCAATGAAGTACATTATTTCCAATGAGTTATTTATCCATGTGTCGCGCAAAGACAAGGTTTTCTAATAGATGCCATTGTCAGAATTAGACGAAATTGAAATAGTGGTCCCATGTTAAGCACCAGCTTTCAAATAATTAACGACATCAAATCGAATAAGAATATTACGAAATAGAATTCATCTCATTTGTATTTCTCTTTGATGCCACTGTCAGAACTGCAGCTACAACGGGAGGCAACCAGCTTTAAAATAAAAAAATATTTATCAAAATTAATACAAACTAATTTACATATAAATAAATGTAAATTAGTTTGTAAAAAATAGTTGAATTATATTCAGACTGAACGCTTCCTAATTTAATAAAATTTAATATAACATAAAGCTGAGGGACATACACAAACACAAATTTACACAACACACACACACATTTATAAAATATTGTTATCATTTGTTATGCTCATATTTTATTGTGCTTTTCAAATGGGAGAAGACACTGACCCCTGAAACACAGGTCCAATAGAACCTAGCTCAGGAGTCAGGGACTTCACGTTCTTTGTTCAAACATTTTCTATGGTGACTAATAAAGATTTATTTATTTATTTATTATTTAAAATTGGTTTACCCAGTTTTGAGGTAACAAACATAAAAATATACAGACGAATTGAGAACATATACGTATACGTTATATATAATAAATGTCCCTCTGTTGGGCTGCGCCTTCTCTAAAGAGACTATAATTGCACAGTCCGCCACGCGTCCCTAGTGCGGAGTGGCAGACTTCGCATGTCTTAGAAAAATTTTCTAGGACATGTAGGTTTCCTCACGATGTTTTCCTTCACCGCCGAGCGCTATACAACAATAAAAATTGCAACAAATAAATTAATTGGTGCCGGCACCGGGGATCGACCACGGGTTACTAGCGTACCATGCAACTTGAGCCAACCGCCCGGACACTGAGCTACCACGGCTCTATCGGGGTAGTAAGCGGTAGTAATTGTTTCTCGTTCTTGAGCACTACTCAAATCGGATAAGAAAACTCATTGATATGACTCCCACACTAATCCACTAGCTTATTTCAATTTATATTAAAATCCGTTGTAAGTTATAAACGGGTAATCTTTTGCTTTAGATTTGTGAATATAATAAATTATTTTTTACACAAAGGGTAATGTTATTATGATAATGAAAAGAATAGCGGTGGAACAAAACGGTGTGAAGTAGGAAGCCTAAGGTCGAAAGCTATTGTTGAAAAGGGCCGACCCCATATCCGTGCATGTGTGGCCGCTGTAAAAAGGGTCTGTAAATAATTGGTTTCAGTGAGAATAAAAGCATTTTCATTTTATTTTTTTATTTTTTTTCGCATTTCTATACCCTTTTCAAACATATTTATAAAGCTGTCGAGTGGATTTTGGCTTAGGTCAGGTGTTTATTAACTTTGTGCCAGAGGATTTTCGTTCTTCTTAAAAAAAATGTGTTACGTTGAAATTTAATTTCATGTTTTTGATTGTTTTTCCATAACTCGTGCTCGTGAAGTGTAGATTTGAAGTCGCTTTAGGGTGGAGATTAACGAATTTAAATGAAAAACGAAAATGTCCTTGGTACAGGTTGGCTACGTGTTCTAGCAGCAGTAAGAGACACTTTTGGAATGGATAAAACTATTATTGTGAGATAGACCCACACAAATTGGAAACCACGAGTACATTTTTTTATGAGTTTTTATTGATGAGGAAAGTCTTGAAATGGAGACCGCGAATGGGCCGGTCAAATGTAGATACTCCTCCAGATAGACCGACGGCCTTATGAGTGTCGCCACTAGTACCTATATGCGGAAAGGGGAGGTTTATATTGGAAGGAGTTGAGGAAGGCCTATTTCTAGCAGTAGATTGATACGAGCTGAGGATGATTGATCACAAACTGACGTTAAGTTACATAAACTCTTAGGCGGTACAGTGCACTTAGTCACTTGATCACGCTGTGTGAATTCATCACCATCAGCAATACGCTGCAGCTGGATGTGTTCGGAGTCCTGGTTCTGGATGCGAACGATGCGATGTCACTGTTGAGGCGTCGTATATATTCTTCAGCACCTCGGTATAGCGTTGGTCCACTTGGCATCGCTGTAAGAATTCCAGAACTGAACAGGTCTCGATGGAGTCGAAGGCAGTGCAGTTTTTTGGATAACCTGCCGAAGTGTATGAATGTGGCCCACGGTGCTGTGGCCTTATCGAAACTCAGCCTATTCTGGTGGTTGGCAACCATTAAGCCCGACGCGAGACGATTCGTGATAACCCTGAAAAGATCTTATAGATTTGGCTCACAAGTGAGATAGGCCTATTGTTCTTCAATAAGGTGTTTTCGTGTTTTTTGTAAAACAGGACGACCATTCTTCTGGTCCGCACCAACGGAATGCTTCCACAGCACCTATAAGTGTTATTTAATTAACCTTTTCATATTTTTATAGAAGGTATGTTATTTCGGTACTCTAATAGATGTCCTCTGGCCAAAAATTCGCACTCAATATATTAGGAGAGAAATAGCTGACGCGATAATTCGCCAGGGCCGTAATGATTACGTTTATGGTAATGCAGTTACGTAATTTTGTCCAAGGTTGTTGAAGACTTGACGGAAATTTAATAAGGTTAGGAATCCATCGGGGAGTGTATTTCGCTGTAATTGAAATTAGTAACTGTGTTATATGTTTACTGAGATTGACTTAACACAAGTATATTTAGGAGTAAAAACAAAAATCAAGTTCAAATCGTATCGAGCGTTACACGCTTAAACCCTTAAACACCCTTTTATTTCCGAAGTATCGTAGGAGAGAAAAGTTTGATGAAAACTAAATTTTCATCAAACTACGCTTAAAGTACGTTCGTTCATCGAAATCTGTTGGTGTGATATTGATTTATTCGTCCATTTGTGGCGCACAAACTAGATGCAAAACACTTATAAAGTTTTCTAATGGATGTCAAATGGATTGGACTACACGGGACAAAACGAATGATGAAAATCGATCGAAACCCAGTCAAAAGTTATGAGGTAACAGACTGAAAACAACATACAGACGAATTGAGTACCTTCTCGTTTATTGAAGTCGGTTGAAAATAATGCTAATTAAAAGATATTGATTTTGTCGAGGATCAATTTTAGATTTAAAACTATTTTATAATAGCCAACGTTTATTTTAAGTACTTTACAGAAGTCACAGTTAATAGGAAACGGGTGTCTATCGTTCTAATGTCTTAGTAGGCGCTGCCTGATTTGTTCCTATAATTTTTTTTGAAAGAAAGCTAGCAATATTTCATTTTTTTCAGAAAACATTACTAACATTCTTGTTAGGCTTAAGTTTGTGCTCGCAAATGGTTCACGACGTCAATATTCGAATGGCGGATTCTAAGCTACGACCTCACGTTTCGCACACCGTACCCTAAACCATTAGGGTATTGACGCTTCCTTGTTTTGATTTGTTATTAATTGATTTTTGGTCTGTATCATTTATTCTAATTAACACACAATAAACAGTCTGTATGTATATAGTAATTTTCAGTTATCGTACTGGCGCGGTTGGATTTAATTTAATTAAAGTCCTATTATTTTTTTCAAGTTATAAAGAGATTAAATATATCCACCTACAAAGACTTGGTATTTCGTTTAATGGGGGTAAAGATCTGAGCTCTAAAAGGAAAGGAATAAAGCATTTTGTCTTGTTTTCAACCCCTCGACATTTGACGGAACAAGACTCATTCGGACTATTCTAATAATAACAAACAAAACAGTATCCCTCATCGACATTGCAGTATGTAATACACATAATTTATTAACGACCCACTCCGAGAAAATTGCAAAATATACAGAAATTTCCATAGAGATCAAAACGCAATGGCAAGTTAGTGTTGTCCGAACAGTCCCAATAGTGTTGTCTACAACAGGTGTCATACCAAAAAACCATCCATACAAACTAAAAATTACTAGACATTACCACATCATTACATTAATCCATCCACATACTTGCAATTACAGAAAACCGTAATTATTAATACATGCCGCCTCACACGTAAATTTCTTAATTCTGACACTATCTAATTTTGTATTTCATTACAAGTACTTGGCTTCGGCCTGTAGCTACATTTTCACCCTCTAAAAGGAGGAGAAACAACAATGTTGTATACATCATAATAATAACAAATCTTTTTTGGTCACCAAAAAACATTATTCAAGAATGAAATATGAAGTCCCCGACTCCTGAACTTGGACCTGTGTTTCAGCAGTGCCTTGTCCTATTTTGAAAACACATTAAAAGCAATTAAAAATAGTGTATTAATATATATGTGTATGTGTGTGTGGAAATTTGTGTTTGTGTATGTATCTCAGCAATATGTATAATTTAATTCATTCGGACTCTATTACATCTAAATTTTAGCTCTTTACACTTTACGAGCATAAACTTTAACTGCGCCAAATCTCTTGCTTCCATATTCTTAAAATGAGGTCCAAAATTTACTTCACATATTCACATTTAGATAAATGTCGTCGTATATGTTCTGGTGAATAATGTTATAGATGTACTTACATGTATACTCCGAGGCTAATGAAAATGGTAGGTTATGGGTATTGTGGTGAAGGTTTCAGAAACGCCTACAGAATGGTAATTCGGTCAAGGCAAGGGGGCGATTACGTCGCTAACAAGTTATGGCACGCGATAAAATGGCCTTCGTATCGCTTCTTCGTTTTATGGAACTACGATAAAGTTATAAAGTTACACATCGTATTGCAAAGGTACAAAGTTTTAATTAAACGTCCAAACATAATTGCTTCCTTGTAGAAGAACACATAGCCGACTTGAAATATAGACGCTTTAAGAAGTCAGCAGTCTACTAATATCATCATCAGCCTGTATCAGCACGATCCTCGGCCCGTCTCATCTAGCTTCTGCAAGCCGTCCTGCGAAGATCGTCGCTCAACCTTGTCTTAGGGCGTCCCACTGCGGTCTCCACTCGAAAACTCATGTCGCCCAATGGTTATCCATTTTACGGCTAATATTGCCACTTAAATTTGCTAATTCAGTGGGCTATGTCGATCACCTTAGTTCTGTTCGAAAATGTTGTAAGACAATCCTCGACATTACATGATTTGTGGAAAACTATAAATCCTTGCTAAAGGACATAGATTCCTACCAAGAAATAAGAAAGTGTGGACACATCTTAATAACATATTTGAGATGTACTTTTAAAATTGTACACTTAATATACAATATGTATCGAGTAAATCTTTCCATACCATTAATTTATTTAGATAACGATATCTTTAGGTAAGTAATTGAATGTAATCACTTTAAAGGAATTAATCGAAATATTCTAGTTTTGTGTAGATAGGAAAAGTAATCCATTACCGGGCATATGTCAGCGACAGTCCTTGATATTACTGGAATGGATAAAAGGGAAACATGGAAGATTTTTCCGGTTTTGATATTTTATTAAAGAACGTGTAAACATCGTGAAGAAAATTAAAATGATGATTTATACATTGATTATATATGATATATTTGTGCGGGATGACGAAAGGCTAAACGAGCCGTAGGGGGTCTATTGCGACCCACATATTTACTGGCTCGTGATTGGTCGTACCATATAGCCTATGATTGGTCGACCAATCACGACGATTTAATTACTATGCCAAAAACAGTATAAATTGTACATAGTTTTAATAGAGGTCACTTGCAGTCGACCGCTCGGAATATAAACAAGTGAAAATACGAAGTGTTTCAGTTTTCTTAATACACACCAGTGTACAGTGAATGTACAATATTATTAATAAAAATAAATAGATACGTATTATTAAATACCAGGAAATATACATTCCATAGTGCATATAATTATACTATTATAATTGCCAAGCGTTCGGCTCTACGATCCTACGGTTGGGGTTTCAAATCCCTGCCGTCTTGTAGAAAAGACTTTTCATTTCTCTACCACCGTTTCAGGAACTAAAGTACAAAACATCACCTGCTTATGTGTATGTATGATGAACGTATCGAGCTTTCTGAAAAAGAGATATCCATTAGTGTCTGTCATACAATTAATCATTAATGTAATTATTTCATAGAATGAAACTTGTCATTTTATATAATAGAATAAATTTACCGGGGATTTATGTGTTTATTTATTTCCGGGCTGGCCACAAAATAGCAGTTATGTATTCTAATTCTACAATTTTACTTAATGTTAAAATTACAACCTTTACATATGTCCCACTGCTGGTCACAGGCCTTCTCTGTAAGGAGAGTGTAAAAGAGAGTAGTCCGCCACACGGCCTTAGTGTAGATTGGCAGACTTCACATGTCATAGAAAAATTCTAAGACATGTAGGTGTTTTCCTACACCGCGGAGCGCGTGGTGAATCAGCTGATAAAAATGCAACAAAAAATTATGGGTAGACACTGAGCTACCACGGCACATATTCCTCGCCTATCAATAATTCACTCCTGTTAGGTTTTTGATAAGTTCTTATCGTTTGATATCTTAGTTAATCGCTGTATGCTAATGCGACCCCCTTCTCGCCCCATTGTGGTCGAGAATGGCTCACCATGGGAGGTCTTAGTTGGTAGGAGACATTTTCAGATAAAAAACAATCGGTTCTATTAATCCTTATCAATGATCAAAAAAACGACATATTCACTATAATCTAAATTAAGCAACATTAGATGGGATTATCACTAACTTAGAACGACACAATATTTAAATGTAACTAAAAATTTACATAGATATGACATTTTACCAACGTTATTACGAGTAGGTCACAATAAAATTAAGAATTTAACTATCTTACACTAAACAGTTAATATGGGTTAATATTCGGTATAACGTCTTCATAGTTCTCTCTCTATGAACCAATTTGTAAGCATTGCGTAATTGTCTACACTACAGTCTCCCACCTTGTCTTGAGTCTTCCTCTGGATCTTCGTCCGGGGAGGGGAAACCGTAGCGCCAGGCTCCCTACGTTCTTCTGAGTCCCGGTCCATGTTTCGCTGCCATACATAAGGACTGGTCTTATTATGTTTTTATAGATCAGACCTTTCAGTCTGACCGGCATCCTTTTATCACAGGTTACCTACCTGTGTGACAATACAATTTACAACAATTTCTTTTATTATATTTTGTGTTTGATTATACGCTCTTTTACTTTGACCGCATTGAGCCCAGAATTTAGTACCTATAAATGTTTAACCAACATATTTTTAATGCAAGTAATAGTTTAGAGAACGGTTTATTTGAATCTACAACCTTATGTTAAACTGCAGCCTCGTAACATGTATTTATTTCAAAGATTTTGTTGAGAATAAAATTCTGAAATTTATTTAGCTACCGCTTTTACGTTGACAGCGTGTTTATGCGCATCAGCAAAGTTTTAAATGTATGTCAGCAATTATACGAGGTTCCAATTAAAGTTAACTACGTATTCCAAAATAGTACAGATTGAAGCGTCAGTAGCCTAATGGTTTAGGGTACGGCCTGCGAATCGTAAGGTCGTGGGTTCGAATCCACCATTCAACTATTGCCGTGAACCATGTCCTAGCACAAGCTTAAGCTTAGTTGGAATGGTGAACAAGATTGTTAGTAATATTTCTCAAAAAAAAAAGAAATATTTCTAGCTTTCTTTTTAAAAAAAAAGAAAAAAAAAAACAGATTCCTGAGGGAAAATGTTTACAGTTACACACTTAATAAGTGAGCTATCATGTTCTTAAGTTTTATTTTTAGTCGGGAAGAAAGATACAAGCTTCTATTAGTTGACCACCACCTGGGCTTACTATCGCCATTAACCAAGTACAAATTTTACTTTTACATACCGAACATGCTCTTAAAATTATTTATTATAGTAAATACAATTTGTTCATGCACATAATCGTTTTTTTATAAATAATACTGTTGTCGCAGATTACGGATTTCTATTTTTTATTTTAGCCATTCAAAAACATTGGTGTGAACTAGAATTCTCATAACGACGTCGTCAATTGTTTTTTCAACTGACTTCAAAAAAGTAGGAGGTACTCCTCAATTCGTCTCTATGTGAACCGATTTTGATAATTATTTTTATTTGAAAGTTGGTGCTTCCTATTTCAATTTGGTTCAATTCTAACAATGGCATTCATAAGAAAACCATATAATAATAAATTTACATCAAGTACAACAGTGAGTCACCTGTTGCTGCTTACAAATCAGCCATTTTGGAAATCCTTACTTTAGAGAGGAATGCTTAAAAATCTGAACGCACGCTAAAGTGGGTTAAATTTTGCAGAGAATTCTTTGAAAAACAATAATTGGTAATTATCTCTTAGATTGCTTAATTTCAAACGACACGACTTCAAAGGCAGCCTTCGTACAATGCCTGCTTTACCGTAGTACGGGTAAGTTCACACGGAGGCATGTTTTATTCATCGACGGTTCTCTTTAGCTTGTTCGTTATACCCTCGTATACTCAACAGCTTTAATTACTTTAGCAATGGCGTTTTTTATGTGCGCACTGAAATATCATTTGTTGGTTTTATTAAATTCTACTTCCAATTACCGCCATGATTAACTCTTATATTCAACTAGCGTACCCAGTCCGCTTCGTCGGGCTAGATTTTGCTTTATTTTATTTAAACAATAAACTTAAATAATAAACAACATTAAATATTTAATTTAACTCTCACAATATATTAAATTATTCATTTGTCTCCGTATTCATTCTCTTCTCGAGCGGGTGAAGATCATTACCTACACCCATGTACATGCAACATACTCTATTGTACTTCAATTTGTTTCACAATGCATGCAATACACAACGCATGTGTCAATACAAATTTGGGTTATAAAACAATAGAATATTATTATAGTAAATAAAAGCTGTGTGTGCGTTTGGCAGTTCAAAAAGAGAACTGCTCCGATCGTCACCAAACTTTACAGGATTATTAGTCATGTCAATCTGAAGATTCCCTGAAAGTTTCATTAAATTCGGCTGGATCAAACCCATTCATCACATTCCATGGTAACCGTCCAAGCCGAGGCTACCCCTCACCGGAGGGACCGTTGTGTCGAGTTACTACCTAATAGAGGTTCAGGCTAAGCGATCTAAGAGCTGTGCCACCTCTCAAATCCGGTGACGCAGTAAAGGCCAGCTTCTCTGTGCCAACTGTGTTAGTTCGTCCAAAAAAAAAACATCACATTCTCTTCTTATATATATATATATACCTGCTACAGGCGAGTCCTTAACTACTTTGGTCACATTGCCCGAAGGCAACCAGATAACTTAGAGAAAATGGTTGTTGTAGGGAAAATCGAGGGCAAAAGATCACGGGGCCGATCACCTACTCGCTGGTCTGACCAAATTAAAAACATAGTTGGACTCAACATTCCGACCGCGATGAGAGAAGCCGAGGACAGAGCAGTGTGGAAGCAGCTCGTCGACGTCTCAGTGAAAGCGCTTCAGGATAAGCACGACCTTCAGGAATGAAGAATACGATAAAGAAGAGATATATATATAGATAGTAATTGTTTCGCTAACTACATAATTAGCTCAATCGTATGTAATTTATTCCTTAGACATATCTGTATAATAAAGAAGTGAAGAGAAAACTCGGTACCTCTTTTAAGCATATTGTGCGCACGGAATGTACTGAAATTTGGTTTTCCTTTCGGAGTTAAGCTGCTGACAGGAAGGCTGTTAATACTTCACCGGGTTTTGATAACCTCGACCGACCCTATTTCGACTCTTAGTGCCGGCACTAATGAATTTGTTTGTTGCAATTTTAAGTGCAGATTTGTTAGGCTTTCGAAAATTAAAGAAAATATCGTGACCTACATATGTTCTACACATATATGCCCAATTAACATTGTATATATCGATACAGTGTACAACAAATGTAGCAATTGATAATTTTAGATTTTGAACTTGCTATATTTTAAAACTCAAATAATTTGAATAGAATTTGATTTATTACACTTTGTATGACAATTATTATTACAAAAAAAAATCAGTGATAGCCTAAGCGGATCGACTCGATTCGAGGAGTCGCGGGTTTGAATCCCAGTTAGCTTATGTTTAATGAAATGTCGTTGTTTCGATTTTTTAAATACAAAAAAATTACTTGCTAAAAATGTGTGCATTGTGTATGACTTTTGCTCACCATATGTCACATATGGGACCTAAGAAGGACCTAATACCTAAGCTTGGTGAAAAGTGGACAACGAAAGTTGTTGATAGTTCCCTAAACTAGGAAATCCTGTAGTATAGGAAACAGTACCCTCCTGATATGTGGCAATTGTGTACAAATCAGACATATTTATTATTACATAATAATTTATACATAAAAAAAATATTAGGGCGTGTGTGTGTACCACAAATCATAGTATCGGTTTTTTACACTTTTCATAATCGAAATCTTTTAACCGGTTTTTAATCATATGTTTTAATTTAAATGTATTTACTTTTGTTAATATAAAGAAATGGTGCCCGACAGTAATACTGCCTTCTAGCAAAAGAGCTTTTTAACAAATGGAACTGGGCAATTTTGAATTCTCTTGTAGGTCTCTGTCTGAAAATGGCCTTGATTGTTATATAATTCCACTCAAAAGAGATCTTAAGTTCTCAGAATATACTTCTAATGCAATCAAATTAGCGCAAAATGGGCGCGGAGAAGTCGCAATAGTACTTAAATATGACGATGGAGATTAGATTCAAAGAACCAGAGATTTTACAAAGCAAACAATCACAGTAAACAGTCTAAATACAATCTGCTAACAGAGGAAACTTATGTACTGTCAATCAAATTCAATTTGAAAGCTAACAGCTGGAGTTACTGCCACCCAGGGGTCATACTTTCCTGAATTATACTGTAAAGCAGCAAATTCACTCCAAGCGAGCAATTAATTCGCGAGAGCTTTGAAGCGCCTCTTGCTCGAGCAAATCGGTTGCCAGTTGTAGAACTATTGCGAATATACATGTACCAGTAGGCGTTATAACTGCGTCTGGAACTTAAATGAACTACTCAGTGTTCTACTTGGGATTATACGAGTATTTGATTGGGACGGGGACGAATTTTTGTGAAACATATTTCGCACTTAAAGGACATGATTCCGTGAATGTTTTTGGCTTATAAGTTTTATGTTTTATTTGACCCAGAGGATAGGTATAGTTTTTTTTGTAACAATAGGCTGTAACAACTGCTGCTATGTTAATATCAGAGTTATTAACCCTTTTTTTTGACGGGGAGGATATCTTCAGAAAGATACCCCGCCTTCTGGGGGGAAGGCGGCGGTTATGTGGGGTTCTTACCCACTAAAACCTCCCCGGTGGCCCTTTCCTCGGTGCATGACGAGGGGCTCCGGGATCTCCAGTGGAACGCAACGGAGCCCCTCTGCACTGTGCTCAAGAGCACGTCCTGGGGGGGAGGTTACTCCCTCTCCCCTGTGCCCTCGCAGCGCAAGGCGACACGAGCCAGCCGATGTCGCCTTCTTCCCGGGTCCACTTACGACGACTCAGGCCCCCACCCTTGTCGCCCAGTGAACCCGAGGCCCCTTTTAGTCGCCTTTTACGACAGGCAGGGGATACCGTATTCTTGAGAGCCCAGAACTACAGGGCTGGAGCTATTAACCCTTTGTCAATTTGCTTTGTCAAGTCGTTACCCTATGCTATTTCTAGTTCCTCCCGGCTAGGACGGTCAGGGCCTTTTAATTTCCTTCCATTCATACATTATCTATTTATTAATACACTACATTTAACTTATTACATATTCTTATCTATTACTTATATTCTACTTCATATTTTTTACTTATTTTATGATAGGTAGAAGTTACAGATTTCTATTTTTATCGTACTTATAAATTATCTTGTACATACACTTTCGCATTTATTATATAGCATTGTTTAGTACGTCAGCAATCTAGTCGATATGTCTTAGCCTAGGACATCCACTTTGATCCGGGGCACCCCGCTCATAACGGCTGATGGCATTTGCGGAAGGTTTAGTGGGTAGGAGCTGCCCAGGCCGAATCCCACACATCCCTCCGGGCCCACCCAGGGTACCGGAGGATGGTCTATAAAAAGATTCCCCCGCGTTAACAAAAAAAAAGGACATCCACTTTCGTGTCGTAAATTTTTGTTTAAAGTTCTCTTAAAGTTATTTAGTTATTTTTAACCCTCTTTAAAAAAGGAGGAGGTTATCTACCGTATTTTTATATCTGTTGTTAATGTTTGTGCACTAATAGCGCCGCCATTTTGGAACCGACTTTGCGTTTAAAATCCTTCTTTTACCTCTACCTTTTAACACTACAGAAGTTAATATATGTAATTAGCCATCATTATCAACTATTCGTTGAGCTTATTAGGTTCTATATGGAATAGGTTTGGACAGGATATTTATTACCAATAATTAGTAATAAATATTAACTGGTTATTTTTGGTAGAAAACAAAACAAAAAACGAGTTTTTTGTACAAGAAATGGGATTCGTACCTCTGATCGTCCGATCGTAAGTCAGTGAGTTTATCAGTCAGTATATTATTATATCATAATTTTTAGTATGTATCTTGAAATGTCGAAAACATCTCGCTATAATTCGATAAATTGAATAATATACTATCATTGAATCATTCAAGCTTAGAAATATGAATTCACTTTATACTCTCGGTCGGTTAGTATATTTCAATACAGGAACTTTAACATAAAATATTTAATGCTACTATGCTCGGCTTCATTTCTTATATGTATAATGCATATGAATACATGAATAAGGAACAACGCACAACGTTCAAAGTCAAAGAAATATTTTCCGTTCGAAAAAGTTTCCGTCCAACGTCAATGGAGGTAAGTTAACCGTGGCTTTTGAATTGACCAATGGTTTAAGCAACTTTCCGGGAAATAAGTCTCGCTTGGAATGTAAAGCACAATTTATACTTGACGGAGTGAAAAGTTATAATCTAATTTCAGCACCTTTGCTTCTACAAAGATATCGTATATAAAAAGCTATTAACTTATATCTCTCTATACTGTTTAATAAAAGTATTTTTTTACTTCACTATATTGTATCAGAAAATCCATAGATCGATATTGATAAGTATTCGGCTTCCGATCGAACGTTCTAAGGTTCAAAAGGTTCAAAATCCTAACAAGTTTCTTCCAATAATTTTACGTTTCTAAGATCAAAAAGGTTTGTACTCGTAGCAATATACTTACCTCCCGTCACATATGGCAGACATAATGTTAGTGATAAGCAAATAAAGTTATCTGTTGTTATTTACTGACATCGCATTGACATGAATATTAATTATTGATTAAAACTATTTTTATCATCTTTAATCTTAATTTTTACTAACGACCTAGACCCCTCCGTAAAAATGAACGTAACGTCATAACGTCGGGAAATCTAAAATAACATTATTCTTCTTCGTAAACTGCCTCTCCGACTAGCAGTTGCCAGTCAGTATACCATATCTCTTTCTTTCTCTTACGAGGCGAAAGAGATTTGACACTCCAATTCCGGCCCACACTCTGATGTTTTGCAGCCATGATTTTTCTCATGACCGAGGTATGTGATACTTTCTCATCTTAAAAATTAAAACGTAAAAATCCGTAAATATAGTTTTATTCTATGATCATTTTGTTTATTAATTAATGATGATATACGCTGTCACGTTTCATGGATTCAAAATGCATTCAAGTATTCTATGTAATACACTGAGAATTAAGTTCGTGCGCTTCCATCATTAATGAATTCATTCGCGGCGCTGGAAGCAAATTCATTCATTACTAATTGGCGGTGCTGACATACCACGAGTCAGTCATAATAGATGATAAGCTCCCCAGCATGTGGCTTTGTATAGTAACATTCTTTCCTGTCTTTTATTCAAAATAACAAAAAAAATGGTTGGCTCTACTGACTAAATTGTGCTGTGACCATGTTGGCAACATTGATGGTGGCATCACTGATAGCTTCCATTTTTGTTCGAAATTTCTGGTGTACAAGTAGCCCACGCCACTGAATAACTCTTTTTTTACTGCTCGCCTTAACATTATACGTTGATTTTTTAGTGGCAGTATATAAGGCGATTTATTTCAAGTGTGTATTTCCTCCACTCGCACCCACATCTGAAGAGATTATAAATCATTACGAGTAATATAACAGCAGTAATTATATTAACGGGTAAAAAATAACACCGACTTCAAATAGAATACGAATATTACAAAACAGAATTAATCAGAACCTGTTTCCAATAAAAATTTAATCATAAATATCGGTTGGCGTGATATTGAGTTATTCGTCCATTTGTCCCGCACATACTCCATGCAGATTTTTTTATGCCGTCAACACATATTGGCCAGAGAAGCTGGCTTTGACTGCTTCACTGGATTGAGAGGAGGCATAGCTATTAGGTCGCTTAGCCTGAACCTCTATCGCTAGTAACTCGACACCAGGGTCCACCCGGTGAGAGGTAAACACGGCTTAGACGGTTACAATGTTACGCGTAAGCATTCCCATCTGACGCTATTTCACGGATAATCTAAGGGACATTAAAAATCTACTCAATGCAGATTTAAGACTTATATTATTTCGTGGACGACATTGTTAGAACTAGACCAGACTAGAAGACCAGCTTTCAAATAAAAAATAATCATGAAAATCGGTTGACCCAGTCGAAAGTTATGAGGTAACAAACATAAAAAACAAAACGACAGACAAATTTAGAACCTACTCTGTTTTTGAAGTCGGTTGAAAACGAACCTTACTGATAGTCGCGTTTTATGTTTGAGTTGTATGGGAGTAAATGACGCAAAAGATATGTGTCAATATCGCATTAAATAGAAATCCGTGTTCAAACAAATAGTGGTTTAATAGAATGCTGTAAAATTACGTTTAGTACGAGAAAAACGTATCTTGTATTCCATTAGTATAAATCTGTGAATTACCATTAACCTGACCACGTTATATTGTTACCACGTGACATACATAAATCTACTTTTGTGTGTGACCTCCCCTGTTTTACGATCTCGTTGTGGTCTCACTTTCACGGACCGTTAGGGACTTTCATTAAAAGATCCATTATCCCGTATAAAACAGCATTTACTTACCTTACAAAGGACACTTTTGTACTTGCCTGACAACAGAAAAGTTTTAGCAAATAAAATAATTACTGTATATTTAATTCACAATTTATAAGATAAATATTATTATAAATAATTTTTTATAACATAATGATGAGTAATTATATTCCTAAATTGAGTTCTTTTAATCGTCATTTAAATCGTCAATATGTGACCAATAAGTTCGTAGATCCACGCCCACTATTCCACTATTGACGTGAACCCTCTCTTCTTCATTTTACCTGGCGAAACGCGTATATCCTCTGAAGGAAGGCTAAGTTATATTGGACTTGCACTGACTAAACCCCTAGATGTTCCACCATCTTCTCATGTTGGCGTCTCTTACCTATCAAGCTTAAGTTTATTAGTAATGCTTAACAAAAAATATAAGTAATACTAGATTCGTCGGGCTAGATTTTGCTTTATTTTATTTAAACAATAAACTTACATCATTAAATATTTAATTTAACTCTCACAATATATTAAATTATTCATTTCTCTCCGTATTCATTCCCTTCTTTTCTCTTCTCGAGCGGGTGAAGTTCATAACCTTTCTTTATCATGTAAACAGATACATTCGCGGCGCTATAATTACCTTGAATACTTTAAAATACTTTAATATACTTTATTATACTTCATTATACTCCATTGTACTTCATTATGACATAAATATACACAACGCATGTGTCAATACACATTTAGGTTATAAATCAATAGAATATACTCGCCAGGTCAATCTGAAGATTCCCTGATGAAAGATGAAAGTTTCATTGAAATCGGTCCAGCCGTTTCGGAGTCTATATGGAACATACCCACACACTTAATCTTATATATATAAATATATAGATTTGTTAAACAATAACACTTCTAAAAATATGGGTAATATATTTTTTTATTTCTTTAAAAACTCTAGTCACAATGTTATGGGAGCACGGGCGATACTTTTTTTCCAATACATCAGAAATGGGGGCGCTATCAACAAGTGGCGAGGCGCATAAATCGTGACCGCAGACGGCTTTAATTCGCCCGATACGCCGCACTCCCGAAAAGGTCCAAAATCGGGAATTTTATTCGACCACATGAAATAAGACATTCCATTTGTTCGAGCCGTGAAGTGGCTTCGAGGTGTGATATCTTTCAAATTGAATGTCCCTTTTCGTATGTTTCGGCTTAACGATCCTTTTCATTGCTTCGGTTATAAAAAGTGTTTATATAAATTACGCCTATTGCTTTCGTAAATTCACGATTTCCGAATTTTTTGAGCCCAAATTACGAATCTATAGAGACGTACTTCTGTAATTATATTTTCGTAATGAACACAATGACAAGAACCAAGACAACTATTGATGGTGATGAAACCAATGCTTTAAATAAGCTCTGGTTAAATATGAGACCACCATATGAGATGCTGAGAACCTGTTTTTATAATTTGTATGCCTTTGGACCGCTCGGAGCGAGAGTAAAACTTAAATTATTTTCAGAAATCTAAATTCAGAGTTTCTTTAGTAGTTCAGAACTGCAGCAATCTTTAGAAACGAATTACGAGTTGCCTCACTTTTACGGATTCTTGGTCGCCTCACTTCAGTGAGAATGGTCATGGCCATTATGATCCGGTCGGTTGGGGAGCAGACAACACGACGACTGGCCACCTCCGCCTGCTTGCCGTCAATCGGGCATAATCGTGTAGAGGAGCACCCACTATACCCCGCACCTGGTCCGTCATCGGCAATCTGCCATGTGGTCTAGTCCCTTTCAATTTGCCCTGCACGACAAGACGCTCTAAAGAGTCGTCTGCGCCTCGGCTAACGAACCCAAAGAACATAAACATCCGCTTGCGCAATTGAGTAGATAGACGCTCATTGATACCAATCTCTTCAAGAATGGATTTGTTCGAAATGAAAAATGTACATAAATCATTGCTTCCCCGTCTAAGAGAGAACGCGAGAGCTTTTTTTGGCAATTATTATTCAAAAGACAACCCAAGAATAAGCCAACTTATATAATAGTGCGACCCAACTGATTTATGGCAACAGCTTGAGACAATCACAGCCCACAATGCAATATTAAAGCCACAGGCTATGGACGGATTATCCAGCCCCCCACTTCTGACCCGCAGTTATCTTAGTGGGACACTCATAATCTCGGCTTCTACATTAAGCCGCTAAATTAGGACTTCTTGTGTATATAGTATTATATTTTAGAAAAAAAAATTCTAAACTAAGTTACTGGGTACAAATAATATGTATACAAGGTTAGTGTGGGCAAATAAAGTGAGTAAATAATACATTATGAGTTTATTGTTTAAATATTATGATGCACTCCGAACAGGCGTGGGGTCATTATTAAATTTTCGTAATACTATCGCGGTGGAGCATTTGAGAAACTACAAAAGTGTAGTACTGACTGTTATAACCTTTTTCAAGAGTAGAGTGAATAGGCATTTACTAAGCTAGTGCGCCTTACCATCCAGACTGCATTTCCACTTAACATCAGGTGGGATCGTAGACAAGCACTTGCTTAGAAATTATAAAAAAAAAAAAAACTTAAGATCTTTTAAGATTAAATTTTTCCATCCAACAAATGAGGGCCTACATGACCGCGACGTAGAGCTATTTATACTTCTGCGTTATGCATCATAAATGACGGTCATCTATCTCTTCCGTGAATTTTCTCGTCATAGACGTTGATCACTTAACTTCAGATAAATCGATGAGTTGTTTGCCAATTTCCTATGTTGTTTTTCTTTATATCTTTACTTCGATAGGCAGTATATCAAATTCATCTTGATGCCATGGTTGGACGTTCATTTTGGCGTAGTTTCATACCTTTTGTAGTACCTGCTGATATTAAAGGTTTTTTCGAATTGATACTACTCGGGGACCTCCAAGAAGAGATCGGAAACACCGCAAGTGTTGTAAAAGTTTATGATCACTTAATAATACTAGCTGTATGTGGTTCGCTCTTCAATTGCTAATAAAAATCATTGTTTTTTGTATTACCGCAATTTTTTGCATTATGATCATAATAAAGATGGCGGCTCATTTAGCAAGGTAAAATCCCAAAAGAGACATTTGCGTCTGTTAAATATATTTTTAAAAAATAGCCCGTAGCACACGTCTACGCCAATGAAGCCGACCGCATATTGGCGGCGGAACGAAACCGTCCCGTGGGTGTCATAAGTAGCTGTGGATTTAAAACAAACTGCTATAATTACGTGAACGAGTTATTGCATTAAATAAAAGATTACTATTTTTAGGAATGAACAAAATTATGTCTCTAGTTCATCCGCCCTTAATTCACTTTTGCTAATGTTGCCTTATAATTGATTTACGAAGTGCCAAATTAATTAAACACAAGAATTATATGTCAATTTTATGAAATGATAATAGAAAAATATTATTTTTTAAACAAAAATTAAGTATTCTAGATGAGTAAGCTGTAATGTGTTGTAGACTTAATAAACCTTCTCCAGTTCGCTGTATCTTAAGATATGACTATCATGTCTATCCCGTCTGTAGTTTTTTTGCAATAAAAGATAACAACAAAAAGCTCTCCATTAGTTTAGCTCTTAATTAGCAAGTGTAAGGAAAGATTATATTTTCATTAAGTTATTCTACTTGGGCACATTATCACGCACAATCAATTATCACGACAAACGACAAGTATTTAGAACACAAATAATAATACATTATAGATGTAGAGAAAGACATAATGACTTGCACTTCTCATCCGCTTCAGTGTCACGGCGGCACAACTCACTTCAGAACAATAACGGTTTAAATGCTTGAAGACAACTGCCTTCCGCCAGGAGCGCCATTTTTATCTCTATGTCGATGCTTCGAACTCGACCGTAGATTGGGCCACAGACAGAGGCACGGCTGGCTGAGGCCATAGACAAAGTGCCAGTATTGACTGTATAAACCCAATGTTGCCCCACGAATAATATTGTTACCTAACACAACACATATTTGACAACTCCCTGAAGGGCAACTTCCTGAAGTTCAGGGAATTTGCACACGCCTGGCATAAACGAAGGACCCGTTAAAAAGCTCGTCGTCTGGCGCCGTCGAGCGAGCTCTTATGTTGCGTGCCGTAGAGCCCCTTAAGAGGTTGAGCTCCGAATGGTGGAGAAAGGCCCTGATAAAGAACTTGTAGGGAGTCAAGAAGGTGCGTGTGGGGCCACACGGCCAGACCATGCGTACCCTCCCGCGTTTCGGCCCATATAACCGCGAGGTTGGTGGGGCCATGGGAGGTGGTGGGTTGTCGCAGAAACACATATTTGAGAATCGAAATAATGTATTTTTATATTTTCATTCTTATCATATTTATTCATTGCTTTGTTTTGTGGAAATATCAAGTTAATATTTACGCCATATTGAACGTATTATATTTATATTGTTTTTTGAAGTGGATAACTATTGTTTGTACAGGATTCAATATTTAGTATGTAAAAAAAATAGGACTTCAAATATTTTTTGGATTTTTATTTAATTATATCCAAGTGGTAATAGAAAAGCAAAAAGAGTAGAAAATGCATGGGTATACCTAACTTAACCAATAGATTATTAGCATTTGATCAAGACGATCCGAGATTAATAACGCTATAAAGGAAATTATTCTGTATTTATAAGATTTGTATACATAAATTAATAACAGATTAACAATTTAACACAATACATGTTTTTAGAGTTATTCCCGACTCCCCAATTTCATATATTTTTACTTATCTCACCAGGGGAAAAGTTTCAATTGAGTGGGCCTACGTAGGGAGAAAAATTGTCAAAGTTTTTCTTTTGACAATATTGAGGTGACTCGACAATCTGTTTTCTACGATAATAATGTTCCGATAAAGTCCCGGGGAAAAGCTTTTTACATATCATTTGTTGGCATTATGCGAGTTTCCTTTAACTTTACTTTTGAAATTATTGTGACGGTAATCGTAACAAAATAACTTTTTGATTTGAAATACACAAAATGTTATGTTTATTTGTTGAAAACCAAACAGTCACTTAAGTTATAAGCACATAAAGTATTCACGACGACCCAGATTCCAGATTCAAGAATTAAAAAACCATTTACGCCATGTATCTTATATATACACGAATTTCTCTCACCTTATTTCTTCGACATTTTTTAAAATTCTGATCGTATTCTTAATGTGACGATATGGGAAAAGACTCCAAAAAAGCTTGTCCTTGCTGAGTTTATTAAATGAATTATAGTTGAATGTTCAAAATCGATACGCAAGTCTGTTTTGCGCAATTTTTTTGAAATAAAATGTTATTTGATCCTATACATTAAAATCATTACATCTGTCTCCTTCTGTTCTTTATTTCATTCGTAAAATAGCTCGCTATTTATGAAAATATTTATACTAATTAACATTTTAAAATTTTAACTGGTATCGAAGTATAAATGCAAACCATTTAGATATTTATGAACAATTTAATTAACAGTAATTAATTATATTAAATATATTAAAGAAGACTTGAAAATAACGTAATGATACTATCTTCATTGTAAAATAAAAAAAAATCTAGAAATTAGTATTATTTTAATTTATCGTAACACTTGAACAAACGCTTTCCTCTGGTAGCACGAATTTTCATTTCCGCTCATTAATAATTGTCCATTGCTTTTGAGATTTAAATATTTTTTTTTTTTTTTTTTTTTTTTTTTTTTTTAAAGAAAGCTAGCAATATTTCTTTTTTTTTCAGAAATATTACTAACAATCTTGTTAACCATTCCAACTAAGCTTAAGCTTGTGCTAGGACATGGTTCACGGCAATAGTCGAATGGTGGATTCGAACCCACGACCTTACGATTCGCAGGCCGTACCCTAAACCATTAGGCTATTGACGCTTCGAAATATAAATTGACGTATGAAATGATGTCATTATTTAAATAATGCTTTTATTTTTACTTTGTATTTTTAAATAAAAGCTTTTAAAGCACACTTTTTTGAGCACGCAATGTAATGAATGATTCGATTATTCGATTATTCATTCTTTTTAGTACCTTTACTTTCGGTGCTACAAGCTTATACGAGTCCTCTCTACAATGAAGCGTGATTCGATGCAGCCCTTGGTTTCCCTTCTTCAGGTAGTAAACTATATCTGCTAATGCTTCGGCGTCGTCGGGACTTCTCTAATCACCTGAGAAGTCCCCTTTAAGAGGAAGAAGTCTTTGCCGGGACCGGCTGGTCGTTGGGGTGCCCTGTTGCTGACAGAACTAGGGCACGCCATTTATAGCGGCTTTTTAGATGGCTTTCGCTGTTTAGTGGGCACGGGCCGCCCAGGCCGAGTCCCACACATCCCTCCGAGCCCACCCTGGGCACCGGTGGATGATCTGTCAAAAGGATGCCTCCGTGTTAACAAAAAAAAGGTGTAAACTATACGATGGCCCTGAGATCCTCCTGCATGCTTCCTGCACCATCTTAATTTCAGCCTTCTTATCTCCTTGTCTTGGGTGTCCTATGGTTGTCCATCCTCTCAACGTTTCCTGCCTTATGCGATGTAACTCGAAATTGAGCTATGGTCGGTTGAATTCTTCTTAATAATGGCCTAATGGTGTTGTTTTATTGTTGCCAGCTGGGGGAAGGGGTGGAGTTGACGCTGGGCGAACTGCGCGCGATGGCGCTACGTCAGCAGCAGCAGATCGACACCCAACACCAGCTGCTCTGTGCCAAGGAGCAGCGGTTGCGGTACCTCAAGCAGCAGGAGGCACGGCAACACCAGGTAAATCATACCCGTCATAAATTCAAAAACGTCACATAAAAGTTAAGGAAAAGTTACAGCCTATATACTTATATGTCCCACTATTGGCCACATGCCTTCTCTGTTTAAAGATTACAAGGGCATAGTCCACTTAGCGGCACTAGTGCGGATTGCAGACTTTACATGCATTAGAAATTTCTAAGTAGGTTTCCCTACGATGTTTTCCTCACCGACGACCGCGTGGTAAATCAGATCGCAGCACCGGGGATCGAACTCGGGTTGCTAGCGTACTTCTAACTTGAGGTTACCTCCTGGACACTGAGCTACCACGGCTCGTCAACACGGGAAAAGTATTTTTTCTTTGTACATGACATAAGTTAGTTTAGTACTAGTGTTGCCTACATGTGGCGTAAAATATTAATATAAATAAAAATACTATATTATCCTAATTTACGTAAGATATCCTTTTTCGTTTAAGTTTATGTTTTTTTAATGAAATATAAATAAATTAAGAAAAATATTTTATTTTAAGGATATTTTACATCTTTATCTTCCGAGATATTCAAACTTTTTATTAACCCTTATTGTGACAAGAGTGTATTTTGAAGTAAAGTAAAAAAATCGTGATATGAATAGTACGTCTATGGAAAACCAAGATGTACACTATTCTATAGAGTGCTACACGTACAGTGAGTATCGCATTTTTAGGAATGTATATAATGAAGTCCACATAGTCTTCCATGTACAAGTATACATGAAATGATAGACTGAGTTTCTGTAGAATATTTAGAGAAACAACATTTAATGTTCTTATTCCAACTCTTGTCTCTTTTAAATAAATGTCACGACACTGACAATTGTGACATTAAACATTTGAATAATTATTATAAAATACAATTAAAGAATAAATTTAAGTAAATAGATTTTTATCTGTACTTTGCATGTATATTATGCTATACATTGCTATGTTTAGGGTTAACCGACCCTTCATTTTTAATGTGTAGTATAGAAATTCCTAATCTCTGCTAACCTTTAAAAAAGTACATGGGGTAGGTACGTGCCGTAATCAGGAATAGTATGTTCTTTATTACTTTAGATCACTTATTTTTTTAGAACCGTTTTAACCGTTAAGATCGCTGTAAACTAAAATATATTCTGCAGTTTTAATTTATATAGATACTGAAGCTGTAAGATAAGACGCAAGTAAACCTATAGAAGTTTAAATGTGACTTAGTAAATAATCCTTTCCTCACGACCTACTTCTGTCCCGTCCGATTTGGAATTTAATAAGGGTCTCGAGATACTTATTTCAAAAATGCTTTTAGAGCCGACAATTTAAGTCTTTAACGAGCACTAAAAGATTTATCCAGGCATTCTTTACGAAACATGTAACCTTGGATATTTTTTATTTATAGTCTCGTATATATAGTATTTATTGTATTTCTTCTAGAGTATATTATTGTTCCACTGCATAACTTATTATCACTATTCTTCTTCTTCTCCCTAGCGTTTTCCCGGCCTACAGCCAGGGTCCGCTTTCCTACTTTGCCCGGTCTTCGGCATCCTCGTTTGTTAGGTGGTTCTTTAACATGTCAGCTTTAACAACGTCCAGCCAGCGTTTCTTGGGCCTGCCACGGGGTCTTGGACCTTGTACATTGAGGGCTAGGCATCTATTGCCGACATAGTCAGACGGCCTGCGGTATATGTAGCCATCCCATCGGACACGACTTTCCTGCAGTTTGTCTGCTACGTCGCGGATAACTTATTATCACTATTATTAACCAGAATTAGATAACTTTCTTATTCTATATCAACTTCTTGACTTCTGCGCTTTTCTCGTCGTATTTCTTATGTTATGTTCTTCAACTATCTTTATGACGTCATAGGGTCATACCAAGTTTCCTTTTCCTCTTCCTTCATTAACCTAAACGACCGTGTGACCGGCCCACTGCTATTTAAGTTATTGCATGCCCACATACATACTTTTAGGAAAACAATATTATTCACGGGGCAACATTTAGTTTAATGATAGTTCACTTCACTTTGTCTATGGCTTCAGGAAGCCAAGTCTTTGTCTATGGCCTGATCTATGGTCGGCAGTTAGAATCTTCGGAGTTCTTCACGAGGTCACGGTGAAGCCGTATCACTGGAGTGGTAACTGGCACTAAATACTTTGGCGCTTGCTATGTTAACGTCGCGTTTTATGCGTGATAATGTGCCCCTAGTGGATGATCTTTCCTTACAATACATATCTATCAAAATTATATCCCTTGTATGTCCGTTGCCGACCCGACTTCCAGTATTCATTTGTTGCATGTATGTAAAATTGTTAGCATTACTAACAACTACGATGAGAAACAAACTAGTTGGGGTTCAAGTCAGTCTTAATTGGAGTTGGATAATTATTTTGATTATTTATATGATTGAATTGCACACCGAGACAAGACCTACAACAAGACAAGACGACAACAGGATCATAACATAATTATACAAGATTCCAATCGGCAGTTATAACGCAAAAAGCAATAATTTCAATTATTGAGAGTGTGCCGGATGTTCAACAACAAATAATATTCCTTATTCGTACAGCAAAGGACTGGGATAGTTTGCCCGCATTTTTATTTCCCTCTACACAATGGGAGTGTTTTCAAGAGTAGAATAAATAGACATTTACTAAGCTAGTGCGCCTTATCATCCAGGGCTGCATATCCACTTAACATCAGGTAGTCAAGCACTTGCTTGGAAAGTATTAAAAAAAATAAGAAATCGTTTTGTTATACATTTTGTGTGCCTTTCAAACTATTTCATGACAATATATAATTATAATATAAATAATGCCTAGAAATAAACAGTCAGTATACATAAGATGTCACGTATTTTTAATCCTAGTGCAGTCATGTATTGGGCACAAATTTTAATTGCAAACAGTACTTAGTAAAATAATGAAGTATAAGATTTGGTATTAATAGATTCTCGTTTAGACTTGCATTCGTAAAGTTATTATTTTGCTACGGTCCGTATACGGGTCGATATAGTTCCCAAATACTTAAATACTATTAAAAAGCGTACCTTCGGTAACGGCGTATCTAGTTGTATTTACTGTAAATAAAAATAAGTCTTTTTTTTTCAGAAAAATCGAAATTATGTGGTCTTTTAACATGACATAATATTCGTGTCTATTATTGCGCCGTAGTTATACGTGAAACTCCTCCGTTACACATATTTCTTGGTTAGGAAAATAATTTTGAGATTTACGGTTCGAATAAGTAAGCCATGTACCGGACGATATGTTTCCATTACTTTGTGCACGTGTACTATATTTGAACGAATTGTGTGGCCTGTTACCACTTAGCTTTGCAATAAGTTTTCTGTGTAATACAAGTTCACGCGTGACATATCACGTGCATAACATGCGTTTTCTTTTCCTATACCGGATTTATTTAGTTATTTAAACCAACAGCGTTTCATATCCGCGAGGCCGATTACAGCTTCCCATTTGTACACATTTTTTTTGGACGAACTAACCCAGATTGGCCAGAGAGGCTGGCCTTGACTTCTTCACCGGATTGAGAGGTGGCACAGCTCTTAGGTCGCTTAGCCTGAACCTCTATTGCTAGTAACTCGACACAAGGGTCCCCCCGGTGACCTGAACCTCGGCTTGGACGGTTACTATGTTACGCGTAAGCATTCCGATCCGAGGGTGCCCGAGAGGGCCGAACCACGACTCGGTCGGTTGCTATTTCACGGATAAAATTAAAAAAGCACATCCTACGTTATAGATGGGACTTTACAACGACTGCCCGATCCACTGTCTGCACAGTTCCGCTGCGGACTTGTGTACATTGCGTATCTTGAAAACCGTTTGCCGGTATCAAAGCGCTTTCAATGCTCTTTAGTGTGAAACGTGTGAAATCCTTATTTGAATTGGGAGATTGCAAACCCGTGTATACAGTTTCTAGATGTCATGTATGTAGTCGTATTCGAGTCGACTAGGATTTCGTATAGAGTAAATTATTTCAAGACAATACAAAGAAAGAAATAGACGAATAGCAAATGGCTAAAACTGACTAATTAACTTCTAAACTTAAAATATAAAAGCTTTTATTTACTTCAGTAAGCGTAGACTTGATGAAAATCTAAAAGCTCTAAAATAAAGGGAAACTTCTCTAATATGCACGCGACTCGACGCCGGCTGAAACACATTTAATTTGGATTAATTAACGCGAATGAAGCGCGTCGCCTTGTGACGTCAGGACTTGGAGACCCGGGTTCGGAGCGAGGAAATGAAATTTCACTTATTATGTATAAATAGTTTAGTAAAAGTAACAGCCACTATTGGGCACATGCCTCTTCTATAAAAATAATATTGGCGGACTTCACAAATCTCTTAGAAAATTGTCTTAATGTTTTCTTTCACCAAGAAGCACGTGGTAAGTCAACACTTAAATTTCAACAAACATCCTTTTGGAATGTAACTTTTTGGTAAGTTTAAAAAAGGGTAATAAAATACGTAAAAATGCTCGTATCGTACGGAATTTGCAGTTGATTGAAGTGATATCGTTTTCGACAGTGCTAATAATTTTATTAATATTACAAATTATTATTAAGCTATCACTGAGATCTTAATTCACGATACAACCTAAGTAATGATGCATAAACTCTTAAAGATAAGAAATTTGTTTAATACAATTTAACTTGTTATTTAATTTTGAAATGTTTCGAACAACTTTTGCATCAAAATTGTCCCGGAATTCTTCGGATAAATTTCGACGAGATAAGGTCGAAAAATTAAATTTTCCTGCCCGGTGTTAATAAATCTCTTAGCCGAGGCCCGGACTTGCGTTACCCTAATGCGATATTTATCGCCCTAGTAAAAGAAATAAACTCTTCTCACGCAATAAATAAGCCTATAAAGTAAATAAAATTGCCCTTGTCGACTTTAATGCGAATTGAAATGAACAATTCGATATACAGAAATGGTTTTAGACAGAACGGATAATTAAAAACGTGTACTCTTAGAAACAAAAAAAAATGAGAAAAAAAAATGTACATGAAACGGAATTGTTAAATAATTTCAGTCTCAAGATCTTTATCTAAAAAAAATATTATATGACGGGAGAGATAGGCCACCGCTGTCACTGGGTCCATGATGAATTCACAGGATAGGTTACGCACGATGTGCCATCCGCTCTAGTCGACCGTCACAGGAGAAGTCCGCTCGCCCGGCCGGTAAAACGTTGACTCCATTGAACGCCGACAGACGACGCAGGCATTCCGTGTTGCTCTCAAATTGGTGGCGCTAGTATCGCGTTGGTGGCACTAGTGTCACCTTGGTTACGACGTACATAAATCACCGGTAGGACAACCGCTTCTGCTGATGCACAAATGGCCAGTGAAGTACTTTTTTGCTGAGATACCAATTAACCAACTGTCAGTTTAGAGTCTTACTGCCTGGGGTGACGACTATGCAAAATTATTTTTCTTATCAATTCCTAGGTAGCACTAATTTCGATAAGGTCGATAATATTTATGGCACGTCAAAAGAAGCAAATTAGCATGCGACTGTCTAGATGTGATCTCTATCACCAATTACATTTATTATTAAATAAAACAAGGCACTGTTTCTTTATCTGTTTATAACACTATCCTTAGCGGGAAGTAATGTTAGGTACATTTTTTTATTTTTTTTTTATAAATGAGCTTATGCAAACTAAAAGTGTCTTGTAAAAATCTCTTGGCAGTAACTTCTATGATTTCCGCGTTTTAGTTTATATACAAAGCAATGCGATATTCAGTCACAATTTTGCTCCCCGCACATTACCGTCAGCGCGTACCATGAAAACTCGTTTCACAAATCATGGGAGCATTCGTCTTAACGGCTGTCGCTAGAAAAAATCGGTAACTAGTCAATGTTTCTTTAAGTGATAAGACATGTGAGTTTCAATTTTGCAGTGTATGCGTACAGTGAAAGTTTAAGGCAGCGTACGAGAGCCGTGGTTCGGAACTTCCCGGTGCCCTCGGATCGGAATGCTTACGCGTAACATAGTAACAAGCCGAGGTTACCCCTCACCGAAGGGACCCTTGTGTCGAGTTACTAGCAATAGAGGTTCAGGCTTAGCGACCTACGAGCTATGCCACCTCTCAACCCGGTGAAGCTGTGTAGTTCGTCATTATTTAAAAGCAACGTACGTTTTTTTATTCTTACTATCAATTATTTAAAAACAAGCGTTATAGTCTCGTTTCACTTCTTCACGCAAGCAATCTTCTGTCAGATTTTGAGAAGTTCTCTGTTATATCTTTGGCCCTATTGATAATGAATCCTTTCAAATTAAAACCGTGTGGTGTCATGGGACACCAAATAGAAACGATGTTCGTCGTTATAAAAATATGAATTACAAATTATATTCAAGGTATAAAGAGAATAATGTTTCAGGTATACTTTATTATGACTTTTTTATCGATTAAAAAATCTTATTTACAATGATTTATTAAAATAAATAATTTTCCAAGCGCCATCTATCTAAACCAGTTGACACTAAAATCTTACGCTTTTATTTAACGTTACGGACGGTTTTGAACTTCGTCAAAAAAAATTAACATTTACAAAATCGTTGGACTATGTACTCGTTTGACTATAAATGATTTACAAACAAAAAAACACATTCGAATTAAAAAGTTCCTCTTTCGACGTCTGTTAAACTTTTCTCAACGTGAGTTTTTCTTATGTATGCATAAGTAACGAAGCCCTCAAACTAACGACGCCAATTATTTTTATGTCAGGTGGCGGTGGAAGGGGAACGACTCCGGAGGTTACGGGAGCGTGTTGAAGCACAAGAGCAGAAGTTACGACGGTTACGGGCCCTCAGGGGGCAGCTGGATCGCAACAAGCAAGCAAATATAGCTCTCAGTAAGTATTTTTTTAATAAGTCTTTAGATCAATAGAACCACTGGGCACTTTTTTGTGCCACCAATTTCTAAGTGTGTCGCCAAATTTTAGATATATAACTCTACTTATAATAAACCCCTAATAAACGTACGGTTATGTCGTAGCACATATTATTTTGCGCATTTTAAATTATTATTATAGGTATATTACAGGTAAATAAATATTTTTTTTGTGTATCGCCAAATTGTGAAAATTTAAAAAAAAAGGTTTAGTATCACTGCTTTAGATATTTTTTTTTAGACCAAAAGTAGAACAATAAATAATTTGGTTACTACGGCATCGTGTGTTCAAATTTCTTCAAGTAAAAAAAACAAGCCCTTATGATATTTTTCAAACAACTTAAAATAGTTATTTTTAATTCACTTAGACATAGTCCGGTATGCAAAGTCGTAGGTACCACGCCATTCGGCTATGGACGTAAACCATCTCTGTGCACAAATCGAATTGATAAGATGTTGTAGGCCTTTTTTTTGTTTTTTTTTTGGGGAGGGTGTTCTTCAACATGTTACCCCCGCCTTTCCTCCCCTGTGGTCCTTCCTAGGTGCATAGTGAGGGGCTCCGGGATCTCCAGTGGAAAGCACCGAAACTCCCCTGCACTGTACTCGCGGAGAGCACGTCCATGAATTTAAACGATAATACAGTATTTTCGGATTTATTATATTTATTAAATTTAATGAAAAATTATATCCTTAAACGTTTATACCTTAATGAAATATAAATAAATTAATACAAATATTTTATTTTAAGGATATTTAATTGTTTATCATGCACACTTAATTTCAGTTAGCTAACGTCTTTATCTTCTGAGATATTCAAACTTTCTTAACCGACCCTTTATGTTTGTTGTTGTTGTAACATTTAGTATTGAAGAACAGGAGCAGTCTGATTCTCGTATATCACAACTTAACTTCAAGCTGTTTATTTTAAAGCCATCAACAGTACAGTCGCAAACATAGCTTTCAGTTCTAAGCAAACATATTGTTTATAATGACTTTAGTTCCCAAAAGCCAAGGCAAACGGATAGCATTTGGTCGAAAACTTGTCGACGTTAATCGGATAATTAATGCTGGTGCGCTGGGAGCACTACAGATTAGCTATTGAGGTTTACAATAAACACATTTATAATCTAATCTATATATAAAGGCATGGAGATTGGTCAATTTTGATTTATTCATTTATTTATTTATTAGTGGACTCTGAAGGAAGTCTAAATTGATAAGAGAAAGAATAGTGTGGCTTGAAGGAGGATGCTGTGGCTAGAATAGAGAAAGGCTTTAAGTATGAATGTAGAAAGGATGAATATAAAATAAATGAAATAGAGATTTAGATAGATTAGAATTATAAACGCAAGACGAAAAAAATTATGACGTGAAAGCAGTGGGGATAGCGGACATCCTAGGTACTACCGGTTAAGAGGTAAGCAGAGATCACGGACGTGGCACACCTTTCATGGTTGTAGCAAATCCTTACATCTTCGCATATTTGTATGTTTACAATGAGCCCTAATTTATTGCCAAAATTGAAATGTAAAATATCCTTTCGTAATAAAGTGACACTGTACAAAGGCCGTTTTACGTCCCGTTATGTCGTACGCGAGTAGTTTCCGAGCATGCTTCCCATAGACATATTCATAAGCTTCAAGTTCTCCAGAACAGTTTTCTGCGTAAACTGTATAAGGCACAGGTGCGGCCTCATATGGAATACTGTTCGCATCTCTGGGCCGGGGCTCTCCAATACCAACTTCTTCCGTTTGACCGTGTACAACGTAGAGCTGCTCGAATAGTCGACGATCAGGGTCTTTCCGATCGACTCGACCCTCTGAGTCTGCGAAGAGATGTCGGTTCTCTTTGCATCCTGTATCGCATTTACCATGGGGAATGTTCTGAGGAATTGTTCGGAATCATCCCAGCTACCGATTTCCATTACCGCACATCTCGGCAGAATTCCAAATTCCACCGCCACCATCTTGATGGTTGGCGTTCAACGACTGTACATTTTTCGCGTAACTTTCTCCCACGTACTGTCAACTTGTGGAATCAACTGTCGCCAACGGTGTTTCCGAACGTTTATGATTTAGGGACCTTCAAGAAACGAGCCTATTCCTATCTCAAAGGTCGGCAACGCACCTACATCTCCTCTGGTGCTGTGGATGTTCATGGGCGACGGTGATCACTTTAGATCAGGTGAGCCGTATGCTTGTTTGCCACTTTTCATATAAAAAAAAAGTCATGGGAGCGCCGTGGCTTCCCACTTTATTTCTTGTATAAAGGACTAAGGTTCATGGTTCATTAGACTTTGCCGTCTACGGCGTTGTGAGAATGTCAGAACATTTAATTACTATCAATTTCTACTATCATTGCAGCTGCAATATGTTTGCTCAAGCATACCAGTGAAACTATTATTACGCATTTAATTTACAGACTGATTGTTCGTTACATTACTTTGTATGAAGTAATAACTCCCATCTATTGCATGATTTCTAATAAGAAAGAGGAAATTGATGTGTGAGATAGTTGATTTAGGAAATGAGGATTTCTAGAAGACTTAAACAGGAAGAAACTTTAAGAACTCGTTAAGGAATAACTAGGTTAAGAATAAGAAGAAAGAAAACAAGCACGCGGCCTTGGCTTTTAGGGATCACCGCTGCCCGCAAATACCTATAAAATAAACAATTTGCCTTTAGTTAAGCTTTAGGCCAAATCACCTGGCGTATTGTAGAAGTATACAATACCGGTATTTAACGCTTCTGTAAGCTGTGAGGAGAACGAGGCACCAATGAAATTGTATGATGACAATAATAACATTACCAAGAACGTATGGAGTCCCCAATCCGCATTGGAGCCGCGTGGCGGACTACGGCTTCACTCTTTCTTAACTGCTAAGGCCTGTGCCCAACATTGAATCATATACAGGCTGTTATTTTACGCTTTTACAAATACATTTTTACTTATGTTTAAAAGTGTGTGAGTAGAATGCAATTTTTTTTTTAAAGTACACATAACACGTGATCATTTCGCTTTTTTGCTTTCAAAGGCTCATGAAGTAATCTCCTAAAGGAAGCTATTTATTGGATAACAATTCCATTTATTACATTTGTTAACAAGTTTCTTAGTTTAACAACTTTCAACTTGTTTACGACTTTTTTATCATTCCACTTCATCCTATTTTTGCGATCTACCTCATTTAAAACTCATCTAAAAGGAGAAAGATTTAATTTGACTCCTTCTTGTATACTTTGCAGAAACCGGATTTTTTTTTGGATCTATGTTTTCTTTGTTATCTTTCTCTTCACACATTTCACATATTCCGTAAATTACTACAAAGGAAATGATTTTTCCTTGAGTTAAGTAGCCTAAGGAGAGTACACCAAGGAACTTGAGATTCGTAACAAAATTAATAAAATATGCCAACGTCCGGATAGCGGCAGATCAATAAGCTTTCTTCATTACTCTAACGAACATTTCGCAACATTGAGCACCAGAAATAAATATTTAATTGTGTTGCCTACTTTGCTATAGGATAAATATAAATAAATCAACCTTTAAACCTTTTTAAAATGACAGAAAGATTGCTGTCTCTTCGCAGTACACTTTTCACCTTTTTTTGTATGTGAGGAGGAAATCCTCGTGGCTACTGCCTGGATTGTACCAGATGCTTCCACTGGAACAAATTCCGGTGTCGCTTTCGCACTTTTGTTAATGAGGAGATATTAATGGATTGTCTGCTCAATTCGTAACTTTCTCGCCTTCTTATTACTAGTTGAAAAACGTACTGCTTCGATCCCAATCTTGTTTACTCATTATTATTATAGCTATATATATACTTATTTTAGCTATGACGCTGCTGCTGTTTAGGTTGTCGCAGAACGATCTCGTCTCGACATTCTAAAAGTACATGCTCAGTCGTGTTTCCCTCTCACAAATATGCCTTGGGCCCTACATATGGGCTAATAAGGTGATCATATGGTAATGGATAATCGTCATAGACAAGTTGTAATTTTACTGTACTTCCTAATAAATTTAGAATGCCCCACGTTCTTTAAACCATTTTTAACCGACTTCAAAAATATTTTTTCATGTTTGTTACCTCATAACTTTGACTGGGTCAACAGATTTTGATTTTTTGTGCGATAGTTAGTGCTTATGCATATGGCCATATCCCCTTTTAATTTTTAAAAAAATAATATTATAAATAAATTTGATTTTCCAATTGACAAATTGTGACAATGGCATCCTTAAGAAAATCTTAAATTTGCATTAAGTATGTGCGTCACAAAGATTTTTAATGCTGATTATTTTTTATTTATATATATATATATAGGATATTAAATATTTATAGGAAAGGATGTATATTAAGGGTATTTTGATAAAAGTTTAGTTAGTTTCTGATTAATTTTATTTCGTTATATTACTACGATAATTTGGAAATACAAAGAGGGCACCCGGTAAATGTTTGATTCGATTTGAAGTCAGCGCGGTACAATCAACAGAGTCTAAAAGTAAGTAGTTCTTTTAGATGAAAATGGACTTGCAACCCTTGCGAGGTATTATAATGTCAATCGGTCGGCCGTGAAAATTTTAGATCAGGTGGTTTGCTTGAAAAAAATACAATTACAATGAACCATTTACGCCAGTATCCTAGATTAAGCTAATAAATTTATAAAGACGAGATGTAATTCGAAATGGGCGCTATAGAGTACACCTGGTCCAGTTCTGTGTCGCCTGTGACGAATCGGGATCAACATTATGTCGCCTTATTTACGGGCACGGGGCCTGCCAAATGGAAATAAGAAACTTAATTAAAAATGGACGCGATAAGAATCCCCCTGACGTTCAATTAAGAGTGACATCCTTCAGTCTACTCAGATCTTATTTGAGAATTTTATTAACGGAGTGATCTCTTCAATAATTAAAGTTTTTTACAACAGGAAAATTGTTTAATTTGAGTCAAAGGAAGACAAATCGATTTAAATGATTAACTTTGATATTTTCTTTTTAAAGGCACATACTACATACATATAACTACATAGACTATGTGACTAGTTCTGTACTAAAGTACTGTACTGTAGTACAGTACTGTAGTACTAAAACAATCTAGGGCAGTGGTAAATACTTTAAAAGGGGCCAAAATTTTACCGAAAAAAATATTTTGATTTATAAAATCTACTTAAGTTAATTAAGCAAATTACACAAATAGTTGATGGCAATTATTTTTTTGGCTTTTTACGTAAAAATTTAAGACGTTATAATTTTTTTTAAACAAACCGAGAATTTTTAATGGTTTTTAAACCTTATAAACACTACTGATATAAATAAAACAGAAACAATTTTACAACAACACATCAAAAATATTAACAAAACAAAGTCTTGGCGGGCCGGATGAAATGTTTTAACGGGCCAGATTTGGCCCGCGGGCCGTAGTTTGCCCACCGCTGGTCTAGGGGATGGTTCAAGTGTCAAGTTTGAACCTCTGACCTTATATTTCGTAGATTAATTCACTATGCATAGCAACCGAAGCATATAACGAACTAATCCGCATTCAAATGCAATCTCGCTTACTAAATGCTTATGATCACTCAGAGAAGGAACGTATTAGATCTGACCTACAAACCGTCAATGTCTGTAAATTATTATGCGTATGAACTATACAAGACTGATTATCAGATCCAAAGCCTACTCACATGAATTACTAAGTACATATTAGTCTGACATTTAGTTTAATTAGCTACAGCTTTGGTCGGGAGTTTGAAGCTTTGACCAATGACTTTTTCGTTTATTTTTAAGCTTCTTATAAATTTTCGTAAAACAACGTTAGTCTTTAAAGACAAACGTTGACAAACTTTTTACACCAGAACGAAGCGCTTTACTTCGTCTTTCATTTAGCAAGGGACTGGAATAGTTTGCTCGCGTCTGTCTTTCCTTCTGATTATAATGTGGGTGTTTTCAAGAGTAAATTGAATAGGCATTTACTAAGCTAGTGCGCCTTATCATCCAGGACTGCATTTCCACTTAACATCAGGTGAAATCGTAATCGAGCAATTGCTTAGAAAGTATAAAAAAAATGTATATTATTATTTATTTATACTATATCTTTTCTATATATTTATATATATTTTTTATTAAAGAAAGCAAGCAATGTTTCTTTTTTTTTCAGAAAACATTACTAACATTCTTGTTAACCATTCTTACTAAGCTTAAGCTTATGCTAGGAGATGGTTCACGTCAATGTCGAATGGTGGATTCGAACCCACGACCTTACGATTCGCACCCTAAACCATTAGGCTATTGACGCTTTTTAATATATCTCAATGATGTACTAAAAAGAGAAAGAAATCAATTACCGAGCACCAAAATTAGTATATAAATTCATGTAGAGATACATTATAAGACATATATCAAGGACAAGATATTTAAAAGTAATTAAATAACACACGAGACAGTTAACGTATCAAGGTTGAAACAAACGAGTTCCGCGAACACCTATTATCATTGAGATGCCAAAAGTAAATTTATTATCTTCAACCATTTCCCAATACCTCTTTGTATAAACTTGGTTCATTTGTTTCGGGTGCTAATTTATTGTTCTAACTTCTTGCATATATTTCGAACATCCGTGTTTATTTAACGATATATTTTAAACGTTTTCTTCTTCAAGTAGACTAAAAAGATAAATCAGAGTAGAAAAATAACAGCTGTAACATATGTTTTGCACACTAACTCGCTTTCACCTTCTGAAATTCGGATGTCTCGTGCATTATATAGATAAACATATGCTTAATAGAGAGTTTAGAGCCAAATCTTCTATTGCGTAGTGATGGTAAGAGACCAGACGGTATGACTCTCATACCATGGAAGATGGGACGGTCTTTAGTACAGTCACATACAACATACAAGTATAGTCACATCTTCCAGTATCTGTTTAGGCTAGAGCGGCCGCTGCAATTGCAGAAAACCTCAAGCGGCGCAAATATAGTAACCTCGTAACGGTAGAATCTTTGGGTCCTTGTACTTTTTAATTTTTTAATGTGATTGCAAAGAGGTTGGTTGACATATCTGGTGACCTGAAGGCTGGCTTATACCTTGCACAGAGGCTAAGCATTGCCACACAACGTTGCAATGCTACCAGGCATCTGGGCACACTGTCAAGTGACGACGGTTTGGTCACAGTTTTATTGTTTGTTAATATTTTTATAATACCTATTATAATGTAATATAATATAATATAACATTTTTACATATGCTTTTGGTATGTAGGGCATTCTTAAAGTTCCTGGAACTAGAAAACATACATTGCCTAACATTGCAATAAGAAAATGGCACTCTCTAATTATGTTTCTTTTCACGAAGACCGTTATTGTTTTCTTATTTCCTTAAGAAAAGTATGTGTCTCTTTTTAACGTTACTGCGTAACGTTAACAATTTCTCCCCATGATTTTTTACGACGTTTGCTGAGCTTCAATTTAGCCAGTCACCAGAGACTTCAATCGACTTTTGGTGATAAGCCCCGTGTGAAAATTTAACTTTAACTGGTACGAATTTTATCGCAATTTATTTATTTTGAATTACCGACGTTTTTAATACTGTACAGTCTGGAGCCAAAAATTAAAGTAAATAAATAACTAATAAGCGGTATAAATTAAGGGATTAGATAATAGTTTTGTTAAATAAAGAAGAATAGAAATAAATAAAAATAGAATTATATAAAGCAAGATAAGTAACATTATAATGTTAAATAGAGAGTTAATTAGAAAGAGAAGAAGGTAACATTAATATTAAAGTAAGGAACATATTCTATTAAGAATTGGAATAAGAGAGAAGGGAGAGAAGAGTATGAGAGAGAGAAAGGATGTAGTAGCCACGACCTACACAAGCCGGGGAGCCAGAAATGATCGGCAATATCGGTAACTTGAATAGAGCAAAATACAAGAATTAACGACCCTGATCCATAAATGACCGAAATTGCCTTGTAACAAAAAAATACTGTACAGCCAGCATATCATTTTCAAACAGATAAGAACAAATAGCAAAAAAAAATCTGTAAAAGTAGTATTAATCAAAAAATAAATAAGTCATAAATTTCTAGTCTATATATCACTCTGACCAAAACAATTATTTTGTTTTGGTCAGTGTGTGTGTGTGTAGGAATTAAACTCGAAACTTAAGGCGCAACCATTTAATCTGTCTCCCCACTTGTCTACGAGGCATTCGTATGTAGAGCATAAATGGAATATTGGAGTGGATCTACTAGAAAATTGCAACGTCACGTACTTCTCTCTTTCTCGTTGCTTTGAACTTCGAGATCATGGACGAAACAATTCATTCGACCAGTATTTGACAAGGTTTCCATTTAGACTTCGTTCGTTCTGATGTCGAATAGAAAATCTCGATATAGTCGACTCGACATTTCCATTAAAAGCAGGTCGTAGAATTTTTAAGCCGCACTCCGTCCATATTGGGTCGATTGACTGGATTGTCTCTTCACTTGAGAGGTACAATTTTACTTACTACTATGCTAGGGTTTGTTTTATAGTTCTGGCTTAATGGCTTCCTACTATTCTCTCTCTAGTGTCGGTCCCTCATGTCTGAGGATCGTGGTCACCATCAGGGTTGCATTTGGAGCGGATGATCTACCTCCAACGGCTTCTGTCCAGCGCGTTTCTTAGAATAGAGTAAAATTTGGAAGTAGACGAGTCTTTTATCTGATCTGATATTTTAACTGCGGTGTTCCCAACTACGACCAGTTTTTCTAGACTTTCTTCTTCTTTATGAGATGAATATTGAATCATTTTTATACTCTTTCAATTGGCTGCCTCTATCCCAAAAGGAGCAAATGAGCTTACGGCAGGTAAACCGTTAAGTCGTCTTCTTAATTGTTCACCGTCGCCCATGAACTTTCTCAATACCGGAGGAGCTGCAGCGTTAACGGCCTTTGAGAAACGAGTAGGCTCGATCCCCAAATCGAATAAGGTCGGAAACACAGTTGGTGCCACTTGATACCACAGGTTGATAGTACGTGGAAGAAAGTTACGCGAAAAACGTACGGTCGTGGAACGCCAACCATCAAGATGGTGTCGACAATTTGGAAATCTGTCGTGATGTGTGGTAACGGAAATCGGTACCTGGGATGATTCTGAACAATCGTTAGAACACTCACCATTATAAATGCTATAGAGAATGGACTGACCCATCTCTTTGCAGAACCAGAGGGTCAAGTCGATCGGAAAGATTTCTCTCGCATTTGCTTTCCTGTCCTGTCCATTAAAATTTCTCCTTGGAGTTTCTGCTGTTGCACAATTGGGGACGTGTAGGAAGTATGACCTCGAATAATAGTGGCGTAAAGTGATATTTATCACACACCGGCGGTCTCATTATTTATAAAATGTATGGGCATTTATGTGTTTGGTAGCTGCGATCACTTATAGTCTGGTAATTCTCATAAAAAAACTTTTTTAAAGAATGCTCAAAAATATGAATTACCCCAACTATATACTTAAAAAAACATAATACATATAGTACAAATTTTGTACTTTTAAGTTTTAATTACAAAATCTAACTTCAATGGAATAAATCATTCACGAGTGTCAAATTCAGCGTTCGCCTCTTGCTAATTGTGTTCCGACGTAACAATAGAAAACTTTGTATTCCCATGTTTCTAAATATCGTGTTGCTTCAAGTCGTTTCATTTGTTCTTTGCTTTGATTTATTGCTTGAGCTGTAACATGTTTTTATTCCTGAAACTTCTCGACTCATGAATAAATTTAACATATCTCAACGTACTCCACGCTCAAGACAGCTCTTATTCTTGTAATTTCATTACATATGAAATCACAATCTCCCTAAGAAAATATAACAAAAGTTTATAAATTTATCTTCTTTTAAATTTTGTTTGGCGTGCCTCTAAATTTAAGGATTAGAAATTGTGTAATAAAGGAATCATGTGGCTTCGAAGATTTAGTGTCTAGAATTAAAAAAAGCAAGTAGAAAAAATATGTCCAAAAAATAAATAGGCACTCCTGCAGTTCCTGTGGTGTTGGGTATCAGGAATAAACACGGTGGCGGTGGTAATCACTTAACATCGGATAATGTTTAGTATGACGGGGCATTGTTGAAAGTTACAGCATATATATATATATATATCCCATTGATGGGACCAGGCATTATCTATAATATAGGAGAGTACAAGGGCATAGTCAGCCACGCGCCCCTACATTGCCAGACTTCGCATGTCTTACAAAAATTTCCTACACACATAGATTTGGATTTCCTCACGACATTTTTTCTTCAAATCAACACTTAAATAGCAACAAACAAATTCATTGCGGCACCGTACTATGCGACTTGAGGCGACCGCTCGGACACTGTGCTACGACAGCTCTTGGGCCTTTATTAAAATTAGTTAAAGGGACAGTCTTCATATATACTATATGTCCCACTGTCGAGCACAGGCCTTCTCTGTGAAGAGAGCCTGTGCCCAACAGTGGGACATATATACAACTATGTTAGAACAATTTTCTAAGACGTTTAGGCTTCCTCACGATGTTTTCCTTCACCGCCGAGCGCATGGTAAATCAACACATAAAATTAAAACAACGGACTGGCACCGGTGATTAAACTTGGCTTGCTAGCGTTCTACGCAACTTGAGGCGACCGCCCGGACACTGAGCTACCACAGGTCTAGGGGCATTATTATGAAGGGGCAAATGCCCTTCATGAAATTATATCAGTGTCCACTATTTGTTTCCAAGAAACACAATGTACGACTATATTTCAATGCCATGGAATGTCCCTGATGCTAGAAATCAATAAATCCTCGTCCATTATTTAGTGGATAGAGCGATATGTGAGATCAATACTGTGCCGCACGGAACTTTCTTAGCGTCCATTTCCTACTTTTAATATAGTTCGTTTTTATTTATAAATAGTAGTGTATGAATTATGAATAATAAACTTTATTCCTCATTTTAATTCTTTATTATTTCCTTATTTAAAAGTTATAAATACTTTATAGTTTACCATAACCTACGTAGGCGTTCGTTCTGAGGAAAAATTCTTTAACTATAAGCATTAATTATCTCAAATGAATAATTCTTTCTTTTTAATTAAAAAAAGTTATACGGACCAACAACGGAAATTTAACTCACAAAAACGCCCAGTCATTTTTTTAGGATATTGTTAAGATTAACGAAAACGTAAAAACTCTAATTCTTTCACTTTGGAGAAGAGAAGAGGAACTTACTCTATGCATAGTACTAACATAAACACACCTTTCTCGTTTCGACATTCATAGATTCACGCATATGAAATGCCCATCTGCTACGGACACTATATTGTCAGCGATAAAGTTATAGTTTCGAAGAAAGTTAAAACATCAATAGCCCAATACTTTGGGGTACAGTCTGCGAATCGTAAGGTCGTAGGTTCGAATCTACCATTCGACTATTGACGTAAACCATCTCCAAGCACAAGCTTAAACTTAGAATGGTTAACAAGAATTTTAGTAATATTTGCTGGAAAAAAAGCAATATTCCTAGCTTTCTTTTTAAGAAAATAAAATATCTAGTATATCTAATCGCTAAATGAGGAAAGTTCAAGACAAACTCAGAAATATCATATTACATTACAATATTCCGTATCGGGAAACGGAAAAATATTTCCTTTAACTATGCTAATTAGACACTCTCAACTTCCTTTAACTTGATTTAAGTTTTCCTTTTACTTCAAATTCCTTTGAAAGTTATATCTTCCGTAGCGTAGTTGTAGTAAATTCTATATCATATTAGTGTATCGCTACGGCCTATTGGTCATAAGACTAACCAAGACTATGTACATCTATCAACCTAAATATGTTCGTAAATTTCAACCGGATCAACCGTTTAGCAGTCCACAGTTATCACATCATCGAGGATAGCACCGTCATAGACTTGACCACCGGCGCAAGGTGGCTAGCCTTTCGGTGTTTCACAGATTACATTTTGGAAAGTATGCACAGGAATTACACGAATTCCCCATCACCATTCTACCTTCGGAAGTTTTGACGTTCGGTGGGTCTCCTCCACCCTTTCATAATCGATGTTCCGCACGTCCGAATGAAGCGATTTGAGTCATCGTTCATCGTGTGTACAGCAAAGGAGTGGAACAAGTTGCCGGTGTCACTCCTTCCAACCAAGTACGACGTGGGAGCCTTCAAGGGTAAAGTGAATAGGCACTTACTAAACTAGCGCGTACTATCTTTCGACTATATCACCACTTAACATCGGGTGGGATCGTAGTCAAGGGATCAATAGTTTATACTCTATAAAAAAGGAAAAGAAAAATGACAAATAAATTTCCTTGCTCACTTAAGCCTCAATCATCAGTTTAGCAGTCAGTGAAGTGATCGTTGATATTTAAAAAAATATAACCGTGATGTGGATTCTATGATAAATAAATAAATATTTCTAAAGATATTTTTCAAGTGAAATGGAAATACAATTAATGGCGTTATCTAGAATTTCTGTATTTTAAATCAAACAGCAATATGAAATAGCAACCGTAGCCTCGAGGTGTGTGTATTTGTATATTAAATGACAGTTGTAATTGAATGGCTTTCGTATCGCATACATATATCAGACCGCTTCATTTAGGAGATTGTTTGCAGGTTACGGAAACAATTCGGTCGATAACAGAATGACGAGAATTCTATTTGAATACCGTTCGGTTCAAAATAACTCGTTCCAAATATCCATTTGCAACTGTTATGTACGTATATTTTACATACATTAAATGTTGCGAGTATTATATACTTTTATTATTTACGATACGGAATTTAAAGATATTAATATTTTTATAAATTGTATCATTTTCCTGTTAACTCTTGCCTTGTTTTCCAGTAGATAGAGACAGCAATAGTTTTCCGATTTTAGTGAAAATGAATGAAGTGCTGGAACATTAGAAAAGAGTGTCTCTATTTCTGTTTTCTATTGAAGACTATTTCCATGTGGGGCCAAGTCGCAGTGGGCCAAAAATACCTCTGGAAGCCGCAGTTAATTTAGAGCTACGCGAAATTGGGTGGTGTTTTGATGTAACACATTTTCTTTAAATATTAGTAGTAAGTCACTAAAGTCTAACCTTTTTTTTTTTTGTTAACGAGGAGGAAATCTTCAGAAAGATACCCCGCCCTCTGGGGGGAAGGCGGCGGTTATGTGGGGTTTTTACCCACTAAAACCTCCCCGGTGGCCCTTCCTCGGTGCATGGTGAGGGGCTCCGGGATCTCCAGTGGAACGCACCGGAGCCCCTCTGCACTGTGCTCATAGAGAGCACTTCCCGGGGGAGGTTACTCCCTCCCCCTCTGTGCTCTCGCAGTGCAAGGCGACACGGGCCAGCCGATGTCGCCTTCTTCCCGGGTCCACCTTGGCGGACGATAAAGGCCCCCACCCTTGTCGCCCAATGAACCCGAGGCCCCTTTTAGTCGCCTTCTACGACAGGCAGGGGATACCGTAGTCTTATTCTTGAGAGCCCAGAACTACAGGGTGCCTACTAACCTATTGAGTAGGCATCGTGATTAAGACGATAAATACTACAAGGGTTTTTAGATTACATACTAATAAAGTGTTATTAGGTCCCAAATTAGATAGAAGATGGGATGAGAAAAGAAATATATCGTGTAACCCAATTAAACAGCAAAACATGAATCTAAAATAAACACATCTTTGAATTACATCAATATGACCTAACTACGAGGCACTTGAACAACCGACCAAGCCTGGTCTTGAACTTGCGTTACGGCTACTAGAATGATCACATAAACTGTGTTTATGTTTTTACAGCCCTTTCATGTCCTAAGGCCATTTGACCTCTTTTTCCCTAGTGACTTGTTTTATATTTACAAGCCAAATGTTCTTAGAGATCAGATAAAACTTCGCCAACGTCGTTTAATACCGTCCTTTTTATATGAGAATTAATTCAACAGCCATTAGCATCCTTCTTTTATTCGCTTTGATCTTTCATGTTTAAACTGAGGTGTTTAATGTTTAAAATGCAACGCTCTAACTAAGCGCTCTCATTATATACAGAGTGAATTGCCATTAAGACTTGAAAATATAAAAATTCATAAATGTTTCTGTCATTCTCGTAAACTATTCTAAATAAGCTTAAGCTTGTGCCAGGGACCTTAAGTCTCCACCGTGACCTTTATCGTTCAAATACTGTCTAATGTGAATTCAGACAAATAGTAGAACGTTATGGAATGTACTAAACAATATAATATAAATAATATACTTGCACCCGTGGCAGAGAATGGCATTAAGTCCGCCTTTTTGTTCTCTCTTATTTTGTGCAAATAATTATTAAATAAATAAATATACTAAATATTATAATAATTATAATATAATTTTTTTTTTTCATGAAACGGTAGTTTCAGTTAGCTTTTTTGTTAACGAGCAGGAAATCTTCAGAAAGATACCCCGCCTTCTGGGGAAGGCGGCGGTTATGTGGGGTTTTACCCACTAAAACCTCCCCTTTCCTCGGTGCATGACGAGGGGCTCCGGGATCTCCAGTGGAACGCACCGGGGCCCCTCTGCACTGTGCTCATAGAGAGCACTTCCCGGGGAGGTTTCTCCCTCCCCACTGTGCCCTCATAGTGCAAGGCTACACGGGCCAGCCGATGTCGCCTTCTTCCCGGGTCCACCTTAGCAGACGACAAAGGCCCCCACCCTTGTCGCCCAGTGAACCTGAGGCCCCTTTAGTCGCCTTATACGACAGGCAGGGGATACCGTAGTCTTATTCTTGAGAGCCCAGAACTACAGGGCTGAGTTTCAGTTAGCTGTACTAACATGAAGGAGCGTAAAAAATGCTAATAAAACGTTTTTAAAAATAAACATTTTTTAATCAGGATCGATTTTTTCCGTCCCATTTCAAAGGTGTCATTAGTAATATCGTATATCTTCGTTTCCGGAGGCAGTCTCCTAATACCCTGTATATAACTTAAGTTTTTTTAACTTTAATAAATGTAATAATGTTGAGTAAGGTAAATATGTACAGACATATTTCTAAATTGAGTGTTGTCAGCAAATCATCTTATACAAATATCTCTAATGAAGTTTGCTCTCGTGTATCAATAGTCTTCTCATTAGTAAAAGTAAATATGCAAAAAAAAATGTAATACAATGTTATATGACTCAATTACATTTTTTATACAATATAATTTGAATACGTAAGAAAACCACACTAGCAAACAAACGATACTACAGTTCCAATGTCAGAAACCGTCTATACTTAAAATAGAACGCTCTTGATCTAGGGATGGTCATGTCAAAAATATATCGATATATTTTTCGAAACAATATATCGTGAGGTTGTATCGATGCTACGCGATATATTGTACAAATATATCGATATTTTTCACATATCGAAATTTGTTTATAATTAATTAGAGCTTAATATTAAATATTAGAATTTTTTTTAACATACTAGACTACACTCTCCGTGATGGCAGTGCAAGTAAGGGTTTTATTTTATTAAAATTATCAACTACAAATAAATGAAAAAATGGAATGCTTTTTTATTAAATTTCTTACGATATTTCGTATATCGGATGAAATATATCGATATAAATAACCATATTAGATGATTCGATAATATCGGATTGAAGCGACATATCGCGTCCATATATCAATATATTATGTAATATCGATATATATCGTGCACTCCTATCTTGATCTGTTAATATCACCCATTTATAAAGCAAATAGTAGGTGTTAACATGCCATCGGCTTTTTTTATTTATTTTATTAAAACAATAAACTTACATCAATAAATAATGTAATTTAACTCTCAGAATATATTAAATTATTCATTTCTCTTCGTATTCATTCTCTTCTCGAGCAGGTGAAGATTTACACATTACCTACACCCATGTATATATCAGTAAATACAATATCATTCTTGTCATTTAGGGATTTTTTATACTTCATTATACTTCAATATACTCCATATTACTTCAATTTGGTTTATAATGACATAAATATACATAACGCATGTGTCAATACAAATTTGGGTTATAAAACAATAGAATATCACCGTAGTAAATAAAAGCTGTATTTGACATATCAAAAAGAAGAGTGCTCCGATCGAAACTTTACAGGATTACTCGCCATACACCGGGCACAAACTAGATTTTTTGTACTTAAACGAACGAAATAGACTTAGCGGTTCGACCAATTAATTTTATCGGTTTATTAAGTACAAAAACATGACCTGCCCAAAATTTGTCCCCGGCTCAAGGGGTCACATATATGGACAACCGACGAATAAAAGTGGATACCGAAAGCTGTTTCTATCTACCGCGCTAGCGTTAAAAGAACGTGTGCAATTATATTATATTTCACATGTTACAATAAGGTGTTCAAATCAAAGTTCAAATATTTTTTGAGATAAGTGTTACTTAATACTCAGCGCTAAGAGTTTTGTTTTCGTTAAAACGATAGCCGCTAAATGGCGATAGCGTCTGTCTCAAAGTGCTAGTTCTTTCTCAAGTTAGCAAATAAAGACGGATGATGCTTAAGAATGAAAATAGACTGATTGAGTATCCGTCGTGAAGCAGCTTTCGTTTTGAAGTGCCAATTGTATGTGTCTGTTATACTTTGAATCCGTTTATCTCTGAAATTAAGATAGTCTTTTACAACAAAATTTAATTTCACATCTTGAACTAGTAGAATAGTTGAACAATTGATGGTCTTATCTCTAAAGGCGATATCTTTCAAGTAATCATTTGATGGACATAATTGAAAATTAAGAAGGGGTGTGCCGCGTGTTTTCTGCAATTAGAACACATAACATAATATATATAATGAAAATAATTTGCTATTAAAGAATTGTAAAAAATAAGCAAACCTGCCCACCCCTCCGGTGACTTGCGTGAGTGTTTGTACTTGTATTTATTTACATAATGTTTATGATAATAATTAGTTCTACCCGTTAAAAGCTTGGGCGAGTCGCTGGTGATAATTTAAAACACTTATATAGGATTTAGAAACAGATTTGAAAATTTAAGTTATTTTTATTTTATAATTATTTTTTGTTTTCACTGTACTCTGTCACAGCGGAGATTTTCACACTAAATGAGAAATCGATAGATATCTGCATAAAATTTTCGCCTCTTGAGAGATTTCGGGCATTCAATTTCATCAGGCATTCGATAACCCAATTACTTAGAGAAAGCTCTGGGTTGAAACGAATAACATCTGCTGCATGTCATTAGGATCATACTAAAATAAAGCTTCTAAGTAAATTGGATTTATTTTTATTGATTATTTAATAAATATTCCAGAGTGAAAGTCCCTAATTATATTGAGTACTGACGATCCGTTCTCACTTCATTTGTAACATGACTTTTTCCGCCGACTTTTCACTTATTTTATCACAAAAAAATGTTATTATAACAGATAATGCAACTTCCTAGAGGTGATAGAATTATTAAAGATTCATTTTCTTTCTTACATTTATGTTAGCTGGCAACACATGGCACCCAGCGATTGTTATGCATAATAACTACTTCCAATGATATCTTAGTGATTTACCTGAACCTTATTGTATCTTTAATTCATAATTAATAATTTAGTTGTTCATCACATTAACTTGGCATTGTAAACAATAACTTAACTTTATTAGTTTGTAATATGACTTCTAATTATTTTTGTTAAAAGAAGATGGCGAGGACGCGCTCTTGTCACGGCATTCGTTAAACAATTCTTTGTACAACGTTACGCTGTCTCAATAAAGCGAGTGTATTAGTTATTGGACTATTTCATTCCACATAACCTACAAGTTATATTTCATTAAAATAATACTTCTTACCTTAAATTACTTAAATTACATGACAATTGAATGGAATTAATTTGTATTAATGTTATTTGTAACTGGAATGGCATAAAGTTACTTTTTTAACAAACAAAACCTAATGAGTAATCGATATATTATATACTAAATCCGTCTCCAAAATGCGGTGTATCTTATGGTGTTAATTTTTTTTTACAGAAATATTACTAACAACATTGTTAACCATTCCAACTAAGCTTAAGCTTGTGCATGGTTCACGGCAATAGTCGAATGGTGGATTCGAACCCACGACCTTACGATTCGCAGGCCGTACCCTAAACCATTATCCTTTCTTAATATAAGTTCGTCTTATTTAATTAATTAGGTACAGATTTAATCGTTTCTTCATAGTAACTATGAACATTGGTGTTATATACCTTTCCTTTAATTACGTCCCTAGTATTTTATAGTTGCTTTATTCATTCACAACTTATCTATTTTTAACATCTAATATTGGCATGTTTATGGGATATCGTATTTATATAAATACCAATAAATAGAATTAACCAAAAAATAGCTATCTACAACTTGCCAAAAGTTAAATGTAAAAAAGTCCTCATACCTTGGCTACTAAAGCTCGACTATACTGCCGCAGAAAATTTGATAAAAATCTCATCATAAATTAAATAAAATATAAAGCACACTACACACACATACATGAACCACACATACACCACGCATACACCACAGAGACACCACACAAACCCACCACACATTCACACACACACCACACACTTTCTTTCTCGCATGCTAATTCTTAAGTTAATATTAATAATAAAATTACAGAACTATCATAAGTATGGTGGGGGGGCTGGTGATCTGTCTTACAGGGTACCCTAGTTCAGACACCAGTCTTTCACAAATTTAAGAACTACGTAAACTGTAAATGTATAAGTAAACTGTACATTTAAATTTGTGAAAGATGTATAAATAAATTTATTATTATATAGCAATATAGCATTCGTTTTTATTCCTCTTATATAAAGGCTTTTTAATACTATAGATGAGGTCGGAGCTTTCATGTCAAAGGACAATCAGACAACCGATTGTATCGACATTTGCCCGTGCCAGCCTTCAATTGTCACGATGACTCACGCGTACACAACGACGGCAGAAAATCAATAGCTTTCATACAACTATCGAGTTATGTTACACTTTTACGACAATTTGTACCTTCGTTGTGTATTGTAGATATCATATTGTAAATATTACTTAAAGCTACTAATCTACGAAATGCTCTTGAAACCAATTTGAACATACGGAATTCAACTATGGGGTTCGGCCTGTGACTCTAACAAATATCCAACTATCCGTAGTTTATAAAAACATCGGAGATTCATAAGCACCTCAAAATCAGGACTGTTAAAGAGGAGATCAAGACCTAAAGTAAGAAATACAGGAGAAAGCTAGAAATGCATCCTAATAAGCTGGCCACGCAAATAACCACAGCGGACCTAATTAATAGGCTTAAAATCGACAAATTCTAAGTCTTGATAGACACGGTTGACAGAGTGGAGCAGTCTCGATGGAGATTTTGCTCTGACCGCCTAACAGCTCTCACCACATCTGCTTATAGTCTAGTTACTGATTACACGATAAATAAATAAAAAAATATATATTACTTAAAGCAACAAAAATAGTGTATAGTGCGAATAGCCTTGCGTCGTTATCGTATATATAAAGGGTGTTATATAAACCCTGGTAGCTCAATATCCGAGAGGTCGCCTCAATTAAGCTATCAACCCGAGTCTGATCCCAAGTGTCGGCATAAATCTAATTATTTTTGCAATTTTAAGTGCCGATTTACAAGTGCTCGGCGTTGAAGGGAAATATTGTGAGAAAACATAAATGTCTTAGAAAGTTTTCTATGGCACGTAAAGTGCGGATTACCGGATACAAACCGCCGCGTGATGGACAGACAAAGACTGTGCCCAACAGTGGGACTTATATAGGCTGTTATACTTTAAAGCGTACACATCGCAAGTAATACTATTATACTATACTTTTTTTTGTATTCAATTAAAACTTAATTATTCGACTTATAATTCGACTAGCGGCGGTTCGAACAGTTGGTTTGTCGACAAGCAGACATGTACACGGTAATACACGCACATACACACATACGTACACTTGACAACAAGAAACTTGAACCGTAGAGTCATGTCGTCAATAAATGTAATCTGCCACCGTCAATGAATTTATCGTTTGATTCATTGTGACAGTCAAAAACAGTTTCATTTGTTCTCGCCTAATAGCTTTTGTTCAATTCAAGCGGTGTATTATCGTGGTTGCGGGATCTTTAAATCTGTCCTCCGGGAGGGATTCAAGAGGATATCAAAAGAGTTTAACTTTATAAACTTTCACTCTTTGCAATTTCTAACAATGTCTGTTTCCTCCTTTTTGAAAGACTGTTAATAAAGGAGGTTCTCAATGAGTATTTTTATTTTAATATTCGTTATTTTATAGTGTCGTTATCCATGATCCGGTTTCGTTTTTTTTGAAAGGGTATGATTAGGGCTTATATCAAAATTTGTTGCTAAAAGACGTTAGTTGCCGAAGACATACTGTGAAACTCCGAAAAATCGTATAGATTATTGGTTGATTATGAAAATGCAAGACTAAAGTCTTCTGGTAAGAATTCCTTAACTAAAGGAAAAAGAATGGTATTTTAGGCGCCATATTCTTATAATATAACTGTGATACTTTGAAAACAAAAGAGTGTTCATGCGTAGCTTTAACGTTCAAACCGTCACTAATATGATTTGAAGTGAAGTTTGTTCTTGTTTTTAATCTTTGGGAAACAATGGAATCTATGTCTCTCTAATTAGTGCGAAGAAGCCATAAATAAAACAACAAGCGTTTTAAAAGTTCCGCCGTTCAGAGAATGCGTTCCTGACACCTATCAGTTAGTCACGACTAGTGATGGGCACAACATAACACCGAGTTCATTACCGTTCCTCCAAAATGAACCATCGATTTATTTTTAAGATTATTTTCGTTTAAAATTGGCGGAATCATTTAAAATTTATATTTTAGTTATTTAAGTGGAAACCAAAAAAAAGGTTATATTAATATAATAAAATCGTTTTATTTATTCTTTGTTACAAAGTTACAATCTGTATTTCTACGTGCGTGAATGTGCGTACAGAATATTAATCAGACTAAGATTCGCTTGAGGAGGTGGTGTCTTCATCACCATCTTCTCATCATCATCTCATCATGTATAGTTCTATTTTTATATTTCATAAAAGTTACCTTATAGTCCATTATTTTCAAATTCTTAAAAAGAAATACAAAACGTATTATTTTATAAAGTACAACTGTATAAGAACAGATTACGTTATTATTATTGCCTGTTATTGTTAGCACAGCACTACAAATATAAAGCGCAGACATAACCTTGTAATAGCGCAGTATAGATTTAGAAAAATATTGTTTACCAAGTTATTTGACACTCAGTTTGGCACAAAATTATAACATTCAATGATTATTGATATAATAATGTTGTTTTAATGCCCATCAATAGTTAAAACGGTAAACAACCGGCAAAAATACTTTTATCGTAACTGCAGCAACGCCATTACAAAGTTACGTCTCAGTTCAATCGCGACGTGTCAGCAACGCATTCTCTGAACGGCCGTAGTATAATCACAAGTAATTTATTTGAAAAGAAAGACAGGTGATAAATGCTTCATTTCATTATTTTCAGCGACATCAGTCTTACCGTATCATTGCGGCCTTCACCTATTTCAATATCGTGTAGTGGAAGGTCAATTTGAAAAAGCGATATTCTCAATTCAATTCAAGTTAGTTACCACCAGTACTTGATCGAACTTATTGAAGGTACGAGTACTTTAAATACGGTGTGTTAAGTGTGAAATGTATTTGTGTATTATTTTATTACTAGAGTTAAATTGGCCTACAGTAATCAACGAAAGTGTTTTCACGGTTTTGAGTCATTAGTATATTGTAAATTTTCAACGAAACAAATTTTAATGAACCGTGGTTTCGAATGTTATAGTGTCTGTGTATCACCGATGAATCGGCGAAAATTAAAAACATAAAAGGTTGGTCAATCATCGATTTTTTCAATTATTTCATGACAAACCATGATAGGTTGGTGATTAAGTTCAACTTAAAGTCGGGGTACAATTTATTAGAGCGTATTTAGTAAATAAAAGAATTATATGACTTAAGAAAAACAATCATGATTTTTTTATTATCCGTGAAATAGCAACCGACCGAGTCGTGGTTCGGCCCTCTCGGGCGCCCTCGGATCGGAATGCTTACGCGTAACATAGTAACCGTCCAAGCCGATGTTACCCCCCACCAGCGGGACCCTTGTGTCGAGTTACTTGCGATAGAAGTTCAGGCTAAGCGACCTAAGAGCTATGCCACCTCTCAATCCGGTGAAGCAGTCAAGGCCAGCTTCTCTGGCCAATCTGTAGTTCGTCATTAAAAAAAATCATGATTTGTTTTCTCCTAAAAATTAGCTATTTGTAGAAGAACCATTTTATAAAAATGGAAAAAGAAACGATTCCATACAATCTTGGGCCCAAATGTAACGAGATGAAAACGATATGAATTAATAGATTCAGGTTTAACAGCCTCTTACTAAAAATTTTATGAGTTTTGACAATCTGAAGAGATGATTTTCTATGACATTTAGGTTTCTTCACGATGTTTTTATTCACCGCCGAGCGCGTGGTAAATCAGCACATAAAATTGCTACAACAAATTTATAGGTGCCGGCACCGGGGATCGAACTCGAGTTGCTAGCGTACTATGCAATTTGAGGCGACCGCCCGAACACTGAGCTATCACGGCGGAGTAGTTAGTACATTTTTATTAGTTATTAGTAACAGTTGCTTCCTGTTAACACGTAGATAATAATAGCAATTTTTAATGGCAATTATTATAAAAATTTGAACATGGCAATTTGAAATTTGTATGTTGGTTTGGGTGCTCTAGAATCTTCTATCATTTGATATAACTAAGACGGGTAAGCTTAAGTCAAAAGAAAGCCGAAAAAGTTTCCTAAAATCGGCGAACGTATCGCGAACTCTGTGACCCTCCCAAATTGATTTAACTTACCGTCTTTAAGAAAATTCTCTGTCGCGTTCCTCATTTGATATACTTGTCTCGAGTAATGTATCGTTTCGTTGTTCAAGATAAGGCCGGTTATAACTGATTATATACACTAGTGAGCAAAAATAAAGGGTCGGTTAAGAAAGTTTGAATATCTCGGAAGATAAAGACGCTAGCTGACTGAAATAAATTGTGCATGATAGACAATTAAATATCCTTAAAATAAAATAAAATATTTTTATTATTTTATTTATATTTCATTAAAAAACATAAACTTAAACGGATATCTTTTAAACTTGGAAAATACAGTGTTTTTCATTAAACTATATTTTTATTTAAATTTTAGTACTTACTGGAGATAACAATAAAAAACACAGACGAATTGAGAACTTCCTCCTTTTTGGAGTCGGTTGATAATAAATATACATGTCAATCGAATGGAACAAATTTGTAATAGAAAAAAATTCTGTAAAACACAAAAATATAGTTTCTAAATGAGTTATCAAGTATTGTATTATATTTTAAAAACGTTCTCCAAACTACGCTCCATCTTAAATATTACTAGCGTACCCAGCTCGCTTCACCGGGCTAGATTTTGCTTTATTTTATCTAAACAATCAATTTACATAATTAAATATTTAATTAACTCTCACAATATATTAAATTATTCATTTCTCTCCGTATTCATTCTCTTCTCGAGCGGTTGAAGATCATTACCTACACCCATGTACATATCAGTAAATACAATATCATTCTTATCGTTTATAAAATAACATAACACGCTAATGTAAATGTCAGAAATAAAAGTACGACGTATGGCTTGTTTGACAGTTCAAAAAGAGGAGTGCTCCGATCACGATGCTCACCAAACTTTACAGGATTACTCGCCAGGTCAATCTGAAGATTGCCTGAAAGTTTTATTGAAATCGGTCCAGCCAAAGTGAAACAAACTCAGACACTTGATACATTTATTTATATATATATATCAATAGTAGTTATTGCAGTTACCATATCGATACAAAATGACTTCTTTGAAGTTACAAGATAGTACATTCGAAGCGTATATGGGTGAAAAGTAAGTGAACAGCTTTAAAATGTCTAGCTATAATGTTGTAACCATTCAGTCCTCAGGCACGAACGGAAGCCCGTCTCCTCATACAGATAAAGCTTCTTTATTGTCTTCAGTAATTGAAAGGTCGGAGGTATTTCCGTCGCTTTTAAATTGGTCTCAGCTGGTCGTTCATACTGTGAAATAGCATTTTCTTTGCTTAGTATATTGTGACTGCTTTATAATGACGACTTTGCTTTTTTACGAAAGTGAGAAGCGCTTTAAAGCTATTTGATTTTTTGATTAAACGAAGACTTTTTTAAACATTCTTTAAGACTGCTGTTACCAGGATAGGGGTATTTTTGTGATAGATACTTATAATATTAACAAGCATATTTACTAGTAAAACCAAAAACCGACTTCAAATCAATTGACACGTTAATGACTATTTCGCGTATTTCGTGTTATTCGTTTTTTTTTAATGACGAACTACACAGATTGGCCAGAGAGCCTTGACTGCTTCACCGGATTGAGAGGTGGCACAACTCTTAGGTCGTTTACCCTGAACCTCTACTCGACTCAAGGGTCCCCCCGGAGTACGCGAAATCTATGCTACCTCTTAATCCGGTGAAGCAGTAAAAAAATACCCTTAAGTCCTTCAATCGGATCACAAATCAATAAAATGTTTCTATTATATATATTTTTTAAATGAAGCTCGTTAAATGTATATCAGTTTTAAATAATCATATTATTATTTCTAATGGATTATTATCAATTTGCATTTTGTCCTCAGACAGCGACCTAGAGTCAATACGGGCGTTGTTCAATGAGAAGGAGAAAGAGTTGTCGGTGGCGGTGGCGAAAGTGGAGGAGCTGACGCGACAGCTTGAAGAATTGCGAAGAGGAAGGGTGCAACCCGCACCACCTTCCGCGCAGGAACTGGATAAGCTACGCCGGGAGCTCATGGTGAGTCTGACTATAAACTTGGAACTATTATTCTATGACTAAATTGTTAATAAAATAGCTACCGACCGAGTCGTGGTTCGGACCTCTCGGGCGCCCTCGGATCGGACTGCTAACGCGTAATAATGGTAACCGTCCAAGCCGAGGTTACCCCTCACCGGGGGGACCCTTGTGTCGAGTTACCTAATATATCTAATAGAGGTTCAGGCTAAGCGATCTAAGAGCTGTGCCACCTCTCAAATCCGGTGAAGCAGTAAAGGCCAGCTTCTCTGTGCCAACTTAACACAGTTAACTTAAGACAGTTCGTCAAAAAAAAACACTATGACTAAAGTTAAATATACATACATATATATGATTTTTTTATTCCGCCTTAGATTGTCGAAATGCGATCGTTAGGAACTAATAGACCGAGCCTTACCTTTTTGTCGAGGGGAAATCTTCAACAAGATACCCCGCCTTCTGGGGAAGACAGGATTATGTAGGGTTCTTACCCACCAAAACCCCACTGTGGGCCTCGATGCATGGTGAGGGGCTCCTGGTTCTCCAGAGGAACGCACCGGAGCTAATCGGAGAGCACGTCCCGCGGGAGGAGGTTAACGACCGAGTTGTTTGATTATAACGCGAAATGATAATTGCAAGAAACCATATAAATCACTAACCAGTATTGTTTTGAGTTCATGAAGGTACAATTGATTTTTTTTTAAATACTTTCTAAGCAAGTGCTTGACTACGATCCCACCTGTTGTTAAGTGGAAATGCAGTCCTGGATGATGAGGTGCACTAGCTTTGTAAATGACACTCTACACTTGAAAATACCCACATTGTAATCGGAAGGAAAGACAGACGCGGGCAAACTATTGCAGTCCTTTGCTGTACGAAGAATGAAAGACGAAGCAAAGCATTTCGTTCGGGCATGAGGGATATTCACAACAAAAGGATGAAATACCGCAGTGCGTCTAGAAGTCCTATGGTGGAACATATTAGATCATGTAGTTCCTGAGCACACTCTCCAAAATACTATCTGTAGAAAACCGAAACCTACCTTACGCCTATGCTCAAGACTGAGCAGATTGGTTTCAGCTGCTGAATATTGGGAAATAAGCTGTAAAAACACAGTACTGTTTCTTAGAGAACTACATCATGGTTATTAAAAAGGAGCGCGACTTACGATCTAATAGTCGGGTGCTCAAATCCTAATCGGTTTGTTTTAATAGCTTCCAGCATTTTGTTTCTTTCCAACTATTCTTTCCAAAAAATCAATGCCAAAATGTTTGCCCTGTGTACTGTCTAAATGATTTATAAAAAGTGTATATCCATCGATATCTCTATCTACCCCGTTAAGGTAAAAAGGTCGTGAGAATTTTTTTTTTAATAAAACATAGATAACACTATAAAATAATTCTTCAATAGGTTCCTCTTGATGTTGGAATGAATTAATGAGATAGGCAAACAATCTAGTAACCTTTTCGATATTGTCCTGGAATATGGACATTTTATACAGGAATAAACAATCAAATTTAGTCGAGTATTCACCCGGCTTCTTGCTATACCAAATAAACTTATAAGGAACCCCTTTTCAAATTGATCATGCGATCCCTTGTCAATGTCGGAACTTAAGAAATCAAGATTTACCGTGATCCCATCAACGAATCAGATTTCGAAAAGAGGTATCTTAATAGGCTTGTTTTCTCATAGAAAAAAGTGTGTACACTTAAGAAGTTATACCATATAAAATGTTTAGACGAATGTGCTTGCGTCACAAGCCATATAATCAAAAAGTGAATATTCGTTGTCGATAACGTTATCTACACACATACGAGTAACAATCTGGTAGTGTACGAGTTAAAATAAAAACAGACTATAAATAAGAAACAGATTAAACATTAAAAAGTAATTATATGTCTTTACTAAGAGTGCACGATACGTTAACCAAATATCGTATATGTTACTTCACTCCCACTCTCCGCGATGACAGTAGTATTAGTTGTATAAATTTAAAATCTTTTTTGGGCTACTTAAATAAAAACAAACGATAATATATAATGAAAACATTGATATATTTATACAATATATCGCATAGTATTGATAGAACATTACGATATATTAAATCGAAAAATGTATCGATATATTTTTTGCATGAACATCCCTTTTTTTTTTTGTTAACGAGGAGGAAATCTTCAAAAAGATACCCCGCCTTCTGGGGGAGCAGGCGGCGGTTATGTGGGGTTTTTACCCGCTAAAACCTCCCCGGTGGCCCTTCCTCGGTGCATGGTGAGGGGCTCCGGGATCTCCAGTGGAACGCAACGGAGCCCCTCTGCACTGTACTCAAGGAGAGCTCTTCCCAGGAGGAACCTCCTCCCCTCTGCCCTCGCAGTGCAAGGCGACACGGGCCAGCCGATGTCGCCCTCTTCCCGGGTCCACTTTGATGGACGACAAAGGCCCCCACCCTTGTCGCCCAGTGAACCCGAGGCCCCTTTTAGTCGCCTTCTACGACAGGCAGGGGATACCGTAGCCCTAATCTTGAGAGCCCAGAACTACAGGGCTGTGCATGAACATCCCTAGTCGCTATGCGCGAATGGCTTCTTTTGCGAACGAATTATCACAGTTATATTACGATGCTCTGATGGCTATATACTATTCTCTTTCTCATTTGTGATAGTTGTAAAATGATACAAAAAACAGATAAATAAATAGCCTCCTCCTTTTTTGAAGTCGGTTAAAAATAATAAAATATTGTTTTTATATTTCGTATGAAAACGTTTTATCATTTCATATATCATCTATCATGTCGTTCGTCTATCCCAATCCACTGGTTAGCAATGCAATTAAATCGTGCGAACTCCTCGCGTAGGCATTACTAACCGAGGTAATAAGTCTAGCGTGTATATTAGTGTAATATGAAAAAATCATTTCCGACAGCAAGTAGCCTCGAAAGAGCGATGATACAGTTGATCTAATGCCCGCCTCAGATCCGTCGGCACGCGGGATGTCGAATTATCCCGGGCGACGCTCGCCAACTAGGTTGTGGGAGTAAGGTCGAACAGTCACGCTTGGACTTGATACCTTGCCATTCTCAAGGGGACCTATCACAGTGTTACTCAGTATTGCAATATCATATGTAATTAAAGAAATAATTAATTCACATGTTAAATACATGCTAATTGCAAGAAACCATACAAATCACTAAATTGCATTAATTTGAATTGATGACGGTAAAGTTTAATATACCTGGCCCCAGCATGCTTCGGCGTCGTCGGGACTTCTCTGAGTGCCGGAGAAGTCCCCTTTGAGGATGAAGTCCGGTCGTTGTGGTGTCCTGTCGCTGACAGATCCGGGGCACCCCGCTCATAACGGCTGATGGCATTCGCGGAAGGTTTAATGGGTAGGGGCTGCCCAGGCCGAGTCCCACACATCCCTCAGGGCCCACCCAGGGTACCGGAGGATGGTCTAAAAAAGATTCCCCCGCGTGAACAAAAAAAAAGGTACAGTTTATTAGTAAATTAGTGTGTATATGTACATGTATACTATACATGCAATATAAATACAATGTTTTTTTTTTTTAATATGAGCTATCACGTTTAATTAATCCTAACAGAGGTAGTGGTCGCTATTTTCCACCAAGCTTATTAAGTTGCATATCTGAATGGGGTAGACTCTTCGCCATATACCAGATGTCCATGTAAATATTAATTTTTTTACTAAAAAAACTGATAACTCTTTACCACTAGCTTCATGTACTCTTGTACCAATTCAGCCGCTAAGTATAGAAATATATTTACGAGTAAAAACAAAAAACCGACTTCAAAGCCAATAGAAATATTACGAAATTGAATTAATCAGAACCTAACTAAACTCTCACCAAACAACCCTTGAAGTACATCCTTCTCAATAAAAAGTGAATCATCAAAATCTATCGGCGTGATATTGAGTTATTCGTCCATTTATCGAGCACACACTTAATGCAAATTTAAGACTTATTTGGTTTTCTCATGGATACCATTGTTAGAACTAGACCACATGGAAAGCACTAGCTTTTAAATAAAAAAAGAAAAATCTAAATCGGTTCACTCAGTAGAAAGTTATGAGGTAACAAACATAAAAAAAATACAGTCAATTGTAAACCTTCTTTTTTGAAGTCGGTTCAAAATTGCCTGCTAACTAGCTATGACTGCCTTTTAAAGAAATACATGTAAATCTAATCCAATATGACCATACTAAAAGTGGTATTTCAGAATAGACCTCATAAAAGCAGCTGTGTATTATATATACAGGACAATCCAGATCAACTCGCTAAAAATAGAGTTCGTATGAGAGAGGAATGCGCATTGTAATATCGCGACACACGTGTGTCACCGTGGGGAGACTTTCTTGTACCTTACTATCGAAGATGGAAGGAAGTTGTATAGCATATGTTTACCTCAATTCATTCGCTTTACAAGAGATTCTAAATATTTTCAGCATCAAAAATGTTGTACTGCATCAAATATAAAAGTACTTTGGTTGACTAGGTCGGCAACGTTCGATCGTGTTACGATCGTCCGCCTCATTTTTGAAAAAGATGCCTATAGTAGAAATTTAGGAAAAATGGGGGGGATTCTCACTGTAGACGATGAGTGCACAGTTTACAATAAGTGTGTTACGCTGGAGGAAAACGCCTTTTACAAGTGAACCGCTGTAGGAAAGCCAGTAAGTTTTTTTTTAATTACCTCTAAAACTCTTGATGTTTTGCTAAAATATGTCAATAATAACTGTTGTGCCATGTTGAGATAGGAAGCTCACAAAGAGGGTGAAGTCCGGTCTTGCCGAGACCGGCCGGTCGTTGGGGTGTCCTGTCGCTGACAGATTCGGGACACCCCGCTCATAACGGCTGATGGCATTCGCGGTAGGTTTAGTGGGTATGGGCTGCCCAGGCCGAGTCCCACACATCCCTCCGGGCCCACCCAGGATACCGGAGGATGGTTAATAACTCGATTCCCCCGCGTTAACAAAAAAAAAAAAAAAGGAAGCTCACAAAACCATATTAATAAGACACTTGAAAATAATCAATCCTGGACATATTCCTATTATTCCTATTTAATTAAGGGTACCGTACAAGTTAAAAGTAATAATTGCATATTTTTACAAAATAAGTAATTATTATCAACGACGCTAATCTGCCTGCCTTATAATTTTACCAAAATCTGTCCAGCCATTTTGCAGTTTATAGGGAAGATATAAACAGAAATACAAAATAAATAATAAAAAATTGTAAGTTTTAAATGTGTATAGTCGAAGAAATTACAATTAAACAATCATCTAATCCCATTATTGTTACTTGTAATGTATGCAATAGTTTTTGCAATAACCCACAGTAAATAAATTGCTACCATACCGACCTGACACATTTCATGCTTTCAATGACATAATCAAATTCATATCATTAGTGCAATTAACATCTGACAATATCAAATTCACAACGCGATACGTCACTGTACTAATTTCACGTCTGCTGCCTGTGCCAGCGTTTTGATTCAGACTCCAATTTGACAATTTAGTTACCGCCGCGACTCTCGACTAGCCTGATGCATCCAATCAGCGGGATGACCTTAAACGGTTATTAAACGTGGGCGGTTTAATAAACAAATACAATACAACGGAGCCTACGTACTATATAGTGCTGTGTTACAAAAATATCTAGTGAAATGTTACTAGGACATCATGAACTCCTGGTGCTGCAGATATAAAAAACGCAAGTCCGGTTGCAGATTTCGCAAGCGACAAGTATGTAGCAATATATACTAATATATACACATAATATTTACACACACTTTCTAGTTTTAATGAAAATAATGTACCGTTACATAAATACTTTTTTTAGAATATACAGTTTGTTTTGAAAAAAATCGAAATACCCTAATAAATAGAAAATTCATATACCAGCGAAAGTAAACTCTAACTTTTTATATAAATTTAAAAAAGCGCGGTTGTAGATTTCGTAAGTAATACTCGTAAGTATGTAACAATACGGTTTACACGATAAATCTTTATCACTTTACGAAATAAAACTGTATAAGTTTTTAAATAAATTTCAAATGAGAGTATAGGTCTATAGAAAAGTGATGGTAGATATCAAAAAATGAACGACTAACGGTGCCCGCGACTTCGTCCGCGTGGAATTTAACAAAAAATTTATTGTTGTTCTCTAAAATAAAAATAGCCTAAGTTTTTCGTTATTGTCAGCTATCTCCCAGCAAAAGTCCCGTCAAAATTGGTAAAGCCATTCCAGAGATTAGCCGGTACAAACAAACAGACAAAAATGGAAAAAATGTTATTTTGGTATTTGTATCGTATATATGTAGTAAAAAGTTATTTTATCATTACAAATAAACAATCCAATTTATTTATTTGTATTTATGGATTTGTTTTTATAGGTCATATCGTGGAAGTGGATGAGTACTTATCTAGTTAGATCTTAATCATAAAATTATATACGCAATTACTTAAGGTATAATAAAACTATGTGCATAGATTTACTCGTAATAGCTACACGTTAAAAAACTGTTAACATTACGGTCTATCGGGGTTGTCATATCGTTATAAATTCTGTTCTACTATCGTACTATGCCATGAGAGATATATATTGTTAAAATGTGATCTCATAAGAGCATGTATTACCCGCATCAATAACATACTTCAGAGCTTAGCTGTCTAATTTGCTATCCCTAATTTGCGCTACCAATATAACAGTATTCTTCCAAAATGAAATTGGGGTAAGGCGATTCTGATCTCTTTTGGGCCGAGTAAAACCGGTGCTTGCGGAACGCGGCAGTATTATATTTGCAAGCTTAAGTTAAAACCAACCTAATTGTGTTTACTCGACGTAAATTTAGAAAAAAAAAATGTTGTTATACCTTCTTAAGTTTATTTATTTATAAGTCGCAGCAAAAAAATAAACACCATTAAAATTAAAAAAAAAAACAAAAAGATTAAAAAAAAACAAACAGAAATAAGCAAATATAAAGGGTCGGTTAAGAAAGTTTGCATATCTCGGAAGATAAAGACCTCACCGGGGGGGCTTTTGTGTCGATTTACTAGCAATATAGGTTCAGGCTAAGCGACCTAAGAGCTATGTCACCTCTCAATCCGGTGAAGCAGTCAAGGCCAGCTTCTCTGACCAATCTGTGTAGTTCGTCGAAAAAAAAAACATTAGCTTACTGAAATAAATTGTGCATGATAGACAGTTAAATATCCTTAAAATAAAATAAAATATTTATATATTTTTTTTTTGTATTTCATTAAAATATTAAACGAGAAAGTATATCTTACGTTTTCATTAAATTTTAGTACTTAGTGTCGCCACATAGTACTAAAATTTTAATGACAAATTAAAACTAAAATATCCATGTTTACGTAAGATATTTTATTTACTTGTGATAAATCAGATAAACCTTAAACCACAGTTCAAGCCTTAATACAATTTCAAATTTAGACTTTTCCTTCCTCACACACGATACAAAAAATTGTTCCTAATGTCGAGCGGAAAATTCATTGACACGGAAAAAGTCATTCGGTCGGAATTGATTTAGCACTAGAAGGTTTAGTGGTCAGATATATCGGGTTCGTAATAATGGGTGTTCGATAGTAGCGATCTGTGGGTTGATTACTCAGTGCACTCCCGGAGTATTTATGTATAGGTAACCGCTCCGTTCGCTCCCAATTTCACACTCTATTTTGCTCCGAATTTATGGAGTCGACCGCATCATTTAAAGCGAATTTAGTAACTCATATCAGTAGAATAACAGTACGAACATATATGCTTTTAGTTTCAGCTATATTTTACATCCCAACTTGTATTTGTCTATAGTATCGTCTAACTAGCAAGTTTTGCTTGTGTAATATAATAGAAGCATTCCAGTGTATGTAGTCTCAAGAATATTGTGGTTTCCTTTAGCTGGCGGTGTAATTCGAGCACCTATATAACAGCTACCCACGCGTAAATAAAGAAGTTAGTGTACTAGAATAATAAATTATTACCTAGCATTTTTTTAAACTAGGTAATTCAATTTCATTGATTAATAAAATTAATCATTGAAACGATTCCGCTCAACAAATATCAACATATCAGCCTGCATCAGTCCACTGTTGCACATAGGCGCCTCTAAAAGCATGCCACTGAGCACGATCCTCGACCACTCTCATTCAGCTCTTGCCAGCCGTCCTGCAAAGATCGACGCTCCACCTAGTCTTAGGTCGTCCCATTCCGGGTTTGCCTTTTCGAGGTTTCCGTTCAAGTTGTTTGCTAATTCGGTAGGCTATGTCGATCACCTTAGTTCACTGTCGGATTATCTCGTTCCGAATCCGTCCTTAAAAGAGACTTCGAGCATAGCCCTTACCCATAACTCATTGAGGTTTTAGCTAATGGACCAGCCGTGAGTGTCCACGTTTCGGCTCTATATGTCATGGAGACGTAGAACGCTGTAATTGAAGACCAACAACGAATATACGAATACACACATTGGTTAAAGTGGATTCTTAAGATGCGAGCGTACATAGAAACCTAAATTACGAAGTTTATTTGTAAATGTGTTTTTTTGATAATTTATTTTACGTGCATCACGCGTGAATAAGTTTTATTTTTTGAGAAGGGGGCAATTGAGCATGTCATCTGATCTTAAGTGATCCCACTGCCCACAAACTCTTATTAAAGTGATTGAAGGTGCATTTCCAATAAACAGTTGGATCGCCGATTCGTCGACATCGCTCGCTCATGAGTCGATACTTAGAAGTATTATATCCACCAGTTCACTACTATTACTCTAAGAGGTACATCCTCCGATCGTGTCGACCCATTCATACAACTGCGGAAGCAGTGGAGGAACAAAATTTACACGAAATTTATTCACATTCATATTAACCATTCCAAAACGAGACGGAGACGAATCCAATCCCAGTTATTTTTGTATTGTTATACCAAAGAAGTTACGTTAATCTTTTGTCTGTATATACTTACTTAGTTTTCTTCTGATAAATTAATGGGGAAAACTTATCATTTTCAGTATCGTAATAAGTTAAACGAGCAGCAAAACGGCAGGCTGTCAGCACAGAGGGCGGCGCTGGGCGCCAGGCAAGAGGAGATGAGGAGCATCGACCGCCGCGTCTCCGAGCTGCAGGCGCGCCTCCTGAGGAAGAGAGCGCTCAACAGACAGCTGGCGGCCGCACATCGACAGCCTCAACAGCAGCAGAGGTAACTTCATTATTTATTGCACACCTCACCATCCACTACTGCGTTTCCACATAACGTTATGGGAGATCGTGGTCGACCACTTCTTAATAAGTAGTAAAAAACATGCATATACAGAAAAGAGAGTTGGACGTGACGGACAAAGCATCAATTCAGTAGAGATGCGATCATAAAGAAGTACGCAGTAATCAGAGTGACAAGCTACGCAATTTCTAAACTCCCCTCATATATTTACAACATAATATTACTTACTTACATAGTATTCTTAAAACAAACTCAGAATGTTAAAGACAGACTAATTAATGGTAAAAGAAGTTCTAAATATTTTTAGTATATGTAAACCATTTATCTTCTGATTTAAGAACTTAAATAATAAAAATATTGTTTTTGATTTAGAAAAAAAGTTAGACGACTAAGACCTATACAACAAATTAACATCTTTAAAGCGAATGATTTAATAATAGATTGAAAAAGAATAATAATGATATAATAATAAATGATTAATAGTAAATTAATAGTAAGCGCTGAAAACCAGTGTTATGGGATTCCATAAAAATACACTGAGCCAAGGGACAGCCCGTTTTGTTTGCGTCACACTACGTTATTGTTTCTTTTGTTTTGTATTTTTTTCTGTTCTTTTTTCTCTCTTTTATGCGTTTGTTTTATTTCTTTGTAACCATACATGACCAAACAAATAAACTTTTATTCTTTTCTATTAAAGTTACGCTTACGTTATTCTATTTAAGTTACGCATATAATTTGCAATAACATTTAGTGTTTCCTCTATAAAGTCAATTCAACTCTCGCAAGTATATTCCGCTCTTGAATTCAATATATTTAGCAATACGGCGAAAATCCATTACGTAGGTAAAATTAATGTCAACACTGAAGCTGACGGGGGGAGTAAGCCGTTACAAGTGCACTCTGAAACTCGCGCACCGATGCCGCGCTTCATTCCAACTACTTCGTAGCACAGCGTGAATGAAAGGCGAACCGCCATTAAAGTTTACTAAGCATATGCAACACCACGCGCCTCGGCAGAATTTAATAAACTTCCAATCGACTTCACTGCATACAATTGATATTCCAGATACATTAGGTAGAACGTTTTGAATAGCATTCATGAGAGCCGTGGTAACTCAGTGTCCAGGCCGTTGCCTCCAGTTCAACAGTACGCTAGCAACCCGAGCTCGATCCCCGGTGATCATAATAAATTTGCTGTTGCAATTCTATGTATTGATTTACCACGCACCCAGCGGTGAAGCGGTTTCGTCACGATGTTTTCCTTATGTACATGTCTTTTTTAGGACATGTGAAATCAATCCGCACTTACGCGGACTATGCCCTTATACTCTGTACGGAGAAGACCAACAAATGGATATATGTTATATATGTACGTAGGAAACAATATGGTTATCTCATGGATGCCACTGTTAGAATTGAACCGAAATTAACGGGACCAAATTAAGCACCAGCTCTCAAATGAAATGAAACACTAAAATCGGTTTACCCAGTTATGCTATGAGGTAACAAAAAAAACATACAGATGAATTGAGAATTTCTTCCTTTTAAGAAGTCGGTTACGTTACGATAGTTTAAAAAAAAAACATTAGTTTACTAAAAAAAACAGCAATGAAACATATCCGTCCCAACATCAAAGGTGTCTGTCTTCGTTTTCAGAAGCGGTCTCCTAATACCCTGTATAATAAATACATGTACTCAAAAGCAGTTACTTAAATATTACTAACAAACACTCCAATTTTCACCGTCTCATTCCCAAGTGCAAGTTGGGTTTCGCAAGCCATATCAGGGCTCATGCCCGAAGGTTAGTTAAGGTCGCTGTCACCGGTCACGGTGTGGACAACTATTATTATTATTATTTATTTGTATAGATAACAGTATTATTTATTGCGAATAATAAACATTTGTATTTTGTTTCCAGAACGAATAACCCAACGCCAATGCAACAATTGCCCAGCTACCCAGCCGGGGGAGCCGCGATAAATAGTCAACCAAAGAATCAACAGGCGCGGGGCAATGTCGCTGCCGTCGAGCCTTACAATCATGTTCCACATGCACAAAGCCTTAGCCATAACACTAATTTCCAGGTAATTCTGGAAGATTCTTTCTAAATCTTATTTCTTTTTGAACACTTGATAACAAAATGATTAAGACCAAGAAGTTCAATGCCACAGCCCTCCTCTACAGAGGTCATTATCGAGGTAGCTTGATAGTGATCACTGTAGTGGCGGAAACGTCTGGGATTTAAAAACAGGATTAAACCGCCATAGAATCTGTATATCTTCATGTGCCACTCCATCCCTGAAGGTCGCAGTCAGTCTTCTAAACTTCTCCTTATTCATGGCTAAGCGGAATAGTGCTTACTGTTTTTATTCCAGTCCATTCCCTGATGTTCCTTAGCCATGACTCATCTACTACCTACTATCTAGAATCTGTATTAGTAGTGTTTATTCAATCAGTATGTGTGTATAAAGGTCAACTTATAATGTGAAGACTTCGTCTTCAAAATATCTATTTTAAATTGAATTTTCTGCTAATTCTAAAAACATAATAAGAACAGTTATGAGATTAACAAAGTCGTTTTGTCTTTTGATGGCATACAATAAATAAGCCGCCACTACAAAGTTTTGTATGTGTTTTATTCATCAAATTCCTCTCTAATAATTTTTAGACTCCTATTGTTGTATAGTTCTCCACACCGGGATCGGTGACGACGACCCTAACTAGCTTCTGGCATGGACCCTGATATGGCTTGCATAGCCGAACTTGCTCTTGTATTCTCAGTCGAATGGTGACATTGTAGTAATTATTGCACGACTAAGGAAAAAACGAATAGTATGATGAAAATCCAAAAATTTTTTTGCAGGCTTTGAAGCAGAACGTAATACAAAATAACGTGCCATTAAAACAACTCACCCAGAGCGACAACATACAAAGTCAACTTACGCAGCAAGAAGCTCACTACTTACACCAAAAACAAATGATGAATCCTCTATTTAATGGCAACTACCCTCATGCAGTTGGACAAGATAATCAGTATCAACCGCAAGGCCAATTTCAAAACAAACATGATGCCAACAATTTCAATCACGTCCAACAAGGCATCACCAATCCTTACGATCAAAAATCGATGTTTGACCACCTTAGTAAATATCCTGATTATCCAAAACAACCACAATATAGTCCAAACAGTACGAGCAGTTCAAATAGCAATCAAACTGGCAAAGAAATCAAAATTAATGAACAAGAATTTCCACCAGAATTTGTTGCTAGTAAATCCGATCCTAAATATCAAACATTACCCTATAATACAAAATTTCCACAAAGCGGTAACGGTAAGATAAAACAACCAGAAGTGAACGGCAAAGCAATTGACGTACAAGATCCTAAAAATCAGAATGCTGCAAATATTAATCATATGACGGTACACTCGACACCTTTATCGGTTGTTAACAAAAGCTTGGCAACGCCTTTGAGTCAAACAGAAGCGACATATCAACAAGAACTTACATATCAATTGCAAAAATCCGACTCTTCTAGCAGGTGTAACCAGGAAGGGAAGGAAAATCATGCATATCCACAAAATTCTAGGTTAAGTCAAAATAGTCAAAGCAATGATGGCTCGAAAACTAACTCGGGAAAGGTTCAACAGGGTATCAAAGGCAGCTCACCAATATCCACTACAGCCAGTAGTTCTATTGGATTTGGGGTAAGTTTTCATTTAATTTGTCTTCCATCATTCACTTACCCCATGCATTTCTTTTCTTGTACCATAATCACGTCATCTGTAAATATCGCCATCATTTTCCAGAAACCCGTATCGAGTGTAGCACCCACATCGGTTCAGGTATCAAGTGGAAAGCCATCACCCATTTACCAGACATCCTCGACAAAGATCCAACCTGTTCAACCACAAACCGTTCAGACCCAAAGCATTTCTGTGTCAAATCACGTAGCTAGTAACATGGTCAATTCCCAACCCCAGATCGTTAGAAACACGGCGTCAGGGCTATCGTCTAGTTCGGGTTCGAACTTCAGTGGGCAGAACGCGTCGTCTCAAAGCATCTTGTTGTCACCACCGCAAAGTGCTAGCACGCCGTTATCGACCCCTGATGTAAGCGGCACTGACAAATCTCCTAAGCCAGCTCTACCTCCTAAACCTACTATCAAGGTATGTATTCATCCAATTCGTATTATATAAATCACAACACTAGATCCTAGGACTTCTAGACGCACTGTGGGATTTCATCCTTTTGTTGTGAACATCCCTCCCGAACGAAGCGCTTTGCTTCGTCTTTCATTCTTCGCACAGCAAAGGACTGGAATAGTTTGCCCGGGTCTGTCTTCCCTTCCGATTACAATGTGGGTATTTTCAAGAGTAGAGAATGTGAGAGTGAATTAGAGGCATTTATTAAACTAGTGCGCTTTACCATCCAGGCTATCAAAATAGGCTAACAATGATTACGTATGCAATGAGTTTAATCAATATGATCCAACGAGATACAATATCCTCTATTGCATTTAGTTGTTCATATACTTCATATACTTCATCGTTCCTTAGATTTTAAGGTGGCCGCCACTTCTATTTCTAATTGATTGACAGAGTCTGTCAATCTCTGTCCTGTCCGCTTTTCACCAAGTAGATTAGGTCCCATTATGTTTATATGATAATTATGTCCTTTTCAGACTCCACCAAGACAATCCGCGAACAATGATCAAACCACAGAGAATACCATGCAAACAATACACGGGCAGGAATCATCAAACGATAGTGAACCTCAACTTAATCAAAAGGAATCGAGCAACGGTAGCAACAACGAAATGATCATTAAAGCACGACCTCTCACTATCAGAAAACCTCCTTTAAGCGAACAGCCTAAACTGAGAAATCTTAATAACACTAAAAACGGAATTAGTGTCAGCATCAATCGACGCATAGAAATGCCGCCGGCGTTTTTGTTCCCCGAAATGGATCATTTGACGCTGGACTCAAACGAAATGCAGAACGGCCTAAAGGACAAAACGAAAAAAGACGAAGTAGATAGATCTCTAAACAACAACATACCTTTGAGTCCGAACGAAAGATTAGAGGATAGTAAGGATAACGGTGTATCGGATATAGCGGAACAAATAAGTTCGGTGGATTTGAACGGTCAGGATTCTCAGAGAACTGAGAATGTGCTGAGGCGGTCAAAGAAAGGGAACCTGAAGCAAGGAGGCAAGGCTCCGCTCACGAGGCGAGTGAGTTTCGACCCTCTTGCTCTCCTATTGGACGCTAGTTTAGAAGGTGAATTGGAACTGGTGAAGAAAACTGCGACACAGGTATATTTACTTCACTATTCACTAAGCAGCCTACCTCACAGCTTCTACACTAGATAGTATGACTGTATGGATTATAAATAGGAAAAAAGCAAAAAGTTGTTGTCCGGGAAAGCGTCTATTTAGGCGATAAATTTGTTCTATGAAGTTTAGATAACGACGCTATGTTCTATTCAATAATGTAAAGGTGTTTTCATAATTTTCATCGATATCTGATAAAGATTTTTTGGGGGAGGGGGCTACAATATTATGAAGATTAAATTAGATAATATAATTGAATAGAGAATACCGTAGAAGTATAACATATGTATCCTCTCCACGCTGGTATCGTGATACTACGGATTATTTTTTACTTCTGATGCCCCTCATCTTATACAAGTATAATGTGGATAATATTCATCATTTCATTTATAATAAATTTTTATCATTCACCGAATGTCACACGAATTTCTATGGCAATTCTTTTACCTGTACAGCTATAAAACTATGGAATAGTTTGCCGATTGAGATTAGGGAGGCTTCGTCAACTAATGTCTTTAAATCGCGTGTATCTGAATACTTTCTACTCAAACAATGAAAAATTACAAACGGGTATATTTATTGTCGTTGTATATATTCCATATTATTATATTTATAGGTTGTCAAATATCTCCCTTCCGCCTTTTTGTCTTTTGAATTTCGCGGCTATGTACAAAGCGCTACAGAGCTGTTTAAACTGAAGTGTTTATTGTTTGTAATGCAACGCTCTAAGCGCTCCCATTATATACAGAGTGAATTGCCATTAAGACTTGAAAATATAAAAATTCATAAATGTTTCTGTCATTCTCGGAAACTATTCTAAATAAGCTTAAGCTTGTGCCAGGGACCTTAAGTCTCCACCGTGACCTTTATCGTTCAAATACTGTCTAATGTGAATTCAGACAAATAGTAGAACGTTATGGAATGTATTATATATAGAAGTATCTATTTATGTATATGTAAATGTATATTTATTTATTTATTTATTAGTTTTAAAACGCTATTTTTAGCGGCATTACCCTCTTAACCACTAAAGGTTAGCTGGAAGAAAATGCTAATTAGCATTAAGTTCGCCTTTGTACATTTTATTTGGTGCAATAAAGGATTTATCTATCTATCTATCTATCATTTCAGGTACAAAATGCGAGTGCCGCCAACGACGAGGGTATCACGGCTCTTCATAACGCCATCTGTGCTGGCCATTTCGAAATAGTAAAGTGAGTAGCGACCTTAGCCGTACCTTTTTTTCATATTTTCTAACCAAGTACTTGACTACGATCCCACCTATTTTAGTTATGTGGAAATAGAATCTTGTAAATACGGTGATTTAGCTAGAGAAAGAAAATGTATGCTGGCACCTCTCTCTCTTGTCAAAACGAAACGTAATTCTCTCTTATCCTATCTTCACACTCAGAGGTTCTAACTTCGTGCCCGCGGGCGCCATTCCATGGTGCACGATGATGAACGATTCGTATGTACTCGCCACTTTTTTCTGAAACAATAATTAAAAATGCGAAATATTACTACGTTTTGTAAATACATTTCTCTGGGTGTATCCAATTTGAATAATAATTTTATTATTTTGGAACATTTTTGTTTATTATGTGTTATTAAATTATGAAAATAAATGATGGGAAAATGAGAAGTTATGGAAGGAATTGGTCGATTAAAAATAGTTGGGGCCCGCCACTCGACCGATATTTTAAAATGTGCTCTAGAGTACAAAAAGGTTGGGAACCCCTGTTCTAACTTATACCTCCCTTTCAACTTCCGTTAGCCTTTGATTTTCGTAACGCTTTCGTCACGGATTCACAAGCTTACTTCCCATGCGATACGTGCGTATAGAAGTTTTACTCTAATGACATTGTGTTACAGATTCCTGGTGGAGTTGGGTTGCGACGTGAATGCCCAGGACTCGGACGGCTGGACGCCGCTCCACTGCGCCGCGTCGTGCAACAACCTGCCCATGGTGCGCTTCCTCGTCGATAATGGTATGGTATAATAACCTTAATAACTTTTTTTTTGTTGACGGGGGGAAATCTCCAACCAGATTCCCAGGGTTATGTGGGGTTCTTGCCCACTAAAATCACCCGGTGGCCCTTCCACAGTTCATAGTGAGGGGCTCCGGGATCTCCAGAGAAACGCACCGGGACCCTTCTTGTGTTCTTGGGGAGCATTTTGTCGTCCGCTAAAGTGGACCTGGGAAGAAGGCGACATTGGCTGGGCCGTGTCGCCTTGCACTGCGAAGGCACAGGGAGGGAGGGATTAACTTCCCCCCCCCCCACACCCGGGACGTGCTCTCCGAAGAGCACGGTGCCGATCTAATAGGTGTATCTTGTTGAAGATTTCCAGCCAAAATAAAAGTTTAACATTCATACTACTCAAGTCAAAATCACCGAATACCATCTTGCCATTATTTGAAGACTGGACGTAAATGTAACTTTACTTAAAATAATATGACATCTATACGTTCCAGGCGCTTGTATATTTGCAACAACTCTGTCGGATCACGAAACGGCAGCAGAAAAATGTGAAGAGGATGAGGAGGGCTTCGACGGCTGTTCGGAATATCTGTACAGTAAGTTGTAATCACAAATAAACTTCAATATTAACTAGTAGTCGCCCTTTGGTGGTTCGTGGTGTCCCAGGTGGTCGACCATTTCGCCACAGCGACAACGATGTGGCATAAAGCATGCAGCGCCCAGCCTAATGCATACTGCCAATGAACGGTGTGGATTCCTTTTTTTTTATATTATTAACTCGTAACAAATGTGATTTTTGTAACAGGCGTGCAAGAGAAGCTGGGCATAATGAACAACGGGCTGGTATACGCCGTGTTCTCGTACGCGGCGGGGCGCGGCGACGAGCTGTCGTTCGAGTCGGGCGCACGGCTGCAGGTGCTGCGCAAGGGAGACGACCACGAGCGCGAGTGGTGGTGGTGCCGCGACGAGAGCGCGCGCGAGGGCTACGCGCCACGCAACCTGCTCGGGGTGAGGGACCACTGCCTTTCTACTCTCTCCACCAGATTCGCAAACATTGAAGCATCAATAGCCTGATGGTTTAGTGTGCTCTACGAATCGTAAGACTATTGACTTGAACCATCTCATCACAAGCCTTAGTAATTAACACCTCAGAAGTGGGACTCGAACCCACGCCCACTTTTGTGAAGAATAATAATTTCATAATTAATTATTTTGAATATAGTAATATAGATAAATCACTTAAATATAGGAGTATTTGTATCACGTCATCATATCGCCGCTAGGTGCCTATGTGTTAGTCAGCTAACAATATATAAGCACGGTGGAATTGCTGTGTTTACCCCGCTAGTAATAAAATGAAGTGAGCTTATTTAATTGTATCCCATCTTGTTTCAGTTATACCCAAGAGTAACCGGACAGCAGGAGTAAAGGGGAATACATATGGCCTAATTAATATCTAAGTAATGAAGCTGTAAATAACGTAGTGATTATTATTTTTTATGTATTTATATCACTGTAATGTAATTAAATATATTGTATACACTCTTATTAAAGTTAATATTTTGTATATATTTAAATAAGTCCCAAACGAATGAGATTATATTGTACATTTTATAAATACGCGAGTCATCATTGTAATTGGTAAAAACAGTTTGTATATTGTTCTTAGGATGTCTGCAAATACTGTGAAATACTACACATACTTTGACAATACAAAATAATACATGATAATGTCGCCTATTTATTTCCAAAACTCATTCCCCTTTCCTTTAAATGCTAAGAATGCGTCGGTACTTATAAGAATCGCATAGAGTGTACGGACCCTTGTGTCGAGTTACTAGCGATAGAGGTTTAGGCTAAGCGACCTAGCTAGCTAAGAGCTATGCTACCTCTCAATCCGGTGACTCAGTCAAGGCCAGCTTCTGTGTAGTTCGTCATAAAAAATATATAATATAATAGCTTTTTTTTCTCAAAATCTTATCTAAATACAGAATTTTTTTGATAACTAGTAAAAAACAATAAAATGTTTCGAGAGAAAAGAAAATGTTATTTTAGAATTAATTTATACCTTCACATTATATATTTGAAGAACGATTAACTAGGATCTTCAGGGACGTGTTTAGGAAATCGGTTGAAGATTTGTAGTTGTCAATTTCGCGAGACGATAATTTTTTTTTGTTACGATCCTACACAAATTAGACAGAGAAGACTGTTTCACCAGATAGAAATGTTACATAGCTGTTAGATCGCTTAGCCTGAACCTCTGTTACTTGTAACTCGACACAAGGGTCCTGTAGTAACCTCGGCTTGGGCAGTTTCTCTTACGAGTGATCCGAGGGCGCAACATAGGACTGAACCACGACTTGGTCGGTAGTTTTTTTATGGATTAACTAGGGACAATCGAAGGCTACACTTTAAATGCCAATTGGAGAAGCGTTAACAATGGGAAAAGACGTGGTTGAAGAAACTCCTGCATTGCTCTTAATATTTAACGGGTTTTTATTAAATTCGCGGGTGTTCTCATTCTGTCAACCACCCGATCCTTGCCAGATTAAAAATCTGTGAGAGTATGGCTGGGGAACAGCACCATCTAGGATACCAGAAGGGTAATGTTAGCATTTAATATCGAACAAGTATAAGTTAGGCCGAAGTTATCCACGACAGCATGGCGATTGCTCTTACGTAGATGGACACAATTTTTATTAAATAATAAAAAAAATATAACTGAAAAAAATTTAAAAACACTGTGATACCTTAGTTGTTTAAAAAAAAGGCAACAGGATATTTCAGTAGTAATAGAGAACGCCTGTGCGTATCACATCATCCGAAAGTGACGTATTTAGAGCGGATTTTATTTTTGTTTTATACCATTAAAATAAAATATACGTTTTAATTTATTATAGCGCCATCTGTGAACAATACTTTTCCTTTCTATGCCTGACAAACACCGTTTTAACAGACGCTAAATGTGTTGTTGTGACATTAGATAGAGGGCGCTGCAACATGACTCTAGAACTATATGCAATTGTTACTTAACCCTTAATCAAATGGATTTTTTTTTTAAATAAAATTATGAATTAAACATGGTTTCTAGGTAAAAGGGCTTTGTAGATTTCGAAAAAAACATCATTTTTTTTATAAAAAGAGGGGAAATGGGGGTTTTACGGTGGGAAATTATTTCCCATTATTCAGTATGGAAAAGCAAAATATAATTAAGTGGGAAATTATTTCCCATCATCCGGACGGATGGGACATTTTTACTACAAATTCTATACATATTACTTACTCCTACTTTACTTGTTTATTTTTTTTATATAAAAAATTCAATATAACATGATTGAGTGATTGAATAAAATTATAAAAATAAAATGAAACTAGAATGTTACAAATAATATTTTATTAAGAACTTTTCAAATACTATATGAAAATAACATTACTGAGTAAGAACTGTGTGAAAGGTTTTGAAACAGTTTTTGGCACAAAGAGCTACTCCACAGGAGGAACATACTATTTTTGTCCTCTGTTCTTTGTGCTTTGTGCTGCAAAAGCGACATCTTTTGTAAGTGGTACTTTCTTCAGGCAAGTGTATGCCAACATTTAGCAGCCGAATCTCATCGGGAATCTGAGCCTGATAAATCAGACAAGTCGTCTAAATTTTGTACCACCTCTTCTAATAGTTTCTTGGCGAGCACTTTACGTTCCTTTCTTGCGTCCATATTTGAATAGCTGAAAGTAAATTATAAAAAGTTGGCAATTATGTAGTTTTATCAGCATATTGCACAAATAGTTACAAAAGTCCTAAAACTTATAAGTGGCTTCGTTTGGAATAAAGCATAGAAATCACATAAACGCAGTCACAATTTTGCAAAAAGTCACTAATTTGACTTACTCGCTATCGTATTACAAGTTCCTATACCGTTATTATTACAGCTGACAAACAATTTTATATATATATAAAGACACTGATGTTTATCAAAGCAGGAACGAACATTGGGAAATTATTTCCCACCTAATTAAACCTAATAAAATCCAAGAAATATCAGTGCAAAAAGCACAGAAACCGTAAAAAGCATTCAGAAAATAAGTCTAGTTTACATCAATATATTGTTTATGTACTTACCAGATTTTTTTTCTACAAAAATTTTCGAAAGTCCTGCGAGAACCGGTTTTGTGCACCAAAAAATTCAAATTGTGACTTTGACATTGACATACGATGACATTACGCAATTTTGTCCAAAATGTTGCCAAGTAAAATATTTAAAAAGTGTGTAAAATTATTTTGTTCCTGGATTGGTACTGATTAGAGTTACCAGTAAAGAAATAATAAAGAAATATTACGGTACTGTCAAGTGGGAAATAATTTCCCAATATTTGAATAAGGGTTAAATAATATAAAACACGATTTAATGTATATAAATATAATGGATTTGAGTATATAAATTGAAAATACTGTAGTCAAAATACTTTTTTAAATAAATGTTTCGCAAATTCATGGTAATATCTCTTAGTGTTTGCTTATTATATGTAACAATGTTGTAATAATCTATCGTTAATGTTTTTCACGCATATACTTGGCTAATATGCCTATCTATCCGACATATAAGAATTTTTTTTTGTTAACGCTTTCGGCGTATAATAAATAAAATTTTGTGAACATGTATTAAATCTTATCGAGTTGTTCACATGTCTTGTTATCAAATCCAATTTTTTTTGTTTCCGGGGAGGAAATCTTGAACAAGATACCCCGGCCTCTGGGGAAAAGCGAGGGTTATGTGAGGTTCTTCTCGGCTAGAGTACACGTCCCGGGAGGTTAATCTCTCCTCCAGCACTCAGCAGTGCAAGACGACATAGGCCAGCCGAAGTAGTTTTCTTCCCGTGTTCACTGTAGTGGACGACAAAGGCCCCATCTTTGTCGCCCGTGAATCCATTTTAGTCGCTTTAAAGGCCAGTCTCACCAAATCCTAAGCTGTGATATTTTGTATTTAGCCGCATCTACTTAAACATAATAACAATATTCCACAGACAACTGAACTTTGTTGCCCTGTTGAAAATAACAACAGAAAGTTAAATGGTATCACTTTATTTATGGTGTTAAAAAAAAACACAATATATATCATAAAAATGTATTAGCTAAGACAAGCAATTGCTTCACATGTCACCCTCGTCTGAGTCCTCAATATCAGCCAGAGCTTGTTTGGCCTGATTCTCCGCTTCTGTTGCCGTTTCTCTGGGTACTAATTGATGACGGCCTTTAGTATCCTTCGACACCCATGAGAGTTCCAATTCAAACTGCTTATCTTTTAATTCATCGTGCACTAAATATACGCTGTAACAAAAACGGAGAAAAAATTAGAGAAGAGAAAAAAAGCTTAATCTTAATGTAAAAGATTGCACAGATGTGTCACTGGTCAAACCATAGTCCACAACAAGTGATGGTAAGACAATACATATAATTATGATTACAAATATATGATAATACATATATTATAATATATTTGGCTGTTGTGAAAAAGAGACTTTGATATAATAGGAAATATGTATTTACATTCTTTAACAGTCAAAGAATAACTTAATAATTAACTCAAATTAAAAGAGCCATGGTAGCCAGCAACATGAGTTAGACGCCCAGTGCAGACACCAATAAATTTGCTGTAGCAATTTTATATGCTGTTTTACCACGCACTCGGTGGTGAAGGAAAACATCGTCAGGAAACCTAAATGTCATAGAAACATTTTTCTACATGATTACATACATATTCTGCACTAGGGCTGCATGGCTGACTATGACCTTTCACTCTCTTTACAGAGAAGGCCTGTGCCCATCAGTGGGACATATATAAAGGCTGTAACTTTAACACACAATTATAATGGACTACATACATTCTGGCCGCTTCCTTTACCAATTCCTTGACAGTCATATCGGCAAGTTTGAGCTTTTCAATTTCAGTCTTGGCCGCTTGTTTTGCTTTGCCAACTGCACATCCAAAGTATGACTGAAATGAACAATTAATAACTTACTAAAGAATACTAATGAAATTACTAATACATTATTGTATGATGAAAGCAGCTCTTACACACATTTTATCTTACACATTGTGCTTTACAAACTGTGTTCTTGTGTCTCTGGTATTGGCATATGATAGCAAAAGATTTCTCTCCACAATAAATATAAGTTTCACTAAAACAAACTGTTGCTAAAATCAATAAATCTACTTACAAATGAAACTCCACTAGGATCCAACATAAACATCTGAGGACCCTCATGTTCCGACCAGGAACCCATCACCACAGAGCAGCCATAAGGACGGACAGCACTGTACAATGTATATGCATGCATGTACATAGAGACCCGCTCATTTAAATACTTGAGGGGGACTTGGATTCCATACTGGGTTCTGTAGTTGGAAGCTTCAGTACGGGCCAGTTCAACAATTTGTCTTGCATCAGAGATTAAACCAGCAACAGCCTGTAAGTAAAAATTTGTTGATAGATCGTGTAAACGAATGGAAAAAAGACAAATTAGTATTAAAGAAGCATTGAAGGTTTGTTTGTTTTTATATTATGGCTTTTAACAAAGTCAAAGTCTTAATATGATCTAAAAATATGATTGAAGACACAGACCAACTGATTACCAAGCTTTAACCAGTTTAGTTAATAAAGAGTGAATTCTAAAACAGTACAGTTTCACATTTTTTTAGTGTAAAAAAAAATATGCAGCTTTTTTATGGCTTTCATCCAACTTCACAATGGTAAATATAAATTGCATCATTCAATAATTAACCTGAGATTCCTAATTGAAGAAAAAAAAATATTTGTTGTCATTTTATTATGGGTGGCAGTACAGACTACAATTAATGAAGTAACATTTTCAATCACCAATGAGCGTCTAAAACACCAGAAGCTACTAGTATATAGCTGACTTTTGAGAAATTAGTACTTTTCTAGAAGATTTCTAAGCATTGATACTAATGATTCAAACTGCCCTTCCTGAAGTGGTAATAAAAGTTAGTTTAGCTTTTAAATGTCCCTTAGATTATCTGTGAAATAGCAACCGAGTTGTGGTTTGGCCCTCTCGGACCAGAATGCGTAACATAGTAAACATCCAAGCTGAGGTTACCCCTCACTGAGGGGTCCCGCCGTGTCCAGATACTAGTAATAGAGGTTCAGGCTAAGCTATAAGAGCTATGCCACCTCTCAATCCAGTGAAGCAGTCAAGGCCAGCTTCGTCATAATTCAAACTGCTTCTACAATATGGTTATAAATCATCAAATTGTTATTCTATTTTGTATTAAAAGTAAACTAGTAAATTTTTTTGGAAGTTAAAGATGTAATTTAATAGAACTTAAACATATAATTTACTTACCATTCCCACATGTTCATCTACATGAAAAATTCTTTTATTAGCACCTGGTTCGTATAATTTCGATGTAACCAACTTCTCAACAGCAAACACTACTCCATCTTTACCTCTGAGTCCGATAACTGTGCCAGAGTTTTCAACAGCTTTTGCAGCGTATTCGACTTGAAAAACTCGACCATCGGGTGAGAATTGTGAAGCAGAGAGATCGTACTGGAAAATTTGGTTGAGAGGAATAAGCAAACTGTGTTTAACCAAACCAATTTTAACAAAACAAGTAACCACTTATATTAACAATTATTTTCTGTTTCTAAAACTATAAATAATAGTCTACTCACATAAAAATCAAAAGAATAATATACCAATCCAAATGTCTGGTTATAAATAACAAAAACTTAGGTGAAATAGAAAAAATTGATCTTACCCCCGTACCAATAGAACTCATTGTAAATTTGATATAACTATTTTTTGCTATTAAAGGTGATTAATGAAGAACTTCAACTTCAATAATGTTTATATCTTAATTTTAGTGTTAAAAACTTAACCGTGATCCGGTAAAAATCAACAATGACAGAATGATTTGCTTGTTGCTTGTCATCGTGTGATACAGGCTAAAAATATTTAAACGGCGAGTTGAATAATTTATCTGTAAAAACCGTTTTTTAAGAACGTAATTGTTCAGGTTGTTGTTAACTGTGTAGTAATTCTTATAATTCTTTATTTATTATTTTAATATAGTACTGTGGCGAATTGATTCGCCGCTTAGACGAGAAAATTATAAAAGACATTTAAATTCTATTTTCGAGACTTTTCGAAAGGATTTTTTTCTGAATTGTACGCTTTGTAAAACAAATTTTTAAAATAAAATTTCCATCAGATATATGGTACGATATCATGGTGCTTTCATTTACCGGAATGGAGAGTTAAGAACACGCGCCATGTTACCAAAAGAAGCTATAATTATTTTTTAAATATTATTACTATTATTATTTAGTCAACCACATTTTATTAAACATTCAACTAAATACATATTTTTGATAGTTTAAAAGATGACTATCTAGACTATCATTATATATCAACTATCAAGGTTGTCAACTATTAACTGATTAATTAAAAAGAAGGTAAAATGGTCAGGCATGAACCTATCAAATATCGTCCCTCGGTTTCACGCAATCGAAAACTTTGGCTTAATATAAATAGCCTTATTTTTTTTAAGTTTGTGCTCTCCGTATCTGATAATTTACAAAATGTCAGCCTACTGTTTATAATGCGCGATTTTACTAGCTCGTGAAATAAACAGCGTTCGCCTGTTTTCGCATTTTTTCGTGCACCCTTTCTTATGCCATAGGATAACAATAAATTGTGTCCAATCGCCTGGCCATTTTTTACACCTTATTGCATTTCCGGTGGATTATATTAGTCTCTTCAGGACCCATCTAAATGCTGAATGTCTAGGCGAAGGATTGCTGTATCACGTATCCAACTTTTAAGCATTTATTATGATTTTTATATATTCATAACCGAAAAGTGTCAAACACCACCAAGACCAGACACGTGCGCGCTTTAGTCTTTTCGATATTTTTGTACGGATCAGAATCGTGGTCAATCCGAGCAGCCGACCGAAAAAAAATTGAGTCTTTTGAAATGTGATGTTGGCGGAGAATGTTACGTATACCATGGACGGCAAAAAGAACTAACAAGTCCATTCTCCGACAACTTAAGATAACCAACAGACTGTCCACTACCTGCTACAGGCGAGTCCTTAACTACTTTGGTCACATTGCCCGAAGGCAACTAGATAACTTAGAGAAAATGGTTGTTGTAGGGAAAATCGAGGGCAAAAGATCACGGGGCCGATCACCTACTCGCTGGTCTGACCAAATTAAAAACATAGTTGGACTCAACATTCCGACCGCGATGAGAGAAGCCGAGGACAGAGCAGTGTGGAAGCAGCTAGTCGACGTCTCAGTGAAAGCGCTTCAGGATAAGCACGACCTTCAGGAATGAAGAATACGATAAAGAAGAGATATATTCATATTCTAAAAAATCATATTATCGAATACATTATTCAGGCACTCTAGAATATTCTCGATAGAAATTTCAATGCCAGAACAGTACTATTTTCATTGCCGCACAGTTTTATTTTCTAGAAATCGAGAAACTTTCCACGGAGAGTAAATGTTGACTTGAATACGAATGCGTTTTTTCTCCGTACAACTAAAATGGTTTCTCTAGTTTTCTCTTTAGAACAGACCGAGTAGTTCGTGATATTGGATTTCGATATGTAAGCATTATGTTAAGAGAACATGTTGCTTTTTAATAAAAAGATGTTAAAACATCTCAAAATTAATCTCTTTTAATATGATTACTATGTCTCATAAAATAAATGTAGTATTTTGTTTCTAATATTATTCAATAATATTAATTTTATATATTTAAAAAGCAATGATAGGAAATTGGCTAAATATTTGATTTACTTTACGGCGGTTGAATTCTAGCCGACTTCTACTAATGAATCTCCGTAACTAACCAAATTAGCACAATGTCCATATTATTACTAACCAATATGAAATGCTTGTTGTCTCTGTGATATTTTCTATTTATAATGAGTGGGCGTTATTGCAGTCTTCAGCTAATTCTCGTCTTACCAGTAATCCTTAATAATCCGGATTAAAGCGTGATCGTGACGTGGTTGGACCCCTCGGTCACACATTCGCTTAGAGTAGCAGCGATCTTGGAACGCGGCCATCTTTCAACCCAGAAGAGTTTTAAAGTCTTCGAAAAAAACAACAGCAGAAGTTGAGACTCTGATTCTACGGTGCTCGAATCGTCATGCTAGAAATTCTATGATATAAAATAGTATTTAACTTATTCTTATACCTTTTAAACACTTGTCTTCTTGTTCTTCCTAGCGATTTACACTTACTTCTTTCTTCTGCCTTCGGTATCGTCCTTTGTAAGACCGTTCTCTATCATGTCCGCTTTCACGGTACCTTTTACAGTGAGGTTTAACACCCGTTTTCGACGTAGCCTGGAAGCCTGCTTGTATTTTAATTTTAATATTTTAAAAGTCACAAATAGACGTTACATCAAATTCGTTTTATTATGCCACATTATTACGCCACAATATTTAGAATTAATTAAAAATTTATTCTCCTATAGTATTTCTTAGGGAGATCACTAACTTAACTTTGGGTTAAATTACAGTAACCTCAAGCAGTCATACTGGCTGCATTTCACAAAAAATATGAAAGGTAGTTCGTAAAACGAATATAAGTGCGTAATAGAAAACTCCGCGGGCGACGTTTCAAGCAGCAAGCGGCAGATTACCATGTCAAAAGAAATTTACGATCGTGTTTACACGTTCCCGCTACCCGCGCTGTAATGCCGAAAAACTGCGAGAACTTTATTATCGCGAAATCCACACCACTCTCGAAATTTCCACGTCAGTTTATAGGCAAAATGTCTCCCTCAAATTTTTTGTAGAAACACCATTTTGTTTTAAAGTTTACCAAATATTTTCGGCACGATTTGCTTCATGCTTTATTTACGAATGCCTAAAGGGATTCGAATCTGAAGACAATTTTCAGTTATTAAGGTGTCAAAGACTTTTTATTTCAATTCATTTCTTTTAAAAATATAATAAAAAATGTGGTAAAATATTTTTATATTTGTATATCGTTGAATTTATTAAAGACTAATATCAAGTCTACGTTCATGAAAAACAAAAACTGGCCGGAGATAAGAAAATAAACCGTATAAATAAATTATGTATAAAGAAATATAATTTATTTATAAAGAAAATATACGTCTTATACCACTTCGTTTCATTTGGTCTACTAAATATCAAGCATGAACAAATCTTCCATTATGTTTATGAGGAGGCGGAATAAATTGCTCGCGAAAATACTCGATATATTACGTAAGTATACGACCACAGATTATATTAATACAGATATTTAATAAAATGGCGGTGTAAATACACACATTTGTATTGTTGAATGACGATATCACGATATCACGATAACCATGTTTAAATCGTAATAAACTCGAACCAATGTGTTTTGTAATAATTTCTCACATCTATTTTACTCTAGCGGGGTAGGCAGTGATAAGAATCGTTAGTTTTTCGCCTCTAGCCGACCTTAGCAAGTCCCATATGAGTCGAGGTTTAAGCTTATCTCTTGCTGAAATTTGTGCTGATTTAAAACTCATTAAAAGCTGTCTAAGATCCGAATTCCCCACCATGAGATGGTAAAGTAGTCGTCAGTAGTCTTCAATCGACATCAACAGGAGGAGGTTCTCAATTCATCTGTATTTTTTCTGTCTGTTTCATCTTTCGACTGGGTGAACCGATCTTGATAGTTCTTTTTGTATTTGAAAACTGTTTCCCGTGTGTTCCAATTTGGTCCAAATCTTACAATGAGTCCTATGAGAAAACCATAAAAGTCTTAAATTTGTGTTACGCATCGCTAACATACATCTACAATGTTTGGAGGCAGCGGTGTAAGTCGCATTAAATAAGAAGACACGAATTACGACTCTCTTTTGTTTTTTCCATTCATTATTAATCTTTCTGCTAATTGAATTTAACGATTTGTACAATAAAAGTATAACTGTGTTCATGTCTGATGTTTTAACATTTGCATATGTGCGCTTCAAATGGACGAATAACACTTTATCCCGCCAACCGATTTCGATGATTCGTTTTTTTTATTGGAACGAATGCACTTCAAGAGTAGTTTGATGAGAGTTTGGTTAGGTTCTGATTAATTCTATTTCGTATTATTTCTACGATAGTTTGAAGTACAAAGATGGCGTCCGCGCGTAATAGCGTTTAACGTTTGATTCGATTTGAAATCGTTGATATTTTTGGTCGTAAATATAATTGTTCTCTTGAATATATTATCAATGACTTATTTAAAAATTGGCTGTATATAAATTGGACACTGAAGCCGTATTAAATTAAATTAATTGGAATTGCATCTACCTAAACCCACGAACATTAATTTGTCTGTAGAGGAAAAAGCTTGCATAGGCCCACGGAAAATGAGCTTTGCGGGATTAACATTTATCTAATAGACATCCTAATTAACGCTTTTTTCTTTGTCTATGTCACGGTATACTTTCGAATAATGGATTACGTGACGTAACTAAAAATTCTCTAAAAAGGCATTATAAAAGAGGAAATATTTAATGACGATTTTCTCTTTGCGAAAGAGCTATACTTTAAGAATTAATTCATAATTTTGAAACTGTTAAACTGTGCGAATAACAAAACGGTAAGCTTTATGAAGTTTATAATGAAGTCTTAGAATTAATTTATAGGATTTTGGTATTAAATAGAAGTTCATCTTGTATATTTAAATTTAACAAAATCCATGGCAACCTCGGTGAAAAGATTAAGCTTGGTTAATTGTTTATAGCGATTATATTTTTTCAGCCTTTATATATGTCCCACTGTTGGGCGCAGGCCTTCTCTGTAAAGAGAGTATAAGGACATAGTCCGCCACGCGGCCCTAATGCGGATTGGCAGACTTCACATGCCTTAGAAAAAATTTCTAAAACATGTAGGTTTCCTCACGATGTGTTCCTTCACCGCCGAGCGCGTGGTAAATCAGCACATAAAATTGCAACAACAAATTTATTGGTGCCGGCACCGGAGATCGAACTCGGGTTGCTAGCGTACTACGCAACTTGAGCCAACCGCACGGATACTGAGCTACCACGGCTCTGTATCTGTTTATAGCGATTGTTGTTCGGAATTTATTTTTTTATACTAGATTAATGGAATCCTAGTACTTCGAGCGGCGAAGTAAGGGCTATTTGTGCCGTGGTAGCTCAGTATCCAGGCGGTTTCCTTAAGTTGCAACCCGAATTTGAACCGCGTTTATGACATTGTTTTTGGTTAAGTTAACATCGTAAAAAAAATGTTTATTTCCATATATCCTAGTACAAAGTACAAATATTTGGCTGAGACCTTCTAGTAAGCATGAACAAATGCTTATGTCAGAAAATCTCGCTCTTCTATAGCAAGCTTATATATCTACGTTATCATATTATTTACTTTAGAAAATATTGTATATAAGCGATCTTTTAGTTGCATAGTTATTCATGGGGTAAATCCTAAGTATTTTATTTATTTTATTATGTGTGTTTATTAAGTGACATGATTGTTTCACACACTGTTGTGAAGCAAAATTACTAGAATGGAACAACATTGTCTTTGCGTCGTTTATTTTAGCTGCTTGAGTCATTTGGTAGATTTTGATGTGTTCTTAAAATTATACATAGAATATTTAATCGTAAGGAATCTTACTTGTCTTAGAAAATGTTCTATGCTATGTGAAGTCCTCCAATTTGTGCTTGGGTTACAGGGAAAACCGTTGCCGAACAGTGGGAAATATATACATGTATAAGTTGTGTTTTTTAACTTTACTACTAAGATAGAAACAGTAATCGATATCTAATTTGTCCCAAATGTGACTGAACTTTGACAGTCAGATTTTGACACAAACGCTTAGCGTTCTTCGTACATTTATATACTACTGCTACTTTATCTTTTACTCCTCCCCGGGGAGAGACCCTTGTGTAAAGTTACTAGCTATAGAGGTTCAGGCTAAGTGACCTAAGAGCTGTACCACCTCTCAATCCGGTGAAGCAGTCAAGGCCAGCTTCTCTGGCCAATCTGTGTAGTCCAAAAAAAACTGCTCCTTGATTCCGTACAACACCGTTGAACCCATATATGTGTACATAGTTCATGTAACATAGTTCTACCGACGGTTACCGTCGCTATATAAATATTGCTGTAATTGAGCTGCCTAAAAAAATGCGAATATAATTTTTTGGTACGAGGCGGGAGCCCGCATACGTATTGAGCCTCACTGGGATTATTATTTGCACAGCTGACAACCTAATTAACGTGAAATTCAGTTTTTTTGTCTGCGTACCGAAATTGTAGGTACTGGAGTAATAATGCAGACAACTAAAAGTTTTGTGAAATTCATATTTTTATCCAATTAAGGCGAAACAGGGGAGAGCTTAGCTGCTGACGCTTCAATAGCCGAATGGTTTAGAGAACGGTCTGCAAAACATAAGGTTTTATGTTCGAATTCGACTATTGACTTATTTGAAACATTACCTTTTTTTGTTTACGGGGAGGGACCTTCAACAAGAGACCCCGCCTTCTGGGGTGAAGGGGAAGTATGTTTTCGTACGTCAGAAATCATCATCATCGTAATAAATCGTATTGTCATAATGTTTTTTATTTGAATTATATTACGTAATTATATTCAAACAATAAAACCACCCATTGTCCATGCAATTATATCGTTATATTATCAAAGTGAGAGCCGTGCTAGCTCAATGTTCGGACGGTGCTAATGTGCATGCTACGCTAGCAAACCGAGTTCGATCCCCGGTGCCGGCACTAATAAACTTGCTGTTGCAATTTTATGTGCTGACATACTACGCGTTCGGCGGTGAAGGTAAACATTGTGAGGAACCTACATGTCCTAGAAATTTTTTCTAAGACATGTGAAGTATACCAATCCGTACTAGGCCGGACTGTGTCCATAAACTCTCTTTACAGAGAAGGCCTGTGCCCAGCAGTGGGACATATATAAAGTCTGTTACTTTAACTTTATTATCAAAGTGTAAAATTTAATATTTTTGCGATGTATTTATTAATTGTTGTGCAATAATATATAACTCTTATTCAAATCATTTTTTAAATAATGTCTTCAATGTAACATGTTGCTTACAACAAAAAATCTAATATAATTAAATATTTTGATAATCTACAGTAAAAATGTTACCAGTAAATTGTATTCACTTTGCATTAATGTCGACATTATCTATATGAGCTTGTTTCTCTGAAGTAAAAATTACTACTGACAATAATTATTTGAAGAGAATTTTTATCTTTTGTTCGTCGTATTTTATGTTACTCTAGTATTTCTGGTGACCTTGCCACGACCCGGACCAAAGAGAAACTATAAAAGGCAGGCACCTCGATTCACAAAAGGTAAAGGTAAGTACGTAATAGAGAAACGGTGCTAGTAAAATTGCTAAATGTAAGGTTAGCATGTCAATAGAATTTTCGTCTACGCTTCAGGATAAAAGTGCTATTTGCTACACAATGGCGAAAAAACACGTGAAAGCTCTATGGGAAAGTAAACAGAAGACTTCAAAGGAACTATTTATATTCCGTACTCTGTGTTAATCAGTTACGGAAGGATATTTGAATTTATTTACGACATTTTGTTATATCTTAACTGTTACAATTTGTAATGTTTATATGTTGTATATATCGATGATAACACTGTATTCCGTATTTTTTTTCTCTCTTACCCAGAGTTGACTGGGAGAGAATGCCCTTATAGCATTAATTTCACATTTGTGAATCTTTTTGCTATCGCGGAGGAAATCTACAAAAAGATACACACAACCAGCCCCCACCCCGCCCCCCCGGGAAAGGTGGCGGTTATGTGGGGTTTTTACCCACTAAAACCTTACCGGCGGCCCTTCCTCGGTGCATGGTGAGGGCCTCCGGGATCTCCAGAGGTACGCTCCGGAGCTTCTCTGCACTGTGCTCAAGGAGAGCACATCCAGGGTTACTCCCTCCCCCCCCTGTGCCATCGCAGTGCAAGGTGACACGGGCCAGCCGATGTCGCCTTCTTCGTCCAGTGAACCCGAAGCCCCTTTTAGTCGCCTTCTATGACAGGTAGGGGATACTGTAGTCTTATTCTTGAGAGCCCAGAACTACAGGGCTGAAAAAGTTCGGGCTCGTCCGACATTTGTGAATCTTGGTTTAAGGTGTTACAATAAGTATAAATACTTCTATAATCAGACCCTTTGGTAAATGCCTTGCAAAGTATATAATTACCGTCATGACATTAGATATTAAAATTAAACAGAAGAGAAGGTTTTATAAATATGTTCAGTATTATATGTTAAAAAGCTTTTGTACTGTATTTTTATTTGTTATTCTTAGTAAGTTAATGTTAGTACTTAGTAATTTAATACTTTATTAAATTTAATAACTTAATCACAGACCCACAAAAATCTTCTAGCACAAATTTGTTGCCTGTAGGAGATTGCTCTTAGCGATTACTTTGCACGTGAAATAATATTATCATATATATATAACAAACATTATACAATTTAAAAAAATTATTATTTCTATGGTACATATAATCTGTTTGCTAATAAAGTATAATTATTAATTCTATATGTACATATAAATATGAATGAAAATATTCATCAACAATTATTCTAGAATAGTCTTTGTATTTTCTTCGTACAATCTTTAGTGGAATGCGAGTAAACACACCACTATCAAGGCCCTTAAAAGGGTTCAAGTACTCTTCTGAGGGAGGTAAATAAAACAAAATGAGTTTTAACCATTAGGTGAAAGGTAGGAATAGAATACTTTTAAACTACAGACTCTTTAGTACAATTCTGACCATGTTATCCATTAGAAAACCATTTAAAGGTTTAAATTTGCATTATGTTTTTTTTTTCAGAAACATTACTAACCATCTTGTTAACCTTTCTAACTAAGCTTAAGTTGGTGCTAGGATATGGTTCACGGCAATAGTCGAATGGTTGATTCAAACCCACGACCTTATGATTCGCAGGCCGTACCCTAAACCATTAAGCTATTGACGCTTATGTGCACGATGAATAGACGAATAATTCACGCCAACTGATTCCCGGTAATTATTTTTTATTGGAAAGGATGTACTTTAGGATGATGAAATGAAATATGAAATGTAATATTTATTTTATATTTTACAGACACACACACATTTTGCACACATGATGTACATACACAAATCTATTCCGTACGTATTATTTTTCAAATATATTTTTCCTTTTCAGATCCTCGGCACACATCTCCCTGCTAAACTACATAGTCTGTATTAGGGAGATATTGTGCCTAACTACGAGTTTATCATAGAAACTAAATATTAAAAATTTATGTGATACTAATAATTTGTGTGTTTGTGGAGAGAATAGTGTGTGTGGGTGCATGCGAGTGTGTACATGAGTGTGAAAGTGACGTGTATTGATAAGAAAGTGGTTTTTATGTTGTGCCAAAGTTTTGCAAAACGAAAAAATCGAGGATAATTTATTTCATCAGAGTTTGGTTAGGTTATTAACTCCTATTCTACTTAAAGTCGGTTTTTGTTCTTACTCGTAAATATACTTGTTTTTATCCCTGATCTTAAGTGACTGTCGCCCATGTATATCTACCACACCAGAGCTGCAGATGCGTTGCTGGCCTTTGAGAAAAGTAAAAGTTTAGTAAAAGTAGGCTCGTTTTTTGAAAATCTCCAAATCACATCGGTTCGGCATCACCGCTTGTCAGTTTTGATTACACAAGTCGATAGTGCGTGCAAGAAAGCTACGTGAAAATGTATAGTCGTAGAACGCCTAGAAACAAGATAACGTCGATGGAATTTGAAATTCTCTCGTGACGTTCGGTAATGGAAGCTGGTATATGTACACATTTATTACCAACAAAATTGATAGTGGACCCAAATTAAACCAAATTATTTCAAACAAAAAAAAATCGATTCATAAACAATAGCGCTATAAGTGCACAAAAATAAAAACTAATTGATTCCTCCTTTTTGAAGTCGGTTAAATATAATAAGAAATAAAATAAAATCAAGCACTGCTTTTATAAAGCTGTTTAATAAGTAAAAGTTGCAATTATATTAAATCATTTTCTTCTTCTTTATCGTTCCCTCATTTCTGAGGATCGTGGTCACTAGAGCCGCTCAAATGAACAATCTGCCTCCATCGGTTTCGGTCCGAGGCAGCCCTCACCAGCTTGTAGAGATTAGAAGAGGAAATGGCACCTTTGGTCAGACCATCGTGTTGGCGACCGGCCTCTTGTTCTCTTGCCTTCTGTATTGCCAACGATGACCAGGTTTTCAAGGTTGCCATCCCTTTTACGCATTATATGCCCGAAATATGACAGCGCTGTAGCCACGTAGTCTGATTTTTACAATCTGGTTTTTATGGCGAGCTGGGAGAGACAAATGCGCTTTCCACCCACAGCAAAACCCTTGTCCCACATTTCGAAGGTTTTGCGAATAATGTATTCTCCGTAGATGTTAAAAAGCAGAGCGAGAGTGCATCCTTGTCTAACGCCCTTCTTAATGCTAAACACGTTTGAACAGTCGGTGTCTAGTTTTACGAAAGAGCGGTTGTTCACATAGAGATTTCGGACCAGTTCATCTTTTTAATTGAAGTTAAAAAAAATCAATATTGTATTCCTAAGTCTTCGGCTTAAAGAGCAAAGCCTACGAAAACTCACAAGTGTTTTGTTTCCACAGTGTTGTGTCTTTATTTTACCTTTAGTTTCTCTCATAATTTCGGGCGACTTTTCGTGACCCCGCCAAAGGAGCGGTACAAAAGAAAAGGTACCTCGCTTCAAAGAAGGTACGCTTCAAAGTGAGAAGGTACATTATAAATTGAAATTTCTAAATGCTCGTACTAGCGTAGCTACGTACGAGTTCACATTCTATTATTTGAACGGTATAAGCTCAAGTAAAAAATGAAAAGAAACCTGGAAAGATTTCAGCATTCTGGTTATGTTAGCATATATAATGGAATCATTTATTTCACATATGTCACCAATTGAATCTAATAAGCATGGAGAAAAGCAGACAGCGGCTTTCTCTAGCTACCTAGGTGTGGTAAAAGGAATGCGAGGCTATAAAAGGCAAGGTTTTATAATAACAAATACTCCCACCCCTTAGAAATTCCAGCAACGCTCCTAATCCTACTCCCAGCGTCAACGCATCCCGAAGTGGCAAATAAGTCAGTTAAGCTTAGCTTATTGTCCCTAGTAGTTTATCCGTGAAATAGCTACCGACCGACTCGTGGTTAGGCACTCTAGGGCGCATAGCAACCGTCGAAGCCATGATTACCCTTTCACCGGGGGGACCCTTGTGTCTAGCTATAGAGGTTCACGCTAAGCGACATAAGAGCTATGCCACCTTTCGTAATTTGTTTATATTTAAGTAGTAAAAAAAAAAACAAAAACTGCGGCGCAGATTTTAAATTTATACAACTAGTCCTGCCATGCCGGACCCTGGGAGAGTAGTAAATACGATATTTGGTTATCAGATGAAATATCGATGTTAAATGATTCGATAGTAACGGATTGAAGCGATATATCGCGTTTATTTTTATAAAATATCGATATATATTGCACTCCTTTTTTTTTGTTAACGGGGAGGAAATCTTTAAAAAGATACCCCGCCTTCTAGGGGAAGGCGGCCGTTATTTGGGGTTTTTACCCACTAAAACCTCCCCGGTGGGTCCTCGGTGCATGACTAGGGGCTCCGGGATCTCCAGTGGAACGTACCGGAGTCCCTCTGCACTCTGCTCAGGGAGAGCACGTCCGGGGGGGGGGAGGTTACTCCCTCCCCCCTGTGCCGTCACAGTGCAAGGCGACACGGGCCAGCCGATGTCGCCTTCTTCCCGGGTCCACCTTAGCGGACGACAAAGGCCCCCACCCTTGTCGCCCAGTGAACCCGAGGACCCTTTTAGTCGCCTTGTACGACAGGCAGGGGATACCGTAGTCTTATTCTTGAGAGCCCAGAACTACAGGGCTGAGTATTTTGAGTATACTGAGATATATTGCATTACTACAGTATACCGAGACTAGTTTTAGTTCAGCGTGTAAACTGCACATTTTTATTTATGATATTTGTCCAAAGACATCTGAGCAACAGAACGTAAGCGAAGGGAATGTTATTTATTCGAAAAAGTCTGCTCAAGTTAAAGAGAACGGTATCTCTGATTCTCATCAAATATTCTATTTCCTATGAGAAAATATATCCGTGAGTATGATCGTCGGAAATATTACAATGCAGTGTTCTTTTGTTTCTGCGAGCTGCACTAGATTCTTGAATATTCATGTCTTAAAAGTTTTGCGCAATATTTAAGTTGATACTTTTAATCAATACAAATCTAATTTTTGACTTACAATGCATCATATAATAAATAGAGTCTAGAGTCTCTAATTTTAAAACTGAATAGTAGTTATAATCGTGTTCACTTGTGTAATGACTCCGTCATTGAAATATAAGCCTTATTAAACTACGAGTCATTACTCGTGTAAAGCTACGGTCTACGAAACAAGAATGTTATATGTATATTTTTACTTGTTGTAACACCTTAAAAGCGGGCTTAATTCCTTAGTGGTATTCACTACGCCACTTAAGTCATTGTTGTCACTGTCTTATTTTGTTTTTTTGTATTTTAAAATGTTTAGATATTTTTTTTGACGGGGAGAAATCTTCAACAAGATACCATGCGTTCTTCTGCGAAAGGCGGCGGTTATGTGGGGCTTTTACCCACTAAAATCCCCCCGGTGACCCTTTCTCGTTGCATGGTGAGGGGCTCCGGGACCTCCAGAGGAACGCACCGGAGCCCCTCTGCACTGTGCCCTTAAGAGAGCATGTCCCGGGGGGGAGGTGACTCGGATCAAGGTGACACGGGCCAGCCGATGTGGCCTTCTTCCCGGGACCATCTTGGCGGACGATAAAGGCCTCACCCTTGTCTTGTGAACCCGAGGCCTCTTTTAGTTAGCATATATAGACTGAGATTGAGTTAGCATATATAGACTTAGCATACCATATGCTAACGTCACCTCATTGAAAACTGTTAACTTAACAGAGTTTAATCATTTAAAAAAACTTACCACAGCAATGGGTACACCTACAACGCTGCCGATCCCAAGCTCGTATAAAAGAGGGACATGAATTCCCTAATTGCGATGTATCTACTCGAATAATAACTATTATAAATTAGAAGTTATAAATACCGATATTCTATTCAACATGCTATAATTAGAGTATAATTATATTCCAGTAATTTTTTGGACTTTTTAATTAAAAAAGTTTGACCCAGAGGCGACACACGTGTTGTTTTCTCTTGATGACCTTAAAGCTCATTTTTAACTAAATAAAAACAATTGAAATGTTAAAAAAATCGTCGTAGGCCTGGCGTAGAATACGAAATGAGTCTCACCGAGATTATTATTTGCGTAGCTGACATCCTAATTAACGCGACCCTCATTTTTTTCTTTATCTGCGTAGTGTAATTGTGCTCATTCAAATAATGGCCTGACATAGCGGCATGACTGAAAATCTCATTAAAGTAAATTGTAATTTTACATCGAAAATTGTTGGCAAATTTTAAAATATATATTCCTCGTCCTCGCGTCGGTTTTCTCCATGAGGGTCGTGACCACCTCGTGGCAACAGTCTGTTTTTGGTGATCCGTCGCCATTTTCCTGTCTGTAGACGTGCGCAGAGCATTGCTAACAGACGTGCCGAAAGTGGTGCGGATCTGGTCAGTCCAGCGTGTCGGGCTTCGACCTCGCGGTCTTGTCCCGTCAATTTTTCCAGTTACAAGTAGCCTTTCTAACTTATCGCTGTTTTCTCTGGCAATGTGTCCAAAGTATTCCAGCATCCTGCGTAGGCATATGGTGGAAAGCCTGGCTTTAATTTTAAGTTCGTTAAGGATAGATACGTTGGTACAATGTGCTGTCCATCGGATCCGTAACATCCTTCGCCAGCACCAAATCGCGAAGGCATCAATGCGATCACGATCTGCTTTCTTCAGGGTCCATTTCTCCGCTCCATCCGCAAAGTCTATATTAAACGGGTAATAAAAAAATCAAAGTGTAACCGTTTTCGTCGAAGTCAATGAATTTAAACTCCAACGAATAGTAGGTTAGAAAAGTGAGCAATGGCTGGTCACTGCATTCGTGGCATATTAGTTATATGACTCCACAAAATTGTACGGATAATATTGGTAGTTTTATGAAACAGTCTACGACTAGGTAATAATGATAACGAGCACAAATTTGGATATTTCCTATGACAAACTACACAGATTGGCCAGAGAAGCTGGCCTTTACTGTTTCACCGGATTGAGAGGTAGCATAGCTCTTAGGTCGCTTAGCCTGAACCTCTATTGCTAGTAACTCGACAAGAGGGTCCCGCTGGTGAGGGGTAACCTCGGCTTGGGCGGTTACTATATTACTCGTAAGCATTCCGATCCGTGGGTGCCCGAGATGGCCGAAACACGACTCGACCGGTTGCTATTTCACGGATAATCTAAGGGCTATTCAAAAGCTAAACTAACTTTGAGTGCCACATCGGGAAGTGTTGGCGCTAGAAGAAGTCACCGAAGATATTCCAGCAACGCTCCTAACATTTAAGGGGACAAATTTGGAATAACAAAGTAAATATAGGCGTAACTTCGCAATAATGAAGTATGATATTTCGGGAATAAAAGAGAGACTTTTACTCAAAAAGTTAAAGTTACAGCCTTTATATATGTCCCACTGCTAGGCACAGGCCTTCTCTGTGAAGAGAGTATAAGGGCATAGTCCGCCACGCGTCTCAAGTGCGGATTGGTAGACTTCACATGTTTTTTTTAAGACATGCGGGTTTCCTCACGATGTTTTCCTTCACCGCCGAGCGCGTAAATCAACACACAAAATTGCAACAACAAATTTATTGGTGCCGGCATCGGGGATGGAACTCGGGTTGCTAGGATACTGTGTAACTTGAGGCGACCGCCCGGACACTGAGCTACCATGGCTCATCACACTTACATTTAGTTGCGTTTATTGTTTGATCAGTTATGTTTAATTTATTTTGATTTGAAGTCGGTTTTGAGTTTTGCTATTTTTGATTCTTTACAAAAGTTCGCCAGAGGTCTCGGCTCAAACTTTTATTTCCATTACTCTCTTTGGACAGGAGCAAGATGAGGCAATTTAAGTTCCGGTAATATTCCGTGCTATTTCCTTTGGCAAGTAGTTACGTAAGATTTACTCTGTATACGGAGAGTTTTATTGGTCCTTTTAAAAGTAATATTTTCATTTGATTTTAACCTGAATTTTAATCTATCGTCGTCGTCGGTGATCACTTAATCTGAAGTAGGTCAAATTCTCATTACTCCTTTTACCCAATAAAAACTTAGGTATTATTGTAAAAAAACATATCCATAAAACATATTATAGTAAACTAGCGTAGGCTAGATTTTGTTTTATTTTTTTTAAACAATAAACTTACACCATTAAATATTTTATTTAACTCTCACAAAATATTCCATTATTCATTTCTCTCCGTATTCTCTTCTATTCTTTGCTCGATCGGGTGAAGTTCATTACCTACACCCATGTACATATCAGTAAATACAAAACTATTCTTAACATTTAAGGATTTATTTTACTCCATTGTACTTCAATATGGTTCATAATGATATAAATATACACATACGGTTGGCATCAAGTCATTGGGTACGTTTTTGAGTTCTCTCGGTAGCTCGCGATGAAGATGCTATGTCACGCTTTTCTTGAAGCCATGATTCACGCTCTTCTTCAGTTTCTATATTTCTTTTTTTATACATTCTGTTACGAGATGTACTTAAATTTATATATTTGTAGTTCAATATGATTCATAATGACAAAAATATACACATCGCATGTGTCAATACAAATAGTTGAGTTATAAAACAATAGAATATCATCATAGTAAATAAAAGTTGTATTTGACAGTTCAAAAAGAGGTTTGTCGGATATTTGACAGTTAAAAAAGAGAAGTGCTTCGATCGTCACCAAACTTTACACCATTACTCGTCAGGTCAATCTGGAGGTTCCCTAAATAAAAGAGCCTATACGGATAAAACACAGCCACATTCTCTTTTATATATATAGAAGATAACACGTATAGAATATTCGAGATTGATTTGAGGATTAAGAAATTTTTCGAACGCGTTCACGCACAATTTAACTTGTTGCGCAATGGGACATCCATTAATTTTGAAGATGGCCATTTTCCAGAACGCTGAACACCAAGACGTTTAGATTTTTAGGGCAGTATTTCTCCTTGGAAATATTCGCTTTCACCAAGTCTGAGAACTTCGGCGAACGTCCCAACTACACAAAGTTTGATTAAGTTCGTTAAGTTTATGTAATTTTGCATTTGCTCAAATGATATATAACCGGATACACTTAAGAGAAGTGCTTTCGCAGAAAACTAATATCTGTGTTTGCCAAACAGCTCTCATTCGGAGAATTGGGGTGACGACAGAGACTTTATTACTTATAGAGTTGGCATAGACTTTATTGATTAAATTTTTCCTGCGAACATTCAAAGAAAACGCATAAAATCCCCGGAATATTTACCTAAGGAGTGAGGATGTATTTAAGTTAGTATTTTCTTGAATTTATTTAATATATAATATATATATATATATATATTTTTTAAATATAAATCTTTTTTATAGTGTTAAATTCTATAGTGTTATTCATTCCAAGAGGCCGAAGTCCGATGGTCGGACCAAATCTCCGGAGAACTGGAGTCATCAACCAGCGACGCCCTCACAGGGCCATGGACCGAAATGCCTGGGGACAAGTGATCGCCGAAAAAGGAGTCACGATCCTCAGCAATGGAGCAGCGATTGAAAAGAAAAGTGTTATATTTTACGGCACTGCAACACTCTATGTGTCTGGGCCACTTCCACATTACTGCGTCACTTTCCCCAAGGCCTTCTTTGATGGAGCCGCACAAGATCTTGTGCCTCCTCTGAGGTCACTTCTACACCGGCTTCTACACACTCTTCTGAGTTAGGATAAATCAGCTAAATATCGTGAATATTTAGCATTTGAACAATTACCCCACAATAAAAGATACTCAAATTAAGAAGGCTTCTACAAAGAACATGCTCTAAAAAGTAACCCATCAACCTATGTACAGAATAGATTACGTAGTTACGGCCGTGCATATAAATCATTAGTCGAACAAGTTTACAGACAACAAGTTAAAATACTTAAAAAAATTAATAATAACATTTGAGAACAATTTCATAACGACGAAAAAAAACTTTTTAATCACTGTAAAATCTTACCAATCTATGCAAAAATAAAATACATAATGCTAAAAGAATATTGTTTTAATTATTTTTTTTAACCAAAATAGAACATCCTATATGCACGCGGTCGATATCGCTAAACCAGCTTAATTGTAGGCGCAAAAAATGTGTATAGCGAGCGCACGGCAAGATACATCGTGCCTAGGTTAATTAAAGAACTACCCTCAGATTTAATAAAATGTAAGTACAACTCAAAAAAAACATTAAGCACTAAGTTAAAACATTATTAAGTTACGCAAGACGGTCACTAGCGCTAGTTACAAATCACTGCGGTTTATATAGCGTTAAATTATATATAATTTCCTTACTGTAAAATTGAATTCATAATAAATAAAAAAAAAACCGAATCCAAAAGAGGACGTTCTTCATTCATCTGTATTTTTTTCTAATGTTTGTGAACTCATTGCGGCGTCAGTTCTGGGCCGATTTAGAAAAAATGGCCTTTTATTTGAAATGGTTCAGATTTAATTTGGTCCCTTAATAATTTAATTAGCATAGGACTTTGGATTCCGAATATATCCTAGCGAACTCCTGAAATGCTGTAAAACTATAATGTTTCAAAGTTGTGTGTGTTATAAAAATGCAGATAAACTATCTGAACATGTACAAAACATGAATAAAATGAAGTAGAAACAGCAGATTGTGTTAAGTACAAAATGAAATTATTGCCCCAGTTACACCGACTCGAGTCTTCCTTAGTTCCACACAATAGTCGCTCTTATCGGGACGGTACAACGTTATTAAATAAACAGGCAGCTCTCTAGCGGCCCCTTCGCTCTTGTATTACTATCAGAGGATTACTGCAGCCACTAGCACTTGTGTGAATTATTGAAATCTTTGTTTGTCTGCTAAAGCTCGGATAAAATGAAGCTCGTGATTTGAATAGAGAATTTTGTCTCCCTTATGTAACTGGCAGTGTAAAACACAATATGTAACGTAAAACAAATAAATAAAAGAAAGAAAATAAAACTATTTGGTATACCACGAACTTGCCTCAATGATATTATTATTTAATAAATTCCAGTATATCACTTAGAGCAGTCAGAAACTCTCTCGTATGGATCATACGCACGTTCTTCAGAATCTTTTCAGTAAATAATGTTTGATATTTACATGACAAGAACAATGTGTAAACAATATACTATTTTAAATGCATATTAATCTGAATATTTTATAAGGACCGTTCGATATAACGTAATCTATAATAACAATCTATAAATCTATAAAATCTAATCGCACGTCTTTAGGTAGTCCCTGGCACCGCTGAAAATCAGCGCTGTCGACAGCATATGCTGAGACCGTGTCCGATATTGGCATCATATGTTATGTATTATTTGTCCGTGTAACCTTATTTATTTTTCATAATTTTTTAACGTGTGTTATATTGTGCCTGTAATGTGTTTTTGTATTATGATACCAATAAATATGTCTATATATTTATGAAAGAGAAAGTTTGTGGGTTGTTCCTTCTAGGCTCCGAAACGGCTGGACCGATTCCAATGAAACTTTCAAGGAATCTTCAGCTTGACCTGGCGAGTAATCCTGTAAAGTTTGGTGACGATCGGAGCACTCCTCTTTTTGAACTGTCAAATACAGCTTTTATTTACTGTGATGATTTTCTATTATTTTATAAACCAAATTTGTATTGACACATGCGTTGTGTAAATTTATATTCACACGCTCAAGAAGAGAATGAATACGGAGAGAAATAAATAATTTAATATATTGTGAGCGTTAAATAAAATATTTGATTATGTAATTTTATCGTTTAATTAAAATAAAGCAAAATCTAGCCCGGCGAAGCGGGCTGTGTACGCTTGTCACAAATGAAAGAAACGTGCATGCTTACATAACGTCAAAGTCAACTGTTATACATAGACAAGTATATTTACGAGTAAAAACAAGCGTGACTGATCAGACATCATAAGCTACTACGCGCTAACGCTGTCTTTTATATCCGAAATATCACATTTATTCTCTTTCTTCCTCCACACTTGTGCTCGTTGTCGTGTATGGAGTACTTAGATACTAGTACGGAGTACGTAGATATAAATGTACCAATATCTCATATAACAAGAATTCTTTTTGTAGGGTTTTTGTAGTTCCGTAGCATAACCTCGAAACCCAAGGTCCTGTGCCAACAAAATTAATACAGGTCCTAATTGAAACCATACCTTTACAAAATAAAAACAGAGATTCTAAAGAGTACACGACGGTAGTGGTTATTGTACACACAGTGGGTATATACAACTTAGCAGGTGTGTTAATATATGTATATACACAAAGAAAATGTGTGCACGCACTTCTCTCTCTTGCCCTTACCGTAACGCACGAAACGTAACTCTCTTTTTATCTGCACTAACTTATACTCCATCACAACTTGCCTTCGCGTCGATCGATCACAATTTTCGTAATGCATTCACCAGCTTACTCGCCAAGCCAAACGTGTGTAAAGAAGTTAAAATTCAGAAAAATATTTTTAAATCGGTTCATAAATTATGTCTCTACAAAAAAATACAGACGAATTGACCTCTTCCTTTTCTCAAGTCGGTTAGAAATAACAACGTGAGTTGATTCAATTCCTTTTCGTGTGAAAGGCTTACAATTCAATCTCAAGATATATTTAAAGGGAAGGTAGCGCATTGAGCTATGGGGAGCTGCCTCAATGGTGGCAAATGAGCCACGCTAACCGCTTGCAGTTTTAAGAAAATTTCTTTAAGAGAAGCTTTAATTCAACGTCTTTAGAAAATGCAGCCGGATTTACTTTTAATGAGTTTCGAGGGTTCGACTTGGGGTTTACTTTGTAAATGAATGGTGGAGTTAGCTCGCCAAGGCTTTCGAATTATTGTGTTCCGCGTCTTTGTTTTTCATTATCTACGAAGCTTGAATATATATCGTTACACTCGATGCTCCTTTTTCAGGCTTAATTGGATCGCTTGATTGAGAGGCGGCCGGTATTTCTGTATGTTCAGTCATTGCTTACGTTACTCGAGATATTGAAAATCTCACGATGTTAAGAGACAGCTTGATAGTGTGAAATGATAGACAGAACTGGTGTGAATCCTTTTTAGGTACTATTTTTTTTCTTTCTAAGAAGTGTTTGACCATAATCTGACATAATGTTAGGAGCAGATGTAGCTTTTGATGGTAAGGTTCACTAGTTTAGTAAATGCCTATTCACTTTTTTCTTATTACCAACCATACACGCATTATTTACGCGAGTTCGACGTTTGTTAAAACCGGCGCTGTGGCAGTCTTGCGACAGCGCTTTTTGAGACGGCGTCCAAGGTTGGCATTACGTCTTCTTGTTCATTCTTTGTTTGTTTTGTGTTGTACAACTATAATTTTTAGATGTGTTTCATATTTTGTTTGTAATGTGTTAATGCCAATAAGTATATTTACGAGTAAAAACAAAACCGACTTCAAATCGAATCAAACGTTAAACGCTGTTACGTGCAGACGCCTTTTTGGATTACCGAATTATCTTAAGAATATTACGAAATAAAACTTAATCAGAACCTAACCAAACTCTCATCAAACTAGCTTTTAAGTACATCCTTACCAAAAATGAATCATCGAAATCATCAATGAATCATCGATTTTTTATTATATAAATCTACTTTTCCACGGACTGATCGTCCGTGGAACTTTTGGTTTGGATTTTAATTGTTATGGTTGCTCCGTTTATAAAAGAGTTTACAAAGCCGTGATATTGAGTTATTTGTCCATTTGTGTGTACATATTTGCTGCAAATTTTAAGACTTATATGGTTTTCTCATGGATCCCATTGTCAGAATTGGACCAAATTTAAATGGGACCAGACCGGAAGCACCAGCTTTCAAATCAAAATCAGTTCACCCAGTCTAAAACTATGCGGTAACAAAAAATACAGTCGAATTGAGAACCTCATCCTTTTCAACCGACTTCAAAAGGCAAGCTGGTGTTTACCGTGTCCCATTACAATTGGTCCAGTTCTGACAATAGCAACCATGTATATGTAGATGTACGTATATATATATATATGTATATACAAGTACGTCGGCGACTGAAGACTGGAGATACTGAAGTGCTTTGGGCATGTTAGCCGTCGTGGAAACGATTCTTTATAGCGTCTTGTCGTGCAGGGCAAAGTAGAAGGAAGTAGACCACGAGGTAGATCGCCAATGCGATGGTTGGATCAGGTGCGTGGTATGGTGTGTGCTCCTCCACGAATGTGCCCGATTGACGGCCAGCAGTAGGAGGTGCGAGACGTCGTGCGGTGGGTGCTGTCTGCTGCCCAACCCACCGGATCATGATGACCACGACCATTCTGACAAGAGTGAAGCGACCAAGAAGAAGAAAATGCTATATATGTATGTAAAGTACGGATATATAATCTCCTTACTTAAGTTTATTCTTTTCTATATTTTTATAAAAATTATTCAAATGTCGTAATTGACAATGCTGTACGATTTATGTAAAAGAGATATGGAATAAGGACATTAAATGTTGCTTCTGTACATATTATAAAGAAACGCAGTTTTGTCTTTTTTTCAAATAATAATATAGACTTTATTATATATATAAATTTAAATAAAATGCTCATTTTTTTAGTTAATTCATTTTTATTAAAGTTTGTTTAATTATGGGATAAAAGCATAAAGCTATAAACAGAGGGCGTTAAGAATTTGGTATGGGAGACAATTTCAGGATTGACAGGAGTCATCAACTTTGACGCGCCAGTACGTAGGGGTTAAAACGCCCATAAATCTTTTTTAAGGGGAGGCTTACATGCAGCTATAAATTTATTTGCTTTACAATACTTTTATTGCATCGTTTCTTTTTATTACAATACGGCTTCCGAAAAAATGGACTAACACAATTTTTTTTTATATTACACGGAGTAGGTTCCTCTCCGTAGGCTATCCTACAAAATAATATTATATTTCACGCGCACGTCTTTAGGTAGTCCCGGGCACCGCTGAAAATCAGCGCTGTCGCATCCTTATGACAGCATATGCTGAGACGGTGTACGATATTGGCATCATATGTTTTGTATTATTTGGCCGTGTAACTTTAACTATGTTTTGTCTATTTTTCATTCTTTTTTAATGTGTGTTATATTCTATCTGTGATGTGTTTTTGTATTGTGATGCCAATAAATAAATGTCTATGTCTATGTCTTTAATCCAAAATTTAAAACAAACAAAATTATAAATATAAATAAATTCATTTTATTTGCATATAATAATATGCAAATAAAATAAATTTATTTCTGCTAAAAAGTCATACTAACATTTTAACCGTCAATACAAAATGATTAGATTAATTACAATTCTTGATTTACCACGTGCTCAGCGGTGAAGGAAAGCATCGTTGGGTAACCTGCAGGTAAAATTGGAATAAAGTTAAATACAAAACTTGAGTTTATAGTTAAGTAAAGTTGTTTTCAATAAGACATAAAGTGGTGGCATTATTAAAAGAAAGGGTAAATATAAAGCGGTAAATATTTAGGTTTTTCCCCTCCATATACTACCCGCTTTTGATAGCGGGTTAAGTGTTGACTTTCGTGTCAATCGAGTAGGCACCATGATGGATGGAATGGAAGTAATAGGGTTAAGTACTACCTCTCAAAGTCCCTATACGTATATTTGACACATTTAACGGTTAAACCATACTGTAGTAAGTATTACTGTTTTGCCCTGTCGCTGACAGCTCCGGGCGCCCCGCTCATAACGGCTGATGGCATTCGCGGAAGGTTTAGTGGGTAGGGCTGCCCAGGCCGAGTCCCACACATCCCTTCGGGCCCACCCAGGGTACCGGAGGATGGTCTATAAAAAGATTCCCCGCGTGAACAAAAAAAGTATTACCATTTAATACAAAACTTATTTTAAGTAAGCGTTGACCTTCAAATTTGTTATGAAAATAAATTTATTTCAGTACATGGGTCATGGGTGCCGTATAATATTAAGTAATAAGATTAATTTGTTTTCTTAAATTGTTCGGATCATTTTTTTTATATGAAAAGTGGCAAACGAGCATACGGCTCACCTGGTCTTAAGTGATCACCGTCGCCCATGGACATCCACAGCCCCAGAGGAGCTGTAGGTGCGTTGCCGACCTTTGAGATAGGAATAGGGTCGTTTCTTGAAGGTCCCTAAATCGTAAACGTTCGGAAACACCGCTGGCGACAGTTGATTCCACAAGTTGACAGTGCGTGGGAGAAAGTTACGCGAAAACGTACAGTCGTTGAACGCCAACCATCAAGATGGTGGCGGTGGAATTTGGAATTCTGCCGAGATGTGTGGTAATGGAAATCGGTAGCTGGGATGATTCCGAACAATTCCTCAGAACAATCCCCATGGTAAATGCGATACAGGATGCAAAGAGAACTGACATCTCTTCGCAGACTCAGAGGGTCGAGTCGATCGGAAAGACCCTGACATCGACTATTCGAGCAGCTCTACGTGTCATATTAGGATATGGAATTTATTTAATTTATTTAAAAAAAAGAAACAGCAATTCTTTGGTTTTGCTACTATTATCGGGGATTTCCTCAATTTCTTTAAGGCATAAGAAACACTTGAAGAAAGTTTTTATATGAAAAAGGCTTTTTCTTGATAAAATTAGTTTTTAATACAAGCATTTGTTCCCCGTACATCTAGTATTAAACGATGTATAATGTTCGCATATATCCTTTCCATTCTATCCATTCCATTAGTATAATTTCCCTAAATATAACATTACAATTTTAAGTTCGGAGGGGCGGAGAGGTATAATCATTGTTCCATATGTGATCATATGGAAAGAAATAGTGTCGATGAATTTCCAATAGCGATTACAACTTCTTTTTTTTTGTTGGCCGGTGAGGAAATCTTTAACAAGATACCCAATATACCCCGGGTTATGCGAGATTCTTACCTACTAAAACTCCTCCGGAGGCCCTTCCTCGGTGCATGTTGAGGGTCTACGGGATCTCCAATGGAACGCACCGGAGGCCCTCTGCACTGTGCTCCCGAAGAGCATGTCTCGGCGAGAGGGGAGATTAGTCCCTCCCCCCTGTGCCCTCGCAGTGCAAGGCGACACGGGCCACCCGATGTCGCCTTCTTCCCGGGTCCACTTATGCGGACGAGAAAGGCCACCCTTGTCGCCCAGTGAACCCGAGACCCTTTTAGACACCTTCTACGTTAAGCAGGAGATACCGCAGCCTTATTGAGCCAGTTCTGGGCTGAGCAATTACAACCTCTAGTCTATCCCGCTAATTATATCACGTAAATATTTTTTTTTATTTTTTTTTAGCACCCTATCTAAAACCGAATGTAATATGTAAGTAATAGTTGCGCAGAACCGACAGGGATCTCTAAGTTAATACTCCGCCCGTGAAGTGAGTAAACCAATATTATTTTACATTTGTGATTGCGGCGACATTGATTAGACAGTTCTGGATTATGGTTAATATTGGGCCTTCGTGCAGAGCAATCCTGCTCAGCTTAAATTGGAACTATATTCGCGGCGCCGGTAGATTATTTAGCATTTTCAAACTACTTCAAAAAACGTCGTCTTTTATGAACCGATTTTAATTTATTTTTATTTTAAATGATTTATTTTTAATTTAATCCCGTATGAATGTTGTTGCCTGAAGTCTTTAAGTTCCGAAGATACACCATGGTACTCCCAAAATCGTACGTTAGAATGATTGTTGATAGAGATGTTGGTAGGCTTATTTCTATCTCAGCCCTGTAGTTCTGGGCTCTCAAGAATAAGACTACGGTATCCCCTGCCTGTCGTAAAAGGCGACTAAAAGGGGCCTCGGGTTCACTGGGCGACAAGGGTGGGGGCCTTTGTCGTCCCCTAAGGTGGACCCGGGAAGAAGGCGACATCGGCTGGCCCGTGTCGCCTTGCACTGCGAGGGCACAGGGGGGAGGGAGTAACCTCTCCTCCGGGAAGTGCTCTCTTTTGAGCACAGTGCAGAGGGGCTCCGGTGCGTTCCACTGGAGATCCCGGAGCCCCTCACCATGCACCGAGAAAGGGCCACCGGGGAGGTTTTAGTGGGTTAAAATCCCACATAACCGCCGCCTTCCGGGGTATGTTCTTGAAGATTTCCTCCTCGTTAAAAAAAAATCTATCTAAGATGGTGTAAGTATTCATTAACGACAACGAGCACAAATCAACGCAATCGAGCAATTTACACTAACTCATGAGTATAATTATAATTAAACTGAATGTTGAAAAACGTGATAACTTTTCTGCTAATTACGAAACCTATTTCAATTTCAATACCCGTAATAGTTAATTTATTCGTAAAAAATACATAATATCTATGTTCCTTTATTATTCATATTTTCTGATGTAGTTTTTAAGTAAGCGGAATATACATGTAATTCGAGTTAGCACAGTAAAGTGGTGGTGCCGAAATGTATAAAAGTCGTAATATAAAACAATATCAAGTAAAAACTTACTTGTAAATTACTTTATATCGTGCTTAAGAAACTTAAAATATCAACTGACTCGACCACTAAGATTACAATAGACATTCTCCCTATAATAACTAAATAAGCGCTCACATCGATTTAACCTTTACTACCTACTACGTAGGTATAACAGAATGGATACCAATAGATAAAAAAAAAGAGAAAAAGGAAGACCAAATGAGAGATGGAAAGATATTTTCAAACAGGAATGTGGATCTTGTTGGATGCGAGTAGCACGGGAATGAAATATTTGGTAAGATTTAGGAGAGGTCTACGCCGCAGAGGCGACTACTACGAACGCAATTAGGATTTAATTTAAATAAAAAATAAAAAAAAGTAATAAAAAAAAATTAGAACTATAATCGAATTACAGAACTATTTATATTTAAGTTTAGTTGTAGTAGTATAATAAAGGCTATTTTTATTTTTATTTTATTTTACCTACTACGTTAAAAGCCTAAATTCGTCTGTATTTTTTTGATACGTCATAATTTTGGACTAGGTGAGCCGATTTCAATGAGTCTTTTTATTTGAAATTTTATGCTTTCCGTGTGTCCCATTCAATTTTGGTCCAATTCTGACCATGAGATCCTTTAGAAAATCACAAAAGTTTTAAATTTGCATCAAGTATGTGCGCCACAAATGGACGAATAACTCAATATTACGCCAACGGATTTCGATGAATCATTTTTTATTGGAAAGGATGTACTTTAAGAGTAGTTTGATGAAAGTTTGGTTATGTTGTGATTAAGTTTGATATCGTAATATTCCTACTATAATTCGGAAATACAAAAAGGGCGTCTGCGCGTAATAGCGTTTAACGTTTGATTCAATTTGAAGTCAATTTATGTTTTTACTTGTAAATATAATGGTTTTTATATTACATTTCCTTACTATATTTATTTTACGGGCTTACTATACCTACATACATTTAAAAACGTCTCTTTAGTAAAATTCTTCAAGTGTTTTCTTTTACGTAAAATGTAACTTATTGTTTTAATGGTGAACGCGGTACCTTTGTGTGAGCGGCTAATTCTTATTCCTTCCCCGTCTAACACGTACGTTGGTAAGCTAATATTGGTTCGGAGCGTCCCACCCCAGCCATCCAACTCCTTCCCTCCCTAATATACGAGTTCCCGGCACCACATACTTATTGTCTCACACTTTAATAAGTTCAGGGATTACTTCGTCTGGAAATATGAAAAAGGATGGTTTAAACTTCGTACGGGTCTTTAGCAACACGAGTGAACTTTTTTCCTTTCATTGCGGTGAAACTTTGTAAGAAACAGTCGACCATTAGTGGCGACCGGACCGAGTGCGTTACGAGGAAAAAGTTTACGGTTAATACGTAAGTTTCTGAAAAGCTTGAAATGCAATTTTGGACTCTTCGTTGTTCGTCCGAGAGATGTGAGGGAAATTCCTTGATTTTATGTTCAGTGCGACACGTATTTATGTATTACCAGCGTACCCAGCCCGCTTCGCCGGGCTTGATTTTGCTATATTTTGTTTAAACAATAAACTTACATCATTAAATATTTAATTTAACTCTCACAGCATATTAAATAATGAAAATTCACACAATTAATATAAGCATAAAAAAATTGTATGAAACGATAATATTACCGTGGCTAACATATGGCTGCCAGACGTGGGCATTGAGGAAAGAAGATGAAGAAAACATTTCTATGTGTCAACGTAAAATAGAAAGAATCATGCTAAGAATAAAACAGTCAGAAAAAATAAGTAACGAAACCATAAAAAACAAAACAAAATTTGTAGAAGCACAGTATGGATGGACATTCATGTAGAATGGGAAACAATAGGTGGACAAAACGACTAACAGAGTGGGTACCATTGGAAAAAAAGAGAAAACAAGGAAGACTCTACTCCACTCAACTCACAGTCTACTCCACTCTACTCTCACTCTACTCCCACTCCACAGCCTCTACTCTCGTATACACTCGTGTACTCCCGTAAACACTCGTGTACTCTCGTGTACTCTCGTTTTCTCGCGTAGACTCTCGTCTACTCTATTCTATTATGTTCTGCTTTGTGCTATTCAGTTCTGTTCTGTTCTGTTCTACTCTCTACTCTACCATACCCTACTTTACTCTACTCTGCTCTACTCCATTCTATTCTATTCTAAATATATTATTTACAGAAGAAAATTTATTTTCGTTTTATTTCGGTATCATCGTTTACCAAATAAATTGAAATATTTCTTCGAGTGTTGAGGAGCGAATTATTCTGAATTGGTGAAAAGAGGAAATATTAAAGAATGGAAACGTTTGAGAACGATTTATTTTGCCACTGACTGTTATTGGAAGCTGGATAAAGAGGGATTAGGAGTGTTTCAATTCATTGTAAGAAATTATAACGGTTGAACCTTATACATTTTTTCTTTACAAAATTTATGTTTGAAATGATAATAAATTATTATAAAAGATTTTTTTTAAAAAACAGATTGCGTTTCGTTATTTCCACTTCAAATGAGTATATTTAAGTCATTGTAAATTTAATCCAGTTTAAGAATTATTGTATAAAATTAAATATTTATGTACATAAACACCCATTGACGTGACAACGTCTTATAAATTGATGAATACTGAATTTTATTCGCAAAATGTCCCGTTACGCTCGAGCTTCCGAGAATTATCGATAATGCTAATGCCGCATCGTTCAAAGAGTGTAAGCGAGAGCGGGGTATGAGATAGATAGATAACGGAAATTTGTGGTCAGTAGAGTACAAAAAAATACTTCAATTTTGTTGTAATAAATGTGTACCTAGGATTCGTTGTCACGAATTTAACGTCCGTTTTTTTTAATTCTACTTGTAATCTTAATTCAAAAATCAGATTACAAAGCAATAAAATCCCTGAAAATAGTTTTATTCAATGAGTAAAAGTGTCAATATGAGAAATCAGCACGTAAACACTTTGAAAATTTACGCATAGTTTATGCGTACAACAACTGATTCTATAAGATACTAGCGTACCTAGCCGGCTAGATTTTGCTTTATTTTATTCAAACAATAAACTTACATCATTAAATATTTAATTTAACTCTCACAATTTGTTAAATTATTCATTTCTCTCTGTATTCATTCTCTTCTGGAGTGGGTGAAGATCATTACTTACACCCATGTACATATATTGTATTTATAAAATCATTTTTATCATTCATACAAAAACATATCGGGTTCAAGTTAATGTCAGAAATAAAAGTGTGACGTATGGCTTGATTGACAGTTCAAAAGAAGGAGTGCTCCGGTCGTCACCAAACTTAAAACAGGATTAGTCGCGAGGTCAATCTGAAAATTTCATTGAAATCTGACCAACCGTTTAGAAGCCTATACGGAACAAACCCACACACTTTCTCTTTTATATATATAGATACAGATAGAAAATTATGGTACAACACCGTGGGTGCAGTGTTGTATTTATATACACTATTCGTTTGTGGTACATTAAAGTAAACACCAAACGTTGGTGATTACTATGCGATTTTAAATATTATTAATTCCCGACGAACTATGCAAGCAAAAATATTATAGATTTTTTCATTTTTTTAAATAAATAACATACGAGTATCGGTTGTCAAAGAATAAATTACATTTAAAACAATTCTGCATGTTTCATTTTTCTTATATTAGCTAAAAAAAGTATCGGATTTCGTAATAGGCAATTTATGGCCAAAATATAGAAAGGGTATTTGGCTGAACCAATTTAATACGGTAAAGTTTGTCGTAATAGACGTTGTTGAGTAAATCGGAATGGTTCCTCTTGCGGCTTGTAATTGGTTTCCTTCAATGTACCAATCCAATTATTTTTCTAAACCCTGAAAATACTTTCGAAGTTATATGGGACCAAAGTTTCCATTTTCATCGGAAAACGATATTGTAGAGGTCGCTTTGCCGTTCTTTCCTCGCGGCTAAATTGTAACTGCCTTTAAAATATTATGTAGCGATTATATTCTCGAAGATTCTATCCATGCGGTTATTTTTCTATTATATTCTTATATTATAATATCGTTAGGATATTGACGTTGGAGAACGTACGATTGAGTTAAGAATAAAAATATATTCAATAGTTAAAGATTTTAGAATTTGTTGTTGTTCAATTTGATATTCGCCACGTTCCTTCGAGTACTCGTATTATAAAATGCTTGAAATAGTTTTTGCAAGTTGATTATCGTTTAGGCTATCATTGCCTACCTACATACATTAGGTAAACAATTCTAGTTATAATAGTAGTTCTAGTTATAATAGTAGTTCTGGGCACTCAAGAATAAGACTACGGTATCCCCTGCCTGTCGTACAAGGCGACTAAAAGGGGCCTCGGGTTCACTGGGCGACAAGGGTGGGGGCCTGAGTCGTCCACCAAAGTGGACCCGGGAAGAAGGCGACATCGGCTGGCCCGTGTCGCCTTGCGCTGCGAGGGCACAGGGGAGGAGGGAGTAACCTCTCCCCGGGACGTGCTCTTGAGCACAGTGCAGAGGGGCTCCGGTGCGTTCCACGTGAGATCCCTGAGCCCCTCGTCATGCACCGAGGAAAGGGCCACCGGGGAGGTAAACAATATTATTCATGGGGGCAATCAGTTTAATAATGATATTGGAGCTTTGTCTATGGTCCCAGTCAGCCATGCCTCGGTCTATGGCCTGATCTATAGTCGGGTTCGGAGTGGGATCGTGTCGATACCGAGATAAAAATGGCGCTCCTAGCGAAATTTGGCTCAGTTGTCTTCAAGCAGTTACACCGGAGTTCCTTTCTGAAGTGATCAGTGACGCCGTGATGCTGAAGCGGAGGAGAAACGCATGACTTATTATTGTCTTTATCTACATCTATAAATGTATTATTATTTGTGCCCTAAATACTTTGTTGTTTGCTATGCCACGTCGCATTTTGTACATGATAAAATGCCCCAAGTGGAGTTACTCAAGAAAGATATTAGACATAAATATATTATTTATGGGCATCATTATATACAAACATTACAGACAAAATATAACACATAATAAAAAAAGAAAAATAAACAAAATCTGAACATGTGCTGTCGCAAAGATGCAAAAGTACTGATTTTCAGCGGTGCTCAGGACTACCCAATGTCGTGTATTACCTTACCTTACACGTCCCTATTAAACATGGTAATAAGATTGGTGACAGGTCTGTGTCCTCTCAAGTGACACAAGCTAAGCAGCTAGCAACCGGAGTTCGTACCCCGGTGGCGGCTCCAATAAAATTGATTTTTAAAATTTTAAGTGCTAATTTACCACGTTCTTAACAGAGAATGAATCGTGAGGAAACCTGTATGTCTTATAAAATTTCTTGCCAAGTCTGCCAACCCACACTAGGGCCTATAGGGCCTCTAGATGCCCATCAGTGGGAATATATAGCCTGTAACTGTGACTAAAACTGGCTGTGCCTGTTTCTAAGCATTTATCTGTCGTTAGTTTGTATACAATACAAATAATTCAGTAATTTTATTAAAAACGATTCGAGAGATTCTAAAATTAAATAGGGGTGATTAGAGTAACGCGATGGACGCTTCAAAGTTAAATCATTTCCCGATATTGATCCTGAAGGAGTGAAGTTTTTACATCACTAACGAGCCGTGACGTGCCGCGGCGGGCCGTGGGGGAATAATGAATTGCGCCACTGTTAATAGAGAGCTTTAGAACGATGGAACAATTAAAAAGTTTTAGAGCGACTCTCCTAGGTTGGTATTAATTTGAGAGTAAGCGCGAAATTATATGTTTATAGTTAAATTTACTTACCATATATACATAGACATTTTATTTATTAGTATTAGAGACAAACACATTACAAACAACATATATTAAAATAGAAAGAAAAAAAAATATAGTTGAAAAAAGAAAGAATGGACAAATAGGACATGATGCAAACATTGGATACCATTTCCGCATCTGCTATCGCAAGACTCCCATAGTGCTGATTTCCAGCGATGATTGGTACTACCCAATGTCGTTCTCACGCGAGACTGCTTTTGTATAATTTTTATTAAAGTAAAGTAGAAGTTCCTCAAGGCAGCATTGAAGGAGATACCTGGAGAATGTTGAGGGGGAGGCTCGTCCTCTCTCGGGACAGAGACGCCGCAAGGCGTCCAAGTCGCAGCCGGGGCCGCGATTGTGTAAGCGAGCGATCCCGTAGCCATATGCTACGATGGTGGATTATCTTGTGGGGTTTAGTCGGTGAGGGCCCGACATAACTTGTCCTTCCCCCGGGGGACGAGTACGCGGTTAGGTACAGTTCCTACAAGTAAAACATAAAAAAAGGATTGGAGATAGAGGTTTTGCTCTGCAAACGAAATGAAAAACTAAAACCGTAAGATCAATAAGCAACGGTAGTGCTATAGTCGTATACACGGCGGCCGATAGCGTCACTATTAAGCATGTAGTGTAACTCTCTGATCACTGATGACATAATTATTTATGTAATTTTATATTGTCTGAAAAATAATTTGAATTACGACTAGATTGGTACAATCCGACTGGTAGTCGAACTCGTAACCATAACATTGTAAGTCAAGTCTGTCATATCTGTAATAACTAAAAAATACACAAAACAAAACAATACACATGGATTAATTAACTGTTAGCTGGCAACACCCAACGATTGTTATGCATAATAACTACTTCCAATGATATCTTAGTGATTTACCTGATCCTTATTATATCTTTAATTCATAATTAATAATTTAATTGATTGTCACATTAACTTGACATTGCAAAACAATAATTTAACTTTATTAGTTCGTAATTTTACTTTTAATTAATTTTGTATAAAGATTGTGAGGACGCGCAGTTGTGACGGTATTTAAAATAATTCTTGTACAACGTTACGCTGTCTGAATAAAGCGAGTGTATTAGTTGTCGGACTATTTTATTCCACAAGACCTACAAATTATTACATAACTTATTAATCCTAATCCTACAATCTAAAACCAACCTTCTGCCACACTCGCCCTTGCCAAGGATTTCCGCTACATATAACCTTCTTAACACTAAGTCCACGTCGGTTGACATTTTTTCTAATTCACGCAAGGTCTTCCGCACCTTAGTGTTAAAAATTGTGCAGTGATTTTGGCTAATTTAATTAATTTAGTAGTGATATTCCTATTACTTTATCATTTAATCAAATATTTTTGTAAGTATTAATAATAAAATCGTTACGTTTCTTTATAGCGAATGTTGTGTACACCTGTAATTGACATACACAACAGGACTTAGTTTGTAAACTTGATTATTACAACAATGTATGCTTGTGTAATGCTGTTGGTGTATCTTATTAAATAAATAAATAAATAAATCCTCCTTTTTCGAAGTCGGTTAACAAAATATAATTATCTCTCCTATATAATAAATAATGAGAGGAACGTTACGGTGCCTGTATCCCGTGTCGTACATAGTGAATGAAATGCAAGGAACTTGCGAAATAAAGGAGAGGCGTTCCGCTTTACCGAGACAAAGGTGAAGCTTATTGCAAATTCCTACGCTCACCTCGCGCCGCCATTAAGCTTCCTATGCGACACTACAATATTTTAATATTCGCAAATCTCAGCGGCACTTAAGGACTAGCCCTGCCAACATTGAGTATTTATGTTGTAAAATATTTATGAGTTTCTGAGCATTTTGTTGCTCACGAATTAAATTCACTTACATATTTCATTCCGCTATTAAAAATGAAAAAATGTAATTTGGACAAGAAATAAAATACATTCGCAAGTCGTTTTTTTACTTCAAAAACGGAGGTTCTCAATTCGTGTGTATGTTTTTAATTTTTTAATGTTTTTACGTCATAATTTTAGACTGGCCAATTTTGATGATTCTTTTTTCTAAAAAGTTAGTGCTTCTCATTTCAATTTAGTCCAATTCTGGTAATAGCCATCTCTAGTCTTAAATTTGCATCAAGTACACCGATTTCGATGTTTAATTTTTAATTTAAAAGTTTATTCTTTGAAGGATGTTTGATGAGAGTTTGGTTAAGATTTGATTAATTCTATTTCGTAATATTCTTAAGATAATTCGGAAATACAAGAAAAGAAAGTCAGATTTGAAGTCAGTTTTTGTTTTTACTCGTAAATACACTTGTAAAGTTATAACTGTTATTTAGTTACTTAAAGGTATTTAATTTTTAAATAAGTCGTGTTTTGTAGGAGTTATTTATCTCACCAAACATTTGTGTAGTGACACAAATGTTTTTTGAAAAAGAATGGTAACATTTTTTTTTTAAATATTACTAAGTTTCTTGTTAACCATTCCAATCAAGCTTAGGTTTGTGCCTTTGAGAAGGTTCACGTTAATAGTCGAATGGTGCATTCTAATCGGCCATAGAATTCGCAGGCAGTACCTTAAACAATTAGGCTATTGATTTGAGAAAATATACATTAAAAAAACAATCGTTGCTGATTGGAAGTGGCATTTTAGTTTAATAAGTCGATGTTAGAGTTCTGCTCCGCTGACATGATAATATTCATAAAATAAAACTTTTACGATCCCATCGTCTACAGCAGTTGCAGTATACGTTTCATAAAATTTTATGTAACGTTTGATATTAAACTCGAGTGTATGTACTTAAGTTATAGATTGTTTGTTGCCCGCACGCTCGCCTCTACGCTAAGTATTGTTTTAAGAATAAGGCTACCTAATTTCCTCTAAAAACAATACTTACCCACGGGAAATAGTAGAAATACTAATTAAGGATATTCTGAGATAAAATAAAATAAGTACAGGCAGTAAATCAAAGACAAAGGTACACTATACACTTTGAAAATTATTATTATAAATTAGATTAAGTTAGATTTATGTAACTTCAGCCCTGTAGTTCGGGGTTCTCAAGATTAAGACTACGGTATCCCCTGCATGTCGTAGAAGGCGACTAAAAGGGGCCTCGGGAAGAAGGCGACATTGGCTGGCCCGTGTCGCTTTGCGCTGCGAGGGCACAGGGGAGAGAGTAACCTCGGGACGTGCTCTCCTTGAGCACAGTGCAGAGGGGCTCCGGTGCGTTCCACGTTGAGATCCCGGAGCCTCTCATGCACCGAGGAAAGGGCCACCGGGAGGTTTTAGTGGGTAAGAACCCCACATAACCGCTGCCTTCCCCCCAGAAGGCGGGGTATCTTTCTGAAGATTTCCTCCCCGTCAACAAAAGAAAAAGGTTTATTTAACTTTTGGGAGGATTTTCACAAGTTGATTTCCTTTCATCCATTTTCTTTCTTCATCCGGTGGCAGCTTCTTACGGTTTGAGAGAATTTTATATCTTTAATAAGAATTACAAAAAATTCACTAAAGGAAAATACACAAATATACAATTTTAGGCTAAGCGTTACAGTTCTAGAAATATGTTTATAAAATAATAATAGGTTTAAAACATCCAGGAACAAAATCAACATTTTGTATTGAAAAGTGGGTTATTGGACATTGCAAGGTGATTAAGGCTGACTACATTTTGTAAATAAATATTATAAAAGACGGTGTTCGTGTTTATGACCAAAGATTTAGAGAATAGGTGCGCTGCGGCCGTGCTACATGTGTCATACTATGAGCGTTTTAATTATTATTTATGACATGCTTTTTTAATATTTTCTTAAAAGTATATATAGACTTAATATTTTTTATGTCGTTAGGAAGTTTATTATAGATATTTAAACCATCACATTCAATTGCTTTTTTGCCATAATTTGTTCTTGGGAATCTAGACATTAAATTATTAGTATTTCTTAGTTTAATTTTCTGTAAGTGATGTTTTTTTGAAAATGTTATTTTTGTATTAATGTCTTTGTTGATGATTTTGCGTATGAGCATACATGTATAATATTTATATGTTTGTTTAATGTTCAATATTTTAGTGTCTTTATATAATTTATTTGTTGAAGTTTGATAATGTAGATTGAATAATGTTTTTATTAATTTATTTTGTGTTCTTTGTATTTTTTCTAGATCAGTTTTACATGCAGTTCCCCAAATTTCAATTAGATAGTCAATGTGTGGCTTAACCAATTAATTGTAGACCGTAAACTTTACGGATTTAGGTAGACAACTTGCTATACCACGCAATGCACCAGTAAGCTTCTTCAGTAATAAAATGTATTTTAATTATAAGTACGAGTACATTCAAGGCAATACAAACGTCAGCGGTAAACCGCGAAAACTCACATAAAAATATTCATGCGAAGTATGGAAAAAATCTACAATCAGTGAAAGCGGTCCCTTGCGGCATATTGTGGTACGGAGTTTTCATTAAACACAGCGGGGTTTGTGTCCAAAAAAAATGCCTACACAGGCCGGAGGCGTCTCCCCCGCATATAAGGAATGTTGTCGCTGGAAAATTAGTTCATAAAATAAATTTATCCAACCCGCGCCCGAATAGACTAAATCTACCGTTTCTAACTCAAATATAAAAAAGACCGCGCTCGCCCTTCTTATGTAAGTTGCTTCTTATTTTGCTCTGTTGTGCTCTCGGAGTATTTTTCTACACGATTTTGTGCTTAACCGACTTCAAATAAAGGAGGAATTCCAATCCATTTGTATTCACTCACATTTATGAAAAAATATAGATTTTTTTTGTATAAAAGGGTTTGGTTTCATATCTACCAGGGAACTTCTAACAATCGTATGAAAGCAAGATATTGGGAGGTGTATGGCAATCTAAGACTAGGCTAGGCTACACAACAGCACAAGGGTGGAAGGAAAAGAAGAAAAAAGACATCAGAACTTTGTAATAACTATGGTATGGTTCAGAAATAAAATAGAATATCCGCACGTAGCAGCGTTTAATATTTGATCGATAACGTTTGATTTGAAATCGGTTCTTGTTGTTACTCATAAAACTTGTATTACTATATAGTTTTTATAGCTTTGATGCGATATATACCAAATTTAAACAGAAAATAATTATAATCAATCTACAAAAACCATAGCAATGGGACATCTTCTAAATTCCTTTGCACAAAAACGTTCCGATATCCTAGCTCCATACCTATACAATATTCTTCAGAAAGAATACAATGTGGGAAGCTATGCAAATAATAAATTTAAAAAGACAGTACTTCAATGGCTTAAACAGTACATTTAAGAAGACATTGACACACACACACACGTACACACAAACATTTAAAAACAGATTGTATTTTTATTTTGTTACATAACTTTTTTTTTTTTAATCCCTTTATTAATGTTAAAGATTACGGTCCAAAATGACGGGGAAGACATTAGCTCCTGAGATACAGCTTACGCTAGTTCGGGAGTTAAAAGACTCACCTTTATATGTATTCAACTTTTTCTGATGCAAATAAACTATATTATTATTATTTAGTCAGAATCGTGACTTCTAATCATTAAAAGTGAAGACTATTATACTTTGCATATATACGAGATCATATATTACGTGAATGTTACGTATACGTATATATAACACTCGCGTTATTATATGAGGTCATAATGATTTATGTATACACAAAAGAAATACAATCGTAAAAAGTAAAACAAAAATAAAAAAGGGCAAAGGCTATGAAAATATAAATTACACTCGAAATATTGTTCCACACGCGCGTATATGTTGTATATTGCTGTTGACTCTATAGGAATAACGATTTATAAGCTCCCTACACGTTTTTATTAGAATTCAATAAACGAGTAACACGTGGTATCAACGTCCGGGCGGCTATAGAGTTGGGGTGGAATTACGTAGGAATAACAGGGGACACTTACAAAAATTGCTTACACAGAAAACTAATATCAGTGTTTGCCAGCCTGTCGCCTCTATGTGGTATAAAATTAGATGCTCTCTTTATAATTGGTACGCAATAATATAATATATAAGATATTTAAAAAGCTGTGGTAGCTCAGTGTCCGGTTGGCTCAAGTTGCATAATACGCTAGCAACTCGAGTTCGATCCCCGGTGCCGGCACCAATAACTTTGTTGTTGCCATTTATGTGCTGATTTACGCTCGGCGGCGAAGGAAAACATCGTACAGAAACCTACACGTTTTTGAACATTTTTCTAAGAGATATGAAGTCTGCCAATCCGCACTAGGGCCGCATGGCGGACTATGCCCTTTTGGAGTCTCATTACGGAGAAGGGCTGCACCCAGCAGTGGGACATATTAACTTAACTTATGTTAATTAGATGTTACCTTTTAATTGAGAACAAATCATAAAGATAGACAAAATCGTGCTGGACGTACAATGTTTACTAAACATGGTCGAGAAACTTCAGCGAGTGGCTCACGTCTAGAGGTATTTGAACAAAAAAAATTAGTAGATTAGTAGTTTTGAGAATTGATTGAAAAGCAAATGAATTACGAAAAAGTTGAGTGAAATTTTTTACATAAAGACTGGCGTTTACCAACAGTTCCATTGGCTGTTAATAGTTCCACTTGTATATAAGATATTTTACATGTTTAGTCGGCGTAATCGAGAATGTACGACTAGACGTCCTTTTTCATACATAAAAAGGAGATATATTTTAATATAAATGGGCGCTTTGTGGTTTGAGTATGTATAAAATTTGGAGGTTGAAAATTAATACTTATATAGGTTGTTATTATAGGTTGTCAAATATCTCCCTTCCGCCTTTTTGTCTTTTGAATTTCGCGGCTATGTACAAAGCGCTACAGAGCTCGTATCTAGCAATACTATACATAATTTGAAAGGTCTTGACATAACCTACAAAACGACGCTATGCATAATTAGTTTGGATATTGCGTTCAACAGTTATAGACGTGTAAACATGGAGTTCACTAACGCTGAAATTCGCGCTATTTTAAAGTTTTCCTTCGTTAAAGGCAAATCCGCTACTCTATCACTTCGAACCACGGAGGAATGGTTTCGACGATTCAGAGCCGGTGAAAACGACACCATGGATAAGCCAGCCGGCGGAAGACCTGTGACGACAAATACCGATCAAATCATGGACTACATCGAGTTAGACCGGCATGTGGCATCTCGTGACATCGCCCAGGAGATGGGAGTTAGTCACCTAACCATTTAAACCATCTGCAGAAGGCTGGATACAAAAAAAAGCATGAAGTTTGGGTGCCGCATGATTTGACGCAAAAAAACCTTCTGGACCGAATCAACGCCTGCGATATGCTGCTGAAACGGAACGAACTCGACCCATTCTTGAAGCGGATGGTGACTGGCGCCGAAAAATGGATCACATACGACAATATCAAGCGAAAACGGTCGTGGTCAAAGGCCGGTGAATCGTCCCAAACAGTGGCCAAGCCGGGATTGACGGCCAGGAAGGTTTTGCTGTGTGTTTGGTGGGATTGGAAGGGAATCATCCACTATGAGCTGCTCCCATATGGCCAGACACTTAATTCTATCATCTACTGCGAACAACTGGACCGCTTGAAGCAGGCGATCGACCAGAAGCGTCCAGAATTGGCCAACAGGAAGGGTGTAGTGTTCCACCACGACAACGCCCGAACACACACTTCGTTGATGACTCGTCAGAAGCTACGGGAGCTCGGATGGGAGGATTTATCGCATCCACCATATAGCCCGGACATAGCGCCAAGTGATTACCACCTGTTCCTGTCCATGGTGAACGCCCTTGGTGGTGTAAAGTTGAACTCAAAAGAGGCTTGTGAAAAGTGGCTGTCCAAGTTCTTCGCAAATAAGGAGGAGGGCTTCTACGAGGGAGGTATTATGAAGTTGCCGTCTAGATGGAAACAGATTATCGAACAAAACGGCGCATATTTGAACTAATTCCGATCACTGTAACACTGTTTATAAAGCATTGAATAAAGAGCAAAAAAGCGGAAGGGAGATATTTGACAACCTATATGATTGTATATCAGACTGTATCAATACATTACAAGACACGGGACTTTCTCATCGCCATTTATCATTTACGATCCTTTGCTTTTCATATCTAACCAGTTCCAGACATCTTTATAAGTTAGTCGCGCCATCTGGAAAGCGCCCTACATTGTTTCGAACCAATGGCGTTCAGTTATTAATATATATTGATTAAATGTATTCGTTGTTGAATGAAGTCTTTGTTGACTCAAAGTGACTAATGAGAGGTTTGTATGAAATACATGACAAGCCCCCTTTCACCAACTTTTTACGGAACATAAGTAAGGTTTATTGTTATTCTTTTAATTGCTATTACAGCGATGTGCTGACATTCCGTTAGTTACACTCGACGATGATAAAAGTGCAGATTTCGTCATAAATTATAATGATTAATGAATTATTAAACCTCTCTTTCAATAGATACCGTGGTAAAACGTTTCATCTTATGTTTTGGGTCAGCTTTTGTTACACAGCGCAGAAATGCCTACCTTATTGTGTTCTAAATAGAATACTAGACAGACGCGGTGCGGATTTGGCAAACCGTTTTATGATTCTTTTATTGTTTTCTCAGACTAGCAATCCAAGCTCACGACCTATTTAGTAAGGATGAGAAAGTCAGCCTTAATAGAATTGTGCGGCGAATGTAGGCGGTTTATTGTCTCTCACCGCCACTAAATTGATTCTGTTTTTGTTTTTCAATTATTAAGAGAATTTGTTGTGCTTTATTCTCAATTTTGTCTACGTTTATGATGTTTTGATTGGTCTGATCGACACATAAAACAAATGAACGAACGAACTAGAATAAATCAGAAAAAAATTCACTTCATTTTAACACGTTTTACACGTATTTAATCAACGTTTTAAACCCTAGCGTGATAGACAGAGCCGACAATCGTAGTCCACTTTTCACAGTGTTTATTATTCGTTTTTTTATTATTTTGGAAAACAAGGAAACGGGAGCATTCGGCTAACCGTGTAAAGCATACACCCACGGGACTGCTTTATGTTGGCACCTTTTTCGGATCGGATTCGGTTGCCGACCTAGTCAACTAAAGTACTTTTATATTAGTAAGTCCAATAACTTATTCTATATTTTACAGATTATAATATTTATTTATGCATTAAAATTAAATTAGCATATAGTTAAACTAATTGTTGGTCAATTCATGCTACGACTATAGCTGTCAGGTGGTCCGACCTGATAAATCGTCCTGTCACTTTACCAAATTATTATTGTAAATGCGATAAGTTTACATAATAAAGATATTATTAACAAGAACTGATAAGTGCACACTAGTGCTTAGTGTGTCCGATTCTACTATCTCGAGCATTACGTACACAAAAAAATATGCCCATCGCATGGAGATGAGTTCACATCTGTCTTATATGAGACGTAACAAAAGGTTGGTGAAAAGCCGACAGCGATGGCTCTTGTCAACCCTATAAACTCTGGGTTTCAAGGACATAAGAGCTTTTCAATCGAGTTCAAAAAAAAAGAACGTCGTCTGTATGCATCCATGATAAAACCATATGTCTTAAATTTGCATTAAGTGTGTGCGCGACAAATGGACGAATAGCTCACGCCAATTTCGATGATTATTTTTTTATTGGAAAGGATCTACTTCAGGGATAGTTTGACCAGAGTTTGGTTGGGTTCTGATTAATTAACAAAGACGGCGTCCGCGCGTAATAACGTTAAACGTTTGGTTCGATTTGAAGTCGGTTTTCGTTTTTGTAAATATTAGCAAATGTTCTTTCGAGCATAAGTACCAAAAGTGGAAATCTTACCGAACTTACTTACCCTCTTGTTTAAAGAAAATGCAAATAAAAGTGTATAAAGCTCTGTAACAATAAAAGCGAAAGGTTACACTTGACCAATTTTATTATCTTTAGCGCGAACGCAAGCGGGATCCTTCCACAAAGGGAATTATGAACGAAGTTGGCCACGTCGAGTTTGTCGGTTTGTAGCCAAAGTTGCTCACTGGCCGTTGTTCGAGGGGCTTACTTGCAGCATTATAGGGATTTTAATTAAGTTCAGTTTAATTACTTACCGCCACTTTGTCCCCGAACAGGCTCGTAAGCCGATTGCAGGAAATTCCTGCACGTTGTTGAACGTAATTGACGCTTTACTTATTATTTGCATGCAGAATGTGCATACCGAGCAAGACTTAAATACGTAAAAACATCATATACAAATATATTTACGAGCAAAACAAACAAAAATCAAATCAAATGTGTTAATACACGTATTCGCTAATAGTTATATTACGAAGTTCTTCTTTATACCTTCTCTTCTTCCAAATTAGTCTTAGATTCTTATAAACTAACGATTAAAAGAGGTTCCTGGTATATTTTCAGAACCCAAGATCCAAAGTCAATAATGTCAATGATATGGAACACAATTAAAATAATTCTTTCAAACAAAAAAAACTCCAAAACAGTTCATAAATGATGCAACTATGTACCAACATAAAGAAACAGTTCTATATAAAAAAAACTTCTTTTTAAAGTCGGTTCAGAGTAAAGAGGTCTCATGTCTTTTTAGCCCTAGTGATTAGGCAGAGATAATCTGTCTACCCCTTTGGATGAGTGGAGTGAGTTTTTATGTTTAAAAAAATTACGACAAAATGATGCTGCTATTATCCGTAAAATAGCTACCGACCGAGTCGTGGATCCGCCCTCTCGGGCGCCCTCGGATCGGAATGCTTACGCGTAACATTAGTAACCGTCCAAGCCGAGGTTGCCCCCTACCGTGGGGACCTTTGTGTCGAGTTACTAGCTATTGAGGTTCTGGCTAAGCGACCTTAGAGCTATGCCACCTCTCAATCCGGTGTAACAGTAAAAGCCAGCATTTCTGGCAAACTCGTGTAGTTCGTCATTAAAAAAATATGCTGAGATAAGTTCCGTCGATCTTTACGCAGTTTGTTCGATATTTCTTGTTCGTTTTAGTTATCGTATTCCTTTGCGCGATCTCTGTCTACCCCTTTGGATGAGTGGACTGGAGTGTTTCTGTTTAAAAGAATTACGACATAAATTATGCTGAGAAAAGTTCTGTCGGGCTTTACGCAGTTTGTACGTTATTTCTTGTTCGTTTAGTTACCGTATTCCTTTACAAGTTAAGAAAGAGGAGAAGTTAGAGGTAATTCATTTTTCCGTAACAACAAAGATCAAATGAAATTTGCAACATCCGTGAACTTTGATGCCACTTCCGTAACTTATATTAAAATTTTATACAGGGAATAGCGCGGGCATTTCATCTCGGCCTTTTAAATCTTTGTTGTTTTTCAATACCAGTTGAGTGTATGTTTAAGTTAACTCTCTTGATATTACTTAGCAGTAACTTAAAATTGCTTTTACTTTTTATTTTTGCATTTTGAAGTGAAAACTTGATGTAACGGAAAATCGACACATGCATCTATAGGATTTAGTTTGATAGAACATAAGATAGAATACATACATTGAGTTAAATGTATTTTAGGATTTTTATTTTATTTTTGAATTTCCGACACTTCAAAGGTTATGTTCATGAGAGGAAGATATAAATTTGTAAAATGCAAAATGGAATGTACTTCACCATTTTGTTTTAAAAGTAACAGACGTAGCAGAGAGAAATTGCCGCTTAATTTCATCAGGCGCTGTCGTATAGCATAATCGACAAACTGATATTTAAGACCTCTCACGTCTTTTTAATTCTAGCAAGATAGACAGGCACGACTGAAGCTGTCTAATATTCATCAGGCTTATTAGGTATGTGACAGACGCTAAGACCATCGTCATACATTGAGCACAAATTTTTAGGAAGTGTTTTCGTGTACTTAAAAAACCAAAAAAAGGGGGCTATAACTTTCTTAATACTCTACGCATTTACTGCTATTGTTATGTTGCTATTGTTACATACTTAATCTATCCATTACCCAACTGATGTTAATAGGATAATAGGATATGTTAAGGCACACTAACATAATAATTGCGTACTGTACTCTTGTAAAACACACACATTGTAATCAGAGGGAAAGACAGAGGCGGGCAAACTATTCCAGTCCTTTGCTGAAATTCAGCGGTGCGTCTTGAAGTCCGATGATGGTACGTACGGGAATTATATCATGTCATTCTTGAGCACATATTTCTTTTGTGTGTAAGATTGAAGTAAAACTATACGGAGCGCGAGTAACTTCAGTGTCTGTAAAATAGGTAAACATTTCTCAAGCGCATCCATCATGAGGAAGCAACAAGTTAAACAGTGACTGATGTGATACCATTACTTGCGGAAGGTGGAACCTTAGTTGCCAGCAGTAAAATATTCAGCCTTCTTTATACCGGCTCTATTATATAAAACAGCGAGGTGCTTTAATCCCGTAAAATGGAGATTTGTTGCCCGCGGCTCTACCTTCATACTTCTTTCTTTATGTTAGTAACCCTCTAGAAAATTTATTCAGTTCCCTTAAAATAATTTAAGAGCGGGAAAGTGTAGTTAGACTGTTATAAGAAAAGTTCATTTATTCCTACACCGTTTGGATATTGTTGCAGAAAATATGACTAATATTCCATTAGTAGAAGACAGATTGCTTGATTTTAAACAACAATGCTCTGAACATTTACAACATTACGTAGTGTTGTTGAGGCTGTCGGTGAAGTCCTCTGAATGCACTATGAACTCGAATTCCAAACCGGGTTTTAATCGACATCAAATATTTTCAACCGACTGCAAAAAAGGAGATGGTTCTCAATCCGTATATTATTAGCTCATAACTTTCGATTGGGTGAACCGATTTTTATTTTTTTTTATTTGAAAGATGAATGAAGAATGAAGTTGCTTCCCGTGTAATTTAAATATGGTCGAATTCTGAATATATACCATGAGAAATCTATTTAAGTCTTATATTTGCGTTACATATGTGCACGACACATGGACGAATAACTCAATATCACGCCAAGCAATTTCAATGATTCATTTTTTATTGGAAAGGATGTACTTCAAAGGTAGTTGGGCGAGAGTTCGGTTAGGTTTAGACTTTTTCTATATCGTAATTCCTATCAGAAATACGTGTCCACTACGTCCACCAAATAGTGGACGCCCGTAAACGGTAGTTTAACGTTTAGATTTGACATAGACATAGACATTTATCTATTGGCATCACAATACAAAACACATCACAGACAGAATATAACACACATTAAAAAAGAATGAAAAATAGACAAAACACAGTTAAAGTTACACGGACAAATAATACAAAACATATGACGCCATATCGGACGCCGTCTCAGCATATGCTGTCGCTAGGATCCGACTGCGCTGATTTTTAGCGGTGCCCGGGACTACCTAAAGACGTGCGCGCGCGATACTACCTTTATATGGAATTTGAAGTAAGTTTTTCTTTTTACTCGTAATTATACTAGCGTTATTTATAATAAACTTTTTTAATATTAATAAAATAAAAATATAAAATAATAATAATAATAAAAAATAAATAAACATTAATAAAAATTCTTATCTTCACAACAATGAAATGAAATTCTTTATACACTTATTTTTTACATGAAGTCTCTGACTCCTGAATTGGAATTAAATCTGTACCTTAGTAATTAAACCTTTTTAATGATTGAAGAAATTAAAAATAAAAAAAGTTAAATAAAAGATTGTATTGTAATATAAATGAAACCTCTCCCGGCGTTTTGTACGAGTGTGCATGCGTCTGTTTATATCTAACTAATATGAATAATGTATAATAAAATGTTAAAATAATAATTATTTTTCTCTTGTCACCAGTGTCGGGTGCGTTCGGATAGGAATGTTTTCGCGATTAGACAAACTAGTCGATGTCCCCTTTTGGGTGGGGGGGGTATTGCACCGATTTACTACAGAAAGAATTTCGGGTCACCTACGAGCTGTCAACTCGTCTATCCCTCTGACCAGTCAGCTCCTTAAGTTGCATATTACTATTGTCAATATTAAACATGAGTATTTTACAAATCCGTTACAAACATTTACGTTATTAAAGAGTGTTTCACTGAATAGATCCTTAAGGATCGATGGGAGTTTAATCTTGGACAGAAGATAATAAAATAAGGCCGCGAATTTTGTGAGAAGTTAGCGCCAAAGCTGCCACTCGCAGACAGCAATTGATAGGGGTGGCCAAATATTATTCGCATAGAGTTGTGAAATTCAATGAAGATTGTAAAAAACATTCACGAATCAATTCAAATGTATGGTTTCAGTTTCCAGGATATGATATCAAAGAATTATTAACTTTACTAACTAGGTTAATTAATTTAAATAATAAAAACACAAAAAAATTTTTTTACTAGTTTCAAAAAAAACTGTTAAATAAGTGTTGTAGTAATGTGAATTTTAAAAATCGATTTTTGAAAATGCCTTAAGAAATAGCTAACTGTAACTTTATTGAGATTTGATCTAAAAACCATCTTGCTTAAAGCAGCGTATCTTCATCTATATCTATATCTAGATCTGTTAGCGACAGGGCAAACCGAAATAACACCTCACAAACTCATCTTGAGATCTCTAAAAGTATGAATCCAATTTACTTTGAAGTCAACCAGCGGTGTTTCTGAACCTGTCCGATTTGGAGACAAACAAGAAACGTGCCTACTACTTTCTCTAAAGCCAGCATCTCGTCTGCAGCTCCTCTGGTGATGTCGATGTTCATGGGCGACGGTGATTACTTAAGATCAGGTGAGCCGTGATCACTTTTCTCCCTTTTCCTATGGAAATAAATAGCATAGCTACTCATATCACGGAGTAAAGATTTTACGAAAACCTATCCAAATAGATTTTTATATTACAGTCTATTTATTATATATGCATCTATTATTTCAATTGGCTGTCTCAAAAAATGACCCGTCAGAATTTTTCAAATCCAAATTCGTTTTGGCTTAATTCAATGTGTGAAATTCGAGTAAAATTAAGTTATCTTTATATAGTTCATGGTGTGTACGACAAGTATATTTACTAGTAAAAACAAAAACCGACTTCAAATCGAATCAAACGTCAAACCTTATTACGCACGGACGCCCTCTTTGTATTCCCGAATCAACATAGGAATATACTGTATTCACACTTAATCAGAATGTAACATTAAGTTTGCTCTTAAAGTACATCCTTTCCAATATAAAAATGAATCATCGAAATCCATTGACTTGATATAGAGTTATTCGTTACAGCCCTTTAGTTCTGGGCTCTCAAGAATAAGACTACGGTATCCCCTGCCTGTCGTAGAAGGCGACTAAAAGGGGCCTCGGGTTCACTGGGCGACAAGGGTGGGGGCCTTTGTCGTCCGCTAAGGTGGACCTGGGAAGAAGGCGACATCGGCTGGCCCGTGCTTGCACTAGACTTGCACTGCGAGGGCACAGGAGGGCAAGGAAGTAACCTCCTCCTCGGGACGTGCTCTCCTTGAGCACAGTGCAGAGGGGGCCACCGGGGAGGTTTTAGTGGGTAAAAACCCCACATAACCGCTGCCTTCCCCCCAGAAGGTGGGGTATCTTTTTGAAGATTTCCTCCTCGTCAACAAAAAAAAAGAGTTATTCGTTAATTTGTAGCGCACATACTAGATGCAAGAAAATACGACGAATTAAGAACATCCACCTTTGAAGTCGGTTGATAATTGATATGATTAGTCGAATATGATAACTTGTGTAATATTGAGTTAGAACAAAAAATTTACCAAACGTGCAATGTACATGAAAACGGTTTTATCCCCTCCAAATGATATACGCGGACCGTTATTCTCTGTCATAAATTTGAATAGAATCGATTGCTGTCTGCGCCTCCGGGAAAGTTAGATTTCCCTCAGGATTTCCACGACACCTGACCGGATGTAAAATATATTCTCGATTTTTTCGCCCCCATACCTATTTTAGCTTCGTACAACTGACTTATATTTGCTTTAAATTCTGTGCAGGTTAATTGAACGTTTTGCTAAATATCTTTTAAAGTTATAAAGAACAAATACAGATAAAATTCTTTCATTTGTTTTACAGTTACTTAAATAATAAGTCGTTTAAAACGTTCATTATTATGTTTTAATTATCTAGCATACAATTCTATTTAGACCATGGTTGATGATGCATGCCAATGAACTCGCATATAAAAAGCATGACGATTATAGTCTAATAAAATAAGTGAAAAGCGAATATCGGTACTTAGCTCTGTTTACACCATTAGTGTAGGGTGACAGCTTTATCATGATGGTGAATTAACTAAAAGAAATTATTTATATAATTTGACTACTATATTTTGACACATAATATGATCCTATTTATATAATATCTTCGTATTTAAATAGGCTCAACACTGACTGTGAGATTTATCTTCAAAACTCTTCCGTATTTATCCGTGAAAACGTCTGTCACCGTCCGGAATGTGCCGTAGAAAAATTTGTCATTAGTCAACGAATGCATAAGTCCGTTGAAATCAAACATTGTGAAATTATATACACCCTGAAATAACAAAAAAAAAGGTAAAAATTTAATTATAATGACAATAAATCACTATTATAGTTAAAAGTAAGTTATATTTAAACAAAAAACAAAAAATTGTCATAGAAAAAATAATAATTTGGAGGTATTTTTAAATATTTGGCAAGTTTTGCAACATCCACTTAAGAACAACTACCCACAGTTCTAAAAACACGTAAAACTGTTTTCTTTAGGAATGAACTGCGCTGCTCGGACTGGTGGTTTTTGTAAAACTGTATGACGGCAGATTGCGCGGCCATTTTGTCGTCTCCGATGTACTCGCACATTCAAACACATTGCAGACATCAAAAGAGAAAATTATAGACAATAATCTAAAAATAGCCATGAAACACAGGGACGCAGCGGTCGCGGAGAAACTTATAACAATGCAACGGGTCGTCGACGCGTGAACCAAAGCATTCTCCAACACCACCTTCAAAAATCAGGCATTATAATACAAAAAATGTAGTAACTTTAGAGGTAGCACCCTTATTAAGAAAAACCAAAGCAACCTATTCAAGAATATTACAAAAGACCACGGACATAAGGCTGTGGTTGCGCTATATTGAAAGAAAAAAAAAACACATTGCAGTACAAACTAACTCTTATAATTACATAATCCTAAATAATATGTGTGTAATTTTAGTCTGTATTTATATTGTTACACTAACTATTCAGTTATATGTCTACATCATTGTCTTGAAAGAGAATTTGTGACCAGAATTGAGAACTTTGGGAGTGTAAAACAATTGAATGAGGAAAGAGAGATCAAGGCTTAAGGTTATTTTAAGGTTATTTTATACCCTTTGGCATATTTTTTTCTGTTTAATGGTTTTGGGTAAGTTCTTCGAAATGAAAGTTCGTAGGTTCAAATCTCACTCTATTACACTACTGGCATAAACGTATCCTATAACAAGCTCTCTATTTAATTTCAATTCTCTGTATACAGGTGTCTCTCAAGTTCAATATCTATGAAAATATAAGGTTATTTATTAGTTACTTTACTTCTAGCTCCTAATATGCGCTACTTGTGAATCAATTATTGAATTCCAAACATCCATTCAATTCAATTCATATTCCATTATAAATATAACATTTTTTCATGTAAGAAGGGATTTTTTTTTATTATTTCTAAGCAAGTGCTTGACTACGATCCCACCTGATGTTAAGTGGAAATGCAGTCCTGGATGGTAAGGCGCACTAGCTTAGTAAATGCCTATTCACTCTACTCTTGAAAACACCCACATTGTAATCGGAAGGAAAGACAGACGCGGGCAAACCATTCCAGTCCTTTGCTGTACGAAGAATGAAAGACGAAGCAAATCGCTTCGTCTTTCATTCTTGATGGATTGATTGATTCAAAAGGATGAAATCCCGCAGTGCGTCTAGAAGTCCGATAATACCACGTTATTTAGAACACTTATTAACGTGGTATTGTCTACTACGATGGCTATATGATTTCTTAAATCATTATTTCAACTTGGTAAAATAATGAAAACTGTCATCTAGTATCTTGATATCGTACCAATTTTTGAACTAGTTCCACGGTATTAAAACTTCTATGCGAAAATGGTATGTCCGAAAATAGTTTTAGGGACCCGTTCGCATCTGCCAACCCGCAATGCGACGTATTAATAAGTCACCGAGTATTAATTTGAGTATAGCACGTAAGATAGACTAAAATTATATAATATACAGCCTTTATTTATACTATATATAGCCCCCTGGCGACGAAAGTCTGGATAAACTGATCGTAGTTGGGAACACCGCAGGAAAAAGATCTCGCGGCCGTTCACCAACAAGGTGGTCCGATCAAGTAAAAGACTCGTCGTCCTCCAAATTTTACAGTGCTGTAAGAGACGCACTGGACAGAAGCCGGTGGAAGCAAATCATCCGCTCCAGGTGCAACCCTGATGGTGACCACGATCCTCAGACATGAGGGACCGACACTAGAGAGAGAGATAGCCCCCTGTTGGGCGCTAACCTTCTCTGTAAGGAGAGTATGCGGCCCTCGTGTGGAATGACAGACTTCATATGCCTTGAAAATTTTTTCTAAGACATGTAGTTACTCACGATGTTTTTCTTTACCGCCGAGCGCGTGGTGAATCAGCACATAAAATTGCAACAGTAAATTTATTGGTGCCGGCACCGGGGATCCAACTCGGGTTGCTAGCGTACTATGCAACTCGAGCCAACTGCCCGGAAACTGAACTACCACGGCTCCAGTTATTTGTAACTACTGCCAAAACTCACAAAAGTAAGCACTTATTTCTTTGTAGCCCCTTTTCATAAAGATCAAAAACTCATTGGTACAAGCTTAACCATAAAGTAATCAATGCTTTTAATCATTTTATATTGCTTCTTACACTGTATATAAAACTTCTCATTTTCTTTGTCTCACAATCTGTTTTTCGGTGTCAGATAACTTATCAAGTTCCCATTAATAAGTAGTGATTTAACATTAGATGAGTATGCTCTTCTGTTACTTCTCATCCAACAAAGTGATAACGTACCTTGAATATTGCTTCTCTTAGTAGTCAACTTAGGGAAGAAATATCCCGTACTTTGTGGGGACTAAGAATGTTGCTTAAAATCCATTAAGTTTTATCTTTACTCTTTCAGTTGAAATTGCTTAAAAGATACAGTAATAATTGATATAAAATATAAAAGGACGGCATCAAACTTTGTAATATAATTATAACTTTGTTTTACTTACGAGCTTCACTTTGCAATCTTTGCCCAAACCCGGGATCATGCCAAGAATTTCCTTTGCAAGCTGTTTCTCGCAAACGTTTCTCATAACAATGTTGATGGCTTGTGAGAATTTCTTCAAGGATTCATCCCAAGCGAACCAGCGTACTTTTATCTGAATAAAAAATGTGCCCATTTGAACATGACCCAACATTTTCTAGTTTTATTTAGTTAAAGCGCAAGGTTACGTCTGTAAAGTGTATGAAATTTTCTCCTTCGTTTACATTTATAACCGACATTTTTGTATCGGATTAAGCGAAGTTTCATTTTAATTTTACAGGTTCACCACTTTTGCTTCATTGAAGGCGACAATAAGGTAAAAGGTGTAAATAACATGATTAAATTGTGGAACATGAAATGGAAAATCTTTTACATTTTTCATTTCATGTTCCTCAACATTCATATGTATATGTATTAAGTAATCACGCACTTGACACAGGGGAGAACAGAGACTGCGTACTTATGCACGGTAGGAGTGAACGATAGATAATTATCGAATCATCTAATATCGATATATTCCGATATACGAAATATCGTAAGAAATTAAATAAAAAAGCATTCCATTCTTTCTTTTACTTGTGGTTGACAACTTGAATAAAATAAAACACTTACTTGAGCTGCCATTACGAAGCGTGTAGTGTAGTATGTTACTACACTCCTACCTTTCACGATGACAGGACTCGTTGTATAAATCTTATAATCTATGCATGTAGTCTGTATCGCTAGCAGAATCAAATCAAATCAAATAGTCTGGACTGGTATCCGAAGCGAGAACCTCTCAGTTACGCGCCGAGTACTCTATTAATACAAAACTTTTCTAATATTTAATATTAAGCTATAGTTAATGATAAAAAAAACAATATATGTAAAATATCGATATATTTGTACAATATATCGCGTAGTATCGATACAACCTCACGTTGTATTATATCGAAAAATATATTGATATATTTTCGGCATGAACATCCCTAATGCACGGTTCCCTCTTTTACATCCATTTCCCCATATACATGTTCGCCAGAAAAAATAACTTTCCCCACCAACCACTACCTTTCACTTTGATTCTAAAGTCTCTCTTTCCTCTTATATACATTTACACACAACATCGTTTTCTATCTATGTTATTTCATCCATCATAATCCATCCATCCTCTATTATTTTTGTTTTTATAACATTTGTATATTCGATATAAAGAGGCCCGATTATTTTTGCAGATCAGAGGGAAAATATGTACTAACATTTGTAAAAGTTAAAATTTCGATGGGATTTGTAGTAACGGAAATTTTGGGACCTTTATTCTTAGTTTTATTATGTATGTATTATACGTACCCCCATAACACCAATGTCCTTCAACACAACACAATGAAATGACAGCGTGGATGAGCCATTATCGAATCTTTCAAGAAATGCTGCCACTTTCACGAACGGCTTATAGTTTTGTACGGCATATGCAATCACCTTTATTACGTAATTACCCTGTAAATATTTAATAATATTTAAAAAATCCATATTTAGTTCATTTTACTTAAAGGCAAAATACCGAATTTCAGAAACCAATCGATTTAATAACACTGATTGATAAAACCAAGAGAACTTATCGCAGCAATAAAGAAACAACAAATGATTAATATTATAAATGTACTCCTTGTTGAATATTAACAAGAGGAAGTTACATTATTATCTTGTATAATAACACTTTGTTTCTACGCTGCTATTTAAATCTGATGAATAATGAAAATAAAAAAATAGCAAGAAAAAGATGGGTAGGAAGAAGGAAAAAGTCATGACTAAGGAACATCAGGGAATGGACTGGAATAAAAACAGTCGAAGCACTATTCCGCTTAGCCACGTATAAAGAGTTAAGTTAAGAAAAAAGTTACGTTTAGAAGACTGACTGCCGACCTTCAGTGATGGAGAGGCACATGAAGAAGTTTAAGTAACCAAAAACAATTAGTTCGTATTTTTTATTTTCGATATACCTACGCAAATATGCTCATCGGATATGTAAAACAAAACAAAACATAAACAAGACTGTGATCCAAAGGTGTAAGCAGGGACTATTGACGGTTGATTTAGAATAGTTAAAAAAATGTTAATAAATTTGTTATTAGAATTTTTACCAATAGTCATATAATCATGTGGCACCCGTGGTATCGATATATTTGCTTTCTGGGAGTTTACTAGCAATGCTACTCTTTAAGTTTATAGTCCAAAGAGGTTTTCCTTGATTTTTTCCTTTCATTCTGCAGATTATGCTTAAACATTTGACGTGGGAAAACGTTGAATTAAATCCGGAGCAAAATTTAACGTTCGTAATTGATGTCAGACTTTTGTTTCTCCTTACTGTTTTGACGTTTGGTTTTTACGAAATATTCCACTGGCACGTTGAATGACTTCATTTGCGGGCCTTGTTAATTTGGGAAACCAGAAATGAGATTTCTATTCAAAATTCTATTGTACCCTTTTTCAATGTCTTTATGTTTGAAACCGTGAATTTGAATAGTGAATAATTACGGTTTTTGGTAAATTATAAATATATATTTGCATTTAGTGTTTAAGTATTTTTTTTTTTTCGGGAAATAGGGCAAACGAGCACACGGGTCATATGATGTATGTAAGTTCCCAACAAATTTTCAGGGAATTTATTAAAATACTCTTTCATCATTCTACGTCAACCTTAGAGATAGTTATGCTATCACTATGTCTTCTATCAAGATAATACTATTATGGGTAGTGAAGACAAAACCATCCTAGTAATAAAAATCGGTTATCGGAAACCACTGCAAAAAATGTAATGTATCAAAAGCCTGGAAGAAAAACATCATTAAATCGTTTTAAAAGATATTGATAGAATGATCTACGTTACTTTAGGGAAAATTCAGACATATTCTTTGAGTTATTTCAAATATTGTTAAAAAATGGTTTATGATCAATTATTTTCATTTGCATTGGGTGACTTAAATAAACTTACGTGCCAAAGTATCGCAAAAACATAATTATTTATAAAGATATTTTATATACTACACATTTTCAGACAGATTGTGGCTGATTATTTCCGTGGAAAGGTTCTTGAGTAATATTAGATAATCAAGGTTAAATCGTGTTTTGGCATTTGTAGATTTTTTTTTGTTTTTAATGACGAACTACACAGATTGGCCAGAGAGGCCGGTGGGGGGTAACCTCGGCTTGGACGTTTTACCCCCCACCGGGGGGACCTTCGTGTCGAGTTACTAGCTATAGATGTTCAGGCTAAGCGACCTAAGAGCTATGCCACCTCTCAATCCGGTGAAGCAGTCAAGGCCAGCTTCTCTGGCCAATCTGTGTAGTTCGGCATTAAAAAATCTACAAATGCCAAAACACGATTTAAGGCTGCAATGTTTTAGGTACAATTGGCTTGAGCCACTAGTTGAACATATTTTTTAGTTTGAATGTTTTATGATTTTGTACTTCATCAATATCATTTCTTTTATTATTATCGATTCGAACTTCTGTGCTTACGAAATGATCTTCGTATCAACCAAACGCTCCAATTCCTGAAAGACGCGCTATGTCTTTAATATTCCTTCTAATTTAACCAAATCGTCTTTTTCATACACCATGCTTCACAGTTCTAACAAACCCTGAACCGATAGCAAACGCTATAAAATGCTTTTCGCCGAGCTGATACGAAGTAAGTAAATATGTCTGGACAATTACTGCATCCATACATAATACAGATTAAATAATGTGTTAAATATAGAATATAAAAGTAAATAAAAAGAAAATACAATCAATAAATAAGCGAAGCGTCAATAGCCTAATGGTTTAGGGTACGGCCTGCGAATCTGCGAATCGTAAGGTCGTGAGTTCGAATCCACCATTCGACTAATGCCGTGAACCATGTAGCAGAAGCTTAAGCTTAGTTGGAATGGTTAACAAGATTGTTAGTAATATTTTCTGGCAAAAAAATGGGATATAATAAAGCCCGTAGGATAAAATATGAAATGTATCCAATACGAACGTAGTTTCCATCTAAAAATACGGCGGCCGATGTCACTAACAGTGCGCACACGAAAATATAACGACATAACATGTTCGGTTTTACGATGTTTGAACTCTGATTATAGCGGGATAAGTTAAAATTCATAAATTTCTATGAACGGATGTACATCATTATAAAAATGAACGATTCACCTACAGAATTGATGGCAATCATATCGTTGAACAGGAAAACACCGTAGTTAGTAATCATGGAGATTTAGACAATTACGATATATTTTAAACGCCGAAAGTATATTCATTTAAACCAGTGCTGTGAATAGATAATTTTTAAATAAAACATCGTGTCGCGATGGACATCAAGCTTATAAAAGTGGGAATGACACATGATTTTGGATATTTTAGCAACAGCATTTGAAAACAAAATTTCAAACTTTAGGTCGGTTACTCAGTTATCAAACGAGATTAGTAATGTTTGCATTGTAACTGCTCGGCAACATAAAGGGGCACCATGATGATTGTATGAACTCTATTTACTGATAATATTATAACCCTGACTTAATGTTAGTATATTTAATATTATTAGTATAGTATAGTTAATATATCAGATTGATCCTAGAACTAAGTTCTAAACCTGTGTTACAGATGTATGTGTACTTATGCCTGTACGCATATTTTTTTAAACGTATGTGTGTATGTGTTTTTAAAGAAAAATAGTTTGTTTTTCTTGCATATCTATAACGTTATCTTTGATATTGTGTTATGATATTTTTACTTATTTTATTAAGAAATAAGACTCTGTTTCGCTTATTCCCCTAACAAAACATTCAGAATTAGGATCTTTTTTGTGTCTGCGAGTAAGGTTGATATTAATAAAGTCGTTGAGACAAAAATACGCGGTGGATAGTACTCCTGCGGTTGAACATACGGAATCCCTAATAAGAGAGGCTTACAGCGAATAACATCTGGGGCCCGAGGACGGCAAACACTTGGCTGTAAACACGAGGTTACAGTAAGAAAAATGTTTTTGTTTCCCAGAGCTTTCCTTATATTTTGTCATATCTCGTGTTATGTGTACATTGCCCTGTGGCGATGTACGATCTTGTTTATTTATCTAACTGGCGTTTACTTTGTGTAATATGAAATCTTTTTAAGATTTACGCTCATTCGTAAATGTTGTGCGAGTTTGTTTCTCTGGCATCAAATATAATTTATTAAATGGATATTTTACTTAAATTTACATCACACAAAGTTAACTTCATTCAGATTATAATAAATGTGACAGTTAATAAACTTTTATAGTCTTTAAAAATATCATATTAATTTTTCACTTGAGTATGTACAGACATACATGTCTTAAGGTTTCCCTTTTAATTTTCCTTTCTTTCTGCTACTACTACTTTTGCGACAAATGCATTTTTTTGTTCATAATCTATCTTAACAAGAAATGAATATGAGGAACTTTATTTTCTATTTCTCTTTCGTCTCTATCCTTACGCTTCTTCCATTCCTCTGTCTCCTCTCTCTGTCTTTTCATCATTCCTACATTTTATATCTTATCTATTTTATATCTCTTTTATTATATTTTCATTTATATTTATTATTTTTTCCTTTCTCTACATTATATTACATTTACTTAAATAGGTATATTGTATGCACTATATGCATATTGTATTTATTTACAAGGCCACGTGGTATTTTATGATTATCTTTTCCAAAGATAACTTATTAAGGACTTCATCGATACATCTCGACATAAATATACCACAATATTATGAGTCAGTGGTGTCTTATCTACAAAGTAATCTACCAAGGGAAGGATATTTATTATCTTCTTTTGCACCCCCCTGCATTGCAGATTCTGGACACGTAGTGTCTGGCGAGTCTAATTCTACTTCTAATTTTGTACCCTATCGACGCGTACCGTAACAGACAGATAATATTACAATGGAATTCTTCACATCGCCCTTTCGAAAATGTGTGAACATCGCTTTATTATCCTAATGTTTGTATATAATTTTATTTTTTAACCATTTAATTAAGGCGGTTAATAAGATAATGACTTTATTCTATGACGTAAATAACAATGCAATATATTGTTTAGAACAAACTAGAATGTTAAAAGAATGACTCCACAAAGAATTTTAGTTAGAAAGTAAGTTATAGTAGTGGTAGTGGCATTTATGTTTGCTTACAAATAAGACTATTTTTTGATAACAAATTTGAATGTATTGCAGTACACATTAATAGGACACATGATAAATAATATAAACTTTAAGGCTTAGACGATATAAAGTTAGATGTACGTGGTACACCCAAAAAATATAAAACACCCCGAAAACGTGTACTATTCACGGCATGCGCAAAATGAAGTCGGTAAAATATCTAAGACATTTGTCAGTCGATTACCTGAGAGGGAGGCTCCCTCGATAATATTACAAAATTCACCGTCCCCTACAATGTCTTACTGCGCTTATGAATATAAATTTTCTTGCCAATCTCCTTTATAGATGTACATGTAGCTGTAATAGGCAATACACCTTTCCCTTCGCTGCTTTTTCGTTTCATTATTTTATTAAAAAAAATATACATATATATACTTTAAATAACTTATATTAAAAAAAACAATTTATCATCGTTACCGCCATGCATTGAGATTTACAATACCTCAGGAGTTGCAGCTGTGATGCAGCCCTTTGAGAACAGACACTTGAGTATCCTAAATTGGATCGGTTCGGAGTAAGCGTCATGTAATGATTTAATGTATGGTCTGCAAAACGTTAAGGTCGAATCCACCATTCGACTAATGATGTGAACCATCTACTAGCACACGCTTAAGCATAGTTGGAATAGTTACCAAGAATGTTGTTAACATTAAAAATATTGTTAGCATTCTTTATAAAAGACGGTTATGAGTTGAGAGAAAGAAAGCACAGAAGAAATTATGTGAACGTGAAACATGCAGTAAGTAGTAGAAAGCCTATATCAAGCTAGTGGAGCAATCTTGATATTCAGTGGTTATATGCGGCAAAGGATGCAAAATTCCTTCTCAGCTTTAATAGGAAAAAACTTGGTTGTTTTTGGTTCCAGCAGCTCTCCATTACAGTCAAATGGAAGGAGCCTTTAATAGGGAGCTCAACCCAGATATTCCACAGGAGATTTTCCACAATTGAGAGCAGAATCCCATTTATCAAATATCAAGCTAGTGGAGCAATTATGATATTCAGTGATTATATGCGGCGAAGGATGCAACATTCCTTCTCAGCTTTAACAGGAAAAAACTTGGTTGTTATTGGTTCCAGCAGCTCTCCATTACAGTCAAATGGAAGGAGCCTTTAATAGGGAGCTCAACCCAGATATTCCACAAGAGATTTCCCACAATTGAGAGCAGAATCCCATTTATCAAATATCAAGCTAGTGGAGCAATTATGATATTCAGTGATTATATGCGGCGAAGGATGCAACATTCCTTCTCAGCTTTAATAGGAAAAACCTTGGTTGTTATTGGTTCCAGCAGCTCTCCATTACAGTAAAATGGAAGGAGCTTTTAATAGGGAGCTCAACCCAGATATTCCACAAGAGATTTCCCACATTTGAGAGCGGAATCCCATTTATCAAATATCAAGCTAGTGGAGCAATTATGATATTCAGTGATTATATGCGGCGAAGGATGCAACATTCCTTCTCAGCTTTAATAGGAAAAAACTTGGTTGTTATTGGTTTCAGCAGCTCTCCATTACAGTCAAATGGAAGGAGCCTTTAATAGGGAGCTCAACCCAGATATTCCACAGGAGATTTCCCACAATTGAGAGCAGAATCCCATTTATCTTATTCCCAGCGGTTACTTTTCTGTTCTGTATAAAATGTATTCGCACATAAATCTCCATCCGTTAATGCATAATTAGCGTGTTAATTAAGGCGAGTCAAATTTTTCGCAATTATACCGTTCGTTGAATTGAAATTGTTTCATTATGCAAATTATAATCAACTGTTAAAAGGATTGCAGCGTTCAGGGACGGTATAATTTTGTGTGCGAAATGTAAGGGATTTTTTTTAATGTAATTGTAAAGACATTAGTTGATGGTTTAGCAGCAGATTTGAATAAGTTATATTTAAAAGTCACTTATTCTTCGAAGTTGGAGAATTTCAATAGGAGAGAAATTGTTATGAGACTCGTGGTAGTTCTAGGCATTCCAAAGCAGCTTCGAAAACAATACTCGTTATAGTGTAATCTCTTGTCTACGTTTCTCCAATGGCGATTGAAGACTGTTTAAGTATTCGAGTTTACTTCCATAATACAGGTAAGTTATATAAATTGTATATATTATTTAAATGTTTCGTATGAAAACTGTTTAAATTTATTAAGCTTTGTACTTTAAAAGTTTCGTAGATAAAGGATATAATTATTATGTATTTGAATGATTTTTTTAAAGTGTAAGCAAATAAGAGAAACTCATTTAATCGTATGATTGTTACCAATCTTTTGCGTTATAGTTGGACATATTATATGTAATTGAATAACATCTCAGATCTACTTATCTATTGTTATGCTATGTCTTTTTACGCCAAGATTATTAAGTCTCAAATGTGACAGATGGTGAGCACACTTTTAGCTAGCTACAGCTACAAATTTTTGCAACTAAATTAAAGCTGTAGTACAAACATGTTATTGTAACGACCACAATTTATATTATGCTAAATTCTCTTGGATTTAGTTTAGGTGGATTATTCAAGATCCTTCCATCTAAAATAATCCACAGGGATTAGCCGTATATAGCTCTTCGCTATAATAGTTAGTGGTTGACGCATCCGTCCGCGGTGCCGCTTACAAGGCTCACATCTAAAATTTCTAACGCACAAAGGATGTGGGTTACCCCGGCGGAACCGAGATCCGTGTATTGAAGTAAGTACCTTTAATAATATTCCGAAGTCCTTGGCTTGCTACATTTTGCATAATACATTTTAGATAACATAACGATATAAAATTTACGAGTAAATTTTGTCTGAAATTGCGACTTTTTTCTCTTTGTTTTGGCCTAGCTACAGCTGCGTGGTGAATGGACTGGTGTGGCGCAATTTTGTCATCATGTAGACAAAACTGCGAAAAATACAGATATCGCGAGTTTGTATTTTTGTATTCGTACATCTATAGATATAATTAACGTTGGAGTGTCTGTTTATAATATTAAACTAAACGTTTTTTACTAGATGCAAATGAATATAGATACGGTACATATACAAGTTTTATATAAATAGATGTTTAACAATTTTTGTCCGTCCGTCTGTTTATTCCGGCTAATCTCTGGAACAGCTGTACCGATTTTGCCGAGACTTTTGGCAGATAGCTACGATGTAACTTAGGCTACTTTTATATAAGAAAACTTTTTAATAAATAGTTTTTTATCGCAGGTAACACTGCGAGTCGCAGCACAAAAAAAAAAAAAAACACCGAAAATTTAATTTCGCCTGCCTGTCCTTTATCTTTGTAAAATAAATAGTCAATAAATAACATTTATAGTTACTAATATTTAGCCGTGGTAGCCAAAGCGACTGGGCGACCGTTTCAAGTGGAAGTGCCGGCACCAATCACACTGTATATTTGAATTTTAATTGCTGATTTACCACGTGCCCGGTGTAAAAAGTGTTTATACTTTAAATCGAAAAAAAACAAAAATCTAGAATAAATATAATTACTTTACATTATATTATTCCCTGTTATTTAATAAAATACAGTTTCATGACAATTAATAATTATTATCACAGTAAATCTGTTTTAAAAAGAAAGAAAGAATACATAGAGAGATTTTTATATAAAATAGTTTTTGTAGACCAGTAGCGTGCCACATAAATCTAGAATATTGTAGTTGTATTTACATACGATGCGAAAGTATCTCTAAGGAATACGGAATATAATGAAAGATCTTACGCCTTTTGAGCCAGCGAGTGTTTCACCAAATTGACGTTGAACATAGAATCATGCGTTCTTTTGATATGGTAATCCGTCCCTACCCTTGGGCAATAATCGATTATTAAATAGGCAAAAATCGGGATGATCAGTGCGAAACCCTCCGTAAGAGTCTTAAGCGGGTCTTTATGAGTGAAAATGCCCATTGTAGGTCAAATCCAGGCCTGTTGATCTCGGAATAATTTATCAAGAATGTTCCGATTGACTCAAATTGCCGAGTATTTCTTTTCCATTGCTGTAATTCAGCTTAAAATATTCGCATAAATCTGTACGTTCTTTAACAAGTATTATTACTCCATTAACAAACAAATTTATAAAAAAGACATTTTTATGATAAAAGAAATTTCATTATCCTATACTTCCTAGAACACACTTTCTTAATCAGTGATTGGAGCATTAAGAGACTAGAAAATAATTAAATAATTTAAAAGAAAATGGCTCGTCACTTTCTGAACGAAAAAAAAGTATTTAAAATAATTACCATTATTTTTATTAATAATATCGTGATAATAGGCAACCAGACGGAGAAATTTGTTGAAATATTTTATATGTAGAATAAATACGTAATTATATGTTGTATCTAATATAATTATTATCTTGTAATTAAGTATAAAATAAATAAATTCCAAAGGCGTATTATATATAAAAATTTCCATTCAATGCTTTTATTTTAATAACACATTATTAACTAGAAGTATTTTTAATCTTCATGAAGATTTTAAGGTTGTTTCAAAAATACCAACATTATAGATTACATCAAAAGACATATGACATTTGATTTAAAAATAAATTTTCTCCTCGAACTCTTCTGTATTCTAAAAATTTAAGTACAATATTATTGAAATAGAGAAAAGTTTTCAGACATAGAGTCATTTGTTGAAATTATATTGACGATCGTATTTTTCTTTGTAACGACAAATATTTTTTTTAAATCTTATTTGTCTTTGCTCAAACCGATTTCACAGATTTATGTTATTATTATATACTAGCTGACTTCATCCGCGTGGAATTTGACAAAAAAGTTATTTAGTTTATTAAATTAATTTTCATGGCGTATAAGGGCACTGCATAATCAATTAATAAGAAATACCATAATGGGTTTCCAATATAGAATAATAAAAGAAAAAAGACTTTTCTCCATACATTTTTGTATGTTTTGTATAAATCAATACAACCCTTGTGTCGCGTCAGATGCAAGTGCCTCGCCGCGTGACCCGTGTGACCACTGCAATGAATATTTATAGAACACAACACAATCTACGCCTCGCCCCATCGCACTCAATTTGTATCTGCTGGACGCAAATACTAATTACAAAGCAACAACGATATTCAATGTAGGGGTAATCTCAATAAACAAGGATTTGGAGAAGTATGAATATTCAGGACAGCAACAGAAGTGTTCCAGAGTCATAAAAATAACCGTATGTCCCGTATAGAATAAAGTATAGTAGTATAGTTTTGTAATATATTCTATATGTTTGAACAAGCGGAGACACCAATTAGATTTAAGACTAACAATTATAGCAGGTTAATGATGCGTCAGTCCTTTAGTTCTGGGCTCTCAAGAATAAGACTACGGTATCCTCTGCCTGTCGTAAAAGGCGACTAAAAGGGCTCGCGGGTTCACTGGGCGACAAGGGTGGAGGCCTTTATCGTCCGCCAAGGTAGACCCGGGAAGAAGGCGACATCGGCTGGCCCGTGTCGCCTTGTACTGCGAGGACACAGGGGGAGGGAGTAAAGCACCTCCCTCCACTCCTCCGGGATGTGCTCTCCTTGAGCACAGTGCAGAGGGGTTCCTGTGCGTTCCTCTGGAGATCCCGGAGCCCCTAACCATGCACCAGGGAAGGGCCACCGGGGAAGGTTTTAGTGGGTCAAACCCCACATAACCGCCACCTTCCCCCCAGAAGGTGGGGTATCTTTTTGTAGATTTCTTCCCCGTTAGCAAAAAAGAAAAGGTCAATGATGCGTCAAGTATCAAGAAGTGCTGGCTTAACACAACCCCTTTTCCTTTTAATACTTTTTCGCGAATGTTGAGGTGCAAAAGGAAAAGATAAGGTATAGAAGCATACTTAAACACCTACTGCCGGTAAACAAAAAACGTGAACAAGAACGTCTTTCGAATAGAGTGTCAGTCTGCAGTTGAAGCGATACTTTCTCTCTATTTATTTTATAAAAACACGAGCGAAACATTTTTCAATCATTAAGAGACTTGAAAATAAAATACGATGACTTCAATTCATCTGTTTTTCTTAATGTATTCAATCCGTTTCGACATCAGACATTTACTAACCGAATTTGATTTCTTTTTGTTTGAAACGGTTTTGCTTTCAGTCAGGTTTATGTTAATTTTGCTGACCCTGGAATAGGTCCTCATAGGTGGTTTGATAATTCTAGGTGAAGCTAGAATGTGGAAGATGGAAGAGGATATAGTCGCAACTTTTTTTTTTTTTATTTAATTTAATACATTTTACAAATAAAATTTACACAATGAAGCGCATCCCAAAAACCTATCCCAGGTTTGTCTGGATGCTCAGCATTCAGTCCTCGTCCATTTTTACAGTAATAGTGATTTAAAAGAGAATACCGCAACACCTCGTCACGAGCCGTTGCGAGCATTCTTTGCAAACGAACGCACACACCCATCGTAAGCGAAGACGCCTCAATGCGTGTGAGAGTTCGATACAGGCTGTTCTTAATATATATATATTTTTTTACACATGTTATAAAAATATTTTTTTAAAACAGTTTTAATGTTTTTGTTGTTAATGTCATTTTTGTTTGTAATGGGAGTTTATTGATTAGTGTCGGTATTAGGTATTGCGATGTTCGCTTACCGTATATGTCAGAATGAGATGGTATTTTCAGTTTTTTATGTGTTATACTTCTTGTATTGGTGGGGTGATCAATGGGTATTTGAATCTCAGTTCGAAAATATTGTTCTGCTAGGAGGCCTTCCTAGTAATATATAGTTATTGCTGCTGCAACTATATTACTAGGATACTTCGGATATAAAAAGGCCGTCTACGCGTAGTAGCGATTAATAGACGTGAAATTGTTTATAGCATTTTTTTTATTTTAATTGCTTTGCGGTGAAGGAAATACTTTGTAAGGAAACGTGAACGTCTAAGAAAAAATTCGAAGACTTGTGAATTCTAGCAATCAGTAAAGGGGCTGCGTGACGGACTATGTCGTAGTACTCTTAACAATGTTAATTTCAATTAATCAATTTTGAATAATGCTAAAATGACGAAATTAACCACAACACAGTAACAAAAATATACGTACACTTTATTGATATAAATGTTAACAGCAAAACCATATAAAATAGATGAAATGTATAAATAGTAATTCATCTATTTTATAAAATTATTAGATAGAAAATTTTATAAAACAAAACATGAAATTTTAAAGTAACTGGAAACACTATGAAGGTTGTGAGAATATGTTAAAAGTCAATTATCTAGCACTTACTCATTAACTCACACATACACGCATAAACACACACACAAACTATATTCAATATGTCTATAAGTAAAATATATATAGTACAAGTATAAATAGTCATGAGTGGAAAGACTGCCACCTATCCCAAGAGAAATTCTTAGTTTAAGTGGCAGTGAATTTTAAATTGTATTAATACTCATAGCAAATTAACAAATTATTAGTATTCCTGTTATTATAATTTCGTTATTTAATAAAGAATATTATTATTATACTAGGTATTAGGTTAGAATTTATATCAGCCCTGTAGTTCTGGGCTCTCAAGAATAAGACTACGGTATCCCCTGCCTGTCGTAGAAGGCGACTAAAAGGGGCCTCGGGTTCACTGGGCGACAAGGGTGGGGGCCTGCGTCGTCCAACAAAGTGGACCCGGGAAGAAGGCGACATCGGCTGGTCCGTGTCGCTTTGCGCTGCGAGGGCACAGGGGGGGGAGTAACCTCCCCCCCGAGATGTGCTCTCCTTGAGCACAGTGCAGAGGGCTCCGGTGCGTTCCACTGGAGATCCTGGAAACCCTCACCATGCACCGAGGAAGGGCCACCGGGGAGGTTTTAGTGGGTAAGAACCCCACATAACCGCCGCCTTCCCCCCAGAAGGCGGGGTATCTTTGTGAAGATTTCCTCCCCGTCAACAAAAAAAAAGGTTAGAATTTATATTAATAAAATGGACTTATAAATTAAAAATTTTCTGTAATAATTCAAGCAGCATTAATAACCTTATAGGTTTAAGTGTCTACGAAACATAAAAAATAGTATGAGGCTCACCATACTATGAATTAATGAACTATAAGTAGAAGGGTAATTGAAATGTTTAAAATAAAAAAATACAATTTATTACAACCAATATCAGCTATATAATCATATATACTATAAGAACTTTTAAAGTTTGCAATGCAGTACACAGAAATAATTTAATAGTATTGGTAAATATTGAAATAATCGAAGTATATTGTACACATGTACATAAATGCAACCAGAAGAGGTCACTGACCACTTGAGACGACGACGTTGCAGATTTTATCTCAAGCCCGTCGCGCCGAATATGACGACTTTTTGCAAAACCTCCAAAAGATGTCTGAAGAGGCCCGCTCCGAGGCGAACGCTGAACAGAAATGCATTACGCCGTTCCGCCGCAATTACGATATTACTCTAGACTGCTGTAATTACATAAAACAAAAACGAAATTTCGGTGTGCTATGTTATGTGTCGTTATGTGGTCTCACCTAGTTCTTTTTATAACAGAAAGTGCATTTAAAAATCGTACTAAAGTAGCAGTTGGATGTGGAATATTTTTTTAACCGAGAATGGAGCAAGCTACCTAGCGGCTAACATTTATTTATTTATATCAAGAAAAATTATAACACAAATTACAGATACTCCAATTTGATGTTATAAAATCTAAGTTAAATATATATGATTAAAATTAAAACAAATAAAAAGCAGCTTGATGTATTGACAATAAATAAAAGTCAAAAACCTTCTACGCATTTGTAGCTTCGATAAAGACCAACTGACATGGTTTTAAGTGATCTCAGTCTCTCACTAACATCTACTTAAGGGATTGTTTGCCTCACTGAGGGAAACCCAGAACTATATCTATATACTGTACATCTACATAATTAATCAAAATATTTTTTTCTCCCAGTAATCTACCGACGATAGTCGATTCAAAAATCGAATGGTTAGCGACAGAAAACGAAGACTTGCGTTGGAATAGAGCTGTATTAAGCGCTACTTAAGATATGTCACACTAGAAATATCCCCTAAGTAGATCTAGCATTCAGCACTTGTAAGGATACCGAGTGGCTTCTGGTTTTGCATAATGTAATAGTCGTAGACAGCCAGTTAGTAAACAGTAAAAAAATCTGTATATATTATAACTTTTGCAGACAGCTTTGGATGAAATGTCTTCTCTTTGCATTCTCTATCTCATTTAATAAGGGAGTGTTCTGAGAAATTGTGCGGAATCATCCCAGCTACCGATTTCCATTACCGCACCAGCAGAATTCCAAATTCCATCGACACCATTTGACGGTCTGAACGTTTCTCGCGTAACTTTCTTCTACGCACTGTCAACCTGTGGTAACAACTGTCACCAGCGGTGTTACCGAATCTGCACGATTTGGGGAGATACAAAAAACGATCCTAATCTTATTTAATCCTGCAATGTATAATCAGCTCCTTCGGTGTGGTGGATGTTCATGCTCGTTTGCCCTTTGTTATTATAATAATTCCTCGTTCAGTAGTTACCCATTACATATTTTCAAACATGGACAAGTGTTGGAACAAATACGTGCAATATGAAGAGAATAAACATTGTTGGAGTTTGGAGGCACATCTCGCCCTGAGCTTGATCGGAAATTCCGTTACCCGCAGAGGGAATCGACTAGTGCGAGCGCACTCGGTCCGTTTGAACTTTCCTAAGTTTGCCGTCGCGGCACCAAACTCTTCTATGTGTGCCTAGGGCGCCCATATCTTTGCGTATAAGGCACTAGTACAAATATTATTGTCTACTTAAAGGTGATACGATGGAAATTAAATAACTATCAGAGGGAATTAACAAAAGATCAGACCTCTAAACCTATACAATTGGAACTGAGTAGCCTACAACTGTTTATACTACAGTTATTTAACTTAAAGTTAAAGTTACAGCCTTTATATATATAATATATATGTCCCACTGCTGGGCACAGGCCTTCTCTGTAAACAGAGTATAAGGGCATAGTCCACCACGCGGCCCTAGTGCGGATTGGTAGACTTCACATGCCTTAGAAATTTTTTCTAAGACATGTAGGTTTCCTCACGATGTTTTCCTTCACCACCGAGCACGTGGATAATCAGCACATAAAATTGCAATAGCTTCTATTGTGCTAAAATGATCGAACTCGGTTAAGCATGCAATTATGCAACAAGAGCCAACCGCCTGGACACTGAGCTACCACGGCTCTATTTAACTTAATTGTATTTAAATAAAATCATAATATAAAATTATATTTATCACTAAATTATATTTAAGAATAAAACAAAAACTGACTATAAATCAAATCAAAAGTGACGAATCAAACATTAAACGTTACTACGCGCGGAAGACGTTCTATTCGCGCCTATATTGTTCTTACGCATTCGAGCTGGCTGTCGTTATGAACTAATGAACCCAGCCTTAGCTTGTAATTAACTGACCAATATCTCAATAAACCATACCATACGATTTATAACAGTTCCCTAGCATATATTCAGCATCCAAGGTCAACAAATGTATGTACGTATATAAGATGAATTCGGAATATTAATAAAAAACAAGAATAACTGTGTGTTGCTTTGTATTTCAAGGAAACCACATTAAAAGTTTATTCCTGTTTTTACTAAACAATGTTATATAAATTAAATAATGACATCTATTCTATTTCTGTTTTACATCACTGATATATCTTTTTCAATTATGTCACAACAAACCTCCATAGACTTCACTATGGAGGTTTTCTTAAAATTAAAACAAAGCAGCTTGATGTATTGACAATAAATAAAAGTCAAAACCTTCTACGCATTTGTAGCTTCGATAAAGACCAACTGACATGGTGTTAAGTGATCTCAGTCTCTCACTAACATCTACTTAAGGAATGTTTGCCTCACTGAGTGAAACCCAGAACTACGAGTATATCTATATACTGTACATCTACATAATGAATGTATATATTTTTTCTCCCAGTAATCTACCGACGATAGTCGATTCAAAAATCGAATGGTTAGCGACAGAAAACGAAGACCTGCGTTGGTATAGAGCTGTATTAAGCGCTACTTAAGATATGTCACACTAGAAATATCCCCTAAGTAGATCTAGCATTCAGCACTTGTAAGGATACCGAGTGGCTTCTGGTTTTGCATAATGTAATAGTCGTAGACAGCCAGTTAGTAAACAGTAAAAAAATCTGTATATATTATAACTTTTGCAGACAGCTTTGGATGAAATGTCTTCTCTTTGCATTCTCTATCTCATTTAATAAGGGGAGTGTTCTGAGAAATTGTGCGGAATCATCCCAGCTACCGATTTCCATTACCGCACCAGCAGAATTCCAAATTCCATCGACACCATTTTGACGGTCTGAACGTTTCTCGCGTAACTTTCTTCTACGCACTGTCAACCTGTGGTATCAACTGTCACCAGCGGTGTTACCGAATCTGCACGATTTGGGGAGATACAAAAAACGATCCTAATCTTATTTAATCCTGCAATGTATAATCAGCTCCTTCGGTGTGGTGGATGTTCATGCTCGTTTGCCCTTTGTTATTATAATAATTCCTCGTTCAGTAGTTACCCATTACATATTTTCAAACATGGACAAGTGTTGGAACAAATACGTGCAATATGAAGAGAATAAACATTGTTGGAGTTTGGAGGCACATCTCGCCCTGAGCTTGATCGGAAATTCCGTTACCCGCAGAGGGAATCGACTAGTGCGAGCGCACTCGGTCCGTTTGAACTTTCCTAAGTTTGCCGTCGCGGCACCAAACTCTTCTATGTGTGCCTAGGGCGCCCATATCTTTGCGTATAAGGCACTAGTACAAATATTATTGTCTACTTAAAGGTGATACGATGGAAATTAAATAACTATCAGAAGGAATTAACAACAGATCAGACCTCTAAACCGATACGATTGGAACTGAGTAGCCTACAGCTGTTTATACTACAGTTATTTAACTTAATTGTATTTAAGTAAAATCATAATATAAAATTATATTTATCACAAAATTATATTTACGAATAAAACAAAAACTGACTATAAATCAAATCAAAAGTGACGTTCTATTCGCGCCTATATTCTTCTTACGCATTCGAGCTGGTTGTCGTTATGAAGTAATAACCCAGCCTTAGCTTGTAATTAACTGACCAATATCTCAATAAAGCATACCATACGATTTATAAGAGTTCCCTAGCATAAATTCGGCATCCAAGGTCAACAAATATAAGATGAATTCGGAATATCAATAAAAACAAGAATAACTATGTGTTGCTCTGTATTTCAAGGAAACCAGATTAAAAGTTTATTCCTGTTTTTACTAAACAATGTTATATAAATTAAATTATGACATCTATTCTATTTCTGTTTTACATCACTGATATATCTTTTCAATTATAAATACAACAAACCTCCATAGACTTCACTATGGAGGTTTCGTACAAATTAAAAAATAAATATTATTATTTTTTACATCTCCCCGAAGGAGAAAAATTTTCCTGTCAAATTCCACATCATTCCAGGCTTCTCTTCTTCCTGTGTATATGGAGTAAGCTTCGTAAAATAAAAGAGATTTGATTGTATTTTCCTGTGTCCTGTTACACTCCTAAATATAGAGTTTGAGATTTTCTACAATTATATAGGGTCCATTTCTTCTTCTTCTTTTGGTGCCATCTTCTATCGAAGGTTATGACTATCATGGCGATTTGGACCCTCGACACAGCAGCACGAAATAAAGAACGTGTGCTCTTATTTATTATATAGGGTCCAATTCTAATCTAGTCCAATTTCTTTCTGTTCATTCTGTATCCATTCTCGACATACACTAAGTCTTCTATAATGTTTTCAAAGAATTTCCTATTTTGTCAAATAACTTTTATTGTAGTAATGTGATGTTATTGTGTTTTGCAGTACTATTTTTCTGTCCTTGATCCATATTCTTCTTTTGGTACCTTTTAACATACTGTTTTTTACCTTAGCATAAGCCGCCGTCTTACATAACACCTTGTGATGACCAACGGACTGCATTTCTTCTGGTAATACATAATTTTCATTTTCCTCTGTAGTTATTAATGTTATAGAGCATATATTTGTATTACCATCAGTCCCAGGTAACACAGTAAATTCAAACCGGAGTCTTGGCATTTTCTCTTGTTACTAGTAATGTGGTTTTATAAGATGAATTCGGAATGTCAATAAAAACAAGAATAACTATGTGTTGCTCTGTATTTCAAGGAAACCACATTAAAAGTTTATTCCTGTTTTTACTAAACAATGTTATATAAATTAAATAATGACATCTATTCTATTTCTATTTTACATCACTGATATATCTTTTTCAATTATGTCACAACAAACCTCCATAGACTTCACTATGGAGGTTTCGTACAAATTAAAAAATAAAATAAATATTATTATTTTTTACATCTCCCCCAAGGAGAAAATTTTCCTGTCAATTTCCACATCATTCCAGGCTTCTCTTCTTCCTGTGTATATGGAGTAAGCTTCGTAAAATAAAAGAGATTTGATTGTATTTTCCTGTGTCCTGTTACACTCCTGAATATAGAGTTTGAGATTTTCTCTACAATTATATAGGGTCCATTTCTTCTTCTTCTTTTGGTGCCATCTTCTATCGAAGGTTATGACTATCATGGCGATTTGGACCCTCGACACAGCAGCACGAAATAAAGAACGTGTGCTCTTATTTATTATATAGGGTCCAATTCTAATGTCGTCCAATTTCTTTCTGTTCATTCTGTATCCATTCTCGACATACACTAAGTCTTCTATAATGTTTTCAAAGAATTTCCTATTTTTGTCAAATAACTTTTTATTGTAGTCATGTGATGTTATTGTGTTTTACAGTACTATTTTTCTGTCCTTGTCCTTAAAAAATAAAATAAATATTATTATTTTTTTACACATATATATATATATATATATGTTATAGATGAAACTCATGACAGAATCGACCTTATGACTGCATAAACAATAAAAACGATCGATTACCTAACAATAAATCTGCTTAGAGATAGAACTAAAAACTTTCACCTGTGAATATTATGATTATATTTCTATTTAGAATTAAATAATTAAAAAAGTAATTGTGTTAGTGACGAAATTTCGGACTGACTGTAAAAATAATAATTTCATGGTTACCCTATATGCACTTCAGCGAACTGTACGTGATTGAATTCCGTACGTATAAAAGTTTACGTTTAAAGAGCATAGTTTACATTCTTACCCCGCAAAATAGCATAGGAGATGCGTCAACTTGTGGGTTATCCACGTTTTATTAGTTCTCAAGTTTAATTTCCACATTTTGAGTCTGATAATGTTACATTCACTAGTATGTACTTTCATATAATTACTAAGGGATCAAAGCAAATATAATAAAAATATTACATCGTATTTAATAATAATAATAATATATACTTTATTTCAAACCAAAAATTCATGTACAAACCAGTTCGATAATAGCCGCAGTAGTAAAAACTGTGTCGCAGCTATTAACGCCCATCTCCAAACAGTTAAATACAAATACAAATACAAATAAAAATTTACTAAAATTAACAATTTATAACGTAATTTAGTTTAATCGTTTTGTGTGTGTGAGTGTGTTTGTGTGTAAAAGGTTGCGTGTGTTGAAGAGTGACTGTATGTTTAGGGACGAGTATGAAGGGGGTGAGTTACTCTGACTGTATTATGGTTTTAAAAGATCTTCTGTATATTCATACGAGAGGGTTTGGAGCCATTCAGTAACATGTGTCTTACATTCCTTTAGTGGTAATTGGTATATATGTAATAATTTATTTACTTGTTTAAATCTAGGTTATTCATATTTCGGACATAGATAAGATTTACTTAAATACTAATAATAAATAATTAGATACAAACATACAAACGTATTTATAAATATATACGTTTCAAATTATATATTATAAAAAGACAAAACGTGTATAATAAGGAATTAATATGACATATTTACATGTAACAAAACTTTTAGCTTTGATTTTGAAATTATTTATCGTCTGACTTTTCCTGATGGACGCAGGAAGAGAGTTGCGTGTGTGTGGAGTCATCTACAAGGTTTGGGGCCTCATGGAATTCTGAGCCTCGGGGTGTTACCCCATTACCCGGTTATCAGCGCAGGGGCGACTGCTCCCCTGGTCTTGGGTACCGTTTTGGAATGGATTTTTAGGAATAACTATTTTACGTAGGGCTAATCCCTCAAGCGTCAGCCGCGACGAATCTATCTTATACGCCCTCCCGACCTCTCGGTCTCGATTGAGACGGAGGTCGAGAGCCCTCTACCTACGAGTTCAAAAGCTCCCTAGAATAGGGGAATTTGAGCCTACGAAGAGAGTTGCACAGACGGACAGCGCGTACGGAAAATGAGTTGGTTTAAGAGTTGGTGTCATGCGGAGATGTTTTTAGTATGAGATTCTCTGATGATCGCAAATTCAATGAGTCGCCCTTGTCAGAATCGAAGTTATATATTTATTATACAGATATATTTTAGTAAAATAAGAGATCCGGTCGGGCAGTACATAATAATACACAATATATAGAACAACGTAGATAACCAGAGAGTACTTAGCTTATGTACAGAGGCATTACCGACGAACAACACTAATAACACTCTCAACACTAACAACACGACACACGACAACTCTAAGGCCTTCGAACTGTACTACTGCTCTTATGCTATTGTGAGGAGTCAACAACATGACTCCTCACAAATCCTTTATATATTTAATACCGTTTGGTTTTAACAGCACATACCTTAACAACTAGTTATTCGTATTAAATACAAATCAAATACAAATACTTTATTCAAAAAAATTTCCTTACAAATACACGAACTCCCTGACTCCTGAACTAGGAGTTAAACCTGTATCTCAGGAATCAGTGCCCTCTCCCACTGCCTTACATCAATTTCATTTCAAATTTAATTTAACAAACAAAGAAAAGTATATTTATTTTAACAGGGATATAAAAGATTTAAAAGAAAAATTAAATAAATATTCGTATATAAATAAATAAATGTGAAGTGTGTGTGTGTGTAAGATGTGTGGTATTTATATTTTAAGCATAATTTCTTCCGTCTGCTTATAATCGAGCGACAACAGCCAGTTTTTAATTTTGGCTTTCATTTTATATGTGTTCTGTGGATGAAAGTTTAAGATCTTGTTAATTTTATTATAACACACATATACCATATGTGTCGAATAAACGAATCTGTTATAAATATACTCGTATAGTAACTGGTAAATGCATTTGACATATAATGTAAACATTCGAAACGAATCATTCGATAGTCAAAAGAGCAACTATAATACAATTATCTTTTTTTTTTGTTCACGGGGAGGAAATCTTCAGAAAGATACCCCGCCTTCTAGGGGGAAGGCGGCGGTTATGTGGGGTTCTTACCCACTAAAACCTCCCCTGTGGCCCTTTCCTCGGTGCATGACGAGGGGCTCCGGGATCTCCAGTGGAACGCACCGGAGCCCCTCTGCACTGTGCTCAAGGAGAGCACGTCCCGGGGGGGAGGTTACTCCCTCCCCCCCTGTGCCCTCGCAGCGCAAGGCGACACGGGCCAGCCGATGTCACCTTCTTCCCGGGTCCACTTTGGTGGACGACTCAGGCCCCCACCCTTGTCGCCCAGTGAACCCGAGGCCCACAATACAATTATCTAACACCCTCAATCTGAGACTTTGTTCATATTAAATCAAATAAAATATCCGATTAATTTAACACTGTACATCTTGAAGAATGTAAAAAAGTACACGGGATTTTAAAGAGTTAAATAACACGTTCAGCTAATTTATGTCAGGTCTTTAAAAAAAAAACAGGCATGGCGTGTTATGTTGCAGTACTAACGTGTTAATCTAACGAAGTTATCGCGTAAAGAGTGGTTGTCGGAGAAAATTGCTCAATCAAAGATTGTTGAGGTTAGGTCAAGCGTGACTTACCTCGTAAACTATATAATGGCTAGTCACTGAGCTATAACGTATTTATTAAGTATGCGTTATGCGAACATTTACGGTTACGATAAAAAAAAATAACAATTCGGTTGACATTAGGTATACGTAATACGTCTAGCAATTATATTAAACGTTATTTATTTATTGTTTATAATAAAAACATTGTTTTATTATCATATGTATGCATGAATGTTGTTGTTAGCTGGCAACACATGACACCCAGCGATTGTTATGCATAATAACTACTTCCAATGATATCTTAGTGATTTACCTGAACCTTATTGTATCTTTAATTCATAATTAATAATTTAGTTGATCGTCACATGAACTTGGCATTGTAAACAATAGTTTAACTTTATTAGTTGGTAATCTGACTTCTAATTAATTTTGTATAAAGATTGTGAGGACGCGCAGTTGTGACGGTATTCGTTATAAATAATTCTTTGTACAACATTACGCTGTCTCAATAAAGCGAGTGTATTAGTTGTTGGACTATTTTATTCCACGAGACCTACAAATTATAACAGTATCCTTTATAAATTTACATTATATATACACAATTTTTTTCCACTGTTAACTAAGAGCAAGTGCGTAAGCAAAATTAAACACATGAACAGAAAATAAAAATTGTATTACAAAATACGCCGTAAACATTTTAATAATGTTAATGGCGTATAAGGGCGCTGCAATCCATTGCAGCGGATTCAACCAAATACCATAATGGTTCTCAAATATAAAAAAATAAAAGAAAAAATACTTTTCCCTATACATTTTTGCAAATTAATACAACTTTGTGTCGCGCCAGTCAGTGCCCCGTCGCGTGACCCGTGTGACCACTACAATGAATATTTTTAAAACACAACACAAACTACGCCCAGCCCTATCGCACTCAATTTGTAGTCCCGCTTTAAGCAGCGCTAGTCGAGCGCCGCGCGTGACGGATCTGTGTGACGTTCACCATATTAACTAATACATTACATCTCTTAATTTCCCGCCAACGCTAATTTTAGAGGAATTGGTGGGTGCACTAAACTAAACACAACTAAACTATCCAACGAATTAATAATTTACAGTATGTACTTGATCAATAACCTTCTTTTAAGTCAGTTAAAGGTAATAAATAGCCCATGTTAATCCCTGTTCTATCAGCTATCTGTCAGTGAAAGTCCCGTCAAAATTGGGCCAGCCATTTCAGAGATTAGCGGGAACAAACAGACAGACAAACATTGTCAAAATGTTATTTTGGTATATGTATATATAGTATATTTACGGTACAGATATTTGCATATGCATGTAAAAAGTGGTTATTTGAATGTAAACGTAAAAAACAGATACTCTAATTTTATTTATAGGTAGATGTTTAGATGTCATTTTGGTAAATGTACCGTACATTACCGACTATAGCAACCACAAGGCTCCAAATTATTCGCTTCATGAATAATAATATGTTTGAAAAACAATTTATCTTCAAGTAATATTGCATTACGAATCAATCATAAGTAGAAGAAAACAATTTCCTGCCCCCGTAATAGAATCCGGCGTAATGAAACTCACTCACCGGGTTCCGGCTTTATTATACGCCTATTTTATATAGGTAATGAAAAATAAAAGAAACATTGTACTACTGTCGTTTCATTAACTAACGGTACTACTTAGCTGAAGGCAAAGTTGAGTGAGAGCGGCCGCTTCTCCATAACAATTACGGCACTCGGAAGTAATAAAAGTTCTCTTTTTTCCGCACGTGACGTTGAAATCAGCCGACTCTTATGGACGTGTTCTGCATCGCTTACCTACGTTTTCCCTTTTATTTTTCCTTATATTTTCCGTGCCATTCAACTACCATCAGCTCACTGTATTACTGGCGTAACCAACAGTTTATTAACTTAACAATGCTTTAATGCAGTAGTTGACCAGTTTTGTTATAATTATAAACTAGCGTACCCAGTACATCATTAAATATTTAATTGAACTCTCACAATATATTAAATTATTCATTTCTCTCCGTATTCATTCCCTTCTATCCGCATCATTAAATACAATATCATTCTTATCATTTATACAAAAACATATCGGATAAAGTTGATGTCAGAAATAAAAGTACGACGTACCTGCTTGACAGTTCAAAAAGAGTAGTGCTCCGTTTGTCACCAAACTTTACAGGATTACTCGCCATGTGAATCTGAAGATTCCCTGAAAGTTTCATTGAAATCGGTCCAGACGTTTCGGAGCATATATGGAACATACCCACACACTTTTTCTTTTATATAGATAGATTAATGCGTGATGTGGAATTACATAATGAAAAGTGATCATCGTGTCCACCCCACCACACTCGCTATACAGAAGTATAATATATCGCTAGATTATTCTGCGATGTTACATAAACATTAAAAAGACAAGACAAAAACCTTATTTTTTGAAGTCGGTTTAAATAGAGACAGACCGACTACACAACGTATTTACGTAATAAACTTCTCTCCAAAGAGGCCTCTGGGTTTTTAACGACCTCTTTTACTTAACGGCAGATATGAAAGAGTTGATTAGGGAAAGGGTCCCGGGGTATAATTCCATTGAAATGATTGATGTCTTTTGTCTAAAGAGACGCGATAACCAAAACTCCGTAACGAGTTCCCTTACCCCTCGCACGTGCAAATCGGATTTGTCTAATTTATTGCTCTGTCTCGAGGCACTGCGAGATGCCACGGTTACTTAGCTCTCGACACCTTACTGTAATAATAGGATCTCTAGAGGGATTTAAATTGAATCCCGCTGCAGTCGCGGCACGAGAGGATGTTTAACGCGGAGCGTCGTCTTGGAGACACAATCATCTTTTTACAAAAGGCTTTCCGTAAATATAGAAATAACAAAGGAAAACTAGTTATCATTATTATTATATAAAGAACTCATAAAATGTTATATACAACACTAATGTTATAAAGAAAAGAGGTGTGATGGCTTGTTGTGTATAAACTTTGAAACACTCTTGATTTCAATAAATAACATACGCCATTAGAAAGCTAGAAGTAACATAGGCTATGTTTTATTTAGGAACAGTAATATTTGAGTTTGAGCACTAATGGGATTTCTAAAGCATGCCAGAAGAAAAAGCACCACCGCACTGCTCGTCACTCGATCACGTAAAATACGTTATAAAATATTGAATTTCAGTAGATATAAAGATTTGTTATTTGTTAACTTCACTTCACTTCACATCTTCATTATTCGTACAGCAAATCATTCTTCGTACAGCAAAGGACTGGAATAGCTTGCCCGCGTCTGTCTTCCTTCCGATTACAATATGGGTATTTTCAAGAGTAGAGTGAATAGGCATTTACTAAGCTAGTGCGCCTTACCATCCAGGACTGCATTTCCACTTAACATCAGGTGGGATCGTAGTCAAGCACTTGCTTAGAAATTATAAAAAAAACATAGTTCCCCATAGTTAACATATTTAGTTCTATCTTTCGTGTCTTGTTATTCCTGTTTAAATGAATAGGAAGCTTGAAAAATGTATTTATTATCGATAATTTCGTATAATATATCCCAGCGTGGAAAAATCTGAAATTAATCCTATTTCCCTAATCTCCAATTTGCTAGAAGACTGTATAGGATCAAACGATTAGTTCAATTGTATGTGACAAGGGCAAATCCATCAACGTACATCAGTCATAAAATTTGAGTTAAGTACTGAGTGATTGAAGACAGTACCGACAAAATAGAATGCGCCGACTGAGATTGGAATCTCATGCAAGACGGTAAGTCAACCGCTTAGCCTTCCTGGTAGCCCGGCTAACCTTCTAAAATAAATTGCAACTATAGGACGAAATACCTTCATGAAAAGCTAGAAAATAACATCACGTGATAAATTCCTGCTTATCCCGTTTGTTTTAATATAATGCAAAGAGTTGGTGTATTTCGTTCACCCTTCAACGATGTATCAGAGAGAGACGAGGGTGAAAAAGGGCTAGCACGAAATGAAAATAAACGTTTGAACGATCGCTTAGACCCTTTACGTTGACCTGACATGTAAAAAATAGAGAAAATATATTATAAATTCAATTGAAGCTAACATATTAATTGCTAAGTGTTATAAAATAAATAAATGGCCGCTCTCAAGACCTGGAATCAAAGGGGTGGTCACGGATTACGGATTATTCAACATTGACGATAACTTAACATTTTCGGCGGATTCTAAAATTTTAACGCCCTTCTTTAGAATGTTACCAATCTGGTTAATATGGTTCATCTGTCTATTATGATACTGTCATTGCCACTTTACACCATACAGTTCTTAGTTAATTCCTTAATTCAAATTTCATCACAACTTCCTCTTTCATGCCACACTTTTTCCTTATCACAGTTTCTAGTCTTATCTTCAGAAGCACAGTTCATTCACTTCATGTCAATGGCATCAATTTTACTCTCGAACTTTTTTTTTCTTCTATCACTTACATTATTAAAGCCAGCCAGCATTACCATGTGCATACTCCGTTTGTTTTAATATGACTATTAGAATCCTAAATAGATTCGCCTTTTTTAAATCTATCATTGTTGGACTGATACAATTACATCGCTCTGAGAGGTGCTTTGCTCTTATTGCTAAACTCAAACTCTAGCTTTATCACTCACACACAGACAGAGATCTTCCACTTAGAACTTATTTCAATAATCATTGATTTAAAAAATAAAACCTAAAGACATTTTGACGTTAGGTTCAACGCATTTGTATGATATCCAATCATAGGTCTAATTTGAGATAGGGTATCAACTACACACCTTACACCGAGTACAAATTTTAGCAAGCGTACCCACGTAGCTAAGCTAGGGCTACACGTTCCACTTTCAAGTGTTATTGTAGGGAGTTCGAATCCCACTCGGCATGAACCAATGTGTTTCGGTTTTTCGGATAATTACGTACAAAATGGGTTTTGCGTAGCGACTGCTCAATACGGTAAAGTTGACATAAACATATATACAAAATACTCTTATCACTCTATCCGAATCGATTCAATAAAATAGCTACTTTGAATAAAAAACGAAATATCAAATCGTCTCTAGATACATATAAAACCTTTCAGCTACAACAGCGTGTCATTTATGTGCAAATGTCTCAATTAACACAGAAAAGCGTGATAAAGGCGACAGGGAATAAATTGGTGGCCATTTATTAGGTACGACAATTTACTGAGCTCAAATCACTCCATATCCTACCGCCAGTCGGACTAGCTTCGGCGTAGTTATTAAGGGCTATTACCTACCATTTCACTATTCACTACGGAATGTTTGTGATTACGTTTTAAATTGAATTTATGGAACTTATTACTACATTGAATTGCGATGCCTGTGTAGTAATACTGCCTCGTCAGGTCGATCGTAGATGGAACATTCATTCGTGTTATATATTTTCCTGTAAATGTTATAGTGAATTATCTAATTCCCCATCCCCGTTCCACCATCGGACTTCAAGACGCACTGAACGAAGCGCTTTGCTTCGTCTTTCATTATTCGTACAGCAAGGGACTGGAATAGTTTGCCTTTATCTATCCTTCCGATTATAATGTGGGTATTTTCAAGACTAGAGTGAATAGGCATTTACTAAGCTAGTGCGCGTGCTAGTTAACATCAAGTGGGACCGTAGTCAAGCACTTTTTTTTTTTTTTTTATGCCTTTAAACTAGCGCTTGACCATGATCCCACCTGGTGTTAAGTGGTGATATAGTCGAAAGATAGTACGCGCTAGTTTAGTAAGTGCCTATTCACTCTACTCTTGAAGGCTCCCACGTCGTAATTGGACGGAAAGACTGACGCCGGCAACTTATTCCACTCCTTTGCTGTACGCACGATGAACGATGACTCAAATCGCTTCGTTCGGACGCGCGGAACATCAACTATGAAAGGGTGGAGACCCGCCGAGTGTCTAAACGTCCGAAGGTAGAATGGGGATGGGGGAATTAACTCGTGTAATTCCTGTGCACACTCTCCAAAGTGTAATCTGTAAAACACCGAAAGGCTGGCCACCTTGCGCCTGTGCTCAAGACTATCTAGGTGTAGATCTTGGTCACCTATCAACTTGCTTGGAAAGTATATGTATCAAAAAAGTCCATACATAATTCTGCATTGATACTTGTGTACAGAGTTAGGAATAACAGAAGAGGCATTGCAATAAAATTGATGTCGTAATGAAGCGATTATTAAAAATATTCCAGGTGTGACTGAATGATATTGAGAATGAGAAATTGATAAGGCAAATGTGGTTTGATAAAGGATGTTGGGATTAGGCTATAAGAATATTACGGTGGTTTGGGTATGAAGAAACGCATGAATGAGGAACAGTAATTTACGAATGACGGAGAAAGTTTATGGTGAAAAATTGGGTAGTAGTATCGGTAAGGGAAGATTTTATTTGGAGAAAATCCTATCACGTACGCGCCAGCCTAAAATAAGGGCGTTGTTATGCTGGACCTGGAGATGTACCACCAACCGCATTATGGCGTTTCAATCACTTTACTTACATACTAAAGGAGGGCGTTAAAAGGCGCGAGGTATGACGAGAGTAGTGTAAAATAGAAATCGACATTTTAGCCGACCCTAATCTCCTATGTATGTGTAATACTGCTTACAGATATTAATATATAAACTTATATAATAATCCAAAAATAAATATTTTTAACTAGGGCTAGTTGATATTCAAAACCTATATATGATATAAAAAAAAGTACGTGTAAATACTGAGTTCCAGTCTTGTCTATTTCTTCCTCGTCCCGAGCCGTTGCGAGCATCTTTGCAAACGAACGCACACACCCATCGTAAGCGAAGACGCCTCAATGCGTGTGAGCGTTCGATACAGGCTGTTCTAATATATATTTTTTTACACACCATACGCAAATGTTATAAAAAATATTTCTTTAAAACAGTTTTAATGTTTTTGTTGTTAATGTCTTTTTTTGTTTGTAACGGAAGTTTATTGATTAGTGTCGGTAGGTATTGCGATGTTCGCTTACCGTATATGTTACAATGAGATGGTATTTTCAGTTTTTTATGTGTTATACTTCTTGTATTGGTGGGGTGATCAATGGGTATTTGAATCTCAGTTCGAAAATATTGTTCCGCTAGGAGGTTGTATTGGACTTTTTTGTTGAAATCAGTATTTTAATATAGAAGTCTTAATATCAATTCAACCAACTCAAAGGGGTAGGCTGATTTGGATCACGAATTTTTAATACATTTAAAAAAATATAGTTTCTGTTATTTGAAAAGTTTTGCACCGAAATTCTCTTCGACAATTTTCAATGTATTTCATTTAAAAATGTTTCCGAATTGTTCAAATACGAAATATTTTTAACAATTGTAAACAAAAGTTCAATTTCCAATATTTAGAAACTAGCACGAGCTAAAACCGTTAGAATTTTAGATACTATTCACGTGTGCCAGCATCAAGAGCACAGATGCTATAAAATAATGCTTGCGTCAGAATAAACATTTACACACGAGCTTTAAGCTCTGTAGAGTTTGTACGAGTGCACCGGACAATTAGTTTTTACCACGATCGGTATATACGAGTACATTTATCAGTATATACAACTGTAAATGATTCCTGCTTAAATATTAAATAAATTATTACATTCATATTTAAAATTGAAGTGTCTGTTTGTAACATTAAAATATCCGCTTTGTGCTACACGCATATGAATTAGAGATGAAACGGATACCGGATAGTAATCCAGTATCCGGCCGGATGCCGGATAGTATAATTTTAAAAATCTCATTATTTTACTCAAGGCAAATCAATCATACTCCAATAGGTTATGGACACCGTTTATTTATAATTTTATAATGGCACATCAAAAATGTTTGTTTTATTACTTATTTGTTTAAAATTACTTATTACTAAAATTAACAAGTGGCAAATTGTGGTGAATAAATACCAAATTTTCCGCATTTGTTGGTAAGAGGCGACTCCGCTTACGTGCGATCCGAATGCGCCTGAATATATCCGATCTCGTTTACCGCGCCAATATTCAAATTCAATATTCAAACTGATCGCGTCAACGCAATAAAGGGCCGAATATCCGGCGCTCCGGCCTAGTAGCTTGCCGAATATCCGGTATCCGGTATCCGGCCACATTACTATCCGTTTAATCTCTAATATGAATGTATATACGGTACATATTTCTTAAAGTTTTTGTGTCTGTCTGCTTGTTACGGCTAATCTCTGAAATGGCTTGACCGATTTTGACGGAACTTTCACTGGCAGATAACTGATGTAATAAGGAGTAACTTAGACTTTATTTTGGAAAAATGTGTATAAATAGTTTTAAACTGACTTTTATTTACTAGTGCTCTACCCTAAGCAACTTAGCTTAGCCTGTTAGCTCAGCGTAATGGCTCAGAATTTGACTTTAAGATCTCGCGTAAGACCTAATAAGCTTGGCGAAAAGTGCACTGTGTTTTCTGTCTACCCCGCTAAAATCAAGGTTAAAAGTGTTATTGGCGATATAAATAACATCCAAGTAACTAATAGATATATCGGAAGTACGTTTGTTTGCTTGTGTCGCTGGGACAATAATAAAGAATGCTGAAACTGCAGTATATCCGCTCTAAGCCAGTCGCACACAATCTCGAGTGCCCATTCTATGCGTCGTCAACCCGTAATGGGTGAGAACAAATGGTTCTATTTATCGTAAAATCGACACTAAAAACAGCGTAACACATCCTTTCGGCAAAACAAGTAGTAAATTTTATACGCTCTGTTCAATAAAGGTCATGAAACGAACGGTTATTGTTGATGGAAGGCGTTATTGTGTATGGATAATTGAAATCAATAATTTTTGCCAACAACCGATAGTTTGTTCATTTACTGGTTCTTCATCCGTGTGCGTTGAAAATTAATAAAGAGGTTTTTATGCTTGTTGCAACTATTTCAGTGAAAATGCGTGTACCAACATTATAAAACGGATAATACATTTCATAATGTTGGTATGATTGAATATAAAATAATATGGCCACTGACGTTTATTACGGTAAAGTTGTAAATGCGGAATATCACTTAGGGTAATGTACCTATAAAATAACAATGATCCATTACAATAAAAACACATTTATCTTAATGGTGTAATAATATTGTTCTAAATGTTTATACAATTTTTTGTTTTCTATTACCGCTTGTATACAAAATCATTTTTCGTTTTAAAATGTTTTTGATAATTCAATTATACATTATTTTCTTTCTTTGCTCAGTTATTCGTGTTTAATTGTGGTAATTAGTTCAACGTAACGTTTGCATACGACGAAGTGATAGTGATTGAAGGTTCGCCTTTTTTTTTTTTTTTTTATGCGTTTAAACTAGCGCTTGACCATGATCCCACCTGGTGTTAAGTGGTGATATAGTCGAAAGATAGTACGCGCTAGTTTAGTAAGTGCCTATTCACTCTACTCTTGAAGGCTCCCACGTCGTAATTGGACGGAAAGACTGACGCCGGCAACTTATTCCACTCCTTTGCCGTACGCACGATGAACGATGACTCAAATCGCTTCGTTCGGACGCGCGGAACATCAACTATAAAAGGGTGAAGACCCACCGAGTGTCTAAACGTCCGAAGGTAGAATGGGGATGGGGGAATTAACTCGTGTAATTCCTGTGCACACTCTCCAAAGTGTAATCTGTAAAACACCGAAAGGCTGGCCACCTTGCGCCTGTGCTCAAGACTATCTAGGTGTAGATCTTGGTCACCTATCAACTTTTTGGCCCGCCTCTCCTCATCCGCCTTTAATATTAAAATGAAAAAAATGTGACGATATAACAAATTACAAGAATTTAGAAAAAAAGTAAATATAATATTCATAGAACAAAACGCAAGACGCATTCGTGTATCTGTCACTTGGTCGAATAAACGAGTTGTCACTTTGCAAGCGTGTCTTTATAAGTCTCGTCCTACACGTCAAATTACATCCGAAACACTTGCAGAAAATCGGCTATATAGACAGATATTATACTTCTGTACTTCGTCCAGTGAGTGAAGTTCCAGCGACCCAACACTGCATAACAAGTTGGCAACGCACCTGCGATCTCTTTAAAAGGTTTTTGCGGGTGACGGAACCACTTAAGATCAATTCAGCCGCATGATCGTTTGCTCCTTCTTAGACAGGTTCACCGCGGAGAAAGTGTTATATCACAACATAAAAGAGCAATTAAATATTTCATTAGCGCCAGCAATGGAGATCGAACTCAGGTAATTAGCGTTCTAAACACCCTGACATTGAGCTGCCAAAAATCGGTATTATAAGGCGGAATATATCTCTTTTCTTCTATAAGTATATTAACGAGTAAAGACAAAAACCGAATTCAAATCGAATCAATCGTTAAACGCGTCGACGCCATTTTAGTTTTTCCGAATTATCATAAGAATATTACGAAATTAAATTTATTCAGAACCTAACCAAACTCTCATCAAACTACTCTTAAAATGAATAATCGAAATCCGTTGGCATGATATTAAAATTTCACCATTTGTGGCGTACATACTTGATGCACATTTAAGACTTATATGGTTTTCTCATCCCATTGTCAGAACTGGAACATTTATATGGAAAAACATTAAAAAACATACAGACAAATTGAGAACCTCCTTTTGAAGTCGGTTGAAAATATATTGTCAACGGAATTATAAAGCATATTATAGTGTCGTACAAACACAATAAAAGTTTCTTATCCCTTTCAAGTGTCTATTTCATACGAAAGGAACAAACAAAATACGCAGTCGAAAGGTTATTTGGAGGAGGTATCAAGGATATATCAATAATAACAAATATCAATGTGGAATAGAGTTCCAATCAAGGCAACTTGACTTCCAACACTTGTATGGTCCAGCATATTACAAGGCCAAGGCGACAATATAAATACACAAATAATTATTAATAATTCGTTAAAGCGCCACCTGTGATCAGAGAGTTGAACTACATGCTTAATAGTCACGCTATCGGTCGCTGTGTATACGACTAAAGTACTTCTTTACGTATTTTCGTTACGGTTTTAGTCTCACATTTACTTCGGTCGCGCAGCAAAATCTATCTCCTCCAAGACTACCGTGACGAACTTCGTTCCAAAGTTAAGCTTTAATAATAGATGTCACCTAGTGTAAGTGTCCCGACTTGGCTTACGAGGTGACTGCGATCAACATCTTAAGAGACTTCCGCTGGATGGCTGGGTCAAGGGTCAGATACAGAAGGCGGTACTCCAGGACATTGCACGCATCGTCAGGAGGTTCTCCCTTTGTCGCCCTAACCACCGGTTGCTTGGGCCCTGCTTCGTTGCCGGTGGCACACACTAGGTTAGGTTTTTATAATATTGTTATATTTTGTATGATATTTTTGTGTATTTTACTTTTTATACAAATTTTGGAAATACTTAACCAAAGATTTAAAAATAAATAAAAATGATTGTGTTAAATAAAAAGATTATATCCATGAACGATCATAATTTTACCAAATTAAACAGAATGTTTAAATATATAAAAGTATTTAACTTAAATATAACGTTGAACCCGCATGGGTCTTTAAAGCAATAACGTTAAACGTATGCACGACCTTAACAAATTGCGCTGCAAAGCGGCGCAAAAATGGGATAAAAGCCCCAAATTTATGTCCAGGGCTCATCGCGGACCATTAACACGTAGTAGCGTTCTGCATAATACATTAAAATGTCGCGACATACCCGCTGCATTATTATTAACGGGCGTCTGTATCAAAAAATTTTCAATTATTTCTCTGTTATGGGTGTCAGGTGTACGCTTTGTACGAGGCTGGAGTGTGATAAAACAATGGGGTGACTCAGTTATTTTCTCATAGATTCGACGTTGTCTTCGATTTGTATAGCCTGTATAAAATTCGTTTTACCAACATTTTTTTCAGTTTCAACCACTAATTCACTTTTGCTTGATACATATACTGCTTAAAATTGTTAACTATTTGGAATAATTTTAACCAGCAAATATATATATATTGAAAAGTGAATCACTGGTTAAGACTATCACAAATAGTCATCCCTATCATCTACTAACGGATATACGTCGACCAATAAACCCTCCCACTCCTTAGATAATATTAGGAGCGTTGCTGGAGTTTCTTCCGCCACTTCTCCCAGCGCCAACGCACCGCGTAGTGGCAAATAAGTTAGTTTAGCTTAGAATATTGAAGCGTCAATAGCCTAATGGTTTAGGGTACGGCCTGCGAATCGTAAGGTCGTGGGTTCGAATCCACCATTCGACTATTGCCGTGAACCATGTGCTAGCACAAGCTTAAGCTTAGTTGGAATGGTTAACAAGATTGTTAGTAATATTTCTCAAAAAAAAAAGAAATATTACTAGCTTTCTTTTTTTTTTTTAAAAAAATATCCCAATTACTTTAATTATTAAAATAGCTACTTACCGAGTCTGGGCGCCCGAGAGGTCGCCGCCCGGAGAAGAAGAGAAAATTACAAGCTGTACCCTGTATATTTTATATAGGGTTATTGGTTTTTTTATGCCAAACTACACTGGTTGGTCAGAGAAGGTAGCCTTTACTGCTTCTCCAGATTTAGGTCGCTTAGCTTAAACCTCTACCGCAAGTATTTAGACACAAGGGTCCCCGATAAGGGGTAACCTCGGCTTGGACGGTTACTATGTTACGCGTAAGCATTCCGATTCTAAGGCGCCTGAGAGGGCCGAACGACTCGGTCGGTTGCTATTTCACGGATAATCTGAGGAACATTCAAAATCAAAACTAACTTTGAGTGCCACTTCTGGAAGCTGTCAGAATGCTTCCCGCCTAAAGTAGCTCATGGCTGAGTACGATGGTTTAGGTCTTGCGAAACATATACGCACATGTATTTTAAAATCCGCTCCACAATTCTAGAACCGTTGTTATAATCAGCGCATAATGAAGTGTTGTTTTGTTAATAAAATTGCACAATAATTTAGTGTTTAAATATGATTTATTTAATGCGTCAATTACGGTCTCAACCACTCTATTTGATTATGAGTATAGTGTTTAGTTTGGCTTTCATTACTGCCCTATGAACCGAAGATTCTCGAAACATTTTTATCAATCCGGTCACGCCTCATTCTAATGAAGTGAGGCGTTTGTCACGGTAACAACCGCTGGAATCTCATTTCTAATCGCGATAAAAGAGAAATTTACTGCCGCCATAATAACAAAGGAATATTTCGTGAATTTGTGACTACCTAAATATTCATTTAGCTAATTGAATTAAATTAGTAATATTTTTTTTTATAATGTACACCGTAGCAAAAGTTTTAAATATTCGGGAAAATTCATTGTTATTAAATTTACTGTACAATCCCATTTCAGTTTATAAATAACAAATAAACACTGGATTTGAGGCAAAAGACTTAAGTAATGAAAATATGTTTGTGTTATACACTATCACTAAATACATATAACTGTCTACCTTTGGAAAGCTCTATCAGAGAAACCTAGAATTGTTATGCCTGCGGGGTACCCTTCATAAGAAGATAGTAAGGCACTTGCAATCCTTATTATAGATATTTGTGCCACTAGGACTATCGCACCAGGGCTAACTAGGCCGAGACAACGAGCTTGATTGTTCCTTCGCCAATAAAAAAGTCGTCAGACATCTAACCTGTAAAGACTAAATACTCGATTTAAATTATAATGAGTTTTCATACCGCCACATGAATATTGAATGGGAGGAAGAAATGGTTGAATGCAAAATGAAAAAGTAATTCAATTCAAAATGGAATGGATTTAAAAAAAAATATATGAAATTTATTTTTCATTCTCTACAAAAGCAAAAATCTCATCCGGAAATGCAAACGGAACCGCACATGGAAAAATTTCAACGGATTCTTCTATCGCAAATTGTATTTGAAATATCCAAAACGTGAGATGAAAGCGAGCTGTCCGAATCTAGATAATGCAAATACAGGGCAACGGCGGCGTCCGATGCGCTTTGCGAAAACTCTTTTGATGGCGGGCGGGCCCGGATAACATTTTGCTTTATCATATACCTGGTTACGTCACCCCTGGTAAGAGGGATCGGTTGGTTTACTCCATTTGTTTTACCATCCACATACTACAAATTCAGTAGATGTGGGCCGAATTCAGAACAAATGCCTCCATCCTTGAAGAGCTAGGTATCAATGATCGTCTATGTACTCAAGTGCGTCGGCGAATACTTAAGTTCTTTAGGCATGTTAGCCGTCGTGGTAACGATTCTTTAGAGCGTCTTGTCATGCAGGGCAACGTGGAAGGAAGTAGACCACGAGGTAGATCGCCAATGCGATGCGGATCAGGTGCGGGGTATGGTGGGTGCTCACGAATGTGTTGTTAGTGCTGTCTACTGCCCAAACCACCGGATCATGATGGCCACGACCACTCTGACAAGAGTGAGGCGACCAAGAAGAAGACAACTTCAGTTTGAGAGGTGTTCGACTCTCTTAGGTCAACTCTATTTTGAGTGGGTTAGCTACAGTGTCTCCCTAACACTGGCTATTGGTTAGTCTAACATCTGAATCAAAAATCTGGAAAAAATCAAGTTTTTTTGTTATATGTCCAAAATTCGTATAAATATGTATATAATTTTAGGAAAAACTTTGTTATAGTTTTTCCTAAAATCTAGTTGGCACTTTTTTCTACACAGTTACTTGCTGTACCAGCCATTGTGGCTATAAAATAAATATAATAAAATATCTCATTAAATTCTGCACACTAGATAGATTTATATTAGCATATTATATTACTAGGAACAACAATACGGAAATTAAATTTAACGATTCAAAGTATGATAGTTCCATACGTCGAATCGATTTAGTGTCAACAAAAATATTTTAACGTCTCCATAAAATAACGCCATGAACAACGTAATCGTACATCAAAACTGAATCATTCCTTGTTCCGCTCTGACGAGAATCGATAAAAATATTACATCGCGCGCTAAAACGTCGTAATTCTAGAGAAAAAAAATAGCATTTAACGCTTTTATAAACCCGCTATTAGCTATAAAATTCGTTTCAGTATAATAAATAATACGGCGATTTCCGACACGCCAATGTTTTATTCAGGTACGTGTTAACGGTAGCGATGAAATTTTGTGATAGTATATTTTTAGATATATTTTCTTTTGTATGTAACATATCTCACTGACTTACATTTAAGCAAATAGTAATACTAGTTTTTGAATTTTATGACGTTTTAACGTGAAACGTTAGCTATAATTTGATTACGCGGTGTTCTTGTATGTTATAGAATATGATTAAAACTGCAAATGTTTGCAAAGTTCTATAACATATTAATTGATAATTGTGCTTAAATTTAAATGGCTCCTGGAAAATAAAAAAAAATATTTATGTTCAATTAGCACCGGTTATTATAAAGAAAAAGTGTCCCCCCAGTCTCCGTGTCAAGTCCCCTTTGGCTCAGAGTATTTTATTATTATTATTATGTTGTTGGGTTAAATTTGCAGTCTCGTTCTACTTCCTTCTTCCATTCCATTCACTCCCTACTCACGTGGCAGCCTTCAAGATTAGAGTGAATAGGCATTTACTAAACTAGCGGGTACCAAATTTCGACTTTATAACCACTTAACATCGTATCGTGGTCAAGCACTATACAATACTATTATAATTATAATTTAATCTAAAAATAATCTTATTATTATTTAACCTATATACAAATTCAGAAAAACATATCATAAAATAAAATCAGTAAAAGTCCGCGATCGAGGCGTAATATGACCAGTCAAAGAACGGATTTTAAAAACGTCGAAGGCCAAACCGTCAACGGTGCATTCAATCCCAATTCTTTAAGCAGGCATCTCGACGGTTTTTCGAGACTGCCACCAAACATTCTAACAAACTTCTTGTAAGTGCCGCCACTTATAAGCCTTCCTATAATAAATTCCGTCGCGTCGCCCGGAGGCCGAGACACGTTCTTGACGATCCGGACGACGCGATTACCATTGCACAGGCTAGATCTCTACAAATCAACTAAGCGTCCATTCGCGACCGTCGGAGGTTGCGAATAATCCTTGCGCGTTACCGCTATTTTATGGGCAGGCTCCACCCTTAGATGTTAGGAGCGTTGTTGAGTTTCTTCGGCCACTTCTTCTCCCAGCGCCAACGCTTCCCGAAGTGGCACTCAAAGTTAGTTTAGCTTTTGAATGTCTCTTAGATTATCCGTGAAATAGCAACCGACCGAGTCGTGGTTCATTCTCCGGGCGCCCTCGGATCGGTATGCTTACGCGTAACATAGTAACCGTCCAAGCCGAGGTTACCCCTCACCGGGGGGACCCTTGTGTCGAGTTACTAGCAATAGAGGTTCAGGCTAAGCGACCTAAGAGCTATGCCACCTCTTAATCCGGTGAAGCAGTCAAGGCCAGCTTCTCTGGCCAATCTGTGTAGTTCGTCATAAAAAAAAGGTGCATTCAATCGAAATTAACCATATTGTTTTCCGACGCGAGCACTTTTCGTATTAATTTGATTGCTTTGTCTGAAAATGTGATGATGTATTTCTGTATGACTATTTCGTTTAAAGCGAGCACAATTCGAGTAATCCGCTTGCGTCACTGCACAAAAGCAATAACGCCAATGGAAACAGGCATTCGTTAAGCAGCTATTGTAAGTGTATTGAAAATGAAGCGCAGATTTTATTAAAAGTAATACTAAAGACAGATGCCCGAAATGTGTATAACTAAGACAAATATACTAACTTCGCATTTTTATGCGAAAATTACAAATTGAATAAAAATAGTTTTGCAGATTTTATAGCGTTAATCAGATTATAACCTTTTATTTTTTATTACGGGAAGGGGGAGAGGAATCTTAACAAGATACCCCGCTTTCTGGAGGAATGTGGGGCCATCCTCGTTGCATGGCGAGGGGCTCCGGGATCTCCAGTGAAACGCACCGGAGTCCCTCCGTTATGCACGTCTCGGGAAAGATTACTTTCTCTCCCAGCACCGCCGTCGTAGTGCTGACACGAGATCACCAATGTCGCCTTCTTCCACTGTAGCGGATGGCAAAAGCCTGACGGTAATCTACAACAAATATGACCAAATATAACAAATATGACAAATATGACCGCTCTTTACGATACGACACATTCACCGCACGGCTGGTCCTATATCTTTTAAATGTAATTAAATATATAAACATTTATGCGTCTGTTTAATACATTTTAAAATTAAGCGTCAATAGCCTAATGGTTTAGGGTACGGCCTGCGAATCGTAAGGTCGTGGGTTCGAATCCACCATTCGACTATTGCCGTGAACCATGTCCTAGCACAAGCTTAAGCTTAGTTGGAATGGTTAACAAGATTGTTAGTAATATTTCTGAAAAAAAAAAGAAATATTGCTAGACTATTTTTTTTCTTCTTTCTTTAAAAAAAATAATTATAAAATATTAAAATTGCTTAAGCATGCACCTAAAACTAGAAGGAAACTAGCATCACCACTTCGCCGGGCTAGATTTTGTTTTTTTTTTTATTTAAACAATAAACTTACATCATTAAATATTTAATTTAACTCTCATAATATATTAAATAATTAATTTCTCTCCGTATTCATTCTCTTTTTAGCGGGTGAAGATCCTACACCCTAAACTAACCTTGAATACTTCAGTATACATTATTATAATTCATTATACTTTGTATTAACCCAACGCATGTGTCAATACAAATTTGGGTTATAAAACAATAGAATTTCATCACAGTAAATAAAAGCTGTATTTGACAGTTCAAAAAGAGGAGTGCTCCGATCGTCACCAAACTTTACAGTACTCGCCAGGTCAATCTGAAGTTCCATTGAAATCGCGGTCATAAATACACTTTCTCATGTATATATATAGATAATACCAGCTCAAAATAGAAGATAAATGCGATGTTTGTCGCTATGTAAAATAGCGTAACTGGAAATGACAACAACCATTGCTTGATGATTGGTGCCTCTATTCATATAGAAATTATTTGTGTAAAATGCAAACTCGTCTAACTCGGTTACAATGGGTCCACGAGAGCTCACGAGTGGCTAATAAATAACAAATCAGTCACAAGCATAATGGGACTATTCCTCAGCGTCGAGAAGTTAGAGTTGGCCGTAGTTCAAGCAAAGTTCCTGGTCGAGCTTAAGGATGCAATGGCGTATGTAGGGGTCAAGAATTACACTATACAAACGTACTAATCTAAATATCTATAATAAACTTCCTAACGACATAAAAAAATATTAAGTCTATATATACTTTTAAGAAAATATTAAAAAAGCATGTCATAAATAATATTTAAAACGCTCATAGTATGACACATCTAGCACGGCCGCAGCGCACCTATTCTCTAAATCTTTGGTCATAAACACGAACACCGTCTTTTATAATATTTATTTACAAAATGTAGTTAGTCTTAATCACCTTGCAATGTCCAATAACCCACAATTCAAAACAAAATGTTGATATTGTTCCTGGACGTTTTAAACCTATTATTATTTTATAAACATATTACTAGAACTGTAACGCTTAGCCTAAAATTGTATATTTGTGTATTTTCCTTAAGTAAGTGAATTTTTTGTAATTCTTATTAAGGAAATAAAATTCTCTCAAACCATTTACTAATTATGTTATTTTTTGACTTTTCATAATTGTGTAATTGTTTATTTGTTACTAGATTTTCGTATTCACTGTGGACAGGACAGAAATATTTGAAACTAAAATTTAAATTTAACAAATATACGAGTATATACGAGCAAAAACAAAAACAGACTTCAAATCGAATCAAACGTTAAACGTTATTGCGCGCACGCCCTCTTTGTATTTTCGAATTATTGTAAGAATATTACGAAATAAAGTTAATCAGAACCTTACCAAACTTTCATCAAACTACTCTTGAAGTAAATCCATTCCAAATATAAAATGAATCATCGAAATCGGTTACACAGATTGGCCAGAGAAGCTGGCCTTGACTGCTTCACCGGATTGAGAGGTGGCAGAGCTCTTAGGTCGCTTAGCCTGAACCTCTATCGCTAGTAACTCGACACAAGGGTCCCCGGTGGGGGTAACCTCGGCTTGACGGTTACTATGTTACGCGTAAGCATTCCGATCCGAGGGCGCCCGAGAGAATGAACCACGACTCGGTCGGTTGCTATTTCACGGATAATCTAAGGGACATTCGAAAGCTAAACTAACTTTGAGTGCCACTTCGGGAAGCGTTGGCGCTGGGAGAAGAAGTGGCCGAAGAAACTCCAGCAACTTGTATGGTGGTACTAAATGTGACCATACGGGAAGCATCGGCATGCAAAAAAAAAAATTCCCGAAGTGGCACTCAAAGTTAGTTTAGCTTTTGAATGTCTCTTAGATTATCCGTAAAATAGCAACCGACCGAGTCGCGACTCGGCATGATCCGATGGAAAGACTTTTAACTAACTTCAAAAAGGGAAGGCCCTTTTGAAGTTGGTTGAATAATAGGCATATATTGCAAAAACGGTTTGTATTTGTTAGTATGTCTGTCTATACTATACCCTAAACTAGTATTACCATTATCAACTGTCTTATTTGTTGAGGAAAGCAGGCGAGATTTCCCCTCGATAGGATTAGGAGCGTTGCTGGAGTTTCTTCGGCCACTTCTTCTCCCAGCGCTAACGCTTCCCGAAGCATATAAGTTAGTTTAGCTTAGATTGTCCCAATAGATTTTTGTTAATAAAATAGCTACCGACTGAGTCGTGGTTCGGCCCTCTCGGGCGCCCTCGGATCGGAGTGCTTACGCGTAACATAGTAACCGTCCAAGCTGTGGTTACCCCTCACCGGGGGGACCCTTGTGTCGAGATACCAGCAATAGAGGTTCAGGCTAAGCGACCTAAGAGCTATGCCACCTCTCAATCAGGTGAAGCATTCAAGGCCAGTTTCTCTGGCCAATCTGTGTAGTTCGTCATAAAAAAAGCAAAATAAATAGAAGTTGTGTCATGATATGTACAAAGAAATAAATGATATTATTTATAATTATACACGCTACTTACCTCAATGCGTTCGTTCGTACATTCAAATATGAAATATTCAACCAAATACATCGAGGTCGAAGCCCGTCCTTGTATACTCCACGACGTATGAAACTGAAAATTGTCTCATTGCACGCCTGACGAAAAAAATATTGTATTAAAAAGTGGAATTGATTTGTTATAGTTCAATGAATTCAATGAACTTTCAGACTGATGCAAAATTCTCCTATTTTTTTTAATAAAATATATGGAAATCTGACTTAATAATTACCTACTACGGTAATTAACGTTATCCTACCTATTCGTAAACCAAACCACATTATTGAGTGCTAAACAGTATTTCGGTATAGCCAAATGTTTTAAGATTACGGTGTGCGACGGTGGACGAATATCTTGAGGTTTTAGTCGGTGAAAAGACGACATAAATCGCCCTAACCTCGGAGGACTCGTGCACATTACGTTTTCCCCCAAGTAAAATAAAAAAAAACAAAAATGGTAGTCCCTTCTATAATTTTTGCAATAAAAGGTAACAGAAAAACATCTTATTTATTATAATAGACGTACGGAGTGTATTTATATTATAGTACAACTTACACAAGTTTTTACAACTCGGCTTATAATGGTCGATGAAAAAATTTAAAATAAGCTTACACTTCAAATTTAACAGCGTTGATGTAAGTTCAGCTTCGATACACGAGCCAGTTATTGTCTGGTAACGTTCGCGATGATCCTTTGAAATTGAAATTTAATACCATATAACTCGCAGAGAAAGTTTCACATCGCCCACCGACGTATTAGCTTGGAGTGCTCAGGTTTTCACGTCATTCGGTTTTTTAACGTTTCATTATATAAGCTTATAACTTGAAAGAGTGGCGCTTAATATTTTGTACATTTTTCTTGGAGAAGGGGCAAACAAGCGTGCGGCTCCAACTGATCTTCCACAGCTTAGACGGATTACAGGGCAACCAAAGCTACAATGAAGAGTTGGTCGCCGTCAACATGCTCATCAGGTGAAATGTACAAGACGTGGTACTATTTTGACGTTCGACGTATTTCGACGTTGACCACGATCCCACCTGATATTAAGTGGTGAGAAAGTCGAAAGAAGAAAGGTCCTTGAAGGCTCCCACGTTGTACTTGGACGGAAAGACTGACGCCGGCAACTTGTTCCATTCCTTTGCTGTACGCACGATGAACGTTCGGACGCGCGTTCGGACGCGCGGAACATCGACTATGAAAGGGCGGAGACCTGCCGAATGTCCGATGGTAGAATGGGGATAGGGAAATTAACTCGTGTAATTCCTGTGCACACTCTCCAAAATATAATCTGTACAACACCGAAAGGCTACCAACGTTGAGCGTTATTACTTACCGGATTTTCTGAGCTAAGAATAGGTACTTGATGTGTAGTAATTAATAACAACGGAAAGTGATTTGTACTAGCCGTCCGAGATTACTTTAACACGTTAAAAGTTATTGTTAAATATACCACAACACCAAAAATAAATACATTCCTGGCTTCTAAAAATCGTTCTGACTATTTAAAAATGTACCAGTGATAAAACTATTTATAAAAGAATAAATTGTTTTCTTAAATTGACTCGGTAATAGTTGTTTGACTAATAACTAGTATAAAATCGTAAAACGAACGGGACGCCATATTTAAGTTTCACTTGCTTTTACCCACTTGCAACCTTACGGAGGCAGAATGACGTCATTGGTTCAATGCGCACCCCACCACTAGCTAATTTCTAAGAGCGTAAGTAAAAAGAGTGAGCACTTATGCACTCTTTTACACGCACGTTAACCCTTCTAAGTTTTATACAAATCTAGCCAGTCTAAGTTATGTTTAGTTCATGTAATACGTGTATACATTTCCAGCCTCACAAATAAAGGTGGTATAAAGATAAACTTAGGAATAAACTAAGAATAAGCCAAATTAGTACTAATAAACCAAGAATACGCTATACCTTACATAACGTTGACGTTTTGTTCATACAACCGTTATTCCGAAGTTATAACGACGTACACCCTTGTTTAAGTCCAGTATAACATTTAAAATTTCACGATTTGTGTTTGTGTTCGCTTATTTCAATTAACTTATTATGGAATTAAGGGCAATGGAGGAAGTAGAAACAGTAAATGACTTAATAAATATCATTCAGACTCCAAGAAAAGTAAAAATATTTAAAAGATTGGAAAACCCTTTTGATTTATATGGCGATGAACAGTTTCGATTAAAATATCGGTTTTCTAAAAGTGGTATAATGTTTCTAGACTAATTATTTCGAATGTCTCTTACTATGGACAAGCGTGGAGGTGGATTATCTTCTATCTATATATAGAGTATAGAATTTTTTTTATAACCGCCACACATTGACAGATACATTACTACACTACTACATAGACTACAATTAATTTTTTAGTATGGTTTCTCTTTGATTGCGCTGTTGCCAACTCGTGCATTTTGACGTAACGGAAGAATAGATAAACCATAGTTATTCCGGATTTATTTGTGGTAAACTATTCTTTGATTATTCTTAATTTATTCCTGGTTTAACTAAACTTAGTTTAAGGGTGGAATAAATATGTTATAACTCATTTTTATTTGTAAGATTGTTCATGTGACATGTTCACCGAACAATGTATAAGTTAACGATGTTTAGAACTAAATTATGAAAACATTACGGCTAGAATTTGTGGTCGTTATGTGTAATGATGAAGTAACGATAACACAGTTCTTGCAAACTAAATGCGTCAATAGCCTAACACGCCGTGGTAAAGCATTTGCTTATAAATTAAAAAAAAAACGCTAATCATTGCCCAACCTGTTATAACCTCTTTTGGATTAGTTAAAAAAATATGTTAATATTATTCGTTAAAGAAACCTTAATTACAACTCAAACGCCAAACGGTTTGATGTGATCTGTGTAACATATACTTCTATATTTTTTCACAAACGTTACTAACATTTGAGCTTTAGCTTGTGGTAAGAGATTGTTCATGTCAATAGACGAATGGTGTTTTTTTTTAGGTCGCTTAGCCTGAACCTATTTAAGGAGTAAGTAGGCGCAAAGGCCCTCGATAGAGGACCTTGGCATAGGCCATTAATCCAGCCCTGTAGCTCTGGGCTCGTAGAATAATACTACGGTATCCCCTGCCTGTCGTATAAGGCGACTAAAAGGGGCCTCGGGTTCACTGGGCGACAAGGGTCTTTGTCGTCCGCCAAGGTGGACCCGGGAAGACGCCTTCTTCAAATCGACTGGCCCGTGTCGCTTTGCACTGCGACGGCACAGGGGAGAGAGTAACCTCCCCCCCGGGACGTGCTCTCCTAAGAGCAAAGTGAAGAGGGGCTCCGGTGCGTTCCTGTGGAGATCACGGAGCCCCTCACCATGCACCGAGGATGCGCCGCCGGGGAAGTTTTAGTGGTTACAAAAACCGCCCAGAAGGCGGGGTATCTTTTTGAAGATTTCCACCACGGTAACAAAAAAAAAGGCGGTTAATCGGCGGAATAGCATTCGGCAATCGCGATAGCATTAAGATCTGAAGGCGCCCTAATGGGCCGCCATGACTCGGTCGGAGGCTTTTAGAGAAGTTATCAATTATTCAATAGCTAACTAACTTTAACGAATGGTGGATTCGAACCTACAACCGTACGTTTTGCAGACCGCATGTAAAACTATGAGGCCCTTGATGGCTTGTATTATGTTACTTATTGAATAGATATAGCATAGCTAATGTTATTGACTTGACTCTCACTCTCAGAAGTAAGCTTTGTTATTCACAATGCATATCCAATTTAAACCTCGTCCAGGTCCAGCATGTCCGACATAGCACCACGGATTAATATCAAATCTGTAGATTAAGGAATGCGGAGAGGCATAGAGAGTTTCAATCATTCCCGTGTCTTGAATAAGCCGAAACTATGGCCGAGGCATTTGTTCTGTGTTATGATATTCATGTCTGAAAGAGCATTTCTTATTAATCATTATTTTGGTTTTGAGTATCACCTGAAGAGTTGTTGGTAATGGTAGGCATCAAAATTCTTATTTATATAGCCAGCGAAACAATTTTTAAACAAAGATAACAAATCTCTTGAAATATTTTGTAGCGATTGTATATGATCTTTACATAAAATTTCATCGGTTCATCCGTTTTGGAGTCCATAACTAACACACGTCGAATTTAAAGTTTGTGTAAAGCAATTATTTTGCTGTTTTTCAGCCTTACTTTTTGATTATCTTTCTTTTAAAAATACTTTAATATATTTACATTTGTATAGTTATAGCTCGGCAGTTGGCTTGTAGAAATACCGTTTTAATCGGTTTTATCAGTACAAAAAAATCACTTAATGGTTTGTGTCCGGCGGTGGACTCACCACCTGTCACATGCGGGACCTAATCTTCTTCTTGGTTACCTCACTATTGTAAGAGTGGTCGTGGCCATCATGATCTAGTGTGTTGGGCAGCAGACAGCACTCGCCATACGACGTCTGTCCACCTCCGCCTGCTGGCCGTCAATCGGGCACATTCGTGGTGGGGAGCACCCACCATACCACGCACCTGATCCGACCATCGCATTGGCGATCTACCTCATGGTCTACTACTTCCTTACACTTTGTTCTCCACGACAAGACGCTCTAAAGAATCGTTTCCACGACGGCTAACATGCCCAAAGAACTTAAGTATTCGCCTTAATAAGTTAGGCTAAAATAGGTTAGCGAAAGCTGCTTCTATCTACCTCTTTAAGGGTAAAACGATGTGAGAGCGTATGTATTATATTTAATTTAGATCTGACAAATATATTTTAACAGTCTCATCGTCTGATATTATCTAAGAATACGTTGAAATTTGCCTGATATTCATCATCACATCTTCAAAACAAATAAGATATAGCAAATATAAGTTATACAATTTAATAGAGCTTTTGACTAACAATCTCGACTAACAACTTTTAAATTAGTGTTTAGAAAAGTCTTTATTTTAGTTTACGTCATTCTTAGTTCAATGCAGACGCAATTAAAATTGGAAGGTTGTAGATATTGAACTGCGCGTGGATAACCAATAAAGCAGCGTCAAAGGTGAATAAACGTATTGATTTCTGACATTCGTCTGTAGTCACTTTGACGAAGAATTGAACACTTTGTAATCGAACGGGATGGTATAAAACTTAGGTACGCAAGTGATCGTATAAAACAAATTCTGAGCACAAGAAATAAAGTAGTAAATTTTTTTAATATATTTGTTATCAATGCAGTTTATTGATTACTTAAGTTTGAAAAGGTTATTGACGCATGATAACAAAAAAGTCATCACTTTTGATGTATTCATAAAACAATTCATTGTATTCTCTTAATAAAGCTCGGATGTTAAGCTTAAGCATGAACATTTTAAAGGCCATTTGGAAACGTAATAAAATTTTCATAGTTTTAACGAAGTCATTACCCCGCGAACGTTCAGCACTTGGCGAGCGTGGAGCGAAAAGAATAAGCGATAAAAAACACGAGCTCTTGATGCATGAGACAGACAGCCCTCCAGACAATGGGGCGCACTTAATGCCCGTATCATGTACACGCCTCGCCGTGTGATACAGATGTCCACGTAATTAGTCCCCGCACTCAAGTTAATACCTAGTTATTGAGTGGCCTACTCGTTAAACAGTATGTAAATTTTCCTTTTTATAATAAATCCATTCTATTATGCAAACATGTGTGTAGCTCATCAGATTTTAAATGTATAGCTGGGTCACGTTGCCAACCAAGCTGGGAACCTTTGCACCAAGCGCAACACATAAGTATTTCTCGTCGACATTCTGCGAGAACGTACTTCATGGATCGTGCGGACCCATTTGTACAACAGCAGAAGCCGTTGTAGAGGCCCTGTCACTGTTGGGTTGTATTATTTTGGTTGCATTTACAATTTTATTGATAGTTGTATATTGACAATGCTGCATAATAATCATAGTCATAGTGTAAGCGTTCCTCTTGACGTAAATAAGATCGTCGTCGACTGAATTTTCTTATAAGGGCATCCGGCCGTAGTGCGGATTGGCGGACTTCATATGTGATTTTTCTAATGTAACCCACATTATCCTCAAGACATCTTCCTTCACCGCTGAGCACTAGCACTGAGTGGTAAATCAGCACTTAAAATTGCAGTAAACAAATCTATCGGTGACGGCACTGGGGATCGAGATTCAGGATCTTAGTGTACTTTATATACAACTTGAGGCAACCGCCCGTACACTCAGTCGCCACGGCTCTTGGTATTGTGTACTAAAAATATTTTATTGACAATATTTCCTAATTAAATCCTATTATCAGTAAAAAATAGCTAACGAATGGTATCTCTGTGGTTTTTTTTTTCGATGAACACAGCCAGATTGGCCAGAGAAGCTGGCCTTGACTGCTTCACCGGATTGAGAGGTGGCATAGCTCTTAGGTCGCTTAGCCTGAACCTCTATCGCTAGGAACTCGACACAAGGGTCCCCCCGGTGGGGGGTAACCTCGGCTTGGACGGTTACTATGTTACGCGTAAGCATGCCGATCCGAGGGCGCCCGAGAGGGCCGAACCACGACTCGGTCGGTTGCTATTTCACGGATAATCTAAGGGACATTCGAAAGCTAAACTAACTTTGAGTGCCACTTCGGGAAGCGTTGGCGCTGGGAGAAGAAGTGGCCGAAGAAACTCCAGCAACGCTCCTAGCATCTAAGGGTTCAGAGTTATATGTATAAAAGAGGTAATGTAAAAAAAATCAGTCCATGAATAAATAATTTTTATTCTTCTTTTTCGTTCCCTCACTACTGAGGATCGTGACCACGTATAAGCAGCCTCCATTGAGTGCGGTCATGGGCGGAGTGAACAGCACGCTGCATGCTGCCTCCCACTGTCTTCGAGATCGTTGTGCGACCATTTTGTAGGCGCCCTACCCTGAGCACGTTTGCTGTCCATTTTGCCAAAAATGATCTGCTTCTCCAGAAAGTGCTTTGAAGACTGCATAACATGTCCAAATAAGCTGAGGGCTCTTTGGCGGCATATTTCAGATAGCCGTGTGGAGATCTTAAGCTCCTTCAGTATGGACTCGTTGCTTCTCATGGCAGTCCACAGCCTTCGCCAACACCACATTTCGCGTCTAGCACGCGACTCTCCCGACTTCTCATAGTCCAAGCGCACTTTGGTTGTACGCCGAATACCTCCGTTCTTCCATATTTTGTTGCGGTTAGTCATGACATTATTTTTATACGAAACGAAAATCTCTACTCACTGTATCCAACTCGTTCGTGCAACAACTAATTAAAAATAACGCACAACTAAAAGCATTTTTCAATTTGTAACAAAAGTCGAATTTACTTGGTTGCGTCGCAACAATGTGATTCCGGTCACAACGAATGGGGTTTTTCATTTATCTAAGATGTTACAAAGGAGGAAAATGTACGGATCGCCCGCTATCTTGACAGCAAGAATTAAAGCGAAGGAGACTGACTTATACGTCGGCACGTATCCATTTAAGAGTTGTTGAAATGAGGCCATGCAACTCAAAGCCACGTATTTGATATGGTGAAATGGCTTCCAGTACAGATAAAGGGAATAGGTCGCAATATTTTTACGTAACTTATTATTCTATTCTTTGATATAAAGCTTTGTTGGTTGCTTTATAAAAATAAATTCTTTGATGGTATTTTTTTATGAATGCCTACTTATACTTAAGAAATATACCAATATTTCTTTTATGCTTAACATGGCAGCGTTTCACAACAGTAGTCGAAGTTTGAAATCGAATACACGATCTAATATTTAATAAGGACACCGAGCAACAACGTATAACGTCTTGATGTTTTTTGCCAAATACATAAGGCGTTTCTTATTTTTGGGGACTAACCTCCCCTTCGGGACGTGCTCTCCAAAAAGCACAGTGCAGAGGGACTCTGGTGTGTTTCACTGGAGATCCCGGAGCACCTCACCATGCACCGAGGAAGTACCACCGGGGGGATTTTAGTGGGTAACCCATAACCGCCGCCTTCCCCCCAAAAGGTCAACAAAAAAAAGTTTTATGTTTGTTTTAATAAGGTCAGATTAAATAAAGGCTATTTTCATTTATTTATCTTATTATTCCTGTAAACTACCTATAGCTACTTTTATTTTACCTCTACGACGTAGCAACCAGATAATTTAACCACTGAGCTAAGGGTTGGTCAATTTTAATATTAACAGTATAAGCCATGTGATGCGCTCCGGCTGGTTTGTAGTACAAACATAATTACCGAAAACTGTTATTGTTGTTATGCCGGCAATAATTGAATTGCCGCCAAAGTTTATTGAGATGAGGTTAGTGAAGGCAATCGGGGTCTTAATTAAAATAAACAGCCTTGTTGTTTTACAATTATTCATGTTCCATACCCAATTTGTTATTATTGGTTTAAATATATCTCTAATGAGTATCTCGTCTGCTTTCCTCAACAAATAAGAGAGTTGATTTTTTTTATGACTATTTGACTATTTTATATATTCTATTTGACTTTCTTCAATTTCTTATTTGTAGGGTGTGTACTATAAAATATTTTTTATGAATTCGTAAAACTTTTCGTTACAAATTCATTCCGCATTATTCCGCATGAGCCTAAAGGACGACCTTGGAAGGTAATATATAAATTATCCTATTGGCGGCGCTGCTGCTAAGACATTCATTTCAAAGAAATTCCGTCAAGAATGTGTTCTTTTACTTCAAGGTGTCGTCGTCGAAGTAGATCTTTTAACTTAATCTCTTTAAAGAATAGATAGTCAGATACAGAAGGCGGTATTCCAGGACACGGCACGCATCGTCAGGAGGTTTCTCTCTGCGCCGCCCTAACCACCGGTTGCTTGGGCCCTGCTTCGTTGCCGGTGGCACACACTAGGTTAGGTTTTTGTAATGTTTTATATTTTTTATGATATTTTTGTGTTTTTTACTTTTTATACTTACAATATTGTAAAAACTCAACCTAAGGTTTAATAATAAATAAATAATAAGCTAAAGATAAATCTGATACAAAAGTTTTGTAAGTGCTCAAGCTTATTTAGCTGTTCCTCGTTGAGATCTAGATTGCGGGCGTCAGCAAAATCAAGAATGGGAAGAAAAAGAAATTGTGCAAGCGCAGACTTACTGGTAGTAGGAAGAAAATTGCGCATCCTTATCAATAAATAGTAACCGTTCAAGCAGAGGTTAACCTTCACCGGGGACCCTTGTGTCGACTTACTAGCGATAGAGGTTCAGGATAAGCGACCTAAGAGCTGTGCCACCTTTCAATCCGGTGCAGCAGCCAAGGCCAGCTCTCTGTGTAGCTCGTCATAATAAAATGTTTTTTGTTAGTTATTATTCTTGTTAGAATAATAACTATTTTTTTTATTACGACTATAATTGGGTCAGTTACTTCAGTCGTATTAGATCTAGACTAAGCGTTAATAGTAATCAAGTGAGGTTTACCATCTGTCGGTTTGATGTGGTTTGAAACAATCAGACTAATGTACTCATCAATTATTGAACGAAAGGTTAAATTAACCGTGCAAACAAAACAATGCTTGACAGATCAAATGTTTTGAATTATAAACTGCTAGGGTTAGCAAAGTAAATAGAGATAATGATAAATTATGTTCGACCATTTCGAATTTACAGTTGTCACCAGTTCTACGAGTATTCGAGGTATAAAGAAAATAATTATCTGTATGCTATTATATATAGAATTTTTTTTAAATCGATAAAAATTGAAAAGAGAACTGCTTTACAAAATTATCTTGATACCTTGATTTTATTTACAATGATTAACAAACAAAATATATAATTAATAATAGCGCCATATAAAACCAGTTAACACTAAAAATCTTACGCTTTTATTTAACGTTACGGACGTTTGTACCGCCATTAACCACTCCGCAAAGGGAACTCCGTTCCAAAATTCATAATACAGTATCCAAATAGTAAACTCACAATAAATTTAACCACTGTGATATGACCGTGTTACCGCAGCCAAGTCAATCAATTAAACAGATATTTCGAGAATATACCCTCAAATATTTAGAAAATACAGTCAAATTTATAAATAAAATCGAACGTTACACTGCAAATAACTTTGTGACTGAGATGTTAAGTATCTCAATCTCCGATTTGATTCTAAAATGTTAATTCTTCTTCTTCTTCGCCGCTTCACTCTTGTCAGAGTGGTCGTGGTCATCATGATCCGGTGGGTTGGGCAGCAGACAGCACTCGCCGCACGACGTCTCGCCACCTCCGCCTGCTGGTCGTCAATCGGGCACATTCGTGGAGGGGAGCACCCACCATACTCCGTACCTGGTCCAACCATCGCATTAGCGATCTACCTCGTGGTCTACTTCCCACTACTTTGCCCTGCACGACAAGACGCTCTAAACAATCGTTTCCACGACGGCTTACATGCCCAAAGAACTTGAGTATTCGCCGACGTACTTGAGTAGATAGACGCTCGTTGATACCCAGCTCTTCAAGTATGGAGGCATTTGTTCGGAATTCGGTCCACGAAATCCCGAGCATCCTTCTCCAACACCACATCTCTAGAGCGTCTATCCTTTGAGTTTCGGCTTGTCGTAGGGTCCATGTTAATCACGTTATCCCTTTTAATTTTATCATTTTTAAATGCTGGAACATAAGCGATGTTTACAGTATTTTACAACACTCACAAAAGATAGCGAGTTGTTTAACGTCATAGTTCTAGTCTACCGTCTCATTTTAGGGATTGTTTATGGTCTTATCATGGCATTAAAAAATTGTACCTTTTAATAGTAGTTCGATTCGTGGACAGTGACACTCTAAACGGAACCATAGAATAAACATATTTAAAATAAACTTTTAATTATTGAAGACAAGGCAAGCATAATTTCTTCGATACGTTTTCATAAACAGTTATTAAAAGAACCCTAAATGAAAAACAATCGAACACATTATTCCGGGGTAAGGTTTCGACTGTGTTCACTTGTTATCCGAAATGATATTACAAATTCATTTATCTACGCGCGGTCGCTCTCTTTGTATTTCCGAATTGTCATGGGTATATTATGAAATAGAATTAATCAGAACCTAACCAAACTCTCATCAAACTACCTTAGAAGTATAGTCCTCTCCGTGATTTTGAGTTATTCGCCCATTCGTCACGCTCATACTTAATTAAGACTTATATGGTTTTCTCATTGATGTCAATGTCAAGATTAGTCCAAAATAAAATGGGACCACAGCTGCGTCCAAAACAAACAAGAATCATCCAATTCGGTTTACCCAGTCGAAAGTTATGAGGTAAGAAACATAAAAAAACCAAATCAATTCGTCGGTATGTTTTTTTAATGTCTTTTTTTCCTTCTCAATTTTGAGGTCGAAAACATAGTTCTCAGATTGCATTTAAACTCGTAGCCTTAGTATGGTCTTGTCTCCTATGTAAGCGAACAAAAATAGAGTAAAGAAAAGTATCAGTCAATAAACGCCCTAGTCTACTACTACTACTCGTCTGCTACTAATAGGCCTTCTCCCTAAGGAGGGTATTACCCTTTTTTTTTCTTTTTTTTTTTTGTTAACGGGGAGGAAATCTTCAAAAAGATACCCCGCCTTCTGGGGGGAAGGCGGCGGTTATGTGGGGTTTTTACCCACTAAAACCTCCCCGGTGGCCCTTTCCTCGGTGCATGACGAGGGGCTCCGGGATCTCCAGTGGAACGCACCGGAGCCCCTCTGCACTGTGCTCAAGGAGAGCACGTCCCGGGGAGGTTTCTCCCTTCCCCCCTGTGCCCTCATAGTGCAAGGCTACACGGGCCAGCCGATGTCGCCTTCTTCCCGGGTCCACCTTAGCGGACGACAAAGGCCCCCACCCTTGTCGCCCAGTGAACCCGAGGCCCCTTTTAGTCGCCTTATACGACAGGCAGGGGATACCGTAGTCTTATTCTTGAGAGCCCAGAACTACAGGGCTGAAGGAGGGTATTACCCTACTGCAACCCTAAATGAAAAGCAATCGAACTCATTATTCCGGGGTAAGATTTCGACTGTGTTCACTTGTTATCCGAAATTATATTACGAATTCATTTATCCATCAAATTATGGTCAGATAATCAAATTGGTACGTACCCGAAATAATATTTATTCCATTTTCGTATACACTGAAATGAGAATGATAGACTTATACGTTTAGTGAACGTTAAGCTTGTTGAATATATTCACTAAGCATAATCTACGTTGTTAATTTACGAAATGAGGTTAAACGAGTCTTTCCCTTCAAATATTTATTCAATGTGAAAGATGAAACGTGTGCTCACCGCCTTTGCTGAATAATTTATGTTTTATTCCTCATACAATCTCGTTCCAACGCTCGGAATAAACGTCGTGACGTAGGCTTAGGGCAATTTTAATTTTTTTTACAGACGCTCGAAGGATCCTGCCCAAGTATTCAACGTAATAAAAAGAATGAAATTATTGTTATGATAACCATATCCATCTAGACTTTTCTGTTTTTATATCAAAATGTATATTTACTTTCATAAACGGTTTGTTACGGTTGTTATCGCAATTATAGTTTATTACTAGATATTTATTTTACGTTTTATATACAGTACATACATAAACATGCATTGCCTTTAGATAATAAACAGTCTATCTAGTCGTATTTCGTTATAAATATTATTTACAAAATGGCTCGGACCAAAACACAGGACAATTGCTACAAAAAGGACAACGATTCGGTAAGTGGCAGCATTTTCTTAAATTTCAATTTGGAAACTGAACAAGGGTTAGGAGCGAGCAGACGGTTCATAATGCCGCTCTCGACACGAGGGCCTGACCACGGCTACTTGGACAGCTTTACATTTTGTGTTTGGGTTTTGTTACGAGCGCAAAGCAATTCCTTAATACTCTTAAACCTAAGTGTAGTTAGAATTTTTTCCATACATAGATTTCGGATAGATGAACTTGAGCACCAGATTTTCAATGCTTTTTTTTTATTTTATATTATAGGTGAAAATAAATTAAGTACTTATATCTATATATTTAAAAAAGAGAGATTGTGTGGGTATGTAACTTTCTCCCACGCACTGTCAACTTGTGGAATCAACTGTCGCCAGCGGTGTTTCCGAACGTTTACGATTTGGGGACCTTCAAGAAACGAGCCTATTCCTATTTCAAAGCACCTACAGCTCCTCTGGTGCTGTGGATGTTCATGAGCGACGGTGATCACTTAAGATCAGGTGAGCCGTATGCTCGTTTTCCACTTTTCATTTAAAAAAATATTAAAAAATGTTCTATATAGGCTCCGAAACGGCTAGACCGATTTCAGTGAAACTTTCAGGGAATCTTATGATTGACCTGGCGAGTAATCCTGTAAAGTTTGGTGACAATCGGAGCACTTTAACCTTTCTTTTTTAACCCAAATTTGAATTGGCACATGCGATGTGTATGTTTATGTCATTATGAACCATATTGAAGTATAATAAATCCCTAAATGATAAGACTGATATTTCATTGTATTGATATTATATTTGTAGTGAGAGTTAAATTAAATATTTAATGATGTTAGTTTATTGTTTAAATAAAATAAAGCAAAATGTGGGTACGTAAACAATAAAATTATGCATGCATAAATATTTATATATAGATTTTAGTCAAAACTTTTTTATATCAACCATAAAGGTCAAAAACTATTACCAATAGTAATATATGTATAGGAACTTGTTAGTTCCTAGAAATTTACATGTCTCCTATGCCCTTCGTGTTTAAATTATTTAAGTTGGAAAACTAAAAGTGGGAATAAAATGGAACTGTAAATATAATTTTTCCAAAAAAACATACATTTGTACCCGTCTATGACTTATACTCGACCTGAAGTTTTACCCATTCAACCTCTTACCATTGGCCACCGAATGAAAAGTCATTAAGAGCCTCGAAATAGACTTTTAAAATACGTACAGCATGTTGGCAGTGCAGCTTGTTTCAAATGTATATTGCGATATTTAATATTTTGTATTACGGGAATCGCTAAAAAACATATTTTTTATGTTTCTATTATTATACTATTAATAAAATATTTTTAAATAAACTTACGAAGTTAAACATTAAAGTTACACCAACCTATACACATATGTCCCTTACTACCTTAGTAAAAAGAGTATTAGGCCATAGATCACGCGGCCCTAGTGCAAATTCACCAACTTCAAATTTACTAAGACATGCAGGTTTCCTCACGATGTTTCATATTATACAATTTAGGCGATCGCCGGACACTGAGTTTCAAGTTATTCTAAATAAACTGTCTTAGAATTAATCCAAATAGTTGAATGCCTTTTTTTATTTAATTTTTTACGATATTTTGTATATCGGATGAAATATATCGATATTAGATGATTCGATAATATCGGATTGAAGCGATATATCGAGTCCATATATCGATAACTTATGTAATATGTAATATTATATATATCGTGCACTCCTAGTTAAAGCTGGCCAGCTACAGCCGATGACCAATACAACACTGTTAAGAGTGATACGGACGAAGGAAGGGTTTAAAAACTATACATTGATTTTCTCTTGACGATCTGATGATTCACTTTAGCTATCGCTAGTTCATCCCTTTTCCTATCTAAAAAAAACAGCTTTAATGCAGTCTTGGTCAGTGAATAATAAGGTAAGCTCACGTTATTGTTCCAAATGATCAATATATCTAAAATAGTAGTAGAATAAAAAATGTTTACTGATTGCTTATACAATCGACCGTAATAGGAAAATACATTTTATAGCTTACATTTTTTCTATATTTATGGTAATAGTTGACAGTAAAGGTTACTTTGCTTATCCTTTACGTGGATTCTGAAATGAAAGGATAACGCTTTCGTGGCGTAGGATATGTTATTATTCGCACCCTAGGTCGTAAAACAGAATGACGTGATAAAATGGAGTTCAATACTCCAAAGAGGTCATTTATATACATCGAAGCCTTTATTGCGTTTCAATCAATTTTTTTAATTAACAGTTACAATTTAAATATTCATTTGTTTATTTTAACAGTGTGTAAGCAGGAGAGAAAAATCTACAGCTTCGAGATGCTTTCGCTAAAAAGTATATAAGACGCAACTCTAATTTAACATGTATAAAAATAATAAAGTAAACACAAACAAATACATTTACGAGTAAAAACAATAACCAACATCAAATCGAATCAAACGTTACACGTTACTACGCGCGGTCGCTCTCTTTGTATTTCCGAATTGTCGTGGGTGTATTATGAAATAGACTTAATCAGAACCTAACGAAACTCTCATCAAACTACCTTTGAAGTATAGTCCTCTCCGTGATTTTGAGCTATTCGCCCATTCGTCACGCTCATACTTAATTAAGACTTATATGGTTTTCTCATTGATGTCAATGTCAGAATTAGACCAAATTAAAATGGGACCAAAGCTGCGTCCAAAAACTAGAATCATCCAAATCGGTTTACCCAGTCGAAAGTTATGATGTATCAAACATAGAAAAAACCAAACCGACCAATTCGTCGGTATTTTTTTTTATGTCTTTTTTCCTCTTCATTTTTGAGGTCGAAAAAATAGTTCTAAGATTGCATTTAAACTCGAAGCCTTAGTATGGTCTTGTCTCCTATATAAGCAGGCAAAAATAGAGTAAAGAAAAGTATCAATCAATGAATGCCCTAGTCTACTACTACTACTCGTCTGCTACTAATATGCCTTCTCCCTAGTGTAGTCTAACAGAAAGGTTTACTCGCGATGTCTTCCTTCATGATAGACCACGTGGGCAATCAACACTTTCTATGTTTTTACATATGCATCTAAAAACGGAAATATATTGGTACGAATCGATCGTAGCGTAGTACGTTAAACCGTCCTTCTCAACCTTCTTAACACCGGTCTGATAGTCATCACTGTGATGGAGTGACCCGCTTTACCAGTACTAGGCCTTTACTTATACCCTTAATGGCTACTGTTTCTGACCTGTTTTCGACCATCTCATGGGTGATCTATAGCACCTGTAACTATCACATCGTATACCGAACCGTTAATCATTCGACAATCACTGCTATTATAACTATATTGTGTGTAGAACAAGGGATTAATTTATATGGAACAGACATTATTTCGGTGACATGCAATCAAGTGTGCTGGTATTAAATCTAGCAATCAAAACTCAATTAGAACGTGCTGAGCTTCGAGACCGTTTTGTAACTCGGCCACGTCTTGAATAATCCATTACTGACACACAGGCTTAACCCTTCATGAGATATTAACATCTAAGATACTATTAACACATAATCCCTCAGCAAAGTGGTGACCCGACCGTTCATATGCTAATTCTGACCTATTAAAACGTCACATAATCTTAAGTGATATGGCATTTGAAATGGTAATGCATGACGATTACACCAGAGTACATTTTAAATAATGGTTATTTAAATATAAGGGAACTAGATTGAGACTTGTTGCTGGGAGACGAGACAATGAATGGAATTATCCACAAACTCCAAGGATTGCGGATGACTATGAAGAGTTTTATCACCTGCATCTCAATTACACAAAGAAACGTATAAGTATAATAAACAGTCACGTCACGCTATTATTCCGCGACTTTGAGGTCATCATCTGGTCATCTGCTAGGTTCCAGGAACCTCGCAGGTACGGGCCTCGGGTGTTACCCCATTACCCGGTTATCAGCGCAGGGGCGACTGCTCCCCTGGTCTTGGGTACCGTTCTAACACGGATTTTTACGTGTCACATTACCTATGTAAAAAGCAATGATAAACTTAGTTAGAAACCCAACTGACTTGTATCTGAAGACCTATCTTTCTCAAGACCTGAAGAAGTTATGAATAAACTGAACGAAAATCGACTTCAAATAAAACCTGTGACGGACGATACGCAAGAAGGTTCTCTATCACTAAATATTATTCTTAATATGAATATTTTACAATGTTCTGGCGTCTATAATCTGTGTCTTCTTTCACACCGTACTCGTATCTTAAGGAATACCTACGCTTGGTTTGTCATATTATATTAATCAACGATCGTTGCTCTATACGATTTCTAGGACATCTCTGCTACATGTTCGAAACTCAATTACTTATTTTAACAAAGTGACCTATTTAGGATTACATTTCGGGATGATATTTTGTAAGTAAAAATCTGCAAAACCAAACGATACTGTGTCGAATCAAATTCTAACGCGTCTATTGGATATAGGTAAGTTATAACTTATACCACTAATGTCTGATAGTGAAAAAACATTACGTTATTATTTCTGATATTCGTCCTATTATGCGTTGAAAACCTGACTCTAATGGAAGCCACGTAACTCATACAAAATGAGATGTGTTTATTGGGTACGTAAAGCTTGTTAAAATATTAAATAAAAAGTTTTTTACAATTAACAACCAATTTTGAAACAATTTTTCGGTAAACATTAAGTAATAGATTGACGATAAAAAGAAAGTTGAATATCTAAACGCGGTATGAAAAACAAAAGACAAACTTTAAAGAGAACGTTAAAGTTTGCAACGGCAACATTAGTACAATCTCTCCTAGAATGTAAGTAGCCAATTGTCATACAAGACCAAGTAACCAAATAATAGCGCCGTGTTGGTTCACAAGCGCCCCTTCTAACTTTTACTATAGCATTGAAACTTTTCTCATGAGCGGAAAAATTGCGCAATTTTCGCTTCGGAATTCTGAAAAATAAAACCCATTCTATCCGTCTGGAGCGAATTGTTATACTACGTACTTATGTTCGCTGGATCTTGACGGAAATTGATTTAACAATAGCTGTTATTTTAGAAATCTATCAAAATAATAAATTGTGTATAGGACAAAAAACTCGTTCTGACTTGTCCATGTTATATTTCTTCAGTCTCTATTATTAGTGATTTTTATTTGATTATCTACGTAGCTATCAGGCATCTGAAGACACAGATATTTAACTAATAATTTATGACTAAGTCTTCCACTTTTTATGTTTCAAGACTTCCTACGAGCTGTAGGACCCTTTTCTCGAATGTGAACTATTTCGACAGATTAGATACGCAGTCAGGCAACTACGAATCACAGGGCAAATCATACCATATAGCGCGACCCGTGTAATTTTATAACATTGCAATGGCTGAAAATCTAGTCTGGTCCACAAAGCTAAAATTCTCTACCAGTTGTTAAAAGGACGAAACCCGTTAATAAAAAAATTGACGAAGAATTAAGTAAATCGATAGTCGAAGTACTCTCATCTGTCGTTTTATTTATGTGAAATAGCTGAATGAAACATCGCCCCACGTACCTTGCGGTAAAAGGTGGATGAACACGCGTGGTTTGGTTCCACATGCACATTCTTGACTCCACAATCAATTTTCAGTAGTGGATTGACAAAGCCGGAAGACGATGATGAATATATTGTTGCATGGGCGAGTTATAGTATAGTAAATCTACAATACTAAAGAACCGAAAGATTAACGTCAGAGTAGTGCAATGGCAGTCTATTATCTCTATCCACCCCTCTGGATGGCGTTTGTGTTTACTTCATGCTATCAAGTTACACATTGACATAGTAAAGGCCTACATTTTCAATCATAAATCAAAAAAATAAAACCCCGAAATTTAATTCCCAAAAACAGTCCGAATGTAGGATCATTGTAAATCTGAGATTTAAGTTACGCTACACTCAGTTGAACTGATGCGAATAAACTCATAAAATATTGGCGTACCGTCAATAGGTTCGGCTGTGGCGGATATTTGCCACTTAATCCGATTTACAAATATCTACTCATTCCCACGAACGCATTTCGGGGCTTATTCTGTAACAAAACGCACATCAGCCACGCGTCATCACAAATGATTAAACATGGAGTTACTAAACAAAAATAGATATGATTTATATTACTTTGAATTAAAGACAACATAGGACATACCTAATAATTTGGTTATATAGTGGAGATATCTTGTAGACGTAACCTGATTTACTAGCATACCCAGAGCTCCTTAACCTGCGTTTGAATGGTGTAGGTGGCCGTTGCTATAGCTTAGCACCACAATTGGCTGAGCAATACGAAAGCCGAAATGGATTCGATACAAATCTCCAAATTCGAATCTTTCTATTGTGTTGACGTCGTAGTAAAAAGTAAACAACTAATTAAATGCTGATTGTGCTGGCGGTAGCATCTGCCGTGGCTTTGGATTTCCTAAAACACTCTTCGAAAATTCCACAGGCCTTTGTAGATGCTTTAGCGACGACAATTAGGATTGATCTACTTGATTACTCATTTTTTGATAAGATTTCTTCCTTTTAACCGACTTCACAAAAGGCCGAGATGTGGACATAAGGACTTCATTTAGGAATTTAATCTAAAACTTTCAATTCACGTCATTGATAGTATTGTATGTTTGAAGTTATGACCTTCATAGATAGCACCTCAAATCCAGAGACTTATAAAAAATGTAATTGATGTAATGTAAACTGTAGAATATTGCATTTGTTAGGCAAAATTATTCAATAGAACGCTTTAACTCCTTATAGTTCCATGTTCGTGTCCATTATACAAAATGGAAGCGCAGGATTTCAAGTTCATTAGACTCGCATCTCGTTAGCGCATAGTCGAGTGCTTTTCCAATATTGGTCTTCTGCACAATCCATAGGTACCAGCACATAATTCACGTCGCTGTGTGTAGTTTAATTTAAGCGGTTTGAGTATCAAAGCCAATTTGTTCGGACAATGAATCAACTATTGTAATTAATATGCGATGGGATTTGTGCAATTAAATTATATTAACTCAAGGAAGCACTGTATGACCCACTGATATCACTGCGGTGTCGTGCTTTGAGATGTTATATTGTTTATTACATCATATAATATAAAAACATTATAAAACTTTTCGTTAACGGGGAGGAAATCTTCACAAAGATACCCCGCCTTCTGGGGGGAAGGCGGCGGTTATGTGGAGATTCTTACCCACTAAACCTCCCCGCTCGCCCTTTCCTCGGTGCATGACGAGGGGCTCCGGGATCTCACGTGGAACGCACCGGAGCCCCTCTGCACTGTGCTCAAGGAGAGCACGACCCGGGGGGGTTACTCCCTCCCCCCCTGTGCCCTCGCAGCGCAAGGCGACACGGGCCAGTCGATGTCGCCTTCTTCCCGGGTCCACTTTGGTGGACGACGCAGGCCCCCACCCTTGTCGCCCAGTGAACCCGAGGACCCTTTTAGTCGCCTTGTACGACAGGCAGGGGATACCGTAGTCTTATTCTAGAGAGCCCAGAACTACAGGGCTGATATCGTCTAAACTTCTGCTATCTCAACAAATACACTATAGACATTCCTATGCACACAATTATTTTGGCCAATCTTGCTATGTGAATTAGAACCGCTTCTGTGTTATGCGATCTACAAATTTGTGTCTGTATTGTAATTACAATACAGACACCAATTTGTGTAGAAATTTATGATGGGCTGCCATTAAGTTCTAACATAACTTGGTAAGTCCATCTTAGTTAGAATCACAATGTGACTCGTAAAATTTGGCGCGACGGGTATCATTCATTACCATTGACTTGTAACATGTATTGAAGTCTGAAATCAAACCTGTTCTATTATACAAGTTTCGTTAGATTATGAAACATAGCATTACTAAATGTAGAATCGAGAATTTAAAATAATTGTAACTAAAGAGTCAGTATTGTCTGTATGTGACAGCTAATACTGAACAACTCTTTTTCGATTATATGGCTTTCTATTAGTTGTCTTAATTCGTTTGTTTATATACGTTATAAGTATGGTTTTTGTTTTGAAAGGCATTGAATGGCTTAATTGAAAAAAAAAAAGCGTTTATCGAAACGTTTTCGTTTTACGAAACAAAATTTATGTGAGTTTCTTTAAAATAATTTTCCATTTAATTTCGTGTTGTTTGTTTATTCTTTCAATTTATTCGCATAAATGTTAGTGTTTTCCTTTATAGAATCTAATGAGAATCTTGGCAATGTTTACGGGCCGCGGGTCAAAGTGGCCTCAAGTTAGAAGCTTGAAACAATCTCAACAACGCTCGTTATCTCGCAAGAAAATTGAAGTTCCCAACATTGTCATCGTAATGAAATTCTTGCAGGGCAACGCCGCATTATAAGCTTGTTTGCCTTCTTATCCGGCCTCGCAATTTCTTAATTTGTTGTAACAGTAAAGATTCATAAGAGAGTCGCCTTGGCGCACTTAAACGTCTAGACATGGCCACTCTAATAGAATTGTCACAAATCATTTTGTTACTTGGGAAAATTTTGTTCAATTTTCACTTAGCACAGCATTATCTACTTGGATTCATTCTTCTTTTAAATAGTAAGGTAGTAATTGATCATTGGGGAGTGGAGAAAAGTAGACATATAGTTAGTATCGGTATTTATGTGTCCTTTATATGTATAAATCGTCAATAGCCTAATGGTTTTGGGTACGGTCTGCGAATTGTAAGGTCGTAGGTTCGGGTCCATCATTCGACTATTGACGTGAACCATCTTAAGCTTAGTTGGAATGGTTATCAGGAATGTTAGTAATATTTCTGGAAATAAATATTGCTAGTTTAATAAGCTTTGGGGTTTTATTGTTTGGGCGGTTAACGGAGCCCTTATAGCGTTTATTCTAAACTTTTACAATGTGACACTTTGCGCAAAGACTCTAGAGAGGGACCTTGCCTTTGCCAATGCCAAAAGTCCTGATAGCGTTCTGGTTATTGATTTAAAAGAGTTACTAGCCAAATTCTTCCTCATCAGTATAGTATGTATGTAGTATATTATTATTACAAAGTACGTACAGCAAAGGACTGGAATAGTTTGCCCGCCCGTCTTTCCTTCCGATTACAATGTGGGTATTTTCAAGAGTTGAGTGAATAGGCACTTACTAAGCTAGTGCGCCTTACCATCCAGGACTGCATTTCCACTTAACATCAGGTGGGATCGTAGTGAAGCACTTGCTTAGAAATTATAAAAAAAAAATTATAGTATATTTAAATCTATTAAATTTTTCACTTTCATATGTAAAATCATAAAACATTTGTGTTATAAAAAGCCTGTAAAAAGATCTAATATTATTGGAAAATTGCGAAAATATTAATTGCGTAAAACTTTACGATAGCCATAAAGAATATTAAAACCACAGTTTCGCTACAAATTAACGCGTTATAATTAAATTTGCCTTCTAAATTTCAATATGAGATGTAGTTAAATATAATCTTAATTTCGGTAGTCACTGATAATTACAGTTTACTAAGTAGCTTACCTCCGTTATAATAATATACGCGTTCTCAACTTGTGAAATGAAATTCAACATCAGTTATTAGGGTCCAAATGCTTCGCCGAAGATACGGCGGGTAGACGTAGATTAAAATTAAAATAAATTACGTTACAATTTAATTGTATTTCGGGTATAATTTTCCGTGCGCCTGAATTCTACAATCTAGCTGGTTGTATATAGACGTGAGGACGTGGATTGTATGGAGTGGAATCATAGACAATTTTTTTCTTCTTTTACTTTCTATTAATATTGTGTTAGTACAATGTGTGTTAGTACAATGCCCATGTGGAGCCCACCCACATATCACTTGGGAACTCAGCTCTTGAAGTTGTTGACTCATATGTCTACTTAGGACAAACAATCCAATTTGGCAAGTCCAACTTTGAGAAAGAGGTCAATCGTCGAATCTAACTCGGCTGGGCAGCGTTCGGGAAGCTTCAAAATGTATTCTCGTCCAAAATACCTCAGTGCTTGAAGTCGAAAGTCTTCGACCAGTGTGTGTTACCAGTGATGACATACGGAACAGAAACGTGGTCTCTCACTATGGGCCTCATAAGCAAGCTCAAAGTCGCACAACGAGCTATGGAGAGGGCTATGCTCGGAGTATCTCTACGAGATCAAATCAGGGATGAGGAGATCCGTAGACGAACGAAGGTAACCGACATAGCTCGCCGGATAAGCAAGTTGAAGTGGCAATGGGCAGGGCACATAGAGCGTAGAACAGATGGCCGATGGGGCCGAAAAGTTCTCGTTTGGAGACCACGGACCAGCAAGCGCAGTGTGGGACGTCCACCCGCAAGGTGGTCCGACGACCTCATAAAGGTTGCAGGACGCAGCTGGATGCGGGCCGCTTACAACCAGTCCTTTTGGAAATCGGTGGGGGAGGCCTTTGTCCAGCATTGGATGTTTTACGGCTGAAATGATGAATATTGTGTTAGCTAGCAACACATGGCACCCAGCGATTGTTGTGTATCAGTGATATCTTGGTGATTTGCCTTAAACCTTACTGGATCTTTAATTGATAATTAACAATTAATTTGGCAATTAAACAATAATTTAACATTATTAGTTCGTAATCCGACTTCTAATTAATTTTGTTAAAATAATTCATCGTACATCGTTACGCCGTCTGAATAAAGCAAGTGTATTAGTTATTGTTGTCCTTAATAAAGAGAAGAAAAACATGCAATGATGTTAATAATAATCAATCTACCCTCATGTATTAGATATCTCTGAAATTTTTACATATATTTTTAATAAAATTATCTTATGCAATACACTAAATTTTTAATTTAAGAAGTCTCTACTCACTTTCCCATTCGGTATACTCTAAATTTCATTAGTTAAACTCCAGCAACCGACGTCGAGTAATTGCTCATTTTCTTCGCCATCTCCTGGAAAAAGTACTGTTCAAGCTTGTGTTATATAGCGCTTTTAATCGGCGAGGACTGCAGTTTATAACACGTAAAGTTTTATAATATGAACTATAAAGAATAGAACATTGGTGCTGTGTCCATTTGAGTGTCGATTACTCATTTTCCAATTATATGATAAAACTAATTTATTCCCATTTAATTTTGTCTATTCTTTACTTAAATTACCGAAATTTAGACTATTTCACGTTACACTCGAGGTTAGAAGATATTTATTTCATCACTAAAATTTGCAATGAACTTAACAGACTCTTAAAAAAAGCTGCTCAAACAACTTAATTTATTTATCTCTGCCCAGACCATGTGAAATCATAAGTTTCTAAATTTTTTAATTCAGATAAAAATCTAAATCTAGCTTTATTTAAAAGTCTTTTTATAATTACTGAGGTCACTTGGCTACTATTCCACCTGATGTTAAGATTGAATTCACTCTTAAATACACGTACGTAAGAAATTGAAAGAGAAGGGAAAAACTGATGTGGCCAATATTTGATACAACAAATTTCAATCCCAAGGGTAACCAGCAGTCTGTGCTCACAATGGAGACGAAGTTATAAACGTTGTTCTGGTCCAAGAGATGTCCACAAGAAAATAATGGAAACCAGCTTTTTTGACTTGATGTCCTATGGTGAAAGGGAAATAGGGTAACGTAACTCTTGTGTATTTAAAATGAATTAAAGAAACAAAAACAATTATAATAACCCGTCCTTTTAAGCCTTTTTAGCGGGGTAGACAGATAAAGCAATTACTGTCCGCTTCTGTACCACGCCTGGTAAGAGCCATATGTGACTTAGCCCATTGCCATACACCGGCACAACAAAGCGACGTTAATACAAATTACACTTTCTCCCTCCCTCTTAAGTGAAGCACAATCCATTTTTTTGTGTCGTACCTAACCCTAAACATATCAATGTATAGCATAATATGCATGTAAAGTAAAGATATAAAATCTCTTTACTTAAATTTCTTATTTAATTGTATTTTTAAATAATTATTCAAATGTTTAATGTCACAATTGTCAGTGTCGTGACATTTATATTAAAGAGATGGAGTTGTAATAAGGACATTAAATGTTGTTTCTCTAAATATTCTAAGGAAACGCCGTCTTTAATTTCATGTACATATATATGAAAGACTATGTAGACTTCATTATATACATTCCTAATAATGCGATAATCTATGTACGTGTAGCACTGTATAGAATAGTGTACATTTCGTTGTGAACATCCCTCAAACCCGAACGAAGCGATTTGCTTCGTCTTTCATTCTTCGTACAGCAAAGGACTGGAATAGTTTGCCCGCGTCTGTCTTTCCTTCCGATTACAATGTGGGTATTTTCAAGAGTAGAGTGAATAGGCATTTACTAAGCTAGTGCGCCTTACAATCCAGGACTGCATTTCCGCTTAACATCAGGTGGGATCGTAGTCAAGCACTTGCTTAGAAATTGTAAAAAAAAAAAACATCTTGGTTTTCCAAAATACGGATATACATTTTTTTCTTCAAAATGAATCTTGCTATATATATTTACTATAAGGGTTAAGCTGATTACGCGGAGAAGCTGACCGCAATAGTTTCACTGAATTTGAGAGGTGGCAGAGATCTTAGGTCGCTTAGTCTGAACGTCTATTGGAAGCAACACGGCGCAAGGGTCCTCGAGAGGGTATCTCGACTTGGACGGTTACTCTAATCGCGCTAGCATTCCTAAGAGAGGGCCGGACCACGACTCACAGCTTTTATCGGAGGACGGTACAATAAAATAAATTTTCGTCGATTTGAAAAATGTTGCCATATTATTACTGAAAGTCGTTGTAAAGTCCCCCAATTTAGTTTAGTAATAATAAAATTGAACTGCAATTTAAAAAAAGAACTCATTACTTTGTAGTGATATCAATGAAGTGCATTCCAGCTTTACCGTGGCCGACAGGAATTGAATTAAAAAAAAGTGCACTTGCAATTACGCCATTGAAATGCCCCTCTCACGTTTCAATCTTTTATGGCGGCCTCTATGAATCCGAATGGAGTGCAATATGAGATGAGAGAGCCAATAATGAAATATAAAAACAGAAATAAGCACTCCCTTCTAGAGGCAGGCCGTCGAGTATTCTCCATTATTCCCATTCAGTACATTTGCTATGACGAGTGTCCTTCGCAAGCGTTTAATTTATATCCTTATTTTTTTGGATACGGTAATCTCGCCGAGTTTATTTGATGTTCTGTCGACGAACCGTCACTGTGTAAGTGATTGCTCCCGACATTCTAAATAACTTCATTTTTTATGTATGATAATAAAATTGGATCTTTTTAAAAATACAGATTGAATAAGAACATGGAATCCTAGAGTTACCGAAAATCCACTTATAGTTTAAGATGTATTTTTTTTCTAACGTAATTATTAGATAGATAACCCTAACCTATATGATAGCCTAGCGGCTGTGGTTCGACCTCCGAATTGGTTGCGACTTCGAATCCCAGTCGTCTCGTTATCCATGGGGAAAAATATGACTCGCTAAAAATATCATAAGATTTTTTCCCTAACGCGCCAAAAGTAGTATGACTTCAGAAATAAGCGCTTTTGTATACTGGAATTGTTTTGCGACGCTCCAAAGTGAATGTTTCGAACGATCATTCAATGCGGCCTCGGACGCAACTCGGAACGTCGCGAATGCAAAGCACATTAAAACGAAAAGAAAAATGTCATCAAAACGCTTCGCGGAGCAAATAAAGTGGTTTCCTGTAGCGAGGTGCCCCACGGAGTCCTCGAATTATCCAATTTATTGACAGTTTCCGTTGATTACTTACTAAAATACTTTTATTTCTATTAACTTTGGAAATAATCACAGACCAACTAAGAACTAACTTCTTGGTCGTTCCCTCGTTTCTGAAGATCGTGGTCACTAGAGCCCCTTAAATGGACAATCTGCCTCCATCGAAGGTCCGAGATAGCACTCACCAGTTGGTAGAGTTTAGGAGTGGAGATGACACCTTGCACTTCACTGACTCTTGCCAACGATGACCAGCCTTTATCTGTTGTTATCCCCTCTACGAATTAACTAAATTGACACAAATTTCTGTTCAAATATTTTCTTAAAGAGGTCACTTCCGATACCAATGTCAATGGTGCAGTGTAGCGGTATATGTACAAGTACATATATCTATATATAAAATGGATAATTACTGTGATATATATGCTAATTATTTTTCAATAAAAATATGTGCCTTTTCTCCACAACTATTATATTTGTTTGCGTAAGTATAAACATGTTCACATTCATAGTACAAATACGAATCTATCTATCAACACATATTCTATCTTCATTCAGTGTACTGTTTCAATCACAAAGAAACAATTCGATATATATAATGAGTAACTGTGAAGTGCGTAGATTGTTTTTTGATCAACTACACAGATTGGCCAGAGAAGCTGGCCTTTCCTAAGCATTCAAGGGCGCCCGAGAGGGCCAAACCTCGACTCGGTCGGTAGCTATTTCACGGATAATCTGCAGGACATTCAAAAAGCTAAACTAAATTTGAATGCCACTTCGGAAAGCGTTGGCGCTGGGAGAAGAAGTGTGTCTATACCTAGACATAGTTACATAAGTATAGACATAGTCTAAAATTATTCGTTCGTTCACGTTACCGTCTCTAGAGATTAGTTCTGCTTCATTACTTACACAATTATATAATTACATATTACTCGTAACTGTAAGATATTCTATTCATGTATTTACTGACCTAGATATGTTAATATGTGTATTGTATTTGTGTGTGTGTTTTTTATACATTGATAAATCTCTGGTTACTTATCTTTGATAGTTACAGTTACGTCGATATTATTTCTAATTAAATAGTTAAAGTTAAATTAAAGGTTTAGCACAGTTATATTTTTTGTAAATATTTTGTAAAAGACCTATTATGTTGTAAATATATCTCTTTTTAGTTCATATTAAATAGAATAAGTTGTAATTAAATTAATTAAAAATTTGAACGTACTTTATATTATTAAAATATTAGATTTGTTTACATTAAAAACATTAAATTAATATAAGTATTATTATTATAAATGGAAATTAGATATAAATTTATTTTATTTTTATTAGCGTATGATTTTGTAGAATTCATTAAAAATAAAGATTTTAGTCATAAAAGCTTATTAGGCATTATGTCCATATCTATGAATGTTATAATATGAATCTTATAGTAGTTAAAAGTTAGTTACAGCCTTTATATATATAATATATATGTCCCACTGCTGGGCACAGGCCTTCTCTGTTAAGAGAGTATAAGGGCATAGTCCACCACGCGGCCCTAGTGCGGATTGGTAGACTTCAAATGCCTTAGAAAAATTTTCTAAGACATATAGGTTTCCTCACGATGTTTTCCTTCACCGCCGAGCGCGTGGTTAATCAGCACATAAAATTGCAACAGCAAATTTATTGGTGCCGGCACCGGGGATCGAACTCGGGTTGCTAGCGTACTATGCAACAAGAGCCAACCGCCTGGACACTGAGCTACCACGGCACTTATAGTAGGATAACTTATAATTTTATTGTTATTTTTTAGTTTTATCTTTTTGAATAACAAATTTTATTTTCGTATTATATGACAGTTATTATATATCTCGATATGGCAGCAAGCTGAGTTCAATCTTGTTGGTACCGACACAACGAAGACACTGAGCTACCACGATTCGTATACATTTAATGGTGCAATAAATATAAAAACTAAGCTATGAAGACAGTTAATTAAAAAATCCTTATCGGTAAAAACCAATGCAATAATTCACAGAATGGAACCACTGTAGAGCTCCCATGTTGCTAAGCTAGCAATTGATTGTTAAGCGTTAAGAGGCGTGTGAAAATAAGAACAAAACGGTCCGTCTGTCCGCCTGTCACGGGGCCTTTATTGAGATTCCAAGCTCCGGATACCAGAAATTATTTCAGAACTTTCTAGTTAAAGATTTGAATGTTAACTATCGCAACGTATTAGCGTTTGAATTTGAAAATTGAGACATAGACATAGTTAAAATGTATATGTAGATAAATTATTATTTTTAATAAGCCATTTATAACCGTTCTTTTTGGAAATCGTTGAGCGAGGCCTTTGTCCTATAACGGATACTCTACGGCTGAAATGAGGATGATGGTGGAGAATAGAAGATGAGATTTCATTTTGATTTCATGGTGATCCATTGCACTCTGCATTTACCGTAAACTATAGTAAGATGATGGTATCAGGAGAGCCGTGAGCTTATTTACGCCTCGTCGTCGATAAAAAATCCCCGTCCGTGGTAATGGACTCATCCCCTATTAAGTCTGGTGAAAAACGAGCCCTAAATCAATTTGGCAACACCCCCGTTAAAATGCCTGCTGAATTCAAAAAATTACATGATAAACCCATAAAAATTGTATTATTAAAAATATATATATACTTTGTAATTTTTGGCTATAAATTACCTGGGAATATTCACAACTAATTCTCCAGACTACGATCTAAATCTGACTTAAATGGGACACTAAGATATTTGAATTCTAATTCGAAAAGCAGACGGGATTCCATCAGGCGGCAATTTTTTTTTTTTGAAAAGAAAGTTAGCAATATTTCTTTTTTTTCAGAAATATTACTAACAATCTTGTTAACCATTCCAACTAAGCTTAAGCTTGTGCTAGGAAATGGTTCACGGCAATAGTCCAATGGTGGATTCGAACCCACGACCTTACGATTCGCAGGCCACACCCTAAACCATTAGGCTTTTGACGCTTCAAATTCAATTATAATATACTAGAATGATATTCAATATCGGAATATTATTTTAAAGTCGATGTTGTGTTCTATAGCAATCCTACAATAACTAAAATCATATTTTCTACATTCTACGGGGTAACTCAAACGGCGACCCCAATGACGAAATCCCCTACTTTTAATTTCAAAATGAAACTATGCGTGTTATTTGATAATTATACGAACTGATTGTGTTTTTATTTTTGATCTTTTAATTAAATTAATTTCAAAAATTATTTGAAATTCTTCTTTTAAAATTTGCCATGTACTCGTATTTTTTTTATGACGAACTACACAGATTGGCCAGAGAAGCTGGCCTTGACTGCTTCACCGGATTGAGAGGTGGCATAGCTCTTAGGTCGCTTAGCCTGAACCTCTATCGCTCGTAACTCGACACAAGGGTCCCCGGTGGAGGGTAACCTCGGCTTGGACGGTTACTATGTTACGCGTAAGCATTCCAATCCGAGGGCGCCCGAGAGGGCCGAACCACGACTCGGTCGGTAGCTATTTAACGGATAATCTAAGGGACATTCGAAAAGCTAAACTAACTTTGAGTGCCACTTCGGGAAGCGTTGGCGCTGGGAGAAGAAGTGGCCGAAGAAACTCCAGCAACGCTCCTAGCATCTAAGGGGTGAGGTAATAGCAGAGGTGTGGTAACTTTATATAATAACATTAACATTTTGAATTAAGCTTAAGCTTGCACTATGCGTAGTAGATGGGTCACGTCAAAAGACGTATTGTGGATGGACCTACAACCTCGTTCGTAGACCGTATCAGAACATTAGGATATTGATGCTTAAATTTTATCGTACGCGATTACCCTTCGTACTTCGAAGACATGTAAAGACTTCACATGACTTCGAAATATTTCCACCAATTGTCACTAGGGATCCGTGATCTCTATAACATGACGAACCTAGGAAAAGGTTATTTTCTTACAGCCAGTGACATACTCGGCCTATCCAGAGTTCACTGCTATATTATAAGCAGGGTTTTTAAATATATAATTGGTGCGGAAATTTGTTTGCGCTAGTCACATCTAAACATAAGACGTATAGGAGTAACTTCATACACAACGAACCTAGTGAGTTATGCTTGGCTTCAGAAATACTAAGTTGACTTCTCGTAAAAAGTAATAGAGCGCTAATAATAAAATACTATTACACTAATAGTATCAATTGGTATTATTGTACTTGTAAGATTTATTGTAGATAAAAAGAAATATTCACAGCGAATATATATATATATATATATAGAGAAAGTGTGTGGGTATGTGGGTATGGTATGCACATTTAGGTTCCGAAACGACTGGACCGATTGCAATGAAACTTTCAGGGAATCTTCAGATAGACCGGGCGAGTAATCCTGTAAAGTTGGTGCCGATTGGAGCACTCCTCTTTTTGAACTATCATATTGTATTATTATATAGCCCAAATTTGTATTGAGTAGAAATTATGTAAATGGGTGTAGGTAATGATCTTGACACGCTCGAGAAGAGAATAAATACGGACAGAAATTAAAATATTGTGAGAGTTAAATTAAATATTTAATGAACTTTATTGTTTAAATAAAATAAAGCAAAATCTAGCCCGGTAAAGCGGGCTGGGTACGCGTGCGTGGTACTATAATTTATAAAGAACCAGTTCTTTTTATTTTTATAAAGAACTAGTTCTTTATAAATTATAGTCAATAATTATCCCTAGTACTGTTGGGTACTTCCGAAATATAAAAATTTACAAGAAATCACAAATCTAAATTGACTTTTTCTTATAAATTGACAAAGTGCGTAACCAAGTGGAAATTTAATTTGCTAAAATTAAGTAGGTACTTAATTATAATTAAGGTTGTCGTAATTTCGGTTAAGATCAAAAGCCACGTGTCAACAATACCGCGCCGAGTCTTGGGCTATAATTAAATAACACTTCTTTGATGTTAATTTGCGCATAATTCACTAAGAACATAAAAAAAGAATGATTTTAAAAGCTATTGAAGTCCTAATTAACTTGTACTTGACTTCTGTAAAGAACTTTTTTTTTTGGTTTTACAAATTATTAAGGAGCGCTTAAAGCGAACTTCATCTTGTGTCGGTATTCTAGGGACCCTAGTATTTATATAATATAGCTTAATATTTTAATTGGTTTATTAGAAATTCAAGATATACTATTATCGCAAATTCAGAAGGCATTAGCGCTGGGACGAATGTTAAAAAAAGAGAAAATCTGCCTGTCACACAATGGAAGGCGAAGAGGATTGCCACCCTTCACCGCCGTAAACTCTCTCCGTAAACATGTGAGATATTTATGAAGAGAGATGTTGCAGAATGACGTGCTGGCGACCAATCTTCATAATATAGTTTGACAATAGACCTGCAAACTCGACGAACTACACAGATTGGTCAGAGAAGCTGGCTTTGACTGCTTCACTGGATTGAGAGGTGGCATAGCTCTTAGGTGGCTTAGCCTGAACCTCTATCGCTAGTAACTCGACACAAGGGTGAAGGGTAACGTCGGCTTGGACGGTTACTGTGTTACGCGTAAGCATTCCGATCCGAGGGTGCCCGAGAGGGCCGAACCACGACTCGGTCGGCTACTATTTCACGGATAATGTAAGGGACATTCAAAAGCTAAATTAACTTTGGAGTGCCACTTCGGGAAGCGTTGGTGCTGGGAGAAGAAGTGGCTGAAGAAACTCTAGCAACGCTCCTAAGATCTAAGGGGATGCAATCTCTTTAGAAGGTCATTGTAGGCGGTGAAATCAGCAATATAAAAATACTAGTTCACCACTTCCTCACATAAAAAAGTCCATTCCATCGGATCATGCTTTATTGTTTTAAAATATGGTATGCGACAATAACGTCCTTGCATTTGAAAAGCGAGAATAATGATAGTTGGTTTAATATCATTTTCAATATCGTGCCGACATTTATCTTGGACATAGCAATCTTGCGTTAAGAAAATAAATCTTTCACTGCGATTTACCGACAAAAGGTCGAGCCTTGTGATTCCACTTTTTGCTTCCACGGGTCAAGTGAACCACTACAAAAAGAAAGACGAGCATCTGGATTCTATCAATAATGGGCTTGACATCCTTACGAGCGAACAAGGCCTGTAAATTGTTCCGATAAGTGGCGGAACATCATTTTATATCTTTCTCTAAAGAAATTAGAGCTTAAATTTCTTTAAAAAGTATTCCATATTTTTATAATGAAGTTTTCAAAAGTGCATTCTTAAGAAAATACTATTTTATACCCTGGTTAGGTGATCATTTTTAGACGTTATAATAACTATTTTTAGTAGAAAAAGTCTCAAATAATTTTTTGTTAACATTTTCAAGTTTAAAAAATGCTATATTTTTTAAGCTTGAAAATTTATTTTTTTATAAAAACACTGGTTTTATAGAGTTAAATGAGTTTTATATAATCTTAATAATCGAAATGTTAAAGTTCTTCGTACAGAACACATTTATATAAAGAAACTTGGTAAAAATAAAACGGGTGGATATAATTTGTTTATTTAATTTATGTACTCACAATTTTAATAATAAAACACAAGTTTTCATTTTTTGATTTATGCCGATATAATTATTAAAGATTTTCAGGAATTATAATTTTGGATTAAAAGCTTGGCGTCTTATTTTATTTTTATTGGACCTTACCGCCTATTTATTTAATCTTAAACATATAATTTATCCTATATACAAGTATTTTTTAATTGATTTATAAATTACGAAGTAAAAAATACAATCGAACTGATGTCCTCTTTCAAAAGTCGGAATGTAAAAGAATTTTTTCGTACTTTCTATTAGCTAATTAGACAATTCGTGATTGTTAAAGTTAAACAATCGACTTACAAAGAGCGTCGCTGAAAGAGCACACAAAGAACGTCGTTAAAGGATTTTGCTCTAACATAGGACAAGTGATAATGCTTGGTATATCCAATTCCGTAGAAAGCATTCTCGCGAGCAAGTCTATTAATTACACGACTCTCCCCCCTTGTTACAAAACAAACTCTAATTAGCCGATTGAGTTACAAATTCCTTCTACTCTTCGAAACTTCTCACGCCATTAAGTCAAGGCTCTTGTGATTGTCTTCATCGCGTTGATAAATTTATTTTACTTCTTGTAGGTTTTAGTCCTGTCAAAGTCTAATTCGATCTTTAACTATCGAGCAATTCATCCCGATTAACAGAAAACAACTGACTAAAAGGACTATTGACTAAAATATCGGTAATTGTATATGTGTAAGGTTAGAAATTAACTTTATCTTATAGCTTAGCCTTATTTAACAAACCATCTATTTGTCACCAAACTTATTGTCCTCTAGACACAAATTTTACCAAATTATTTGACATATAAGACAATGAAAACGCATTAAGTCAGGTGTGATTCAAATAATATTTTTTTCAGAACGTTAGTCAAGATCAAGTGTAGCCCTAAGCGGCTAAGCATTTAATGCTGCTATCACTGTGTGGAAAAGTAATTGTTGACTTAGTGCTATGTGACTGACTGAATGACTTACTATTAAACGTTTAATAGTCATCTGGAATTATACATGGATAATGTATCATTGCTTATAGTAGACGTGAGAGAACAAAAAAATAGTTTCTTATTAAAATACCAAAAGATTACGTGTAAAAATTGAGAAGCAACTTCATATTTAGTGGTAATAAATATGAAGTTGCTTTGTCGGTTGTCGTTAAACTTTAGCAACGGTATACTTACATACATGCGTTCATTGCCCTCAAGATAGACTGCATATGCAAGCTACTGGAAGGCACAAAAAAGAGCTGAGTGATCTGGTTCATGGCATGGAAGTCTTAAGCGTCGCCGTAGCTGAAATCGTCAAGACGGTATCATCATAAAATATGAAGTTATTTAATTAAACATAAAAAAGATCTAATTTGTTGGTAGTACAAACTTAGTCTATAACAGTATGAAAATTTTAAAAAGAGAACTTGTTATCTTATCTAATATCTTATTTTGACTATTATCAATATTGTAGTCCATACTGTCGTATTAAAAATCAAAAATGGACATTAAAGAATTTGGTTTAAAGTTTATTTTTCAAAAATTTTGTCTTATTATTTCCTTTTTTTGACAATTTATTGTTCCTGAAAAATGAAAAGACTGACAAGAAATTTAAAATTAAGCAGGTAATTTAGATAAAGGTAAAACCAAAAAAAAACAAAGTTGATAATACTGGCACAAATTTCCTTAAAATGAACCGCAGTAAACAAAATTAAAACGGAGCGAACCGCACAGAATCACCTTATTATCGCTTATTAAATTATCGATACACGTAGCCTTGCTGTTGTTGAGTCAATTTATCGTCGGCAAGTTAGAAGCAAGCGAGGGGACGGTGGAACGTTCACTCAATTAGTTAATTTTGTTAAATATCCTTGATTGAGCAACGGACGGCAATCAGCCATGCAAATTCTCCCCCGTCATTTCCGAGACTTTACTGGGAATGGAATTTTGCGGAACGCGCTTTAGCCGTGCCTTGTGGAAGGGTACAGTCTTCTTTTTCTCTTGTATTCCTTCGCAGTGCATCTGTTTGTGAATTTATTGTGCAACTTGCTTTAGAACAGTCGTTTTGTTGTCGTTAGCGTTGAAGAGAGTTTCAGTAACTCACGTTGCATTGTAACACAGTTTGACTATAAATAGTTAAATAGACAAAAAAAGTTAATTTTATTTAGTGTCTCTAATGATGAATGATGTGTACTTTGATCATTGAATTAATTATTGATTTGATATTGATTTTTTTTTATCTTTAGGAATGGATATTTTCAACTTAGTTCAAAAAAGGAGAAGGTTCTTCATTCGTCTGTATGTTTTTTTTTTATGAATATGGTACTATAACTTTCAATTTTGATGTTTTTTTTATTTGAAGCTAGTGTCTACCGTCTCATTTAAATTTGGTCTATTTCTAATAATGGGATCCTTGAGGAAACCATATGTCTTAATCAAAAATTTGATTATATTTTATTCGATTTCAAGTCGGTTTTCGTTTTTACTCCTAAATATACTAGTGTAAAAAAATTTAATAGAAAAAGGTACCTAATTGGCAAGAGAAAATGACTGCAACAGTTTAACCAGTATTTCAGAGATGCCTGAGCTCTTGTTGCTTAGCCTGAACCTCTTTTCGGAGAAACTCAGGGCAAGGGACCTCTAAATTAATCAACCAAAATATGTTCCAATTCCGTACTTGTAGTTTTTGTTATTCGACGCATGAATGGTTCAAAATTTACCACCATGTTTAGAGAGGGAGCTTTCTAGAGAATACCATGGATAGAAATGTCTTGTTAATGCCTTTAATTTCATTTTGTTAGCAATGCTCACGTTTGCTCAGACGATATGCGGTTGGGGGCAATATGCTAAGAAATGTAGCGGGTGAACCGTTTCCAGTTTCAACACGACTGATGTCAACCGCGTTAACGAGATGCGTTTTCGCAAATGTTTGCTTTGGAAATTGCAAATTTTGCGGAATGTACTTCTCATCTTGTTTATAACCTCGCAGAATGGACACGATTATTGATGATTAATAATTAGTTTTTTATCTGGCTAAGGTTCACATTAGAAACAGCCCTTTGTGAATGTGGACGTGACAAAGGGACTCCAAATTACCTGTTTCAGTTGTCCCTTACTATCGTCTTTCCTCTACGACCTCCTTCCTCATGATATCCCGCGCCCCATAGACTTTAAATCCCTACTCTTCCTTGTTAACTCTCCTTTTGTTTGTATGTTATGTTATCATTAACGAAAATAACATTACACTTTAGTTTGTCTGTCTTTTAATCAACTAACCTTATGCATTATATATTGTGCATGTTTTTATTATTTTAGATATATCAACAGTGAGCTTCGCCTGGAATTGTCTCCGCAGTAACCACTGTACTTCTTTGTTAGTTTCTATCATTGTCCGTCTACGAAGCCCGCTTTTTACAGCATTTTAACATATGCACTTCGATGTTGGAGAAATCTACATGGAAGCGCCATCAACAAAAACAATTGTATTGTATAATTAGTTTGTGTGTATTATTAGTAGCCTAGTACCTAACCTAGAACTTATAGTAGACTAGTAGATATCCTGTGTAAACAAACTATTGTGAGCTTCCTTGCTCAACATCGCACACAACAGTTATTATTGGCAGATTTTAGCAAAACATCGAGAATTTTTGAGGTAATTTAAAACTTATTGACTTTCTTTCAGAGGTTAACTTGTAAAGGGCTTTTCCTCCAGCGCAACACACTTATTCTAAACTGTGCACTGATCATCTACAGAGAGGATCCTCCCGTTTTAATCCTAAATTTCTAGTATAGGCATCTCTTTCAAAAACGGAAGCGGAAACGGACTCTGTTGCGGATCTAGTCAACTAAAGTACTTTAATATTACTCAGTCCATTAACTTATTCTAATTCAAAAGTATATTTTACAGATTATAATATTTATTATGCTTTAAAACTAAATTACCACTCAGCAGGACTAACTGTTGTTAACACTATGATATCAGAGTAATTAGGTATTTAGAAATGTTCAACAAAGTAACAAATTGGTGAGTCTTAACCAGATCTGTGTAATTATGATATATTATACTGCCATAAAGAAGATACCACAAATTATACCTGATGTAGGTAATTAACAATTAAACCTCAATTTGTTCATTTGATTCGAGATAATAACTAAAACCCTTTTATGAATTGTGGCCAATTAGACTATATGAGAGTAATTTCACCTGTTTATTTAACATTGTATGATACCAATCGAGGATAATTGGTTTATACATTGTTTAAAATTTACTTCCGAATAGAGGTCTGAAATTATTTATGGTAACAATGGTAAGGATAGAGTAATTTTCCTTCATTCAGCCCTGTAGTTTTGGGCTCTCAAGAATAAGACTACGGTATCCCCTGCCTGTCGTAGAAGGCGACTAAAAGGGGCCTCGGGTTCACTGGGCGACAAGGGTGGGGCCTTTGTCGTCCGCTAAGGTGGACCCGGGAAGAAGGCGACATCGGCTGGCCCGTGTCGCCTTGCACTGCGAGGGCACAGGGAGGGAGGGGGTAACTTCCCCGGGACGTACTCTTCTTGAGCACAGTGCAGAGGGGTCTGGTACGTTCCACTGGGGATCCCGGAGCCCCTCGTCATGTACCGAGGAAAGGGCCACTGGGAGGTTTTAGTGGGTAAAACCCCACATAACCGCCGCCTTCCCGCAGAAGGCGGGGTATCTTTTTGAAGATTTCCTCCCCGTTAACAAAAAAAAAAAAAATTCCTTCATTAAAATATTTTTTGTTTACCCTGAATTATTTATATCTACGTACTTTGATTTTACCCGTTGCTATCATTTTATGAAACACGCTATATATATATAACTAGCGTACCCAGTCCGCTTCGCTGGGCTAGATATTGCTTTGTTTTATTTAAACCATAAACTTACATCATTAAATATTCAATTTTACTCTAACAATATATTAAATTATTCATTTCTCTCCGTATTCTTTCTCTCTCGAGCGGGTGAAGAGAATAGAAGAGAATACACCCATGTACATATCAGCAGCACTAATAAACGGATACATTAGCGGCGCTATAACTTACCTTGAATACTTCAAAATCCTTAATTATTACCTTTAATATACTTTATTAAACTTCAATATACTCTGTTGTACTTCAATATGGTTCAAAATGACATAAATATACACAAAGCATGTGTCAATATAAATTTGGGTTATAAAACAATAGAATATCATCATATTAAATAAAAACTGTATTTGACAGTTCAAAAGAAGTGCTCCGGTCGTCACCCAACCTACAGGATTACTCGCCAGGTAAATCTGAAGATTCCGTGAAAGTTTCATCGAAATCGGTCCATCCGTTTCGGCGCCTACACTGATCAAACCCACACACTTTCTCTTTTATACATATAAGGTTGTCAAATATCTCCCTTCCGCCTTTTTGTCTTTTGAATTTCGCGGCTATGTACAAAGCGCTACAGAGCTCGTATCTAGCAATACTATACATAATTTGAAAGGTCTTGACATAACCTACAAAACGACGCTATGCATAATTAGTTTGGATATTGCGTTCAACAGTTATAGACGTGTAAACATGGAGTTCACTAACGCCGAAATTCGCGGCTTGGCCACTGTTTGGGACGATTCACCGGCCTTCGACCACGACCGTTTTCGCTTGATATTGTGGTATGTGATCCATTTTTCGTCGCCAGTCACCATCCGCTTCAAGAATGGGTCGAGTTCGTTCCGTTTCAGCAGCATATCGCAGGCGTTGATTCGGTCCAGAAGGTTTTTGCGTCAAATCATGCGGCACCCAAACATCAAGCTTTTTGTATCCAGCCTTCTGCAGATGGTTTAAAATGGTTTGGTGACTAACTCCCATCTCCTGGGCGATGTCACGAGATGCCACATGCCGGTCTAACTCGATGTAGTCCATGATTTGATCGGTATTTGTCGTCACAGGTCTTCCGCCGGCTGGCTTATCCATGGTGTCGTTTTCACCGGCTCTGAATCGTCGAAACCATTCCTCCGTGGTTCGAAGTGATAGAGTACCATCTCCCAAAACACCATTAATCTCACGAAACGTTTCTCTAGCGGATTTGCCTTTAACGAAGGAAAACTTTAAAATAGCGCGATAGCGTCGTTTTGTAGGTTATGTCAAAACCTTTCAAATTATGTATAGTATTGCTAGATACGAGCTCTGTAGCGCTTTGTACATAGCCGCGAAATTCAAAAGACAAAAAGGCGGAAGGGAGATATTTGACAACCTATTATATAGATATATATAATAGATTTTTGAAAATTAAAATGTACGTTTTAAAGGAAAAATTAAATAGTAACGTAACAATTAAGTCGATAAGTTACAAAATAATACAAATATATTGACAAATTCAAATGGATTCAATCGTTAAACGTTACTACGGACGCCCTCCTTGTATATTCGAAATCTCGTACGAATATCACGAAATAGAATTAATCATAACCTAACCAAACTATCAACAAACTACTCTTATTACGCTATTTTTAGCGGCACTAGCCTTAGCCTGCTCTTAAACACTAAAGGTTAGCTGGAAGAAAATGTTAATTAGCATTAAGTTCGCCTTTGTACATTTTATTTGGTGCTATAAAGGATTTATCTATCTATCTATCTACAAGTAGACGACCTGACTTTTCGTAAGATTTTCTTCGACACAACGGGGTAAAAAAATCAAATTTTATTAAACGTAACTTATTTGAGGAGACCGCCAAAGTTCACCAGCAGAGGAACATTGGTAGTTATAACTCTGCCGTTATCTACGGTATTTCCGCAATTAATCCTATCTCGGCGATAAGGCTGTTTCAAGTTAAGGACCAGTCACTGGGGATCTAAGCAATCTTCACGGGTGACTTGTCAAAGTGAGAAAGGGTCGGGAGCTCAAGAGACTTTCAACAATGCTTGTTATCTTAGAAGTAAGCTAAGAAAATATCTAATGATATCGTTTTAAATAAATATGAGGTTGTATTTCGAGGAAATTTCGGACTCGTAGCACTCGAGGGGCCTAGGGACGATGCTCGAGCTTCTAAAAACGTAGAATATGTTTCTAATTTCGTAGCTAGATATTTTCGGTCGGAGACCTGCTTTATTTAAATATTCATTTTAATTTCGGGCTTCAGATGAAAAACACCAGCAATTTTTTTATAAAGTAACCCAAATATATTTGATGTTTACTTGTGTCACGTTTTCGTTGAAGTTAATTTTACATTATGTTATATATTTTTTTCGCAATACTGTAATGGTATCTAATATATATTTTAAAAATGTGTGTATGTATGCACGCTGTGGACTCTAAGACTGTTGATCTATTTTTATGAAATTGTCAAGTATGAATGAACAGAATTGTTTTTCAACTGACATTTTATTTTTCATAACTTTCGACTTGGTGAATTTTGATAATTATTTTATTATTTTAAATTATTGATTTTTTAGACTTGCATTATGTGCGCAACAAATGGACGCATATCTCAGTATCATCAGGTGATTTTATTTGATTTTTTAATTTATTTGATCATTTATTGGATAGATATAGGATGTACTCCAAGAGTAGTTTGATGAGAGTTTTGTGAGGTTCCTATTAATTCTATTTCGTAATATTAATATAATCGAGACATCGTCGCGTAATAAAATTTAACGATTGATTCGATTTGAAGTCGGTTTTTGTTTTACTCGAAAATATACTTTTAAATTTGTCTATAAGTTGTAGTGCTATACATGCCAAGACGAGGCGATTGTTTTATATGTTTAATGTACAGAGATAATAAAATAAACTCTTGCATTCAGTTATGGCATTTTATTACTGATAAAAATGTGTTTTATTTTATTAAATTACAATATTATATATATGTACTATACAGCTATATATTTATTTTATTGTCTTTTAATTTATTTCTTCTTCTTCTCTTGGTCGATCTTCTATCGAAGGTTGGCGGCCATCATGGCGATTTGGACCCTCGAAACAGCAGCACGAAATAAAGAACGTGTGCTCTTTTTGGCATATCTACCATTGGCGTAGATTTTTAAGCTAACTTGTTCTTCTTTCCGGATTTCTTTTCCCTTTTATCTTTGCCTGGATTATAAGCTGTAACAAATCGTATTTGGGATTGCGCATTATATGCCCTAGGTATTTAATTTATTAGATTAAGCAAACGACAAATCTTAAAACGTAACATAAATGTCAATTAGAAGGGCCGTGCAATATCGCTTCGTAAGCTAGCATTGTGCCAAATAAATTCGTGTCACCTAAAGTTAATATGGTCGAAGCGGAGTTCAATAAAACGATTTGTGCCGGTGACGGATGCCGACAGGGTTGCGAACATTTGCTTTTATTTCGTCGTGCAACTCGTTTAGCACATGCCGGCTGACAATCAATCTCAGTCAATATATAGGACAAAGGGTCGTTGTTTCTCTGTTGTAGCTGCCTAATGAAATTTTTCAGCGACGCTTTATACGTCACGGCTACACTCGATACCCAATGTAGGAGGCAATAAATGACTCTGTCACTACCCCTGACAGATAACAAAATTAATACACAACGTAACGTCGTTTGGACGCGTGCGGACATACGAAGGTCTTTATAACCATTCCAATATAAAATGAATTTATATTTTCGTTTGCAATGAAATAGATAAGGATAAACAGTGATAATTTCACGAACTTTAAGATCTTTTTTTAGTAACCAATATTTTTTAAAATATTAGTATAATTCTCGTTAAACATTCCAAATAAGCTTAAATTTATACTAGGAGATGATTCATATCAATATTCGGTGAATTTGAACCTACGACCTTAACTTTCGCAGACAGTGTCCTAAGCCATTAGGCTATTGACGCTTGTAGAAAACAATTTTTAACCGACTTGAAAAAAGGAGGTTCCCAATTGGTCTGTATGTTTACTACCTCACAACTTTCGATTGGGCGAACCGATTTTGATAATTCTTTTTTATTTGAAAGCTGGTGCAATGCGGTCCATTGCAATTTCCAAGGTCCAAGTCCAATTCAATAGTATCCAAGAGTAAACTGTATGCTTCTTAAATTTGCATAAGTGTACGCTACGAATGGACGTATAACTCAATATCACGCTAACCGATTTCCATGATTATTTTTTATTGCAAAGGATATACTTCAAGGGTAATTTGATGAGTGTTTGGTTCTTATTATTTCTATTTCGTAATATTTTTATTTAATTTTAAGTCGGTTTTTGTTTTTTTTAAACAACGTGAGTTTTCTCACGTTGTTTTAAAAAACATGTCCTACATGTCCTAGTCCATTTTTTCCTAAGATATGTGAAGTCTGCCAATCCGCACTAGGGCCGCGTGTCGGACTACGCCCTTTTTTTTGTTGACGGGGAGGAAATCTTCAGAAAGATACCCCGCCTTCTGGGGGGAAGGCGGCGATTATGTGGGGTTCTTACCCACTAAAACCTCCCCGGTGGCCCTTTCCTCGGTGCATGACGAGGGGCTCCGGGATCTCCAGTGGAACGCACCGGAGCACCCTCTGCACTGTGCTCAAGGAGAGCACGTCCCGGGGGAGGAGGTTACTCCCTCCCGCCCTGTGCCCTCGCAGCGCAAGGCGACACGTGCCAGCCGATGTCGCCTTCTTCCCGGGTCCACTTTGGTGGACGACTCAGGCCCCCACCCTTGTCGCCCAGTGAACCCGAGGCCCCTTTTAGTCGCCTTCTACGACAGGCAGGGGATACCGTAGTCTTATTCTTGAGAGCCCAGAACTACAGGGCTGGTCGGACTACGCCCTTACACTATCTTTACAGAGAAGGCCTGTGCCCAGCAGTGGGACATATATAAAGGCTGAACTTTAACTTTAACTTTTGTTTTTACTTGTACATGTACTTATTGTATTTGTTGGTCGAATGGTACGAAAATTAAATACAGCCAAATAAGAACCTTCTCCTCTTTTTTGAAGTCAGTTAAAAACAAAACCAAATTAAAGGATCAAATATAAGACGCTACCTACGCGCGGACACTAAATTTTAATTACAATGTTCTGGTGTCTATATTTTTTCAGGTAATTGGTAAGTAACCAACCAGGCTGTCATAAGTCTACCAATATCAACAACATTCATTCTACCATACCCTTTTTAGGAGTTCCTTGTTACATTTTAACCTAATGTCCTTTGTGAACAATCCCAATTGAAAGGACGATCATTAATGACAGCTCTGCACAAACTTAAAAAAGATACAGACTCCGTTTTTATGTCGGTTACAAACTAACTTATCTTACGCGGGATGTATTCGAAACTATTAATGTTTTGACGCTTAATTTACGTTATTAACGGTTTAGATTATTGGATATTTTTTCTGAACATGCGTACTAAGACAAATTTACTCGGTACTTTTACACGAGCGTTACAATTCGTTCAATCCCTTCCGTTCCCGAGAGACGCAGTCCCTCGTTCCTTGTTATAACTCTTGTTTACACAACTGTATTGGCTCCGGATTCACCTTGATTATCTTTTGTCTTGATTTATAGGGGAACATAGATGTTTATTTAAGTCGATACTCTTAACATCTGATTACACAAAACACCACCATATATAAAACTAAGAAACCACATTCCTCTGTATTATTTATAAGGGCATAGACCTTGTATTCTTGACTTTCAACTGAAACTTGAACCCTCAAGAAGGCAGACAGATCTCGTATTGACGCATTTGAGATGTGGTGCTGGACGACATTGTTACGAGTATCTCGGACAGCCCACTGTAAAAATATGCCAATTCTCCTAGAAGTGGAAGTCACTGTCACGCTGTCAACGGCACAATACTTTCCTTGAGAAAACGGTAAATCTGAGTTACTACCTCTAGTTATCTGAAATGTAAGTAAAAACCGTACCACTACAAGAAAAATCTTTACCGCACGGAATAAAACAAAATGGAGGTCTATTTTTATTCCTTTAAAATAGTATATTCAAACGAAGCACTTGCGCATGCCGTAAGGCCGTTGCGTCCGGCGGCGCTTTTGACGACCAAATGACCGGCTCTCAAGTTTTGAGAGCACTCCGAACAACCCCACTGTTCAATATAACATTCAAATGTATATAACGCTAGGTACACACGTGTAAAGATTTTTATTGTGGCGTACATTCGTGCTAAGCGAGTGTATTCATGTTTTTTGTTGTGTCTTCAATTATGTCATATTATTGACTTATACACTGCAAAATAAATTTACTGTTAATTAAAATTACAGAAGAGAAAGACCTGATTCTTGTACCATAAGATAAAGATTAAGGTTTTAGTTTATAATTAAATAACCTATTAAATACTATTTATTTTATTTCTCAACCGACTTCAAAAGTGGGAGGTTCTCAATTCATCATTCATCTGTATTTTTTATGTATGTTAACTGATAACTTTGGACTGGGTGATCCGATTTTGATGATTCTTTATTTGAAAGATAAGGCTTCCCGTGCAGTCCCATATATACATTCATACGCATGTTATAAAACGCTTTTATTTTGATATTGCAAATAGGTACTCCAATTTAATTTATTTACTAATAATTTTCTAATTAAAATTCGTTCTATTAGATTGACATGACATGGATAAAATAAGCTGAAATGAAGAAAAGGCGGATATATAGTATAACAATAGATAGCATAGAAAGTACATAAGCAATGATATACTTAAGCAAATTTTTTTTCACTGCAGATTCAACCTGTTACTGTCATCATTTTTCATAACGCGCCTAAATAAGTAACTTCAAAAACTCTGGATTTTTTTTTGTTTAGTTCAAACCCTATATTCACAGGCTAAAATATTGAGGAGCAGGCTTACATAGTCAGCTAGTACAAGAGCTCTACACATAGTAATTACCTACTCTGGGAACATCATATTAGCTCGCAGACAACAATCTTTTTTATGGTTATTTGTGACTGTACAGTATCATCCATGTTGTGGCTGTTTCTGAGAAGTAACTGATAAATAAAAAAGTATAATGTACCATAACATTATGATTTTTTTTTATAGGAAGTGAGAAAAGAACACAACACTATTTATCTACTACAATACCACTATTGGCTACTCTAACAAACATAGAATAGATCATTCATTATTTTCCAAGAGTTATACCACCTCTCAATCCGGTGAAGCAGTGTGTAGTTCGTAATAAAAAATATTCAATATTTCCTGTACATGTACATTTTACTTGTCAAATGAAGTCTTTTCCATTTTGTGAAGTGACCGAGGCTGCAACAGTTAATTTCTCCGCTCCATCTCCACACAAGACACAGCGCAAACCTACAATAACTACCCAACAACCGCTACTAAATGGATTGTAACTTCATTCCCAATCTCTATTATGACGAATTGAGGCACCGGTCCCTCTCTAGAGATAAGAATTTAAGTATTAAAGTTTCTTATTTGATTTGAAATCGTCATTTGTTTCTCGTTGTATTTAGATTTTTTTGTTAGACAATCTACTGCATACAGCTGTTCTTTAGTGATCCGCCATCTTCATAGTAAAGGGTTTTCCAGTGAGTTGCCATATCGTAGCTTTTCGTAGTTAATAAAATTGTTATCATATCCACTATATAATAGTTATATATATCCACTACTACCTTCATTAAAAGATACCCCACCTTCTGGGGAGGAAGGCGGCGGTTATGTAGTGTTTGACCTATTAAAACCTCCCGGGTAGCCCTACCTCGGTGCATGGTGAGGGGCTCCGGGATCTCAGAGAAAGGAAGTGGAACGCACCGGAGCCCCTTTGCACTGTGCTCAAGGAGAGCACTTCTAAAGAGGGCACAGGCTCGCAGTGCAAGGCAACACGGGCCAGCCGATGTTGCCTTCTTCCCGGGTTCACCTTGGCGGATGGCAAAGGCCCCCACCGTTGTCGCCTAGTAAACCCGAGGCCCCTTTTAGTCGCTTTCTACGATAACATAGAATGCAGGGGATACTGTAGTCCCAGAACTACAGGACTGACCACATAACCCCTACTACGTCACCTACCCTACCGCCTCAGGACGGGAGTATTTTAATTTATTTATTATCTATGAAATTGTTAATTTGATTGCTTATATATTTGTTATCGAATGATTCAACAGTCACGTGAACAGTGACGGAGTTTATCACGCCTTTATAGTGATCATCGTTTATTTACATTCGTACATTCGATTCGAAATAAGAGGACTTCATTAGTAGTTTATCATTTCAAAGCACGTAACACCTGTTACTGTGAACTTCATTAACGCGAACTATTCTGTCGGGAATTTGCGTTTAGCGACAGATAATCGCTTTAACTACTGAATTACGACGTATGCATACCTAGTTATTAATATATGTATGACGGTTGTCTCGACGAAAGCTTTTGTTGGATAACTCGAATACACGTTGACTTGAACAAGCGACTATCCTACATTAAGATCTAAGTTGTTGTTTAATTTATATACTCGCAAGACGAAATTTGACAGGAGTAACAACACAACGGGATCAAGTCTTTAACAATCGTTGCTTTAGACAGATTCTAGGAGTCTTCTGGCTGCAAACAATCCGCGGTGAAGAGCCTCTAGCACGCTATAGAGAATCGCCAGTCTGTCAGCAAATAAAGCGCCGCAAATGGTCATGGATTGGTCACACCCGGCGTCGGGATCCTACTCATATTCCTAGGCAAGCCTTGGAGTGGATCCCAACAGGATCAAGGAAACGTGGCCGTCCTAAGTAAACGTGGCGGCGATCAGTAGTGGCCGACATGAAAACGATCGGGTTGGCATGGTCCGGAGGAAAACAATTTTTTTTGTTGACGGGGAGGGAAATCTTCAACAAGATACCTTCCTTCTGAAGAACCCCGCCTTCTGTGCCTTCTCAGTGCAAGGCGACACGGGCCAGCCGATGTCGCCTTCTTCCCGGGTCCACTTTGGCGGACGACAAAGGTCATCAGATCACCCATGTCGCCCAGTGAACCCGAGGCCCCTTTTAGTCGCCTTCTACGACAGGCAGGGGATACCGTTGTCTTATTCTACTAGCCCAGAACTACAGGGCTGCAGGCCGGTGCTGCTGCCCTATGCCCTACAGCGGGAACTTAGGACTATAAGTCAAGTCAAGACGAAATTTACTTGTAGGCGAAACTTACTGTATTAAAACCATTTGTAATTACAAAATGACAACACACATTGTACAAGTGTCTTAAAATAATTTGTATTCTTAAACTAATAAATTATAGATAACATACATATAAACAATATAAAGTATTACGTAATAATATAGTTCAAATAACAATAAAATATGTTAACTTAAGCTTCAATAAAAGGGGATACATACTCCCTCCATATTACTCTCTATTTACTAATGCTGTTGTTTAGAAAGTCTTTGTTAGAGGAAGAAATTGAACGGAACTTTATACTTAAGATAAATTGAAAAGATACGTACACTATGCACTCTTCCAAATGTGCGAGGGCATGTTCGCTTTTCTAGCTAATGCAGTAGAACTAAATGACTTCTTTAACTTTAACTTAAATGTTAAAACAAACACAGACTTCAAATCAAAAACGTTAATCATTACACGCGGTACCCTCTTTGTATATCCGAATTATTACAGGAATATTGCGAAATAGAATTAATCAAAACCTTACCAAACTCTTATCAAACTACCTTTGAAGTACATCCTTTCAAATAAAAAGTAAATCGTCGAAATTGGTTGGCGTGATATTGAGTCATTCGTTTGTCGCGCACATACTTCATTGAAATTTAATTCTATATTCCTATATTCTTATACAAAACACCGACTTCAAATGGAATCAAATGATAAACATTATTACACGCGGCACCCTCTTTGTATATCCAAATTATTACAAGAATATTGCGAAATATAATTAATCAAAACCTTACCAAACTCTTATCAAACTAACTTTGAAGTACATCCTTTCAAATAAAAAGTAAATCGTCGAAATTGGTTGGCGTGATATTGAGTTATTCGTTTGTCGCGCTCATACTTAATGCGAATTTAATTCTTATATGATTTTCTCATGAATGTCATCATTAGAACTGGACAAGATTAAAATAGGACCTTACTGGCAGCACCAGCTATCATTGAAGAAATCATCAAAATCGGTTTACCCACTCGAAAGATACGAGTTAACGAACATGAAAAAGACATACAAACGAATTGAGAATCCTTTTTTGAAGTCCGTTTAAAATAATATATAAAAGTAATGGCTGTGTGCTTATTTTGTATGCTTGCCTATATTAAAAGTTATAAAGGTTAAAATGTAAGATATAACAAGCGCGTTATTTCACAGAGATAGGTGTAGATTTCAGTCTTACCTGGTTAGGTTTCACAAAAGGATGACATTTAAAAGATATATGGACTTTCTTGTAGCTTACTATAGAATGATGGAAGAAAGCGCTTTAGGTTCATGAACTTATTCTTATCACACAAAGGCCCGTGGGTCTCGAACTGAAATTTTTAAACTAGAATTTTCGCAGCTCAAAAGTCGCGAACACCTGAACAAAGTGCAGGCGGAGTGAGCGATGGCAGTGCATTGTGTTACCGAAAACATCGGGGCCATTGTGTTGGATTTAGGTCGCCTGCATTTTCAGCTTTAAACACGTTGTTCCCCGTTCAATTCTAGACCGGGAATTTTTATTATAGGCCATGAAATACAATACCTAGATGAGTTCCGCTTGTAGCCCGTTGTTGGCAGAGAATAACAATCGAGTGCTATAGTTCTAATAAAAACGAAATGATAGCCGTTTGTATATAGGCCATTGCAGGACAAAGGGTGGCTTTTGTGAAAAGATCCATTGTTGCAGTGCTGGCAACTTATATTAATACTGGATCGATGGAACTGAATACCCACGACTCGGTGAATTAAAAAAAATATGAATAACGGTACGAAATAGAGCCGTCGTAGCTTAACCATGACTGTAACAGTTAAAGTTACAGTCTTTATATATATAATATAAATATCCCACTCTTGGGCGCAGGCCTTCTATGTAAAGAGTATTAGGGCATAGCGGCCCCAATACTCTGGGCCACGCGGCCCTAGTACGGATTGGCAGACTTCACATGTCGTAGAAAATGTTCTAAGACATGTAGGTTTCCTCACGATGTTTTCCTTCACCGCCGAGCGCATGGTAAATCAGCATATAAAATTGCAAAAACAAATTTATTGGTGCCGAGTGCCACCAGGGATCGAACTCGGGTTGCGTACTATGCAACTTGAGCCAACCGCCCGGAAATTGAGCTACCACGGCTCGACTAAGTCGAAACAAGTAAGAAATACACTAAATCAGATACCAAATTCGTTAAAAAATATTTTTCAGCAAGTTTCGCTTATCGTTTTTATTGTGTCTTCGCTATAATATTTGTTTTAATTAAAACTCTTATGTGATATGAAAATTAAAACGCCCGCGTTACCTAAATAACACTGAACTTATTCTGTACGATGGCTTGCAGTGAAATGAACAAAAATCTTGAATTTTTAGTTGGTCCTAAACTGGTCCTTCCGGCCATCTAATTAGCAGTTAGAAAGTTTTAGTCGTCTCTGGTTTGCTTTAAGTAATGCTTCTATTACTTTGTCACGATGAATTAAAAACATAACAACAAACTAAAACGAAAAAGGATAACTAACCTAAACTTGAATAATATTTTCATTAAATTTTATTTTTAATTAAATTGTAGTAGTTTGTGTTACCTCCGTGTGGCAAGACATCTTTTTTGGTTTATGTTTTTTTAATTAAATATAAATAAATTAATAAAAATATTTTATTTTATTGTAAGGATATTTAGTTATCTATGCACAATTTATTTCAGTTAGCCAGAGTCTTTATCTTCCGAGATATTCAAACTTACTTAACGGACTGTGTATCTCGACTTTAAGAACCAATTGAGTTACTAAGGAAATAGAACCAATCGCTTTATAGTCCACTAATTGAATATTTATTAATTTGTCAAGCACTTACTGAGTAATTAAAGCACCAGTGGTACACAAACAAAGAAAGTTTCCCAGAGGAGCGCAACTACATCGAAGTCAACTACGACTTGACCAAAGTTTAATTATAAACTGAACGATCAAGTTTGGGGGACAATCACTAACTTGGAATCACGCTTCTGGTGTCAGGCTACATAATTTTCGAGATACGTCCGTATTTACTGATGCTTCGTTATTTTATCATTGAACGTGATGATCTATGGATTTTGGTTTTACCTTTTGGACAAACATATACAGTGTAAATATTGTACAACGGCACTTAAGGTTCTGTGTATTTAACGACACTATTGAAAGTAATTTTAAAGGTAGAGATTTTTTTCTTTTTTTATTGGGGACTTTTGCCCTTTTGAGCATGTCAGCCCAATCATAGCCTAACCTTAGTTCACACACATCGGTCCATGAAGCGAGAAAGAAAGTCATCAATGTTGTATGGCCATAGCCACCAGCTTCCTCGCTCCCTCTGAGGTCTGCAACATTAAGAAAGCACCCACATGTTGCTCCATCAGTTTTAGACTATCTATTAATAACTTTCTTTCCGCTTCAAGTTTAGCACATTCCCCCATTATGTGGCGCACATCATCCACCACTTGGCAAATCTCACTATGTGACTTTACCTTCCACATCCGATGTGCAAAAAATTTTGCAGGGGCCGACCTTGATTTCTTCAGGAACTAAGGCGAATGAGGAGGTTGTCGCTGTATGATTTTATACCAAATACCTTTCTGCCAATATATATTTACTATTATCTACTCATTGTTAATGATCGGAGCACTGCGCGATTTTCTTCAGCCACTTATCTCCCAGTGCAAACACTTCTTGGATTTTTCAAACAGACTATTTACAAACAGTATTTCTAGTAATCCCATTAGACCGGAGTTCGGCCTTCTTGGGCGTCAGAGTAACGGCCTGTACTGAGTTTCCCTCTCGAGGACTCTTTAGCTATTTTAATAAAATAGAAGTAGAGATAAATTCAGGTAAGAGAAAAAAATCTCCCCCAAACCTGGTAAAAATGTCACCATCTCCCGGCTAATCAATATACTACAAAAAATCCTTAAAATTAATTTGACCAATACTTAGGCACCTGGCTATCATTATTTTGCTTAACCCTTTTCGCCGACGATACCGGCATGTATACTTCCGGGCGTTCGCCCGAAGTCATTCTTAAAAAACTCCAGACTCCGGCCGATGCCCTAGGAGATTGGTTTCGGAAATGGAGAATAGAAATCAACCCGGCTAAGAGCGCAGTCATGTACTTCACGAGGCGTCTTCAGTCTCCACCTCGTTGCGTCCAACTTCTAGGTACCCCTAATCTATGGGTTACACAAACCAAATACCTTGGTGTCGTATTAGATCCCAAACTCAGCTTCGGCCCTCATGTAGATCAAGTTAGGAACCGGGCGGCCTACGTTATGGGTCGCCTATATCATCTCATTAATAAGAAAAGTAAAATGTCCCTCCGTAATAAGGTGACACTTTACAAAGCAGTTATACGTCCCGTTATGACGTACGCGAGCCTGGTCTTCGCGCATGCCGCCCGTAAACATATCCATAGGTTACAAGTATATCAGAATCGTTTTCTGCGACGAGCCACGGGTGCGCAGTGGTTACTTATTTTCAGTGTAAATACTTGTGTAGTTTATTAGAAACGAATAAAAATACAAAAGGTATGTATATTTTAAACTGGCGCACCCTTCCACAACACCTGGCAATGTAATTGATGTGAAGCTTTGTGTTAAAGTTACATGGTAGTACTTATTTAGAAATATATTTCTTAAAATATTCTTTTCATGAATGATCGTTGTTTGTACAATTTCGAAGTATCTCTTAATAGTCATAAATGCATGAGGTAAATAAAATCATACATAAAATTGAATGTCTATTTACTAACCTAGTATAAAGGCAGTCGTATTATACATACATCATTAATTCTTACTTTTCGGTCAAAATCAGAATGTACAAAAAATATTTAAGGTACTAAGTTTAAATAAGTTTCTCGATTGTGCACCAATTATTTTTATTTATTTTTAAATGATTAAAAGAGTTTTTTAATTTTGTTTTATATATAGCTGTGAGCAAAAATAAAGGGTTGGTTAAGAAATTTTGAATATCTCAGAAGGTAAAGACGCTAGCTAACTGAAATAAATTGTAGATAGATAAATCCTTTATTGCACCAAATAAAATGTACAAAGGCGAACTTAATGCTAATTAGCATTTTCTTCCAGCTAACCTTTAGTGGTTAAGAGCAGGCTAAGGGTAGTGCCGCTAAAAATAGCGTTTTAAAACTATTATATAAATAAATAAATATACATTTACATATACATAAATAGATACTTCTATATAAATATAATAATACACATGAAATATATATAACGACAATAAATATACCAGTTTGTAATTTTTCATTGAGTAAAAAGTATTCAGATACACGCGATTTAAAGACATTAGTTGACGAAGCCTCCCTAATCTCAATCGGCAAACTATTCCATAGTTTTATAGCTGTACAGGTAAAAGAATTGCCATAGAGATTCGTGTGACATTCGGGGAATGTTAAAAATTTATTATAGAAGGTTCGCGGTTCGCGAAATAAATTGTACATGATAGACAATTGAATATCCGTAAAATAAAATAAAGTATTTTGATTAATTTATTTATATTTCATTAAAAACATAAACTTAAACGAAAAAGAATATCTCATGTATACTTGGACGATACAGTTTTTTTGTTTAAATTTTATTGAAATTTAAATTTTAGTACTAAGTGTGGCGATTTAATAAAACCCAAATACCATTTATACCCCTATATTTCGACCCTTTATTATTGCTACGAGTGTTTTATCATTATCAACTAGATAATGATAACAAAAAACATGAATGTAAAATCGATTTCAACGAGAATACCAACTCACTCGTGACAAATTTGTATAGTTCCTAGCAAATATCCTTACCTGGTTGAAATTCGTTACATTGCTTTTCAAAATACAACTTGCCGTTGGAAAACTAGACTGTACGGTATTCCATTAAGAAATACATTCGTCCGGAACATTTAACGATTTTAATCGCTAGGAAGTTGTTGAAATATTAATGGGCGCGTTATGCTCAATTTCCTGGCTTTCAGCGAATAGCTATCGGTAACTTTGTCCTTTAAAATGGTAATAGCTCGGTGTAAGTATTCCGTGGAAGTTAATTGCGTAAGTTTTAATAATATTTGCCTTTGATGCGGGTTTTATCGGTAATAGACCATGAAATAAAATCAAATAGCAATTGTAGAAGAGAGTATAGTTAGCACGTGTTCTTAGTTAAGATTGGGAATCCTCACAAATGCTACGAATTGTTGCTATGTGCTAGTATTACTTGAACAATTTAGATTTTATAAATACAATTTGCTTAGAACGGAACAAAATTAGTGTAAATAAAATATTAACCGTCCAAGCTTAGGTTACCTCTCACCAAGGGGACCCTTGTGTCGAGTTACTAGGTAATAGAGGTTCAGGCTAAGCGACCTAAGAGCTATGCCACCTCTCAATCCGGTGAAGCAGTAAAGGCCAGCTTCTCTGGCCAACTGTGTTATTTCATCGGTAACGAAAAGAACGGAACAAAAAACGAAAGAATATGATAATAAAAATATGACGGTAGCTTTACAACTAAGACCTTGGGACATTCCCCCATCGTTAAGTGCTGGGAACCTCGGAAATTTAATATTGAAATTGAATGACGATAAAACGTGTAAAGTTATGTTTACTCCATTAGAAATATTCGTTTAAGTGTAAGAAGTTACAAAATGACTGATTCGATTTCACCAACATAGCGTATGGCGACATCCAATAACTAGGCTTTCACATTTTATTAAAACATTCCACTGTTTATTACACGTACCCTGAATACCGTAACAGCAGGGCAGATTTGTTTATATTTATATCTAAAATTGTCAGTTTCAATGGACGGAATGAAAAAAACGAACAAAATGATTGGATCACTCAGTCGTTTATTTTCGCGAACACAAATTGTTTACAGCCAGGTTCGCTTTTAAAGCAAAAGTACGTGGGCAAGCTCTGCTGGAGTGCCATAAAGTGGGGCGCTTTTGAAAAATTACATTTATTAAATTTGAAACGTTATTCAACACGGCATCCGTTGATTATTCCAATTTTTCGCATCGCTTGCTCCCGTTAATTGTTTTCCCAGTCCATCCAATTCGTTCTTCAGTTAGCTTTACAATTTCAAAGTGTCATTTGATTCGTGATGGATTTCGATGTTTTTTGGCAATTTCACGCTCTGTGGCAATTCCCCAATGGATTTTGTTTTGTTTCATCGTATACCTGGAATTGTTAGAGTCATTTGGGCAATTTCAGCGGGTTGGATTGAGAAAGCTTACCGTCCCAAGCTTTCGTATTAAGATTTCCTATTCAATGATGAAGGATCTATAGATATTTTTAAGTAACGGTGATAGTAATGTAAGAGATAACATGTACGTACACACCCAGCCATCAGTTTTATTTCTAACGAAATTATTTGAGTATACTTTGTTATAGTCCAAATTATACTTCACATATTTTTGCACTTGGATTGTGTACTTTGCGATTTAAGGCGATGTCTCGGATACTACGTGACCGTGACTCAGCAAGTAAACACTTGCTTAAAAAGCATGGTCAAGCGACCACGAACGTATCCGATGTTAAATGAATCTTTGATGATAAGGTGTACTAGCTGAGTAAACGATTATTCACTCTTAAAAACGCCTATGTAGTCGGAAGGAAAAATGACTATAAGAAATATTATATACAGGCAGTTTAAATATACAGTTTGTTAGCCGGACATACGTGTCATAGAACGATCGTGCAATAAAAAATTTAGCGTACAGTTGGGCCGCATTACGCCGCGAAATGTCTCAATTTATACAACAAAATCGTGATAAAAGCCGTAAATGTAAAACGGCAACTTAAATCACGCCTCCCACAACAATTGCCACGCCCGTGGTGACCAAAATTATGTTTGCATGTAACGTCGCGCTTAATGTTGTATGTAATACGTTTCATTACGTTAGGGCATATTCAATTAAGATAAGAATTTCGAGGTGGCGAATCCTATTACATGCAAATTTAAATAACCATCACACCATGACAATTTATTTGTGTAATTGTTACGGGGAGGGTTTGTGTATTATTTCTATACGCGTAAATTCATTTCTTATATATTATTATTCAAAGTTGTATTATAACATATATTACAGTCTGTCTAATAACAGTGAAAACTCAAACCTTCAATACGAGTATTTGCCGTAGCTCCTTTAAGACGGTTCGGCATATTACTCACCGATGTTTTTTTGTAACGAAATATTTATTTATTTAAATCAACAAAAATTATAACAGCGTTACAGATAATATCAATATGATGTTATTAAAACTTAGTTAAATATATATTATTAAAATTAAAACAAATAAAAAGCTGCTTGATGTATTGACAATAATACGAGTATATAAATATAATAGAGTCAAACACCTTCTACGCATTTGTAGGCAGCTTCGATAAACACAGACTCTGTGCAACAAAATATATCAATGTGCAGTGAGATGGTATTAACAAACCCAACCGCGCGCGACAGCGGAAAGTTCCTGGACAAGTTAGTCCTGGATATGTGATCAGCCAGTTGGTCTCTACAATTATATTGGGTAATTGAAAGAGCTAGGTCGCTTATCTTGAATTTCTCTCTTTAGGGAATAAAGCACGGACTTCTGGGACCGTTATTCTAACAATAACCTCATAATTAAATGATAACAGCGAAAGAGTAGTGTAGAGTCGTAGTAAAATTGATTGTTTCGACGAAACAGCAATATTCCAGATTCAAATCTATTTTTTTTAAAGAATAAATGGTGTTTCTTTCGCAATTAAGTGTAAAAGAGGAATCTTAATAAAACAAAATTCCATTTGAATTTTCCTATTTACATTGCCTTTAAAAGCCAATTACAAAAGCTAGAATAAACGAATTATTTGTCATTCCTTTGTTGGATCTAAGACGAGCGCTTATTAAGAAAAGGCGATTAACGCCTGAAAGAAGATTTCTATTCTTAGTTAATCTTTCTTAAAATATTTAACATTGAACATAAATTGGTCCGTTTAGTAGTGAATTTTTAGAATCAATAAAGTTTTTAATTTAGATTAAAAATTGCAGATAGAATAAAATAAATTATAATAAAAGTTTCTCGCTAGACTTATAAAAAAATGTAACCCCTATACAAGAATATAAAATAAATGTCTCTAGAATGCAAAATCCGCGTCGAAATACTGCTTTAAAAGACACGTAGGATATAATTACTTATTGGCATTGGGCCTTGGAAGATATCAGGTAAGAAACATTTTACAATATTTATGAAAATTTGCACAAAATACGTCCAAGCCGAGGTTACCCCTTCTAGTTACTAGCGATAGAGGTTCAGGCTAAGCGACCTAAGAGCTATGCCACGTCTCTACGCGGTGAAGCAGTCAAGGTCAGCTTCTCTCGCCAATCTGTATAGTTCGTCATTAAAAACAACGTTTGTTGATTAAGATAATAGTAGATTTATGACAACCCTAGATATGGTAAGCAGTTACAGACAGAAGAAAGATAATATAGAAACCTGAATTATATAACTTATTAAAATACTTCGGAAATAAAAAAGCAGAGCCGTGTGTGTTATTAATTGACTTAATAGTACTGACATGCTTTTTACTTCCTCTTGTTTGTTGGTGTAGATTAGATTTGAAGTTGGTTTTTGTTTTAATTTGTAAGTATACCTATTGTGTCCATTATTATTTTCCTTCTTGACTTAACAAGCCAACCAATTTGCTTATTTTATTGCATTTAATGTTAGTCCGGTACGCCGATACCGTAAGCCACATCAAAGGTTTAGAATTAGCATGAGTGAACACGTTTGAGGGATAATAAAGTGGTGGCAGCTGTCGACTAGTGCACCTTAGGGGCTAATTCTGCTTGGCGAGTAATGATTATGAGGCTGACTGTAGCCACAGTATGCAAATGTATTTAGCCTTTAGCATGCAATAGAGGCGGACCGATCGCTGCTTCTGTACAATATTATTTTCGTAAATAACGAGTTTCAGATGAATTAAAATCCGGTAAAGGTACACTGACACGCAATGGCACTAGAGTTCCTTAACCGCTGATAACACAAAAAAAATTAAAAAGTTAAAGTTACAGCCTTTGTTTATATATGACTCGCTGCTAGTCACTTCTCTATAGAGAGAGTAGAAGGGCATAGTCCGTAGTGTGACAGACATCACTTTAGAAAAATGTTCAAAGACATGTAAGTTTCCTCACGATGTTTTCCTTCACCGCCAAGCGCGTGGTAAATTAGCACATAAAATTGCAACAGCAAATTTATTGGTGCCGGCACCGGGGATCGATCTCGGGTTGCTCGCGTACCGTGCAACTTGAGCCACGCTAACCAAGCACCAAAAAAATTATTGTTGATAATTTATGTGCTGATTTACCACGCGCTTGGCGGTAAAGGAAAACATCGTGAGGAAACCTACATGTGTTTGAACATATCTCTAAGACATGTAAAGTATGCCAATCTGCTAGAAGTAGAAATAGAATATATGCGCCACAACTTCTTAATTTAACTATGACATATATCTAGAAATATAAACTATACATTATGTCCTACGAGGCCGTGGTCCGATCATGTCTAACATGAAAAGCACAAGTCTTTGAAAAATATTAGATTTCTGTAATTAAGTGTGCGAATCCCTTTCAAAAAGTTTAAAATTGTTGAACGGTTGGTCTGAATCTACGATCGATCGATTAGCTTTATGCACCGCCCTTCAAAACATTAGGGCTTACTAACTCCATTTTATCTATAGGACAGTTTAATAATATACGGTGGAAATCTTGCACTTTGCTCACATAATACTTTTAGAAACTTTTGTGGTTCTAAGTTTAAAATGCACCGTTCGCAACACGTTCGCTTTGTCGCTTTTTAATCTGTTGATCAAATACTCGAGCAGCTGGCGACAAATTTATTCCTGTACACAAAGATTTTAATCGCAGATGTAGCTTTTTTATTTGATTGTTTTAGACAAGGCGTATTTTTTGCAGATGACGACTGAGACAAAAATGTGTCAAGCACTCTCGCCGTGTGGCATTTTTAACACGTTTTAATTAGTATATGGGGCAACAGCCAACCGGATGCGTTGGGAATGTGATAATAATGAAATAATTTTAAGAACCAGGTGTGAAAAACAATCCCAATGGTTTTAAGTCATATTTGTCAATTATGTAATTTATTCTTAACCTTTTTACTAAATAAAATAAAAACAAAAACTGTGAAAAAATGAGACCTTGTGCGATATTTTAAGTACTATAACGACGAATAGGTTTGGCGACGTACGATGTACGATCGAAACACAATCCTATTCATCATTAATTTATTTGAAAAAAATGACTGAGATTTTTTTATTATTTTTGTCGAGCCTATTATACAGTCACCTACCACCCACTTACCGTTGGACTGGTTGAATTACGGGACATGAATTTGCATATGTACATTATTTTAAAACATATATCGTATAGTTCAATAAAAATTCCGAGCTCACGGATAATTAAATTTTAAGACTTACGATTCGTTGAATTTTAATTAAATTTTAACATAATATAATTACAGTTGAAACGCTCATAAATTCACATGTGAATGTAGTAAACGGCCATTTTTAGTTGCGCAAATCTTCCGTCCCCGTTTACTGTGTCAGGTGAGCTTCATTTTTGTTTGGCGTATGGCCAATTCATTGTTATTTAAAATACGCTCGCAAACCACGGTTTGTGACTTTTTGCTACAACAAAACAAAAAATATTATCAATATGAGGCCCACAGATTGTTAAACATTAAGTATTTTGACAAATTGTCAAAATCATAGAAGTTATGTGTTATAATTGTAGGTTTCGTGGAATGAAATAGTCCAATAACTTGTACACTCGCTTTATTGAGACAGCGTAACGTTGTACAAAGAATTATTTTAACGAATACCGTCACAACTGCGCATTCTCACAATCTTTTACAAAATTATTTAGAAGTCAGATTACAAAGTAATTAAGTTAAATTATTGTTTACAATGCCAAGTTTATGTGATGTTCAACTAGGTTATTAATTATGAATTAAAGATATAATAAGGTTTAGGTAAATCACTAAGATATCATTGGAAGTAGTTATTATGCATAACATTCGCTGGATGCCATGTGTTGCCAGCTAACATATGCCATAATTTAAGACAACATGATTAGCTCCAGGCCAGTAAACTGTATGCAACAAGTTTTACATTACTGACATTAACTTTTTGTCTTAATCAAATATGCATATATAACAACGTTCAATATAACAATGCGTCTAGGGTTTTGTTGGAGCTGCACCGTTTCTGTAGTGCATCGGGGATGTTTGCGGATGTACACGCATGCATTTTGGTGATTTTTGATGCAGGAGGTGTGCATCTCTGGTGCACAGAGATTCTGAGCATGATCGCTCAAAGTATGACTTGTTTATATAAGATGCTGCGCCGTCTCACATGGTGGGTGATAAGGGTATACATAAGCATAGTCAAGTCAGTAGTATAATTTAATTTAATTTCGTCTAAATATAAAAGCTATATAAGCTAAAAATGTTACAGAGTATAAGTCACTTCAACGAATAAATAAATAATAATTATCATTTATGGTTGCTTGCGGAAGGAATACGTCCTACAGGAGTGTGAGCATCCCTGTTCGACGGCACAATTATTTTCAACAATAAAATAATATAAAACGAAAAGCTTACTCACTTTTCTTCAAAGATTTATTTCCTTTAGCAATACCTCTTATTTTTAGAACAAGCGACTGTTGGTTGGTTACTCTCTGAGTAAATCTCCTTCTCCCCTCCCCCCCTTTTTATTTTACCTTGGCAGTATTTTTATTCCTTCTAAAAGGGGCGGTGGTGCTAACACCATCCGGTACGTTAGTCCACTCCATGTCAAGCTGGTCAACCAAATTACGTTTATGATAACATTCCTAATGATATGAATTTTATAATATAAAATATTAATTTATATATGGAACCCAAATTAGCACGTTCTAGAATTAACAGTGAAAGTGGACTTGCATTTTATTTTGTTTTAGTATCTGCCAGTATTGTTCTATCTTACAGCGGATGGCTGCGACAGTAGCGCCATCCGGTACAACCGTAATTAATTGTTTACTGAAATAGTCAACTAAAGTACTTTTATATAAGTCACTCCATTAACTTTTTTTACAGGATATCATATATTATATATTAAGACATTAAAACTTTAAATTATTTTATTAATTATATTATTTATACATTAAAACTAAATTAGCATTGCAACTAACTGTTGATGACTGGAGATTGATATAGGTTGATAATGGTGATGATGGTTATAAAACCTACATAGTAAAAACAATTCTAAGACTGAAGATGTGAAGTCTAGCAATGCGCACTACAGTCACGTGGCGCATTACGCCCTTACATTCTCTCTGCAGAGGAGGCCTGCGCCCAGCAGTGGGACTTTCTATAGGCTGTAACGATAACTTTATCAACAAATGTTCTTTGAGGTCCGAGAGAGAGAGAACAATCATATCACTATCTCTTTTTACTTTTATTTTCTTAACCGACTTCAAAGGAGGCTCTCGCATAACTCCGTACTGAGTGGACCGATTCTGATGATTCTTTTTTTATCTGAACGCTGGTGCTTTTAGTATAGTCCCATTCCAATTTGTCTAAATCTTACTACGGTTTCTATGAGAAAACCATATAAGTCTCAAATTTGCGTTAAGTACGTGTGCGAACGATTAACCGATTTGAAGTCGGTTTTTGATTCTATACTTGTTTTTATAAAACCTTTACGAATTTTATTTAGTCTGAACAGGCTTAATAGACTGAATAGATTCGAATCCCCAATCGCATTCCATTTACAGTGGGCTTCAAAATGCTCGCGCAGTTTAGGCTCTAACGTATGTAATCCTTGTGTAACGGGAGCATAACAACACGAAAATATACTGAAAAAGTTATTTTAATCCGTCGTGAGTAATTTATGGATACCGCATAAAGCAGCGATGCAAATATTTTCACGGTGCTACAATGTTCAATGGCGGTTGACTGTACAGATAATATAATATTGCGTTTATTAATAAAAATATTTTATACATTATTTTTTAAAGCTTTCAATTCGTACATATACACATAAAAAAATCATACAGACGAATTGGAAATCTCCGACTTTTCGACTGAAGTCGGTTGAAAGAATTTATATTCATGTAACGACAGGGGCATATCATAGGGAACATTTTAATTATAAGTGCACTCCAAACAAAAATGGCTTCCGCCGGTTTCCTCCCCTTTGTGAAGGCAGCCGGCATTGTTAGAGCAATACTTAAAAACTAATCCAGACTAGTGCTGTTAAAACAAACTACACTACAGAGCACTACGGGCCCTGACATTCGCTGATTGGCCGTCGAGTGTACCCTCGCAAACACACCGCATTGTTTAGCAAGAGTCTAGCTTCCCCCACAGAGATATCATTGTTCAGGTATTTACCTACGTTTATCTACTAATGTCAGACACCGCGGCTAATGGAAGGATTTTGATCTTTGAACGAATCGTAGATCGCTTATTTCGATCGGTTGAGGTTAGATTTGGAGATTTACTATTTTTACATAAAATTGACTTTACTTTTACCTCATATATGTAAATAAATTGATTATTGACGAAACTTTTAAACTATAGAGAGCGAGATAGTAAGAGCCTTGGTAGCTCAGTGGCCAGGCGGTTGGCTCAAGTTGCATAGGAAGCTAGAAACCCGAGTACGATCCTCGGTGCAATACATTTATTGTTGCAATTTTAGGTGCAGATTTTACCACGCGCTCGGCGGTGAAGGAAAACATCGTGAAGAAAATATTTCTAAGGCATGTGAAGTCTGCCAATCTGTGCTAGGGTCGCGTGGCGGACTATGCCCTGATGCTCTCTTTACAGAGAAGGCCTGTGGCCTGCAGTGGGACATGTGTTTTTTTATAAAAGGGTAAACCACCTCGCTGACTGATCGTTGTGGTTAATTTCCTCAAATATTGTTCCGTTCATTTATACAATTCAAATAAAACGTATCTGAATCATTCTGTGAAAAATTTTATACTTAATAATACATAGCTTTATATACGTTGTTCATTCGATGTGCCTGACTAGCGTTTACAAAAACTATAAAGAGGGCTTGAAATTTTCGTACGGTTGTAAAATTCTCTCATTGGCCAGATGCACAAGAATGGCTTCAACCCCTTCGGCGTGGTGTTGGGTTGCAGACATGGAGCCTGAGTATCAATTATCCAAAATGGCCGCCCAGAAGAATCAAATTCATTTATTACTATCAACACTAATTTTATCCTTAAAGTACTTACTTTTACAGATCAAAATTGATTGCAATATTTTCTTTATTTGTTTTCAAATAACTTTTATAAATTACATAAGGCTTTTCGAGCATATAAAAGAGAAGATTGTGAATTCGTCTATATATGTTAAGCCAATTTCTAAGCCACGTTAGTCCTTTCCCGCTGAGCGCATAATCTATGCTTAAAATTCTAATTGTACAAGCTGATTGGGATCCGAACTTGCGACCATCAGTATATAATACGAACCGGTTAGCTAGCATATACATAAAAATTTAAAGATATTAATGGTTTCCTTTGAGTAAAAATGCCCCTATCGATCGCATGAATGTTTACAATTGTATCAAAGATCGTAAATATTGATAAACTATAACGAAATAGTGTAAGCAATGGGTTTATTACTTCCCGTTTCAGATCATTTAACCCGCACGTGACTGATATTCGGGCTTGTCCAAACGCTGTTCATGATTTTATTTATGGGCTCGTGAATTTTGTTTGGGGTAAGATATATACCACAGTTTGTTTTTATGATCCATTTTTTTCAACTTTTATGCATTGACATACACAAGCATATTTTCTTATTTCAATATAACAGAAAAAGTTACAATGCCATCATTCGACGCTGTCGCAGCGCTGATTTTCAGCGGTGCCTAGGACTATCCAAAGTCCTTACTACGTATATATAAGTGGAGAGCTACTGGATACATCGCCTTTTTTCTTACGTAATATATATCTGAACCGATGAAAAAAAAAGATGAAGGGCAAAAAGTGAATTATGTCTCGTTTATAATAGTAACGCTATTCTGTTAACGAAGTTTTTTTTGCGACGAACGTTACCCAGAGAAGCTGACTTTGACTGTTTCACAAAGATATCACAACTCTACTCAACAGAAATGTCAGTCTTAGAACCGAAGTTATTCTGTTGAAAAATTTAGGGCTAGGCCACTTTAGCGATGATGGCCTTATACTTAAAAATCAATTATTATTGCGATTAAACACTGGATAACCAATGGTCAATAGCATAGTCTATATATCTGTTGTACTTATCTATATATATAAAAGAGAAAGTGTGTGGGTATGTTCCATATAGGCTCCGAAACGGCTGCACCGATTTCAATGAAACTTTCGGGGAATCTTCAGATTGAACTGGCGAGTAATAATGTAAAGTTTGGTGACGATCGGAGCAATCCTCTTTTTGAACTGTCAAATACAGCTTTTATTTACTATGATGATATTGTATTGTTTTATAACTCAAATTTGTATTGAGTAGTAATTATGTACATGGGTGTAGGTAATGATCTTCACCCGCTCGAGAAGAGAATAGAAGAGAATGAATACGGAGAGAAATGATTAAATTAATATATTATGCAAGTTAAATTAAATATTTAATGATGTAAGTTTATTGTTTTAATAAAATAAAGCAAAATCTAGCCCCGCGAAGCAAGCTAGGTATGCTAGTTTCTACATAAATTAGGGATGTTTAAACTTGCTGTTATATATATATATATATATATATAGATTTGTTTATCTAAAACAAATCTTAGGGAAGCGCAGCCCTTCTATTGTATATTAATATGGTGTTGTTCAAATTATTGTCGGTCTATCGGATGTTTTGTTTATATTGCGGTGGTAAGTTTACAACTCCTGCCTCTGTTTGCCGTGCCTATAGTTTGAATAAATAATTTGTAGACCCTTGTTAAATATTAAAATTTTAGTTTTCCTTAAGCGGAACGGTGCGATTAATATCTGCGGTGTTTAGATGGTGTGGAATGTAAACAAAGCAGAACAAAACTATCGTACCGCTTTTGACGCAGAATGGCAGGCAAAGACAAGGGATTTAGATTCAAGGCTTAAGTATTTATTTTTTTAACGGGGAGGAAATCTTCGAAAAGATACCCCGCCTTCTGGGGGGAAGGTGGCGGTTATGTGGGGTTTTACCCACTAAAACCTCCCCGGTGGCCCTTTCCTCGGTGCATGACGAGGGGCTCCGGGATCTCCAGTGGAACGCACCGGAGCCCCTCTGCACTGTGCTCAAGGAGAGCACGTCCCGGGGGGGGAGGTTTCTCCCTCCCCCCCTGTGCCCTCATAGTGCAAAGCTACACGGGCCAGCCGATGTCGCCTTCTTCCCGGGTCCACCTTAGCGGACGACAAAGGTCCCCACCCTTGTCGCCCAGTGAACCCGAGGCCCCTTTTAGTCGCCTTATACGACAGGCAGGGGATACCGTAGTCTTATTCTTGAGAGCCCACAACTACAGGGCTGAAGTAAAATTATTTCAACGCTTCAACATATTTCAATGCTTCAACATTCATACTGCAATGCAAATTCAGCCAAAAGTTGATAAGTGATCAAGATCTATATTTACATAGTCTTGAACACCGACGCAAGGTGGCTATCCTTTCGGTGTTTTACAGATCACATTTTGAATTGTGCACAGGAATTACACGAGTTAATTCTCTCATTCCCATTCTATCTTCGGACGCTTAGACATTCGGCGGGTCTCTTTCATAGTCGATGTTCCGCACGTCCGAACGAAGCGAGTCATCGTTCATCGTACGTACAGCAAAGGAATGGAACAACTTGCCGGCGTCAGTCTTTCCGGCCTAGTTTGACATGGAAGCCTTCAAGTGTAGAGTGAATAGGCACTTACTAAGCTAGCGCGTACCATCTTTCGATTATATCACCACTTAACATCAGGTGGGATCGTGGGCAAGCACTAGTTTATACCCCATAAAAAATGATTTTGGATGAATACGCGTACTCTTAAAAAATGTAAAATATATATGATACTATGATGGTTTTCTTTTTATTTATTTTCTTCTAGCAGGGCAGACTGGTACAGAATGCCTTTTGTCATTAAGTCCACTTTAGTTAAGTCTGGTAAGTGTTTGTACTTTTGTATATTGTGTGCAAATAAAATAAAAACAGTCTAAGCTCCTAATGATTTATTTCTTTATTATTTTACAAAATCAACAGCTTATGAATAATAAATATTTATGTCACTTATTTAAGATCTAAGTTTTTATAGATTTACGTTATATTCGCATTTTTTCCCATTTTTTTTTTTTTTTTTTTAAGAAATATTACTAACAATCTTGTCAACCATTCCAACTAAGCTTAAGCTTGTGCTAGGACATGGTTCACGGCAATAGTCGAATGGTGGATTCGAACCCACGACCTTACGATTCGCAGGCTGTACCCTAAATCATTAGGCTATTGACGCATTAAAACAATTTAAAAAATGATTAAGCAAATTAATAGAAAATAAAAATGCATTATCTGCGTTACTGTGTGTGAGTGGCACATTTATTTGTGTACGACGTGTCTATCCTGTATGTGTCCTGTATCACAAATCTTTAATTATTCCGAGTAATACCATAAGTCAAAGTATGACAAAATTTTTGAATTTAAATTTTGTTAGGCAAAAGGGGTCTATGCTTGAGAAATGGTTATTATATGCGTTTAACACTCTATTTACGATGGAGTATTTTGCATAATAAGTATTAGAGCTGGTGGTAAACAGAACAGATCGTTTTTTGGGAGTGCGAAAATTCAAAAATTATTAACTATGCTACTAATAGTTCAATTTTACAATCTTATAATAGAATTCGAATCCCAACATATATACTGGGTTATATGTTATATGGTCTGTTACTAACTATATACTGGAGGTGTACAAGGACCTTAAAAATTTGAACTTCACCTTGTAACGGATTTTCTTTAAGTATAAGGATTGACGTCAAAATTATTACGAACATGTACCGCTACATCGTATAAATTCGTAAAAATAATAGTCTTTTATTATATTTCCCAAGTGGTTTTTATAAATACAGTATTTCAAGCGTGATACCCTTTATTTACATATGCGAATGTGTGCGGTTTTGTACCTATTGCGGGTAGTAGGGTGTGTATTCGTAATTACGGGTTTGGGACGAGTCCCGAGGCGCACCGACCACATTCGCGGCGATACGCTCTTTCCAATTTCACTAGAAGAGGCAGGGTTTATTCGTGGGGTTTATATTTTTTTTTGCATCATGATCTATATATTTGTTTTCATTCAAGCGTTTAAGCAACCATCTCCTATTTTTTGTTGGCGGGGGAAAATCAAAAAGAGGTTATATGGGATTTTTACCCACTAAAACCCCGCCGATGGTCCTTCCTCGGTGCTTGGTGAGGGGCTCCGGGATATCCAGAGGAACAAACCGGAGCCCTTCTGCACTGTGCTCTTCAGCACGTCCGGGTGGGGAGGGGGGTAGAGGTTAATCCCTCCCCCTCTGTGCCCTTGCAGTGCAAGGCGACACGGGCTGGCCGATGTCGCCTTCTTCCCAGGTGCACTTTGGCGGACGACTTGAAGGGCGGGGATCCTTGTCGCCCAGAGAACCCGAGGCTCTTTTTAGTCGCCCACTACGACAGGGGATATCGTAGTCTTATTCTACGAGCCCAGAACTACAGGGATGAAGCAACTATCTCCTAGCACACGCTGAAAGCTTATTGGGAATTTTCAACAAGGATGTTATGGTACATTTGTGACAAAAGTACTGAGATTCCTTTTAAAATATACGTACAGGTTACTTAGTTAAGTATATTGGGTAGGCTAGAGCAGTCTCATCGCACATACAACGTAGCATTAGAGCGTCTTCCGAGCAGCCCCCGTGCAGATTGGAAAACTTCAGTTATTTTAGAAATTCTTCTCAGGCATGCAGGTTTCTCAAGTTGAGCCTTCAACGCCAAGCATGTGGTGAATGTATCTTGCTTTATTTAGCGCTGGTATTTTCCTATCGAATTTATTATTTACTTACCTTTTTTTAATAAGATACCCCGCCTTCTGGGTGCAAGGCGGGGTATCTTTTTATGTGGGGTTTTTGCCCACTAAAACCTCCCTGGTGGCCCTTCCTCAGTGCATTATGAGGAACTTCGGGATCTCCAGAGGAACGCACAAGGGGCCCCCCTGCACTGTGCTCAAGGAGAGCACTTCCAGGGAGGAGAAATTACTCCCGCCCGCTGTGCTGTGCGTGATTATTTACCTACCGTGACCTAATAAGCTTGGCGAATAGACGACAGCTAAAGTTGTTTCTCTGTCTATCCCGCTAGGGTTTATAGTACGTAATAGCTTATTTATACTTTTTCATATTTATAATAATGAATAGCCATCACTAAATAGAGAAAAATAATTTTATCATAGCTAAGTTACAAAGAATATTATAACAAAGTAAAATGAAACAATTGTCTATTTTAATTAACAAAAAATGAAACTTTTAATTAAATACGGTCCAAAGTTTCAAAAGCCAGCTGAATACGGAGCTAAGAGGATTTCTGAACTTTTCTTTCAAGTTTGCTCTATTTCATATAATACTAAATGTAACATAAGTAGTTACGATGGCATAGCGGACAGGTAACTGGTCATACCTAGTGCACAGTAGCATACCAGGTATATCTTGGGACTTCCAGGTATACCATATGGTATACTTGGTATACTTGCCGCATATATGGGTCGGGCAAGGAACATTCATCACTTAGACTTACTTCATTCAGACTTAGACTATGAGAAGTCGGGATAGTTATATGATAGACGCCTTCGAGATGTTGGGTTGGCGAAGGCTGCTCCGTATACCGTGGACTGTGTGAGTCCATACTGAATGAACTGAAGAGCCCTAAGCTTCTTTGGACACGTTATGCGGTCTTCAAAGCACTGTCTGGAGAAGCAGATCGTTTAAGATAAAATGGACGGCCCGTGCTTAGGCAATGGCGCTTACAAAATGGTCACACACAATCACGACGACGGTGGGAGGCAGCATGCAGCGTGCGATGCACTCCGCCTAGGAGGCTACTTATACGTGGTACGATCCTTAGTAGTGAGGGAACGAAAAAGAAAAATAAGAAACATTAGCCCTCTGATAGACAACGCCAAATAGAGATATACTTAAGCCAGCCTTATTATTAAATAAGGTTGGTCTAGTAGACCACTAACGATTACTATTAGCATACTTTATCTTGTAATAATGATTTAATGTTGATACGATTATCATGGTCCAAAATTTGGTAAATCTTTTTACATACATCAGTATACTAAAAATGATGAAGCTATGCGTTTTATAGCAGAAATATTAAATACATATTAGTAAGCTAACAAACATGTTGGACACCAAAAATCTATTTTATTGTAGAAAATATATATACTACTATTTAAAATAACAAATTATTCTGTGCATCAATTTAGACATGTACTTTTTATAATACAATTAACATTATGTACGTATAGTATATCATAATTGGTCCCCTAATAACATTCTGACTAAATTAAAATAGCTGTGTTACTATGGCACTTCCAGAAAATGGCTTTCAATTTAGAGTCGGAAGGGTGTCTTCTCTAAAATGAACTAAGCCCGTGTTCTTGTTAATTTTGGCCCTTACCTCCGTGTCCATGCGACACTACACAAATAAATATTGCGCCGCACCGTTCATGTATACATTTACGACTAAATAATAATAAAATCTTAATTGCTTATCTTTATACCACCAATAAATCTTGCCACTTTTGCACCATATATTTTTGTCGTCTCTTTTTCTTCATTCATTCGTTCAATATGCTCGAACCACAAAATTAATCCGTACTCTAGTCACTTCCTTTTGAAGCCATATTCCCTTACCCCTTCAATTCGCAATATCTCGCTTCAAAAGTAAAAAAATATACATATTTGGTGGCCGCCATTTTGAAATTTTCGTTTACGTGGCAAATACTTTTAGTTGCCAGATCCCTAGGGTACTTATTGTAGTGTACTGCAATTTTTTAATTTTTTTGTGTGGAACATGTTCAATTACGTTATATTACTTTAGTTAAAATGTCTATATTTATAAAATAGCATAATATTTCAAAAATGTTTTCCTATTGATTTTAAAATCGGTTTCTGTTTATGACATTTGATTTGACGGCAGAACAGGAGTTAGCCGATCAAGTAGAAATAATCAAAATGGCGACTGCGAAATTTATATTCCTATTACATAGAGTTACACCTAGTATAAATCTTAATACGACGCATATCGTATTCACACGTGCTTAATTATAAAAATTTCTGCTCCCCCGATTTAATTTAAATTTCTTCTGAAAAGCTCAATTCTGTCTTCTTTTTGGATTCACTCTCTATATTTCTTTATCCATTCGTACTATAATACTTTTTACATAATACATAATTTGCGTAAATACGTGTCTTACTTTAATCTATTTGAAAACCTATTAACTTGACACTCTCACTTAAATTGTTTTAACTCTGCTTTTCCCGCACGTATATTTAATTTGTTCGAGATATTATTAGCGCAATAGATAAGTACAACAGAGTAGAAGTAACAGAGCATACCTTAAGTATTTTACCCAATGCTTTAGTGCCGATAAAATTCTAAAGAAAGATCATTGGGCTAATGGACGTTATCTACAAAGTAGTTAATCGTTGTAAGTAGAGCGCACAGTTAGTGTAAAAAGTTAAGTAATATTAACATAAGACAGTCATACAAACTTTGTAATTAGTTATCTAGAATTGAACAGAAAAAATAATAAAGTTCTTTCTTTAGTATCGTCGATTTAAAAATATCAATTTAATAATGTTTAAGCGTCAATTGCCTAATAGGTTACGGTAAGTTCTGCGAAACGTAAGGATTTTAATCAAGAGTTGAATGGTGGTGTCTTTTTTCTTCCACTTCACTTTAACTTTCTTCCATGTAAGCGCTTTGCTTCGTCTTTCATTATTCGTACAGCAAAGGACTGGAATATTTTGCCCGCGTCTGTCTTTCCCATATGATTCCGATTACAATGTGGGTATTTTCAAGAGTAGAGTAAATAGGCATTTACTAAGCTAGTGCGCCTTACCATCCAGGACTGCATTTCCACTTAATCACACAGGTGGGATCGTACTCAAGCACTTGCCCAGAAAGTATAAAAAAAAATTATAACTGTCATCCTGTGGAATCAACTTTTACTAACGGTTTCCGAAGCTATGATAAGCTACGATTTGGGGACCTTCGAAAAACGAGTCTACTCTTTGTCCTTTCCTTTCCTGCGTCTTTTAAAGGCCAGCAAGGCGCCTGCAGCTCCTCCGATGTTGTGTTACAGTTATGTTATGTATTAGTTGTATAAAAATTCTGTAACTGGTTGATTCAACCAAAGCATTGTACGTAGGATTTTATATTCTTAACTTACTTTTAATTTTGAAGCGTCAATAGCCTAATGGCTTTTGGTACCGTCTGCGAATCGTAACGTCGTAGGTTCCAATCCACCATTCATCTATTGACGTGAACCATCTCCTAACACAAGCGTAAGCTTATTTGGAATGGTTAACAGATATGTTAATATTCTTAGCATTCTTTTTTTAAAAAAGGTATGAATAAAATTGTATAAAAATAATAGGAGAGTTTTTAAGTTCTCCTTAAAAATAGGTCAGTTTAGAGCATATACAGCTACGAACTACGATTCTAAGCCATCCACGAACGAGCAATTTACATTACTCCATCTACTCGTAGTGTAAGAAATTAGTTTTCTGTCATAAGTTATTTCCGCACTTATGCTTTGAATGATTTCCGCAGTGGGCCATCGCCAACGCTAGGCGGTAACTCGCTAAAATTTGGGACGAAACCCTGCACTTCAAGCGACGCCGTCGGACCGTACCATCTGGTCCGACGAGCTGGGGTGACTGCCGAGGAGTTGATCGAGCCACGGGGCGCCCTTCAGGTCTGCAATAATACAGCACCCGGCCCAGACGGGATTCCCGGAAGGGCTTGGGTGCTGGCTCGCCGCCGGCCTGAGGGGAGACTTAGACGGCTGTTCACCAGCTGTCTGGAAGTCGGAGTCTTCCTTCGGCCTGAAGGAGGCTAGGATGGTGCCGGATAAAGAAGGACGGTAGGGATCAGTGGAGTCTCCTCCGGCGTACCGACCCATATGTCTGCTGGATGAGGCGGGCAAATTATTCGAAAGAATAATCGCCGCCCGCCTCAACTCGCACCTGCGGCAGGTAGGCCCCGACCTGTCGGAATGCCAATATGGCTTCCGGCAGGCGCGGTCGACCGTTGACGCGATCCTCCGGGTCCGTCAACGGTCGGGGCAGGTAGTGACCCGGGTGGCGTGGCGTTGGCCGTCAATCTTGACGTAGTCAACGCATTCAACACGCTGCCCTGGGGAGCGATTAGGAGGCATTGCGTTTCACCACGTGCCTCCCTACCTGCAGCGCATCGTCAGCGTACCTGCATGGCAGGTGCATCCAGTACATGGGTCGGGACGAGTTCCATCGGAGGGAGGTGAATTGTGGGGTTCCGTAGGGTCTGGGCAAGGCCCTGCTATGGAACCTCGCATGGGCGACGCGGTCCTAATGTATTCCGCCGGTGAGTGCCGTCTGCTGGTGCAGACGACACGCCAGTCATGTCCGACGGGGAGGATTTCGATAGCACCATCCGGCCTGCCGAGCTTAAGGAGTATGCGTCGTGGACAAAATCCACGAGCTGGCTCCGGGTAGCGCCTCACAAGACTGAGGCGCTATGGTTCCACAAGCCCCAAGAGCTAAGGAACCGCCCAGCCGGTCGGTTCGCGTAGGTGACGTGCTGGTCCGGGTGGGGTCGGAGATGAAATATCTCGGCCTCACCCTGACAGTCGCTGGGGCTTCGAAGTGCACTTCGACCGCTTGGTCCCCAAGATCGATAAGGCAGTGGCGCTCTGCACAGACTGCTGCCTAATCTTGGGGCCCCAGGGAGTCCGCTGCCTTGCTGGAGAAAACCTCAGCGACCGCGCCTTCGCCGCGCCCGTGTGGTGTAACCGCTTCACGGTGTCCGGCGCTGCAGAGCTAAGTTACTTAGCCTGCAGCGCAAGATGGCCATTCGATCGCACGAGGATACCGTACGGTATCATACGAGGCGGCCACTATCCTGGCTCGGTTCCCGCCGCTCGACATTTTGGCGGAGCTGACGCGCGTGTGCATTACGCGCGTCCGCCGTCGACGGCGGGGCCGGGCCGCCCCTGGATGCGGGAGAGGTGCGTCGGCAGGAGCACAGGCGGGCGATGGAGGTCTGGCGCGAGCGGCTCAGAGCGTCGTTGCTCGCGCCAACGCATCGTCTGTGCCTTCCTGCCGAACTTCGAAGCCTGGCTTAAAGGAGGAATGACGCGCACGTCACATACCGCTCGATACAGGTACTCACCGGGCACGGGTGCTTCGGGTGAGTACCTGAACAGGATAGGGCGCGAACCGACCGCGCAATGCCACCATTGTGGCTGGGTGACTGGGATTCCGCGCAGCACACGCTAGTCGTGTGCTCCGCGTGGGAGGCGGAGCGGCGGATCCTGGTCCAGCATATCGGCAGACCTCCCCGCCGGCGGCAGTAGCGGCTGCGCTGGCGGGGGAGATCTAAATGGAAGGCGCTGGTCTCCTTCTGTGAGTCAGTAATGACGCAGAAGGAGACCGCAGAACGGGATCGGGAGAGGGCCGATCCCGTTCGGAGATGGCGCAGGCGGGCCGGTGGCAGACCGGCCCGCAGCCCTGTAGTTCTGGGCTCTCAAGAATAAGACTACGGTATCCCCTGCCTATCGTAGAAGGCGACTAAAAGGGCCTCGGGTTCACTGGGCGACAAGGGTGGGGTCTGAGTCGTCCACCAAAGTGGACTCCGGGAAGAAGGCGACATCGGCTGGCCCGTGTCGCCTTGCGCTGTGAGGGCACAGGGGAGGGAGTAACCTCCCCCGGGACGTGCTCTGAGTTAACGCAGAGGGGCTCCGGTGCGTTCCACTGGAGATCCCGGAGCCCCTCGTCATGCACCGAGGAAAGGGCCACTGGGGAGGTTTTAGTGGGTAAAACCCCACGATAACCGCCGCCTTCCCCCCAGAAGGCGGGGTATCTTCTTGAAGATTTCCTCCCCGTGAACAAAAAAAAAAAAAAAAGGCTGCTCCGTATACCGTGGACGGTGTGAGTCCATACTGAATGAACTGAAGAGCCCTCAGCTTCTTTGGACACGTTATGCGGTATTCAAAGCACTGTCTGGAGAAGCAGATAATTTTAGGTAAAATGGACGGCACGTGCTTAGGGAAGGGCGCCTACAAAGTGGTCACACACAATCACGACGACGGTGGGAGGCAGCATGCAGCGTGCGGTGCACTCCGCCTAGGAGGCTACTTATACGTGGTACGATCCTTAGTAGTGAGGGAACGAAAAAGAAAAATAAGAAACATTAGCCCACTGATAGACAACGCCAAATAGAGATATACTTAAGCCGGCCTTATTATTAAATAAGGTTGGTCTAGAAGACCACTAACGATTACTATTAGCATACTTTATCTTGTAATAATGATTTAATGTTGATTCAAATATCATGATTCAAAAGTTGGTAAATCTTTTTACATACATCAGTATACTAAAAATGATGAAGCTATGCGTTTTATAGCAGAAATATTAAATACATATTAATAAGCTCACAAACATGTTGGACGCCAAAAATCTATTTTATTGTAGAAAATATATATACTACTTTAAAATAAATATAAATAATAATTACAAATTATTCTGTGCATCAATTTAAACATGTACTTTTTATAATACAATTAACATTATGTACGTATAGTAATATCATAACTCGTCCCCTTATAACATTCTGACTAAATTAAAAATAGCTGTGTTACTATGGCACTTCCAGAAAATGGCTTTCAATTTAGAGTCGGAAGGGTGTCTTCTCTAAATGAACTAAGCCCGTGTTCATGTTAATTTTGGCCCTTACCTCCGTGTCCATGCGACACTACACAAATAAATATTGCGCCGCACCATTCATGTATACCTTTACGACTAAATAATAATAAAATCTTAATTGATCATCTTTTATACCACCAATAAATCTTGCCACTTTTGCACCATATATTTTTGTCGTCTCTTTTTCTTCATTCATTCGTTCAAAATGCTCGAACCACAAAATTAATCCGTACTCTAGTCACTTCCTTTTGAAGCCATATTCCCTTACCCCTTCAATTCGCAATATCTCGCTTCAAAAGTAAAAAAATATACATATTTGGTGGCCGCCATTTTGAAATTTTCGTTTACGTGGCAAATACTTTTAGTTGCCAAATCCCTAGGGTACTTATTGTAGTGTACTGCATTTTTTTAATTTTTTTGTGTGGAACATGTTCATTTACGTTATATTACTTTAATTTTAATTAAAATGTCCAATTTATAAAATAGCACAATATTTCAAAAATGTTTTCCTATTGATTTTAAAATCGGTTTCTGTTTATGACATTTGATTTGACGGCAGAACAGGAGTTAGCCGATCAAGTAGAAATAATCATAATGGCGACTGCGAAATTTATATTCCTATTACATAGAGTTACACCTAGTATAAATCTTAATACGACGCATATCGTATTCACACGTGCTTAATTATAAAAATTTCTGCTCCCCCGATTTAATTTAAATTTCTTCTGAAAAGCTCAATTCTTTCTTCTTTTTGGATTCACTCTCTATATTTCTTTATCCATTCGCACTATAATACTTTTTACATAATACATAATTTGCGTAAATACGTGTCTTACTTTAATCTATTTGAAAACCTATTAACTTGACACTCTCACTTAAATTGTTTTAACCCTGCTTTTCCCGAACGTATATTTAATTTGTGCGAGATATTATTAGCGTAATAGATAAGTACAACAGAGTAGAAGTAACAGAGCACATTTTTTACCTAATGCTTTAGTGCCGATAAAATTCTAAAGAAAGATCATTGAGCTAATGGACGTTATCTACAAAGTAGTTAATCGTTGTAAGTAGAGCGCACAGTTAGTGTAAAAAGTTAAGTAATATTAACATAAGTCATACAAACTTTGTAATTAGTTATCTAGGATTGAACAGAAAAAATAATAAAGTTCTTTCTTTAGTATCGTCGATTTAAAAATATCAATTTAATAATGTTTAAGCGTCAATAGCCTAATAGTTTAGGGTAAGTTCTGCTAAACGTAAGGATTTTAATCAATAGTTCAATGGTGGTGTCTTTTTTCTTCCACTTCACTTTAACTTTCTTCCAAGCCTTTGCTTCGTCTTTCATCATTCGTACAGCAAAGGACTGGAATATTTTGCCCGCGTCTGTCTTTCCCATATGATTCCGATTACAATGTGAGTATTTTCAAGAGTAGAGTGAATAGGCATTTACTAAGCTAGTGCGTCTTACCATCCAGGACTGCATTTCCACTTAACAACAGGTGGGATCGTAGTCAAGCACTTGCCCAGAAAGTATAAAAAAAAATTATAACTGTCATCCTGTGGAATCAACTTTCACTAACGGTTTCCGAAGCTATGATAAGCTACGATTTGGAGACCTTCGAAAAACGAGTCTACTCTTTGTCCTTTCCTTTCCTGCGTCTTTTAAAGGCCAGCAAGGCGCCTGCAGCTCCTCCGATGTTGTGTTACAGTTATGTTATGTATTAGTTGTATAAAAATTCTGTAACTGGTTAATTCAACCAAAGCATTGTACGTAGGATTTTATATTCTTAACCTACTTTTAATTTTTGAAGCGTCAATAGCCTAATGGCTTTTGGTACCGTCTGCGAATCGTAACGTCGTAGGTTCCAATCCACCATTCATCTATTGACGTGAACCATCTCCTAACACAAGCCTAAGTATGTTAATATTCTTAGCATTCTTTTTTTAAAAAAGGTATGAATAAAAATTTATAAAAATAATAGGATAGTTTTTAAGTTCGCCTTAAAAATAGGTCAGTTTAGAACATATACAACTACGAACTACGATTCTAAGCCATCCACGAACGAGCAATTTACATTACTCCATCTACTCGTAGTGTAAGAAATTAGTTTTCTGTCATAAGTTATTTCCCGCACTTATGCTTTGAATGATTTCCGCAGTGGGCCATCGCCAACGCTAGGGCGGTAACTCGCTAAAATTTGATTCCTGTGTCTTATTTCTTACGTATGGTGTTTAATAAGTTGGGCAGAAAGTGTTCAATCTCTTAAGGTAAAAATGACGTCAGAATATTGCCAGATTTTTTGATAGTAATAATAAATAATAAATCTTTATTGGTCACCAAAAAATATATTCAACAATGAAACGTGAAGTCCCTGACTACTGAGCTAGGATATACTATTGGACCTGTGTTTCAGGAGTCAGTGTCTTCTCCCATTTTAAAACACAATAAAATACAATATGAGCATTATTGTTAATGCTCATATCGTATTTCATTGTGTATAAATGTATGTGTGTGTGGGTGTGTGCGCGCGCGAGTGTGTGTGATAGTAGACAGATAGTAGATATAATAATAGGCACAGTAGTTAAAGACATAATGAAAAGTGCTCTTTGCTTTATTTTTAACGTCTTTTGAAAGAAAATAGGTAAGGGCGTTCGCGTATTGAGGGGAATGAGAGAGCAGTCTTACCACAGGCCGAGAAAGCTTGTCAAAATGCATAGAATATTGATAGAGGAATTATAAAAGAGAGGACTCAGAGTAACGAGTTGACAAACTGACTTTTGCCAGAGTTGTATTTCTTCCCATAATATATTGAACAAATCAAAGTTTCTTTCCTCACAACTTCGATAAAGTGATACGGAACAGAGAGAGACGGCCTCGGGAGACGGCCCTTGCAAAAAGAATAAAATAACTCACCGAAGTTGTTTTAGCGATATCCCGTAATGTAGTCACGTAATCCTTCTTCAGTCATCTCTTATTGCTATTGAATTTTCAATTGGACTGTGATTGATTGGAACGAGCGCTCAGAGACGGGATTGATTTTTAAGTAGACCCAAAGATAGAAGGAACCTTAATAAATTGAACAACATTCGGCACAGAGATACAAGCGAAATCCCATTTAGGTACGGGGATTTTGACATAAGCGGGTTTAACGATCGCTGTACTTTCGTTTCGTTCTCCACTTTATTATATTGCCGTACTTTTAATTAAAGCGAAATACACTTTTATTAATGGATAAGGTAACATACCTTATCTGCCATCTCAACATTATGATACTATTACGACCATTTACGTAATTTTTATTTAACACGATACAAAGGATATAGTATTGCCTTACCCAATTAATTACCTTAAACGAAGTTATTATTAAAATAACAGTGACAGAAATACCTCAGTATAGAACTGATAGATTATTAGTTCTCTACTCACCGGGTGGGGACTTTATGTCGAGTTACTAGCGATAGAGGTTCAAGCTAGCGATCTAAGAGCTATGCTACCTCTCAATCCGGTGAAGCAGTCAAGGCCAGCTTCTCTGGCCAATCTGTGTAGTTCATCAAAAAAAAAAACTTCTATACTCAAAATAAACCACAGAGAAGTAATAGACTGCGGCGGCTTAATAAAGTTTTACAAACTTTTTCGAGTGTTTTAAATCCAGGAAAAGAAATGTGGTGTAATACGACACCAGGTAATAACGAAGTTTCTTCGATAATATAGAAGCAACACAATTATCGAAAAAGATATTGATTAATTTTATATATATATCGTAGTTTTTATTTAAGTACATAAAGGTAATTAGGTAATTTCGTATTTTAGAAAAAAACAAATAATGTAAAACAAAAGTTATCCACCAACCAACCAAAAAGTAATTCAAATTATCAACTAAAACACGTGATATTGTCTGTTTAACATTAAAAAATAACCACTTTTTACTACATGCATATGAATGTGGATCCAGGGTAGATATAACAAAATAACACTTTTTACAATTTTGTCTGTTTGTTTCCGCTAATCTCTGGAACGGCTTAACCGATTTAAACGGAACTTTCGCTAGCAGATAGCTGATGCAACAAGGAGTAACTTTGGCTACGTTTTTCATTTTATTATTTCATATCGCTAAATCCGATGAATATTAATATGATGCGGATGAAATCGTGAGCAGAGCTAGTGTAGATATAAGACAGTGATAAGCTAATGACGTCATAAGACTATCTATAGCTAGCAATATTTTTTTTTGTTAGAAATATTACTAACTTTTGTGCCGGGACATGGTTCACGGCAATAGTCGAATGGTGGATTCGAACCCACGACCTTACGATTCGCAGGCCGTACCCTAAATCATTAGGCTATTGACGCTTAATTATAATTATACTATAATTTCATGATTAATGTGCAAACAGTGAAATTAAATATCCTTGACAGGTTATATACTGTAAACAAGACTGCTGCGTTAATAATAGCAAGTATTTAAATACTGTTAAAATTACCTGGTTTGCCTCGCCAGGCTTAAAATTAGAAAAAATAATTAGAACCCTAAATAAAGTATGTAATCAAGGTTACTAAAATCTTCTCCATTCATCGTATAAATAGCATTAGGTTAGTTTAAAATAACTCTGAAACTTCCAAACGATTTAAAACTATAATGTTATAATAGTTATTTATATACATATAGCAGCGCATTACGTTCAAGTGTTTCGTGCGAAACCTATAAAGTGTTTTCAAGAAAAGATGAAATCAATATTTTTAAGTATAATTGTTAATACAAAAGAATTATGTGCCCGTTCCCGCGAGCATGTGTCCATTGTATTATTTTATTACAGTAAATAAATACATTTTTATTTTTTTCTACGAATGATACACGAACGATATGAATAATATGAACATCAAATCCTTAGATTATCCGTGAAATAGCAACCGACCGAGTCGTGGTTCGACCCTCTCGGGCGCCCTCGGATCGGTATGCTTACGCGTAACATAGTAACCGTCCAAGCCTAGATTACCCCGCACCGGGAGGACCCTCTAGAGTTACTAGCGATAGAGGTTCAGGCTAAGCGACGACTATGCCACCTCTCAATCCGGTGAAGCAATCAAGGCCAGCTTCTCTGGCCAATCTGTGCAGTTCGTCAAAAAAATGAACATGTAATAAATTATCTGATTGTTAAAATGTTTTAGGAAACAATTTTAAATTATTTATTATTATAATAGCGTATATGTATAGCTATTTACAATAAATAGTACATAAATTATTTAACATATTTCAGTGAAATTTAAAGAATTGGCAGGCTCCGCCACAATTCGAAGTCAGTCTGACTGACTGTGAATACGGATTTAAGAGAGTAAATCAGGCCAAAATTACTTCGCTTAGTTTACGAATCAAATGACGTGCTTTCTGTTCGAAAAGCGTTAACAACCCGAATGCCGTATCGCATAATTCAATGGAACTGTGCAAAATGATTCGTATCTTCCGCTTACTCGAAAGCGCGTGTGCCTCGCCTCGGCGTGTAGTATTCGATAGTCATCTACGCCCGATATGCAGTTAATAATGTAACCCGATAAATAATGCAGGTGAATACCACTCAACTCCTACGAACATTACGTTATGTTGTTCGATTCTATTGAACGCAATTCTGCTCGAAGCCGATAAAGTATGTCTTGTATTAGAAATTGAATTCTGATAAGTCGACCCCGCTCCGGGCCGTATTTGGTATTGTTATTCATTTATTTGTTTGCGTATTGGTTCGATTTTGAATACAACGGAATTGGTATTCGTGTATGAAACGAATTTTACCATTCTAAAAGTTTACGAACAATACAAATAGTAGTAGATGAGCCTATACTTTATTCTAGCTGAATGGGGGAAGAGTTGACGCATCATACGGGATTCGAAAAACTTCGCACCATCCTCACTTCGCAAATACCTCAATGCCTGAAGGCAAAAGTCTTCAACCAGTCGTGACCTACGGTGCGAAGACTTGGACTCTGACCGTTGGGCTGGTCCATAAGCTAAAAGTCGCACAACGAGCAATGGAAAGAGATAGCTCGGCATTTCTCTAAGGCATAGAATCCGAAACGAAGAAATTCGACGGAGAACGAAGGTAGTCGATACAGCTCTTAAAGTCAGCAAGTTGAAGTGTCAGTGGGCTAGCCACATCAGCCGAGTCAGCGACGGTAGAAGGGGGAGGAAAGTCTTGGAATGGAGGCCGCGCATGGGTCGGAGAAGCGTGGGGCGCCCTCCCTCCAGATGGACCGACGACCTTGTTAGGATAGCCGGAAGTGGCTGGATGCGGAAAGCTGAGGATCGCATGTGGTGGAAGGCATTGGGGAAGGCCTATTTCCAGCAGTGGATAGATACAGGCTGATGATGATGATGATGATGACATTCAAATCAATCAATTAGTAACATTCAAAAATATTTGGTCATATAATTACGATTTCAGTTTTGTAACTAGTATTAACTATGCTAGTTTTAGTATTAGCTTGTTTTTTGCCGTTTGGAGATTAACGTTTAACACAGCTTATAAATATTAGTACATTAGAACATTTTTAATTTATTAATAACATCAAGTACATAAATGATAATGCGTCAATATTCAGTTTGATGACATTACTGCTGCTTTTTCTGGTTTCTGCCATCATGCCTTCGTCTATAGCCTGATCTATGGTCGTATCGAGAGTGGGGTCATGACTAATTTAATCAGTCTTCAAGCTTTTTCTTTCAGATAAACCCTTCGATGTTCTTCTGAAGTAATTGGTTAAACCGTAACTCTGAAGTGGAGAGGAAATGTGTGAGCATTATCTTTCACTTTACCTATAAATGACTTAATATGTGTTCAAGATACTTTCTTCTAGGGAGACATGATCTTTCCTTACACTATATAATATGTTCTCGATGCACCCCAAAAGTGTTGGTCTGATTTTGGTAACAATTTGGTAAAATTAACAGTTTTAAATTACGGGTTAAAAGTTAGATCATTTTATTTTGGTTTTGATCCACTATAAGTGATCTGGCTATAGATAAGTAAATTCATGCCTAAGCCCCGAGTCCGCAGTACCAATTGTGTACAAAATTTACCTTCATTGGCAACATAGTGGTCGATATTTGTTACTTTTACCAGTCTGTTAGTTCATTGGGGCCACTATGATTTACCCATCGTATAACTGGCACGCTAATCTGTTCGTATTACCGTTCAAGCCGAGGTTACCCCTCACGAAGAGGACCCTTGTGTTGAGTTACTAGCGATAGAGGTTCAAGGTAAGCGACCTAAGAGCTATGCAACCTCAAAATCCGGTTAAGCAGTCAAGGCCAGCTTCTCTGGCCAATCTGTGTTGTTCGCCCAAAAAATAAAATCTATTTGTGCTAGTATTTGACGCATGGAAACATATGAAACGATAATTATTACAGTAGAAAATCGGTTTAATAATTTTTATTATTTTTTTATTTAATTAAGCGTCAATAGCCTAATAGTTTAGGGTACGGTCTGCGAATCTTTAGGTCGTAGGTTCGAATCCAGGTTTCGTCTATTGACGTGAATCATCTCCTAGCACAAGCTTAAGTTTAGTTGGAATGGTTAACAAGAATGTTAGTAATGTTTTCTGAAAAAGAAAAAGAAATATTGCTAGCTTTCTTTTAAAAAACAAAAATGGGACGACACTCAAATGGCAAAGAGCAGAATCGGGGCCCGGGATGTATATTGTATACTTATTACTCGTAGTTAAATAACGTAAGGAAACTAATTTGTATTATCTAGATTTTACACAATTCATAAATAACATAAATTGGTAAAGGCGTCCCGAGCGTGTTGTAGATACTTATCAAGAACTTTGTTTGCGCCATAAAATTGCAGACGTGATATTATTTCGTTTTAGTTGCTCTAGCAGCCGTGTGTTTAATGTTGGCGTCTTTCACAATACAGTATTTAGAAATATGAAGTGTATCGACAGGCTTCGAGCGCAATTTTTCTTATGCCACGAGCCCATTATAGGTGATTCACGTTTATGCATCATAATAAAAACGCCATAAAATTGTTTTTATTGGCCATCATCCATGCGCGAGTGGTATACTAAATTAAATTATTACAGTGTTTATTAAATTTAAGTTGGCTCCCGTTGCATATTTTGGAACTGTACAGTCGTAAACGAAATTCGTCTCAGCCAAATGACCTATATATAATTGTTATTTAATTGTTTAAGGAGTATTGCTCATGGTTATTACGGCTATAATGAGCTACGCTCCAGTTTTTCGTTAAATCTGTTCCAAGTGTTACGTATTATGAAGAAATGGCCGTACGTATTATGAATACAGTCATGTCGTTTTTTTTTTATTACTGCTAGCCTAATGCCAAGCTAACCACTTATGACTTAATATGCTCGATGAAAAATGAAAAACGATAGCTAACTTTTTTTGTCCGTTTAGTTTACTCGTTAATTTACGAGTAAAAACATATACCAACATCAAATCGCGTCAGTCATATGTCAACGAAATGTGTAGTCTAGGACATTATTGAGACAAAAAACAAACACAAAAATAGAATTTGCTTGTAAATGAGCTGTCGTTATGAGTGTACATTATTGAGTGTACACAAACCTTGAAAAAAATGCAGACTAACTATAATATCTCTTTTCCTTTTTTGGAGTCGGTTAAAAATAGTGAAAGCTTCTTAGACATGCTCATGAATATATTAATTTAGGTCTCATTTTATTCGATGATGGGAATTTGATTTTGAGTGATTACCGTTGACCAATAATATAGGAATGATCACCACAAAACACTAGAGAAATTGCAGTCCATCGCCGTCCTTTTAATAAAGGCTTATTTACCGGGCAAAAGGGAGAAGTAAAATGCTTTCCTTCACACCAGCATTGAAAAGTAAATGGACTCATGGTGCTGGCTAATCTATGCAACTTTAGAAGCTGCCGCGTACCCCGCTTCTTCTTCCAATTGAATTCATTTGATAGAATTATTAAACCGCTGGTACATAGATAGCCAAATTAATAGCTGTATAGTTATAAATGAGTGGAAAGAACGAAGAATCACTTATGTAATTATAGCCAACGTGGCGTCATGAGTAGAGTGAATAGGCTGTTACTAAGCTAGTGCATCTTTCCTTTGAGGATCCAGGCCTGCATTACCACTTAACATCAGGTGAGATTACTGTCAAGGACGTGCTTCAAAACTATAAAACAAAACCATAGACATACACATAGTTATTAACCTACAGTCAATCCATAAACCAGTTTAAGCTTTCATTTGGCAGCGCCTGCCATAGCGTGGTAGCAATCTATTGGAAGCTGTCCCTGTGCTATATGAACTGAGAACTTGTACGAACTAATAATCCTTGCGCGTTACCGCTATTTCATGGGCAGGCCCCACCCCTTAGATGTTAGGAGCGTTGCTGGAGTTTCTTCGGCCACTTCTTCTCCCAGCGCCAACGCTTCCCGAAGTGGCACTCAAAGTTAGTTTAGCTTTTGAATGTCTCTTACATTATCCATGAAATAGCAACCGACCGAGTCGTGGTTCAGCCCTCTCGGGCGCCCTCGGATCGGCATGCTTACGCGTAACATAGTAACCGTCCAAGCCGAGGTTACCCCTACGAACTCTGAGCTCCTTTCAGTCTTCCGTCAAAATAAACCGAATAAAGCAAATCTGAATTCGAGATTTGCACCCCTGACAACTGCAGACAGTCGGTTGATGCCAGGAAAACATTCTCCTAATGGACTATTAATGTTAAACAACGTACCCGCCAATAAAAACAAATTTAAATTACATATTCAAAGAAAGGGAAATAGAACAACATTAATTTACTTGCCTAAATTGAAGTAGGTAAGTTAGGAGAAACGAGCCAGAGAGGGGCCCAGGCACGCTTCATTTAATTCTTATTGATTCTCGCGGTTCGTTACGAATGCAAAAACTTCTATTAGACATTCCTTGAGAGCCTTTGATATGCAAATTGAGGTATAGACTCTTAAGTAAAACAATAGATTTTGGCTCCACTTTCGAAGTCATCTCGCAAGCAACTATTCATTCATTCTTAAGTTAAATAAGTAATAATAAGTTCTCAAATCTTCTAGATACTTCAATCGAATTACATTGCTTAGCCTCAAGCAGTTAATTTAACATTACCCTGGGGTCATGTGAAGAAAATAATTGGGGTACATTTCAAGTATTTCTATATCCGTAATTAGTTCTATTCCACAAACTATATAAGAACAATAAAATAATCTCAAATATTTGTTTTTTTACATTATTTGTCTGTATTTCTGTCCAGTTAAAAAAAAAACGAAAATTCGCTTGACACTAGACATCATAGCGGTAACGTCATCACAACTACACGGCACACGCTATAGTTATTAATCTATATTCTAGATTTTATATATGTCATTTATTTATTTATTACATAAAAATACAGCATCATATTATCAAAAAAAAAAGTTAATAAGGTAAGAAATTAACATGTTATAAAATTGACATAGAGAACAAAAAGCATGGTGGCGTGGGACACCGATAGAGAGAGATAGAAACAAAGTCCTTTATTATAAAAAAAAATATAATTTAAAAATCTTATTAATTTTGAGTTGTATTCGACGTGTACATAAAATAATTATTCGGATATACATTTTATTTATGTTTATATTGTCCATAACAATCAAAAACACGACTTTACAAAATTATCTCAACATCCTTATTTTATTCATAAAAATATATAATTAATAATAGCGCCATCTATCTAATCTAGTTGACACAAAAAATCGTAGAAGAATAGAATAGAATAAAAGAAACGTTTCCGCTTTTATTTAACGTTATGGGCGTTTTTTGCCGGCTAGGGTACACCGCCGCAACTTCCTAAAAGTCCTTCAAAGTTCCTTAGAACTGCGTTCCAAAAACAAAGAAATAAAATAAAAAAAAAAAAGAACGTCCGTGATTTTTTGTCGTCTCGTGACTCTCTTTCAACTTTTGGCAACAAAATCTCTTGAACTTTTCCACGGAGTACGCAATCCCATTTTCACAGCAAACAGAATACTATCGTCATTATGACGTTCTTTTCATTAGGAGCCTAATTACTAAGGCAGTGCTTACGCGACGCTCAGAGCACTGAGACCTTTGTACAGTGCCTTAAATAATGAATCACAGAAAGGCTAATAAAAGTAGTAGTTGTTAGGTAGAAGCCATGTTTAGGCTGTGTACATAATGGACTTGATCGGGGGTAAGCTACGACTGCAAATCGTAGTCTACCAACAATTTAACTTGACTTTGCCTGGCCAGGATCAACAAAATAAAAAAAAATTGTTGCAAGTTTGATTCTGTCTTTACGCCTGTTCTAGAGGAGAGATCAGACACGTTCGCTCGAAAATAGACCACGAGAAATAACATGTTTTCAGAAATATTACTAACATTCTTGTTAACCAAAGCTTGTGTGCTAGGAGCTAACACGTCAATAATCGAATCGAAACCGAACCTACGACCTTACGATTCGCAGACTGTACCTCTAAACTAGCTATTGATGCAGTAGGACAAATGTCTAGTTTACAACCTGTAATTATTTATGAGCCACGGTGATCACCTAACATCAGATGACGCTACTATAAGAAAGAAAGAAACTCTAAATCAGTGTATACACACAACTAAATAGATTATGGAGTATATTTATCATTTCGGTCATTAAAATTTTTGGTCGTGTAAGTGTGTAAACGGCCTAATAAAACACTAACTGAGTACCCATTAGGAATTTAAAAAAAAAAACAAAGGTGACCGCGCCGCTAAGTGGAATTATTTGTACCGAACCCGCATACAGGAAGCGCTTAGCTTTGTTCTAATGTCACGCGGAGGTATTAAAGAAAATATAAAAACAAATGACGGTCGGCCCCGCGAGGTACTACGAGGGAAAGTACGCTCTCGGCTTTATCCTTGGGGCGTGGGGTGATTATGGTTAAGGTTATTTTCCCTACAATATAACGAAATTCATTTGAAAGAAAATTTTCAATTTTCCTCGTGTCATCTATAGAATAAAAATCGCTTAGATGTTTTATAAAGATCCGTGTTAAGGTTTTTTATACGGTATAAACTAGTGCTTGATCACGAGCCCACCTGATGTTAAGTGGTGATATAGTAGAAAGATGGTACGCGCTAGCTTAGTAATTCACTCTACTCTTGAAGGCTTCCGTCGTACTTGAACGGAAAGACTGACGCCGGCAACTTGTTTCAATACTTTGCTGTACGCACGATGAACGATGACTCAAACGCTTCGTTCGGACGCGCGGAACATCGGCTATGAAAGGATGGAGACCCGCCCAATGTCTAAACGTCCGAGGGTAGAATTAACTCCTGTAATTCCTGTGCACACTCTCCAAAATTTAATCTGTAAAACACCGAAAAGCTAGCCACCTTGTGCCGGTGTTCAAGACTATCTAGGTGTAGATCTTGGTCACCTGTCAACTTTTTGGCCCGCCTTTCCATGGAATCCAGTGCCGCGAGTTGCTATTTGTCTGCACCTGCCCAGATATAACAACAGTACTCCACACAAGGCTGGATCTGTGCTTTATACATTGTCAAAAGGTGTCCCAGTGTGATGAAGGTCCGCTGTACCTTTGATAGGACCTAGCAGCAAGTGCAGCACTTAAGTGCATTTTCTGGTCCGTACGATAACAATTTGGCAATATTGCAGAATCGTATTTTATTTATAATCTAACTTTAATATCAATATTACTGAATGGAGATTTTTAGTTAACTTTAATTGTAAAATCTAAGAAAGGATAGACTCACCATATTGCTTACTTTGTCTACCGTACTAGCTTTAAAATTTACTTATTAAACTTGTCAGCTAAAGAAATAAACTAGAAATATTATCGAATGTCTGGTAAAGCTTTCGGTGTCCACTTTTCACTAAGCTTGTAAGATCACATATGCGACAGGTGAGCCCATATTAATACACCATTCACAAATTTTAACAAATGTTTTTTTGTAGGTAAAAAAACCCATACTATTTCTAGTTCATCCCTCTCGCTGACAAGTGTAATAAGTAATAATTTAATCTGTGGTTAAATCTGTGTCTTTATCAAATTTCATTAAAAGTATTTCAAGAAAACAATATACACTAAAAAAAGTTAAAATAACCTCTAACATGGTTCATAAAACGAAATAAGTTCATAAAATTCTATTGCTAATAAACGTAATTACACAATAAAGATCATAAATACATTTTTAGATTAAAGCCTGCGGTTTGTATAAATAAGTTATTAAAAGCTAAACAATTATAACGATTGTGAGCTATAAAAGCAACCGAATTTCGCATAAGATTTCATTGAATCATATAGCATGTTATAACGTAAGGTTTAGAAATATCAGGACCACACACGATCAAAGGCAGACGAGAATAAATGGGCATCTATAAAAATTTCGTTTTCAGGGGAAGACGCGTCTGATTCTTGTGTTCCTTACCGACGAGATAATAAACATATCAACGGGTTAACAATTCGTTCGTTTTAACGGCCCAATTCGACGAACTTTTAATTTTAACATTAACCCAGTTTACGAAATTAAATTCGATGGAAATCACGAAATATATATCGCAAGTGTATTGCAAACGCATCCCCGCTTTCCGATTAAAATGATTCAATTTACATTTATTGTTATGCCGATTGAGATTTTCCATTTCTTAATATTGTCATGAAATTAATACCACGATGCAATGTGGGTATAAATTCATTGTATTTTTTTCGTCAGTAAATGGTAGAAGAAAGAAGCGGGTTGAGTCAGTTTAACAGCCAGTCAGCCTTGTAATTCTAGGCTCGTAGTATAAGGCTACGGTATACCCTGTTTGTCGTAGTAGGCGACTAAAAGGGGCCTCGGGAAGAAGGCGACATCGGCTGACCCGTGTCGTCTTGCACTGCGAGGACATAGGAGGTGAGGGATTAACCCCTCCCCCCCCGGACGTTCCAATGGAGATCCCGGAGCCCCTCACCATGCACTGGGGGTTTTAGTGGGTAAGAAAAATTAACAGGCAGAATGTATATAGCTGATTACTGATGCTACCATGAAGGCCTGTAGATCTTAACCTCATTGATTGGTGGCCGAAGTGACTATTCTGTGTAACTAAGTGCATGGGTTCTTCCTACTTGTGCCATTAAGCCAGGTCCAATTCGAAGATATCAGCTACCACAATGACTTGAAGGGGATCCAGAGGACATAACGACGGTTTTATCAGATGCATTATTCTGAGCAGTTGAATTCTTCTTTTATCGTCACTTGAAAACCATCGGAGTGGGGTGGGTTAGTCAGCACTCCATTTCGATCTAGAACACGGTTCTCAAAACATTTTATCGTAACCCAGAATTCAGACCCAATTATTAAATCCGACATTACTTTTATGAATTTCATTATTTTTATGAACGCAAACGTAATATTCTAAAAACCCCAATCTTATTTTGTCAGGGCCCATGAATAAAAGATTAATTCTCTCTTTATCAACAAATGTATAAACGTAAGAACTACGCAACCAATTATGTTTCATGAATAAGCTTTGGTATTTCAAACGTGTAATAGTGGTCAACGTCATAAATAAAGTGTGGCGCGGAGAAAGAATGGAATTTCAATCCGCCAAGCCCACGCGATTTTGTTGCTTCTGTTCTGCTTTTTAACGCACTATAGCTAAATACGATTTCTGTCTGAACAATATAACCATTGGCTTTCGTTTCGTTGCGACTATATTTTTTTAATTATTTTTAATGTTTTTAGATCGCAACCACAGACCTGTGTCCGTGCTCTTTTCCAATACACTTAAATTGTTCACTCTGCATTTATTAAAAGAGTGCCACTTCTACAGTTACTATTTTCCTTTTTTTGTTTTTTTTTGTTAATATATAAGGCCTGAATTTGGAGGTGGCCAGAGATCGCCCCGGTTCACGCGTCGCAGACGCCCCGCTGCACTGCCATTAGCTTCTCCACGACCGCCGCGTCCCTGCTTCTCATGGCCATTTTTAGGTTGTAGTCCACTATCCTCTCCCTTGATGCGGCCATTGCCTATATTTAAAAATATTAACCACATATTTTCAATGAAAGTTATTTATTTTGAATGGACGCCACTTAAATATATTAAATGACACGCGCTGTGGTTAAAAGCCGCTACTCGAAATAATTGCTTTTGTTTCATATGTTAAAGTGCTTAAAATAATCTACGTGTAACATTTTTATTATTTTCATTTAAATTCTTTAACAATAAAAATAATTATTAAACACATATATTGTAGATAAATAATTCTATCTTCTTACTTGGTAACCAGGTGATACATACACCAAATTATCCCATTTTAATGATAAATTAATTATACTACACAGAAATGATAAAATTGTTTGATCATTTGCTCGTCTCTGACAATCTGTGTTGTGTTTGTATTGTGGTGTGCATGAGTTTGCTTATATTATTATTAGATAGATTCTATGCTTGGTCTTTCAAAAGTATCAGACAAGCTGCGGGAAAGTCGTGTCCAATGGTATGGCGGCCACATAGGCTATAGGCCTCCAGACTACGTCGGAAACAGATGCCTAATTGTACAAGGCCCAAGATCTCGCAGAACAATCTCAAAAAAGTTGATGGCGATTATCGGCCAAAGAGAAGTAGACTTTGTAGGAAAGCGGGAAATCGCTAGAAAGAAGACGATTTATGTCCATAATTTAAAAGTCAAGTAAATGATATATATATATATATATATATATATATATATGTCCCAATCTCTTTAAACAAGAAGTCTTAAAAATAAAACGGCCGTTTTTCAGGTTAAATCGCTTGCTAGAGTAAATTGAAAGATTTTTTTTTTAAATTTAAATAAAATAAGTTGAGAAATTAATAATGAACGTATATTAATATTATATTTATCATATAAAATATTTATAACGCAAAGCTTGTTAGTACTGACTAGTTTGCATTATTTAATACAAGTAATGTTACAGTATTTCTGAGTTAAAATAGTTGTCAAAGGAAAAGAGGTTTTCGAATAGTAAAATGTCTTTTCCCCGTGATAAATAGTTAAACAGATTCACGCTGCAATATATATGAAAGGTTAACGAAATAAGAGTAAGGGTGGAGACGCACTAGACAGCTATAAATTTTGATTTGTCAAGAAACCGCAGGCTCGAGTTTTATCGCCGTGTGCAGTCGAGAACCGTTGGTATCGCTGTAAGGCGACAGGAAATAAGGGACCGTGCCCCCACTCCCCCGGGCACGCTGAGATTAATTCACTGAATAAATAAAAGTCAGCGGATTAGGCCAGAGTCGTTTCCTCCCTCTTAAGCTGACCTCGCGTGCTTTTGTGGAAAAATGCCCACCACATAAATAAAGTCTGGTACGACACCGAATCAAAAGGAAACGGATGCAAGTTATTTGTAGTTGGCTCATTGAATAATTAAGTAACGACGTTCCAGTGACGGGTGTATGTCCGTTCGGGACGTTCGAGTTGTTAATCTCATTAACGAGCTTTCGTTAGTGGTGTTAAAGATTTCTTCTATTAAGCATTTTCATGTTTTTAAATGGCTACATTAATTTTTATATTTATTTTACAATTACAAACATCACGTACTGTTGTTACGATTTTACATATTGAATTAAGATAAATGTAACTATTTATATTAACAGGAAATTACGCAATAATGTTTTAAACTGGCACGACTTAAAGCATCTTTACTGAAGTGGCTGGAAGGTTTGGACTACGAGGATACGGAGGTAATATTATGATCCAAATTACAATAATATCTTTTCTTATCTTAATCTCATATAAATACACACATTCATACACACTGACACATATGCACACTTGCACACACACATACATAACATTATTTTATATTAATTAACTTTAAAAATAATATAATTAAGGAAGGGCTGGATCTTCTGCCAAAAGTATATTTACTACTTAAAAGACGATCCAAACACTGTATTCTTGTTTGATATCTTTTGTTTATGAAAATAAAGATTTTTATTTATTTATTTATAACTACAGCGCGTAACGTGAAAAGTAGTTTAAAAGAAAAAGTAAGTTTGAGAACAAATTTTGATTGATTGGACTCCTATATATCGGAAGCGGTATGTGTCATATATTCGCCTCGCCTGTTTTGAGTTTAGTAGATCGGAAACTGCTACAACCGGAAAAGGAATATATATATACAAACAAAGGAACATATATACCGGGATATCTATATCCTAATCACATTTCCCTATGGCCCTTCTTTAGTATACCACGGACTATGCTGGGTGCTATTGTAGTCTGCCGGCGCCACACGTCAAAGTTTTTAACAAGGTGTCAATACATCAATAGCTTTATGCTTCGGAATATTAGACCCATAAATTATAATTACAACATTGGCTTTATTAATCGTATATATTACAATTAATCGCATATTAAGACATGTGTTTAATGGTCGTACTATGATAAGCCACGATTTACAATATCGTAATCGTGTCATAGTTTAGTCTGGTAATTCCGCTTAGACAAAGTGGCGTAGACTTAGTACGAAAGGGAACCATTTTTTTAATGAAGAAGAGTCAGGAACGGGGCGGGCCGCCTATATCACTTAATCAATAAAAAGAGCAAAATGTCCCTTCGTAATAAGGTGACACTCTATAAAGCAGTAATACGTCCCGTTATGACGTACGCGAGCCCGGTCTTCGCGCACGCCTCCCCCCGTAATATCCACCGTCTTCAGGTTATTCAAAATCGTTTTCTGCGACGAGCCACGGGTGCGCCGTGGTTCGTACGCAACCGCGAATTACATGTCGATACAGGGCTACCGACGATAGCCCAATTCTTTAAGCAGGCATCTCGACGCTTTTTCGAGGCTGCCACCAAACATTCAAATAAACTTCTTGTGAGTGCCGCCACTTACAAGACTCTACCCACTTGTAAATTCAGACACGTCGTCCGGAGGCCGAGACATGTTCCCGACGATCCGGACGATGTGATCACCGTTGCACATGCTAGATCTTTACAAATCTACAAAGCGTCCATCCGCGACTGTCGGAGGTTGCGAATAATCCTTGCGCGATACAAGTATTTTATGGGAAAACCCCACCCCCTCGATAAGATTAAGAGCGTTGCTGGAGTTTCTTCGGCCACTTCTTCTCCCAGCGCTAACGATTCCCGAAGTGGCATATAAGTTAGATTAGCTTAGATTGTCCCAATAGATTTTGTTAATAAAATAGCTACCGACCGAGTCGTGGTTCGGCCCTCTCGGGCGCCCTCGGATCGGACTGCTAACGCGTAATAATGGTAACCGTCCAAGCCGAGGTTACCCCTCACGGGGGGGGGGACCCTTGTGTCGAGTTACCACCTAATAGAGGTTCAGGCTAAGCGATCTAAGAGCTGTGCCACCTCTTAAATTCGGTAATTCGCTAACCTAACCGAACTCTCGTCAATCTACTCTTGAAGAACATCCTTTCCAATAAAAAAAGAATAATTGAATTCGGTTGGAATGATAATGAGTTATTCGTCCATTTATCGCACACATATACGATGCAAATTTTAGACTTTGAAATATGGTTTTTACAAGGATACCATTGTTAGAATTGCACCATTGACTAATTGAACCAATGGGAAATGGGACCACATGGGAAGCACCAGCTTTCAAATCAAAAAAGAATTATCCAAATAGGTTCACCCAGTCGAAGGTAGAAAATATACAGATGAATTGAGAACCTCCTCTCGAAGCCGGTTAAAAAAACGTTAAAAAATAACAGTTTTGTACACTCGTTTACTATATGGACACAGTAACTAAAGCGTCACGTTGTCTGTTGCAACGTAATGCAAGCGTGATGATTGACGTGCCTTAATCACGTATACAGACCTCATTACCTATAGCTGTGTGCGGACACAAGACATACATAATTAAGATTGATAGTTAAATAAATAAGACGGAGGTTGATTAACAATAATACCATTAACAATGGACAACAGATCAAAGCTAATTGATAACATATTCTCAAATCGCTTGAGTGATTTAAGATAAGATTAGATTATCTGTACTATGGGGAGGCATTTTTTGTTACCTTTTACTACAAAACACTACAGAAAGGATAGCTGTTTTATTTTTGCCATAAAATGCAGCGTATTTCAGAGAATCTTTTAATATATCTATATATATATATATATATATATATATATATATACACAAGCACACACACACACACATATGCACAATAATGTATCTATATCTTTTTTCTTCTAATATTATATACATAATTATAAGTTTAATTTGTATTTATATTGTTTGTGTCTCGAGGTGGGCGTAAACTGCTGCGACACAGTTGCTAACTACTGTAGCAGTTTACGTACGTTCTGTATTGTAAAATTTCTTTTCTTTTGTCCAAATAAAATTTATTATTATTAAAAATATATATATAATAAACTGTATATACTTATCTGGAACCGATATTTCTTTTCAAATCAAACAAAAGTTCAAACGACGTGAAACACATCGAATCAGACATTAATAAAATTTAAGACATAGTTTTCTCATGGATACCATTGTCAGAACTGGACTATATTGAAATAGGATACTATAGCTTGCTGCTTTCCGTATATACTATAGATTACATAGAATACACGGAAAGCATCAGTTTTAAAATTGTATTTGGCTAAAAGATAATATATTAAGTTTCTATCACAAATTCGTTCCATTACATTTGATATGTAGCATGTTTTATGTTTGTTATGTGTATTTATTATTTAAGTTAAATTTCTTTCTCTACACGGATTGTGTAAAGAAGATTGGCAAAGAATGCCTTTTGCCATTAAGTCCATCTTTATTTTTAGTTCTGTACACTTTTATTTTATGAAAATAAAGATTGCATAAATAAATACATACACTCGTGAGCAAAAATAAAGCGTCGGAATGAAGAAAAAATAAACTTGGATACTTCATTATTTTTCATTAAATATAAATTTTATTTCCATTTTACTACTTGCTGATGCTGAGCCAACCCCTTTTCGGCACAATTTCTATTTTGTTGTTTTATTATGTTGTTTCTGTTTACTTTTGTTTATGTTGTTTTTTGTCTTGTTTTACCTGTTGTTTCTGTGTTCTTGTGTCGAATAAATGTTTATTCTATTCTACTTAGTGTTGCCTCCATGCGGCGGCAAAATTTATTATCCAAGATTACGTAAGATATCCTTTTCGTTTAAGTTTATGTTTTTTAATGTAATATAAATAAATTAATAAAAATATATAATTTAATTTAAGGATATTTAATTGTCTTTAATGCACTTTTTTTTTTATGACGAACTACACAGATTGGCCAGAGAGGCTGGCCTTGACTGCTTCACCGGATTGAGAGGTGGCACAGCTCTTAGGTCGCTTAGCCTGAGAATAATGAATAAATGAAATGATAGTGTAATAAATATTATTATATATCTTATGGCCTTTAATGATGATGATTTAAAAACGAAATTTTCAAAGGGTCTATTTCTAAGTTTCACTTTGACTGACGTCTTGAAAACAATATTTGGAATAGCCGGATTGAAGTTTCTATACATGGTTCACGGCAATAGTCGAATGGTGGATTCGAACCCACGACCTTACGATTCGCAGGCCGCACCCTAAACCATTAGGCTGTTGACGCTTTTTTTTTTTTAAATTTTTAATGCACAATTTATTTCAGTTAGCTAGCGTCTTTATCTTTCTAGATATTCAAATTTTCTTAAGCGACCCTTTATTTTTGCTCACGGCTATACATAAAATTATCAGTGCAAATACAAATTTTATACTGTACGATATATTATCCGCATATTGGCTGGATATCTGAGAGATAAGGATAGCTTTGTCAACAGGGAATAGAAAGAAGAATAGAGCTCTCTTTGAAAAGCTTTGTTAAAACTTTCACATTGTCCAATGCATGGAGTCATAAAGATTTCAGCTAACGGCTTGTGCGCTTAGGAAATGAAATAGGGTATTGCTCTCACCTTGCGAGAGAATTATATTGACGCTGCGAAGAAAAAGGTTAGAGTTTCACCTCGAACAGATTTAGTATTATGCGCTTGCACTTCCGCACTAAGACATTATTCCATGTGCTTATATAACACTTAATACAGCGTCTTCTTTAAAATTGTACGAGAAACTTTGTGCTCGTATTGTATTTAGTGCTTGGATTACTAAATCATGTTAGCTATATAATAATAGATGTATACTGTACCGTTTCATTGGCTTTTTAAAAGTTCTTACAAATAGTCGGAGGTTGCAAATAATCCTCGCGCGTTCCCCTTACATGTAAGAAGTGTTGCTGGATTTTCTTCGGCCACTTCTTCTCCCAGCCCCAACGCTTCCCGAACTGGCAATCAAAGTTAGTTTAGCTTTTGAATGCCCCAGCCCTGTAGTTTTGGGCTCTCAAGAATAAGACTATGGTATCCCTTGCCTGTCGTAGAAAGCGACTAAAAGGGGCCTCGGGTTCACTGGGCGACAAGGGTGGAGGCCTTTGTCGTCCGCTAAAGTGGACCCGGGAAGAAGGCGACATCGGCTGGCCCGTGTAGCCTTGCACTGCGAGGGCACAGGGGGGGAGGGAGTAACCTCCCCCCACGGGACGTGCTCTCCTTGAGCACAGTGCAGAGGGGCTCCGGTGCATTCCACTGGAGCTCCCGGAGCCCCTCGTCACGCACCGAGGAAAGGGCCACCGGGGAGGTTTTAGTGGGTAAAAACCCCACATAACCGCCGCCTTCCCCCCAGAAGGCGGGGTATCTTTTTGAAGATTTCCTCCCCGTTAACAAAAAAAAAAAGCTTTTGAATGCCCATAGATTATCCGTGAAATAGCAACCGACCGAGTCATGATTTGGCCCTCTCGGGCGCCCTCGGATCGGAATGCCTACGCGTAACATAGTAACCGTCCAAGCAGAGGTTACCCCTCACCGGGGGGACCCTTGTTACTAGCGATAGAGGTTCAGGCTAAGCCATTTAAGAGCTATGCCAACTCTCAATCCGGTGAAGCAGTTAAGGTCAGCTTCTTTGGCCAATCTGTGCAGTTCGTCATTAAAAAAAATGGCTTTTTACAACCATTTCTGAAACTCCTCCAAAGCATCCGTTCCGTTGTATAAATGTAAGAAATATAGGTAAGCTTTTCACTCTAGCAGAGGTAGACCACCTTCCGCTCCTCAAGTGATTTTTTATACTTAAACAAACGGCAACCCATTGGCACAATCCGATAGGGTTTCGAACTCATGCAAGGGAAATGCGAGTATAATCCAATGGTGATATCCTAGAATAGACAACTAAGTAAATTGAAGTGACGTTTGCATTGGGCGCGAGCTCCTCCGTATCGCAGCGGGGCCCGTCTGCCCGGCCGGTGCTGCATTACCGCAAATTGCATTAAGGCTTATGTTGGAAATCCTACAGTAAACCTTCAAATATACCATTATTACATTTATCCTCTTATTTTGGTAGCACTTTCCAGTTATTTACTTGTGATACACTACTCTATACATTAGCTTATAATAATAAACAACAACAACAACGGGTCGTCTACAAGGTTCACGGGAACCTCGCAGGTACGGGCCTCAGGGTGTAGACCCCATTACCCGGGTAATCAGCGCAGGGTGCGACTGCTCCCCTGGTCGTGGGTACCATTTAGAAAGGATATTTTAGGAATAAAATATAGATAATTAAAAAATAAAGCTTGAAGATTTAAGAGTTAGAGACGAAGAAAACAATTGCCGTTAACTTTTCAACAAGCTTATTAAGACCAATTTATGACATCATATTTTAAATAAATATGTTACGTTAAAGTTACAGCCTTTAAATATATTATATAAATGTCCCACTGTTGGGCGCAGGCTTCCTCTGTAAAGAGAGTATAAGGGCATAGTCCGCCACACGGCCCTAATGCGGCCCTAAAATGGCATACTTTACACGTCTTAGAAAAATTTTCTAAGACATGTAGATTTCTTCACGAAATTTTCCTTCACCGGCGAACGTGTAAATCAGCACATAAAATTGCAACAACAAATTTATTGGTGCCGGCAACGGGGATCGAACTCAGGTTGATAGCCGTACCATGCCGCCCGGACACTGAGCTACTACGGCTCTTATCAAATTTATCTATTTTGTAAAATATTAGATACACGCAAATTAATTCATATTTATCTTTGTTTTTAAACGCGTATCTTTGCAGTATCTTATTTTTACTTTTACTATGTTTATTGAAGTTGTAGAACTGATCATAAAATGCACGTCTCACGAAGACAAGTCGCTTCAATCAATCACAACTAATCGAAAATTCCGTCTCAATAAGCGGAGAGGAGATCGAGGACGGATTATGTGTCTCATCATTAGATATTACTCGGATCCCGGCGAACCTTGTAGAAATAATTCGTTTTATTCATTCCTCATGATCAAAGGAAGTTGGAACGGATAAATTAAAGATTCTAAACGTAACGATCACTAAAATGAAATCAAATTTTGTGATTAAAACATAAATTTAAAAATGATTTGAACATGGGGAGACCTATTCCCAGCAGTGCATTGGTACGAGCTGATGACGATGATGGTGATGAAATATTGGAAGAAAGTTATTGTTAGTGCACTAACGTCGACTTTGATAGGCGCTGTGGCTTTTGAAATGAAACAACGTGTAGACTTTAAGACGGTTTACTTAAGACTGATTCACACACACAACTGTCAAAAATGTTCATCATATGTTTTGACTTTTATGATACACTAAAAGCTAATGCGAATCAAGATATAGCAGTATTTATTGATATCCTTAATATACACTACAATTTACACCTTATTAGGTCGAATGTTATTAAAAATACACTGGATTAAGGTCTAGCTAAATTATTAAATCTCTGTTTTAAACTTAGCGCGAGGGTCTTGGAATGAGAGCGATAGTAATTAAGTGCCATGGAAGGCCGAAACACGTTTGATTTAGCCTAGAGGTTCAGGCTAAGCGACCTAAGAGCTATGCCACCTCTCAATAAGGTGAAGCAGTGAAGGCCAGATTCTCTGGCCAATCTGTGTAGATCGTTAAACAACAAGTAGTATTATTATTAGATATATTGCTTGAGTCTTACAATCTGCCTTTTGAATCTCTTTGCTTCATAAAGGAATGTAACGAATAAAAGAACGATGAAATCAAATATCAGAATTGTAGCTCTGCAAACAAGAAAGTTTCACCAGAAAACCTACTGTAAATATATATTTAATAATAATGTCTAATAACAATTAGAATAATAACAATAAAAATATGTATCTTAACAAATTATCAATGACTCAACATAATCTGTAAAAATTAAAGTTTTCCTGAAAGCAATAAAAAAACGTAATTGGCTTCCAAGTAGTGGCCGCGACGTTATCCGATTGAAAATGTCGTCGAAGGTCTCGTAAACTTTTATTTTCTTTAGATTTTATATAACACTTAAATTATTGTTTCACGAAACCACTTTAATATTTTAGTGCTCACTTTTATGTGTGACTTGGCAAAATATGAGTAGGATTGAAATCAAATTAATGCCATGTAGACTCGGTTAGTATGCTAGGTGTAATATTATTAATATCATATGACAGGTTCAGGAACTATGTGATAAGGGTTGCATGACGTTAAAGAAAAAGCAGACCAGAGCAGAGAAACTGAACATAGAAGGTGAGAGAGGAGAGGGGCTTAGGGTGAGATGTAAATAGAGAGTCTATAAAAGCGGATGATGAAAACGTGACCGTAGGCGACGCGCTAGAAGAATGTATATATATTGTGAGCTACCTTGCTCAACATCGTTTATATTTTATCATATTATTAACAGCAATACATCAAGAACGTTAGAGGTAATTTATTAAAGACTTACTGACTTTGTTTCAGAGATTCACTTTTAAAGGGCTTTTCCTCCAGCATACTCGTAACTCACTTGTTCTAAACTGTACACTAATTGTCTACAGAGACAGTCCTCTCCTTTTTATCCTAAATTTCTAGTATCCTAAATTTCTAGGATATCTCTTTCAAAGACGGATGCGGAAACGGCCTTGGTTGCCGACAACCGATAAAAGTACTTTTGTTGACTAAAGTACTTTTATAATAGTCAGTCCATTAACTTTATAGATTATAATATTCAGTAGGACCAACTGTCGCTAACAATAATATTTAAAACTAAATTGGCGTTCAGTAGGACCAACTGTCGCTAACAATTTCTTCGCCAGATCTTTAAGAATGAGTTGATGAAAAATTTATGAACTTAGAACAGGAGAAAGACGAGTGTCACGCCGCAAAGTTAAATCTCTGTCTACCCTATGTGAAGAACATGAGAGTTTTTATTTTTCACCGTGGTTTATTTTGGCTTTTAATTGATTAACAAACTGTCAAATTGGATTATAAGAAATAAAATTAGATGGCAATCAAATGACAAAAATGTCGGTCACGGATGAGTTGTTAATAACAAGATATTATATACTGAAACAATCTCCGAAACAATCAGCTTCTTTTAGCAGAGGAATCATGTCTATGTCTCATCTAGTTCTACCGTAAAAATTTAACTTAACCAAAAAAACCATTTACCATTTTTAGTACAGATTTATTGAAAAGAAACTGCACTAGTTCCTTAACAATTACAGAACGTATGTGTGTAATGATATGTGAAATAATAATAGTCGGACCGTACCAATAAAAATGTTAAATGTGTGAGTGATGCTTCAACCAGCCGGCCGTTTTAGTTCATTCCATTCCACATATATCTTCTTCGGATGGCCGCGGCGGATTTTCGGACTAATGTTCAGAAATAAAGGCGGATCCTAACGGCGCGCCGACGACGTTTTATTGAATAACGAGCGTCGAGCGGTGGCGGGGAAGATAAGCCGCGACCAGAGCACTGCGACCTCTCCGCACACCTTCCTTTTTGATTTGGCCAAATCCCACGGTTTAGTTCGTATTTCAATTTAACTGGATTTGTGTTTTATCTTACCTATAAAGAATTAATACAATCTTGCATGCTTGCGTAAAGAGTTTTAAATACCATTGTCTTGACCACAACTACGTCGCTATTCTGATAAACGACCATATTATATGGAATAAGCTTCCCGTATAATCTTCATCTGATGACCCTAATCCTTATAATCGCGCGACTGTTTGTGTGACTTAGGGTTGACACTAAACATTCAGCCATGAAGAGACACGAAAATAACAAGAAAAGTTTATTTTAATAATAGACAAAGATTTAGAATAGACCAAGATAAGCTTTTATTAGCTTCTTCAGGAAATACAGCTTCATGGTTTTAAATAATGCTAAAACTCTTTTTATAATAAAAAATAAGGTATTACGATCTTTTATCCTTAAGCGGTAGACCGATAAATCATAAGCTTTGCAACGAGATAATTAATTTCCACATATTATATTATATATATATTTAAAGGTATATATAGCTAAAGATACAGTTAATGATTTTTGTGTACTTACAAAAACAGAAAAAAACATTATTGCAAGCCTACAGAAATTCAATTCATTGCTGTAGTACGTTGATTGTAAAGTCACTGGACTATCGATGATTCGTATACATATTATATAGAAAAATTAATGGCAGCAGAATTCATATTGAAAAAAAAAAACTCTGATTGGCCAAAGAAGCTGACTGCGACAGTTTCACCCGATATATATAGCTTATTACCGTTAGCATCAATATATTTAAAAAAAAACACCTATGTTTTAACGAATTATTTTACCTATTTTATCTGCAGAATACCAGCGCTGATTTACCCTCCTCGGATAATCAGCATTATGCTGAGCAGTGAACCCGGTCGGTTCGGCGTTGCAACGCATAGCCTTGTGTATCGGACCTTTTGGGTCTTTAGTGATATATATATTTATTTTTTATTTTATTTTTTCATTTTTAACTGTGCGCTTAACTTGTTGTGTTAATTTGTATATGTGTTGTAATCTGTCTAACCGATTAAATGGCTTATTATTATTATTATTAATTATTTAATTTGTATTTGATTTAGAGCAATACTTTTAGTAAAATCAATTTATACAGAGACTTTTTCCTGTTGAATGAACGGGTTGGCAAAATTTCATAAATTTTGTACATATCTATTTAAAATTTCATTGTAGGAATAACAATACAAGTTTTATATTAATAATGACGAAAATTTATTACACTTTGTGTAGTATTCCCAACGAAATAATGTTATGAACTGTCACGGTTCACGTTCTAATGGACGTTTTGAGTTTGTCAAAAGTATCTTCACACGCACCTGACCCTCAGTTCGGAGCACGTGTTACATACATTGTTGTTACTTTAATTAAGGAGACATGGCTTTTCACTATACGAAAGGAAAAACATGGCCATTCATTATAATGTAACCTACAAAAAGACTTTCTCGGTAAAGAATATATTATCATGACAAACGTTACGTCACAGTATATCCTACTAATATATACGCGAAGTTTGTATGGATGTATGTGTTGTGTTATCCTTTCACGCAAAAACTACTGAATGAATCGTGAGAGATTAAAATATACAATAATATAGTTTACAAATAGGCTAAAGTTTTTAAAGGTATAGAGTGAATTATGCAGAATAACGATAAGTAGGAAAAATCTGACATCTGTGAGTTATTCTAGTGCGTTAGAGTTACACATATATAATATATAATAGAAATGTTTATCTTAAACAGTCCTACAAAAAAGTCCAGGACAACATTTATCTATGGCGAATGTGTAAGCCATAATCACCCAAATAGTGAACCGTAAATACAATTAAAATTGTTAATTTTTTTCTAATGTACACTTGTTAGTAATAAATTGATTCTTACATAAAAATACATATTTCTATCGCTTCTTGTATTTAAACAACTGTGTCTTTTACGGTACATTATTTGGACAAATATTTGTCAATTTACAAATGACAATTACGAATATATATTAGTTGTAAAATTGTTGATAAACAACGAAATGTGCGATATTATGGTGCTATATGGTTATACTATTAGAAAGTAAAGAGTTTGTTTATTTGTAAAGCTGTAACTGGTACAAAATATAACCTTTTTTAAAAAAAAAGAAAACTGGCAATATTTCTTTATTCTTTTTAATAAATATTACTTACATTCTTGTTAACCATTTCAACTAAGCTTAAGCTTGTGCCAGGAGATGGTTCCCGTCAATAGTCGAATGGTGGATTCGAACCCACGACCTTACGATTCACAGACCGAACCCAAAACCATCGAATTATAACAATATCATCGTAGGGTATTGTTATAATTCAAATATAAAGAACAAAGCAAAATGATCAATTTGTACCCAGCGTTCAGTCGTTACAGATATTATCAAGCAAGGTTCGCTTTAATTTTTTCAAATAATTATAATCTTCCGCTCCGACGGGTCGGGACAAAGATGGAATTAACATATCCTTTTGTTGTAATATTAGACTATTGTCCTAAGGTATTAGATATTGTGAACTTGCTCTTCGTAATTTGCTGTGAAAAAATAATAGCGTGGGAGCATTTAATGTAAGCGAAGTTAGACAAGGACTTCGAGGCGTAATAGCGTATTGTGATCGTTAAAATTCATCCTAATTACCCTTTTTATGGAACTTTTTGAAGGTGAATTCTCACCCTCTAATTGTAAAGGGTGAAGTAACTTGGTATTCCGATGAAAATCTTCGATTTAATTATGTCACTAATTGCTCTCCCTCAATCAAGCCGCTTACATCTCGATTCGGTATTAGTAGTTTATAATAATCGATTATTAGAAAGAAAATTATATCACCTCCAAAAATATCCATAAAAACTGCAAATTACTACATAGTATATAGTTAGTATATTAGTAATAGTAGTAGTATAGTTGGCAGTAGCAATCAAAACCAAAGCCATGTCAAACTGTCTCTCACCGCGCCTAATATATGCTTGCCAGACATGGAAGTATACAGCCAAAGCGATAGACAAAATCTCCACGTGTCAACGAGGCTTTGAGCGAAGCATGCTAAGAATTAAAAAATTACAAAAAATTCGCATCTTTTTAACATGGGAGGAAATGCGTTTATTCATACTCGTCCGCGCGGGTGACGTGGGGGACGTGTTATGTCGAGATCGGCCTACAAGACGCCCCCACCGACTAAAACCTCCCATAGTGAGCCATCCTACGCCATGTTGGGTGAGATGGGGTCGCGTTAGCATTCACTATCTCGCCCAGGCGACAGGCCCGGTAAGGAATAACCTGGCCTCCTGAGGCTGTGGAGAGGTAACCCTGCTCACAAGGAGCCTGTACAAGCCGGCGGGGTTTTCCCCAGCTCCCCGCCAGTAGCCCCACTAAGGAGGTTGGAGAACAAGGGCGAACTGCCTTTTCCTTGCCCCTGCTTGCTGAGCGGTTCCGATGGCGAGGCGCTCTCCCTTACCCGCTATAAGATCTCCTTCTGCGTCATCACCTCTTCACAAAAGGAGACCATAGAAAAAAAAATTAGAAATTGGCCGGGCTTATAGCAAGACTGGGAGACGACCGTTGGACCAGAAGAGTGACCTCATGGAGAGGTCCAACAGCAAAACGCAGAGAAAGACCTCTCGAGAGATGTGCGGACGATACTAAGGACGGCTGGTACAGATTGGATGAATATAGCTCAAGATAGAAGCAACTGGACTTCTTTCGAGGCCTTCATCTGCGGAAGGGTTCTTGTATAATAATTATTAAGTTAAAGTATATTAGATTCACATTATAAAAACAGAAATAAAATGCTCAGAAATAGAAAACAACAGCGGAATCAAGAGCGCGCCGACGGCCATGGGTGCGCGTTTATTGGCTCTCGATACGAGACCCCCCTCGCCCCTGGTTTACTATCGCTCTCTAAATTTTATGTTGACTTTTGTTATCTGTTAACTTAGACTTTTTATTGACTGTTATATATTGTTTGTTTTTAATTAATAAGGTTGTGTTGTATTGAACTGAATTTTTATTTTATTAATTTATTTGTGGCAAATTTAAAAATAAAACACTTAATTCGTAATTTGTTTAAATTAATAATAGCGAGCGCGACTGTTCACATGCACAGCTATCCCCTCCCACGTTTCGCTTAGCGCTAGTTATTTGTCATCAACTCTAGCATGGTTAATCCATTGTGTTGAACCGATAAGCCAAAACTTACAAAATCGTTAATGGCAGAAAAATGCTTAAAACTGTTTTGTGAACCGCTCAAAACTGACATTCGATTAACAACACCAAAACAAGTAAGGTAATCATATAAATTACTTTTTATTATCCGCTTATTACGCATCTGTGGCTATAAAAAGCAAATGTCATTTTTGAAATATTCATGGCGTAAAATAATTTACGTGAAAAAAAAAACGTACGTATTTGTCAGGACGTCCGAACCTGTTTTTTTTAAACATTAATGGACTTGTAGAACAAACGCGTAAACGAGTACGTTAAACTCGGGTCGTTATTATAAAATCTGAATTTCATTAACCATAAATAAGTGGTCCAATTTGTTGGGGGAAGCGCGGGGTAATTACTCCCACGTCCGCTCGGTGCATACGCCGGTTTTGACTCTCATGTTTTAATTTGTACACATTAAAATGTGTCCCTGTGTTTTCTACTAGCTTTAAGTATGTGTTGAAGTTGATGCTAATGAAGAGCACAAAAATGTTATAGCTTAGATTTAATGTCCACTAATTATTTAGTACCAAAACTGTTTAATGAGTTTTAATGGTTAAGAACCAATCGTAGGGTTTACTAATAAAAATTAAGACTATTTCTTTGGACACTATTTCAAAAATAGCTTAGCAAAGCACGTATTTAGTTTTTAAATTGTGTTAAAGAAAGTTTTTATCACCATCAAATTACATTGCAGTTCGGCGGTAAATTTGCAAGTAAATTTCAATAAGCGAAATAAATTACGAGTTTAGAGTTTAACTCCACTTGATCCTTGAGTCCTTGATAGAGTAAAAGTAATTAGTAAATATATAAAAACATCTATAGTACTTAAATAAAGAATCCTTTAACGTTAGCGGAGAAGATAGACAAAGAAATCCTTATTCGCGATGATCGTAATAATAAGATTGTAAATTTTTATATTAATATATTTGTACACAAAAAACGATATGATACGAATAAGCAATATGAAAAACCAGCTGGGATTTGAACACTTAATTATTAAGCAGAACACTTAACTTATCACATATCACTGTTTATTAAGTAACTACTTTTTAAAAAAGCTACTACATTCTTTGATTCCAAGTGAGATGCTGTAATTTTTACCCCCTTTTGGATGCTATATCTGTGGCTTTTTAAATTTGTTTCAATTATCCGATGTCCTTTTTTTTTTGTTAACGGGGAGGAAATCTTCAAAAAGATACCCGGGGAGGTTACTCCCTCCCCCCCTGTGCCCTCATAGTGCAAGGCTACACGGGCCAGACGATGTCGCCTTCTTCCCGGGTCCACCTTAGCGGATGACAAAGGCCCCCACCCTTGTCGCCCAGTGAACCCGAGGCCCCTTTTAGTCGCCTTATACGACAGGCAGGGGATACCGTAGTCTTATTCTTGAGAGCCCAGAACTACAGGGCTGGATGACCTATCCTATCCATGATATTATTCAAAAATAAAATTAGACCGTCATAAAATCTATAATAGTAGTTTTATTAATTGAAGTATATATATTAGTCCTTTCATGTGAACGGTGAGATATATCGTTAATTAAACGGCGTGTGGCAAAAAGGGCAAATTGTACGATATCCACAAATACATGTAAAGTTCTAAGAAACACGTATACCCAATTTGGTAGCTAGACATTTCCCCGATAATATCGTACGCCTCCTGGCTATAATATATAACGCGGCCATGACTCACGGCATCTTTCCCAACGAGTGGAAGGAGGCCGACGTCGTAGGGTTCTTTAAACCTGGTAAACCGCGTACAGAACCCACTTCATATAGACCTATTAGTCTCCTCTCCGTTTTGGGGAAGGTATACGAACGGCTTATCTTAGCTCGATTACGCGCCTTCATGGACTCGCGAGAGCTTCCCATACCCGAGCAGTTTGGCTTCCGTGCCAAACATTCATGTACTCAACAGGTGCTCCGCATCTCGGAGCACATTCACGCCAAATCCCTAATCGGCATGCATACGGGAGCTATCTTCCTGGACGTGGCGAAGGCATTCGACAAAGTCTGGCACGCCGGGCTTGTATACAAACTATACAAGCTCGGGGTGCCCGACTATTTAGTGCGCACATTGCGCGATTTTCTTACTGGTCGAACCTTCAGATACCGCGTCGAGGGAGTGCGCTCCACCCTCCGTCCCGTTCGAGCCGGTGTACCACAAGGCTCCGTGCTCGGTCCTGTCCTGTACACGCTCTACACTAACGATATTCCGCGCTCACGTAGAGCAGAACTAGCCCTTTTCGCCGACGATACCGGCATTTATGCCTCGGGGCGTTCCCCGAAGTAATTCTCAAAACTCCAGACCGCGGCCGATGCCCTAGGAATTGGTTTAGGAAATGGAGAATAGAAATCAACCCGGCTAAGAGCGCAGCCATGTACTTCACGAGGCGTCTTCAGTCTCCACCTCGTTGCGTCCAACTTCTAGGCACCCCTATTCCATGGGTAACACAAACCAAATACTTAGGTGTCGTGTTAGATCACAAACTCAGCTTCGGCCCTCACGTCGATCAGGTTAGGAACCGGGCGGCCTACGTTATGGGTCGCCTATATCACCTCATTAATAAGAAAAGTAAAATGTCCCTTCGTAATAAGGTGACACTTTACAAAGCAGTTATACGTCCCGTTATGACGTACGCGAGCCCGGTCTTCGCGCATGCCGCCCATAAACATATCCATAGGTTACAAGTAATTCAGAATCGTTTTTTGCGACGAGCCACGGGTGCGCCGTGGTTCGTACGTAATCGCGAGCTCCACGTTGACACAGGGTTACCGACAATAGCCCAATTCTTTAAGCAGGCATCTCGACGGTTTTGAGACTGCCACCAAACATTCTAACAAACTTCTTGTAAGTGCCGCCACTTATAAGCCTTCCTATACTAAATTCCGTCGCGTCGCCCGGAGGCCGAGACACGTTCTTGACGATCCGGACGACGCGATTACCATTGCACAGGCTAGATCTCTACAAATCCACAAAGCGTCCATTTGCGACCGTCGGAGGTTGCCAATAATCCTTGCGCGTTACCCCTTAGATGCTAGGAGCGTTGCTGGAGTTTCTTCGGCCACTTCTTCTCCCAGCGCAAACGCTTCCCGAAGTGGCACTTAAAGTTAGTTTTGCTTTTCGAATGTCCCTTAGATTATCCGTGAAATAGCTACCGACCGAGTCGTGGTTCGGCCCTCTCGGGCGCCCTCGGATCAGAATGCTTACGCGTAACATAGTAACCGTCCGCCGAGGTTACCCCTCACCGGGGGGACCCTTGTGTCGACTAGCGATAGAGCTTCAGGCTAAGCGACCTAAGACCTATGCCACCTCTCAATCCGGTGAAGCAGTCAAGGCCAGCTTCTCTGGCCAATCTGTGTAGTTCGTCATAAAAAAAAAAAAAAATAAGAAACACGGTCCCATATAATATCAAGCGCGATTCATAAACAATATTAATATGAAACAATTTCGACTGAGTCAAATTTTATTTATCCCCGAGGACAATTTCCTCTTGTCAAGCGACGGCCACCCGGGTATTCAGTATAATGAGAAAACGACGAAATCAACTTGGCCCAAATTAGAAGCAGGAGGCGCGTCAGGTTTATATGATGACGAATATGGTAGTTCAACTTTTTGTGCTATTCAATATTTTTGGTTCTCTCTCATCTGATTACATTGTGTTACAAGCGTTTTGGCTTTGGTTTATATGATCAGTTTTTAAAATTAATGTTATTTTTTATAAGCAACAATCTAATGGCTTAGGGTACATAGTCTGGGAGACATAAGGTCGTAGGGTCGAATCCATCGTTCGCGTATTGACTTGAACCAACTCCTATGCCGAGCTTAAGATTGAATGGTTAACATGTTAGTTATATTTATAAAAAAAATACCATTCTTCCATTTAAAAACATTTATAACATTACTGAGCTCCTAGCTCTGACTAGGTCCATGAATACTTTTATTTAAATTATTCACTCAAGAATCAATGATAGTTTTTCTGTTCAACAACCACACTAGCAATCAATGTTCGCTTTACGGTAATCGTGTAAGCCTCATGTGTGGCAGGTTGTGAACATCTCCCTATACAAAGCACATACCATAATATGGTAAACCCTTATTTAGGTAGCCTAGGTAAGGGTGTACCTACTCAAGTACGTTGGCGAATACTCAAGTTCTTTGGGCATGTATGCCGTCGTGGAAACAATTGCTTAGAGCGTCTTGTCGTGCAGGGCAAAGTAGAGGGAAGTAGACCACGAGATAGATCGCCAATGCGATGGTTGGATCAGGTGCGGAGTATGGTCAGCCCTGTAGTTCTGGGCTCTCAAGAATAAGACTACGGTATCCCCTGCCTGTCGTACAAGGCGACTAAAAGGGGCCTCGGGTTCACTGGGCGACAAGGGTGGGGGCCTGCGTCGTCCACCAAAGTGGACCCGGGAAGAAGGCGACATCGGCTGGCCCGTGTCGCCTTGCGCTGCGAGGGCACAGGGGGGGAGGGAGTAACCTCCCCCCGGGACGTGCTCTCCTTGAGCACAGTGCAGAGGGGCTCCGGTGCGTTCCACGTGAGATCCCGGAGCCCCTCGTCATGAACCGAGGAAAGGGCCACCGGGGAGGTTTTAGTGGGTAAGATCCCCACATAACCGCCGCCTTCCCCCCAGAAGGCGGGGTATCTTTGTGAAGATTTCCTCCCCGTAAACAAAAAAAAAAAAAGGTACGGAGTATGGTGGCTGCTCCCCTCCACGAATGTGCCCGATTGACGACCAGCAGGCGGAGGTGGCAAGACGTCGTGCGGCGGGTGCTGTCTGCTGCCCAACCCACCGGATCATGATGACCACGTCCACTCTGACAAGAGTGAAGCGACCAAGAAGAAGGTAAGGGTTAAGGTTCTGCCACACCCAAATCTCACTACCGTGCATGAATGTGGGTTGTTTAATTTTATACATAATTAATTTATAAGATTATAATATATTTATATAATGTCATATGCGACTAGTATGACGGTACAATAAATATTAATATATTCTTTGACACTGTTTTGTAATTAAGACAGAAAGTCACGCAACCTCCTAGTGGGATCTAACATGCTTATTGTGTATAACAATTTACCGTAATTGTTGTTTACTCATATAATTGGTATATGTACCTAACCAGCTATGTAAGAATGTTTTTGGTACTGTTGTGTGTACACAACAACTTTCGCTGTTCGATATCCATCAAGCGTATTGAGGCCCGTATGTGATAGATGAGCCATACCGGGCACAAAATTTTACTACGTAATTTTTTGTACATAATCTAAAACGACTATTCACTAGTACAAGCCGACTTGGATTCAAAACCCAGACCATCAAATCGTAAGCCAAAACGCTTAGCTATTAGGCTATAACTGTACTGATTCTTTAAGAAAATAAAATTTAAATCAATTAAAAATTGTTACTTATTTGTGATATAACTTGAACAACTGCATTTTTATTGCCTTATTTTAGATTGTAAAATAGGTTAATTACTACCCTATAATGTTAAAATAATTGCAGGGCATCCCTATTTTATTTTTATATCCTTTTATTCGTCTAAATCAGAGTTCCCCAAACTTTTTTGTGTCGTAGACCCCTTGCCATGTGTTTTCGTGTTGGGTAGACCCCCTACTTACCTGATATTGATTTCCTGTTAATTTCTAACTGTAGTGAAGTTTAGTGTTAAAAACTTAAAGTAAAACCACATGTTAATTTATACATTTATTAATTTAATTTAAATTAAAACTACTCAAAATAAAATTTTGTATCTGTTATGTAAAATATACGTAACATAAAATAAACTATAAATAAAATAACATAAGCAATAAGTCAATATTTTTAGTGAGAAATAAGTAAATAGGTACCATCAGTGTATGTGTTGAGATCCACTATCGTGGACCCCCATTTTCAATTCATGGACCCCAAATTTTTTTTCCATGACAACCTGTGTCATAGACTCCTAGGGGTCGATATAAACCACTTTGGGAATCGCTGTTCTAAATCGATATCAATTACCCCTTTTTTCTTATTAAACAATTTAAACATAATAAACAACATTAATGGCGTTCTAAATTGTTTTGATAACGATGCTACACACCCTCTTTTCAATAACTTCCTCTGTTAAATCACCCGTGACTGTAGGCAGTAAAACTGTTGTTAGGAAAACTTTATACGCATTTAGAAGCATTTGTCTTCATTGGACGAGTAAAGGATTGAATTATGCTTGGGAGGGGAATGAATAGAAATAAGGTTAAAAAAAAATTAATCTAACAGCTTAAGTAACTGCCAACAGCAGCAGGCGACGCGTATCGTATCTAGAAGTTCTAATTGAGAACAATTATTTATTTATTATATAATATTAAGTATAAAATATATAAATTATTTTATTGTATATAATATATTATTTAATAATGTCATAACTATTTATATACGTATCATATTTATTGTACTCTTATTGTCTGTATAAATTCCATGTAAATGTAACTTTAGGTAGTCCTGGGCACCGCTGAGAGTCAGCGTTGTCGCTTTTTTTTTTTTAATGACGAACTACACAGATTGGCCAGAGAGGCTGGCCTTGACTGCTTCACCGGATTGAGAGGTGGCACAGCTCTTAGGTCGCTTAGCCTGAACCTCTATTGCTAGTAAAGCGTTGTCGCATCCTTGCGACGGCATATGCGGAGACGTACAATATTGGCATCATGTCTTATGTACTATTTGTCCGTTTTTTCTTTAACTGTTTTTTTTTTTTGACTTTTTGATATGTTTATTTTGTGCCAATAATGAATATGTCTATGTCTATGTCTAAATAAGATTACCATGAATGTGAACATTTAATACCAACCTATTATAATTGTTATAATTCGCAATTATGTAATGATAAGTAAATTAAATCTCTTGTAAAACACATTGTAAGTTTTTTTACACATTTTTTTCACACAAAAAAAAATATTTACACATTTACTGTTTAAATTTGATACACGTTTACTATATATATCAATCATCATCATCATCATCATAATTTCAGTCGTATACATCCACTGCTGGACATAGGCCTTCCCCAACGATTTTCAAAAGGCCCGGTTGTAAGCCGCTTGCATTCAGCTGCGTCCTGCGACCTTTATGAGGTCGTCAGATCACCTTGCCTGTGGTCTTCAATCGAGAACTTTTCGGCCCCATCGACCATCTGTTCTACGCGCTATGTGCCCATCCCATTACCAAAATTTGCTTATTATTTCTTATATTTTCTAAGTGCTTGACCACGATCTCATCTCATGTTAAGTATTTCCACTTAGTCCTGGATGCTAAGAAGCCCTAGCTTAGTATATGCCTATTCACTCTACTCTTGAAAATACTCATATTATTCGGAAGGAGACGCGGACAGACGCAGGCAAATTATTTCACTCCTTTGCTGTACTAGTAATAAAAGACAAAGCAAAGCATTTCGTTCTTGTTTGAGGAATGTCCACAACAAAGGATGAAATCCTGCAGTCCATCTAGAAGTCAGATGGTAGGACGGGACGAGGGAATTAGATAACGTGAATCTCCAAAATGTAGTCTTTAGAAAACCAAAAGACTAGCTACCTTAAGGTATAAATTAAATATATCTGATAAATCTATATTTATAATAAATTCAATTATTGATTAACTAAACTATTAACTAATTGAATAACTAAGCAAGTTATTTTTTTATTGACAATAGGAAATCGTTAATATATAATATTTATCCTGGAACAAGTCCAACTTAGTCATTATTGGTTCCAATACCTCGACATATATGCAACAAATGTGTCAGTTAATTTAATCGACATGGTCTTCCCTAAATCATTTTACATTGGTTAAAACGAGTCCTCCATTAAAAACAATAACATACAGTAAAAAATTTATTACCTTCATTTCTTTTTGTCACTTTTACACCTTGATGTAAGGCATTTTGATGTCTTATCTTTTTTCCCTAATTAATGTTACTTTTACAACTTATTTATACGGCATGTATAAAAGGCTCTCGCATAAATAATTTAAAGTTAAGCGAATATTTTCAATGTATCAAAATGTATATATTCGTATGTAAATTATTGTAATTTACTGTAAAAAGACTTTAGATTGGAGAGATACTAAGTAAACAGCTTTTTTTTCTGTATACGGGACCCGATACTTATCAGTCAATTTACATGAAAGTGCCATTAGGATCCTAATATTTTCAACGTTATGCAAAACTTAGCTTTGATATGAAACGACGATAGTTCAGTTGACGTTGGACTCACTGCCACCTGTGGGTGGCTTTTACATTTTTTTTAAAAAAATAATGTTATTATATTTTATTATATAGCTTTTGACAACGTCTTATAAATTGAAAGTTTCATTGAAATCAGTCTAACCGTTTCGGAGCCTATATGGAACAAACCCACAAACATTCTCTTTTATATATATAGATTAACTATCGCGTCGTGTAAACCCAGCTTAAGAACACTTGTGGATGAAACGTTACGTTAGCGCCACATACAATTAAAGTCACGATCAGTATCTGTTCGTCGAAGAGTTTCACCCCTTGGTGTCGTAATGTCGCCGGACGGAAATAATTGTTGGCGGAGCGTATGGACAGCGAGAGGACGGGCGACGCTCTACGGTTTATGATTCATTAGCTTTCTATACACCACTTATCATTCCAACTACATCTCTGTCATTTTGTATATCGTTTCGTACAGTTCAATATTAATTTAAGCGTCAATAGCCTAATGGTTTAGGGTACGGTCTGCGAATCGTAAGGTCATAGGTTCGAATTCACAATTCGACTATTGACGTGAACCATCTCCTAGCACAAGCTTAAACTTAGTTAGAATGGTTAACAAGAATGTTAATAATATTTCTGAAAAAAAATATTGCTAGCTTTCTTAAAAAAAAATAGTAGCACTGGTTATTTTGAAATAATTAACTTTAACTAATAAAAGCATCGCATAATCGTCATTACATACTTATAAGTAAAAAAATGAATGTACGTGTAATTATATACGTGCGAAATTATACTTAAAGGCTTAATTAAAAAAATACCAACCCAACCACAATCTAATTTACTGATCTCGTAGCTAGTTCTGGAACACTAAGTTCCAAAATATTTAGGCCACAATAGCGGCTTCTTCTGTGACAAAATCGTAGATTTTTCAGAATTCTTATGTTAAATAGAAATTTATTATACCTATTTGTTTCAGGTGATTCTTGGAATTTTGTTTAAGATGTTTTTTTAAAGGAAAGAAGCTGACTGCAACATTTTATCCGGATTTGAGAGGCAACACAACTACAAGGCAAAGGTCATCTTGCCTAAAACTTCATTTAAAAAGTCGGTAAAACATTTACATTTCCACTGATGTTATTTGTCTATATGGGCAACGGTGAGCACCTAAGTGGTGTTCCCGCTTCCCTTTCTCTTTCAAAAAAAAAATGGCAATTTGTATCCGATACCCGAGATCGGATTCACGTCCCTTTTTGCTGCAAAAGTTAAAGGACGTGTCCCAACAATGAGGTAAGATAACTCCGTGTACTGCCATGTGTTACTAGCTACCATAAGATTCACCTTAATTACTACGATTCGGTCATTGACAGAATAATATAATCACAAAAGAGACTTTAAATCTAAGAAATAACTATCGCTTACGGTTAATGACATCACGTTACGACATAAATGGACAATTACAAGATCTCTTAAATAAAAAAAAAGCTCGAAGCACTTTGACCTCACAGATAAGCTAAATCCCTACTCAAAGGACGGGAAGAAAAAACTAATAGGTCACTGATAAAATTGAGAGCGTTATTTCTCTGAAGCGCTCTGATTTGTCACTGAAGATGGACGACAGAGAGTAATTAGGGACCACCCACAACTTGACTTGTCAGAACTACGGACGTCTACACCGTTGCGTTTAAAGGTTGAACCGATTTGTTAGCGACGTTCGAAAGAAACTGACAAGGCGAACGATATCTGTCGAAAAAAGATCACACGATCACTATTTAACTTTTAAAAACTGATTATATCTTTCAAGTGTGTTCCAGACCTGCGTTCTTTGCGTAAAAGTTTTAATGGTGACAGAAATTGAGTTAGCGAAAATGTCAAATCGAAACTAGTCTCCGAAGCTATAAACTAAAGTTAACAAAACAAACAAAAGCTATATATATATATCTCATTATAATTCACAAGACTTGTGCATGTAATGTTGTGCATTATCTTCAAGTACGAGAATTAGTTAAATTGCTTAAATTAAATTGTTAAAATTCTTGTTTTAAAAATCAATAAGCTCTCGCGTCCTGTTACTCCTAGAGATGACAATCGACATCCGCTTTTCACGGAACAGAAAATTGAAACCTATTTGGTACAAGCCGGCTAGGATTTGAACTTCCCTAACTGTCACACTATCACAGCATTGTTCGCACCATGTTGATGGTTGGCGTTCCCCGACCGTGCGTTTTTCGCGTAACTTTCTTCCACTTACTAACCTGTGAAATCAATTGTCACCATACGATTTAGGAAGCTTAGAGAAACGAGCCTACTCCTGTCTCAATAGCCGGCAACGCACCTGCAGTTCTTCCAAAGTTGTGGATGGGCGACGGTGATCGCTTAAGATTCAGTGAGCCGTAAGCGTAGGGCGCCCTCCCTCCAGACGGAACGACGACCTTGTAACGACAGCCGGAAGTGGCTGGATGCGGAAAGCGGAGGATCGTATGTGGTGGAAGGCTTTGAGGAAGGCCTATTTCCAGCAGCAAACATAGGCTGTTGATGATGATGAAGCTCGTTTGCCTCTTTTTCTATAAAAAAAAACTCAACTATCTAGGCGATATACGATCCTAGTGCGTCTCTCAACACTGCCGGTTACTTAAAAAACACTATTTCCCCATTCCTCTATAAAAACAAAAAGAAACACACAAACGAAAAACGACAATCTTATCCAGAGCAGATGTTATCTGTAACGCCGAGAATAATATCCCCATGAGCGATTTCCTTAATTTCGCGAGGCGAATCAAGGGATCGATCCGCCCCGATCGCTAGTTAGTGATAACGTTTATGGCCCAACGCCGGCTCGCAAATAACGAGGATCTTTCTTTCTTTCGATCACGACCCAATGCGGTATTCGTGTCTGGATGTCAATTGGCTATAAGGTTGCGAACTTTCCCGAAGATACGAGCGTCTACGGGCCCGCTGTTTATTGTTCTTGTTTTTCGTTGAGGTTGTAAATGTGTTCCTGACGCCAGATAAACACGTAAGGGCCATAAAACATAATAATTCATGTGTAATAAGAAATTGTTTGGGGGATTTTATTAAAAAAAGTTATAGCATTGGTTAAGTGATATATTTTTATTATTTATATAATATATTTACTGGTTTACTGTGAATGTTTTTTAAATAACAGAGACGAGTACTCAAACGTGAAACAACAGACGAATCGACAACTTCTTAATTTTTTAAGTTAGTTCTATAATATACTATATATTTTATCGTCAAAATAATTTCATGACCGATTAATTTCTCTCTTGGTTACGTTTAAAATTCGATTGACGAAGTGACGAGACGTAAACTTCACACATTTCAACGAATATCATCAATATAATTACTTTAATTAAAATTAAAGTTGAATTTCATTGTTTAAAAGCATTTTTTTAAAAGTCCCCGTAAAGAAATTAAGATTTTGGCTTTAAATCGTATGGTTATACGATAAAATCAAGAATTAATTCAAACGTAAAATTCTCATAAATATTTCGTTTAAACGATTGACATAAACCGACTTCGTAGTATATACTTGTACCGAGGCTCTTTCGCACAATAGCGTCGTCTAGAGGATACGTCAAAGAGTAGAACAGAGAACAGACATGACGATTATAGACGCTAGGACTCGTCTTTAGCGCAATTTATAGCTTAATTTAATTTTTTATACAAAATGTTTTAAAAAATATATATTTTTTTAATTATTTCCAGCTTTAAATAAATCAATATCCTTATGCCTAGTATATATATTATTAGTCTAGTATACTTAAAAATCTTTTGGTTCAGAGTTTGAATCCAATCCGAATTGTACCAATACGTTTTTAACTTTTTAAAGGATACGATGACTTATGTAATGATATGTACTTATTTGATCATCAAATACATGTATAATGTTATTGGTAGTGGTAATTATTTAGTCCTAGAACTATAAGAGACGTAATTTTATTGAAAGTTAACCCGTGTTTGTATAGGCAAATATCTTAACAACAATTTAAGTGCTAAATTATGAAGGCAAACCGTAAAGTGCGTAAGACCATATAATAAATAAATTAATCGAATTAAACATGTTTATATCAATAGTAAGATGACTATAGCATGACACTACAATTAAATTTTATATTCAGCAAGCTTGCCACAAAAATATCTACTCGTAGGTATAAAGTTTGTATGGTATGTTTTCTTACAAATTCGTCTCTGTTTTAGTTTATTCAAAGTCAGGATAAACATCAACAAGAACTACGACTGTTTGTTTCTCATACATGACACGTGCGTTTTACAAAGCCTCCCCCGTCCTGTAGAAGCCTTTCAGCTCGCATCTGATTGGCGGACCAGACGCGGCATTCTTTCTAGGGTAGGGTATAGGTTTCAGTACGCAGTATTTGAGTCTCAGTATTATTTCTATAGCTCAGTTTTTACGTCGATATCATAATAGCAATGGTTGCTGCTGAATTTAAAAATACAATTTTACGAAATAGAATTTATCACAACCTAAACAAACTCTCATCAATCTACCATTTTAGTACATCCTTGCCAATAAAAATGAATCATCGAAATCGGTTGATTTTTTTACGAACTACACAGATTGGCCAGAGAAGCTTGCCTCTTGTATAAGAAATAATCGCTGTTTACTACATGCATACGAATGTAAATGATTATATATACCAATATGACATCTTTTACAATTTATGTCTGCCTTTTTGTTGAACGGCTGGACCGATTATGACGGGACTGGCAGATAACTGATGTAATAATAAGCAACTTAGGCTTTCTTTAATCTTACAAAAATTAAAAAAAAAAGTTTTTAAACACGGGTAACACCGCGGAGCGCCGCTAGTTAGTTATAAAATACTAAGCTTTCTTTGAGACTATATATAAAAAAATGTATACAAAATAATTCGTGCAATGTTTTTGAATGTAAATCCAATGACTATTCGGTTAATTGTTTGTTTTTTCTCTCTAAAGATAGATTTTTTATATCAGTTGATTAAATCAAAAAAAGTTAGAAAATTCTGAATACCTAAGTTCGTCGTCGGATAAACATGGCGGAGATTTAGCGAAAGATAATTTGACAAACATGTTTTCGTCATTGAAAGAAGAAATTACTTACTGTAATAAATATGTTATTGCTTCTTTACATAAGGGGCTTGTTAAACTCACTTATTTGAAAGATATGATATATTTTAAAGGCGTTAATGTCTTAAAGGTAGATATTTTACTGTTATTCTGCAAGATATATCTGTTTTTTTACGTTTAAAGGTTAAACGCTATTACGGCAGCCCTCTTTGTATTTCCGAATTATCCTAGGAATATTACGAAATAGAATTATTCGGAACCTAACCACACTCTCGTCAAACTCTTGAATTACTGGATGTACAATATAAAAATGAATCATCGAAATTGTTTGGCGTGATGTATCGGGAAAAGTATATTTCCACTGAAAGTAGCACTAAAAGTATCGGGAATGGAGTATTTCCACTGTTCCTGTCATATTAAAATCTTTTTAATTGCAAACCCCTTGGTTTTGAAAATAGAATACCATTTATTTATTTAAAAAAAGATTCTCGGTCTTGTCACAAGGCCTTGTCAAACTTTTTTAGTCGTTAAGAAAATGGAATTGACTTGAGAATATTAAAGAGCGATAATTTATTATGACTTTCGAAGTGGTTTAACACAAAAATAGTGTGTTGACCGGAGGATTTCTGCATTTGGTGATGAAGCCCTATCCAAAACCACAATTTATCGCTGGTTTGCTGAATTTCAACGTGGACGTTTCAAGCTCAGTGTGTGCCGTGTACCCTCGTATTAAGTTATTCGTCCATTTGTCGCGCACATACTTAATGCAAATTTAAGACTTATATGGTTTTCATATGGATGGCAATGTCAGAATAAAATCAAATTGAAATCCCACGGCACCAAAGCGGTAGAACCACTAACTTTCAAATAAAAAAAAAGTATCATCAAAATCGGTTCACCCAGTCCAAAGTTATGAAGTAACATGCATAAAAAGCCTCCTCCTTTTTTGAAGTCGGTTGAAAAACACCCAAAAGCCTTTCTAAGGCAGTGCTAATTCCTCCTGATGTCATATGAAGATGGAGTCTTCGATGTAAAAACACACTAACTTCGTAAAGTGGTATTCACTCCTTTTGAATAAAAATGACACCTCTTGTATATATCTGGGTTTTTTTGACGAACTAACACAGTTGGCCAGAGAGGCTGGCCCTTGCTTCACCGGATTGAGAGGTGGCATAGCTCTTAGGTATATTAGCCTGAACTTCTATTAGCTAGTAACTCGACACAAGGCCCCCCGGTGAGGGGTAACCTCGGCTTGGACGGTTACTATGTCACGCGTTAGCAGCCCGATCCGAGGGCGCCGGATAGGGCCGAACCACGACTCGGTCGGTAGCTATTTTATTGGCAAGACTGTTGGGACAATCTTAGCTAAACTAACTTATATGTCACTTCGGGAAGCATATTTCTGGTAATTAAAAAAATATTTAAACTTTTTCGTTTCTCTAAATCTATCTAGCGAAATAGTCTGAGGTCCAAAATTCTCTAGTCGTTCTCTCTCAATTCGTACAAATCGGTCGGAAAAACTAACTTTATGTTCAAAAACATAATAAATAAATACGTCTATTATTTTCGTTATTAATTATCTTTGGGTTAGCATAATATATGTAGTAACAATAAATAAATAGGAATTTTATTAATATATACAAGTTTAATAACGATTCTATTAATTTGAAACGTATGTATATTCAGAAAAAAAATACAATCTGATTTATTTCACTACTTTTTAGAAGTCCCAATAAAAATTAGGCGAGAGCTTTAGTGTGTAAAGAAACGATTCTCGATTATCGAGACGTCATTTTAGGAATGAGGCCCACCCAAGACAATCCACGGAGCGTGTAAAGGAGGGTCTGAATTTTGTGCAACAAAGAGCTCGCAACAATGTAACCGATGGTAATGTTTGTGATAATGTACCGCTTTTTGTAAAAGAGGTGGAATATGTTTAAAATACGAATGAAATATATCAAACCGATTGGCAACATCTATACTATAAATGGGAATACTTTTTTGTCAAATTTAACTGCAAAAGCTACAGAAAGGACATTGTACTTGTACTATAATATGCGATATGTTTCGAAAAGGTTTTACTGTATTGTGAACTTTTTGCTTTAAAAATACGAATTCGATTGATAGATAATTCTAATTTCTAATTTCTAATTTGACACTTGGTCACAAAAAAAAATTATATGGTTAAATAAGGTTTAGTAAAACGAAGGCGAATATTTACTATTAATAATAAGAAGATATCAAGGAATCTAGCCATTAAGACATTGTCCCTTGTCATTATCTGCCTATATTAAAGAAGTCAATCGAAAAGCGCGTTCGACTTTACGATCAAGAATAATGAAGACGTGGCTTCGGGCCTTCTTCGGGCCAAAATTCTCCTATTATTACCAAGAACAAGACATGGCTGTATGGACTAAAGTCTTTTGCCTTTCCTATTAGGGGTAAATTAATATCATCATCATCATCTATATTAAAAAACTGCTGAAGGTTGTAAATTGTTCTAGAAGTCTCGACTTCTTAGGTGTACCGGGTTTGGAAAGATTGTGGGATATCTCATTGGTCGTGTTTTCAAATCCCGGCCAGTACAAAAATATATGCTAAAATTTATACCCTTGAAATGGTTACATCAATGTAAGTTAACCGAGCTCTCAGGCAGCCTAAGGTGAAGTCAAAGAGAACGTTTTTAACGAAGGAATATTATACAATATAGGACTGAATGATGAAAAACATGATAATGGAATTTACAAAAGAAAAGAAAATTGTTAAATTGCAATGCGGTACTTCTGCGTTAGGTATATTAAAAGTTTATCGATTCCGATACAAGCATTTGCACTTCAATTCTCTGAAAACTGTTTGAAAGTTGAGACATAACTACTTTCCACATCGTTACATTCGCTCATAACCTACAATCCGTGTAGATGGTTCTAGAACATTTGTCGGAATTTATTTGAATTCTATTCTACATAGTAAGCATTTAAAATAACAAAACACTGTATTATCAAGCTTGTGAAATTTAATACTGGCAAATTTTAAACAATGAAAACAGTACGATATATATCTACGACAAGTTTATAAAACATTTAGGAATACAAAATTGTTGCGAAATAACACAAATTATCTCTGCATCTATACATATAAATAAAACTGGAGTGTCTGTTGTTAACGTAAATATAAACTTTTTACTATATGCATATGAATGTATATACGGTAAATATACCGAAATAATATTTTTTGCAATTTTTGCCTGTCTATCCGTTTGTTCCCGTTAATCTCTGTAACGGGTAGCCCGATTTGGACGGGACTTTCACTAGCAAATAGCTGATGTAAGGAATAACTTAGGCTACATTTTATTTAGTCGCCTTCAAAAAAGTAGGTTTTTGATCAGGAGATTATTGTGGATTTAGTAGATTACTGTAGATTATTAATTAGTTTAGTTGTATTTAGTTTAGTTCATCCCACCAATTCCTCAAAAAATTATAAACAGCGACCGGAACGTAGCGGCAACGGAGCGCTGGCGGGAAAATAAGAGTTGTAATGTATTAGTTAATATGGAGAACAACACTCAGAGAGGCCGCGCGCGGCGCTCGACTAGCCGCTGCATCCGGCGGGAATACAAATTGAGTGCGATGGCGCTGGGTGTAGTTTGTGTTGCGTTCTATAAATATTTATTGTAGTGGTCACACGGGGGGTCATGCAACGCGGCACTTTGCGTCTGACGCGTCACAAGGGTTGTATTCATTTACAAAAATGTACGGAGAAGAGTTTTTTTTCTTTTATTATTTTATATTTGAGAACCATTATGGTATTTCGCTGAATCCGCTGCCGGGGATTACGCAGTGCCCTTATACGCCATGAATATTAATTTAATAAAATACATAATTTTTTGCCAAATTCCACGCGGATGAAGTCGCAGGCTCGGCTAATTTTAAATATGATCAATAGCATCAGATAAATACCACGTCTGGAACGGAAGTTTCATAATTGTGGCGTCTAGCCATTTAGTAAAGTGTTTTTGCAGTACAGGTACTTTACAAGGCAAACTATATTCTAGGCACTTATACCATAAGTATTTTGCGTTTTTCGGAAAAGTTTTAAGTATAAAAGTATATTTACTAGTAAAAACAAAAACCGACTTTGAATCAAATCAAAAGTGACGGGTTAAAAAACGGGTAAACGATACCTTTGCAATATGCAATTTGATTGAACTTTGCTCCTACAGTTGTTTTTTTTGTTAACGGGGAGGAAATTTTCAAAATATACACCGCCTTCTGGGGGGAACGCGGCGGTTATGTGGGGTTTTCACCCACTAAAACCTCTCCGGTGGCCCTTTCCTCGGTCCATGACGAGGGGCTCCGGGATCTCCAGTGGAACGCACCAGAGCCCCTCTGCACTGTGCTCAAGGAGAGCACATCCCGGGGAGGGGTTACTCCCTTCCCCCCTGGGCCCTCGCAGTGCAAGGCAACACGGGCCAGCCGATGTCGCCTTCTTCCCGGGTCCACCTTAGCGGACAACAAAGGCCCCCACCCTTGTCGCCCAGTGAACCCGAGGCCCCTTTTGGTATGTTAGTAATTAATTAAAAATGTATAACAGCTGCAAAGATTACGCGTGCTGGGAGGGGGTAATCTAAAACTATAGTTGTTTGTGTTCGCCTTGCCTCCCTTTATGCAAATCTGGAAGCGACGCGGCGTGTAAACCTTATCCAGGAGTGTCACTCTCAGCTGTGGAATCGATTTGGAAGTTTATTCAAGCTGACAACGAGTGAAGCGGGCCTGAGCTTCAAGTTTATTCCATTTTATCAATATGTAGATAAGATTGCACACTCTATTTGGATCCGTTTTCAACCGACTTCAAAAAAGCAGGAAGTTCTCATTTCGTACTTTTGTGCACTAATTAATTTAAATTACTCCCGCCAACACACACACGGCACAGGTTTACCCGTGTACAGATATAATAGCTTAATGAAAATAATTAGTCCGTTACATATTAGGAGCGTTGCTGGAGTTTCTTCTCCTAGCGCCAACGCTTCCCGATGTGGCACTCAAAGTTAGTTTAGCTTTTGAATGTCTCTTAGATTATCCGTGAAACAGCAACCGAACGAGTCGTGGTTCGGCCCTCTCGAGCGCCTTTGGATCGGAATGCTTACGCGTAACATAGTAACCGTCCAAGCCGAGGTTACCACTCACCGGGGACCCTTGTGTCGAGTTACTAGCAATAAGCTATGTCACCTCTCAACCCGGTGACGCAGTCAAGGCCAGCTTCTCTGGCGAATCTGTGTAGTTCGTTCGTGAAAATAAAATTTGTTCTTATGATGATTTTGGCTGGTACCAACGAGTTTCTGTCTTTCGGTTTCTTACGAGTACGTACAAAAATATCACTTACTAATATCTGGCTATTATTATCGTGATAGGCTCGCCACCTGTCACATTGCAGTACAAGACAAGGCAGTTTCTACCTTTCTCTATTCCTCTGAAAAATGGTATATATAACATGCAAGAAAACGAATTACTTCGTGATGATTATTACTAAATGTTTATGTTGATGAATGTATAGGTAATCCGTTGCTTATAATGCATTATAAAACAATCGATCTAAGATAAGAATTTTAGATTATTCGCTCTATATTTGATGTTAAATAATAAAGCAGCTTCGAGCGTTTGTGCTTTCGTACATTTAATATTCATAACATTTGTACTATAAGGCCGGCTTATAAACGATAAAGCAATTTAAGCGCTAGAAATTTATTTAACCTTTGTTCCGTTTTGTGTTCTTTCTTACAGAGATAATTATTTTAGTCAATGTTGTACTTTTAGCAACACCGTGGATGATCGATCAAGCAGCTGGTCGCAAGGCCGCGTAATTTGATACACATTGGAATGTGGACACAAATAAAATCACTTAGCTCTGCAGTGGCGTCCTGCGGGGCACATCTACTGTGTACTCCGGTATACAATGAAATAAAATTAACCTAGAAGTGCCAAAGACATTTGTTTACAATGTTTGTGTTATTTATCTCATTAACCATTGGGAAAGTGTTCGGAATAATTCCAGTTTGACAGAATTTAAATCCATATGATATCTTGAAGGTTAGCATTCCACAAATATATGATTACATCTTAATTTTCATCTGCCCATAACTAACTTGTGAAAATAATGAAGGAATATATTTTATTGCACAAAAATTAACACATCCATCACATACGATATTAATTCATGCGAAATGTGTAGTCTAACCGCCAAGACCGATCTCCTCCAAACACACTTTGGATAGACAGAAGTTTGTGTCATGAATTTTCTTTCTGTTATGTTTTCTTGTTGTTATTCCTCATCAGGGGACCCTGGCGATAGAGGTTCAGGCTACCTAAGACCTATGCCACCTCTCGATCCAGTAAAGCAGTCAAGGCCAGCTTCTACGGCCAATCTGTGTAGTTCGTCATAAAAAATAAAAAACATGAATTTTCTTTACAATGTAACTGGTACGAGTGAAGGAACTTAAAAAAAATAGCTGACACACTTCTTAAAGACCGGCAACGCACCTACAACTTCTCTGGGATCGCAGATATTCCTAGGCCACGGAGATTGTTTAAGTTATATCGATGATTGCCACTATTGTCACTATTCATACAATCTTTCCTAATAGTCACATTCCTCTCTTCATTTCTCCATCTAATTCTTGATTGACATGATGTCCTATAATTTCAACAGTGATGAGGTTCAGGCATCTAAGAGCTATATCACCTTTCAATCCCGTAAAATGTAAGCTTCTGTAGGTAATCTGTATAGCTCGTCACACAAAAAAGCTTTTTCATAAAGTTGAGGTAAAAAAATTTTTGCTTTTATCGTGGTGTTTGTTTGGCAAAACCCTATGTGTCTTAACTGGGTGGCTGTTAACGTACCTGCAATTCCTGCGGTGTTGATAATGAGAAGGTAGTAGTCACTTAATATCAAGTTAACCGTTATGCTCTTTTAACCATTTCAAAATTATCTTCTCAGCTACTACAGCCATTTGTAAAGGGACATATCTATCTAAAAACACACATTATTCCCGTGAATATAAGATAAGTCATTAACACAGATCAAGAAGCAATCGCCATTTGATTTGGATAGACAGAAATTTCTTAATAGCACATTCGCTATATACAACTAATACGTACAACGTTAATTTTCCGCACAGACATTGGTTTACTGCTTCTAGACTGCCAGGAGCAATCTCAACTATATATATTGATTTTACCTCGATATGCAATATTTTAAAATATTTCTAGATGAGCCATGGAGTGATTAACGCGTTTTGCTTTTGAAATTTGTAAGCGTTGTTCTGTGTAAAAAAAATAATAAAGCCGACAGATACAAGTTGCAAGTGACGTCTTAAGCTTGTTAGTGAAACTCGACGACTCCTCGATGAAAAGAAGTTTGTTCCTTTCAGTTAGTTTTATATAAATAATTCATTTTTTTCGAGATGTATTTATTCTTTCGCTTGAACAAATTGTTAGATGATGTTATTTTTAACCAAAACCATATTTCTTTAGATCGTTTTCATAAATGAAACACATCACATTTCGTAACACACTTTAAGCACGCAAACTACATAGTACGTTTTGAATAAATGCTTATATTCAATTATATGCTTATAAGACATAGTCCACTGTAAATTGATATCAAGAAAACGTTTATTAAGCCGCTAATAACATTATTACATAATATATATCTCTATCTAAATCTATATCTCAAATATCTCTTGTATCTCTTATCTCTTTGGTTAGGAATTTCAATTTTATACAGCTATTTTTTTATCTTTTTATAAAACCGTAATCCATATGTTTTTTCCAACTTTGGTGTTTTTGTGTTACTCATTTTACAAAATGGAAAACTTAAAATATCGCGTTATTTACGAGTACGGGTTCCGCCGTTGTCCTTATTATCCCTGAAAAAGCAACCGACCGAGTCGTGGTTCGGCCCTCTTGGGCGCCCTCGTATCCACCCTATCTCATCATATTTATGGGTATATCTCATATCCCACCTCTCAATCCGGTGAAGCAGTCAAGGCCTCTGTGTAGTTCGTCGAATGACGCCAATGTCATATGTTAGTACCTAATATTTATGGCTGTATTATTTCTAATGAATGGCCAAAAGATAAAGATATTCGTACGTGTGTACGTATTTGTATATTCTTTTTAGTGGCGAACCTGCACAGATTAGTCAGAGATGTGGACTTTGACTGTCTCAACGGATTGAAAGGTGGCGTAGTTAGATCGCTAAGCCTGAACCTTTATTCTTAGTAACTCGACACAGGAGTCCCCCTGGTAAGATGTAACCTCGGCTTGTGCGGTTACTTTGTTACGCGTAAGCTTAGCGATCCGAGGGCGCCAGAGAGGGCCGAACTAGGAAACCGAATTGTTTACTTGTAACATTCAAAATTTACTACTGTATTAATATTATTAAAAACGAGTCTCTTATTTAGTCGATATAAATAAAATATTCAATTAGTTAAGAAAACAATTAAGAACAGATCTAATCTACAACAATCATGGTTAAAGGATGTTTTATGACTACGTCAGTCACAGTTACAATAACGAAATTAATATGTTGAATTTAGTATTAATAAAAAATTCTGCAAAGATTTCTTCATTGTAAGTAGATGGTAAATGCGTTTTGAACTGTATATCAGTGGGCGTGACAACAAAAGAGAAATTTTAATAAAGAATGGGCATCATTTATCACAAGGAAAACTAAAATAGAGTAGGTTATAAAAATTCAACGTACAAAAGCCTTGACGCTTTTACGGGCGATTTTCAATTGTGAAAATACGTAGGAGTAAAATAGAGCGTGAAATTGTTCCGCGAATGGGTAGAATTTGTTTGTGAAAGCCGGTCGTATTGTAAAATTTAGATGTAATGCGTCCCTTACCTGCTTATAGTGGGTTAGGACGGTGTCGAATTTATCTTCGTAAGTAACTTCCACTTTTCTATGTACTTCTGTTTTGTTTTTGAAGGGACAGTTATTTACGGGTTCAAGAGAAGCGCCGTTTCATTTGTGCTTTGTGTTTTTCTAATAGGAAACGTTAGTTGATAGAAAGACATACTACATAGGATATAGTTTTCGGCCTTCTCGTAAATACAGTCGATGTGCTACCGGGCATAGAATAACAGCCAAGCAGAAGTTCCCGTATATGAGCGGGAGATATGTCTTGCTCTAAATTACTAATAATAAAGGTACTTTTAATACATTGAAGGTGCTTTATGAGACTTTTTAAATAACTCTAAACACTAAATATACACGTTGTCAAAACACCTGAGGGATGCAATTGTTTTTGAAATTTCTTAGCAGCTGTTTGACTACGTTCCCATCAGATGTTAAGTGGAAATCCTGTATGGTAAAGTGCACAAAATTCTGCTTAAAATGTTGTCACCATAGTAACATTTAGATTTTAGATTTATTGAAAAACATTGATACATACATTTTAAGTCAACATATATGAAAATATAGTAATGCCATTCAATATAAGATAACGTAACAGTTATCCTTATTTTGAGTCACAATGTTAAATAATTATCACACATCTATATTTAAATAAAACCAATGTTCCAATAGTTTATGGTAAAGTTTAGTAGCTAGCTTAGAATTTTTTTTAATTAGTTGTAATATAAAAGTGTTATTATAGCTTAAAAAGGAAATCCTATACTACTCGTATAAGCACCGAAATTCTATACCATTCAAGTAAAGAGAGAACTGAGAGAAAATAATGGTTGAAACAAAGAAGGTACTCAATCGCTATTTAATTAACACGTTGTTTTGAACAAATATGGCAGCGAAACATGGGCCGTGACTCGGAATAATGTGCATACCATCCAAGTTGCTGAAATGAAAATGCTGAGATGGATGTGTGGCGTAACCAGGCGTGACAAAATTCGCAACGAATTTGTGCTAGGAAGCCTGGGTGTGCTCGACATTGCCTACAAAATGCAGGAGAGTAGGCTGCGATGGTATGGACACGTTAAGAGGAGGACCTCCGACTACGTAGGGAACCTCGCGACAACTTTCCCTTCCCGGTCAAAGATCCAGAGGAAGACCCAAGACAACGTGGGAGAGTGTGGTGTCGAGAGACATGATGGAGTGCAACATCGCCAAAGACGATGTCGGGGATAGACCGAAGTGGAAAGCGAAAATCCGGAAAGCTGACCACCACCGTGTGGGACCAATAGCATGGAAGAGAGAGAGAGAGTTGTTTTGAACAAATTATTATATATTATAATTCTTATATATTAATATATATTAATATTCGCTCTTCTCGTGCTTTGTTTGCTATAACTTAATTATCCAACTGTAAGGGGAAAAAAGGCGGTCGCTTCCATTGCCGAGTGCCAGTGATGTAACATCGAGCAAATACTATTTCCTGGTCGTTTGCTTGTTATAGGATGGAAAGAAAAAACTAATACAGTCCTCGTTGGTAATAATGCGACCGTGTTATGGAACTCTAAGTAGACTTTTTTTGTAATACAGTAGGATTGCTATGTCATTGAGTAAATTAAAGAATATGTTTATTACTGTCTGACCATTAGGCAAAAACCATATGTTTTTTTATTTGAAGACATCTATAAGAAAACCATATAAATTAATAAATATATCCCCGCTCAACAATAGTCATAGCTCTATGCCTTGTTCGAACATCTTTCGCTAAAAGACAACATGGGCTATCTTGTTATCCATCTTTATAATAAAATTAACAAGATTTTAAACTTTCAACACATAAAATCAAAGGCAAAAATAAAAACTAGCTACTGTCGCATGATTGCAAGCGGACAGAACAAATTATGCTTCCACTTACAATAAAAATACCACACTTATCACACACACGCACATTCAAACTACAACACGTCCACATTTATTTATTTATAAATGAAAATTTATTTAATTTTTTAACTACTTAATCTTTTTAAAATTAAATTTGTAAATTAAATTGATGTATGACAGTCGGAGGGGGCACTGATTCCTGAGATACGGGTTAACTCCTGATGCGGCCCTTGCCCTTGTCACCAGTCTTCCTGTGGCATCGTCACAGTCATCTGTGTAATAGACACAGCTGACTGTGTGTCTGGATATCGCCACTACAGCATGTTGGACGCTGTCGTGCAGTTGCAGCTTTTCGTCACTGTTCTGATGGACATAGAATGTTAGAACAGTTCGTAACTTTTGTTACGAGACTGATCTAAAAGAAAAAGTAGGTTCTATAACATGTTACGTAGAAATGAACTGAATACGGATGTGTTGTGGTGAACGACTGCCGTTTCTTTGTAACAATGTGGGTTATATTTCGTTCCCACACTAAACGTTTATTGAATAAGTAAGCAGTGAATTTTGTAGTGACTTAGTTTATGTTGTATTTATTAAGACAATACGACAGGTCAGGTTTTATTAACACGAAGTAGATTTATTGACGTTGTAAGATTCCCAAGCCAATGGTTAGAAGTTACTACTGCGTTACAAATGATATCCTCAGTAAATGGCACCTGGTGTGAAGAAAATATAGTTTTCGATGGTAAGGCGCATAAGCTTAGTAGATTCATGTTCAATCACTGCTAGTATTTTTTGCCTGTTGAGCATACCAAAAAACGGTAAGCTTTTTTTTTAATGACGAACTACACAGATTGGCCAGAGAAGCTGGCCTTGACTGCTTCACCGGATTGAGAGGTGGCATATCTCTTAGGTCGCTTACCCTGAACCTCTATCGCTAGTAACTCGACACAAGGGTCCCCCCGGTGGGGGGTAACCTCGGCTTGGACGGTTACTATGTTACGCGTAAGCACTCCGATCCGAGGGCGCCCGAGAGGGTCGAACCACGACTCGGTCGGTAGCTATTTCATGGATAATCTAAGGGACATTCGAAACGCTAAACTAACTTTGAGTGCCACTTCGGGAAGCTTTGGCGCTGGGAGAAGAAGTGGCCGAAGAAACTCCAGCAACGCTCCTAGCATTTAAGAAGTAAGTTTTTACAATCGCTTACCGTTTGGTAAGCGATTGTTATAACTACTTACCCCCGTTATCAGTCAGATCTTTATACTTATAATATAGATATATTTGCTACAGTCGGGCGCAAGATTCTAAGTGTCCGGGCGCCCCAGTTGGAATACAATAAAGTAAGATTTACTTATATATTATATACTATTACAGAATCCTTTAAAAATAAAAAATGAATCATCGAAAACGGTTGTTGGCGGTGATACCGAGTGATACCGAGTCATTCGTCCATTTGTGGCGCACATACTTGATGCAAATTTAACACATACGTTTTTCTCATAGATGCCATAATAATTAAAATCGGTACACGTAGTCGAAAGTTATGAGGTAACAAATCATAAAAAATACATTCAAATTTAGAACCACCTCCTTTTTTGAAGTCGGTTGACAAAATGCACGTATTCAAAAGTAGTGACTTGCATTAGCAAGCTGATTTCCATTTAAATCTTCGATATTAATAAGTGATTTGTAGGCCAAATGAAAACTTATGTAAATGTTTATATGGCTAATAGATTCATAAAATTAGTCAATGCAATAAATAACGGTGTTTTAGGTTGGTTATTTTCAGCGCCGCGTTGCGTTTTAACTGAGTTGCGACATATTTATCAACATAATAACTGAATATGTATTCCACTGCAGTGCTTAGTTCAACTTTGGTTGACAATTTGCATTACGATATATGATTTTATAATTTTGAACCTTATATTATGGCAAATAAGGTTTGTATCAAGCGCAAATCTGTTTGGTGGAACTGTTAGAACGGTCTCACGTTCGCATTGTGGCGCCGCGTGGTGGCGGATTGTAACAACTCCGTCGACGATGCTATTGGTTTTCGTTTTGTCTCGAGAAATTTTAATATCGCTAATAAATATCGAAGTAAATACATTTATATAAAATTTATTATTACGACATGCGAACTGTGAGTGGGTTTGCAAATAAAGTCAATCGCATCTGGATAAAAGTCACTGTTCGATTCTTATCCTTATGAAATGGGAAGAATACAGTTGATATTGAAATCTTCAAATCTTCCATACTATATCTGCAGTCAGCATAACTATGGACTTATCTTCAGACCTTGTTCCTCTACCTAATCCCGGCTTGAGCCAGAGTCAACTATTTTTGATTTTCTCCTGCATTTTGCACGGTCTTCACTAGTAGCTCCTCAGTTATATTGTTGGAGGTCTGGAGTAGTCTTGACTTCTATTACTAAATTATTTTCTTATAGAGTTTAGCCAGGAAATTAGCTAACATTTACGCGGTGGTAAGATAAAGAAACCCGCGCTTGTCAAGATTTTTTATCCCTTCTGAACGAATTAACATAGTTACCGTCCAAGCCGAGTTTACCCCTCACGGGGGGACCCTTGTGTCGAGTTACTAGCGATAAAGGTTCAGGCTAAGCGACCTAAGAGCTATGCCACCTCTGAATCCGGTGAAGCAGTCAAGGCCAGCTTCTCTGGCAAATCTGTGTAGTTCGTCATAAAAAAAATCTGAACGAACATTAGCCGGGGTTAGGTACCACTACAGGCAACTATCGTATTAGGCACTATATTCCCGTTATTGAACAAAGCAGCAACATGATTTTCAGAAGCCTATCATGTGATGTTGTTGCTGCGCAAGAATCCGCAACAAAATATATGTTATGTTAACATGTAGATTTTGTCCCGTATTGTGACACAGGGCAATGTACTAAGGCGTTTGATATTTCTAGTCAGAGTTGTTGTCCGTTCTCATATATTGATGTTTTCTACATAAAAAAATCTTTAGGATACTGTGAGCACATGGTGTGGTTGGTTTTCGATTTAATCTCTTATACACATTTTCAAGCAGGCGGTACTCGTACTACCCAGACATCTTTTCTATTGAAATTCGGACATTTTTTAAATGGTCTCACGAATCATCCTTGGTATTAATCTGCGTTCTTTTTCGAGGATTAGTGGTTTATTAAATCTGATGTACGTATAAGTACGTATTTGCATTTTCTTGCAAGAAACATTGTGTTACCATAATGTTACTACAGTTATTACGAGTACCCTAGGTAGTCGTGGGACGTTGCCTGCAATAACAAAGAACAAAGAAACTTGACGGTAATTTAATATAGTTATGTAATATTTAATATTTTCTACCTTCTATTCCCATTTGTTCAATTACTTAATCAAACAGAATTGAAAATATCTATCATCTTATAATTTCAACGAGAAGAAGAATTTATTTTATTTAGAAACCTTCATACCATCTTAAATTCAAAGACTAATTCAGTATTCACAAATAGACTTCTTAAATAATAGATTGTAGAGCAGCTAAGCGTTGGATTTACAATCTAACGTTCGGGTTTGAATCCCAGACGGTAATGCAATCGAAACTTCTGTAACTTAAAAACAAAACTAAACCACTGTAAAATCCGAAAGCTTGGTCTTATTTCAATATACAAAGCCTCTACATCAATATGCGATTGGATGAGTAAGCACAAAACGTTTTCAAAATAATAATCACGACTGTACCGGAGTTGAAGTCATGCGAGGAGACAGGCATTAAATGAGTCGCCCGTCCCAACTTCGCTTGTTGCGATTATCTGGCGGCATTATCTTGTGCGCCCAACAATGAGAGACAACTCGTTAAATGCGCCACAGTCTAACATCTTAATAACCCGATGAGTGGCCGTGTCAGCCCAGCATGACGTATTCCCAACACTTCGTAATTATTTTTCGAGCCAGTGACAACTAAGCCGTATGCCCGGACCCGCTTGTACAGAATTAATTATTACACGTTTCTTAATGTGCGAATAAATATCTTTATTCAACGAATAGAACGGTACAAAATTCACACAACTTTTAATTATTTTACCTAAGCACTTATACGTTAAATTACGCTGGTAAAATAACCTTACAAAATGAAAACCCGAAATTCCTAACATTAATATATAATTGGTATTGTATTTACGGCTTCACTTGCCAAATATGTTTATAAATTCTTACTGTAAGTTAAAAAACGTGACAATTCGCGTTATTATTGAGCTTTTTTTATCAACTAAAGCTGAACGCAGTAGTTTTACCAGATTTGATAGGTGGTACAGCTCTTAAGTCATTTAGCCTGAATTTCTATTAACGACCTCTTCTTAGGTCCGCTTAGCCGAGATAGGTCCATGGTACAGAGGTACCCGAGGTACCCGAGGCGAGGTATTGAATGCTAACGCGACCCCATCTCGCCCATCATAGCGGAGGATGTCTCACCATGGGAGGTTTTAGTCGGGCCCTTGTAGGCCGACCCGACATAACTCGTCCGCCTCCCATGAGTATGAATAAACCCATTTCCTCCCATGTTAAAAAAAATGGTACAGAGGTCAGGCGTGGTAGCTGTGAATTTGTTTCTTGCAATTTTATATGTTGATTTACGAGCTCGACAGTGAAGGAAGACATCGTGAGGAAACCTACATGTCTTCTAAGACATGTGAAGTCTGCCGATCCGCACTAAGGCCACGTGGCGGACTATGCACTTCAGTACAGGCCTTCTCTGTCAAGGCGAGGCCTAAATAAGAAGAAGAAGGAGAAAAAAAGAAAAGAGGAATTATAAAGAATTGTTTTAACGGTCGCGAAACCACAACATTTCAGCTAAAACCATTACATATATTATTTATCTTTATCAACGCTTCATTCTCGCTACGCTCGGGTGCTCCGGCGAGTTGACATTGACAGGCGTCTCTACAAAGTTTAACGTAACTCAACCGGGCGGCAACGTCACCACGATGCTCGTAGAAAGTCAACCTTTACGATGGTCGAGTGAACAAAACAAAACAAGTTGGACACGTCAATGCCCACGCCTTTGGTACGGTAACCTGATACAGACAGGCGGATACATTTAACACCGCGGAGAGGTTCGCGAGCAGTCGATGTCGCGTGAGTATAGGGCATTAAGCGAAGCGATGAGCGATGCGGTGAGCCCTTCGAAGGACGCCGATGCTAGTTCAGCACAAGTAAGTATACTGTCGCGCCCATAATCTGACTTAAGACTACAACACGTCACGCACTGTACGCTCGTACCAGATCCCACTACATCCTGTACAGTTTATGGACTTGTAATAGAAATGTTACTGGCAATGACCATGCAACCATTTTGTGCAACAAATGAAAACTGTTAAATTATTTAGTTCACTTTATTCTAATAAGTTATTAGTATTTCTTTCTTATAGCGTCTTTACACGAACGCTGAATGTTAATCGATCTGGCATCAAATACCAAATACCATACGATGAATAGTTATTGACAATGATTGACAAGCCCTGGAGTTGTAGAGTTGTTTTATCTACAGTTCAGAACTGGCACAACTGCAGAAGTACGAATATCTTGCAAATTACTAGCGTGTAGTAGTCACATTTACTTCTGCATTTCAAATTGTGGGAGATGGCCGCGAAAGTTACCCTTCTTTTAGGTCTTCACTCACTTGGAACTAATGTTTTGTAAATGATTATTATGGGCGGTGTTCCATTTATTCGCCATTTACCCGTAACAAGCCAATAAGACGGCAATACCCCATCTCTTGTTATTCCAATGAATCTCGGGTGAAAACAAGTTCATAATATTTAGGTTGTATCGATGTTCGCACGTCCTAATTTGATAATATGATCTTATGAAAAGGCTCCTGGGGTTTGTATAATATTTTTAAAACACTGTAAACTTTGATCGATGTATTTTTACTATCGCAGCTGCCATCTCGATTCAACACCATGTCCGATACCTTATCAGCAATCCGCTCGCCCGTGTCATGAAAGTGGATACTTTAATATCCGATTCATTGTTCTGTTACAAATTTGTCAGTGATCTTTACATTAAACTTTTTCTCTTTTAAAACCCGAGATGGGTTCATAATCCTCGGCGCGGGCGGCGTTTGTTAGTAAATCTTCGTCAGAGATGAGTTGGACCACACGTATAAAAATATTTTGTATTATATTAAAGCGTTAGATAACCAACGTTTATGGGATTACCATCGGACAAGGGCGCTGCGTTGAATCTTGTTTCTATGGTTTCCTGTTTCCTGCTCATTCTCTGGGTGTTCTTGAATACAGGCTGTTATTTTTTTTTGTTTATTTTGATGATACGTCTGCACTGTACTGTCTATTGTCTGCACCTTATGCCACCGAACAAGCAAGCGATATCTGTTAGCAGTTTTGAGATAGTATATCTTTTCTACAAAATATCGTACTTTCTTTTAAAACCCGAGATGGGTTCATAATCCTCGGCGCGGGCGGCGTTTGTAAGTAAATCTTCGTCAGAGATGAGTTGGACCACACGTATAAAAATATTTTGTATTATATTAATGCGTTAGATAACCAACGTTTATGGGATTACCATCGGACAAGGGCGCTGCGTTGAATCTTGTTTCTATGGTTTCCTGTTTCCTGCTCATTCTCTGGGTGTTCTTGAATACAGGTATTATTTTTTTGTTTATTATGATGATACGTCTGCACTGTACTGTCTATTGTCTGCACCTTATGCCACCGAACAAGCAAGCGATATCTGTCACCAGTTTTGATATAGTATATCTTTTCTACAAAATATCGTATTTTCTTTTAAACCTAAAAGGGTAGACAGGGACACAGCTTTCACTTTTCATCAGGATTATTGTAACCTATCTGTGACACGTGATGAACTCATTGCCTAACAACGGATACAAATGTAAAGAAATTTATATATATTTATTATATATAATATATTAATCGCTTAACTTGTGAACACGCAGATTATTTATGTAAAATAATAAATAATAATTATATATTTATTGACCACAGCTATGGTCAATGAAACAATGTCGTCCTGTCTCCTAAACTAGAAAATCCTGTATTATAGGAAACAGTACCCAACCCTTAGAGGTTCAGGCTAAGCGACCAGAGCTATGCCACCTCGTGTAGTTCGTCAATAAAAAAATAAAAAAACAAAGTACCCACCCGTAATGTTGCAATGGTGCACAAATCAGATATTTACATTTATTTTTACATAATAATTAATACACAAATCGTATATATGTGTGCCTGTGTGTGTGTACCACAAATCATAGTATCAGTCTTTCACACTTTTCATAAACGAGATCCTTTAACCAGTTGTTTATCACATGTTTTAATTTAAATGAATTTACTTTTGTTATTTTTTGTTTTTTGTTAATAAAATTAATTATTATAAAGACGAGGTGCGCGAGAGTAATACCGCCTTCTAGCAAAAAGGAAGAAATAAAACACAATTTAATTTATAAATATATCCGAATGAGAAATCTACTTAGGCGACAAAAAAACGAACGAGTCAAGGGTTAAATTACATGTTTTTTATTTTATTGTAAAACCTTAGTCAGGCCGTTCTGCGGTTTTTGTGTGTTTCGCAGAAAAAGGGTAAACATTGCGAACTCAACCATTTGTGTATGTGTACTATGGTACGACAAAGAGCAACTTTAAATGTACAATCAAAAACGTATATATTATATCGGAAGTTGATTGATCAGTATTAGGTCTATTACAACGATTTCTTCTGTTGCACGAATGGTTCGCCACGTTCGAGGAAGTACCATGAGGTCTTAGAATACTGACATGAAGCAGGAAGACGCCAAGAAGGTATCATACGTGCATTTCCCTTGACTGAGGTGCCGGCAAGCCAATTCTAAAATACATATAAATATAATATGCTAATGTAAAATTTAGCCGTGAGCTAAAATAAAGGGTCGGTTAAGAAAGTTTGAATATCTCGAAAGATAAAGACGCTAGCTAACTGAAATAAATTGGGCATGATAGACAATTGAATATCCTTAAAATAAAATAAAATATTTTTATTAACTAATTTATTTTTTATATATTTGTTTGCTCACGATTAATTATATAGTAGTATTTTTTAATAAAGCAAATAATAATAATTTTTTTTTTATTTTTGCTCACTAGTGTATTTACTACAGAAACAAGTCCAAAAGGATTCATATATTTTTTTTTGTGGACGAACTAACACAGTTGGCACAGAGAAGCTGTCCTTTACTGCTTCACCGGATTGGGAGGTGGCATAGCTCTTAGGTCGCTTAGCCTGAACCTCTATTAGGTGGTAACTCAACATAAGGGTCCCCCTGGTGAGGGATAACCTCGGCTTGGACGGTTACCATTATTACGCGTTAGCAATCCGATCCGAGGGCGCTCGAGAGGGCCGAACCACGACTCGGTCGGTAGCTATTTTATTAACAAAAATCTATTGTGACTTGAATTTAAATATTCGGTTGTATATTTGTACAAGGAACGTCTTCACACAAAAATTAAATTATTATTTACTCGTTCTTATTGTTAAATTCAAGGACTTGTAATATTCCCCCTGTCACGCAAGGTTCTGTGCCTTAGGCTTCCGATATTATTTTTTTTACTGACAATGGGTAGCGTCTGCGGTAACCAAATTTCACGATAATTTGGGCTAATTTACGTAATTCGGCGTAATTTCCATACGAAGAGCATGTTCTGCTCGACTTAAAGTCATTAAGGGTTTTCGGAAATTCATCTTCGATCTAATTTCAACTAGCCCGCAAGCGATGTACGCGATAACGGTCTCTGAATTATTGTTTTTTAAATCTATACCAATAAATGGGGAGACTTTTGTTATCTGCTTTTATTGCAAAAAGTACAGAAGTTACAGAAGTACAGTACGTTTTAGCATACATATAATATATCGGTGATTACTCACATAGAATGATGACTGGATGATTCCAAACACTTCCTTCTGTTAATACGATAGAGCATGCAGAGAGCCCCGACATATGAGTATAGGATACTGTAAATTTATCAATCCAAGTAGTCGTTAAACACTATATGAGATGTCTTAATGGTCCGAAATGATTTTATTACACGATGTGATACCGTATTAAGGCTGCCTCAAAATGAATCAATTAATTAACACGATGGGTGTGTGAGAGGAATTATCCTTTCAAGGCTTCTATGTAAATGATTGCTTTGAAGCCTCAATAACAAAATAACAAGCTGGTTATGTTGTCAGTTAATTTATTGCGAAAGAAATCGTATGAAGAAACAAACTAACTGTGACGTTGGTTTTGATTAATTCATTTTTAGTTAGATATACAATAAATAAAATCTATTTTAAATTTATACTTATATGACCCCACTCAATGTATTAGATAAAAGAATACTTGAATCTTTAACTAAGTAAATCACAAAATTTGATCAAAATATATTTAAATCTGTATTATACAGACAGTAGTCGGATACGGACGCTGAGAAAAAAGAGTAACTGGAAGCATCTAAGTTGTACAGAAAAACAAGTGAGGAAGTGGTGGCAACTTTGCTCAGTGGCGGAGTGCTATTCTTAAGTTCCATAGTATCATAGCATCCGGAGTTGTAATATTAGTATCGGCATCAAAGTAATTCCTTATTGTAATTTTAAGTGCTAGATTTTATGCTTGGCTGTAAAGGAAAAGATCGGAAGGACGTCATATAATTTTCTAGTCTATATAGAAAATAATCTGAAAAAATATGGTACTGGTAGGCATGAGCAAGCTTGGCTACCGGTAGTCGACATAAATGAACGCTGCGTTTGTATTTACATATACGATCACCGCATGGGAATTAACAACGTATAAACAATTTAACTTAAGTAGATTCTACCTCTGAAGACGCAGTTAACGTAATACGATCGGGAGAGCTAAATATTTTTTTCTTAACATCAACTTGTATGTTTAGTAATAATAATGAGGACTTCAGTCAACAATCAAGGTTAGATTTGCATCTCCTGTTGAGATTATCGTAAATAAACTCTTTATATTTAGCTTCTTAAATACCAAGCTTAATTGATTTCATTTAAAATTCCGATTTGTAGCTATTTTTATTTGTACATAAATAAAGTGTTATAGATCATAATGAGACCGTTGACATCAAAACTTGAAGTGATAGTCTTGAACAGATGTAAGAAACATTTGTCAGTGTGGCTAAAATAGGAACCATTGGAAACGAGAATTATTGTTTGGTAACTACAAAACGATCTGTTAAACCGCTTGGCTCGAGTGCGGAAGATATACGGAAATAATTACTCCTACATATTATATGTAATGTATTTAATCAGACCGTTATTACTGTCCGTAGTATATGCGTTTCTAGAGGTTGAAAGGAAGTCAATAATCTTTGTAGGAAATATGATAATGTCCACCTATTCTATATCAGGGACACAGCTAAACTTTGCTTAGCGATGCTGCATCGTCACGACCCCGATGCAATTTGTTTGTGTTTTTGCTTACCTAGGTACCGAGTCTACTATTTATCACTGACGTTTCATTATGAAACCGACCTGTTATTGTCATATCAATTATCCTTCCATCATTACCAAATACGTCAAATAAATATGATTGACGCGCCTGTGTTACGCTATCGGTAAATTAAAAAATATCGACTACTATGATGTCAATGAATGTTCATTTTAGACACAATTGTATTAGTAGACTCGGTCTGTAATCCTCAGTCTCTCAGTGATATGTGAATATTATAATTCGTTTTTGTATACCTATAGGTTTTCCTGTATTAAAATATATATACTAAACAACCTCTTAAAACTTTTAAGACCAACCCACTTTTACAATTATAGGTACTAAAAAGTAACTTTAAAATAGGTTTCCATCACTGAAAATATAAGCTCTCACCAACAGTAGCTATCCTTTAAGTGATTAGGGGTGAAGTGAAAAATAAATAAAATGTGTGGTTTTTTGTGCTTGAAACTTGAAACTAATATCAAACTGTTAAAATGTTCAGAAATAGATTATTATAGTTACTATATGGATGGAATTAATAATCCTCTCTAAGGTAAATCAAGGATAGTATGGAAAAAACAATAAGACGTCGAGGCACTCGCAAAAATTGGCGTGAAGTAAGAAATATGAAAACATCGCAATGTAAAAAAGAATGAATTTTTATCCGGCTGCATCTGTAGAGACTTTTTCATTACTTACTGAAGAAGTAATAAGACAAAAAGAAGAATTTGAAGCTTGGAAAGGCTCCATTTTTAATCTTTGCCTCGAAATATAGGTATGTTTATTTATTTCCTGTCACTCATTACTGATTTTTTGAGTTTTGTACTCGAATAATGTCAATGACCGGAATTTGTTATTAGGATTTGAACGACTGCTTCTAGTTAGCACACCGTCTGATGTTTCTATACTACCGAATGGTGTCCGCCTTAGTCTTCACAGGTTTTTTGGCTGAAAACCAGCGCTGTGCTACATGTGTAAGCACAGCACATGCTGAGCCAACCCCTTTTCGGCACAATTTCTTTTTTGTCCTTTTTTTTATGTTGCTTCTGTTTACTTTTGTTTATGTTGTTTTTTGTCTTGTTTTACCTGTTGTCTCTGTGTTCTTGTGCCGAATAAATGTTTTTTCTATTTCTATTTCTATTACCCTATCTTCTTCGAATCGTACTTCAGCGTATGTATTTTTAACTGCTCTTTAGTTTAACAAGTATTATACGATTAAAATCAAAAACTGATTTCAGATCAAATCAGTAACTGATTAATCGTTTCTATTACGATATTATGTTACGAAATTCCTCTTTCTTTATCCACATTCATGTTTGTTGTTAAGGACTATTGACTTAGACTTGGATTGTCATAAACTTACTAATATCAAACAGCATTATTTCATATCGTTTTTAGGAGTTACGTAGTATGGTAGTTTGATTTATATAGTGGTAAGCAACCACTTCTTAGTCAAGCACTTGCTTAAAAAGTTTAAAAAATTTTTTTCGACGAACTAACACAGTTGTCCAGAGGGGTGGACTTTACTACTTCACCGGATTGAGAGGTGGCATACCTCTTAGGTCGCATAGCCTGAACCTTTGAGGAAAAAGCAAAAAGCCTTTTAAGCAAAAAAATCTTATTTTATAAATGACGTAGCGCCCTCTGTACCTGAGTACACAAATATTTAAAAAAAATACAGACGAATTAAAAACTTTGTCCTTTTATGAAGTCGGTTTACAATTCTTCTACTTGGTCGCTTCACTCTTGTCAGAGTGGTCGTGGTCATCATGATCACGTGGACAGCACCAGCTGCACAACGTCTCGCCATCTCCGCCTGCTGGTCGTCAATCGAGCACATTCGTGGAGGGGAGCACCCACCATACTCCGCACCTGATCCTGCCATTGCGGTTTACAATTGCATCACATAATTTAGTAAAATTTATAACATAGGCTTAGCTTTTTATCGACGAATTATTGGCGCTCTTTAACTTTACAGCATTAAGTAGCATTTAATACTTTTGTCTACGAGTTTTGTAAGTGGCGTGCGATGCCGTATCGATATGATTGTAATGAGGCTCTGAAGTTGATTACTCTGTACTAGCGCGCCTCTGTGAGCTCATCAGATAATGAGTACATTTTGTTGCGTGTGAAACTAGAATTCCATTTTGCACGAACTCCGTCCGCGTAAGCATCAAAGGCGAAGAGCTCGCTCTTAAACTCGAAAGCCGACCCGATAAATCATTCTTCGTTTAAAACATTCTAACGCCTCATTTTCCAGATTCAGCGGTACGATGCCGTCTCGACGCGAAGTACTCTCTTAACAGCTCTTTTGTAATAAATCGTACGGAATGTTGCGTTACGACTGCAGTAATACGAATCAGATTAAGTGGAAGGTGTATTGCCTTTTGTTTAACGTTCACGGCATTACTCTTTGTTGTAATTGATGTCTTCTGAAGTACCGCACCTACACTAAATAGCTTACCTACGAGGCAGTGACTTAGTACGCCCTCTGTTACAATATTTATTACGAGTACAACCACCGTATATTGTTTGCAGGGTTTTCTTTTAACGTTAACTTTACTAATTATCTAAATTAATAGTGTTCAATAAAATTGTACTACCAATAAAATAGTGAACTGTTTGGAAAAAGACATAGAGCCATTAATTTAATAAAAAAATAACAAAATATACGAATAACAAAAGAAAACGTAACAGCGCAATTAGTTGTAACGTAGTAACGTAGTAGAGTAATTGTCAGTGATTGCTGCATCTGTCTACACCCTAAGATTCAAATGACATGCAAAATGTTTGTTGTATAAAAAAGTTTGATAATTCAGAATTTGGGTTCTAAAATCGTTTTAAACATAAATGATATGGATTCACGATGGGAAGTGCTCCGCTTCTCGAATTTCGGATACCCGAGGGAAACATTGGAACAAGAATCACGGGCAGTGCTACGCTAAAGGTTAGTTAATGGCAAATCCCATTCCTCTGCGTTTATTTAAAGCCGGAGTCACAGAATGGGGCCACAAGGGGTTAAATCATTCACTTTTATTCAACCAAACCTTTTTTTTTTTTTAATAATATAAAATCAATTAATTCATTTCAGTAATTTTAGACGAATTACACAGATTGGCCAGAGAAGCTGGCTTTGACTGCTTCACCGGATTGAGAGGTGGCATAGCTCTTAGGTCGCATAGCCAGGATCTCTATTGCTAGTAACTCGACACAAGGTTCCCCCGATGATAGGTAACCTCGGTTTTACGGATGGTGAGGGACGGTTACTATGTTACGTGTAAGCATTCCGATCCAAGGGTGCCCGAGAGGGCCGAACCACGACTCGATCAATTGCTATTTCACGAATAATCTAAGAGACATTCAAAAGCTAATATAACTTTGAGTGCCACTTCGGAAGGCGTTGGCTCTGGGAGAAGAAGTGGCCGAAGAAACTCCAGCAACGCTCCTAACATCTAAAGGGTAATCGATTTAGATGATTCATTTTTTTATTACATAGGACATCACGGTACTTTAATGAGACTTTGGTTAAGTTCGGATTAATTCTATTAAGAAATACACGGAGGACGTCCGCACATAATGACGTTTGATTTGAAGTTGGTTTTTGTTTTTTCTCATAAATATAATTGTAAATAAAATAGTAATCATAGTTATATATCACAACTAGTATCATTTTTGTAACGGTTACAAGATTTAACGATGTGGGTTTCGAATTGTATTAATTAAATCTGGTTTCAGATTCTCGATTGTAAAAATAATACACGGTAGAATTTGTCCCCAATGCCGGTCATATCGTAACCGTCCAAGCCGAGGTTACCCTTCACCGGGGGGACCCTTGTGTCGAGTTACTAGCAATAGAGGTTCAGGCTAAGCGACCTAAGAGCTATGCCACCTCTCAATCCGGTGAAGCAGTCAAAGCCAGCTTCTCTGGCCAATCTGTGTAGTTCGTCATAAAAAAAAACGCCGGTCATATTTTGTGATATTTGGGATGGGATTAAAAGAAAATATTATTTTTTCCCGTTATTATTAATGTTAGTAATTGATATAAATATACTAATTGACCTCACTACAGTTAAAAGAGCTATCCTATTTAAACTAATAAGCTCCAAATGTAAAATTTAATATATCTTCAATTCAGAATTCAACTTTAAATAACAGATTTCGGAAAGAAAACGACCAGAAAGAGTGCTCGGTGATTGATACCTTAGCTGCAAATATCTATATCCATACGTTTTATAACTGTCGAATTCCTACTGGAACGGATTACGAGAAAGCGTTGAGTTACTGAATGGACGATGGCAACAAATAGTGTAGTAATTCCAAAGAGTTTTGAATACAGTCCAATACTATTTCGGTCTTGAATGCTGATCTTTGGCTTTTTTTTTGTTTTGTTCTCAGATTGCTTGCAGATAGAATGGTGGTTTCACTGTAGGACTGAAGACATAAAGGAAATATTTTCGATGTCTTAAATTGTTCCTTATGTGTCCAGCAAAGGATTGGAATAACTTAACGACTTGTCATTCGGCCCATTACAATTTTAATTACTTTTCATAAAATTTTAGCGAATTAAAATAAATTGTTACGGATTTTATCTTTAAGGCTCATGGTGACAGGAGAGACTGAGGTGTTTGACGTCCCAGAGTCGTTTCTCAAGTTATCGTCTGCTTTTAAATTTCGTTTAATTTTCCGCCCTCAATCTATAATAATTAGTGTTTGAAGCGGTATCAGAATCTAATTCTACATTATTACACATATTAATAGCAAAAGAAAAAACCGATCATATCCTTTCTATTATAACCAAGTAGACTTAAATTACGAACGCGTTTTTACTGGGCTTATTAGATTTGTGTCAGGGGATGTGCCTATCGCCAAAATTTCAGCTATTGATGCATTATGCATGTAAACTATATACATGCATAATACATATATATATAGTATACGCAAATCAGAAAGGCATTGAGCTCGAATGTTTGTTATATTTTAGAATTATATTGTTAGAATTGTTGCGTCATTTTACTTCCAATGTACTTCTAGCACACAGCTATGTTGGGCGCCGTTTGTATCTCAATAATGAATGCATTGTCCGTCAGTTCATAGCGATCACGCCGAAGACTATTTTTGTTCAAAACCTGTCGGCGTCTGTCATGGATAGAGCATCATAGAGTCGTTATTTGTGCTTCAAATATTTATGAAACATAGGTAATTCTTGCCATACGTTTTATTTACCTTGTATTACACTATTTAATTTGGGAACTTCAGTTATGAACGATAAATTTCAAGACTATATAAGAACTCTATATGATATAACCTATATATAACCTAATTAGGGTATGAAACTCAAGTGTATTGGCCCCACCACTGACATACTTTGACGGATGTTCTCTTTTATTGTCGAAGTATTATACTTATTTTACCTAGATTACATAGTCTTGCATTGTTATTAAGCTATAGACATGAACCATTGCTTAACACAAGTTTAAGTTTAGTTGGAATTGTCAACAAGAATGTTAGTAATATTTGTGAAAAAAAAATATTGTTAGCAATTTTGTAAAAAAAATCTCTATCACATTATAAGTGCACAAACATAAAACACAAAAAACAATAGACGGACATACAATAATCTTTGATTTTCGTGAGTTATCACGGAATTCCAATTTGCAAAAATTAAATTTTTTCCACTTTCGATACTGGTCAGATGCGGGTTTTTACGGATTTATCATTGTGTCTATTTTATTGTTTCGAATACCTACATTAGCCTCGAGGATCTCACAACGTGACTGAATTTGGAGTGTGAACCAATATTATAAGTTCGTTTCAATTATAAGGACGTCAGTCATCTGCAGCATATATTATTCTTATAATATTCTTCTCTACGTATATTACAGCTATTGGTGGTTTACACACAGTGGATACACATTATCTTTTTTTAAACCTTTTACTTACATTATGTTTCAAGATGTTTTCTTTTAAAAGATTAAAACAATCTATAAGATTAAATATACATGCAGCTCCCCTGGTTTTCTGTGCGTCTATACGCCAACATGAATGAAGACACATTTGCCAACGACAGTGGATCCTGCGGAGTTATTTGATTTATTCCGAGCTCAGACTATTGAAAAGTTGCATCAGGGATCCTTTATTAATAGTTCTCATCTTGCCGCTATTTTAACATAATTGTTTCTTTAATGAACACAGAAGAAGTATGTATATTCTAACGTCCCTTTAGCCCTTACGTGGTATAAAGAAAATCGTTGTCTTTTTTTACCATATCATTAGGTTCTATATAACGACGCTGGAAAACATAAACGTAGTACCCACAAAAATGAAATTGTTCACCAGAGCCGTAAAATAACTTTCATGTTTGTGGACCTAGAGCTGTTGTTTTTGGACACAATATTTCTTATTTTTTTTTGCTGAATAATAATTCCTAAAAAATCGTTTCACGGTACAAAAAATAAAGGAGAAGTGTCAATCCTGAAAATCCTATTTTCGCTATTTTTCGTGTAATTGTTAATGTAGTCATTTTTTTTTTTGAAAATGGCCATATGTGTCACTTTCTACGTTTTTGCTTTCCAGCGTCGATATGCAGGCAGTTCACTGAAGAAAATTATCAAGAAAAAAGTTAAAGGCCACAACATAGACACACTCATGTGCGTGTGACCTAGCGGGGTAGACATAGATTATGATAGATGTCCGGTTATCACCAGGCTTGTTCATTATATATTTTATGTATATTCACACAAGAACTTACTAGATACATTGCATTACATCGTTGTTAAGTCCAATTTACACCTAAGCTTAATTGGACCTTTTCTCAAGGTCTGTAGTCGACATTCATCCACGATAAGATGTTGCATATGCAAGATATCGTCCATAACTGAATGATTGGATTAGTTCTATCAAAGTGACGCAAGTATTCTGAAATCTATTTTTTATATTATATAAATAAATTATTTATAGCAGTTTTAAGCGCTGCCTTACTGGACGATCTCTTTATCTGTGAAATAGCAACGGACCGAGGTGTAGCTTGGCCCTCTCGAGCGCCCTCGGATCGGAATGATTATGCGTAACATAGTAACCGCCCAAGCTGAGGTTACCCCCTCACCGGAGCTACTATCAATAGAGGTTCAGGCTAAGCGACCTAAGAGCTATGCATGTGAAGCAATATAAGTCAGCTTCTCTGGCTAGTCTGTGTAGGTCGTCACAAAGAAGAGATCAACAGGCAAGCTGAACTTACATTTTTCACTTTATTCAGACATCCCGGTTATTTTTTTACAATTACCTTCACCTCAGATCATTTCGTAAATCAGATTTTTTTTTGCATTAAAAAAATTTTGGTGGCAGCCGCGGGAACCAATCTAACTTTGCATACTGTACTGTAAATATACTTAAGTAATAAACTTAATTTAAACGTAATAAATAAAGGGCCGTGGTAGCTCAGTGTTCAGGCGGTTGGCTCGTGGTGCATAGTACGCTAGCAACCCGAGTTCGATCCCCGGTGCCGGCACCAATAAATTTGCTGTTGCAATTTTATGTGCCGATTAACCACGCGCTCGACGGTGAAGGAAAACATCGTAAGGAAACCTACATGACTTAGAAAAATTTTCTAAGGCATGTGAAGTCTACCAATCCGCACTAGGGCCGTGTGGTGGACTATGCCCGTATACTCTCTTTACAGAGAAGGCCTGTGCCCAGCAGTGGGACATATATATTATATATATAAAGGCTGTAACTTTAACTTTAAATAAAGGCTAAGTGATGATTTTATATTTACCATATAACGGACTCCCTCACCTTTGTTTGACATTGTGGTTGAAGTACAGAGACCTCGTCTGTGTCTTGTTAATTGAACTTTTCAAATTGATGTAAAACAGAACCGTTTTTAATTAATAGTTCAAGTTACTCTCTAGTACTGAGACTTTTTTGGTATTGAATTACATTTTTAATAGTGGTAATTCTCTATTTAGCTTTCGAACATCATTATGTATATTTTTTTCAGCAGCAACATTTCAAAAACTAAGCGTCAATAGCCTAATGGTTTAGGGTATGGCCTGCGAATCGTAAGGTCGTGGGTTCGAGTCCACCATTCGACTATTGCCGTGAACCATGTCCTAGCACAAGCTTAAGCTTAGTTGGAATGGTTAACAAGATTGTCAGTAATATTTCAGGAAAAAAAAAGAAATATTGCTAGCTTTCTTTTAAAAAAAAAATCATATCAAACATTATACGCGACTAGGCGTGGACTCTCTCGTTTATTTGCAATGTATTATAAATAAATTACGAAATTCTGGAGCCTATATTCTTTTTCGTCTTCTTATCATAAAGCTAAACTATAATAACACAGAGTATTTACTAAAAATCTCTTCATTAAAAAAAACAACATTACTTACATTTAGAAACATAATACCCAAACATATACATGAACTTATAGACACACACCACACATACACCACACAAACACAGACACACCACATACATTCTCACGCGTGTTAAACAATACAGTAATATTATAACTATGGTGAGGGGCTGGTGATCTATCTGACAGGGTACCCTAGTATACACCAGTATTTCACAAACTTAAGAATCTACGTATAACTGTGCTATAAGTTATTTGTAAATTTGTGAAAGATCAATAAATAAATATTATTATAATATTATTTATGTTCATTGTCTTTTAGTAAATACTTTTTTTAAAATTTATTTATTTACGAGGAATTTTGTATTAGAAAATATCATCTTCATAGGACAACGGATGTTATACAAACAAAAGCCTTACTTATTACTTAAAAAACTATGTCTAACAATTTTATACAGGATCCTAGCTTCTTCCATAGCTGGAGAAGCTTAGATACTGTCACAAAACCCGACATCTCAGCGGCTAATCTTAAATATAGCTAACAATTCAGCTCTCAGAGCTTCCTTCCAGTCCTACATTCCCATTCCACAAGTATGTGATGCAAGACATACTTACCGCCGAGTGTTAGAGTGTGATACGCCTCCAAATATCTCAATCACGAAACAAGTTTCCATTTGTGTTATATTATATCTACGTAACCCAAGCTCGATGACAACAAAATTAAAATATAACCTAATTGAAACTAAACCCAAAAATTATAATTGTAAATTGTTAAAAATGGTTTCATTCAAAACCTTGCTTTTATTTATTTTATTATTGTGGATTTTATTATTAAATATGGTGTTGGCGGAGACGTATACCATGGACGGCAAAAAGAACTAACAAGTCCATTCTCCGCCAACTTAAGATAACCACCAGACTGTCCATTACCTGCTACAGGCGAGTCTTTAGCTACTTTGGTGACATTGCCCGAAGGCAACCAGATAATGCTTGTTGTAGGGAAAATCGAGGGCAAAACATCACGGGATCACTCGCTGGTCTGACCAAATTAAAAACATAGTTGGACTTGACATTCCGACCGCGATGAGAGAAGCCGAGGACAGAGCAGTGTGGAAGCAGCTTGTCGAGGTCTCGGTGAAAGCGCGACCTTCAGAAATGAAAAATACGATGAAGAAGACGGATTTTATCGCTTTACAATTTTATTTTTAATTATGTAAAAGTAATTTTTAGAAAAATAATATTCACGTAAACATAAAAAGTCAGTATTTAATTCAAACTCAAATAATGGTTTAGGGTACGGTCAACGTATTCTACGTAAGGTCGTAAGTTCGAATCCATACTTCGACTATTGACGTGAACTATCTCCTAGCACGAGCTTAAACTTAGTTGTAATGGTTAACAAGAAAGTTATAATATATAAAAGAAAGTTAAAAGCATTTGTGTCCAAAAGGAGCAAATGTTACCTATTTTGTATTCGTCGTTGCACTTTCGCCAATATAGACCTACCAAGAAATCGATCTATGGTCCCCATGCTTCGAAATTCGTCGCCGCGTCGTGATGTCGCGTCGCTTCCAAGATCTTGCAATTTGTAAAATATTTGGAATAGAACAGTCGGCGGCCACCAACGAACCTAAAAAGGGAATACGGTCAGGTAGACCGGCGAACATATTTCTCCATCAATAAACTTTTTTAAAGATACTTTCTTGTGTGTATTAAATCGTCTAAAGAAGAGAAGAGAAAAGAATATTTTATTTGCGAAAACATACGGGTGTTATAATTTGTATACTATAAATAGTCGACAGGTGTAGTCATCTAAATTATATTCGTCATGTTATTATATCCTTTTAATGGGTCAAGAATCAATTATAAAAAATTACAATTAACAACATATTAATATCTTATTTTGTTAATGTCGTCTAAAATCTACATAAGTTCACAACAGAGGGCGTTATGCCATCTGATACATAAGTTGAATTCCAGTGTTAATAGTCGGAAGGCATTGATAGGGGTCACCGATCATTTGTTTCGCTTCCTATATATTCCAAGAGCATATCAACATACAGTTCATAATCAGTGCAGCAGTTTTCGTTCGTTTATAGATTTCGTATCTTGTCTTTAGTCTTCCGAGATCTTGTAGTCTTCCGAGACTGAAATATTGGTCCTTCGAGCCGGAAACATATTCAAGTAATTATAGATAATTAATGATTTTTTTTCCTCTGAACATTTTGTACTGGCATAAAAATGAGTTAAGACATAGCACATAGCTGTATATTTTTGTAACATCTGTCAATTATAATATTAACAATTTGTCAAAATTATTACATACAGCTAAACCTATTTTTATGAACTGAATTTTAAACAAAATCTAGAAAGTGGGACTGATATAGAAAGAATAAGGCGTGACGAAACAAAATGTATGTTGCAGAACTAAGTGGTAGCGTCATAGAAGATAGTATGTGTAACCAAAGAGTTGTATCAGTATCTAAAAATTGAAGATTGAACTCTACCCAACCTTCTAGACGACTAGCGTGAGAGTTATCATGATACAAGAGAATTGATTCAATAATTTTTACCTTCTCTACCAATATATATTTATTTACATACCAAACAATATTTAACCACAATAGCAAGACGTATTACGCTATGCAACGGAAACAAAAAGTTAATCACACATCTTCACGTCTCGGACTGAAACATAAAACGCGGCAATGTGAAACACCCGACTATTAAATTAAGCCATATTTATCGACCTCGTCACGGGAACAATTCGCCAATGATTACAGGAATGACCCATAATAGTACGCCACCGCCATAACGGACGTCGTTCCACTTGTGAAACGAGCCCAGCTTGTTAGTCGATCCACTTTCGTGTAAGTATGAGTCTGCGGGAAACAAAAAATGGGGCTTTTTATACTACAAGACTGTGTTGCGCGGGTGGTCTCGACTCAGACATTTCAATAATGACGGCCCTCTGACGTCACGTGGTCGCTCCTTACAGGCCAGACACGAAAAAATGAATTGCGGGAATCGAGTGTAATACAATAAAGCCGAAGTCAAACGCGAACGTATTCTTAGACGGCTCGCACTTCCTTGAAAATTCATTGCGTAATCCCATCACAATAGAAACACGAAGTCGTAAAATGTTATTAGCCGGCTCTAATAAACTTGCCGACTTCAATAAAAACGTATTGGATCAGGTAACCAAAAATATACACGGGATTGTTACGCGTTTGCTCTATATATTTTTTTTATTACAAAGTCAATAACAAGAATATTTACATAATTTTTTTGACGAACTACACAGATTGGCCAGTGAAGCTGGCCTTGACTGCTTCACCGGATTGAGAAGGCATAGCTCTTAGGTCGCTTAGCCTGAACCTCTATCGCTAGTAACTCGACACAAGGGCTTCCTCGGTGAGCGGTAACCACGGCTTGAACGGTTACTTTGTTACGCGTAAGCGTTCCGATCAGAGGGCGCCCGAGAGGGCCGATACACTTCTTAGTGACTTCTGAAATTTACACAAATAATTAAATAAAACTACTTTTACGAATAACTTAAAAAAGATTATTATACAATAAAATCCGTTAAAACAGTTTTCTTCAAACATTTCTATTTAAACAAAATATTGAATACACGTCACTGCATATTTATGTTTACGCAAGACGCGGAATAAAAATTGGGTTATCTAAGACGCAATTCCTAAACTGATATAACACTACAAAAGTTGCCTTATCTCTACGATATTTTTAGATTTATAGATAAGTAATAGAGAAAAAAATTGAATACTAAATAATCTGAATTTAAAATTTTTTATATAGTGTGTCTGGTTTGTATTAGAAAATAAAAGTTTTACATTATCTTATTTTGTTAATGTCGATCGTCGTCAGTAGATGACGCTTGTGCCGCATTAGACTACGATATTATACCATTCACTTTAAAACGTTAGGTCGTGTAAAATCTACATTAGTTCACAACAGAGGGCGTTATGCCAACTGATGCATAAGTTGAATTCCAGTGTTAATAGTCGGAAGGCATTAGGGTCGCCGATCATTTGTTTCGCTTCCTATATATTCCAAGAGCATATCAACATACAGTTCATAATCAGTGCAGCAGTTTTCGTTCGTTTATAGATCACGTATAATTCAGTCTTCCGAGACTGAAATATTGGTCCTTCGAGCCGGAACCATATTCAAGTAATTATAGATAATTAATGATATTTTTTCCTCTGAACATTTTGTACTGGCATAAAAATGAGTTAAGACATAGCACATAGCTGTATATTTTGTAACAATTTGTCAAAATTATTACATACAGCTAAACCTATTTTTATGAACTGAATTTTAAACAAAATCTAGAAAGTGGGACTGATATAGAAAGAATAAGGCGTGACGAAACAAAATGTATGTTGCAGAACTAAGTGGTAGCGTCATAGAAGATAGTATATTGGATTATTAATTAATAATAAAATAATTAAGTATAAGTATATTCGTCTTCATTCGATAATATGATATACCTACAATACAACATAATGTAACCAAAGAGTTGTATCAGTATCTAAAAATTGAAGATTGAACTCTACCCAACCTTCTAGACGACTAGCGTGAGAGTTATGAAACAAGAGAATTAATTGATTCAAAAATTTTTACCTTCTCTACCAATATATATTTATTTACATACCAAACAAAGGTCATTTAACAATCTTTAACCACAATAGCAAGACGTATTACGCTATGCAACGGAAACAAAAAGTTAATCACACATCTTCACGTCTCGGACTGAAACATAAAACGCGGCAATGTGAAACACCCGACTATTAAATTAAGCCATATTTATCGACCTCGTCACGGGAACAATTCGCCAATGATTACAGGAATGACCCATAATAGTACGCCACCGCCATAACGGACGTCGTTCCACTTGTAAACGAGCCCAGCTTGTTAGTCGATCCACTTTCGTGTAAGTATGAGTCTGCGGGAAACAAAAAATGGGGCTTTTTATACTAAAAGACTGTGTTGCGCGGGTGGTCTCGACTCAGACATTTCAATAATGACGGCCCTCTGACGTCACGTGGTCGCTCCTTACAGGCCAGACACGAAAAAATGAATTGCGGTAATCGAGTGTAATACAATAAAGCCGAAGTCAAACGCGAACGTATTCTTAGACGGCTCGCACTTCCTTGAAAATTCATTGCGTAATCCCATCACAATAGAAACACGAAGTCGTAAAACGTTATTAGCCGGCTCTAATAAACTTGCCGACTTCAATAAAAACGTATTGGATCAGGTAACCAAAAATATACACGGGATTGTTACGCGTTGTATTGTTATTACAAAGTCAATAACAAGAATATTTACATAATTTTTTTGACGAACTACACAGATTGGCCAGTGAAGCTGGCCTTGACTGCTTCACCGGATTGAGAAGGCATAGCTCTTAGGTCGCTTAGCCTGAACCTCTATCGCTAGTAACTCGACACAAGGGCTCCCCCGGTGAGGGGTAACCACGGCTTGGACGGTTACTATGTTTACGTAAGCGTTCCGATCGGAGGGCGCCCGTGAAGGCCGATGCACTTCTTAGTGACTTCTCAAATTTACACAAATAATGAAATAAAACTACTTTTACGAATAACTTAAAAAAGATTATTATACAATAAAATCCGTTAAAACAGTTTTCTTCAAACATTTCTATTTAAACAAAAATTAAACAACAAAAAGTTTTATTAGCAGAGCGTGGTTTCGATCCACGGACCTCTGGGTTATGGGCCCAGCACGCTTCCACTGCGCCACTCTGCTCTTGACAAAACTGATGAAATAGCGTTATATACCGTGATACCTAAAACTAAAGCAAATATATACTTATATACACTTATATATACAACGAACATAAACTTTAGTAACGGATTTTTTGTTTATAAGAAACTAGCGTACCCGGACCACTTCGCCGGGCTAGATTTAGCTTTATTTAATTTAACTCTGACAATACATTGAATTATTTATTTCTCTACGTATTCATTCTCTTCTCGAGCGGGTGAAGATCATTACCTACAGCCATGTACATATTAGTAAATACAATAACATACCCGTAGTAGTAGTATCATAGTAAATAAAAGCTGTATTTGACAGTTAAAAAAGAGGAATACTCCGATCGTCACCAAACCTTACACAGATTATTCGCCAGGTCAATCTGAAGATTCCCTAAAAGTTTCATTGAAATCGGTACTGCCGTTTGGGAGCCTATATGGAACATACCCTTTTTTTAAATATAGATTTTAAAAAAGGCGATTCATTGGAAAAATCTGCATGGAATTTGAAATGTCGACATTCAAACGTACTGCATAGCAACTAGGTTATCACCGCTCTAAGGTATAATGTATAAGTAAATCTCAGTATATCATAATAGTTTCTTTTATCGACTCCCTAAGCACGTAACAGAAGCTCCCAGTTATGTTTAAAAATGGGTTGAAGTAATGGCTGGTTGGAAATGGTTGGAATGGAAAGGGCATTTTATGGTGTGGAGGAATTGACAAATCCGAATTCAAATTAATAAATAAAATAAATAAAATTTTATTTGGACAAAAGAAAAAGAAATATTCCAATACAGAACGTATGTAAACTGCTACAGTTGTTGGCAACTGTGTCGCAGCAGTTTACGCCCACCTCGAGACACAAACAATATAAATACAAATTAAACTTATAATTATGTACATATTATTAGAAGACAAAAGATATAGATAAATAAGTGTGTACATGTGTTTGTGTGTGTGTGTGTGATACATACACACACATACGTGTGCATCACAAGCATCCATGCACATAATTGCTTCAGTGTCAGTCAATTCAGTTCAATAGTATTATATTCTTGTAATTTATTATAATTACCAAAATTTCTATTAAGATCGTTCGAATACAATCCGTAGTCACCATATTCGAAAGCGACAAAACCGCCTAACCAGCCACCCTCCAATTTATTATTTCTTAATAAAAAATAAATCGACGACGAGCTTGAAGACGAATCGCGGCCCAATTAGTCTTTGATAATTGTTCGAGTGTACCGTTCTGTTATTATTCTGAACGTCTGTCAATTTCACGGGGCGACGCTTAAGGCCGATCAAAAGTAGTAGCCAACGGAGAAGTCTTTGTTCGGGATCAGTTAAGTGTAAGAAAATAATTTACACTTCCATGACAGCACTTTATTCAAAGGAAGAAAGGTATCCGAAGTTATTTTCAATGATTAATCTCTGCATGAATAACTCTTCGTAGATTCCCAGATGTCCTTATTTGTAAGCTGAATGCCGTTGTTAGTTTACTTTTTAAAGTTCACGAGGTGATCGAGTTCTTAAAGCGCTTAAAAGAGTCAGTATCTATAATAATATGGGCTTAACTTAGGGCAAAAAGATCATCGACAGGAAACCTGGCGTAGGCTGATCTACAATTATTAATAGTCTTTTGAATTTTACGTCTTACTTGGAAATCATATATATATATATATGTATAGATTTCTTTTTATTATTTCTAAGCAAGTGCTTGACTACGATCCCACCTGATGTTAAATGGAAATGCAGTCCTGGATGGTATGGCGCACTAGCTTAGTAAATGCCTATTCACTCTACTCTTAAAAGTACCCACATGTTAATCGGAAGGAAAGACAAACGCGGGCAAACTATTCCAGTCCTTTGCTGTAAGAAGAATGAAAGACGAAGCAAATCGCTTCGTTTGGGTTTGTGGTATGTTCACAACAAAGGATGAAATCCCGCAGTGCGTCTAGAAGTCCGATGATGGAACGGGGGTGGGGGAATTAGATCATGTAGTTCTTGAGCATACTCTCCAAAATGCAATCTGTAGAAAACCGAAAGGCTAGCTACCTTACGCCTGTGCTCAAGACTGAGCAGATTGGTTTCAGGTGCGTCACCAAGTAGCCTCTTAGCCCGCCTCTCCACCTCCAAATTGACTTATACAAATCCATCTTTCCGTAATATAACAATTAACATGGAAAGTCTAACTTAATATATGAACCTTGCGAGCGATAGGACTATGGCAGCTATTGCCTAGAGCATAAGCGTTTAACTTATGATCTTACGATCGGAGTATCAAATCCCAACCAGTTTTGTTATTGAGTTTTCGTTTTCTTCTTTCTTCTTTTTCTGCCACGCGATTTCCCGAATTGCCCCACCAGGGTCCGCTTCCTTGCTTAGTCTGCTCTTGTTAGCTCGGTCTTGGGCATCCTTTTTCGTGACATTCTTTCTTCTATTACCGTGTTTTTTGGGCTTATCGCGAGATCTCCCTCCGTTTTCCTTTTTATTACATTAAAAATAATTACACCATTTCAAAACCAATTCTTCCGATGGGGCCCTTTCGAGTTGGTATTGTAAAAATAATTAATTTGAACTCTTTTCCTCATTTTTTTTTAAATCATAAATTGTTTTCATACGTTATTTGATATATCTAATGAGTACGGGGATCCTTTTTTGCAGCAAATGTGGGCTTGAGCTTAAACTTTGTTTACTCTGCAAGTATCAATTTCAAAGCAGATGTCACATTTCCTTGGGGTATCATACTTTTGTGTAACAGAAACTTCCTCCGACCATTATACGTTTATATTATGTAATCTGTGTTAGTATTTACGCCATTTTTTATTATATTAGGGCCATTTGTGTAGGCCTGCGAGTAATTTTCCATGATTCCAGATTTTATCATTTTTTTATTTATTTATTTACCGTCTTATTGATATAATTATTTCTTTCGTTGTTTGACGTTTATGTAAGTATTTTGATATTTATATACAATTGGGTATGTATAATGAGCAACGAACATCCGAATCAAAACTTAAAGTATACCTATTACAATTATGGCTGCAGTAAAGTTTGAGCTGATCCACTACAAAGTAGAGAAGGCTTGTGCCCAACAGTGGGATATGTACACAGCTGAAACCAATCTACTCAGTCTTGAGCACAGGCGTAGGTAAGACTACAGTATCCCCTGCCTGTCGTAGAAGGCGACTAAAAGGGGCCTCGGGTTCACTGGGCGACAAGGGTGGGGGCTTTGTCGTCCGCCAAGGGAAGAAGGCGACATCGGCTGGCCCGTGTCGCCTTGCACTGCGAGGGCAGAGGGGAGGGAGTAACCTCCCCCCCGGGAAGAGCTCTCCTTGAGTACAGTGCAGAGGGGCTCCGGTGCGTTCCACTGGAGATCCCGGAGCCCCTCACCATGCACCGAGGAGGGGCCACCGGGGAGGTTTTAGTGAGTAAAACCCCACATAACCGCCGCCTTCCCCCCAGAAGGCGGGGTATCTTTTTGAAGATTTCCTCCTCGTTAACAAAAAAAAAAAGGTAGCTAGTCTTTCGGTTTTCTACAGATTGCATTTTGCAGAGTGTGCTCAGGAACTACATGATCTAATTCCCCCATCCCCGTTCCACCATCGGACTTCTAGATGCACTGCAGGATTTCATCCTTTTGTTGTGAACATCCCTCATACCCGAACGAAGCGCTTTTCTTCGTCTTTCATTATTCGTACAGCAAAGGACTGGAATAGTTTGCCCGAGTCTGTCTTTCCCTCCGATTACAGTGTGGGTATTTTCAAGAGTAGAGTGAATAGGCATTTACTAAGCTAGTGCGCCTTACCATCCAGGACTGCATTTCCACTTAACAACAGGTGGGATCGTAGTCAAGCACTTGCTTAGAAAGTTAAAAAAAAAGGTTACTGGAAAACCACTGGAATACATTGTAATCAATAAGTAAATTGAATTAATTAATTCCGATATACCGACACGATTACACGCCAGTTTTTCTTAGCGAACGTATTAGAGTATGGTAGCATGCTCCATAAATCTGTAGATTAAACTAACCTTTTTTTTGTAGACGGGGAGGAAATCTTCAGAAAGATACCCCGCCTTCTGGGGGGAAGGCGGCGGTTATGTGGGGTTCTTACCCACTAAAACCTCCCCGGTGGCCCTTTCCTCGGTGCATGACGAGGGGCTCCGGGATCTCCAGTGGAACGCACCGGAGCCCCTCTGCACTGTGCTCAAGGAGAGCACTTCCCGGGGAGGTTACTCCCTCCCCCTGTGCCCTCGCAGCGCAAGGCGACACGGGCCAGCCGATGTCGCCTTCTTCCCAGGTCCACTTTGGTGGACGACTCAGGCCCCCACCCTTGTCGCCCAGTGAACCCGAGGCCCCTTTTAGTCGCCTTGTACGACAGGCAGGGATACCGTAGTCTTATTCTTGAGAGCCCAGAACTACAGGGCTGAGATTAAGCTAAGATTAAACTAACCTATCGGGGAGATTGCAATCTCTCCGTCCGCGACTGCCAGCTATCGATAATTGTACCGATATCCACATCCTAGGAGCGAGATTGAAAAATATTTAGGACGCTTAGAAACCTGTAATAAAATTTCTATCAAGAGCTTTATATAACCTACCATTAATATCGAAGATGAATGCCGGCTTCTGTATAACATGCTGTGTATTTTTATTTTCATTACTCTCCAACAATCCTTCGATGCTATTAAAAGCAATAAATTCGATGGTTAACTTTGTAGTTGACAGATTTTTTTCATTATTTCTTTATTCTGACTATAACATCATTCACAAAGGTTCACTTAATGCCCTAGTTGCCGCCACTACTTTACCGAATAACCCTGGATGAGAGAGAGAAACATATTGGCAGGTGTAAGCACCACGAAAAAGATAGGTGACATAACAAAATACTTTAAAAAACAGATACATTAACATGCACAAATGTGAATTCATACTATATGTATACATACAAATACGTATATATTTTTAGGTTTTATATATGTGCATACCATCCAAGTTGCTGAACTCAAAATGCTGAGATCGATGTGTGGCGTAACTAGGCGTGATAAAATACGCAACGAATTTGTGCGAGGAAGCCTGGCTGTACGCGACATAACCGACAAGATGCAGGAGAGTAGGCTGCGATGGTACACGTTAAGAGGAGGCTCCCCCGACTACGCAGGGAACCTGGCGCTACAAATTTCCCATCCCGGTCGCGGATTCTCAGACATGAGTGAGTGCAAGATTACCAAAGACGACGAAAAATCAAATCTGGGTTTTGAAAGGTGGCCCAGCACAGGATGTTCCGGCCTGTACCTATAATTCTGTAACTCAGCGCAAGGGTCCCTGAGATGGAAATAAAAATAATAACTTTTATTTTTTGTATGAAACCTCCATACACTCCATGACTTTACATTATGTAAATGAAAAAAAAATAGAATAGAATATGTCATAATTTTAATTTGCATTTAGCAAAAGCAGCAATAGACTTTTAATGTGGTTTCCTTGAAAAACGTTGTTTTGCTAAAAACGTTGTTTTTAGCAAAACAACGTTTTTCTTGTTTTTTCCTTCTTCCGTATAAAAAGTCTTATAACCTCATTTTCGGCATTTATTCTAATCGCGATTTTACACAATCCACACAGGTAGCCAAAGATCGATACCCTTTTTTTTAATGACGAACTACACAGATTGGCCAGAGAATGATCGATACCATCTGCTCTGGTCATACCTACTGTAAAATTATTTTCGCGCTACATTGTAAATAGTCTGACACGTGCGTGTGACCTGGACACGTTCGTAATACGTATTAGCTAGCAACACATAGCACCCAGCGATTGTTATGTATAATAACTAATTCAATTGATATCTTAGTGATTTACATTAACCTTATTGTATCTTTAATTCATAATTAATAATTTAGTTGATCATCATGTTAATTTAGCATTGTAAACAATAATTTAACTGGATTAGTTTGTAATCTAACTTTTAACAATTGTGAGGACGCGCCGTTGGACGGTATTAGTTAAAATAATTCCGTGTACAACGTTACGCCGTCTGAATAAAGCGAGTGTATTAGTTATTGGACTATTTCAATCCACCTACCAGTTATTACATACGTCGACGAAAGAATAGAGGTTCAGGCTAAGCGACCTAAGAGATGTGCCACCTCTCAATCAGGTGAAGCAGTCAAGGCCAGCCTCTCTGGCCAATCTGTGTAGGTCGTCTTAAAAAAAAATCGACGAAAGAAATCTCACAAGGATGTTTAAGACAGTTTAATACGATATTAGATAGAAATAGGAAGTATTTTTTGGCTTTAATATAGATATTATTATAATAAATAGAGTTTAAAATCAAAACGGATTTTAAAATAATTTAAATTGTTCTAAAGCGATCAATTTATAGCCTGACGTAAGTTTATTGTGAACGCAATATATTAAGGACTATAAAATGGTCTCCTTAAACAATTTATGTCCTGTTCGTAAATTCGATTGCCATATTGAAATAAATTGCTTGTAATCTTATACCCAAACAACCAGAAAACAACCGAATGAGCAATATCGGGTTACCTTACAGAATGGACCCACTTTTGCTTTCTTTTTGTAAACTTTGTCTTACGATTTCAAAAGCAATCTCAACATATTTATAGGTAACGATAATATCGCATAACGCGTGGGGTTTTCATTCGTGGTCGTAAATCATCAATTTTACAATTAGTTTCTAATGTGGATTAATTAATTTGAATTTCGAATGTAAATCATTTCTTTTAAAAATGTTTATGATTTTTGATTTCTATATAGAAGTCAATTACTGGCATTAGTTTCACTAATTATGACCTTTACTGCGGCAATTTGGTTTTATTGCCATTGGAGCATTTACTATTGGAGAACTGAAACACCGGCTCCAACGGATCGTAAAGAAATTATTATAGTAGACTATAAGCCTGGGCAATAAAGACCTTTAGCCTAAATTAAGTCGAGTTTTAATAGAATTTTCTAATCAAAATTCTTAATAGCTATAATAATCAAGTTATAAATTAAGATACAGGGTAAACAATTTTTTTAAAATTATTAAATAAAATAAGCATTTGCTTATGTACACATTTATAACAGAATGCTTACGTCTTTACAAATGTTAACATAGAAAGCTAATAGAAAGCCGTATAATCGAAAAAAAAAAATCTGTTCAAGAGATTCCTACTTACGTAGTAATCCGACAGTGACATTTCACTGCTATTATAATAGGTTGTCAAATATCTCCCTTCCGCCTTTTTGTCTTTTGAATTTCGCGGCTATGTACAAAGCGCTACAGAGCTCGTATCTAGCAATACTATACATAATTTGAAAGGTGTTGACATAACCTACAAAACGACGCTATGCATAATTAGTTTGGATATTGCGTTCAACAGTTATAGACGTGTAAACATGGAGTTCACTAACGCCGAAATTCGCGCTATTTTAAAGTTTTCCTTCGTTAAAGGCAAATCCGCTAGAGAAACGTTCCGTGAGATTAATGGTGTTTTGGGGGATGGTACTCTATCACTTGGAACCACGGAGTAATGGTTTCGACGATTCAGAGCCGGTGAAAACGACACCATGGATAAGCCAGCCGGCGGAAGACCTGTGACGACAAATACCGATCAAATCATGGACTACATCGAGTTAGACCGTCATGTGGCATCTCGTGACATCGCCCAGGAGTTGGGAGTTAGTCACCAAACCATTTTAAACCATCTGCAGAAGGCTGGATACAAAAAGCTTCATGTTTGGGTGCCGCATGATTTGACGCCAAAAACCTTCTGGACCGAATTAACGCCTGCGATATACTGCTGAAACGGAACGAACTCGACCCATTCTTGAAGCGGATGGTGACTGGCGACGAAAAATGGATCACATATGACAATATCAAGCGAAAACGGTCGTGGTCGAAGGCCGGTGAATCGTCCCAAACAGTGGCCAAGCCGCGAATTTCGGCGTTATTGAACTCCATGTGTACACGTCTATAACTGCTGAACGCAATATCCAAACTAATTATGCATAGCGTCGTTTTGTAGGTTATGTCAAGACCTTTCAAATTATGTATAGTATTGCTAGATACGAGCTCTGTAGCGCTTTGTACATAGCCGCGAAATTCAAAAGACAAAAAGGCGGAAGGGAGATATTTGACAACCTTTATATATAAAAATAATTATTTGCGACAATTTCACGTGTTATATCGTCACACATTTAAAATATGGTCCGATTTCTGATCTAATCGAGCCAAGAAAAGTGTAACTAATTTTTTTTTAAATATTTTGCATAAGTTGGGTAGGTCATAAGTTTCGGCGGCATAATATTTTTTTGTTTTCAAATTTGGAATCTTCCTTTTTTGTATTTGTAATTTATGTTCCATCCATCTTTCAACTCCATTGAGCATATTCAGAGGACGGTCTTAAAAGACATTTCCTTTCTACACAATCCTTCGACGACTATAATGTTTTTTTTTTGACGAACTACTCAGATTGACCCGGATTGAGAGGTGGCATAGCTCTTAGGTCGCTCTGTTTGTTGCGGCTAATCTCTAGACTCGCTGAAGGTATTTTGATGTGGTGTGGGGTCTTTCACTGGCAGAGAGCTAGGAGTAACTTATGCTTATTTTTTATATTAGAAAATTTTAAATAACTTTAGTCTTTAATCCCGGGTAACATCGCGGCACGCAATTTTGAATAGTCACAATAAAAATATTGAATAAAGTCTTTCCTTGTCTCGTGTGTATAAGGGTGGTAGTTAGTAATCCTCTGTCATGAGTAACTTAGTGTAGTCATACCCTTGGGAAAATCTCTCTTTCAGCCGAAACTGTAGGCGCAATATGTCGAAAACTATTGCCACTTCGGAGTGTGTTAGCACTGGGAAAAGAAATAGCAAAATATGGTAGAATTTTTTTTTTTTTTTATATGAAAAGTGGCAAACGAGCATACGGCTCACCTGATCTTAAGTGATCACCGTCGCCCATGAACATCCACAGCACCAGAGGAGCTGTAGGTGCGTTGCCGACCTTTGAGATAGGAATAGGCTCGTTTCTTGAAGGTCCCTAAATCGTAAACGTTCGGAAACACCGCTGGCGACAGTTGATTCCACAAGTTGACAGTGCGTGGGAGAAAGTTACGCGAAAAACGTACAGTCGTTGAACGCCAACCATCAAGATGGTGGCGGTGGAATTTGGAATTCTGCCGAGATGTGCGGTAATGGAAATCGGTAGCTGGGATGATTCCGAACAATTCCTCAGAACACTCCCCATGGTAAATGCGATACAGGATGCAAAGAGAATTTGTCTTGCCGCAAGTTTTACTTGCGTTAATTACATACGTACCTGATTAACTGCCTCTTATATCTATATATACAAGAGATGAGCCCTTGTGGCACTTCTCACGACAAAATTCATTAACGGAATGTCAAATTGTATTACATGTCAATCAAACTAAATTTTAATTCAGTAGTTCTTGCAGTAAAGTGAAAAAAACTTCACTTTTAATCGTATATACAGACGGAACGTACATATTCATAAATATTATAATAAATAGTATCAGGTGCCGACAATTAAATAACAAGCCGCCTAAGATTCGAACCGCCACCTATCTTTTTCATCAGGCGAATGCGCAGTTACTAGTTCACTACTGTCTCTTTAACCATTTAAAGCACATAAAAGTATTACTGGATATCAACAAACCGCTTATTTTGAATATTTAAATAAAATAAAATAAAAATCGAAAACTTTGAATAAGGTAAATCGTGGGCGCCCGACAATAAGCTTGTCAGTGGCTGGCCTTTGAACTGTCAAGCTGTTGAAGAAACCGGGGCAATTACATTGAAAATTCCCGCAAAGCTATCCTTAAGAAAAATAATACAACTCTTGAGTCAACTGACAGAAGGAGCTTATTAGCACGCTTGTCGAGTTCCGGATGATATTTTGCTTTTAACATTAAAGACTTCATCTGAATATATAATTAGAAAAATTGTTTATTGTTCTAATTATGAACAGTAAATTAATTGCGGAGTGCGAAACACAAGGTAGGTAAGGTCACTATTGGACTATTGACGAAAATGATTCAAGCTTGGAAAAGTAAAAAAAAATTAAAAATTTTACGATACTTATTTTTTAGAAGAAAATTCAACGATGGGTAGAGCTACTACCATTACCATTACTATTACTAAAAAAGTTACATCTGTACATGCGATGGAGAAGTAATTTTTTTATATACTTTCTAGGCAAGTGCTTGACTACGATCCCACCTGATGTTAAGTGGAAATGCAGTCCTGTATGGTAAGGCGCACTAGCTTAGTAAATATCTGACGGATAATTGTCGTGTATGTAATCTTCTTAAAGATTTGCAACAGTTAATACCACCCCAGTACCACACGTCGTACTATAGCTGCACACTAGCGCTCAGCGAAACATGGAAGAGATAGCTGCGCATATGTACAGTCGCGCACGCAATTGTTCATTTCTCCAATCTCACTTGGTTTCTACATATTAAAAATAGAGTGTTTTTGTTTATACTTTTTTATGTCTATGCTAGTTCGAAATTCTCGACGGTTTTTCGAGACTGCCACCAAACATTCTAACAAACTTCTTGTAAGTGCCGCCACTTATAAGCCTTCCTATAATAAATTCTGTCGCGTTGCCCGGAGGCCGAGACACATTCTTGACGATCCGGACGACGCGACTACCATTGCACAGGCTAGATCTCTACAAATCCACAAAGCGTCCATTCGCGACCGTCGGAGGTTGCGAATAATCCTTGCGCGTTACCGCTATTTTATGGGCAGGTCCCACCCCTTAGATGTTAGGAGCGTTGCTGGAGTTTCTTCGGCCACTTCTTCTCCCAGCGTCAACACTTCCAAGTGGGACTCAAAGTTAGTTTAGCTTTTTAAATGTCACTTAGATTATCCGTGAAATAGCTACCGACCGAGTCGTGGTTCGGCCCTCTGGGGCGCCGTCAGATCGGAATGCTTACGCGTAACCGTCCAAGCCGAGGTTATCCCTCACCGGGGGCCCCTTGTGTCGAGTTACTAGCAATAGAGGTTCAGGCTAAGCGACCTAAGAGCTATGCCACCTCTCAATCCGGTGAAGCAGTCAAGGCTAGCTTCTCTGGCCAATCTGTGTAGTTTGTCATTAAAAAAAAAAAAAAAAGTTAGTTCGTTTTAGCTAATTATTACAATATAATATAATAAATATGCAAAGTATAAATAACAGTCAATAAAAAACAAAATTAAAATTAAAAGAAAACAAATATCAATTAACATACTGGGTCAAGTAACGTGCGCGGAGTACGACAGGAGAGCCAATAAGCGCTCGCGCATGTCCGCCCGCGCTCCCTTCACTCCTATGTGATACCTGATTTTCGACTTCTGCGCATTAACGGTCAGCGCTAGAGCTATTAGCCGCCTACTATAACTAAGCTGTGCTTGTTCAGCACTTTTGCCTCCTATTGCACGACTTGCTCCTCGCTGTTGTGTATTGGTCAAAGTCGAAGATGTTCCGTGGAAACTTGTAGTAAGTGCAGCTAAATAGAGATTGAAAACTCCGGACGTTTTGAGAGAACAGTCTCTTCTCTATGCATTATTATTATACATTTTTAATCCAATCGATTGTAATGCTGTAATCCACGAATGGGTCGGCACGATAGTGGAAGTACTATGACCTGTACCTCCAATATTAATACCACCAAGTTTCGAGTTGTGATTGAGGTGCCTGCATACTAATGGTAGGTTGGCAACTTGCTTTCCAAATAGCTAGTGTGTCTATTTGGTTTCGTATAAAAATATAGGGAAAAGAAGCCGTGCAATGAAATGAAATCAATACAGGCTTGTGGTGTAAACAAATGGTGGTAAGCAATTATAAAATCTTTAATATTACGATGAATCAGTGAAGCCATCGAAGCATCAAAAGGTTTTAGTTTGTGATTGGTCAGCTGCACGTAGGAGGTACGTTGAAAGCCACACTAAACCCATTAAGATCTCAAATTACCCACTACGCCCAAACCACGTATCGTGTGACTAATTGGTATTAAAGGTGTTATGTCTTAATTAAATTACACTCATAATTCGTCGTAATTCTGTTTCGGTCGAAGAATTTTACTACGTTACAAATTTTGTACAATGAACCAACTTCTGAGGCGAATGGGAAATAGACTACATTAATTAGTTAAGTTATACAGGAGATTTTGTTGTACGCTCCGGTCAAATTTATCTGCGTTGGATAAATATCCCCTTATTTCGTTCATTGATAACGGCTATCAACCGTTCTTAGCCTTGAACAACTTCACTGGGTTGAGAGGTGATCGAGCTTTAAGCTCCATTATGAGTTACAATACGGGTGCTAGGTTCTTTAGGCGTTTCTAGGTTGCTATAAGTTCTGACTTACATAATAAGGCCTGCGTATCGTAAAAGGCGACTAAAAGGGCCTTGTTCACAGACGACAAGGGTGAACACAACGAACAACGAACGAACAAGGGTGGTGGGTCCCGTGTCGCCTTAGCATTACGAGTCTGCTGGGGAAGGCAGTAACTACTCCCGGTACGTGCTACAGAGCAGTGTAGAGAGACTCCGCTGATTTCCACTAGAGATTCATGAGCCCCTCGCCAGGCACCGACGAAGGCACCGGGGGGGTTTTAGTGAGTCAAATCTCATATAATCGCCGATTTCCTGCGGTAGAAGGAGGGGTATTTTGTTGAAGATTTCCGCTCCGTCAACAAAATAAATGGCGCGATAGGGACCTGACTTGACCTCAAGGGCCAAATTGCGAGATACTCGAAGATAAGGTATTTCAATTGAAATTCATATTTAGAAGGTGTACAACAATATTGCTACTTCGACTCGTGCAACGCTTATGTTGTTAAAAATCTGCCTGTAACGCGATAAGTAGTAAAAAGACCAAATAAGTGCTGTTGGTAACAAGATTTTACTGTTTCTCATAAACAAGGATAGTTTTGCTAACGCTTCCTTGTGAATAACTCAAGGAAATAAGGATTACCTCGTCCGTTAAATTTACGACATGTCCTAAGGAAAGCCTTGTCCTCCGTCCAAGGTCTCTTTTTATAATTTATTTGATTTGTTACGACCGCAGGTCCCTTCTGTTGTCGTGAATGTAACATGTAGACGGTGGATTAAAGTGTACATACTCGTATATTCGTACGAAAATTCAAAGAATGGATAATACACAAAAATATTTTTAATGAGAAAATACTTGAGACTACATACTACTAGATAACATTCTCTTTTGTATTAAATAATATAAAACATTTGTATTGCTAAAATGTACATTTTTATAGAATCGTTATATCCTTACAAGGATTTTGTGAACTGGACATCGTAATCTCCATCATAATCATGCGGCCACGTCCAATCTTTTCGGATGGGAGCTGTGCTCACAGCCTGTAAAATTTATGGAAATTGCATTTCTACATTATGTCCAACAGGAGGGTGAATTCCAAGATGGGGAAAAAACGTTTTCTTTCAAAGGACTGCTGTTGCTATGCATTTTTATAAAAATATTTCATGTATTTTTCTGCTTTATGAAACAGGCATCGATTACATTATATCTACACCGTTCGGATTGATGATTGATTATATTTATACCTACCTGCGTCTTGCGGTGCTACCTGCAATTAAACACTATGTAATTAAATTTTTTAAAATAAAAAGTAATGAACATCTGTCAGTGAAAGTCCCATCCTAAAATCGGTCGGAACAAACAGACAGTCAAAAATTGTAAAAAAAATATTACAAACAGACTCTCCAATTTTATTAATTTGTATAAATGACTTACAATATAACTCAAGTTACGTTTGCTCATCAGGCTTGGACAGGACATGGTACCTTGTCATTAGAAGACCACATGATTAGAAAAGTGCTCAAGCATAAGACAAGACTGAAATAGCGTGGACTGCCCTGGCTAACATATAGAACAATAACATATAGAACAAAAACGATACAGAGTAGATGTTTCTGAAGACAACAGATTATGATAGCCAACCCAAAAAACAAAAGTGGGTCAAAAAACTAATATTGTGGAAGAAAATAAACATCTAAAACAAGACAAACTTGTATAAATAAAACACGACTTATTAAACTTGGACTCTGAAGAGTAAGATATACCGGAGAAGGTAAAAAATTAACAAGTAAGTACTACGGTGCAATCCCTTTAAAGTTATAACAGGATCATAAACACAAAGATCCTTGGGGCTAGCTACGAAGTAATAAAAGGAAACTTCATTAAAGTTAGCCCAAGATACGGACCAAGTAACACTGGGTCTCGAGACTACTGGCGGACAGAACTGTTCTGTGATACAACTACGGAGATGCTTTAAAAGATCAAAGTTCAACGTGTTCTGTTACTCCTTCAATTATTTCAGTACAAATACATTAATAGAGAACTTTCTATTGCGTTTCTCTTCGAGTTTTATTACGGTTCCCACTATTAACATTTTGTGATTGTGTCGCCACATGTCGTGTAACTTTTAACGACTCTTTCATATCATATTAAAGTTATTGTAAACGAAAAGTATCGGGAGATTAACCTTTATACGATAAATGGGTACAATGTTAACTTTTCAGTTATTATTTTTCATTAAAGTTAAGTTGGCTTTGTTTTTAGGTTAACTAAAACTTTGCATTTGCATAATTATGTGTGTAACACTATATAAATAGGTTCCAATAGAATTAAAAGTGTTAAATAGATTATTATTCAAAACAAGATTATACAAGTGGCTTAATTCCTTAAATATTCATATATTTTTTTTATTTTTTTTTGTTAAAAATGTCTGTTTTATTAGTTATATGATATTCTTATTTAATGATTCAAAATAGTAATTATGACTGAAATGTATATGTATATTTATATAAATATTATATATATTGTATATGTATATATATATATATATATATATATATATATATATACGGATCGGGGTCAGGTTCGCACATCCTTACCGTGCACGAGGCCCAAGGCCTCACGTACGGATCAGTGGTGGTCATCAGAACAGTGACGAAAAAACTGCAAAAGCACGACAGCGTCCAACATGCTGTAGTGGCGATATCCCGACACACCGTCAGCTGTGTCTATTATACAGATGACTCTGACAACGCCACAGGAAGACTGATGACAAAGGCAATGGCCGCATCAAGGGAGAGGATAGTGGACTACAACCTGAAAATGGCCATGAGAAGCAGGGACACAGCGGTCGCGGAGAAGCTAATAGCAATGCAAGCGGGGCGTCTGCGACGCGTGAACCCAAAACGATCTCTGGCCACCTCCAAATTCAGGCATTATATATAAAAAAAAAAAATAAGAAAATAGTAACTGTAGAAGTGGCACTTTTTTAACAAATGCAGAGTAAACAATTTAAGTGTATTGGAAAAGAGCACGGACACAGGTCTGTGGTTGCAATCTAAGAATAATAATAAAAAAAATACATTAATTGATACCGCGTTTACAACAAATAAATAAATCTTATATCATCTCTTACTGACTTTAAGTGTTATTGCCTAAAACATATTGTTAAACAATTCATTTATACTTAACAATAGAGAGTTGAACTCGCATAGAAAAATTATAATCGGCTTACAAAGACGTACAGTAGTGTTTCAGGCCTCCTCTTCAACATAGCGAAGTTTTAATCTGAAATCCCTTTGTATTGTACTACAGTACGATTACGCCCAGCGGCTCTTTTGTGCGATAACAGATTTTTTTATATTTTCGAAAGACCTCTACCACTTTATCCGTTGCCTGTATAGAATGATACATTGTTAACTGAATTTATTGATACAAAGTACAATTAGATAATATTTTTTTATGGGGGGTACTTGATGTTAAGTGGTGATATAGTCGAAAGATAGTACGCGCTAGTTTAGTAAGTGCCTATTCACTCTACTCCAAGTACGATGTGGGATCCTTCCACATCGTACTTGGACGGAAATACTGACGCCAGCAACTTGTTCCTTTGCTGTACGCATGATGAACGATGACTCAAATCAAATTAGATCGTGAAAATATTTGTCCCCATTGAAAATAGAACCCAAATCCCTCGGCTTAGTAGGTAAGCACATCACTAGGCCTAGTAGTGAACTGTTACAGGTTCTAGTTCAAACCGACGGGTTCCAATAAAGTCACAATTTTCGAATTCTTAAGAAAAAAATCTTTAATAAAATTAGACCTTACCCAAAAGGCCAAAAGGATTTATCTCACATTTCGGACTTATAGAGCTCAGTAAAAGCATGCTATGGGAATATCAAATAAATAATTCCAATTGATGATGCTTGATACAAAATCAATATTGATAATTATTGTTAAATAGTAATGACAGACTTGTGCGTATGTTTCCCGAAAGTCTTGCGTTTTTTTGTGCCAAATGTATGTCGATGGACCCAATCGCTATGTCTGTCTACCCCTCTCCTATGTCATTTCATCTTACATCGAATAAACTGTCTGCCTTTAGCCCTCTCTTAGTGTTGAGAGCTGTATGTTATTACTGTGGGAGTTACACTTGTGTGACGACTTTTAAATAAAAACAAAATTTTTCAATAGTAATGTGACTACACGGTTTTCTCTCAATTTCATCACCGGAGATCAAATATAATTTCTGCTCGAAATGTAACTCGAACAAAAATATAATAAACAAACTTCAAATATAAAAGCGAACTCACAATTATTCACCACTATTTGCTCGAAGTTTACCCTTTACAATCAAAAATGCAAAATGCTTGCTGTTTTGTTTATATTCTATGAATACGAAAACTGTAAAACTCATTTCACTAAAAAAATAATATGAAAAATGTTAAATAAGGAGAGATGGCTCTGTTCTTGCCGCCGTGTTATAGTTCCATCTTCTTAAATGTACATTTAGCTCACAGAGTAATGCATTCCATGATACCTTATTTTTGTGAAGTTTACACACTAAACTGAACCCAATTACTTTGCCACAATGCTTATCTACAGTATTTTTTCTTTCCTTTCCTGCTATTTATATCTCTCTAAAGTTGAATATTAAACTGTTTTGTACAACATATTTATATGTGGCAATATTTTCACGTACAATAACTATATATTTAAGTAGTTAATCGTTTAATTAAAGTATGTTAGAATAGAGTTAGAGTGCGTGTCATTTGAAAGGTGGCACGAGAAATTTTATTAAAGAACAAAGGTGTAAATTCAGCAAGACAGCACGTAGCAGTGGGACTACACCTACAACTAATTGATGGTAGATGTGAGTCAATCAGTCTTGGAATGAAGGCCACACTTAATTTTGACGTATTTTATAACAACAACAGAAGTCTCAACGACCTTTTAACGATGGTAAGAGGTCGAAAGCATGGCAGAAGGCGTTAGGAAAGACGATGAATGATGATAAATAATCGAAATAAACTTATAAAATTAAAATCTTATCAAACACATATATTTACCTCGTAAAATTCAGTTCTCTGGTAGCTTTAGTTAAACTTGAAATTAGCATAGTACTAACTGATAATAGTTAAAATTAAACGCTACATAACTTTGAGGTGGTAAAAACATATGAACATTGCGTAATTACAGTTATTTAGCACCGAGCAAATAAGATTATGGAAGCCGCAGATATGAAATAACAATAACAATTATTTTAATTTAAATTACGTCTCTGAATCTTTATGACTCTGCACCAGCATAGGAAACTGAACGAATGAAATAAAAATGCCGGGACAGAGGAAATAAACGAAAGTATGCATTATTATGACGATGATTTCGAACAGGAATTTTAAGAGATTTCTCTTGTGTATTAACTTTATTAAATAGATGCAATGTAATTGCGTTTATACTTTAATATATTGATGCTAAAATGCATCCATATAGCGTTAAAAGTATAAACTACAGTCGTCATAGTTGTATTTATTTTTAACACAATAGATAAGCTAAGACCACGTGGGAAAATAATCTACTATTTTATCACACAAAAACTACCTCTGGTGAAGGTTTGAAAATATTGATAAATATTAATCATATATAAATATTTACAATCCTAGAGCAGTTCTTAGTACGTTGCCGATTTGCTATTGGGGATTAGGTTCCTTTTTTAAAGGTTCTTTGAGTTGTATTTTTGTCGATTCGAAAAATACCTCTATTCAATAATAATAATATTTTATTATTGATATTTCTTTGAAATTTACATACAGCACATATAACTTATACAGTTTCTCGTAGATTCTTAACAATTTGTGAAAGACTGGTGTCTATACTAGGGTACCCTGTCAGCAGCCCTGTAGTTCTAGGCTCTCAAGAATAAGACTACGGTATCCCCTGCCTGTCGTGGAAGGCGACTAAAAGGGGTCTCGGGTTCACCACCTTTGTCGCCCAGTGAACCGCACTTGCACTGCGAGGGCACAGAGTGGGAGTAACCTCCCGGGAAGTGCTCTCCTTGAGCACAGTGCAGAGGGGCTCCGGTGCGTTCCACTGGAGATCCCGGAGCCCCTCACCATGCATCGAGGAAGGGCCACCGGGGAGGTCTTAGTGGGTAAATACCCCACATAACCGCCGCCTTCCCCCCAGAAGGCGGGGTATCTTTTTGAAAATTTCATCTCCGTTAAAAAAAAAAGGATCACCAACCCCCCACCATAGTTATAATATTACTGTATTGTTTAACACGCGTGCAGTATGTGTGTGGTGTGTGTGTGTAAATTTATTATAAATTTATAAAAATACATATATAGTCTAAAGTTTAATGGTAGGTTATATTTCGCTGACAAACGAATTGCCTTCCGCAAAATATTTCGCCGATAACCTAAAATTCTAGAACTTTTATAGGAAATATATTTAATAATATTCCCACAGGGCCCCAAAATCAATTAAGGAGTTAGAAGCCGAGCGTGTCGAAATATTGGATTCTTATATATCCTTTATTCTCTCTATGCATACTAGATGAGAGCGCAAGACACACAGCTGTCGTTATTTTTTAAAACTTGTTCGGTGATCGCGAACAAATTGGAGCGTGTTTTGGAAAATTCCAGGCGCTTTTCTTCCTTCAATAATGGAATTTTTAACCAAGCTCTTCTCTCCAATAGGACCATGGTAAGAATAATTCACGTGTAAACGGCTTATTTTACAACGTTTAAGTTTATCATGGGATATTTCAGCTGGTCTTTGTATCAACCGTGGCTACTTTTGAACAATGGATTTCTATAGGATATTTCTGAAGGCTATGAGAGATAAAATTGGCAAAATCCCTACCGAAGTAATACAAGGAAAATTAAGGTATGAAAAGTTTTTATTGAATCCTTAATAGTTAATGTAATAGTACGAAAAAAATTCTCAAGAGATTTTTACAGAATCGTACCACGATCCGTAAATGTCTATGATTAACCAACACTAAATAAAGAATTAGATACATATCTATTTTTCAAAATATTACTATAAATATAATATTAAATACGGAATTGTGGTCTTCTAATGTAATAGTATATTTAAATTAAATATTTATATAATTATTAATTATACATTTTGTTGACGAACTGTACAGATTGGCCAGAGAAGCTGGCCTTGACTGCTTCACCGGATTGAGAGGTGGCATAGCTCTTAGGTCGCTTAGCCTGAACTTCTATCGCTAGTAACTCGACACTATGTTACGCGTAAGCATTCCGAGCCGAGGGCGCCCGAGAGGGCCGAACCACGACTCGGTCGGTTGCTATTTCACGGATAATCTAAGGGACATTCGAAAGCTAAACTAACTTTAAGTGCCACTTCGGGAAGCGTTGGCGCTGGGAGAAGAAGTGGCCGAAGAAACTCCAGCAACGCTCCTAGCATCTAAGGGGTGAGGCCTGCCCATAAAATAGCGGTAACGCGCGAGGATTATTCGCAACCTCCGACGGTCGCGAATGGACGCTTTGAAGATTTGTAAAGATCTAGCCTGTGCAATGGTAATCGCGTCGTCCGGATCGTCAAGAACGTGTCTCGGCCTCCGGGCGACGCGACAATTAATTATATTATCTCCACCCGTTTTTATAGTCGATGTTCCGCGCGTCCGAACGAAGCGATTTGAGTCATCGTTCATCGTGCGTACAGCAAAGGAGTGGAATAAGTTGCCGGCCTCAGTCTTTCCGTCCAAGTACGACGTGGGAGCCTTCAAGAGTAGAGTGAATAGGCACTTACTAAACTAGCGTGTACCATCTTTCGACTATATCACCACTTAACACCAGGTGGGATCATGGTCAAGCGCTAGTTTACATGAATAAAAAAAATATATATTATAATTTATAATTATTCATTTAATATTTGCAGTAACTTGCAATGCACAGTACACTGCAAGTTATTGCAAATAAATGATATTAAAAATCTTATCTACTACCACTATTTTAATAAATTGTGAGTTTAATCTACGTTTATTGCAACGGAAACTACTTATTTAAATCTGATGGAAGACTGTGAAGAAAACAAAGATAAATTTATAGTCCATAAAATTGGATATAAATTGAAAATTCTACCTTAATAAAATCAGATAACTATACTCAATCTCAACATAAAATTACGTGATCAAGGTTTATTACCTAGTTATCACATTAATTATTTCAATAGACAATAAATTGAATTTAAAAAGAAATACTTATAGCAGTAAGAGCTTTTTGTTCCAGCAACAGGAGACCTAATTAGAACTTGCGAGAGATGTCCGGAGTAGCTAACACTTCGGAGTTACGTAGTGACATTACAGCGGGATATGTGCCGTAAACTTGCCGAATTGGGTTGTGACGATCAAGTTAAGCTTTCATACATGAGAACGTAGTTGGATGAATTGTATAATTCTAATGCAAGTATGAAATGGTCACGATGTATTGCAACGATAATCAAAAACGAGTGCGTTTTACACACAACTGAGGTAAAACTTTAGCTACATCTATAGGTATATTTGTATATATATGTATGACATATGAACGTTTGTTCTGCAGTTATATGCAAAATGTAACTCTAACTTATATCTCTCACCTTACCACACTTTTCGTAACGGTCTTACGAGATTACTCCCCAAGTCAAGCGGGAAAAAGAAGTTTTACTTCAAAATTAATAAACCTCAATCCGAATTAACGAATGGGCATAGAAGATTCGCAGTCTTCTATGTCCTAGTCAAGGCCAGCTTCTCTGGCCAATCTGTGTAGTTCGTCAAAAAAATCAAAAAAAAAAAAAAAAATCTATGTCCATTCGTTACTTATTCCATACTCTTAAAAGGGCCCTTTTTTTCAGTGCGGCGACAATCGACATTGTATATTCCTTGATATTCCTTTCATTTATTTTACATGCCTCACAGGATATTAGATACGTACGAATATAAGAATTAATAACAATAGATTATTATAATTTACCATTTATTACTTAACGATCAGATGTCAGACAAATCAAAGATAATGGGATACGTTCTTGATATGGATAACATTTATCGCCTCCCAAGTCTTGTAAATCGTCGTACACATTTTGATCTTTACTATCTTTACAAAATTCTTAACGGCCATGTTCACTGTTCGGATATTTTAGGAAAAATTAACTTTCAGCCCCGTAGTTCTGGGCTCTCAAGAATAAGACTACGGTATCCCCTGCCTGTCGTATAAGGCGACTAAAAAGGGCCTCGGGTTCACTGGGCAACAAGGGTGGGGGGGGGGGCCTTTGTCGTCCGCTAAGGTGGACCCGGGAAGAAGGCGACATCGGCTGGCCCGTGTAGCCTTGCACTATGAGGGCACAGGGGGGGAGGGAGTAACCTCCCCCCCCGGGACGTGCTCTCCTTGAGCACAGTGCAGAGGGGCTCCGGTGCGTTCCACTGGAGATCCCGGAGCCCCTCGTCATGCACCGAGGAAAGGGCCACCGGGGAGGTTTTAGAGGGTAAACCCCACATAACCGCCGCCTTCCCCAGAAGGCGGGGTATCTTTTTGAAGATTTCCTCCCCGTTAACAAAAAAAGAAAAAAAAAGGAAAAATTAACTTTATCACTATAACTAGATTTTTAATTCAACCCTCTCGTGTTCTACACTCAAACAACTCGTATTTAAACATATTTGTTCCACCTCCGGCGAAAAAAAACTATACAAGTAATCGTTTCCTCATCAGAAGTTCGCACTATTACAATGACAATTTCTGCAACGTGGAGGACTTAACTTCAGAAGTGGCTATTTTTAGCAACTCATTTATTAGGTTCACAACTTTAATTGTAAGTAACTTCTCCTGACTGGATTCTGTTTGCTTCTTCTAGTTTGTACGCGGATGCAAATTGTAAATTATAATAATCTAAGCATTCTCGGCACTGTTGGTCGATAAGAACTTGTAAAAAAATGTATAATGTAACATAATAGACAATAAGGATGTTTGTTGCTACAATAAAGAGAAAAAAAAGAAAAATGGATTTTTATATAATCTTGGGTTATACCAAACTGTTATGCAAATTACAATGTTTAAATACAATCAAATTATAATAATGTGCGCCTAATACATAATAAGAAATCCAATCTGCATTTAAAAACCATTTCTATATTCTAATATAAACATAAAAAAGATCGTTGCGAAAAAATATAACCATTATTTATATTTTATTGACAACTTAACAACAAACTAAGCGTTCGTTGTCAATAACTATTGAAGAGGTGAAAGTTCAATGCTATATTTTACCCGTTTGATACAGCTTGTTCAAGCTATTAGCATAATTTAACCAGTTTATTTTGTTAGACACTAGATTCTTTATAATAAATAAAAAGAATCATTGACATGTACATATTTTATAACACGCACAACACAAAATTTATGAATTAATCAATTATTTAAAATTTAGAAAAAACCGCGGTACCTAAGTGTGTAAGGGCTGATGAGACAAAGTACGTTGAAAATCCCAGTTCGATCCACGATATCGGCACCAATAAAGTTATTAGTGCCAATTTCAGCGTCAATTTACTAAGTGCTTATCAGTGAAGGAACTTAAAGTTTAAGTAAGAGCCTTTATATACTCGTATGTCCTACTGCTGGGCGCAGGCGTTCTCTGTAAAGAGAGTATAAGGGCATAGTCCGAATCGCGACCCTAGCGCGAATTGGCAGACTTCACATGTCTTAGAAAAAATTTCTTGAACATGTATTTTTCTTCACGATGTTTTCCTTCATGCGCGTGGTAAATCAGCACCATAAAATTGCATTGAACTCGGGTTGCTAGCGTACTATGTAACTTGAGCCAATCACCCGGACACTGAGCTTCCACGGCTCTGACGACGAGGACACTGCATATCAATATCTGCATATATAGGGTAAAGAAACGTTTATTTTACCAAAGGCAACAGATACCGAGTAACTAATAATATGAGTTAATAATAACCCTCGACCATTTGATCAACTTTCCCTCGTTTCGATTTCAAAACCGATAGGAGTTCAATTCTGTTATTATTTTTATTTATATTTTAATGTTTGTGTAAAAAACAATATAAGATTGATGTACTTATTAGTACATGAAGTACATAACACATGAACATCGAATGTGAAAGAGAATAATATTATATGGGTTTTCTTAATGTTACTATGATATTTTAGAATTTAAAGAGAGCGTCTGTGCGTATAAATAATAATAATAAAGTTAATCAGTCCATACAGTTCCAATAGTGCTATCTACTACAGGTATCACACCAAAATCCTTCCATACAAACATAAAATTACTTGATATTAATCCATCCACATACTTGCAGTTACAAAAAGCCGTAATCCTCAATACATGCCGTCTCACACGCAAATTCCTCAATTCCGACATCACCTAATTTTAAATACAAGTACTGGGGCTTCGACTCGTACATTTTCACCCTCTAAAAACAAGAGAAACAACAATGTTAAAAAAATCATAATAATAATAATAATGGATTCGACGATCATTGTTCCGATGGTGGTTTCTGCAAACGGTCTTATAGCGAAAACTATTGATCAACATCTTAAGAGACTTTCGCTGGATGGCTGGGTCAAGGGTCAGATACAGAAGGCGGTACTCCAGGACACGGCACGCATCGTCAGGAGGTTACTCTCTGTGTCGCCCTAACCACCGGTTGCTTGGGCCCTGCTTCGTTGCCGGAGGCGCACACTAGATTAGGTTTTTATAATGTTTTTATATTTTGTAGGATATTTTTGTATATTTTACTTTTTATATAAATATTGTAAATACTTAACGCATGGTTTAAAAAAAATAATAAAACGTTTATTTGCGGTAAATATGGTAACTGACATGATGACAATTTTTAAGTAGGCACTCGCATCGGCATGTAAAGTTTTTTTTTTCATCACTGACGGTAAATATCCATTTACGTTCATTTTTAGTATATTCGATTTTCGGTTTTACTTCGTAATCGTTAATATACTTGTTTGATTTTCAATCGTCGCGCTCGGACCTTGACCTTACGAAAGCGAGCTGATTTTACGAGACCGCAGTGAACCCTTAAGCATTGTCTACGTTTGCGTGGCCTGTCATCGGCTAGCCATAAACTGCCGTCAGAGGGATCGCGTTTGTCAACAATATAAAGTCGAGACCGTGCCTTCTGCAAAAGGAATAACGCCAACAAATAAGGGTTTATTCCTTTATTCTCCTTCATGGGTACTCCTTTTCATGTGAAAATTTATAGATGAAAATCTGGAATCGTTTCCTTTTGAAAGAGATATAAGGATTGTTACAGCAAATTGAATCGCTTGCTGAATAACCGATTTACATTTCTTTTTGCGTCGATTTGGTAATATCAGCTATCACGCCTTTTTAACTCTACCAGAATATAATATCTATCACTATCCGCTTTAAATCAAGCTTATTATTTTATGTTGGTCATCTAATGGCTAGTGATTACCGATGGTTATGAACTTCTGCAACAAATCAGAGTTTTCAGTTGCATTACGAACTTTTTGAACTTTTTTAATACAAGTTTTACATGTTAGTAAAAACAGTTGACGATCGGTGAAGTTCCACAACTTAGCAAAGTATTGGCATGATGTGATAGTGCATTAAACTTCTGCGTTTCGCCTAGGAGTGAAAATCGATATATGGACGTCGCTAATATCGATATTTATATCGATATATTTCATCCGATATACGAAATACCGTAAGAAATTAAATAAAAAAGCATTCTATTCTTTCTGTTATTTGTGGTTGACAACTTGAATAAAATAAAACCCTTGTTTGCGCTGCCATCACGAAGAGTGTAGTGTACGTTACTACACTCCTACTCTTCACGATGGCAGGACTCGTTGTATACATTTTAAAACCTATGCATGTAGTCTGTACTGCTAGCAGAATCAAATCAAATAATCTGGACTGGTATCCGAAGCAAGTACCTCTCAGTTGTGCGCCGAGTACTCTATTAGTACAAAACTTTTCTATTTAATATTAAACGCCAATTAATTATAAACATATTTCAATATATGAAAAATATCGATATATTTGTATAACATATCGCGTAGTATCGATACAACCTCACGATGTATTATATCGAAAAATATATCGATATATTTTTGACATGAACATCCCTAGTTTCGCCTGGTAAGTTGACGGCAACAATATCTTTTTAATAAGTTGGCAATGCACATGCAATCTCTGTATTGGGTGTTTGTGACTTGTGATGATCAGTTAATATCAGGTGTAATAGTGGGTAAGAACCCCACATAACCGCCGCCTTCCCCCCAGAAGGCGGGGTATCTTTCTGAAGATTTCCTCCCCGTAAACAAAAAAAAAACTGTAAAATACATTCTGAGTTTCTGACCACTCCGATTTATCATATATTTGATATGTCGATTTATATTTCCTACACATTTGTGGGTATGAGGATAAACAGCTTAATTATAACTGAAGATACCAAATCTTTACAGCTGAAGTAATTAACTATTAAGTTGAAATATAACAAACGCACTATACATGCGAAACGTAATAAGCAATTACGCGAATTGCCACTGAAACCGATTTCCAACTCCAAAACTTTTAATTAGGGCTATTAACGCTGGTGGCAGAGTGGGTCATTTTCTACTTTGGCCAGTATTTTTTTTTTAAAAAAGAAAGCTAGCAATATTTCTTTTTTTCTCAGAAATATTACTAACAATCTTGTTAACCATTCCAACTAAGCTTAAGCTTGTGCTAGGACATGGTTCACGGCAATAGTCGAATGGTGGATTCGAACCCACGACCTTACGATTCGCAGGCCGTACCCTAAACCATTATTGGCTATTGACGCTACTAATTAGTATATAGAAGCTTATATAGTATTTAGAAGATTTCCAACGTAACCACATAAAGTTAAGGGGTTCGACGCCCAGCTTGCACCAATGAGATTAAAGTTTTTGGGATTTCCTTACTTTAGAAATTAATCCCAACCCATTGACATATACTGGGCAGAAAGTGTTGTTTTAGTAAGTAACAAGCATACTTAGCTCGCTTCGCCGGGCTAGAATTTGCTTTATTTTATTTAAACAATTACAAACTAACATCATTAAATATTTTATTTAACTCTCACAATATATTCAATTATTCATTCTCTTCTATTCTCCTCTCGAGCGAATGAAGTTCATTACCTACACCCATGTACATATCAGTAAATACAAAACCATTCTTAACATTTAGGGATTTATTATACTTCAATATGGTTCATAATGAGATAAATATACACAACGCATGTGCCATTACAAATCTGGGTTATAAAAGAACAGAATATCATCACAGTAAATAAAAGTTGTATTTGACAGTTCAAAAGGAAAAGTGTTCCGGTCGTCACCAAACTTTACACGATCACTTGTCAAGTCAATCTGAAGATTCCCTGAAAGCTTCATGGAAATCAGTCTAGCAGTTTCGGAGCCTATACGGCAATTATCAAACACACACATTCTCTTTTATATATATAGATTTTAATTTAAGAAACTAAAAAACCGACAATTCATCGGTACAAGTCTAGTTGGATTCGAACCCACGACCGTCAAATTGTAAGCCACACCGCTTAGCTTATCACTGCTATTGTTTAATTTCTAAATAAAACTACTTTTACGAATTTAATTACGATTAAATCTTATTTGAATTGCCAACATAACAAGCACGTTACAGCGGTCATGATCATTGGGGGCTCAACTGAAGATGATGACAAAGAAAATTAAACTACTATAAAATCCGTAATTACTTTTAATTATTTATTGAAGATAAACATAAAAAAATACGTAAAGCAAAATAAAGAAATTATCCTAGGAATATTATGAAATAGAATTAATCAGAACCTAACCAGACTCTTATCAAACTACTCTTGAAGTAGTTAATAGAATCCTTTTCAAAAAAAAGTATATCGAAATCGGTTGGCGTGATATTGTCGTGACGTGATAGTTATTCGTCAATTTGTCGTACACTTAATTAATGCAAATTCGAAACTTTATATGGTTTTCTCATGGTAGCCATTTTCAGAATTGGATGACATGAGAAGCACGTGTTTCAATAAAAAAAAAGAATCATCAAAATCGGAATTCACGACAATTCTTTAGCAACAAACATAAAAAAATCATACAAACGAATTGAGAACCACCTCCTTTTTTGAAGTCGGTCGAAAATTAAAGTAAATTAAAGACTATTTACTATTTGATATATCTTTTATCGAAGCTGCCTACAAATGCATGGAATGAGATTAACTCTATTTATTTGTTGTCAGTGATGTCAAGATGCTTTTTATTTGTTTATATATATATATATATAATTTTTGTTGTTTTTATTTAATAGATAAATATTGACCATTTGCATTTGTAATGAGTTTATCTGGGCTTTATAAGCAGAGCGGCCACTGGATAAAATATATCGTGTCAATTTGACACACGTGTATTTGATTGTTATCGTTTTTTTAATTTAATACTAATTAAAATAAAAAAAATACTTGTATAGATTAGTCACGAAGCTATATTACTATTACTGTACTATAAAGGTCTGAAGACAGACGTCCGTGGTCGTATCGAAATTGTACACATTCGACTCACGGCTACCGACCCGTCTAGACAAAGTCTGGAAAGAGACTGGAGATTAAAGACAGCGGGATGAATAGAACGGGCCTAGAGTTGCTGAAGAAAGAAAACGAAAAATGCCTTCACAGGCTTGTACGCTGTCACGTACACTGTATTCTTATTTAATCTTTTTGCTGCGAGGGTTTTGTGAACGAGCTTCCGTCTCTTGCAAAATAATGTCTCCGAGATACAAATAACGGATTTTATACGAAAGAAATGCGCAAGCAACAATTGTATTTTAAGATATCGTTGGTATATTAAGAGATATATTTAGAAGTAAAAACATAACCGCTAATTATGCGTCTTCTTTTATTTCTAATAGTTATTTTGAAGTGAATAACTGAGCTTTGGCTCTTTTGTATTTCGCGCTCGTTGTCATTATTGAGCATTGAATTATCATAAATCTACCAATATCATAGTCATTAAGCATTCTTCTGTATGATTTTTAGGAATTCCCTGGTATATCTTCGGAATCGAAGGTCCTATGCTAATAAAATCCATGTGGGACCTAATTGATCAAATCCTTCCAATTAAAAAAAATTGTAATCGGTTTATAAATGACGACGTTATGTGTGCACAAAAATTCAAAATAAAAAATATTTAAAAATACAGACGCAATGAGAACTTCCTTTTTTGAAGTCGGTTAAAAACACACACAGCGTTTTAATGAAACGAAAATAATTCCCCCGGACGTATAAATCCTTTTCATAAACATCGGACCATAAAATTAAAATATCATAAAACCCCTTAATGATATGAAATTTGAATTGTATTTGATGTAGCGGCCATTAATATTATGAATATGGCATCGCGACGCGAGAACCATAAAGTTGAACAAACGAGAGAGGCGGGATAGTTTTTACCACTCAAGCTTCTATAAAAACGCAAGCCCTGAATTAGCTCGATTCTTTGTCACCCCTTTTGAACAACCCTAAAATTTCCTACTACCACCGTCTTTGTCTAACAATAACCACTACATTCCCATCCGTTAAACTGCATCAAGGAAAAACAACGTAAAACCACCCGAGATGAAACGAGATAGAATAAAATATATGCACTAGCAGAGGCGACAGAGAGAGCGCTATAAGTAGTAGTAGCTATGGCCGTATACTTTGTGCTGAGAGTGAGAGAGAGGAGGGTTACCCTCGCGCGGGAGCGAGAAAGGCACAAAATTAACCGTCGGAGGGGAGAGGAAGCGAGCTTCTTTAAGCGGGGTGGTTAGTCCGCATTCGACCGCGCTACTGATAGCGTCGGCTCTCGTCGAACCTTCAAGAGAGCGATTGAAGTTGTGAAAACATTTTTCTAGGGCAACAACGGCTATAATCTACGCAGTTTTTCTTATCATTACAAAAATATATAAATTATGTAATTCACAATGCATCGCCAACACTTATGATGGTTCAATGTAATTAGAGCTTTTAAAAGCTTTGTTAAACCTCGCAGTATTTTTATTAACCTTTGTTTTTTATTAACACAGGAACTTTTAAATAGCAATATATACAGACGGATTTTATATGAAAGAAATGCGCAAGCAACAATTGTATTTTAAGATATCGTTGGTATATTAAGAGATATATTTAGAAGTAAAAACATAACCGCTAATTATGCGTCTTCTTTTATTTCTAATAGTTATTTTGAAGTGAATAACTGAGCTTTGGCTCTTTTGTATTTCGCGCTCGTTGTCATTATTGAGCATTGAATTATCATAAATCTACCAATATCATAGTCATTAAGCATTCTTCTGTATGATTTTTAGGATCTTTGGAGGAAATTGTAATCGGTTTATAAATGACGACGTTATGTGTGCACAAAATTCAAAATAAAAAATACATAAAAATACAGACGGATTGAGAACTTCCTTTTTTGAAGTCGGTTAAAAACACACACAGCGTTTTAATGAAACGAAAATAATTCCCCCGGACGTATAAATCCTTTTCATAAACATCGGACCATAAAATTAAAATATCATAAAACCCCTTAATGATATGAAATTTGAATTGTATTTGATGTAGCGGCCATTAATATTATGAATATGGCATCGCGACGCGAGAACCATAAAGTTGAACAAACGAGAGAGGCGGGATAGTTTTTTACCACTCAAGCTTCTATAAAAACGCAAGCCCTGAATTAGCTCGATTCTTTGTCACCCCTTTTGAACAACCCTAAAATTTCCTACTACCACCGTCTTTGTCTAACAATAACCACTACATTCCCATCCGTTAAACTGCATCAAGGAAAAACAACGTAAAACCACCCGAGATGAAACGAGATAGAATAAAATATATGCACTAGCAGAGGCGACAGAGAGAGCGCTATAAGTAGTAGTAGCTATGGCCGTATACTTTGTGCTGAGAGTGAGAGAGAGGAGGGTTACCCTCGCGCGGGAGCGAGAAAGGCACAAAATTAACCGTCGGAGGGGAGAGGAAGCGAGCTTCTTTAAGCGGGGTGGTTAGTCCGCATTCGACCGCGCTACTGATAGCGTCGGCTCTCGTCGAACCTTCAAGAGAGCGATTGAAGTTGTGAAAACATTTTTCTAGTGCGACATCGTAGTAAATACAAATTGTGTTACTTTATGTTCCAATATTTTTTGAAACATTAACTTAGACGTAAATAAAATATATTTAATAAAAAAAATATTACGCGTTAATAATGTTCGTAGTGTCCAAAGCTTTTTTGTAAATTAAAAAATATTAGCTTATTTTGAAGAAGTTATTATGACAATCATTCTATCATCTGGATTTGTGTGCCCGTTATGAGAGATTAGAACTTTGACCAGGACTGGATTCTATATCTAGGAATACCAAAGAATATGTGTGCCAAAATGTTATTATATAGTTTATCGATATTGTCTATTATTATATCATGGATTGGAGTGTTCGCTGAAGAGGAAGTTTCATCTCCTTTGCGAGTTGCACAGTGTAGAGCGACTTGTTTGCAAAAGGTATGACCACATTGCCTTCGTACTTTATAACAAAATTTTATTTTTATACATATTCAAGCTTTTTATTCACAATTATTGCATTCAACTGCAAATTCCATTTAGTATATTATCTTCAGTAATCTACTTTGAATTTGATAATTATAACATACACGTTAATGGTTATAATCATTATCGATAGTACTACATATATATAAACTAGTGCAATAATAATTCCATTCATTTGTCCCTCAATCAATCACACAGAAGCCACCCGTTAGGCCGTCGACGGCCGCTTTATATTCCGCATGGACATTAAATTCGTCACGAATCTAATGAAGTATTCCATAATATTAAAAGATGACTTGACATAAAATACGGCAACATTTCTTAACTCCATCTTGATACTGTCAGAGCTCATATTTAACACCTAATAACAATCACATTAATTATACGGGAGTAAAAGACAATATTAATGTAACGAAGTGATGATTATTTGAACAAAATTTGTATGTCGGCTTTTAACTTGACATAAGAATAATTACAATATAAAGATATCTGTCTACCTTAGTCATGTATAAGACGATGTATCTCAATTTACATATATTTTGTGTGCTTATATAGAATCGACGAGCCGTAGCTCTATCTAGCTACAAATACACATCATTTGGGGACCCTTTTGAGACTAGTAAGCGCTCCCCTAACTGATGGTCAGTGGTTCCAAACCATACGATGATATGCCCGATTCTACTGTTGGTTTCGAATCATTTTATTTGTGAATCGTTTATTTCTAAAAATAGATTTAATAACGGCATACAGTAGAAGATCCCGATAGATATTTTTAAATAGCCACTAATAACTACGAGGTTAAGAAACGTTGTTCTGACAGAAGATCATTACGAGTAGAGGAAAGCAAGGTTTCTCTATAGGGAGCTTTAACGCTAATTACTCTTAATAGAGCTTCAAGCTAAACAACTTAAAAGCTACTTCTAGATACGGTGTTGTAAAAAGTTGTAAAAATCTCAGGGCAACAACGCCTATAATCTACGCAGTTTTGTATCATTACAAAAAATATATAAATTGGGTATGTCAATCACAATGCATCACCAACACTTATGATGGTTCAATGTGATTAGAGCTTTTAAAAGCTTTGTTAAGCCTCGCAATATTTTTATTAACCTTTGTTTTTTTTATTATTTTTTTTTAATCAACCACTGATAACACAGGTACTTTTAAATAGCAATATATACAGACGGATTTTATGTAATTTTGTTCAGTATATTTGCAAAATACCGTGAGGTTACAATTTGAATTTATTTCATTAACTTGTCCATTTATTGCCCGGCGTCGCTAACGAACCGCAACCCTCGCCATACAGTAGGTGGCATTTATGCGTGATAAGTTTAAACTTTATTTTATGTATACGTGTGAAATAAACTATCGTATATACTATACGTGTGTTTTCTTTTAATTTATAAGGTTCCAAAATATATGATGTCATTTTTTTGATAACCAATCAATTTATCTTGCCAATGCTAGGCCCAATCTTCCATTACAACTGTGTCAAAACAGTTCAGTGAATCGTAATAGTAAATGTTTAGCTATAACTTGAGAACAAATCAGTGGCGATAGCAGACTTGGGGCCTTTTGAAATGTCCCGATGCTTTCCGTCAATAGCCTAATGGTTTAGGGTACGGTCTGCGAATCGTAAGGTCGTGGATTCGAATCCACCATTCGACTATTGCCGTGAACCATGTCTTAGCATAAGCTTAAGCTTAGTTGGAATGGTTAACAAGATTATTAGTAATATTTCTGAAAAAAAAAAGAAATAGTGCTAGCTTTCTTTAAAAAAAAAATTCTTATCTTATGTTCGGTATTTATTGATTGTAATTTGATGAAGATAGATAAAGATATTTTACCTATATATTTTACCCTTAATTATAATTGGCCTAATTGATTTGTAGTCATCTGATAATCTAATAGAATCTTTCAACGGTTTTTAAAACGTACTACGATTTTTCACCAAACTCAACAACGGAATATCTTTCATACTATCTAAATTTGCAAACAGCACAAGGACCAATAACAATACTACATGACTAATGTAATATATATGTAAAGTAAAGATATGAAACCTTCTTTACTTAAATTTATTTCTTTTTGTATTTTTATGATTTTAAATGTAAAATGTCAATGAAATGTGTGACATTTATATATAATAGATAGAATTGAAATACGGACATTAAATGTTGTTTCTCTAAATATTATAAAGAAACGCAATTTAGTCTTTTATTTCAAACAAATATATAAACTTTATTATATATATAATAATTTAATTGCCAGGATCGTTATTAAAATAATGTCATATATACTTATGCTCTATGACAGTGATATCATATATTTAATCGTATACCCTTCGAATTTTGGACCTTGTAGTAATTAAACTTTTGAATTTTTCACATTATTGGCTTATAACATACAAAAAGACACCAAAACTTGGGCGATTACCACCTATCACATTTGAGACACAAGTAGCCGAGTTCTATGAGCGCTTGGACTGGACCAATCATAGTTTTCGGATATAAAAAAATCCTAATAAATATTGTTGCCTATGATCGACGATTCTTGGCACTTAAAAAGCACCTACAAGTTTTGTTTTCAACCGACTTCAAAAAAGGAGTTCAAAAAAAGGTTCTGATTAATACAATTTCGTAATTTTCCTACGATTATTCGGTAATACAAAGAGGGCGTGCGGGCGTAATAGCGTTTAATGTTTGATGCGATTTGAAGTCGATTTATATGTACTTGTTATTAAGTATATTTGTATAGAAGCAGTTCAGAGACATGTAGCCTCTTGAAAGGTAGTAATTGTTTTGCCGAGTAAGAGAAGAGAATCAGGTTACGCGACCTAAAAGCTCTGCCAACTCTCAACTATCTGAAACTGTTGCCTGGTCAGAAACCGTAGGTTCGTCACAAAATATACACAATTCCAATTCATACGAGTCGATGTCAGTTTAAATTGACACAATTTATATAGACAATCAAAATATTCAATAAAAAGTATTTCAAAATCTATTCCAAGTTTGTCTAGATGCTAGCAGTTCTCGCACAATTATTACAAACGATTACAAATTGGAGATGTACACTGACTCCACGTATCAAGTCTTAAGCATCAATAGCCTAATGGTTTAGAGTACGGCCTGCGAATCTTAAGGTCGTGGGTTCGAATCCACCATTCGACTATTGCCTTGAACCATGTCCTAGCACAAGCTTAAGTTTAGTTGTAATGGTTAACAAGATTGTTAGTAATATTTCTGAAAAAAAAAGAAATATTGCTAGCTTTCTTTAAAAAAAAACAACAGTATAAATAGGTTCAATCTGAATCTCTGCGTTTATTTATAAGAATCTTACGTAATTATCATCAGACGCACGCAATTACACGAGTTCGATTTATTTATCACAGTTCCGTACTACGATAAGCCGGTGCAATATATATATCGTTCAATATTTACGAATGGAATTTATCTAAACAGGTTATTTTATTTATTTGAACCATTCCGAACAGGTTGCCCGCTGTTATCGCTATCGGGACTATACGTCCATAAACGTAATTTGTATCGCCTATCCCGTTTAAATCGGAATAAACTTATTTGTTTCAACTCTGCACCGCGATTAAGCAAGGATGTAATAAAATTTTATTGTGCGTTTCATTTTCTCTCATCCATTTGCATTTCAATTTACTGGGCCATTTGGTGGAAATGAAAACGCCAGCTAATCCGTTCGATCGAGTGCAATGTGATTTAGCATACCAAGTTTTGGTCCGGCGTTCTCTGACACCCTCGGATCAGAATACGCCTCGAGTCGTTGGCAGTTAAAGTTACGGCCTTTTTATATATATGTCCCACTGCCTTCTCTACAAAGAGAGTATAAGGGCGTAGTCCGCGGCTCTAGTGCGTATAGGCAGACTTCACATGCCTAAGTAAAAAATTCTAAGACATGTAGGTTTCCTCATCATATTTCCTTCTCCGCAGAGCGCGTGGTAAATCAGCACATAAAATTGCAATAACAAATTTATTGCACCGGGGATCGAACTCGGGTTGCTAGCGTACTATGCAACTTGAGCCAACCATAAGCTTGGTGAAAACCGAACAGCTAAGCCTGTCTCTGTTTACCCCACTAGGATTAAAAGGACGTGAGAACCTATTTATTCATAAGTATGCTTAAGAGTAAAAACAAAAACCAACTTCAAATCGAATAGGAATATTACGTAACTAAATTATTCAGAACCTAACAAAACTCTCATCAAACTACCCAAGACGTTCATCCTTTCCAATAAAAAATAAATCATCGAATTCGATTGGTGTGAAACTGCGTTATTCGTCTATTCGTGGTGCACATACTTGATACAAATTTAAGACTTCTATGATTTTCTCATGGATGCTAAAATGAGAATTGGATCAAATTCAAAATCGGTTCACCCAGTTCAAAGTTATGAGGTCATAACAAACATACAAAACGTAAACACGAATTGACAATTTCATATTTTTGGTGTCAGTTGAAAAGATTGTATACTAACGTCCAAAGATAAAGATAAACATTTTCTCTCTAAACTTGAGGCGAAAGTTTACAACTACGATTTAAAAGTAACGACATCGAGAGTAGATGTATAGTTGTTATGATGTCTGAACCACCCGTGAAGAATTATATTATACCAAATGCCGAAATGATGGAAATTGCTAAAAGGGTCGAATTAATCGTGTTCAGCCATGCGCCTAGTTCCTCTCATATGCGGAGAACAGCCGAATATGAAAGATCAAATTACGTGCATTCGAATAATTTTAAAATTCGCTCCACCGAGTGTAAATTGAAAAAAAAAATGCATCAGATTCTACAGGCACGTTTTATTGTGTATTTATTAAATTTAGTTTAAAAAAAAACTAATATCAGGTACATTAGACTGCCCCGATCTGTTGTCTAGAGTACAGTTTAACGTTCCCAATAGACGACAAAGACCTAAAAATATTAAGCTCATCCTAAAACCTAAACATAGAACGAACATGAAGGCACACTGTCCTTTGAACCGGATGTACTCTGTTTATAGAGATTACAGTGAAATTTTTTTTTTTTTATTATTTTTAGATTGCAACCACAGACCTGTGTCCGTGCTCTTTTCCAATACACTTAAATTGTTTACTCTGCATTTGTTAAAAAAGTGCCACTGCTACAGTTACTATTTTCCTTTTTTTTTTATATATAATGCCTGAATTTGGAGGTGGCCAGAGATCGTATCGGGTTCACGCGTCGCAGACGCCCCGCTGCATTGCTATTAGCTTCTCCGCGACCGCTGTGTCCCTGCTTCTCATGGCCATTTTCAGGTTGAAGTCCACTATTCTGTCCCTTGATGCGGCCATTGCCTTTGTCATCAGTCTTCCTGTGGCGTCGTCACAGTCGTCTGTATAATAGACACAGCTGACGGTGTGTCGGGATATCGCCACTATAGCATGTTGGACGCTGTCGTGCAGTTGCAGTTTTTTCGTCACTGTTCTGATAATCTGAGTTGATGTTATCAAAAAAAAAATTAAATGATAATTCTAAAGACATTAGATACAGACCAATTGAAAAGAACCTCTTCCATTTAATGAGTCGGTTAAAATTGACCACTCTGTAATTAGCAAGTTACACTATTCTTCCACTTTAATTCCATTAAAGTGTTCATGTATTAATCCGAATATATAATAATGAGATGTGCCGACATAAAAGCAGACCTACCTACCCACTCGATTATGCTGTTTATTGTTATACAAATCTAATCGACTGTGTAATTGTTTTGAAGCTTTTATTGTGAAGCATTTTTTATTAATTTCGTAGTACCCATATCATGCATCGGCTAAACATTTCAAAAATTGACATCTGCTGATAATCCCAGCCATTCGCTATAATCACGCGTCGTCAATTTTTTTTTGTGCAATCCTTCGCATTTAGTGGGATCCTTTTTGTTCGATTCTACCTGCGACTAAGACTTCGAACAATGCACTTTTCAATGCTCACTTTTTTCCCTACTCCGCTCGCTTAGGGAAGGATGTGCGTGACGTTTCTAAGGACGGAAGGATAGGCAGGCTTCGATTCTTTGTCCGGATTGTTAGTATAGCATTAAATAATTTACGATTTTAAATAAAAGGAGAGTTAGTCTACAGGAAAACGCATTTAACTTTACGATCTTATGGTGGGAAATTCGTTTCTCAGCTAAAAAATTAAAAAGTTACAGCCTTTGAATATATAATATATGTCCCACTGTTGGGCGCAGGCCTTCTCTGTAAAGAGACTATAAAGGCATAGTTCGCCACGCGGCCCTAGTGCAGATTGGCAGACTTCACATGTCTAAGAAAAAATTTGTTTTTGAAATTTGAAATTCACCATGTTTGCCTTCACTGCTGAGCTCGTGGTAAATGAGCACATAAAATTGCAACAGCAAATTTATTGATGCCGGCACCGGGGATCGAACTCGGGTTGCTAGCATACCATGCAACTTGAGGCGAGTATCCGGCCACTGAGCTACCACGGCAATTAGTTTCCATTTCTTAAATAACACGCTACCATTCGTGCTCGATATATGGCGACCATAATTGTCACATACGAGTATGCTACATTAGGCAATAATTGCTTGAAACTACTGGAGCTAGGTGGAATTGCGTATAAGTTGGAGAGGCGTTTACGAGCTACATAATGAAGAGTTGGGTTGGTACCAAAGCACTGGGAACAGAAGAATAATATACCTCACGCCTTGGTTCTGTGAGACGTTCACAATCGTGCGCCAGCACAAGCTACTGTTTGACTATGGTTTAAGTATGGTATTTTCTCAAATATGCCATATATAACATGTGGTCACGAAAAAATTTAAAATTATTTTTAACTATCCTGAAACAACTGCTTATATAATGTTGAATAAGTTACATATTATATTACATGCGAGTAATCTTACAACACATTCATTGAGAGATCAGTTTCATTTTATAGAAAAAAAAACATAGTTTACTGGTTACGGAAAGTCATAAAATTTAAATGAAAGCTCAACATAAATTGGAATTTACAAACTATGGTATTTTTTTATCAAACAGAGTTGCTAGCTCCAGTCAAAAAGAACTCATTTAATGTTTAACACAAAAGATTTTAATAAAAAAAATGTAGACGGGCGCATTGTAACGCCGCCTTAGGTTGTCGCCAGAAACTATTTCTTCTATTGTATCTCATTGCTACATGGTCCTTTTTAAACATCGACTCGGTTTTCTATTTCTTCTTGAACTTTTTTTTTGTTGATTTTTTGTTGTTGAAAGCGTGCCTCCCTCCATGGCGAGGCGGACTTTGGAGACATGTGATGAATTTTAAAAAGTGTCTGCAGTAAGTGCCAAGATATGCTTACGGCTACATAAAGATGTGAACTCCCACCGTTCGTGTTACCATGTATTTGTAACGATGTAAGACGTTTAATGTTGCTCGTACAAAAAAAAACCTTCAAACAACATCTATTAAGAATTACGTTTTATAAAGGACTTTTACATGCAAATGGAATATATATATTACGGCTTATACGTGGAGTGAGAGCACTTTGGATCCACTTGTAAGAACAATGCGCCCACGGTGGAATGTAAACGTTGATATAGTTAACATTTATATGGAGAAAACAAAATAAGCTCTCACGCTCTTTTACCCTTTTTATATAACGTATGGAGTAGAATTGCATAAAGTTACATTTTACTGATAATATAATATCTAATTTTAAAAAATATATTTTTTAAGATTAGATTTTCAATAATTTCGACAACGAATGTACGTTATAAGGTTGCTTAGCAGTTGTATGAACCGAAGAGAGATATTTTAAATTTTAACTGCCATATCAGTGGTGGCTTACAATAGCAGCACAGAGTAGATAGTTGCTAAACAATTGTAACATTTATTGAAATGTTACGTAAATCAGTACTACCTTATAATAAATCTTTTTGTCGTTTACATGTCCTGTTTCTATATATGATTATCGATGTTTAAAGGAAATCAATAATAAAGGAATCGTATGCTAAACCAGTCGACAAGAATAATAGCGGCCTCACTTCGCGTCGAGCGGTGCAAAAAATAAACTTCAAACCATTTGCTTGATCGCGAAATAAAATCTCGATTAGAAATTTAGGAGCGTTCCCTCACGGTCCTTTTTCGATTCAGCCTTCAGCTTGCGATCTGAGCTTTATTATTTTATCCCTGTTTAACTTAACACAAGAGGTAGAGTAGAAATTCTGATCGAAACAAAAGTCGTAAAAAAATAACACCCAAGGTTTCGGATGCACGTCCACGGGACACGGAGCGTTTAGAAAAAATAAACGACGGACTCCAAGCCCGAAATGACCTGCGTTTTTGTCCATGGTTTGTTTTCGTTTTTGTTACGTTTGAGTTCATTTAGAAGTAGCCATGTCTGTTGCTTACTGAATTAACTTAAATTGCCTCGAGTCTTTTTTTTGGTTTAAAAATGTTTGTGCTTCGCTTTTGTAATTTGCAACCTTAGAACGTTTATTTAATTACGATTAATTATTCGAATAACTTGATTCTATTACAAATTTCATAGAATATTTTGTCTCCTTATTGTATATACTCGTATGTAGAAGTAGCGATTGCTCAATCTGTCAGCTATACTCTACTGACGGCAGCATTCCTAGAAGCATATTAAGCTAATCAGTTGGGTTTTACTTATTTGACGTATTAAAAACTTTATTAAAGTCAGGTACTCATCATACTCATGCTCTAAAATACATACAGAGATCAAAGAATACGTACATATAAGTAAAAACAAAAACCGTTTCAAACTTTTCATGCCTTAAACTCTTGGGTTTTGCCCGGTAAGTGTGGTACCGGCGTCAAAAATCTTCTTAGGTTAGAATCGCGTTTGCTGTCCAATCGATTTCGGGATGGCAGGAACATAACACTGTCATACTAATATAAGAGTTAATTTTCAATTAGAATTGGTCCATACACATTCACAATTTTTAAAGAAGTTCCAAATACTTGCGTCTAGCGTGGCTTCATTTGTATTAATAGTCTTTTGCCCATAATTTATGAAAAAGGCGAACGCAAGCAGAGCTTGGGTCGCGCTCCTCCAGCCTCACCTCGTGAAGGGTGGCTTATCCAAGGCAGTCGTAATAGAGCCGTAGACGAGAGCGGGCGATTAATGATTCATGACCCTTCGCAGCGCAGTGTCATCAATATTATTCTGTTTGTAGCTCGCGCGTTTGGCCCACCCTCGCCCGCGCCCCGTTCATACATAAATAAGCGCGACACGTCGTCTTCTCTGATTACATCGCGCCGATGTAGTGAGAAATAGTGTACTCGGATGCTGTGCCCGTCTTTTGTTCAATATATTCTCAAGAGACACCGAATGAATAGTTAACATAGTGAGCTCAGCGTGCATGTTTACGGTTTCGGATTTCTCCTAAAGATCCTAGATAAGGAAAGGTGACGGAATTTATTTGTTTAGCGGTAATAAGCTGATGTTACAATCGGCTTTAGCGTGAAGTTGTACGCTTATAAATTGATACGTATTATTTTCAAGCGTCTTTTTTCATCTGAGAGCTATTCAGTAACAATCCATATGTTGTCCAAGTTGTTTGTTGGAAAGAATAATCTCTATGGATTTATTTTCCTTTTACAATAGCGAGTTGGTTTATGCCCATCTTTGAAATCTGGATAACTTGAGAATTTTTTTTAAAGGAAAACGAGCGGTCAGCTTTAAATTTATTTAAGACATTCATCCACGTATATACATATATTAATTACTATTAGATATTTTTTGATATAGATTTTTAGAGATTTGAAATTTTATCTCGTCCACTGCTAAACAAAGGAGTTATACTTATGTTATGATGGTTATCATATCCTATATGTGGGTCTTAAGTAATTATTTTTTGTACTCTGACATACAAAAAATCGAACAACCAAAATTTATAGACCCTAACATTATATAACAACACTTAAACTTTAGGTATACATTTACGCTATACTTATTACATATATCAAATTATAATATAGAAATAATTTACATAGCATAAACCCCTGGCGTAAAGTGAAAATGTAACATAAAATGTGTATTAATATGTATAACAAACAAACAAACAAACATTTTATTTTCCCACAATAATTTCAATAACAACTTACTTAAATTACAATTATGGGCGGGGGACTGGTGTCCAAACTAGGAACGAGCCTGTGTGATCGAACACCAGGCCTAAACCCCACGGATTTTAATAAAACTTTTAAAACTATTGGAGAGAGAAGGAGAAGGTATATATATATATATATATATATACATAAATATTTATAAATAAATAAATGTACGTGTTTATATATACATATATATATATATATATATATATATATATATAAAAGAAGGGATATAGATATATAATTGTTGCTACGTGTCATGTGTGTGTGTGTGTGTGTGTGTGAATGTGTTTATTATTTTTTACCTATAAAATATGCCGAAATGTAAATAAAAAGATATGATGTATGAAAGGAAAGGAAATTGAAAGGCCCTTACCGTCCTGGCCAGGGGACATTAGACGTAGGGCAATAAAACTCTGAATTAATATATTAATCAGCAGTTATCCCTATTGTTAAAAAAAAACCCTGGCGTGTATAAGTTAATTATAAGTATAATTAAATCATAATTTAATTCAAATGCCAAGTAGGTATGCCATATTGCGTACACACGACTGGAAATAGTTCGGCGCCTTCTGACAATAATAGAAACACATCGTTACTAGAAATTACATCATGTAGCCTTAGTCCACTGATGATATAAAGACTGTTGTCACGCGATGCCTATGCCACGGGCGCCAGGGCTTTGTTCAAATATAAACATGGACACAATGTTCCAAATAAAGCTTTTGTTCTATTGGTTCAGTGGATTTTGTAAATCGATTACTGAAGCGTCATTAGCCTAATGGTTTAGGGTACGGTACGCGAATCGCAAGGACCTTGGTTCAAATCCACCGTTCGACTATTGACGTGAACCATAGCACAAGCTTAAGCTTATTGGAATGGTTATCAAGAATGTTGGTAATTTTTCTGAAAAAAAAAACAAAATAAATATTGCTAGATTTCTTTAAAAAAATTACCTTTTTTTTACGCGGGGGAATCCTTTATCCTAGGTGGGCCCGAAGGGATGTGTGGGAATCGGTCTGGTCGACCTCTACCCACAAAACCTTCCGCGAATGCCATCAGCCGTTACAATTGGAGTGCCCCGGATCTGTCAGTGACAGGGCACCTCAGCGACCGGCCGGTCCCGGAAAAGACCGGACTTCTTCCTCTAAAGGGGACTTCTCCGGCAAAAAAATTACCTGCCTAGTGTGACAACACCTATTGTGCTCAAGACTAATTTTATTTTCAAACTAAAACTATACGTGTCGAAATGAGTAAGCAACAGGATATAACACTCTAAAATACGTATTACTTCTTGTGTCAATCCGATTTGTCGTTTTACAGTAAGACGTGACAAAAAAATGTTGACAAGCAACATTAAGTATAAATTTAAAAGTTAAAGTTACAGTCTTTCTATATATAATATATATGTCCCACTGTTGGGCGCAGGCCTTCTCTTTAAAGAGAGTATTAGGCCATAGTCCGCCGCGCGGCCCTAGTGCGGATCGGCAGACTTCACATGCATTAGAAAATATTTTTTAAGACATGTAGGTTTCCTCACGATGTTTTCCTTCCCCGCCGAGCGCGTGATAAATCAAGACATAAAATTGCAACAACAAATTTATTGATGCCGGCCCCAGGGATCGAACTCGGGTGGCTAGCGTACTATGCAACTTGAGCCAAATGCCCGGACACTGAGCGACCACGGCTCTTATTACGTATATTTATACGTAATTAACTGTTACAGTTTATCACAGCTGGCCTAAAAAGATACATTCCAGTTTATATCACGAGAATCACAACACAGCCGTAACAATACGGAGCGAGTATTGCCAGTGGTGGCGGTAAAACAATTAAATATCCCTTACGGGTCGAATTCAATGACGTTAAAGCCCGCGAAAGATACGCTCCGGTCCTGATAAATGATGCGCCCGCTACTGATACAACGATTCGCTTTTAATCCTCAGCCCACCATTGTGTTGCCGTCGGTTATTTGACGTTAACCGTTTTCTTCCACCGCCTATAGACACCTACGTTAGTTTTTCGTAAATTAATGGCACCCTCAACTTTATCTCCGGTCGGAATCAGTCCAACAAATGACGAACGACTAATTTCAGTCCACTGGCCCATATATATTTATCAAAGGAGGCATTTCAAAAGAATTCTAATGAAACTTAATACAGATTTAAGTTATTTCTCCGTATTTTTATTTTATATTTTGGAAAGGGCTTTGTGATCTATGAATGGTCAATCCTTTTTGATTGATTACACATTTTATAAAAAAAAACTTTCACGTCTATTTAGATAAAGCGGGGTAAACAGAGACAAAAATAGCTGTCCGCTTTTTACCAACTTTATCCTCTATAGAATGTATAGCGTTGAATGCATCGTCATACACTAGGCAAAATTTTAAGCAGATATATATATTTTTAATGTAAGATATTTAAATATAGAATCATACTGCTAATCGGCTAGGAATTCGAATCCTCGGCCATGAAACCATAAAGTCTAACTCATAATCTCCCGAAGTGGCACTCAAAGTTAGTTTAGCTTTTGAATGTCTCTTAGATTATCCGTGAAATAGCAACCGACCGAGTCGTGGTTCGGCCCTCTCGGGCGCCCTCGGATCGGCATGCTTACGCGTAACATAGTAACCGTCCAAGCCGAGGTTACCCCTCACCGGGGGGACCCTTGTGTCGAGTTACTAGCAATAGAGGTTCAGGCTAAGCGACCTAAGAGCTATGCCACCTCTCAATCCGGTGAAGCAGTCAAGGCCAGCTTCTCTGGCCAATCTGTGTAGTTCGTCAAAAAAAAAAAAAAAAACTCATAAACATAAAAGCTACTAGGACACCACCTTTTAAACTAAGAAATAATAAAATAGGATAAATAAACGTAATTCCTAACTGATTATTATATATCATTGAAAAAAATACATATGTTATATAATATAAGAAAAAGAAAAAAGTAAGTTACAGTTGGCCAGAGAGGCTGGCCTTTACTGCTTCACCGGATTAGGTGGTGGCATAGCTCTAAGGTCGCTTAGCCTGAACCTCTATTAGAAGGGAGAAAAGCATATAGAAATTGTTATCTCAGTCTACCACGATAGTGTTAAATAGACGCGTGAACTTATTTATTATTAAAAAAACAGTATGTAACCGTATAGGTGAAATGTTCGAGTTACAATTTACTGGTCGTTATACGAGATCTAATAACTTAACCTCAGTTAAAAGACGTAAGAACTTACATTTTTCAAGAATTAAAACGAAATTTATATTAATTTAATCATCACCTCACATGACAACTATAAAATAAATCAAAAATGTTCTACGTGATATCTGTGAACTGTTAGGAAATTTAAAAAATCATAGTAACGATCCAAATCATTAGGGATTATGGTGTAAATTCGTCGACTTCGATACATTTGGGAGCGTTTGGTCAGCAGTTTGATTACGTATTTAATACGCCAGTAAACTATCCAACATCATTCCCTACTTGATTGGTATTCGATTAGAAACAGCTGCTCTCACTAAAGGCGTAACCTAAGCCCAGTGCTCTGCGATGGAATGGAGATAGTTTTAACGCTCGTAAATTTCGTTCCGAAACTAGCGTTCGATCGACTAATCGCTTTTGTCTGAATATTTGCTGAAGTTTAACTAAAATTACGTCAATACCTAAGTTTGAATGGACGAATGGCGAAGATGACTGGACGATATAATCTGTTTGGGAACCTATGTAAAATTAATATATGTAAAAATAAAATGAAATCTTAAACACACGTGCACTGCAAGACTTCAAGATACTGTACGTTTGCTATATTAATTACCAACGAAACTTAAATCACGCAATCTATATATATAAAAGAGAATGTGTGTGTGTTTGATCCGTATTAGCTACGAAACGGCTGGACCGATTTCAATGAAACTTTCAGGGAATCTTATGATTGACCTGACGAGTAATCGTGTAATTCCTGACGAGTAATTCTGGGACATTAAAAGTCCGCCACTGTGCAGTAGGGCAGCGTGGTGGACTGGCATAGTCCCTATGTCTAATAGTCTCTCTACAGAAAAAATCTATGGTACATATAGATAGGTCGTTACTATACCTCTTTTTTACGTTATAAGCACTTTATAGTATAGGTCATGTTACAGTGGGGAAGCAACCAAGATGTTTGACGTCCCAATTAGGTGATTTCCGTCTGATTTTAATAATTAATTATTCCAAATACAACAAATTTCTCTTTCAATTTCTCACGTCTCGAGATCTTTGCAATGCTCACTTGACATCACGAGTAGAGATGTCGCATAAGTTGAGTCGTTTGACGTGCCAGTGTTGTTGTTTATAAGCTAGTAGCGTACCCGGCCCGCTTCGCCGGGCTAGATTTTGCTTTGTTTTATTTAAACAATAAACTTACATCATTAAATTTTTAATTTAACTTTTACAATCTACAAATCATTCATTTCTCTCCGTATTCATTCACTTCTATTCTCTTCATGAGGGTGTATACAAAAACATTTCGGGCTCGAGTTATTACCAGAAATAAAAGTACGATTTTGTTGAAAAGGAGGAGTGCTACGATCGTCACCAAACTTTACAGGATTACTCGCCAGGTCAATCTGAAGATTCCCTGAAAGTTTCATTGAAATCAGTCCAGCCGTTTAGGAGCCTATATGGATCAAACCCACACAATTTCTCTTTTATATATATAGAAGATAATTCATTATTACATGAAGTAATAAAATAGTACGCCAAGCCCACTTCACGCATCGATAATTCGGCTTAAACAAAGCACAGTAGGATGCCCCATTATGGGAGGGGCCAAAATCGTGCAGTGCGTAAACGCAGCTGAGTCTGAAGAAATTTAAAAAGGGTGGGGGAGATCGAAAAAAATGGGACATCATTCATTTTACTTTTAATTAAAACATTTCCTCCACAGAGTTCCTAATTAGAAAACACAAATCACTCTTATTCGAGGCGGTTTTATTTTGTTTCACAGCAAATAAGGTGTCAAAATTTATTGTACCCCTAAAATTCCACTCGGTCGCAGACGACCCAAATCTCTTTATCTCGGCATTAATCTTTTAAAACCCATAAAAACGAATCTTTGGATCTTACCAAATATTTTGTACGAAATTGATGGAGAGACCGTCACTAATCTGAAGCTCAAATCTACGTGTGCCGATCAAAATTCTTAGAGGTGTCGATACTTGGTCACAGAATGTAAACAATTTTTGCCCTTTTAATAAACAATTTTTGAAACTCTCGTATCCTGTTAATTTCTACGGGGTAGAAAGAGATAACAATCACTATGCGCTTTCACAAAAAGCTCATTATATCCCTTTTAACATTGTATACTTATTCCTTTAGCGAGAACGTGTCAACATGATCAGGGAAGTTTCAGATCTCGTAGAATACTAGCGTGAAGCTCAGATATATTTTTCTGTGTCACCGGGTGAATAGTGACTAAGGTGTCTAGTGCTAGTGCCCTAGGATGACTAAAACCTTCTTAAAAGATGGAAAACGGACCTACAACTTCTTTACTAGATGCGCCGTTAATCGCTTAACATCCGATTAAGATACGAAACTTTGACTGTCAGTAAGTCAGATACTTAACCAATAGGTTATTACAATAGGTGGTGGCAATATCACCAATAGTTTAATTCTTAATTTTGTAAACATAAATATACCAAAAACAATGAATAATAATGTATCATTTTCAAAGGTCAAAAGTAACGCATCAAGTGATTTTGAAACAATAACACCTTTGAAATTTTTTGTTCGATCTATGCCTTCTCAGAAGTTCTAATAATAACTCGAGTACGTATATATATCACTACTGTACAACCACTTAAAGTGTGAACCGATCATGGCCCTCGCGTGGGCCGTTACACAGTTGGTATTCTCCTTACAAAAAAACATGAGGCACCCCGTTGTTTTAGAGGAAAAAAATAATGAAATATGCCTGTTTATAACGTTTTTTATGTAAAACGTTGAGAGTTTTAAGTGTTGTATTTATAACGAACAACCCGAGGCGTGTCATAAAATTTAAGTTCGGCCAAGTAAAATCAGGATTGTTATTTTAAATTGAATACTATTCGCTCTGAAATAAATATTGATACATAAAAATTTAAGTACCATTTTTTTTCCGCACATATCAAATTTTTTTCAGTAATCTGAATTTTTATATTTATCCATTTTTATTTATATTTACGTCTCCATTCTCAACCCGTATTTCTGACAGAGAATATTGAATACTCTAATAAAAAACAACAAAATAAAACACACCACTAATCGAGTTTCTTTGTTTTTCTAATACACTATCTCATTTCAGTTTTGTTTATGACTAATTAAAGAACTGCTGGTGCAACATACTAAATTTACTGTATATTATTTGATACACGTCGTTTTATAATTAAGAGAAATCATTCAATAATCTTACAGTAAAAATGTTTTTGAATAAAAATCAAACAATTTCACGAAGGCCTGCAGTTGGTAAAGTTTCATTAAAATTTCGATTTCTTCGTTTAAAATATACTATTATTACTTTTTAAAATATATTATGGTATTAGTTACAAATTACCAGTCAGTATTTTAACGTCTATATCTATATAATATTATATGCAACCTTTTTAAACGACAAACAAAACGATAAGAAAAAATTATCAAATTTATAAATATAAAGTTATAGAATAGAATTTGAAAAATCTTACGTGCATGGAAACATATTTAAATTTTGTTTAACCCTCATGAAACATGGATTAAAACATGAAGGCTAGATAGTCAAATATATATAATAATAAGAAAAATTATAGTAATAAAGAATTCAATTCAGTAATACCATTCTAGCAACCGTTCATGTCGTTTTTCATTCCTCTTAGGAGCTTCGGTTTAAAGAAAGTTATTTCTCAAAAAGAATACACAATATTCACTGAAATATTTGAGAAAACAATAACTGACATTCACTGCTTAAAATTACTTTCTTAAGACTATTGGAAAACTAAAGTTAAGTATTTAATAAATATGACTTAAGACTATTTTTAAAACTTACTATAGAGGCACAGTTTGTCTTGTTGTAAAGCTGGGCTGCCTCGTATTGTAATTTTTTACCGTATGATATTCTAATCATAGGTAACTGTATCTCATCTTTACGACCTCCCGAAGTAGCACTCAAAGTTAGTTTAGCTTTCGAATGTCCCTTAGATTGTCCGTGAAATAGCAACCGACCGAGTCGTGTTTCGGCCCTCTCGAGCGCCCTCGGATCGGAATGCTTAGGCGTAACATAGTAACCGTCCAAGCCGAGGTTACCGGGGACCCTTGTGTCGACTAGCGTTAGAGGTTCAGGCTAAGCGACCTAAGGGCTATTGCACCTCTCAACCCGGGCAAGGCCAGCTTCTCTGGTCGCTCTGTGTAGTTGGTCAAAAATTAAATTATATCTTTACGTCTAGTGTGGTATTTGTGTGTCTTTTTGTTGAATGTAATTTGTGTATTTATGTTATTTGTAATTTTTTTTAATAACATACATGGGGTGTATGTTAATAAGTATTTTTGTTCAACGTAAATTTTTTTAGTAGGTGTGAGGAAGTTATAATTAAATAAAACTTTAATGACTTTATTTTGTGTCCTTTGTAAATAATTTAGTCAAAATGCTATCACGCATATGTTTATGCAATATATATTTCGACCTCCTTCAATGAGGCCATGTTAAATCCAAGGCCAGATGGTAAAACAAATAACGTAGAAAAGATTATTATTATTTTGTAGGGACTTTTGCCTTTTTGGACATATCAGCCCCATCATACCTTGAACTTGGTAACACACATCGATCGCATGAAGCGAGATAGAAAGTCACCAATGTTGCATGGCCATAGCCACCAGCTTTCTCGCTCCTTCTGAGGTCGGGTCAGACAACAACATTAAAAAAGCACCCACATGTTGCTCCCTCAGTTTAAGGCTATCAATTAATGACTTTCTTTCCGCTTCATGTTTAGTACATTCCCCCATTATTATTATTGTTCCTCACAATAGAAAGTAGATTTGGTAAATGGGTGATTTACGAAACGTGTTGCCTATTATTATTAAGAGAATGGTTAGTAAACTAATTTTAAGTCTCGAGTCATGTGAGTAAACAATCCGCCGTGGAGAAGCGGTTGACAAAAATACCAATAGGGTGCCGAACGATCTGTCTCTAACGGCCGCCTCGCTTGTCATGGCCAATAACACATATCAATGTAGCGTGCATTTGGCCACGCCACTCCAAACATACTATTTCGGAACCACAAGCTGTGGATACATTGTTCTCGGACCGAGATAATTAATCAAATAACAGAGAGAATAGCTTTGAATACTGTTTAATACAACACAAACGAGATCAGTAAACGTTGTGAAGGGCTGAGGACAAAATTTACAATTAATACGTTCTGCACAATTAATATGAATTGTTTTGTTAAATTTGCCACAGCCCGGTGGGCTCTCAAGAATAAGACTACGGTATCACCTGCCTGTCGTAGAAGGCGACTAAAAGGGGCTCGGGTTCGCTGGGCGACAAGGGTGGGGGCCCTTTGTCGGCCGGTAAGGTGGACCCGGAAAGAATGCGACATCGTCTGGCCCGTGTCGCCTTGCACTGCGAGACCGCAGGGGGGAGGGAGTAACCTCCCTCCCGGGAACTGCTCTTCTTGAGCACAGTGCAGAGGGGCTCCGGTGCGTTCCACTGGATATCCCGACGGAACTCCTCACCATGCACCGAAGAAGAGCCACCGGGGAGTTTTGTTAAATTTGCCAACATATCACAGCTTTGAAGTCGTAGAGTACACAGATGGGTGGTGGTGTCCTGTGACGCTACAGCATAAATTTTTCGCATAACTTTAACTCAACTTCAAAAGAGGGTGCAATCCTGGATCGTAAGGCGCACTAGCTTAGTAAATACTGTCTGTTGTTAAAATAATTAAACACAGAGGGAAATGTAGGCACGGACAATCTATTCTAGTCCTTAGCTATAGGAATAATGAATCATGATCGATCACGACAGACTACCATTATTTTGCTATCCTTCGTTGCTATTCTGTAAGTTACTTTTTCAATCGTGGCACACCTGAAGCCATTTTTAAATCAGTTTATTTGAAATTGGTAACAAAAAGAAATTTTTTTACATTATTTTTGATAATTCCGTAGAACTTCAAAATAATAGACTAGTCCTTAAATTTAATGTAGAACAATTATCATAATCTCTGTATCCGATATTATTAACAAATAAAGAAATATGATTATTATTTATGGTATCGTTCAAACGAGCTAAGCCCATGGCGAAACTAGTGTTTTATTATTTCATAAATTAAAACTTTATAGCCATTATTCAAACATTTAATTATCCATGGCTATATCGATAATAATTTATTCAATTCATTGCTGTTTAGTTGCACAAAGAACGGACAGGTTTATTATCTCCGACCAGATATTTTAACGAACTCAAGATACGTCTAAAATAAAAGCGGAACATGCTGGAACATTTTTTGTTCATCCGACACGCCATTTAAGTCACAATCGTAAATTTTATTGAAATGTCGCAACAGCGATCGCCGCACGAGATGTCTTGTCTTCGGGGACGAATTTATGCGTAATTCGTAAACAAATTGACGTGTTCGGGTACGTTCCTTGAAGGGAGACTCCGTTTGACGACTTGACACTTCTTTTGAGCTTTTTTAAAAACATTTTCGATTCGATATTTATTTTCTTGGATCGCTCACATCAGCATATATTGTAAAGATATGTCCGTATGTAAATTAAATTGTGTTTAAATTATAATATTTAAAAAAAAATTTCTGTACAACACGAAAAAATATTTTAATGTAATAACTTAAATGATTAAAAGCTATTTTCGTAACAGTATCCAATAATTTAAAAATGGTATGGTCTGTACAGTCTGCAAAATTAAAAGTATAAAAATGCACTCAGATTATTATAATCTATTGCGTCAGATATATGAATATGTATTCGTGTTTTGTAAAGATTATTAAGTTCCAATGAGCGAAATTGTGGATAGAAATCCGTTGTACTTAAAAACATAAATAACAATCATTTTATATCGGTACACATACTGCTTTGCAGGATGTGAGTTTGTGTACTAATTATGCAAGTACTTGCAAAGCTCCTGTAGTCTGTCACTATGTTGAAGCCGTTCAGTACGATTCGGTTGTTAATTTTAAGTCGTCTTCCTCACGTCTTAGTAACGCTAGCGGGGTTGACTGGGGTAGATTTCGCTCTCCGCTTCTCACCAAGCTATATCTTCTATATATAGTCATCTTGCATTATCTAGAATATTGTTAACCTCTAGACTTCTGTTAAAACATTGCAGCAAATAATCTAACTGTTTAACTACATTTATTTAAAATGTATCGCGTCAAATTCCTTGTCCATTTGGCTGTACATGTCTTATTGTTAGTTTTCTAAAAAGTTTAGTTTTTTGGTCAGCGCGCGATTAATTCGATTGAAGGGTCAAATCCTGTCATGGTTCATCTTTTTCTCCAATTCAGAGTTAGAATGATATCGATTAGAGAGACAGCTCAAGACAAGGTAACTACTACACTCAAACAGTTCACAACGTTGTAAAATCTTTGGAAATAAAAACAGCAAACATCTATGAAAAATCACGGAATTACTATCGCTCCTTACCATTTGCAGTGTGAATAACTATCAATACAAAAACAAGGTAATAACAATTGGGTAAGTCGGATTTAATGTTTTGTTTGTTGTTTTGGAATGTCACTTCGCTGCATTGGCGAGCTCGTACGGCTTCGTAAGTCGTACGATATCAGATAACACAATAGCCCGTAAAATCTTTTTATTTGAACTTCCTTCGTTCCTGTAATCTGTTGACATTTTTCATTGTAAGAGTATCATTTTTTGCATTGGATTCAGCATGTTTTCTACAAAGAAACGAATGTCGCATCACATTAGATTCCTAAATTGTAGAAAATATGTGGAAATAAAATTGTTTAAACCAATTTTTGCATAGAAAACTTAAAATAAATTGTAAATATACATATTAAGTTCTAATAAGCGAAATTGTGGCTAGAAATCCGTTGTACTTAAAAACATAAATGACAATAATTTTATATCGGTACGCATACTGCTTTACAGGACGTGAGCTTGTGTACTAATTATGCAAGTACTTGCAAAGCTCCTGTAGTCTGTCACTATGTTGAAGCCATTCAGTACGATCCGGTTGTTAATTTTAAGTTGTCTTCTTCACGTCCTAATAACGCTAGCGGGGTAGACTGGGGTAGATTTCGCTCTCCGCTTCTCACCAAGCTATATCTTCTATATATAGTCATCATGCATTATCTAGAATATTGTTAACCTCTACTTCTGTTAAAACATTGCAGCAAATAATCTAACTGTTTAACTACATTTATTTAAAATGTATCGCGTCAAATTCCTTGTCCATTTGGTTGTATATGTTTTATTGTTAGTTTTCTAAAAGTTTAGTTTTTGGTCAGCGCGCGAATAATTCGATTGTTTGGTCAAATCCTGTCATGGTTCATCTTTTTCTCCAATTCAGAGTTACAATGATATCGATTAGAGAGACAGCTCAAGACAAGGTAACTACTACACTCAAACAGTTCACAACGTTGTAAAATCTTTGGAAATAAAAACAGCAAACATCTATGAAAAATCACGGAATTACTATCGCTCCTTACCATTTGCAGTGTGAATAACTATCAATACAAAAACAAGGTAATAACAATTGGGTAAGTCGGATTTAATGTTTTGTTTGTTGTTTTGGAATGTCACTTCGCTGCATTGGCGAGCTCGTACGGCTTCGTAAGTCGTACGATATCAGATAACACAATAGCCCGTAAAATCTTTTTATTTGAACTTCCTTCGTTCCTGTAATCTGTTGACATTTTTCATTGTAAGAGTATCATTTTTTGCATTGGATTCAGCATGTTTTCTACAAAGAAACGAATGTCGCATCACATTAGATTCCTAAATTGTAGAAAATATGTGGAAATAAAATTGTTTAAACCAATTTTTGCATAGAAAACTTAAAATAAATTGTACATATACACATTGACTACTGAATGATGTTTAGACAGTCACAATATTAAAATACGCATAACTTTAGCTGGTAATTATATTTATAGGTGGTAAAAGAAAGAAATAAGTTTAAAACTTATTGGTTAGATAGTTTGACACAGTTAGCTATTAAACTTGAGAGAATTTCTTCTCTTAGTTATGAACATCCGACCTTTGATTGCGTACTATACTATAATTGGCTTATATAGTGAGTGTATGTATGTTTATAGTAATTGTTATCTCACTAAAACAAGAAGAACATCAAAAAGTGTTGCAATAGTATGTAACCAACGCAGTAACCATCACAATCGGAAAAGTACCAGCACGTCATAGAATACAGGCGTGAATAAGATGTTTACATAATTTGCACAAGTGACCTAGGCCATAACTATTCATGAAAGCCAGAACCGTACCCGTAACTTCATTGTTTTTGTGAAAGTACAAAAAAAAATATTTAAAAAGAAAAAAAGAAACCGTTAATTTGCGGTGCTCTCGATCAAAAAGTACAAGGGTGTCATAAATATGCATGATATCTAAGTCGCCTGCAGCGCGAATGCCACGGCCTGTACGTGGCTTCCTGCTGCTAATGTTGCCATCTAAACAAGCTATCAAAGGTGCTTTACGCGGTCCTCGCCGTGTGTCTCAGCATGTTTATTTCTAATCGCCTCTTAAATATCGTTATTTTCGGTTCCGAATCGCATTTCGGTTGTATTTATTGGAATATATCTGGATGCATCTCGTTTACATTTCCGTTAATGGTTCTCGTTCACATTTCTATATCCAAGTCCGATTACGAGCGCTTTGAAACTGTTTCCGATGATAATTAAATACTTTACAAGGAATGTTTATGGTAAGCACGAGTCACAACAATAATACATCTCGAACGATCGCGTTTCCTTTCTGGAACTTGACTTTTATCTGATGTCGTAAGTAGTATCGGAGGTATCTTCTCTCGGCAGACATCCGTTGTACTGTTCTTACTTATCTACTTGCTAAATAAAAAAACTTTTCCGCCGATCGCCGGGGCCTTTGCTACAAGTACCGACTCATTTTTTTATCCCTTTATTTTCGTTCGTTTATCGCACGTGACTTGACAATTCTTTTATCTCCGACACTTTGTTTCCACATAAATTACAAGACCGTTCCGCTACCAAGTATCATCGCCGCTAGCACATCGTTGGTGGGGTTCCTATCTTTTCTCGGTTTCGTTTTGCATTCCTCCAGCTGTGTTTGCTCATTGTCTGTTCGCCTTAAATTAAAAAAAGATTTTGTTTTTATTCGAGCCGTCCTCCTCGCCCACGACTTTATGTGACGTTAAGTTTGGAATGAAGCGTCCTCATTGTTCCTGGATAACGTTTACGCAATGTCGCATAAATTAACTTCGCACGAGTGCTTTGCTGTATTTCGTGCTCACTTCATATTATATTCTTTTAAAGCAAAATGTGATGATCAATGAGTATAAAATTCTTGCAAAAAAATTGTTGTCCATAGAAGATTCATTCACTTAAAACAATGAATCAAAAACTATGACAGTAACAGGAAACGAGTCTGGGAACCTAAAAAGAAAAGGCAGGACAAATATTTATCCATTAAACTAGTGCCGGTAGGATACGGTAGACAGTATAATACACATTCTTCTCAGAACTATTCTGCGTAAAGCCAGAAGCATACATCTGCAATTACGGTTATCATTCAACATCTGTCATCTCTGTTAGTAAACTATTTTTCCAAAAAAAAATCATGTTCAAGTCCTACGGCTCCTTTTCACAGGAAGTCATGAGTCAGGTTGGATAGCAATGCACATAAGGTTACTTAGTCACGCGTCACCCAGGCACGGTTTGTGTACGCGTTCCGTTAACAAATCAAACTCTCTCTATGGTCGGGGTAATATTTCTTTGTAATTAAGTTCCTCTTGTCGCGTGATAATCCATAAGGTTAGAACTGTCGTTGTGATAGATCGTTTTTAACATTATAGCTCAGACAACATAGCATTTGTTAACGCCTTTGATTGGAATTGCTTCTAGTAATTTGAAAAATGACGTATTAAATTTCATTATAGTGACCAGTATAAAGTTATACTTTGGATTAGACATTCAGAAAGGATGCACGTGTAAAGACAGACAAAATTATGACACAACAGACGCAGATGGATATAAGTAGCCGAATTGATGTCATATTTGAAAGAAGAGTGGAAAGTTCGAAGTATATGAAATCGACGAATGTTTATGCAACGATGTGGAAGAAGCGAGAGGTGACCCAGGATCGTACAAAATGGAAATCCGTGATCTCTGCCCACCTAGGTCACGGTTGCTTTTGTTTAAGTAAGACTAAGGTTTTTTTTTTTTTTTTGACGAACTACACAGATTTGCCAGAGAAGCTGGCCTTGACTGCTTCACCGGATTTAGAGGTGGCAGAGCTCTTAGGTCGCTTAGCCTGAACCTCTATCGCTAGTAACTCGACACAAGGGTCCCCCCGGTGGGGGGTAACCTCGGCTTGGACGGTTACTATGTTACGCGTAAGCATTCCGATCCGAGGGCGCCCGAGAGGGCCGAACCACGACTCGGTCGGTTGCTATTTCACGGATAATCTAAGGGACATTCGAAAGCTAAACTAACTTTGAGTGCCACTTCGGGAAGCGTTGGCACTGGGAGAAGAAGTGGCCGAAGAAACTCCAGCAACGCCCCTAGCATCTAAGGGGTGAGCGAAAGACTAAGCTTGATAATTATGATTCGATAGTCAAAGTTAAAATGAGGGCCGGCTATAAAAAACTCTTAAGCAAAAATTTGTTCGCCGTGTACGATAATGATGTTTGATGAAACGTGAATAGCGATTGATCATATTCAGTAAATATCACCTTATTTATTATTTAATTTACAATAATTACTTAAACTCAAAGTGCTTTGCTTTGTCTTTCGAACAGCGAAGGACTGAAATAGTTTGCCCCCATCTGTCTTTCTCTCTGAATACAATGTGGGTATTTTCAAGAGAAGAGTGAGTAGCGATTGACTAAACCAGTGCGCCTTACCATCTAAAACTGCATTTCCACTTAACATTAGACAGTTGTTTAGAAAGTATTAAAAAATATATTCTGGCGAAAACAAATAACTTTGAATTGAGGTAAACGATATGAATAATCGCCAATTATTTTACAGTTTTTTCTTATACGACTTTAGTTTATTAATCATTAACATTGTAGTATGTAGTAAAATCATTGAAAAATGATTTTTATGGCTACTAACTTAAATTTAAACAATAACACAAAACCATAATTAAGATTTAGAACACTACAAAATCATTATTAAGAACGAACAAGATTTCATTCGTATCCCAAGTAAATTCTCAAGATTATCTGTACATTCCAACGAGGAACAGATAGCTCGACACACATTCTTCAGCCAACGTACTTCAGACCCTTACGATAGCCTATCGTTTAACTTCACCCGTGCCCTTTCTAAACTTTCTAATTACTCCACTTCTGTGATTATAACATTGTCTGTCTCCCCGATCTAACTTAACGGTTACTTGAGTTCAACGAACTTCGGCCGCTCCGATCAACGCCGTGAATGAGCAGTAATAGTCATTACATATGTGTAATAATCGAATGACTTGGTCGATTAAGTTACTGTCTAACGATTTCCTTAGTAGAGATGTGCCTTAAATACGTACTAAGTGTGTTTACGAGTAAAAATAAAATCGACATCAAATCGAATCAAATTTTAAACGTTATTAGGCACGTACGCTCTCTTTGCATTTCCGAATTAGCGTAGGAATATAACAGAATAGAATTAATCAGAACCTAAGCAAACTCTCACACACTACCCTTAAAGTACATCCTTTCCAATAAAAAATTAGTCATCGAAATCAATTGACTTCATATTGAGTTATTCGTACATTTGTCGCGCACATACTTTAAGTAAATTTAGGACTTATACGGTTTTATCACGGATGCCACTATCAGATCTGGATCAAATTGAAAGCACCAGTTTCAAATCAAAAACGAATTATCAAAATTGGTACACCAAGTCGAAAGTTATGAGGCGACAAACATAATAAAAAGTAATAGACGAATTGAAACTTCCTCTTCATTTGAAGTCGGTTGAAAAACACATTCAGCAGTACTATTGTTCTCATGGAGGTGTTCGGACATGATTTAAGTGACATTTTCAAGTTAAATTCGTTGTAAAAAAGTCTATAATTAAAAATTTACAATTCAACAAGTTAACAACGACATTTTCTAAATAAAATCCACGTTACATAAAGCGGTTTCACCCGTCAATTCTTTTCATCTGACATAAATTTGCCGCCAGTAATGGAAGGAAGAAGCTGTACCGAAAGTATCCCGAAACCATTTTGCAAACATTTGGAGTACATCCGTACCATTCTATTGATACAGAGCGGAAATCGTCGTAATTGAAATTGGCTACGTACGTAACAATGTCAACCGAACCCACAAATAAAATGTAAGCGACGACTTTTCTATTCTATTGCCAACGGGCATGTCCTAGGATCATTACAATAAAGTTATTGTATTGATGCCCGACAATAGGTGAAACGGGAAGTGTGAGCCGTGTATTGAGGCAAGTGGACTGTTTATAATTTGTGTATTGTACTGTTGGAATGGAGCCCGAGCAGCACCCGCCAGGCTATTGTATGCGGTCGCGAGCCGGGTTTCTAATTGACTTTTTACACGATTGAATATAGAAGCTAAACGATTATGGGGACATTAGGAGCGATCCAAAAGACTGTAACGGTGCTGAGACATTACGAGAGACGGGATTAGTGACAAATACAAAGAACCTTTTTGTTATTCAATGTTGCTTCCTACAAATTAAAATACTGACAGGCATAATAACAGACTATTTGTCTTTATTTTGTCTGCGGTAATACACAATTATTCCTTATTACATAAATCTAGACGCTATTTTATAATAGTATATTAATAATAGCATAGAATAAATAAACTCTCACGGCCATTAAACACTAATGCCTAGATAGAATTCGCTTTTTGTATTAAACCAACTCCAAAAATAGAGTTTATCAATTAGTGTATATTTTTTAATGTTTGTGCACCACTCATACCGCCGTCATTCGTAAACCGCTACTGCTAAGGGATACAATATATATAAGATTCTGTATTAATTTTCTTGGTATTAGGACCTTTGATTTCTAAGACTTAGAAACAAAAAACGTAGCTTTGTTTACAATCTCCAAGTTTCTATGTTTGCAATCGCAACCGAATAGGCAACAGTTTCTGTTTGGGGAAATACCATGAACTTACAGAATACCAGCTTGATGTAACTAGGAACTTCCTAAAAATGTCGGTAACACCTGGGACACATCAACACACAATAATTAGTGTGGTAGGAGTGAGTGCAATGACTGATGAGCATTGAAATGTGAAAGTTCCTTTGAGATGAGCTTAACACCCGGCCGCGGATTGAAATGAGAAGTATATACCTAATTTGTAGTTATTTAAAAGTTTCCAATCGATTGCTAAATTTGTGCTGTTGGTTTTTTCTAATAACACACTCAAAACTTAGGTTACCATTTTAAAAGTAATTAAAAGTAGTCTGGTACGAGTGGAATCTCGCGGTATGAGTGGACTACTCAAATTTCAAGGGAGCAAGTTGAACACTTTAATTTATCGCTGTTAATGCTAGGCAAAGCCCTTCACTTCGTTGCACCCTTCACTTCGTTGCACCCTCTACTTCGTTCGCATGAATTTAATTTTCAAATTTCTTAAATAAATAAATAAAGCCATCGGATTAAAGAGATAGTCAGAGATTACAGATTTCCATTTTTCACGGTCCTAGTAAACCTTGGTGTCTTGAACTAACAGTATATTTAAGGTTTCAATTTTTAATATGTATGTATAATGATAGGCAGATTATAATTTAGTGTTTGTATAGATATCGAAAGATATTTTAGATGTTAATAATTCCATTCTAAAAGTAGTTTTAACTTGGATCGCCTTTTACTGTACTAAAAATATATTTCAATAATTTTAAAATTCAAAATAAAATACTTGACGACATTAAAGAATGCGGGAATATAGACGCTTAATGTACTTGTAAAAGAAGTTAGCGCTTCCAGTTGGAATTTACACAAATCTATTTTGTAAATCCTTTTTTCTCCAAAAAACTCTTATTCAAAATTCTATAAAATAGCAGAACGGATTTGTTATATTGATTGATTAAAAAAAATAAGTAAAAATTTAAATATGTATAGAAATTGGAAAAATAAAATGTCCTACATAATATACCTCTATTTCAGTGGATTTTTATAAATACATAAGGAGACACTATCGACATACAATTATAATAGCTCAGCACTTCTTTAAATCAATCGTCAATAGTTTGGTTTAGGGTACGGCCTGCGAATCGTAAGGTCGTGGGTTCGAATCCACCATTCGACTATTGCCGTGAGCTAGCACGACCTTAAGCTTAGTTGGAATAGTTAACAAGATTGTTAGTAATATTTCTGAAAAAAAAAAGAAATATTGCTAGCTTTCTTTTTGAAAAAAAAAATCTATGAAAACAACAATGTGAAAAGTGTTAATAATAATCTAAAATAAATATATGAATTAGAGAGATATATGAACGAGAAAAAGACTAATGCTAAAGTCCCAAAACCACCAATAAGGGGGACAAGACAGTCAAAGCAATGGACAAAGAGCATTAATAACTTTGTCCATATCTACGACACAAAAAAATAATTAGATCTATAAATCGATACAGATTGTCAGTCCATAACTCGCAAACTATAATCGATTTTTTTGGCATCCCTTCAAGCTCGCCAGGGGTTCCAGTATAATTTCTTAACACTCGCAGATAAAAATCCGGAACTCGACTTCTTCCACTAATTAGTAAATTAAACGGTTTTACGTTTGTTCTTTTGTCAATTCAGACACGCCTCTCTGATATCCTCCTATTGTCTTATTAACGTTAATTAGAATTGAAAATCAAGACTATGACAAACTCGATACGACTATCAATTCAAGCTCGCCTTTTTCCCCCAAACGGGCACACTAAATAATGAATATAATTCGATTCTCTTAAAACTGAAATTTGTGCATACTTTCCAAACTGTTCTATGTGTGTGCTCATGAATGATCGGTTTAATTTTAGTTCCGTTACCAACATTGACAAATCTATAATAAATTAACAATAAATAAAAAACGTATACATCCTACTCATCGTCCAAAGACAAATCAAGGGTAAACGACCACCTGGAAGAACTCGTATTCCGTGGACATGGTTGAACATGAGCACAAGATCTTTGTACGCCGTATTAAAGATCAAAATACCCTTGAAGATAGCCGACCTCCGGCAGGCGATGGCATCTCAAGAAGAGAAGAAATAAATAACAGTACATCAATTTAACGCATCCAGCTTTATACAAACGCAAGTTTACTAACATACGCATCGAGTATGTGGGACGAAACCTGGGACGCACATTTCAATCAAGTTGCAGGAAAGTAGGCTGCGATGGTATGGACAAATAAAGAGGAGACCTCCTGACTCCTGACGTAGGGACTACAACTCTTCCTCCCCGGTGTAAGATCCAGAGGAAGATCCAAGACTAGATGGGAGATTCGGTCGGAAAGGTCGAGAGACATGATGCAGTGAAAGTTTTCCCAAAACGTCGAGGACCTAGCGAAGTGGAAAGCGAAAATCCGGATAGTGGGTCCCCACCACCATGCAGATGAGATGCATAGAGAGTGCAAATTTAACAATAAACAGATATTAATGATTTAATAACTATCGCGATATGTAATATTGAACACTGCGATGGACGTATCTTTATTATTATTTGCATCTGATGCAAAAACAGGATCACTGTAGAACGCAAAACTCCATTCAACCGCCTGGTATAATACTGTTAGGAACACGATCAAAACACGGAGGTCAAATTATATTGGAAATATATTTACTAACGCCTTAAGATGCAGACCGCCTAGCGGGTCAGACGTTGAACTGTTTATTAGAATTTTATTACGGTTTGTAAACTTTATTAAATAATGTCGTTTGGATCCTGGCCACGTAACACGTAAGCTTTAACAGAGCCAGGAACACTGTTGAATATGTAATGATAGCACTTCGTAAGTTGCAAAGTTTGTACTGAGAACAATGGCGGCGTAGGTAACACTTTCTTAGCACAATTTAGTCACTATGTTTGTATGAATCAGTTGTATGAATAGTTGTTTTATGCATTGATTTTTCTGTACATAAATTTATTTTCCTATAAATCATTACTTCATATTTACCGTTTCCGGAAATATGTACGTGACACAAAAGAGCCGCGGTAGCTCTGTTTCCGGGCACTCGCCTACAGTTGAGTAGTACGCATGCAAATCTAGTTCGTTCTCCGGTGGCGGCATCAATAAATTATGCCAATCGTAATTGTAAAGTGCTGATTTATCCCGTGCTGTGTTGAAGGAAAAAAATCGTGACGAAATCTGCGTGGCTTATGTCGTATTCTATGTGTCATATTAACCGAAACTACTACGCGTATATAAGCTGTTATGTAAAATAACTTTTTTTTAGTTGATGGGGAGGAAATCTTCGAAAAGATACCCCGCCTTTACGCCCCGGTTATGTGGGGTAAAACCCACTAAAACCTCTCCGGTGGCCCTTCCTCGGTGCATGGTGAGGATCTCCACTGGAACGCACCGGAGCCCCTCTGCACTGTGCTCAAGTAGTGCACTTCCCGGGAGGAGGTTACTCCCTTCCCCCCTGTGCCTGACTGGTGGACGACAAAGGCCCTTGACGCCTAGTGAACCCGAGGCCCCTTTCGTCGCCTTCTACGACAGGCAGGAGATACCGTAGTCTTCTTCTCGACAGCCCAGAACTACAGGGCTGAAAATAACTTATATTTATATATACTTATATATCTTTTTTTCTTTCTTTCTCCCCCTTAGTTGTAAATGTTACTAGCCTTAATACGCAAGTAAAATTGTCGCTAACAATATAGCCATGAATCGGTAAATAAAATATATTAATTAAATGAAACTACTTTTACGGATTTAATTAGGATGTAATCTGATTTTTATTTGTGCTCGATGATAATGAGCTCACCACTGTTACAAATGGATCTAATAAGCTTAATGTACGGCTAGCGGGCAGCTAAATCTGTGTCTATCTACGTTGTTAGGATTTAAAGATCGTGAGGGCTTAAATTAATCTTATTTTATCGCACGACGTTTCGGATACTTCACAGCAGTTATGTTGACACACAATTAAATATTTTATTCAAAAATATTGGTGCGTACAATTATGAAAAAACCATAACTGAATTAAGAACCTCCCCCGTGTTTTAATAAAGGCTAAAATTTAATGTAGAGTCGTTTTAAAATGAAATAGAATTTGTTTTCCAATAACATATTTGCATTTTGTAGCTAATAACAATATAAAATTTATAAGATATAGGAAATGTTCATTGTAAGTTGTGACGTTACAGAGATGCGGCCATTTGTCAGGCTGAGCCGACACTGCATTGAACCCGCCTTATCTAAGAAAGCTGGCTTTAGTCCCGTATCGTATCAAACTGAATAACCTGACTCGATATGGCTCCGAGCTGCAGCGCTGTAGCACTGTATGGATTTATTGGATATAATATAAACGGTTCCTGGTTGAAGCCGGGTCGTGGTTCAATGTATTCGTCTCGTTACGCTATATTGTTGGATTCTTTGTTCCGACAGTGAAATAATTTTCATTAGTTTTAAATATAAACTGCATTATTTTATGCTATATCCCATAGACAAAAAACGATCTTAAGAGACGCATCAAACATATAACGCCCTCTCTTATTCCAGTAGTATCATTCTTTCCTTCTTTCGCTCCCCCATTGCTGAGGATCATGACTCTTTCTCGGCGATCAATCACCTTTCTCCAGGCATTCCGGTCCAAGGCTCTGTAGAGGCGTCGCTGGTAGATGACTCCAGTTTATCCGACTATCACAGTAGTATCATAATTGTATTACATAGTATCAAAGTTATATTAAATAGCATCATAGTTATATTATAATGCTCTTGTGCCTTTATGCTCTTTCTTGTTCAATATTTGTTCGTCGTCGTTCGGAATTAGATACGATTTTTATAGTCCTATACCAACAAAATTCATATGGGACATAAATAACCAATTCAATTTCAAAACAAAACAAATCGAAATCGGTTCATTAATGAAGGCGCTGTGCTTGCACAAATGTACAGGATTACTCGCCAGGTCAATCTGAAGATTCCCTGAAAGTTTCGTTGACATCGGTTCAGCCGTTTCGTAGCCTATACGGAAAATACCCACACAGTTTCTCTTTACATATATATATATATATATATATATATACAGATTTGAAGTCGGCTTTATTTTTACTCGTTAATATAATTGTTGACGGTTCATAGAGTCGTATGTATGCAGAAAACCGCTGATGATAATCGATTCCAAACAACATCTGGACATAAGAAGAAATATAAAACTAACCACAATATAAAATTTATAAGATATAGGAAATGTTCATTGTAAGTTGTGACGTTACAGAGATGCGGCCATTTGTCAGGCTGAGCCGACACTGCATTGAACCCGCCTTATCTAAGAAAGCTGGCTTTAGTCCCGTATCGTATCAAACTGAATAACCTGACTCGATATGGCTCCGAGCTGCAGCGCTGTAGCACTGTATGGATTTATTGGATATAATATAAACGGTTCCTGGTTGAAGCCGGGTCGTGGTTCAATGTATTCGTCTCGTTACGCTATATTGTTGGATTCTTTGTTCCGACAGTGAAATAATTTTCATTAGTTTTAAATATAAACTGCATTATTTTATGCTATATCCCATAGACAAAAAACGATCTTAAGAGACGCATCAAACATATAACGCCCTCTCTTATTCCAGTAGTATCATTCTTTCCTTCTTTCGCTCCCCCATTGCTGAGGATCATGACTCTTTCTCGGCGATCAATCACCTTTCTCCAGGCATTCCGGTCCAAGGCTCTGTAGAGGCGTCGCTGGTAGATGACTCCAGTTTATCCGACTATCACAGTAGTATCATAATTGTATTACATAGTATCAAAGTTATATTAAATAGCATCATAGTTATATTATAATGCTCTTGTGCCTTTATGCTCTTTCTTGTTCAATATTTGTTCGTCGTCGTTCGGAATTAGATACGATTTTTATAGTCCTATACCAACAAAATTCATATGGGACATAAATAACCAATTCAATTTCAAAAACAAAAACAAATCGAAATCGGTTCATTAATGAAGGCGCTGTGCTTGCACAAATCTAAAAGATAAATAAATATGAATGGATAATACGTTTTTCGACGTGAGAAATATCAATAAAAAAAGAAAACAACTATATTACTATACAGTTGAGATATTTCTCCTCTGACCTACCTTTCAAAGTCTGAATAAGTCTAATAACTTGTAGGTTTTGTGGAATGAAATAGTCCAATAACTAATACACTCGGTTTATTGAGACAGCGTAACGTTTTACCAGGAATTATTTTAACGAATACCGTCACAACTGCGTGTCCTCACAATCTTTATACAAAATTAATTCAAAGTCAGATTACAAACTAATAAAGTTAAATTACTGTTTACAATGCCAAGTTTATGTGATACTTCAAGTTATTAAGTATGAAATAAGATATAATAAGGTTCAGGTAAATCACAAAGATATTATTGGAAGTAGTTATTATGCATAACAATTGCTGGTTGTCATGTGTTGCTAGCTAACACAAGTTTTAAGGAATTTACAAAGCTCCGTCGCAATGCGTAGTTCGTATGGGAATTTATCTGTACAAACTTCACTTGGAAGCCAGCTTAGTGTGTACGTATTTGCTATTAACCCAGATAAGTAGTCGAGGAGGTACGTTATGTAGGTACAATGCTGGCGTCGGTAGTGGGAAGCGTTTACTTAGCCGCTTTTGTTTTTGCTGAATTAAGTAGCATTTATGCTCTAAGTGGGTACTCAAACTAAGCAAGTAGATAACAATAATGTTTCTTAGCACCTCCCCGGAGCTCGAGTCTCGTTTTTGTTCTTAATTCGCTTGTTAATATTTGCATTTGTACTTTTTAAACATGTCAAGTTGATGTTTCTTTTTTCATGTGAGAAGGAACAAACGAGCGTGTTCCCTAACTTATATTGCATGCAGTGGCTAATGAAGTGTTTCTTTGCATTATCAACCGACTTCAAAAATAGGGGAGGTTATCAATCTGTGTCTATGTTTTATATATTTACTATTGTACTCAGCCCGCTTCAATGGGCTAGATTTCGCGTAATTTTATTTAAACAATAAACTTACCACAATATCTTAAACTACTCATTTCTCTCCGTATTTATTCTCTTCTCGAGAGGGTGAAGATCATTACCTACACCCATGTACAGTATCAGCAAAGACAATATCGTTCTTATCATTTATACAAAACCATATTGTGCTCAAGTTAATGTCAGAAATTAAAGCTGTATAAATTATTTGATAGTTCAAAAAGAGGAGTGCTCTGATCGTCACCAAACTGTACAGGATTACTCGCAAGGTCAATCTGAAGATTCCCTGAAAGTTTCATTGACATCGGTTCAGCCGTTTCGTAGCCTATACGGAAAATACCCACACAGTTTCTCTTTTACATATATATATATATACAGATTTGAAGTCGGCTTTATTTTTAATCGTTAATATAATTGTTGACGGTTCATAGAGACGTATGTATGCAGAAAAACCGCTGACGATAATCGATTCCAAACAACATCTGGACATAAGAAGAAATATAAAAATAACCACAATATAAATGGACTTTGATCTTCTATAATATAATAATAAAAAGCTCTCACATCTTTTAACCTTACAGAGGTAGATAGAGACAGCTTTCGCTATCCACTTTTCACCTAAACTCCTGATTCAAATATTGGAAATGTATCAGAAACATTTGAAAGTAAATTAAATTGTACCACAATGTCAATGTAATAATAATCATTACGAAAGAAAAGATAATTTAAGGCACTTGTTGTTGTAGTTAAATCTGACAGATAATTTTTTCATTGAACATCTCTAAAGTGACTTTTTAAGGACAGACATTTACCAGTTGCGTCGTCTAATATGGAGGGATGCGCCGTAAGTCATTCTATCAGTTCATCTGACATCGATTAGTTTCAGTTAAAGGATTCATCTTCCAGACCATTTATTTTCATTTAGAGGCGTTTTACTGTGTTGTATAGACTTGTTTGTAATTAGAAAGTATAGAAATTTCTACTATTATGTTTACAAACGGACTTGAGCGATGCGGGCGTGACCGGGCAACAAAGTGTAGAACCCGACCGGACGATGGGCTCTCCAAGTAAATTGGATGACGATCGAAACGTGACATTTTTATCCGACTACAAAAAATGGTAACCCTTCCCTTTAGTAAATTTACGTAATTCTTTATAGTCCAAAGATTTAGACAGTTCTATCTTTTAGTATAATCTAATGTAAGCTTTAACGGCTTAGATATTCAATTAGGTTTAGGTGACCTGCACATTATAAAGAGGCCTAGGTTTTATCAACACGGGGTGTTTGGGTCCTGAGATCTGATTCTAGGCTTGGATGTCATTCTATTTGCTTTAGCATTCTGACTCTAGGGCATTCAAGGGGCTGAACCACAGCTCGGTCAGTTGCTTAAGTCAGATTACTAGAAATTTTAGAACTAAAACCAAATTTATGGCCACATCGGGAAAGGAAGCTCTGAGAAGAAGTGGCTGGTGAAACTCTAGCAATGCTTCTATCATTAATAGTGTCGATAATCTTTTAGAAACGCGCTGTCACACTCTGTGGTGAGTGCGGTAGGACTCTACGAAAATTTGTCTTTATCCTACCTTGCTTATTGGTTTGTCAATTGTTACTCTGTAAAGTCTGTGGCTAGTTCGAGAGAGAGAGAAATAGCGTCAATATTATGTACTGAGTGAGGGAAAGATCTAAATCGACGTGAAGATCGAGATTATGCACGTACCAATGGTGCTCCCATGGCGCGTCCCATAAAACGTTTCTGGTTTGCCTACACACCTCTTCTTTCGGTTAAGTTGTTCTGTAAAAGTTAACAACAACAAGCAGACCATAAAAAATATTTATTTACAAACAATAAAAGTTAGAAATAGACGGACTTAATGCCAAAAGGCATTCTCTGCTAGTTTAGTGTTGTGTAGAGTAAAATATAAAATTTCCAATCTATTAGTTTTTATAAATTAAATCGGGAAAAAGTTTTGTCATGTTATATAACTAATTACTGTTCTAGTAAAGTCAAGTGTAAAGCACAAAGAGTGCTTCTGAGATTTATCGCGAGGCAAGTGCAGCGGGTGTGCCATCACAGTAAATATCCGTCTCACGCTTCCACTTCCTCTGAACTCTTGTCTATTGATTTATAGCTTGGGTTTTAAAAGCTAACTTTTTATAAAACAACTCGGGGCCAGTTGTTCCCAACTGTCTGCGGCATCTGGCTTCTTTAGTTCAGTTTTTACTTGCCGTTTTCCACAACTTTGTTATTTTAAACTTTTCGCCTAAAATGATGTTATAGAAAGTTACCTAACCTCTTTGCAATAACTTTCACTAAAAAAAGTGTTTAAAAATTGAACACACTTCGTATGTGTAAAATTTCTTGAATGAATTTAACACACACATAAATTTTAAGTTAAAAATGTGCATTATTGCATTTAAAATTTGAGCAAGGTTGTGTAATTTGTAGGTAGCCTATAAATTATGTTGAGCAGACTATGACGAGCAATAATAGAAGAATTTCGCAACGGTCTCTGCTGTTGCATGAATAGACCAGCCACCCCGATTGGTTCCGGAATGGGTAAATCGGGACCGTAAGAGGACGTAGCGGGAATACCAGCGTAAATAATAAATCACTGAATAGACAAAAACCCTAAAGTATAATGATTACTTAGTGAGATAGACGGCGATTTAACTTGAAAAGATAATAAATTCCTCCGGCGTTGTGTGTATCTGATAGCAGCGACGATCACTTAATATTAACGTCAACCGCACGCTTGTATATTAAATATTGTTGCCAAAAGATTGACCTCGAATGTTTTCGATTGGACAAAACCTAGAAAACTTAATTCAATAGCCGTATGCTATGCTGTCCTTGCCAGTTAATATTAGTTCCAAGGTCTATGCATTTTTTTGTTCCAGGCTTTATATTTTTTCACTTATCATTTAACTGGCAAGTCTGATAACTCCCAATTGATCACAATATCAGATAACACGTGCGAAGTTTATAAATTGTAACACAGAAATATATCCAGATTTTCCCACTAGAATATAAAATTGAACCCAATCTATATCCGAATAGTAGTTAAAGTTAAAAGTTAGTATAAAGTTATCTATGTATATTTTAATTTACTGATAGCCAAACAGTGAACATTTTTGAAATATCGGAATTAGCACTCTTAGTGTCAGTTGCTTAGCCTAACATCGCCTTAATTGGCCATAAATTAAGCTGCAGTTAACCAGTTCTTGCCTTTAAAGCTAACTTTTTATAAAACAACTCGGGGCCAGTTGTTCCCAACTGTCTGCGGCATCTGGCTTCTTTAGTTCAGTTTTTACTTGCCGTTTTCCACAACTTTGTTATTTTAAACTTTTCGCCTAAAATGATGTTATAGAAAGTTACCTAACGTCTTTGCAATCTTCACTAAAAAAGTGTTTAAAAATTGAACACACTTCGTATGTGTAAAATTTCTTGAATGAATTTAACACACACACATAAATTTTAAGTTAAAATGTGCATTATTGCATTTAAAATTTGAGCAAGGTTGTGTAATTTGTAGGTAGCCTATAAATTATGTTGAGCAGACTATGACGAGCAATAATAGAAGAATTTCGCAACGGTCTCTGCTGTTGCATGAATAGACCAGCCACCCCGATTGGTTCCGGAATGGGTAAATCGGGACCGTAAGAGGACGTAGCGGGAATACCAGCGTAAATAATAAATCACTGAATAGACAAAAACCCTAAAGTATAATGATTACTTAGTGAGATAGACGGCGATTTAACTTGAAAAGATAATAAATTCCTCCGGCGTTGTGTGTATCTGATAGCAGCGACGATCACTTAATATTAACGTCAACCGCACGCTTGTATATTAAATATTGTTGCCAAAAGATTGACCTCGAATGTTTTCGATTGGACAAAACCTAGAAAACTTAATTCAATAGCCGTATGCTATGCTGTCCTTGCCAGTTAATATTAGTTCCAAGGTCTATGCATTTTTTTGTTCCAGGCTTTATATTTTTTCACTTATCATTTAACTGGCAAGTCTGATAACTCCCAATTGATCACAATATCAGATAACACGTGCGAAGTTTATAAATTGTAACACAGAAATATATCCAGATTTTCCCACTAGAATATAAAATTGAACCCAATCTATATCCGAATAGTAGTTATAAATAAAGTTATCTATGTATATTTTAATTTACTGATAGCCAAACAGTGAACATTTTTGAAATATCGGAATTAGCACTCTTAGTGTCAGTTGCTTAGCCTAACATCGCCTTAATTGGCCATAAATTAAGCTGCAGTTAACCAGTTCTTGCCTTTAAGGTCCGCTTCCCCAGCTTGTAGATCAGTTATATCTTTGCCGGTTACACATCGACAATTTACTGAGATAAGCTTGGTTAGCATTCAATGAATTTAAAGTTCTGTTCCTTTGAAGAAAGTTACATGTATCAGTGCTTTGTTCTTTTACCACCTACACCTAAATCACGATCGTCAAGCATTCATCCATACGATTTTTAGGTGTTCTTGGTATATCTTTGGAACACAAGTTCCTATGCCTTCCTTCAAACATTTCAATCCCATCATTCAATAAAAAACACAAAATGAGTTCATAAATTACTTTAATAATAATAGACATAGACATATTCTTTATTTGCAGAAAATAAACACATCAAATAGACAGAAAAAATAAAAAAAATAAAAAAATATAGTTAAAGAAAAAAACGGACAAATAGTACATAAGACATGATGCCAATATTGGACACCGTCTCAGCATATGCCGTCGCAAGGATGCGACAGCGCTGATTTTCAGCGGTGCCCGAGACTACCCAAAGTCGTGCGCGCCCAACACGACATTTACATGGAATTGATACAGACAACAGATAATAAGAGTACAATAAATATGATACATGTATAAATAGTTATGCGATTAATAATAATAACTAAAATAATAATACACAAGCAAACATGTTACAATATACAGGAGCTCTGTCTGTTGAACTAGGTATAGTGTACCTGTATCTCTAGGAGACAGTACCTTCTTAATATATTAAAAATGACTGGAAAAATGACGGCATGGCGCCGTCATGAGTGGACAAACATTAAGAAAAATGTAGACGAATTGAAAAATCGAGAAACGAGAAACTTTTGAAGTCGGTTAAATACGACCACTATAGTAAGGTAAATTAGGCGCGACAAGAAATGCAAACACCAAACCCAAGATAACATAGGCTGAGCTAAGTATCTGTAATAGAGTTGCGAATAATCCTCGCGCGTTACCGCTATTTTATGGGCAGGCCTCACCCCTTAGATGCTAGGAGCGTTGCTGGAGTTTCTTCGGCCACTTCTTCTCCCAGCGCCAACGCTTCCCGAAGTGGCACTTAAAGCTAGTTTAGCTTTCGAATGTCCCTTAGATTATCCGTGAAATAGCAACCGACCGAGTCGTGGTTCGGCCCTCTCGGGCGCCCTCGGATCGGAATGCTTACGCGTAACATAGTAACCGTCCAAGCCGAGGTTCCCCCCCACCGGGGGGACCCTTGTGTCGAGTTACTAGCGATAGAGGTTCAGGCTAAGCGATCTAAGAGCTATGCCACTTGCCGGTGAAGCAGTCAAGGCCAGCTTCTCTGGCCAATCTGTGTAGTTCGTCAAAAAAAAAAAAAAAACTGTAATAGATCCCGAGATATAAGCGATCAACAGTGAAATAAAATACGAATATGTGAGCGTGTCAGCTCATTAAACGAATGCTCAATTTAATTTTACAATTTATCTAAATCGAAATTATGCGAATACATAATATTCAACGAGTTTGTAACAGACGGCTGAATTATGATATTTTGATTGGCTACAGTTATTCCGCCGCCTCTATTTGACACGGCCATAAAGTATAGTAACTAATTAATGTTCTACAATTATTTGACTTCTTATCTTGCAGCTGGGACTGTTATATTCAATTTAATTTAGAAAATTTATATTGAAATGGCTACTAGTATATTATTTCTTAAAATTACCGTAAGTGTTAATGTATAATTATACACATAAAATTTAGTATAGTGAGAGTAAAGCGCATTTCATCGTCATATTGAATAATAGATATAGGGTATATATTGTACACGACATCAAACTAGAAGCAAATTACATGAATATAGTTCAATTTACAATTTGTTGTATAATAGGCGACCTTTACGCTAACAGCAACAATTCCAGGTAATATAATATGAATAGATGAGGACGATGGATCGATAATTTATTTGTATTTATGTATGCTTTATTGGTGCCGCGGCGGTGTTGTTGCAATTTTATGTGCTGATTAACCACGCGCTCGGCGGTGAAGGAAAACATCGTGAGGAAACCTACATGTCTTAGAAAAATTTTTTACGACATGTGAAGTCTGCCAATCCGCATTAGGGCCGCGTGGCGGACTGTGCCCTTATACTCTCTTTACAGAGAAGGCCTCTGCCCAGCAGTGGGACATATATATTATATATATAAAGGCTGTAACTTTATGTATGCTTTATTATGTATTTATGTTTTTTAGTTTTCTTTTCACTTGTTATTTTTCTTACCTTGCATTTGTACCAAGGTAGACTGGTAGAGAATGCCTGTTGGAATTAAACCCAACTTTTGATAGTATTTTTATCGTGTGCAAATAAAGAATAAACAAATTTTTCTTCATTTACAGGTAATTCAACATTCATACGAAAAAGTAACAACTGCAGTAATGAGGTAAAAGTTTTTTTACTACCCGCTTGAAATAATTGCATTGCGTTTCGGAAATAGTTATCTATAACTGTAATAACACTAAACCAAATTACTGTTTAGTACAAAGGATTGCGTGAGGATACTGGGAGGGAAATAATAACCATTTACATACTCACAGCTCTCGCTAACGATTCAGCTTCCGTGCACATCGTAACGGCAGTCGACTTCTAAATACCGTTCCACGACACTTAAATGTGCCAGTTTCTAAGATCATAATCTAAACAAGTTCAATTGAAATCGATGAAGCCAATATATTTTTATTTGAAATTATTGCGCCGTTAACTTCGGTATATTTACTGTAATAGTATATGAACACGGTTTCTCTAATATGTTTTTTAGAAGGGGCAAATAAAATCACAACGAATACGCACAGTTTTCGAATACCTCGATGATGCGCATCTTTTTAATCGACTTCAAAAGTAATGGTTCTCGATGTCCGTTTTTTTAATGTTTATACACTCGAACGAAACATATAAATACCTAAAAATTCAAGGGAAGAATGCCTGATGATTAGGATATTGATAGGTTTATATCAATCTAAGATTTTTTATATGAAAGTGGCAAACGAGCATACGGCTCACCTGATCTTAAGTGATCACCGTCGCCCATGGACATCCACAGCACCAGAGGAGCTGTAGGTGCGTTGCCTTAAGTATTTAAGTATGCCATTACGACAACGAGCACGATTGTAGAAGAAGTGCAATTAGGCGCTAGAACTTCTTTTTTGTTGACGGGGAGGAAATCTTCAAAAGATATCCCGCCTTCTGGGGAAGGCGGCGGTTATGTGGGGTTCTTACCCACTAAAACCTCCCGGTGGCCTTTTCCTCGGTGCATGACGAGGGCTCCGGGATCTCCAGTGGAACGCACCGGAGCCCCTCTGCACTGTGCTCAAGGAGAGCACGTCTTGGGGGCTTACTCCCTCCCCTGTGCCCTCGCAGCGCAAGGCGACACGGGCCAGCCGATGTCGCCTTCTTCTCGGGTCCACTTTGGTGGAAGCGCTAGAACTTAATACAACTGTGGTACTTCGGGTAAATAAAGCACGCTCTCCTTTTCCGTAGCAGTAGCGTTTAATTCGTCACCTTTGATTGGATTTTGATCGTTATTGTTATAACTCTTAAATATACTTGTTTTTACAAATGAGTCTTTACGAATCAGTCTTTTGTTTCTTGAGTAACAATAAAACCACTTGCTGAAATATGTACTGCATAATTGTCAACCCGTAGGTTTTTATAACTTTACTGGATTAAATAATGCGAACAGATATCTATGACTACGCTGGTGTTAAAAATGACGTGAGAGCTTATGATAAAGCAATGTTCTTATTCTTGAAATATCGGCTCATGATGTTATAAGTATATCATACAAATGCAGATTATAACTTAATCCTGTTGGGAATTTCTAAGCAAGTCATTTACATTTTGAATGGAGGTGCGCCGCCTTAATACACTAATGTAAACGGTACGCTAGGAAGGATTACCTCACTTCACGCGTTGCGATGCTCCCGTTTACCCTGAGGGAGCAAAAGCATTTATGGTGTTTGTGTCTCGTTCGTGTAATTGTTTCAGCCTGTTTGCTTTGGATTAAAGTCATGTCCTTGCTTTTAACGCTACTGTTTGTATGCCGTCCATGTTAATATTTGAAGGAGCATTTTTCCATTTACTTTTTAAATAGGAGAAGGGGTAAACGGGCATCCGGTCCACCTGATGTTAAGTGATCACCGCTGTCAACTATTTTTTTACCAGAGAAATTGCTACCCGCAACAGTAACCGCTTTTTGAAGAATACTAACATATTTTAACAAAAAAAAAATACGAGATGGTTCATGTTATTAATCGAATGATGGGTTGGCCTAACTTATATTTAGCTGGAAGGCGCTGGTCTCCTTCTGCGAGTCAGTAATGACCCAGAAAGAGACCGCAGAACGGGATCGGGAGAGGGCCGATCCCGTTCGGAGATGGCGCAGGCGGACCGGCCCGCAGGGAAGTGCTCTCCTTGAGCACAGTGCAGAGGGGCTCCGGTGCGTTCCACTGAAGATCCCGGAGCCCCTCGTCATGCACCGAGGAAAGGGCCACCGGGGAGGTTTTAGTGGGTAAAAACTCCACATAACCGCCGCCTTCCCCCCAGAAGGCGGGGTATATTTTTGAAGATTTCCTCCCCGTTAACAAAAAAAAAATTAGCAAACCGTACACCGAACGATTGGCTATTCATGCTTATTACGCGACTTGTTCAGCACTTCCACGGATTATGAACATTCTAATTGCTTCTTTTATTTTATAGATACTCCTGAAATATAATATAATCTAGATGCGATCGTAAATAAGGTCATAAAAATGCTTCTGTGTTCGAGATTGCTTTTATAGATGCTTGAATGTTAAGCTCATCTTAGCATAAATTATAAGTTTCGATTTTATACGGTGGTTCTGTGACTTTATCGTAATATCTTCATCGTCAATACAGATCAAAGGAAATGCTTTGAGTCTAAGCATCCGAGTTCAATGCAACTGTGCATTTCAACTAATCATGCTCGTATTGTTCACGTTTTGTATCGATACATCCGAGCAAAAGTTGTAGCTGTGATCATAGATGAGATTTCTGTACTGATTGATTTCCGCGCACGAAACCCTTCAGATATCTCATCTTTCGGCTTTCAATCTACGTGGCGCGGTGCTGCCAGTTACGAGGAATTGTATGTTACTGCATAATTCAACTTTGCTACTGTTACTGTGATCTTTTTGTGTCTGAAAAAATTCTCATTTATCCCCTACATGTTGCTATTGACTTTTACGGGAACATCTAATGTCCAAATAATCTCGGTGGATCCTACGTCTGCTAATCCATTTGTGGATTTAATTTTAATCTTATTGAGCAGTCATCAATTATTATTCAAAAGCTGTAGTCGTTACACAATATCTTTCACCAAAGAAAATCGCCAAGAATTTGACATGGACATTTTCTCAAATAGATTACATGTAGTTTAGGATATAGTTTTTTGTTATTTTCTTTTTTCTGTTTTTATTATATTTCTGGTTGTTTTCTGTTATGATTTTTTAAGGCTTTAGTTTGCACCTTTAACTGAGGTAACACTTTATGTTTCCTTTGTTTGTTTGTTTTTCTTAAATCGTTTTGTATTTTTTGAACTGTAATGTGTTTATTTTATTGGTGTGACTTGTAAATAACTTGCACTCAAAAGTCATCATAAATACATTCCCTTACCTCAACTTTAAATTAGTAATAAAAGGTAATAAAACATAACATGTACATGTAATAAATATTGATTACTTGTGCCGCTTATTACCTCGGTACCACTAGGAGTACAATCAAATGTTAAGGTTGATATTCCAATACACGAACACGAATAAATTGATCGCATCTAGGCATATAGTAAGCGGAATAAACGACACGTCACAAGTTGAATCAGATACATAGAGAAACATAACCATTGGGATGTCCTCCTTACGCCTTCGTTGTACCTACAATTGCATGGTAGTGGTTCGCGGATAATTTTCGCATTGCGGCTATCGGATTTGGTGTCGATAACGCTTTGTAACGGTCTCTTTGTATCGGAATTGCATTCTACTAGTTTTCCGTCAATTCAAATCTACTCTGATGCAGCTATGTATTGCGTAATTTATATTTGCATTTATATTGAATGAAATTGAGTTGTTCAATTTGTAATTTAAACTATCAAGATCATATTTTGATACTGAAAGGGTGGTGGTCAGAAATTTCTGAATAAAAATCACCGATAAAAATCGATAACAGTACAATATTTTGGCCATAGTCTGACCAAGATCATCAACAAATGTTTTTTGTTTTACTTATTAAGTTATATTTAAATATGACCGTGTTTTTTTTACTCATTAAAATATTTTTTGATTTCATCAGAACTTACTTGGAGCTTATTATCCTACTTAGCAACTATTCGACTTTAACGAGATCTTAAGATCATGGGTTCGATCCCCAGCTACTAATGAGTTCTCTGTTATTTTTTAAATTTAAGTTACTTGTAGAAATTTGTGCCCAGTGTATCGCAATATTTGTCAGCCCTTGCCACATGTACAACCTAATATGCTCATTACAAAGTGGATAGCGATCGGTATCGCATTCTACCCCACATTAAATGGACGTGAATACGTTTTTGAGCAACATGCAATTTAGAAAAAACTCACTAGTTGTCCGGAAATCGTCCCAGAAACTTAAATTATATGCGTTTTGTTTACCTTATTTATTTATTTACTAGACTTTCGCCCTGGTTTCTCTTCTTAACATTTTATGTTATAGTTTATATATGTATAACATTCTAAATCATAAAATTGATTCTACCTTTCTTCTTTCTAAAGTAAATTTTATATGTAAAACACGTTTGCCTGCTCTCCCTTCACGAACACCACTTATCTTGGTACCACCACGACTTTATATATTATCTATGCTGTTTTCCTTTGTAAATTTTCACGTATTCACTGGCTTAAACTAGCTATTAGTATAAGAAATATTGGGTACTCCTTGTACATTTTAAATGTATTATGTATACATTATTCTCGGTCGATAACAACTTGCAAAAAAAATTCGATAATAGACAATAAGGACTGTTTGTTTTCAAAATAAAGAGAAAAAAAAGTCTGTTTGTACCAACATAAATCAAAAAAAAAATAGAGATAAGATATTTATCAACAAAATTTATATTGATAAAAATTCATACAAATTGAGAATCTCCTCCTTCCTTGAAGTCGATTAAAAACTGATTATGTACACTTTTTCCAATTTGATTTTGGCCTGTTGTATAACCTTTTTTAAATCTATAAAGCTTATATTGTTCTAATTTCAAAATGGATTGGTATTCTTTTTTAAACTGCAATGGTGTCTATTTTGGTAGTGTGACTTATAAAAACTTGCACACAAAGTCATCATAAATACATATTCCTTTACCTCAACTTTAAATTAGTAATAAAAGGTAATAAAACACAACATGTACATGTAATAAATATTGATTACTTGTGCCGCTTATTACCTCAGTACCACTAGAATTACAATCAAATGTTAAGGTTGATATTCCAATACACGAACACGAATAAATTGATCGCATCTAGGCATATAGTAAGCGGAATAAACGACACGTCACAAGTTGAATCAGATACATAGAGAAACATAACCATTGGGATGTCCTCCTTACGCCTTCGTTGTACCTACAATTGCATGGTAGTGGTTCGCGGATAATTTTCGCATTGCGGCTATCGGATTTGGTGTCGATAACGCTTTGTAACGGTCTCTTTGTATCGGAATTGCATTCTACTAGTTTTCCGTCAATTCAAATCTACTCTGATGCAGCTATGTATTGCGTAATTTATATTTGCATTTATATTGAATGAAATTGAGTTGTTCAATTTGTAATTTAAACTATCAAGATCATATTTTGATACTGAAAGGGTGGTGGTCAGAAATTTCTGAATAAAAATCACCGATAAAAATCGATAACAGTACAATATTTTGGCCATAGTCTGACCAAGATCATCAACAAATGTTTTTTGTTTTACTTATTAAGTTATATTTAAATATGACCGTGTTTTTTTTACTCATTAAAATATTTTTTGATTTCATCAGAACTTACTTGGAGCTTATTATCCTACTTAGCAACTATTCGACTTTAACGAGATCTTAAGATCATGGGTTCGATCCCCAGCTACTAATGAGTTCTCTGTTATTTTTTAAATTTAAGTTACTTGTAGAAATTTGTGCCCAGTGTATCGCAATATTTGTCAGCCCTTGCCACATGTACAACCTAATATGCTCATTACAAAGTGGATAGCGATCGGTATCGCATTCTACCCCACATTAAATGGACGTGAATACGTTTTTGAGCAACATGCAATTTAGAAAAAACTCACTAGTTGTCCGGAAATCGTCCCAGAAACTTAAATTATATGCGTTTTGTTTACCTTATTTATTTATTTACTAGACTTTCGCCCTGGTTTCTCTTCTTAACATTTTATGTTATAGTTTATATATGTATAACATTCTAAATCATAAAATTGATTCTACCTTTCTTCTTTCTAAAGTAAATTTTATATGTAAAACACGTTTGCCTGCTCTCCCTTCACGAACACCACTTATCTTGGTACCACCACGACTTTATATATTATCTATGCTGTTTTCCTTTGTAAATTTTCACGTATTCACTGGCTTAAACTAGCTATTAGTATAAGAAATATTGGGTACTCCTTGTACATTTTAAATGTATTATGTATACATTATTCTCGGTCGATAACAACTTGCAAAAAAAATTCGATAATAGACAATAAGGACTGTTTGTTTTCAAAATAAAGAGAAAAAAAAGTCTGTTTGTTTTCAAAATAAAGAGAAAAAAAAGTCTGTTTGTACCAACATAAATCAAAAAAAAAATAGAGATAAGATATTTATCAACAAAATTTATATTGATAAAAATTCATACAAATTGAGAATCTCCTCCTTCCTTGAAGTCGATTAAAAACTGATTATGTACACTTTTTCCAATTTGATTTTGGCCTGTTGTATAACCTTATTTTAAATCTATAAAGCTTATATTGTTCTCATTTCAAAATGGATTGGCTTATTCTTTTTCTCCTAAATAAATTTGTAATCATAGAGCCGCTCACGGTCAACGAATCATAGATTTGATTGATTATCCCAAATCAAACATGCTTCGTTAGCGATCGCATCCATGCGCACATCTGTCGCATGCTCCACCTAACTTCTGAGACTTACAAAAACCGACGAGCCACGCTAGAGGGAGATGTGAATATTGGAAAATAATCCTCAGTACGAGTGAGACAGTGTTGAATAAATTCGTCCCTAGCGGAGACACGACTGTCTCTCAACTTGGATGGATTTCAGTGGATTTTTTATACTTACAATTTATGCTCAGCAGATATGGAATATTACTTCTTATATTTCATCATTAATATTTAAGTTAATTTTACATTTGTCACCTTCAAGTATTTCTCTTTCAATATAAATTTCTAAATTCAACAGTTACACAAGTATTTTTTTTTCTGTTCGATCATTTGCTTCAGTCAGATTATACATAAGTATATTTACGAGAAAACACAAAAACCGACTTCAAATCGTATCAAACGTTCAACGCTATTACGCACGGATGCCCTCTTTGTATTTTCGAATTATCGTAGGAATATTAAGAAATAGAATTGATCAGAACCTAACCAAACTCTCAAACTACTCTTGAAGCACATCCTTTCAAAAAAAATTATCGTCCAAATCGGTTGGAGTGATTAGATATTCCCGATCATAATTTTTTTTTTTTGTTAACGAGGAGGAAATCTTCAGAAAGATACCCCGCCTTCTGGGGGGAAGGCGGCGGTTATGTGGGGTTTTTACCCACTAACACCTCCCCGGTGGCCCTTCTTCGGTGCATGGTGAGGGGCTCCGGGATCTCCAGTGGAACGCACCGGAGCCCCTCTGCACTGTGCTCATAGAGAGCACTTCCCGGGGGAGGTTACTCCCTCCCCCCCTGTGCCCTCGCAGGGCAAGGCGACACGGGCCAGCCGATGTCGTCTTCTTCCCGGGTCCACCTTGGCGGACGACAAAGGCCCCCACCCTTGTCGCCCAATGAACCCGAGGCCCCCTTTAGTCGCCTTCTACGACAGGCAGGGGATACCGTAGTCTTATTCTTATTATTACGTATTCTTATTATTATGAGAACCCAGAACTACGGGGTTGGCCGATCATAATTTATGCAATTAGAATTTATATGGTTTTTCTCATAGATGTTTGTCATAATTGGAACAAATTCGGAGAACCAGCTTTCAAATAAGAAATCCAAATATTGAACCGATTTCCCCAGTACCAGTTACCCAGGTACCCAGTCGAAAGTTACGAGGATGAAAAGTCAAATTACTTTCTAACTTTATGTTGTTATGTTGATATACTAGTACACGATATATTTAGGTGGAGAAATATCTCCACCCGAGAATACAAATCATCCTTACAAAGATATTATGTTACAGTTTAGGTGGTTTAAAAATGGTTAGTTTCACGGAAACTTCCGACACCATAATAGTTTCTTCTAATCCTTTACGCGACGCTGTCGTAAAAGGGAACACATTTGTAGTGGGGGTTTAACAGAAAATTCCCTCGTATTAATAACATGTTAGGGATTTGTATAACAAATTTCTGCCTTTTCAAAAATTTATATTCTTCACCTTAAAATCAATATTGGTTTCAGTACACTGTTCGTAAACTACGTATTAACCACCAAATTCCAAGAATTGCTATTAAAACTCTGAGCAATGCTTATTTAAGTGAGATTAGAATGGAATAGTTTGCCGATTGAGATTAGGGAGGCTTCGTCAACTAATGTCTTTAAATCGTGTGTATCTGAATACTTTCTACTCAAACAATGAAAAATTACAAACTGGTATATTTATTGTCGTTATATATATTCCATGTGTATGTATATTATTATATTTATATAGAAGCATCTATTTATGTATATGTAAATGTATATTAATTTATCTATATAATAGTTTTAAAACGATATTTTTTGCGGCACTACCCTTAGCCTGCTCTTAACCACTAAAGGTTAACTGGAAGAAAATGCTAATTAGCATTAAGTTCACCTTTGTACATTTTATTTTTTGCAATAAAGGATTTATCTATCTATCTATCTATCTAATAATTGAAATTATTTGCGAGAGACCTTTTTACCGTCTGTAAAGAGCCTCAAAATGTCTCTTCCAATAGGGAGTGGGGAGGGGGGCAATTAAATGAAACACTAGCTATAGTAGCTATAGTAGCTTATTATTCATATCGGGTGAGGTCAATTACCGCGAGATGATTTTCATAGTGATATCTATGACTGAAGAAATGAAATCAAAAATTCAAAGATATAGTTATTATATTATAGTCCTTTTAAGTCTAGAGGGTAAGACAGAGAAAGCTTTCGCTTTCTGCTTTTCACCACGCTTATTAGATACCATATAGAACATAGAGTGCCACATCGGCAAATACCGTTACAATACAAACCGCAATTAATTGATACAAGCTTAGAATCGACTTCCCGACCATCGAACTGCTTAGCCCCCAGTCTATCACTGCAATTGTTATTAGTTCTAGCTAATTAATTGGTAGCCGAGTTTCTTTTATATAATGAGAAAAAGGGCGACTCTACTGATACTATCTTATATATCATTAGTGAGTACTATTAATTAATAGTTAATTTTTTTAATAATAAATAAATAAAACTCGACGTCAATAGTCGATCGGAAAGTTTGAACCCAAGGCCTTATATAGCATATGGGGTACGGCCCCATTTGACTATTAACGTTACCACTGATTGGATAGTCTTCGAATCTAGAAATTGCGATCAACCCGAAGAAATATTTTTTTAAGAAAATAATTAGTAGGACAAATGTTTGAAGTATTTTTTATATATGTTATATTTAAATCAAAAGTTTATGACTTAAGTTTTACAATTAAATACATAATAGCTAATGATAATGGTAGCTAATGGATAGCGATATCGGACTACCTTACTTATATGCGATTTATCGTTAATTTTATGGAGAATTTATATTCTCAATTTTCTGCCCCTTATACTATAGCTATTGCTTCCCAAATAGGTCAAAAATATTTTTTATAAATTATTTATCATAACCTTCTTGAGCTAGTTGAATTAACAATTCCTTTTTTATATAATTCTTCGAGAAAGCCTAAAAATTCACTTCAAAGTAGCAGGAAGTATTAGTCAGCCATCATTAAAATGCAACTCTATAACCACTTAACGTACGGGTACGTAGCCAGTTTTCTTGTTTGAAATGTATGCTATTGTCTCTGCCGAGATATAAAATACCGATATGACCCAACGACGTCTTCGTTGCAAGAAATATTCAAGGTATACGGCCCACACTTTTAATAGCGGTTACATCATTTCCACACAATGAGAGCGCCGTCCACACCCATTCTCTGTCCGTATGATTTGAAATTATAGCACCGTTTTATTTGCTCTCGGATCATTTATATGCGGTCGCCGAGCCCCACAATGTGCCACAATATTGTATGTTAGGGCACCTTCGTACATAACGCCGGTCGCGCGAGATGTGTCGCGCGTGTGTCGTACCCACCGCGTGGGAGGCAGAAACGAGCAGTAATTTAATCCTTGATTGTGTGCCTATTTAATTTATTCGCGACATGATCAAATTTGGTCCGTGTTTGTGACCATTTATATCATTGTAGTGGCAGCCCTGATTTAATTCAGCCTTTACATGTCCACCCTCGCACCGAAACGGTTGACACCGTAGCTATTTTATTTAAATTCACCTCTGGAATTGAATGCGCCGAGCTACCAGCGCGGCAATTATCATGATTAAAGGATGGACGCGAATAAATACATTTTACATTTTACTAAATCGTTGAATAGAGACGAAAATTTATGACGCGAGTGAGTAAAGGGAGTGTCAGGGTATTCTTCCTTGGTAGTCAATCACGTCTTCTTAAAGAGCGTAACATAAACAATACAAGCATTACGTATATTCAAAGAGACATTTGCTAATCTTAAGCTTAATTAAAAATACATTCTCTAGTTTATTTTTGCCAAATGTTTTAGTTTTAGTGGTTAGCCTTTCGGCCTTCTATATAATGCATTTTGGAGAGAATGATCAGAGGTTATATGATCTAATTCCCACAATCCCGTTCCACAAGACCCTTTGCTGGATTTTATCATTTTGTTGTAGATACGCCTGTAACTCACCGAAGCTCTTTGCTTCGTCTTTCATTATTCGTATAGCAAAAGACAGGAGTAGCTTGCCCGTGTCTGTCTTTCCCTCAGATTAGCTAATCTGCCTTTCCCTACAGGTCTGCATTCGACATTATGTGGGATTGTCTTAACGCACTTGCTTAGAAAGTATATTAAACAGACGGTACATTACATAAGACTTATAATATGTATTTGATAATATAACAAGTTAAAATGCTGCCTGCCGATAAATAGGTACCATGTATTACCCTTCTGTAGTTTTTGTAGTTAAAGCTGACAAAGAAACGCCGCCACATAAACGGCGGTTCGGTGGAGAAGATTATAATTCTACGATTGGTCCACTGAGTGAAGTTTTGACGTCCAACTCTTTATAAAAAGTTAAGTCAATACTCCGATTCCTGTAGCGCGATTTGTCTAAGTGTTCACGCCGTGGTTGTACACTAGACATACAAATCACAAGGCCATCGCATCAGTAATAAACGGTTAAGCCCAGTTTCTCTCCCGGGAGCCATTGCAAGCTGCGATACACGTGTATCGATATGTTATATCATTTATCACACATAAACAGAATTTACCAACAGCTCTCAAGATTGTAAAATATTGTTGACAGCTTATAAATGTCCCCCGGCTTAGTTTTGTGTAGGGACATAGTCTACGCTATGTACTAATTGACGGACTTCTCATGTCCAAAAAAAGTAAAGCGGTGGTAGCTCAGTGCGTAGTAGGGATGTTCATGCCAAAATATATCGATATTTTTCATATATCAAAATTTGATTGTAATTAATTGGCGTTTAATATTAAATATTACAAAAGTTTTGTACTAATAGAGTAACTGTAACTGAGAGGTTCTCGCTTCGGATACCAGTCCAGACAATTTGATTTGATTTGATTCTGCTAGCAGTACAGACTACATGCATAGATAATAAAGTTTACACAAAGAATCCTGCCATCGCGAAGAGTAGAAGTGTAGTAACACACTACACTACACTCTTCGTGATGGCAGCGCAAGTAAGGGTTTTATTTTATTCAAGTTGTCAACCACAAATAAAAGAAAGAATGGAATGCTTTGTTTATTTAATTTCTTACGATGTTTCGTATATCGATATTAGATGATTCCATAATATCGGATTGAAGTGATATATCGCGTCTATATATCGATATTTTATGTAATATCGATATATATCTTACACTCCTATAGTACGCTTGCATAACAAGTTTGATCCTCGGTGCACCAATAAAATTATTTGTTGAATTTTTAAGAACAACGTCGTGAGGAAGCCTGCTCGGAAAAGTAGCGAAAGCGGACTAACAAATTTCTCTACCTGCCCACTTTTTTCTATTGAATAAAACTCCTTAGATTATAAACGCGTAATTTAAAAATAGTTAAAGAACTATTTCGTAATACCATAATTATAGTCGGCCTGACGGAAAGGTTGAGAATATAAAAACTTAATGACGCCATAATGTTACATCAATAAAGTAAATTGGCAGGATGTGTCTATAATACGTAAACGGGGTAAAGTCGATTGGCCTGCATACATAAACAGATTATATTTAAGCTTACTTTTAGTTTTTATTTCTTATTAAAGAAATTTTTGGCTCAATTAATTCGTTAATTGATTTAAAAAAATGCACTACAAGCAGAAGATTTGTGGTTCCATGGTTCGGCTTGCCATTCTCCGCCAACTTAAGATACCACCAGACTCTCCACTACCTGCTACCGGCGAGTCCTCAGCTTTGGTCACATTGCCCGAAGGCAATCAGATAATTTGGAAAAAAATGGTTGTTATAGGGAAAATTGAGGGCAAAAGATCACGGGGTCGATCACCTACCCACTGGTCTAACCAAATCAAAAACATCGTGGCGCTCGACATTCCGACCGCAATGAAAAAAGCCGAGGACCAAGAGCCAAGATAAGCACGACCTTCAGAAATGAAGAATACGATGAAGAAGGATCGGCTTACTATCTGAAGGTCGGAAGCTTTATTAAAACTAAGTTGTATAAAAATGTTCTTACTTCCTTAACGATTTCAATCTTTGTCTACCCTGTAAGAGTTAAAAAGACACAAAGATTTTATTAAACTACGTCCAATGGTGAGTTGTGTGTTCCTAGAGATATCTCTAATGAATTCCCACTCACGTTTCTTACTATTGAGAAACATTTTATAGACTTGTCCTGAAATCGAGATAAAATTGTATTACGGTTTGGCGCAAAAAGTCCAAGAAAAGAAAAGGTATCGGTAAAGATAACAATACCAATACATATGTAACTTGTACTTTAGATATAAATGTATACGTCGTCCATATTTCATGAAAAATTCATGTTGTAATCGGTACCTAATGATGTATAATAATAATAAAGCCGTGGTAGGTTAATGTCCGGGCGGTTGGCTCAAGTCACTAGCAAGCCGAGTTCGATCCCCGGCGCCAACACCAATAAATTTGTTGTTGCAATTTTATGTGCTGATTCTCCACGCGCTCGGCGGTGAAGGAAATCATCGTGAGGAAACCTACATGTCTTAGAAAATTTTTCTAAGGCACGTGAAGTCTGCCAATCCGTACTAGGGCCGCGTGGCGGACTATGCCCCTATACTCTCTTTACAGAGAACGCCTGCGCTCAAGAGTGGGACATATCTATATATATATAAAAGAGAAAGTGTGAGGGTATGTTCCATTTAGGCTCCGAAACAGCTGGACCGATTTCAATGAAACTTTCAGGGAATCTTCAGATTGACCTGGCGAGTAGTCCCGTAAAGTTTAGACGATCGGAGCACTCCTCTTTTTTGAACTGCCAAATTTTTTTTGATTATGATGATTATGATTAGCTTTTATTGATTATGATGATATTCTATTGTTTTATAACCCAAAAATGTATTGACACATGCGTTGTGTATATTTTTGTCATTATGAACTATATTGAAGTACAATGGAGTATAATAAAGTATACTGAGGTATATTAAAGATAATAATTAAGGATTTTGAAGTATTCAAGGTAAGTTATAACGCCGCGTAAGTAAGTGTATCCGTTTGCTGATGCTACTAATATGTACATGGGTGTAGGTAATGATCTTCGACCGCTCGAGAAGAGAATGAATACGGAGAGAAATTGATAATTTAATATATTGTAAGAGTTAAATTAAATATTTAATAATGTAAGTTTATTGTTTAAATAAAATAAAGCAAAATCTAGCCCGGGCTGAGTACGCTAGTTATTTTTTTAAAGGCTGTAATTATAATGCTGTAAATTAAAAGAATCTTTGTTGCCACCCGGGACATATGGCTCGCCGATCGTTTACTGAATCATGACACGTTCTTAATTCTACGCCGTTCTGTTTAAATTATGAAAGAAAGAAGTTGTTCTACAAATAAGAATTTATGCGACACGGCAAAAATGTTTCATCATCACAATTGCTAATTTTTTTCGATTTAACTTGTGAGGTACTTAAATAAAATTTCGTTGTAAAGTGCTTAAATCGAACGGTAACCACATTTTCGTTTTACGTAATATACATTTCTCTGGAATTTATTAGGTGGCTGGTCCTATTTCGGCTAGGCCTGAAAATCTAGTAGAAGTCTTTAGTAACTGTGCAAAGGGCAGTTACTCTAATCGTGGTTACGATACGAGGGCGCCCGCGAGGACGAAACCATGACTCAGTCAATGGCTTTATTGTATTGCAATACATAATATGTATTTGTATAAACGGTATATAGCCTAGAGGCTAAGCGTTGAACCTTACTATCTTATAGTGGGAAATTCGAATCGAGTTTTCGTTTTCTCACGTAAAAAAATCTATTACAAAAATTTGTGGTGGCCACAACCGCTATCAAAATTGATTTATAAGTTCTAACAAATGCTTAATAGAACATAAAGCTTTAAGATTATCGTTAAACAATATAGCAGGTGTGTTTTTCATCAAGGTCATTAGATATATTCAGCGTGACCATTATGAGAGTTTCGTTATACGCTGTGCACAAAAGTTGAGTTGTTCTTATATATAGGAATTTAGAATAAGTACAACCAAATCGGGGATTAAATCTCTGACTATCATTACGAATCCTAATTATTGCTTTTTAAATATTTACTAGCTGGGCCGACACAAGTTTTGTCATCAAAATTATTTGTAGTGTTTGTTGTAGTAGTCAAAATTAAAAAAATAACATTTTCCATCGGCCATGCAAGGTGACAAACGGAATACAGCATAGGCCATAGATCATGTTTGTTGTAGGTGTATCATCGTCATTGATTAATTGATTGGTTATCGAGAGGGAATAAAAAACATTAAATTACTAAAATGACTATTAAAAGACAGAGGTTGGTGATAGAAGTGTGACAATTTAGGTTTGTATGTATTTTTAATTGATTAACCCTAAACCATTAGGCTATTGAAGCGTCAATAGCCTAATGGTTTAGGGTACGGCCTGCGAATCGTAAGGTCGTGGGTTCGAATCCACCATTCGACTATTGCCGTGAACCATGTCCTAGCACAAGCTTAAGCTTAGTTGGAATGGATAACAAGATTGTTAGTGATATTTCTGAAAAAAAAAATAAAAAAAGAAATATTGCTAGCTTTCTTTTTTAAAAAAAAAATGCCATATTATAAAAAAAATAAAGATTTTTACTATAGAATAAAAAATAAAATTTAGGTGTGGACAACCCTTATTACTTAGAGATATGAAAATAGATAGCCGATTCTCAGACCTTCTGAAAATGCATATAAATTTTCATAAAAATCGGTCTACTCGTTTCGGAGGAGTACGGTAACTAACACTGTGACACGAGAATTTTATATATAAGATTTTCAATAACTAATCATCGAAATAATTGAAACTTTATGTCAAAAATAATTTGAAATTCACCCATGCGTGATAATAAACTTCGCAACTGCACACACATTTTAAAAGATAGCCACTACTTCATTTCATTTTATTTATGTCTCTCCATGTCCTGTAACCTAGTTTTCGCTAAGAACAGGGCGGAAGCTGAAATTGAATTTCTACTTGTAAAAACGGAGCGGTAATAGAGTTTACCTTCTCTAGATCAAATAAAATAACAACTAACGTACGCTGTGACAGCACACATTCGCTGCGAAATATAACTTCTTCGTGTATTTCATCGACTGATTTATGAAGGGTTCATTGCTTTACTCGATTTCGATAACTTTTTGAAGTTCTTCCTTTCACGAATTAGGGTAGACAGGACTATTTATTAAGCGAGTGACGAAGTTACTTAAGTAACACATTTCGGTTTATAATTGTACAGCATTGACAGTTGACGATTACGCTGTGTCAAACTATTTCGTATAATTGAATAAAATTATTTTTACCGATTTTAATCTTATTTTATACGATATTTCCTGAAATTTTGAGGTTTTTACAATGGTCATTGTCAATTTGATATTTTTGTATAATACCAACATTCATTGGTCTTATTTTTTTTTCTTTTTTTTAAAAAAATGCCATATTACATAAAAAAAATAAAGATTTTTTCTATAGAATAAAAAAATAAAGATTTTTTCTATAGAATAAAAAAATAAAGATTTTTTCTATAGAATAAAAAATAAAATTTAGGTGTGGACAACCCTTATTACTTAGAGATATGAAAAAATAGATAGCCGATTCTCAGACCTTCTGAAAATGCATATAAATTTTCATAAAAATCGGTCTACTCGTTTCGGAGGAGTACGGTAACTAACACTGTGACACGAGAATTTTATATATAAGATTTTCAATAACTAATCATCGAAATAATTGAAACTTTATGTCAAAAATAATTTGAAATTCACCCATGCGTGATAATAAACTTCGCAACTGCACACACATTTTAAAAGATAGCCACTACTTCATTTCATTTTATTTATGTCTCTCCATGTCCTGTAACCTAGTTTTCGCTAAGAACAGGGCGGAAGCTGAAATTGAATTTCTACTTGTAAAAACGGAGCGGTAATAGAGTTTACCTTCTCTAGATCAAATAAAATAACAACTAACGTACGCTGTGACAGCACACATTCGCTGCGAAATATAACTTCTTCGTGTATTTCATCGACTGATTTATGAAGGGTTCATTGCTTTACTCGATTTCGATAACTTTTTTTGAAGTTCTTCCTTTCACGAATTAGGGTAGACAGGACTATTTATTAAGCGAGTGACGAAGTTACTTAAGTAACACATTTCGGTTTATAATTGTACAGCATTGACAGTTGACGATTACGCTGTGTCAAACTATTTCGTATAATTGAATAAAATTATTTTTACCGATTTTAATCTTATTTTATACGATATTTCCTGAAATTTTGAGGTTTTTACAATGGTCATTGTCAATTTGATATTTTTGTATAATACCAACATTCATTGGTCTTATTTTTTTTTCTTTTTTTTTGTATTGTTTACGAGGAGGAAATCTTCAGAAAGATACCCCGCCTTCTGGGGGGAAGGCGGCGGTTATGTGGGGTTTTTACCCACTAAAACCTCCCCGATGGCCCTTCCTCGGTGCATGGTGAGGGGCTCCGGGATCTCCAGTGGAACGCACCGGAGCCCCTCTGCACTGTACTCATAGAGAGCACTTCGGGGAGGTTACTCCCTCCCCCCCTGTGCCCTCGCAGTGCAAGGCGACACGGGCCAGCCGATGTCGCCTTCTTCCCGGGTCCACCTTGGCGGAAGACAAAAGCCCCCACTCTTGTCGCCCAATGAACCCGAGGCCCCTTTTAGTCGCCTTCTACGACAGGCAGGGGATACCGTAGTCTTATTCTTGAGAGCCCAGAACTACAGGGTTGCGGGCCGGTCTGCCCCCGGCCTGCCTGCGCCATCTCCGATGGTCTTATTTCTTACGTATATGCGCATCATAGCATTCGTCTAACAATTAGTTAATTGTTAAACCCAAGCAAGTAAAACACACGTTTTAAACATAACAAATGAATACATAAAATTTAATGACTAGCATTTAATATGATATATGGGTTGTGTTTGAGCGCGAAATCTATATTGTCCTAATAACGCTAAAGAATTATACAAACATCTTCCGTATGTTTCGTATGTACATAAGCACACACTTGTTTTTTTTAATAAAACTTATAAAGCGATCCTCAAAGACACCGAAGTCCAAGATAATTTTAAAGAGATAAGTGAAAATGGAAAATTAAGTCGACCGTTGACAACATAATGAGCAAGTAAATCATTAAATGTCCACAATCCTCGACGAAATGGACTTTATACCAGTGCTCGTTGCTTTTTAATATTGGCTCGCATCAAATACAGGTATACTCGACGAGCTCGAGTTCTTGTTGCCTCTCCCGACTCGCCGTATCTGTTCCCTACAGAATATTACATTTTTTCTTCTCCATTTGGCGCGCCGGCTTAGATTGTATTTTATCTTTATGAGAAATCATAATTCATACTGTTTTTGCTTGTTTCGTTGAAAAACTCTGTGTGCGATTCGATATGTTTGCTATTTATATCAACGTTTCATTGTCTCTTCGATAATATAGACGTCCCAAAGAATTCGTATATTTATACCCCTGTTACTCATTGAACAAAACTGCTGCGGATTTTATACAGGTTTTTATTTTTAAATTCTTACCGCGCTTATAATTTATAGTTTACTCAATTCAATTATTTATTTTTAACCGAATTAAAAAAGGTATGGATATATTATTTAATGTTTGTGGACTTATAGCGCCGTCATTTATGAATTGAATAGCTTTAAAATGACTGTATTTCATCTCATCTCATATTTAAGTATCTGTCTATAATCATATCATGAACCATGTAAACTATACTATTGTACTAAGAGGTTTTTATAAGGATTAAAAAAACAAGAACTCCTTTTATGCAGTTGGTTAAAAAGTAAATATATTGCCGAACTATAATAAGCTTCCAGAACAAATGATACACTGATTTCGATTGATAAAAAGGATAAAATCTAATGTTTAAATTGATTACTTAGCGGACGCCGTAAGTTCTAAGATATTTGTTTTGAATGAACTCTCGATCTGACCCGCAAGCGTGTCTGGTCGCTACCCACAAAACAAAATGATAAATGGAGATCATCGGTAGTTGCGTCTTACATAAACGCTGATGGATTGATTGTAAACGGCCGTGTGTGTGTCTATCAATCGATTAGTTCATGCGCGGGCGCAGCCCCGGGCCGTCTCATGAACCATTATGTTTAATAGCTTTTGTAATTTTTAAGCGTCGGCATGTGAGATCCTGGCTCGTTTAAAATGTGATCTCTTTTTATATCATTTTTAAATCAAAATTATAGAACACATTTAAGAGTTAAAGCATCTTATGATTTGAATAAAATCTATTTTTACGGATATTATCTCAGTTTAATTTTTATTTATAATCCTGCATTTCGTGAACATTACTGCAATGGTCATTGTTACGGGGAGATTGAGATATATAACGTCTCGATGTCGTAGTCTTTTTTTTTGTGTGTTGTAATTGTCATTTTAATGTGTAATATATTTATATATGTACATATATAAGACGTATACGGAATATCAATAAAAAACAAGAACAACTATGTGTTGCTCTGTATTTCAAGGAAATCACATTAAAAGTTTATTCCTGTTTTTGCGAAACTTTTATACATTAAATCATGACATCTAGTCTATTTCTATTTGACATAACTGATAAATCTTTTTCATTTATATCCCAACAAACCTTCCTAAACTTCACTATGGAGGTTTAGTACAAATTAAAAATAAAATAAATATTATTATTTTTTACATATATAATTATGTATTACTGTTAGTAAGCAAGGGTCCGGGCACTATCGGCCTAGGGGATAAGGGAGGGGTCGCTCTGAAAATCAGTGAGAATGAAATGAGATTCCATAACAACACGCTGAGCGCCGTCCCGTTTGTTAGCGTCACACTAAGTTATTGTTACTTATATTTTTTAATTTTTGTTTCTGTTCTCTTTTTTTTCTCTATCATGCTTTTGTTTTGTTTCATTGTGACCAAACAAATAAAGTTTCATTCTTTTATATTCTATTCTAGTTGTAGATGTTGGGATGTCAAATATAAAAGTATCATTTTTTAAGAAGAAATCGTACAAGTGCTCGAAACCGTCATAAATCCGTACACATACGAAATTATTATTGTTTTTTAAATGGATAAATGGCTAATGAACATGCTATGTTAAGTGATCAGAGCTACCCAAAATTGTTTAATAAAGGAACTTATGAAGAGTTGAGTCGTCGTCTCACGCACCAGTAGTCTATTTTACGCCGGTATTTTGAGAGGTCGGAGTCCTTTCGTATTGACTAATTTGTACACAATTCACTAATTCCTAACTCCTGTCACTGACGACTTTTCAACCGACTTCAAAAGAGGGAGGTTTTCAATTCGTCTGTATTTTTGTATGTTTGTTACCGTTAACTTTGGATTGGGTGAACCGATTTTGATGATTCTTTTTTATTTGAAATACAAAAGAAAACCATATAAGTCTTTATTTTACATCAAATATGTGCGCCACAAATGGACGAATAACTCAGTATCGTGCCATTGCCAATATTGAGCTTAAAGATTAGATTGATGAAAGTTTGGTTACGTTCTGATTAACTTTGATGTCGTAATATTCCTAGGATAATTCAGATATACAAAAAGTGCGTCCGCACGTAATAGCGTTTAACGTTTGATTCGAGTTAAGAAATGTGAAAATAAAAAAGAACCTATTGGCAATCATAATATAATCTAAATCTACTTTCAAACATTTACTATGGAAGCTTTACCTAAGCAAGGAATAGTTTGTCAATTGCTGTCCCTATCCATCTATAATTATATATACATATATGTATTTATATATGTATCTATTTATTATTATATATAATTATTACGTTTATATATTTAATTTATTTAAGTAGGTATGTAATATATATTATTTATGCATGCATTTATTATAGTTTTCTTTTATTTATTATTTTCTCATATAGCTTGCACCCGTTACTTTGTCTCTACACAACCCCAAGGTAGACTGGTAGAGAATGCCTACTGGCATTTAGTCCGCCTATTTGTATCTTTTTTTGTATTGTGTGCAAAGAAAGAATAAAAAAATAAATATTTACTCCACAAATTCTTTATTAAATTATAACGAATGTGCAACGCCTAGACAAAACACTGCGGTTTTTATGACGTCAAGAGATAATTTGTTTGATAATGAATAATAAAAAATTATAAACGGCTTTTGTTTTTACTCGTAAATATGACTTGTTCATATTTTTTAAATAATCAAACAATGTTTTTAGGTCAGATAAATTCAAAATTCGTACTCGACTCTCAATCATCGCTCAATCCATTTTTCTTCCTCACTTTCTATTCAACGGCATCTGAAGTCAAATACGAAAGATTAATTAAATAAGATTCAATAAGCGCTGTTTGATTAACAAAACGGTAATCTGCGGCGGCATCTAACACAAATACGAGGCCACTCGAAGAGCTGTTTTCAATCACCGTCATTCATTATTCACTCACTTCCCTTTGCAGTTGCCGAAGTACATTCGCCCGTTTTGTTTCGTTTAACTTTCATATTTCAAACTCCTCGAGACGAAGTCGTGCGATACAATACTTGTAATAATGGAATTGGTTAATAGTTCTCTATAGTGCTTTTGCGAGGGCGAAAGTAGGATAATATACAGCTAGAAAAAATGTACTTTGTATTTATGTCACTAACTTTTTGACAAGCTCTTATTAGATTTAACTATATTATAGGTCTATCTGTCGAAATGACCGAATGTATTAACATAGCTTTAACCAAATTTTAGACGTAATTAGAGGTGTATGTGACACATTTTTAAAAAATAGCACACGCATTTACGAATATAAAAAAAATTACCGTTTGTTTGCTCAAAAAATTTGTATAAATCAATATCTGTGTCTACGTTTTTTTGCTGACGGGTGGGAAATCTTCAACAAGTTACCCCGTCTTCTGGGGGGAAGGCGCCACTAAAGCCTTCCCAGTGGCCCTTCCTCGTTACATGGCGAGGCTCCGGGATCTCCAGGGGAACGCACCGAGGCCCTCTGCACTGTCTTTTTCGGAGGGCACGTCCCGAGGGGGCAACACGGGCCAGCCGAAGACGCCTTCTTCCCAGGTCCACTTTGGCGTACGACAAAGGCTTACGACAGGCAGGGGATACCGTAGTCTTATTCTACGAGCCCATAACTATTAACTGGATCTGTGTCTACTATTCCATGTGGAAGTATGGTACGGTTGTAAGGGATACTGTTAAACTGTATTACTTCTCATAAATCTTATTTCGTTTTCTTGTATATTTTACGTTTATGTGTATATTTATGTAAGGCAGTGATAGTTTTATGGTTAAGGTTTCGACTTAAGTGTCATACGTAACTATGTGGTCGGGGGGTTTGTTCCACCCGTAATAATATCTAAATAAATGTCTGGATTTACAGGTTTTTACAGTTTCTTTTGCTAGCGCCTACCTGAAAAGTTTACTCATAATAATAACAATAGTTTTTTATTTACGTTCACAAAGGTTACAATTGAAAATTACATAATATTACACAATATTTAAGCCTCCTTTGTGAGAGATTGGTATATGCACTAGGTTGCCCTGTCAGCCAGATTACCGGGCCCTCTGCCACGTGTATTACTTATTTTAATTAAATGTGTTTAGTAACCGTCCAAGCCGAGGTTACCCCTCCCCGGGGGAATCCTTGTGTCGAGTTACTAGCGATAGAGGTTCAGGCTAAGCGACCTAAGAGCTATGCCACCTCTCAATCCAGTGAAGCCAGGCCAGCTTCTTTGGCCAATCTGTGTAGTTCGTCAAAAAAAAATGTGTTGAATTGAGTGAATTAATAAAATGAAATTAGTAACATGTAGTCAGACATAAAATCAAAATGGTGTTGATATTTTTGTTTATAATTGACCATTTAAGAATAAGGCAATTACTCGTATATCTAATAAGTTTTCGGTAGCATCATATCAGGTAGTCGCAGTACGTTATTTAGAAGTTTAATCCGTAGAATATAAACATTGAAGGCACGTCCACTGAATAAGACGAAAGAAATCAAATAGGTAATATCGAAGCGGTAGCAGCGAAGAAAAAGAAATTACTCTTTTAGGTCACTATCATTGCCGCTAATGACGCCAATCTCCAGCAGGGGCCATCAAACCACTCCGTCCGGCCATTATTAGATGTAATCATCGTAATTTTTCACACAATTTATTTTTTTGGATCACGATACAACGCCACAGAAGTGTTATTTCACGTCAGCTAATGACAACAAAAAATGTGTTCGAGAGAGATGCGCTAGTAGCCGAGGATAGGCGCGTCGAATGTACACGTCTACATGGAATTATTATGCTTTGTTTATTGAGTGTGTTACTCTCGATATAAAGTCTGCTATGCGTAACTACATATAGATAGATAGACAAATCCTTTATTGCACCGGAATAAATGTAGAGAGGTGAACGTAATGCTATTTAGGATTTTATTCCAGCTTACTGCCAGCTACTTCGGTGGTTAAGAGCTAAGGTTAAGAACGCAAAAATAGCGTTTATGTTAAATAGAAATTTACATACAGTTACAGTTACACCCTTTATTTACATCCTACTGCTGGGCCTTCTCTGTGAGAAGGGCATAGTCCGCCACGCGGGCCTACACACATGTCTTAGAATTTTTTTCTAATACATGTAGATTTCCTCACGATGTTTTCCTTCACCGCCGATCAGCACATAAAATTGCAACAACAAATACATTGATGCCGGCACTGGTGATCAAACTCGTGTTGCTAGCGTACTATTAAACTTGAGGCGACCGCCCGGACACTGAGCTACCACGGCTCATATATACATATAGATGCGTAAATATAAATGAGAAGTAAAATGATTTTACATCTATACAATTCTGATCACATGAGCTATACTGCCACGGGGTGTAGTGGAAATAGTACTTAGTTTATGCAGATATCATTAAAACCTTTTTTTATCATGTGTTAAAGGAATAGACAGCAGCTTCAATAGCATTTCACTAAGCTTATAGTCGTTTGTGACATGTGGTGCCTTACACTGGGTACGAAGCTAGACCTATTTTGTAAGCATGAAACCTATAAAAATTAAGTAACTGTAATCTGTTAGCTTTCTCCTTAAACTTTGAATTTCTTGCCGAATACATAATCAAATAGGTACAAAATATTTCGGTGCCGGGTACTGGAGATCACACGGAAAAACATTGCGTACTATATATACAATACGTACTTATACTCACTAAAAAGTTAACTAAAGTAAACATGTTTGTATGTTATTTCGTATATAAATAATGATTATAAAACGTAATAGTTTTATTGAACCATACAATTAAGTATGTCGTGTTTTAATAGAATACATAATCGTGACCTTTATGGGAGAGCATTTAGAAGCTTAAATAACACTTTATCAAGTCGGTCGTGAGAAAACTTGACATATTCGAGCCACCGTAAGTACTGTGGCCGAGTCTTCGAGACTGTCCCCATTGGCATATCAGGCAATTAAAACGGCCGGCGGACCGACGGTAAGCAGATGCATGTCACTTTTATCAAATACATTAAACTCGCTGCTCGAATCGAACATTTATTCTGTTCTTCTTTTTATCCGGCCGGGTATAAAACCCTCTCCGAACTCCACTCAGATAACGAGTAATGTATTGGTGTCCCGTCGAATAATTAAACGTTCCTTTTTATATTGAACACAGCTGGATAAGTTTCAAAAGGCAATGTAAAAGTGCTAATTAAGAATTTTACAGATTTATCGTGTCTCCGTGAAATGTTTTCATAATATTGTATATAGTTCAGTAAGAATTATACTAATTCCTTGTATGTTAATGTAACCCTATTTAAATGCACGGGACTGATTTAAATTATGTAGAATTTTTTTTTTATTATGACGTAGTTCGTCAGATTGGCCAGAGAAGCTGGCCTGGACTGCTTCACCGGATTGAGACGTGGCATAGCTCTTTTTTTTTAAATATCACAACGGCTTTTAGCTACTGATTTATGATCAATTTCAGAGCTGTAAAACCCTTTGTCTTTCTTTTCTTTCTCTCTACGTGAGCCGATGTGCTACACTCCAGCTCGACCCTACGTGGGTGGTTAGGGATTTTCTAGTATCTACTTTCATTGTGGCATAGCTCTTAGGTCGCTTAGCCTGAACCTCTATAGTTAGCTAGCTAGTAGTTACGACACAGGGGTCGCTCCGGTGAGAGGTAACTTCGGATTGCATTGTAGAATTTGGAAATAGGTGATTCGTGTGTAATTTATTATAAACTTAAGCTCTGTGAAGAGCAGATTCCGATTGCTACCTCTGTCTCCCCCGGTTTGGTTAAGAAGACTTGAGAGCTTAATTTCATTTATTTATTTAATCTTTATTTGCACAAAATAAGAGAGTACAAAAAGGCGGACTTAATGCCAGAAGACATTCTCTGCCAGTCTACCTTAGGGTTGTGTAAAAACAATGTCACGGGTGCAAGCTTAGAAAATAAAAAAAATAAAAAAAAAGTAAAATAAGGCAAATATAAAAATATATTATATATGTATAAACATAAATATATTCATAAATAAACATACCATATAGATAAATTAATAGCATAACCATAATTATTAAGTAACAATATATATATATATATATACAACTACATAGATCCCGATATAGATGTATATAAGGACAGAAATAGGACAATTATAAATATTCCTCATTTAAGTATAGATTTAAGAGAGAGCGTTTGAATGTAGCCTTAGTTCCAACTCTAGGTACATTTGATGGCAGTGCCGTATTGCGTTAAAGGTAAAAGAATTGTGTAAGAAACCAGTGTGGCAGAGAAAAAAAATCTTACTAACATAAAAGTCACACATACAATGTATCATTGATTTCGTTTTTGTATCATTAACATTTCGTTGTTTTTTGTTAGCATTTCGATAAATTGCTCGATGATTGACGTTTTCGATGTTTGCTCACAGTTCGCGGCGCCTCGGCCTGGCGGGGAGTCATCGTGTTTGCAAGGCCCCGACTGTTTTATGGTAAGTATCCACATTTTAATTCAAAGAAACACTTCGGAATAACAAAAGGATATGCTTCATGCGGAAATAATTTATGTGCTTTATGCACCTTTTTTTAAAAGTTAAGTAATCAGATTGAAAATCATTGGGATATAATAATTATAAACCAACAATACAAAAACTGGTCCTTGCTAAAAAAAGCACGATGATTATTCTTACGGTATCATTTTGAAAGACCAATAATGTTAACTATCTTAATATAACTTCATTTCTTCAAGTTGTTTGAAGTATAAAAAATGCAGTAATTATATTAAACGAACCACTAGCTTCAAAATATGAGGGAGTTAATTAATTAGCAATTAATTATTCGTATTTGCCATTCCGTGATACAGAAGTACAAATAAATAATGAATGGTCTCTAAAATCAATAATATCTCCACTTCAAACGCTCTCTGTAATTCAGGCGACAGGACGTTTTCTCAATATCAATAATTAATAACCGCAGTTCGCGTTCCATCTTATAATTATTAAAGCTAACCGAAGCGAGAGTTGGCGTCAAGTTAACGTCAACTCCAACTAATGAGTGCCCACAGTGACAAATGCTGCATTTGTATCGAACGCCTTCGTGAAATCTGAACAGACACGGCAAGCTCTGGACAAAATTATTTCCAGTTTAAATCCGTCTTGTATTAAAATTGAAGCATAATAGAAAATGAAAAGACGAATGGGATGATTGCCTGCTGTTTGGGATTTTATCGTTTGAGATTAAATTCTCTAAATGAGGGACTTTAACCAAGTAAATGGTTACGTTTTTGCTAGTTATATAACTCGAGGTGACCTATACAGTAAAATCAAATATTAAATTATATGTCCCACTGTTCCAAAGGCCTTCTTTTCCTAATGCTATAAGCTCTTACACTCTGTGTTAGTACAAAGTACGTCACGCGGCACTTAGTTGTCTTCACATGTCATAAAAAGTATAAGTCATGCATGTATGCTCACGACGTTTGCCTAAAATTTCAAGTACGCGGTAAATCAGCAATTCAAGTAATATACAATTTCATCCTTTATCAGTGTTTATATTATTTTATTTAATAAATCAGTTATAGCGGGTGTTACAGAAATTTTGTATAGCTATAGAATAACAACTAATAGACTAGCTAGTAACATATAATAAAATAATAATATCCGTTTTAATTAATTTCTTCCATTCTATTTATTCATAGCACAAGCTTCAAGGTCCATAAATCATTAACAGAGATCAAAGACCAGTTATATTGTGACAATCCTTTTGACTAACTTGTCTAATTGTTTAATTCTTTTAATTTTTACGCGCACCATTAAGGAAGTGGTTTTATTGTTGCAGTGCTGGGAAAATTGTGAACTGCTCCAATCCAACTATCAAGTATGGGGTGCAGTGTGCAACGAAAAAGATATTTGCGTAAGTTTTCTTGGAACAATTTTATAAATATAACTACATTACCTATAATTTTAAAACATATCACACTAACTGTAATTATTACAGTTCCCAGGCTGTAAGGTGGCATGCGAGTTCCATACCGAGGCGGAGAGGGCATCTCAAACACAACCAGTCATTCACACGAAGGGTGAGGGTGTAATGCGAGTCAGCGGTGCCCTAGCTCGATGGCCCCCACCAGCTCCCCGAGCCACGGCTAGGCCGGCTCCATTAGTCTACGTTGTTATGCGTCGTGCCGCAGAAGGTCCATGGCGTCAGATAATACAAACACAAGCATTAGCGACCAGAGTACCATCGAAGAATGAAGGTGCACTCCTTCGGGTGCTCGTTGTGGACCCTCAAGGCCTGGTTACCATTTACAGCCCTGACGAGACATGGCTGGCTCGTGACACGAACTCTTCTAACCACGACGAACATAAATGGACTTTAAAAGAAGTTTCCCTTATTCATCAAAAAGTTCTCGTAATCGGAGAAATCGCCTGGGAACCGAGGATCGCGCGTGGCGTTTATCTTGTAACGTGGGAAGTCGACGGTGGAGGTCTGAAAGGGAATCTTTTTACTGATTCCACGCGCGTTACTTTATCGCTCTGGCCAGATACAATTTATCACATTCAAGTAGAACTAGTCTCTCGGACACCTGGAGTAGATAATGAAAAATCGGAGACCATGACTATTGATACGAGCCGGGCTCAACGTGTCTCCACGGAAAGTGTGCAAGACGTGGAAGTTAGTGAAGGAGACAGGCTAATGTCAGTTCTAGTGAGCTCTATGAGAGGCGAGCGCGTGCCCGAGCGGGCTCCTGATTCTGAATTAGTACTGGGTTGTTTATCAGCTATGATAGCTTTTGGTCTAGCGGCACTCGCTGCCATAGTATGGAGACGGAGACGGAGGGGCACCTTTCCTGGTACCAATGTGTACGTCGGATCATCTTCGATTCTGAAGCGGAAACTAGTGGAGGAATTCACACCAGCAACCCACTGTTTCCAGCCCGTTCTTAAACCAGGTATCACGACCAATGACAATTCCGTGCATGACGTCATCGTGTGACGTCACAGCTTTGAAATGCTGTTGGAAGACCGCGCTTTCAGTTCCTAAATATTTGAACAAACATGTGAAAAAAAAGGACTCTTCTCGGCATTAAAGTGCACGAACAATTTCTTATGTGATACTGATTGAGTCTGCGAGTGTAATTAATGCGAGAAAACAACTAAATAATGTATTTTGTGAGAAGGTTTGATTTCTTTTGTGATTTAATTTAAGTTGTTTTTTTTTTTCACTTATTGACACTTGTGCTCGTTGTTCGTTATGATAACGTGACTAATTATCAAAACCTTGTCTGTACGTAGTATTAGGGAAATTGTAAATTGTACTTATAAAATATATTTATGAGACACAGTAAGGTAAACACCAGACAATTTAGCAATGTAAATATGTTAAGAAGCAAATAATGGTAACATTTTGAATTTAAAATGATTTATTTACGCTGTAAATATTAATTAGTTGTTATTTGATATATTTAATGCGCGACGTGTAAATTATGCTTAATGATTTGAATAATTTTCTAAGTATGATACATGAAGTTTCCACTTTGTGTGTTCAATCCTATTCTACGTGTAACCATTGAATAAATTTCTAGCATACAAATGTGTTACAGTTCGATTCAAAATGTATTATAAAATGTATTAAATTATAGTAATGTTTAAAGCTATTTTTACAGCCTAGTCTTTATTAACGTTTAGTTAATAGTTATATTAGACGTACTCCATTCAAATGATATTAATCGTTTAGGAAACTTGAATTTCTTCAGCAATAAAAAAAAAATTGTATGTACTTGTAAATATTCGAAGCATTTATTGTATAAACGTAACAGAGAGTGATTATATTTTTCTCGATCAACATTGATATTTCTAAATGTTATGGGTGGAAAAGAACGGTATTTATATAAGAAAATTCTATGTGGATTATATACTTGAATGTATTCAATGTAATCAGTCTGTTTAAAATTACATCCTTATTATTGTAGCATTGTGATGTATCGAATTGAATAATGATTTTCTGTATTAAGGCGAACGAAGAACATTGAATAAAACTCATAATTTTACGAATTTTATCGCGATTTTTACTGTTCGATATGGTCACGGGGGATAATAGAATGAAGTCCCCATCCGTAAGCATCCCTTAGCAGGCTATTCCTTAATTTTACTTATAAATTTAATTGCATTCGTTGTGATCTACGTAAAATGGAGGTCTTACAGTATATTGATGTCTTGAAGAGGTGTGTTTGGTTTTATATTTAATGCCATTGATCGCTTCATCATCAGCCTGTATCTATCCACTGCTGGAAATAGGCCTTCCCCAATGTGGTGGAAACATGCGATCCTCAGCTTTCCGCATCCAGCCACTTCCGGCTATCCTAACAAGGTCGTCGATCCATTTGGAGGGATTCGTCGTCGCGGCTTCCATTCCAAGACTTTCCTCCCCCATCTACCATCGCTGACTCGGCAGATGTGGCCAGCCCACTGCCACTTCTACTTGCTGACTTTAAGAGCTATATCGACTACATTCGTTCTCCGTCGAATTTCTTCGTTTCGGATTCTATCCCTTAGAGAAATGCCGAGCATAGCTCTTTCCATCGCTTGTTGTGCGACTTTCACCGCATCGTAGGTCATGGCTGGGAGGACGCACTGGTCGAAGACTTTTGCCTTCAGGCATTTATTTGCGAAGTGAGGATGGTGCGGAGTCTTCCGAATGCCGTCCAACCGATCGCTTATTCCCGAGCAAAAACGTCAGAAATTAAATCTCAACAAAAATTCATAAAATTAGTTTTATTCCATGTATCGAATTGGTTTTCAAATTAGCGCTATAATAATACCTACGTGAGCTATAAGAAACTTTATGGGAAACCAATAAATATCCTATTCTATAGATATTTTTTGATCTGGTTTTAATGACCAAATTCAAGATTATAATTTAGTTAAGCACTTAAGTATTAATTATTTATTTTCTCTTATAATTTCGTATTTCATTCGGATTTGTAAATAAAACTTTACTTGCTATGATTGGAAAAGCTGAATTTTAACAAGTATAAATAAATATGTCTGCCAAATTATCTTGTCTTTTAATGATTCAATTAATAATAATTAAACGAGAACTCTTTACTGATAGTTCAGCGTATATTATATGTAACCACTTATGCACGGATACTTGTAAGAAGTTATAAGTTTAATTAATTATAAATTTAAAACTGTCATGTAAGCAGACAATGACGTTAGTTACCTAAATAGTCTTGACGAGAATGACGTTCCATTGCTATATAAAAAAAATACAGAAAAACAATGTGTTACACAAGAGCTGAACACAAGAGTCGACCAAGAGAAAGACGGAGAATAGATGCATTCGAGATGTGGTGCTGGAGGCGAATGCTACGAATACCGTGGACTGCTAAGCGCTCATTTAGCAGATACATTTGTATCTGGTCTCTCCCAACTCCAAGACCAGACTATCCACTACGCGTCTACAGCGCGTACTTTCATATTTCGGGCATATAATGCGTAGAAGGGATGACAACCTTCAAAAGCTGATCATCGTTGGCACTACAGAAGGCAAGAGAACAAGTGGCTGCTCGCCAATACGATGGACTGATCAAGTAAAAGGTTCCATCTCCTCTCCGAATCTCTACCAGCTAGTGAGGGCTGCCTCGGACCGATCCTCAGAAATGAGAGAACGGTAAATAAGAAGAAAACCTTGTGACACACAAAACAAAAGAACACTTAACCGAAATTCAAAAACTACTTCTTTTGAAAACAACAAACGGAGATTTTTGGTCTTAGAAATATATCCATGAATAATTTCCGTCAAAGCAATAATTTCTAGAAAAGCATTTGAATAAATATTAACACGGAGATTTAGCATTACTTAAAGCCGTACGGCTGTGGTCGGCCGTCGCCCGGCTCCGTCCCGGATGAAACGGTACCATTGTCTAGGGATTAACGTCAACGAATTTGTTGTCAACAAGCGCCTGAACAAACAAAAAGATTTGCGCGTCACATAACCCTAAGGAACCCTTCATTTCAACCGTTATTTCCATCCCAACTCCAACGGCTTAAGCGCTTAACCTTTTTTAAATCGCAGTATTTAAAAATAAAGTCCGTTTATGTAAACATCAAGACAAAATGACTACGGTAAAGCCCGTAACAAAATACAAATTAATTTCGCCTATCCAAATTGCTACAGAACGGTACGGTTACCTTTAATTTGAGAACCCTTCTTTATTGACCCATTAGATTCCAGTCACCGATGACGTGATAATTATAAAATGGTTATTCCGAAATGCAAATGTAAGGACGGTTATGTAAATTACGATTAATGGAAGTTAAAACTAACATTTAAACTGTAACAGGTTACAGTCTCAATTTTACTGCCATAAATCTAGTTGTGAGATAAAGAGATAATAAGACTCTTTGTTTTCAAATCGTTTAATCGCATCTTTATTTACAAAGCTTGGACAGATTGTATTTACTGACTTCTTAGGCCCATTCATTTTCATTAAGAAAAAAGTTTGATGCGGGCCAAGAAATGTATGATTATGGTTACATACAGTCATTTATTTTAGTTAACCACTATATTCTTGGCTCGCGGTCCTAGTGTAAAGCATAGGCCCATAAATAACGGGAAAAATAGAAGGTGAACGCTTCTACGAGTATCCTTTTGGGAGCGGCCAGAGCATTCTTTTAAGATTTATTACAGGACTTGAGCGCATTACTTATTCCTTATGTGCCTACCTAACCGATGGTCCCTTAAATTTAGATGTTTTTTTTTCAGGTTGTATTTCTTTTTAACTTTCAACAAAGGACGTTGTCGCTTAGTTTTTTATAGGAAAAGAGGCAAATTAGCTTAGGGCTCACCTAATCTTAAGTGGTTACCGTCGCCCATAAACATCCACAACGCAGGAAGAGCTGCAGGTGCGTTGCCGGCCTTTGAGAAAAGAGTAGGCTCGTTTCTTGAAGGTCCCCAAATCGTACAAATTCGGAAACACCACTGGCGACATTTGGTCACACAGGTTGATAGTACGTGGAAGAATGTTAGGCGAAAAACGTTCAGTCGTTGAACGCCGATTGTCAAGATGGTGTCAATGGATGATTTAGGTCACTGATGTTTTTGTCTGCATTTTGTAATGTTGGAGCAGTCATATCTGTACTTCATAAACCGCATAATAATGGCATAAGTAAATAACGATTGATTGAGATATCGGTAGGCTTGATAGAAACCAAGACTGGGTAATTACCGACAAGAAGCACGAACGTGGAAGAAGAATGATGCAGTACTCTAAGCAGTAACAGTAAACGATATGGTTATTGAAGCCTATATAAGACAGGGTATGAGCGCATCGCCAAACATGGGACACACATTTAGGCATGTGCTTTTTTATACGTAAGAAATCAAAAAATTGAAAATAATCGTTACAAATTGTCGCGATACAAAAGCTCGTAAGTCGAATGCAGTTATTTTATTTCTAACCGTCCAAGCCGAGGTTACCCCTCACCGGGGGGACCCTTGTGTCGAGTTACTAGCAATAGAGGTTCAGGCTAAGCGACCTAAGAGCTATGCCACCTCTCAATCCGGTGAAGCAGTCAAGGCCAGCTTCTCTGGCCAATCTGTGTAGTTCGTCATAAAAAAAAAATCGAATGCAGCAACTAGGTTATTACTATTTAATAACAAATTCTTCATTTTATAATACTAAATATTAACAGCGTATCAATAAATTCTTAAAACCCGAAAAAGTCCAAGAACTCGGTAGAAATAACTGAGAACGCAAATTGCGCAAGCTGGATAAAATCAAGTAACAGAACTAAATACCTCAGCGCGCATGTTACCAATCAAAGTTGAATTTATTAGATATTAAATTGCGAGGTACTCAATCGAGAGTTGCCATAAATTTAGATACTGGTTGGCCATTGTGATTTTGAAATAATATAAAAGCATTGCGATTACGCATTAAACAATCATACAAGGACAGATTACGGTAGGAGTGCACGATATATATCGATATTAGATAATATATCGATATATGGATGCGATATTCAATCCGATATATTTAATTCGAAATACAAAATATCGTAAGAAATTAAATAAAAGCATTCTTTCTTTTATTTTTGGTTGACAAGTTAAATAAAATAAAACCCTTACTTGCGCTGCCATCACTAAAATGTAATGTATTATATTACTACACTCCTACTCTTCACGATGGCAGGACTCGATGTACAAATTTTATAATCTATGCATGTGGTCAGTACTGCTAGCAGAATCAAATAGTTTGGACTGGTAGCCGAAGCGAGAACCTCTCAGTTACGCGCCGAGTACTCTATAAGTACAAAACTTTTCTAATATTTAATATTAAGCTGTAATTAATTATAAACAAATTTCGATATATGAAAAATATCGATATATTTTTGGCATGAACATCCCTAGATTACGGGCGTCAATAGTCTAATGATTTAGCGTTAAAAAGTTACAGCCTTTATATATATATACATATAAATATAATAAATGTCTCACTGTTAGGCGCAGGCCTATTCTTTAAAGAGAGTATAAGGGCATACTCCGCCGGAATAGCAGACGTCACATATCAAAGAAAATTACCTAATTCATATAGGTTACCTCACAATGTTTTTTACCATATATATGTTTGGCATTTGGGAAAGCTATTGTCAGCAGCGGATTGACAGGTTGATAGTGATGATGGTAAAAGAATAACTGCCGATATCATTACACATAATTAACTAATAGCCAAAGAGGAAGTAGATTTTTTTTTATCTTAGATTGCAACCACAGACCTGAGTCCGTGCTCTTTTCCAATACACTTAAATTGTTCACTCTGCATTTATTAAAAAAGTGCCACTTCTACAGTTACTATATTCCTTTTTTTTTATAATGCCTGAATTTGGAAGTGGCCAGAGATCGATCCGGGTTCACGCGTCGCGACCGCTGTGTCCCTGCTTCTCATGGCCATTTTCAGGTTGTAGTCCAGTATCCTCTCCCTTGATGCGGCCATTGCGTTTGTCATCAGTCTTCCTGTGGCGTCGTCACAGTCATCTGTATAATAGACACAGCTAACGGTGTGTCGGGATATCGGGAGGAAGTACTCGTAGATTGCAATTCTTGCGATATGATTTTCAACCGACTTCAAATTCGTCTGTATGATTTTTTATTTGTTACCTCATAACTTGGGACTGGATGAACCGATTTTGATGATTCTTTTTTCATTTGAAAGCTGGTGCCTCCCATGTGGTACAATATATAGAGCGCGTCTACCTGTAATTACCGCGTTTAACGTTTGATTCGATTTGAAGTCGGTTTTTGCTCGTAAATATACTTGTAATAATTTTCTAACCGCTCATTATTATTAAATGCTTTCGGATTAAGGCTACGTCCAACCGTTCTAATGAAACTCATTAAACGCCAGTTGTCAGCTTTGATCAAGTGGATTGCCATATCTCGGGGCAGTGTGAAAGGGCCGAAACCTCAGGGAGTCCGGGGCTCGTAGACACTAATGGGCGGCTGTCAGCGCGTGGGCGATCGGCTAAACATTACCTTGTAAACACCGGTAAATATTTGTCTTCTCTGCAATTATTATAGCTGTTTCCTGAACTCGATCGACAAGGTAATAGTTTTATTGAAAGTTAATATTTCCAATCCCGTATAAATATATAACCCTTATACTCTCTTTACGGAGAAAGCATGTGCCGAATAGTGGGACAGAATTATATAGCCTATAACTTTTTATTAAAACCAAAGAGTATTTATAGTAAGATCATTTCAAAGACGTCGAGTTTAAAGTTTTTATGATTTTTATTTTTGACATTATTAGTTGGTAAAGTTCGACGTAATATTTAAACGAAATTTGATTTATTTTGACCCAATAATACTTCTTAAATGACTTTAATCGTATGTTTTAAGGCCAATTGACCTATTCGTTAATCGAAGCAGGAAATAGGTTAATAATTTAACATGAAGAGTGCTACAACTACTTTATGTTTTAATAAAATTAGATCAACAAAAGAGCACTCTGTTCGCCTAATGGAAAGCAAACCTCTTGCTCAAGGACAATTTCTCATTTATTTACCATTTATGACAAGTATTTAAGGTTGGTTATGTAACCACCCCTTCTGAAGTCTTAAATATGATAGTAATTCTCTTCTAAATTCCCAGTAAACCAAAAACTAGGCGTGGTTTAGTACACAGAGGTCACCCTCGAATAAGAAAGTCATTACTCCCAGAGTAACGTCTCAAGTCGAAGTCTCCCGCTTATCTCTTGTACTATGGTAATCGTAAATAGAGATTTACGCTAAGAGATTGGCCAGCCCTCTTTTTAATATGATTGTTATTTTTAGCATGAGAGCGTTCACAACTTCATAGAATTGAGACTTTTGACTTCGAAGATGATAGCATTCCGACTCTGACAGAACCTTTTTAAAAAAAAGAAAGCTAGCAATATTTCTTTTTTTTTCCGAAATATTACTAACAATCTTGTTAACCATTCCAACTAAGCTCAGGCTTGTGCTAGGACATAGTTCACGGCAATAATCGAATGGTGGATTCGCAGGCCGTACCCTAAACCATTAGGCTATTGACGCCTCAAAAACCCTAAAACATCTTACCACTTCATACCTCAATTCAATGATATAATCCTTCATGCTACCCGTTCTCACTAAAAGAATGTAAGACACATATAACTGAATGGCTCCAAGCCCTCACGTATGAATTTAAAGAAGATCTTTTAAAACCACAATCAAGATGTCAGAGTAACCCACTCCCTACTTTATACTCATCCCTACACATACAAGCTATCTTCAACATACGCAACCTTTTACACACAAACACACTCACGCATACACACTCGATTAATCTGAATTACATAAATATTTTTAATTTTATTAATTTTTTGTATTTAATTGTTTGGAGATGGGAGTTAATAGCTGCGACACAGTTTTTACTACTGCGGTTATTATCGAACTAGTTTGTCATGTACAAACTAGTTTGATAATATTATTATTAATTTTTGGTTTGAAATAAAAAAAAATATTAATTAAATTATTTATGTTAACAATGGTAATAAGTCGAAAAAGTTAACGATTTTGTTTTCATAAATACTGGGTAGAAGCCCATTGTTACTGGTAATCTTGTATCATTATAATACAATACAAAATAAAAACATTAAATCAGCTAAGTGATATTTTTGAGCGAGGAATATTTGCAGTAACGTCATTAAGCTCCGTCGGCACGCCACATTCGTAAAGCTTATGAATAAACACTTAGCTTTATTGAATGCAGCCCGGTTACGCCTCGCTCTACACCAGCAATCAATCAATAATTCTCGGAAGCAAAGCATTATATTAAAACACACGGTTGTTTATAATCGATATGAAATTATATATGCGATAGAGATCAGATATTGGCTGTAGGAGAGTAATTACATTTCTGAGGCTGCTTCACCTACCAAACAATTACGCCGTTACGAGAAATTCTTGTTCAGTAAATAACATAGTACAGGTATATTTAGTTTGAAAATTTTAATGAATAAATCTTTCACTTTTCTTTAATAATGTTTCAATATTTGAATAAAACAATGTGGGATGAGGAATGTGTGATGGGAAGGCGGCGGTTATATGGGGTTCTTACCCACTAAAACCTCCCCGGTGGCCCCTTCCTCGGTGCACGACGAGGGGCTCCGGGATCTCAGGCTTACTCCCTCCACCCCTGTGCCCTCGCAGCGCAAGGCGACACGGGCCAGCCGATGTCGCCTTCTTCCCGGGTCCACCTTGGTGGACGACTCAGGCCCGCACCCTTGTCGCCCAGTGAACATTGTCACACATCAGTGAACGTGGCCCCTTTTTGTCGCCTTAACAACTTACAACACTAAACTTTCAAAGAACGTAGTAACAAACAATAAAAAAACATGCTCACGTAGAAACAGATTTTAATTTATAATAACTTTGCTTGGGATAATTTACTTGCATGTTCTTGGAACTTTTAAATTATGTAAAATATACACAAAAATATCTTCGCCATAATTGAAACTGTAATAGTTTCTGAGGTTTTAGACAAATGTTCTGTCACTGAATAGTAAGTACTTGGGCCATTAATTACTGGTCTAGCATTCGAAGGATTTATGTCAGGCAACTGTTAATATTCAAAGGTTTGTTAATTACGCTTTCAGCTGGCCGTCTTCAACGTTCAAGTGCTATTTCAAAGCCAATTACCCAGCGCTACGGTAGAAATGGACCCAACAGGTGGCGCCACAAATCGGTGACTAATTACCGACGGTTACAAACAACCGGTTATAATAATTAGTGATGGGCGTAGTGGGCGGTACTCGAGTGGTCCCGACACGAGGCGTGGTCGCTTTTCGGCGATTCCAGCTCATGTTTAATTTAACGCGTGAATATCGTCGTGAATAGCTTCAAGTCGGTCACCTTTATAGGGAACCCTTATTAAGAAATAAAGTCTTAATTTTAAAATGTACGTGCTGTGGTTTTGGAGAATTCTATAATTAGTGTTCTAGCACGCCTGGACAACCAAGTTGAGGCTCCGTCCTAAAGACCCTTGTGTTGCTATACATAATTTTGGCATATTAATTATTTTGGCATATAGTCTTTATAAAAAAATGAAATCTTCAATTTTGAAATGGTTACTTTGTACACGTAATCTGATTAAATCGTGTCCGTGCTGTGGTCACCTACTTGAGAATTGGTATTCCATCACGCTTGGTACAACCAAGCTGAGGCTCACAGTTCTTGGACAACACTCACATGATGCATGTATTTCGTAGGTAATAATCCGGATTGATGATTGATCCTTACATATAAATAATTAACTTTATTAAGCTGTACCTACCATTTTCGGCTTGCGGAGAGAACCACAAACTATATATATATAGTTTATTAATATTTTTGGGTTATTTGGTATCGAACATGGAGCCTGGAAGCCTATAGCGAGGATGGTCGCTTGAACTAGGGCTAAAGTAGCGCACAGCGTGTAGTCTTATATTTCTGCGAGAGCTAGGTATATTCCGTGAGAACGATGATTCTAACAATCTGACCTATTCGTGCTGTAGCCGGTTTTAGATACAACTTGGCCATCGGTTTTAACTTGACATTAAAGGCCCATAAGGAAATTTAATCTTTGAACATTTATGCAATTTTCTAACATTCTTATACAAATAATCTAATATAAATTTGTAAATTGTCATGGACAATATACAGGGTATAGTAAAGATATAATTACAATGATACAAATCAATGTGTTCGGTGTTATGCATAGATGAAAGATGACAAAAGACGAAAGCCTTTCCGTGTTTGATGGAATGCAATTTGTAGAATGAATATAAGAGTTTATCATAGAATGTCAAGACTCACTCTGGTTTCCATCCCTTATTCTCTCGGACTTTGATGAATTTTTTTATTTCGACTATATTTACGCTTTCAGCAAGAGATTAAAATAAATCGTCTTTCCTACGGATCACAACGTAAATATAAAGTTTTAATACATATTTAGTAAGCTATTAATGAGCTACCCCGACAAATTATTAAAAGTAAATTGGCTTTCCTACGGATTGCAACGTAAATAAAAAGTATAATTACACATTTAGTAAGCTATTAATAAGCTACCCTTCAAACATCCATCCAAGTGGCGTAAGACAGAAATGTCTGGAAAGAAATGGTGGCCAGGGCAACGCACCATAGTCACGTCCCTCAGTTATGAGGTTACGACATAGAAGAAGAAGTAAGCTATTGCGTTACTATCGAGGGCTACATATCGGTGATTTAGGAATTATAAAAACAAATCGTAATTAGTCATTGACAGGCAATTTATTGTGAAATATTGAAATATGTGAATCTCAAATTCCCTCAGCGGACCCAGTTGTATGTATATATATATATACTACACGCAGCATTTATAAGCTTATCTGTATATCAATTCCTGTAGTCTTATCATATTGATACATCAACGTGGCAGTCGATTCCAACGAATAACGTGTCTAATGTATCGCATTGTACGAGCGCTACAAAAAGGTAAACAAAAAATTAAATCGGTCAACAACTTATAAAGTCCACTTAGTTTGCTATGCGCGTGCGCATTTCGTGCCAGCGCTGCGCGTGACTGATGTTGGGTATGCTATACGTAGACGTTTCCATGCATTTTTATGGTTAACGAGAGACAAATGTCTTGGGAAGCTGAATAATGTTAATGTATTAAGTATGGTTATATGTATACTAGTATATACTTAGTTTATACTGGCATATAGCGAAGGCTTCAATAACCTCCGCTAGGGTTAAAAAGATGTAATCTTTACAACGAAGTCTCAAGTCTCTCGTCAACCATAAAAATGCTTGAAAACGTCTACGTATAGCTTTAGTGTTAGTCAATTACTTTTTCGTAATAAAAATAGGACAATGACAAACCATAAAAGCCGGCGAAAATAAGAAACCATGAGGATCATCGTATACCTAATCATATCGTAAGTACATAGTTATTTCGCCAATGTATTATTAACTTGATTTTAAGCGGTGTTCTTAAGTTACTTATAATAGAGATTTAAGTCAAGCGCTCAAGAGCTTAGGCTACATTTTTTTATTATGTTTTTATAGTCTTTTTAAAGTAGTTAAGTAGTATATTTTAAACAACGTATTTGATATATGTCATTTATACTATTTTAAATTTAGTCATTTATATTCGACTAAAGACTATATTATTCTTTACATGGGAGACACGTGTTATAATTTGTAGGTCTCGTAGAATAAAATAGTCCAACAACTAATACACTCGCTTTATTGAGACAGCGTAACGTTGTACAAGGAATTATTTATAACGAGTAACGTCACAACTGCGCTTCCTCACAATCTTTATACAAAATTAATGAGCAGTCAGATTAGGAACTAATAAAGTTAAACTATTGTTTACAATGCCAAGTTTATGTGACGATCAACTAAATTATTAATTATGAATTAAAGATACAATAAGGTTCAGGTAAATCATTATGATATCATTGGAAGTAATTATTATGCATAACAATCGCTGGGTGTCATGTGTTGCCATCTAACACACGCTGTTTGGACAAAGTAGAGTATAACTTATACAGTTAACTTAGGAAGCCAATAACAAGTCTTTATGTGGCACTTAAAGCTAGTTAGTTATTAGAATGGCTAGATAGTTTTCAAGTAAAAGCTACCGTTCGGGTCTAACTAAGGTCTCGAGGGCCTTCACACCGAGTTAAGACAAGAGCCTAAATAAACATTACAGCTGTGGCACCTTTTAATAACCCGATCTAATTGTAGACGCTTCCTGACTGATCAGATCAGTTCACCCATAAAAAAGACATGCTTAAAGATGCTTTTCATCGTAGCATTGGTTATTTCCTTCAGGAGTAGCAATACAATATCAGTAAATCTTCCAGACTATATAGAAGTTACCTAAGTCAAGTCAAGTTTAATTAACGACTCAACAGTATCATAAAAGGGTCCTATCAATACACAGCAAAAACATACCTGACTCGAGACCCGCAAGTAATTCGAAAGCGTAGGCAACAATGTCCTTAATATCTTCTGTATGTCGGCGAACAAAAGACGGTATTATTCTAATTCTCTTGCGGGTTCTCGCACCGAAGTTTTTATGTTAACTACCTTTCGTGGCGATGTTGTTAGTTTTATAGTGTACGTGACGAGTTATTCCATTTTGTTTGAAACGAAGCTGCACTCGTGAAACTGTATGTATGGAGCAAATGCGTGTTCTGTTATGAATAAAAAGCAGGAACGTTAAACTTTAAACCCATAAAAATGGTTTCTTAAGTATTTGCGAATATTAGACATGGAAATAAAACTATTTTTACGAATTTTCTCCCGGCTTAAGTATAATTGGGTAAGCTTGAAGTCCCGACGTTGCGATCGCCTCTGTAGGGCTCGTGATAACAACTTAGGAGTCATCATTCAAGTGGTCAAGCACTAGTTTATACCCATACAAAAAAAAAATTGTAATGTTACCGTCTGATTTCCAAAATTATTTTAATTTGACCACCTACTCATCTACAAATTAAAAAATAATCCAGATTTTTGAAGCTGATGCAATGGATAAGGGAGAGACAGTGTTTGCGGTTAGGAGAGCCTATGTTCACAAATGTACTGTACCCCCCACCGGGGGGACCCTTGTGTCGAGTTACTAGCGATAGAGGTTCAGGCTAAGCGACCTAAGAGCTATGCCACCCCTCAATCCGGTGAAGCAGTCAAGACCAGCTTCTCTGGCCAATCTGTGTAGTTCGTCATTTAAAAAAAAAACAAATGTACTGTAAGAGCACAAGTGTATATAAGTACTCAATCTTGTAGATGGTATTATAAATGAAGCTTTCACAAACACGTGCAACATCTCAGCGTATGGTTATTAAATCGGTACTGGTTATGCGTTCGATTTTAGAACCTAATAATCGGGGGTTTTCAATTTCAGTCTGCTTTCCCAATTAGTTTTTGTATTTTTGGCTTCTTAGATACAATAATTCCCTTGCCAAAGTCTGTGCCTAGTACGGTTAAAATGAAGTGAGAGCTTTGTGTGGATGTGAATTTGAAAACGGCCCTTATATAATTGCAACATGTTTTAGTGCTGTTAACAGCAAAATACTAAGTAGAAAACACAAAATCAATTACCATTAGTTCTAAAGCTGATGGGAAACTGATAAAATGCATAAGTAAATCGCAACACGCAACTTGTACTACCCACACATTTTTCACCGGCACCGGCCGTTTAGATGCTATCAATAATTGGCATATCTATGAAGCGAAGTGTAGTAGATCATTTAATTTTCTTAATAATTTTCTATCGGATTTCGCCGTGGGCAACTCGCCGGGCTGGTCGTTCAATCGCTTCATAGTTTATAGTTGCAGTGCAATCAATCTTTCTTTACGGGCATCCAATGTGACATGGACAGATTTTTTTTGTTTTTATTTCAACTTTATCCAATGACACTATCATACAATATGTTCGAATCAAGTTATTTATTACTTTAATAACCCAGACTTTATACTTTAGTTTGACTATTGACGCTAGTTATTTCATAGCTCGTTTTGGATTGGGAAAAACATTATCAAAATTTGATTAAAAGTGTTCCATATTGACGTAGCTAAATAGCATATTTATTTATTTCTGGGGACTGACGTCTGGTTACTTATTATAAGCCTGCAAGCCACCTTAGAACTCTCTGATACTGTGAATGTTCGTGGTGCCGATTAACATCTCGTTTATCCCTTCTCTCACAAAAAAATTATCAATCGTGTAGTAGAGAATATTTATATATGTGTGCAGTTTTATTAGATAGTGAATCTAGTTACGTTTAGGGGCACCGTAGACGTAAATTTCTATCTATATCTATCATGAGATAGGTACAAAGTTAAGCTAATTCTACGATCTAGTAATGTATATATATCAATGAAACTTAGTGAATAAATGTGAAATAACTCTTCACCTGTTACAAATTACACTTACTGACTTATTATAAACTTGCAACTAATAAATCTTGCGCGGTAACAAAGTAAAATCATCAAAAGATTACATAAAACATATTCAGGTCGGAGCATTTTTATTAAATGGGATAGAGAATTAAAATACTACTCCACGTCCGAAGTCCCGCTTCCCAGTTCACTGTGGCGGTAATCTGAATCAGGTGCGGCCTCCTGTGATTTATAGGACGTGGCCAACGTCCTGACTAACATTCCGCCTTGTCTCGCGCGCCGGTAATAAAGGTAATTTTGTTTCAAACAACGAGGGTGTATGGCCCTATGTAATATCGGCTGTTCCATTAGAATGACGTTCAGAAATAGGTTTGTAATCGATTCGAAACTGTTCGGACGGAAATTCACTGCTATAGTGTGGGAGGTTTAGTAGTAAGAGAACTAACCGAGTTATGAATTCATGATCGACTTTCAATTGAGGTGACGTGTAACTGACAAATTATTTATTGGGTTGTTTATTTATAATTGAAAGGACCTAAACCTCAAATTGTTCTACTTATAACTGTGTTTTATATGATATTATTATAGTATCATAAGTATTCAAATTAAGTGATTAAATTGTATTTGGATTTAGTTGTTGGTTAATAAAGTATTAGATTGTGTAATGGTTCGTAGCGTAACGTTGTACAAAGAATTATTTTAACGAATACCGTCACAACTGCCCGTCCTCACAATCATTATACAAAATCAATTAAAAGTCAGATTACTGACTAATAAAGTTAAGTTATTGTTTACAATGCCAAGTTAATGTGACGATCAACTAAATTATTAATTATGAATTAAAGATACAATAAGGTTCAGGTAAATCACTAAGATATCATTGGAAGTAGTTATACATAACAGTCGCTGGGTGTTGCTAGCTAACACATCTTATATAAACAAAGAGCCGTGGTAACTCAGTAAAAGCCGTTGCAGCTTAGTGCCCAGACAGTTGCCTCGAGTTCTCAAGTACACTAGCTCTGCTAATTCAGGTTGAGTTCGATTTTCGGTGTCAGCACCAATGAATTTGTTAGTTGCAATTTTAAGTGCTGTTTTACCATGCGCTCGGTGAAGAAATGTTAAGTCCGCCAATCCGTAATAGGGCCGCGTGATGTACTAAGCCTAATCTGTTATCTCTATATAAGGTACAGAGATAACAGACTAGGCTTACGCCTAACAGTGAAACGTATATGGGCCGTAACGTATATAAACCAATAACCACTGATAGCGTAGTACATAAGCGTCCTAGTTATGATCTGTTAATCGGGGATTTAAAAGTCAGCCGGCCGTACAAATGAGTTCTGCGTTTTTCACTCTCGAAGTGGAAGTTTTTGTTTTTTTATGATTATTGAAGCGCAACCACAGACCTGCGTCCGTGCTCTTTTCCAATGTACTTTAATTGTTTACTTTGGATTTATTAATAGAGCTACCTCTACAGTTACTATTTTTTTTATAATGCCTGATTTTTGGATGTGGTGTTGGAGAATCCTCTGGATCACGCGTCGCAAACGGCCCGATGCATTGCTATTAGCTTCTCCGCGACCGCTGCGTCCCTGCTTCTCATGGCCATTTTTAGGTTGTAGTCCACTATCCTCTCCCTTGATGCGACCATTGCCCGTGTACTAGTCTTCCTGTGGCGTCGTCCCAGTCATCTGTGCAATAGACACAGCTGACGGTGTGTCGGGATATCGCCCCTACAACATGTTGGACGCTGTCGTGCAGTTGCAGTTTTTTCGTCACTGAAGTTTTAGAAAGCTCAACTTCGATAGAATGAGACGTAATATATGATGTCAGGCGTACCCTAAGTTGTATGGTCATAATGTTAGGGGATTTTAATCTGATTGAATCTTATAATATCTTAAAATCTAAGGTCGGGCTAATCATCTATCATATACCAGATCTAGTAAAAGTGTGCGTGTGTAGTATCTAGCGATAGTGGTGAAAAATGGGCCCATAAAACCTAATTTTGATTATAAGTTTATAATATTAATTAATTTCATATCTTCGATTCACGAGCATCGAAAATATAAGCAGCGGAAATATGCTACAAAATCCAATCTTAAAAAATTCAATGAAGCAACGCACTAATTTAAGAAATAATACTTTAATATAAATGTAAATGATAAATAATTATGTTTAACACACGTGTATTCATGGTAAATGGAATCCAGCACTATAGGCTTAACTGTTACGAACTGTTCATTATGCATCGCTACGATAGGATTAACGGAATTTGAATTGCTTATTAAGCTGATTGACGTGTGACTTTATCCTCCGCATGAAATTCTAATCGAATTAAATGCTTCTAAGGCTATCTCTGCATTGACGACGAGAATTCTTGGACCGTTTGGTTTATCGGTAACTTGATCTGATCTAGATTCACTACGATTGACGGCTACGCTCTTACTTGCCGACTTTAATTTGTTACATACAACTGGTTCTATACCAACTTTACATATAAAGTATATGTAAATTTTGTATTCATTATATCATTCAACGATCATAAAGCTCATTAATACATCTTCTTCTTTTAAGAGAGGAATAAGCGACACGCTTAATGTTACATGATCACACTTATGATGGGTGACCATATGGAACACTGGGAAAGTAACACTAACGCACAAAGTAAATCACTGGTGCCAGATGAAAGTTGAATGGTTTAAAAAAATAGTGAAAGGTGAAAGACGAAAGATGAGAGGTGAAACATAGCGGGCGGAAACAGCTAGTACTAAATAAAGAAAAAGGAAGATAGTTATTAGTGCATTAAAACTATAAATATCTGGATCATAGATGTAAATTATATGATTAAGTTAAAATGTATTCTTAGTAATTGTAAATACAAATCGAATCAGCTTAAATTGAATTAAATGTCGTGTTGTTATGTGTTAGGAATAAATATTGCATTAGAATTGGAAGGAAATAATAGCAAGAATATAAAAGTGGCTTCTTATCCTGGTCATAGTGTATGAGGTAGGAATAGGAATGGGATACGAAGGTTTAAGTATATTAGAAACGAATGCTAAACAAACAACATTGAATAATGGAAAGTGCTGCGAACCGATTTGGGCACCACGTTGTATAATTTATTTTTCTACGCGACCTCTTAGTTCCCAAATAATCGTGAAGGAAAAATCATCACTCCTGATAATGCACGGTTATTAGACAATACGCTGTCCAAAAATCCTTTGAATTTATTATTCTTTTTTTTTTATGACGAACTACACAGATTGGCCAGAGAAGCTGGCCTTGACTGCTTCACCGGATTGAGAGGTGGCATAGCTCTTAGGTCGCTTAGCCTGAACCTCTATTGCTAAATTATTATTCTTTTACCATTAGACATTATCTAGAAGTAGCATAGATCATAGTTTATTTCAGTAATATTGAGATTTCAGGCAGAAATATATAAATAAATCATCTCAACGTTCTTTATTGAAATTCATCCGTGCAATGCCGGGCACGAGCGGTTAGTGTTTTAATATTTTTGCGACTTCAAAGTTACGTCAAAGCAAAGTAATTTTCAGAGAAATGAATGTATGAATATAATTTGTCAGTGCTCAGAGAAACTCATCCGAGTTCGAAACTATTTCGTTGTACACAACATTTTAGATACAGCTAGCGGATTAGGGTCAGTTCAGCAAAGTTAGTGGGGATTTTGGCGGAGCTGGCATGCCGAATGAGTATTGCAGCATAGCCTAATTGTAGGCTTTATAAGCTTTCATCGGGAACAATGGATTGTATATTATAATTTGGATTGAAGTTTTTCGAAATTAAAATAGTTATAAAAAATATGTTGCAGGTGTTTATGGACGATGGTAATCGCCTAAAATACTTGTTTTACCATTCTCCAAAAAAAAAATGCGTTAAGACATGACGGAGCTGACTCAATCGGGAAAGTACCACGTCGAAGTAATAAAAATCTTAGGCATTTCTGTGGGAAGGGTAATATTTCTCATATTAATTATCTATAATTAATATAATATAATATATTATATTATTATAAATCGTAATATATAATATATTATATTTTTATATTATATATATAATATATTATATTATTATATATTAATATAAATCGTTTTGAGACTATTTTAAACAAGTATATTTACGTATAATAACTAATAAAAATATTAAATAAAATTTGTGACATAAAAGATATGAGAAGGAGCGTTTCATGTTTAACACATAATTAATTTGATTATAACGAACGTCCACTTTTTTATTTTCGATGTGTCATATTAATATTACGAAGTTCTGGAGCCTACATTTTCTCTCTTCTTCGTTCAATCTCAATCAATAAACATTCTATACAATTTTTAGGAGCTTCTAGGTATATCGGAATCCAAGGTCTGTTGCCACCGAAATTACCTAATCTTTTAAATCTTTGTAACGAAATAAGCTAGGGAAAGAATTATATTTTCCTTATTTTTGGTAAAAATATATGTAAAGAAGTTAAGTTCGATCAGGAGCACGTGACGAGGCGACAAAAGATTGGGCGGCAGGTTTTCGGTAAGCTCGAAATTGGATAGTAATCGATGCGTGAACCTCCAGTAAACTTATACCCGTGACACAGAGCTTCTAAACTTCAAGCAACGAAATCAGACTTAAAAAATAGCACTGACAGAAGAGGAAGTAACGATATGAGAACAAGATTAATGCCATTGAAATCATTAAGGAGTATTGAATCATCAAGATGTGACTTTGAATGACAGGTTAGCATTGGAATATGGAAAAGTGTGGTCGGAAAGAGAATGTTGTGACTAGAATAAAGAAAGGTATGCTCTTTGAGGCTTAAACATAATAGAAAGAATGAATGAGGAAAGGATGACAAACATACTGCGGATGTGAATGTTAGAATCGGTTGAGGGCACCCTATCGGTATACATCGGTGTCTCGACCAGATTGGGTAAATATTGAGTTAAGGGTAAGTAAGATGGATGGATGGAATGAAGTGAAAGAGGTGTGCCAGCATCTCTAAAAATGAGAGGGTGTGAGTGTTTATTTTTATATAATCGTCACAAAGTACGTGAGTACATGTCGTCAGCTTTTTAAAGAATCATGCAATATGTTAACGACTTTGTAACAGATTTCAAATTTCAATTGGAGATAAATTCGGACACCTTTCGGCCTCTTCTTTTCGGGTATTTTCTAATTTAAAGAAAGAAAGTTACGAAAGATACCACAACCTAATCGGCGCATTTATACTAACATTTACATCAACCTGAAGCTTTAAAACCATTAGGTTGTTCTAACCATTATTATTTTAATTTCTATTAGTTATAAATTTGTTTAAACTACAAACTTTGGGGCACTGTGTCACAGTTTGACGCAATAAGAAGTCAGACGGCAACCGCTTTCGGACGCGGCTTTATGCACAAACGAAGGTCATTACCATCGGATATTCAATTTACCAATGCAATGATTCAGCAATAATTTAATTTAGAATCGAGTTATGGCATTTGAATTGACTTCATGAACATAACTCCTGTTACACACCACCACACCACCGGAGTTAGATAATTTTAAAGTTAATACAATAACTGCAATTTATTAACATTTTGCATTACATTTGTTAAACAATGTAATACTTTGAGCAGTAAGATCGGAAAAAGGTCCAAATCCAGTGTATTTCTATATGAAAAATGTTGAATCTTCGACGTAGTAGACCTTAAGTCAAACAACAAATTAAGATTAAAAAAAATATTTACGCTAATATGCTAAGCTTTTATCTATAGTAATAAATAAATTTAGTATTTTTATTTATTGAAATACGTAATCCAACATATAAGTCAATAAGTTGTACCTATTGTCTACGTGATCTGTTCTGTTGTGTCCGTACGGAACAGTCACGTAGCTAATGTCACGTTACCGTATATGATATCACGACAATGATAATTTAATGTACATAATATACTCGTATGAGATTTTTCAATTATATCATTTAATTCGCAGATACGCTACATTACAGTCAGTAAAAAGAATATCCTCTCTAGTTAAATACGGACGCACTCTATCCTACCACACCAAAACTCCTTTGAGTGAAACTCCTTTTTTATATTAAAATTCAAGACTCGCAACTACATCGAAGTTACCCTCCATGTTTCTCGTTGAGCATTCAAGTAATAAAAGCATAGTAAGGGTTCAAGTTTTAAACACAAAAGAAATAACACTGACTCACACTGAATCCCGTCAATCCACTTTGCAGTCTAACATAAATCGGGCGACTTTACGACCGAAGCTGCTTATGTAACCGCCGAGATCAGCCATCTTTCTAATTTAAATTGCTTTCCTAGTTTACAATATTTTACTTACATTCATTTTATAGAACACTACATTCTCATAAACTTTATTTCAAATCGATTCGTAAAGTCTATTATGCAAAATGACAGGCTCGCGCCGTCTGTATACACATATGCTACACACGGGCAGTAATTGTAATAGTGGACCAGGCAGGAGGAAACATGAAGTATCCGCATGTTGCCTTGGCCCAGCGGAGGTAGTAGGAGAGGAATTCCTCCACGAGACACACTATAGCTCAGTTGCCGGTGCATGTCGTAGAAGATTTATACACCGTAGTGGTTCAACACATAAAAGTAGATAAAAAAAAAGATATGCACTACACACAGCTCACAATAACAGGCAGATTTACCCTTATTGAAGCGTTACTGGAATTCCTTCACTTTTACGTCACAATGCAGTGGGCACTTAACGATAAAACGGTAGGTTTCAGAATGTGTCAAAAGCAACTAATCTAGCTGTGGTTCTATCTTCTCGACCCTCGAATCAAAATGCTATTATCGCATCCAGCATAACCACACAAGCCGAGATTTTGATAATGATATCAAGGTTTAGGTTGCTAGTAAATTTATTATATGGTTTTGGGTATTGTTATAATCAATAACGTCGTTTCGTATGTTAAATTTATCTTGAAGGTTACTATTTGATCCATCATAGTGACAGTGATATGTAAATGTAGATTTTTTATGGTATACTTCAATAGGCGTGTTATGAAAAAATTGTAAGAATGAAATTTTAAGATGCGCGCACATCACTGTAATACGAAAGTCACAGGTTGATGACGCAGTGATAAAAATTTGCTTAAATACTTTTTGCTCCAATATAATTGACATTAACTATCCTAAATATTATGTATTGATATTAATTAAAATATGATTATTTAATACAGTATTTATTTACTTATTTTTAATTTAAAGTTAACTTTATTGACTGTGTTGGCTTTTCCACTCCTTTTATTATTGTAATTAATTATTTGCCTGCAATTAAAAAGTATTTTTAATGATGCTAAGCAAGTATAACTTCTAACGCGCGTACATAAGTAGATGCAGCCATTTTTTTTAACAGCTGGTCATGGTTGACGTCTACTAGATAAACTTGTATTATAGCTATTACATCATTGTACTGTCTTCTATTGTACCCAAATAAAAAAAAACATAGTAACTTGTCCGCCCTGGTCTTTTTATATTTTAAAAAGTGGCTGTAAGATAAGATCAATAGAAAATGTTCACTTTAAAATCTGCGAGTATATGTTCATACAATATCAAATCAAGTAATAATAATAAACGACGTGGTCGAACTATTAATGGTGATTTAAGAGTACACGATTTTGTCTGCTAAGTCAATTTTAATGAATTCGCCTAAAGACAATTGTCGTAATGATTTCATTCTTCACGTCGCAATGGATAAAAAATTCCCACTGCTTCACAATATCAGCCGGGGCTTACGATGATTGTCAAGACGTTCCCAGCTATTTAATTGAACAAAACATAACTAGCATTGGCTGGAACCAATCAATTTAAATTATATACAGAAGAACAAAGCTTCATTAATTCAGTTGTCCTCATTGAAGATATAATAAAACGGTATAATGCGCATACCGCGGACTCGGCTTGTCATAACGATTGAAAAGTAATAAGCAGAAATGTCAGCGCAACTCTGTAAAAATAGAAGAAGGCGTGGCATGCTGCTGCAGGATCGACCGGTATCATTTCATGACATGACAAATTCAAAGATTCCTCCCATATTTTATGCATTACCAATATTCGATGTGCACCCGCTCTGCAGTAACAAAAGTTTATTTGGATAAATGCTAAGATCATACTTCTTCTCCTTAGTCGTCTCCTTCAATACTGAAAGTCGTGTCTAATACAAAGTGTTGATCGCTCGCTTAACGATTAACTTCCACGTGTCCCTGTCCTCGGCGGTCTTCATGGCTTTGGTTAATGTCCTGTGAGCGTCTAAACTGCGTCTGCTCACCGCGTGCTCTTTTTCCGTCCACCTGGCCAACAACCTTTTTTTTTTTTTTTTTGTTGACGGGGAGGAAATCTTCACAAAGATACCCCGCCTTCTGGGGGGAAGGCGGCGGTTATGTGGGGATCTTACCCACTAAAACCTCCCCGGTGGCCCTTTCCTCGGTGCATGACGAGGGGCTCCGGGATCTCACGTGGAACGCACCGGAGCCCCTCTGCACTGTGCTCAAGGAGAGCACGTCCCGGGGGGAGGTTACTCCCTTCTCCCCTGTGCCCTCGCAGCGAAAGGCGACACGGGCCAGCCGATGTCGCCTTCTTCCCGGGTCCACTTTGGTGGACGACGCAGGCCCCCACCCTTGTCGCCCAGTGAACCCGAGGCCCCTTTTAGTCGCCTTGTACGACAGTCAGGGGATACCGTAGTCTTATTCTTGAGAGCCCAGAACTACAGGGCTGGCCAACAACCTGAGCAACGTGTCCAAAATATTGCAGTGTGCGCTGGAAGCATTTTTTTACAGCAGCCTTGGTTTTATTTTCTTCACCGATAAAATACTATTAATTAATATATTTTATCGATGAAAATGGTAAGGCCAAGAAAATCTTTGTCAATACCGCAGTGATTACGGGGAAGTTACACCAATTAAATACTTCAAGTTTGGTTTTTCGACTTATGTTTTGATGGTCGCCGGTTGAAATCTCAGTCGGCTTGTACCTAATGAGTACAGTTTTGTTTTTTTAAGTACAAAAAAGTACTATCAATCTAGTGAGAAGCAGACAGCTAAAGCTGCCTTAAATAACTTCCACGATACATACCCATTTCAACTTTTTCATGCAGATTATAATTTCCATTCAATAACTGTTTATTTTTTTATTGTCTTCATTCTTACGAAAACTTGATTTGTTGCATTATGTCGTTATAAATACCGTGCGTTTGTTATTATTCTGATCCTTCAGAATCCTTTCACAGACACCAAGAAATTATTTATGAGAAGCAACGGTTGTATACACGTCCGTATTTGAAATAAAGTTGCAGTAGATATGATTGAAATATGATATTTTCCTTACTGCCTCCGCAGTAAGTTCTTTGTGAGTCGCTTATCGAAGTCATCATTTATCATTGATATATCGCTGGGTCGACACTTTGCGTGTCGGACGGAGAAGTCAATCTCACGACGCGTACTATTCAAACTTGATTGAATCTACGTTTTAAATCGATAACTGATTAGACTGGCCACCGCTTTATATTTTTGTTAACTATAAAAGTGAGTTTTATTTTCGGAAAAAAATTACCCTACCAATCACAGATATACAACCATTTTTTTTTTGTTGACGGAAATGTAAACGGGAAGGCGGGTTATGTGGGATTTTTACCCACTATAACCCCCCGGTGGCCCTTCTTCGGTGCATGGTGAGGGGCTCCAGGATCTCCAGAGGAACATACCAGAGCCCCTCTGCACTGAACTCTTCGGAGAACACGTCCCCGGGACGTTAGTCTCTCCCCCCCTGTGCAATCGCAGGGCAAAGCGACAAGGGCCAGCCGATGTCGCCTGTTCCCGGGTTCACTTTGGCGGACGACAAAGGCCCCACCTTTGTCGCCCAGTGAACCCCAGGTCCCTTTTAGTCGACTTTTACGACAGGCAAGGGATACGGTAGTCTTATTCTACGAGCCCAGAACTACAGGGCTGAACAGATATACAACCTACAATATGTCTGCTGGGGTCAGAGTCACTTATGAGGCCTAATAGTTAAAAGGATACCGATTAATAAAAGGACGTAGGAGCTTATTTTTTGTCCTAAGATTACTAGCTAGATGTAACAACTCTGATCCTGAAGATGGAAAGCGATTGTAGGTTGTCCTATGTATAAGACCAATACTACTATTGTACTGTAACTAGGGATAATATCTGCCTTGTTGTCCTCAAATAAATTACTCTCACTCATAATAAAATTCGTAATATAAGGATGTTTAGATTGGAAGAATTTCGAAATTATACCTCAATATAAAATATATTTTGTGTAAAAGAAGTTTTATATGTCATAAAATATCAATATCATTAAATTAAAGCTTAGTTTATTTGTTTTAATTCCACTGTAATCATTTTAATCGACAGTAAAGAAAAGGGTACACGAAATTTTATTAGTTTCTCAATCTCCATTATACGTTTTATGTCGGTTCATTTACTAAGGTATCGTTTTCACATAAAGAAATGAAAAGAAATAATCCGATATTAAGATTATAATTTCGCTTCATTCGAAAGCAATAAGCGGCAATAAAGTCCCACTCACGTAGGATCAAGACGCCGAACGGCACGTATTTTTCGCATTATCGGCTAAAATTATTATAAAAGAACAGACGTGTAGCTGCCAGTAATTTCCACTGGAACTGTGGCAGCCATGGAACAATCGCTACAGAAATAGCACGTTCGACATTTAAGACAACTTAGTATAATTGATGACGAAATTCGCAACTGTAATAAATATAAACTACGAAAAGTTTTTAAGGAGGTTATATTATGAGTTTGTGTTTTAAAAATAAACATAAAAAGTAAAGAGGTTTTATTATTCGATTCGAAAATAAAACAACAATGTGACAAGATTGATTAACTTCGGACGTTCTCAAATAAATTACACGGCTATTGACGTGTTTAAAAATGATAGGTCATGATAGAACAATGAGAATGGATATGAATAATTTGTTGTGATTCGATACGAACATTCACGTGTTTTATTGTGAATTTTATCTGGAATTGTTATAAGTTGTAAGCACAAACAATGAGAGCATTGTGCTATCTTGAATTTTAAAACAGTGTTCCTTGAATAAACTTAAATAAATTTTCGCCTGGACCACTGTTTAAGTTAATATTTATGACCGTTGTACAAACAAAACCTTGACGCATTATTATTCGATCGCGCTTTAAAATTTAGATTTGCTTAAATAGCTTTATCAAAAGCAATATCATCTATGTATTAAACATTAGATACCCACCTAACTTTTAAATGCGACCGGAGCGGGTACATTTTACTTTGAAACCTCTTGAGATCAGAAAGTAGGGAGATTCAAGGAATTTTTGAGACTAATAAGTGTCGCCGTGGGGCCCGCATACTAAAAAGATATCTTGTGCATGGTAAGTAAGACTCGCAGTGAATATAAAACGTCCGGTTTCTATTCTAAAATCCTTTATCAGACCTCTTAAGACATAAAAATGATGCGGCACGTAAATGACGTAAGACTTAAAAAAACCCTTTTAACAGTTTTATCCTTTGCAAAGGTTAAATATATTTTTTAGTATTCTGTGTTTGAATTTTTTAGTAAATTGTTTTATAAAGAAGTGATAACTTGCTTACCAAAAGCATTCGACTTCATCATTCACAAAAATATTACTACCGTTGGTTATCCACGTTACCAAATGAATGTATTATTTCATCATCACGCTACTTAGACTTGGTCTATGAATACCCAATTCGTCAGAAGTAATAATAATGGAATCGTGGCTAAGGCTTCTTCACTCACTTAGCGCCCAAAATGGCTACAATGTTAGGATACCGTCGCGATTGTTTTGTAATACAATTTGGTCCACGAATAGCATTTGATTGGGCGGTGGTTCTGCCCTCCCTGGTAATCTCCGCTCTGTATGACACATAGAATAACAGCCTAAGCTTAGGTTCTCGCTTGGGAATCGTTGCGCTTTTAAAAACCTTCGTGCTAACAAGGACAATCAACGTAAAAAATGACTACCTATTATACCTAGCTTAAATGACATTTACGATCTCACGCTTAAGATTTAAATTCCAGCTATCTTGTACAAATAACTAGGATGTTTTTTAGTTCCTTAAATACTAATAAACTATCGCTCAAGATTATAATAGGCTTTACTCTGACACATGGAAACTAGAAAATGTAAGTCAAAAATGGAGTTATTGCTTAGTCTATTACGCTTAAAAGGACGTTAGATCTTTTTCAACCGACTTTAAAAAAGGAGGTGGTTCTCAATTCGTCTGTATGTTTTTTATGTTTGTTACCTCATAATCTTCGACTGGATGAACCGATTTTGATGATTCTTTTTTATTTGAAAGCTTCCAGTGTCGTTCTCTTAATTTGGCTGTTATGTGGGGTTTTTACCCACTAAAACCTCCCCTGTGGTCATCCGGTGCATGTTGGGAGGCTCCGGGATCTCCACTCAAACGCACCGGAGCCCCTCTGCACTGTGATCAAGGAGAACACTTCCACCTTGGCGGATGACAAAGGCCCCGACCCTTGTCGCCCAGTGAACACGAGGCTCCTTTTAGTCGCCTTCTACGGCAGGCAGGGGATACCGTAGTCACATTATATAAACCTAGCCTAGTGTGTGCCACCGGCAAGGAAGCAGGGCCCAAGCAACTGGTTCTTAGGGCGACATAGAGAGAAACCTCCTGACGATGCGTGCCGTGTCCAGGAGTACTGCCCTCTGTATCTGACCTCAGCCATCTACCGAAAGTCTATATTATTACTATTATTGCCTGTGTATGTTATTATCGTCCCTGCTGCGTGTTCTAAGAAACCTCAATTTGTTGTTATAACAAAAAGCAAAATCCAGACGCCGCAACGCGTTATCATTTGCGCTGATTACTCGTCCCCTCATCGAGAGGGCTATGCTATTAAATTGTCATTAAAGCCACCACGGTGTCATCTGCGCTGTCCATTTTCGTGAGACCAGGTTTTTGCTGCAGTTTTTGGTTTGCATCATTTCCAGATAATGTTTCCGCTGCGTGAACTCGTTTCTTGTTAAATTGGATTCTATTGTATTTGCAATAAAGAGTGTTATATGTTTGACCAAGTGTCGTATAAGTTTGTTTAAGCCTGTTAATGACGCTTGATGTAATTTGATGTAAATTGACCGATGCGGACCGCAGCGGGCACGCAACATGTCAACTATGAAATTGTTACCTAACTATAGTTTAATTCTGGTGTGATTAATGCACAGGAGTTATTTTTTTATTTGACACGGGCATAAATCGTAAACTTTGTAACAAGATTGGAAAAGAAAGATATTACTTTTCTAACTTTAATTGTCCTTTTAAGCTCGCACTTCCCTTTATTGCGGGGTAGATATACGAGACTATATCGTTTACCGTAAATCGATACATTTAATATAACTACAATAAAGAAGGGCGACATTTTTTTTTCCACAATCTATTAGTTTGACTTAAAAATCAAAGTGAATAAAGAGACGACAAGTTAATCTTCATAAAATAAAATTTTAAAATTCAAAAAGAAATTTTGTGTTAATTTAATCAGTTTCGTGGAAACCTTAATTTTTGGTAAAATTTCAGTTTTAATTACGGCAATTATGATATGAACAAAATTATATTGCTGATTGTCACGGTGAATTTGAAGCCGGCTATTTCGGGGCGAAGAAATTACCGCCAACCTTTTTAAAGCGTAATGGGCGATGTGACCGCGATATCTTAATAAGTGGTTATTGATCAAGTTTCTTCTTCCGAGACCGCCCGAGGCTTTGCGTAGTTGTTAAACGTCGCTTAGTACCTCTACTTTATATTCAAAACAGAGGTTCCACTACAACGTTTATCGAATACGATTTCTGGAGGGGATGCGCGCAGTATTATCAGTATTAACAGAATGCACGTAAAAATACAAAGAAGCTATTAGATTACTTATAAAGGTCGGGTAGAGTGTTCCTCTAAGCTGTCTATTTTCGTTTTTATTAAAAAGACATAATATAATTATATGACTAAAAACAAAAATCAGCTCCAGTGCCAGTGATGGAATAAATAGTACATTAACTAACGCTCTCTTTTGTTTCAAAGGAACGCTCTCCGTCTCTTGAAGGAGCCTTCCCTCAACTACTCTAGACAAGGGGCACTGGAATACAAGACGCGCCTTCCTTCACGGCCTCATTTAGCAGGCACCCGAATCCGTCACCTGAAGGTGTCGAGCACCAACACCAACATTCTTCTTCCTCCGCGACTCCTCCGCGGCTGCGGATACCAAAAATTCCTCCCCGCATCCCATAACAAAATTACCAAAACCTTTTCAACCACAAAACTAATAAAAACCGGTTCATAAATATTGCAAAAATCTCTAGACGAATTGAAAAACTTCTCCTATTTCCTTTAAAATGTAAACGCTAACATATATATGTCTTCACTTACAAGTATATTTACTATTAAAAACAAAAACCGACTTCAAATCGAACCAAACGTTAAACGCTTTTACGCGTTGACGCCCTCTTTGTATTTCCAAATTATCGTAGAATCTAACAAAAAACCAAATAAAAGTTAATCATCGAAATCAGTTAGCGTGATATTGAGTTATTCGTCCATTTGTCGCGCACATACTTCATGTAAAATTAAGACTTAAATGGTTTTCTCATGGATGCCATTGTAAAATTTGGACCAAATTGGAAAACCACATTGGCATCACATCCAGCACCAGCTTTCAAATAATCATCAAAATCAGTTCACCCAGTCGAAAGTTATGGGGTAACAGACATAAAAAAACAGACAGACGAAAACCTATTCCTTTTTTGGAGTCGGGTGTAAAGACACTTTATGTCTTTAGACAATAAACTGTCAGACATGCGGGTCTTCCCATCATTGTTATCTTTCGCCGCCGAGTATGTGATTAAATCAAGTTTTACAATTAACAATTTAATTGGTGGACTTAACGCGAGTGCCTCGTTACCGGAGTTACACGGCTCTATGTATTATTTGTTCTCCTGCAATGGAGTGATAAATTTAAAGAGGCATCCTTTGCATACAAAGAAAGAAAAAAGAAAGAAATTTTATTTATCCTTATAAAAGCACAAACAAAATATAAAAAAATAAAAATGTTTATTTCGATACATGCGTTCTTTTTACAAATTTAGGCTGAGACCTTCTAGTAAGCAAGAAATATGCTTGTGTCAGAAGATCTCGCTCTTCCATATCAAACTTATTATATTACACAGGTTTTTAAAATTATTTTTGTGTGTGAATATATATATATAAATATATATATATTTATAATTATTAATTTATTATTACTATAATTTTAGTACAAGTGTTTTTAAAGCATGTGATCTTAAATGACTTTTAATAATTCTTCTGTGATGTCGTAATCGAGTGTTTTTAACCATATCAACAGCGTTCTTTTAGTTGCATAATTATTCATGGGGTAAATCTTAAGTTTCTTATTTATTTTGTTGTATAAATGACATGACTGTTTCGCAAACTGTTGTGTAGCAAAATTAGTTTTAATGGGGTAAGATGGAACAACATTGTCTCTGCGTCGCTTACATAGGGTGTTTGAGTCATATTGTATAAATAGGATATATAATTGTCTTACAGTTAAAAGTTTGAAATATACACATATAGATAAGTATAACATATTGAATTTAAAATAATTAAGTGTACAAAGTTTGGTTCGTATAACAACAATACAAAGCTTGGTTCATACTTAAATATGCGATGGTGTTCCCAAGTAAGCTTCTAACTAATTTGAATTTCAGAATTTCAACCAGAGACTACTGTCCCTTTTGACTGTATAATTTCGGGTACATCTAATTTCAGGCATTTGTGGATGATAGATAATTCAATAAACACAATATGACGGTATAGTTATCTTTATTATTACGGTTTGAGAGAATTTTATATCCTTAATAAGAATTACAAAAAATTCACTTACTTAAGGAAAATACACAAATATACAATTTTAGGCTAAGCGTTACAGTTCTAGGAATAAGTTTTTAAAATAATAATAGGTTTAAAACTTTCAGGAACAATAACAAAATTTTGTTTTGAATATTTTGTAAATAAATATTATAAAAGACGGTGTTCGTGTTTATGACCAAAGATTTAGAGAATAGGTGCGAATTATTACAAAACGTAATCGTGATAAATATATAGCGATGTTGTTTATGTGATTAGTGAAATTAAAAAAGGTAGGAACGTACTTAAAAAAATTACTTAATTTTATTAATATTTTTGTTTCGTTTTTTTATTTTGCTTATTACTTTTTATTTAAGTACGTAAAAGTATTTAAGAAATTTAGTATTTTAAAAATAATTAAAAGTACAAAGTTTGGTTCGTATAACAACAATACAAAGCTTGGTTCATACTTAAATATGCGATGGTGTTCCCAAGTAAGCTTCTAACTAATTTGAATTTCAGAATTTCAACCAGAGACTACTGTCCCTTTTGACTGTATAATTTCGGGTACATCTAATTTCAGGCATTTGTGGATGATAGATAATTCAATAAACACGATATGACGGTATAGTTATCTTTATAATTACGGTTTGAGAGAATTTTATATCCTTAATAAGAATTACAAAAAATTCACTTACTTAAGGAAAATACACAAATATACAATTTTAGGCCAAGCGTTACAGTTCTAGGAATAAGTTTTTAAAATAATAATAGGTTTAAAACTTTCAGGAACAATAACAAAATTTTGTTTTGAATTGTGGGTTATTGGAAATTGCAAAGTGATTAAGGCTAACTATATTTTGTAAATAAATATTATAAAAGACGGTGTTCGTGTTTATGACCAAAGATTTAGAGAATAGGTGCGAATTATTACAAAACGTAATCGTGATAAATATATACCGATGTTGTTTATGTGATTAGTGAAATTAAAAAAGGTAGGAACGTACTTAAAAAAATTACTTAATTTTATTAATATTTTTGTTTCGTTTTTTTATTTTGCTTATTACTTTTTATTTAAGTACGTAAAAGTATTTAAGAAATTTAGTATTTTAAAAATAATTAAAAGTACAAAGTTTGGTTCGTATAACAACAATACAAAGCTTGGTTCATACTTAAATATGCGATGGTGTTCCCAAGTAAGCTTCTAACTAATTTGAATTTCAGAATTTCAACCAGAGACTACTGTCCCTTTGACTGTATAATTTCGGGTACATCTAATTTCAGGCATTTGTGGATGATAGATAATTCAATAAACACGATATGACGGTATAGTTATCTTTATTTTATGTAAATCGCAAAAATACCAAAAATCGGATAAAAAACAGAAAGGCGTTGAGTAACGTACAGAGATCGTTTTGAAGATACGAAAGCAATTTTTCATGATAACCATAGCTTATTAAATTTTACGAGTATCGATGTAACGAGAAATAAATAAATTTTTAATAATGTTTTGAATCGGTTCATCAGATTGTGAAAAATTGAGCGCGTGCGTCGCTAGGTTTAATATCGCTTATGTTCAGAGCCGAAATGAAAGGGTGACAGTGACACTCCCCGCTGTTTCTTTATGTCTAACGTTATTGGGACGAAATGTGTCTCTTGTGAATCGGATCAGGACAAGCTTTTCATTGTGAGGCAAATGATAATGGTAATGTGTAGACGCCATGTTGCGCTTTGTTGTGAATCACGGAATCAGGACGTATAGATGTGACACAACGAGATATAGATCTTATTGTTAGATATATTCTATATAAAATAAATAACATAATAACCGTCACGACCGTATTACCTTAACTCGGAGTGATCAGAGAAATAAGATAGGAATAGACTGATATAAGATTTCAATCATCGTCGCGCGTAGTCGTGCGCGAGATACAATTCAAATTGTAACATTTAATTAATGTGTTTAACCTGGCTGATTTTATAATTTAACTGGACTGAGCGATGGCCTTCTGGGAACTCTTAAAGTGCCTCCGACTAGCGAAGGTCAGTCAGTTCACCATATCTCTTTCTGTCTCTTGCGAGGTGAAACAGGTGGGTGGCACTCGCAATTCCGGTCCACTCTTTTATGTTCCGCAGCCATGGCTGCTTTCTACGACCAACACTTCTTTGCCCATCAAAATAAGTTTAAGATATCTCTCGTGCTTATGTACGTGACGGAGATACAACACTTTTCTTATCTTGATGGTCTGCAATAGTTGGCGCTTCTCGTTGACTCTTCGTAAAACGTCCATTTGTCACTTTTGAAGTCCATCCAATACCCAACATGCGCCTATAAGCCCACATCTCGAATGCTTCAATACGTTTCCCAAGGTCGTTCTTCAAAGTCCACGCCTCGCATCCGTAAAGAAGGATGGGCCAGATGTAACATTTTAGAAGACGAACACGCAAACATTTTTTAATGTTACGGCAGCAAAAGATTTTGCGTATCTTCTTGAAGGTGTTACGTGCTATTTCGATACGCGTCTTGACCTCCTATAAAATTCTAGAACTATTTTTGTTTAATATTATATTCTTGCTTACTCTCATCTAAACCTATTATAAAGAACATACTGGACATAAAGAATGAGTCGTACGCAATATCTAGGGAAATATTCGAACCTAAGTCGTATCGATTCGGAAAAAAGAGTCGATTCCATGTTTATAACTTTACATCCTATCCCATTTAAAGGTCATTACATAATTATATGATATTAATTATTAAGTATTTTGACAAGTTGACGAAACTCTTAACAAAAAGAAGATATCGCCCAGTTTTTTATTTCACATGAGAATCTGACGCTAAGAACCATATACCATTCTGCCACCCACAAAAGCAATACTAGAGAAATCGCAGATGGGTTTTCGTCTCTTTTAAGAAGTTTCGATGTTTCATGTGTTTTCAGCCACATCACTCCCGGGATGGATGAAGAAAGAAAATCAAGAGTTCCTGTTGGTTCTCCAATAAATCATATTTCCCTTCGTACCGTTCGATCGGTTTTTCATGTCGGCCCAAACCTCGAAGCAACTACGGTGGCCCTATTACTGTTGATTTTAAATTAAGTTTGCCAACAAATGATGACCATAAAACTAAAGTATTACGATCTCTTATGTTTATGCCAATCTTAAACATTAACATAACGTATTTTATCGTGGTTTAATCTTGCTATAAAGTGCCCGATATTCGAGAGTTTATTCAGTGTCCAAGTGACCATGATTTCCGAAAAAGTCTCGAAGCATACGTAAATTAGAAGCATAATAATACTGCATTAAAAACTGTGCAATTGATTTTGTTTCAAATTAAATCATGATTAGGTATTTCTTACATTCAACCATGGAGAAATTTCCATCATACGTGCGTTATATTTGTTATAAAACACTGTAATGATTGCATGACATAACGTTTATGCTGTGAATTCCCAGCTCCGTATCTTAGACCAGTTACCTTGCGACCACGAAGTGCATTACTGGAAATTCTCTGGCTATGCGCCAACTAACGACCTCGCCAGGTATCTTGAAAGAAAATATTTATTATATTACCGAGTACATTTCTTATACGTCGCAGCGCAATCACATCTATTTGTAAATACATCTGTCAAATCATATATTACACTCCACTTAAATATTTATTTTTAATCATTTCTGCGTGGGGTGGGCTCGATGTGATATGACGATGTTTATTTACGTAAGTTGATAAACATCTTTCAAAGAAATGTATATGTAATTTCAAATCTTATTATTTTGTGTGATATATAATTAAATGTGGGACATATGGTGACATGGACAGCGTGCTCGGGAATTTTGGGAAGCAGAATGCTTCCAGAATGCTCAGGAGTTATCCGTCCTTCTCTTCTCTTTCTCAGTTTCTGTCTTAAAAGAGAGTATATGGGCATAGTCTATCCACACCAGAGCCGCTTTTTTATGACGAACTACACAGATTGGCCAAAGTAGCTGGTCTTGACTGCTTCACCGGATTGAGAGGTGGCATAGCTCTTAGGTCGCTTAGTCTGAACCTCTATCGCTAGTAACTCGACATGGACGGTTACTATGTTACGCGTAAGCATTCCGATCTGATGGCGCCCGAGAGGGTCGAACCACGACTCGGTCCGTTGCTATTTCACGGATAATCTAAGGAACATAAACTAACCTAACTTTACTTAAGTTTATACCGGAAAAATGAGACAGTTATGACAGAAGTAAGTAAGTCTTCTATCCGTAAGTTTAATTTGGAGCCTGCTTACTGAACTACCACGGAAACACATAAGGTAGATAAAAAAACACTAGTTAAAATTTGTGGTTTAACTTGTCTTAGATAGATTTAAAATCACTCAAGCGTTTTTTTGAAAGGCTTTAAAGTATAGAAATAAAGAATTAGGGCAATTTCCTTCTAACCCACAAATGTAAACAAAAGGAAATTTCAACGTACCGTTTGCACCATCACAATTATATTGTGTTTGCTGTAACCGCACAAAATGACAATGACGTACCAATGCTATTTTCCGTCCCGGAAACCTTTGTAATAGTATTTGATGCGCGAAAATAATTAATGCAGGCGTTATATGACATCATATGACATTTTATTGACTGTGATCCTGTAGAGAGAAGTACTGAGACATATTGTTTTATTTAAGCCTCGTTTATCGCACTGTTAAAGTTTTTATTCAACTAAATTTATAAAATCACTTAAGCTAAAGGTTATAACTGAACTTTTGTGTATATTGTAAAGGTACCTTTATCGATGTTTCTCTAAACGGCCGCAACGTTTTGAAAATAAAGGCTTGCGATGACGGAAACATAACCTGATCATAAACATTTGATAACTAGCTAATCCTTGAATTAGATTAAGTATAGTATCCGAAATTATATACAACGAACGTAGTCGACATAGCTGTTAAAGTCAGCAAGTTGAAGTGACAGTGGACCGGCCACATTTGCCGTGCCAATGACGGCTGATAGGGGAGGAAAGACTTGGAATGGTTGCCGCGCGTGAGTCAGAGAAGCGTAAGGTGTCTCTCTCAAGATTTACTGAAGACCTTATAAAGATAGCTGAAAGTGGCTAGACGCGGTAAACGGATCTTATAGGGTGGAGGGCATTGGATAAGGCCTATTTCCAGCAACTTCTGATGATGCTGAAGCGGTACCGTAATTAAAATACAATCTTCATTTTTCATAACATATTTTTTTTCTAATATTTGTTGCCGTAATTGTGTACTTCATAATTGTCGTTAGGCATGTCATTATATTAAAATTAATAAATACAAATAATGTGATTTTTCATTTGACCCCGATGTAATTAAAAATATCGTCGATACATCACGACAAATCCGCGCATACAAGTATTAAAACTTTTTAATTTAACGTTCAAATGTTGCTCTTAACGATTAACCCTTAATTACAGACTATGCGGAACCCCGCAACGTAAGAAAATAAACATATTCTTGGAATAGAATCAATTCTTAGATATGAAGATATCAGCTCAATTTCGAGCACGTATTCCTGAAACTCTGATTTGGAAATGTAGCGAAATAGTCGAAGAAGCTATTACGATTTGCTTTCTAACCTAATTCACAAATGTACGCGCTCGCGACGAATTCTGAATGAGGCAAGTTATACACTGAAATTATTTTGTTTGAAAAGCAACAATGGCTTTCTATTCACGATCATCACGACGGTATACTAGCAAAACCAAATTAGGTTGCCAATGAGTAATCAATCATATACGCATATTCTAAAACCTTCTTTGATACACGCTATATAATTCTATGGTTATGATGTAGTCCTTTCTGTAGTCTTTGCAGTATAAATCAAAAGCGGTACCGGAATATAAATCATTATGCAATTTTCTTAGTTCCTAATATTTAAACGTTAAGCCGCCATAACATTTCATTAAAATGAATTTCAAACTTTAAATCGTTTACATTCGAAAACGCCAGAAGTTTTCCTTACCCGCCTCACAGTTCCAAAAGACATTTACGTAGTATTTTCTAGTCGGGACGGCCGAGGGAATATATTGGTTCAAAAATTTATAATACCTTCTCACGCGAAATTTTTCAACAGTCAAGCTACCAATTATTTGCCTATTTATAGTATAGGATATGCTGCAAAACGTTTTCTTATCGTAAACTTTTTAATTTGTTGAATGTATATGTTACGAAAACCGTAGAAATTGTACCAATTAGCTTATTTTTAAGAATTATACATAACAGAAATACTCACGCCCGTCACCACGTCACGTATTCCACTTAGTACGATCTTAGCATACATCTTTTTCTCAACTTATTTCCTGCCCCTTACTTAATACTTGCCAATCTGTTACATACACTAGACTAGAAGGAGTAGTCCGCTTCTAGCGCCCTCTACCGTTATTTACTTGAAGTGACAACAACATAAATTTTATTCATTCTTACTTTATATCCGAAACACCGAACATCTTTCTCGTAGTCCCGTGGATGCGACTTATGCTGTCTCTTCTCTAATCACCTCCAATTAAAAGATACGTCATGAGAGCTAATTTTTAAGAAGCTAATATTTGTCTTATATAATTAACGTTTTAATTCCTTACATTTTTAACATTGATAAGAATTGCAGTTTTAATCCAGAAATAATAAAAACGTATAAAAAATATGTATATACATAGCTAATTATCGAAATTTTACTAAATGCTTCAGTATCTAGCAATATTTTGTTTTCGTTTAGGTGTAAGTTGTTTTGATTTCAGTGCTAATGGCTTTTACAGCTCCAGCGGAAGAGACTCGCAAACAGAATTCTCTCAAGTGAGATTTATGTAGCTGTAATGTTGATGCTGCATGTAGTATGGTATTGATTAAAAAGCACTACTGAAATGCATTCTGCAACGGGATGAAATTGTAGGCTATGTTTTCTTTTTAGATTTATCTCGCGTCTCTTTTCAATAGTGTCCTCGTGGCCATCTGATTATTTTTCAACCGACTTCAAAAAAGGAGGAAGTTCTCAATTTGTATGTATTTTTTGTTTGTCACTTCCTAACTTTCGATTGGGTGAACCGATTTGGATGGTTGTTTTTTTTTTATTTGAAAGCTTCCCGTGTGGTCCGGTCCCATTTCAATTTCATCCAGTCCTGCCATTGGCATCCATGAAAACAAAACTATATACATTTTAAATTGGCATTAGTATGTGGGCCAGAAATCACGCCAACCGATTTTTTATTGGAAATGACGTACTTCAAGAGTTTGATGAGAGTTAGGTTAGGTTTTGATTGATTCAGCCCTGTGGTTCTGAGCTCTCAAGAATAAGACTACGGTAACCCCTGCCTGTCGTACAAGGCGACTAAAAGGGGCCTCGGGTTCACTGGGCGACAAGGGTCGGGGCCTGAGTCGTCCACCAAAGTGGACCCGGGAAGAAGGCGACATCGGCTGGCCCGTGTCGCCTTGCGCTGCGAGGGCACATAGGGGGAGGGAGTAACCTCCCCCCCGGGACGTGCTCTCCTTGAGCACAGTGCAGAGGGGTTCCGGTGCGTTCCACTGGAGATCCCGGAGCCCCTCGTCATGCACCGAGGAAAGGGCCACCGGGGAGGTTTTAGTGGGTAAGAACCCCACATAACCGCCGCCTTCCCCCCAGAGGGCGGGGTATCTTTCAGAAGATTTCCTCCCCGTCAAAAAAAAAAAAAAGGTTTTGATAAATTTTATTGTGTAGTATTTACGATACGATGTAGTATATACCATACGATAATTCGGAAATATTTAGAAGACTACCGCACGTAATATCGTTTGAAGTTTGATTCAATTTGAATTCGGTTTTTGAGCTTACTCGTAAAAATACGATTATTTATGTTGACTTGAGTAGACGGACAATCCCCCGAGCCTTATATATAAATAACATTTGATATATGTGTGTTGACATTTGATATGTGTTTTTGAATGCAAAGACCGCGTAATAGCGTTTAACTTTCGATTCGATTTGAAGTCGGTTTTTGTTTTTGCTCATAAATATACTTATTCTTTATTACAAGCACATATTATTTATGCGCAATATTGCAAATAATAATAATTTAGAGCAATTTCAATTTAATTAATGCTCTAAACTTCGAAAATAGAGGCCGCTTTATCACGACTTAGGGTTCAGCAACATTAATAACTGTTTTCAGTAAATTTATGTTTCCAATTTCTTTACTAAGAAAGCTCACATTGCCGCGTCAAAGTTAAGGCAATTATAGCTTAATGACAAAGTTATTTCAAAGTAAATAGAACATTTTATGATTCAATGAAACTTAAGACTTAAGACTTACCCGAGGTACTTTAACGGCCTAAACCCTTAAAATGCCGGCGATTAAAATTAATAACCTAATACTTTCTCAAAAATTAACTCAAGTCTGCTTATTGTAAACGAATGAGAATTGTTTATTGAGAACGTAAAATTAAAGTCTAATCGAGTTTTGACCTTTACCAAGGAGGCACAAGGAGATTGAAGACGAAGTTATTTCGTCGAAAATAATTTTTATTCCAAATTGCTTTTTAACTTTGTTTAAAATGTATTATTAAAAATTCTTTGTCTAAAATTCTACACTGGAATAAGCATTTTTAAATTGAACATTTCTCATGAAATCTTGGGCAGCGTTTGTTCGGGCTACAGTTACGTACAAAATGTTATAGGCACTCAGAAGAAGGCGATTGTTTTTTTTTACACTTTCTAAGCAAGTGCTTGACTACGATCCCACCTGATGTTAAGTGGAAATGCAGTCCTGTATGGTAAGGCGCACTAGCTTAGTAAGTGCCTATTCACTCTACTCTTGTAAATACCAACATTGTAATCGGAAGGAAAGACAGACGCGGGCAAACTATTCCAGTCCTTTGCTGTACGAATAATTAAAGACGAAGCAAAGCGCTTTGTTCGATTACAACTAATTGATACACGCCTGTCACCCAGAGAGCTACCTCTAATAAAGAAATAATTGACTTCAACCTAGTACGACCCTGACTCCACCTCACACATCCATATTTATTGACATATATAGTTGTCGGTTAAAGATACTCCTTACCTACTCTATTTTTATAAGGTCGGCAATCTGGTCTACGTATCTCCCCCTAGGGTGCTTTCTACCGTAGTTCTAACATAGTAACCGTCCAAGCCGAAGTTACCCCTCACCGGGGGGACCCTTGTGTCGAGTTAGCTAATAAAGGTTCAGGCTAAGCGACCTATAGCGATAACTACCACGAATGTGTACAAATGAGAATATAGAAGCCAGAACATCGTATTATAGCTTTTAAGCGTTAATAGGTCAATGGCTTAGGATATGGTCTGCGAATCGACCAGTCAGTGGACGTGAATTATCTCCTATCAGAATCTTAAACTTAGTTTAAATGGTTTAGAAGAACATAAAATATTTTTTATGTATAATGACCCCATCTGTGTCTTGTGATCTTGTTTATAGGATTATGCAAGCAGGCGAGGGTGGAGCGTTGTCGCTAGTAAAAAATGAACATAAAATATTAGTAAGCATTGCATTTAAAATTAAAAAAAGATACTTCAAAAATTAAACAGCGTCCACGCGTGGTAGCGATAAAGCTTTGATCTTTTTTTTTAAACTTTCCTAAGCAAGTGCTTGACCACGATCCAACCTGATGTTAAGTGGAAATACAGTCCTCGATGGTATGGCGCACTAGCTTAGTAAATGTCTGTTCATTCTACTCTTGAAAATACCCACATTGTAATCGGAGGGACATCCGTCGCCTTCGATTTAATTTAAGTTATTCGTTTCTCAAAAGCTAAAATGGAAATGGGCAGGACATATAGCAAGACTGGGAGAGGACCGAAATTTTGAAAATAAAGATTTTTATTTATTTATTATTTATTTATAATAAAGACGGCTGGCACAAATTGGATAAAAGTAGCCCTAGATAGAAGTAACTCGACTTCCTTGGAGGACGTCTTCACTCGCGGAGGGGTTCTTGTTAAATAGTTAAATATAAGTAAACGTATTTTAGTTTCACATATAAAAAAAGGTTTTTTATATTTGTATTCGTTTCCTTATTATCGGTAATACAGCTATTACAGACAAAAGCGACTAAACCAAAATCAGCTGTATCGGACGCATGTCAGTTGCGGCGAACCGATGCGCCTCTGTCGACGTGACGTCACGTACAATGCGCCCCGGATCTGCAGTTGGCAGTTGGTAAATCGGTAATAAAAAGCAATAAGACGATGCTATTTATGGTCTCGAATCTATGGCGAATTATTAAAGATTACAATAACCTTATAACGAAGATTTTATTCAGTGCAGTATTCTATTACTATATAGAGTGCACGAACTATTTACTAAGATGTACTGAGTGAACAGTTGCAGTCAGCTTCTCTGCCTACACTGTTTTTTTATCGAACCTATACAAATAAGCCAGTTAATCTGTACTGTTTCACCGGATTTGCAAAGCTTTTAGATCGCTAGGTCTGAACCTCGATTTGGGAGTAACCTCAGCTTATACTCCTTGGTAATAACTCTAGGCCTAACAATGACCAGCCCCATAGATCTGGGCTCATAGAATAAGGCCACGGTAACCCCTGCCTATCGTAGAAGGCGACTAAAAGGGGCCTCGGGTCGGTGGGGACCTTTAGCTTTACCACGGAAAAGTTAAGGATATTCGAAAGTTAACTTTAAAAGCCAATTCGGAAGACCAATTTATCTGCTAATCTGTGAAAGTTCGTATTCTCTTACTATATTATTGCCCTATACACTTTCTTCGTGTTGCTTTCCTCATTTATCAGTTTATATGTCCAAACGATAGAAGCGTATATTACTCTAATTCTAGCCACAATGTCCTCTTTTCCCTTTATATAATAAGCTTAACTAAACTTAAGCTAAATAACTTTAAGCATCGATAGCCTTACATATAAGGGTATGGTCTGCGGATGGGATCGGATCCACCATTCGACTAAGAACGTAAACCTTGTACTAAGACAAGCCTAAGCTTATTTGGAATAGTTAACAAGAATGTTTTGAAAAAAATTAAATTAAAAACAATAATTAATAAAAACAAACAATAAAACAAACTCTAATCTTTTCATCCTGAGTTGCAATCAACATGCTTTAATGATAGTATAACAATAACATTTTTTTTTCATTCCAAAATCTCGCTCCCATGTATAAAGTAAAAATTGTGTACTAGCACATGTGATTTCACTTTTTTAATTAGTTAGGTAATTTTCGAAAATTACACAACCTTGAAGCCACAAGAGTAGCTTTAACCTCCGCTTGGGCTTTTATTATACGATATGACTTTCGACGTCCGCAGAGGGTCAAACCACATCTTGGTCAGTTGCTTCAAATGTAAAGCTAACTATACCATAGACATAATACAATTCCCCACCTATTTTGCATAATAAGACGTCAAGAAAGACGACAAGTTAGAATCAAATTTGATGGATATCACGCAGGTTCAAACGTTGCGTGCTATTTCATCGTTCATAAAGCTTATAGTTGATATGTCGAATGTATATTTGTTTGTCAACGTCAGTGTGATATCGCCGCTCTGATTTCAATGAAAGTCAAGTAAAAAAAAACAGTTGTAAGCATTTCCTTAACCAGTGCGTTATATTAACAGAAATTATTATCGCTATTTACTTTGCAATTGTATTATATAACACGTCCCGTGGACTTATTAACGTAGGTTCAAATTCCCCTATTCTAGGGAGCTTTTGAACATATAGGCCCCCCTCTCGACCTCCGTCTCAATCGGGACCGAGAGGTTGGGCGGGCGTAGTAATGGATAGATTCGTCGCGGCTGACGCTTGAGGGATTAGCCACGACGCAAAAATAGTGATACCTAAAAAATCCGTGTTAAAACGGTACCCAAGACCAGGGGAGCAGTCGCCCCCTGCGCTGATAACCCGGGTAATGGGGTAACACCCCGAGGCCCGTACCTGCGAGGTTCACGGGAACCTAGCAGATGACCACACACACTTATTAACAAATAGTCTCGTGCAAAATTTTTTGGACATTGGATACGGAAGGTCGAGTCACCGAACTGTGACATTTGCCAAGTGGTGGATGATGTGCACCACATAATGGTGGAATGTGCCAAACATGAAGCGAAAATAAAGTCATTAATAGATAGTCTAAAACTGGGGGTGTTTTCATAATGTTGATGACTGACCCGCCCTGAGGGAACTAGGAAGCTGGTGGCTATGGCCATACAACATTGATGACTTTCTTTCTCGCTTCATGCGACCGATGTGTGTGTGCGTAGGTTAGGGTATGATGGGCTGACATGCCCAAAAGGGCAAAAGTCCTCAATAAATAAAGAAAAAAAAACAAATAGTCAAATGTTTTGCGTGTATAGCGTGGATAGATTCCGCCGACCATAATGTGCCATAAACAAATTCCTAGATTAGAAATCAAATAAGAAACCAACGCCAACACAGATACGAAGAATGGGAAAAAAGGGAAACGATTGTGATAGCTTCCGGTACTTCATATACTTCTACTTTACAATATCATTAGAAATACGTAAATAAAATGGCATTGTAGCTAAAACGAACTGCGCTCAGATAGACCGACGCACGACTTACATGTTTGTTATCACCTAACTAAATTATATATCTCTAAAACTTTTCGAAAGTAATCAATTGATTGTAAGACTGTGAGACTATAATTACCAAATGTTAAAGTCGTGAACATTTTTTGATTTTCATCGATCTAAAGCGAAACCTACTTATAAATATGGCGGCCAAAGTCATAGTGGCGTTTTATCAACGTTTCACATAAAACCACCCATATTTTTTTGGTGTTGACCAGGCCACTTCGTGTTTGCATGTTTGTTTGACGTTATGGCTCCCGAATGATTACGTTAATGGATCCAGAATTTTAACGATCTTTCAGCTTTCGGAATTGACTATAAAAGAGATACGATTTAATTTATGACTGTTAAGACGCAGCCTTTAGTCGGTTACTTTGGAGAGGATCCCATGCGAATTCAATGTGCCTTTGAAATTTTAACGCTAATTTACTCTTTATGTTCTGAATTAATTGTTGATAATGTTTAATTTATTACATTCTATATGATGTAACAAATTAATTCATAGTCAGCATAATTACTTCAATTCAATTTAATATCCCGGTACAGTTAACAAAGTTTGAGAAATTAGTGACTAACATAAGTGAGTCACCACAAGTTATGTCGCCACCTACAAACACATACTAAAGGATTTTTTTTTATAAATAGTTAAGTAGCACACCCATTCATTACGCGAAACGCATAAAATAAAGGAAAAGTATAAAATACCTCCTATCCACATTGTGCAACAGTAGAAAGCCGCCGCTATTCCTAGTACCAGTTGTTGCTTTTACATGAATGAAACTACATCTAGTTTTTTCGTCCTCAATCCCACAATGTCTCAAGACCAAGGTCTTCAATCAGTGCGTCTTACCCGTCATGACATATAAACATAGAAATTTATTTATTGGCATCACAATACAAAAACACATCACAGACAGAATATAACACACATTAAAAAAGAATGAAAAATAGACAAAACACAGTTAAAGTTACACGGACAAATAATACAAAACATATGATGCCAATATCGGACACCGTCTCAGCATATGCTGTCACAAGGATGCGACAGCGCTGATTTTCAGCGGTGCCCGGGACTATCTAAAGACGTGCGCGCGCAATACTACTTTTATATGGAACATTATTATACAGACAGTAAGAGTATAATAAATATGATACATAAATAAAACAGTTATGAGATTAAAATATATTTTATACAATAAAATAATACATGAAAAAAATTCATAAATAAATATATTATTGAGTCAAAAATAAACTAAAATAAATAATTAAACGTATAAAGTTTAAATTATATAATTAAATATTGAAAATATTGGAAACAACAAGCCACCGATGTCGCGGGGATATTATCTTTTTGTATCTTTAACATCAGGTGTTTTAATTTATTTTTAAATGCGTTTACAGATTTACTCTCTCTTATGTAGCCGAAACGTGGACACTCACGGTTAGGTTGGTCCACAGGTGGAGTCTCTCTACAGAATCGGCGCGAAATATGCGTTAGAAATATCTTCATTTTATATTTTAGTTGTTGGAACAGCTTGCCCGATCGTATCAAGTAAATTGGACCACGTCATCTCGTCCTTGCATCAAGTTAAATAAATAACCGCAAAATTCAATTCAACAAACCGTTATAAAATAAGCTGCAGGCAACAAAGTGAAATCGCTTTACGCGGTTAACCGCAACGCTCTCTGTCAGCTAAACCGTGCATTTGAAAGTTTACGCTCCGAGTTGTGTGGTTGCTATCCTTCAATATTTCGAATAATGCATTGGCGTGAACCTTTATACTGTTGTGCAAACCTGTTGAACACTTGGTGAATCGCTTCATATAAATATACAATGGATTTCTAGAAACAACTTTAACACTCGTTTCGTAGTAACAGTCTGCAGGCAAAGTGTAAGGAAACATCGATGGGCGTCTAATGATGAATTCATTGGTCAGCTGTCTTTAAAGGCACAGTAATTTTACGCACCATCCAGGACGTGAAATTATGATAAAGTCTCACGTCGTTTTTTTAAGCTTAGCAAAGTAGAAGACAGTAATGATCGCTTTGCAAATTGAATCACATATGGAACCTAATAAGCTCGGTAAGGCGAATAGCAATTTCATTTATTTATCATAAAAATTCTATATTTATATGTATGGATGAGTAAATGTATAATACACTCGTGTGCAAAAATAAAGGGTCGGTTAAGAAAGTTTGAATATCACGAAAGATAAAGAAAAAGACTAGCTACCTGAAATAAATTGTGCATGATAGACAATTAAATATCCTTAAAATAAAATCAAATATTTTATTTCATTAAAAACATAAACTTAAACGAAAAGGATATCTTACGTAAACTTGGATAATACACTATTTTTCATTGAATTTTATTTGGATTACTAAGTACTATAATTTATTTTATTTTATTTTATGGCTATTTAACTGTCTATCATGCACAATTTATTTCAGGTAGCTAGTCTTTTTCTTTATCTTTCGTGATATTCAAACTTTCTTAACCGACCCTTTATTTTCGCTCACAGGTAAATTAGTTGTACCCATCAAATTAATATATAGTTGTTAGTAAAGTACGAAATTGAAAAGTGTGCGATAAGATGATATGATGATGAAACCATCTTGCAGATTTCGGCAACAGTTTTAGAACAATTTTTCAGATGATGAGGAACGCAGCACTTTGGTATGCCGTCCAATGGCTTGCATAGTCATTTGTAATCATAAGGCGTAAAATATAAAAGTAAATAGACACCCTATGTATTACCCACCTACTGACGGGATCCTACTTCTTTGTAAAGAGTATATATAGAGTTATTTAAGTAAGCATAGTCCGCCACGCAAAATAGTATGCATATATATATATATATATGTGCAATATGTGACTTATTTTTATGTTTTCCAATTTTCTCACTATACTTAGAGCCCTACAGGTTAACTTAAGGAATCTTAACTATTCTTCTTTCTGCCTAACGATTTTCGGGCCGCCAAAGTCCGCTTTCCTATGAACTCTGCTTTGCCCGATGGCAATCCTCTATTGTGATTTTGGTCTCTATTGTACCCAGGATCTTGGGCCTTGTATAATTTAGATTAGATAAGACGTACTCTGGAGGCTTGCGGCTTATGTGACCATACGATCGAAGTCAACTTTCCTATACCTTGTGCGCTATGTCAAGAAATAAAACTTGGTTTAAAATTTATAGTACATCAACGCATTGGATACTGTATTTGACTGCTTTTTTGCTATAGATCACATTCAATTGAGCATCTTTTATTTTCATTCGATCACCTCCAGGTTTATCCGGTTCAACGGACTGTCGCGCTGTTACAAAAAAAAGCCACTTTAAATTATTGCCGCGCTGTACGTTCCTGAGCGCGTCTTGAAAAACTCTCCCCCGGCTGTCCCTAATACCCGACGAAACCAATTTGAATTCAATTTAGCTTTTTTTTCGAGCAAGCTTTTGTTGGCTCTCAGTTGTGTTTACCTTATTCGATTTCTGTAATTTCATTCATAACAAACTGGATTTGGGGTTCGAAAAGCCATTCGGGGGTTGACAGGGGCGTTTGAAATAATATTCCCTTTGATAAGAGCCGGTTTGGTGCGGGGCCGTAAGTGCTGGGGTCCACGCAATCGCACCAGGATCTGAATGGGATTTGTCAATGTGAAGTGACAAAAACTAATTATAGCTCACAATGACTCATTTGGGATAAGGGATACGACGGGATATGAAACGATGTTAATATGTTTCACCCGGTTTTGTTTGCTTACCAAACCATGTGAACCGCTGTCGGCTTCTACTTCGCGGAGTTTGAGTTCGATTGCCAAAAAAATTTAAAGTCTAGTTTGCAATTCCACCTTAATAAAAGGTGGCCAAGCTTTATAAGCACTTAGTCTGAACCTCTATTGAAAGCTTGAAAACTTGAGAGACCCCGAGAGAGGTCAGAAAACAGAAACCTCAGAAAAAAATGGAAGAATTAAGTAATGTAACTTAAAACAAGTAATCAACCGTTAAATACTATACGCGCATATTCCTATGATAAATCGGTAATTATAACATACCCGATTTATCATAGGAATTTTAGTAAATAGAATTAATCAGAACTTAATCAAACTCTCATGAAACTACTCTTGAAGTAATATCGTAAAAAAAAATTATCGAAATCACCACACGGGAAGCACCAGCTTTATAATAAAAATATCATTAAATTTGGTTCACCCAGTCGAAAGTTGTGAGGTAACAAACATAAAAAAACTCCTTTTTTTAAAATCGGTTGAAAAAGTAAAAAATGTAAGACTTAATAATAACCACCTGGGATTCAAACCCCAAATCTAAGTAAGTCCCTACCCCTAGTAAGTCGAACACCCAAACATCAGACTAATAAATAAATAAAACTTCCCTGTAGCCTTGTGTTCTTATTAACAACCTACAATGTACTTTTATAACCTTATACGAATCGGAGTATTAGATTAGTTTTTCCAACAGTTATAAAATGGCTCAATTACCCAATCAAAAACAAATTTAATGCGTCTGATGTTAGCTTGATACCCGATATAAATCGCCCTAATAAAATTGAATTGCGCATTGTAAATTTCGAAATATACGTAAATCGAACGGTAAATGGTAATATTTTTGTCAATTTGTCTATCGTTGTCGAGGAGCGGCACCCAGCTGTGCGGGTGAGACAAGACAAACAATAACAAGGCGCCCCGTTGCTACTTATTGTCTCGCGGCCACACAGATTATATCTCATCTCGTTTCTAATAGGCCATTGACAGATACTTTTTGGCTTTAATTGAGGGCTATTTATTTGATAATTGGACATCCCAAAAGTGGAATGGGGCAATGACATGCTAAATGACAATAGACATGCTAAAAAGTTAATTACGATCGTATAGAAAATGCATAACAATATGTTATTTAGCATGTCAAAGAATGAATCTACGGTATTGAATAAAAATTACGAATGATATAGTAAATGAGAAGACAATAACTTCTTACGACACTAACAAAATGAATATGTGACCTAATTGAAACTAACACTTTATAAAAACCATTAAATCGGTTACTAAATACGAAATACGACGGAGCAATGTGTGCACTTAAAAAACACAGGAATTGATAACCCTTACTAAATCTTGACCTTTTGTGAAGTCGGAAAAGAAACGAAAATTGCTCTCACCGGGTGATTCAAAAATGTTAAACATTTTGAGTTTCGGTGTACTGTTAGGTTACATTTGTGGGTTAAAAACTAAAAAAATGGTGATCAAAAAATGGTATTAGTCTGGACACTGAGCTAACATGGCAACTAATAAAGTGTTGTTGCAATTTTATTTGCTGATTTACTACGCGCTCAGCGGTAAAGGAAAACATCGTCAGGAAACCTACATGTCTTACAATTTTTTTCTAAGACATGTAATGTCTGCTAATCCGCACTGGGGCCGCGTGGCGGACTATGCCCTATACTCCTTTTACAGAAAGGCCTGTGCCCAACATTGGGATATATATACATTTAGATTGAATGTTGACATCTCAATTATTATTATAGTTGAAAAATTATCACTATTAAAAGATTAATTACTTAAAATAATTGTAATAAATCCTGTAAATATAGAATTTGATATAATTAAGAACACTAATTAGCTTAATAATTAATAATCGGTTGATTAGAAACATGTAATTAAGCAATCAAATAGCCCCAAGGCCTTATATTACTAAATAATAAAATACTTAAGACAAACTAAACACAATTATTGATGGACGTAATTCTATTTACATAACCGGTAAAACCATTTTGGTGATCATTAGAAATCGAAATCGGTCCGGTCCCACTCAGCCATACATATGCGTAAACGCATTTTAGCCTTAATCATAAATAAAGAACCTCGCCCTGATTACAACGGCCTCGGGCGAGCGAAGCACAATTATTTTCAGGTTGATTTATAATGTTTGCTTTTAATACTCGGCTAAGTCATTGGTTTGTTTAGTCATAATGTAAATTTCGTGTTCATTAAACTATATCTATATATATTATACTGTTCGAAGACACGACGCTTAAGGCTGATAGGTATCTGTCCCTTGAATACATCTACTAGTTTTCCAGTTTTCGAACTGTGTATTCTTCCCACTATGGTATATGGGGCCGAGACCTGGACGCTCACAAAACAGTCTATGAACAGACTGCAGGTCACACAAAGAGCCATGGAGCGGGCTTTGTTGGGAATTTCACTATGTGATAGGATCAACAATGTTGAGATACGTAGAAGGACAAAGTTGACCGACATAGCAGTAGCAGTCGCTAAAAGAAAGTGGAAGTGGGCGGGCCACATATGCCGTAGATTTGATAACAGGTAGGGGAGAAAGGTCCTAGAATGGAGACCTCGAACTGGGCACAGAAATGTGGGCAGACCACCGGCACGATGGACGGACGACCTAGGAAAGGTGGCTGGCAATGGATTGTATTGGATGCAGAAAGCACAAGACCGCAAAGAGTGGAGTTCTATGGAAGAGGCCTACACTCAGCAGTGGGTGGCAAGAGGCTGAAAAAGAAGAAGAAGAAGATATATATTATAAAAGAGAAATTGTGTAGGTATGTACCATATAGACTCCGAAACGGTTGGGCCGATTTCAATGAAACACTTAGGGAATCTTCAAATTGACCTGGCGAATAATCCTGTAAAGTATGGTGACGATCGTAGCACTCCTCTTTTTGCACTGTGAAATACAGCTTTTAATTACCATAATACTACTACTGCGGGTATGTTATTGTATCTTCTGTTATGTACATGGGTGTAGGTTATGACCTTCACCCACTCGAGAATAGAAGAGAATGAATACGGAGAGAAGTGAGTAGTTTAATATATTGTGAGAATTAAATTACATATTAAATGATGTATGTTTATTGTTTAAATAAAATAAAACAAAATCTAGCTTGGCGAAGCGGTCTGGGTACGCTAGTAAATAAATAAATTTCTCTAATACTGAACTCAGTAACCCTTCGCTTGTACTCAAGACGGTAAATGTGGGGTTCTTTTGATAATAAGCAGTACAATGCACGGAGGGCAGATTGTGCTTGGGGCTGTAAGGCCAACGAGATAGGGATTAGCCCTAAATTATACCAATGAATGGAATAAAAGAGTTCTCCCATTAATTAAAAAAGTTATTAGCCCGGCACATCAGAACCTTTTTAAATATCTTGAATTAATTACCTCAAACGTCTTTGATTAACTAGAACAAATAACTACACTACAGAGGAACGGTTTTAAACTGTGGTGAAGAGAAATTTACTTTGATTAAAATAGTGCAAATATTCTTAGAACTTAGCAAAAGGCGAATCAAAGCGAACTAAGAAGAACAATCCGTATGCTCTGTGATTAAAATTTGTTTGAGGTTATCCTGTTTTTTTATATCATCTACATAGTAAATAAATAATTATAGGGCAACGTAAAATTGTGGTTTGAGTATTTGCCTTTACGTAATGAAGTTCGAGTTCAGTTCTCAATGAAGGCAAATATATTTTTATTTTTTTTGTATTATCATCACGTCCTTCATACTTAGCTCTGACGGGACGACGCAATAATCCTCGCTAGGGCTAGAATGAAACATTTATCTGAATGCAAGCATCACCTGTAGTTGTAAGCAAACCATTGAAATAACAATGCCAATAATTCACAAAAGTCATTTCATAAATTGCCTGCAAAATGATCAATTGATTATATTTGTATTAATATGTTAAAACGTCGTGAAATTCACTTTTCACATTTGTATAAGCTTCAGTTAACTTTTTTTTTTTCACGAGGAGGAAATCTTCAGAAAGATACCTCGCCTTCTGGGGGGAAGGTGGCGGTTATGTGGGGTTTTTACCCACTAAAACCTCCCCGGTGGCCCTTCCTCGGTGCATGGTGAGGGGCTCCGGGATCTCCAGTGGAACGCACCGGAACCCCTCTGCACTGTGCTCAAGGAGAGCACTTCCCGGGGTGGGAGGTTACACCCTCCCCCCCTGTGCCCTCGCAGTGCAAGGCGACACGGGCCAGCCGATGTCACCTTCTTCCCGGGTCGTCCAGTGAACCCGAGGCCCCTTTAGTCGCCTTCTACGACAGGCAGGGGATACCGTAGTCTTATTCCTTTGAGAGCCTTAGAACTGTTAGAAGGTGAATGGTCTGCCACCGGCCAAGCTTCAGTTAACTGTACAATCATAGATCATTGTCATTCATATATTTATGTTTATAGATGTATATTTCACGTTTCTCTTCATGGAATTAACTTGATTTTTGGCATTAAGTTCGTCTTATGAACACTTTTATTCTGTACATTAAAGATTAAATAAATAAATAAACAATTGTTTGATAGTACTTGTGACATAAGTATCACTCAGTCCTGTTCCTTGCGCGTTACCGCTATTTTATGGGCAGGCCCCACCCCTTAGATGTTAGGAGCGTTGCTGGAGTTCCTTCGGCCACTTCTTCTCCTAGCGCCAACGCTTCCCGAAGTGGCACTCAAAGTTAGCTTAGCTTTTACTTAGATTATCCGTGAAATAACTACCGACCGAGTCGTGGATCGGCCCTCTCGGGCGCCATCGGATCGGAATGCTTACGCGTAACATAGTAACCGTCCAAGCCGAGGTTACCCCTCACCGGGGACCCTTGTGTCAAGTTACTCGCAGTAGAGGTTCAGGCTAAGCGACCTAAGAGCTGTGCCACCTCTCAATCCAGTGAAGCAGTCAAGGCCAGCCTCTCTAGCCAATCTGTGTAGTTCGTCATAAAAAATCACTCAGTCCTTTATTCAACCGATTTCAAAAAGGAGGTTCTCAATTCGGCTATGTCTTTTTTATGTATGTTACGTCATAACTTTCGATTGGCTGAATCGATTTTGATGGTTCTTTTTATTTAAAAGCTGGTGTATCCCATGTGGAACACATTTTGTACAATCCATTTGATCTAATTTGATCCAATTCTAACAATGGAATCCATGAGAAAATCCTGGAAGTCTTAAATTTGCGTTAAATATGTTTTTTTTTTTGACGAACTACACAGATTGGGCAGAGAAGCCTTGACTGCTTCACCGGGTTGAGAGGTGGCATAGCTCTTAGGCCAAGGGCCCCCCCGGGGAGGGGTAACCTGGGCTCGGACGGTTACTATGTTACGCGTAAGCATTCCGATCCGAGGGCGCCCGAGAGGGCCGGACCTCGACTCGGTCGGTAGCTATTTCACGGATAATCTGAAGGACATTCAAAAAGCTAAACTAACTTTGAGTGCCACTTCGGGGCGTTAAATATGTGTACGACAAATGGACGAATAAGTCAATATCACGCCAACCGATTTCGATGATTAATTTTTTATTGGAAAGGATATACTCTTAGTATCTTGAACGGAAGTTTGATGAGAGTTTGGTTAGGTTCTGATTAATTATATTTAGTAATATTCCTATTTGATTTGAAATCGTTTTTTACACATGGCAATATACATATATCTTCTATATTAACATTGCTTAAACTGTACTTATAAACAAGTTAGAAGGTGTATAATATCCTCTATATTACATAGACACCGCGATACTTCACGTTCCCGTTATTGTGAACTTAGAGGGAACTTCAAAGGGTCTCTTAACGTGTTATAGTTTCTTGAAGCGTCGTTAATTAATTCTCAACTGATCCGAAGCATTGATAGACACTATCCGACCTTCAATCTATTCACATAACATTCTAGATCTGATAAAGATATTAATAATATTGTGGAACAAGTGTGAGACATGTGTAACAGTTGATGTCGCAATGGAATGGACTTCTATAAATGTTTTTCAATTAGTTCGTAAGAATATTGATCAGCTCGTTTTAAATGATCTTCCTTTGTTGGTCCTACGGATAGTTTTAATGTCTTAATAATACCGCTATGGATCTTTCGATTGACATATTTTTTTTAATTTTCTTTGTTTTTTTGTAATGATCTACGCTGATTGCTTTTTTTGACGAACTAACACAGTTGGCACAGAGAAGCTGCTTCACCGGATTTGAGAGGTGGCACAGCTCTTAGATCGCTTAGCCTGAACCTTAACTGATTGGCCAGGTGGCCTCTGCATTTTATTGGGTTTTTGAAAGGTGGCCGTCCACGACCAACCCTCACCCACGCAATTCGGAAGAACGAGCTCATATGTTTACGGTCTTTATGAGAGATTGGTCTTCAAGCAGTTCAGTCACACTGTAGAACTATAAATCCCTTTATTTCAAGTTTGTATTTTTTCAAGTAATATTATAAATCAATTATCGTGGCTTCACTACTATTGGATACTTTGTTCTCTTTAACTTCTGTTGGACATTATTTTTTATTTCTTTAACGATTTAGTTAATTTAAAATGCAGAAATTAATTTAGCATTACGTTAATCATCTCGTTGTTAGATTTTTTTTATATATTTGAAGTAAGTAATAATTGAATAGAGAATAGGAAGAGTTACATATGATTCTTCTTCTTCGTTCCCTCACTGCTGAGGATCGCGACCACGTACAAGCAGCCTCCATTGAGTGCGGTCATAGGTCGAGTGGACCGCACGCTGATATGATAGTATTAAAAAAATCTTGTTTAGAAATATGAATTTTAACTGATAAATGGGTGACGTTTCGGACGGTTTCTTTTGTTTCTTTTTACTATAAAAATACAGAAAAGATATCCTCGATATTTATATCATAAAATGCAGCTTGTTTCGGAGATTTTACATAAAAAGAAATTAAATTGGAGCGTCTATTTGTTATATTAAAAAACTGTTTTTTACAATATGCATAAAAATGAATTTGCGGTACATTTACCAAAATATTTTTTTTTTAAATATTTGTTTGCCTATATTTTCTTGACGAGACTTTAACTTGCAGATAGCTAATGTAATAAGGAGTAACTTGGCTATTTTTTTTCAGAAAAAATAATAAATTTTAATAGCGGGTAACACTGCGGGCGTAGCTTATACGTAATATATTTTAATTTGTTTACCTTTGTTTGTTTGGTTTAAAAGCAATTATTTTCTATTACAAATTCATTCCATCGATATGTAATTCTATTTGTATTTTTTGTTTTCAAATTTGACACTCGGTTAATCAATTATAAGGTAAAATATAGCTAACCGTAGATGGATCTCAAATAATCAACATATTGCATTTAAGAAATTTATAAAAAAAAAAGATTTTCTTATAAATTTCTTATATTATTCTAACAATCCTAATTCAAATCATGCTTAAAGCAATGTTGTGATGATTTTAATAAACACTCGTAAGTCATAACGGGTCGTAATTAAAGACAAAGACAAACTGCAAACGAAGTCTCGAGTATTTCGCAGTCCACATCAGGTGCGCACCGTAGATAATAAAGAATGAAGCATGACTAAGTAAGAAATACTCCGACTCATTGCCATCCACTAAGATCGTATTTTAATCACAGTAATTTCTTATCATAAGTAGAAATAATAGCGAAGGGTTTTTCAATGATTCTATTATTCTTCTTTTCATTTCTAAAAAATAAATCGATGCCTTACTATACGAAGTTTTTAATGCTTTTGTTAGAGTTAGTTAAGTACGAGATACATAAGCATCATATTGGCTAAAGGACTAATTAGCCACTGATGTACGCATTGACACACATATTTTGCACATGTCTCCCCATCGATCCAATCAGTCTTTCCTCACGGGTGCAATCTGGACACCTTTAAGTGCTATGTGAACAGACCTTATAGGCTCACGTGCTCCATCCTAGGCTTCATCTTCGCCTTCGAACCCAAACGTGAGCCTATTTAGTATTAAAAAAAAAAAGATTTCTTTCTTCGTGTTCTGCAAATTCTTTATAATCTTGAAAATACAGATTATAAAAGTAATTAATAAAGTAGATAGCTATTGTAGATAGGTAGCTGCAGACAGAGGAAGATGACGACAGATCACCAAAGACACACTTTTCCCACGAGATGGTCACGACCCTCAGGACTGAGGAAACCGACGCGAGGATAGATAGCTATTACTACCTATGCTTACGACTATAGGATTAAATGACGTAAATTTTTACATCGAAATAAATCTAATTTTACGGATGTTATCATGATTAAATTTTAATTTAAAATTCCCGATAGCTATTGTCGTTGTTGTTTGCAGCTATCAGCTTTTGTCAGCTTAATCCCCCCTATTGACCTCAGTAGCCTAATAAAACGAAACGTAGGTGGACGAATGTCCAAATAGAGCACTCAACTATTGACGTATACCCTCCTCTAGATCAAGTTTAAGCTTATTTGGATTGGTTTACAAAACTATATTTTTAAAATAATTTTATTAATTTTTAAAATTTGTTTGCATTGAAAATAAAATTAATTGAATAACAGTATTTTTACGTGATAAAATCTCAAGAAACAGTTTTTTTGTAATAAGTAATTAAAAATTTAAATGTAAATATGAGAAGTTGATTAATCAAAAATAAAACGCAATAATATTATTATATAATTATATATCATCATCATATGGCAATGAGTCGGAGTATTTCTTACTTAGTCATGCTTCATTCTTTATTATCTACGGTGCGCACCTGATGTGGACTGCGAAATACTCGAGACTTCGTTTGCAGTTTGTCTTTGTCTTTAATTACGACCCGTTACGACTTACGAGTGTTTATTAAAATCATCACAACATTGCTTTAAGCATGATTTGAATTAGGATTGTTAGAATAATATAAGAAATTAATAAGAAAATCTATTTTTTTATAAATTTCTTAAATGCAATATGTTGATTATTTGAGATCCATCTACGGTTAGCTATATTTTACCTTATAATTGATTAACCGAGTGTTAAATTTGAAAACAAAAAATACTTCTATTTGTATTTTTTACATATCAATGGAATGAATTTGTAATAGAAAATAATTGCTTTTAAACCAAACAAACAAAGGTAAACAAATTAAAATATATTACGTATAAGCTACGCCCCGCGGTGTTACCCGCTATTAAAAATTTATTATTTTTTTCTGAAATAAAATTAGCCTAGTTACTCCTTATTACATTAGCTATCTGCAAGTGAAAGTCTCGTCAAGAAAACATAGGCAAACAAATAATGAAAATATATATATATTGGTAAATGTACGGCATATTCATTTTTAAGCATATTGTAAAAACCAGTTTTTTAATATAACAAATAGACGCTTCAATTTAATTTCTTTTTTTGTAAAGTCTCCGAAACGAGTTGCATTTTATGATATAAATATCGAGGATATCTTTTCTGTATTTTTATAGTAAAAAGTAACAAAAGAGACCGTCCGAAACGTCACCAATTTATCAGTTAAAATTCATATTTCTAAACAAGATTTTTTAATACTATCATATCAGCGTGCGGTCCACTCGACCTATGACCGCACTCAATGGAGGCTGCTTGTACGTGGTCGCGATCCTCAGCAGTGAGGGAACGAAGAAGAAGAATCATATGTAACTCTTCCATATTCTCTATTCAATTACCATGTTTGTCTTGTCTCTCAGAGACACCTAGCATAGTCCTTAATGATTACGGTTATTTAAAGGCACAAAGTCCCTATAGATGGATTTTTCTTTAGTTTACTATTTGTGCGCTAAGCTTCAGGGACACTTTCATTAATATTAATTATCTGATTAAAACTCAACGCCACTTGTTGAGCATTTAATTAGTCTGCAACCAACTTCAAATATTCAAATGCACATCATGATGACTCGGCTTCAAAGTCCATACCGTTTAGCGCTATTGACGAGTAGTCGGTTTACTTTTTTTATTTATTAAATCGATATAAAAAATAGTTATTCAGATACGGCCAGTGTTACTGAATGACTTATAAATGATTATAATTGATTTAGACACTAGTCTAGCTGTTAAAAGTAGTTTAACAGAATTAATGAAAAGAAACAACAGAGCCGTAGTAGCTCAGTGTCTGGGCGGTCGCCCCAAGTTGCATAGTACGCTAGCAACCAGAGTTCGATCCCCGGTGCCAGCACAAAGTTATTGGTGCTGGCACCGTTGCAATTTTATGTGCTTTTAATGTGCTGATTTACCACGAGCTGGGCGGTGAAAGAAAAGGTCGTGATGAAACTTAAACTCCTAGAAAATTTTTCTAAGACATGTGAAGTCGTCCGTGAAATAGCAACCGACCGAGTCGTGGTTCGGCCCTCTCGGGCACCCTCGGATCGGAATGCTTACGCGTAACATAGTAACCGTCCAAGCCGAGGTTACCCCTCACCGGGTGGACCCTTGTGTCGAGTTACTAGCAATAGATAGAGGTTCAGGCTAAGCGACCTAAGAGCTGTGCCACCTCTCAATCCGGTGAAGCAGTCAAGGCCAGCCTCTCTGGCCAATCTGTGTAGTTAGTCATAAAAAACATGTGAAGTTTGCTAATCCGACTTTGCCCTTATACTCTCTTTAGAGAGAAGGACATATATAAAGACTGTAACTTTAACTTTTAATGTAAACAAAACGATAAACTACAAGAAATACATTTACGAATTTGTCTACGCCGCTGGAGTACAAAAGGACGTGAGAACTCATTTTTTCAATGATCCTTGGTTACCAAGATCTCTAAGAACTCCTAAAAACCATATGGTCAATTGCTTTTTGATCGAGATATTGTTAGGTTTATAACAATCTAAGACTAGGTCCAGAACGAGAACGAGCACGTGAACAACTTATTAGAACGAACTAGAGCGCTAGAGTTTCGTAATATAATCATGATACTTCTAAGAGAAAAAAGGTTGTCTGTGCGTAGTAGCGTTACACATTTGATCCGTGATATATGATTCGATTTGAAGACCGTCTTTATTTTCGTAAATATACTTGTTCTATATATCTTAATGTTTAACAGTAAGTTTGACTTATCACATTAAAATTCTATAACCAAAACTGCATTGTTTTTCAAGTCTTTTCAATACCTATATAAACTCACGTGCTCTGATATAAGAATCGAAGAATACCGGGGAGCAAAACTAAATAGCTAACTGAAATAAATTGTGCATAATAGACAATTAATTTATTAATATTTTATTAAAAAACATAAACTTTAACTACAAAGGATATCTTATTTAATAATTAAACTTAGGGATTAACCTCCCCCCGGGACGTGCTCTCCGAGCACAGTGCAGGGGGACTCCGGTGCGTTCCACTGGAGATCTCGGAGCCCCTCACCATGCACCGAGGAAGAGCCGCCACAGGTTTTAGTGGATAAGAAACCCACATAACCTCGCTTTTCCCCAAAAGGCGAGGTATCTTCTTGAAGATTTTCTTCCCGTCAACAAAAAAAAGGTATTTTACCCTGAACCCCTAGTTTACCCACGCTTGAACATAGAATACTTTAGACTATGTAGCCATCCTTAAACACAGCGTCGCGTCGCCGGTGTGGTGGCTTACCTACTCATTAACATTCTAGAAGCGACGCTAGAGTTTCTAACGGCATTTCATTTCCAGCGTGAAACGCAATCTTAGGTATGGTAAATTTTCCTTACTAATGGTTCAGGTTTGTTCTATTCGTAGAAATAAGTTGAGTTGCAACAGACAATGGTAGAACATACAGAAGAAATATATCAGAAACAATGTAGAATTAGAAGAGCCATACAACCTGGAGGTTATTAACTTTTTTGAATGTTACGTTTACAAGATTTACGTTAGCATTTTTATTATTATGTCGGTATCCAAAATTATTATTCATATTATATATTTAATTTTATCATTGTAAAATTCGTATCAAAATATAATTGCCAAAAACATGATTTACAAAAAAAATAACGACCAAAGCTCGGCCATCCAGGTCTGTACGACTGTAGTCATATTTTGATTTACTTCCAAAAATGATCGTTGAATTATTATCGAAGCGACTGTTGTACAAACAGTACTTATTCTATGTCTCAGTCCATGTAGGCGTCTGGACTATGACAAACGCGATAATAAACACCCTGAAGAAGCTTGCATGTTTTACGAGCTTATACGCTCATAAATTGTAATCGGATCGCTGAATTCCTACGAAAGTTACGCTTATTCAGTGTACAATTTCTCAATTCTCCAGTCAGTTTTCTCAAGATTTGATGGTTCCTTGATTATTATTTTTCGATAATCAAAATCGAGTCCTTGACAACACGCTACTATTGCTTCGAATAAAAACTACACTAAATACAGAAATTAGAACGTTTTTTACAGCAATCACTGCCTGCATTTCGTCGCCCACAACAAACAGTCTCACCACCACAGGCCCTTGGTGGTGCAAATGTACAGGATGTGACTGTAATCTATTAGCAATTGCTTATATTTTTTTAAGGGAAAATGCGGCAACACTACGGGCCTTGTCTGTTTCAAATCGTAATTATTCTAATTCTCTAGGCGGACGTTATCATATCTACGATCAGTAACGCTCAGCGACACATCAGCTTGGCGTTCCAAATTCAAAACAATAATAAGGCGAGGTCTTTTTCGTGATAAATTATTCATATCATAATCCGAGTGATGGGAGCGATCGCGAGACTTCGTTCCGTCGACTCATCCGACAGGTCTAATTTAATGCGTGCATTTATTATTGGTAATGGAATTAACCGCGCCCGATTATCATATGATTTGATGGACGCACTATCATCTGATCGCGGTGCCGCCACCGCGCCTCCCACAAGACTCGAGAGAAAAAAACGACGGGGACGACTAAAGCCAACCGACGATGTAGTCATTACGACTGATTATTGTTATCTATATAGTAGCAATCGCTTTGTCGTGTTCATTTACTGTATATGATAAAACACTTTTATATATAACCTCTTTTTGGCTACTTGACTAGGAAGACTCGTTCAGTAACTATGAATTAATTTACAATACAACGAATCTGAGCCGTGGTAGCTCAGTGTCCGGGCGATCGCCTCAAGTTGCATAGTACACTAGCAAACCGAGTTCGATCCCCGGTGCCCACGCCAATAAATTTGGTGTTGCAATTTTATGTGCTGATTTACCACGCGCTCGGCGGTGAAGGAAAACATCATGAGGGAACCTACACGTCTAAGAAAAAAATTCTAAGACATGTGAAGTCTGCCAATCCGCACAAGGTAGCGTGGCAGACTATGTCCTTATACTCTCTTTACAGAGAAGGCCTAGCAGTGAGACTTATATAAATATATATAGGATACAATAAAGGCTGTAACATTAACAACGATATATATATATATATACGATTTATTACTTCTTAAAAATAAGAAAATGGGAAATTAGTATAAATAACATCCTTTATTTATACTATATATATATTGTCATATCTGTATATGTATATATATTCCTAAAATGCTATTATTAGTGGCACTGCTCTTGGTTAGCTGGAAGAAAATGCTAAATAGCAGTAAGTTCGCCTTTGTACAATGTTTTTTTATGAAGTATAAACTAGTGCTTGGCCTCGTTTTGGTGCAATAAAGGATTTATCTCTGATGTTGTGGATCTTCATTGAATGAAATTAAATATAACTTTATTATATTCCATACAATTACAAATTCATATATAAAAAGGTTCGACTTAAATTTAAAATTAATTAAAAGATAGTATGCACTCTTCGGGTAAAAGCCTCCTCCAAAGAATTCCACTATTTTGCTGCTACGATATCGATTGGACCATCTGACATAAGACCGTTTATCTATATAGATAGATTTTTGTGTTTGAAAAGAATGCTAATGATATTGTTTTTTTAGATATAACTGTTAACTGTTAACCATTCCAAATAAGCTTAGGCTTGTGTTAGGAGATGGATCGCGTCAATAGTCGAATGGTGGATTCGAACCCACGACCTCACGATTGGCTGACCGTACCCTAAACCATTAGGCTATTGATGCCTTATATATGAATATGGTAGTAATATCTAATAGATAGATGGTGTATATTCATAGATGATGATAACCTAACGTCAGGTAAGATGCATTCTCGCCAACATCCATTTCTTTAAATAAAATTGGGTGATTCGACGAAATATCTAGATAAAATTTAAACTTCCTCACCGTTGGTATGTTGCCAAACAGGTTAAAATCACACTGGACTTAAGAGCGTAGGGGATGGAGGAAATATAACTACATGATCTAATTCCCCATCCCCGTTCCACCACCGGACTTCAATACGCACTGCAGGATTTCATCCTTTTTTTGTGAACATCCCTCAATCCGAACGAAGCACTTCCAATTACTATGTAGGTATTTTCAAGAGTAGAGTGAATAGGCTAAGCTAGTGTCTTACCATCTAGGACTGCATTTCCACTTAACATCAGATGGGATGGTAGACAAGCACTTGCTTAGAAAGTATAAAAAATATAAAAGATTCAATGAGGTCGAGGTGGAAGTGAGTAGAAGAATTCTACTGAGAACCAAGTACCTATAATTGAACTTAATTGAAGTCTTTAAATTGACTTTTTGTCAATGATCATGATTAACGTTGCTTACTGGAGACTAGGTTACACTGTTCAGCCCTGTAGTTCTGGGATCGTAGAATAAGACTACGGTATCACCTGCCTGTATAGAAGGCGACTAAAAGGGGCTTGGGGTTCACTGGGCGACAAGGGTATGGGGCCTTTGTCGTCCGCCAAAGTGGACCCGGGAAGAAGACGACATCGGCTCGACATCGACATCCCCCATCGGGACGTGCTCTCCGAAGAGCACAGTGCAGAGGGGCTCCGGTGCGTTCCTCTGGAGATCCCGGAGCCCCTCACCACGCACCGAGGAAGGCACATAACCATCTTGTTGAATATTTCCCCCTCGTCAACAAAAAAAAGGTTACTCTGTACAAAAATTCATTGCTGTGTCCGTAGTTATTATATATGAGGTAATTTCGTTTTATTTGTAAGTAATGAAATAGTGGCGGTTTACAATGACTTCGTTTCGATTACGTGATCCTTTCTTTACCTTCATTATTTGCGATGATACGAACGTTCCCATTTTTTTTTTTAGTTTTTGATTAGACTCTTTGTGCATTACATCAGCAGATAGACTATTATTTTAATTTAATAAAGTTGCGATCGATCGTTTTTATTACTTTTTGTATCTGCATTTTTTTCTCAACATCCGGGTTGAATATCTGTAATTATCGGTAATTGTATAGCGAGTTTTAAGTCTTAATGAAGTTCTCAATCACTATTAAACACTCACGCCCGTATCAATAAGGTATTAATTTCTATCGATGATTTATGGATATCTTATTGAATCCTTCCTTTTGGGGTTGCGTTCCAGGTCTGATTCCCTTTTATACCTCAGTGGATCCTTTAACCGACCTTTTTTAACCTAGGTTACATGCTCAGCCCTGTAGTTTTGGGCTCTCAAGAATAAGAGTACGGTATCCCCTGCCTATCGTAGAAGGCGACTAAAAGGGTCCTCGGGTGCACTGGGCGACAAGGGTAGGGGCGTTTGTCGTCCGCTAAGGTGGACCCGGAAAGAAGGCGACATCGGCTGGCCCGTGTAGCCTTGCACTGCGAGGGCACAGGGGGGGAGGGAGTAACCTCTCCCCCGGGACGTGCTCTCCTTGAGCACAGTGCAGAGGGGCTCCGGTGCGTTCCACTGGAGATCCCGGAGCCAAAGGGCCACCGGGGAGGTTTAAGTGGGTAAAAACCCCACATAACCGCCGCCTTCCCCCCAGAAGGCGGGGTATCTTTTTGAAGATTTCCTCCCCGTTAACAAAAAAAAAGGTTACATCAGCTATTAGGTTATGGTCTATTCAAAAGGCATGTGTTACAATGTTTTACCAACATCCTTGGAAGAACGTCCATTATGATTACCGTTTTTGATTTGAATAAAAATCGAAATTTCAAAACGAGCATTAAAATACTTAGTACTAAAAACGGTGCTTGTGTTATTTAGTTCCTTACAAAGAGGTCAGAGTTAAATGTAAAAGTCGCAATATTTCTGCGAAACTACATTTCAAATTAGAGACTCGAACTTGTTCAGTCACGTTCGCGTTACGTCGTAGGGAAAGAAATGGATTGACGTTCAAATAAGAGCCGGTCCGGGACGGGGAGAGTAGGTAGTGGAAAGTAAACGGAACAATGCTCAATTTGGCCGGCGTGGCTAAAGCGGGCAGCTGCGTTAGACGTGACTGCCCGACTTAAAGGTAACAGGTTGGGGGATTAAAAATAAGAATGCATGTTGTTCAAAGCAGATATAAAGATAATTATAGAACCGCTGTGAATCGGCTTACGGAGGCATTTTATTGTGAGAGACCAATCTTTACACTCTTTCGAATTTCATAACATGCTTGTTATCCCGTATTTTTTACTGAATGAACTACGCTGATCAGCCAGGCGGCCTATTAGGTCGCTTAGCCTGTTCAACTTGAACGGTTCTTCTCGACACAATTCCAATGCGAGGCCGCTCGACAAGGCGCAATCGCATCTCGATTCACCTTTAGACAAATATAATTGCCAAGCTTGTTTAAGAATAACTAAAAATAACACAATTATAATATCACTTGTTGTGTGTGTTTTCTGTTGCAGAATTTCAGAAAGTGCCACGATCTTACAGAGCGCCGGCTTGAAGTGGATAGAAACAGCTACTGGCCAAAAGAATTGATAAAACATTTATGTAATATTAAAAATTAAGAGAATCGAGCCCATGATTTGTAACTTGGATGAAAAATAAATTATGAAAAAATCGTGGGTAGTAAATGATAAACACACACATTTTTAAGTTTTTGAAGACAAACGTTTCAAGTTGAGTGTCAGGAAAAAAAATAAGTGTTCACTTAAAAATTTCTTTGGACGTCGAAAGTGTGAAGATTAATCGAGGATGTTACCCGGAACACATGGGAAGGGTGTTATTTCGGAAAGAATGCCGGGAACGTGCTTCTACACTGACCCCCTGCGAGTAACAAATACCCGCCGCGCCGGGACGGATGTCGGCCATTCGTTATGTGTGATCGCTTATTTAAATTTGAAATCGTGTCTTAATATCCAACAGTTCATATAATTTAAGACCCTGCAAAATATTTATATTTCTTTTTATTGTCCTTCTATCTGCTGCGGTAGATCGGATTACTGCACTTTCGCAAAAACAACAGTAAGACAATAATCTGTGAACTACTAAATTGATTTTCTATAACAAATTTGACATCGCTTTTGTAATTGTCTTCCAAATAAATACATTTTCAAGAAATTATAAAGATATTTAAAACCTAGCTTTTGTATAATATATTCGAAGAGAAGATCAGATGAGATAGAAATCTAAGATTCAAGGAGAATGGGGTCTTTACGTTCCTCATTTTTGGTTCAACTGTTCCACATGAAACTTATAAATTGCTAAATGAAGCGTATATTAGCAACACAAGGCACCGATTGCAAAAGGCAGCGATTGTTATGCATAATAACTACTTCCAATGATATCTTAGTGATTTACCTGAACCTTATTGTGTCTTTAATTAATAATTTAGTTGATCGTCACATTAACTTGGCAATACCAAACAATAAATAAGTAATATATAATAAATTAACTTTATTAGTTCGTAATCTGAATTCTAATTAATTTGAAGCGTCAATAGCCTAATGCTTTAGGGTAAAGCCTGCGAACCGTAAGGTCGTGGGTTCGAATCCACCACTGGACTATTGCCGTGAACCATGTCCTAGCACAAGCTTAAGCTTAGTTGGAATGGTTAACAAGATTGTTAATAATATTCCTGAAAAAAAAAGAAAAAGAAATATTGCTAGCCTTTTTTAAAAAAAAAAATTGTATAAAGATTGTGAGGACGCGCAGTTGTAACTGTATTCGTTAAAATAATACCTTTTTTGGTTGACGGGGAGGAAATCTTCAGAAAGATACTCCGCCTTCTGGGGAAGGCGGCGGTTATGTGGGGTTTTTACCCACTAAAACCTCCCCGGTGGCCCTTTCATCGGTGCATGACGAAGGACTCCGGCCGGGATCTCAACGTGGAACGCACCGGAGCCCCTCTGCACTGTGCTCAAAGAGAGACACGGGCCAGCCGATGTCGCCTTCTTCCCAGGTCCACCTTGGTGGACGACTCAGGGACCCCCCACCCTTGTCGCCCAGTGAACCCGAGGCCGGGGAGACAGGTAGGGGATACCGCAGTGTTATTCTTGAGAGCCCAGAACTACAGGGCTGCTTTAAAATAATACCTCGTACAACGTTACGCTGTCTGAATAAAGGAAGTGTATTAGTTATTAGACTATTTCATTCCACAAGGCCTACATGTTATTACACTTATAAAAATCCAGAGTTTCTTCCTTTTATATAAACCAGTGTAACTTATTAAGAGGAATCAGATGAAGTGAATGTGGTCAACCGGTCCTTATTTTTTAATAATTCACTTATTCACCCAATGGAGTAGTCAGAGGTCACCGACTCACACTAATTACGATACATCTCTCGCTCCACATCCATATATAGATACATAAAGAGATAAATTCTTGCACTAAAATACATGTACAAAGGCAATCTTAATACTATTTAGCATTTTCTTCACGCTTATCTTTGGTATAATATACAAGTATATACCCATACATAAGTGTCGGTTACGCGTTCCTTGTTGTTCCTTAGTACGCTCCCAATCTAGTAGGAATCTACCTAGATAGACCGTCTTCTAGAAGCCCGATCACTACTCTATTACCTACGTTAAACGAATGATATGGTATCAGTAGTAAATTTCTATTCTAAATTGCTTTTGATCTAAGCGGTATCAGTTTAAAAAGGAATAAAAAGTGCAAATCGCAACTCAGCGGCGAAGTCTCGTTATTTTTTTCGGGAAAGCACGTTTTGTATGAAGTGTATATAATTTTCGTCTCGAGGCAGCATTGTGACGAGCTTTAAGGAAGCAGGAAACCATTAAAGCGCTACACACGCGGGCGTCACGCCAGTTTAGGTGATAGCACACATCATTTGTAAAACTCTTTGTATCGTGTGAAAATATAATTTTTTGTACACGAATAAACTTGCATTTAGTCTCTGTTCATCTTTTGGTATTCTATAATCGCATACTGCAAAAAGTAAGGTAAAGAAAGGAAGTAAATTAACCGATCCCTGGAAATTTAAAAGTACTGATTTATCACATGTTCGATGGAGAAGGACGTGTCGAGTTCACAACAGTGACAAGATCAGATTCGACGAGAATTTGAGGTGAGTTTTATTTTTCAGACCAAATTATAGCACTGTTACAGATTATCCAATTCGATGCTATAACTTGAACAGATCCTTAGACTAAGGTAAATATTTTTCATCATAATTATAGAAGATTAGTAGTGCTAACAAGCTTGCTATTATTGACACAGTCTAAAACAAAAAGGGCTTAGCAATTAATGTAATTGAAAATATATTTAACTATTATGAAATATGATTTACAAAACAAAAACTTCAATTCATTGGTTTTTTATTATGAACGCACTATGGTTGTGAGGGATACCGTTGTAAATGGGTATTAAAGGTGAACCTTACACCGTAACTAGCAGACTTCCGTGACCAATCGTGACGGATAGGGCTAATTTATCAAAGCGTGCTTCAATTTTATAATAACTTGCAGGTTGCGTGTGTGACAGAATATTCTATTACTTGCGCCTGAACAATTAATCTTCAACTGGTACGTTATTAGTGTCTAAACTGGATTAATGGCTGTTTGTAATGCGTTAGCAAGTTAAGTTTTTGTACCGTACACAAATTTTATATAGCAGTGCGTCGTTATAAACGATTGAACCAAAACCTTTTGTTGGAAAATATCAGCCAAGGACTTAAAATATAATAATTATGTAATAATAATGAACTACCGAGTATAAGAGCCGTTAGCTCAGTGTCCGGGAGGTCGCCTCAAGTTGCATGTTACGCTAGCAGCCCGAGTTCGATCCCCGGTACCGGCACCAATAAATTTGCTGTTGCAATTTTATGTGCTGATTTACCACGCGCTCGGCGGTGAAGGAAAGCATCGTGAGATATTTTCACATATTTCTAATCACATAGTCTGCCAATCCACACTAGGGCCGCGTGGCGTCTTGATGTGGATTTATACAAAAGAAATCCCAAAATTAGTTGTCGAGATTCATTTTCAAGAAAAATGGCTACAAAATTACTATAGTTATAAAAATAAATGTTAAGTTGTATATCGAAAGAATTAGTTATTATTTTTAATAAAACAAAATCTATTTTTGAAATAACTTTGAAATTTTAAATCAGCTCACACACAAGAGGCAATCGCAAATCGGAAAATCGTATTTGAATTCCATCGGTGGCGAAATTAATTGTGCAAAATATTTGCAACTAGCTGGCACTTATATAAACTTTACTTCGTAACATCGAGACATTAACATACATAGGCCATAACCTTGCCGGCCCACTAGTATAAAGTAGGGGATAATACCAAAACCGGAGAGAGTTTCTCGTCTATTTATTGCACTAATAAATATTTATGTCATAATCCATAGTAATGGTATCGCGGAACCGTGGATGAGTCCCGTTCCAGCACTGAAAGCACCTGGTGTGGTAAACACCAGTCGTAGAGTTGGAGTTAATCCCTTAAATCGATATTGCAACTGTCAGAGACTGAAGTAATCTTAGTAATTTTATGTGAGATACGATTTTCTAATTATGTACGTCTCTATACATTTTAATAAATTATATGTTTAAGTATTAGGGTTACACAATTATAAGCTTCCAAACGATATTTAATATCGTTCCAGTTTTGAAATATTAACATTATTTTTTTTATTTATGTTTGTTTAACCAGTCATTGTGTACAACTTACGATCTTGTTGCCGCGGGGTACCAATGTTATGCGGCTGGTAAAAGTAAATACAAAATTTTTGAATTTCATGGAATATATTCTTTTTTAAAAATATTTGCATCTCTTTTCTCAATGCAAATGTAAGATTTTTTTTACATTTTTTTATTAATACACAGGTATGATTTTCGTAAGTCTGATTTTGTAGTTTTATTTGATAACTAAATGAATAACTCCCCATTTTTTCAAGTTGATTTATATATATATTATCTGAAAAGTTTCATCATAGTATAAAATAAATTATCCTCACGGTCATGTACTCACTCGCACATACACTCTCACATGCACCCACGCACACTATTTTCTGCAAAACACACGACTATCACATAAGTTATAAAACAAACTAGTTCATAATAAACTCGGAGTTCGGTACAACATCTCCCTAATACAGGCTATGTATTAGTTTAGCAGGAAGATGTGTACCGTAGGACCGAAGTAGGAAAATGTTTATGGAATATGATATATAATATATATGTAATATTTTGTGTATGTGCATGTCGGTATATAAAATGTGTGTGTGTGTAAAAGTAAATAAATAAATATTTCATTTCAAAATATTTCATATTTATTTTGGGATATCTGAACATCGTACAGATCTTAGTACTTTTGCTACTACACTCGTGAGCTAAAATAAAGGGTCGGTTAAGAAAGTTTGAATATCTCTAAAGATAAAGACGCTAGCTAACTGAAATAAATTGTGCATACGCCACATAGAGGCAACGGTAATGAAAAATACTGTATTATCCAAGTATACGTAAGAAATCCTTTTTCGTTTAAATATATGTTTTTAATGATATATAAATAAATTAATAAAAATATGTTATTTTATGGATATTTAATTGTCTATCATACACAATTTATCTCAGTTAGCTAGCGTCTTTATCTTCCGAGATATTCAAACTTTCTTAACCGACCCTTTATTTTTGCTCACGGCTATATATTTAAATAATATATAATATTATAAAAGAGAGGTAACTATAATAGTTACAGCCTTTATATATATAATATATATGTCCCACTGCTGGGCAGAGGCCTTCTCTGTAAAGAGAGTATAAGGGCATAGTCCACCACGCGGCCCTAATGCGGATTGGCAGACTTCACATGTCGTAGAAAAATTTTCTAAGACATGTAGGTTTCCTCACGATGTTTTCCTTCACCGCCGAGCGCGTGGTTAATCAGCACATAAAATTGCAACAGCAAATTTATTGGTGCCGGCACCGGGGATCGAACTCGGGTTGCTAGCGTACTATGCAACTTGAGCCAACCGCCCGGACAGTGAGCTAGCACGGCTCAGGTAACTATAAGTTTTAGTTAAAGATAATGTAATCATAAAGTTTACATAACATAATCTACGAGTACCTCCACGGCACGTAAGGCAACGATCGAAGAAGAAGCCCTTGGGCTACTTGCTCGCTACGTAATAGATATAATTATTGTTATCTCTGCCGTCCGAACGCTCTCGCGGCTTTCTTCTTTTTATTGTGAAGCTCCTTACTATTATTTGAACGAAGTTGAATATTTAAATACAACTTTTTTTTTTTTTTTGTTGACTGGGAGGAAATCTTCACAAAGATACCCCGCCTTCTGGGGGGAAGGCGGCGGTTATGTGAGGATCTTACCCACTAAAACCTCCCCAGTGGCCCTTTCCTCGGTGCATGACGAGGAGCTCCGGGATCTCACGTGAAACGCACCGGAGCCTCTCTGCACTGTGCTCAAGGAGAGCACGTCCCGGGGGGAGGTTACTCACTCCTCCCCTGTGCCCTCGCAGCGAAAGGCGACACGGGCCAGCCGATGTCGCCTTCTTCCCGGGTCCACTTTGGTGGACGACGCAGGCCCTTGTCGCCCAGTGAACCCGAGGCCCCTTTTAGTCGCCTTGTACGACAGGCAGGGGATACCGTAGTCTTATTCTTGAGAGCCCAGAACTACAGGGTTGCCTACATACATACATACATAAATACAACTTAATTTAATGATGTTATAATGACTACCAGAAGACTGTAATGGCGTTGGTCAGGACATATGATACGAGACAAAAACGACAAATGGACTGGACTGATCACAGAATGTTATCGGCGCCAAGGAAAACAAAAACACGGGAGACAACTTAAAAGATGGGAGGATGACATCAAAAGATTGCGGGGCCCTCAGGGAACAGGAAAGCTGAAAACAGATCCGAATGGAAATTTTTAAAGGAGGTCTATTTCCAATGACAAAGTGACGAGCTAAAAGACTAGACAACAGCCGGCTTACAATACCTTAACGTGTCCAGTTATTTCATACAATATATCTATGTATATAAAAGAAAAAGTGTGTGGATATGTTTCATACAGACTCCCAAACGGATAATGAAATTTTGGGAATCTTCAGATTGACCTGGCGAGTAATCCTGTAAAGTTTAGTGACACTCCTCTTTTGAACTGTCAAATACAGCTATTATTTACTATGATGATATTTTTTGTTTTATAACAAGTTTGTATTGACACGTGCGTTGTGTATATTTATGTTATTATGAACCATATTGAAGTACAATGCATGCGGAGTATATTGCATGTACATGGGTGTAGGTAATGATCTTCACCCGCTCGAGAAGAGAATAGAAGAAAATATATACATATATAGATATTATTATTGAAAATTGTCAGCAATAAAGGCTATTATTATTAATATGATTATTAAAAAATATAATAAAACGTATTTTAAATCGCGAAATTAGACACACAGTCCATAAGTTTATAACCTATTTTCAGATTTTATAATATATTTACAGGATTGTTTGCGTCAAGTTGAATTCAGAGATTGGATTTCTACTCGGCTTGTACTGTTATAAGTTTCCATTTTAGCTTTAGCTTCTTACAAAAATAAATACTCAGGTTATTAGATTTCATATGTGATACCATCGCCATTTATAACAAGTACAAAAAATCTCACGTGACTTTAGTTCTTAAGATTCGAATGTGAAATTATAGTTATAGTTTTTTTTTATGACGAACTACACAGATTGGCCAGAGGAGGCCTTGACTGCTTCACCGGATTGAGAGGTGGCATAGCTCTTAGGTCGCTTAGCCTGAACTTCTATCGCTAGTAACTCGACATAGGGGTCCTAACCTCGGCTTGGACGGTTACTACGTTACGCGTAAGTATTCCGATCCGAGGGCGCCCGAGAGGGCCGAACATATAGTTATAATTTAACAACACTTTTTAAGAGCATTTTCTTTCCTTCAAGGTCCTTGTGTAAAAGGTGCCCGAGGAGTTTTGATATTTCCATATTGCGTAGATAAGAAACGATCATTTTTTTATTTAATCATGATAAAACATGATACAAAAATAACAGGTAAAATTTTGAAGTTACGACATACAAGTGGAATAGGAGATAAAAATTCAATCAAGCACAAAATCCCACAGTAAATTCGATGTGCTTATCGTGAAGTCGCTCTAGAATTGTTTGGTATATATTTTATAAATATTTACTTTAATATAATTTGTAAGTCTGTATTACTAGCGATTCCAAATAGTTTCCAAATTTTTGAGTAAATAAATTTACATGCTTATTTTACGACTTTTCTCTGGTTGTTTCACTTATTTATTGCTATCCCATAAAACTAAGACAGACTGTTTAAATAAAATGAAACGGGGCAATAAAGACACCATAACTCGAATATCATCGAGTCTCCGTATGTAACGAAAGAACACAATGAGTGGTTACACACTTGATGGATGGGTTAAGTGTTACGTAATCCGGAACGTTAATGATAATTTTATGCATGGGCAAATATAATCGGATCCATTTTAATTGCAAATTATTCGGTTTCTTAATACGGGATGTGTGAATATTCACTCAAGAAAACAGACACGTGTATTAAAAAGTTGACATAACCTACAATTTGCGAGATTTACGAGGCCGTGTGTATAAAACTTGAAAAATGAGAATTTTTATAATTAACAATTAATCAACGTGCTCCCAACAGAGACACTTTTTTTTAACAACTCCATTTTTTTTTGCGGTATTAATTTACTTAATCATAGTTTGTATCTTCAATAATAATAATATGACGCGTATTCAGCGGCGGAACCTCGTTAGAGAAAGGTTGTGCGATTTTGAGCAGAAGAGTTTTGCCATTTCCTCCTACTTTAGTAACGGTGTGTTAGTTTAGTAAACTTGCGTCCAACGCGAGCGCACGTTTACAAGAAATAGTGGATAAGAAAGCCACTTGAGGGCAAGCAGTGGAGCTGCGTGATCTGGCTCAAGTCATCGTGGTCCAGGATCCCTTAGATTATCCGTGAAATAGCAACCGACCGAGTCGTGGTTCAGTTCTCTCGGGCGCCCTCGGATCGGAATGCTTACGCGTAACATAGTAATCGACCAAACCGAGATTACTCCTCACCTCACTTGTGTCGAGTTACTAGCGATAGAGGTTCAGGCTCTTTAAAAAAAATGGTAGTCTAGATGCGTCGTGGTAGCCGGCAGTACGTTATCATTCGTCACATAACGCGGTAAGTTCAAACATATTCGACTATAAATATATTTAATATTATAATTATATTCGATTTTTATATATATTTAACTCTTATTTTTTTCGATTATATATTATATATATTACATAGCGACCTATTGACTGACACCACACAGAGTTTGTTAGACTCGCCAAACTTTCTGCTGCAATCATGTAATTGCATAAACTGCTATGGTGGTTTGTATAAGTTATATATCTTCTTAGCTATAGTGTATGTTTGCTTATGTCATGAAAACTAGCTGCGCCTCGCGATTTTTACCCGTGATTAAATACATATTTATTAAATAAAAGTATTGAAAGTCCCGTCAAAATCAGTCGAGTAGTTCCAGAGATAAGGAACAAGCAAATAGACAAAAATTGAATAAAATGTTGTTTTGGTACTCGTATATGTACTGTATATACATTAATATTTGTGTAGTAAAAAGCGGTTATTTGAAAAAGGACGCTCCAATGTTATTTATTTGTGTAGAAAAAATTGTCACGTTTGAATATAGTAAAACAAAGAGGTTTTGTTAGTGACCAATAAGAAACGTTTGTACTTGTGAACAAAATTTCGAATATCATAAAAAAAGGTGGCGAAAACCCTACGCAATAGAGGACAAATACCATTGTATGTAGTGGTTTTTGTTTTGTCATGTCTTCGATTAGTAACGAAGCGTAACGCCTATAAATTGTATTCAAATTTTGCGTGACACCATTGCACGCCCGTTGACAGTGTGACATTGTCGTGACAAGTCTCGCCTGCTGACTGCGCAGGGGTTAAAACACTACGTTACAACTGACACGCTGTGAGTCATGGACCCTATGCGTGACAGCGTGAAAACACGCGTAGTCTCTGTGACAGTTACAAATTTGATTGATTGATGACGGGAATTTTGTATTATTGGGGGTCGTTCATCTAAACCTGTTACACATTAACTAGTTTTAAAATGTTAATTACATTTCAGTGTGATTATTTTTACACACACAGACGGAAAAAATCTTAACATTATAATAAAATAAATAAAAGGCCGTATAACCGACCTTTTCAACCGACTTTGGAGGAAGGGTTTCTCGATATGTCTGTATTTTTTTATCTGCTTTAAGTATGTGCTCAATAATGGACGAATAACTCAATATCACGCCAACCGATTTCGAGGATAGTTTGATGTGTGTTTGGTTAAGTTCTGGTTCATTTTATTTCGTAATATTCCTACGGTAATTCGGAAATACATAGAAGACGTCCGCACGTAATAGCGTTTAACTTTTGATTGAACGTGCTTACTCGTAAATATACTTGTAAATTTAGAAGTAGACGGACAATCTCCTGATGATGATCCTTACATCTATAACACAGTACAACTACTTCTCAAATTCAAATACGTAAAAGTTAATATTATTTTAAATTAATGTTTCTAAGGTAAAAACAAAGAATCATTTCAATTAATATATTATTAACCTCATGATAAACACACACTCACTCACACAAACACACACATACACTACACATTCGCATAACTTCTCAACTATGACTGTAGTTCTTTCCCTTTTTTTTCCTTTTGCACACATTTTTGTTTTTTTCATATATTTTTAATTATTAATTATCGTATAATTTACTTAACTTATATTAAAAACTTATTGTACGTACTTACTGTTTGTGACTGGAAGGCACTGTCTCCTGAGATACAGGTACGCTGCACCTAGTTCAGGAGACAGAGCTCCTGTATATGTAACAAGTTTGTTTTTGTGATATTAATAAAGTTATTATTATTATTATTATAAAGTTATTATTAATATGTAAATGAGCTGTCATTAAATCCAGGAAGGTGGGTAGGTAACAATTACTTGGTGGTTTATTAAGCTTGTTTATGTTTATTTTAGTTACGTGTAGCGTAAATTTACACAATTGAATACAATACACTCTAACGTACATTTAAATGCCGGTCAACAAATACTTAATATAAGTAAAGTGGGGCGCGTCGCCTTTAACAGACTAATACAATTATAAGTTCTTTCACTTGGAGTTGGCAGAAGTCGATATCGTGTAAGCTTTACTGGTGCGATCAAGCAAGCATATTTGTTTTCGATTTCCGAGCTCTCTCCATAATATTCGAGTCGTCCATAAGTATTTTCTGTTTCATTGAACATGAGCTTTGGTAATAACATTATTCAGAGCAGACACTCTCGTGTGTATCAAGCGCTAATGGAACCCAACTTTTTATATTAGTTATTTTTACTTACATTATTGCTTTAATGGGGTGGTTAGAACAATCAGCTCACCTGATATTAAGAGATCACCTAAGGAAAGGTAAGTTATTGATGGGGCTCCGATGCGTTACACTGGAGATGACAGAGCTACTCACCAAGCACTGAGGAAGGGTCACCGGGATGGGTTTTAGTGGGTAAGAACCCCACATAACCCCATATTCTGGGGTAAAAATTTCCCCTCGTCAATAAAAAGGTACGTTATCGGATTTCTGAATGTTTACACCATTGGCCACATTTCTCACCAGGTTAAGCTCGAAGTATGACAACACTCGTCACGCCTATTTTAAGGTCATGGTATTTCAAAATGCGATCACTTAAACATCGTCTACAGTAAAGGAAAATCATTTTTGTAGGGGTTTTCACTTGCAAGGAATGTGGTTATACTCGGAAGTGTCTCCTAGGCAGCGCTGTTGGTAACTTTGTTGGGGCCAAAATGGGTACCTGGCCCCACAAATGCTTCGGCGTCGTCGGGACTTCTCTGAGTGCCGGAGAAGTCCCGTCTCTGCGGGGACCAGCCGGTCGTTGGGGTGACCTGTCGCTGAATGATCCGCGGCATCCCGCTCATAACGGCTAATGGCATTCGCGGAAGGTTTAGTGGATAGGGGCTGCCCAGGCCGAGTCTCGCACATCCCTCTGGGCCCACACAGGTACCTCCGGTACGAGGATGGTTTGTAAAAAGAATTCCCCCGCGTTAACAAAAAAAAAGGTCTTAGCTGTATTTATAATACATATGTCCTACTGCTGGGCGCAGGCCTCCTCTTTGAAGAGAGTATAAGGCCACGCGGCCCTAATGCGGATTGGCAGATTTCACGTCTTAGAAAATTTTTTCTAAGACATGTAGGTTTCCTCGCGATGTTTTCCTTCGGCGCCGAGGGCGTGGTAAATCAGTACATAAAATTGCAACAACAAATTTATTGGTGCCGGCATCGGGGATCATACTCGAGTTGCTGGCGTTCTATGCAACCTGAGCCAACCGCCTGCACACTGAGCTACCAAGGTTCTTAAACCTTGAGCAGATCAAATGCTCCAGAGAACCACTGCTCGATCAAATGCTTTAATAGTATTCCTCAACTGTATTCCGCAATGTTAGGCGTCGTATAATTTACCATTGATTTAGAGACGAACAAGACAATCACTCAGCTCACTCACCACATTTCCATTCTTCATCAAGTTGTAAACTTTTTTACGCAGAATAAATTCGAATACTTTAGATTGAGTTTCATGCGATGATACGTGTAGTAGGAAGCTTACATTTATTAGTAGCTATATTCGATACCAGTTGTCGTAAACACGATACCGGCGTAAGTAGCTGAGTGCAAAGAAAGGAACAGTACGGATAAAACAGCCAGGGAGAGGAAGCGAGGCTTCGTGTAGGATCACCGGGAGCGTAGCGTCTACAATACTCCGTCGACTGTTGTTTTATTTGTTCTTTACTCAGTAAACTCTATTACCCGCTTGATGGCTTTGATTCTAAGAATTCTATGTTTACATTGAATGTTAAAGTTGTGTCGCCGTTGTCACAATATTTTCCATTTGAATACTTTATTCGCTGTGAGAAAGTTTATATACGGTGTTGTTTGTTTGGATCTCTTCATTAAATCAACGGCTATATTGTTGCAACACGGTCACGACTTTCGCACGAAACAAAATTCTATTAAAACTTAACCGTAGACAAATATTATACATACTATTTGTAAATATAATATATTTTAAGTTCTAATAGAATAATGGTTTGAGACGATTCGACTATTACCGTCTCCTAACACAAACATAAGCTTATTTAGAAGAGTTAACTAGAACGTTAGTAATATTTGTAAAAAAAAATGTTGTGACTAAAGTGGCTAAAATGTCGGCTTTGAAGATCAGGAGGTGTTCGTGTGTTTTCCTTTTCTTAAGTTTAATAATACTTCGCCAAATTTTTGTCCGGTTTACTTATAGAATACAACAGATATTCATTTGTATAATCAACCTGGGATTCGAATCCTGACCGCCAGGTCTTAATTCGAACGATAAACCATTAGGACGTTTACCGTTAACACACAAGTTGCTATTATAACGGTATTTAAAAGGCTTAAGTCGATCGCTATTAGCTAAAACACATTCCACGTTGGCAACTACTGAAGCTTGGTCACGAGTGATGTGGTTTTTTTTATTGATTCAACACCTTGACATGAATATCAATCTTAAGATGGATAGTGATCACTTAGCGTCAGGTCAACTGCGTGCTACTTGCTCTAGAGTGGTGAAAGTTGAAAGACCGGGATCCGAAGTTGAAGTTCACTCCGACTTCACGTGAAAGCGTCCCGTTTAATAGCGGACAGTGAAAGTTCTACTAGTTGAGTTCGAAAAGCATTTAGTAAAGTTCTACTGCTTCCGGAATTTGCATCCAACAGTTAAATGGATAATAAACGCCTCCTATAAATTAAATCAGCGGTTAGTAACACAGGTTACTTATAGAATGCGGTTTGATCCGTTCTAACGCCGACGAAATGAAAATGTTAGTGCGTAATAAATTTTATTTTTTTTGTATAAATAGATTTAAAGTCTATTGGACGGGGTTTTAAATCCCAGCAGAATTATATCGTTTGCTAAAAATGTACCGTCAACTTTGGGAGTTTCACTTTTGTGTAAAAAATACGTACAAGATTATGTTATGATATATCTGACAAATTATAATTAGTATCAAAGAGTAGCTTAGAGGAATTGTTTCTGCCAAAAAGTACACTTTACTGTGTTTATAATATTGTAAAAAAATGTGTGTGGAAGGTGTTGCAATGTTTCTTGTCGTAACCCGGGAGGGGTTATAAAAAAACTCAGACAGTTGTTTAATATATTTTTTATTTAAAAAGTGGCAAACGAGCATACGGCTCACCTGATCTTAAGTGATTACCGTCTCCCATGAACATCCACAACAGCAGAGGAGCTGCAGATGCATTGTCAGCATAGGAGCAGCCTCGTTTCTTGAAAGTCCCCAAATCGTAAACTAAGGTTGTCGTGAAATATTAAAAAAAATCGCTGAACAATAAAAAAAAATCGATAGTTTGCAGCCCAGCACTAGTTAACATCGGCTTCTCGAATCGGAACAACTAATGGACTACGTTATTGCCCGGTACCTCGACGAAAAGTGCATTAGTGTACTGTGAGTGGTATAAAACTATTTGAATATACAACTTAAGTAAAGTGCGCTGTGAGTGCTCGAACCACTTAACAAACAACGATTCGACTCATTTAGTGTAATTACTGCAGTTACGTTCGCGTCGCATACGCCTGCCGTTAACGTTTTGGCGAATTGGAAAAGTCATGTTTTACAATCGACACTGTTTTCTTTCTATATAGTAGAAAAGTTAGATGAGCATGCGGCTCAACTGATGTTAATCTAATGATTATCATGAATCAAATGCTGTTAGTGGGTGGTGTGGGTGCCAACACCCACTAACACCCACCGGATGAATTGCAAATGCCCTATGATATTTTTATGGAAAGTTATACAATAGCAATATCACACAGCAAAATGCAGAAGTATTATAAAGTCAACTTCACGGCAGTATTCTGCGTGATTTTGGCTCATTCATGCAACCGGAGAAGGGATGTCCAAAGAACAAAGAGAGAGAGAAGACACAGAAGAAAATAAGGGCTATATAGGACCAACAAGTCAATTGTAGGCCGCAAGGTTCCCAATATTGATGTGGTGGAGGAGGGGTTTTAGTCCGTTGGAGTCGGTCACTCCTTGGCAGCACGGGCTACCCAGTCCATAATGGTTTTCCTCTCCTAGTGCAAAAAAAAAGAAGGCGGTTTGTCCTTGCAGTGGTAACAAATATTAGAATTCATCTTGTAACCATTCTAAACGAATTAGGAGATTCACGTCGATACGGCTTTCTATTTTTTTAAGGACGAACTACACAATTTGCCAGAGAGGCTGGCCTTTACTGCATCACCGGATTGAGAGGTGGCATAGCTCTTGGGTCGCTTAACCTGAAGAGGTAGAGGTCGCATCACAGTTCCTCTAACTCTAATGGCAAGTTTTAACCTATAACCTTATATATCACAAAGTACCCTACAGTATTAGGCTGTTGAATCATAAAGGTATCTTTTAACAAATGCTGATCTGAATCTGCATGGATCAATCGTTTGGGAAAGTATTATATTCTCATGGTAGAGCGGCGTGTAGTGGATGAATTTATACTTATGTGTCTATTATGGTGAATAAGGACACTAAGGACTCATAGATACATACTTTTTAAGATTTACTTTTAATCGTCCAGTACGTATACGTATTTGAATCGCTATTAACCGATAAATTACGCGAAAAACGCGCAATTCCATTATTGCTGACCATTAAGTTGGTATAGATAGAATTTGAAGTTCTGTCACGACAAATGAGCGTGAATTTCGTAAAGAGGAAATAATTCCAGACAATCTCACTGTACGCAGTCCGTGATATATGCGATATGAAACGCTATGGGCGATATTATTTCGCAATGGATCAAGGATAAAGTAAAGAACTTCGTCATTATCAAGGTATCTTCTTGAGATTATTTATATGAGAATGTCAGTAAGAACTTGATCGATGTTTTGCCTCTACTAGTTATGCGGATGAGTAAGTAGTGGAAGTCTCTGCCGAGGTCGGACTTTCCGTACCAATAATATCTGAACACCTTTAAGGCCAACGTAAACAGACACCTTATAGGCTCACGTGTACTATTGTAGTCTTCATCTGCGCCTCTCATCAAGCAAGATTGATTGCCAAACGTGAGCCTATTTTATATAATGTATTGTTAAACGAAAAAACAGTACTCATCTAAATTTCGCTTTGTACAGTTGCGAAAGATCCCAGAAGGAATATTTTTTTCTATATTCTATAAGAAAGAAAAGACAGAGTTCTTTTTAAATTGGTTCATTTTAGATAGTGAACTTTAAAAGAATGTCCCCTTCTGTTTTTCTTATCACGGTTAGTTGGGTTCGCCTCAGGGATGGTGTAACAGTATAAAAATAGAGTGTTTTTTTAAATATGATATTTGCGATCCGATTGCCACAACGAGATTGGACAGGGGACTATGTATTACAATAAATTATTAAAATTTGTGTCTTATTGAATATGTGTATAGAATAACATCAATATACTTTGAAGTTATACATCTACGAATACCAATAATGACCAAAAAAAGTACAAACATAACTATGAATCCAAAAAATACGGAAGTATACCACTTGTGGGTCAATTTTTACCAGGCTTTTAGCAGACAGCAAAACAGGAATAGAGTGTTATTTCACGTTTATGTTTTTAATAGATTGTTTGCCAAATTTACATAAGACGGATACAGAATAAGAAAAAAACGAGAATAACGTTGTGTTGCTCTGTAAGCAACGAATCTACTTTAAAAGCTTAATCCTTCTTTTGCTAAAATGTACAAACGTTTCTTTTCATTGACATCACTGACAAATCATGGAGTCTATGGAGGTTTCATACAAAAAAAATATTTTTTTACAAAATATTTATTTATATAGTGACTTAGTCGAACAGATTCGAAAACAACGATTTTAGAAATTTATTTTTAATAAATTTTATACTGTAAAAAAAAATGTATTATATATTTTAATTAAACGAAAGTGGCAACACTGGCTAATTCGTAAAATCGTTTAATCATCTCTAGCAATAAAAATAGTTCTGAGAAGATGTCTTGAAAGCGCAAATACCTTCACATACCTCATTATAGAAATATAAAAAAAATGTTGATTCTTTAAAGCATATATTTCTGCAAGTCAATTTTTTTTTTTTTTTTTTTATATGAAAATTGGCAAACGAGCATACGGCTCACCTGATCTTAAGTGATCACCGTCGCCCATGAACATCCACAGCACCAGAGGAGCTGCAAGTGCGTTGCCGACCTTTGAGATAGGAATAGGCTCGTTTCTTGAAGGTCCCTAAATCGTAAACGTTCGGAAACACCGCTGGCGACAGTTGATTCCACAAGTTGGCAGTGCGTGGGAGAAAGTTACGCGAAAAACGTACAGTCGTTGAACGCCAACCATCAAGATGGTGGCGGTGGAATTTGGAATTCTGCCGAGATGTGCGGTAATGGAAATCGGTAGCTGGGATGATTCCGAACAATTCCTCAGAACACTTCCCATGGTAAATGCGATACAGGATGCAAAGAGAACCGACATCTCTTCGCAGACTCAGATAAGTTATTACAAAGAAACGTGTAAAGGATACAGCTTTTAAATACATCATACCGGGATGTTAAGCAAGCCCTTATCCCGTATTTACGAGTCGTATACGCTGATTTACAATTTCTCACACAGTTACGTGTTACAACTTTATATACAGCCGACTGTGCAGACAAAGCGGAGGCTAATAATGAATTTTCAAGTTGAAATTGGAAAATAAATAATTCATTGTGAGCAAGTCGCGAGTTCCTAGTAAATGTATGAAAACGTATTTCAGCTCATATTGTTAAGTGCAACGAATGACAACAGTCGTAAACTTTTATGTCCCGTACCAAGTCGTCCCGTCTCAATTACAATTACAAATTATTTCAACTGGGCACGAGTGTCATAACGCACGATATGTGTAAACCTATGGTTACAATGTTCAGCGGTGATTTTATGCTTAAGAATTCTTTTGTATCTGTGTAGTTAAAGATGCTAATGGTGTATAAAACGAAGGACTTATTCTAGAAGGTTTTGTTTCAACTGTTTCAATGATTACAATGTTGCAGTCTGACATTCTTTTGACTCTATTGAAGTTTATATATAAATAGCGTATGCTATCTAGGCACGCCCACCCCTTAGATATTAGGAGCGTTGCTAGAGTTTCTTCGGCCACTTCTTCCAGCGCCAACGCTTCCCAAAGTGGCACTCAAAGTTAGTTTAGCTTTTGAATGTCTCTTAGATTATCCGTGAAATAGCAACCGACCGAGTCGTGGTTCGGCCTTCTCGGGCACCCTCGGATCGGAATACTTACGCGTAACATAGTAACCTTCCAAGCGAGGTTACCCCTCACCGGGGACCCTTGTGTCGAGTTACTAGCAATAGAGGTTCACCAATAAATTTGCTGTTGCAATTTTGTGTGCTGATTAACCAAGCGCTGGGCCTGCGCCCAGCAGTGGGACCTATATATTATATATATAAAGGCTGTAACTTTAACTTATACAATATGCGCTCGCAAACGTAGTAGAATCGAGTCCCTAAAATGACGTGGTAAACGTAACCACGTATTGCCTCGGGCAACGTCTAGGTCTGAATTCTGGCCGACTATTATGGATTGTCTCGGAACGTTTCAGCCACATGCGTGCGGTGTACTCTATAATTTGCGACAAAGCGCAGATTACTACGTCTTGATTTATTTACATAAAGTATTAGTACTAAATAATAATAACTAGTATTTATGATTATTTTAACCGACTTTAAAATAAACGTCGAGGTTCTCAATTGACCTGTTTTTTTGTTTGTGTTTTCAAATCGATGTTAATAATTTGAAAATTCAAACATAACTTTTCCGTTCAACTATAGCGAATTTGATGTCTGATTTTAATAATATTTTTTCTTTATGAAGCGTCAATAGCGTAATGGTGTAGGGTACGGTCTGCGGATCGTAAGGTCGTAGGTTCGAATCCATCATTCGTCTATTGACGTGTCTGTCTTTCCATCCGATTACAATGTGGGTATTTTCAAGAGTAGAGTGAATAGGCATTTACTAAACTAGTGCGCCTTACCATCCAGGACTGCATTTTCACTTAACATCAGATGGGATCGTAGTCAAGCACTTGCTTAGAAATTATAAAAAAAATAAATACCATCTCCTAGCACAAGCTTAAGCTTAGTTGAAATGGTCAACTAGAAAGTTAGTATTATTTCTGAAAAAAAAATATTGGTCGCTTTCATTTAAAAAAAATATTCAGTGTAGTCATCATTATATGAATATCATGTTTAATTTTTTTGTAGAAAAATTAAAAAAATATCTCTTAAAAGTTTTTAACTATAGCGGGGTAGTTAGAGATATAAATAGCAGTCCACTTCTCACAAAGAATAAGGTTAGCAATATTAAAGATTTTTTTTGTACTTCGAGACAGAAAAGCGGAAATTTAATTGTATAAGTCCGGATTTAAACCCTGCGACCATTAGATTGTAAAGTTGAAGTCACAGCTAGTAAGGTATTGTTTTTTTTTTCAATACAATACAAACACTCATGCCTGACACACCTCTTTCGTTTACATAAATAATTTAGATAGTCGTTGGTTAATTGTTTATATGTCGCCAATGTGATCAATAATATAGAAATTTTTAATTCTTCATAAAAATTATGCTTATGTAGAAAATAAGATGTTCTGGTAGAAATTTCACATTGAAATAAGTAATCAACTGGATCCAGTCATATCATATTAATTATCACTACTAAATTTACCATTTTATTTACGTCATACTACGACAATGTTTATCGTCAATCAGGAACTTTAAATAAACGGGTAGAAAGACAAAATAGAAGTCAAACAAATGTTGAAACACGAATACGCTCGGAGCATACATAAAATTTATTTATTATTGTGCAAGCGCGCCGCACGCACGTCTATTTCGTGGGCAAATTTATAGTATGCCGATTCAGCGATGTTTTGTACTCTGTACAGTCTACAACACAGTTTCAGTGAAGTCAGCCTTTGTTGTAATGAATTGGCTTTCCACTCCATTCCCCATAACGATTTATGTTAATTATCTCTTGAATCATTCAATCTAGAGTAATAAATATTATTTGACATATTGCAATATGTCACATACCCGGACAAAAATATGTACATAAGTAGAAAATACATAGAACGGTGAGACCGCAGTAAGTTTTAGGCAATGCGCCATAGATAATATATTCACTAGATGAAGTTTTTTTTCTTGGTGCACACTTGACACTTTTTTTTGGACGAACTACGCAGTTGGCCAGAGAAGCTGGCCTTTACTGCTTCACCGGATTGAGAGGTGGCATAGCCTCTTGACACTTGACACACAACGCCTATAATCCCCGGCTTATATGACCATAGTATGACACAAATATGAGACAGACATAATCTTACTGCTGTGTTTGTCTCTTTTAAGTGACGTTTTCGTGTTGCGTCAAGTTAAAAAACACAACGGTACTACAGAAGTTTTCACTTGAAATATTTGCAATTCAAATACGTAAAATATTCAATATATTATGCTCATTACACAATGTTCCTAAAGGTGACTAGGCAGGATATCAAACAAATAAAATGAACTGAAATAATTAGCTGTTGGCTTTGCTCCTCCGAGGTACAGCGTTTTGAATGACATTAACTGAATGTAAAACAAACACAATAACATTGCAATTATTTATATCTTAAAATTAATGGCGGCCAGTGATTCATTGTGGTTCATTAAGCTCGTTGAGTTTTATTAACAGGTGGTTTATGCGAAGCAATTGAATTGAAAATTAACGTTCCCAACCTCTGAAGATTTATCTGAACTAAATCAGTGCCTTCGGGGAATAAAGAAGGATGTGCATCGTAAACTTCAAAAGATAAATGTGTCCACGTCACAATAAAATAAAGTCTAAACCTGTGTCTTGGTAATGGAAAGTTTGAAACGCATAGCTCTATTTGCCGTAGCAGAGCTAGGAACAAACAAGTTATGCCATACGCATGTGTTTAGGAAAACTAAAAAAAAACTTTTTCTTTTTCACTTATTATTAAATAGATATAAGCACTTACCCCAGCACACTGTAGTAAGCTGTGCGTAGTCCCTCCTGTAAAATAAAAAAACAATTACCTTACCTGTCATTAAAACATAAATACACATCTCGCATTATGTACGTTCAATCATATTTGTGCTAGGAGAGAAGATGGTCGGTGGACCAGAGCAGTAACCGAATGGTGGCCAAGAATCGGACGCCGATCAGTGGTCAGACCACCAGCGCGCTGGTCGGATAGCATCGTCAGCGGGGCCGCAATTGTTTCGGGATGGACAGGATTGATTGATTGAATATTTGTATAATCGTAAGTTGATAATGTATTCTTTGAAACCACACCCTAGAACGTTTAGTGTATCCCATCGGAGTATCCTAGTCTGACTGAATATACATTTATTTTTCCGCTTTTCACCAAATATAATTATAAAATATAATTCCTATATTACTCATGTTCCTATATTGTTATGTCACGTGATACTAGCTGAGATTCGAATCGCCTAACCGATATGTTCTCTATCTGCTTAATGTATTTGAATAAACGAACAAAAAATATATTAAAACGTAATTGGTATTTGGTACATGAAAAATAAATTATCTTTTTTTTACGTATTTTTAAATCTTATAAGTAGTTAAATGGATAATCTACGCAAAAAACCTTAAAAGGTACTGGCATAAGTTTTTAATTATTGCAAAAAAAAAATTCTGAGGTTTGTTATACAACTTATAGATGATCTTTCATTTAATACAAAACAAGTACCCAATAGTGACATTATTTTTTTTTAGTTATTCAGTTTTTTTTTTCAACATAGTTGTCAATTACAATCCAATTAATATTGATAATGTTGCATTAACACATGACAATACAAATCATTATGTCGATACACGATCAAATATATTTTGTGCGATATTATTATTTTTTTATTTAATAAACTAGTTTCTAAATAGACGTCGAAGGAGTTTCTATTATAGTTTAATTATTATATTGCCATGTGAGAAAAAGACTATCAATTACACTGACTACACTTAATAATCCTTTTTTTTTTTGACGGGGAGGAAATCTTCACAAAGATACCCCGCCTTCTGGGGGGAAGGCGGCGGTTATGTGGGGTTCTTACCCACTAAAACCTCCCCGGTGGCCCTTTCCTCGGTGCATGACGAGGGGCTCCGGGATCTCCAGTGGAACGCACCGGAGCCCCTCTGCACTGTGCTCAAGGAGAGCATGTGCCGAGGGGGGAGGTTAATCCCTCCCCCCCTGTGCCCTCGCAGCGGAGGACGACACGGGCCAGCCAAAGTCGCCTTCTTCCCGGGTTCTCTTTGGTGGACGACTCAGGTCCCCATCCTTGTCGCCCAGTGAACCCGAGGCCCCTTTTAGTCGCCTTGTACGACAGGCAGGGGATACCGTAGTCTTATTCTTGAGAGCCCAGAACTACAGGGCTGACACTTAATAATCCTTTCTTAATATGACTGAAGTCGTATTTAATATATAAGAATAATGTAAACGTGCCTGAGATTACAATTAAGGAGAACGTTATGACAGAAAGACTTTAAAAGATAGGATAGCGTACTATTTTCGAGAGTAATAACCGTCCCGAGGGTAAAGCGTTCGCCGTCGCATGCTGATATGTTCTACATACTGGGAATATTAATGCGCCACTCCAGCCACATTCCCCCTTATTGTATGTCAATTTTGAATTTTCGTTACCGCAATCAGTTTCAAGAAAATTTATTTATATATGCATAATAACATTGGATACATGTATATTTAAAAGAAGGCACACAATAAACCGACTTCAAATCGTATCGGGCCTCTTTGTATTTCCGATTATCATAGGTATATTAGGAAATAGAATAAACCAGATCTCATCAAACTACTTTTGAAGTACATCCTTTATAATCAAAAATGATTAATCGATATTAGTTGGCGTGGTATCGAATTATTCGTCCATTTGTCACACACCTACTTATTGCAAATTTAAGACTTATATGGTTTGGATGCCAGAAATGATCCAACTTTCAAATAAAAAGAACAATTAAAATCGGTTCACTTGGTCAAAAGTTATGATGCAATAAACATTAAAAAAAAACATACACACTCCTTTTTTGAAGTCGGTTGAAAAGTTAAATCAAATCATTAAACGTTTCTACGCTCGAACACACTCTTTTCTATTTTTTTCTACTTCAGTAACCGCGCTCTCTCCTCTGCATTATCGGCAATTCTCGAGAACTCTCGACACGAGCGTAACGGGACATTCTGCGCGAATGGACATCCAGTATTTATCAATATATAAGACGTTGTAACGTCAAAAAACAACTTTTCGATAGAATCTGAAAAATTCACGCATTTAAATGATTGTAAGCCATCATGTCTTTAGAGCTCCGGAGGTATGGAGAGGATGAAAGAGTAAGTTTTTTTATCTGTGCAATATTTCTGGTGATCGTGACTCATTTTAGTCGTAGTTATTGGAATCTGCTACTTTATAGTACTAGATAGCATTATGCTTTCAACATTCTCTGCCATGCTAATTGCATGAGTTTAACGAAGTTTCTACATGCCGTATTCAAATATTTTAATATTTTAAAATATTTACGATTGGAGAAGTTTAATTTACTTTAGTCCTTTAATTATTGAAGAAAATTAGACAACATAATCATTGGCAATGTTAACACAGACTCTATTCGAAATGTAAGTAAATACCTAAGGCTAATGCCCCGAAAGACTAGCTTAGAAGCTCACTTAGTTCGCATTTAGCGTGCCTTAGGCCACCGAGGCTCCGAGGTTACGTTCTTAATTATCCATCGCTCGTAGCTGACCGCTCGGAGAGAGACATACGTACAGACGCTATTTGGATGCAGTACGAGCGACTTTACTCCTTAAAATCAAGCCCTATGGATTATATTGACAGTGTAGATAACTTAGTCTCCTGTCATCCGGTTATTCAATAGGTGACTTGCAGACTACACTAAATGGGTACTTAATCAAATCGTTGTTTCGATCTACTTGACGTGTCTCTGAACAATTATTCAATCAATTTGATCAAGTTATATGCACGCAGCACTGTTTAATCCCATTTAAGGGAGCATGTCAAAACTAATTAAATTAAATGGAGGTTAGTAAGCAAAGAAAAATAGGCTCACGCCCTTTTACATATGGGTCCTAATAATATCTGTACAACTCGATCAAGCGCGTATATTAATTCACTTTTTATTTCTTGAATTATGGTCGACGTTTGGAGTTTAGTTCGCAGGTAGCAATCAAGCTAGCGTAGTGTGCACTGATTGTATTTGCACCTCGTCGTTAATATCAGTATTATAAAATAACCAGTGTGTTAGCTTCACAGTCTATAATTTAGAACATCCCCAAACATTGGTCCTATGAGCCGCCGTCCTTTCCAATATCAGTCTTAACAGTTCGCAGTCTCTGTTTGCCCCATAGTGGTTAAATAAGCTATACATTAAAAACATCTGAAAAAGCATCCAAAGAATACATTCGTGAACAATGTGTAGGGTGCGTCATCGGATAACTATGTCACGCTTTATTATCTTTGTATGAGTGATTTAGTGCGAGGAATTTCTAACTGTGGCCGGTCATATCTCTTGCACGCTGCAAAGAAGGGTTAAACACGATATTGCCCTCGTTCACAGTCCATTTGAGTAGCAACTACATTTTAATTGGACTATACTGTTAAGTAAATATGATTTCAAGTCGCGTTAAAATCAACGTTTTACATGCAGTATTTGCCTTATAAAATGAGGCAGTAAAGATGACTTTTTAATGACGTAATTTAATTTAGATTTTTTACCATATTGCATGTCCAGCATCAATCATATTTTTTTCATCGCATCCCTGCATTCCGAAAGAAATGAATAATACTCTAAGTGCATGCGGTCCCGGGTAAAAAATGTGTGAAAAATTGCCTCGATTAATATAATGATGAAATGACGTCATTTCGTACCATTTTCGGTAGTGGCCGCGCAAATTTAATGGTATTGCATTTACGACAATCATCTTAAGTTTTACTTACTTTTTATCTCATTCGCATTGAGAACATTTAATGTCGTTCTGACTATAAAGAATCAAACAATTTTAAAAGCTAACCTCAACGAAAGGCACAATTGCTAATAAACCGTGCCCACAGCAATAACGAAAGCGTAAAATCCCTCATATCGGACATAATTATCCTCAACTGAACCGGATTCGAGACGGGAGCAATACTAAATATACACGTGAGAGCCGCGATCAAAGCGCCGCCTTTAAGGCCTCACAAATAAATATTGAACTTTACTAATTATCATAAGAGGACCTCATCGCGTTAGTCGTGCACCCATTACCGAATCGCCGTCATTAAGCTCCGGAGATAAGCTCGCGAGCCAAGTATATACCACCCACAGCGTTTATACCCCGCAAGTCTATAAACAGGAATCGTACTACTGCTAAAACATCTTGAGAACGAGCTTTATCTCGGCGCATCACCGGCGGATACATATTAGCTTTAAGTGCCGCTTAGTTATAATTTTATCTCATACTAAACGCTCTAAGAACTCAGAAAATGTTTATGACTGAGATCGTTGCGGTTTAACAATATCTACTCCATAGATTACTGCGTATTACAAGGTGGAAAGATAAGAAAAAGTAATGTGCGAAAGTTGGATCGTAAATTTGAACACAAACGTCTGGCTTCGACTTGCCGACGATCGAAACTGTCAGATTATCCTCACTTCGACAGCTCAGACCAACTTTTTCGTTCCAACTTTGTTATGCAATAATCTTTATTAAGATCTATAAAATACCGTAGAATGATCATAATTATTTTTCTGTTGCCTTATACATGTATAAGCTCTAACTTACTATAATAGATCGTTCGAATCGAAATTATTAGGCATTTCTAATTCCTATCGCTTTACACCAGGCTCAAATTTAAGCGACTTATTTTTAACCATCCAAATACGTACCTCCCGACTTTAAAATTAATTTAGTCAAAAGGCGAAATACTTTATATTAGGATATAGTGTGCTACAAGGCCGTGCAAGCAGGTTCTTTCATCGACGAACTCCTTATATGCTAGCACCTAAAATTGCAATTTAAATACTTTGAATAATACAAAAAACAACGAAGCAGCGCTCAATTCCAGTATTTTGTTCAAAATAATATAATATACTGGTTGCGCCCCGTGGTGTAACCCGCGATTTAAAACTATATAATATTTTTTTTCTAAAATATAAAAGTAACGTATGTCACTCCTTATTACATCAGCAATCTGTGAGTGAAAGTTCCGTTACAATCGGACCAGCCATTCCACAGATTAAACGGCACAAACGGACAGACAGATAAAAATTGTAAAAAAATTATTTTGGTAAATGTACCGCATAAACATTTATATGCATGTAGTAAAATAAATAACGATCATTTTAATGTTACAGACAGACACTTCAATTTCATTTATTTGAATACATAATTATATAATGAAATTGACAAAAATTGTGTTATCTGTACAGCAGTTTCGGATACACCCAACATATAAAGAAAAACTTTACCATTTCCCAATATTTGTTAAAATAACAAATTCGAGTTAGGCAATAATATTTAACGCTACTACGCACAGACGCTCTATTTAATGCCTAAGTTCCTCCTTGTTATATTACAAAGTTCGCCTATTCTGTTACTACTTCCACATTTGCGTGGTTTGTCGTTAAGGAGTACTCAACTAGTCTTAAAATGTCATAAACCTACCAATATTTCAATCAATAAGCAACGATTTTAAAATCCTCTGATGCATTTTCGCAACGTAGGTTATGCATGCATATAATTAATTACAAAGGACTGGAACTTGTTAATACAGTCAATAAATTTTAGTTTAAATTTGAAAAAATAAATAAATATTATATTAAATAATAATATTTTTTATTTAAATCAATAAATAATACATAAGGATAGTTAATATTATTCCCAATTATATTGGAGTACTTGACAAATTATATACTCGTAAGCACAATTTGTGTTCACTGCAGCTCCAATCAGTTACTGTCATCATTTTTTCAACCTGTGACTTTTGTGTTATAGTTAGTGCGTTGGTACATCTTAAATATTTTCATAAGGCACCTAAAGAGTTAATTTAAAAATAAATCGAAATTGGATCAATATGAATGTGCACAAACATTAAAAACATACAGTAGAACCAACTTCTTTTTCGAAGTCGGTTTAGAAACACGTAGTATTTTTTTAGAGTAGAGAGAATGAGCGTAGTGCGGTCGTGGTCTCCGCCCGCGGCTACTTCCAATCACTGTTATTACTAAGCGCTCCCGAGCTGAGCCACTGCTGCAATTGATTTTTATCGTGACAACATTATTACTAAAATTCTCCGATAAAAACTAAGCTCGCTTTACCGTATACGAACCCATTATTATACGTATTTATTTACAGTCAACTTCACAGAATGCCGCGCGTAAAACAGCGGGTCGCGTCGTTACCAGTAGTTATTGAAGCCGAGATATATGTGTGGCTGGGTGGTCCGCCTCCAAAGATGAATCTCTCGGCCAAACCTCGAATGTCACAATTCAAAGACTATGGGTGTATTTAATGAAGTATTGGGGGCTTGAACGATAAGACAGTGATAAGTTTACCACATGATTCTAAGCGCTGGTGGAAGGTGGGTTGAGATATCTTAAGTCACTATTTCTGGTTATATTGTTACTCCGTAAAAACAGTTTATAACACATTATATCGCGTTATTTATATACAAAATTTCCACCTTGTGGCGAGAACACCTCGGCCAATTTATTTATGTATTTACTTTTAGGACTATCATCAGCAAAATATTTACAAAAAAATATAAAAATAATTAAGAAACTGTCTGCTAATAAGTAATTTTCGCAATTACGAAAAACATTAATGAGACATAACTGACTATTTAATTTTTTGCAATTAAAAAACTGTCGATAGAATCAACCTCACCAATGAGAATGCCCGTCTTATTGCTACAATTGTATTATTAAAGATGTCTACTTCTGTCCTGTTAGAGTATTTATTAAGTGTGTAATTAGCACGCCACATAAATGAATTTTGGCGATAGTTGGAAGATTCCAAAAGGAAGATGGATAGGGTAAAATTAATTTTTGAGAGTACAATTGTACAGCTACTTGATCTGAAGAGAAACTGGACTACATAAACGTTACAGGCCATTTAAGAGCATCACTGTATCTCTGTATCACTTCTTCTTAGTCGTCTCCTTCATTGCTGAAGGTCGCGTATAGCACAAAGTGTTGATCGCTCGCTTATCGATTAACTTCCACGTGTCCCTGTCCTCGGCGGTCTTCATGGCTTTGGTTATTGGCAGGCCTGTGAGCGTCTTAACTGCGTCTGGGTGAGCGACCGCGTGCTCTTTTCCGTCCACCTGGCCAACAACCATTAGCTTTTCGAGGTTATCCGGATTTCTGCGAGCAACTGTCCAAAATATTGCAGTATGCGCTGTATCACACCTTCAAGAAATTCTCTGAACTTCTATTCATCTCAAATGGAGATGGAGGTCTTTGACTTTACCATGCTTAGAATTACAGCTCAAACTGAGAATCTATCTTGGAAGCTCTAATATAATAATATCAGTCGTCAATCAACCTGGCTAAGTCATAAAAAGTTTAAAAAATATTAAAAAACAACTCTTACTAGTTAATTGGTTTTGGTATTTCCATAAGTATGTATCAAACTTTCGACCAACTGTATAAGAATCTGCTTTTAAAAACGCTTAAAACGGTACCGGTTCTCGAAGAGATTATATAGTTTCTCGACTTGTTCCACGGCAGTGTACTCAGTTAATGTTTTAATAAGAGTTTTAAAAGAGAATTTATAGTTTTAAAATATGAGTTTAGCTTATTTTCGTGTAGTAATTTCTACGTACAAAAACCTGTAGCATGTTGGGCTAAAAACTTGTTTTGTCGTTTAATGATGACAGTTTTTTTTTCTTGCGTGAACAGAGATTACGGGTTTCCACACAATTAATTCGCTTCATGTAATTGGCATTTTTCCATGTACCTACGTACCAGTCGGTTGGAGATAGTCAGTAGCCCAATGTTTAAGGTACAGTCTCCGAAGCATAACTTTCTTTTGATTGCTAAAAAGCCGCACATATCGGCAGAATTCCAAATTCCACCGCCACCATCTTGAAGGGTTGGCGTTCCACGACTGTACGTTTTTCGCGTAACTTTCTTCCACGCACTGTCAACCTGTGGAATCAACTGTCACCAGCAGTGTTTCCGAACGTTGACGATTTGGGGAACTTCAAGAAACGAGCCTACTCCTATCTCAAAGGCTGGCAACGCACCTGCAGCTCCTCTGGTGCTGTCGATGTTTATGGGCGACGTTGATCACTTAAGATCAGGTGAGCCGTATGCTCCTTTGCCACTTTTCATATAAAAAATATGTGAAAACTTGTTTCTTCTATTCGATGCAATTGGCCGGCATGGTCGATATACTACGTTCTTGCATAATTCAAGTGTACTAGAGGTAATTATTTTTCTGTGTTTCGTCAGATAAGTGATTTGGTGGAAGGCCTAACGCTCAAGACGGGAAACGCAATTGTAATACCACTGGGAGGTTTATAGAGTTGGGAGTGTATTTAGAAGGTGGAGATGACGTAAATTTAACTACACATATAGGTAAAACACCTCAAGCTTCTTCTTGTAAAAAAATAATTAACATGGACATTTTTAGTTCTTCTTTCGTGCTTTCACTAATATATATTTCGTTTGATATATTTTTGTGTACTTTAGAACAAAAAATAATATCAGAAACAATAGGACCAGTTAGCCTGCAGAAAATTTATAACCCCCGTGACATAACGTCGGGAATTAAAAATAAAAACTGTAGAAGTATCAAAAACCTTCCAGATCATCGGGTACAAAAATAAAAGAAAATTACAAAAGAAATTATATGATTAACTAGGAGAGATTTTGCAATCACTATTAAACAGGTTTCATATTAAAAGTTTAGTTATAAACAAATGTTACTAATATTTATATTTTAAATATAAAACAATATCTAAAGAGAGGATATTTTCGTCATCAAAAATCCATTTTTCAGGGGAACAATATAGCATTGACGTTAACGCTGACTGCCATTTTCAGGAAGCGGATGTAAGTCGGCACATCCGGGTATCGCTCCAACCGAACTGCGTGCCAACATATTGCATGACGAAACTCGTGAAATGAGAAAAGCGTAATTATGAAATTGTTTTCGTGCAAAAAATATATTGTATGAATGAATATTATTATTTTTTTTCAAATTGAATTTCTTTTCGTAAACCGTATTGCTCAGACAATAAATTGATATATCATCATTAAGTCATCAGGTTTTATATCAAATTGAATATTGTATTATATATTTTATCAGCTCCTGGCATAGCAATAAATTAAATTATAAATGGTGATAAAAAAGGCTGCGTGCAGGGAGAAATGGATGAGGTCAAGGGTCTATCTCTTCAACCTGTACAAATACGGGCTTCGTTCTTCCTCTCAGACCAGAAAAGGAGCTGCTTATAACTCTCAAAGGGAACGCTAAAAGTATATAATTCGGACTGCATTAATATAAAAAAAGCCATGGCGACCTTTTGAGTTAGATTGCGATCGCGCCCAGAGTAAAGATCCTTGGTTCCCTCTTGGGTTTTCTCGGGGTATCTTGTTAAAGATTTCCCCCCCGTTAACAAAAAAAATCCTTACTCATACAGAGATTCAGGGAGTTAAAGTTACAGCCTTTATATATATAATATATATATGTCCCACTGTTGGGCGCAGGCCTTCTCTGTAAAGAGAGTATAAGGGCATAGTCCGCCACGTGGCCCTAGTGCGGATTTCTTCGCGATGTTTTCCTACACCACCGAGCGTGTGGAAAATGAGCACATAAAATTGCAACAACAAATTTATTGGTGCCGGCACCGGGATCGAACTCGCGTTGCTAGCGTACTATGCAACTTGAGTCAACCGCCCGGACACTGAACTACCACGGGTCTTTTCATTCGGGGAGAGTCATGTAAGAAATTGGCCAGCTCCCAATCTTATAGAGTTAACGATTTTATCAACCTAGACGCTATAGTTGTATCATGATGCACATGGCACGGTTACATGTACTCTACGATTTCGGTCTGTGAATGTGTTAGCCAAGATTGTTTCTTGTCTGTATAAATTCCACGTAAACGTAGTATTGAGCGCGCACGACTTTGGGTAGTCCTGGGCACCGCTGAAAATCTGCGCTGTCGCATCGCATGTGTCCAATATTGGCTTCATATCTTATGTCCTATTTGTCTTATGTTGTTTTTTCTTTAACTGTATTTTGTATAATCTTATTTTTTCGTGTCTTTTTGATGTGTTTCATATTTTGTGCCCATGAATAATTTGTCTAGTAATATGTCTAAGATGAATACATCTACGCTTACTAATTATTTATTATCTCTCCTTTTTCATATGTAAAGATGTCCACGTACACGTCTTAGAAAAAATTCTGAGACATGCACGTTTCCTCACCATACATTACGCCGCCGATCACGTGGTTAATCGTTCGAAATAAGAATCCAGTTGCCATCGTACTACGCGTCTTCGCGGACATTGAGCTACAACGGCTTTTCACTTTCCAGTACCCGGAACATATTCCACGGAAGTTCACTGACGTCGATAATCTCCTAACATGTGATTACGTTGTGATAATTTTTTTTTATTTATTTATATTGGTACAAACAGTCTTGTAATATAAAATAAGTTACACGTAATAAATTTAAAATGTTGACAAGGTGTACCCAATATTTCTTATACTAATAGCAAGTTAATTAAGAAAGAAAACAGGATAGATAATCTAAATATATACAATTACAATAGATTAAGTAGGATATTTTTTTAAACGTTTTTGAAGAGTTATGAAATAAGTCAATATCATAAAAGTTTATATTATAAGAGATGATAGTACAAAAAAAAGAAGCTGTTGCATGTGTAATTTCGGTGAAGTCGTGGAAGTGTGATGTTCGTGAAGGGCGAGCGGGCTAGAGAGTTAGATATAAAATTTACTTTAGATAGAACGGGAGAATCAATTGTATAATTTTATAGGATTGTTCTGTTTCTTTGTTGAAATAGGATTAAGAACAATCTTCATACATTAATCCGTTATAAGAATGTATGACAGATAACGTTTAGGAATTTCCATCTATTGCGATACTCATATCGCAGGATACTCTCACAAAACAAGTCACGTATTAAATGAGAATATTCGGGCGAACCTCTGACTTATTTATCATTCTACTCAGAGCTACACCCCATGAATTTTATACAAGATTGAACGATTTACTGAGTAAAATTGATGGAACATCTATTGAGTGATGTCAGCGCTTGATTGAACAATGTTGCCGAATTACGGAGGCTTTTTTTTAAGTTTACCCTTACCCTTACCTGAAGAGACCGTTCGTAGGACAACGACAACAACATGCAAGATTTATTTATTTACTGAACACCAAAAAACACTGAACACTTTTTCGCTCCGAAAATGCAAATAGAGTGGAATAGTTGTACGATTAACGGTATCGAAATTATAGGTGTGATTACTGCTTACAATTAATAAATGCTATATTTTATTTATATAGCGTCATAATTTAAGCACTGGTAACCAATAGTTAAACTACTTCACGATCTCTTCGGTTACGAATGCAAGCAGAGTTCTAATATGGTATTGTATGATACGCTTAACATCACATTTCCTACGTTACATTTTAATTGGAAAAACAGTGATTGCTTCTCTATTTACGCCAAATCAAGAAGGGTAAAAGGACGTCAATGCTACGTATTCAATTTACAAATAAAATAATTTTCTGTAACCTATGCTATATGGTAAAGAAAGAGAGCTCCTTAATAGATTATCGCAGTTATCCCGAAGGATTTTATAACTTTACCGACTTTTAACGTGACTGAGCTTTTATCGCGGTTGCAAACCATCTCGTACTATTACAAAAATAAGTAAGACATAGGTCGAGGTCTAAACAACGACTTGTTCACTTGTAGCGTCTGATAAAGCTAACAGCTCCAAAAACATTGTCTATGTTATTTAATTAAAAAAGAACAACAAAATTTTTAAGACGTCATAAAATGAAAACAATAGCTTTGTATTGAATTCGCAGACAATCGGCAATTGGGTTTCTACATTCACTTGTTTGTACAACAAAAATAAAATTGCCGATGTTAATATTCAGGTGAGCTCTACTTATCGCGCTCTAAAAACATTTACACAATAGGTTAAGAAAATCCCGCTCGAAGAATAAGTAGGTAGGTATTAAAAGGACTATTTTACACAATAGAATGGGTCTGATCGTGCCTCTATAGAAAGCATTATCAGTGTTCAACAGGCGGCATTTGAGAAGTGTCCTCCTTTTAAGAACGGGAGAATTGTACTTACATATATCCGATATGGGAATAGGTATTCGTGTAAAACCCTCTTAAGGAATAGGCTTGTGGTAATTGAATACGGGACTTTTTTTTAACTCTACTGTCACTTAAGACTAACATTACAAGAATTTTATTTTTTTATTTACAGGATAATTTCACCAAAAGGTACTAATATGGCAGCGAAACATGGGCCGTGACTCGGAATAACGTGCATACCATCCAAGTTTCTGAAATGGATGTGTGGCGTAACCAGGCGTGACAAAATTCGCAACGAATTTGTGCGAGAAGCCTGGGTGTGCGCGACATTGCCGACAAAATGCAGGAGAGTAGGCTGCGATGGTATGGACACGTTAAGAGGAGGCCCTCCGACTACGTAGGGAACCTCGCGCTACAACTTTCCCTTCCCGGTCGAAGATCCAGAGGAAGACCCAAGACAAGGTGGGAGAGTGTGGTGTCGAGAGACATGAGGGAGTGCAACATCGCCAAAGACGATGTCGGGGACAGAGCGAAGTGGAAAGCTAAAATTCGGAAAGCTGACCCCACCACCATGTGGGACGAATAGCATGGAAGAGAGAGAGGTACTAATATCCTAATATATAAGTTTATTAGATTTCGTTTTTAACCGAACCGAGGTTCTCAAATAATCTTTTTTATTGCTACATTTTCGGTTAAAACACAAATCAAATAAAAAACAAATCGTTTTTAATTAGTCTCATATGAATTTTGTTAACAAAGTATTTTGTTATTTTTTTCTGGTCTATACAGTTTCAACGGGCTATAAGTGTATTTACGAGCAATAACAAAAAGAGTTCAAACATTAAACGTTATTACGAGCAGACGCCCTTTTTGTATTTCCGAATTATAGTAGAAATATCTTACATATACTAATCTTGAAGTACATCCTTTCCAATAAGAAGTGAATCATCGAAATCGATGTGGCGAGATATTGAGTTATTCGTCCCTTTGTGACGCACATACATAATGCAAATTTAAAACTTATGTGGCTTTCTCATGGATCCCATTGTTATAATTGGACCAAATTTGGATACCATGAGCAGCTTTCAAATAAGAAAAGAAATCGGTTCACCTAGTCCAAAGTTCGCATGACTTAACATAAAAAATACAGACGAATTGAGAAGTCCTCCTTTTGAAGTCGGATGATGAATCCTGGATCTCAAGATATACCAAGGAATTCTTAAAGTAATAATGACATGGAAAAATGCTTGTTGATTGTGACTTTGGTAGGTTCACGATAATACCAAACGAAGTACATTCCGTAATGACAACAAATACGAATTTGGAAAAGAAAGAGAATATAGACGCCCGAACTTCATAATATAACGGCGATACTTCAGAAATAATATTAAAGACGTTTGTAATTAGATTTGAAGTCGTATTGTCTATTCGTAGTACATGTCTGTTTTTCGGTTTCTTAAATACATGTAGCTGTCATATACTGGGAACCAAAAAAAAAGGCTGGGTGGAAATCGGATTACAATTTTCTATATGGATAGCCGGTCGGGATTAAAAGGACATAAAAGCTTCTTATCTTATACATTTTACTATGGCACGAACGGGGAAATAGTACAATCCCACAAAATCCCCTCACCGGGGGGACACTTGTGTCGAGTTGCTAGCGATAGAGATTCAGGGTAAGTTACCTAAGAGCTATACCATCTCTCAATCCGATGAAGCAGTCAAGGCCAGCTTGGCCAATCTGTGTAGTTCGTCTTTAAAAAGAAAATAAAAAAAATCTCACAATACCGCAGTAAATCGGAGTTATATTTTACTCTAACGTTGTGACCCTACGTTAGAGTAAAATATAACTAGTACGTAGTTAGGTAGTTTTTGAAACGTCAATAGCTTGATGGTTTAATGCACGGTCTGCGAATCGTAAGGTCGTGGTACGAATCCACCAGTCGACTGATGTGAATCATCTCCTAGCACAAGCTTAAGCTTAGTTCGAATGGTTAACAAGAATGTTACTTTTATGCAAAAAAAAAAATTGCTTGCTTTCTTAGTTAGGAAAAGTAGAAGAATTAATCGGAATTAAGATTACTTAACATCAGATAACCCGCACGCTTAACCCCCCTCTCCAATAAAAAAGGATTAAAATTTGTAGGATTTATTCAGCAATTTACTTACAAAGTTTCTGTATGACATGTCATATTTTAGCAACGTTTTTCAATTACTCAGTTGTAAAGGTTAAAGCACGTTTAGGTGTATAATTAAAAGTTACGTATACATACAGCGACAGAAAAAATAAACAATGCACTGGCTCGGCGAGGTATAACGCGACAACTTTATTCCAAGACACTCTTTCGTATTTATAATGTCGATAATCTGAGAATTATAAAAATACCATTCACACTTACACATAAAAATATTTTACATCCTTTTAATCGAGAAGAGGTTGATAGAGAACTATTTCTTATAGGTAAGGTTCATCACCATAAAACGGGCACAAATTTTTGAAAAATGTACTTTTATCAATTTATTTATTTATTTTATTAATTTACATATATTGTAACAAGGCCAGCCCTGTAGCTCTGGGCTCGTAGAATAACGGTATCCCCTGCCTGTCGTAGAAAGCGACTAAAAGGGGCCTCGGGTTCACTATGTGACAAGGGACGGCGCCTTTTCCGTCCGCCAAGGTGGACCCGGGAAGAAGGCGACATCGGCTGGCCCGTGTCGCCTTGCACTGCGAGGGCACAGGGGGGAAGGAGTAACCTCTCCCCGGGACTGCTCTTCTAAGAGCATAGTGCAGAGGGGCTCCGGTGCGTTTAAATAATAATACGCGGATTACAAAAAAAAAAGGTTCATAAAGGCGGACTTAATGCCTTTCTGGCATTTTCTACCAGTCAACCGTGGATGAGAGACAAAATTATATTGGCGGGTGTAATCATCGAGGAAAAGTCTAGAGATATTACGATATATTAAAATATATATGTTTATACAAATACGTACAGACACCTAGGTAAACAAGTACATGGAAAGTGCATATGATAAATAATAAATAGGCATGAACAGTGCTATACAACGTTTGCCTTTATGTAATAAGGACAGACTAATTTCTTATTATTATGAATTTCCAATTGATTTGCAATTTCAATGTAACCAAGTAGACTGTTTACGTGAAGAGCTGGATGGTAGGTTTGACTCTAAAACTATATATTTTTTTTTATAGTAAATAGGCTCACGTTTGGCTTCTATCTTGCTTGATGGAAGGCGGAGATAAAGCCTTGGATGGAGCACGTGAGCCTATAAGGTGTCTGTTCACATTGGACTTAAAGGTGTCCATTCCTTAGCCGTCCGCATAAGGAAGGTGGAGCCAAACCGCTTCATGCGTATTGATGGAATGTCTACGACGTAAGGGTGGAACTGCTCGCCGCGCCTAGTCGTTCGGTGATGGAAAGGGGAGGGGGGTATTAGGTCATGCAAAACCTCCGCACACTCGCCGAAATGCACCCGATAAAAAACCGAGAGGCAGGCCACTCGTCTACGGTGTGCGGGGCTCTGAAGATTTGCCTCAACGAGCGAGTCACTGCCGATGATCTTAGGTCATATCCTAATCCTGTATGCTATCATCTTTTAGATATTCAAAGTCTACGTATTCAGTTATAATAAGTGAGAACTATGGGAGATGATTTTAAAGTAACTAGGTTTCAAGAAGTTATGAGCGCCGTTCTTCACCTGTCAAGTAGATTCGCATAAATATAAAAGTGAATGATGTTCGCGTTGAGGCTGTCAGAGCTTTGAGCTGAGCAATTAATTATTATTTTAATTGAAGCCGTCGAGTAGTTTACGCAAAGCGATCATTGTGGCGCTTTCCTAGTAAGAACATATTTTACTTTCAACGAGTTTAAAGTTATTTCACAGGGAAGTGAACTTTTTAAATTTACAACAATATTGTATTTGGAAAAATCTTTAGTTCAGATTTAATATGAACCTGATGAAACAAAAAAGATTTACTAAAACTGATAAACACAGACATCTATAGAATGTAACCTGCGAGAAGATATTTTTTTATGGGCCTCTACAGTTTTACCGAGTTTTTGAGATGTGGCACAGCTCTTACGTCGCTTATCGTGTACTTATTTAGGGAGTTACTAAGCACAGGGACCCCAAGAGACGACCTCGGCTTGGGCGGTTACTATAATCGTTAGGGCGCCCCAGAGAACTTGGAAGCGTCAAGAGCCTAATGATTTAGGGTACCGTCTGTGAAACTAGGTGGCAGGTTCGAATCCACTATTCGACTATAGACGTTAACCAGTTCCTAGCACAAGCTTAAGCTTAGTTGGAATGGGGAGCAAAATGGAATATTGTGGTGTAAGATAAACAGTTAGCGACATCGCGATCCCGAAGTGGCACTCAAAGTTAGTTTAGCTTTTGAATGTCTCTTAGATTATCCGTGAAATAGCAACCGACCGAGTCGTGGTTCGGCCCTCTCGGGCGCCCTCGGATCGGCATGCTTACGCGTTACATAGTAACCGTCCAAGCCGAGGTTACCCCTCACCGGGGGGACCCTTGTGTCGAGTTACTAGCAATAGAGGTTCAGGCTAAGCGACCTAAGAGCTATGCCACCTCTGAATCCGGTGAAGCAGTCAAGGCCAGCTTCTCTGGCCAATCTGTGTAGTTCGTCATAAAAAAAAAGCGACATCGCGACAGAATTTAAATTTTATCGTTGAAGGCCGGCTATGCAATGAAAACTCTCGCGGTGTAATAGATCTTAATACATAGAAGTAATCACCTATTTCCTAGCTTCTTATATTAAAATCAGTAACAACGTTTGGAATGACTCACTCCTCCGTATGGATTAAAAATATAGTTAGTGCATATTGGAGAAATCGATCTAAGTCTAGCTGCGTCCCGCGGTGTTACTTCCGAAAAAAAACTATTTATTATTATTTTTTTTCATAATAAAAGCCTAAATTACTACTTATTAATAATATTATTAATACACTACACCAGCTATCTGTCAGAGAAAGTCCCGTCAAAATCGGTCCCGGCAAACTGATGGACAAAAATTGTAAAATAAAATATTTTGGTCTATGTACCGTATATGAATGAATGAATGAATATTCTTTATTGCGCAACAATTAAAAACAAAATACATCACAGAAATAGTAAATACAATTTTCACATTAGACAAGGTATATATCGCTAAGAGCGATCTCTTCCAGACAACCTTTGTATGGACAGAAACTTTCGTCTAAAAATATTTTAGTGGGTCTGTGATTATATTTATTTTAATACAAAACAACAATATACATATATATAAACATACGCATTTATCAATATATACACTATTAATAATAATAATATATAAATATATATTCATACGAATACCGAATAAAAATATATATATATTTATAAAGATAGTATAAATATATATATTTTTACTCCACATATTTACGTATATGCATTCATCGGCATAGAGTAAAAAGCGGTTATTATAATATAAGAAACAGGCACACCATTTTTTTTTATTTGTATAGATGTTGTGTTGATTACATTAACCTCTGAAACTATTTCTTTTGTACGATTTATTAAAAAAGGAAGCCTATTTTTAAATATGGCGATAAACATGATAACGCGTATACTAAATAACAGAGTCGACAAAACATTTCGGTTCCAAATGTGCGCGTACAAAGTTGTCAACAGAGTGAACGCCACCCGTTTGAAACATGTGGCACCAATTAAAGTTCTTTCCGAGAGAGGGATAATAAAGATAAAACTTGAATAATTATCTGTGAAGAACATTTTACGAATGACTGCCACTTGTTCATGTGACTGCTGACTGCTGACTTATAAATAATAAAGAATTTATTTTATTTTCAAGCCGATGTCACGATCGTTAGTGAAAATAAGATAAGTAAGGTTTAAGTTGAACGGAACTTCGAGCAATAATTAAGAAGTTATAGTATTGTTAAAGAAATAGTATTTTGCAATTACAACACTTAAGTAACATATGACATTTAAGACATGACATTTGTCAAGATTAATGCAGAAGCTGGAAGCCCGTAGGCTGTTACAACTTCATCTGGTGTTGAGAGGACGAAATCTTATAGTTTTATGTTTGAGTATCTCTGCGCAAGGTGATGTACCCTCTGGGGGAAAGAGGGTACATCACGCCTTGGGCCGTTTATTATGGCGTTTGTTATAATTGTAGGTTTTGTGGAATGAAATAGTCCAATAACTAGTACACTCGCTTTATTGAGACAGCGTAAGCACAGCTTGGTCAGTTATACAGTCAGTTTACTATAAATTCTAAAACTACAACCCGGGATCGTTGGCGCATTCATTAATATGATAATTTGCCCGGAACAAGGTGGGATTGGAGTCAAGCACTTGTGTAGAGAGCCGTGATAGCTCAGTGCCAGGGCGGTTGTCTAAAGATGTACGCTAGCAACCCGAGTTTGATCTCCGGTGCCGGCACCAATAAATTTGCTGTTAAAATTTTATGTGCTGATTTACTGCGCACTCCGCGGTGAAGGAGAACATCGTGAGGAAACCTAACATGTGTTAGAAAATATTCTATCTATACGCACTAGGGCCGCGTGGCGGACTATACTTTTTAGAGAGAAGGCCTGTGCCCAACATTGCGATGTACTATGTATGAAGCGTCAATAGCCTAATGGTTAAGGGTACGATCTGCTAATCGTAAGGTGGATTCGTCTACTGACGTGAACCATCTCCTAGCACAAGCTTAGTTTGAATGGTTAACAAGAATGGTTAAAAAATTAAAAAAATTGGCTGTAACTTTAACTTGACACAGAAAGTATATAAGAAAAAAATGCGAATATAAAATGTTATATAGCTCACTTATATAGGACTCTTTTCGGGGGCTTCTCCTGTTCCCTAAATAGTTTCCAATCAAAGGCGATCTAAGACACGTGTCTCTCAAAAATCGGTGAAATTGTAAGGACCTCATGGCTGATGTGATATAGAACGTGACACGACATTTCACCAGAGCTGACTAAGAATGTTATGTAATACGTGATGTAAAATTTTACTCCCATTATATATTTAAAAGAACGGCCTTAAGCTCAAGGTGTATCGGCGTTGAGAACATTAACGCGTTCCTAAAATACAGTTTACGGTTCGTATTTCAGGATATTGTTCCCGAAAAAGAAAAGTTGTTAATTTTTTATCACCGAAATTTATAGTCAAAGTAAAGGAAGTACGAAGTGTAAAGGAAATTGAAATAAATCTACCACAGATGCTCCCAGTCATTCACAGCCCATAAAAAGTACACAGCGAAGGGGTTATAAAATGTTCACTCCCCGTGAACAGAAATAGATACGATATTTAGAGTATCGTCATAATTAATGTTACCTGTGAGAGCGTACAATTTATTTTCATACTCGCTACCGAATTGTTGACTGTATTGATAAGTAAATTATATCAAAAGAGCTTACTAATACATTCGTACTATATATACTCAATGTCATGTCATTTGGGACATCTTGCAACGTCATTCATTCTTCGTACAGCAAAGGACTGGAATAGTTTGCCCGCGTCTGTCTTTCCTTCCGATTACAATGTGGGTATTTTCAAGAGTAGAGTGAATAGGCATTTACTAAGCTAGTGCGCCTTACCATCCAGGACTGCATTTCCACTTAACATCAGGTGGGATCGTAGTCAAGCCCTTGCTTAGGAATTATAAAAAAAAAAAATTTTTGAACGTTATTTTAACAAAGGAAAATGAAAAAATACACTGCAAGAATACCAAAGTATAAAATAATATGCTCTCACCGTCGATCTAAACCGTTATTTTAAAATAGAGACGGCTTTCGCTGTTCACTTTAGACCAAGCATACTAGATCCTATAAATATGTGGCAGATGGTGAGCCCATCGCCACACACAGGTCACAAATTATTAAACTTAAAAACCTAGCAGTAACACTTCCCGAAATGGCACATAGAGCTAGTTAGCTACTGGTAGTTTTCCGATAAAAGCTTTTGCAAGTCTTTGCTCAGCCTTCTCAGCTCGGATTGGAATTCTATCGCGAATAGAGTAACCGCCCGATCCAAGATCCTCTTGGGGGCCCTTGCGTAAGTAAATCCCTAAAGAGGTTGAGGATAAGCGACCTGAAAGCTGTCAGCTTTCAAAAACCCGGAGAAACTATAGAAGACCGCTTGGCTGATCAGCGATGTTCATTCATAAAAATAGCACAAACCGGTTTGGAGTCAAAACCATGATCATTAGATCGTTAGATGATTGCTACTAGGGATTATTGCCTTTATTAATAATCAGAAATACGAATCAAATTCGAATTCACCTTTAGCGGAACTGCAACTGTCACATTGAATTATTAATAACGTAACGTAAAGCGGGCTGAGATTAATTTTGCGATCGCGATTTATATATAGTGTGAGTGAATTAGACTTTACGACGTCCCTGCATAATAAAATGTACAGAAATGCAATGCCACATATAATTCTGTCGGGTAATGGAGCGTCGCGTGTTATGAGCCACGTCTGCTATGAAACGAGATGCAGATCATAACGAATTAGGACACCGGGTCGTTAAAACACGAGTTCTATTGTTTTAACCTATTTCATACAAGATATCAAATATAGAATAACAAAAGATAATAAGATTTTTTAAGCTAAAACATTTGTATGGAAATAAAACAGTTCTATCTCAAAGAAATAAATATTTTTTTGGAATAAAGTAAGATAATAGTGTATAAGGTAAATACATTAAATGAATAAGTATATAGGGTGAATCATATTTTATATGCGCCAAGATCTCCAGTAAAGGTATTATTAAAAAACATAAATAATAAGAAAGTGAATTAGAAATTAAAAGAAGAGAGAGAATTAGAAATTGTGTTAGTATATAATATACATATTATATAAACCAATATAAAAATGCTATTATTTACCCTGTCATTTCCCAATTTAAAGTTATCAAGGTTTCTGCAAAACAAACAGCAGGAGGGTAAACAGGGCACTAAAGAATTCAAAACGAATTTTAAGATTGCAGGTTCGAATCCACCATTCGACTATTGACGACATCTCGTAGAATAAGCATAAGTTTATTTGGAATGGTAAAATGTTAGTTATATTTATAATAAAATTAGTTAGCATTCTTTCAAAAGATGCGACGCGTAATACAGCAACAATAAGGTTCAATTTTGCCTCAGTATTTTGTTTAAACATGGCCCTTTCCATAACGGTCGCATTATCTTCAGTAAAACAACAAAAAGTTCCTACGTAATCATACAGCTAATGAAGTCTCGGCATTCCGTGTACGAATCTTTGTTCAGCAAAAAAAGCAACAGTCGGCAAGATATTATGACGAGAATAATTCATAGATGGAAAGATTAATCCGCTGACAAACAGTCATGCCACAAATGAGTGAATTTGTCACAATTAATCTTACTGTTAGAATGTCGGGGCTGGCTATATAGTCGCTATGGCTTTTTTTTTTGTTAACGGGGAGGAAATCTTCAAAAAGATACCACGCCTTCTGGGGGGAAGGCGGCGGTTATGTGGGGTTTTTACCCACTTAAACCTCCCCGGTGGCCCTTCCTCGGTGCATGGTGAGGGGCTCCGGGATCTCCAGTGAAACGCACCGGAGCCTCTCTGCACTGTGCTCTTCCCGGGGCGGGGAGGTTCTGAATTCGTCTATATGTTTTTTTTATGTTTATTATCTCATAACTTTCGACTGGGCGAGGTTTGGTGTTTCCATATGTTATATATGAGAAAATCTTAGTCTTAAATTTGCAATTAGATATTATGTGCGCGATAAATGGACGAATAACTTGATATCACGCCAACCGATTTCGATGATTCATTTTTGGATGGATATACTTTAAAGGTAGTTTGATGAGAATTTAGTGAGGTTCTGATTAATACTATTTCGTCATATTCGTATTCTATTTGAAGTCGACTTTTGTTTTTGTAAATATACTTGTATATAGGAAAAATGGAAACCGAACATACGAGTTACCTTATCTAGTGATCTTTACGATGTTACGAGTTTGAGGTGCTTGTTAGCTGCTGTGCTGATACAACAACTATTAAAAATGAAACAGTCGGGTCCTTTTAAGGCCACCAGGGTATATAGACACAGAAATCACTTTTAACCGTATTCGGTCCCATTAGGGTGGTCAGCAAATTTTAGCAAATGATTTTTTCCAACTTAAATCCACCATCAAATCCTTTGTTGAAACATTTATTTAATACGCCACGCTTTTTGTGTTACAAGCAACAATACCAAATTCGTATCATTGAGACATGTTTACCTGATTCAGTTTGTAACTTCAATAATACTGTATATAAAAAGAGTTTTCTTTCAGAAAGATCCAATAAATTGCACACACGAAGTAAGAACTTCTCTAACAATTTGTTGGCGACCTGTCACGTGATTTAAGGATACATATATGAAATGTAACAAGCTTGACTATAGGTAGAGTACGCGTCTACAGAAGCGACATTTGTTAGCGTTGATTCATTAATCATTGTTGGCTTCTCTTGCGGCGTCTTTCCAACGACATTAGCATTTATTTTGAACCGACTTCAAAAAAGGAGGACGTTTTCAATTCATTTTGTTTTGTTTTAAAGTTTGTACACTCGTAGCGCCGTCATTTACCAACCAATTTTTTTTTTCAAGGTCCCATACGAATTTGTTAGCATTCCAAAGATCAGAACTCGTAAAACCGTATGCTAGGATCGTGTTTATTAAGATATTGGTAGGCTTATAAAAATCTAACACTAGGTAAGTGTTCCTTAACGACAACGAGCACAAGTGTGGAAGAAGACAAAGAATATAGCTGCCAGAACTATGTTCTACAAATATCTAAAATTAAGAAGAAATTTGTCCCATTGCTTTTTACGTAGAAAAAAAACAGATTTTCCCGGAATAATGTAACATTTTTGACTCAATCGCCAACACAAAAGGCGTGAGCGAAATTCGTTTCATAAATTTGTCGCCTTTCATCAATAAATCCGACGGTTGATTTATTGACAGTCGCGTCCTATTCTCAACAGATTCGATATAATTTGTTAGCCAAATAATCCCGGATTTTGATGCGGACCCCACAACGTTATAAATATAGCGCGTTCGCAATAAAGCGCGGGGACAATTACAGAGCGTTGCAGTCGAAACGAGCTAAATTTCACCCACATTAGGGCATATAATAGTAAACAGTAGGCGACGCGCGCGTCACCCTTCTCAAGCCCCGTGCATCGATATGTTACGCTAAAATCCCCCCTTATATCTAAATGCACAACGGGAGATCAGGCAAAAAAAAGCGTAACGCAAAAGCTTTAGGGCATGAGCCGACATTGTAATAATGTGAATATTTATGTTCCAAGCACGTGCTGATTTACCGTAATGGTTACATGAAATTCTCGTTTCGCTAATAACGTTCCACGAGGAATTTAATAATATCTACGAGCTTATATTGGTAGATAATTTAATTACATCGCCATTTCTATAATATTGCCTCCTGTCATAGTTCTGGAAAACTAAATAAATAAATAAATAAAAGAACATAAAATTTGTCTCATTTTCCTTTGTTTGCAAGAGCCCCCGTTAATCGGGTAAAGGCCTCCTACAGAGAACTTATCTGTCTGTACGATGTACCACGATGAGCCACCTATTTATTTAGAAAACTTAAAAAAAGGTCTCGTAAAAATAGCCGCGGTAGCAATGTTAGAGAGATACAGTATTGCGAGTTATATATTTCTATATTACAGCTTATATTTACGCCAAAATTTGTCCGGGATGCATAGCGAACACATATTAAACAACAACAAAGTGATGCGATAAATAATTTAAACGTTATAAACTAATTCCACAGAATTTCAGAAGCCCCGCTGTAAGATCAATAACACGAGCTAATCAAATTTTTATCTAGTTGAACAGAAGGTGGGACAGGGACATTTGCGCCTCGAGGGGCAAGGTCTGGAGAATGTTTCTAAGTCTATTAAGACGACTAGCTGGTGTCCCTAGGGAGTTCAAGCTTTGGGGAAGGACAGAGAAATAATTTGATTTACAATTGCTATATATAGAAATAATACAAGAACTATTTCAAACAACAATCTTCAACCACTTGTTTTCGAAGTAAAAACCGTGTCACATAATCATTTATATAGAATATAATACACGGTTATTTAAATTATTGTAGCCTAACAATATCTGAATCAACAAATATTTTTAGCATCGGGTGGTAATGTTGTCAAGCGCTAGTTTATATCTCATAAAAAAATCAGAACCAAAGGTCCAATGCCAATAAATGACTCAATTTAAAGTATTTTTAAAAGTATTTCAGTTCTGCACGGTTATATTTTTTGTAAATGCTTTGTGAAATAACTATTATATTGTAAATATTTATTTTTTTAGTTAGTATTACGCTGTTAGTTTTATATGTATAGTTAAGTTATATTTTCTAGTTTTAGTTATAATAAAGTCTAAGCGCGGATATGTATGTGAAGTTATATTGTTCGCGTTTCTTGATAAGATTACCGGCAGCCCAACTCATAATGGGTCAGCAATACACCTGCAATCTCTTTCCTACCGTTTGTAGACCGCATCAAATGAGATGCATCGACGCGTCTACCATAAAAATGAGATAAAAATTTAATTACTTCATTGAAATAAAACGATTCATTAAGAGTTATATACATATCGATCGAAAGCAATAACTCTACTATAGGATATTGAAACGCGGCGTGTTGAAACGAGCAGATAAAACAAAAGGTTTCTAAGAAAATGAAGCTGCAGGTTTCAATTACAAACCGGGATGCTCGCATCGCTAAGCAACACCGGCCCGACCGCTACTGAACAAAGAAATCAAACGAAACTCCTACTCATCATGATTTATTGTGCAACGTCCATAAAATGAAATTGCGGAATGTAAACTACGCCACAATTTTATACGTGGACTTATCCGTCTGATGTAGGGACATTCGCTGCCTCGAGGGACGCAGGGGGACGATATAACAATGTTACCGAAGTTCAAGCAAGGCCGAGGGCCATTGCCGGGGCAAATTGTGACCGTAGGGTCACAGCCCGACTATTTGCCCGGCCAAATTACTCCAGCCGAGGTAAATACAACGTGTGTTATTTAATAAGTGTAACGTAATGGCGACGTCGTTATTTGTCTGTCCCGCATTTAATAAGACTAAAGCTCTGACTGGCAGAAATATAAATGTCACAACTGTTTCACAAGTGCACAATTAGGAGGTGAAATAATGGCATTCTGTGGACAGATAATCCATTTTATTGCGATGATGAGTTATGGAACTGACAAGTCTGATCAAATTGATTTAAACCGACCGCGACTGTAATTTAATTTTGTATTGCCATTGAATTATTTGTTATTTTGTAATGAATTTACTCAATCGTTCATTTGTAAAATTTTCCATATACTTTTTTTATTTATTTATTTTTATTTATAAACTCTTTAGTGTTCACACTTATGAAAAAAAACAATAAAATTATCGCTAAAAGCGATCTCTTTCAGGCAACATTTGGATGGAGAGGAATAAAAGAAAGCGGCGGGAGTTTATAATAAGTAGATATACTTAAATACTAATAATAAATATTTACATACATATCAAAATATATATATCGTAAAAAGACAAAACGTGCATAAAATAATAAACATATGTAATATATTTACAAATAACATATTAGTTAAATAAATGATGTAAGGTGAACTCATCTAAGTAAAACTTTTTTACTCTGATTTTGACTTGACCTGACTCTTATTTGAACTTGACTTTTATTGCGTAGTTTAAAAAAAGACTAAGGAGTTCTCTTGTATATCTTTTAAACCCAAGCTTCAATGTTAACGAGTTTTATAATTTCTAAGCAAGTGCTTGACTACGATCCCACCTGATGTTAAGTGGAAATGCAGTCCTGGATGGTAAGGCACACTAGCTTAGTAAATGCCTATTCACTCTACTCTTGAAAATACCCACATTGTAATCGGAAGGAAAGACAGACGCGGGCAAACTATTCCAGTCCTTTGCTGTACGAAGAATGAAAGATGAAGCAAATCGCTTCGTTCGGGTTTGAGGGATGTTCACAACAAAAGGATGAAATCCCGCAGTGCGTCTAGAAGACCGATGGTGGAAAGGGGATGGGGGAATTAGATCATGTAGTTCCTGAGCACACTCTCCAAAATGCAATCTGTAGAAATTGAAAGGGTCCGTTCATAAAAAAAGATTTTTCAATGTTGGTATCATGAGGGTACAAATAAAGGAAACAAACACATTAAGAATCTCCTTTTTAGAAGTTGGTTAACAATTTATTGAACAAAGAAATAACAACAAAACATTTATTCTGTTGAAATAGCAGTAACAATTAGATAAGCCGCACTGTTATTCATGCAAATCTATTGATCCTATTAAGTCGTACAAAAAACAACAGGCTGCCATTAATCCTACCAAATACCCTTTCGCAAATGAAATTTTCCGTTTCAAAATCAATTTCGATTGACAAATGACAAATGCTTAGTCATTCGTCTCTTTTTGTAAATCTATCTAACTGAGTCATGGACATATTGATGCTGGAATGAAATTGAAATATATATTGACACTTCCAATCATTTGAGGATCTTTAATTATATTTTCTTAAATAAAATAAGTTAGAGAATAAAGTTGACAATTTTTAATAACTTGCATGATATGTGAATTTTTTTTTTTTTATAATTTCTAAGCAAGTGCTTGTCTACGATCCCACCTGATGTTAAGTGGAAATGTAGTCCTGGATGGTAAGGCGCACTAGCTTAGTAAATGCCTATTCACTCTAGTCTTTAAAACACCCACATTGTAATCGGAAGGAAAGACAGACGCGGACAAACTATTTCAGTCCTTTGCTGTTAACGATTAACGAGATCATGCAATTACGTGCTATGTGATTATATGTATATCTATATTAAAATGGTAAGGAATATGTCGCCGCTAGAACTACGTAATAATATAATGATACTTTTGAAATAAATATGAGCGTCCGCGCGTAGTAACGTTTAATACTTTTAAATCTACGTTTATTTTAGCATAGATTTGATGTGCTTCCGTTTTTGATTTTTCTCGCATATATACATATGTGTCTTTCTCTCCTTAATAGCATCCTTTTCATTAAATCTAGGGTAGATTGCTAAGTCCGTACCAGTTTTTAAAAACTAGTTAATGCGGCATTATGAATCAATATCGTCAGAACTATACCTTAAGTATATTTTATGTAAAAATATACATATTATATTCATAAAATATTTATGTAGATATAATTAGTATAGATTACTTAGTATAAAGCGTCAATAGCCTAATGGTTTAGGGGAAGGCCTGCGAATCGTAAGGTCGTAGGTTTGACTCCACCATTCGACTATTGACGTGAACGATGTCCTAGCACAAGTTTAAGCTTAGTTTGGAATGTTTAACAAGAATGTTAGTAATATTTCAAAAAAAAGAAAATATTTTCCTAGCTTTCTTTAAAAAAAAAACGTATAATTAAGTTCACATATTTCGTGTCCATACAAAGGTTGCCTGGGAGTGATCGCTGTTAGAATAGAATAGAATAAACATTTATTCGACACAAGAACACAGAAACAACAGGTAAAACAAGACAAAAACGACATAAACAATAGTAATTAAAACTGTGACAAAAAAAAAAGAAGCACAGCGCTGATTTTCAGCCAAAAAACCTATGAAAACTAAGACGTATACGAATCGGTTGTAATATCAACCGATTCGTATATGGTATATAGCGTTAGCGATAAGGGCGTCCATTGTATAACTTATTGTAAAATGTACCTTCATTCTAAGCAATCTGTGTAATACAGTAAGACTAAGTTGCTACTGGTTGATAAGTGGTACGAGTTATATTTTAATGCACTATAGTTGAGTTTAAAATCGCGATTCATTTGTTTTTAATACAATAAAAGTCAATATTTGTAGGTAATTGTACAATAGTCTACAATAGTGATAGCTAATAAAGTTCACGTTGGCACCGCCGTTCCCATCGGATACATTCGACATGGCAAGAACAATACTCTTTTGTACAATCGAAGCGGTCCGCTGGTTTCATGGCATTGTATCTGCAGGACTCTTTTCAACTCCTGTCCTTCTATTTTTACTGTATAGTAAAGAAACTGATTTTATGTGTACACTACATTGTTAGGTGCATTTACAATAGGAGATAGGTATATAGAGAGATATAACTTCTTGTACACCGTATGCAAACAAAAAAAGGTATTACATAAATAAAGTACACCTATCAATTTGTTGTAAATATAAAACAACAACAACAGGACGATAGCATACAGTATGACGAATGAAAATATTATAACTAAAATGTATATATCTGCGGTAGAAAGCGGAAATCTCGAAATATACAATTTTGCACCAGAGCTGAAAAAATTCAATGCTTTATTAATATTAATTTTTTTTTTCGTCTTTTAATTCTATTGTTTATTATTTACAAGAAATACATGAGTTATAACTAAAATTAGAAAATATAATTAAACAATACATAATACTAACTAAAAAAAATATATTTACAATATAAGAGTTATTTTACAAAATATTTACAAAAATTATAGCTGTTGCAAGCTGTCGTCGTTTGGTAGCGTGCCCAGAAAGCTGGCATCATTGCCACGTTGTATGGCAATGCTTAACCTCTGTGCAAGGTATAATCCAGCCCTCTGGTCACCAGATGCGTCGATCAACTTCTTTATTATTACAATTCTTTATTTTTTAATTATATTTATGTTTTTTTATTACTTCTAGTAATACTCAGACTTAGACCGGTCCACGAGGCTTTTTGCCTTTTTGTAAAGACTGCTTATTGGGCCAACTAATCGGCGCATTCGATTAATAAAAATAATTTAGCTATAAGTAAACAACAAGAATAATTTTTGAGATATGACATTTTCGCTTTCTACTATAGATAAATATATATACTACAAATATATGTATATATACTACAGCTATTAATATATGGAAAGAGAGGCTTAATACAGGCTATGCATTAGTCTAGCAGGGAGATGTGTACCGAAAATGTGAAAAAGAAAAATGTATTTGAAAAAATAAAATGTATATAGTAAATTTGTGTATGTACATATATATGTGCAAAAAAAATGTGTGTGTGTGAAATCCAGCAAATGAGCATATGGCTCACCTAATCTTAAGTGATCGTACCGGCCAGTTACACCTAGTAAATGGATTACAGGTACGTTGGCATGTATGTGTGTGTTAGTTCCCCGATAGTTCCAACCCATTAGTCCAACAGTAGAAACCGTTGCGGTGGCTCTGCTACTGTTGGATTTATTTTTTAAAATTGCTAACAAATTATCACGTTTGTTTTCCGTATCATGGCCTTTACATTTGTTTATCCTGAGGGATTATTCCATTTAGTAAAAATTAAGATTGGTGATATTTAGTAATGTCGGAATTAATTTTTCGTCAAATTAAATTTGATCCGTATAGACTCCGAAACGGCTGGACGGATTTCAATGAAACATTCAGGGAATCTTCAGATTTACCTGAGTAATCCTGTAAAGTTTAGTGACGATCGGAGTATTCCTCTTTTTCAACTGTCAAATACAGCTTTTATTTACAATGATGAAATTCTATTGTTTTAAATCTCAAATTTGTATTGACACATGCGTTGTGTATATTTATGTCATTATGAACCAAATTGAAGTACAACGGAGTATATTGAAGAATAATAAAGTATACTGAAGTATATTAAAGATAATAATTATAATATTGAAGTATTGAAGGTTAGTTATAGCGCCGCGAATGGATACGTTTACTGATGCTGCTGATATGTACATGGGTGTAGGTAATGATCTTCACCCGCTCGAAAAGATAATGAATACGGAGAGAAATTAATAATTTAATATATTGTGATAGTTAAATTAAATATTTAATGATGTAAGTTTATTGTTGAAATAAAATAAAGCAAAATCTAGCCCGGCGAAGCGGACTGGGTACGCTAGTTTACTATAGAATTAGTAAGCTAAATCTATAATTATTTTATACGAAATTGGCGCATGGAAATTCACTATTCGAGTAATTTTAATATAGAATGAACGTTCGAATTTATCCTTTAAATTGTCGATATATCTATTTACTGTGGTGGAAAATTTAATTAAACGACAGAATCAATTATGATTACTCACGAATGAAACATGTAACTGTTGTATATTAAAATTCGTTGACAGTTATTTTGTCACCGCGCTAGTTAAAATTCATTAATTGGCTTAATTATAACTGACCATTGGGAGCAATTTTTTTGTAACAAGCCTAGAGAGTATAAAAAATATGTTAATTTATGGTCCATGTGCGGTTTTACGGATTGGGTTTAACTTACACACTTACTAATAGTAAATACTAGACCTTTTGGGCCATTTTAGTGTCATTATTTTATTATTTAGTTGTGTTGTTTCTGTCTAACCGCTTAAATGGCCTATTTATTATTAAAAAATAAAGTTAAGTTAAAGTTACAGCCTTTATATATATAATATATATGTCCCACTGCTGGGCGCAGGCCTTCTCTGTAAAGAGAGTATAAGGGCACAGTCCGCCACGCGGCCCTAATGCGGATTGGCAGACTTCACATGTCGTAGAAAAATTTTCTAAGACATGTAGGTTTCCTCACGATGTTTTCCTTCACCGCCGAGCGCGTGGTAAATCAGCACATAAAATTGCAACAACAAATTTATTGGTGCCGGCACCGGGGATCGAACTCGGGTTGCTAGCGTACTACGCAACTTGAGCCAACCGCCCGGACACTGAGCTACCACGGCCTATTAAAAAATATATTATTATAATGTTTTTTAATATGTTAACGAATGACACGCACAACCTGCAATCAACTAGGCGTTGAATAATCACACAAGCGACACGACAGATCTTAGATTCGTATTACTAACAGAGTCCACTTACACCCACACCGCGAGGGACGTCTCAATCCTTGTTCCCATTATTTAGCTGCTTATCGAGGATATTCAACAAAAGCTAAAGCTTGGCCAGCGGATGGCAGGGCGGGCAACAGGCGAGGCCCACACAGTTAGGCTCAATTTTAAACAATTACTGTTGAGCGAAGGGTAAATGTTTGCGTACGACTTAGAGAGACGGTGGATCGCCCACACGCGCGCCTGACAGGTATTCATTACACTCACGACGTACACGATGCTGCCTCCACGAACGGGCTCGGGAACGGGCATTTTTACTTTTTCAATTTAGAATTCTTCCAAGGCAGACGGCCCGTACGAGTTAAGTAGAATGCAGAACAGGGCAACTTGTAATTATTTAACTCGTGTGCTTTATAATTGCAATGTTACTCGTAGTGTGGTCACAAAATATGTATAGTTGTACCATTTGTGTAATTGTTATATATATTATGAATAAGACTTTAAACGCTATTACGCGTATCCTTTCCAATAAAAAATTAATCATCGAAATCGGTTGGCGTCATATTAAGTTATTCGTCCATTTGTGGCGCACATTCTTGATGCAAATTTAAGACTTGTATGGTTTTCTAAATGACGTTATTAGCAGAATTGGATCAGCTTTCAAATGAAAAAAGAAACGTTACAATCGGATCACCCAGTCGAAAGTTATAAGGTACAAACATAATAAAAACGTACAGACGAATTGATAACCCCCTCCTTTTTTTAAGTCGGTTAAAAAATGTATATAATATAGACGAATATATAAAATTGGAGTACTGTTTGTAATAATAAAATATTATCTTTTTAATACATGCATATGAATGAATTACATACGGTAGATACATATACAAAAGTAATATTTTTACAGTTTTTGTCTGTTTGTCTTCTAATATCTAGATTGGCTGCACCGATTTTGACGGTACTGACAATTGCGTGATGTAATAAGGAGGAACTTTTAACTTACGCTAAACTGTGTTCAGTTTATGAAGTAAAAAGTAAATATGCAAACAGAAATTAGACAAAAGAATTTCTTAACAAATAAAGCTTTAAGCCTAATGAGTGAGATACTAAGTGGACATTCTTAGTATCTCACTCATTAGCATTATTATCAACTTCTGATATTTGTATATAAAATAGGAATTTTACTCACCAAGTGAAGTAGGTCCAGCTTACACGATAAGGCAGGCCTTCACGTTCAGCACGTTCTTCCACATTTGTGAAACCACTGCACTACCACAAAACACCAAACACCGCACCAACACCAAACACAAAACACTGCACAAACGTTACATAAACCATCTTTTCGCAATGGCGTGTCCGACAGAACAAACGCGAAATAAAACTAAAAAGAATTGTGGGTAGTTATATCGAAGTCTGACACAAGATTTTAATAATACTATAATATTATTACTCTCTATATTATAAATTTTACTTTGTTTTAAATTAAGTTTTACATTATTTTGTAATTTTAATAATACTATAAAATTATTACTCTCTATATTATATATTTTACTTTGTTTTAAATTAAGTTTTACATTTTATTGTAATTTTGTTACCAAACTATAAAATATGTAGTATGGCGACAAAGCACTCGTTCTACTTAAACCTACACATATCTTTTACAATTTTATGTAATACACCTTCATATAATTACGTTTTCGGTAAATATATGGGATTCTACCATTATTATATCGGTTTTGTTTTGTGACTTTTATAAAAAACTGAACTAATAACGAAGGTTAAGGTGGGAGCGTAGCATATTTTTTTAATGCCATCATCTTTACTTTTAGCTCAGAATCGATTCTGTAATCGATGACAATCTTCCCCGCGTTAGCGTGGCTGGAGTTTCTTCGGCCACTTCTTCTCCCAGCGCCAACGCTTCCCGAAGTGGCACTCAAAGTTAGTTTAGCTTTTTGAATGTCCCTTAGATTATCCGTGAAATAGCTACCGACCGAGTCGAGGTTCATAACATAGTAACCGTCCAAGCCGAGGTTACCCCTCAGTCGTCGAGACCCTTGTGTCGAGTTTCTAGAGATAGAGGTTCAGGCTAAGCGACCTAAGAGCTATGCCACCTCTCAATCCGGTGAAGCAGTCAAGGCTACCTTTCTGGCCAATCTGTGTAGTTCGTCATAAAAAAAAATCGATGACAATGTAAACGATTATAACAATTATTTAATGGTTGTTGCATGCTTGTTTTGTCTCCGAAAAAGCAACGGAGAATTGTATTACGATGTATTGAATCTGATGACGTTAAATGTAAAATAATTACGTTGTTGACCATGGTAGCAGGTTTATTTTCTGGCTGACACAATTTACTGTCCACAAGTTAGAACGATAATAATGTTTACCTAGGTGGCAACATACGGAATTATCTATGAGAGGGCAAGACAAATGTTTAAACAGAGCTTTATTGTGTTGGTGCTTATCCCACCCACGCATTGTCTCACTATCGTTTATCAGTTTTCACCCACAACTTTTACACATTTAACATCGTTTACGTATAAGCTAATAAAAATATATGTATATGTATATTTTTTCCAAAATAAGCTGATATTTTAGGTTGTTTATATCTGTATATTAAATAATTATAGAGTTAAGGTTATTTGTCGTTATCTATTTATTAATTTATTTATTTACTTCTTTAATATCTTCTATTGTTATTTGATCTCTTTTTTTTCTGTTGAATTGTTGCTCTTTCTATTCTTTAATTTTTATATCTTTAATTGTACATCTTATTCTATTTTCGAAAACTTTTAATTGGCCATTTCCATGTTTAATTTAATTATCTCTCGTGTCTCTTCTAGCTGTAAGTTTTTCAAACATATATAAAATAAATAAATAAAATATATAAGCCGTATACGGAATAATAATAACTTTGTGTTGCTCTGTAATTCAAGAAACCACATTAAAAGTATATTCTTGCCTTTGCTAAACTATTTAAGTAATGACATGTTCTATTCTATTTCTATTTGACATCATTGATAAATCCTTCTTAATTGATATCACAATAAACCTCCATAGACTCCACTATGGAGGTTTCATAAAAGAAAATAAATAGTATTATTTTTTACATATATATATATATATATATAAATGATAATTTTTTAACGAACTACACAGATTGGCTAAAGAAGCTGGCCTTGACTGCTTCACCGGATTGAGAGGTGGCATAGCTCTTAGGTCGCTTGAACTTCTGGCGACTTGCATTCGCCAGCCACCAAAAAGTATTTTAGACGACAAAATTATTCATATTGTATTTGGAATAAGAAAATTTTAAAAAGACACATGTCAACATTTTTCATTACACTTTTTGCTTAGACTTTTCCGATTGTATATATTTTAATGTAACAAGAATTTATAAAAAATAATTTCATCACGTGCAAAAGCAATAATGAAAAATGTTGTCGTCTAAAATACTTTTTGGTGGGTGGCGAATGCAAGTCGCCACATCACCCCCCTAAGGAGTGGTTTAAGTTCTTTTGGTGGACAGACGCGGTCGCCAACAACCTTTATGGCTAGTAACTCCACACAGGGTCCCTCCCGAGTACTAACTTTGAGTGCCACTTCGGGATGCTTTGGCGCTGGGTGAACAAGTGGCCGAAGAAACTCCAGCAACGCTCCTAACAACTAAGGGATGGGACCTACCCATAAAATAGCGGTAACGCGCGAGGATTTTTCGCGAGCTTACATGTTATTTTAGGTCAAGTTTTGTATATAAAATATAATAACAGATTTTTTTATTAAAATGAGATTTTATAAAACCTCATTAAAGAAAATTGAATGAATAAGACATAATGACGTACAGTTGTTCAGGTAACGAATGACAACTTCAACATACGTCATATCATAATAAAAATCAAATCTTTGAGGTTCTACAACCAACTACTATCAAAAAATAAGACGGTACGAAGTTTGCCGGGTCAGCTAGTTGTAAATGTTTTATTATTATAATACATCGACAAAAGATTTGACATGTTATTAAAAAGATAAATAAGCCAATAAAACCAGGAAGTATCTAAACACATTTTTCATGAAATATAACTTTTTGACTGAAAATCGAGTTGAATTTTAGTTTATTTTTATTTATCTTATTTTTGCCTAGAATATCGAATACCTAATACCCCGATTATACCTACCTGCTACTACACCGGAAATAAAAATTGTCAATGATAATCAACGTAGAAAAAATAACATAAACGACAATAAGCCATTTGTAATCATTATAAGACACGTAGTAAGGTTTGAAGATCGTTCTTCCAACCTCCGTTAGTTCCGCTTTATGCACCAACATCCTGAGGGGTGACTCCTTAGAAATTTGATACGTATTTGTGATTTATTGAAATATCTCAAACAACTCGGTGTTAAATAAATCGCGCTTAGGGGAGATAAAACCTTAGTTTGCTCCAGAGAGTGAGTCTCGTCTTACAAACAATAAATCATGCAGTCATCCGGTAAAAAACGCCGAGGTGTTAAGTTGAAAAGATCAAAAAAAAAACATACAAGGGATCTAATTTGAAACAGCTGTTTAATGATAATGGTCCGTATGTTGGTATTAAATTAAAGGACAAATGATTTAACGAAATAAACGGGATTTTGTGACTTTGGTATGTGTTTGAACACTTAATATTTGATTTGATACATACGTATCGGCGCAATGACGGTATATGAAAGTCTAACAATTAATAAATACCTCACAGTAGGGTACAAAAATATTATAAGTGACATTTATAGAGTAATCAATAACTGCATTTGTATGTTTGACTGTGTGTACTTATTAACTTATGTATACATAGCAACCAACCGAGCCGTGGTCCGCCCCTTTCGGTCGCTCTTGGATCGGAATGCTTACGCGTAACATAGTAGCCGTCCAAGTCGAGGATACCTCACCCGGGCGACCCTTGTATCTAGTTACTATAATAGTGGTTTAAGCTAAGCGACCTGTCAATCCGGTGAGACAGTCAAAGCTAGCTTCTCTGGCTAATCTGAATAGATTCAAAAACAATAACTTGTGTTAGTTGTGTTTGTGCAGTTTAAGTGTGTGTGTGGAACTCCTGTGCGCTCTACTGGAATTACTTGTTGGAGCCGTATTGCTGAACTACAGCCGAGCCACGTAAGTTATTTATTATTGTAATTCTTTACACTTTACTGTATTGACATAGCGTATTGACATTGCTAACGTCACCCAATTGTTCTCTTAATACCGAACCCATTGCGCTGCCGGTACCAAGCCCGAATAAAAGAGAAGCGATACCAATTAACTATTTAACCATTTGTTGTAAATTTCCATGTACCCACTTTCTATTTAACATGCGTTAATGTTAATAATTATCAATCTACCCTTAGATTTATCTATACCCACATTTTCTACATATATATATTAATTGTATATATATATGTATATACACAATTTGCGATTGCTTGGGAGGGAAGACTTGTTATAATGATACTCTGAAGTAATAGGTATTTTTAACCGACTGCAGAAAAGGATGAGGTTCAATTCGTCTGTATTTTTTAATATTGTCGGCTCATCACTCCGTCATTAATGAATCGGTTTTCACTATGCTCTTTTAACAGAGCTTATTAGGACCCACGTGTGACTGGTAGAAGTGAAGAGAGTCATAAAAGTTCGAAAAAGTGAATGGCTATGAATTGGATTATACGATAATATGGTTAAAGATAAGTTCCAATCCTAGTCTGCTTGTACAAATGCCTTTCCATTATTTCGGTAAAGAAAGCTGGTAATATTTCTCTTTTTTTTCCGAAATATTACTAACATTCTTGTTAACCACTCTAAGCTTAAGCTTGTGCTAGGAGATGGTTCACGTCAATAGTCGAATGGTGGATTCGAAACTAAGACCTTATAATTCGCAGACCGTACGCTAAACCATTAGGCTTCGAACGTACTAAAATATATGGTAATGTTTGTACGCGGTAGAGGTGGGCGGAATACGGTGGTGGGGTCGCCACGTGTTATAAGCTACGCGCGGCCAGCGACATCTATCTTTGTCAATCCGACTAAAAAATAGTTATAGGGCAGGAGAACTTTTAATATTGTTTATTACTGCTCTTTCTTTATTTAGTTGTTGTAAAATCGTAATTTTAGAATTTTTATTTGCAATCTTATTTCATATGGTAGAACAATTATTATTTTGGCTTCCAGCCAATAAATCAAGTGCCTATGCGTATATTAAGAAACAAAAACATTCGAAAGCTTAGTGACTAGGATATCACAGCTTTAAAGCTCTCACCGGAGTGTCACAGTCGAAATTTGAATTCAAATGCCCGCCGACGTGGCAGCGGCTAATTATAATTGATAATTGGCCACATTTTTTTGCATTTTTATTAGCTTCCCGGAATGTAGGACGAGGGTGGTCGGACACAGCGCGCCGTGCTCTCACATAATTAGTGGGGCCCGTATCGCGCGCGCCCGCACCTACTTTGCATATTTTGTTTGCGCAAACATCGGCCACTGTTTGACTGTTAAAATCAAGGATCTCTCGGTTACAAACTTTCGTATGGGACAAACCGCTCGAGCCGTACGTCATCCCTTTATTTTGACTAATTATACATGTGTTACTTGTGTGTGTTTCGCGGTGTTTTTAACCGACTTAAAAAAGTGCGAGATTTTGTAAAATATTTGTGCGAGAGAGAGTGAGATAGTGCCGTCATTTATTAATCGATTTTGAATTTTTTTTAAGTTTTTTTTTTAGGTATTAAGGTCCTATGCGAATTTTCTTGGCATAGAACAATGGGATCTGGTGGTTATACTAGGAAACTCCTAAAAATCATTTAGAATAATGTTTATTAATTTAGTTTAAGACAATCTAAGACTGCGGAAAAAAATAGTTGCCAGTTGCTTTGTAGAAATAATCGAAATTGATATAAAAATGGTGAAGATATTGCCAGACATATATTGAAAAAAGAATAGAAATTGAAATTAACCTACTTCAAAGGAGGAGGTCCATTGAAGTTGGTTAAAAATAAAATCAATATAACATAAATAAATTAATAAATAAAATTTTGTGTCCGATAAATAATTGTAACTAAAAATGATTGTACTTTCGCGTCGCTAGAGAACAAATAAAAGCCCTTCAATGTTTCCAATTCAACGAGTGATCCTAAAAATGCTAGTAATATTTCTCTTTTTCCGAAATATTACTAACATTCTTGTTAACCACTCTAAGCTTAAGCTTGTGCTAGAGATGGTTCACGTCAATAGTCGAATGGTGGATTCGAAACTAAGACCTTACAATTCGCAGACCGTACGCTAAACCATTAGGCTTCGAACGTACTAAAATATATGGTAATGTTTGTACGCGGTAGAGGTGGGCGGTGTACGGTAGTGGGGTCGCCACGTGTTATAAGCTACGCGACAAGCGGCCAGCGACATCTATCTTCGTCAATCCGACTAAAAATAGTTATAGGACAGGAGAACTTTTAATATTGTCGGCTCATCACTCCGTCATTAATGAATCGGTTTTCACTATGCTCTTTAACAGAGCTTATTAGGACCCACGTGTGACTGGTAGAAGTGAAGAGAGTCATAAAAGTTCGAAAAAGTGAATGGCTATGAATTGGATTATGCGATAATATGGTTAAAGGTTCCAATCCTATCCTGCTTGTACAAATGCCTTTCCATTATTTCGGTAAAGAAAGCTAGTAATATTTCTCTTTTTTTTTCAGAAATATTACTAACATTCTTGTTAACCACTCTAAGCTTAAGCTTGTGCTAGGAGATGGTTCACGTCAATAGTCGAATGGTGGATTCGAAACTAAGACCTTATAATTCGCAGACCGTACGCTAAACCATTAGGCTTCGAACGTACTAAAATATATGGTAATGTTTGTACGCGGTAGAGGTGGGCGGAGTACGGTAGTGGGGTCGCCACGTGTTATAAGCTACGCGACAAGCGGCCAGCGACATCTATCTTTGTCAATCCGACAAAAAAATAGTTATAGGACAGGAGAACTTTTAATATTGTTATTACTGCTCTTTCTTTATTTAGTTGTTGTAAAATCGTAATTTTAAAATTTTTATTTGCAATCTTATTTCATATGGTATACAATTATTATTTTGGCTTCGAGCCAATAAATCAAGTGCCTATGCGTATATTAAGAAACAAAAACATTCGAAAGCTTAGTCACTAGGATATCACAGCTTTAAAGCTCTCACCGGAGTGTCACAGTCGAAATTTGAATTCAAATGCCCGCCGACGTGGCAGCGGCTAATTATAATTGATAATTGGCCACATTTTTTTGCATTTTTATTAGCTTCCCGGAATGTAGGACGAGGGTGGTCGGACACAGCGCGCCGTGCTCTCACATAATTAGTGGGGCCCGTATCGCGCGCGCCCGCACCTACTTTGCATATTTTGTTTGCGCAAACATCGGCCACTGTTTGACTGTTAAAATCAAGGATCTCTCGGTTACAAACTTTCGTATGGGACAAACCGCTCGAGCCGTACGTCATCCCTTTATTTTGACTAATTATACATGTGTTACTTGTGTGTGTTTCGCGGTGTTTTTAACCGACTTAAAAAAGTGCGAGATTTTGTAAAATATTTGTGCGAGAGAGAGTGAGATAGTGCCGTCATTTATTAATCGATTTTGAATTTTTTAAGTTTTTTAGTACTTTTTATAGGTTTTGATGATGATGTCTAGGCTGATTTCAGCCATGGCGTCTGTGTCACTAGAAAGGCATTTTAATTAGTACGCTTCATTCAGATAGTGATTAGGTAGGGCTTAGGTTTTCTGCCCTCTCGTGTGCTCTTTGGAGGCTCGCGTACCCGAGCTTGTCGCTAAAAGTACGAGATCACTTCTCACAGGTCAACCTTGACCTGTGAGGTTTTGATATCAAAACTTTAACACATTTTTTAAGTATTATAAAATAATTTTTAAAGCGAACGCTTTATACACCTATAATTGGAATACCAAACTACATAGTTTTAAGTAAACTTTTTTATTACTAATGTATGTACAAGTAATACTGTTGTTGAACCTTATTAAATAAATAAACTAAGATACGTTCAATAATAAGAAATAATAACACGTAACTGAATTGTAAAATGTCTCCTTCAATTTACATCGGACGCAGAAGAGAGATGTGTATTGTGCCCGTAATAACTTTCCACTTTCGCAGGGCATTTACATAAATTGGAAGTTACGATTGTACGTTAGTCCAAATAAAAAGTGTAATAAGTGTCACATAAACAGCGTAATGTAGCAGCAGAACGGATATTTGAAACAAAAGTAGATAGATTTAAAAATTGTAGTGCTTTGATTTAAATACACGATTACTTCTTCGTAGAGGAAATTAAAAAAAAATATAGCCGATATATGTGGCAATGTTAGGCACAAGCCTTCTCTGTACTAGGGAGGATAGCCCAGGGGCTTTCTCCCTCGTCTCCCTCCTTAGGCGGCGTGTCGTGGTGCGCAGGAGGCGATACCAATCGCTGCCCCCGTAATACGAAGCGGGGTGAGGCTGGGTACCTGGCCCCACTAATATTTCGGCGTCGTCGGGACTTCTCTGAGTGCCGGAGAAGTCCCCTTTAGAGGAAGCAGCCCGGTCTTTGCCGGGACCGGCCGGTTGTTGGGATGCCCTGTTGCTGACAGATCCGGGGCACCCCACTTATAACGGCTGAAGGCATTCGCGGAAGGTTTAACGGGTAGGGGTCGCCCAGACAGAGCCCCACATTTCCCTCCGGGCTCACCCAGGGTTCCGGAGGATGGTTTGTAAAAAGGCCTTCTCTCTAAAGAGAGTATAAGAGAATAGTCCGCCACATGGCCCTACTGTGGTATAGCGGACTTTACATATCGTAGAAAATTTTCTAAGACATGTATTTTGCCTCACTATATTTTTCTCCAACGCTGTGTCAATCAGCATTTAAAATTGCAAGAAACAAGTAATTTACTGTCGGCACTAAGATCTTCTTAGGACACTTCACCTGAACCACATTTGGGAGTAACCGTGTTAGGATTCCGATCCTAAAATCACCATGGCACACGCACCATCACACAATCAGTTACTTTTATCGGAAAACTACCCTACCATAAGTATAAAACCTGCACTATTAAATAATAGAGTTAAAAACAAAACCGTGTTCGGCCTTACACATCGAGTATTATCTACCCTAAGTCCCCCATTAAATGTAAGAAGTATGGGGAGTACAGAACTCCATAAATCACTTGGCATTAAACATATCGCACCCAATACTAAGGGTCCGTAGAGTGTCGCTCCTTAAATAAAACAGTTAACATTATACAGATTAAGATACATTTTTTAAATCGAACAGGGGTAGACAGAGATAAAAATCGCTTCTTTTTCTTGTTGAAGCAAGATAATTATCATCAGGCAGCAGTAACAATGTAGTTGACTACTTTGGTAATAGAAATTGACGAATATACTTATTTACGAGCAAAAACAAAAACCGAATTCCAATAAATTCAAACATTAAACGATAGCATGAGGGGGCAATAGGATTTATCTTTGTATTTACGAGTATGTTTGTGAGAGTCTTATCGTAGAAATATTAAACATAAAAAACATGCAGCTGAATTTAGTACCTCCTTTATGAAGTCGGTTGAAAAAGGGTAGAAACCGAATTCGAAAATGCGCCCAATGAGCTGTGATCGGTTTGCCTCTTCTTTCATTACACGGACGTCTAAGGAGTGGAACTTTCGTTACGTAAATATATAGATAGATTAATTCTTTATTGCACCAAATATGTTAAGGCAAAATTATTGCTGTTTAGCATTTCCTTCCAGCTAACCTTTGGTGGTTAAACAGTTAAAATCTTATATAGATAAATAAATATACATGTACAGAGCAGAAATTAGGAGGAGAAAAATAAATAGGAGAGCGTATTTTTTGTAATAAAAGTGTTGTGTGTACATATATACATGAAAAATCTAATTATAACAATATAATTTTCAACTATCATTATAACAATACACTGAATAATAAAATAGGTGAGTATTTTAATTGCTCCGAGATAGCCATCTGTTCGGAGAGATATCTCTGTATCAGACCGTACGTTGGATGGGCTATTGTTGCAACATAAAATTACTGTTCACATTATCAAGAGCGCATTTCCCTGGGGTAGGGCCGACCATTAACGCCAACTGTTCACATCGGCTCTCCTTACTATCGTAGGTAATATATTGCACACGCGGTACCACTGTCGGTGGATGTGCTGAGTTATGATTAATAAGCAGTCTACTGTGGCTTACGGCGTGGTGAAATGTGTCCTACGTTATTAATTGTATACAATCTTTAGGGTGACGTTCATACATTTTATTGCAGTTATATTTCGTATAATTTAAGCCATTAAGCTGCGATTCTTATAAAAGGTGTTGCACTGTTACGTCGATTAAGTTATTTGAATACTATTCACGTCAATACGAGATGACGTGAATATACACTTGTGAGCAAAAATAAAGGTTAAGAAAGTTTGAATATCTCGTAAGATAAAGACGCTAGATAACTGACATAAATTTTGCATAATAGACAATTAAATATCCTTAAAATAAAATATTTTTATTAATTTATATATATATTAAATTTTAGTACTTAGTGTCGCCAACGAGCTGAACGACGCGAAACAAACACGCACATACCAATTTGAAATACCTATATCCTTCTCCCACTCCCTTTATCGACTTTTCCGATATCCATGGGATAACATAGACTGCCGATACCAATCAGCTCACATAAAATTTACTCATAAAAACTGCTATAACTGATTTTGCATGATTTAATACCATTAAATAACAATCATTCCATCATTTCCGCTTTAAAGTGTTCGAAATGCCGCGAATTCAAATAAATTGTTTGAATAACCTGTCCGTATTAACATATAATTATTTTGTGACTACTTACCATTCAACTTATTTTACGGTCGGGAGTTCAAATCCTAGCTTGCTTGCCAACACCGGCCAAAAAGTATAATGAGTATCAGAGGAAAATAAGCATACAATGGTGACCAATCAACTCAGAAAGCTAGTCAGTAGTAATACAAAAAGTATTCATTAAAAGGCTACAAGTTTCCAAAACCTTAAATACAAAAAAATACTAGCATTTTTCACAAGCATTACTAACGTTTTTGTTTACCTTTCCAACTCTTCTGTCTTCTCTTAAACTTGTGCTAGGAGATGGTTAATATCAATAATTGAATGGTGGATTCGAACCTACGAACTTTCGTTTCACACACCGTAAGCTATTAGGCTATTGACACTTCATAACTGGTAATGAAACTTGTACAAAACTTACTTTCAGTAAAATATAAGTCACTTCGCATATTTACCAGAACATTACTCATTGATATAAAACTACTTCATGGATTTTTTGGTGGTGACTTTTTTTTTATATTTTCCCACAGGTAAAGTCCTTATGTTATTTTTCATGGATAAATGTCACATCGGTTGTTCGTGCGTCAGCATTGTCCACGCCATAATTAGACGGACATTCAAATGCAAAGTATTTGAACATTTCAATTATTTAATTTATTAAGCTTGTAAAAATGAAAAGGTCATTTCGGGGAAACGGTTTTTAATTAAGTCTGGCAATGAAGACAAGACGCCGGTTCCTTTTATCGGCCGTCCGATATGACGTAGGAGTTCATTAACGTCATGCAAATATTCACTTAAGAGAGAATGAGAAAGAAGAGATAAGGAATATAAAATCGAATGACCTAAATATTTTTTACCTAAAAACTTTTTGAGTTCCCCTTCTAATTATTATTTATAGTGACAATATGAATTGCTGTTAAATATATATAAATAAAAAATTAAGCTCTCACATTACGTTTAATCCTAGTGGTGTACATGGAGATAGAAATCGCTCTCCGCTTTTTAACAATTTTTTTTAGATCGAATAGGATAAGATAGGATAGGAATAGGACCAGCCCTATAGTTTTGGGTTCTCAAGAATAAGACCACGGTATCCCCTGCCTGTCGTAGAAGGCGACTAAAAGGGGCCTCGGGTTCACTGGGCGACAAGGTGGACCTGTGAAGAAGGCGACCTCGGCAGGCCCGTGTCGCCTTGCACTGCGAGGGCACAGGAGGGAAGGAGTAACCTCCCCCCGGGACGTACTTTTCTAAGAGCACAGTGCAGAGGGGCTCCGGTGCGTCCCCTTAGAGATCCCGGATCACCACGCACCGAGGAAGGCACATAACCCCGCACTCCCTCCAGAAGGCGGGATATCTTGTTGAATATTTCCCCCCCGTCAACAAAAATAAAGGTTACACTGTACAAAAATTCATTGCATTGTCCGTAGTTATTATATATGAGGTAATTTCGTTTTATTTGTAAGTAATGAAATAGCGGCGGTTTACAATGACTTCGTTTCGATTACGTGATCCTTTCTTTACCTTCATTATTTGCGATGATACGAACGTTCCCATTTTTTTTTAGTTTTTGATTTGACTCTTTGTGCATTACATCAGCAGATATACTATTATTTTAATTTAATAAAGTTGCGATCGATCGTTTTTAATACTTTTTGTATCTGCATTTTTTTCTCAACATCCGGGCACCAGTGCGTTCCTCTGGAGATCCCGGAACCCCTCATCAAGCACCGAGAAAGAGCCGCCGGGGAGGTTTTAGTGGGCAAAAACCCCACATAACCTCACCTTCCCCCCAAGAAGGCGGGTATCTTGTTGAAGGTTTCCTCCCCGTAAACAAAAAAAAAGGATAGGAATACGATAAGAGGTATTATAACGAACCGTTTGAAGTTATATAATGTTAGAAATGCAACGAGCGGCATTGAAATTATATAGGCTGCTACAAATGAAACAACTAAAACGGTCTCATAAAATCTTAAAGCGACGTTCTAAGATTTAGGGCAAGATAGGAGCGTCATCACATGTAGTACGGCGCATAAAGATGTTTTATTTTTATGTTGGCAACATTAAAAAATATATCAAAATTATATTCTGCTATATATTGAGTAATAAGGTGAATGAAAAATCTTGTAAATAAAATTTTGGGCTATAACTGCGCTATACGCTTAGTTAGTCACGTTGAGGGCTTAATAAAATCTGTTTAAAGGAAACTGCGATTTCGCTATCTCTATCTTGCTTAGCTTTAAAATACAAATATAGAATAATAATCTATATATATAAAAGAAAAAGTGTGTGGGTATGTTCCATATAGGCTTCGAAACGGCTGGACCGATTCCATTTAAAACTTTCTGGGAATCTTCACATTGACCTGGCTAGTAATCCTGTAAAGTTTGGACACGATTGACGCATCGTCCTCTTTTTGACCTGTCAAATACAGATTTTATTTACTATGATGATAATCTATTGTTTTATAACCCAAATTTGTATTGACACATGCGTTGTGTATTTTTATGTCATTATGAACCATACTGAAGTACAATGGAGTAGATTGAAGTATAATGAAGTATATTAAAGATAATAATTAAGGATTTTGAAGTAGGATGAAGAATGATATTGTATTGATTGATATGTGAGAAGAGAAAAAATACGGAGAGAAATGAATAATTTAATATATTGTGAGAGTTAAATTAAATATTTAATGATGTAAGTTTATTATTTAAATAAAATAAAGCAAAATCTAGTCAGGCGAACGGGCTGGGTACGCTAGTAAAAATATAAAAAAATGAAACAAATTTTGTTATAATTTACATTAGCAATATTTTCCAAGTGAAGTCGTTCGAATATTAAAATTTATGACATTTAAGTATCATCGCATATTTAAGGCCAGTTACAAATAATGGAAAAAAAGACAAAAGGGGAAAACGTTTCGCCAATATTGTCGATCGATTGATCAATTCACGGTAAACAAAAGCAAAAAACAAAGGCTATGAACGCCTCAAAAATTACGAGCCGATTCACCCGACAAAATGGAGAGCCATTGACAGAAGCGGATGCTCGTAGCCCGAAGCAGTGTTAAAGACCCCTGTCAATCTCGCTTTATCCTTTAACCTTCATTCAATTTGTTATGATTTCGAGCTCTTTATCGGTAAGTGCTATTGTAGTTATTCGTGCGAAATATATTTGTTACAGCGTACTTGTTGACCAATTTGAGGCGTGATCATAAGAGATAAGAAACGTCGTAATGTGTCGTGAGTACGGTCTACCAATTATAGGATAGGTTCAATCTTTATTCAATCAACTATTTACATGGAACATCTATTAATAGTTTTATACACTTAAGAATAATGCTGGCAATTGATAATTTTGAGCCTTCAAAAAAAAAAAGAAAATAAGACTATTTTTTTTATTACCAAGCTGCCAGCTGTTACGCGATAGGCTGGCGCGTTGAGAGAAGTGTCACTTTTTTTTTCTTTACTTATTCGGGACTTTGCCTTTTTGGGCATGTCAGCCCATTTCTTTAAGGAAGCTTATATAATTAAGGGGCATATAATAGTAAACATAGCCGTTGAAATCAATCAAAAGACAATGATAAAGTGGGAAGCTTTACTTTGTAAGGGCAATATATCGGTTGCAAAAACAACTAGGCAACGGTAGCAGCTGCCCGTAACGACGTCACGCGAGAAAGCAATATATTGGCACCAAAGACGCCGTTCTGTGTGCTCCGCTGTGCCAATGTTCGGTAAATAGCCACTACATACACCGCTGTATCGTGTGCTGTTAAACACGAGTTTCATTGCGCTTTTATTACATTCCATTTTATATTTTTTTTACAACGAGCTCTTATGCAGTTTGTTTTACAACGCTAAATAGCTGTGTTATGTTTTCCAAGTCGCCGACTAGAGGTTAAAAATAATTTGCCGTTTTTATCGTGCATTTATAATAATAATAATAAATATCCTTTATTAATTAATTAAATGATAACAAACAGTATTACTAATTACACTTTTTTTACTGCGAGTATTAGTTCTATTTAAGTTTTACTGCCACCTAAACTAGGAATTTCCTGTGCGATAGTTGGCAGTCCTTCCTCCCATGGTTATTTATATATCTAATATTGTAATTATATCATATGTTTGTGTGTGGGCGGGTGTGTGTATGTGTGAGTGCTTTTAACATATTCTCACAACCTTCATAATTTAGTGTTTCAAGCCACATTAAAATGTCATGCTTCGTTTTATATAAATTTTTATCTCTAATATTTAATATTCTATTAATTTTGTAAATTTATATTTGAGATATAGCGATAGCCAAGTCGCCATGCGTTTGACTAACATTGCAAAGGTTGGATATTTGAATCCAAGTCGATTTCTTAACCGCAAAAAGTCATTTGTTAGCAAGGGGCAAATCCTCTATCATGTGTCTTAAAACACTTAGTGAATAGGGTATAGAATCTCTATTTCGTAAAGTTTTAAAGGATGTTTTAGATTATTTTAACTACATCTAATTCAATATTTTGTATGACGATCTGTACATCATATAACATACTCACAGTACATACGGAAAATACGTTCACAGGCATTATGTTTGTTTTTTTTTTAAGACGAACTATACAGATTGGCCAGAGAAGCTGGCCTTGAACGGCTGATTGAACGGTGGCATAGCTCTTAGGTCCCTTAGCCTGAACCTCTATCGCTAGTAACTCACACGAGGGTCCCCCCGGTGAGCGGTAACCTCGGCTTGGACGGTTACTATGTTACAACTACATAGTAATATAATGAATGAAGCTCTTTGGTGTACATAGAACGACTTGGTTCGCTTTCTATTACTGTAAGTTTTTCACGAGATTTCCGACCCGCATACAGTTCACAGGAATCAACTTTTCGTCAGCTTATTTGCCGGCAACGGTTTTTTCCAACAGATATGAGTCCGTGACAAGAGTCCACTCTTCTTCCAAAGGCTTACAACCCCAGTAGTCTTTTAAAACGTCAAGGGTAGCGCTGGTCACTTAACATCGGGCGATTGAACATAGACGAACATTGACGGTAATGAAACATAGAAAAGTTATTAAAATCTGAACAAAACCGTCTTGAATAAAGCTGTAGTTAAACGAAATATATTTTATGAAATTAAGGTAAAGAAATATTTTAGTTAAAATCTTCTATCTTCTTCTTTAGAATTGAGGACAATCTTAACATTTTTTATTCTTTATAAGTAAGTGTTTGACTACAAACCCATCTGATGTTAAGAGGACAGGTATAACCTCACTAGATGACTTCAAAGACATTCTCACACACAGAAGGAAAGCGAGAACAAATTACATTGACATTAGATTTTAACAAATAAAATGACACGTGGCACGTGACTAAGCCCCAATATTAATGCGTGGAATCCATTAAAACGTATATGCGTAGCGCAATATAATTATTCTAACGTGCAATTAGCGAAACCGACGCCATTACGTTAAAGTACAAGTCGAATTAATGTCGGGTTACAGTCACTCGAAAGTTCCATTATCATTAGGAAACACGATAATACCCCGGTGATACGTCTGCAGTTAGTTCGAATCAAAATGTGTTACGTGTAATATACGTTCACGTGATTTGTACGGGTACATTTGGGTGTCTAAGATTTAAGACAGAGACTTCAAGAAATGTACATATAATGAAAGAAATGATAGTCTTAAGATTCGATTTCCTGCATTTTTAAAACTTATTTATGTAATTCATTACTAGACTAACCAATACAGGCTACGCTATTGTTTAGTCTAGTAAGTGTAATAACTCTTACACTTCACTTAAGTATATTATAAAATTTAAATAGTTATGCAAATTTGTAACAGTATTAAGTATGTATAATTTCTGTAAATTTGATATTAAATATAAAAAAAATAATAAATATTAAATATATTTCATTTAAATTACATTAACAACAATGAAACGAAACTAGATCTTTGTCACAAATTAAATTCAAATATGTGAATAATTATTTATTATATTTTCTTAAAAAGAAATCATCAATATTTTGAATTTTAGATTTGATTTAATTTCAAAAAAACATTGATAACTCTTCCTTTAATAGCATTTTATGCATAATACTTATCCTCGTAAATAAACAAAAGAAAATGTAATTTTATTTTCATTCGTCCGTTTTTATTTCCAGCGAAAACAATTAATATTCATCGATACAGTCCCCGGTTCATAGCACTCCGGTATTTGAATAATTGGCTGATTTTTATGCAACAGAATTAATGCAGTTGGTACAACGGTTTTATTTTTCGCCTCTCCAATCGAGGCAAATTTGCTGTCACTGTATCATTTAAGTTGCAGACACCCAAATGCAAATGAGAAGAGCTTGTTCAACAACCAATGCTAATTGTTTTAACTATTTCTCTTCAATTTACATTTGTTTGCGGAATTTGCTGTATAATGTGCCTTTACTTCTGTACAAGTTCAACGCATCCTTAATTTTAGCTTCATCATATATATAAAATTCTCGTGTCATAATATTAGTTACCAAACTCCTTTTTTGTTTACGCGGGGAATCTGTTTATAGACCATCCTCCGGTACCCTGGGTGGGCTCAGAGGGATGTGGGACTCGGCCTGGGCAGCCCATACCCACTAAACCTACCGCGAATGCCATCAGCCGTTACGAGCGGGTGTCCCTGATCTGTCAGCGACAGGACACCCCAACGACCGACCGGTCCCGGCAAAGACCGGCCTTCACCCTCAAGGGGACTCCTCCGGCACTCAGAGAAGTCCCGACGACGCCGAAGCATGCTGGGGCCAGGTTCAGGACTAGTTACCAAACTCCTTCGAAACGGGTTGTAACGTCTTACCTTACATTAGATATAATAATGTGGTGGAGGGTATCTGCTTCTCAACTTGAATAAATCAGTCAGTTGCTATCGCATGCCTTTTATTGACGTATCACTGGCGACGAACCGATTTTTATGAAATTTTATATGCATATTTAGTAGGCCTGAGAATCTTCTACTATCTATTTTTCATATCCCTAAGTGATAAGAGTTATTCACCACTAAACGTTTTTTTACCAAATTTTTATTTTTCATTTTTTATAAAGTTAAAGTTAAAGTTACAGCCTTTATATATATATATATAATATATATGTCCCACTGCTGGGCACAGGCCTTCTGTAAAAAGAGTATAAGGGCATAGTCCACCACGCGGCCCTAGTGCGGATTGAATTTTCTAAGACATGTAGGTTTCCTCACGATGTTTGCCTTCGCCGCCGAGCGCGTGGTTAATCGGCACATAAAATTGCAACAGCAAATTTATTGGTGCCGGCACCGGGGATCGAACTCGGGTTGCTAGCGTACTATGCAACAAGAGCCAACCGCCCGGACACTGAGCTACCACGGCTCTCTGAGCTACGACATTTTTATAATTATAATTTTATAATGTGCCATTAAAAATACACGTAACCCTAAATTTTCACTCTTCTATCTTCAAACCCAATTTAGTAATTTAATCAGTTTTCATCTCGTTCGATAACTGATCAACGACAAATAATGGCAAAACAACGTTTGCCGAGTCAACAAGTTATAATCTAAAGTACATATAGAATAATAGATAATATAAAATAAGCGTCAATAGGCTGATGGTTTAGGCTACAGTCTGCGCATCGTAAGGTGGTAGATTCGAATCCACCATTCGACTATTGACGTGAACCATCTCCTAGCACATGCTTAAGCTTAGGTGGAATGGTTAACAAGAATATTATTAATATTTCTGAAAAAAAAAGAAATATTGCTTAGCTTTCTTTGTAAAAAAAAATTGGTGGTCGTCAGTTTGAATCCCAGTCATTCAAAGGGTAATAAATCAATACCACGACCGAGCACGGCATACCTCTTTCGTTCCGTCCGTTGCTTTCAAGCATTTTTAACATCTTCCTTCTTTAGTATAACACCAATCAGGTCGATATAGGTGTCACGTCCACCAGATTTCCAGCATAATATAGAATCGCCGCTATTATACGACACCAACAATTCATACTACGCTGACTAAAATTACGTGTATATTCCGCTAAATTGAGCTGAATCAAAGAAAGTAAATGATAAAGGAAAAATAATTTGTCATGGATAAATTAACTATTTCTCTTTTCAATCGCTCCCCCATTGCTCGTGACTCTTTTCTCGGCTCATCACCTGTCCATAGCTCTGTTCAGTCGCGTCCCTGGTAGATGACTCCAGTTCTTCGGAGATCTGGTTCTGGTTATCTGGTTGGTTCTTTCGGACTTCGGTCTCTTAACTAAATTAACTATTACGGGTGCTGAAATTGAAATAAATATCTTAATTAATATTAATGTTATCACGTTTTCCTTTCCCAAGCATCTACTGTTAAGTATACTTTTAAGAGTCCAAGGTCCTTGAATTCATATTTTGCATCAATACAACCATCGATACTCGAATCGAAATTTCCATCTGCATATTTACCCTTACCTCCTACATTGCTTACTGACTTCAACACATTTGTAGTAATTGGATTTCTGTCAGAATCGTAACACATATTCGAATATTCGTTCAAATAATTATGAGAACTACCAAAGCCATAATTGTGCGTAATTCTACAACTACTAGTGAATTTTGCTTATTTTTTATATTAATAACTGCATGACTATCAACATTTATTTGTGAAGTGAGTTACGTGCAACGAAGGTAACCGACATAGCCCACCCTACATGCAAGTTAAAGTGGCAATACAGGGCACATAGCGCTACGAATAGTTGGCATCCTTTTGGAAATCGTTGTATGAGGTCCACGTCCAGCAGTGGATTTCCTAGGGCTGAAATGATGGTGATGAATGTAATGAAAGAATATCACAATTCCAGTCTGACTATAAGGATAATGTTATTTTATATAAAATTAAATCGCTTCAGGGTCGATGAACACGCCTGTAATAACAAGGATCCTTTGCGTTGTCTGCGTCTCTCCAAACATTGAGATATATCACATATAGATATAGCAGTAACAGTCATGGCCGCCATAACGCTAGATCGAACAGAGCGGAAGGGTGCATATCAAATCGGTCAGTCTGTCACAGCAACTGTTGCCACGGATGCATTTCCAGATTGCTGAATGTAATATTAAATGTTGCTCTATGTCTATAACGTACTCTCCACTACACTACATTCACAATTGTAATTGATAGCACTACGCATTACAAATATAAAGACAAAATTTGTTATTGTTATTGTGCTAGAAATTATTACAAGATCTGAGCATTTTTAAAGTTTTGATTCAAAAAGAAAAATCTTTATGAATACGGGCTTGTTGCTTAAGGCATGAGAGTACGTAAGACAAGTAATAAAAATTACAAACCACAAAAATTAATAAGCCAAACAAATAAACAAAACTATTTTGCGACTTCTTTACAGCTACCGCCGTCCGCTTTTGTCTGTTCTTACTAAGGCATCGGCCTTGTGATAATATAAATTCTACGAGTATTACATGGCCTTGTGATCGGCCATGTAATAGAATTTAAGACTATCACCACGTACCGTGCTCAAATCTTAGAATGTTATTTCTTGTTTTTAGTAAACCGAAAAACCTACTAATATATTTACGAGTATACCAAAAACCGACTTTAAATCGAATCAATCTTTAAACTCTATAACGCGGGCCGCCCTCTTTGTATTTCCGAATTATGGTAGAAATATTTAGAAATAGAATCATACGGAATATTACCAAACTCTAATCAAACTACTCTCGAAGTGCATCCTTTCCAATAAAAAAATGAAAAATCGAAATCAGTGAAAGTGAAATTGAGTTATACGGTTTTATCATGGATTCGACCAAATTGAAATGGGACCGGACTGGAAGCCACCCATAAAAAAAATCATCATCACAAAAACTGTACATACGATTTGAAAATCTCCTCCTTTTTTGAAGTCCGTTGAAAATTACTGTGATATTATATAATATCCGTATTGTTACTTATTAAAGCAGCTATTTATAGCACATGATAAAGCAGCTTTAATAAGTAACAAAGAAATAAATCGTTTCCCATTTTATTGTTAAAAAATACAAGAAAGAGTGATCGTGAATTCTCTTTTCTTCTGATTTTACTGTGCAAATATTATGCTAGGTAGTGTACTGTACGTGAGTAATTGAATTGCAAGCGAGCTGGCGTCGGCAGCACGTGCGGCGGGCTCTAGGGACCCCGTGCCGGCAATATTTTGTTTTATCTATTTTTAATGGCATCTCTTGGGTTAATCATCGGTGCTGATTTAATAGAAAATTGTTTATTTTCGCTTGCCAAGGGATTTATGGGTTAAAGCGTCAATAACCTAATGGTTTAGGGTACGGTCTGCGAATCGTAAGGTCGTAGGCTCGAATCCCACCATTCGACTATTGAAGTGAACCATCTCCTAGCACGAGTTACAGCAGTTAACAAGAATTTTACTAATAATTCTGAAAAAAAATATTGCTAGATTTCTTTTTAAAAAAAACGTTGTACGTATCTAGGCTGCTGTTATAAATATCACATAATTAATTGGAACTTTAACAATGTTTATAATTATTTATTGCGATATAGCAAAAATTACTAATTTATATTACATTGCTGCTATTAACAACCATTCTCGTATCGGAATACAAATACTTTATTCATAAATTTCCTTACAAATACACGAACTCCCTGACTACTCAACTAGGAGTTATACCTGTATCTCAGGAATCAGTGCCCTCTCCCACTGCCATAAATCAATTTCATTTTCAAATTAATTTCACCAAACATAAAGAAAAATATATTTAATTTAACAAAGATATAGGAGATAGTATAGTAAAAAATTATTTTTTTTTTCATTTATTATGGAGGGTTTGATCAAAATTGATCATATCACCCTCATAAAAAACCTTATAATAAATTTTTACACACAACATCAAAACACGAATACTCAATATGACTATTACCTGCGTTTCAGGCCCGCTCTAACGAGGTGGTATAGCATTCTTGCCTGATCCGACTCCGGAAAGGCCAAAAAAAAAAATTCGTTTATAAATAAATAAATATTGAATGTACTGACGACTGTACGTTTTTCGCGTAACTTTCTCCCACGCACTGTCAACTTGTAGAACTAACTGTCGCCAGCGGTGTTTCCGAACGTTTACGATTTAGGGACCTACAAGAAACGAGCCTATTCCTATCTCAAAGGTCGGCAACGCACGTACAGCTCCTCTGGTGCTGTGGATGTTCATGGGCGACGGTGATCACTTAAGCTGAGCCGTATGCTCGTTTGCCACTTTTCATATAAAAAAAAAGAATGGGCGTTAATTGTTTTTATTACCAAACCTTTTAAGACATTTAATGCTGATTGCATTGTAAGATGCATCCATAAGTGCCGTTTTTAGTAATGACTAGTAGTACTGTCGCCATACATTTTAAGTAATAAGTAGTAATTATGTATTAAATGATATTTTTGATAATATTTATAACAATTTATGTAAATTTTTATAGCCTATTTATAACAATAGGCTATTGCGTCTTTTTCATTCTGTGATTTTTTAATTATGTTTTTAGAATTTATTTAAAACACGGCGCCGTGTAATTGGCACTGAATGTGTTAAACACATATAATTTATTTTTTACTAATATAACGATAGTAAATGTGTGCTTGTTTGATATGTCCTAGATTTTGTTTATCACAACAGAATTCTAAATTCATCATCCGACATTTTCATATTCCACAAAATCAGTGAAGTTTTCGAACCGATGCGATATGCGGATGTTCTATATCTTCCGTTAGTAACATAAACTTTTTTTAATGACAGTAAATAAAAAAACAAACCCAATTTCTCTTATCACACATCGTATGTTGTTGAACAAAGCAATAGGTTAACGTATTGAGTTATTCAACAGTATTAAAGAAAAACTAAATATATAAATGTAAATAATAACAAAAGAAAAGAATGAAAGTTTATTTCTATGTTTTGACTTTTCAAAGTCAAAGGTCATACTGCCAGAATGGTTTACACCAGGAGTTCCCAACCTTTTTGTACTCTAGCGCACATTCTAAAATATCGGTCGATTGGCGGGCATCGCTTATTTTTAATAGACCAACTCCTTTCATAACTTCTCATTTTCCCATCATATATTTTCTTATATTCATAATTTATTAATAAATAATAAACAAAAATGTTTCAAAATAATTAAATTATTATTCAAATTGCATACAACTAGAGAAATGCATTTACAAAACGTAGTAATAATTCACATTTTCAATTAATGTTTAAGAAAAAAATCTGTCTGTGTCGAATGGCGAGGACGAGGTTTTTTTTTTTCTTTCAATAAAGCGCAACCACAGACTTATGTCCGTCCTCTTTTGTAATGTTCTTGAATTGGTTGCATTAATAAGGGCGCTACCTCTACAGTTACAAAATATTTTTTATATTGCCCGATTTTTGAAGGTGGTGTTGGAGAATGCTCTGGTTCACGCGTCGAAGATTGACGTATGCCGCTACAGCGTGGTACGATTTACCAGTAACAGTGCAAGGATCCGCATCCAAGCACAACAAAATATAACCCTTAGGATGATCCTAAACGCGGGGTGTTACGTCAGAAATGACGTAATACAACGCGATTTAGGCATCGAACCGATTCACGAATTTGTCACGAGACTAGCTCGTAACTTTTTCGACCGTGCGGACAACGGTCCGCACGAACACCTGCGCGGCAACACGCACGTCCTCCTGACGTGCCCCGTAGGTTCAAATTCCCCTATTCTAGGAAGCTTTTGAACATATAGGCCCCCCTCTCGACCACCGTCTCAATCGACACCGAAAGGTTGGGAGGGCGTAGTAGATAGATTCGTCGACGCTTGAGGGATTAGCCACGACGCAAAAATAGTTATACCTAAAAAATCCGTGTTAAAACGGTACCCAAGACCAGGGGAGCAGTCGCCCCCTGCGCTGATAACCCGGGTAATGGGGTAACACCCCGAGGCCCGTACCTGCGAGGTTCCCGGGAACCTTGTAGATGACTCCACACACACGCGTCGAAGACGCCCCTTGCATTGTTATAAGTTTCTCCGCGACCGATGCGTCCCTGTTTCTCTTGGCCATTTTTAGGTTGTAGTATATAAGTCTTTTTTGATGAGGCCGTTTCCCTTGTCACCAGTCTTCCTGTGGCGTCATCATAGTCGTCTGTGTAATAGACACAACTGTGTGTCTGGATGCGAGCACGAGGTTGGGAACCTCTGGTTTACACAATAACTTGGCATTCTGACACAATAGCAAAGCAATGCTAGGGCCATGTTACTTAGCAATAAACGTAAATATTCTAGAAAATAAACTCGGCTGTTAGGTAAGAGGGTGATTGGCAAACTTTATTGGAACTCCTTCCATAATAAATTCACGGTAAAATATTGGAGTGCTAAAATTTTTTCAATCATGCTTTGTATTTAAGTCTAGAAAGTCCAATACATGCTTTTCTCGTTGAGATAACTAAAATAGTTATAGACTACAGCTATCAATTTTAGCGCATCTCTGATATCACGCTATTAATCATGTGACATGATGATTAATGGAATTACAAAAATTGTATTTTCTGTATATTAAATATTTCAATAATAAACGCGTCTCTAGAGGCGACTTCATCAAGTTCACAGTTTGAGTTGTAATCAAATAGTCTAATTCAAACAGTGTAGACAGGTAGTAATTGCTTTTTGCATAGTGTACTCAAAAATTACACGATCCTTATCTTCAAGACAGTTACGTGAACATGCGCTGTCGTCCACCATTGTTCCTACTGCCTGTCTCCAGGACTAACTTGTCCAGGAACTCTCCGCTGTCGCGCGCGGTTGGGTTTGTTAATACCATCTCACTGCACATTGATATATTTTGTTGCACAGAGTCTGTGTTTATCGAAGCTGCCTACAAATGCGTAGGTGTTTGACTCTATTATATTTATATATTATTGTCAATACATCAAGCAGCTTTTATTTGTTTTAATTTTAATAATATATATCTAACTAAGTTTTTATAACATCATATTAGTATTATCTGTAACGGTGTTATAATTTTTGTTGATTTAAATAAATAAATAAAAACAAATCTTTCATTATTCGTCCAGCAAAGGACTGGGATAGTTTGCCCACGTCTTTCTTTCCCTCCGATTACAATGTGGGTGTTTCTAAGACTAGTGAGCATGAGGTATTTAATAAACTAGTACACCTGCCATCAAGGACATTTCTACTTAACATTAGCATTGGAATCGTTATCTCTTGCACAGGCTAGATCACTACAAATCCACAAAGCGTCCATTCGCGACCGTGCGAATAATCCTCGCGCGTTACCGCTATTTTATGGGCAGGCCCCACCCCTTAGATGTTAGGAGCGTTGCTTTTGTTGAGTTTCTTCGGCCACTTCTTCTCTCAGCGCCAACGCTTCCCGAAGTGGCACTCAAAGTTAGTTTAGCTTTGAATGTCTCTTAGATTATCCGTGAAATAGCAACCGACCGAGTCGTGGTTCGGCCCTCTCGGGCGCTCTCGGATCGGAATGCTTACGCGTAACATAGTAACCGTCCAAGCCGAGGTTACCCCTCACCTGGGGACCCTTGTGTCGAGTTACTAGCAATAGAGGTTCAGGCTAAGCGACCTAAGAGCTCTGCCACCTCTCAATCCGGTGAAGCAGTCAAGGCCAGCTTCTCTGGCCAATCTGTGTAGTCCGTCAAAAAAATAATTGTTATCTTTTACTTAGAAAGTATCCGAAAGTATATTTTTATTATTCTTTGCCCATAGATTAAATAAATTAGGTCATAGAAAATCTAAAAACGTACCGCTTTTTTCGTTTTTTTCTAAGATTGCTTAATTTACTTAATTTAATATTTACATTCATATTCGATTATAAGAAATGATTCAGATCTCTTGTTAAGTCTAAGTAATACGGGTCGACTCATTTTCAATAGTTCACAAGAACAACGGTAGATGTGGGTATTTAGAGAGCGATTTGTGAAACATAAGGTAATGCAAAATGCTAACGTAGAATATATAGCCCATTCGATACTTTTTTTTTCTCTACTACTCCTAACGCCATCTGTCGGTGTAAGTAAGCAATAACTCTGTATTACAACCCTGTAATATGAAGATGTTATTGAATCGTACGTCTTTTTATTATCTTATAGAAAAACAACATTGACTGCATACTTTTTAACTGAGTATAAAAAAGAGGTTCTCTATAGCTCTTTATATATTTGCTTATGTAGTCAAACGCCTTAATTTATTTACTTTGTTTGATTTAAATTTATTTTGTTGAAAAGGATTTGGTTTCAATTGGGTCCCATATAAATTTTGTAGACATAGGAAATTGGTTTCGGAAAATATTCCAGAGAACTCCTAACAATCGTATGGAAGAATACTTGTTGATTGTAATATTAATAGATTATGACAATCAAAGACTAAACAAGTATTCCATGAAGAGAACAATTAGGAATGTGAAAGAAGAAGAAGGTCTTCTACTTCAAATGCCTTCCACTACTGGAGGTTGGTCGTCAGCTCAGCGAACTTATCTCTGTCGAGTGCCAAGCGAAGCAGTTGTTCGACGCTGGGAATGCTGGTTTACTTTCTGATGTTTCGCAACCACGACTTTTTCCTACGTCTAGCGCGTCTCTTCCCTGCTATTTTGCCCATAGTAATTAGTTGGAGAAGCTGATATCTTTCGTATCGCAAGACATGACCTAGGTAGGCGACTTTTCTCTGTTTGACTGTCTTCTTTCCAACGAAGAATGAAGATAATAAAAAAAATTCCGTGTAATATCTTTCGTTTGATTTTAAGTTTTTGTTCTTACGTGAGCTTAGATCATTATTCGGAGATCGTTCTTACAACATTTTGAATCAAGGATGTCCGCATGAACCATCGCGTGATTACTTATAAATTCCATAAATAAATATAAGATTGCTTGCAATTTAATTCATTTATTCTCAAAGAGATCCGTTCAATGTTTACAAGAAAAAATTGCCATCTACGATGAAAGTTTCGATCAGCCTTTCAAGACAGCAGACGACGTAACAAATTGTAGTGGCCTGTCATTACGGTATACTGGCGACTTGCCAGGGATACACGGCTATAATTTAGATTGTTTCGTGTATCATTTCAGCATTGAAAACGATAAAATTTAACGGTTATGGCGCAACGTATGTTGGCGAGGCTACTGTGTCTCCGACGCGGGGTGAGAATCAACCTGTTATAGATATGCACATTATTTATGAAGTTAACAAAATGTATGGGATTATGTTTCCTATGTTAGTGTTTGGTATACAACACCTAACACGTGACGTCAGCCACACGCGCGGCATTTTGGTCGCACATCCGGCACGAAGGACCAAAATGTGGGGCGCGAGGATTGCAAGTCAAAAATGTATAGTATGTTTTAAAATTGAATGCATTCGGTTGTGACGGTTCCGTTTAATGCACTGAAGTTGTTGGCTCGACGTGCGGCCAAAATGCCGCGCGTGCGGTTGACGTCACGTATTAGATGTTGTACACCGAACAGTAAGCATGAGGCATTTTCTTGTATAAAATAAAGCGAGGAGACGATTAGTATGATCACATCAGGTGAAGTTAATGTTTCGAGCCTGTCGATGACAATACGATGTACAGATAGAGAATGAGAATTGATTTTCCTTCGTAATTTTTTGGAAAAGTTCGTATTGTACATAAACTATTTCTGTCGTCCAGCCGTAGTAGATGAAATCAAAAAACAATAGAAATAAAATCAAGTATTAATTTTTATTATTTTTTTTAATTACCTGCGGTCAACTATGACAAGTGCGAAACAAGTGGTCTCCCACTCTATAACGCGTACCCCTAAGCCAGTAATTAAAGTTAATTCGCGTTAACATTCGCTTTATTTAAACATTTCAATTCTGTTGTTGTTATATGTACAACGAATAAACTGTACACATTTTAGTACTAACATCAAAACAAACATATGTTTTAAAAAGTTTTAACCACAATAGTTACTTTATCTGTACAAACCAGACAGAAACAAATTAACTACACCAAACACCAGGGTCCGCAGAATTAGTAACTTTAAAGTCTTTGAATGCAACTCCAAAATTAACTCCTAGAGGAATATTTAGTTACTGAGCTGAAGCAAAATTGCAACTTACAGAAAATAAAACGATAATACAAAAAAACATCTCAGAGCCATTAGAAAGTTAACCACTTAGGGTTAATACAAAGTAAATACAAAGACCTAATCGAGTGGCGAAACATTGTTGGGTCAGCCATAACTCATAAAGGATAGTAGAGGAGAAGAAAATTAGACCACACGATTGAAGTATAAATTCTTTAGCTCCATATGTATATAGGTGTAGGCCTATTATATGTGATACAAATAATAGGCCTACACTGTGTCTTAGATATACGAAACTCAACTAGCTATGAGGGAAAGAGAAAATGTGTGCTCTTTTCTTTCTATTAACTTCCCTTCGCCTCACCGATCACACTTTTCGTAATGCATTCAGTAGCTTACTCCCGACGTCAAGCGTGCATAAAATTTTAGTTTTACTTTTACTTTAAAAAATCTGCCCTCACGTCCTCACCTCACACCTCACAGTCTCCCCTGCTACGGTTAAAATTGTCTTCCACTTTGTATATCTAGCGCGATCCACAAAAAGTGTAACATCGTTGTTTGTCCATTGCGCAATCTGGAACTCGCAAAGAGGTCAACGTAAATATTATAACGTTTTACATTCTACTGAACATTATGGAAACTAACTGGAAATGAAAGAATGAGCATTTATTGCAACACAACTAAAATATATAGTAACAAATAAATAATTATACAATACTTGAGAAAGTACTGTGCGATGAAATTTGTCATAATGTGGTTGTAGATTTATTGGTAACTTTCAAACATTTTATGGTATACTTGACGATAAGTCTCGAACAATACCTCGAGAGATTTTTGCTGGATAGGCTGGGACAGGCTGGCTGGTTATATATGACCCTTGACATATAGAAGGCAGTACTTTTGGACAGGGAACGCATTTTGTTTACTTCAACATTGATTCAAGAATGTATAATTTGAAAACTTTGTAATGACTCGCAATAAATCATGTGGCAATTTACGCTAAAGTCAGCCAAGCGAGTTAAGTTGCCAGTAAAACGTGCAAGATTGCGTTGACTGTCATTAGAATAACGTATTAAAATAAGCGAAGCGGAACAGCCAACTCTTCAGTCTTCGTTTTATGACTGATGTAAAAGCTAAAATTGATATTAATTTTTAGTGTTTATGTGTCTGACATGTTTGAATATTGCAATAAGAAATTCATCATCCACGATCCTGTCTGAGATGTGAATAATAATATTAAAAAAATAAATTGAATAAAATAATAATAACATCGTTACATTCAACAAATTCGCTTATACAATATAAGTACATCACCATGCAAAAAGCTGCTATACATGTCGAATTGTTCGGAAGTTCTTGCAAGACGAAATAGCAGCCTTTATTTTATTTATTTAGACAACCCTCAATTTGTAACCAACTTGACGTAAGCCCCTGGTTTTTTCCAGCCCTGTAGTTCGGCCTAGGTATAAGACATAAGACCACGGTATCCCCTGCCTGTCGTAGAAGGCGACTAACGTACCTCCTCCCCCTCCCGGGACGTTCTCTCCTTGAGCACAGCAAAGAGAGGCTCCGGTGCGTTCGGCTGGAGATCCCGGAGCCCCTCACCATGCACAGAGGAAACCCCACATAACCGCCGCCTTCCCCCCGGCGATGGCGGGGTATCGTTTTGAAGATTTCCTCCCCGTTAACAAAAAAAAGGCCCGTGGTTTTCATTAAAGCCGAAACTCACCTATATCACCATGCAGAAAGCTGCTGTACTTAATATTTGCCGAATTGTTCGAAAGTTCTTGCAGGACGAATTACCTACCGTAGATAACGAATATCTAACGCACTCATTAACCTACTCATTAAAGCCGAAACTCTTTGGTTTCGAGAAAGAAAAACTGTAAAATATCTGTTGGGTAATATGAAAATGTTGGGTAGTAGGAAAATATATTAGGAAAATGTTTCTGACACGCGGCCTATAAAACGGAGATCTTGCCGACCTCAGGGCACTTGCGGTCAGGCGTTGTCTTGGTGAGATCTTTCCGATATTATTTTACGTTGTAAATTTGTGTCGGCTCGCTGCCCGACTTTAATTTTGTTATTTACTTTTGTACTGAACTATTTTGTTATTTACTTTTGTACCGAACCAATTATATTGAAAATAATACGTCCTACGAGTTTCTTGTCGGTTCTTCTCGTAGTAGAGTATTTTCGAACCGACGGTAGCTTCAGTAAATTTCATTTGAATTAAATAAAAGTTACGATAACCTGACGTCGAGGATTTTATTTTTAGTTTATATACTAGTAGTTTACAACATCAGAAGTGGGATTCGCAGTCCACTTTAGTTAGTTTTCTAACATCAGAAGTGGGATTCGTACTTTTAGGGCCCATTTCGGCTTGGCTTAATTTTCTTTAGTTTGATGTGTGCTCTGTTTTCTTTGATGGTGAGTTTTCACTCTATTTTTCTTGAGATTTTGTGATGTTAAATTTCCTGATATGAGGAAAAGAGTACATTAGGCGCGCTGTTTGGGGTTTGAGCCCTTAAGCCTGGAGTAATAGTGTCTTGGAGTGCATCGGACAGATTATTCTAGGGGATTTCGGACCCGGGATAACATTTGTCTTGGAGTGCATCGGACATGTTATCCCGGGAGGGACCTCGGGCTTGGGACAACGGTTTATCTTGGAGTGCATCGGATACGTTGTCTTGAGGTCCCTTGACTGAATTGTCTTCAGTTGTTTTGCCGTTTGATTTGTTTTGAGCTTGGAAACTTGACTTGGTCAGTTGTCCTGAGCTGGTTTGGATCGTTATGATTGTTGGCAAATGTTGTTCGCACCGTGCGAGATTTGCCAATAATCACCGACATTGAGCAACCCATTGAGTTGACTGAGCCACAACCGACAGGAAGGGAGGATCTTACGCATTCTTTCGCGATTGTCGTTCAAGGCGGAAACCGAGTACCTTGGGCGAAGTATAGGTCAGGGTCAGGTACGGCCGAGCCCTGATAAGGTCAAAGCATTGACAGACGCACCTGAGCCAACGACTGTTAGGCAGTTGGGGTATCGAGCAACAAGTTGCGCGTGGTTGCATTGTTGTGTGTTGACCGACGAGCCGGTACTTGCAATTTGTTGACTCTTCTTTGCCGATTGAGGTCCACACAGATGCGGGTTCGATCGGTTATGGAGCAGTCTTGCTGCAGGTTCACGAGGGTGGCTACAAGAGAGTGGTAGCCTACTTTTCTAAGCTCACCCAAGGTGTGGAGAGTAAATATCACTCTTACGAGCTTGAAACTCTCGCAGTGGTTAAGGCTTTGCAGCACTTTAGGGCATTATCTTGTTGGTGTGCACTTCACCGTGGTCACGGATTGTAACGCGTTGAAACTTACGCAACGTAAGAAAGACTTGTTACCTAGAGTGATCCGGTGGTGGGTATATCTTCAGGATTTTGATTTCGAGTTAGATTACCGAAAGGGTACTCTGATGTCACGCGCCGACGCATTTTCGAAGTTTTGTCTCTTGTACCCTATGTACGGGCAGGATTAAGCGTCGCTTCACAAATGTGATTTCCTGTTTGGGGCCCCTAGATTGATTGTTGCCGGTGGAGAGCATGTGTTCCAGGGTGCTGACTTTCTCAAGTGGGTCCGGGGAGTCGGGGTAGATGTTCATCTGATGGAGCGGTACTGCAGGACGGTGCTCAACATGGTTCGAGTAGAAGCCAATTACCGACAGCGGAGTGGCCAGAGTTGGTATCGAGGCCGCGATACCGCTTATTCGTGGTCTGGTTCGTGATGTGGCTCTTGTTCTGGCAGAGAAGCGTTGCGAGAAATGAGTCGACAGCGAACATGGGAACATTTGCAGCGAGGCCAGGCTGCGCAGGACGAGTGCGCCATGAGAGGAGGCGCCCTCGTCGGGGCTTCGAGCTTAACTTTTGGTATTTGTAAACGAGCAGGCACAATCTTCTGGCAAGCCAGACTCGGGCATGCGTGGTCCCTGCCGAGTGGTGAAGATTCTGCTTCGGGGGCGCTACGAGCTGCGACTTCTGTCTGGCACTTGCGGGAGGTCTGCGCTAGCGGCGGACGAATACATGGTCCCGTGGCGTGGAGTGGACTCCTGATACCAGCAAACGAACAGTCGGCGAGCGCGGAGCTACAACCTGGTACATCTGGGATACAGACACTGCCGAGCAGCGTGATCCGGTGACCGTCGGACCACAGCCTTGTGCCGGAGCATCTATGCCCTTGTTAGATATTTAAGTAGATTAGAGTTAAGGGAGCCCGAGGACGGACTCCTGGCAGGAAGGCCGTGTTGGATAATATGAAAAATGTTGGGTAGTAGGAAAATATATTAGGAAAATGTTTCTGACACGCGGCCTATAAAAACGGAGATCTTGCCGACCTCAGGGCACTTGCGGTCCAGGCGTTGTCTTGGTGAGATCTTTCCGATATTATTTTACGTTGTAAATTTGTGTCGGCTCGCTGCCCGACTTTAATTTTGTTATTTACTTTTGTACTGAACTATTTTTGTTATTTACTTTTGTACCGAACCAATTATATTGAAAATAATACGTCCTACGAGTTTCTTGTCGGTTCTTCTCGTAGTAGAGTATTTTCGAACCGACGGTAGCTTCAGTAAATTTCATTTGAATTAAATAAAAGTTACGATAACCTGACGTCGAGGATTTTATTTTTTAGTTTATATACTAGTAGTTTACAACATCAGAAGTGGGATTCGCAGTCCACTTTAGTTAGTTTTCTAACATATCAATAATAATAATAAATGATTATTTATTCATCTATCAAAAATTTACATACAGCACATAACTTATCGTACAGATTTAAGTAGAAGAAGTGAAAGACTGGTGTCTATATTAGGGTACCCCGTCAGACAGATCAACAGCCCCGCCATAGTTATAATATTACTGTATTGTTTCACACACGTGTGTGCGGTGTGTGTGTGTGTGTGTGTAAGTTCATGTATGTGTTTATGTATTTTGTTTTTATATAAAAAGATAATCTAAACTCAATTGTTAACAATATAAACAGCTTCATTTGTATTTTAAATTACAATTCAAACATCATCACGCGTTCTGTTTCTCTTTCAGGCACATTTGTATTTAGTACTACCGATATTTACTTTCTTAAATTATTTACTTATATAATAATTATTCAAATATTTATATAATAAGCAAACTAAGACACTTAAAACAGCAACCCTTATCCAGCTTGTGTACTTTTATTGTAATATTCTGTTTACGAGGTTTGACCCAACGATATTAAAGTTACGACCAACCTTTCGTGACGAGTTACCTACGATGTTACAAACTGTACTGTGTGTATCCGACGCCATTGTCTAAACACATGCGTGTTGGGGATAAGAGTCGTAACTATAAATTCAACAATATAGCTTGACGTCACATAAAACAAGTCCGTTTTATTGTCTGTAAACCAAATCACAACCATTGTCAAGAACGCAACACTGGGTGTTAAATGAAATTAAAAAAACAATAAAATTTAAGAATTTAGTGTCGATGAGCTGTATAATTTTTTTCAACCGATTTCAAAAAAGGAGGATCTCAATTGGTCTATAAGTTTTTTTTATCTTTTTTTTTTGTTACTGTATAACTTTCGACTGGGTGCACCAATTTAGATGATTGTTTTTATTTTTGTTTGATAGCTGGTGTTTCCCGTGTTTTTTAGTCCTCATTCTGACAATGACACTCACGAGAAATACATATAAGTGTAAAATTTACATCAAGTATATATGCCACAAATGGACGAATAACTCAATACCACGCCAACCAATATCGATTATTATTTTTTTATTAGAAAAGATATACTTTAAGAGTAGTTTGAAGAAATAAACTTGACTTGAACGTCTCCTAACACAAGCCTAAGCTTATTTGGAATGGTTAACAAGAATGTTGGTAATATTTATGAAAAAAGAAATTATTAGCATACTTAAAAAAAAAACACTCGTATTCATGAATAATGACAATAAAGTGAATTTCTTTATTCAATTGTCATCTTACAAAAGTTACACTATTTAGGTATAATCGGGTAATAACTTGTCCTAGACAGAGTTCCAACACGGTAGGGAGAGCAAATATTGAATCAAGACGAGTTCTTCAGTAGACAAGACAAACCCGCACCCCGACGTTAATTAATTATTAACTTTCACTGGATATTCCATTATTTTAAATGTATTCTAGAAACTTTTAAAGAATGCTGATTTATGTGAAATTATAATTACAGGTATTATTTTACTTGTCTCAATGTAAAATTCAATTCAATTCAAGTTAATTAAATAAAATAATCCGGCCATATATGTCGAATCAGTGAAGGCAGATGGGGTAGGCAAACCCTGCAATTTAGCCCGTGCATGGGAAAGACTGGACCATCTTGCTTCCAGATGGCCCTGAAGTAGCTAGATGCGGAAAGCGGAGGAATACGGTCCTCCGTTGGAATATTTTTTGCTATTATAATTTTTTTTTGAGGCGGCTTGCACTTACAAAATAACAATTGACAGACGACTTGCAAAATAACAATGTCAAAAACTATCAGAACATAATATAATGACATGTGATAGAGGATATAAAATTGAAAATCTTCAATACATCAAAACTGTCTTCACAAGCGTACTTCGATAAAGAAGCGCACACTCGCTTCGATTTAGTTGCGTAGTGTTTTATCTGTGAGCCGCTTACTCGAATTGACTTTAAACAACAATGAAAAATGAATTTCTAGTAAACAAAACACACAGTCATTAAAATACTTATACATTTTAATAACAACATACTAAGTAACCATTGAAGTTTTAAAATTACAATTTTTTTTTAAAGAAAACTAGCAATATTTCTTTTTTTTTTTCAGAAATATTACTAACAATCTTGTTAACCATTCCAACTAAGCTTAAGCTTGTGCTAGGACATGGTTCACGGCAATAGTCGAATGGTGGATTCGAACCCACGACCTTACGATTCGCAGGCCGTACCCTAAGCCATTAGGCTATTAACGCTTCGCATAAATGCATAGATTTAAGTCTTTTAATGGTTTTTGCTAGCTTTATTACAATAATTGCTTACCAGATTGTATTTGATCATCACCATCTTTGAAGATCTATTTACGAAAAGAAAAAAAAAGACGTCCCTATGAGAATGTTCGTTTCTTAAAAAAGAGCCCGTTTGTTTTTTCTTCAGTAAATAATGTCTTACATACAATTTATATTAAGAACTATCTTAATTGTCGTATGTCACATTCATATTTGATTGTATTAAAACAACCTCTTACATACATTTAAACTGTTAACGGTGTAGACAGTAACAACATTTTTTGTCGCATTTCACCTAACTTACGCACGCTTGTGCCGCACCACATTGTCTCATACCCACACATTTTACTTTAACGGTATAGTATTTATATCAAATATGAAAATACCTTATACTTTATTTGTACAAAATTATTTAAACTAATGTAATTAGTCCTATAAATAATCGTATATAAATACTAATCTTTAGTATTGGCGTGTAGTGTAAGGGTCTACAAGTGTTTGTAGAAAGTCCTTAGCTGTCCGTAACACAGGTCTATGACCTACTTCTCTGAGTGCCGGAGGAATCCCCTCGAGGGTGAAGCCCGGTCTTGCCGAGACCGGCCGGTCGTTGGGGTGTCCTGTCGCTGACAGATCCGGGGCACCCCGCTCATAACGGCTGATGGCATTCGCGGTAGGTTTAGTGGGTATGGGCTGCCCAGGCCGAGTCCCACACATCCCTCCGGGCCCACCCAGGGTACCGGAGGATGGTTAATAACTCGATTCCCCCGCGTTAACAAAAAAAAAAAAAAAAAAGGTCTATGACCTAGCACGGCGGCTAAAGTTAGTGTTAAGAATTACCCTTTTTTGCCTAACATTGCTATTTATTTTAATTCTAAATTTAATTCTTATCTATGTTAATTTTGTTTGTGTTTTTATATAGATAAATAAAAATTTATTTCTTTCTTTTTTAACTTATTAAACTTACAAGTGACAGGTCGTGCATCCATCGTTCTTACACTGGTTCGCAAATTAGCGTGATTTTATTAAGAGAAAACAAATAGTCACCACCCCATATTTGTTGTAAATCGATAATTCTAGCCCTCTTTTCGCTGTTTTATCTTAAGATGGCACAAGCTGAGAAACGAAATTCAATATTATAAGAACAAGCGAAACTTCCCGCTGTAGGTGGAAGCAGCTAATAACTATTCGTGGACAGAACTCCAACAGGGGAGACGAAGACAAATATTGAGTCAGCTAAGTTTCTTAGTAGACAAGATAAGTCCCGGGCCCGATGTTAATTAATTATTAATATCAACCTGGCATTCTATTATTTCCATTGATTTTATACCTTATGGGGGTATTTGCTAGCATATTTCAGCCAAATACATTTGACATTTACTAACAACCTGCAAGATATCTTCCCAATTACACTATTATTACACACTGTAGTTATGTAAGTGTATGTATCACATTGTAAGTTCAACCACTGTATATCATAACTTACATGATGTTCTTGTAATTTATGATATCACATCAAATTCGAGTCTACTTACGCTAAAATTGAATTTAAGGTGTCAATAGCCTATAGATTTAAGATACAGTTTGCGTAATATAAATTCGTGTTTTAAAACGAACCATTCGACTATAGACTACGGTTCAAGTCGTCCCTTAGTGTGTCTTTTCTGTAAAAATTTACTAAATTTGTAATAATTTTACTACTTGTGTATTCAGTCTTCGAAATCGTTATGATCTTGCATTAATAAAAAAAAAATAAAATTCGTAGGCTATATATACCACATCACAAACCGTAGTTTTTTTATGACGAACTACACAGATTGGCCAGAGAAGTTGGCCTTGACTGCTTCAACAGATTGAGAGGTGGCATAACTCTTAGATCACTTAGCCTGAACCTCTATCGCTAGTAACTCGACACAAGGGTAGTTCTGGGCTCACAAGAATAAGACTACGGTATCCCCTGCCTGTCGTATAAGGCGACTAAAAGGGGCCTCGGGTTCACTGGGCGACAAGGGTGGGGGCCTACGTCGTCCGCTAAGGTGGACCCGGGAAGAAGGCGACATCGGCTGGCCCGTGTAGCCTTGCACTATGAGGGCACAGGGGGGAGGGAGAAACATCCCCCCCCGGGACGTGCTCTCCTTGAGCACAGTGCAGAGGGGCTCCGGTGCGTTCCACTGGAGATCCCGGAGCCCCTCGTCATGCACCGAGGAAAGGGCCACCGGGGAGGTTATAGTGGGTAAAAACCCCACATAACCGCTGCCTTCCCCAGAAGGCGGGTATCTTTCGAAGATTTCCTCCCCGTTAACAAAAAAAAAAAAAAAAAAGGACGGTTACTATGTTACGCGTATGCATTCCGATCCGAGGGCGCCCGAAGGGGCCGAACCACGACTCGGTCGGTTGCTATTTCACGGATAAAGTCACACTGTAACCTGTATTTGAGAGTAGATATATGCGGAAGTGGTGGTTTTCCGGTTCCGGTGCTCGAAGTGTAAACATCGTAGTAGTACAGTTGTCAAACTTATTTGATTTAAAAATATATTTACGGACTGTTGGACATGGAAAATAGTGAAAAAACATAATTATAAGTGCTGTGCATTTGTGAAATTATTGATTTTGGTGTAATAAACGTGCAAAGAAGACAAATTACTATTAAATAAACACTAACAACTACCGGATGAAGGTTAGAACTTAATGACAGGGCATTTTAAAACATAGCAGTCAATGTCACTGCATTCATCGCATCGGTGTTGCCAACGTAAGAATAAAATTACCATTCCACAGCCGCGTTCCATTTTACGCAAAGAAGTTAAAACTTAAACATGGAAAATCAATTTCAAATTCTTTTTGATAAAATGAAACTCGAAATGCAGAAACAGACGGTGGAACTGAAAGAGTCTATAACTAATTCAATAATGGAAAAAATTGAAGAAAAAATAAAGCCTATTATAGCAGAAAACAAAGATATAAAGATAAAACTAATAAGTCTTGAGAAAGAGATAGAATATTTGAAAAGGGAAAAGAAGCAGAACAACATAATCATTTTCGGATTAAAAGAGGAAGAAGAATCTACTCGCACGTCAGGACTAATACAAGAGGCGAAAAAGATATTTAACAAAGACCTAAATATTAACATCGGAGATTTTGAAATACACAACATTTATCGCATCGGAAAGAAAAGGCCAGACGGAAAACCGAGACCTGTTCTGCTTGCCTTTGTCAATTTATGGAAGAAAAATGAGATAATGAAAGTCCGAAAAACCTTAAAGATATATACATCACAGAGGATTATTCTAAAGAAGTTCTGGAAAAGAGGAAAATGTTACAAAATAAATTGAAAGAAGAAAGAATGAAAGGAAACTTCGCATACCTAAAATACGACAAGCTTGTAGTAAAAGAAAATAATACAACCAACGATAAAAGAAAGAGAGAAATATCTTCATCACCGCGAGACGATACACAGGCAAAAACAACAAGTCTGGACGCCATCACAAAATAATAGGCGCAACGCTTTGATGTAATGAGAGGCAGATCTAACTCTCTGTCTTCCTTTACCGCAGATAATAAACAATAACAATTAGCTATCGGCAACCGGAAAACACAACGTCATAAAAATATAAAAAACCAAATAACTAAAAACCACCAACCTCCCCCAAGCCGACTGGTCCTCGTGGGGGAAAACGACCACGACCCTCTAAAGATAAAAACAATTAATAGGAAAAAGAAACATAACGATATACATATAGCAACTTTAAACTGTCGATCACTAGGAACCACGGAAAAACTGCAAGAACTGGAATTAGCATTGAATGAAATAAAATGGGATATAATTGGTATTAGCGAAGTGAGAAGATTAGGAGAAAGAATAGAAGATTATGGAAATTACATACTACATCACATTGGGGAGACACCCGGATTATACGGAGTCGGATTTATAATCAAAAGAAACCTTGCCAAAAACATACAAGAACTTAGAGGGATTTCGGAACGGATTGCACTTCTCAACATTAAATTACCTGTAGATGGAGAGGAAGAACAAGTATGGTCTATAATCCAAGCGTATTCACCCACAGAATCTAATAGAAAAGAAGACATAACAAAAATTGAAAAATTCTACGAAGACCTGCAATGCACCACTGCAAACGTATCAAAAAACATAATAATTATGGGTGACTTTAATGGACAGATCGGCAAACAAAAAGCGGAGAAGAAGATATCATAGGAAGCTATGGACTTGGGAATAGGAGTAAAATGGTTCGCGACTAGTGACCTTTGCTACCGAAAATAAATTAAATATCCTAAACAGTTTTACAAGAAGAAACCATCAAAGAAATGGACATGGATTTCTCCTAGTGGACGATATAAAAACGAGATCGATTATATTATGTCTAATAATAGAAAAGTTTTTAAAGATTTGTCAGTTTTAAATAATTTTAATTTTAACTCAGATCATAGAATGGTTAGAGCAAAACTGTCAGGAACACGTTCTAAGAGAGCACGACAATTCCACAACAGTATGAAAGCCATCGAATGCACCGGTAGCACTGACCTACTTCTGAACAACCTCGAAATATCCTTGCATGTGGGAAAATCAGAATGTATATCGACCCAAGAAAAATACACCAGATTGATCAAACAATTAAAATCAGAAACAAAACAAGTGAACATAACTAGTAGGACAGCGATATCAGTTAAAAGTAAACAATTATTACAGGAGCGAAAAGATCTTATAAAACAAAGAAAAAATGATAACAATAGAAATGGCCAAAAGATAACAGAAATAAGCAAAAAGATTAGCGAACAACTTAGAAAAGAACGGAAAACAAAAAGGTTAACAACATTAAAAAAGCATATAGAAAAAACAGGAGGAATCAAGAAGGCGCTAAAAGAAATGAACTACAAAAAAGACTGGATTCCAAATATGAAAAATAAATATGGCGGAAAAACTAGCAAAAGAACAGAAATACTAAGAATTGCTACGGAATACTATCAAAATTTATACCAAAGTCGTAAAGGGGACCAAGTAATAAAGGAATATAATTCAGTGAATAAAGAGGAGATCAAACCAATTCTAAAGGAAGAAACAATACAATCTATCGAAACACAAAAACTAAATAAGACCCCAGGATCAGATTAAATCACAAATGAACTATTAAAAACAACGTTACCTGTGATAGCACCAAGACTTACAGATTTATTCAATGAAATCCTTGAAACAGAAACTATCCCGGAAGATTGGACTAAATCGACAATTACACTGGTACATAAGAAGGAGACAAAGGCGACATAGGAAACTATAGACCAATTAGTTTAATGTCCAATATTAATAAAGTATTTTCAAAAATCATACTCAACAGAATTACCAACACACTAGATGAAAACCAACCTAAAGAACAAGCTGGTTTCCGAAGCAAATTCTCAACTATAGATCACATACACACTATAAGACAAGTCCTACAGAAATATAGAGAATACAATAAAACGTATTACATAGGGTTTGTTGACTTTAATAAAGCGTTTGATACATTGGAACATGAGTATATATGGGACGCACTAAAAGACAAGGGTGCAAGCAAAATACATACGAATAATTAAAACGTATACACAGCGAGCAAAGCACAAGTAAAACTGGAATCTACGGGTAATGAATTTCGTATTGAAAGAGGGGTACGCCAAGGAGATCCTATATCACCTAAATTATTCTCAGCAGTGCTAGAGATGATCTTCAGGAATCTACCCTGGAACAAAAATGGCCTTAACATAAATGGCGAAAATCTCAACCATCTACGCTTCGCGGATGATTTGACTCTGTTCGCAGAGGACGCAGGAACTCTGGGACTAATGCTGCAGCAACTATCCGATGAAAGTGTTAAAGCCGGCCTGACAATGAACTTAACTAAGACCAAAATTATGACCAACTCCAAACAAACAAAAACCAACAAAATAACAGTAAATAACGAAGAAATAGAATATGTAAATGAATATATATATTTGGGCCAACTTATATCTACAGATGATTGTATGAATAAAGAAATAGATCGAAGAATAACTAATACATGGAAACGGTTTTGGTCTCTTAGAGAAATAATGAAGGATAAAGACATGCCAATGAAAGGAAAAAAGAAAGTATACGAAATATGCATTATGCCATGTTTATTATACGGGTGCCAGACATGGGCGTTAACAGAACAACAAGAGAGCAAATTAAAAGTCTGCCAAAATGCAATAGAGAGGAGTATTTTAGGTATAAAAAGAAGAGATAGAATGAAGATTCAAGAAATAAAAATGAAAACAAAATTTAAAAATGCACACACAGCCTACAGACAGCTTAAATGGCGTTGGACAGGACACATGCTAAGAGAAAGTAAAGAGAAATGGACAAGGTTAGCAACTGAATGGTACCCAAGAGATAGCAAAAGAAGTAGAGGTAGACAAATTAAAAGATGGGAAGACGAGTTTAAGAGAATAGCTGGTCCGCTGTGGAGCCGGTTAGCAAAAGACAGACATTCGTGGAAATCTTTAGAGGAGGCCTTTGTCGACAGACAAGCCATTCACAACCAGTTGCCGAGCACTTAAATTTAGTATTCAAAACTTAGAATTAGGAAATTAATCTAGTTTAGTAAGTAGGCAAACCGTTTACTACTTTATTATAAAAAAAAAAAAAATGTGAAGGCAATAAAGGCTATTTTATTTTTTATTTTATTTTATTATATGCGGAAGTTTATTTCAAACAAACGAGAAAGAGCTCATATGATCTTCAATTATCACTACTACTCAAAAATACTAGAGAAGTTGGTTAACGGCCTTGGCCTCGATCAATAATCGGGATAATAGCAGAAATCTTTCATTCACGCCGATATTACATTAATTCATTATCTGTCGATATCCAGGAATTAATTGATCTAATTCCCTCATCTCCGTTCCACCATCGTATTTCAAGACGCACTGCAGGATTTCATCCTTTCGTTGTGGACATCCCTCAAACTTCGTCTTTCATTATTCGTACAGCAATGGACTGGAATAGTTTTCCCGCGTCTGTCTTGCCCTCCGATTACAATGAGGGTATTTTTAAGAGTCGAGTGAAAAATCATTTACTAAGCTCCAACAACTCTCTAATATAACAATCGTTGTCAAGCACTTGCTTAGAAAGTATAAATGTAAATGGTCGTCCAATTTCCCAGCAGTTGAAAATCACTATAGCGATCACGCTACTCTGGAATTATATTAAGACACTGTAAAATATCTGAACCATTTGCCCACACGCATGACTGTCGAGCGTGGGTGGTATTATTATCTTAATACATTTATTTATATTGCAAATGCCTTGACAAGTGGTAGCAATAATTTTTTAATGATGTTGTTGTGGCTAGCAACGTCAGATCTCCACATAACCGCCGCCTTCCCCCAGAAGGCGGGTATCTTTGCAGCATTTCCTCCCGTCAACAAAAAAAAGGTTATTCAGCCCTGTAGTTCTGATCTCTCAAGAATAAGACTACGGTATCCCTGCCTGTCGTACAAGGCGACTAAAAGGCCTCGGGTTCACTGGGCGACAAGGGTGTGGGCCTGCGTCCGGTGGGATTCCGAAGAAGGCGACATCGGCTGGCCCGTGTCGCCTTGCGCTGCGAGGGCACAGGGGGGGAGGGAGTAACCTCCCCCCTCCCGGGACGTGCTCTCTGTGAAACTGTAGCGAAAAAGATATACAGGCTTATTTATATTAGCTAGAAGCACTCTATTTTGAACATTTTGAATAGATATAGCTGAAAACACTTCACCGCCATGTTTTCATAGAGCTTGTCGGGCAATATGCGGTTTATTCCGGTTTGTGTCACACTATGATGAACATATTTTTTTAATGTTATTACATACACAAAAGCAAGTCATGGGGCTTGTACATATGCATATATATTTTAAAAATTATTCAATTTTATATCATGTAATACTGTTAAAGATTCTTAAGCTACGAGTTACATTCATATATCGTAAGTAAGTAGAAGTATCAATAAACTAAGTTATTGTTGCTTCTGAATCAACAGCTTAAAGCGTCAATTGTCTTTATAGTAAGGTCTGTGAAACGTAAGGTTACAAACTTACTTTTTGAGTTTAAGTCTATTTGTAATGGTTAACAAGAATGTTAGTAACATTTATAAAAAAAAAATTTATAGTCGTCAGCAACCTCATTATGATGAAAATACGTAGTTCTAAACATTTTTTATTTAAATTTATTTATTTTTAGATAGATTAATTAATGTATTTACATTATATATACTATTTATTATACATAATAAATTCAAGTGTGAAGTAAAGCAATAGGTATACATTTTATCGATGTGTCGCTTACACAGAATCGCCAAACACTACGTCAGACTTGCGGTGGTCGGCGTAAGGCACGTATCATCGCTATACCGTTATAGATATTGGAATGGTCACAAGTTGTAGACGTCATAGACTTTACAGCGTCAATAGCCTAATGGTTTGGGGTGCGGTCTGCGAAACATAAGGTCGCAGGTTCCAAACCCATTGACGTAAACCTTCCAATGGTAAAAATGAAGTTTGTAAAGAAAAAAACAAAAAATATTTTAATAATCCAATAGTAGACATTTCATCCCCGGTGCGGGCACCAATAAATTTTATGTGCTGATTTACCACGCGTTCGGCGGTGGAGGAAAACATCGTGAGGAAAACTAAATGTCCTAGAAATTTTTTCTAAGAAAGTCTGCCAATCCGCACTAGGGTCGCGGGACGGGCTATGTCCTTATGCTTTACAGCGAAGGTCTGTGCCCAGCAGTGGAACATATATAAAGGTGTAATTGTATCAGGTTTTGTTGACCCCAAATGAATCGGCACGATCGGTGAAGAATCAAGACTTTACCGAAACGCCACCTCTTTTGGAGTTTCTTCGGCCACTTCTCCTAGCGCCTCGCAGCTTGTTAGCAGTATTTAAAGGTTAGATTAGGTTATTCGGTTGAACATTTTGAATAGATATAGCTGAAAACACTTCACCGCCGTGTTTTGTACCTTAAACCACGTCTCGTCTAAATACGAGGGCGTGAGCGCTACAGCACGATGCATCATGAGATTACGCGTGTGCATGGGCGGAGATATGTGTGTTTATGTAGCTGTGAAAATAAATTTGTTAGCTTCGCACTTTGCTAGTTTCGATACAATAGCTATTCCTAACCATTTTTATAATTTTATAAAATACGCCACTGCTAGATATTAACACACTCGTGAGCAAAAATCGGAATAAAGGGTCGATTAAGAAAGTTTGAATATCTCGGAAGATAAAGACGCTAGCTAACTGAAATAAATTGTGCATGATAGACAATTAAATATTCTTAACATAAAATATCATTTTTTTATTAATTTATTAATATTTTATTTAAAAACATAAACTTAAACAAAAAAGGATAAGTTACGTAAACTTGGCTAATGCAGTATTTTTCATTAAATTTTATTATTGTTTAAAATTCAGTACTTAGTGTCGCCACATACACCGAATTTTTGCTTACGGCTATATAAATAAAGCACTCATGCTTTTAATCCCGAGAGGTAGGCAGTGATTAAAATATTTCACGTCATCGTATACATGTTTATCACATTCGAGTTATTGTGACGTTGGCCTTCTTTATTATATAATTTCATATACATTAAAAATACATGCCCCAAGTGCGTCACCTGTCCTCTCGTATTTCTTTTCTTTTCTCTGTGTATGTAGAAATATAACAAAATAGAATCTAACTAATCTCTCATTTAACTCCTCTTGGTTCACAATCGGTTAGTGTTGAGTTATTCATACTTTTGTCGCGAACATACTTAGTCCAAATTTAAGACTTATGACCAGACTGGTGACCAGAGGGCTGGCTTATACCTAGAACAGAGGTTAAGCATTGCTATACAACGTGGCGAAGCTACCTGCCTTCTGGGCACGCTGCCAAGCGACGACGGTTTGGCTTGACGACGGGTTATATTTTTTGTCAATATTTTGTGAAATACCTATTATATTGTAAATATTTCTCTTTTTAATTCATAATTAATACTACAAAAAGTTTACCTTCCATTATTATTAGTAATATAAATAGGCTTATGTGGTTTTCTCATGGGTGCGATTGTTAGAAATGGAAGATAAAATTATGGGACTACTGAAAGTCGTGGTACCTTTTTTTCACCATAGATTTGGTGCACTACCGAACCACGAAAGCACCCACGACCTCCTTGCCCAAATATTCCTACAAGGAAGATGTAGTGAACTAATCAAAACTAAACAACTAAATAACTAAATCCTCAAACCCGAACAAAGCGCTTTGCTTCGTCTTTCATTCTTCGTACAGCAAAGGACTGGAATAGTTTGCATGCGTCTTTCTTTCCTTCCGATTACAATGTGGGTATTTTCAAGAGCAGAGTGAATAGGCATTTACTAAGCTAGTGCGCCTTACCATACAGGACTACATTTCCACTTAACATCAGGTGGGATCGTAGTCAAGCACTTGCTTAGAAATTATAAAAAAAAGAGAACTGAGAACACTCGGTTCATGTTTCAGAAGCACTACAACCAATCTGCTTTGCGGCTATCTTAACTGTTGCTTATTGTCGAATATAAAGCACACTACACACACATACATGAACTACACACACACCACGCATACACCACGCAAACCCACCACACATTCACACACACACCACACACTTTCTTTCTTGCATGCTAATTCATAAGTTAATATTAATAAATTACAGAACTATCTTAAGTATGGTGGGGGGCTGTCTTACAGGGTACCCTAGTTCAGATACCAGTCTTTCACAAATTTAAGATCTACGTAAACTGTAAACGTATAAGTAAACTGTGCATTTAAATTTGTGAAAGATAAATAAATAAATTTATTATTATTATTATTATTATTAAATATCTTTACTGAACTAACAGACTATAGTTATCCATAATATTCTTTAAATAAAATAATTCACAAAGCTCAGTGAGTCGAGAAAATAATTAGAACACGCCCGACCGATCTTGACAACGGGGCCGACTTCCTAAAGTGGTTGCCATTTCCTGTTTTATTATACTGTCATGCAATTCAGTGGTCAATTAAATTTCATTATTTATTTAGTCGTGTATCACCAAAACAACGTAGATTATATTTAGTGTTAATGATAGCAAGATCTCAGGTCGAAATCGACCGTCATTTACAGAAAAAATCACACAAAAATTACACATGTCTAAACTGTCCATTACAAGTAATTATTTATTGGTACCATTTTAAAATACTTTGATGCTACAGCTTACCACTTTTTTTAATTAAAAAAAAAGAATGCTAACATTTATTTTTTCATTTATATTACTAACATTCTTGTTAACCATTCCAACTAGCTTAAGCTTGTGTTACAAGATGGTTCGAGTCAATAGTGGATTCGAACCTACGACCTTATGTTCCGCAGAGTTACCCTGAAACATTAGATTATTGGAGCAAGGAAGAATTTAGGTGTTTGAAGACAGATTAAAATATTTGCACCTAACATTGGTAGGTGAAATGATTCCTTATACTCGTATAACGTAAATTAACCCTTTATTATTGTACGTATGAATTTCAATAATCATAAATTATGTATGAATTTCAATAATCATAAATTATGACACTATAACAATATATGTACTATTGTATACTATAAATAACACAATAATAGCTAATAGCATATAAATAACTAAAAGCATTCCACACATATTATACAATTTTTTAATAATATATATTTTTTTATTAATAATATGTAAAAACTATTATAATTGTCCAATAAAACGTGAGTGAAAAGTATTTTTAAACGACTTATAAATCCGAAAAATTATATTGATTGTAAGGTAAAAGCTTTTTTATTTTAATAATAACTATTATTAATAATAAGTACTTTTTAATATCATAACCTTTTGACATTATTAAGTTAAAACTAAGGTACAGACGATGTCTCAGCGTGGAACGCTCGTAGCACGGAGTTACGCTCGTAGCGTGGAGTTATTTGCAAGAGCGCGTTTGTGCAAAGTGCTAACTAAAATTTGCATAGTTGGACGGAACTTCAGCCTGAAAGTTGTAGATTAATGTCCCGTAGGAGCAGCGACTGTTTCGTTGCCGAACACAAGTTTTAATAGTTAATTAAATCGCCGACTTAGTTTTTAATTCGCTAAGATTGTGTTAAAGTTACAGCCTTTATATATATAATATATATGTCCCACTGCTGGGCACAGGCCTTCTCTGTAAAGAGAGTATAAGAGCATAGTCCACCACGCGGCCCTAGTGCGGATTGGTAGACTTCATATGCCTTAGAAAAATTTTCTAAGACATGTAGGTTTCCTCACGATGTTTTCCTTCACCGCCGAGCGCGTGGTTAATCAGCACATAAAATTGCAACAGCAAATTTATTGGTGCCGGCACCGGGGATCGAACTCGGGTTGCTAGCGTACTATGCAACAAGAACCGCCTGGACACTGAGCTACCACGGCTCAGGACACTGAGCTACCACGGCTCTAAGATTGTGTACTTGGAATTAATAAGTAGTAAATTTTATACCAATGTCTATATAAAAATTTAAAAAAGTATATCACTGAATTAAACTAAATAAATTCTTGATTTATATTGTTACTAAAAATTTGGCATAGTTGTGTACTAATAGTACAAAATTTTGTATTACATGAACACAATATTCGTTATAAAATGACTACAAATGTTGCAGTATTAAGTTTACTTAAACCATACCAATACGAAATCAATAAAGCATATATACCTGTGTTTATACACATAAATAACATACAAAGATCGAACATTTTAGTCATAACTATTCTTCTTTTGAAATGTTACATGTATATATTTCGGCGAATCTTTATAATAGGATTCAAATAATAAAAAAGAATCGCTTAGCCTGAACCTCTATTGCTAGTAACCCGACATAAGGGTCCCCCGGTAAGGATTACAATGTTACGCGTTAGCGTTCCGATCCGAGGGTGCTCCGGAGATGGTGGAATCACGGCTTGGTCGGTTGTATTTCACGGATAATCTAAGGGGCATTCAAAAGCTAAACTAACTTTTAATGCCACTTCGAAGCATTGACGCTGGGAGAAAAGTTGCCGAAGAAACTCCAGCAACTCTCCTAACATCTAAGGTATGGAACCTCCCCATAAAATAGCAATACAAAAGGATTAAAACACTCTCAGTTTTATAAATCGGTTAAATACTCTTGGGAACTGCAGAATTTTTGTCACGTATTTATCACGTTAATCAAACTGGGTGTCGACAATCAAAAGCTAAATTGGATTTGCCTTTTTAATATGCAGTTTGTTTTCTGTCTAGCGAACTCGATAATTGCCAGTTATAATTGGATTGTAATAAAAATGTAAAAATCTCGCGGGCTTCCTGGCTCGCTTTACTCTAGAGCTTTCAGGGGCCGCCGCTTATTTATATGGTAATGTAGCGACGTAGAAATGCCATGCACAGAGCTTAAGGTGTACTTTATGTTATGGTATGACACTTAATCTTCAGGTATCGGTATTTCAATAATGCGTGTAGCGGTGGTTTTATGGTTAAAATCCATAACAACTACAAGCATGAATATGAAAGAAGAAAATAAATAGTAATGCTGGAACTACATTTTTATATAAGACATATTATATTCGGAAAAAAGAGAGTGTGCGTCTGCCGTAGTACTAAATCAAATAGAACTTAACTTTTTGGTCACTTAGAATATTTTATATACTTTTTTGTTCATTTTTAGCGACTATTTTATTGAAGTCAGTTTTGTGCTTGTTATATAGTGATGCCCTCGAAGCCAAATGTAACATGGACAGCTAAATGAAATCCGAAAGCCTTCTGTTATCTACCCCACTAGGGTTGAAAGATGTGATATGTGATGTGATAAGTGTTGCCATTCCACTTTGAGTCAACGATGAAATAGATGAAAATAGACCGGCCCTACAGAATGCCGATAATCGTAGCATTCCTTAATAAAATCGTAAGAAGTAAGTTCTTCGTGATTTTCAAAAAAATCATTTATCAAAATTGTCGCATGATAAGCAATAATATTATTATCTACAAATAAGAATATATTCCCTAATAATTTTATCTGCAATTCTGCAATTTTCTGTAAATAGGATATGAAAATAAAATAGGTTACCTTCATTAACCTGGTGCTGTAAAACTAAGTTAAGTGGATCCGTAAACCCCAAACGTAACTTTCACTTTATGAGTGTGATAAAATTTTGAAAAGCTCGCTTAAACGCCACATATAGCTGTTGTTGTGGCGTTTTTTTTATCGCAAACACCGCAAGTGTTAAAGATTAAGTGAGATTTTAATAGGTATGCAGATTAAACAACTAAATGACGCACGCTACTAATTTCCGAGAAGATTTACGCTACAGAGACGTTCACCTTACTAAGGTAATACAATAAAATCGCTACACATTACTCACAATACATACTCTTGTGCTTCCAGCTGAAAACCGTAACCGGCTTAAGTAAAGGGGACTTAGCCTAATTTCGAGCTTACGATTCCAAATGCTTAGCGTGCATCCATAGTAAATGTATGTATTATTAGTGATTGGTCAGTCATCTGGCGTAATTCTACAAGTAAACTAACATAATTATCCTAGTGCTTAATTATAAAAAAAATATATAAAATATTATTTAGTCTAAGGTTGTTATCTGGTAGTTGTTTGAAGTAAAGATGAGTCTTAGTTACTTTGAATAAATGAATAATTATAATAAATTCTAATACTATCACTGTAAATTCCGAGAAATATTTTTATTACACGTCACTTTTTATACAATATTGAAAATAAAGTTAAGTATTAATACGGACAATAATTTAATTACTAAAAGAAGACGGATTAATTCAAGGGTTTCTTTGTTGTACGTCTTTTTTTCTTTTTTTTTAACGAGGAGGAGGAGGCGGCGGTTATGTGGGGTTTTTACCCACTAAAACCTCCCCGGTGGCCCTTCCTCGGTGCATGGTGAGGGGCTCCGGGTCCACCTTGGCGGACGACAAAGGCTCCCACCCTTTGTTGAGATTCTTGAGAGCCCAGAACTACAGGGCTGTTGTTGTACGTATACTTAAATTATCATATGTGTTTATAAAAAAAGTATCTGTACAATTTAAATAAAAAAAAATACTAATATCAAAAACAATATAGTATTATGTGCCATGCGGTCGTGGGTATTGGCGTGAAGTTTTTCTCAAGAATTTAAGGAAAACTTTTCTTCACTGGTGACCAAAAATTTATGGTGACCAAAAAACAGCACTTTAAATTGTAACGATACTTTTGGCGCCGGCATTAGAGGTCAATTTTTTTAAAAGTATTTATTTATCAAAACAAGTATTACATTAAATTATTACTTCGTGTTTTAAAACTGCAGTGATTTTACCAGGCGTCCCACATTCGTCATAATATATTTTTTTAATATGATACAGTTTACTTTAAAAAAAAATTAGTAGAAGAAATCAATGGAAGTCTGGTAACGGACGGTAGGTTCATTTTTTCGTCATTACAATTCTTGTAGTTACTGTGTTACTAAATGGACAAAATTGAATATGAAATTTATTTACTGTCTTATATTTTTATTGCACTACGATGTCCATTAAGTCACTACGGCTCATAATTATACAATAAGCAAACACTTAATTATAGTCAGCGTTTAAAGTAAAAGTATAAATTCGTAACATTTACACACGTTTACTGTACTCCCGATTGCAATGTCGATCACGCTGACAGAACTCGTAACGCTTGAGTGACAGTCCGGCAAGACCGTTCGAAATATTGCATTGCAAGCCTTTCGCATGTCTCTTTGCTATATACGTGGTTCAACGTGTCAAATATTTCCTTTTCTATTTTCGAAAAAGGACAGTTTGCATCACAAATTTGTATGAAAAGTTAACACGTTATCAGACTGCACTATAAATAGAAACACTCGCGTCTTTGAATGGTCAACGAGGGGTATAAACTACTACTAAATCTTGGATCTAGCATTTTGGAGAGTGTGCTCAGGAACTACATGATCTAATTCCCCCTCCCCGTTCCACCATCGGACTTCAAGACGCACTGCGGATTTCATCCTTCTGTTGTGAACATCCCTCTGATCGAAGCATTTTGCTTCATATCGCAAAGGACAATTTAATTACAATGTGGGTATTTTAAAAAGAAGAGTGAGTAATTTACTGGGTAGTGCGTCTTACCGTCCAGGACTACATTTCCACTTAACATCAGGTGGGATCCTACTCCTATTGCCTACTCCTATCTCAATTTCATTACAATTCAAACAAATAGGATGGCGGCCCTATTATAAGTTCTCATTTTTAACCGACTTCAAAATAGGAGGTTCTCAATTAGACTGTATTTTTATGTTTTAACTTTCGACTGGGTGAACTGATTTTGATGATTTTTTTTTATCTAGTGCTTCCCGCGTTGTCCTAATTTGAATTTTCCGAAATTGAATTTCAAGAAACATTCAAAAATCTAGAACCATATTAGTCTTAAATTTGATTAAGGTTTGCTTGCCTTTTAAATCGGTTTTTACTCGTAAATATACTTGTAACTTCGTTGACGTATCTGATAATACTTACAAATTTCGGAGAAAAACTGGTGAGTTATTTATACGGTGGGTTATAAAAAACTTAACCACCAAATATAGTGAGTGTTACCATTTTATTTATTCGTTTATACGACGGATAATGCAAAAGGCGAGCCTGAACAAAAATAAAGATAAATTTCGACGTACTTGTATATAAGTAAATCAAAGCTTTTGATTAATAATGAACAAGTAATCCTCGATAAAGCTGAAACTCAAAGTGCGAATTAATGGCGGCGCTTGCTAATTCCATCATTTAAAATTCAGAAAGCGAATAACAAAAAGACAGTAATTTGTGCCCCAAATTAAATTTTAACTGAAAACACTCGAAACGGGAGAGTACCTACGTTCCACGACGGCTTGTGTATTTAACGCGGATGTGAATTTTGCCGCATCCGGCCAAAAATAAATGAGCTTTCTTCCGCTTACTTAATTTACTGCTATGGGTGGTGCGGGCTTACACTCTGAATGAATTAAAAATAATATTTTTCAGTCGTTAAATGTCGTCTTTACGTTCGTGTGGATTTGTTAACGCGAAAGCGAATTTTGACTCCTCTGGTGCAGTGGATGTTCATGGGTGACGGTGATCACTTAAGATCAGGTGAACCGTATGCTCGTTTACCACTTTTCATATAAAAATAAAAAAAGCACTTGCTTAGAAAGTTCAAAAAAAAAACTATAATAAATAGGTAGGTTATATGTTATGTTATTTATTATTATAAATTAAAATTTTATTGTTTGATATAATATTATTTATTTAATTTTTCAACATCTCAGTATAGAGTAATCAATTACAGAAACTGGCTTTACATGTCTTTGCAGCTGTCTGATAGGAGTGGCATATAAGTTATTATTGTCACTCTCTTATTTTGTTTTTGTGTGTTTAAATGTATTTACTTAGCGTACCATCTGCTAACGTCACCCCCTTGGCACTCTGCCAGAGCGATGGGGAAACTCAATGCTCAGCCGGTCCCAAGCAATAGGAGGAGGGACACGATTTGATAATTGTACTAAGACTAATAAGCATCAATTGTAAATATCGATGTACCCACATTCTATTTAACATGTGGTAATATTAATAATGATCAATCTACCCTATTTAACCGCTCGCATCCATCTCTTTATTCTGACATAATTTAAAAAAAATGTCTTTTTATACAATTTTTTTTTAAAATTGTTATTAATGCATTGATAAAGCTATATCTTTGATTTGAAATTCAACCCAGGACAACAATTAAATTTTACTAACATTTAATTACCTAGAAATATTACAAACATTCAATGCAAGGTTGCTAAAAGTTACAGCATTAATAATAGGTTGTCAAATATCTTCCTTCCGCCTTTTTGTCTTTTGAATTTCGCGGCTATGTACAAAGCGCTACAGAGCTCGTATCTAGCAATACTATACATAATTTGAAAGGTCTTGACATAACCTACAAAACGACGCTATGCATAATTAGTTTGGATATTGCGTTACCAATACCAATACCAATACCAATCCTAATAAGCTTAAACTTGTGTTAGATTAGGTTATTAGGTGATGAGGTTTGTAGTCGGTGTGTTTTATGGTCTTGGGGTTGTTCTTTGTAGCTTGGGGTTGTTTTATCTTGGGGTTGTTTTATCTTGGGGTTGTTTTATCTTGGGGTTGTTTTATCTTGTTGGTTGTTTTTATCTTGTTACTTTGTTATTCTGTTTTTGATATTGTTGTGTTGTTTTTTGTTATTTGGTGATTGTTTTGTCCGGCGTGTAGGATGAGTAGGAGATCGGGAAAAGGGGGGGGTGATCCGGGCGGGGGTCGCTCGTCGAGGGGGGGGGGAATTTATGACGAGGGAAGGGTGCTTCCGTCGGACGAGGGAGTGAGCGACTCGGACGACGAGCCACTCGCGGGGGGGTCGAAGGTCGCTGGTGGGGGGGGAGACATCGGGAGCCGGAGGCCTCTGGGCAGTCTATCGGTGACGTCGCTGTCGGAGTCGGATCTGGGCCATGGTAAGAGATTATTCTCTGAGATGTCGGCCGTCTCCGGCTCCGACACCGAAACGGGGGAGGATCGGGGGAAAAGGAAGGCGAAGGGAAAGGTGTCCTCCCCAAAAAGGGGAGTTGCGGAAATGCAGACACCTTGCGAAGGCAAGGGTGGCTTTGCGAGAAAAAAGGGTGGAGGAAACAGAGGCTGTTTTCGCTGCTGCTCTCGAGAGCAGATTTAGGAAAGGGGAAGCTGCGAGGGAGAAAGAGGGGAGGGAGGTAGAACTCCCTTCTGATCTGGGGGCAATGGGTCCGGAGGACCTCTTGTTGGCGGCAGAGGGTCAGCTCGGGGTTATCCTGGAGCTGACCGGGAAGAGTACTGCCCTCAAGGGGGGGTACTCCAATAAAATTAAGAGGGCGTCCTCCTTTGTGAAGGACGTCCTCGACAACCTTGTGGTGCGCACGGAGGCCGAAGAAACCCGCCGTCTAAGAGCCGATAATAATCGGCTCCAGCGGGAGGTGGCTAACCTGCGGGAGGAGGTCCGTGCGCACCGCAGGGAGTTTGAGGAGAGCCGAAAGACGGCCAAACAGGACGGTCCTATGAGCCGGGACCAACTCCAAGTTCTGGAGAGGAACATCGCCAGGTTGGTTGGCAACCTGGTGGATGGCCGCCTCTCCGAACTGGAGTCCCGGCTCCCGCAACAGGTCTGCCGCCCACCCCTAGCGGGTGATGAAAGGCCCTTGGCGAGGGCGACGAGGGCCGCCATTGAGGTGCACCGTGCAGCAGATAAACCTGCTGCACGCTCAGTGGTGGAGCCTTCCGTCCAGCCACAAGGAGGGCGCGAGGTGGAGGAGTTTCCGGCCCTTCCTCCTCCCAGGCCATCCAAGGGAAAGGGGAAGGGTAAGGGGAAAAGTGGAGGGACATCGGGGGTTGAGTGGACTGCATTCGGTCCCTCAACCTCAAAGGCGGCGGCGGCAGCCTCAGGGGGTCCGTCCGCTCCATCGGGGAGTAACCCGATGGAGTGGACGGAGGTGGTCCGCCGCAAGGCACCCGTCAAAAAGACGGTAGCCGGGGCGGCGGCACCACCAGCGAAGGAGGTGAGGAAGCCGCAAGTCGTCCTCCCCCGCTCACAGGCCGTAGTGATCAAGCTACGGCCTGATGCAGCGACAAGGGGAGTGACGTACGCGTCGGCCCTTTTAAAGGCCGAGCAAGCGGTGGACCTGGCTGAGCTGGGTATTGGGCCGCTCCGGATCCGCCAGTCGGCGACCGGGGCGCGCCTAATTGAAGTGCCAGGTGCCACCAGCTCGGCCAAGGCCGACGCGCTGGCGGACCGCCTTAGGACGGTCCTCGTGGAGGAGGTGGAGGTGTCTAGGCCCGTGAAAAACGCCGATATGCGCGTCACGGGCCTAAACGACACCACCACCGTGGACCGCCTTACTGCCGCATTGGCACGGGAAGGGGGGTGCACTGCCGCGCAGGTCATTGTCCGGAGCATGCGCACCGGCAATGGCCCGCAAGGGATGGGCTCCGCCCTCGTGGAGTGTCCGGCTGTAGCGGCGAAAAAGCTGCTGCAGCTGGGAAGCATCGCGGTAGGGTGGAGCCGAGTGCACCTCCACTTCCTGGAGCCAAGACCCAGGCATTGTTTTAGATGTCTGGGTCTGGGGCACGTGGCTGGCACGTGCCCCCATCAGGTCGACCGCAGCGATCTGTGTTATCGCTGCGGTCAGAAGGGGCACAAGGCAGCTGCCTGCTCGGCGCCACCGCACTGTGCGGTCTGCGCCGATGCGGGCAGGCCTGCCAGCCACGTGATGGGGGGCATGTCATGCCGCCCCCCATCCACCCGTGGAAAGCCCCGCCCAACCCCAACGGGCCGGAGCTCGAGGGACGTTGAGATGTCTGGTTGATGGACAGACATCTCAACCTACTTCCAGGCGAACGCCAACCACTCCGCCGCGGCGCAGGATCTCTTCCTGCAGTCCATGGCGGAGTGGGCGTCGATCTCGCGGTGATGGCGGAGCCGTACTTCGTCCCTCCCTTCCTCATTGGGTGGGGGATCTGGACGGCTCCGTTGCCATCACCGTGAGGCCTGAGTAGGCCCGCCCCTCGTCCCCAAAGCGAGGGCCACGGGTACGTGGCGGCGGTTCGGGGAGAGGTGGCTCTGGTCGTAGTCTACTTCTCCCCGAACCGCGACCTGCCGGCCCTCGAGCGCTTTCTCGACGCTCTCGGGCCGGTGGTGGGCAGCTAGCGCCCCTCCAGGTGTTCGTGCTGGGGACTTCAATGCCAAGTCCACGGCTTGGGGCAACCCCGCACGAACCCTAAAGGGAGGGAGGTGGAGGAGTGGGCGCTAGCTGCCGGGCTGTCCCTTCTCAATGTTGGGACAGCCACATGCGTGCGGCGGTCGGGAGGTTCAGTGGTGGACTTGTCGTTCGCCACTCCGGCCGTCGCACGGCAAGTGGAGGGTTGGAGAGTTGAGACGGAGGTGGAGACACTTTCGGACCACAAATATATAAGGTTCGAGGTGTCTCCAGCCTCCGGACGTCCGGCGTCGAATTCCTGGGGTCGAAGCCGGTTCCCGCGTTGGGCGCTCACAAAGCTCAACCGGGAGCTGGCATTAGAGGCGGCCATTGTCGGCCGCTGGGGCCTCCCGCCAACAGAAGACGGGGGGGTGGACGATGCGGCTGGCCGCTTCTGCGACGTATTACATAACGTCTGCAGAGCGGCCATGCCCCGCGTTGGGCGTCCCCTAGGCAGGCGGTCTTCTGGTGGTCGACAGAGATTGCCGACCTCCGCGTCGCCTGCAATGGGGCCCGTAGGGCGTACACCAGAAGCAGGCGGCGCCGACCCCAGGATGTGGAGAGAGATGGTCGGCTGTACAGGGTCTACGTGGAGAAAAGAAGATCCTGCAGCTGGCCATCTGCCGAGCCAAGGAAACTGCCTGGCTGGAGATGGTGAAGGGTCTCGAGAGACCCTGGGGCCGACCGTATAAAGGGTGCGGGAGAAATTCCGCACCCGGTCGGCCCCTCTCACCGGGGTGCTCCAGCCAGAGCTCCTGGGGAGGATAGTCGGGGAACTCTTCCCCGACGCCCCTGTGGGCTTCACTCCCCCCAGGATGGCTCGGCAGACGCCGGACGTCGAAGACGTCCCGCCACCACCCGTCACGGATACCGAAATGGAGGCAGTTCTGACCTGCCTCCAGAGTAGGCGGAGGGCACCGGGTCCGGACGGGGTGCACGGAAAGGTTCTGGCCCTTTCCCTCGTGCACCTCGGTCAGGCCCTTAGGGAGCTGTTCGACCGCTGTCTGCGGTCGGGGCAGTTCCCGAGGGTCTGGAAAGAGGGTCGGCTGTGCCTTCTCCCGAAGGACAGTCGGCCCCCGGACTCGGCTTCGGCGGTTCGACCGGTCGTGTTGCTGGACGAGGCTGGCAAGACCCTGGAGAGGGTCGTGGCTCGCCGCCTCGTCCGGCATATGGAGAAGGTCCGGGCCCGAAACTCTATGAGTTTCAATTCGGGTTCAGGCCCGCCGGTCGACCGTCGACGCCCTCCGACGCCTGCGGGCGGTGACGGAAGAGGCGGGACGTCAGGGAGAGGTAGTGTTGGCGGTGTCACTGGACATCGCCAATGCCTTCAACAGCCTCCCTCATGCGGTGATACAGGCGGCACTCGTATATTTCGGAGTGCCCCTGTATCTCAGGAGGCTGTTGGGCGCCTACCTCTCCCAGAGGAGGGTGGCATTCGAGGACCGGAGGGGGTCAGTCAGGTGGAGAAAAGCCGAGCGCGGTGTCCCACAAGGATCGGTGTTGGGGCCGATTCTGTGGGACATCGGCTACGACTGGGTCCTGCGGAGCCGTCTCCTCCCCGGGATGGGTGTCATCTGCTATGCAGATGACACCCTCGTATATTCCCGGGGAAAGGCGTATAAGGAGGCGGCGCGGCTGGCCGAGGTCGGAGTAGGCCTCGTGGTCAGCCGCATAAAGAGGTTAGGGCTTCGGGTAAAACTGGAGAAGACCGAAGCCCTCCTCTTCCGCAGGACCGGACGTAAAGGACCCCCTCCGGGTGCCACCCTCCTCATAGGAGGAGAAAGAGTGAGGGTGAGTTCCCAGATGAAGTACCTGGGACTCACCCTCGATGGAGGATGGACCTTCGGACCCCACTTCGAACAGTTGGGGCCGAAGGTCCTGAGGACGGCAGCCGCGCTGGGAAGACTCCTCCCGAACCTCGGAGGACCCAGCGCGGTGTGCAGGAGGCTGTACTCCGGGGTCTGTCGGAGTATGGCCACGTACGGTGCCCCCATCTGGGCGGGTGACCTGTCTCGCGGCAATCGCGCACAGCTGCGCAGGGCGCAGCGGATTGCCGCGATCAGGGTCATCCGGGGGTACCGTACGGTCTCGTGGGCGGCAGCTACTGCGCTTGCCGGCGATCCGCCGTGGGAGCTCGTGGCGGGGGTTCTAGCCGAGGTGTCCGACTATGTCTCGGATAGGAGGGCCCTCGGAGAGAACCCTCTGCCAGAAGAGGTCCGGCGGATCCGTCGGTTAGGTGAGGTAGCACTCTGCCGGAGGTGGGAGGAGGACCTGGCGCATCACCCGTACGGTTTACGTACAACGGGTGCTCTGCGCCCGGTCCTGGAGCGTTGGATGCGCAGGAAGCGCAAACCTCTCACCTTCCGTCTGACGCAGGTGTTCACGGGGCATGGCTGTTTCGGGGACTACCTGTGTCGGACGGCCCGACGGGAGGCTGATGAGCGGTGCCATGATTGTGGCGCTACGGTGGACTCTGCCCAGCACACCCTGGAGGTGTGCCCGAGATGGGCAGCGCAGCGTTGCGACTTGGCAGCCGCCATCGGTGGAGTAGACCTGTCGCTTCCGAGCCTCGCACTTGCGATGGTACGGAGCGACAGGTCTTGTCGGCGGTCGCCTCCTTCTGCGAGACAGTCATGTCCCAGAAGGAGGCCGACGAGCGGGTCAGGAGGGGAGCCGTGGGCTCCTCCCTCCGCAGGCGACGAATCGGGGTGCGCAGGAGGCGTTTCAAACGCCTCCTCCTCGCTGCCCTGTATCCGAAGCGGGGCCAGGATGGGAACCTGGCCCCAGCATGCTTCGGCGTCGTCGGGACTTCTCTGAGTGCCGGAGGAGTCCCCTCGAGGGTGAAGTCCGGTCTTGCCGAGACCGGCCGGTCGTTGGGGTGTCCTGTCGCTGACAGATCCGGGGCACCCTGCCCATAACGGCTGATGGCATTCGCGGTAGGTTTAGTGGGTATGGGCTGCCCAGGCCGAGTCCCACACATCCCTCCGGGCCCACCCAGGGTACCGGAGGATGGTTAATAACTCGAATCCCCGCGTTAACAAAAAGGATATTGCGTTCAACAGTTATAGACGTGTAAACATGAAGTTCACTAACGCCGAAATTCGCGCTATTTTAAAGTTTTCCTTCGTTAAAAGCAAATCCGCTAGAGAAACGTTCCGTGAGATTAATGGTGTTTTGGGGATGGTACTCTATCACTTCGAACCACGGAGGAATGGTTTCGACGATTCTGAGCCGGTGAAAACGACACCATGGATAAGCCAGCCGGCGGAAGACCTGTGACGACAAATACCGATCAAATCATGGACTACATCGAGTTAGACCGGCATGTGGCATCTCGTGACATCGCCCAGGAGATGGGAGTTAGTCACCATTTTAAACCATCTGCAGAAGGCTGGATACAAAAAAAAGCTTGATGTTTGGGTGCCGCATGACACAAAAGGCGGAAGGGAGATATTTGACAACCTAATATATACAACTGCTGGGCGCAGGCCTTCTCTGTAAAGAGAGTAAAAGGGCATAGTACGCCACGCGTCCCTAGTGCGGATTGGCAGACTTCAAATAAATTTTTCTAAGACATGTAAGCTTCTTCACAATGTTTTCCTTCACCGCCGAGCGCGTGGTAAATAAGCACATATAATTGCAAGAACAAATTTAGCAGTGCCGGCACCGGAAATTTTTTTTTATATGAAAAGTGGCAAACGAACATACGGCTCACCTGATCTTAAGTGATCACTGTCGCCCATGAACATCCACAGCACCAGAGGAGCTATAGGTGCGTTGCCGACTTTTGAGATAGGAATAGGTTCGTTTTTTGAAGGTCCCTAAATCGTAAACGTTCGGAAACACCGCTGGCGACAGTTGATTCCAACTTGAGGCGATCGCCCGGACACTGAGCTACCACGGCGTCGCGGTTTCTATCTTCTAAGCTGCAACGCACAATTTAATCCAATTATAAATAAACTTAAATTACATTAATGCTTAAGCTTTTCGGTTATCGATAAAGAAAAGAATTGCAAATTACTGCGATCCGATACATTTAATTTAACGTAACATTGATTACTTGAAAAATTACGTATCGAATGGAGTACGGATTTTATAAGCTCCAATTTTATTAGCGAATATAAAAGCGTATCACATTAATTAACCGTGTATCTGCTCCCTGATTAAGAGTGCAGTAGCGGAACGGAGCAGTGGGGTCAACTTTAATTGGCTCCCCGTTGTATTTTAGATGCGCGATACCGCAGTCGAGGGTTAATGAATAGAGTCTAACATGTGGACACATGTTATTGTTGCCCAGACGTTGTTTTCTTTTGTAATTACACAGTTGTACCTTTCTACGTGGAAGTTTAGCATGTACGTGTAAATGCGTTAGACACGATGCTTTGTACTATACCGACGTCTACAGTTTTTTTTAAATGAAGCATCGTATTTTTGCTTCAACTGTGATAAAACAGCTAAAGCTGTATAAATTCATTCTTTATGAAAGCCTTATAAAATTCGTAGTTTTAGTATTAATTCGATTGAAGCAAACTACTCGTATAGGACCACGTTTCGACCCTCTCGGAGTAATAATGATATCGTGCTTAAGAACCCAAGACGTGGTTCCCTTTCCAATACTAAAGTAGGCTAAAGGTTAAGGCTGTATTAGCCCTGTAGTTCTGGGCTCGAAGACTAAGACTACGGTATCCCCTGCTTGTCGTAGTTGGCGACTAAAAGGGACCTCGGATTCATTGGCGACAAGGGTAGGGGCCTTTGTCGTCCGCTGTAGAGCACAGCGCAGAGGGGTTCCGGTGGGTTCCACTGGAGATCCCGGAGCCCCTCACTATGCACCGAGGAAGGGCCACCGGAGGGTTTTAGTGGGTACGAATCCCACATAACCGCCGCCTTCCCCCCAGAAGGAAGGGCATCTTGTTGAAAATTTCCCCTCGTAAAAAAAAGGTTAAGGCTAAGCATCCTACAATCTAAGAACTCTATGAAGGCGAGTGGAAAGCCACAGTTTGGACTAACAAAAATTTAAATGACAGTACTAGAATTCAGTATAGTACGTCAGCTCCTGGTCTTCATTTTCCGTTGTAAGGAATAGAAATAATAGGATGGCGGCCCTATTATAAGTTCTCATTTTTAACCGACTTCAAAATAGGAGGTTCTCAATTAGACTGTATTTTTATGTTTTAACTTTCGACTGGGTGAACTGATTTTGATGATTTTTTTTTATCTAGTGCTTCCCGCGTTGTCCTAATTTGAATTTTCCGAAATTGAATTTCAAGAAACATTCAAAAATCTAGAACCATATTAGTCTTAAATTTGATTAAGGTTTGCTTGCCTTTTAAATCGGTTTTTACTCGTAAATATACTTGTAACTTCGTTGACGTATCTGATAATACTTACAAATTTCGGAAAAAATTGGTGAGTTATTTATATTTTACGGTGGGTTATAAAAACTTAACCACCAAATATAGTGAGTGTTACCATTTTATTTATTCGTTTATACGACGGATAATGCAAAAGGCGAGCCTGAACAAAAATAAAGATTAATTTCGACGTACTTGTATATAACTAAATCAAAGCTTTGATTAATAATGAACAAGTAATCCTCGATAAAGCTGAAACTCAAAGTGCGAATTAATGGCGGCGCTTGCTAATTCCATCATTTAAAATTCAGAAAGCGAATAACAAAAAGACAGTAATTTGTGCCCCAAATTAAATTTTAACTGAAAACACTCGAAACGGGAGAGTACCTACGTTCCACGACGGCTTGTGTATTTAACGCGGATGTGAATTTCGCCGCATCCGGCCAAAAATAAATGAGCTTTCTTCCGCTTACTTAATTTACTGCTATGGGTGGTGCGGGCTTACACTCTGAATGAATTAAAAATAATATTTTTCCGTCGTTAAATGTCGTCTTTACGTTCGTGTGATTTGTTAACGCGAAAGCCATTATTGTTGAGCTATATCCCGGTCCAAATAACTCCATGAACCTTACGTCTGGCATTAGCTTTGAATTCTTACGAACATAACCGACCAGCTGCAATTTAATTACCAGTATATACCATAATGATCAACCATTGTCATTCGAATTGTAATGCCATATTTGTCATATTATGTTGCGATATAGGATGTGAAGAAAGAGAAGTGTGCCAGGATAGTAAAATCTTAAAATATTCAATAGTTTCCTAGACCTCTGGGCACATTGTTGTAGTATTTTTATTATCATTGCCAAATACAGACACATAAAATAATACTAGTGAGTCAGTGGTAAGCCATCGTAAAACCATAGAGGCTCAAATACGATTAAATTGATTTAGGTTACAGTCATAAACTTAAAAAAAATCCTACACTGCACTGGGTCAATAACAAATATCTTCTTTGTATTTCCGTCTTTGTATTATCGTTAGAATATTGCGAAATAGAACATACATCAAAATCTCTTAAAACTATCCTTGAAGTACATTCTTTCCAAAAAAATGAATCATCGAAATCGGTTAGCGTGATATTGAGTTATTCATTCATTTGATGATATATATATATATATATATATATATAAGAAAGATGGGAAGCACCCTGTCCAAAGTTATGATGAGGTAACAAACATAATAAAAAAACATACAGACAAATTGAGAGAGACGATTGATTGTTTTTCACGTCTTAGCAAATATTATACTATTTTTTTTATTTAATTAAATTTAAATTATATTATATTATACTAATCGAACAATAAATCAAATGAGCGTGGCTAATGCCCACTAAAGAAAATTTATTTGCGTAACCCACAGACTTAGACAATAGAACGAAACAAGTGGAATGGCACGCTTAAATCTACGACTTTGTGGTCGCAAACCAAATTTTTTGAGTTCATTACACGAATGAGAACTGTGCCTTTTAAAAGGACCGACGATCCAAAGCATGTTTCGACGAATTGCTATTTGTTTAGCGCGTTAACGAAACGATCTCGTGGGAGTTCTTTAATATCAGAAGGTAGAGCGTTAAATATTAGTGAAGACATTAATTTCAATTTTACCCTAAATGTAGCGTAAAGAGCAAAATGTTTATTCATTAATTAACGCGTATGTAGGTGGATAGCAATATTTCGACGTTAGCAGAATGTAATACAGGGGCCATTAATTCATCCGTTGGTCACGTGACGTCGCAAATGCTTACACACCCGTCGAACCATTGATATATGGTCGGTTACACGCAGCAGGATCACAAAAAGGGGGAAATTCAGATAAATTAACCCTTAGTATTATACGCTTTATTTGGGTGAATCCTATACACGAACCACAACGTCACGAACTTCATTGAAGTCACATTAAACGTAAACTGCATTTATTTTTAATCAAAATTGAGTGTTTTTTTGTGACAAACTACACAAATAAGCCAGAGAAGCTGACCTTGACTTGCTTCTGCTTCACCGGATTCAGATTCATAGCTCTTAGGTCGCATAACCTGAACCTCTATCGCAAGTAATTCGACACAAGGGTCCTCCCGGTGAGGGGTAACCTCGGTTTGGACCTTTACTTTGTGATGCGTTAACATAAATCAGCATTCCCGAAAAGTTGTCACCTCTTTGTTTATATACGTTATAACGGCACCACGTTAAGCAAGTGTCTAAAGCAAATCTAACTGGAATTTCATTGCACAAAAGCTCCGGAGAAATTAATTAAAAACAACTAACGAAACTCATTACATAAAATACAATGAATTATATCGTGCTGACTACGGACTGATTACAAGTTAAGTAAAAGTAAGTAAGGCCTATTGTCCCACTGTTGGGCTCTTTATTGCACCAGTGAGGATAAAACTTCGCTCATCTTGGAAACATTACTCGTTACTCGTACTTCCTTACCTTTAGCCTTCACCGCCGTATATAGATACATATATTAACCTTTATTTTTTCAGGAATAATAATATTAATAAATGAAAGATAAATTATATACACATACGTATGAAACAAGAGACATAATAACAGATAGATTACGGTGGATTGACACTTGAATTAGGACGAATCCTGTGTCTCAAGTAAGCAACCCTCCACCGGGGCCGGGGCTCCCCAATACCAACTTCTTCCGTTTGACCGTGTACAACGTAGAGCTGCTCGAATAGTCGACGATCAGGGTCTTTCCGATCGACTCGACCCTCTGAGTCTGCGAAGAGATGTCGGTTCTCTTTGCATCCTGTATCGCATTTACCATGCGGAGTCTTCTGAGGAATTGTTCGGAATCATCCCAGCTACCGATTTCCATTACCGCACATCTCGGCAGAATTCCAAATTCCACCGCCACCATCTTGATGGTTGGCGTTCAACGACTGTACGTTTTTCGCGTAACTTTCTCCCACGCACTGCCAACTTGTGGAATCAACTGTCGCCAGCGGTGCTTCCGAACGTTTACGATTTAGGGACCTTCAAGAAACGAGCCTATTCCTATCTCAAAGGTCGGCAACGCACCTACAGCTCCTCTGGTGCTGTGGATGTTCATGGGTGACGGTGATCACTTAAGATCAGGTGAGCCGTATGCTCGTTTGCCACTTTTAATATAAAAAACCCCATTACATAAAAAGTAGTGTACATAAATACTAAAGAAAACACTACTTTCTCATGGTAAAGTATTAATTTAAAATATTACTAACATTCTTGTTTACCATTCCAACTAAGCTTAAGCTTGTGCTAAGAGATGGTTCACGTCAATAGTCGAAAGGTGGATTCGAACCTGCGATCTTACGATTCGCAGATCTTACCCTAAACCATTACGCTATTGACGCCCCATTCTATGTATGCTTCTACAGCTTTAATTAGATTTAGTTTAATAATTAATTAAATTAAATTATTTCGATAGAAATGAACATCAATTTAACGTTGTATGGACAGTAAGAAGTAAATATAAGCAAAACTCCGTATATCATTTATAATCATTGTATTACAAATACATTTATTAATAAAACCTTTCAAAGCATTGCATAGCCTATTGGCTAAGCGGTTCGAGCGTATCCAAGTTGGATTGTATCAATTGAACTTTTTCTTTTTCGGTTTCTTAAGTACAAAAAAATATTTGCCAAAAATGTGTCCTGACACATAATATGACGCACGACTTTGGGTAGTCCTGGGCACCGCTGAAAATCAGCGCTGTCGCATCCCTGCAACGGCATATGCTGAGACGGTGTCCAATATTGGCACCATACCTTATGACCTATTTGTTTAATTTTTTTCTGATTTCTTTTTGATGTGTTTCATATTTTGTGCCAATAAAGAATATTTCTATGTCTATATGTCTATGTGTAAATGTCTATGTCTATATGTCTATGTCTATGTCTATATGTCTATATGTCTATATGCCTATGTCTATATGTCTATGTCTATATGCCTATGTCTATATGTCTATATCTATATGTCTATGTCTATATGTATATGGATATGTCTATATGTCTATGTCTATATGTATATGTCTATGTCTATATGTCTATGTATATATGTCTATGTTTATATGTCTATGTCTGTATGTCTATGTCTATGTCTATATGTCTATGTCTATATGTCTATGTCTATATGTCTATGTCTATATGTCTATGTCTATATGTCTTTCTCTATATGTCTATGTCTATGTCTATTTGTCTAATAATCTTAGCGAAAAGTGGGCTTCGAAAGCTCTGTCTACTCCACTACGGTTATAAGTGCTCGAGAGCTTCCTTATATTCTTAAGATATGTATCAACTTCAAAGGCGCAACCATCCCCATTTAAATCAATAAGGAAATCCTTCGATGGTAGACAACGCTCCAATTAACGGTATCTCGCGTACCGATGCGATATTGCTCGTAAATTAATGAGTGCCGTTGTAAGACAAATGTTCCGTCCCCGGACACAGCGTAGAAGGATCTACTTGAGTTACTGGAAAAGACTACAGTTTTGGGAGTCATTAAAAATAATTTCGAAACGATTATATCTAAAGTAACTACGTATTATATTTATATATGTACTACTATTTCTATATTTATTAGGAGTTTTGGTGTGCACCAGGGATGATCAACCTTTAAAACGAAATTTTTTTAAAATTGATATTAGCGTAGGAAAAGCACAGAATGATAGGAAATAAAAAATATTAAATAACTTTAAGCTTAAGTAAAGTCCGACTGCAAGTAATACGAATTTCGATTTTACCAAGTCTGTTTGCGTTTGTGGTAAAACTTTAGATATGCTATAGAAATAATATAAAAAAGGGAAACCCGATATAGCAGGTATTTAGCGTTAACCCCGTGAATGTAAATTTGGTTACAGATATTTTAAGCCATAAGACTTAATTTAGTGTAGCTAATTATAATAAAATTAACTAGTTTTCAAAATTTGAAACCTCTGGCGGACCGCACAAAAGACCGTAATAGGAATTTTTACTCATATATGCTAATGCATGGTTTCCTTCAATTTCAATCTAAGGCAAAAATTGCAACAAATTAATTATTTAGTGCCGGTATATTGGGGATAGTAACTCGTATAGCGTTCTTTGTAATTTAAGGACACGGGCAACAAAGCTGTTTTGTTTTTCAATTAAATTTATTTCTAAAAATTTGTGCCCTAAGCCCAAAACCCAAAGCAATGGGCTCATCAACTGTCACGTATTTGACCAAACAAGTTTGATGAAAAACGTCGTAAGTTTTGTTTTCTTCAGATATTACATATTTTTCCTATAATCTTTATATCAAATATAAGGGTCACTTTATCTTAACAGATTAAATAGTGAATTACAATCGACTACGCTCATGTTTATCTTCCTGTATGTGCGTCAAACCATCAAAACAATTAAAATGTACTCCGAGGCAAACTGACGCTTCCATTGAAACTAACATCTACTCAAACCGGACTAAATCAAGTTTTAATTAAGGCAAATATCTCGTCCAGAATTGCGGTAGGGACACATACTAACACGGTTTAGATGATTATAATGAATATGACAATGACCCGTTTTCGTGGTCATTGACAATTAATACACGTATATACAGAACAATAATTTTTTAATATAATTTCTAGGCAAATTATATTTAAAGAAATGGTAAGATACTATTTTGCATCGACTATGGACAAGTTAAAGGGTTTATACTTATAATAGCAATCGTAGAAAATGATACACTTTTTTGGAAGCCGGTTAAGAATAAAAAGCACTAACTTACTGATTTTTACGAATTGTTATGTTACAACAACGTGTAAAAAGCTTCCTTCACCAAAAACAGTTTTAGTATTAGCAGTAAAACTCATTTGGGGCCCTCTTTTGCTTCCTTAAATTCCAGTTATTCCCATCCCCTTCTTCCCGACAACTTGCCCCCGCTTGTCATTAAGAGTGGGCACGCAAAGGGAAATTATCCTCACTTAACCCTCCTGGAGGCGCTAACTGGCACCTCACTAAGAGTACTTGCCGTCGATTACTTTATTATACGAATTGGAACCATTTTTCTTAAAAGAAATATACATTTTAGGGCCCATCTCGTATCTTTCAATGATGTAACTTTGTTTTATTGAAAAATAATTAAATTAAAACTAACTTGTATTTCTGTATTCTTTAATTAGTGTTTTTATTTATATAGCCGTGAGAATATAGTAAAGAGTCGGTTAGGAAAGTTTGATTATCTCGGAAGATAAAGACGCTAAATCGTTGTTTTAAAGACAATAAGTACGAATTGGAAAGAAATAAGTAAATGTAGGCACTTCGAAAATAAAAAAGAATTCGAACTTTTTTTGAAGTCGGTTATGTTTTTATTCGTTAACCTATTTTATACTAAGTCCGGTATTTATCAATTTATCCCTTCTAAAATGAACGTAGTGAGCATGAACCATGACGAATCTATAATTTTGTCCCTTCCATTTACTAGTTGGAGCAATGATTGTTTTTCCGAATGAACGCTTCAAAATAACAATTGGTTAGTTGGCAACCCTCCATCGGCACCCCACCGTATTTCCAGTAACGCAAGCTCTGGAATCAACGGCATGTTCACATGAATTGCAAATGTGAACGTTAGCATTCTAGAATAAAGGATGACTATTATCACATAATGTAGGCAACTTATTAATCCCTTTTGTGTTCCGTATGAATTATTTATGTCAGTTTAATATCAAATTGCTGACGTTTCTCTGATTTAAATATAATTTTTAATTTATTTATATTTCTATAAATATAACGCTTTTATTTTCACGACCTATATAGAATGAGCTTACTTTATCAGATTTGCTGTAAAATCTAGATCATCAGGGTTGGCAAAAATGTTTAATTTGGAACTAAATATTCTTGATTAAACAGATAAAATTCGTTGTCTCTGTTCACTGCACTTGAGTTAAAAAGTACGTGAGAACCCGTTTATTTATTTAAATTTTAATAAAGGCTTCTTGTGATATTCTTCGAAATTAACATACGGCATTTCGAGGGCACGCTCTTAAAGTTATAATAGATCAATTTCAATGATTTACGGACACTTCATTAATAAACTTCCTGTTAAGAATCCTTGGGCCTGATATCTCCCTAGAGTAACTTTCTCGGTGCTGGAAGCTAATTTTCGTGTTATGGTTAATTTTCCTTGTTTATGTGAGAACTTGTGCAGTTGCGGGCACGGAAGCACCCAAATATATTAAGTGATTCGGACCACATCCGCAGGCCTTCTACTTCCATTACCTTTCTTGAGCTACTTGTTTCAGGGAAGGCGTTATAACCTACACATTTGTCTTCTCACGCCATTCAAAGAAATGGATAAGCAGAGATTATTGATTTCCATTTACAATTCAAGAAAGCCTTATTAGTTTTTCTTACACTGCATGGAAATCGGTTATGACTACTCGGTAAGTTTTTAGTCAGCCGTCAATCCAGCACCTTTTTTTTTTTGTTGGCGGGGAGGAAATCTTCACAAAGATACCCCGCCTTCTGGGGAAGGCGGCGGTTATGTGGGGATCTTACCCACTAAAACCTCCCCGGTGGCCCTTTCCTCGGTGCATGACGAGGGGCTCCGGGATCTCACGTGGAACGCACCGGAGCCCCTCTGCACTGTGCTCAAGGAGAGCACGTCCCGGGGGGAGGTTACTCCCTCCTCCCCTGTGCCCTCGCAGCGAAAGGCGACACGGGCCAGCCGATGTCGCCTTCTTCCCGGGTCCACTTTGGTGGACGACGCAGGCCCCCACCCTTGTCGCCCAGTGAACCCGAGGCCCCTTTTAGTCGCCTTGTACGACAGGCAGTCTTATTCTTGAGAGCCAGCCGGTCTGCCACCGGCCCGCCTGCGCCATCTAGCAATCCATAGCATCTAATCCAGCACCTATATCGACTAGTACTTACATTCATCACAATAAACATTTTTTGTGATGAATGTGAGTAGTCGTAGACAGTAGCATAGTATTGACTTTTTCATACTATGAACATGTAATGGCCCTACTTGTAGAATTTTCTAGAACCAGCTTTTATTAGCCTCTTTGCTAGACCCTTACGTTTAGTTTTACGGTCTATCTTTTCTCAATATTTTGAATGGCGAATAAACCTAATACCCTGAATTACCCTATGAAATGCTTATTTGATTTATACATTTAGTGAATTAGCCTAACAAAATAAATTTTGTACTATCAAGGAGAAATTATTTGTTCAAATATGTGCTGGATGTGAGGCGATAGATACACCTATTTAGGGTCAAATAATTTAGATAAATGAAAGACAATTCTAAGATATGTCAAGTCTGCCAACCCGCAAAAGCGCTTCGTGGCGGAATGTGCTTTAATACTCTCTTTACAGACTAGGGCTGTACCCATCAATGGGACACTTACAAATAGGCTGTAACTTCATATTTTTTTAATATAAGTAACATAACATTTTTAAATAGTAAAGTTAGGAAACAATAAGAGTCACTCGTGCATAAATTATATGAAAGGGCCAATACAACGTTAGCATTGTAAAGTATTTTTATCAATTATGTATATGTATCACTGTAGAATACATTATTATACAGTCCACTAAAGCGAAACGAAGTCTACAGTTTGGTAAGGATATAGGTTCTTTTGGTGAAAAATCATTTTGCAATATTGTATTCATTTGATGTAACTATTGTTGTTTATGTATAAGATCATTGCATCAATTTAAAAACAGTCGTTTTTGGCGGCCGGCATGTCAAGTCGTATGATTGACGTTTGACAGTTGTGCGCGAGAAATGAGTCTAAAGAAAACCGTCTTAATAACCACACGTTTTATTTCAAACATACACAGTGCCAACTAATATCGTCGTTAGTGCACTAACACTAATAAAACACTGGATATCCTTCCTATAATAGATATGTATAATTTATTAAAAATATGTGATTTGTAATTTTTCTATAGTATTTAAAGTCTTCATGTCTTAATTGAGAAACTTATTTTAAACAGAAATCTAACGTCAAGTTATCGGCATATCTAATTAATATTTATTATGTTTAGACTCATTCCTTGTACTTCACGCCGCTAATGAGAATCCAATAGCCTTATAATTTGCGTATGTTTGTGTCCATCAATGTCCACTTGTTATCTCAACCCACATTGCTATATGTTTGTCACTAAAGTATTTGTCTTATTTATTAAGTGATAGTGATTACTGCTTCCAAGCAAGCAACGTGATGTTGCAGATGCTAGCCAACAACGGCTCTCTGCAGAAAAACAATGACACAATATTCGTTTAATGATAACTTATTTTGTCTTATCACTGTAGACTACAGAAGTAGGGGTATAATCACTAGAGGGAGGCTAGTTTAGGGAAATTTAGATCAATTAGACTTCCCCATCCCTCCCTCGCTCTCTCCTGGACCTCCGTCTGAACTGAGACCTAGAGGTCGGGAGCGCGTAATTAGTAGTTAGATTCATTGTGGCTGACGCTTAAGGGATTAGTCTCGACGTTAAAATAGTTATTCCTAAAAGTCCTTCCTAAACGGTACCCATGACCAGTGGAGTTAGTTTATATAGTTTAATTAGCCCCTATAGTTTGATAAGGAATACTTTACTGGAATACTTTCGTCACATTGCCAGAAAAAACAGCAATAACTTAGAAAGGCTAGTTGTGACTGGTAAAATTGACGGGACAAGACCGCGAGGTCGAAGCCCGACACGTTGGACTGACCAGACCCGCACCACTCTAGGCACGTCGGTTAGCGATGCTCTGCGCACGGCTGCAGATAGAGGAAAATGGCGACGGATCACTAAAACCAAACTGTTCCCACGAGATGGTCACGACCCTCAGCATTGAGGAAACCGACGCGAGGAGGAGGAGTTTGATAAGAGGTATGGTTAGGTTATGATTTATTCTGTTTCGTAATAGTCCTACAATAATTCGGAAATACCTACGAAGAGGTTGTCTGTGCGTAATAGCGTTTAACGTTTGATTAATTTAAAAGTCGGTTTTTGTTTGTGCTCGTAAATATACTTTATCTATTACTGTGATCTTGATCTCTGTAGTATGCCACCTCTCAATCCGGTAAGGCAGTCAAGGCCATCTTCTCTGACCAATCTATGTAGTTCGTTATTAAAAAAAACACTGTTGTACTTTTGACATACTTAAATTGTAAGGAGTTGTATTTATTATTCGATAAAAGGCATAATTTAAAATTATTTAAAGCCAGCAGCGTTAAAGAGAAATGTAAAAGAGGAGAGTAGAGAATTCAGATTTAGAAATGAAATGAATACGGGGCTTGAGGCGTTTTGTCGCCAATGAATAATTTATTTTAGAAGCGCGTTTTCACGAAATTACTTCCCATCCCATTTGAAAAAATAAGCAGTTCAACCGAATCTGCTTACGTTGATACGTGACAACAGTTGCAAGGATTTATATATCTAATATAAATTCAACCTGCATTTACACCGTAGTTATTATTTAAAAATACTCGCACATTAAATGTAGGTAGTCATAGATATAGCGATGGCTATTCGCTTTTCTCCGAAAGTGACAAAAAGAAGCCAAACACCAAAAAAAACATTAGTAAATCTAATTTTTTTTTGCTTAAATAACGATTTGATAATTGGTGAAGTGAACAGTTTGGCTTCCACTCGCCCCTCATCGACCTCCGCCTCAACCGAGTTCAAGAAGTCAGGAAGGCGTAGTTAGAAAAAAATTCGGCCTAAACAGTACCCATGACCATGGGAGCAGTTGCCCCCGCGTTGATTACCTGGATAATGGGGTCCTACTCCGAGGACCGTACCTGCGAGGTACCTCGAGTCTCGCAGATGACGCGACTTCACTTGATAAGTGGGTAGTATGTAAGGATGTGCTGCAGCATTGATATATTCTCTTACTATCGCATGTATTTTTTCATAAGCTAATCATAGAGGAGTGTTCAAGTCACTGGCTTGAACAAATGTTTAAACCAGTGACTTTTTAGATATATAAATAGATATAATTGTTTTTGTACACCAATATCAAGCAAGAAGCATGACATTACTAAGGTTCATATTTCTATTTAAAAAACTGTAAAAACGGAAATTCATTACAATTCGATTGGGACCTCGAACCCGTGACTATCATATCCCAAGTCAAAAGGCTTAGCCATTAGTCTAACACTGCATATAACTTAATTTACAAATTTGTATTTGATTTTATTTACTATTATTAAAACCGATTTTTTTACCTATTTCTTTTTTTATATTTTAATTTTATTTTCATTTTCACATTACTGTAAGCTATAAATGTTGATTATTACTCTATTAAGATTTAAGGCAATTTCGTGAAAGCGCACCTCGTATAAATTATTCATTTCTTAAGTAGTACATTTGAGTATATTTCACGCCCCTATAAGTACTGTTTTATCGGCAATTTGTTATTATTCATACCCACTTTCATTCATTTGTAATTAAATTAAGGTTCATTATATTTTTTTTAGATTTAAAATTATATTTAGAACCCTGCTAGCTCAGTGGTCGACTCAAGTTGCATAGTACGCTAACAACACGAGTTCGTTCCGAGTGCTAGCATCATCGAAATTGTTTGTCGTATTTTAAATTCTGGTTTACCACGCGCTCAGCGGTGAAGTTAAACATCGTGCGGAAACCTATATTTATCTTGGAAAATATTCTAAGGCATAAGTGAAGGAAGTGACATGACTATAATATTATCAAATAATTTATTATAATTTATAAAAAAAAATTATAATATATAAAAAAATATAATATATATATTAAAAATTAAATATATATATTACAATATTTTTTTATTTTTAAATTTTTTTTAAAAAATATTTTTTTATCAAAATCGGCTTATAATTTTTTTTACAACATTACTAACATTCTTGTTAACCATTCCAACTAAGCTTAAGCTTGTGCTAGGAGATGTTTGACGTCAATAGTCGAATGGTGGATTCGAACCAACGACCTTACGATTCGCAGACCACACCCTAAACCATTAGACTATTGATGCTTCATAAATAACAGCGCTATGAATGTATAAAAAGTAAAAAGATGTACAATTCGACACCTTTTTTAGGTCGGTTAAGAATTAACATAAAACTAGAGGTTCCCTTACGCTGTTTCTCATCCACAGCACGTAGCAATTAAAGCATCAATAAAGAATTTTATAACACTTTATTTAATCATATAAAAACTTTCTAGATAATAAGATATAGAAGGCTAATAGTCGAATGGTTGGTTTGAACCTGCGACTAAATTTTTACCGGCCCAAAGTCATTTTTTTTTCAGAAATATTATTTACTTTCACGTTAACCATTCCAACTAAGCTTAAACTTGTGCTAAGAGATAGTTCACATCAATAGTGAATACTAACCTACGATTCGCAGACCGTACCCTAAACCATTAGGCTATTGACGCTTCTTCTTGCAGTAAAAAATTGCCCCCTTGCTAAAGAAATAAAGGATGGTTAATTTTGTTTTAATGAATTGGCCTATTTGTATCAACTGGTTTTTCAATACGTAGATATTTAAGATTAAGATGTAATAAATATCTGATCATGCCTGTCTACGGTCTGTTACAACGATGTTATCTAAACTTCATTCCAGGCCTCATTAACAATCCCGATAAGCTCCCATATGGAGATGATACCCCGATCAACTGGCTTCACTCGTTGTCGTTATACCTTTTTTGGGTGTCACTTTTTTATCATGCGGGTTCCGGACATTTATTTATGTTTTTTTTGTTTCGTGGTTGACTTAACGAACTGAATACAAATAGGGTCTTATAATTTTCGTATTAGCAATTAAAAATGTGAACGTGAATTTATTTTGAAATAGTACGTGACACATTGGCTTGTTTAATCTTGAGACTACTATTAGTTTTTATTATTTTAATTTCTTAATACGAATTTCTTTTCTTTTAATTAGTAAAAAGAAAAACAAAATTATTTTGTACAAATAAAAGAAAACAAGAAATATGAAAACATAAATTTTAAAATTAAATGTACTAGAATGACGTCTACTAAGCTTTCAATAACGAAATTCACAGAATTTCCTGAATACTGATTTTCAGTGGAACTATGACATAGATGACGACTTGATTCCTTCATAACAATAAACACAATGAAAAACTAGATTTAAAATAAAAAATAATAATAAGTCTTGGCAGCGTTCTGCAATAAGTTCGTAGTTTAAAAGTTACCAATAATGTTTGTTATATTTAAAATAAAACAAAAAAGAATAGATATATCGAACCTGCTACCAGTACGATTTTTTTTAAGACGAACTACACAGGTTGGCCAGAGAAGCTGGCCTTGACTGTTTCACTGGATTGACAGGTGGCATAGCTCTTAGGTCGCTTAGCCTAAACCTCCAGTAACTAGTAACTCGACATAAGGGTCCCCGGTGAGGGGTAACCTCGGCTTGGACGGTTACTATATTACGTGTAAGCATTCCGATGTTGTGTCCACTACGATTGTGGACTTACCTATACCTATAACCTATATTTGTGTTGACTTGTGGTAAGTCGCATATACGTGCGCTCTCTCCTGTCTTTTAAAAACCCTGGAGTAAAATGCATCAATCGAATATTCACAAGAGGTATTTTATGACCAGGTCTTATGCTTCCCGAAGTGACATATAGCATAGATTGTCCCAAATAGTTTTTATTAATAAAATAGCTACTTACCGATTCGCGGTTCGGGCCTCTCGAGCGTCCTCGGATCGGAATGCTTACGCTTAATATAGTAAACGTCCTAGCCGAGGTTACCCCTCACCAGGGGGACCCTTATGTCGAGTTACTTGCTAATAGAGATTCAGGCTAAGCGACCTAAGAGCTATGCCACCTCTCAAACCGGTGAAACAGTAAAGGCAAGCCTCTTTGGGCAACTGTGTAGTTCGTCAATAAAAACAAAACCAGAACTTAACTGCAGTATGGATCACATGTCTTCTATATGCTGTTTCAATTAAAAAACATTTTCAAAGAACGGAAGAGGAATTACTAACGTGCTATCCTTTTTAAATTTTTCTTTAAAAAGAATGCTAGCAATCTTTTTTTCATAAACATTACTAGCATTCCAACTATTTTTTTTTTGTTGACGGGGAGGAAATCTTCAAAAAGATACCCCGCCTTCTGGGGGGAAGGCGGCGGTTATGTGGGGTTTTTACCCACTAAAACCTCTCCGGTGGCCCTTTCCTCGGTGCATGACGAGGGGCTCCGGGATCTCCAGTGGAACGCACCGGAGCCCCTCTGCACTGTGCTCAAGGAGAGACGTCCTGGGGAGGTTACTCCCTCCCCCCCTGTGCCCTCATAGTGCAAGGCTACACGGGCCAGCCGATGTCGCCTTCTTCCCGGGTCCACCTTAGCGGACGACAAAGGCCCCCACCCTTGTCGCCCAGTGAACCCGAGGCCCCTTTTAGTCGCCTTATACGACAGGCAGGGGATACCGTAGTCTTATTCTTGAGAGCCCAGAACTACAGGGCTGCGGGCCGGTCTGCCACCGGCCCGCCTGCGCCATCTCCGAACGGGATCGGCCCTGTCCCGATCCCATTCTGCGGTCTCCTTCTGGATCATTACTGACTCGCAGAAGGAGACCAGCGCCTTCCATTTACTAGCATTCCAACTAAGCCTAAGCTTGTGCTAGGAAATGGTTCACGTCAATTGTCGAATGGTGGATTCCAACCTGTGACGTTACGTTTTGCAGACCGTACCCTAAGCTATTGACGTTTAGTATATTGCCGCTTTATCGATATTGAGTTAAAGGTTCCAAACTTTGTACATTCAAAGATAACATTAATATATTAAGGTTTAAAACGGATAAACATAGAGTAAGATAACACGATAGCGCGTGAGAAATGTAAATGGTTGTTTTGAATTGCTTCTCATATAGCATCGACAGTGAGTGACTTTATGGTTGCGATATGATACATTGTTATATTATCTAATGTAGTAAATTTTCAAAGTTATGACTACTTACATACTCAAGCTTCGTAGAATTATGTACGTAATACTATCGTATCTATGTTATGACGCCTAAATTCTTATCCTGTAGTTTAAAAGGCACAATAAAATGGAGTGAGAAATGTGGATTATTTTTAAATCGAACGGCATAAAATCAGAAAATTAACATATATGGTTTGGATGGATTTCTTATATTTTTCTCTCTCTCTCTCTCTCTTCCTTGCTATAGGTCCCACAGGTGCGGTCAGCTTTCCTGCTTTTCGCTTTCCACTTCGCTCTGTCCCCGACATCGTCTTGGAAAATCTTGCACTCCCTCATGTCTCTTGACACTACAGTCCACCTTGTTTTGGGTCTTCCTCTGGATTTTTATCCAGGAAAGGAGACTTGTAGCGCCAGGTACCCTACGTACTCGAGAGGCCTCCTCTTAACGTACCGTCGCAGCCTACTCTCCTGCATCTTGACGGCAATGTCGCGTACACCCAGGCTTCCTCGCACATACTCGTTGCGTATTTTATCGCGCCTGGTTACGCCACACAATATTTAACCTGCTCAAGTTTTCGTAACCGGGTTTTTTACTATGTGGGGTGGACAGCATTACGTCGAACCTACCAATTTTATGCGGGTTTAGGACCGGCAGAGCAATAAATTGTGCTGCGCGGGCAGAATTACTTTTTTTTATTTTACAAAATCATATGAAGTCTGTAGCTATACAAAATGAAAGATGTACAAATATGTAAATAAATAGGCTTTTAACTCTAGAGAAGTAGACGGTGACAGCGTTCGCTACTTATCACCAAGCTTATTAGGTCCCATTTATGTGACAGGTGGCGAGCCCATTTCCAATTCAATGTTGCAAGGAGACTGCGATTCGCACCCGCGACCATAAGGTTGTAGTGAAACCGCGTAATCACTTAGCTACTAACAATAAATATACGTGTATATAAGTTAGTATCCTCCTTAATTCGTTGGCCGAATATCTTCTAAATTCTATCGATTGAACATGGCTCTTTTTCAAACGATACGGCGAGCAATTTTGCGAAATCGCGTCTCTTAAATAAATTATTCATTGACGATGAGGCGTCTAAACTTATATATCCGGTTCGCTTTTCAATCTCATTCTTTTTTTTTGGATAAAACTTTTCATGTTACGAAGAAAATTACTTTTCATCAATATTTAATTTTTTGTTACTTGAAAATATAAATCCATATTATTGCTAACGAAAAATCTATACTTTTTTCTCTCATGTATCAGATTTAGTATGGATAAGGCAAGTCCCATGATAGCGCCAAAACTTACCGAAGTGGTTATTAAAGCAAGTTAGCTTTTTGATAGTCTTTCGATAAACGCTACCAACCGAGCAGTGGTTTGGCCCTCTTGGGCGTTCTCGGATCGGAATACTAACGCGATTACAATAACCGCGGGCCTTGCGGAGTTATTCCCAATAGAGGTCGAGGCTAAGCGACCTAAGTTGTGCCAGCTCTCAAATCCGTTGTTGTGGTCTTCATTTAGCGTAGATTCGTCAGAAAATATATATATTTCCATGGGAAATTATTTCATCTTTACTAATAGCTTTTAACTCAGTTTGTTAATTATAAATGTGATATGCCCGTTGACATACACATGGTATACATTTTAGCAATTTAATTTCGTGTACTCCGACAATGAAAATGACATACTGAAATAAATAGTATAATATCATTTATTTATACCATGTATTTCATTACTTTTAACTAGGCGATATCTGTGTATTTAAATGTTAATAAGTATTTATTACAACTAATTATTTATAAGATTATTAAGATATTGTAGGAAGATATGAGGGTAGTGGGAGGGAACACCTTATAAATAGACGACATAAACGACAGGAAGGGAGGATCTTGCGCATTCTTTTCGCGATTGTCGTTCAAGGCGTTAGATTATTTGTTGTTGCTCATTTTGTCATTGTTTTATCGTTAGCAGTAAGTTAGATCGTGATTGTTTAGTGATTATTTTAGTGCTTATTTTGTTTTCAATTGTGAAATTGTTTAAATTTTGAATAAAATAAGTTACACAGAATAAATTTTAAATTTTATTAATAAAATAAATAAATCAACAAAAAGAACGAAAAAAAAACGCTGTTTTTAGCGGCGCTACCCTTAGCCTGCTCTTAACCACCCCTTTTGTTGGTTTTGCTGCTGGAAGAAAATGCTAAATAGCATTAAGGTCGCCTTTGTACATTAATAAAGTGCTATCTACCTACCTAATTTATATCTTAAGTATCTGGAAAAGTCATAAATTCATTATACAAACTGTAAAAGTTTCTGATGTCATCACATGTTTTTCCTTGATATGAGTAATTAACATTTATTTTTAATACTTCCAAAAGAAGTCGAAGCACTGTTCACGTCAGTACATAGTAGTACATATTTCGTATTAGGTTTTTTTAATAAAATTAGAGTTATCCTTCAAAACATTACGTTTCGGACTACACTTACCCAATATCACATTACACATTCGTCACACGTATCGTCTGGGTATCGTTGTCACGTAGCTTACCATCGAAAACTTTTATTTCGTCGCGTCTGAGTAATTGTCGGCAATCGTCTGATAACCTTTTAGTATTAATATTGTCACATATCCTCCCATTGTATACGATATTGCTCTATTAATCTTTTTACGATAAAGTACTATAGTTTTCGGATTAGAGCCTCGGCTATTCAGTAGCGTAAGAAAGATAAACTATTAAATTTTATATATTTGTATCATTAAATCGTTACACGACGAAAAGTTTTATCTTATGAGCATAATTTTACTGTTCCTTCATTACCGAATTTTATGGTAAGATTTCTATCAATTGTTTTTAAATATTAGAACTTGGGTTAAGTGATGGTTCACGCAGTATATACTATAGTCTAGTATGGTATTAATTATTACTGCGATAGTTCGGCTTAAATAAATTTATTTCTCAAAAAAGAATAAACAATATTCACTAAATTATTTGAGAAAAACAAAGACTTACATCAATGCTTAAATATAGAGGAACAGTTTTTGGCATGCTGAGGCAGCTTGCTGTGCCAGCCTGCCAGCCCTGTAGTTCTGGGCTCTCAAGAATAAGACTACGGTATCCCCTGCCTGTCGTACAAGGCGACTAAAGGGGCCTCGGGTTCACTGGGCGACAAGGGTGGGGGCCTGAGTCGTCCACCAAATGGAACCCGGGAAGAAGGCGACATTGGCTGGCCCGTTTTGCCTTCCGCTGCGAGGGCACAGGGGGGGGAGGAAGGAAGTAATCTCCCTCCTCGGGACGTGCTCTCCTTGAGCACAGTGGAGAGGGGCTCCGGTGCGTTCCACTGGAGATCCCGGAGCCCCTCGTCATGCACCGAGGAAAGGGCCACCGGGGAGGTTTTAGTGGGTAAGAACCCCACATAACCGCCTTCCGTCCAGAAGGCGGGTAATCTTTGTGAACAAAAAAAAAAAAAAAAGCTTGCTGTACAGCTGGGCTCCCTTGTATTGTAATTTTTAATAATGTTCAATTCATAGGCAACTGTATGTCATTTTTACGTCCCGTGTGGTATTTGTGTGTCATTTTGTTAAACGTAATTTGAGTATTTACGGTATTTGTCAAAATTTTCCTAACTACCAAATACTTGATTGTAATATTTTCCAGCATCTAGTTAACAGGATATGATACCTATTTTTTAATATACAATGAAATAAATAGACCATAATATTAAAGTATTATTGAGATGGTTGTACTGTTATATAATGGATCGTGAAGCTGTTTGTTGTAAATGTCCGTTTTATTTTTAGCGCAAAACATAAAAGTGTTCAACAGACACAATAGCTTACCTGGGCTGTCTAAGTCTGCTATATACCAATGACATTTCACTATCAAATCAATCTAATACAATTCAATCATCATTGTGTCAAAAACCGTAATTTAATTGTTTTGATAAGTAATTTAAATTTTATTTTTAAAATTTATCGGCATATTTGAAAGATTTCGAAATAAACAAATAGCAACAATGGTATGCCATTGTGGCACAACTGAACTAGCAAATTACCGAAACAAGCAAAAACCGACTAATGTCACTCAACGTTCATTTTGATACAATATTTGGCAGGGTCGGGGCCCTGTGATAAAACTCGTAACACTTTTTGAATTTAGGAAATTCGCTAATTAGGGAAGTTGGAAAGGAGTTTCCAGTCTTTGAATTTTTTTTTAATTTGTCGGTTATTAGGGGTATAATTTAATCCTTATTGACTTTTTTGTGTTCGATGACTCTCCTATTTATATTCTATTATCTCTTTGGACCTCTTGTCCTTATATATTTTATTTTATAAGCTCTTGTTAGCCTCATTTGTTCCCACAAGAACTACCAATCTACTAACTTTAATATCCCGACTTTAGTATATTTAAGGGGAACGTCTAATAAATATCCCAAGCGGTAATTGGGTCCTGTAGGAATTGAAAGGCGTTCTGGAATCGGTTCTCAACCCTACACATAATTCATTCGATCGACGTGGCCACGGATTGTTAGACTGCGTGATTACATTTTTGTTCTCTCATTTAGCAAAAGCGAAAAAAGTTCTTTAAATATATAACTATTAGAACCCTTAAAACCAATAAATTAATAAAATATGCTAAGAATTTAATTCTTACTTATTCTACTTATTATTATTATTTAATATATACAATTGAGTCATGTCGCCTGTCGCTACGCATTAAGCATAAATTTTAGTAAATGATTTTTTTTGTGTATAGAAGTACCAATAAACGTGAACTTGTTCAAACCAGGCGGTTGGGATTTTACAAACGCAGTATCTACTTATAAAGAGTCATACACCCGTACCTCGCTTAGCGATTTAATATTATAAAAGGCATCATAACATACCTACTTCACGTCGGTATTCTGGCGAACTCCTGTAAACTAAATCACCTCGCTTGAAACTCGTAGGAGGATGCTGGATGTTCTGTTTTTAAAAACTAACTTCAGGTATACTAGACAGCCCTGATCTGTTGTCTAAAATACAGTTTAACGTTCCCAATAGACGACAAAGACTTAAAAATATATGGCTCTTCCTAAAACCTGAACATAGAACGAACCTCTAGGTATACTGTCCTTTGTACTGGATGTTCTATATTTATAGGGATTACAGTGACATTGATTTAGTAGTAACGTCAGCAAATAGGATTAAAAAATTATTTGCTCAATCAAAATAACTACAAAATACGTAAATATGTAACCTAAGCCTTAAAATTTAACTTTTTTTTACTTTTCTTTACTTTTTAAACAAAAATCATAACTATTTATTTCTTTGTTAGTTAATTTTTCTTTTTAGAAATTAGTGTTGTTTACGTTGTATGTATATGTCAATGCTGTGTTTTCCTATAATTAGTAAGACAATTACAAGGTGTTTGTGGGTATTTAAATCAGCATAGTTTTATTGTACTTACTGTTAGAAAACATTATTAAATAAAAAAATTAAAAATACTTCACCGATCATGCCGACCCATTAGTGCAACAGCAGATATTACTGCACTAGCCCTGCCCCTTTTGAATTATTTTTTCTTCTATAATGCGAAACAATTTTAATACTGAAAATGCATCTTTCTCCCTATCTGTCTAGACAAGGAATGATTCTACATGTCCTATGGTGGTACGGTCGCCCGATTGAGATTACTATAATAAAATGTATTTAAGTACATACACATATGTTGCATATATATAAAGAAAGGTCGTTATTTAAGAAATAAATTACAGTGGCCTACATATTTTGTGCATTCATAGTTAGCAATGCAACGCGCGTTACAAATCCGAGCTGCCAACGTTTTAACCTACATTGCATGTCCTAATTAATGTACTATATGTGACCTATTAGAACAAAACGTGGTAACATTACTATTACACAAATGAGGTAGTATATCCAAATATTTTCATAGGCACCTACCACCCAAAAAGATGGACAGATCTCGATCTTCCACATAAATCCTGATACACATCTATCGCTTAAAATACATATTTTATACCATTGTAAATTACTTATTGATAGGTAGCAAAAAGGCTATTATACAATAACGTTTTTACATATATTAACTTAATTAGAGAATATTTTTTCAATTATTTTGTCTTGAATGCTTGAAATGTGTACAGTCAAGTTTCCGCTGTTTTGAGAAAGATGGCGTAGCTAGCAATTTGCGTTAGTACTAACAGATGGTAATCGGCCAGAAAATTTGTTCATTCCCGACAACCCTATCAAACCTTGAGTGGCTTCAAACGTTTATGAAAAAAGGTAATTTTGACGTAAGACAACGGTCGCAGTGGCAAGTCAAATATTTACGAAGATGCAGATTTGTAGAAATTATTGGAGGAAAATACGTCTCAAACATAAAAGGAATTCAACAAGCAGTCTTGCGTCGTTTAAAATCACACTTTTGCAATAGATATTATTTTTTTGCCAAAAACGACTGACTCATTTGTATACCTATTAGAATTCGAAGTGTCAATAGCCTAATGCTTTAGGATATAGTCTACGAATCCTAAGGTCGTAGGTTCGAACCCACCATTCGATTATTAACATGAACCATCTCCTAGCACATGCCTAAGCCTAGTTGGAATGATTAACAAGAATCTTAGTAATATTTCTGAAAAAAAAAAAAATTGCTAGCTTTCTTTTCAAAACGAAAAAAAAGAATTATACATAATATAGAATTGGTTAAACAGAAGATCCTTATTCCGTGCCGCTGAGTCAAGAATTAAACTGGCTGTAACGATAACACCTTCGACAGGTATAATCACTTCAAGTAGCAGATATTGAATTGTAAACAAATAACACAAGGATAATAAAATTAACCGTACTAAAAGTATAAATAAATAAAGCCAGATAAACAGTCATGTCAGAGGGTATGTACTATGCTTTTAGAATGGTCGTTACCGACAAAAATGTATCTAGTAGGGACAACTAAGTGTATAACGAACTGGCCTGCTTTTCTATTTACGTAACAGATATTATAACATTTTATTGTAAGTTTCGGTACAGCTACAATGCTCGACATATTTACGAGCTGTGATTCATAGAAAACATGTATTACGAAATATAAATCTGTCATGAAAGTCAACGCCCGCTCACAAGTTGCAATTTACGATCACGTGCTCCGAATACTTGTTAGGAAAAGTTTTTTCAGCATATTAAATTTATTATTATACTCACAAACACATTATAATAACAACTCAATTTTATTATCGCAATATTAACAGTAGCTTAATAGCTAAGCGTTAGACTAGTGAACTGACGGTTTGGCTTATTTATTTATTTATTTATTTAAAAGTCACACAGCACTTAGGTGTTAAATTTACAATCTTGTACAATTAAACATACTGCCAAGTTTGGACTTCATTATTTATAATAAGTTATTTTAAGAGACGTTTAAAATATACGTGTCTTCAACTATTCTAAATACATATATCTTCTTTGAAAACAAAATAAAACAAAACAAAAATTTGTATTAATAAATTTCTGATTTTCAGATCCTCAGAAGAGGAAAAATCTATAGAAACACAAAATTACCCATGTTACATATCCTAATAATTTCATCGAAATAACAATTGTGCAACGTTTATTTGTTGGTAATGATAATACGAGTATAAGTCAGGCGGACAGTCACAACTTTTCTTGTTCACTTTTCGCCAAGTTTATTAGGTCTTATGTGTGATAGGTACAAGGTAACTGGTGACCGGGATTCGAAATCGTGACATGTACCAGTAAATGTTTGCTAATCGAGTACTGTAGCTGCAGAACGCTTTTCTTTTTCTTGACTGGCTCATAAGAGGGCCTTTCCTCGGGTGCAAGATTATCGTTACCTTCTGGGACAGTCTGTATATCTATCTAGGCTATTTAGTTTATTTTTTTCCTAAATAACGGCAACGGCATTATATTTCGAGCACATTTACGCGTTACAATATAGGAAAATTATCATAGTTTTTCTTATCGGCATTTGTATTAGCATATATGTTATACATTCTTTTATCTAAATGTGCCATTTTTTTGTCAGCATTTTCTGGCCATTTAGCCCTCCTTTCGCTTCACTTCAACCTCCGACCATTTCTATAACGTGCCTCTGGAGCGCGCTAATATTTGCATTTAGAGCGGAATACTGATTTTGATCTTATCTAAGTAAGGTGGGTTTGACAGAATTTTTTACACAAAAGAGATATTTTTTCTTTATCGCTATAACGTTATTTAGCAATTATTTTCACGACGTACGTTCGTACAGCAAGGGACTGGAATAGTTTGTCCGCGTGTCTTTCTTTCCGATTACAATCTGGGTATTTTCAAGAGTAGCGTAAATAGGCATGTACTAAGCTAGTTCACCTTACCATCCAGGACTGCAACTCCACTTAACCTCAGGTGGAATCGCACTTGCTTAAAAAGTATAAAAAATGTATCGACCGGATTGGTGACATACAAAAGAAGGTTTATGTTACATACAAACATACATACATACATACATACATACATACATACATACATACATACATACATACATACATACATACATACATACATACATACATACATACATACATACATACATACATACATACATACATACATACATACATACATACATACATACATACATACATACATACATACATACATACATACATACATACATACATACATACATACATACATACATACATACATACATACATACATACATACATACATACATACATACATACATACATACATACATACATACATACATACATACATACATACATACATACATACATACATACATACATACATACATACATACATACATACATACATACATACATACATACATACATACATACATACATACATACATACATACATACATACATACATACATACATACATACATACATACATACATACATACATACATACATACATACATACATACATACATACATACATACATACATACATACATACATACATACATACATACATACATACATACATACATACATACATACATACATACATACATACATACATACATACATACATACATACATACATACATACATACATACATACATACATACATACATACATACATACATACATACATACATACATACATACATACATACATACATACATACATACATACATACATACATACATACATACATACATACATACATACATACATACATACATACATACATACATACATACATACATACATACATACATACATACATACATACATACATACATACATACATACATACATACATACATACATACATACATACATACATACATACATACATACATACATACATACATACATACATACATACATACATACATACATACATACATACATACATACATACATACATACATACATACATACATACATACATACATACATACATACATACATACATACATACATACATACATACATACATACATACATACATACATACATACATACATACATACATACATACATACATACATACATACATACATACATACATACATACATACATACATACATACATACATACATACATACATACATACATACATACATACATACATACATACATACATACATACATACATACATACATACATACATACATACATACATACATACATACATACATACATACATACATACATACATACATACATACATACATACATACATACATACATACATACATACATACATACATACATACATACATACATACATACATACATACATACATACATACATACATACATACATACATACATACATACATACATACATACATACATACATACATACATACATACATACATACATACATACATACATACATACATACATACATACATACATACATACATACATACATACATACATACATACATACATACATACATACATACATACATACATACATACATACATACATACATACATACATACATACATACATACATACATACATACATACATACATACATACATACATACATACATACATACATACATACATACATACATACATACATACATACATACATACATACATACATACATACATACATACATACATACATACATACATACATACATACATACATACATACATATAATATAGGTATAAGTATATATATAATATATATATATTAATATATATAATAATATTTGTATATGAAGAGACAAAACGTGTGTAAAAAGTATTACATATAATATATTTACATATATATCATAACAGTATAAATGATGTTAGGTGGACTTGTCTAAGTAAAACTTTTAACTTTGATTTTAAAAGTATTTATCGTCTGTGATTTCCTAATGGCCACAGGAAGAGAGTTCCACAGACGGACAGCGCGTACAGTAAATGAGTTGCTGTAAAAGTTGGTGTCATGCGGAGATATTTTTAGCATGAGATTCTCTGATGATCGCAAATTCAACGAATTCGAACCGTGAAGGAATTGAAAACGTTCCTTCAGATAAGATGGATATGACGGTGTAAATAGAATGTTATAAAGAAGGAGAGTATATGAGAGTTCCTGCTTACTTCTGTGTTCATGGCGTGATAGCTGTTATATAAGTATATATCATAAAAACAAATTAATACCATTTATAAAGGAAGTTCGTGGCAACAGGGAACATTTCAACGTTTGTATTAATTTAACGTAACGACGTCTTTACGAGCTGCGACTCAAATTAGGACGTGCACTGCAATAATAAATCTATCATGAAAGTTAACGCCCGGTCACAAATCCTAATCTGCTGTTGCATGTTTCCAGTGCTTATTAGATTTATATGCGCATTCGAATGTATTGTAATAAGTTGCAGGTTTTGTGGAATGAAATAGTCGAATAACTAGTACACTCACTTTATTGAGACAGCGTAACGCTGTACAAGGAAATATTTTAACGAATACCGTCATAACTGCGCGTCTTCAAAATCTTTATACAAAATTAATTAGATGTCAGATTACAAACTAATAAAGTTCAATTATTTACAATGCCAAGTCTATGTGATGTTTAGCTTAATTATTAATTATGAATTAACGATACAGTAAGGTTTAGGTAAATCATTAAGATATATTGGAAGTAGTTATTATGCATAACAATAGATGGGTACCATGTGTTACTAGCTAACAGTAGTCTAATGCGAAACTTTGTATTGTGAAATTTTAGAATTAAAACACGTCCCGAAAGTCTACTATGATAGTAGATATATTTATTGTAGAGTTTTTTGATTTTAATTCCATTTGTACTTTGTTGATGATTAGATGTTTGGATGGATGGATGTTTTATCATTTTCCGAAACGAAATCTTCCAAAAGAGCCTATTCCATTCTTAAAGCTCGACCCCCGTTAAATGTTGATTAAAATGTTACCTGATGAATAGCGTTAGGCTCACTGGTCTTATCCGTTACTTACGTTAACATTTAATTTTTTTTTTGATTTTTAAAAAGAAAGCTAGCAATATTTTTTTTTTCAGAAATATTACTAACAATCTTGTTAACCATTCCAACTAAGCTTAAGCTTGTGCTAGGACATGGTTCACGGCAATAGTCCAATGGTGGATTCGAACCCACGACCTTACGATTCGCAAGCCGTACCCTAAACCATTAGGCTATTGACGCTTTTGTTTTTATTTAAAACATAATCAAATGCATTCGGACTTATTTAAATTATTTCTTTTTATACTTTCCGAGCAAGTGCTTCACTACGATCCCACCTGATGTTGCGCACTAGCTTAGTAAATGCCTATTCACTCTACTCTTGAAAATACCCACATTGCAATCGGAAGGAACGACGTGGGCAAACTATTCCATTCCCTTGCTGTACGAACGATGAAAGACAAAGCAAAGCGCTTCGTTCGGGTTTAAGGGATGTTCACAACAAAAGGATGAAATATTACCTCTAGCTTATATCAAGCTTTTTTACAAGATATTCATAGGTAATGTATTCAAGCCATTTCTAAACTATTCGTGCCTTTTTTGTTGACGGGGAGGAAATCTTCAGAAAGATACCCCGCCTTCTGGGGAAGGTGGCGGTTATGTGGGTTCTGTCCCACTAAAACCTCCCCGGTGGCCCTTTCCTCGGTGCATGACGAGGGGCTCCGGGATCTCCAGTGGAACGCACCGTAGCCCTCTGCACTGTGCTCAAGGAGAGCACGTCCCGGGGAGGTTACTCCCTCCTCCTGTGCCCTCGCAGCGCAAGGCGACACGGGCCAGCCGATGTCGCCTTCTTCCCGGGTCCACTTTGGTGGACGACTCAGGCCCCCACCCTTGTCGCCCAGTGAACCTGAGGCCCCTTTAGTCGCCTTGTACGACAGGCAGGGGATACCGTAGTCTTATTCTTGAGAGCCCAGAACTACAGGGCTGCGGGCCGGTCTGCCACCGGCCCGCCTGCGCCATCTCCGAACGGGATCGGCCTCTCCCGATCCGTTGTGCGGTCTCCTTCTGGGTCATTACTGACTCGCAGAAGGAGACCAGCGCCTTCCATTTTGATCTCCCGCCAGCGCAGCCGCTACTGCCGCCGGCGGGGAGAGGTCTTGCCCGATATGCTGGACCAAGATCCGCCGCTCCGCCTCCCACGCGGGGCACACGGCTAGCGTGTGCTGCGCGGAATCAACCAAACTATTCGTGCCTATCCTTTATACGCAAGTTATAGACGGATATAACAATCGATTCGCTTTTATGTTAACTGTCCAATTTTTTGCTTAAAACCGAAAACTGGAATATACTAGGTACGCTATTTAAGCAAAGGAATTGCATGATAAGATATTCTTAATGCCAAGGAGCCCGACACTTGCGTACCATAAGCAAAAATTTTCCGGCTTCACTATCTCACCTTGATAAGGTCAGAATATCAGTTTTTCGCTCTAAATGCAAATATAACCACGCTCTAGAGGCATGTTATAGAAATGGTACGGAGCTAAAAGCAAAACGAAGGTGCCTCTAAATGGCTAGAAAATGTTTTCCATCCCTCACAAAAAACGACTGAAATAAACGCTTGAAGTTAAGGCCGTAAGTATGCGCATGTTTCTTATCGGTATCAAACATGAGAAATAAAATAATTCGAATTTTTAACTCTTTTTTAGCGGTTAGACAGAGATTTAAATAGCTGTCCACTATTCACAAAGCTCATATTTGACAGATAGTAAGCCTGTCGCCACACACTGAGCACAAAATTTAGCAGTGATGGCCTAGTGGCTAAGCGGTTCTATTTACGGTCTGTTGGTCCCGGATCGAATTCCAGTGAGAGAGTGAAAATATTTTTCGGAACTAATAAACTTGGCGAAAAGCGTATGATTTTATACTTTTAAAACCCCAAAGAGTTTTCTTTTGAAAACTCTTTGGTAAAAGCAATTTGAGTTTAAAACCCTCTACTATAAAGTCGTAAAGCACACTACACACACATACATGAACTACACACACACCACACACTTTCTTTCTTGCATGCTAATTCGTAAGTTAATATTAATAATAAAATTACAGAACTATCATAAGTATGGTGGGGGGCTGGTGATCTGTCTTACAGGGTACCCTAGTACAGACACCAGTCTTTCACAAATTTAAGAACTACGTAAACTGTAAACGTATAAGTAAACTGTGCATTTAAATTTGTGAAAGATGAATAAATAAATTTATTATTATTTTTGAGATTTTCTCCTTCTCGAAACCAGAGTTTCGGTTTTAATGTAAACCACGGGCCTACGCCAAGTGGGTTTCATTTTGAGGGTTGTTTAAGTTAGCGGATTCATCCTGCAAGAACTTCCGGACAATTCGACACGTATTTAGTACGGCAGCTTTTTGCATTCTAATATACGTACTGCTGTGTAAGCCAATTATTATATTATTATTATCCTTTATACACAAGTTATAGACGGATATAACAATCGATTCGCTTTTATGTTAATTGTCCAATGTTTTTGTTTAAAAACCGAAAACTGGAATCTACTAGGTACAAGCCAGTTTGGATTCAAACAGAACTATTCGATCGTTTAAACAACAGGTGAGCTGATTAATGTTACATCAAAAAGGTTTATAGTGCAGTCTTTGTTATAACTAGAAATAAAAGGGTACGCTATTTAAGCAAAGGAATTGCATGTTCAGATATAAGGTATTCTTAATGCCAAGGAGCCCGACACTTGCGTACCACAAGCAAAAATTTTCCGGCTTCACTATCTCACCTTGATAAGGTCAGAATATCAGTTTTTCGCTCTAAATGCAAATATAACCGTGCTCTAGAGGCATGTTATAGAAATGGTACGGAGCTAAAAGCAAAACGAAGGTGCCTCTAAATGGCTAGAAAATGTTTTCCATCCCTCACAAAAAACGACAGAAATGAACGCTTGAAGTTAAGGCCGTAAGTATGCGCATGTTTCTTACCGGTATCAAACATGAGAAATAAAAAATCTCGAATTTTTAACTCTTTTTTCGATCGTTGTCCACTATTCACAAAGCTAATTATGTCTCATATTTGACAGAAGCCTGTCGCCACAAACTGAGCACAAAATTTAGCAGTGATAGCCTAATCGGTTCGATTTACGGTCTGTTGGTCCCGGGATCGAATTCCAGTGAGAGAGTGAAAATATTTTTCGGACCTAATAAACTTGGCGAAAAGCGTATGATTTTATACTTATAAAAAAGTTATCAAAAAGAAAACTCTTTGGTAAAAGCAATTTGAGTTTAAAACCCTCTACTATAAAGTCGTAAAGCACACACCATTTTCTAACTGACATGAAAAAAATCAGAGACAGTTAAATTATTTTATTTTTCATTGTATAAGGCCAGTTTCGAGACAATTTTTCAGTCCGTAGGACCTTAGCCATTTTGTATACACAAAAAAATCGATAATTTATTTCGTATTCTTATTCTATTTGTTTCAAATTTAAAAGCGTCAATAGCCTAATGGTTTAGGGTACGGTCTGCGAACCGTAAGGTTGTAGATTCGAAGCCACCATTAGACTATTGACGTGAACCATCTCCTAGCACAAGCTAAAGCTTAGTTGGGATGGTTAACAAGAATGTTAGTAATATTTATGAAAAAAAAGAAATATTACAAGCTTTCTGTTTAAAAAACAAAAAACATAATTCTTATAAATCTTTGCTGAAAATAAACAGATATCTAAAAGGAAGTTCATCTGGACTGAACAGAACCGGATTGAACAGATGAAGATAAACTGGAAGTAAATAAACGTGTATATTTCGGCAACAAAGTCAACCGTATACTTGTTAAGTCTGCCGCAAATAAATATTCCCGAATGGGACTAATGATTCCCGTTGGATTCGACAGGCGTTCCGGACTTCGGGACGGCGGCCTACCGCGGAATTTATTGGATAGGCTTTAACTTATATAACATGTTGATATTTACGGGCTTCATTAAAGTCTTGTTGGTGAAATTAATTTATGGACACTAGATAATCATCGTCTGGTGTTCAATATACTCAGAATAAACTCTCGTTGGGCCCTTAGTCTATAAAAACTACCCTAAGTTCATATGACGTGAAGCATCTCTCAGAATGTTCTAGAAGTATATTTACGAGTGAAAACAAAAGCCGACTTGAAATAGAATAAGAATATTAGGAAATAGAATTAATTATAACCTAATCAAAATATCGTCAAGTCGTTTCCGTAGTGATAAATGATAGAGTTATTCTTCCAATTGTCTTTTTTTTATTTAATTTATTTAATACATTTTACAAATAAAATTTACACAACAAAGCGCATCCCAAAACCTATCCCAGGTTTTTCTGGATGTTCAGTTCTCGTCCATTTTTACAGTATTAGTGAAAAGAGAACACCGCAACACCTCGTCACGAGCCGTTGCGAGCATCTTTGCAAACGAACGCACACACCCATCGTAAGCGAAGACACCTCAATGCGTGTGAGCATTCGATACAGGCTGTTCTTAATATATATTTTTTTACACACCATACGCAAATGTTATAAAAATTTTTTTAAAACACGCACATATTTAATCGCCCACAAATTTAATGCAAATTTAAGACTATGGTTTTCTCATGGTTGCCACTGTCAAATTTTTGTTGTAGTTTTTATGAATTGTGTTTTGTATGGTATTACATCCTTTGTTTTTTTGGGTATTGTCATTTTAATGTATAATATATTTATGTAAGTGTTTATTTTTATGTATTCTTTGTAAGTTAGAGCAAGTGTCCGGGCACTATCGACTTAGGGGATGGGGGAGGGGCCGCGCTGAAAACCAGTGATATGGGATACCATAAAAATACGCTGAGCGCCGTCCTGTTTGTTTGCGTCACACTACTATTATTTTGTAATTTTTGTTTCTGGTGTATTTTTTTTATTTTCTCTCTTGGATGTGTTTGTTTTGTTTTATTGTACTTGCGTGACCAAACAAATAAACGTTTATTCTATTCTATTCTATTCTTTTCTAAATTTGTATTAAATCAAATGGTGGTCCCATTTAATTTTGTCCACTGGAAGCATTAGCTATCAAACAAAAAAAGAATCATCAATCGGTTCACCCAATCGAAAGTGATTATGTTACAAACACAGAAATTAAAAAAAAATACACAGACGAATTGATAATCTCCTTTATGAAGTCAGTTTAAACTGATTAAAATGTAAGCGAATTAAGTGATATTAACACTAACTATTGAAGGGCCACCATAGGTTATACTGATGGCCAGCCCTGTAGTTCTGGGCTCTCAAGAATAAGACTACGGTATCCCCTGCCTGTCGTACAAGGCGACTAAAAGGGGCCTCGGGTTCACTTGGCGACAAGGGAGGGGGCCTGCGTCGTCCACCAAAGTGGACCCGGGAAGAAGGTGACATCGGCTGGCCCGTGTCGCCTTGCGCTGCGAGGGCACAGGGGGGGAGGGAGTAACCTCCCCCCGGGACGTGCTCTCCTTGAGCACAGTGCAGAGGGGCTCCGGTGCGTTCCACGTGAGATCCCGGAGTCCCTCGTCATGCAACGAGGAAAGGGCCACCGGGGAGGTTTCACTGGGTAAGAACGCCACATAACCGCCGCCTTCCCCCCAGAAGGCGGGGTATCTTTGTGAAGATTTCCTCCCCGTCAACAAAAAAAAAAGGTTATACTGATGGCAAATAACGATTTGATGAGGTATTATATAGTTCTATGTTTCGATAAGTGAGGTGTCGATTCTGTTTCTGTGTTAGTGGAAAAAAATACCCATCTACAGACAATTAAGCAAAAACTCGTTTTGTGCGAGGTGACTTTTCCACTTCATTTAAAATTTCTTGCTTAAATTGCACGTAATGCCAAAAGTTGAAGACTTGAAAAAAAGATTTAACAATGCTTGTTCTGAAGGATCTTTTCTTACGTCCGATTTTGCGTTTATCTCGAACAATGCTTTTTGTTTCCGAAACGCTTTTGTTTTATATTAAATGGAAATATCGGTAAAAAAATCAAAAGGTTTTTAATTAAAACAATTCTTTTTTCAATATAACGTGTCCTTCATGCTCGCTTCATGACAGAAGTCGAAGTATAACGTGGCTACAAATTTGATAGACAACTACATAAATATACCTAAATACATTAAAACACTCACGCCCTGAAGGGACACAACTCGTATGGGTAGGCAGAAAATACAGATATATGTTATGCAAAATCCATCATGATCGAGTATCTTCACGATCAATCAAACTTCATATAAATAAATACATTAAGTATGTGCGTGACAAATGGACGAATAACCCATCATTACGCCTACCGATTTTTTTTTTTTTTTGGACGAACTATCACAGTTGGCACAGAGAAGCTGGCCTTTACTGCTTCACCGGATTTGAGAGGTGGCACAGCTCTTAGATCGCTTAGCGTGAACCTCTATCGCCTACCGATTTCTATGATTCTATTTTTATTGTAAGAGATGATTCAAGAGCAGCTTAATGAGAGTTTAGTTAGGTACTGATTAATTCTATTTCGTAATATTTCTACCATAATTCGGAAATACAAAAAGCGCGTCTATGCGTAACCGCGTTTGACGTTTGATTCGATTTGTAGTTGGTTTTTTTTTTGCTAGTGATATTTTAACGGGGGGACCCTTGTGTCGAGTTACTAGCGATAGAGGTTCAGGCTAAGCGACCTAAGAGTTATGCCACCTCTCAATCCGGTGAAGCAGTCAAGGCCTGGGCAATCTGTGTAGACCGTCATTAAAAAAAAAACTAACTGTTGAAGGGCCACCATAGCTTATACTGATGGCAAATAACGATTTGATTATGTATTATATAGTTCTATATAAGTGAGGTGTCGATTCTGTTTCTGTGTTAGTGGAAAAAAATACCCATCTACAGACAATTAAGCAAAAACTCGTTTTGTGCGAGGTGACTTTTCCACTTCATTTAAAATTTCTTGCTTAAATTGCACGTAATGCCAAAAGTTGAAGACTTGAAAAAAAGATTTAACAATGCTTGTTCTGAAGGATCTTTTCTTACGTCCGATTTTGCGTTTATCTCGAACAATGCTTTTTGTTTCCGAAACGCTTTTGTTTTATATTAAATGGAAATATCGGTAAAAAAATCAAAAAGTTTTTAATTAAAACAATTCTTTTTTCAATATAACGTGTCCTTCATGCTCGCTTCATGACAGAAGTCGAAGTATAACGTGGCTACAAATTTGATAGACAACTACATAAATATACCTAAATACAATAAAACACTCACGCCCTGAAGGGACACAACTCGTATGGGTAGGCAGAAAATACAGATATATGTTATGCAAAATCCATCATGATCGAGTATCTTTACGATCAATCAAACTTCATATAAATAAATACATTAAGTATGTGCGTGACAAATGGACGAATAACCCATTATGACGCCTACCGATTTCTATGATTCAATATTTATTGTAAGAGATGATTCAAGAGCAGCTTAATGAGAGTTTAGTTAGGTACTGATTAATTCTATATCGTGATATTTCTACCATAATTCGGAAATACAAAAAGCGCGTCTATGCGTAACACAGCGTTTGATTCGATTTGTAGTTGGTTTTTGTTTTTGCTAGTGAAATTTTAACGGGGGGACCCTTGTGTCGAGTTACTAGCGATAGAGGTTCAAGCTAAGCGACCTAAGAGTTATGCCACCTCTCAATCCGGTGAAGCAGTCAAGGCCAACTTCTCTGGGCAATCTGTGTAGACCGTCATTAAAAAAAAAGTGAATATACTTGTTTTATTTGAATGTAGTCGTCAGTCTAAAGGATTTCCTCCTTCACGTCTTTCCATCGTTACTAGATTGAGTGATAGGATGATATCAGTATACTAGCAAGCGAGCCAGATGCTATTGTGTATGCCCTGTTATTTGTTGCTGGGATGAGATAAAATTTCTATAGCAGGTGACTGTGGGCGGCGGTGTTCACTTAATAACGGGTAAGCCGCGCCTTTGTACCATTAAGAAAAGATGGTACGTAACGTAATATGAGAAATACAAGGCGGCGGAGTATACGTTATTGTCTAAACTCCGTTATTTGTTCCTGGGATCACTACAATAACTATAGATAATATCGAGACTATAGCCTAATGGTTAAGGGGCTGCGAATCGTGAGGTCGTACGTTCGAATCCACTATTCGACTATTCGTGAACCATCTCCTAGCACAAGTTTAAGCTTAATTGGAATGGTTTTTTAGTTCTCGGGTTCACTGGGCGACAAGGGTGCGGCCTTTGTCGTCCGATAAGGTGGACCCGGGAAGAAGGCGACATCGGCTGGTCCGTGTAGACTTGCACTATTAGGGCACAGGGGGGGGAGGGAGTAATCTCCCCCCCCCGGGACGTGCTCTCCTTGAGCACAGTGCAGAGGGGCTCCGGTGCGTTCCACTGGAGATCCCGGAGCCCTCGTCATGCACCGAGGAAAGGGCCACCGGAGAGGTTTTAACGGGTAAAAACCCCACATAACCGCCGCCTTCCCCCCAGAAGGCGGGGTATCTTTTTGAAGATTTCCTCCACGTTAACAAAAAAAAAAAAGGTTTTTTAGTAATATTTTCTGAAAAACCAAAGAAATATTGCTAGCTTTTTTATTTTAAAAAAAATGTCTTACAGACATAACAAAACATTCAAAACGAACCTATACGATATAATGGTATCTCCTTTTTTGAACTCGGTTGCAAATTATAAAGACTTTTTGTTGAAAAAATAATTTAACACATAAGAATCATTCTATTTACATATTCTAATATGCTTCGTACAATAATGTTGATGTAGAATACGTTCAAAATAAAAAGTACACTGAGTAAATTAACATCTATTTTTTTTCCATTTTTCATTCCCCCAACATGTTTGGTTAGGAACCTTATTACCGAAATGTTACAAACTATTACATTTATGTGCTTATATTATTCCCTACTTTATAGTACTTTACATTCTTCTATTTATCAATTCTATTTATATGTCTATTTTAAACTATTCCATTACGTATCTCTATTTCCTATTTCTTATATTAACATCTATTTCTTAACCTCTATGTATTTATTAACCTTTCTCATCCCTCGCTGTTGACGATCTTGGCCACGTAAACATCCTCCATCGAGTGCGGTTATAAGGGTGAAACTAAATATTTACGAGTATATTCCGTTAATGTAGATAACATTCGCCAAATTGTTAATCCTTTCAAAGAGTCAATAACTTAATGGTTTCGATTACCGTCTGCTAGATATTTTCCATGAGCTCAGCGGTGAAGGAAAACATCATGAGGAAACTTGCATGTCTTAGAAAATTTTATAAAACATGTGAAGTCCGCTCATCCGCACTAAGGCCGCGTGACGGCATACGCCCTTATACTCTTTTTCCAGAGACGGCCCGTTCTGCCCAACATATAGGGTCTCTGTTCGTTCTCCAGGGACTTCATATTTATAACTTTATTATTATCACAAAAACAAACATGTTACATATACAGGAGCTCTGTTTCCTGAACTAGGTACAGTGTACCTGTATCTCAGGAGACAGTGCCTTCCAGAGTCACAAACAGTAAGTCCTGCGAACAATAAGTTTTTTAATATAAGTTAAGTAAATAATACGATAATTAATAATTAAAATTTATGAAAAAAAAAACAAAAATGTGTGCAAAAGGAAAAAAAAAAAGGGAAAGAACTACAGTCATAGTTGAGAAGTTATGCGAATGTGTAGTGTGTGTGTGTGTGTTTGTGTGAGTGGGTGTGTGGTTATCATGAGGTTAATAATATATTTTCAATTTGGGTGTAGTCCTGATTTTGCAACCATTTTAATAACAATCCCTTGAACTTACGACTGTTAAGCCTTTGTAGAGTATCAGCATGAAATGGTGGTATACTATTAGTCTGTGTTTTGTCTAGGCATTGGCGGCCTAGCTCTTCGTATTATTCTAGGTTACACACTAGCCTTAGTAAGATGATGTGGGTGAGACGCTAGCTCGTACAGGTGATGTCTCCCATTTAAAGAAATGAAAAATGTTAGCCGATATTCAAATTAACCTCTCGTAAATAAATATTCTCTATTACACATTAATTGCTTTCTGTCGTATTCGACAAGCAATGTGGAATGTGGCTTTGTGGTGGACCATCTAATTTATTAGGTTGACAGCTCAATGAATTTCAAGCTACTTTTTCGACCCTTATTTTAGGTAAGTAAATTAATTTATTCGTTTACTTTCTGATTTAATTAAGTTCTCGCCTACCGTCCAAGTGTAGTGTGTAATTCATGTATTTAAGTGAAATAAACACCAACTATTAATGATTTTATGATTATTCATATAGTTTTTTATCGGGTATATAACACATATTTAATGTGGTAAAGCTATAGCAATGGCGTGAGATGTTGCACGTATATGTCGGCTCAGTAATAGGTGACGGGATCACTTTAAATCTGGTGAGCTCGTTTCCGTCTTCTCAATAATCCGTGCGCGATACAAGTATTTTATGGGAAAACCCCACCCCCTAGATAGGATTAGGAGCGTTGCTGGAGTTTCTTCGGCCACTTCTTCTCCCAGCGCTAACGCTTCCCGAAGTGGCATGTAAGATAGTTTAGCTTAGATTGTCCCAATAGATTTCGTTAATAAAATAGCTACCGACCGAGTCGTGGTTCGGCCCTCTCGGGCGCCCTCGGATCGGACTGCTAACGCGTAATAATGGTAACCGTCCAAGCCGAGGTTACCCCTCACCGGGGGGACCCTTGTGTCGAGTTACCACCTAATAGAGGTTCAGGCTAAGCGACCTAAGAGCTATGCCACTTCTCAAATCCGGTGAAGCAGTAAAGGCCAGCTTCTATGTGCCAACTGTGATAGTTCGTCCAAAAAAAAATTCCGTCTTCTCCCATAAAGTCTTCCAAACGTCTACAATAAACTCAAGTCTTTCTCTTTCGCTGAGAGGACAGAGGCAATTTTGGATTTTTATTATTTTATATGTATTAAAAGTAAAATATCTTTTTATTATTAGATTATGACTGCGAACAAGCGGCCTCCAGTGTGCGTTCAAGTACGGAGTGAACCACAGCATAGCTGCATGCTATCTCTTAACAACTTCGTGATTGTGTGATTCCATTTTGTAGGTGCCTTTCCCTGACTGTCTGCCGTCCATTTCGCCTTCGATAATCTGCTTCTTTAGACAATGTTTAGATCGTATAATGTTTCCAAAGACATTTAGAGTGAGTATCTCACAAAAATATTAATAAAAATATTTGGTTTGGTGTAACTGGATCAAAAACATCTTTATATAACGTGTAGGTTGAACATTTCTCTCAGGAATAAGGGGCAATCGGAAAGCACGCTACGAAAATTACATTTACTATGTACGAGAATTCGACCTACTGAATGGGATCATTAAAATTCTAACAAATTGAGCCAGGAGCTTTCCAAGTGAGGCGCGTTGTAAGTTGTTTTAATATTAATGTACTCGTAGCTGTTTTACATTTTCCTAAGCAGCGTTTAAAAAAACCGCACATGTGATTATATGACTCTCGAATTATGTCATATGAAGTTTCATATCTAAAACAATACAACTGGTGACATCTATCTATCTGTAGATCTACAATACGGTTTCCGTTTTTTTTATTTTGAGGTACTCGAATCGTTGATTAAGTTCTTTCCAATTAACAATGATAAACTGTTTTAATGCGTTCATTTTGTTACATAAATTATTGTAATTCCAAGAGATGTCAGATTTAATTTTAACTAAGATATTGTTTATAGAAGAGATTTTTCTAAATACCTTCCGTGTTTTGAGGAAACGTTCATGAAAGCTCCGTGTCTACTACTGAAAAATAGTAAATTATATAAAATAATAGTTATAAATTGGTACCTGTAAATAATTTCGTTAGTCGTGGCAGCTCAGTGCCCGGGCGGTTGTATCAAGTTGCACGGTACTCTAGCAACCCGAGTTCGATCCCCGGTGTCGGCACCAATAAACTTTTTGTGCAATTTTAAGTGATGATTTACCACGCGCCCGGCAGTGATGGAAAACATCATGAGGAAATCTACATGTCTTCGAAAAATTCTAAGTGAAAATTAAAAAGTAAGTAAAATTCTAAAAATCCGCGTGACGAACCATGCCCTTATACTTTCTTTACACAGAAGGCCTGCGCCCAACAGTGGGACATATATATGAAGGTTGTAACTTTAACTTTAATTTAAAGGCCACCTTCGCTGGCCAACTGTGTGTGAACTGTGTAGTTAGTCATCAAAAAAAACTTTAGCTTTGTTTTTTTTTATATGTATTTAATATTATTATATATTTCTGCGAATTAGAAGATAAAGAAACAACTCCTCTTCCGTTATATGAGAAAACGTTTCATTATAGCTACAAGTTTCCATTACCGAAAAATCGGTGCAGTACAGGATAATTGTAAGTAATCACTACGGCACTTCATATTCTATCAAAATCATCTTGATCGTTGAAATTCCACAGCTATCCCGTCCCGTCTTGTAACTAAAAAGTTTTCTTCCTCAAACAACTAATTTGTCTCAGGAGCCAGTAAGCAAATAATTATTTTTATAACATAAAAACAACATCTCTAAAACTCGATGCGAAAGTATAATGAGTTCCTGTGGGAGAAGGTGCTTTGTTTCCTTTTAAAAGGAGTTTATCCTATTAATAATAAAACGGGCTTATTATATTTTGATTTTTTTTTTAACGAACTAACACAGTTGGCACAGAGAAGCTGGCCTTTACTGCTTCACCGGATTTGAGAGGTGGCATAGCTCTTAGGTCGCTTAGCCTGAACTCTATTTAGGTGGTAACTCGACACAAGGGTCCCCGGTGAGGGGTAACCTCGGCATGGACGGTTACTATTATTACGCGTTAGCAGTCCGATCCGAGGGCGCCTGAGAGGGCCGAACCACGACTCGGTCGGTAGCTATTTTATTAACGAAATCTACTGGGACAATCTAAGCTAAACTAACTTATATGCCACTTCGGGAAGTTATATTTTGAATATATATTTCGTTTAAATACTGGCGACTCGCCCCGGTTTCCCACGGGTAGCGCTAATTATAATTAGCCAGAAGATTTCAGGTAGATGGAAAAATTATCGTCATTAGATCGCAGCGCAATTTCATAGGACTTCCAGTCGTCCTGTTTTGAAGTCCATAGGTACCATACAAACACACTGAATGAAGTATATATAAGATATAAGTGAATGGATTGCGAAAAGTGAATTCGAACGAGGTGAAGGAAAAATGAGAGGGAGATAATGTAAGTTAGTTAAAATAGAAAGAGTGAGAGTTACGTTTGGTATATCTAAGACACAGGACTACTGTCTATATAATAGTGCATGAGCAAAAAAGTGCGGGAGCACATTTGCTTTCTCTCTTGAACTTTCGTGGAGATATTATACATACATATGTCGTAACCAACGCGATACTAGCGCTACCAATGCAACACTAGCGATATTTGCGGCATTCGGGAAAAACACGGAACGAAACGAAAGAACGGAGCGCTGTCTGTCGGCGTTCGGTGGAGTCAACGTTTTACCGTCCGGTCGAGCGGGGCGACACTTCTACGGTGGTGGTCAGATAGAGCTGTCGAACCATCGCGCGTAATCTGTCATCTGTAAATCACCATGGACGCCAGTGACATCGGTGGCGCATCTCATCTCACACATGCCGACGTGCCGACACATATATATGGCGCTAAAGAAGTTTTACTTCTGTCGTGTGGCTTAAAGCACAATCGTTTTTATGTATATGGATTCTTCTAAAATAAATACTACTTTTCATTTTAGACAATATTTTATATGTTTATTCATAAGTGTTGTTTCCGTTTTTGGTTGCTAAAAAGAGTCGAATGCTAAAATTTGTGTATGAAGATTGGATCGCCCCTATTTCTTGAATAATAAATAATAGTATTTTTTGTAAACTAAATCCGACTGTTTTCGTTTAAAAATTAATCAAACGTTTAACTAGACTATTTACATAACAAGATCATCGTTATTCGCGCCTAACGAAATTTCTATGCCACCTAAATTCAATCAAGCCTACATTTGTTTTGGCTTACCCCAAATAAATATCCTCAAATGCGACTAATTGGTTCCTGTGGGAATCGACAGGCATTACGGACAGCCGGGCTGCGGCTTGCCACATAATTTGTTGGATTGACAGCCTCATGCCTTTAATTCAAATGTCTCGTTTCTTAATTATACCTACAAATGTATAGGGCCCTTTGAACCTCAATTATATTAATTGGGACACTTCGAAGTAAATAAATTATCGAGTCGGTTCTAATAAAAATATATTCATATATTCATTTAGTGCACAATTAAAACAAAAGTCTACAAAAATATAAAATGCCAATTTAAACATAATTTTGCCAACGTTTCATAGGCACTTGAGTGTGACGAATAAGATGCTCTTTCGAAGATGATTCAATAGAAGCCTTTCAATAGAAACAGTCCTTTCTTTTTTCTTTTTTTTTTGTTAACGGGGAGGAAATATTATTATGTGGGGTTTGACCCACTAAAACCTCCCCGGTGGCACTTCTTCGGTGCATGGTCCGGATCCGGGAGCTCCACACCGGAAAGAAACACACCGGAGCACCTCTGCACTGTGCTCAAGGAGAGCACATGCCCCCTTGTGCCTTTGCAGTGCAAGGCGACACGGGCCAGCCGATGTCGCCTTCTTCCCGAGTCAACTTTAGCGGACGACAAAGACCCCCACCTTTGTCGCCCAAGAACCCGAGACCCCTTTTAGTCTCCTACTACGACAGGCAGGGGATACCGTAGTCTTATTCTTGAGAGCTCATTTCTTTCCTAAGCCAACTTTGAAAAACAACACTACATTACTCCCAATCTGATGTAGATATAATTTATAAATTACTAGAGTTCCCACCTGTGTTTCACATAGGTTTAGAGAGAAGTAGAATTAATATACTACTTGGCTATGACCTTTTCATCACATGGAGTGAATTTATTGATTCCATAAGCTAAAAGCTAAAGGTCGGAGAAGCGTAGGGCGCCCTCCCTCCAGATGGACCGACGACCTTGTAAGAAGGACAGCCGGAAGTGTCTGGATGCGGAAAGCGGAGGATCGTATGCAGTGGAAGGCATTGTAGAAGGCCTATTTCCAGTGGATAGACACAGGCTGATGATGATAAGCTAAAAAGATGAACTAAGATGCACATCTAATAAAAAAAATGTCAAAATGTCTCCCACGAAGTTTAATTAAAAAGTTAATTTGCTCGTTTTGATGAAATTTTAATCTTTCCTGAAGCTAATTTCCTGTACAGCACTTTACGTTCCGAGGTTAAAATGGATTATTCTTAAGAATTAGGTGTTCTTACAAATAATTATGTTAAAGTAAACATTTCTTTTTGTTATTTCATCTAAGATTTAATTTAGAGTTATTTTCCAATTAAACAGATACATTTTTATTAGTGTAACAAAATTGTAACAAACTTTACAACATTATACAAATGGCGCTGTCCCCGTTAATTTCGATGAGTAATTATAGATGGCGCCACGAATCTTGTAACGTATTCTGAGACACAATGATGAGCTTCGCAATGTCTCGGTTAAGTAGTACATAGTGGTACATACCACATTGAGGATTTAGTTCCTACAAGCGACTTTGATTCATATTAGCTTGCTGTCCTGTGACTAATATAATAGGTTGTCAAATATCTCCCTTCCGCCTTTTGTCTTTTGAATTTCGCGGCTATGTACAAAGCGCTACAGAGCTCGTATCTAGCAATACTATACATAATTTGAAAGGTCTTAACATAACCTACAAAACGACGCTATTCATAATTAGTTTGGATATTGCGTTCAACAGTTATAGACGTGTAAACATGGAGTTCACTAACGCCGAAATTCGCGCTATTTTAAAGTTTTCAAATTATGTATAGTATTGCTAGATACGAGCTCTGTAGCGCTTTGTACATAGCCGCGAAATTCAAAAGACAAAAGGCGGAAGGGAGATCTTTGACAACCTATTATATCTTAGTGCCCCTTTGTAGTGACGCTGAATTAGGTTGCTTGCGATAGTGACGGCCTAATTGCAGTAAATAACCGCTTGCTGACCTGTGACGGTTATTCGCAACATAATCTATGTAATCCAGTTGTACCCTGAATAAATATCTATCTGTCGCCTACCTGGTGTTGTCGCTTGGCCAATTCGGCTGTATCCAAGCACACCCACCCTACAATCTCGTAAGACCTTACTTCAGAGGATCATTTCTATAGTAAGCTCTTCCCGACACCCCTACATTAGTAATTATAATAAATTCGAAGTAAATTTTTACAAATCAAAATTTTCTTGTAATCATTCATCAATCATATAGGAAAAAATAATGGAAAATTATAGATCAAGGAAATGAAATTATATTAATATGTCAATTCCTCCACACCATAAAATGTCCTCTCGACCAGCCATGAATTCAACCTATTCAAATCTAAATTTACCCGTAACATCTAAATATAATCAATGTCTCCGGGCCGCCTATGTACAAATGAACAATTTTTTAAAACATTTATGTACTCATGTTACTGAGGCGAACACAATTACCCGTACTGAAAAACCCAACATAAACTTTTGATCAGAATTAACTCTGTCTAAAACTAAAAGGTCAAACAGAAGCCTTAAGCGATAACTTGCTTCTGACACCAACAAACAGTTTAAATTAAAACAATTACCCTCATTTTACATTTCACAGTCGTTGCGTACTATTACATGGTAACGTTATTGTTGTTTAAAATAAAAATATTATGTTGCTGTGTTGTCATTGCCGGCTAAAATATGTCAGCGACTGCATATGGTTGGTCATCCTCGAATAGCCATACCTCATAGGATGGTACTGGCAAAAGACAATAACGAATCCACATCGTAACACACAAAAATCTCAGTATAATCAAAATAGTCTGCTTATTCTTATACATCCATAATTTAAAGAATTAAAGAGTATATTATTGATTTATAGAGAAAAAGAAAGAGATTCACTGACTTCACACGTTGTACAAAGAAATTCTCAGACATGCAGGCTTCCATTATGTCTACAGAGCACATTAAAAAAAACTGCAATTAAAATTGAAATGAACAATTTCATCGGTTTGAGATCGATCTCTAGTTGCTGAATCTTTTCCTTGAAAAAATATTTAATGTAAAAGTAACGTAAAACTGTCAATAACATATGTTTATCTGTTATTTGGCATATTTTAGTTGTTATGAATTAAAAATCAATCCGTGACACAAATCACACGCTTTACAAATATAATACAAATAGTATTTGTGAAATGTACGCAAATGTATTTCATAAATCGATACACGTTTGTTGACACGAATTTGGCGCTAATTGCCTTTTCATGTTAAATCATGTCGATGAATGAATGAATGTTTTGAAACAATTTCGAAAGTCACAATAAAGTTAATTAAGTTAGTTTAGATTGTTTTAATTTTCTAGGTAATTATTATAAATTATAAGTAAATTTATACAAATTAAAAAATTCTTATAATTTATTAATCATTCTTCAATCATCATAATCAAATTAAATTAGGATTGAAGGAAAAAATTGTATTACAAAGTAATAAAATTATATTAATTTGTCAATTCCTCCACACAATATAATGACCTCTCGACCAATCTCTATTTTATTTTGATTACAAAAAAAAATATAACACATTCTCGGATATAATAGGTTGGGCAAAAAGTGTCTACGCATTTTTTAAGAAAATACAAAACATATTATAATATAGTTTATTTACAATTGACTATATAGGTACCATTTTGTTTGATAACTTTTTGCCATCTTGTAGGTAAGGACATGATCCCATAGCTATAGAAATTTTGAGATTTCTGAAAATCACACATTTACCTAATTTGAATTTGGAATTATGTTCTTTAAAATTTAAATTTTCAATAATACAAAAACCAGCCAGGTACAAATAGTATGGCCAGAGACATTTAATTACAAGTACATACATATAAAATGCGAAAAGACTTTTTCCACAACTTATTACACTGTGCACATACATTATTATTTAAATATTTCAAATCCTGGAGCTACCAGCTTCACCTCGTGGCTCGCCTTGAACATCTAGTGTAACATTTAAGATAAAAATCCCGTTAGAATTTAGACTCAAATGCGCTTGAAAAGTCAAGACCTCTCGCTTCTTTTGGATAACAATAATTTAAAATAAAGATAAGAACTCCACCTTATATTTAGCATATCTTAGAAGACTGCGCTTTTCAAAAATTTAGTATAAGGTACAATGATTGCATACTCTAAGTTGAGGTATGTTTCTGTCAGCCCTGTAGTTCTGGGCTCTCAAGAATAAGACTACGGTATCCCGTGCCTGTCGTACAAGGCGACTAAAAGGGGCCTCGGGTTCACTGGGCGACAAGGGTGGGGGCCTGAGTCGTTCACCAAAGTGGACCCGGGAAGAAGGCGACATCGGCTGGCCCGTGAGCACAGTGCAGAGGGGCTCCGGTGCGTTCCACTGGAGATCCCGGAGCCCCTCGTCATGCACCGAGGAAAGGGCCACCGGGGAGGTTTTAGTGGGTAAAAACCCCACATAACCTATCGTATATTTCTGAAGATTTCTTCCCCGTCAAAAAAAAAATGTTTCTGAACAAACTGAAAATATGACTGTAGTGTCAAATGGATTAGGACGATCACGATAAAATCTTGTGCACTGCTTATATTATTTCTTCAGTCTAAATGTATTTTCCAAGACAAGGAAGCATAAACGATGAAAATAAACAAACCATGATTAAATATAATTATTTTTATGATTTGATATTTCCGTTCTTACCTCGTAAGGACAAACTGTAAAGCGGCTACAAGATTAATAGCGTCATTTATCAGACTTTCGTTTGTTTTGAGTGTCGTCGTAAATACCCTGAATTAGGTTGTTCACAAAATGTGCTGTGAAAGGAAAATAATCCAATTAAATTTATGGCTGCTTAAAGTGAAATATGGCACCGCTGTTGGGATTACAACGTACAATGAGCAAATTTGATTATCCCTAATACTCAAGTATCCCACAGCTCCTGTCCAGTTCAAATGCTATCAACGTATTGTGGCTCCATTACAAATTCACGCGTTTTGAACATCATTTCCTGATCAACCTTCTATGATCTTATTTTGTGATAAAAAATACAAAACCTAATTCGGCATATCCAATCTATTTATTTTAAAACCAACACCGGTAAATAATGATATTCCAAAATATTTAGGTAAGACAAACTAAGGCCAATTATAGGTTTCCTATTATAAACACTCATCCTATTATTTATGCTAAACAATATTAAATGAACTGTAAATACCAACTAAGGTGTGTGTGCGTAGTTTAGGGTATGATGGGGCTGACATGCCCAAAAGGGCCAAAGTCCCGAATAAATAAAGAAAAAAAAATACCACCAAGATGAATTGAACTTAAAATAGAAAGAATTACGTAGTATCATGTGACACCAAGTAAGAACTATTTTCAAAAAAAAGTATTGCTTCATTTATTTTTATTTTTTTAGTTTTGCTGAATAGTTTTAACGTAACGTAAAAGAAAAGAAATCAAACGAAGAAAATAGTAATTCAAATTATTAAGTAAAATAAAACAACTATAGCACTTCCGTTATATATTTTTCTTACGGTTTTATTCTCACATTTTCGGTCGCGCAGCAAAACCTCTATCTTCTCCAAGCCTGTCATTAAGAAAGCACACAGCGATTGGTTTCTCTATCTAACCGCTAGTTTAGGGTCAAAAGAACAAACGGTGTGTTTAACGAAGCTTCTTAGGATCTCATATGTGATAGGTCTACTACCTATTTACTCGCCATACATCGAGTATAAATTTTATTATGTAATTTTCTTGTAAATAAGACTCATACGTACAAGTTGACTAACATTCGAATCCCGGGCCCTCTCGGGCGCGCTCGGATCGGAATGCTTACGCGTAACATAGTAAACGTCCAAGTCGAGGTTACCCCCCACCGGGGGGACCCTTGTGTCGATTTACTAGCGATAGAGGTTCAGGCTAAGCGACTTAAGAGCTATGCCACCTCTCAATCCGGTGAAGCAGTCAAGGTCAGCTTTTCTGGCCAATCTGTGTAGTTCGTCAAAAAAAAAAACAAAAAAAAATCGAATCCCGGGCCGTCGAAAACTGAACAATTAAAAGCAGTAAAAGCTTATTTTGAGAAGATGAATGGTGATAAAATAAATTTCTTTACAATTCCAAAGGCTTCCAAAGTCTATTAAAAATAATATTACTTGAAGAGGACGATGAACTACATTTAATTCAGGAAAGCCAGCCAAGTGGAGTCTCTGAAGTCAAATAAGCCGCCACGAAGTTTCATATTAAAGTTAATTAGGTCGGTTAGATGAACATTTTTAATCCACTTTAAGGAAGTTTTCTTTCAACTTGAACAATTATTAATAATCTTATCTATTTTAGTATTTTTTCAATACATAATTTACAATGCATACATATCTTACTCTCGTCTTTTTATTACTTAAGGTTGTGTCTTTGAAAGTAAAAAAAAATTCGTTGTAAAATAAAGGGTATTTGAGATGTGCAAAAATGGCTACCACTTGACTTTGTTATTAGGTTTTTGCGCTTTTTCAGCCATGTAGTTCTGGGCTGTCAAGAATAAGACTACGGTATCCCCTGCCTGTCGTAGAAGGCGACTAAAGGGACCTCGGGATCACTGGGCGACAAGGGTGGGGGCCTCTGTCGCCCGCCAAGGTGGACCCGAGAAGAAGGCGACTACGGCTGGCCTGTGTCGCGTTGCACCGCGAGGGTACAGGGGGAGGGAGTAACCTTCCTCCCGGGATGTGCTCTACTAGAGCACGGTGCAGAGGGGCTCCGGTGCGTTCCATTGGAGATCCCGGAGCCCCTCCTCATGTACCGGGAAGGGCCACCGAGGAGGTTTTAGTGGGTCAAACCCCACATAACCACTGATTAAAAAAAAAAGGTTTTTGCGCTTTATTAGCTAATAGTATATTGAAGACACATATCGATTTTTTCTCAGATGTTACGTTAAGTTACACTAGAGGTACAAGGCGAGCCCGGTCGTCAAAGTCTTCTCACTGATTTTCTTGTTTAAACCGCTCCGAGTCGAAACTGTTAACCGTCTATCCAGGATTTGAAAAATGTCAATCATAATATACAGTACATTGTTTATCCGAGAATGGGTTATATTTTCTAATGTACATAAAGTTAAATAGGAACGATATTAAATTATTTAATTTCATTGTGAATGATTGTAGTCCTAGTCAAAGTTACAATACCAAAATTTTCAAATTCTACAATGCAACTAGCCGTAGCCCAAGATATTAGCGTCTGCTTAGTTTGGGAGTCACTGTTTACGAAAAATGTGTACTGCAATGGTTACATGGATGTCCGTTTAATTAATGGAACATATATAGATGTAACCAAATCTGTTAATAAATAAATATTCTATTCTATTCTATACAAGAATTTAATTAAAAGAAACGTGGTCTAATTCAGGACACAGAGCCTCTAATATTAAGAGAAAGGGTTCGTTATATTTTTTCGTTAATTAGATTATTTAAAGCCTATAAAGATTTATATTTGAGCTTGAAATACAATGAACTGCATAATCTAATTGCCTTTTAGTGTTTAGTGCTTTGTCCAGTTGAGCAACACACTCCGTAGTGTGTTGCTCTGGACAAAGCCGTGGCCCATGTCGAGTAGAATATATTACCTCATTAAATTAACGATTAAATGTTTGGCTACTGCTTTTAATCTTCTCTAAATACGTAACTATTAACTTGACACAGTCAAGTACTTTTTTAAATATCAGCTCTTACTTTTACTAATTACAGCGAGGCAGATAAAATTGCCATCTTTATCTGCTATTCACCAATTAATTGCATCCCATATCTAACACCCTATCGGTATGTAGGGTAAGTATATACAAAGTTGCCTACTCATTACACCGGGTACAAGTTTTGTTTTAACCGTTGTAACTCAGTGTCCGGCCGGTCGCCCCAAGTTGCATAGTACGAGTACGCTAGCAGAGTTCGATTCCATTGTAATTGTTTAACACATTCTCAACGGTAAAGGAAACATAGTAAGGAAAGAAACATATCTTTTTTTGTTTGGAGAACGAGCTACACAGTTGACCGAGATGCTGGCCTTTACTGGTTCACCGGATTGAGAGGTTGCATAGCTCTAAGGTCGCTTAGCCTGATTCTCTACCTGCATGTCTTTTTCTAAAGAATGACAGTCTGCCAATCCACACTATGCCCTTATACTCTCTTCATTGAGAAGACCTGTGTACTACGATGGCACTTATATAGACTGTTATTTCTTTTATTTCGACGTATAATATTTATATGTCATATTTATCTAGCGTAAAAAATGATCAAAGTATCATTTGATAAACGTAAATAATAAGTTGGCTTAATGAACCTAATAAAACAGTATAACAATTGAAATAAATTAACCGATCCATTCGACAAGTAGGCGGGAACGACTCAATAGATACTTATGTAATGAAAATTTTTAATTAATAGGAACGGGAACAAATGGTTCGCCATTGTTACTGCTCAAGTAACGATCTAAGTAACGTAATAAATCGAGTATTTGTTACCTTAATTTAACTGGAATAGATACAATTATTTCAACTCTGAATTTAATTTCACGTTCATTTTTTAATCGTATAATGTTTTTTTCTGTGACCTTCGCTAATTGGCCAGAGAAGCTGAACACAACAGTTTTACCGGATTTCAGAGGTGGCAGGGCTTCTCTATTGGGAGCGATATGGTGCATGGGGGCCTTCAAGAGGGGATCTCAGCTTGGATTGCTACTCTAATCGCGATAGCATTTCTATATGTTATGTGGGGTTTGACCCACTAAAACCTTCCAGGTGGCCCTTCCTCGGTGCATGACGTGGGGCTCCGGGATCTCCAATGGAACGCACTGTAGCCCCTCTGTACTGTGCACGAAGAGCCCGTCTCTGTGCCTGTACTGTGCCCTCACAGTGTAAGGCGACACGGCCAGACGATGTCGCCTTCTTCCCGGGTCCACCTTAGCAGACGACAAAGACCCCCACCCTTGTCGCCCAGCGAACCTGAGGCCCCTTTTAGTCGCCTTCTACGATAGGCAGGGGATACCGCAGTCTTATTCTTGAGAGCCCAGAACTACAGGGCTGATCCACGAGGAAACCTAAGTCAGTGATAAATTTGCATTAAGTATGTATGCGACAAGTGGACGAATAATTCAGTATCACGGCAAACCGATTTCGATGATTTTTTTTTTCAAAAGCATTCGTAATATTACTCTCTTTGAAGTCGGTTTTTTTTCAATTGAAACTCGATGTCACTGAACGTTATTTTTAACACAATTGGTTTAGCAGACTCGGGCCGATATAATCTGCATGCTCGTTTTTTCTATTTCTGATTTATAACATTATTATTATTCATTACAAGAATAAATAACGTTTAAGGTACCAATTGTCGCATCAGCAGTCGCCTCTATTCCAGCTGAGACGTTTGTAGGTAGCTCCGTGTTAAATTCGCATCCACTTAACAAAATGTACACATAAAGTGTAGATTGTAGGGCAGTAGGCGTGAGGGAAACGGGACCGTTGGAATTCCTCTGCTGTTTTAATTGAAATTTTGTTGAACGTCACCGCGCCTGTAGTCGTCTTTTATTTAAGTTATTGTGATAAAATTTTAATTAATTTCTTCTTTATTATCTCAAAATGTTGTAATTTGCTACGTGGAGCGCCGCTAATGAGGTTTTCACATGCGTGGATCCTGATTAGGGCCATGAAATGAAACGCTCCTCTTGGCTGTCTTTAAACATATTCACACCTTTTTTTTTTGTTCACGCGGGGGAATCTTTTCATAGACCATCCTCCGGTACCCTGGGTGGGCCCGGAGGGATGTATGGGACTCGGCCTGGGCAGCCCTTACTACGCGAATGCCATCAGCCGTTATGAGCGGGGTGCTCCGGATCTGTCAGCGACAGGACACCCCAACGACCGGCCGTCTTTGCCGGGACCGGCTTTCCTTTTTCATCCTCAAAGGGGACTTCTCCGGCACTCAGAGAAGTCCCGACGACGCCGAAGCATGCTTCGGATTACGGGGGCGGCAAGAGGAGGCGATCGTAAGGCCTCCTGCGCACCCCGATACGTCGCTTGCAAACATATTCACACCTGCTACCCAGAAGATTAGGCACATGTTACGGATTTTTATTAAGAACCGTATCGTTGGAAGTAGTTGCCGGAATAGAGTAATGTATGCATTACTCATTATTCCTTCAAGTGACAAAATCCGGTAGTAAAAATATGTTCCAATTACGGCTGCCATTTTGAAATTATGGCTCATGTGGCATATAATTTTCGTTGCCAATTTCATAGGGTTCTCAATGTAGAGTAAAACTGCAATTTTTGTAATTTTTTTGTATGGAACATATGCATTTAAGTTGTAATTTTTGAATGTTTATAATTTCAAAATGGCAAGAGTTAACTGTCCCAGCAAAAATAGTGCTATAGCTACTGCAATTTAATTTGCCTATTTTTGTTTATCAAATATCACAAATTGACGTACGCATATATGAGGAACTATAGCCGTTCACGCATAGTATTCGGAGAAGAATTGTGAGAGTGAGTGAGAGAGGAATTAAGGTGGTAATACGTTATAATGACACATTCTATTACGTGAATAACCAAGGATATTGAACATTGCTATCACAATATGTTTGCATACAAATTTCATTACCTACTCCCATTTCCTTATTTTTTATATTCATATAATTACACGTGCAAAATTCTTAAAGATAATATTAAAATTGTGTTAAGTCACTGTGATCACTAACATTCTTTTTAACATTTATTTTGCTTAAAAACTTACATGAGAAACTTAAAAAGTTAATTTTTATATATAAATATGTAAATTTTAAATTCAAGGTCAATAAAATTTAAATTATATAATTTGCATGATCACCAAAACAAAGCCAGTGCGGGACACCCCTTTGGGTGCATTGTGTGGGGCTTTGGGATCTGCAAAACGCACCTGTGTCCCCTGCATATTTTAAACACGTCGCAGGGATAAATTCCTCCCCTAGGATCATCGCTTTTTTGTTAGCTGGGGGAAATATTCAAGAAGATACCCCGCCTTCTGGGGCTTCATGGTGAAGGGGTTCGGGATAACCAGGGGAACGCACCGCCAGCAGCCCCTCAGCACTATGCTTGGCAGCACGTCTCGGGGAGGTTAATCCCGCACTCAACACTATCGCAGTGCACCTCATTTCCGGGTCCACTGCAGCGGACGACAAACGCCTTGTCGCCCCGAGAACCATCATCGGTGTTGCGTTCCTCGATTTTTTTTACGAAGTCTTTACACTTAACGGCTGTGAATTCTTAGAACAATTCTAATAGCACTTAAAAAATAAAACGATACAATATAAAATCTACGTTGTTTTTAAATATCCCAAAACAAGCTGGGAATAGATTTAGGTTAATTATCATATGGTTTGACCCTACATCCTAAACCATTTTTTTTCCATCCTATACACATACATCCAAAACCCTTTTTTTTGTTGGGAAGGCGGCGGTTATGTGGGGTTTTTACCCACTAAAACCTCCCCGGTGGCCCTTCCTCGGTGCATGGTGAGGCGCTCCGGGATCTCCAGTGGAACGCGCTGGAGCCCGGGAGGTTACTCTCTCCCCCCCTGTGCTCTCGCAGTGCAAGGCGACACGGGCTAGCCGATGTCGCCTTCTTCCCGCGTCCACCTTGGCGGATGACAAAAGCCCCCACCCTTGTCGCCTAGTGAACCCGAGGCCCCTTTTAGTCGCCTTCTACGATAGGCAGGGGATACCGTAGTCTTATTCTTGAGAGCCCAGAACTACAGGGCTGCGTCCAGAACCCTGCCCCATACCGACTACCGAATTAAATTACTATTCTAAAATTATATTTATTTCTAATCACCACCTAAGTAATTAAAATTTTCTTAAATGAGTGCAATTATAAATGTTGTATATCAAAACGTTTAATGGAAATGATTTGAAAACCCGCATTAAAATCCTTGAAGTATTTTCCAAACCTATCCTTTTACTTTATTGTTTAAATTTCCTTAAAATCCATCATACATAGAATCCTATTAACTGAGTTTGCTTCTATCAGCTACATAGTCTCTAGTGAATTATTTGCCGATATAGACGACTATCTTCAATTCAGCGCTATTTGCATTTTAGCTGTATTGAATTGAGACAAGCGGGGACGTCTATTAGAATAATTGTTGCAGACTGAAATAGTATTACTATATAAAGATTTTGGAAGAGAATAGATAACGGCCATCATTTTTATCATCAGAAATACAATGCACTTGTGGCTAAGTGGTGCAGCTTAGGTTCTTACTGCCAGCTTGAATATCAACCGACTTTAACTAATGATTGCCCTTTTTCCGTTTTTAAAAATAAATTGTCCAGGTGTATGCCGATTGGCTTACCTCTTGTAACAAGCTTCCAATGCTGGTGTGCGTTCACCTCTCCGTCGTGTGGTGGATATATACAATAAGTACTTCGCAGATGTTGATTTGTTTTCATTGCCTACTACTAAATTTAGAAAATGTATTAAAGACAGCTTATTTAGTTAATTTCGTTAATAAGTATTTATTAGTTCATTTATTTCCGTATTCTTCTTCTTAGTTTAAATTTTGTTTTTGTTTTTTAAGTGTTGCACGTTAAAATAATAATGATAATAATTTGCGGATAATGTTGTTGGTAGTGCAGTTACATATCTTATTTCTATCATGTCTTTTATAATATCAATTGTGCTATTGTTTATTGTCCCAAATAAAGAGAAAAAAAAAGCTGACCTTTATTTTTCAATGAAATAAAATCAGGTTAGTGTCTTAAAATGTCAGAGTAATGACAATTTAAGACATTAACCGATAGTTGAAACGCCAATAATAGCTTGAGGTGCGTGCATCGATATATACCTTATAGGTAGATAGGTTCAAAGACACTGTTCGACTATTGACGTGAATCTACTACAAGTTCATTTTGAAACGGTTAAAAAAATGTTAGTAATATAAATTTCATGAAAATTTCTAAGCATTACCAATAAAAAAATCTTACGTAGGGCCACTGCACGAGTCTGTACGAGAAAGTGCCACGACCTCCAAAACCATATTAAGTAGAGGTACGTAGTACATCTTCGTTTCGCCTGAAGATCGATGCGCTGGAGATCCGACTCTTTATAACAGGTGAATGAATGAATGAATGAATATTCTTTATTGCGCAACAATTAACAACAAAATACATCACAGAAATAGTAACTACAATTTTCACATTGGACAAGGTAGTTGCATGCGCAATAGGCGGTCTTATCGCTAAGAGCGATCTCTTCCAGACAACCTTTGTATGGACATAAACTTTCGTCTAAAAATATTTTAGTGGGTCTGTGATTATATTTATTTTAATACAAAACAATAATATACATATATATATGAACATACGCATTTATCAATATACATACTATTTATATTAATAATACATAAATAAATATGCTAAACATACAACAAATACCTAACCTTACTTAGGTTATTAGGTATTTATATATATATATATAAATATTCATACAAATACCATATAAGAATATATTTATAAAGATAGATAGTGCCTATGTACTAGGTTCTTAAAAGCTGTCAAGGATTTAGTGCATCTTGATGATGATGATGATGATGATGATGCTTTGTGGCAGAGCATTCCAAAGTTGGACTGCTTCCACTGAGAAAGATTTGCTCAAAAATTTTGTAGCATGCTCTGGCATTTTAAGTGTCATTGTCAATAGGTTGGCCACAGAACTGCGTTTTGTGCGGCAGGATCGATTAAAGTCAAGAGATGATGATTTTTTTCTTTCAATAAAGCTCAACCACAGTGCTTTTTTGTATTGTTCTTGAATTGGTTACTTTGTTTTTTTTTTTAATAAATGTGCTATACAGTTACTACATTTTTTTTCATAATGCCTGATTTTTGAAGGCGGTACTGGAGAATGCTTTGGTTGACGGGTCGAAGACGCCCCGTTGCATTTTTATTAGTTTCTCATCCCTCACCCCCATCGTCCCTGTTTCTCCTAGCCATTAGATAGTAGTTAGTAGTTAGATAGTTAACATTAAACAATTCTTCATCGGCTATATCATTTGAATAAGTACTCTTCTGCGAAACATAAGGTGGAAATCGAAATCCATCATGGAGCGTTACGCCTTCCGTTACATCTCTCTAAAATTTGGAATACCGATGTGAAGCAGAAGTTAAAATACTTCTTTCTTTCGATGAGTGCGCTCCTAACATTCCTCTGATCCTGTTTGATCGTAGCGTCGCTTATTGCTTAATATCAGATGGTCTGTATTCTTGTGTACTTAACCACTAAACAAAAAACGTTGCATTTGAATAGAAATAATGTTTAACTACATTAGGTGTACCTACGTTTAATGTTAGCTTTGATAGAAACAAAGAGTTAATTTACCAAACAACCACGGTTTTAAATAACTTTACCCATACGTTTTCATTTTTTTAAATAAAACAACTTAAGCAATTCACTTTAACAATTGCATTAGTTGTCATTTTTTGAGATGTTTTTGCAATCTTTGGGTAATTTGGCATCAGAGCGGAATGCCAATCCCAATAATTACTTTTGTACGTGTTCTTGACCTTCTTACGCTTCCCGAAGTGGCACTTAAAGTTAGTTTAGCTTTTGAATGTCTCTTAGATTATCCGTGAAATAGCAACCGACCGAGTCGTGGTTCGGCCCTCTCGGGCGCCCTCGGATCGGCATGCTTACGCGTAACATAGTAACCGTCCAAGCCGAGGTTACCCCTCACCGGGGGGACCCTTCGAGTTACTAGCAGTAGAGGTTCAGGCTAAGCGACCTAAGAGCTATGCCACCTCTCAATCCGGTGAAGCAGTCAAGGCCAGCTTCTCTGGCCAATCTGTGTAGTTCGTCATAAAAAAAAATCTTGACCTTCTAGTATAGTCCGCCGGTAAATAAAAATATCACAGAAATGTTGAGGATATTGAAATTATATTTGATACGTTTTGTTACATTAGAAATAAATACAATCGGAAAAGTCTAGATAAAAAGTGTCTGAATGAAAAATTATGACATATGTTTTATATAAAAATTTTCTAATTCCAAATACAATTCGAATAATTTTGTCGTCTAAAATCCTCTTTGGTAGTTGGCGAACGCTAGTCGCTACAAATCCTTTATTGAAATGTGTGAATAATTTTAAGGTTTTAATTTCATGTTCTTAAATGTTATATATTTAAATTAGAAACCTCAATAAAGAAATGAGGTATATTTATCGTAATATTTAAACTGAGGAGTCACTTCATGTAGCTGAAACGTATAGCGGTGTACCGCTAATGTATTTGCGTAATGTATTTACCACAAATTCAACGTGTCGCATCTCATCTGTCTAATTTATTTACCATTATAACATCTACAGCTTAATTACTGTTTGTACTGAATATACAAAAAAAGAGTAAATAAAAACCCGCTTATAATGGATACATTTATGAATATATTTAATTTGAACATTTCGGTTGGCTGCGTTCTGTTTCGTCTTGATTAATTCCCCATTTTATTTTGTTTTATTTTATTTTATATACAATTTATGTTTCCCTGGTGTTTGCTTTTGCGTTATTCGTACTTTGTTAAAATTCTGCTACTGACATTTGTTTGCTTCTTAAAATGGGTTTCTGCAGAATACCAGCGCTGATTTACCCTCCTCGGATAATCATTATTATGCTGAGCAGTGAACCCGGTCGGTTCGGCGTTGCAACGCATAGCCTTGTGTATCGGACCTTTTGGGTCTTTAGTGATATATATATATTTATTTTTATTTATTTTTTTCATTTTTAACTATGCGCTTAACTTGTTGTGTTAATTTGTATATGTGTTGTGATCTGTCTAACCGATTAAATGGCTTATTATTATTATTATTACTGGGTATTTCTAGATTTCCATTATAAACGAAGCCCACACTTCGCCTGCGTTTTGCTCAACCAAAGTAGACAGGGATAGGAATCACTATTCATTATTTATCCCCTAATCATGAATATTGCAAATGTTGAACAAGAACGCAAATGTTCTTAATGCCGTGAAAAAACGCAATTATCAGTACTTTGATCAAATAACGCGTAATAACAAATACAAACTACTCAAACTCATCAAGGAACTCCAGGGTAAACGATCACTTGGAAGAAGACGTATTTCGTGGCTCAGAAATCTCTGGACATGATTCGATATGAGCACAGGATCCCTGTTCCGCGCCGCTGCATCAAAAATTATAATAACCTTAATGATAGCCAACCTTCCCACGTAACTTCTGGGAAGAAGATACCCCTTCTTGAAGATTTCCTCCCCGTCGACAAAAAAAATGGTAGAAGAAGTGGCCGAATAAACTATAGCTACCCTCCTAACACCCAACGGGAAGGGCGTTCTTCCTTCCATTAGTCGCTCCTCCTGCTTTACGGGACAATGCACAATCTTCGTAATGAATACTACAAAATAGCCGCTTTACTGCTCTAATAAATAGAATAAATAAATAAATACATACATAATATATTTTTATTACTCGTGAGTTTCAAATGAAATAAAAAGCCCTCTATAAAATTTTATGCGCACGCTTTGTTTCACGATATAGTACAACAAAAGGATGGAATAGTTCAACAGTTCGCTCTAAATGCTAATATAACTGCACCCACGAGGGATGTTATACTTACGACCTCAAACTGCGTATCACCAAACTGACACTGTACTCTTGGTAATGCAAGAAGCTCAAATATCCAAAAGTTTCATTTTGAATGTTTACCTTAAATTTTCTTTATGTCGAGTATACTTCTTTGAAAAGAATCAAAAGTTTTTTTTTTGTGACAACAAAACTCTCGCATTCTACTAATCCTCGAAAAATGGATTGATAGTAAACGATATTAATTTTTCACCGAGCTTATTATGTGTATACGCCTGTGTATGCAATAATACTGATTCATGTATATGACGCGTATCTGACGCACGAATCTATGTTAAAGTTATAGCCTTTATATATAAATATAATATCAAAGCATCAATAGCCTAATGGTTTAAGGTACGGTCTGCGAATCGTAACATCGTAGGTTTGAATCCACCATACGACTATTGACCCAGCTAAGCTTAGTTGGAATGGTTAACAAGAATGTTAGTAATATTTTCTTAAAAAAAAAAAATATATATATATATATGACCCACTGCTGGGCACAGGCTTTCTCTGTAAAAAGAGAATAAGGGCATAGTCCGCCACGCAGCCCTAGGGCAGATTTCACATGCCTTAGCAAAAAATTCTAAGACATTTATGTTTCCTCGCGATGTATTCCTTCATCGCCGAGCACGTGATAAATGAGCACATAAAATTGCAACAACAAATTTATTGCTACCAGGATTGAATTCCGGTTACTAGCGTACTATGCAACTTTTTTTTTTGTTAACGGGGAGGAAATCTTCAAAGATACCCCGCCTTCTGGGGAAGGCGGCGGTTATGCAGGGTTTTACCCACTAAAACCTCCCCGGTGGCCCTTTCCTCGGTGCATGACGAGGGGCTCCAGGATCTCCAGTGGAACGCACCGGAGCCCCTCTGCATTGTGCTCAAGGAGAGCACGTCCCGAAGTCCTCCTGTGCCCTCATAGTGCAAGGCTACACGGGCCAGCCAATGTCGCCTTCTTCCCGGGTCCACCTTAGCGGACGACAAAGGCCCCCACCCTTGTCGCCCAGTGAACCCGAGGCCCCTTTAGTCGCCTTATACGACAGGCAGGGGATACCGTAGTCTTATTCTTGAGAGCCCGAACTACAGGGCTGAACTATGCAACTTGGGCCAACCGCCCGGACACAGCTACTATGGCTCTAAACCAGTGAACTAAAATACCTAACCCAAAGTATATTGAAAACTTCAAACGTTTGAGCTGCGAAAATGTTGTTTTAACGGTCCCACACGCTTTAAATTCGCAGATTTCACTTAACAGAAAGCACAATTTATTTCACAACTAAACCGAAATTATGTTACGGTTGAGTTTACTTTGGCGCATATCCAGACGTGCGCGGCTGCGCGAAATATTAACCTAACGCCGGCAAACTAGCGAGTCGGTAACTTTTAGTTTTTTGTTATAATCCGTTTCACTTTTATGGTAAAGTTTAAATTTGGTTTATTCAACGAAGCTTTGAAAAACCGTAGTTGGGATTGGGTAACGACCAACCATTGACCGTCATGTCGCACCTATTTTAATCACTGGATTGTCACTGTTATTAATATATTATTGCTATTACTTTTATTTCGATCTAAAAAGGAAAGAGATTTTTTGCTACTGCTTGTGGATACAATTTTAAAGTACTGAGACGATTTTAAATATTTTTGAAACAAAAGTACATTATACAGGAGTAAAAATTTTATATGATTTTTTTTTATAATTTCTAAGCAAGTGCTTGACTACGATCCCACCTGATGTTAAGTGGAAATGCAGTCCTGGCGCACTAGCTTAGTAAATGCCTATTCACTCTACTCTTGAAAATACCCACATTGCAATCGGAAGGAAAGAAAGACGCGGGCCATCTATTCCAGTCCTTTGCTGTACGAAGAATCAGTTCGGGTTTGAGGGATGTTCACAACAAAAGGATGAAATCACGCAGTGCGTCTAGAAGTCCGATGGTGGAAAGGGGGTGGGGGAATTAGATCATGAATAAAAAAAATATATTTAAGAAAAAGAAAGAGTCAAATTAAGATGTGAGAGCTCGGAATCAAGTTGTATCCTAGACTCGTAGCCCGAATTCGATTGCCGATGCACCAATGAATTTGTTTCTTGTAATTTGAAGTGATGATGAATGAACCTACATGACAGAAAATTTTCTAAGACAAATAAAGTCTGCCAATCCGCACCAGGGCTGCATGACGGGTGCTCTTATACAATAATAATATATATTTTTTTTTCACACCAAAAATTCAAACTAGATCGATAATAGCCGCAGTAGTAAGAACTGTGTCGCAGCTATTAACGCCCATCTCCAAACAATTCAATACAAAATTCCAAATATACTAAAATTAAAACAGAAACTAAGTTAAAATCGATTCAAATGTAATAAGGCGCGGGTGCAATCTGCGTATTTATGAATTATCGTAGGAATTATAGTACAGCCAAAATGGGACCGCCACACACCTGGGAAGCACGAGCTTTCAAATACAAAAAAATCATCAAAATCGGTTCACCCAGTCCAAAGTTATAAGGTAACAAACATAAAAAGAGAAACATAAGGACCCCTAAATAGAAACATATACTCGGGAATCTTCTCCTTTTTGAAGTCGGTAGAAAAAATCAAGAAATACACCGGGAAAGTTGGAATAGTTTATATTGCGTTCAATTCTGTTGTGGCATGTTCTTTATAACTTCATTTTTATTGTAATGTCCTGCGCATAGACTGCTATTTAGCCTTTATTTTAATAATAACTCCGGTTCAAATTGTTTAATGTGTCTCTTTGACCACCTTATTAGCACAGCAAGGTCGTGAAAGCTTACGCTTATTTAGTATAACATACGGGAGAAAGGACAAGAATCAAAACTCAGTGTGACATTCACTAGCAATGATCATGTCGGTCTGGTTTCTGATCGATGTTTCTCATTTGCATCCCTAATTGTCCCGCCGTCGCCTATGAGAAGACAAATGGTACAGCTTTACTTACTATTTAGAGTCAGACGGGATAATTAACAAATGTAATACTAAATTAATTCCAAACTAAATGTTATACGTAACTTTTTTTTTAAATTAATGATATAATTAAAAATCAGGGAATGTCTGTGAATTAGTAAACGACAATATAATATACGTACAAGTACATTTGGAAATAAAAAATCTTGCACCACCGGTGTTTCCGAACGTTTACGATTTGGGGACCTTCAAGAAACGAGCCTCCTATCTCAAAGGCCGGCAACGCATCTGCAGCTCCTCTGGTGCTGTGGATATTCATGGGCTGCGGTGATTACTTAAGATCAGGTGAGCCGTAAGGTCGTTTGCCACTTTTGCTATTAAAGAAAAAAGAAAGAGTCAAATTAAGATGTGAGAGCTCGGAATCAAGTTGTATCCTAGACTCGTAGCCCGAATTCGATTGCCGATGCACCAATGAATTTGTTTCTTGTAATTTTAATTGATGATGAATGAACCTACATGACAGAAAATTTCCTAACACAAATAAAGTTTGCCAATCCGAACCAGGGCTGCATGACGGATGCTCTTATATAATAATAATATATTAATAATATTTTTTATTTCAAACCAAAAATTCAAACTAGTTCGATAATAGCCGCAGTAGTAACTGTGTCGCAGCTATTAACGCCCATCTCCAAACAATCCAATGCGAAATACTACAAATCAAAAGTCCTTATTACATCAGCTATCTGCAGTGCCGTCAAAATTGATTCAGCCGTTCCAGAGATTAGCCAGACAAACACTTAGATAAAAATTGTACATTCAATTGCTTTTGTAAAACGTGATTATTTTAATATTACAAACAGACACTCCGATTTTTTTTATTTGTATAGATAGTTTTTGAAGCCAAATTTGAAGGCAGAGAATGCCTTTGTCATTAAGTCCACCTTTTATTTTGTACAAATAAAGATTAAATAAATAATAAAACGAATAAAATAAAACTAGATTTTTTTTTCACTTTAAAAAATCACATAGAGAATCAAATAAGCTCAGTGGAAAGCTGTTAGCAATTACTGTCTGTCTTGCCGCTAAAGTTTAAAGGGTGTTAATAATTTTTATTATGTTATAACCTGAATAGACTTTATTTTTAATCTCACAAAAGCATTTCAAAAGCTATCACTTATAATGATTAAAATCGCAAACGATATCACCAAACTCGCTATGTTAAAATTTTAAACGCAATATCGGCAACAATTTGTTGATATGAATGAATTTCATCGTTATAAGCCGTCGGAAATTTCCAATATGAAACTACCGTAGTGCAAACGTTATCACCGATTCTGCAGGCGCAAATAGGACCGTTTACCGCGCGGCAGTCATTAAATAGTTTCCTATACAAATATTCAAATTACAATAACGCATTAGGTAACACATTATATGAGAGATACCGCCGTTGCCAAGTTGAAATAATGATATTGAGAGTACCGTAGATAGACTGAATAGAACATTATGAACCATAGAATGTATACTCGTGAGCAAAAATAAAGGGTCGGTTAGGGCTTAACTTAGACGACACTAAGTACTAAAATTTAAATAATAAAAATCTTATGAAAACTATTGCATTATCCAAGTTTACATTAAATATCCTTTTTCGTTTAAGTTTATGTTTTTAATGAAATATAAATAAATAAATAAAAAAATATAATTTATTTTAAGGATATTTAATTGTCTTTCATGCACAATTTATTTCAGTTAGCTAGCGTCTTAACCTTCCGAGATATTCAAACTTTCAAACCGACCCTTTATTTTCGCTAACGGCTATTTTTTTATTTTTTTTTGAAAGAAAGCTAGCAAACATCTTTCCAGAAAACATTACTAACATTCTTGTTTCTTTTTTTTACTTTTACGTTTACTTCCATTCCAACTAAACTTAAGCTTGTGCTAGGAGATGGTTCACGTCAATTGTCGAATGGTGGATTCGAACCTACTACCTTACGATTCGCAGACCGTATTCTAAACCATTAGGCTTTTTCGGAACAGGGACCCGAAGGCGATAGACCGCGCCAATCAAGTAAAGGCGTTGGGGACATCTGCGAAGGCGAAGTGTTGAAGCTTTAAGCAAACTCTTTTATAAACGGAGCAAATATAACAAAAATCCAAATAAAAAGGCACGAAAAGCAGTTAAAATAACAAAAAAAAACCATTAGGCTATTGACGCTTTTAAATTTCATTATAAAATTTTTCAATTTCAATATAAAAAATGAAAAATTATGAATCTAGAATGATATATTTATCATATAATTTTATTATTTAGAACCATACCAGTTGCTAACTTACATTACCGCACATCAAAGCAGAAGTAAATCCCATCCACACCGTAATGACGTTCCACAACTATACACTTTTCGCGTAACTTTCTTCCACGCACTCCCAACTTGTGGAATTAGTTGTCAACAGAGAAGTTTCTGAAACTATACGACATCGGGACATTTAAGAAACGAGCCTGCTCATTTTTCTAAGTCCGGCACATGCACGATGCTGTAGAGTTATGGATCTTTATAGGGGATGGTAATCATTAAAAATCAGGTGAGCCGTAAATCTTACCTATTTTTTAAAAAAATATAGTTCACAGCAGTAGTATATTACGAGTATGTAGTACATCGATTCTGTCCCCTTCCTCAAAACCAGAAACCGTCCAAGTGGCCGTGCCACTGTTAAAAATGTTTTCTATAACACTGAAACATAATAACAAATAAACCATGAAATTCATTTAGTTATAGTTACAGCCTTTATATATATAATATACGAGTATATGTCCCACTGCTGGGCACAGGCCTTAACTATAAAGAGAGTATAAGGGCATAGTCCGCCACGCGTCCCTAATGCGGATTGGCAGACTTCACATGTCGTAGAAAAATTTTCTAAGACATGTAGGTTTCCTCACGATGTTTTCCTTCACCGCCGAGCGCGTGGTTAATCAGCACATAAAATTGCAATAACAAATTTATTGGTGCCGGCACCGGGGATCGAACTCGGGTTGCTAGCGTACTATGCAACTTGAGCCAACCGCCCGGACACTGAGCTACCACGGCTCTCTGAAATTCATTTACGTAACGTCAAATTCGTTACAATTTGAAACCGACAATTTATACCAGATTAATTTGAAGAGCGCGATAATTAAGCGTGTTTAACTTAATTAATGAATTTCGTGGAATCTACAAAAGCGTAGCACTCGGTTGGCGTACTTACAAAACGTTTATACTCATTTAAATTGTAAGTTTGTCAATTTAACCCTTGGTCATCTGTACTTGTGTATTTTCATGTATGTGCGCTAGTTTCATCTCAACAAAGTTCTATTATGAAGTAAGATTTGCTAGTACACTGATTTTTCAGTCTTGTTTTATAAGCAGCTAACGGCTCTCCTGATTCTAAGTAATCACCGTCGCCCATGAACATCACCAACACCGAAGGAGCTGCGAGAGCATTGTCATTGAGAAAGGAGTCTTTGTTCGTTTCTTGATGGTCACCAAATATTATAAATTCGGAAACACCGCTGGTGACAGTTAATACCGCAAATTGACAGTGCGTGGAAGAACATAATGCGAGAAACGCACATTTTTGGGTCTATTTATCTACCATTTAAATAGCTTAAAAAACAGATTGTTCACATGAAACATCGAATTCGGTTGGCGTGATATTGAGTTATTCGTCCATTTGTCGCGTACATACTTAATGCAAATTTAAGACTTATATGGTTCTCTCATGGATGCGAACTGGACCAAACTTAAATGGGAGCCCCCTGGAAAAACCAGATTTCATATAAAACAATGATCATCAAAATTTATGAGGTATCTAACATAAAAAAGTACATACAGACGAATTGAGAACCTCCTCTGTAATGTATGAATTAAACAGACCTTGGAAATAAGTATATTTATTGAAACTTAGTAACAAGCGACTTACAATTGTACTAATCCGCGTACGCCATCTTGCTGCGTGGCAGTTTAGCGAGAGCCAGAAAGAGAGAGAGAGAAAGCGTGGCTGCCCCACAGAGTATGCTAAACAGGGATACCACATCCTCCTTTTTTGATGTCGGTTGAAAAGTATAAATTTCTGATGATAGGACTGGACTACCCATGAATAAGTTAATGGTCACACACAATCATCTAATTATACCATATTCATACATCGAAAGAAAAAACGATTTATAATAATAATAGCTCAAATCAAACAAATATGAAATATACTGACAAAGTTTCCGCAGTGGTTTTGTATCGTTTTCAATCAACATTATGAACGCGTACCGTAACCACCGGCATTCCACAAAGCAATATCACTAAAAGCTTAATATGCAATAAGTATATAGAAACTACTCTCATTATTTTTTGGACAGCTATTAATTTTGAATAAGAATTACTCAGCAACTATTACAATTTTTAACAAATACAATTTAAAACTATTATGTAATACATTTTATATAATAAAAACTATAATATACTATATATATTAAGTTAAACATGACATAAGTCACGAAAATGCTGATTAATCTTGTTAAATTTATAATGGGCAGAACGTATCAATTAAAGCTGAAGCGTCAATAGCCTAATAGTTTAGGGTACAGACTGCGAAATGGAAGGTCATAGGTTCGAGTCCACCATCGACTAATAACGTAAGCCATCTCCTAGCACAAGCATAAGCTTAGTAGGAATGGTAAATAAGAATGACAGCAATATTTGTTATAAAAAATATCATTAGAAATCTTTTTTTTTTAATGCTTTCAGGTTCTCTCACTGAGTGTGAGGTGCCGGAGTAACAAAGTTCCATAGTATAGATGATAATTCAGATAAAACATCATTAGGTGTCTATGAACGACGAGATTATTTGAGATCGGGTTAAATTTGCATTAAGTATGTACGCGACAAATGAACGAATAACTCAATATCACGCCAACCGAATTCGACGTTTCATGTGAACAATCTGTTTTTTAAGCTATTTAAATGGTAGATAAATAGACCCAAAAATGTGAGTTTCTCGCATTATGTTATTCCACGCACTGTCAATTTGCGGAATTAACTGTCACCAGCGGTATTTTCGAATTTATAATATTTGGTGACCATCAAGAAACGAACAAAGACTCCTTTCTCAATGACAATGCTCTCGCAGCTCCTTCGGTGTTGGTGATGTTCATGGGCGACGGTGATTACTTAGAATCAGGAGAGCCGTTAGCTGCTTATAAAACAAGACTGAAAAATCTGTGTACTAGCAAATCTTACCTCATAATAGAACTTTGTTGAGATGAAACTAGCGCACATACATGAAAATACACAAGTACAGATGACCAAGAGTTAAATTAATGGAATGCTCTTTTACGCTCCTTCGATCATTAAAATAACAATACTTTAATTAGTTTTCCTTATTGGCTCCTACGAAATATAGATTTTTTTCTAATATAAAGCGTTTGTTAAACTGTACGCTTCTACTTGATAAAAGTTTGGAACGATTTAGCGCCTTAATGTCGCCGCGGACTCAATTTCTAATCCTACCCGCAAGCACTATCTGCAGAAAACTTCATACGATTACGATGTCTTACACCTGATAGAAACGTTTATATACACGAACGCCAGCGTAAGCAGTGCTTCTATTTTAAAGGCTTAATCTGTATAAATTTGGACTACGAGGATGCGGAGGCAATATTACGATCCAAATTACAATAATATCTTTCTTGTACATTGTTATCGTAATCTCACATAAATACACACAATCATACACACTGACACATTTGCAAACTCGCACAAACTATCACAAACATATAATTATTTTATATTATTACCTTTAAAAAACTTTAAAAATGATATGATTAAGGAAGAGCTGGATCTTCTGGCACAAGTATATTTTAGACTTAAAAGAAGATCCAAACACTGTACTCTTGCTTGATTTGTTTTGTTTTGGAAATAAAGATTTTTATTGATTTACTTTTATTTATTTATAAAATAATTATATCTCATACATACATGTAGATTTGATTTCTCTCTATCTCTCTCTAGTTCGGTTCCTCATGTCTGAGGATTGTGGTCACCGTCAGGGTTACATCTGGAGCGGATGATCTGCCACCACCGGCTTCTGTGTAGCGCTTGTCATATGACAGAGTAAAATGTGAAGGACCACCTTGTAGGTGAACCGCCGCGAGACTTTTGCTATCGGTGTTCCCAGCTACGTTCAGTTTCTCAAGACGGCCAGTCGCATGGTCTTATAACAGTAGTTAAGAAATGTTTCCTTGAGCCAGTCGTACAGTCGAGTTATATATGTAGTATAATTAATAGAGTTTTAATGAACGTAATTCGTTCGAATCGGCAAGTATACCAGTGATCAGTTCGTGAACCGATAAAACGCAAATTAACAAGCCGATAACAATACCAATTACCCTTTCGATATTCTTAAGTAAGCAGGTTTCAAATTAATTAACTCTGTTTGCGTATGGGTATCCAAAAACATCTTTTTACGTGTTGTGTAACCTTTAATCTCGATTCAATAAAATGATGCAAGATCATTAAAATTCAATTACATGGACCAATTCACATTGATACATTTTAAAGGATAAGAAATGAACAATAGACAATTAATCTTTCTTTATTGTAAACATTTCGTAACATTAATAGTATAACTTCAATATTTCTGTCTGTAGTATTGTTGTACTTTGCTGTATGAGATAAACGGAATATGCTTTCATGTGATAATCACTATCAAGAGACAATTTTTAATTTTTTTTTCTAAGATTTTCTTTTTATCCTTTCTAAGCAAGTCCTTGACTACGATCCCACCTGATGTTAAGCGGAAATCCCCTCCTGGACGGTAAGGCGCACTAGCTTAGTAAATGCCTATTCGGTGTACTCTTGAAAATACCCACATTGTAATCGGAGGGTAAGACAGTCGCGGGGAAACAATTCCTTTGCTGTACGAATAATGAAAGACGAGGCAAAGCGCTTCGTTCGGCTTTGAGTGATGTTCACAACAAAAGGATGAAATTCTGCAGTGAGTCTTTAAGTTCGATGGTGAAACGGGGATGGGGGAATTAAATCCTGTAGAAAACCGAAAGGCTACCTTACACCTGTGCTCAAGACTAATCAGATTAAATGAAAATTAAGTGGTTTTATAAAATGAAAGAGAACATTATCTATACATATATATGAAAATGTATGTTTGTCTGTATGTCCTTTATGGAATCGTAAACTATACATTTGATCATGTGATGTTCTTGAGAAAAGTGTTGTGCACAAGTCTACAAAAGTTTTTGAGTTGGTACTGACAGATTGCGCCACTATCATTCAAATGAATTTCATATATTGCCGTGACAGTTGAAATGAAACGAAAACAGCAAACGAACAGCCTGTCTTACCCTCAAATTTATTTCAGTTAGTGAAAGCGCGCAGTGTACAACTAGGTACATAATAAATGAGACACTTATGACCGATTTCAAAAAAAGAGGAGGTCGTATGTGTTTTTCAATAACAAAAAAATTATAAAATAATAAAAACTAGGCTCCCTAAATGACAACAACATTTTTCCCAGTAAACTACGATGTATATATAGTAAATATTAGAAGTTATAAAGAAAATTGATTATTTTTATGGCCCTATCCAATGTCACCTACAAAAAAATAATTTTATGAGCAAAAATTCTAATGCTCTATATGTTAGCTATATGCTATGCTAGATAGAAATGTAAGTGTACATACAACTTTAACTTTGACAAGGTGTATCTATAACCCACTTGAATCATGTGAATAAAAACTTACAAATATTGGTAGCATTGCCTGTAGAGGTATAGTAGGTCCACGTTCCACTCTTTCTTGCTGCAGCTAATTTAATTTATAGCATAGAACATTCATGTTAATATAAGGAAGTAGAAAAATGAGAGTAATTTCGCTGGACAAGTGCCAACTACAGCTGGAAACTATTTATCAAGTGAGCCGCAAAAAAATTCATCAAGCAGATCTTATTCCGCATACAACTACAACTACGTCCAGTTATTTTATTTGTGCATCTATAAAACTGTGATGAGACAACGAAAATTGTTTAGAAACTAATATCACAATATGGAGCAGGTATAAAAAAACAACTTCATTCCAACTAAAACCACAATACCTCTGCGCTTAGTTTGATCAACCATGATTGTGTTTAGGGTCTTGTCATTTTCATTTCAGTTCATCCTTTCCAATAAAAATTAATCATCGAAAGCGATTGGCATGATATTTTTCGTCCTTTAGTTGCGCACAAACATAATGGAAATTTAAGACTTATATGGTATTCCATTGTCAGAATTTTTGTTGGAATGGGACCACATGGTAAGCACTAGCTTCCAGGCTCACGAGGTCCTATTTTTGTAACCGAGCCTGTCACCGGGGCGAGATGGTGAATGCTAAAGCGACTCCATCACAGCGGCGATCTGTCTTTGAACAAGTTTAAAACGATCGTTAAAGCCAATCTCTGTTGTAAGGCTTATTACAAAATTTCTGATTATGTAAACGATAACGAAGCTTGGGATCAAGTTGCTCTAACACAACATGATTAATTAACCATTATTGTAAAAGTGAACGAATATTGTAAAAAATTTAAAGATGTTAAAAAAAGCTCTACTAAGTTTTTTTGTGCAATTTTTCTTAGTGGATTGCCGTCCGAAATTGCACGGTAGGGAAAAATATTGGACAATTCAAAGTAGATTCTCGATCTCTATTGCATAAAGATATTTTGACTTTGACTTTGAAGGACTGCTCACCATGGGAGGTTTTAATCGGTAGGTACTAGTCTATACTAGGCCGAGCCTGACATAATTTGCCCACCTCCCGCTTCCCCTGACGTATTGACGTATTTAAAAAATTGACGCTTCCAATTGTTTCCACTTCAAAAAATATACTTACATACAGCTAATTATGTGAAAATTCACAAGTAGCATCGAACAACGAAAATAACAAAACGCTCTCGTTCACATTAATTACGAAATTTCGTTTTGTGGCGCTTCAGTCAATCGTTACAATCTGCACTTGGATTTCGCACAACTCATTAATTCATTTAATTTTCATATTTAATTAATGTCACATATAAATTAAAATTGTTTTAATTATCTCATCACCACATATACAATAACATATGGTTAGAGAGTCTTAATTACAATGATACTGAAAACCTTCTAGATACAATATCCTAATTCTGAAACACCCACACACATAAAAGGCAAACACCATTCTGATTCTGATTTATTTATACTAAATTCAAGTAACTAGCTTTATTTATTTAAACACATAAACTAGATATAAGTATTACGCGCGGCAGAGGGCCCCTGGTATTCTGTCTGACAGGGCAACCTAGTACAGATACCAGTCTCTCACAAAGGAGGCTTAATTATGTATTTTATATAATTATATTTTATATAATGTAACTCAATATGTAACCTTAAACAAAAAAAAATATTATAATTAGCAGAGCTCGTTAAAGAAAGATAAGTTATCCGTTAGTATTTGGTTTTGTAGCTATATCTTACCTCATACGATATACCTCTCATTTGGTAGCGAGTTCAAATTTCAGTCGGTAGCCATTTTTTTTTTTTTAAGTACAAAATTACTTTTGGTTGTCTCTGCCTGCACCGCTAAGGTTAAAAACGTGAGGACCTTATTATTATTTATGAAATACCCAACCTACCAATATCTCAATCAACAAACCTTTTTCTATACGACTTTGCAATTCGTTGGTATATTTTCGGAACCAAACTTACTTAGTAGGAATTTCAAACCAACCATTCCAACTATGGATGTAAACAGATGGTTCACGTTGCCATTGTTGTGAAATTTTTTTAGAATTTTGACTAAAAAATCAATACGGATAGACTACTGAAGCGGATTCCGCACGAATGGATCGACAAGATCGGGAACGTACCACTTCAGCCCAGTATATTACCGTGTAGTGAAACCAGTGTGACTGTTCTTTTGTTTTAAAATAGTCACAAATTTTCACACAATTTCACCACATTTTCAATCTATTAACATTCTTTTTGGTCCGATTCTAATAATGGCATCCATGAGAAAGTCAAATCAATTTTAATTTTGTATCAAGTATGTGCGTGACAAATGGCGAATAATTTAATATCACGCCAACCGATTTCAATGATTCATTTTTGATTGGATAGAATTTACTTTAAGGGTAGTTCGATGAGAGTTTGGTTAGGTTCTGATTAATTCTATTTCTAAACCATATAAGTCTTAATTTTATTTTAAGTATGTGCGCGACAAATGGCGAATAACTCAAAATCACGCCAACCGATTTCGATGATTCGTTTTTGATTGGAAAGGATGTACTTCAAGGGGAGTTCGATGAGAGTTTGGTTAGGTTCTGATTAATTCTATTTCTCAATATTCTTACGGATTATTCGGAATTACAAAGAGGTCACAGTAGCGTTAATGTTTACGTTTTATTCTTATTGAAGTTGGTTTTTGTTTTTACTCGTAAATATAGATAGATAGATAGATAGATAAATCCTTTATTGCACCAAATAAAATGTACAAAGGCGAAATTAATGCTAATTAGCATTTTCTTCCAGCTAACCTTTAGTGGTTAAGAGCAGGCTAAGGGTAGTGCCGCTAAAAATAGCGTTTTAAAACTATTTTATAAATAAATAAATATACATTTACATATACATAAATATAATAATATACATACACATGGAATATATATAACGACAATAAATATACCAGTTTGTAATTTTTCATTGTTTGAGAAGAAAGTATTCAGATACACGCGATTTAAAGACATTAGTTGACGAAGCCTCCCTAATCTCAATCGGCAAACTATTCCATAGTTTTATAGTTGTACAGGTAAAAGAATTGCCATAGAGATTTGTGTGACATTCGGGGAATGTTAAAAATTTATTATAGAAGGTTCGCGGTTCGAGGCCAACGAACTGTTTTAGTACAAAGCGCTCACGAAGATATTCTGGAGACCAAGTGTTATGAATTATGTTATATAACATGGTAAGTGTGTGTACATCTCGCCTGTTGCGGATGTTGAGCCACTTCAGCTGAGCCCGGTAGTGTGACACATGGTCATATTTACGTATTCCGAAGATAAACCTTATACAAAGATTAAGTAATACTATACTTGATAAAATATACTTGTTTTAGTAATAATTATTACAGATATAACTATAACAGATTTATTATTATAAAACGGGAATAACTGTATGTATAGAGCAAGGATAGAAAATCTTGAAGCAACTGCCAGATAGCTCGTTATCCAGCAAAGTTTCCGCGCTACCAGGTTCAACATTGCTCTACGACACCGTATGTAATAAGTGCAGTCAAGTACTATCCTTACAGTTATTTTCCATGTTTATGTTAGAACTCGCAAAATTGCTATTTTCTTCTGGTATATCTAAATTCAAAATTTCTGCCATATAATGATTTAAATATCGTTTAGTTATCACTTTATTTAACGTACACGATATAGTTGCACAAAAGTTATTATGATAATATACGGTTAGTAGAGCCGTGGTAGCTCAGAGAGCCGTGGTAGCTCAGTGTCCAGGCGGTTGGCTCGTGTTGCATAGTACGCTAGCAACCCGAGTTCGATCCCCGGTGCCGGCACCAATAAATTTGCTGTAGCAATTTTATGTGCCGATTAACCACGCGCTCGGCGGTGAAGGAAAACATCATGAGGAAACCTACATGTCTTAGAAAAATTTTCTGAAGCATGTGAAGTGTGTGAATCCGCACTAGGGCCGTGTGGTGGACTATGCCCTTATACTCTCTTTACAGAGAAGGCCTGTGCCCAGCAGTGGGATATATATATATTATATATATAAAGGCTGTAACTTTTAACTAACTTTAACGGTTAGTAATGGAATTTATTTAAATTATTTACATTGACTACGTACCTCTCGAACTATCACCTCCACCGGCTTCTGTACAGCGCGTCTCTTACAGCAGTTTGAAATTGGAGGACGACGAGTCTTTTACCTGATCCACCTGGACCACCTTGTTGGTGAACGGCCCCAAGATCTTTCTCCTCCTTGTTCCCAACTACGATTAGTTTATCTACACTTTCGTCGCTTTTGCGCTATAATTACTAAGTTAATAGTAATATATAGTAAATAATTACTAAGTTATGATAAATTGCAGAAAAATAATTGCCTTAATCTCAAGCGAAATTTTTAACAGGCATTCTGATGACTTCAAAGCAACTTACAAATGGGCGCCATTAAACAACATACGTTTATTCACTTTGATGTTGCCCATTTAACCCTGATTCCCCCAGCCGACTCGTCACGAGTTAACGCTCCTTAAATATTTTAATACAGAAGTAGTATTTTCATGAGCCCTTGTAATGCCACCTGTCTCTAGCCCTTCTCATTTTGATAATATTGAAATACAGATCAGAAATATCTTCATCCACAATCGTTCTTATAATGATATCGCCATTAACAAATATTATTCTATTCGATCTTTAGAAGCCCTGGTATGTTAAATAGTGTAAAAGGTGATAAAGTCCTATGATAAAAAAAATAAAAACAAACTCAAAATCTGGTTAGAAATAACGACGCTGTGAGAGCGCAAATATAAAAAAAATATTCTGAGGAATATTTCGGAATCATTCCAGCTACCGATTTCCGTTACCGCATATTTCGGCAGAATTCCAAATTCCACCGCCACCATCTTGATGGTTGGCGTTCCACGACTGTACGTTTTTCGCGTAACTTTCTTCCACGCACCGTCAACCTGTGGAATCAACTGTCACCAGCGGTGTTTCCGCACCTTTACGACTTGGGGACCTTCAAGAAACGAGCTTATTCCTATCTCAAAGGCCGGCAACGCACCTGCAGCTCCTCTGGCGCTGTGGATGTTTATGGGCGACGGTGATCACTTAAGATCAGGTGAGCCGTATGCTCGTTTGCCAATTTTAATATTAAAAAAAAAGAAATTTAGAACCTCCTCTTTTAAGGTTGGTTAAAAAAATCCTCTACAGTATCTTAAAGCAAGAAGTGACACGGTATTGAGCCCGCGCCACAATGCCAGCCGATACGCATATAAATTGATACACAGTCGCACCATGCGACGTTAACATTTATCCGTTCTATCTTACATTTCAATGGACAGAATATTTTAATAGGGAGTAAGTAAATGGCAACATAAAAGCGCCAACGTCCCCTGAATAGACTACAGAATGGGATCACGGCATACAAAGCAAACAATTCCATGCATAATTCAGATAAGTGTAAAATAATACGAATTTATCGTTACAAATCGCTATTGAGAGGCTATACGTAAGAAAACAAATAGTCGCCGTGAATGGTTGCGTCCAAAGTTTACTGTGTTTTACCAATCTATCATTGCTGTTTTACGTTATTGTTTAATAATGTCAGTGATATAATTAATGTCAACTTTGTCTGTAGCTATGAAGGACCGTCAAGTGTTACTTATAATAAAAACGATATGTTCATTTAAATTAACGAAATAGATCATGTAAAACGAAAATTATTTATCTCTATCTAGCCCCTTTAGATGTTAGGAGCGTTGCTAGAGTTTCTTCGACCACTTCTTCTCCCAGCGCCAACGCTTCCCGAAGTGGCACTCGAAGTTAGTTACGCTTTTGAATGTCCCTTAAATTATCCGTGAAGAAAAGCCCTGTAGTTCTGGGCTCTCAAGAAAAAGACTACGGTATCCCCTGCCTGTCGTAGAAGGAACTAAAAGGGGCCTCGGGTTCACTGGGCGACAAGGGGGGCCTTAGTCATCCGCTAAGGTGGACCCGGGATGAAGGCGACATCGGCTGGCCCGTGTCGCCTTGCACTGCGAGGGCACAGGGGGAGAGGGAGTAACCTTCTCCCCGGGAAGTGCTCTCCTTGAGCACAGTGCAGAGGGGCTCCGGTGCGTTCCACTGGAGATCCCAGAGCCCCTCACCATGCACCGAGCAAGGCCCCTCGGGAGATTTTAGTGGGTAAAAACCCCACATAACCACTGCCTTCCCCCCAGAAGGCGGGGTATCTTTTTGAAGATTTCCTCCTCGTTAACAAAAAAAGATCCGTGAAATAGCAACCAACCGAGTCGTGGTTCGGCCGTGGAATGCTTACGCGTAACATAGTAACCGTCCAAGCCGAGATTACCCCTCACCGGACCCTTGAGTCGAGTTACTAGCGATAGAGGTTCAGGCTAAGCGACGAAATTACAACTTCTGCAAGTCCGCTATTAAAATATATCTATTTGTCCGGGGAGCAATTTAATAGCTTCTGTGCTGTAAACGCCCCTGTTTGCCTGGGCCTAATAGCCGATAACGTTTGCCAACAACGTGTCGGAGAGCATACTGACTAACTCCTTCGTAATAAGTGTGGCTTATGGTATATAAATATATTTAACCTGGCTGGTAAACGCTGTCGCAATTAAGAGAAACTTATAATTAATTTGAATTAGGAACCTGTCATTCTCATGTGAATATTCATTGTATTTTCTTGATTTCCCATCATTATATTTTGTTGTATTTTGTCGGCCGCGAACCGCGAACCTTCTATAATAAATTTTTAACATTTCCCGAATGTCACACGAATTTCTATGGCAATTCTTTTATATACAGCTTTAAAACTATGGAATAGTTTGCCGATTGAGATTAGGGAGGCTTCCTCAACTAATGTCTTTAAATCGCGTGTATCTGAATACTTTCTACTCAAACAAAAATTACAAACTGGTATTTTTATTGTCGTTATTTATATTCCATGTGTATGTATACTATTATATTTATATAGAAGTATCTATTTATGTATATGTAAATGTATATTTATTTATCTATATAATAGTTTTAAAACGCTATTTTTAGCGGCACTACCCTTAGCCTGCTCTTAACCACTAAAGGTTAGCTGGAAGAAAATGCTAATTAGCATTAAGTTCGCCTTTGTACATTTTATTTGGTGCAATAAAGGATTTATCTATCTATCTATCTATCTATATTTTGTTAAATATTCTTATAATAAAATAGGTATGCTAAAATACAATATTTAAAATTATCCACTCGCTCGGAAGAATGATAGACTCACACGAGTATAGTGACTTCTTATATTTACTCGAATATTACTCATTGAATAAAACCGATCATTATCATACGCGTAATTTTATCCAATGTACGAATCTTAGCCAAGATTGATGATGAAATGATTTAATATATTTATGATTGTTTTCAAATACCAATTATTTATTAAATTATTATTTTGACACTTTTTATGTTGAATATTGTTATTAAATTCAAGTAAATTATTATAGTATAATAATATATTATAATTTTTTATTTTATATTATAATCAAATAATTATAATAATAATTTTATATTATAATCTTATAATTTAGTCTAAGGTTGTTATTTAATAGTTATTTAAAATAATGATGAGTCTATTCGATAAAAAAAATTAGCCGAAAACTAAGTCAATTTTAATAAATCTTGCAAATAGAAATTAGATCATGAATACAGTGTTCTTTTATTATTACTTTATTTATATAAAAATCTGCAAAACTAGCCTGATTTAAGTCACCTGATGTTAAATGATTTGACGAACATTCCCGACCATTTTTAATGGGGTTAGGCATTCGGCTACTTCTCAAAGCTGGGCGAAACGGAGTATTGTAATTTACCGTCAATTTACAGTACGATAATCGGTGAAGTCGTTGTACTTCCCCGGACGTGACATAGAAATCAATTGTTTTGTATTTTTTAAATTGCTAACAAAATGCCATACTTTAGGAAACAATGTTCTGAAACGCGCCGCAAAGTAGTTCACTTCAATAGAGTTTAATTTGAATAAAGTTACCTAAACTATCACAAAGCATTAAGCTATTGAAACCTTAAGTTAATAATAATGTTTCTCCACAAATTAATATAACAAGTAAAGCTAAGTTAATTCAACTTATTTCATGCAAAACGTAAAGAAATAAATTGACAAAGAAATACGTGAGGTTAAATTTTTCATTAATTTCATATTCGTTTCTGGTGAACTTTATGAGTGGCAGTAAAATGGTCACCTTCGAGCATATTTAACGACGCTTGAAATGTAACTTCAAAGCCACAAAAGTAAATGTTAGACAATGTTTTGCTTAATGTATTGAATCATAGCGTTTATTTTTCTTTAAACCCTTTACGCTTCAATGATTTGATCTACTCCTTTTTATAGGATACCTGGGAGAAAAAATACAAGGTCCAGGATTCCATAATTGCTCTAAATATAAGGGCATAGCCAAGGGGGGGCTTTTAGTGAATAGAAATCTAAAAATAACGTCGCCTACCCACACAAGATGAGGTGACTTTTAAATATTATAACAACCCTCTATAAAAAATCACCTGCCTTACTTATGATTTCTCTCTTGGCCGTTAAAACACTTTGGATGGTGAAAGTTGAATATCACACGGATTACTATTCATCTCTGGTCTCTCCAAAATCTCTATGACGCCAGCTCTCTCTTTCTTCAACAGGTGTGATACTTTGAATTTGCGAAGGCATATTATGTATATAGGAACCATCATGGAAAATAGTCCAAGTTTCCCATTCATTAATATCACTTCTCTTTTTAGTTTCGACTCCCGTAAGCCACGTGCCAGTGATCCAAAATCGATATGATTTGAGTCTTCAAGCCCCTTAGGCTATCATCATTATATCAACTCGTTTTTAACAAACATTATAATGAAACATTCATTTACAAATATTACGGTTATGAAAAAGGGTCGCGGTTAAAGCGTGCCTTCACAATGTAGATTGAAAACGATACAAAGCCACCGCAAGAATGCTTTGTGGTTAGGTTCATATTTTATTTTTGTTCTCTTTTGTTTTTGACCTAACTTCGCAGTATGATTTCGAGGTTTTTTTTTACATACCTATTAGCGATATACTTTATCATATTTAACATCAAGTGAAACATTTTCCTTAGTCCCAACACGATGATCTATTGACACCTGTTCATTTTTTTTTCATGAAGAAAGCTAGGAATATTTTTTTTCAGAAATATTACTAACAATCTTGTTAACCACTCCAACTAAGCTTAAGCTTGTGCTAGGACATGGTTCACAATCTTCGTCATTACTTCAAGTTTAAAAATCACAAATTGACGCAAAACAAATCAGATTTCTATCAATAATGATTCGTGAAATTATTGATATCAAAAAATATTAAAAAAAATAAGTTAAATGCGTTACGCTTCGACGCCTTATTTATATTACCAAATTCTCGTAGGAAAATTACGAAATATAGTTATTAGAACTTTACCAAACTCTTATCAAACCACCCTTGAAGTACCTCCTTTCCAGTAAAAAATAAATCATCAAAATCGGTTGGCGTCCATGGTCCATTTTTCGCGGTCATACTTAATATAAAATTAAGACTTATATTGTTTTCTCATGGACTCCATTGTCCGAATTGGACCATACGGGAAGTACCAACGTTCAAATAAAAATGAATTATCAAAATCGGTTCACCCAGTCCAAAGTTATGAGGTAACAAACATAAGAAAATAGAAACATACAGATGAATTGAGAACCTCCTCCTTTTTTAAAGTAGGTTGAAAATAGTTTTTTTCCAATGAGTAATAACCACATAAATATAATAAGTCAGCATATCTCTATTTGGCAAAAGCGGTAATAGTAACATAAAACACGTCAAACTTTGGCATATTTCAACGAAGTTCTGCACAGGTAGTAACTTCAAAGCGGCTTACAAGCGGACGCCCCTAGACAACATTCGCTAATTCGCTTTGATGTCACCCCCTACGCCCTGGCTCGCTCCCGACAACTCATAACGAGTAAACGCGTCTTAAAAGTTTTAACTGGGAACAAGTTAAAGTTTTATCAAAATACGAGATGCCATTTAATTTGTATTTTATTTATTGCTTATTATGTTTCGTACAAGTAAATACATATTTTTTTTTTACATCTCCATACTTCATCTAAAGTAGAAAATTTTCCTGTTAAATTTTCGCTAACTACTACATCATCAGGCTCAATAAGCTTCGTAATATGAAACAGATTTGATTCTATTTTCCTGTGTCATGTATCGATCTTGAATATATTCAACTTGGAGATTTCCTCTACTTTAATGTTTAACTCGCTGGGCTAGGTGCCATATGGATAAACTACGCAAGGAATAGACCATGATACTAACATTTATATCATAAGATGCAGAATATTTCTGAGAATGTTATGTAATATAATATACTGTTGGTTACTCACATGGAACTTTAAAAAAATGGAAATTTGCTACAAATTTATTTTTTTAATTAATTGACATGTTGACTCTTGTTCATTATCCAATTTCATACTTGGTAAATGAAATGATTTCATCCTTGAAAAATGTAGGGTACATTAGGTCGACAACCTTTTCTTCCAAAGGGCCAAGTTTCATCGATAGTTAGCCAGAATTAAAAGATAGGATGTCACGTACCACAAGTGGCTTAAAAGCTGTATATAAAAATAATGATGATATTTATATCTGTATAATAAAGTTTTTCAAACCCATTTTCAAATACAAGGAAGCTTTTAATTTTTGCCTCGAAAATTTTCGATGATGTATAATATAACATAGAAAATTTGTTGATTAAATCATCTTCAATATATCTATGAAGATTGTACAACAATTCTATGACGCAGTTAATATATATTAAATGGGTCGGAAGTTGAAGCACAAGTATGTGTCACGGTTTGCCGCTGATATATTTACGACTCGGCGATCTTGACATTTCGTATATTATCCGCGTAAATTAAAGGCTGCAATTCAAAGTTAATTTAACGTTTGCAAATTGCGCTTACAATTTGCGAATTGAAGAATTATGTATTTAAATGGAAATCCATTTCACCGGTCTTAAAAGAGCTCGGTATATTTCCGCGTAACAGAACTAGTCAAGGATTAAATTTCTCGTCTTTACATTTGAGATGTAATTTTAGCTATCACAATCTTATAAATCGCAGGAATAGTGAAGGACCTTTCACATCATGCGTGATTTGCAAGGTCACAGCAATTTTATGTACTGATTTACCACGCGCTTGGCGGTGAACGAAAACATCGTGAGGCATGTGAAGTCTGCCAATCCGTAGTAGTAGTCGCGTGGCGGACTACGCCGTTATACTCTCTTTACAAAGAAGGCCTACGCTCAGCAGTGGGCTCGGCAGGTGGTTACTCGTATATAAAGGCTGTAATAAAAAAACACTAAAAGCTAAAACTCTACGATAAAACATCATCTTGTATAGTTGTTCCAAGAATTTTTGTACTTCAGATTATACATGGCCATCAATTTTTTCAGCATCAAATTCTCATTCTCTATCTCGACTATATCTTCTGAATACTATACAACCGTGTAGGAATCAACTGAACATAATCATTCAATGTCCGATACATTATTATTTCCTATTTTTACATCTTATGTTGTTTTACAATTCTTCTTTTAATTCCCTCACTACCGAGGATCGTGACCACGTATAAGCAGCCTCCATTGAGTGTGGCCATAGGCGGAGTGGACCGCACGCTGCATGCTGCATCCCGCCGTCTTCGTGATCGTGTGTGACCATTTTGTAGGCGCCCTTCCTGAGCACGCTTGCCGTCCATTTCGTCCATGATCTGCTTCTTTAGACAGTACTTTGAAGACCGCATTATGTGTCCAAAGAATCTGAGGGCTCTTATATATTATTTCAGATAGCCGTGTGGAGATCTTTGGCTCCTTTAATATGGACTCGTTGGTTCCATGGTATACGGAGCAGCCTTCGCCAACACCACATCTCGAAGGCGTCTATCACAAGACTATCCCGACTTTTCAAAGTCAAGTCTCGACACATGTAGAAATATGAAAAATCCAAAGTACGGACCAAGCGCACTTTGATTGTACGTCGAATACCTCTGTTCTTCTATATTTTGTTGAGGTTAGTAACAGCACACCTGGCCATACCGGCTCTCCGGCGAATTTCCTAAGTGCAGTCTCCAGCGTTATCAATGACCCCGCGATATACAAACTCGTCGACTTTTTCATAACCGTTACAATATTATACGAGAATATTTCAGCCGCAGGCAGAGACACCGGGCCAAAGCAACCGATGGTAGGACGTTATAGAGAGAAACCTCCTGACGAAGCGTGCCGTGTCCACGAGTAAGGCTTTCTATATTCTATAGTATATGACCTAAGTAATGACAGGTCAAGCCTTTTACTTATTCATTGTCAGCCAATATATTTTACATCGAAATCGTTTCTGTTGACTTTATATTCTTAACAACTTTATAATGCTCTAAACTACGACATTTAAGTCTCGAGAACGGTTAGGTATTCTCACGTGTGTACGACCATTTGTAGAGGAAGCGATTTAATGGCTTTCACGCAGTAACCGCCCGCTATTTGTGCGTCCTGAATTGCCTGCAACATCCTTGTGTCGATTATTATGTAAAATTTGTGTTTAAGCTGCAATATTCCAAACAAAAAATCTGTTTATCTTCCTTTTATTTTACAGCAATAAATTATTAACATACGTTAATTATATAGCGCTCTATTTGTCTCTATTTTGTTATTTATGAATACCGATGTTTAAGATCAATATTAGAATGAAGCTGAACGATCTTTTTTAGGAGAGAAGGGAGCTAACGAGCAGGCGGCTCACATCACATCTCTAAAAAAAAATTAATGTATATTAAGTTTACCGTTTTTCGCCAGCTTTCTACGCGATCGTACTTCCCCAATAAAGCTGACCCATTCGAGCAACTTAAGAGGCCGTTGCAGTGCACCTACTATGTTTTTATTGAGACTAATTATAAGGTCTCATTGGATCCTCTGCATGGATTATGCAGCATGCTTGTACCCGTGAGTGTTACCATCAACCATCATTTTTTCTATTCAAACCGTATCCTGATCCATTCTGTTTTTGCGATACCTGCGTTACGATTGTGAAAGAATGGATCATACTATCAATAGAGACGCCATTTTACAAATTATGAATTAGGGCCAATGTCGGGTATTTATGCCAAAAATATATCGATATATTTTTCGATATAATATCGTGAGGTTGTATCGATGCTACGCGATATATTGTACAAATATATCGATATTTTTCATATATCGAAATTTGTTTATGGTTTATTTGAGCTTAACATTAAATATTAGAAAAGTTTTGTACTAATAGAGTACTCGGCGCGTAACTGAGAGGTTCTCGCTTCGGATACTAGTCCAGACTATATGATTTGATTCTGCTAGCAGTACAGACTTCATGCATAGATTATAAAATTTATACAACAAGTCCTACCACCGTGAGGAATAGGAGTGTAGTAACATACTCTTCGTGATAGCAGCGCAAGTAAGGGTTATATTTTATTCAAGTTGTCAACCACAAATAAAAGAAAGAATGGAATGCCTTTTTTATTTAATTTCTTGCGATTTCGTATATCGGGTGAAATATCGGATTGAAGCGATATATCGCGTCCATATATAATATCGATATATATCGTGCACTCCTAGGCCAATGGCCCCACTGTTGCAGGGACGCTAACTCTCACCTACAACTGTTGCATTTGAGAATATTATAAAAAACATACAAAACAAGGTAGTAGATAGTTCGGTCATTTGGGAATACAAATCTATGACATTACGTTTCTCAAAAACACATGCATACGATCTCTGTAACTATATAAACATCGAGTTTTTCTTATTTAAAGAAACGTTTCTTTCCCTCGCTAAGTGTCGCCCCTATTATATTTCACAGCGTTAAGAAACAAACAAAACTTTGATAAATGTTCCTATTAATCTTCCAAACGCTTTAGGGTTTGTCCTTGTGAGATAAGAGGACGAATCATAAAAGATACGAAAAATAACTAAAACTTTTCGTACGTTTCCTTTGTTCGTAAAAGTAAACGACAATGGCATAATCTGCAGAGTGAAAAAAGGAAAAGCAAGTGATAAATAATAGGAATTATACTTATAATATATATTTTATTACCAAGTTGCTATAAATGGTGGTCCTTCTTAGTACGAGCCCTGGCCTAGGTTGCATAGTTCAGCCCCGTAGTTCTGGACTCGTAGAATAAGGCTACGGTATCCCCTGCCTGTCGTAGAAGGCGCCTTAAGGGGCCTCGGGTTCACTGGAAGAAAAGGGTGGGGGTCTCAGTCGTCTGATAAAGTGGATTCGGGAAGAAGGGCACTTCGGCTGGCCCATGTCGCCTTGCATTGCGAGGGCACAGGGGAGGGCATAACCTCCGGTGCGTTCCTCTGGAGATCCCCTCGTCATGCACCGAGGAAAGGCCGCCGGGAAGATTTTAGTGGCTTAGTGCAAGGAGAGCACATCCCGGTCGGGGGAATGTCGCCTTCTTCCCGGGTCCACCTTGGCGGACGACAAAGGCCCCCACCCTTGTCGCCCAGTGAACCCGAGACCCCTTTTAGTCGTCTTATACGACAGGCAGGGCATATCGTAGTCTTATTCTACGAGCCCAGAGCTGCAGGGCTGAAATCCAGACTAAACTTAATTTATGAGATTTATTATTGGCTAGGTAAACTAAGCGTGGTAAACTAAAGAAATGTACTTATAAATAACGATCTACACGTAATACTTTATAAAGTTGAACACGTATTTTGGCATGTGCGCGGACCTCGTTAGCGTACCACTTATTGAGGCCCAATTATGAAGTAAGTACGACTACGTCAGATGCACTCGCACAAGCATCAATTAAATATGCACGCAAATTCATTGCTACTTGAATTACTTTCCAATAAATTTCAGATTTATTTATTAAAAAAAAAACTGACAAACTTCGCGGTGTTTTAATTCTTTCATAAATCACTATAAATATAAATACAATCAAATCAAATCGACAATGAATATTTTATGAATGTAAACGTCTTAGCCTAAAACAGACGTCTCGAACACGTTTATTTAATTATTTATGTATTTATATAAGGTACTAAAACATCATATATATACATCACACAATGAGTAAGAGTATAAAGGACATTTATCTTATACATATGACAAAATGTTTAATAAACTTTATACAAACAAGATGATCGGAATTAAAACAACACACAGATAAACGAAGATCTATTGAATATCCTTTAAATTCCGGATAATCTCATATTTGAACTGTACAACGCTATCTTGAATAATATCGTATTCACTTTCGTATTAACTTATACCATTTTGTTATAAAGGGAACATGTTCTTCCTAAGGGAGATTGCAGGCCCAGGTTTGACTTAGTCAGAGGAGTGTAAAACAGTTTGCCAACCTTTCGGTTATTGCTTTTTAATATTAGAAATGTTAAGCTTTCAAGTAAAAGACTACATTGGAGTGATAGTGCGACACGTTATTGAGCTTTTGCTGAATAAAATTCTGCCAAAGTCATGTTTATTGAAATCCAACAACGTCTTAACTCCACCGTACGTACGGCACGTACTAGTACAATGTGCAATTCACGAGGGTGATTCATGAAGGCGGGTCAACCGCGGTAGATTTATAGCGGTCGCACCTGACGGCTGACGTTTATTGCGCCAAATAGCACCAACAATACAAGACTCAGTTTTTGTTTCATTTAAATTTAATTTAAGTTACAATTAAAACGTGATACGTCCCTTAACTTCAGGCTAAGCAAACTAAGAGCTATAGCAGGTCGTATAGCTTCCGGTACTCGCTTCTATTGCTTCCGGATATAGCCTCAATCCGGTGGAACAGTCAAAATCAGTTTCTCTTTGTCTAATCTATGTTATTTTGTTAATAGAATTTAAAATAATAATAGTATACTATAATAAACACGTATTTTTTTAGTAAAAAAAAAATTGAATTGAAAAAAAATTCAAATAAATAAATAAGCTCTCACGCGACGGGGTAGATGGAGATATATTTAAGTGATGAGTAATTGTTATCCAATATGAGACATGGGGGTTCGCCATACACTGGGCAATTTTTTTTAGAAAATGATTTGTTTTTAGTTAACAACGGGGATTAGCAGTTAACAAGAAGCTGGCTGGGACTCAAACTCGCGACAATCAAATAATGACTCCAACCGTTAAAAGTAAAAGTAACAGCCCTTATATATGTCCCACTGCTGGGTGCAGGCCTTCTCTGTAAAGAGAGTGTAAGGGCATAGTCCCCACGTGGCCCTAGTGCGGATTGGCAGATTTCACATGTCTTAGAAAAATTTTCTACGACATGTAGGTCTCCTCACCATGTTTTCTTTCACCACCGAGCACGTTGTAAATCAGCTCATAAAATTGCAACAACAAATTTATTAGTGCTGGCACCGGGGATCGAACTCGGGTTGCTAGCGTACCATGCAACTTGAGGCGATCGCCCGGACTCTGAGCTAGCTCGGCTTAGTCTATGAACCGCTTAGTCACTGTGATATAGTAAATATTATTTATTTTGTTATAAGTAAATAGATTATTTACAAGTAAAATAAAAATCTCTCTTAAAGAGGGATTATGGTCAAGCAATTATTTATAAAAAAAATATTGGTAATAAAATTTGCCAGTTAGGATATATACCAAAGAAACGCGTAAGATATTTAACAGCCTTAAACTTCTTAAAAGCAGAGACGAATTCTCGTAACTACGTGTATCGAAATATCTCGTATTCGTCTAGTCGAGAATTCTATTAAACCACAATAAAATCCGTAAAAGTATTATTTATTCAAGGAAATATATTATCGTTTCCCACCTGTGCAAATTAGATTCAAACCCAGAACCACTACATTGTTCAGCAAACACTTAACTTCGAAACTATCACACATTTACACAGTGCAGACATGACAGGGTTTGCACCATTGTGGCCCACAGAACTGATTTCGCTAGGCATCAATTTTACGTCCTAAGTGCCTTTTGTACAATAAAGTAAATAAATAATTACATATATACCCATTACCACTAAAAGAATGTGAGACACATATTACTGAATGGCTCCAAACCCTCCCGTATGAATTTACAGAAGATCTTTTAAAACCATAATAAACAGTCAGAGTAACCCACTCCCTTCATACTCATCCCTACACATACAGTCACTCTTCAACACACGCAACCTTTTTACACACAAACACACTCACACACAAAACGATTAAACTAAATTACATTATAAGTTTTTAATTTTACTAAATTTGTATTTGTATTTGATCGTTTGAAGATAAGCGTTAATAGCTGCGACACAGTTTTTACTACTGCGGCGATTATCGAACTGGTTTGTACATGAATTTTTGGTTTGAAATAAAATCGTATTATTATATTATTATATCGTCGTTTTACATAACATAATTTGTACTAACGGCATGTCTTTTATATCTTCTATTAAAATTTCCTCTACTAAACACAGAAACGTAAATGCTTCCACAGTGCAGACTAAATCCTTTAGGGATAACATCCCTTTCGTTATAACGAGCAACTCATCCGCAAACTAAATGTTGTTTCATTATACTTAAATTATTTGCTGAGAAAATTCATTGTAAAAATAACACTTAACCCAATTTCGACATGAAACATAAATAAGTGCATTATGATATCTCCGATTTAAATCTCCTGGGCTAATCCAAAGATAATATAATAGATAATTGGATAAATATTTGCTCTACTTGCTATATAAAAATAATAACCATATACACACAATCATCTTGATCTAAATAGTCAAAACTTTTTTTATGGGGTATTATATATTTTTTTGATACCCCGCCTTCTGGGGGAAAGGCGGCGGTTATGTGGTATTACCCACTAAAACCTCCCCGGTGGCCCTTTCCTCGGTGCATGACGAGGGGCTCCGGGATCTCAACGTGAACGCACCGGAGCCCGTCTGCACTGTGCTCAAGGAGAGCACGTCCCGGGGGGAAGGTTACTCCTATTACTAGGATACTACATGGGGTATTATATTTATCTCAACGTTCAATATCTAAATTCAGTCGAGCTAGTATATTCATAAAATCTCAGGTCTTATCAAGGCTCATAATAAATTTTCAGAGCTTAAGGCAGGTGTTAAATATGTTAAAATGTATCACTCCAACAAGTTGAGTATATTAATCCACGTTGTATTCATTAGAGTCACTAGCGCTAGTCACGGGGCCGGAGGGCAATGCAGTTATGACGTCATTAGCACGTTATGTGACGACATAACTCTGTAGCTATCTCGGTGTGTCGACAATTACAACGATGGATACGGGGATCGTAATATGTACAGGAACGTTTTATTGGCCCAAAGGTTTGACAAACTGTTCCGTTGTGTTGGTGAATCTTTTAAATACGACTACGTACATACTATATAATACTTTACAATACCTATGGATCTACCCTCGCTTTATGATTGCTTCCTTTCCCTTATAATTTGTTTAACAATTATTACATTTTAATAAACAAACGTTTAAATAATTAAAAAGTGATTTGCATATTAAGATAAAAGAAATATATATCACAATTTTTTTACGTAAAATGGAAACCGAAGAATAGAAATGAGTTGGTTTAATAAGATTGTTATTTGTTTATTTTTTTCAATATCGTATAAATCCTAAAGATAACAATAAACAATTCAATGCCGAAAGTCGTGTTTGAAATAAAAAATCTCCTATCTATTTATCCCAAATATATAAGTTAAAGTTAAAGTCACAGCCGTTATATATATAATATATATGTCCCAGTGTTGGGAGCAGGCCTTCTCTGTAAAGAAAGTATAAAGGCGTAGTCCGACACGTGACCCTAGTGCGATTTGACAGACTTCACATGCCTTAGAATAAATTCCTAAGACATGTAGGTTTTCTCACGATGCTTTCCTTCACTGACGAGCGAGTGGTAAATCAGCACATAAAATTGCAACAGCAAATTTATTGGTGCCGGCACCTCGAACTCGGGTTGCTAGGCGTACTTTGCAACTTTAGCCAACCGCCCGGACACTGAGCTACCACGGCTCCTTAGCTACCTACTAATATAATAGACAAAAATCAGCAGTGCTTTTGTTCATTAAAAACCGAAAATTGTTATCATAGGCATACATTGGTACGAGTAGATTTAGAATCGAACTTCTTAGGCTATCCTATTGCCGAAAACTAACATTTAAAAAAAATATAAAAAATTTTAAAACACATCGTAATAGATACCTTGTCTTAAAGGATTTAAAATAAACCTTACTGTAAGTTATAGTAATTTAAAAAAAAATTCAAATATCAAAAAATAAAAGGATATTTTTGAATGAAACTTTTTACATATTTCGATACCTATTGTATGTGTTTTATCAGCTGTATAAATAGTAGACCAAATATTCCGCTAGACCGATCCTTAAGGGAATACCATCCTTTTGGTTACAGCTAGCTGCGAATCCCTCAGACGTATATTTTTAAACGCTTTCAATATTCGGCACGGGAAATCAACTCAAGTGGAAATATCGTACCTTTTTGGTGTAAAATTTATATCAGAATTCTTAATATATACATATGATATTTTTGATGTTACCTTGTATGGAAGTATTCGTACTTTTAGAACTCAATCTAGCTTCTAAGTCACAGTGACATTGTTGCAATTAAAACGCCCAATGTTTTATTTCTTTAACATGTTATACTTTTGTAACTTATTCCCTTTTTAAGTTTATTACGGTACGATATGGATCTATTTGACCGGATAAGTAACGTTTTAACATCGTTGTACGAAATAGAATGTAACAACAGCCTATAAAACAGACCACAAAATTTAACTTTTTTACAGAGTATTAGCGCATTATCAGACTTCGTCTCCTAAATTATCACCCATTTTGTCTCATCAGATTTTCTCGCCTTCTTTCTTGATCATTCTTATCCTTTTTTCGGTTTCAAAAATTAAAAAAAAAATTTCTTAAAAACAAAGTGCTCTAAAAACGCTCGGTGAAAAGTGAAATTTGATTTTGTTTGCTCCGCTACGTTTTTTTAAGTTTCTACGGTATCCTCTGCCTGTGGTAGAAGGCGACTAAAAGGGGCCCCGGATTCACTGGGTGACAAGGGTGGAGACCTTTCTCGTTCGTCAAGGTGGACCAGGGAAGAAGGCGACATCGGCTGGCCCGTGTCGCTTTGCACTGCGAGGGCACAGGTGGGGAGGGAGTAACCTCCCGCCCTCTCCCCGCGATGTGCTCTCCTTGAGCACAGTGCAGAGGGGTTCCGGTGCGTTCCTCTGGAGATCCCGGAGCCCCTTACCATGCACCGAGGAAGGGCAACCAGGGAGGTGTTATTGGGTCAAACCCCACATAACCACCGCCTTTCCCCCAGAAGTTGGGTTATTTTTTGAAGATTTCCTCCCCATTAACTAAAAAAACCACCAAGTTACCGACATGCTAATGTTGTATTTATACTTATCACGATGTACGTAATATATTTGAAAACCATATAAATATTATTGCTCAGAGTGCTAATAGATATAAAATCCAAATTAATGTTAGTAATTTTTTTTAAACATTATTAACACTAAAATTCTATGTTATGTTTTCACTTCTATGGGCATTCCGACTGCATTTTTTAAAGCTTTAAATTACTAATGCAGCATAGTTATTCCATCGTGTACGGTGCCATTTTTCATAGAAATATATAGATATATTTACTCCTCGGTGTGGTACGTAATTGTATAACATGCATTTCACATGAGCGATTCATGAAGGCAGGCGAACAGCAGTAGATTTATAGCGCGAGCATGACGGCCAACATTCATTAGGTTTCTAACACAGGAAAGAATTGTGATATAATTTATAAGCATATTCTATATTTTATTTTATTACAAGTTGAATAATATTACGAAATAGAATTAATCAAATCTAACCAAACTCTCATCAAACTTTTGAAGTACATCCTTAGCATTAAAAATTAATCATATAAAAGCGGCTGACGTCATATTGAGTTTACGTACATTTGTAGCGCACGTACTTGATGCAAATTTTAAGACATATAGCTTTCTCATGGATGCCACTGTCTGAATTGGTCCATATTTAAATGGAACCACACGAAAAGCACCAGCTTTCAAATAAAAAAGGATCATCAATATCGGTTCATATACCCTGCCTGTAGAGGGCCACTAAAAGGGGCCTCGAGTTCACAGGACGACAAGCGTGAGGGCCTTTGTCGTCCGCTGAAGTGGACCCGGTAAAAAAGCGGCTATCAGCTGGCCCGTGTCGCCTTGCGATACGAGGGCACAGAACTAACGAGAGCACACTACAGAGGCGTTCCGGTGCGTTCCACTGGAGATCCCGGAGCCCCTCACAATGCACCGAGGACGGGCCACGGGGGGAAGGAGGGTAAGAACCCCACATAACGCTGCCTTTATCTTTTTGAAGATTTCGTCTCGTCAAAAAAAAAGGTCCTAGACTATATATATACCTAACTATTATAACTATTATAGTTATATAATCGACGTCCGCTGTTACTTTTAAAAAAGAAATCGTAATACTTTTCTTTATGAAGAAGCGCAGGTAGAAAATAATGTAAAATGTGTCGCTTTAGCGAGTTCAGCCGGTAAATTACGTTGCATTTATTACCGTCACAGGCGTTAGTAGCGGAACGTTGGAGGGCAATGCAGTTATGACGTCATTAGAACGTTATATGACGTCATAACTTTGGAACTATCTTCCGCCTGTCAGCAATTACGATGGATAAGCCTGCATGCTCTAATGTTCCCGAATGTTTTATCATTTATACTAACACCATTACACAACGCGCATGTGCACAAAAATGATATCGATGATAATGGGGAAAAAGAGAGAGAGAAGTTTGATGAAAGTTTGGTTAAGTCTGATTAAATTTATTTCCCAATATTCATACGATAGTTCGGAAATACAAAGAGGGCATCCGCGCGTAATAGAGTTTAACGTTTGATTTGATTTGAACTCTCGTACAGAATTGCAAAAATTATTTTAAAAAAAATAGTTTGCCGCAAACGGGTAATCGGTCCATCTGATGTTAAGTGATACTGACCTTTATGGATAGATGTTTATCATCTACCGAAAGATTTGTAGGAGCAATGACGTCCTTCTTATGAGAAGTGTATTTAGATAGATATGTATCTATTACTACATTAAAATTTTAAATTTAGTTATATTGGACTAATAAATCTACTCAAGTACTTGGACAAATATTATTGTCACAAATATTTTTCAAACAATAAAAATGCAGGAAAACAACAGTTTATCAATGTTATCATCGAACGTAATTCAGATAAAAGAGCAATACGGTAGAATGCAATCATAAAATTAATATAATATCTTAGTTCTGCAACAAGAAAACCTTGAGTTTTTGGAGAAAATCCTACACAGATAAGCAATCGTCAAGTGTTTGGAATTTGCCAATAACTTAAATATATTTGACAACGTATTTTTTCATGTGGCAACACTACTTAGCGCCTACAATAAACATATTTTACCTGTAATAAACATATTTTGTATCATATTGCTTGAACTACCCTTATTATAATTATTATTATCAGTTAAATCCCGGTCAATTGTGATTTTTTTGGAAAGAACTCCGCTGATCTGCCAGGTGAGTCTTCCAGCGTGCCCACAATGCTGGTAGCATTACTGAGTTGTATGGCAATGCTTAGCTTCCGTGCAAGGAATAAGCAAGCCCTCTGATCACTAGATGTGTCCACCAACTTCTATCACAGTTAAAGCTATCACATTAAAAAAGTGGTGTGCACTATGACCTCACGAGCCCAAAGTTTCTACCCCAAACTGCTCATATATGAAACATCTATTGAGGTTACTATTATTGCCCCGCTCGAGGTTTTCTGTTGCAGCGGCCGCTCCAGCGTCAACAGAAGATTCTGGTGTTGTTATTTTATTAATAGAAACAATTTATATTGCAAAACATAATAAAACGTCTGTGGGGTCAACTAGTATAAAATAAAAATTAACTTACAGAAATCTTGTAGCAAAAGAAAGCGAGATACTAACTGCAGTAACGTAGGTAGGAGAAATGGAGTTACAAACAGAGATTTACTCCTTTTTTGCAACTTTAGTCTTGTGTTGTGAAGTCACAGCACTAGTAGCGAGTTACTTTAATATATTGCCGGTGTATTGCGCAGATCTTGGTAAATAAATTTGCTCGGTCCATTCCCTTTTTCCACAGTTTAAAAATAAAATAACCATCAAAGATAGTGCTAAGCCAATCGAAAATCCTAAGCATTTAAAGCGCATTCGTAAACTTCAATTCAAAGACGTTAATGAGAATAGCTGTACGGTATGAGACAATGGAAACATAAATCGAACGATCGTATCGGATCACGAAACTGTTAAAATGATGTCTCTTACGTCATTATCACCTCCTTTATATACATAGATAAATATTTACATTGATATTTACGATAATTGTCAACGATTCTACGACAGGAGGGCTCGAGTATTCTTTAGTATTTAATACCGATATATTTTATTCTAAATTATTTAGGTCTGGTAGGCCAAATAAGAATCGATAATTCGTGATCGTTGCGCGTACAAACATATTGTTAAAACATCAAACACAAACACAGTTATACTTTTATTGTACAGATAAATCGTTAAATCCAGTTTACAGAAAAACGAAATAATGAATAAAAAAAACAAAAGAGAATCGTAATGTCTTCTTATCTTTAAAAAGTCCCGCCCGAATATCAGCCAGGATGCGACTTAACCGCTACGTCCAAACATTGTAGGTGTATATAGCGGTGCGTAACAATGTATTAAAGGAATTGCAAATCGCCAATCTATTTTGTTAACGGACTTCAAAAAGGACCTCAATATTGACGTCAACCATCTCTTAGCACAAGCTAAAGCTTAGTTAACAAGAATGTTAGGAATGTTTTCTGAAAAAAAAAGTAATATCGCTAGCTTCCTTTTTTTAAAAAAAAAGAAAAAAAATCAACGATCCCACCTGATGTTAAGTGATGATATAATCGAAAGATGGTACGCGCTAGTTTAGTAAGTGCCTATTCACTTTACTCTTGAAAGCTCCCACGTCGTACTATGTAAAATAAGTAAAAGGAAGCGTAGTAGCTAAAATACGTTACTCTCATTTTATTTTGAGTTAATCAGTAGATTTGATTTGAGAAGTCTGTTTTGCCAGCACTTCAATCACCGGGGAAACACAGAGGAATACATTTCTACATGTAAAGTGTAGGTTCTGAATGATTGTGTTACCTACTATCATGATCGTGATCCATTCGTGCAGCAGAAGCTGCTACAGTGGCCCCACCACTGTTATTTTTAATTATCTTCAAATATGACACGCCTTGGTCCCCGATAGAGTTGACATCTACTTGCGTCACCACGCCACTGTTACAAACACCGTTAAATGCAGCTTAGGTCGTTGTTCTTATTATAAAATAAATAAATAAATGTGTTTAAAATCATAAGGATTTAAGCACTTGATTAGATAAGACATAGACATAGTAAATAATTAAGGTAAAAAATAATTCAAGTGACGATGATTCGGCTCCAATTTATTGTTTATCGGGCGGATTGAATTATTATCAGTCATTGTGTACTGATGTAATCGTTCAAATATACAACGAAACAATAAAATGTCTGTCAGTGATACACAAAAAAGTTATGCTTGGAAATGTTAGTTAGTTACTAAAATTTCCGGTAATTACTTCGACTACCCTAAGGGCTATGTTAAGAGTCCTCTCTCCTTTTAATTTGTGTAAACGGGACACTTTCTTTAAGATTATTTTTTGGTAAACAACGAATATCTTGCATACTTTGTATAGTCGCCCAACGGGCTAAAATTGAAAAGTTACAATACGTATTCATTTTCTATCAAGTCAAATATAAAAGTAAAATTCGTCAACACTCCTGCAACCCTTCTCTTCTTTCGGATATTTAACAACAAAAAGTGATAGCCTAATTTAAGCGTTCGATTCATGACCCTTTTGTCGAGTAATTTTTAAAACATACCCCGCCTTCTGAGGGGGGAGCGATGGTTAAGCGAGATTTCTATTTACTAAAATACCTCCCGGGCTTTATCCCCGAGGAATCGTGAGAAGTACTTCCCAGGGAAAGACTTCCTCTCCAAGCACCGTCGCTGTCTACTACTTCGTCCCAGGTCGCCCATGAACCTGATGGCCCCTTTAAGTCGCCTTTTACTACAGGCAGGGGATATCATAGCCTAATTTTGGAAGCCTGTAGTCCTACGATATCCAGCCGTGAACTCAGGAATCTGGTATCGGACTGTCTACACCGGATAAAGTTAAGAGACGCGAAAGTTATTGAATAAAAAGTGTTGCGACAGATCTTAAAATAAAATTCGTATACGGACGGTAAAAGCCGGAGGTAGACCTAATATAAAATATAATCACGCCTATGTATACGCACACTAAAAGCAAACAAATATAATGAATGTGGATCCGAAATGTGGGTATATAAAGATTATTATTATAACAAGAACCGATAACCGATTGCCACGTCTATAAGTCGTGCTGTTTATTGAGTTCGTCTGATGTTTTGTAAATTATTGTGCAACAGATAAAATTTTTATCACGCATTATTTCTCTAACATGTCCGTACTCCTTTTTTTAATGATATTAAAATTAATTACTTTTTAGGATCTAAAAAATTTCCGGTAATTACTTCGACTACCCTAAGGGCTATGTTAAGAGTCCTCTCTCCTTTTAATTTGTGTAAACGGGACACTTTCTTTAAGATTATTTTTTGGTGAACAACGAATATCTTGCATACTTTGTATAGTCGCCCAACGGGCTAACATTGAAAAGTTACAATACTTATTCATATTCTATCATTTCATATAAAAGTAAAATTCTTCAACACTCCTGCAACCCTTCTCTTCTTCCGGATATTTATTACTTAAAAGTGATAGCCTAATTTTCTAATTTTAAGCGTTCGATTCATGACCCTCTTGTCGAGTAATTTTTAAAACATACCGCGCCTTCTGGGGAGCGACGGTTATGTGAGATTTCTATTTACTAAAATACCTCCCGGGCTTTATCCCCGAGGAATCGTGAGAAGTACTTCCCAGGGAAAGACTTCCTCTCCAAGCAGTGTCGCTGTCTACTTCGTCCCAGGTCGCCCATGAACCTGATGGCCCCTTTAAGTCGCCTTTTATCATAGGCAGGAGATATCATAGCCTAATTTTGGAAGCCTGTAGTCCTACGATGTCCACCCGTGAACTCAGGAATCTGGTATCGGACTGTCTACACGGATAAAGTTAAGAGACGCGAAAGTTATTGAATAATAAGTGTTGTGACAGATCTTAAAATAAAATTCGTATACGGACGGTAAAAGCCGGAGGTAGACCTAATATAAAATATAATCACGCCTATGTATACGCACACTAAAAGCAAACAAATATAATGAATGTGGATCCGAAATGTGGGTATATAAAGATTATTATTATAACAAGAACCGATAACCGATTGCCACGTCTATAAGTCGTGCTGTTTATTGAGTTCGTCTGATGTTTTGTAAATTATTGTGCAACAGATAAAATTTTTATCACGCATTATTTCTCTAACATGTCCGTACTCTTTTTTTAATGATATAAAAATTAATTACTTTTTAGGATTTAAAAAATATCTGGTACGGATAAACCAAAAAAGGTAAGGGAAGTTGTAACCGTAACATATTGTATGCACACCCTTCTATATTTTGCACGGTCTAGACACAATTATTTGCTTAAGACTGCTATTTATACTAGAATACTCCCTACATGGCTCTTTTACAATAATCATTCTGGTCGATGTATGATCTTCTAAGGTAACTTTTCCCAGTATAAGTATGTATAAACATTCACTAATCTACAAATAGTTTTTTTTTTATTAGTTAATTTTTAATTTCAAATTTAGTTTTATTGTTACTTTTGTGTTCTTTTTATTTTTATCTTACATTGTCACTCGCCAATTAATTGCTTGCAGTCTACGCCTATAACTGCGATGGCATTAACTTCACAACTTTTCAATGTTTTATGTATTGTTTGTTAAAAATGTTCATTGTGTTGGTGTAATAAATAAATAAATAAATAAACTCTACCGCCTTGATTACTTACTTCCGCGAAAAATTTTCTTCGTCAATCTTTTTACTTTTCCTTTCTAAATTACCGTAATCACCAATGCATACCTTTCTGGTTTCAGATAATGAATCAAATATAAATTAAATGTTACATGCTGTTCAGTACCATATCGAACATAGATTTATTATTAAAAAAAATTGCGGATATTTAATGTTTGCTTACATTACGACCTATTTTTGTGGCAACATTACATTTACACATAAACCTCCTTGCTATCTATATTTAAGTATGAGTAATATTTGTTAAAGGAAGGAACGTGAAGATCATGCTTCGTTTGTTGCAAATTACAATAAAATTCCTGCGCAGATTACAGAAAAGAAATTGTTTTATTTTGTACTGCACACGTAATCACTTAAAATTTTACTATAAATTAATTTTTTTAGCAGTATGTAACACTTGTATTAGAAAATTTATTATCACCTAGCAGTATCCAGTGTCTATATAATTTGATAAGTTTTCACAACCGAAAGCCACATGAAAATCTCCAACTACTTACGATAAAGCGTGCCTTTTATTCGTGCCTGTTTTGCCACTACGGTAACTAAAACCACATTTCCAACGTGCATTTCGCCGGTATGCAAATCTGTATGTTTGTTATAATTAAAGTGCTATTTTATTCGCACCGACATACACGGTTTAAGTTAGTTAAGCCCCACATCGTCGGAGTGGAAACAGGGCCGAACAATAAGCGTTGCATGCGTTAATGACCCCTAAACTGGTTAAATTCGTTTCACGCTCGGCTCACTTCATTTACGATATTTTGATAATGGCGTAAATTTATGCGGCTGTATTCGAAACTCCGAGACTGCATAATGACTTGGTGTCGGGGCTTGTTTTATGCTAAGTACTAGAATGAAAGAGGCTGCAAATGTATGCAGATCGCTCGCGTGGGAAGTCGCAACAAGTGGCCGAGAAATTGACTCCGCAAAACCAAACAAGAGACATAAATCGAACTCGCTAATTTGGTTGTAATCTCTTTGATTTTAGCATACATTATTAATCAGCACTGAGAAAAAAGTGTAAAATATTAACAGAATAGTAAATAGTCACACAACCTATAAGTAGATTAAAATTGCCAGAGAGTCTAGCAATAGGATTCCCAGATTTAGTTATATCATTCAAGGGTATCCAAAAAGAACCAAACTATTACACAATCAGTTGCTTCAGATAGATCAGATTTTGATCGAAAATTCACCTTAGAATTCCATATTTAATTGATCAAAACCAATCAGGGCGTTACATAACAAAATTAACAATACCTAATCTGATTTAAAAATTACGATATTTGGTTATCTATATGTGACTATCTAATATACCTATTATTAATACGATATGAAAGGTATTCATTCTTGAATCTCATAAAGAATGAATTAACTTGTATTGACACTCTAAACCGTCATGCGGGGCAGTAGACAAATATAGATAGATAAATCCTTTCTTGCACCAAAGAATATGTTCAAAGGCGAACTTAATGCTAATTAGCATTTTCTTCCAGCTAACCTTTAGTGGTTAAGAGCAGGCTAAGGGTAGTGTCGCTAAAAATAGTGTTTTAAAACCCATGCGGCTCTTAGGTGCACGGTGAGGGGCTCCGTGATCTCCAGTGGAACGCACCGGAGCACATCTGCACTAACACGAAGAGCACGTCTCCGGGCGAGTAACATGCCCGGAGACGTGCATGTGGCAGGTTACTCCGGGAAGGGTGGGTCCACTGGGAGCACCCTCGCAGTGCTGAGGCGACATGGGACCACCAGTGCCGTCTTCCTCCCGGATCCACGATAGCGAGCTGACTCTTTTCTGCTCACAAATCTACCCCCGAGATAAGTGGGGCCGGAGTAATCCAGCGAACAGTTAACCAGCTTATAATGTCATCGAATTAAGATCTTATGAAAAGTAGGTACAATTTAAATTACCCCATCAGTTGGTATGGGATGAAATATAATGTTACGAACTGTCAAATTGCAATTTTCGAATGCCAATTCTACATACTCGAGTTTCAAAATTTGCTAAATTGAACATCAAAGTCAATTCTGCCAATAACTAGCTTAAATAACAGTTTATAACAGATGCACATCCATAAAAATGCCGTTCACTCGGAATGACCGGGATTTTTTTAAAATATAAATGAATTAAAATTTCTTAAACTTTTATAACAAGAAACTACCTTCATGCTGTTACCCGCAACAAAAGAAAATCATTAAGTAAGTATAATAAAGACTCGTTAAGGCAAGGTGGCTGACATGTAGAAAATATGTAATTACTTTTTTAGTATTAATTAGACTAAAGATTAACAGGCTTTTAGAAAATTCAGCTAAATTAAAGTAAAATAAGACACACACAGATGGAATTTCGGTGTCGAATGTGGAAATTTTAATAAAGTTGACAAAACACAAGCTGGAATTAAAATTTTTAATGAGTTAACGCCGTACGTTGCGCGTACGAAATATTTTGAGTGAATAGAATCTACGAGAATTACAAGCAAGAATTAATTAGGGACAAGCGTCTATTGAAAACTTTGAAATTTGTCGCCAGCTGGCAATTGCGATACGCAACAAAGATTCAAACAATGCATCGAAATTATGACGCTGGAATTATTTCATATTTTATAATTTCTATGATCATTGATGTCTATTTATGAAAAACATACAGACGAATAGAGAACCTCCTCCCTTTTATTAAGTCACATATCTAGTTAAGTTTTAGCCTAAGGGCAATGCAATTGGTGGAATGGTCAGAGAATGGAATTATCTTTTTTATGAATATTACAGTCTGTACCAAGGAGATCTTCGTTTTTCAGCAATAAAAATCACTGGCTAAATTTTGGGGCAACGGGTTCACTATATGCATAAAGGACATAATAACCTTAGTGAACAGCGGACAATGTTTGCTGTCTCTATCTACCTTGCTAGGGTTAAAGGAAAGCGAGAGCTTATTAATTATTCTCGTCTTTGGAACCATAGAGAATACATTAGTTTTACAGTGCCGATGAAAAGTGTTAATATAGAATCGGTAATTCTGTTAAACATGAATATTTATTGTTAATTTGTACGCGATATCACAACGGTCCCAAGGTACTGTGGAATCGATAATTCACGCATTTTACAGCCATTTTATATTATATCTTTGTATTTAATACTAGCTAATGTAATTTAACTACTAGCTAACTAGGTAATATAATATAAATTAAATAGTAAAAAGGTAACTCGGTTGACTTTTAAAGATAAAATGATACTGTATGTGTGTTTATATATATATATGTTGTGCGTGTATATGTTTGTGTATTTATCTTAAAAGTCGTCGTATCTCTTAACTTTTCCTTGATGATTAAACCTGCAAATATGTTTCTCTATCTCACCCTTGGTTGACTGGGACATGGTTGGATGGTTGACTGGTAGAGAATGCCGCTAAGGCATTAACACCGCCTTTGTGAACCTTTTTTTGCTGACGGGGGGAAATCTTCCCTTTTAGTTGCCTTCGAGGACAGGTAGGGGGTACCGTAGCCTTACTCTAAGTGCTCAGAACGACTCAGCTAACCTTACTTTAAGGTGTTGCAATTATTATAAATACACTAAATTATATTACTGGTTTCTTAAATACGAGAAAATCGCTTATTTGAAACTTGTGCCGGTATGCTCATATTGGCCCAATTACAAATGGGCTTTTCAGAAGATGAAAACCGGATAGCGATTTTTGTCCTTGTCTACTCCGTAATGGTTAAAGGACAAGACAATCTGGAGCACCAGGTCTTTGTCGTCTTGTGTTGTTAAAAGATAAACCCAAAGTGTGCACAGAGCACAATAAACTTGATATGTGGGCAATCTAACAGGAAAGTTTAATCACTATACGACCCGTATCGCAAATAGCCCAAAAGCATTTTCAATTTAAGCCAGTCAGTTCTTAGACATAATTGATTTTAAGTGCTTCAGTATTTTATTTTAAAATTTGAAAGCTACACCGCACATAAGCTCTCACGTCCTTTTCTAACAGGGTAGACAGAGATCGTTATCGATATTTACCTTTTCAGTCCTTTATTCTACGGGAAATGAGCTTGACACTATGCAATGTAAACTCTTTGATACAATGCGATTGAGTATCCACTGAGCTACGAACCCCGATCTTTAGGTTCTATGTTAGATTAGTCAGTAGTTGTAGTTATTAATTACAGATGTAACTAATGAAGTTTTCTTGAATTACAGGTAAATGACAAAGTAAGTATTCTTAGCAGTAAACACGCAAACTATTGAAATTAAATTGATTTTTTATTACTTTCTAAGTGCTTAACTACGATCCCACCTGTTGTTGAGGGGAAATACAGTCCTGGATGGTAAGGCGCACTAGCTTAGTAAATGCCTATTCACTCTACTTTTGAAAATACCCACTTTTTAATCGGAGGGAAAGAGAGACGCGAGCAAACTATTCCAGCCCTTTGCTGTACGAATAATCAAAGACGAAGCAAAGAGCTTCGTTCGGGTTTGAGTGATGTTCACAACAAAAGGATGAAATCCTGCAATGCGTCTAGAAGTCCGATGGTGGAACGGGGATCTAGACAAACTAATTATTTTTTTATTAGACCTTTTGTATAATTAACTAAGTGCAATATTCTACGACTATGTAAAAACGGTAAACGTGATTATTTTTCAATTCGTCGAAGGTTCTTATTGCCCTCGGAGTAAAATATTATACGAAATCTTACAACTTTTTAAGTAAAATAACAAACTTTTCCCCACAATTTTACCCAAAGTTTTGATTGAACGCGTTTTATTGTGTATCAAAAATAATACACCAAAAAATCTTATATTTAGTAACATTAAATAATCCACTTAGATTGTGTAATGGAAGACCCAAAATGTTAGAATTATTGCGTAAAACAGTTATTTACGTAATACAGTCACATGTAAATGACTATACGATATACGTATATTTATGTTAACAAAATAGTTTATTTCAGAAAATCACCGGCTAATTTAGGGGACATAAAAAAATTATAATTAAAAAAATTAAACGAATTTATTTTACAATACTAACAATACAATTTTTTCGTACACTTAAATACTGAACTCTTAATTGAAAAAAAAATTTCATAGTTTTTTTTTTAATTTAAAGGAAAACCACATTTTTTACGGTTGGTGCACCTTATGAAAATGTTTTTTAATAAAAAAATAAAAATCAGAATAAACAAAAGAACAAATTAATCACGTATGTTACCCCCACGAGCTCTGTGTCGCCTTAAGTGGCATAGGACGCTATAACCCGAGTTCGATCCTCGATACTACCAATAAAATTGTTGCAATTTTCAGTGCTAATTTACAACGAAATCGATGTCTGCCAATCCGCGATTTATTCATTCATGCGACAAGTGAATACGCCGCAGTGATTGGTTTTTCTTACATCTTAACTAAATTTTATTTCTGTATCTTAGATTTATTAAAATCTGACTCTAAAAATTTCTTGCAAATCCTTTACAACATGGCGCTAAGTTGTCAGATGATTATGAAAAGTGGAAATACGTAATAACAACTCGCTAAATGTGACAACTATTCATTAATCAGTTGCTTTTTAGATTAGTCATGATTGTATTTGTGTTATCATTTGCGGTATTTAAATTTTAAAAGATAACGATAAACATGAACATTGTTTTATGATTACAAATTATATTAAAAATACTTAATAAATTATTTCCTACACAAGCATAAGATTGTCTACACTCGTGAGCAAAAATAAAGGGTCGGAATTAAGGGTCGATTAAGAAAGTTTGAATATCTCGGGAGATAAAGACGCTAACTAACTGAATAACTAATGATAGACAATTAAATATCATTAAAATAAAATATATTTTTTTATTAATTTATTTATATTTCATTAATAAATATAAACTTAAGATATTACGTAAACTTGGATAATACAGTATTTTTCGGACGCGGAGGATAAACCCAATGAATGGTTAAGTACAGTCCCTTACTTCACAAGTTGGGGTACCAGAATAAAAAATACAATAATAGCATAAAAATGTAATAAGTATACATAAAATTGAACCAATTTTAACTTAAACTAAATATAAATTATTGTGTAATGTAGCGTGATTATAAAAGAACACAAAATAAATTGTTGAAATTCATTCAAAGTTCGCTTCATAATTGTCACGAATTACTTAATTCTGTGAAAATTTACAGCTTAAAAATCTTGCTCTTAAAAACCTTTTTTTTTGTTGACGGGGAGGAAATCTTCACAAAGATACCCCGCCTTCTGGGGGGAAGGCGGCGGGTATGTGGGATTCTTACTCACTAAAACCTCCCCGGTGGCCCTTTCCTCGATGCATGACGAGGAATCCGGAATCTGACGTGGCAGGCACCGGAGCCCCTCTGCACTGTGCTCAAGGAGAGCACGTCCCGGGGAGGTTACTCCCTCCCCTGTGCCCTCGCAGCGCAAGGCGATACGGGCCAGCCGATGTCGCCTTCTTCCCGGGTCCACTTTGGTGGACGACGCAGGCCCCCACCCTTGTCGCCCAGTGAATCCGAGGCCCCTTATAGTCGCCTTGTACGACAGGCAGGGGATACCGTAGTCTTATTCTTGAGAGCCCAGAACTACAGAGCTTGATCTCAAAAATGTTGCTCTTAAAAACTTTGTCCAACTTATAAATATAAAGCATTCTAAATAAAAAATTACAAAGTGGAGCAGATAATTTCGTCTGCAACGAAAAATTTCATGTAATCTTATCATGCTGGAACATACCATACACTTTATTGGATTCTCGATCCTCTAAGTCGAGGGACTTACGACGGTGAAACATTTTTCGATCAAACTTCGAAATTAATTTTGAAGTCTCCCTCAGACCAGCGCTCGGTTGAAAGCTACGAACTAGCGCCAACTGTTGACCAGTCTAGTCTAGAAGTTATAATTTTATAGCTCAACTTTACCGCAACGATTATTAGAACTATAGTTTGCAATATACAACAAAAATCATAATTTAGGTATTACTTGTTTCTAAGTATTGATAATTATATTATTATACTACTGACATTTTTGCCATCTTTTTTAATAGACCTTGAATCCTACATCTGGTGCGCGATAGCATTCCGTTTCAAAGCCACCTGCGAAAGCTGAACTACTCTCTAGCTTTTACCAGAAAACTATAAAGAGATTCAAATAGCTAAACTCTAGATGGACTCACACTTATGGTCAATTAAGGTCGATTTATAATCTAACGAATAGGGTTCGACTCTTAGCTTGAATCAATTAATTTCCGTCTTACGTATGAACGTACAAAAAGATCATTTTATAAAACTCATACCCAGTTTAGGGCCAAATAAGCTACCTGAATCGCTGTTCCGTTCCTACTTATCCCTTTCTTGGTTAAGGATTCTTTTTTTGATAAGCTTTTTAATGTGCTTCGTGGTCACCATAACTTTGTTGCAAAAAGTAGTAAATAACCCTCACCCTAAGGAAATTTCGCATTAACCTCATTAAAACAAATCTCCTGAGACATTTTTGTTTTTATTTTCAGTCTTTGTTCTTAGCGTGCCTTTCTTGCTTTAAAAATATTTTAATGACGTTTTCATAGTTGTCAATTATTTTTGTTTCGATTTCGTTGCCACTGTGTTTTGGCAATATTTTTTAGTTTTAGTTAGCTATTTTAGCGATATTATAATGTTGCTGAACAGTTGAAATTCCGAATCCCAGCCGGTTTATACCCGGTTTAGTTACATATATATCTACTACGTGTATAGCCGGTTTTGTTACAGGTTATAAATTTCATACTGAAAATTTGTGGCCCGACATGTGGCGATAGGCTCACCTCCTGTCACATATAAAAAATAAGCTTGAAAAATGCAGACAAGAATAGCTGTCTGTCTATTGCTTAAAAACAAGACGTAAGAACTTTTAATGCAATAAATAAGACTAGGGATTTTGCAATACAACACACTTGAAAAACATTTCAATAAATGAGTCACAGTATCGTTTCAAGGTATTTTACATTTCGATTGCCCGTTTGTCCCCATTCACATAAAACAAATGCCTCGAATTTCATGTGATAACATTTAACATCATGCAACCCTAAACAATACATGCATACCACAGTTAAAATTAGCGTCCTAATTCGCTTTAATACTTTACCCTATTATCGTTTTAATAATGCACAATAATCGGCAACACAGGAACCCTCTCGAACCCTCCGGGATGTGTCTCTGGTTTAAAGCGGTCGCATATATGCTGATCAAACATAAAACTTCTTAAATACTTAGAAGAAACTGGTGACAACTAATTATTAATAGATTGCGTGATAGTTTTCAAATATAAACTTAAGATCTATTAAAACTGATTTATTTTTTTCTCATTAGAAAGATATAAACATTATCTTCCGAGCACAATGTACAACTTTCTACACGTGCAGTCTTCTTTTTTTTTGTAGACGGGGAGGAAATCTTCACAAAGATACCCCGCCTTCTGGGGGGAAGGCGGCGGTTATGTGGGGATCTTACCCACTAAAACCTCCCCGGTGGCCCTTTTCTCGATGCATGACGAGGGGCTCCGGGATCTCACGTGGAACGCACCGGAGCCCCTCTGCACTGTGCTCAAGGAGAGCACGTCCCGGGGGGAGGTTACTCTCTCCCCCCCTGTCCGCCCTCGCAACGCAAGGCGATACGGGCCAGCCGATGTCGCCTTCTTCCCGGGTCGATGTTGCCACTTCTTTAGTGGACGACGCAGGCCCCCACCCTTGTCGCCCAGTGAACCCGAGGCCCCTCTTAGTCGCCTTGTACGACAGGCAGGGGATGCCGTAGTCTTATTCTTGAGAGCCCAGAACTACAGGGCTGAACTACACGTGCAGGCTGGGCTAAGTTTACTCAAAGATCGTATAGCGCTCGAATATAATAACGCGTTCAGGGTTTTGTTGAGGCTTGCCGTTTCTGTAGTCCATCGGGGATTTTCGCGGACGCACAGGTGGCATGCTTTTTTGCGACCATGCGCAAGAGGCGTGCGTCTCTGGTGCACAGGATGCGAGCCAGCTCCGACAGCATCCTATGATCTCTAATGACTTGACTGTGTTTATGTAAACAGATGCTGCGCCGTCTCACATGGCGGGTGATAAGGGTGAGGTAAACTAAAGACTATAGCACCGGCAACAAAGCGGCTGCCTACCTATATGCTACGCTTGTTACTTATAATTATTAAATATGTTTAGTCTACCGGTCAATAAATTCTCCTTGGACATTCTTTTAGTTTTTGTAATTATAAGACTATATTATTTTTTATTAAATTTTTATTGATTAAAAGATAACTTATACTATTGTTGAACCAATGCAATAAAAAGATCCAAATACTTTGTTAATATTTAGAAATAGTTTTGAATATAATATATTCATTTATATACATATATATTTCAAATTGATTTCTGTATAAAGTATATTACGAACACAAACACAGCGAACTAACTTGGGGCAATATTCTCCTATAAATAGATTGGTGAGAACTTACAAGTGTTACCAACTCAGAAAATCGTCAAAAATCTGGTGTGGACATTTTTTCAAATAGGTTACATCATTTTAAAACAAACATACAACAGGCATTCTATAATATACAGTTCAGGATATAGTTTTTTGTTATTTTTACTTTTTTCTTTTCTGGTTATTTTCTTTAATGATTTTTAAGGCTTTAAGTCTACACCTGTAACTGAGGTAACACTTGTCTTTTTTTTTCTTAAATCTTTTGAATTTTTTGAACTGTGGTGTTTACTTTGTTAGTGTGACTTATAAATAAATAAATAAAAAATCAAATTTATTTGAATTTAGCACTTTAAAACAGTGAAAAATGCCTCCCCTGTATAGCGTAGCGTAGGGCCACATATTCGTAAGTTAATACGGGGCGCTCTGTAACAGACGGTGCGGAAATACTTTTCGGATTTCCGCCGGCTCTAAGCATTTCGCGTTTACTATTGATGTCTAGCATTCTACACGGCTTTACCCTAAGCACATTAATTATTAGAGCCATACTCTGTGAGCTCCCTATTTATTATGTAACAAGACTCGAATGTGAACATACCTTTTTAACTTTTAATTAATTTCCTTACACCCTCATCCCTTCTTTAGTCTCTAGGCGAAATAAAAGTTTTACTGAAATTGCAAATTGTGTAATACCAAATATCTTACTCGACACATTAAAGCATGCGAGAGTAACTACCGGCAACTATTATACCCATTAGTAACAATTACTCATCGATCCTTAATGTTGTAGTACTTAGGCTTTTAAGGATATAAAGGATGTTTCTAGACTAACATATTGCTGGCGAGATAATGACAAAGAAACCGCGATAGTCCACAAACCATCAAATAAGTGTACAGTAATTTACAAACAAATATGTATTGAATTCAATATTATTTTATAAATTCTATAATGGTTTAATGATGGTTTTATTTAATTTCTGTTTAAAATTAAACTAGATAGCTATGTTATTGAGAGTATTTAAGCGTCAATAGCTATCGTAAGGTTCGAATCCACCATTCGATTATTGACGGGAACCATCTCCTAGCGCAAGCTTAAGCTCAGTTGGAATAGTTAACAAGAATGCTGGAGGGCGCTAGTCTCCTTCTGCGAGTCCGTAATGGCCCAGAAGGAGACCGCAGAACGGGATCGGGAGAGGGCCGATCCCGTTCGGAGATGGCCAGCCGGGCCGGTAGCAGACCTGCCCGCAGCCCTGTAGTTCTGGGCTCTCAAGAGGCTCAAGGGCACAGGGGGAGGGAGTAACACCCCGGGACGTGCTCTCCTTGAGCACAGTGCAGAGGGGCTGATCAGATCAGATCAGATCCCTGAGTCCCTCGTCATGCACCGAGGAAAGGGCCACCACAAGGTTTTACTGGGTAATAACCTCACACAAGGCGGTGGGCCTTCCGTTAACAAGAATGTTAGCAATATTTATGAAAAAATGAAATATAGCTAGCTTTCATTTTTTTTTAAATCTAACAACTTGGACCCTAGAGTTACTAGAATGCGCGGTTTAAAATCAATATCGAATAAATCAATTATTTATTTTAATAAGTCGATAAACATTATCGTCGTTTTAGATAAAGAGTTTGTTACGTCGTTAGACAAATTACTGTAGGTATTATAAAATTAATCACTGACAACACCACAAAGCCTCTTTCTCCTATTAAAAGGTAATGATTATACGTTTAAAAACGCTGTAACTAGTGAAATTATTAAGCTAATGAGACCTACCGTCTCACATCTTACGCTACGAGCGTAAATGCGGTGCTACGCGATGTTTTTAAATGAAATATAAGCACTGCTTTGAACGTCATAGAGTTTTATAATGTATTATAATTTTGTCATTTCTATTACATTGTTTAATGATACTGTAACAGCTCCCAGACTTCATTCTAGACATATTCCATTCAACAGTTTCACATTTCTTATGAAAAAAAACATCTTTACCAAACTGCATGAAGTGGGGAGTTATAGAGGACGTGCATCACGTACTGGTGGAATGTGTCAAGAACGAAGCTCTGAGAGTTGAATTGTTAGCTAAATTTAAGACAAGCCTTAGAGATGTTGGGTTTTGTAACAGTATCCTAGCTTCTCCAGGTATGGTAGAGGATACCGTATGAAATTAAAAGAAAATGTTTATTACGTAATAAGTAATGGTTTTGTTTTATAGTATCTTTTGTCCTATGAGGATGATATTTTCTAATAGAAAAATCCTCGTAAATAAATTAAAAAAATTATATTATATCTATTATTTTTATATATATATATAATAAAGTCTATATGTTTGTTTGGAATAAAAGACAAAACTGCGTTTCTTTAAAATATTTAGAGAAACAATATTTACAGTCTTACAAATAAAAATGAGTTATAACATATTTTTTCCACCCTTAAACTAAGTTTAGTTAAACCAGGAATAAATTAAGAATAAGCTGAGCATAGTTTACCACAAATAAATCCGGAATCACTATGGTTTATCTATTCTTCCTTTACGTCAAAATGCACGAGTTGGCAACAGCGCAGTCAAAGAGAAACCATGCTAAAAGATAATTGTAGTCTATTTAGCAGTGTAGTAATGTATCCGTCAATGTGTGGCGGTTATAAAAATATTCTATACTCTATATATAGATAGAAGACAATCCACTTCCACGCTTTCCATAGTAAGAGACCTTTCAAATAAATGGTCTAGAAATATTAAACCACTTTTAGAAAACCGATATTTTAATCGACTATTCATTGACATATAAATCAAAAGGGTTTTCCCATCTTTTAAATATTTTAACTTTTATTTGGAGTCTGAATGATATTTATTAAGTCATTTACTGTTTCTACCTCCTCCTTTGCCCTTAATTCCGTTATAAGTTAATTTAAATGAGCGAACACAAACACAAATCGTGGTATTTTAAATGTTATACTGGACTTAAACAACGTATGTCGTTATAACTTCGGAATAACGATTGTATGAACAAAAACGTCAACGTTATACCAGGTATAACGTATTCTTGATTTATTAGTACAAATTTTGCTTATTCTTAATTAATTCCTAAGTTTATCTTTACACCACGTTTATTTGTACAGCCCTGTAGTTCTGGGCTCTCAAGAATAAGACTACGGTATCCCCTGCCTGTCGTAGAAGGCGACTAAAAGGGGCCTCGTTCACTGGGCGACAAGGGTGGGGGCCTTTGTCGTCCGCCAAGGTGGACCCGGGAAGAAGGCGACATCGGCTGGCCCGTGTCGCCTTGCACTACGACGGCACAGGGGGGGATGGAGTAACCTCCCCCCCGGGAAGTGCTCTCCTTGAGCACAGTGCAGAGGGGTTCCGGTGCGTTCCACTGGAGATCCCGGAGCCCATTCACCATGCACCGAGGAAGGGCCACCGGGGAGGTTTTAGTGGGTAAAAACCCTACATAACTGCCGCCTTCCCCCCAGAAGGCGGGGTATCTTTTTGAAGATTTCCTCCTCGTAAACAAAAAAAAACGTTTATTTGTAAGGCTGTTAATGTCCGTATTCCAATGCTATCTATAATACAACTATTATATATAAATGTCATGATACATTACATTGACATTTTACATTTCAAATTATAAAAATACAAAAAAGAAATAAATTTAAGTAAAGAGGTTTTATATCTTTCCTTTTCATATATAATAGAAATTATAATATCCAGTGAGTATATGGATTTTATCTGTCTACATATACTTCAGCCGCATGCATCTTTTTCATTGTCTCAATAACGGTCGTTGTAATAAAATACGAGTGGTGAAAATGAAATCTTGAAGCACATTACTTATGTAGATTTTTATAATTCCCTGCATGTGGGCCGCAGAGTGAAGTATGAAATTGTATTTTATTTTAACGCTGCCGTAAATCTTCACACACGAGCTATAAAATGAAAAGGAGCCTTCATTCAAGGGTGTGTTGAGCGCGCACATAAATTTAATATTTTCCAACAATACGTGTTATCTATTTTGTAAATACATCAATTTTATGTAATGCCTTTTGAAATATATTGCACAGTTTTATCGATACATTTTTCAACGCTAACACTTAATTTAGTTTTAATTTATATAATATTTTTAATAACTTTTAGTGCTAAAAATAACGTATTTTACTTTATTTATCATTTTTTAATTTTATCAATTTTTTATGCGAGTAGTGTGCAAATCATCAAGATCATACATTTTAATAAATAATAAATTAAAATAAAAAAAAGCCTTATATTTCTTACTAACTAATTAGAAATATATACAAATTTCTAATTATCTACTACTATTTAAGAACCCCTCGTTCTCGAGGGTTAAGGCCTCCTCTAGAGATTTTCAAGTCTCTTTGTTTTTTGCTGTTATTAACCATTGTTTGCCAGTCGCGTGCATAATATCGTCTGTCCACCGCGCAGCTGGTCTTCCTCTCTTTCTAGTGCCCGATGGACCCTTCCAGGATCATACGTCTTATCTGATGTTAAATGATAATTGCCACAAATGGTAGTAACTAGTTTAATGCAGGTGCGTTACCAATTTCTTTTTACATGGCAAGAAAATAGGAAATTTATTTTATGAACCGGCAAACCTATCTATATATATCTTTGAAAGCAAAACAAACTTTATTTATATGACTACAAAATACAATTCATTTTGTATTGTCAGGCGTTTTTTTTCTTATACATTTATATCGTTATATTTATGTATATTAAACGCCACTATAACTTTATAAAAATTTCAAATTTGAAACATTAAAGGATAGCGTATGGCTAAGAGACAAAAATTTGTGATGTCAGCAACAATCACTATCCACTTTTCATAGATTATACTGCATTCTATGTCCCATCTGCAACACAGAACGTACTAAAAATTGTAGCAAATCAGTGTACCTAAGTACCAGAAAATAGGAATATCTTTGTGGTGCAAGATGTCTGTCCGTTTCGAGTCTCCAGCTATCTCTTCTGCACAATCTAATTACATCAGTGGTACGTGAATAATATAGCGACCTAATGGTCGTTGTTAAGTAACGGATTTGTAAGCTAACATTATGGAAAATAATCCTCATGACAAATCGTCAAGCAAGTATAGGAGCCGTTTAATTTGAAGGTACATCTAAAGCTTACACGCGACGGTGAATTGAAAATAATCCAAGTAGAAAATTAATCCTTGATTACGTCCCACTTCTATCAAGATCTGAGAAACGATCAACGGAATTAATACACGTGGATGTGACTATAAACATTGATTGATTTAGTATCTTTTATTGTTAATTTCTACCTAAATTGTGAAATAGAAAAAAAAAGAAGACATCAAGACTATTTATCTTCTGTGCATTCTTTTGTATTATATAATGTTTTTTATAATACACTTACACATCTTACGGTCGGCGTTACGGTAACAGACTATAGATACGAGTAGATATACCAATTAAGCTTATGCACTCTGTTCCTCCGATTCCAAAGCTGAAAGATGACATCTAGCTGTAAAACTTTAGACATGAATAAAATTTTGTAATATTAGTTAATACAATTTTAACCACGATTTTCCAAATCTCTGATACGCACATCTTTGGTCTTATTATTTTTTAAATATATATATATATTCGTATAGAAATATATACTCTTTTAGAATTGAGAACCATTTACAAGATAAAGCCGAGAAACACTTATAACTAAATGGTTTAGGGTACGGTCTATGAGACCGCCTGTGCGTGTGATTGTATGTTCGATCCACTTTTCGACGATTGCTGTGAACCATCTCCTAGCACAAATTTAAGCTTAACTGGAATGATTAATAAGAGTATATTATTTGTGAAAAAAACTCAGTTCCAGTTTTGTAGCATCAATGTATTGGTTATACGTTTGAAAATGTAATATTTTGTATTCCACAATTTCCGTTGAATTTGGCCTTACTGATGCCGCTGGCACAAGCAATCTACAAGAAAATTCTCCATTATACACGATACGAAGACAGACAATAGTAATAATGACTCCTTTGATGATGGGAAGGAAAAAATATAATCTAATAAAAAAAATCATATGTTTAAAGAAATCTGATTCGTTTTATTTAGCTATACTAACATGATGGAACGTAATTAATGCTAATAAAACGTTTTTCAAAATATGATTTTTTTAATATTTTCACTATAGTCGACTTCGTTTTCTATCTATACAACACTATCCAATATTTGAATGACTGTGTTGATTTTCAGAAGCTGCCTCAATGACAATCGCAGATAGACTGTTTTGCTTTTATTATCGTCATCATTAACCTGTTTCAATCCACTGCTGAACATAGGCCTCAGCACGATCGTCGGCCACTCTCATCCAGCTTCTGCCAGCCGTCCCGCGAAGAACGTCGCTCTACCTAGTCTTAGGGCGTCACACTCCGCGTTTGCCTCTCCGCGGTCTTCTTTTGACTCGTCAACTTGAGTGAAATATGAGATGTTATATCTTAATTACACATTTATCGATTGGGGACATCGTAGCCATTTTATCTATAGTGCTAACAGTTAAAACTTTAGACCAACTTTTACTTATTTACTACCATCTCATATTTACTCGAATATTACTCATTGAATGAAACTGCAACCTACAACGATGACTAGGGATGTCAAACGGCTTATTCTTATCCTTTCTGTAAAAGTACTTTTATTAAGCTTTTATTAACTAGTTCAATTTAAAATTTTCTATAAAACTTCATTGTTAGGCAAGGCAAACACATGCTTGAGTGAAATATCAATAGTGTCACGTGGCAATTTATATTTTCGTTGAGCGATCCCCTCACTAAAAGATCAATTTCGCGCTTGGACAAATTTAATGTAAACTTAAGTGCCTAGGGGAGACACCGTCAAATGAAAGCCGCTCCCGGTGCGTTAACAAACGTCTCTGTGTTATTGAATTCTTCGTTCTGACATCTAAGTAATTCTAACGTAAATTACACCATCCACAGATATTCGTTTAAATATTGAATTATCAAAAATCATCTCTTATTCGATTTAACAAGTATTCACATTGTTATAAAAATATTTACTTATTCTTAAATTACACAAATAAAATTTTGTACAAAATGGTGAACTACCCAACTAATGCTGACAGGCTTATTTCATTTAAAAATAATATAATCCAAGCAAATGCTTAAATCCCGTATTTTAGGTTGTAAGGGTCTGGGCCAAATCATTCATTTCTTGAAGACACCCTTATTAAAATCAGGGAGAAAGACGGGCAGATAAGTTAATCCAATCCTTTGGTATACCCAGAAAAGATGGAGATAAGCGTTAAAGACTAGGTTCGGAGACTAGGATGCTCACACAAAGAACAGAAGCCCAATAGTGCACAGGCCCTACACAGTTTCTAGAAATATAGATTTAAAGGATTAATTATGTATAATCTGAAAGTAAAATAATTTCATTAGTGGTAAATTACTGCAGCTGGCTGATGTATAACTCCGCTGTTGTATGAATGGGACAATACGATTGGTAAATTATCACGAGCATGCATAATACCGATTGGAAGTGGAGATGTATGTATTATATGCCTAGTGTATTTCATCCGTGATGCCGACGGCTCAATCATAAAAATTTGATAACGCACCTGCAATTCGGTGCTTGTGAACGGCGGATAACGTAACCCTAGGTGAGCCACATCCTTGTTTGCCAGTTGTTAAAAACGAACTATGTGCATCTAAGTACGAAATGAAGATAGAAATAGAAAAAGAGAAGAGGAAAGTGTCATGACTAACCTAAAATATATACCTAACAATATATACAGGACATAGCAATAACTACCGGACAAATTTATCTTAATCTTCATTGCTAGATAGAATTTGTTAATCACTTGACGTAGACATTTCTATAGTTATCAATTTGATTACGTATTGAGTGATTCATAGATCGTAGATAAATTCGTGTTAATAAACTTTAATTAATATCATTTGACGATGGAACGGTAAAATTTTAAACTGAAACCACATATCCAAGAAAACATTGTTAAAGTGAAGAAAATGTTTGAGCATACAAGGCAAACTTTCATGAATTTTACCGATTTTGATGCATCTTGCCAACTCAAATTCAAATAAGTTTGAAATACTTCGCAAGTTTGAGTATCTTACTTACGGAATGAATTTGATCGATTTTATGTTCAGCAGTCTTTGTAACTGAATATTCTAATTTGATAAAATTTTTAATGTCACATCATGAGTATATTGTCCCAAGTCACCGGTTTTACTTTTTGAACGCGTCGGCTTTAATCTTTAGGAATATAAAAAATCAGTTCTGACAATCGGCGAAACGAAAATTTAGTATTTAAAAAATTAATATTGTATAATTGGCAAACGCATCAATAGCAATGGTTTAAAATAAGCATAAGATCACATAAGTTCAAACCTATACATACATAACTTCGCCCAATGAGAATAATATCCTAGCTTGTTTTGATTGTTTAAAAAGATTGTTAATAAAATTATATAAATTTGTTAGTATTAATGAATATAAATAAAAACAGCTTATACTATTGTATTGGAATATATTAAAATGGACCAATCATTTTAAAATATTTCAAAACAATAAAAGATATGCTACATGCACCAGTACGACCAGGGTTGTGTCGAATGTTTGTAATCTCAGCATCAGGTGAGCCAAATAGTTTTAGCCCTTGTATAAAAATATGAAATAGTATTGCTTGTATAAATATAATAGATCAACAACATAACATCAAAATTAACGGTGATATTCCGTTCGAAAATTGACGCGTGGTTTTGTAATATTCGATTTAGGTGTGTTTAGTCGGTAAAAAAATTGTAATTTAGTAATAACATTAGGAACAATATATTATCTTTAAATGCCAATTGGACGAAATATACTAGCTCCCACTTATAAATTGTCAGCATGTTTAATACTGTGTTTCTCAAAATAAACGATGGTTATTACTATCATAATTAGTTAAAGTATCTTCGTAATTCCAGATCGTCTGCTATTGTTATTCATCAAATGGCTATATATTTTTATTGTGATCCGTTAAACTAACGAGGAGGGTGTGCCAGGATCATGCAAATTGTAAATTTGTAATCTCACCCTTTTGAATGCACAAATGTACATTTTATATATTTCAAAGGTTCAATAGTTCTCAAATAAATTATTGTAGGTGATGCTTATAATTAAAAAAAACTAACGATTTTATTAAAAAATTTACTAATATTGTTGTTAAACATTCCACAAAAGCTTAAGCTTGTGTCTTGTTGTGAGATAGTTTACGTCAATTATCTATTAGTTGATTTGAACCTATAGCCTTATCGTTCACTAAACCAATTAGGCTATAAGTCTTAAGCACTGTGAAATTAAAGTAAGCATTTTTATTGTTTATCAACGTTTTATCAGTGCATTAGCAGATGCTACATGGACTACTAAAGATAAATGAACAACGTGTACAAATGAAAATTTCTAAACTAATTTCAACATCGGACCAATAAAATTTACAACAAATACACGTGCGAAGGAATAATTTCCAACAATATAACACAGGTGTAGGCAGTAGCAAAACGCAATTTGCTTAACGTTGGCAAATTTCACCTTGTAACCCTAAAATTTAATTGGATTAAATTCCATTAGCACAGGTCGAAATGGGATCCCGTAATCGAGCTGACCAAAACACCAGTTTATTACGTGCGACCCGATTAGGAGTCGTGCTTTGGGTTTATTTCTGTTTTCTTTAATTGATAGATCTTTAATATGACGATTATGATATAATTGCCTAAAACTTGTACAAGATTATAGTGTTTCTGACAATGTGCTCGTAGTAATTCTTGTGTTTAGAAATGTAATTAAGGATGGTCTAACCTTAAACCACGCAATTTTAACCCTTGCGAGAAGTACAGATTCGATTCTATCCTATTTTTCACCAAACTTATAAGGTTTCAAACTGAACAGGTGTTAAACTCATTACCATACTCCGAGAACGTACTTATACAAGTCATGCTTGTACATATAAAACCAAAAATCGAACACATTGTTACTAGGCACTCACTATCTGTATATATAAAATTAGTTGTGTGATCCAAATGGACTTCAAAACGGCTGGACCGAAATTTTCGGGCAATTTTAGATTAGCGTAGCGATGTCCTGGTGAAGTTTCATAGCAAACAGATCAACTGATTTTTTCTACTTTTTGCATTCAACTGAAGTCATTCAACCGTTCTCCATCATATAACTCCTATGTACACTATTAACTCATCAACAATAACTTAACACATTACCACTAATAAAAGACTTTCCAGTAAAGTTTGTGGAACTTTCCGAGACACGTTTTCTACGCTTAGCGGGCGTACTGTTGATTGAAAAGAACTTAAGCTTTCCACCATTTACTGATACCATAATTATCTAACACATATTTTTTACTGGCCTATGGCCTATCTGATTTCAATTATTTACTTCATTAATTTTGTTCTAATCTACGTAGAATGAACCTACAGAATCTTGAGGTCTCTTATAGATGAGCTTAGATGCTTATAATTCATTTTATTAATGACAGGACACTTAGCAGGAAACGTTCTTTATTGAAATTAGGATCTTCAATAATCTCTTGTGTTCTTATTCGATGATTTATGATTAAATTGAAGACCTCCTCAAACACTTTGTTGATATCTATGGAAGTCAGTTGTGTTGTGTTATTCGGTATTTCTTGACTCTTAGTTTTGTTTACGAAAGAGAATCCATACTCGCAATCGAGTATATACACTTCTGCATCTTATAGTCTGTCTTGTGTAGTAGTTTGTAGATTTTTCTTATATGGTGCAGCATTTTTTTACCATAATGTGGTGAAATCGTCTTGAAGAAATGTATATTTTGAAATTTAAATGATTTTTTTCTTAATTTTGGTAGGCGTCAGCAACGTGTAAAGAAACTACACTCTATGATATTGTATTATAATTATGGGTTTTCGCATATTTTTATCTTATCAAGCAAACCTTCTTGTGCGTACATGCAAAACGATCTAACTTTTCTACAGCGATTTTTTGTTTGTATCAATATTGATAAGGTCAATCGTAATAATTTATCTGCTTATTAATCTAGTATAAATACATTCATGTCATGTATTTTTATTTACATTGTAAGCTGCAGTATACTCGTTCGAAATGCCGCCGAATATCGTGGAGCCATCTTTCGCACCCGGTCCAGAAGTTTCAAATGAAACGAAAATTCAAAATGCACAACCACAAGGAGGAATTAATTATAATTTATATATTTTTCAGTCAACGTTAAATCTGATAGCTCACATTTTAATTGGCATTGTCGTAGGTGTTACCGTGTTGTTTTCGTTAAGAAATGGTTTGCCTATGGGAGCGACTTCAATGCATATTCTTCTATGCGTTATTGGGGTAAGTTTTACGTATTTCATTTTAAACTAAATAAATTATTGCTAAATTATGTAAAAATTAATAATTTAAATTAATAGTTTATATAGAAACATAAAGGAATGACATTAATTATTCTATAAAAGCCTTTTAACTCCAGATAAAAAATTTAAAAAATCTTAAAGTCGCAAGAGTTTATTTCTAAAATTAATATCTATTACAGCATCAATTGCTAATGGCTCAGTCTATTCTTAGTCTATCGTCTGAAAACGGATGGTCTTTAAAGCTAAGATTAGTCGATAAACGACGTGCACATTGGATTATACAAATTATTGGTTCAGGAATGGCTCTAGCTGGAAGTTTTATAATGATTCTTGAAAAATCAGTGAATTGGAATACGTACCACGGACAATTTGGTAAGTATATAATATAACTAATTTTCTTTGTGCTACTCTTCGCGTTTTAGTCCTTTTCTAAAAAGATTCGTTTCATAGGAGGGTAGACTGAAAAAACAATCGCTACCCGTGTTTCGTTAATAAGGCCCCGTGAAGGGTGGCCCATGGCAGAAATTTGGAAATTTCTCTATTTAATTTATGATAAATTATTAATCAATTAAAAATTATAAAGAATTGATTTGATTAAGATGCTGTTCAAGATTACCTTGTATTAAAATAAAACAATACAAATATCTCATAAGTAATTTTTAATAGTATGGAATCTAAAAAATTGGATCCAGCGGTAATATTATATTTAACTACTCTGTCTTTCTAATTTCCACTTATGTGTCTTATCTGAATTCCTTCATAAATGTCTAATCTTTCCGGATATTAGCTTTAAAATTAGATCCATCCCTTGCGTCGCTTCCCTAAAGCTGCGTGTCGCGACCTCCATTCTCTGTGATATATTTTCCTCTCACTAAACACAGTGCCTCTACTTTTTATTAATGTTAATCAAAAGTTTTTTCGATCACTTTTTATCTTTCTACCTTTAACGAGTTTATTCTCTAAAATAAAGTTGAACTTTTTTGTGAGATTGTCCGAAGTACTCAATGTGCCTCCCCAGTTTAGCATCTCGCCCTTTAGATCCTGAATTCTTACAAATTTTAGTTGTTCGTTCTATGCGCCATATCTAACGTCTCGAAAATTTTCCGTTGTCTCGTCTCTGCTTGTAGTGTGACACTTTGATGTAGTCACGCTTTGGCCTATATTGGTATCTCAGTATAATGGTATATTCATTCTAAGCCTAAGCTAGTAGGTGGTTTAATAAACTTTAGAAGTGTTAAGACTATTTTCATGAAATTAAGGAACTTGAATGGGTAAGAGTTCCTTAATTTTATAATATTTTTTATTGTTAAGTTTAGAAAAAGGATAATTGTTTGCAGCTGATTTCCCCTTCCTTTGGATACCCCTTTTTGGGCACTTGCGGTTGTGTGTTTGCAAAGCAATGCTTTCAAAACTTCCTATCCATAAGCCACTCGAGAAATTCAAAATTAATGACATGAAACTGCCTTTTAAAGTAATCAATAGTTTACTTTAAAAAACCTTACTTATGGCACGGTACTAAAAAGTTATTGAGTTAAATTTATTTATACAATATTTCCTGACAAAAATTGTCTTAAGTACCTTTTTTTAACATGATGATGCTAATAAGGACATTAAAGATAAAGGTAAAGATAACGAAATTATTATATTACCATCGGGTTATGGTACCTGTACACATATGCAATTTCGCCGATAATTATTTTCAATGTTTCCGTTAGATTGATATTTACATATAATAAAAACAAAAAGCGTGTAAAATTTTAATACTACCATTTTTTTTCAGCGTTGGTGGCAATGGTTTTTACTGTCACCAGTTTTGTCAATGGTTTGACCTCTCTATACGCCTACGAATGGCGAAAGTTTTTGAACGGAACTATCTCGAAACTGACACATATATGTTTTGGAATTGTTGCTTTTGCTGCATCTAGCATTAGCCTCTGCTATGGATTCGATAAAGGGTCTTTTAGACGCTGGGCGACAACTGAATTTACAGATGCACTCATTGCGTTTACTGCAATATTCACTTTCATTATTATAATAAATCCAAGCGTGACTTTCTTTGCAAAAGCATCGACTGCTATAAAGAAATAATATATACATTTTATTTCAAAGATAAGAAAAACGTCATTAGCGGTACGTTCTAGTATGTAATTTCGTATTAAGTTAATTATGTCTATTTTCTTTGTCAATTTTCCGCGTCCTATTACCAGCAAATACTAGTCTGGGCTAGTAACGTCCATCACCCATAAAGCCATTGAAAAATAGACGGAATCTCGAATTGTGTCCTCATAAAATCGTTTTATGCAATTTTCTTTATTACATTTCTGAAATCTATGGTAGAGCTAAAAGTAGACTAATAGGCAATACTATATACGTTCCAATGTCGGGTGCAGGCAATCTCTAGAAGGATAGCATTAGGGCACGTGCAGATGGGCTGACTTCACAAAATACACACAAAATTTAAAAATCAACTCCATCTCGTGGTAAATATGAAATAAACAATGATATTAATTATGCTGGCACAAGTTCAATTAGACGCGGGATTGCAGTGTACTGTACAACTGAAGGTAAGATCTCCGACACTGCCAGTTGCTTTGTTTAAATATTTTAAATACCATTAGATTGACATTATAGAATACATTTGGGAGAAGACATTATAGATATGTAGACGACAAATTACTTTCCTTTAAACAGTATTTCCGATTTTATAGGTTAAGCTTGCTCATTCATTTTTATCAGTTGCCACGCCATATACATATGTAGGTTACGCATATTGACACAGTACGTTTTCGGCCACGCCTAAATAGCGGACTGCCAATTTGTAAGTATACAAAATAAATCACAATGTTTATGTTATCTTTGTTCTGAACGAAATCATGTGATTTAATATTTTTAATGTAAATTTATCAAAATATAAGTAATTCAAATAGATATTTAGTTTTATTTTATTTTAATTACCTTACCAATTTAGTACATTACATGACTTTTTCGTTTAGGTGCATTGAATGCTAATTGCTTTAGTTTTTTGCGTTTTTTTTTGCTTTGCTTTAGATTTAGTTTCTGGACCTATTAAGCCACCACATTTAAGAAGGTTATAAATTAAACGTTTATTTATTATTGTTATATATATAACCATTTAGAACAAGCAGGTAAATAAATTAAACAGAATATAAGTATAGAGACGTGATGTAAAAATGACAAGTGACTAAGGAAATGTACATCTAATATTTTATAGAATTTGATATATGTATATGTGTAGACTATATTTGTTGGATTAATGTCAATATTAACTCTGATGTTTCGCCAACTAGGTTGGTCTAAATCTGTTAAAACAGTGTCTGGGTATAGCTATCAGTAGACATTAATAATTGCTTTTTGCGTTTATATTAATCTTATCTACGTAAATTAACGGAATGTACACTATTCTAAGTCTAATTTATCTACAACGACATTTGTTTCAATACATACTGATAAAGTCAATCATCGTATTTTATCTTTTTTTCAGAACCACTATAAATAAATTCATGACATATTTCCAGTTACAGTGTTGATCAACACCGTGGGAAGCCGACACATTCAAAATGGCGTCAAACGGCCGGGAGACAGTTTCAAGTGCATCGAGAAATCAAAATTTAACAACGCCACAAGGAGATATTAATTACAAACTGTACATATTTCAATCAACGTTGAATCTGTTGGCGCACATTTTAATTGGTTTTGTTGTTGGTATTGCTTTATTGTTTTCACTACGAGGTGGTTTGCCATTAGGGAAGACTCCAATGCATATAGTTCTTTGTGTTATCGGGGTAAGTTTTTGTAGTAATGCATTTAAAAATGGAATAAAATAAAAAAAAGAACTTCAATATTGAAATAATTTTTCTTTCAGTACCAACTACTTATGGCTCAATCTATTCTCAGTCTATCATCTGAAAATGGGTGGTCTTCAAAACTAAGACTGATTGATAAACGTCGTGCACATTGGATAATGCAAATTATGGGCTCAGGGCTTGCTTTGGCGGGATCTTTTATAAAGATACTCGACAAAACAGTACATTGGAATACCTACCATGGACAATTTGGTTAGTAACATAATATACTATTAACTATTTAGATTACTAACATATTAGAATTTTGGAAGTTGTCCCTTTTAATTTTATAAATAAAGGTAACATTAAAAAACATAGTTCACGTATTAGTGAGTGATGCATGTCGCTCTCAGACAACAGTCTCGATAAGGATATTGAATGGAATTTTACGTTGATAACTAAAACATATCGACATCAATGATTAGGAGAGGAGACGGATTTTTAACAATAAAACACTGAACTCTGCGATAAGCTGTTGTGATCATAGTAGACCATGAACACCCACAAATTGATAACCTTTGAGTAAAAATAAGTGAGTATAAATGAATTAAATAAGCAGAGTAATCGAAGAACATAGAGAAGAAAGTGTAGTATTTTAGGCCACAACAGTTAAAAGATCAATCTCAGTATATGCTATGCAATTCGTAATTCTTTCTATTCTATGATTTGATGTTCTTTGTGCTAAGCTAAGTTAGTAATCATTATTAATAGTGGAATGTTTTTTTTCAGCATTAGTGGCAATGATCTTCACAGTCACCTGTCTTGTCAATGGTTTAGCTTCGTTATACGCTTATGAATTTCGTAAGATTTTAAACGGCACTATCTCCAAGCTAACACATATTTGTTTTGGAATTGTAGCTTTTTCAGCATCCAGCATCAGTCTCTGTTATGGTTTCGATAAACTCTCTTTCAGAGGCTGGGCTTCAGATGCGTTTACATCGGCAATCATTGCATTTACTGCTATCTACACGTTTATAATTATAATAAATCCATTCGTAACTTTTTACAAAAAGGCATCAACTGCCGTAAGAAAAAATTAGTACGTGTATATAAACTAACTTAAGTAAACTACGGTTAAATTATACCATCAATTGTAATAATGGACGATGTAAAGTGGTTAGATTATCCTTTCATAAATTTGTATAATTTAAAAAACGATTACAACAGCCTCCGAAAAAAGTTAGAATCTCAAAGTCAATCATATTTATATGATTTTTTTTTCTAATCAACTCTGGAAATAAATATATGATGTGCTCAATATATTGATATATTTATGTATTATCTATCATTATTAAAAATGTGTATATTTGTCTCGAAACAAAAAAAGAGTATCTTATTTCCATTATCACAGATAATAAAATTTACACTGTATGGAGCTATTCTCTCCTTGTCAAAAAGTAGCTACGCTTTTCTAAAATGAAATGATATCTGTATTTTTTTATTTTATATAAACACAACATACACACAGATTTATTCGTACAAATTATAATACGTGTTGAATATGCACAATTGTATAGACATAGAGTGAAAAAAGATTTTTCGGAAAAGTTCGTATTTATCGTGCTCTCTCAAATAGCTCAATAAATGAATATGAAAATGTCACTCGTTTAATACGATCATTCATTAACAGTACGGGTGTCATTGTATTCCGATAAAGATCCGAGTATAGTCGAGACTTATTAGAAGGTTGTTTAGAGGGTTGAAATTTAGATCAATGGAGGTTTAAGTGTTAAAGAACTTCTGCCTTACATATATCATGTTCTTGTTATAGATACGTGTTTTTTCAACATACGGGATATTACCGCAATCTTATGGGCAGGGCATATAGTTAACCAGGTGAACGCTTTGTTGATCTCATCTCTTTATCATATTTAAAAATCAGTACCCTTTTTTTTTATTCTTAGATTGCAACCACAGAGACCTGTGTCCGTGTTTTTTTTATAATGCCTGAATTTGGAGGTGGCCAGAGATCGTTTTGGGTTCACGCGTAGCCCCGCTGCATTGCTATTAGCTTCATCGCGACCGCTGTGTCCCTGCTTCTCATGGCCATTTTCAGGTTGTAGTCCACTATCCTCTCCCTTGATGCGGCCATTGCCTTTGTCATCAGTCTTCCTGTGGCGTCGTCACAGTCATCTGTATAATAGACACAGCTGACAGTGTGTCGGGATATCGCCACTACAGCATGTTGGACGCTGTCGTGCAGTTGCAGTTTTTTCGTCACTGTTCTGATGACCACCACTGATCCGTACGTGAGTACCGAAACCGTACCGAAATCAGTATCGTTAAGCTCCCGCAGAATTATTCATTAGATGCGTTTTAGTTCAGTCATGGTTGATAGTTTCGATTCACTAATAAAGTGTAATATCACTTATCAATTTACCATTGAAACGTCTTTACCTCAAATGTTTCCACGTAAAACGAATCTGAATCACTATCGTTCAATCACCTTTCTGCAAACTTATGGTTATCACTATATCTAGATTTGATTTGTGATTCGTAATTTGTAATAAAAATCTATGTATTAATTTGTCTTTTGTGTACTAATATCAATTGATGTTTCAATCAGTATACTTCTGCAGTAAACGAAAACGAATTTAGCACATAATATCTAAATACTTTAATTTGAGCAATAGAGTGCATATCTATCAATCTATTTATCTTCATCACATCTGTATGTAAGAAATAATTTCACAAAGAAACCAATAAACTGATTTTTTCCTCTTATTGACAGGTTTTTGTGTTCCAGTGTGGTTAAGGGTAGGATAAAAATAAACACTAAACTTTTGAAGCAAACATTTATAATTATCATAGTCACATTATCTGATAAAGTATGTGACAATCCTACATTTATTTGTGTCACTTTATACAAAATACGAGTACTTAGTGTAACTTCATAATAAAATTCACAAAATTATATATTATCACATAACTTAGTCTCATCACAGTTAGAAATTATTTTATCTGTTACTTCTTTTAACTAAATGCCACTTACTAAGTCTACGGCATTGAATTAATTTTTCATGTACAATATTTAAAAAAAATTATATCTATTTGAAAGTCAAAATAAAATTACGACGAAAATCTTTCCACACTTCACTTGCTGAAGCCATTAGAATCGATAAGAATTAACTTTTTTTATCAGTTATGTTATCATCTGGCTTTTACATACTCCGATAGATAAGATTACGTTAGTTTTGTTAGCTTAATACTTTTGACATATTAATATAATTTAAACCCGACCGTAAGTAGCCGTGGTAATTCAGTGTCCGGGCGGTTAGCTCAAGTTGCATAGTACGCTAGCAACCCGAGTTCGATCCCCGGTACCGGCACCAATAAATTTTCTGTTGCAATTTTATATGCTGATTCACCACGCGCTCGGCGGTGAAGGAAAATATCGTGAGGAAACCTACATGTCTTAGAAATTTTTTCTTAGGCATGTGAAGTATACCAATCCTTACTAGGGCCGCGTGGTAGACTATGCGCTTATACTCTCTTTACAGAAAAGGCCATCAGTCAACAGTGGGACATATATATATAATTATATATCATGAATTTAACTTTAAACTCGACCGTATCGACATAATTGGACTACATAACATTAAGCCAACCCAAGAATTATTATTTTTGCGAGTGGGTAATATTGTGCCACTCGCTATCCTAGCTATACAGCGCTTTTGTTTGGTGGCGAACGACCTAATAACATAACTCTTACGTCCTTTTTAATCCGAGGGGCACAGGCAGACACAGCAAATACTGTCCGCACTTATATATTATAAACACAAAATTCTAAAAATGGAAACTCATTGGTACAAGCTGGGTAGTATTGGGACCTTCGACCGTAATAACTGTTCAGAAAGAAATAAACATTTATATGGCAAAAAGAATAGATGATTAAAACTACTCAATACAATTGCTTGCACTAAAATGGCCTCCACTCAGCTATAAGTCACGAAGGTGAGATCTCCGCGAACGCTGGTTTTCAGTGGAACCATGAATTTTGAGATTAACGACGCTAAGTAACATACGGTACAAATTACCCAAAAGGTTTTTATGTCTAGCGATTATCATGAAGTATCACAGAGATTCACTATACTATCAATTTTGTATATTGCAAGTTTCAATCACGACGAATTGATTGTTTCAAGTCATGATGAAGCGATAGAATTATTCTATCGCTTTAAATACGTCAAAACTCTTGCCTCCCAAAACACAAACTATATTATAATATACCAAGAAAGAGCAGGAAGTATCATTATAATAACTTTTCTTCTATAATTATAAGTTTAAATCTATAACTGTTTTAATCTATGATTCAAATAACACTGGAAGCAGTGCCTATGGAGCATACGTTACCACTTTCGATCATTTCAATCACCGGGCAAACACCTATAGCCTCTACTTTCCACCTGTATTCTGCGCATTCATTCTCCACCAGAAGCCTCACCGTCATTCCTACCACTGTTAGTGAAAACAATTTAAGCATGATATTTCACACAAGCAAATCGAAGGTAAGAATTCTTGGCATTAACTTATCGAGCGATGTTCGATTTCACGGTTACTTAGAAGGTACTGTAGTAACGTAACATATATTTTTTTACCTTTTTTTTGGAAGGAAATCTTTAACAAGGTACCCCGCCTTCTGGGGGGAAGGCGAAGTTATGTGGGCTTCTTCCCACTAAAACCCTTCCGGTGTCCATCCTCGGTGCATGGTGGGAGGCTCCGGGATCTCCAGTGGAGGGCACCGGAACCCGTCTGCACTGTGCTCTTCGGTGAGCACGTTCCGGGGTAGAGGTTAATTCCGGGCGGCGACACGGGCCAGCTGATGTCGCCTTCTTCCCGTGTCCACTTTAGCGGACGACAAAGGCCCCCACCCTTGTACGACAGGGAGAGGATGCCGTAGCCTTATTCTACGAGCCCATAATTACACGGCTATTTTTTACCTTTTTGCCAATTACACGGCACCGTGAAGATATATAGGGCCGAGTACACGGCGCCGTGGAGGGACGGGAGGCCGGACACACGGCGCTGTGTTTTAAATAAATTCTTAAAACATCTCAGAATGAAAAAAACTCCGTAGGCCTAGTACACAGCGACGTGAAATTATTTTTTTTTCTAAAATAATTGGATTTTTGTTGTTTGCGGAAAATAATAATACATCATTATTAATTACTTAAAATGTGTGGCGACAGTACTACCTGTCACTACAAACAATGGACACAGGGATGCATCTTAAAATGCAATCAGCATTAAATGTGTTAAAAAATACTGATGTAATTTAAAATATCTTAATTTTCATAAAATGTAATAATTTTCTTAGGAAAGTTTTCCATGGTCTAATAACAATGACCAAAGTATAAAAAGCGGTTATACATGTCATAACTAAGGCTAGATCCTGTGAAGCCCACTTTTCAAACGACTTCTTATAGTATCCATAAGATAGGGATGCAGATGATATCGCAAAGGCAGCCGTTCCGCAAATTACATGATTAATTTTGACGCACTTAATGATGTTATTCCGTCCTCTTGAAAACAGTGAGATTGTTCCATTGATAAGGCTTACTCCGGTAAAGATAAGCGCCGCTAATGCTGAAACAATCGAAAGTTAATTTACAATTACTTAAGAAAAACATAAATATAAAATCAAGAAGTGCTGTAACTATTGATAGGCAAGTGGCTGTCGATGGCATACGATGTGATGGTTGATGGTTTGCTGCCTAGACGGTTTGTACAGCACTTTTTAACAAATTTATATAAAAATCTTACCCAGTTTTCCGTGAACTGATGTGAAATTTACAGTTTTCTCCATCATCATGATCACTGATCCAGCTATTGCCAGTGCTGAACCAAGTATTTGTAGAATCACATGCGCGCGCATTCGGTGTAGGACAGACAATTGTGACGACCACGCATTGTTCTCGTTTAGGCTGAGAATTGCGTGCGACATTAACAGCTGGTACTGTAAAAAAGCTTTTACATAACCTTCATTGAAGAGTCACCAATTTGTGGCATTGCCGAAGAAATCTACTTCTTCACATAAAATGTTTCACTTCACACTTATATAGGCGATTTTCTCCTCTATCCTTTGTTATACACTACAGGCACACTAAAGTATATTATGATATACTTGGATATTTCAGTTGAATGTTAGAAATATTTGTTTCACAACATAAACATAAGCTAGATTCGAGTTTGTAACACTATTGTGCCTCTGCCATATATCAGGCTCAATTTTGATGAGTACCTCTTAGTTGTATTAACCGAAAACTTTTAGTACAATTTGAGATCCGAACTTCCGACCATATGAACATAAAGGTGGACGCTTAGTCAGTACAGGTCAGTGCTTAGCTTTACTGAAAAATACATCTAGATATTTAAAATGCTATAATCCATTAACCTATAGTTTTTGAATGTCTGTTAGATTATTCGTAACCGACCGAGTCTTGATATATTTTTTGAAGAAAATACTGTATTCTAAGTATCTTCTGAAGTCAAGAACCTATTTGACGATTTACCTTAAAATAATAGTTGCGGTTGTATATCCAACTGTATCTAACTGATTTTATACGACAATTTTTTCGCATTCTCTGTGAGTATTTTTCAGATAATATCCTATCAAAATATCTTGCGATAAGAAAACACGCAATAAATTAAGATAAACAAAACGTAAGTAGTGCCATCTCGTGCCAACTTTCAAAATAATTAAAATTTTCATTAATTCATTTTTATTTATATTGGGACTAGATGGCGCTGTACGTATATAATAAAGTAAATTATATAGTTATGTTATCGAATAATATGAAATTTACAAAGAAACGCAATTAGAATAATTACCAAGAATATAGTACATAAAATAACAGTTTGATATTCGAATCAGAATATTTAAAGATTAGAAATAAAATAATTTAGAAAATTAAAAAAAAAATAGTTTTCAGTTCCGCAGTTTGTGGGGTTCTGATTCTGCAGGGTTATACCAATGAAATTTCCGTACAAAAATTGCACTTACTAAAAATTCGTGCCTGGTGCGACGGCGATGGACTCATCCCTAGTCTCATATACGTTAAAAGCTACATGAAAAGCGGTTAGCGATTTCTATCTTTATCTTCTCCGCCATTTACATGAGACACTTTAGTTTCATTTAAGGATATAGATATAGGTTTAGGTACTAAGTATCAAAAGCATCGATAGCCCAATGGCCAATCCGTCGACCACCCAGTGTGATGGTTGGGGGTTCGAATCCCACTGACTTGAAACCACTCATTTGGGCCGCAACTGTCATATCAAGTCATATGAAGTGAAAAGCTTAAATAATGTTTTTATATACACAAAAAAATTAAAGCAAACTTACCCCAATAACGGTCAATCCAACATGCAACTCGAAGGCACCTATAGGAGTTGACTTAAACGCAAACCATAACCCGACGAACACGTTTGCACCTATCAGCATCTGAACTAATGAATTCAAACAACCGCTAACTGTTAACCACACATACTTCGAAGTTCTCACATCTCCGGTTTGAGGAATATCATCAACTATTTGCTCTACATTTTGATCTAATTCCGGTGATTCTAAGAGATTATCCTCATCCATACTGTCCATGGTGGCACCACTTAATCCACAATCCACGAAACGATCTAAACAATTGGTTGTGTTTTCTTACACAACACACGAATAAGTAAATGAAAAGCGCAATACATGATCAGAGTTGTATTTACCCACGCGACTGTCGACACGATAAACTAAATGTCGCACCGCTACTAGAGGTACCATAAATTAAACGACGCTTAAAATTTACTTACTATGTCAGACCGATGTTGACAGCACGAGTGGTAATACCTTTATTTACGGCATTGTTCATAAGTTTACAATCACTATAAATATGTTATACAGTGTTTGTAAATTAAATATTTTCACTTTCTAAAATATGTTTTACATTTTGAAATAAAACCATTTTTGTGAATTTTATCGCATTCATTTGATTTTTAAATTCCCGACGTTTTGAGCAAGTTAGCTATGATATTAGGACCTCAAATACCTTTTTTTTTTTTGACGCGGAGGAATTCTTCACAAAGATACCCCGCCTTCTGGGGGGAAGGCGGCGGTTATGTGGGGTTCTTACCCACTAAAACCTCCCCGGTGGCCCTTTCCTCGGTGCATGACGAGGGGCTCCGGGATCTCCACTGGAACGCACCGGAGCCCCTTTGCACTGTGCTCAAGGAGAGCACGTCCCGGGGGGGGAGGTTTCTCCCTCCCCCCTGTGCCCTCATAGTGCAAGGCTACACGGGCCAGCCGATGTCGCCTTCTTCCCGGGTCCACCTTAGCGGACGACAAAGGCCCCCACCCTTGTCGCCCAGTGAACCCGAGGCCCCTTTTAGTCGCCTTGTACGATAGGCAGGGGATACCGTAGTCTTTTTCTTGAGAGCCCAGAACTACAGGGCTGGGACCTCAAATACCTGACCCTTCCCATCTCTTCCGTGACCAGAAACACGTTCGTTATAATTTATTTCAATGTGTAAAACTAATATGAACATAGGAAATTAACATCTTTAATCTATCTGCTATATTGACACAAAAATATAACGACTTTTATATTCGCGAATTTTACAAATGGAATAAAAAAAATAAGTTTACGAATATACTCGTATCATAACCTAATTTTCGTATTAGTTTTACGTTTTCAAAGTTGTCAATAGCTATAATATTTCAAGTAAAAACTAATAATAATATTGGTTTTTGTTAGAAAAAATAAAACACCCATCCAAGTTATATTAAGCGTCAAATGAAATATTTAAAAATGTGTATATAACCTATTGAATTTTCACTTTCGCATGTATTGATACAAATTATTAGCACTATCGATGCTAGCTCTAGTAGCAAACTATTACAACTCCATGGCACTCGCAGATAAGGTTTCTCACGTATTCATGATAACTTGTGTAATAATAACCTTGTCTTAACATCTGATAACTTGTCGCATTTAATTGTTATTTACTAATATTTTCACCACGAACCACGGTAATAAGGGTTAGGTCCTGGTTTGCAGCACATCGCGGTAAACACTATTTGTAATTCGCTAGAAGCATCTGAGATGTGGTGTTGGAGAAAGATGCTCGGGCTTTCGTGGACCGAATTCCGAACTAATGCCTCTATTCTTAAAGAGCTGGGTAACAATGAGCGTCTATCTACTCAAGTGCGAAGGCGAATACTTAAGTTATTTGGGCATGTCGTGGAAACTATTCTTTAGAGCGTCTTATCGTGCAGGGCAAAGTGGAAGGAAGTAGACCACGGAGTAGATAGCCAGTGCGATGGACCAAGAAGACAAAGAAGCGTGTGATCAAGGCGTGGCTATGTCTTCCTTAGTACTCTCTCTTCGGGATTCTATGGAACTAATGCAAGGGGGCTATAGGAAGTTCCCTCTTGGTAGACTAATTTACTCATTATAGCCAATTAAACTAAGCGTTCTCAAAGCTTCGCTATCTTTCAAAATTCTAAAATTCTACGATCAACTATGGCCATCAACCATTAAAAAGTTCAACTTTGACTACCTTGTGGCCTTGATATTATAGAGCCTACGTGGAGTTTCTGTGCTTAACCAATTTTTATACTGAAAAAAATATTGTCGTATGCTATCTCATTTTTTGCACGCTGTATATTTGAATTTTTGTGTTTAACTCATAACACCATCATTCATGAATAGATTTTTTTTTATAATATATATAACAATAATAATAAAAAATAGGGGAAGATCACCTATGAGATGGACCGACCAGATAAGAACGGCTATGGACGTACCCTTGCATCAATGTGCGAAAAAAGCAGCGTACAGGGAGGAGTGGCGGCGGCTTCTGAAGCGGGTCACTGATACCTAATACGTGATAACCACGACGAGTCTGTAAAGACTCAAGCGACGAAGAAGAGAAGAATAATAAAAAATAACGTATAATAAAAATAATGTGATTCGTAGTATAGTGGTAATTTTTATTTCCAATTAGGCTTATTGTATTACCCTCTATTGCTTATTGTTCCAAATATAGAGAAAACATGTAGGTCGTAAGATGTGCAATTTAGATAGAAAATACTTTAATTTTGTAATTAAAACATCAAATGGGAGATACATAAAAAAATGACTTAACAAATATGTCTGAAAGGCGCTACTATAACAACAAAGGAATATAAACAACAAAATATCATCAAAAAACTAGGAATGCTCTGTAGAGGAACCCAATTTTCGATACAAGGTCTGTATAATCCTAAAATGAAACACACAGATGAACTTAAAAATCCCAGTGTTCCAGTAATGAGATGCGTGTGCCGCAAAAAGCTGACCAATGTCCCTTTTCCTTTGGTGCACAGACCTGTTATAGCACTGATAACAACTAAACATCCTGCAGCAATACCTGTAAAAGTAACCAAAGAGGTTCATATAATTAGTTCCTGTATTAGCTTGATTGTTAGCAATTGGGGTTGTCTGTGTCATTTGTTTGGATAACCGGACATTATGGTATTTTTGACAATAACATAGCAGACCAACTAGCAAATGAAGCTGTTAAGGATGGCAATATTAAATCATATAAAAATTGTTATTATGATTTGGCCTCACTTCCTGCTTCTTTTCTTCAAAAAGACTGACCATTGGATTGAGAGCAGTTTCATTAAGGGTAATTTATTTCGTCTACACAGCCCACAATACCTCTGAAATGGTTTTCCAATATAAAATTTAGTAAAAAGGAAACATCGTCTCTCATTCGTATGAGATTAGGCCATGTGTGTATCCCAGCTCATCTTACCGGATTTCATATTATTGATAATGAAATGTGTGAGTGTGTGCTGAATATTGGTGATTTAAATCATATCATTCTGTCCTGCCCTCCGTATATCCACTCCATGTTATTTGATCACCCTAATCCTTCTTCCAGAATCCCTTTACCTAAATCTGTTCCTGTTCTGCTTAATATATAATAATACTATAAGTATATATAGTATATAATATATAATAGTATTCTATATGATATATTTTTTTAATTTCATAAGGTAGTATTTTGTATCAGAGATAGTTTTGTATTAGTAATGGTTACCTACGACCTAACTATTCACAGACCGTAATATATATTTATATGTGTATAGTAAACAAGAGTAAAATCAACACACCGAACAATGCGTGTAACTGTATATCTCTTAGTAAATTTCTGTCCAAAAATATTGCAGCGGTTCCAAATATACAACATAGAAGACCAAAGGTTTCCAAAAGACCATGCTCATATTTCTTGTCCCTCGTACTCATTGGGATCGTAGATCCATTCAGAGAATTCAGGCTCAATATCCCAGCTGGTATACACAATTGGAACTGTAAAATACGGGATAATAATATCAATGATTTATTGCATGAGATGATGAGATGACTGAGACAGTGATGGGAATTCAAAAAAAACAGACTGAGACAGTGATGGCAATTTAAAAAAAAATTCTATCTACAGATGTAGTGAGAAATTATTTTCCTTTGGGAAAACTCGGATCAAGGAATACAATGACACCCGAAATGTCAATGAATTATCGTATTAAATGAGTGACATTTTCATATCCATTAATATGGAACTTTATCGTTTAGTGTCATATGTCAAAATTAATAATGTCATTGTATAATATAGAGATGTTACAGCCATAACAATTATTACTTAAAACAGGATTTTACCATTAACAGTGATTTATAAGAAATGAGTATTCGATATTTTTAAGTAATAATTGTTAAGTTCGTGACCATGTTAGCTTAAAATCATAATTGTGTTACAACCACCTTCTGTAACTTTGATAATACTCAGTTTTATTGTCATTAGTAAATTAAACAATATCTCCACTTTAAAACATAATTAAAAGTCCAACAAAATAAAGGTCATTGGGAAATATTAGGTTGTCAAATATCTCCCTTCCGCCTATTGTGTCATGCGGCACCCAAACATCAAGCTTTTTTTTGTATCCAGCCTTCTGCAGATGGTTTAAAATGGTTTGGTGACTAACTCCCATCTCCTGGGCGATGTCACGAGATGCCACATGCCGGTCTAACTCGATGTAGTCCATGATTTGATCGGTATTTGTCGTCACAGGTCTTCCGCCGGCTGGCTTATCCATGGTGTCGTTTTCACCGGCTCTGAATCGTCGAAACCATTCCTCCGTGGTTCGAAGTGATAGAGTACCATCCCCAAAACACCATTAATCTCACGGAACGTTTCTCTAGCGGATTTGCCTTTAACGAAGGAAAACTTTAAAATAGCGCGAATTTCGGCGTTAGTGAACTCCATGTTTACACGTCTATAACTGTTGAACGCAATATCCAAACTAATTATGCATAGCGTCGTTTTGTAGGTTATGTCAAGACCTTTCAAATTATGTATAGTATTGCTAGATACGAGCTCTGTAGCGCTTTGTACATAGCCGCGAAATTCAAAAGACAAAAAGGCGGAAGGGAGATATTTGACAACCTATTATTAACTCAAATTTTATGTCATTGGTGTCCCTCTCGTACCTAAATAACCTGCGTGTGAGAGGATGCAATCGAGATCTGAAAATATATATGAATAACACTACAGCAAATATTTAAATTGCATACGGCTCTAAGTACTACTCTGGGTACTGAAGCTATAAACACGATAAATACGAACTTTTCCGGAAAATCTTTTCTCACTATATCTGTTCTGTTCTGTTCCACGCTAAATTAGGGTTAATAAAATATTTTAAAGTTCTAACCCCAATCATGCACAAAAATATATGCAAGTTAGATAGTAATTTCGATCGAAAACTCAATACGTAGAACAATATTATCATATTAGTTACTCCAATTAGCATTTGTGACATCGTGATAAAGGCTGCAGCCCATCTCTTCCGCATATAAACTCTTTTAGGCGAGTCGACGAAAATAATTTTCACTCTTCCAACAAACTCGCGCATACGATCACTCTTATGACTCACATTATCGTGACTGTCATTTAATTCCATCGTGATAGGAATCAGAAATGGGACGAAAGTGGAAAAGGGTCAAAATTTTGTTAGACAAAAAATTCTTGACGCAGAAGGCAAAACAGTGACATTTGATGTTTTCTTTCAAATGTAACAATACAGATAAATACATGCATATGTCGGAAGAAAGTCGATATCGCTGATAAGATGATGATAATAATATACACTTGAGATAAATAATCAACAACAAATATTTCAAAGTCACTGGATTTTGATTGTATCATAGATTTTAACGTATCACTTGAAAACAAAATGTAGTAACCCACAAAAATGAAACAGTTTACCAGAGCCGAAAAACGTTTCAACTTTAAAAAAAAATAAGTATTGTACCACTTCATTAACCTAGAGTTTTCCTCAAAGAAAATCGTTTGACGGTACAAATATCCTATTTTCGCTATTTCTCATCTAATTGTTACATATATCATTATACGCGTCTTTTTTCTAATTCACAAGACTTAGAAATTACCATATGTGCCACTCGTCGTCACAATCCAGCGTCGATATATAGAAGCTATCTAAAAATTTATTTAATAAGGTATACCAACAGCGTTACACAAGTAAACATTGTAGTAATAATCAAATTTACAAAGTTAGTCCTGTTGTGTATGACAATTACAGGTCCTGTTGTGTACACAACATTCGATAAGAAACGTGACGTTTTAATAATTAAAAGCTACAAAAATATTTTAAATAATGAGAAAGAAAAAACAGTAATAAATTAACTAAATTGGCCAAATTATTGCATAATTTTTAACACTAAAATGCGGAAGACCAACGTCAACCGACGTGGACTTAGTAGTGTTAAGGAGGTTATATATAGCAGAAATCCTCGGCAATGGCGAGGGTGACAGTAGGTTGGTTTTAAATTGCGGCACGTCAAAAATCGGCGGATATGTGGGGTTTTACCCACTAAAACCTCCCAGTGGCCCTTTCCTCGGTGCATGACGAGGGGCTCCGGGATCTCCAGGGAACGCACCGGAGCCCCTCTGCACTGTGCTCAAGGAGAGACGTCCCGGGGAGGTTACCCTCCCCCTGTGCCCTCGCAGTGCAAGGCGACACGGGCCAGCCGATGTCGCCTTCTTCCCGGGTCCACCATAGCGGACGACAAAGGCCTCCATCATTATCGCCCAGTGAACCCGAGGCCCCTTTTAGTCGCCTTCTACGACAGGCAGGGAAAGCCGTAGTGTAGTCTTATTCTTGAGAGCCCAAAACTACAGGGCTGACGTCAAAAATCCTACACCAACGACTCCTTGGATATTTGAATGGCGCTCTAATGTGAATGTTTTCGAGTATCAGACTTTTTATTTCGTCATTGAGTTTGAGTCATAACACACTTTTAAAACAATTATGGGTAATCAGAAAACAAGACGTGTCGAAGGATATATGACTTGTAACAATTAGAAGAAAAATAGCGTAAATAGGATTTTCTAAATTAACATTTTTTGTACCGTAAAACGATGTAAATAACAAGAAAACTCTAGGTTAATGATATTCAGCCCTGTAGTTCTGGGCTCTCAAGAATAAGACTACGGTATCCCCTGCCTGTCGTACAAGGCGACTAAAAGGCCTCGGGTTCACTGGGCGACAAGGGTGGGGTTTGAGTCGTCCACCAAAGTGGACCTGGGAAGAAGGCGACATCGGTTGGCCCGTGTCGCTCCAGGCTGCGAGGGCACAGGGGCGAGGAAGTAAGTCATTTTGTGGGTTACTACGTTTTTGTTTTCCAACGACGATATATACTTTCTCCTTCTCTCTCGAATACTTCCCCAATAGTTTTAAAAGTTTTATGCATATCCGTGGAGTGTACGTTAGCTAATAAGCAGACAGTGAACTGTGCTATACGATTTTTCCTATAAAGTAATGATGAATTATTTAAAATAGGCCCACCAAAAGCATTACAGAAATAAAGATTTATAGGTCCCATGCGGTATATAAAGACAAACAAATAGTACTTCATTTATTAGTTACTTGATATCATAGCCAATAGGATCTAAAACTTCGACGATGAAAACTTTTGAACAAGAAAATTTACTGGAAAGCTCTTATGTGTTCGTACAACGGGAGGCAGAGACCCTCCCGTGTTAACTGAATTACTTAAAAGCATAGTCTTGTTTTTCCCCTATATTAAAACGACAGGAACAGATGTGTGGGCTTCCTAAAATGCTATGTATTGATGTGTTTTGTCTGGAGAAATACCACCATAAAATTTTGTGTTACTTTTTGTTTTGATACGAATATAGTGTAATAAAAAGTATTAATAGATATATTTAATTTAACGAGCAGTGATAACTCAGCGCTAGCAACCCGAATTCGATCCCCGGTGCCGACACCAATAAATTTGTTGGAGCAATTTTATGTACTGATTTACTACGTGTCGTGTACATCATTATCATCATCATCATCAACCTGTATCTATCCACTGCTGGAAATAGGCCTTCCCCAATGCCTTCCACCACATGCGATCCTCAGCTTTCCGCATCCAGCCACTTCCGGCTATGCTAAAAAGGTCGTCGGTCCATCTGGAGGGAGGGCGCCCCACGCTTCTCCGACCTATGCGCGGCCTCCATTCCAAGACTTTCCTCCCCCATCTACCGTCTCTGACTCGGCAGATGTGGCCAGCCCACTGCCACTTCAACTTGCTGACTTTAAGAGCTATATCGACTACCTTCGTTCTCCGTCGAATTTCTTCGTTTCGGATTCTATCCCTTAGAGAAATGCCGAGCATAGCTCTTTCCATCGCTCGTTGCGCGACTTTCAGCTCGTGTACATGTCTAAGAAAAATAATATAAAGATATGTGAAGTCTGCCAATCCGCACTAGGGCAGCGTGGCGTACTACGCCCTTATACTCTCTTTACAAACAGGCCTGCGCCCAGCAGTGGGACATATATAGAGGCTGTAACTTTAACTTTATTTTTATATATATTTACGAGATATACATTAACAATTATCTAATTATGATTTAATAATTATTATCTATTATTATTACGAAATGACAAAATGAAAGCGGAAAGCTGGTCGCGGCCACTTTTCTTTTCATTTATCGTTACACGTTTATATACCCGAAACTATGTCAGTATATACTCGCATGTATATACTAGATAAATACTACACTGTGTAAATTCGAAAGCAATTTGTGCTACATTTATTTAGCGGACGGCGGTTTAGATTTACTGTGAAATCTGACGCAACTACAGTGACAATAAAGCACTGTCATTTAAACGGACGGCGTCAGCTTCCACTGCGGTTAATACTGCACGAGAGGGAGAGCTACGCCACAATAATCTACGGGTTCAGGCGGCGTATTCTGCGTTATTACTTTCAGCATTGAATTTTTACTTTTTTTAATTTATGAATTTTTAACATCCTGTATACATTCTTCTTCTTCAGTACCTCTTCCCCTTATTTGTCCCATTCTGTATACATAGATTTCATTATCATACCCATTTATGACGACGATTCAGATATACTTGTTTGTAATTAAACAACAAAGAGACAGTGGCACCTAATGATAGTTTTGCTTTTGCCCTCTCGGGCACACTCGGATCGGAATGTTAACGCGTAACATAGTAACCGTTCAAGCCGGGTTTACTCTCGCCTTGTGTCGAATTACTAGCAATAGAGGTTCAGGCTATGCTAAGAGCTATGCCACCTCTAAATCCGGTGTCGCAGTTAAAGTCCGCTTCTTAGGCTAATCTTTGTCGGCCGAAACCCAATCCGTTCAAACAAAATATTCAAAACTGGTTCATAAATGACGGCGGTATGTGTTAAAAAATTAAATTATTATTAATTTATTTATTATTTCTTAAAAAAATTATTTAAAAAAGCGGTCTAGTACAGACCCAGGAAGAATATTATAGACGAGAATATTTTTGTATAAATATAAGCTTATATTTTTAAGAGTACGGAGAAAGATTGAATATACAGCTAGCAGTGTAAAATATTAAGTGGTTAGTACATTTGCTCACCTTGTGAATACAGCAGTAGAGAGCTAAGAATGTTTGCGCAGGACGGGCGGCATGAATTCCTAAGGAGACAAATTACTCCGGTGCAGCGGTGACCTAGTTCATACTCCCAACTACCAGCAAATGCATTTTACTACCCCGGTCGCTTCGGAAAATTTAGAAAAATGCCATTCAAATAAACAGTTTCTTTCGTGAAATATAAATTAACATTTTTGTGACATATATTTTTTACCGCCATATTAAAGTAAGCCTTGATAATCTTTATATGTATACACATAAATAAAATTGTAGTGTCTGTTTGTAATATTAAAATAACACTTTTTACTTTATTTCATGCATGCAATATATGCGGTACAAAATAACATTTTATAGATAATTAATATCCAATTCCTTTCACATATCATGTAATATTCTATAGCAATAATTTATAAATATCATTAAAAATAGAAACTTAAGCAAAAAGTTGCCCCGGGTGAGGATCGAACTCACGACCTTAAGATTATGAGACTTACGCGCTGCCTACTGCGCCACCGAGGCTATATACAACTGGCTGAAATTTGATTACTAGCGGCCGCCATAGAAGATATAGACATTTTGAATATATAACATTATTTCATGCATGCAATATATACGGTACAAAATAACATTTTATAGATAATTAATATCCGATTCCTATCACATATCATGTAATATTCTATAGCAATAATTTATAAATATCATTAAAAATAGAAACTTAAGCAAAAAGTTGCCCCGGGTGAGGATCGAACTCACGACCTTAAGATTATGAGACTTACGCGCTGCCTACTGCGCCACCGAGGCTATATACAATTGCCTGAAATTCAATTACTAGCGGCCGCCATAGAAGATATAGACATTTTGAATATATAATATTATTTCTCACTGTTGTTATTTCTGACACACCAGTGACCAATTATAACCAGCTTCAGTAATACGCTATTCGATTAATTACGTACAAAGAAATCACATTCCAAAAGGCCACTTTCCATACATTGCACGACCTACTAAACGAAGGACAGTTATGAAATTTAGTTTTAATAACAGACTACATATCCCGTGTATTATAAACAAATTAAAATCAATATTGTTCATGGGGATACAGAGATATTTAAAAAATAGGGTAAGAATTTTAGATTATTTTATATGATTTTGCTGTCAATACACTGACACTTTAACATCATCACGCCACTTATAAGCCTTCCTATACTAAATTCAGTCGCGTCGCCCGGAGGCCGAGACACGTTCTTGACGATCCGGACGACGCGATAACCATTGCACAGGCTAGATCTTTACAATCCACAAAGCGTCCATTCGCGACCGTCGGAGGTTGCGAATAATCCTCGCGCGTTACCGCTATTTTATGGGCAGGCCCCACACCTTAGATGCTAGGAGCGTTCCTGGAGTTTCAAATTAAATATTATTTATTCAAACATCTAAGTCCTTCCATTATGCACAACAAAATATAATAAACAGATATATCGCAACGAAACAATTAAAAATATCCACAATGCGCACGAGTGCCAAAACGAATCATCAAATGTAAAACGTCAATGTACATTAAACAAGCGTAGTTTTTTTTTGCTTGAAATCATTAATTATTCATCCTTGAAATGATTTATTCTACGGATTTAATAGTATAAAAATAGTTTAATAAATTATACATTTTTCTTTAGATATAAAATTTAATATTAATTTTAAATTCCATTAATTAAATATGTTAATATATTTCGCTAGTTCTTTGCAATATAATGTTTTTTTTAGAAGATTTAATGTGAATTATTTAAAATATAAATATATTTTACCTATGGCAACTCCTTCAATTTTATCAATGTAGCTTAGTCATGCTAATTTCTTTTTTATTTAAGAATTTAATTTTGATTTGGGATCTATTTTTTACATAATTTAGTTTTATTTTTAGTTTGGTTTATAATTTTACCTATTATATTTAGTTTTTAAATATTAAAATTATTATTTTTTTTTTAGTTATCGATAGTGAAGTGGATAATTTTTAGTTTTTAAAGTGAAGTTTTTAATTTTATTTTATTTTTTTAAGTTAGTATTATCAGTAAGTTTGTATAATTGTAGTTAGATTCAATTTATATTTAATTTGTTTCCTATAAAATAGAATTTAATTATCCCACCTTTAAATTATAACAAGTATCTAAAAATGAAATGTATTTTTTCTATAGATATTTTATTAATGTCCTTGAGAGCATGAGTAGCTGGGCCGAAAATGATCTGTGTCAATTACGGGGGTGGTTAGAGTCCGTTTTACGGGGAAATGCTAGTTAAATATTTCTTTAAATAAAAGTTTGGGTAAAAAATATCTTATGTCATCTCTATAATAAATTCCTTTCATTACAAAATTTCACTAACATCTGTTGCTAAATAATTGACAGAAAGATTGCCGTGTTCTTCAAAGTTTCCAAACAAGTGTTTCAAAGTGAAAAACAAGACAATGCTTTCAAACAATTCGTGGGTGTAAGTAACCTACACGACAGACATTTGTTTACATATAGATATAGTGATTTAGTACGTACACGGTACATACAATTTAATAAGACGTAGATAAAGAATTGATATTTACAATATAAACAAATACATACATATACTTATATTTTAACAGACTTCAAAAAAGGGGATTTTCTTAAATTTCAGTTCAATTTTACTTAATGTTTGTGTACCTATAGCCCTGTCATTTATGGACATTTATGCAGCTTCTTCTGTTCTTAAAATATATCAGAGAATCTTAGTAGTAATCTAAAAGTCTAGGTGACAACAAGCAATTTAGAAGTAAGAAAATACAGGCGCCAATAACGTATTAAACGGATGTGACAGCTTATGTTACCAATTAAAGTTTTTTTTTATTCCGACCAAAGTTTTTTTTTCTGTTCCCCCAACGTGTCTTTTTAGGGACTTGTTGTTTTTCCTTAATATTTTTTTCTATTATATTTATTTACATTCTTTCTAAATTCTCTTTTTAACAAAATCTCTTATTACTTAATTTTAAATTTACAATTTTGTGGGTAGTCCGAACAATAAACTTATTTTTGTATTTTAACTAATCTTACAATACTATATATTTATTATTTACATCTATACTTTACATTTTCCTATTCCAAGCAAAGTATTTTAACGGCAGAATTCCAAATTCCATCGACAATATCTTGATGGTTGACGTTCCACGACTGTACGTTTCTCGGGTAACTATCTTCCACACAATGTCAACCCGTGGAATCAACTGTCACCAGCGGTTTTTGAGCACCTTTACAGTTTGAGGACCTTCAAGAACCGAGTCTACTCCTTTCTCTAAGTCCGGCAACACACCTGCAGCTTCTCCGGTGGGGTTAATGTTCATGGGCGACGGTGATCACTTAAGATCAGGTGGTGGTGGTGGTGGGTCAGGTAAAAAAATGATGGTGTATTTAAACAGGTCCTAAACCTGATATTTCGCACAAATACGACATGTTGTATTGCTAGTGAGTTAATTGAATACGTTTGATTTGGAATAACGGAAACTTTTTTCGTATAATTCGACTCTGACCGTCCGCCAGACGGTTTCCCAGCCATTAATTTAGTAAATTATTTAATAAAACGTATACTTTTCGGAATCGAAATAAATGAAGGAGAGAAAAACGCAAACAATTACTCAGTGCAAATAAATTTTGGGGCGTGTTGGCGAAACGACCCCCACAGGGACTCTAAGTCGTGAACTTTGTGATTATGCCGCAAGTTTATAAGCCTGTTATGTTTTACGTCCTGTATTATGGTGTCGAGGTGTCTTTTAGCTTTATAATAAACTAGAGGTAATGCATATACGATGACAATCAATAATAAAATTCCGTCTTTGGAACACTCTGCCACAAAGTATCCTTGGCTTCTTTGACAAACTTAGTACATAGTACACTAGCTTTCTTTTTGAATACGTTGTCATATGATGTATGTAAATACATACATTTATTTGTTTATTGTATAAATAGTATATATAAGGTACAGCAAACAACACCAGTGGAACGAGTGTCACGACTTGCATTCGCCATCTACCATAGAGGATTTTAGACAACAAAATTATTTAAATTGGATTTGGAATTAGAAAATTTTTATAAGACACATGTCAACATTTTTCATAGGACTTTTTGCTTAGACTTTCCGATTGTATATGTGGCCACATTACCCAAACAAGTTGCCGGCGTCAGTTTTTCAGCAAGTACGACGTGGAAGCCTCCAAGAGTAGAGTGAATGGGCACTTACTAAACTAGCGCGTACCATCTTCGACTATATCACCACTTAATATCAGGTGGGATCGTCAAGCACTAGTTCATGCTCCATAAATAAATGTATATATATTTCATTTATGTATTATTATTACTAACAGGTATATTTGTATATTTTATGCTTTTTTATCTACATTTAAATAAAAATAGATATACCCACTGCCAAACCATTCCAGAAACAATTTTCTTTCCATATAAATGTTGTCTGGATGGTTGGATAAGACCGGCGCAGGAGGCCCGGTATTAAACCGGGTCTGTCACTGGGGCGAGATGGTGAATGCCAACGCGACCCCATCTCGCCCCATCACAGTGGAGGACTGCTCACCATGAGAGGTTTTAGTCGGTAGGGGCCTCTAGTAGGCCGAGCCCGACATAACTTGTCCGCTTCCCCGGGGCCACGTATGAATAAAAGCATTTCCTCACATGAAAAAAAACAGACCGCCCATTGCGCATGCAATCATATCGAAATATGTCAAAATTGCAAATTTCCTTTTTCTCTGATGTATTTTTTAATTGTTACGAATAAATTGCGTAGAATGATATTCGATAATAAGCAAGTATTTAAGAATATTATATAACAGAGATGATTATAATATAGTTGATATTAATTGGTCCATTAATATTTCTGATAGACTTGTGACTTGGCGGCTTGACTTAATATGGCAGTAGGTTTAAATCCCAGACGATTTATATCAATGAATTGCCTTTTTTTAGTTTATTTTAAGTACAAAAAATCACTTAAAATAAACTTAAAAAACTCGTCTTCTAACCCATCATTAAAAGAAATGAGTACAGATAGATTTTTCCCACTATTATTATCGACGCATAGTAGCCAATTCATTTTTCTTTTTTATGGCCGGATGTCGTTGTTGTGATCGAAAAAACAAAGTCCTCGTTTATGGTTTCACAGTTGCCTTATCTGACTGTATATCTTATCCCGATCAAACTGTAAACACCACTACAAAGATAAGAGCGGCTTATATAGCGATAGTTGTAACGTAATATTTGTGGTTCAGTATTTCATATACATACGTATAGCCTCGGTGGCGCAGTAGGCAGCGCGTAAGTCTCATAATCTTAAGGTCGTGAGTTCGATCCTCACCCGGGGCAAAGTTTTGCTTAAATTTAATTTTTCGAAATAGTTTTAAATATTACAACATATGGAATCCAGTTTACTCCTATTTAAACGAAGTCGTTTAATTTAACTTAGAGAACTACAAAAGTTTTTTTACTATTGTTTACTTAAACTTTTACGTAAGGAATAAAGTATGATCTTTGTCTAGGGTCGGTTTATGGAGCTGGATGATCTGCCTCCACTCCCTAAACGATTTGTCTATTTTTGTTTGTCACCGAAAAGGTGAATGTCCGCGAGATTTAAAAAAAAGATGTAGTCTTTGGAGACTGAAGAAAAATTGGGGAAATCTGTATCAGAAATATTTCCAAGATTTGTAAAGTCTGTCTATCCACAATGGGAGCGTGCTTTGTCTTCATTCTATTAAAAGAAAACCTACATCCAATAATGGACATATGTTGTTGTGTGTTACATTACTGGCAGTCACCTAAAGGGTAAGCAGAGATAACGTATTTTCATCACGGATACATATAATACAAAAAAAATACTTTCTAATATATTTACAAAATTAAGAGTTGAGTTGAGCTTATTATATTGAAAATTAATCTTATAAAAATTGAAATCAAAAATTAAAATTAGTTAAAAAAAATCCTAAAAAAAATATTGTACTCTCATATTCTCAGTATTTAAACAAAATATATTACAATTTTGTTTCACTATGTCACAAGCTAATACTCGAATAATTAACAAGAACAATAAACAGACAGAAACGAATAATTCACCTAATTTAGTCGTTCCTGATTTGAATGTACGCAGGCATTTAACATCAGGTATAAACAAAAACTGCTTAAAACTTACGAAAATTTACAACAATGGTACAAAAAGTTTGGTAGATCTAATTCTTTTTTTCCCGAGGTGGCACTCAAAGTTAGTTTAGCTTTTGAATGTCTCTTAGATTATACGTGAAATAGCAACCGACAGAGTCGTGGTTCGGCCCTCTCGGGCGCCTTCGGATCGGCATGCTGACCCTTGAGTTACTAGCAATAGAGGTTCAGGCTAAGCGACCTAAGAGCTATGCCACCTCTCAATCCGGTGAAGCAGTCAAGGTCAGCTTCTCTGACCAATCTGTGTAGTTCGTCATAAAAAAAAATCTAATTCTTAAACCCTTAGAATTGACTTTAATTATGTTTGTTCCCCCTTCGATGCGTATTGATAAAGTGCCGAACTCTAACTTCAGGTGGTGTCTATCATTAATCTTTCTCCCTGCAAGAGGAACTTTAAGAATGTTAATTTGAACTTTCGACACCGATCTTCATCACAAGTATGAGAGAAGAATTTTTCATTATTGAATATAGCACCGTATCGGAAACGAAGTCTCGCGTTCACCCTCTTTGTAATAAATTAAGATATTTCATTTACGTTACGCCAAAATACTTAGAAATGTTTAGATCCAAACCATTTTTTATTATTGTATAGAATGAAATGCATATTACAAATCTTTTAGAAATTAATTTGTTTTGGGCTCCCTGACCATATAGTCCATAGACCAAGTAAGGTTTTAGCACAAATGTGTCTGCGCTGAAGAGCTATTCTATTATTTCATTAAGTATTAATTGAATTATTAGATTTCTAGATTTTTCTACAAATTGTTTGTTGATCCAATCGTAATTTATATTTAAAAGTGGTTCATTAATTTATATAAACATGAAGTAAACATCAGTTACATTTGATACAGACAAATGCTATATTAAGCAAGGTTAAATATAATAACCAGCCCTGTAGTTCTGGGCTCTCAAGAATAAGACTACGGTATCCCCTGCCTGTCGTAGAAGACGACTAAAAGGGGCCTCGGGTTCACTGGGCGACAAGGGTGGGGGCCTGAGTCGTCCACCAAGGACATTGGCTGGCCCGTGTCGCCTTGCGCTGCGAGGGCACAGGGGAGGAGGGAGTAACCTCCCCCCGGGACGTGCTCTCCTTGAGCACAGTGCAGAGGGGCTCCGGTGCGTTCCACGTTGAGATCCCGGAGCCCCTCGTCATGCACCGAGGAAAGGGCCACCGGGGAGGTTTTAGTGGGTAAGAACCCCACATAAACGCCGCCTTCCCCCCAGAAGGTGGGGTATCTTTATGGAGATTTCCTCCCCATCAACAAAAAAAAAGGTTAAATATAATTGTAGTATTGCACTTAGTGTATCATATTTTTGTATCTATTTTTCATTCTTATCCCGACCCTTTAAAACAATAAAACGGAGGTAATCTTATCTCCCTATTACATTTTACTACTTTACAGGAATGGGGCCCGTAGTGCTGTTATATTATATTAATTGAATTATTGGATTTCTAGATTTTTCTACAATTTTTTTTGATCCAATCGTAATTTAAATTTAAAAGTGGTTCATTAATTTATATTAACACGAAGTAAACATCAGTTACATTTGATACAGACAAATGCTACATTAAACAAGGTTAAATATAATTGTAGTATTGCACTTAGTGTATCATATTTTTGTATCTATTTTTCATTCTTATCCCGACCCTATAAAACAATAAAAACGGAGGTAATCTTATCTCCCTATTACATTTTACTACTTTACAGGAATGGGGCCCGTAGTGCTGTTATATTATATTAATAATATTATCTTACTCTCTGACATTCTACTGCCCTACGGTAAAAGAATTTTTGGGAGATCGTTTTATTTCACAGAGATAATAATCATTTTAACCGACATCAAAACAAGGAGGAGGTTACCAACACGTGTTTATTTTTAAATGTTTGTGTACCACAGCGTCGTCCTTTATGAAACAATTTTGAATGTTTTTTTTTATATTTTAAAGACCCATATTAATTTTATTGCCTTAATGTCTTGGGTTACGAAGATATGCCAGGATAGGATATAAAATATATAATATTAATTCATATATAGATATAATAAATATCGTATAGAAAAATGTTGATTGAAATATTGGCTACAAAGGGCACGAATGTGAATGAATAAATAGAATCTAGGTACCAAGACTGCATAATACAACTAGAATACTTCGGAAATAAAACACAGCGTCCGCTAGAAGAGTTGTTTAATCCGGGACTCACCCTACCTTTACAATTTTAGTCACATAAATATTTATTTTATTTATTTGTACATAAAAAGGCGGACTTAATGTACTTGAGCTAGAGACAAAGCAACAGGTGGAAGCTAGAAAAAATAATACATGCATATATATATATATATATATATATATATATATAGAAAACTTTCATTGATAGATACATTATAATAACATAAGATCTAGATATAGATTTCATAAGAAGAAGTAGATTTGATTCGAAGTATTTTTTATTTAAAATACATTTGTTCTGTTACATGGGGCGCTTTAATTAGGTCAGCATGCTGTGACGGAACAGATACACGTGCTGTAACGTAGAGATCACGTTAACAACTGCGTCCAGTTATAAAATTGCTTCAATGTATCACCAGAAATTGCGTCAATAAACATTGCAGCTTCCATGGCGATGGTAATAAAAGTAGAACGTGCCAGTGTAAATTTCACACCATGCCGTACAAAATTTATACAGTCATAAATGTGCATCGTGTGTTTTTCAAAATTTCATATTTTTGTATCTATTTTTCATTCTTATCCCGACCCTATAAAACAATAAAACGGAGGTAATCTTATCTCCCTATTACATTTTACTACTTTACAGGAATGGGGCCCGTAGTGCTGTTATATTATATTAATAATATTATCTTACTCTCTGACATTCTACTGCCCTACGGTAAAAGAATTTTTGGGAGATCGTTTTATTTCACAGAGATAATAATCATTTTAACCGACATCAAAACAAGGAGGAGGTTACCAACACGTGTTTATTTTTAAATGTTTGTGCATGAATGTTTTTTATATTTTAAAGACCCATATTTTATTGCCGTAATGTCTTGGGTTACGAAGATATGCCAGGATAGGATATAAAATATATAATATTAATACATATATAGATATAATAAATATCGTATAGAAAAATGTTGATTGAAATATTGGCTACAAAGGGCACGAATGTGAATGAATAAATAGAATCTAGGTACCAAGACTGCATAATACAACTAGAATACTTCGGAAATAAAACACAGCGTCCGCTAGTAGAGTTGTTTAATCCGGGACTCACCCTACCTTTACAATTTTAGTCACATAAATATTTATTTTATTTATTTGTACATAAAAAGGGGGACTTAATGTACTTGAGCTAGAGACAAAGCAACAGGTGGAAGCTAGAAAAAATAATACATGCATATATATATATATAGAAAACTTTCACTGATAGATACATTATAACATCAGATCTAGATATAGATTTCATATGTAAAGTAGATTTGATTCGAAGTATTTTTTATTTAAAATACATTTGTTCTGTTACATGGGGCGCTTTAATTAGGTCAGCATGCTGTGACGGAACAGATACACGTGCTGTAACGTAGAGATCATGTTAACAACTGCGTCCAGTTATAAAATTGCTTCAATGTATCACCAGAAATTGCGTCAATAAACATTGCAGCTTCCATGGCGATGGTAATAAAAGTAGAACGTGCCAGTGTAAATTTCACACCATGCCGTACAAAATTTATACAGTCATAAATGTGCATCGTGTGTTTTTCAAAATTTCATATTTCATATATAATCAGCAGTCTTACATAATCGACATGGAGCCGTGATAGCTCAGTGTCCGGGCGGCCCTTAGTTGTGTGGTACGATAACAACCCGAGTTCGATCTCCGGTGAATTTTTTTTGTCGCATTTTAAATGCTGATTTATCACTGTTTGACGGTGAAGGAAAACATCGTGAGGAAACCTACACGTCTTAAAAAAAATTGTGAAGTCTGCCAATTCGCACTAGGGCCGAGTTACGGACTATGCCCTTATACTCTCTCTACAGCGAAGGCCTGTGCCCATTATATATATAAAATATATTTATATAATATATATAGTTGTAACTATATCTTTAAATAATTTTTAATCAGCTGTTTTGAAGTCATGTACAGCCACCACTCCTATTTATAGCAATACTATACAAAGGAACATTTACAAAGAAGATATTAGTTTTCCGAGAAAAGCTACCCACAGAATCAGGGCTCGTCCCTCTCGGGCGCTTAGAGTAAAACGATCAAGCTGACGTCCCCTCTCATGAACCTACAGTAGTTATCGGAAAGAGGCTCAGATTAAGCGACTTAAAAGCTCTGTCTCAAAAATCCACGTGAAACTGTACAGGGGAAACAGCTGATAAGCGTAGTTCATTCCCAAAAAATATTTTTTTTGTATCTCTGAAACGACTGAACCGAGTTATTTTCTCATATTTCTTGTCAGTAGTTTTCAATTATTGCGATCAAACGGGCATTTTATTGTTCCCCATGTGCATTGCCACACTATATAATCAAGAATATGCAGAATATTTCAAAACGGAAAATTGAAATGTAATGGTAAGGCGTAGTACCTCCCTGACCGTGCCAACCCATCCATGTTATATTACCCCTGTAATAAAAAAAAACAATTTACTCTATAATATGAGATATAAAAGGTATTTTTATATTTTCACATTAATGTAACTAGGCAATAAAAACGAAACAAAACCACACAATTCCCGAGTCAGTATTCCCATGAGAGTCATTTCAGCACCTCTCCCCAAAATTTTCTTGCCCCGTATAATTTTTCCTTGTTTTTCCTTTTCTTCTTTCGCACTGACAAACCATTTTAATAATATCTTATCCCTGAAGGAAAACAACGGCTAGTTTAGCTAGTTACTAATATTTTGTACCTACTATATAAAATAGTATATTTTATAAAAACAGATGAAAAAAAGTTATACTAATAAAATAGGACATATTGTTTGTCCTCTAACTACAAACTACAGAGAAGAAGCGATACTTATACCATAAGATGCAATGTTAAGGAAAAGGTTTTAGTATATAACGTAATGTAGATTCCTCAAATGGACCTCACCGATTTTTTTTCATATTTTTTGATTTAAAATTGATTACGAAAGCTAAGCATCACCATGTGGGACCAATATCAGGAGACGGAGAGAAATTCTTAACAGTGATTTTTGATTTTAAAAATAATAACACATTGTAACAACATTCATACATGTCCCACTACTGGGCACAGGCGTTCTCTGTAAAGAGATTATAAGGGCATAGTCCGCCACGCGGCCCTATTGCGGATTGGCAAACTTCACATGCTTTGGAAACATTTTCTAGGACATGTAGTTTTCCTTCACCGCTGTGCGCGTGGTAATTCAGCACATAAAATTGCAATATCAATTTTATTGATGCCAGCATCGGGGATCGAACTCAGTTTGCTAGAGTATCATGCAACTGAAGGCGACGACCCGGACACTGAGCTACCACGGCTCCAATAACACATGTGCGTATATAACTAGCAGATTCACAACGTACTCCTTAGGTTTTCCAATCACCTTTTTTTTATATTTTATGTTCATTCATTAACGAAAACATTAGACTGTAGTTTGTCTGTCTTTTAACCAACTCTCTCTCTCTAGTGTCGGTCCCTCATGTCTGAGGATCGTGGTCACCATCAGGGTTGCACCTGGAGCGGATGATTTGCTTCCACCGGCTTCTGTCCAGTGCGTCTATTACAGCACTGTAAAATTTGGAGGACGACGAGTCTTTTACTTGATCGGACCACCTTGTTGGTGAACGGCCGCGAGATCTTTTTCCTGCGGTGTTCCCAACTACGATCAGTTTATCCAGACTTTCGTCGCCTCTGCGCATTGTGTGTCCGAAATACGCCAGGATTCTTTTTAACCAACTAACCATATGTATTCTTTTTAACCAACTCTCTCTCTAGTGTCGGTCCTCATGTCTGAGGATCGTGGTCACCATCAGGGTTGCACCTGGAGCGGATGATTTGCTTCCACTGGCTTCTGTCCAGTGCGTCTATTACAGCACTGTAAAATTTGGAGGACGACGAGTCTTTTACTTGATCGGACCACCTTGTTGGTGAACGGCCGCGAGATCTTTTTCCTGCGGTGTTCCCAACTACGATCAGTTTATCCAGACTTTCGTCGCCTCTGCGCATTGTGTGTCCGAAATACGCCAGGATTCTTTTTAACCAACTAACCTTATGTATATATATTGTGTATATCTTTATTTTAGATATATCAACAGTGAGCTTACCACTATTTTGTTAATTTCGATCATTGTCCGTCTAAGAAGCCCGCTTTTTACAGCAGTTTAATATACGCACTTCGTCGTTGGAGAAATCTACATGGAAACGCCATCAACAAAAACAATTATTATTAGGCTTTCAAAATACGTGGCGATACCATCACAGCTGACTCTACTGAAGCTTTTCCTAAATGTCACTGAAGCTACCGCGGATGTAGACGTTCCGTATCCTCCTTCCGAGATACGCCACACGTATTATCACATATTCAATAGAAAGCTTCCTCTTTTTGTTCTACTTATGAAACCTTTTTTTGTTTTGTTGTTCAGTTAGCCTAAGCGCACACAAGTCTTATTCCATTGTTATTTCATTTGCATTCTTTGTTGTAGTGCTGTGGCATTCAACGGGCTTATTCACTATTATTCTCTTATTATCCTCATTGTCTCATTAATCTCATATTTTTCTTTATGAAGAATAATAGCCTACACCTACATACAAATTAGTAAAACCTGAAATCAAACTTTAAATTCAGGTTAACTGTTGCATTATCAATATAGCCTTGTGACCGTTTTTTACACGAATGTTTGGAAACATAGCGAAATAAGCCGAGAACCACTACCTTCAATAGCCCAATCGATTATTGTCGTGAAGAACAGAATCGTGAAAACGTGAAAAATCTGGGTGAACATACCAATTTTAATGACTATCAATTTCACTTTTGAAATCATGGAGAAGTAGCAAAGAGACGTACAGCTTACCTGGTCTTATTTCATTGCCTTTGTCTTTGTCTGGGCCGGATTTAGGGGGTGCCACAGCCCCGGAGCCTCCACATTTTAATGCTTCGAAACTTTTCAACAAATGAAAAATATGCATTGTTGGAGTTTGTTTCAACTGTTTGTAATCTTTATTCATTGAACTAATTGGAGGATTTGTTACCATTGCATTTTAAAACAAAATAAGCAATGTTTTTGTCGTCTTTAAACCCGTTGTTCATAGTTGCTTATAAACTTTATTTCTTCGTTATAACAAGTAACATAATTTGCGTAGATTTTAATTACACAAAACGTGTACATTTAAAATCAATTTATTTGCTATTATTATAATGGTTATCAATCGTTTGATTTAAAGAAAAATATTGGCATAACTGAATCCGACTGCAATGTTTTTTTTAAATTAGTAACAATTTTTTAGTCGAATTTTATTAAGATTCATGGTAACCATTCCAACTAAGCTAAAGCTTGTGCTAGAGATGGTTTACGTCAATAGTCGAATGGTGGATTCGAACGTACGACTTTAAGATTAGCTGATCGTACACTAACCCATTACGCTATTGCCGCTATACACAAGAGAACTATTGAAATTATCTGAAACTGCATCTTTATCTCCATTAGTCTCAGTTTCGAGTTAGTTACTACGAAAATTAAAAAAAAAATGTTACTGCTAATGCACCCTGATTATCATTGCTTTGTATTCCGTAGTATAATCTCACATTTGCTACCTTGTTCTGCTTTTATAGTTATTGTGTACAACACTCTGCATGTTAATGTAGCAATATACGAAAACAGAATTATAAATATTACCGCACTATGCTATAACCCGAACAGAGTAATTACTATTAAAAATTCTCTATACTCGTCCAGATCCAAACATTGAGCCGTGGTAGCTCAGTGTCCGGGCAGTTGACTCAATAGCATAATACGCTAGCAACCTGAGTTCGATCCCCGGTGCTGGCGGTTAATTGTATAACATATTTAAATTGCAATACAGAGAGCGATAGCCTAGTAAAATAGAGGTCCGGCTTACGATCTAATATTAACGAGTTCGAATCCCAGACGTCTTGTACCAATTAATTGTCCGTTCACTGTCTATCCCAGTAATGTTAAATAGACCTGAGACCTTTTTTAAAATTGTAATTAATAAATAAATAAACGAAACGCTTTGCCTTGTCTTTCAATATTCGTACACAAATCACTGGAATAGTTTGTCTGCGTCTGTCTTTTCCTCCGATTACAATGTGAGTATCATCAAGAGTAGAGTGAATAGACTTTTACTAGGCTAGTGCCTCTTACCATTCAGGACTGCATTTCCACTTAACATCAGGTGAAATCGTGGTCGAGCACTTGCTTACAAAATATAAAAAAATGGATATATTCGGCGATCTTTAACATTGATTTTCATCTCCAAGAACTTGACCCTTATTATTTTCTACAGCCATTCCCCTTTCTGAAGCAGTCGTCTGTCATTAGTAAGATGCGAGCGACCCTCAGGTGCCAACGTTCATTAATCTTTTCTTCCAATGGACGAAACTTTAAGAATCTTAATTTGAAGCTCCAACGCTTATCTTCGTTAGAAGTATGAGAAAATATTTTCGGTCCACATTTTAATGATGCTGTTATGAATTCACACTAAGAATTATTTACATAAGCTAAAGCGACGAAACGTTCGCCTTAGTAAGAATTTTAAACAAGTCGTCTCATTAACCAAGTAATTTGACTAGACTTAACCACAGACCATACTTCAAAACTGCACAGTAATTTATATCGAACGAGCAATTTTTATTACGCCGAAAAGACGGTAGACTTCGCAAAGTATGGTTCAAAAATATTATAAGAGACATTTTAGTATAGAGTAATCAATAACTGACTATGTCTTTGGAATTGTCTATGGCTTCACGTATATTTCGGTCCGGTGGAGGGATTTCACGTATTAGCTAACAATAATGAGAATAAATTTGCTATTGCGCATACAATTATATGTCAAAATTGAAAATTTATTATTTCTGTGATATATTTCTCAATAGTTGTGCAATAAAATATGTTCATTCATTTCTTCTTTTTCGTTCCCTCACTGTTGAGGATCGTGACCACGGATAAGCAGCCTCCATTGAGTGCGGTCATAGGCGGAGTCGACCGTACGCTGCATGCTGCCTCCCACCGTCTTCGGGTTCGTGTGCGACCATTTCGTAGGCGCCCTACCCTGAGCACGTTTACCGCCCAATTTGCCTAAAATGATCTGCTTCTCCAGACAGTGCCTTGAAGACCGCATAACGTGTCCAAAGCTGAGGGCTCTTTGGCTGTAAATTTCTGATAGCCATGTCTATCTTAAGCTCCTTCAATATGGACTCGTTGGTTCTCATGGCAGTCCACGGTATACAGAGCAGCCTTCGCCATGTTAATTCATAAATAGGCGTAATTAATAACTTGTAAGGTCATGTTTGGGCATTTAAAATAGGGCTGCTCTGGGCTGAGAAAGAACACAAGGACGTCTCGAAGCTCCACTGGAATTACTTGTATGACCCGTAATGTTGAACTACGGCCGAGCCACTTAAGCTATTAATTATTGTCACTCATTTATTTTTGTGTTGACTTAGCATTGATAGGTTCACCCATTTGTTCTTTTAACTCTGCCAGAGCAATAGGGAAACCTATTATATATACAAGCTATAGGTACATATATCGTAGGATGTACATAATACAAGCTTAACACGCTTGAATACTAAACTTTAAGTTACGCTGGGAACTAGACGAAGTTTAGTAATTATCTACCGGAGATATGTAACAAGCAATTCCATTATCAAAATTTGTATTTAACTTAAAGCTTTAAAATTGAAAAAGTTAAATATCCTTAAGTCTATATCAGCACATACGAGTACATATCGTATATGTTTATAATAGTCGCACCGTATTAAAAATTCGACAACACAAAGTCCCACTCAAAACTTAGGGTTAAAACTTAGTTACAATAATACAGGATATTAGGAGACCGCTTCCGAAAATGAAGACAGACGATAGTACTAATGACACCTTTGATGATGGGACGGAAAAAAACGATCCTGATAAAAAAAAACATATTTTAAAACGTTTTATTAACATTATTTACGCTCCCTCGTGTTAGTATAGCTAAATGAAACGATAGTTTCATAACAAATACATTACTTTACAAAAAAAAACAGCAATGAAACACGAAGTCAAAAACAGCTGATGCTCGGGTTAACGAACGCCGGGGCGCGGACGTGCGGTGGCGCCAAAGAAGCGGCAAGAATTCTTTTATGGCGCGGTATCAGCGTCGCGCCGCTGCCCGTCCACGACGCGCTGCCTCCCGCCAGTCCTTTCATGTGTGCCAATTTAACCATGTAAAGTTTTTATACATATTTAATTTGATTCAAGGTACTTTTTTAAATCTTTATAACCAATGATTGCCTCTCTAATGGCTAATTGTTCGAGTTTACGACCTTATGGTGTTCCTATCCCAGTGAGTTCGAATCTTAGCTGATTTTAGATATGAATTTTATATTTTGGTTTCTTATGTAATCAAAAAAAAATCACAAACGTGGCCGGTATAAGGCGATGTGCACGACCCTTATTTTTGTTTAAAAAAAAAAATAGCAGCTATAGCTGCCTCTGTCTAACCCACTAAAATGAGCAAAAGAAAAAAGTTGTTTGTTATTTCAGATATAATCATTATAACATAATAGATATTTGATTGAATAAAATTTATTTCTATGGTTTTTCGCGATTAAAAATTATAATTTCCAACGATTCTAACACAATACAGAGACCATTTTCACGGAGGTCTCTCTGTCTGTGTTAAAATAGTTTTATTTAATAAGTAATATCCACAAAGTTGGTTCAGAAATATTTGATACAAAGTGCGAAGTAATAAATTGGTTTGTGAGTAAAATACGGAACTATTATATTATTTACTTGATTCCATGTACTCGTAGGCGTCAAAAGCGGCGTGCGGTTAATATTTCACAGTGCCGACGTTAAGTCGACGGAGATTTATGAAGCGACAATAGTCGGTGTTTTACAATTAATAAGCCCTAGATGTGGAAACCTCAATTTAAAACAATAGCCTCTCTTGCTTTAAAACTCGATATTTAAACAAGAATATTTACAAGTAAATCCAAAAAACCGACTTCAAATATAACCATTATCAAAAATAAAGGGTCGGTTAAGAAAGATTGAATATCTCGGAAGATAAAGACGCTAGTTAACTGTAATAAATTGTGCATGATAGACAATTAAATATACTTGGATAATACAGTATTTTTGATAAGACTTTACTTATACTAAGTACTAAAATTTAATAAAAAATACTATATTATCCATGTTCACGTAAGATATCCATTTTCGTTTAAGTTTATTTTTTAATGAAAATATAAAAGTTAATAAAAATATTTTATTTTATTTTAAGGATATTTAATTGTCTATCATGCACAATTTATATCAGTTAGCTAGCGTCTTTATCTTCCGAGATATTCAAACTTTCTTAACCGACACTTTATTCCGATTCTTTATTTTGACACACGAGTGTAGAATAGGAATATTACGAAATAGAATTAATCAGAACCTAACTAATAATAAATAATAAAATGATGCTTTCTAATAAAAAAATAATCATCGAAATTGGCTTGCCTCATATTGACTTATTATCAAATTTACAAGGGACCACACGGGAACCCCAGCTTTGAAATAGAAATAGAATCATCAAAATCAGTTCCCGAGTAAAAGTTATGAGGTAACAAATATAAAAAAAATACATACAGGCAAATTAAGAACTATCATCCTTTTTTGAAGTCCGTTGAAAAATACGATCACTCGTTCACTATCAAATTCCCATTTGTTCGATCAACTGCTTGCTGCTGCTGCTGCTTGAACAGTCGACTCGAATAACAGAAGCTAAAACTTGTAACCTGTTATATTTTATTTCTTCTTTCTTCTTCTTTGTTATTGCAACACTTTAAACTAAAGATCCCAAAAGCGGACTTAATGTCTTAGTACCAACATATATATACACATGTTATATACACGTGTATATTTGTTGATATGGACATGTGTTCCATATGTATTGGAGATTTTTATTCATGTGATTATATTATTTCACCTAATATCCAGTGGGACAACTGTTCGACGTAGGGTGAATTATACGATATGAAAGTTGTCAGGGGTGCAGGAAAACTTCTTGATGCTTAAGGGATTTATCGTTAAGAAATGAGTTTAAGTCAAACGCAGTCTCTTCCGTGCTTTTATAACTTACTATACAATTAAGATTCTGCTTAACAAAACAACATTTAACTTAAAGGTTACACAGCTCTAGTAACAAAAAATACTCGCACTTCCGGACAAAGATCCTTTCTATAAAGGGTGCTACGTGCACGAGGTTCTACTGCTAACTGGAAGATTTCACGTAAGAAAAGATTCACATTCTCAGACGAGACGATATACAATTAAATTGAAGGCAAACATAAGAACACTGAGCTGACAAGGAAAAAAGTCAATTTATTTATAATTATTTAGTTTATTCTATCCACAGCTTAAATCTCAAGCAACAATTTAAACAAAATAATTAGTGTCTTGTATAACTTTATTCCCTACATTCTGCATGGACATTATACAACCCATTGCACGGAATCAATGTTCACACATATATACTCCCGGAAACTTCTATCGGCCCACTTAGCGTTTTAGTTTTGATGGTCTCTACCTAAAAATAAATGTGAAGTGGAGCAATAAGTTTTTATGCAGTTCTGAGGCTGATTTACTGGTAAATAAACTCTTTGGACAGTAGTACTGCTTAAATACTCGAGGCTCGACTGCTGTTAATTGATCACCGTCGCCCGTGAACATCCATAACACCAGAGGAACTGCAATTGCGTAGCTGACATTGAGAAAAGAAATCTACTCTAACTGGTGTCTATATAGAAACTTTTATAGTTTCAAATTATTGAAACGAAAATTATTTGAATTACTCTTGGAGAAGAGAAAGTCCCCCGCCCGGCGCGTCGTTGAAGAATAAATGGCACTGATTGCACAAAGCTTCTTCCGATCCCCTCTTATTTCGTTATCGTTGCAATTGCGTTCTCCTTTGAACAGTTCTTAATAACAGAAAACGGAATGCAATTCCGAGGCCATTGTGTGTCGGTAGCAAAGATAAGCTGTACCTTTTTCATTTGCCATTGGAGGGTGGTTACTGGACTTGATGTGGAGAATGTGACGAAAGTCGATTCTCTTTTTTTGTTTCATCAAGCAGTTTGTTTTGGCTGTTGATATATATTGACTATGTTTTATGCAAAGTTAATACGCTAATTGGTTATTGCAAATACTTAGCAGGCATTACGACAAATCGTCCAAATGATAAGTCGAGGTTCGGCCCCCTCGGGCGCCGTCGGATAGGAATGCTTACGCGTAATATAGTAACCGTCCAAAGCTGAGGTTACCCCTCACCGGGGGAGACCCTTGTGTCGAGTTACTAGCGATAGAGGTAGAAACTCGACACAAGGGACTCGAGTTACTGCCTCTCAACCCGATGAAGCAGTCAAGGCCAGCTTCTCTGGACAATCTGTGTAGTAGGTCAAAAAAGAAATCGTCCATATTAGTAACTAAGGTTAGGCGCTATCATAGTTTCTGCTATGAATGAATGAGGTTACAAACTTTCCGGTTCAGCTAAAATATACTATAACTAACAAAAAAAAACAAAAAAAACATAGCAATCAATTCAAGAACATTATAAAAGAGCACGGACTTAAATAAGTCTGTGGTTGCGCTTTATTTGTAGAAAAAAACCCTTCCGGTTCTTACAAAAACATTTATACACAACAAAATCATTATTTTACTCGTCGTATAGTGACCGGCTAGCCACATGTCACACATATATTTGGATCTAAAAAGCTTGTCGAAAATTAGACAACGATTTCTGTCTCTGTCTACGCTTTTAGGGTTGAGAAGGACATATACATTAAAATTATAATAACAAATTAAACCATTTACAACAACAGACCGGAAATAACTTTGTTAGATAATCAGAACAAAACAGTATCCCTCATAGACATTGCAGTATGTAATACACATAATTTAATAACGACCCACTCCGAGAAAATTGCAAAATATCCAGAAATTTCCATAGAGATCAAAACGCAGTGGCAAGTTAGTGATGTCCGAACAGTCCCAATAGTGTTGTCTCCTACAGTCATATACTGTCATACCAAAAACCCTCCATAGAAACTTAAAATTACTAGACATTAATACATCAATTGCAATTACAGAAAGCCGTAATCCTCAAAACATGCCGTCTCACACGTAAATTCCTTAATTCTGACACTATCTAATTTTATATTCCATTACAATTACTTAGCTTCGGCCCGTACCTACATTTACACCTTCTAAAAAGAGGAAAGACAACAATGTTGTAAACATCGTAATAACCTTCAAAAATCAGGCATTATAAAAAACCAAAGTAACCAATTAAAGAACATTACCAAAGAGCACGGACACAAGTCTGTGGTTGCGCTTTATTGAAAAAAAAAAAACATAATAATAATATGTTCTGACAGATCGGTCAACGCGACAGGCGGTGCTCGTCGATATTACCATCCCGCATGACGAGAACCTTGTGAAGGCCGGAAGGGAAAAAATCACAAAGTACCACGACTTGGCTCACGAGGTGACCGCCATGTGCGATGTGGATTCGGCGATCATTGTCCCGATAGTCGTTTCCGCAAACGGTCTCATAGCGAAAAGTCTCGATCAACATCTTAAGAGACTTTCGCTGGATGGCTGGGTCAAGGGTCAGATACAGAAGGCAGTACTCCTGGACACGGCACGCATCGTCAGGAGGTTTCTCTCTATGTCGCCCTAACCACCGGTTGCTTGGGCTCTGCTTCGTTGCCGGTGGCACACACTAGGTTAGGTTTTTATAATGTTTTTGTATTTTGTATGATATTTTTCTGTATTTTACTTTTTATAGAAATATTATAAAAACTTAACTTAAGGTATCAAAATAAATAAAAGAAATAATAATATAGTGTAAGAAGTCTCTACACATCGCCATCAACTACCCTACAACAGCCTACATAAGGAGGACATTTTTAAATATTAGTTCAGTTGTCCGGTGGCTCTCATATTGTGTACACGTTTGGCGGTAATCTTTGTTGGTCATTATTAAGGTCACGTAAGCCATTTCCATATTCTTTTTGTATTCTAATTATTAAAGTCTGCAGTACTCGATTTTGTTTTTGTGTAGCTAATTTTCTTTTATATTAAAAATTGTAAACAAACGGATTTCTTGTTTAAGTTTAGTATTTTTTAATAAAATTCCACTTCTGGCGTTAAAAATAGTTTATTTGCATCAGAAAAAAAAATAGGAATACGCTTGCGAGTGCATTTTTCGTATTTTATATTATTGGGCCATTACTCCGAGCTTTAAAGTTATCTATGTGACGATCTTATGCAAGCAACATCTTGCAATCCCAGTAACTGTAACTTCTGTAAACAAGTTATGTGCGGCGCACTAAACGCTGATGGAACTCGAGTGATTATTAAAAGTTTGTACTGTGCCGCGTGAATTGCTTCAACAGTTAGTCGTAATAGTTCACAGTTTAAAAGCCTCGTTATAAATTTGTGCAAAATCTAAATGATAGAGCAACATTGACATCACATAATAGACACGCCCCAGAGAGTCTGCGAGATTCTACACTAACTTAAAACGATCTTAACACACTCCATACATGTATACATATATATATATATATATAGTTACGAGAATACTCATTTCTTAGAGACCGACAACGCATCGGCGTTGATCGGTATATAAATTGTATTAAAATTGGAAAGGATGTCATTTCAATGATAGTTTGATGAGAGTTTGTTTACTTTCTGATTAATTCTATTTCGTAATATTCCTACGATAATTCGGAAATACAAACAGGGCATCCGAGGGAAATAGCGTTTAAAATTTGATTCGATTTGAAGTCGGTTTTTTTGTTTTACTCGTAAATATATTTGTATAATTTTTAATCAATTAAAAAAACAGGTTTTTCTAAAAGGAAACGAATTTTCTTATTCAACGGGAACTATATTATTGACATTTCTTTAAGCTTTTCATCCATGATCACAATCTTTCACAATGTAAGGATGTTCCCAAAAAATCACGTTGATTGCATAAAGCATCCGCGGACGATTGTGGCCAGTATTCGAGTCACGTTCGTACTGATTCCCCGCTTTGTCAGGACATCGTATTTGATGAAGCATTCTTCATGTTACTTTTAATATCTTTTCATCTGAAAAGAATCTTTCAGAACTTGCTATTAAATCTAGGGACGACAGACGAAAAATCTATCTAACACGTAACGGTCCGCGAATCGTAAGGTCGTAGGTTCGAATCCACCATTAGACTATTACTAGAACCGTCTCCTAGTACAAGCTTAAACTTGGTTGGAATGGTTAACAAGAATGTTAGTAATGTTTTCTTAATAAAATAAGAAATATTGCTAGCTTTCTTATAAAAAAATTAATCTGCAAAAATGAGAAGCAGTGTGGGTAGGAGACGCCTTGCTTAACACCTCGATATTCTCACGTACGCGTAAATAAGCAAAAAAAAAATACACACACAATAACACATAGTAGACAAGTATATTAACAATTATTATTAAAAAAAAACAATTTTAAATCATATCTTTAGAAATGGAAAGGAATGTTTATTCTTTCTTTTTTCAATTTTATTAATTTCATGTTTTAACGTGTCGCATAGAATAGGGTCTCACCGGGCAATTTCATAAAAAATAACCGCCCAAGCCGAGGTTACCCCATACCGGAGACCTTTGTGTCGGGTCACTAAGAAAAGAGATCGGTAGTAGGCTAAGTGACCTAAGGCCTACCTCTCAATTTGGTGAAAAAGTCAAATTTAGCTTCCCTGGCTAATCTGTGTAAGTTCGTCACAAAGAAAAAAGACTTCTACATATATGTGTCCCACTGTTGGGCACAGGGTTTCTCTATAAATAGGGTATAAGAGCATTGGCTAGTACAGATTAACAGGCTTCACATACTCGTATCTTAGAAAGTTTTCTATAAAATGCAGATTTCCTTACGATATGTTCCTTCATCGCCGAGGGCGCGGTAAAATGGACCGTATAACACACACAGCTACGTGTGTATACATAACCGCACTTTCCCCCCAAAAGAAGTGGTATCTTGTTGAAGATTGGCCCCCCTTTTTTTCACAGCTTTCTAAATACTCCGAATACTCTATTATGTTTGTTAGAAAAAATAGTTACATATAACATTTATGTGGTGTTTATGATGTACAATATTTTCGTTAACTTTTCAAAAGTTTACTCAATAGCAGCTGCAAAAGTAATAACTCAATATACCAACTTCATTCAAACCGCACTGATTTCACTAAAGTTTTCCTAAAATCGAGTTACATAACCGCGACTACTTGCCTTCATTAGTATTTACTGTGCGATATTTTAGTTCATTTTCGCGTAAATGTTGCATTGATTATAAAAAAATAAACTGTAATACTAGAACTATGTGTCCTTTATCCAATATTAATCGACTCTATTTCTCCTTTAATTTTTTATCTATATCTATTACGGCTTTTCCACGTGTGGGTTGGTACTGGTGCGACAATGAATCCGCCATATAGTTCTGGTCTCGTCGAATATGGAAGCCCTGCCTCTTATAGAAGGCGACTAAAAGGGCCAACGGATTCACGGGGTGACAAGGGTCCCACCCCTTTGTCGTTCGCTAAAGTGCACCCGGGAAGAAAGCGACATTGCACTGCGAGGACGCTGGGGAGGAATTAACCTCCCGGAGACTCTCTGAGCATAGTGCAGAGGGGCTCCTGTGGCGTTCCACTAAAGATACCGGAGCTCCTCATCATGGACCGCGGAAGGGCCACCGTTTTAGTGAGTAATTACCCTCACTACCCTGCCTTCCCCTCAATACGCGGGGTATCTTCTTGTAAATTGCAGATGTTTTGGTAACCGCTTACCAAAAAAATGGTACGACAATAATATAGTATAAATAGTAAACACGCACTCAATGCTCGCTTAGGGAACCTATGAGTGAACGCCATCTAATATCGGGTCGACCTACTACACCATTATATGAAATGTATATTTATGTAATGATAGATCTTTACAAAACATGTCCTTCATGAAGCTGCTTAATACCATAAACAAAAAAAATATTAGCAAGTAATATTAAAAAGTACAACAAAATAAAACTTTTTGGGAAATATTTACAATAACAAATAGGTCTACAACTAAAACAATAATTTTAATATTTAAAATATTAATATTTTGGTAGATCTATAGGTAATACTTTTTTTCTAATATAATATAAAGCTGAGGGACATACACAAACACAAATTTACACACACACACCAACACACACACACCCATTTATTAAATATTGTTATCATTTGTTATGCTCATATTTTCTTGTACTTTATTGTGCTTTTCAAATGGGAGAAGACACTGACCCCTGAAACACAGGTCCAATAGAACCTAGCTCAGGAGTCAGGGACTTCATATTTCTTTGTTTAAACATTTTCTATGGTGACTAATAAAGATTTATTTATTATTTATTTATTTATTAATACTTTAATACTATGGATATATATTAATTTCTTAACAGTGTTGATAGATAGTAATCCGCTTTTCTCCAAGCATAAATATGATGTGCATGTGGTGCCAGGTCAGCAATCGAAATTTACAAGGATTTTTTGCACGTAAGAATCTGGAAAAATCAAACTAATTGACACAAGCCGGCTGGAATTTAAGCCAAAAATGTTTAATTAATGTTAATATTTAAGAAAGCAGGACGCTTATTTGGCATTACAATTTATAACCATTAGAATTACGTGGAACATCTTAAAAGCATTCCGGGGCTTCGTAAAGTTAACATCTAAAAGATAAATGTTCCGGCAACATCGTGCCTACGAAACAAATTCCAATTAAGAAGTTATCGCGTTTTATTCGATTATCTTGTACAAATGAGTTTCCGTTTTCGGATTACTACGCACAAATAATCATTAATAAAAATATTTACTTTTTAAATGGTGACAGATTGTCGGCCAAACAAGTGATTCCTATCTCTCCTTTTAACTCTACCTATCTAGATGTATACCTAGAAATAAAATGGGGGAAAACTTTAAAATTCATTTCCTAATAATGCAATCTATTTGTAAACATACTAAATCATAAAAAACATCAAAGTTTAAAAAAAACTTACTTTAAAAGACGAACTACAAAAATTGTCTTGTCTAGTAAAAAATCAAAAATTAAATATTTTATGATTTCTTACACAGATTAGCCGTTGAAAGAAAAACATCGAAGTCATTTATATAACTCAAATATCGTACAGCGCTCTCCGTGTTCAATATAACAACGGGTTCCGGGTTCTGTTGGGGTTGCCCCGTTTCTGTAGTGCATCGGGGATGTTCGCGGATGCACAGGTGGCATGCTTTTTTGCGACAATGCGCAAGAGGAGTGCATCTCTGGTGCGCAGGGTGCGGACCAGCTCCAACAGCATCCTGAGCATGATCGCTCAAAGGCTTGACTGTGTTTATGTAAACAGATGCTGCGCCGTCTCACATGGGGTAAGGTATTCATAAGCATAGTTAAGCCTTTAGTATAATATTATATTATATTTCTTTACTTTATATTATAATCAAATAGTTTTAATAATATTTTTTTATTTCAATTTTATAATTTAGTCTAAGGTTGTTATTTGGTAGTTGTTTGAAGTAATGATGAGTCTTAGTTACTTATTTAAATAAATGAATAATAATAATAATAATAATTTATGTTCGTGATTACACCGATTTGGAAGGGTCAACAATCTCTCATTATATAGAAAATACAAAACTTAAGCGTTGATTGTTCGCCACGATTTTTAATTCCGTCGTTGGGACAATAAAATTATATCATCATCAGGCGCCAACTAATGAACGTTCTAGTAATTTTAAAAATACTGACATACGAGTACATTAATTTGTTGCAATTTTAAGTGCCGATTTACCACGCGCTTGGCATGATGATGAAAACATCGTGAGCAAATCTATATCTCTTGAAAGTTATCTAAGACATGTAATGTCTGCCAATCCCCATTAGGGTGGCGTGGCGGACTATTCCCTCTCCTCTCTTTACAGAAAACGTTGTTGTGTGCCCGATAGTAGGAACGTAATATATAGGCTGTAACTTTAACATGAAAACTGAGCAGGAGTGTAAATTAAAAACGAATATATAATGCGGATGCGCAAGAAGCGAGAGAAGTATCATTTTTTTATTTATTTTTTTATAATTTCTAAACAAGTGCTTGACTACGATCCCACCTGATGTTAAGTGGAAATGCAGTCCTGGATGGTAAGGCGCATAGTAAATGCCTATTCACTCTACTCTTGAAAATACCCACATTGTAATCGGAAGGAAAGACAGACGCGGGCAAACTATTCCAGTCGTTTGCTGTACGAAGAATGAAAGACGAAGCAAAGCGCTTCGTTCGGGTTTGAGGGATGTTCACAACAAAAGGATGAAATCCCACAGTGCGTCTTGAAGTCCGATGGTGGAACGGGGATGGGGAATTAGATCATGTAGTTCCTGAGCACACTCTCCAAAATGCAATCTGTAGAAAACCGAAAGGCTAGCTACCTTACGCCTGTGCTCAAGACTGAGCAGATTGGTTTCAGCTGCGTCACCAAATAGCCTCTTAGCCCGCCTCTCCACCGTGTCCAAAGCTGCGAGATGGCATTTAGCAGCGCCTGCCCAAATGTGACAGCAGTATTCTACACACGACCGGACTTGAGCTTTATAAAGTGTTAAAAGCTGTCCCGCAGAGAAGTACGGTTGGACTTTGACCAAGATCCCAAGTTTTTTGCAGCTATCTTAGCCTTAGACTCGATGAATCGTCCATAGTTTAGGGTCGATGAGATTTCAATACCAGAACTGTGAAAATCCTTAATCTCTGTCGGTTAGGCATTTGGTGATTTTACTTATAAGTTCTTTAATTTTATCTATATTGTTATTTAGCAATAAACTACATCTGTCACAGAATAAGCAACTCGTTGCTTGCTCGCTTAATAGTTAAGTTCTATGGTTAGTCTCCCAAACTCGTGTGTACAGTTGGGACTTTGTTTGTAGTTTAAGTTACTCTGAATCCAAGTTAACATACAAAGTGTTGACACATATACATAAATATAACTGTATGTTACTATGTTGTATAAGTTTAATTTAATTTGATCAAGGAAATACAGTCACCAATATAATACAGTCACTAAAACAGGCAACAACTATGATGCCAATGTACGTTCATTTTGTACAAAATTGTTTGATACTCTAGGCCATGCTCGAAATAAAATCTTTAGCCCCGTAATTTCACTAACCAACTCTACAAACCGTAATACAGTAATGTGTAACTTGGCAGCAAACAAACTACTAGTAGAAAGTAGAATAAAAAACAACAAGGATATTTACCAGTAAAAACAAAAACCGACCGAATCGAAACAAACGTCAAATGCTATTATGCGCGGACGCATTCTTTATATCTTCGAATTATCGTTGGAATATTACGTAATAAAATTAATCAGCCACCAAACTTTTATCAAACTACCCATACAGTAAGCCCTTTACAATGAAAAATTAATAATCGAAATAAGTTGGCGTGATATTGAGTTATTTGTCCAATTGTGGCGCACATATTTGATGTAAATTTTAACACTTGTATGGTTTTCTCATGGTTTCGGCTGTCACACCAATTAAATGGGACCACACGGGAAGTTCAAGCTTTCAAATAAATCATCAAATCGGTTCACCAAGTCCAAAATTAATCATCATTCATCATTTCAGTCGTAAAACATCCACTATTGGACATAGGCCCAATGATTTCCAGAAGGACCGGTTGTAAGTGGCTTGCATCGTCTTCCAGCAGCGTCTTGCGGCCTTAATGAAGTCGTCAGACCACTGTGCGTTGGACGTCCTACGCTGCGCTTGCTGGTCCGTGGTCTCAGGTAACAAAAAAAAAACATACAGATGAATTGACAACCTCCACCTTTTTTGAAGTCGTTTGAAAAGAAAAGTGTATCATCCCAATTGACCCGGGTGGTAAAATATTGATTTGAAATAGCTTGTTAACTCTCAACATGATAGGGTTATTTTTCCGACAATTACTAGAAAATTACGCTCCGGCTGTAAAAGATAATAAGATAATAAAACACGAAAGTTACGCCGATGATTTCCTAAATTGGGTTTCCATAAAAACGTCTTACCTAACATGTCTCGGGATTTAAGATATAATTTTTTTCATGTTTTTCTAAGCGGCAATAAGCTCAGAATGTTTTTGATACTATTTTTTTTAACTGTGTTTTAGTAGATTTTGCTTTTGTAGAAATAAACTATGTGTTGATTGGCTGCGAGTATAGCCTCAGTGGCTCAGAATCAAAATCTTAAGGTCGTGAGTTCGATCCTCACTCAGGGCATATCGATTTAGAATAACCGTCCAAAACGAGGTCCCATCTCGAAGACCTTTACGCCGTGTTGCTCTCAATAGAGGTTCATGCTAGGCGACATAAGTGCTTTTAAAGTTAAAGTACAGTCCTAATATATGTCCTACTGCTGAGCACAGGCCTTCTATGTAAAGAGAGTATAAGGGCGTAGTCCGTCACGCGACCCTAGTCCGGATTGACAGACTTAACATGTCTTAGAAAAAAAATTCTAGGACAGGTAGGTTGCTCCGCGATGTTTTCCTTTAACGCCGCCGCGTGGTAAGAGTTGTTTCACCTCTTAAGCCCAGTGAAAAAATCTAATAAAGTATTTAAAATTAGTTACTACGGCCTCGGTGGCGCAGCAGGCAGCGCGTAAGTCTCATAATCTTAAGGTCGTGAGTTCGATCCTCACCCGGGGCATATCTTTTTATAAATGTAGACAGCATTTGGTCTTGCACTGTTATATTAATAAAAACTAGCTGCGACCGCAGACCTGAGTTGCAATCTACCTTAAGGTTTAAATCGAACGTGATCTACATCGGCATGAACTATTTTCGCAGAAAAAAATGCTCAAAGTTACTTTAGATATTAGGATTTTGTGGATTAATTTTGCGTAGGAAGCAATAAGGCATGCTCCAAACAGCCTTTACCTTTGTGGTCGGCGTACCAACAGACGTGAGAGCTATTATTGCACCACAACGTACAGCTTCCCACTATATGTACATTCGCTTGTTAATAATACGTAGATCGGAAATACTGAGGATACTTAATCATAAGACATTTCAAAGTCTAATCAGTCAATATACTTGTAACATGAGGTTCAAGTTTTGACATGCTGCTTCCCTGATCTTATGTAATGAACACTATATACTCTAAGGGTGGGTTTTCCTTAAATTATTCCAATTGGTGTACATCATCACACACAAAATGTGACATAGCATAACTAACGCCAAAGTAACTACACAAACAATAAAATATTAATAGAGGAAGAGAACGACAATAATGAATCATGCACTTTTCCTTCAATTCAGTGTTACACTTTCACCAACTACTTCAGAAGAACTCCAAAGGCTTTAAAGGTTAGCTCCAGTATAATTGAATTCTTTCTGAATAAATAACATCGTTTACCTGACAATAAATACATTTTTTCCTTATAGTATCCGTTTTGCAATTGTGGCGAAACTTAGCACTTTAATATGCGAGTCATTTTAAATAAAACATATTTAAAATTACTGTAACGGCTGTCTAGATGTAGATCTTGGTCACCTATCAACTTTTTGGCCCGCCCCTTCATGGAATCCAGTGCCGAGAGTTGGTATTGCTGTAGGTATGGCTGCATCTGCACAGATATGACAACAGTACTCCACACAAGGCCGGATCTGTGCTTTAAACATAGTCAAAAGCTGTCCCGGTGTGAAGCACCGCCGTACCTTTGAAAGGACTCCAAGCTTCAATTTAAATTTGAGGTTAGACTTTCGATTTGAAATTCCTAAGTTTATATGAAGATTACCTAACTAGAAACTGAATGTAACCCAAAAAGTATACCTCTATCTAAACATTGGCTGACGACCGTCTCAAGGATACACCTAAGAGCTTATTTTAACAACAAACCTAATTTGGAAAAAGTTCAGATTTACGATTCTAGTTAGTAGTTTGTACTGCTAAATGTTGTATCGGGCTGTTCACTATTTTTACTTTAAGCTAGTGCACGACCCACCTGATGTTAATTGGAAACACAGATCTATCGAAAGTTTTTTTATGAAAACTATCACTTCGTAGAGTGTAGTCTTTTAGTAATTTTTATCGTAAAATAATCTTCTTTTGCCAATTATTGTTCGCTATTCACATAATACAAGTTACTTTGTTTCCATAACTGGAATATCCAAAGATTTTATAGCTACTAGAGGGAAATTATTTTTCTTCAATGTGAAATATATTGTAAGTTATAAATATTTTTTTTTGTTTTCACGCACTAAAAAGAATATGTATATATATATATATATGTGTATATATATACATAGGTTGTCAAATATCTCCCTTCCGCCTTTTTGTCTTTTGAATTTCGCGGCTATGTACAAAGCGCTACAGAGCTCGTATCTAGCAATACTATACATAATTTGAAAGGTCTTGACATAACCTACAAAACGACGCTATGCATAATTAGTTTGGATATTGCGTTCAACAGTTATAGACGTGTAAACATGGACTTCACTAACGCCGAAATTCGCGGTTTGGCCACTGTTTGGGACGATTCACCGGCCTTCGACCACGACCGTTTTCGCTTGATATTGTCGTATGTGATCCATTTTTCGTCGCCAGTCACCAACCTAAAATAAGGTTGTCAAATATGACAACCTTATATATATATATATATATATATATATATATATGTATATATATATATATATATATATATATATATGTATATATGTATCCGTTGCCATTTCAGCACAGTAGTAAAACTTTTTTTCTATAATATCTTGTAAATGTTATTTGCATTGGGCACCCATGCCAAAACGTTTTGCCAAAGTTTACAGTACTTGATCTCCAAACGTTTCAGCGTTCGAATAACATTCATGCATATTAATGGATTCTTATCTCCATATTCCAACGACAGTTCTGCTTGAGATCATTGCAAATTAAGATATTTTTGCAAACATCATGAATCTCACATAAAGTCCAGCCTAAATATGTCTCATTATCGGGCACAGGCCTTCTCTGTGAGTATTAGGATGGATTGACGGACTTTAAAGTGATAGAAATTTTTCTAAGACACGCAGGTTTCCTCACGCCCTTTTCCTTCACCGCCGAGCATGTGGTAAATTTATAAAATATTGCAACAATAAATTTCATAGGTTAAAGTTAAAGATACAGCCTTTATAGATGACCCACTGCTGGGCACAGGCCTTCTTTGTAGAGAGTATAAGGGCGTAGTCCACCACGCGGCCCTAATGCGGGGATTGGCAAACTTCACATGTCTTAGAAAAAAATTTCTAAGAAATTTAGGTTTTGTCACAATGTTTTCCTACACCGCCGAGCGCGTGGTAAATCAGCACATAAAATTGCAACAGATTGTCGGACCGGGGATCGAACTCGGGTTGCTAGCGTACTGCAACACGGTAACTGAGCTACCACGGCTCCATTTCATAGGTCCGGCAGTCAAAATTTGCAAACGTAGCTGCAATGTAAATTAGGGATGATGCCAAAAATATAGCGATATAATATATACAAATATATCGATATTTTTCGTACGAGTATATCGAAATTTGTTCATAATTAATTAGCGCTTAATATTAAATATTAGAAAAGTTTTGTACTAATAGAATACTCGGCGCATAACTGAGAGGTTCCCGCTTCGGATACCAATCCAGACTATTTGATTTGATTCTGCTATCAGTGCAGATTGCATGCATAGATTATAAAATGTATACGAGTCGTGCGATCGTGAAGAGTAGCAGTGTAGTTATACACTACAATACACTCTTCGGGGTGACAACGCAAGTAAGGGTTTTATTTTATTCAAATTGTCAACCACAAATAAAAGAAAGAATGGAATGCTTTTTTATTTAATTTCTTACGATATTTCGAATATCGGATGAAATTTATAGATGTAAATATCGATATTAGATGATTCTATAATATCGGATTGAAGCGATATATCGAGTCCATATATCGATATTTTATGTAATATCGATATATCGTGCACTCCTAATGTAAATTCAATATAAAATGTCTAAGAACCCTATAGCTGTTTACAGTTCGAGGTAAAATGTTACACACATTAAAAGGGAGGCAACTTGGTGAACATTTCACGTCTTCAGGGAATCGTTTGTTAAATCATTGAAATTAACGACAGTGTAGCCTGCACAAATAGAAATTGCTTACTAGATATTTCCTCTCGCACTGATTTCACAAGTGTCACCCATGGGACAGGTTATCTCACTCGCTCCCCTCCCGTTCGTTAGTGTACTCCGATTGGTGATAATCGTTTTTCGCACCCTCAGCGTTGATTTCCGATTCAAACTAGAATTATATCTCTTTCGCGAGAGACAAGTTTTTGTTCAAGCTATATAACGTCCGTGGATTTAGTTATAAATACAAAATATTATAAAAAAACGTTAGAAAATATAAGTTACGTCAGTGTTAATAACTAAGCATTCTAATTTAAAATTCGGCGCTCGAATTGCAGTCAGCTTGTACAACAATGAATTGAATGATTTTATTTTAATGACTAACTACACAGATTGGCCAGAGAAGCCGGCCTTGACTGCTTCACCGGATTGAGAGGTGGCATAGCTCTAAGGTCGCTTAGCCTGAACCTCTATAAAATTAAATGAGTCACATACAAGGAATTCACTGTATAAAAATTGTATCCAATTTCGATGAATTTATATATAAGTCCTAATAAGCTGATTGAAAAGAGAAGGAGACAGATACAGCAAAAGCATTTTTAGCTTGATTTTTTTTTAACTCTACTGGAGATGGCGTAGGTTTTAGAGTGCTCGAACTGAATATTTTTATTTGAAGAATTTATTTCATTATCAGACACTTACCGGGGGTTTTTAAAAAGTCTTATTAGGCGTGGTGCAGTAACATTCAACTATCAGAATGTTATTGTACCACACTCAGATTCTTCAAGTCCAGTTTTTTATTTGACGGACTAGATTGGCCAGAGAAGCTGCTTTGCTTTGAAGAATAACTGTGAGGTCGCTTAGCCTGAACCTCTACCTATTTTTGTTAACAGGAGGAAATCTTCAGAAAGATACCCTGCCTAAGAAGGCGGCGGTTATGTGGGGTTCTTTCCCACTAAAACCTCCCGGTGGCACCGAGGACGGTGCATGACGAGGGGCTCCGGTGCGTTCCACGTGATATCCTGCACTGTGCTCAAGGAGAGCACGTCCCGGGGAGATTACTCCCTCCACCCCTGTGCCCTCGCAGCGCAAGGCGACACGGGCCAGCCAATGTCGCCTTCTTCCCGGGTCCACTTTGGTGGACGACTCAGGCCCCCACCCTTGTCGCCCAGTGAACCCGAGGCCCTTTAGTCGCCTTGTACGACAGGCAGGGGATACCGTAGTCTCATTCTTGAGAAACCCAGAACTACAGGGCTGAAAATCTACCTCTATCCTCTATCCCCAGTAACTCGACACAACTTGGAACACAGCTCGGACGGTTGAACCGTCCAAATTTAACTTATCTCGTTTTCTTTCGCCTTTGTCTCTGTTTACAGACAAGTTCTGTACTTTAGATCACTTCGTTAGTATTATTTTAAATTTATTGTTTTACAACTGCCGTTCTCTTGTACATCGAACAGTACAAAATAATGTTAGACACGCACAAAATTGTCACTCAAAGTAAACGTGACTGACTATAAATTAGTTTCAAAAACAACCTTTGTACAATCATAATAGATTTATGGAATCATAATCTAATATACCTCTTTACGCCGTTCCAAATATACATACATATATGAATTTATTTTATCCGTGTCTTTTATATAACGATTTTTATCTCTGACTGATTCCAAACATATTATTTTTATTGCTAGATTTTTTTCCCAAGCTAGTTATATTTTTCCTGTGCAACACTTAAATAGACTGGAAAATAATAGCCTTTTGGAATTAAGTCCGTCTCTTTGTAAACGTTTATTCTGTGCAAAATAAATGTTAAATTCCCAACATGATAATTTCATAATTATGATATAATTATTAAGTAAATAATACTCAAGCTATTTTTACTTAACAAGCAATTCTTGTATATATATAATTTGAATCTCGGAAACTGCAGCAACGATTTTCATGCTAAGGAACTAACAGTAAATCAAGGTCAAAGAGGTTCAGGATAAGCGACCAAAGAGCTATACGACCTCTCAATCCAGTAAAGCAGTCAAGGCCGGCTTCTCTGACCAAAATGTTTTTTTTACGAGGAGGAAATCTTCAGAAAGATACCCTGCCTAAGAAGGCGGCGGTTATGTGGGGTTCTTTCCCACTAAAACCTCCCGGTGGCACCGAGGACGGTGCATGACGAGGGGCTCCGGTGCGTTCCACGTGATATCCTGCACTGTGCTCAAGGAGAGCACGTCCCGGGGAGATTACTCCCTCCACCCCTGTGCCCTCGCAGCGCAAGGCGACACGGGCCAGCCAATGTCGCCTTCTTCCCGGGTCCACTTTGGTGGACGACTCAGGCCCCCACCCTTGTCGCCCAGTGAACCCGAGGCCCTTTAGTCGCCTTGTACGACAGGCAGGGGATACCGTAGTCTCATTCTTGAGAAACCCAGAACTACAGGGCTGAAAATCTACCTCTATCCTCTATCCCTAGTTACTCGGCACAACTTGGAACACAGCTCGGACGGTTCAACAATCCAAATTTAACTTATCTCGTTCTCTTTCGCCTTTGTCTCTGTTTACAGACAAGTTCTGTACTTTAGATCACTTCGTTATTATTATTTTAAATTTATTGTTTTACAACTGCCGTTCTCTTGTACATCGAACAGTACAAAATAATGTTAGACACGCACAAAATTGTCACTCAAAGTAAACGTGACTGACTATAAATTAGTTTCAAAAACAACCTTTGTACAATCATAATAGATTTATGGAATCATAATCTAATATACCTCTTTACGCTGTTCCAAATATACATACATATATGAATTTATTTTATCCGTGCCTTTTATATAACGATTTTTATCTCTGACTGATTCCAAACATATTCTTTTTATTGCTAGATTTTTTTCCCAAGCTAGTTATATTTTTCCTGTGCAACACTTAAATAGACTGGAATAGCCTTTTGGAATTAAGTCCGTCTCTTTGTAAACGTTTATTCTGTGCAAAATAAATGTTAAATTCCCAACATGATTATTTCATAATTATGATATAATTATTAAGTAAATAATACTCTAGCTTTTTTTACTTAACAAGCAATTCTTGTATATATATAATCTGAATCTCGGAAACGGCTGCAACGATTTTCATGCTAAGGAACTAACAGTAAATCAACGTCAAAGAGGTACAGGATAAGCGACCAAAGAGCTATGCGACCTCTTAACCCGGTGAAGCAGTCAAGGCCGGCTTCTCTGACCAAAATGTTTTTTTTTTACGAGGAGGAAATCTTCAAAAAGATACCCCGCCTTCTGGGGGGAAGGCGGCGGTTATGTGGGGTTTTTACCCACTAAAACCTCCCCGGTGGCCCTTTCCTCGGTGCATGACGAGGGGCTCCAGGATCTCCAGAGGAACGCACCGGAGCCCCCCTGCACTGTGCTCAAGGAGAGCACGTCCCGGGGAGGTTACTCCTCCCCCTCTGCCATCGCAGTGCAAGGCGACACGGGCCAGCCGATGTCGCCTTCTTCCCGGGTCCACCTTGGCGGACGACAAAGGCCCCCACCCTTGTCGCCCAGTGAACCTGAGGCCCCTTTAGTCGCCTTCTACGACAGGCAGGGGATACCGTAGTCTTATTCTTAAGAGCCCAGAACTACAGGGCTGAATCTGTGTAGTTCGTCAAAAGAATCAACGTCAAAGAGGTTCAGGATAAGCGACCAAGGAGCTATGCGACCTCTTAACCCGGTGAAGCAGTCAAGGCCGGCTTCTCTGACCAAAATGTTTTTTTTTTACGAGGAGGAAATCTTCAAAAAGATACCCCGCCTTCTGGGGGGAAGGCGGCGGTTATGTGGGGTTTTTACCCACTAAAACCTCCCCGGTGGCCCTTTCCTCGGTGCATGACGAGGGGCTCCGGGATCTCCAGAGGAACGCACCGGAGCCCCCTGCACTGTGCTCAAGGAGAGCACGTCCCGGGGAGGTTACTCCCTCCCCCCCTCTGCCATCGCAGTGCAAGGCGACACGGGCCAGCCGATGTCGCCTTCTTCCCGGGTCCACCTTGGCGGACGACAAAGGCCCCCACCCTTGTCGCCCAGTGAACCCGAGGCCCCTTTAGTCGCCTTCTACGACAGGCAGGGGATACCGTAGTCTTATTCTTAAGAGCCCAGAACTACAGGGCTGAATCTGTGTAGTTCGTCAAAAGAATCGACGTCAAACCTTGTACCAAGAAAATCAATTTCTATAAAAATTATTTATTAAATAAGTGTGTCATATGGTTGCTTAGTCAATCTCAAATCAATAAAGTAGTATTCGTAAGAAAAAAAATATAGCGCGAGTTAGGTCGTAGGTGACGGTGGCAGGCTTTTGAAAAGAAACAAGATATGTTCTTTGCTTGCAGAGCAATTGTAGACTGACTTTATTTTATTAAAGCATTAGTTTATATATTATTCTAATAAAATATAATGGTGTCTTATAATTGCTTATGCTGGGAGTGTTATTAAATATGTTAATTTATTACACTAGAAATGCTGAACAAAGTGGGCTTAAATGAACCAACTTGAGCGGTCACGTTACTTATAACCTTATCTCTGGAATTCGATGTTTATGTCGGCTTCCTTATTATGCTGATATAACTCGCGTGGAGATAGGTTTTATTGGTTTGCAACAGACAATGGTAGAACATGCAGAAGAAATAGATCACAAAGTTTGAAACAAAAGGTGGTCTCTTTCGGTTTAGGTCAGGAATGACTAACGGGATCGAGAGCGAATTGAATCTAGACTAGTTAGCCGAGCCATACAATCTGGAGGTAATTTATCTTTTTTGCACTACGGTTACAGGAATTACGGCAGCATTTTTTTAAGACCGTAAAATACTGTTCATATTTCTTCATTATGTAATTCGTATCTTAATATAATTACCAAAAAACATGATTAAAAAAATATATCGACGCAAGCTCATCCAGGTCCTATTTGACAATGTAATCAAATTTGTAAACACAAAGTTGCTATCATAACTCGTCTATTCAACGTGCGAAGAAAATCTTAAGGCGTGAGTAATTAGAAACAAGTTGAGAGTTCAAGATTAACTTGCGCTTCCAAGCAAGTAATGTACTTTGTAAGTGTTCGTAACGTGAAAACTTTTACTTATGCCAAGTTAAACAAGCTGGCGACATTTAGAACAGAATTGCTTGTTTCTAAGTGTTACAAACGTTTCGCTCGTCGAATTTTTATTTGATTACAGTGGAATAATTTATATATGTCTGTATATGCCATTGTCTACTGTATACCATCCCACGCACTCTAAGATCTGAGATCAACCATTACTTAGCTGACAGCATACTCTCGTCTATACTAAAGCCTGTAACTATGTGTTAAATTCTCCAAACCTTAACTAAAAATCTAGGAAAAGGGTTTCGGAAATTAAGAAGCAATCCTACCAATGTGCTTGTCAAAATAGTAACTTCCTTCTTTATTTTCATTCAAACTCTTCTAGAATTAGGTTCCTTGGATGAACGATATCTGTGGATAGTGTCGTTTTTATTCAAACCCTAAGAGCCCGGTGGCTTTAGGGCCATTCTATTCATTCTGTCTCTCTCTATTCATGACGAAAGTGACAATTCAGATGTATGATGATAAAATTTGACGCGAGCGCGCTCAACTCACACTTCAAACGGGGAAAAACCTTAGTCACCTGTCAAAAGACGGATATAGTTGGATGTTAATGATTTCTTATTATCACAGACAGCGAGGATCACTAAATAAAACAATCTTGTGGTACTTTCTACGATGCAATTATTCTCAGGTCTCTTTTTAATTTTCCATTGTAATTAAGCGGGCTTTGTGCAATCAGTGAGATTTTTTCAGAATTCGTAGTGCACTGTACTCACTTGATGTGAAACTGAACTTAAAAAGGTAAAAAGATTCTGGTTTTTAATAATTTCATATGAGAAATATATTCAGAATTTTCTTTTTCACTCGGCCCTTTCTTCATTTCAATTGATTTCTATAACCTCCTTTATTTAAATAAATAATTTAATAATAATTTAAATTTCCAAAGCACTTGACTATAGTCCAATGATGTTTGGTCCACTGAATATTCCAATGGTGGTTTGAACGACATTACGTAGACCGTAACCTACCAGGTTATTAGTTCTTAGGAAATTTAAATTATTTCAAAATTATTTATTTTAATACCGGAATTTATACGAATCAATATAGACGCTCTCTTATTATAAGTTAAGTTAAATATAAAGTTACAGCCTTTATATATGTCCCACTGTAGGCACAGGCCTTCTCTGTAAAGAGAGTATAAGGGCGTAGTCCGCCACGCGGCCCTAGTGCGGATTGGCAGACTTCACATGTCTTAGAAAAAATTTCAAAGACGTTAGGAAACCTCCACGATTTTCTTTTTACCACCGAGCGCGTGGTAAATCAGCACATAAAATTTCAACAACAAATTTATTGGTGCTGGGCACCGGGGATCGAACTCAGGTTGTTAGCGTACTATGCAATACAAATAATGAGTTGACCGCCCGGACGCTGAGCTACCAAGGTCCTTTTACATATCATTATAGGACATGAATACTCATGCAAATTACGTAATTACATCTACAAGATAAATGTCCTAACAACAATGTACGCGGCAAAACAAATTCCAATTAGAAATTTGTTACAATTTGTATCGCCAGCATTGTTTGTGTGTTTTGTTGGACTCGTAACGATGTATGTTCCACGGCTACATAGTTTTCTGTTTGTTATTCCTGTCATGAACAAATATATTTACAAGCAAAAACAAAAAACGACTTCAAATCCAATGCAACGTTAAACGCTTGACATCTGGACGCTCTCTTTGTATTTCCGAATTATTGTAGGAATATTACGAAATAGAGTTAATCAGAATCTAACGAAACTCTTATCACACTAATCTTAAAGTACATCCTTTCCAATAATGAATCATCGAAATCGGTTAGCGTGATATAGCGCAAATACTTAATGCTAATTTAAGACCTATATGGTTATCTCATGGATCTCTCAAGAATAAGACTACGGTATCCCCTGCCTGTCGTAGAAGGCGACTAAAAGGGGCTTTGGGTTCACTGGGCGACAGACTGAGGGCCTTTGTCGTCCGCCAAGGTGGACCCGGGAAGAAGGCGACATCGGCTGGCCCGTGTCGCCGTGCACTGCGAGGGCACAGGGGGGAAGAGAGAAACCTCCCCCCCGGAAAGTGCTCTCCTTGAGCACAGTGCAGAGGGGCTCCAATGCGTTCCACTGGAGATCCCAGAGCCCCTCACCATGCACCGAGGAAGAGCCACCGGGGAGGTTTTAGTGGGTAAAAACCCCACATAACCGCCGCCTTCCCCAGAAGGCGGGGTATCTTTTTGAAGATTTCCTCCTCGTTAACAAAAAATTGTTATCTCATGGATGCTATTATCAGAATTGGACCAGATTGAATTTCCAATATAATCATCCAAATCGGTTCACCCAGTCGAAAATTGCGTATTAATAAACATAAAATAACACATACAGACGAATTGAGAACCTCCTCCTTTTTTGAAGTCGGTTGAAAATATAAAATATCCATAGCCTTTAAACTTAGCTTTAGATAAAGACTGCTGTTCACAAATATTAAGCACCATATGTGATAAATCCGGCTGCTCCGGGGACAAATTTTAGCAAGTGATTTTGTCCTTGGGGTCTCTAAACACAATTGGTCTCTTATTTAATTGTGTTTAGAGCCCGCGGTGGTCAAACCGAAACGAATCGTAGGAAGGGCACACGAAAGGTAAACGAAAATTATTAAGTAATGAATTCTATGACCTAGGTACATAAGACATACGCACCCATCAAAGGGCATAAGTAAAACAATATATTAAACGGATTTAGCAAAGCAGCCACTGAGGTTTACATTACACTACTAGGCCTATATTACGTTTACGTTATATATAGCTCAACAAACACACTCTAGGTTGTTTTTATACCTTATTGGTACTTATGAAAATTAATATTCTGTAAAGCATTTCCTATAGATAGAAGCTATTGATTCCACGTTCAATTTGCAGTTATCAGCTTTATGGAATATCGTATCTATACGCGGGCTTACGATTCGATGTGGTCACCGGTGAATAGGAACGATTTCATGAATAGCTTAATTTTTTATGGAAAGGGAGACAAAGATGAAGATTCATTCATTCATTATCGTCACCCTGTGTCGATCTGCTGGAATAGGTTCATCTGGGCAATGCTACCAGCCTTCTGGGCTCGCTGCCAAACGATGACGGTTTGGCACAGTTATATTTTTTGTAAATATTTTGTAATATCTATTAAATTGTAAATATTTCTTTATTTGTTAGTATATGTTATGAGATTAAAATATATTTTATACAATAACATAAATAAAGTCTAGCTGAAAAAATAATCTAGCTCGGCGAAGCGGGCTAGGTGCGCTACTGATTGATAGATATCTCAAATGAAAATTAATATTTTAAAATTGTATTAATCACACAAGCTATTTTGGTTTGAAATAAAATCATATTATATTTAAAAAAATTGTGTATTTTTAAGTTATAGTAATCTCCTAGGTCATTGATGCCCATCTGGTTTACCGATAACATACCACTGGCACGCCAATCGTGTGTATGATAGCATTTGACATATTTGTTAACTGGAATGATAATTATCATAATATGTATTATAGTCACTTCAATTATAAAATTATAATTGATGTGACTATAATACATCGAATTGACGGGTGTTAGTGTTTGTGTTAGTAATAATTTTTTGGATGGCCCATTTACTACACATTTTAAAAGTTACTGCTTTTAGACGCTCAAACATTTAGCGTTTTATGATTGTGGCCTTATTCTTAGTATTACAAATATAATGTAGAATAGAATATTTTAGTCCCTGGCACTTGAAGTTGGTGCCAGTAGAGTTGTCTTTGTAAAAATACAAATATACCGTTGGAATATATATTGCGAGAGTACTGTCTTTTGAGAAACAGTATTATAAAAATTCAAAAAAGGACGTCGTTCGCAATTTCTCTGTATTTTTTTAAATGTTTATGTACTCTCACTGTGATATCGATTTTTTTCGTTTTGATGCTACTAATAAATGTATGTTTTAAAGTTAATAAACTATATTTATAATTCCTACTTACTATACTTATATTATGATAACGGCTTGATACATAGACATGAATTAATCATGGGCCGTCTCGCTAAACCCTTCTTCATGGGCATTACAGGTATTGTGGATAGATATATCAATTTCACTTTGATAGGGATAAGCTTGTTTACAAACACGCTTTGTACTTTGCGGCCGGTAATTAAACCGAAGCCTACCATTATTGCACGAATATGCTAACCACTGACTGAATATTACACTCACGGACACACAGACACTTTTTACAGACAGATTGCTTTGTAATATTGACATGAAATTAATTTCCTCAATGTCAAACTGTAGAATTAAGGATTGTTTGACTAGGAACACGAAAGAAAAAACTCTTACGTCAATCATACCTGGGGTGGTAGACAGAGACGTCTTTCGCTATCGCATATGTGACAGGTATTGAGCCCACCGCTATATATCGGAAAGAAATTTTTATCCTATCCTATCCTATTGATATTTTTATCCTTCTTCTTCTTCTAATGCCTCTTCACTCCTTGAGGTTGGCCGTCAGCTCATCGAACTAATCTCTGTCGTGAGTTAAGCGAAAAAGTTGTTCGAATGCTGCAATGCTGGTCCACTCTCTGATGTTTCGCAATTACGCCTTTTTCCTACGTCTAGTGTCGCTTACCTGCTATTTCTATGTATTTTTTTTTTAAAAGAAAGCTAGCAATATTTCTTTTTTTTTTTTAATTTTTCAGAAATATTACTAACAATCTTGTTAACCATTCCAACTAAGCTTAAGCTTGTGCTAGGACATGGTTCACGGCAATAGTCCAATGGTGGATTTGAACCCACGACCTAACGGTTCGCAGGCCGTACCCTACACCTGACAGAAAACCCAATTTTCTTTATTTGTATAGACGTAAGCCCGTACCTTTACACAGGGCGTTTTTGAACATAAAACAGGAATGCTCATAACTAGAAGCTGACTGGGGAAAACAGGCAAAGTAGTGTATGTAGATTATTTATTTTATTTCGATTTATTAACCGGTCTTATTAGCAAACTATTCAACGACCAAAGCGTTAGCAATATTGTCGTGTATAATTTTCAATATGAAATAGCTAACGGGAATGCATACATGAATATAAACCTAGTTGCCGTTACCCTTCGCCTCAATATTCATGAATACCATCTTATTAATTCACATAAAACGACAGCGCGAACGCGAGAATATACTCTTGCGGTTGGATCGTGTTTACTTCTTACCGTTTGGATTATTCTCTCAGCTTACTTCTTTCCTGTAAGAAATTTTAAAAATCTCTTTTCTAATGGCAACAAACTGGCATGAGCCGCAGAGCCGTGGTAGCTCAGTGTCGGGCGGTTGGCTCAAGTTGCATAGTACGCTAGCAACCCGAGTTCGATCCCCGGTGCCGGCACCAATAAATTTGTTGTTGCAATTTTATGTGCTGATTAACCACGCGCTCGGCGGTGAAGGAAAACATCGTGAGGAAACCTACAAGTCTTAGAAAATTTTTCTGCGACATGTGAAGTCTGCCAATCCGCATTAGGGCCGCGTGGCGGACTATGCCCTTATACTCTCTTTACAGAAGGCCTCTGCCCAGCAGTGGAACATATATATTATATATATAAAGGCTGTAACTTTAACTTTAACTTAACTTTAAACTGGCATGTAGTTTACATGATCTTAAGTGATCACGTTGCCCACATACACCACGCATACGTAATAAAGGGATTTAATGCTGCTAAGCGCGTAGGCACTCTTTTTTGACCAAAATATTATAGTAATGGGTGCACAGAATTTGTTGATTTTTTTTTTGTTTGAAAGCTGGTGCTTCCCATGTCCAATTTGGTCCAATTCCGACTGTAGCATCCATGAGAAAACTGTATAATATAAAATTTGTATCATGTATGTGGACCACAAATGGTCGAATGTCACGCCAACAGATTTCGACGATTCATTTTTTGTTCTGATTAATTTTATTTCGTAATATAATATGATATTTCGTAAATTCAAAGAGGGCATCCTTTTTTTTGTTAACGCGGGGGAATCTTTTTATCGGAGGGATGTGTGGGACTCGGCCTGTGCAGCCCCTACCCACTAAACCTTCCGCGAACGCCATCAGCCGTTATGAGCGGGGTGCCCCGGATCTGTCTGCGACAGGACTTATTACCCGGCTCAATGGTGGAACGGCTTTTGCAAAAAAAAATAATATATACTACTATATAGTCCACCTAATGGTAAGTGATCACTAGAAACCGCTAAGCACAAATGCATACGGTTACTGAAAAAATACTTATAGAGTACCATCTTATGACGTTTAACGTTTGTTTCGATTTGAAGTCGGTTTTTCTTTTTGCTAGTAAATATACTTGTTTGGAGTCGAAATGTTATAAAGCGATAATGTAAATACAATACCTCTTACAACTTAGTAAACTTTCTAACTCTCATAATAACAGTGGAGTTAGTTTAATGTATCTAGACGTATAAATCCATTCAAGGTAAGATTATGCAATAGCAGCTCACGGTAGACGTGGAGCGAATTGAGTGGTCTAAGTTAACCGCACGGCTACATAGCCCGCCAACTTTCTTAATTAGCTGCTTGTTGTTTCTTGCATGAGGCGATAGAAAAATAACTATTGTTATTTTCGAATTAACTTCACGTGGCTGGATTGGCTGGCGACTTACGATCTAAACAAACATTTGCTTAGCCACTTTTCTTGTAAGCAATACTCAACAATTTCAAAGGATTACTCGCCAGGTGTATCTGAAGATTCCCTGAAAGCTTCATTGAATTCGGTCCAGCCGTTTCGGAGCCGATATGGATACCCACATACTTTCTCTTTTATTGATATAGACAAGGGTGTAACACAAAAGGTTGTGCGATGACTGATTTCATGTTCCCTTTTCTACTGCGAATGTTAATATAGGTTGTCAAATATCTCCTTCCGCCTTTTTGTTTTTGAATTTCGCGGCTATGTACAAAGCGCTACAGAGATCGTATCTAGCAATACTATACATAATTTGAAAGGTCTTGACATAACCTACAAAACGACGCTATGCATAATTAGTTTGGATATTGCGTTCAACAGTTATAGACGTGTAAACATGGAGTTCACTAACGCCGAAATTCGCGCTATTTTAAAGTTTTCCTTCGTTAAAGGCAAATTGGAAGGAAATCCACTATGAGCTGCTCCCATATGGCCAGACACTTAATTCTATCATCTACTGCGAACAACTGGACCGCTTGAAGCAGGCGATCGACCAGAAGCGTCCAGAATTGGCCAACAGGAAGGGTGTAGTGTTGTAGTGTGACCACACACTTCGTTGATGACTCGTCAGAAGCTAAGGGAGCTCGGATGGGAGGTTTTATCGCATCCACCATATAGCCCGGACATAGCGCCAAGTGATTACCACCCGTTCCTGTCCATGGTGAACGCCCTTGGTGGTGTTAAGTTGAACTCAAAAGAGGCTTGTGAAAAGTGGCTGTCCAAGTTCTTCGCAAATAAGGAGGAGGGCTTCTACGAGGGAGGTATTATGAAGTTGCCGTCTAGATGGAAACAGATTATCGAACAAAACGGCGAATATTTGAACTAAATCCGATCACTGTAACACTGTTTATAAAGCATTGAATAAAGAGCAAAAAGCGGAAGAGAGATATTTGACAACCTATATTTCAAAGTTTGTAAAATATATAGTTTTGAAATATCAATTTAGGCTTATACAGAGTGTTAGGAGACCGCTTCCGAAAACGAAGACAGATGATAAAGTGCTAATGACACCTTTGATGATGGGAAGGAAAAAAATAGATCCTGATTAAAAAATATATGTTAAGGTATCCTACCCGGTATAGATAATAGAGTAATTATTTACAATGTGTGTTATGGTATAACCATTCCAAATTTTTTTTTGGGACGAACTAATACAGTTGGCCAGAGAAGCTGGCCCTTACTGCTTCACCGGATTGGGAGGTAGCATAGCTCTTAGGTCGCTTAGCCTGAACCTCTAACCATTCCAAATTTAAATTATTTAATAGCATTCCTCTTGATCAGGAAATACGCTACATTTATGTCGTGGTTCCATTCGATAACATTAACAATTACCTGTTGTACATATAGAATGCCGATGCCCATAGGTGCATTAATTTCGCTTTGAGACCAATTAGGCTGTTTGCAAACACCCTTTGTACTTTGTGGCCGATGTACGAACAAGCGTCGGTCTAGATATTGCATCACGACGTACCACCGTCCTCTGTCTGGGTGTATGTTATTAATATGGAGATATTGAGGTGCAATGTACGGTACTTCATACAAATATATTTATATTAATTGTTTACCTACAATAATAATAATGAATCGTCGAAGTGTATGTACGCGCATAACTTCCGAACTACTACACCAAATTGTAAGATCTTTACTTTTTAGTTTTTCTTATTTTCAGAAAAAGGTTTTTATGTATAATAAAATATTTTTTTTAATTAAAATCAGATATTAAAAAATCTTATTAGAGAAAAGTGAGTAAATGACATAGAAAGACGTTCAATTGACCATATCAGAATAAACCATACGTCATATCATAAATTGTATTATATATGTTTGACTTAATGCCAACGCTTTTGGAAGTGGCACTCAAAGTTAGTTTAGTTTTTAAATGTCACTAAGATTATTCGTAAAATAGCAACCGACCGAATCGTGGTTTGACCCTCTTGGGCGCCCTTGGTCCGTAATGATTACTCGTAACAAAGTAACCGTCCAAGCCGCGGTTACCTCTCACCGGGGGACCCTTGTGTCGAGTTAATAGCGATAGAGGTTCAGGCTAAGCGACCTAAGAGCTATGCCACCTCACAATTCGGTGAATCAGTCAAGGCCAGCTTCTCTGGCCAATCTGTGTAGTCCGTCAAAAAAAAAATAGCAATATTTCTTTTTTTTTAATTATTGGAATATTACTAACATTCTTGTTAACCATTCAAATTGTCAAATGGTGAATTCGAACCTACGACCTTACGATTCGCAGACCGTACTGTAAACCATTATTAACGCTCTTAAAGACATTAGTCGACGAGGACTTCTTAATCTTAATCGGCAAGCTATTTTTTATAAATTTGAAATATCAATTTAGGCATATACAGGGTGGAGACCGGCTCCGAAAACGTTCTTATTTAAAAGTCTTAACATAAGTTATCGATATAAATTGTGTACTGAACTAACAAATGGATTTATTTATATCAGCTTAAAGGATGCATGTTCAAGGGTGTTCAATGTTATAGTATTTGCATAGGTTGTATTAATTTTGCTTCGAGACCAATAGGGCTGTGTACAAACACGCTTTGTACTTTGTGGCTGGTTTTCAAACAGAGCTCGGTTCCATTATTACACCACAGCATCCTCGGTTTACTCTCTGTTCACCTTATATGCAACATTAATTGGACACCTCTGCATATAACTATAAATGTATATTATTCATTGAGATAATATACTTCTATTTAAATTTATCTATTTATGGGATTTTCTGTGATTTGTTCATAATAAAATGGTTACTGTTAGCTGGCAACACCTGACACCCAGCGATTGTTATACATAATAACTACTTCCAATGATATCTTAATAATTTACCTGAACCTTATTGTATCTTTAATTCATAATTAATAATTTAGTTGATCGTCACATGAACTTGGCATTGTAAACAATAGTTTAACCTTATTAGTTCCTAATCTGACTTCTAATTTAATTTTGTATAAAGATGGCGAGGACGCGCAGTTGCGACGTTTGACTCTATATAAATAATTCTTTGTACAACGTTACGCTGTCTCAATAAAGCGAGTGTATTAGTTGTTGGACTATTTTATTCTACGAGACCTACAGATTATAACATTACTTATAACTCGTTGAGATGGCGTTACATAATTTAGTCAATTAAAATTACTGATACTATTCCAACTTTTCCTAAAATGTTATAAAAATATCTAATATAGGAGATTTCTTACAGAAATAAAATCCACCGACCTGTCAACTATATTATAACCGACTTCAAAAAAGAAGGGGTTCTCAATTCGTCAGTATCATTTGTTCTCTCACAGTGCCGTTATTTTTGAACCGAATTCGAATTTTTGCGATGATTAACGAGACAATGTATTTTATCAAAATAAATGAAGTTTTGGCGCAAAGTACATAATCCTAGATGTTAAAACATTATTTACTTTATCTAACATCTATGTTAAGGGTAGCATACGACCACGGATAAAATATATATAAAGTGTAAATTGTATATTTAATAGTCAATTGGCGAACAGATGCTACGTAACAATTTTGACTAGAATATTTTCTTGTTTCACATCTTTTTAATGTATGTGTGGAAGAAACAGGAAAGATGTGCAAAGAATCTTTTCCTACTCTAGTGGTATGGTTTACCTTTTGTTCTAAACATAAAATAATAAACATTTCAAATTGTATGTTTTTCTCCAGTAGGTTTTGTCCCCACACGCTCCTAAAAGGGTACATAAAATTTGCACATAAAACTCAATTTTGGAAGCATTCTTTCACATCTGACGAACATGAATATGGAGAAATGACGACATATTAATATGTATGAACTTTGCTTGAACGTTGAAACGAATAGCGAGATAACTGTTGTTTTGGGTTCTGCCGAAATTCTCAATTCGAAAGAGGTTCTCAATTCGTCTGTATGTATTTTTTATGTTTGTTACCTCATAACTTGGTGACTGGGTGAACCTTTTTAATGAATCTTGTTTAGAATGTCTCGTGAATGAAGAATTAGGTAGGACTTGGTTTACCATTTACTTCAATAGTCGAATTGCGCACATGCACTTACGTTTCTCAATTCGCAAACCAAACACAAGACTACTAAGCTATAGAGGCTTACTACGGTTTTTCATCAACTTATTAAAATTAAGATAATGGTATTTCACTAAGAGATAACTGCAAGTACTTTTTTTATCTGGCTTTTATTAGTTTTATCTGTCGCCGTCAACAATAATTGATTGATCACGATGATTCATAATTCATTCGAATGAATAACAACATGAAGTGTGTACCTTTTTTTCAACGCATACTTCCAAACACTTCAAATGTATTTATCTTAAATAAATAAAAAATATTTGCCCCGGGTGAGGATCGAACTCACGACCTTAAGATTATGAGACTTACGCGCTACCTACTGCGCCACCGAGGCTATATTTTCCGCACTAAAACAATCGTTCTAATTAAAAATTCGATAGCAAAACCATTTTTATAAGCATATATACATATATATAAAATATGTCGTGACGCTCAGCACTTACTTTTTACCCTACTTCAAAATAGAGGCGGTTCTTAATTCTTCGATTTTGTTAGAAAGAATTTTGGTTTCAAATAGATCTGATATTTATTTAATCCAAGACTCAACAAGGACAACGACCACGAATGTGGAAGAAGAAAGATAGTAGCATATCAATGTTCTACTGTATTCCGAGCACATTTATGCGCGTCTCTTGCCAAAATTTTGAATTTTAAACGACGTGAAAAGCAATTAACGCCCAGGTTTTCTGTGCTTTGTGCATAATGTAGGATTGCAAGCTCTTTAAACACACTCACAAAGTTCTCCTAGTACTAAACTAAACACGGGGCTTTCATACACACATAATGAGGTGTTAGAGCATATTACTCACTTTACGGACGCTTAGAAAGGATTTTTTTTTAAATTTGACAAGTTCATCATCATCATCATCAACCTGTGTCTATCCACTGCTGGAAATAGACCTTCCCCAATGCGTTCCACCACATACGATCCTCCGATTTCCGCATCCAGCCACTTCCGCCTATCCTTATAAGGTTGTCGGTCTTTAGGGAGGGAGGGCGCCCCACGGGCGGCCTCCTTTCCAAGACTTTCCTCCTCATCTACTGTCACGGACTGGGCAGATGTGGCCGGCCCACTGCCACTTCAACCTGCTGACTTTAAGAGCTATGTCGACTACTACTTTGTTCTCCATCGAATCTCTTCGTTTCGGATTCTATTCTTTACCAACCCAAGTCTCTGCACCGTAGGTCATGGCTAGGAGGACGCACTGGTTGAAGAATGTTGCCTTCAGGCATTGAGGTATTAGGGGAGTAAGGGTGAACGGGTATAACAGCTAATCCGACCCTATTGTCATCCTCACCTGCTCGCGCTAATGGTTCATTTTCGGAATAATTAGCGGCGACGATCCAATCGAGGACGTCGTGGTGCTCCCTGCTAGACAACAGACGAGGCAATGGCGACCGAGCATAGGGGGTATAACCTAACACCCAGGAGGGCGACCATCTGGAAGAGGCTACAGCAGCCTGGAGAACCAAATATTCTCCGAAAAGCCTGGTGCAGAAGGCAACGGGAAACCACTGCACTACTTTCCCAAGAAATCTAGTATGAAATGAGCACAATACACAAAGATAGTATGGCATGTAATCCGGCCACCACCCGGCGCCACGTCGATTCCAGGTCGCGTGGTGTGAAATATGCTACTGGCCACGCTGAGGTGACTCGCCAGGCACAGTGTGGACAAACTGCTACTGGTGATAGCATAAAGCCATCAACGAACCAACGATCGCTGAGGAACATGATTACACTTGCAACGTGGAACGTCCGTGGTATGATCCAAGTTGTGAAGAAAGAAATAATCGACAAGGAACAACAGGCCTACAATCTGGATATTTTAGGCCTTAGCGAAACTCATATGAGAGGGACAGGATTCTACAAAACGAACAGAGGGCACATCGTATACTTTTCTGGCCCTGCTAACGAGAGCAGCAAAGGCGTGGCGATATCTGTAACACCGGAGATAAATAAATGTGTACTGGGATATAACCCTGTTAAAGTTTCAGCCTTTATATATATAATATATATGTCCCACTGCTGGGCCTTCAGGCCTTCTCTGTGAAGAGAGTATAAGGGCATAGTCCACCACGCGGCCCTAGTGCGGATTGGTAGACTTCACATGCCTTAGAAAAATTTTCTAAGACATGTAGTTTTCCTCACGATGTTTTCCTTCACCGCCGAGCGCGTGGTTAATCAGCACATAAAATTGCAACAGCAAATTTATTGGCGCCGGCACCGGGGATCGAACTCGGGTTGCTAGCGTACTATGCAACACCAGCCAACCGCCTGGACACTGAGCTACCACGGCTCGTATAACCCTGTTAGCGAACGTATAATTACTCTTAAAATCAATACCAAGCCATGTCGTATGAACATCATACAGGTGTACGCACCAACAAGTTCTTCGAGTGAGGCACATATCGAAGAGTTTACAACCAATTAGATGACGTGTACAACTCACTACCCAAGAGAGAAATAAATATACTCATAGGAGACCTAAATGCCAAGGTTGGGTGCACAAAATACGACAACCACCTGAGAGATGTTGTTGGAAGTTTCGGACTAGGTGTACGGAATGACAGAGGAGACCGATGGCTGCAGTTCTGTGCGTCTAACTCTCTGACCATAATGAACACATGGTTCCAACATCACCCTCGACGACTTTATACGTGGACAGCACCAGGAAATAGTATCAGAAACCAAATCGACTATATTGCCGCACCGAAAAGATGGAAGTCATGCGTAATAAACACTAAAACTTACCCAGGTGCCGATTGTAACAGTGATCACTCCTTACTAGTTGCAAAAATAGCCATTAAGCTGAAAAGTGTCACCGATCTGTCGATAAGCAGAAACGTAGGCTAACACCTGGCGAACAAACGAAGTTCAAAGCATGTTTCCAGCAAAGGTAGCGATGGGAGTACAGATAGATAGCTCGGATGTGAATGAGGTGGAGAAACATCAGGGAACTGCTGCTCGCGACCCACAAAGAAAGCCAGGTTGAATTGCTAGACTTACCCGCAGTTCATGGCTGTCAGACGAGACATGGGACATTATTAAGAAACGAAAAGATCTACTGAAAAACCTCTCAAAGAATGACAGCCACGAGCAATATAAAGCTCTCTCGAAAGAAGTGCAGCGTCGATGCAGAAAAGATAAAAATCTTTATTTCAATAACATATGCTCTGAAATAGAAGGCCATGCTCAAAAGATGCACACTCGAGATCTTTTTATGAAAATAAAGTCTATAACACGGGATTTTAAAGCAAAAACCTGGGCTTTAGAGGACCCCAATGGGCGTTTGCTTACAGAGATTGATAAGGTGGTAGACAGGTGGCGAGGTTATTGCAAAGGCTTATACGAAGACGCAACAGCAATAGCAACAAACCTACGACACAGCATGACCGGCATCCCCTTAGAACCGGACGTTTTGAAGTCGGAAATCGAGTTAGCCTTACGAAAACTGAAACGCAATAAATCGGCCGGTAGTGACTGTATTTTTGCCGAAGACTTGAAACTAACCGGGGATGAAGGCGTACGTATTCTACAAAACCTATGTAATCAAATTTGGAGAACAGGCGAATGGATTGGTGACTGGCAGGAATCCATCCTTATACCACTACACAAGAAAGGTTCAACTAAGTCCTGTGAAAACTATAGGACTGTGGCGCTCATATCTCACGCAAGCAAAATTCTACTGTATGTTATCAACGAACGCCTAAAAGCTTTTTTTACAATGGCAGATTCCAGTAGAGCAAGCCGGATTCGTTAAGGGGCGAGGAACAAGGGAACACATTGTAAATGTCAGGCAGATGATAGAAAAATGCCGTGAATTTAACATTACAATGCTGATGTGCTTCGTCGACTATTCAAAAGCGTCCGAGCAAGAATTGGCTGATCTTCTTTCTAGAGTAGAGGAAGAGAGTGAATTAGTTGGCCTCAGCATTAACAAGGCAAAGACCAAGGTGCTGGTGGTGGACAGACCCTGTACACTAATTCGCTCCAATGAACTCAGGGACCTAGAATTCGTTGATCAGTTTATCTACCTTGGCTCTCTTCTCAACAACGAGGGTGGCAGCGGAAAGGAAATCAATAGGAGAATACAGATGTCCAAAGCAGCGATGACTAAACTCACAAGGATATGGAAAGATCGCAATATTTCCCGTAAAACCAAAGTGAGGCTTGTGCGTACATTGGTTTTCTCAATTTTCTTCTACGGCGCCGAATCCTGGACGATAAGGCAAAAAGAAAGAGCGAAAATCGACGCTTTTGAAATGTGGTGTTGGAGGCGGATGTTGCGTATCCATGGACCGCTCGCCGAACCAACGTATCCATTCTTACGACACTCGGAATAACGACAAGGCTGTCAACTCTTTGCTTCCAGCGCATACTGCAATATTTTGGACACGTTGCTCGCAGAAATCCGGATAACCTCGAGAAGCTAATGGTTGTTGGCCAGGTGGACGGAAAAGAGCACGCGGACGCTCACCCACACGGTGGGCAGACGCAGTTAAGACGCTCACAGGCCTGCCAGTAACCAAAGCCATGAAGACCGCCGAGGACAGGGACGCGTGGAAGTTGATCGTGAAGCGAGCGATCAACACTTTGTACTAGACACGACCTTCAGCAATGAAGGAGACGATTAAGAAGAAGATTGAGGTATTTGCGACATTATTGATAAATTAGTCAAAATATAAACAGCTCTTACGTCTCAGACAAAGACAGCAAAGAAAGGAGCCCTGTCGAAGGAAGTTGTAAATTTTAAGGCTGATGATAGAACTTAGGTGGAACAAAAAATAGCCGACTTTTGATGGTAACCTAACAGAGTGCAAAGCAAAGAGGAATATATTGCGATAATGTTTTCTATATAAATTCATAGAATAGTTTATATTAAATGGTTTCTTTAATCTTTGTATCTACAAGCTCTTAATACGAGTGTGGGAATTTAACAGGGAGAGAAGCTTAGAGCGCTATACCAGACGTCTCTAGTGGAATGTCATGTCTTGTGGTGTTTGCGGAATGTTATCCATCGCGAGTATTTGAACAACGCGCGCCAACTGCATTTCTGTGTCAACATCGCAGAAATCTGTCATAAATTTTAAGGTACATGCGTTGTTATCAACTTATTATTTTAAATAACAACTGTATTAATATTTCTGTTATAATTACAATAGTCGAAAGTATTTTTAAAATGAATTAATTGGTCGGTAGGCCAAACAAATGAAATTGACAGAAAGTAACAGGCAAAGCTCTTGCTCTCTATGACAACTGTAGCAAAGAAATGTCAAATAGTCTCTGGTCGTCTTTTATAGGCAGCCGTTGGGTTGCCAGTGCTAAAGTCTTCAGTTTCCTAACAATACCATATATAATATATTTATAATTAGTTTACCAAATATCAATTTATTATATTATAAGCAATAGAACTACATGTAAATCGAAAGAAAATAATTTATTATAGAAAATTATAATTTATTTAACAGTCATAAATATACCATATAGTAAAACTGAAACAATACATTTTATGATAAAAGAGGAAATGTAAATAAAATGTTTAGATAAGGCTTGTCGTTTAACCCTTAAGAGGAGAATTTACGTTATTAGCTTTTCCCTGAAATAATATAGTCAAACACTAGGCACATAATCGCGTAGATGATAATGATAAAAATAAAAGACGTAATAGCTTTTTAAGGTCTGATTATTATTAATAATATTAATTATTATCGATTTTTGTTATAATAATGATCAATATACGCATAATGAACTCACAAGCATGTTAAAGTACTGCCGAAGCATGTTTAAGATTTAATTTTGCATTCAAAGCGCTCGAAACGCCAGGAATAAAAGAAAATAAATCCCAGTAAGTCAATACATTTCTATTTTTATTCATACGAAATTGATTTTAGAGGATTTTATTAGATTTAATTTTAACAGATTCGTGACGAGTGTTTTCTAGGCATATATTTTATGAGCATTTTGATGGGAATAATAATTTACACTGATGTAAATTATTATTCCGTAAAAATAAATTATTATTAATTATTATACGTTTAAGGCCTTAAAAATTCCCCGTGGTCACGATAACTTAGTATGTAACACAATTAGTAATACACTTGGTATTGAAATAAAACCGACACAAAATCCGAAACTATTTCGTTACCATTAAAGTGATAGAATTATTTAGATTTCGCATTTGAATTTTGTAATGAATTGCAATTTAAACTTGTTGAAACATTTTCCTTGTTGAAATTATTACTGACATTTAAACCGTTTCTATTTACTTCAAATATCTGTGCTTTTGACTTTCTGCTTCGCTTACACTATATAGACATAGACATATTCTTTATTGGCACAAAATATGAAACACATCAAAAAGACAGAAAAAAAATTATTTAAAAATTAGAGTTAAAGAAATAAAAACAAAACGGACAAATAGAACATAAAACATGATGCCAATATTGGACACCGTCTCAGCATATGGCGTGGCAAGGATACGACAGCGCTGATTTTCAGCGGTGCCCAGGACTACCCAAAGTCGTGCGCGCCCAACACTACATTTACATGGAATTTATACAGACAATAAGAGTACAGTAAATATTATACGTTGATAAATAGTTATGAGATTAATATATATTATATATTTACAATAAAATAATATTCAAAAAGAAAATAAAATAACTCTCTAACTTTTTTAATTGGCCAGGTCTAATATCATAGAGCAAAAAAGTTGGTTTTACGTCTTTTTATTCTGTTTCTTTATATGATTGGACAAAATATCAATTGTTACCCATTTTCCACCTATCTCATTAGATCCTCCATTTCTGACACGGATTAACTAATTGCACACACTTACACATTTTAGCAAGTGATTTTTATGTACTTGGAATAGATAATTCATAGATAATAGACATTTGTAGATTTGAACGGAAAAACACGAAATTTATAGGTACAAAATTTTAAAATAAAAAATCGGCCACTAAGCTGCGTCGCAGATCTTCAAGACGTCTTGAAGATATGCTTAAACTTTTACTTTTTATGATAGATAACAGTTAAACCTACCAGAAACTGTAAGCGGGAAATTTTACATGGAAACTGTATCGTATTTTCGTTGCACGCGTTTGTTCGTAGCCGCCTAGTCATCTGGACACATGAGAGATTTATACGACGATCCATCTTTTTCCAATACGGACAATCGCTACAAGTGCATCTGGTCTGTACACGATATATTTGAAAGAAGTTTCGGCGATCGGAAAATTCAAATACCATCCGGCTTCGAATTATTCATTTTCATTTTTCGATTTCTTTCTATCAAAGAAAATTACCTGATAATATTTGTAGCCGGTGTATGGCTGTAGGGTCACCACTTGTTACATAGGAGACGTAATAAGTATTTTTTTTAATGACGAACTACACAAATTGACCAGTGAAGCTGACCTTGACTGCTTCACGGGATTGAGAGGTGGCATAGCTCTTAGGTCGCTTAGTCTCCAAACTCTATTGCCAGTAACTCGACACATTACTCCCCCCGTTTAGGAGTAACTTTGGACGGTTATTATGTTACGCGTAAGCATACCAATCCGACGGCGCACGAGAGGGCCGAACCACGGTTCGATCGGTTGCTTTTACACTGATAAATTAAGGGACATTCAAAGCTAACTAGCTTTAAGTGCCACTTTGGGAATATAATAAGTGCGCATCTACCAGATTTGCGTCAGCTTTCAGGTTAAGGATCAGGGGGATTCCATCGCCTGTTAAGGGAGGCCGTGTAGAGAAGCGCATCACGTGTTACCGAGCGCCTTGCCTGGAGTGGTAGTAAGGAGTCTTGTCTACCTCGAGTCGTTGTACATGGCTGTGTGCGAAAAGGCCCCTACATATTTGACAATAGTGGGTCATTCCGGGGTTTTAGGTAGTGTTGGGTTTATAACTGTTGGTTGGCGACGATGATTATCAATTCTTTAAGCAGGCATCTCGATGATGTTTCGAAACTGCCACCAAATACTCTAACAAATTTCTTGTAAGTGCCGCCATTTACAAGACTTTCTCTGTTAAATTCCGTCGCATCGTACGGAGGTTATACATATATTCTAGATCTGGACGATGCGATTACAGTACGACAGGCTACATGTCATTACAAACACAACAGGAGATTTTTTTCTTCTCCCAGGGCCAAAGCGAGCAAACGCCAAAACCTAAAAGCTATGCCACCTCTCAATTCCAATGAAGGTGTGTAGAGTCTTCAAAAAAACGATGATTGTTTAACTTTTAGTGAGGCACATACTATGAAACAAAAAAATCAAGTGCTAAATCATTCGGTCACAAGCGTCGCGTTTGAATATGGAGATAGAACGATCCATTAATATGCATGAATGTTATTCGAATGTTGAAACGGTAAGAGATCCAACAGTTGCTATAGACTTTGGCAAAACAATTCCGTGCGGGCTGCAAATTAATTTATGTACGAAGTCAAAACAACAAGAAACTCCCAAATAACGTGGTACAATGTATAGTTATCAGTCATGACTGAAATACCATTTCCATGATCAAATAAAATAAATAACTTTTTTTAAAGATAACGTCTTTGAATAAACTGACTTTGGACTTGTCATATTTATCCAAATATTATTAATTCAATAAATAAAACTTAATTTATCATCACTTCCCTCTCCCCTCTCCCCCACCTCGTTCTGTCCCTGCCTCTCCTTGCCATTCGAAAATAAAATTAAAACAACATAAAATCCTTGAAAGTAGTTTTTATTCAATAATAATAATAATTTTCTTATTATTCTTACCATTTCTTTAACTATTATATGTTATTAATATTTCAGTCTTACACATAATGTAATACATAGTATTTTAATATAGTAAAGAGATAAAATTGTGTATGTTTATTTATCTATATTTTATTTCCGTAAAAATAAAAGTTTGTTAAGGCTTACTTCATAAATTTCTTTTAGAGGTATAAACAGTAAATAAGATAATCGCTGTACGCTTTTGACCGACTGTAATAGGTCTTATATGTGACAGATGATGAGTCCATCAAACCATAAAGTGAATGTTTTTTTGTAAGATACAGAAAAGCTATAACTCTGACCAGCTTAGAACCGCTTAGCCACTAGTAACAGAACTAGTATATCTCCAGCCCATATCTTTATGTATGAATTACTGTATTTGTTTGAAACGATCTTTAGAAGTGTAAACAGAAATGACAATCGCTGTACGGTTTTGACCGACTGTAATAGGTCTGAAATGTGATAGATGATGAGTCCATCGTACCATGAAGTGAATGTTTTTTTTGTAAGATACAGAAAAACTAAAACTCTGACTAGCTTAGAACCGCTAAGCCACTAGTAACAGAATAAGTCAATGTCTCCAGCCAATATCTATCTGTGAATTACTGTATTTGTTTGAAACGATCTTTAGAGGTGTAAACAGAAATGGCAATCGCTGTACAGTTTTGACTGGCTGTAATAGGTCTGAAATGTGACAGATGATGAGATGAGAGATTTATGTAAGATACAGAAAAACTAAAACTCTGACCAGCTTAAAACCGCTTAGTCACTAGTAACAGTAAATGAATGGCTCCAGTGATTTACTGTATCTGTCTGAAACGATCTTTACTGCGTGATGAGATTTGATACGAAGCGAAGGTTAAAATCGTAAACAAAAGAATATTATGATTAGAAAAAAATATTAACTTTACATTAATATAAGAATAACAAATGCTACGGATATGAATGGGAAATGAGCTCATTTTAATTCTGATTTTACTCTTCTAAATTTGTATTTCAGGGCGATACCGCGTCTTATCTCATTATTTCAGTAATGTAATGGAAAGGCATTCGCTTTGCAGATTTGAAAAAGGAAATCCAATTGTTTGGGCTTTTAATAAATTAATAAAATAGGCGACTTGCTTAGGAACTTTATATTTAAAAGGTACAGAGAGAAATTTTATTGCGACGTGATGGTTGTTCGGTCTCTCTGTGGCAAGTGGAAAGTTTTCGGCCGCGGCTGTAGTGTTTAAGATCGTCGTGCGTGCGTGCGAGAGGGGGCGACAGCGGACTCCCCGCGCACCTCGCCTCACCGCCGCCCGCAGCGGTTGTTAAATGCTCGAACATCCTCAGGGGCCTTGAAAGCTGTGGCTTTCAAGAATGTTGTGCCTCTGGTGTCTTCTCCTGTTCTTCGATTTCTTCCTCGAGCCTGTCAGTGGGTAGGAGGCACATCTTATTGACGGCTCTCCTAACAGTACCTGTGGAAGAAATTACATCGGCCACCCTGTTGACGCCATCTGCGCCAGGAAATAGGCGGCTTATCCTTCCCATCCGCCATTGAAGGGGCGGCAGGTTCTCTTCCTTAAGGAGAACCACGTCTCCCTGTGAGATCTCACGCTGTGGTGACTGCCACTTAGATCGCTGCTGCAGCTCGCAAATGTACTCCCGGCTCCATCGTTCCCAAAAATGTTGGCGAATCTTCTCGATGAGCTCGAATCTATTTGGTCTGCTTGTGTTAATGACAACAGTGGGAATCGACGTCAGCGACCTCCCGATCAGAAAGTGGCCTGGGGTCAGAGGAGATGGATCATTAGGATTAGACGAGAGAGGAGACAGCGGGCGGGAATTTAGTATAGCCTCAATTTGTGTGAACAACGTCGCTAACTCCTCAAACGTCAAGACAGCATTTCCAGCTACGCGTTTTAAATGGAACTTGGCTGAACGTATTCCGGCTTCGAAAATTCCTCCAAAGCTTGGGGAGTACGCCGGGGAAAACATAAATTTAATTCCCTCATGACTAGCATATTCATAGACAGACCGACGGCTAGATCTCAGTAGTCTACCTAATTCATTGCAAGCACCCACAAAGTTCCTGCCGTTGTCGCAATATATTTCATTAGGCTTGCCTCTTCGCGATATAAACCTGCGGAGGCATAAAATAAAAGATTGGGTACTTAAATCGCTAACTAACTCTAAGTGAACGGCCTTTGTACTTAGGCATACAAATAAACATAAATAACATTTACTTATTCGGTTACCTCGCCCTTTTCGGCTGGCTATCATGTACGGTCCTGCGAAATCAACCCCACAAGTGTAAAATGGGAAGGTAGCATTTGTTCGCGCCTCAGGTAAATGCCCCATTATGGGTTGCATAGTTACAGCGCGCAATCTTGTACAAATGACGCATCGCCTCGCCACTTGCCGCGCCAAACACCTACCCCGGACTGGCCAGTAGCGGTCGCGAACGGATGCTAACAATAATTGTTGACCCGCATGGAATAGCCGTATGTGCTCATTAATCATTATGAGTTTCATAAAACGATGTTTCGAATCTAACAATATGGGGTGTTTTTTATCAAAATCAAATTTCGAATTATTTAATCGACCACCCACACGAATAATTTTATCTGAATCAATGAATGGTGTTAACTGTAATAATTTATTCTTTTTTGGCAAAGGTTTTCCTTGTTCGAGTAATTTAATTTCATTAGGAAACGACTGAGTTTGACTTAATCTAGTTAAAAAAATAATGCATTATCTAACTCAGTAACACTTAGTGGACCTGATAACTTTTCTTTCTTATTTTGAATATTATTTGCAAAGCGTAAAACAAACGCAAAACTTCTAATTAATTTTACATACGTAGAATACTTATTGAAATCAATCAAGTCATTGGAATGCGCTTGCTCGGATATGGATGACACTAATAGCGTGTTCATTTTAATATCGGGTAAATTTTCGTTTGAGTATGAATGCTGTGGCCATTCAGACTGTTCCTTTTTAAGGAACGGAGGACCCTCCCACCACAAAGTAGAGGACTCTAAAGCCTGAGGATCGACCCCTCGCGAAGCAAGGTCAGCTGGGTTCATACAGGTAGGTACGTGCCTAAATTGAAAGTCATGCGCTAGTTCGTTTATCTCGTTAACCCTATTGCAAACAAACATCTTTAAATTCTTTACATCTGTCTTCAACCAACCGAGAACGACTGTTGAATCAGTCCAAATAAATTTTGATTAATATTAATACGTAAAGATTTTAACACCTTGTGACATAAGTTGGCCCCTAACAAATTCCCCAATAGTTCCAACCGTGGAATCGTAATCGGTTTTAAGGGGGCAACCCTAGCCTTAGCGCATAACAGGTTAACTGTGACTTCGTCGTTCTTATCTACCGAACGTAAATAGCAACACGCTGCGAAAGCGTTCTTCGATGCATCAACAAAACAATGCAAATCTATCGCGATTGGGCTATGACAAAGAACGTTTCTCTTAATTTTAATGTTCGATATTAAATGTAAGTTATTAATGAAATTAAACCAAGTACCTTTAAACTTATCAGGTAAGGGATCTTCCCAAGTTAATTTTTCAACCCATAATTGCTGTAAAAATATTTTTGCCTTTATGACAACAGCACAAATTAGACCTAGAGGATCAAATATTTTGCAAGTAGTTGAAATAACTGACCTCTTAGTATGTTGTGAAGGCTGATCAATATTTGCTGAAAACTTTATTATGTCACCTTTTGGACAGTAGCTCAAACCTAATACACTGGACTCTTTAGTCAACTCAACTAAGTCGCTTGTCGTTGGCTCGTTAGACAATGCCTTTAAGCAATTAGTCCGTATTTTTCTTAAGGGAAAGCATGCAGAGCTTAAGACATTAGTGACATTTTTGTATATGTATTGTAATTCACTTTCTGTCTCTGCTCCCGTATTAAGGTCATCTATATAAAAATCATTTTTAATAATATTTGATATAGATTCATCGTTGCACTCGTAAGCTAACTGTAAAAGACACCTCGTACTCAAGAAGGAGCAGAGGCCATGCCATATGTGACAGTGTTTAGCTGTAATGTTTTAATGTCACGACATGTAGTCGAGTCCCTCCAGAGGATCCGCTGAAGATGACGTTGAGAGGATGCAACTCAATTTGTCTGTACATTTTTCGATGTCACCTAATAGTACGAACCTGTGTCCACGGAATCTTAATAATATGGATGTTAAGTCACTTTGAATGACAGGCCCTACAGCCTGAATGTCATTCAGGGATTTGCCTGACGAAGTCTTAGCTGAGGCGTCAAAACTACTCTTAACTTAGTTGTCTCACTTTTGTTTCGTGTGACACAATGATGAGGTAAGTAATTTCCTAAATTTTGACTCCCAATTACACTTAAATGACCTAAATTCTCATATTCATTAATGAACTTACGATAGGACTCCTTAAGTTGCTGAATTTTATTTAATTTATTTTCTAAGTTTTCAAAACGTTTCTTAGCTAAATAAAAGAATCACCGAGACTGGTTTCGGGATCCTTTAGCGGCATTTTACACAAAACCGTCCGTCGTCTAAACGCGTTGTGTTTTCTAGAAAATGGCTTTCACAAAACTGTTCTTCTAAAGAAAAGTTTTGATATCTGAAGGCAGTTCTTCAACCTCCCAGAACCTTTTAATAGTTCTGTCAATATCCACTAGGCTGAAATTACAATAGACCTTCCTTTGATGATGCTCCGCTTTTAATTAAATCCCTTAAATCGGCATCCATGACTGAGCAATGAATCTGATAGTAATACTGATTGGTCTGACCTTAAATTGCTAATTGTACTTGATGATGAGCCGTCGTCGTCAACGTGGCGTTGCTGAGACAGCTTGATCCGCCAAGAAACACCGGCCTTGCCAGCGCGATCGAGTTCGTTACGCAACGAATAGACTCGTCGTTTTAGCTGAAATAATCGGCAGAAACTGCGAATATAATATATAGGAAATAAGAGGGTAAGCAGAGCACACCCCTTTTTTATTGCTTATTCTTTGCTGTAGGTAGGAGATATAATATGGGCTTATTAGCGACTTTTATAATGAAGTGATTTATTTAAAGCAGAGAGGTTGTATTAAAATTCAAGCTTTGAATTTAAATAAAATGGCGGTAAAATATACCGTTAGAAAAATAAGTGCAATTTACAAAATAAATAAATAAAAAAAAAAACTGTATGGGCTTAAGCAATAGCCGACGTGCTGCAAATGGAAAGATAATACGCGTAACAGCTAGATACTATCTTACACATCGGAGCGCTAAGCTGCACACAAATTGGAGGCTGTTGTAGGAGAATTTAATAGTAAAGATAAGGCCATGTACTTCCCTCGGTTATCCAGTTTTCGCACGTTCCGAAAACCACGTGTCAGTACACGCGCCTTCCTTTCTTCCTTTGTTCCGTTGGCGGTAGCCGGCAGTCCGAAGATTGGTTTTCTTTAGTCTGTCACGGTCGCCAGTTATGTTTGGGCTTTTAATAAATTAATAAAATAGGCGACTTGCTTAGGAACTTTATATTTAAAAGGTACAGAGAGAATTTTTATTGCGACGTGATGGTTGTTCGGTCTCTCTGTGGCAAGTGGAAAGTTTTCGGCCGCGGCTGTAGTGTTTAAGATCGTCGTGCGTGCGTGCGAGAGGGGGCGACAGCGGACTCCCCGCGCACCTCGCCTCACCGCCGCCCGCAGCGGTCGTTAAATGCTCGAACACAATTTATCTACTTTGAAAAAATAGTCAACATTCTACGGAATTTATGACGTAATTATTCTTTACAGCCAGTTACAATTCACTGCAGAACGTATCTCATCATGCATTACTGGTTGACAAGTTCGCAGGTGTTTGTGTAACCAAACATATTGTTGCCATTATTTACGTAAATTAAAATAAAAATCCCATTCCCAAAAATAAATTCCAACAGAAAAGAACGTAGAACAACCGTTATAAATAAAAATAAGTATTTAAAACAATTATAATATCTTTATCCGTTTCAGCATTTCAAAGCTCATGCATCTAACATTGTTGTACGTACGTAGAGTACAGTTAGTATCGTATTAATTATATATATATATATATATATAAAATAAGTTATAGTGAGGGGTATTGTATAATAAAACGATGGGTAAGTCACTGAATATTAAAAGTCTAATTCTCCTAGGTACACAAACAATTTAAGATAAGAAAAATACAAAAAAAATTACAGCAGACGCGGGCGCACGCAATTCATTATTGGAACGGGAAAAACCTTTTTTTTTTTTTTTTTTTTTTTTTGTTCACGGGGAGGAAATCTTCAAGAAGATACCCCGCCTTCTGGGGAAGGCGGCGGTTATGTGGGGTTCTTACCCACTAAAACCTCCCAGTGGCCCTTTCCTCGGTGCATGACGAGGGGCTCCGGGATCTCCAGTGGAACGCACCGGAGCCCCTCTGCACTGTGCTCAAGGAGAGCACGTCCCGGGGAGGTTACTCCCTCCCCTGTGCCCTCGCAGCGCAAGGCGACACGGGCCAGCCGGTGTCGCCTTCTTCCCGGGTCCACTTTGGTGGACGACTCAGGCCCCACCCTTGTCGCCCAGTGAACCCGAGGCCCCTTTAGTCGCCTCCTACGACAGGCAGGGGATACCGTAGTCTTATTCTTGAGAGCCCAGAACTACAGGGCTGCGGGCCGGTCTCCCACCGGCCCGCCTGCGCCATCTCCGAACGGGATCGGCCCTCTCCCGATCCCGTTCTGCGGTCTCCTTCTGGGTCATTACTGACTCGCAGAAGGAGACCAGCGCCTTCCATTTAGATCTCCCCGCCAGCGCAGCCGCTACTGCCGCCGGCGGGGAGAGGTCTTGCCCGATATGCTGGACCAGGATCCGCCGCTCCGCCTCCCACGCGGAGCACACGGCTAGCGTGTGCTGCGCGGAATCCCGGTCACAGCCACAATGGTGGCATTGCGCGGTCGGTTCGCGCCCTATCCTGTTCAGGTACTCACCGAAGCACCCGTGCCCGGTGAGTACCTGTGTCAGGCGGTATGTGACGTGCGCGTCATTCCTCCTTTTAAGCCAGGCTTCGAAGTTCGGCAGGAAGGCACAGACGATGCGTTGGCGCGAGCAACGACGCTCCGAGAGCCGCTCGCGCCAGACCTCCATCGCCCGCCTGTGCTCCTGCCGACGCACCTCTCCCGACGGGAAAAAAAAAAAAAACGGGAAAAACCTTCGTCAACTGTCAAAAGGGCAGATACAGATAATAAAATAAAACTAGGTATGGCCGCGAGAATGGCGTATAGATCGATTTGCTACAAACTGTTTTATAAAGTCACTGGTAACAAATTTGACTAAATATATTGACATTCTAAAACTTACATACCTTTTGATTTCATAATTTTTTTGGCGGCATGTCAATAGTCGAGTGGTATATTTGACCCTAACTATTATTTATTTTTTGCGAACAGTAACCAAAACTAAACAAACAAACAACAACAAACTGAACTAAGCCCTAGTGACTGATGCCCTGTGGTACCTACTTTGTTTTATTTTTATTTCCATTTACATTTTACAAATCATAAAAGCATTGCATCGACACCGGCAACTAATGAGAAAAATCGACAAAAAACGATTACGAACTGAGCGACGTAACGCGGCGCGAACTTTAATTTGATTACTGCTGTTGTGAAAAAAATAAATGAACGACGATCTGAATAAATATGTTCAATTTAAAATAGAAAAAAAAAAGAATTTATCAAATCCATTTAATGTATATAACAAAGCCATTTTATTTCTTTATCATTTTTCATATTGGTGTAACGGTTTATTGTTAATAAAATTAATTCTGTAGTTATTTGTATAGTTCTTTCTTCGTTCGTTTATCTATAATTTCTGATCAAGCGTTTGATCCCATAACATGGAATAGTTTACCCGTGTCAGTTGGGATTAAGCGCTATATATATATATATGTAATCCTATGTCCCCTAGGTGGGGCAGAGGGCGTCCACAGTGATCCTCCATCGCGTTCGATCTTGGGCTTCACGCTTTATGTCGTTCCATGTCTTCCCGATGTTCTTCGCCTCGTCTGCAACTGTGCGGCGCCAAGTCTGATTAGGACGGCCGCGCTTGCGCTTTCCTTGCGGAAATCAAGGGCCTGCTTGGGAATGTGATCGGCTCTTCGGAGGGTGTGGTCAATCCAGTTCCATTTGCGGCGCCTTATTTGGAGGTCTATCGGACTTTCACGACAGCGCTCCAGAAGATGTTCATTGGAAATTTTCTCGGGCCAGTAGATACCGAGGATTCGGCGAAGACATCGGTTAACGAAAACTTGGTTGATTAAGCGCTATACTAGATGTAAAAAAACGATCACCATCAGCATTGCCTTATAACACTCGCAACATAAAAGGAATTGCAAGTTGTAGTGTTAAATAGGAGAAACAGGATATTAAGAACTTACAGGCAAGAGTTAAATGAAAGGGAATTCAAATACCTTTATCTTACACCGGTACTGTGAGGATGTAGCACTGCCGCTGTCGAATCAGTTTATTAATTTAGTAGTACGGAACATTCTAATAAAACATAAAAAATAAAACAATAAAGCATTTAGATTACTAACACATAGATTAATAATCCTCAAATATGTCTATATATATAAATATTTATAAAAGAGAAAGTGTGTGAGTATATTCCATATAAGCTCCGAAACGGCTGGACCGATTCCAATGAAACTTTCAGGGAATCATCAGATTGACTTTGTGAGTAATCATATAAATTTTGGTGATGATCGGAGTACTCCTCTTTTTAACTGTAAAACAAGCCATACATTTTATTTCATTTCTGACATTGAATTGAACTTGAGCCCGATATGTTTTGGTACAAATGATAAGAATGATATTGTATTTACTGATATATACATGGATGTGGGTAATGATCTTCACCCGCTCTAGAAGAGAATGAATAAGTGAATAATTTAATATATTGTGAGAGTTAAATTAAATATTTAATGATGTAAGTTTATTTTTTAAATAAAATAAAACAAAATCTTGCCTGGCTGGGTACGCTAGTACATAATAATTATGGCCAAAAGTACGCCCAGATTATAAAACAAATGTGTATTTGTCCCGGCTATTATGCTTCAAACGGCAATGCTAAAAACTTTGTACATAATTATATTACTAGTATTCTTGTGAGCCATTCCAATTAAGCTTAAGCTTGTGCTAGGGGATGGTTTACGTCAAAAGTGAAATAGTGGATTCATAACAACGAAATTATGTTTCGAAAACTATTAAGGGTATTGACGCTTTTTATAAATTTTAAATAAATTAGTCATAATTTGAGAACGACCAGTCATCGCCTTATTTTATTTTATAGGCCGTATTTCACTTGGGGAGCCATGACATAATTTGATACAATGCCTTATTCCCGGACGTGCGAGGATGATATCAAATTCAGGCCGCACAAGGCACACTGGTTACAATTGCTACAGTTTATTCAAGACTACGGCAACGTTAGTGCTCCAACATTGGATCAAGTGAGTAATTTTTGATGAAATTTGTGAACAGCACCGCTAAAGTAACTACAAGTCACTGAATCAGTGTTTAATTTATTCACTACATATAAGTTATTATAAAGTTATCCTTTTACATGGGAGGAAATGCCTTAATTCATAGCGACCTAAGAGCTATGCCATCTCTCCGGTGAAGCAGTCAAGGCCAGCTTCTCTGGCCAATCTGTGTAGTTAAAAATAAAGAAAAACAAACAAACAGATAAATATTATACTTATATATATATAAAAATATTTACTTAGAATATAGTAGTTATCAAAAAAGAAAAATCATTAAGATACGAAGATAAATACTTACTAATTCTATTTGTTTCTCTGACCCCCTCAAGTCAGAGAAACAAATAGAATTTCCCAGGAAAGGGCAAAAAACATGTCCTTTCCGGGGAAAACACTTAAAAAATCTGAGTAGTTCGTCATAAAAAAAAAATCGTAGACAAGATATAGATAATTGATAAGTTATACGTTTTATAAGTTTTATATTACGTATTTATTATTTGCACAGACAGAATTTCTGAATATTACTTAGTGTTATAAGGAAATGTAAGAACAAAATTTCATCAAGCTAAATGTAGACACTTTCAAGACACTCCTGTAATAGTAAAGCTAAAACGAATTTAAGCTTTAATGGCTCGAGTGCCCGTTCTGTCTGACACGAAACTAGGCTGTTTAAATAATTTAAGTGATTCAATTTCATAAACGACAATTAGTTATAGGGAACGTGGAGAATTTCATAGAAAAGTATGCTGTATGCTACCAGCGGTGTTCAAACGAGTTTACACACTTTAATGCCGACAACAAACCCGTATTGTATATGTTCATTCATGTTCTTGACGATCCGGACGACGCGATTACCATTGCACAGGCTAGATCTTTACAAATCTACAAAGCGTCCATTCGCGACCGTCGGAGGTTGCGAATAATCCTCGCGCGTTACCGCTATTTTATGGGCAGGCCTCACCCCTTAGATGTTAGGAGCGTTGCTGGAGTTTCTTCGGCCACTTCTTCTCCCAGCGCCAACGCTTCCCGAAGTGGCACTCAAAGTTAGTTTAGCTTTTGAATGTCCCTTAGATTATCCGTGAAATAGCAAACGACCGAGTCGTGGTTCGGCCCTCTCGGGCGCCCTCGGATCGGAATGCTTACGCGTAACATAGTAACCGTCCAAGCCTAGGTTACCCCTCACCCGGGGACCCTTGTATCGAGTTACTAGCGATAGAGGTTCAGGCTAAGCGACCTAAGAGCTATGCCACCTCTCAATCCGGTGAAGCAGTCAAGGCCAGCTTCTCTGGCCAATCTGTGTAGTTCGTCAAAAAAAAATGTTCATTAACAACAGTAATCACTTAACATGAGGTGGAGCTGTAAGCTCGTTTGCCCATTTTCCTAAAAAAGATATTTACGTATAAAGAAAAGATATGAAATCTCTTTACTTAAATTTATTATATTATCTATATATATAATGTGTGGGTTTGTTTCTTATAGGCTCCGAAACGGCTGGACCGATTTCAATTAAATTTTCAGGGAATCTTCAGAATGACCTCGCGAATCCATCTTTAAGTTTGATGACGATCGGAGCACTTCTATTTTTAAACTGTCAAACAAGCCATACGTCGTAATTTTATTTCTGACATTAACTTGAGCCCGATATGTATTTGTATAAATGATAAGAATTATATTAACTGATATGTACATGGGTGTAGGTAATGATCTTCACCCGCTCGAGAAGAGAAAAGAAGAGAATGAATAGTATTATATATTATGAGAGTTAAATTAAATATTTAAGATGTAAGTTTATTGTGTAAATAAAATAAAGCAAAATATAGTCCGGCGAAGTGCTTTTTTTTAACCCATCGGTCATTTCTTTTTAATGTCATCTTTTTTTTTTGTTAACGGGGAGGAAATCTTCAGAAAGATACCCCGCCCTCTGGGGGAAGGCGGCGGTTATGTGGGGTTCTTACCCACTAAAACCTCCCCGGTGGCCCTTTCCTCGGTGCATGACGAGGGGCTCCGGGATCTCCAGTGGAACGCACCGGAACCCCTCTGCACTGTGCTCAAGGAGAGCACGTCCCGGGGGGGAGGTTACTCCCTCCCCCCCTGTGCCCTCGCAGCGCAAGGCGACACGGGCCAGCCGATGTCGCCTTCTTCCCGGGTCCACTTTGGTTGACGAATTAGGCCCCACCCTTGTCGCCCAGTGAACCCGAGGCCCCTTTTAGTCGCCTTGTACGACAGGCAGGGGATACCGTAGTCTTATTCTTGAGAGCCCAGAACTACAGGGCTTGATCACTTTTAATGTCATCTATTCCAACTTGCATCCAATAAAAACATTTTTGTATTTTTGCATTAGATTGAATATAAATTTATATTAACTTAATATTTTTCCGTTTAAGTAGTATAATATTCTTTTGTATAATGCAAATTCTATAGAATATTTTAATTACTACAACCCAGTTAACCGGTTTATCTTTAGTCTATAGTCAACTCAATATTGCGCTAACCGGACAGGATCTACAGGGAATTCCTGGACGTCGATTTGACATATGAAAGATTTATATTTCATATACGCACAGTTACGAACTCGCACCGCGGAATTTCGTTTTGGAAACTCTGTTTATTTTTAATCTACCTCAACGTTGATCTGACAGTGAACAGATGTGAATAGTGGGGAAAATATCACAATATTTCTCCCAGCGCCAACGCTTCCCGAAGTGGCACTCAAAGTTAGTTTAGCTTTTGAATGTCTCTTAGATTATCCGTGAAATAGCAACCGACCGAGTCGTGGTTCGGCCCTCTCGGGCGCCCTCGAATCGGCATGCTTACGCGTAACATAGTAACCGTCCAAGCCGAGGTTACCCCTCACCGGGGGGACCCTTGTGTCGAGTTACTAGCAATAGAGGTTCAGGCTAAGCGACCTAAGAGCTATGCCACCGCTCAATCCGGTGAAGCAGTCAAGGCCAGCTTCTCTGGCCAATCTGTGTAGTTCGTCATAAAAAAAAAATATCATCAAAACACACAAACACAAAAAAGCGAATTCCGGGCTTGTAATAAATATCTTAGTTTATCTTTATTTCTCGGAAGCAGAAATAAAAATAAATTATCAAATCCTGGTTCGGTTTGCTTAGCAGATGATCAGTTCCACATATGAAACGGTCATCGGGCTATCTCAAGACAGAATGCTGTCGTCAACAGTCAACAAGTCTTAATTCCGTCTCTCTAGTACTTGCGCGGTGTTACGTATAATACGCAGATCCCGAAAATCGGCCGTTTATTAATTCGGTAATTATTTGGTTTAACCACATACTCGGTCCCCAGGGGAAGGACGAGTTATGTCGGGCTCGCACCGACCAAACCCACAAGATGTTCCACCATCATCACATATTGAGGCTACACGGGACGCTTATGGGAACGCTTGTAATAGCTACCGTAAAGCAATCAGCAATAAAAAAACATGCTTTTTGTGTTTTTGGTATTTATGGCAGGTGGTGATAATTTGCCTAAAGCAAAAAAAACTAATCGTCTCTTTATTTAATTTATTCTTTTTACATTAAAGTTCTATGACATATATATAATATTATTTAAATATATTAACTATTACATATATACCCGTTATCACTACAATAATGTAAGGCACTTATTACTGAATGGCTCCAAACCGTCTCGTACGACTGACTATACAGAAGATCTTTTAAAAACACAATAAAGATGTTCAGAGTAACCCACCCCTACTTCATACTCATACCTACATACACAATAACACACGCACACTTCAACACACGCAACCTTTTACACACAAACACACTCACGCATACACACTCGATCAAACTAAATTACATATGATATGTTTTTAATTTTAGTAAATTTTGAATTTTGTATTGAATAGTTTGGAGGTGCGTTAATAGCGACACAATTCACTACTGCGGCTATTATCGATCTAGTTTGTACATGTTTGATTTTTTGATTTGAAATTAAAATTATTATTATTTAATGTTAAATGTCACAATTGTCAGTGTCGTGACATTCATATGAAAGAGAGATATAGTTGGAATAAGCACATAAAATGTTGTTTCTCTAAATATTCTAAAGGGACGCAGTCTTTCATTTCAAGGATACGTATAAACTTCATTATAAAACAACATTGTTCTTAATATTTTTATTTATTTATAACTATTATATTATATATTTATAACGATAAAGCAACCAAAATGGAACCACAACAACATAGAGGTGCTATTTTACGCTGGTGCTCTAACCACGTCTAAGAATCCTGGTAGCTCAGTGTCCGGGCGGTCACTACAAATTACATAGTACGCAACACGACTTCGACCTATAAATTTGTTGGTGCAATTTTATGTGCTAATTTACCACGTGCTCGGTGGTGAAGGAAAACATCGAGAGGAAACCTACATGTCTTAGAAAAAATTTATTTTAGGGCCGCGTGGCGGACTTATTACCTACTCTCTTTACAGAGAAAGCCTGTGCCCAGCAGCTGGACATAAATAAATGCTTTAACTCTAACTTTAACAAGACAAGTAAACAGGTAAAACTCTTAACAACTTATAAGCAAAATGACTATTTGGTCTGTACACGGTCTGTATAAATTATTTTTCATAAAATAGCAAGGTTCCTATCGTCTCGTGCAGTAAACAACGACGAGCTAATTAAGAAAGTTACAGAATGATGTAGCCCCGCGGTTAACTTGAACCACTCAATTTTCTTCACCCCTGCCCGAAGCTACTACTGCATTATCTCAACTCGGATGATATTAAAACAAAACTTTGATTAAACTAACAATGCAGTCGCTATAAACTTGAATCAAGCTAGATAATTTCATAATCCGCTTCTTTCAAAGTAAAAAAAGCTTTATAACCCGCCATCTTCTTTTCCCGTACATACTAAATATCATATATGACAAATGACCCATCGTCATAGACACAAATTGACGTACTTGCATTGCCCCAATTCTTTAAGCAGGCATCTCGACGGTTTTTCGAGACTGCCACCAAACATTCTAACAAACTTCTTGTAAGTGCCGCCACTTATAAGCCTTCCTATACTAAATTCCGTCGCGTCGCCCGGAGGCCGAGACACGTTCTTGACGATCCGGACGACGCGATAACCATTGCACAGGCTAGATCTTTACAAATCCACAAAGCGTCCATTCGCGACCGTCGGAGGTTGCGAATAATCCTCGCGCGTTACCGCTATTTTATGGGAAGTCCCCAGCCCTTAGATTTTAAGAGCGTTGCTGGAGTTTCTTCGGCCACTTCTTCTCCCAGCGCCAACGCTTCCCGAAGTGGCACTCAAAGTTAGTTTAGCTTTTCGAATGTCCCTTATATTATCCGTGAAATAGCTACCGACCGAGTCGTGGTTCGGCCCTCTCGGGCGCCCTCGGATCGGAATGCTTACAAAAAAATTCATGGGGTGTGACGTCACAAACCCCATGAATTTTTTTCGAAATTTTTCTAAGTCCAAGATTATCCGGTTTTATGGGGGTGTGACGTCACAAACCCCATGAATTTTTTTCGAAATTTTTCTAAGTCCAAGATTTTTCGGTTTTATGGGGGTGTGACGTCACAAACCCCATGAATTTATTTCGAAATTTTTCTAAGTCCAAGATTTTTCGGTTTTATGGGGGTGTGACGTCACAAACCCCATGAATTTTTTCGAAATTTTTCTAAGTCCAAGATTATCCGGTTTTATGGGGTGACGTCACAAACCCCTGAATTTTTCGAAATTTTTCTAAGTCAAAATTATCCGGTTTTATGGGGTGACGTCACAAACCCCTGAATTTTTCGAAATTTTTCTAAGTCCAAAATTATCTGGTTTTATGGGGTGACGTCACAAACCCCATGAATTTTCGAAATTTTTCTAAGTCAAAATTATCCGGTTTTATGGGGTGACGTCACAAACCCCTGAATTTTTCGAAATTTTTCTAAGTCAAAGATTTTTCGGTTTTATGGGGTGTGACGTCACCAACCCCTGAATTTTTCGAAATTTTTCTAAGTCAAAGATTTTTCGGTTTTATGGGGTGACGTCACAAACCCCACGAATTTATTTCGAAATTTTTCTAAGTCCAAAATTATCCGGTTTTATGGGGTGACGTCACAAACCCCATGAATTTTCGAAATTTTTCTAAGTCCAAGATTATCCGGTTTTATGGGGTGACGTCACAAACCCCATGAATTTTCGAAATTTTTCTAAGTCAAGATTTTTCGGTTTTATGGGGTGTGACGTCACCAACCCCTGAATTTTTCGAAATTTTTCTAAGTCAAGATTTTTCGGTTTTATGGGGTGTGACGTCACAAACCCCACGAATTTATTTCGAAATTTTTCTAAGTCCAAGATTATCCGGTTTTATGGGGTGACGTCACAAACCCCACGAATTTATTTCGAAATTTTTCTAAGTCAAGATTTTTCGGTTTTATGGGGTGACGTCACAAACCCCTGAATTTTTCGAAATTTTTCTAAGTCCAAGATTTTTCGGTTTTATGGGGTGTGACGTCACCAACCCCTGAATTTTTCGAAATTTTTCTAAGTCAAAATTATCCGGTTTTATGGGGTGTGACGTCACCAACCCCTGAATTTTTCGAAATTTTTCTAAGTCAAAATTATCCGGTTTTATGGGGTGTGACGTCACCAACCCCTGAATTTTTCGAAATTTTTCTAAGTCAAGATTTTTCGGTTTTATGGGGTGACGTCACAAACCCTATGAATTTTTTCGAAATTTTTCTAAGTCCAAATTATCCGGTTTTATGGGGGTGTGACGTCACAAACCCCATGAATTTTTTCGAAATTTTTCTAAGTCCAAAATTATCCGGTTTTATGGGGGTGTGACGTCACAAACCCCATGAATTTTTTTCGAAATTTTTCTAAGTCCAAGATTTTTTCGGTTTCATGGGGTGTGACGTCACAAACCCCTGAATTTTTCGAAATTTTTCTAAGTCAAAGATTTTTCGGTTTTATGGGGTGTGACGTCACCAACCCCTGAATTTTTCGAAATTTTTCTAAGTCCAAGATTTTTCGGTTTTATGGGGTGTGACGTCACAAACCCTAATGAATTTATTTCGAAATTTTTCTAAGTCCAAAATTATCCGGTTTTATGGGGGTGTGACGTCACAAACCCCATGAATTTTTTCGAAATTTTTCTAAGTCCAAGATTTTTCGGTTTTATGGGGGTGTGACGTCACAAACCCCATGAATTTTTTTCGAAATTTTTCTAAGTCAAAGATTTTTCGGTTTTATGGGGTGTGACGTCACCAACCCCTGAATTTTTTCGAAATTTTTCTAAGTCCAAGATTTTTCGGTTTTATGGGGGTGTGACGTCACAAACCCCATGAATTTTTTTCGAAATTTTTCTAAGTCCAAAATTATCCGGTTTTATGGGGGTGTGACGTCACAAACCCCATGAATTTTTTTCGAAATTTTTCTAAGTCCAAGATTTTTCGGTTTTATGGGGGTGTGACGTCACAAACCCCATGAATTTTTTTCGAAATTTTTCTAAGTCCAAAATTATCCGGTTTTATGGGGGTGTGACGTCACAAACCCCATGAATTTTTTCGAAATTTTTCTAAGTCCAAGATTATTCGGTTTTATGGGGTGTGACGTCACAAACCCTATGAATTTTTTTTTTTCGAAATTTTTCTAAGTCCAAGATTTTTCGATTTTATGGGGTGGACGTCACAAACCCCTGAATTTTTTCGAAATTTTTCTAAGTCAAAGATTTTTCGGTTTTATGGGGTGGACGTCACAAACCCTATGAATTTTTCGAATTTTTCTAAGTCCAAAATTATCCGGTTTTATGGGGTGTGACGTCAAACCCCATGAATTTTTCGAAATTTTTTCTAAGTCCAAGATTTTTCGAGTTTTATGGGGTGTGACGTCACAAACCCCATGAATTTTTTTCTGAAATTTTTCTAAGTCAAAGATTTTTCGGTTTTATGGGGTGTGACGTCACCAACCCCTGAATTTTTTCGAAATTTTTCTAAGTCCAAGATTTTTCGGTTTTATGGGGTGACGTCACAAACCCCATGAATTTTTTTCTGAAATTTTTCTAAGTCCAAAATTATCCGGTTTTATGGGGTGTGACGTCACAAACCCCATGAATTTTTCGAAATTTTTCTAAGTCCAAGATTTTTTCGAGTTTTATGGGGTGACGTCACAAACCCCATGAATTTTTTTCGAAATTTTTCTAAGTCCAAGATTTTTCGATTTTATGGGGTGTGGACGTCACAAACCCCATGAATTTTTCGAAATTTTTCTAAGTCCAAGATTTTTTCGAGTTTTATGGGGTGTGACGTCACAAACCCCATGAATTTTTTTCGAAATTTTTCTAAGTCCAAAATTATCGGTTTTTATGGGGTGTGACGTCACCAACCCCTGAATTTTTTCGAAATTTTTCTAAGTCCAAGATTTTTCGGTTTTAGGGGTGTGACGTCACAAACCCCACGAATTTATTTCGAAATTTTTCTAAGTCCAAAATTATCCGGTTTTATGGGGTGACGTCACAAACCCCATGAATTTATTTCGAAATTTTTCTAAGTCCAAAATTATCCGGTTTTATGGGGTGTGATCACAAAACCCCATGAATTTTTCGAAATTTTTCTAAGTCCAAGATTTTTCGGTTTTATGGGGTGTGACGTCACAAACCCTATGAATTTTTCGAAATTTTTCTAAGTCCAAGATTTTTTGGTTTTATGGGGTGTGACGTCACCAACCCCTGAATTTTTCGAAATTTTTCTAAGTCAAAGATTTTTCGGTTTTATGGGGTGTGACGTCACCAACCCCTGAATTTTTTCGAAATTTTTCTAAGTCCAAAATTATCCGGTTTTATGGGGTGTGATGTCACAAACCCCACATGAATTTTTTTCGAAATTTTTCTAAGTCCAAAATTATCCGGTTTTATGGGGTGTGACGTCACCAACCCCATGAATTTTTCGAAATTTTTCTAAGTCCAAAATTATCCGGTTTTATGGGGTGTGGACGTCACAAACCCCATGAATTTTTTTTTCGAAATTTTTCTAAGTCCAAGATTTTTCGGTTTTATGGGGTGTGATGTCACAAACCCCACGAATTTATTTCGAAATTTTTCTAAGTCCAAGATTTTTCGGTTTTATGGGGTGTGACGTCACAAACCCTAATGAATTTATTTCGAAATTTTTCTAAGTCCAAAATTATCCGGTTTTATGGGGTGTGACGTCACCAACCCCATGAATTTTTCGAAATTTTTCTAAGTCCAAAATTATCCGGTTTTATGGGGTGACGTCACAAACCCCATGATTTTTTTCGAAATTTTTCTAAGTCCAAGATTTTTCGGTTTTATGGGGTGTGACGTCACAAACCCCACGAATGTTTTCGAAATTTTTCTAAGTCCAAGATTTTTCGGTTTTATGGGGTGTGACGTCACAAACCCCATGAATTTTTTCTGAAATTTTTCTAAGTCCAAGATTATCCGGTTTTATGGGGTGTGGACGTCACAAACTCCCATGAATTTTTTTCCAAATTTTTTCTAAGTCAAAGATTTTTTCGGTTTTATGGGGTGTGGACGTCACAAACCCCATGAATTTTTTCTGAAATTTTTCTAAGTCCAAAATTATCCGGTTTTATAGTGTGACGTCACAAACCCCATGAATTTTCGAAATTTTTTCTAAGTCCATGATTTTTTCGAAATTTTCTAAGTCCAAGATTATCCGTTTTATGGGGTGTGACGTCACAAACCCCACGAATTTATTTCGAAATTTTCTAAGTCCAAGATTTTTCGGTTTTATGGGGTCTGACGTCACAAACCCTAATGAATTTTTTTCGAAATTTTTCTAAGTCCAAAATTATCCGGTTTTATGGGGGTGTGACGTCACAAACCCCATGAATTTTTTTCGAAATTTTTCTAAGTCCAAAATTATCCGGTTTTATGGGGGTGTGACGTCACAAACCCCATGAATTTTTTTCGAAATTTTTCTAAGTCCAAAATTATCCGGTTTTATGGGGTGTGACGTCACAAACCCCATGATTTTTTTCGAAATTTTTCTAAGTCCAAGATTTTTCGGTTTTATGGGGTGACGTCACAAACCCCATGAATTTTTCGAAATTTTTCTAAGTCCAAGATTATCCGTTTTATGGGGTGTGACGTCACAAACACCATGATTTTTTCGAAATTTTCTAAGTCCAAAATTATCCGGTTTTATGGGGTGTGACGTCACAAACACCATGATTTTTTCGAAATTTTCTAACTCCAAGATTTTTCGGTTTTATGGGGTGTGACGTCACAAACACCATGAATTTTTTCTGAAATTTTTCTAAGTCCAAGATTTTTCGGTTTTATGGGGTGTGACGTCACAAACCCTATGAATTTTTCGAAATTTTTCTAAGTCCAAAATTATCCGGTTTTATGGGGTGTGATCACAAAACCCCATGATTTTTTTCGAAATTTTCTAAGTCCAAAATTATCCGGTTTTATGGGGTGTGACGTCACAAACCCCACGAATGTTTTCGAAATTTTCTAAGTCCAAGATTTTTTCGGTTTTATGGGGTGTGACGTCACAAACACCATGAATTTTTCGAAATTTTCTAAGTCCAAAATTATCGGTTTTTATGGGGTGTGACGTCACAAACACCATGATTTTTTCGAAATTTTCTAAGTCCAAAATTATCCGGTTTTATGGGGTGTGACGTCACAACCCCATGAATTTTTCGAAATTTTCTAAGTCCAAAATTATCCGGTTTTATGGGGTGTGACGTCACAAACACCATGATTTTTTCGAAATTTTTCTAAGTCCAAGATTATCCGAGTTTTATGGGGTGTGACGTCACAAACACCATGATTTTTTCGAAATTTTTCTAACTCCAAGATTTTTCGGTTTTATGGGGTGACGTCACAAACACCATGAATTTTTTCGAAATTTTTCTAAGTCCAAGATTTTTTGGTTTTATGGGGTGTGACGTCACAAACCCCATGAATTTTTCGAAATTTTTCTAAGTCCAAAATTATCCGGTTTTATGGGGGTGTGACGTCACAAACCCCATGATTTTTTTTCGAAATTTTTCTAAGTCCAAAATTATCCGGTTTTATGGGGTGTGGACGTCACAAACCCCATGAATTTTTCGAAATTTTCTAAGTCCAAAATTATCCGGTTTTATAGTGTGACGTCACAAACCCCATGAATTTTTCGAAATTTTTCTAAGTCCAAGATTTTTCGATTTTATGGGGTGTGACGTCACAAACCCCATGAATTTTTCGAAATTTTTCAAGTCCAAGATTTTTCGGTTTTATGGGGTGACGTCACAAACCCCACGAATGTTTTCGAAATTTTCTAAGTCCAAGATTTTTCGGTTTTATGGGGTGGACGTCACAAACCCCATGAATTTTTCGAAATTTTTCTAAGTCCAAAATTATCCGGTTTTATGGGGTGTGACGTCACAAACCCCATGAATTTTTCGAAATTTTCTAAGTCCAAGATTTTTCGAGTTTTATGGGGTGTGGACGTCACAAACCCCATGAATTTTTCGAAATTTTCTAAGTCCAAGATTTTGGTTTTATGGGGTGTGACGTCACCAACCCCTGAATTTTTTCGAAATTTTTCTGTCCAAGATTTTTCGGTTTTATGGGGTGACGTCACAAACCCCACGAATTTATTTCGAAATTTTTCTAAGTCCAAAATTATCCGGTTTTATGGGGTGTGGACGTCACAAACCCCACGAATGTTTTCGAAATTTTTCTAAGTCCAAGATTTTTCGAGTTTTATGGGGTGTGACGTCACAAACCCCATGAATTTTTTTCGAAATTTTTCTAAGTCAAAGATTTTTTCGGTTTTATGGGGTCTGACGTCACAAACCCCATGATTTTTTTTCGAAATTTTTCTAAGTCCAAGATTATCCGGTTTTATGGGGGTGTGACGTCACAAACACCATGAATTTTTCTAAGTCCAAGATTTTTCGGTTTTATGGGGGTGTGACGTCACAAACCCCATGAATTTTTCGAAATTTTTCTAAGTCCAAGATTTTTCGGTTTTATGGGGTGTGACGTCACAAACCCTATGAATTTTTTTCGAAATTTTTCTAAGTCCAAGATTTTTCGGTTTAAGGGGTGTGACGTCACAAACCCTATGAATTTTTTCGAAATTTTTCTAAGTCCAAGATTTTTCGGTTTTATGGGGTGACGTCACAAACCCCATGATTTTTTTCGAAATTATTCTAAGTCCAAGATTTTTTCGGTTTTATGGGGTGTGACGTCACAAACCCCATGAATTTTTTCGAAATTTTTCTAAGTCCAAGATTTTTCGGTTTTATGGGGGTGTGACGTCACAAACCCCATGAATTTTTTCGAAATTTTTCTAATCCAAGATTTTTCGGTTTTATGGGGTGTGACGTCACAAACCCCATGATTTTTTTTGAAATTTTTCTAAGTCCAAGATTTTTCGGTTTTATGGGGGTGTGACGTCACAAACCCCATGATTTTATTTCGAAATTTTTCTAAGTCCAAGATTTTCCTGTTTTATGGGGGTGTGACGTCACAAACCCCATGAATTTTTTCGAAATTTTTCTAAGTCCATAATTATCCGGTTTTATGGGGGTGTGACGTCACAAACCCCATGAATTTTTTTCGAAATTTTTCTGAAATTTTTCTAAGTCCAAGATTTTTCGAGTTTTATGGGGTGTGACGTCACAAACCCCATGAATTTTTTCGAAATTTTTCTAAGTCCAAGATTTTTCGGTTTTATGGGGTGTGGACGTCACAAACCCTATGAATTTTTTTCGAAATTTTTCTAACTCCAAGATTTTTCGGTTTTATGGGGTGTGACGTCACAAACCCCATGAATTTTTTCGAAATTTTTCTAAGTCCAAGATTTTTCGAGTTTTATGGGGTGTGACGTCACAAACCCCATGAATTTTTCGAAATTTTTCTAAGTCCAAGATTTTTATAAATAACAATATGAAAACGTGCATATTTGCATTCGCACACGTATTACAATATACCATACAGAGAATACACTCTGCTTAATCCTTGCAACTAAAGTGCAAAGCCTATTTGCAAAGCTTAATGGTCTCAAAGTGAAATAGATTTAGACTTTATTATTACGCTTTTGGCCATAGAGTTAGAAATGTTTCTATTTTAATAATATTATATATACCTACCATAGAGTTCCACTTTTATCTATCTTTGTCAGTTTCATGCAATTCTCAAAGACCCATTGCTATTGGAAGGTCTATACAAACTTTACTTTAATTTTCACTTAATTTGATTGTATCATCATCATCATTTCAGTCGTAAAGCCATCCACTGCTGGACATAGGCCTCCCCCAACGATTTCTCAAAGGACCGGTTGTAAGCGGCCCGCATCAAGCTGCGTCCTGCGTCCTTTATGAGGTCGTCAGACCACCTTTCGGGTGGACGTCCCACACTGCGCTTGCTGGTCCGTGTCCGTGTCCGTATAGGTTAGAGTAAAAAATAATTACAAATTAGAAAAAAATTAATTAAACTACCACCAACCAACCACCGATCATTTTTCGCTGGACCTTTTTTTATGAGGTATAAACTAGTGCTTGATCACGATCCCACCTGGTGTTAAATGGTGATTTAGTCGAAAGATGGTACGCGCTAGTTTAGTAAGTGCCTATTCACTCTCTTTATAATGAACTATGCTACGCTGATTAGCTATAGGCAAACGACCTTACGGCTCACCTGATCTTTAGTGATCACCGTCGCCCATGAACATCCACCACACCGGAGGAATTGCAGGTCCGTTTCCGGCCTTTGAGATAGAAATAGGCTTGCTACCAGCGTCTCCTTTCGCTGTCCCCGTAATCCGAAGCGGCTAATGCTTCGGCGTCATCGGGACTTCTCTAATTGCCGGAGAAGTCCCCTTTAGAGGAAGAAGCCCGGTCTTTGCCGGGACCGGCCGGTCATTATGGTGCCCTGTCGCTGACATATCCGGGGCACTCCACTTATAACGGCTAATGGCATTCGCGGAAGGGCTAGTGAGTAGGGGTCGCCCAGACCGATTTCCACACATCCCTCCGGGCCCACCCAGGGTTCCGGAAGATGTTCCGTAAAAAGGTTTCCCCCCGTAAAAAAAAGGAATAGGCTCGCTTTTTGAAGGTCCCCAAACGAAAAGGTTCGGAAACACCGCTGGTGACAGTTGATCCCACGGGTTGACAGTGCGTGGAAGACAGTTCCTACAGTTTGACAGAATTTTCACTGTGCCTTAAGTAAACGTTACACCATAGGAACCTTCGAACACTGTCGTCGTCTATACCATAATGAATATAACGAGAATTTGTGAGCCGAAAATATTTTTTTCATCTTCAATGTACGCAAGAATCCAACTTCTTCTTTCCAGCTACACTTCTCCTATATATTGTGTATGTGTATTTCTTGACTACGCTTCGAAACCCTTTATGATTGGTACCATAATGATATACATACCTGGGAGTTCGTACGAAAAGATGTGATAGATAATATAGTGAAAGAATTTATTACTTGAGGATGAATGGATCCGAAATAAATATTTTTTACAATTATTTTTTTGGGTTTATAAATGAATAACATAAATCTACTTATTAGTTGATTTGACATAATTTTATATTTACAATATAATAGGTATTTTGGAAAATATTTAAAAGAAAATAATTGTTTTAGTCTCACGACTCCAATTTATAAGTTCTAAACTGACAATAAAAAAACCGGTGTAGTCTAAGAGTACGTTGTATACTATTTAATGCAGAAAAACTTTATCATGAATTCCGTTCAAATTTATTTGCCTCCACGAGTCAGTCAAAGTGATTGATGTTTTCATAAAAGCATGCTATGAAAACACGAAATGTGTTTGAAACAGTAATTACCGAAATTCCACACAATTATTAAGTGGTTTGTTGTAGGCAAGTAATTTGGTTTGACGGGACATGAAAATAATTGAAATATTTTACAGTAGGTATTACTGAACTTTAGTCACGAAAATTAAATAAATAGATAACGCTGTGTCAGAAGTGTGACGCTTTAGTAATATTAATTCAAAAATTATTTGAATAATTCTGTTACAGACACACACTCTTATTAGTCAAGCTAGTATATAGGATAATGTAGAGCAGTGATTCTCAGCCTTTTTTTGTTGCGGCACATATTTAACGATTTCATAATTTCGCGGCACACAAAGAAAAACACAATTATTATTTTTTTACACACTGCATAAATAGTTTATGAAAAAAATTTAAATATACGAAATAATAATATAATATTTTTCTTTTTAAATGACATAATTTAATAATATTAACATTAATATATATTTGCAAAATTTGGCGGCACACAAAAGTGCCGCGGCACAGTGGTTGAGAATCACTGATGTAGAGGAAAGAAATATTTCAACAAATTCAGTATTTTTCGTTTTTTGTAATAAATGAACTCTGAAATTAATGAATCGAATTTATTAATTGTGAATCATTTTTTTATTTTTATATTTTAAATTTATTTTTATCTCCTAATCAGATTCATCAAGATTAAATTTTAATTATGTGACATAATTTGACACAAAATTTTAATAATTATTATCTAAATACTTTTCATGTTCAAATTAGAATATTGTATTAATAAAACATTAAACTGAATTAATAAAAACGCGTGATGAATTTTAAATGTTATGTCTTAAATATAATGTAAAATTTAAAATATTTTAAGTGGTTATGTCTGTTTTATGGATTCTTAATTACTAATGACATTATATTATCAGATTAATAACATATTATAATGACATGATGAATGGTAGCCATTACTTTTCCTGTGTATTATCGCGGTTGTATTAAAGAAAAAAATCTAATGGAAAAAATTAAAAGAAAAAAATAGTAACGTGTAATCGAAGTACAGCCATACGTTGAAAAGACTCGATATCGAATGCAGCGTGCAACACTCGGAATATTAAAGCTTTTACCATTTCTCCGAATAAAAGTGTTCAATATGAACGTTAGACGAATCGAACTGACGTCTACGTGAAAAAATGTAAATGGAAAGAATACTACGCAAGAGTATTACACGGATAAACGGCGTGGTATTACACTATTTTTATTTGGATATACTATTTTTAATATGTAAGTTATAATATTTTGTTATAGTAGTTGGTTAGCGTCAATAGCAATAGGTTTAGGGTACGTCCTGCGAAAAGGTCGTGGGTTTCGAATCCACCATTCGACTATTGCCGTGAACCATCTCCTAGCTCAAGCTTAAGCTTAGTTGGAATGGTTAACAAGATTGTTAGTAATATTTCTGAAAAAAAAAATGAAATATTGGTAGCTTTTTTTTTTTAAATAAAAAAATATTAGAAGCCACTACGGCTCAGTGTCCGGCCGTCGCCTCAAGTTACATTGTACGATAGCAAACAGAGTTCGATCCCCGGTGCTGGCACCAATAAGTTTATTTGTAAGCGCTCATTTAATCACGCTCGGTGGTGAAGGGAAATATGTAAACACGCGTAAATGTTTTAGAAAAAAATCTGAGTTATGTAAAGTAAGCCAATCCGCACTAAGTCCGCGTGGCTGACTATGCCTTTATACTGTCTTTACAGAGACGGCATGTTAAAGAATATATAGTCTTTTTTTTTTATATTTAATACAAACAAAAATTTCCATTTAAAAGTCTAGAGAAACAGGATCAAACAAAACATGTTCTCAAAATATGATCTAAGCTACGTCAACAAAGATTGTTTGCTATTTCCGCAATAGTGATAGCCTAATGGCTAAGATTGACTAGACTAGATTAACTTATGATCTGTTGGTTGTGAGTTTGAATCCCAGTTAACTTGTAGCAATGAGTTGTCGTTTTCAAGTCGACTACTTGACAAAAGGTGCGAGTTGTGTGCAAGACGCGATCCACACGCATGTCCAGTGCGTGCGTATCCCGTCTTCTGCAACCTGTTAAGATTGTCTATCGTAATTGCAATCTCTATCTTTTCGTCCGCAATCTTTATATAAAAAGCGATATGTTTATGCGACTCCAAAACGGACAGGACGATATTGATGATTTTTTTATATTGGTGTCATATAATAAAGTATTTATATATATTCTTATTCTAGGAAAATGCGGCATAAAAGTCAAACAACTGCAATTGAAGCAGTTTCTCGTTAGATAAAAGAAATGCTAGGTTCTAATTTATAAACAAGTGTTCACTCGTGACTTACAGATACGACTTACAATATAGCACTACGACCTATGGCTTAACGATCCATTCCATGCTTGCTAACATAAATTGTAGAAAAACGGTCAACGATCGTCCTAAACCACGCGAAACGAGACATTGGTTTACCGTGATTTAAACGAAATACGCGAACATACGGTTCTCTTTTGCACCATACGTAAGGCAATGTGTGCTTTATTATATACTAGCTGCGACGTGTTACCCGCGATTAAAAACGATGTATTTCTTTTTTTCTAAAATCAAAGCAGTTACCTAAGCATAGGACTTTCACTAGCAGATACCATCAGCTATCTGCTAGTGAAAGTCCCGTCAAAATCAGTCCAATTAGCCAGAACAAAAGACAACAAGAAGACAGACGGAGAGATAAACAAAAATTTTATTTTGGTATATTTACGGTAAACACATTTATATGCGTGTAAAAAGCAGTTATTTTAAAATTATGAACACTCCAATTTTATTTATTTAGTGCAACATCAAACATCAATATGGTCTAATCATCTGTCAAGATCGAAAACCACATTTACAGAAGTACCAGTAGTAATTATTTTCAATACTATTTTTAAATGTTAAATCAACTAGTAAACAAAATATAAGATTAATATACATTTTAGATTAGTTAAATAACATTTTAATAGGGTTAACAAAGCACCAATCAGTCTCAGAACAGTTGCAATTAAAAGTTATAAAATTAGAATTAATAATAACTTTACATAAATCCCAAATAAATTTGAAACAAAACAAACTAAAAGTGATTTATTCTAATTAAGAGTTATTGAGAAGTTTGGGTTCGCTCAATGAAATGATTTGAATTTTCAAACTTTCATTCACTCACTCACTCAAAAAACGATATTACAATATTACGATAGTGGCAATAAACTCTAGCGAAAAGTTGAAAAAGATCATATTTAATCGATCCCTACTTAGTTCGTTAATGGCTGGTTAACAACTCCTTAGTGACTGGCACTAACCTAGTGACAGTCACCTAAGAGTTGCAAAGGTTTGAACTAGAAGTATGCTATCATCTAATAGCGCCATTGACACATATAGGCTTTGTATTGCAGTCATTTTGTGCCCATAAACTTTCTGTTTTTTTTTTTAATTCGTCATTCACTAATAGTGCATGGCGGATGGCTCAAAGGGATTTAATATAGAAACAGTGTTTTGTATATTACTTTTTCTGTTATTTCTAAAACCAGGGCGCTATCAAGTATGGAGTAACATTATAATTCTCTATACTCTAGCTCTAATTAAATCAAACAATACATTGATGCTATTTTGTTAAATCCGAATGTATTGTAACATCTGCAGTCAATTTGCCGACTCTGTTAAAATTGCTACGCTTACATTACTGCATTTATATACCGATTGCCTACAATTCCCTTCTATTGTACTTCTATTGTGTTTCCTTTGTAACAATATATAGGTAAAAAAGTCCTCTCATTCCAGAAAAAGCGAATGATGGAAGTTATTATAGCAGCTTTTGTAAATTAAATATATTTTTTAAAACACGTTCAGAATGGTAGTCAGATATTGCAGATTTACATCTTGGACAGTCCTGGTACTCTTCTGTCGTTTCATCCATATCTTCTCACGTAGATATAAGTCTATTCTGAGAACTTTTATTACAATATGTCACCAATCTGATCGATATTATTTTTTTTTCTAGCACGATACTGTGAATTGCACTATATATTTTATAGTCTACTTCCTCGTTCAGTATTTCATGTCTAAACCACTGAAGCAGGGGTTATAATCGAAATAAGAATTTAGATTATAACGTCCCCTTTCACGCAGCACATCTTTTACAATTTTTTCTTACATTATTCTGTCACAGCAGACTGACCAATGGCCGCTTACGTTATTATACTACATTTATAATTATCCGCCATACCTACATCACTTTTGACGTACTCGTAAAATGAGTGCGAGCAGCAGTGTTTCATATCGCCAGTATATTCATAAGCTAAAAATAATTTTAAATACAATCTCTTTTTTAATATAAATTCAAGGAGCAATTTTGAAATTCCAAAAAGTTTACCGCGATCGTATGTCGTATTTATTAGTAACTATAAATTTTATATTATAATATAATAAGAGCTCTCACGTCCTTTTAACTTTAGTGGCGTAGATAGAAACAGTTATCGCTGTGCGCTTTTCAGAAAGCTTTTTAGGTCCTATATCTGCCAGGAGTTAGGGCAGTGGTGGGCAAACTTTTTGGTTGGTGGGCCACAAATTGTAAAAAACAAATTTAAATGGGCCAAAATTTTATCGAAATTTAATTAACAAAAAATAATGGCTAATTTAGCAAATTACACAAATTGCTGGTGGCTATTTTTTTTTGTCTTTTTACGTAAAAATTTACGACGTTATAAGTTACGTTATAAGCATTTTTTAACAAACCAAAAATGTTAAAAAGTTGTAAACATTATAAACACTACTGATATAAATAAAAACAGAACATATTTTACAATACCGATTGCAACACATCAAAAATATTAACTCAAAAAACACTTGGCGGGCCGGATGAAACGTTTTAACGTGCCAGATTTGGCCTGCGGGCCGTAGTTTGCCCACCACTGAGTTAGTAATAAGAATGTTAATCAGGTAATCTTAACTTAATCATGTAGCATAACACCGACAGCAACGTTGTACACGAAACATGCCTATCGTAGACCTTTCATCTAGACAATATTTCAAAACGTTAATAATAGTTCCTGAAAACGATGACAAACTATTCCCATTTCTGAATTACAAGAACTGGCAATAGTGTTCATTTGAACACTCAAGCTTCGTAGAAGCTTCAATATTCGAACGGTCTCTTTGTATCGGGCGAAGCTATTCATTGGATGCTCGAATCAGCAGTTGGCTCTACCGTACGATATTGCACGGGCCCTTTAAGTTGCAAGCGACTGGACGACAAATTCGAACGATTTAAGTTGTCAATGGAAACGCCAATTTCAGCTGGAAGCTCTTAGGACTGCACTTTTTGAAATTGACTGTTACATTTTGTCGTATACTTTTAATACAAATACCGGCACACAATAGTAAGTTGGGATCTCGCTAAAGTTATTAATATTTGCTATTACGCTGTAAAGTTACATTAAATTGCACAAAATATACAGGACACAGAAATTAATGCGTCCAAAAAGCTTGAAACGGATAACCATGGGTTATTAACATAAGATTTATATTATATAACTGTGGTGCAAATGCCATTAATACTGAGTGTCTTACACACCTTAAAAAAAGTTATAGATGCAACCTATAGACGCATATGTCCCACTGTTGGGCTCAGGCATCTGCTGGACATACACCTTAATTTATCTTTATGCAAGAACGTGTACTGGCTGACTATTTATATTTTCTTTTATGAAATATTTCCAACATTGACATTAGACATTAAACATGTAAACTTTAAAATTATTAGTTATTAATTTAAAATTCAAAATTATAGTTGTAATAATATTTAACCATGTACGTAGATCCCAGCCAATTAAACTGCATGAATTGTTTTAAACCTACATTACGCAGGCCTGCAAACTTCAAAGCAAAAGATGAATACGAGTGCTACACTGAAAATTATGTCAAATGTTTCTGGGAACTGTGTGATTACCAAACAAGCACAGAAAGTTTCGTCTCAAAGCCCAAAGAAAAAGGTATGACTCGTTTGCCAAATCCCTTAAATTATCCGTGAAATAACAACCGACCAAGAATGCTAACTCATGCATAGTAACCGTCCAAACCGAGGTTGCTCTCCCTCTCCCCGGTGACGGACCCTTGTGTCGAGTCAAAATTCTCCAAACTTTTTAAAGAGCCACAATTTTGTTTCTTGCTAACAATAACTAGTACTTGCATCAATAAAGTTAGTACAAAAAAGCAGTAGCTTTACATCCAAGAAGCCGGATGTGGTTCGCGAGCCGCGGGTTGCCTACCCCTGGACTAAGCGATCCCATATATTTTATATAAAATATATTTTTTCTTTTTTTTATGTATAATAATGTCTTTCTAATTATTTCCTTATTCATGTATATTGATCAAGAACACAAAAATTTTCTTGTTTCTTGTTTTTTAAAAGAAAACTAGCAATATTTCTTTTTTTTTCCTGAAATATTACTAACAATCTTGTTAACCATTCCAACTAAGCTTAAGCTTGTGCTAGGACATGGTTCACGGCAATAGTCGAATGGTGGATTCGAACCCAGGACCTTACGATTCGCAGGCCGTACCCTAAACCATTAGGCTATAGACGCTTCAAAGAACACAAAAATTAAGAGATAAACTAATTTTTACTTTCTTCCACACAACAAAATTATGGAATCAGCTACAATCAGTCGCGTTTCTCAGCAGATTCTCAACGACTTAGAGACATTAAAGTCTAACTCACCTCCAACTCCAGCAGTTGGGTCCCGACATTGGGTGAGCAATAAGCTTGTTTGCCTCCATCCATCGAAAAAATCCCAAACTACATTTAAATATTTAATAGGAACCATGGTAGCTGTGTCCCAGCATCTCATTTTGCAGGGCTGCGTTGAGGCGTATTTCCCAATTCTTTCTACACTAAAGGGCTATGCCCCAATAGTAGAACATATAAAGATTCTTTCTTTGTAGCATCTGAATCAAACCTATTTATTCATTTAATATTATTATACTTTTACAGTAATCACTCAACAACCACGGAGAGGTATAAAGTTACCAAAACCAAACTTTAATTGCCCTCTATCCTTAGATACAAACAGAGAGAAGATAAAAGAAGGTAGAATAAAGGATAACAGAATTAAGGAAAAATAATAAAGCATGTGACACACATATATCATTTAATAAAATCTACATCATGTAAACTTTTTTGATTTAAATATAATACTTGTCGCACATTAATATTAATTCTAGATTCTTTTACATAATTTTTGAACAAGTTCCATTCTTTATTATCAATATTTCTATTCATATTGTATATTAGCTCTTGTTTATCTGTGATGTATTTAAAATTTATCACTTTTTCATTATTTTCCTTACCAGATTCTCCATCGTTCCATGGATCCTGTGTTGTAGACACAATTTTCGGTACAGCATGGTAAGAGAGACGTGCTTCTTTGGACATAACAGCTATATCCCCACTCTCAAGCATGATTGCTGATGGTTCGACACTTTTCTCTCTCCCTCCTATTAAAAAGATTGCTGACTGACCAAAACTGAAATTTTAATTGTAATATTTACAACTATAATGCTTTTACTTTAGTAGAAGGGTTTCAAATTGGTACTAACACCGCAGCAGTTGCACTTGTGCAGTTGAGCATTATGGAAAAATTGCATCATAAGCATATGATCGCTTCTGCATTTCACCGGGTGAGTGACGTACCAGCAGCCTAACTTTTCATAAACATTTGGCAACAATGTCATAATGTTTCTGATAGGTGTTGTTTTTAGGGCAATAACTTGATATGATCTATTATGATGATATTAATATCAGGTGATTGTGACGCTTTGCCCCATCTTCAATAATTAATCTGGTTGTTACATAATTAATCAATAGTTTTTAAATGTCCATTACCTAAAAGAAAACAATGGTGCCTCCAAGTTAACCTCAGAATGATCAGTATGAGCCGAAAGTGTGGACCCCATATGGTAATAATTAACAATTGCTGCCTCTGCTTTGAATTGTTTGAAGCCTAGATAATAGGCTACACTATCGCAAAGTTCAGCCAAATCTTCAGGAAACACTGATTTATTATCCTCACTGTATACCTGTAAAATAATAAAATAGATTAAGAAAAAAACAAATATACTAGAAGGTTCTCAACAGTACTTTGTACCAGTGAACTACGAACATTCAAATGTGGGAATTCATATGGAAACATAAAAAAAAATTACTTGCCATAATTAAAGTTTGTCATATTATTGCAGTAAACTAAAACTCGGAATCTCATTTAGAACTTAATAAGCTCTATATGAAACAGATATGGAATTTTAATTTGATTACAATTCTAATTACTATATATTATATAATAATTCAGTAATAAACTTTATTATTCAGTAATAAACTAGTTACTAGTTCTAGGATACAGTCCTTCCTATAATCTGATACTGGAGATCAGCTTCTAGATATTGAGTTCATACTTCAACACTTAAATACTGGTGATTTAGTTTTCTAGTGTAAAGAATTATTCATATAAAAATATAAAAAATATTTAGGGAAGTTTTATATTTTATCAATAATTACTATATATTATATTTCATATACATCATATTTCGAAAAAAATACATTTTGCCTTACTTTCATTCTCATTGAGAACTTAAGAATTATTATTTAACCTTATAACTAGTTCATTTTAATATGTTAAAAAATGCTTTCTATATGATTGAACAAATGTTTATCCTTTTAATCCTAAAAATGTAAAAATGTAATATTAACATTGTACTTTTGTGTCCCAGTTGTGGTGATAACCCAGAGTTGTCCATCGCAGCTTTTTTTGTAACTTTCTGTCACATTCTCCTTTCTTATAACACTCTTTCCACCAATCATTTATAACCATTTCAATATCTATATTAGTTTTATTTGGTTTCCTTGAATAATTCTCTAAACATTTTCTAATCCAGTAACGCTGTCCAATACTTGTAAAGGGATTCTTAATAAGCATCAATCCGGGATGTCTTAAAAATTTATAAGTTTTCCATTCTGTGACAGGTTTTAGTCCTAAAACTTCAGTTCTTGTATCATCCAGAACAGCCCTTGGACTACAAATCTCGACCTGGAATAGAAGTATGACTTATGGTAATAATTATTATAGCATTCAAGTATTACATATACGTACATCTAGTAAGTTTCGGTGACTTTTTACTGAGATTTAGTAATCTTTTCGTTTTCACACATCATTTCATGTTATAATCATATCAGTGAAAACAACATACCTTTTCTGAAATGTTATCATTTTCCAACGATATTACATCGTTAAGCTTTGGTTTTGGGTTATTACACTTATAATACTTAAAAATATGCATAAATAAGTTATCATTAACTTGATCCAATGTTCTTTTCATTTTTACGATATGAAAATTCATGAAAATATCATAACTGAGTTTCTGTCACTTCTTGAAACTTGCTATTACTATATATTCTTTTTATAATATAGAAACGTTTTCCTATTTTTCGTTTCGTATCCGTATCTAAACCATATCGTCATAATCAACTTTGATACTTAATCACTGATCAGATCGAAATAGTACGTAATGGTACGTGAAAGCACTGTGTGGTTTTAATTTTATGCTGCAAGAGTTTTATTTTAATGCCAGTAATACTATTTTTATTTTTAGAAGAAAATACACAAACATTTATTAAATCTAATTTTATATATAAAATTTCATAAAGTTTAAAACTTTCGACCTTTCGTTGGTAGAGTTAATAAAAGCAAATTTTTGGTCATTTCCAAGATATAATAATAAAAAATAGACGTTTATTACACATCTCACCTACTACAAAAAATAGCACTTATTTTAGATTTTGTAGAGGCGATACAAGAGCTCTACTCAGGCTACCGTCTCTTTCGACTGCGGCTACGGAGTCGCCATCAATGCAAACGCAGAAATTTTTCCACTATTTATGAGAAAAACATAGATAGGTTTATTCCTAACTTCGTATCAATTTCGGACTAACGTTTCTCGAATATTATTATTAGATCTAGAATTTATAGTAGTCCTATTGAAACATTTAATCGAACTTCGATTTACAATGCTATCCTGCATAGAATAACTGTTAATATACGTTAGAGAAAGCAGTAAAAGTCGATAAAAGAAATAAAAATAATTGTATACTCTTTGGGTTACTTGTCAATGTCAAATTGACAAGACTAGTAATTGTTACATTGATTCTAGAATATTTTGATTTACCCGAATTATTTTTTTGTTTGCAATATAAATGTTAAATAATATTAAACGCTTAATACAATAATATTACTGTACTATATTATTATAACTGTATATATATAATTATTATAAAATGAGTACGGCTGCTTCAGAGGAAACGACAGAGGCAATAGAGGTAAATAATATTATTAAGTATATTTAAACTCTACTTACACTGTAAAATATTTTTAGTACACGTACTATTAAAAAAGTTACGTTAGTGCTTGAGAAGCGAGTAAGACTCTACCTCAGTCGTTTTCTCCTATACGGTAGGTATTACTTATTTTAACTCTTTACAGCACACTTAGCTTTTGTATAACATAGTCAGTAATCTTATCGCCTCCTAATCTTGTGTAGTTATTACTACTTTTTATTTATATGGTATAAAAACATTTCATTCAACAACAATTCATCCTTATCCAGTCCAGATTAAAAGTAATTTGATCTAGTAACTGATGTAACTAACATGTCGATATAATATCTCTGGTCTACTTTTAATTACCCACCTGAGAAATCAGGGGACAGGGGAAACAAAGGGACACTAACAGTGCAAACTCTATGAATGCTGCTTTTCCTATATATATAAAAAATATATTAGTTTTACTATATCTAACAAATTTCTTTTATATTTTACAGGGTAATGGGGAAATTGATGGTAAAACAAAGTTGAGGAAATGGTTAAATATGAACTTTAAAATAGAGATGACAGATGGTAGGGTGTTAATAGGAGTGTTTCTTTGTACAGATAGAGATGCTAATGTCATTTTAGGTAAGTCCCATCTCTGTGTCCTGTATCTAACCAGTGTATGAATTTTAACTTTTGTTTCAAATAGTGAGGAATTTCAAGTTATGGAATAAATACTCCCGATAAACGCAGCTCTATTACTCTAAGCAGCACTGCAATTGCCTTTGTAGCCCAAGCACAAGATGGTATGTTTATAAAAAGAGTCCCTTTCCACGGCTTCAACTCATAAACTCATTTCACACAATGGTTATTCATTTTATGGCTGACATGGCTGCCCATTTTCACTTCAATTTGCTAATTCACCTTAGTTTTCTGTTGGATCACCTTGGTCCAGATCAGATTCTTCAGGGAGACTCCAAGCAAAGGTCTTGCCATAGTATTGGCCATATGTATAACACTATACTATTCTATATAAAAGTCTAAAGACTACTACTACTAAATTAAACTACTGAATTATTATATATTCATAGCACAATTAAGCCAAACTAATGTTCCTTATTATTGTATAGAACTTTTTGTCTATATTTCAGGGGCCTGCTCTGAATACCACAAGAACAATGATGGTGTAACTGAAGAACCAAGAGTGTTGGGTCTAGTCATGGTGCCAGGACGTCACATTGTATCAATAAAATTAGATGACACAATGGATACATCATCACAAAATTTCTATTATGAGGAATAAGTAGACTCCGTTCTGTTTTTAATTTTTATCTATTAATTAGGGTAAGTAATAAAAACAAAATTACTATTCAATTTTTTATTGTAAATCTGCTTTTAAGTTTCCAATTAATTGATGTACAATTTCAACTTCTTGATAGATATTTTTTGATTCATTTGCAAATGGATTAAATTCATCTGAATTGACAATGTTTATAGAGGATAGTAAATCAGTCAGGCGTTGGCTTAAATTGTTTATGCCTGTTTTTGGGTCGCATAACAGACTGCTTAGTAATTTATAATTCAAAATTTTCCTCAGGCATATGTATGGGTGTAATATTGTTGACATTTTTTTTAAATTACTGTAATAATGTACACTTATATTTCTAACATCTTCTTCTTCATCTTGCAGCAGAATTACTGCAGTCATTATAGATATTATTTTTGTTTCATCTGATAATTTACTTATTTTATGAGCAAGTTCGTTATTTGCGAAAGCAGATATCATTCTCATATCTACATCCGACTCCTCGGGATTACACAGTTTCTGGATTATTTTAGTTACAACTAAAATTGTGTCTTCTTTGATAGTTACTCTTGCAATAAATGGTATTATGAATCTTAATTTATAAGATGAATTATCATTTTTAAGATATTCAATTATATCTCTATTATTAATATGGTCATCACAGTCTAATTTAATTAAGCAAGATATTTTATAAAGTATTTTCCATAACACAAAACTACACATCCTCTTTGGAAAAGTTAGTAAAATATCAGAAATTTCTTTCAAGACTAAGTAATCTATATCAATTTGCATGTCTAGTCTTGCATATAAAATTTCGCAATGCTTTTCGTATTCACTGGTGGCTAAAATCATTTGTACACATTGTGGCAATTCAACCCATGGACAGTTTTGCAAATATTTACGAATTCGGCTGTTAATCCACTGAAATTGTCCAGGTTCATTTAAATCAGTGTGTAATAAAACATCTTCTAAATCGGAAAATGTATACATCTTGTTTACAACATTTTCTACTAATTCCTTGCAGATATAAGAATGTGGTCTGAATGTAATATCATTAAGCTTGTTCTTCAATATTTCAAATTGATTTTGATATTTACTGTCTTTGTAATAATTGGATGAGTATAATAAAAGTAGAAGACAACCATGAAGGAAATTTTCTTTTGGTCTTTCTATTTCAACAAGTAACTTATAAATAGTGTCAAAAGAGTATATATTAAATATACATTTAGCTGTGAGTCGCCGTATTGTATGTATAGGGCTTCCTAACAATACACGAAGACTCTTCAATAAGTCATTATCATCTTGCAATTGAGCATTTAAATCATTTGAAAATTATATCTCTTTGCAATATTACCTAAAGTATTTAATATGGGTAATAAATTGGAATGTGACTGTAGCAAGTTTTGCTGTCATTTACTTTCAATTGATTCAGTATAAACATCCATAATTGAGGAAAATGTGTCCGAAATTCATCACATGCCACTGTCGCTGTCACTTCATCTTCTGAACCAGACGGTTTCTTTTGTCCTATTAGTTTTGGTATGAGACCACCATACAGTTGGAGGGCTGCATTTCTAAAAATATGAATGAATTATAAACATAAAGATGAAAAATAATTTATTTTCTTACACAGGCATGGTTAATGTCCTACTCATATGGCCGATGAGCATGGTGCCTTTGAGCCAATCAATTTCATATTTCAACTGACTTCAAAAAGGAGGAGGTTCTCAATTCATCTGTTTGTTTTTTTAAGCTGGTGTTTCCCATATGGTCTTATATCAATTTGTCCAATTCCATCCATGAGAAAACCATGTAAATCTTAAATTTGCATCAAATATTTACACCACAAATAGATAAATAACTCAACTGATTTCAATGAACCATTTTTTATTGAGAAGGATGTACTTAAGAGTAGTTTGATGATAATTTGGTTATGTTCTGATTAATTATATTCCTACGATAATTCGGAAATACAAAGATTCCGTGCGTAATAGCGTTTAACATTTACTTAAATTTGAAGTCGGTTTTTGTTTTTGCTCGTAAAATATATTTGTTTATCATCTAAACCAAATTTATCATAATTTTTCATTACAGAACACAAAGCAATCCAGATCTACATAGAGTGATATTGTTGATATTATTATGTTTTTGAATAAACATAACGAATATAAACAAACATAACTTTAATAAAGGTGATGGGCACTATCACCTACTTGCAATCTAAAATTAAGCAAACCAGAAAAGCAAAGATACAGTGAGCGCACTTTGTGTTGTAGTCAGTAAGGACTCAGCCAGAGATGGCCTGATTACCTGACCCTTCGGAACAGCAGCAAATAGCCAAAACAATATTTTTCAGTTGTGTTACTTGTACAAAACTGCTTATGAATTATTCTTAGACTGACTTATATATTACGAAATACACCTAATATCTTGAATATGTGTTAATTTTTCATCACATTTTATTATTGAATATGTTTCAACTACCTATAAAATAAAACTTATTACTATAGGTATGTATTGATATTATAAGCAAGAGTTGTATGAGGAAATATCAGTATGTATTTGTAATAAAGACGATACCTTATTTGCCAATGTGGACTTGTCAGATTTTCAAATGCGAGCTCTGCTAATTTTGCAGAATAATACATGACTTCTGTAATCAAACTGCTGTCCGTAACTATTCTTGTTAAGAAGTGTATATATATCGCCTTTGGCAAATCTTTCTCATCATCCAAATTCCGCATAACAGTTAAATCATTTGCATCATTATCCAACTTTTTGCAAGTCTCCAATAAAGTATTAATGAAGTAGTGAAACAGTGTCTTAAAGAGAAAGTCACTAATTAAAATATACACAAGCTGTTTATTAAAAGTAGAGATGTGCCGAATATTAGTATAAAGCGAATCATTGACACTAGCTTGTGCAACTATTTAAAATGAAATGGCTATTAAAAAAGCGCGGGGACTCATGGGGGGATCATATAATTTTCATTTTCATCTTAGACGTAAAAATAAGTGTATGTGTTTTAAAAAAGACTTGGCTTAAAGGTCTTGTTACCAAGCCATAAAATATTCATTAATCAAGCTATTAAAAAAAACTTAATGTTTTTCTTTAAATAAAGTTCTTTTTCTAACACACTGTAATATTCGCTGAATTAATTTATTATTTTATAATATCAACAATTTTTAGGACGCCGTAATTTCCAATATTAAGTTATTTTATAAAGTCATAATTCCCAGTATACCAATATTATTTTATATTAATATTTATTTGAAATCAACTTTAATTTTAAAACAATATCGATTTTTTTTGACGAACTACACAGATTGGCCAGAGAAGCTAGCCTTGACTGCTTCGCCGGATTGAGAGGTGGCATCTCTTAGGTCGCTTAGCCTGAACCTCTATCGCTATTAACTCGACACAAGGCTCCTCCGTGAGGAGTAACCTTGGCCTGGACGGTTGACCTAAACAATATCGTTCTGACGAGTCAGTTTACTACGCAGTAAAAATTTAGTGAATATTCGGTTCAATACATATTAGACCGAATGTTCGTATTCGGTTAACTAATATTCGGCGCATCCCTAATTAAAAGATACACACCTTCTTTTTTCGCATATCGTTACTCACGATTCTATGAACCATAATCGATAAACCTGCACCTCGTCTGGTAACAGAAGCCATATCATTAGCTTCCAAAATCAATTCATTTAATTTTTGCTTTAATAGAGACATTGGTAAATCTGTAAGTTGATTTCCTGCTGGTAATGTTGTTAAATGTTGTATTGCATCACCTGGAATAAACCAATACCATTTTGGTGAATTGAGTATTTAGAGAGTTGAGTTTCCATCTTGATAATAATTCAATAAAAACAAACCTAGAGCAACCCCAGCCGCCTCAATGGCTCCTTTATGGCGGGATGTCTCAAGTACATTAGTAATCACATGGAGGGATTTTTCGCATGTATCCAGATAAATATCGAAATCGCAATATTTGATCACAAGTGCTGCCAATTCACAGGATGCCTGTGAAATAGACAAGAATAGGCTTAACTTTTATTTATACTAGCAATTGTTTTTCAAACGGCTTCAAAAAAGGAGAAGGTTCTCAATTCGTCTGTATATTTTTTTTAACTTTCGACTAGGTGAATCGATTTTGATAATTTTTTTGAAAGTTGGCGCTTGCCATGTGGTCCCATTCAATTTGGGCCAAGTTTGAATGGCATCTATGAGAAAACCATGTAAGTCTTAAATTTGCATTACGTATGTGCGTGACAAAAGGACCAATAACTCAATTTGGGGTGATACAAATTATTTTGACGATTCATTTTTATTGGAAAAGATATACTTCAACGGTAGTTTGATGAGAGTTTGGTTAGGTTCTGATTAATTCTATTTCGTAATATTCCTGTCCGATTTGAAGTTGTTTTTTTTTTACTCATAAATATACCGTCTTTTCAATTTAGGCCTGACATCATACAACAGGCACACTATTAATTGGACTTGAGAATAGTAAGCCGTCAAGCCACTTAGCTGCTTATATGTATAGACAACTATTGATCATTTATTATACCTTCACATTTAACCACAAACAATTCAAAACGATTTGTTCTAATCCCGTTATCTTTGCATTATCTTCATTAGTACTGGTGTAGCCTGACTTTTCTATAATTTGTCGTACCATATCACTCATTTTGGAAAAATCTGAGCTAGTTGAAACATCTTGTTCCCATACAAATTGATTAGAAACGCCTTCTAAAATATCCAATAGCGCCAATATCGTATCTTTGGAAATTTTTAATCTATATGATGATTGTAGACATGCTTCAAATATTGCACTTAATATGCAAATGTTTGAATGTAACTGTTTTCCATCTTCTATTGATTCCATTATATCCCTTTTTGCATTGTATTCCGTAAGCAGCTCAGTGTAAGCAAAATGAAATATTTCCTCTACATTTCCAAACATAGCTCTTTCTATGCAGCCTTCTTTTAAGACAATTTTGACTAACAATTTGAACATACTCTGTGCACAACTTATCTCATAAAAGAATTTACTTTTGATTTTAAATAAAGCCTTTTCTATAATTTGATCTATAATTATCGGTTGCTTCAACTGTGTTCTATAATATATCAATAATAATTGTAAGACATTCTCTCTTATATCTTCTGCGGGGTCACTTAAAAGACTTATTAATTTCTCAATAATTTTTTCATTAAAGAGGATCCATTTTCCATTATCAGAAACAAATTCCATTAAAACATAATTGGTTTGCTTTAACTGCTTTTGTCTCTTTTTTGGAATCTCAGTAACACAGTTAAGAACTGTACTAGCTATTTTGACCGTTGTAATTTTACGTTGATAGTTTCCATTTAAGTTCAACGAAATGATTATAAAGTCTTGTAGCCTAGCACAAAAAGATAACAAGTTGTCTTTGTCATTTCCTATACTATTTGCCTTATTTAAATGCAATGCTTGAATATGGTTCAGAAAACTATTCAAACTGTTTAACATGCTCAATCTTAATACTGTGCAATCAGAATTTACATTATCAGAAAGAAAGTTCAAGATGATTTCATATTCTACTTCATTTGGCCAAGATTTGTCATGTGAGACACAAACTAAATCAAAAGCCGCTATTCTTATCTGAGGATTACAGTGTTCAAGACCACAAAGTATATTTTCTTCAATATCTGTTGTTCGATTCCAATTCTTCTTAATTAAGCTCTGTTTATTACATTGCCTCATTACACTTAAAATACCATTTAATCGTTGTTCCGAATTCTCAGATTTTTGCAATGAATTAAGTATCAATTGACCTACTAATGGAAACCTTTTTAGTGTTGTTAAACACCAGTAATTGATAAAATTATTCATGGCTTTTTGTGATAAAGGGCAAAAAATTTCCATAATTTTGTTCATAAAAATGGCTTCCCATTCTTCCTCTGAATGTAATTTTTTCAAAACAGAATAATACATATCTGCGCCTGCAGAAACTAATCCGGTTTATGTAAACTATGCAAAAGCCCATCAATTAAGTTATATTTCTTCAAAAAGGTATTTATTTTTCCATTATATTTGTCTATAATCTCCGAAAATGTTAAATATTTAGCTTTATTCCAGTAAAATTCATTAACTTCTTCTATAATTGCCTTAAGCATGTTGTTATCAGCTACTGAGATAATAATTTGTAAAATAAATTTATTCCAATTTCTTGTTCCATTAATTGAGTTTTCCCAGTTATGGTTCACCAAATCTAGCAATCTTAGTTGATTATGTTTATTTAATACAACATCCTGTAAATTTGTTCCTAAAACTTTTTTTAATGAAACTAGAATTTTAAAAACTATGGTTCTATAATGTGAATATTCATAGGCCATTCCAGTAAGTAAGTTAAATGCTGAATTTAAAATATTTCTTAAAATACAACAAGAGTCACTGCCCTTTTGTGTGAGAAAATTGGACTGAAACATTCCATAAATAATGGATAGAGTTTTTTCCTTGCTTTCATTAGTATTGTCACTCTTACTTAATTCATTATTAATATTCTGTAACATTAAATTTGAAATAGTGTTGTCCATTTCAATCATACTAAGAACAGTATAAAAGCATGTTGAACATAGTAATTGGTCATCAAATTCATTTAGTCCTGCTTGCAGATGACTCCACAACTTTAGCAATATTTTACTATACAAATCCAAATATTTGCCACTGTCATTTAATTGTACATTAATTTTCTTCAATTCCAACAACACTTTCTGTAATGAAAATAAAAAAGTGGTGAAAACAAAGAAGTACATGATGCTGAAATATAATATTAATGCATCCATTTTACCTGTAATATATCTGATTTCAAAGCTGCTGAGGGGACTTCAAGACTTAACAAAATGCAAGTTAAATCCGCCATTTTATAAAGGAGCACTAACCTACAATTGAAAATCTTATTTATAACAAGAAATTTTTGGTTGTAACATAATTGTAATGAACTCCCGACTGTTCCAATTGTTTTGTAAAATAATTGAAAATTTGAAGCGTCAATAGTCTAATGGTTTAGGCACGGCCTGCTAATTGTAAGGTTGTGGGTTCGAATCCACCATTCGACTATTGCCGTGAACCATGTCCTAGCACAAGCTTAAGCTTAGTTGGAATGGTTGGAAACAATCTTGTTGTTAGTAATATTTCTGAAAAAAAAAGAAATATTGCTAGCTTTCTTTTTATAAAAAAAAAAATATTTATTAGTGGTCTAAAATAAAAATTACTTGTTGGTTTCCTCTGTGGATAAAAATATTACTTTCACCTGAGAGAAAGCAGAATGCATCAGGAATTTGGAAATGAAATGGGTAAAAATAAAAGGCTTATATTAATAATTTACTACTATATAATCTATATTTACAATGAATGTCAATTAGAAAATAATTTAACTTTCTTTGATTGGTTCAAATCCATCCTTCTGCATTTTCTCTTTAAATAATTCATAGTCTCTTTTTCTATCAAAATGAGTAACCCATTTAGGTGGGCATGACTTTTCAAATATCATTCTGTACTCTGTACACTCTTTTGGTATTCTAGAACTGTCCCTGATGTTGTGACTATCTAAACACTCCCAATAACGATCTCTAGAATCCCAACAAGTTTTTCGTTGAGCTCGATCAGGGAAAGACATTTTTTCTCACACTAATGCGCTATAAGGAAAAAACATACTTTAAAGTTATTCAAATAATATAAGAAGAAATAACTATTAATAGTCACCTAACCAGATTAAGTTACGTAAAATATACAATGCAGATGTTCCACTACATCCAGAGATACAATTCTTTAGATTAACATATGTCAATTTTATTGTTGTGACGAACCTACGCTGAATGGCAAGAGAAGCTGACCGCAACAGTTTCATTGGATTTAAAAAATAAATAAGATTAAATCTTGATCCTTTCTAAAAGCCAACACCCAGATACGTTAGTTATATATATTCTTTCCGCTACCATACAAGAATTGCAAAGTTTAATAAATTTGACAAGTATATAATACAAGAAATTAGCGCAGTGATTATAGTGATAAAATGAAAACTATATTATTTATCAAAACTTTACAAAAAAAAGTTTACTACCACTTACTTTATAACCGGCACCTAGGTAATTCTGAAATTTACAAATAAGAGTTTTAATTTGTAGAAGGTTACTATGATTTTTAAATACGTTAGTCGGGATTAGAACTAATAACCTTAAAATGTTATAATCAAATCTATATTCAATATGAGCATTATGGACAACTGACATTTGTGACAGTAACCTGTGACACTACTATGCTCTGAATAAATAAATTGATAAAAATGAATAAATTGCAAAGATTTATAACAACATATAATGAAAAATAATTAACCTTAATATAAGGTTACTATTATAATAAATTCTAGATATATAATTACATATAAAAAGTGTAAAATATGTAAATATATTTAGGGTGTCGTAATAAATACCTACTATTTTAATGATTACTTCCAGCAACGAATAAAGGCAAGAACAAAAAGCTGAACCAGTATGTCGCATTACAATAGTGAACTAGTGCCGAGAATAATGACCTAAGCGAAGAATTCTTTTCGTGTTCCCTTGATCTCTAAGGGCTGAGCCAACTTCCCATCGAGCAAAGCCGCATAATAAAAGTTAGGCGTGGCAAACAGCCATAAAAACGTGAATATTTTTGACTTAATAAAATTCATCTCAATCAATTAATATTTCTCTTCTTTGGTACTGGTGACGTTTCTTTTAGTAAGTATTAAACCCATTGTTGTTTTTGATATGATAAATTATTCCTTATCACTTAAGTGTCATTGATACGTAGGATTTCATAAAGAGTATAACTGGTTATTGTATATTGATTTTATAATGTCGTCTAAATTACTAAGAATTAGCGATCTAATCAAAAGCGATGATCCGTTTACGTTTTCGTTTGAGGTGACTCCAGATATAAAGGAGGCTGATGTGGATAAAATAGAATTTCAACCTTTATTCTATTCTATAACTTGGCATGCAACGAATCATCAGTGTAAAGATTTAAACATTCCTCCGTTAAAATTGGCAAGCCTCTTGAGGGAAAAAGGAAAGCACGTTTTGTTAAATTTATCCTGTAATCTTATGACAAAAGCATATTTAAATGACTTACTTCCTTGGCTTCAAGAAAAAGGAATTTGCAATTTATTTATTGTTCTAGGAGGTACGTTTTCTTTTCATTTATATAGACTTTCGGTATATTTACAATTCGTATTAATATGTGTAAATAAAATACGTGCTTTTTACAGCGTCATTCGACCCTACAAGATCCGAATTCAACACGAGCGATCAATTGATTTCTTATATAAAAAAGAAAACTTTGAACTATTTTTGTATAGGAGTAGCTGGTTGTCCTTACAATGAATCTAAAATACCAGCATTAAAAGAAAAGATAGATCATGGCGCTGATTACATAATTTCTCAAGCATTTTTTGAAGTAAATATTTATAAAGATTTTGTCAGAAAATGCAAAGATGCGAAAATAGACGTGCCTATAATACCTGGAATATTTCCTTTCCAATCACAAAAAGAACTGAACGGTTTTTGAAATTGTGCAAAGTACAGGTCACTAAAGAATTTATGGATAAATTAGAAGTATCTGAAAATGTTATGGAAATCGTAGAAAATTTGATACATGAATTGGTCAATGATTTGAACGTTTCACATTTTCATTTTTTCACTATAAATAAACTAGGTATGACTTGTGAATTGATAAAGAAATTACAAACATTGCTTTAATGTTTGTTTAAAAAGATTACGAGCGATATTAACCTTGGTTAAGATCCTTTTCATTGTAATTCGATACAATTATTTTTATAACTCTTAGTGATATTTTATGCATTGGTGTTTTGATTATTTTTATGATTTGTATTAAATCCTGAAACATAAACATTTACTATTTATCTTTTTAACATTAAAGTACATTTTCAAATTAACTTACAACAAGTATATACTGTTATTCATATCCTAACAGCCCCATAATCGAAGTATATAGACTATTTTAGATTTAAGACTTTGAGTGTTATATGATCCTCATCCATTATTAGTTTTAATTGGACAATGGTGCAAAAGAGCACCTCATCTTAAGTGTTGCCGTACTAAACACGTACTAACGAGATATATTGCAAACAGTTGAGCCGCCGGCACCCCGCTTACCAGACGGAACTCAGAAGTATAATAATTATACTTCCACTTTGTTCTATTCGAGGACGTTGTACTTTTCCGTGCGTTAGCGTCGCGTTTACTTAGTTCCACTAGAAATAATATAACGCCTTTGGTCAGCCCAGTAATTTGACTAGCTGTCGTCTTCTATGAACGTGTATGTATTTGAGTATATAAACACTACTGCATGGCTGCAATAAAATGGACCACACTCCACCATTAGACTGACTCGTAAAGCAGTGTAATAGAGTTTCTCACGACGTTTAACCTTTTTTAGCGAGGTAGCGTCGAGACAGTAATCGTTTACCAGGTCTCATGTGGTGAACCGAAAAAGAAAACATTAAGTATGGTTCGGTGCTTATTGGTAGAGTTCGATATTGTATTTTAATTAGCAGAGCAGAATCAACAAACGATCTCGAATCGAACCTTTTAGTAGTTGTAATTGGTAACATTATAATTTTGCCATTGCTGAATTTGAACAAAAGCTTAGGTGTTGCATTAGTTGTTGATTAAAACCAGTCGACTTACCAATCGTAGTAATAAATTTTCTACAGATAAGATTTGATAAAGTTGTAGGTGATAATCGGTATTATCAGTCACAACACCCGTTTTGCTAAACGCAGAACGCTTTCGTTACAAATAATGTACTAGAAATAGAAGAAAGCTGACTGCCAAATACTTGGTGTTAACTGTAATGGCTTCCATTATAGTCCTCAAGAATTCGCAATCAAGATTATTGCTTGTATCACCTCTTTATAAAAGAGTTTGGAGTAAAAATCTGTATTACAGGGATTAAATTGTTGTTAACTCTGTGCTCGGTGTAAATATAAGCAATATAAATAAATTCAATAGGAGCACTAAACAGCTAACTTTAATATAAACAAACACGATATCGATCTATTGGTAATATCAAGATATGTAGTTATCTTATTAAGCATCGATAAAGCCCTCTACAAGCGAGGCCTATCTCTTGGACACAATTGTTCGGCTCATCTCAAGAAAGCGATCCATTCGACGGAGGTAGCCAACATCGCTTTTATAATCAGTGTCAATTTGAAGAGCCATTGAGCCAGTTACATCTATCGTTGACGACAGGCGGAGCACCGTATTCTAATGTAGGCCGTACATGGGCCGAGGAAAGGTAGGGCGTACTTACATTTCATAACCTCGTAAGGAAATAGCTGGATGCAGGAAGCGGAGGATTGCTATGTTGTCTACGTTAGATGTTGGGGAAGTATGTGAATTTCTCAGCAGTGAATTTTAGGGGAATTATTATGATGAAGTTCAAGGTACTATTCATTCTTAAATTTCTCTGATCCGTGAAAAACTAAAAAGTAGATTTTTTTGTATCTGCCAATAAAACGACAATTCAGTGAGATATTTTAATAAGACAGTCCTATATACTGTATAACAATCGGTCATGTATAATAACATCACAACCAAAAAAATTAGTACAAAAATCAAATGGACAACTATTTTGCAAATTAGCTCGGTACAGACTATGTCTTCACGCAGTCTACGCATATGTATAAGATAATAAACTAGTGAAAAAATCTAAATATTCTTTCAGATAAAAACGTCAGAAAACACACCTTGGACAAAATTACATCTATGGTTTTTTAAAATTCACAGATAAAATACAGATTATCATCATTTATGTCTATGGAATTTTGTAAGTTGTCAAAAAAAATGCATATTACGTTATAAATAATTAACTTGTGTACAATACTTACGCTTGCTTACGTCAATTTCGCTGATTCCGTCATTCAACGTTAGCCTGCACCGAGCATGTGAACTATTCAGAGCTTTCGTAATATAATAATAAACACGTGTCGATGCACTACATCTAATTCGTCTCGAATTAAGTATATAAAATTGCCTACTTATCTAAAGTAACTTTGTTAAAATTGATTAACATGAACCTAACTTCATAATGACGGAATATAATACACTGGCAATATTTCTAATTGTGTAAAAGCTTCCAAACCACTATACTACATTGCCTACAATATTTTAGTTGAATTCTACACAAAATGTTACATTTATGTCTTACGTATGTAAGTTATTGTTACGATTTGATAAAGCTTCGTTCATTGTTATTCAAACATATTGATTAACTACTTATAAAAGATAAATAAGTAAACATGTTATAACTAAAAGAATGACATTACCCCTTTTCCCCCATGATGTCGTAAGCATCAAGAACACCAAAAACAACAAATAAATTACATAAATTAGCAATAGGTATTATTTTAGCTAAATGATCTTTATTCAAATGTAATAAGATATTCGAAACGATATTTAATAAACTATTCGAGTATACTATGGAATGATTTGTGTTGAGCCTCGAAGAAAACATGGTTTTCCTTTCTTTATTCACAGAACATCTACTCTTTAAGTAAATAAAATTACAAAAAAATTATTCTGACTGTCTCGATCTCTTGATATGAAATCAGTTTTTGTTTACGATACGATACACAATCTTTATTAAATTCATTCATTCATTTAAATAGTCATCACAAACAATTAAATCATTATTTATCGGTTCTTAACAATGCGAAATTATTGCAAAATAACATTGTTTAAATGAACGATGTCTTAATCTAATTAAAATTTGATATGTCTACGGTGTAAGATTAAAATTTATATAAAAACTGTTGATATTAGCTACATATTAAATAATGAAATCCACGCAAACTTTACTAAAAATAAGGGAAGTAAAGATTATATTAAATAGCCGCCATAGACTTTCGTTACGGCCATCAATGATCTGAATTGACACTGAATTCAGTCTTATTTTTAAACTCTACAACTTACGAGGTAGCTTATATACAGGACATTATATCTCAACAAAGATAGCCACTTGGAATTTAATACGCCAATAAAGGTTATGCAAAAAGACAAAGATGGACTTTACAAATATAATGCAAAGAATGGAATGTTGTTGACTATATTATCTATAACTGTTAGGTAATATTAAAAATGGGTTCATTTCAACAATGGTCCCAGTTGTAAACATTTTTAAAGGTTTTGACTCGTACCATTTTATTAAACTGTAAATTTGTATACTGCCACAAATTCAAACGATCAATTCTTGTGCACATATATTTAAAAAACATTTGTATGTCACCATCTCGTAATTGTTTAAGGTAATTAAATTATTGCTATTGGATTCTAGTTTACCACAGTTTTTATAGATGACGTTCTAACACTATCTAAATACGAACACGTTAGGTTTACAGATATTGAATTATTGAATATTAATTGTTGTAAAAAAACGCCTGGATACTTATATTAATATTGCTTCAATTTATTAGTTATGCATAAATGGTTAAGTATTTGAGCCATTTCGGCAGTGATCATTTCTGAGTAAATGACAAAATTTATAATGAAAGTCGATTTGCGTAATTCCAAATGTCCATCGCTGTAAACAATTGCATCAACGAACATTGTTAGCCATAATTATTCGTAATAATTAAATCTATGCTGGTATTGTCTCATTGTTTATCACTACTTGACTTTTAACAATTCAATAGCAACTTTAAGTGTCATTAAAATGTCCATCACACCATGTGTATAATAATTATTTTTCATTTGATTGGATCCACAATGTGTTTATTGTTTTTAATTACATTTTTTATGTAACAATTCTATTCATATTTCAAAAATTATTATAGGTAAGCCATATTTTTATATAGACTCCATTTGTTCGGTTAACTCCAAAATAGGACTCTCGCTGAGCGGAAGCATATTGCCACTGGGGGGTAGACTGTGACCTTGCCAGGGGGGCTGAAACATAGGCATTATATATTATAGGACTAACCTAAGATCGTTCTTAACACTTTACTTACGACAAAGGGTAACGAACGGAAGCTGTACAGTTTATTTGCATACTGTATGGCATACGTAATGTGAATTGTCACTAGGTTGTGAAAGACTTTGGAAAAAAAATTCTCTAACGGGCGACAAGAGTGAGGGCTTTTGTCGTCCGCCAAGGTTGACCCGGAAGAAGGCCACATCGGCTGGCCCGTGTAGCCTTGCACTGGGAGGGCACAGGAGGGGAGGGATTGACCTCCCCCCCGGGACGTGCTCTCCTTGAGCACAGTGCAGAGGGGCTCCGGTGCGTTCCACTGGAGATCCCGGAGTCCCTCGTCATGCACCGAGGACGGGCCGCTGAGGAAGTTTTAGTGGGTCAAACCTCACATGACCGCCACTTTCCCCCCAGAAGGTGGGGTATCTTTTTGAAGATTTCCTCCCCGTTAACAAAAACAAAAAGTCATCGAGTTCCTAAAGATGTCCTTTATTTTTGCGTCTTGTTTCCGCTCTAATCTTTATCTATCTCCCTCCCGCTCAAAATACCACGCCACCACTTCTATGCCACGAGGAGTTGTTCTTTAGTCGTATTGGCTCTTAACTGCCCCACTGGTTAAAACTATCGGTAACTGCAAAGGTGTGTAATAGTAATTTAGAGTATATATTTATGCATGTAGTCCATCTCGAGGCGATACCATCATCTTGCAGGAAGTTTTTGGTATTGGCATCCCTACATCGTTCATACATAAATCTAACTATATTTATGCACGTATTATATTTATTGTATTATATACTTTTTATAACGATTCACGTGGAATTTATACAGAGTATAAATAAATTTATACAGAGTATATATTCCATGTGAAGGTAGTATTGCGCGCGCCCGACTTTGGGTAGTTCTGGGGACCGCTGAAAATCAGCGCTGTCGTAGCCTTTCAACGGCACATACTAAGACGGTGTCCAATATTGGTATTACATCCTATTTGTCTGTTCCTTCCTTTAATTGTATTATGTTTTTTTTTCTTTCTTTTTTTTTGCTATATTTTATGTAATGTGATGCCAATAAATAAAATGTCTGTCTATGTATAGTGTAAAACCTGCTACCTGAATTGTCACTTTATTTGTCATGTTTAAATTTACTCTCTATTCAATCTGGAATTATATATATATCTTCGAAGCTGGCTAACGTGCAGATAAAGCCTAAATACTGTCAACTATCAAACCATATTTGTTAAATCCATGATTCATACTAAATACGTGATTATAGTCATGAAAAAGAATACACAGTGTTATTTAATATTTTTAACTTATTTATATGAAAACAAAGCTATCAGTTGGCGGCAAATAACTCTAGCACTGATTGTTAATACGTAGAAGTCGAAAATAAGGTATCATAGACAAGAGTTTTCTGCCTGTAAATTTCTAAAGTGCACGAAAGATAGGGTACCAGTCCTATTTTTTATAACCCACGCTGATAAGCGAAAGACTGACCGCAACAGTTTCACCGGGATTGTGAGGTGGCAGAGCTCTTAGGTCGCTTAGCCTGAACCTCTAATGGGAGCAATATAGCGCAAGGGCCCCGTGAGGGAACCTCGGCTTGGACGAAGACTTAAATCGCGTGTGCCACACCTAGTATGTCATAAATTAGATCTTATCATGAGTAATATTTTCGTGATATGTCAATTTTTAATACAAACTGGTAAATTAAGGGTTTAGCTTTTTTGTTGGACACGTGTAAAAAATGAATCATGTGGTTTATTTTTTAACTTAAACTACTTCTTATGCATAAACCATAAACGTGCATGCGATCGTGTCAACTATGAAAAAGCTAACTAGCAAATTAAAAGGTGTGAAAATAAAACAAAGGAATATTATAAATTATACATTTACTTATAATTTAAAATAAAACTTGTTTCTAAGTAAAGCTATCACATCTTACAATATAACTTTATAGTTATTAGCAAATAATAACAAAACTTCTATACAGACTTTTACAGATTAAACAATTACTTAATATAACTTATGATATTTAATAAATAGATAACTTATGATATCTAACTGTGTACATTGTAAGTATAACATAAGTGTAGATATGAATGAATACTCAGGAACATTATTTTTTCTCGAAATTTTTTGAACTTCTAATAATAGTTCGCACGAACTCTGGCAAGAGCAGCTAAAGCGTTAATTATTTGACTATGCCAATTACATATATGTCCAGAAATATTATAGGAATGAATTTAATTAAATTATCAATATATTTAATGTGTCCAGTCTGTTAAAATATAAGCTCATAAGTGACGCATAGCATTCGCGCCTTTTCTACCGAGCCTTCCTCACATGTGGCAACACTGAATTTACTCACAATGTGATTGATAGTCACGTTCTCCTTTATACTCTTAAAATTTTAATACATTCACAATTGAAATATTTCTGTTATTACGGAAATACATACGGTAATTTTTAAGCACTAGTTATTGTCATGCATTCTAAAGATTCCATAACGGAAGTATTACAATTAAAGACATTATGCATATTATTAACAATTTGTCGCATTAAAAATATACACTACAATGAGACCAAGTTCAATCTAGCTGGCGTACGAACCCATATAGCTGCAATATTTATATCGATATAACAATCCGTTGCTACGCGGTGTGCAAACATAACAACTACCAATATCTACAATCTGTTCATATTAGCATGAGACTATTGAGCTTGTTGACCATAAGCAATAAATAATGACGTTTTATTTTTTATTCAACCTTTTTTTATTTGCCTTCGCCTTAAATATAATGGCCAGTTACAATACCGTATTAGGCAGTATATCATTTTACTATATTTCAAGTAATTGACATTGGCATTGACATCTCTTAATTAATTAATATTTTATTCCTATATTGCCTGATGAAGTAAGATGTATAAACCCGACGCCTGAAATTTCCCGAAATCAGCAAAGTGGCCGAATTTTATCGGGTTTTGCCCCAAGGAATTAAAGGTTATCACTATGAAGTTGTTTTGGTCACAATTAATACACGGTTAATTTTATTACAACTTAATATTGTTGTTTGATTTACAATAGAATTTTAAAAAAGATTTTGCAAAAGTGCAGGCAAAGTCGCATGTGTGATAGTGATGGGTAGAAATGTTTGTGAAACATTGTTCTGTGTGTGAAATCTCATGCTAAGGTGAACAGTGTATACTGTTCTACATTTGGAGATCTACTTAGTTGATCTGTTGGAATACCTGGTAACAAGCCTGCGGCTGGAAAAGTCCCGCATTCCATTGTCCTGGCCAGAGAGACGTGTCCATTGCCGAATGACTATTCGCTTCTCTTTCTCCCTCTCTCGTATCCCTTCCATCACGCCGCCCCGCTAGCTCTGATATCTGACAAGCGCTTTGCAAACTGGATGGCAAGTTGGACCAATTCTCGTTCCCTAATCTATCTTTGTTCATTATGCTTATCTCCATAGAGCCCTGATACGCGAATTTCGCCATCTCTTCTTGATTGTCTTCCACCTTCTTTATCGTTCTATTCGGGTCTTCTACGATTGCCTGAAAGGCTAACAAGTCCCGGTTTTCCGTTTCCGTCAAAGGCAATGGTGGTAATATCTGTTGCTGTTGGGCAATTTTATAACTCTGCTGACGTAACATTTGGCGTCTGCTTAAGCCAACTTGGAGCGTGTGTATTGGACCCATTTCGTGTGCTGCCATATTTGGTGGCGTCATTTGCTTTTGCAACAACTGCCGCTTCTGTTGGAACAGTCTGTGCTGCATTAATTGTTGCTGCAGAGGTGGTTTGCTGGGGGTACCGTGCGGTATATCCGATGGATCTTGGAGTTGTGCCATCATTTTCGGACTCGCCGGCATGGGTGGTGATGTGCTCGAGTAATTGTAGCTCTCCGGCAGGCTGATACGTTTTGGTGTAGTGTTCTTACTGTCTAAATAGTGAGGGGAAAAGTTCGCCGCGAATTGATTGTGCTGTAGTTGCCTCTGCGTCATTTCCTCCGCTGGTAGTGTGGATTGGTACTGCGTTTTCAGCTTCTGCGCTTCTTTTTGAACTAGATGTAACTCGAGTACGCCTTTCGCTTTACAGTTCTCGTTCAGTCTCTGACTGTTGAAGGCTAGACTGTTCTTCTGTGTATCGGTAGACTGGGCCGCCTGTTGTGCGACGAGGCCGTCACTCGCACGCCGTCCCTCTCTGAAGTCGACTGGACTTCGAGTCATTGTTCTCTGGCAGTTTTTATTGGCGGACTGATAGTTGATAGGGTTGTGTCGAGCTATGAACGCCGCACCGGGAGTATTGCTGTTGTACGACGATATGTAAACGCACGGGTGCATCGGACTTGTGTTAACTAGGGAATTATTCTCGTACGCTAATTTATCTTCATTGGACGTGCAACTCGGCAGGCTACTGGCTAATTCGCTGGAACAATCGGATAATTGATAGTCCAAGCTTTCGAATGTGGAGAAATTGCTTTGTGAGGAATCGCAGCTGAGATTTTGGCTCAGACTTTTGTTGTTAAAAAAGGTTACAACACCGCTACTCGAGCTGGAACTGGCATAGGAGCTAAGTCTATTTTGCATCCCTGCTGGTACTGTGGGAACGTCTTCCATATCCGTTTCGCAGCCTTCATCAGTCGAAGACGAGTACTGCTGTTGGAATTTCGCCGCATCACCTGCGTTTGTGTGATGGCCCGGAGCATAGGTTTGACTAGTAGTATACCTGTTTAGGGAAAATTTGCTATCTGGCCTATATAAGGCGTTCTGAAATAAATCACCAGTAGTGACGGTGCTTGGAAAATTTCCGTCACCCGTATTAGAAATTGGAGGCATGACACCGCTTTGTAAATATGAATATGATGGCAAGTGATGGTTCATGTAATCCTTGAACGGCGGTGTACAAGTTTGCAATCGATTCAGATCTTGCTGTTGAGCTTGAGACACAAGCCTCGTTGATTCTAACGGCTTCGGTTGCTCGAGGACACTAGTTAGCTTTGTATCAGTAAATTGACTAGGTATGGGGCTAGTGCTCAGGTTAACGGTACCTTTTAAAGGTAAAGGGGATTGCTGTAAAGTATTCATAAGTTTGGCTGCTTCGGAGCACATGGTGAATGTTGTTGAGTTTGGTAACTTAACATTATCCGAATTGAAGTTTGTCGCTGATGCAGAATTTTGTAGGAAGGTGGCGATTACACTGTGATCAGTTGCTGTTGTACGTCCGCCGTCTATTGCACATTTTGAATCGAAGCTCGAAGAAGTCAAAAGTCTAGTGCCGTCGTTAGTTTTATTAGATTCTGGGCCAACTGTGCTCGATTGTTGCAAAAGCCGTCGGCAGTCTTCGTTCGACTGCTTCAGTAAATTCTGTTGCTCGTAAGTTGCGCTTAACAGTCTGTGTGTGGGAATATTTTCGTTCAGTTTCGCGCCTAATCTTTGATTTGACTGGGAGACGTCGATGTTACGCATTGATAGGAGCCTTGTCGTTTCCGTTTCATGGTTCCTATTGGACGGGACGTCGAGGTTTCCAACTAGAAAACTCCTATGGGGCTCCGATGGGTCGGAATTCCGCTGGAGCAATCTTTGCTCGGTCATATTGACTCCGGCGAGGGACAGAAGCCGCTGAGTTTCGGAAGATGACGTATCACCGGAAACGGATACGACATTGGGTGTTCTATATTCTCTTGTTTGGGCCTCTCCAAGTAGCAATCTGAAATTAGATATATCATCAAATAAATAACTTATCCTCATTTTTGAATATTCTCATCAAAAGTATTATGCGCACTTACGACATTCAGAGTCACTGATCTTATTAAACTTGACTAGTCTTTTAATAAATAATACAAGAAGCCAAGTAAACTAGGTGTTAAACAAAAAGGAAACCCAAAAAGAAATAATAAAAACACAATCATACGTAATCCATGTTTATGGCTTATACAGACGCAGCAGCAAAGAGTCGGCTGTAATCTTATTGAAGCAATTTATCGAGCCGTGATTAGGCCTTGTGAAGTACCGTCAAATTATAATGCTAATGAGTAGGGTAACGGCTGAAGCCGAAGTTTGCCTCTTGTTTTTAAGTTACTCATAATACAGATTCAGGCTGAGGGCACAGAACTCAACTAACTCTTAAATCAATGAGGTTGTTTGTGTGGTGAAAATTGCATACTATCAACAAATATGTCGTATCTCGAAAATTGTCCTAAATGACTTATTACTATAGAAATATTTTTAATTGCTTTTAGAAAAATGTAAAAACCCTCGTCGAATGGTCTAAATCGTACCGCCCAAAGTAGTGATTTAATTGGTCTAGGTTTTCACATTTTGTAATGTAAATGGCATGTTTCGAGACTGACGACTGAGTACTTTCCTCTCAAAATATTTTAGCCTTAGCCTTTGGAAAATTCTTTCTCGTAAATGTTTCAAGAGCCGACTGTTTGGGATGATTTACATACCTATTATGATGTTCCCGCCTTGCATCGTGCAGCTCTCGCGCTAGTGCCTGATCGGCGACTGAGGAAGGACGACGTGTAGGTCGGCGAACCTCCACGCCGGCACTAGCCACGCAAGCCGCCCCGGCACTAGCTCCCACCGCTGCGCGCGCCCTCAACCGCTCCAATAGCAGCAGGTATATCGCGGCGTGATGATCGTAACTGTTTGAGCGAAGACTCTGCGATCAAAAATGCCCCAACTGAACCACCAGCCCAAACAACAAAGCCCATCAAGCAGACTATTTATAAGTTACTGACATCTGGTTAGTTAGGCGTGCGCTTTATGTCGAGTGACTAAGCTTATTGTGTTGTAGTTTTTAAATACTGCTTTGTAATGACAGGTGGCGTGTAAGAACTTTCGCGTGAACATTTAATACAAAGAAAGTTATAAATATTGGTTTACAGATGTTACTAACATTATTTCATTATTAATTTACTTTTCCAAATAAGCTTAAGTTTGTGCTAGGAGATGGAAGTGTTTCAAGACAACTTACTAGAACATATATTTTTTTGTTTTAATAATTTATATTTTTCTATTAAGAATTAGTTTCAATCGATTGATATGTACAACTTAAATAATGTATGTCTTTTATCATTTTTTATGACGAACTACACAGATTGGCCTTGACTTCACCGGATTGAGAGGTGGCATAGCTCTTAGGACGGTTGGCCTGAACCTCTATCGCTAGTAACTCGACACAAGGGTCCCCCCGGTGAGGGGTAACCTCGACTTGGACGGTTACTATGTTACGCGTAAGCATTCCGATCAGATGGCACCCGAGAGGGCCGAACCACGACTCGTTCGGTTGCTATTTCACGGATAATCTGGACAAAAGCTAAACTAACTTAGAGTGCCACTTCGGAAAGCGATTGCGCTGGGAGAAGAAGTGGCCGAAGAAACTCCAGTAACGCTCCTAACATCTAAGGGGTGGGGCCTGCCCATAAAGTAGCGGTAACGCGCGAGGAGTCTTTTATCACCCTAGCCGAGTCGGTAGAGCCACAACATATGTAACAGGTGGTGAACCTATCGCCTTATACTAGACACAAATTTTTAGCAAGTGAATTTTTTTAAAAAATCAACCACTAATCCACTAGACTTTTACATACATTGTCATATTTCATTTCATTGTTTATTATCCATCTTGACAGTTGGTAAATTAATTATAAGTTTGAAAAGAGTCGAAATCAACCGAGGGTATCTAGTAATTAATAAATGAGTAACAAATATTTTGAGTCTGTATGTACAATGCAATCAAGAGTGACTCGTGAGAAACAATTACTTTCGCATAATTGACTGTTCGACTGACGGAAATGGCGGCAGATGTGCACGGTGTACGAACGACTTCATTGCTATTATCTGAACACGAGACGGAGACGGACTTTAGAGACCAATTTTTCCGAACTGGGACTTGATGTCCGGACGTCACGCGTAGTATAATCGCTGTTACAAATCTCTGTGACAGGTACGAGTGATATCTTGTCACAGTGACTGACTGTGACTATTTTTGTACCTAGTATTTTACCTGTGATGATAAATACGCCTCATCTCTATTATTAATATTAATACTTTTTACGTATGGTACAAAAAAGCATGTGATTCTTTCTATTATACGCGAAATATTCTAAAGATAGCTTTAAACAAGCGGGTAGTGCGAGGCGAGTGCGTAAGCTTGCCTTGCTTCTTACCTGTGTTACTTATTGAAACAAATTGATGCATACGCCACCATTAGCAGACTGTGCGACGTGGGTTTTAGGTTATATATAAGAACATTCGCGTGAACAGTTAATAAAAGAATGGTATAATATTTTTTCATAGATATTTACTAAAATTTTTTGTTATTAATTTACCATTCCAAATAAGCTTAAGTTACGTTAAGTTGCCAGGAGATAAAAGTGTTTCGGAGAAGGCTTTAGTATAGAATATATTATTGATTAAGTAGAACATATCATTTTTGTTTAAAAAAATATAAATATAAAACAGAAACTCTCATGTCTTATGTAACCCGAAACGGGCAGACAGAGACCCAACATATGCGACAGGTGGTAAGCCCATCGCCTCACACTTGATACAATACTTTAGCATTTGATTTTTTGGAACTTAAAAAACGGCAAGTCATCAAACTAGATAGTTTAGTTGCCGTTTTTCTATTAAAAATTAGTTTCGATCGATTGGGGGGTTATTAACATGTTAGGGTTATAGCGTTTGAAATAATTACCTCTTTCGTTTTAATAGGGTCGATTCCCAAACTCTGCATCAACCGCAGTACTTGTTCATTCGGCTCGTGATGCGTGGAAGTGTGCGCTGGGCTTCGAACCGGATCTGCGGCAATGATAGGGGCCGTGTAGGGCTCCGTTGACATCCATCGATGTTTCTTTATCTGATCTATCGTGTACCGCTTCATGGGCTCCAAGACGAGCATCTTGCGGATCAAAGATTCGCAGTCTGAAAAACATATTGTTTTTTTTTAATATAAAACTTTTTTAATACAAACAGAGGCAATGAGCTTACGGCTTGCCTGATTTAAGTGATCACCGTATCCTATGGACATACATGAAGACTTCGTAAGACGAATCTGAGCTATCCCTCTACCTCACAAATATAAATGCTATAATATGTATATGCTATACAGTTGAAAAAGTTAAGTTGCAATCTATATATGTCCGACTGTTGCGCTCAAGTCTGGAAAGTGAGTATGGGACCCTGGTGCGGTTTAGCAGACTAGACATGCTTTAGAAGATTTTCTAAGACATAGGTTTTCATTGATATTATAATTATCCACGAAGCAGTTGTATATTAGCACTAGTATAACCGTGCCAGCTGTCGGGGGTCGCCTCACGCAAACCAAGTTAGATGACCGATGCCGGTACCAATGTAATTGATTGTTGGAATGTATCACGAGTATCACGAATAGAAATCTTCGTTTAAAAACCTACAGTAATGGCTTAACAGGTATACTTTTCTATGCCGCTGTGTCCCGATAGACATAGAGTATAGATGATGGCAGTAGAAGAAGAATGAGAAAGAGGTTTACAGTTCTTCTAGCGGCCGGTAAGCTATGGTACCCATATACATCTAAGTTCAGTCTCTATTTGAAGAGAGCATGAACCATTTTTTCTACCTCGCAGAATAGAGATAGAGAGTACATCCTCGGTGGTATAGGCTCAAAGACACCCTAGCGGTGGCCTGGCCATTATTATTGCTTTTTATTTAGAAATGCCATCATCAATTATCTTTGTAACAACAACTTGACGTGAATCTCCTAGGAGATTAGAGATTCACGTCAATCAAATCAAATCAATCAAACAGTCAAAACTGCTGTCATCTGGTAGATTTGAACTAATGATGCGATAATTGATTTGCAGATTGACGTAAACCACTAAAAATGTTTAAAAAATCTTTATTTCAATCCATAACTTAATAACTATAATTAAATATATTTATAAATAGAAACTTTTCGCGAGATAAGATTTTGCTAAGTCCTTGGTGAAGGAACACATCGTATCTACTTCACTTGACCGAGAACAACATTATGTAAACAAATGCAAACTTCACTTCACAAAAGGAGTCCGTGAGGGTTACGTAAAGGTTGATGTATCGTTATTAAATCGAATTTACTGGAACGGATGTGTGAATTAATTCTAAAAACCGAATTCAAATCAAGCTATAGGATGTAAACAATTTTTTACTATTTCGCATTAAACTGCAAATATATAACATTAGAGAATATTTATCCTTCCAAATAAAGGGTGTAACAATTTTGTATTATAACTAAATATTTTGAGAATGAAGTACAGCAATAAAATAAAATAAACATTAAAAAATTTCACAGCCCTATCGTGTAATTGCCCTTTAAACCAGGCCACGGCTGCGCCTTGTCGGCTCGAGCGATGTGAAATTTAAACGCCTCTAGCAGAAGCTTCAGAAATTATCTCGCGGCTACATAAGCGAAAATTGGCAGAGAATTATGATAGCCATCAGAGATTTAAGCGAATATCGCGCACGTAATCGTAAAGCTCGAGGGTTAACGATACGTGGGCACGTTAAAAGTAATGACGGGCCCTGTGATAACAACTATCTACTTCGTGCTGCGTACATCCACACTCATTTAAGTTATAATTATATTGGAATTGTAATCATCTCTCACATCCTTTTTACCTATCCGTAGGAGACAGAGACAAAAAAATATTTCCACTTTTACGATAACTAACAACGGATTTATATGTTAGCCAGTCATTCTCATATATTAACAAGTATATTTGCAATTTTTTTTAGAAATTTGCAGTAAAAAACAAAAACCAAGTGAATTTTGTTGATGAAAATTACATAAAATTTAATAGTTATATATCTATACAAATGAATAAAATTAGAATGTCTGTTTGTAATATTAAAATAACCGCTTTTTACTTCATGCATATGAATGTATGTAGTTGTATGTATATTCGGTACATATACAAAAATAACATTTTTAACCATTTTTGTTTATTTGTTCCGGCTAATCTGTGGAACGGCTAAACCGATTTTGAGGGGGCTTGTTAAATATATAATAACTAGTAAGAAACGAAGAAATTAAAAAGAGAATAAAGGCAGTAGACTCTTAAAGTCAGCAAGTCGTGCTGGCAGTGGAACGACAGATGTGGAAGGAAGGTCTTGACCGCGCATGGGCCGAAGAGGCGTTGATTTCCTCTAGACAGACCGTGGACCTTATAGCCGGATCTGGACGCGGAAAGCAGAGGATCGTTAAGGGAGGAAGGGCACTGGGGAAGGCCTATTTCCAGTATTGGCCGATAATGGCGGATAATAATGAAAAGAGGGACTGATTTTTTTTTTTATAAGAAAGCTGGCAATATTTCTTTTGTTTTCAGAAATATTACTAACAATCTTGTTAACCATTCCTAACCATCCTAGGTTCACGGCAATAGTCGAATGGTGGATTCGTACCCACGACCTTACGATTCGCAGGCCGTACCCTAAACCATTAGGCTATTAACGGTTCTATTGCGAATGAGTTTCAGGCTGCGTAATTTTGTGTCATTTCAATGTTTCTTCATCCGAATTACAATCATAGGCCACCGTTTAGTATTTATAAGCCCTTTATTTTTTTCATACACTTCAAAGTTAAGTATACATATATATAGTCCCACTGTTGGCAGGTCTTCTCTGTAAAGAGAGCATAAGGGCATAGTCTGCCATGCGGCCCTAGTGTGGATTGGCAGACTTCTCGGTTTCCTCACAATGTTTTCCTTCACCGCCGAGCGCGTGGTAAATCAGCACACAAAATTACAGCAACAAACTTATTGGTACCGGCACCGGGGATCGAACTCGGGTTGCTAGCGTACTATTCAATTCGAGGCAACAGTCCGGATTCTAAGCTACCACAGCTCTTTAAGAGTACCGTTACATAAATGTTTGAGTATACAAAAGAGCCCGTTAGGTGGTAAGTAAACCTCGGTTTGACGTCATATGTCGGAACGGTTAGAGCGCAAAGTTCAACCTCGCGGAAAGGTCAGGGGAACATGGACCTTCGGGACATGACGTGTTGATGTTATAACTAAACCCGGTGAAATCAATAGCGGCACTAGAATTAGAAATCTTATTCCTGTCGCCGATGTTACAATTAAAACATCTATAAGTATTTTTTTATCTAACAAAGGCTATTAGAATCTGATAAAATTAACAGTGCCGTCTATAAACTTTGTCCTACGTATGATCTTATTGACCTCATGTTGTAGTCAATGTTACCTCTTATAATTAATTAATACCCTCCATTCTTTTCTATAAGCTGTGCCTCGACTTTATCCGCGTGGAATTTAACAAAACATATTTAGTTAGTAGAAGTGGTGGGTTGATTACTAAACAACATTTCCAATTATTAAGTTTTCGTATACATTAGCTAAAATATAACGATCTTTCGGAAAATATAAGCCGTCCAGGAGTTTTCAACGGAAACGCTGCCTAAGCTCTTTGAGATATAACAATAATGTATGGTGGAATTGTGTATCTTATATAGGTCTACAGAAGGTCCACGACGGCCAATGTCTATCTCTAAAGATACTAAATCCATATTAACACTTTAACAATTGCAATTTTAAAGCTGTAATTGGAATTCTAATTACACAAATATGGTATTATTACTTTTTTTTAAAAGAAAGCTAGCAATATTACTTTTTTTTCAGAAATATTACTAACAATCTTGTTAACCATTCCAACTAAGCTTAAGCTTGTGCTAGGACATGGTTCACGGCAATAGTCGAATGGTGGATTCGAACCCAGGACCTAACGATTCGCAGGCCGTACCATAAATCATATAAATATGTTACTTGTTATATATGTACTTCAAATATGTTACTTAGCTTGAGAATTTTATGAATATTATTTTCTCCCTTTACACCATGCAAATTGAAGAATGAATACCTTAGGAGATATAGCAAAATAATGCACAGTAAAATTAATTTCGTGTCAATTGAAAGGGGTCGCGCAGGCGCCCCGTGACCCAATGCCTCGCGTTCGCGCCTTAATAAAAAAAAATAATAACTTTTTATTAAATTCCACGCGGACGATAAAATAACAATAACAACGAATATAAAATGGTAACAATGAATATAAGGTAGATAATATTTTTAACATGTGTGTTGGTGATGTTGTAAAACAGTTTATTTAAACAGATTTCGATCGAACTTATTACGTTTCTATTATTCGTTTGATAAAACCTGTCAATATTGCTTTAATCATGACGAAAGATAAAAGTTAATCACAATTTAGATTATATTAAATGATAATCACAATTTTTTAATCTACTAGTGGAAAGTTTTGTAGAAATTTAGTCCATGAATATAAGAAAGTAAATATATATTTTTTTTAATATAACTTATTCTTTAAGTACAAAGCATTATAAAATACTCTAAGAAGAGATTGCCAATACACATTCTTAGCTATATGTTCTTGGGGTAAATTCATATTTGCCGGGTAATGCAGACATTTGTAGTCGTAATCCGGCCCTGTCGCTACTCGACATATAAAGTTTGTAGATGTGAATTTTGCAAATAGTCCCTCGTATTAAAAGTACCATGCGTCATTCTAAATAAAATACCGATAATTGCTTTCACGCGCCGAAACTGAATGACGTTCGTTGGGAAATAAATATATCCCATGCTCCCCGAAAATAATCTAAAGTAAATATTTCATTCGCGGCAATCACTCTTTAGTTAGCTCTAACAAAACATAGTTTAGGCTCGCCAGTGACGAATTCGTATATAAATATTCACTTAACCGTTCTGGTGCGTTTGGAAATAGAACGCGCCCAGTCCAAATCCTGCACTTTGCCGCGCAAACAAAACAACGCGCATCAACGCGGAGTAATTCCGTACTATTTTATTTACCTACCCTCACATCTCTTCTAAAATAAAACCAATGAGTGGTAAAGTTTTCGCCAGGCGATGCTAATAATATCTTTTGAACGCAAATATCGCGTTCCCCGCCCGACCATTGACGCAATCGAGTGAAAAATGTGCGGGTGTTATTTAATAAAGCGGTGGAAAGTCGGGCGCCGCGGTGGCGGCCATGATAGCTCCATGAACTTGGTGCGATTTTACGAGATAGAGCCGACGCTCGCCCGTCACTCCCGTTGGCCGCTGGCCACTAATGATTGCCCATAAAATCGATGTAAACACACCATGTACGAGTTGACGCATATTCCCTGTCGTCAAAATTAATTTTATGACGACAACGTTCGTAAATACACGTTCGTGTACCGCGCTAATGATTCACAATTGACGCTGTGAAAGCACCTGATAAAAGCAAGCGCGTTCACCTGTGCATATTTGTGTCGTATCTGATGTTAATGTTTTACTAAAAATTAAAACATAAAAGGGATCTCTCGGGTACGTTCAACTATATGAGAACATGACAACCGAGCTTATTACGAGTGAAATATGACAGCCAATCATCATAAACGGCACAAATTGAAACAAGCGATTTTTATGTTTGAAAGAAATTCAACGGTAAAAACGGTCTTAGGCTATGGTAGTTTTGATTGGGCATCTACTAAGCTCAGTGAGCTATAGCAATCACTCTCTTTAATTGGTTTGGGTTATAATAATGTTGGAATATAGTATAAAAAACACTAATGTATAAAAAAATAGTACATTGAAATATTGGGTAATAGAATAAAATCCATTTATATAAAGGATTTTAAGTGTATATGTGATTTTCCATTTCACATATAATATAGTCGTCAAATGTAACTTTTGCAATGAAGACGTACTCTTTATTCGTTTTATTTTTTATTACTGCAGAATTCCAACTCGCCATATACACTTATATTGAACAAAAACGTATCCACGTGCCTCGACCACAAGGGGGTTATTTGAATGTATTCTGAAGCGGCGATAGCGCCTGACGTCAAAGCCGCCCGAGCGATTCGACTTTGAAAGAAAATACATTTTTCATAATGTCCTCCGATATGAGAGCTGTGACGACAGTCCGTGCGTAATAATGCTTCGTGTCTGCCAATACCAAATACCTACTTTCAGCGCTTTGTAAAAAAAAACTTCAATTTAGTTTTCTTTCGGTTTGGCACGTGCCAGTGTTTTCTTGTTGTTTTAATACAAAACGGCTTGAGATAGGTTGCAGTAAGATATTAGAGTACAGTTTTAATATTTGTTTGCGTATACTACGTTTGCTTTGATGGTAGAGGCATTCGAAATTAAAATTTAAGAGATGAAGAGATTGAAAATTAATTCAATTCCAATCAATTAATGGACTATAATAAAGCATTTCGTGAATCTTGTATGTCATCGTCCATTTGCTCATGAGATATTCACAGGCTGATTGAAATGGTGAAATAACTCTGTTAATTAAATATATTTTAATAAATAAAAAGAAAGTAGTCTATGCAAGATATTTCTATAAAGTATGACTTGCTTAAAAAAAGATTTAATGAAACGTCAAATAGAAATATGAATGATATTATACTTTTCCATGCAACAAAAAACAATGTCTTAACGGTAAGGAAAAGAAATGCTTAAATAAAGAAGATCCTGCGAATTATCGTATCTTCGAATGTAACTAATTTTCCGCTTCGCAAACTTTCTATTATAGGGATGAATAATTCATAGCGGCCACTAGATAAATATAAGCTGTTTATAACGCCACGCAATTGTATAAGCGCGGGCCCAATAAATAAAAATGAATAATGGAAATATAACAAACAATGATAATCAGTTAAAAATATACTATTTCATTTAGTTTTTAAGACACTTGTACTTAATCTCTTCACTATAAATAACATTCTTTGCAAAAAATACTGCTAAAATATTACAGGAATAGAAACCATTTGTGGCAAAAGCTGTACTAGAGTCGAGAGTATAAAACGCTCCACTCGTAATAGGGATAGCTGCATCAGCTGGCTGTAGGGCGCCATCTTGTTTCCTGCCGACTTTAACATTTTATTCATAGACACTTTAATATTTTTAAACGAACATGAAAAACAACCAGCAACCTGACATTAAGCGTTGCACCTGCTATACGTTATGATTACTAACGAGTTACAAGTATATCTGTTGAATATTTTAAGAGTAATTAATCGATTTTGTTATATATAACTTAATATTTAGTAATTATTATAATGCAAAGCAATAAACATAATTAGTTTTGTTAAGTGGTTTATATATATAAGTAAAAAAATGAAGACTATATTACTAACAGCCGCAAGTTAAACCTACAGTACATAACGTGCGCTATTCTAGAGTCAAGCAAATCATGACTCTAGAATCTGATCTTCTTTTAACCCAACCCAAGTAGCAGTGACCAATCGGTATGCGTATTTTTCAGAGCTAATTAGTATGTATAATTGTGATAGGGTTGTTTTTTATACTTTTCAACCGAACAACTGGAATTATAGTAGGTAAAAGGGTGAGAATGGTTAAGTAGATCATAGATTTGAACACTCACTCAAGTAATTTTGTTTTTGGTTTACGTTTCTTTTAACCTCAAATACAAAATTCAAGCGACAGATATCCTCAGCGCTTAGCCGTGTCCCCGTCAACGGTTTTTATTTTATATTCGCTTAGAGCCAATGTGCATTCACGTCACGTAAATCAGTAAGATTTTCCCCGCTGATACCCATGTGTGCAATATAACTCGAGCAAGGCCAAGTCCCCAGAGGTACATAAGTATATAACCGTTGAATAACATAAAAGGTTTATAAAGGCATCAGGTGTTGGTCTAGACACAAAACAACACCAGTATAACGTATGTACACGTTAGGGAATAGGGACTTCTGTGGAACGTGCCCTACTATGAATATTTGAAACTAAACGAGACTTTAGTTTGAAATAAACACGCCCAAGGTTAAAACACGACCCGAAGAGGTTTTTTCTTTTTCATTTAATTTAAATAAATGATAAAATACAAGTGAAGTGAAATACAATATGATATTGTATAACGAGAAGATATACCTGATGAAATGTAAGGTCATCTATCAAGTTCAATCTTTTTAGCTCGGTGGAGGTAGATAGAGATTCGTTGTTCTTATTTTTTAATGCTAGCAATATATTTTTAGCCAAAGCTTATTTGTTAACCACTTCAAATAAGCTTTGGCTTCTGTGTGCGATGTGCGAGATTCTTTTCCATTTGAATATATTGTATAAAAGTCATTAACATTTCCTACGTCGAAGCTACAGTTTAAATTCTCCGGAGCGTTCCCGTAGCAAGCGTCAATGGTTACTATTTTTGGCGCAAACGTCATAGAGAAGCACGTGCTTGCTCAATGAACAAAAGTACACAATTATGGATAGCATTTTTTTGAGGTTGTCTTTTGATTCAGTAAAAGACCAGCATGTTTTAGTAATGTAATTTCTTAATGTAAAAGTTACATGTCCCACTGTTGCACACAGGACAGGCCTTCTTTATAAAGAAGCGGCCCACTCGGGCGCCCTCAGATCGTAATGCTTACGCGTAACATAGTAACCGTCCAAGCCGAGGTTACCCCTTACCGAGGGGACCCTTGTGTCGAGTTACTAGCGATAGAGGTTCAGACTAAGCGACCTAAGAGCTGTGCCACCTCTCAATCCGGTGAAGCAGTCAAGGCCAGCTTCTCTGGCCAATCTGTGTAGTTTGTCATAAAAAAATCTTTATAAAGAGAGTGTAATGACAGTCCGAACACTGAGCTACCACGGCTCTAGTTTTGTATTGTCTCAATTGTTCAATTCTCCACTTAACAAGTTTCATTTCAATAAGAAAATAAAACAATATAGAGCTATATGTAAATTGTTAATTCTTGAATTGTGTATGAGAAAGAACACTGGCATAAAACAGATTTACGAAGGATGAGGTTAATAATAAAGTAACAAGCATTGAGGTAAGTTTTATTGCTGCTGCTCATATAAAAACATTGCCTTTGATATTGACTTTTCAGTTTAATGGTTTGGCACTTTGTGTTAAACATTTCATCGCTTGTTTCTTGTTTTTCTAACGCATAAATTCCATTTTATATTCAAACTTTGAGCGTAAAATTAATATATTGGTAAATTATAACATCTACGTGCCAGTTAGGAAACTTTTTATCAATTGAGTTTGTGAAATATGTGTTATCCAAATGTTATTCTTACACAAAAAGCAAATACACAAGTAAGGTTAAATGCTAGATACAAATAATTTGCTTTAGAATCTGTAATGACACTATTGTAAAAAGAATTATGGTATTCTGCCAGTGGTATTGCCATTCGACTGCCGACATGCGCGGTCGTGGTATTCCCCGATGGTGCTGATTCATACGTGCAATAGCAGAAACCGTTGCAATGGCCTAACAAACTATAAACTATTTCAAAACAAGAGATGTTCGCAGACCGCATTAAAACATGTTTGTGTAACGTTGTATATGACACTGGTTATAGTAATTATAAATAGTTCAGGCGCTTGTAGTCAATACTACAGTTAGTGAGATTAGGAAGAATACTATCTAGTAACAATTCGCATTGCTTAGGCAGTCTATTACAAAAACAAGTCACAAACGGATATATCCGCTTCTGTTCAGCTAAAAAGTGCATTACATAACGCCGCAACTCGGAAGGTACGTATTCACACAAAAAATGTATTACATAAGAAACTAACAAGCACTAGATATTGCTGCAAATTACTTCGTTGCGATTTCAAGCACGCAGTAAACCTGTGCATAGCTTAGTGACTTCATGCAGCATTTAATTTAATATGTTTCGAAGCATTTACCGACAGCAAAACATAAATATTATTGTTACCTTTGTCAATAGATTCTAATGATTCTTCAACAATGACATACAGAGTGTTCGAAAAGCATATAACATTTTTATTAAGCACTTACCATAGACAATAAGTAAGTTTTTAAAGAAATGGAATGGAAACTTAAAGAATGAAAAATAGCTATACAGTTTTAACAAAAACAATTTAGCTAGTACTTTTTGGATTGGAGACGAGGCATGTTCAATTATCATCGTCTATAAGCCTACCAGAGGAATTGTAGATGAACAGAGCACAGAGACTGCAATCGTTCTAGTGTATTTATATTTTCTGGTAGTAAATAAATATTAGGGTAATAAATACATATTAAGCGAAGTTGCTGACTTTCTTTTGACACTACTTTTAAATATGTGATGGGGTGGAGGGTTGATTACCTGAGACATAGGTTTCGTCCTTTTTTTTTTTGTTGACGGGGAGGAAATCTTCAGAAAGATACCCCGCATTCTGGGGGGAAGGCGGCGGTTATGTGGGGTTCTTACCCACTAAAACCTCCCCGGTGGCCCTTTCCTCGGTGCATGACGAGGGGCTCCGGGATCTCCAGTGGAACGCACCGGAGCCCCTCTGCACTGTGCTCAAGGGGTCGCCTTCTTCCCGGATCCACTTTGGTGGACGACTCAGGCCCCACCCTTGTCGCCCAGTGAACCTGAGGCCCCTTTTAGACGCCTTGTACGACAGGTAGGGTATACCGTAGTCTTATTCTTGAGAGCCCAGAACTACAGGGCTGCGGGCCGGTCTGCCACCGGCCCGCCTGCGCCATCTCCGAACGGGATCGGCCCTCTCCCGATCCCGTTCTGCGGTCTCCTTCTGGGTCATTACTGACTCGCAGAAGGAGACCAGCGCCTTCCAACAGGTTTCGTCCTAGTTCAAGTGTCAATCTACCATAATCTATCTGTCATTACATCAATTGTTTCATATGTATGTGTATTAAATTTTATAATTTATCTTAAGTTACTACTGTTGATTATGGTGATGAATAAATGATTTATTATTTTCAACAAGCTGTATAAAACTCAGTGCATCCTTAACATTTCCTTGTTTGCAATCACATTTGCATGTGTGGAAATATGACGGGCCGTTTGGAAGATTTGTTTACACCTACACCACGGACTTCGGCGTGCACGACTGAACAAATCGCTGACGTAAATGATTACACACATATCGATTGCATTGCTTTTACGATCGTCAGTTTCTGACTCACTCTACTTACTCCTGCGAAGTAGGTCGCTGCCATTAAAGAAACAGAGAATTGTATGCGGATGCTAATTGAGCATTGCTGCGAAAAAATGTTACCATCTAATTAGTTCTTGACGAAATGTTCTATTTTCAATTGTTTATGATGAAAACTTTTTGTTTATTTATTTGTGATATCTAACAACATGAAAATAGACCATAAATAACGTAAATAATAGAGAATCACCTTCACTTATAGAGAGAAATAATTATAGATTTTCATTTCGCTTTGTCCTGTTGCGAGTATGTGTCAGTCAATCAACTGTCGCCAGCGGTGTTTCCGAACGTTTACGATTTAGGGACCTTCAAGAAACGAGCCTATTCCTATCTCAAAGGTCGGCAACGCACCTACAGCTCCTCTGGTGCTGTGGATGTTCATGGGCGACGGTGATCACTTAAGATCAGGTGAGCCGTATGCTCGTTTGCCACTTTTCATATAAAAAAAAGAGTATTCTTTTAGTCACTTTTGACGTGACAAGGCCTTATAAATTGATGAATACTGGACGTCATTCGCGCAAAATGTCCCGTTACGCTCCAGCCGAAAAGTCCCGAGAATTGCCGATAGTGCACGATGCGGCAAATCCATCGTTCAAAGTGTGTAAGCGAAAGCGCGATATGAGAGAGAGGGAGAACACAAATTTGTGGTCAGTGAAGTAGAAAGAAATAGTTCATTTTGATGGAAGAACGTGTGTACCTAGGATACGTTGTCACGAATTTAACGTTCGAGCGCCTTGCACCCAGACACCTGGGATTTTTTATTTTTCACTTTAATTTTGGCAATATAATTTATGTTTACAGAACGTATGAATCGGATGGATACGAAATTTATGCCTTGTAAATGACACTGTTAAATTGACTGCCAATCTTCGCTACTCGGACAGACACTTTAAGAAGTGATATTTGGAACTATGTAGTCAAATAAATAAATAAACTTACTTTCTTTTACTAGGTTTATTGCGTCCTATAAGTGACAGGTTGTCAGCCCATCGATATACACCGGGTACAAACTTTTAGTAAATGTTTAGTAATATAATATTATACTATGTATTTATTCCATTAAATGTTTAAATATACCCTAAAGATTTAAATGGATGAAATTACGAACAGAGTTCTTAATAAATATCACAATTTAAGGCGGGATTCAAATTGTCTTTACCCCACAAACGTGTAAAGACGAAGCGTGTATTCAGCCGTCGTATATATACGCAGTAGAAGTAGATCGTAAATAGCGTGAGTACTTTGCCTAAGTATAATCACGTGTCAATTCTTAATGTGCTCACAGATCGTTAACGCTTTACGTTAAAGGCTCGGAGCACACTATCTGTCATATGTCACGTTTACTCTCCGGAATCTCATTACGTACCAAAATATATTTATCAGTTGTTTGTATTTCGGGTGTGCTCAACGTATAAATTATTACACGACGATGTTTTATTTGTACGCCTATAACATTAATTAGGAAGACAATTGATAATTAAGTATAAACAAATAAATAAATAAAAGAAGATAATAGCCTAACGGTTTAGAGTCCGGTCTGCGAGATGTAGTCGTAGGTTCGTCTATTGACTATTGTCTGAACTATCTCCTAGTACTTTTAGTTTAAGATTAGTTAGATAACAGGAATGTTAGTAATATTTTTGAAATAAAGCACGCCTATAACCTAGAGGGGAAGGCAGGTATTACGAACTTACATTTTGCACAATACATGGCATACCTCTCTATGAATCTATGCATCTACGAATACATTTCAGTTCGACTACTTTTAACGATCTCCTGTCCTTAATCTGATCGACACACATTCGCCTTTACCGTTATTACTTTTGCGTTAAAGATTTTATCATCTTTCTTGCTTCATCATTTCCATATGCCAATCTCTGATCACAACGTCATCCCAAGCCACAATTATCACATCTTCTAACTCTGTCATTAAGAATCACGCCTATCATACATCTTAATAACTGCATCTCGTCTCCGTCGGTATCACTCTTAACACACACTTATACTCCTAAGTCCCCGCTGTAGGGCAGAAGGCGTCCACAGTGCGTCGCCATTTCGCTCTGTCTTGGACTAGGTGTTTTGTGCTTTACTGGGCGACAAGGATGGGGGCCTGTGTCGTCCACCAAAGTGGACCCGGGAAGAAGGCGACATCGGCTGGCCCGTGTCGCCTTGCGCTGCGAGGGCACAGGGGGAGGACGTGCTCTCCTTGAGCACAGTGCAGAGGGGCCCCGGTGGTTCCACTGGAGATCCCGGAGCCCCTCGTCATGCACCGAGGAAAGGGCCACCGGAGAGGTTTTAGTAGGTAAGAACCCCACATAACCGCCGCATTCCCCCCAGAAGGCGGGGTATCTTTCTGCAGAGTTCCTCCCCGTCAACAAAAAAAAGGTATTTTGCCCCGGGGCCATGTTAACCCGATCGTCTTTATGTCAGCCGCTACCGACCGCCGCCACGCTTGCTTAGGACGGTCACGCTTCCTTGTTCCTGGTGGGATCCACTCCAACGCCTGCCTAGGAATGTGAGTAGGATCACGACGCAGGGTTCGACCAATCCAAGACCACTTGCGGCGCTTTATTTGCTGGCTGACCGGCGATACTTGACAGCGTGCCAGGAGTCCTTCATTGCTGATTGTTTGCGGCCAGAATACTCCTAGAATGTGTCTAAGACAGCGACTGATGAAAACTTGAACCCGTTGTGATGTTACTTTTGTCACCTACCACGTTTTGCACCCCTAACTCTTGACACCGGGGTTATAATAAGAAAGATTGCTAGGAATTTTGCTAACAAACTTTTTTATAAAAACTATGATAGTTGGTGAGCCCACAAAGGGAACGCATTTATACTAATAAATGGTAGACTTGACATTTTACTGCAAAAACTACAGATTTGTGATCTGAGATTTTTTCTATTAATTAATAAATAAAAACTAAAATAATTAATTACAATTAATAGTAATTTTCTATAATAAATTATTCTATTGTTTATTATACAATTTGAAACGAGGGTGGACGAGATAATAGAGATATAATTATATTTTATAGATTACAAATGAAGTAAATATGTGCAGCGTTCCGGCGGCTCTTGAATTTGTCTACTTGGCTAATAATGCATATAAATATTCATCCAGCAGGATGTACAGCTGCTTCTTTATTGTGCTAATAAAATCTTCAGAATAACAAAACGTTTATAATAAAACAAACAACAAAAGAAGAAATGCCTTTCGGAGTAAGTATAACGAAAACGCTGTTCGAATTGCGAAAATCCAAATGGAATTCGCGTTGAACGGAGTTGAATGAAAGAATTCTGCTCGCAGATGCCTGTTCCGTTCGTGTTTTTCACAATATCGGACTTGTTAACACAGTTAACTCAATGTTGAGTTTCGAAGATACTTTTACAGAGGCCCACTCTGTTTATACAATCAGAAATTTTAACTCGAAAAGGGAACTTGTTAGCAAACAACCTTTTTAATGTCGAACGTCATGTCATTCGAAAAAGATATTTTATACGTAAGCGAGATTAGATATGTTTAGATGTAATTATTTTTTTTAATTTATTACAAATAAAATTTTACAGTAAAAGAAAATACATATAACTTAACGCTATATAAACCGCAACGGTTTGTTACTAGCGCCAAAGTGTCCGTCTTGCGTTCTTAAATAACTTGTTAGCAATTTGTTAACAATTTCAATAGGAAGTTATAAGATCCTAGCATACCCAGCCCGCTTCGCTGGGCTAGATTTTGCTTTGTTTTATTTAAACAATAAACTTACATCATTAAATATTTAATTTAACTCTCATAATATATTAAATTATTCGTTTCTCTCCGTATTCATTCTTTTCTATTCTCTTCTCGAGCGGGTGAAGCTTCCCCTTCACCCATGTACATATCAGTAAATACAATATCATTCTTACTATTTATACAAAAACTATCGGGCTCAAGGTAATGTCAGAAATAAAAGCACGTATGGCTTGTTTGACAGTTCAAAAAGAGGAGTGCCCCGATCGTCACCAAGTTTACAGGATTACTCGCCAGGTCAATCTGTAGATTCCCTGGAAGTTTCATTGGAATCGGTCCAGCCGTTTCGGAGCCTATATGGAACATACCCACTCACTTTCTCTTTTATATATATAGATATATGATTACTCTTGATACGAGAACGACGTGTGTGTGAGTCTATATGTGAGGCTATTGTGAAGCAGCGACACAGTGTAGTTGTAGGATTAATAAAAGGGATTCTTGCGTTCCATATGTGAATCCAAATAGATAGGAATGTAAACTTTTTGTAGGCACTGCGTCTTGACCTAAATTCACACAATCACCTCGATACGCGATCGTAAGGTAATCCTTATTGCCCCACCTTTATTTGTATTTATTTATAAAGAAAACATTATATCTATAGCCATAAAAAAATTATTCATTTCTCTGTAACTATATATTTTAGTTGTATAGTATGTACTCGTAGGTTATCTGCACATTTTAACTATTTAAAATAAGATCTGTATTATAAATAAAATATAACAAGCAATTCCAATGATGTATCCATTAATTTTATTATATTATTTTTATATAATAATATATTTTATTAATTAATATTATTATATTCCATCTACGACGGATGCCATCGCAATACGATTGTTGTCACATGTAGCACTATTTTTTGTAAATGATTTTTTTTACGTAATTAACTTAAGACTTCTAATTAATTTACTAAATATTACAAAATATTAATAATAATTAGGAATAAATAACACATATTTTGAATTAACGATAGCGTTAATTCAAAATATGTCAACTAAGTTTAACAGCTAGCAAATCCCACAAGTTGGGCACAAGCCTCCTCTGTAAAGTAAATGCAAGGGCATAGACCGGCCCTAGTGTGGTTTGGTAGCTTAACATCTTAAAAAAAACTTACATGTCTTAGACATTTTTCTAAGACATAGGTTTTGCTCATTATGTTTTGCTATATCAGCACTCAAAATTGCAACGAGCTGATTCATTGGTGTCGGCACCGAGGATCGAACTCAGGTTGCTATCGTACTATGCAACGCCCGCCTTAACCCGGACACTTATCTACCACGGCCTCTCGATTGTATATAGAATTTTTTTTTTCGAAAATATTAACATTCTTTTTAACCATTCCAAATAAGCTTAGGCGTATGTTAGAAGATGATTCACGTCAATAGTCGAATGGCGGATTCGAACCCACGACATTACGCAGACCGTACCCTAAACCATTAGGCTATTGACGCTAATAAAATGACGAAATAAAACTACAGAAAAGGTTACTCCCAGCGCGCTAAATGACATTAACTACACGACCGAACCTCCGTATTACTCCGTTACTCCGCAGTATTCAATCAACGCGATCGTGCATGCGAATTACAACAACAGAACTTTTGTAATTGAAGTCGGAACATGAGCATTAATTGCTCCCGTCCGTGCCGAACGTGTGAGTTATGCCTCTGGATACGTCATCCGCTCTGCACGCCAATGTGATCGAACGAACAAGTTAACGAAATTAACTACCGTATCATGTATAGATTAGGTTAGAGGATTTAAAACGTAATATAATAACAAAGTAAAGTAATATGATCTATCTACAACCACTGCTGGACATAGGCCTCCCTAACGATTTCCAAAAGGACCGGTTGTAAGCGGCCCGCATCCAGCTGCGTCCTGGGGCCTTTATGAGGTCGTCAGACCACCTTGCTACTCGATTGGAGACCACGCCCTACGCTGCGCTTACCGGTCCGTGGTCTCCGATCGAGAAATTTTCAGCCCCATCGGCCATCTGTTCTACGCGCTATGTGCCCTGCCCGTTACCACTTCAACTTGCTGATCTATAGGCAGTTTGTATTACAATGTTTTTTTTTGTTTATCGTACCCGCGGGCACAAATTTTTAACAAGTGACCTTCTTTGAATTGTCGAATTGTTTGAATCATTGGTCTACTGAGGTTCGAATTTGATAATTACCTTTGAATATTCAGATAGGTATATAAGAACCATTTGATTCATAAAAGACACATGCCCTTCAACGTAAAATACATAATCCAAATATAAATATAAGTTTAATTTCAGACAGTCAAATATTTACATAAAGCTATTAAACATAATATGACTAATTATATAAAATTAATTCACGTGTATTCAAGCATGGAGCTTTAGCCACCATACTTGGAATTACTAATAGGTTATCCAAAACGAACCAGTTTCGTCACTTGCAAATGGAAAAACAAATCGATCAACTTTTATATCGCAAAGAATATTTGTAATTCAAAACGATATGATAATGAATTACTAGGTAATCATTTGCAATTTAAGATTACGCTTGATTTATAGCTGTACATAAGACATAGAAACTACAGATTATCATCTGTAGTTTCTTTTGTGATTTGGGCTGATATTTGAAAATCAAAAGTATTATAATGTGATGTTGTACAAAAGTTAGATAAATGCGTTTAACTGAAGCAAGATTATACTGTCTAACATTTCAACTTTCCAGATTATCATTGTATTTATTGTTTCACAGTAGATAAAGCAAAGTCACACTCATGATTGGTGTACAAATAAATATCATCGACTTCACCACAAATACGATTTCTTTGCCTCCTGACATAATATGCAGGGTATTAGGAGACCGCTTCCGAAAACGAAGACAGACTATAGTACTAACGACACCTTTGATGATGGGACGGAAAAAATAATTAAAAATTTTTATTAGCATTATTTACGATGCACCATGTTAATAAAGCTAATTGAAACGATACTTTCTTAAAAATACATTCCTAAAAAAACAGCAATGAAACACAAAGTCAAAAACAGCTGATGCTCGGGTCAACGAACGCCGAGGCGCGGAGGGGCGGCAATTACATTTAATTAAAAAAAAGAATCTTCAAACAAATTTGATTTAACTTCACAAGAAAATTTTCTACCTAACATGTCTCTATCAAAGAGATTACACAATCGTAATTATATACACGACGACGGTCTTCCGTCCTGTAGTAATAGAAGTTTCTCGACGTGTACTCTACTTGGGGGGATAATAAGAAAAGTTGTTAATCAATCCGACGCTGGACAATCTCTTGAGAAGTCGTGCCGTGATAAGGTAAATTAGTTTTCCTTCGGACTTAATCCAATGTCGCTAGAAGGACATCGCATTAATTTGGTTATTTATATTAAAAGTGTAAATAAAGTATTTCAAGCACGTTTCTTCAATAATTAAAGCTTTTTGATTAGAATCTTCATTCACTTATTTCTTACAAAGTCAGTGATAATTAGAATAATCTGTTTTAAGCCGTTATTACCTAATATGACGTAATTATACAGACTATATATTGTGCCGCCAAATATAATGTGTATATATACTTTGTGGAATGCATACAGATTGCGAGCGAAGGCAAATCATACTAATTTTCAATTTTTTTTTATGACGAACTACGCAGATTGGCCAGAGAGGCTGGCCTTGACTGCTTCACCGGATTGAGAGGTGGCACAGCTCTTAGGTCGCTTAGCCTGAACCTCTATTGCTAGTAACTCGACACAACGTTGAGACATCATTTTCAATATTTTAATACCAGGTGTATTGTAACAATGCAATGTTTAAAGAAATTAACATGTTTTTATTTAAAAGAAAGCTGGCAATATTTTTTTTTTTTCATTATGTGGGAAATCTTCCACACAGGTCTTGTATTTAGACCTCGGGGTGACTGTGTTCCGGGCGGTGCCCGTTTCAGTGGATTCAGCGCCGCCTGCAACTACAGGCGGGTCAATAGGTTAGGACGTTTTTTCATTAATATTACTAACATTCTTATAAACCATTCCAACTAAGCTTATGCTATTAGATGGTTCACGTCAATAGTCGAATGGTGGATTCGAACCCACGACCTCACGATTCGCAGACCAAAACCCTAAACCATTAGGCTATTCATTGTGTGTGTTAAATGTGTAAAGTAATTTTTAAAGAACAAAAGATTGTTTATATGTTTAAAATACTTCATTAATTTCTGACGATGTAATTTATTTTTCTTATGACATTAATAGTTCAATTAATAAAACATGTAGTAATCGTAGAACGTTATGTATTAGTAATAGATATACTACAGAGCAAGAATAACAAAGTTTTTGAGCATTACTTAGGACTGAAGCCACGTAACGGAGTTATATCGCGCACGCCACGTTCTCATTTTCTAAGTGCTCTTTCTTCCATTGAGGTTCTTATGATTAATAATAATCCTGTTATAAATAGAAGGAATTTCTGCTCATAAAATACGTTACAATATTAAACGGTTGATACGTTCTTGGTATTGCTAGGTACAATTCTGTAATTTCAGATATTTGAAATATTATAACATAATGTGATACTGATGAGAGGCATGGTTGAGAAATAGATTTAACAAAAAAACGGACGCTATAGTTTACACTAATGGGATCTTCATTTTTTTCTTTATCTTAAGTATAAATATCTCTTCGTGAAATAAATGCCCATATGTATGGCGACAGAGTCATTCCCTATTGTACACAGGACCTATTAAGCTCAGAGAAAAGCGAATATTGAATGCTGTCTACACCGCAAGGATAAAAGGGACGTGAAAACTGTTTTGTGTGCGATCTACTTAACTCATTTATGGCATATATCTTTATAAATAGTACTTAAAATAAAAGCTTAGCGACTTGTATTTGTTTTCCAGATTTCGCATAGAAATTTATAAAATGTAAGCTATGTAAGTAAGACGATATATTGACATCTAGCCTGTACCCATCCACATGTCCATTTTATTTTGAAGAAAGCGATATACGACGAAGCGACATTACGATGTCGATCATGATAAAATTTTATTATTCACTAACAAACCACCTGCTACTTCGCACGGATATTTTGTATTCTTATTCACATATCATTCCTATTATTGATAACACTAAGAAGGTTCTATACAACGTAAATTTGCGTAGAAGTAAATGATCATAATCTGTTATCTGGACATCCCTGTAATACACATATTTAAAGTTAAGTAACAACCTATATTTGCCCTAATTTTGGGCATAGGCCTTCTTTGTAAAGTTATAGGGTACAGTCAGTCACGTGGCCCTAGTTCTAATTGATGGACTTTTTTTGTTTCTATATTTTTCCAAAGACTATTTTCTCTTTCACAAAGGTTACTAACATTGTCATGAGTCATCAAATAATCATCAAATATAGTTAACCTCTATTATATTGGAGCACTTGAAAAAGTTTCAGCTTCAACCTGTTATTGTCATAAAGCACCCAAAGAATAGTTGTATATTTTATGTATAAGTGTAACGTACCTTCGCTCATGAAGTATGGTATCCTAAACCTTCCGGATAGGACGCGATCTCTCAGCGACTGAAGAGTGGAGCCGTCGAATGGCAGTGCGCCGCACACGAGCACGTAAAGCACCACCCCGAGGCTCTGCAATAATATTTTTGATTATTTTGTATAATAGGATTTGATTAATTAAGTCCGACATCGGTTATATCAGCCAAGGACCTTGGGTTCCGAAGATATACCTAGGAACTCCTAAAAATGGTAACGAAGTATGCCTGTTGGATGACATATTGGTTGGTTAGTGATAAACTAAGACGAGGTAAGTACTCTTTAAAGATAACGAGCGCAAATGTAGAAGAACAAAGATAATATAGGCGCTAGAACTTCGCAATTTATCTACGATGAGTACTAAGCGATGTTTGATTTGTCAAGTTTGATTAGATTAAAAATAGGTTTTTGTGGTTTTGGATTTTTTAGAAATAACACTTGTTAACCATTCTGACTATGGTTATGGCAATGATGCGGGTTCTCTGAATACCTACATCGCTTTCGGTGTAAAGAGAGCTTGACGTATACCTGCGATCCTGCGAAAGAAGAAAGCGCCCTACACCTAATAATAGAATGTCCAGTTTATGGTAGGATACGCAGCAATTTGGAGATAGAAATAAGAGTAAAAATTAGAAGACAAACGGTAAAATAATAATACAAATGATATAAGAGGAAAATTCTTAGAATATTACAGATCAATAGTAAGCAAACAGAAGCAAAAAATAAATAGAAAATAATAAGCTAAGACGTGTTTGGGAATATATGTTAACAGCTAAGGAATAAAAAAGTAGATGAAATAAGAATTAACACAAGATAAAATAATGGAAAAATTACTAAAACAGACATAAAAGAACAAAAGAACACGATAAATACAACAATACACAACACGGCAAAGAGCAGATAAGAACGAAGGACATAGACAGATAAAAGGAAAAAGGGGTACGAACAGTTATTTAAAAAAGAAAACATTCTGACTAAGCTTAACCTAGTGCTAGGTCACATCAATGGTCGAATGGTGGATTTCAACCTACGACCTTACGTTTTGTAGACCGTAGCCTAAACTATTAGGCTATCGACTATTCAACGCAACGCTATACTTATATAAGGAAATACTCGTAATTAACAAGTAATTGTATTGATTCATGTAACCATTTTGGAGTTGAAAAAGGGAAAATAACTATAAAACAATACGTAATACAAAAATACAAAGCGAAGAGCGGGCATATGCACGATGAAGTCAGTCAGGGACTAGTCATGTTTCTTAAAGAAATATTGAGATTAGCCTTCTGATTTGGAGGATTTGTTAGAGCCAAAATAATGTGATGTCTAGACTGTTGTCTCGTCTGATGTCTAGAGTCTATAGTCTGTCTAAGCCTATATTCTCTCGAATAGCCTGATGAACAAGTCGATCTAATCGTTGTGTTATTACAGAATGCGGCAAAACAAATCTGGTTATAATTTAAAAAAAAAACAATCACCAGTGCCAATGCTGTTGGGGTGTCGAGCTTAAACTTCTATTGGAATAACTTTTTTTTTTTGTTTACGAGGAGGAAATCTTCAAAAAGATACCCCGCCTTCTGGGGGGAAGGCGGTGGTTATGTGGGGTTTTTACCCACTAAAACCTCCCCGGTGGCCCTTTCCTCGGTGCATGACGAGGGGCTCCGGGATCTCCAGAGGAACGCACCGGAGCCCCTCTGCACTGTGCTCAAGGAGAGCACGTCCCGAGGGAGGAGGTTACTCCCTCCCCCCCCTCTGCCCTCGCAGTGCAAGGCGACACGGGCCAGCCGATGTCGCCTTCTTCCCGGGTCCACCTTGGCGGACGACAAAGGCCCTCACCCTTGTTGCCCAGTGAACCCGAGGCCCCTTTTAGTCGCCTTCTACGACAGGCAGGGGATACCGTAATCTTATTCTCTATTGGAATAACTTAGCGCAACGAGAAAGGGATAATCGGTTTGAACTCGTTACTCTATCGCGGCACATTCAACCAATTGATCAATTCTGTGGGTCATGTTATAGTCATAATGATTCACCGGTCCAATTTATTCATGCAACAGTAGAAACCGCTACTTAGTTCTAAAATACTGCGACTATTACATTCAGGAATAGACAGAGAAGTTCCCAAAACTTGTGAATATTTGTTAGTATCCTTCAAAAAATCCGACAAACAATCAGACAACGGCTTCTGCTGCTGTATGACTGGCATTTTGACCGATGGTCGACGTGAATATAAGTATATGATACTTCTGTGTTTTGCCTGGCGCATGAAATTTGCCGGCCTTACTCTAATAAAAGAGTTATTAACACATTTTTCTGGTAGGAATTTATGGGCATCACTCAACATCAGATGAGCAGCATTTTATCTATCCCTCGATAAAGCATACGAGACAAAGTCAATATAGCATGACGATTAACAAGTCCGCATGTCACTTAGCACAAGCCAATTTGCGGAGTGGAGTTTGTCGAGGCTTTATATGGCTCATTAAATTACTTCACGCAAATGGCATGGCAACTGAACTCGTTTAATAGTTTACAAACATATAGACACATACAAAAACACATAACCAAATGTGTGTACGTATTTCACTCTAGACGTAAAAATTATTGTAAGTGTAAACAAATTTGTCTGTAGTATAAATAGTATCAATTTGGTCGTCCTAATTCATTTTTATATTTTACTATCAGTGTGCTGTGATAATTAAGGTCATAATATCTGCTGGAGAGCACAAAGATCAAACGGATGTGGCAACTCCATGATTGTTTATTTTTAAAAAAGTATGCTCGTGAATATTCAAACTGTATCCGGGATAGGCAGAGATATACTATGTAAGCTATAGTTATGTTATAGCTTTGTTTTTTTTCAAGTCATTGTCAAATGAAACAATAATAGTTCGCACACTTTATAGCGCTCACTTTTAACAAAACATCGTGAATAAAATTAAAACACGTAAAGATGTCAAAAAATGTGATAAATATACTTTTACTTTATATGAAAAGCAGTAACATACCCATATATCAATTTCAGGGCCAGTGTACCGTTTGCCCTCGAAGACCTCCGGCGCTGCGTACGGTGGTGACCCACACCATGTCGCCAGCAGTTCCCCGGTGGCATAGTAGTTGCTGAAGCCGAAGTCTGCGATCTTAATATTCATGTTTGCATCTAGCAGCAGATTTTCCGCCTAGAAAAATGCTTTCAAATTGGTAAATTTCATCTACATACAGATTACAATAACATTTTACGCGGTTTTTATTTCATTATTAGATTAACATGACAAGTGATGAATCTGACAAAGTCAGCTAGCATATGTATATATATATATATATATATATATATATAAATAAATGACCGAGATAACACTCACTTAATCGTCACGAGTTCTCTAAAGCTACGCACCCAATCGACTTAAAATTTAGCTTAGTTATTCAGGTCGCTGATGGGCTGTGGGGAGCGTTTGTCCACCATGGCCAGGGAGAAATGAGGAGAGGAGTATGGTGTAGTGTTGCCACTCTTCCTATCCGCGATGGAACCTTTTGCGTATAACTTCTTAAACCGCTTTGCAAAAATAACGAAACTTCAAAAGAAACAACACGTCGCATTAATGTATCCATCATTATTATAATAAATTGTCATTTTAAAACATCAAAGTTAAATCGTTTGTTCTTGAAATGCTTATAAGTAGCAATGAACACATTACATCATTGTCTTGGAATTTCGCCCTATTGTCAACTATAGACCGATACTGGCACGAAATAAATTGGTTATTTAATTTTAAGTACTGATAACGTCCTCGGCAAGTCCAAATACGTTCATGATGTAAAAAGTGAAGACGACATTTGAATAAAGGACTTAATTATTATTGAATATCAGCTATAACGATAATGAGCGCCATTAGCGATGTTTAGGACGCCATTCCGCCCAATTTCTTATTTAAATTCTGTTGTCAAAAACAGACAGTAACATAAAATTTAAGTACATTGAAAGCAGTATCACCCATTGTGTACCGCACCCAATACAGTTACGTCAGTTTGACAAGGATCTACATTCATTATGCGTACAGCAAAGGACTGGAATAATTCGCCTGCATCAATCTGTCCCTTTGACTCCAGTCTGGTTGTCTTCGACGAAAATATTTGCAAGTGTAAAAACATCAAATCTACGCTAAATATGAACCAAAAGTGAAAAAAGTATAAATGACAAACGTTAAACGTCTTACCGTCAGTGACGGATTAAAAGTAACTCTCTTTTCTCTTGTCGAAATATCATAATTATATTAGGAAGTTCCGGAAGATCCGGCAGGTTCTGGATTATCTTTGTTTTTCTACATTCTTCCTTGTGGTCTTTAAGAAGTATCTCCTGGATTGTAATAAACCTACCAATATCTCAATCTGCAAACATTTTTCTATACGATTTTGAGAAGTTTCCTGGCATTCTATATCCTAGATGCAAGTCATGTAACCCTTTTCAAACAATCAATTCTCAATTTCAAACAAGAAATCTATTTGTAATACACGTTTGACCTTTGAAGACGGTTAAAAACATTATAATTGTATAAAATATTTTTATTTTATATGAAAAGCAATAACTTACCCATATATCAATTTCAGGACCAGTGTACCGTTTGCCCTCGAAGACCTCCGGCGCTGCGTACGGTGGTGACCCACACCATGTCGCCAGCAGTTCCCCGGTGGCATAGTAGTTGCTGAAGCCGAAGTCTGCGATCTTAATATTCATATTTGCATCTAGCAGCAGATTTTCCGCCTAGAAAAATGCTTTCAAATTGGTAAATTTCATCTACATGCAGATTACAATAACATTTTACGCGGTTTTATTTCATTATTAGATTAACATGACAAGTGATGAATGTCAGATTCAAAAGATTTCAAGACAAAAAGATTCAAAAGTCAGCCAGCATATGTATATATATAAATATATATATATATAAATATATATATATAAATATATATATATATAAATATATATATATATATATATAAATATATATATATATATATATAAATATATATATATATATATATAAATATATATATATATATATATAAATATATATATATAAATATATATATATAAATAAATGACCGAGATAACACTCACTTAATCGTCACGAGTTACGCACCCAATCGACTTAAAATTTAGCTTAGTTATTCAGGTCGCTGATGGGCTGTGGGGAGCGTTTGTCCACCATGGCCAGGGAGAAATGAGGAGAGGAGTATGGTTTAGTGTTGCCACTCTTCCTATCCGCGATGGAACCTTTTGCGTATAACTTCTTAAACCGCTTTGCAAAAATAACGAAACTTCAAAAGAAACAACACGTCGCATTAATGTATCCATCATTATTATAATAAATTGTCATTTTAAAACATCAAAGTTAAATCGTTTGTTCTTGAAATGCTTATAAGTAGCAATGAACACATTACATTGTCTTGGAATTTCGCCCTATTGTCAACTATAGACCGATACTGGCACGAAATAAATTGGTTATTTAATTTTAAGTACTGATAACGTCCTCGGCAAGTCCAAATACGTTCATGATGTAAAAAGTGAAGATGACGTTTGAATAAAGGACTTAATTATTATTGAATATCGGCTATAACGATAATGAGCGCCATTAGCGATGTTTAGGACGCCATTCTGCCCAATTTCTTATTTAAATTCTGTTGTCAAAAACAGACTAACATAAAATTTAAGTACATTGAAAGCAGTATCACCCATTGTGTACCGCACCCAATACAGTTACGTCAGTTTGACAAGGATCTACATTCATTATGCGTACAGCAAAGGACTGGAATAATTCGCCTGCGTCAATCTGTCCCTTTGACTCCAGTCTGGTTGTCTTCGGCGAAAATATTTGCAAGTGTAAAAACATCAAGACAAATCTACGCTAAATATGAACACAAAAGTGAAAGAATTATTAACAACAGTTACTTCTACTATATGCCGGTTTGGTTTTGATGCATCAATAATCTCGTAATCTCTAAAATAGACTTATGAATTAGAATAGGTTGATGGACTGAGTAATATACACTGTAGTTGACGGATGCCACCGTTTTTGAAAGAGATCCTATTGTAAAGATTTAGAATAAAAGGGGGAGGACTCTCTCTGTGGACGATCACTGCACAGTTTAGAATAAGTATGTTACGCCAGAGGAAAAGCCATTTACAAGTGAAGCTCTGGAACAAAGTCAGTAAGATTTTATTAAGTTACCTCCAAAACTCTTGATGTTTTGCTAAAATCTGTCAATAATAACTGTCTTGTGCGATGTTGAGTAAGGAAGCTCCAGCCCTGTAGTTCTGGGCTCTCAAGAATAAGACTACGGTATCCCCTGCCTGTCGTACAAGGCGACTAAAAGGGGCCTTGGGTTCACTGGGCGACAAGGGTGGGGTCTGCGTCGTCACCAAAGTGGACCCGCGAAGAAGGCGACATCGGCTGGCCCGTGTCGCCTTGTGCTGCGAGGGCACAGGGGAGGGAGTAACCTCCCCGAGACGTGCTCTCCTTGAGCACAGTGCAGAGGGGCTCCGGTGCGTTCCACGTGAGATCCCGGAGCCCCTCATCATGTACCGAGGATAGGGCCACCGGGGAGGTTTTAGTGGGTAAGATCCCCACATAACCGTCGCCTTCCCCAGAAGGCGGGGTATCTTTTGTGAAGATTTCCTTCCCGTCAAAAAAAAAAAAGGAAGCTCACAGAATTAAATATGTTTACTGGCGAGAAGTCTTCCAATGGACAGTCCAGATGGATATATGGTAAATAAAACACACATTTCTGTGTTAATGCTTCAAAGATTAATATCTTCCGCCTCTAAATGACAACTGCATACACAGGACCGTTACCAAGTCTGATTTTTGTCTCTTACATTTCACTATAAAACCAACCTATTAGAATTCAATTGTTATTGTGCCAAAAATTGTAATCTACAACTAAATTTTTTTAATTGTAATGTTTAATTGATTTTTTTTGTTAGTCAGTTTTGACACAATTGTTTGCTCTAACAATATACGTTTTTCGCGGATCGTCATAATACATATATAGTACAACCAGTCGAAAGTTATGCAGTAACAAACATAAAAAAATACTAATTTGAAGTCCCTTGAAAACAAAAAAGAAATATCTCCCTCTTAACTTCCGTTCGCCTGTCCCAAACACAGTTTTCGTAACGTAACCAATTTACTTCCCGAGTCAAGTTTTGTCAAATGTTTAATTTCAAAAATCAAACTCAACCCAGAACTCTGAGCGTAGAAACATTAGAAATACAGACGAATTGAGAACCTCCTGTTTTAAAGACGGTTAAAAACATTATAATTGTATAAAATATTTTTATTTTATTATTAGTTAGGCAGCAGATAGCTCATCCCGTGTGAAGCCATGCGGGAAAATCATCCACACAGAAAGACGTATAATTATTTCGAGCGGACTGATGTGTGGGGTGGGGGATGTTACGTTAAGCCGACATTTTTTTTCTGTTTTATTTTTTTTAACTTAATTGCCTGCATCGTTTTAGCTGATGAAATTCAACCGTAAACATTTGTACAGTGAAACTGGAGCGCAACGCTATGTTGCGTACTAAAACTATTATGCAAGTTTTTTACGATTCACGCTACAGCAAAAAAAATTTAAATTGTATATCGAAGAAAACTACTTACGGATTTCACTACATGTAAAAAGTGAAGACGACATTTGAATAAAGGACTTAATTATTATTGAATATCAGCTATAACGATATTGAGCGCCATTAGCGATGTTTAGGACGCCATTCTGCCCAATTTCTTATTTAAATTCTGTTGTCAAAAACAGACAGTAACATAAAATTTAAGTACATTGAAAGCAGTATCACCCATTGTGTAACGCACCCAATACAGTTACGTCAGTTTGACAAGGATCTACATTCATTATGCGTACAGCAAAGGACTGGAATAATTCGCCTGAGTCAATCTGTCCCTTTAACTCCTGTCTGGTTGTCTTCGACGAAAATATTTGTAAGTGGAAGAACATCAAGACAAATCTACGCTAAATATGAACCAAAAAGTGAAAAAAAAAGTATAAATGACAAACGTTAAGCGTCTTACCTTCAGTGACGGATTAAGAAACTATTATGCAAGTTTTTTACAACAACAAACTACTTACGGATTTCACTACATACAATACAATTTTTTTTTTATTTATTATGGTACAAACAGTCTTGCAATATAAAATAAGTATCACAAAATAATTTTAAATATTGACAAAGAGTACCCAATTTTTGTTATACTAATATCAAGTTGAAGCCCGAGAATACGTAAAAATTAAGACAGGGAAACAGACAGGAAAACAGAATAGATAATATATATATATAAACATTACTATACTTTAAATAGGAGATTTTCTTTAAACGTTTTTGAAGAGTTGTATAATAAGTCAATATCATAAAAGGGTTTTATTATAAGAGGTGCGAAAAAAGAAGCTGTTGCGCGTATAATTTCTGTGAAGTGGTGGTGGTACATAGATGCGTGGTGTTTGTGAAGGGCGAGCGGGCAAACGGGTTTTACATATAAAATTTACTTTAGAAAGAAGTACGAGAGAAGAAGTAGAAAGAAGTAGGGACGGTACAATAATTAGTATTTGAATTAAAACATCGATAATTTAAAATTTTAATGAATTTTCTTTGAACCTTCTCAACATACATATACCAAAGTAAATTGTTAAAAATGTTATTTTGGTAAATATACCGTATAGTTCACATGCATGTATTAATAAGTGGTTATTTTAATATTACTAACACACATTTCAATTTTATTTATATGTATAGGCGGCATCAATATGACGATTGTAATCTAATCAAGTTTGAAGGAAACAACTCCTGATCCAGTCAGGCTTAAGAAACAGGAAATGGAATGATTTGTTTCTTGCAACGAATCTCGTAATATTTTAATGAAATTCACTGCAAAGGTTGCGTCGACAGCGATTGTTTTCGGGAACGTAGTCAGCTGTGCGCGAAATTGCCCTTTAGCATTTGCCCCCTCTTTCGTACCGCTCGCAGCTACCCCGCTAAACCCACCCAGTGACGTCATTCCAAGCCTACTGACGTCATGCGCAATAGGCCAAGAGCTCAGAAACGTCCTTAATCTCGTAACAGTAAATGACTTTTTAAACTCTGGTTACTCTTCAATATTTAAGACCAGTTTAGTTAATTATCTACATTAGATTTTGCTTTGAAAATAAAATACGAACTCGGTAAAGTGACTTTCAAGTGATTAGATATAATTAGCAAAAGGTTAATGTTTAAGTTCATCAACGTAACAGATGTAGTGTAACCGATTAATGCTACGCATTAGCTGGACCTAGAAGATTTCCAGCGCGTCAAAGAACCGCGAATTGTTGCACACCGTCAACCAGATAACAGTCGCCTACCTAGCGACTAGCGACTGAAGATATCAGCTTCTCCAAATAAAGTAATTATGATGGGCAAAATTGCGGTTGCGAAACATCAGAGAGTGACCAGCATTGCCACCGTCGAACAACTGTTTCGCTTGGCACACCACAGAGATAAGTTCACTGATCTGACGGCCATTGATGGCTGAGACATTTTAAGAAGAACAACGAACACTCGCAGAGTATTTATAAATAGGATATATTGACATAGGGTTACAAAGCGTATAGATTAAATTTTAAGCCTTGCTTACAACGATAGCTTTGGAATACCTGGAATATAGCAACTTGATTTATTTTGAAGGTTACCTAATTAAATATCGTTTTGAACTTGTTATTTGTACATTAAACTGGCCTTTTTTTTGTTATAAATTCCAAGCTGTAACAGCTTAGTGGCTAACGGATCGGTAATCGGATAAATAGCTTCGCAAAATTTCTGTAACTATACTGGGTACATTGATTTGAAAATTAGCATTTAGTTGCTTATTTTCACGACGAAGATGCTCATTAGGAGCGGATTTTAAGCAAATCATAAATTATTATCTATGATATATGTAAATATGTATTTTCATTTTCATTGTCTCAACCTCAAATAAAACTGTATACGTGTCGGTAACCTTACATGGGATATCACTTTGTAAGACCTTTAGTTTTACGTCAGTAAAAACCCTAATGAAGCTTCATTCTAGTTTTTCCCACGAATTAAGTCATCGTCGGAATAATTGGTGTGCTAGTCACGTGTAAGGCAAATAAGGAACAATCACTTGATAGTTGACACAAACAGATTTTCCTTCGTTTTCCCCTATAACCCAGGGGAAATCTATATTATATATTTTTTTAAACTTAATGTATCAAACGGTTACGGTTCTCTACCGAAGTCAACGTCGATTTTCGAATGACAAGCGCGTACAAACATAGCTTGGATAAAGAGGATGAGGGAACAGAGTAGGGATGTTCATGCCAAAATTATATCTATATAATATATCGTGACGAAGTATATACTATGTGATATATTGAACAAATATATCGATATTTTTCATATATAGAAATTATTTTATAATTAATGTGCGCTTAATATTAAATATTAGAAAAGTGTAAAGTACTCGGCGCGTAACTGAGAGGTTCTCGCTTCGGACACCAGTATAGTCTGGACTATTTGATTTGATTTGATTCTACTAGCAGTACAGACTACATGCATAGATTATAAAATTTATACAACGAGTCCTGCCATCGTGAAGAGTAGGAGTGTAGTAACATACTACACTACACTCTTTGTGATGGCAGCGCAAGTAAGGGTTTTATTATATTAAAGTTGTCAAACAGAAATAAAAGAAAGAATGGAATGCTTTTTTATTTAATTTCTTACAATATTTTGTATATCGGATGAAATACATGGATATAAATATAGATAGATGATTCGATAATATCAGATTAAAGTATTATAGTATAGTATAGTAGGAATACAATGCGTCAATATATTGTTATTTTTATATATTGTTATATATGTTATATATACAATATATTGTTGTCTCCGTAGGGTTTTCGAATTCTTCGGTCACATAGCCAGGAAAACCGATACCTTAGAAACACTCCTGGTCACAGGCAAAGTACAGGGAAAACGACCAAGAGGGAGGAGCCCTATGCGTTGGACAGACCAAATTAGCACCAACACCAGCAAGAGAGTCCACGAGGCTTTTCACACCGCCAAAGACCGCAACAGGTGGAAAGCGATCGTCCGCCACACAATTCGTGGAGGTCACGACCCTCAGCAATGAGGAAAACGACGCAAGGAGGAAAATATTGTTATTTTAATTAAGATCGATATGTATCGTGCACTCCTAGAACAGAGTAGAGACATTAATTACACGTTCTATCAATTCATCGATGAAGAATGCTTTTATAATTTCACCGAAAATTTCATAAACTTTGATTGATTATCATATTTCACTTCAACCTTTAACGTGTGGGATTTTTTATTATTTACAGACACTTTTGTATCTCGATGATTTATCTTTTCAATCGTTGTTGTTTGTGCACTTAATATAATTATTTTCAACCGACTTCAAAAAAGGAGGAGGTTCTCACTTCGTCTGTTTTTATGTAGGTAACTTTCGACTGGGTGAACCGATTTTGATGATTCTTTTTTTATTTTAAAGCTTCTCGTGTGGTCCCATTTTTCCATGAGAAAACCATATAAGTCTAAAATTTGCATCAAGTATGTGCATCATAAATGGACGAACAAATCAAAATTCACCGATCATTCATTTTTTATTGGAAAGGATGTACTTTAAGAGTAGTTTGGTTAGGTTCTGGTTAATTCCATTTCGTAATATTCCTACCATAATTTGAAAATACAACGAGGGCGTCCGCACGTAGTGGCTTTTAAAGTTTGATTTGATTTGAGGTCGGTTTTTGTTATATTAATCATTATAACACTTTTCAAACGTTCCACCTTATCTCGTTCCACGAATGACGTAATAGAAAGACTATGAAAATGTCAGAACAAACATAATAAATATTTGAGATATCGAATACTAAACTTAAATTACTTACCAAATATTTCTCCTTTACTTGCGTACTCCGAAACAATATAGATCATGTTTTTCGTTTCCATGACCTGTAACAAATTACAAAACAAAATTAAGAACATTTTGGATTTTGGACACTGACCACGGCTCTGTGGTCAGTGTTCGACGGTGTCCTCATGTTGCGCAGTACGCTAGCAATACGAGTTCGATCTCCGGTGCCTGCAACAATGAATTTGTTTGTTGCAATTTTATGTGCTGATTTACCACAAGCTCAGCGGTGAAGGAAAACATCGTGAACCTGCATGGTACCGTAGACCAGTTTTTTTAACGAACCCACACAGATTAGTTGGAGAAGCTGGCTTTGATTGTTTCACCGAATTGAGAGGTGGCTTAGCCCGTAGTCTGAACCTCCTACTCTCAGTAATTCGACACGAGGGTCTCCCGGTGAAGAGTAACAGGCTTGGGGGGTTATTTTATTACGCGTAAGCATTCCAAGCCGTTGCTTTTCTACGAAGCAAAAGGACATGCTAAGCTACTCTAACCTTAAATGCCACGTCGTAAACCATTTGCTGTTAATGTCTAGAAATACTAAAGTATTAAAAAAATGTTGACTAAATTATTATATTTCTATTATGATAAAAGATGTGGTGCTGGAGGAGAATGTTACGAGTACCTTGGACAGCCCACCGCACAAATATGTCAATTCTCCGAGAAGTGGGAGTCAACGTCAGGCTGTCAACGTTCTGTCTCCGTACGTCCGTCCGTTTACGAATTCTTTGGTCACACAGCCAGAAAAACCGATAAACTGCAAACACTGCTAATCACAGGCAAAGCACGGGGAAGACGACCAATTGGGAGGAGCCCTATGCGTTAGATAGACCAAATCAACAACAACACCAACACGAGAGTCCACGAGGCCTGCCTGAGATGATCTGCCAAAGACCGCAACAGGTGGAAAGCGACCGTCCGCCGCATAATTCGTGGATGTGATAACTATACTTTAATATATACATTTATTCAAAAATGAGAAGAAATTTTATTCTTGTAAATTTAAAATGACATATAATGTGTATTCAAACAACTCCGTCTTGTTACAAGAAATTAATGAATGAAAAAAAGTTACGTTAAGTTATATTAACTTATAAATTTTAAACATGTAATTTTTAGGTTATTAACACGTTTGATTACGATTTCTAAAATGATAAAAGAATTCACGCAGAGCTGAAAAACTGGACGGCATGAATTCTTGCGTGACTTTAAAAAAAAATTGTAAACTACAACATTAATTAGTTTTCCAAAAATAACTTTTAATAAGTTATTTTTGGAAAACAACCTTTATTACATAACATCGACCTACAATCTTATGTTATGACATTAATTGTTATGATTTATAAACTAGCACTAATATAGAACAGAAGGGTGAAATTTAAATTATGTGTTTGACGAACGAACCACGCTGATCGGCCTGGAGGCTTCTACAGTTTCACCGGGTTTTTGAAAGGTAGCACAGCTCTTAGGTCACTTAGGTTCAGGCCCTTTAAGAAGTAACTCGGCGCCAGGGCCCCCGAACCTTAGCTTGCGGATGCTCTAAACATTTGAGTAGAGTTAGCTATTTGCTTCGCCTTTATAGCAGCATTCTACTGCTACTAAAACATGTATTTGTATCAATAATTCTTTTTTAAGAAAAAAAAGAATTTGGTTAGGTCTGATACATTAAATTGCTTAATATTCCTACGGTAATTTGGAAATATAATGATGGCTATTACGCGCGGTCGCTGTCATATTTCCATGTTTGTTATATTTCCGAATTATCTTAGGAATATTACGAAATAGAATGAATCAGAAATTAACCAAACTCTCATCAAACTACTCTTCAAGTACAACCTTTTCAATAAAAAATGAATGATCGAAATCGATTGGCGTGATATTGAATGAAAAGACTTATATGGATGCCTTTGTCAGAATTGCAATTATGGTCCTGCTTTCTGCACCTGCTTCCAATTAAAGTGAAAGTCACCCATCCAGCCGTTCCAGATCTTCTTCTTAGTCGTCTCCTTCATTGCTGAAGGTCGTGTCTAGCACAAAGCGTTGATCGCTCGCTTAACGATTAACTTCCACGTGTCACTGTCCTCGGCGGTCTTCATGGCTTTGGTTATTGGCAGGCCTGTGAGCGTCTTAACTGCGTCTGCCCACCGCGTGGGTGAGCGACCGCGTGCTCTTTCTCCGTCCACCTGGCCAACAACCATTAGCTTTTCGAGGTTATCAGGATTTCTGCGAGCAACGTGTCCAAAATATTGCAGTATGCGCTGGAAGCAAAGAGTTGATAGCCTTATCGTTATTCCGAGTGTCGTAAGAATGGATACGTTCCAGATATTAGTCGGAATAAACAGACAGACAAAAATTGAAAAAAAAAACATAATTTGGTATTTTTACCGTATATACATTCATAAGCAGTTAGTAAAAAGCTGTTATTTTAATATAACAAACAGACAATTCAATTTTATATATTTGTATGTGTGTATATATAACTTGTACTATTAACAGATTATATAACACCTTTAATAATATTTACATTTGTTACCAGTCACGAATCTATTCCTGCTTATTTACATTCTAAGCGAAACTTAATTTCTTGTTTACGAAATTTATTGAAGGTAAGCATCAGAAGGTGCTTATTTGGAATATTAATAATGTAAATATTATGTAAGCACGTACGGGAATAAATAAAACTAATTCTAATAACACATCGACAAATTAAACCGTACAAAATTTTACAAATGCTGAACACGCCAGATGTTTCTGAGCCGTGATGGCTCAGTGTCCGGGCGGTTGTCTAAAGATGGATAATATGCTTAACCGAGTTCGAACCCGACACCGATACCAATAAATTAGTTGTTGCAATTTTATGTGTCGATTTACTACGCGCTCGGCGCTGATGGAAATTTTCGTAAACATTTTTCTAAGACATGTGAAATATGCCTGTGCCCAATAGTGGGACATATATATAAATAAAGGCTCTAACTAGATGTTTCTATTCACTGCTTATTAATTATTTAGGTTTTATAATAGAACTAATAAATAGAAAGATTTTTTTATTGTTACCTACAATAACTACAGAAGAGATAATCATAATACTTATTGATTCATCATAACACACACAATTACATATTTTTAAACAAAAGCTTCATGCCCTTTAACCCTTTTTTGGGTAGACAGAGACACCACTCGCTCTCCACTTTTAAAATAACACCAAGTTAGGCTTAAAGGAAGTCTCGTAAAGCAAAATTTACATAAACAAATAAAATTACGTAAGTGTGTATAAAACGGAAGCAAATAACACTTCCTAGTGATAAAAAGCTGATAATGAAGAGCCCTTACGTGAGCATATGCGTTGCTTTATGTATAAGGCCATCAACCAATTCTTCCGCATTTAAAGTACGATGGTGATGACCTTAAGCGAACAACACACAGAGTATAAACATTGACAACTTTAATCCTAATCGAGATTGATAAACTGGCAATCACTTATGAGGTTCTTCACGTCACAACCGCATTAATATCAATTGGCACAAAACAATTGAATTGCACTTATGAAGTCTCAATCAGAATCAATGACATTTTTATGACGAGTAATAATCGTCAATCGAAAATGTTCCAGGTTCTTTTGTTATATGTGTTTGACAAACGAACCACGCTGATCGGCCAGGAGGCTACAGTTTCATCGGGTTTTTGAAAGGTGGCACAGCTCTTAGGTCACTTAGGTTCAGGCCCTTTAAAGAGTAACTCGGCGCAAGGGCCCCCGAACCTTAGCTTGCGGATGCTCTAAACATTTGAGAAGAGTTAGCTATTTACTTCGCCTTTATAGCAGCATTCTACTGCTACTAAAACATGTATTTGTATCAATAATTCTTTTTTTAAGTAAAAAAATAATTTGGATAGGTTCTGATACATTAAATTTCGGTACGGTAATTTGGAAATAGAAAGATGACGTACGGAACATTAAAAAAAAATACGGATGAATTGAGAAATCTTTTTTTGAAGTCGGTTAATAAGGATGACGTGAAAGTTACACAACGCGTATTATTGTTAAGACAACATCCCGAGCGGTAGACTGTGGCGACAATAAACCATTGTAATTAACAACCGATGATGCAATATTTCATTGTCTCACGAAGCCCCAAATGTACTGTTGGCGAGTTTAAATACACTTCGCCCATGAATCGACCGCAGACTCGTAAAACTTAAAACCATTATATATAACCAGTGAGTCAATGTTTTTGTCTTCTCGTTCACGGCCATTGTTTTCCAATTTACTTGTTCAATATAGAAGTTCTATTTTGTTTGAGACGCTAGTTTTTCTTGAACGACTTCAAGAAAAGAGGTGGTGTTCAATTCGTCTATATTTTTATGTTTGTGCATGCTCCCATCCGCTGCTGTTGTTTTTTTTCCTAGAGGTAACATGAGCTTGTACCATTACTCTAGGCGTGATAACATTTGGACGAGGGCCGCAGAGGGCTACACTGCTAGAACAGAATTATAAAAACATAATACTGTAGCTCAATGTCCGGGCGGTCGCCTCAAGTTGCATAGTACGTTAGCAGCTCGAGATCGATCCCCAATGCCATCACCAATCAAACAACACGCTCGGTGGTGAAGTAAAACATCGTGATGAAATCTTATAAATGGATGTGAAGTGTACCAATTCGCAATAGGACCTATGCCCTTATACTCTCTTAACAATGAAGGCCTATGTCTAGCACTGGAACATATATTTATTCTGTAACTACTGCAAAATGCCGATGTGAAATATTCCCAGCGTACCGTTGAACGTGCATACGATATTTAACTTCTACCTTGACTGTGTTTAACTAAACAACACATCGTTTTGTTCATGATGTTTGTTTGTGTAATGTATTGACATCCTTCTGGTCGCTATCAGATGATGCCAACTGCGCATATATTATAATGGTACTGCAATTAGTCTCACAAACAGTGACGCACTAGTACTGTAGTATCTGATTGACGTTGTTAGCTCGAAGGCTTTTACAACTTTACTGGATTAAGAAGTTGGGCTCTTAAACTCGGACTGATCTACTAATGTGAGTAACATAATGGACCTCAAGAGGGAATCTTGGTTTGGCCCGTACGCTTGTCGATAGCATTAAAAGAATTACCTATCGTCTCTGTATATGACTTTTTAACCAATTGCTTATTTTTATGACGAACTACATAGATTGGTCAGAGAAGCTGGCCTTGACTGTTTCACCGGATTGAGAAGTGGCATAGCTCTCAGGTCGCTTAGCCTGAACCTCTATCGCTAGTAACTCGACTCAAGGGTCCACCTCGGCTTGTACGGTTACTATGTTACACGTAAGCATTCCGATTCGAGGGCCCCCAAGAGGGCCGAACCACGACTCGCTCGGTTGCTATTTCACCGATAATCTAAGGGACATTAGAAAGCTAAACTAACTTTGCCACTTCGGGAAGCGTTGGCGCTGAAAGAAGAAGTGGCCGAAGAAAACCATTTGTTACACTTAGAGTTTTTGTAGAGAAGGAGTTCTATAGCTATTGAACGCTCAGATGTGTATGCCAATATGATAAGATCAATCTCAATTACTCCCACTAGACCACTGTCTCCTCTCATGACTCTTAGGACCAGCCTCTCTGCCAATGAGCGTATATTCGTCAAAAAAAGTCCCAATTATAAACTTTTTTTTGGCTTTGGCATGCAAACGGCACTTTGGCAAATCTTTAATTCCTTTAGTTAAGTTCATCAACAGAAAGGTCAGACAGTTAGTTGTAAAATAACTCAGTGCAAACAATAATTGCAGTGAAAACATAATCTGCGGATGTTTGACCGTTTGATGATAACATCAAACGGAAATGCTCCCTTCCCGTGTTTTAAGGACGCACTACTTTGCCATCGTATGTATACACAGCTTAGAAATGTTTGTACACCTTCGTCCATTTCACTCTGTGTTTAACTCCTCAACGCGATTTAGAACCATTGAGCAATATCCATTGTTTCAAAACACTTTTGTGATTGTTCAGTGGCTTTATCAAAATGGGATTGCCTCTTTATGGTCAATTAGTATGTAACAAGAATGGAATGAAGCCTTGTCAGAACGTTGTATAACCATGTTTGTTATAGGAACAATGTTGCAGGACGCCTTTCTATATTTGTTGTATTACTTTTCAGCTTATATTACCTGCGTACATAATGAGCGTCTACTTAAGTGCAAAGGGGGATACTTAAATTATTTGGGCATGTTAGCCGACGTGGAAACGACTCTTTAGAGCGTCTTGTGGTGCAGGGCAAAGTGGCAGGACCACGAGGCAGATCACCAATGCGATGGACGGATCAGGTGCGAAGTATGGTAGGTGCTTCCCCACGAATGTGCCCGATTGACAGCCAGCAGGCGAATGTAGCGAGACGCGGTGCGGCGGGTGCTGTCAAAAGTGAGGCGACCAAGAAGAATATTACCTTATAATTGATATACATTTCAAATGGGATAATATACAATAGAAACGCTTTATCGAATTAAACTGAAAATAAAATGTCTATTACAATTCCAATAAATAATATAATTATCGATATAAACTTTATAACTCAAGCCTTCAAAATGTACGATTTTTTTTTAAATATGTTGGACAGATAGAATTTTTTTTTTTTTAAAAAAGAAAGCTAGCAATATTTCTTTTTTTTTTCAGAAATATTACTAACAATCTTGTTAACCATTCCAACTAAGCTTAAGCTTGTGCTAGGATATGGTTCACGGCAATAGTCCAATGGTGGATTCGAACCCACGACCTTACGATTCGCAGGCCGCGCCCTAAACCATTAGGCTATTGACGCTTAAAATATAGAATATGAAAGTAGAGTTTTTACATCAAAAACCGCAGCCTACAGTTTTTTTGACCATCCAAAACGAAATGACAAATACGACCTACTTATTATCCAAAGAAAAAATCCAGTATGTATGTAATGTACTGGAAGAAGACGTATTTCGTAGCTAAAGAATCTTCGGACATGGTTCAATATGCGAACAGGATCCTTGTTGCGTGCCGCTGTGTCGAAAAATAAATTAGCCTTCATGATAGACGATAGGAGATGACACCTCAAGAAGCACAAGAACAATTGTTTATGTAAAAACACCTCTACTAAATTGATTTTTAATGTTTAGGGTTATTAAATAAATCACGTTCATCAATTTCGTATTTAAACCACAAGATTCACCTAAAAATTATTCAGGTCGCTTCTTAAAGTAATTAAGGATCGCAAAAAAGCGTACACACGAGAGTTGTAAGTTGCCCGAAAGGTTATACAGTACATTCGCGGATAGAAGTGACTTTTTAATTTATTTACATTAGTTTTATTGAAGTAAGGTTACATTTTTAGTATAGTTCATCAGTCGAATTGGGAGACAAATAGATAAAGTTCGAACAATACAATAAAAAAATCAAAGATTATTGTACATATTTTACATACTGTCACGTTTATTTAATAAGATATTATAAATCGAAATTTACAGTCAGCAAACTACCTCATTAGGGCTAAAAACGTGAGAGCTTATTTATATATATGCATATACATGATGATTTCTGAAGGAGCCGTGGTAGTTCAGCATCCGGGCGGTTGCGTTAAGTTGCATCAGCCCTGTAGTTCTGGGCTCTCAATAATAAGACTACGGTATCCCCTGCCTGTCGTAGAAGGCGACTAAAAGGGGCCTCGGGTGTACTGGGCGACAAGGGTAGGGGCTTTTGTCGTCCGCCAAGGTAGACCCGGGAAGAAGGCGACATCGGCTGGACTGTGTCGCCTTGCACTGCGAGGGCACAGGGGAAGAGGGAGTAACCTCGCCCCGGGAAGTGCTCTCCTTGAACACAGAGCAGAGGGGCTCCGGTGCGTTCCACTGGAGATCCCGGAGCCACTATGCACCGAGGAAGAGCCACCGGGGAGGTTTTAGTGGGTAAAAACGCCACATAACCGCCGCCTTCCTCCCAGAAGGCAGGGTATCTTTTTGAAGATTTCCTCCCCGTTAACAAAGAAAAAAAAGTTCCATAGTATGCCGATAACTCAAACTCGATCCCCAGTGCAGTAGCAATGAAATGGTTTGTTGAATTTTAATAACAATATGCGGAAACCATCTGCATGTCTCAGATATTTTTTAAATGTGAAGTCCCCCAATCAGTACTAGGGACGCGTGGCGTAAGGACTTAATCCTGTGCACACAACCACCGCACATAAATAAAATAATTATTGTTTACTCCGCGATTACTACGCATTCAAAAGAACACTTTTGGAATGGTTAAAACACTCAATTATGATCACACAGAAACACTGTTAAAGTTTAGGTATCCTGGCCCTTGCATATGGCATTTACACAAAATTTTGATTAATATCTTCTATATATTTCCATTTTTTATTTATTTAATAGGAGCCTTTCGATAGATACATTCTTTATTGCCCCAAGTTTCTTCCATGCAACTCTGTAGTACATGAGAGGTAAAATAAATAAATAGTCAATAAGAAACGTTAAAAAATAATGACAATCAGGACAGAGCTCTATTTATATTAGAAATAAACATAAAAAATACATACAAAAATATAAATACACACAATTAATTATATACACGATAAGGAAAAAAATCAATTTAGCGACTCTGAGAAGATGGTTATGCAGCTTAAACTAAAAAATAGCACGTGACTCGAATATCACTTAATAGGCCATTCCATAAGTGCGAAGCGCGTTTTTCTGACATAAGCATATAGAAGCTTACTAAAAGATCTCAATTTAATTTTGTTATTAGAATAGCATGGAGTTAAATAAATATTTTTATTTTTCATTTTTATATAGATTGTTACTTTATATGGGATTTGTACTTCGTGCGCGACTGTACACTATGCGGGGGCGATGCACGACAAATCAATTAACGTACACCGTGTTTGGAGCGGGTTACAAACAGACGCCGTCAAAGGTTCGAAACTCACTTATGTAAATACTATGTGAAGCCGTCTTACCACTAATTAACATTACGTATGTTAATTAACATCAGAACATGGCCAAGTACTAGACAGGTACTACTATAGACTGATCTGGATTCTAAACGTCATCATTCGTTTTATTACGCTAATACATTAGCTGTTCGAGAAGTTGCAAGAATCAAAAATAATTGCTGCATTATAAAATTATTGCTACAAAGCAGACCGTCAAGCCTTCAAATAAAAAATGAAAGAATCATCAAAATCGGTTCACCCAGACCAAAGTTACGTGGTAACAAACATAAAAAAACATACAAACGAATTGAGAACCTTCTCTTTTTTGAAGTCGGTTGAAAGTAAAGGCAATTGTAGATCTATTGCGCGGGTCATCTAGATAGGTCCAACTCCACTCCAGATAGGTACTAATTTGTAAATTAATTAGAGATTGTATTTATCACAATTCTACCTATCAACATTGGAAAGAATTAATTACAGTAGTGATTAAAAACGAAACACGTCGAGAATCTTAATTAATAAAAAAGGAAAAAAACATTTCAGTATTATACTTTCTCGCTACAGTTTTTCTAAACATTAATTACATTAGACTTTTCAGTTGAAGACGAACAATTCTTTGGCTACATGCATAGACGCGGCTATATCTGCTTAATGTTTATATTTTATACTAAAGATCTGCCCCAGTCTGCTTCCGATTGTGTGCTCAGCTCATATTGTTTTTATCGCAATAATAACTTATATATGGCATATATATTGGGCTAGCTGGCAGAGCAGTGGTAGGCCAGTAGAGCCGTGGTAACTCAATGTCCGGGCGGTTGGCTCAAGTTACTAACCAACCCAGCCCTGTAGTTCTGGGCTCTCAAGAATAAGACTACGGTATCCCCTGCCTGTCGTACAAGGCGACTAAAAGGGGCCTCGGGTTCACTGGGCGACAAGGGTGGGGGCCTGCGTCGTCCACCAAAGTGGACCTGGGAAGAAGGCGACATCGGCTGGCCCGTGTCGCCTTGCACTGCGAGGGCACAGGGGGGGAGGGAGTAACCTCCCCCCGGGACGTGCTCTCCTTGAGCACAGTGCAGAGGGGCTCCGGTGCGTTCCACGTGAGATCCCGGAGCCCCTCGTCATGCACCGAGGAAAGGGCCACCGGGGAGGTTTTAGTGGGTAAGATCCCCACATAACCGCCGCCTTCCCCCCAGAAGGCGGGGTATCTTTGTGAAGATTTCCTCCCCGTCAACAAAAAAAAAAAGTTACTAACCAACCAATAAATTTGTTATTGAAATTTTATGTGTTGATTTACCACGCGCTCGACGACGACGCCACGACCTACATGTCTGAAAAAAAATACTAACATACAATTTACTTATTCATAATACTATATGTATGTTACATAATATAGCAGAATGTAGAATTCATGTAATAAATAGTTATTAAGAAGTAAAAACAGCAATTTCCTGTATAAGGAAGTAATGCGGGGAAGCGGTCTGCAGTCAATACGAGTTGAATGCAGTGTTATTGTTATATAAAACATGACACCGTACAATGCATGTTACATACATTTCCTTATTTGCAGTTTATATAAGCGTAGGCTTTTAATAATATAACTAGTTTTAACCGACTTCAATAAAACAGGTGGTTCTCAATTCGTGTGTTTGTGTACGCATTACTTCACTTTCCTCGGCGCTATAACCTTTTTTTTTGTTTTACTCGTAGGAACGTACCTAACTGCGTAATCGTCCCCCAGGGGTAGAACGAGTTATGTCGGGCCCTCACCGACCAAACCCACAAGATGTTCCACCAGTGTCGCGTACAGGGGGGCTACGGGATGGCTCGAGCACGCAACGCGGTCCCGCCTGGCCCGCTTGGTGACGCTGCCTCGGCCGGCCCTACCTCGTGGACCGGCATGTGGGTTCCTCTTCGCTTCACCGTGGCGTGCGGCCCTGGCGCTCGTAAGCCCCCCATGACTACTAAGCCTCTTTGGCATGACAAGCCGAGAACCCTTCGGGGGGCAGCGCTGTAACCTAGTATAGATTTTGGCTACCTAAACAATGTTTTCCATTCGGTCTTCGGCTTTTCTTTTCCAGATCACAAACCCAGTGGCCATGAGATCCTCCTTGATGCTATGACACCATCTTACTTCCGGCCTCCCTCTCTTTTATTGTGCCCTCATAGCACCGTCAAATGACATATAATATTAAAGAGACCTTAGAATATCCAATTAAAATAACAATAACTATATTTAATTTTTCTATTATGGAAAGTTCTTGAGTAAACTGTGTATAGATTAAAATTGTCATTGCTAAAATGTACAACGAATTTACGTTATTATAAACATTAATCAACGAAAAATAAAACAAAAAATGACTACAATGTTGCTTCATTAGTATAACACTTTATATTTTAATGTGGCAACATTTGTATTTGTCTAACAACCTAATAGAACAGTTATATAAAACACCTGCTTGTTAGTTATTTTTATGTAAATAAAATAACTATATCGTTTATGTTCAAAAATAATTATTTCAATCATTTCCGATCAAATATCACGTTCTATAAATCGTCTTTGCTATCTGGCAACATCAAGTTTGTCAAGTATATTATGGTTTTCGAAATTGATATGGATTAGCACATATCACATACTAAACAATACTTCTATTATAACCGGTAGCGTGACTGGGAAATCGTGTTAATTGCTATAATATTGGTTCCAGTGATTACGAAAATGTAAAACGCACTAGGAAGTTATTACCTTATGTTTCTATTTCAATCGCTTTAGCATTATTATTAAAGAACATTATATTAAATTTTACTAGGCAATAATAGCCTAATCGTAATCGACTTTTGATCTGACGCAGGTTCGAATCCGTGCCGATTGTACTTATGAATTTCCGTTTATTGGTTACTTAAGTACAACGAAAAGATCACTTCGTAAAATTTATGTCAAGGGGTTGAATATGGTTGGTAAAAAGCGGATATGGATTACTGCCTCTCTTTACCCCGTTTATGCTAAAAAGATCGGAACTTTTTCCAACCGATTTCAAAAGAGGTTTTTGTTTTCACTGCTAAATACATGTTTTGTTATATAAATGTCTATTAAATTTAGGAGTTAACTTATAAATGTTATTATATAAACAAACATATCTGTATATAAAAGAAAGAGTGTGTGGGTTTGTTCCGTATAGGCTCCGAAACGACTGGACCGATTTCAATGAAACTTTGGGAATCTTCTGACCGATCTGTTGAGTAATCCTATAAAGTTTCGTGACGATCGGAGCACTCCTCTTTTTGAACTGTCAAACAAGCCATACGTGGTACTTTTATTTCTGACAATAACTTGAGCCAGATATGTTTTTGTATAAATGATAATAATGATATTGTATTTACTGATATGTACATGGGTGTAGGTAAAGATCTTCACCCGCTCGAGAAGGGAATAGAAGAGAATGAATACGGAGAGAAATTTATTATAATGTGAGAGTGAAATTATATATTTGTAAAAAGTATTTATACTTTTTATTTTATATCTGGCTGCCACCGTGCTTTATTTCGATAAACGCATGGTTGTCAGGAATGACATATAGGTTCTGTCAAAGAAGTGAACAAAAAGAAAATGTTTCTTTAAAATAAAGTTGATATAAAAACCTACAGAAGGACGACTGAACCTAAATGTCGTTTCTCTTGTTACAGAGCAACACATTTTATTTGTCAACCATTGTAGGAACAAGTTATCTTATAGTTATCTTTTAGTTTATTTTTGACTTAATAATATATTTATTTATGAATTTTTTCATCTATTATTTTATTGTATAAAATATATTTTAATCTCATAACTGTTTTATTCATGTATCATATTTATTATACTCTTATTGTCTGTATAAATTCCATATAAAAGTAGTATAGCGCGCGCACGTCTTTAGGTCTTTAGGTAGTCCCGGGCACCGCTGAAAATCAGCGCTGTCGCATCCTTGCGACAGCATATGCTGAGACGGTGTCCGATATTGGCATCATATGTTTTTATTATTTGTCCGTGTATCTTTAACTGTGTTTTGTCTATTTTTCATTCTTTTTTAATATGTGTTAAATTTTGTCTGTGATGTGTTTTTGTATTGTGATGCCAATAAATAAATGTCTATGTCTACGTCTAATAATGTAAATTTATTGTTTAAATAAAATAAAGCCAAAATCTAGCCTTGCGAAGCGAGTTGGGTACGCTAGTTAACATATATAATCAAAATACCACTTACGATCCAATTACGATTTTACGCAAAACCCGCCCACTCAAAATGGATTTTTATCCACCATATATACATATTATGTATTATTTTCAGTTTCAACAAATAATTAGGACTACATAGGAAGCTGGAAGCTTGTGCGGGTCGTTAGTAGATATATGATGTGATTAGAAAGTCGCGTAGCTGTTACTTAAGCGGTACGATTAACGGTTTTACTTTCGGTATCGGGGCTAGAAATACATTGCGGACACTGCCTAGACTTTATAGCGGACATGAGCAAGCATAACAGAAGTAAAGCTGGCATTTTTTTTTAAATATAGAGACATAACATTCAATTACGTTATGTCCTAGATTCGACGAGTGTGCAAACATGTCATGCGTTATAAATGCGTCGCACACGCTCGGTCACGCGAATCGCGCTTAAATAGCGTATCAACCAAATACTGCTATACAGTCGATCAAGTTAGTAAGTCACTGTTCATTTGAGTGAATTTGTTCCGCTGTCAGGTAACGGCTGGATGCTTTCCAAGTAACGATAGTCTTGTGTGGTAAGATCGTTTTTAACCGACTTCAAAAAAGGGGGGCAAGATCTTTGTGTACATAAATGTGACACTTCGGAACTTCTTCCATTGAAGGGCGAATTTAATGTTCAATGTTAAATCCGCCCTTCCGTGACTCAGACTAATAGCATTCCGCAGCTAGGTAGACTGAGACATGCTCTCCGATGAGTTGAGCTAAATCCTTTGCCAACAGGTCCGATTATACGCAGTAAACCAGACCTGGGAGGTGTCTGGATGATTTAATCTCCCTTATGTTACGAGTATGTAGCGATACATTGTACCACGATTTGTACCACTGCGTATACACTTTGACCGTTTTTTCAGCCCTGTAGTTCTGGGCTCTCAAGAATAAGACTACGGTATCCCCTGCCTGTCGTATAAGGCGACTAAAAGGGGCCTCGGGTTCACTGGGCGACAAGGGTGGGGGCCTTTGTCGGCCGCTAAGATGGGCCCGGGAAGAAGGCGACATCGGCTGGCCCGTGTAGCCTTGCACTATGAGGGCAAAGGGGGGGAGGGAGTAACCTCCCCCCGGGACGTGCTCTCCTTGAGCACAGTGCATAGGGGCTCCGGTGCGTTCCACTGGAGATCCCGGAGCCCCTCGTCATGCACCGAGGAAAGGGCCACCGGTAAAAACCCCACATAACCGCCGCCTTCCCCCCAGAAGGCGGGGTATCTTTTTGAAGATTTCCTCCCCGTTAACAAAAAAAAAATCCTTTGCCAATAAGAACATTTAGGACAAAACTTAGAAACATAAATAACTCTTATTCATTTCGATATTCAACAAAATAGTACTTCACCAATTAAGTAGTGAGGTCAACGACTTCATATATGTCCAACGCCGCTATGCTCTTGATTTTTGATTGAAACAGGAAAGAACTGGGACAATTTATCGGCGTCACAGCATCCGTCCGATCACAATGCGGTTCCCCGATTAGAGTTACCATACTTTAGTATAGTAAAAAAGACACGTACAGAGTGGCGATACGGTGAGTTTAATACTACTAATTAAAAAAAGGCCTATGACAATCCAAAATGAACAACGTCCCACGTTCTTTTATATCGGGGTAGACAGAGATAGTAGTAAAAAGCAGTTAAAAATCTCAATCCATAGCTTAGTGCACGTTTTTATAAACAAGACAAAAACTTTTCATCTTTATTGTGTTAAAAACGTTTCACAAAGTATTACACTGAAATCTGCCTTAAAGCTGCCCATCGCTGCCTAATGACTGACTTGAAAAAAACTGCAATCAAACTAATCGACTTTAAAAATATTGCATAGTTACATAATCGATGTTTTAGTTTCCGCTACATTGCGTGTTACAAAACATAGGAGTAAAAGCGATCGTTGACCTCCCGCTCCCGGTGTAAAAATATTTATTCAATAAAAAAAATGTTATCCTGTGAAGAAACGTCCACGTTTGTTTACCGATTGTGTTAATCGTGCAAATCGCAGCATTAAGCTTTGTCAAATAGATAGCCTATTGTCCCACCTGATGTTGAGGCGATAAAGCTAACGATAAAACGCGTATAAAATTCATTTTCCCTTCTAATTTACAAGGTGGAGAGTCACAGCGACGGGCGTGCGAAATTGTGGACGCACCAACGCCTCTTTTGTCATAGTCTCAAGAGACACGACACGGTAGTAACAACGGTAAGCGTCAGGTCTTTTCTTTATAGCGAATAGCGTTGATATCCCGAAGGATTTTTTCATTTTCACTTGGTTAACTTCTCAGAGAATAAATCTCTATTACGTGTAACAAGGGCTCCACAACGCAAGGACAAAGTTTAACACAAAAAGTACTTCTAAATTTATTTTTGCTTAAAAGTTTTTAGATAATTAAAATAAACATGACTTAAAATAGAAATAAAAATTAATTACAAAAATACAGGTAATTTAAAGACATTAGTTGATCAATCCTCTCTAAGCTCAATCGGCAAGCTATTCCAGAGTTTTATAGCTTTAATGAATTTCTTGTAAGAAAGTTACAAAAAGTAACATTGCTTCTACAAGACCACTACTTTATCTCGATATTGATATCATATTTTTATTATATAGTCGTGAGCTTAAATAAAGGGTCGGTTAAGAAAGATTGTTTATTAAATTTTAGTACTTAGTGTTGACTGCATGTGGCGATATAATAATATCCAAATAAAATTTAATGAAAAATACTGTATTATCCAAGTTTACGTAAGATATCATTTTTCGTTTAAGTTTTTGTGTTTTTTAATGAAATATAAATAAATTAATAAAAATATTTTATTTTTATCATCATCATCATCATCAGCCTGTGTCTACCCACTGCTGGATATAGGACTTCCCCAATGCCTTCATCATATACGATCCTCCACTTGACGCATCCAGCCACTTCTGGCTATCCTTACAAGGTCGTCGGTCCACTTCTCCGACCCATGCGCGGCCTCCATTCCTAGACTTTCCTCCCTCATCTACCATCACTGACTCGGCAGATGTGTGGATGGGATTTTATTTTATTTTAACGATATTCAATTGTCTATCATGCACAATTTATTTCAGATAGCTAGCGTCTTTATCTTCCGAGATATACAAACCGACCCTTTATTTTTGCTCACGAATGTATCTCCCTACTAAGTCTACTTTCTACTCGAATCACTGTGAGATTTATAAAAACAATATATATTATAAAAAAATAATAATTATGAGATATTCTTACCTGATAAAGCTTAATAATATGAGGATGGTCCAGCCTCTTCATGATATCCACCTCGCGGTAGACCTTCTGAAGATTACCGGCGTCTAACTGTGATTTATCTATTATCTTAATTGCTACCTGTAACAATAAAACATTGCGAACATAAATAACGATAAAAATGTATTATAATTTAATAGTCTAGTTTAATAAGCTGTTTTTTTATTGGTATTTTATAATCTGTCCCATACTGTTCTCAACCGACTTCAAAAAAGGAGAAAGATCTTAATTCGTCTGTATTTTTATGTTTGTTACGTCATAATTTTGAGGCGATTTTAGTGATTCTTTTTCTATTTGAAAGCTTCCCATGTTGTCATGTGTCCTTTCAATTTATTTCCCTTAGATTATTTCACGGATAATCTAAGGGACATTCGAAAAGCTAAATTAACTTTGAGTGCCACTTCGGGAAGCGTTGGCGCTGGGAGAAGAAGTAGCCGAAGAAACTCCAGCAACGCTCCTAGCATATAAGGGGTGGGGCCTGCCCATAAAATAGCGGTAACGCGCAAGGATTATTCGCAACCTCCGACGGTCGCGAATGGACGTTTTGTGGATTTGTAAAGATCTAGCCTGTGCAATGGTTATCGCGTCGTCCGGATCCAAGAACGTGTCTCCGCGTCCGTAGCCAGTTAGTGAAGATTTTTTTTGTATAGTCTATTTGATCATTCCAAGTCAAGTAGTTGTCTATTCTCATACATAAATAACTTCTTATACGATTCTTCTGCTTAAAGTATTAACTAATTGTATATAACGCAGCTTGGGAATAGAGAGACAAATGAAAGAGTTCTTCATATAAAACAATAAATGGCAAGTATACTAGCTGGGCTAATTTTATGAGACATTTGTATTCGTAATGTAATTGGATACCAGCGTCCATGTTTGACATTACGCAGATCTCAAGGTAAAAGTGCAATGATTTGTTCTAGGTCGGCGTTCCCATTATAGCAATGAAATTCGTCTACGTAGCCGACCTTAAATATTTAGATAGAGCATTCACTAAGTCTTTTTGGACGAGAATTACGATATATATATTATTCAAGTCATGTTACACTAAATGTCTTAAGATAAATCATTTTATTTTAATAAATAAATAAATTCATTTTAAAATGGTTTACATATTTTTGAAATAAAATAAGCTCACACATCCTTTTTATTCCAGAGAGATGACAGCTCGGCTTATAGCACCAATAGTCCTAGTTATCGTTTGTACAAAAAAATAACATGCTAAAATTTATGACCAATGAAATGTCACATAGCTGAATTGATTCGGGTACGGTATGCGAATCGTAAGATCGCTTCGAATTCCCCCGACCATTGACTTAAACTATCTCCTACCCCAAGCTTAAACTTGGAATGGTTATCATTAACAACAATTGTGAAAAAAATATTACTAACAATTTTTTTTTGAAATGTGATAAGCTCACCACCTGTCTGCACGGGACGCAATAGGTTAACACTAGCTGCGGCTCTTGTCTTTCCAGCTAGCGTTAAAAGGAGACCTTTCTTTCTCTTAAGCTGCATTGATGCTTCTTTTTGCCCTCTAAGAGTAAAACAATCCAGCAATAAAAAAGGCATAGTAAAACCTTTTTGTTGATTAGCCGTTACAACGGAACCATACAGTGGGCCGCTGTACACACAGACAAAGAGGCACTGACGTCAAAATGGACGTCACTCGCCCCAGACGATTGAACCAATTGACGTGATTGGAGCGACCGCCGGCGACTAAATGAAATATCTAATAAAAGAAAGTTGCTAAAAATATATTCCGGTTATAGAATATGAATAAGGCTTCTTTCGAAGGTAATCATGCCTATAAATTTATTTAAGAAACAAATTACTATATCTAAGTTACTAAATGCATCACGTCTTTGACCCAGAAGGACAGGCACTGTAGTCCTGATACTCCTCTTTCGCTGGATGGGTGGAATTAGAACTTCTAACCATCTTCTTTAGTATGTCACCAATCTGGATGATGTGTCACCTAGGACGGCCCCTAACGACTATAACTGCCACCATTAATTACAGCAAGCACTTTTTGTATGCAACAAACCAAAATATGGAAAATCATTGGTACAAAACGGTTCTAGCCTTCAAAGATCTATATTTACTCTAAGAGCTGTGGACTTTATGTTATCTATGAATAAATTAATTTATCTTTCATATATTTTAAGTCAACAAAGCACAATCCTCAATCCCGGTCATAGCATTCAATTTTAAATTACGTTCCTCGTCTATTGCACAATTCCTTGGACTATTAAACAATACCACATTCTTCGATCGACGTTTTAATTTTATGCATAGATACGTGTGTTCTTCATTTTCCTTATTACATAAAAAGGTAGCATAAAACCTCTGTAAATAAAGCCATTAAACTCGACGATGACATGAACTGTCATGTGTATGTGTCACATTAGTAACTTCCGGCAGTATCCATAGGTGACATTGCCGCGGAATCGACCAAGCAGTCACTTCTGATTTTAGGAATGACGGCAGCAGCAGAAAACAGGACGCGACGTGTATTTGCGGCATTGCAAATTGAACTGCCGGTCATACGTTTCGACATTGACCCCAATATGCCGATAGGAGTAACGCACGTGTCTCGCTTTACGTCACTATACCTGTCATTATTTTGGACTTGTCATTACAAGAGATACTGGGTTACTGAGAGCATTGATAGTCAAGTGTCTGCTACCTATAATAATATATTTTTTTAATTATAATAATAAATAATAATGTTACGCTTGCTAAATACGTTTTATTTTGATCGATCTATCACCACAGACAGGAAATAATAATTTTAATATATTGTGAGAATTAAATTATATATTTAACTATGTAAGTTTATTGTTTAAATAAAATAAAGCAAAATCTAGCACGGCGAAGCAGGCCGGGTACGCTAGTAACTTGATACAAAACCAAACTCAACCGACATACCAGAGATTAAGTTCCCAATTCGTCCGTATTTTTTTTTGCCTGATTTTCGATAGACTTACATTAGACATACATGAGTGAATAGCGAATGTTATCTACTGGCTCGTTGCGATACAGATATTACGGGTTATTCAAAGTGTTGGTCGTATCACATCAATCATGGCTACGTAACATCAGAGAGTGGACCAGTATTGCGAGTGCCGTGCATCTAATATATTTCGCCTCGCAAGAGAGAGAGAAATATGGTGAATTGACTGACAAGCTTTGCTAGTCGGTGAGGCACTTTAGAAAGAAGAATATAATACAGATTACATTTTTAATTAAATTAAAATCTCATAAAAGAACCTCTTATTAACTTCATTTACTAGTCCATATTTTAAATTAGTTTTTACGAACAAAATCACGAGCCGAGTATATGCAAATTGAATAGAAACATTTCATAAAAATGGACGACCTATTTTAATTAAATTTAACTCAGCAATTCGCAAACTGTATTGACACAGAGGTATTTAAAATTGCGTCTTTCAAAACGACCGTTTTTTTATGACGAACTACACAGATTGGCCAGAGAGGCTGGCCTTGACTGCTTCACCGGATTGAGAGGTGGCACAGCTCTTAGGTCGCTTAGCCTGAACCTCGATTGCTAGTAACTCGACACAAGGGTCCCCCCGGTGAGGGGTAACCTCGACTTGACGGTTACTATGTTACGCGTAAGCATTCCGATCCGAAGGTGCCCGAGAGGCCTGAACCACGACTCGGTCGGTTGCTATTTCACGGATAATCTAAGGGACATTCAAAAGCTAAACTAACTTTGAATGCCACCTGAAAAAAAAAAGCTTGACGATTACTGTCTCTGTTCACCGCGATAAAAGATTCAAAAGATGTGAACGCTTAATTTTTTTTTTTTATTTATTTACTTATTCTTTATTTGCACACAATACAAAAAGGTACAAATAGGCGGACTTAATGCCAGTAGGCATTCTCTGCCAGTCTACCTTGGGGTTGTGTAGAGACAAAGTAACGGGTGCAAGCTATATGAGAAAATAAGAAAAAAGAAAACTATAATAAATGCATGCATAAATAATATACATACCTACTTACAAATAAATTAAATATATAAACAAAATAATTATATATAATAATAAATAATAATGTTACGCTTGCTAAATACGTTTTATTGTGATCGATCTATCACCGACAGTAAATAACAATTTTAATATATTGTGAGAATTAAATTATATATTTAATTATGTAAGTTTATTGTTTAAATAAAATAAAGCAAAATCTAGCACGGCGAAGCGGGCCGGGTACGCTAGTAACTTGATACAAAACCAAACTCAACCGACATTCCAGAGATTTTGTTCCCAATTCGTTCGTATTTTTTTTGCCTGATTTTCGATAGACTTACATTAGACATACATGAGTGAATAGCGAATGTTATCTGCTACCTCGTTGCGATACAGATATTACGGGTTATTCGAAGTGTTGGTCGTATCATATCATCAATCATGGCTACGTAACATCAGAGAGTGGACCAGTATTGCGAGTGCCGTGCACCTATTTCGCCTCGCAAGAGAGAGAGAAATATGGTGAATTGACTGACAAGCTTTGCTAGTCGGCGAGGCACTTTACAAAGAAGAAAGTAATATAGATTACATTTTATCAATTAAAATATCATAAAAGAACCTCTTATTAACTTCATTTACTAGTCCATATTTTAAATTAGTTTTAGAACAAAATCACGAGCCGAGTATATGCAAATTGAATAGAAACATTTCATAAAAATGGACGACCTCTTTAATTGAATTCTAAACTAAACTCAGCAATTCGCAAACTGTATTGACACAGACGTATTTAAATTAATTACTATATAAGATTACTTAATTTTTATTTATTTAAGTATACGTATTTAAATTAATTACTATATAAGATTACTTAATTTTTATTTATTTAAGTATACGTATTTAAATTAATTACTATATAAGATTACTTAATTTTTATTTATTTAAGTATACGTATTTAAATTAATTACTATATAAGATTACTTAATTTTTATTTATTTAAGTATACGTATTTAAATTAATTACTATATAAGATTACTTAATTTTTATTTATTTAAGTATACGTATTTAAATTAATTACTATATAAGATTACTTAATTTTTATTTATTTAAGTATACGTATTTAAATTAATTACTATATAAGATTACTTAATTTTTATTTATTTAAGTATACGTATTTAAATTAATTACTATATAAGATTACTTAATTTTTATTTATTTAAGTATACGTATTTAAATTAATTACTATATAAGATTACTTAATTTTTATTTATTTAAGTATACGTATTTAAATTAATTACTATATAAGATTACTTAATTTTTATTTATTTAAGTATACGTATTTAAATTAATTACTATATAAGATTACTTAATTTTTATTTATTTAAGTATACGTATTTAAATTAATTACTATATAAGATTACTTAATTTTTATTTATTTAAGTATACGTATTTAAATTAATTACTATATAAGATTACTTAATTTTTATTTATTTAAGTATACGTATTTAAATTAATTACTATATAAGATTACTTAATTTTTATTTATTTAAGTATACGTATTTAAATTAATTACTATATAAGATTACTTAATTTTTATTTATTTACTTATTCTTTATTTGCACACAATACAAAAAGGTACAAATAGGCGGACTTAATGCCAGTAGGCATTCTCTGCCAGTCTACCTTGGGGTTGTGTAGAGACAAAGTAACGGGTGCAAGCTATATGAGAAAATAAGAAAAAAGAAAACTATAATAAATGCATGCATAAATAATATACATACCTACTTACAAATAAATTAAATATATAAACAAAACAAATATATCTAACGTCAGATGTCAATCGCCTAAGAATGTGGGTAGATTATAAATTCTCGTATTATATTTCTCCTATTAATTATTAAAGATTTATGCAGCGCTTGTGAAGAGACCGTTAAACGTTTACGACGCTATTAAATATAAATACCAATTAAATGTCTCATTTAGTTACTGTTTGCGCAAATATATTTCATCTCCGCCTACCCCTTGAAGTCGCGGGCGTGACTGTATTTTTAATGATTTTTTTCGGGTTAATATGACCTGTTATAATCAACGTCGGAACTGTGATTAAATCCGTCCGCAAAATAAGTTTTATTTCCACAACAAATAATGTTTATATGTCCATATTAGAAGGTTTTGCCCCATATTTTTTGTTCGCTCGACGTTTACCTGTCACGTCGGTCAATAACCTAGATGTTATTGAACCGTCTGAGGCTAAAGTGTAGGGGCAGTGTAACGCAGGAAGGCGCGGGTGGCACTTACAAAGGAACGAGCCAGCGCCGTCTTTATAACACAAGTAATATATCCATAGATTTTTTTTTCTTATCTCGTTTATTGTAGTAGTTTATACAGGCAATTGCACTGGACCGAGAGACACGAGAGTACGAACTAGAAGTACTGAATTTATTTTGAAAAAAGTTTTTTATTTTGATGATGGATAAAATAAAAAAGAATATCGATGGCTTTATAATGCAATGTGCTTAGCATATATATATATATACGAGTATAATTATAGATGGATAGGGACAGCAATTGTCAAACTATTCCTTGCTTAGGTAAAGCTTCCATAGTAAATGTTTGAAAATAGATTTAGTAAGATTAATTAATTCGTATCAAGATTACATCCATACTTATTACTTGTTAAATCCTCTATTAGTATTTGGTATATCTGCTGTCAGCGATACCTCATCTTATACGATAATAGTTTAAAATAAATCTTTCATCTTCTCAACACTCTGCATTACAACTTCGAAAAATTTTCATTTTCGATTGTTCTGACTTTCCTCTTCATTCTGAATTTTAAGTATTTAAATATTCGCCTGGAAATCGTCAGACATCCTACCTAGCCGTATTCAGTATTTTCTGATTTTTCTTATTTTTAACTCTCTAAACTCCCTTTGTTTCATTTTAATATTATAATCAATATTACTTATCAATCTATTTAATCTAAATTGATTTGAATGTTAAATAGAGAATGCCTGTTATAGAGTTATCACCAAATGCTTACAATGTAATGCGTTAAAAATGTCATCCAAATTTGTTAACCGGGACGGCGTAATCTTCTTGAATATATATTTATATTTGAATTTAGAAGCGCGAACAATTTTCGTCAAATCTCGCGTTTGTATTGCAGAAGTTATAAATCAATGTCTTAGTAAGATCATGCAAGCGGATTTGTGTGCTATTCCGTGCGAAAAAAGATTACATTTTAGACAATAGTGAGATTTTTTAACCAGATACATAAATCACACATGATGTGGCAAGTTAATTAACATAACAAAGATTATAATAGAAAAAATTAATATAAAAATATCTATATTTATTTAATTATGTACGTAGATATAAATGGAATAAATGGATATAAATATATTTTATATATAAAATTCTCGTGTCACAATGTTAGTATACTCCTGCGAAACGGCTTGACCGATGTTATGAAAATTTATATACATATTAGTAGGTCTGAGAATCGGCTACTATCTATTTTTCATATCCCTAAGTAATAAGGGTTGTCAACAACTAAAATTTATTTTTTATTTTTTGTACAAAATCTATGGCCACATGCCATTATAAATTATATGCCATATACATTAAAAATACATACAAACCTAAATTTTCACCCTTCTATCATCAACTCCCGTCTTTTAATAGTCATTTTAGTAATTTAATAATATTTAATCTCGCTCGATAACCGTTCAAATGCCCAAAAGGAAAAAAGTCCCCAAAAAATAAAATGTTTCGTATCTCAGGGTTGACTGGTAGAAAATGCTACTTAGGTATTATATCCACCTTTGTGAGTTTTAGTGTAAGGTGTTATAATAAGTGTAAATAAACAAAACAAATATATCTAACGTCAGATGTCAATCGCCTAAGAATGTGGGTAGATTATAAATTCTCGTATTATATTTCTCCTATTAATTATTAAAGATTTATGCAGCGCTTGTGAAGAGACCGTTAAACGTTTACGACGCTATTAAATATAAATACCAATTAAATGTCTCATTTAGTTACTGTTTGCGCAAATATATTTCATCTCCGCCTACCCCTTGAAGTCGCGGGCGTGACTGTATTTTTAATGATTTTTCGGGTTAATATGACCTGTTATAATCAACGTCGGAACTGTGATTAAATCCGTCCGCAAAATAAGTTTTATTTCCACAACAAATAATGTTTATATGTCCATATTAGAAGGTTTTGCCCCATATTTTTGTTCGCTCGGCGTTTTACCTGTCACGTCGGTCAATAACCTAGATGTTATTGAACCGTCTGAGGCTAAAGTGTAGGGGCAGTGTAACGCAGGAAGGCGCGGGTGGCACTTACAAAGGAACGAGCTAGCGTCGTCTTTATAACACAAGTAATATATCCATAGATTTATTTTTCTTATCTCGTTTATTGTAGTAGTTTATACAGGCAATTGCACTGGACCGAGAGACACGAGAGTACGACCCAGAAGTACTGAATTTATTTTGAAAAAAGTTTTTTATTTTGATGATGGATAAAATAAAAAAGAATATCGATGGCTTTATAATACAATGTGCTTAGCAAATATAAAATGCTAACATATAAATTAACCTTTCAACGACCTTTTAACCAAAGCAGTAAAGACGAATATATCGATTTCACCTTTTTACCCACGCTTTTTAGGTCTCAAATGTGATTAAGCGCCATACATCAGGATGTTTTTGAATCTGAAAATTGAATTTAATGATACAAGGCGAGTCAAAATCGAAAACCCTTTGATACATAATAATCTCTCATATTCTTTAACCCTTTTATTGGCAAACAGAGATATCAATCGATGTTCGCTTTTTAACCGACCTAAAAAGAGTAGCAGGTTTTCAATTTCAAATATTTTTTACTTATGTTTGTTACCTCATAACTTTCGAATGGGCGAACCGATTTGGATGATTCTTTTTTTATTTGAAAGCCTGTGCTTCTAAATCTGCCAATGGCATTCATGAGAATACCAAACCATATAAGTCTTAAATTTAAATTAAGTGTAGGTGCACAACAAAAGGGTGAATAAGTCAATATCACGTCAACCGATTTCGATAATTCGTTTTTATTGGGAACGGATGTACGTCAACGGTAATTTATGAGAGTTAGGTTAAGTACTTCGTAATTGCAGAAAATGAAAAACAGAAAACTTCGTAATGCAGCCCTGTAGTTCTGGGCTCTCAAGAATAAGACTACGGTATCCCCTGCCTGTCGTACAAGGCGACTAAAAGGGGCCTTGGGTTCACTGGGCGACAAGAGCCTGCGTCGTCCACCAAAGTGGACCCGGGAAGAAGGCGACATCGGCTGGCCCGTGTCGCCTTGCGCTGCGAGGGCACAGGGGGGGAGGGAGTAACCTCTCCCCCGGGACGTGCTCTCCTCGAGCACAGTGCAGGGGGGCTCCGGTGTGTTCCACGTGAGATCCCGGAGGCCCTCGTCATGTACCGAGGAAAGGGCCACCGAGGAGGTTTTAGTGGGTAAGAACCCCACATAACCGCCGCCTTCCCTTTGTGAAGATTTCCTCCCCGTCAAAAAAAAAGGTTCTTCGTAATTCTATTTCGTAATAGTGCCACGATAACTCGGAAATGCAAAGACGGCGTCCGCGCTTTATAACTTTTAATGTTTGATTCGATTTGAAGTCGGTTTTTTTTTTGTAAATGTATTTGTCATTTAGCTTATTCTATTCTATAAAAATTTTAGCAGCTGATTTTTGGTATGTATAAAACCCAAACGGCAACTCATTACAAGTCGGCTTGGGTTCTAACTTTAGATACGCTATTTACCTTATACATCGGTATATACCTAAACAAATACATATAACAGCTTTAATTATAAAGAAGTTACAAAAGCCATATATACCCGATATTTAACGATCACAGTGTAAATAAGCAATAAGCATAAAATAAATTGGAGCCGTGGTAGCTCAGTGTCCGGGCGGTTGGCTAAAGTTGCATAGTACGCCTACCGTACGGCACCAATAAATTTGTTGTTGCAATTTTATGTGCTGATTAACCACGCGCTCTGCGGTGACAGAAAACATCGTGAGGAAACCTACATGTCTTAGAAAATTTCTCTATGACATGTGAAGTCTGCCAATCCGCACTAGGGCGGCGTGGCGGACTACGCCCTTATACTCTCTTTACAGAGAAGGCCTGCGCCCAACAGTGGGACATATAATATATATATCAAGGCTGTAACTTTAACTTTTATAAAATAAATTAAAACACAATACAGTGCTAAAATTAGTATTTTCCAATTAGACCATGAAATTTGAAATAACGAATCTGGCCGGAAAATAGCATTGAATAATTAGCAACGCGATATGAAAACGATGTTACGTCAGCTACATCGAACTCGACATCAAGGCCTTGTATAATACAGCCGTAAATGATTCTACGACACGTGTCCGAATGAAATACTATATTATAAATTCTAATAAATTACAAATCCGCAAAATTTCGCTATAAATAGATGATTGTTTGACTGTGCTAGCGCGTAAAATAGTAAACGTCCAAGCCGAGGTTACCACCGGGGGACCCTTATGTCGAGTTACTAGCTAATAGAGGTTCAGACTAAGCGACCTAAGAGCTATGCCGCCTCTCAATCCGGTGAAACAGTAAAGGCCAGTCTCTCTGGCCAACTGTTGATATGACCCGTATCTTTTTTTAATGCCGACGGGGAGGAAATAAAAGAAAGAAAGGATAAGAGGAGGGATTTGCTCACTAAAACTCCCTGGTGGCCCTCTTCGGTGCATGGCGATAAGCTCCGGGATCTCCAGTGGAAACGCAATAGTTGTATTTCTGGTTGGCGGTGACACAAATAAGCCGTATTATCATTTATTTCTATATAAAAACCGTAAGTTAACTGCTAAAAGCTGTAAACGTTTGAATGCTATATTAGTTACATCTTTTATATGGCGAGAATAGAAGCGTTTAACGTAATATGAAACGTTTTACGGTCTAGCACCTGCTTCACCCAACGACATTTTTAGGGTTAAGCGTAATTAAAACTGTGCGCGTAAGCCCGTGACTTATCCTATTTTATACTGCTAGACTCGTTAAGCTGTAATACCGCAGTCTTAAAGTTGATTCTATACAGGTTTATTAGTGGATCAACATAAAAACCAAGGCTTAAAGGAGAATTATCGAAGTTCTAATTTAGTTTTGTATATTTCGGGCTTTCGAAGTATCGAATTAGAAACAGAGTTTGCTCTTCATGACTCTATCAACACTTTTAGCTTTTAGTCTAAATGGTACCCATTGACATAAGATGCCTTCCGTCCGGAAACGATTGAATGGAGCACTCCAAAGTCCATTTCGGAGCGTTGTTCAGTACTTTCTTTGGGATGACAGGATATTTAAAATAATACCAGAGTACGCACTGGCAACTTTATTGCTTACAGGAAATTAATCATCAGGAAATAAACATTTAAATATAATTAAATAAAGTCAGTCTTCCTGAGGTCCACTCTCGAGCACTGGGCCTAAGGTCTGCTAATCCAATTGTTCACAGAATGAACGTTCATTTCACGTTCGTTTGCATCATAAATAAAATAAATCTTTCTTTTCAAAAACAAATGATATCAAACACAAATACATTATTTGGATATTCTTTTAAGAATAAAATATACTCGCAAAAGAAGATCCAGATCTTCCTTAATTATATCACATTTTTAATAAAGTTAGTTAATATAAAATAATCACATGTACGTGTGTAGCAACCGATATTTAATAGTTTAGTAGTCTTTCAGTTTTTGTGGTACCACTATTGTCTATGGACGGCGTACATGCACGCCTTGTGTGTGTTTATTTGACGTATTTGGTAATGATGGAATGATGATTGATACGACAGTAATACGATTATTAAAAGCGTCAATAGCCTAATGGTGTATGGTACGGTCTGCGAATCGTGAGGTCGTAGAACAAGAATGCTAATATTATTTCTAAAAAAAATTGTTTCACTGCGGTTTATTTTACCTTATAATCTGCGCAGTGTCGAATTCGATAATAGAGAATAGAAATACACGTCATAAATATATATCCTATACTATTTTATCGGATTTCTAAGTATAGAAAAATTTGTGCTCGCGGTATAGAGAAAAGCTAAATATATTCATCGCTTACGAGAACTCCATAGGTACTCCTACATCAATAATTATATACCTTCTTCTATTTACCATACAATCCAATTCCGCGGAATAAGTTTTCCCCATCACACTTCCTTAAATTTAAATGTTAACACAACATTCTATACGTTATTTAACCAAAAAATTACTACAAGATGATACAATATGAAACAAATGATTAGATGGTCGAATAATAAACTAGTTTCCATGATTAGAAGCTCGTTACAATCAATGTCTTATCAGAGTATCAATTTTATCTATTATCAAGATTTGGACGCGCTAGGTGTGTACTTTTTAATAGCAGTACATCGTGCGGATGTAAATACACACTCGTAACGCGTCCCAGCCTTGTCACCTTATCTTAAACCTTACTTGATACCATTGACACTTGATCCCCGTACATTTATGTTTATATCGCGGAATTAAGTATACAATCAATAAAAATGTCACAATGTATGACGCACGTTAGCCCGGCATCGTCATCGGGTATTAATTTGATTAGAAGTCGTAAATTATTATCTGTATTCCAGTGATGACAATAAAACATTCCTCAATGTTCTTAATGATTTGACCACCTCTAGACCGCTATTTACCAGGGAAGTTTGATTATGAAACCGATCACAGTCAAATCAATTTTTTTTGTGGACGAACTACGCAGTTGGCCAGAGGGGCTGGCCTTTACTGCTTCGGATTGAGAGGTGGCATAGCTTATCCTGAACCTCTATTAGCTAGTAACTCGACACAAGGGTTCCAACGGTGAGGGGTAACCTCGTTCGGTAGCTATTTTATTAATTAAACTAAATGGGACAATCTAAGCTAAACTAACTTATATGTCACGTCGGGAATCGTTAGAGCTGGGAGAAGAAGTGGCCGAAGAAACTCCAGCAACGCTCCTAATCCTATCCAAGGGCTCAAATAAATTAACATTCTAAATACTTAAAATACCAACACACAAATGATTGACGTGCCAGTAGTAACAGCTACACCAATGAAGTGAAAGACTTTTAAACTGCCAAATAACGACCACTATTATGCCAACGAACGTTCATTTTCTACACTGCAGTTGCCGAAGTTTCCGCCACTTCTCCCACCGCCAGTTGTTCCCGAAGCGGCACGAATGTGAATACTAGCTTTACGATATCTAGTGATCCGATTATCCCAATCGAGTTACCCTTTAATATTAACGTTGAGAAAAAAAATATCATCAAATAGGTTTTATAGCTATTTGATGATGTATAGACTTTATCTTATCCAGTGGTATTAAATACAACGGATATGTACGTCATTTTTTATAGCTAATGGACGTTGTTATGCCGTAACGGATGTTGTCAGGTGGACGATTTTTAATCGTTCAACGTGGCTAAAGCAACTTAAGAAAGAAAAAGGAATTGGGAATAATTGCCAATGGTACAAGCACTAACTATATGTATACCAATTGAATTGATAATGGAAAGAGATGATATTATTCATGTAAGCTACTCACATTGATAATCTAGGTAGGTGGAGATAATCATCGCAATCATTCCCACGTTTATGCGACCTTATTAGGTCTCACGGCTCAGAATCCGTATGTTATGATTTGCTTTTGTCTATTATATGTGTTATTATAAGTGTTTGACTTTAACAAATGGTTGATAGCTATAATCCCACCTGTCTTTCAACTAATTTATTTCGTTAAAAGTTCCTTCTCAATTGAGCCATGTTACAATTAATTTTAACTATGAGACAGTTTCATTCAAAGCAATAAATTTAATTATATCTTTGTTATTAAACAGCTTGATAGCAAGATTGCCTATAAGCAGTCGGCGACAGACGTTTGCGTCAATGCTTATCTTTTTAATTGTGATAAAATTATAAGACAACGAACCGGTGTATTATATCTATTGACGCACCTGCGATTTAATTAACGACGAATGACTTTTTATGCGATATTAATCTTTTTAGTAATACGGCGACCTTAATTAACAATTTAATAACACAATTACGAACTTTGTACTTAGGTATTATAAGAACGTTCTTCGATAATAGTTGTCAGGATTAATATAGGGGTGGTAGCCTAATTGTAAAGCATTCGCCTTTACGATCTTACTATCGAAGGATCGAATTCCAGCTCGTACCAATGAGCTTCCGTTTGTCGGTTTTTTATGTACATAAAAAAATTATCAACTTAAATTTCTGTACGTTGTATGGCGATAGGCTCACTTCCTGTCATCGGTGTGAGAGATAGCAGAGATAGCTCTAAACTCGGCGCAAGAGCCCCGGAGAGAGGAGAAAAAGAGAGAGGGAACATTGGCTTGGGTGGTTAGTCTAATCGCATTATCATACCGATCCGTGGGCATCTATCGAGAGGGCCGTACCACGACTTGGTAGTTTTTTTATATTAAATAGGCTCACGTTTGGCTTCTATCTTGCTTGATGGAAGGCGAAGATGAAGCCTAGGATGGAGCACGTGAGCCTAAAAGGTGTCTGTTCACATTGGACTTAAAGGTGTCCAGATTGTACCCGTGAGGAAAGACTGATTTTCATCACGATCCGTTGTTGAGTTTACTTAAAGGAAATATAGACCAACAGACAAAATCAGAAATAATAGAATTGAGATTAGTGTGTCAATTTATCATAGAATTTGTCCCAAAAATACGTGTACAAAGCCTAAATATTTATATAGTAGTAGATAAAAACATATTTATTTAATTAACACAAACAAGCTTAACTAATTTAATTAAGCCTATTTTCCCTATCTCGTTAATGAGAAGGTATTGAATAGATTTAGACTAGATGCTAAAATACGATGTCAAGGGAACTACGTTTCCTAGTTCGGAGGACGTCCAACCCTCGACCGAATTTACAGTGATCAACAAGTCTAGACGACGATCAATACGAACGTGGGAGCGAGAAAGAATATGCACGAGTGAGACAACTCATTCCCCTTTCTTGTTCAGAACGCTACGCCTGGAACTACCAGTACGCACCGAAATCATTATTTTTTACCCACCATATGAATTACGTCATTGTAATACCTTTAAAAGTTCTATATATGCTAATAATTATTCCGGTTTATTAAATCATATAATGATAAATAAGAATCTTCGTAATCCCTTTTAACCTAATCGAGCTCGAGGCATTGTTAACCATTTTTCACCAAGGTTATGAGCCTCATAGTAATATAGATAGATATAGCTGTATTATACACCAAACAAGAAACAAATTACAGAAAATTTTACAATTTGTTGGGCAGTGGGCGACTCTTCCAGGCAACCTTTGTATGCCTAGGACATTTATATGAACAAAACAGGATGGCATATTGATGCAATTGTATCGTACTATTTTCCAAACAATTGTTTCCACATAAGAAACCGAAAACCGAGAAATTCATGGACTCCCGGCCGGTGAAATATATTTCTAACATCTACCCGTTAAGCTATCACAGCTTTCAAAATTAATCTAAATACAATATTTCCATATAGAATCATAATTTCAAACATAACACTAAAGTTCGTATACATTTGTGTAGAATTTCCATTAAATACAGCCATTCAAAATCACTCAGTGTGTAGCGAAACCGCGTTAAGTAGCACCCACCTACGCTCATCTACGTAGTACGACGCTACGTCGGCGAAACAGTACCCTCCATTCTAGTGCCTTTACCCCCTCCCACCCATTTACCCCATTCTCCCCACAGCCTCGGCCTAGACACTAGACAAGGTTCTTTTCAACGCTACAACCGACATGCATTGAATTTAATTTACCATAGCAGTGTTTCATACTTTAGCACTACGAATATTTTATAGTTATAGTTTTTATATGAAACGTTGAATAGGCATAAATTATGAACGGGAGTTGCATTTGTTTCAACTTAAATTACATTGAACCTCCTTTCTAAAGAATGCAGCGTAATTTTAATAGAACTATTTATGCGTTCATTATTAAAATTGCTATCTTTATTGGGAATAAAATTGCATCAGCTTTTAAGAGTTGGCCACAGCTCTTAGTTCGCTAAGCCTGAACACCATTGCGTTCGAGTAAATCGGCACAAGAGACCTAGAGAGGGGACCTCAGGGAAGTTGCTCTAATTGCTAAAGGAAACCTCAGCAATGGGGGAAACATTGACAAGAGTACATACCTACCTACCTATAACCTACAAAATAGATACATACAAATAATTTTATATACATTTTTTTTAAGAATATCAACAATATTTTCTCCGTCATAAACATTACTAATATTGTTGTCAACCATTCCAATTAAGCTTAGGCTTGTTCAAAGACGGTGAGAACCATTCACGTCAATAGTCAAATGGATACGAACTTACGATTCGCAGACCGTACTCTAAACCGTTTTCTAATATATTAATTTAGACTTATATTAACAACATATAACATTGCAAGCAGAGTAATCAATTGACGTCATAGACGGACATAAAATGAAACAAAACATCTCGTTTAACCTAACCCGAACTGATTATCTCTCGATTCTTCATGTACTTACGCTCATATTGTTTTCATTTGTAAGTACCCTTCAATTTTTTTTTTCAAGTGAGAATACGCAGCCCATCGCAGAATCGCCAAACAGAGCACACATTTTAGCTAGGTGATTTATTTCCCCTAATTTTAACCTTCTGCACTCATGCCTATAACATTAAGCCATTAAACTATCAATCATATTTTAACTGAAAAGATTATTTAAACAGTACTAATAATGCAGAAATTCTTGATTGCAACAAAATGAAGTTAACGAATCTTTCTATAGCAATAATTGAGAAGAAGTGTATTTTGTAGTGTTTCACTGATTACGTATCTTGTATATTACTTATATTTTTAGTTTAAAAAATTATTTTCTTTTACGATTTCGTTTGATTGTTTTTTCTTTTGTTTATTATTCAGAGTGAAACAGACCAGGCATACCTCTAGTAAAGTACGAAAGTAATACACAAAGTAACGAATTCTACACGAGGAAACGTATAATTAACCTCTTTGTTGGGTTGAAAAGATGAACGAGATGTGACTTCGCCCGGGGAAATTGAAATATACATAATCCTTTATCCGGTCGCCATTCTTTAACCGATTTTAAAGATATAAATGAAAGACCTTTATGCCGGTTTCGGGTCAATATCACAGGACCATAATACTAGATTAGTGAACTAGGGCTACTAACCCCATTACATTTTCCAGCAATACTTTACGCTATCTACCAATTTCCTAAAAACATTCACGGGTCAATACCCTAATTTTTCGTATTCCACGTTGCAGTTCGGAAAACCTTCGGAGGCCAAATACAATAAAACAACGCTGTATATGGTCTGGCCCACTGTTGGGCCTTCACTATTAAAAAAAGTATTAAGGCACAGTCATGCGACATCAGCAATGATTGACAGACCGAAAAATGTTTGCATGACAGTGTTTACGATGTTATTATTCACCGCTGAAGGTGTGTATAAGAAAAATTTAAAACTACAATGCCGGCATTTTATTTTATACTGTCTAAAGTGCTTGACCGCGATACCACGTGTTGTTAAGTGGAAATGCAGTCCTGTATAGTAAGGCGCTCCGCATATCGAACTCGGATTGCTATTTTACTATAAAACTTACGAAAGCTGGCCACTGTGATAAGCTGTATGTATGAAGAGTTTAGGTAAATCATCTTAATATTGACATTAAAGTAATGTATCACCGATTTTGAATTATCGCAATTGCTAACCATATTCAACTTAAGCTTAATAAACCAAATAAACAAAGAGATTTCTTACATCAAGATGCTTAGACATTTGTCATATCTCTTATTATAGTATTAAGTGAACAGTCAAAGTTATTAGTATTATAAATTTGACTGTTCTTATTTAGTAAATAATTTATGTTACGTTGTACCGAGAACAGTTTATCGGCGAGAGGTTAGGGCATATAATTTATTTTATTTTCTTTAAACTCCTGTCGTTCCAATGCTGGTGTGCGTTCACCTCTCCGTCGTGTGGTGGATATATACAATAAGTACTTCGCAAATGTTGATTTGTTTTCATTGCCTACTACTAAATTTAGAAAATGTATTAAAGACAGCTTATTTAGTTAATTTAGTTAATAAGTATTTATTAGTTCATTATTTCCGTATTCTTTCTCTTAATTTAAATTTTGTTGATAGTGTTTTTGTTTTTTAAGTGTTGCACGTTAAAATAATAATGATAATAATTTGCGGATAATGTTGTTGGTAGTGCAGTTACATATTTTATTTCTATTATGTCTTTTATAATATCAATTGTGCTATTGTTTATTGTCCCAAATAAAGAGAGAAAAAAAAGTGAATCATAAGGTTAAGTAACAGCCTTTATATATGTCCCACTGTTGGGCGCAGGCCTTCGCTGTACAGAGAGTATAAGGGCATAGTTCGCAACGCGGCCCTAGTGCGAATTGGCAGGTTTCACCAGATAGAACAGACACCTACATATATTAGAAAAAATTTCTAAGACATGTAGGTTTCCTCACGATGTTTTCCTTCACCGTCGAGCGCGTGGTAAATCAGCACATAAAATTGTAACAACAAATTTATTGGTGCCGACACCGGATATCGAACTCAGGTTGCTAGCGTACTATGCACCCGGACACTGAGCTACCACGGCTCGTGTAAAGTGTAAGTGAATCATACAGCACGTAAATTACATTTTGAAATTAAATTTCGTTGGACGTGTATTTGCTGAATAAAGGTAAGCGAACCGTCATGCCCAGTTTGTTGACGCACTCAATCATTTCTAAGAATGTAATTAATTCACAAATATAAACTGTAAACTGATGTATCCGCTTTCCACCGAGCTCATCAGGACTCATATGTGACAGATGCTGAGCCCAATGCAATCTATCTTTACACTGAGCACAAAAATAACAAGTGACATTTTTGTACTTAAGTAAAACATAGAATTTAACTCACTTCAATGCTGGCTGGAGTGAGCTAAAGGGCTGCGTCATGAGATAATTATAAAAGTTTAAAAGTTGCCAGTATTCATTACCAATATAGAAAATAGATGTGATGGGAATACATTATATGGTATTTTTGCCTTTGGTATGAACAAAACAACACAGAAGATACAAGTTTACGACAAAATCAAATTAGGGTTAGGTATGTATATATCCTAAATGTACTTATCTATGATGTATATGTGGATATTTTGTTATGTTTTCTATCTTTTCCTGCATGACTACATGACTACCCCTACCAATATGTTTCAAAAAAAAGGGTGCCTAGTAGAGGATGCCACTAAGGCATTAATTAAGTGTTACAATAAGTATAAATAAAGATGTTTTCCTCGGGAAAGTGTCTGAAAAATGAAATGGAAAAGACATCGTTGAGGGTGACCGCGAAACTGCAGAATACAGATAACACCGAGGCACTGACGCAGAACTCCAAAATAGATAACGTATTTGCGTCAAGCGTACATTTTTCAAGCGGCCCAGTGTAAACGGAGCGCGTGCCATACGGAACGATTTCCTGGCAGAATATTCGCAAGACTTATACGTTCGCATCACGCATCGGCAGCATGCGCGCTTTATTTTAAAACTTCAAACTTGATGCAATGCACCAGCGATTGATCGAAGAGCAGCGGTTACCACTTCACAAGGTTCCCGAACGCGGCAACTTTGCCCTAATGCTCTGGATAACTTCAATAGGCCGAATATTTAATTCCGGTATTATTGAGTAAACTAGGTATTACATTATAAGCTCTTTAGCGAAAGAGACTAGCGAGCTAAACGCCAATATTAACGATACCAACATAGCAAGGCTGTAGGCGAAAAAAACTCGAGTGACCTGGGAAGAGTCTCGCAATGATAACTTTAAGAAAGCGAGAACATCGTCTTATATTATTATTATATTATTACTACTATACTATTTTATTTTTTCATTATATTATTATATACATCCTACTATATAATAATATGTTGGCAACAGTTAGTTCTACTATATGCTAATTTAGTTTTAATGCATAAATAAATATTATAATCTGTACTTATGAATTAGAATAAGTTAATGGACTGACTCATATAAAAATACTTTAGTTGACTAGGTAGAAAGAGATACCAGTACTAGAAATTTAGGATAAAAATCAATCCAATCAGTGCACAGTTTAGAATAAGTGTATTACGCTGGAGAAAAGCCTACTTACAAGTGAACATCTGAAACAAAGTCAGTAAGTCTTTATTAAATTACCTCTGAAACTCTTGAAGTTTAACTAAAATCTGTCAATAATAACTGTTGTGTAAGATGCTGAGCGAAGAAGCTCACAAATACTAATATACTATTATATTATTATACTTATATAACTATTGAATGTTTAAGGGACGGTTAACTTAGGAAAACAGCGTAGCGAACATACTACTAGATAATAATAGAAGTCTATTACTAACTCATACTCTTTGCGCTATAGAGATGAAATATTTATGAAAGATAGTAATGTGAAATGCGTGGTTTAACTTTATTGTATCATTTTAATATTTCATATAAAAAGCTCCCAATATCCTTCACATCTAACGGACGCAAGTCCAACAACCCAATATAAGTCACCTTGATAGTTTTCTGAAAAACGAGATAAACAAACTTGCAGTTTCTAAGTCGTATTTACACTAATACCACATTGAAGCACATTTATCTGTACTGTATGTACAACAGTTAGACTTGATCTTCACATGCATACATCCTTAATAATAATAAAATAAACATAACAAATAGAACTTTCCATAGAGATCAAAACGCAGTGGCAAGTCAGTCATGTCCGAACAATCCCCAAAGTGCAAAACTTAAAATTACTTGACATTAATCCATCCACATACTTGCAGTTACAAAAAGCCGTGATCCTCAATACATGCCGTCTCACACGTAAATTCTTTAATTCTGACCCTATCTAATTTTATGTAATTCTATTACAAGTACTTGGCTTCGGCCTGTACCTATATTTTCACCCTCGAAAAAGAGGAGATACAACAATGTTCTAAACACCATATAAACATAATTTACTGTTAACCGACATAAGGAAAGGAGAAAGTTCGTCCGTACTTCTTTAAATAAATTGCATAAAGCACTACTGTATTTTCAAAGCCGGATAAAAAATGACCAACAACTTGTAGTCATTTTAGTTTCAAAATAAAAAATCACTTTCTAAGATTCGTATACACATGTGTGACAAGCTTAGTGAAAAGCGGACAGCGGTACCCTTATCTGTGTACCTACCTACCCCTTTAAATAAAGGTTATGGGTTGCGAAGCCGAACTTGCTCTTGAATACCCGGTCGCAAGTGGTACAATATAGCTGACCGGTGTTATTGTAAGTGTACCCCTCACCGAGGGCACCCTTGTGTCGAGTTACTAGCGATAGAGGTTCAGGCTATGCGACGCAAGAGCTATGCCACCTCTCAATCCGGTGAAGCAGTCAAGGTCAGCTTCTCTGGCCAATCTGTGTAGTTCGTTCAATTAAAAAAAAATTGTTATGACAATATTGTATCGACCCAGCTCTCTAGCAATGAGAGCAGTCTCTCTCGGACTTAGGTTGGTATCAGCATCCAAGAGTTCGCAAGTTCCATGCTCCACCGGTCACGGTGTGGACAACTATATATATATATATATATAAATATATATATATATATAAAGGTTAGAAGGACATGAGAGCTTTTTTTTTACTTACTTTATTTATTTAGGCAACATTTAAATAATAAAATTAAATAACATTCTGTATCTGTGCATATATACGTATGTTTATTTAGTTTATCTGTTTTCTCGCGTGAGATACACATCTGTGCAACAAATCAACTTGCAATCTGAAACTTACATTAAGTCGTGATTGCGTCTCATCGATCGTTAGCAGTATCAAATACGCGTGGCAATTAATTTCTCCGCCGATAGTGTAGGAGCGAGTGAAATTACACGCTATCCGCAATGGAAAGACATTTGAAACGGACCACTGCCCCTGTTCTGGGAGATGGCATTTGAATCTTTTCTACTTAAAATTAATTGCCTCCTAATAATAATCAAGAAACTTGATGACTCTATAAGACCCCACTTTATTTTGTTCTCGCGGGGTTGAGGGCGATTATGTCTCGTTCTGGTTTAAAGGTGTTCTATTCGACGCCTTTGCGGTACCAGACTCTTGCTGGCTCTGTAGACGTCCCGCATCTCTGGTGGGATGAAGCTGGAGCCCTTCCTTCCTGTCTGTTGTAATACCGCACGGGAAGAACGCGGATTCCTATCAAGGGCCAAGGGTTTGGGAATCTGATCGGCACCTCATCAAATTCGTCCATTAATATGTGTTAAATGTTTCGATTGACACGTAATTATATCGTTTATTTTCTAATTTGACACTATGTATATGTACCATATGCATATATATGTACTAGAGTTATTATGTTTAAGGGACGGTTAACTTAGGAAAACAGCGTAGCGAACATACCGCTAGATAATAATAGAAGTCTATTAGTAATTTATACTCTTTGCTATAGAGATGAAATATTTATGAAAGATAGAAATGTGAAATGCGTGGTTCGTTACGTAAATTATTCCATTAGTTTAACTTTATTGTATAATTTTAATATTTCATATAAAAAGCTCCCAATATCCTTCACATCTAACGGACGCAAGTCCAACAACCCAAAATAAGTCACCTTGATAGTTTTCTGAAAAACGCGATAAAGAAACTTGCAGTTTCTAAGTCGTATTTACACTAATACCACAAAGCATACTTATCTGTACTGTATGTACAACAGTTAGACTTGATCTTCACATGCATACATCCTTAATAATAATAAAATAAACATAACAAACAGAACTTTCCATAGAGATCAAACTACAGTGGCAAGTCAGTCATGTCCGAACAATCCCCAAAGTGCAAAACTTAAAATTACTTGACATTAATCCATCCACATACTTGCAGTTACAAAAAGCCGTGATCCTCAATACATGCCGTCTCACACGTAAATTCTTTAATTCTGACCCTATCTAATTTTATATAATTCTATTACAAGTACTTGGCTTCGGCCCGCACCTATATTTTCACCCTCGAAAAAGAGGGGATACAACAATGTTGTAAACACCATATAAACATAATTTACTGTTAACCGACATAAGGAAAGGAGAAAGTTCGTCCGTACTTCTTTAAATAAATTGCATAAAGGACTACTGTATTTTCAAAGCCGGATAAAAAAGGAACAACAGCTTGTAGTCATTTTAGTTTCAAAATAACAAAATCACTTTCTAAGATTCGTGTACACATGTGTGACCTTACAAGCTTAGTGAAAAGCGGACAGCGGTACCCTTATCTGTTTACCTGTCTACCCCTTTAAATAAAGGTTATGGGTTGCGAAGCCGAACTTGCTCTTGAATACCCGGTCGCAAGTGGTACAATATAGCTGGCCGGTGTTATTGTAAGTGTACTCCTCCCCGGGGGCACCCTTGTGTCGAGTTACTAGCGATAGAGGTTCAGGCTAAGCGACCCAAGAGCTATGCCACCTCTCAATCCGGTGAAGCAGTCAAGGCCAGCTTCTCTGGCCAAACTGTGTAGTTCGTTCAATTAAAAAAAATTGTATCGACCTAGCTCTCTAGCAATGAGAACAGTCTTTCTCGGACTTAGGTTGATATCAGCATCCAAGAGTTCGCACGTCCCATGCTCCACCGGTCACGGTGTGGACAACTATATATATAAAGGTTAGAAGGACATGAGAGCTTATTTATTTATTGAGGCAATATTTAAATAATAAAATTAAATAACATTCTGTATCTGTGCATATATACGTATGTTTATTTAGTTTATCTGTTCTCTCGCGTGAGATACACATCTGTGCAACAAATCAACTTGCAATCTGAAACTTACATTAAGTCGTGATTGCGTCTCATCGATCGTTAGCAGTATCAAATACGCGTGGCAATTAATTTCTCCGCCGATAGTGTAGGAGCGAGTGAAATTACACGCTATCCGCAATGGAAAGAATTTTGAAACGGACCACTGCCTCTGTTCTGGGAGATGGCATTTGAATCTTTTCTACTTAAAATTAATTGCACTCCTAATAATCAAGAAACTTGTACTTGATGACTCTATAAGACCCCACTTTATTTTGTTCCCGCGGGGTTGAGGAGCGATTATGTCTCGTTCTGGTTCGCAAGGTGTTCTATTCGACGCCTTTGCGGTACCGAATGCGCTGGCTCTGTAGACGTCCCGCATCTCCGGTGGGATGAAGCTGGAGCCCTTCCTTCCTGTCTGTTGTAATACCGCACGGGAAGAACGCGGATTCCTATCAAGGGCCAAGGGTTTGGGAATCTGATCGGCACCTCATCAAATTCGTCCATTAATATGTGTTAAATGTTTCGATTGACACGTAATTATATCGTTTATTTTCTAATTTGACACTATGTATATGTACCATATGCATATATATGTACTAGAGTTATTATGTTTTTAGCACTTGTGAGATTCTAACAAGCTTTGAATATGTCAACTGACGATAAGACGTGTTATAATTTGTAGGTCTCGTAGAATAAAATAGTCCAACAACTAATACACTCGCTTTATTGAGACAGTGTAACGTTGTACAAAGAATTATTTATATCGAGTAAACGTCACAACTGCGCGTCCTCACAATCTTTATGCAAAATTAATTACAAGTCAGATTAGTAACTAATAAGGTTAAACTATTGTTTACAATGCCAAGTTCATGTGACGATCAACTAAATTATTAATTATGAATTAAAGATACTACAAGGTTCAGGTAAATTATTAAGATATCATTGGAAGTAGTTATTATGTATAACAATCGCCGGGTGTCAGGTGTTGCCAGCTAACAGACGATAAGAGAAATAACGAGACAATTTTAATATTTTTTGTCACGAGTAAAGTATTTTGAAGCCGATTTACTGGTCTTAATTTTTCATAGATGATATTTGTCCACGAAAGCCTTCCTATATGGTACTACGAAATTTTATCAGTCATGACTAATACTGATTTTGAAGAAATTAACTCTCAAACAAACATTCTCAGAATACGTACATTTATTAGAATCAAGAATCTTCTTCTCAACTAAAATAGAACTTGGTTAATTTGATTGGATTATATTAACGGGAAGTATATATAGGAAATCATTACGTAAAATTTCATGGAAAAGTTTCTTTGTGTTACATTGGAAACTTTTGGTGTGTAACTATGAAAATTCCTGTAAATAGAAATAAGTTTATGTACTATTTATCCGTTTTTTATGAATGAAGTTCTCACTCAAAATATTAAGGCGTGGAAACTTTTCTTTAGAGAGTCTTGTCGTGCAGAGAAAAGTGGAAGAGACTAGACCACGAGGCATATCGCCAATGCGATGGACGGATCAGGTGCGGGGTATGGTGGGTGCTCCCCTCCACGAATATGCCCGATTGACGGCCAGCAGGCGGAGGTGGCGAGACGTCGTGCGGCGGGTGCTGTCTGCTGCTCAACTGCTGACCAAGTAGAAGAAGTTCTCATTTTACTTCCCTTAAGTTAATTGGGTATAAGATGATGATTCCTATCGATATCCTCAGAAGCTAAGCAAGAGGTGTATAAATGCCCTTGTTAAGTGCCTATTAGATCTTTTTTATGGGAAACACCTAACACGTACGCCCAGTCCGGGTGAAGGGCGAGCTACGTCGGAAACTAGAGATGTTGAATGATCGTCGCCTGTTGGCAGGGCTACGGGAACGCCCACGTATCCGAAGCGAAGCGCGTTATTAGCTCTAAGGCTTTAAAAACATTACGCGATGCAAGGTCGGCAAGCTCTAAAAACACTCGACCTCTCATCACGAGTGACTCAGCGCATGTTTACCCAAAACGTAAACTCGGCTTGGCGCGGTAGCATTCTGACTCAAGGGTGCCCAAGACGACCAAAGCATGGTTCGATCAGCTGCTTCATTCATATTTTAATTTTTGAATATAAATTTTATCGACTTTAAATGGATTACCTTCCTAATTTCCGTCTACTATAGTTTACCATCAATAACTTTCTCATGCAAAACTATAAGTTCCTATAAGAAGCCATTGTCTCTATCAAATCTAGTCGCCTTTAAAATCTGAAAGTTTGATATTGAATGCCTCCAGATTTGAAAACCACTCAACTCAAACAAAAGGCAAATGGTGCTTGAATTGATATGTTGAAACAATAACATAGTGCCGTAAAATCCTACACCGCGATATCGATATCGAGGTAACTGTCAAGAAAGCACACTGGCCGTCACCTTGGTGCTAATGGCTCTAACGAAAAAAATATATGTTAAATAATAAAAACAACAATATGCGTGCATCCGAGCGCAAGGTCGATGCCGCGGTATTTCGGGACGCGGCAGCGAGCGTTCGACCTCAACCAACTAACTATGCTGAATCGCTGATTGATGGTTATGTTCCTCGAAATATTTCGCAGATGCTCTCTCATTAGGCACTTAAGAAGAAATATTATTTTTGCAATGGTTTTCAATGGAAAAGTACGCTTTTATTATTTTCTGTATAAACTTAAAGGAAATGCGTAAAGGATGCAAACAGTGCACGATGTCACACACATTAGGAAAATCCCAGCAGATGTAAAAATATCTAGCATCATCACTAGATATACATGAAATATGTTATGCTACTGGAAATGACATCGTTTAGAATGTTAGGCATTGACCTCCATTACTTTTTTAGCTTGTTGTTCAAAATAAACTTTAATTTTGATGATTTTTAGAATATATAGTACGTGAATGTCTTTTCTCCGTTTACTATCAAAATAAATAATATTATATGATTTGAAATAGACATTTAACTTATAAGGTAGAGAGACGATAAGACTAATTGCAATCCGTCAAAACATCATCATAAAGCTTTAGCCACAGGGCTGATCATCTGAACATAATTGTATGTAATAGGACACGTAAAATAGCTTAATGAAATTTCAGTAGTTCGGTAGGAACGCAACCGGTGAGTCATTCATTACGGCGGGGTATTCGGCCAACGACCCACTTCGGGAGTGTTGCCACTTTAGTGATTTAGTTGCTAGATCTATGGAGTTTTTATCACCGTTAACAATTCGGTGTAGTTTTAGTTTTGTGTCTAATTTTGTGCATTTTTTCTACACTAAACAACACATACAAAGGCCAATTTTAAATCATTTGTTGTCGTAAGCTTTTTCTGAAATAATTATTCACATATCTTTCAAATTTATCATATCAGTGATATAAATCTCTCAAATACAAGACTTACGATGTAATGGTCAGAGAATCGAATCTCCCACTTGTATAAACGAGTTTGTTGTTTTAATTACTTAAAACGCTTTCTTGTGTTAATCTACAAGACATATACAGTTTTCCCTGTCTAGCGCGCTACAATTAAGACCTCGGAAGTTTCTTTTTCTTTTGTGGCAACACTGCGCATTAGTACGCCCGCTTCTGTACACTATCTTTAGTACTTGCCTGATGCGAAAAACTCCTAACACTAATTAGTTGTAAACATGCAGGCATTTTGTTAACGTGAACATTACGCTCTAAAGCATCCGTTAAATAAACAACTAACGACCTTTAAAAGAAAGGAGAGTTCTTAATTAGAAATGAGAAGTTCAATGTTAGCATCTATTTAAGTAAGATAAGATAAGATAGCACTACTTTAAGGCGACTAAAAGGGGCCTCGGGTTCACTGGGCGACAAGGGTGGGAGCCTGCGTCGTCCACCAAAGTGGACCCGGGAAGAAGGCGACATCGGCTGGCCCGTGTCGCCTTTCGCTGCGAGGGCACAGGGGAGGAGGGAGTAACCTCCCCCCGGGACGTGCTCTCCTTGAGCACAGTGCAGAGGGGCTCCGGTGCGTTCCACGTGAGATCCCGGAGCCCCTCGTCATGCACCGAGGAAAGGGCCACCGGGGAGGTTTTAGTGGGTAAGATCCCCACATAACCGCCGCCTTCCCCCCAGAAGGCGGGGTATCTTTGTGAAGATTTCCTCCCCGTCAACAAAAAAAAAGATAGCACTACTTTACTAACAGTATTATTTATTACTTTTATTATATTAACAGATATAAATGATTGGAAATCTTTTTTGTGATTGGTTCTTGTCATTTGGTGCCATGGTAATTTTTAATAATTAACATTTCAAATGGCTGACAATATTTTTATACACGCATTGTACGAATCCATGTTGCAGTTACATCTAACATTAATTAAAACGGAAATATAAGTAAACAATTAATTTATTATAAGGTTATATGAGATAAGGAGATAACATTGACTGTTTGTTTTCCTCGCGCATATTTTAAATGATTAACATAATACTTCCCATTTGAAAAGGCACACGCCATCCAAAACAAAAACAAGATATTCGCGTAAGGGAAAACGTATTTTATACTTGTATGTAATAGGACACGTAAAATAGCTTAATGAAATTTCAGTAGTTCGGTAGGAACGCAACCGGTGAGTCATTCATTACGGCGGGGTATTCGGCCAACGACCCACTTCGGGAGTGTTGCCACTTTAGTGATTTAGTTGCTAGATCTATGGAGTTTTTATCACCGTTAACAATTCGGTGTAGTTTTAGTTTTGTGTCTAATTTTGTACAATTTTTCTACACCACACAACACATACAAAGGCCAATTTTAAATTATTTGTTGTCGTAAGCTTTTTCTGAAATAATTATTCACATATCTTTCAAATTTATCATATCAGTGATATAAATCTCTCAAATACAAGACTTACGATGTAATGGTCAGAGAATCGAATCTCCCACTTGTATAAACGAGTTTGTTGTTTTAATTACTTAAAACGCTTTCTTGTGTTAATCTACAAAACATATACAGTGTCTAGCGCGCTACAATTAAGACCTCGGGAGTTTCTTTTTCTTTTGTGGCAACACTGCGCATCATTACGCCCGCTTCTGTACACTATCTTTAGTACTTGCCTGATGCGAAAAACTCCTAACACTAATTAGTTGTAAACATGCAGGCATTTTGTTAACGTGAACATTACGCTCTAAAGCATCCGTTAAATAAACAACTAACGACCTTTAAAAGAGAGGAGAGTTCTTAATTCGAAATGAGAAGTTCAATGTTAGCAACTATTTAAGTAAGATAAGATAAGATAGCACTACTTTACTAACAGCATTATTTATTACTTTTATTATATTAACAGATATAAATGATTGGAAATCTTTTTTGTGATTGGTTCTTGTCATTTGGTGCCATGGTAATTTTTAATAATTAACATTTCAAATGGCTGACAATATTTTTATACACGCATTGTACGAATCCATGTTGCAGTTACATCTAACATTAATTAAAACGGAAATATAAGTAAACAATTAATTTATTATAAGGTTATATGAGATAAGGAGATAAGATTGACTGTTTGTTTTCCTCGCGCATATTTTAAATGATTAACATAATACTTCCCGTTTGAAAAGGTGACATACGCCATCCAAAACAAAAACAAGATATTCGCGTAAGGGAAAACGTATTTTATACTTCTATACAATAGAAATGAAAATGTTAGATGAATACAAACCGTTTGGTTAAAACGACCATCAGAATTTAACAACACTATACGCAGCCAGACTGACCTCTTTAATGGCTTTTATCTTGAGCGTCTTCGTGCTTCGGAAGACACGTTAAGTTCCGCCTCTTCGCCACTTGACTAGGGTAGTCATTATGTGAACCAAAGTACTGGTATAAGGACGACTGTAACAACTGGGCGTCAATTTCGCTATTGTCACTATAACAACAAGGATGTACAATTCAAACGCCATTATGCCAAGCACCAATAAATTTGTAATAACAATTAAATATATTTTAGAGTGGGCTAATTTTATTATTTTATGATTATTTTGATTAATTATTTAAAATGTAACGGCATATTTAAAAGAATATAATACTTACGTATCTATCAATTATCTAGCATAATGATAAATTACGAAAAAAAGATTACGAAACATGACAGTTGATGTTGAATATTTACACAAAACGCAAAAACCAAAACCGACTTCAAATCGAATCAAATTTTAACGCTAATTACGCGCAGACGCCCTTTTTTATTTTCGAATTATAGTAGGAATTTTACGAAATAACTACCATAACACTATTCTTGAAGTACAAGCTTTTGAAAATTTAAGACTTCTATGGTTTTCTCATGGATACCATTGTCAATATGAACCACATGGGAAGCGCCAGTTTTCAAATAAAAAGAATCATCAAAATCGGTTCACCCAGTCGAATGTTATGAGGAAACAAACCAAAAAAAAACAGACGAATTGAGAACCTATTCTTCGAAGTCTCTTCCAAAACTATCAAAAATCGACAACTGTGATGTCACTGAATGTTCATTTCGGACATAATTGTACCAATAGTAGACTGACGCTTGTTAAAACTAGAGATGAAACGGATATCCGGTAACTATCCGGTATCCGGCCTATCCGGTCTTGTTTTCACTATCCGGCCGGATACCGGATACTTATCCAGTATCCGGCTGGATACCGGATAGTATAATTTTAAAAATCTCATTATTTTACTCAAGGCAAATCAATCATACTCCAATAGGTTATGGACACCGTTTATTTTAATTTTATAATCGCACATCAAAATGTTTGTTTTATTAATTATTAGTTTAATACTCAAAATTAACAAGTGGCAAATTGTGGTGAATAAAACCAAATTTTCCGCATTTGTTGGTAAGAGGCGACTCCGCTTACGTGCGATCCGAATGCGCCTGAATTTATCCGATCTCGTTGACCGCGCCAATATTCAAATCAAACTGATCGCGTCAACGCAATAAACGGCCGAATATCCGGCGCTCCGGCCTAGTAGCTTGCCGAATATCTGGTATCCGGTATCCGGCCACACTACTATCCGTTTCATCTCTAGTTAAAACCATCGAGTTAACTGACTTTTTCAAAATTTTACATTGTACATCAGACAAATACGTATTTTTTTTAATAACGACAACGACTATAATGAATATAACGATAACAATAGCGTTTCATACGACCGTTTCCCATGAAATTTATCCGTTGAATCTCTATTTAATGACACCCACCTACATCACACGTGCACAGATAAACTAATACACACAATACAAAGTTCTGCTGACCGTAATTACATTTATCTATCACGTTTTCATCTCGTGATGTCTGTCATGGTCTCAAGTGTGTCAACAAACATCGGTCGGGTAGTAAGCAAGGCAGTAGGCAGTCAGTCTTTTATTTGTACCCGAGCGTAGAATAAATACGAACTTATTTCCACCGCATCTTATAGTTGTAGAAAATAAATACATAAATATTCAAATTATATACAAACAATAGCATATATTTAAAAGAGCATACAACTAACATGTGTATGCATAGACTATATTCATTTCTAGTGTGAAATACAAAACCTTTTCGCTTCTATTTAAAAAAAAAACAGCTTTGTTTTAAATTTAACGCCACAATTTTAGAAATAATTACATTTGCACTGATTTTTCATATTTACTCATTGAATATAAAATTATTTTCACACGGAACTATTGATTGGAATGCATTACATGGATTACCGAGCCGTGGTAGCTTATAGGTATCCGATCAATTGCCTCTCGTCATAGTACGCTATTAAGTCCAGTTCAATCCCCGGTGCCGGCGCCGATGAATTTGTTTATTACAGTTCTATTACGCGATTACCGGTGAGCACCTACACGTGTTAGAAAAATTTCTAACCCATGTGAAGTAGCGAATCCGTACTAAAGCTGCGTGGCGGACTATGCCCTTATATTCTCTTTACAGAGAAGACCTGTGCTCGATAAAAGGACATACATATAGGCTGTAACTATAACATAAGTTACATAATTGGAATTTTTAATTACCCTGCTGACACATTCTGCGTTGATAGAACGTTCTTATTAAATATACTATTATTGTTATCATCACAGTATAAATATTACAACACAACAATCCACAAACAAATGATGACATCTTAATTATAGGATTACAAGAGCAATAGAAACACTATAAACAGAGACAATCGTTAAACAAACATCAGCCACAATAATACACTTTCAACTCAATTCATCGTGAAAAGAAAGAATTCTTTTGTTACTTCTGTTAGTGACGGTAAAAGCTCAGAGCACACGGAAAAATGTCCAAAGGTGAAAAATTATGTGAACTTGCAAAAAAAAAAGCGATAAATCAAGATATCCGTACGGGCGTGATTGAAGAGACCACTCAATTAGACTTATGATAATTATCCAACGAGAACAAAAAAACTTGAATTGGATCAAGAACTTTGTGCCAAATTCCAATTACCTTGATAAAAACTGTACATATAATCGTATAACATATAATCACTTATGCAGTATAAGTATTCGAATTACTTGCAGTTCGAACCGACTGGACTCAATGATGTTCCGACTGAACTCTTATCATGCAAAGAAATTACTTGACAAAATCTGTGTCCCGTGTTTAGAATTGAGAAAGCATTGTCTACTTCCGACTACCCCATCCATTTTGAATCTTGTGAGCACGGCTCGACTTTCAGCACGACCCTTTACCTAAATCTGATTTGCCGCTAGGATGAGATGGTGAATGCTCACACGGCCCCATTTCTCCCCATCGTGGCGGAAGACGGCTCACCATGGGAGGTTTTAGTGGGTAGATGCCTCCTAAAAGTTGCCCGCTTCCATTTCATCCCATGTAAAAAAATCCCTGCCTTCTACCCCGCTATCATCTTGATATAACCAGCGATCCGCCCTGGAATCACTTCGGCTTTTTTTACCTAACAATTGATTTACCAAATATCTTATTGGATAATAAAAATTAGATTTACATGTGAATCAAACGCACCGAATTTGCACTTTTTTTTGTTAAAGCGGGGGAATTCTTTTTACAAACCATCTCCCGGTACCCTAGGTGGGCCCGGAGGGATGTGTGGGATTCGACCGGGCAGCCCCTACCCACTAAAAAAATCTTTATAACCCTAACGGGGTAGACAACAATATCCACTATCAGATTAACAGCTTGTGCTTGTGTCGAAATATTTTAATATATATATAATAATATCAACATAACCGTGCACACCTATGTTCTAATATAAGAAAGATCTATTCTTTTGTAACAAGGCGTCTTATTTTGAAATAGAATGACTGGTTACATGCGAAATGCCGCACTAATTATGACTAATGTACTAACCGGTCTGGTCTAGACGTACCCCACGTCATTCAGACCTGAGGCATGTCTAGATGTTGCCAGGTATTTGTCGATCGTTACCGTTACAACTATAAACATCTGTATCTGTTTGTTGTTGATTTTTGCTGTTGAAAAGGTCTTTGTTTAGATTTAGCGTTATGCGCATATGTGTTGAGAATTTGATGTCCGTGTGTTTAAATATAACAATGGTTATTATCTAACAGAACACGATAATATTTTAAAAATTTAATCGTAGATTTTCTTTACACACTATATACGGGTTTTTTACACTTCCAGTGTAATTATATGATTTTCATTTCAAACAACAACAAAAAGTAAGATCCTTTTAACTAAAGGGTAGACGCAGCGTGGCCTTTTACTAAAACAATTTAATCTAAAGAAGCTTACCATCATGAATTACATTATGTTTGTTACCTCATAACTTTCGACTGGGTGGACCGATATTGATGATTTTTATGAAGAGAAAGCCATTCTGCAACTTACTGGGCGAAACGCAGAAGTATATCTCCACTCTCATACTATTGTCATGCAATTTCATAACACTAAAATACATGTATCGTTCTGTTATTTCTGCTATAGCAGATACGCTACGAATCGACGCAATCGTATTCAAACTCCAGAATGAAGTGTAAAATAGGTATTATACTATATGAACTGTAATGACGATTAAATAAATTGTTTCAAACTTCCTTATCCCTCGAAAATGAGTCATATCAAACAGGAAACGAAAGCGATAAACATGTCCACCTCCGTTCAAACCCAAACGAACCTCTTGTAAAGCGCCCACATTAATTCCTAACCAAGGTTCGATGCGAGGCGATTGAATCCGATGAAACATGTTCGGTTGTATTTTGCAATTCAATTCGTATAAGGCGAAACCGAAATTCGTATAACACAAATCTTGGATACACAATGAGATCATATCGCTCTTTCTACTACTGGACGAATGTAAATGATTGCATTTTAATATAGACAATAAAATACACCAAAACGCTAAAGCTTTTCACCCGTAATAGGCAAATTTTAGACAGAAATATATTTTTTAAAACTGAGCCGAATATTTTACCAAGTGTTGTTGCTGTACTTCATTACACACGCCCGCCGGGCCCCGAGTCTACTATTTTCCACCAATGAAACCGTTCCATTATAATCAGATTGTCATTGTGACACGTAACCAATAGACCGATACGCCAACTGTCAATTCGAAATGGCATATTTAGATGATGTTGCCATTACCACAAGCAATTAAGGTGCTCACGGTATACCATACATTGAACACATGACCTGTATTTGATTATTGTACACCTGATGTTCGAACAAAAGACCATCAAATTGTAAATTTAAAATTTAGACATTACCACTGGCTATCACGACTTTTCGCCACTGTTGCTTAATTGATTCTTGTAGACTAATAAGATCAAACATCAAAAGCATCGCAGAATGCTTACTAACCTTAGAATTTTTAATTTTTCAAGAATTAGGCCGTAATTCACTTTAGCAAATCGGGCTTTTTATAACTTCTATGTATTCTTAAAGACACGAAGTATATTGACGAAACAATATTAAAACCATTTTAAAATAATGGTGCATCCTGATTAAATTGGCTATGACATGTTATTCTACAGCGAACAATCGCAAAAAGTGAAACAGATAAATTTCTTTTATTTTATTTGCAAATATAATTTTAGCAATTTTTCTGACTTCTGACAACGATCTGATTATCGAGGATACAAATCCCAGACGGCTTGTACTAATGAGTTTTTCTTAATCACAAAAATTATACCATAAATTGTTTGCCAGGGATATAATATAACATAAGCTCATAGCTTATCATATAGGTTTGATTTAAAGGACGTGATAATATTATATTTATTGAATATAGCTAAAGCTAAAATAATGTAATCATTGTAAATTGACTCTTTCAGTCAGTGGGTTCTCGAGATTCAGGGAATGATCACTACGTCCAAGAATATGGTCAATTACAGAGGACTTACAAGGCAATTGCGGGCTAAGCAAAAGGTTCCTGCAATTGCATTTGCATCTGATAGATCTACACCTTGGCTGCCTCGCGCGTACTCGTTACATATTTTATCTAGTCTGGTCACGCCAGGCTTCCATCTTTGGAAGGCGCTGGTCTCCTTCTGCGAGTCAGTAATGACCCAGAAGGAGACCGCAGAACGGGATCGGGAGAGGGCCGATCCCGTTCGGAGATGGCGCAGGCGGGCCGGTGGCAGACCGGCCCGCAGCCCTGTAGTTCTGGGCTCTCAAGAATAAGACTACGGTATCCCCTGCTTGTCGTAGAAGGCGACTAAAAGGGGCCTCGGGTTCACTGGGCGACAAGGGTGGGGGCCTGAGTCGTCCACCAAAGTGGACCCGGGAAGAAAGCGACATCGGCTGGCCCGTGTCGCCTTGCGCTGCGAGGGCACAGGGGGGGAGGGAGTAACCTCCCCCCCCGGGACGTCCCCTCCTTGAGCACAGTGCAGAGGGGCTCCGGTGCGTTCCACTGGAGATCCCGGAGCCCCTCGTCATGCACCGAGGAAAGGGCCACCGGGGAGGTTTTAGTGGGTAAGAACCCCACATAACCGCCGCCTTCCCCCCAGAAGGCGGGGTATCTTTCTGAAGATTTCCTCCCCGTGAACAAAAAAAAAGGCTTCCATCTTAGATTTTTTATTTCAGCAACTTGGATAGTATGCATTTCTTTGGGGCCACTGCCTTCGTTTAATTGCTAAGCGTAAGGATGGGACGTATCATTTTTTCATAATTCTGACTTTTCAATCTGATCAGCATTATTTTACTTATCACGTGTAAAACTAGTTACTTCTCCGCCACATTGATTCTGTTCGATGATGTATTGCATTACAAGTTCACAGAGCTGTGCTTTATATTACCTTTATATTTGTACTGAAAGCATCACTAAACACCGGTCGATGAATTTATAATTTCCGAATCTTCAGCATAACCACGAAGATCCAAAATAAAGTCGTTGCATCGAACCGTGTTTTTTATATACTTTCTTACATCGATGCTTTTTTCATGAGTTATGGTATACACAATTCGAACTAATATGGAAAACATCTTTAGAATATTGAAATTTCTCCAATGCACGAGCTAACACGGAGGATATCCTTACATAATTTTCTTTCATAATCTTTATATATACTAATTTGACATTCGCTTTACTTAATCAATGTCATATTACATTAATCTTCAATTAATACATTTATAAAATAGATATCTGCCCTCGAATCACTTGGGCTTATTTTACCTCATAGCTTATTTACCAAGTGTCAAATTAGATATTAAACACTATAGTTACATGTCAATATAATCAATTTGTAACAGAAAATTATTACTTTTAAAACATCAAAAATATAAGATCCAGAGGAGAAATTAATATTATATACTAAAACCTTTTCCGAAACACGCTGCAATCTATGGTATATTATTTATAATGTTTATCCTTTCTTTAGCTTTTGCAGATAAGATAGCAAAAAAATAGTTACCCATTTATTAGTTTAAAAAGACTTTTTAAGACTTCTACAGAAAACATATTAAATCATGTTATATGTAAAAAAAAATTCTATATCTCTTTTATTAATTATCAAAAATAACAAAAAAATCGATGATTGTTTTAAAATAACATGAAAAAAATCTCACCTCAGTCTTCGTTATTCGATGTCGCGCTAATTTAACAACAGCAAAATTTCCTTTGCCAATAGTCCTTTCTATGTCATAAAAACCCACCCTTATAGGGGTTTTTGCAGGACGTTCACGTTCCGCCATTGTTGTTTTTGAAATCATTAATTTTGACATGGAATATCTAACACATCACCAAGTGGAAGGTTTGTATTGAAACATAATACTTCTCAATACTATTCAATATCACTTCTATACATTGTCAGTTACGTAGAGCAACATTAGAGCTAGCTATCGTCGAGCACACTAACTTTATCTATATTTCTCATGAACGTCATCAGTAACTATGATTAGTTACCTACATACATTTTCACGTGATTTAACGTATTATTGCTAGGACGCGAATGCACAATATCGTAATTAAATACAGATGAATTAAAATCTTACAAATTTGGGCTCAATTAAAACAGTGACAAATCTCATCGGCGTCTTATAAAGTCCACACACTCACTATTAAATATAGTTTATTCAACACAATAATGTTTTGTGTATAAAACGTATTAACAAAAGGGAAAATCGCGTAGAGGCGGCGTGCGCGTATTTCATATTTACAGCGCCATATCACGCCGCCGCCTCGCCGGCTGTTAACCGGGTACTGAACTGAACTTGACTGAACTCGTGCGTCGACTTCTCGAGTCGAGAGAGCGAGACTCGAGCTCGAGTCAAATCGAGTACTCGTGCCCTCATGCAGAATTGAGCATTCTACCTGACGCGACGTAACACGCGCGCGCTTTCAGCGGCCATATTGCTTCTCTCCGTGACGTCATCACATATAACCCCAAAGTAGACTTATATGCGTAAGTAAATCCTATGCTACACTACATAATACAATATAGGAATGATATAATGAAAATGTTCTATTCCTATTATGCTAGAGATGTACATATATGAAGCTTATATTATATAATTTATCTAATTAATATTTCTGTGTACAATTTAATTAAATATTACAAAGTTATTAATAACGGTCAATTACCAATGTAATAACATCAATGTGTAATGAATAAATAACATTTCATAATGTGATCATACTCTGAGCGGTAGCAAATGATTTTTTGTACTTATGGGTCCGAATACCGAAATTTACTCGAACCGAATGGGTTTCGAACCCTGGTCCATTAGGTTGCATTCTAAACTGATTCTACACAAGCTACCTTAGTACATTTCTTACAACATCATATAACTAAATAGGCGAACAACAAATCAACAGAAGCGTCCTACCGTACTGGCTATAGAGTGGGACAAACATATTTGCCCCATTAATAATAGTTGCTACAGTTTCGTCAGACACTTCATGTACCAGCACCAGCTGCCGAAATGGCATTAAAGCTAGTTATAAGTAGCTGTGAAATTTCTACTAAACCTTTATATATTAAGAAGTGACTGTATTGTTAATAACTCTACGTGTATCTCAAAATCTTTGCCTCTTGCATTTAAACAAAAAAAGATACTAGCAAAAATTTGACTGTCAGCGAAAGTCCCAATATACAATAGGTAGGCAATATATTATGCCCCTGATGCGTGATTTTATGAACAAGGGTGCGTACCGTGTGTAATATAGTCGTCTTGTCGGGTGAGCTGCAACTTTGCAACTGCAAGAAGCAAAAAAAATATCACTAAATCAAGAACGATATTCTTTTTTACAGGGCATTTTATAATGAGATTTACATACATTCATAATTCGAATGACGCATCCGCGTAAACCGACACGTACCATTGGTAGTGATTCGTTATGACTTCCGCGTGGCCATTGGCGGTGCGGTAATATCATAACATTATTTTTTACGTTGTAAACAGCCTAATGGGTGTATTGTATTGTGTGTGAGAGAACGACAACTATCACTAAAATCAGTTAAAAACAAAACCCCATTTCTAAAACTCATAAAAAACCTTATGTTCTTAATTCGTCTATTTTTTATCGAATGTGGTATGTTTACGATTTAAAAAGAAACCAACGTCAGTGCTGACTTAAGCTGACTTATTAAACGCTAAGCAGGGACGCGCTATATTTTTCTTCTATTCTTTTTTTCTTCCTCATTCGAACACATTGCCTTTAATTTGAATATAACATAAGCCTCGGAATATCTCAATTAACAATCAATTTTCTATAAGATTTTTTTGTCTTCCTGGTGTAAAGTCAATCCATGGTAAAAAAACCAAACAGCCCGAGTGATGTAGACCTTTTAGGGTATCAGAGGAACGATAAAATATGTTCTTAAGTACCTTAATGTGTTAAGGTGACCCTAGGGAGTTACGGAGAGATTTCGGATTTACATTTTTCACGATCCTGGCTCATGACATTTAATTCACAGCCGCTATACATCGCATAGATCAAAATTAATGCTATTTATCATTTTCTTCCAGCCGACCTTTGGAGTTTTGTGCTTGGGAGCCTGTCGTCTCTCTTTCCTCACTTATACTTCTTACATGCAAAATCCACCGAAATAATATACGTACTTATACTTACAATAAAAATTATTATACCGAGCAAGTTAAATTTAACAACTTTGAGAAATCGATTACAGCTATATTATAAATAATTGATGAAGCTTCAAACAAAAATAAATTATATTATTTAATTAGGCCAAGAATGAAACATATATAGTAAATTTTGAGTGTCCCACAGTCTGATCAGCAGCAGACATCAGCGTAGTGAAAAACTGTAATAATAGACTTTACTATACAGGTTAGAGGTAAATGCATAAACAGTCAGTATGTATAAAGTCTTCTCATATTTTTTTGAGATTTTACTATTTTAAACTACTTGTATGTATACTATTTTCAATCATTTAATCGTTATTTTATAATAACTTTATTAAATATATTTACCCAGTTATAGCATACTCCAGGTGCACAGAATTAGGACCAAATAACCACTCAACAAGGCTCTACTTAATTTGCATCGCACCCCGCAGGGAAGCATAGCTTCTTACCTTAAGTCTTACATATATTAATCTAGGTCGTAGGTGCGTTAAATGCTTATGTTACCAAGACGGAATTAACTATTATCTTGCAAGGGGCAAAACCCTTCGTCTTAACCATAGGCACAAAAGACAAAAAGGCAAACAATGGCTAAAAGTACTTCACCAAAGTGGCATACTCCAATGGCGACTAAAATAAGCACAGTCACGCATAAGCCAACAGCCCTATGGTCTAAAAGCGCTGACTCTTTTAGGTTCTAAAGCGATTCATTAAAACAAGTTCGACGACTTGATCACCTTGGTAGCTGTTATCGTTAGTGATATACGAGATGCACTCGTGCCCAAATACCAGCCAATTATATCCTTAATGCAATATAGTCCTAATCATCAACGGCTTGAAGGCCTGTTCATCTAATGTCGATTAATAACGTGAATGGACTTAGAGATCAAAAACTGAAGTTACTAACTTCGGCAGCGGTCATCAGGTCGCTGTATTCCAATCCAGCGTGAACCTTAACCCAGTTTAGGCAGATGTTCTTTCCCTGATTTCCGATTTGTTCATTTTTGCTTTTACTGTTCGGGGATGGGGGGAATCCGCGTTAATAACTGTATGGAGAGCGGATCCAGTGTCCCTGTGTACGTAGAGTGCTGAAGCGCCCACTTAGTAGCTTCATAGAGCGAGCATTTCTGCCTGGTGTAGTATAGTGTATTGCGACACTTCCCACCTTTTTTGTCAAAAATATTTGATAAAATTAATCAATAATTGCCTCACAAACAAATGTAAAGCTACCAGCGTATTTAGATTATGCGGCGTTACTAGATAATAATGTATATTCTATTAGAAATTCAATTACTTTTCATGAATTATTATTCTTTTTTGTTTGAGTATAATAGATTTAACAGTTTAGTGCGTCCCATGTTCGTGCATGACTTTCAAAAATATAAAATTACTTCTCTGAACGTAGTATCTGTTTCTTCTGCCAAGCAGTATGTTTTTAAGTATGGCAACTTTATCCTTTTTTGCAATGTGATTGTGGAAGACTTACACTAGGACTTCTCATAAATTTACTATATTTCTGGACGTATTTTCATATGACTTGTTTTTATTTAAATATTATAGATAAATCTGTATCTTAAAGTGAAAATAGGTACATTCTGGTCACTTTTATCATGAAGTAATACTATTATACCAAGATGTCGGTGATAGTCTACTACGATTTTGACAAGAAACTGTTTGTATAATCCGCATAGTTTTTCTGAAATTCCTATGAGCTTATCATCGTGTGAATGTGTAAATAAAATAGGTAGAACTACATCAATATGAATCAAGTGTCTGATGAAAACTTATCGAATATCAAGTGCATTCAGAAATGTAATAGTACGAAAAACGTAAATAAAAAAGCCAAAGATCCTCCAGAATCAACTGACGGAACAACTGAAATTGTAAATTCGGAAAATATAAATGAAGTATTTGCTAATACTCTTAATATTAGTAATGTTAATAGTAACTTAACCAATGGTACAAGTGATCATTCTGTTGATGGACAAGTCAACGATTCCACTGCCAATTTCGAAGCACAAGACGCAGTTGTCTGTGAAGTCGTAAAAATTGTAAATAGGGTACAGTGTAATGAAGAGACAGGCAGTTGCAACACTGAGGCTTGCTCTTCACAAAAAAATGGCGATGGAGAGAGCCCTGAACCAACCTACCCCATAGGAGATGGGGAGATAGGTGAAGTAGACATTATATCGTATGAATCAGAACTGCAGATGCCAGAAATTATGAGACTAATACAAAAAGATTTATCAGAACCCTACTCCATCTATACATATAGATATTTTATACACAACTGGCCTAAGCTTTGCTTTTTGGCGACACATGGAGGCAAGTATATTGGTGCCATTGTATGTAAGTTAGATATGCATCGTAATGTTGTAAAAAGAGGCTACATTGCAATGCTGGCTGTTGACAAAAAATACAGGAAAAGAAGGATTGGGTCTCGGCTGGTTCAAAAAGCAATACAGGTACAGTTATATATTTGAAATCAATACATTTAATTCAATAACACAGCTGGCCTGTGGCATGGTTTCTCTTTTCAGATACAAAAATTATTAGACGAAGAAACAAAATCATGCCGACAAGTACTCTAGATAAGTAAAAGCAATATCTTAGTGTTGTCAATCTACAATTGTTGGGAACTCTAAATGTTATTTAAACTTTGTTTCAATACAATATTGTACCAACTGACTTATGACCCGCTCATTCGTCACAATTATGTAGTATTGTTGCCACCAATATTGAACAGATTTCAAATTATTATGCATTAAAGTTATTAATATTCTGTATATATTTTTAGCATTTAGAGCAATCTTAGCTATCCCAAGCTTTATTGGTTGAGAGTATTCAAAACTTGCAAGTAAAATACAGTATAGATCCTCAATCCTTGTGGTGCTTAGTGAGATTGGTCATCAATTGTCACTGCAATATATTGCAAATTTCGATTTTTCATAGTTACAGAGAGAGAAATAACAAAGAAAATAGAATAAACAAATGATTTTTCTATAAGAAATGTAATAAGTATGTTATAATATTAATTACAATTTTAGGTTCTAAGTAAAATAAAATTATATAGATGTTCACATTAGACAGTATTATAAATCAACAATTTCTTAGGTAAGGTTCTACTAAATCATATATTCTCCCATCTAAGGCACACAATGGACTACCTATCTTGAACTCTTTGGATACAACAAACACCTTACACCATGTTGATCTCTGATCACCTACATTAAAGGTGGGAGGGTCACAGAGATGCAGGTGTGGATGATGGATGATCACTGGCATTGTTATCTCACTATAAAGCAAAAGCTATTAGCAAAAACTTTAGTGCCTAAATTTAAATAACAAAAAAATATTTTCATATTATTATATATTTAATACTGATATGATGAATTTCCACAAATCTCTAGTATTTAGTCATTTAAATTATCTTAAAATTCATAACTGTGCTTGCTGCATGCATACATGTTACGACTAAGAGGTAATTTAAGAGGTATTGTAAATTGTTCCAGGCAATGATCAATGACAATGCTGATGAAGTTGTACTAGAAACAGAAATCACAAATAAGCCTGCCCTGAAGTTATACGAAAATTTGGGCTTTGTCCGGGACAAACGCTTATTTCGATATTATCTTAACGGTGTAGACGCGTTGCGATTGAAATTATGGCTAAGGTGAAATTAATAGTTAAAGAGGAATTCTCAATGTTGTGTTATATATTTCTAGAGACAATCTAGTCTCTAGCATATATATGTATAAAGTGAACCCTACTGTTGTTACAATGGTATAACCTAATGAGCCTGCCATATGGACTTTAGCCAAATGTATAGTTTGTTTCAATTATTATTAGTCATGTGATATGTTTTATTTTATCTAATTTATGTGTTAAAAATTGTTAATGAAAATCTTTTCTGCAATTTTTTTTTCTATCTCGATATTAAGGTTATAAATGGTTAATATCCTTACTGAAAATACACAACTTTGAAGAATTAACACAATTTTTACTTATTCTATCCCTTTATTGTTTTAAAAAAATTAAACGGTGAAGACTTTAAAGAGTTCGATTTATGACATGTTGTTATTTTGAAGAGTTCAAATCCCTGATGGCTGGTAAAATGAGTTACCGTTTTTAGGTGTTTTACAGACAAAAAAGCCTTGACTAAATTGCAGACATGCCTGGTATATTGTGATAAACTTCGATGACATGAATTCAGTAAAAACAGATGGCAACCGCTTCATAGTTGGCATAATTTTTTTTCAAAAAATCCATATTATAACACAAATATAATATAAATAAATAATCAAGTTTTAGAAAGAGAAAGAAATATATTAAATTCTACTTATTAAGACATTCTCTGCCAGTCTACCTTAAGGTTGTGTAAAGACAAAGTAATGGATAAAATATAAATACATGCATATGTACATAAATAAATTACAAGCATGCTTGTTATATTTAACAACAAATAGGGACAAAGGGTAATTTAGAAACTATTCCATTTGGAGGCAGCGCATTCCAGAGCCTTATTGCATTAAAGGTAAATGACCATAGCGCGTAGAACAGATGGTCGATGGGGCCGAAAAGTTCTCGATTGGAGACCACGGACCAGCAAGCGCAGTGTAGGACGTCCACCCACAAGGTGGTCTGACGACCTCATAAAGGTCGCAGGGCGCAGCTGGATGCGGGCCGCTTACAACCGGTCCTTTTGGAAATCGTTGGGGGAGGCCTATGTCCAGCAGTGGATGTCTTACGGCTGAGATGATGATGACCATTAAAAGTAATTTTTTTTTTAAATTTGCATTAGTATTGAAACTTATTCAATGGACACATTTTAAACAAATTCAGTGAAACAAAACTGCATTATAGGCCACTAAGAGCTGTTCCCGCTCAAAAAAAAATTAGGTATTATATGCAGACAGACCCGATGGTTGAATACAAATATATTAAGCTTATTGAAATACAAATTTTCAAACATACTTCACACTTTTAAAATGTAAAGGTAGCAGTATTTGTTGATGCACCATCATAAATAAAAGTGTTATTGACAGGTTTGTATTGCTTAGTAACAATTTTTATAGCTTCATGAGCCACACAGCCGCCTAAAAATGCTGAAACACTATGAATTTCTGCTCCACCATATCTGCACATTTCATGTATATGGTCATCTTTATGGAATGGAGTGCAGGAAATATCTAGCAAGAGTTTAGAAACACAGGTCTTTAATTTGGATATATCACTCTCTGCTTCCCATTCACCTGGAGCTCTACAATGTTCAGAGCGAAACATTTCAGCTGCCCTCAGTAAAATATAATGAACCATCATAATATCTGGTTCTTCTAAATATCGTGCAATGTAAGAAGAGACTGTAGGGCTAAATGGATTCTCTCCAGTTATACTAGACCCTTTAATGAGATGCAAGTCATGTGCATGTCTACAAAATAATTTTACTTCAGACTCGCTAATATGATCACAATGCAGTTGGGCAACAATTTCTTGCACCTTTCTGTACACTATTTCTGCATCAATCGCAGCTTGATTTCTGTATATATTTTGAAGAGTAACATAATGGTCTGTGGATGCAGTCATGTCTGGCAGTGTACCACGAACAGGGAGCTTCCCTTTTCCTTCAGCTTCAATAAAAGCCCGCATTGCAGAGCACATGATCCAAAAAGGTGCACTTTCTTTTGTTAAATTGATGGCTGAGCTATTATATAAAAGGTCCTGTATTTTCACTGGTAAAAATGTTGGTGTCAATGCTGTATTCACTGCTCTAAGAGCTTCTTCAAAGTTTTCTTCAAAAATTGGCATACCATTATCGTCTAATCTTTTGAACTGATCTACAATTTCTTTAATTTCATTTTTTTCTTTCCTACTCATAGGCCAGCTGCTTGAATTAGATATTTGCCATTTTTGAACTGCTTTATAAAGAATCACTATCCAAGGTATATGCCCATGATCCTTTAAATCCAATGCATCTATATCAAAACTATTCAAATAGTCATGTAATGTTTGAAATGGAACATCTAAGCGAAGATCATATTGCTCATTATCGGGGTGACTTTCAATAATTGCATGTTCTTTTAATTGGATCCTAAAAGATCCTAAGAAACCCACAGATCTGCATAAAATTAATGGCACATTTATTTCCCACAAATGGTGTGACAGATTTTGTATTGTCTTCTCACTTATACATGTAGCAATGACCACACTGAATTTTTTAAAAAAGTCTGGATTTTCTTGCAGTATTTGATCAGTCGGTTCCTGAACTGCATACCCCTGTACTGCTGGATTTAGCTCTATTATCAACCGCAAAGCTTCTGACCCTCGATTCATATTCTTGCTTGAACACTCTAAGAAAAAATTGCTTCCAATGTCTTCGTCGCTTACAATATTGTCGTCCACTATAGTAACAGCGCCAACGCCCGGCAGAACGATAGATTTTAAAATCTCAGTGCCTAAAGCTGTTGCATTTATCAAGCATATATGCCCATTTTCAAGAGCAGCTTGACCATGGTCACCCCATAAGCGCAATTGCCGGTCGTATTGTTTATTTTTATCACTTTGTTCTGGAGATTTTGGAGATGGTGACGCCATTTTAATTTATAAGATTTTATAACTAATGATGATTTATTTGAATTTTATTTAATGTATAAAGTGGTATAGAGATTCAAAATAAATGTGTCTTTGCATAGTCAATTTGACGTTTCATACATAATTGTTAATCAAATTTTACCATTTGTATATAATTTTGTATTAGTTTACATTGCCAGACATCAAATTACTAATTAGTTTTGTGCAAAATAAATTACGCGCGCTAGATATTATCGTAATTTATAGGCCAGGAGCTTTTTTATCTCTTAGTATTAAATTAAAATGCAAATTCTAATTATTAGTTAATAAATGTTTAAAATTGTGACGAGACGAGACTATACTAATCTATTTTTAATACCTCATTTCGATTGTGTTACCATATATTTACGTAATACTTATGCTTATGAATATAGTAGATTACCAAAATTTATAAAGCGGCCACACTGGTTGTGAGTGGAAAGTAAAATAGCTAGGTATAGTATAATATAGCTGTACTGTACCAACCAACCAAAGCCATAGTTGATTGATAGTCGTACTCAAACATCGACATTGGTACATAACATAGTACGTATACGTACTACAAACTGTATCGGACTAATTATAATACTTACAAAAATAGGAAAACTAAAGAAGTAAAGTGAAATGTTATTAAATTCATTATTTAACTAATGTGTATGGAAATGAATTTACAGACATTGTTTCAGGACTTCAATCCTAGGTAATTTTACAAGACTTTAGAAAAGAAATATATTAAAATAGAAATATTTACCTTGACCACTTTGTTTTTTTTTCAGTAAATTCGTGGTGCATACTTGTTTACTCATATTTACTGCACTATTGGCTTTGAAGTTAGATAAAACTATTACATGGTCCTACTGGGCCGTGTTTACTCCGATATGGATATGGAAATTTTTAGTTGTTCTAGGCGCTACAGTTGGCACATATGTATGGTGGCAGTACCCACACTTCAGGTATGTTTTGTATTATTTATATACACAATTTGTTGCTTCTAAGAAATCATAGCAAATGATCTGGCATCATGAGTAAACTTGATGATAAATCCAATAATTAACAGAAATTTATTACCGAACTTTCACTTACAAATCATTTGTCATTTTTAATATGAGAAATTAAATTATAATGAAATTTATTTTTCTCTAAATAATAAAAAGAGTGTACTTATTATATTACTATTTATTTTCTTCACAGATTAGAAGGTGAAGCATACATTCACTATAAAGCTATGCTAATAAGTCTTGCTATTCATTTAATTTTGCTCATGTTTGAGCTACTTGTTTGTGACCAGTTGACTACAGGCCGTCATCTATGGATACTAGTCTTCATACCTTTAATTTTTATTAGCATTGTCTCCATTGCCATCTGTATATGGTCAGTGAAACATGATAGAAGCTATGAGGTATGCATTTAATATTAATGACTTGATTGTACTCTTATGTAATTAATTTTTAATTAGTATTATTGGTACATTACAATAACAGTAAAAATAATAAGTAAAACAAAACATAAATTGAGAAATATTTTATTACATTTAGCATGGACATAAATTGTCTTTTAAAATTAGTTTCGAATTTTTCATAGTACTAATTAATATTTAACTAGTTTTATAACATTATATATTCATTACAATAATATATATGATGTTTTAGTCCAACAGCATGTACCTGATGAAATCCGAGTAGGTATAAATTAATATTCCTTTGTGAGAATTTTTTTTTCTTGGCGAGAATTACTATAATGAAAAGTTAAACCAATTTATAGCCATATGCTCCTATGCACAAGTGATTTTGTTTTCTTTGCCATGAGCAATAATATTGCTTAGGGACCCATTTTGTTGCTTTCTTAGTCTACATAAGTTGAATTAAAATACTATGTGTGAGTGTAAGAAGTCATACATTTTTAGTGAAACAAAACTTACCTGAACATTTGTGACATAAATTTCAGTTTTAATATCACATAAATATCGGCTAATTAAAGTTTGTTGTTTTTTCCAGCTTGAATTATTTTGTGCTGTAAATATTCTGCAGTTTATATTCTTGGCATTGAAGCTAGACACCTTTATTCATTGGTCATGGGAGGTTGTCTTTGTGCCATTGTGGATACTAATGTGTCTCAGCCTAGTAGGTGAGTGTATGTATGCCTTTTTTTCATACTTTCTTCACTTATAAACTAAAATCACTCACAGCTAATTATCTCTCCACTCCCTTATGGAAGGTGAATAGGTTTAAAATGTAGTAGGTAATATCCCACATTGATTCAATTTAGAACATTATCTTTGAAATAGCAAACAGACAGTGGTGGTTGACCCTCTCAGGCGCCTTCGAAATGGAATACTTTTGTAAGTAACCGTCCAAACTGAGGTTACCCCTCACCGGGGACCCTTGTGTGGAGTTACTAGCGATAGAGGCTCAGGCTAAGCAACCTAAAAGCTATGCCACCTCTGAATCCAGTGGAGCAGTCAAGGCCAGTTTCTCTGCACAATCTGTGTAGTTCGACAAAAAAACAAATTAGAAATGGTGAAAAATGTTTTGACAATTTTAGGTGCTTCTTCCTCTGAATCTTATTGTTTAGTTATCATAGTTGTGAGAGTTTTTTCGCATCTTACATTCTATGTACTTTTCCTTTAATCACATCTTCATATACTTCTGTATTCATTTCTGTCATGTTATAAATAATTATATTGTAAAAATAGAGTAAATAGGTTCTTTATTCATGCTATGATTTTCTAGTCTTGCTTTAGTAAAAGTTCAGAAACCATATTGAATCATTTAAATTTTTCCCAGATTAAGTTCAACAATCATTAGATTTATGCCACGTTTACTGCCAAACCTTCATAACCAAGATCACATGGGCATCATATTTCATTAAACAATGAAATATGATCCCCATGTGACATAGTCTCCAAACATGGATGTAAGTTGTATAAAGAATAATGTCTTGTGAGCTCCCTCAATCTTAGCCAGATAAAGGGAAATGGTGGTAAGGAAAGTAAATGAATTAGAATAGGCCCTGTTCTGCTTCATAGCTACTTTTGACTGTTGTGGAGAGAGTTTGCCACCGGCATTAACATTTTGTTCACATCACTAATGTTTTCCTTTGCTGTGTCCAAGCAACTCATCCTAGAGTTAAGTTGAAGTGTAGTTGAAGTTCATTTCAATCAGGTCTTGGTGTTAAATTTCGATTATTATATAAATTTTTTATTCTAATAAGAGAACAATTATCATTTCTTTCTTCTCAACAGAGAAGTGGAGAAGTGGCTTTGCTGTAATTTTGAATTTAAAACTTGAATATCGTATTATTGTGTTTAATTTTAAGTTATTCTTTTGTTTCTACACATATAATGTATTATTATATTTCAGGGGTTTTATATAGCATAATATTTGCTGGAATATTGTTACGCACCCCAGAAGTCAACTTGCAGCAGCGACGGACTAGTTTTAACACTGCGCTAGCCTACACTTTCACTGTTATACCAATATTAGTATTCCAGGTAATTATTAGTAATTTTTTGTTAATAGAGGTGTTCACGTCTATAAGAATTACGCCCTACACTACCACTGGCTTTTGTATGTAGTAATAATAACAATAAAGAAATTGATTTGTAAATTAGATTAAATTCTAGAAATACTATTCCCATACAATAAAATTCAATAGAAGTAATAGAAAAAACTTATATACACAAGGTTACCTTGTCATATGTATTAGGTGTGATTATTATAGTCAGTAGTATCTATAACTGGTTATGAATTCCTTTACTTACTTGGGAAATAAGTACTAACAGGCATAATAAATATAACATTGACATCTACACACATTCTAATATCAATAGTGTTTGCTCCATTATCCATTAGTCAGTAAGTAATTGATAAATAATATATATAATATAATAATGAGCTCTCACATCTAAAAAAAGGTGAAGGTTAAAAAACCAGTCCTATTTTCTTATTAGGTCATTAGGTCGATCATGTGACAAGAGGTGAGTCCATCGCCATACACTGGCTACAAACATTTAGCAAATGGTTTTTTTTAAGATGATTTATTTAAAAAAAAATCGTTTTTTGTTGCAACTAATAGACTTGTTCTTGCCAAAAACAACTGTTTAATATATTCATATAGATCATTTGAGATATATTTATATTTTACAGGTACTACTTACAAATAAACTTGATGATGGATTGGGTTTTTCTTACATTGTGGTCGTAAGCCCATTATTTATAAGCTATGCTACACTAATTGTTATGTCGTTCAGCTCAAAAGGAGGTAATAAATGTAAGTACAATTAACATCATGTTCCTAAGACTTCCTAACCTGAATTAGTTTAATACATGTGTCTTGATTATTTCTATGTTTTAAGACATTATTTGCATAATTGATGCTTTAAAGAATTGGGAAATAACTTCACATAAAAAAAATCAGTCATTGATAGGGCCTCCACTGCGCCTTCTGCTTGTTGTATGACAGTGCCTCATGATTGAGGAAGTGCCACTGCCTACCAGAATATCTAGGAGAATACTGTCTTAAAGTAGGCAGGTATATGTGGGACAGCCACTCCAAATGTAAATATATATAAAAAAAGTTTCTGACTGCTCTGCTAATGTTAAAAGCAAGTGATTTCTTACGCTTATGGTTGCTGTTAATCAAAGTATTCTTAGTAGGTGATAGTATTCAGTAATTTTTACTATAGAGTATAGGATTGTTTATTTATTTAATTTTTTTTATATTTTAGGGTGGTTTGGGATCAGGAAGGATTTCTGTCAGTTTCTTTTGTCAGTGTTTCCCCTTTTACAAGAGTATGCGAACATCGCTTACAATAACAATGTCAACCGGGGCTCAAATGGAATGTCGAATGAGACGGCAGCCAACCAAGAACCATACAGGGATGAGGAAACTCATAAGAAGGTAAAAGATAAAAAATCGCAGAAGAACCAAAAGAAAAACGAAACTATGAAACCAGTAGTGCCTGTGACAAGTATAGATATGCCTGATTGATGTAAGATGAATATAATTTTATCAAAGATTTAACTATATAGGCCCTTGTGAACAAAATGCGTAGGCACTGTATATCTTTGTGTGCGTCACACAAGTGTAATCTAAATTTATGTTCAATAACATAACACTTAAGACCTTGTACAAAACGTACGCAAACTTACGATACGATGACACTACTCAGTTGTGTTGATCAATGAAAAACGTATATTTGTCTCTCACACCATTCGTAAGAACGTCAAAAAGTTCCACTATTCTTCACAGATCAGTTGAAGGAGTTGTGTAAAATAATTCCGTAATTATTTTTATATATTTACGCGAATTCTTATCACGTTGAATAAATCAAATTATTTAAAAAAAATCGTAAAACACTTTTTGTGACACAAAAAAAAAAGTTAAACTAATCATTTGTTTTTGACAGTCACAGATTGACATTTAACTTGATTATCTGTATGATAAATTATTATGATTCTGTGATAGCGATATATTTTTCGATATAATATATCGTAATGTTGTATCGATACTATGCGATATATTGTATAAATATATCGATATTTTCAATAAATGTTATCGTTCGTTTTTAAGTAGCCCAAAAAAGATTATAAAATTTTTACAACTAATATTGCCATTGCGCAGTGTAGTAACATATATACAATATTTGGTTATCGAATGAAGTATATTGATATTAGGTGATCCGATAATATCCGATTGAAGCGATATATCGCGTTCATATATCGACATTTCTTTTGTAATTTTTCGGAGAAGTTCATATTCATCTTGCTCTCTCAATTAGCTCCATATTAATTGATATGAAAATGTCACTCATTTAATACGATCATTCGTTAAAGTACAGGTGTCATCGCATTCCGATTAAGAGCCGAGTTTTCTTGAAGGAAAACTAATTTCTCACTACATCTGTACTCTAATCACTAAAATTTTTAATATTTCAGCTCAGCACAGTCTGCTTATATTTAAATGCTAAATATAATCTTATCTACATGTGAATTATTATGGTAGGTTTATGAACTGTTATTAACTTTTGTTTAGCGGGACTCCTTTTGCACTGTCCCTCATATGGTGGCCTTTGCCTCCATTGTTTCCTTTGCTTTTTGATGACTGATTTAAGGTGTTCTAACGTAAGGGCCTTGATTGAAATCTTTGAATAGGAATATTGTGTGTTCACTTGTTATAGAAATCCTATGTAAATAGCTTCTAAGAATAATATAGCAACACAAATTGTTAAGTTTGAGTAGCACTAGACAGAGATAACAGCTAATTATAGGAGAGAACTATTTTTTAGTGTTGTCAGAAAGTCAAGTTTTATTTGTTGTTTTTACTAATACCTAATGCAATAATGTTTACTATATGTTCATATATATTGCAACATTTTTCTTTTCTATTGTAATGACTTTCTGGGTTCAACTATATCTCACGTTTGATTTAAGGCTCACCATTAGATCAACTATATTATGTACACACATTTTCACTGGCATACAAAATTTCTAACATTAATCTTTTTTACAATATCTTCTAAAATAAGCATAAAGTTAAACACTATGTTTTCCTTCACCGCCATGTGCGTGGTAAATCAGCACATAAAATTGCAAGTAACAAATTTATCGGTGCTGGCACGGGGGATCCAACACGGGTTGCCAGTGTGCTATGAACCTTGAGGCAACCGCCCATACACTGAGCTACCACGGCTCAAAATAACCATAGTAAGTATTTGTATTTTTTATAATAACTAATATTTAGAATATTAGTAGTAGCAGTGATGAATTACAGAAATGTCTTAATCAAAATTGTCAACTTGTCTTATGTGGTCATTTAGCCTGCTATACAAATTTGTCACATAAGTTCAATAACGGGTAAAAATATATTTGAGATGAGGTAATGCGAGTAACACTAAGAAAAAGTGTGGGAATTTACTTTTTTTAAGATAGTAGGCCTATTAATTACGTTTTGGGCTCTTTTTCTGCCTTAAATAACTTACTATGTTGAAGGTGAAAGGACTATATCAGCTACCTACATGCTTTTATAGTTTGTCGGATATATTTTCACATTGTTACTGACTTATAAATAATCATTTTAAATAAAAAATATTCAGAAAATTAAGTACTGTAGAGCGGAGTTACAATTTTACCCAATATACATATATAAGGGTAAATTTTTATTAGCTTTCAACGATTTTGTGTTATATAGATATACTAATATATTGATTATAAGAGGTCTATGCTATGAGGAGTTTTCTAATGAAAATTTTAAAACAAGAGCGAAGATGGCATTGAGTACCAACTCTCAAGACGTGTCAAATCAACTCTAATGATCACATATTCGCACCTACCGCCTGTTTGTCGTGTTCTTTATTTAAAACAACATATCTATTTTTAAAGCAAATACACGAATCTACCCTATAACACCGTATTCGTTCCGCTTTACAGCAAAACGCGTTGTTGAAGTATCCTTTTATTTTTCTCCTTATTTATTATTAACTGTATTAGATTATGAACTGTAAAAATCATTATAAATTTGACAGTACAGAACTATAACGTGAGAAATCCTCGCGTTTTATGGGGGAATACCCGTGTTATACTAGGGATTGTAATCACGTAATATGAAAATGCGTTATAAAAGTGAGATTACTGTAATACCAACACATACATTTTAGTCGATATATTTTGAAATAATACATATAGACAAATAGCTTTGCTTTTTCTTAATTTGAAATGTCCTCAATACAAATCTGTGGGATATATTTCGAAATTTTCTACGTTCACAAGCCAAGTTTCTTTTAGTACCAAACACAATACCAAATAACTTTTATCAAGTTCCATAATAATAAAATTGTTTTTGTTACCACTGTCTCCAATACTGTCTTTGGTAAGCCTTATCCAAGTAGGTTTTGAGACGATCGTTTTAGATGTTTGTTTGTATTGTTTGATGTTGCACAGAACTTTCGTACCGACGAACAACAAATATACCTAGTACTATATACGAGTAAAATGAAAAACCGATTTCGATGAGTGACAGTATTGAAAACATTAATCATTAAGAAAAATACAGACGAGTCGAGACTCTATTACTCTATTCTTTGACGTCGGTTAAAATCGAGCTCTCTGATTCGTTGTATTAACATTGGTAATGAGAGAACTAGATAATTAACTCATTTTTAATATGAGCTTATTGGGACTAACGTAGCTGTTAAGCCACTCAAGACTAATTAGTATATTTCTTATAACATAAGGCAAGAGGTGAGATCACATAATGATACGGCATCATTACATAATACCATCCACCAATATCACGACATAATATCATCCTTTCCCTTCGGGTTAAGGGCGTGAGTGCTTTTATTTAACTTGTAATAAATTGGTAAAACATGAAGACAATCGTTTCTACTGCAGTAGAGAGTCGCCAATGCTTTGGATTTTTGAAATAGCAATAATGTTACTAGTATCTCTAGATGTACAACACTTAATGATATGATCTTTCACGCTTTATTAATGGGCTGGTATTAGGCTTCCAAGATAATCCCTTTATGTGGTAAGACGAAGTTTCATTATGACTAAAACGGCTAGATTGTATTTTCTTAGAAAATAATTGTGACATGGTGCTTCTTGTCATCGTATATAAGTAAAAAATAAATTTAGTGTAGAAAAAAAATCATTTATAAAAGCCATATCTGCCTTTAATAATACTCTATGGTCGTAAATCATTACGTTACGTCCCAATGATACTGTTTTCGGCCATTGTATTTGCGGTATACATCATAATGGTAGTTATTATTCTTGTGGGTTACGTGACAAGTTGCAATAACTACTACTGCGGTAAAATAAAACTTGTAACGTTTCTGTTTTGACGCGGAGAATAAGGCACGTTTCACATAAATTAGAATTTTTTTTCGAAAAATGATAATGGAATGTGTCGTAGAAAACTGTCTTTGCATTGCCCAAAACTCGGTAATTAGTAAGTAGTTTGAACTTTGTAAAGAACTAGAAAGTTTGTATCTGGCTGTATGTAGTAACATATATCAATATGTAGTAAAGTAATTCGAATTGTTATTAATCGGTATCCGTCCGGGGAATTTGAGTCCGGTACAGAGAGAACTTCATAATGGAGATTTCGTGCTCAATACAACCCTCTCAACAACGTCGTAATAAAAAGCGTTATAAAGAGTAATTACGGCTTTATAAAGCATCGATTCTGCCCATGCCTGAAGACTTCATTTACTCCGCGAGATCCACGAAAATAAAATATTTGTTTTTTTGGTTAGCTTTACTCCAAAACCTATATGATATATTGTACTCGTATATACATTTTGAACATTATCCAACGTTTAAGTCATTCTGTTATGATCACGTAGAGATACGCCAAATTATCTAATTTTATTGAGATGTTTTGCATGATTATCAAAAATTTCAAAATAGTTATGCAAGCGTGTCAATCATTTTTAAAAATTAATTAAATTAAACTTGTTAATAATGGTAACACTTAGACAATAAAAGTAACATATCATGCAAGTTGCTATAGTTGCATCAATCAAATCGCTTTTTTATTGGACATCAATTGCATTACAGCACGGAGAACTTTATCTATTGCTGAAATTTATTGATATTGTATAATGTTAATAAATAAGAGGACTAGACGTTAAAACACTTACGTTTGTTTGCTAATAAGTGATGTTACAAATTAAATATATTTTGTAAGGAAGTAGATATACACCAACACGTTAGAAATACACTTGCTAATATTAATACGTTGCATATAAATGTCTGTGTTACTTATGTTTATCGACACAATTTTTTTTTAATTTTATGTATTTTGAAACTAGTTTTTTTTATTTGAAATTGCTATAAAAATTTAAATAGAAGTATACGTTATACGTCAAATGAATTCATTCGAATGGTGTCGACAAGTCAAAAGATGACAAAGAATCCTATTAAAGATATTATATATAATCTTTATCTGTTTACTCTACGAGTAATTTATATATATGGTGTATTTTTTATTGTAAAACAATAATAAGATTGTTTAATAGTTGAAGAATTACATTTGCTTCGACAAATTGATATACTGTTTGGGCGTTTATGAATCAAATAGATATAAATTGTTTACTGTGATATTTTCTTCCTAAATGTCGCTTTGCAATATTGATTGAACAAGTAGGAAAGTATTTTATTAATGTAGTATGGATAATTTGTTCCATTTGTTTCGCGAAATAAAGTTTTGTCAAATTATTAGAGTTTATTTATTTCAAACCTATCCTTTACATAATAATTTATACTCCTAACCCATTTATAAACTGAGTGATGTTTTTCTTTATTTGGTTTACTTTCAATTAAATCCCATGTTTATTCTGTAGTCCTGGGACTTTGGGGTATAGTATATCAGGAAACTTCTAAAATCATATAGAAAAAGTAATTTGATTGAGATATTGGTAGAATGATAATTCCGAGACTGGGTACGTACTCCTTAACGACAATGCGCACGAACATGGACCGAAAAAACAATTGAAGACGCTAGAACTTCGTAATATAATTACGATACTATGGATATAAAAGAACATCTATTCCTTCGCTGTTCGTAAGAATTAAAACGGGAAATAAATCCGTAAAAGTATTTCTATTCATTTTTTGTGACGACACTGATTAGCCAGAGAAGCTCACTTTTACAGCTTCACCGGATTGAGTGACATAGCTCTTAGCCCGCTTAGCCTGAACCTCTATTCGTAGTAACTAGATACAAGGGTCCCTCCAAAATCAATACGAAAAATAACTGTTAAATTATATATAGTTAATAGCTTATAAGTGGATATTTAGTTAATGGCTCATTATATAACAACTTCCAACGACTCAAGGTGCTTGTTACGTAAATTACGCTATTCACCTTGATCTGACCTCAACCCAGTTAACTTAAACATCTGTTGGTCTTAAATAATATTAAAGTAGTAACGTAAAAGAGCCGTGGTAGCTCATGTCCGGGAGATTGCCTCAAGTTGCGTAGTACGCTAGCTCACCGAGTTCCAATCCCGGTGCCGGCACCAATAAATTTGTTGATGTAATTTTATGTGCTGATATACGCTCAGCGGTGAAGGAAAACATCTTGAGGAAACTAATTTTCTGTGTCTGTCTGTGTGAAGTGAAGTCTGCCAATCCGCACTAGGGCCGCGTGGCAGACTACGCCCTAATACTCTCTTTACAGAGAAGGCCTTTCCTCAGCAGTGGGACATATATAAAGGCTGTAACTTTTAACTTACCTAAGTATTATTAAAATCAAAGATCAACTACATTCCACAACAATATCAGAGTATAACGAGTATCACGAAGCTCTGAAGTTGAATCTATAGCTAAATTTAAGATTAGCCGTAAAGATGTTGTGTTTTGCAAAATAGTTCCCTAGCTTCTCCAACTATGGAAGAAGCTTGGAGACAATAGAATTATACGAATAGGTTTAATACGTAGTGAGTAAGGGTTTTGTTTATATTTGTTATGTATCGTTTTCTGTCCTATGAAGATATTTTCTTTTAGAAAAAAACCTATTTAATAAATAAATTAAAGAAAAAAAACAGTTTCGGGGTTGATGGTGCGATGCCGAGCTTTGATAAAGGGGTAGACCCTTATGTATATCTAAATCGTATCACTTCCAAATAACACGTACGTACGCGAAAACATTTTTTAATTCAATATTAAAAGTATCTAAACCACTTTTTGGTTGGTTTAGAAAAGGGCGGTGGATAAAGCCTTTCGATTTATTCTACATGGAGACGAAAATCAGATGTTACAAGCATATTTACCCGTGAAAACAAACCGACATCAAATCAGTCATTATACACTAAACACTACTATCAATACTATCTTTTTTTCGAAGTTCTGGCGCCAACATTCTCTTTCCACATCCTTGCTCGTCGTTAAAGAGTACTTACCTAATCATGAATTATCATAAACCTACTAATATAAATATACACTACACACTACACTTTATGAGTATCCTTGGTATATCTTTGGAACCGAAGGCTCCATGCCAGCAAAATAATATGGGCCCTAATTAAAATGACAACGCTCTGAGTTACTACGGCTAAAAATACAGACGAATGGAAGACGTTTTTTGAAGTCATTTAAGAGGTGGAAAACTTAGATAGTTTATCTAATCGGGAAAGTAATTTCTGTTATTGAATTGATGATGGGTCTTTATAATCAAGGTCGGGGTCATAGAGCAATCAAAAGTTTAACGACTGCCATTTGCAACTTGTCGTACAAGGGCTTAGACGCGAACTTTGTATAGCTGCCGTCAGCTGGCACCGACGTCTCCACACATCGATTTTGCCCACACGATACTATGCAGTCCACAGTCACTAATATGCTTCCCAACAGTTAGCATATCCCTTGCAAACAATGTTTATTTACTTAAGTACCGGAATATTCAAGTTGAAATGACTACTTCAAAAGTGAACAGCGGCAAATGGTTGAGCGATGAAACCGCTGAGGAAATTGAGCTTTTTCCCATTCAAGGGAGATGGAGGTCGTTTGTTTTGCTATGACAAAAGTGATATCGGAATGCGATAACAAATGGAGGAGCGCCACGGGGACTAACACCCCGCATTCTTTCGCTAATCGTAGCTATATATTGGAATTAGTCAATTTACAGGTAAACATTTCCATTTATAAATAGTATTTTTGACGTGAATGTGAGAGATATCAACGCTGAAGAAAACCGTTTTAAATAAAAGACATCTGTTGTATTTTTAAAATTTAACTTGTCACTAGATCTCACGATATCGCGTTCGCAGATTCGTATCCTTTTTTTTTTGTTAACGCGGGGAATCGAGTTATCAACCATCCTCCGGTACCCTGGGTGGGCCCGAAGGGATGTGTGGGACTCGGCCTGGGCAGCCCATACCCACTAAACCTACCGCGAATGCCATCAGCCGTTATGAGCGGGTGCCCCGGATCTGTCAGCGACAGGACACCCCAACGACCGGCCGGTCTCGGCAAGACCGGACTTCACCTCGAAGGGGACTCCTCCGGCACTCAGAGAAGTCCCGACGACGCCGAAGCATGCTGGGGCCAGGTTCCCATCCTGGCCCCGCTTCGAATACGGGGAGCAGCGAGAGGAGGCGTTTGAAACGCCTCCTGCGCACCCCGACTCGTCGCCTGCGGAGGAGGGAGCCCCACGGCTCCTCCTGACCCGCTCGTCGGCCTCCTTCTGGGACATGACTGTCTCGCAGAAGGAGGCGACCGCCGACAAGACCTGTCGCTCCGTACCATCGCAAGTGCGAGGCTCGGAAGCGACAGGTCTACTTCCACCGATGGCGGATGCCAAGTCGCAACGCTGCGCTGCCCATCTCGGGCACACCTCCAGGGTGTGCTGGCAGAGTCCACCGCAGCGCCACAATCATGGCACCGCTCATCAGCCTCCCGTCGGGCCGTCCGACACAGGTTAGTCCCCGAAGCAGCCATGCCCCGTGAACACCTGCGTCAGACGGAAGGTGAGAGGTTTGCGCTTCCTGCGCATCCAACGCTCCAGGACCGGGCGCAGAGCACCCGTTGTACGTTTCCCGTACGGGTGATGCGCCAGGTCCTCCTCCCACCTCCGGCATAGTGCTACCTCGCCTAACCGACGGATCCGCCGGACCTCTTCTGGCAGAGGGTTCTCTCCGAGGGCCCTCCTATCCGAGACATAGTCGGACACCTCGGCCAGAACCCCCGCCACGAGCTCCCACGGCGGATCGCCGGCAAGCGCTGTAGCTGCCGCCCACGAGACCGTACGGTACCCCCGGATGACCCTGATCGCGGCAATCCGCTGCGCCCTGCGCAGCTGTGAGCGATTGCCGCGCGATTGTTGGCTGGTATCGAGTTTATTTTATTTTTATTAAAAACCCTTGATCACAGCCTTTATTTTTTTCACGTTTGGGGTCTAATCTCTATGAAATTACTAACTCGATTACTAACTCAACTTTCCGAGCGATTAAAATGATATAATTATAGAATAAATATGTATTGTTTTAAGGTGCTAGAACAAATAATAGAATACTTATCAAAATTAGTGAAATCTTTCTACAAATTGAATCCCAAGCTTGCGAGATTAAAAAAGGAGAACAATTTGATACTAAGCAAACACGATCATATTTTTGATACACTATGTAGCTGCCGATTTACAATGCTACAATCCTTGTACAGTCTTATTGGAACGATATTGAATACTTGCCTTCATAGAGAGGACTCTCGGAAAATGCTTGAATCCTGTTTGCGGTAAGTATGTTTAGCTTTGACATATTTTTTTAATATTCCTAGCCGAAATATAGATCTACATCCGAGCACAAACTAATCCAATTATAACCCATGTACTCTCGATTCCATTCCTGACATACTGCTATAAGTTCGAAGCTTTTTACTAAGGCACAAAAAATATTTAAAAATCTATTAATACTGAAAGAAAGACAAAGTTGTTCATCAGTAATATATTAACATAATAAATGAGTAAACTAAACCGAAAGAAGATTAGATATAAAGTTCGGCACTGAAAAGGCAGTCAGTTTAACTAGTGATGCAGTCGTGCAGCACGAACATAAAAAATACAACCGAATTGAATGCCTTCTCTTGTTTTTGAAACAGGTAGAAAATCTGGTTAAATATCGTATGTTGTAAATCTATATAAGAGAAAGTTTGTGGGTTTGTTCCACATAGGCTCCGAAACGGCTGGATCAATTTCAATGAAACTTTCAGGGAATCTTCAGATTGACATGGCGAGTAATCCTGTAAAGTTTGGTGATCGGAGCAATCCTCTTTTTGAACTGTCAAATACAGCTTTTATTTACTATGGTTTATTTTATTTACTACTACTATGGGTATGATACTGTATTTACTGATATTTACATGGGTGTAGGTAATGATCTTCATCCACTCGAGAAGAGAAAAGAACTGAATGATCGGAGAGAAATGAACAATTTAATATATTGTGAGAGTTAAATTAAATATTTAATTATTTAAATTTAAATAAAATAAAGCAAATTCTAGCCCGGCGAAGCGGGCTGGGTACGGTAGTATTGTATAGGATTTCTTTTACGTTACAGGTTGGTGGAAATTTATAATAACTTAATCGGATTAAGCTATAAAAAATTTACGACCAAGTTCAATTCGTGTAGCAATACCTATCCTCAAGCTGTTAGCGCTACTAAATGTATTACTTTAACTAAAATCGTTCAGGTGGGTCATTAACCTTTGAGCAATTTTTTAATATTGAAGATATTGGTCACTTGCGGCATATTTTAAAACAAAGACATAGTGCTTATTTTGACAATCTGTTTTGTTTTTAGTTATATATAATTATGAAAAATCATCATTTTGTGCCGTCAAAACGCCATATTGAATTTTTACATTTTTCGCCCATGATTGAATTTTTATTTTAAAAATGTCTGTGTTCTTATTTTAATTTATATTGCTATCAAAGCTATGATATTATCACTGATAAATGTTAGCTTATACCATATATAAACCTTTCAATTTAGCCAGAGGCGGGTCTCAGCTTAAGAAAGTACGTAAACCGCGGCTTTGTGTCGTGTGAAACTACTTCACGGCCTCTTTAAACGCATCTACTCAACTAATATCTCTCATGAATGGAGAATAATCAGTATTTTCCATTCATCAGAAATATTATATACAGGAGAATTTGTATGATATTTTGTTGTAATCATTTTATAAATACTTTTGTGACGAATTACACAGATTACTATAGAAACTGACTTTTACTGCTTCACCGGATTGAGAGGTGACACAGCTTTTAGGTCGCTTGCCTGAACCTCTATTAGTACTGTTAGTAACTCGGTTCATAAATACTATATTGTTTTCTGCCTACAGATCCTCTCAAAGAGTCGTGCCGAAGTCAATTGTCATAGATTAATAAATTGTTTAGTAAAAATGTACCAACCTGGAATTAATCCTGATATCGAATCCAGTTCTAGTACAGCTGAGAGCTTAGAAATATATCAGTAAGTAGGATTTCAATTAAATCCATTTCTATCTGTGTCCTAAAAGAAGTTATCTTCAACAGTAGTTGTAGTAGAGATACGAGTATACTTGAAAGCGTAATAGCAAAATCGATTAAGCGAATAGAATGCGGAATGAAAATTTTCTGCTAGAACCCTCAATGATAGGATAAGTGTGATCGGGATAAAATGGGACTTGAAAGTTGCGACTAGAAAAGAGAAATGAAATGATGAATGAGAAACAGGCAATAAAATTTATGTCATTGTCATAGGGACCTAGGTCGATCAGATTGTTGATGCGAAAGAAGAGTTTCGATTCCGACATGAGTAATTATATTTTTACAAAGACTTCTTTTTTTTTATCCCAAAATACACCGATCACGGAATGATGATGTTTTAAAAAATCTAACAGTACGTTACGGATACTATCGTAGTATTAGAGTATTATACTTCTGGGTTCCACTCTATGAGAGTGGTGGTCGAAAGCTCTTCTTACAACTATTGGTCAATAAGCAAATTGTTAAAACCGTTCCATGTAATGAAATAGATGGTCTATTAAAAATACCAATTCCTTTAGTGTTGCTTGTGTTCCTAAACAGCGATGATCACTTAAGATACTTCGCTCTACTGTAAAAAAATAAAAATTGTTAATCTCTTGCAGTACCCTCACAAAACACATAACGCCTCCAACATCTTCCACCTCTCGACAAATGAGTATCGCGCAGAAGCGCGAAGCCTTTATCGAAAACAAAAAATCTAAGATGAAACAAGCCCAAAGCCTCATAGAGAAGAGAAATGGACACAGAAAGCTGAGCGAAGCCCTGAGCCAGCATTCTGATGGAGACATTCCATACACGTCGCTGCTGACGAATGAATGTGTTTTGGATACGGTGTTTAAAAATGAAGGTAAGTATTAGTGAACTACGAAAAATAACAAGCATTAGGTCCTTACATATTAAATTGGCGTTTTGTCTTTATATATTGTTATTAATTATTATGTATTATTTTAATTATTATTATATATATATTTACGATTATAGTATATTTTACGAGCAAAACCAAACACTGTTCAGCCCTCTCGGGCGCTCGGATTCTGACGCGTTTAGAGTAATCGCCCATAGCGAGCTTTCCTCTCGGCGGCTCTTGTATTAAGTTATTCCCAATAGAGTAACCTAAGAGCTCGGCCACCTTAAACTCCGACGAGAGAGAGATTGTAGCGGGCAGCTTCAATAATGAAAGTAAATTAACAAAACTGTTAAATTTCATTAGGCCTCTCGTCAAAAACGATTACATTGAATTCAATCTACGCTCACTATAGAATAACACAAAATATTTAAACGTGAAAACACTCTACGCATTTTGTGTTTCAATTAAAAAAGTACCAATTGAAATAATGCGGATTTCCATCTTACGGACTCAATACCTTTTGGGTTATAATATTCTAATCTAATTATTTAGTTAAGGTAAAGTTTACTTGTAAGACATTTTACAAGCTATATTCCAAGATTCCGACGATCATAAAAATCACTACAAGATTTTCCGTATAATTCAGAAAAATTCCCTCGGACGTAAGTAAACGGTGTTGCAATTTCTAGGTACCTTCTCATAAGTATATTTGGAAATTACTTTCAGACAACGTAAACAGCATTCTGCAGAGTGAAGAGATTTACATAGAGATATTACTAGACACTGTCGCCAACATCGCACCTCCATTGCTGGGAGCGAACGGTGTCAAAAAACTGAAAACAGGTAAACCATTGTATGCGCCCACACTGTATTCACAACTGGCGTGAAATTAAAACCCGTCTGTATAATTAATCTTATTTGCATAATCTCATCCCGCGCCTGCACAAACAGTTCACGTCGCCATTTGCATTTTTTCAAAGAGCTTATTTGCATGTTGCAATGATAGCTTAGTGGCTAAGCTACTTACGATCTTCTAATGGAGGTTCAAAACTCAGCGGGCTTGCATAAAAAAGTTTACACATATGTAAATATACTTCTAATATATATTATTACATATTTTATTTTCACATATTATTGTCAGTGTGTGTTGTAACAAGTATATTTACGTGTAAAAACAAAAACCATCTTCTAATCGAATCAAACGTTAAATCTTATTACGCGCGAACGTCTTTGTATTTCCAAATTAACGTGGGAATATTACAAAATAGAATCACTCAGAACCGGACCAAACTCTCATTAAACTACCTTTAAAGTACATCCTTTCTAATAAAAAACGATTCATGGATTAACGGTTAACGTGATATTGAGTAATTCGTCTATTTGTCGGACACATACTTAATGCAAATTAAAGGCGTATATAGTTTTCTCATCGTTGCTATAGTCAGAAATGGACCAAATTGACCACACTGGAAGACATGCTGACACACCAGCTTGTACCACCAGGACAATAACAAAAGAATCATCCAAATCAGTTAACGTAGTCCAAAGTTATGAGGTAACAAGCATTAAAAACATACAGACCTATTGAGAACGTCCTCCTTTTTTGAAGTCGGTTGATAGATAGATTAGATATATGTAATTTATGTTTTTCCTTCTGTTGGCAATGTTAATCGCTATCATTGATTAATGTTAAACATAGGTCGAATACAAGTCAGCAAGAGAGCAGCCCATAAAGTTACGGAGTACTATCAGAATGTATTATGGGGCGACGTTGGCGGCTGTCTGGAGCATATCATCTTGTGGTGGTCCACATTTCCCTTGGGGACCAGGTATTTTATCATATGTTTGATCTCGTCTTGTCTGGTTAGATTTTTATGTTGAACTAAGTAGCCGAGAGCTTAGTGGTGCTCGCTTGGAGACGTCTATCTCCAGCAGTGAACTGTTGCAAGCTAGTTATGAAGATAATATCGATTTTTTTATGCCTGTATTAAATTATGCTACAAAATAAGTTAGTAAAAAAATTGTCGAAAAATACGTGCATACATATTTTCAAATCAAGTGATCTACGTCGTTTTTAAAAATCTATTCGATCCTCCTCCTTTTTATAGAAAAAGGGACAAATGGGTATGTAACTTACATCATATTAAGTGATCACCGTTGCATTGCCGCTCCCTGAAACATTCCCCGTGGCGATAAAAGATAGTAAGGGGTGACCATCCCTTCGCAAGGCTAGCAAAGCCGCACGGAAAGAAATCGACCATTCGAATTACTCGCTAATGGAAAGTATTGATTTCGGAGCTCTCGTAAATCACTATGAATCTATCTTTCTCAGTAAGTCAAGGTCCTTTGCGCTAGCCAAAAATATATCGTGAGGTTGTATAGATACTACGCTGAAAAATATCGATATATTGTACAAAAATATCTATATTTTTCAAATATCGATTTTTTTATAAATAATTAGAGCTTAATATTAAAATTAGAAAAGTTTTAATAGAGTTTTTAATAGAGTACTCGGCGCGTAACTGAGAGGTTCTCGCTTCGTATACCAGTCCAGACTATTTAATTTGATTTGATTCTACTAGCAGTACAGACTACATGCATAGATTATAAAATTTATACAACGAGTCCTGCCATCGTGAAGAATATGAGTGTAGTAAGATATTAAGCAAGGGTTTTATTTTATTCAAGTTGTCAACCATAAATAAAAGAAGGAATGGAATGCTTTTCTATTTCTATTTAATTTCTTACAATATTTCGTATATCTAACATCGATATTAGATTATTCGATAATATCGGATTGAAGCGATATATCGCGTCCAGATATCGATATTTTATATAGTATCGATATATATCGTGCACTCCTAGTTTGCGCTCCTTGTCGACTGGTTTCGCAATGCAGTGGAGATGCAGGTAACATCATCTCAACCGATTATCCGTGAAATAGCAACCGACCGAGTCGTGGTTCGGCCCTCTCGGGCACCTTCGGATCGGAATGCTTACGCGTAACATATTAACCGTCCAAGCCGAGGTTACCCCTCACTGGGGGGACCCTTGTGTCGAGTTACTAGCAATAGAGGTTCAGGCTAAGCGACCTAAGAGCTGTGCCACCTCTCCATCCGGTGAAGCAGTCAAGGCCAGCCTCTCTGGCCAATCTGTGTAGTTCGTCACAAAAAAAAAATCATCTCAACCTCACTATACAAGTATTGCTTGCAAGTGTACTTCCATTAAGCCGTCGTCCCCACGATTGACAAAAGAACACATAGATCTAAAAAAGTATGTATAAATAATTCTGAAATAAAAACTATATAATTTTTCAGATCTCCGAACACTAGTCAAAACCTTCGACAGTGGCTATTTACGACTTTCAATGATAACAGTACGTTTCTATTAGTAGTAATTTTGATACTATGTTAATTATATCCGTACTTATTAAAGTATTAATAACTTACAATTTCAGATACGCCAGAACTAATACTGTCCTCTTTGAGGACACTGGCGGACGCGTTAGGCTGTCACGTCACTACAACATCATGGGACAGACATTTCGGGTAATCATATTCAATCACCATCATCTCCATCATCCGGGTTTCATGGAAATTTGACAATCAAATGCTAAATTAAGCTAAATTAATGTGGAAAAAGCTAGCTAAAATTAATATAGCTATGATATTTCGGTTAAAAAGACAAGATCCACGTGTAATAGTGTTTAATGTGTCATTAATTTGATGTGAAGTCGGTTACTGTTCCCTCGTAAACGTTTGAAAAATAAATTTACATAATTAAATGGTCAATTCGAACACTCGTACCATACATTACACAGACCGTATCTGAAACTATAAGGCTATTGATGGTTCCAATTCAGTTTTAACGCCAAGACTCGATTAGTAAACAACTTTAATTTTTATATCTATACGAGTGAAAACAATAATCGCCATTCCATAAAATCAGTGACGGATTAAGCATTAAACGCTGAAATTAATAAAATTATATATTCTTGTTAAGTCGCTGACTTTTTGTGTGTCACGGACTAAAATTAAAATTAGATATATGTAAATTTGTATTTCTCGTAAGTGAATTCTAACACTATAAGGCGCTAACAAGTTTAATTGTTTCAGAGCAACGTTATCAACTAATCTAAAGACAATATCTTTAAAAATATATCCAGAGCTATCAGTATTTAATACCGAGGTAAGATTTGTTTTTCTCTACGATCGTCATTACATTTTTAAACCAGGAATTTCAAGGAGGGACTTAGCCACAATCCATTAGTAAAATATTACTTAATTATTAATTGTCGCTCAAATCTGAAACACTAAAAATAAGAAATAAGCTCAATTGATGTTTTGTAGAATACTGCACTTCGGTAAACTTCAAGCGAGAGGTCAAACCATTTGATAGAGGACCTAACAAAATCGTTTTATTGTGTTAGGTTAAGATTTATTCTAATTAAGTTTTTAATTTTTCTACCATAACAAATGTTCCAGATACAAAGCCCCAAATAAATGTTTATATCGGGACAATTTGTACCGAAATATTTTAGAAGAACTTATTATTTCGACTTATAAAATATTTTAAGTTGGAAAACCAAAACCATTTTCGATTTATGGAGGACTTATCGCGGTTCGACTTCAAATACAGAGGGACGTCTTTATTTCTCACACCTTTTATTTACAGAGCACTGAATCGGGAGCGAATTTCGCCTTAATGCTCCAGGAATTAGTGACTCTCAACAACCAATGTGAAGTGACCTGGGACTACATACTGGGAGCGCCAATAGAAGATTTACCTATCGTTGAACAAATTCCGATTTTACATAGACTTGGTACGTTTTCTACTTTGAAGAGGTTTGTTACACATGCAATAATATATTCTTTACACATAATTTCTTATTCCGTAGATCATTCAATCCACACATACAGACTCTGGTGTTTGTCGGAAACACGTCGTCTAGCGAATCTCTGGGAGATGGATGACTTCTTTCGCATCACCCATAAGGATATGCAAATCTGTATGGAGCAATTGGCAAATTTACGCTTCGCGGATCACACAACTTCTATTGAATCAGGTATTTTATAGTGATGGTAATATTTTATCTTTATATACAGAGTGGTGTGAAGTTTCGTTGTTGCTGGTTGTAGTTTTTATAACTCAAAGAGATACTAAAAAATAATTTGCATATGGGAAAAAAAGAACATTAATAATTTAAAACAACTACTATTTTGATAATCAATATTTGCTGTCAAAGTATGTCATAGGGCCTTTGTCGTCCGCCAAGGTGGACCCGGGAAGAAGGCGACATCGGCTGGCCCGTGTCGCCTTGCACTGCGAGGGCAGAGGGGGGAGGGAGTAATCTCCCCCCCGGGAAGTGCTCTCCTTGAGTACAGTGCAGAGGGGCTCCGGTGCGTTCCACTGGAGATCCCGGAGCCCCTCACCATGCACCGAGGAAGGGTAAAAACCCCACATAACCGCCGCCTTCCCCCCCAGAAGGCGGGGTATCTTTTTGAAGATTTCCTCCTCGTTAACAAAAAAGAAAAAAAAAGGATAATTATGCAGATATAGTCAACATTGGTGAAAATTATACTTAAAGATTTATAAGTTAAAACCAAAACAAATATATATCTCGTGGGCAGTTTATGTACATGAGAAATATGTAGGGTATATTGAAATATAATCATTATAAACACTATCGCATGCTGAATAGAATGTTAGGACATCGATATTTACAACGAATGGTTATTATTCAGAGTAAATACATTCGAAATAGAATATAAATGTCCTCTTTTATCCGCGCTTGGGACCGGGAGAACAACAGATTTCCCTGTTGCTCTAGCAGAGTTACAACGGGGTGAAGTTAGCATATGGTACGCCAAATCAAAATAGCAATAATAAATAACTTACGTGCTTCTGTAGTTCAGTTACTTAGCTCTCAGGTCTGTGGTTCATTTAACTGGCTAAACACAACTATCACATTTAAAAAAATTAAAGGCTTTTGGAAATGGATTACGAGGAAACAAAAAATTTCCTACAATTACAAAGATAAATAATATAAACTATTTTGTTATGCCTAATTGTCCAAGGGGGAGGCAGGAGACTCATAACCCAAGTTTACTTTTGTTATTAATACGCAGTCATAAACATAGACAAAACCAGTCTCTGTGATTGATTGTTTCAAAACTATTAAGAGATTCCGCCACATTTAGTGGCGCTTTGACGTATCATAACCACGAAGTTGTAATCATAGACAAAATCAGTGTTTGTGATTATTTCTTAAAAATTATTAAGATATGGCGCAGGTAGAGACAGATATATAAATTGCTGGATTATAAATTGGAAAAAAAAATTTACTGTTTGAATCGATATTTATTATTATTAATCTTCTCTCGATTATAAATTAAGAAGCAGTACTGTTTGATGGCAAGGGATACGCCTTATTTTAAAATTTGTCTAACTTCTTGTTCTAAATATACTTGTTGTCGTAGATGACGTTTTTTTTGGTTCTAACTGTAAATATATTTGTTAGTATAAACAATCGTATCACTATCGCTGTTCACATTATGAGACGAAGATATCGCCTCTCATTTTTCAAGCAATTTTTTTCAGAGAGCATTGGCGTTCACGAGAAAGTAAGCGCTAACATGCGCGAAAAATTGGTTTCCGAAGTCAAAGTCAACATACAAAAACTGAAAGTGAGTATCACACGCTATGCGACATAAGAGCTGTGCCAGCCTCTCTGGCCAATCTGTGTAGTTCGTCATCACACTGTCACTTATCCTTATTGTTAACACGCGCTACATATTATTGATTTGATGTTATGTGTTTAATTTTATCTAACTCATTTTATTAATGTATATACATTGTAATTAATTTAATAAGTTATGTATTCTGCACAAAAGGCTATTGCATTGACAACAAATAGTAGCGGGAATTGAAATGCTATAAATAATTAAAAAACACGGGCTACACAATTTTAATCATTTCGAATTCCCAATTTGAATTTCTTGTCATCTGCCAGTGTCTTGAGTTTAGTAATGTATTTCATAAGGAAGGAGTTCGTATCTGGAAGATTGAATAATCTTTTACTTCTATATCCGACTTCAAAAACTACAAGGTTATTTACGACAATCCAAGACTGGGCACTCCTCAACGACCGAGCACAAATGTGAAAGACGAAAACGAGTATAGGCTTCGTATTATGTATATAACTTCGGAATTACAAGACAGCTTCCTTAAATGCAGCAACCATTTGATATGAAATTGTTATATGGTTATATGGGCCGAAACGCGGTAGGGTACGCGTGGTCTGGCCGTACGGCCCCACACGCGCCTTCTTGACTCCCTACAAGTTCTTTGTCAAGGCCTTTCTCCACCATTCGGAGTTCTTCCCCTTAAGGGGCTCAACGATACATCACAACGGCTAGCTCGACGGCGACAAACGACTTTTTAGCGGGTCCTTCTTTTGTGCCAAGCGTGAGCAAATGCCCTGAATTTGAGAAAGTTGCCCTCCGAGGCACACCTAGACTAGACACCCCTCATCCATTGCTTTTAAGTTATGGTTCTGTTTAGGATGCCAATGAGGAGATAACGGCGGTGCTAGCGTCAGTATGCGCCACTACCAGCCTCGCACATCTCACGATGATTTTCCCAACCAACGCGGAGTGGCGACGGATCAGTCACCCGCCAAAACCGGACTACTCTGTCTATGTGCAAGAGTTTTTGGGTAATAAATACAAAGCATCTTTAACAATTGCTTTAATTTATATATTAAGGCGTATATAGCATCGCTAACTAATTGCAACATCTATACTACTATGGACCCAATTGAAATTTAGCATAAATCATTTCACGATGTAGACGCTCAATATAGCAATGTCCTGTCCAAATTGTGAATGATAACAAATGATCCAAGATGATGATTGATAAGATATCAATCCACCATCTTTATTTATTTTCAACCGATTTCTTAGTTGCTCAGTTTGTATTTTTTTTATGTTTGTAACCTCATAACTTTGAACCAATTTTGATAAAAAAAATTTTTATCTGAAAGCTGGTGCTAGTTCAATTCTGACAATGAGATCCACGACAAACCATAAAAGTCTTAAATTTACATCTACTTTGTACGCCACAAATGTACGAAGAACTCAATATCACACAAATCGATTTCTATGATTCATTTTTTATTAGAAAGGATTTACTTCAAGAGTAGTTTGATGAGAGGATAGGTTCTGATTAATTCTATTTCGTAATATTCCTACCATAATTCGTCGAGGCGTCCGCGAAAACTTTAAATTAACATACAATTTGAAAAGCGACTGTACACCTGGAGCGACCGAGGTGTGGTATCGGTGCGCGGCAGTGTACGCCGGGAAAGGCAACGCATGCCCGCTCGCACCTCCTTCATTCCTCTGTGATAGATATTTTCGACTGCGCATTAACGGTCAGCGACTAAGTGTGTAAAAGTTGATGAAACTTTAACTTATTGTTAACAATTGTAAACCAAATCGTGCACACTTTTTAATAAATAAATGTGTTTAAGATAAAATGCTGCTACCAGTCATAAAAGCAACAGAAGACACAGTATCTCTTAACATGATATTAAGAATCATGTGCGAGTCGTGGCTCCATCATATATACGTCGCCAAAGTCAAGTTCACGTAAGTACTGTTAAGTGAATGTAAATAAGCAATAATAAAAGAAATTAATCGAAGCTATTCTATGCAGTAAAGATGCCGCTGTACAACTTCTGGCCGATTTCAACGAAGTGCGGAACTGGCTCAACGAATGCGAACAACTTTCCGTCGCCACAAGGAAGCAAATGTTACAAAATGAAGTTTTAAGGCGAGTTTTTTCACAATTTTTTAAACTTAGTACAAAAAAAAGTATTTATTGTAGTAAATCTTCTAAATTACGTTACGAAAGTGTGATCGGGCGAGACGAATGGAAATCGAAGGGGAGATATAAGTTAGTTAAGATAGAAAGAGAGAGCGTTACGCACACGCTCTTTCCCTCTTGAATAATCGTGTATATATTATATTTTGTGTGTTATATAAAATTTTATTTACCCCACGATTAAAATAGTTTTATTTCAATCGTGGGGTCTTTTTTCTTAGTATTTATTTGAGAATATCGTTCATATTTTAATGCAGATAGTAAATATCCTCTTGTATGTGCATACTTAAAATAAATTTAGTTGAAGTGAGGTGACTTGTTAGTATTGGTTATGTCTAATTACGTCGCTAATTTTTATTCATTTAAATAATAATTTGTAGCCATTTTCAATATGTTTTTGTAGGAGGTGCGAAGGCGTTGGTAGACTTTTGCTCCATGATCCTGGTGACTTAATATCTATGCAAGAGTCAACAATGCAATCTGCGAAAAGCGTCCGTAAAGATGGTGAGTCGTGTATTCCTAGATGGTAAGGCGCACTAGCTTCGTAAATACCTATTCACTCTACTCTTGAAAATACCCGCATTGTAATCGGAGGGAAAGACAGACGCGGGCAAACTATTCCAGTCCTTTGCTGTACGAATAATAAAGACGAAGCAAAACGCTTCGTTCGGGTTTGAAGGATGTTCACAATAAAAGGATGAAACCCTGCAGTGCGTTTTGAAGTCCGATGTGGAACGAGGATGGGGGAATTAGATCATGTAGTTCCTGAGCACACTCTCCAAAATGCAATCTGTAGAAAACCGAAAGCTAGCTCTACCTTCAGCTCTACCTGTGCTCAAGACTGGGCAGATTGGTTTCAGCTGCGTCACCAAATAGCTTCTTAGCCCGCCTTTCCACCGAGTCCAAAGCTGCGACATTGCATTTGGCAGCGCCTGCCCAAATGTGATAACAGTACTTTTTTTATCATGAAAAAATTTCATCAAAATCCATTCAGTAGTTTTTACTTACGTGAAAGAGTAACACTTACACATACGTCCATACATTCTTACAAACTTTCGCGTGTATATTATAAAGTAGGATTATTTATCTTGTTTATAGAAAGCGACACGCCAGAGCAGCTAATGCCGGCCGAGATGTACGTGCCCAATCAGAAGCAATGGCTGACGTTGCGCGCAAAGAACATTAAAGGACCGATCGCTTTCACACTCTGTTGTTAACTTTTTTTATTTAATAAAAAAATACATTTCTTGTTGATTTATATCTGTTTTTTTTTTATTAATTACCGCTTGCTTGTATAGTCTATGACAAAACTATGGGAACACTTTATTTTATAAAAAGCATTGATTTGTACGCCATTTACGATACTGTTAGCTAGCAACACATGACACCCACCTATTGTTATACATAATAACTACTTCCAATGATATCTTTTATTTTCCTTTTATTTACCTGAACCTTATTGTATCTTTAATTCAAAATTAATAATTTAGTTCATCATATTAACTTGGGATCGTAAACAATAATTTAACTTTATTAGTTCGTAATCTGATTTCTAATTAATTTTGTATAAAGATTGTGAGGACGCGCAGTTGTGTAACGAATACCGTTGTAAACATAATTCTTTTTTTTTTGTTAACGGGGAGGAAATCTTCAAAAAGATACCCCGCCTTCTGGGGGGAAGGCGGCGGTTATGTGGGGTTTTTACCCACTAAAACCTCTCCGGGATCTCCAGTGGAACGCACCGGAGCCCCTCTGCACTGTGCTCAAGGAGAGCATCGTCCTGGGAGGTTACTCCCTCCCCCCTGTGCCCTCGCAGTGCAAGGCTACACGGGCCAGCCGATGTCGCCTTCTTCCCGGGTCCACTTTAGCGGACGACAACACAACAACGTTACACTGTCTGAATTATGTATAAGTTGTTTGGACTATTTTATTCCAAAGTCCTACGAATTATTACACTACTTAAAAAAGCCGAAAAAACAGCAATTGGTACAAGCCGATTGAGATGCGAACTCCCGACTATCTGAGCGTGAAGTCGAATTAATTAGCCACAAGGCTACCACTAAATTAATAGAGGGCTCTAGCTTGTAAATAAATCACCGATACACAAAACAACGTCCTTTATTTTCACTTAACCAGTACTCCTAAATCAAATTTATTCAATTTGGCCGTTGAATAAATGTCACATTAAATTACATGTTTACTAAATACGTATTATCAATTTAATTAATTCATTTACCAAAATGGAGAAGAAAGTCTTCGAGGTTTAAAGAGCAATGCTTCTTAACAATGGATATCTACGTGTACTGTAAGTAGAGAAAAAGGACTCGAGAGAGTCTACTCCTTTTTCAATCGATCATTTTTCATTGTGTTAACGATGTATTAGCAATTTAAGATCAGTGAAGTAAAAACAATTGGTTCTAAGGTCTCGTTTTGTCTAAGTTAGCAAATGAAACTGCTATATGCAAAGAAAGACTAGTTTTCTGTGGTACAACGTGGATCATCCCACTTATAAATATCTCCAACACGTAGCTACAATGTGACAGTACTCTTAGAACGTGAACTGATTCTATGACTCTCTGTGAGGAACCCTCAACTGTAGTATAACAGCAAACGACTAGAATATGCCAAGGAAAAAATCATGGTTAAGAAACATCAGGGAATGGTCTGGAATACACAATCGAAGCACTATTCCACTTAGCCATGAATAAGGTGAAGTTTAGAAGACTTACCTTCAGTGATGGAGCGGCACATGAAGAAGAAGAAGAATATACCAGGGCCGAATTGCATATATATGGAGTTACAGTTGAATTGCTACAATTTAAAGAGGATTTTAAAATAGATTTAGTAAAATTGGAAGAAAGGGAACGGTTACAAGTTATAAGACTTCGGCTATTAATACTAAACTTTATCGATAGTTCTACCACGATATCAAAACATTCGAATCGATAGTTTATCTAATCGTCATCTGTGTCAGACCTTCTGCACTTCTCCTTCAACTTTTCGTACTCGTTACGTTTTATGAAATCCTCCTTGGTCTTCTCCATTTCTGTCAGTAGACTGCTGACTTGGACGCTGGACAACTTGTCTTCGTCAACCTGAACTGAATCCGTGTCGCTCACGAGGCCCGAGTCGTCGTCGGATTTCTCCGCGTTGCTTATCTCGTTCTCGCTAACGTTCTCGCGCACGCTACTGTCCGAGCTGTCTATCGGTTTGTCCAAGCGATATGCCCTAGGTACCCTCTCATCAGCACTCTTCCGGATAGCGTCCCCGATGCTGTTCGCTGCGGCCGCACCGGCGTTTTTCCTTCTGCGCCTGTTCTTCTTCTTCCTAACGCTCTTAGCGATCACTCGCTTCTGATGGTCCAATTGTGGAAATAATTCTGTGAATTGAAACAAAAATAAATTATTACAACTTATCGCAGCACTACAGTGTTACGATAAGATGTAATAATTTATTGGATCTCAGAATTAGATAACTTTTGATATCTAACCCCACTTTTAACTTAAATGCCAATGCCAAAAAAATATACATGGGACCTAATTAAACATAAGCACTTTGAAATAAAAAATAAATCATTATCATAAATACAAAAAATAATACAAACACAAGAAAACAATAAATTAAAAAAGGAATAGAGAACCACCTCCTTGGAGACTGAAAAGAAAACAATAATAAAGTAATTTTAGTTTTTTTCAAGAAACCGATAACAAATTATAAACGAGCATGTAGTTCACTTAATATTAAACGATAAAACAACACCGGAGGAAACGCAGAAGCCCGACACAACTCCTTTCGCAATGCTTCCGGGGAAAGGAATTCGTCGTTCGGAAGGAATTCGCAAGCGTTTCGTCCTATGTTAAAAAAAATGCTCATCGTCATTCCACTTCCCATGGCCCCAGCAACCTCGGGGATGTATCACACGCGTGCTCTAGCTGGTGGCTCTACACGCACCTTCTTATCTCCCTACAAGTTCTTGCCTCTTGCTCAACTCTACTTATTAGTTTAGATGCTGGCACTCAACTTTTTTCATTGGGGCCACAAACGAACGTGTTAGCCTCGGAGTCGCGGGCTTCAAAAAAAGCGACACGCACGTGGACATTTTACACAGCGCGGTCTAAACTCTAAATACTTTTACACCATATACCTGAATACAATTTTTTTTAAAACATGGGAGGAAATACGTTCATTCATATGAGTTATCGGGCTTGGCCTACAAGAGGCCCTTACTGACTAAAACCACCACCACTGAGCCATCCACCGCCATGATGAGCGAGATGGGGTCGCGTTAGCGTTCACCATCTCGCCCCTAAAGAGCCGTCTGAAGAGACCAGATCACGGAAGTAGACTGGAGTCGGACACACACGTCTCAGACCATTTGGCAATGTAGCGCAAAATGCATACGTGTTACGTATTCTTACCGTGAGCCGAGTTGAGAGCGAGTTCGGCTGCGTTCATCTCGGCCTCCTGTATGGAGTGCCCGCGGGCCGCCGCCAGCCGCGCGCCGCGGAAGTACACACCCACCGTGTACACGCGCGTGTTGGTCGGCCCCAGACACTCGATCACCCTGTACATATATTTATTCATTATTAAATAAAGCTCTTATAGTCTGTTCCCGTTAAGAAAATAGTAAGTCGTCAAGGTAAAGTTGTTTGACGAATGGAGTAATAATTAACAGGCGAGATTTTATTTTTATTATTTAACTAGCGTACCCAGCCCGCTTCGCCAGGCTAGCTTCGCAGCTTTCTCTATCCATGTTTCACCAATTTCCAATCTACTCTAAAAATTAACGTGATGTCGTTATCAATTAAAAAACGCTACTAAACAGGAACGCTCTTTTTTATATCCGAAGTATCCTAGTTATATTACGAGGTTCTGGCGTCTACATTCATTCTTCTTCAACATTCGTGCTCGTTGACAATAAGGACTACTAACCTAAACGTGGATTGTTGAAATCTAGCAAAAACTGGATTAGACTAGATAACTAATTAGATCAGCCCTGTAGTCCTGGGCTCATAGAATAAGATTTCGGTATCCCCTGCCTGCCGTAGAAGGCGGCTAAAAGAGGCCTCGAGGTCACTGGGCGACAAGGGTGGGGGCTCCGGTGCGTTCCTCTGGAGATCCTGGAGCCCCTCGCCATGCACCGAGGAAGGGCCACTGTGGGGTTTTAGTAGGCACACAACCCCACATAACCCGGCCTTCGCCCCAGAAGGCGGGGTATCTTGATGAAGATTCCCCTCCCGCCGGTAAACAAAAAAAAAGTTAACTAACTACATCTTAAGACAACTTTTTTAAGAAAATACAGACTGTTGAAGTTGGTTAAAAATATAAATACAAAGGGTATACTTATATAACGGTATGTCAGGCTCCCCGCCTTCCATGGACCGGAGTGTGAGGCAACATTGCTGCAGTTTTGACTTGGGATCGTTCCAGTCTTGATTCAGTATAAACTCCTGCAGTCGCGGGAACAAACAAGCATGGCAAAATGCTTGACAAAATTCCAAATTCTGTAAAGACACAAAGTATTTATCTACTTATGTTTCTATACGTATCTATATAGATATATATTCGTATGTATTTATATATATATCGTCGCTGGAAAACAAATACGTAGTAAATAACCAAAAAGTAAAATTGTTCACCAAAGCGGAAAAATATTTCAACTTTTTTAAATATAACTTTCGTATTTCTGGACCTAGAGCTGTCGTTTTTGAACACAATATTTAGGATTTTTTGCCGAATAAGTATTGTACCACGGCATTAACCTAGAGTTATCCTAAAAGAAAATCGTTTTACGGTACAAAAATAAAAGAAAAATGTCAATTTTGAAAATCCTATTTTCGCTATTTTTCATCTAATTGTTACAAGTCATATATCATTCGACCCGTCTTTTTTCCAACGGCCAAGTGAAAATGGCCATATGTGTCACTTACTACATCAGTCATTGTGATAAAATTGCCATAGAGGCCCATACAAAACTGCATTCACAAGCTATTAGGCTATTGAGTCTTAGATAGCAAATGCTTGTTAATAGCAGTGTAAGAAGCTATAATTGAAAAAAAATTGGACATTATATTTTTATATAGCGGTGATGACATCTTGGAACATATCCTTACCTTGTCGATATAAAGCGCCCCCAGAAAGGCCTCGAGCAAGTCCGCCTTATGCTTCTTAGTGGTTGGCTTCGCTTTAGGATTGTTATATATCGCATATGTCGACATATCGAGGTCGTCGCATACCAATGCCTGCGTCCTTTTGTTCACTAACGAAGATCGGAGTAACTGGAAATTATTATAAACTATGATGTCAAGCAAACAATCGAAACAATATAAAAAGCAATTGGTCGGCACCACACTAACCGGGCGAAACGAAAGAAAATATGTACCTCTAGTTAACGGCATTCTGCGAGAGAATTTCACCAATCGTGTAAAAGCCGAAGACGCTGCAGTGCCCCTAAAACTGTTGGAATTTGAAGTAGAACTTCTTTACGGTTGGATGGACATGGGTAGTGAACTGGACAATGCGTTACGAAAAGTGTAATCAGGCAAGACGAAGGGAAGTTGAGAAGGCGATATAAGTTAGTGAGGAAAGGAAGAGAGAGAGTTACGGTTCGTACATCAAAGACACTGTGCAGGTGCAAGAGAGAGCGGTGCGCGAGCACATATATATTATACATATATAAACATAGATTAATATAGATGGAGCTAAAGAAGTTTTACTGCAGTCTTGTGGTTCAAGCCCGCTAGTTTTATTTAGGTAGTCACGTGCCAGAATTAAATCGCTAAAACCGTTTCAGAGTGCATATGACAGACACAGACACACATCGTCTTTTATATATATATATATACATAGAATCGAAGTTATTTACCGACAAGTGCCCTTCATGGTGATCAGGGAAGTGGCGATAGAGTCTGTCGGAGACGACCAGCTGCAGCACCGTGTCCCCGAGGAACTCCAGCCGCTGGTTGGAGCCCAGGGTGAGGTGGGTGAAACCGACGGAGCGGTCGGTGAAAGCGCGCGCCAACAGACGGATGTGTTTGAATTGGACGCCTGTTAATGATAATAAAATACTTGGTCTCAAATCACCACTCAAACTGTTATAACTGAGAATAAAGTTCTTCCTAAACCTAGAATTTAAATAAAAATACTTTCAAGATTTTTAATCCCTTAGAAATATTCACACGTTTCACTAAATTATACTGCTATTTTACCGTGGTTGGTTTTTACATAACTAAGGAAAGACATTTAGCAGTCCCGGGCACAGCTGAAAATCAGCGCTGTGGCAGTCTCGCGACAACACATACTGTCCAAGGTTGACATCCCGTCTTATTGTTCGTTCTTTCTTTGTTTGTTTTTGTGTATTACAACTGTAACTTTAGATGTTTGTAATGTTTTGATGACAAGAAATAAAATATTTATATCTATGTCTAAACACTTTTTTTTTACGGGGAGGAAATCTTCAACAAGATACCCCGCCCTCTGGCCGATGTGCCTTCTTCCCGGGTCCCCGACCGACCCTTGTCGCCCAGTGAACCCAAGGCCCCTTTTAGTCGCCTTCTACGACAGGCAGGGGATACCGTAGTCTCATTCTTGAGAGCCGATAACTACAGGGCTGATGTTTGAACACCTTCCTTATGCGGACGGCTAAGGAATGGAACACTCTGCCGAGATCAGTCTTTCCATACGGGTACAATCTGGATACGCTAAGTCTAATGTGACCAGATTTTATAGGCTCACGTGTTCCATAAAGCGAGATAGAAGCCAAAAGTGAGCGTATTTTGTATAAAAAAACATACTATATTTTTTTTATATAACCTCCGTAATTGAACGAAATAATAGGTTGTCAAATATCTCCCTTCCGCCTTTTGTCTTTGAATTTCGCGGCTATGTACAAAGCGCTACAGAGCTCGTATCTAGCAATACTATATATAATTTTAAAGGTCTTGACATAACCTACAAAACGACGCTATGCATAATTAGTTTGATATTGCGTTCAACAGTTATAGACGTAAACATGGAGTTCACTAACGCCGAAATTCGCGCTATTTTAAAGTTTTCCTTCGTTAAAGGCAAATCCGCTAGAGAAATGTTCCGTGAGATTAATGGTGTTTTGGGGATGGTACTCTATCACTTCGAACCACGGAGGAATGGTTTTGACGATTCAGAGCCGGTGAAAACGACACCATGGATAAGCCAGCCGGCGGAAGACCTGTGACGACAAATACCGATCAAATCATGGACTACATCGAGTTAGACCGGCATGTGGCATCTCGTGACATCGCCCAGGAGATGGGAGTTAGTCACCAAACCATTTTAAACCATCTGCAGAAGGCTGGATACAAAAAAAAAGCTTGATGTTTGGGTGCCGCATGATTTGACGCAAAAAAAACCTTCTGGACCGAATCAACGCCTGCGATATGCTGCTGAAACGGAACGAACTCGACTGGCGACGAAAAATGGATCACATACGACAATATCAAGCGAAAACGGTCGTGGTCGAAGGCCGTGAATCGTCCCAAACAGTGGCCAAGCCGCGAATTTCGGCGTTAGTGAACTTCATGTTTACACGTCTATAACTGTTGAACGCAATATCCAAACTAATTATGCATAGCGTCGTTTTGTAGGTTATGTCAAGACCTTTCAAATTATATATAGTATTGCTAGATACGAGCTCTGTAGCGCTTTGTACATAGCCGCGAAATTCAAAAGACAAAAGGCGGAAGGGAGATATTTGACAACCATATATAAATAAAAATGAAATTTCAATCTATTTAAGTGAAGTTTAACAATATATTCATAATAATAATATAGTATCTACTGTACTGCTAGATATGAACGCCACACCGTAAGTATAATCTAACAGTCTCACCTATCGATGCTTCAAACTCGGTCAATTTCTGCAGAAACTCAAAATCTTTGATGTACTTCCTGTCTCCGAGAGGCTCTTGCTCCTGCAACGGATGCAGCCGCTCCTTGGACCACACGTCCAATAATTCCGGCTCGTTATGCCATAGAGCCAAAGCGAACACTCTATCCGTCACCTATGGAAACACATTCACTGACACACAGACACAATCAATTGATGTTAACATATATCAGATATTCCGGGTTTTTTAGTAAATTTACTATTTATTTTGATATTTCGCTATATAGACATGTTACAATGAGTATGAAATATATACAAATGAATAAAATTGGTGTGTCTTTTTTAATATTAAAATTACCACTTTTAAATACATATACATACATATAAATGTTTGTACGGTACATCGGTTTGTTCCGGCTAAACTCTAGGCCGATTTTGACGGAAATTTCACTGTAAATAGCTGATGTAATAAGGAGTAACTTAGGCTACTTTTATTAGAAACATTTAAATAAATAGTTTTTGATCACAGGTAACACCGCGGGGCGCAGCTAGTAATATATAAAACATAAGCTCTTAGCCAATCTCTTCTATTTTATTCTTAAATAATATCTTAGGTGATAAACCAATATGGACAATCGGTGACTTATTATAGTTGTCGATTTTTGTTTTGGTAATTTGCTTGTTCAGTTGTACGACTATGGTTTTCCGATGACCACTGATACTCCAATTGTTCACTTCAATTGTTATTACTTGGTAATCTTATGCACATTAATGTCCCGACATAATATGTTACATTACTAAATAATTATCATAAGATTTTCTTTGAAATATCAATTATAGCAGACTAGGAGCTAAGGCAGCATAAAGTTGTCAACAGTGGAGTGGCTGACATTTGATGATGGAAAATTTATAACTTACCTCGAGGCCAGCGTCAAGGAACAAAGCTCCCATCAACGCTTCGAAACAGTTGGCCATGGCGTGGCGCATCACGATCTCCCGGCAGAGGTCGGAGCCGTGGGCGTACAGCATGAATTTCTCCAGTTCTATGTTCTAGGTGGAGGATTTATTTTTATGTATTTTTTGAGTAAAAGCATGATAACAATGCATTTCGATAAGCCAACTCTGCCAACAAATTTACATTGCAGTAAAGAAGCTTATAAAAGGTGAGTATAATAAAACGTGATAACTTTTACATTAATAAACCTATAAATAAAGTAACCGTCCAAGCCGAGGTTAGCCCACACCAGGGGGGTGCGTCACGTACCGCCTGACACAGGTACTCACCGGGCACGGGTGCTTCGGCGAGTACCTGAACAGGATAGGGCGCGAACCGACCGCGCAATGCCACCATTGTGGCTGTGACCGGTATTCCGCGCAGCACACACTAGCCGTGTGCCCCGCGTGGGAGGCGGAGCGGCGGATCCTGGTCCAGCATATCGGGCAAGACCTCTCCCCGCCGGCGGCAGTAGCGGCTTCCCCTCAGAAGGCGGGGTATCTTTTTGAAGATTTCCTCCTCGTTTACAAAAAAAAAACACCAGAGGGATCCTTGTGTCGAGTTACTAGCGATAGAGGTTCAGGCTAAGTGACCTAAGTGCTATGCCACCTCTCAATCCGGTGAAGCAGTAAAGGTCAGCTTCTCTGGCCAATCTGTGTAGTTCGTCATTAAAAAAAAGTTCTTATAGACTTACTTTAGCCAACTGTGCGAGATGTTGATTCTGCACTATAGACGCCCTATACGTCGCCAGGCCACCTTCAGCAAGACCTGGGAACATGCGGAACAGGTGTATGGACGAGACGAACTCCACCACCGCATCCCCCAGGAACTCCAAGCGCTCGTTGTGTTTTATCTCGGACTCCGTCTCGTTGTTTTTGCCAAACCGGGACATTATGTTAATAAGTGTCACTATGCCTGGAAGAAGAACATTTAATTGTTTTTTTTATAGTTTATAAGCAAATGCTTGACTACGATCCAATGTTAAGTGGAAATGCAGTCCTGGATGGTAAGGAGCATTTAGTAAATGTCTATTCACTCTACTTTTGAAAATATCCACATTGTAATCGGAGAGAAACATAGACGCGGGCAAACTATTCCAGTCCTATGTCGAACGAATAATGAAAGACGACGATAAATGTAGGACTAGATTAGTGTTTTAAGGACTACGTCGCGCGTAGTATTATTGAACGTTAGATGGATGTTTTGATTTTCACCTGACTTTAAAAAAAACCGGAGGTTCTCAATTCGTCTGAATGTTTTCTTTTTAATGTTTGTCACCTCTTAATTTTCTACTGGGTAAACCGATTTTGATGATTCTTTTTTATTTGAAAGGTTCTGGTTCCTACTGTGTGCTGCCATTTTACAATTCCTACAATAGAAAAAACAATGGACGAGTGGAATGGATGTACTTCAAGGGTACTTGATGAGAATTTGAATAGGTTCTGATTAATTCTCGTGATATTCCTATGATAATTCGGAAATACAAAGATTCGATTAGAAGTCGGTTTTTGTTTTTGATCGCAAATATACTTGTTGTCTGTTTTGTTCTTAAATATTTTTTTTTAATAAATATCCTTTATTAAATAACAAAATTATAACAAACAGTATTACTAATTACACTTTTTTTACTGCGAGTATTAGTTCTATTTAAGTTTCACTGCCACCTAAACTAGGAATTTCCTGTGCGATAGTTGGCAGTCCTACCTCCCATGGTTATTTATATATCTAATATTGTAATTATATCCTTTTTTTTTGAGTGCGGGCGGGTGTGTGTGTATGTGTGTTGGTGAGTGTGTGAGTGCTTTTCAATTGACCACTTTTAACATATTCTCACAACCATCATAATTTAGTGTTTCAAGCCACATTAAAATTTCATGCTTCGTTTTATATAATTTTTATCTCTAATATTTAATATTCTATTAATTTTGTTGTTGTAATAATGTTTGTTCTTAAATATGCTTGTAAAGAAAAAACATTTAATTATTATTATGTATGTTGTGTACACACCCTTCTTTCTAGTGTAGTGTATCCTCCGGTCGCCGTACTCTGGCTGCCGTATGCCGCAGTTGGTGAGACTGTTTCTCGCGTGATCTGGGTTCGTACCGAAATTCTCCCGGTACGAAGGATGAGTGAACGCAGTCTGCAGGAGTAGTCGTTTCTTAAACACGTAGCCTATTTTCTTCTCCAAGCTGTCCAGGGATTTGTGGAATCGAAGGTGCCTCGCTAGCACCGGTATTAACATCGCGTGCTAGAAAATAGAACAATAAGACACTATTAATTCAAAATATTAATTTCTAATCTAAGAGGTTGCGCTGAAAACCAGTGTTGTGGGAATCCACAATAATTCGCTGAGCGCTGTCCTGTTTGTTTGCGACACATTACGGTATATTTATTTAGTAATTACTTTGTTTTTATTTTAAACTAGCGTATTTTGCATTATTTTATTTAAAAAATAAACTAAAAAATAAATATGTAATTTAATGATGTAACTCTCACAATATATTAAATTATTCATTTCTCTCCGTATTCATTATGTTCTATTGTCTTCTCGAGGGAGTGAAGATCATTAGCTACACCCATGTATATATCAGTAATATAATATAATTCTTATCATTTATATACAAAAACATGTCGGGCTCAAGTTAATGTCAGAAATAAAAGCACTACGTATGGCTTGTTTAATAGTTCAAAAAGAAGAGTGCTCCGATCGTCACCAAACTTTACAGGTTTACTCGCCGGGTCAATCTGAAGATTCCCTGAAAGTTTCATTGAATCGGTCCAGCCACTCTCTTTATATATATAGATTTTTGTTTCTGTCTTTTTAATTTTTCTTTTATACGTTTTGTTACTTTCAAATTATCTGACCAAACAAATAAACTTTTTAAATTAATATATTTTATCTCTTTGCTTAAACCTAACACCCGATAATAATTGGGCGCTTAAAAACCTAAAACTACATCACCTTTGAGATGAAACCTTGCTAAAACTCTTGCAATAACTACACCAGCCTGTCACAAAAATGGTTAAAAGTACATACACAAGATTTACAATATACGAAGATATATAAAGATATCCCTTATTCCAATTAACATTCTGTCATATACAAAGTTACTTAAACATATGAAAGTATGAATTGTGTTACGGAAACCTAAAACGCTGCCCACCAAAGCCGCAGCATTAGAAATCACAGCTTTCGATTCAGCGGAGGACGTTACGGAACCTTTAAGAATGAACCATCCTTAACCCCAAAAACCAGCTTGTGCCATGAGTGAACCTCCTAGCACAAGCTAAGGCTTATTTGGAATGGTTAACAAGAATGTTAGTTATACTTATAGGAAAAAGAAATTCAGCATTCTTTTTATAAAAACAATTAACAGATTTTTAATTTAACTATGGTTTTTTTCAAGAATTTTCGTACAGAAGAAGGCGATGGTTCGTCTCAAAAAAAGTTTTTAACATCAAAATAAAGTAATTAAAGTTAGAGCCTAGTGAAGCTGTCGGGCAACATTTAGTACTAGAAATAAAGATTCGTACCTGTACAATGTCGCACATGAGCCCTGTGGTGTGGAATCCCTCAGAGCTAATGGCGACTGTGACGTCCCTCTTCATTTTACTCTGTGTCCTCATTTCCTGAAGCTTAGCCTCCTTCGCTGCGAGCTTCTGGCGCTCTTTAAATGACGGTTTGGCCATATTTGCGATTAAATGTCGATACTTCACGTAATACCTCCACGCTTTTTGATATCTAAGATAAAACGAAATCTGTATAAAATAAGCTCTCACGTTTTTAGCTCTAGCGGGGAAGACAGAGACATCTTTTGCCGTCCACTATTTTCCAAGCTTATTAGGTTCTATAATATCGTCGATTAAATAGAAAATTACATTTTTCAAAATTTGTATTTTGGATCAAAGACACTTTAAGAAATTAAACGTGAAACTCACTAGATATCACAAGAAAGTGTCTTTCATCCATATAAAAATATTGTTAACAGTATAGTTTAGTAATAATTTAATTTTTCGAAAATTTTGAAAAATGTCATTTTTCTATTTAATCGATGATATGTGAGAACTAATGAGTCCAGCGCCATCTATCACAAATTTTGAACAAGTGTTTTTTTGTACTTAAAAAAAAACGAAAAAATTACGATTTATTGATAAAAGCCAACTAGGATTCAAACTTGCGACTATGTGACCGTAAGTCGGGCACTTAGCTACTAGGCTATCGTTCCTTCTGTATTTCCGTGGAAATTTATTATGAAATGAGAATAACGAATGGTAAATTTAGGAGTAAAAACAAAAACCAACATCAAATACGTCAAAAATCAACGTAAATTAAACGTTCTACCGTCATTGGTGGATTAAACGCTATGTAAGACTTACTCAGGGTTACCAGCATAGCTCAATTGCGGTGGTCTGATACCAAAATGGACAATTTCCGGATAGAAACTCTTCAGGTCCTTGGGATCTTTCGGGTCTCTAGAATGCACTGGAGGGCTCCGGTCTAGTTGGTCCACTCGAACTGAGCACGGTTTCTTACCAGGATATGTGACGATCATTCCTAAGGGTGAATACAAATTTATTAGTTAAAAGAAATGTGATGTCACGGGACACCGAAGGAGTCAGGTTCCTTCGGATATTATAGAAGCAACATCATTAGATATTGATTAATTTTATATATATCTTCTTATTTTTATTTAAATACATAAAAGTATTTAGGAAATTTATTATTTTAGAAAATAATAAATAATTTAAAATAAAAAAAATGTCTAGTTATTTATTTTTTTGAGAATATAAATTTACTTTTAGATATAGCGAGAAAAGTTCGTATTAATCGTGCTCCTAGCTAAACAGCTCCAAATTAAAGGATATGAAAATGTCATTTAATACGATCATTAACTGATAGTTCGGGTGTCATCGTATTCCGATAAAGATCCAAGTTTTCCTGAAGGAAGATAATTTCTCACTACATCTATAAATAATTCTTATTAATAATTCGTTAAAGAGCCATCTATGATCAGAGAGTTAAACTACATGCGTCATAGTCACGCCAACAGCATCCATACGATAGCACTTCCGTTATATATTTTTCTTACCGTTTTAGTTTCACATTTTTTTTCAGTTCGGTCGCGCAGCAACACCCCTATTTTTTACCCCTCCTAGCTATAAGGAACTTCGTTCCAATAGTTAAGAAAAAATAATATAAAAATATTCTAGTCGAACTTAGTTAATGCATCTCTATTATATTCCATAATTATAGTTCCTAATCAATTGGTTAGCTTTAAAAAATATGAACACTGACGACAGAGAGCAAAATGACTCACCTTTGATCTTGTCAACAAATTTCTGCCACCTATAATGGTCCATATTGTGTACCTCGTTCAAAGTACTGGGTGGTATTAACAAACCACTCTCGTCAATGAGGTATTTCAATACTTCACACATTGATAAAACCTATAATGCAAAGAAAATATATCAAATAAAATAATTTTCAATTGTTTATTTATATATATTATAATAGCATTAACCAAATGGAGAAATGTATTAAAATATAAATTTGAATTGAATAATACAAATTTATTAGTTAAAGAAATGTGGTGTCATGGGACACCAAATTGGAGTCTGGTTCCTTCAGATATTATAGAAGCAACATCATTAGATATTGATTAATTTTATATATATCTTCTTATTTTTATTTAAATACATAAAAGTATTTAGGAAATTTATTATGAAATGAGAATAACGAATGGTAAATTTAGGAGTAAAACAAAACCAACATCAAATACGTCAAAAATCAAGGTAAATTAAACGTTCTACCGTCATTGGTGAATTAAAGGCTTTGTAAGACTTACTCAGGGTTACCAGCATAGCTCAATTGCGGTGGTCTGATACCAAAATGGACAATTTCCGGATAGAAACTCTTCAGGTCCTTGGGATCTTTCGGGTCTCTAGAATGCACTGGAGGGCTCCGGTCTAGTTGGTCCACTCGAACTGAGCACGGTTTCTTACCAGGATATGTGACGATCATTCCTAAGGGTGAATACAAATTTATTAGTTAAAAGAAATGTGATGTCACGGGACACCGAAGGAGTCAGGTTCCTTCGGATATTATAGAAGCAACATCATTAGATATTGATTAATTTTATATATATCTTCTTATTTTTATTTAAATACATAAAAGTATTTAGGAAATTTATTATTTTAGAAAATAATAAATAATTTAAAATAAAAAAAGATGTCTAGATATTTATTTTTTTGAGAATATAAAATTACTTTTAGATATAGCGAGAAAAGTTCGTATTAATCGTGCTCCTAGCTAAACAGCTCCATATTAAAGGATATGAAAGTGTCACTTATTTAATACGATCATTAATTAACAGTTCGGGTGTCATCGTATTCCGATAAAGATCTAAGTTTTCCTTAATTTCTCACTACATCTATAAATAATTAATTGCTTCTTATTAATGATTCGTTAAAGAGCCATCTATGATCAGAGAGTTAAACTACATGCTTCATAGTCACGCCAACAGCAGCCGTACGATAGCACTTCCGTTATATATTTTTCTTACCGTTTTAGTTTCACATTTTTTTTCAGTTCGGTCGCGCAGCAACACCCCTATTTTTTTACCCCTCCTAGCTATAAGGAACTTCGTTCCAATAGTTAAGAAAAAATAATATAAAAATATTCTAGTCGAATCATTCGGAGTCACGGCTGATAAATTACTTAGTTAATGCATCTCTATTATATTCCATAATTATAGTTCCTAATCAATTGGTTAGCTTAAAAAAATATAAACACTGACGACAGAGAGCAAATGACTCACCTTTGATCTTGTCAACAAATTTCTGCCACCTATAATGGTCCATATTGTGTACCTCGTTCAAAGTACTGGGTGGTATTAACAAACCACTCTCGTCAATGAGGTATTTCAATACTTCACACATTGATAAAACCTGTAATGCAAAGAAAATATATCAAATAAAATAATTTCAACTGTAACATGACTCTAAAACAGGGTTCGGCAAACTGTTTTACTAAACATTCAAATTTCATTCATAGTAAACTACACTTTTAGGACCTAATTAGTCTTTTTTTATAATTTATTTATTTTTATTTAAATACATAAAAGTATTTAGGAAATTTATTATGAAATGAGAATAACGAATGATAAATTTAGGAGTAAAAAACAAAAACCAACAACAAATCAAATCTAAGTCAAAAATCAAGGTAAATTAAACGTTCTACCGTCATTGGTGAATTAAAGGCTTTGTAAGACTTACTCAGGGTTACCAGCATAGCTCAATTGCGGTGGTCTAATACCAAAATGGACAATTTCTGGATAGAAACTCTTCAGGTCCTTGGGATCTTTCGGGTCTCTAGAATGCACTGGAGGGCTCCGGTCTAGTTGGTCCACTCGAACTGAGCACGGTTTCTTACCAGGATATGTGACGATCATTCCTAAGGGTGAATACAAATTTATTAGTTAAAAGAAATGTGGTGTCATGGGACACCGAATAGGAGTCAGGTTCCTTCAGATATTATAGAAGCAACATCATTAGATATTCATTATTTTATATATATCTTCTTATTTTTATTTAAATACATAAAAGTATTTAGGAAATTTATTATTTTAGAAAATAATAAATAATTTAAAATAAAAACATGTCTAGTTATTTATTTTTTTGAGAATATAAATTTACTTTTAGATATAGCGAGAAAAGTTCGTATTAATCGTGCTCCTAGCTAAACAGCTCCATATTAAAGGATATGAAAGTGTCACTTATTTAATACGATCATTAATTAACAGTTCGGGTGTCATCGTATTCCGATAAAGATCTAAGTTTTCCTTAATTTCTCACTACATCTATAAATAATTAATTGCTTCTTATTAATGATTCGTTAAAGAGCCATCTATGATCAGAGAGTTAAACTACATGCTTCATAGTCACGCCAACAGCAGCCGTAATGATAGCACTTCCGTTATATATTTTCTTACGGTTTTAGTTTCACATTTTTTTCAGTTCACGTTACACACTTCCATTTTTACCCTCCTAGCTATAAGGAACTTCGTTCCAATAGTTAAGAAAAAATAATATAAAAATATTCTAGTCGAATCATTCGGAGTCACGGCTGATAAATTACTTAGTTAATGCATCTCTATTATATTCCATAATTATAGTTCCTAATCAATTGGTTAGCTTTAAAAAATATGAACACTGACGACAGAGAGCAAAATGACTCACCTTTGATCTTGTCAACAAATTTCTGCCACCTATAATGGTCCATATTGTGTACCTCGTTCAAAGTACTGGGTGGTATTAACAAACCACTCTCGTCAATGAGGTATTTCAATACTTCACACATTGATAAAACCTGTAATGCAAAGAAAATATATCAAATAAAATAATTTTTAATTGTTTATTTATATAGCATATAATAGCACCAACCAGATGGAGAAATGAATTGAAATATAAATTTGAATTGAATAATACAAAAATAATAAAGCTTTACACCCAAGACTTGATTCCTTATTGAAATTGATTTTTTTTTTATTTATTTCAAATAAAATTTTACAATAAAGGTATATACATATAACTTAACGCTATATAAACCGCAATGGTTTGTCACTAACGCCAAAGCGTCCGTCTTGCGTTCCTAGATAACTTTTTAGTATACTCTTAATGTTTTTGTTAGTTATACAATTCCTTATATCTGAGGGTAGGTCATTAATTAATCTGGGCACAATGTATCTTGCCGTGCGCTCGCCGTACACATTTTTTGCGCCTATCGTATTAAACTGGTTTGACGATATCGACCGTGTGCATACAGGATGTTCCATTTTGGTTAAAAAATTTTCATTAAAGAAATCTTGTTATGTGAAAATGTTAAAACTTAAGTTACATGTATAAATATATCAGAAATTAAGGTAAGTTTATAATTATTGGTAATTTTTTCACATAGGAGTAACTTAATTTAACATACAATTTTTTTTAACGTCCACCATCTCCATTAAGCTTACGCTTATCCAGTAAGGTACATTTGTGAAATTTTTTTGTATTCTATAAAAAAATAATTTCAACTGTAACATGACTCTAAAACAGGGTTCGGCAAACTGTTTTACTAAACGTCCAAATTTCATTCATAGTAAACTACACTTTTAGGACCTAATTAGTCGTAAAGTCAGAACAATTTATTTCTATCTTTATAATTTATTTATTTTATTTAATTTATAATTTATGAAACACGTAGCTGTTTAGATCTCACAGCACTTACCTCGCATCCCCCTTCTGGTAAGTAGCGCACGAAACGCGGCATGAAATGAAACTGTGAGCATGATGTTTCCGTGGCCTTTCCAAGGTCCAAGTCCACTAACTCTAGCAGCTCGTAAAAAAGATATTCCTCTGAAAATATTAATAACTATAGTTACAGCCTTTTATATATGTACTATTGCTGGGCACAAGCCTCTGTAAAGAGAGTATAAGGGCATAGTCCGCCACGCGGCCCTAGTGCGTGGCAGACTTCATATGTCTTAGAAAAATGTTTTTAAAGATTCTTGGTAACCACTCCAAGTTTAAGCTTGTGCTAGGAGATGGTTCACGGCAATAGTACAATGGTGGATACGAACCCACGACCTTACGATTCGCAGGCCGTACCCTAAACCATTAGGCTATTGACGCTTATAAGATAATAAGATTACGGTCTGCGAAACATAAGGTCATAGATACGAATCCACCATTCGAATATTGGCGTGAACCATCTCCTAGCACAAGCTTACTTAGTTGAAATAGTTAACAAGAAAATTAATAATGTTTGGGGAAAAATGAAAGTGTATATTGTATATAGGTATAGTGGTTCTTAAAAAAAATACCATAGACTTAATCAGTGTTATGTTATGTTACATACCAAATAGATCCAGTTCCTTTATAGAGAAATTCTGAGGTGCCGGCTCCTCCACGTATAATATAGTGTATTCAATATTGAACCTTATCACTTTACATGTTGGTAGTTTCGCCAATTTATAGTGTGAAAACATGGAAAATCCGGAAAATAGGAATTCGTGCTCGTCATGAGCAATAATTGTTGGTGCTTTGATGAGAAAATTTGTTGGTGGTGACACGGTAATTCTGCAAAAGTAAAATACTTAAGACACCTTAACTTCAATAGATAATTTGATTTACTATTTGTTACTATTTGGTTAATGTATTATATATATACTGCGCCTCGCGTTTTAAAACATGTCCTTTCTCCATCCGTCTTATCTAAAATTTCATGATGATCGGTTAAGTAGTTAAAGAATAGGACCAAATTAACACGCAGATGACAGATTTTATTTCCTTCTTATCGTTATATTTTGAATAATTCCCACTATATCTTTATAAAATACAGCATATGTGTAAGCTATATTACCGTAAAGTCTCATCAAGTTAGTTCAGTAGTTTTTTTATGTTCAAGTTTACATCCACACATCCACACTACCCATATATTCTTATTAATATCCATACATTCTTACAATCGCGTTAACTAATATTAGTAGGGTATTACATTATCCAAAACTAGATAATCATTTTAACGCATACTGAACACAATGTTTGATGCTGCACATGCTGTTTTTTTTAAAGATTCTTGGTAACCACTCCAAGTTTAAGCTTGTGCTAGAAGATGGTTCACGTCAATAGTCGAATGGTGGATTCGAACCTACGATCTTACGATTCGCAGACCGTTTCCTAAACCATTAGGCTATTGACGCTTCAAACACAACACAAAGTTTTCTTTAATTTGTTTTACATTTTTAAATTCGTTTCGTTCTGTCCGTGTCAGATAGATGTTTATTCTATTCTGGTTTACTCTAAATTAATAAAGGCTAGAGGTAAATAAGCTTAAAATAATACATTTACCTGTAATGGTACAGCTTGTCAACATTACTCTGTGTAGGTATGCACTTGGGGAATGACTCCTCCCCCGCGTATACGCCGTGCCTCATACCGAAGCGACGTGCACGCGCACTGCAACGGCACAGAGGTCCCCCATTCATTTCACCAGTGTTGTTGAACCTTGAATCAATGAGTAATATGAATGAATAATCTTGGGTGTTCAAAATATAATCATGCGTATAAAAAATTTCACTTTAAATAAGACTATGATTAAGTCTAAAATGCAATACATTGCATTAAAAAGCAGGATTCGTTTTAAAAGGAAATTTACGTAAATTTAAGTTATTTGAATACACAGAATTAATTTAAAACTCTCATTAAGACAAATTGTAAACAAAAAGCTTATAATAATAATAATAATAATAATAATTGACTCAGTTATATAATAATTGACTCAGTTATATAATAATTGACTCAGTTATATAATAATTGACTCAGTTATATAATAATTGACTCAGTTATATAATAATTGACTCAGTTATATAATAATTGACTCAGTTATATAATAATTGACTCAGTTATATAATAATTGACTCAGTTATATAATAATTGACTCAGTTATATAATAATTGACTCAGTTATATAATAATTGACTCAGTTATATAATAATTGACTCAGTTATATAATAATTGACTCAGTTATATAATAATTGACTCAGTTATATAATAATTGACTCAGTTATATAATAATTGACTCAGTTATATAATAATTGACTCAGTTATATAATAATTGACTCAGTTATATAATAATTGACTCAGTTATATAATAATTGACTCAGTTATATAATAATTGACTCAGTTATATAATAATTGACTCAGTTATATAATAATTGACTCAGTTATATAATAATTGACTCAGTTATATAATAATTGACTCAGTTATATAATAATTGACTCAGTTATATAATAATTGACTCAGTTATATAATAATTGACTCAGTTATATAATAATTGACTCAGTTATATAATAATTGACTCAGTTATATAATAATTGACTCAGTTATATAATAATTGACTCAGTTATATAATAATTGACTCAGTTATATAATAATTGACTCAGTTATATAATAATTGACTCAGTTATATAATAATTGACTCAGTTATATAATAATTGACTCAGTTATATAATAATTGACTCAGTTATATAATAATTGACTCAGTTATATAATAATTGACTCAGTTATATAATAATTGACTCAGTTATACTAAAACATGTACAAAAAGGCCGAAAGGATCTTTTTGTAACCTATATTGATTATAAAAGGCGTTTGATAGTGTTCCCACTCCTGGCTATTAGAAGTACTACAGTTATATAAAATTAATCCTACAATTATAAACTTTCTAAAAATACTATGCAGATTTGGAAAACTACACTACACTTAAGAACAGAATCAGCAGACATTAGCACTAAAGAAATCAATATTAGAAAAGGTATATTTCAGGGAGATTCTTTGAGTCCCCTATGGTTTTGTCTTGCCTTAAATCCTCTTTCAAATCAGATAAAACTTCAAATCTAGGCTATGATATTAAAAGTAATAGAAAACATTACACCAACTTACACATTTATTGTATATGGACGACTTAAAATTGTATTCAAGTAAGAAAATTAATATGACACAATTACTTAACATAACTACACAATTTTCAAAAGATATAAAAATGGAGTTAGGACTAGAAAATGTAGAAAACTAAATATAGCTAAAGGAAAAATAAGGGAAGGCGATTATAATGTAGATGAACAGGAGAGTATAACAGCAATGAAAGAGGGTGAAGTATATAAGTATTTAGGATACAACCAGGGCAGATTTATTGAACATAAAGCGATAAAAGACAAATTAAAGATAGAATATTTTCAAAGGTTACGATTGCTAGGCAAGGCGCAACTGTGCAGTAAAAACTTATTTAAAGCTTTCAATACATACGCCATACCAATTCTAACGTATTCATTTGGGATTATTAAGGACTAATACAGAATTAAATTATTTAGAGACTAAAACAAGAACAATTTGACTCAAAATAGGTATCATCATCCTAAGTCTGCAATAGAACGTGTGACATTAGCTAGACGATGCGGTGGAAGAGGATTGATCGATATTACACATTTACATAATAGTCAAATAGTCAACTTAAAAACATTTTTTAACCGTAAGAAGTTAGAAAGTAAATTACACGACACTATTACTAAGATAGACACACAATTCACACCCTTAAATCTGCAGTCTGAAATTACGGAACCGATTGATAAAAAAGAAGAGGTTGAAAGAAAGCTGCGGAGATGGAGAAGTAAGGAACTGCATGGTAGGCACCTGAAAGACTTAGAGCAATCACATGTACACAAAGATGCATCAAACAAATGGCTTGAGCTTGAGGCTTATTTCCAGAAACTGAAGGTTTCATGCTGGCAATCCAAGATCAAGTCATATCCACCAAAATTACAGGAAATTTATTTTGAAAGAGAGATCGATTATGACGATTTGTGTCGAAAAATGCCACACTAAGCCCGAAACTACACAGCACATTACTGGAGCATGTGTGACATTGACACATAATGACTACACACACAGACACAATCAACTAGTAAATATTATACATAAAAAAATTGCTATATGCATACTACAAATACACTCCACAACCAGTCCTAGAAAATCAGTCATTTAAACTTTACTACGACCGGACAATTTTAACAGATCACACTATATACAATAACAGGCCAGATATAACATTTGTTGACAAGAAAAATAAAAACATATATAATAGATATTTCGGTACCTAACACCAATAATTTGCAAACAGCCATAAGCGAAAAATAAGGAAATACACAGAGCTTCAGGAAGAAATTAAAAGAGTTTGGAAAATGAACAACGTGACAATAGTACCGATAATTATTTCTACCACTGGTGTCGTACCCAAATATCTATTTAAAGCATTAAATATCCTTAGTTTACCGGAATTTACTTATTTGACTCTACAAAAGCCGCCATTTTAAACACATGCAGAATTGTTCGTAAATTTCTACAACTTTCTTCAGATAGTGATAGACCGACAGATACAGAATAGATTTTATAGGACCTAGCACTTGCATCAACCCGTGTTAGATCTTAATACCAGGCCTAGCCTGAGATATAGTTTCGCTATAATAATAATAATAATAATAATAATAATAATAATAATAATAATAATAATAATAATAATAATAATAATAATAATAATAATAATAATAATAATAATAATAATAATAATAATAATAATAATAATAATAATAATAATAATAATAATAATAATAATAATAATAATAATAATAATAATAATAATAATAATAATAATAATAATAATAATAATAATAATAATAATAATAATAATAATAATAATAATAATAATAATAATAATAATAATAATAATAATAATAATAATAATAATAATAATAATAATAATAATAATAATAATAATAATAATAATAATAATAATAATAATAATAATAATAATAATAATAATAATAATAATAATAATAATAATAATAATAATAATAATAATAATAATAATAATAATAATAATAATAATAATAATAATAATAATAATAATAATAATAATAATAATAATAATAATAATAATAATAATAATAATAATAATAATAATAATAATAATAATAATAATAATAATAATAATAATAATAATAATAATAATAATAATAATAATAATAATAATAATAATAATAATAATAATAATAATAATAATAATAATAATAATAATAATAATAATAATAATAATAATAATAATAATAATAATAATAATAATAATAATAATAATAATAATAATAATAATAATAATAATAATAATAATAATAATAATAATAATAATAATAATAATAATAATAATAATAATAATAATAATAATAATAATAATAATAATAATAATAATAATAATAATAATAATAATAATAATAATAATAATAATAATAATAATAATAATAATAATAATAATAATAATAATAATAATAATAATAATAATAATAATAATAATAATAATAATAATAATAATAATAATAATAATAATAATAATAATAATAATAATAATAATAATAATAATAATAATAATAATAATAATAATAATAATAATAATAATAATAATAATAATAATAATAATAATAATAATAATAATAATAATAATAATAATAATAATAATAAATTTATTTATTTATCTTTCACAAATTTAAATGCACAGTTTACTTATACGTTTACAGTTTACGTAGATCTTAAATTTGTGAAAGACTGGTGTCTGAACTAGGGTACCCTGTAAGACAGATCACCAGCCCCCCACCATACTTAGAATAGTTCTGTAATTTATTAGTATTAACTTACGTATTAGCATGCAAGGAAGAAAGTGTGTGGTGTGTGTGTGAATGTGTGGTGGGTTTGTGTGGTGTATGCGTGGTGTGTGTGTAGTGTGCTTTATATGTTATTTAATTTATGATAAGATTTTTAACAAATTTTCTGTGGTAGTATAGTCGAGCTTTAGTAGCCAAGGTATGAGGACTTTTTTACATTTAGCTTTTGGCAAGTTGTAGATAGCCATTTTTTGGTTAATTTTATTATATAGGTAGGAACCTAAGAAGCAAAAGAATTTGTTTGAGAAGTTTGTTTTATATGGCTCGGTTGAGCAAATTTTACTTTTGTTGCTTATGCACTTACCACATCTCAGGATGAAGCCGCCGGGGATGACTTTGTTTCCTTTGAAGCTCTAACATAATTCTGTCTGAGTATCCTTGTAAACCATCTTCATCTAAACATTCATCACTCTCAGATGATGATGAACTTCTCTCGTCCACTACGTAAAACAGATTAATAATATTTTTTAAAGTTATACCACCACTAGCATGAACATGGAAGTTGAAAGAGAATAAAGGCAATAGTTTGTAATGTACTGTGATACTTTGGAAATAAAGAGGGGATAGACCCATAATAGTTTAACATTAGATACAATTTAAAATCGGTTTCTGTTTTCTATTTGTAAATATATTTGTAGTATGATAATTTAAGAATATAGTACAATCCATATACGAGGGCGGCACTGAAAATTTCGGGAATCAAGGAAGTGACACAACATTACTATTTTAAAATGTATTTATTGCTTTTCGAAGTAATCTCCGCGAAATTTGACACATTTTTTCATACGATGGAACCGATCATTGAAGCAACCATTCCATTCGGAAGTTTCGGTCTCCAAAATGGCCGTTTTGTAGGCGTCCACAGCTTCTTCAGGTGATGAAAATCTCTGACCACGCAATTTATTCTTTATTTAAGGGAAAGTATAGAAATCATTAGGGCTCAGGTCGGGCTGTACGGGGATGGTCTTATTCTATGTTTTCTTGCTCTAAAACTCTTTGTTCTGTGCGTGGTGTGAGAACTCGCATTGTCGTGATGGAGGATGATGCGGTTGCAGTTCTCTTTATGGAGTTCAGAAACGACCTGTGGCAAACAAATGCTAGCATACCATTCCGTTCTTTGTCCCTCAAGAGGAATAGTCGCAATATGGCCGGTTTTGGAGACAAACGTGGCCACCATTATTTTTGGAACACTCTGTGAACGAACAATTTTTGTTGGCTTTAACTCATTTTCGAACACCCAAACTCGTGACTGGTTTTTTGTTTCGTGCCACGTATATCCAGGATTCGTCACCTGATATGATGTCGTATACAGCATTTGAGGATCCTGCGTGGAATCTTTCGAGAGCTCTGACGCACCAAGTAACGCGAGCCGCTTTTGCTCTTCACAGAGCGAATGAATGAGTAATCAGCTTACGCACAGCATCAACGTTTTCTTGTGCTACTGCAGTTTTTGGACGACCTTGACGGATCATCACTGAGCTTGACACGTCCACGTTGAAATTCAGCAAACCAGCGATAAATTGTGTTTTTGGATGGGGCTTCATAACCAAATGCAGAAATCATCCGGTCAACACACTGTTTTTGTGTTAAACCAACCTTCGAAAGTCATAATAAATCATCGATCTTGAATTTTCTTGAGTCAATTCCATTTTCTTAACAACTAAAAAAGTTTGACAAGACCAAGAATCTTTTTTTAAATAAATAAATGGTATTCCATTTTCAAAACCAAGGAGTTTACAATTAAAAAGATTTTAATATGACAGGAATAGTGGAAATATTTCATTCCCGATACTATTAGCGCAGCCCTCGTATACACATTTAGAGATTATAACTTAAATTGATACCTTAAGTAAAATAACTTACATTTGTGTTTACAAACTTTTCCCCTTGATGGTTTCAGTGGAGGCAATTCGTCGTCTTCGGGTCTTGCAATTCTTCCTCTTTCTATCAATTCTTTATAGAATACATTGCAGCGTTTCTCCAGTTTACTGGTTTGCATAACACCTCTACCATTCTCCACTGGTTTATAATAAAGTTCAGCTGGTGAACTTCTATACCACATTTTTGGTGTCTGAAACATAAACACTTTGTATCCTAAATAAATACGCCGAGAAATTGGCATGGAATCCACAGAAATAATAAACATATGAATTTCCTACTTCAGAGTTATCATTCCTACTTCATTGTTGATGTTTATGTGCAGCAAGGATGAAAACAATATGTCTCCTGTTTGCCCCTATTGATATAAATAATTATCACTTACCTCATCTTCATCAGAATTATGTTCCCTAGACCATTGTTCCATTTTCCTTATAAAGTCACCAGAAGTCTCACAGTAGTTTTTCCTGCAACAAAAATCTAAATTATTGATTGAGAAATCTTGCACTGCTCTGACTGGGACTGACTGGAAGAATAACCATTTCCAAAATTGTAACTATAATTCAAGACATGGTAGTAATAAAAAAGAAAGTCACTGTTTATATATATTACACAAGGCAAAGGATTCCTCCAAAATAAAAGTGACAGGATATTATCTACCACATAATTCCAATATGATAAACTAATTCTCATTCAACCAGTTAGAGCTAACTTTAAGCTTATTAATGGTAAATAATTATAAGTTATATTTAATATTTTAAGATAATTTCTACATCAAGATATTTCATTATATAATATATATACAATTAAAGGTGTAATTTGTAATTTCAGGAGTCTTTTTTTTTGTACGAACTAACACAGTTGGCCAGAGAAGCTGGCCTTTACTGCTTCACCGTATTGAGAGGCGGCATAGCTCTCGGGTCGCTAAGCCTGAACCTCTATTAGCTAGTAACTCGACTTGGGACTACAGGTCCACCCGGTGAGGGGTAAACTCGACTTGGATGGTTACTATTTTACATGTTAGCAGTCCGATCCGTTGTCGCCCGAGAGGGCCGAACCACGACTCGGTCGGCAGCTATTTTATTGGGACAATCTAAGCCAAACTTACTTATATGCCACTTCGGGAAGCATTGGGTCTGGGAGAAGAAGTGGCCAAAGACACTCCAGCAACCCTCCTAATTCTATTAAGGGGTTGGGGCTTTCCCATAAAATACTTATATCGCGCAATGATTTTTCGCAACCTCCGACAGTCGCGAATGGACGGTTTGAGCAATTGTAGCGATCTAGCCTGTGCAATGGTGATCACATCGTTAGGATCGTCGAGAACGTGTCTCGGCCTCCGAGCCGAGAAGTTTGTAATGTCATGTAAGTGGCGGCACTCACAAGAAGTTTATGTGAATGTTTGGTGGCAGTCTCGAAAACCGTTGAGATGCCTGCTTAAAGAACTGGATTTCAGGAGTCCTTTTCATTTCCCCTTAATAGTAAACCTAGTAATCAGACTAGCTAAAGTGCTCTTCAGACTGGATTACTGTAATTCCCACTATTACTGGGCAAAAGAAATAGATACTGTAATGGCATGCATCTAGATGCAAGTAGACACAACTCTAGAATTGTAGTTGTAGATAAATATTCTTATTATATTCTTAATAAATAAATATTTTTTATTAATAATATAGGTATTAATAAAAATATTTATTTAACTTATGTAATAATTAATATGTTAAATAAATATAATTTATTACTTATTTTATATAAATTTTACTAGAATTAAACATTATTCTGGTTTAGTACTTAATAGGCCACTTGTTCTCAAGTCCCATCTGTTCCCCCTTTATAAAGCATTTTTTTTATAGTTTCTAAGCAATTGCTTGACCACAATCCCACCTGTGTAATTTCTGAGTGCACTCTCCAAAATGCAACTCTCGGTGAGTAAAAAAATTGACAAAAAAGATAATTCAAATATGATAAGAAAACAAATATATTTTACCTATAATCTTCTAATATTTTTTCTCGATCAGTTAAAGGTTTTCTTGGGATTGACTCACGATGGGAACGAGGGGACAGCTCCCGAGTTCGACTGTGAGAATGAGACTCTCTGCTAGAAGATCTATTACTGAATCTACTGTGTGATCTCTGATGCTTCCTGTCATCTCTAGGGTCAAGACTGCGGCTATGGCTCCTGTAATCTCTCGAACTAGAGCTATGTGATTTTTTATGTTCATATCTTCTCTCATGCTCCCGACGTTCATCATATCTTTCCCTATCTCTGTGGTTATGATGCCTTGAGGGACTCCTACTAGATCTCCTGCGATGTGACCTATGTTCCAAATATTTTGCTTCTCTCAAATCCTTTTCCTTCCCTTTTTCAGAACTTCTGTCACAATCTCGTTCTCTGTCATAACTTGATTCACTTCGAGAATGTCTTGACCTTGATGTAGATGGTACATCTTTTCTTTGATCCTTAGATAAGACACTACCAGACTTTCTATCTCTTCCACCATGAGAATCACTTTCATATGATGATGAAGTAGTCTTAGTAACTGATTGATTGGGAGATTTACTATAGGCATGTCTATCATTACTTGATGATGTATTATAAAACCCAAATTGGCGATAGTTTTGAGGATTTATGGGTGTAGCAAAAGAAATAGGAACCTCTGAGGATGATGGATGGAAATGAATAGATGGCGGCGGTACATTTAATGGTGGTAATGTTTGTACACCTACATAAGGTGGCATACTACTTTGTGAAGTCAGAGTCGCCGTAAAGGGAGGAGGATGATTGAAAAATACAGGGGGTGGTGGTACCGCTGGCACCAACGGAGGACGTGCCGGTGGAGGTACATTAAGTGAAGGAGGGGGAACACTGTAATTCACAGGTGGTAAAGACATTTTACTACATATCTTCAAATATCTATAAAAATAATTTGTAGAACATCCACTACAACCAAATCACTGCACTGGTACTGCTCTCTTCTAATATAACACAAAATCTAAACAACTAGTCTGTGCAGTTAAAACATATTGTCAATTGACTTTGACATTTAATTCATATTGAGGTTGATGATGATATTAATTTATCCCTAATGAAAAGGCAAAATGACTTTAGTCCATACAGCCATGTTAGGTGTCTTGAATAGGAGAATTTTGATAGTTTTAAAGGCCGAAGCCATGTCTTCATTGTTCTTGATCGTAAAGCCTAACGCGCGGGCACCTCATATTGAGGACCGAATGTCACGTTAAAGTTTTATCAGCTAAAAGTAAAAAAATACAGAAAAAATAATTTCAGTTTATGATATCTTTTTTTATAAGGAAAGGGAAAAACGAGTATATGGCTCCCCTTGGGCGATAGTGATTCTCAACCTTTTTTTGTTGCGGCACATATTTAATGATTTTAAAATTTGGCGGCACACAAAGAAAAAGATAAAAATTATTTACTTACTACAACACACTGCATAAATAGTTTATGACAAAAATTTTAAATATACGAAATAATAATATATATTCATGTTAAAAATATTTTTCTTTTTAAATGATATTAATATTAACATTATTATATATTTGCAAAATTTGGCGGCATTCAAAAGTGCCGCGGCACAGTGGTTGGGAATCACTGGGCTATAGTATGAATTCGAGGTCTCGAAAAACGATATCTATTCTATGCAGTTGCTAGAAAAGGTTACAACATTTACTCGATTTCGACCAACAAGTGATCACGGCAAATAGTTGCGTTTTACGGATTTAAACATATCACAATTGAAAACGTAATTCAATATTTTCGCCACGCGAATTCATAAAACTTGTATTTATTAATATCCTTACATACCATACACAGTTTACTTTCGATATCATCTAGTGGTTAAACCACTTGATTAATTTATTGCTAAGCCGACATGGGATTCCTAAGACTAGGATAACCCAGCTGTTCTGTGTGATTGACAAGCCCTCAACTTTAACTACTCAACTCAAATTTTATTATTATTTTTGTACAAACATACGCAGACTAGTCACAGAAGCTGACCTTGATTGTTACACCGGATTCAGGTGGCACCCAAGGAACCACCCTATAAAGGTAAACGGCGGCTAGAGTGGGTCCAATTAGCTGCCAATTTTGTGGCTTAAACTACCAAAATGTAGTATTAGCATGAAATATCGAATACGCTCAAATCGCCGCTGTAATCGCTAGCGGCGCTGTTAGTTTATGTATGGCAGAAAGTCTCACCATAAGTACTGCGGTCAACGCAGTAGCGCTTTTTTATTAAATTACTTTTTTTAGCATTTTGCTCTTCCATCACCTCCATTTCCTATATGTTTACCTTGATTTTTCTCCGAACGTAAGATCTTCCACATTCAAACCCTTTGCTCATTAAACATCATTGCTTTCATTCTACCCACACTAGCTAGTGTTGTTCATAATTCCTTCAATCTCTGCTGTAATCCTTCCTCATTATAAGTATCAAATAATTGTGGAAAAGAGAATGCAAGTCTTGCCTATTCAGTTAGTTCACAATCTGTGACTGCAATCCAGGTTTTTCTTTTATAAAGTCTGGAACATTCCTTTTAATTATTATTTATTGTATTTTTCATCCAGATAATAATCTATTTATTGTGATTGTTCCTAGGACGAACAAACTTTGTTTATGTAATAATATTGGTTTGTAGTCACATATTCACATCATTCAGCTTTCATAAGTGATAAGGTTAATAAATAGGATAATACAAAAACTAAGCAATTTATGTGGTATGTATAACTTTATACTATATGGAAATATCTACTATATGTATATATTTATTAATATCTAGAAATTTGCTTACTATTTAATAAACTAAATTATGACATATGTATCTAATTTTTGCACTGCCAAGACATTCATTGTTTTTATAAAAAACTGCAAACTGTCCTTCTGTAAGAGCTCGTTGGCTTTTATCTAAAAGAATGGTCAATCCTTCTGAATTTTTTGCAATTTTACATGTTACTAATGGTTTTGTATGCTGAAACCTAAAAGAGCAATGAAAAATCTTCTTAATTTGCAATTCATAAGGTTCACTCTGTATCCAATGTGGTGTTGATGCAAGACATAAATTATTCCATAAAGCTGGATGTTCAGTGCCAGCAACCTAAAAATTTAATGTAATACAAACATTTAAATAAATTAAATGTTTATTAATTAATATAAGAAATGAAATAAATTTACCACATAAATGTTGTTTGTGTCCAAATCTTTCTTGAAAACAAAATATGAATGTTTATAATTAGCTAAACAACATTTTTGTCCTACTGTCCATTTATGTATCCCTCCATGCACCCCTACAGATTGCCCTGTGTCAATGTCTATAAAAAGGCCTTTTTTTGTTTCAATATACTGAAAAATAAAAACAAAAAAGATTAAGTAATTGTCTATGCTTTATAAAATAAATGCGTAAAAAATACAAACATCTTCAATAAAATGTTGGAATCTTCGTTTTCCTATGAAACAAATTCCCGTGCTGTCTTTTTTATTAGCAACTCTTAGCAGATCTTCTTTTCTAGCTATATCCCTGACTGTAGTTTTTAATAAGTTTGCTAATGGGAACATACATTTTCTTAGAGCAAATTGTTGCACTTGAGATAAAAAGAATGTTTGGTCTTTGTGTTTATCTTTTGGCTGTAGAAGCCGTACATCTGAAATCAACATAATTATTTATTAATTTAATTATTAATATTGAAAATTTCCATATAATTTAAACTTTAGTGTGTTTAAATATTTACTTTCATTTTCTTGATAATATTCAAGAAAAGGTCCAAATGAAGTATTGGCATAATGACCAGTAGCTATAGTCTCAATTCCTAAATTATTCCTGCAATGTTCAAGAAAGCTATCAAATTTAATAAATCTGTTGCACAGTATGTCAGGATTAGGTGTTAATCCTGTCTCATATTCCTTTAACAATACTGTGAACACCTCATTCCAATACTCCTTAATAAAGTACACTTTATGCAAAGGAATATTGAGCTTACGGCAAACAAATGCAGCATCTTCGAAATCTTTCTCATCTGAACACAAACCAGCTTCATAATTATGGTCCCAGTTTCTCATAAATACTCCTTCTATTTGGTATCCTAGAAAAAAAATTGTAAATTTCCATATGATTTATATTGCAGAACAGTCCAACATGTTATTCAAGCCATGAAATATATTTAATATGAGAAAAGTAATTTTGAACATATTTGATAGCTCTAAAGTTTGGTAAAATTCTCTTAAAACTGTGTCATAGCATACCCTCGGAGCTTGTTAAGTCACCGAGATGGTATTCCTTAAAATATTACTATTTTCTCAAGACTAGAAAATCATTAATTTTTTTATTTAAAATTACTAAAAGTGACTTCTTTTCAAATTTATCTATTTCCCTCTCTAAATATATTTTCTACATATAAATATCGTTTCAAACTAAACAACATGTGCTGTTCAGTAACACTTCCTTGTCATTATTTATGAAAAGAACATATTTCGTTTAGCAAACCTAATCTTTTCAAAATAAGTGCTGCAACTGCACTATCAACCCCTCCAGATATAGCAACAGCAACTCTTTTAAACATTATTAACTTATTTAATCTAAATCTTTATTTGATCTTAAGAGTTCTTAACTCTTTAAATTTTAAAAAATAACCTCTCCTACTTTTAAGAATATTCATTATTTTTCATATTTATTTTTTTACTATGATGATGATATTTATTTATCCCTAATGGAGAGGCAAAAAGACTTTAGTCCATACAGCCATGTCTTGAATAGGAGAATTTTGGTAGTTTTAAAACAACTTTTTCATTGTTCTTGATCGTCTTGAACGTCAAGAGTAACCTACAGGTAGGTAAGTCTTGTTGATTTTAAAATGTATTCTATATGTTTTAATATTAGTTGTCGTTTGTTTTTTTAGTTTTTTGTAGTACTTTATATATTTTATAAGTCCTTCAATATTCTTCATAAATTAATATATTTCAAAAATTTTTAACCGATAAAATGGAACAAACATCGCTATCTATTTATTTAATGAAGCAACACCATTGACTAAATGATTTGACAAGTTTCGCAAGTCGAGGTTATTGATTTTTCGTTTATATTGTTTTTCCTTGCGGTATTTAACGAATAAAATTAAAATACTTCGCAAATATGTCTAATATCAATTTACAATGTCTATTGGGTATTCAATGCGATGATTTTGTTATGATAGCCGCTGATCAAACTAACAGCCATAGTATTATGGTGATGAAAGATGGTGAGTTAGCGAATTTGGTTTTCGTTAAATGTATTATTCTATAATATCATGACATTAAGGTTGAAATAGCCATGAATATTCAAACTCTTTTCTCGATAATAAAACGGTATTTCATATATGAGATATGCAAAATGATTTTACAAAATAATCACAGAAGTTTTGTGTACAAATTCATGATTCTGGTGAACAATGAATAAATCTATAGTGCTTAGTTTTTGCAACGGCGGTTATATTTTAACATTAGATTAGTGACTTATTGGAGTATAGCGTCAAATTGAGTTACTCTATTTTCACCACTGTTAGTATATCTCAAACTATCACCCTGGACAAAAAATAATGATGAAATAGTAAAAAATTCTCTGCACTTTGTAGGAGTATTCAAGAAATATATGTAATGGTGTAATTTATAGTAATGTGTATGGATCCAAACTGGTTCAAAATGGATATCTATATTCTTTACCTAAACCTCTGGCGAGGGTTTGAGTGCTGTTATTAATTTGAAATTTCATTTAATAGATGAGGAAAAGATATACAGAGTATCAGATAAGCTTGTGATGGGAGTAGTTGGAGATTCTGGGGATACTACACAATTTGCTGAGTACATTGCAAAGAACATTCAGCTTTATAAAATGCGAAATGGCTATGAGCTTGGCCCAACAGCAGCAGCAAATTTCACTCGACGGAACTTAGCTGAATATCTGAGAAGCAGTGTAAGTTGTAATGCCACTTATATCATTCTTAGTTTTCCTATTTTTCTTTAACTTGTTTATGTATAATTTGTTTTAGTATAGTATGTAGAAATACTAATATTTATTTTTTCTTCCATTACAGACACCATACTTTGTAAACATCTTACTGGGTGGTTATGACAAGGAAAATGGTCCTGAATTGTATTTCATGGATTATTTAGCATCCAGTGTAAAAGTACCATTCGCAGCCCATGGCTTTGGTGGGTTTTTGAGTTTGAGTATTATGGATCGTCACTATAAAAAAGGTAAATCTAATATAAGCTGGTATAATTCTCCATTCATCTTTTTTTTAAATGTAAAAGTACACTTATAGCACCGTCATTCATGAACCAATTTTATTTTACCTGAAAGAATTCAGTTTCAATTAGGTCCCATATGAATTTTGTTGATGCTGGATATGTCCCAAATGTCATATGAAAGAATGCTTGTTGATTGTGATATTGGTAAGATTTATGATAATCCAATACTTAGTTTGTTGTAATATAACTATGATACTCTATAAATAAAAGAAGTCATCCACATGTTTAATGTTACATTAAATTTTAAGTTGGATTTAGTTTTTGCTTGTAAATATACTTGTTTTTATTTTCTAAGCAAGCTTGTAGTAACAATGGTAAGGTGCAAGTTATGTCTATTTATTCTTCTAATGAAGACACCCACATTGCACTTTTAGTAGTCCAAATGTCAACCCTACAGCCAATAACTGTAGAGGATTATTAGTACCAAACCTGTGACTAGCTTAGCAGCTTGAGATAAAATTCTATTATACTTGTCATAAAGAGTTGTTTTACTAACAGTCTCATTAAGTATAAATTTATTATGATAATATTATGTTTCACCTTATGTTGATGCTTTATATTTGTGTATCTCACTTTCCTTACCAACTTAAGGTGAATACTGAATAAAAAATATGTTCTCTTTATTTTTGCAGATCTAAACGAAGAGCAGGCATATGAAATTTTAAAGATGTGTATCAAAGAGGTGCACAAACGTTTATTCGTCAGCTTACCCAATTTCCAGGTGACTGTTGTGAATAGAGATGGAATTAAAGTTTTGCCTGTTATTGAATATCTTCGTTAATGTAATTTTTGCTTACATAAGATTAAATGGTATAATTTTATCTACATAATAAGTTTTCTTTATTTTTTCTTGTCCTTTCCTGTTTTACTAGAGATTCACATATCCCAGTTCTAACCTATTGTCCAAGTGCCATGGATAATGAATAATGGTAATAGTAATAATACTTATTACTCACTAGAGTTAACCTGAGACTTGAGTGGTATGAGTGTTCCAATAGAGATTTAGGCTAAGCACCCAAAGAGCTATACCACGCTATATACTGAATCTGGTGAAGCAGTCAAGGCCAGTTTCTCTGTGTAGTTTGTCATAAAAAAAGCGTGTTCCTCTCCCGACTCTCGCTTTCTCGTCTTCGACGTGTCAGTACCATTAGCCATTTCACAATCAACATATGAGTGTTTGGTTTCATTTATTTACTTAAACTTGTAATATCAGTTTGGTAGTTTTATGTAAACATGGGAAAGACTATCCAAAGTGCACAATGAAATCTTATTTTAATCTTAGATAAATACTTTTTTTTAAAACGTCGAAAAGAATCTCGCATATGTTATACTCTAGAAGAAGCGGTAATTGTAATGTAATATACTAAAACTGCTTTGGAACATGCTGCATCAACACACTATGTTATGGTATTTTTTTGCAGAAAAGGTAACAAAAAAATCTATCCATTTATTGTTCTAAATATATATTCATACTTATGATTAGATCATTGTTACTAGAATTATTTCAGTGTGATTGTGATTTATTATCTCGACTTAATTATGGTTTGCGGAAAGTCGAACCATGTCTCATGGAACTGCTGATCTTTATTTATTTTGAGATATAGAAGACGAAAAAGAGTTACGGCTTAACAACTCTGTATTAAATAATTCTAATGACTATTAATAGTCGACCAATAAAATATACAGTATATTGAAAAAGTAAAACAGAGCATATTTAAATATCTAACCAAATTATATAAAAAGTATAGTACAATGAAATCTTTAACCGGCTATCATCAAGTTTTACTTCTTTCAGGACTTGATGCCGTTGGGTTGTCTTGATTTTCGGACTGTGAATTATTTGCATTTTCATTGTCACCTCCATTATCCCCTTCATTATCCGATTGATCTGCAACTAGACGTTTTTATTGTAATATAAAAAATCACATAAAAATAATTTGATAAATAAAAATATAAATTATATTATTATTATTAAATCTAAAACCAAGCTTACCACAATGAGGTGGCAAGATAATGGGTATTTGAGTAGGATAATCTATTTGCACATGGCTTTTCATTATGAAACTGATCTATAGCGGTCATAAATTAACATTCTATCATTAACAAATACGTCAAATATTAATATACACACAATTGGCGTGCTAGTAATACGCCATTGGTAAACCATAGCTGCACCAATGAGTTTTAACCCTTCTTTGAGTTCAACATACAAATGTTTGAGTAAATGGGCAAATTTCGGCCAAAACAATCCCATGAACATTCATTTTGTACACAATTGGTTTAGCAGACTCGCGGTCCTGTTAGGGCTTTCTCCATAGATGGGAATACAAACCAAAAAAGTAATTGAAATCCTACAACATCTATGACGGGTAATGTTCATAACCATGAGCATTGTTGAAGTGAAAGTTTGACATGGGGAATGTAATATTTAATTTGTGTATCATAGACAGTACATAATGTCAAGGTATTATACAAAACATATATGACTTATGGAATACTTCCACACTCACCTTTTTTATCTGTGGGCATGTCTTCAGTTCTATTAGCTACTTGAAAGTGATATTCCAATTCATCAAAATCAAATACTTGATCAGTTGGTAACAGACATGGTAAGTATGCAGGAAATGTAGGCTTACATGCAATTACTGAAAAAATTATAAACAATTATATAGTTATTTATTTTTTACAACACTTAGATTATAATATATCAACATTGACTGTACCAACTGCCAACAAAGGGATTCACAATTTGAGTAACATATACAATATGAATAATATAACATATGTAACATAAGACCGAGTTTTAAGTGACATTGTCAGTGATATTGTAAATGTGTATGTGAACAGCCTGAACAACATATTTTATAATGCATTCACAACCATGTTGTAATTTAAGCTAATATGTATGTCTTAAGCTAAACACTCTCCTTATGTGTGTCCTTTATACAGAATGGAACCAGTGATCAAGTTTCTCCCAGAGAGTAAGGTGGCTAGAGCTTGGTTTAGATTGTCAGTTGAATGCTATCAATAATACAACATAAATTCAAAGAAATCCACTGTAATGATACTAACTGCCACTTCTGCTAAATACAATGCATTTTCCAAATATTATTATCTCATTGGGACAGACAGAGACTACAATCCCTGTCACTTTTCATCAATTCCAGATGTCACCAATGGTAAATCCAATGCACTGGGTATATATAGATTTCAGTGAATTTTGGTGCATACTAAACTGAAAAATGAAATCATTAGCAGCTGTGATTCAACCCAGACAGCTTTTTCCAATGAGATTCTATAAAAATCGAATCTTTAGGCAGTGATATGTTGTTAAAATAAGTTACAAAATAGATAAATATGTACAATAATATATGTATGAGAACAATTTATCAAGTAATTACTTACATGGAAAAACTTGATTATCCTCTGTGTTAAATAAGTTATGTATTTCGCTTGTTTTAGCTAAAAACTTTGTGAGTGCTCTTTCAATGTCTCTCTTTTGTGTAGCTGCTTTTTCTCTTATCGCCTCATATTCCGTTACGGGTTGTTTGTGAGTCTATAATATTATTTAAAAACACTGAATTATTATTATAATTGCTTTTTCCTGACACAAGCGCACAGCTGTCTGATAATACATTTATAGGAAATATTAACAGTACAATTTTTCGTTTTGTTTTAATTTATTTTTATAGACTAGAGGGTAAATGAGCTTAAGATTCACCTGATCTTAAGTGATCAGGCTCAATAAGAAAGGTTCTAAAACATGCACACCTTGAATGGGAAATGTTTACCCATTCATGTTATTTGGTTGTGACCCAAATTAACAACAACAGACAAATCTTTATCACAGAAATAAATGAGTAACTTACTGGAGTCCTAATATATGCATGTGGGTCAGGAAGTGGAGGCAAATGGAATGGAATGTGTGGGGCCGGCTTTGCTTTTGCGCCTGCTGATAACATAGCTGGTGTTCTTGGGGCAGGAGCTTGCTGTGGAGGCTGAATTACATGTCTGTTGGGACGAGCTGCATACTGTTCTATACCCTGAAGACTTATACCTACAAACGAAATAAAAATAAGTTGCCATGAACATGTCACATGAGGTAACATCTGTCTTAACTGCATCTTTAAGAGGCTTATCTGGACCCACCAATGTGAATAAGAGAACTTAAGATTTATTATTATTTTGTAGTCATTTTTAGATTGATATCAATACAAGCCATTTGGGATTTTTTATTTCTTACCTCTAACCTAGAACCTTAACCCATATTGAGAAAAGGTTGATCTCAATCTTAACCTCTATTATGGGTAACTTTGGGCAGAGACCTAAAAAAAGTGACTCGATTTTGGCTAGCATCATTACTCTAGGCTTGGCATGAGTTCTAACTCAAGAGTGCTTAGTAAAATTTTTTTACAACTTAATCAGGTGCTTTATCACAGCTATACCATAAAACATTGCCACTGTAGTGGCAGGTATTTAAATTCGCAACCATCATAATGCCTTGTATTATTATTTATCCATTAAATTACAATATGATTATAATAAAAATATAATTTTATGCATACCCATATTAACCAAAGCAATCACTACATCACCCAACACTGGTTCAACTCTTCCAGATAGTTCACAGTATCCCCTTGCCGCATTGCCAACTTCAGTTATAACTAGAATAAAGAAGAATAGAAATAGTATTAAGAGTACAATATTGAGCTGTATATTGTATAAATTTCAAGCTCAGATGTGACAAAACCATCTCACAGCTTCAAGCTTGGTGGGGCGGTGAACTAAGAAGCTAATTACGTTAAAATTTCCAGAAATTTCCTGTTTTTAACATAGGCAAACCAGCTAGCCTTTTAATGTTTTACTGGATATTTTTTTTTAATTGAATTGATTTTGGAATTCTAAGCTTACTCCATTCTGCAACCAGACAGCTTAGTGTCACATATTTTCAATTACCTAAGAGGAGAGTGAATAAGCGAACTTTGGATTTGAAACCATTAATTTAGGAATAGATTGTGTCTTTTACAATATATATATATATTGTAAAATTGCCATAGTTAGTATAAATTATAATAAATTAAGAAACATACAACTTTGCAATATTTCAGTTAAAGTTTCCAGTGACATTTTATCCGCAACATCGAATCCAGTTTCTAAAAGCACTGTTGAAACCGCTATATTTAAAATTCGTCTTCGTGCATCACAACTACTTTCTACTTTTTCAACATTTTCTGACATTGTAGTCTGTTTAAGTAAGTATGCTTATTTATAGCTATTAAACAGTCTCACTTAAATTAAGAGAGTTTACATAAAATTGTATTTACGAGTCGTAATTCGTTGACAATTAATAATTGACAGTGACGGAATGTTCCTTTTTTGTTTTTTTTTTATGACGATCTACACAGATTAGCCAAAGAAACTGGTATTATCGGTGAAAGGGCTATTTCTACTACGTACTTGAATGCGGAATATCATTATTATAGAGCGTGTATAGAACGGGACCGAGTACGGAGTCTTGCGATACTCCTCGAACGGGAGGTGGAGCGGGTGCGATAGCTGAAGGTTCGACCGGTACGAAAATCGCACACTGTGCGCATTCAAAACTGAACTCTTGTATACAAGCCCGGCGTGCTTGACTTTGTCAAATGCCACGTCCAAGAAGATAGTTTCCGTATGCATGCCAAGAAGGGATTTAGCGTGAATGTGTTCCGTGAGGCGGAGCACCTATTGAGTGCATGAGTGTTTGGCACGGTAGCCAAACTGCTCGGGTATAGGAAGCTCTCACGAGTCCATGAAGGCGCGTAATTGAGCTAGGATAAACCGTTCGTACATCTTCCCAAAACGGAGAGGAGACTAATAGATCTATATGAAGAGGGTTCTGTCCGCGATTTATCGGGTTTGAAAAACCCTACGACGTCTGCTTTATATTGCAACTTGTTAAATGCAATATTGTTGAATATTACAACCAGGAAGCGTATAATATTATCGGGGGCCCAATATGCAAAGAGATGAATTAGAAATGTCACTGTCAAATAAAAAAAGTAAATTGCTTCTGGCTCTTGTCACTTCAATTTGATAATCTTAATTTGACAAAAACTAGACACGGCAGTTAATCCAGAATCTTTTGTGGTGCAAACTACATTAATAAAAATTACTAGTTGAATTACGTCAAAGCGTCAATAGTCCATTGGCCCATACTTTTCGTATACGACGTAATCGATTTTTCGAGCCTCCACTCCTAACTTTCACCGAGTACAGCGACGAAGTGGCTAAAACGGAAATAGAGATTGTAATTGTTTATCCACTTTATTAAATAACTTAAAAAAAAACGATTGGATTACGAGAAATTCCTCTCCCAGGTCTCTACGAACAACAACATGGTCAAAGTATATGCATTAGGAGTTCTCTACAAAGGAATCAATAGCGCTACTGTGTTAAAGGCAGCGTATGATTTGCAAAGCTTTAGTTTTTTTCAACGATCTTCTGTGCAGGAATTTATGGTATTCGTGAGTAAAACTATCGTAGAGAGAACCCAGCAAGCTACCAGGCAATCAGTGAAAGAAGGCGAGTACATGTTACAAGTTTACGTTCGAGCAGATAACCTTGCTGGTATCCTAATATCAGATCACGAATATCCGAATAGAGTAGCACACACATTAATAACGAAAATCCTCGATGAATTTACGGCTAAAGTTCCAGCAACTTTATGGGCTACAGGTAATGAAAGTACTGTTGATTTTCCTGTCCTACCTCAGTATCTGAGTAAATACCAGAATCCGAGAGAAGCTGACACTCTCACAAAAATACAAAATGACCTTGATGAGACAAAGATCATACTTCATGATACAATAAAGGCTGTGTTAGAGAGAGGAGAAAAATTGGATGATTTAGTTGCTAAATCTGATAGTCTGACAATGCATAGTAAAGCATTTTACAAAACTGCTCGTAAAACCAATAGTTGTTGTAATTTTTGAAGAATTTTACATATTTATCAAAAAATAGGGAAATTTACAGAAGTTGTCAACGAGTTCAATTGTAAAAAAGTTGGTAAATTTTGCATAAACTGCCTCAATTCTCAATATTCCTAATATTGCCAATAACAACTTTGTTCTACCTTAAGAGGGGTTATAAATACTGCAACTTAAGTTAACTTAATGCTTTAATAAGGGGCAACAATCGAGACATCTTGTGGAGCCTATTTAATCTCATAAATCTTTAGAAAGCTGTCCCAATCATATTTTACAGATAATTACTAATTGACTTGAACAGTTACTGAGCAATATTGCTAATTTAAAGAAATAAATTAACATGTTGACCGTGTAATAGTATCATATTATTGGCATATTACTTGTAAGGTCGTAAGATATTTCCTGAGGGCAATAATTATATCCAGATAAAGTATATTTGATTCCAAGCTATGGATATTTATAAGTATTGTACTATATATTGTTATTGGGTACTATGTTTACAAGCTTATAATTAAAAATGTGAAGCTTTGTGATGGGAAGGAATGTCACATTTTGCTTTATTACATAGTTGTTATGTTAGATTATTGCTTCTACTTTTATTTAACTTTATAAAATGTTGTTTGAAATATAAAATATAACCAGTTTTAATAGATTTTATGATGAAATAGAATAATGTATGCTATTTTATCATATACTTTTTTTATAGTATTTAGTTTTACTAGAGTAGTTATAATAATTATTCTAATACACTGTGTGTACTGTTTATGATAACTTCAATCTAAATTGTTAATTTTATCTGTATCTGACTTAACTACAAGTATATAAAACACTATTGAATCACAGCCAATAGAAGTATGATGTTTAAAATATAAATAATTAGTAATTTAAGGCTAAACTTAGATGTTTATTATAGAAAAAGCTATTTTGCCAATACCAAGTTTGAAAAAAAAAAAACTTAATTGTAATTTCAAAGCATTTTACATATTTATCAAAAAAATAGGAAATTTTACCGGCGGTCAATAAGTTCAATTGTAACAAAGTTGGTAAATTTTTCATAAACTGCCTCAATTCTCAATATTCCTAATATTGCCAATAACAACTTTGCTCTACCTCAAGAGGGGGTTATAAATACTGCAACTTAAGGCTTCTAAAAGAACTCCTTAATGCTTTAAAAAGGGGCAACAATGGAGACATCTTGTGGAGCCTATTTAATCTCATAAATCTTTAGAAAGCTGTTCCAATCATATTTTACAGGTAATTACTAATTGACTTGAACAGTTACTGAGCAATATTGCTAATTTAAAGAAACAAATTAACATGTTGACCGTGTAATAGTACCATATTAAGTATGATATATTACTTGTAAGGTTGGAAGACATGTCCTGAGGGCAATAATTATATCCACATAAAGTATATTTGATTCCAAGCTATGGATATTTATAGTTAGTTTGGAATTAACAAGAGATTATTGTAGCACTTTTGTTACTAGATGTATTATATTTTAAGCACAACTTTGAATGGGGTATAAATTTGTAATTATATTTTGACATATTTTTTTTAATATTTGCACATTTTTATGTTGTTAGGCTCCCCCTATGCCATATGGGACCTTATAAGCTTGGTTGGCTCTGCCTACCTTCTAAGGTGAAAAGGATGTGAGACCTTAATTATCTTCCTATTAAAACACTAATACTAAAAGGACAAATTCCAGTTGTGGAATTTAATTACTAAGCTTTTTCTATAAAGACAGCTCACTGCCCGATATATGCCCCTCATTGTTGAAATAATTCACATGGAATGTATCTTAGGAATTATATTGAATGATAATAACTCTGTCCAAATTATTATAAAGTATGCATATAATGTACAGTTACTATTTGGTATTGGGGCAATGCTCGACATCATTGTGACAACAATGAAACAAGTGGACAATTCTTCTCATCTAGATAGAAAGAGATATGACACTTGGACACGGATGGAATGTGTTAGTAAAATAAGTAAAGATACTGAGATTTATTTAAATATATAAAATCAGTACTTCTGTGCTTACTAGCGTCAATAAGTTTAGGGTATGGTGTGCAAATTGTAAGGTCGTAGGTTTGAATCCAGCATTCGACTATTGACATGAACCATCTCCTAGTACAAGCTTAGAATGGTTAACAAAAATATTTTGTGAAAAAAAAAAACTTAATTGTAATAAACTGAGAAAAATTATATGCTATTTTTTTTAATATTTGCACATTTTTATGTTGTTAGGCTCCCCCTATCCCATATGGGACCTAATAAGCTTGGTTAAAAGAGGACAGCAGGCTCTCTGCCTACCTTCTAGGGTTAAAAGGATGTGAGACCTTAATTATCTTCCTATTAAAACACTAATACTAAAAGGACAAATTCCAGTTGTGGAATTTAATTACTAAGCTTTTTCTATAAAGACAGCTCACTGCCTGATATATGCCCCTCATTGTTGAAATAATTCACATGGAATGTATCTTAGGAATTATATTGAATGATAATAACTATGTCCAAATTATTATAAAGTATGCATATAATGTACAGTTACTATTTGGTATTGGGGCAATGCTTGACATCATTGTGACAACAATGAAACAAGTGGACAATTCTTCTCATCTAGATAGAAAGAGATATGACACTTGGACACGGATGGAATGTGTTAGTAAAATAAGTAAAGATACTGAGATTTATTTAAATATATAAAATCAGTACTTCTGTGCTTACTAGCGTCAATAAGTTTAGGGTATGGTGTGCAAATTGTAAGGTCGTAGGTTTGAATCCAGCATTCGACTATTGACATGAACCATCTCCTAGTACAAGCTTAGTTGGAATGGTTAACAAGAATGTTTTCTGAAAAAAAAAAGAAATATTGCTAGCTTTCTTAGATACAAAAAAGTATTTTAATATCAAATTACTAATGGTACAACTGCCCATATGAAGTAAAACATGGTTTGGATTTTGGTTAACAGTAGACTTGGAAATATTTAGTTATACGATTTGGTACAGTTTAAAATTTAAAAGGCCCCTTGATTATGCAATCATGAAAAATGGATATTTATAGTTAGTTTGGAATTAACAAGAGATTATTGTAGCACTTTTGTTACTAGATGTATTATATTTTAAGCACAACTTTGAATGGGGTATAAATTCATAATTATATTTTGACATATTTTTTAACCAGTTCTTTATTTGCATGTTAGGCTACAAAATGTTATAGTTAGAGCTTGTGTGTGGGTGTGAGTCACTGAAACTTAATCTATATGTTACTGTAAATATTTCCATGCAATAAAACTATATTCCATACTGTCTTACAGGCCATTATATCAGTAATAATGTTAACCACTCACAAACTACATGACTGTGAATTGCACAAATTGGTTCAGATTAAAGTAATGCTAACAATTCCTTAATAGTCTTTTGAGGAATACCATGAATTATGTATTATCTTAATCGTATTGCTCTTATGATTACCTTAGCATCTTATAGCATATAGACATACATATAGTATTATTTATGTCATTGACAATATAATGAAGAAAGCTCCAGTTACTGTGTTATGTAAATATGTTTATGAGAGATATGTAAATATATTAAGAGTTTTGATCTTGTATGTAGTTTTTGGAAGTGTACTCTATTATATTAATGTCATTTACTGTTTAAGCTTCAACTGTTCACAGTTGATATTAATTCAGGAAAGGATTAAATAAATATTAGACCTGTTTAGTGTTGTGCATTTTTAATACTGACCCAACACCTTCCTACATAGACATAAAAGCATGAGAATGTTTTTAATTTGTTGTTATATACTGATAATAAGTGCGAGCGAATTACATATGCCTACGGCATGAAGAGCCCCGACGTTGCATTTCCGATGCTTTACCTTGGATTCAAGTTAATGCTGACACAAGAGCGTTAGCGTAGTGCCGTGTGAACCATTACCTTGGATTCAGGTTAATGCTGACGCAGGAGCGTCAGCCTCGTGCCGCCGGCATGCGATATGGACATTCTGGGATCACACTTCGATCCAATAGGTTTAGTTAGTTATAAGTAATAATTAATTGTAATTTCTTTTTTTTTAAATATACTTTTAATATACATTTTGGTTTTTTTTCGATCCTCCGGCTGCAACGTACGTAATTGGCGCAGTCGGTAGGATACTCGCGGGCCGGTTCGCGATAGTAGTTAAAATCAATTACGTTATAATTCGCGAGTCGCCCGGGTGACTATCAAGTCCCGTCGCCGAGTATCCAGTATCTACGAAGCAGTTGCAGCCTGGCGGAGAAACCAACCCTCGTTTCGCAGAGAAGAACCAGAAATGATATATATGTAAGTCCACTTGAATCGCTCTCGTGTTGCTTCCTTTTATCCTAGTTTTAATCCTGCTCCAAAATTTATCACCCTAGAGCCCTTAGAGATCGGGAATCTGCATCGCAGCAGACCCGTCAAAGTAGATTAGATAGAGATAGAAATTTAGGATTAGAAACAGATTTGAATACTTCAAATTTATTTAGAATAGAAATGGCTTGCGACCCTGATACAATTTTCAAGGCCTTACGCCCAGTCCCCGAGTTTGATGGGAACCCTAACGTGCTCACCAGGTTCATAAAATCTGTGACCAACTGGTGGACAAGTATTTGAAAAACGATCCCGCATCCGATTTCAACAACTCATGCTTATTAAATGGAATATTGAATAAAATAACGGGTTCAGCCGCGCGAACAATTAACTCAAACGGCGTCCCAGAAACCTGGCTTGGAATTCGTAATGCTTTGATAAATAACTTTGCAGACCAGAGAGACGAAACCGCTCTTTACAATGACCTGTCTTTAGCTACGCAAGGGAACGACACCCCCCAAGAATTCTATGATAAATGCCAAAGCCTTTTTAGTACTATAATGACATATATCTCGTTGCACGAAAACGTGGTTACCACAAGAGAAGCGAAACGCGATCTCTATAAAAAATTAACGATGCAATCATACGTGAGAGGTCTCAAGGAACCTCTGGGGTCTCGCATCCGGTGTATGAGGCCCCCGACTATTGAAAAGGCATTGGAATTTGTCCAAGAGGAGATGAATGTAATGTACCTTCAGCAGAGGAATGACTCCGTTGCTGATCGAAGACATCCACCTTCTCAAACACCTAAGCAGCTACCACCTTATTTCACACCACATAAAGGTTTTAATTCTATCAACCCCACACCGAATTGGCAATCACCTATGCCTATGCAGATGCCCAGACCATTGCCACAACAGCCACAAGGTTGGAGACCAGCATTCCAATTTCCGCAACCCCCACAGCGTTTGCAACCAACTCGTACGCAGCAAATGTTTCGAGCACCCCCACCTAATTATAATCCCCTAAGTAGTGGATTCAGATTTCCACCACGAATGCCACCTACCAACCAACCTACACAAAACCAAGGTCCTAAACCTATGAGTGGAGTTAGTCATGCCATGGGCAGACCCTTCCACCGACATTACAGGGACATGATTGGCGAAAGTTCGGCAATCCTCCCCAACCAACTATTTTAAATCCAGACAAGTGAATTTCAATGAGACCAATGACTTCAATGACAGTTACTATTATCCTGACTGTGACTATGACTATTACTATACCGATTACTATGACTACCAGCCCGACCATAATTATTACTATGACCCTCAAGCTGACTTTTATCATTACGACGAAATTCCCAATTGCTCGAATGCTTTAGAGGCAGCTCAACCGCCTTCTACCGCACACGAACAGGATTTTACCAAGGAGCGTACCAACAAAGAACCAGAATAGAGTTAAATATTCAATCTAGGAAAGAACTGCCTTACATACAAATATCAGAACCACCACTAAAGTTACTCGTTGACACAGGTGCGAACCAATCATTTATAAGTCCTGAAGCAGTTCATAATTTTTTTTCACATGTACCCAAGAACTATGATCCTTTCGAAGTCACTAACTCACAGATAACAACTATGCATGAACACTCTATAACTATACCACATTTTAAGGAATTTGGCGAACAATCTAACATAAAACTATTCGTCTATAAATTCCACAATCATTTTGACGGACTTATAGGATTAGATCTACTAGAAAACTGTAACATAGATCTTAAAATAACTTTTACTAACCGAATACGCTAGCATACCTTTGCACCGTTACCAGTGCAGAAAACCCAACCAACAAGAAACCATACCTGCTCATTCATCCAAGTTAATCAAAATCCCAATCCATTATCCTGACGGTGATGTTTTATACCAGAACAGCTCATGTGTAACTGCATAATTCATGAATGTATTACTAACATAACTGACGAAACAGGAATTGTAGAAGTAGAAAATATGTCGGACATAAACGTGACCATCTCATTTGACCAACCAACGCGGGTTGAAGTATATAACATCGAGGGCACGGGCCCCGACAAGACCCTACTCGAGTGAGTAACGTACTTCAGAAACTTAGGACAAACCACCTAAACGTGGAAGAAAAAGCCAACTTAGAAAATTTATGCTCTCGCTACGCCGATGTATTTTATATCGAAGGAGAACCATTGACTTTTACCAATAAAATTAAACACAACATTAGGACGACTGACGAGCTACCCGTATACACTAAAAGCTACCGATATCCGTACATACATCGACAAGAGGTTAGGGACCAAATTACCAAGATGTTGGACCAAGGTATAATACGACCATCCGACTCTGCATGGAGCTCCCCTATATGGGTAGTCCCAAAGAAAGCCGACGCTTCCGGTAAAAAGAAATGGAGGCTAGTTGTCGACTTTAGAAAATTAAACGACAAGACCATTGACGACAAGTACCCTATTCCTAATATTTCCGATGTTCTTGATAAACTTGGCAGATGTCAATACTTCACCACCTTAGATTTGGCATCGGGATTCTATCAGGTCGAAATGAACCCCAATGATATTTCAAAAACAGCGTTTAATGTAGAGCATGGGCACTTCGAATTCCTCCGAATGCCTATGGGATTGAAGAACTCGCCATCTACCTTCCAGAGGGTGATGGACAATGTCCTCAGAGGCCTTCAAAATGAAATATGCCTTGTATATCTAGATGACATAATCGTTTTTAGTACGTCATTACAGGAGCACATGATCAACTTAGAAAAAGTATTCAATAGACTACGGGAATCCAACTTTAAAATACAGATGGACAAATCTGAATTTTTACAGCTGGAAACCGCTTACCTTGGACATATAATTAGTAGCGAAGGAATAAAACCCAATCCCGACAAAATTACAGCCATACAAAAATACCCAATACCAAAGACTAGCAAAGAGATAAAACAATTTTTAGGACTGATAGGTTATTACAGGAAATTTATACCCGACTTTGCTCGTATAACAAAACCTATGACTAGATGCTTAAAGAAACCAATAAAATAACTTTAGATTCAGAATACATAAACTGCTTTGAAAATGCAAAAGACTTCTGTTAAATGACCCTATTTTACAATACCCGGACTTTGAAAAGAATTTATTCTAACAACGGACGCTTCAAACGTTGCTTTAGGAGCTGTACTTTCTCAAGGACCTATTGGGTCTGATAAACCTATCTGTTACGCATCCAGGACTCTAAACGACAGTGAGACAAACTATTCCACAATCGAAAAGGAACTACTAGCCATAGTATGGGCTACAAAATACTTTAGACCCTACCTATTCGGACGTAAATTTAAGATTTACACTGACCATAAGCCATTACAATGGATTATGAACTTAAAAGAACCAAACGCACGCCTGACAAGGTGGAGACTCAAGCTTAGTGAATACGACTATACAGTAGTTTATAAAAAAGGAAAGTCCAATACTAATGCGGACGCTCTGTCTCGGTTAGAACTTAACAACGAGGAAATAAAATCATTCCTCTCAGAGATTGACTCGCTTGTAGTGCAGCACTCACAAAGACAAGACACGAGCTCGTCAACTGATACTGCACATACTTGTCTCGAAGACCCCATTCTTGAGATTCCTATAACCGACGAACCACTAAATAAATTCCACCGACAACTTTGTCTGACTATCGTAGGAGACATCAAACGACGCACGACCGTGACAAAACCATTTGACACGCACACGCGAACTTCTGTCCAGATCTCAGAGTCAACCCTAGAACAAGACATTATTAACGCAATTAAGGAATATGTCAACCCTAAAGTAAAAACAGCACTTAAAATTACACCACCATTAGGAATGTATGCCATTTTACCCGTAATCCAAAAACATTTTAGGAGCTCTTCTATGAACTTAGTTTTAGCAAAACTGAGCTAGAAGATGTTAAAGAATACCTTAGACAACAGGAAATTATCAAGCATTATCATGAGGGAAAAACGAACCATAGAGGTATTAATGAATGCTATCTAGCACTGTCACGCCGTTATTTCTGGCCGAAAATGAGGGAAGAAATAACTAAATTCATAAATGAGTGCACCATCTGCGGTCAAGGTAAGTACGACCGAAGCCCAGTCAAACCCCAATTCAAGATAGTTCCCCCAGCGAATAGACCATTTGAGATCATCCACATGGACTTATTTACAGTACAAAATGAAAAATACCTAACTTTCATAGACGTCTTTACGAAATACGGACAAGCCTACCACCTTCGTGATGGAACAGCAGTTAGTATACTACAGGCACTGTTACAATATTGCTCTCATCATGGACTTCCCATGACAATCATAACGGACAATGGAACTGAATTTACTAACCAACTATTTTTAGAATTCACTAGACTCCATAAAATAAACCATCACCGTATCCTAGCCCATTCACCTAATGACAATGGTAACATTGAAAGATTTCATTCCACTATCCTAGAACACCTTAGACTTTTAAAACTCCAGCATAAAGATGAACCCATTGTTAATTTAATGCCCTATGCACTAATAGCGTACAACAGTTCTATACACAGCTTTACTAAATGTCGACCATTCGACTTATTAACGGGACACTACGATTCTAGAGACTGTCTCGACATAGATATAACTCAACAGTTATTACAACAGTATATCCAAACTCATAGGGAACGAATGGAAAAAGTGTACGAAATAATTAATAGCTCAGCACTAGCGAACCGCACAGCACTTATTGACAACAGGAATAAAAACCGCGAACCAGAGGTAGAATATACACCACAGCAACAAGTTTTATAAAAATCCGGTTGCTGCCCGTCAAAACCGCACCGCGATACACACAAGACACTGTTTTAGCCGATTTGCCTATTCACATATATACACCGAAAAACGCGGACCAATAGCGAAATCCCGACTCAAGCGTGTACCTAAGGCAGTAAATTTGTTACAGGATACTGTTAATAGCGACCCTCCGAGGAACCCGACCACAAGAGATAAGACTTGAGACCTTAGACGATGGACCGGGACTACTACCATATAAATTGGGACCGACACGACTTATTACACATTATCATTCATTCATTCAACCGATAGACCTCAATGACATTGAGAACAAAATAGATTCCGTACAGACACAACTTGGGACTTTCAAAACTAGACTTGACAATGAGATGTACGTTCTTTACGAATACCAAATCGACTATCTTACTAACAAGCTTGGCAAGGTATCACATCAAATTCAATCCCTGGAACCCATTAGAGTTAAAAGAGGTCTTATAAATGGCCTTGGATCATTAATAAAAAGTGTCACTGGCAATTTAGACCATTCCGATGCCCTAAAATACGACGAGGCTCTAAAAACGTTACAAAATAACGACGAAAAAGTATCGTCAGAATTTAATAATCACATAACCCTGTGCAGAGAATGGATGTCTCAGCATAGCAAAGTATTGGAACAATTGACCCTAAACCAAGTAAAAGTAAATGAGACTCTGGAGCTACTCCTAACTAGAGAAGCTTACAGGAATTATAGTCTTGTCAGGTTTGCAAAGTTTGCCCAAATTTTAGGAATTATAACAAACAACGTTGAGGATTTAATGTTAGAGATAATTAGATTAGAAAATATAATGGCTTTTATCCGTACAAAAAGTACCCATCATTCCATGATAGATGTAGAAGCCTTACAGTCTATGATAAATAAATTGAAGTCGCTCTATAGTCGAGATCAAATCTTAAATTTAGAACTAAGAGAATACTATGACATTATAAAACCAGGTTCTTATTTTATTGAAAACGTATAGTTATAGTATATAGCTTTCCTATAGTATCCCAAGTCCCCTATGAATTATACAAATTATCCATTGTTCCCAATAAAAAAACAACTTGTCATTATACCTCCCTCTCCCTATATAGCAACAGATGAGAAGTCATTCGTGTACATAGAGGCTGAATGCCCGAAGTACAGCAGCACCTACCTCTGCGAAACGAAGACGAACCAACAGACACAATCGAGACCTGACTGTACCCAGGAACTCATCGTTCATCAAAGCCTGGGAGAGATCTGCCAGTTCACTAAGATTTCACTCCTCAAGGAGGCCGTGGAAAAAATTAGATGACAAACACTACATCCTGTCACTGCCTCAACCAACAAAAGTGCAGCTAGCTTGCGGCAGAAAGGATTTTAACACGTTGCAAGGAAGTTATCTGGTTACTCTCCCTGAGAGCTGTTATTTGCAGACGTCGGAAATAACATTAATTAACGACGGTAACGAGATAAAAGGCCAACCGTTGAAACTAACAAAAATTCCAAACGATATAACAAACCAGACCGACACCCCTGTTCACATCAAGCTCAATTTAGCAAATTTAGAAGAGATACACAGCATACAGAATAAAATTCTACAAGAAAAGCCAATACATTTAGAGAAGAATCAATCAGCAATCGTATATCACACCACCATCCCGCTATACATCTTACTATTGTGTGTATGCGTGATCCTGATCCTCGCAGCAAGTCGGTTCAAACTTTGGAAATCAAAACCAGCAGATGAGCAGAAACACCAGCCATCCCTTAAGGTTCATTCATACGAAGACGTAACTAAGAACACCCGGAAAGAAGACGAACTCCCGGCAACATTTTCTCTCAAGGTGATCAAATAGTTGCCGTTCTGAGGGTGGAGGAATTACATATGCCTACGGCATGAAGAGCCCCGACGTTGCATTTCCGATGCTTTACCTTGGATTCAAGTTAATGCTGACACAAGAGCGTTAGCGTAGTGCCGTGTGAACCATTACCTTGGATTCAGGTTAATGCTGACGCAGGAGCGTCAGCCTCGTGCCGCCGGCATGCGATATGGACATTCTGGGATCACACTTCGATCCAATAGGTTTAGTTAGTTATAAGTAATAATTAATTGTAATTTCTTTTTTTTTAAATATACTTATAATATACATTTTGGTTTTTTTTCGATCCTCCGGCTGCAACGTACGTAATTAGCGAAAAGCCCCCTATTTCGACACACACTCATTGCATTTGTTTTTTTTGAGTGAATTTAGTAGACAAGATCATTTTGTAGGCCATATCCACATAACAACCACTCCTTTGTCATTGGTTTAAAGTTATAAATAAAACAAATTTTGAAATAAAAATACATATATTAATTTTACATCAATATTAAATTACAGCCAACGTAACTATGTAGGTTACAATAATAAAAATATACCTATATAATTTCCATTGAAACAAATAAATAATAAAAACAAGGTATTTTTTTTCTTATTAGTAATAAACCTAATTCTAAAACTCATTGACTATAAGAAGGTTGCAACTGCAGAATACCAGGTAACATGTTTAAAACAATCCATCTACAAGCAAGGGAGAGCTCACTTATAGTAATAGTATTATTATGGAATTTACTCATTAGTTCTATAATTAATTAATAATGAGTATAATGGCGGGGGAATTTGTTCATGATCACGGCGTCCGTAAACATTTCAATCTAGAAAATTTTGTTAAAAATTCGCGATTCACTATTTTTATTAATTTACTTTTACACTGATTACCTTGTATAGTCTATAATTGATTTATGTTTGTCCTCTTTACATTCGGAACAAGGGAATATAACTACTGCAGTTATCAAACACATATTCCCCCGTCATTGTTTTAACCTAAATAGAAGTGGATTGGTATTACATCATTACAGGACAATAGAATTTTTGCTTCTAATTTTTTGGCGTTAAGCAATAAAAAAAAACATAAGCTTTGGAATAGATACCCAGTGAGACTTGATGAAGAGAAATCCTTTGTTGATTATGAATTCTTGTCTATTAAATCACAGAGCCGATGTCAGAATAGTCCATTTGAAGACTGGATTTTTACAGATAAACTTTGACACGTTATGGTCCTTTACTTGGTCTCTTAGATTTTTAGTATATTTCTCTTATTGTGTAACCATTTTTTCATAAAGTATTTACATTAAGTGATTAACTTTTTAAATTTTCAAATCCTGTAAATCTTAAATATTGTATGGAAATATAGATTATAATATATTGTAGCGTGATTTTTTTGGGGCCAAATAAGGCATAATCTCACTGGAAAGATAACAAATTTAGAAAGTACTCCTAAAAAATAAGAATATTTACAACGAAATATTAAAAATATAAACGAAAGACAGCGAAATTAGATGATACACGATCTAGAATCTAGGCAGAAGGCAGGAAATAAATTTACATGAAAACGCAAACAAATAAATGCCCTTTGCAAGTACTTCAGGAAATACTTGTGTATGTCTTAGAGAGGGACAAAATTTATTGGTCTGATACAAATGCAACGGATACACGTTAGGTTTTGATCGGATTGAAGCATCTGATTGAATGCGTACGCCTTCAGTAACCTGCGACGAGATTCCCTCTCGGCGAACCTTGAGTTATATTACTTTCAAGCAAATGCTTTAAGAGCTCGGTCACTTCCAGTGATGTTGTAAAACTCTTCGTGCTAACGATAATATTAAGAAAATAGTCAAAACAAATACAGCGCCATTTAATTCGCTAATCATAATTTATATATGTCTGTTTGAGTAAAATTTGCAATTTATGTAAATGAGACGCTCTCTAGTTGGTTAGAGTCGAGTTAGTAATCGGGCATTGAATCTCTAAAGAGATTCCGCTTCATTTGTGTTTAAATTTTACATCTATGCACTAATATTACATTTAAAATATGTTACAATGTTCCCACTTGTTATTTTCAATTTAATATAATAATGGCTGACGTATTACGAAAAATTAAAATGATTCAAATTTAATATATGTACTTTAATTGTATGTAGCAAAAAATATTTAATTGAAGTGAAGAGTTGTGTACTGTACTCGTAAAATCAGTCTTTTTTTTGAAAATTATTCTTTTTTAGCGAGATAAAACTTTCGTTTAACAAAAGGACGAAGGTATTTAAAGACAAAACTCAATGTGAAATCAATTCCTTAATAGGCAGGGTAATAAGATTGTTACTGAGAATATTGTAAGTAATGTATGTAAATATAAAATGTGTAAAAGTGTTGATGTTATATGTTCATTTACTATGTTGACTGAAAATTACTGCGAGCTACGAATGAGACAGATTTTATTTTAATACCTACACTGCTATAGACCATAGATAGTAAAAAAACGCTATCGCTACATATTAAAACACGTAGGGGGAGGGACTAGGGATGTTAACTAACGTTTATGTATACTTTTACAGACTCAGGTGATAATTTAACAGTTTATATATAAATTCCAGATTTAATTAATTGCAAAAAATCAATTCATGTTGAATATAATAATCATCTTTGGGATATCGATTTACTTTACCATGATACTGGTTTTATTTCAACATACATATCGTAGTACAGACTACGTGATTTATTGAGATGAATATAGACTATATGTACAGGCAAGCACGTACATTATTGCAGTATTGCGCTTTTTATTTGATCCTACTCGAAGGACCTAATCCTAATGTTGGGGATGGATCGAACCAATATAGTGTTAGGACTGATAATATTATAGTGTGATATATTATAAAAAGTGAACGACGGAAATCTGATACGAGCACAAGTAGCTCGATGGAAGACCATATCTGCACTAAATTCCAAACATCGACCTTTACTTAAATAATAAAAAGTGCAATAATGGATTAATTTACGTGCTTGCTCGTACATTATAAATCGATTACATGAAAACCTCTCACTTGCAATACTCTTAAGAAATAAAAATAATAATTTATTACAGATTCTACGTTAACAGAGGAAAGTAATTGTAAACAAATAAATGCTTTATAGTGTCCACGCAGCAATACAACTACAAGAATCAGTCACGCAAAATAAGTCCCCTCTAGCACACATGATTCACAATCTACCGAATCGAGAATAAGAAGGACTTAGATTACCCCGAAAGCTAAACAAAACAATATATCTATCCACATTATGCTTTACGATACTTACGACTACTTACACTTTATAAAAGGCATCCATTGATAAAAATTATTTAATCTGACATCATCAGCAAATCCGGCAAATGAATCACACACGGGATTATTATCTCTACCACAAATCACGTTAAAGGCAACATAATTTTCAATCGGCTTTACAAACAATTAGAGGATCATATGCCACAGGGTCCATCTACACGTGTATTTGTACTAATTTGGGGATAGGGGGATGATGACTCTATACACTAATTATTAAGGTCCAAACATTGAAGCGGACCAAACGACACAATCGAGAAAATTCCATCCGCAAAGCGTGGATCGCCAACAAATCATTTGAATACGATAAACGACTTTGGTGTTCTCTCTTATATATAAAGCTCTCTTTTACAGGATCTAGGTTGGAAGAGATAGCAATCGCTATCCGCTATTCAACGAGCTTATTTGTTGACAGTTAGTTGGCTGAGACTATACATTATAGCGAGTGACTTTTTCTAGTTTGCTAGGTTGTCCATTGACTCTATCACTGCTATATCAAATATTAAATCTCGCACTAGCCGAGTGTGATCTCGACGCGAAACTTCCGACAAATTATATTTGTAGTGGTATCATTTGTTGGGTACGTGTATCTTCTTAGATCTGAAGTCGTATATCTTGCGGCAGAACAAAACGAGTTCTGGTGACACGGATGGCGGTAACTTTGTGTCGTTTGGCGCCAACGCTGGAGTTATTTCATTGATAGGCATCGGCGGTACTATGGAAGGCGCGATTCTGATACCTTCTTCCGCTGCTTTTAGCCGTTTCCTATATCTGGAATAGAAAATTAAAGTTTTATATATAACCAGCTTAAACGAACTAGCATAGACATAAAAAATTACAAACAAAAACACTTTATTCGTAATTTGTAGAAATGAATTATTGCGTGCGCGACTGTACACATGCGCAGGCTAGAGTTATTTGCCGCTAACTATACTGCTTTAGTTTGGTCCGAACGGTGGTGTGGTGTGGGTTACTAACCGGCAGTACTCGTTGAAGGTGAGCACGTAGCACTTGTCCTCGATGCAGGCAACGGAGTTGGCGTCTCGGTGCCTGGAGGCGAACACCTCGTCGGGCGCGTCCCCCGCCTGCCGCCCGCGCTCTGTGTGCTCTGGTCGGTAGTACCACACCAGCGACACCATCATCTCGCCTGCAAGCAACCCTTTGTTCTCATACAAAATATTGACCAGTAAATAAATGTGGAAGCTAATTAATGAGTGTGTTCTAAATAAGTTCAATTTGTATGAGTAAAAATAAAAAATGTCCTCAATCAAAACTACACTAAAATGAATATGTTCGAAGAAATACGCAAAGCGACTTTTTATTTTTATTTTCTATGTATAGTTAAGTTAAGAGACGTTCATAAAACAAGCAATATCTCAATTATCAATAAATATACTTTGAGACAGAACTACATGGGCGATCTACCGACTATAAAATATTCAAAATGACAACTATATTTATAATATTACATTTAATATATGTAATATTACAAAACAAATAACACGAATCTACTGTCGAACCCAGTAATGGACTTGATGAACGAGATGCAGTAGTGAAATCATACAATTTGTAAGATGCGTGATAAGTGTTATTCTGTACAAACCATCATCTGGGTTCTCCCAGAGACTGGCGACGCGCGCAACGAAGGGCTGCGCACGCGCAAGCGAGGCGCGTAATAGCACGCAGTCGCCGCGCGCCACGCGGTCGCCGCTCGCATGCCACATACGCGCCCAACACCGCGCCGTGCGGTCCAGCCGCGAGTCGTTCTGTGACAAACACATTTCACTTTACAAAAAACACACTGACTAAAGAATCACGTAAGATAGAAACAACACTCAAGTTAAGAGGAAGGCTCGGTCGAAGATCCAGAGTAAGACAAAGGAATAAGTGGGAGAGTATAGTGTCGAGACATGAGGGAATGGGAGATTTTCCAAGACGATGTTGAGCTGACCTCATCACCATGTGGGACCAATATCAAGAAAGAGAGAGAGAGAGAAGAAAGAAGATTGTAAATTAATCCTATAGAGTTATTGCAGCGGCTCTTACTTATGCACGAATTGGTTGACAGGGTCAAACTTCCATTTATACATTTGATTTTAAACAAATAAAATGTAATAATTATAATATAAAAAACAACAATTAATCATTGACTGGACTTACATTGAGGTAGACTTTGGATACATAGTGATCACCGTCCCAGTTCCAGCCGTTACTCCACCTGGGCGGAGGCCGGGGTTGCAATGTCAGTGGTTCCAAGGGTGCTGGAGCACGTCTCGCTCTGCGCACTCCACTACGACGACGCCGTGTTCTTCTGCCACCAACTCCACTTACACTACCACAACTAACTTCACTCTCTACACTTTCCAATTTAGACGGCTCACCCACCGAGCTCGGCGTTGGTGACGCACAGGCATCTTCTACCAATAATGTCGCTTCATCCGTTTTCAGCGCAGTGTTCTTTGATACGAGTAAATTTGCTAATTTATCCACACTTTTTCCTTTCAATTCTTTATCAATGCTTAGTTTACAACGTTTACCCGTCTTATCACCTTTGCCCTTTTCTTCAATTTGCGTTACTTCGCTCTCTTCCTTAGTTGTTTCCTCAGTTTTCTTTGCTTGCTTTTTGGAAACAAGTAACTTTACAACCTTTTCAACATTTTTGCTTTTAAGTTCGCTGTTAGGTTTTTCTATCGCCGATTTAGGTTTCTTTAAAGATAATTTATCGGTTTTATTCTCAGTTTCCTCGGTATCCTTGACTCCTTCTTGATTCTGCAATTTACAGGATTTAAACTGAGATTCAGCGACAATATTTGTGATATCAGAGGTGGGAATTAGCTCCGTATGGATGAATCCCGGTTTGAATTTATTTGTTTTTAAACCCGTTGCAGGCTTACTAGCGTCTTCGTTACTTTTAGTGTCGTTTATTGCATCCTTTTCACGTTTATCTTCAACAGTCATCGACTCACAATTTTCAGGATATTTACTATCGGAGATGAAATTGCTACTATTCAACACGTTACTTATGGGGTTTTCTTTAATGTCTGAACTATCGGTGGGTGTTTTTAATACTGATTTTAAGTTATGAGTGATTTTCGAATCTATCTTGCAAGCGTTCTTATATGCCATTTTCTTTTCTATTAGTTGACTTACGGCGGCTATTGTCTTAGGTCGTACACCATTCGATGGTGTGTTTTTATCAACGATGTTATTATTGATATTTAATGTTTTCTTTGAACCATTTTGTGCAACATTTTCGTTTGGTGGCAAGAATAACTCTGCTGGATTTATTTCTGTGTCAGAGGAGTAGCCTTTACCATCGATGCTATTTTTTCTTATTAAATTATCAAGAAGAAGTGCGCTTTTCGTTTTTGGCTTTTTTATATATGCCTCTTCCGTTACAGCCGCAACGTTTTTAAGCCGTGGGTCTTCATCTATTGCTTCGATAATAGCTTTCTTAGGTTTTTGCCCGCTGATTGAAATTTCTAATTTTCTTTTAAGTCCTTTTTTCTCTGCGGGTGGTGATCTAGGTGTTCTCTTTGTACATGATGTAGACTTCTTTTTTACTTCTTTTGTAATAGTTTCTATCCTCACAATATCTGTAAGATCTCCTGATACCTTTCTCCTTTTCTGCAGCTTGACGTGTTCTCCAATGCCATTAGTTTTACAACTATCATCCAGTTGTAGATCTATAATGTCGATTTCGAGTTTTGGCTTAGAGTACCTCCTCTTAGCAGTTTTATTTGCCTCCGTTACATCAGGTACTTCAGAAAGCGCTGTTGTGCTGTTATGCTCTCTGAGAGCTTGCGCGTCAGCCTTTCTCGGGTTTGTATATATTGGACCTTCATTTTCTTTTTTTACGTCGACTAGTGGGGTTGATCGTTCATCTGAAGACGACAGATCAATTGGTACGCAAAGTGGAGGAGAAATAGCGAGAACGTCATCATCTGCGTCACTATGCTGTGCTGGTTGTTGAGGAGTTGATAACAGGAGGCCTGTATCATCACCTGCTAGGGTCCTTCTTGCCATTGCTTTCCCGAGTCTAGCTCTTCGTGGGGCTATTGGCGGTGGTTGCGGAGCGCAAGCTCCTGCCGATCCTCTGGCTGGTGAAGGGGGCCCCAAAGCTTCTGCGGGACCAGGAATGTCTCTAGCAAGGCGCAAGTTTTCGCGAACATCATACAGTTCACGTTTAGGCGACGCGCCGCCTATGGCGGGCAGCGGACAAGGATGAGGAGCATCAGCCGCGGTGGGCGGTTCTGGCTCTAACGGTGGATCCTGAAAATAATTAAAAGTTTTTGGAAAAAAATATTTTTTCTCATGGGAAGCGTTAAATAGCGGAAAGAATTCAAAGATTTTATGGGGCCAGTCAGTCCCTTCGTGTATCTATTGATAATTTATTTTACTTTAAAAATATGTGACGGTGAGTCAGGAATGCAAAAGCTTATTTGCTAGTATGATAATAATAAGAAAAAGTGAAAATGGAAAATAGAATCAATGGAGGTCTACATTCGATTGTAAGGGGCATGAATTTGACTCTTAAATAAAAATATAGCATGCAAATTACATAATTACATAATGGGCAATCCCGACGGGGAATCGAACACCCACGCAAAATTTAAGAGCAGCAAATTGTGACCTAAAATAGGTGTCGGAAGAGCAAATACCTTGCCGCTGCCGTGCGTATCGGCGGCGGAGTCAAGCGCGCAGGCCCGCACCTTCGAGCGGAAGGCGCCCCCGGGCGGCACGAGTGCATGGAGTTCAGCGGGGCCGCCACCAGCTGGGGCTTTACCAGTAGCGGGCCCAATAAGGACGTTTTTTGGACACGCGTTTAATGGGCACGGGCATCCTCGATATTCTGAAATAGAAATGTGGAAAAGTTTGATGAAAATCAAACAGTGAAAGCTATATCTCACCGTCAAACATCTTCAGAAACCGATGTTTTTATCAACTCTCTTATTGGATTTAAAACTTAATTATTAGGAAAATATTTTGATTAGTTTTTGTTTGCCAATTTAGTTATTTCCTAAACTAAGTACGCGGAAATAATTGTATCAATTTATTATTTTCAGCACCGTTGGTCGATAAGAATTTGTTAAAACGTTTTAACGGACTGTTTGTTGCAAAAATAAAAAGAAAAAAATTTCCTATATTACTAGGGGTAGTGGGGTAGCCACAAAGGTTAAAAAAATCTAGTAGCATATTTCTTTTCTTATAATATATTTTTTTCATTCTTCACCTATTACAATTTTTTCCTATGATCCTTATACTACGGGTCACTTTTTCGATAGTAAGACGAGGGTCTATTTTAAAGATTAACAGACAGTGGATTCAATTCTATTCAAATATGCTCGTGTTTACGTTCTATGTGTGTGTCAAATCATCAAAACATTTAAAATTCATTTGGTTGGGTAAAAAAATGGCGTTAGTGCTGTATTTTCCACCGACAAACAAAGGGGGAGATTTTAAATTTGTCTTTTTATGTTTTTTATCTCATAACTTTCGAATGGATGAACCGATTTTGATGATTCTCTTTTTTATTTGAAAGCTGGTGCTTTCCGTATAGTCCTATTTGGTCCAATTCTGACAGTGGCATCCATAAGAAAACCATATAAGTATTGAATTTGCATTAGGTATGTGCACGACTTACTCAATATCATGCCGATCGATCTCAATGATTCATTTTTTGATTGGAAAGTCTACTTCAAGAGCAGTTTGATGATAGTTGGGTTACATTATGATTAATTCTATTTAGTGATATTCCTACGATTCGGAACTACAAAGAAGGCGTCTGCGCGAATTAACATTTGCATCGATTTGATGTCGATTATTGTTGTTATATATAGATATATTTATATATAATTGTTTTACATTAAAAAGAATACAGATGAATTGACGTCCTACGGTGATGTCAGTTAGCAATAATTTATACGCAAAAAGACAAGCAATATAAGAGCTCAATTGTAACATTATTTGTAAAACAAACAATGAGTTCAGGATGGTACTTACCGACATATGGTATCCTTTGTGGTGAGTGTTGGTAACATGGCGGGGAGCTGTAGTATTGTGGTGGCGGATACGGCTCACTTCCCACGCCCACCATCTGTAATAGGTGACGGTTAAAGTTGATAACTTGCCTCCACAATTGGACACGATGTAGCAATATTACCCCAAAATAAATTATCACTCATAAATGTACTTCCATTTAAGTAGAATCAAATAAATCTTCTTAAGGTGTTTAATACTTTTTGTTTTCTTTTTTTATACTAACAATCTGGTATTAAAAATGTAACCGTGCTATGAGAGCAGGACGAAAGAGAAAGTGTTAAATAAAATAAAGAAAAGAAAGCTGGAGTACCTAGTACTCAAAATACAACTACTGCAGCTTGTAGTAATATACGAGGCAAGATACTAGAAAAGGGAAGTGTAGGTCGAAGAAGAACATCCTGGCTAAAACACCTGCGGCAGTGTTTCGGAAAGAGCACCCGTTTGCTTCTCAGCCTCGGTGTCAAGAGTGCAAGTAAGGCTCTAATGATCGGTGCTGGGGGAGGTTAATCCCTCCCCCTATGCCCTCGCAGTGCAAGGCGACACGCGCCAGACAATGTCGCCTTCTTCCCGGATCGGCTGATTCGTTCGACAAGGGCGAAATTAATAAGTATGATTGTGTTTTTTTATTACTTGTGTTTTGCCGGAAAACAAGGATGTATGTATAAATTGAATTACCGGTGCATCGGGCTGAGGTGGTGGTATGTGGTAAGGTCCGGGGGGCCTGTAGTACCGTCCGTAACACAGCTCAGCTGGATAGTAAGGTGGCGGACCATACTGCTGGAGAACCTGCAGAATTAATAAATAATAATAAGGTTTGATGTTTTTTCTTCAAATTAAACAAGGACATTAAACACTAAGGTTTCCCTCCCCTAAAATTAGTATATGAAATAAGATTAAATTTAAAACTATTTATCGATTATAAATCACAATATAATAAAATATTTTATTTAAGCTAACAACATTAAATGATTCAATAATTTCATTAAAAGAAAAACAAAGTTACAGCCTTTATATGTATATGTCCCATTTTCAGGCACAGGCCTTCTCTGTAAAGAGAGTATTAGAGCGTAGACATCATAGAATGGCAGGAAACCTACATGTCTTAGAAAATTGTAACAGCAAAGTTATTGGTGCCGGCGCCGAGGATCAAACTCGGGCTGCTAACCCGGACACTGAGCTACCACGGCTTTCATTGCTTCGTCTTAATTTAATTTTGTGTAAATGATTATTATTTGAAAATGTTTCATTTTTTAAAAGATGTTATATTTATTTTATTATTATTTTAGTTATTACTAGGAAAATATGAAATAAAGAAATAGTATATAATGTAGAACATTTATTTGTGTAGTAGCTTGTAAGTGTGACAATTATCTCTTATCTCACATACCAAGGACGTCCTTATAAGTAAATTTACGAACAAAAAAAAAACGGATTGAAACGACGCCCCCTCTGTATTACTTAATTATAGTAGGAATATTACGAAATAGATTTAACCAGAACTTAACCACTACCTAGTAATAACTAGGAATATATGAAATAAAATAAAAAAACCAATCCGTGTATGCATGATGATAAGTAAAAATGACGGTAGTAATAAAAAGTTCTTACAGATGGATGCGGAGGATGGTAATGTGGCGCGGGATGATATCTGCCCAGAGTTCTGTCTGCATCTGCGCCGCTTTCCTTGATCAGAGGTCCGGCCGGCTGATAATATCCTGAAACAATGAAGAAAATAATACTTAATAACTTAAATATTATAATAATTGTATTGAATTTTAGACTGTCGACAAACTATGTCCACGGATTATAAGAAAAGGAGAAATATGACTTGAACTTGAAGAGGAATTATTAAACGACGTATTAAAAAGCTCAGGTAAGTAGTACCATTAAACGACCTTTATGTATGAGAAAATGTATGGATGTGAATCCAACGAAAGAGCCGTACTAAGAAAAAATTCGTGATCTCTGCGTTTCTTTGCGTGGCAGCAGTGATTGTTTTTATTTATGTAATTAGAAAAGACGTGTGGAGATGAATACGTAGCTCGTAAAAAAGATAAAAATTCAATTGCTTATAAATATATAAAAGTATATGTGTATGTATGTTTGTTATATCTGTATGCATGTTCCCTATGGACTCCGAACTGGCTAGATTGATTTTAAAGAAATTTTAGCTTACTTTTTCATTATGTAGTGATCGTAACATTGCCTTTTTCAACCATCAGAAGACGTCTGGCTAAATAAATAACACTACACTTGCGGAGTCGACTTGGGTCGCTTATCCATTCAAATAAAAGTTGTGATATCAATTAATATTACTATCATGATAAAAGTAATGAATCATTAAAGTTCTCGAGGTCCATACAATCGGTAGGTTTCGGTTGAGATAACTTATCAATTTTAGGGTTGAGCGAAATTAGCAAACTAATTCCAACTCGAACGATATTACACTGACTATTAATTGAGTCGGTACAGATGAAGCTACTGACAAAGTGTTTGGTATGAATATCTACAAATAATTGCGGTCTCATCTCAGTATATCCATCGTGGTCCAATGCAAGCAATCCCATAGGATAGTAGCACTTAGGGAATTCAACCAGGGTTGAATAAAATTACGTTTAAGGATTTTATAGCGGTTTAACCCCTTCGTGCAAAATGATCCAATGATGTAGATTTAACCACGATATAAGTATACGAGCAAAAACAAAAACTGACTTCAAATCGAATCAAAAATTAGACGCTATTACGTGCGGACGCCGTATGATCGTAGGAATATTACGAATTAGGATTAATCAGAACCTAAACCAAACTCTCATCTAACTGCCCCTGAAATATTTATTTATTCTTTATTTGCACATAATACAAAAAAAAGGTACAAATAGGCGGACTTAATGCCAGTAGGCATTCTCTGCCAGTCTACCTTGGGGTTGTGTAGAGACAAAGTAACGGGTGCAAGCTATATGAGAAAATAATAAATAAAAGAAAACTAGAATGCATGCATATATAATATACATACCTACTTACAAATAAATTAAATATATAAACATAATAATTATATATAATAATATAAATACATCCTGTCCAATAAAAATGTATCATCAAAATCGATTGGCGTGATATTGAGTTATTCGTCCATTTGTCGCGTACTTACTTAAAGCCAATTTAAGACTTATATGGTTTTCTCATGGATGACATTGTCGGATTGGACCAAATTATGAGATCACACTAGAAGCACCAGCTTTCAAATAAAATTAATAATCAAAATCGGATCACTCAGTCGAAAGTTATGAGGTACAAACAAATAGACGAATTGAGGACCTCTTCCCTTTTGAATTTTGAATTGTTGTAAAGTTATGAATTAAGCTATTGAAATCTCATTTACGAGAAGTCAATATAAATGATAGTTTATCGCTGTCGCAAGCCTGCATACCTTCAATTAAAAGAGGGGTTAAAATGATAAATGTAATGTGAATGATTTCAACGGAGTTGGCATAGCTCCAGGCGAGTTTCCGGCGTTTGGTAGAACTAGTTGCCTCACAAATTGGTGAACATTTCATTCTGTCGGCATATGCATAAGTGGACGCTTGGCGCCACTCGTTACACGCGAGAGAGGCGGTGGCCCACGCAACCTACTTACTACGACTGCTCGAAAACTAATCAAGTCCTTTGTAGAACATTCAGCTGGGCGGGTAAGTGTGACAATTACTTCTTATCTCACATACCAAGGGACGACCTTATAACTATATTTACGAGCAAAAGAAACCGACTTCAAATCGAATGAAAGGACGCCTTCTCTGTATTTCTGAATTATCGTAGAAATATTACGAAATATTATCAGAACTTAACCACTACCTTTGAAGTACATCCTTTCCAATAAAAAATATCAATAGTTAAAAGGTGAGTTCGAATCAATGACGTTTCGTTTCACAGATGTACCCCAAACATATTATAATACTGTCTATATTGCATGCATTATTTATCAATCAATATCTCCAAATAAATATTACACACCCACTCTCGCACACATACAAAATATAACAACATAAAACATACTACATTAATTATTTTATTGTTATTAACTTTTAAGCGTTCCGTAATAGGTAACTATGATAAGAGTGAGTTGTTCAAACGCATTCTGCGGCCCGCCGGTACTGATAGTGCGCACACCACTTCCCATTGCGCAAACACTTTATAGGACTTTCAAACAATGGCACCGTTTCCCCGGCTCGCTGGGCCCTTTCATCTCCAACGACTATCGATTATTATTTAGACCTCACGGCTTATGTTACAGGCGGCAGCTATTTCAATGCCACTAAATAATACAATGTTAACAAAACTTTGATATCCGTAGTATAATGTAGTATATTGATGTTAGTCAAATATCTTAAAGTATTTATTTATAACTTTCACCAACAAAGTAAACATAATTCACAAGATATACAAAGAAAAAAGATAAGTGTTACTTGAACTACAGGTGTAAACAAAACAAGAAAGATCAAACAGAAATATAGTGAAAAAAGAAGTCAAACTGTCAAAACAAAAATCTATGAGCTCGTATAAAATGCCTGATGCATGTTGTTTTTAAACGGAATTTATCTGAGAAAATATCTCTGTAAATGATTAAGGAGTGACTAAAACAACACATGAAGAAAACAACCGTCAGGTAATTAAATGTGGGAAGACAGTTAATCTTGAGAATAGATTCAAGGTTGAAAGTTTGTCACTGTCATAGTTGTAGTAGATTCAGCCCTGTAGTTCTGGGCTCGTAAAATACGGTATCCCCGGCCTATCGTAGAAGGTGACTAAAAGGGTCCTCGAGTTCACTGGGCGATAAGGGTGGGGCCGTCATCGTCCGCTGCAGTGGACCCGGGAAGAAGGCTATATCGGCTGGTCTGTGTCGCTTTGTTCTGCAAGGGCGCTGGGGAAGGGATGCGTTCCACTGTAGATCCCGACCACCATGCACCGAGGAAGGGCCACCCCACATAACCCCGTCTTCCTTCCAGATTTAAATGACATCGTAGAGGGGCGAAATAGTATTACCCTCGTTATCCCGGCATTCAGTTTCGACGATTGATTCGAGATTCAAGGAATCAACTACCAGCAAAGAGAGTCCGTGGAGGAAAGAAAGAAAAAGACGCACGAATAAATAAATGTGTTAAATAAAAAGGTGTATTAATATTAAAGGCAACACTACTTTACATTTTTATTTTAATACCATAAATTATTCAATATATGAGAAAACATAGATTACCTACGGGTTGATAAACGACCTAAAGCAGGACTTCCGGTGGACGATTGCCGGATGTTGCCACACGCAGGATAACTTAAAAGGGTCGCAAGTGTTTCGGCAAAACATAATTATTATTAATACTCCATTTCCTTTATTTCGAGAAGATTTGTTGTGCACATAAAATTTATCAAATTGTCATTTTTTTAAAACACTAAGTGAATAATTTAGGCATAGAACATTAGTTCAAGAGATAACTTGTTTTTTGTTGTATTTGCAAACCTGGGTTTAACTCTTAATAATAGATTTAGAAGCTTGGTTATAACGGAAAAGTGTATCATGAAATAGAATTGTGTGACACGTAGAACAAATGGACGAGGGAAGAGAGAAAATTGGCAAAGGAAACTTGTACATCGAATGTACATATAAAGAAGAGAGACGTTTAGAGTGCAAGGGATTTCTATGAACTTGGAAGAGACAAGAGACGTTTGTGTCTGTGTCGAAGAAATTCGTAACCTCAAGCCTGTGTCAAGCAAGATCGCTTTTACTTATTTATTTTTTGTTGACAGGAAATTAAATAAACTTTTTTTGTTGACGGGGGGAAATCTTCAAGAAGATACCCCAACTTCTAGGGGGAAGGAGTGGATATGAACCCCATTCCTATCCACTAAAACCCCCCCGATAGCCCTGCCTCGGTGCACGGTGAGGGGCTCCGGGATCTTCAGTGGATCGCACCAGAGTATAAAAACTTTTCTATGGCGTACAGGTCATGTTTATAGTGATGTTATGTTTACTAAAGTCCCATGACAGTCTTTTAATCAATATAAGGAATTACAGAGTGTTAAATTAGGGAAATTTTAGCCACGAGTTGTGCATAATTATTGTATTCTAGCGCGATCGTTTCAAGTTCCCCTCCTCCATACGTAAGTATCCTTCTTACACAAAGTAACAATAAACCTAATAGAACTATATAAGAAATAACAGAACACGCTGTATTCAAAGTCGCGACGATGTTGACGTCATCACAATTTTAGTTCCACGTTCATCCGCGCGGCGCTAGTGCACCATTATACCGTTAACGCAGACGTAAGTCAGATTGCGAGGGCGGGGAGACGGCCTAAATCTACACTATACAGTTGTGAGAAGATAACTTACTAATAACGCGATTTCATTTACTGGTATCCGTAGATTAACACAACTCTTGTGGCATATTAAAGTAATATGCATTTTAAAATTGGTAGCGCCTCTGCCACGGCTTCTGTTTTTCCGTACCATGGACCTCGAACAATACCGACATTATGTAGTGGTATGTTATACTTCTGCGTTTCGACTGTTGTCCCAACAACTTAAAGCGTTGGTATCGAACGGGAGGCTCACTTAAGATCAGGTGAACCGTGTGACCCTTTGTCCCTTAATCCTTGAAAGATTCATGTTACAGTTTCACAGAAAACCGTCTATTACTGGCGTAATCCAATAGAAGTATCTGATGGAACCGTGCTTCGGCTCTCTAAGGCAACCTCGACAGCTGCTATCACGTCTAACCTATGTAATTAAATAATTAAACAACATTATAATCTTACATGCGCTCGGCGGTGAAGGAAAACATCGTGAGGAAACTGTCTTATAAAGTTTTCTAAAACGTGTGAAGTCTGCCAATCCGCACCGGGGCCGCATGGCGGACTATGCCCTTATGGTACTTGGCTCTTTACAGTGGGACATATATATGTAGGCAGTAACCTTAACTTTTAATAAACCGGCACGACGATTCGATTCCCATAAAAGGCATTTAGAAATAATAATTTTGCATGGATGACATCTGCCGGAAATTGTTACAGAATTTTTTATTCAATATACCCTAACGGAAGCTTTTTAAGATCGCTTATGTCATTATGTGTAATAATTACAATGAGGCTTGCGGTCTCCTGCGGAAACCGCTGATAAGCAAGTGGCTGTCCCCATCACGCATCGGCCGCCCATTCTCAAAATATCCTCACTTGGTTTGTGTCCGGTGTAAACAGGAAACCATATAAGTTTATTTTATTAATTGTTTTAATTTAAATTAATATTTTATTACAAGCTCTTCCGTCCGCCAAAACATGCTAGAAACAGATTTCAGATTTCGTTTGTCAGAGTTTATAATTATAATAAATACAAAAGAAGAGATTCTATTTAGTTACAGTTATTAAACTTTTTTAAATGCTCTAATTGTAGTTTGCTCGTATTGGGGTATCACAAATGTTATAATATACGGTTACGTCTGCTGTTACTTTCCACTTAATACACTAACACTAATAAAAGACTTAAAGTTATAATTAAGGAAAGCTTGGAAAGGCTATTTTAAATCCTAAATACGAAAATGTTTAGATTTATTTACGCTCTTAAATTATTTTCTTAAAGCGGGCAAAGCAATTCGTGTAGACAAGTCCTAAGTGGTGGGAGCAAATTGTTTAAGGGGCAAGCTAATTGGTGCCGCCGGATGGAGGGGCTGACGGTATTGTAGGTACAGTGATGCCTATCGCCTTTGCTTAATTGAAACTTAACTTGGCGAAGGAGCTTTTTGGAATGGCAAAAATGATGCTCTTTTAGTTTATAACGATTGTATTGCTTCATTGTATATGAAAATCTATGGGCAGAAGAACGCAACATTTTGCAACCCGAGAAAGCAGAACAACGGCTCGGTCTATTCCATCGGTTAGATAACTAGAAATTCTTGAACATTATTTACGTGCATTCAGCACGTAAATATAATCCGTTTCCATGAATTGTTCGGTATATATCCCGTTGACAATTTCCACCATCGATCATTACGATAAAAGTCGAACAAATATGATTTTTTTTCGATATCATCTCGATGCTTTACATTCTACTACCAACTCTACTTACTTGGTTTCAAGGTCATAAATGCTATAGAGAAGGGACTCATGGACGAGGGTGTTCACTAAAAATTAAAAAGAGCAAAAAGCCCTTTTTCCTGTTTACCTTATTCCCGGTAAAAAGTACAATATCTTACCATACGTTATCTCTCGAAGAAAACACCGGTCACGGCAGTGGTTAACGGATAGGATATCTATCTAGTATAACGATGAAATTGCGCAGAAAATAAAATCTTAACAATAAACTACAATATTACTTAAAGTACTTTATAGATAACAGTTTCCGATTACAATGTAATTTCATGTTTTTATAATTATGCGCAAATTTTTCATGTGTATATTTTTTCCACGTCAGCTGCCTGCGATGCGCTGTTGGCGAGATAATAATCATAACTATAATTGCACAGATAAAAAATACGATAATAGCGGATTATACTGCGTTTTAAAATGCGCACACGCGAGTCGTTAGCGCTGGGGTGGGAAGGTGAGGGTATAGGTGGGACTCGTGTTTTAACTAGGTGTTAGAAATATGTTGAGAATTTTTATTAAATTATTGTAATAACTAGTAAGTATACTGTTGATTTACCACTGTTGGATTTTGTATAATATTACCAGATATCTCTGCCTAACCCTATGAATATAGGGTGTGAATCGTACAGGACCTAATAAGTTATTGGAGAGGTAATGATCTTATCACGATTGTAACACACATGCCTGAACATACCTTCATATCTATACAAATAAATAAAATTTGAGTCTGTAATATTCAAATAATCGCTTTTTCCTACAAGGGTAAATTTGTATATACTAGCATATACCAAAATAACAGTTTTTGTCCGTCTGTATGTTCATCCGGATAATCTCAGAAACAGAGGCAGATAGCTGATGTACGAGTTATAACTTAGGCTACTTTTATTTTAGAAAAATTGAAATAGATAGTTTTTATCGCGGGTAACACCGCGGGGCGCAGCTGGTATTACACAAAAGCTTTGATAGTCTGATAGCTAAATATAGTCGCAGTTCGTATCCCAGTCGACTTGTACCAATGAATTGCCGTTTTTCGGTTTTTTAAGTACAAATAATCACTTGCTTAAAGTTTTCGCCCGGAGTTTGGCTATCAGCTTGCCACCAGTCATATGGGACCTAATAAGCTTGGTGAAAACGGACAGCAAAAGCTATCTCTGTCTGTCTTTGGTTAAAAAAGCGAAACAGCTTATATTATTTGTGTTGGTAACGATCAGAGATCTGAGATAACTAGACAAAGTTTTCTCAAACAATTAAGTGGCAGGTGCGTTCAGGACGACATGAAAAAGTACGCCCAAGCCACATTTGCTATTTTGATGATATACACGTTTTATAACAGCCGCAATTAATTCACGTTGAATTACCTCTATAATTGGAACTAACAGTTGAAAGCTAAAAGAGAAACACTAATGATTTGTTTTTGCCAACATTTTGGCCAAAACAAAAAATTAATCATATTCAATTAAATTTATCATAATTAATGACAGCATTAAACATTTATCAATTACATCAGCGATGATTTCTATTATGTGATAAAGACCGTTTCAGTTATCTTATCTATTGCTTACATTCTTAAATGTTTACAAACTTATAATTGTTATTATATAAATTTACTACTTGTGACCCGCGTTACTCCCGTTTTTTTTGTTAACTGGGAGGAAATCTTCCAAAAAGGTACCCCGCCTTCTGGGGGGAAAGCGGCGGTTATGTGGGGTTTGACCCACTAAAACCTCCTCGGTAGCCCTTCCTCGGTGCATGACGAGGGGCTCCGGGATCTCCAGTGGAACGCACCGGAGCCCGTCTGCACCGTGCTCTAGTAGAGCACATCCCGGGGGGGAGGTTACTCTCTCCCCCCCTATGCCCTCGCGGTGCAAGGCGACACGGGCCAGCCGATGTCGCCTTCTTCCCGGTTCTACCTTGGCTGGCTACAGAAGCCCCCTTGGCGCCCGTGGACCGGAGGTCCCTTTTAGTTGCCTTCTACGACAGCCAGGGGATACCATAGTCTTATTCTTGAGAGCCTAGAACAACAGGGCTGCGGGCCGGTCTACTACCGGCCCGCCTGCGCCATCTCCGAACGGGATCGGCCCTCTCCCGATCCCGTTCGATCCCGTCCCGACCCGCTACCGCCGCCGGCGGGGAGAGGTCCTCGCGTTGTTACCTGCGGTTACGATACGAAAAACTATTTATTATTTTTTTTCTAAAATAAAGTAACCTTAGTCCTTTTTACATCAGCTATCTGCCAGTGAAGTCCTGTCAAAATTGGTCTAGCTATATAATAGTAGCCAGAGATTAGCCTAGACAAACGGACAGACAAAAATGAAGGGTAAATAGCCTAATGGATTTGGTTAATATTATATAAACAGACACTTCAATTTGATTTATTCAATACACTAAAATGTATGTACAAAGGCTAAGGCCGAGGTTCACTATCACGCCTTTATCAAAAATAATGTACGTAGTGACTAATGCTATTTCATAAATGGGACGGCTCGAACAATCGAGAAGAATTCGAATTTCGAACCTAAAACCCAGCTAGGCCTTCAATGCTATGGTATTTTCTTTTCACAGCTATGCTTCATATAAGAAATTGTGTCATAGATAGTCAGGGTAAAGTGGGCTAAGTACGTTAGTGTTCGAATTATCTTGCTTAATAAATAATCTATTCTCGCTCCAATAGAGTTAGGGATGTGGACTGAATAAGAAGCGTGTTGACACTAATAGGGCGGGCCGGAGTGATCCAGTGCATATGCGTGTGCGTTAATTTATATTATTTTGGTAAAGCGTACCCAGCCTGCTTCGTCGGGCTAGATTTAGCTTTATTTTTAAATTAAAATTTAATTTAACTCTGACAAAATATTAAATTATTCATTTGTCTCCGTATTCATTCTCTTCTCGAGCGGGTGAAGATCATTAGCTACACCCATATACATGCAATATACTCCATTGTACTTCAATATGATTAATAATGATATAAATATACACAACGCATCTGTCAATACAAATCTGGGTTATAAAACAATAGAATATCATCATAGTAGATACAAGATGTATTTGACAGTTCAAAAAGAGGAGTGCTCCGATCGTCACCAAACTACAGGATTACTTGCCAGGTCAATCTAAAGATTCCCTGAAAGTTTCATTGAAATCGGTCCAGCCGTTTCGGAGCCTATATAAAACATACCCACACACTTTATCTTTTAAATACATCGATTTTGGTAATATTGCACTTGTATAACATGTGTATAAAATATTCACATTACTTTGGGTTCGAAATTACATCACAGCTCATAAAGCACATCATTGGCGTTAGTTCTCAACCGACTTCAAAAACAGGACTTCAATTCGTCTACATGCTTTTTTATGTTTGTTATCTCATTACTTTCGACTGGGTTAATCGATTTGGATGATTCTTTTACTATCTTTTGCTAGTGCATCCAATTCCAAAGTAGTAGGACTTCACCTCTCTTTTCAATATTTACCAGGCATTGCAGGTTTCCTCGGGATGTTGTCTTTCATCGTCGACGGCGTTTTCATATTCTATTTATTCCTCTTTCACACCGGCACCGGAGATAGAACTTAATCTGATCTTTTACTAAAGAACGTGAGGGTAGTGTCCGGACACTGCCACGCGCCTCTGTGACCGTTTGGCTAATTTTTTTAAATTGATTGATCTTAAAATCACAGTCTTTCGTCACTTGAGGCACAGAGTTAATAAATACGTTGTTACTAGGATACCATAAAACGTATGGGTTGTTAATTCTCCAAAACTCGTGTTACAATTGCGACACACTACTCCAGTTATAATATAAAAAATCACTATGTACCACAGAGCGTGGCCTAAGAGAAGCGGGCAGTTTGCCTTGAGTTAACTTGCAGCTGCAACGTTCTACAAGGGGGGCTATTTTTGAATCTGCTTTTTGCTCTTATTCACTTATCTACCGGTTTCATTGTGTAGTTAAAGAATCGTTGGGCGAGATGTTTCTTTCTATCTGTCGTGAATTTTTTCCTCAAGTTATCTCTGATATAGATGCAATTGGCGTAGCAATCTTTAACATGCAAGTCAAAGATGCGTTTTGCTTATCATTTACAGAGTAAAATTTATTTAAGTGTTTGTGGCATTTCACTCTTGTGCATAAGCTGTAAAAAGGTTAAAATAAAATCGGTCAAGTGCGTGTACTAAACACGCAGTGCAGTGTTCCGTATATATATATATTATTTTCCTTACGATATGTTGCTGTTATCATCGCTTATTTCTAATGTACTTTCATTGTTTACTTTGTTTTGTTGATAAGAGTGCTACCTCTACAGTTACTACAATTTTTTTATGCATGATTTTTGAAGGTGTTGTTGGAGCATGTCCTGGTTTCCGCGTCGTAGACGCCCCGTTGCATTGTTATTAGTTTCTTCGCGACCGCTGCGTCACTGTTTCTTTATTCTCATTTAATCATTTCCAAGGCCGAGGTTTCGAATCAACAATAATGTCAGATCGATTGTATGACATGTCTTCGCAAAGAGGCGTTTCCTCTATTTGCATATTATGTTGAGGCTATATATATCCGGCAGTAGCGTCTACCCTAAAGAATTATTACATTTGTAAGCTAAGTTACTCAACTTAAGTTGAATTTACTTTATCAATATCACTCTTCGGTTCACCTTACGATTTGTTCACCTTACGTTCATTGGTATATTCCATATTACTAGCTATGTTCTCGATCAAATACGATATTGAGGTCCTCGAGTCTATCATTATCTAAAGGCCGACAATGGTTCAGAAAGTCCATTGATACAGTTCAATAATTATCCGGTATTTCATAAAAACAGCCGAGCATCCGAGTCCTAGCCGTAAAAATATATTTTTTTTATTTTGTTTCTTAAATGCAAAAATTTGAGTAAATAAAACGACTTCAATTCGAATCAAACACTAATACGACTTTCTTTTTTTCCGTTATCATAGTTATATTACGACTTTCTAGCGCCTGTGGATCATTGTTGTTTTGGAGTAATTACCTAACAATTATCATAAATAATCAATAACCGTCTTTTTTGCAGCCGGTTAAAAATTCTTCCACTTATTAGTAAAGGAAGAAAAAGTATTATTCTTTATGTTATAATGAAGTAATATTTAAAAATTTACACAGAATGCTACACACACACACTTTATAAAGCTCAAGTCCGGTCGTGTGTAGAATACTGCTGTCACATTTGGGCAGGCACTAATTCCATCTCGCAGCTTTGGGTTCGGTGGAAAGGCGGCCTAAGAGGCTATTTGGAGACGCAGCTGAAACAAAACTGCTTAGTCTTGAGCATAGGCGTAAGGTAGCTAGCCTTTTGGTTTTCAACAGATTGCATTTTTTAGAGTGTGCTCAGGAATCAAGATCTAATTCCCCCATCTCCGTTTCATCATCTTTCGACTCATCTTTCATTGGTCGTACAGCAAGGGACTGGAATATTTTAAAGATTAGAGTGAATAGGCCATCCACTATTATATTTCCACTTAACATCACGTGAGATCGTAGTAAGCACTTACTTAGAAAGCATAAAAAAAATCTAAATCGTAGCAATCTCTATACTAGTATTAGAATCGATTACCGCTTTGACGGAATCAAATTATAAGGATTCCTTATTCCATTACAGAACCCTAACATTATGCTGTGCATAATAAAATAAAAACCTTGTACACATGCTTGTGAGCTTTCAAGCATCAATAATGATATAATCAGCATTTAATATAAGAAAAATAATAATATCCAAGCGGAGTGTACTCACTCATTAAGATGGCACGCAAGAAGATAATGTCCATACATTAAAATATAAATGGTACATCTCTTAAGGGTTAAAGACATATGCTGTTTCTAAAGATCGATTGTTTTGAGATGCTTCATGAATATTTCATATAAATTATATTAGTTAAAGACAGATATTACATTCGTAATATTACAACAATCTTCATATATGCTAGGCCAACTTGGAATTATGTAGAATTAAAATTTTCTGTAAGGGACGAGGCAAACGAGCATGTGCCTCGCCTGCTGTTAAATGATCCCGTTGCTCGGAGGCAAGGAGCCTTCATGAAGGCAGTAGTTATGTGAGATTTCTACTCACTAAAACTTCTCTGACTCTCCGGCTCTCTTGGTGCACTGGTGTTCCTTTACGGGTCGACGTATGACCTCACTTGCTCATCCCCGTGTTGCCTTCTCCATGACGTTCCCAATTTTAGTCCCCTTCTACGACAGCCATGGGTTACTTTACTCTAATTATGCCCACCCTGAAGTATAACAAGGTGCTAAGTACCTTATTATCATGAATTAGATGATGATCGAGTTTTGCTCGGTTTTTTATATAGTGATTCTTATCCTCAACCGAACCACTGCACCATCTTTTTGTTTCAAAATTTGTGATCTAATTTTTCTGTATATCCTGCCATTGTCCGTTGCATCCCAATAACACCTATCTCCGCATGCTGTCTTTTTTTGACATGAATATCGACTACTTTATTGATTGATCACTAACCATGACACAGTTATTTTATAAATTTTTGATTTTCTTGGTCTAACGTCAAACCGCTCTTTAACCTGCCGTTGCTTAGGAACGTCAAAAACTGAAATAAAAAAAAACAAAAAACTCTTCGGAAACCCCTGGATAGAAAAATTCATAAAAACCAGGGGAGACGTTTCCGAGATTTATATTTATATACATACAAGAATTGATCGTTTAAAGAAATTAGATTAAATTTATACGTATATTATATGGGTACGTATTAAATCTACTCACTACCCATTAGATTTAACAAGTGGCTAATAAGGCCGTACTCTAATGATTTCGATTCGGAACGCCTACTTTTGTGTTGTGTTTTGTTCAAAAAGATAATGGTGATATATAGGTCACGTGCTTAGGCATGATTGATACGATCTCCAAATTCAAATAATGGGAATAGGAACAGGCGAAAGGAAAAGTCAAGAATGCATTTGGGACGCATTTGAACTTTTAATTGAGTTTTTTAATTTTTGTATTAAATATTTATTATTAGACTCGGTATAAATTTCACATAAAGGTAATATTGCACGACATTCGGTGGTTCTTGGCTGCTGAAAATCAGCGCTGTGGCAGCCTTGCGAGAACATTTTGTGCTATTTTTCTGTTCCTTCTTTTGTGTCTATTGTAAAGTGTTTGTTTATTATGATGCCAATAAATAAAATGTCTATGTGGAAATATCAAAACTATATTATAAAACTAAATGACTATATTGGAAATCAGCCCTCTCAGAAGATCATATTATGGGATAGTATCTATAAAATTACGTTCTTTAGAGCCGTCTTCAGTTTATTGTGGTAAATCAGTTCATTCCGCACCATATTTATTCAGTGAATCAGTTAAAAACGTCGTGCCAAGACGTCGTAGACAATAATGTAAGTTTTATTACTTACGTTCATAAACACGCGAATTCCTTGTTTGTGAGTTTCGCGAATGTTGTGTTATTTGTCTTAAAACATTTACGACCCAGTAAAGCCAAGCTATGCTTCTTTATTTATTATTAGGAGGATTTTTCGACCAACCTGTATAAGAAAGTTGGATAGCTGTACCTGAATGTTAGTGATTTAAATTATAATATAATCTCTTTCGACATTCTGTTGATTTTTGTCATTTTATTTGACCTGTTTACTATTATTCCGTATTTAAATAATTTTATTTCGTTCATTTTATTTCATTTTTCTTATAATTAAATAAAATTAACAAATGATTCATCACATAATTCAGATATATCAAATGTATTATATCTGAATTACGTGATGAATCATTGTAATCTGAGTAAATAAATTTAAAAATGTTTATAAAAAAAATTACATTTTGTCTAAGAACCAACCTGATGGTTGGAGAACCAATAATTAGCTCGCTTGTATACAGTGAGGTTTTTAGTTTCTGGTTTCCGTCGATAAAAAACGTCCACCGGTGCGTTCCACTGGAGATCTCGGAGCCCCTCGTCATGCACCGAGGAAAGGGCCACCGGGGAGGTTTTAGTGGGTAAGAACCCCACATAACCGCCGCCTTCCCCCCAGAAGGCGGGGTATCTTTCTGAAGATTTCCTCCTCGTCAACAAAAAAAAAAAAGATTAAAAATAAAAGAAGAAAACGTGTAAAATGTAAAGATTGAGCATTGATGAGTTGGTATACTTCGAATATAATTAGGCGGTATTCAAAATGCCGGAAACAATGTTCATATCTTGAATAAACGCGCAATTAAATATATTTATGGGTGAGCAGACACCCGAGCGCGGTCGGCACCACTATAAAACAGATGCCGACGGCGAGATAACACGTAGAATATCATTCACGGCTTTCATTTCGTTTGATGCGACACGTTAAACTCTCTAATTTCCACCTTGACACGTTTAAACTCCGTTAAGAATAAATTAGATAAATAACTTGTCTTTCGGTGTATAAATTCAAGAAAACTTTTGTTTCATGTAAAAGTTAGCTTTAACGGCTGTAGAACTATGATAGTGAAGTTCTTAGTTGGCTTAGCTTTTTGCCTTTCTATATGGTATCATCATCATTAAAATCTTTTTTTTGTGAACGGGGAGGAAATCTTCAAAAAGACACCCCGCCTTCTGCAATGTGCTTAAGGAGAGCACTTCCCGGAGGGGAGGTTACTCCCTCCCCCCCCGTGCCCTAGAAGTGCAAGGCGACACGGGCCAGCCGATGTCGCCTTCTTCCCGGGCCCAAGGCCCCTTGTCGCCCAGTGAACCCGAGGCCCCTTTTAGTCACCTTCTACGACAAGCAGGAGATACCATAGTATTATTCTTGAGAGCCCAGAACTACAGGGCTGAAATCAACAAAACCTATCAATTCACTGCTAGAAGGCCTTCCCTCAATGTCTTGTGCCATACACGATGTTCCGCTTTACGCATCCAGCCACTTCCGACTATCCTTATCAGGTCGTCAGTCCATCTGGAGATAGGTCGCCCTGCGCCTCTCCGACCAGATGTGGCCGGCAAACATTTCAACTTGCTGACTTCGACACCTAACTACCGTTGTTAAAAAATAAAGCGTAACATTAACACAACGTTCATCAGTTTTTAACATTGTTTCATTGGGCACATCACTACAAGTGTCACCAGAATAACACAAATGTAATGAAACGAGAAATACAAAAGTAGATATTGTCACGTTCACACGTCAGCAAGCCGGTCGTCAGTTGACTCTGTCATTTGGCGGGAACATCAGCCAGCGTGTCGCACTGGCTTATGTAAATATGAATAAAAACAAAACCGACTATAATATACCGCGTAATCGTCGAACAAACACGGCGGTGCGGGCGCGGACCGGTTAAGGGTAACCGTTCAATTAGCGACACCGAGCGTGCAATTAGGCCCGCCGCACACTAAGCCGCAAAAAGCTGCCGGGCCCCGGCGTGTATCGCACAGTGAGATAATCGCCGTAGACACGGATTGCGGTCGTGCTATTGCGTTAGATTAAATTAAACGCTTCCCACTTGACTGGTTATAAAAACATAGGCTACTACTGAACGCGATAAGGACAACGGTCTGAATGATAAATGTAGAAATAAGTCCAGGAGCCAATTAGAGTGGGAACAAAATTGTTTACGGTCCTAATTAAAGTTTCAACTACCATTTCAGCATTGTTTATAATAAATTAAACAGTATTTTTTTAGATTTTCCCGCAATTTATCGTAGTATTAGATAGATTAATATTGGATAATGTTATTGTACACAGAAAGCAAATAAGAAACAAATTACAAAAATAAAATTAAAATGTATCATTTATTCTTTGAAATAAAAAAGACAAATAGATTGTATTATTTGCATTAAAGAATGAAATAATTAAAAATGTAATATGTAGAAACGATAGATCTTAATCATAGACTAGTCATTTAGCTAATAATTTGTATGGGAAAGTCTAAATCCGAAGTATAGAAATGACAGTAAATTTTGTAATAATTCTATAAAATATGCTACTTAAAACTACTGTAGTCTCAAATAAACTTGTATTAGTACCTTATTTAATCGTGGAAAGCAAAGATTTATTGCATTAGCATCTTTTCTTACTACGGGTAATGATCCGAGGAATTGTTTGGGTTTTCCGTTCGCTCAATTACACGTTCCTTCATAGTAAAAAAAACTCCAAGCAGATTACTATTGAATAGTTTATCTCGTAATTTCTAAGAATATTTGGCCATTGTGTGGGTGTCGAAGTGACATAGGGGCGAAAAAATATTTACGTTATGTTTACCAGTCAATAAAATAAAACCTTAAAATCCAATTTCATTCTACCTTCAAAACAATTGCTTATCCTAGAAGATGTTGTGAACTGAGTTATGTAGTAGTATTATAAACCAATCTGAATTCAAAGTAAATTTGCCTTAACAAATTCTCAAGAACTTTAGAAGTTACATAAAGAAGTTGGAAACAGTAAGATCAACGATGCTCCACGTAACATCATTTTCCTATTATCCAATACTTCGTGGCTGCGAAACTTTCCGACAACTTGGAGTCTTATGCGGTGTACGGAGGTGAGTGTATAACCGACCTCATAAATCATCATAAGTGCTGAGGTCACGGCTGACATTCTACAATACTTAATTGAGGTTAAAAAATATTATGAATGTTTGTGTTGTATATGTTTTATCTGTAAACTGCATAAACAATGTTATCAAATTACATATAAAATGGAATACATGCCTAATATATATAGAATATAAAAGGTTATCGTTTGCGAAATTTAAGAAGGTTCAAGGTGAAGCTTTCGAGGCGTCTTAGCTGGTGACCGTAGTGCAAAAAAAATCAAGCCCGCCATTCGACTATTGACGTGAACTACCTCCAGACCCAAATTTCATCTTATTTGTTTATCTTTCAATGGAATATATATATAGACATTTATAGAATGATATAACACACATTAAAAATAATGAAAAATAGACAAAACACAGTTAAAGTTACACGGACAAATAATACAAAACAAATGATGCCAAAATCGTGCACCATATGCTGTCGCAAGGATGCAACAGCGCTGATTTTCAGCGGTGCCCGGGACTACCTATATATATATATATTTATATTTATATATGTAGAAAAGAGAATGTGTTTGGGTATGTTCCGTATAGGCTCCGGAACGGCTGGACCGATTTCAATAAAACTTTCAGGGAATGTTCAAATTGACCTGGCGAGTAATCCTGTAAAATTTGATGAGTGTGTACTACTCTTTTTGAACTGTCAAATACAGTATTTATTTACTATGATACTACTACTACGGGTATGATATTGTATTTACTGATATGTACATGGGTGTAAGTAATGATCTTCTCCCACTCGAGAAGAGAATGAATACATAGAAGAGAATATGGAGAGAAATTAATAATTTAATATATTGTGATAGTTAAATTAAATATTTAATGATGTAAGTTTATTGTTTAAATAAAATAAAGCAAGGCTGGGTACGCTAGTGAATAGTAAACTTTATTTTAATCAACAATCGATTATATTAATGTAATTTACAGAAGCTGAATTCCAAATATCAAAAAAAAAATCTAAAAAACGAGGCAAAATAAAGAAACCTATCGAAATAAATTGGTTTAGAATTGTTTGCAATGTAGCATGCCATAAATATTTATGTACTGGCCCTTAAATTACAAAAATGTTTTTTTTTTTAAATTGTTGGCATTTTTTTTTAAAAAGTGACGGAAATGATACAGGCTTGTTAAAAGTCAAAAAATCATATGCTCTCAATTCAATAATTCTCCCTTATTTAAAAATTTATTACCACGTTCTAGTAAAGCTTTGTAAATCGGCATCCGTGCTACTTGCAACCGGCGTCTTAGAGAAAACGAGGCTGAGGCACGGCGGCAATTTTTCGAGAGTAAATTTGTAACGGTTGCGCTCGCCAGCTACACGGCGGACCACCGAAGTAGAAGATACCGCAAACGCCATTACCGACATTTTGTTAAGCGTTTTTCTTTTTTTTTTGTGACCGACCTACACTGTCAGTCATTGATACTGGCTGATACAGTTTCACCGAAGTGTGTAAGGTAAAGCACCTACCTAGCCTCTATGGGGAGCAACTCTACTCAAGGGCTCCCTGGAGGGAACCTCGACATAAACGATTACTCTAATCTAATCTCGAAATAGTGAAAGGACCAAACCACCACTCTGTCTGACTGAGCTTTAATCGCAAAATTATCACGGCATTCAAATAGCTAACTCTTAAATACCGTTACATATAAACAAAATCTTTGACGGTTTACCAGAAAAAAAAAGTGTTTTACAATACTATATTAAACTCGTAAGAATTTTTTTTAAACATAAATATTTGTATTAAATCTAACATGGATATTCGTTGGCCTTAAATTTTTTCCTCCACGTTTTAATTAACGACTATAAAATGACAATTTATTGGACATATAACCATTTATAAAGTTTAAAAGTGTTTCGTTTTAAATAATTATGTAATTGTAGAGAGCTTGAAACTCGTTTGAAGAATATAAAAGACCCAAATCAACCAAATGATGAATCTAATAAAGACGCGACGGATCACGGTTGAAGTGTGCGGGAAATGACGTGTAGCGATAGGCTGTTAACATCGACGGGCAACATTTGAAATTCAAATTTCCGATACGAATCCGTATGAATTCGTCGCGTCGGAATCTATTGTTTGTCCGTGAAAACAATTGATAGCGGCCAATTGCGACCGCAGTGTGCCGCTGTTATGAATACCTATTATACTTTTGTGAAGAAAGATGAGGTTTTATATTTAAAAAATATATCGAGGTCCCACAACCAAAACACACCTAACTCTTGCGATAAGTTACTCAAAATAGACAGCGCTCTAACAGCCCTATTGATGGTCATTAAACAGAATATTTTTTGACCCAAAATCAAAGTTTACTGAATTTTTAATCGATTTTCAAAAGTCTACCAGCATAGCTTCGTAAACTAAGGGCTAATGCCAATAAAACTAAACATATTCCTATACCAAATAAAATATGGGGTAACAGACATACAATCCACCTCTATGTTTTAAAAAGAGAAGCAGGACAAAAATAAAGAGTGATTTGAAATAAGCCTAATTAACAGACCCGAGAACCAAAGACGTTTAACGCAAAGATATGACATGGAACACAAAATAACGGGAGCAAAGAAGAACACAGAAACGAAAGTACGATAATGTGCCTAAATAAATAATAAACATATCGGTACGATATTTTAAGTTCATAATTTTTATAAGAAATACTTCAACAAACAACATTGCTCGTTTACGAAACACATTTAAATAAAAATACACACAACAAACATTTGTTATTCGTTGCACAACAAAATGAATTTACCCGCCCGCGGTCGTTGATCAAACTTTAACTATTTTCGGCGAAAACTACTTTCGAAGTAAGTCTACACAGCTCGAGAGCTTTACGGCTAAATCGGGTTCTCTCGGAGTGCTCCCATCTCTGTTTGGGAAGTGTTAACAGATACGTGTTCCGATACAACGGGAGTGTTTACTAACAGTCCGTTGCTAAGCAACAAATATTGTGTCTGTTCTGCATTTGAACACTTTCGAGAAATTATATGTGTCTAAATATAGGTAATTTAATATCTTATATTATGCTAGCGACCCACCTTCACATTACTTCGGCTTTTTACCTTACCCGATTTACAATTGAATCGAATGGAAAAAATTACTATAGAAAGTTATCATTTTTTTAAGAAAAAAATAGGTTTTAGATACTAAGTACTTTCTACGAAATGCGTATAAGTATCATCATGTCCTAATTCGGTTTATGGTCATCAATCATCACAATGGTAGTACACAAACTGAATTTATTTTAGCGATACCAACAACCAAATATTATGCCATGACCCAAATAATGTCTAAGAGTATTGGAACAAACAAGACGGCAATTTGTCGTCGCGATCTATTTAGCATCTAATTCCTCGCTTATTTTTAGAATACATATTTACACTCACGGTTGTCGCCTTGCGGGGTAGATAGAGTCAAGGTTTAAAAGCCAATCGTTGTCGATATTGTTAATTGATTTAAAGTGGCAAGTAAAAAAATGCAGTGATAGCCTAATAGCTGTTGTTCGAGTTCATGATGTTACAACCAGGAGTTCGCATTTCAGTCGGTTTGTAGAGCACTTCCCAGGAGGGGGGGGGGGGGAGTTACTCCCTCCCTATACCTTATGTATATATATATATATACATAAATACGTATTTATTTATTATTACGTATTTATTTTTTTATATATAGTGGAATGATATGGCAGCTCAGTGAACTGAGTGGCGGAACCTCATAAGGAAAGGGTGTACGCATCCTATCCTATGACATCAATAACGGTGTATTTACGTGTGCCCAATGCGGACGCACTTTAACAAGGAATAGTGGTTATGCAAGCCACATGAGGGCACACTCAAGAGCTGCATGACCTGGCTCATGACTTGGCAGTCCTGAAGCGTCGCCGTAAATCGCGTAGTAGTCGCGTCGAAATCGGCAGGACATCATCATCATCGTCATATATACATACATATTTATAAAAGTTCTCTGGTATAAACCAAATAACAGCATCCAAAATTAATAATAATTTCGCACCTAATTGAAACCAACTTTAACTGTTAAATTTCATATTTCTGTCTACGTCATTTTTGTAAAAAGTGATACAAAGATTAATGATACTAATACCACATTATAATAAGGAATATCACATCGGACAGTGTAATAATTTTATATAATTGTACCCAAAATTAACCATAAAATTTGGCGGGATTTTTACGGAGTGCGCATTAGGAAGCGCCAGTGTCAACGACCTCGGAGGTGTGACGTAACCAGAATTACAAATCTGTAGGCAACAAACGTCTGCGAAATGAGTCGTGGAAATAACGAGTGAAAAAAAAAACTAAGTTTTTATAGCAGTTTTATCTTCATGATATTTATGCCTACATAAACAATTCTCTAGTACACTGATAATCTCGGCCGTTATAATGTATGGGGACAAAATATTTTATTTATTTAGTCACGTTTTATTCCTTTTTGACAATAATAAATAAATATATTAAATATTAATTGGAATAAGCATATTATAAAACGATTAATTTTGAATCTGTGGCTCTATTTTATTCTAAATCTATTAGGTATATAACCTTATTTATAAAAATAAAAATCGTGTTTTTATTTTTACGTTACTACGGGCGTGATGGCGCACTGATAGACATGTGGTATGTATATTGCAAAAGTGTCTGAGACGGCATGAACAAACACAAATATAGCATATTTATAGGAATATAATAAAGTTATAGGATTATTGGCGGCCAGAGAAAATATATTTCTTATTTATATAACACTTATTTTCATAGTGTGAGTGAAATAGCCCTCTGTATAGTACTATGAAACTTAGGTGTTCTATTAGTAGATCTGAACGGAGTCTGGAGAAGAATGATTATAGACAAGTAAGTTTTCTTTATGTCTACCCCATCCCATTAGTAGTATTTAGTCATAAGAGTTCAAATTTATATGTTGATATATTACGCAAATGTTTAGTATATATAGCATGTAGCGAATGATGTAATGGAATTATTTGAGAGTGTTTTGACTATGTGAAGGAAGCCGTATAACGCTATGGATTTATAATGACGCAAACTATTACCATAATAAAGTTATTAGATAAAACGGTGTTTATTTTTTTGCGCGTGCCGCAAAGTTCAAAGATCGTATTCGCGAGTTCAACGCCCTTAAATTGGTTAGGCACGATGAATATTGCCTTTTTTTTCTCGTTCGCCTTTTTGTCGCTCTAGCGTGCATTACCCCCTGTACTTACTAGCGATGTAACTAATATTACCATTCGCAAAAATTGAAGTGTACCGATAATCGCATTGGGAACAAATCGAGGCGAATATTTCCTGATCAGAATAGTAGCTACGTTAAAAATAAATTGTTTGTCAACTGATCTTAAGTGATCATAAACATCTATAAGAATTAGACGAGACTGTAGCAAGTGGAAGAAAGTTCAGCCCTGTAGTTCTTGGTTCCCAAGAATAAGACTACGGTATCCCCTGCCTGTTGTAGAAGGCGACTAAAAGGGGCTTCGGGTTCAATGGGCGCCAAAGGTCTTGGGGGCTTTTGTCGTCCGCCATGGTAGACTCGGGAAGAAGGCGACATCGGCTGGCCCGTGTCGCCTTGCATTGCGAGGGCACAGTGGGGGAGGGCGTAAACTCCCCGGGAAGTGCTCTCGATCCCGGAGCCCCTCACCATGCACCGAGGAAGGGCCACCGGAGAGGTTTTAGTGGGTAAAAACCCCACATAACCGTCGCCTTCCCCCCGGAAAGCGGGGTATCTTTTAAAGATTTCCTCCCCGTTAACAAAAAAAAAGGTGGAAGAAAGTTACGTAAAGAAAAAGTACCGTTGTGGAACGCTAATAGTCAAGATGATGTTGGAATAAGTTGCAGCGGGTTGACCATTTGTTGGATTCCAATCTAGATCGGCTTTCAATATTTCCCTGTTTCTTTTAAGTGCGTTCTATCCAACTCACGCAAAAGCACATAAAGCGAATGGGCTTTTGAAGAGTAAGTTACAAGTTTAATACATTTCTCGTTTGTGATATTTACTCCGACCCCATGTCGTATATGGGACTTAATAAGCTTGGAATAAAGCTACTACATCTATTTTTATCTGTTTATATATTTTATAGGACCTAAAATACAATTATAGTTTTTGAACTAAGTTTTACGAAATAAATAATCGAATAGAAGTCGCATAAAAAGCTTCGGTACTATGACAAATGTAAACTTTGTTTAAGTATATTTATGTAGGTACATTTAATGTGGATTATTTAATATATTAGTTTAGTTAAAATTTTCGTATCTCTATGTCATCGGCCTGTTTTATGCTTCTATTCATATATTTCCTGTCCATACACAGGTTGCCTGGAAGAGATCGCTCATAGCGATAAGGTATAATTGTTGAAAGAATTGTCAAATATACCTTCTCCTGTAATTTGCTTCTTTGATTTTGGTGTACAATAAAGTTATATCTATCTAAATATTAATTCAGATATAAATTTCAAAAGATTTACTACTGACGAATATCTAACGCGTATATCTTATAGGGTCGGTTATTTGTTGTAAAAATCATTTCATTTAGACCCATCCGCTTCCCAACTAGTGAACTGTATTCCTTTTATAAATTATTAACTGTTCGACAACTTTTCATTCTGCTCGCAGTACTTCGGAAACATTCGCTTCTTAAGATCGAAACTGCACTTTATAACACACAGCGCAGACATGACAGGGTTTGCACCATTGTGGCCCACAGAACTGATTTCGCTAGACATCAATTTTACGTCCTAAGTGTCTTTTTGTACAATAAAGTAAATAAATGATTACATATATACCCATTACCACTAAATGAATGTAAGACACATATTACTGAATGGCTCCAAACCCTCTATGTATGAATTTACGGAAGATCTTTTAAAACCATAATAAACAGACAGAGATACCCACTCCCTTCATACTCATCCCTACACATACAGTCACTCTTCAACACACGCAACCTTTTACACACAAACACACTCACACACACAAAACGATTAAACTAAATTACATTATAAGTTTTTAATTTTACTAAATTTGTATTTATATTTAACTGTTTGGAGATGGGCGTTAATAGCTGCGACACAGTTTTTACTACTGCGGCTATTATCGAACTGGTTTGTACATGAATTTTTGGTTTGAAATAAAAATTTAACATAAACAATTTTTTTTGTTGTAAAACAGCTATTGGTTACATAAATTACTTACCTAGAGGAATAATTCTGCGTAATTGTATGTTATTTCTCTAGTGGGAGTGTGTACATTCTTTGGGATCTAGGCGTGATTATAAATAACGTTTTTGACACCGGTCCAAGTTAGTACTATACAGATGGTGTATTAAATTCTATAGGTGCAAACTGCTGTGTGAGACTAAGATAAAGTCTCTTAGCAAACGTTTGAATACTTTGTAGTTTGAGGTTCTGTTGTAATGGGATCTTGAGGGTTTTAGCTATAAGAGTGATACCAAACAAAGTCTCGGAATGCTTCTTATGGTAAACGAGATGAGGACGTTAATAAAACTAGTGAAATACAGAGATATATCATCTTGTTTCAAAGTGACGTAATTATAAGCGTAATTGCGTTGCTGTGTTTTGTGATAATATTGCGTATTTACATCTTTCCGCTTTAAGGGAGAGAGAGATTAACATATTTCGCACAATTCTGTCAAACGTCTTTAGTTTCACATCCATAAAACTTCGCGTACAAGGCCGTTGGCTCGGAATAATTTTGACGTCGCCCTACTTTAGTGTGTCACCAATGTGGTCGATACATATTCGCTTAGCGCCTCCCCTAGCGATAAAATCAATTACTCCACACGTTATATACGTACATATATACTTGTTGATCTCTTTATTTTATTCCGTACGACAAAATATTTGTCTAATACAACTCAAGAGCCGTAGTGGCTAGGACGCAACACGGAGTTCGATCTCCGGTGCCAGCACCAATAAATTTCGTGTTGCAATTTTATGTGCTGATTCACCACGCGCTCGGAGGTGGAAAAAATATCATGAGGAAACCTACATGTCAATGAAAATTTTCTAAGATTGGTGAAGTCTGCCAATCCGCTCTAGTCTTCTTTGTACAGAGAAGGCCTGTGCCCAACGGTGGGACATTTAGTATATATAACGGCTGTAATTTTTACTTTTTAATTCATCTCTAATTAACTTACAGTTCTCCACACAGTGTTGCCTCTTTAATAATTCAAAATTAACATCCTGTTAAATGTGTCAAGTGCAAAAACTAAACGTAATCACAATTAAATTACATATATTCAGTCCAGTGCCGTTTGGCGGGTTTGATATGTTTTAGAATTTTTCTCAGAAGATCTAGCAAAAATAACACCATAATTGGGCTAATTTTAAGGATATTTAATTTAAAACATCGTATGCCCCATCCCCATTCTACCTTCGGACGTTTAGACATTCGGCGGGTCTCAACCTTTCATAGTCGATTTCCGCCCGTCCAAATGAAGTGATTTGAGTCATCGTTCTTCGTGCGTACAGCAAAGGAGTGGAACGAGTTGCCGGCGTCAGTCTTTCCGTCCAAGTACGACGTGAGAGTCTTCAAGAGTAGAGTGAATAGGCACTTACTAAATTAGTTCGTACCATGTTTCGACTATATCACCACAGGTGGGATCGTTGTCAAGCACTAGTTTATACTTCATAAAAAAAATGTCGGTCGCTACCGCCTTAATATAATCAGAAAACTACCACAACATATAAACACTATGTAAAGTAACAATTTTTTTAAAAATTGATCACGTAATCTCCAAAGTACTTATGGGATACGCGGGTGTGTGTGGAATTTCACAAGCTAGCCCCGCCCGCTCCGTGCATACGATAACAGATAGGCAAAGCGGTAAAAACAATTCGAACGATCGTATTTCGCGGAAAACGTTAATAAAAGTGGTTCGCTCAAGTGTGAAGTGCGTAGGCATTGGTCCGACCCGCCGTGACGTCCGCTCTCAGTCTGGAGCGTACGGAAAGTTTTACCCAATAGAATATAGCATATAGCGTTAGCAACAAATACAATTCTTTAAAAATATTTTTAAAGAATTGAAGATTTTTTTTTAATTTATAATACAACATTATTATAATAAATAATAAAATTTTTATTTAAAACAATAACAAAGTTTCATACAGTACAATTCTAGTATACGATAATAGCAACATTGATAAAAGAATATTGTGTCGCTGCTATTAACGCCCACCCTCCAAACAAATTTAATTATCATTTTTAAATTGAAAAGACATCAAGACAGCAGTTCACCATGATTGTCATTGTTTACAATTAACAATTTTCATTAAGGATGAGATGAAGGAGTTCATCGCCATATACTAAGTGCGGCCAGTTGAGAAGCCAAACAAAATATAAAGGCATAAAAATAAGCTCCCACGTTTTGTTAAGCTTTAGCGTTTTAGACAAACTTTGCTTTCTCTGTCCGCTTCTGAGCAATCCTAATATGTCCCATATGTGACAGGCGGTAAGCCTATAACGAGCAAAAACGTTTAGGAAGTGAATTTTTTTATCTTTATAAAAGTGAAAAAATTGATCAAAACCGACTAGGATTCAAATCGTCAAAATGTAATCTGAAGAACCTTTTAGTCAGTACGCGCTATCATTGCTGGCATCGAACTCTGGCTGACATATTTAAAATTATTATTTTTATACTGGCAAATAACGCTCGTTTTTGTAGAAATTAACCAGTTATTATATTATTTCTTGTATAACGGACGTGTTTGCAGAATGTACACTTATCGCAAATCGATTAAACGCATTGATTGAATAAAATTTAATTGTACGGAATAAAATAAAACAAGTAAACGAACGCAAATATTAAACCGTAGAGCAGTAAAGCATCACGTAAGTGCATTTAAAATAAACCCGTATACAAATGAATGAAGTACAAATCACGCCGGTTCACCCCTGCGACCTTGACGCGAACGAGGGTTGCTCCCTCCCCGTCCGGGAATAAGCTTATATAGTGTTAAATTCGGGTTGCCACTTGTCTAATGTTACCGGAATTGACCGAGATTAATATCAGATTTTAGGACGCATGTATTTCAGTTTATGAATCAATAAATTTACTTTATTGCATAACAATTAACATGTACTTTACAGTAATGATAAGTTTTAAATATTACAATTTGATATAGTTGGATATGAGCAATGGGCATTCGTATCGCTACGGGCGATCAGGCGATCTCTTCGAGACCTTTGGATGGTGAGAAAATCGTTTCAAGAAAGGGTTAAATGGGTCTATGGTCATATCTAATTTTAGTTGAATACAGACAATAACGCATAGAAATAATGTGCTATCCATACAACAAATAGGTTCTCTATTGCAAACAAAGATTTTGTGCAAATACTTATACTATACTTTATAAATTTTAATTTCTGCATTCTAAAGGCGGACCTCTGGCATTCTTAGTTTTTTCGTTTCATACACTCCGATGATCTCAAAACTTATTTGCTCTGAAAATCAACAATGACATATAAATAAACAAAGCCTAATTTTGAAGCGTCAATAGCCTAATGGTTTAGGGTACGGCCTGCGAATCGTAAGGTCGTGGGTTCGAATCCACCATTCGACTATTGCCGTGAACCATGTCCTAGCACAAGCTTAAGCTTAGTTGGAATGGTTAACAAGATTGTTAGTAATATTTGTGAAAAAAATAAAAGAAATATTGCTATCTTTATAAAAATCTCTCTGCTATCTTTAAAAAAAAAATTGATTAAAATCGTTGGATTCTGTTTTCATATGTTTATTTACATATAAATATATACAAGAACAGCCCCTTGAAACTTATACGATAAAATTGCAAGCTATGTGAAGTGGCAACCCTACGGAGAGTAAATTGTGACGTACAACAATTTATCTGTTTAAACGTAAGCTCTTATAGGATTTGCGATGAGCGGTGCGCACTTACTGTATCTAAACAAACTGTTACAGTCTGTCCGAATGGTCTACTACTACGAGTACAATCATGTACATCGGATTATTTAATGTTTTCTTATATCTACGCCAGTGTTACAGAATGAAGTACAACTAATTTTACAGATTATATCGTCATGTTTTTTGTGTTTGCGATTATTTCCTGTGGTCTTTTATAGGAAAAACAACTTTACGGCTCACCTGACGTTAAGTGATCACCGTCGCCCGTGAGCATCCACAACGCCGGGTTTAGCGCAGACGCGTCGCCGGCCTTTGAGAAAGGTGACTAATATAATAATATTTGATCTAAGAGCTATGCCACCTCTCAATCCGGGTAAGCAGTCAAGGCCAGCTTCCCTGGCCAATCTGTGCAGATCGTCATAAAAAAATATATAATCGTAAAACAAACAGTCGCTGTCGTTAAGGAGTACCGAGCCTTAGATTGTCATAAACATACTAATATCTCAAACTACAAGTATATTTATTTGCGATTTTTAAACGATTTTAAATATCTTTGAAATTGAAGGTCCTATGCGAACAAAATTTGTCTGTCTGTGTAGTCTTCTTATTTTGAAGTCGGAAACAATGTGTTACTTGTTTGATTGCAGTGAAGTTACTTAAACATATTGGCTTTATAATTTTAAATGTTTTTTACTATCATCATACTAGTGCAAAGCTGAACGTAATAAAATGCTGATGAAAATATAAGCAAAAGCTGATGGTAACATTCAAAGATACCATACCATTCAACAGTTATGCTTATCGACTTTTGAATCGTAACGAAACGACCGCGCCGACACTAAATTATGAACGGATTTAAAACTATTTTATTAAGAAGCAAGGAGCAACAAGTAAATAAAAGGAAAGCGGTAAATTCCCACCGCCTTCTAATAAAGAAGCGATTTAAACCCCACAAACGGCTTGAATAAAATCCGCTGTGAAAAAGGTATAAAAGATTTGCAAAGAAAATATTAACAACATTGCAGGCATGCATGGAGGGTTGTGAGCACTAGTGATTTAACAGCGAGAGTTAGATTTTAGAAAAGTTACGAACTTGCGGGCTACTGCTTACAAATGTAGTAAAGAGAATTGTTTATAGATAGTACTTATTATGTAACTTAAAGTTATAGTCTATATATATATGTCTCAGCGAGCTTAAAAGCCTAGTCGGCCACCCGGCCTTAAGGCGGATTGGCGGACTTTACATGAAAATTATAACACATGTAGGTTTCCTCACGATGTTTTCCTTCACCACTTAGACTGGTAAATTGCAACAAACAAATTCATTAATACCGGGCACCTTGCTGCCACCAGGGATCTTTTTTTTTTGTTAACGGGGAGGAAATCTTCAAAAAGATACTCCGTCTTCTGGGAAGGCGGCGGTTATGTGGGGGTTTTTACCCACTAAAACCGGGTGGGGAGAGGTTACTCCCTCCCCCCCCTGTGCTCTCGCAGTACAAGGCGATACGGGCCAGACGATGTCGCCTTCTTCCCGGGTCCACCTTGGCGGACGACAAAGGCCCCCACCCTTGTCGCCCAGTGAACCTGAGGCCCCTTTTAGTCGCCTTCTACGAAGGGCGGGGGATACCGTAGTCTTATTCTTGAGAGCCCAGAACTACAGGGCTGAGCACCAGGAGTCTAGTTCGGGTTGCTAGCGTACTAAGTAGCGAATCGGGCACTGAGTTACCACGGCTCCGTTTATTATGCATAATAACTTTTTGGAAAATGTGAAAATTATTATATCGTAAATTTGAGACTACTCAATATTTTAGGAGATAGTAGTTTAATAATATTACAGGAATTTTACAAATTAATATTCTAAAGTATTTATTTTGTAAAAGAACAACATAAAGTTGCTAAATTTAAGCATCAAAATCAGAGGTTGAATAACGACAAAATCTAGTAAAAAAACTCCTACCATGCATAATTCGTGATACTACTTAAATTACAAATCTCCTTTGAAGATGATTTAAAAACATAATTAATATCGGTTCAGAAATGACAACACTGTGAATGCACACATTAAATAAATACAGATGAATAAGCCGCGACTGTCGAATTGTAAATCGAGCCACCTTGCTATCAGTGTTTTAATCTTATCAATCTGTAGCGAAACTATCAAGGCTGTATCTACAACGTATCGACAATTTAGTCCAAGGCGTGCGACATCGGCTGCATGTTTTAAGTAATATATTAAGTTTCTCATTGAGTTTGTGACAACGCAATCTAGACTACGCGTTCTATGTTTAGGTAAGCTAAACTAAGCACTGGAGCGGTGACTGGACGTCGACAAAAATACGTGTCAGTTATTTTAAACAATTAGCGTCGATTGAGAAGCGATATATAAGAGAAGAGTACAAATAATTCTTCAGTAAGTGTTTACTGTTAAAAGCTAAGTATTTTATATCTATATACTGGCCCCGCGGTGTTACCTGCGATTAAATACTATATATTTTTTTAATCGGTATATCAGAAACGAACCAGCTATGAATGCACAAACAGTAAAAATAAACGAATTAGGAACGTCCTTTTTCGTTTTCTCCTGTTTAGTTGATTGAAACTAAACACATTTTAATATCTCAGCAGTATTTCCCGATAGCCGATAGCGCTTCGCTTCTGTTTATTTTATTATTCCATAATAGGGAAACAGTAATGAATCGCAAATGAAACACGTCACACGGACGCCGCGATAAAGTTCAACCTTCACTCGTGTAAAGTTTTGTCGGTCAGAGGCGAGCGCCTGCTGCCGACCAATCGGATTTAATTTTGACAGCGACGGTCGGTCCGCTGACACAGATAAACCTATATGTGGAGCGACGACCGCGCCGTACCACTGATGCTCAAAGACCAGAAACCACATTAACAAGACCCGCTTTACTCGTATTCGGCTTTGTCGCAAATAAATTTTCTGCAATCTCTGGCGCCCTCGCATTGTAATGCTAACGCGATTAGAGTAATCAAGCCGAGGTAGGGTCCTTGCGTCGAAATACTACCAGTAGAGGCTCAGGTGTAGCGACCGAAGACCTCTGCCACTTATCAAATCCTGGGGAATTGTATCTTTAATGTAGTAAAAAAATACATGCACATTTACGAGATAAGCAATAATCGACTTCAAATCGAATAATGCGGTTAAACGCTATTACGCGCAGCCGTCTTTGTATTTCCGAATTAGCGTAGGAATAATACGAAATATAAATAATCTGAAACTTACCAATCTCGTCACAAGGAGAAATGTCGCCTACCTAGGTCATGTCTTGCGATACGAAAGATATCAGCTTCTCCAATTAATTATAATGAGCGAAATAGCAGGGAAGAGACCTGCGACTTTTTCCTACGTCCAGCGCGGACGTGAAACATCAGAGAGTGGACCAGCATTGCCAGCGTAGAACAACTGTTTCGCTTGGCTGAGCTGACGGCCAACCTTCAGTAGTGGAGAGGCATTTGAAGAAGAAGAAACGGTACACAAAAGTAAGTAAATTTTAACAATTTTTTTGCAAATGTTATTAACATTCCTGTTAACCATTCCAAATAAGCTTAGGCTTGTGTTACGAGATGGTTCACGTCAGTAGTCGATTGCCGGATTCGAGCCCACGACCTTATGATCCGCAGCCTGTAGCCTAAACCATTAAGCTATTGACGCTTCAAAATGATCATATCATACTGATAATCGAGATCTTAATCGACATTTTATAGTGTGTATAACTGTCAAGGAAGTAAACACAAAATACTTTTTGCCAGACGAGTGTTGATAAAAGAAAAATAGCAGCCGATCACCCTTTTAATCTGTTAAATGGGGTCCAACCCCTACGACTCGGTGAAATAAACTTAATTGCACATATTAGTCATCCAACTACGGGTACGTAATAGATGCGTCATGTGCTTCACGCGGATTTAAGTGAAGAGGCAAGTTCCTCTCTTTTAAACAAAATTGTTTTACGAATAATGTTCATTTTAAAAGGGTAAATATGCCTTTTGATTACCTAATTTTATACCAATAACCATAAGATGATACCCATACTGTGAGCTCAATTTCGGTACAATGGAACAAAGAATAATAAAAATCTAATTAATAATTAAAATCGGACGGCGGTGCACTATAAAATGTAATTTAAAATAAGAAGTGCTCAATCCGTAGAATTATTTTTCTATTTAATTGTAATTTAGTACCTAAAGACCAACGGCGGTTTCCTTGTAAATCTTTACTAATAAATAGGGACTCTTTTGCTTGCCTTTTACTTGGAAAATGGAGCGTGTTTCGGGGAAGGTAGTAGTATATTTTTTTTGTATTGATAAGCCATCGGAAACCTATTTCGGTTTGAAAATTTTCTATAACAATTTTTTTCCATCACAACATAATTCTATCGATTCATAATTTGACACTCGATAAATCAATTATAAGGTAAAAAAAACAGTGTGCTTTATACAACACGACCGAATATAAAATATATACACGATTGTTAAATTTCTATCTTTACTAACTTATCTCCCTTTCAACTTCTTGTCTCGCCGGATCACACTTTTCGTAACGCATTCACGACCTTACTCTCTAAATCAAGCGTGCGTAAAGAAGATTTATTTCAACAAGTCAAAATGATTCGTCGGATCTCTAGTATATAGCATGCATTAAGAGAAAAACCTCATATCTGCGTAATATTGCGATTTCTCCCACAGTCCTTGGCCTCAACAGATTAACACTACGCCGCCTTTGAGCCCGATTGCCGTAAGGTAGACGGAGATCATTGAAGTGTCTGGATGCAGGATGTAGGACGGATGTAGTTGGCGCCTCTGGGAGTCATCTCGCGAATTGCGGTCGCCATTTAAAAACTTATGTAAAAAATATTCTAAGTATTCGTTAAAAATAAACTATCAGATTATTTTATATTTTGAGAATCAACGAATAAAAAGGTTTTTATCTATTCTCAATTCGAAATATGTAAAATGTAACATGACACATATGTGAAATTATTATTGTGCCATATTTTCAAATGCAGACTAAATATAATTTTGTAAATGGTGGGCGCATCATAATGCTCATTTGATTTTATATAAAAAAATGTTTATGATTCTATCACTAACAACTTAAAGTTAAAGTAAGAAAAAGGAAGTAATTGAACCCAACAAATACTTACAATTGAGACAGTTAAAATGTCAATGGTATGCCATCAGAAAATCATGGCGGCACAACTGAACTAACGAATTCCCAGAGTCATTATTGATTTGAATTGGGTAAACTTGTTGATAACAGTTTGTGATTATCGGCAAATTCAGCTGAGCATTCAAGCTCATGTATTCATGAGATATATGGTTATATTGCATGAATATTTGCAATATATTATCGTGGAGAACTCACAAAAATTCAAACAATTTTTGAACTAAAACGTTGTCGTTCCGCACAGGTAAGCGTAAAACATAACGACGCCAGTTTCTTTACGATATTTACAGTTTTACATTTTACAAATTGCAATACAAAATTACACGTAGAAAACTCAAAAACAATATGCCAATTTTCAGGCCTTGACTTGTCGGTATCACCGTATTTAGTATTAATATCCGAAACTTCGTGAGGTTATTAACGTATATGCCTATTCCGGCCTTATGTTGTGTTACAAAAGAAAATGCATTTTTTTATGAAGTATTAAGGTGAGATACTAACGATTGGTTATTATAAAATTAATAAGTAAATTAATAAATCTGAACATTTTTATGCAGCCAATAGGACTACACATGTTTCAAGAATAGAGTGAATAGTCACTTACTAAACTAGCGCGTACCATCTTTCGACTTAATATTAGGTGGGATCGTGGTCAAGCACTAGTCTATACCCCATAAAAAAAAGGAATTAATAAACTAGGAGTCACTAATTTTGTGTAAGCTTTCAGACGTAGTCAAACCTCTATAATTATCCTACTAATATTATAAAAGTGAAAGTTTAGATGGACTTTCTGTTGATTGATGGTTTAGCTGAACGGATCTGGTTGAAACTTAGCACAGACAGATTATAGACTGGAATAGCATATAAGCTCTTTATTTAACTGATATCAAAAAAGGAGGTACAATTTCGCGGATAGCACCGTGAGGCGCAGCTAGTATAGATATAAAAATATAAATTTATATCGGATTTTAAGAATTTCTAATTTAATATAGCGATCGAAAATGAATATCTTATTCAAAACATAAAATAAATATATAAGAATGTTCCTCAAAAACGGTCGAATAAAACAGAGAGCGCCATAAAAAAAAGTATTACAAATTCCGAGCTCGCGTCGAAGTGCCAAATCTCTGACGGGCCACGAATATAAAGCATCGCCGACTTATTGATAGTTGGACGTCTGTGGTATTTATTTGACAGTTGTTTTAATGTACTCCAAGCAAGGTCATCCGAAAATTACCATAAAATGTATGGTCGCGTTGTGTGGGTTTATTTTTCGTGTAATACGAGTCGCGGGCGCAGGTAAATAAGATATTGAAATTTGACGAAGTTGTTGGTATGATTTGCGAAATAAATGGTTCTCTCGGGGACTTAACTTCAAGTCCGGTATACTATAGCACCTCGAATAAAGGCCCAAGTCGAGGGTCCTTCTAGGGGATACTCGAGTTGACTTACTAACAACAGAGAACTTAAAGCTAGGCCATCTCTCAATCAGGTGATGTAAAACTGTCGGAGTTAAAAAAATATTGTTATAGATGTTAAAGTTACAGCCTTTTTTATACATATAATATATATGTCTCACTGTTGGGTGCAGGCTTTCTCTGTAAAGAGGGTATAAAAGTCCGCCACGCGGCCCTAGTGCGGATTGACAGACTTCACATGCCTTAGAAAATTTTTCGAAGACATGTAGGTTTCCTCACGATGTTTTCCTTCACCGACGAGCGCGTGGTGAATCAGCATATTAGCACAGTTATAGATGTAAACAGATTATTTAAAATTATCATTATTAAAAAAAAATAGGGAATACGTTCCCTAGTTGAGTTTATCAAACACCGTCAATAGTGTATTAGTGAAATAATAAGAAGTATCGAATTGAAAATCCGTTATCCTGCCTACCTATTTGCAGAAATTCGTGAGTGCTGTCATTAATTTAGCAGACAATTAAAACGAAAACATTTAATGATAAATGTAGAATTATACGCATAATAAACATCAGAAATATATCGCAAAAACATTGAAACATTTTACTCAATAACACGTATATACTCGGATCAAAATGAAGCTACTTTAGCATTCATTGATGAATATGTAAACGGATGAATGTTCGTTTTACAATATTTCATTTATTCACGGGTATAATATCGTGAATAAAAGCCTCGCTAGACATCTATTAATAACTTATGCACGCAAAAAGACTAGAACACACTTCAATATGTCACGAGGCGTTTCACGTGCGCCGAGACGTGTGAAAGTGTCGTTAAATTCTGCCTTTGTTTTGTTTTTCTTTGTGTTGTTCCATCGTGTTAATTTAATTTTTTTTTAAAACAGTAATTTTAATTGCTGTTATTATTCAATGTTAATTGTATTTCTTCGATAAACGGACTGTGTTTTTATATAAAATTTATTTATGAGATACAATAAACATTAATAAACTAGGACAGAGACTGAAGAGGAAAATAATATATTGGAAAATTCTCAGCCAACCTACATTCGCAGATAGTTTTCTATTGAAGGTTTTCTTTAAGATTTCTATTGAACAATAGAGGTTCAGGCTAGGCGACCTAAGAGCTATGCCACCTCTCAATCCGGTGAAGCAGTCAAGGCTAGCTTCTCTGGCCAATCTGTATAGTTCGTCATTTAAAAAAAAATCTATTGAAGGTTAAAAGGTTACTTAGACTTTATTATATAACGAGTATAAGGTTATAGAGTATAATCACATATTACGAGTAATACTAAATTAATATACATGCTGCACGTGCGCGATATTTAGCGTCTATTTATTTAGCCCTGGACACCGCTGAAAATCAGCGCTGTGACATCATATCATGTGAATTGTTTTATTAATTTTTTTCCCTCTTTTTTTATTCTTTGTTTTGCTGTTGTACAATCGTAATTTAAGATGTGTTTTATATTTTGTTTGTAATCTTTTTTCGTATCTTTTGATTTATTAGCAATTAAATGTAAATGAGTTCTTTATAGAGAAGTGATAAAAATTATGAAAACAACGTTCAGATCCACTCCAAACAATACCACATAAATTTCTTCCTATTCCTTCAATGTTTTATCCCAACACACGAATAGGCACAAGCTGTGGATATAGTTCATTATTTAAATATTTATTTACTTTATTAATAAAACAAAGTTATAATAAGCTCACGTCCTTTTAATTCTATAGGGATCGACAGAGATAACAATCACTTTTACCACAGTGTTGTTTTATATTTTAGAATATTAAAGATGAAAACATTGGTATAAGCCGATTAAGATCTCTGACAAATAGAAAAAATAAGAGAAAATAAAATTAATTTTAGTAAAATATAATTAATTTCTAGAGAAGCATTAGCACCTGGGCTCACCAGAGAGGTAGGCAGAGGTTACAAATTACCCTTTTTCATGGTCCTAGCACAACTTTCTTGCTTCATCTACCTATACATCTTAATATATATGTTTATCGGTTATGGCTACACTTTCTATAGCTCCATTACTATGGACGAAGAAGCGAAAAATATCTATCGATATATTTAATTTATATTGGTGCCATTTCTATCTATCTGAAGGGCGCCTTACGCTTCTCCGATCCACGTGTGACTTCAAAATTTCAACATTTTTCTCCTCCATCTGCTGTCAGTGACTCGAGAAGAGGTATGAGTAATTTTATAATTTTTATCCACAATAATTTTAAGTCCAAGCAATATGTTCGGAACCTATCGTTGACAATATATATGAAGTTTTGATCGTAGACACTCCCGGCGGACACTTTTAGCGTTTATTTTGACTCAACGTCACATATCATACATTTGTTAAACATTTCAGCTGTCTAGGCGGCCAGCACTAAAATAGAACTGTACGACAGATATAAAGACGTTCGATCTAACAAGATTAGTCTCTTTCAGTATATTGTAGCTCGGGTCTCTAAATAAAACGTCATTAATTAGCACGTGAAAATCTTATTAAAATTGTATTTGTATTTAAGACTTATCAAGTATGTCGCTTAAAGCTTCTTTGTTTTTACTACAATATGCCCGGAGAGGTAGGCAGAATCAATAGATCTCAGTTTTGCATTAGACACATATCACAATAGTACCATATATATCATTCATACATCGCGTATTATTTCGTACTTGAATGTCGTTAGACGTATCTACTGAGTATCGCACCCGTCATTCATCGTGCTTTACACAAAGTAGGTAAGAAGCCAAATGCAATGTGTAATAGTCTCCAACCGTTTCGTATTAGTCACATTGCGCGTGTTTCAATCAACAATTGGCCGTGTAAAGGAATGTATGATCGAATTTCCTTTCACATTTGAATGAGATTCATATATTATAAGTATATTAACGAGTAAAAACAAAAACCAACTTCAAATAGAATAACGTTAAACGTTATTACGAAGTAAAACTAAACAGAACCTAACTGAAATTCATTAAACTACTCTTAAAGTCTCCTTTCCAATGAAAATGAATCAATTTCAAACTCATTTTTTATATAGAATATATTAGATTTATTATAAAACTAAATATATTTAAAATAATATATATATATTTTTATGGGTATAAACTAGCGCTTGACCACGATCCCACCTGGTGTTAAGTGGTGATATAGTCGAAAGATGGTACGCGCTAGTTTAGTAAGTGCCTATTCACTCTACTCTTGAAGGCTCCCACGTCGTACTTGGACGGAAAGACTGACGCCGACAACTTGTTCCATTCCTTTGCTGTATACACGATGAACGATGACTCAAATCGCTTCGCTCGGACGCGCGGAACATCGACTATGAAAGGGTGGAGACCCGCCGAGTGTCTAAACGTCCGATGGTAGAATGGGGATTAACTCGTGTAATTCCTGCGCACACTCTCCAAAATGTAATCTGTAAAACATCGAAAAGCTGGCCACCTTGCGCCGGTGTTCAAGACTATCTAGGTGATCTTGGAGTAGATCTTGGTCACCTATCAACTTTTTGGCCCGACTCTCCATGGAATCCATTGCCGCGAGTTGATATTTGGCTGCACCTGCCCAGATATGACAACAGTACTCCACACAGGATCTGTGCTTTATACATAGTCAAAAGCTGTCCCGGTGTGAAGTACCGTATAGATCGGCAACGCACCTGCAGCTCCTCGAGTACTGTGGATGTTCATGGTCGACGGTGATCACTTAATATCAGCCGTAAGCTCGTTTGACCCTTATCCCATAAAACAAATAGCTAAAATAGAATACTTACATAGATATTTCTTAAGTGTCATTTTTATGATGCATTGTAAAGGTGTAGACAGGGTCGTTACTGTGGCCACAGTTCGCGGAAGTGACCTAGACCCTGAATACCAGAAACCGCAGTTGTGATTGTAGTAATAATATATTTATTTAACATTGTAAACAAGCTTATATAAATTATATATATGGTTACCGACCTGCAAAAGCTGTATGTATTTTCAAGCGTTAACGTTTAAGGTACAGTCTGTGAAACGTAAGGACATAGGTTCGAATCCATTCGATTATTGACGTGAACCATCGCTTAGCATAAGTTTATTTGTGAAAATAAGGAAAAATTTTAGTCTGGTGGGTTAATTTATTTAGAAACGTTTTGGCTTTCTATCTCTAGTATTATATCACATGTCTTTTAAAATATACATTACTTCTTAAGTTTAATAGAACAATGTCTCAAAGGAGCATGCCGAAGACGGAGCATAGTATACCATTGTCATAATATATCATCTTCTGTAGGACAGTATATCCGGTATATATAGAAAGAAGAAAAATAGAAAATTATAATTGTACATACGTGTTTCTATCGCCTCATAAAACAAATAAGTATACACAATTTAAACATACTGAAATTCGAAAGTGGTCCAAGGCGAGGTTACCCCTCACCGAGGGGACCCTTGCTTCGAGTTATTAGCGATAGAGGTTCAGGCTAAGCGACCAAAGGGCTATCCCACCTCTCAATCCGGTGAAGCAGTCACGGCCAGCTTCTCTGGCCAATCTGTGCACTTTATCATTAAACAAAAAAAAATTGTGCGGATTAGCTGATTTCACATGTTTTAGAAAAAAATTCTAAGACATGCAGCTTTCCTCACGATGTTTTTCTTGCGTGGTAAATCAGCACATAAAATTGCAACAGCAAATTTATTGGTGCCGGCACCGGGGATCAAACTCGGGTTACTGACGTACTTGACGCAACTTGCGGCGACCGCCCGGAAACTAAGCTACCACGGCTCAATAAGTTATTGATAATAATTATTGTTTAATTTAAACTTTAAACGTGTAATTGTTAAAAACGTTCATAATTATTAGTGTTGAAATAAGTTACAATAAATGGTACGGAGGCTGGGAGCAGCGCGGGCACGCATAACTACAATAAAACGTCAGAGAGCAGAGTATTCTTGAAGCGCGTTTACAGCGCAGTGGGACGGTTAACACGTTGTAAAGGCGGCGCCCCTTTGATTTATAAGTTTGTTATTAACGACCTATTACCGCGCATGATACTATTTGTCATTTTTACATTGTTATTATTACTCAATGCCTGAACGGATATTAAACGTGAAGTATATGTTTTACTGCCGGGAGTGATAGCTTAGTGGCCGACCTTTCCACTTTATCATTTTATGATATACCAGCGGTAGAGGTTCAGGCTAAGCGATCTAAGAGCTATGCCACCTCTCAATCCGGTGAAGCAGTCAAGACCAGCTTCTCTGGCCAATCTGTGTAGTTCGTCAAAAAAAAAAAACCCGCGGACTTTTTTATTTCTCTTCTCTCGAATCTTGTCTCTACAGCTCTTAGGTCGCTTAGCCTGAACATCTTTAGGGAATAACGCCCCCATGAGGTGACCTCCGCTTAGGCAGTTACGCTATTCGCTATAGCATTCATTGATCGATTCATCGTCGCCTGAGTGGGTCGAACCACAGGTACTAAAATTAAATTACTTGATACAATTTTAAGCATATAATGCTATGGGCTCATTCCCAGTGCCTAACAAGTCTAGTGCTACTCTGTCACTGTCTACCCTGCTAACGTTAAATGGACACAATATCTTATTCTTTCTCGCAATAATCGTAGCCGAATATATTTGTTTTAAGATAAAATATACACCAGGGTACCATATTCTCACATTGCGACGTAATGCCTCGTTAGCGTAGTAATTATATTAGCTACAATGTTCTTCACACTGGAATGTACTACTAGTACAGTTTATTTGTAGTCGGTTAAAAAAGCAAGAACCTGTTGAGTATATATATCAAGGCCTTGGGCATATGCACAGTTCCCGAAGTGGCATATAAGTTAGTTTAGCTTAGATTGTCCCAATAGATTTTGTTAATAAAATAGCTACCGATCGAGTCGTGGTTCGGCCCTCTCGGGCGCCCTCGAATCGGACTGCTAATGCATAATAATGGTAACTGTCTAAGCCGAGGTTACCCCTCACCAGGGGGTTCCTTGTGTCGAGTTACCATCTAAAGAGGTTCAGGCTAAGCGATCTAATGCCACCTCTCAATCCGGTGAAGCAGTAAAGGCCAGCTTCTCTGTGCCAACTGTGTTAGTTCGTCCAAAAAAAAGAATCCTATGCACAGCATAAATACTTCGTATAGTTTTATGTACATAAAATATGAAAGAATTAAAAAAATAAAAGGATATTAAGTCACATGGGATGGACTGTATGGGCTTAAACGTAAATATGCCATGGCTTTGATCGATTTCCTATAATGATATTTGCACTATCCTCTCTAAAAATCTTTTTCAACAATGGACGAATTACGAGTACGAAAAAATAAAATATTTGAAATTTCGTACGTACTTTATATTTTTTTATAGTCTATATACCTATGACTAGGCAATGGTAAAGAAATATTAAAACATTTCAAAAAACAAAGTCTATGTTAACATAAATTCAGAGATTTATAACACTTACATTATGCATATACTATATTATATCTATATAGGTAAGCAAATAATAGACACGTGCATGAGAACATAAAACTCAAATGGCCTGTTAGCGCTGTGTTTTTTTCCGTGCACGTCGAGGCAGAACTAACGCGCTCTCTAACAGTTCACTATTAATTAACGTCATTTAATTTGTGGGAACTAATGGGAGGGCCATAAAGCTATAAAACGTTTAACTTGCGATAGCATTATGTCTTAAGGGTTTTGAAGAATATCGAACCGCATCTAATGTCGAGCTCCGATCAAAAGAGGCTCAAAAAAACATTTCAGCAACTCTGCATAAATAACGAAGAAAAACGGCAAATGTTTAATGCCGTGCTAGTCTGTGGGTGAATTTTGATTCTTATCTCTGTCTACACCGCGTAGAATAATAAACGTATTAGTTGTATTATATCACTGAGGAAGTAGGTATGTAAAAATTCACGTTAGTGTTTATAAAATATTTCATAACCGACGAGTATATATGTTTTATAGATTGTTACTGTAATGTAGACGTTGTAGAACGTTTTTCTCTATGTATCTTTTCCATCCAATAAAAACTAAAAAAAACTATCATGTGGTAAGTGACCGCAACCACAATTCACTTAACATTGAGTTAACACTCATAAGTTTCTAGATATGATAGGGTCTGAGCCTGTCGCCAAATAGAATAGAATAGAATATTTATCAACACACAGATTTGCTAGACATAGTGCGTTATATATCCCTATATGTTATGTATATATCCCAGTGCCAACGCTTCCCGAAGAGGCAACCATAATTAGTTCAGCTTAGATTGTCCCTTAGATTATCCTTGAAATAGCAACCGATCGAGCAGTTGCGCGGCCCTCTGGGGCCCTCGGGTCGGAATGCTTACGCGTAATGTAGTAACAGTCCAAGCCGAGGTTAACCCTCACCGGGGGACCCTTGTGTCTAGTTACTAGCTCTAGTTGTTTTGTGTTTTTTTTACACCAACCAATAATAAGTAAAATAAAAACAGTTCAGGATTTTTTTGTTTGTAAGAATCGATATCGGTTCTGGGGTTAAGAACCTTACCTTCACATCGTATTGAAGCGGGTTGGTATCACATACACGCAGTTATTCTAATAAAATATCAACAAGAACATAAATAACATAATAACTGGATTTATGCATCTTGATAAACGTCGGTGCGCTTTTAATTAATACACGCAATTATAGCACTTGTGGAAGTGGTGCTTAGTAAAAGATCAATTGATTCAATTCAATTAACGATATGATTTATACTAATTTTAAAATAACAATGATTCTTAAACATTTATGCAAACACTTTGAAGCTTTTTTGCTAATAACTGTTATTAGCCCGGACAAACAACATCATTTGATTGTGAGGTGGCCGTACTCTAAAGCGAGTATATAAATGGGAGTGAGCACTGATTCCTGGGAACCCGTGCTCCCAATAGAGGTTCAGACTAAACGACCTAAGACCCGCCTCTCAAATCCGGTGAAACTGTTGCGGTCTCTTCTCCGGCCAATTAGCGTAGGTTTCGTCTAGAAAAAATAAAACTGATTCCTGAAATAGAACCAGATACAAACGGTTTAGGCGACTTTATGTAAATTATTGGAAGTATTTAAACAGAGTTTATTATTAATATTAACTCGAATCATTAAAATGCCAGCTCCCCGGCTTGTACAAGTAAATTCCTGTTTTTTTTTTATGTACAAAAAATAACGTGCTAAAAGTGCTTTACATAGGGGTAGTCCCATATGTACTTACTACGTTCGTACGTTACTATAAGCTTGCCGAAGCTGACAGCGGCAGTTAGCTGTGTCTACCCCGCTAGGGTAGGTAAAAGACGTGAGAGCTTATTTTTCTATGTATTAACTCTTAGGGCTCCGCTTAACCCTCCACTCTGTAACTTTACGGAAAGGATCATCTGTTAGGACAATTACTTTTTCAATATGGTAAATATTGGGATTACTAAAGCCGAACCATGACATAACTTGTGAAAAGGATTTTTGGCAAATGATCGTTCTTGGAGGCGAATGCCAGGTATACGTGTTATCTTATCTTATATAAATACATAATAATTGAAGAAGATATGATAAGATAGTCTAGTGTGTCTAACTTACGATCTGAAATTTTAGCTTGTGCTTATGAATTTAAGTTTTAAAATTTTTAGGAACAAAAACAAATATTTTTTTAAAAAAGCTAACAATATTTTTTCTTTAGAAATATTATTAACATTCTTGTTAACCATTCCAACTATGCTTAAGCTTGTGCTAGGACATGGTACACGTCAATAGTCGAATGGTGGATTCGAGCTTATGACCTTATGATTTGCAGACTGTACCCTAGACCTTTATTGTATGAACACAAACGTCAACGTAATACCAGGTATAACGTATTCTTGGTTTATTAGTACAAATTTTGCTTAGTTTATTCCTAAGTTTATCTTTATTCCACGTTTATTTGTAAGGCCATACTACTATAATACATTACACGATTAAATAGCCAGACGTTTTATTTTTATATATATTTTTATATATATTTTTAGTATCTCCACCTAAAGAAATAATTACTGTTACGTTTTTTTATCAACGTACGAAAAATTTGATGTTGTACACACTCAAAACAAATTATTTACATACAACCGGTTTTATATTTAACATTCATTCAATGTTTACGTTTATTGAGACTGTAGTTATATTTTAATTATTGTTTAACACACACATAATTATTGAAACATTTGGTTTTATCGATATCCAATACATTTATTGTGTTTTTAACATTCCTGTCGGTGGGAAAATTAAGCGTACTTATTGATTCCATTTTCAACTTCGACTCATTTAGTTTCAATGTAATCGATTATGAACATGTCAACCACGTTCATTATAATCTTCTTTAACTTTAGTCTTGCGAGGGGAAGCTGTATCGTTTAGCATCTTTTATCTTGGACTTATTCCATCCTCTGAGTTCCAATTACGAACATCGGGATAGAACTCTCATATCCCATCAACACCTGATGAAATATCTTAGCATATAAACAAGGAAAAAATGTATCTATTTGTTAAATTAAACTTTAGTGCTTTCGCAGGTAGCTACATTGTTCAGGAGAGAAACAGGCTATATTTTATTTCGAATGATATGAATGAAAATTTTGGGAAAATGCGCCGAAAAAGGTCGAATTTCTAGAAACCGCGATATCAACAATGTGACGTTTAATTTGATTGTTGATTGTACTGGCATGTTTTCATATCTTAGACTATATAGTAAGACCAATCATTAAATTTGTTACCTTTATACGTCATAACAATCATAACAGTATTTTATCCTGCAATATTGAAATTTACCCGAGCGTCGTCGGATACCAACAGCTACTAAATTTATATAGTAAAATAACTATTTGTGCTAAATTAGTAGATAAAAACCAATTTACATAAATATGTTTAACGGTAATACAATCTATACAAAGTACAAATACAAAGCACAAGTGATTGAACAAAGTTAACTTACGAGCGAAAATCTTCTTCCAGGACATATCCGTCGCTTGTGCGAAAATTAATTACGCATACAGAACACGCGGACTTCTAACGGTACTGTAGGAAGAGGCGGAGTAAGAGAGCGGAATGACTATCATCGGGCAATTACTGCGCATATCGTTATATCGCGCGAATGATAAATACGAGGTCGGAACTGATTTTTGGCGAGGTCTTCGCGCGACCTTCGCAAAAATTAGCGCGTTTTGCATAATGCGTGCCGTATTTACATTATCTCGGAGTGCGGATATTGATAATGTGACTTGGAGATAACGTCTGAGATCACTGCTCGAGGAGTATGAGGAAGCGGTTATACAAGAGATGCAACCTTGCGGCAGACGTTCGCCCTGTTCGCATGCTGGTAATATGCGAATGGTTCAACAAAGTTGTGTTTGTCATGTGTTAGCCTTTGCTTTACAGTTCGTTGTAAATTGGCTGTATTATAAATAAACAATTCGAATATGTTATTTTTTTTGCCGTTGAAATCCATGGTCAAGGTCGATAAAAGATGTTTCTTTGTGGGTTTGTGTACTAAATGGACATGTTTCTTTTGAATCAAAATTAGTAATATTACATCAGGGTTAATTTAATTGAGGTATCAATAACTTCATATTTAAATCGTATATTTCCTTATATTGGGCACGGGCTTGTCAATCAAGGAATTTTAGGGCGTAGTTTCTATGTGATCCCAAAATTCGCGGTCATCACATGTTTCGAAAAATTTCAGATATGCAGCCTCTTCCTTATAATAATTAATCCTTATATTTACGGCGAATGTTACACATTTAATAAAACTAATATCAAGAATTTTACTTGAAATTGTTTCAGTGTAATTATACATTTAAATATGATCAGCCTTTCCTGACATACATTTGTATGTAAAGTGAATTAAGTGTTTCCGTAGTTTGATGGACATTTTTAATTATTCACGTGAATGTTTATTTTGAATTTTTATTTACAATATTCATCCAAATTTCGAATTCAACATGGACAACGTTAGGTTTCCGCTTCTTTTTTGTTTCAAATAACTCAAATATAAACTCATCAGTTATGTAAATAAACCATCTGCTAGCTTTTGGAATGGTTAAAAATTAGTAAAAAATTATCGGCATATTTAAAAAAAAAATCATAACAAGTAATTACAATTTTTTTTAATAAAAATAAGCTTTTATTATTAGTTAATAAAATGAAGTAAAAAGTTCGAATCAAATGAGCCAAAACCCGATGGGGTTGCGTCGTTTAATTATTGAGTTCCTATGTCAACCTTCCAGCTCCATCATCAGATCAGCTCTACGTCATAATAATATCGCATTGTCCTCCGATTTATATATGCATGCAAAATTTAAGCTCAATCGGAAACCGAGAAGTGGATCAAATTTAACCTGCAAAATTTAATTACAGACCGCCAGTAAAAAATAACAGAGGTACGGATACCGAAGCGGCTTCTGCCCTTGCACGGATCTGACGGCAATACCAGCGTGATGTGAAGGTATGTTATACTTCTGCATTTCACCCTGTAGAAGTGGTGTTTTTGATCAAGCTGGTTTGGCATTCGGGCGTCTTCGAGTCAGCATGATACCGCCCAAACCGAGTTTTCTTGCCAGGAAACATGGCCAAAACCTTTTTTTTTATTCACTGGAAGGAAATCTTCAAAAAAATACCTTGCCTTACCCCCAGAAGGCGGAGTATTTTGTTGCCCCTCCCCGGCGGTCCTACCTCGGCGCAAGGTGAGGGGCCTCGGGATCTCTAGAGGAACGCACCGACGACGAGGGCCCCACTCTTGTCGCTCAGTGAACCCGAGGCCCCTTTAAGTCGCCTTCTACAAAGGCAGGGGATACCGTTGTCGCATTCTTGTGAGCCCGGAACTATAGGCCTCAATCCTAGCCCATCTCTCAGTCCAGTAAGGTTATAGAATACTTGTAGTAATAGTTAACAAGTGCATACAGCCATAAAATTGTTTGTAGATGGCGGGTTCACAATTACTGGGCTATAGAAATTAAGAAGCACATGCGACACGCGATTTTCGTGTATTTGTTATGCAACGTTTTCCACAGCGGCAGGTTTAACGAGGTGGGCTACACTTCCGTACAGCGGGTCGTGCTTTCCGTGATGTCCCTAGATGTGGCGATAACGCCGGCGGGCCATTACCATCAAATTATATTACGTTACGGTGGGAATTTCGCTAATCGAATAAACTGTTCCATGTTCCTTTTAACCGACTTCAAAGAAGGATTCTTAATTTGTTTGTATTATAAACTAAAACTTCTTTATGCAGACCTTGTTTTGGGGAGTGAATTGGTGAATGGGTTACGAAAAGTGTGATGGCGACGCGAACGGGAGGTGAGAGGGGGATATAAGTTAGTGAATGTTTAATGATCTAGATTTGTTCTCGATCTCTCGCTGTGCTTATAAAGCCCTGATAAAGTCATTGCTTCATTACAAAAATAGTGAATAAAGTTTTCATTTACTTTTTATTTTATTTTTATTTATTTTTTGTTTTGTTTATTTTTTTTAATATCATTTACTCCTGTTTCAATCATTTATATTCGTTATCCTGCCCATGCTAACACAATGCTGCAGCTGTACTTTATGATTTGTGCCACATGGAAGCAACACTAAGTACTAAAATTTAAATAAAAATAAAATTTAATGAAAAATACTGTATTATCCAAGTTTACGTAAGATATCCTTTTTCGTTTAAGTTTATGTTTTTAATGAAATATAAATAAATTAATAAAAATATTTTATTTTATTTTAAGGATATTTAATTGTCTATCATGCACAATTTATTTCAGTTAGCTAGCGTATTGTCGAGATATTCAAACTTTCTTAACCGACCCTTTATTTTTGCTCACGGCTATAGTAGCGAATTGAAAACAAAGTTTTTTTCAAAATCGTTTCATAAAATTCGGCACTATGAGTGCATAAACGTAAAATATTCCTTCTTTTAAATCGGTAAACATGCATAGTATTATCATGTCTCGAAATGTGTTAGTTAAAGTTAAAGTTACAGCCTTCTTATATGTATAATATATATGTCCCACTGCTGGGCAGAGGCCTTCTCTGTAAAGAGAGTATAAGGGCATAGTCCGCCACGCGGCCCTAATGCGGATTGGCAGACTTCACATGTCGCAGAAAAATTTTCTAAGACATGTAGGTTTCCTCACGATGTTTTCCTTCACCGCCGAGCGCGTGGTTAATCAGCACATAAAATTGCAACAACAAATTTATTGGTGCCGGCACCGGGGATCGAACTCGGGTTGCTAGCATACTATGCAACTTGAGCCAACCGCCCGAACACTGAGCTACCACGGCTCGTCTAGAAAAGCGGTTAAATTTAAAGATTCCATTACATTTATAAATTATACAAACAGGTCAAGGTAATATACGAGTAAATCATAAATGTATGCGGTCAAGGTGGTGAAATTTCAATATTAGTTAAAAAAAAACATTTGTACAAAGTAGCCGTGGCAGTTTAGTGGTCGGTTGCATTGTACGTTTGGAACTCTGAGTTTGATTCCCAGTGCCGGCACCGATGAAAACAATTATTGCAAATTTAGTTCTGATTTATACCACGTGAAAGAGACGATCTTGGTATTTTAAATGTTTGGATATTTTAAGATTTTTTTTTGTTAACGAGGAGGAAATCTTCGAAAGATACCCCGCCTTCTGGGGAAGGCGGCGGTTATGTGGGGTTTTTACCCACTAAAACCTCCCGGGGGCCCTTTCCTCGGTGCATGACGAGGGGCTCCGGGATCTCCAGTGGAACGCACCGGAGCCCCTCTGCATTGTGCTCAAGGAGGCACGTCCCGGGGAGGTTTCTCCCTCCCCTGTGCCCTCATAGTGCAAGGCTACACGGGCCAGCCGATGTCGCCTTCTTCCCGGGTCCATCTTAGCGGACGACAAAGCCCCCACCCTTGTCGCCCAGTGAACCCGAGGCCCCTTTTAGTCGCCTTATACGACAGGCAGGGGATACCGTAGTCTTATTCTTGAGAGCCCAGAACTACAGGGCTGTGGATATTTTAAGATATGGTAAGCTTACTGATCCACACTTACACATTACAGAGAAAGCCTCTGTCCAACGGTGGGACATGTACAAAAGTGAAGAATCTACTTTTATGAATATTACCATTAGTCTATCATATTTAGGAACGCTGTAAAATTTGAAACGTTCAATACACTTATATTCAATAAGTAACATTAGCGTAAATATAAGACATGTAGCCCTGTAGTTCTGGCCTCTCAAGAATAAGAATGCGGTATCCCTTGCCTGTCGTAGAAGGCGACTAAAAGAGGCCTCGGATTCACTGGGCGACAAGGGTGGGGGGCCTTTATCGTCGCTATGGTGGACCCGGGAAGAAAGCGACATCGGCTGGCCCGTGTCGCCTTATGTTTATTTAAAAAGAAGGCTAGCAATATTTCTTTTTTTTTCAGAAAATATTACTAACATTTTTCTTAACCATTCTAACTAAGCTAAGCTAATGGTGGATTCGAACCTACAACCTTAAGATTCGCAGACCGTTCGCGCCCGTACCGTAATGGTTTAGCATTAGGCTATTGATGCGAGGGCATAGGGGCTCCGGTGCGTTCCACTGGATATCCCGGAGCCCCTCATTATGCACCGAGGCAAAGGCCACCGGGGAGGTTTTAGTGGGTAAAACACCACATAACCGCCGCCTTCCGAGATTCTCTCTCTCTAGTGTCGGTCCCTCATGTCTGAGGATCGTGGTCACCATCAGGGTTGCACCTGGAGCGGATGATTTGCTTCCACCGGCTTCTGTTCAGTGCGTCTCTTACAGCACTGTAAAATTTGGAGGACGACGAGTCTTTTACTTGATCGGACCACCTTGTTGGTGAACGGCCGCGAGATCTTTTCCTGCGGTGTTCACAACTACGATCAGTTTATCCTAGATTAAAGCCTTCCTAAGTTTTCCTCCCCGTTAACAAAAAAATAATAATATAAGAAGTCAATAAAAACCCTTACGTGTATGATACGTGGCACGAGTTAAATACTGCATTTAAATTACTTAATTCTAATAGAAGATCCGAATCAATTATGATAACGCTTGTGTTGTATCTTGATTTATAACGACTCGATATTTAAGTTTTAATAAAAATTAATGTATCAAAGTTAATTCAAGTGTAATAAATCAAAATCGATGTACAGTAAAACTATTTACAAAAAAGCGTCTAGCGCGTACCGTTTTAACTCTCAGATTTAATTTCGTATAATTACGTCTAACACATTGGACGGCGGGAGACGAGCCGTCCACTCTACGTTCGTTAGTGTTATTTATGCGCGCCATGCGGGCGGCGACAATATCACTTATTAATTATTTGACGGGACGGTACACCACTAGCTTTGTCTACGGTTCTCGCTCTATCGGTGAGACTATCCCACTTTCCCGTGGGAACTTTTGTATAATGCGTACTATGCGTAAAACTAGTTGTTGATTTATATTTAGTCTACACCGGCCTTACCATCCAGGACTGCATTTCCACTTAACATCAGGCGGGATCGTAGTCAAGCACTTGCTTAGAAATTATAAAAAAAAAGAGGTAAAACCTTGTCTAATGTATTCGGATGGAATTTATTAAGGTATTTTTTGAAATAAATACGATTCACACATTATATTGCTGATAACGGTATAATGCTATAGATATAAAACGAGTTTTTGAAATTAAGAAATTACCGTTGTTTTGATTCTTTAAAAATACATAAATCAGTTTACACTCGTGAAGTGAGACCTGCAGAAGACTAAACATAAAATAAATTGTCTTCGTCTTTTGTTAGCTTTTATCATTTCGACCAGTTTAAATTTAAAGTGGTACTATTTTTTTAAGCCTTAGGTTAAATAGGGAGAGTAATCGATTTCACTTCTTTACCGTAATTATCTAATCCTTTATTACTAAGTGATTTTTGTCATGTACTTCTATTTTTTTTGTTACCGTTAAACGCGAAAGTCATTAGTTCAAGCCAGTTGGTATTCTAATAACAATGACATTGTATATGGAACTAGGCTATAACTACAAAAAGGTATTGTGTACACAATTATAAGCAAATAATCTCATCATTAAAGTACTGGATACTACGTTATCAATGTGACAAGTGCAATAACAATTAAAAATGATATCAGCGCTATCAAATTTAGCGTATCAAATAACATCGCTCAGCGAACGTTATATAATAATAACGGTTAATGGAAAACGTTACAAACACTTCGCGCGGTGAGACCTAACGGTAAATAGTTCCTGCGATGTAGGGCTCGTACGAACAAGATCGGAGCTGACTGCTGACGAAATTTAATAGCGTCGAGATTCGCCGTGGAGCAATTAGAGAACGGGATTATTGGGCATATTGGCGTTATTATAGCAGAGAAATCCGCGTGCCGGCCGGAGGGAAACACGTGCCGTTCGGAGTGTTTTCGGATGCGAGGCAATGGAAAATTTATTTATTTATTTATTTAATAAGATACACCAACAGCATTACACAAGCATACATTGTTGTAATAATCAAGTTTACAAACTAAGTCCTGTTGTGTATGCCAATTACAGGTGTACACAACATTCGCTATAAAGAAACGTAACGATTTTATTATTAATACTTACAAAAACATTTTATTAAATGACAAAGTAATAGAAATATAACTACTAAATTAATTAAATTAGCCAAAATCACTGCACAATTTTTAACACTAAGGTGCGGAAGACCTTGCGTGAATTAGAAAAAATGTCACTTTTAGTAGGGTTCCCGATTTGGCAAGTCAACGGGTTTTTTCTACGGAAATTAACATTTATAACTTTGATCATTGCAATCATGGATCAATCCATTAAGAATTGTAATTACTATATAAATTGATAATAAATATTTCAATTCAAACAATTGCGTTGTAAACTGTATTACCATCATAATAACTATTTCAGCTGTAAAAATCCACTGATAGAAAAGGGGACAACGTACAAAAGGACCGATTGTAAGAGGCTTCCGCGCCCCTTAGTTGGTTGGTTTTCAGTTTTCGATTGAGACAACGGACCAGCAAGCGTAACAAATGACATGTTATATAAAATAGAAAAAAATATTATTTTCAAGAAATGCAGTTTCAGTAGAGTTTAGAGTTTTTTTATTAATCAATAGAAACTGCAAATTATATAATAAGTAATTTTTTTTGACGAACTACAGGTGTACACAACATTCGCTATAAAGAAACGTAACGATTTTATTATTAATACTTACAAAAACATTTTATTAAATGACAAAGTAATAGAAATATAACTACTAAATTAATTAAATTAGCCAAAATCACTGCACAATTTTTAACACTAAGGTGCGGAAGACCTTGCGTGAATTAGAAAAAATGTCACTTTTAGTAGGGTTCCCGATTTGGCAAGTCAACGGGTTTTTTCTTACGGAAATTAACATTTATAACTTTGGATCATTGCAATCATGGATCAATCCATTAAGAATTGTAATTACTATATAAATTGGATAATAAATATTTCAATTCAAACAATTGCGTTGTAAACTGTATTACCATCATAATAACTATTTCAGCTATAAAAAATCCACTGATACAAAGAGGGGGACAACGTACAAAAGGACCGATTGCAAGAGGCTTCCGCGCCCCTTAGTTGGTTGGTTTTCAGTTTTCGATTGGAGACAACGGACCAGCAAGCGTAACAAATGACATGTTATATAAAATAGAAAAAAAATATTATTTTCAAGAAATGCAGTTTCAGTAGAGTTTAGAGTTTTTTTTATTAATCAATAGAAACTGCAAATTAAGTAATAAGTAAAATACTTTTTTGACGAACTACACACGTTGGCCAGAGAAGCCGGCCTCAACTAGCTTCACCGGATTGAGAGGTGGCATAGCTCTTAGTTCGCTCTCCTCTGTCGCTAGTAACTAGACACAAGGGTCCCCCCGGTGAGAGGTAACCTCAACTTGGACGGTTACTACGTTACGCGTAAGCTTTCCGATCCGAGGGCGCCCGAGAGGGCCGAACCACGATTCGCTCGGTGTCTATTAAACGGATAACCTAAGGGACATTAAAAAAATAACTAACTTTGAGTGCCACTTCGGGAAGCGTTGGAAGTGGAAGAAGTGGCCGAAGAGCATCACAATGTAGAAGTATGCTCTTGGCATTGCGAGCGCACGTTTTCTTTCTCTCTTGAATAATCTAATATAATATAATATAAACATATAGATGGAGCTAAAGAAGTTTTAGTTCAGTCGTGTGCTTTAAAGCACAGTTAGGAAATTCAATTTACCACGGGGATCTACGAGCGGAATAGAGGAAGGCGCAATAGAATTAAGTCAGTCGTCAGGAAGTTTTAAATCAGTGGCCTCGAAATAGATTTTTATTTCCTGTTATCACAAGGCTGTGTTTATCAAAACACCTATTTGTGACGATAATTTTAACTCATTAAATTAATTCTTTAATTAACGATGCTGATTTTGTGTTTATATTCGTTGAGTCGTTGATTTTATCAGTTCTTACTATGAAAGCGAGCACAGCGAGTAACTTAGTGTTATTTCGCTATAAATTACTCGCTACATACGAAAGTAGCTTTTCGTGTGAAATGAAAGGCTGTTTATAAGCCGCAGTCGATTACATTGTTGCGAACCAACCGCATAGGAGGTAGCTGTGGTTTTATTATGCGATTATATCGAACTCTGTCGTTCGCAAGCCTAAAAATACTAGTCAAAGCTGGGCTTAGCGTAAAAGTTAAAAAAGTTCTCATGTTTTCACTTTTCACCGCATGTAGGTGTAGATAGATATAATTGGTTGGTAATGGTTTTAGATGTTATACAAATTTTTGCAAGCAAAAATGTAACGTCATTAAGTCAAGTCTATCAGATCATAAGATGAAGACTATACGATGATCACAGTTATATTAATAAGTTTTGATGCTTATCCAATAAAAAAGCATTCTATAAGGGTTTTTAGGAGTTCCCTGTTGTAACTTCGGAACACAAGATATATATAGTTAAAGTTAAAGCCTATGAATACGTCCCACTGTTGGGCACAGGCCTTCTCTGTAAAGAGATAATAAGGGCATAGTCCGTCACGCGGTCTTTGTGCAGATTGCCAATTCACATGTCTTAGAAATTTTTGTAACATATGTGGGTATCCTTCACCGCCGAGGGCGTGGTTAATCAACACTTAAAATTGTAAAAAACAAATTTATTCGTGCTGGCACTAGGGTTCCTAGCGTACTAAGCAACATGAGGACTCTATCATGGCTCTCCCAAGATCTTATACCGTCAAAATTAAAGTAGGGTATAATTGAAATTATATCTTTCAAAGAAATACCAAATTCGATTTCTAAACTACGGCGCCGTGAGTTCATAAACTTAAAGAAAATACAGACGAATTGAGAAGCAACTCTTTTTTAAGTTATGTTAAAATTAAATAATAATTAATAGAATTGTCCGGTAAATAAATTTCAACGTATCAAAATTTGACAGTTCATTTTTTTATTAAAGACTGACATTTGTATTTGAAGTGTAGATTAATTAGATGCTCGAATTATAATGCAGGGGTTAGAAAACACCTGCATTATGCAACGAGCTACACGCGCAGCAACGGGAAAGGGCAAAGGTAAGGAGGAAACGTGACTAATGCGCCCACGTACAATTCCCATTGAGAGACAAGCTTTGGTTAATTTGAGAACAAAACCCGTCTCTAACCTTACAAAATTAGCATTGACACTTAAATGGCACGAATGTTAAAACAAACCTCCATAGAAAATATAGTTTAGTTCTTCTATATTGAATGATTGAATGAATTTTATGACCAATACAAGGAATACAAGACAATTAATAACGGAAAAATTGTAATAATATTAATCTAAATTAAGCTCTAATAACTGATAAAAAACAAATATAACTGCCCTCTTATTTGCCTATGGGGTGGAATGTTTTCGGTTGGAACGTTAACAGCGCGCGTCAGACAAGATGCGGGCCACGGGATTCGACCCGGTGACCCAGTACCGTCCTCACTTGATTACTGCGCCGTATTCAATTGGACGAACGCTCGAAACACGGTTAATGCTATTATGTCCATAAACTTACATTACAGCCGTGCCCCCCTTTAAATACCGATTGTGTAAATGTTTAATATCTGTTAAATCGCCCAACGCGAGAGCTGGCAGTCTGTCAAGATACGTCGACCGTGGTTTTATTACAGGTAAATAATATATAAAACAATTTTAAACACTTTGATAATATGAATTATGAACGAGCAGCTAAGCATTACAATATTTATTTAACTAAAGTGGCTAGAGTAAAATAGACAGTGATAAATTAGAACAGAACTGAACTAATTAAATTGTCACTTTTTGCGTAAGGGAAATGAAGTTTCAACTTCATACGAGTATATTCATAGTTAAAACGGGCATATTCTTCATGGTCCCATCTTTACGGCAATATTAGATTCTATTAAACATATATAGCCTTGAGCAAAAATAAAAGGTCCGTTAAGAAAGTTTAAATGTCTTGGAAGTTAAAGACGCGAAATAAATTGTGCACGATATATAATTAAATATCCTTAAAATAAAATTTTATTTTAATTTAAATTTTAGTACTAAGTGTTGCCTCCATGTAGGGACACTGAGTACTAAAATTTAAAATTTATTGAAAAATTCTTTATTATCCAAGTTTACGTAAGATATCCTTTTTTCTTTTAAGTTTATATTTTTTAATGAAATATAAATAAATTAATTAAAATATTTTATTTTAAGGATATTTAATTGTATATCATGCACAATTTATTTCAGTTAGCTAGCGTCTTTATCTTCTGAGATATTCAAACTTTCTTAACCGACCCTTTATATTTGCTCATGAGTGTATATATCTTAAATAGTGTAACGTTTTTGTGAAAAATTCGCTTTAAATTTTTCTTGTTTTAATTATTTTAAATTGATATTAAAATCCCAAGGTTAAATATAGCCACATCCCACATTCTTTTGTTATATTTTCAGCGCAACGCACTATTGCCCACCTAGGCTATGTTGCCAAAGCGCTTTCTGCCACGGATGACAGTACTCCTAAAACCACAGATTAAATTACTCCTAACTCACCGTAAGATGACACGTGCGGCGTGACGTCACACAAGCTGCACGTCGCGGTTGGCTTACCTGAAACAAAAAATACGTATTTTAGAAACGGCGTAAATGTACGACGAATGAGCGTAATTGCCAACAAAATTCTTTATTGTTAATATGATGGCATTTCAATCATTAATTAGAACTTACAGAATTAAATTATACTAGACCGAGTCGATACATCGATAGAAAAACTTTTTTTTTTAAATTCGTAGGGTAGATAGAGACAGCTTTAACTTGTTACTTACTTAAAATTAATAGGGTAATTTTTAGCAAATGATTTTTTGAAGTACGATTTTTAACGGTTTTTTTACGTACGTCTTTTACGGTTTTTTTAAGTCAGAACGTAAGTCGAAACTCTTAGCCACTACCCCAATACTGCTTCGGTATATACAAATTTTCTAGTCTGATATGTCTTTATAATAATAAAGCTTATTTATTACAATCATTTGTAAAGAAAAATACATAACATAGAATAATAAGGCGCAAAATTAAATAAAGAACCGAAAAAAAACAAAGAATAACAAAAATATAATAAGGGATGGCAAAATAGTAGACGCGGCGTATACTACATGGCATAATGTTATACAGTGCTGGTTTTCAGCCTAATTTTGTACTCCTGAAGGAGTCCTGCAATCTGCATCAAGGTATTAAAGGTTTTATCATGACTGTAATAAAGTTTATTTCTTGTTGGCTGGTAATCCGTTCTTGTTTTGTTGTTCCGACAGTAAGAATTTTTGATACGACTACAACGAATACGATTTTTTTTAAATGGGGGTAAATTGTTCCATATCTTTGTACTAGCTACGCTCAAGCAGTAGTTTCACAAGCGCAATTCAGTTCGTCGCAAGTTCAAGCATAGTTCGTCTTACCCTAAGCGAATGTGAAACGAAACCGGCTTAAAATTCGTCTATTGTTGTGCAAGTTTTTAGCACATGGGTTATGCGAACTTCGAACGTAGAAGGATTAAAGCTACCTTTCTTATTTAGAATGTGATGCCAATTGTACGCATGTCAACGTTTTAATTCAAAGACAAAGAACGATGTGCTGAATACTAGAAAATTAATATGCGACTCGCGTTCCAACACATGCCGATAGAAAAAAACAATTTATATAGCATTCAAACGTACATGCATAACTATTTTTTACTGACTTCGAAAATTGTCGAAGTTATCAATTCGTCACTTTTTTTTAAATTGTGCGGTATGATAGTTATATTACGAAGTTTTGGTGTGTATATTTTCTTTCTTTATCATTGGTGTTTGTGGCAGCTAAGGAATCATGGATTGTTTTAGGAGTTTACTTGTACATATTCGGAACCCAAATGCTACGCGACAAAATATGAGACCTAAATGAATCCAAACTGTTAAAAAAAAACAATATCCGCCCAAAAATCATTCAACTAAGACCTCCATTTTAAAGTGGGGTCTTGTTTTTCTCATTCCCTACCTAAGGAACTGGTGTCTAACTAATTTGCAATAACTTAGTGCTAATATTTTCATAATCATTGGATATAAGATAAATTGGAAATCTATTTCTGTAATTTTCGTTATTTTTTGTTTGTATCTGTCAGTCTCCAATAAATAAATATTGTATCTTAAGTTTTGTATTGAGAAAAATATCGTTACGCGCCGTTTGTATTTCAAAACTCCATAAATGTATGTTTAGTGAAATACGAAATATGAATAAATAATGATTATCCTGCAAACACAGATATACATAATCATTATGGTGTTAGTATATAATTTGTTGGAGAAGTAAATATGTAGAATTATAGCCGTAAATGGGTACTACGATTGGCAACAACACGACGAACATAGCGGGTTCGCGACAAACGAACTTTCTCAGAGCCCTCGAGCGCGCTCAAAGGTCCATTGTGAGAGACACAGAACGTTTAAAGGGGGACAGGCTTTTGCTCTAGAATACCTTTATTGTCGTGATAACGGCTCACTTTTAACCGAAGTGGGTTAATAGAACAATGCCAGAGATAAGCAGTGATGCCGAATATCGGACAGCAAAGAAGTTGTACTTTGATGAATAAAGAATGTCTGCATTTGCACATTCTCTATTGATAATCTTGTTAAAATTATTAACTAGTGTACCCAGCCCGCTCCGCCGGGCTAGATTTTGCCTTATTTTATTTAAACAATAAACTTTTATAATTAAATATTTAATTTAACTCTCAAAATATATTTATTTATTCATTTCTGTCCGTATTCATTTTCTTCCTTATTACATGTACATATCAGTAAATACAATATCATTCATATCATTTATACAAAAACATATCGGGTTCAAGTTAATGTCAAAAATAAAAGTACGACGTATGGCTTGTTTGACAGTTCAAAAAGAGGAATGCTCGTCACCAAACCTTACAGGATTACTGGGCAGGTCAATATGAAGACTCCCTGAAAGTTTCATTGAAATCGGTCGAGCTGTTTCGGAGCCTATAGGGAACAAATCCACGCACTTTCTCTTTTATATATAAAGATTGTTTTTTGTACCAGTTTCAGTCGTTTTATTAACTTTTATATGGAACTAGGAAACCAGGATCACATTCATAGTCACAATGGATATATCTGTCTCTTCATGATCGTATCTTCACGGCAAAATGTTTTTTATTACATTATTCACTAGCAATGATGATCCTTCTGGTAGCACAGTGTGCGGGCGGTCACCATAAGTTGCATAGTACGCTAGCAACCCGATTTCGATGCCCGGTGCCGGCACCAATAAATTTGATGTTGCAATTTTATGTGCTGATTTACCACGCCCTCGGCGGTGAAGGAAAACATTTTGAGGAAACATACATGTCTTAGAATTTTTATCTAAGACATGTGAAGTCTACCAATCCGCGCTAGGGCCGCGTGGTGGACTATGTCCTTATACTGTCTTTATAGAGAAGGCCTGTGCCCAGCAATGGGACATATATAAAGGCTGTAACTATTCACTAGCGATAATAGCTTCCAAAAAGCATATATATCTTAATAGTGTAGTATAGTAATTAATTTTAAATGTTTTTCTTTTGCGTTTTTGCTAATTCTTAGCTTAAATATTGTCCTATTTTTACTTTTAGTAATTGATTTTAAAGTACTTCTATACTGAAGTTAGTAAAGTTTTTAAAATTTACACTAAATAGTTGTGGCCGTCTTTAAACTTATGGCCCGGCCGTTGAAAAAGCTCCATCGTCATTCTAGAAAATATGAGTCAAAGACTAATCGTTCACGCATTATTCTTTGAATACATTTTCTTTTCGCCCATTGTTGTTAAATTATTTTTCTTTACATACCCACTTATCCTTCTGGTAATGCCTGTTGTAGGGTAAATGCTGTGATCTCTTATCTCGCATGCTCTTTCTAGCAAACATAACTATCGCAATAGACGTGTAGTGACTATGCACATATTCCGCAACTGGAGTAAACAATAAGCGCGGAAATAATACAAAGACAGTGGACCCCATCCCCACATTCCCCATTTAGCTCACAACGAGGGGAAGAAAGGCCCGCGCTCTACTGATTATTGTTTTACTTCACTTTTTATAGCGCTTCGGTTGGCCGGAGGCGTCCTTAGCGAAGGGTTATTTCAGTTACGACGGGCTAACTAATTATCGCTTCTCTATGGCTCCGTCGCCGCTCCCCGTATATTTCTGACGTGTTAACATTTATATGGCGGTTACTTTGGCACCCCACATAATTCTTAATGTGAAATTAAGTTTCGAGTACTGTTTATATTCCATTTTTTATGGCCTTTGGCTTAAAGTGATACTCTCAGATTGTAAGAAATGTCCAAAATGTGAGAGAATGCAAAGCAAAAGTGAATATAATAAGATTGACTGTAATTATTTTTGAGTCAAAATATGTGTATGTGATAGTTCGGCGTGTATATATTTTCCCGATAGTTCTTACGGTAAATAATCTCTTTTCATCTGTTTTTAGGTTACTTAAGTTTCTGACCCCTGAATATACTACAGTCCTAACGGTTGCTGTTAATTTTTTTTTTATAAAATACATTTATATAGTACACAAGTAAAGTAAACAAGTATAATTACGAGTAAAAACTAAAACGTTCTTCAAATAAACGTTTTGGGTCAAACATTGAATGAGAAACACGCTCTCTTTTATTTTCGAATTAACATAGATGCATTAGGAAGTTCTGACGCCTATATTATTTTCTTCTTTCACATTCGTCCTAGTCTTGGATTGCCATAAACCTACCAATATCTTAGTCAAATAGTATCCTTCTATAAGATTTTTAAAACTTCCTGATACATCTAAAACAGCGATAAAATTAAAATGAATCTTTATTGAAACAAAACCTTTTAAAATATACAGAAATATAGGCGAATTGAGAACGTACTGAATTTTTAAAGTCGGTTGTAATGTATTTTACATCGCATTTAGTTTAAGACGGATATAAATACGTAGTAATTATTCGATATCGTGTCTGCCATCTATTGCTATAGCGTCCGTAACAAGTGGTAGGCATTGACGCGTCGGGCGCACATGCTCCGCGATGATAAGGTGTTTCCAATTAATCTACATAATCCTCTTATAGAGAATTAGCTTATCGAGACAGATAATTACTTTCGCAGGGTTTTTATCGACCTTTTATTTATGTTGGACTTGTTCTCTCGAGGTCTTTTATAAAAGTTTAACCGGTGCTTTTGTACTAAGATAGAAGGGCGCCCGAGAGGGCCGTATCACGACTCGTTTGGTAGCTTTTATCGGAAAAAGCCAGCCAATGCGATAAGTATACATGAGGTCTTTAGGATCGTAGTTCAGCACAAAGCAAGGCCCTAAACGTAAGTCACTGTTTAGTGGTCTAGTGCCGGTGTGATTCATTACAGGTCTTTAACAAACGGCATGAGCATTACTGCAGATGTATATTGTGATGAACTGAAGACAATGATGAAGAAGCTCACACATCTGCAAACAACTTTGGTCAAACGGTCATCCCTGTAGTTCTTATTCGACAATACGCGACCCCATACTACACAACAGACAATCTCCAACATGCAAGAGTTAGGGTTGGAAGTTCCCTTTTTTTTTTGTTGACGGGGAGGAAATCTTCACAAAGATACCCCGCGGGGATCTTACCCACTAAAACCTCCCCGGTGGCCCTTTCCTCGGTGCATGACGAGGGGCTCCGGGATCTCACGTGGAACGCACCGGAGCCCCTCTGCACTGTGCTCAAGGAGAGCACGTCCCGGGGGGAGGTTACTCCCTCCTCCCCTGTGCCCTCGCAGCGAAAGGCGACACGGGCCAGCCGATGTCGCCTTCTTCCCGGGTCCACTTTGGTGGAGAAGGGAAGTTCCCCTAATCCATCGTAATCACCAGACCTTGCACCCACCGACTATAATTTTTCCCAATTTAGACAACTTTTTAGCGGGAAAAAATTTAAATCCCGAGAGGCCTTTAAAAAGTTTTTTGCCTCCCGTCCAGCTGATTTGTACAAGAAGGGCATCAATTAACTACCACTGTGTTGGCAAAGATGCATCGATTACATGGAGGATTTGACTTCGAATAACAGAAATAAAAAAGTTTAAACATTAATACCTTACTATTTAACTTATTTATAAATTATTATAAAGTTTTATAAATTTTAATAATAAATTAAGGGGCCACCTGTCATATTAGAAGCGTGTGTCATATATTAACACTAGCAAATGCCTGCGAATTCGATCGCATACGTATCATTAAAGCTCACTTACAACTGACAATTACAGCTCTCGCTGTATATGAGACAACATTGTCGGTGGAGGTCAAGCTGCAACCTCCGATCTACTCAACCGATTGAAATAAAAGTGGTATATGTTTATTAAATTCTCTTCCTAATAATATAGAAGCTTTAGAATACCTCATTGCAGTTTATGCTTAAGACTTTTACAACTTCCCCGGATGGATCCTGGTAGGGGAAAGGATATTTTCAAAAAATTGATACAAACCAGTATTTCGAACGTAAAATTAGTAGTACAAGTATTTACGAGTAAAAACAAATAGTGACTTCAAAGCAACTCAAACCTAAAACTGTATAACACGGTGACTTCGTCTTTGTATTTTCGAATTATCGTAAGAATGTTACGAAATAGAATTAATCAGAACCTAACCAAACTATCCTTAAAGTACAGCCTTTCCAATAACAATAAATCATATAAATCGGTTGGCGTGATTTTGAGTTATTCGTCCATTTGTTGCGCACATACTTAATACTGTTTTAAGACTTATATGGTTTTTTCATGGTTGGTTTGTAATAATTAGTCCAAATTGAAATGAGAAGCCCTAGCTTTCAAAAAAGAAACATTAAAATCGGTTCACTCAGTCGAATGCTATCTATGCCGTAAAAAACAATAAAAACATACAGACAAATTGAGAACATCTTCCTTTTTTGAATATGGTTGAAAAGCTGTTTTTCTGTTTGCTGTCTATGTCTACCTTTCAAAACTGGCAGGTTTTTAGAACGTGAAGGTTTATTTTTTTCATAATTAATATTTTGATTGTACTAAATTCAGAAAAAACGTGTAAATCAACACGTTTTTTCTGAATTTAGTACAAGTTAGTAGTTAGTTTAGTAAGTAAGTAGTTTAGTTAGTAAGTAGTTTAGTTTAAAAAAAAACGTTGTGCAATTTTCATTTCCATAAACAAACATTGTTCAATGACGAAAAAGTGATATACTGAACCCTTACAGCTGCCTTGAAAAGCGGTATTCGGCAATAAAGTTATATAAACCGGGTCACAAATCCACTAGACGCCTTATAAATTCTCAGTTTTTATGCGAACTTTGCTGTTCCTTGACGTATTTGTATTTGAAAATAAATTCAATTACCCGTGTATACAGTAAATTGTAACATAACAATTCTAAACTCAAAATAGAAGTTTAGATGACGAAATCATATTACATAAGAAATCAATAAGAGTCCGTTATTAGAATTTTGACTTCATATTCGAATATTCCCAATTTTTTTCTTTCTATCCGACTTCAAAAACGACGAGGTTCTTAATTCGTATGTATGTTTGTGAACTCACAAAGTCCTTTATGAAATTATTTTAATGTTTTTTATTAGAAAGTTGTTAAGCAATTAGGTCCCAAGTGAATTTTATTGGCTAAGGAGCTTGAGTTCTGAAGATAAACCAAGGAACTCCTAAAAACGTATGAAAGAATGTTTGTTGTTTGTGTTTAGGTTTATGATAATATGAGACGAGTAAGTACTCCATATCAACATCGAGCATGAATGTTTAAGAAGAAATAATAAAAATAAGATTTTTTTTTCATTTAGCTAGTGTTAGCTGGCAACACATGACACCCAGCGATTGTTATGCATAATAACTACTTTCAATGATATCTTAATGATTTACCTGAACCTTATTGTATCTTTAATTCCTAATTAATAATTTAGTTGATCGTCACATGAACTTGGCATTGTAAACAATAGTTTAACCTTATTAGTTCCTAATCTGACTTCTAATTAATTTTGTATAAAGATTGTGAGGACGCGCAGTTGTGACGTTATTCGTTATAAATAATTCTTTGTACAACGTTACGCTGTCTCAATAAAGCGAGTATATTATTTGTTGGACTATTTTATTCTACGAGACCTGCAAATTATAACATTAGCGTCTTTATCTTACGAAATATTCAAACTTTCTTAACCGACCATTTAATTTTGCTTTCGAGTGTAGGTGCAATAATTTCGAAAATAAAAGTGGTTATTCACATGTGATATCGGTCGGTATTAGGTCTGCCTTAGATACAGGTCGCGGGCAAATAGTATTTTTATTTGTTGTTATAAATAAGACCAAAGGAGTAAATAACTTACCTGATTCTCGCCATACAAAAATATCAACAACAGAGTTGTAGGTGCGTATCCGACCTTTGAGGAAAGAGTAGGCTCTTTTTTGAAGGTCACTACGTCGCGTCGGTTCGGTAAATCCGACAGCGGTTAAGGTTGTGTGTGGTAGAAAATTACGCAAAAACGACACTAATAAATTGTCTACCATTTACATTACAAGTAATAGTAAATAACGAAACGTTACGGATCAAAAGTGGAGACGCTCTCTCTTATTTCATAAGTCTATAAAGGACGGCGTTGCGAATACAAACAAAAATACAAATGAACTGAAAACCTTCTCTTTTTTTTAAGTCGGTGAAAAATGTATATATGTAATAAAAAAAAATATTTTTATACTAATCCAATAACCGAAAGGTACAAGGCTATCGAATTTCGGAACTACGGCTACTAAATTTTAATACCAAACACCTGGTCACCGAGTCTGTTAAACCAATTGTGTACAAAATGAATGTTCATTGGCATCATAGTGATCGAAACTTGCTAGTTTAAATAATATTTTAGTTCTTTGGTGCCAATATAGTTTACCGGTAGCGTACAACTGGTACGCTAATACTTTGAGTGTTAGTATTTGAAATATTGACTGAATATGTACAGTAATATATCGGTTTCATAATGAATTTTCATTGGCGAATAGCAGACTCGACGCCCAGGTAAACGTGTATGTCCAAATTTGTGAATAATAAAAATTATATATGAATCATATTTTTAAACAATAACTATAAAATAAATAAACTAAACAGCCCGTATCCAGTTTCTAATTGTCCGATAATAACGGGAAGCAGAGAGTTGGTAAACGGCTTTAACTTGGATTGTTCAGTGACCTGGATATTCTCGTACCCGGGAACTTTAAGTATAGTTATTGCGCGCTGGTAAAAGTATTGCAGTATTTGTTTGTTGCCTGTCCCTATTTGGCTACTGTACAATGACTATCATTCGAATGACGTACCATTACTATACAAAATGTGTACACAGAAGCGCGCGCAAATTCGTCATAAGCTAAAAATACACCCTGATCAACTATCCCAAACGCGCCAAAAGTGTACCTTTAAAAATGTTTTTTTTTAAATATACCCATACTAATTCTCAGTACTCGAACCATTGTAAGATATTCTTAAGTCTACGTTAGTTAATAAATCCAGTCGTAAAAAATATGAATACATGGTATATAATTTTTAGATATAAGTGTAGCGCCTTATTATGAAGTTTTTTTTTATAAATCATTGTTATAATTGTTATTCTTTGTTAATGGATCCTTTTTATTTACCACGAGTGAAATCCGTTCGGATACGCGCCAAAATGCCGTGACATTTAAACTGTAATTAGTTGTGCATATGGCATTCCACGACAGCGGTTCGACCTTAAGCCACTAGTGTGATTGTAACACATGGAAAGTGGTTATTTTAGTAATAAAGTGTAGTCTGCATTTGTTTAAATTAATAATTGTTTCCACGCATAAGTTTATTTATGGAAGTAATAATTAGGTACGTACCTTAAAAAGTTCAATTCCAAATGAATTGAACTTTTTTAAGGTGCGTCACACTGTATAATGTATAAGCGTCAATAGCCTTAAGATAAAGTTTTTTTTTTAAAAAAAGGAAGATGAATTTTTTTTACAAGTAATATTACTAACTTCCATTCCAACTAAGCTTAAGCTTGTGCTAGGAGATGGTTCACGTGTGTCCTGTCGCTGACAGATCCGGGGCACCCCGCTCATAACGGCTGATGGCATTCGCGGAAGGTTTAGTGGGTAGGGGCTGCCCAGGCCGAGTCCCACACATCCCTCCGGGCCCACCCAGAGTCTGGTCAGGAGGATGGTCTATAAAAAGATTCCCCCGCGTGAACAAAAAAAAAGGAGATGGTTCATGTCAATAGTCGAATGGTGCATTCGAACCTACGACCTAACGATTTGCAATCGGTACTCTAAGCCATTAGGCTATTGACGATTCGATTATATATTATGATTTGATACATTATTATTTTATTTATATATTTGATACATTTAAAACTTACAACTAAAAAGTCACAAGATATTAAGATTAAACAAGGAGATGACCAGTTAATACCTCCAGTTAAAAATTGAAATAGAATGAGATATGCAATGTAAGATAGAAATTAAACAGTAGAAAAAGTAATGAACAAGAATCTAAACATAATAATTATTTAGTACATAAAAAGTATGGACAAACTAAAGTATCAGATTATAGAATTACGTTTGATTTTTTTTTAGACGAACTACACAGATTGGCCAGAGAGGCTGGCCTTGACTGCTTCACCGGATTGAGAGGTGGCACAGCTCTTAGGTCGCTTAGCCTGAACCTCTATTGCTAGTAACTCCACACTAGGGTCCCCCCGGTGAGGGGTAATAATAATTACGTTTGATTAAAATGGATCATTCTGTGAATAACGGTGTTGTTAACATATTGTTTTCATTACATTAAGGCTTAATATGTATTCGTTTGTTGTTCCTAAATAAAAAATAATTATTTGGAAACCTCTTATAGCACTTAAGCTTACTTGTAATATTTAACAAGAATGTTAGTAATATTTATGAAAACACATTGTTATTCTTTACAAAAGATATGACAAGATACAACCAATATATAATTAATCGTTTATAAAAGTAAAATAGACAATCTATTTTGTTTGTTTATGTCACGAATTAAACGCAGTCGCCACTAGTTAAATACTAAGTATTTAGCCTTGTAGTTTTGGGCTCTCAAGAATAAGACTACGGTATCCCCTGCCTGTCGTAGAAGGCGACTAAAAGGGGCCTCGGGTTCACTGGGCGACAAGGGTGGGGGCCTTTGTCGTCCGCTAAAGTGGACCCGGGAAGAAGGCGACATCGGCTGGCCCGTGTAGCCGCGGGCACAGCGAGGGCACAGGGGAGGGAGTAACCTCCCCCCGGGACGTGCTCTCCTTGAACACAGTGCAGAGAAGCTCCGGTGCGTTGAGCCCCTCGCCATGCACCGAGGAAAGGGCCACCGGGGAGGTTTTAGTGGGTAAAAACCCCACATAACCGCCGCCTTCCCCCCACAAGGCGCAGTATCTTTTTGAAGATTTCCTCCCCGTTAACAAAAAAAATACTAAGTATTGCGTTTCTATGTTGAGGCAGCCTTACGTTAGGGATCTCTACGTCAAAATCGAAGCTGTGTTATGATCCTTCTTTTATTACCGACTTAAAAAATTGAAGGTTTTCAATTGGTCAGTGTTTCTTTTGTCTCACATTTCATTTTTAATGTCACTCTGTAACGCAGTCATTTCGTTTTGAAGGGTTCGGTTTCAATTAGGCAAAGGACATTGAATTCTGAATATATACTAGGGAACTTCTAAAATCGTATGGAAGCATGCTTCTTGATTCTACGTAATCTATGACAAGGTTAGTACTCGTTTACGACATAGAGTGTAAATGTGGAAGAAGAAATCGACTATAGACGTCAGAATTCCCTTCGTAATATATAATACTCGTAGTTCGGAAATAAAAGCGCTTAGTAGTATTTTCTTTATACTCGTAAACAAACTTATTTTAACCACAAATGTTTTGTTTATAATAAATATTAGACATCGTTTAAGTTTACAAGACATGACAGTTGGAATCTTTCAATTTTTGTTAGAAGTTGTTACATTATTGCTTCAAGAATTTATTGGCATAAAAAATAAACTCTGACGTCCTTTTAAGCAAATCGGCGTGGATATGACTTTATAACAGCTTTTCTCGTCGAGTAAGCCAACTTAGCGAGCGAGTGCGAGCTTAGCGATCTTTGTAGTGATCATTTTGTATGTTGGTATTCCAACCGACCGATCGATCGATCGTAAGTAGAAGGTTTAGACACGATTTAGATCAGCGGTTCTCAACCTTTTTACTTAGCGCACTAACAAACTTTTTACATTAGGGACACCTGTAGATAACCGCTGCACTTGACTGTTATATAATAGCAAAATATAAGCAAATATATATACTTTTTTTAATTTTTTAATAAAGCATTGATTACGGCTTGGTAAGGAAGAAACTTGTGACGAATAAATAAGATTTGAGAAGTTAAAAAGTGCCTTGTAATTATGAAATTGATTAATTTAGTCTAGTATGAAGAGTAAATGTATAGAGGACGTATTTTTTTATAGGAAAAGTGGCAAACGAGCTTACGGCTCATCTGATCTTAAGTGATCACCGTCGCCCATGAACATCCACAGCACCAGAGAAGCTGCAGGTGCGTTGCCGGCCTTTGAGCTTACTCGAGTATGCCCGTTTCTTGAGACCCCAAAACGTCAAGACTCGAAAATACAGCTGGTGACAGTTGATTCCACAGGTTGACAGTGCATGGATGAAAGTTACGCGAGAAATGTGCAGTCATGGAACGCCAACCATCAAGATGGCGACGATATAATTTTAAATTTTGCCAAGATGTGCGGAAATGGAAATCGATAGCAGGGTTGATTCCGAACAATTACTCAGTCACACTCTCCGTGGTAAATACGATAGTATATATAGTTGAAATAAATTTAATGCTTACGTAAAACTTTGCTTAGAGAGCTCCACCAATACAAGCGTCCCTTGTTGATTAATAAAAGCACCACTTCCTCTTCCTGTTAGTGAAAGGTTAGTTCAACGAGGAGGGGAGTCCTGTGACGTCACCGCTGAACGAACACATTTCAACATAACTACGGCCCCAACAAAAGCCGGACGACACTGTCGCTGACAAGCGACTCTTTATACTGACAGGATGTTGATGTTATAACGAAGCTTTGCGTAAATTTGCTACGTTATGTTTCCTAGTTTCTGTTTCAATATAATTTAAACAACTGTTTCATAACAATCGTTTGTATCATTTAATTTGAATCGTATTATTTAATTCCCGACGGGACACTTCACAGAGGTAATGGTCACGGTGGAAAATAAAATAAAATAAAGGTACCAAAGTTTATTCAATAAGTAATATTCTAAGGTCGGTATAAGACAAAAATATATTCAAATATTAATTATGAAAGTATGCAGCTAATCTGGTGTTATACCTACCGGAGTTTCTAACCTTTTAATGAGACTTATTGTGGGTGGTGAACGAGTTATAATACACACTCGAGCAAAAATAAGAATAAAATACGCCACATGGAGGCAACAATAAGTACTAAAATTTAAATAAAAATAAAATTTAATGAAAAATACTGTATTATCCATGTTTACGTAAGATATCTTTTTTCGTTTAAGTTTATGTAATGAAATAGACAGACATTTTTATTTATTGGCACAATAATACACAAACACATTACACAGATAATATAACACACATTAAAAAAGAATGAGAAATAAATAAAATACAGTTAAGTTACACGTACAAATAGTACATAACATGTGATGCCAATATCTGAAACCGTTTCAGCATATGCTGTCGCAAGGATGCGTCAGCGCTAATTTTCAGCGGTGCCCGGGACTACCTAAAGACGTGCGCGCGCTATACTACTTTTATATGAAATAAATTAATACAAATATTTTATTTTATTTTAGGGATATTTAATTGTCTATTATTCACAATTTATATCAGTTAGCTAGCGTCTTTATCTTCCCAGAAATTCAAAATTTCTTAAACGACCTTTTATTTTTGCTCACAGCTATATTCCCATTAATTTCTATACTTTTCGCCAGTATACGAATATACCCCCCGTATTTGTACAGCAGCAGAAGCAATGTTTCATTAATGTTTGCAATATTTTCTTCCTCGAACAATTTATTTTAACATATTTTAGCATAAGTAATACTTTACACACTACACGAGTAAATTTACGACTAAAACAAAAGACGAAAAGACGTCATACGACAAATTAAGCGCACTGGGGGACTTTTGTGTCGAGATACCAGCAATAGAGGTTCAGATTAAGCGACCGAAGAGCCATTGTCATCTCTCAAACCGGTGATACAGTCAAAGCTAGGTTCTCTAGCCAATCTATATAGATACGTCAAAAAAAATTAAGCCGACTGTGTTACGAACCTGCATAGTGTTTGACGGATCTGAGAGAAATCAACATTTAATTTCCTTTTATATTTAACTTGTTTGTTTTTCCTATTATAAAAGAGTTGCACTCAAAATAAAACCCGTTAGACAATAACCTCGTCATTTAAGTACCCGGCCATGTTACGTAACGAGCTAGAAATGGCGCAACGAACGCGCAGTCTCCAATTTGTGTGCATTTGTTTTGTCATTTTTCTCACCCACATTTTATTATAACGCACTTTCCCGTCCACGTTTTATAATACACATGTAACTTAAGCAGCAATCAACGTAAAAATTTCTTTATTCAACTTAAAAATTGCGTTGGCGGTAGCAATAACGCTAGAGGGACAGTCTGATTATAAGATGAAAACAACTGGAATTTCTTTCTATCCGACTTCAAACAAATATATTTACGAGCTAAAACAAAAACCGACTTCAAATCGAATCAAACTTAACGCTATTTACCCGTTGACGCCCTCTTTGTAGTTACGAATTATAGTAGGAATATTACGAAATGAAATAAATCAGAACCTAATTGAATTCTCATCAAACTACTCTTGGATTACATCCTTTCTAATAAAAAAAGTATCATTAAAATCGGTTGTCGTAATATTGAGTTATTCGTCCATTCGTGGGGCACATACTTGATGCAAATTTTAGACTTACACGATTTTCTCATGGATGCCATTGTCAGAATTGGACCGAATAGGACCACATGACAAGCACCAGATTTCAAATGAATTTGATTGAGACATCGGTAACTTAATGAGAATTCCAGACTATGTTTAACGACAACGAGCACGAATGTAGAAGAAGCAAAAGAATTTCGTCGCCAGAACTTTGTAAAATAACTATGATATGAAAATTGTTTTAATTAGTGCTCACGGACTAAAATTATACTATGTATTTATTAAATTTGTATTTATTGTGTATGAACTATCCAGTCTAAGATAAATAAATGTATTATAACCGTGTGTGTAGGAAATAATATTCAGTGCTACGGCAGGCATTTGTTCCGTTACGGACAGTAAGACGTCGCGTCTTTTATAATAATTATTACAGTATATTTGATACGCAGTCGGTTTTTGTTTTTCAACCGACTTCAACAAAGAAGGAGGTTCTCGATTTGTCTGTATGTTTTTTATGTTTGCTATCTCATAACTTTCCAGTAACCGATTTTTTTTATTTCAAAGCTGATGCTTCCAGCGTGGTCCCATTCCAATGGCCCAATTCTGTAAATGGCATCCATGAGAAAACCATAAAAGGCATTTGCATTAAGTATGTGCGCGACAAAAGTACCGATACGAATGTATTACTCGTAAATATACTTGTACTCTTATTGTACAAATTGTATGTACTATGAAAGGTCATTAGAGTATTTTAAATATTTATTATCTTTAGTTATCAAATAGCGGTATTAAAACGGATTTAAGCAGAGTTGCAAAGCTTCTTATGTTTAATAAGCATAAAGACAGGGGCAAAGTTAAGGCCGGAGCCCGGATTCGCTCACGGATCTACGCGAGGTCGGCAGCGACTCGCGTCGTTTGCGATACCAATCACAGTCGCTCGTAGCTCGGCGCAAATTATCGCACGGCATATACCATTCGAATTCTCTACGGACTACATTCCGATTAAACGGTTTGGTAATCTGAACTATTAATTTTCACATATCAATTTAATTAATAATACCTTATTGAATTTAGAATGATTGTAGGTCCGGAGATTCGTGATAGTTCAGTGTCAGGGCGTTTGACTCAAGTTGCATAGTACGCTAGCAACGCGAGTTCGATCTCCGGCACCAATGAAATTATTTGTTGCAATTTTAAGCGTTGATTTACCACGCGGTAAAGGAAAACATCTTGTTACAACCGGGATGTCTGCCTATCCGCACTAGGGTCGCATGACGGACTATGCCTGAGAAGGCCTGTGCCCAACAGTGGGACAAATATTTAGGCTTAAACTTTAATTATTTTTTCACTTAACTTAATCAGAACCTAACCAAACTTTTAATAATCTACTCTTAAAGTACATCCATTTCAATACAAAATTAAGCGTCAATAGCCTAATGGCTTAGGGTACGGCTTGCGAATCTTAAGGTCGTGGGTTCGAATCCACCATTGGACTATTGCCATGAACCATGTCCTAGCACAAGCTTCTTAGCTGGATTGTTAGTAATAATTCTGAAAAAAAGAAATATTGCTAGCTTTCTTTTAATAATAAAAAAAAATCATCAAAATCGGTTGGCGTTATATGGAATTCTTCGTCCGTTTGTGGCGCACATACATAATGGGAGATACAGATTTAAATGGGATTACGTGTAGTTCGTCAAAAAAAATTCCGTCACTGACGGTAAAATGTTTACCATTTAAGTTAATTTAATTTGAAGTTAGTATTTTTGTTTATGCTCGTAAAAATAGATATACTATGTCTGTGTACAGACACGCGACACGTATGTTATTTTCCAGTGATGTTTCATTATGTAATTAACCGATCTATTACAGTTATATCAATTATCACTATAATTACCAAATACGACAAATACTAATACACACACGATCAGCGTAGATAGTGGCGTATTAAAAGACTAGTACAACTAGTAAATATCGGCTATTATGTTGCCAATGAACGTTCATTTTGTACACAATTGGTTTAGCAGACTCGAGACCCAGAGCTCCGAGTAAAGTAAACTAATTGTATCAAAATAAACATTCATTGGCTTTATAGTGGTCGATTAACTACTTTTAGTTGCCTTTTACTTCATTAGTACCACAATAGTTCATCGATGGTGTATTAATGACACGCCTATTGTGTATGTATTTATATATGACGTATATGGTAATGGTGGAATGATAATTGTCACGAGTAGATTGGTTTCATTATCAAACGTCACTAGCAAATGCAGACTCGGACCCCAGAACTGGATGCTGAGAAGATGAGATTAATCTCATTGTTCAATCCGTGACACAACCACTCGATATTAGCACAAATGTATATATAGAATAACAAAACGACAGTATAATGTCGATAAACGCCGTCTCGGTGCGTACTGTTTGCGTCACGACTTACGTAAGTGAAATAAATGAAGTATTGAAAAATTTCGCCTCAACATACAATAGCTTAGTAACATTTCCGGCAATTGCGTTACATTAATTTTGTGTATAAATATATTAATTAGTGTTTCATTGTTTGTAAATTGTAGCAGTTTAATTCTTAATTCAAAATTAACAATTAAAGAAAGAAATCATGCATTAAACCACGTTAAATTGGTATAGTTATTTTTTACTTAAATCGTGTAAAGAGAATGAAACAATATATGAACATTTTATTTTAAAAAGTAATTTTTCTTTTGTTAATTGCTCTGCTATATTAAAAACAGACATTTTAGTCGTAAATAAAAAAAAAATTCATCCTTTGTCGAATCATAAATGTAAATTAGTTTGTAAAATATATTTACTAGAGTTGGATTATATTCAGACTGAAAACCTCCTAATTTAATAAAATTTAATATAATATTAAGCTGAGGGACATACACAAACACAAATTTACACACACACACAAATTTATAAAATATTGTTTTCATTTGTTATGCTCATATTTTATTGTATTTTATTGTGCTTTTCAAATGGGAGAAGACACTGACCCCTGAAACACAGGTCCAATTGAACCTAGCTCAGGAGTCAGGGACTTCATATTTCTTTGTTTAAACATTTTCTTCGGTGACTAATAAAGATTTATTATTATTATTATTATTAAATAAAAGGTCTCACATTTCTTACAGTGCCTAAAGCACTGTCATTTGTTTTCCAACAGGTGGTGTGCACATCGCTATACATCACAAATTTTAACAAGTACATTTTTGTACATAAGAAACCAAATAAAGACAACATCCCGCATTGGAAGAGTAACGTCCAACGCTTTTCAACCTTCAAAGAAGGAGGTTCTCAATTTATTTCTTTTTTATCTCATAATTTTCGACTAGGGGAACTGATTTTGATGATTCTTTTTTTTATATGAAAGCCGATGCTACCCATGTGATCCAATCTGGTCCAGTTTTGACAGTGGGATCGATGAAAAAACCATTTAAGCTTAAGTTGGCATTAAGTACGGCGCGATATTGACGCCAACCGATTTCGTTGATAACTTTTTTTTATTGGAAATGTACTTCAAAGGTAGTTTGATGAGAGTTTGGATTCTGATTAATTCTATTTCGTTATATACTTGTCCACTACTTTTTTTTGCTTAGTCGTAAATAATGTAATATTAATTTAATAAGAGATATACCCAAATCCGTGCAATGTTAGATTGACCAGTCGGCCGGTTAGAAGGTGAGATGGATGCAAGAGCTACGTGCGCGATACTCACCGGCGCCGTAGTAATCGTGAAGCTTATACAATGGATAATCACCTAGTTTGAACAGGTAGGCGGAGAGCAGGACCGCGTCGTGCCTCGGGTCCAGCTGCCCCGGATGCTGTGCGGTCGGCCTCATCAGTGAGCTGATCGAAAAGTCTGTGCTCCCCTGGCCGGGCGCCACCCAGCCGCCGACGCTGCACAGCTTACACTCCTCTTTCATAGTATAAATATAAATACTCTATATCCGTTTTTTTTGTACTCGGTTTGTACTGGGCACTGGTAAATCACATATAAAAATATCCAACTCGCTCCCACATCACAGAATATATCACAGCAGTTCAGCGACGTCTGTTATTCCGCTTCACGCGATCACTTCACTTTTTAATGACACTTGTAAACACTTGTTTACCGAACGCGTTAACTGAACGCAAAGGGAACGAATTTAAAATCGTCTGTATAATGTTTTTAAATGTATTCGCGTGGCAGTTTCGAATAAATGAAAATGGAATAAAGTCTCTGTAGGAACAACCTAAAAATAAACAAGAAACATACGCTTAGTGAGAAAGAACGTTTCGCGCGAACCCTTTTAACAAATTTTGTAATTCAAATATACGTATATCCGACTTGCTTAGCATATTCCGCTCGATTTGACCTTTCTGATCATTGAAATGTCACAAAGTGAGCCGAAACCATATTTCAGTTTCGCAACACATTACGTCACCCCGACACCGGCTGCAACAATGTGATTAAACATTTCCATGAAGCCGTCAAAATCCTAACATAATCCTAAGTACTTTTAGATGATTATGCGTAATAAATAAACACATATATGTATACTAACTAACTAACTAACACTATATATATATATATACATGATTGTTCAAGAGAGATAGAATGTGCACGGGCACTGCTCTCTATTGCTCCTACAATGTGGTACAGTCAATAGGCATGCACTATGTCTTAGATATACGAAACGTAGCTCTCTTTCTTTTTCTTTCTTTACTAACATCTCCCCTTCCATTCGCCTCACCGGATCATACTTTTCGTAACGCATTCACCAGCTACTCCCCAAGACAAGTTAGAACTTCAAAAACTGTATATAATATTAGTGTGGTGTACGACGGATCTACATTACCGAGTTAAAAAGATTGCATTGGTGTTGCGATTTCAGCTTCATGCAAACGATGCGCTAGCTTATTGCCTAACAACGTTTAGCAATCACGTATGCAAACGTATTCAAACATTAAATTAATACAAGCCGCAATTCAAACGCTTCGGGTTTTGTTTACACACGTGACGCATCCTTGTTACAGAAATCCTTGACGTTCGAATAAATAGTCCCGTGTTCCGTACATCAACTAGACATCTATTTAGAATCGTAACGGTTTGTGTATGAGTGAGTATTGTAACGCAGTACATGCTTACGATTTGTGACGGTCTTAAAGTTACGCAAGAGGAATGTAATCTGAGGCATCGATCATGTTCATCCGCGGAGAAAATGTTTTGATTGCCGCTTTGTGTGTGTACTACGTCTGGCGTTAAATGATTCAGATCGAATTATATTTGATTGATAATTAATATTATTACTAAAGTGTGTGAATTGCATTTGTTTTCGTATAGTCCAACAGTGTAAGCAATGGCGAAATGATTGTCAGTTTTTTTTTCACGCGTCGCAGTTGTGGACTGAATAACATCGCAATATGCAGCCGACCTTGAATGGCCACATAAACAAGCGTCACGTGTGCTCGTGGAAACTCATGCCCGATCATGCAACGAGACTGTTATTCCACCCGCCTCCATATGTAATCGTTCATATATTTAAACTCTTTTCACTCACGGAAACCATATTTACATTGGAATACTTATATTTTCATTTATCGATTTATTATCAGTATCAGTTTAAAAAAAAGGCAATAATTACACCCAAATATTTTGAATATCCAAAAGTCAACATGATTTTCATTTGTTTCTCGAAAAAAAAAGATTGCAATTTGTAGAAATTTTCTAAAAATATATATATAACGTAGAGGCACTCTTGACAGCATCGCATGGGTCGTGCAAAAAATAGAAACTTTGAGGCACTATCGCAACTATATACAAACAGAATAGACATCCGGACGTAAACGACAATTGTAAGCGTTTTTAAGTAGCGACATAAAATATCTTTTTAGAAAATTGAGATAGATTGTTGAATTAGAGTATTGTCTTGATAAACGTCTACTCATATTATCGTATATGTACAATATACGAGTAGCTGTGACAGAGGCATTTTAAGACAAACAGAACAAAAAAACCAACATTAACCGCTTCGCGTTATGAGGCGTACAATATTACTCACACTTTCTGGTCTCTTTACATGCTAAATAAAATCCGGGTATATACTATTGAATACGAAACCGTTGGGTTGTATATACAATGGCCTAGTAAAAAAAATCTTCGAGAATCTTTGGTAACACTTCCCGAAATTAAAAAAGGGCATTAATAATAGGTGTAGCAGCACGTGCGATCGCGGGTAAGGCAGCTGCCGTGACAGCTGGTGTGGACGGAAGCCTCCCCCTCCGTCCCGCCACACCGCCACCCCCCTCACCACTACCTGCCCCACAACTTGACTGAACCGAAGCTAATTCAAGTTTTTTAAACGACGCATCAGTATTCAACGAGCGTAACATAAATATCGGTCTCTAATTAATCAGATCCTTACTTAATTATACGAATTAAGGGACGTTACACTGCAATAAATTATTGTTAAATTTGGCCTCCCAGAGACCCGAATATCCCCTTAGTTACAGTCAATTATTTACATTATGATGGTTAAAAATTCGTTCTGACTTAAATTTTTTTTATGATACAATTACCGAAATAATGAGCCACACTTAATGCATGTTGTCCGAGTGAATAATATCCAACAACTCCAATTGTAAGTTTATTAAAATAGTTCTATTACGGGAATAATAAGACATTAAACGAAACAAAATGATTTAAAATTTAAAAATCGATAAATCCGTAACCTAAGGCGAAAATCGACATTATTATTTTGACCAATCATAGTTGGAACCTTCACTGAAAATAAAAATACAATTGTTGTTAGCACTATTTAAAAAATACTATAGGAGATGGTTCACGTCAATAGTCCGTACCATAAATTATTATTATTGACGCTTGTTATTACGTCAACTGTCAAAGTTGTTAGTAATGTCTAGTATCAACTTACATTATCTACTATATAAACCTTTTATATAGTATTGTGTAAGTAGATTAAAGGCGTGAGTAGATATTAGGCAGTCAGTAGATTTAGTTTTGCACGTAAGAACGAAAAATGATAATTCATTGGTTACAAGGATACGAATCATAAAGTCGAACACTTAACCATCGGTATTATTACATTTGGCAATATTTTCTGGACGACAGCCAATAACACAACCATTCAAAATCAAAGAAGGGTGTAAATAATACAAGGATATTAGGAGACCGCTTCCGAAAATGAAGACAGACTATAGTATTAATGGGACCTTTGATGATGGGACGGAAAAAAAATCGATACTGATAAAAAAATATCAAATGTTTAAAAAAACACAGCAATGAAACACAAAGTCAAAATAGCTAACTATCGTTTCATTTAGCTATAATTTTAAAAATATGTATTTTTTAATCTGGGTCGATTTTTTTTCCGACCCATCATCAAAGGTGTCTTTAGTACTGTCTGTCTTCGTTTTGGGAACCAGTCTCCTAATACCCTGTATTCTGCTCTAAATTACTTGTTACTTGAACATTTTGTTGTGGACATCCCTAAAACCGCATGAAGCGCTTTGCTTTGTCTTTCATTATTCGTACAGAAAAGGACTCGAATAATCTACGTCTGTCTTTCACACCGATTACAATGTGGCTGTTTTCAAGAGTAGAGTAGGCATTCATTACGCTAGTACGCTTTACCATCCATATCTGCATTTCCACTTAACATCAGGTGCTATAATAGTCAAGAACTAGCTTAGATAGAAAGTATAAAAACTTATTTATAAAATATTTTTCCTTGAACGTTTTATAATATACAGAAGTTCATAGTCTTAGTGAAGTCTTTTGGCAAAGATACTTGGCGACCGCCCAAAGGTATTATACCAATTAATGCGCCACTATTGTTTCTTTTCATTTCATTCAAACTAGCATACGAAGTACTAACTCGGTATCTAATGCCTGCTTTCAATCCGAAAAAGGTGAAGTTGATATTATCAATTAAACGAAAGGGCATCTCACTTCAATGCGATTGGCAAAGCGCATTGGCGTAAAGCCAATTTGTTCTCGCTACGGCCTAGACCCGCGCTGTAGTTCTGGGCTCTCAAGAATAAGACTACGGTATACCCTGCCTGTCGTAGAAGGCGACTAAAAGGGTCCTCGGGTTCACTGGGCGACAAGGGTGGGGGCCTTTGTCGTCCGCCAAGGTGGACCCGGGAAGAAGGCGACATCGGCTGGCCCGTGTCGCCTTGCACTGCGAGGGCACAGGGGGGGAGGGAGTAACCTCCCCCGGGAAGTGCTCTCTATGAGCACAGTGCAGAGGGGCTCCGGTGCGTTCCACTGGAGATCCCGGAGCCCCTCACCATGCACCGAGGAAGGGCCACCGGAGAGGTTTTAGTGGGTAAAAACCCCACATAACCGCCGCCTTCCCCCCAGAAGGCGGGGTATCTTTCTGAAGATTTCCTCCTCGTTAGCAAAAAAAAAAAAAAAGACCCGCGCTAGGAACTATATAATGTTATAAAGACGGATTATGTAGAAAAGTTACAGCCTTTTTTCTATATACAATATACATGTCCCACTGTTGGGCGCAGGCCTTCTCTGTAAAGAGAGTATAAGGGCATAGACTACGCGGCCGTAGTGTGGATTGGCAGACTTCACATGCCTTAGAAAAATTTCTAAGATATGTAGGTTTCCTCTCGATGTTTTCCTTTACCGCCGCGCTGGTGAATCAGCATATAAAATTGCAACAGCATTTTTTTTTGTGTCGGCACCGGGGATTGAACTCGGGTTGCTAACGTACTATGCAACTTGAGCCAACCGCCCGGACACTGAGCTAACTACTGTGTACTGTACTACTATTACCGAATCTCTGCGAATCGATCCATCGATTACCATATTAGTTCTTATTTTAAAAGTATTATTTAAAATGTTCATGAATAATAAAATCAATCCAAAGAGAGCTCTCTTATCAGGAATGAAAATTATCAGTGTCGATTACCGTATCGGCGACAATGCGATAACTTGATAGTTACTTTCCTTTTGCCTATCGTGTTACTTTTTTCACTAATCTGTTATGTCTGTTATGTTATTTCAAACGAAATTGTTATCAAGGTTGTCAATTTTTTTTTTCTTAAATTACGAGTAACAAAATGATTGCTACCAGTGCTTACGTTGTTTTGGTTTTACGATGTCTTTTCTCGTTATACTAGATTATTATGTTATGTTTAACAGTGTAAAGCCCCCTTGAGATCGATGTTAAATATATTTCTCAATCATATGAGGATTAAATTATTCACGATTATAAACATTATCCCATTGTGCTTTCTTAAGATTATTTAAAAATAAAAATATATTTATGAGAAACTATAAACTACAATAAACAAAATTTCTAGCTACCTACAAATTCTTATACAAAAATGGGAATGGTAATTCGAAGTAAGGAACATTTGCTTGTCAGCGGTCGTGACGGATGGAGCTCCCTATAAGCAGCGGTGTCGTAAGCCATTTATTATTATTTACTTGTTCTGTCACCATTTGTGTGTTAAAACTTTGATTAATTAATTATTGGCAATCGTAAAAAAGTTATTAGTATAAAGCTGGTATTTCTTTAAGCTATTTTCACTACTGAATGTAAAACTACAATAAAGATATTGACGTGTTATACACGAGAGCGTCAGACGAAAGCTAGCAACCCACAGTTTCACAAGAGACACAAATTGTTTACATAAGCAAAGCTTGCGCAAAATGACATTTGAGCGCGTAGCTCTAACGTAAGCTAGCTTTAAGTTCACGTATCTTTAACGTGCGAATTAAATTGATTTGATTAAAATTAAGCAATACAGACTAGTATTACTCTACTTAATTTATATATAATAAGAGAAATATAAATAGGAAAGTAGTTAAGCAGTAACATAACAAAGGAAAGGCAACGCATCTATCGGAGATGAACAATGTGCTTCGCGCGTCGACCCACATACGGCTAGCTTGAGGTAGAAAAGAACCATGAAAAAACTCTCAATATTGCGCGACTAACGGACCGACTTATTCATGGCGATGATGAGGAGACAGCAATCTATTTGTGTCATCCAATAACAGTAGATTTGCAAGTAGATACAGGCATAGAGCAATCTATAAATTAAATGACGAAATAAAAATTGATGAGATATACTCGACGAGGAAGTCCTCAGGCATATATTAACGGCCTTAGATAAGTAAATGGTGCATTAAATATCTAATTTAATGTTAGATATTCATTTAATAACATTGCTTATGGCATAATTAAAACAAAATTTAACACTGACCGAAGTAGCGAAATGTGTATTTCGAGGAGAATCATAATAAATTTCAAATAGATTGCGATAGCGAAGGATTTATTGAAATTGCACGAGTGAACTCTGATCGTAAAACTTAGCAAGACGCTTATAGTAAATCCAATTATCCGTGTAATTGATATCTTACTATACACCGCAAGGCAATGTGAAATTATTTGCAATAGCATCGTTGAAGAGGGCCGGAGGGCCAGAGAAAGTAAGCCTTTCACTTCGCCTGCCTAACTCACACTATATTAAACAACCGCAGTCTTTCTTGTACAGTACAATAGCAACAATTTGTGTAAGAATATAACGCTGAGTACTTCTGATTTAAATTCTCGTGAATTACGCAACATTTGCGGTGTTAAGATTGTAAATATTAGTTTGATTTTTATCTTTCAACACATGTTATCGCCCGCATCTAATAAAAATGAATATATGCTGCTATATATTGCGTCCGTGTTAATTCATGACTTCCATGTAAAATACATTATTTATGACTACGCGACTAAGTTAATAATATAATAAAAAGTCTTAAAATCGAATTGTACTTTAATTTCTGATGTTTTGTTTTTAAACTTTCTAAGCTAGATCACAAAATAAAGTCCTAGAAGATAAGGTGCACTATTCTAATAAATGTCTGTTCACCACTCTACTGTCGAAAACTCCCACATTGTAATCGGAGGGAAAGACATTCGCGTGCAAACTAATACAATCCTTTGCTGACTTAAAGTTTGATGTTGGAACGGGGATAACGGAATTAGACCATGTAATTCCCGAACACACTTTCCAAAATGCATTCTGTAGAACACCGAAAAGCCCGCCTTAAAAACCTTAGCTAGTGCTCAAGACTGAGCAGATTGGTTTCAACATTTATTTAACTAGAGCACAATTCATAAAAGTAATAGTTTTTATTGGGCTTAATCAACGCATACACGTCAAATTTTTTTTCTTGAGTTTACTTGACAGCGTAGCTTGCTGCTTAGTAATGCTTCTGTAAACTACTTGTATTCGGATCGGAATGCTTACGCGTAATATAGTAACCGTCCAAGCCGAGGTTACCCCTCACCGGGGGGACCTTTGTGTCGAGTTACTAGCAATAGAGGTTCAGGCTAAGCGACCTAAGAGCTATGCCACCTCTCAATCCGGTGAAGCAGTCAAGGCCAGCTTCTCTGGCCAATCTGTGTAGTTCGTCATATAAAAAAAAAAAACTACTTGTACGTTTTTTTTTCTATGTCTTATGTTAATTAGTAATTTTTTTTTGCGATTATTTTCTTACAGTAAGTATACCAGTATAATGCCGTGATATGTCTATTAATAAATTTTATTACTAAGAATAATATGTGTTCGTCAAAACTGTGTGTATTTTCAAAATATTTTTTTTTAATTTCTCGTAATGTGTAAAATTTAGGCAGCAACTTTATTTATTTTGAAAGCAACAACGCGATAAACAGTTGTACAACATATTTAGATCAACAGAATTAAGACTATAGATTTCGATTTATACGTTACGTTATATGTTATGTATTATCAAGTAGGGAAATTCTCTATAAGCATATTTACTTAGCTTATTACTGATATATTATTATATAAAATCTAAAACTATTGCGTGAAAATATATTGTACGAAGGTCATCGAGAGTCGAGAATAATAACTATATACTTACATAAATACTATAAAACGAAATACTTGAATATATGCGACGGTAGACAATTTTTTTTGGGTAAAAACTATTCAAAGTTTCATTCATTCATTAAATATTTGTTAAATATGATAATTGCATTTTTAGTATCATTTTTTTTCATATACAAATACCGTATTTACCGGATAAAAACTTTTTATAATATAGCAACATTTAAGCAGTGGAAACATTTAAGTTACCTTACAATATGCATCACGGGTTTCGCTTAATGACCTTTGAAGTTCTGTATATAAGATAGGTAAGCAGTCTATTATTTTTGCAAGGGTTCGAAAGTCAATACCACTTGTAATAGAGTCACAGCTTAATTTATTGCTAGGTCAAGTTGCTCCTTGAACTATTCCTGTGCTTTCGCAACAGTTTGCTCGTCTTTGTTGATCTGGGACACAAGTCTGTGGACAGTAATTGATAGCACCGACAAGCGAGACAGTAAATGGCACAAGACTTCAGTCTCTCGGTAGAGCCAATTTGGGTTACGCTGAATGAATTATAAGTCAACGATTTATTCGATATTGTTTTGTTTCCAATTTTGAGTCTAATAGATTTTTTATTGAATCCGTGTTATTTATTAATATTTTATCTATATGCAATTGGGTAATAACTTGTATAATTAGTACTGTGTATATATATCTGAGTATTTCGTATCTAGTTGTATGAGGTAAGATTTGCTTAACGTGTTCCCGCTCGTTTTGTTTGCGGATAACTGCAAAACTGTCGAGACTCCGGCCAGTTAGATTCAGTACACAGATTAGCCGTGTGCCGTCTAAATGAATACTTAATAGGTTGTTGACATTTCGTCAAAATGGTAATACGACACCCGCGTTTTGTCTCCATTTACGCGGACGAACCGATTTTTCGATAAGACCGAATGCGATAGGCGCGCGGATAGAAGCCGGTGTTCAAATGGATTCGACAATCAGATGCAAGAAGTTTCGCACAGTACGACAATCATTTAACGCGGTCAGATCAGAGCCGCTCACACCACACCAATATATACGAGATATGAAATATTTATTTACATGTATATAGGAAGTTTTATTTGGGCACAGTTTGCACACTAATCACTTTGGCACAACACGACACTGGTTATAAAACGAACTCTGTTTGGATCGCGAACGGAAGCGGTGCACGGTTAGTGCGTCGTGTTTACTGTTGGCGCCGCGCTTTGTCTGGCGTGCGAAGCGACCGTCCGCCGGCGTGGTTGACAGTCGACTGGTGTGGCGAGGAAAGCTGCGTGGCGGCGCGGTGCGGAGGCGGCGCGGTGGGGCGGGAGGCGCGGCACACCTGCGACGGGAGCGGTTCGTGAAGCTTCCCGCTGAACTACGCAATAAACGCTCGATAAACTTTCTCATTAGGCGCGCCTAACCGTGCGACCGTAAAGCTCGTTGCTCTGCCCGTGCTCAACTGCATGCACTGCGATGTGCAAGCTTCGCACTTGTCCACACGCCGGCGAGCTTTCGCCACGCGTCGCCTTCTCTACCCGTCTCGCCGTGCGCCTGCGCAATGTCTTATGTGTAAATTAATATACGTAAACACTATTTGAATTACTGTATTGAGTGTTATTGTGAAACGGGTTAATTTAAATTTCAAATGAACAGTAATGTGTGGCAATAACAACCGATAAATTGTCAATTGTGCAAACATATTTAATTTGGAATGCTATTAATACGATAATTTCTTCGAAACGATGCTGTATAACTAAAGTTACTTATTCTGGTGTGACAAATTTACATTTTTTATCCGATTTTACGTAATTTTAAGTACATGTAACTTCACCTGTCGTCTCAAACTGACTGTGTTGTTAAGGCCTATTCTTTATAGATACTCATGTAATGAGAGGCAATTTTTTATTCACGTATGAATAAATGAATTTCCTCCTACCGACTAAAACTCCCATGATCAACCGTCACCCGCCATCATGGCGCCGCAGGGAGATGGAGTCGTGGCATTCACCATTTCTCACCGTTTGAATTATCTTCCCACCCCATTACTGCAATAAATTTATATCGTACGAGGTGCAAACTACGCGATCTAAGACCTGGATCTCTCATAAACTCGGTAAAACCGTAGACGTCTCCTGTTTGATCAGCGTAATTTATTTCAAATAGTCAGCCGGCTGATCTAATCGCCAAAATTATTCCTTGATTATCACAAGCAATAGTTTGGAAAAGTCATTCGCTTTTCGACTCTTTTGCTCGTTACCCTGAAGGGTAGGATAAAGGTAAATTATTGGTAAATCCACTATGAGAATGCGAATCCAATAAATTGCACTATTGGTAAATAAATAAAATTTTATATATTAGATTCATATCACCAGATCTTAAGTGAACACCTTCGCTCGTGCCCATGACATTATAGAGACTGTAAGCCGGCGCTTTTAGGAAAGGACTTGGAGATCCACAACTTGGTAGAAAGACAACTATCAAGATGTTGTTAATGGTATTTAGGATTCTGCCGTGATATAGTGGAAATTTGATTTGATCTTGTAAGTCAACCACACTTTTCAAAAATAGGAGGTTATCAATTCGTCTGTTTTTTTTTAATGTTTGTTACCGCATAACTTTTGACTGGATGAATCGATTTTGATGATTCTTTTTATATTTGGAAGCAAATCCAAATAAAAAAGGAAATAGCCCCATTTTATTTTGGTCCAATTCTGACAGTGGTATCCATGACAAAACCATATTAAAGTCTTAAATTTGCATCAAGTACTCGTATAAGCGCAACAAATGGATGGATAACTCAATATAACGTCATTTGATTCCGATGATTCCATTTTTATTTGAAAGATGTACTTTAAGACTAGTTTGATTCGGTTCTGTTTAATCCTATTTCTTAATATTCTTAAGATAATTCGGAAATACAAAAAAGGCGACCGCGTAATAGCGTTTGATTAGATTTCAAGTCGGTTTTTGTCTATGCTCCTAAATATACTTGTTGTCTTATGCCATGTGTATTAACAGCTAAGTCACGAGAATGCATTGATGAGCAGTGGAATTTCATTGACGTTCCATATCGTCACAGTGCCATAACCGTCTGCTGTAACGAAATTCCATTGAACGCAAAGTCCACACGGTCGTTTTCCAACATTTAATAACTTAATAACAAAGTGACACAACTTTCCCAAAGCCTCGCTTTAAATATAACCTACAAACACTTTAACGGAGTAACACCAGTTCTGAAACTCGGTCAATAACTTCGACATCGGATACTATCGCGAGATGTACTTCTTAACTAGAAATCTGATTTAAAAGATTATTTGATAGCTATGGTGGTTCGTTTGTTTCACTTTAAAATTGGTTGAAGGAAAAAGAGAATGTAGACGCCTGTAAGTTGTCTGATACGGGATATCCAACCAGGGATGTGGGAGTAGGCTCGCACATCCTTACTGTGCACGAGGCCCAAGGCCTCAAGTACGGATCAGCGGTGATCATCAGAACAGTGACGAAAACAAACTGCACGACAGCATCCAACATACTGTAGTGGCAATATCCCGACTATTGTACACAATTGTCTATTACACAGATGATTGTGAGACAAGGGCAGCAGCCGTCAAAAGTAAAAATAATCGACTACAACCGAAAAATGGCTATGACAAACAGGGACGCAGAGGTCGGGGAGAAACTAATAACAATGCAACGGGGCGTGTACGACGCGTGAACCAGAGCATTCTCCAACATCACCTTCAAAAATCCGGCAAAAAAAAATTAACAATTATAAAATTGGCACTCTTACTTACAAAACAAAGTAAACAATTAAATTACGTTAGAAAAGAGCACGAACATAAGTCTGTGGTTGCGCTTTATTGAAAAAAAAAGTTGTCTGATAACGCCTTTTCCTATGTAAGTAAGGTCCTCTCCACTCATAAAGGTCAAGCCAACAGATTAGTGCCGCGCAAACTTCGGGAAGAGTCATTAGCACGTGCCGTCCTGGATTACAAATAGTAAGGTTGACCAGAGCAATCAACTCGACTATTATGACTTTTAAATGAATTAACTTATAGACACACACTTCTTTATTAAGCAATTTATTAACGGGACGTCAGTAAAATTTAACGCGATCGTTGCTTACTATAACTAGTAAATTTACGAGTGAAAACAAATATCCGCTAAAGATTTACGTATATGTAGACGTTTTATCATGAACGGATTAAAGGCTATTCACGGACGCTTTTTTTAGCACCAGCTTTCAAATAAAAATTATCTAAATCGGTCCAGCCAGTCAAAAGTTATGAGGTAACAAACATAAAAAAACATACAGACAAATTGAGAACCTCCTCCTTTTTGAAGTCAGTTGAAAAATATAAATACAAAATTAGCATATTAGTTACCAACGATTTATACTCTATCAAAAGGTGCTCAACGCGGGTAAAGACGTTTTCATTTCCGTTAGTTAGTAATACTTTTGATTTTCCATCGTGCAGCTGGCTGCGATGGAAAATCAAAAGTATTAGATGATAACTCCTCTGGTAAATGGGACATTAAAATTCAACGTGTTTCTAGACAGCCCGTCGACGGGCCACACTCTGTCGCTAAAGCTAACGACAGCGAACTGCCTCGGGCGGCGACACAGTGCCCGCCGATCTTTCCATTAGCAAACACTCCCCGCGCGCCCGAGTAACCTTGGCGTGGGCCAATTGATTGTAGTTAATTTAAGTTGTATTATCTACAATATTTGACAAGTATATTTGAAGTAAAAAGCCGATTTTATCGAACAAAAAGTTAAATGCAAATAAGAGCGGACTTTCTTCTTTGTATTTTCGAATTAACGAACGAAATAGAATTTCTGAAAACCTAACCAACTCTTATCAAACTACAAATTTTTTGAATCGTTGAAGTCGGTTGGCGTAATATTGAGATATTAATGCATTTGTCGCGCACATATTTCATGCAAATTTATGGCTTATTTGGTTTTCACATGGATGCCATTGTCAGAATTGGACCAAATTAAAATTGTACCAAACGGGAAGGACCAATTCTCAAATGAAAGAATCATCAAAATAGGTTCAAAAAAGTTATGAGGTTGAACTGAAAAAAAAAACAGACGAATTAAGAACCTTCTCCTTTTCTAAAGTTGGTTGAACATGTAAATAAATAACTTTGTGTTTATGACATTTTTCAATTACGACATTCATTATAATATCAGCTCGAAGAATGCTAGATAGTCATAGGTTTGCCTTTTTACGAGTACATATAGGGGTGCAATAAAAGATTTATCTATTTATCTATAAATAATATAATCGGAAATAATATCGGAATAGTTGTATTGATCGATTGATATTAATAGTTCGGAATAATTGATATAGTATTAATGAATTTGTAATACAAGAAGAATAAACCGGAAATAATGTAATTAAATCTCGATAAGCAAATGCGTATTTTGTGCTCTAGGTAGTGCTAAATAATCTAGCTATCTGATGTATAGGGAAGAACGACCGATTCTTAAGACTGTATTCCGTTGTATAATATGACAGTTCCCAACGTCAATGTCGTCGCAAATATCATTTGGCATCTGAGGAACTCTGTGTATGATATTACAATACGACAATACGCAAAAAGTTAACCTTAACGACATATTTACGTTGTGCTATGTAAATATATAATGACTAAAAGTAGCTTTGGCTTATTTTACGTTACATTGATATACAATTCGATAATAATATTTTTCATTTAAATAAAAACTTAGCTATACAAATGTCGTAAATCTTCACAACTATATCTTATAGCTATATACAAAAACATGTATATTATAAATTGAATAAGAAACAATATTTTGCAGGTATTTTTTTAATTAACTTAACTAACTACCCTTCGTACTAGTTATAAGAAATATCTGACAGTAGAAGTTTGAAATGAATCTTATCTATATTCTATACTAGGTGAACCCTTCAGAAGATGATCTTCTGGAGCGCTGTCGCGACATCGATCGGCCTCCAAATAAGGCGCCGTAAATAGAACTGGATTGGCCATACCCTCCGAAGAGGTGCCGAGCACATTCCCAAGCAGGCCCTTGATTGGAATCCGCAAGGAAAGCGCAAGCGCGGCCGTCCTAAACAGACGTGGCGCCGCACAGTTGCAGACGAGACGAAGAACATCGGGAAGACATGGAGCAAGATAAAGCGTGAAGCCCAAGATCGAACGCGATGGAGGTTCACTGTGGACGCCCTCGGCCCCACCTAGGGGACATAGGATGATATATATTTCTGTACCCTTTGTATGCAAAATTTAATGATCATCGGTTGAATTTGCGGCGCACGCGAGACTAGAAGACGGGAGATTTTTTCCTACTTATCGTTATATTTTGGATAATTGATACTATATCTTTATAAATGATAACCTATGCGTTACTCTGATGTGTAAACTATATTATTGTACAGTTTTATAAAAATCCATTCAGTAGTTTTTTGCGTGAAAGACACTTTAAATACATACTCACAAACATTCACGTTAATAATATTAATAGGATTTAAAGCTTCTCCGAAACACTCTAAATCTTATGGTATAAGTGTCATGTACATATTATATATCCTTTTTGAGTTTGTGCAGTAAAAAGATAACAAAAAATCGTCTCCCCATTTATTAGTATAGATATATAATAATTTATGCAAGCGAATTCAATATCTAAAGGACCGAAGAGATTAGCCGTTAGCGCTAAGAGCGACCGTTGCTTTTAAAATTATATTTGTTTAAAGTCGAGATTGAGTTCCAGATTGCGCAAGTAACTAAGCCATAAGTTTTAATAATAAAAGTACTGGAAAATTCTTTAAGATACAGATAACACTTTGAATATTTATTTATTAATAAAATAAGAATGTTCTTCCTCCTAGTGGCTTAGAAAGAAATAGCAGTCGCCATCATCTTTTCTGACGGACTTCAAAAAGGATCTCCCTTTTTTCCCTCTCAATTCGTCTATATATTTTTTAATGTTTGTGCTCATAGCACTCATAACACCGCCATTCATGAACTGATTTCGATTTGTTTTTTTGTTTGAAATGTTACAGGGGGCGAGCCCAACGCAATACATCTGACATACATTTTAGTAAGTGATTTTTTTGTTAAGTAATGGAATTTTGGTAGAATTTAAAGTCCCGACCATGAGATGTAATCATAAGTTTATATTATGTAATAATATATAAAATTTTATATCCTAATTTATTTCCTGCGCCCCACAGTGTTAACGGGATTAAAAACAATTTATTATTTTTTTTCTAAAATAATTAAATTTATAACATCAGCTATCTGACAGTGTAAAGTACCGTCAGAATTGGTCCAGCCGTTCGATTTGTAGGAATAAACAGAGACAAAAATTGTAAAAAACGTAATTTTTGTAAATGTACCGTATATGCATGCATGTACGGTACATTTTCGACACTTTCAGACACTCCGATTTTATTTATTTGTATATAGATTAGGTGTTTAATTTACATGGCCATCAACAATCGGTATCTTTAGTAAATAACAATTACCATGTAAGCTACAAATTCCATCAAAATATAGCCAATAGCTTTGGAACCATGTAATCCGATGTGTATTGATGAACACTTCATTAACATTTTCCATTCCCATTATAGAAACCGGCAGTGGTTTGTTCGGAGGTAAGCCGCGCGAAACCGTTTTTAATTTTTTGTGCCCGTGAAAAAGAAAAAGAATATAACACAATGTTCCAGCCAGCTGCGCCCGCGCATCCTGTCCACGTCGCTACACCTCTCACTTACATATGCCTGACATAGAGCTATCCTTTATTCTCAGATCAAGTTTCTCGCTGGCGTAAAAGAGATGACAATATTGAACCGTTGTTACATAAAGATAACGGCAGTCTTCCGCAAACCGCCGCGTTCTTTGAGGTGAGCACACATTAAGGCGGCTGAAGAAAGTGGTAATAGTTGTTGATGAGAGCGTAGTTATAAAATATTAAATGTCTTTGGTACATAGTATCTCTTATAAACAAAATTAAATTATATAGTACGTCTGACTATAACAAAAAACGTAACATTGCGGATAATTTATTTTCACGTACTTTGGGTGTATACCTGCGCACCGCTGAAAACCAGCGCCGTCGCATCCTTGCGAAAGCACATACTGAGACGATGTCCAATGTTGGCACCATATCCTTCTTTGTCTGTTCCTTCCTTTAATTGTATTGTGTTTATTGTTTAATTTCCTTTTTTTGCTATATTTTATGTAATGTGTTAATATATGTAGTATATTTGTATATTGTGATGCCAATAAATAAAATGTCTATGTCTAATTACTGTAAGCAGAGACTTTAATAGTAACACTAATTGTATAATAAAAATTATATAAAGTTGATAGGTGACCTAGATAGTCTTGAGCACAGGCGCAAGGTGGCTTTCGGTGTTTTACAGATTACATTTTGGAGAGTGTGTGAGTGGTCTCCACCCTTTGATAGTCGATGTTCCGCGCGTCCGAACGAAGCGATTTGAGTCATCGTTCATCGTGCGTACAGCAAAGGAGTGGAATAAGTTGCCGGCCTCAGTCTTTCCATCCAAGTACGACGTGAGAGCCTACAAGAGTAGAGTGAATAGGCACTTACTAAACTAGCGCGTACCATCTTTCGACTATATCACCACTTAACACCAGGTGGGATCATGGTCAAGCGCTACACGCATTAAAAAAAGAAACTTTTTATAAGGACAAGTATAATAAATATGAATAAATGAATAATTCATATGAATACATCAGTTGTAAATGATTTAGTCATATTGAACACTTTATTACTAAACAAATAGGATAGAAAAGTAATTCCCAGAGATTTTTTAATGATAAATAGATGATGAAAGATCATTACGGACGGAAATTGGAAGGTAGACTGCTTCGCCGTACGTACACAGACTAAAATGTTTGTCATGTGATTAATTTATATATAAGAGACTCGTCCATTTCAATCTCATTTAGACAGCCGTCTGGACTTCGATATTCCGTAATTTAATGCTTAGATACTAAGCTATGACAATAAGATAAATAAACAATTTAAATTGGTAACACCGCAATTTAAAACTTTGAGAAATTATATGACAGAAGGAAATCCATGTATTTCTCCTCCCCAGTGTGTAAACACCTTTAAGCACTTTTGGTTAGACAAGCTTCGTATGGCCTGGCGTGAAATGGTCTCCGAGGCGGGACACAGCGACAGTTTGTCGATATATCGTAATTGTTGTGACATAATAACATGTTTTGGCCTCCGGGCTCTTACATAATTTGACGCTAATGTTGAATACAATGAAGCTAGAAATACTTTATTACCAATTACTTGTTTTATTCTTTATAAACGGTTACGTTACATTTTAAGAAAAGACGAAAATACCGTTATAGTTTATAGCTGTGTGAAGTATTGTTGTCATATCTGGGCAGGTGCAGCCAAATACCAACTGGCACATGGAGAGGTGGGTCAAAAAGTTGATAGGTGACCAAGATCTACTCCTAGATAGTCTTCAGCACCGGCGCAAGGTGGTCGGCCTTTCGGTGTCTTACAGATTTCATTTTGGAGAGTGTGCGCAGGAATTACACGAGTTAATTCCCCTATCCCCATTCTACCTTCGGACGTTTAGACCCTTTCATAGTTGATGTTCCGCGCGACCGAACAAAGCGATTGATCGTACAGCAGAGGAGTGGAACAAGTTGCCGGCGTCAGTCTTTCCGTCCAAGTACGACGTGGGAGCCTTCAAGAGTACAGTGAATTGGCACTTACTAAACAAGCGCGTACCACCTTTCGATTATATCACCACTTAACACCAGGTTGGTCAAGCACTAGTTTATAACCATAAAAAAATCGCGTAATATCTTTTCATAAGCACTTTCATATCTAAGAAATGCCGGCCAACCGAACTGGTCCCCGTTTACGTGGCAAATGTAATTATTGTGCAATTTAATTTATGATCACGGCGAGGTGGGGAACGTAGAGTGGCGTGGAACTTTAATGACTTAATAAATATCTCCTTTGCTAGGCAGTCCACGTTCCAGCGCCCTTGTTCTTATTCCCCCTCGTGGAATTAATGTACTGACATATTTAATTGGTACATTAAAAGTTGCGATGTAGTGGTCCTAGTAAGATTTCATAAGTAACGTTCGTAGACGTCTGGCCTAAGAGGATTAGCCTTACGTGTAGTTCTGAGTGCCAGTAAATATGCTTCTTTCTATTTAACGCCCACATCTTGAGTAAACTTAGGAAGCTTATCTATGTAAGATGTTTAAGCTAAATGCAACGTAAGTAATATACAAGTATATTTACGAGTAAAAACGAAAACCGATTTTAAATCGATTAGGAATATTACGAAATATAAATAATCATAACTTAACCAAACTCTCATTGTCCAACCATCCAATCATCCATTCTTGCCGAATCATCGAAGTCGGTTGGCGTGAAATTGAGTGTCGCGGACATACTTAATGAAAATTAAAGATTAATATGATTTTCTCATGTTTAGTCAGAATTGGATATTGGACCTTGGATTTGAAATGGGACCATGTAGCGTAGTATGAGGTAACAAACATAAAAAAAATCATACAGACGAATTGAGAACCTCCTGCTTTTTGAAGTCTGTTAAAAATAATATTCGTCAGTAGAGTAAGAGTTAGGTACGGACAGCGAAATGTAAGGACGTAGGTTCGAATACACCATACGACTATTGACGTGAACCATTTCCCAGGACAAGTTTAGCTTAGTTGGAATGGGTAACAAGAATATTAGTAAGATTTGTAAAAAAATATTGTATAAGGGAATAAAGAATTGAAAATGAAAATATAAAGGAATGCTAATAGAATATAGACGCTCAGAGGAAATTTCTTCCGGCTAAAATACAATCTTGAAAAGAACTTACAATCAAGACAATCGCAGTCGTTGGAAGCTCTTCCTCATCCATCGTATTTACCAGACCTTGCCCATCCCTACCGACTATTCTTCTTCTTGAAGTGCCATCTCCTACCAGAGGTCGGCTATCATTAAGGCTATTTTAATTTTTTGAACCATGTCCGTAGATTTCTGAGTCACGAAATACGTCTTCTTTCAGGTGGTCGTTTACCCTGGATTTTTCCTTTGATGATGAGTTATGCCAACTATTACTTTTCCAAAAATATCCAAAATTTAGACAAATTTTTGGAGGGAAAAAATCAATTCCCGAGAGGCAGTACAAAATGCCAATAAATGGGCATCAATAAATTACCACTGCGTTGGATGCATTGATTACATGGATGATTACTTTGAATAGCAGAAGTTTAAAGAAAATGCTTCAACTTATATCACACAAAGCGGCAATTTCATAGGTAAGACATATTTTTTTATATGAAAAGTGGCAAACGAGCATACGGCTCACCTGATCTTAAGTGATCACCGTCGCCCATGAACATCCACAGCACCAGAGGAGCTGTAGGTGCGTTGCCGACCTTTGAGATAGGAATAGGCTCGTTTCTTGTAGGTCCCTAAATCGTAAACGTTCGGAAACACCGCTGGCGACAGTTGATTCCACAAGTTGACAGTGCGTGGGAGAAAGTTACGCGAAAAACGTACAGTCGTTGAACGCCAACCATCAAGATGGTGGATATTGGAACATTGTTTTGGAATATGGTTCTACTAATTGTCTCAAATCACATTTGGTTAAATATATAAAAAGTGTCTATAACTCAAATGCTTACAAGCTAAAAAAAGAACCAAACAAAAATAAAATTCTTAATGTGTGGGGTATTTCGTTGGTTATTTCACATCAAACGCCGTAACCCGTGTTACTAATGCTTTAAAAGGATTTGTAGAGTTAAACGATAGTTACAACGTAATCGTCGAGTGTAAAGTTATCTGTCATTTGTCACAAGGCACGATAGTGAAAGGACGATTTCACTGTGCGGAGTGACGGGCCGCGCCTTATCTCGCGATGTTTATTGTTAGCCGATAACGCGTTTAATGTCGAGCGGTTAAGGTCAGTTGTTATCTCACAATGCCATTACCACATTTGTACAGTGGACAGTATTGTTACAAACTTATCCTGGAATTCAAGGACTATTAAATACCGCTCTCAAATGTGTTGTTTTATGAGACAAATAGATATTTTAAAATTTAAATATTATTATCTTTATAGATGATTTTAAATTTATTCAGGTCGCCCATTGCTGTATACCAGGCACAAATTTTAGGAAGTGATTTTGTATCGAAAAACAGAAACTCGTTATAACAAGCTAGGTATTCAAACACCTAACTATAAGATCGTAAATTTAAATGCTAGTAATCCGACTGAAGGAAGTAACCAATCCCTGGTTCAGAACTTTCTAGCAGAATGCATTCGTGAATATAGTAATGAAGCAAGTTGTAGCCTAAAGTGGCCTCAGAGCTCGGCGAAAGTGTTGCGCTTTATTTCTTGTTTTTCTAATACCTGGCGGTGTGACACAGTCGAGGTCACAGCGAAGCCCTGATGACGCCTCGAACTCTGTTGGGGGCGTAGGGAGTTATTGAGGGTTGTAGGAGTTAAATGACTGCATTTGCTAGGGGCGATGCCGGGGTGTGCACCGCTCGAAATATCACCCTTATATACCCACGTACGTTTGAACGCCCTAAATAAATGTTTGATTATATTTGTTATTGTTATTGATATATGGTGCTCTGATAGCATATATTATGACGTAGATGGATAAATGTACCCGTAATTATTATGTATTATTTACAACTTCTGTTTTATTGTTGTTAATTCTAATAAGATTGATACACTCAAACTACCGAAGCGCATGCTCTATTCTAGTGACAACGCCATTTCCCTTGTTACATAGCTAAAATTGTATAAAATTATTAGGCCCTAATGGAGTACTTTGAGATGATTCAAGGCTGTTTCTATTTCCAGAGGAGCGCGCGGTCGGGCGCGAGATTTTGTTTCTATGATGAGATGTTATCGTGAAAGTTTATTTAAAATAAACTAAGAGTGAATCTATAATAACAAATAGAGGGGAGAGGAGAGGGGAAGTAAGGGTCTTTTACTGCGAAAACTGCAGGAAGAATAAACATGATACTAATACCATAAGATGAGTCCTATTTTGGAAAAGGTATATTTTGTTTACTCATTTAGAACCTATATTTAATTGTTTAAGAATAATTACTGTCTATTAAAAATCGTTCGTAGTTAAGCAATATAATTACAATTTGACACTTAGTAAATTAGTTTTATGGTAAAGCAAAAGTAAAACGAGGATGGACCTTTAGTAATTAAATAAAAGAATAAGAATAGGTTTTCAGAATAATACATATAATATATTAACAATAATAAAGACGGTAAAATATTATAGGAAGTCAAGTTTGTGAGTATTATTATTTGATTTTGAAAGTTGTCATGAACTACGTTTAATCACCCTAAGAACAAACGAATCTATGTTTTTGAGTTATGAGTCGCGTTATTACTGCTTCATTCGGTTTCATAAAAATCCAGATTGATTCAAACGGCGATTCAAAATGAGTCGGTCGGTTGGTTAGTTAAATTTCTGCGACCGACAATGCGCGACTCACAACTCAAAAAATTACGTTAGTTTGGACCTCCCTAATGGGTGAAAAAGGTGAACAATTCTACGCATCTGACATTCTAATCTAATCCTAACCTCATTAGAGATTGTCATCTTGATGAAACGTTACAATAACGTATTAATAGTAACTATATGTAGGAATTCGAGGAGGAATGGGACGTCGGAAAGCGGAAGTATCGCGGAGTATCAAGGCCCGTCGAGGCGCGAGCAATTATGCGTTGCATTACGTCGCGTCCGGTTTGTCGCTTTGTCCGCTCGTTGATACAAGTATTTGTGGCATGCGACCACGTAATGTACTGCGCATTTTATTAACTGACTACTTAGCGAGGGAGACAGAATTAATCTGTTTGTACAATCGATCTTTCAATAGAGAATAAATATATTTGAAAAGGTTTTAAAAGTATTGACGGGCAGCATATTACTCTCGTTGACCCATTGACTTTTGGTAGTTTTGTTTTATGTAAATATGTAATAAATGGTGATAGATAGGTAAATCTTTTATTGGACGAAGATATATGTACAAAGGCGAACTTAATGCTTTTTAGCATTTTATTCCAGCTATCCTTTGGTGGTTAAGAGCAGGTGGAAGGTAGTGACGCTCAAATAGCGTTATAAGATTCTATATTTAGATATGCATAAACATACACAGATACGTCATTACACGTATAATAATATATACATAGTATAAATAGAAAAAAATGATAAAAGAAACAAATAAATAGCTCTACGTTGATATGGTGGCCTAATGGTTTAGGGTATGGTCTCCGAATCGTAAGGTCGTAGGTTCGAATCCACCATTCCACTATTGACGTGAACCATCTCCAAGCACAAGCTTAAGCTTAGTTGGAATGGTTAACAAGAATGTTAGTGATGTTTCCTGAAAAAAAAAAGAAATATTGCTAGCTTTCTTTAAAAAGTAAAATAGATGATTGTATATTCTTCTTTCAATGCTTCCAATCATTTTTTTTGAAAAGAAAAAAAAAAGATTTATGAGACCACCTACGACCGACAACTCTCTTCAAGATTGAAAAGCTTTTAAATTAATAGTATTAGAAAACAAAGAAACTTCGACACTCAAGATGTAATACTAGATAAATATTATCTGTCAAGCGACAGTACAAAAAAAAACAGATATTACGAATACCGTGATACGCTATAACAATTTGACATCGAATAAAAGTTTGTGAGAGACAAGAATATCTGAGCGCGAGAAATGATTTGAACTGAATTATCCGGTTGTGGAAACGGCTAATACCCAACCGAGTCGGGTTGCTTGAAATCGGCAAATGCGGAAGCCAGACAAATAGGGTTGCCTCGCTTCGGTATTAAGACGGAAATTCCTTGTTAAGTTTATATGGCTGAAGAACTTCGAGCTTTAACTTTATATTGATAACTTGTACTTGTGTTTTGTGTGTATATTTTGCTAGTATTTAAAAAAATATATGAATTTATTAATAGTTTTCCAATACATTTGAAATAAATTACTTTTCTTTTGATATTGTAGTTTATTTCTATAATTAGTTATTAATATTTTTTTACCTTTATGCATGGTAGTTAATATCCAATTATTTTACCATCCTTTACACTAGCGAGGTGACGGAATAAAAAAAGTTTTATTTAGTTATCTTTAAGACGACATATTATGCAGTGAGTGACGCAGAAGGAACAAACAACAATTTATAATGAAGAATGAAGACACAAATATATTTGATCGAAAGTTTCATTAACAGTTGTGTGTGCATGTTATACGTGCTGTTTTTTAACATATTTTAATTTCATGCAAAAAGAGTTGTATTAGGGTCGTATTAATATTTGAATCTCAGTCTTAGAACCTATGATTTTTAGTGTATAATAATAAATGATGAATAAATGATTTCTTTGTTACCTTTTTCTGCCGAGACTAAAAAAAAGATAGACATGATACTTATACGATAAGACGAACGGTGGTTCGAAGAAGGTTTAGTACAATATATTAGTGACAACTCATTTGAGACTTCAATTTTTGTGGTTAAAAAAATAATTATGTTCTTTCATTAATTCGTTCCATTAAATTCACATGAAAAACTATTGTTTATTTACCATTTTGACATTTGATAAGTCAATTATAAAGTAGACTAAGTCAAAGTGATACGAAGACAGATCCCAAGTTAGTAATATAGTGTGATTTCAATTTCAAGTGTCCTAATATGTTTTCACAAATCGTTGGGAGCCTAACTAGAACACCTCAACCGGCGGCGTCCATATCTCTTAGCCGGTACAAATGGTTTTATTCAGTGCGATGCAAGAACCAGTTTAACGGTCAACAGCTCGGTCCGTTAACTGCTGAGTACTGAATCGTTTTTCGTAGTCTCAGCGCACCTCGAAGTTTTCGGGCCGTTCGCAAAAAAGTTTGCAACGGGTGTTTACTGACGATTTATTAAACCTAAGTATATTATATCTTTTTTTATATTTAATTATGACTGTTTTTAATTACAAAACGAATGCGACCTTAAGTCGAGGCACTACTATAGCATGTGTCTATACATATATTTTGATTTGTTGCTAGTAACGGAAAGGAAGCAGGATCTGAAACAAGTAAAAACAAAAACCGATTTTAAATCGAATGAAAATTTAATCGTTATTACGCGCCGACGCCCTCTTTGTCGTGCACATACATAATCCTAATTTAAGACTTATATGGTTTTCAAATGGATGCCATTTTCAAAATTAGAACAAATTGCACCGGCTTTCAAATAAAAAAAAGAAGTCCAAGGTTATAAAAATATATATACATAACAATACAATAAACATATATATTCAAATCTTTGATGTCTCTCTGAATCATAATAACTGACCGGTCAAGAGACCTCTACAGTTTCCCCGGGTTTTTTGAAAGATGGCACAGCTCTTCTTCGCTTAGCCTGAATCTCTTTCGGGAGTAACTTGACGTAAGGACCATATATAAATTACCTTAATATTAAAATACTATAGGTTATTGATAAAACTACATTTAAGTACATTCGTGAGCAAAAGTAAAGGGTCGGTTAAGAAAGTTTGAAAATCTCGGAAGATAAAGACGCTAGCTAACTGAAAGAAATGGTACATGATAGACAATTAAATATCCTTTAAAATCAAATAAACTATTTTAATTAATTTAATTATAATTCATAAAAAAAACTAAAACTAAAAACGATATTTTACGTAAACTTGGATAGTGCAGTATTTTTCATTAAATTATATTTTTATTTAAATTTTAGTACTGTTATTAGTACTTAGTGTTGCCTCCATGTGGCGACACTAAGTACTAATTAATTTTAATGAAATATAAATAAAATGATATAAATATTTTTATTTTATTTTAAGGATATTTAATTGTCTATCATGCACAATTTATTTCAGTTAGCTAATATCTTTATCTTCCGAGAAATTCAACTTTCTTAACCTACCCTTTATTTTTGCTCACGGCTATATTTTACCGCAGTTTAATCTTAGATTTATCGTCGATTAACTAGTTCGTATATGTGACAGATGGTAATAATGTCACCATTCTCCGGGTACAAATTTAAATGCAATTAATTAAACAATAATAATTAATAATGGTTACCTACAATACGACGCGTTACCTCGTGATTATAACCGCTGTAAAGTGTTCGGAATATAATTCAAAGAAACATTAAACAATAAAATCCTTAAAAGTTTATATTCAATTATATAAGCGTTAAAATGATAAGGCCGGATACGTTATTTTCTACCTGATATTACCAAGTCTTCAAAGCATGCGTAAGTTATTGTTTAAAATAAATTTCTGTAACTTGTCAGCGCGGTTTCCGGCACAATCACTCAACTGGTGACCTGGTTTGTCTTAGACACTTAGAATCATCACAATCACGCTAGTCCACTCAGGACTAGCGTGATTTCCAAAATCATGGATGAGATACTTGATGGTATAACATCGGAGAGCTGTAAGAACCGGTACGACCAATTTTTTTCAAATCGACTTCTTGCTCTGGCTATTAAAACGGATTTTAGATACTTCTAAAGAAAAAGGCAATGATTGAATTTATTTAATCTTAAGAATTATTTTTCACTATTGTTTACATGTGTCTTGCAATTGAAACAGCGGCTTGTAACTGCTTTGAAGTTTTTTTTTTAAACGGAAAAAAATTGAAAGCTTTTATAAACAACAGATGCGTACACTGACGGACACAAAGCTTTCAACGCATTTCTAAATTGAAGCCTCTTTTGAATTTGTTTGAAAATATAACTAGACCATTAAAATAATTTTATTGAATGAAATGTTTCGAATGATATTAAATTGAACTTGAACTTCCACGAAAGACGTCAACACGTTAGCAACAAACTTCTCAAGAGATAAAAAAGAACAGACTAATTGAGAACGTCCTCTCTTGCAGTCGGTTGAAAATATTATTAAACCGTTAATAAGTTTTATTGTTTTTAATCACGTTAAACTTGACTTAAATTTACGACGTCAAAACGTTCATTGCAAACTTATCTGGAGGTAAAGTAAGTTGCATATGAATCTCATTATCGCTGAATATAATTGTCAACAATTGAAGAGGCGTGAAGTTGACGTCATACAGCCTGCGTAGCGCACGTTCGCGCTTATCAATTCTCTGCGCGGGTGATACTGACATTATAAATTTCCTAGAATAACTCGCGGGGGTTGAGCTTCAAATAAATAACTGATTGACATTCCCGTGATTAATAATTTAGAGCCTGTGAGATTCTTACTATAAGTTATAAACATATTTACGATTAAAAACTAAAACCGACTTCATATCAAATATGTCCCCGGGTTAAATGTCAGATGTATCAAATAGCCTGTAATGCTTTAGTCCCTTTATTTATTATATTCAATATTCATAGTATATATTGTTATTATATTAATTTAGATTTAGATAAGTTTGTTATTTTATTCTATTTATTTATTTATATCCACCTATAGCCCCCTTCCCTTATATTGTTACTATTTCGATATTTTTGCTAGCATATCTCATTTTAAAAGTTTGAGCTTAGTAAACTCCTCTCTGCGAACAACTACCAATATATTTGATATAGTTATTGGGGTCATAGGGTATTGTATCAAATAGCCCCTATAATAATCCCCCACCCAATTAGAAATACTTACAGACATTGTAAAACTCAAACAAAACTGAAAACAAAAACTCAAATCTATGTTAAATGTTAACGTCACTGACGAATTCTACGTAGCAATACGCACGGACGTTATTTCAATTTCAATCTATGTTACAATTAAACAAAGACATTTTATTTATTGGCATCATATTAGAACACATCACAAACAAAATACGACACACATTAAAAAAGAAAAATACAGTTGAAGAACGAAAGAACGGACAATTAGGACATGATGCCAAGATCGTACGCCGTCTTAGCATAGCTGTTGTTAGGCTGCCCACAACGCTTTTCAAGGGTTCAGATCTGCCCACTGTAGTGCGCAATACTACATTTATTTTTAAAATTCTTTGTTATTAAAGTGTTACTAAATTAATCGTAGATTGTCATAAACATAGATAGATAAATAACGTCTTTATTCCTTAATTTTACATCAATTAAAAGCAATTAATAGTTACACTTAACTTAAAAGTGAGCAAAGGTGGCCTTATCGCTACGAGCGATCTCTTCCAGGCAACCCTCTAGGACAGGACAGGTAAAATAAATAAATAGGGTTATAAGAAAAGTCAAGAACAAATTAATTATTACAGGAATTGTTTATAATGAGGACCGACCCGTATTTATATTAGAAATAAACATAAGCAATACACATGGGAATATAAACTTGCATATTATACAAAACTAACATTAAACATACCAAAATCTCAATCAACATTTTTCTATACATTTTAGGAATTCACTGGTACTCGTATATCTTCACAAGGTTCAAAGCCAACAAAATTAATATAGTCCCTAATTGAATTGATTAGGATATGAGAACACAAACACAAAAAAATGCAAACGAATTGACTCTTCCTTTTTGAAATCTATTAAAACAATTGCCAAAGTAATAAATGGTGAAAAAATAAATGTCTGCGTCTGTTTTAATATAAACATTAGCAGGATAGGCGGCCGATTGATATGTCTGGTGAGTCACAGCAATAGTCCCACCCGAACAAAGAGGGATGTGTTTTTATTCCTCATTGTGGACCACAAAGAGGTCCAACAATCGAGCATTCACTCCCCGCCGGGGGTGTAGGGTTGCCAGACCAGTGAAAAATACAATAGTAATGGTGATATTACATTTTTCGGAAATTCTAGTGAAATAGTAATAGTGATACGGTCTGTACTTAATTTAAAACTTTATATTTAATAAATTTAATAAGAAGAGAAAATATTTATTATAATTTTCTTTCTGAAGGACTTCAACAAAGGAGGAAGTTCCCAATTTGTCTGTATCTTTTTAAATCCGTGGTCAAAAACACTGTCATCTTTAAAACGATTTAGAAAAATAATGATGTTGTTTTCAATTAGGTCTCAAATTAATTTTTATCAGTATTAGTGGTCTAGGTTCCGAGGATATACTCGTACCTAAAAATCCCATGAAAGAAAAATTTAACGACAAAAACATACATACGCCAGAACTTCGAAAAATTACTACGGTAGGTTTAGTGGGTATGGGCTGCCCAGGCCGAATCCCACACATCCCTCCGGGCCCACCCAGGGTACCGGAGGATGGTCTATAAACAGATTCCCCCGCGTAAAATAAAAAAAAAAGTAGACTACTAAAATCGTACGAACACATAGCAGTAGGAAGATGTATAAGTACCAGAACTTCGTAATATCTGTGATACTTCCAAAATAAAAGAGGACCCTCCGCGTGGCGCTTAATGTTTGATCTGTCACGTTTTATTTGTTTTACTCCTAAATATCTAGTTACGAAGCTTGAACTACGTAATACGTACTTTGTTTCCGTTGGGTTCACGTGAAGAGTACTTCGTATATATGAATCAGCATTCTATTTGCAGTTGAAATTAATCATCGAAAAGGTCACGTGAATGGTTGTTGTAAGAGATACCGAATTTATTCGTAGTTTGTTACAGTAAGATTTTATTATCAATTGTACTTATTATCTAGCAAATTATTTACCGTTTTATTACTAATTTTCTACGTGCGTTTCAACCGACTTCAAAAAGGAGGAGGTTCTCAATTCGTCTTCTTTTTTTTTTGGACGAACTATCACAGTTGGCACAGAGAAGCTGGCCTTTACTGCTTCACCGGATTTGAGAGGTGGCATAGCTCTTAGGTCGCTTAGCCTGAACCTCGCAATTCGTCTATGTTTTTTTTTGTATGTTTGTTACCTCATAAATTTCGACTGGGTGATCCAATTTTGACGATTCTTTGTTTGTTTAAAAACTGGTGCTTGCGAAGTGGTCACAATTTGGTCCAATTCTGATAATGGCATCCTTGAGATAATCATGCGCTACTAGCTATGGCCTATTAACAGCAACTACATAAAAAATCCAGAAAAGATTCTGCGACTTACTTCATTATTAAAATAAGGCTAATAAAAGAAATAAGCGAAACAGAGAACTAAGTATTTCGTTTGCCAAACACACGGCATTAATATTGTTAAACTTCTGGCATCCAATAATCCAGTTTTTGTAAACAATACCCGGGAAAGTTTCCATTCGTACGGAGATTAATCAAAATGGCCGGACGTTAATTGAGTGACCGTTAAGCCGCGCGGACTTTAATGGCTCGCGACTCGAATCAACACGTTACTATTTATTTAACAACTCCAGTTCCCGAGAAGTCTATTAAATATATTTTTGCGTATTAATACTAAGTAGTTGTCGGAAATATTACCGAGCGAAGTGTCTGCCTTTAACCTCTCATGTGCAGCCGTCAACCACGGTTGACAGCACGCGTGCACCCGTCGTATGCTGCCGGCAACCATGGTTACCAGCTAAGGGGCGTTTCATATCTCGCCAATAACTTGGGATACAAGGCTCAAATACCGGTAAATCCTTTTGTTCTACGTCAAGGATTGATGCAAGCTAGTATCTAAAACAAAAAACCATAGTGTGCATTCATAGCAAAACAAAACCAATTCATACATTCATAGCTTCGAAAGCGTAAAAATATACGGTCACATCTTTTTTAAGATCATTTCGTACCACTAGTTTCTTGTTATTCTTACAAGTAAGTCTAGTTTGAAGGAAACATGTAGAATATATATCACAACGGTGCACAGATTGAGGTCGGGACATTTTCCTGCAAAATTTTTTGCACATCGGATGCGGAAGGCTGAGTCACCGAACTGTGACATTTGCCAAGTGGTGGATGATGTGCACCACATAATGGTGGAATGTGCCAAACATGATGCGGAAAGTCATTAATAGATAGTCTAAAACTGAGGGAGCAACATGTGGGTGTTTTCTTAATGGTGCTGTCACAACATTGATGACTTTCTCTCTCGCTTCATGCGGCCGCTGTATGTGTGCGTAGGTTAGGGTATGATGGGGCTGACATGCCCAAAAGTCCCCAATAAATAAAGAAAAAAAGTCTAGTTATATTCAAACGCAAAACAAAAAACCCCATAGCGATCCGTCGAGTGGTCTAAACAAAAACAGCGATAATGTAAAATGTGCCGAGATCGCAACCTTGGTACAAAAATCGCAGCAGACGGCGGGTACAGCGCGGTGGTGGGCGCAGCATACTAACCTCTGCATACTGCTAAAAACGAGTCCTTTACTATGCTAAGAGGGTTTGAAATATCACAAATATTATTATAAAAATAATACTTTAAAATTTTCGTAGTTTTTTCAACCCGAACAAGATAGGACAGGTTAACGTTCAGCACATTTCATTGAGCTTATTCGGGCCCAAAGGTGGTAGAGGTGGGCTCATTAGAACTATATATGTTATAATATATATATATAAAACAAAAATTTAATAGAAATATTACGAAATATAATTAATCAGAACCTAACTACAGTCGCATTAATCTACCTACCATACCTGTAAAGGACATCCTTTCCAATAAAAAATTAATCATCGAAATCGGTTGCCATGATATTAATTATTCGTCTATTTGCCGCTCGCATACTTAATGAAAATTTAAGATTTATATAGTTTTCTCATGACTGCCACTGTCAAAACTGGACTAAATTGAAGTGGAATTATCAGCTTTCAAATAAAAAAGAATCATCAAAATCGGGTCATTCAGTCAAAAGTTATGAGGTAACAAATATAAAAAAAAATCATATTAATTGAGAACCTCCTTCTTTTAGAAGTCGGTTGAAAACAAATTCAAGTATTAACAATGCATAAAAATTTAAATCATTAAACGATATATTTAAAGTTGATTTACATTAATTACACTTTGTAAATTATTGCTAAGGTTCTAATTTTCAATCATTAAATGAAGAAATATTTAAAAATACTTTATAATATAATAATATTCAGATATAATTACTTTATTTATTGGGAACCGACTGAATCATTATTTAAATAAATCCGATGTAAAAACCAACATCACTTACGAAAGCGCTCCCGGAATGACGTCATGGATCGTTTAAAGTCTCGTCGCTTGAAAAAGTGCTCGGATTTGTCAATACACGTTTTAGAGACCCGTTGGTATGTTTACAAGCAGCCAGTGAAAATGGACACAAATTACCGATAGCTTACTTTTGTAACTTGACTGTGAGTAGAGCCGTAATTCTAAAATATATCTGAAAGATACAAACTCTAGACTTCACTTTAAATACTCGTATCAGTGACCATCCTTTCGCAATTCGACCACAGTCAATTTGCTGCAAAATTACAGGTCTCGCTATTTGACCGTACTTTAAGATTTTATCTTGTCCTATTCGAGAAAATATTTTTTATTAATTAACAACTTTTTTTATACTTTTATAACCTGTATCAATAGAAACAACCAGTGTTTTTAACAATGATATAAATACTTTCGTATAAGACTAATCAATGTGATGTACTATAGCGCAGCAGTTGTAATATCTGGATCATCAAAATCTTTACTGAACTATCTTATATATATATAAGATATACTAAAATAGTTAATTTTAACGTTTTAAAAAATGTATAATTTTTTTTAAGAATTTAATTTTTTTAAAACAATTTCGTCGTATCGGTAACGTATATCCATATTTACCTTTTGGTAAATACCCGGGAGAATAATAGAGAAGTTGCACTTCGTATACCGTATATTCTTCGACTGACACAAAAATATGTATCATGGCGGTGCCAGACAAATATCGAGGTACCGACATAACACCTCCCAAACAATTTAATATAAAACAAACTGACAAAAGAATAATATCAAAAAATAAGAACACAATAAATTAAAAAAAAGTAACAGCTAGGATATATTTTTTTGTCTGTCTGGCACCGCCATGTTACATATTTTTGTGTCAGTCGGTTTCAGACAAATATCGAGGTACCGACATAACACCTTTGAGGTAAATGTCAATGGTAAGATGATTTTTCACGGTCAGTCACTGTCGCGGCGTGATTCATTTTAAAATAATAGCATTTATATATACGCTGTCGCACTCATCCCAAAGTAGCGGCATTCTTATTTTAACGTTCCTCTCAATTGTAAAGCTTTAGGACAGTCACTCGGACGAAGTTTGTCGTCCTCGCCTTTGTATTGCAAGTGACAATGTCAAGTGAATGATAACATTGATAAGGATGTATTGGTGTCCTCATCATCAGCATAAATAGGCTATGCCCAATGTCTTCCTCCATATACAATCCCTCGCTTTTTGCATCTAGTTCCAGCTATCGTTACAAGGTCATAGGTCTATCCCGACGCACTACGCTGATCTTTTCTGGAATATCGTGTACTACCAGGATATAAATATACTGGTAGTTTTATTTTGAATTTTTAAAGTGCAAAAATAAACCTAGAGGTCTTCTAAGTAAGTGTTTTAGTGAGTCACTGGTCGAATTCGGTAGCGGTAATAGCTTAGTAGCCATATTGAATCGCACTAAACTACCAACACCACCTATACTAAATTTGAAATTAGTCTATGAATTATTTGCCCTTGTGTAATGTTTTAGGATAAGAAATATGCTACAATGTCTTTCAAGCTAAAGGTTAGATTTGCAAATATTTGGAGCAGGTCTCGCTGGAGTTATTTACCCGACTATACTCAAAACAGACGAACAAGAATGCTTATTTTACTAAGACTATGTCCTGTTGTGTATGCCGATTATAGGTGTATACAATATTCGGTATTAAAATAACTTTTAATATATTTTTTTTAAATGACTACATATTGTAGACAATTTTTAAAACTAATTCTTTGCGGAAATAAGAAAAAATGTCAATCGACATGGACTCAGTACTAAGGAGGTTGTATGTGGCCACAAATCTCGGCAATAGCGAGTGTGACAATAAGTTAGTAAATATATAATAAGTGCAGTAGTTTTTTTTATAGAGATCAAAAAAAATCGGCGGATATACACCGAGATAACTAACTGTTACCGAACATAACATTTTTAACTTATTTCTATAAAGTTTGTGTTCGTTTGAACTTTTTAATTATTATATTATACTAACTAATATCTTGTTAATTATATTAATATATATATATATATTTAAAATATTTGAAAGTAAATAAAAAATTTTCAATAAATACTTATCTTAGTCTACTAAGACTAAAACTTCATTTCTCTAAATAATCTCTTGATTCGTACCTGCAACAAAGAAAAAAGATATATATAAATTTTGGTTCCGAAATAAACGTGCAAGTATTAACGTAACATTGGGGAATAACTCAATGGATCATATATAGAACAAGTACCCCAATGATTCATAGTTAATTTCGGTAAGCGGTGAAGCGGCTTTGTTATTATGTACACACAATGTTTGCTGTTTACTATATGATAATCGATTGTGTTAAATAAACAAACTGTGGCCGAGTGCAAGGTCATAGAATATTGAAGGCCGCTACAAGGATGCCGTTTTCTATAAATGTAATTTTGGAATTAATTTGACAATTGTGTGTAATAAATTAATTGTAAACTGACTTCTCAAATAAATACGAATATTATTCATTGTATAACATTTTTTTTATCTAGTTTTAAGCTTATTTTTAATTACCCTTTGTTAAGAATAATTTACAGCGGTCTGCAAGAATTGGAGAAAGATTTTTTTAATAAAGTTTACTAGCATTTTTTTTTCACAAATATTTTTAACCATTCCAACTAAGTTTAAGCTGGTGCTAGAGATAATTCACGTCAATAGTCGAATGGTTGAATCGAACCTACGACCTTACGATTCGCAGACCGTACCTAAAACAATTTGGCTATTGACGCTTCATTATTATTTTAATTAATAACATTTATATTTTAAACATTAATAATAATAATTTAATATAATTTTCTTTTACAAATTCTTCACATTAACATGTATATCAATGATTGTTATCTAATATGACAATTCGCATTTACTAGTTAAAATAAGCTGAAGTGAAATGAGGGAGGATTTCTATTAGAACATATATAACTATCATCTTAAATTATTATATCCTGGCGTTTTCCTATGTGGGACTTTTAAACAAACGACTGCCGGGTAAAACTGTGGCCCAGATTTCGAATCCGATAGAGCAAGCATACCACAAACAATCAAAAAACATAAACAATTTCTTCTGTGAAATGTAATCGTAAAAAATGCTACAAAACGCTAAATCCAACAGACCTTTAAACTAACAATTCCGCAGTTTGCAAGTATTACAAAAGGATTTATCGAATTGTTCACGACATTCATTAAGCAACCGTTAACTCGTGTCGACTTTAACGGTCAGCTACTGAATTTAACGCTGCAGTTAATTTTATGTAACCTGTGACTTTTAAAACTGCTGCATAACGTTTTGCAACAATGTTTTCAAAGCATAAAAGGAAGGAAACATTTTTCTCAATTGAGACTTCAATTATAAATTCAAGTTATTTATATAAACAATCAATTCGGGCAACGAAACTCCCGAACACAGTAACGTTGTACCTTCAGCCTTGACTTTATCTTCAAATACATGTATTAATTAAAATATTTTATACATAGTTAATATTAACAAAATATTATAGTATAATTTAGTAACATGTAATAGTATAGTTTAGTACACTAGTGAAATATCGCATAGTGTTTAAATATTCGACTTTACCATCTTATAGTCGGAATTTTAAATTCCAATCAACTTGTACCATTTTTCTGTTTCTTACATAAAAATTACTAAAATTTGTGCCAGGTGCATGACTATGCGCTTACTACGTAACGTTTGAGACACAATAAGCTCGTAGAAAATCTGATATCGATTCACATTTCTGTCTATCCCGCCGGAGTTAATTCTCTGTAATTAAAATAGCACGGGCATTTCTTTGACATCGGAAACAAGCCATGAAAAACATAAATGTTTACATGAGCCAAGAGTCGATAAGAAAACACTGACATTAATGAGCCTAACAAAAACCAACACAAACGCGACATAAATCCGTTCGCTTTATTAGCTGTGAAAGCTCGATCAACAATAGCACTAAATAAAAGCAAAGGAAAACAGAGCAAAAAGCAACCAGTCCATTCATTATACAATCCAAAAGACAACATTGCGGGCGCCCTTAAGCGATCATTGGTTGTTGGAAATACCCGGCTTTCGTGGGTACTCTCTGGGAATCCCGTCGGAATGCTCTCAAGAGCTACCTGCCGCGATTAACCGACCGAGACAAGTAGCTTCGATTCCTTTGGGTAACACTACAGCACGAACAGGCTTCCACTTGAATAGTATAATACGAAAACAGTGGATCCAACGCGCAGCCGGCACTCGCTTTCAAAACGTCGCATCTATTTGTAACTGAGCCCGTTTGTAAGTGCAAGCGATTTGCTTAGTTACAGATAAAGCTATTCTTGTGGATTCCTTGAACCAATGTGTTTACGTGTTTATACAAATGTCTCTGTGATTTACGAGTTTATTCCAGTAGATTTGGATGAATCATTTTTCAGTTATTCTTTTAGACTGTCGAAGGATCTTTTGAACTGATTACTACATATAAACGTTCTCGTCAAATCTAAGGTTGTTAAAGTGGTATTATCTTTGTTATGTGAACTATTGAAATAGCTGGATAGCGTTGTAGAAGAATCGGATGTAACGAAGTCTGATGTATTATTTTAGATTATTTTAAAATGTTCACACTACATGCGGTTTACATAACACTTGTAATATTATTTATACGCTCAACTACACCGTGCATTTAAATTTTCTTATTTCCATTCAAATTTTGTCTCACGGTCGTAAAGATTATCTAGTATTTTAATGTCTGTGCGCTATTAAATATAACAGATAAGGATGTTTTTTTAATAATGTTGTATGTTAATGAATAATAACAATAATTCCGTATCTTATTAAGATCTAGCTGAAGTCCCATACATTCTTTGTATGTTTTTCCAAATATATACTCTCGGTCGGTAGCTATTTCACGGATAATCTAAGGGACATTCGAAAAGCTAAACTAACTTTAAGTGCCACTTCGGGAAGCATTTGCGCTGGGACAAGAAGTGGCCGAAGAAACTCCAGCAACGCTCCTAGCATCTAAGGGTAGGGGCCTGCCCATAAAATAGCGGTAACGCGCAAGGATTATTCGCAACCTCCGACGGTCGCGAATGGACGCTTTGTGGATTTGTAGAGATCTAGCCTGTGCAATGGTAATCGCGTCGTCCGGATCGTCAAGAACGTGTCTCGGCCTCCGGGCGGCGCGACGGTATTTAGTATAGGAAGGCTGATAAGTGGCGGCACTTACAAGAAGTTTGTTAGAATGTTTGGTGGCAGTCTCAAAAAACCGTCGAGATGCCTGCTTAAAGAATTGGGCTATTGTCGGTAACCCTGTGTTAACGTGGAGCTCGCGATTACGTACGAACCACGGCGCACCCGTGGCTCGTCGCAAAAAACGATTCTGAATTACTTGTAACCTATGGATATGAAATATATACTCATGCACGTCAACTATAGTTGCAAACAGTCATCACAGATTTATATATTGTCCGAATTCATTGAAATACAAATTCACTTTCGGGTAATATTTACCTGCTGTAATATTTGCCTGTGTAATGTTTTTACGTCACTAATATGCCGTATAGGTATAATTTCGTCTAGGTCGTGTTGGGTAGTTGTATTTTTTATTGTAACAAGGCTATGTGTTCTTCTGCTCATTTATAAAGCAGGTTCGTTAAAGATTTGTCCAGTTTGTTCTATTTCTTGTTAGAAATAGCCTAGAATACTAGACTTGAATAGGTCAAGGCCATTTTCCTTCAGTTTCCTTCCTTTCGCTTGATTTCATAGTCTTATATCTTATTTTTAACATTCGTCATCTTTCTTACTTTTATATGTATATTGTAAGGAGTCTCTACACATCGCCATCAACTACCCTACAACAGCCTATATAATGAGAACATTGTTAAATATTCGTTCAGTTGCCAGGTGGCTCTCATATTGTGTGTGTTTGGCGGTAATCTGTGTTGGTCATTATTAAGGTCACGTAAGCCATTTCCATATTCTTTTTGTATCCTAATTATTAAAGTCTGAAGTACTCGATTTTGTTTTTGTGTAGCTAATTTTGTTTTATATTAAAAATTGTAAACAAACGGATTTTTTGTTTAAGTTTAGTATTTTTTAATAAAATTCCACTTCTGGCGTTAAAAATATATTCCTAAAATAATATTGCATATTATAACAAAATTAGGATAATTTTTAATTTCAAATTTCAGTAACTACCAGGAGTTATCCTTCGTAGGAATCGTCGATCATTTACAAAGATGGCATAGCGTGTAATGAGATAGAATTCTGACTTGGTTAATCTTTACAAAATAACATACCGATGTTAGTAAAATATCTATAATTAATAATTTGTGCAATTTATTAATAACTGAGTTTGTTTTTAGTGCATGCACACCCAAGAGAGTCGATCTGATACTTAGATTTCAAAGTAAAAATAAGGTTGGAAATAAAGTTTTAAAACACAATTATTTATACAACAACATACTGAATGTGATAAATTTCAATAGCGCTAAAAGTTCGTTTTAATTTAATGATACGCAATCGGTGCAAGAAACTGTTAATGTAAATAAAGTCTGAAGGCCGCCGCGATAGTGAGAATTATCAATTAATTGGCTCATGGAACATTTTCCTCCTATCCGTTGGTCTATTAAAACTCCAAGTGAATATTGGTTTTAGCTAATACTGCGAAACGTGGAGATTCGATAACGAGTGGAAAACCGGTACCGTACATACGTAAACATTTTAAAGTAAACATACTTTTAACCGACTTCAAAAAAATGAGGAAATTCTCAATTCGTTTGTATTTTTATAATATTTTTGCGTCTTTGTCGTCATTCATATGTCGTCTGCGTGATTTTGTCGTCATTTATAAACCGTTTTTGAAATTTTTAAAAAGTTCTGCTGCCAATGTTCTCTTTTATCGTTGTCATTATGTACTTACTTTGTCTTGATGATGAGATGCTATCAATATCTCAATCATCAAGCATGCCTCCATACGAATCGAAATCTTAAATTACCTCTTGCAAATATGATAAGGTATCTTTTAATATATAGGTATTTTAATTGGCCTATATAGTAACGTCAAGATACTCAAAATATTAAAGCATTTTATTACTGAAATTTCTAACAAACCTAACCAGGTGAAATTCAGTTCAGTGTTGACATCACTGTTACATGTTGACATATTCGATAAGGAAAACGCGTACATATACGTATCTCCAGATTTTGTAATAAAAAATACCAATCTAGATTTTAGCTAGCCTAATTAGTGATATCTATGTACATAATTATCAATATTTTATATTCTTGAGATTTTTCACATGAAAAAAACATGTTAAAACCAATTTAATTATAAAAAAATGATTACCCATTTTATCTTATATTTACTATGCAATTAAGCGTCGATTGAGATTAAAAGGTCGCTATTATTATTGTTCTTATAACCGAAACGATGTTATTCGAAAATTATTCCCTAGGCGTGTTTTTTTGGAACCATCTACAATCACGATTGAAGCTTCTACAGTTTCACCGGGTTAGTAGAAGTAGACAACTAAAATATTTTAAGGAGGCGCGTGCTATTTCAATGCTTACTGGTACATAAGTATGGCTATCATAGATTCATTATTTTTTTTTTTATATTTTAAAAAAGAAACAAATGAACGGAGACGATGTTATGTAGTATTGATTAGATACCACAACGTTATATTAAACTGTGTTGACACAACAGTACCGGTTAGAACAAAGGAATGCAAAAGCAATTATCGATGGTTATCCGAGGAGCGATTAATTTATTCCTATACAAGCAGCGCGCGTTCCGTAATACATCTGTTGTTAACATAGTTACAATAGATCTATTCACAGGAGCAATATTGGCTTATGTACTTATTGCTACGCTATCCGGATTCAGTGCAGTGATGTAAACGAACCAATTTATATGTCTTTATAAATAGCAATAATCTATGTGTTTGACAACATTAGTAAATCTTAGATCGTAGATCTCCCTCTCATTTTTAATATGATGCAAAACCAATCTTTTTTAAGAGTAGAGTGAATAGGCATTTACTAAGCTAGTGCGCCTTACCATGCATTTCCACTTAACATCAGGTGGGATCGTAGTTAAGCACTTTCTTAGAAATTATAAAAAAAAGAGTGCGACATCGTGTGATCAAATGTAAAACGTCAATGTACATTAAACAAGCGTAGTTTTTTTTGCTTGAGATCAATAATTATTCATCCATGTAATGATTTATTCGACGGATTTAAGAGTATAAAAATAGATTTTTATTAAGAATTAATATTTTATAACTAATTTTAAAATATGAAATGATTTTTCTATAGATATTTCATTAATGTCCTTGAGAGCACGAATAGCTTTTTGGGAGGAAATGGGTTTATTCATACTCGACGAGTTATGTCGGGCTCGGCCTAAAACCGACTATAACCTCCCATGGTGAGCCACCCTCCGCCATGATGGGCGAGATGGGGTCACGTTAGTTTAGGCATTCACCGTCTCGCCCCAGCACCAATAGCTGGGCCAGGCCATTTAAAAGGGATCTTTAAGTTATCACTCGTATAGTAGAAGAATTCTGGAATTGTTATATACAACACGATCATCGTCATTATAGAATTATTAATCAATGGTTGGACAAACGAGCCTACGGGTCATCTAACCATAAGTGAAGTGTTTTCCGTGAACATCCACAATCCCAGAGAAACTACTAATCGATGGCAGTCTTAAACCATTAATGTCAAACTTAGTTTACTTTTAAATTAAGTTCAGCATTTGAAACGAGATACACGTTAGATTATCTTGATTACATAATTGGTATAGATGGCAATAAAATTACTAAGAACAAGAGGCTTTATTCATGTGAGTTTATAGAGGTTCATAATATGTCTGAGAATGAATATGAAATTCAGAAATCAATGTTTTATTTCTTAAGTCACAGTCCCGAGTGACTAATACCTAAATGTAACAATTGAACAAAATGCCGGCAAGAGCGCCGCTATTTTTGGATATACACGACATAATACAAATGCAAGTGCAATTATTTAAAATGAATCGGCGCTCGACAGTGCGTCACTGCGACCGTGAATTCACTCGACGCTTCAGCTAAATGTTCACTAAGAGCAATCGATTACCTAAGAGACCGCCAATGTTGATCTAGCCCGAGTACAGCTTACTGTATTGATTAAATCACTCAATTTTAACGAATTAAACTAAGCACTATTCATAGTAAAGCCTGCGTCTAGATTTGATCTGATCTGTCTAAGTCACTTGCTTTGAGAATGTGAAAGCTTACATATGTTATATATAAGCTTGTGTATATTAATTAAAGAGTGTTGTAACTTCATATGTCTTCTTTTTAATGACGAACTACACATATTGACTGCTTCACCGGATTGAGAGATGGCATAGCTCTTACATCGCTTAGCCTGAACCTCTATTGCTAGTAACTCGACACAAGGGGGACCCTCGGCTTGGACGATTACTATGTTACGCGTAAGCATTCCGATCCGAGGGCGGTTGCTATTTCACGGATAATCTAAGGGACATTCAAAAGCTAAACTAACTTTGAGTGCCACTTAGAGAAATGTTGGCGCTGGGAGAAGTGGCCGAAGAAATTCCAGCAACGCTCCTAACATGTAAGGGGTAGGGCCTGCCCATAAAATAGGGGTAACGCGCAAGGATTATTCGCAACCTCCAACGGTCGCGAATTCATATGTTTTCGACGTAATTCCAACCGACTTCAAAAAGGCTGGTTATCAGTTTGTATTTTTTTATTGGACACTTACCGCCGTCATTTATGCATCGATTTTTTAAAGGGTTTTGTTCCAATAAGGTCCCAATTTTGTTGGAATATGATACTTCGGATATAAAACGAAACGATACCACGCGTGAATGCTCTAAGCGTTCACAGTAACCTTAATTGTTTGATCAGCAACGTTGGGTTTTTGTTTTTACTCGTAAATATACTTGGTAGGGACTGGCCTAAGTTTAATATGCATTTATTTACCGTCAAGTTCGTGACACGACAACATAAATAACAATCAACCATTAAACGTAAATTTGATTGCTTACAATGAAATAAGATGTTCGAGACATTCCTCTTTGCTGTGGGTAACGATAATAAACTGTTGAGTGTTATTTTAACTGCCGTTTATAGACTTCTCTGTCTTATTGGACAATAATTAACGCAACATACATAAGTAATAGGACTTTGTCTGTGTTTTGTATTAAAAGCCTATACAGTCTTGACAATTAATTCCTATACGTTTTTTTTTATAGGACTCTTTTTAGGTTTAATAGGTAATCTTTCTAACTCTAACAGGGTAAATAGCAATCACTATCCGCTTTTTACTAAGTTTGTTAGGTAAAGCATGGACCATCATGCCATCAGCATGGTTATGGTGCCATCCCTTCGGCTGGCATTTACCTGGATATACGATATGCCTACGTTGCCCTCTACCGACACTGCCACCCATTTTGAGACATAAATACCTAATTATTCTTACTCGAAATGGGTGACTTTCAAAAAATGGATATGTCCCATGATACTTTCTTCCTTTGCCTTTCCGATAAAAATGACGAACTACACACATAGGCATAGGTCTTAGGTCGCTTAGTCTGATCATCTATCGCTCGTAACTCGACACAAGGGTTACTATGTTACGCGTAAGCATTCCGATTCGAGGGCGCCCGAGAGGGCCGAACCACGACTCGGTCGGTAGCTATTTCACGGATAACCTAAAAAAATACACGATTTTTATTATCTATGAATCTACGCAAACGAACGTTTAATCTATGGACGATAAAAATGCTTTACGTCATCTCCGGTGAGCAAAGTCATCCGTGTTGACTACAGTCTCAAGGACTATTTAAATTTACCGAGTTTACCCGCTCGTAAATCGTATCACCGTTTTTAATACAATATTTACTATGCCTACGCGGTTAAAGTTTTAAGTGTTGGTGAATATTTTGAGTATTGCAACATTAATATTCCGTGTGCGATTCTTGTTTTATGAATTTTGTTTTAAAACGGAAAATTTTGTAATAACAATTTTTTTACGTAAATATATTTCTTTATTCGCGTGCGAGTGGGTTAGTTGTTTGATAAACTCAATGGTGTGTCATGGATTTGGGCTTCGACCGTCACTCGAGATAATTATTATTTACACATGGCAAGCATTATGTTAACTTCAATGGTCATGTATATTTAAATATATACTCGTGAGCAAAAATTAAGGGTCGGTTAAGAAAGTTTGAATATCTTGGAAGATTTTTTTTGACGAACTACACAGATTGGCCAGAGAGGCTGGCCTTGACTGCTTCACCGGATTGAGAGGTGGCACAGTTCTTAGGTCGCTTAGCCTGAACCTCTATTGCTAGTAACTCGACACAAGGGTCCCCGGTGAGGGGTAACCTCGGCTTGACGGTAACTGTGTTACGGATAATCTAAGAGACATTCAAAAGCTAAACTAACTTTGAGTGCCACTTCGGGAATCTTGGAAGATAAAGGCGTGGATCGCCCACATCGCCAACACTAATTACTAAAATTTAAATAAAAATAAAATTGAATAAAAAATACTGTATTATCCAAGTTTACGTAAGATATTTTTCGTTTAAGTTTATGTATTTTAATTAAATATAAATAAATTAATAAAATCTATTTTATTTTATTTTAAGGATCGTCTATCATGCACAATTTATTTCAGTTAGCTAGCATCTTTATGTTTTGAGATATTTAAACTTTCTTAACCGATCCTTTATTTTTGCTCACGGCTATATTAAGAAAGACGGTGGCACGAGAGTTTTTCAAAGTAAGTTTGTAGTGATAGTCTTTCGATGTTTTACAAATAGTATTTTGAAGAACATGAATACATAATTTCACCATTGGACATTAAGCCTCACTTCCATCCTTTTGGTGGGGAACATTTTTCATTTCGTCTTTCATTACTCGTATAGCAAAGGATTCCAATAAATTGCGCCCATTGTTTTCACGACCTTTTAATTCTTTTTTCGCGGGGTAGACAGCGACAGCAATTGCTCTCCACTTTTCACCAATTTTATTATGTGACAGGTTTTAGTGTTGAGCTCATCGCCATACCACGGGCAACAATCGTATATTTGTAAAATGACGTGTCTAATAAGTTATAAACACAGATAAGATTTGAATTGTAATATGCTAACCCAAAAGGTTGATCAATTTAAAATAATAATTTCGCATATGAGTATAAGCGCAAAACACAGTTATAAAAAGGTGTGTGAACTGAAGTCAGGATGCGTGCCTTATCGCAGTCGGCGACAGCGAGACGATCCTGTGTGCTCGGGGAGGGGAGTCAGGTGAACGTTTCGAATTTCATTTGCCGCTTTAAAACCCGACAACGAGATTAATTTAATCTTTAACACCACTATACGAGAGTATTTAAGATTAGGAATATACAAAAATAATTGCTTTGTATATACTTTTTTCAAATAGCTGTCCAATGACAAATAAATAAAATCGAAGTGTGTGTTTGTAATATTAAAATAACTTCATTCATATATAAGGTACATGTACCAAAATAAAATGTAAAAAAAAAACTTTTGTTCCGGCTAATCTCTGGAACGGCTCGACCGATTTTGACGAGATAGGATAGTTGATGTGTCCAGACCTGTAGTTCTGGGCTTGAGACTTCAAGACTACGGACCCCTGCCTGTCGTAGAAGGCGACTAAAAGGGGCCTCGGGTTCACTGGCCTTTGTCGTCCGCCGAGGTGGACCCGGGAAGAAGGCAACATCGGCTGGCCCGTGTCGCCTTGCGCTGCGAGAGCACAGGGGGGAACTCCCCCGGGAAGTGCTCTCCTTGAGCATAGTGCAGAGGGGCTCCGGTGCGTTCCACTGGAGATTCCGGAACGCATCACCATGCACCGACGAAGGGCCACCGGGGAGGGCTAAAAACCCCACATAACCGCCGCCTTCCCCCCAGAAGGGGTATCTTTTTTACCTTTTTGAAGATTTCCTTTTCCTCCTTCCGGATTCCTCCCCGTTAACAAAAATAAAGGGTAGTTAATGTAATAAGGACTAACTTAGGCTACTTTTATTTTAGAAAAATTTAAATAAATATTTTTTAATCGCGGGTAACACCGATGGGAGCAGCTAGTAGAATAATTAAATGGTTTGATGAAACTTTTAAATCACCGACAAGAGCAGTAAGTAATAAAAATCATGATAAACTTTTGTATTACGTGTTGTGAGTGCACCCTGTATAAAACGAAGCGAGAAACTTTAGCAGACATCGCAAGTCTCATTTTCGAACTTAGAAAACTATCTGGATTCTTTACCGCAAACTTATTAAGTGGTACGGATTCATTTCAAGTAATAAAAAGTAGTGGAAGGTTGCGTTGTTCTTTGACAATCCTTGCGAGATGTATAATGAGAAGTGAATATAATTTTAAATACGTTTAAATCAGTCTGCGTGAATACACTTATGAGCTTTTACTTAATCGCAACATACGTAGATAGATTACGGAGATATTGCAAATACAAAAATAAAAGAAACAGCCTTTATTTATCAAACAGTCCGCCACGCAGTCCTGGCGCAGATTACCTGATTTTACATGACTTTTTCTAACACATGTAGGTTGTCACACGATGTTTTTTTTCGTTACCGCCGAACGCACGTACAAATATATTTCTTAGTGCCTGCACTGGGGTTGCTAGCGTAAGCAACTTTGGCACTAAGCTACCACGGATAGATAGATTCTTTATTGTTTCAATTTTACAATAATTATAATCAATTAATGTAACATCAATAATAAAGAGCCCTGGTAGCTGTGTCCGGGCGGTCGCCTCAAGTTGCTTAATACGCTAGCAACCCGAGTTCGATCCCCGGTGTCGGCATCAATAAATTTGTTGTTGCAATTTTATGTGCTGATTACCACATGCTCAACGGTGAAGGAAAACATCGTGAGGAAACCTACACGTTTTAGAAAATTTTTCTATGACATGTGAAGTCTGCCAATCCGCACTAGGGCCGAGTGGCGGACTATGCCTTTATACTCTCTTTACAGATAAGGCCTGTGCCCAACAGTGGGACATATATGAAGGCTGTAACTAACTAATGTAACATCTAAGCTTAATCTAAAAGTGACAAGAATGGTCTTACCGCTATGAGCGATCTCTTCTGAACTAGCCTGTGGGACAGGAGAGGAAAATAAGTACATAGTACGGTAATAAAAGTGATGACATAATGAAAGAAAGAAAGGACAACTCTATTTAAATTAGAAATGAACATACGCAATTTATACAAAAATATAAACTTACACGAATTACGGTTTGAGAAAATTTTATATCCTTAATAAGAATTACAAAAAATTCACTTACTTAAGGAAAATACACAAATATACAATTTTGGGCTAAGCGTTACAGTTCTAGTAAAATGTTTATAAAATAATAATAGGTTTAAAACATCCAGGAACAATATCAACATTTTGTTTTGAATTGTGGGTTATTGGACATTGCAAGGTGATTAAGGCTAACTACATTTTGTAAATAAATATATTTTTTTTTATTATTCTTATATTGCAACCACAGACCTGTGTCCGTGCTCTTTTCCAATACACTTAAATTGTTTACTCTGCATTTGTTAAAAGTGCCACTTCTACAGTTACTATTTTCCTAATTTCTTTTTTTTTATATATATATATAATGCCTGAATTTGGAGGTGGCCAGAGATTTGGGTTCACGCGTCGCAGACGCCCCGCTGCATTGCTATTAGCTTCTCCTCGACCGCTGTGTCCCCGCTTCTCATGGCCATTTTCAGGCTGTAGTCCACTATCCTCTCCCTTGATGCGGCCATTAAATATTATAAAAGACGGTGTTCGTGTTTATGACTAAATATTTAGAGAATAGGTGCGCTGCGGCCATACTAGATGTGTCATACTATGAGTGTTTTTATGACATGCTTTTTTAATATTTTCTTAAAAGTATATATAGACTTATTATTTTTTATGTCGTTTATCGAATATTGTAATATATAATCGAATTATTTATAAACATATATAGTAATGGAAATAGTTGTTATATAATAACGTAAACGTTCTAAAAAAATCTTAACTATTCTATCTTGATCAGTATTTTGTTCCATATTTATGTATTAAATTAAATAATTCAGATCGGCAAGGTGCGAACAAGATTACACACTTCAAATTAATTAATCAATCTGATATGTTTCATGAAAGTCAACTTTAATGCTTTTTATTAAGAATGCCAATAACCATGTTTAAGCGATGCGTGTCACAGGTGAAATGGTAACCTCTCGGCGTTATTTATGATATTATTTATCAACTACTGAGGGGCCGTGTATAAGAAGCTTTCTCCGAAGTCCGTGCTTCGCTACCGGTTACTGATAAGTGCACTTCACGCGAGTTACGCTTGCGTGTAATGTGTGTACACATAAATTAAGTTATTTAAATTACAGCCCTGTAGTTCTGGGCTCTCAAGAATAAGACTACGGTATCCCCTGCCTGTCGTACAAGGCGACTAAAAGGGGCCTCGGGTTCACTGGGCGACAAGGGTGGGGGCCTGAGTCGTCCACCAAAGTGGACCCGGGAAGAAGGCGACATCGGCTGGCCCGTGTCGCCTTGCGCTGCGAGGGCACAGGGGGGGAGAGAGTAACCTCCCCCCCGGGACGTGCTCTCCTTGAGCACAGTGCAGAGGGGCTCCGGTGCGTTCCACTGGAGATCCCGGAGCCCCTCGACATGCACCGAGGAAAGGTCCACCGGGGAGGTTTTAGTGGGTAAGAACCCCACATAACCGCCACCTTCCCCCCAGAAGGCGGGGTATCTTTCTGAAGATTTCCTCCCCGTCACCAAAAAAAAAAAGTTATTTAAATTAAAAAGTTGACATTTCATTACAATAGACGGGCGGTTCTAAAGGCAAGATGTCATTTTAGCTAGCAACACATGGCACCCAGCTATTGTTATGCATAATAACTACCTACAATAATATCTTAGTGATTTACCTAAACCTTGAAATTGTATATTTAATTCATAATTAATAATTTAGTTGAACATCACATAAAGTCAGTATCACTTTGTAATCTGACTTCTAATTAATTTTGTATAAAGATCGCGTAAAGAGAACACGTAAAGTAATTCCTTGTACAAAGTTACGCCGTTTCAATAAAGCGAGTGTATTAGTTATTGGAATATTCCACCCTATAAAACTTACATGTGACGATTTCAATTTTGAGGAAAATTTGTTTTATCAACCGACTTCAAAAAGAGGAGAATGTTGTCAATTTTGATGATTATTTTTTTTATTGCAAAGGATGTACTTCAAGGGTAGATTGAGAGAGTTTGGTTAGATTCTGATTAATTCTATTTCGTAATGTATCTACGATAATTCGGAAATACAGTGAGGGCGTCTGCGTTTAACTTTTAACGTTTGATTCGATTTGAAGTCAGCTTTTGTTTCACTCGTAAAAATACTTGTTAGATGTCTATACGTAAACTTTTACTACATCGCTCAAGTGTCGTTTAAATTTTAAATTTAAGTCAATAGATTAACAAAAAATGATTAATAATTTTTAAATAAATCCTAATTTAAAATCTCGTTATAAACTATTTTTAGATAATTATGTAATAGAAATAGCGGCAAACTTCTCTATGGACAAAGCGTCAGTAAAAGCGATGTTGTGTTATTACGCCATTGTAAGGAAACAATGGCCGATTGCGAGCTGTCCGTTTCTACTACAATACAGAAGGATGTGCCTGTGACGGCGAAAGTGACGAAATTATCATAACGCACTTTTATGGTACGGTATTATTTATATGCGGTTTTAAAGTCGCATACAAAGGTAGAGTAACTAACTATTATAGAGTATTATTGCCCAATAATAATTATTATTTTGCTAATTGAATGTCTTGATAGTTTTCCGATGAAAACTACCGAGTCATGATTCGGCCTTCTCGGGCGCCCGACCGTCAAAAACCTGGTGAAACTGTAGAGGCCTTCGTCCTTTATTACGAAAAAAACTATTTCCGATAATATTCTGCGTGCGGACTCCGAAAGCAGTGAAAGTCTAATGGTTAAGAGACTTTAAAATCTCGTGGTAGGAGATAGAATCTCACACGTCAGTGTAGAGTTTGCGACAACTAAATCTAGAACTGGAAGCAAAACGTCGAAGGGATAGCTACGCATTTGTACAGTCGCGCACGCAACTTTTTTATTTGTACTAATTACGAACAAAATGTATTTGTTTGTACTTTTTTATACAAGCATATTTCATAATCATTCTATAAAAATACAATACAATACAAAAAAACTTCATAAAATAAAAACAAACTATAGCATGACAATAAAAAAACTCAAAATACAAAATTTACTTAAAATTTAGAAAGCGACTGTATACCAGGAGTGAGCGGGGTGGTGTACCAATAAGCTATGATATCCGTTTTCTACGTGCTGTAAAATCACTCAATAAAATTTGGAATTAAAAACCTGGCGAATGGCGACCGGCTCATTACTTAAATTATTAAGCTAGGTAAAAAGTGGTCAGCAATTGCTGTATCTGTATATCCGTCTAAATGAAAGAGTTAAAGGAACGTGACCGTTAATTTTTTAAGAACATCCACGTGCCTCATGCAATTTTAAAACATAATAATTTCATTAGAGTAATCAAGGATGCCGTAGTAATTCGATTGAAACATCTGATCGAGAAGTTCTTTGTTGTTTCGGGCATCAGCGAGTCAATACTTAGCACTTGAGTAAAAAAGTTAAACAAATGCTTTAGGTTAAAATACCTTCACAGCATACTGATTTTAAATTGGGCAAATAGCAAAAAGTCCTTGATAAGTGTTTTTCTGAAAATAAGTGAAATAGTTAAACTACTTCACTTGCTTTCAGAAAAACTGACAATACTTGCGATGAGTTTGAATTATGGGAGAAAGTTTAGCGCTCCGGTGTTTCATTGCTCCCCGTTTATAAAGTGATTTGTCGGTAGTAAACTCGAGCGGTTTTTATGCATAAGAGCGTTACTAATAAAATGAAGTAATAAAGATTTAAATATAGGTAAGTAAATGTATTATATTTATATAAAATACAGATACAAAAAGGATTTCTTTAAACTGTATGTTATTTATTTCGATGACTAACATCCCTTAAATCTTATGATTCATTGCTTGTCCTTTTTGGACGGAATAAGTTTGTGTTTAATTACTAAGTAAATATTTCATAATAGTAATGTCTGCGAATTATTCCATTTCTTTGCCCAAAAGTACAGGTTTTAATGGCAGTTTGTAACAACGCCATGTATAATAGACATTTATTCTTTTATGATGTTTTTTTACACGAATATGTACAGATTAACAAGAGAAACTTTTACTCACTGGATTCGAGAGTTGGCATAGCTCTTAGGTCGCTTTGTCTAAATCTCAATTCGTAGTAACTCTACACTCGATGCGCGGTAACCTCGGCTGGGACGGTTACTATTTTACGCGTAAGCATTACGATTTGAGTGCGCCCGAGAGCTTTGATGCTAGATGCTTTTGCATGGATAAATATTTATGAGGTATTTACTTTGTTAATTATGAGGATTTTACACCTACACCGTTTTAAGACGTGGTCGAGCTCTAAGGGTGCTCAGCCTCAACCTCTATTATGAGTGATGAACGAAATGAACCTCGACTTGGACTGTTATTTCAGAACGATAGGATTCTCACTCAAGGTGGACCGAGATGGCTAAACGGCTAGGTCAATTGCGGTGAGGTGATAATAGAATTCTCTACATCTTATTCTCGAAATGATTTTTCTCTTCTGAAAATAGTCATTGTCGCGAATTACACCAAAACTAACGTAACGTAGAAGTTAATATTTTTGGAACTCTGTACCTTGTAGTCAAAATACTTGGCTATGGAATTACAGCCAAAGCAAAATATTTACACAACTCACAAGAGTTTGTTGCTTTGTTTGGTTGTTATGTTCAAACGTACGTAAAAATAGAAAATAGCTTTTATTTACAATTTCGATATATCTCTTTGAAACATATTGATGTTTTAGATCTATATTTAAATTTGATTCCACTTTGGTTTCAGTAAATCTTTTGAAAAAAAATTTTGAATATTACTGTGCTGATTTTGTCTGTACTGCGACGTACTTAAACGTAAAAAACAATCTGGCCGCACTACTCTGCCGACATCTTTTTGTAACTAGTACGGAGGGTAGTTATTTCTTATGTAATATTGCAAAACTAGCAAAACATTAATAAAAAACACCTGCAAAATAATGTTTATAAGATAACATTATTTTGCAGGTGAGATAAGAGATCTGTACATTTACAGGCTTAGGTTTTGATGAAATAAAATATTTATTTATTTATTTATATATATATATATATATATATATATATATATATATATATTGTTTTTTTTAAAGAAAGATAGCAATATTTCTTTTATTATTTTTTTTTTCAGAAATATTACTAACAATCTTCTTAACCATTCCAACTAAGCTTAAGCTTGTGCTAGGAGATGATTCACGGCAATAGTCGAATGGTGGATTCGAACCCATGTCCTTACGATTCGCAGGCCGTACTCTAAACCATTAGGTTAGGGTACGGCCAATTACGGTACGGTTATTGAAATAAGCAGTTAAGAGATGGAATATAAATATTTGGTATAATAGACTCATTCCTGGTCTCTCAAAACAAAAAGGTTGCAGAGCGATGACAAGATCCAATCGCGCTGTCATATTAAACCACTAGTAGATGATATCTATTACGATGCCTCGGGATAGAGAATGATTGATCTGCTTGCGATGTTACGTGATGAATAAGATTAATGATTTAATTATTATATTAATTACTAATAGAATAAGAACGTTCAACGTGAAAGAAAATATGATAACATGTTAAAAAAAATACTTCATTGTAATCCATACAAAAATATTAATCTTATCGCTTTCGCTGATTTTTCTATACATAAAATCACGATCAAAAGACGACAATATATGTTTGGCTTTGGATACATTTTTTTTCTTGGAATTCTTTCCACAAACACACTCAATCACATACATTATTTATATTTAGTTACAATAACATTAGAAATACATAAAAATATATTAGATTTATACCTATCGAATATACAAAAACAGTATATTCGGAAAGAAGACCTCATCTAGGTTAATAAATATTTTCCTCCTTCACCTAGGGGCCTCACATGCGAGTAAATACTCGCGTGTGAGGGAGGTGAAGGCCCCTACGTGGCGAAAGCGTCGGAATTTCTCTAAAAGGCTAAACTTGAAAATGACATAACTCGAACGCCTATCGTGTTATTTTAGTAGGGGTCACGGGAAGCTATTAAGTTGCCGTTGTGCCTATATTTAGAAATATACTGTGATATTTCCGTATCTCATTCTTGTAATTGTCACATACAATTACAATTGTTCTAATAATAGTACATACACTGTGTCATATATATAAAATGATGTATGTATGAAACCAGACTTTTTCATATTTTTTATATTTGATCATTTCCATATTTTGACGAGTTGAATCATTCATTTTGGCCATGCTGTCGCCATCTACGTAGTTCTGTTTCGCAGGTGCCATTTTTAGTAGTTATCCAAAGCATTGATCTAAGGTACTGGAAATGGTCCACAGACTCAAAATTAGTAGGCACAGTGTAGGCCAGCACCTAGGTCTGTGAAGAGTTAATAGCCGTTCAGCAGAAAACTATAAAATGGATGGAACATGATGTGTTCAAGATACGGCGAGAAGCCATTCATTTAGACAATTAACGTATAACAACGAATCTTGAATCTAATACTGCGAATTGGAGTAACCAGAAAAAAACCAACGTTAAAATGATGTGTAAATACACAGTGTAACATTCAAAATGTCCCACTAAACCAATCGACCTCGTCCCACACCGGGGAGACTCTTGTGTCGAGTTACTAGCGATAGAGGTTCAGGCTAAGCGACCTAAGAGCTATGCCACCTCTCAATCCGGTGAAGCAGTGAAGGCCAGCTTCTCGAGCCAATCTGTGTAGCTCGTCATAAAAAATCGACCTCATCTTCAACGTAGTATTTTTACTATACCAAATATTTTTATCATAATATATAATCCTTTTGAGATTCTTGAACATTTACGAAAGTTTTTATATGCAACCGTTTTGTCATACTATGGTATTAATATATAATATGGTAGAATGGTAATTTTAATGACCCTCTCGAAGGCCGTTGCGCCCAGTTCCACCACCACAAGTTCAGACTATGACCTTAGCTGTACCACCTCTAAACAAAGACTGATCAGCGTAGTTTAATCTAAAAGAAAGTTTTAGTTATAATTACTCTTATGTTCTACTTATGTGTCCTGTGTCCTGCACAGTGCCACTTGAGAAGTCTCGCTCTTTTCCTTGCATCTACTATTTTCGTTTTCATTCTGATGGTATCGTTTCTAACCTTGTCTGACAGTCTTAGTCCGAGCATTCTTCTTTCCATTTTTCGTTGCCGTTCACAGACCTCGTCTGGCATCCATATGTTAGACATGGCAGTATGTTTGTCTCATACAATCTGGGCAGGACACATATGTAGAATGAAGAACAACTGGCAAAACGTATAACAGAGTGGATACCAATAGACAAAAAGAGAAAAAGGAAGACCAAATAAGAGTTGGAAAGATAATTCCAAACAGAAATGTGGATCTTGTTGGATGCGAGTAGTACCGGAAAGAAATATTTGGAAAGATTTAGGAGAGGCCTACGCCGCAGAGGCGACTACTAAAAACGCAATTAGGATTTAATATAAAAAAATCAGAACGTATTAGAATTACAATCGAATTACAGAACTATTTATATTTATCTTAAGTTTAGTTGTTAGTAGTATAATATAGGCTATTTTTATTTTATTTTATTTATTTTATGTTCTACTATCGAGTCTTATGTATTACTATCTAGTATCGAACGATATAAGAGAATATCTGAAAGAGATGGAAATCTGGATCAGTATTCGTTACCTTTGGCGGATCCATCACAAAGTTTACACTTGACACATTCATCATTCACTACGTCAAAATGCCTCGACGTTGTGAATGTGCGCCAGATTTATACTGCATCTTTTAACTACACACAAATGTTATTACGATATTACATAGTGTTATGTTTATGAATTGCGTTTAATGTTGAACTGAAATGTTTATTCAGGGAATAGTTGGGAGAATGGAGTGCCGGTAATGAGCTTTTATTATCATTGAATAACAATTGAATTAACTTTAACACTATAGTAATAATATCAGTCAAATTAAACTTTACTCTCGTTGCAATCACTCCAATTAGTGTGAATCTACTTTTTTTTGAAAGTGTGAATCTATTAATTTAAACCATTGAACAAAAAGTTATTAACTGATTGCTGTAAATTGACTGAAAGATTAAAACGGAGGGCTAAAGCTATAAAAATACAAATTAGATTTTAAGTTTATTTAGACTTTGAGATTGTTGAGACAATTGAACGTTTTGCTAATGAAATCCTCATTTATTCAGTTTCATATTTGAGCAGTCTTTGCCTAGTGGTAAAGCTTATGACTTAAAATGATTTCATTTTTCTCCTAAATAAATTTGAAGTGCTAAAATTTGTTGCAATCAGAACATTAACTAACTACTCTGTCGTCATACAATTCTTGTGAGACTAATCGAGAGTGTCTGGAGGCTAGATAGTTATTTTAATATTGCAAAACTAGCGAAAAATCAAAAATACCTGCACAATAATTGTTATTATTTTTACGACCATTTTTTGTATGGTTTTACTGAAAGTAATATCGTTGATATCTGCCTACCCCGCGAATGATGAATGGACATGAGAAATTGTTATAATTTGACGAGCGGCGGTGTGTCGAACCAAAAACTAGAAGCACATTTTTGACGTAAAGTGTGAAGTTATATGTTAGCAGTTATGGCAACACATGGCACCCAGCGATTGTTATGCATGATAACTACTTCCAATGATATCTTAGTGATTCACCTGAAACTTATTGTATCTTTAGTTCACAATTAATAATTTAGTTGAACCACTTAAACTTACGAGTAGCATCGTAAACAATAATTTAACTTTATTAGTTTGTAATTTGAATTCTAATTAATTTTGTATAAAGATTGTGAGGATGCGCAGTTGTATAATATACGGTATTCGTAAAAATAATTCTTTGTACAACGTTACGCTGTCTCAATAACGTGAGTGTACTAGTTATTGGACTATTTCATTCCACAAAACCTACAAATATAACAAATAACAAAGTTTTAGCATGCTATAACAATAAAAGCTATGGCATTAACGTTAACGCTCAACTTGCATTCTCGTTTAAAAAGATAGTGTAAATCCAGTAAGGGTTATATTGCGCCCGGTGCTCTACATTTGCAGCGAGTTACTCCGCCCGAGGGTCTCGCCTCGACGTGCCGACACTCCATTCCCGGGAAGGCGGAAACGAGAAATTGGCCGACCGAGTGCCCACTAAGTTTATAAAGTTAACCAAGAATTCTGATTTTAAAAATTATGCCTGGGTATTTTGTTATAAAATTGTTTTCAACTGATTTCAAAAAAGGGAATGACGAACGAACGAAAACTACTCCAGTCCTTTGCTGTACGAATAACGAAAGACGAAGCAAAGCGTTCTGGTTTGAGGGATGTGCACAACAACGAACGACACGAAAATATTCGAAAAGGCTAGGATGAAACAAATTGGCAAAACACAAGCGTTGTACCGCCAAAGGGGAACGGCAAACCTATTAACGTATTAATTGCAGACAGATTCTACGCAATTAATGATAAACGCCACCTTTCACTCAGCGCAAATGATTCCCGAAGTGGCAATAAAGTAGTTCTAGAATTTCTAAGCATATAAGCATCGTTACCCACAACAATCTCCAGAACCCTCAAAGGAGAAACCGCGTCCATAACAGCACAAGCTATGGCTGCCTCCCGGTAAATCGACTCATTAGTTTTCTTTAGTTAATAGTAATAGTTAACTTAGTTAATAGTAATAGTTAACTTTATGAATTAGGATCCGAAAAAGAAATTAACTGGTGCAGACCAACTGGGATTCTAATCACTAAATCGTAAGGACTTGAAGGTCAATAGGCTATCAATATTTTTTTATATATCTTAAATACTCAATTTTTTAGTTCCCCGTTGATCACTCGGTAAAGTTCTCAAACTCATTTAGACTTAAACTCGACTGTGTCGAGACAGTGTCGTTTACTAGACCTCAAAGTAAATAAATTAATTAAAAACAATTACACACCGAATTAAGTGTTCACAAACGAACAAAGGAAACAATCCTGTGAATTATCTCAATTCCATTTAAAGTATCGTTGAGAATTAAACAAACCGTACAAGAGCACAAAGGAAATAAAAAGCTTATTACAGTGGTATCTTAATTTTTTAAACAAGAAAAATATCTATTGTTGGCTCTCGAAAACGACCACAGCGAGCCTCCACAGGTTTTAATTATACCGAGAAAGCTAAATTAAAAGCATCCGGCCGTAACGATCGTTCTACTAAAGGGAGCTTTATTCCCTTGTGCTCGTTTTAACTAACGTTTGTTTGTTTGTTGCGCGTCTCCATTTTTCAATTTAAAAACCGCATGAGCTGGTTAATAAAGATCTTCATCAGCAGATAAGGATGTGTTAAATTGTGACCTTGACAGATTTTTTTCTAATTTATATAAATGATAATAATTTGATTCGTTCCCTATATTCGTAGTAATCTATTATCGTGAGCAAAAATGAAATGGTCGGTTACGAGAGTTTGAATATCTCGGAAGATAACTGAAATAAATTGTGTATGATAGAAAATAAAATATCCTTAAAATAAAATATTTTACGCCACATGGAGGCAACACTAAGTACTAAAATTTAAATAAAAAATCAATTTAATGAAAAATACTGTATTATCCAAGTTTACGTTAGATATCCTTTTTCGTTTAAGTGTTTTAATGAAATATAAATAAATAAAATATTTTTACGCCACATGGAGGCAACACTAAGTACTAAAATTTAAATAAAAAATCAATTTAATGAAAAATACTGTATTATCCAAGTTTACGTTAGATATCCTTTTTCGTTTAAGTGTTTTAATGAAATATAAATAAATTAATTAAAAATATATTTTATAAATTATGCACAATTTATTTCGGTTAGCTAGTGTCTTTATCTACCGAGATATTCAAACTTTCTTAACCGACCCTTTATTTTTGCTCACGGCTATATTATAAAGCATCTAAGATTCCGCTTCCGAAAACAATGACAGACGATAGTACTAATGACACCTTTTATTATATGTTTAAAGAAAACTGCAATGAAACACAAAGTCAAAGACAACTGATGCGCGGGTCAACGAACGCTGGTTGTATAGAATAGTCATAATATCTTTTTAATTATTTAAACATGTCTGGTTTTAACTGTACTTATGGTCGATAGTTATCTGCGCTTTCAATTAAAAATAGCTGGCGTCAAAATTAGCCTATCTGTCGTTATAGTAATTTATAATATCATAGGAGATCTGATTTTTCCACCGTTTTAGTAACATACTCATATGAAGAAAAAAAATAGATTTTTTTTCATTTTTGTCAAGTCTGTCGTACCAGCACCGCGTCGGACCTTGAATTACGGTACATCCTGTGTAACTTAATATATACCCCTCGCACATGTAATTATTATATTTATAACAAAAGGTACATTTATAGGTATTTTAAAATCAAAATAATATAAGGATAATGAAAGTAAAACAAGTTTTGTTTACTGCTAGCGAAGAAATTGTATAAACGTTAGCCTCGCGTTCCCCGCCACGTGTTGTCAACACGTGCGAACTAAAACCATCAAGGTCTAACAACGTCTGCGTCGTACAAAATTTTCACTTATATAATAGAACGTGATAGTGGTCTCGCTCGTCGATTATACGCGTAATTGTTTAGGGTAAACATTTAATAATGTTACTAAAAATTACTTGTTTTTTAAGTTCCTTATTTGTTCTGTGTTTGTTTTAATGCGCGAATAGGGTGCGGTCCGCCAAAATGTAAGGTTGGTGCGAATCCACAATTCGACTATTGCCTTGAACATCTCCAAAGCTTGAACTTAAAACAAGAAGGTTAGTAATATTTGTGAAAAAAATATTGTTATATATTTTTATTGTTATATATAATCTTTTTTATCTGCACCGAAGATATATAAAGCGGATGCTGGGTATTATAGATTTCAAATTTATTACTTTTTATAGCTAGAAGAAAAAACAAAAACAAAATTTTCCCTATCACACCTCGTAAACTAGTGCTTGAGCAAGATTCCCACCTGATATTAAGTGGTGATATAGTCGAAAGAATTTCACTGACAAAAATGAAAACATACTTCCTGAGAAGAAAGTTTTAAAAATGTAATATAAAAATGATTGTGCTTTCTGCGGTTGAAGGTCAAAACGTGTTCATCGGACGTTATTTGTTTTAAAAATTAAAAAAATAAAGCATTCACGCCTTTGACTCGGAAAGTGCCGGAACTAACTTGTGTCTGAAGTCGAAACTCTTCTCGACAGGGTCTCAGGGCAGACTAAACCTTTTTTTTTTGTTGACGGGGAAGAAATCTTCAGAAAGATACCCTTCTGGGAGGAAGACGGCGGTTATGTGGGGTTCTTACCCGCTAAAACCACCCCGGTGGCCCTTTCCTCGGTGCATGACGAGGGGCTCCGGGATCTCAACGTGGAACGCACCGGAGCCCCTCTGCACTGTGCTGACATCCCGGGGGGGGGGAGGTTACTCCCTCCCCCCTGTGCCCTCGCAGCGCAAGGTGACACGGGCCAGCCAATGTCGCCTTCTTCCCGGGTTCACCTTGGCGGAAGACTTCTCGCCTTCTACGACAGGCCGGGGAAGACTACGGAGTCTTATTATTGAGAGCCCAGAACTACAGGCCTGGGGGGAAGACTAAACCTAGTCCAATTTAACCCCACAAAGACACAAGTATGCGCGTTTACCGCTAAAAAACTCCCTTTATCGTCTCTCCTCACTTCGAGGGCACTCCCATGGTCGCATCCTCTAGAATTGGAATCCTTGGTGTCGATATATCGAGTGTCGTTATCAAAAAATATATGAACTATAAGTATTGTGATCAAACTCTCCTAAAATATATTATTGTCGTGATAAATAACATTGAGGAATAACAAAAAGAGACAAGGAAACACTTTCAGACATTCCCTTATTTTTGTCGGTCCATGAGCCAACAAATATTGTGTTGCGTTTGAGTTATGGACAAAAGTTGCGAGCCTCGAGCGGCCCGTTGCTCATAATATTTACTCGGTAATTTGTCTACGACCTTTAAGCTCATCCTTGGAATTTTAATGGAAGCTATATAAACCGAACTTGGGAATTCTGAATATTGGCTCTATTAAGTAAACTGAATATAAACCGTTGTATTTTAAAATTAATTTGTAATAACCAAATGGCTAAGTGTTCTATTTACTCTTACAAGGAGCTCAGTTGTGGAATATGGAATTTTTTCCATTTTTTCATTCTTTTGAACATTTATCATTTTACACTTTCTTTAGGGGGATTACACAACAACAGAAATTGCTGTCCGCTTTTCATCAAGATTATTAGCTCCAATACGTGACAGCCAGTGATACTATAGGCATTGGTTGCATTTACATATATTGGTAACAAGCAACAATTACATAAACAAATAACTCACAACATCATAAAATAAATCAAAATCAATGTTGAGAATTTCAAATAAAATCAATTTTGCACCCTCGTTATGTCAATACGGTGTTCTTACTCGTAAGTACATGCATAATACCACATATTACACACTATCATACACAACAAGAAGGTACCACTTGTACATGTTTTACCTATAACCGATTATTTGTAAAAAGTTCATACAAAATTCAACCTTGTTTGTGTTAAGAAATCAATGTATATCATAAACATTTGAGACGTGGTGCTGGAGGAGAATGTTAACCTTGGACAGCCCACCGCACAAATGTGTCAATTCTCCAAGAAGTGGGAGTCACCGTCAGGCTGTCAACTGTCTCCGTAGGGTTTTCGAACTCTTCGGTCACATAGCCAAGAATAACGATCCACAGGAAACACGGTCACAGGCAAAGTACAGGGAAGACGGCCAAGAGGGAGCAGCCCTATGCGTGGACAGACCAAATCAGCAACAACACCAACACGAAAGTCCACGAAGTATTACACACCACAGAAGACCGCAACATGTGGAGAGCGATCGTCCGCAACATAATTCGTAGCGGTCACGACCCTCAGCAATGAGGAAGACGACACAAGGAGGTAATATTATATATACATACGTAAGGTAAATTTTACTGAATAATGAAATCTACGAGAAAATTCATATCAATGTAAAATTCATACAAATTTATGAATGAGTATTGTATTTATTTCAATTATTTTTTTTCATGTCTTTTAGTTTCTGTTAATTTTTATTTTATATTTAATTTATTATCGTTAAAATTACTGCACTTAAGCTTGATTTACACAAATAAATAATTAATAATTATTAAAGAAATTAATTATTATCTAATATTAAAGAAAATAATAATTATCTTTAACATTATACAAGGTAGGCAGTAGGAAGTTTTTATTTTTATTTTTATTTTATTGGAACAACAAACGAATACATATTAAAGCTTAAGATAATAAATACATTAAGTATAAGGAGTTATAAATATGTAAACAACACCGTTATCCACATAATAATAATAATGTCCACAAAATGTCTATAGCACTACACACACTTTAGATCTGCATTTATATCATCTATATTTACATATTTAAAATGTCCAGTTTCTTTTTTAGAGTTTTTTTATAGGAGGAAAAGGCAAGAAATAACACATCAATGTTGGCGAAATGGTCATTATACTGCTTCATAATCCTAGTCAATGGAGCGCGTTCACCGGCATTGGTTCTCGTAATAATGGGAGAAAACATTTTGTGAGTGTATGTATCACGAATGCGCTGAGAACTGCTAGGAACACGAAAGTAGATATTATTGATTAGCTCTGTACAATCAAATTTATTGTGGCAGATTTTGTACAGAAGAATTTGATCATGGTATAACCTTCTAACTTTCAAAGAATGTAAATTGAATTTTTCTAAAAGAATACAATAAGAGGAGTGTTGATGAAAGCATCTATAGTTGATAAGACGAAGAAATTTTGCTTGTACAGATTCAAGAAGTTGCTGTATTTCTGATAATGAGGATTCCATACTGGTGACGCATATTCAAGCTGTGATCTGATGAGTGATTTAAAAGAAGTAAATAAGTAAAAGATTGTTTAAATAAACTACAAGTTCGTGCAACAAAGCCGTACATTTGGAAGGCCTTGTTCACAATATGATTTATATGCATATTGAAGTGAAGTTTTGAGTCATAAAAACACCTAAATCTTTAATTAGAGTAACTTTATCCAGGGACTGTTGCAAAGTGAGTAAATAAAATGTATTGGCTTAGTGTTTTTAGTAAACGAAATAGATTTACATTTGGACAAGTTAAGATATATTCTATTAACAGAACAGTAGGAAGAGAGGCGATTAAGGTCTTGTTGCATTTTTATGCTGTCATCGATAGATTTTATAGTACGATAGATTTTAGATCATCAGCGTATAATAAGAAGTTGCTGTATTTAAAGCAAGTATTTATATCGTTTATGTATAAAGTAAAAGCAACGGACCAAGAATGGAGCCCTGCGGAACACCAGAATCCACAATTTTCTCACCAGAGGAGAAGCCATTCACCACCACTTTCTGAGTTCTGTTAATAATATATGAAGAAAACCAACGTAAGAGATTACCACGGATACCATTATATGCTATTTTTGAAGTAGAATAGAGTGATCCACCTTATCAAACGCCTTGCAGAAGTCAGTATAAACAGAGTCAACTTGAAGCTTATTATCCATATTATTAAGTAAAAAGTTAGTTGTTTGTTCTCGTTTGTCCAGAAGGAATTTGAGATATAAATAAAGTGGCCACCTACAAAATGTTTTGAAGCGTTCAAAAGGCTGGCCCTTTGTATCACAACAAGTTATAGATAAGATAGTCGTTATCTCCTGATAAATGTCCCATTCCGACGCTCATCGTTTTACGATAGGACCGGATGTGTCACATACTCGTTTAGTTTATTAGATTGCTCTAAAGATTGAGCTTATCTTAAACAAACCTTTTAAGTTGTTTCATTCAACTTTCATATACTTGTCATAGTTCATATATGGATTGTATTTAAAAGTATTGATTTAAGAAACCAAGTACTACTACATTAAGCGTCATAACTAAAAATATGACCACGAGTTCAATTCTCGGGCAGCTTGTTTCCAGGTTTCTTAAGTACAAAAAATCAATTGCTAAAATGCATTCATCCCCTTTCCCATATAGGAATTTACAACGAAGTAAGGCTGATATAGTGATATCACACTGTCAAGCTAAAGTTGACATGAAGCGCTTTAAGTGTTTAACTTAAAATCTTAAGATACTATGAGCTTTTCGGCGTATAAGTGAATGCATCACTCATCCATAAAACTTTATAAAACGATTCTAACAAAAGCAAGCTTATTGCTAATAAAACTGTACATTTATTTATTTATTTAAATCAACAAAAATTACAACACCGTTACAGATAATACCAATATGATGTTATAAAAACTTAGTTAAATATATATTATTAAAATTATAACAAATAAAAAGCTACTTAATGTAGTGACAATAATATATAAATATAACAAAGTCAAACACCTTCTACGCATTTGTAGGCAGCTTCGATAAACACAGACTCTGTGCAACAAAGATATCAATGTGCAGTGAGATGGTATTAACAAACCCAACCGCGCGCGATAGCGGAGAGTTCCTGGATAAGTTAGTCCTGGAGATACATATGTATCTACCTGATGCTCAAAATATTTAATCCGCTTGCTCTGATTTTAATGTATTGTATGTGTATATGTTTTTAGTATTTGCAGACGAATTGAGAATATTTTTTTTGAAGTAGGTAAAAATATATGCCATCAATGACGATAAAAGATTTTAAATTAAATAAGCATAAATAACGATTATTAAAAGCTGGCCAACTAATAAAAGTGTTCGAGTTTCGGCAAAACTCCAACAAACTTTGATGTGATTCTGCGAGTCGGGCTCCGAACTTATCAAAGTGATTTGGCAAAACTTGCTAGGGAACTCTTTCGAGATGCTTTACCTGCATACATTAAGGTATCTGTAAAGACGTAAGACGTTCTACATCTAGAGTGATTTATAGATTACTAGCATACCCCGCCCGCTTTGCCGAGCTAGATTTTGCTTTATTTTATTAAAACAATAAACTTACATCATTAAATATTTAATTTAACTCTCACAATATATTAAATTATTAATTTCTCTCCGTATTCATTCTCTTCTCGAGGGGGTGAAGATAATTACCTACACCCATGTACATATAAAAAATATCGGGCTTAAGTTAATCTCAGAAATAAAAAGTAAGAAAGTGGCTTTTAAGTCTCAATACATTTGTCTAAGTTTGTTACATCACATCAGCAGACGCAAGCACACACACACACAAACATGCTCTAAGTGAGTACAAATTTTATGTTTTTGATACACAAATATATACAGATACACGTTATTTTTATTCTAAGCAAAAATAATAACCTATTTTAAAATTAATAAAATTTTAAAATCTTATCATTAAAATTGACTGAGGAGCGGCACAATATCCTAGTTTTAAATAAAGATTTTAAATTAAATAAGCATAAATAACGATTATTAAAAGCTGGCCAACTAATAAAAGTGTTTGAGTTTCGGCAAAACTCCAACAAACTTTGATGTGATTCTGCGAGTCGGGCTCCGAACTTATCAAAGTGATTTGGCAAAACTTGCTAGGGAACTCTTTCGAGATGCTTTACCTGCATACATTAAGGTATCTGTAAAGACGTAAGACGTTCTATATCTAGAGTGATTTATAGATTACTAGCGTACCCAGCCCGCTTCGCCGAGCTAGATTTTGTTTTATTTTATAAAAACAATAAACTTACATGATTAAATATTTAATTTAACTCTCACAATATTTTAAATTATTCATTTCTCTCCGTATTCATTCTCTTCTCGAGCGGGTTAAGATAATTACCTACACCCATGTACATATAAAAAAATATCGGGCTTAAGTTAATGTCAGAAATAAAAGTACGACGTATGGCTTGGGCATGGTAAAAGGGTATATAAGCTATATTTGACAGTTCCAAAAAAACAAACAAACTTTATTCGATTACTCAGGTCAATATGAAGATTCTCAGAAAGTTTCATTAAAATCGGTCCAGCCGTTTCGGAGTCTATTCGGATCAAACACACACACATTCTCTTTTATATATATAAATTGTGTGTGCCTTAGGTCGCCTGCTATCGGTTAGTCGAACTATCGAATACTACGGCGGTTTGTTAAACTAGGGTCCTTACAAATTAGGGTCCTGGAATCACATGCGTTTAAATACTGTACTCGATTTATTAAACTGCCTCGTAAATAAAAATCTAATACAGAACCGACCGCCGCCGCCTATCGTTCAAAAATTCAACAGTACAGAGTGAATTCCCGTCACCAATATTGTCGTGAACGCGTCTGTGTGTAGACAAACGCATATAAAATGTATTTTTATGAATCGGGCTTAGCTGTATTGAGCCAATAAAGCACATCACAACATCTGACTTATTGTTCAGTCGGATATCTGATATGCGTTTACATTGAAATAAACAATATGAATACTTTTAAAGTTAAAACCATTTTACGCAAACATTCACAAACTACATTCGATTTGCAAGAAAGGGGTAATAAACTAAGAAAAGATAATGTTTGCGACCGTGTTATATTATTTAAGTCCATTTACCTATAATAGGGTAAACAAAGACTTAAATATTTACTCACTGTCTCAACGAGAGTGTAAAATAAAAGTAAGAAAGTGGCTTTTAAGTCGCAATACATTTGTCTAAGTTTTTAACATTATATCAGCAGACGCAAGCACACACACACACACACAAACATGCTCTAAGTGAGCACAAATTTTATGTTTTTTTGATACACAAATATATACAGATACACGTTATTTTTATTCTAAGCAAAAAATAATAACCTATTTTAAAATTAATAAAATTTTAAAACCTTATCATCAAAATTGATTGGGGTTAATAGGAGCGGCACAATATCCTAGTTTTGAATAAAGATTTTTAATTATTATTTTTATATTAGTTACGACTTTAGCCGGCTTCGTTTATCGATTACTTCAAACTGATATAAATATATTTATCGTTTATTTATTAACAAAGAGATTTTAATAACGCTATTTCATTTGTAATTATTGTTATATATATTAATTTTTTTTTTTTTTTTTTAAAAAGAAAGCTAGTAATATTTCTTTTTTTTTTTTTTTAAAAAGAAAGCTAGCAATATTTCTTTTTTTTCATAAATATTACTAACATTCTTGCTAACCATTCCAACTAAGCTTGTGCTAGGAGATGTTTCACGTCAATAGTCGAATGATGAATTCGAACTTGCGTCTTTACGATTCGAAGACGTTACTGTAAACCATTAGGCTATTGACGCTTTGGTGAACAACTTTTATTTTTAAAATGAAGAAAGCTAGCAATATTTCTTTTTTTTCATAAATATTACTAACATTGATATAACAAGATGTTTCACGTCAATAGTCGAATGGCGGATTCGAACCCACGACCGTACGATTCGCAGACCGTAACCTAAACCTTGTAATGCTAAACAAAATTAAAGTGCCAGCTCAAAAATCGTCAAAGAATTTTACATGGATATTTTCTCACTTAAATTACTCAATTTTAGGACATACATACAACAGACATTTTATAGTATATAGTTTTGGAGGTGTCTATTAAATTGGTGTAACTTGATAATAAATAAGTGTTAGCTGGAAGAAAATGCTAAATAGTATTAAGTTCGTAGCCATTTGATCACTATTAATAACCTATTCACCAGAGTGATAAGCTATCAGTCCGTACAGTAGGTCAGGGCCGGGAGTCAAATCTTTGAATAGACTTGAGATAATGATTCCCTTGAAGTTTATAAATTTTCCTAATGCAATAAATTTATTTAAACATTGGTACAAGCGATCACAGAAATAAAAACATGAAAACAATGATATCTAAATAAAAGAATTAAAATTTCATAGCCGCCTTTTTTTTTAAAAAAAAAGAATGCGAATGAAAGTCGAATGATGAATTCGAACTTGCGTCTTTACGATTCGAAGACGTTACTGTAAACCATTAAGCTATTGATTGCCCCTTGCTAACCTAATCTAAACATTTTTTCAACCAACTTCAAAAAAGGACTTTCTCAATTGAGTTGTAATTTTTATGTACGTGCTCATAACACTTCCATTAAACAGATCTAAATAATCCTTTTGTTATTGGAAAATCCACACATATATATAATATATATATATAAATATATATAAATATATATATATATAAATATATATATATATAAATATATATATATATATGTGTGTGTGAATCTACCTTTAAAAATTGTTTGTTGATTGAGGTATTGGTAAGATTATAACAATGCAAGACTAAGTATTCTATTTTTGGCGAATGTACACAGATTAGCCAGAGAAGCTGGCTTTGATCGTTTCTGATTGAGAGGTGACATAAAAATAGCTAATTACGTCTTAAGTAGTCTACTTTACGATTTCGAGCACTGTGAAAGGAGAAAGAAAAAAGAGACATTAGGACTTCTAAAAAATTTTAGATTTTTATTTATTTAGAAGGATTTCTGGGCTACTGTGCAACGTGACACAGAGCGACTACGTTTCCAAAGAGGTTACAAACTCAAAAGGCTATTCGCAGTTCAGGTAAAGTCATATAACGCATCAATAAATATGAAACCGCCAGCAGTCGGTACAAATAGGAGAGCGCAAAGATCGCAATAAACTATCATCTCAATTTGATAGAGACGGGCGACGCCTGTCGACTCAGCCGTATACAACGTTGTAGTTATATAAAAGTACATAAGGCACATTTTCCCATGCTCCCGACTGCGATGGTATCAACAAAGCGGCCACTGTTCTTGGCTGCACGCTCCACTTATAGTCTTCAATGCCGTCTTTGGGTACGGTTTGATTAATTGTGAATACTGCGTTATATCTAAAAGGATAAATACTCTATTTGCCTTTATGGAAAATTTACTACCAGTTCGTTTATATTTTCTTGGAATTTTTTTTTAAATTAATTTTTTAGTTGTAGCACTGATGGCCTAGTTGTTAAGCGACTTTACTGCCTTATGGTCTGTGATTCGAATCGCAGCCGGCTAGCGTACAGTTTCCGATTTTCGGAATCTTACTAACGTAACGAAAAAAAAACAAAATTTGCTTAATAGATTTCTTTATAGTGATGTAAGAGATAATAAAGAATATATTATGCTCATCTTTTTCCGTCCAAGAGAAAGACAATTCAGACATGACAATACTAGGATTTTAAGTAAAATTCAAATCTATCATTTGCTTTATGATAGATAGATATATTACCGCGGTAGATATAAACGCTGGCTGGTAGTCGTGAAAACGGTCACAATAGAGAACAAAAGTGGAGAAAACTAAGTATGAAAGCGGAGCTGGTAGTAGGCCGGGAAATCGCTAGACAGAAGAAGATAATAGATAAACCGATCCACCATCGCACTGCTGGATTTCATCCTTTTGTTGTGGAGGGTTGCAGGGACAAACCCGAAAGAGTCGCTTTGCTTCGCCTTTCCTTATTCGTACAGGAAAGATCTGGAATAGTTTGCCCGCGTCTGTCTTTCCCTCCGATTACAATGTGGGTATTTTTAAGAGTAGAGTGAATAGGAATTTACTAAGCTAGTGCGCCTTATCATCCATGACTGCATTTCCACTTAACATGACTAAGAAAATATATTAAAAAAAGGTTAAAACAAGAGCTAATAACGATCAGTATATGCGAAGGTTCTTTTAAACAAAATAAATAGATTAAGTGAGAAAAACGAATGGAAACACAAGAGGTCACATTTACAACAGTGTCGGCTCACAAAAAGCCATTCGCCCGCAGTCGGGTCGCAGTGTAATGGCGCGGGGAAACAGTGTCGTCCGTATTTTGTTGTATCGAGTTCACGCTCGCTCTCTCCAAACAAATTACCGCCCAGATTGACCCAGAAAGCTTCCCGCAGCCGTGGCACAATGATCTCCAATGCTTACTAAAGACTGGATAAATTGCACCTTATTTCTAAAATTATTTAATTACATATTTTAATATGGTTTGTAGTAAACTGGTTTTAAAGAGAACCCACCCTTATTCAATTGTTATAAAATAAAAGTTTTATTATTTAAATGATAAATACATAATATAAATATAGTAAAAAATATAATCTGTTGCAATTTGATGATATATTATACACAAACACAAATTTACACACACACACACACCAACACATACACACACATTTATAAAATATTGTTATGATTTGTTATGCTCATATTTTATTGTATTTTATTGTGCTTTTCAAATGGGAGAAGACACTGACCCCTGAAACACAGGTCCAATAGAACCTAGCTCAGGAGTCAGGGACTTGTTCAAACATTTTCTATGGTAAACATTTATTTATTATTATTATTTTTTGAGATTTTCTCCTTATCGAAACCAGAGAGTTTCGGTTTTAATGTAAACCACGGGCTTACGCCCAGCGGGTTTCATTTTGAGGGTTGTCTAAGTTAGCGGATTCATCCTGCAAGAACTTCCGAACAATTCGACACGTATTTAGTACGGCAGCTTTTTGCATGCTGATATACGTACTGCTGTGTAAGCCAATCTGTTGAATGTAATGATGGAGGTGTTTAGGGATAATACCAGTACTGGAGAGCACCAGAGGCACAATGTATGCTCTGTTCATGGTCCAAAGTCTTATTATTATTATATATCTGTTGCTTAAGTAAGTTACAGTTAGGCATTCTTATCGAAATTAATTCCTTTTAACCCTTTCGTTTAGTTATTTTTCTCAAGTGTTCAAGCTGAATTTAAATCATAAAAAGAATATCCACTGCTTTTAATAAAGTGAATTAATAAAAATATGCTGATCAATTGTCGGTCGTAAGAAAAATTACGTAGACATGTAACAAAAAAAATAAAAAACGCTTGAATATATTTCCAACTTGTTACGCCCCGAGGTACTATCCGCGAATAAAAACCGCGATAAAACCAACCTGCATACGGAAATCATAAGCTTTCAAATAAAAAAAAGAATCATCAAAAGCGGTTAACCCAGTCTAAAGTTAGAGGTGAAAACATTAAAGAAATATCTATATGAGGAAATGAGAATCTTTTTGAAGTCAATTGAAAAACCATTTCCAATTGAACTATATAATTTTTATTTTGAAAAAATAACGTTTATAACATGTGTATGTGGTAAAACATTTAATACAATCTGCTGAGCGTTGTTTTGAGTAGTAAACCGGAGACCAAAAGGCAACATTGTAACTTAATAAACCATTAAATCCGTCAGAATCGTTCGTGACTTGTTGCATGAACTATTACGTACACGTTATCCGAGGGAATTGCGTGTAAACTTTCACTCAAGCACGTTAACGTCTCACACTCGAGATGCATCTACATTTACTGTAACAATGTTGTGATTCGTTGACGTTACACATCAAGTGTTGCTGCATTTTGTTGTTAAGTTGCTTTGTGGGTCTTTTTTTGTATTCCAATAAAAATAGATATAATCACAGGATCAATTAAAACGGATATCGCACTTAAGGACAAGACATCCCATTACGCATGCAGTTATATCGACATATGTCAAAATTGAAAATTTATTTTTAATTGTTTTAACAATAAATATATTCATTTTTTTACATTATATTACATAAATATAAGCCTCTTTATTGACTGGTATCTGCACTTGGTTGCCATGTCAGACAGATTACGAAGCCCTCAGCCGCGCGTATTATTTCAATTAATTTATAGAGGTTCAGGCTAAGCGACCTAAGAGCTATGCCACCTCTCAATCCGGTGAAGCAGTCAAGGCCAGCTTCTCTGGCCAATCTGTGTAGTTCGTCAATAAAAAAAAAAAAATCAATTAAATGTGTGAAAGACAAATTTTTATTTGAGTATGTGAGAATGGCAATTGATTGATTAAATAAAATGTAATTAGTTACTTGTAGTTAGACATAAGATCAAAATGGTGTTGCGGTGATTTTTGTTTACAATTGAGCGTTTAAGAGTTAGGCAATTATACCTAATAAGTTTTCAGTAGCAACAAAGTCAAGATTCTGTAACCGAGCTGACAGTTCCAATTTGCATTTATATTTAGGTACAATACGAATGTATACTTATTTTTTTATTAATTGTTATATAGATGAGCGCCAAGATTCATAATAAAATATATAGATGATTCATTAAGTTGTTACATTATATTATAAATTAATTAAAAAGCTCTTTTAGTTCATCTGAACAAATCTGGAAAAAAACAATGTATTATGCTAATAGAACAGAGGGAAAAGTGATCAAAGCTGCTCATCATTGTACTAAAACTAACTAACTTTTAGATAGAAAAAAGAGACAGACCGGAAGAAACTGGGGATTTAAGAAGAAGCCCAGCAGAAGAACGTCTTATGGTAATAAAAGATAATAATCCTGTAACAATAGATATAAAATGATGTCGTATAACATATCCAAGAACATAACAATCCGTCATAAAGGTGTATAAATATAAATCTGTTCGTAACCGCCGGGTAACCGAGGGCTTAGTGAACGAATGATGTGTATGAATAATGCATGAATTCGTTCATTCGGTCTGTGACATCGGATAATATTATTACAATACTCGCATCACTAGTGTGACGGATACTAACATTTCCGGTTTCCAAACGCTACGAGATCAGTATTAATATATTACGTAAACTAACCTTTGTCTTCGGTATCCATGTATTCAAGGTATTTAAACTTTATTATAATACGAAAAGTTAGGTTCTTTTAAGTTAACTACGTAGTATAGTACGTAAAGAAGTAAGAGACATTTTTACGTACGCAGAAGTTTCTATTATTTCGTTACATATGGGACATAATAGGCATCAATAGCCTAACAGTTTACGGTGCGGTCTACGAATCGTAAAGTCGTAGGTTCGAATTTCGATTATTCCACTATTGACGTGAAGCATCTCCTAGAACAAGTTTAATCTTAGTTGGAATGGTTAACAAGAATGTTAGTAATATGTAGGTATGAAAGAAAAATTGTTAGCTTTCTTTAAAAAAAACTTAGTGAACAGTGGACTGTGACTGTCTCTGTCTACCTAGCTTGGATTAAAAGGAGAGATTTTTTTTTATATAATAAAATAAAAATAAACAAAACACCTGGGTATAGGAAAGGTGTGTGTTAAAAAATGTTGTGGTTAAAATCAGGATTAGTTTAGTGATATTACTAGTGCACCTAACAATACAATATGACAGTAAGACAGGCTGTATCACGGTCACAGTAGTGTTTTTAACAGACTTAAAAAAAAGTATTTTTAGCGTTTGTGCACTCACTCAGAGCAAAGTAATCATCAGAGAACTTCTAAAATAGTATGGAAGAATGCTTATTGATTACTATATTAAGGAGGTTCATAATAATTGACAAAACTAGGTAAGTACAAATGACAATGTAGAAAAAAAAAACCTAATATAGGCGCAAGAACTAAGTGAATTTCATTCATATCGCGCAAGTATAGCGTTTAACATTTGTTTCGGAGACGTGATGAAGTTCTTGTTGTACTAAATATACTTGTATTATATTCATTTTATACTAAATGTTGGTGTACTTTTTTATATTAAATTGCGCGTTAGTTTACCTATCCCCTTACTTTATAAAGGGAAAGAACGATAAACACAATAATAAAAGAGATTTACAGCTTTTTTCAGCACCTGTGAAATGTTATAGGTAAATATTTGGGTTGCTGCATGCTCATATTACAGTTCTGAAAGACATTAAACTCGAACACAAATAATGATGTGAGGGGGAACACAGCATCTTTACGACATTGCGTCATTTAGCGACAAAGTAATATGAAGTATAATTCCCTCGACTATTTTTCCCTATTCACAATCTCAATTCATAGTATACTGTGGTACTGGTATACTGTGGAAAGGTTTGTCTTGTTACACTTCATATATCATAAACAAGTTAAAGTTAAAAGTTACAGCTTTTTCAGCACCTGTGAAATGTTATAGGTAAATATTTAGGTTGCTGCATGCTCATATTACAGTTCTGAAAGACATTAAACTCGAACACAAATAATGATGTGAGGGGGAACACAGCGTCTTTACGACATTGCGTCATTTAGCGACAAAGTAATGTGAAGTATAATTCCCTCGACTATTTTTCCCTATTCACAATCTCAATTCATAGTATACTGTGGTACTGGTATACTGTGGAAAGGTTTGTCTTGTTACACTTCATATATCATAAACAAGTAAAAGTTACAGCCTTTATATATGTCCCACTGCTGAGCACAGGCCTTCTCTGTAAAGAAAGTATAGGGAGCATAGTCCGCCTCACGGCCCTAGTCCGAATTAGCAGACCTCACATGTCTTAGAAAAATTTATCTAGGACATGTAGGTTTCCTCACGATGTTTTCACGCCACTTGAAGCAATCGCCCGCACACTGAGCTACCACGGCTTTTAAACAAGTTAGGTATATTCGTATTTTTATCTGTTTATACTTGTTGTAACGCCTCAAACTAAAGTTCGCAAAGGTGGACTTAATGCCTTAGTGGCATTATCTACCAGTCCACCCTGGGTGAGACACAAAAACATATTAAAAAGAAACATAAGGAAATATTTTTAAAAAATTTTGCATGCACAACATATGTATATATAAATACATGTGAAATATTAATGATCATATAGAAAGCTAAATAAGTAAATACAAATTAGTAATGAAGGAAAAAATTGATAATTTTTTATTTATAACTAACTGATCAAAAATAGGCTTTCACGTCTGGAATAAAAGTGTGAATCACTTTAATCGGGGTAGGCAGACACAGCAATTATCGATGTTATCATACAAATAATATGTACCGCCGTACATCGGGCACAAATGTAAGCATTTTTTTTTTATAAATAAGAGACCAACATACGAACTCAGTGGTACGAGTAACGGTTTTTTGGGCATAGTGACTTGAGGCCATTTTTACGTTTTATTAGACAAAACGTCAATGGGAGTTTTTATTCTTAAAAAATTCCAATTTTTTGTTGCCAGTTGATAACTAGTATTTAAATCGAACAGGAATATTACGAAATAGTAATGAAACTTTTAAAGTACATACTTTCCAATAAAGAATGAATCATCGAAATCGGTTGGCATGATATTGAGTTATTCGTTCATTTGTCGCGCACATTATTGATGCAAATTTAAGACTTATATGATATTGTCTCATGGATGCCATTGTCAATTAAAAGAATCATCCAAATCGGTTCAACCTATCCAAAGTTAAGAGGTAACAAAATGAAAAAAACATACACATTGAAAACCTCCTACTTTTTTGAAGTCGGTTGAAAATACAGTGTAACAGTCTCGGTTGAGTTGTAGTGGGCGGCTGTGGGCAGTGTGACGTGCGCTGGGAACGCCCACTAGCCCACTTCAGAGAACTCTGTATTAGCTTTTTTGTTATACCTACTACCAAGCATAAAGATATCAAATGAACATTATAATACCATCGCCTTTAGCTTACATTGGTAAGCCAAAGGTGTTGTTAATAAAAGTGTAAACAATCGAGTTTACACTTTGTATCAAATAATCCGAGATTACATAGAAGTATTATTCAGGTGGTGATTAAATGATAATAAAGGACGTAATAAGATATAGTTTGGTCATTATTCCTATCATATACTATACTATATACCTAGCGTTGTAGTTATTGTGTATATTTTATTTCCAATGGAGTAAACACAGAAACATAGAGCCGCTGCAGCTCAATGTCCGGGCGGTCGCCTCAAGTTGCATAGTAACTCTAGCAACCAGAGTTCGATCCCCGGTGCCGGCACCAATAAATTTGTTGTTGCAATTTAATGTGCTGATTTACCACGCGCTCGGCGATGAAAGAAAACATCGCGAGGATACCTACAAGTCCTAGAATTCTTTTTCTAAGACATGTGAAGTCATCCAGATCCGGCGGGCTATGCCCTTACACTCTATTTACAGATTAAACCTTTATATATGCCCAATGCCACAGGCCTTCTCTCTAAAGAGAGTATAAGGACATAGTCCGACACGCGTCCCTAGTGCGGATTGGCAGATTTCACATGTCTTAGAAAAACAATTCTAAGACATATTGGTTTCCTCACGATGTTTTCCTTCATCTCCAAACGCGTGGTAAATCAGCACATAAAATTGCAAATTTATTGGTGCCGGCACCGGGGATCGAACTCGGGTTGCTAGCGTACTATGCCACTTGAGGCGACCGACCGGACACTGAGTTACCACGGCTCTTTCTCTGTATATTGCAATTCCAGAAAAAGTTAGTAAAAGTAAATATTAATAGGTTTCTTTAACGAACTCCACGACTGTTCTGTTAATAAATTGTTAAAGTTCGAAGTAATCGATCAGAAGCACTACATTGCTCTGTAAAGTCTCTCTTCTAAGTATTTTGCTCTCAATTTCAATAAGTATAGAACTCTAAATCGTTTGTAGAATATCGTTTACAATTTACATAGAGCTTGCTTAATTTGAATTCACATTTGTCATTCTGGTATTAATTTGGTCCTGTTCAATTAGGTTTTAGTTCTGCTCGGCCTCACGTAATTTCATTTCGTATCGAAGTGCAAAGTTATGACTGGGTTAATTCTACGTAACCATAAAAACAATTGTACTATCGGTCGTAATTAAGGAGCGGAAAGAACAACATGCATGTCTTAGATAATATATGTTTAAAATAACACTCTGTAAACTAACCACAGTATGATCTTTATTAACCGTACAACAGTTAATGTGTTCACTCCATTTTGTGGGTTGCAAAATGTATATTAGATGCATAAACAAGTATAAACTAAAACAAAAAAGGACTTGAAATCGAATCGAGCATTAAACGCTATTACAGGTGGACGCCATCTTTGTATTTACGAATTATCGTAGTAATGTAACGAAATGGAATTAATCAGAACCTAACAAAATTCTCATAAAACTGCTATTGAAGTACATCCTTTCGAATGCAAAATGGATCATCAATCGTCTCGCGTCATATTGAGTTATTCGTCCATTTGTAGCGCACATACTTAGATATAAAACTTATACGATTTTATCATGGATCCCATAGTCAGAATTGGACCAAATTGATGATTTAGCGGTCCACATGGGCAGCGCCAGCTTTCAATTGATAAAAAGAATCATCAACATCGGTTCATCCAGTCCACAGTCATGAAGTAACAAAATTTTTAAAAAAGCTTACAGACGAATTGAGAACCTCCTTCTTTTTTGAAGTCGGTTGCAAATAGGCCCTAACTGTCCGTTCCTACCAGTAGCTGTGTCTATGAATTCGAGTAAAGAGAAGCATAGTGTCAACGGGCACATTTAAAGAAGATGATTTTTCTACGTAAAACGAAAAACATTTATTAGAACTTATTAGTTTAATATTTTTTCAAAAGGTCATAAGTAAAGCAGGTCTTAAAAGGTAAAGGTAATTACTGAGAAATCAAAAGCGAACACTAAGCATTCCATCTCTGACGGCGTTCTTCCGAACCGGTTTAAGGCGATAATGACTAGGCGAGAAGAGATGAGATGTCCGGAGCTCATCATTGCGCCTATAAACGGCTGCGGTACTCGCGAGCGCGCTAATAGCTTTGCTTATGGGCCAGGTCTAGCGCTGCTTTACACTCGCCGGTCGCCCTGAATGTCCGAGTGCCAAGGCGGCATGACTTCAATCTTTTTACATTGACTTATAAGTTTACTAAGCGACTCCGTATAAGACTAGACCACCAAGAATAGAGAATGTTCAGTTATAGGATTCAACACTAATGTAGCGAGGGCGCACGAGAGGAGCGAACCACGCCTCGGTCGGTAGCTTTCGTCGCAAAAGTATCAAGACATTCTACAGCTATCTAGATTTAAGTGTCACGGGAAGCGTAGACGCTAATATAAGAAATGCTAAGGTCAGAAGAAACGCTAGTAGCGTTATCCCCTTCAAATGTGATGCATTTATTTCGTCTATACATACATTGAACAAGTCAACCGTTAGCGGACAATCGACAAGCTCCTACTCGTAGAGGACACTTGGCGGTGTGTTATGACGTTGCTGACTCAGACGGTCGCGTAGAGGTCACCGCAACCCGCGCGACCTCGGTGCTCTTTGTTGGCCACCTGTAAGCGATCGAATCCCATCTATCTAACCCAACTCTTCAATTAAATTTTAAAGTGCTAAGTACTTATAATCATATGTCTACTCTGATTTGAAATGACGCTGATTTGTAAGACTTAACTGAAGTTGCTTAACATCTCATCATGTTTAAATAATAGTTGGTTATATCTGTACATAAAAGAAAGTCGTGTTAGTTACACTATTTATAACTCAAGAACGGCTGGACCGATTTGCCAAAATTTGGTGGGAAGGTAGTGTGAGCTACCTTGCTCAACATCGCACACAACATATTTTATATTTTATCATATTATTAACAGCAATACATCAAGAGCCTTAGAGAAAATTTTATTAAAGACTTACTGACTTTGTTTCAGAGATTCACTTTTAAAGGGCTTTTCCTCCAGCATAACTCACTTGTTCTAAACTGTACACTAATTGTCTACAGAGAGAGTCCTCTCCTTTTTATCCTAAATTTCTAGTATATTCAAAGACGGAAGCGGAAACAGCCTTGGTTGCCGACAACCGATAAAAGTACTTTAGTTGACTAAAGTACTTTTATATTAGTCAGTCCATTAACTTTATAGATTATTATATTTAAAACTAAATTGGCATTCAGTAGGACCAACTGTCGCTAACAATAATATTTAAAACTAAATTAGTATTCAGTAGGACCAACTGTCGTTAACAGTAGCTTAGAAACACGAGACGGACATAGAATACTTTTATTCCGTTCGACCGCTTTCCCTATATAAATAAAAAAAGTCGTTTTCCAATACAAAATTTTCATGGGTTTCGTAACTGTCAAACATTTAATGTAGATCCTGTCGATACGGTAAACCCTTCGCTCAAATTAAAGAATGTATTGAGAGAATAACTTGTAACCATTACAAGTCATTCTCTCAATCCAGTCAGAGTTAGTATAATAAATAAATGTTTTAATTATTTGTATGCATTTTTGCCTGTAAAACAATGTAAGCAATATATAAAAGAGAAAGTGGGTGAGTATGTTCCATATAGGCTCCGAAACGGCTGGAACGATTTCAATGAAACTATCAGGGAATTATCATATTGACCTGACGAGTAATCCTGTAAGGTTTAGTGACAATCGGAGGCACTCTTCTTTTTGAACTGTCAAATACAGCTTTAATTTGATGATATTCTATTGTTTTATAACCCTAATTCGTAAAGATACATGCGTTGTGTATATTTAGGTTCACCCGTGTTGTAATTTGTATTCTCGTAGAATAAAATAGTCCAACAACTAATACACTCGCTTTATTGAGACAGCGTAACGTTGTACAAAGAATTATTTATAATGAATACCGTCACAACTGCGCGTCCTCACAATCTTTATACAAAATTAATTAGAAGTCAGATTACGAACTAATAAAGTTGAACTATTGTTTACAATGCCAAGTTCATGTGACGATCAACTTAATTATGAATTAAAGATACAATAAGGTTCAGGTAAATCACTAAGATATCATTGGAAGTAGTTATTATGCATAACAATCGCTGGGTGTCATGTGTTGCCAGCTAACACCCGCTCGAGAAGAGAATAGAAGATAATGAATACGGAGATAAATTAATAATTTAATATTTTGTGAGAGTTAAATTAAATATTTAACGATGTAAGTTTATTGATTAAATAAAATAAAGCAAAATCTAGCCCGGCGGTACGCTAGTTTTGTTATAAATGTTAGTAACATTCTTGTTAACTATTACAAATAAGCTTCCTTGTGCCAGAAGATAGTTTCCGTCAATAATCGAATGATGGGTTTGCGTTACACAGACGGTAAGTTTACTTTAGTGACAGCTTATTACTTAAGCGTTGAACTTATAATCTTACGATCGAAAGTTTGAATACCAGCCGGCTTGTAGATACCAATGAATTTCCGTTTTCGGATTCCTACTTACATGAAAAATCATTTGATAAAAATTGTGCTCGGTGTATGGCGATAGGCTCATTAGAGGTTCAGGCTAAGCGACCTAAGAGGTATGCCACCTCGCAATGGTGAAGCAGTAAAAGCCAGACTCTCTGGCTAATTGTGTAGATTAAATTATATAATTTATGCCGTCCAAAAAGCTCGGTAAGTCTACCCTGCTAATCCTGAAGTGATCACCGACCGAACTTTAAAATAGAAGTAGCTTATTATTGAATGTAAAACAACTGCTGATTCCACAGATGCAAGGAATGCAAGGAGCATTGGCGTGATATTACAAGAAGACACTGTAAATGCAAAATAATGTTCTGTTGATAATATACAAAAGTAATCTCTTACAAACTTCAAGTTTTGTAGGAGGTAGAGAGAGACACTTGTCGTCGAAGTGTGTGACGTCATACACAGAGCACAAATTTTATACGTAATGCAGGAAACTCTTAGTGTAGAATCTAGTTGATATTCGAAATCCGATCACCGTATCATTTTTAAAGCAAGCCTAATGGTTTACGATACGGCCTGCAAATCGTTAGGCTGTAATATAGCACAAGCTTAAGCTAAATTGGAATGATTAACAAGAACATCAGTAATGTTTCAAAAAAGAATAATAGCTTTCTTTAAAAAAAAACTATCCGTTAGTCACTGGGCTTAGAGATTAATCGGCCAGAAGACCACTACAGTTTTTAGAAAAGTGATTGAGTTCTTAGGACGCTTCAATTTTGAACCTATTTTCGCGATAGCATTCTGACCCAAGGGTACTAGAGAAGGCCGAACCACGGCTCGGTCTGTGCTCATGAAAAGTAAATGTAACTCCCAATATTTTTGGCACAAATTTGTTAGAAGTCATTGGCATTATTAAGCATAGATAGCAACAAAATGGTGTTACTGTAATTAAATGTTGTGCGTATATTTTGTTGTTAAATTATATGTAACAAACCGGTCCTATTTGTTGTTGATAACAAAATTAAAACAATTAAAATAATGTTTTAAAATAACAATTCGCATTTCCAGTTGTTGCAGTTCCAATTGTTTCCCTTAAAATCGCACTGTAATAAATCATTCGATTATTTAAAGCGATACCACTTATTGCGCGCCGGATCTCGTTACAAACACAGCGATTATGTCGTAAGCCGTCACTTACTGCGTACGGGAATTGAGTACGTGCGTTTGTTATTTCTCGGGGCGTGAATCGACATTGAAATACGGAATCTACGTTGTAAACAACACGGTTCGAGCGGGAACGCAACAAGTCGCGACGTCGGCTTCGACTCCTGCCTGACCTTATCCGGTCTTTTACGACCTTTTCGACCGCACACTCTTTCGTTATACTACGCAATAGTCTATTAGGCCACGTCTTCAATAAACGCCGTACTATAATAATAATATACAAATAGCATATAATTAAAAATTATTAAAAAGCACAAGCCCTAAATCGCCAATACAATGAATGATATTTATGCAATAACTTTTAAGGATTAAGTCGATGCACTTGCTGCGTCACAAGAGCGTAAAATGCAGATATCGCTCGCAATCGTTTGTGCATTTGACGAGCGCACGTTAATACCTTTATGTTCCGAGTACACTCGTTGATCCATGTACGCTTCGTGTTCCTTTGACGTTTGATGTTCCATCGTCAGCAGCGGGGGCACATCGGCGATCATAGTGTTGCAATTGTTTTGGTGGCGAGTACGTCCGGCGCGAAGTGACGCCGCCTATTGCGCAGTGTGGACTGACGCGCAGTGGCCGAGAGAGGGATGGGACGCGATGACGCATGCGCCAACAAAACGCGGGAAGCGTTCGCTACAATACGGGTTTTCCCTGCTTTAGGAAATATAGGATAGTTAATTTATTCTCCATAAAAAATATATCCTACATTTATTTATGAAGAATAAATAAATTTATTACATATCTATATTATTTATTCTTTGAGCCGTGGTAGCTCAGTGGCCGGGCGGTCGCCACAAGTTGCGTAATACGCTAGCAAATCGAGTTCGATGCCCGGTGCCGGCAACAATAAATTTGTTGTTGCAATTTTATGTGCTGATTTAACACGCGCTCGGCGGTGAAAGAAATCATCGTGAGGAAACCTACATGTCCTAGACTAGAGTCTAGGACATGTAGGTGTCCGGTTGTCAATCCGCACAAGGTCCGCGTGGCGGACTAGGCCCTTATACTCTCTTTACAGACAAGCCCTGTGCCCAGCAGTGAGACATATATAAAGGCTGTAACATTTATGTGCAATGAAAAGTGTACAAATAACTAGATTCATATATCAATGAATAGATAGATAGGGACAGCAAAAAAGCAAATCAAAGTATTCTATGCTTGGGTATATAAAGGTAAATATCATATATCCAATATAGTTTTAAATATTGGAATAAAACAAATATATACAAATACATACTTTAACGCTCCTCTGGGTGAGGAGCGTGAGTGTTTGTAATGGTAGGCAGAGATCAGAGAATTAAAATCTCTAAAAACTCGCACTAATTCAGTACGGACCTGGCATACCTCTTTCGAGTGAAAGAGAAAAAAATAGTGACGATAATAATACAACGAACTGCTTGTTCTTTTAAATTTTAATTAAACATATTAAAATTACGCGCTGAATATTTAAAGATACTCATTTACTTTGCTCAACAATACTGCAAACGACTTTTCCTAAAAAAGTTTAATTTAAAAAAATATTAATGAGAACCACTAAATACAATGTAATTTTAATAAGATATAATATGAAGCAACATTGTTCTCTAAAAATAACCAAAAAAAATGTTATTAAAAATGACAATTTACCGATAATTGTATCAAAATAAAGTAAAAAAACTTTGAAATAAAATTATACGATTAAAGTCGGAACAAAAAGCTGAACTAAGTAGCTTAGTAGGTTACGGAACGCGGGAGCATCTTATTTATTTCATTAATAGTAAATTGCGGTGTGGCCAGTAATTGGGTTGTACTGTGGAGTGCTACAAGCAAAATACTCCCAGAAGTGATGAAATATTTAATATAAATTGAATTATAATAAATAAATTAAAACATTAGACTCAGTATATAATTTACATTTGTAAAGAACAGCAATTATAATCTAGTGAATATGTGTTATAGTGTCGGGACTTCTACTAATGACATTTCTTACTTCTGAATTTCGATTTTTGACGCATCAAAATTCTTATAACACAATTTATTTTTAATAATAATATTTTATTAGTCAACAGCAATTTTTTTTTTATAACGAACTACACAGATTGGCCAGAGAAGCTGGCCTTGACTGCTTCACTGGATTGAGAGGTGGCATAGCTCTTAGGTCGCTTAGCCTGAACCTCTATTGCTAGTAACTCGACACAAGGGTCCCCCCGGTGAGGGGTAACCTCGGCTTGGACGGTTACTATGTTTCGCGTAAGCATGCCGATCCGAGGGCGCCCGAGAGGGCCGAACCACGACTCGGTCGGTTGCTATTTCACAGATAATCTAAGAGACATTCAAAAGCTAAACTAACGTTGAGTGCCACTTCGGGAGTCAACAGCAAAACCAAATACAATCCAATCGGGGATACCGTGAAAAGGAACAGTTAATATAACTATACCTAAGTTACAGCTTTCCACGCGTACGCTCACTTTTATCAACCAACTCCAAAAAGGAAGAGGTTCTCAATTCATCTGTATGTTTATTTATAGGTAACAAACATATTTTTTATGTCTGTTAGTTACCTCATAACTTTGACTGGGTGAACCGATTTTTATTTGAGAGTTGGTGCTTCCCGTGTGGTCCCATTCAAATTTGTTCCAGTTCTGTCTTTAATTTGCATTATGTATGTGCTTGACAAATAGACGAATAACTCAATATTATGTATACCGAACTCAATGTTTTATTTTTTATTGGAAAGGATGTACTTCAATGGTAGTTTGATGGGAGTTTGATAAGATTGTGATTAATTCTATTTCGTAATATTCCTATTGAAGTTGAAGTCGGTTGTTGTTCTTACTCCTAAATATACTAGTTTCCCAAGTATCATAGTAACAATACGAAGTTCTGTGTCCTATATTCTCTTTCTTTTTCCAGATTTGTTCTCGTTACCGTTAAGGAGTATTTACGTAATTTTAGATACAAACCTACTAATATTTTTAATTTATTATTTCAAAACGATTTTTAGGAGTCCCCTGATATATTTTCGGGACCTAGATAGCCAATGCCATCAATATATATATAGGTCTTAATTGGAACCAAATCAAAAAACATTGAAAATCGATTTTTAAAAAGCGCTATAAGTGCACAAACATAGATGAGAGTACCTCTTCTTTTAAAGTCGGTTGAAAGAAGATTGAGTTATATATTAATAAATCTGTATATATAAAGCAAATAAAGTCACATAGCTTTATATAGCCGTGAGCAAAAATAAAGAGTCGGTTAAGAAAGTTTGAATATCTCGGAAGTTAAAGACGCTAGCTAACCGAAATAATTTTGTTTTTAAAATTGTGCACGATAGACAATTAAATATCCTTAAAATAAAATAAAATGTTTTTATTATTTTATTTACATTTCATTAAAAAAACATAAACTTAAACAAATAAGGATATCTTACGTAAACCTGTATAATACAGTATTTTTCATAAAATTTTATTCATGAATGAAAATATTATGTCCATGTGGCGACACTAAGCGCCAAAATTTAAATAAAAATAAAAATTATTTCAGTTAGCTAGTGGTTTTATCTTCCGAAATATTCAAACTTTCTTAACGGACCCTTTATTTTTGTTCACGAGTGTATATAGGTCTTAATAGGAACCAAAACAAACAAAAAACAATTTATTCGGTTCTTGGTTCTTAAAATCGGTTGAAAGAGAATTGAGTTATATATTAATAAATCTGTATGTATAAAGCAAATAGAGTTACATAGTTATATAGAACATATCGTGAAATACTGTCCTCTGAACCGTTCTCACATTTCAAATGTCAATGGTCGTTAGAAGGCGATAATAATTGGATAGTGATGGTTGTTTATACGTCATAAAACATTTTCGTGGTGTGTAATTGATTAAAATTGCAGGTGGCCCAAGGCTGCCCCCGATTCCGGTGATACGTACACAAGTAGAATATCAGGTCAAGGATAACCTGTCCCCGAGGCATTTAGAAACGTTACACTGTTCGACAGATTTGGGAATTGGAGTGTTAATTATTGTTGTAACAGATTTATTGGGGAAGTTAATCTGTGTGAGATTTATTAGAAGTTTAAGTGGACTTGACTGTTGTGCTAAACATTGTACGAGTTAATTGAGGCGCTTAATACAATATCATTTTGCACGACTCATAAAGCATTCGAGGGTGCTCAGAGATCGAAAGATTTGTTTACCTAATTTATGCAACTATTTTACTTACCACTTAAAAATGTTAAAGCCACTTAAACTTTACCACTTAAAGATGTTGTAAACATCCGCTGTTACGGACAGGCCTTTTCTGTAAAGAGAGTATAAGGCCATAGTCCGTCACGTGGCCGTAGTGCAGATTGGCAGACTTCACAACTAACACATATAGGTTTTGGTCACGATGTTTTTTATGGGGTATAAACTAGTGCTTGACTACGATCCCACCTGATGTTAAATGGTGATATATTGATTAAGAAGCACATCCTCCTCAATAAAAAAATGAATAATCGAAATCGGTTGCCGTGATTTTGAGTTATTCGTCCATATGGTTTCACCAGCTTTCAAAAATGACCATCAAAATCGGTTCACCCAGTCCAAATTTATGAGGTAACAAACATTTAAAAAATTGAATTGAGAACGTCCTCCTTTTTTGAAGTCGGTTTAAAACAGAGTTGTTTAGTAAAGTTTTTAAATTTAACTGGGCCCTAAATCAAAGTATTAAAAGCAAATTACGAAATCTGTTTGCGAATCCTCTGGGACTTATAACAGCTCTTCCAGTTTCCCTTTTAATAAATTAGCATCGAGCACCACTCGATAAAACATAAGAACGATTGAGAGACGAATTCATCGCGTAGTGAGGGCAACGGGGAGTATTTATTAGTACTTTTTACACGATACGTGCGTCTTGAACGGACGCAATACGACAGATAGCATCTCTCACATTAAGTGGAATTAAGCGGGGGCTGTTTTTCTTAACAATCCCCGAGTTGATGTGTTGAACCTAGAATGTCGTTCTGCATGACCGAGATCGTTGATATTGCCCTAATATAAGCGTAGTGGGTCTTTTACGAGGTACTCAACGAGACGTCTCGAAAGATAATTGGCTTCAACGTGTGATAAAATCGGCGCGCCCTTATTTAAAGCTCGCTTTGTGGTGTTACCAATTGTGCTGTTTTAGCGATGTTTCAAGGGGATTAATGTTTATCTTGATTCAGGTAATGTTTTCATAATGTTAGGAACAGACAATCTGTTTATTTTGTTTTTATGTTGATTGACTCTTTGAATATTCTAAGCTATAATGATCTAAGTGTTTACACAATAAGTACATTATATTAAATACAAAGTTTCAAATTATATGCCAAAGATTTAGATATTAGAATTATGTAAATAATAATTTCAATCCTTGGCAGTGCACATTGGGTGCGGGGACGACAACGGTATTTCCTGCCTGTCGTAAAAGTCGACTAAAAGCAGGTTCACGGGCGACTAGGGTGGGCCTTTGTCGTCCGCTATAGTGGATCCGGGAAAAAAGCGACAGCGGTAGTCCGGTGTCGCCTTAGCACTGCGAGCGTGATGGGGGAAGGAGTAACCTTCCGGTACGTGCTTAACAGCGCAGTGCAGAAGGAGGTAAACGGGAGGTTTCAGCGAGTAAGAACATCACATAACAGCGCCTTCCCCCCAGAAGTCGTTGTTCTTCTTTCTTTGTCGCTTTCCTGGCTATAATAACTAATGATTTAGTACGTGTGTCTATCGAAAAGATAGTATAAAGAAGCGCCTTATGCCCACCGCGTTGTTCATAGAGGGTGAGGGAAGGGTATGCCAAGAAGGGGCCGTCAGTGGGCGGTCGGCGCCGGCGGGATCGCAGATGCGCCCGAAACTACTCCCGTGGCCCTGACACTATGCGGTATGAGTTCTGCCTCGTGCAGTTTAAGTCGGTGCATGAAGTGATATAATAACTTGCTGTTATATGGACGTAGGCATTTGAGCACGAAGAATTGATAAACCACTTCAACAAGTTTGTTTATAAGTAAAAATATAAACAGATCTATAAATCGAATAGGATTATTATGAAACTGAATTAATGAGAACCTAAAAAACTTTCATCAAACTACCCTTGACATCTTTTTTTTTTATAATTTCTAAGCTAAGTGCTTGACTACGATCCCACCTGATGTTAAGTGGAAATTCAGTCCTGGATGGTAAGGTGCACTAGCTTAGTAAATGCCTATTCACTCTACTCTTGAAAATACCCACGTTGTAATCGGAAGGAAAGACAGACGCGGGCAAACTATTCCAGTCCTTTGCTGTACGAAGAATGAAAGTCGAAGCAAATCGCTTCGTTCGGGTTTGAGGGATGTTCACAATAAAAGGATGAAATCCCGCAGTGCGTCTAGAAGTCCGATGGTGGAAAGGGGATGGGGGAATTAGATCATGTAGTTCCTGAGCACACTCTCCAAAATGCAATCTGTAGAAAACCGAAAGGCTAGCTACCTTACGCCTGTGTTCAAGACTGAGCAGATTGGTTTCAGCTGCGTCACCAAATAGCCTCTTAGCCCGCCTCTCCACCGAGTCCAAAGCTGCGAGATGGCGTTTAGCTGCGCCTGCCCAAATGTGACAGCAGTATTCTACACACGACCGGACTTGAGCTTTATAAAGTGTTAAAAGCTGTCCCGCAGAGAAGTACGGTTGGTTATATATTGGTTATATATATAAAGATATATATATATATATAGATACCATTGTCGGAATTGGACCAAATTAGAATAGGACATTGGGTGCACCGGTTTCAATAACCAGTTCACCCAGTCTAAAGTTATGAGGTAACAAACATAAACAATTTTAAATAAAATGCTAGAAGGGATGTACTTTAAGAGTAGTTTGATTAATGTTTGTTAAGGTCTGATTAATTCTACGATATTCCGCAAACATAAAGTGGGCGACCGCGCGTAAGCTTCTAACGTTTGATTCGACTTGAAGTCGATTTTCGTATTTGCTCGTAAACTTACCTTGTTACAAGTAATAGGAACAAAAGATCAATTAGGTATTCAAGTGTAATATTAAGTGGTAAATAGAACTTGAGATAAGTTTATTCAGGGTTCACCATGCACCACGGAAGGACCACCGAGCGGATTTTAGTGCTCCACATAACCGCTGACTTCCCCCTTGAAGCCGGGGTATCTTGTTGAGGAATTCCCCCCGTTAACAAAAAAAAAGTTTATTCAGGATTATTGTGCAACATTGACCTTGGAATATCAAGATTACCTTAGATGGTATTTTCCACTTGAATCTTACGATGAGCAGACATTGGAGATAGTTAAGTAAATTAACACAAAACTTGTGAACACACAAACAATATAAGAAAAATCCGTATACTCACAAGAATTTTGACGAACTTTGTGATTTTCGGCTTGGCTTACCTGTAAGAAAAAAACAATGTTAACAAAGGCAATGAATTTAAACGCTTTATTTTATTAGACACGTTATTTCAACAGCTATGGTACAGTTGAACCGGGCAATAGACAACCCGGCTGTGGAAATATTTGGTTTCGCCGGGATAGCCTAACGTCCCGTCGGCTCCCTATTCCAATGCGGATCGCTTAATTGGAAAGTGCCTGTATTTTTCGACAGAGGAGTGTTTGATTTAGTTGTTCCAATCGTTGTATGGGACAATGTTTGGATGCAGACCGCGACCGTATTGGGCCGGATCTATTTGAGCTCAATTCTATGAATATTTATACATGGACGGAACAGAGAGTGGTTAAAATACGTATGGTGTTTTACAGTTTTAAGAGGAAAAAGAATAGATATATTACTTTAGTTTAAGCATTAAATACGGCTACAATCTGATTACATTCATGATTACATATACGGACACACGCTCAATTCGCACACACACTACACTGTATTCAGCAACCCAAACGATTTTTTTTGTGAAACTGGAAAGTAGCCGTATAAATACAGAATTTTTCAACGGACTACCAAAAAGTGTTTCATGTTTATTTCCTCGTAACTTTTGATTAGGTGAACTAATTTTGATGATCATTTTTTTTATTTGAAAACTGATGCTTTCCGTTTGAATCCATTTCTATTTTAGTCCAGTTTTAACAATGGCAAAATGCATCATCCATGAGAAAACCATATAGGTCTTAAATTTGCATTATGACGCGACAAATGGACGAATACCTCAATATCACGCCGACAGATTTCGATGATTCATTTTCATTGGAAAGGATGTATCTTTTTAGGTTCTTATTAATTCTATTTCGTAGTATTCCTATTCGATCGTCGAAAGTAGGTTTTTGTTTTTACTCGTAAATAAACTTGTTAAGCACAGGCTATATGATTTTTGTCGTTGTATTGTAAAATTTTAATTTACTTATTTAATATTATCTTGTTGTAGTGTAGATTGTCCACTACGTGTCTACAGCACGTACGGTCATATTTCGGGCATGTAATGCGTAGAGGGGATGGCAACCTTGAAAAGCTGGTCATCGTTGGCAATACAGAAGGCAAGAGAACAAGAGGCCGGTCGCCAACACGATGGTCTGACCAAGTAAAAGGTGCCATCTCCTCTCCTAATCTCTACCAGCTGGTGAGGCCCTCGGACCGAAACCGATGGAGGCAGATTGTTCATTTGAGGGGCTCTAGTGACCACGATCCTCAGAAATGAGGGAACGACAAAGAAGAAATGTAATATAATGTCTTGTCAAAATTATATTTTAAAGAAGCGTAATTTTTTTTCATTCTAACTCCCACTAAGCGTTATGATTGTATTCGGTTTTATTGTTGCAAATATTTTACAAAATTTATATAAATAGCTCAAATCGAAACACTTATGCCTCTTCACGAATAATTATCAATCAATTAAGTTTATCAGTTAAATTGATAATTTACAATCAAAACATTGAAAACCTCAACAACCGCCCCGTAATAATTCGAGTTATTTGGCATCGCGACGTAATGGAGCGGACAAAGCGAATTCGTGGGACAGCGAGCTATTATAAAATCATTAATGAACACCGAAATATGAAGTGGCGAAATAATAACGCTGGAATGGTTGGCTTGGCGGTGGTACGGGCCGCCGGCTACGGGCTACGCATTTTATTTGCATTGTGACGACATGTTTATAAGCACTCTTTCTGCCAAAACCTATTATAATACAAGTATATTTATAATTAAAACCATAGTTTTTTGAAGTGTAATTTAAGAATAGGCAGCTTCTCTGGCCACCTGTGTAGTTTGACAAAAAACGTGAGTTACTTAAGCTTGTGTTTTCGTGAAGGTACCACAGATTTGGCTCTTAAGAGTTATTGTCTAATAGCATTTGTCTATGCTATCAACATTTGTCGTACCGTTCTCAGGCTTGCTACGCTGCTTCAGTCGGTTTGCGACAACCATGGACCCTATTATTAGTAATGAAAAGTTACACATAAAACTATAGCCATGAGCAAAAAAGGGTAGGTTAAGAAAGTTTGAATATCTCGGAAGATAAAAACGCTAGCTAACTGAAATAAATTGTGCATGATAGACAATTAAATATTTTTAAAATAAAATATTTTAATTAATTTATTTATATTTCTTTAAAAAACATAAACTAAAACGAAAAAGGATCTTACGTAAACTTGGATAATACAGTATTTTTCATTAAATTTTATTTGGATTTTATTATATCGGCATATGGAGGCAACACTAAGTACTAAAATTTAAATTAAAAAAATATTTTTTTCAAAAATAATGTATTATCCATGTTTGTGTAAAATATCCTTTTTGTTTATGTTTTTTAATGAATAATTATAAAAAAATTATTTTATTTTAAGGATATTTAATTGTTAGCTAGCGTCTTTATCTTCCGAGATATTCAAACTTTCTTAACCGACCCTTTATTTTTACTCAAGAGTGTAAATTTCTGCATCATGTTAGAAACACGTAGGCAGATTTACTGACTTCATGTAGATGAGTCAATGGGCAGAACATGTTGAACGATGTCCGTAATTATTTTAAAAAGGGAGTAGCATTTATCGTGTATTATGTCATGAAGACCATTTGAGTGCGCGTGAGTGAGCATGAGGCAAATGCCAACAGCATTCTGAACGCATCGTTGCACTGCACTTGCGGGATATAAGATCGTTGGGTATTATTACCTTATACGCGGCAGTTGTAAGATTTGTGTCAGTCCGCTTTGAGTTGCATCAATTGAACTTATTTTGAACAGCAACAGAAAATACCTTATAAGCTTAATTGCGTAATCATTCCGTATAAAAAAGGTTACAGTCAAAATATATTAACCTTAAGTAGACTTTTATTTAACCTTATTTAAATCTTCCATTTATAGCATACAAGATGCATCTTATAACGAGAGATGATAAGACAAGAATTAATAATAGCATATAAAACGCAAATAAATCAAATTGTTTGTAATATTAAAATAACCGTTTTTTACATATACAGGTAGTATAAGAATGTAGATAAAAATAACGTATTTTACATTTTTTGTCTGTCTGTCTATTTGTTCCGGCTAATCTCTGGAACGGATAGAGCCATTTTGCGGGACTTTCATTTTTTTTATAATTATTTTTTTAAAAAAAAAAAGAAAGCTAGCAATTTTTTCAGAAATATTAATAATAATCTTGTTAACCATTCCAACTATGCTTAAGCTTGTGCTAGGACATGGTTCACGGCAATAGTCGAATGGTGGATTCGAAACCATGACCTTACGATTACCAGGCGGTACCCTAAACCATTAGGCTATTGACGCATATTTCATTGTCAGATAGCTGATGTAATAAGGACTAACTTATGATACTTATATTTGTGAAAAAGTTTTATAAATAGATTTTAATCGCGCGTAACAACGCGGGGCGCCGGTATATTTTTAATATGGATAAAAGTTATTAGTTTTTAAAAGTTATTTTACTGCCTATCATATAATTTTGAATGTCTTTCAACTTGTCTATGTCGAATATACATTTTTTACGTTACATTTAAATATGACAAGTCTTTTAACATTTATCGTATAACATTTAATAGAATTAAAAGTTTTAATTGTTTTTTATCATATCAAAGATTATGTAGTCCTATTCAGTTATTAATGTACGTACTTAATCTTACTTATTTGATATCGATACACCGAAAGTTAATTACGCTTATCAATGTAACTGACAAGTTATCTAAAGTAGCCCACATATTACAACTTACTAGTTAAGTTATAATCAGCTGTAACTGGTATGGCAGATTACTAATGGTTAAGCACTGTATTGAGAATTAAATCTTACAAATAACTACAAAATTATATAATTTTTTGCACAATACTTTTTAACGGATTTAAAAAAACTTCTTTTTTATTTGTAGTGTATAGGTTTTCAATTTGTTTAATTTGTTCGTGCCCTCATAGGGCCGTCATTTCGTTTCTGGTTATTTTTTGCTTTTCATCCCATTTTAGTTTTGTTAATATAGGACCTTGGGTGCCGAAGATATACTAATAATATTAAGGATCTGTCTTTGAACAAGTTTAAAACGATCGTTAAAGCCAATCTCTGTTGTAAGGCTTATTACAAAATTTCTGATTATAATAAATAATAATAATAATAATTCATTTATTCAAAAGTAACCAAGACTCATCGCTACTTCAAACAACTACCAAATAACAACCTTAAACTAAATTGGATTATAATATAAAATAAAGAAATATAATATTATACTAAAGGCTTAACTATGCTTATGAATACCTTACCCCATGTGAGACGGCGCAGCATCTGTTTACATAAACACAGTCAAGCCTTTAGTTATGTAAACGATAACGAATTAATCATTATTGTAAAAGTAAACGAATATTGTAAAAAAATTTAAAGGCGTTAAAAAAAGCTCTATTAAGTTTTTTTGTGCAATGTTTCTTAGTGGATTGCCGTCCGAAATTGCACGGTAGGGAAAAAATATTGGACGATTCAAAGTAGATTCTCGATCTCTATTGAATAAAGATATTTTGACTTTGACTTTGACTAGGGAACTTCTAAAAATCGTCTAGAACGTTCTATGCTTTAAAAAAATCGTGCAGTAGAGTTTTATTTTTGAACGGTCACGTTTGATTTTTTTCAATTGATGTTCATTTTTATTTTTACTCTTTATTATAAACTCGTGAGCAAAAATAAAGGGTCGGTTAAGTAAGTTTGAATATCTCGGAAGATAAAGAAGCTAGCTAACTGGAATAAATTGTTCATGATAGACAATTAAATATCCTTAAAATCAAATAAATATTGTTATTAATTTATTTATATTTCATTAAAAAACATAAACTTAAACGAAAAATCTTACGTAAACTTGGATAATACAGTATTTTTATTTAAATTTTAGTATTTAGTGTTGCCTCCATGTGTTCTAGAACGGCGTTCATGCGGTTTAGCATTCTGTACACCAAGCTACTGTGGCGGTGTTGGAGATTATTCTCCCATTCCTCTACCAGCGCAAGTTTTAGCTCTCTGAGGGTGACTGGAGGGGGGTTTCCTCCCCTAACACGTCGTCGATGGCAAGCTCGATCGGGTTTCGACCAGGGAATGGCAGACCGTGATGTACCACAGCACTAAAAGACCGATATTTGGTTAACATAATGCTTCGAAATCGCTTTTTAACGGGAACTGCCCTCACACACCAGTTCAGACTCCTCGGAAGAAGCAACCCAAGTTGATGGACTGTAAGAAGACGACTTGCGGAAGCTAATAATTTGATTAAGTAATTTTAGCGAATTACAGTAGTTAGTAGATATTGTTTTGATTTATATAAGAGTCCATTGTTTTAGTAATATCTAGAATATACTAAATACTACCAAATAAATTCCCCGTTTCTAATACAATATACCATTCCACTGAAAAGGAGCCGTGTCTAAAGAAATGTTTTCATAAGCCCGTTGCGGTATCTACTCGCCTGGTTGAGTCCCCTTTTGATGCGAGGCGTACACGAGCTCTAAATATTTGAGAAATCTTCAGTGACGTTTTATTGAAGCTCTCGTTCTATGACCTGAAGTAAGCGCATTGCTCTGTGAACTATACTGGTGCATTCATATTTTTTTAAGATAGGTTAGTTTTTTTTTAATCCTGCCTATACTTTCTCGTTTTTAGCGTAATGCATTTGTTATTAGAATTCATTTTACATAAATAAATTTCTACAGTATTCAGCGGTGAGACATTTTTTGTTATCTTTAACTGTTAAAATTACAAAGGGTATGGAACATTCTAATATAATATATTGTTTCTAACTTTGGGAAATGTATTAAAGCATTCGAGATGTGGGCTTAAAGGCGCATGTTGGGCATTGGATGGACTTCGAAAGTGACAAATAAGGAGGTTCTACGACGAGTCAACGAGAAGCACTAACTATTGCAGACCATCAAGATAAGAAAGTGTCGTATCTCGGTCACGTGCTTAGGCACGAGAGATATGACCTGAAGTTATGAGGTAGTAAACAAAAAAACACATACACGAATTGATCACCTCCTTTTTTTAAATCGGTAGAAAAGGTTTTATTCAATGAACTTCGAGTAGATGTAAGAAGGCGAAGGAAACATTATGACGAAAACTATATGACATAGTTATTATAAACTTCCTGCTTCAAGCCGGTCGTTGCAGTAATGTGTACAGTTTAAGTATGCAGCGGCAAATCACTCGAACGCAAGGCAATCGTTTTCACTTCATTTTGAATTCCGTTAAAGCGATGGAGCGCCGTCCCGGCCGCCACGTGCTTTTCGATGCATTTCTGCAAAAGCCGATTACAACTCGATTTCACCGCACGTTGTATTTGAAATTACTGCTATGAAGCGATGACGTTATGCCTATGTGGGATTGTTCAGTTCAACCTTATAGCTGAAGTACTTTAAAATTGTCGATATATATGTACCAAATATAACGAACATTTTATAACAACACTAGGCTATCAATGTATTCTTATTTATTATTATTTTCAATTACACTTATTGTAACATCTTAAAGTAAGGTTCATAAAGGCATGCCCCGTAGTCCTGGGCTTATAGAATAAGGCTGTGGTATCCCCTGTTTGTTGTAAAAGCAGAATAAAAAGGACATAGAGCGGCACGAAGCCCCGAAGAAGCAATGCAAAGGTGCTGGGGGAGGGAGTAACCTCCCCAGGACGTATCGATCTGCACAGTGTAGTGGGACTCCGGTGCGGGCGCAGTGCAAGGCGACACGGGCCAGCCGATATCGCCTTCTTCCCGGATCCACCTTGGCGGCCGACAAAGGCCCCCCAGCCTTGTCGGCCGCCAAGGTGGACAGGCAGGGGATACTATAGTCTTATTCTTGAAAGCCCAGAACTACAGGGCTGTAATAGGGCAGGTATAGAAACCTAGGTAAATAAAAACATGCAAAGAGTATGAGAGATAATAAGTACATATCGAAAGTGCTATACGATATTTGCTTTTAAGTAATGACGGGGGAGTAATCTCTTAATAATATGCTAATTTATCATCAGTCAGTAAAGGCAATGCCTATAGTTTTTAAAGCAGTATGGCATTTACTTAGTTGTCCAGGTCACATAGCTTGTAAAACACAAGCTAGTTACGATAAATCAGCAGTATATTTTATCGGGGCAGTTGATTTCACTGTCGATAGAGGACTTGAAGGAGCTTTAAAACACTAGAGAAATCTTATTTGGCATCTGAACGACCGCTGTACCACCGTATATTTTCACGGCTGCAGATTTACGAGGAAGCTAACCGTGTTGGCGAACGTCGAGTGAATATATGTGTACATAAGTTGAACTGATGTACTATTACATATGTTTTTATTAAATTATTTTAGAAACGATTTAAGGAGATATGTTTTAAAATGGTTTTGCAAAATGTTAGTCTGTTTTCTTATTTATGGCTTTTGAATAATCTGTTTTTCTATATTATCATTAATCGGCATAGCGTCCGATTGAAGATCTGCCGATTGTGGATTCTCTTTCCAATTAGCCTTATTAACGAGTTTTCGTAAAAGAAAGAACAGTCTTTCTTTTTTGTATGACTAAAAAAATATATCGTGTGCCCTCATTTTGACTGTGGCAGAACAGGAATCGTGCGTACAGCAAAGGAGTGGAACAAGTTACCGGCCAAGTACTAGGTGGGAGCCTTCAAAAGTAGAGTGAATAGGCACTTACTAAACCAGCGCGTACCATCTTTCGACTATATCACCGCTTAACATCGGGTGGGATCGTGGTATCGGACCTTTTTTCAAATTTTCTGGTAGGTATAGTTTTATATACATTAAACCCAAGATAACGTGTAAAATGTCTTATAAAAATGTTAAGTTAAATTTAGATTGACGCTCTACACGCTACCGGAACTCCGCTCTTGTGCTTAACTTAATTAAGAACTTAATCGTTTCAAAGCAACAAGGTTACCTCAATGCTGGCATCAAGATCGACCATTTGTTAATTTATTGCACTTGAGTTTTAATAAATATGACGGGGTAATTTGCATTCAGAGATACCGGACTTTTGATACGTTGACTCTACATTGGTATACGTAACTCTTTCTCATGGTTTGCAATTTCCTTTTAGATATAATTTTTTTTTTTAAAGATTGATTTGATTCATTAATTTAAATATGAAAATTATTTACTTATTAAAAACTTCCTACGCTTCTTTTTTTTATTCCTAACCATCCTAAGGTTGAGCTAGGAATCGCTTTTCCAGCCCTGTAGTTCTGGGCTCTCAAGAATAAGACTACGGTATCCCCTGCCTGTCGTAGAAGGCGACATCGGCTGGCCCGTGTCGGCTTGCGCTGCGAGGGCACAGGGGGGGGGGAGGGAGTAACCTCCCCCCCCGGGACGTGCTCTCCTTGAGCACAGTGCAGAGGGGCTCCGGTGCGTTCCACTGGAGATCCCGGAGCCCCTCGTCATGCACCGAGGAAAGGGCCACCGGGGAGGTTTTAGTGGGTAAGAACCCAACAAAACCGCCGCAACAAAAAAAAAAATCGCTTTTAGCTATAAGGTCGCCTGTTATTTAACCAGTGATTATTTATTTTTGTGTGTTTTGTTATTTGTAAACAATAAAGAGTTGAGAAATAAAAAATAATATAACTGTAATTAATGTATAAATATTAAACTTTTCTATACATAAATTTCTTCTTCTTCTCTTTTTCTATCCTTAATTCTAGCGGCGCAGAGAGAAACAATATCTATCCGCTATTCACCAAGCTAATTAGGTGATAGGGTTATCACCAGACTCCCAGAAAAAAAAATTGCGAATGATTTTTTTGTACGATTCTTTGAACAACTTTTTTGAAACTCATTGACACACAAGCCGGACCTCTCTCGAGAGCCCTGGCGCCGAGTTACTCCCTAAGGAGATTCAGACTGAGTGACCCTAGAGCTGTGCCACGTTTTAAAAACCCAATGAAACTGCAGAGGCATTCCGGGATGGCTGATCAGCGTAGATCATAAAAAATATATATAAATGCCAGTTAGCGTAGTATTTTGATGTCGATTCTTTCTAACTAAATACTGACATCTTCCGTGGCTTCAAAATGTTTTAAAATTAATCTTATGATTATAAAGATTTTAAATATTAATGAAACCACCGCATGAAAAAAATAATACTATGAAAACGAAACTCGGATTTTACATAAAAGTCTAGTAAGATTTTTTTTAAATGGATACATTTTTATAGCTGCTTCTGCTTACATACGACAATATCTTCTCCCGTCGTAAATCTGTTACGAGAAGTCTATTCTTGTCTACATGATGTCGCATACATTCGCCTGTTTTAGAACCCTATAAATACGATGCCAAAAACAAAATAAACTCCGCAAATAGGATATACAAACAGATTACGATATAAAGTTAACTTTTAAAAGTCTTTGCACGAACAATTGAGAGTACTTTACTAACTAGGCGTATCCTTGGTTGCCTTGCAATAAACTGCTACAGAGTTATACGTGACTTTTTGTATGTAACTTATTAAATATTCACTATTACCAACATTATCATAATGATAATAACAACTAAGTCGTGTGAACCAACTGTTCATGTGCCATGACAGGCGTTCAGCCTATCATATCGTTGGACGTAATGCAGCGCTTTTCGCTTACAACGCCCCTGATTTTTTAAAAATAACGATGTATTTTTCAAATGACGAAAAACTTAAAACCACGCCAATTTCGATGATTTTGTATTAGAAAGGATGCACTTCAAGAGTAATGATTTGAATTTAGCTAGGCTCTGAGTAATTCTATTTCGTAATATTCCTAGGATAATTTGAAAAAAAACAAAAAAAAGGTCTGCGCGTAGTAACTTTTAACGTTTGATTCGATTTGATGTTTTTGTTTTTTCTAATACAAAAGTATTATTTCCGAAGTATTACAGTAACATTACGATATTCTGGCGTCCTACCTTATCTTTTTTTTTGTGCTCGTTGTATTAATATGATTTTTTGTTAACGCGGAGGAAATCTTCAAAAAGATACCCCGCCTTCTGGGGGGAAGGCGGCGGTTTTTAGGAGTTTTTACCCACTAAAACCTCCCCGGTGGCCCTTTCCTCGGTGCATGACGAGGGGCTCCGGAATCTCCAGTGGAACTCACCGGAGCCCCTCTGCACTTTACTCCCTCCCACCCTGTGCCCTCGCAGTGCAAGGCGACACGGGCCAGCCGATGTCGCCTTCTTCCCGGGTCCACCTTAGCGGACGACAAAGGCCCCCACCATTGTCGCCCAGTGAACCCGAGGCCCCTTTTAGTCGCCTTGTACGACAGGCATAGGATACCGTAGTCTTATTCTTGAGAGCCCAGAACTACAGGGCTGAAGGATTTCTTACCTACTCTAATCTACTACATCAAACTGTGTGTTTACTTTTGTTGAATGAAAATCTTGTATTGGATAAGCGGTTAACCTTTAAGGTGCAATTTTATGAACGTTTTCCTTATTTACGTTTCAAATAAATCAAACAAAACATCGGGGAATTTCTCAATAATGGTACATGGGAAACTCTTTTCTCGCGGCCGGATACATTCGATTGCCATAACGGAGTTTAAAAATAGTAACACTATGAAAATGTTTTGCAATATTCTAACAATTATAGTTTTTAAAGTTATCTTTCTTTAGGCGCGTTATGAATAAATGATGATAGTATTTGAAACTGCAGTGAAAAAAATTGCTTTTGTATACTTTTTGAAGTGCTTCAATATAATTGAGATTAACTATACGTATGTATTAATTAGTAATATAAATTAAAATATTATTATTTAAAATATTTATTTTTTTAATCTTTCAAATTTAATCTGAACTTTATTAACTGTGTTGAGAATCCTTTTCCAAACTCAATTATTATTTTATTGTAATTAATTATTTGTATCGCCTAAGTCAAAAGTTAAGGTTAATAAATACAGAGGTTTCGAAGTCAGATTAATAAGGCTATTAAGACAAATATACTAATATAAAAAATGAGCCATGGTAGCTCAGTGTCCAAGCAGTCGCCTGTTGACATGTAAGGAGTATCAATTCGCATTGGGAGACTAATAATATGATAAGACATATTTTTGGGTATATATATTTTAATATATAGGATGTAACTTTAACTTTTTAACGTCAAAATTAACAATTATATTCTTCGCCGAAAATGAGATAACTTTTCAATTGTAACTATATGCTCGAAAAAGTTCTGATTGCCGAAAGAACGTTAGGAATTTGAAGTGCTTAAAATTCCGCCTCGTTTAGTTATATCTCGGAAACGTTTCAATTCGCAGTTAATTAAGTGAATGCATTCAATTTACAAACATAAAACATATTGAATCTCAACAATTGGCGCTTATTCGCGCGAGAATTTTTGGTATCCCGACGTAATGATTTGCCCGAATTCATATACGGGCGGCGGAAAACCAATTATAAAATCATTAATGAATACCGAAATATAGAGAGTTGTGAAATGTGAAATAATAAATCGCAATACAACGACGTTCAATTTCTGGTTCAATGGACTTACATTTTATAAAATACAATTTCTCACGTATTTTCTGCAAGCTACAATTGAATATTATCTATTGAATAATATCGCAAATAAATTTTATAGGAATTCTGGGATTATGTGAACATCCATTTTATCAGCTTCTAGATATCCTCTTGAAATACTGTCGATTAAACTGTCAGTTAATTCAAAAAAAAATCTAACATGGCTTTTCTATTAAATATATTTAATTAATAGAAGTATTGGCCATTTTTATCAGATTTCAAAAGATAAGGACTATTTTTTGAACAAAAAAAAATAAAATATAAAAAGGTCGAGTAGTGACGGTGCATTAAATGCACAGACGTTAAAAAAATTTCGACAAATCGAGGACTTTAAGTTGGTTGAAAATTCTCCCTGCAATCTTAGATGGGTACTGGTTCAGCAGAATGTTTTATCCGAATTTCCTGTGCACTGAAAAAAGATTCACAGATATTCGGATAAAAGATTCTGTGTCATAGACATTCATCTTTTGTCATTTACAGATACAAGATGATCTCAGCAGTCCAGTAATTAGGCTGGCCATAACGCCCATCAAACTAGAACTAATTAATTTGAGCACTATGTAAAATACACTCCACAAACCTAGTTCATTTATCCGTTTGTGAAGCTCTTTCAATTGATTCATGCCTTACAGTGGAAAGGATCATAACCAGGTGAATCGAGCACTTTTGTTACGCCGATGTAATGAAAAATAAACGTATAGAACTATTTATTGAATGGGGAAGGAGCTACAAAAGAATACACATTCAAATGGTTGTAAAAGGAATCGCGTACCCGCATAACAATACTTCCCCACAATTCATTTTGTAGTCGCACAAACGCTCCCTGTAACTGCTATTACAAGAAGCAGTTATATTACAATCATTGGGTTCGTCTATTTGTTTATTGAATGTTAATTGAATATGTCATTGTTACGGGCTTGATATCGTCTGTTGTTAATGCAGGCAGTGAGCGAATATTTTAGCAATTAAGTGTTGAAGTAATTAATTCTATAATTATTGCAAGCCATGTTAAGTTTTCATTAAATATAATTTGTGAAGCAATAACAATGGCTAAGCGTTCGACTTAACCTATATGCCGTGGTAGTTTAGTGCCGCGTTCGATCACTTAGGAATGCTATCGCCAATAAAGTAACCGCCCAATTTGAGCTTTTTTTTAAAAAAAGAAAGCTAGTAATATTTCTTTTTTTTTTTCAGAAATATTACTAACAATCTTGTTAACCATTCCAACTAAGCTTAAGCTTGTGCTAGGACATGCTACTCCGACCTTACGATTCGCATGCCGTACCCTAAACCATTAGGCTATTGAAGCTTCAGGTTTCAGTGGCTTTGCGTCTAGTTACTCTCTAAATAGGTTCAGGCTAAGCTTCCTAATGGCTGTGCCACCTCTCAAAATCCGGTTTTGCAAATTTAATTTAGCTTTACTGACTGTGTTTACTATCCTTTTAATATTTTATTGTAATTCATTATTTTCATGCAATTAAAATACATTTGGGCAAGCTTTATTTCTAGCAGTGGACAAACATAGCGTGTCGATGATAACGTAATTATAAACTATTTATTAATGATGGCAAAAGTATAACTTCCTACGCGCGTATCCATTTTTAATTTAATCTTATTCGTATAAAATGTAGTAACAGTTAAATAATACAAGTTATAATTTCAAATATACATTTTTTTTTTTTTTTGTTTACGGGGAGGAAATCTTCAGAAAGATACCCCGCCTTCTGGGGAAGGCGGCGGTTATGTGGGGTTCTTACCCACTAAAACCTCCCCGGTGGCCCTTTCCTCGGTGCATGACGAGGGGCTCCGGGATCTCCAGTGGAACGCACCGGAGCCCTCTGCACTGTGCTCAAGAGCACGTCCCGGGGGAGGTTACTCCCTCCCCCTGCCCTCGCAGCGCAAGGCGACACGGGCCAGCCGATGTCGCCTTCTTCCTGGTCCACTTTGGTGGACGACTCAGGCCCCCACCCTTGTCGCCCAGTGAACCCGAGGCCCCTTTAGTCGCCTTATACGACAGGCAGGGGATACCGTAGTCTTATTCTTGAGAGCCCAGAACTACAGGGCTGGTCAAATATACATAGTGAATTATGATTACCTACTTCACAATGAGTGCATTTTTGTACCTGAGTAACGCTACCAGTTGAGTTATTTATGAGCATGTGAACAAAGTGTGCCCGTCAGCGGTTCTTAGGAACGAATTATTCGAAGCGCGCGCGCGGCTACAGTTTGGTCGCATTGTACTCTGGATGAGCCATACTAACGCGGTTGTTAATGTACGTATTTATTACCAATGTTGTAAAAAATTAACACTATAGACGAACACGTGGGTAAGTTAGTCAAATATGTATCTGATTGTTACAATTTAATTAGAGACCTGAATGATAATGCTAAATAGGTCTAGGAATTTTTTAACGGATACAAGTTATTAAGATGATAGCTTGCTTTCCTGTTTTCGAGGCGAGGGGCTTTTTGTTTTTTTCTCGTAACTTTAATTGTGAGCGAATTTGTTTTTGTGTTTATATTTTGTTTGGTAGCCATTTTATTACAAAAGATGATTTCAGCCGTAAGTAATGTGACATCTATGGTCTCAGATTTTGTAAAAAAAATAGCAGTAATTGGTCCAAAATCGATGATGTAATGTTCGTAACTAACACCAATTTCTGCTCTGCAGAATTCCATAATATCAAGATATAAAGTGCGGTCAAAGTTATATACAATAATATTTAATGTTGACAAAGAAAACGACATGTTGCTTCAAGGATTGCTATTAGAAAAATCAAAGCTATCACAAGAGAGAACCAGCTTAAAATAGGAAACAGCCAAAACTATGTTCAAGAGTTTACCAATAAATTCAAGTGTATTCATGAAGTTATTGAAGAGGGACCAAAAATTTGACTTGAGAAGTGTGAATTAATTAATTGCAATATATTTCTGTCCTCTGTGATACAGCATCAATGCATCAGTCCGTGTTAAAAAAAAATAATTGTACAAAGACAATTTGTGACTCATTTTTAGGAAATGCAGTAATATCAAACGCTGTCACTAAAAAAGTTGAAGAAGAAACAAAAGAGTAGTATAAAAGAAATCTTTGGTATGATCTAAGATATGGACGGATAACAGCATCACTTTGGAAGTAAGTAGATGCAAAACCAATGATGGTATGTTAATATCAATTAACATGGATGGGATACAATACCCCAGGTATCTGGAATTTTCCTACTGTGGAACAAGACATTTTAGAAGACTCAGAGAAAGTTTGGAACTGAAACTTTAAAAAAAATGAAGAAATGTGGTCTCATATTATTTCAACACTATCCAATGATTGCTGGTTTATCTAATAGTATATGTGAAAATTGCACAGTAGGAATTAAGTGTCCATCCAGTAGAAAACATATTCAAGTATATATAATAAAATGGGTAGCCGAAGCCTATTAATAAATATTATTTTCAAATACAAATGTATTTTCTTGGTATAGAATAATGTATATATGTGTAGCAGATCCTGATTTTTCTAATAATAATTTTTTTTAAAAAAATGTATTTTTTATTTTCTTTTATTTATTTATGTGTATCCAATACTTTATCAAAGTGTAGAAAGTAACCTAACCTAATAAAACCTAGGTAGGTTCATCAGAACCTAATTAAATCATAATTTTACAATAAAATAAAACAGTATGATGATCACTATAATGATTTTAAAGCTTTATTTAAAGAGGGAATCTTGTAAATTAACTAACTACTAAATACTATAGTTATGATATCATCTAATATTTTGTCAAAATTTGTATTAATAAAGGCATTTGGTTTTAATATATTAAATTAAGTTTTTTTTTTTATTTGTTTATTCTTAGGCACGTTCAAAAACAGTTTCTGTGATGTTTTCGTTGTTGCAATGATACATCGCGGTACTATGCCGTGCTTGTAATAATTAGTATCCTTTATATATTATTTATATCTTCGACTTTTCACACTATCTTTCTGACTATCTGACTTTTTACATTGTTTGTGTCACTTCCATTGTAACGCTATTTTAAAATTTACACATACATGATACAATCCACCGAAAATGGAGGTTCGCAAATAAAGATTGATTACACGCAAAAACGGATTTGTCAAAACAAGAGATTGGATATAGAAACAGCTCAGTTGCCACTTCCATACAAATATCAATCCGAAAATACCTATCCATTCTTCAGAGATAGATTTTAAAATGGTACGATCTATCGATCCGCGGATTGCTTATTGAAACACAAAATGCAATAAAATGGATTGAAATATCAATCTCGGATAGCGATTTACGAATCGAGATTGAATATAGAAACCCGCCGTTAGAATGCTATCGCCAATAAAGTAACCGCCCAATTTGAGCTTTTTTTTAAAAAAGAAAGCTAGTAATATTTCTTATTTTTTTTTCAGAAATATTACTAACAATCTTGTTAACCATTCCAACTAAGCTTAAGCTCGTGCTAGGACATGCTACTCCGACCTTACGATTCGCAGGCCGTACCCTAAACCATTAGGCTATTGAAGCTTCAGGTCTCAGTGGTTTTGCGTCTAGTTACTCTCTAAATAGGTTCAGGCTAAGCTTCCTAATGGCTGTGCCACCTCTAAAAAATCCGGTGATTTTAATTTTATTTCAAATTTAATTTAGCTTTACTGACTGTGTTTACTATCCTTTTAATATTTTATTGTAATTCATTTTTTTCATGCAATTAAAATACATTTGGGCAAGCTTATTTCTAGCAGTGGACAAACACAGCGTGTCGATGATAACGTAATTATAAACTATTTATTAATGATGGCAAAAAAGTATAACTTCCTACGCGCGTATTCATTTTTTAAATTTAATCTTATTCGTAAAAAATGTAGTAACAGTTAAATAACACAAGTTTTAATTTCAAATATACATAGTGAACTATGATTACCTACTTCACAATGAGTGCATATTTGTACCTGAGTAACGCTACCAGTTGGGGTATTTATGAGCATGTGAACAAAGTGTGCCCGTCAGCGGTTCTTAGGAACGAATTATTCGAAGCGCGCGCGCGGCTAGTTTGGTCGCATTGTACACTGGATGAGCCATACTGACGCGGTTGTTAATGTACGTATTTATTACCAATGTTGTGAAAAATTAACACTATAGACGAAGACGTGGGTAAGTTAGTCAAATATGTATCTGATTGCTACAATTTAATTTGAGACCTGAATGATAATGCTAAATAGGTCTACGAATTCTTTAACGGATACAACTTATTAAGATGATAGCTTGCTTTCCTGTTTTCGAGGCGAGGGGCTTTTTGGTTTTTTCTCGTAACTTTAATTGTGAGCGAATTTGATTGTGGTTTTTTTGTACGTAAGAATATGGCAACTCATTCCTACAACCCCACTGGGATACGACCCTAGAACATATCACTGATTATTGCTTAACACAGTAGCAATTGCATAAAATATTGTGACATAATCGCTCATTAATCGGATGGTATCAAATAAATTTAATTACAAGTCAAACCGACGTTGGTAAATGTGTTCGCAACGATGAATTAATTGAAATAAGTGACACACGAATTGGCCGGAGTGTGTCACAGATAGTTGCGATGAAATGTTTTGTGAAATTACGCAAAGTAATTAAGTCCCAGTATTTTATTAGCATCACAATAAATATAACAAACAAGTTGAACGCTTGTTTAAAATTAATAAAAATCTTCAAAACAAAAACCGACTTCAAATCGAATCAAATTGCTAAACGCTATTACGAATGGACGCCCTTCTTGTTTTTCGAATTATCGTAGGAATATTACGAAATCAAACTTAATCAGAACCTAAACAAACTTTCATCAAATGACTCTTAGAGTACATGCTTTCGACTAAACAATGAATCGTCGAAATGCGTTGGCGTGATATTGAGTTATTCGTCCATTTGTGGCGCACATACTCGATGCAAATTTAATACTTATGGTTTTCTCATGGATCCCATTGATCTGACAAGCTGATTAGATCAATTTAAATGGGACCACACGAGAAGCACCAGCTTGCAAATAAAAAAAATAATCATCAAAATCGGTTCACGCAGTTGGAAGTTATAAGCTAACAAACATAAAAAAATAAACAAGTTGAGAACCTCCTGTTTTTGAAGTCTTTTGAAAAAACGAATTAAATCTGTGCTAGACGTTAACTAAAAAGTAAAAAATACGCCATATGACAAAAGTTGTACGCATGGCTATTCACTTTTATTTCCGAAGTTTTATTTATTTATTTAAATCAACAAAAATTATAACACCGTTACAGATAATACCAATATGATGTTATAAAAACTTAGTTAAATATATATTATTAAAATTAAAACAAATAAAATGCTGCTTTATGTATTTTGAAATTGCTTGAAAGTTGTCCGAAGTATCTCTTCATCCGGTGAAGCAGTAAAGGCCATCTTCTCTGGCCAATCTGTATAGTTCGTCATTTAAAAAAATCTTTCACATTCGTACTCGTCTTCGCTAAAGATTGAATAGCCTCGCATTGTCATAAACCAAACAATGTTTCAATCAAAAAACGTATTCTATACGGCCTTTGGCGTATATTTTAAACACTTGAAGTCCAATAACAATAAAATTAACTCAGGATTTAAGTGAAAGTCTTTCCAATTAATCAAAAAATTTCTTTATAATGGAATTATTATATGTAAGTTAACGGTAAAAATCTCATCTGAAAGAATTATTCTCATTTTTCACGCTCAATATTTAGCTTCATATTTCACAATTTCATCAGAACTGCCACGAACTGCTAGACAATGTAATCGAAAATAAAACTGAAATAAATTTTCCTAGGAATACTTCAGAAACTATCCTAAACAGTTCGATATTCAAATCGGCTTTCAATTTATTGAATAGATTTGATACTCCCAGTGTTCATGTTGCAATAAGTTCTTTGAGTGGGTGGCTTCTATTCTTAGAGTATAAGAAAGTCAAGGGAACATTCTTTAATCTCAATGCAAGAGACAAAATCACAATTATATTTACGAGTAAAAACATAAATCGACTTCAAAATAGACTTCTTTGTTTTTCCGAATTGTACGAACGTAGGAATATTACTAAATAGATTTAATCAGAACTTAACGAAACTGTCATTGTTCAAGAACATCCTTTCCTATAAAAAATAAGTCATCGAAGTCGATTGTCGTAAAATTGAAATTCAATCGTAATTCATCCATTTGTCGAGTACATACTTAATGCAAATTAAAGGCTTATATAGTTTTCTTATAGATGCCATGGATGAATTGAACCACATCGGAAACACCAGCTTTCAAAGGAAAATAGAATCATCAAAATTGGTTCACCCAGTCCAAAGTAATGAGGTAACAAAAAATACAGGCAAACCAAAAAAATATTAAAATAAAAATAAAAAAGTCTCCTTTTAACCCTTTTTCAGGTAGACAGAGAATGCACCAAATTTATTAAGATGTGACTTATGTGACCTTATGTGACTAATCGAACGTGTGTCGCACCTATGAATCAAATCGTAACACCGTTTACTTAATTGCTTGAAAAGTTGTTATCATTTAAATTAAACAGTTAAGAATGGAGAAAAAACAGTGCTACGGTATTTTAGGATACTAAAAATGTACATGCTTTAACCATTTCTTAACCTTTCTCTAATAACAAAAAGTTATTAATATATAGACATGAGTTTTAAAAGAACACGTTACTCACCGTACCATTGTCGTAAATTCAAGCATAAAAAATATCTTGATAATAAAATAGTATTGAATAATAAAGACGCCAAAAACACTACTGTACTTACATTCCGAGAGAAAAGGAGACGAAAACAAGAGAAAATAAATAATGGAGTCCAATTAAGTAAGAAAAGAGGGATGTCCCCGAGAATAGAGAAACTAAAAGAGCCATGTATTACTTTGAGTGCACACGTCCTGAATGATAAAGAAAATGAGACAGGATTTATGACTGAAATCTTACGGGCGTGAATGAAAGTATTAGGAGAAAATGTTTCTTTTATTTTAAACATCAGTATAGGCAACAAAAAAGATAATAAATATTGCATTGTTTGTGTTCATATTATGGAGAATGAAATGTTTTTCAAAGTACGAGCTTTTTATACACAATAGAATAAAAATAAGCCCTCACGTGTTTCAACTCACGTGTCCTTACTGACGATAGACGGTAAGATGTCAATAAGATAACGTACGTATTTTTATATACTACATTTGTTTTGATAAAAGATTTTCCATCTGTCTATTTTTGAGAGGAAATTCTTAGGAATTGTTTTTCAGTGGCGCTTCCAGATAAAGCGTATTCCGTCTAGACTATGTTTAACCTTTGGCCGGGACTTTTTTCTAGACTTGATTTTTTCTTTTTAATTTGTACGCTCTGTGCAAAAAATGTTTTCATAATAAACAAATTAACAGATCGCATTACTGTAGCAAAAACAAATAGCTTTTTAACGTTTCCTATGATTGCAATTAAAACCTTTTTTTTTTGTTCACGGGGAGGAAATCTTCAACAAGATCTGGCGGGAAGGCGAGGTAATGTGGGGTTTTCACCCACTAAAACCTCCCTGGCGGCCCTTCCTCGGTGCATGGTAAGAGGCTCCGGGATCTCCAGAGCAACGCACCGGAGCCCCTCTGCACTGTGCTCAAGGAGAGCCCCTTTTAGTCGCCTTCTACGACAGGCAAGGGATACCGTAGTCTTATTCTTGAGAACGCAGAAACTACAGGGCTGTGCAATTAAAAACCTCGTTTAAGTTGTTACAGACACTTATAAGAAAAACACTCCGTTGTTTAGTTTAATAAGTGTCTGTAACAACTTAAAAGTTAAGCGAAGTAGACAGTGTCTAATACTTTGACATATACAAATGACGGTACTTGTTATGGCTCTCTTAGAGCGGTCAGCGAACGTCTGACCTTTTTTGGTAATCCTAACATGTAGTGTTAGCCGTTGAGCCGTAGTAGCTCAGCGGTGTGTAGTAACCATGCGCTCGGCGGTGAAGACATCGTGAGGAAACCTACATGTCTTAGAAAAAAATTCTTAGGCATGTGAAGTCTGCTAATCCGCACTAGGACTGCGTGATGGGCTATGCTCTTATACTCTCTTTACAGAGAAGGCCTGCGCGCGACAGTGGGACATATATATACTAGTATTATGTATATAAACGCTGTAACTTAACTTACTAACAGGGGATCTTATTTTCAACCGACTTCATAAAAGGAGGAGGTGCTCAATTCATCTACATGTTTTTTTAATATATTTGTTACCTAATATAAATGGATTAATAACGAATGGGTTTATAACTGGATAAACAAAAGCAGACCATGACTATAACGTAACAGGCAATCACGAAAGCGACCTAAATGTGCTCCCAACCGTCATCCCAATCATAATCCTTTGTGATGAAGACTTTGATAACAGTTTGTCCGGTTACGACATATCCTGAACGTCTGCTTCCTCGATCATTTGTAACTGGGAAGCTTTGGATATTGAACTACCTATATTCACGTCCTAAAATCAAGTGAAAATAGCGTGTCAAAAAAACCCAAAGAAGGGAGAAATTAGTATAATATATAAAATTTCTGCCTTCTTTGGGTCCAGAGCGCGCGTAAATTAATTTATTCACTAGTTGCAGTCCGCGATGTTAGCCGCGATTATAAACTATTTATTGATTTTTTTCCTAATATATACACTCGAGAGCAAAAATAACGGGTCGGTTAAGAAAGACGCCACATGGAGGGAACACCGAGTACAAAAATTTAAATACAAATAAAATTTAATAAAAAATACTGTATTATCCAAGTTTACGTAAGATATTCTTTTTCGTTTAAGTTTATGCTTTTTAATGAAATATAAATAAATTAATATTTTTTTATTTTAAGTTTATCTAATTGTCTATCATGTACAATTTATTTCAGCTAGCTAGAGTATTTATCTTCCGAGATATTCTAATTTTCTTAACCTACCTTTTATTTTTGCTCACAGCTATAGTTCGATAAAACTGGCCTCAGTTACCCCTTATTTCATCAGCTATCTGACAGCGATTATAGCGACAGCGTCGTTAAGGAATAAATCATGCATTTCAAAGAAAATACACCGAATAACACCATTCGTCTAAACGACAATGTTAATATGATCTCAAGATAGAGCAAACCGCTTTATTTGACTGCGTTATGAAATAGGTCGCGCCATCAAAAGATTAATAAGACGGAAATGGCGCAACAAATACATTTTGATAAAGTGAAATCGTCATAAAAGCTATGCGTGATTATGAAATACGACGCGTGAGCACGTCACATAATGGAAACAGGGTATTATGATAAGGATTGTACATTCTATTTCTTACGCGATAAGCGTATAATTTCAGAAGCCCTTGACTACTGTGTACCAAATTGAAAAGTTATTTTTGATGAGAAAATTTGATCATCAGATAAAAACGTGGAGAATCTTCAAAAGATCTCGGGAGTATGTGAATATACTCACAATAATCCCCCTGGAAGCCATCCTCGGTGCATGTTTAGGGGCAACGGGATCTTCAGAGGAACACACTAGGTCGAAGCACTGTGCCAAGAGAAGAATTGAGGATCAGGGAATCGCCCCGTATGATCTTCTATGCGGGCCCACTTTTTTGTTGACTTGATGGGAGGGAGGAGTGTGTGAAGGCGAGTTTATGTTAGGTTCTTATTCACAAACATGAGCCAGCCGATGTCGGCTTCTTCCTGGGTCCACTGTAGCGGAAAATAAAAGCCACCCTCGTCACCCGTGGACTCGAGGCCCCTTTTAGTCGCCTTCAATGACAGGCAGAAGATACCGAAGCCTTATTTTATAGAGCCCAGAACTACGGGGCTGGAGTCCACTTTTGCCTAGCAGAAGGAAAGCGTTGTAACGCTTTTAAGAAAAAAGATTCAATTCATTCCGGGTCAAAATAATAAGCAATAGCAACATATCAATGAATAGATATAAATTTATTGTACACCAAAATTAGGCAAGAAGCAAATTACAGAACTAAGGTGTATTTTACAATTCGTTGTACAATGGGCGACCTTATCTTTCCCAGTTAACCTTTGTAAATAAAGGAAATATATAAACAAACAATGGCTTGAATATTATATATGAAACAGAGGTTCCGATGACCAATCTATTATACAATATATTAAATACTACTAAACATGCTGTATCTTATTGCGAAAGTATCTTGTCTATCATTTTTTTTCCATAAAGCGCAACCACAGACTTCAGACCGTGCTTTTTCTAATGTACTTTGATTGTTTACTTTGTTTTGTTGATAAGAGTGCTACCTCTACAGTTACTACAATTTTTTTTAATACCCGATTCTTGAAGGTGGTGTTGGCGTTAGTCTATAATATTCGTATTATTTTATATTCGTACAATATTATATCATTGCCTATAATATTTGTAAATGTAAGGTGTAATAAAGTAATTTAAAAGAATCATAATTTAAATGAGGAACAAAGCAGTGGTTTAAATAAACGCGTTCTTCATTCTTGATAACTGACAGCAAAAGTACTCATTTTCGCTTTAAGCCTCATAAAACTTACATTAAAGGCAGGTAGGGTAAATACAAATTCAGGTCTCGTAACGCCTTTTATCTTTATAATAAGCCTCTTCAGGAGCAGCTGTTTTTATTCATGTGCCGTTCTGGTTTCGCTCGTATTTTACGTAAGACGACAACCCGTATTCAGTTGAAAAGGAACGATTGAACTTACAAAAAAAAACGTGTTCCATTATCATGCACTAAATTAAACCAGATTTAAATTAATTTGAGACGTTTTTAATATTGGTAATTTTTGGTAATATAATAACTAAATATTACCAAGCACCCAGCTTAAGAGGTGACGTGCATTCGATGATTATTGGCCCGATAGTCGTTTCTGCGAACGTTCTTATAGTGAAAAGTCTCGAACAACATCTCAAGAGACACAAACGCATATGTAATAACTTGTAAGTTTTGTGGAATGAAATAGTCCAATAACTAGTAAACTCTCCTTATTGTGACAGCGTAACGTTGTACAAAGAATTATTTTAACGAATACCGCCGTCACAACTGCGCGTCCTCACAATCTTTATACAAAATTAATTAGACGTCAAATTAAAATATTGTTTACAATGCTAAGTTTTTTTTTTTTTTGTTCACGCGGGGAATCTTTTTACAGACCATCCTCCGGTACCCTGGGTGGGCCCGGAGGGATGTGTGGGACTCGGCCTGGGCAGCCACTAAACCTTCCGCGAATGCCAACAATGCCAGGTTTATGTAATGTTCAATAAAATTATTTATTATGAATTAAAGATACAATAAGGTTTAAGTAAATTACTAAGATATCATTGGAAATAGTTATTATTCATAACAATCGCTGGGTGCCATGTGTTTCCAGCTAACACATATTATGTCATATTGCATTACATTTGATCGTTTCGAAATTGGTGGGATTATACGGGAAATCATAAAGTGGAAATAGGAAAACAAACGTCCCGATACAATAAAATTGCGGTACGCGATCGTCGCTCGGTCCAAATCAAATATTTAATCCGGCCGGCGTGCAAGCCGGGCCCGTTGGCGGTTGGCTGTGAACTGAAAAATGCCACGAAACGTATGATGCGAGCACAAATAATATTTTTAGTGAAAAATAACGCACCAACGCCGACTTTTTAAATTGATCAGGTTAAAAAGCGAAACGACATTCGTATTCATCGCTCTCAATGAATGAATGAAATAAACGCTTGAAAATAGTTTACAGTTGAATGGAATGCCTTATTCAAGTTCATTTAGAATCCATCTATAAGAACATTATAGGTTTAGCGATGTCCTTTTTTTAGGAAAGGAGGAAATCTTCAAAAAGATACCCCGCCTTCTGGGGGGAAAACGGCGGTTATGTGGGGTTTTTACCCACTAAAACCTCCCCGGTGGCCCTTTCCTCGGTGCATGACGAGGGGCTCCGGGATCTTCAGAGGAACGCACCGGAGCCCCTCTGCACTGTGCTCAAGGAGAGCACGTCCCGAGGGGGGAGGTTACTCCCTCCCCCCCTCTGCCCTCGCAGTGCAAGGCGACACGGGCCAGGCGATGTCGCCTTCTTCCCGGGTCCCCCTTGGCGGACGACAAAGGCCCCCACCCTTGTCGCCCAGTGAACCCGAGGCCCCTTTTAGTCGCCTTTTACGACAGGCAGGGGATACCGTAGTCTTATTCTTAAGCGATGTCCTGGTATGTAACGATATAAAATAGACTCGACCATTAAATTGTATTAATAGGTTTACGTTTTTCATTTTCAAAATGGCTGCCTATCATCTTCTTCTATATCCTCATATGTCATAAATATTGATTCGAATGAATTTAAAATAAAGTAATTTTAAGGCGGTGATAACTGAAATTTATTTTTATTTTTTCTAGTGCTTTATGGTGCCGGCATTTGCTATATGGTAAATCTCAAATCCTACATCATTTTTGGGGCGATTACATCTCAATTTCAATACAAATTCAATAGATACGAAACGAAAAACACTCAATTCTGACTGCTTAGATCGGCACAAAAAAGTAGAAAATAAATAATTAATATCAGTTGGTAGCCAAGACCCGAACAACTGTGACCGTCCTTGGTGGCCATGAATACTATAAAGTAGAATAGAATAAAAAAACACCTAGTATATGTACTCGAAACAAAAGCTTTCAATAGTGGTTCAGGCTAAGCGACGTATGAGCTATGCCACCTTTCAATCCGGTGAAGCACTCAAGGCCAGCTTCTCTGGCCAAGTGTGTTGTAGTTCGTCATAAAAAAAAGCTTTCAAATTTATTCTTCCGAAAACCATTCTCGTAAAAAACATTAAATCTATTATAAATAAATTCGAAATAAATAGTTTCGAATCTCATTCACAGTAAAACACGTGTATATCAAGATAAAATAAAAACAAATTTCAATTTATAGCGCGTCAAAATCCATAAAATTTGTTTCATTCACGGGAATTATATGCTTGGCGTAACGTCATTTAGGTCGATTTGTGGTATGGAATGTTCAATTGCCGTCGTTCACTGTGCTCGAATTGTCAATCAATCTAACCATCGACACCTTGATTACGACGCACTTGTCTGTAGTCTATAATATGATTAACGTACTAAAACATCAAATAATGTAAAATTTTAATGATTTCTTATATCTACGGATACAGATACATTGACAGATTTTATAGTAAATTAAAATATAAACTATTTTTGATTTGTAATTCTCAAGTTTGGAGAACTTAGAATAATGGCCTAACTATGTCCCACAGTACAGTAAAGAAATCATAGAGCATAGTCCGCACCGCGGCCCTAGTGCGAATAGGGTACACACATTTGAGATAATTTTCTGTAAATGTAGATATCCTCACGATATTTACCGAGCACGTGATAAATCAGCACTTAATTTTTTGAAATCGGTTTTTGTTTTTTCTTGTTAAAATACTTGTATAGGTGAAAAACATTGCTAAAAATTAGTGCTATATTTGTGGTATATGCCGGGCGCACCACTTGTCACATATGGGACCAAATAAGCGTGATTTCATTAAGCTCATTTTGAGCGGACAGCGATAGCTATCTCTGTCCACCTCGCTAGGGTTAAAGATACGTGACAGCTTTCATTATATACAGCTATACATATAATTTTATATTTTTTATACTTATGTATTTTATTAAACAAAGTCTAAGTATATATCGGCCAAGGAAAACTATTTGGGTTAGCGACGATAATCATGTGGTATTTGTAGAGCGCATGCGGCCTTGATTCCATAACAAGTCTGTTAGTTTTTCGTAGTTATAGTTCAGCAGCTAAAGAGCAAAATATAATAATATTCGGTGATTATTGGCGATTAGTTTCAAGACAAAAGTCTTTAACCAGTGCGTCCTCTCAGCCATGACCTACGATGCAGATACTTAGACTCTGACCGTTGGGCTGGTCCACATGCTGAAAGCAATGAGCGATGGAAAGAGCTATATTCGGCATTTCTCTAAGGGATAGAATCTGAAACGAAGAAATTCGACGGTGAACAAAGGTAGTCGACATAGCTCTTAAAGTCAGCAAGTTGACGGTTGACGGTAGATGGGGAAGGAAAGTCTTGGAATAGAGGCCGCGCATAGGCCGGGGAACCATGGGGCGATCTCCTTCCAGATGGACCGACGACATTATAAGGATAGCCGGAAGTGGCTGGATGCGGTAAGCGAAGGATCGTATGTGGTGGAGGGCATTGGGGAAGGCCTATTTCCAGCAGTGGCTAGACGATGATGATGATTATTGGCGACTACACAAAAGATTTGATCTAGCTTTCAGATGTTACTATTATAAAAAAAATAATCGACTCAGAGGCATAGGCAGACACCCGATTTCCATTTTTTACGGTGCGCGCCTACTTCTCTCGTTGCTTACACATCTATTCGTCGCATAATTGTTCGTCTCCAGTACTTCTTCCTTAAAAAGTTACAATGTGGTTGATACACATTAATTTTCTTAGAAAACGGCATTTGATTCTTGACATACAAAACAAAATTCACTTCTAAATTTGTACTCGGTATATTAAGCTCGAGCATTAGTGTATAGCCTCTATTATAGTATTTCAGTCGATTGATCGTAAGATCTCATAAGCTTTACAATAAGCTAGAATTGATTTTGTACGTAATTTCATTAAAGAAAAGTATATTTACGAACAACAACAAAAACCGACTTCAAATCAAATCAAACGTTATTACTCGTACCATTTTTCTATTTCCGATTTATCGTAGGAATATTAGGAAATAGAATTAAACAGAACCTAACGAAACTCTCATCTAACTAATCTTGAAGTGCATTCTCTCTAATAAAAAGTGAATCATCGAAATTGGTTGGCATGAGTTAACCGTCCATTTGTGGTGACATGCAAATTTTAGACTTGTATGGTTTTCTCATGAATCCCATTGAAATTGGCATACGGGAAGCACACACCTTTCAAATTTTTTTTTTTATAATGTAATAATATTATTTTTTTTTATAACATTTATTTTATTTTAATACTAAATAATAAATAAATGAATACTATAATTATTAATACAAATGAAAAGTTAAGAACTAGTTAAAAACTAGTTCAAATATAATAGAAAAAGAATCATCAAAATCGGTTCACCCGGTCGAAAGTTATGCGGTAACATTAAAAAAGAATGTATATGAATTGAATACCTCCTCCTTTTTTGAAGTCGGTTGAAAAGTATTTAAATCTTCTCGTTTTATTTTAAAAACAGTTACACAGTAAAAAAGAGCATTTAAACAGTTTAAATGCTAAGCTTTTTTACTAAGCTGTTACGTTTGTGAATATGTTTTTACATAAAAACAATTGCCGAAATTTTAAAGTTAAAATTCTTTCAGATCTCACACTTACCAAGAAAAGTTAACACATAATACGAAGTTGTTTGCGTGAAGAAATCTCGAGCCCGGTATTTTTCAGAGTAGTACGATGTGTCGAGAAGTTCTTTGGTCTCTGGCGGAATATGAATTAACTGCATTACCTTCCACTCGACAGTTTCTTAACGGCACTCGGACTGCTAACTTACGCTGTTAATAGGACCTCGTAGATTTCTTAATTTTCGCTCATGTTGTTTTAGCAATTACCCTTTATTTTTACACAAAGAGAGAATTCTCTCGACGAAATAATAATGTGAGTATTTGTCTTGCTCCTTTAAGTTATAGCTTGTGCCGATGTTTTTTAGAATTAAATTTATTTTTGCTTTGGATTTATTATTGTCACAGGCAGAAGAATTGAAGCAACCTTCTCTTTTTTTGAATTCGGTAAAAATACGTTCGTTGTTACATGTTTCTTTTATATACCAATTTAAAGATGCTGTCTCAAATACATTATGATTTGACATTCCATTTTGTATTGATAAAATAAATAAAATAACTTTATTTTTTAAGTTATTTAAACAGTGATTAAAATTAATTTAAAAGTTAATCCGATTCAAACTTACCAAGTTTAAGTCTTATATCGAACACACTGTGAACCCATCGCTGAGTGATTTTTTTATACTTAAAAAACCGAAAAAGCAGCTAAGACGACGAAGCGAAGCTGCGACCATCAGATCGTCCGACCGCTGAGCCATTAGGCTATCACTGCATTTTAGATCAATTATAAATATTAACTAGACCCCATTATAAAATTATAGCTCGTAAAACAGTTGAACATTTTCACAATGCCATTATTCATTTCGAATATTAACTCGTCGTAGTTACCAGTCTGCCTTATGATCAATTTAATTAATGTAGTAATGGATACATTTTGACAATTACCTTTAAGTTAATCATCATTTATTCTAACCACAATTCTGTGTTTGTGGTAACTCTTAGAAGGACTTTAATATGATTTGTATTGCTTTTTTAATATGTTTAGTTTTTTTATGTTTTTTTAAAAAATAAAATTTTTGTTTAATAATGTCCTATCGGTAATGGTTCTTTTACCCAATTTACGAACTAAAAAGATGTCTTCCGTTCACTTGTCAATCGAGACAGCTTTTTTAAAAATAAAAAGAAAAGGAATACATCTACGAAGGTCTTATATGTTACATATAAAATATAAAAACAGTAATGAACCACCTTTTTAACACTATAATGACGGGTGTGAGAGGTATTTTTTTTAGTACTAAACAAATTCACGTTTGGCTTCTATCTCGCTCAGGTATCAGGTTATCAGGTATGGTTACAATACAGTTAGTAGTTACACATATTGAATCATTACTTTAATTTTCAATCTTCCAACCACTTAAGTAATAATTTCAGTAGTTACAAAACTACAACCGATACACGATGCGGGTTTCATCTAAAAATAAAACGTAACGCGTACGCGCTATGAATAAAAATAAACAGGAGAGGCTTATTATGAAAGCAATTGCGAGCATCGTGCCTTGAATTCCTATTTATTGGCTGAATGTCTTTCTTCGATAACTTATTGGCAATAAGTTGAAACAAATTAGTAATCAACATGATCTATGAAATAATGGGATCTATTTATCAAAACGATCGTTATATTTAATGTCCTTGTTTTTATATAAATATAGAATACGGTTGTTCTAATTTTAAATACAGGTCCCGCTCTTTGGAGCTTATCAATAGGTCATTGGTATATTTATAGCCTTATCAATATTGGATTTATGATTTAAAGAACTACCCTACAATCATCCATCCAAATGGCGCAAGACAGAAATGTCTGGAAAGAAATGGTGACCAGGGCAACGCACCATAGTCACGTCCCTCAGTCATAAGCGTACGACACAGAAGAAGAATTGAAAGAACTTTTTTCTGAACGTTTGTTCGTAATAAGTAATTAATTAGATTACTTTTTTGTTTATACATGTGATGGGGAAGTGCAAGCAGATTATGGCCACCGAAGGAAGACTAAGGTATTGGATATCCTCAATGTCCTAGCTGAATAAAGGCTACTGTTATTGAATTATTTAGAAAAAACAAGTACTCCAACTGCCGTAGTGGACTGGGTCCATAAAGCAAATTTGAGACTTATATGGATTTCTCACTGATGCCATTGGAAGCACCAACTTACAAATAAAAAAATAATTATTAAAATCGGTTCCGTATCGGATCACAATTAATCTTATTTGTAGATTCCTGATGTTTCGAATATTTTACAGCGGACATTTTCACGGAAAGGGACTGAGGCGTTTGACAACCCTTCAGGTGATCGTCTGGTCTTGATTATTTTACTGTCAAACATAGACCCGATCTACACAGAAGGAGGTCACAGTATGTTGGTTTTATTCAACTAGTAATATACGCGTAAATATAAGAAGTCAGACAATTTAAAACGCAGCTACTAAGTACCTACGCTGCCGAATATTGTAAATAAATTAGATATTATATGTATAGGATTAATTATTATGTAATAGTAGTATGTATTAGTATTTATTGTATATGCTTATTTAAGTTTATGTATACCGGATAGATTTATGGGTGGAGTTTTCGCCAATAAACTGCTCTGGCAGTTTGGCAAAACAATTTATGTAAATGTAAACGAATCTATTTAGTAAATAAATAAATTAATAAAAAAAATATATATTGGAATTAACAATTTAATTTTAGTACCAGGGATCGAACTTATATGTCACATACTCTAAGCTACGTATATATTACAAATATATTATCGTCGTAGAAAAATATCCAAACAAATAATCGAATACGCAATGTAATTGTTAAAAACCATTGCAACCAGGCTAAGCGTACCTCATTCATTTAAAAGTGTAATTGTCAAAATGTGTATCCATTACTCGATAAATTAAAACGATTGAAATGCAAAGTGGTTCCACTGCGTCATGGAAATATCCGCTGAAATGAATTATGGAACGCCGCGGAACTTTTGAATATTTTCCAAACCTTTGAATAACTTTTTAACAGATGTTGAAACCCTAGCAGTTGCTTTATGTAACGCGATCCCTATCAGATATTAACTTAATAGGCGTTAAGGTCATAAAAAGGCAAATGAACATGCAATATGTAAAATAGTGACAATTATTAAATTACTACAGTGTACGTAGTAATTAAAAAACGATTTCTTTGTTTAGATAACGAAACGATAATCTGTACCTCCTTTTAAACCATTTGGAAGCGTTAATAGTCTAATCGTTTATGGAACGGGATGCGAATCGTAAGCTGGGTTCGTGAACCATCATCCCCTAAGACAAGCCTAAACTAAGCTTATAGAAATAGACATATTCTTTATTGTCATAAAATATAAAACATCAAAAAAAAAGAAAAAATACAGTTAACGAAAAAACGGACAATAGGGAGATATGATGCCTATATTGGACACCGTCTTAGCATATACCGTCGCAAGGATGCGACAGCGGTGATTTTCAGCGGTGCACAGGACTACCCTAAGTCGTGGGCACGCAATACTACATTTACATGGAATTTATACAGACAACAGACAATAAGAGTACAATAAATATAATACGTGGCTATATTTAGGTTATTTGGTATGGTTAACAGGAAAATTAATAATATTGCGAAAACAAAAATATTGTTAGGATTCTTTAAAAAAAAATTCAAACAGCAGAGACAATTGCTGCTCGATCCACCTCGCATATTAGATTCCGGTACACGTCACATACCGGGGACAACTTTTACTAAGTAATACCTCCTCCTTTTTTGAAGTAGGTCAAAACCTACAATAAATCCTTTGATAATGAGCTGATAGTATGGTTCTGTCTGTCTCTGATCCAGATTGCAGATGTAGACAGCATCCAGATAGAAGTGACAATAGTTGACTTCCACACTGATTTTGAAGCTTCGATAGCGTAAGGGTTTACGATCTGCAAAACGTAAGGTCATATGTTCGAATTCACCATTGGACTATTAACGTGAAACATCTCCTAGCTTAAGCTTAGTTGGAATGGTTAATAATATTTGTGTAAAAACATTGTTAGTATTCTTTTAAAAAAATCAATTTCAATTCATATTATGTTTGAGTTTATAATAATAGCTTAGACTTCAAATTTACTAGATGACATCCTATTTAAAGAACATCAAATACGCTTACTTAGGTTAACTTTCTCGATATTAATCTATAGGGTTCCAGAATCCAACTGTTACACAAATCTAGCACTATCTCATGCATGTTCCACAAAAATATACTATGTATAAAAAATCAATATATATGATGTTATCGTCAATATGTTATAGTAAAGATTTTAGAAAGAAACGACTAGCTTAATAATAAAAAAATAAAATAAGGTAAGATATTTTATAACACATTTGAAAACATAAATGTAAGCGAGTCTGAACTTCATTGAAAGGCAAACTTGTTACGTGCGGAAGTATCAGCGATCATCGTTCGTCGTCACTCGATTCACGCCCGATTAACTTGTAACAGAATTAAAACGACACGGAAAACGATTGCAGCGCTTTAAAGCCCTCCGCCAACAGCAGCATACGCTTTAACGGCATATCATCGATTGACCACACCTTGATTTTAAAGAAAACTTAATGGTATTAAGTTTCATCTTCTGTGACATTTACTTTTCATAAAATTAAAGCGGTAAACTATGAAATAGTTAATAGAATTAAAAAATAAGAATGCTTCCAAAATATTTGCTAAGTACAATTTCTTTACGCTCGCTTCACTTGGAGAGTAAGCTGGTGAATGGTTTACGAAAATTGTGATCGGGCGAGGCGCCCTGTCCATGTGCCCCCGAGCGACAGCGAGATCTTACCTAATACCCACGTGTAAGAAGAAACAAAAATAAACATCACTGTCATTCGTGAAACAAAATATGTTACCGCGAAATATGAAATTGTCGGTATTCATCTACACTGTAAGTTTTTAACCAGTTTATTCGGCCAGTAAATCCATTTATAAGACCACATTTAGATCGGTCGTAGCTGAATGTTATTTCACACTGAAATGTTATTTATTTTCGAACGGCGCGTTCTGTGACGTATTCATTCGGCTGCGCTCTCGTAAATATTTGATATCGAGTGAACGACACCCGTCCCTACTTGAAGCTGTTCGGTAGACGGCGCTTTTTAGTAATTTCATTACAAACGACGGTTCGTCTGATTGTACTTGCTGGAAGGACTTAAAAAAAGGAGTAGGTTCTCATTTGGAACGTATATATTTTTCTTATGTTTGTTGCCTCATAACTTTGAACTGGGTGAACCGATTTTGATTTCAAAGCTGGTGCTTCCCGTGTGGTCCCATTACAATATGGCCATATCTAACAATGTCATTCACATCAGGCCAACCGATTTCAATTTTTTTTTATGACGAACTACACAGTTTGGCCAGAGAAGCTGGCCTTGACTGCATCACCGAATTGAAAGAGCTCTTAGGTCGCTTAGCCTGAACCACTAATCATTTTTTATTATTCATTTTTTATTGTACTTCAAGGGCAGTTTGATGTATGTTTGGTTTGTTTCTGATTATTTGAATTATTATTCGTAATATTCCTACGATAATTCGGAAGAAGAAGGTTTTTGTTTTTACAAGTATATCTATATATACTTGTTTAATTGCAGAATGAGAAAATGACCACTTCGCTTATCATATGAAAGGATCAGATTCAGTAGCCTTTGTGGTCTTTACAGTTGTCGATTTGTTTTAGTCGATTTTTTTTTACTATTCATTAATATTTTGTAAAGGCAGTCATTTATGAATCGATTTTCATTTTTTAAATTTGTAAAGATTTCATATTTCAATTAGCTCCCATATTGTTATTTTGTATTAATATTGTTGGGGTAGGACCTTGGTATTCAGCCCTGTAGTTCTGGGCTCTCAAGAATAAGACTACGGTATCCCCTGCCTCTCGTATAAGGCGACTAAAGGGGCCTCGGGTTCACTGGGCGACAAGGGTGGGGGCCTTTGTCGTCCGCTAAAGTGGACCCGGGAAGAAGGCGACATCGGCTGGCCCGTGTAGCCTTGCACTATGAGGGCACAGGGGGGGAGGGAGAAACCTCCCCGGGACGTGCTCTCCTTGAGCACAGTGCAGAGGGGCTCCGGTGCGTTCCACTGGAGATCCCGGAGCCCCTTGTCATGCACCGAGGAAAGGGCCACCGGGGAGGTTTTAGTGGGTAAAACCCCACATAACCGCCGCCTTACCCCAGAAGGCGGGGTATCTTTGAAGATTTCCTCCCCGTTAACAAAAAAAAAAAAGGACCTTGGGATTAGACTGGCCTAGGGTCAACAAAGATCCCCGAAGGGTTCTCGGCTTGTCGTGCCGGGGGGGCTCAGTAGCCGTGGTCCGCCTCCCCACGGTGAAGCTAAGAGGAACCCACCCGCCGGCCCGTGTGAAGGGCTGGCATGGAGGGGCTGCAAGGCGGGCTCCAGGCTCAGGAGCCTGTCCATTGCGGCCAATGTACGAGTCGCGGGGGGAGAGGAGTGTTGGTGTGTCGTTGCCACTCTCCCTATCCCCCGCGACTCAGCGGTGCCGCACCGCGAATGCGGTGGTGGGCCGCAGCGGGAGGGGCGACTCTCCTGCTGTGGCCGTTGGAGGGAGTCGCGGGGGGAGAGGAGTGTTGGTGTGTCGTTGCCACTCTCCCTATCCCCCGCGACTCAGCGGTACCGCACCGCTAATGCGGCGTGAAGGGGCTGCGGCGGGAGGGGTGACCCTCCTGCTGCGGCGGTGTGGCTAGCGGCGGGGCCAAACATCTTGACCGTCGCTGGGGGCTGGGTGGACGAGGTCAAACTCGCACTCCCGGCCCCCATGGCCTCCAGGTGACCGACTCGGGGGGGTTTGTCACCCGCTTGCGGAGGCCTACGGAGGAAGGCGCACCTTAGGTGTTCGGGTGCGCCTTGCCTGAAGGGTAGTGGAGGAGACGCCGCAAGGCGTCAAGTCGCGGGCGGGGCCGCGGATGTCTCTCTGTTCCCGTGGCCCTGCCACCATACGCGACCGTGGAGGAACACCCTGTGGGGTTTAGTCGGTGAGGGCCCGACATAATTCGTCCCTCCCCCGGGGGGCGTTTACGCGGCTAGGTACGTTCCCCACAGGCTAATAAAAAAAAAAAAAGGACCTTGGGATTAGACCGGCCTAGGGTCAACAAAGATGTTCGCTGAAATTATACGGAGTCTAAGATGTAACAGAACTCTTAGGGCACTAATAATTTGGGAGCATCTCGGCTTAAGGGCTTGGGCGGTTATTCTAATCGCATTAGCGTTCCGATTCTAGGGCCAAACCGCGCCTTGGGTACGTTTGGTAGTTCTATCGGAAAACTTTTTATAAAATAAAGTAGGGTACTTTTAATCCAACTTTCTATTCCCGTCTAAAATACTAACGCCTCATATTTGCGTAAAGAAATCAAACGGATATAGCAGTACACGTAGCAAATTAAGAGAGAGAGAGAGCTTTACAAAGTTTTCTTTGAATATTAACGTGTGACTTCTCGGTGGAAGCGGCGCGAAGAAACTCTCGAGTAAAGCAGCTAATTCATAGTCCGTCGGAGACCAAACAACTTCTCGCCTTACATAGTCAAGTCCCAGTTTTAAAGTTTTCCGTACCGTAACAAGTCCGGGATACTTGTACTGTATCGTTCTCGGTTAAGGACTTGTCTACCACGTATTGTAGTACATTTCTACAATACATAAGTCAGTCAACTTTCGTTAGCCATATAACCGTGACATTTATCAAAAATATACGCGTAAGTTCTGCAAAGAACTCAAATTATGAAGAGATAAATTACGTAAAAGACAAGCTCTTGACTTTGAGAGTTATTTAGTAGGACAAGTAATAAAGGGCGTTGTAGCCAGTGAAATTATTGGGCTTGCGTGATTTACAATTTCAAGTTGACGATTGTAAACGTATTGTGCTGAGCAGTATGGTATTTAAAAATCAATGGCCACTTTGTTTGTAATGAACTACACAGATTGTCCAGAGAAGCTGAACTTTACTGCTTCACCGGGTTGAGAAGTGGCATAACTGTTAGGTTGCTTAGCCTGAACCTCTATCATTGGCTGCGACTTTACTATGGGTAGGGTTAATTAAAATTTATAATGAAATCGAATTTTCTTAATTATATATTGTGAGTTATCTAAATGTTAATTTAAAAACAGCCTTAAACATATTATAATACCGTTTTATCATATAATATGATTAAAAAACGGACCAACTTACAATTCTCTTGATATATGTACTGTGTGTTGGATTTAAGGATACTCTGTTACCTCGAGATCTCAGATATTCGGGTATTCAAATTCTCTAGCACCGCACATTTATGGCTTTTAAAACAACATCTGTGGACTCCGATTTGATGTCGGTGTTCCGGGGTGTAGTTTTAAAATCTACAACTGTATTACACAAAGGAAATTATTAACAAGGAAAAAACTCCGTAATAAATCAGAAGTACTAATAATAATAAACGCGATATATGAATTGAAGAAGATACACACTAAAGATGTGGACATAAGAATAAGAATGTCTCAACTCCTCAGTTATGTGGGCGTATCTGAACAGCGGCGACCACTTAGCATAAGAAGATCAACATGCTAAAACATAAATGATAAGACATCATATGTATACACCTCACAATAAGTAATAGTACATAAGAAACTTATTTATATTTATGACAAAATGTTAGTGCACAGTACTGGCAATTAATCCTTACACAAAAAAAAAAAAAGGGTCAACAAAGATGTTCGCTGAAATTATCCGGAGTCTAAGAGGTAGCAGAACTCTTAGGGCACTAATAATTTGAGAGCATCTCGGCTTAAGGGCTTGGGCGGTTATTCTAATCGCATTAGCGTTCCGATTCTAGGGCCAAACGTATTCTAGGGCCAAACCGCGCCTTGGGTACGTTTGGTAGTTCTATCGGAAAACTTTTTATAAAATAAAGTAGGGTACTTTTAATCCAACTTTCTATTCCCGTCTAAAATACTAACGCCTCATATTTGCGTAAAGAAATCAAACGGATATAGCAGTACACGTAGCGAATTAAGAGAGAGAGCTTTACAAAGTTTTCTTTGAATATTAACGTGTGACTTCTCGGTGGAAGCGGCGCGAAGAAACTCTCGAGTAAAGCAGCTAATTCATAGTCCGTCGGAGACCAAACAACTTCTCGCCTTACATAGTCAAGTCCCAGTTTTAAAGTTTTCCGTACCGTAACAAGTCCGGGATACTTGTACTGTATCGCTCTCGGTTAAGGACTTGTCTACCACGTATTGTAGTACACTTCTACAATACATAAGTCGGTCAACTTTCGTTAGCCATATAACCGTGACATTTTTAAAAAAAATATACGCGTAAGTTCTGCAAAGAACTCAAATTATAAAGAAATAAATTACGTAAAAGACAAGCTCTTGACTTTGGGAGTTATTTAGTAGGACAAGTAATAAAGGGCGTTGTAGCCAGTGAAATTATTGGGCTTGCGTGACTTACAATTTCAAGTTGACGATTGTAAACGTATTGTGCTGAGCAGTATGGTATTTAAAAATCAATGGCCACTTTGTTTGTGATGAACTACACAGATTGTCCAGAGAAGCTGAACTTTACTGCTTCACCGGGTTGAGAGGTGGCATAGCTCTTAGGTCGCTTAGCCTGAACCTCTATCGCTAGTACACACAAGGGTGCCCCGGTGAGGGGTAACCTCGGCTTGGACGGTTACTAACTATCGTCGATGATATCGATATTTGTATCACGTTTTAACACTTTGTTATAAAGAGAACATGGACTCACTAAAGGGGATGGCAGGCCAAGGTTTGTTTCGTTCAGAGTGTAAAACAATTTTCCAGCCTTTTGGTTATTCGTTCGCAGTATTAGAATTAGATTATATAAGTAGGAAAGCCGTATCCTCTTTCTAGATTGATCATATCGTATAATATCATGTAATGAGTACTTTTTTCAATATATTTTAATACTGATTAGATTATCTAATTAACAATACAAATACTAAATAAACACTTTTAAGAACTGAGGCGACAACAAAATCATAGAATTAGATATAAACAGAATTATGTTGAATTCAAACGTCAAAAGATTCCTCGGTTAAAATTTTAAAAGTTGAGAACAACATTTATTATGTTCAAGTTGACTAAGATTTATTCAAAGAGCCGGGCAAAGGAATTAATTACTTAAGCGGGCGACCGCGGAACGAAAGAATTCCCCGACTTCAGTATTATAGCGGGCGCTGTCGAGCACTGCATCTCGGGTGGCAGTTATTTAAAGCTCCGGCAATATGTACGGACTTTATCTTTGCAAATGAATGCAAACAGGGACAAGGAATGTATCGTGCTGTAGTTTTCGCTTAAATACGTTAAAAACTACCTGTGGATTTGTACTGGCTCATTACGAGAACAACACGTCCTAGCACTAAGAATAATTTACTTCTCATTAGTGTAACATGAGAATATTTTAAGCGTACATTTCAAGAATTGCATAGACTTAAAAATGAGACCTAACTTGCAACACTAATATGTGAAGCTCTGCGGTGTAACTTAATTTTGGGATAACGAGGATAGACCGCAAATGTAAGAGGTTTAGTAAAAAAGTTATTTAATTGGAATTTAGAATTTAAAATATTTCAATGTTTGTCTATACGCTATTAATAGGTTGTTGCAGTTATATTAACAGTCGCAGTCACAAATTGCAGCATACAACGTTAACAATTAAAGCAGTTTTCAGTCAGTTAAAAGTTTCCACGCGTGTAAAGCGGATGCGAAATACTGTTGGAAGTTGTACAACGGTTGCTTTTTGACACTTATTTTCAACACGGCGGAAAACATTTGAAAGGCATTCAGATAAATAAAACCTTTCTCCTTCATTGCGAGAACTAGAGGCGTTGGAAAATGTTAATTCGAAGCCGGGCACAGATTTCAGTTTCCATACAATTTTTTAAAGTTTCATTAAACTACCAGTTTTAATTTTTATGTTGTTCATTTGTCTTTATTTTTAATTAGAACATAAGACTTAAATTGAGATGCCGGAATAATGTGTGAAAATTTTGAAGCAATTATAGCCTAATGACTGTACTTGTACGATCTTATCGTGAGGGATTCGAATCCCAGTCGTATTGTATCAATGAGTTTTATTAGCCGTTCTCTGTCTACCTTACCATCTATGACATATTTCACAAACTTGGTGACTACAGAAATAAACTCTCAAGTACTGTATAGTCATAGCTATGCCTGTCAACGGGCGAGTCATGGTGAATGCTAACGCAACTCAATCTTGCCCTATCACGGCGAAGGAATGCACACCATGGAGATGGAGTTTCAGTCGGTAAGGGTCTCTAGTTGGCGGAGCCCGACATATCCGTCAGAATAGAAACCAGAATATATAATATACTTTTAGGGCAATTAACGTACATACCTGGGTCATGATGTGCAGACGGAGACGGGGCGGAGAACGCACTTGAGCAGCCGGCGCGTCGGTTCAGTCCTCCCAGATCAGGTACTACGGATAAAATAGAATTGAATAACACAAATAACTTTAGACTTTTATTTCATGCTATCATTGACTACTCTCCAAATATATTTCAACTCTACCAAGAAAGGAAACGCAGTTCTCGACATAGTATATTTACGAGTAAAAACTGAATAATATAAAAAAAAACTACTAAATTGTAGTAAATAAACCTCAAAACAATATGTAACGAAAACGTGAACAAAGCAGAAACGAGTAACAAACTTATGTATATTCCTTTTGTGCATATTACGTTTAAGTTCCAACACTTGAGATGTTAGCACTGACTTAACTGTAAATGCTCTATTGTCGGTTAGCAAGTCGCGTCAAGTAGATTAGAGGAATCACCGTTATGCAGCGATGTAAACATTATTACTGGAAATGTATATATACCTAATTATAATGATGTCTGCTCGAGACAAGAGGCTTACGCGAGCTTCGCTTCAAGATGCGCATAATTTGCATTATTATAGCGGAGAGACTACAGGGAAACAACTGTTGAGAAGCTGTGAAAATATGAACTGCTTTAGTCGCAAAGCTATGATAAATAGACTAGCTGTTAGTGAACTAGTTATGTGTTACCTGAATGAATGTTGCAATCAATTGCTTTAAATAGAATTATAAAAGACTACTTAAAATATTGTTTTTTATTTATGAAATAAATAAGTTTATTATTGTTACACAACAAATTAAAACTTATTTTGACATACGGCGTCATAACAGATTTTTGGAAGTAAAACTTCTTTACTTGGGGACTTGAGAGTTAGGTAGCGTTACGAATAGTGTGATAAGGCGAGGCCAAGGGAAGTTAGGAGGGAGATATAAGATGGTGAAGGTAGAAAGTGAGGTGCGAGCACAGATTTTTCCATCTCTCTCTCATAGCCAGTTACGCGTCGTATATCTCTGTATCACACTGTTGGAGCAAGAGAGAGCGGTGCGTGCGCACATTTTATTTCTCTTTTGAACTATCGTGTGTATATTATATTTTGTGTATTTATTAAACATATATACGTATATAAGTATACATATATATAAAGTACATATACATATGTATATCTATAGATGGAACTAAAAAAAGTTTTACTTCCGTTGTGTGGTGTCTATTTGGAGCAGTGGAGCTTGATTGTGACAACAAATATTATAATACTTATTTTCGATTTTTGTAGCTTTCTATCGGTTGTCTCGATTCATATCTGTTTTATTTAAAAATAGTACCTAGTTTAAAAACTCTCGGACCATATTTTTAATAACATCAAAGTTAAATAATTCATGTTCATGCAGATTGCAAACTCAACAGAACATGTTCAGACGCAGATTGTTTGCGACAAGTTTTATTTGTACCTCTCTCCCTGTGGTTTTCGAAATCGTTGTAAACAAAGAATCACGTAGAATAATGTCAGTAACGGGTAATTTAAGTTGAAGCTGAAATGCGAACGTTTAAATTTACTTTATAGCAAGATAAATAAAATGAAAATTCCATAGAGTTTTTATTATTCTGAATTAAGGAAGCATGTTATAATGAGGTAAAAGGCGGCTCTCTTTACAGAGAAGGCCTGTGCATATATAAAGGCTGTAACTTTAATTTATCTTTAGTTCAACGTTTTCTCAACGTGTCTCTCCAATGCTTTAATCGATTTATATCAAATCTGATTTTTATTGTAGAGTATTAAGTTTTGCTATCAAATTCTATGTAGTTAGGTTCTTGTAAATTTGCTATTATGGTGTTAGCAAACGAATATCTCAAAACTCAACAAAATAACATTGGGATGAACGTAGAAAATGAATGACGTTTTATATTTAGTTAACGCTTTCGTTTTTATGTACATCTAAATATGTACTTCTACCACTTCGTACTAATTCTGTTTGACGAGCTAAATTCCTCCCACCTTTTAAAAACTTGTTATAGCAGCATTAATAATCAATATCATCATAGTGTATTTAATTTATTGATAACTTATTTCTGTAGGTACATTAAGTGTAGATTATTTAGTATATGTATAGATTAGTTAGAATATTTGTATGTGTATGCCATTGTCGTGTTTTGTTAGTATATATATAAAGATTGCCTGGAAGAGATCACTCATAGATATGTTCGCCTATTGCAGACCTATTGCTTCTCGTTTGATTTCGGTGTACAATAAAGTTATATCTACTTAGACCAATCAATGATCTTTGAGAATCACGTAGAATACTTTCTTATTCCTGTGATTACGATAACTTAAATTCAAAGATCTAGGAAGTATTTGTAAATTTTGTAGTGGAGCATTCGTTTTAAATTGAACGGAATAAGTCACATTTACTTAGAGTTAGATTGCTTACATTTTAAATATATCTCGGTGTTGTCACACATTTATCCCTTGAGCAAACAAAACAAAACGCTGAGCCGGCGAGTCGCTTAGTGCCAGGCTTTCATGATTAACTCAAACAACTTCAGTGTTCGCCGCGTTTTCATTTTTCCCGTCATTTTGCTTCTTTGTATCAACTTGTTTGTGCGAGAGTACGACGCCGGTGTTTTTCTCAGCGGAGATAACAAATAGGTTACGCTGCTTAGATGCTAATGAACGAGTATTACTGAAATGAGATTCCGCTAAGCCGTTGGAATTAAATGCAACTTCAACGCGACGAATCATTTTTCGCGTTGATATTTTATTTAAAGACATTTGCGTTGTTAATCCAATGTACATAACAAGTTTAGTTATGTACGGTTTCTGGTCTTTAATTTAGATTGAATTTTAGGCTGCGCAAAAACTGTATTTTGGGAGTTTATAATGATAGGCTGAGCGCCGTCCTTGTTTTGCGTCACACTACGGTACATTTTATTTATTTACTTTGCTTTTGTATTTATTATTTTCCAGTTTCGAAATAGATGCATTTTGATTATTGGCATAACGTACATAGGTTACAATAAATGCTTGGAAGATCCAAGCGTTTCTAAAATTGATAGTCTTGAGCAAGGCTATCAATTTTAGGCGCAAGGTGGCTAGCCATTCGGTGTTTTACAAATTACGTTTTGGAGAGTGTGCACAGTAATTACACGAGTTAATTCCCCCATTCTACCTTCGGTCATTTAGATATTCGACGAATGTTCACCCAGTTATAGTCGATGTTCCGCGCGTCCGAACGGAACGATTTGGGTCATCGCTCATCGTGCATACAGCAAAGAAGTGGAACAAATTGTCAGCGTCATTTTTTCCGTCTAATAACTAAACTAGCGCGTACCATCTTTCGACTAAATCACCACTTAACATCAGGTGGGATCGTGGTCAAGCGCTAGTTTATACCCCATAAAAAATCATAACACCTACTCTAACGTATTTAAATCGCCTTTGTTGCATCAAAAGTGTAAAGTTCTTATATATCAGACACGATTTATTATAATAATTATTATACGATTGAATAAACCGAGGTTTAAGTTAGCATTATTTATGGTCACAGCATTGAAAAGGAGCAATCGAACTTACGGCTGACCTGATCTTAAGTGATCACCGTTGCTTGTAAACATTCATAACCCGGAAAGTTTAGATGCGTTACCGGTCTTTCAAAAAGGAGTAAACTCGATATTTGGTACCCCAAATCGTATAGGTTCAAAAACTTAATATTACGTTTATTCCACAACTTTTTATTTATTTATTAGACAAAATTACAGTTGAACCAATGCAATGCTGTAGCTAAATATACTTACATTAAAAATAATAAAAATAATTAGCGTGTTATGAAAAATAAATGAATAATAAGAATGTTTAAAAAATGCCTTCCACACACTTGTACGCAGCCGCAATTGCGACTGGTTGCAATAAAACAAGATGGAACCAACATTGAAGCAACCATTCCATTCGGAAGTTTCGGTCTCCAAAATGGCCGTTTTGTAGGCGTCCACGGCTTCTTCAGGTGATGAAAATCTCTGACCACGCAATTTATTCTTTATTTTAGGGAAAATTTAAATAAATAATCGCTCTTGAATTTTCTAGAGTCAATTTCATTTTCTTAACGACTAAAAAAGTTTGACAAGACCTTGTGACAAGACCGAGAATCTTTTTTTAAATAATATATAAATGGTATTCGATTTTCAAAACCAAGGGGTTTGTAATTAAAAAGATTTTAATATGACAGGAATAGTGGAAATATTCCATTCCCGATACTTTCAGTGCAGCCTATGTATTGTATTAATAAAACCAACTACGAGTACGAGCGATAACGGAGAGTTCTTTGATAAGTTAACTTGATAGGGGCGTGGAAGAAAGTTACGCGAAAATCGAACAATCGTAGAACGACATCTATTAAGATAGAGTCGATGGAATATTTGTCTAAACTGGTATTACGGCAACGTTAGATTATAACATTATATTACTTTTATTAAAACACACAAGCCGTTTAATTTAATAATATCAGTAGCTTAGATTAACTCTAAAATTGGGGCGAAAATTAACACTTAATCTCCCGTGACCTTAGGGCAGAAAATTAATCAAAGACGTAGAGGAAACAGAAAATCCGTGAAATTTGTTTATTGAATTTTCTAGACATATTTTATTAAATAAACCAAAGGCGAATGTAAATTGAATTTGAAATAGTCCCGATAGTGCTGATTTGAAGTCTGGCCGGTGGACGGCTGCTTAGATAAGTGGCCGCTCTTTAATATCTGCGGAGTTGGAACACTGCCATCGCCCGGCTACAAACTGTCATAACGTCTGAGTGATAAGGGGTGGCGGATAATTTTAATCAATTTTAGCCCTTTTTAAAAAAAATATTTCATAATTAATGCAAAATAGAGAGTAATAATGATATGTTTTTATTTTCCTCAAATTATGGTAGGAAGAAGATGGTAGAACTAAGGTAAGGCGATTGGTGGTTGGAAAAAAACGCCAGTTTAATTATTTATTTTTAAAGAATCGACGCCAATTATGTATTTTGTACTATATTATTTTTTTCCTGTACAGATTTTTACCACGACTCTAACTCTAGCTTTTGCCTTTTAGCTAGTTTTAGCTTTCATCGGAAGATTATCAAGACATTCTAATACCTCTAACACTGCTTTACAGACTGCCAAGTTAGGGCTTTATAATTTTTAAGTAAACTTATAATTAAAATATTTGTTTATGGTCGTCTGTCCATGGTTTTTTAAGGTATAGAAATATTTTTGGAACAATATAAGCCACAAGCTTATATAAAAATCGATTAGTTTTATAAAGAAGTGCAAACCATAAAGTTTCTTATAAATTTGTAAGACAGACAATTTGTAGGTTTGATGAAAATCGAAACAAAAATTATGTTCCTTCTTTTACTTGAACCTCAAAATTTTCGTAGTCGGTGCAAACTGCACACTGCATTTCTATAGAAACAATTTTTCTTTTGAAATTGTTGTAAAGTCTGCAGTAATTTGATGGGAACAACTTAAGAGATCGCCTGTATTAGTGAGTAACAAATATTTAAAAGTCTAAGAATTTAAATATTTACTTATTCTAATTTCAAGATTACGTTGTTGAGCGACAATGAACACCTCAAAAACTTTTGATTACAAAAAAATATTGATGGGAAAAAATTAGAATTGCTATAGTTTTGTGACGAAACTCAGCTGATTTACCAGAGAAGATGACAGCAACAATTTTATCATATTTGAGAGTTGGTAGTGTGTATAATAGACGCAATGGTAAATTATATAGTAGCAATGGCAAACAAGAAAGGACCTCGGCTTGCGTGGTTATCGAATTAGCATACCGACCTGAAGGTGCTAAGGCGGCTTTCATCGGCAGTTCACTGACATAGTGTTAGAAATAATATAAAAAATATTTACGAAGACAAATTCTTCAAGCCACAGAAGGACGTAATGATAATAAAAATACAAAGCACATCATGCCTTAGCTCTGCGACAGAATGATACACAACGGTTTTATATGATAATAGGTGTTATCATATAATAAGGGAGCACCTCTCGAGGCCAAGACTCCGCATTGACATCTGCCCGTCTGGCGTCATGCCAGCCAGTTATCTGTGTAAGTATACGATGTTTTAAGATCTGCTAAGTACACTATACCATCGAGCTTGCGGAAAAGATTCGAGAGAAAGTGTGTTATGTTTTATGTTGGAGCTAAACGACTGTTTATTATTTACGCAATAACCATTGACACGAAAATGCTTTCTATGATATTCGGTGAGCATATTAGTTATTTCGAACGGTTTAATTATGTAATTCAACGGGTTTCATCTTGTAAATTGGTACCGCCTTATATCGATTTAAATTTATAGTTTACATCAAAAGCGATGACTCTCTATTTGTAATTGTAAGTAGGTAGGTACTAACTACTTAGCATTTCCAGCAGTGATGAAGTAGTTAGTAAATTCTATTTATTTTAAGAATTTACTTAGCTGTGTTACGTCTTTTACCACGGGAGAATGTTCTGAGAAATTATATGCATATGAATTAATTGTATGCGTATTTATTATATTTTATATGCAATCCTGAATTTTAAAATCTTTTATACCACGTACCGCCACTTGTACTTATATGATAGGTCATTCGCCTAATTTCCATAACAAGTGTAATAACAAGTTTTTGTGGGATCAGCTATTTTATGAATTGGCACGACTTGGGGCCAACAAATGTGCTATTTTTTTAAAAGGTCTGGACCTCAAGGGCAGCTGTGATCACCGTCCGATTAACATCCGTCGTTGATCGGACGGTGATAGGCAGGCTGGTTTGCTCTTATTTGTAAATAAAAAGATCATAAAATTTATAACTCTTTTTTATAGCTTACCGGGATGTGGATGTGTATGCGTATGCTCAGCGGGAGGCTGCATAGACGATAAAGCTGATAAAGGCGTGTATCGGGATCCTTCTTCACGGGGACATCCCTCCTGTATTAAATTATATAAAATTATTTTAAAATTAATGTAACAATATAAAATAAAACAAAGTACAATAGTATGTGCTTAAGATATAATATATATGCAGTTAGCAAATGTCTCCACACGTATTTCGTTTGCAGAATGACTAGAAATAAGTAACAAATCTTGGGTAATTCACAAGTTCTTTAACGTCGTACTGACATTAATAACTATTAAACTACTCTCTCTACGTTGAATTTACCAAGTTAATTATATTAATTAATAAATATATGAAGTCACAGATCAAGGTTGTCTACGATTACGTTAATAAGGTTTAACGGTTTAGACAATATAATCTCCGTCAAGGGTTATAGCAATGAAACTCCCTTCGCGTAAATCGTTTACGGCTCGATATATGGCTTACGTTCAAAATTCATCGTTTACTGTATTACCAAAAGGCTTACTTTTCCGTGTTATTATTAATTCGTAAGAGATGAAGGGTAATGTGAGGATGAACACCCGAGGCGTGTTTACATAGAACTTACTTTATTACCGGGCATTAATGAGGCTCAAAACGCCTGCAGTTAAATTTTCTAATTTAAAGAGGTAATGCCGTAATTGAAATCATGTATCTTTTTTTCCTGATGAGCCCTTGAAGAGAATTGAAAATTAGTTTTGTAAATATGTAAAATAAACAATTTTAATTACCTTTTCACAGTTTGCTGTTGCCGTTGTCTGGGTATGACTTGTTGATGAAATACGGTACTGCATTCCAGACACAGTACAAAAACCCTCGTGAAGATGAGTTGAATATACCCCCGTTATTGTAACGTCTGATTCTTGATTAACAATTACTTCAACTTTCTGTTTCTTGTCGGTTATTGTACCGTCTTCAGTTTCTTTTTTAGTGTCCTCATTTTTTACCTCCGACTTTACGCCGGTAGTGGTTACGTTTTTTGATTTATGGGTAAAAGATTCGTCACTGCACGAATCTGAAGTGGTGTCGTCTTTGCTGGACTTTGGGGATCGTTTTTCATAGCTAGCTGCCAAAATGGCCGTGGCATTTAAGCTTGCCATACGCTTTTGTACTACCATGTCCTTTAAATCCATAACGACCTCATTTCTGTTACGTTTTTTCTTAACAGAAATGCCAGTGGTCTTCTTCATTTTTGGTGGTGGTTTTTCGCTGTCGGGTTTCGCAATAGCAGGCTTAGAAAAGCTTTTCTTTTTTTCTGGAGTACTTTTATTTGTCTTTAATTCGAGCTCACTATCCTCACTCGAAGACGTCGATGATTTAGGATCCCAATATTTACCTGCACTCCTTATTCCGGGAACTCCACGTAAAGTCCTTTGGGGCAGATTATCATCGGAGCTTTCGGAACTTTCGTCTTTTTTGTCTTTCTTAACTTCATATTCAGATTCAGAAGTGCTAACTTGTTTTTCTATTTCCTTGGATCTGTCTTTCTTTTTAAGTGATGTTGTTTTCGACGTACTTGGTATCGCTTGTCGGTCTACAGTTTTCATTAAGCCTAATTCCATATGGGTTCGGCTTTCATTTTCATATAAACAATGAACTTTCGCTAAAGCATTTAAGGATGCCATTCTATGTTTTTTGGGCCCTGTCCACATAGACAGTAGTTTCAGTCGCCTTTTGCTCGGTTTATCATTGCATAATAAGGCAAAGTTGTCTTTGAGATCAGTAAGTGAATCTTTTGACAGTTCTTTTAATTCCTTTGACGTCGATTTTTTCTGACTGTCCGTAATACGTTTAAATTTCTTATTTTTTGTCTTTTTTGCTTTCGGAGTGTCAGATCCAGACGATTCTTCTGATTCATTGTCGTCATTAGAGTCCGATACACTTTCTTCTGATGAGGTATAATGAAGAGATTTCTTATTCAATGAAAATTTAGAACTATCGATTTCTTTATCGGATAAGGTACTTTTCCTTTGTTGTTTTTTAACTAAGGGTTGCTTTGTTGTATTAACTTTTTCTGTCGACGGCGCGTTTTCGCTCTTTGGAGGCGGAGATTCGTTTTCAAAAAATTTAATAGGGCTAAATGGTTTCCCAGTAATACTCGATTTGCGTGCAACCATTTTATAAGATTTGCTCACAATAGGTTGCGGTTTATCTTCCATGTCTTTCGAAATATTAGTTACATTCGAAGCTGTATTCGGAATTTGTTCACCGGGCTGGTTCTGGCTATTAGTCGACTCTTCAGAACGTTTGTTCGCTTTAAGCTGTTTGACAACTTCTTCAATAGGTCTATGAGGAGAATATTTTTTCCTTTCTGAATCTGTTTTTTTATCAATGACAGTTCCTTTAACTCGAGCTATTGGCCGCACTCTGCCTATACTTTTGTTAACAGGATTACGAAAATCAGACAAAATACTTTTTGGAGAATCCACTTTATCCGTAAAAGTATACACATCAAACTCCGATCCTTGTGATACTAAATGATTAGATGCATTTCTTTCTTTATTGTATTCATCATTTTTGGTTTCACATTTCATAGTTAGGAATCTCTCAGAGGCGCTTAAATTTCCTTTAGAATACTTACAACACTTTACGTCTATATCAACCGTTCTTGGAGAGCGGCTAGATGTAAAAAATTTAAGAGGACGTTCATTTTCAGATTTAGGCGTTTCTAATTGACTTCCCAATGAAATACTAGACGAAGTACTATTTAGTGTCGAGTTGGGATTGCATCTTTTGCTTTCAACAATGCTTTGTACATTACTTTCAACTTTCTTTTCATTTGATGTTTCAGCAGATAGTACATCGGTACCATGGGCCACCTGTTTGTCTTTGTTATCTTTTTGTTTTTCCCCTTTAATTTTATCTTCTTTAATTAACTTTTCTCTATCCTCAGATTCTAATTTCGTAACATTACCACTTTTCTTTTTAGGGTTTTGTCCTTTTTTATTTGCAGTTTTTATCTTAAAAGAACTTTGAGGGATTTTTTTCACCGCATCTACATTTATTTTGTACTTTACATCATCACTGTTCTCTTCAACATTATCAATTACAACCGTCGATTTTGGTTTTTTAGGGGTTTTTATACATTTTTTGGCCGGAGCCGGCTTCGTACTTAAACCGCTGGCAGTATTTTTAGACGTGTCTTTCTTTTCCTTTGACTCCTTTTTAGATTTTTTCGCCGGAGAACTAGTTCTTGATTGACTAGCTTTAGATGTTTCAGCTTTTGCCGTCTCCGATGAAAGCTCTTTTGTTTCTTCAACTGGAGGACTTGCATCGCTCTTTGAACTTGAAGCCTCATCTTTCTGTGTATTTTTCTTAGGGCCCTTTAAGAGTGTTTTTTGGAGAGTTTTCGCCTTTTTTGGTGTGACGATTTTCTTTTTAGTTGATTTGGAGGCCGAATTTCCTTTAAAAGCTGTTTTACCCGGAGCCCCTTTCTTAGGTAAGGTTTTCGAAGCTTGTGACCGCATTGTCCAATATAGTCATTTAATAGTTACCGTCATTGATGGATTGACGAAGTAGTTCACATCCTGAAACAAGGAAAGGTAAAGTTAAAGATATCACGACAAAAATAAGAAGATCAGCAAATAATGAAAATCATTGAAATGATTATCTATGTACCTATAAAGTGTTATTCTCATTCGTAACGATAATATACGATTCGCATTAAAAAATAATATACAATATGCCATTATAGAAAAGGTATTGCATAGGAAGTGTCGGTAGGGACGAATATCGTCTGGGGTCATGCAAATTTTTTTATAGAAAATATATACATTTGAAATTAGATTTTAAATGCGCCACTAGATAACGTGTTGTTTAAGAAATAGTAAATTATTCCTTTAAGAATAACACCGACGGTAATTATTCGCGACGAAACAAAACAGAAGATTGTAAAAAAGCAATTATTCAATGGACGCACGACCGGTCTGAGCACGGATGGTAAAACTGTTCCGATAAAAACGGCTTTGCGAATGTTTTTGAGGAATCGATATAAAATAACGCCGTTATATAGTTTCATAGGGAAACTTGCCATTGACGTACGATATGTATGTATATACATTATAATATAATAAACAATAAGCTCTCACGTCTCACCCTACCGGGGTAGACATAGTCAGCTTTGCTGTCCGCTTTTCACCAAGCAACAAATTAAATTTAAAAGTAATAATCAAATCAAGCAATACCTATCAATAACGTAACAGGTGAAAGGGCTAACTATTATAACAAACCAGCATCAGTCGGCAATAGATAATGAAGAGGTATGATTCGCACGGAATCGTGATAATTAAGCGATGAGGCGAGCGGCTTTTGTCAAGTTAATCTAATAAAAGCGCTCCAGTTGCGGAGTGTGCAAGCATTCCTTTGTTTGAAGCAAGACCTTTATTTTATTGTGGACCGCCCACTTCACTATTACATCTCTAGGGATTTCTCTCATATTTCACAAAGTTATTCGTTTAATTTATTTCAATGAACATTTCACGTGGACTCTTCTTAACTTTAAGCTAAGCGCGTTTTTTTAGAACGATCAAAGCTGAACGGCTACGCGGTCTGTGCGGTTACACCAGGTTTACGAGAGGTGGCGTAGTTCGCCGGTATATCTTCGGTACCTAAGGTATTTTTTATACGTGGGGAATGTCTAATTACCCTGCCGGCTAAAACCCCACCGTGTTTCTCCCGATGCCTTTAGTCGGAACTACGGGGATGCTTTACAGTGCACAGTGAAGTTGGAGCTCTTCACACCTTTTATGAATGTGCACAGAAATACAGCGTGAGCTTTCTGGAGACTTGGTTTTAAGCATGGCGAATGTCCTAAAGACCGACGCCTATGCCGCGCTTACGAGTTACTGTACTACTCGAGGGACGCAATACACCCTTCTCCGGTCAAACAGTCAAGGTTACCTAATCCGGGTCTACCGCTGACGTGAGAGGGTGAATGCTAACGCGACTCTATCTCTCTCCTTCATGGCGGAGGACCGCTCGCCATGGGTGGATTTAATCGTTAGGGCTTCCTCTAGGTTGACCCCAACAAAATTTGCCCACTTCCCCAGCGGGAATTTCCTCCTTTGAAACGATGTCCAAAATTCGCTTAAAACGTCAAAAATATCGCAAATTTTGTAGCGTAATTTGGAGACAGAGGCGCTCAGGAGGACTCTAAGATCATCGCCACCTCTCATTCTAGTAGAATTATACAAAAAAATCACACTAACAACGGAAATCAACCCTTATTACCATGGAAACATTTTATAAAAATTAAATATAAGTGTGAAAGGCGCATAAAAACTAAACGCTTTCAACTGACACTCTTTTTATTTACAGCGGAATATAAACCCCTAATATGGTAAAAAATAAACCGTGAACATTTTTTTCTTCTTTCATCATTATACTTTGCAACTGAAATACTCTTCAGGCCAACGAATTTTTAAAATGCGACTAGCGTCTAATATTTTCGCAAGGGTGAAGCCACTCGTTTCTAGACGCACTTGTGAATTTTACAATTTAAAAAATAGGCTATATCCCGCTATGTTAATTGTGACGTTTCTTTTTTATCTTTTGTTTAAAATGACTACTAATAAACTATCATTATAATAGTGGTAATAAAGTATACAGCTCATCTTAACGCAAGTCTGCTATTGCCGAGTTTTCGCTATGACAACCAAAAAGATAATTTAATTGCCATTAGCCTAACAAGATACCAAAAACCGTAGCTTGTTAATTTCACTTAATTTAACCACTATATATACGAGCAAAAACAAAAACCGACTTTAAATCAAATCAAACTTTACTACATGCGGACGCCCCCTTTGTCTTTCCGAATTATCGTAATAATATTACGAAATAGAATTAACCAGAACCTATCCAAACTTTCATGAAGCTGGAAGTGCCAGCTTTGTAATAAAAATCATCAAAATCGGTTCACTCAGAGTCGAAAGTTACAATCATGAAAAAGAAAACTTACAGACGAATTGAGAACGTCCTAAAAAAAAATCTTATTGGGTCGCAACAAATAATGGTAGAAAGTAATAGAAGAAAGAGATCACATTTTTTAAAACACAAAGGTCACTCTGCTAAGGCTAGGAATTACTAACAGCTTCGAAGAGCGAGTTGAATCTAGAGTTAGACGAAACATACAACGACATATATACGATATGTATATATGTGTATATATTATACACATAGATAGAACTTTTTTTTTTTTTTATTGGGGACTTTTGTACTTTTGGGCATGTCAGCCCCATCATACCCTAACCTACGCACACACACATCGGTCTCATGAAGCGAGAAAGAAAGTCGTCAATGTTGTATGGCCATAGCCACCAGCTTCCTCGCTCCCTCTGAGTCTCTGTCGGGTCAGACAGCAGCATTAAGAAAACACCCACATATTGCTTCCTCAGTTTTAGACTATCTTTTTATTCCGCTTCATGTTTGGCAAATTCCCCCATTATGTGGGCACATCATCCACCACTTGGCAAATGTCACAGTTCGGTGACTCAGCCTTCCGCATCCGATATGCAAAAAATTTTGCAGGAAAATATATAGATATGTATTAATAAATATACTAAAGAAGTTTTACTTCAGTTGTGTGGCCTTAAACATGCTCATTTTTTACTTGACAGTTCTCTGGCTCCTTTCGACGTCGGATCTGATGTACGACGATAAATGTAAATAGGGTAAATATCAAAGGTGTTAGGCTTAAATTACAAATAAGCGATGTAATTGAACTAGATATGCTTTCTAGTTATGCTTCGAGCTCGTGCACAAGCGGTGAGAAAGTGATCTCGCCGCCGGACGTTGTATACTAGCACGCACGGGGCTAGTCCGGGCTTATTTTTTACAAGAACAAGTATCATTACAAGTAAGAACACTAAACTATATAAATCTGCCAATATCTCAATCAAAATCATTTTTATACGATTTTTAAGTTCCCTTATATATGTCCGTAATATAAGGCTCTATGATCCAACACAATTGAAGCCCTTTCAATTATCATCATCGTGCCTTAAGTTAGTTTAGTTAAGTATTTCTTCAAACAAAAAACGGTTCATTGGTGCTGAGTGTACAAAAATTACAAGCTAATTGGGAAACTTCTCCTTTTCTAAAGTCGGTTAAAAAGTGATGTAACGAGAGGACATTCCCCGTAGAGCAGTGATGTACCCCGTTAATAACAATGCAATGCTACATACAATTTATATATACAGCACCGCGGGACGGTCGAGCTCCTAATCCTCGCGACATAAGATTCTAAGCTAGCTGAACGTTAGCTCGGTGACTTAACTAGCTATAACACCTTTTAAATTGGTATACCAATGTCTGCAAACAAGACGATGAGACATTTTCACCTACACTACTCGTACTACGACCAGTAAAACCTAGACTTAAAATGTTCAATTGTTCTGGACTTAACACAACTTATAACGTTAAACGAGCAATTCACGTACATTAATTTCACGTATCAAAAGCTATAGCTAGCTTAACGTCTTGACTTTGTCCGGATCAAAAGGCTTGATTTTATAGGTTTGACAGATAAATTCCACAGATAATAATATGTATAGTTTAGCAACTTTTAGTCCACAACGTTAAATTACAGATTGCAAAATAAAGCGAACTGGAAGCAAATTACAACTCCTTTTGTGTAATAAATTAAAAATTAGTTTACCACAGCAGCTGTAGAACATGCGGCGTCTCAATTCACGCGCATCGGAATAAAGATTTATGGACTCGGTATAAAGAAATCAAATGTCATAATTGTAAACAAGCGCACGCAAGAGACCTTTATTACTTTTATTGCATGTCTGCCATTCATTTTCACTTTTGAACGGCGCGTCGTCTCACAATTCTCCTCCCTATTGTGGGATAAGGAGGCGTGGAGAGACCACTATACGTGAATACAGAAAGGGCGAGCGCGGCACCTTGTATAAAACACGACTTTGTCAACTCAGTTACGGAATGTTTTGACGTGGAAATTTCTGTTCCCAAGCACCTCGTGCTTTGTTAAGTTTTCTTTTTCGAAACCGTCGCATTATAGAATATTGACATGAATTACGAAATAATGCGTACGTTATAACGCGTATACGTTAAATAAATAAACAAGAATGAATTTAATATTTTTCATATTTTAGTGCAGAATATAGAGATTTATACAAAAATTTCTTTAGCTTTATCTATATATATATGTGTAAATATATGTTTATGTGTATAATATAGCCGTGAACAAAAATAAATGGTAGCTTAAGAAAGTTTGAATATCTCGGAAGATAACGACGCTAGCTAACTGAAATAAATTTGTGCATGATAGACAGTTAAATATACTTAAAATAAAATAGAATATTTGTATTAATTTATTTATATTTCATTAAAAATCGTAAACCTAGTGTAAATAAAATTAAAATTTAATGAAAAATACTTTATTATCCAAGTTTACGTAAGATATCCTTTTTCGTTTAAGTTCATGTCTTTTAATTAAATATAAATAAATTAAAAAATATATTTTATAATTTTTACTCACGAGTATACACAATATAATATAATTGTTCAAAAGAGAAAGAAAATGTGCGAGCACTGCTCTCTATTTCCTACAAATTGGTACAGATACTCGTAATAGTGCCATTCGTCCAAAAAAAAAAAAGAAAGAGAATGCATGCTCCGCACCTCTTTCTCTTGCCCCAACAGTACAATTCGAAACGTAACTTCCAATCGCCGCGCCCGATCACTGTTTTCGTTACGCTCTCCTCACCCATTCAAGATTCAATCAATCATATCTTGCCTTTTCAAGTGTAGGCCTTCTAATTTATCTCATCAGATTTCGTGCCTTGCAAGGGATTGTCTGGTCGACCAGCGTAGGTTCGTCACAAAATATATATAGCACGGCTACTGTACACAAAGAACGTTTACAAATAAAACTATTTAATCTGTGTAAAATATGAATTAACAAAACTGTGTCGGTATGTAGTGAAATTGGAATTTAAATTTTATTATGTATGTTAAAGTTTCGAGTATTCGTAAAGTATACTCAACAATGCTTTATGCAACGAAAATGAAAAAAATGGATGGATTTTCAACTTTTATCTTTTGTTAAATTAACGTGCAAATTGTTTTTCGATATTTATACATATTTACAGTTCATTCGCAAATGGAATTTAAATAAAGTTAAATTGCTTCAATATATGTTTGTATAACTGACGAAAAAGTTTACTAATAGTGACCGGGTTTGTTTTTAAATATCGACCGTAATGTATGTCGAAAATTGTCCTAAATGGCTTATAGAAATTTTTGAAAGCAAAAATAAACCCCGTCGAATAATCTAATTCTCGTCTGTGTACCACGAAAAAAATAGTGATACAGCAATTTTTTTCTGGTATTTCTACTTTGTTTGAAATAGTTTTTCGGATCTAACGTAATATTGGATATTTGGACAAAGAATATGTTAGTAAAATTTCATCTTGCTCCTATTTCTAAAAAACAAAAATTATTTTTAAAAGGGTTCTGCCTTTTTATTAACCCAAACGGGTAGACAGAGATAGCAATCGCTATCCGTTTATGAAAAATAGTTATGTAAATTGTTTTTCACGATGGTCAAGATTAAGCAGCCTCATATTTACAGGTAAATCCGTATTCTGGTGACGTTTTAAAAGCTTTCGAGTTAAAAACAGACAGGGACGACTACTCTGTCTGCCCCGAGAGTGAATAGGCGTCTTGTCTTCCGAATCCGTGCACAAGGAGACCGAACCACGATCAGTTCCTTAATCTGACTAAGTAATCTAAACATTGTTGACACCCAAGTTTATTTCCCAACATTGGTTCGAACTTAGAAGTATTGTGTTTCACAAACCATACAGCTATCCAAACTTTTTTTTCGTGGAAAAATTCCAGACTAGCACCGACTAAAATCCCACGGTGGTCGTAATATACGCTATCGAAGAGTCGTACGATCTCCGTAAGAAACGAAAACCCCATGAGCTCCGCTGAGCTAGCCTGCCGTCTCAGGGCCTACGTCAAAATCGTTAATCGAAATACCTTTTTTTTTGTTGACAGGAGGGAAATCTTCAACAAGATACAGTAAGTTGTGGGAAGTTCTTACTCACTAAAACCGCAACCCCGTGTAGCCCTTCCTTGATAAATGGTTCCTTTGTACTATGCTTTGCAACACGTCAGTTAGGTTAATCTCCCTTTTTTATGACGAACTTCACATATTGGCCAGAGTGGCTCGCATTGCAAGGCGACACGGGCCAGTCAACGCCTTCTTCCCCGAGTCATCCGTAAAAACATCCGAAAAACCTAGCGGGTTATTACGACTACGGCTATTTATAAAAATGTATTAACGCGATACTTTTATTGTGTTCAAATTAATATTATTCCAAGCTAATTTATTCAACCGTAAAGAAGAAATTGTAAATTTATAAAAGTAATATTTCTTAAGTTCGACTAAGCTCGTCTCTATTCAGTGAGTTCAATGCCAACAATAGCTTAAGCAACGTATCTACCTTATCGGTATAATTCTTTTGTGTGTCCGCTTCTTTCAATTTCGAACTTTCATTGCTTCTACTATGTAAGTAACAAAAGAGCGCCCATAATAATAAAATTCAACAGCTCGTGAACTATCCTCTTAGTGAGTGATATAAACGCATTCAAAGCGGGCATTCCGGGCGATCGCTTCAAGTTGATCGCTAGCAACCCGACTTCCATCAAAATCAAAATTGTTTGAAATTTTAAGGTTTTTTTAAGGCCTCTGCTCTTCTAAACCTAGTAGCCATGCTCACAAGGCTACCCCAGGGTACTGTGAGCGGCGAGATCAATTAACACACATCTGAGCCCGCTGCTAGTTTGGCCCTTTCACACAAGTATATTTAAAAGTAAAAACAAAAGAATATATAGAATTAGTCAGAACTTACCCAAAGTCTCAACAACTACTTTTAAAGTACGTCCTTTCCAATACAAAATGAATAATTGAAATCAGCTGCCGTGCTATTGAGTTATTTGTCAATTTGTCGCGCACAAACTTAAGACTCATCATTTTCTAATGGATAGCAATCGTCACTGCAAAGCTGGACTTTGCAGTAACAATTCGACGGTTCACACAGTCGAAAGTTATGAGGTACTAAACATAAAAAAACAAAGACGAATTTATAACCTCCTCCTTTTTTAAAATCGGTTGAAAAAGACATATTTTGTTAAATACATGTAAATAATTATTAAGCTATATATATGACCCTAAGATAGAATTACGTCCTACTCGACCGTGGTGAAGTGATTATAACGAAGCGATGACGTCATCGGCGCGCTAAAGGTCACGAAGCTATTGGATAGAGCGCCAAAATTAAAATGTCGCGTTACAAAAGCTTTCAAAAGAGTACTTTACAATATTTCTAGTACTATCTCTCAGTTTTTATTTGTATATTGCAAGTTTGGTGTATACACAATTGCAGCTACAAAAATACAATAAAAACGCGGATTGAATGACTAAATTTGAAACGCAAAAATTCTGATAAACTTCATCCAATCATGTCCATCAAAGCATAAAACGGAAAGCAAAAAATACTAACCCGGAATTTCCTATTTTCAAATAGACACACTGTACACTAAATATTTCGATGAGCAAATTAATCGCGATGCTTTTAATGATCATTATTGCATTATCTTATTGTTATGCATTGATCATTATTGGTTTAGGATACGGCTGTACGAATAAAAATTGAACTATCACCTAACACAAGCTGAACTTTATTTGGAGTAGTTAAGAGAATGTTAGTAATATTTGTTTTTTTTTAACAACATACACAGAGGTTACATAGCTCTTACGTTGCCACCTCTATAATCTATGTACATAAAAGAGAAAGTGTGTGGGTATGTTCTATATAGGCTCCGAAACGGCTGGACCGATTTCAATGAAACTTTCTGGCAATCTTCAGATTGACTTAACGAGTAATCCTTACAGGATTGAGAATTTGGTGACGATCGGAGCACTCCTCTTTTTGAACTATCAAACAAGCCATACGTAGTACTTTTATTTCTGACATTAACTTGAGCCCGGTATGTTTTTGTATAAATGATAAGAATGATATTGTATTTACTGATAGTACATGGGTGTAGGTGATGATCTTCACATGCTCGAGAAGAGTATGAATACGGAGAGAAATAGATAATAATAACTTTACAAATAATAATAATAATAACTTTATTGATATCACAAAAACAAACATGTTACATATACAGGAGCTCTGTCTCATGAACTAGGTACAGTGTACCTGTATCTCGGGAGACAGTGCCTTCCAGAGTCACAAACAGTAAGTCCTGCGTACAATAAGTTTTTTAATATAAGTTAAGTAAATTATACGATAGTTAATAATTAAAAATATATGAAAAAAACAAAAATGTGTGCAAAAGGAAAAAAAAGGGAAAGAACTACAGTCATAGTTGAGAAGTTATGCGAATGTGTAGTGTGTGTGTTTGTGTGAGTGAGTGTGTGGTTATCATGAGGTTAATAATATATTTTCAATTTGGGTGTAGTCCTGATTCTGCAACCATTTTAATAACAATCCCTTGAACTTACGACTGTTAAACCTTGTGAGATAATTAAGGTCGAATGGGATTTTATTATATATCCGTGGTGCAACAGAGATATAGTGGCGTTGTGCAAAGGTGGACCTTGTAATTGGCACCGGGAGACGATACCTTCTTTTTTTAGAAGATAATCTTTTTTAAGAGAGATAATTTAATATATTGTGAGAGTTAAATTAAATATTGAATAACGTAAGTTAATTGTTTAAATAAAATAAGCGGACTGGGTACGCTAGTAATATAATATTTATAAAAACTGTCATGTATGAATATAAAAGACCTTTTGATTGAATTACTTTTATTTAAAACTTAGTATACAAAACGACTTTTACTTACTTACTTTTACAAATGCGCGTACCCATCTTCCTGAGTGAGCAGTGACTAGCGAGAGCCAAAAAGAGAGAGAAAGCGCGGCTGCCTCATACAGTATGCAAAACAGGGATACCACAAAAACAAATTGATATTAATCTTTCCATTGTATATTTAAAATTGTGATCAAATAAATCCATTGATCACTGACCTGAAACATTGTTTATAAAGCCAGTGAATATGTATGTAAATTTAAAAGCCAGTTGTTTTTTAATCTGGTTCCGTAGCGTGCAAGGGAGTCAAAGAGTGTTGGAATTGGAAATCGATCCATCGACAAAAACCGAAGGAAGCCAGTGGATAAAAAATAAAACCCGGTCAGTGTCAGTGCAACAGCCGCGCTCTGTTCGCGTTACAGGTTTATACTTATAAATGCTAGTTTTATGATCATATTATTTATGTCCTTTTTAGTAATATAATATAGCCGTGAGCAAAAATAAAGGGTCGGTTAAGAAGGTTTGAATATCACGGAAGATAAAGACGCTAGCTAACTGAAATAAATTGTGCGTGATAGACAATTAAATATCCTTAAAATAAAATAATATATTTTAATTAATTTATTTATATTGCATTAAAAACATAAACTTAAACTAAAAAGGATATCTTACGTAAACTTGGATAATACAGTATTTTTCAATAATTTTTTTCAATTTTAGTACTTAGTGTTGCCTCCATGTGGCGATATATTAAAATGCAAATAATTTTTATTAACTTAGTATAAAAAAAGAAGGCATCTGTAGCAAACTTGGAATCCGAAATGTAGACAAACTGCAGAAAGTTGTCTCCGATGGTAGGACTACAAAAGCTGCAGACACGAGGCCCATAGTAAGCTCAAGAAACGATGAATCGACGTGTCGTGAGGGGACATGGAAAAGAATCTTACAAAAGAGGATGCCGAAGACCGGACAGAGTGTTTTCCACTTTCTCTCACTGACTCAGTTGGACTTAGAACAATCATTAGGAAACATTTTTGCCTAATAGACAACGGCGTTTTAAAAAGTTAAAGTTACAATCTTTATATATATATACATCCCACTATTGGGCATAGGCCGTCTCTGTAAAGATAAGGACATAATCCGCCACATAGCCTTAGTGCGGATTGGCAGATTTCACATGTCTTAAAAAAAATTCTACCACATGTAGATTTACTTACGGTGTTTTCCTTCACCCCCGAATTCGGGGTAAATCGGCACACAAAATTGCAAACAAATTTATTATTGCCGGCATCAGGGATTGAATTCGGGTTGGTAGCGTACTATGCAACTTAAGCCAATCGTCCAGACACTGACCTACCACGACGCTTTAAATCGTCTACAAGACGGTTGAAAAAGCGTACAGTTTTAAAAGTAATTTAAATATACAAACCATATTTTCCTAAGCTCCCAGTGTTCGCGGTGCATTTAAAAGACCTTGCTTGTTGCACTCCACTTGATTAAATGAAAACATTTAACATTGAAATCATTGCAAAATGAAAATATCACGGACATTCAAGCGGCACAAAAGTGGCGAACTCTCCACATACTTCCGAATCGCATTCATGCGTGTAACCAAGGTATTTGATGTCGGCTTTTTGTAAAGGGTCTCAGCTACCGGCCAACCGCTCTATATTTTACCATCAATAAATATACGTTAAAATGATACTTCTTCTTGTTGGACAAAGTCAGTAATGAAACTCTATGTTCATGTAAACTACCGTGTACACAGTACACATACCAGGAACACAGTAATGTTTTTGGGAGGTGGTAGATCTAGCCACTATCACTATAGTGCCAGTTTAATAGCATTGATAAAAGAAATCTATATTTTAATAAATAGTAAGAGGGTTTTTTCGTACTCGAGAAAGTTGTAGTATCTAATATATTGTTAAAACATAGAAGAATGTGAATATTATTTTGATTAAAAACTGTAATTCTTCTCGTAATCATTTATTTATTATGTAATTTAGTACCTGGTAAATTAGGTACCCAAGCGTTGAAATTGAAGTGGCAGTGGGCGGGCCACATATCACGGTTCTCCGAATCTCGGTGGACAATTACATCAACAATATAGAAAGGGCCTGAATGGACAATAAATGCAGACCAATCAAACGGTGCGCTATGTTTCCGAACCAGTAGGCAAGGAGTGGATGAGGACAGGTAAAAATAGAACTGCCTGGAAAATGATGGAGTAGGCCTTTAACCAAAAAGGGGTCCATGTCTGCACCAGTGCAGCTAACACTACCAATATTTATTATATAAGTAAAATACCCACAAAATTTTACACGTCTTTTATTTTTACTTGATTTGTAGATATGGTGAAATAAAAGGCTTTTTAAAGGAAACGATAGCTCACCGTATAGATCTAAATAGGCGCTCGCATTGAAGCTAGAATTAAAAAAAATCCTGCATTATAAAATTCGCATTCCTTATGACTTTAGTGGGTAGATAGAGGTAAAGATCGTTAACTGTTTGCGACAAGAGATGTGTCTATCGCCATACAATGAGCAAAAAAATTTGTCGATTTTTTTATGCTTAAAAAATCGAAAAAACGGATACTTTAGATGGGTAAAAAGACCTGATTGCTTATGTTTTACTTGCTACTACGACAATAATGTTTTCGTTTTAATTTAATTACAAGAAGTAAATATATCTAACAATAAATTAAACTTATTTAACTGTTTGAGTATAATATACGAATTCGATAATGACATCTAAAAATGGCTTGGGATAAAAACATGCAAGTAGTTGCAATATGGACATACATTCTGTCGAGTTTTTTACGTCTGTCCGTATCACTAACAACGTCCTGCGCCCTGATTGCTTCCGGACAATGAACTCTGTGTGTGGCCGAACCGGAAGGCAAGGCCATTTATGAAACCGACCCGCTGAATTTACCGTCAAATATTATGGAAAACAGTGTCCAAACAACGCGACGTATAGTATTTCAATCGCCTTAATGATATTCTGAAGTTTATTTACACAAAGCACAGGCTTAAGCTTATTTGAATTAATAACAAAAATGTTAATAATATTTGTAAAAAAAAAATAGTGTTAGCAATCTTTTAAAAAAAATTAACAGTTAACTGCGCCAGCTAATTTTTGGCTGTCTATTGGTTGTATAAATTTTTATTTAGAAAGCTCATTGGTGTCAAACGCATCTTTGAAGCTCTCAACATGCTGTTTTTCTAGCTTCTTTTTAATACACAAGCTAATTACAGTTGCGATATAAAGTTACAGCCTTTATATATGTCCCACTGTTGGGCGCAGGCTTTCTCTGTAAAGAGAGTATAAGGGCACAGTCCGCCACGCGGCCCTAATGCGGATTGGCAGACTTCACATGCCGTAGAAAAATTTTCTAAAACATGTAGGTTTCCTCACGATGTTTTCCTTCACCGCCGAGCGCGTGGTAAATCAGCACATAAAATTGCAACAACAAATTTATTGGTGCCGGCACCGGGGATCGAACTCGGGTTGCTAGCGTACTACGCAACTTGAGCCAACCGCACGGACACTGAGCTACCACGGCTCTCGTGGTTGCGTTATAATCATCATCAAATAACAGAAAAATAATATTCACTCAATCATCAAAAGCTCAGCTCAAATCAGCATATAAGATCGTGATACTTTTCCGATTACAAATTTCAATATAACCTCAAATATTAAAACAAAAGACTAATGAGTTTTAAATTATAGCTTTCTCATCTCATGTTTTATGGTTAAATAAAGTTGGAAGGACCAAAAATGAACTGATAGATACATTAGGTTGTGACGTGTGTCATCCGGGCGGGCTCGCAGCGAGCAATCGTGACATCATTTCCGGCCGTCACAATGATGGCACTAAACAGGCATACATGTCATCTGCACTTTATATGCAGGGTTCTCAATTCTAAAAATAACGTGACGGTCGCCTTAAATGATCATTAAATTAAAGTTAAAAAATTATTGAGACATTAAAGATTAGGCGTTATTTACTACGAAATCACAAATCAATAACTAAAGTTAGCTCAAAGTTTTAGCTAAAAGAGCTTTGGGACGTGGTTGCTTGAAACAACTCTCTCTAAGGATGTCCTCTGGGTCGCGCTGAGCTAAACTTAATAGTAGAAGAATACGACTATTTTGACTCCACTTTAAAAGGGAAAACCATCTATCTCATCTTTAATGACATTAATGTAAATTTTCATGCTTAATTATAATAATCGAAATATATTGGCCTGCTTGTAATGTGCAACCATTTTGCAAATAAATTTTATGTAATCTAATCTGAGAAAGATAAAAACCGAATACTCATTACACAAGCCGGCTAGGAGACACATCCCCGACCGTTAATACAATCATAAGTCGAATGCTCATTTCATTGGCGATCCTTGCTAGATCAATTAAAACGTGCAAATTTATATCATTTGTAAACACCCCAGTATACACAAGTATATTTACGAGAAAAAATAAAAACCAATTCAAATCGAATCAAACGTTAAACGCTATTACGCGCGGACGCCCTCTTTCTATTTTCGAATTATCGTTAGAATATTACAAAATAGAATTAATTAGAACCGTAACAGTAACCTAACTCACATCAAACTATTTTTTAATAATTCCTTTCCTAAAAAAATCGTAATCGTTTGGCGTCGGAATCGGTTATTCGTCCATTTTGGCCACATACTTGATGCAAATTTAAGACTCGTACGGTTTTCTCATGGACGCCATTATTGTCAGTCTTAGAAATTGGGACCACAGCACTAAACAACACCAATAGAAAGCATCAGCTTTCGAATAAAAAAAGAATCATCCAAATCGGTTCACCCAGTTATGAGGTAACAAAGATAAAAAATTGACAGACTTGAGAACCTCCTCCTTTTTTGAAGTCGGTTGTAAAATGAAGATAACATTTGTCTGACGAGTACAAATCGATAAGAGGTATTCATGTTGTATTCATGCGGGGGGAATTTTTCGCATGCATTGTTACACGTACTCAGTATTGAGCTATGCACAATAGTCCAATGTGCTTTGGAGCTTTCATAAGAAAAGACCTGCGTTTTCTAGATAGAAGCACGGCATTGTGTTTTATAATACCGCCATTAACATACTTGAACCTCTTTATAGTGAAGCGGTAATCGATTTTTAAGTCAATACAAGTATATTTACCAATTGCCAATCTAGCCAAGCTGCTTACAAATTTTATGTAAGATGTTTGTGGACTGCGGTCAGCACTTAACATCAGGGCCCCGAGTCTGGTTTCATTATGAAACCGATTGTTACAGTCATTTATTACAAAGTATGTCAAAAACTAACACACACACGATTGGCGGGCAAGTATATCCTGTATTATATATTGTGTAAAGTACCCTTGAAGTAAATCCTTTCCAATAAAAATAAATCATTGAAATTGGTTGGCGTGATATTGAGTTATTCGTCCATTTGTGTCGTACCACATACAGAATGGGACCAAATAGAAATGGGATCACACTGGAAATACTAACTTTCAAATAAAAAAGAATTATTAAAATCGGTTAACACAGTAAAAAGCATGAGGTAACAAGCATAGAGGCGAATTGAGAAAAAGCTTAATGTAATAATAAAACTAGGATATATCGACCACTATGATGGCTTTTTTTTGACGAACTACACAGAGTGGCCAGAGAAGGTGGCCTTGACTGCTTCATCGGATTGAGAGTTGGCATAGCTCTATCGCTAGTAACTCGACATAATTATGATGACGATGAACGTTCATTTTATACACAGTTGGCTTAGCAAACTCGGGCCCAGGTGTGACGCATGCTCGTTCCTCCCTACTCCTATAAAAAATTATCCTATCACTTTGTTCCAAACATGGTCTCGTGAAAAGTTGTATAAAACTATTAAAGTTCTCTGGTAACTCGTTTAATCCTATAAAATTGTAAAGCACACATGATTAACCGACATCGCTAAAGTGAAAACGAAAACCTGTTAAGTGAAACAAATTTCTTTATTCGGCCTTAATCCAATGGACGGATAAATTTGCTCGAACATTCCGAGATTAGGACACAAAAGGCCTCGAGGAAACTTCGATTTCCGTCAATTGTTAAAGTCCCTCGGAAAATTAAATCACTTGTAAGGTTCGACGAAACAGAATCATTTTTACGTCACTCGTTTCCGTTGAGCCAATATCCGTGGGTATCTGTAAGCGATTTCCCCTTTGAGTACGGTTTGTTAAAATATGTGTTGGATGTTCTGAATATTTCATATCGAATGGAAACGGTATATCGGATTTCTATTGACATATATCTTTTGTCCAAATCGGAAAGTGCTTCCCGATTTTTTTTCCGTCTGATATTATAAAAGAAGTTTGACATATTACTTTTTATTGTAAGTATTAATTTGAAAAACTACATTGCTACTAAATTTTTGAAACGGTTTTTTGTTTTATTTGGTGAATGAAGGTTCAATATAGACATAGACATTTATTTATTGGCATCACAATACAAAAACACATCACAGACTGAATATAACACACATTAAAAAATAATGAAAAATAGACAAAACACAGTTAAAGTTACACGGACAAATAATACAAAACATATGATGCCAATATCGGACACCGTCTCAGCATATGCTGTCACAAGGATGCGACAGCGCTGATTTTCAGCGGTGCCCGGGACTACCTAAAGACGTGCGCGCACAATACTACTTTTATATGGAATATTATTATACAGACAGTAAGAGTATAATAAATATGATACATAAATAAAACAGTTATGAGATAAAAATATATTTTATACAATAAAATAATAGATGAAAAAAAATATATATAAATATTATTGAGTCAAAAATAAATAATATGATAATTAAATGAGTATATGCATGTGTTAATAGAAATAATTTTAATAAATGAAATTAGTCTGTGTCCTAATTTTAAAATAACCGCTTTTTACTACATGCATATGAATGTACATTTGTAAGCAAACATAAAGGGTCGGTTAAGAAAGTTTGAATATCTCGGAAGATAAAGACTGAAATAAATTGTGCATAATTAAATATGTAATATGTCGCCACATGTAGGCAACACTAAGTACTAAAATTTAAATAAAAATAAAATTTAATAAAAAATACTCTATTATCCAAGTTTACGTAAGATATCATTTTTCTTTTAAATAAATGTTGTTTAATGAAATATAAATAATTTAATAAATATATTTTACTTTACTTTAAGGATATTTAATTGTTTATCGTGTACTATTTATTTCAGTTAGCTAGTGTCTTTATCTTCCGAGATATTCAAACTTTCTTAACCGACCGTTTATTTTTGCTCAAGGCTATATATACAGGGATAACCGGGAGGGTCTGCTTTTGTTTTCTACCCGTTAGTATCAGCGCAAATTGGTCATCCCGGAAGTTGCGGCGAGGTACGTGTTAATTACTTTATCTTGGTTATTTGGGGTAACGTCAATAGCCAATGCATTGTTATGACCGCAAACAATGGCATATACAGTTTGTGATGATCGAAACGAGACAGTGCTTTCGACCATAGTTAGCATGTTTCTATCTATTCGATGTGTCAAAACAAAAAAGTGAATTCCTAAGTAACTCTTATAACTAAGTACGAAGTAAGTTAAACAAATACATCATCCTCACTCCCGCCACTTTGCGCGCTTCGTCGGAAGCCAAAAGAGGCTTTCCAAGTTCCCCTTCAATATAAAGTCCGTAACTCTTGACGAGCCCGCACAAGATTCGCCATTATAAATTGCACGTTCGGCTGGCAAAATGTCAAAGTGATAGAACTATTAGGCTGTCAACTTTATGTGTATATGCAGGGATGTCTCTCGAAGTTTTTAGTAGTACACTGCATATACTAGCCTCCTGTTCTAAGCTTAAAAACAAAATAATTAAAGTAAAGAGCTTTAAACTTGATAAGCTTATAAGTATCAGACAAGCTTAACGTCTAAGGTATATTGACAAAGCAAATTAGCAGCCAGGTTGGAGTTGGAATCCCAGCCCGTTTCTACCTAAATGTTTTTCATTATTCAGCTCGAAAATCACATGCCAAAGTTTGTAAAAAGTTATCTCTGTCTACCTTGTTATGATTGAAATGGCGTGAAAGATGATTTTATTTTATTTAAGAACTACATTAAGGGTAATGTCGACCTTTTTGTCATTTTCCTACGAAAAAAAGGCCGCCTTATCATTCATCGGATGATTCCCAGAAGATGGGAATATGTGTATCTCCACTACACGGCGGTATTCTGTGAGTTTGTGGTCCGATCTTGTTGATGGCTGAGGCTCTAACACTGTTTTGTCGTCATTGTCGATTTCTTCTGTTATATTTCATTTAAGCAAACATGTTCAAACAGTTGAATTAAAGTGTTCAACTCCTTACTTATGACATACGATAAATTTGAAATGATTACAAAGCATCACACAGCTCTGGTCACACGTCATCAACCCACGTTTCAAGACGGAAAGCCCGTTTAGATAGTCATTTCACATCGGCGTCGGAGCCCGCCCATGCCTTTTAAAACTTTTACACTTCGTTCCACGCAAGATTGTTTTAGCAAAGGGTCTCGTTACAAGGGTGACATGCCATTTTAGCGTGTGGAACAAAAAGCCTCAACGCGTTATATGAAACCATTGTTACTGATGAAATTTCAAGAAAAAATATTTGCATTACAGACTAATACTAACCGTATTAGTATCCGTGAAAATTCATAAATGTAATAAATATGCTTTCTCTTTTAAACCTTGCGAGAAAGACAGAGATAGCAAACGCTATCCGCTTTAAAACCATGTCAGGTACATATATACACAGAGGAGAGAGGAGATATATACAGAGAGCATGAATGAACGAGCACGAGAAAGTATTTTTATACACAACAACCGAATAACCAGAACACTCATTAGCACTAACAGTTTAAACCTATGACCATCAGACCTGAATAGAACGTTATATAAGATGTAACGTTCTATTCAATTCTATATAATTTTTTTTGACGAACTACACAGATTGGCCAGAGAAGCTGGCCTTGACTGCTTCACCGGACCGCCCGAGAGGGCCGAACCACGACTCGGTCGGTTGCTATTTCACAGATAATCTAAGGGACATTCGAAAGCTAAACTAACTTTGAGTGCCACTTCGGGAGGCGTTGGCGCTGGGAGAAGAAGTGGCCTCCAGCAACGCTCCTAGCATCTAAGGGGTAAAAGATACAAGTATGTATAAGAAAAATAAAAACCGACTTCAAATCGAATCAAACGTTAAACATTATTACGCGTGCATGCCCTCTTTGTATTTCCGAATTATTGTGGGCATAATACGAAATATAATTCATCAGAACCTAACCAAATTCTCATCAAACAACCTTTGAAGTACATCCTCTTCAATAAAAAATGAATAATCGAAATCGGTGGGCGTATATTGAGTTATTCCCCAATTTGTTGCGCACATACTTAATGCAAATTTAAGACTTTTTTATTAGAATTTATTGTTAGAATTTGACCAAACATAATTGAGACGGTTCACGCAGTTGAAAGTTATGAAGTAACAAACATTAAAAAAAAACATACAGACAAATTGAGAACTTTTTTTGAGCTCAAGAACTCCTTTTTTGAACTCGATTAAAGACTAAAAACAAAGGAACGAGGAAAATTCGCGACTTACTCTACAAGCTAAATAGATTAGTTCCACAAAGAAAATCTTTTTACCGAGTAGAAGGTCGTCAGCCTACGATCCCCTCTGATGTAAGGCATTGTCGAGGTTCCCGACGGTAAGAAGTAACGACATTATTGAAAGTGCGGCTTAATAGATAAAAAAGAAATGAAGTAAGAGACGATAAGAGGCTCAGGAAAATTGTTTCACTAGTGAACGTACAATCCGGGATTGTTTTATAAAATAACTTTATTTGTTAACTTCTTTATTATTTTATCAGTTCTATTAATTTATCAGTAAGTTGCGCATAAATGTTTTGTATTATTTTATTTTATTTAATAACACTTTAAATTACGATTATCTGAATGATAAGCTTAGAAATTGTGTGATAAGGAAAACTGTAATTTGGGAATTTAAATTAAAACAAAGGCTGCGACTAGATCCACTACGGATAACAAAATCATAATAATAGTCCCAGCTCTTCTCCCAGCGCTAACGCTTCCCGAAGTGGCACTCAAAGTTAGTTTAGCTGTTGTATGTCTCATAGATTATCCGTGAAATAGCAACCGACCGAGTCGTGCTTCGGTCCTCTCGGGCGCCCTCGGATCGGAATGCTTACGCGTAACATAGTAACCGTCCAAGCCGAGGTTACCCTTGTGTCGAGTTACTATTGATAGAGGTACAGGCTAAGCGAGCTAAGAGCTATGCCACCTCTCAATCCGGCGAAGCAGTCAAGGCCAGCTTCTCTGGCCAATCTGTGTAGTTCGTCATAAATAAAAATGTAAATTGTCATGTTTGTAATGCCTCCGATTAACGCGAGCAACTCTCGGCCGTCCTCAAAAACGTCTAAGTTGGCAATTTCAAACGTCCTCATAAATAAGAACGATCGTGTGCTTGAGCGTTAAATCAAAACCAGTTTGTAGCGCGAGTTTCACGTAGTTAATCTCGTAATATTAATTTTGTATTTCGGACATAGTCAACGAGCGTTACCACCTAGTGGGCGGCACCTCCCACTCTCGTCAGCATTACGGCGGGGGTGTGGGTTCGCGAAATACAAACAAATTCGCGTCTCACTCACCCACTAACCTGTTTGCCTATTACCTAAATCTATCGGTGCGTTGCCGCAAATTGACTAGTTAATGCCTCATCTCTAACAACGCTTTGAAGCACAGGCAATTGTAATAAGACCGATGTCAAACAATATTGGTTTTAGCTTAACGTTACACTGATTTAGTAGGATGCTTACACGGACCGCTTTTGACATAAGAGCGCCGATACCCGGCCCGTCTGTTGATTTATGATTTAATGGGTCCTCAAAAAAACAATTGGTTGTACAATACAGTGTTTGTTAATTGAACTATTTTAATTTTTGAGGCAAATAACATTTCACTTGGGTGTCTATTATGACAGGAATACATGTGAGACGAAGATCAATTTTGGGTTGCTATACTATCGTAAGCATACGGAGGTTCTGATTAGTAGTGGAGTAAATAAAAAGCGGGTGTCTGCATTTAACGTAAGTCGGTTCAGATTTTTTTAACCGTCCAAGCCGAGGTAACCCTTCACGGAGGGTGCCTTGTGCCGAGTTACTAGCAATAGAGATATATGATTCGATACTATAGGATTGAAGCGATATATCGCGTCCATACATCGATATTTTATGTAATATCGATATCTATCGTGCTCTCCTAGTTGCCGGTCTTTGAGATAAGCTCGTATCTTGGAAGTCCGCAAATCGTATAGGTTCAGAAACACCACTGGTGACAGTTGATTACACAGATTGATGAACGTGGTAGAAAGTTACGCGAAAAACGTTCGGGTGTGGAACAACAACCATTAAGATGGACTATTCTACTATTACTATTCAACTATTGATATAAAGAATATATAGAATCAATATTATAACAAGCGTTTGGAGTCACCTGATAATGTAGGATACTTTTAACTCGTTTCATTAAAGCCATCCACGTGCATGCAACGGTAGCGGTCGCAACAATGCATGCATGATTAAAGGGGAAACTTAATTACATTAAGTGCTGCATTATGCTTTGATCTCGTGATATTAATCCGGGGCTGGGGGACGAGTGTGACGATGTACCACCCACCCTTTCACACACCCCCGGCCATGAACAAAGCGCTCGCTGGTCATATTTGTAAACTGTTTCATCACATAATAATGGTTATTAGCATTCGGTGCGTGGGACAGGTAGGATTTTATACTTTAATATTATTTCGTTTTATCAATTAAAACATCTCAGAGTAGTAAAATTTTATCATCTATTTCCAAAAAGGGACATTGAACATTTTACCGACTTATATTACGAAATAGAATTAATCAGAAACCAACCAAATTCTCATCAAACTACCCTTGAAGAACATCCTTTCGAACACGGTTGACGTGATATCGAGTTATTCGGCCATTGGACGCGCACATGGTTAATGCATATTTAAGGCTTACATGGTTTTCTCAAGATGGATCAAATTGAAATAGGACCACATAGGAAACGTAAAATGAAAAATCATAAAAACATTTTTTGGACAAACTAACACAGTTGGCACAGAGAAGCTGGCCTTTACTGCTTCACCGGATTGAGAGGTGTTATAGCTCTTAGGTAGCTTAGCCTGAACCTCTATCAGGTGGTAACCCGACGCAAGGGTCCCCCCGGTGAGGGGTAATCTCGGCTTGGACGGTTACCATTATTACGCGTTAGCAGTCCGATCCGAGGGCGCCCGAGAGGGCCGAACCACGACTCGGTCGGTAGCTATTTTATTAAAAAAAATCTATTGGGACAATCTAAGCTAAACTAACTTATATGCCACTTCGGGAAAAAAATAGGCATTAAAAAATATGTAATAATTGTAGATATAGCACTTTTATTAAAAAAAACCGCAGTAACCAATTCAAGAACATTACAAAAGAGCACAGACACAAGTCTGTGCTTGCGCTGTATTGATAGAAAAAAAATATGTAACAAACAAAAAAAAACATACAGACGAACGGGCCTCTTTTTTGAAGTCGGTTAAAAAGTAGACACAAACATCCTTTTACGTGCCTGTTATGAGTTTTATCATTAGACAACATTATGGGTTGGAGTGTAAGAAAAAACTATGATCACGGTGCTTTTATAAATGTTTACCTACATGTCTTATCGTCTTATAGTTCCTCCATAAATCTATGCAGGAACTATAAGGCGATAAGCTATTTTTCATATAAAATGTAAAATAACTCTATATGTTGACGCTTTAAAGATTAGATTCTTATTCTTCGTTATACCTAAGACCATCAGAGTTGGCTTGTTTCCGAAGAAGTTCCCGCCAACTTTATCGATAACAAAGCGGCTTGAAGTTTTTTAATACCGCTAAGTCATATTGCACTTGTCACGGGCTATTTGCATTCACTGCTTTATCCTTAATGCATTCCAGCTCTATAAAAAGTATTAAAGCATTAATAAAACAAGTATATTTACTACGTACGAACATAAATGCAAACAAGTATAATAGTTATATTACAAAGTTTTGACGTTTTTTTTCTTCATGATTGGTGCTCGCTGTCATTATAGAATACATACAATTAAACATCTTAGGGTTTTAATCGGTGCAAGTCCGACATGCGCCCTTTCTCTCGCAAGCCTCGTTAGGATTTTCCCCAATTAAACAAAAAGCTAATGGACAGATACTATAGAATAAGTCAGTTTCAGCCCTGTAGTTCTGGGCTCTCAAGAATAAGACTACGGTATCCCCTGCCTGTCGTAGAAGGCGACTAAAGGGGCCTCAGGTTCACTGGGCGACAAGGGTGGGGCTCGAGTCGTCCACCAAAGTGGACCTGGGAAGAAGGCGACATCGGCTGGCCCGTGTCGCCTTGCGCTGCGAGGGCACAGGGGAGGGAGTAACCTCCCCGGGACGTGCTCTCCTTGAGCACAGTGCAGAGGGGCTCCGGTGCGTTACACTGGAGATCCCGGAGCCCCTCGTCATGCACCGAGAAAAGGGCCACTGGGAGGTTTTAGTGGGTAAGAACCCCACATAACCGCCGCCTTCCCCAGAAGGCGGGGTATCTTTCTGAAGATTTCCTCCCCGTGAACAAAAAAAAAAAGGATAAGTCAATTTGTAACGGATTTAATCACAGATCCACTTAAAACTTTTCTAGAAACAAATCTTCGTCCAAACTTTGTGAAGAGATCGCTCTTAGCTTTAAGACCGCTTATTGCGTTTAATTTATCATTTTATATCAATATGTAAAATTTATAAATTGTTACAATAAAGTAAATTCATTCATTAATTCCCTGTTTACATGTCACCAGCGACTCACTACGCGGATATATTTAAATCGTCAATAGCCTAATGGTTAACCCATTTATAACTGAAACTATATTTTGGCTTATATTTCTTAAATACAGATACAATAGAACAGAATAAAATTACAATTTTATTTTATAGTTCAATTCCCTAATTACTATACTAGTATAAAAGACTTATTTATTGAATTAGAGTAACAAGTACGATTACAAAATCGTTTTAAAGACATTAAAAAATTAATTCCTTAAATAAACTTAAATTATTTAAGAAATTAATTTTTTATTTTTTATATTATATATATATATTTTAATTTTTATTAACTTTAATTACTTAACTTTAAAACTGTGTTGTTATGATGACTAAGCATGCCCCGAAACACAGCCAAACAATCACTACAATGATTGATATACATTTAAATATTATGTTTGTAAATATTTTTAAATTGAGGGTAGATTTAGACAATTTTTCTGATCTTTTTTAAGATGTTATCAGTAGGTTAAGGGTACGGTCTGCGAACGTAAGGTCTTAGGTATTCGATCTTATAGGTCGACTATTGGCGTGAACGATCTCCCAGCGCAAGCTATGTTGGAATGGTTTCCAAAAATGTTTGTAATATTTGTAAAAAAAATTATATAGATAGAATGCAAAAGCAGAGGTCTACAGATGAGAGTTTTTATTTTCTTCTTTTCTTCGTACTAACATCTACATTGACCATGCATAATACATAAGCATAAATAAAGACAACTTATAACTTTGAATTAAAACAAGTATCTTTCAGTATAACTGCAGTCAATATCGAATATTAAAAAATCAAATATTAATGAATAATGACTCGACGGTGTGACGGTGACAATAAAATTAAAAAAAAATTAATACGCCGCGTTTATTGATCCGAATTAATTGGTTCCAAAGAGATATACGTGTAAACGAATGCGCCGCAGTCACACCGTGACCCCATTCTGACGTTAATCAACTCAATTCGTGAACAGCTGTCATGTAGCGGACCCGTGTATTCTGTTGGGGCTGATATTTACAAGCACGCCCCAATGGATTGCCGCGACAGTAATAGCTTTGAGCGGTTGCGAACAAATCATTTCCACTCATCATTTATTTAGAATAAACGTCCGCAACTTTGTCTTCGTGTTTTATTTATGGATGTTCACTAGATCAAGAGATTAGCTTAGCCTGATCCTCAATGAACACAAGGGCTCCCGTAAGGGCCCAACGACGGCGCGGTCAGATAGATGCTCCTATCTTTGAATGTTTATTACGTAATCAAAAAAAAAAATTGAAAATGTCAACAAAATTTGTTTGATTTTTAATTACCTTCTATATCTACAATATTTATATAGTTACCTACGTCTGAAACTACGCCGTTAACTTACTGCTGTATACTAAAATATTTTTAATTTAACATTAAAGAGAAGCTACGAGTCTAAAACAAACTTGCTAAAAATATCTTTGATGTGCTATCAACGAATGCAGCTATTATTTGATTAAGATAAATTTCTATATTTCTTTTAATACTAAAAATGAAAGAAGATTTAAAAATTCTCGACGAGGTACTCAGGTAGGTTAATTATCGCCGTGGGTCCCCGAGTCGATTACTGGCAGGTACAAACAATTTTTTTGATTCATGGAATATTCAATATTGCGTCTTGCTGTTTAATAAGAGCAGACGTGACTTGACGGCTTTTAAGGCGACCATAATTACGCTTTATGTTTATCAAACTGTTTAGTTACTATAGATGAGAGAAGTACAGCCCTGTAGTTCTGGGCTCTCAAGAATAAGACTACGGTATCCCCTGCCTGTCGTACAAGGCGACTAAAAGGGGCCTCCGGTTCACTGGGCGACAAGGGTGGGGGCCTGCGTCGTCCACCAAAGTGGACCCGGGAAGATGTGGACATTGGCTGGCCCGTGTCGCCTTGCGCTGCGTGGGCACAGGGGGGGAGGGAGTAACCGTCCCCCGGGACGTGCTCTCCTTGAGCACAGTGCAGAGGGACTCCGGTGCGTTCCACGTTGAGATCCGGAGCCCCTCGTCATGCACCGAGGAAAGGGCCACGGGGAGGTTTTAGTGGGTAAGAACCCCACATAACCGCTGCCTTCCCACCAGAAGGCGGGGTATCTTTCTGAAGATTTCCTCCACGTCAACAAAAAAAAATGATGAGAGAAGTAAATATCCTGGACAGGGTTTGCAAGATGTTCACAACATCGCAATGGTGAAATAGGATGGGAGAGTAAGATCAATTAAAGTAGATTGTTCTACAAAATTAAGCTAATCAATTTGTTTTCGTATTAAGAAACCGATAAACAGAAAATGTTACAAGTTGTTACAAATCAAATGTTCTAAGTATAAATATCACGATGTACAAAAGACCGTAACGTGTTATGTTACATGTAACTACACCCTAATAACAATAATTCATATCTACAGGTCTATACCCGTCCCGGGTACCTTACATTCTTGCATCGCAGAATGTATCATAAGCATAAACCATGTTACTTTGTTATCTTTTACTTAAAAAAATTATAAAAATCTCCTAATTATACAGATTTTATCTAGTAAAAGAACACTACACAAATCCGCGTAAAAGAACAACGATGCTTTGAGAGACAATATACCACTATATACCATATATACCAATATATAGATTTTGACATACAATATACCTAACGTTTTTTTGTCAATAACTTTCACTCACTAAAAAAGCGGCGACTGGTTTCTTCGACATAATTTGAGTCCCCTCAATTGAGTGCAAAGCTCTATTCTTGCAGTAATAAAATAATACACTAGCACTATACTTGGAACGGAAACAGTTTCCAATGTCGGCATCATGTCCTATTTGTGCATTCCTTCTTCCTTTAATTGTATTTTGTTTATTTTTCTTTCTTTTTTTTTAAAATGTGTTCTATTTATTTAATTCTATTAGGCAAAATGTTGTTATAACTAAAACTGGAAAATATAATTTAAATATAAAACAATACATAATATTAACAAAAAAATATTTATAATACGAGTATAATAGGTATTTTTAAAAAAAATTAACTGTGTTAAACCGTCGTCGCTTGGCAGCGTGCTCAGAAGGCTGGTAGCATTGCCACGTTGTATGGCAATGCTTAGCCTCTATGCAAGGTATAAGCCAGCCCTCTGGTCACCAGATGTGTCGACCAACTTCTTAGCTATCACATCCAAAAGGTGACCCCATGAACCCAAAGTTTCTATCCCAAACGGCTCAAATTATTAAATATTTCTTTTGTTTGTAATATGTTTGTATATGTGTAATGATGCCAATAAATAAACTTTTACGTCTATTAATTTCAAGCACTTGCCTTAATATTTGTAGGTAGTTTTCACTTTAATTTTGAAAAGAATTAAAACAGAAGCACCTACACGATAAAGTCGTTAAATTCGCTCCAATTTGCTTTGAAAAATATCACAGATTCACAGTCCTACTCCACGTCAACGTTCTCGAGCCGCCGGCCGCATTCCGGTGACAGGATTGGAAGTGAAACAGTTAAACGAAATAGGTCACGATCGGGTCCCGATTCAACTACTTCAATCTCCGTTGACAAGAGCACTGAATAAAATTGAAATCAACGTCCTTTGGTACTCGCTCTCATTATTAATGATATGTCCTGTATGATATCTTTCTAATACATCAAATTCTCGTGTCATAGTGTTTGTAACAAAACTCCTCCGAAACGGCTTAACCGATTTTAAAAAATTTAAATGGAAATCTTCTCTCCTCTGTCTACCCACAAAAAAATTTTTTTTGGAGAAAATTGTCACACTAAACTAATTGTATAAAATTATGGCTTACACCAGAATCAAGAATCCTTATAAAATGTCTGTCTTATCTTTCGTATTTGTATAAAAATCAGCAAAATTAATAGAACAAAAAATATAATACTCGAACTCTTATTAAAAGTAATTGCGTAAAAAGGTTTCCAGGACTGGCTGAAGGGAGGGCACCTTTTTTGTAATCGATTTAAAAAAAATCACTAATTCTAATTTTATTCTATATTCCATTCTGCCCACACCAGTACAAATTACCTGTTAGTTAAAAAATAGGCCCAGAAACAAATAAAAATCTTATCCCAACCCGTACACGCCGACCGTAAAATATTAATTAAATTATCCTTGAATTTGAATAAGGCCCGTTAAACAGCTGTGAGAATTAAAGGGTTAGGTTGTTTATTATAAATAGCTCAGGTGTAATCTCATAATGTTGATTCGAGACTCGGAAGAGTGAAACGAGGTTACCCCTCGCCCCCTCACGCGCGGCCGAATACACCCCGTGACTGGCGCGGTGTTGTTTTACTCAATACAAACAAATCTGCGCCTGAATCCCACCTTCTAACCTGTTTGCTTAGATCTATCGGTGTTTGGAGCTTACATCCAGGGTATAGATATCGAAACTCGACTTCTGCAGTTAATTATTCCTGCTTTTTTACATTACTTGTAAATAATAATCTATGCTAATAATATAATAAATGATAAGACAAAGCTTTTGTTACCTTTCTACCGACTTCAAAAAAGGAGTAGGTTTTAAACTCATCTGTACGGTTTTTTGTTACCTCATAACTTTCGACTTGGTGAACCGATTTTGATGATTCTTTGTTTATTAGAAAGCTGGTGCTTTTCCATTCACCATAAAATTTGTTCCAATTCTGACAATGGCATCCATGAGAAAACCATATAAGTGTTCATTTCGCATCATGTATGTGCGCAACAAATATACGAATAACTCAATATTACGTCTCATTATTCATTGGATCATCACATTTATTGGAAACGATCTACTTCAAGGGTAGTTTGTTGACACTTTGATTAGGTTCTGATTAATTCAATTACGTAATATTCCTACGATACGTCGGAAATACAAAGAGGGCGTGCGCGCGTAATAGCGTTTAACGTTTGATTCGATTTGAAATCGGTTTTTGTTTTTGTTTGTGTCGAATATATTTGTATTATTGCAAAAATTACAGAAAGGATAAACGTGATACTCACAGCAAAATATACACCATTCGACTTTTTACGTAAACCATATTAGCATAATCTTAAAGCTTAGTTCAAATGGTTGGTAAAATTTGTAAAAAAAATATTGTTCGATTTTTTCGATTCACATGTAAATCAATTGTTTATTACCGAATTGTAAACTCGGTTAATATAACACTTAATTTACTTTATATCCAGGTATTAGGTAAAATAGAGGACAATGGGACTCATGGGCGGATCTCTAGTATATTTTATTTACGAAGTTAAATTAACTAAAACGTCAATAATATTATTATTCTTATTGTTCTTAAAATGCCTCTCTGTCTACCAAAGGTTGGCAGGTAGGTCACCATACCTCTTAATAATTATATTTAAATCATGTATATATTTAAAAAAAGATAAAGAATACTAAAAGATAATAATAAAAGCAGTGATAATCGATTGACTTCGATTTCTGGTCCGATCGATGGTAGAGAATTCGAATATCAAAGTCATATGCCAAAATAAATTAACATGGGACATAATAAAGAAAAAATTAAAATCGGCATAGCAATAATGCCACAATGGGTGCACAAAAACTACAGACGATTTGAGAACTTCCTACTTTTTTGAAGTCTGTTAATAAAATGACGCATTGATTGTCATAGTCGCGTCAGCGTTGAGGGGTTGCGGGGCTTATTGTGCCCCTCTATCACGTCGCCAATTAATAGCCCGCGCCGTACTAAGTACAATGGCACAGTAGTAGCCCATTCATTCTTTCATACAACCCTCGTTATAATTGGACGGGAACACTAAACAGCGAATGCGGCTGTGTGCAGCGTTAAACGCTAATTTATAAACTCTCACGTCGTTTTACCCAACATGCGCAGACAAAGCGATTGTTATCCGTTTAAAAAGCGTATTATTAATAAATCAATATATATCTATGAAGTAAAAATAACTCCATCTGTTTGTTACAAAAACACATGGCATATCGCATGTGAAAAGCTAACCTCAACTAATTACGACATTCGACTACTACTCCGTAGACCATAACCACATCTTAGAAGAATGTGTTAAACAAGAAACGAAAAGATATTTATTTTTAATAAAAAACGGGCAAATGTGTAGAAGTAGGCAGGTTTCTTGATTCCACAGGTTGACAGTGCGTGGAAAAAAATTACTCGAGAATCGTACAACCGTGGAGCGCCAACCATTAAGATGGTGTCGAAGGAATTTGGAATTCTGCCGAGATTTGAGGAAATGGAAATCGGTAGCTGTGATGATTCCGTACGATTCCTCAGAACACTCCCCGTGGTAAATACGATAGAGAATGCAGAACCTCGACATCTCTTTGCCCAGACCCAGAGGGTCAAGTCGGCTTGGGCAATTTTTTTTTTTTTTATAATTTCTAAGCAAGTGCTTGACTACGATCCCACCTGATGTTAAGTGGAAATGCAGTCCTGGATGGTAAGGCGCACTAGCTTAGTAAATGCCTATTCACTCTACTCTTGAAAATACCCACATTGTAATCGGAAGGAAGTAGTCTCTCATCTTCTCCATTTTCTTTTATGCTTCTAAAACATGGACGTGGAGATCTCGTTTAAGAGCGTAGAAGTGTCGGCGCTCGTAAATGTGAGGAATATTATGGCCTGCGCCGCAGTAATAAGTGTATTCTGGAATTGATTTGGTAAAACAATCGCCTTTATTTATTAAGTAGTTAAAAAAGGAAGCTCACTTATTCCATTTTTGGCTGACAAGGTACTGTTTTTTAAAGATTGCTAATAATATTTTTATTCACAAATATTATAAATATTCTTGTTAACTATTCCAACTAAGCTCAAGCTTGTGTTACTATATGGTCTACATCAATATTCGAATGGTGGATACAAATCTGACGCTTCATTATAAAATACATATTAATCCATAAGATTTAAATTTTTCTTAAATTTAAATTGGTAATATAACACGAGCCAATCGAGTTCCCAACAGGTTCTCTCATTAAGTTTAAAGAGGGACTCGTAATGAGTTCAATAACACTCGACTTAACTCAATTACATAACGTGATTTTCATCATTTACCCGCGGTTATGGCCTGAAACCCGAGCAACGATCAAACTTTCCCGACTGCAAACAAATACAGAGTGGCCCACAAAACTTAACCAATTAAACATTAACTTACACAACAGTAATTCACGGCGGCCAGAAGGGCTGCGCAATTACGTAAACTGTACACTATCAAGGGTACACTCACGTCACGATAAAATTGTGTTTATTTTATATTGAAAGGAAAAAACAGGTAATTGACAACGAGCTCCGATGTATTTTAAATAAAACGCCGTTACTCCAAATGTTTGTATACGGCTGCATTGAAAAAAAAAACACAAAAGCCACCGTTCCTCTCGTACACAATGTTGGCAACATTTTTTGCTCGTTTGTGTAATGTACGCGATGAGTTAGAAAAGTATCGCTATTTATGTACACATTTGCGTCATTTACCGATCCGGTACTTTTACATAAACGATGATCATGGTAGTAAAATCTTTTCAAACACAAGCATTTTCTGTAGCATTATACGACTTTGAGAAAATAAGTTTGAGATCAATATTACCGTGAAAGTATTAACATATTTCAACCGACTTAAAAAAAGGAGCAGATTCTCAAATCGTCTATATTGTTGTTACCTCATAACTTTGGATTAGGTAAACTGATTCTATATTCTCAGTTGTCTTATTTGAAAGCTAGTATTCCGTGGTCTCATTTCAGACAATGGCATCTATGAGAAAAACTTACAAGTCTTAAATTGTATGTGCGCGACAAATGGACGAATAACTCAACTTCGATTTCGATGATTCATTTTTTACCAGGAATTTTTTTTCACCGATGAATTTGAATGAATAAATGAATGTGCTTGAACTAATTTGAAATTTCTTGTAACCAATCATCCTACTTCAAGGGTAGTTTGATGAGTTTGGATAGGTTCTGATTCATTCTATTTCGTAATATTCCTACGATAATTTGGAAATACAAAAAGGACGTCCGCGTGTTTATGCGTTTGACGTTTAATTCACAAACTCGACCAGAAGAATTGAATCATCATTTCAGCCGTAGAACATCCAATGGCGGACATTCCTCCCATAATGATTTTGCAAAGAACCGGTTGATAGCGGCACGCATCCATTGTAGCATTAATTAAAAATAATTACGTTCTCGACGCCTCACTCAAATGAAGAAGCATAATTTATCTCTACTTAACTTGGTAAAGTTTGCCAATAACAATTTTATTACATAATCAATACAGTCTTAAAACTTTTTTTGATATTTCTGTTCAACGAGTAGTCAACTGTGCAGAATACTTCAACACGTTAAGTACGCCTTCACTTCACTTCACTACAGAGCCTGGTAGCTGGTAGCTTAGAAACCTCAGCCCTCTCGGGCGCCCTCGGATCGGATGCTTACGCGTAACATAGTAACCGTCCAGGCCGAGGTTACCCCTCACCGGGGGGACCCTTGTGTCGAGTTACTAGCGATAAAGGTTCAGGCTTTACGATCTAAGAGCTATGCCACCTCTCTATCCGGCGCAGCAATCAAGGCCAGCTTCTCTGGCCAATCTGTGTAGTTCGTCAAAATAGTAACCGGGCGATCGGAGGCATCAAGTTATATAATACCCTAGTAAACGTAGTTCGATCACGGTACATGCACCAATTAAATTATTTGTTGAAATTTTGAATTATGATTTACATCGTTTTAAGGCATGTCAAGTTAATTTGCACTAGGGTAACTGGCGGACTATTACCACTATTTACCGAGAAGGACCGCGCCCAACAGTGAGACATTTAAATAAATAAATTATACATAAATTTTGCATGGATATCAATTTTATTCCAAGAGATATCCTCTACGTCACTACGGATACGTTTTTTTATAAATCCTAAGCAGATGCATAACCGAACGCAAACACCCACATTAAATCAGAAAAACAATTTACTGTATATAGATTGAAGGTTGTCTGTGTCTTGCTGTCTGTGTCTTATACCTACCTACTTGTACCAATGTGTTGCCATTACTATACGAATACGAATTATTTGCTTGCTAAATTGGTTCTTGGTTCATAGAGATACTCCCGTTATTTTGATTTCCACACATAGTTCTAAACAATTAAACAAACACGATGTATTTTGAATTACTTCTCAAAATCAAAGCATTTCATTAGCATAAATTGCATTTTTTATCCTGATGGTCCTGATCAACATATTATTATAGTTATGCTTTCTTATAAATTCTCGTGTCACAATGTTAGTTACCGTAACGGCTAGACCGATTTTTATGAATTTTTTTATGCAAATTCAATAGGTCAGAGAATACGGCTACTATCTACTTGTCATATCCCTAAGTGATCGTTCCTAAATTTTTAACCTTCTATGACCAACCATAATTTTTTAATAGTAAATTTAGTCATTAAAACATTTTTAATCCCGTTCAATAACTGATCATTTGATCAACGACTGTTTGATTCTCCTACAACTATATCCGATAGAAAATGTTATTTTTTATATTTTGACTACTACAACAATCACTAAAAATAATTTTGATTACAAAACAACGTTTGCCGGATCAGCCAGTATTAATTCCTTTATTTATTTGTATATATTAGGTTTATTCAATATAATTATAAAAGGACTATACAAAATATAAGTACATTATAAAAACCTAACTAAGGGTGCCGCCGGCGGAGGAAGGCCAATAAAATCGGTGTTTAGGGCTACATAGAGAGAAACATCCTGGCAAGGCATGCCGTGTCCATACACGTCCGTAATATAAGGAAGAACTAATCATCATCATCATTTCAGCCGTAGAACATCGACTGATGGACAAAGGCTTCCCCCAAAGATCTAAGCGGAATGAAGATGTAAGGCTTGCATCCAGTTTGTGACGAGTATATTGATAATTATTAATGTGACCTCATTATAAGTAGAGATTTAGTTTTGTATTCAGTAAATAATTTTGTTTTGTTTCAAACAATATTAGAAGCACCGTTTAATACCGATATCAGGGTCAATGGCATGGATGAGCGACCTTCCTTTACAAAGCCAATAGAATTGTCAGCTTTTCGCAATAACGTGGGAGGGCGACGAGCGGCCTTGTAAGTCTATTTAAGATTGTTCCAATGGAGGGCATCAATTGTTTCAACGGATAATGGTTTTACATGCAGCTACTCCCGTTTCAAATACCTATCCTATTATGTAACTTAGTCAATATATAGAAATAATCAACTGTCACGTCCTTTTAACTCTAACGGGGTAGGTAGAGATAGAAGGAAAGACCAGTATGTGATAGTCCATCGACAAATATTGTGTGCTGCAATGGTTACTTATTATTTATTTTTTTCGGTGACCTTTGATTTGATAAATATTTTTCTATTTCTATTTTCTAATTTATATACCAAGAACTTTTCTTATTGTATTAAAAATGTTTTCTTTGTACTTGATAAACTGAAAAGTCCTTGGTACATTTTATTTATTAATTTTTTTTATTTTAAAATCTCACGTTGTCACGTTGTTTGTCCGCGATGGACTCCTAAACTACTTAACCGATTTTAAATTAAATTTGCACACCGTGTGCCGTTTGATCCAACTTGAAAGACGGGATAGCTTACATCTTAATTTATTGCCGCAATATTATTTTATTGCAAATTATTTGTCTATTATTCATAATTATCTCCAAACGATTTTAACAGATGGCGATATCTGGATTCAGTAAGTATCAATAGATGGCGCTATGTTAGACTTACAAATGTGTAAAAATTGTAGGTATGTTTATTAAATACCCATGATTTCTTTTGCAGATCATTATCTCCACTATCCGAGCGAGTGCCACTTTTTACCTGTAGGTTCTTCACTGTCCTTTTAGATTATTTTCCAATCAGGTTTGATCACTAAGTTCGCCTCTTAGTTTGAAGCCCTCTGGCAGACATCCCAGTAGGGGTGTTTTAGTGAATCCCAGAAAGTTTGTGAAAGCGAAGATACTTTGGTCACCCGAGCAGAACCTCACACAGCGCCCCATCAGGGAGACAGTTCTGTTCAGGACAATTTCTTGCCCTGACTATAAAATAGGTAAAAACAAAAATTGCCACATTCCAAATCTTTTTGACAGAACGAAGTCTGTTGGGTCTGCTAGTTACATATAAACTCAGGTAACATACACTCGTGAGCAAAAATTAAGGGTCGGTTAAGAAAGTTTGAATATTTCGGAAGATAAAGACGCTAGCTAACTGAAATAAATTGTGCATGATAGACAATTAAATATCCTTAAAATAAAATAAAATATTTTTATTAATTTATTTAAATTTCATTATAAAACATAAACTTAAACGAAATAGAATATCTTACGTTTTAAATGTTAGCACTTTCGTTACCTTCATGTGTCGGCAAAATTTAAATAAAAAAAAATATGAAAAATACTGTATTATCCGAGTTTACGTAAGATATCCTTTTTCGTTTAATGAAATATAAATAAGTTAATAAATATATTTTATTTTATTTTAAGGATATTTAATTATCTATCATGCACAATTTATTTCAGTTAGCGTCTTTATCTTCCGAGATATTCAAACTTTCTTAACCGACCGTTTATTTTTGCTCACGGCTATACATTATTAAACATAATTAATGTTTTGTGTAAGGATGAAAAGTATAACTTATAGAACGTATTGCAAATATTACTTAAATTTTAATTTTCTGTAAAATATTCCACGTGGCATTAAGGTACTGACTGGGTTTTGTGTCGGGAAATTCTAGATCGATATGTGACCTACATATCGGTCTAGAGCGGTCTATATTACGTTTATAGAGGGTATAGCCTATCGCCCTACACTGTTACAAAACACGAATTGTATACACAATTGTATATTTATCTCAAAACAAGAATATATCACATTTTCGAATAAATATAAGGAACGTAAAATACAAAAAAAAAATGCTGTAAATAACGAGAGCGGCCGTAACTTTTAATTTTATTAAGTGGCACATTCATTTTAATCCGACTATTTTCCGAAGTCATATTAAGTATTCATAAATGAGAAATGACTTGTTAACATGTTGCACATTAGCATAAACCTAGTGTAATGAAAAAAATGGATTTACATTTCAGAGTCACGCCATGAAATGACGTGAAATGAAATGTAATTTACTTTTGTAGAGTCAATGCAATAATCTGCTTCATCCACCGCCTTTAAAAGAGGAATTCTTATAATATCGTAAATATATATTTTTCCTTTCATTCATTTTATAATTTTATTCGATTTTGAATCGAATTCGATTTCTTGATTTCTTTTTCTTTAAAAGGATTTAATTTCAGTTAAGTCTCATATGAATTTTGTTGACATAAGATCTTGGGTTCCTAAGATATATTAGGGAACTCCTAAAATCGTTTTTTATTGACGAACTACACAGATTGGCCAGAGAAGCTGGCCTTGACTGCTTCACCGGATTGAGAGGTGGCGTAGCTCTTATGTCGCTTAACCTGAATCTCTATCGCCAGTAACTCGACACAAGGGTCTCCCGGGTAAGGTGTGTGACCTCGACTTGGACGGTTACTATGTTACGCGTAAGCATTCCGATCAGAGGGCGCCTAAGAGGGCCGAACCACGACTCGGTCGGTAACTATTTCACGGATAATGTGAAAAAAAAATCGTATGCATGAATGCTTGTATATTCAGATATTATTAGTACATATATAACATTATGAGACAAGATAAATACTCTATAACGACATCAACACGAATATGGAAAAAAATATAGAGGCAAAAAATTGGTAGTATAACTACGAAACTTCGGACATAAAACAATTATATTTACGAGGAAAACCGAGTTCAAATCGAATCAAACGTTTAACGCTATTACGCGTGGTCGCCCTCTTTATATTTACGAATTATCGTAGGAATATTACGAAATATAATTAATCAGAACCTAACCAAACTCATATCAAACTACCTTTAAAGTATATCCTAACCAATAAAAATGAGTCATCGAAATCAGTTAGCGTGATATCAAGTTATCCGTCCATTTTGGCGCACATATTTGATGCAAATTCACGACTTATATGGTTTTCTCATGGAACCCATTGTCAGAATAGAGCCAACGGAGCTTTCAAATAAAGAAAGAATCCAAATCAGTTCACCCAGTCCAAAGTTATGAGGTAATAAACCTTAAAAAACATACAGACGAATTGATAATCTCTTCCTATTTTGAAATAGGTTGAAAAGCGACTGCACCTAGTAGTTTTAAAACGCTTGATCCGATTTTTTGATTTCATTTGAAGTCGGTTTTTGTATTTACTCGTAAATATATATTTTTTTACAAACAGTGCACAGCTTTTTTTGCGTAAGAAACAATACTATATCTATCTATATCAATTGATAGGAATGTAACCCTCCAAAAATTCCTTACGCGTTAACGTTCAGTATAAACAACACCTCCCGTATCTCGGCACACGGACGTTCTAGTCAAGGGCGACCGCAGTGTGGGCTATATTTAGTCCCTGCGTTCTCTCGCACGTGTCACCGATTGACATATGTGATACAGAATAACGCCCACAATAAACCGATTACATGTTAACTTGTTCAACAAGGATCCCCCAATTAGCGATTGGAACAACAACATCGATTAATTTAAAAGCTTTAACAAACTTTACAAAGATTAAATGAAGAGCATATTTACCAAATAATATGATAATGCAAAATAATAAACGACTTTACATTAAATCAGCGACGAATAAACATTACATGCTTTTTTTTTTGTTAACGAGGAGGAAATCTTCAGAAAGATACCCCGCCTTCTGGGGGGAAGGCGGCGGTTATGTGGGGTTTTTACTCACTAAAACCTCCCCGCTGGCCCTTCCTCGGTGCATAGTGAGGGGCTCCGGGATCTCCAGTGGAACGCACCGGAGCCCCTCTGCACTGTGCTCAAGTAGAGCACTTCCCGGAGGGGAGGTTACTCCCTCCCCCCCCTGTGCCCCCGCAGTGCAAGGCGACACTGGCCAGCCGATGTGCGCCATCTCCGAACGGGATCGGGAGAGGGCCGATCCCGTTCGGCGGTCTCCTTCTGCGTCATTACTGACTCACAGAAGGAAACCAGCGCCTTCCAAAACAGTACATGCTACTACGTGCAGACACTAAACAGATAAACATTAGTTACTGGTAAAAACAAAAAACGATTTCAAATCAAATCATTGACGGATTAAACATTAAGCGCTACTACGTGCGGAATCTCTCTTAATAGATAGATATTTATCTACTATTAAGAGAGAGTCCACACTATACTGCTCCCATGAAAATGGGTACAGTCAACTGCGCAATTGAAACTGCGTAAACTAAACTTTTAACGCAAATGTTAAACACCGGCGATATGAGCGATCTCTTCCAGAAATCTTCTTCTTCTTTCCTATCATAGTTATTTTAGGAAGCTCTGGCTCCTTCTATATTCGTGTCGTTAAGGACTTTTCTAGTTTCGGATTGTTATAAACCTACCAATAAGCCAAACAGCGACCATTGTACCAGTTAGAAATTCCTTGTATTTGATTATAACCTGTATTTAATAAAATAAAATTGTGGGTAACCCATTATGGGGGTGATCTAACGCAGAAATTGTGATTACTATGATCCTATGCCGATCGAGCCAAGTTTAACAACAGTGTTAAATGATAAGCGACCGATAGACAGACTATTCTTCAACCTATGTATAACTTTTTTCAACCTCTTAAGTCCTTAAGACTTACTTACAGGTCAATAGCAATTCTATTCTTTTCCAAAACCAAAGTATTGTTTCTTTAAAATATTCAAAATGCAAACTATTCGTTTTGAGGTAAACGTTTCTAAAAGAAAGATCCCATAAATGTCTATATTATTATTGCTTATTGCACAACAGCAATATAAATAATTGCATATTATCGTTCGTTGAACGCATATTCTCATAGATCGTAAATATGGATTCGTGGAATTGAATATGAACGCTGATATAAAATAGAGCGTCAAAGATATTTCCTCATCTCGCGATATAGGCGCAGCTGAGGGCAATATGTTGGGACACATGCCACGAATATGTCAACACTGTGAATACAATTAATGTAAATGTTACTGTTCCCAATATACCGTTCAATTTATCCTGATAATTTGCGTGTCCTTTCATCTACATTCAACAGTCGTTAAATCCAACTAAACAAAAGCAATAAAAAGCTAATAAATAAATGCTAAAATTGTAACCGATTTAGGACACTGGTCTCACCGTTTGTCATATATGTGTAATAAAGTTAAAGTAACAGCCTATATTTATGTCCCACAGCTGGTCACAGGCCTTCTCTGTAAAGAGAGTGTAAGGGCATAGTCCGCCACGCGGCTCTAGCGAGGATTGGCAGGCTTCACATGTCTTAGAAAAAAATTCATCACAATCTTTTCCTTCACCGCCGAGTGCGTGGTAAATCACCACATAAAATGGTGCTGGCACCGGGAATCGATCTCGGGTTTCTAGCGTACCCTGCAACTAGAGACGACCGCCCGGAAACTGAGCTACCACGGCTCATATGTGTAATAAGCTTAGTGAAAATATGACAGAGATATGGTGTCTCAGTCTACCCCCTAAAAATAAAATATGCGTATAAAAAAACTATGATTAATAAAATATCATATTACTGGCAACAGTTTGTGTGGAACGAAATAATAATTAATAAGTGTTATTATACAGAGATTTTAGGTACACCAACAATAACCAAAACTGGACCGAAACGACTTTTACCAAATATTAGCATATTAGCACAATTAGCATACTATGGGATACATTTCAACACTAAACAGCTTATAAATTTACAGCAAGTTACTTTGGTCTTAACTCTGTCCGTCTGAAAAGATAACACAGGTTATTTGAATAGTCTATTACTTTTTTACTGCGGTATATAATATAGAATAGTTTTATAATACACAATAGGCATAGAAGAAAGATGTAAATTTATTGCTACGTTTTCAAAGTGTGCAACATTCAAAGAACAAAGTTATCACAAGTCATGTAGAAAGATTCAAAATGGTAACAAAATAAATCGAAAAGTTCACTTTCAATACACCCCTGTACAGAATAGGAGCTAAGGCAGGAAACGAGAGAATATTACGACAACTCGGTGCGAATCAAATATCGTGCCGGAATCATTTCTCGATCCATTTGACGCTCCAATTTTGCCGCTACGGGAAAATGTTTTGAAGCTTATATCTGATTTCCATGCAGATTTTTTATTTATACATAAACTTAAAGAAGCATGGATAGATAGTAGAATTTTTTATTGCACTAAAATGTGTGTACAATGGCGATCTTAACGCCATGTAACATTTTCTGACAGCTAACTTATTGTGGTTAAGAGCAGGATAGCCTACACATACATACATATAAACATACATAAATCATATACATTTAAGACTATGAATAAAACAATAATATGTATTTGTAATTTTTACTGTTGCAATATAATATTGGGTAGGACGCGATTTCAAGACAGTTGACAGAGCCTAAAACCTTAATCGAGAAACTATTCACGAAATTAGTTGCATAGAAACTAATTCGATAATTGTGGGGAAGGCTTAAAATTTATTATAAAACGTGCGAGCTACACAGCCGCCCAACTGTATTTAAAATAAATTACGAAAACTATGAATTGATTAATTAAAGAACAAAGATAGATGGATTAACTACTTTGTTTTGCCTAATTGTCCAAGGGGGGGGGGAGCCGGGAGACTCATAACACAAGTTTACTTAGTTTGTGCTCCTGACTCCCACATCCACCTATTAACCTCATGTCTCATGTAACCGTAATAAAAACTGTACTATATAATGTGGGAGTAAGACAAATAAAGATTTTATTATTAAAATACTAGATATATAATTTTTACCGACTTCTTACATTTACACAAATGTTACATTTATAAATATTTCGAACATTGTACATTTCTCGTTGTCGTGGTTTTAAATTCAAATACGAAGACTCCACTTCTATCGTTTGCTAGAGATATAAATTGGTCCTTCTTAAAGGCATTGAAATATAGCGTTAACAGGGTGACTTGTAAGTAAAGAGCTTATCGATCTTCAAAGACACAAAAATACACAACATTATGCAAAGCAATATGACTTGGAACACAATTCTTATCTCTCATCTTTAACACGGACACCTCAGTTATACATATAATTAGTTAAAATAATTTAATAAAATTTTAAACATATCCAACGAAAGACCTTGATGTGTTTGCAAGGAATTGTATGTTCCAGTATCATGCAATGTGAAAAAAGTTATAACTTCATTTCTAATATGATGATTGTTGATTGGTTATTTGTACCATTTCTTCTCACGATTTTTTATCTTTCCAATAAGTCTGACTTACACGCAATACAACTCACTGGTCTTCAAGTCAAGACAATGTCATCTTCAGTTATTCATGAGAGATGGGTTCAATTTAATGACACCAGTTTAACAAAGTTAGGTTCAACCAGTGCTCCTCACGATCTACCGATTTAGCCAAAGTTAGCATATTTCCACATAACTTCGAGCGTAGTGTTCATTTTATCTCTGTAACTTACTATGTAGATAATAGTTAGATTTAGTGAAATACCTTTTACTTGACTTTTCACTATATTAACTCAGTACTTTGAAAAACGCCAATTAAATACATTTATTTAATACTAACGGCAAATTGTCGTGAATTCTGCAGAGATGTCAACATCAAATTTAATCTACCTATTCAATCTTGGCTCCATTCGGGTACAGGTAATCACACAATGCAGTCAAGTATTGTTGACGTTTTAGGGACTATTATTCTATTATTTTATCAGCTTAATAACGCACTTTAGGCGTATCACTAAACTGATAATAAATTTGACAGCGCAAAATAGATCGGGATTCGGGCCTATCTTTTGAACCGACTTCAATATTATTTTTTCGGTGTAGTCAGCGGTTTGAGTTTCTCAATATGTCGACATATTTATGTATTTGTAAATAGTTATGCACTCGCCAATTTCAAGGGCTCGATTTATTTGTAAATAATGCTTCATTATCAGGTCATCGAGGGCGTACCGCAGTCCCCGTAAGCGGCGAAATTGGCGGGATGATATGTGGCTATAAGTGGTAAAATTTACAATCAACACATTAAGTTGACTGTAATCAAGACCCTTGCGATCGTTTGAACACAGTAAAAGTTCGCTTTAAAGATTAGATCATTTAACCTGTTTACGCTGTTGGACGTTGTATTGCAGATGAAAGCCCAAAATCTTTAGAAAAATACCAGAAACCAATAGATTTTGTCATAGAAATGCCAATATATCCGGGGAATTCCCAACAGCACTCCGTCAACGGTCGTATTTTCTCCTCTTAGTGTGTTCAACCTACATCAAGGACGTGTACATAAAGCAACTAACACGGCTCTCAGGGGTCTTAAATTATGTTTTGCAAACGGTACCATTCCAAACAAACACTTTTCATCCATTACCATCTAAAATATTTGAATGACCAAAACGAATGTAGCTTTGCTGAATAATAGAAGTTTAATTTCTGATTCTTTATTCTTCCACTTTACTTACATAGTCTTGGTTTATTATAAACCTACCAATATTTCAATCATCTAACATTCTTTCATACTATTTCATGTAGGTTTCCTCACGATGTTTTCCTTCACCGCCGAGGGCGTGGATAAATGAATAACGATGTTTAATTACTGGGTACACATACAGTTAAATTTGACAACGTCAACTAGCAACATTAAGTACAGCTGTAGTGTGTATGTTACTAAGTGTCGTGTTGTAGACGTCGCCTTGTTAATGTTTAAAGGATTAGTGAACGTAGTAATTTGACCTGAACGATGTGATTTGTCGGAGGAACCGATAATTATTTTGGTTATGATTTCGATCTAAATTTATATGAAAATAGCTCCGCGCTAAATTGGTCTAAAATGAAAGTAACCAGACTTAGTCTTTATTACATCAGCTGCAGATAGTGATGTCAAAATCGGTCCAGCCGTTCTAGAGATCAACCGGAACAAACAGACAGGCAAAGATTGTAAAAAATATTATTTTGGCGTATGTACCGTATACATTCATATGCATGTAGTGAAATAAAAAACGCCAAGCGTATGTTTAATCCGTCTGTGAATTGTATGCAACGCGTTATTTATTTGTATTTGTATTTTAATTACGAAATCGCAAATATACTCTATAATGTTGTTAGTATATATTTTATCTTTATAATATTTACATAGTCTGACCTTAATGCTCGCAGACTTACACGGGCGTCATGCTGTCCACCGCTCGATTTAACTTACAAATGAATCTCGTCCTTCGACCAATCAATGCAAAACGTTGCATGAATCGAGTCGGGCTGACTCGACGCACGTATAAAGTGGCGATAAATTCACTCATTTAATGGCGACCGGGAGAAACGATTCTGATAACTGTTCTTGAAGAGACAAACGAGATGGCCTGAGATACGGTTCACGGTTTCGGCAGATCGTTCGTTTTGTGTGTCTTGAAAGGTGAATATTTCTGATAATAATTTTCATTAAAAAATTTACGTCTTTATCGAGGTAGACAGAAGTAGCAATTGCTATTCGATTCATCGACTATAGACTATAGTCCAAAAGTCCAGCATTTTCTCAGAAATTTCGGCGCAGGTTTAAAACCTCTATTATAATAAACATAATTCTGATCACGTTATAACGTTTGTATATACTATATCACTATAAAATAATGTGTCCGAAAAGCAACGTGTTATATTATTATCAACTGACACTTTATAACATAATTATGTAGGTAAATTAAATGGGAGATGATCTCCATCAAAAGAGATAATCTGTTACCCGGCGAGCGAGGCAACTTTGATCAACAACTTAACTTTCTCAATGGCACCTCATAAATTTACAAGAACCTTGCGAATTTTAAGCTAAAAGACTTTAAGGCTATAAATAAAATGCGTCCATTAAATTTGCCAGTTAACTTCTCATTACACAACAAGGTGGGGCTTGGAATATCATAATTTAGTACAGATATTTTCATAAGAATCACTGGCAAAAGACTCAAGAGACGCTAGAGATACTAAAGGAAAATTTTATTTTCTAGAGAGAGTGACCAGAATTGAGAACGAGACCAACGGAGACGATGTGATCTGACTCCAAGTGATACGTCCTGCTCATAACAAAGCAAAGCCACGCGTTAACACTTGTCATCTCGTCTCAGGATGGTAAGTCTCGTTAGCCCAGACATTTTATTAGCTACATCCTCCTTCAAAATGGAACATAACAATATACGCACAATATTGTTAAACACTTCTTTTCTTTTTTTCCCGCCTAATTTAAGGAACCGAGCAAAGAAATACGTAATCCACTCGTACTACTTATTATCCCACAATAATTTTATTAGCATCTAAATAAATTATAATCATGAGCGGGGAATTGGTGTCAAAACCAGGAACAAACCTGTGCAATGGATCACCAGGCCTACACCCACGGCTTTGCACAAAACTTTAAAAACTATTGGAGAAGGTATATCAATAGATAAAGTTAAAGTTACAGCCTTTATATATGTCCCTGTTGGGCACAGACCTTCTGTGTGAAGAAAGTATAAGCGGCCCTAGGGCGGATTGGCAGACTTTACTAGTCTTAAAAAAAATTCTAACACATGTTTCCTCAAGATAATTTCCTTAACCGCCGAACGCGTGATAAATCAGCACATAAAATTGCAACAGCAAAACTTATTAGTGCCAGCACCGGGGATCGAACTCGACTTGCTAGCGTACTATGTAACTTTAGGCAACCGCCCGGACACTGAACTACCACGGCTCTGTTTAAATCTATATATATAAAAGAGAAAGTGTGTGGGTTTGTTCCGTATAGACTTCGAAACGGCTGGACCGATTTCAATGAAACTTCAATTCAATGAAACATGGAATCTTCAGATTGACCTGGCGAGTAATCCTGTAAAAAAGTTTGGTGCCGATCGGAGTACTCCCCTTTTTGAACTGTCAAATACAGCTTTTATTTATTATGATACTACTACTATAGGTATGATATTGTATTTACTGATATGTACATGGGTGTAGGTAATGTTTATTAAGGTAAATCTTTACCCGCTCGAGAAGATAATGAATACGGAGAGAAATGAATAATTTAATATATTGTGAGAGTTAAATTAAATATTTAATGATGTAAGTTTATTTTTTAAATAAAATAAAGCAAAATGTAGCCCGGTGAAGCGGGCTGGGTACTCTAGTGTATATATATATATATATATATATATATATATATATATATATATAACTATATATATATATATATGTTATATATATATATATAATTGTTGATCAAGTGTGTATACGAATGTTTGTGTGAGTGTTGTGTACACAAGTTTATTTAAAAATAATAATATACACAAAATCGCATTGATTCTTGAAGTTAAAAAAAATCTTAATAGGTAATATGGGTGAAGGGTACTTACTATAAATTCATAACTTTCAACGATACAGTCTCGAAAGATCAAAGGTCTATAATAAGAACTAAATAATACGACGACGCAGAAGTCTGAACAAACAAGGAGGTACTTGATCGTCCTCGACCTTCCTTTATCTGCCGGTTACGTAAACAACAGATACTTTGCTGAATATTGTAAAGATATTTTATGAAGACAATATAATAAGATTCAATTCCCAATCAAAATAATTATTGTAAACATCCACAAGTATCTAGATTGGCAATTAACTTTAATAATGTCTTTATTCTTGACTATTGGGATAAACATTAAAGTTACAGCCTTTATGTATGTCCCACTGCTGGACACAGGGCCTTCTCTGTAAATAGAGTATAAGGGCATAGTCCGCCACGCGGCCCTAGCGCGGATTGACGGACACATGACTTAGAAAAACTTTCTAAGACATATAGGTGTCCTCACGATGTTTTCCTTCACCGCCGAGCGCGTGGTAAACCAGCACATAAAATTGCAACAACAAATTTATTGGTACCGGCACCGGGGATCGAACTCGGGTTGCTAGCGTACTACGCAACTTGAGGACACTGAGCTACCACGGCTCGCCGGACATTGAGTTATCACGGCACACGGGATAAACATTACTTACTATAATTTGTGTTAGATGTATGGCAATGGCCTCACAACTTGTTACATATGAGTCTTCATAAGTGAAAAGCGTTCAACGTATTTCTCTGTCTACACCGCTAAAAAATTAATGTATGCGATAGCTTTCTTCTTCTAAACTATTTCTTTAAATGTTAAAACATAATAAAATTAACATATTCTAAATTACAAATCGTATAAAAACATAAATTGTCATATCATGAGCACAAACATCGAAATGAATAGCAATTTAAAAACGGAATTGCATACAATAAAAAGTTCAATACTATAATTAACCTTATCGTTAAACTATGTAATCAACGTTATAACGAGCCTCTAGCAAGCGCTATTTAACAAATTTCTCTCAAAGATATTTGTCGTAGAAGTATTCAGGAATATTTTAACGACGACAGTTCGAAGTTTTGTTTTAAGATTTTTAATTCACAACAAAGAAATAAGTGGTTTAGTGTTTAGGAAGTTTATCTGTAACAATATTAGGTCTACCGATTTTTCGGATTCAGATGCCAATGGCCCATAACGATCAAGGATGTAACCATAGCAGAATACAAATGTGAAACGGGTATATTCTACTTCCGTGTTTCACCCGGTGAGTACAGTGAGAGACGACATGTTTACCTCTCTATCTTCTCTTTTTAACGAGCTTACTTTCACCTGAATTTCCTCTGATATTGTAAATGTTCGTAGTAACGGAAATCACTTTAGAACAGTTGAACATAACAACAACAGAACAAGTAACAAATACGACTCATAGCTAAAAACTTCGGGCGTCTTATCTATTCTATTGTATATCAGGAATGGTCCCACATGACACTCTACTGCAGACGGCAGACCTGACACGTCTTCGGAATACGTTAGTATTTTGCCCTTATAACCACATAATTTAAAATTCCCGAAAGTCGAGGATTTTTTATAGAATATAGAGAAACAATTTCTAAACAACAAAATAAACAGAAACTTGGTCGTCGTTTTAAATGTTGTTTGATAAACATTAGCTTGAGAGACAGTACTGAAAACGTTCAACGTTACATTGTTTTTGTGTGGGTAATAATATCTAGCTTGCACTGCAGACATCGTGCCCGATGTTTCTAGAAAGTTACTAGTGAAACTTGCTACAAACAACCACTCTACACCCGTACGAACTTCCTACTCAACTCGTGCTCGCCACTAATCTGTCCCGTTGGATGTATCGTCTGTGGTCGACAGGCAGCACGTATTATAAAGCAATAAATTCATTCGGTAAACTGAACGAGCCAGAATGTACAAATCGAACAGGCTGGTGTTGTATTTATTAAACGATTTCGTTCAACCGACTCGTATCTATTGTATTATAAGTATATTTACGAGTAAAAACAAAAACCGAATTCGAATCCGAAGGCACGGTGCACCGGTTGCGGTCAGACAATAACATGATATACTACCACCAGAATCTATCGGAAACTGACGTCAAAACAACCTTTTTTTTTTGTTAACGAGGAGGAAATCTTCAAAAAGATACCCCGCCTTCTGGGGGGAAGGCGGCGGTTATGTGGGGTTTTTACCCACTAAAACCTCCCCAGTGGCCCTTCCTCGGTGCATGGTGAGGGGCTCCGGGATCTCCAGTGGAACGCACCGGAGCCCCCCTGCACTGTGCTCAAGGAGAGCACTTCCCAAGGGGGGGGGGGAAGTAACTCCCTCCCCCCTCTGTGCCCTTGCAGTGGGGAGAAGGGGACACGGGCCAGCCGATGTCGCCTTCTTCCCGGGTCCACCTTGGCGGACGATAAAGGCCCCCACCCTTGTCGCCCAGCGATCCCGAGGCCCCTTTAGTCGCCTTCTACGACAGGCAAGGGATACCGTAGTCTTATTCTTGAGAGCCCAGAACTACAGGGCTGACGTCAAAACAACCTATTATGGTATTACGGACACGACAGGTTTTATATTAATGTAACTTAATTAAAATTGGACGAAGTAATATAACATCTATTTAAACAGGTTTCCCTTAAACGAACGTTTAATAACACGCAAGAGTAATTCGAATAAACAAATTTGAATGACGAGATGATTTAATAGATCTGTGAGCAGGAATTTTAATCAACGGCGCCCTTAACATTTTAGACGTTTATATAATCTAAATTTGCATTATTATGAAAGATGAAATACGTATTTTGAATGATTATATTCATTAAAGGGATAATAAATAACTTAACGTTTAACTTACGATCTTTTCTAATAAAGCAACCTGGTACTCGAATTAAAATTGGTACTGGTATTGTAATCTGATTGAAGTTTTGACGGCGAAGGTTGAGAACACTCGGACACTCAAGTTTGAATGCCGATAGATCGAGAGAGTCTAAACTGAAGTTGCCTCTACGGATGGTTGGTGTTTTAGGACCGTTCGTTTATCACGTGATTTCTTTCAACGCACTAACACCCGCTCTAGCGATGGTTTCTCACCTATAGGACCTTGGGGACCTTTAAGAAAGGAGCCCATTGCTTTCCCAAATTTAGATCTTATCTTTCCAATATTTCTAAGTTCTTAGACCCAAAAATACGAACATATCTAAATAACAATGAATTATATCATTGGGACTCTCTTTCAAATCTTATTATCACTTAGTGGGTTTATACGTATTAATGCTGTAGAACCGGCTTTAATCGCCTATGAACAGGGCATAGAAATGTTAAATCTGAGTTAAAGTTAGACCAAAACCAAAGCTAGAGTCCTTAATGAAATTGCAATGCCGAAAAAACTGTTCGAATAGACATTTACCAAGATGCGCATTACGCTTTAAGCTTTTCCTCATAACAGTGTTTATTCATCACGGAAAGCCTAAGGTGTTTGATGTCCCCATGTCTTAGTATGTATAGATTACATATCAATAAAAATTTATATGAACGTAACAATATATTTGTATTCAGTTAAGATCAATTGAGCCGGATGCTCGATCGCGCCTTATCGACTAAAAAAAACATACAAAGATACGTATATATAATTACACGAAATGTCGATCATTACATCAAAAATCAAACTACTAAGAGATAAAATCCATTGAATTGTTTTTATAGAACAATGAAGAAAATATAGACAAAGTAAAGTAAAGATTTTCTTATCTCAAACGCTTTTAAACCATTATAAATTCTATCACAATTTCTCTCAGCGTAACAAAGATGGGATCAATTTGAAGATATTTATACTCTCTTAGACCTGACAGCGTTTTCCTTCGATTGGAAATTATGCAAGCTATTGTTTTTAATGGAGCTATAATTTTAAATCACTTTACCCTTTTATACGTTCGTGGTTGCAATAAATATAAAAACAATAATATAAAATTCTATATTCTATTCTAAATATTCTATTCTATTAATTGAATGTTTCGATTTCTGTTATACCGATTTTTCTATTTCAACGGCGGCCATTTCAGACGTAACTTTCATAGTCGGTTCATAAATTCTCTTCAATTATGTTAACTTACAATTGTTGTTTAAAATTATACGCAAATATACAGAAAATATACTTACACTGAGCTCGCATAGCGCGACGCTACCATGAAAAACTGAATGATTCTTCCCAGAGATTATAGATCTTATGGGCTAAATTAAAAGCTATAATCCTTTAAGTAACTGTCCCTTTATCTTTTGTTCGTAAGCAGATTACTTATGTGGACTATATTCTGCTTTTAGTGCTTAAGTGCTTTTTAAAAACTAAACTGTCTAATTTGAAGTTATTGCCCAAAAAAATCAGAAAGAAAAGATTTCTTCTTAGTGTATGGTAATGTGTAGAAAATTTACATTAATAATGTTTAAGTTTTTAAAGAGTAAGTTTCCTGTAAGCTACTAGACTACTTATATTCCTGTTAGTCAAACTAATTTAAACCGTGAGTTAAACACAGTTGTAACAGAGTTAATTCATAGTAATGGTCCAGTAAAGCTAGCGCGAGGGAGACTGTATTAAACTACGTACTCTCACAAAGGAAACAATTTGTTTTCATACTTAACGTTTGTTTGTTAAGTGTTCTTAACATCGTGGACCGTAAAATCTCTTAAGATCAAATATATTTGCAGCTGAAATTAAGTCAATTTCTTTCTGTCTAAATATTTTTAAGTGTTCCACATAAGGCAAAGGGGGTAGAATGCAATAAAGGGAAGGTGGCAGTCAGTTTTCGTTTTCACTAAGCTTAGGTTATACCTATAGGTTATACATACCTTATTGTAGGTTAGTCAATCATCCAGGCACAAATTAAAGCGAGTAATTTTGTGGAGTAAATATATATATATATATATATATATATATATATATATATATATATATATATATATATATATATATATATATATATAAATTATATGTCTGGCTGATCTCATCAGATCGTAATTAGATATGATATTGAAGTAGTATAATAGAGTATAAAAAACAACTTATATTTTAAATTATTATTCCCTAGCCCTGTTTAATTTATACAACTTCCCAATTCCCACCACATAAAATACCATCTTCTGTATGCCCTAAGCTGTAGATTATCTACATCCAGATTTTCTTTCTACATGTCTTTGATGTCTGAAACCTTGGATTGTTGGAAATAAGCAACGATCGTGGATAAATAATCGAAGTCGGTTTGAAAATTACAAAATTTAAATTTCAGCGCGGATTTGAATATTTGATTTGAATCGACCGTAACCTAAACTTGCTTAGCTTAAACTCAGACTTAGACTAGACTATCTCAATCTGCGAAAAGTTCTACGCCACTAGACTTTACACAAGAGTTTAAAACACAAGTCAAGTACACAACAAAATAGTAAACCTGTAACATACAGCCGACTAACCAGTCGATTAGTCGACTCGTCTTCAAGTCTTCGTTTCCTGTCTACGTTGTAACTTTACTATTTACAGTAGTTAAAATTAAGTGTTTTAAACGGTTTTAAAATAACTTGGAAAAGTTAATGATGCTGTGTGTGCCAGAGACACACTTACGCTTGCTTTGTAAACTTGTTAGAAACTGCTTTTGTTATACCTTTCAATAATACCTCATCGAAATAGTACACATTTTTTAATATGGAAGAAATATACAGTGTATTAGAAGACCGCTACCGAAATGATGGCACGGAAAAATATCGATCCTGATTTATAAAAACAGCAATGAAAGACAAAGTTAAAGACGCTTGATGCTTGCCCATCCGCGCGGCGGCGTTCGTTGACCCGAGCATCAGCTGTTTTTGACTTTGTGTTTCACTGCTGTATTTTTAGTAAAGTAATGTTTTTTCATAAACCTGTCGGTTCAGTTAGCTATACGAGTACTAAAATGATGGAGCATAAATAATGCTAGGAAAACGTTTTAAAAATATGATTTTTTTTAAATCAGGATCGATTTTTTTCAATCAAAATCAAATGTGTTAGTAGTACTATTCTATACTAGTCTGTATACTAGTCTGTCTTTGAAAGCGGTTTTTGGAAGCGGTCTCCTAATACCATGTATACTATTCTTCGGAAACTGAAGGCTCAAATAACTGACAACCCACATTACGTTGACATTTCAATAAAAGCATAATAATATAACTTAAAACAATAATATATATTGTCAATTTAAACAAAGGAATTGATATTGAGGTTCGAATAATAAAGAATACTTGAAAAGATATAGTGAAGCTATATATTTCTTTTTTCATGGCCTCTTTACCTTTTATCCAGGTCAGCGACACGTCAACGTAAAATAAAGCCCCGGATTTTTACAGAAAGTGAATCGCTCGTAACTTTGCAACTGAAACGAAATGATTACTTTTTTCAGACATGACCTTTATAAAATATTATTCATATATCTTTGTTCATGCGAAAATGGAGAAAAATAATAAGTATTTTTTTTAATACCATTATTGAGTATAATACTTAATTTTCAGTAATTAAGCTTGCTTGATTAGACCACAAATAATAGATGAATTTAAATTTTTAAGGTTTTTAAAAAAATGAAAGAAAAGTGATAATAAATAAGTTTTAGATTTAAAATTTTAATACTATCTGCGTCCCGCGGTATTAACCGTCATTAAATACTATTTACTGTCATGTTTTATTCTTACTTTTAAGTTAACTTTTACTAAAACTATTACATAATATGTGTATATACTATATTTACTTAATTTTTATAAAATAAAGTCAAAAAAAATTAGAAATGGAAGTCGGGTAAAGAAAAAGTAGCCTAAGTTACTCTTTATTACATCAGCTGTATGCCAGAATCCCGACAAAACAGGTCCATCCGTTCCAGAGATTAGCCGAAACAAACATACAGAAAGACAAAAATTAAAAAAAATGTTATTTTGGTAAATATATTCCATAAGTCCGAAAAGATGGTCGGACCAGATCTCCCAAGAACTGGAGTCATCTACTGGAGTAATTAATCGCCGAGAACCCCCCTCTCCTCTCCCTCTCAGGCCCTGTCACGAGCCTCAACAATGGGGCAGCGATTGAAAAGAGAGTAGAGATCGTATATATATTCATATGCATTGAGTAATATTACAAACAGACACTATTATATACAAATAATTGAAATTGGATTTGGATACTTCAAAGTTGTAAATAAACATATCAGTACGTAAAAGATAAATTAGCTTTCACTACTTTGTTGTATTGTAGTGTGAACATTATCTAATCGGTCTGTGTTGCCAGTAAATACATAGAGAACTGTAATGAAGCGTTTGCATCAAACGTGAGGGGCCGTATCGAATCCAGCACGATGCATAAATACGTCGTCATTTATGTACTACTACTAAGTAAAAACAAAAACCGACCAACGCTAAAATAATGTAAACACCCTACCGTCGGTGGAAGTTTAAACGCTACTACGGAGGGACGCTCACTTTTATTCCCGAGGTATCGTAGTTATGTTGCGAAGTTCTAGAATCGTTCTCTTTCTATTTTTTTTATGACGAACTACACAGATTGGCCAGAGAAGCTGGCCTTGGCTGCTTCACCGGCTTGAGAGGTGGCATAGCTCTTAGGTCGCTTAGCCTGAACCTCTATCGGTCTACTCGACTCAAAGGTCCCACCGGTGAGAGGTAACCTCGGCTTGGACGGTTACTATGTTACGCGTAAGTATTCCGATTCGAGGGCGCCCGAGAGGGTCGAACCACCTAGTCTTGGCACAAATCTTCCAATATTACAAACAACAAACATTCTTCAATACGATATAATAAGCGAACCCTGGTATATCTTCGAAATCCAAGGTCGAATGCTTACGTAATTAAAATAGGACCTAATTTAAGGCAAGCAAGAGTGACGATTTTGATGTCTATCGTGAGAAAAAATATATATCTTATAGAAACACGTATGTTACTCCAGTGGTAAAGGTTACGCAGATTTTGTTGTAATGATATTGAACCTATTTATTTATATTTTCTAAGCTTATATATTAGCCTATTCCAGAAAAATTATTTATACAGATGCAAGTGATTTTGATCACTCTTTGGTGTGATTCCAAGTCTAAAGTCTGATATAGCATTCCGCAGTGCCACTCACAATTCAAATCAAAACAGTTCTATACAACTACACAATGTAACACCACTTCACATGACAAACATGCCCATTGAAAAACTACCCTTAATTTATTAATTTTATCTTTTCTCATTTTGAATGCCTGACGTTTCTAAGCCAGCTATAATTTATAAGGCTTCAATGAAGTGTACAGTGGCATATACTCATCCAGACCTGCAGTGCACTCTCTGAAAAGAGCTAATTACAAAGGCGCGAATATAATACTGTTTGTATTTTTCTTAGCGGTGAAACTGTTTAGCTATACATTAGAGTTGGGAAATACTAGGTAAATCATAATACTGGGTGTCACGGTGGCTGTGATTTAAAAATACCTGTGACAAAATACTAGGTATAAAAATACTATAACAACAGAGTCACTGCTCCTATTAACCGTGACTGGTAAAATAATATCACCGTCTTTATCGCGATTACAAATAAACTAGTAGGTTAGAAAAAGATGGAGTTATTATTTGTCATTCAAACTTCAAATATATATATTAATATAAAATATTTTTAGTTTTTATGTACTTCAATAATAATTTTAAAATTTTATTATTATATGAGATTTGAGTGTATCAATAACATTATTATATATTTGGTAATTATCAATATCAATGCTCATGCTTTGTATTATTAATTATTTTTCTTAGCTGACTGCGTCACGCGTAGTATTTTACCTGTGACGATAAATACGCCTCAACTCTACTATACATACACACTATTATTACAGACCTATTCTAAAGTGCCTTTTCATTTACCTACAAGTAATGCAAAAAAGCAACTGTTTTATTAAATTTGTCATATAATCTTCTTACAACATTTCTATTAATAATTGAAGCCAAATCATTAACAGCCACTTGAGATATATTTCTTTCTATAGCCCATTTTTTTATTTGCTGACGAAACAACTCATTTAATTCGTCAAAATCAACATTTGATCTACTTGCGCTGCTGCTGCAAGAAGAAACTTCATCGCCAGGTCTCGGAGATTCAAATAAATCCACACATTGTACATTATTGTCGCTGTTGAATATTTTTGCTACGGAACCCTCATTAGACGTTGATAGAAGTGGCGCTTGCCTGGATGGTTTTTCTTCCTCATTAAATGACGATTTACTATTATTACTTATAGTTGTATCGTAGTTTTTTATATTTAAGTATTCATTTTTGATTGGTCTCTTGACTGCACCCGATCTTTTTCTTTTGTTCCACATATTTACACTGTCCGAAATGGATTCAAGAAACTGTCAGTAATACAGACTAAAGCTGTTATATGACTGCCATTTATTCATTTAGTTTTATAATAACCTTACAGACAGCATTTGTAACACTATTATACTTATAATAGTGCAAAATTACGCCATTATAATTAGTTTTAAATCGATTTCACAAACACTTTTGTGCAGCAACAAGTGCCAGGTGATCCTACACTACAGCCTCTATATAGCTTTAATAATAGAAAAGCTTGTAGCGTCACAAAACACTTAAAGTTTTATAACGGAGTTCACAGATACTTTTACAGCAACAAGTGCCAATTGATATTATAATACAGCCTGTATACAGCTTTAACGATAGAATTAGCTCGAAGTGTCACACAACACTTGAAGTTTTATAGTAGATTTTTTATTTTCTGATATAACACCCCATGCGTACGCAGATTCCTTTATAATGATTTTATACAGCTTGAGCTCAGGTTAGTTTTCTCTGACACTCTTATAAGTCCCTTAAAACACTCTAAGTTCTAAATTGGCTGGTATATTGATTTTACCGACACTTAAATGCTACTTGGGCTGGAGTCATCTACTGGAGTAATTAATCGCCGAGAACCCCCTCTCCTCTCCCTCTCGGGCCCTGTCACGAGCCTCAGCAATGGGGCAGCGATTGAAAAGAGAGTAGAGATCGTAGATACATTCATATGCATTTAGTAATATTACAAACAGACATTATTATATACAAATAATTGAAATTGGATTTGGATACTTCGAAGTTGTAAATAAACATATCAGTACGTATACGTATATACGATGAATTAGCTTTTACTACTGTGTTGTATTGTAGTGTGAACATTATCTAATCAGCGTGTGTTGCCAGTATATACATAGAGAACTGTAATGAAGCGTTTGCATCAAACGAGGGGCCGTATCGAATCCAGCACGATGCATAAATACGTCGTCATTTATGTACTACTACTAAGTGAAAACAAAAACCGATCAACGCTAAAATAATGTAAACACCCTACCGTCGGTGGAAGTTTAAACGCTACTACGGAGGGACGCTCACTTTTATTCTCGAGGTATCGTAGTTATGTTGCGAAGTTCTAGAATCGTTCTCTTTCTATTTTTTTTATGACGAACTACACAGATTGGCCAGAGAATCTGGCCTTGGCTGCTTCACCGGATTGAGAGGTGGCATAGCTCTTAGGTCCTAATCGCTAGTGACTCGACTCAAAGGTCCCACCGGTGAGAGGTAACCTCGGCTTGGACGGTTACTATGTTACGCGTAAGTATTCCGATTCGAGGGCGCCCGAGAGGGTAGAACCACCTAGTCTTGGCACAAATCTTCCAATATTACAAACAACAAACATTCTTCAATACGATATAATAAGCGAACCCTGGTATATCTTCGAAATCCAAGGTAGAATGCTTACGTAATTAAAAAAGGACCTAATTTAAAGCAAGCACGAGTGACGATTTTGATGTCTATCGTGAGAAAAAATATATATCTTATAGAAACACGTATGTTACTCCAGTGGTAAAGGTTACGCAGATTTTGTTGTAATGATATTGAACCTATTTATTTATATTTTCTAAGCTTATATATTAGCCTATTCCAGAAAAATTATTTATACAGATGCAAGTGATTTTGATCACTCTTTTGGTGTGATTCCAAGTCCAAAGCTCCGATATAGCATTCCGCAGTGCCACTCACAATTCAAATCAAAAACAGTTCTATACAACTACACAATGTAACACCACTTCACATGACAAACATGCCCATTGAAAAACTACCCTTAATTTATTAATTTTATCTTTTCTCATTTTGAATGCCTGACGTTTCTAAGCCAGCTATAATTTATAAGCCTTCAACGAAGTGTACAGTGGCATATACTCATCCAGACCTGCAGTGCACTCTCTGAAAAGAGCTAATTACAAAGGCGCGAATATAATACCAACCCTCCCCGACACACTATACCTGGTATACACCCAGACGGAAAAAGAATCCCTTTCCAACCAGGGATACGGATCGGGCTCAGGTTCGCGCATCCTTACCGTGCACGAGGCCCAAGGCCTCACGTACGAGTCAGTGGTGGTCATCAGAACAGTGACGAAAAAACTGCAACTGCACGACAGCGTCCAACATGCTGTAGTGGCGATATCCCGACACACCGTCAGCTGTGTCTATTATACAGATGACTGGGACGACGCCACAGGAAGACTGATGACAAAGACAATGGCCGCATCAAGGAGAAGATAGTGGACTACAACCTGAAAATGGCCATGAGAAGCAGGGACACAGCGGTCGCGGAGAAGCTAATAGCAATGCAGCGGGGCGTCTGCGACGCGTGAACCCTAATCTCTGGCCACCTCCAAATTCAGGCATTATTATTTTAGGCATTATTTAGGCTTTTTTATTCTTATATCGCAACCACAGACCTGTGTCCGTGCTCTTTCCAATACACTTAAATTGTTTACTCTGCGTTTGTTAAAAGTGCCACTTCTACAGTTACTATTTTCCTTATATATATATATATATTTATTATATATATATATATATATATATTTATATATATATATATATATATATATATAGGAAAAGAGCACGGACACAGGTCTGTGGTTGCAATATAAGAATAAACAAAAAAAAAGCCAGCTATAATTGTATTTAATTTGATTAACTACGCAAAGTTCACGAATGAAGAAATCTCTATTCCTAAAAATTGTAATAAGTAATCCAGCTAATTCACTGGATTAATTAAAAGTAAACAGTTCCAACGTAGTTAAATTATTCCTATTTAACAAATTTGCTTTCATTTTGTTTTATTGTGGTAAATAAAACAATTATCAAAGCGACTCGTATCGCAAACAAAGATACATTATTATTTCAACAAATATTGTTCTGTTAATGAAACGTGAATACGTTACGTTAGCTGAAAACAACTCATTGTGACTTTAAATGATAGTTTACCACCGAGACATAAAAATTTCACGCAGAACGAAAATAGTTTATGTGGTAGTGGGCTGGTCAAATCTCTCGAAATGATGGTTGATGGGGTAGTGAAAGTTTTTTTTTTAAAAAGAAAACTAGCAATATTTCTTTTTTTTTCAGAAATATTACTAACAATCTTGTTAACCATTCCAACTAAGCTTAAGCTTGTGCTAGGACATGGTTCACGGCAATAGTCGAATGGTGGAGTGGCAGTTTATTTATAAAGATGATGACATAGCCAAATAGCCTGTTTAATTCTTCTCCACTCTTCTCTTACTGTTGCCCGTCACGTAAGTAATATAACATAGTTTACGCAATGTCTAAATACCTCTACTTCACGCTAGTATCCTGAAAGGTCGTAATATCCGTGATCGTAAGAAACCAATTATACAATAGCAAAAGCCGATGTGGTGATTCCGTCACTAATGAATTAGTTTTTTAACTATTTTTTTTATCAATTCCAAAACAAGAAGAGAATGTTTGACGTTTGAATGTACTGACGCAAATAAAAAGGTAACTAAAATATTAAACACTAGCCGATGCCTGCCGGGCTCTCTCCAATCAGAATGCTGTCACGCTTTGAATAAGCTCAACAGAATAAGCGCAAAATAAGATTTCGTCTCCAGCACTCTTAGTTGCATGTGATAGAGGTTCAGGCGTCCAAAATTTAGTCCGTCTTAGACAGATATAAATCTCCAAAAACGCTACTTTGCAAGCACTGTTTACTAAATTACTGTAACTTTATACTTTTCTTCCAGAAGGAAAACAACAAGAAAATATTAAACAAATAAAAAAAAATATTAAACAAATAAATTTCGTAAAAATTCTGTTTACGAAATTTATTTGTTTAATATGTTTGACGTTTTTCTTTTCGTACCTAAATTATTTAGTTACACTATCGTTTATGTGTAAACGAATTTACTAACTTGTTATTATATAAACTGGGCTTTTAATATTAGGCTGTGGACGGAAATGTGTAACCTTCTCATGACATCTCGATTAAAGAAAACGATGCATAGATGCAGATAAATCACGCAGTGTCCGATTTTATCCAAGAGAAAACCACATAGTTGCTGAAAATCAGGCGTCAAGTAGCCTCGATGAGAAGATAAAATAAGAACTGACAAAGTATTATATTAACTTAGCAATCGTGGTAACAGTTAGAAATACGCAGAGAAACCACTGGGTGTGCCGGATGTAATTAAATAATTGTTTGTAACATAAAATAACCGCTTTTTACTACATGCATATGATATAATGTATATACGGTACGTATACTAAAGTAACAATTTTAACAATATCTTGTCTGTTTGTTCCGGCCAATCTAAAATTGTATATTTGTGTATTTTCCTTAAGTATGAGAATTTTTGTAATTCTTATTAAGGAAATATTTTTTTTTTTTAAAAAGAAAGCTAGCAGTATTTCTTCTTTTTTTTCAGAAATATTACTAACATTCTTGTTAACCATTCCAACTAAGCTTAAGCTTGTGCTAGGACATGGTTCACGGCAATAGTCGAATGGTGGATTCGAACCCACGACCTTACTTTTCGCAGACCGTACCCTAAACCATTAGGCTTTCTCAAACCGCAATCTCTGGAACGGCTGGATCAATTTTGACGGGACTTTGACTGAGGTAAAAAGGGGTAACATAGACTACACTGCTAACTAGGTTATTTTAGAAAAAAATAATTAAATAATTTTTAACAGCGTGTAATACCGCGGGGCGCAGCTAGTTAATAATAAAAAAAATAAAGCAGCACACACGAGAACATTTGAATATTTTTTTAACATAGAATAAACAATTTTGTATAAGTTCTCATCACCGCACGGTGTAACCACAGTGGAATGGAATCACGCTCATCCAAATACCGTATGTCAAGTCATATGATTGACGTTTGACAGTTGTGCGCTAGAAATGAGTCTAAAGAAAACCGTCTTAAGAACCACACGTTGTTTTATTTCAAAAGTACACAGTGCCAAGTAATATCGTCGTTAGTGCACTAACACCGTATAATGAACCCACTTATTAACAGAATTCAATAAAGTAGAAGATTCTCAATTCGTGGGATTTTTTATTTCTTTTTTTATGTTTGGGGCACTTATTGCGCTATCAGAAAACAATTTTGATATTTTTGTATGAAATGGTTTCATTTCAATTGGGCCTCTATTATTTTGTTAGCATTGGAACTATCTTCAAAACCCTAGAGATATGCCGGGCAAATCCAAAAATTTGTATAGAAGAATGTTTGCTGATTGAGGTTAGATTGTCATATATTCATAACGATAACTTTATAATGACAACAAGCATGAGTGTGAATAAGAAGAATAATGAAGATTAGAGAACCAGAACTTCGAAATATAAATGTGATACTTTGTAAATATGAGAGTGAGTCCATGACGATAAGACGTTTACATCTTTAATGTAGATTTAATAACCAGACGTTATTGAGGTGTACGTGTCTGTTGGAAACAAGCCGAGTACCAAAGAGCAAGTTCAAATTAAAATGAATCAAACGGATTTAGGCGTTATAAAGACGGAGAATGAAGTGTGAAACCCTTTCCGAAGCACTTTACAGTCTGTACTGCTCCTTGCGATAACTAAGTGGCAAAGCGGACGAGATTAATTTATTGCTATCTCCCCCGGCGGAGCGCCAGTTGTGCAAAAAGGGCAATTCAATCTGCCCTTGACGTTCGTTTTACATGCTCAATATAAAGAAGAAATTAAATGTTTTATAAAAGATTTAATTGAACATTCAGTGCCTCTATTTTATGTAATTCTTATAATATATTAGTTCTCACGTTCTTTTACGCCTAACAGGGTAGACAGACAGAATTGGCTGTGCATTTTTCAACAAGCTCATTAGGTCCCATATTTGACGGCTGATGAGCCATACATCAAAGACGGTAACCTAGAATAGTTACGGCAAGGGATGTCAGACCGCCCTCCTAAAAACCCGAAAAATGTATTCTTCAAAAATAACAATAAACGTGATACCGTAAATGTGGTCTTATCCATTGAGTAAGTCTGGTCTCCTCGGAGGACAACTTCCTGAAATTCAGGGAGTTCGCGCAATCGTGGTACCAAAGAACCTGACCTACACCTAAGAGTTGCCTGGCGCCATCGGGCGAGCGTTGTGTTGTGCCATAAAGCCCCTTAAGAGGGAGTTGTAAACAGGAAAGACCTTGAAAAGAACTAGAAAGGAGCCAAGAAGGTACGTGTGGAGCCACACGGGCATACCACGCGTGCTCTTCCGCGTTGCGACCTATATAAACGCGAGGTTGGTGGGGAAATGGGAGGTGGTGGGATTCATTGAGTAAATCAATAAATGCTTTTATGACTTGAAATAATATTTTCGAACATAAGTGATAAGATACTGTTGCATATAATTTATAGTTACTAACTTTAAACTGCCTTGACTTACAAAAGGTACTATAACATTTGCATGTCACTTAAATTACTAAACATGTGACCCTCATTCTATAAAATGGCGTAAATGTGAGAGAGTTAGTATATAAAAACTTTTTAAGCTATCTGTATATTACGGAAACCAAACAATACCGCAGTCACTTAGCGGTTACTTCACAACGGAGTCGAACAAATTTGCTTTGAACGCTCTACATAATAAAATACGACAAACCACCCGACGCGGTACTCGACTAATCTGCCGACTGCTTGACTTCTCAACTTATAGACGGCACGACTGTTGGGAACTTACAAATTGAGATGAATTAGACACCCGACGGAATCCCTTTTCTCATCTAGTTCTTATTAGATAACCGGCAGTTGATGTTATTGTCTGCAGAGTAAAGGATTACGTTTCCAAAGTTTCTTTTTTTTTAATGTTTCAATTCTTACGCTTGCTGTAGTTTCAATCGGAGTAGAGAGAAATTATTACCATAATTTTGACGTAAAAAGAATAACCAAGATATATAATAATGAATATGGATACTTGATACCGATGAATTATTTACAATCGCTAAAGACCTAACTGTCAGACAATCATTCATTCGTTAAATATACATATGCAATTACCTTTTGTGAACGTCCTTACCTGTACGAATAATGCAAGACTAAGCAAAGCGTTTCGTGCAGGTTTGAGGGATGTGCACAACAATTCGATCAGATCGGCGATACGCAAAAGAAGAGTGACGACAAGAGACATTCGGAACTAACGAATATTCAATAATATTTAGTGTACAAGTAATATATATTTACGACTAAAAACAAAACCTACTTCAAAACGAATCAAACGTCAAACGATATTACGCTCCGACAGAGCTTAATATCGTTTTTCCGAATTACGGTAGAAATATTACGAAATAGAATTAATCAGAATTGATCCCAACATCAAACTACACTTGAAGTACATCGTAGTTGGCGTGATATTAAGTTATTCGTCCTTTTATAGCACACATACTTAATATAAATACAAGATTTATTTTTGTATTTCAAAAACAGACCCAATGGATATGGGACCACACGGGACGCATTATCAAAAAATATATCATCAAAATTGGTTCGCCCAGCCCAAAGTTATAGGTAACAAATTTAAAAAAAACGTACAGACAAATTGAGAACCTCCTTTTTTGAAACAGGTTGAAAATTAGTCTGAAAATGGATAAAACAATATATTTCATTACTCTAACAAAAAGAAAATTAATACTACACGTAAGGAAAACAAGAGGAAGATTGCAGTGGGTCGCAAGGCAGCCCCAGCACGCACTGTGACTACGTCAGCAGGGAAAAACAGGCGAGCACGGGGCAATAATAAATCTTCCGATATGTTAGATAACAATAATGATATTTGTTTCGGCCGGAAGAATCAAGATAAACATACTCATTTTATTCCGCGTTAGAGGGAACAAAAGAGGTTTGTTTTCCTCGAATGGCTTGTAAAGAATTTACGAACATTGTTTTTTTAAATAGGAAAAGAGGCGAATGAGACGACTCACCTGATCTTAAGCGATACACATTTGAGAAAAAAATAAGTTAACAATTAAAGTAAGAAAGAAAATAATTTAATGCAAAGTATTATAGTGTAGTATAAGCCATTTAATCGGTTAGACAGTTTACGACACATATTGGATTGAATTACATTTTATATAACACAATAAGTCTCTTTTGTGAGAGACTGGTATCTGCACTAGGTTGCCCTGTCAGAGAGATTACCAGGCCCTCTGCCACGCGTATTATCTTTTCTCATTAAATGTGAGGAAATAAATAAAATTAGTAACTTGTAGATAAAATCAGAATGGTGTTTCTATTTTCGTTTACGTGTGTGGCCATTTAAGAATTAGGATATTATATCTAGAAGGTTTTCAGTAACCTCTAGTCGTCTCTAACAAAGTATAGGCAATATATAAGATTGTCAAATATCTCCCTTCCGCCTTTTTGTCTTTTGAATTTCGCGGCTATGTACAAAACGCTACAGAGCTCGTATCTAGCAATACTATACATAATTTAAAAGGTCTTGACATAACCTACAAAACGACGCTATGCATAATTAGTTTGGATATTGCGATCAACAGTTATAGACGTGTAAACATGGACTTCACTAACGCCGAAATTTGCGGCTTGGCCACTCTTTGGGACGATTCACCGGCCTTCGACCACGACCGTTTTTGCTTGATATTGTCGTATGTGATCCATTTTTCGTCGCCAGTCACCATCCGCTTCAAGAATGGGTCGAGTTCGTTCCGTTTCAGCAGCATATCGCAGGCGTTGATTCGGTCCAGAAGGTTTTTGCGTCAAATCATGCGGCACCCAAACATCAAGCTTTTTGTATCCAGCCTTCTGCAGATGGCTTAAAATGGTTTGGTGACTAACTCCCATCTCCTGGGCGATGTCACGAGATGCCACATGCCGGTCTAACTCGATGTAGTCCATGATTTGATCGGTATTTGTCGTCACAGGTCTTCCGCCGGCTGGCTTATCCATGGTGTCGTTTTCACCGGCTCTGAATCGTCGAAACCATTCCTCCGTGGTTCGAAGTGATAGAGTACCATCCCCAAAACACCATTAATCTCACGGAACGTTTCTCTAGCGGATTTGCCTTTAACGAAGGAAAACTTTAAAATAGCGCGAATTTCGGCGTTAGTGAAGTCCATGTTTACACGTCTATAACTGTTGAACGCAATATCCAAACGAATTATGCATAGCGTCGTTTTGTAGGTTATGTCAAGACCTTTCAAATTATGTATAGTATTGCTAGATACGAGCTCTGTAGCGCTTTGTACATAGCCGCGAAATTCAAAAGACAAAAGGCGGATGGGAGATATTTGACAACCTATTATAAAGGTTCCTCGATCATAGGATCATGAAGTGTAATGCTCAGCCCCTAGGCTGTCACTGTACTCGAATGAATGAATACGCATCGCATATATTTAATAAAATTAAGAAAAAAAATCATAATTAACAAATTCCAATATTTCATACACTTTTACCGGTCATGGTCACGGGTCGAACATATACTCAAAATAAGATATAACCGCGATAAAAATCGATAAAAGCAGTTGTATTCAATGAGTAATATGATAAGTCATCAGATAAACCAAAACATGTCAGAAATACTTTTAACTGAAAGTTAAACTTTAACAGAGCTGGGAGGAAAAGAAGAAATAAAAGAACGATACAGACGTGTTCTTTTCACATAAAACAAAGCATCCTGTGCGTTGAAGAGGCGTTGTCATTCACAATTACAAAAAACCTCGCTGAACGACACTGTAATAAAATCCGATACTCACATAAATCAACACTCGCAAATTTCGTTGAATAACATTAAACCGAACCGGAATCCAGCGACCGGCAAATAATTACGGGCTACGAAACGGACAGTTTCGTTTCTATGTAATTGTAACAGGCTACGCGGGATATCCGTAAATTTAGGGAAACCCGCACAACCCAGTCTCGACCAAACGGTAAGTAATTAACTAAAAGGCTCCACAATTATGTTACATTGCCACTCAATTTCAAAATTGTAACACGAAAGCATGTAATTAACGGATAAAAACGAAAACCGACTTCAAATCAAATCAAATATTACGCGCGGATACTCTTTTTTGGATTCTAAGAATCATAGTTATAAAACAAAAATCTATATTATTGTGCTTCTTCGTGCTCATGGTCGATAGAAGGACCTTGTGTTGGATTGTCATAAACCTTTCTTAATCAAAAGCATTCCCTACGATTATTAGTAGTTCCCCGGCATATCTTCGGAACCCAAAGTCCTATGTCAACAAAATTAACACGGTAACTAACTATAACCTAAATTATTAATTATTAGAAAATGTTCCTGACTGGCTTCTGTTTACTTCTTTTTTAGCTTGTACGCGGAACTAAATTAGAATAAATTCATTATTTTCGGCACTGTTGGTCGATAACAACTAGTAAAAACGCTTTGATGTAACATAATAGACAAAATTAGAATTAGTAAGTAGGTTAAAATTTAGGAAACTTAAAATAGTATTATATAAAAATAGTGTAGATAAATATAAGACAAATGTAATAAAAATAAGATTAAAATAAGTAAAACGATAGAAATGTAATAAGAAATAGTATAAGAAAGAGAAAATAAAAGAAGAAGTGTACATTAAAAGTAGAAATAAAAATTGTAACAATAAGTAGAATATCAGACTGTAATAAATAATAATAAGAAGGATGAATGAATGAGAGGAAAGGCATGGGAGAAAACTGCCCTAACCTATCCACGTTAGGGGAACTAGAAATAGCATAGGCATACTATATACTATACTTAGATTAAAAGGACAAGGGCAATAAAACCCTGAATTTAGAATAAGTCAGTAGTTATGCCTATTGTTACATAAAAAAAACATAATAGACAATAAGGAGGCAACAAACAGTGCTGCCAAAATAAAGAGAAAAAAAAATCAATCCAGAGATTTTTTTTTAAAATCATATCATAAATGACGGCGCTAAGTGTACTGACATAAAAAAGAAATACAGATGAATTGAAACTTCCTTCTTTTTTAAGTCCGTCAAAAAGGTTCTAGACTTATGTCAAAATGTCAAAAATGTAACTTGAATTCTACAACAAATCTGAAAATGAAATACGAAAGCTTGAAATCATATTTGTCTCGCACTTTCGTAACAAAATTTCAATTAAAAGAAAGTACCGAAACGAGCGGAACGTTTACCTGGTTGTTACAAACCCGAGGCGACGCAAGATTTAAAATTGAATAAATTTACTTTAAAACATGATGATTAGTCTTATCAATGTAGTAATTCGACATCGTTTATACTGGATACAGTAATGAAAGCTATAGATGGAGACAATACATTAAGAAAAGGAACGCACAACGGCAGAAGTAGACGCAATGGTAGTAATTTAGACAAACCATGCAAGCACTAGATTATTTTTTCAAGTATCATTTGAAGTCGAAATATCAATCGACAAAATTGCATCTTGAAATGTGTATTTAAGTTCAACATAAATGCTCTCGTGATATCGATCATAAAGTTGAAAAATGGCGACCGGTTGAGTCAACTACAATTCAATAATCGTTATACAAAAAACCGTAATCTACTATTATTTATATGAAATACATTTTATTAATTTTATCATGTATTTATTTCTTTGAATAATTGATTGAAACATAACATATTCAATGATACAATATTTAAGACAACGCTATGGGAAAACCATCATCAACGATTAAGATGTCAGTGAATGTTCAATGTGACGCAAAAAAGCTGACATGATGACCAAGACGTTTCAATCGGATTAGTACACATTAAATAGCATCTGTCAACATAATTGGCACTTTGAAAAGCGTTGCCGTTGTAGAAGTATCGGTAGAAACTCCATCAATATTTATACTATAGATGGGATAATCGGCATGCTGGTCTTCGATTTTGTTTGCTTAAAATCAACTAGATAAGCCCTTAATACCCACTAAATGTAATGTAACTTTATTAATTTAGTACTTCCCAGCTCCGGATAGATTAAGTCATTAATATGGATCAAGACACTAAACCGTGATTCGATCTTAATTGTTGTATGAAATATGGTTGTTGCTAGAACGAAATTATTTATAACAACATATTAAAATTCGTTTAAAGTAAATTTATTACGTACACAATTCAGCGATCTTATATAGATAAGCGTTTTATGTTGTAACAGATTAAAAAAACGCATCAACACAGTGTTTAACGCAAGTAGCAAAATATCAGAGATTTAATAACGTGTTTCACCAAGATTAAATCTCCATTTCCAATTCTTATTATGACATATGAATATATTTATAACATATAATAATATATGATCCGGACTAATTGAGGCGTATATATATCTTTATTATATAAGCTTAATGGTTGAGGGTACGGTCCGCGCATCGTAAGGTAGTGGGATCGGATCCACCATTTGACTATTAAGGTAAACCATCTCCTAACACAAGCCTAAGTTAATTTGGGATGGTAAACAAGAATGTTAATAATATTTGTTAAAAAAAATATTGCTGGCATTCTTTAAAAAATAAGATTTATAACAAAATTGAGATCCTTTTATTAAAGTTGGTAAATAAAATAAAAGTGATAAGCGGGTCGACTTACGAACTGATTGTCTCGTGTCCGAATCTCAGTCGGCTTGTATTGAAGAATTAGCGTTTGATAGATTTTTTAAATATAAAAAATTTCTATGCTAATAAATTGTTCCTTTGATTGGGGCATGAGCATGGTGAAAAACGGACGGAGTCTGTCTACTCCGTTAGGAGTTAAAAGGACTAGTAAGCATAATTTAACCGACTTCCTAGAATCATATTTATAAGCTGTCTATAAATAAAGGCTGCAATCTAAAACCAAAACCAAATTCACCACAAAATCAGTAAAATTTGTTTTAATCTTTATGTAAAGACACTCTACCTATGTCCTTCTTTCCTTCGTTTTTCCATAATAACTGTTCCCTTACATAAATTAAGCTCAGCCTTATAGTATGATTCTGTTTAATTACTATTTTTTTATTAATTTAAGCAAGTGCTTGATTACGATCCCACCTGTTGTTAAGTGGAAATGCAGTCCTGGATAGTAAGGCGCACTAACTAAGTTAGCCCTATTCACTCTACTCTTGAAAATACCCACATTGTAATCGGAGGGAAAGACAGACGCAGGCAAACCATTCCAATGCTGTCATATATCATTTAATCAACAGTAAGAAACATTAAATTTGTTAACAAGCGGGACTAAGAATCCTTAAATTATGACAAATTTAATAACGCAGAGACATATATCACCGAGATACGAATGTCAGAATTCTAGTACATTAACGTAATGGGAATTAGTGTTCTGTTATCGGAAGTATTCAAATAAAGCATTCGTAAAAATGTTAACATTAGCCCGTAACTGCGAACCCATGGTTTTCCATATTAACATAAAATTTTATGAAAATCAGGTAAAGTAATTTATTCCTTATTTGTGATCAACATTTTAAAAATACCTATTGCTTCATAAGTATTTATTAATGCCCTTAATTCACAGATAATTGACATTTACCACGCCCAAGCCATATGTCGTACTTATTTCTGACATTAACTTGAGCCCGATATGTTTTTGTATAAATGATATGAAAGATATTGTATTTACTGATATGAGAGATAGAAGATCACCCGCTCACTTCACCCGCTCGAGAAAAGAATGAATAATTTAATATATGTGTGAGAGTTACATCATTAAATTAAATATTTAATGATGTAAGTATATTGTTTAAATAAACGAAAGCAAAATCTAGCTCGGCGAAGCGGGCTGGGTACACGCTAGTAGAATAAAAAAATATTTGTTTGGTCACGTATCGTTATAAAGAAACAAAACAAAAGCATAAAAGAGAGAAAAAAAGAGCAGAAACAAAAATTACAAAACAAAAGTAACAATCACGAAGTGAGAGACAAATCATATTCTATAAAAAAAACATCAAACAAAAAATATATATAATACAAGAAAAGTACTGTTTACCAAATTTCTTTGATCAATGTTAAACGGTTTTTACGTCTCTAGCTATAATGTGTAATTATATATAATAAAATAATAATATAAAATAAAATATTTATTTCTTTATATAGTACATTTTTGATACAATTACATATAAGGTTGTCAAATATCTCCCTTCCTTTTTGTCTTTTGAATTTCGCGGCTATGTACAAAGCGCTACAGAGCTCGTATCTAGCAATACTATACATAATTTGAAAGGTCTTGACATAACCTACAAAACGACGCTATGCATAATTAGTTTGGATATTGCGTTCAACAGTTATAGACGTGTAAACATGGACTTCACTAACGCCGAAATTCGCGGCTTGGCCACTGTTTGGGACGATTCACCGGCCTTCGACCACGACCGTTTTCGCTTGATATTGTCGTATGTGATCCATTTTTCGTCGCCAGTCACCATCCGCTTCAAGAATGGGTCGAGTTCGTTCCGTTTCAGCAGCATATCGCAGGCGTTGATTCGGTCCAGAAGGTTTTTTTGCGTCAAATCATGCGGCACCCAAACATCAAGCTTTTTGTATCCAGCCTTCTGCAGATGGTTTAAAATGGTTTGGTGACTAACTCCCATCTCCTGGGCGATGTCACGAGATGCCACATGCCGGTCTAACTCGATGTAGTCCATGATTTGATCGGTATTTGTCGTCACAGGTCTTCCGCCGGCTGGCTTATCCATGGTGTCGTTTGCACCGGCTCTGAATCGTCGAAACCATTCCTCCGTGGTTCGAAGTGATAGAGTACCATCCCCCAAAACACCATTAATCTCACGGAACGTTTCTCTAGCGGATTTGCCTTTAACGAAGGAAAACTTTAAAATAGCGCGAATTTCGGCGTTAGTGAACTCCATGTTTACACGTCTATAACTGTTGAACGCAATATCCAAACTAATTATGCATAGCGTCGTTTTGTAGGTTATGTCAAGACCTTTCAAATTATGTATAGTATTGCTAGATACGAGCTCTGTAGCGCTTTGTACATAGCCGCGAAATTCAAAAGACAAAAAGTCGGAAGGGAGATATTTGACAACCTATTACAATAGATGTATATGGGGGTCAGGAGCTCAAACTAAGTAAAACTTGTGTTATGAGTCTCCTGGCGGGTGAGCCAGCCTTGGACAATTATTAAAGTCGACTAAAAGAACCAATACAATAACGTCATATTAAATATCTAAACGTTAGGAATAAATTAAAAATATTTGATTACAATTGGGATTTGCAGAGGCTGTAGGACATGAGAGTTTATATAATTTCATGACACAAAAAGAAAATGTATCGCAAAATAGCCAATACTAATATTATTATCTTACAGTAAACAAACCCACTCCAACGAGCACGCTGCAATAACAAATAGTCGGATACGTTAGATAACAATATCGAAACATCGGCTCGGAGGCAATCAAAACATACTTGTAACGAACGGTTTGAATCCACACCTTATACTTTGCTCTTAAATCTTTTTTCTTTTTTACTGCCTGATGGTTTCTGTTAGCTTGAGGTCTTTTAACTTATATCGCGAAACAATCAAACAATTATATATTATTTTTAATATTAGACATTAATATACCAAAAGACAACACAAGATATCACTTAATATAAAACTCAAGAAATGGAAAACTTATCTAGAGGATCAGGCTAAGCGATCTAAGAGCTATGCCACCACTCAATCCGGTGAAGCAGTCGCGGACAGCTTTTCTGTCAACATTCATAGGTTCGTCAAAAAAACCTCATCGGAACAAGCCGGCCGGAGTCGTCGACCGTCAAAACGTAATAGGAAGGTATAGTTGGCGGAAAATAACTCTAGCGCTTTGCGATACGTGGAAGGGATAACTGCGCATGGGTACAGTCGCGCACGCAATCATTCATTTCAACAAATTACGAATAAAATGTTTTTGTTTATACTATTTATCTTGCCATATTTACTAATAAAACAAATAAAATAAAAATGTAATACAATACAACACAACTTAATAAAATAAGAACAAACTAAGCAGTCAATATATGGAACTCAACAGAATTAAAAAAAATAACAGAAAATAAAAAGTCAATTAACATAAAATTTAGAAAACGACTGTATACCAGGAACGAGCGAGGTGCGGTATCCGATAAGCGCTGGCGCATGGCCGCCCGCGCCCCCTTCACTCCCCTTTGGTACCTTATATTCAATTTCTGCGCATTAACGGTCAGCGCTAGAGTTGTTTTCCGCCAACTGTACAAGGCTATAAAAATTATTGTTATTTTAAGGTTAAGAGTAAATAACATTACTTTTGCCATCTTAGTGATATTTAATTGAAAATATCAAGAATTTATAAAATCATTAAGTAATGTGCACGGATTACAAAAAAACGAATGATCTTAAGTTATTTAGAATTAACTAGTAACACTTCTAATTATACCTACTAAACTAAACTCTCATAGTATTAACCCACTCTACACAATGACATATACATGTCTATGCTAATATCTCGATAGTTATCCCTAGACGTGCTAAATCGATTTTAAAAATTCTTTCACTAAGTCGTCAAGCGTTAGAAAATGTTTAACAATCGTTTTCCATTCAGTGAGCTTTGTCGGGCCCATATATGACAGGACAGAAAATTTAGAGTACGAAAAGAAAAAAGACGAGGAAGACGGCCATTGAAGCCTATTTAATAGACGTCAACATCTCGACAAAGTATCAAGTTAAATAATTATTTTTATTTGATAATAAAAGGTCCGTTATCAAGTATAATATATAGTATTATACATAATAAACATGTAATATATCTATCTCCTCTTGAACGTATTGTAATGGACCGGTTGATGAACTACGCCTTGGAAAAACGCGCCCTCCGGTTGGAATGTTCACGTGTTAAAAATCGCCCAAGACGACGTCGGCCCTCCCAACTTTGTGCCAAGTTACTAGTTATAGAAATTCAAGATGCGACTTAAGAGCTATTCCATATTGCAATCCGGTGAACGAGTAGAGGCCTGCTTCCCTGGCCGAGATGTAATTCGTCATAAAAAAAACAATTTTAAATATATGAAAAAAATGATACATTGTTAAGTGGTTGAATCTAAAAAAGTCCACATCGCTTTAAGTAGCCTGACTCTGACAAAATGGAAAGGCGTTAATTAAGTTATATCTTGTTCGTTTGCGGGGAATTTAATTCGTTTGCTTCACTACTTTAATCTGTTAGAAAGTTAAGTTATAAAGTGAAGATTCATTTAATTGACATAATGTTTGTTTCGTGGAGTCTTTGAATACTTAAAAAAGTGTAAACCATGTGACTCTTTTATGAAGGTTTTTATTTAATTATATTTACTGTCACGAAGATAATAAATAATACATTTTTATAAAATTTTATGTTTTGTTTTATATTCATTTTTATTTGTTTATGATAGATAATAAGCTTTCACTTCCATTTTTTAATCCCAGCGTAATAGACAGGGGCATTACTAGATATACGAATACAAGCAGATATAACAAGCATAATAAGCCTACGTTGTATGTTCCCAGAGTGCGAGTGGCCTACTGCATACATGGAGCATAAGCAGTCAAGGCCAGTTTATCTGGCCAATCTGTGTAGTTCGTCAAAAAAAAAATTTGGCATGTGATTTTTTTTACACAATAATTCGGAGAATTTACGAGTAAAAACAAAAGCCACTCGAATAAAACTTTAAACGCTAGTATGCGTGGACGTCCTCTTTTATTTTCAAAGTAACATTTTAATAAGTTTTCGCGTCTATATTTTTTTTCTCCTGCCCTATTCGTTATTGTTTTGTAGTACTGTTATATGAGACGACACCCAACAATTTATAAATATTAATAAAAGGTATTAAATATTTATAAAAGTTATTCATGAAACTAAACAAAACGCAAAAGCATTGAAATCAATTTTTCATTTCGTGGATTAAATGAATTGTCATAAATTCAAGCATCCAACCATCAAGTGACTAATCACTTTTCAACAACTAACATTCTGTGGTCCTTCGAGCTGGATTATCGAGTGTTTAACTAGTATTGTTATAAACCTACCAATATGACAATCAACAAGCATTCTACACTACGATTTTTAGGAATTTGCAGGTATACCTTCGGATTTCAAAGTCGTATGTAATTAAAAATTATTTAAAACCTAATTGAAAGCAAATCCTTTTACATACAAAATAGAAATCGATATCGGTCCATAAATGATGACAATGCAAAAATATACAGAGGAATTGAGTTCCTTTTTTTTAAGCCGTTTAACTATGGATATAAAAAAGTATGTGGAATGCATAGCTACCAATTTGAGTACAAATTTCAAGCTTAGTATAAAAGTAAATAGATATAAAGGTGAATATACGAATATCTTACATAGATAATCAATAAATATTCAAAAAATTAATAGTCCTTAACAACATGTCGTAAATTAAAAAGCCTTGGTTTTATAACGGAAAATATCAAGCTATAAAACCATTAAGTAAGCAACGTGAATGGATTACAAGAAAAACAAATGATCTAACATTTTCCCAGAGCAAACAGGAAACACCTCTAGAGGAATAAGGTGTGTAATAAATCACATCAAATCTGAACTAGAGTCTAGTTACGTTACGTGCACGTTAACTGGGATGTACGATGATTAATGGGCGTTGTCAATTTGTGGAGTTATTATTTAAAGTCTACGGAATGGTACATTTACTTCCCGACAGACTTGTGCTCTAAATTAATACTAGAAATTTATATATCATCCATATACTTTTTCACTCTTCTTTAAGTCTTCTTCTTTATCGATTCCTTTTAACGAGCACTCCCCACTCTCTTCTATTTCGGGACAGCCGCCTGGAGTTTCAGTCCGGTAGTTCTCACACTACACACGACTCTAATACAGTCCGAAAGAAATATATGAACAAAACAGTACGATAGTGTACAGATACAAATATTACAACTAATACAAATACTAAATAATATACATTAAATATACCTACATAGATATCTTACCAATAAATAACTAATACATAAAGTATACTTAGCCTGAACCCCGGTGAGGTACCCTCGGCTTTGACGGTTACTATGTTAAGCGTAAGCGTTGCGATCCCGAAAGGGCCGAACCACGATTCGATCGGTTGCTATTTCACGGATAATCTAAGGGACATTAAAAAGTTAAACTAGCTTCGAGTGCCACTTCGGGGAGCGTTGACGCTGGGAGATGAAGTGGTCGAAGAAACAAGCAACGCTCCTAACATCTAGGAGTGGGGCCTACCCATAAAATAACGGTAACGCGAGAGGATTACTTGAGGAAATGCTTTTATTCATACGTGCTCTCTGGATATACGGTAATTTACCTCTCACACGCGAACCCTTGTGACGATTTACTAGCAAATTAAAAAACTTCAGAAGTGAATAAGCTTAGCAATTCACTCATTAGGATCTTAATTGCTATGTTTATTTACTATTATCTTGATTTATTACCAGTTCTAACACCTCGATCGGTCGGTCCAATTACGTTGATCACCAATTGAGTTGTAATATAGTATCGGTTACACTGAAATATCAGCGTATTGATTTTAGACGGGTACGTTTGTGTATCATTACCTTATGTGTACTTGTATATTTTATTATATTTATTCAATCAAAATGTATATATACTAACAAAGAGCTGATTCGTTTTCTATTAAGCAAATGCCTAAGATATACATTTGTTATTATTAAAGCAAAACGCCAGCAACACGTGGCAAGAACGTTGTTAAGTTGGCAACGTATTTAATACAATGAAGTCGGTTCGAGTTTCGTTGATTGCGCCCGTCTCTCGCCGCTTTTACGACACCGTTCTTGGGAACAGTCATTACTTCAGCATTACATATGTTTCATCAACTTGTTATGTTAGCTCGTATCCATAATCCGGCTGCTAATATGGCTTGATCATTTCCCCGTCTTTTATGGAGCCACCATCATACATTTTATGTGATAAGAAACGTGTATTTGCACGTAGGTGTACAACGTCAATCAAACGTTATGTCAATTTACTGACTGATGCTAATAAATATATGATTTGTCTTTAACAAATATATTACTACTGATCTAAAGACGCAATAAAGTCTCGGTCGATATTAAGACAGGTGTAGTCATTAAAACAATAATTCTTGAATTAATGAGTGATAACAGAAGCCAAGAGCCGTGGTAACTCAGTGTTCGGACGGTTGGCTCAAGCTGCATAGTACGTTAGCAACCCGAGTCCGATCCCCGGTGCCGGCACCAATAAATTTGTTGTTGCAATTTTATGTGCTGATTTACTACGCGCTCGGCGGTGAAAGAAAACATCGTTAGGAAAACTACACGTCTTAGAAAAAAATTCTAAGACATGTGATGTCTGCCAATCCGCACTAGGACCGCCTGGCGGACTATGCCCTTAGACTCTTAACAGAGAAGGCCTTTGCCCAGCAGTGGGACATATGGTAACAAAAGCCATAGCAAACAATTTAAATTTTGAATCGTTCAGTCTTTAAATCTACTATTAATTTAGTTTATCAAAACATATACAATACATCCTTACATAAGAATCTATACAATGTTGTGCCAAACAGCCCTAAAACAATTTTAGATTATCCGGTCTTCAAAGCATTGTCTGGAGAAGCAGATCATTTTAGGCAAAATGGACGGCAGAACTGCTCAGGGATGGGTGCCTTCAGAATGGTCTCAAACAGTCATGGAGGCAGTTGGAAGCAGCAAGCAGTCTACCCCGCCTAAGATCGCACCCAATGGAAGCTTATATGTGGTCATGATCCTCAGCCGTGAGTATACATAGAAGATGATACAAGAGTATAGAAGTTTTATATCAAATAAGGCTTATTAAGAGTACAATCACGACAAAGAAGAACATTTATAACATGTTGAAATACTCACAAATTAGTTTCACAGTAAATAAATTTGCAACGTCCAATAACAAAAGCTCAAAGCGTTGTGCGAATAATCACAGGCTACAGAGAACTGCGGCCCGTCCCTCTGTAATTGTAATTGAGGAAATAAGTAAATAACCGTGTCATGAAGCGACCCTCAACTTTAACGAATTTATTTGCTGTTATAATTTCGTTGTTTTATGATTTAGCAAATAATTATTAATTAACAAAAAAATTATCAGATTAAAACACGCAGGTGAACGTTTGCTACGTACTTATTGTATATAGATAAATATAACGTTATTGTACGCCAAAATCAAACAACAAGCAAATTAGAGAACTAAGGTATATTTTACAATTCGTTGTACAATGGGCGACCTTATCGCTAAGAGCGATCTTGCATGGACGAGACCTTAGTATGGACAGGTAATATATAAACAAATAGGACGATGATGTACAGATTTAAATATTATAACTAATTTATACATATACTACATAATATATACTAAATATACCTACATGTATAACTTAGCAATAAGTAACTAATGCATAAAAAATGTAAATATGAGCAGTGAAACTCGTAGCTCAGTGTACGGGCGGTCGCCTCAAGTTGCAGAGTACGCTAGCAGCCCGAGTTCGATCCCCGATGCTGGCACTAATAAATTTATTGCAATTTTATGTGCTGATTTACCACGCGCTCGGCGGTGAAGGAAAACATCGTAAGGAAACCTACATGTCTTTGAAAATTTTTCTAAGACATGTGAAGTCTGCCAATCCGCGCTAGGGCCGCGTGGCGAAAACTGTAACTGGCAAGGTATATAGGGCTAGGCCTAGAGGAGACCCGTACCGGCTAATACTGCCCATGGTGAGCCGTCCTCTGCGACGGTGGGGGGAGATAGATTCGCGGTAACATTCACCATCTTGCCCCCATCGTGCATCTGGCAAGTCGGTTATAAGAACACAAGAACACTCATGAGGTTCCATGGGCTAACCAATTCCATATATCGGGCACAAATTTCAGCCAGTTGATCTTTTGTCCGTAAGAATCCGAAAAACAAAAACTCATTGATACAAGCCGCTTGAATTCAAACTCCTTTGAATTGCTTGTTGCAACCTCGGACACCTTATTATACAAAAGGTAGTTTATTTTCTCAAATAATAAGACATTTAAAAAGTTTGTTTCAGAAACAATTTTTTAGTTGTTAATGTACTCACATGGTCAAATTAACAAGAAATACAATTCAAATGAGCCGCAAACACTGAATGCGCGTGCTATGGATGTCGTAAATTAGTATTTATACCGTTGAACTGACGGTTCAATTTGCATTAATTACCTTCGCCCCTTACAGATCGAGTAGAATTGCAAGGCCGTGTACATTTATCGCTAAATAATCAGTCTCCACCTCGTTGCGTCCAACTTCTAGGCACCCCTATTCCATGGGTAACACAAACCAAATACTTAGGTGTCATATTAGATCACAAACTCAGCTTCGGCCCTCACGTAGATCAGGTTAGGAACCGAGCGGCCTACGTTATGGGTCGCCTATATCACCTCATTAATAAGAAAAGTAAAATGTCCCTTCGTAATAAGGTGACACTTTACAAAGCAGTTATACGTCCCGTTATGACGTACGCGAGCCCGGTCTTCGCGCATGCCGCCCATAAACATATCCATAGGTTACAAGTAATTCAGAATCGTTTTTTGCGACGAGCCACGGGTGCGCCGTGGTTCGTACGTAATCGTGAGCTCCACGTTGACACAGGGTTACCGACAATAGCCCAATTCTTTAAGCAGGCATCTCGACGGTTTTTCGAGACTGCCACCAAACATTCTAACAAACTTCTTGTAAGTGCCACCACTTATAAGCCTACCTATACAAAATTCCGTCGCGTCGCCCGGAGGCCGAGACACGTTCTTGACGATCCGGACGACGCGATTACCATTGCACAGGCTAGATCTTTACAAATCTTCAAAGCGTCCATTCGCGACCGTCGGAGGTTGCGAATACTCCTCGCGCGTTACCGCTATTTTATGGGCAGGCCTCACCCTTAGATGCTAGGAGCGTTGCTGGAGTTTCTTCGGCCACTTCTTCTCCCAGCGCCAACGCTTCCCGAAGTGGCAATCAAAGTTAGTTTAGCTTTCGAATGTCCCTTAGATTATCCGTGAAACAGCAACCGACCGAGTCGTGGTTCGGCCCTCTCAGGCGCCCTCGGATCGGAATGCTTACGCGTAACATAGTAACCGTCCAAGCCGAGGTTACCACCGGGGACCCTTGTGTCGAGTTACTAGCGATAGAGGTTCAGGCTAAGCGACCTAAGAGCTCTGCCACCTCTCAATCCGGTGAGCAGTCAAGGCCAGCTTCTCTGGCCAATCTGTGTAGTTCGTCAAAAAAAAAAAAAGCTAAATAATTCGTTTGATCTGTGAGCCTCGTGTCTGCTATTTGTCACTTACGTTTCATTATGAAACCAATCTATTAAAATAATATTGTTGTTATGCCAAAAACTGTAATCTACTAATTTAATTACTTCGATATGTAATTTAAATTGATTTTTTGGTTCTTTTATGATTATTTCTGCATCTCCTATCTATTAAATTTAGTTTCAGTTAAAATAAAAAAAATAGGACAGATGTGCATTTGTTTCGCTTTATATTTTATAATACTTACAGTGGAAAATTACACATTAACGCGATAGACGATCATTTCAGAATTAGATCATTCTCGGTCTTATATATTATTAGCAGGGACTAGCATCCTCTAATCTATTCAATAACAAATCTAGCGCATCGATCATTTCAAGAGTGGAAACGAATATAATGGTTGTAACAAATATATTGATGAGTAAAAAACAAAAACCGACTTCATTCTTTGTATCTCACAGTTATGGTAGGAATATTATGATTTTGCACAGACTACTGCCAAATCTTGGGGACCCCAGGGAGGGAGTCCGCCGCCTCTACGGAGGAGTCTCCATGGCCCTCTACGGGGCGCCCGTGTGGTGTAACCGCTTCACGGGCGTCCGGCGCTGCAGCGCAAGATGGCCATCCGGATCGCACGAGGATACCGGACAATATCCTATGAGGCGGCCTTTATCCTGGCTCGGTTCCCGCCGCTTGACATTCTGGCGGAGTTGGACGCGCGTCCGGGCCATCGACGGTGGGGCCGATCCGCCCCTGGATGCGGGAGAGGTGCGTCGGCAGGAACACAGACATGCGATGGACGTGTGGCGCGAAAGGCACTGTATATTTATTGTTCTATGTTACGGTTTGTCTTTCTTTTGGCCTATTTGTGATAAGTCTCTAAATAAGTAAATGTTAATGCCTTTTAATAATTGAATCACAAAATCCTACGTAACACCTCCGCCTCCGTGCTCCTTGAAACAAGATGGCATGTCTTCTTATTCCTTTAATTGTATTCAGCCCTTCAGGCTACAAAATCTTCGTTCACTGTTGCTTAAAGCCAAAATAAGCTTCGAAATACTGAAAACATCTTGTCTAGACTAGACAGTGAAAATTCTGTTACCCCTATTTTCATTTAACTTTGAACTCTTTACAGTTCAGAGATAAATTCTTTATTCATTTGTTTTTTACCAACGTTAATTCAATACAGAAAAGGTCGATGTTCAAGTGGAGTGGAGGTACGTGAAGAGAAAGCTTTTTTTACTATAATTGGGCACGACATTAAGTAAATATTTAAAATATATTTTATTTATACACAATGGAATGTATGGCTGAATGTATGTATATAGCAAATAATCGATAGCGTTTACATCGATTAACATAATCGCTTTCAAACTGCTGCATCTTATTACGTATTCATAAGTATTATTAATTTTTTAATTTTCTAAGCAAGTCCTTGACTACGATCCCACCTGATGTTAAGTGGAAATGCAGTCGTGGATGGTAAGGCGCACTAGCTTAGTAAATGCCTATTCACTCTACTCTTGAAAATACCCACATTGTAATCGGAATCATATGGGAAAGACAGACGCGGGCAAACTATTCCTGTCCTTTGCTGTACGAAGAATGAAAGACGAAGCAAATCGCTTCGTTCGGGTTAAATAATTATTCACACTAAGATTTACACTACGCCTACTAAGAGACGTTACCAAAATATTCATATTTTTTTTCGCTGGTAAAAAAAAAACAATAAATTGCAGTTTTTTTTGTAGAAAAATGTCACTTGATAAAAATTTGTGGTCGGTGGTGACGGACTCATTGTCATCAATGGCACTTGATAAGCTTCATGAAAAGTGGATAGCGAAAACTATAGAGTTAAAAAGAGGTGACAGTTTATTTTTTTGTAAAGCAAATCATTGACGGAATAAAATATTATTGTATTAGGAATTTTAATTTTATCAATCTGCAATCAATTTCATGGGATCGGCTTCATTGGTGCATTTACACATCAAAAGCGATACCACATTTGTTACTTAAAGCGTAATGTATTACTATCATTGCAATAAAACAGTATGATAACAATAGATTTGTGCTGTATTTATTAAGTTGTTTATTTTTGATTCATTTTAACAAGTTTCTCCGTCTGGTTGGTATATATAAAATATACAATTTACATACACAATAGATATAACAGAATAAATAAATAAATGCAACCAGACGAGATTCCTCAGCAGGGGAGACCGAACGGCCGAGGGTCAGGAGAATGAGAGAAACATCAGCGGACCGCGCGTACATTGTTTATTATTGTTATTCATTTTGTTTTCTAATTTTAGTCTAGGATTTTACGATAATAATATAATAAGTAAAATAAATAACAGGAAATACAGCGGTTTATTGTTATTTTTATGTTTTATTTAATAATAATACACAAATAATCTAATGTGAAGTGACCACGCGGCCCGTAGAGAACGTTCAACCTCAAAGGCAAATCAATACAAAGGCTGCATTGGGGACTGAGATTGGTTGCGTTCAACCAACCGTACGTAACGTACAGCAATAACATTGTATTCAGTGCCGATTACAAAGTAATCACTAAGAACTATTGAAGATACTGTTTTAACCTGAGAAAAGATACATTAGGAACTCCATTTGCACGATCGTGACGACTGAAGCTCTCTCTCATCTTAATAGGAACATCGTCGAATTAATGATCGCAGTTGAACGTTCCGTTGAACGTAACGTTAAGAGATCATGGTACGATTTTAATATTAATAGCGGGAACAAAGTTAAACTTTAAACACGTGTATTATATGTTAGTTTTCCTTCCGACACAATTGATGATGACATGCATAAATAATAATTATCACAAGAACGGACTAAACGCGGGTATAACAAGCTAACTAGGTATAGGTAGCTATTAATATTAAATTAAAACAGCATCTGTGGAAACCGACCGAGTTGCGGTCCGGCCCTCTCTGGGACCCATCTGTCGAGTTACTTATATGCTAAAGTTACAGCCTTTATATAAGTCCCATTGCTGGGCACAAGCCTTCTCTGTAATGAGAGTATAAGGGCATAGTCCGCCACGCGGCCCTAGTACGGATTGGCGAACTTCACATGTCATAGAAAATTTTCTAAGACGTGGTAAATCAGCACATAAAATTGCAACAACAAATTTATTTTTGCCGCCGCCATATGTACATGTATGACTCCAAGTCAATTGCGCGACTTTGTAATCACCGATTGAATACCAATGGAGTTATATTATCTTAATTAGGCCCCGTAAGCTGTTTTCCTATAGTATTAGTTTTACAACTCATTACAACGCGCAAATAAATTATTCTATTACACGGTCCGCTACAAATTTACGACTGTATTAACTCCTAACTGTAAATTGAATATGATAAATACAATCTTGTTACTTCAAACAGTAAAATTAATAATAATACATACAGTGAAATTATGAAGTAACGAGATATGATATATAGATAAAACAATGTAATCATGATCCAATAGTAATTGATACAAAAGATAACTTTAGCGTATTTTGTAATATTCGAATTCGGTTACTAAAGATGAAGATGGCTGAAGGCCAAGGCCTTGATTGTTGTCAGCAGTATCAGATACGGGGTTTACCTAAACCTCTGTTACATTATTATTTTTTTATTACTTGGGTAAACACCTAACACGTACGCCACTGGAAGAAGGGCCTGAAACTAAAACCTAAGTTAAGGCGCGTTTTGCTGGAGGATGGTGTGTCTACTCCACAGTCTCGATTAGCAGACGACGGACTCCCACGTGTGACTAACCGACCTATCGCTTAACATCGAGTGAATAGACAATAACCTGTTAAAGTTACAAAAAGATAATATCCCTGTGATATCGGTGGCTTGTTGTTTCCAATATTTTTAATAAATCACTTTATAATTTTTAATATTTTTTTTTTACTTAATACTATATTTATTTATTAAAATATTTTGTTCATCTATTATTTTATTGTATATAATATACATAAATCTAATAACTAATTATACTATTGCTATACACGTATTATATTTATATATATTTTTTTATGGTATTATGTATATATTTTTTATATATATATCTTTTTGTTCGTCTATATAAATTCCACGTAAACGTAGTATTACGCGCGCACGACTCTGGATAGTCCTGGCTGCTGCCAATGAAAATTAGCGCAATTTTTTTTTATCAGATTATCACTGTTGCATTCTCTGCAACATTCATGCTTATCAAAACTTTATCACCACCACTATAATATTAAGTGACTAATTTATACTTCGTGTTTGTATTTATTTCATTTTTCTATTTAATTATAAAATTATGTTCAATTCTATGTGTGGTCGGCGAATAACTTCAAGTTCTTAATGCAATTAAGTGACGAAAGCTGGAATACCTTGGGCATATAATGCGCAATGCCAAATATGATTTGTTACAGTTTATAATCCAGGGAAAGATACAAGGGAAAAGAAATCCGGGAAGGAGAAGAACATTTTGGCTTAAAAATCTGCGCCAATGGTTGATCCATAACAACACACGTTCTTTATTTCGTGCTGCTGTGTCGAGAGTCCAAATCGCCATGATGGTCGGCAAACTTCGATAAGAAGGCACCAAGAGAAGAAGAAAGCTGTAACTTTTTAGAATTGTAATGTTTGACTCCTACGACTTTGGTTGCCGACCCTGCGCTAGAGGTAAGCAGGCGCAGGAGGCGTTACGAACGCCTCCTCTTGCCGCCCCGTAATCCGAAGCGGGGCCAGGTACCCATCCTCCCAGCATGCTTCGGCGTCGTCGGGACTTCTCTGAGTGCCGGAGAAGTCCCTTGAGGTTGAAGTCGGGACCGGCCGGTCGTTGGGGTGTCCTGTCGCTGACAGATCCGGGGCACCCCGCTCATAACGGCTGATGGCATTCGCGGAAGGTTTAGTGGGTAGGGGCTGCCCAGGTCGAGTCCCACACATCCCTCCGGCCCACCCAGGGTACCGGAGGATGGTCTATAAAAGATTCCCCGCGTGAACAAAAAAAGAGGTAAAGTATTAATAGTTTTATAAATGGGACGTTGGAAATATAGATTAAAAACAAAAATAAATTCCTAGCACATAAATTTATCACAGACGACATTTAACCTATCTACTGTAGGAATGTTGCTTTTATCACCGTAAATGTTTAATTGCATATATTATTATTCTACAAATAGTGCGAAGTAAAGTCGACCACCTCTTACTTTGTATAATAAAAAGCATTTAGATAGGAAATTGAATCATTCTACTGTTCAAAACTATCTGTAGAGAAGTTTATATTTTAATTTTTACTTCAAGTACATATTCGGGAACGTGGGATTTTAAGCTAACGGCCCGAGTTCAACCTGATAAAATTGTTCAAATGCTTAGCAGTGAAGAACAAACTCGTAGAAGAAACGTGTTAGTAATGTTAGTAATATTTACGAACAAAAATTGCTATACTTTTTTTTAAAGAAAAAATAAATTCTATATCACAGATAGAGAAGTTATTGAGGTATACATTAGAGTAGAGCAAGACAGTATTTCACGCCTGCCCATCGTCTGCAACTTTACAAGGCACAAGTACGGCCTCATATGGAATACTGTTCGCATCTCTGGGCTGGGGCTCCCCAATACCAACTTCTTCCGTTTGACCGTGTACAACGTAGAGCTGCTCGAATAGTCGACGATCAGGGTCTTTCCGATCGACTCGACCCTCTGAGTCTGCGAAGAGATGTCGGTTCTCTTTGCATCCTGTATCGCATTTACCATGGGGAGTGTTCTGAGGAATTGTTCAGAATCATCCCAGCTACCGATTTCCATTACCGCACATCTCGGCAGAATTCCAAATTCCACCGCCACCATCTTGATGGTTGGCGTTCAACGACTGTACGTTTTTCGCGTAACTTTCTCCTACGCACTGTCAAATTGTGAAATCAACTGTCGCCAGCGGTGTTTCCGAACGTTTACGATTTAGGACCTTCAAGAAACGAGTCTATTTCTATCTCAAAGGTCGGCAACGCACCTACAGCTCCTCTGGTGCTGTGGATGTTCATGTGAGCCGTATGCTCGTTTGCCACTTTTCATATAAAAAAAAATGTGGGTATCATCCATTCTAAGCAATTATAATTTTAACATTTATTATATAAATTGTAATGTAGCATTAATTTTTTTTTTAAAAAAAAAAGTTATATTTATAAATGGAAAAGTTAATAAGCTATAAATTAACCTAATTTTGGTATTTTTTTTGATTAAGTATATTTATACGCAACCATCAATTTTTGAATTTATTATAATAAATTATTGATTACAATGTAGCATCCAATTTTTTTTAAAAAATAAAAAAAAGATATATTTATAAATGGAAAAGTTAATAAGCTATAAATTAACCTAATTTTGGTTTTTTGACTAAGTATATTTATACGCAACCATCAATTTTTGAATTTATTATAATAAATTATTTATTACAGTGTAGCATTCAATTTTTTTTTAAATAAAAAAGAAGATATATTTATAAATGGAAATGTTAATAAGCTATAAATTAACCTATTTTTGACTAAGTATATTTATACGCAACCATCAATTTTTGAATTTATTATAATAAATGATTTATTACAATGTAGCATTCAATTATAGGAAAGTTAATGAGGTGTAAATTAATCTATTTTTAGTATTTTCTTTGGCTAAGATTCTAGGCAAACGTTAATGTTCAAATAACGTCACCGTCGTTGTTTACACAGAAACGATGGACGATTAAATGTCACTGCTGATAGACGGATTTACCATTCGCAACGCAAATTCTATTATGTCAGACTACTGGGAGCGTAAGCTCGGCGCTAGAGCTCGCTAATACAAACTGATAAATTGATACGTCACACCAAACTCGCTGTGATTTATAAATTGACGTTGACAGAAGCGGAAGCACTCGTGAAACGAACTATAATGATTTTAAATATACACATATATGTTAGAAAACGTGATTGTATTCGTATTCGGAGAGTATTTAGTAGAGAATAAGTATTCAATTGTTTTAATGGCAATGGTTCATCATCATCATTTCATCCGTAAAACATCCACTGCTGGACATAGGCCTCCCCCAACGATTTCCAAAGGGACCGGTTGTAAGCGGCCCGCATCCAGCAATGGTTATTTAATCGTTAATCTTATATATAAAATTCTCTTGTCACAATGTTAGTTATATAGTAACTAGCACCTCCTCTAAAATGGATAGACCGATTTTTATGAAACTTTATATGCATATTCCGTAGGTCTGAGAATCGGTTACTATCTATTTTTCATATCCCATAGTTATAAATGTAGTCCACCAGAATTTTATCATTTTTTTAATAAAATTTATTATTTTTATTTTGATTTGGCCCTAAAAAAACACATACAACCTCAAATTTTGACCCTTCTACAACCAACCCCCATTTTTTAATATCGAAATTAGTACTTTAATAATTTTGAAACTTTGTCGGCTAACTAATCAACTGATATAAAACTAATACTATAAGTTAGTTATTTTTTATGTTTTGTCTACCAAGATATTCACTAGAAATATTTTTTAATAACAATGTTTGCTGGGTCTAGCGGACCTAAAACTAATGTTGATTTTTTTGGTACATAATATTATTTAAACATAGATTAATTTACAAAAATCTTCCGCGCATTAACACTAAATTACTGACTACAGATAATTTTAATATTTAGTATTTTTTAAAATAGTAAATCCCTTTGTTGATAATAAGTACAGAAAAAAAATGTTATATATTGTATAATAAACCGTCTAAAAATAAATAACAAACGAAAGTATAACATTAATTAAATAGAAAACAAAAGCACAGCATTAAAGGATTTCGTTCTCTTTATTCTCTTTTTTTCTTGATTACACCTGCCAATATGTTTTTGTCACTCGCCCCGGATTGACTGGTAGAGAATGCGATTACGGTACTAAAGTCCATCTTTGTGAAAAAAAATAAACAATTTTTTTTTAAAGTTAACCTTGTATTTCACGAGGTTTTCGCCCAGTTCAAAATAGTTTTTGAAATCAAATCATATATTGAGACGCACTGAGATATTACATCTAATTTATCTATTTATTTATCATTTCATTTATTTTCACACTTAAATTAGTGACGATTATATTTAACGTCGCTTTTAGTACAATACTGACGACAATGGCCGCATCAAGGGAGAAGATAGTGAACTACAACCTAAAAATGGCCATGAGAAGCAGGGACACAGCGGTCGCGGAGAAGCTAATAGCAATGCAGCGGGGCGTCTGCGATTCGTGAACCGGAGCGTTTTCTGGCCACCTCCAAATTCAGGCATTATATATATAAAAAAAAGGAAAATAGTAACTGAGAAAATAAAGAAAGTAAGGTGGCACTCTTAATAAATGCCGAGTGAACAATTTAGGTGTATTGGAAAAGAGCACGGACACGGGCCTGTGGTTGCGATCTAACAATAATAAATAAAAAAAATACAATATTGAGAGGTTGTGCCTATCTATTACTTTATCTTGTCTGAAGTAGTTCCTGCAAGCGCGTAGAAGTCTCATCTTTGACTGTACAGTCATGCATTTTGAGAGAATTTTATACTCGATCTTGGCTCTTTCCATGTATATTTTTCATTTTAGGACCACCGCTATACATTTTGATAACTAAAAGGGGATAAGAAATCACATTGGTTTAGTTTTGTAAACTGCAAGGATATGTTTTGATTCTAACTTTGACTTTTGGATAAACTTATAAAATACATCTTAATCGACTTCAAAAAAGGAGGTACTCAATTCGTCTGTATTTTTCTTTGTTTGAAAGGGCTTGATTGCGCTTTTTCGTTCTAATTTAGTTGGCATAGAATTTTAGGTTCCGAATATATGACAGAGAACTTATGAAAATTGTTTGTAGATTCAGATATTGGTAGTGTTGATATAGTTGCATGAATTTTTTCTACAGAAGTAGGGTATAGCAATTCTTTTTTGTTTTCACCGCACACGCGGGTATTTGGAATACCCTCGCGGTCAAACGGAGCGCAAAGCGTGTGCGTAGAGGGCAGTCTCTCCCCAATGGCCTACCAGCGGACCGTACGGTGGATTTAATTTAGGGTACAGGATCGCTTTTTAATTACCGGTTCACAACGAGTCATCAACAACGTTATTTGACGGTTTTAAACCCTCCTACGGGAGCGGTGCACTAAGAGTTATAACAGGGCAGCATCGCTCGCATTAGACTCGTACATTGACTTACTTACGATTGAGAATTGACAGAGTATACCACTACAAGTGAGGTGTAGGACATCGAGGTGGTAAGTCATCTCGCCTTATATAGATTTTTTTATGACAAACTACACAAATTGGCCAGAGAAGCTGGCCTTGACTGCTTCACCGGATTGAGAGGTGGCTTTTAGATCGCTTAGCCTGAACCTCTATCGCTAGTAACTCGACACAAGGTTCCCCCCGGTGTGTTATATCCGTGGGCACCCGAACTTGCTTTGTATGGCATATGTAGGTTTATTACAATCCAAGACTAGGTAAATATTCCTTATTGGCAACGAGCACGAATGTGGTAGAAGAAAGAGAGTAGCGACTCCAGAACTTTATTATATACCTATGATACGCTGGTATCTCAAGGCAGTATTCAGCATAGGCTGGAATCTTTAGTATCTTTTAGGATAAAAACAATAAAAATGTCGCATGCAATTCTAACAGACGAATGGAGAAATAGGTTAAAATAGGATTTAAAAAGTGATAGATCAATCAAATAAAATATCAAAAAAAATTAATTCGGTCTGTTCAGTACAAATTTAACCTCCACCTCGTAACATGTCCTATGATTGAGTTAGTCTTGATCGTTGGAGATTCGACGTAAAGTATCGGTAACTTTCTCTTTACGTAAACTAGTTCAGGGTAACTGAATTGATTGGCCTGAATTAGTAAGTAAATTAAATTTCAAAGTTCCTTTGAGGAACACTAGATCTCCTGGAGAATCAAGTATTTTCAATTTCCAATAGGGCCTTAGAAGATACAGTGTAAATAAACATATAGTGGGAGTGAAAACGTATTTGTTAATAGTTGGATTGGACAAATAAATACCAATTTTGGTGGAAACCAGCGAACGTAATATTTTAATGTTAACTCTTATAACCAGCACTTTGTATTCCTACATTTTATAACAATATTTCTAGTAATTTATATATTTTTTTTTATGCGTGTAAACTAGCGCTTGACCATGATCCCACCTGGTGTTAAGTGGTGATATAGTCGAAAGATAGTACGCGCTAGTTTAGTAAGTGCCTATTCACTCTACTCTTGAAGGCTCCCACGTCGTAATTGACGGAAAGACTGACGCCGGCAACTTATTCCACTCCTTTGCCGTACGCACGATGAACGATGACTCAAATCGCTTCGTTCGGACGCGCGGAACATCACCTATAAAAGGGTGAAGACCCGCCGAGTGTCTAAACGTCCGAAGGTAGAAGTGGGATGGGGGAATTAACTCGTGTAATTCCTGTGCACACTCTCCAAAGTGTAATCTGTAAAACACCGAAAGGCTGGCCACCTTGCGCCTGTGCTCAAGACTATCTAGGTGTAGATCTTGGTCACCTATCAACTTTTTGGCCCGCCTCTCCATGGAATCCAGTGCCGCGAGTTGGTATTTGGCTGCACCTGCCCAGATATGACAACAGTACTCCACACATGGCCGGATCTGTGCTTTATACAAAGTCAAAAGCTGTCCCGGTGTGAAGTACCGCCGTACCTTTGATAGGACTCCAAGCTTCCTAGCAGCTACCTTCGCTTTGGATTCAATGAACCGCCCGTAGTTAAGATTATATTTTTTAGCTAAAGGCGGACTTAATGTTTCAGTCGCATAACAGCCAACCCAGGGCAAGATAAAAACATTTTTGGCAGATGAAATCAAGGAAAAGATACTCGTAAGAGGCATAGCTAAATATTAAAATGAATTCATCATAAACATATATACATATATAAATGTGAATATTTCTATTAATAGATAGATAGTATGCAAAATGCATACTTATCTATCTATTAATAGATATATAATAAAGGTATATAAATATTAATAAATGCTTAGGATAAGCTTCTTTATGAATTTAAAGTAAAATTTGGCCACAATTGCCAAATAGTAATAACACGTCCTTTGCATTTACTACAGAAAACAAAGCGCTTGTATAAACGCTGGGAGCTGGGATATTTTATAAATTGAGCGGCAGATTAAGCGAGAATCCCTAAATCCATGTGGGATTGGCAATCCTGTTGATGATATACATTATTTGAGATAAAAAGGGACTACCTACTGTAGAAATATAATACGTGTAAACTATGGACCTTGTCAAAATACAATCGCACTAAATCAAAACACTTACTATGTGTGGCAAATAATTAATCGCCGAGAAAGGAGTCACGATCCTCAGCAATGCGATTTAAAAGAAAGAAGAACTGTGTTGGTTACGATGGCCTGTTAGTCGCCTCTAAAAGATCAAATGTTCTTAAAAGAGAATCAGTGATTACAGTATTAAGCTTTAGGGCAATAATTACTCGTTACCGTTCAATATATGTACATATATATCAAGATAACCAAAACTTTACCAAGTTTTAGCAGTAGTGTCTACACTTAAATTATGATATATTTATATATTTTTTATTTATTCTACCATATAACTGTATTCCGAAAATCTAGTAAAGAAATCTTCTTAATAAGCGAATGGTAATTACCACTCACTAACTCATTACGAAATCTTTAAAATTATGCGTTAAATTATTTTTTTTAAATTTTAGTATTGTCGCTAGTATGCTATAAATAATCGATTATTTAAATCTTAATATTAAAACAACTACATACATCGTTAGACTCAAATAAAAGTATTAGCTTAACATAGTTAAACGTGAATATAAGTGGGTTACCAAATAGCCAGCATAAGCCAATTTCAGTATAAATATTTGGCAATAGATTTACTTGTGTCGTTTTACCACGAGAGTCGATCGACTCGGGGCTTGCAGCATATCGTATACATGTATATAAACAGACGGATTTGCGAACGAGCACCATAGTGTCCCGTAACGGAATCGTAAATGAGACATCCCAACTCGACAACTTGTTAATGCGATGCATTTTAACTGGTAAGTTGAAACCAACTTTATATGTCTGTGTTTCACCAATTTACTGTCAGTTTGAAGTTTTCAATTTACATTACAAAAGTTAAGAATTATGTATTTTTATGTATGTATATATTCCACTGTTGGGCACAAGCCTTGAAAGAGTATAAGAGCATAGTCCACCGCGCGGCCCTAGTGTGAATTGGCAGACTTCACATGTCTTAGAAAATTACATTATATGTATGCATGTGTTAATTGTGACTGTTATAAAGGGTATAGAATAAAGTATTTGATGTGTGATGTGCAAATGTCAAAACTCACACCCGTCACCCATACGGGTAGGTAGAGATCGCCGAGATCCACTTAGTACGATCCTGGCACAGTTATTGAATTAGCTACCATATTATTGTTGTTGGCATAGAACCTTGGGTTTCGACGGTATACTAGACAACTCCTACAAATCGTATGGCAGCATGATTGTTGATATAAGACCTTATCCTACGGTTTATTATCATTTAAGACTAATATTTACAACAACGCCGTGTTAGCTCAGTGTCCAGGCGGTCGCCTACTAGCATAAAACGTTAGCAATGCGAGTTCTATCCATGGTGCTGGCACTAATGAATTTGTTCGTTGCAATTTTAGGCAGTAGGTTTGCTAATGTACCACGCATTCGTTGGTGAAGGAAAACATCGTGAGGAAACTTACATGTGTTGGAAAATATTCTACGACAAGTAAAGTCTGTCAATCCGCACGAGGTGTGCGTGGCGGAATATGCCTTTATACTCTCTTTACGGAGAAGGCCTGTGTACATCAATGGTACTTATATAGGGTGTGACTTTATCTTTTAACTTTAAGTGTACAATTTTAAATTTAAATTGATGACAACAGTAATGAAAGTGTCTGGTTTAAATGAATTAAATTTATTCACACAGTTTGCTAAAGTTGACTGAACTTAGCTCATCTGAATAAACTTTTGTTGTTAACTTAGTGAACTTTAGTTGGAAATCTTTTTAACAACAGATGTTGAAGATCGACCAGATAAGATGTCTACTACCAAAAATAGGAACAACAGTATTTCAGTAGCTTTGAGAATAATGTTATCGACTAATAAAGCGCCATTTTATATTGAAGTAACACTTTTATACGAGAAAATGAAGCTATTTTAAGTAATTCTTTCTTAAAGGTCACCTATAATGTTGTACAGCTTCTTAAGTGGCAGTAATCTTTTTCAATACAGTATTAATTATTAAAAATCAAACACGATCTTGAATTAGACACATTCTTGCTTTTTTTTTAAATTACTAGACTTTCCATAGAATATATACATAGATATATTTTTTTTAAATAATGAACACTGACATAATGAACATGTGTGATATCCGAAAATATTTAAGTGGACTAATCGCATAATAAATGCTATCGGAACTGTATTAAAATAAAAAGCCATCCAAATGTTGTCAACATTAAAATAACAATATCAAAAAAATAAAAGAAAAATAATTTTAAATTCGAATTAAAACTAAAAAGAGAATAGAAAAGACAAAATTAATTTTATCAGCGATGGCATTAATAAACGATAAACGGTTAATAAATGGCCAGTGACAATATTAAAATATTAAAAGAAAACGCAAAAATAAAATCAAACTAATTTTCAAATCAAAATTTAAAAGAAAATAAAATAAATAACAATGAAGGTCTTTTAAAAGCTTGTAAATGCTTCGAGCAAAGAGAACGATATAGTTACATGTCGCATATGTGTTAATCTATTTAGATGTGCATTTTTACCTAAGTTCGATTTGCCACGTCTATCGTTCCCTACGAACACAATGTGGATTATTTTCAGGAGTAGAGTGAATAGGCATTTACTAAACCAGTGCACTTTATCATCCAGGACTGCATTTCCACGTAATACTAGGTGAGATCGTGATTTGCAATATAAAGGAATATCATTAGATATGTTATGACATCTCTACTTTGATTTCGAACAGAGCCTTATTAACCAAGGTAATTTAATACTTTAGTTATCGATGTTAATTAAGTGAAAGATCGTACTAACGCTTACCCCTTTAGGTGACTGCCTTGAATGTTAGTATTGGATTTTTATACTTAATTTAATAAATTATTGACAATAGCATATTTATAAACGTATAAGACGACATTGTTTGTAACAAAAGTTTCACGAGTACATTTGCAGATCTTAACTTGAAGTCTCAATGTCTGGTCAAAGATGTAATTATGAGCAAGTTTAATGGACTAAAAGGTCATCGGCGTCTCTTTTCCTCATGCAATGAATATTAATAAAGTCTTTTTATTACGCTTTGTAAGCGTCATTGTGCTGCATTAAAATCCATTACAATAATCCCTTATTGTTGTTATCTGAATAATACGAAATCGAAGGTATAATTTTACTTAAAGCTTGTTTGAAAGTACAAAAAAAAACATTCTGGAACATTCTATGAACGATTTATTTCGATACTGTTTGTAAACATGAATTTGTCTAGCGATTCTCGTCATATTTAGTAATTTTTTTTGTGATATTTAAAAAATTAAAAAATATATGCATCTATGAATAACAAAACTCATGTTTCCACAACGATTCCTTCATTATAACAAAATTAACTTACGTCCTTTTTACAATCTCGAACGCTGGTCACATCATAGACTAATCTCATTTACCGATCACTTATTAGGACTATTAATAGGTATCTCGATTCGAGATGAGGAGAAGACGATCCACGTGCGGCACGGACGAGCACCAAACCTCCAACTGCGCGGGTGGGATGCGCAAATGTCCTTAACATACCCTCTTAACACAATGTATCAAAATCCTAAACAAAGGACTCGAATCAATTACTTCTAAACTGTCGAACTTTGAATACAATTATTTTTGTTAAAACTGGTTGGTAAAAACCAATCGACTTCACTTTACCAACTATGCTTGTGCCTCAACACTAGCATATGACGCGGCAAAAGAAGAAAAACGCGCAATATGCGCTAAAAAGAGACGGAGTTACACAGATTAGCTGTTCGCAGGAGGGAGACGGCTTCAGTCATTTTGTAAGCTGATAACCAGAGGCAGTGAACAGAGCGAGGGGAACCATATTCTCGCGCGACTCTGCATGAATGTAATGAATAAAGATTCAATAGTACAAGCTAGACTTTGTTCGTATGAATAGCTTTTATTAGAAGAGCTTTCGTTTTATGAGTTCAGTGAACGAAAACATTATAAAAAAATTAAAAAAGTTATCAAACGATAAGATATATCAAACTAAGAACAGTTTAAGATTTTCCTATTTGATAGATAATGCTTAAACATCTTAAGAAAGTTACAATAGATACTTTCTGAACTAATAAATTAGAAACTGAATATAATCCAATGCCATATTACACAATGAACATTGTAGGAAAACATTTCGTAAGATCAAAACGACGGCAAGGTCCGGACGACCTTAATCCAGTCGAAAAGAAACAAAAAGCTCGTTTAATTCGCACTAAATCTATCTAAAGCTACATCCTTATCGATTTGAGAATATATTCTTACACCGAAATACATGCGCTAAAGCATAAAGAACTGCTTATGTATAAAACAAAGCAGTCGTGGAATGCGGCCGAAACAAATCTACTTGTGTGTGTATGGCAGTGGGCCATTACACGCTAAATAGAGGCACAAATTGACTGGCGATCTTTACCTATACATCCATGGAAATGCAATCCATCATTGGATTGCCGCTTCTCCACGGCCGCAGCACACACACAAGGCGCCAGCGCGCACACTAGCGCACCACACCTCCTCACGCTAAGGGAAAATCTTCACACACGACACAGATAAACATGTCAACTACTAGACATTGTTACCCTAAAGTAGTTTCACGTTATTCACACAAAAACACAATAACTCACAATTGATAACACAAACAACATATATGAACACAGAAACACACAATAAATTCCCAATATCACCCGCGTTCAAGTCACGAACACGACGGTTTCGATAAAAATACGCGTAGATATCGTACTGTCGAATCGACAACTGTTCTCCCCGCCCTGTTCCAGAGGCGAATGGTGCCGCCATATTGAATCTCACTCGACGAGCGAACGAAAGTACATCTAGCGGCAAAATTCTGTACTAAAATGCACCTAGCAATAAATAACTTCGTTACCTTGCCTCCATAATTGTTTGTTATCAATGTAGGATAGGTGAAAATGATAGTTAACGCCTTAAAGGCGAATTATTGAGTATTTAAGAAATACGTTTAGCGTTTATAGAGTTGTTACACGTAAAATTTGAAATGCATATTTCTGTGACTTCGTTGTGGTGTGAGAACCTGACACTAGAGAGCGCTTTTATATACATAATAAATACGTTATCCAGAGTAGTTGTCGGCATTATTTGTACATTTATATGTATATTTTTGTGCAGATTCCTTCGTAGCGCGAGCTCTTTTCACGCTTTATTTAATTAACGCGGTATTTCTCTCATTAAAAACTTAAGTCAGCAGACTTCGTTTAACGAACAATTGTAGTTTTAGGCTTTTTACAAATGAGATTAATTTGTTAATGTTAAGGATAATAAATTGGAGTTTTAAATGCATTATTGATTTAATTTTATTATGTTTTTAATTTTATTGTGAGTGTTTAAATCGCACATAATAGGTTTTTAAGGCATATATTTTTTAACGATTTAGAAGAAAAAGAAGTTAATGCGGTAGAGAAATGAGTGTGGAGGCCTCCACTCTTGTTGATATTTGCGGGAAGAATAACACTCGGAGTCCAGATTTGTAATGTTATGTAATTTCTAATCTCTTAACTATATATACAAACTTATGTGCTACGTCCTTACTGGTACTAATTATAAACTAAGTTTGCCGACCAATCAGGAAGGGACATTGAGCAACAGCTATTTGCAACGAGAGTGAGCGAGAGGTGACCCTCTCTGTCACACATCTCGCGCGCTCCGCACAGAGACACAGGCAATCACGGTAGAAATTTAGCATGCCTAAGAAACGTCGTAGCTCGATGATGGTTTTCGGCTTGGGGTATGTAGATATGGCGTCTGTACGTTCTTGAGGAGGTCTTATTCCCTCTGCTGTAACTTCGTAGCCCAGGAAGTTGATCGTATTCTTCCAAACTCGCACTTGTCTACGTTGATCGAGACACCGTATTTCGAGGCGTTTTAATATTTCGTGAAGCAGCTTTTATGCGATTCTTCACATTTTGAAAAGAGCAGGATGTCGTCTATGTAGCAAAAGCATCCGCTAATACCTTGTAGGACTTCATGCATGAATCTTTGATAAGATTGGCTTCCATTTTGAGACCAAACGTCATGCAGTTGAATTCGAATAGGCCGAAAGGTGTGATTACGGCGGTCTTCTTTGCGTCTTCTTTATTTATAGGTATCCAGTAATATGCAGTCTTGATATCGATTTTGGAGAATAATTTCATGTCTTTCAGCTGATACGTGAAGTCTTGAATGCGAGGTATAGGGTACCGGTCCGGTTGTGTAACTGCGTTAAGGCGTCTGTAATTCCGCAAATTCGTATTCCTCCATCTTTTTCTTAACAACATGGAGCGGGCTCGCCCAAGGACTCTTTGATGGCTGGCATATACCCATCTCCATCATGCGCTCGAATTCTTCTTTGGCCGCTTTGTATTTGTCGGGCGGCAGGGGCGCGCGTGCAAACAACGGTGGGCCGGTTGTTTCGATGTAATGAACTACGTTGTGTTTCGGTGGCTGCTTCAGTGACATGGGCCGAAGTACGTTAGGATAAGTCTTCAATATGCCATGGTAATCTTGACTGGAATTGATAAGGTGGATGGCTTCGAAGGTGTAGAAATCTCGATGGCATTTATCGATAGTTCTGTCACCATATCGACTAACCTTTTCTTATGCAGGTCCACAAGCAGTTGAAAATGGCGAAGAAAGTCAGCTCCTAATATCGAAGTCTTGACATCTGCAATGATGAAGGTCCACGTGAAGCTTCGACGAAGGCCAAGGTTCAGCCTAATCGTTTTCTCACCATACGTTTTTTATGGGCGTATTATTTGCGGCAAAAAGTTGGAAAGCGCTATCTCGGCTGTTTTTTCTTGTCTTATTTGTCGCTGCCAGTACGGAAATGTCGGCGCCTGTGTCCACGAGGAAACGTTCTCGAGTGTCGCGATCGTGTACACATAGGCGATTGCTTGTATGGGAGACATCGACGCTCGCCACAGTCGATGTCGACGTTAGTTTTCCGACTTCTTATTTCGGCGACAGCACGGTGACTCGCAACGTTTCGCTTTGTCGCCAAACCGGAAATGGTATTTGCATTCCCATGTAGGATCCCCAGGCTTCACTGATGAACTGCGTCGCGTACTGGACTGCGAACGTGAGCGTGAGTGCCAGCGTAAGGGACGGCGCTGATCATTATGCTGCGAACGGGAGCGTATTTCGGCAATTTCAAGCGTAAGTTTTTCGATTTGCTTCGTTAAAAATTCGAATCTTGTATGTTGATCTTCCATGTTTCAGATCACGTCGGTCTGACTCCAGATCACGTCGGGGTCACCAATGTGGGAGGCCTCCACTCTTGTTGATATTTGCGGGAAGAATAACACTCGGAGTCCAGATTTGTAATGTCCTGTAATTTCTAATCTCTTAACTATATATACAAACTTATGTGCTACGTCCTTACTGGTACTAATTATAAACTAAGTTTGTCGACCAATCAGGAAGGGACATTGAGCAACAGCTATTTGCAATGAGAGTGAGCGAGAGGTGACCCTCTCTGTCACACATCTCGCGCGCTCCGCACAGAGACACAGGCAATCACGGTAGAAATTTAGCATGCCTAAGAAACGTCGTAGCTCGATGATGGTTTTCGGCTTGGGGTATGTAGATATGGCGTCTGTACGTTCTTGAGGAGGTCTTATTCCCTCTGCTGTAACTTCGTAGCCCAGGAAGTTGATCGTATTCTTTCCAAACTCGCACTTGTCTACGTTGATCGAGACACCGTATTTCTCGAGGCGTTTTAATATTTCGTGAAGCAGCTTTTTATGCGATTCTTCACATTTTGAAAAGAGCAGGATGTCGTCTATGTAGCAAAAGCATCCGCTAATACCTTGTAGGACTTCATGCATGAATCTTTGATAAGATTGGCTTCCATTTTTGAGACCAAACGTCATGCAGTTGAATTCGAATAGGCCGAAAGGTGTGATTACGGCGGTCTTCTTTGCGTCTTCTTTATTTATAGGTATCCAGTAATATGCAGTCTTGATATCGATTTTGGAGAATAATTTCATGTCTTTCAGCTGATACGTGAAGTCTTGAATGCGAGGTATAGGGTACCGGTCCGGTTGTGTAACTGCGTTAAGGCGTCTGTAATCTCCGCAAATTCGTATTCCTCCATCTTTTTTCTTAACAACATGGAGCGGGCTCGCCCAAGGACTCTTTGATGGCTGGCATATACCCATCTCCATCATGCGCTCGAATTCTTCTTTGGCCGCTTTGTATTTGTCGGGCGGCAGGGGGCGCGCGCGTGCAAACAACGGTGGGCCGGTTGTTTCGATGTAATGAACTACGTTGTGTTTCGGTGGCTGCTTCAGTGACATGGGCCGAAGTACGTTAGGATAAGTCTTCAATATGCCATGGTAATCTTGACTGGAATTGATAAGGTGGATGGCTTCGAAGGTGTAGAAATCTCGATGGCATTTATCGATAGTTCTGTCACCATATCGACTAACCTTTTCTTATGCAGGTCCACAAGCAGTTGAAAATGGCGAAGAAAGTCAGCTCCTAATATCGAAGTCTTGACATCTGCAATGATGAAGGTCCACGTGAAGCTTCGACGAAGGCCAAGGTTCAGCCTAATCGTTTTCTCACCATACGTTTTTATGGGCGTATTATTTGCGGCAAAAAGTTGGAAAGCGCTATCTCGGCTGTTTTTTCTTGTCTTATTTGTCGCTGCCAGTACGGAAATGTCGGCGCCTGTGTCCACGAGGAAACGTTCTCGAGTGTCGCGATCGTGTACACATAGGCGATTGCTTGTATGGGAGACATCGACGCTCGCCACAGTCGATGTCGGCGTTAGTTTTCCGACTTCTTATTTCGGCGACAGCACGGTGACTCGCAACGTTTCGCTTTGTCGCCAAACCGGAAATGGTATTTGCATTCCCATGTAGGATCCCCAGGCTTCACTGATGAACTGCGTCGCGTACTGGACTGCGACCGTGAGCGCCAGCGAAAGGGACGGCGCTGATCATTATGCTGCGAACGGGAGCGTATTTCGGCAATTTCAAGCGTAAGTTTTTCGATTTGCTTCGTTAAAAATTCGAGTCTTGTATGTTGATCTTCCATGTTTCAGATCACGTCGGTCTGACTCCAGATCACGTCGGGGTCACCAATGTGGGAGGCCTCCACTCTTGTTGATATTTGCGGGAAGAATAACACTCAGGTCAGATTTGTAATGTTATGTAATTTCTAATCTCTTAACTATATATACAAACTTATGTGCTACGTCCTTACTGGTACTAATTATAAACTAAGTTTGTCGACCAATCAGGAAGGGACATTGAGCAACAGCTATTTGCAACGAGAGTGAGCGAGAGGTGACCCTCTCTGTCACACATCTCGCGCGCTCCGCACAGAGACAGCGATACGCTGTTTAAGACCCCGACAAGTGTTCGTAACTCAGGGCTGAATCGTTGAATGCTGTCAAACAGATATATGATGTACACATTTCTATTTTATCGTAATAAAATCAATTTCACTTGAAAGCTGAAATTTCAATAAGATTTCAATAAATTTAAAAGATTATAATTAAAATGTAGTAGTCTCCACGAGCAATTGAATCAAAAGATTTCTAATATCTTTTGATAGTTCTTTTAGTTCGTCATTTTTTTTGTCGAATTAGACAGATTAGCCAAAGAAGCTGGCCTTGACTGCTTCACGGGATTGAGGGTTGGTTATAGCTCTTAGGTCGCTTAGCCTGCACCTCTATCGCTAGTACCTCGACACAAGGGTCCCCCGGTGACCGGGTAACCTCGGCTTGGACGGTTACTATGTTATGCGTAAGCATTCCGATCGGAGGGCGCCGGAGAGGGCCGAACTACGATTCAGTCGGTTACTATTTCATGGATAACCTAAGGGACATTCAAAAACTATAGCCGTGAGCAAAAATAAAGGGTCGGTTAGGAAAGTTTGAATATTTCGGAAGATAAAGACGCTAGTTAAAATATTTTTCTTAATTTATTTATATTTCATTAAACGATAAACTTAAACGAAAAAGGATATCTTACGTAAACTTGGATAATACAGTATTTTTCATTAAATTTTATTTTGTTTAAATTTTAGTATTAAGTGTTGCCTCGATGTGGCGATATAATAATTTTTTTTTTAACTTGTGCTAATTTCGTTGCTCTATGAGCGACTATATTTTAAACGGGCATTGGGAGGATAATATATTATCCATAAACGTTAAATATCATATATACGATATGTTTTAGAACAGTGTATACGGTGTTTACGATCTGATGGCTGCGGATTCAAACCCAGTCAGCGTGTAGAAATGAATTGCCGTTATTAGGTTTTTTAAGTACAAAAAATTCTTTCACTCAAAGGCTCTATGTTAAATTTTATTAGCCTAAATAAAAAAAAAATTATCTTCTTAGATAAGATGAGGATTCTCAATACTCTAACAATATAAATTGTGCAGATTTAAGGTTAAAATAATTTTTATCGGCACTATACCTTAAATTTTTGGAAGCAAAAATTAGTAATCTGAATTTGACGCACTATGCTGTATAAAAATTTACCGTAACTATAGTGTCAAAGTTGTCGCTATTATTGATTATTACAAAATCGTAAAACATCTTCCACATTTTATTGTAACATTTTGAAAAAATAATGTTCATGCGAAAGGCGGACATTGTTTATGATTAAAGCTTAGTATTTGAACGGAAGAAATTTTTCAACGAAAGGCTGTGTGCTATATTTTATATGTAAATAAACTATGTAACTTTTTCAGATTTAAGTAACCATCACGCTTACAAGTGGTTTCATCAGTCAACAAAATTCTGTCCAGGAATTCTAGATCTTTATTATTTACCCCGTTGGACGTTAAATTACTACACATCCTATATATGTATTGATTTACTCAAATATTTTCAATTGCTTACAATAATATTAACACTTTTCACTCTTACGTAACACTAATAAAATCTTTTAATACTCTAATAAATAATTTACGAAGAACAAACTTCAGAAAACAAGCTAATGATATCAGATAAAACATTGGACAGACCTTTTTCACAAGTCGAGAGACGAAGTGATTGATGAAAGATATTACTAGCGCGAAATAATTAAAACGCCATTTAACGAGCAAATAATTGAAAGTGTTTGATACTTGTAATTTGTTTAGACTAAGCGGCTAACGTTGAATTGATCAATTGTTAAAAATAAAGTTATAATTAATTAATAAGATACAGGTTGTTATTATATTATTATGTTTTTATAGTCTTCTTTATATTTGTAACATGTAATAAAATTTACAAGCTCTCGCGTCTACCCTAGACGGGTAGACAGAGACAGCTTTCGCTAACCGCGTATAGAAAAACTCTTTATTGCAAAATATAGTCACAAAGGACAACTGACTCTTCAGGAATCTAAATAATTTTTGGCTTCACAAATAATAATAATCCCATTACAATTTCCATTCGATCAACATGTAATTCTATTATTTCTTATCCATTTTAAATTATGGTCTACCGCGAGCGTGTTGCGTAGTCAGGGACTAGCATTTGATGGTTGTGGGTTATAATCTCAGTCGGCTTGTACCAAGGAATTGCCTTTTTTTCGATTTTACATAACAAACTAAACTTCTTAAACATTTGTACCAGGTGTATAGTGACGCGCTCACCACCTGTCACATATGGTTCTTAATAAGCTTGGTCAAAAGTGGGCAATAGAGCTGTCTCTGTCTACTCCGCTAAAGCAAAACAAGGCTTGAGAACTTTTTTTAAACGCCAAATCAGATATAAAGTCGCGGCTCTAGTACAATATATAAGAACTGTCCAAATTAATTGTAGCTTCATTGTAATATATTCCGGTTGCAAATTGGATGAAAGTTGGCATCTGTCCCATATTTCACGAAAGGGGGCACAAGTACTTGCATTGCAACAGTTATAAACTGCCGCAAAGTACTTAAACCAAGTGTGTCGATTACAGCAAATGATTTCCCGAAGTGGCACTCAAAGTTTAGTTTTTGAATATCCCTTAGATTATCTGTGAAATAGCAACCGACCGAATCGTGGTTCGGCCCTCTCGTGCTCCCTCGGATAGGCATGCTCACGCGTAATATAGTAACCGTCCAAGACGAGGTTACCCCTTACCGTGGGGACCCTTGTGTCGAGTTACTAGCGGTAGAAGTTCAGGCTAAACGACCTAAGAGCTATGCCATCCGGTGAAGCAGTCAAGGCCAGCTTCTCTAGCCAATCTGTGTACCCACTACCTCCCATGGTTACTTATAGAAAAACAGCAAATGAATAAATTACGATTATGCTTCAATAAGGGATTTGAACATATTATGATTTAGTAAAAGCCATGCGAAAATTATTTAAATCAATATTACGTATTAATCGCTTATTAAATAGACTGTAATTACTATTATTTAACTTAATTTTCTAAGGACAACTGTACTCTGAACCCTTAAGTTTTTCTACTATACTTAAACTCTTGGCTACTCGCGCCTCTAGCGCAGCGGGACACCACCGTAACGCTACATTTTTAGTGAATGCCAACCGCTATCATTTTATAAGACGTCACGTCAAAAACAAGACCACGATCCTAAATGATATAAGTCAAAATGCAGTCCTGAATAGTAAGGCAGGTAAGCTTAGCAAATGTCTATTCGCTCTACTTTCTTCTAGTCATTGTATATACATATGTATATATCAGGAATTACTATTTTAGGACCACCACTATCCTTAACTACTGGCTACCCCGTTTTGTCTGTCGCGCTGTAGTCCTCCGTGCAGCATACAAGCCTTTGGTATATATTATGAGTGTGCAGATATTTGGTATTTACAGTAAATGAATAAAGTTTAGGCTTTATTCATCTGTAATAGTAATTTAATTGTTTTTCGGGAGAGGTAATGGCGGTTTAGTGAGAACGTCAATTATTATTAGAACTGACGAACAATAGGTCTATCATGCTATTGTCCGAGACGAGATATTGTTATGGCAAACAATAAAAATGGCATAAACATGTACCTGATTACATAAGCGATATAGGAATATGGTTTTTGCACAAGGCCTAGTAGTTATTTCGATAACATATCATATATTTTTAACGAAACCCAAAACTAACTCCGTTAATAGAGGTTGTTATCAATTCTATTATGTGAAAATATAAAATTTACATTACGTGAAAACATTTTAATCAGTGATCCCTGTCAGGTGAGGTAAGTTAAATAGTCCAGCACTGCAGTCCTTGGATTTCGAGATTTCTGGGTATACCTTCTTGGAGGGAAGGCGGGGTATTATTTTTGAATATACCCCCTGACCCTTCCTCGCTGCATGGTGAGGGGCTCCGGGATCTCCAGTAGAATGTACCGGAGCCCCTCTGCACTGTGCTCTCAGAGAGCACGTCCCGGGAGGGAAGTAATCCCTTCCTCTGTGCGCTCGCAGAGCAAGGCGACTCGGGCCAGCCGATGTCGCCTTCTTCCAGGGTCCACTTTGGCGGACGACAAAGGCCCTTGTCGCCCAGTGAACCCGAGGCCCCTTTTAGTCACCTTTTACGACTGGCAGGGGATACCGTAGAGTTATTCAACGAAGCCATAACTACAGGGCTGGGGTCCAGTGATGCCTTAGCACAACGAGGTTGCTCGGGGAGGGACTCTCATTAGATGTGATTCGGTTTAGTGCAGAGGGGCACCAGAGCTTCCGCTGGACATCCCAGAGACCCATATTGCACGGAAGGTGGCCACCGGGGCAGTTCAGTGATTAGAAATCTGACATAAACGCAGCCTTCTACCTATAAGACCTTACAACCTATAAGAAGTTTACATAAAGTTACCGTGGGGAAGTAGTTATCAATTCTATTCTCTTTGCACTATAACTGTGATACTCCCGAAACAAAGAGAACGTCCGTGCATAGTCGCTTTTAATCCTTTACGGAGTAAGACCTTGACAGTTTTTGTCACAGTTTCTTTGTAGTGCATTTTCAAACAAATGTGCGCTTTGAAGTCGATTATTTATTTAATAAGATACACCAAACGTATTACACAAGCATAAATTGTAGTAATAATCAAGTTTACAAACTAAGCCCTCTTGTAAATGCCGATTACAGATGTACACAACATTGGCTATTAAGAAACGTAACGTTATTATTGTCTTTTATTATAAAAAACTTGTTATAAAGAGTTAAGCTGTTCGTACAACACTCACCAAGTGAAACATAGCGATGGTACTTCCTTTATCGTGACAACAGCAGAACCTGCTAGAGTAGCATTAACACTTTGATACTATAATTATTATACATTGTACATACGTTTGTTTTGAATGGAATGTGTATATTCATATCCAACTATAGAAACATTTCAAACGTGCTAGTAACTAGGGATGAACGCAAGCAATTCGCACCAAATTGTCAACAAAGTGCTTACAAAGAGTACAATGGAACATTTGGGTTCACGCAATAAAACAAAAATGATGAATATCTCTTTGCACGAGCGTGTCGTGTAAAAATAAACGCTTTGACTTCTGTAGCAGAAGTCTATAAAGGGGGCTTAGCGCTCGTTTTACTGTTAGCGTAATGTAAGTGAACATTTTATTATCGCTATAACTCTATGTACTTATGTTATCCGCGTCTAGTGAATTAGCTACTGGATCCTTTGCTGACTTAATTGTGACTAGAACAGATTCTTGCTATAATTATTTAAGATGATTCTGACTTTCTAAGTATCTCTTCTTTTCTTATTCCTAAATATAATAAAATAAACAATAATTATGTATATATATCATACATATACATATAATGATATATGACAGGATAGATAGATATATCCAAGGTATATAATGTATGTCGGAATAGAAGGTAGATTGATAATAATTATTAATAAAACCGCATTTTGAATAGAATGTGGGTATGTCGATATTTACAACAAATTGTCAGTTAGGTTTGCCTATTGCTCACGAATTTATTAACGATTTTGTATTCCCATTTCACATCAGCTTGTCTATCCACTGCTAGAAATAGGCCTTCCCCAATGCTTTCCACCACATACGAATCTCCATTTTCCGCATCCAGCCACTTCCGGCTATCCTTATAAGGTCGTCGGTCCATCTGGAGAGGGCGCCCCAAGCTTCTTCGGCCTATGCGCGGCCTCCATTGCAAGACTTTCAGTTGGTGGCGGTGGCCTGTTAGTACCCCCTGACCTGCCGTTACCGTAGCCGCCACCTTGGCTAGGAATAGTAAGGCAGCCGGATGCTGGGGCCGTAATGTGCGGTGTCTTGCCATTGGGAAGATTTACCATTGAGTCGACACGCTGTGCGGTCAGGTTGGCGACTATGGTAATGAGGAAAGGATGTTTGGTGAGGAAGGGACTTGTGGGGTGGCTCGGTCACTATTTGGAGAGGACGTGGGGAAGAATAGTGGGGCTGTGGACGCGGGGTCTCTAGTTCCCGTATTCATTGGACAGATGAACCCACTGAACAGTTTTGTATTAAGAATGTCAAATTGTCATTTATATAAACTTAATAAGTTTGAGGAAAGCGAGAGAATAGATATTTAGTCTGATAAAAAAAAAACATAAGAATCTGTGAATTTACTTTTTTTGTTTTCATAATTATTGTTATGGCGCATTTATTCAAAGCTCCCCCGCGCTATCTTATGTTTTATACCACTAGAAATATCGTGTTTCCTTTGATATATTATCGGATCCCGATTTGCATGGTGTATGCCGAAGGCACGAACTAACGGGGCCCGTATTGGAATAACGCTATCTGACGTTAACTAACTGCTGTGAATAGAAAACGGTCGATTAAATTCAGAAAATAACTTTTTTATGTCATAATTTTAATAATAATAATTATAAATATTTACATGTATATTGCGACTATTGACAATATTTTTAACGTTTATGATGTAATAAATATAAACAATAATAATTACTAAACAATTCTATTAATTTAATAAATAAAATTGCAATTTCATCCATACATTTAATAACTTTAAGAGGCTGAATCATCTGGCACAACTATATTTTATAATTAAAAAAATTTTTTTTTAAAAAGATTATTTGGTTTTTGTAAATATAATTTATTTAAATTTTAAATTATATTTATAATCTAAATAACACTATACAAAAGTTTTGAAAATCTACGACTGCACTTTTAGTTCTTCTAACTCTTCAACGAGATGAGCAGAGCATTCGCGAGAGGCAGATAAATATGTGTTTATATATAGGTCGATAATAGTATAAGGTGCAATTGGTACGGTGGTTGATATATAAATGAAATACATACATGAAGATATAAGTTGCAATAAAAGTCCCGGCGGTCGCTTCTAAATGCATAGTATACTAGCAACCTCACTTCAATCCCTGGCCGACTCCTTTAAAATAATTTATTGCAATATTTAGTGCTAATTTAACAAGTGCTTAGCGGTTTTAAATAGAAGGAAAACATCGTGAGTACACCTACATGCCTTCGAAATTATTCTAAGACAATCTCAGTCAATCCTAACTGGTCCCGCATGATGGACTATGCCCTAATACTCTCTCTAGAGGTAAGGCTTAATTCTTAGCAGTATGGTATCTAGGCTGTTATTTTACCTGCTGTTTGCGTTCTGGAGTCCACGTGGATCACAATATCGATTTATTCGCATCGAGTACCAACCGACTTCAAACTCTATTCGTATGTTCTTTTTATGTTTGTTACCTCATAACTATCGACTGAGTGAACCGATTTTAATGATCCTTTTTTGTTTGAAAACTAGTGGTGTGGTCTCAATTCGGTCCGATTCTAGCAGTGGAATTGATGAGAAAACCATATAAGTCTTAACTTTGCATCATGTATATGCCCCAAAAATGGACTATTTCACCGATTCTATTTCTTAGTATTCCTACGGTAATTTGTACGTACTTAAATACTAAGGGGACGTTCGCGCGTACCAACGTTTAACGTTTGATTCGATTTGAAGTCGGTTTTTGTTTTTAAAATATACCTGTTCATCTAACGATACATAGTATGGAAAGAGTGTTTCGTATTTTATGATCTAATATAAATTTTATATCCAAAATATGTGTTTGTTTTTATCATTGATACTAAGCATCGAGAAGAAAAAGTTAAACATATAACATTGCGGAATATCTCGTAAAGTAAATGCACTGTCGACACTTTCTAATACGTCGCTTACGTAAATACGAAGGTAACAGCTCTTTTCACTCAGCTCACTAACAAATTGAATTTCATTAAAAACAGCCAGATTTTGTCACCTTTAAAATCAGAATTGTCTGAAGGTTTTTTAACATTCCCCGATTTTTTTTTTTATGACGATCTACACAGATTGGCCAGAGAAGCTGGCCTTGACTGCTTCACCGGATTGAGAGGTGGCATAGCTCTTAGGTCGCTTAGCCTGAACCTCTATTGCTAGTAACTCGACACAAGGGTCCCCCCGGTGAGGGGTAACCTCGGCTTGGACGGTTAAAACATTCCCCGAATGTCACAGGAATTTCTATGGCAATTCTTTTACCTGTACAGCTATAAAACTATGGAATAGTTTGCCGATTGAGATTAGGAGGCTTCCTTATCTCAATCAAACTATTACAAATACTTTCTACTCAAACAATGAAAAATTACAAACTGGTATATTTATTGTCGTTATATATTTTCCATGTGTATGTATGTTATTATATCTATATAGAAGTATCTATTTATGTATATGTAAATGTATATTTATTTATCTATATAATAGTTTTAAAACGCTATTTTTAGCGGCACTACCCTTAGCCTGCTCTTAACCACTAAAGGTTAGCTGGAAGAAAATGCTAATTAGCATTAAGTTCGCCTTTGTACATTTTATTTGGTGCAATGAAGGATTTATCTATCTATCTATCTAAGGTTAAACATATGAGCATATTTTCAGGCAAGTATATTTACAAGTAAAAAACCGACTTCATATCGAATCAACGTAAAATGCTATTACACGCGGACTGCATCTTTATATTTCTGAATAATCATAAGAATTCTACGAAATAGAATTACCCAAACTTCCATATAATCTACCCTCGAAGTCGGTTGGCGTGATATTGATTTATTCGTCCATTAGTCACGCACATACTTAATGCAAATTTAAGACTTTTGGATTTCTCACAGATGTCGTTAACACAACCGGATTGAAATAGGACCATAAGGTAAGTACCGGCTTTCAAATAAAAACTAAAATCATCAAAATCGATTCACCCTTTTTTTTTGTTGACGGGGAGGAAATCTTCACAAAGATACCCCGCTTTCTGGGGGGAAGGCGGCGGTTATGTGGGGTTCTTACCCACTAAAACCTCCCCGGTTGCCCTTTCCTCGGTGCATGACGAGGGGCTCCGGGATCTCCAGTGGAACGCACCGGAGTCTGCCACCGGCCCGCCTGCGCCATCTCCGAACGGGATCGGCCCTCTCCCGATCCCGAAATCGATTCACCCTATCGAAACACACAAAAAATGAGCATTTAGAAAACATCACTGAAATAAGACTTCTTTAGTTCCAATTATATGTATAGCATATACATAAAATATAATTGGGAACCTCCTTATTTTAAGTCGGATAAAAAGACGATGTTTTTTAATGATGATAGTTAATTTTGACACAATTAGAATAGAAGACTTCAGCTTTTACTATACACCACTCGTCTTTAACACAAACGTAACACAGACCATACCTATATAGGAAATTGGACAGTTTGTGATGCAGCCACTGTAAATAATAATCACTAATCGCGTTTCGTGCGTAACATCACCACAACACTGTCATTTGAGCAACACTCATTACGTTGTGTTACATAACATGTGAATGGCGGCACAAAACTTAGTAATAAAACAAGGCGTCGAAGACATTAATATTTTTATGTTATCTTGAAAGAACACTGGTAAAAATGGACTGTTTTAAAATTTTATATTTACGTTTAAAAACATACCTCAAAGCAAAGTTGCAACAAATTAATCATTAGACGATACTACGCGCTTACATTTCCCAACTATCATAGTTATATTATAGAGTTCTGGCGCTTGTATTTTCTTTCTTCTTCCACAATTGTGCTCGTTAAGGAGTTTTCTTCTTCGTGTTCTTTATTACTGCAGATTGTGCTTGAAGTGCCTTCACTTCTGTGTCAACGAGCCGTTCAGACCGCTCTGTACTCAGCCTTTCTCATGGCGGTCGGAATGGATTGTCTTAGATTGTCATAAACCTACTAATATCTTAATCAACAAGCATTCTAACATACGATTTTTAAGAGGTATTCTTTCGACACCCTAGTACATATACCAAGCAAATTGAAATCATCTAATCTATCTAATTGAAAATAAGTCTTTTCTAACAAACAAAAATTCGAAATCGTTTTAACATTACGGCGCTATGACGGCATAAACATGAACAAGTTCCGAGCAAAAACAAAAACTGACGTCATATGGAATCAAAACTTAAAAGTTATTAGGTGTGGACGCCCTCTTTTTATTTATAGGAACTCACATAAAACTACTGTTGAAGTGCATCTTCTCCTATAAAAAATTAATCATAAAAATCGATTTGCGTGATATTGGACCTATTCGGCCATTTGTAGCGCACATAGTTCATGCAAATTTAAGATTTATATGGTTTTCATGGATTCCATTGTCAGAATTGGACCAAATTTAAATTTGATCACACGGGAAGCACCAGTTTTCAAATAAAAATTGACTCATAAGTTATGCGGTAACAAACATAAAAAAAATACAGACGAATTTAGAACCTCCTCCTTTTTTGAAGTCGTTTGAAAAAGTTTTCAACAATGAACTGTGGGTGTTATAAAATAAATAAAGAAAAAGTCGGTTAAATTATGTTCCACTCATTATATTTGTAGAGTTATTCCAAATCCATCGACACCATCTTGATGGTTGGCGTTGCATGAATGTACGTTTCTCGCGTAACTTTCTTCCATGCACTGTCAACCTATGGCATCTACTGTCTCCTTGCTATCTCAAAAGCCGGCAACGCACTCGCAGCTCCTCTGGTGCTGCGGATGTTCATGGGAAGCCGTAAGCTCGTTTGCCCCATTCTTAAAAATAAGTATTCGAGAGATATATCAACGTATCGCGGACAACTTGTTACAAAAACCTAACATAAGCAACATTTATTTAAAGCGATCACAAGTAAACTCACAAGCCTTGTCAGCGAATAAGTAGGCGATGAAATCTCATCGACAGTCACGAACGCATTCCCCACATATCTCGCCAATCCCGTATCCGTGGCGACAGCTAACTACGCATAATTCCTGAGCCGACTTGCCTCAGAAAAAGTTAGGTATTTCAACAGCCTGGGGGGTCCCCTTGTATATGGTACATCTAAATTGCTTTCCGATATCTGATACATATCTAATTGAATTCAATTAAGATAAATTTACAGTCTCAACACTCTAAGCCAGTGGTTCTCAACCTTTTTCCTTTCTAGAATAAAGCTTTGCATTAATTATTATTTTATTACTACATACCTTCTCTACGAGAAAAAACTAAATCCAACTTCAAATCAAATCACACGTTAAACGCACGGACGCCCTCTTGTATTTTAGAAGTATTATAATTATATTACAAAGTTCTGGCGTATTAAATTCTCTTTCTTCTTCCACTTTCGTGCTTGTTGTCGTTAACTTATCTATCTTGGATTATCATAAACCTACGAATATTATGATATCAATAAGCATTCTTTCATACCATTTTTAGGAGTATATCCTCGGACCTCAAGGTCCTATGCTATCATAATTCACATGGCATATAATTGAAACGAAATCCTTTAAAACGAAAATTCGAAATCGGGGAATCGATAACATTATTATACACATAAATCTAATAATTATTAATACACGTATAATTTTTATTGTATTATATATTTTTTTCTTCTTATTAGTCTGTATAAATTCTATGTAAACGTAGTATTTTGCGCGCTCAACTTTGGGTAGTCCTGGGCACCGCTGAAAATCAGCAAGCATCCTTGCGACAGCATATACTGAGACGGTGTCCAATGTTGGCATCATATCCTATATCCTATTTGTCCGTTTTTTATTTCTTTAACTGTATTTTTTTGTCTTTTTTAATAGGATTCGTCGTCGTGCGGCGGGTGCTGTCTGCTGCCCAACCCACCGGATCATGATGGCAACGACCACTCTGACAAGAGTGAGGCGACCAATAAGAAGAAGAATGCATCTACTGTTAATCTTATCTTTGAAATATATCTAGTACTGTCTCTAAAGCATTGTGATCATTAGTTATAATATATGCTTCTTTGATCTGCATTTGTTATTACGTTCGCTTCTACTATTCTTGGACCAGAATAACTATAATAGTCTTTGCCATAAGATTCCTGAGCGTTTTTGCCATCCAGAATTCCAGTTCTTATATAGGGAAAAATAAAGCAGAGCCTAAGGTTGTAGCGCTGCATTCCAAGCAAGGTACGCTTGTACGTGTATTGGTTTGCTTCGCGATTCTTATTCAGAGAATCACGAGTCAGTTCGAAAGTAGACGTTCGACCGTTCAGACGCGTCTCACTGCGCCGTAAACACGCGCGCCGTCGAAATACGGTGGCAATCAATTTCAAATCGTAACGTCTCTAAAATACTCCATCATTATACGTTAACAGATCTCTTATGCGGAAGTGTGCCGATGTTAATTGAATATTTGGAATCGTTTCGACTTGTGCATCCGACGGAATTGGACACCATAAACTGTTTGGACAGACAGTTGGGATTGTTGATAAAGTGAGTATACATTCGTTTATATTTAATGTATACAAATAAATTTAACATTTACGAATTTAAATAAATTGCCTGCCTCAATATTTTCAATTACAGTATTGATATCTACAAGAGAAGAGTAAATAGGTATTTAATAAGCTTGTCATCAAAACATCTCAACTTTAGTTGGGATCATGGTAAAGCACTTTTAACCGACTGCAAGAAAGGAGAGGGTTCTCAATTAGCCTTTATTTTTTTAAAGTTACGGCTTCCCGTATGGTCCCATTTAGATTTGGTACAATTATGACAATGGCATACATCAGAAAACCATATTATAGGTCTTAAATTTGCTTTTAGTATGTTTATATTTTTATCAACTCGTTTGACGTGAGTTTTGATTAAGTTCTGATTCTATTACCATTCTATTTCGTAATTTCCTTCGTAAATACAAAGAGTGCGTCCGCGTGCGTTTAACGCGTTTAACGTTAGATTCGATTTGAAGTCGGTTTTTGTTTTTGCTCGTAAATATACTTCCTCATCAGTTATGACTAAATTTAAAACAACATTATTCACAAAACTGTACCCATATTTTTTAGCGAATAACCATTAGAGCCGTGGTAGCTCAGTGTGGTTGGCTCAAGTTGCGTAGTATGCTAGCAACCCGAGTTCGATCCCCGGTGCCGGCACCAATAAATTTGTTGTTGCAATTTTATGTGCTAATTTACTACGCGCTCGGTGGTGAAGGAAAACATCGTGAGGAAACCTACATGCCTTAGAAAATTTTTCTACGACATGTGAAGTCTGCCAATCCGCATTAGGGCCGCGTGGCGGACTATGCCCTTATACTCTCTTTACAGAGAAGGCCAGCGCCCAGCAGTTGGACATGTATAAAGGCTGTAACTAAAACTAATAGTTTTAGTTTTTAGCAATCATTTAAATTATAAAAAACATAATGACCACATCCAAGTGTAATTTTATCTGTAATCATAACGTTAACACATATTTTCGTATACCATAAGATGTTTAATAACGGTTTATAGAGATTTAAAAAGAAATGTTTCTTGAATATTGATTACGCTTATTCAATTGGAACTTTCTGTATGTACGAAATTTTGGACAAAAGTTTACCATGAATACCGTTAAGTGTGAAATTTACATACGAATGTGCCCAGCCATTTGTTAGTCAATCACGTCGCCGCATAAATACATCGAGGTTTAAAGCAAGCCTTATGTAGATTACATATTTATGAAACTAGTATCGAACGCGTTACCGGCGTGTTTTTTTTTTATACTAAATAGGTTCATATTTGGCTTCTATCTTGCTTGATCGATATTATTATTCAATAGTGATGGATCGGTGAAAACTAAACAATAATTCGGAATCATTGAAGCGATTGCGTAAAGTCGTTTTCCAATCGGATTAACAATTAACAGTGATCGGATGATTTGTTTCGATTATTCTACTCGATAAGTCTCGACGTATTCGTGCCACAAAGATTTATGTAAATATCACGTGTAGAAACATTTTCACTCACATTCCCGAAGTGTATTTGCATGGATATTAAACATGTTTATAGAACGATTTCTCGCGAGCCGCTGTTGTCAATTGGCCTACATGCAGTTTGTATGTGCAAGTGTGAAAAATTAACCGGAAAATTACATATTGTGTTTTAATGTGCCAAGTAAATCGCAACGTACGGTGAAACGGTTTAATTTGTATGAATTTCATGAGTGAAAATATAGGTTAATGTTTTAAAATATATTTATAGATTATAAAATATGTGTATACATGTTTTGTATTTTCAGCTAGCTTTTTATTAGTTATAAGAAGCCAAAACACTTTATATAATATTATAAATTAATAATTAATATTGTTTTTATTATTAATAAAATAAAATATTTGGCTATATTTATGACATTTTTACCTAAGTATTATTAATAATAAATGGTCTAATCACTGTAAATTGTATTTGTAATTAATTATTTTTAAATCTATTGTTAGAACTGTTTATGATATTTAAAAATATAAATACTCATATCCTCTCGTTCAAGTCAATGTTCTATTTTAAAGGAGCGCCGGAAGTGTCAATATGAAATTGAGCTTTTACGGGTATTTTACGACTACTTCCCGGGAGAAACAGTTCAATGACCTGTATTATTTTAGAATTATCAACACATTTTTTTTAATAATATTTAGTAAATTTAAATATAACAATATTTATCATAATTTTTTTTACACGGGAATAAAGGGTTTTAGTAAGTTAATAATATCTTTGGTAATTCTTAGTGTTCTTGGACTATTTGTTTTTGAACACCACAATGTAATTTTAAAATTGTCTATGGATCTTCCTATTAATAAATAAATAATAATTAACACGTTCACTGCGGCACAGATTGATCTGTACTTTCCATTACTGCGTTACGATGCGTTTAAAACCTTGTCTTAAACCAGACATTGTGGCGGCACGAGGCTTATTAAACCCCACCGCCCTTAGGAGACCAAAATCCTTTTTTTGGTGCCAAATATGACAAATTGTACAGCTTTTATCGCGATTATTATTAACAATGAGTTCATTAACCTATATCTGCCGCCGCCTATGGTTAGATTATTTAGTTTAGATTCTATAGGTAAAATAAAATGTGGGGTCTGATGTACCTCGTACCGCACTGAAAAATAGCAGATTTTCATATTATTTAGTGATGGGAAAATAAATATCGATTTTATTTAATTGTATTTATTTATCAAAGTTATGGATGTTTTTCATTAAATTTTATATGAAAACAATAAAAAGTACTATAAATTTAAGTTCACAATAGAATAAATTAATTTTTATTTTGATGAAGTGTAGTGAACAATTGACTCCTGTAAACCTGCTTAGTCCGTATACTCCATGTAAAGGCTATTAAATCAGTCTAAAATCACATTTATATATGATTTCAAGTAAATTTAGACTCATTCGCAATTAAAGAATTCAACTCGCAATCATCAAGCGAGAGTCGTTTCCATTCGTCTTAATGGTAAACAAGATATAGATCTAAACAAAGTAGTGAAATTAAATTGAAAAAAATGAATAAGTAATGTTGCCATCACCTCATCAACGCACACGAGTGTGGCAACATAAATATGTTTGGTAATAACAATTTAAAACCAACATTTGACGACCGTCAGCGAAATCATTACGTCTTTAACGGTCGTGCCGATTTGTAGCGATTGTATGGTAAAATGATTCTTGTCATGTCCCGACATTCGCTAAATCGAGATCGGTTATAAAAATATACAGCATAGTTTACTTAAGTTTATTCGATCGTTATAGAATAAAGCTATTAATTCGTTGGGGCAATATCGTCCCGTGTAAACTTTGTGGGCGCAATTAAAACTTGAACTACGTTGGGTAATAAACTAAACCTTTGATCTCGGAAACAAATTGAATAGTAACATAACGTCACACCCAAGTTATGATGGACTGTCATAACTCCCTCCCCTCCTGTGCCCTCGCAGTGCAAAGCTACACGGGCCAGCCGATGTCGCCTTCTTCCCGGGTCCACTTTAGCGGACGACAAAGGCCCCCACCCTTGTCGCCCAGTGAACCCGAGGCCCCTTTTAGTCGCCTTCTACGACAGGCAGGGGATACCGTAGTCTTATTCTTGAGAGCCCAAAACTACAGGGCTGAACATAACGTCACACCCAAGTTATGATGGACTGTCATAACTGCTCGAAAGTGGCCTGAATACCGCGTGATTGCTGTCAACATTAGCTACTTGTGTTATTCGTGACTACCCTGCCCACTTTGCCGGGATTTTTAGATTTTTCTTTATTTTTATTTAAACAATAAGCTTACATCATTAAATATTTAATTTAACTCTCACAATATATTAAATTATTAATTTCTCTCCGTATTCATTCTCTTCTCGAGCGGCTGAATATCATTACCTACATCCGTGTATGTACATCAGGAAATACAATATCATTCTTATCATTTCGGGATTTATTATACTTCAATATGGTTCATAATGACATAAATATACACAACGCATATGTCAATACCAATTTGGGTTATAAAACAATAGAATATCATCATAGCAAATAAAAGCTGTATTTGACTGTTCAAAAAGAGGAGTGCAGATCGTCACCAAACAGGATTACTCGCCAGGTCAATCTGAAGATTCCCTGAAAGTTTCATTGGAATCGGTCCAGCCAGTTCGGAGCCTATACGGAAAAAACACACACTGTATATATATATATATAGAAGAAATACCTGAATTACATGGACAAAGAAAGTAGCTCTTATGTATTTTAATATTATTTGGAAAATAACCGATCGCCCTCTAAAGTTTGTCGCTCCGGGCCGTCGCCCCATCTCACCCCCGACTAACGCCAGTATTGCCTCGACCTTTGTGCAACGAAACCTTTAGTCTATCGATGCGTACATTGGAATATTTTAAAAAAATGCAAGGAATTACTGGCTAAATTCTAGTCTTACATTGACCACGCATCTGACAAAAAATGTGTCTTTTGTAAAATAACGTGAAAGTCGTGATATAAGTTAAGAAAAAATATTTAATGAGGTTGTATCAGTGTAGGGACGTTGTTTCTCATTATAATATTAAATTATATAAAAGTATTTAAATAAGACCATTAAAGTATGTAAAATTTTAAATATAGTGAAGCACAGATAGATTGACTTTCTATACGTAATTAGTAGTGCTTATGTTGTTGAGGCGTATTAGTGACGCTGGCTACAGTGCAGAAAGTGATTTCCAATGAAGTTATGCGGAACGTACTCGCTAAGCGGAATGCAACCGATATAACCATCTGAATACATTCTCTGTTGTTTATTTAATACACGGGTCATATTTAATAAGCCCTCATATATATTTTCACCAATTTTTTATCAGAACAATGTCAAAAAAGATATGAATTTTCAAATCATTTATGTGCTTTTTTCTCTACTTCAAATTTCATTAATAGAGTGTACGCGAAGACAGAATTATTAATGTTTTTTTATTTAATTTATTAAATACAAATAATCCATACTTCTACACACCAAAATAAAATTCTCAAATCACACAAATTTGTATTCTCAAGTCCTTTAAATACAAGCACGTTAGACTGCGACAGTCTTTAATCATCATCTGGTCATCTGCTAGGTTCCCGGGAACCTCGCAGGTACGGGCCTCGGGTGTTACCCCATTACCCGGGTTATCAGCGCAGGGGCGACTGCTCCCCTGGTCTTGGGTACCGTTTTAACACGGATTTTTAGGTATAACTATTTTACGTCGTGGCTAATCCCTCAAGCGTCAGCCGCGACGAATCTAACTTCTACGCCCTCTCGACCTCTCGGTCTCGATTGAGACGAAGGTCGAGAGGGGCCTATGAGTTCAAAATTTCCCAGAATAGGGAAATTTGAACCTACGACGCACGTCGGGAGGACGCGCGTGTTGCGGGGCGAACCCGCGCAGGTGTTCGTGCGGACCGTTGTCCGCGCGGTCGAATAGGTTACGAGGTAGTCTCGTGACAAATTCGTGGATCGATTCGATGCCTAAATCGCGTTGTATTACGTCATTTCTGACGTAACGCCCCGCGTTTAGGATCATCCTGAGGGTAATGTTTTGTTGTGCTTGGATGCGAGTCCTTGCACTGTTCAGTCTTTAACCTTTACACGAACTATTTATACGAACCTGTATATATTAAAGAGAAGTGGAGTTTTACTGTTTCACCGGATTGGTGAAACGGTAAAGAGTTGGCATAGCTCTTAGATCGCTTAGCCTGAACTTCTTTTCGTACCGCCCAATAGAGGCGTGCGAGAGAGCCGAACCACGGCTCGGTCGGTTGCTATTTAACGGATTAGCAACCCCTCTTCATTTGTCTAGTATGATGAGTTTCTAAAACTGAAAAGAGTTGTTAAACTTATGCCAGGTGTATGGCTATAGGCTTACCACGTGAAAATACTTTTGTTGTGTCTTCTCGTAGCCGTGAAAGAAAGCTTAAAAGGATGTTAGAGCTTATTTACTACTCGTTTATCATTGTTACAAGCAGCTGGTATTCGAACCCGCGATCTAGGAATCATAAAGTCAACGCGCAACCACAATAGGCTGCTATATTTGTATCAATGCTTTCATGAACAATTCGCACATGTGTATTTTATATATCTCGTGAGAAATTACAATAACAACGGACAGTTTTCATTGACAGTAACGGACTTATCGACTTGCCGTACAAATCGATAAAGTTCAATGTTAAATTTAACATTGCACGTTTCGTATTCTAAAATGTTTGCGGTTACAACATCCACGGGCGTAATTCGCAACTGTATCGGACCGTAGTAATTCAGCACGTATACTTAGTCGATTGGAAACGCTCGATGTCCATTACAAGCTTATTTCCACTACATGATGTCATACGTAAGCTGTACAAGAGACTTCAGAATCAATTTAAATAATAAATAAATATAAATAACCTACCTATATTTACCTATACAAGCGTCAATAGTCGGTCAGCGAATCGCAAAGTCGAAGGTTCGAATCTACCATTTGTCAACCATTTCCTAGCACAAACTTAACAAGAATGTTAGTAATATTTGTGAAAAAATTAAAATGAATATTGTTATTTTTTTAAAATAATCATGATAGAAAAAAACACCGATGAGAAGTGTCTTTGATTTTGATCATCTCCCTAGTATCCTAGTATGAACTAGTACCGTAGAAATTCCATAGATATGCAAAAAGTCTAACAAGACTTCCTCTCAGACGGGATTATGTTGGGTTCGTGCCCACTAAAACCCCCTCGATGGCCCTTCCTCGGTGCATGGTGAGGGTTCCGGGATCTGCACTGTTTTCTTTGGAGAGCACGTCCCGGGGGGGAGGTTAGTATGACACGGGCACGCAGATGTCGCCTTCTTCCCGGATGCACTGGCGGACGACAAAGGGGGGCTCCCTCCCCCCTTGTCGCCCAGTGAACCCGAGGCCCTTTTTAGTTGCCTTCTACGATTGACAGGGGATACCTTATTCTATCAGCCCAGAACTACAGGGCTGCACAGGGACACCCTATCCCTACCCTAAGGTCCACAAAGACAGACTTAATGCCTTAGTCACTAACCCTATATACTTTCTATAACTTTCACTGTATTTTAATTCAAATAAGGAATATAATTATGTTGTTATAAATTCACTTTTGCTACAGAAATTATATTTGTCTCTCTTTAGCGTGTTTTTTTTTAATTATTAATATGCCTTTCATTTGCACAAAACGGTTAAATGATATACGAGTACCTCTCACCTGCCAGTAATTAGTCATAATAGCAGTATAAATTAATCCTAAACAAATTTGAAAATTACAGGGACTTACGAAATCATTAACTAGTAACTTTTAATTAGTTCCGGTAAATGGTAGGATTAATTAAATAATTCAATGCATTTGCAATGTTAATGAAGTTCCGAAAGTTTCTCTTGAGGTTTGTAATTTGAAAGTTACAATATCTTCACGACCTTCATTGAGGTAGATATTACTACCAACAAGGGAAATTCTGACTGATATTATCTTCTTCTTTGTCGTTCCCTCATTTCTGAGGATCGTGGTCACTAGGGCCCCTCAAATGAACAAATCTGCCTCCATCAGTTTCGGTCCGAGGCAGCCCTCACCAGCTGGTAGAGCGACCGGCCTCTTTTTCTCTTGCCTTCTGTATTGCCAACGACGACCAGCTTTTCAAGGTTGCCATCTCCTCTACGCATTATATGCCCGAAATATGATAGTACGCGCTGTAGACACGTAGTGGACAATCTGGTCTTTATGGCGAGCTGGGAGAGAATAGATACATTTGTGCGCTTGGCAGTCCACGGTATTCGTAGCATTCGCCTCCAGCACCACATCTCGAATGCATCTATTCTCTGTCTTTCTCTTGCTCGAATTGTCCACGTCTCGACTCCATACATAAAGATCGGGAATATTAATGCTCTTACTAATCGAGCCTTTGTTCTATGACTGATATTATAGAATAATATATATAATAATATATATGTATAATATATTTATTGACATGTTTCTATGTCGTTTTCAAGAATAGAGTGAATAGGCATTTACAAAGTTAATGCCTTACTATCCAAAACTGCATTCCACTTAACATCAGGTGGAATCGTGGTCAAGCACTTGCTTAGAAAGTATAAAAAGAAAAAAATAGTATTTATATATTTAGCTAGCCGATCCCGACCCCTTCACTGGACATAGGCCAATAAAAGTAGGCTAAGTTACTCCTCATTGTTATACCACCAGAGATTAGCCGGAACAAAGAGACAGGCAAAAAATTGTTAAAAATGTTATTTTGATATGTGCCGTACTCACAGACACTCCAATTTTATTTATTTGGTTATAGGTAATTAGTAATAAATAATCCAACAATAGCGAGCTTGTAGCGATGTGTTGCTATTTTTCGATATCTTAAGTACTACCTGTCTCCAGGACTAACTTATCCAGGAACTCTCCGCTATCGCGCGCGGTTGGGTTTGTTAATACCATCTCACTGCACATTGATATATTTTGTTGCACAAAGTCTGTGTTTATCGAAGCTGCCTACAAATGCGTAGAGGGTGTTTGACTTTATTATATTTATATATTATTGTCAATACATAAAGCAGCTTTTTATTTGTTTTAATTTTAATAATATATATTTAACTAAGTTTTTATAATATCATATTGGTATTATCTGTAACGGTGTTATATTTTTTGTTGATTTAAATAAATAAATAAATAAAACAATAAATAAGATTACTGCTTGATGTATTGCGTTTCCTCTTTTCATCCTACCTCTCGAATCTCAATAGCCTATTGGTTTACAGTACTTTCGAAACCATCATTGAACTATTAACGTGAACTTTCTCCTAGCACAAGCTTAAGCTTATTTGGAATGGTTTACAAGAATGCTAGGAGATTTTAAAAACATTGCTAGTATCTTTATAAAAAAATCCACGGCATCTATTTTGTTTGTCGTATTCATTCTTGCATTTTGTATGGTAGACTTAATACTAGAAGCACTAACTTAGGTACAGTCGTATTATATTTATGCTATTCTTAGGGATGTTAACTACTTCGCTTCGAAATCGTTGTTAAATTTTTAACATTAACCTTCAAGAACAAAATCAGTCTTGTATTTTTAAGCATCTAACGTTCTAAACGGCCGGAGCACGAAATAAAATTGGAACCAGGTCATATTAAACACGCACACATTTCAATGTTCTTCAGCCGAGATTTCGTAAGCGTCGATCTCCACAGCGGCTCGCCAGTTAACACATCATTACCGTCTTACGTAAATAAAGACTTCATTCCATTTCTATCACATACCGCAGATACCCTACAATGCAGACACATTAAGACAGACATATACATTTTATTTTAATGATTTTTAATTGTCTATTATGCACAATTTATTTCAGTTAGCGTCTTTATCTTCTGAGATATTCAAACTTTCTTAACCGACCCTTTATTTTTGCTCACGGTTATATTTGAGTAGTTATCGGACTGTAACTCCAGGCGGCTATCTGGCGAAAATGGGAGAGTGGCAAATGATGGCTCTCTCTCTTGACGGTAACGACCCCGGGAAAACGATACAGAAAAGACAAATTCTTTGTAATCCGGCTTAAGTATCTAATCTGTGATTAGGCCGCCTTGATTACATCCAAGCCTAGGTTCTCTCGAGGGAAATATCTAAAATAGTCGTTGTTGGCCCGAAAGATTTATATATGATTTTTACTTCACCGAATGGCAATAAAGCTTTCGAAAGAACATTTTTAATTTTTATGTTTTAAGGTATTTTACAAGCCCAAAGAAATGATAATCCGTTCATTATTGTTGCAAGCACACAGTAAATCGCACAGAATTATAAAACAGCTCGGTAATCCTAACCCGACATCATTTGCATACGAAAATAATCTGTATTAACAAGGTTCGTAGCTTAGCAAGTGTTTACGCTGGAGTATAATTTTCACCGGAGAGATGAAAGCATAAGCCGTACAATTATAAATTAATTATTAACTTTATCTTGCTCATAATATGAAAGGAAAACAAATTAATTGGAATTAATTAATCGGTTTTACTCAAGATAAGCATAAAAATTATATATACTTTAGGCTAAGTTTGTAAATTAATACCATTAATGACTATTATTTTCTCGTGAAGTCGAAGACGTCGGTCTTGCATCAACCGAAACCCATCTACTGCTGGAAATATAGGCCAATTCACTAATGCCTTCCACCATATACGATCCTCGGCTTTCCGCATCCAGCCATTTGCTAGCAAGCTATCCTTATAAGGTCGTCGGTCCATCTGGAAGGAGGGCGCCCTACGCTTCTCCGACTCATGCGCGGCGTCCATTCCAAGACTTACCTCCCCTATTTGCCTCGGCAGATGTGGTCGGCCCACTGCCAGTTCAACTTGCTGACTTTAAGAACTATGTGTAAAGATGTGTGATTCGCGTGCCAACAACGTTCGTGTACCGTACAAAAGGAAAGCTTTGTTAGACCGCATTGATAGCACACGGTGAGCAATTTTAATTGATCGATGCCAATCATTAATTATTTAAAATTGAGTCGTGGTTGCTCAGAGTCAGCGGTCGCATAAAGTAGCATAGTTAGGAACCTGGGAACGATCTCCCGTGCCAGCATTATTATTATACAGCTAAAAATTAAGAAAACCTTCATTTTTAGCTGTAAATCATATTCACTTTGTTAAAGCGGCATATTTGTGTATTTAATTTTGGTGTATTTAATTTTGGTATTCCCTGAGAATAGCGTCAAAGTCGTAGTGACTACGTAGTATGACATAACTAGGTGACATAGCGATCATAATTCTGAGCGGAGGCCATTTTGTGCCCGTTATATAGTTATATGCTCATCACATTACATATGGTCCCAATTCGTCCGTATTTTTTTTAAATGTTCCGCCGATTAACTTTGGCATATTTTACCTTATAATTGATTAATCAAGTCTAAAATTTTATCATTAATAATAATGTGTGGCAATCGTTTGGAAATTTGTTATACATTTTTTTTTTTTTAACCAAAATTTCATTATGCTAAATTAAAACCTTTTCCAAAACACGCAGTATCTTAAATTTAAGAATCATGTCAAAATGTAAACAAAAACAGTGGTTTATGTGAATTCCATTCTCTTAATTTTTCAAAAATGTTTACTGTGATAAGAATTATCCGGCATTTAGGTTAAAATGTCTCGCTAAATGAACCGTCGGTTCCGGCTTTTCTCCCGCTTCCACTTCATTACTCTCCCCCGAGTTAATTAAACACGAGCGCTTTGTAACTGTTCAAGGTGTCAGACGTAGACTAAACTTGTAGGAACAAACGTTACCGCCACATCTCATGAGGCTTTCCACCGTTAATAATATAGTTGTGCTTTAATAATGCTAATGCTTGATATACAGGATATTAGGAGACTGCTTCTGAAAACGAAGACAGACCATAGTACTAATTACACCTTTGATGATGAGACATAAAAAAACATATTTTTAAAACGTTTATTAGCATTATTTAAGCTCCATTAAGTTAGTATAGCTAAATGAAACGGTAGTTTCATAAAAAATACATTACATTAGGAAAAATCATATGTTTAATGAAAACAGCAATGAAATACAAAGTCAACAGCTGATAGCGCGCCATAAAAGAATTCTTACCGCGTCTATGGCGTCGCCACCCCTCGGCGTCCCGGCGTTCTTTGACTAGAGCATCAGCTGTCTTTGACTTTGTGTTTCATTGCTGTTTTTTTTAAACATATGATTTTTTTTATCAGCACCGATTTTTATTTCATCCCATCATCAAAGGTGTCATTAGTGCTAACATCTGTCTTCGTTTTCTGAAACGGTCTCCTCATACCCTGTCTATTGTGTCTTACTAATATTAAATAAGATATTAATATTTCTTTAATAATTCCATTTTAAAACGAAAACCAAAACTTAATTCATTACTAATTGTTCTTTGTTTTTTTTTTTTTCATCCTTTCGTAGTAAATCAAACTCAAATCCGAACGAAGTGCTTTGTTTCGTCTTTAAGTATTGGTACAGCAAAGGACTGGAATAGTTTGCCCGTCTCACTCTTACCTTCCCATTACAATGTGGGTATTTTCAAGGGTAAAGTGAATAGGCATTTACTAGTTATTATCCAGGACTGCATTTCCACTTAATAACGGTTGGGATAATGTTCAAGCACTTATATTTTCAGGAGTTATAGGTTGTATAAACGTTCGTAATTTAAAGTTCATCAAAACTGAAATAGGTCTCTATATTGAATTTTTTTTACCTATTGTTGAAAATATTTTATAAAATAAATAATGTTATGACCTAATACACATTAAAAAAATACAAAACAATTGATAACCTGCTCTTTAGTGATCCCGCCGCCCATGAACATCTAAGAACTACACTAGGGAACTAGGGATTACACGTGCGTTGCCAATCAATAAAGAGTACTATAATGCAAGTATAACTGACATCCATTTCACGTTGTTATTCCATGTTATACTTCCCCGATCGTGTCGACCCATTCGTGCAAGAGTGCAGAAGCCATTTCAATGTTGCCACTGTTGAATCGTTTCGTAATTATGTCACCCGTGGGTTAGAGTTCAAGATCAGACGTACGTGTGAATGAACTGTAGACACTTCGCCGTGCGAAATTCTTATTAAAGAGATGACTTTAGCGATAATGAAAACAATATCAAGGCCAGGGAACTTTTGTGTACGGCGCTACTCGGTCGGCGAATTTGTTTGATGTTCGTTTAGAAAGTAAGGTGCTTACAAGCGTTCGTGGATTGGCGTTTCGTTTCATGGTTTAGGTTTGTTTTGGTATTGTAAAACAACGGTATAAAGCAGTAGCGTTTTTCTTGGGAAACAAATTTATAATTGAACGTACCGATTACAATTGAAATATTATTTATTATAAACATATATAAGCATAGAAACTCTTATTCCGTTACCCAGAGAGGTACACAGGGATTAAACATATTTATTTTGCATGAAAAATATGTTATATTTTTGTTTTTTTTTTAAAGAATGCTTGCCATATTTCGTTTTTTTTAGATATTAATTAATAGACATAGACATTTTATTTATTGACATCACAATATACAACACATTACGTATATTTTATTCACGAAATAGTTGTTAAATTTTTAACATTAACCTTCAAGAACAATATCAGTCTTGTATTTTTAAGCATCTAACGTTCTAAACGGCCGGAGCACGAAATAAAATTGGAACCAGGTCATATTAAACACGCACACATTTCAATGTTCTTCAGCCGAGATTTCGTAAGCGTCGATCTCCACAGCGGCTCGCCAGTTAACACATCATTACCGTCTTACGTAAATAAAGACTTCATTCCATTTCTATCACATACGCAGATACCCTACAATGCAGACACATTAAGACAGACATATACATTTTATTTTAATGATTTTTAATTGTCTATTATGCACAATTTATTTCAGTTAGTTAGCGTCTTTATCTTCTGAGATATTCAAACTTTCTTAACCGACCCTTTATTTTTGCTCACGGCTATATTTGAGTAGTTATCGGACTGTAACTCCAGGCGGCTATCTGGCGAAAATAGGAGAGTGGGAAATGATGGCTCTCTCTTGATGGTAACGACCCTGGGACAACGATACAGAAAAGACAAATTCTTTGTAATCCGGCTTAAGTATCTACTCTGTGATTAGGCCGCCTTGATTACATCCAAGCCTAGGTTCTCTCGAGGGAAATATCTAAAATAGTCGTTGTTGGCCCGAAAGATTTATATATGATTTTTACTTCACCGAATGGCAATAAAGCTTTCGAAAGAACATTTTTAATTTTTATGTTTTAAGGTATTTTACAAGCCCAAAGAAATGATAATCCGTTCATTATTGTTGCAAGCACACAGTAAATCGCACAGAATTATAAAACAGCTCGGTAATCCTAACCTGACATCATTTGCATACGAAAATAATCTGTATTAACAAGGTTCGTAGCTTAGCAAGTGTTTACGCTGGAGTATAATTTTCACCGGAGAGATGAAAGCATAAGCCGTACAATTATAAATTAATTATTAACTTTATGTTACTCATAATACGAAAGGAAAACAAATTAATTGGAATTAATTAATCGGTTTTACTCAAGATAAGCATAAAAATTATATATACTTTAGGCTAAGTTTGTAAATTAATACCATTAATGACTATTATTTTCTCGTGAAGTCGAAGACGTCGGTCTTGCATCGACCGAAACCCATCTACTGCTGGAAATATAGGCCAATTCACTAATGCCTTCCACCATATACGATCCTCAGCTTTCCGCATCCAGCCATTTGCTAGCAAGCTATCCTTATAAGGTCATCGGTCCATCTGGAAGGAGGGCGCCCTACGCTTCTCCGACCCATGCGCGGCCTCCATTCCAAGACTTACCTCCCCTATTGGCCTCGGCAGATGTGGCCGGCCCACTGCCAGTTCAACTTGCTGACTTTAAGAACTATGTGTAAAGATGTGTGATTCGCGTGCCAACAACGTTCGTGTACCGTACAAAAGGAAAGCTTTGTTAGACCGCATTGATAGCACACGGTGAGCAATTTTTAATTGGATCGATGACAATCATTAATTATTTAAAATTGAGTCGTGGTTGCTCAGAGTCAGCGGTCGCATAAAGTAGCATAGTTAGGAACCTGGGAACGATCTCCCGTGCCAGCATTATTATTATACAGCTAAAAATGAAGAAAACCTTCATTTTAGCTGTAAATCATATTCACTTTGTTAAAGCGGCATATTTGTGTATTTAATTTTGGTGTATTTAATTTTGGTGTATTTAATTTTGGTATTCCCTGAGAATAGCGTCAAAGTCGTAGTGACTACGTAGTATGACATAACTAGGTGACATAGCGATCATAATTCTGAGCGGAGGCCATTTTGTGCCCGTTATATAGTTATATGCTCATCACATTACATATGGTCCCAATTCGTCCGTATTTTTTTTAAATGTTCCGCCGATTAACTTTGGCATATTTTACCTTATAATTGATTAATAATGAAAGTCTAAAATTTTATCATTAATAAAAATGTGTGGCAATCGTTTGGAAATTTGCTATACATTTTTTTTTATTTTTTAACCAAAATTTCATTATGCTAAATTAAAACCTTTTCCAAAACACGCAGTATCTTAAATTTAAGAATCATGTCAATCTCTGCTCTCGTTTTCGCAGTAATATAACTGACAAAAGTAAACAAAACAGTGGTTTATGTGAATTCCATTGTCTTAATTTTTCAAAAATGTTTACTGTGATAAGAATTATCCGGCATTTAGGTTAAAATGTCGCGCTAAATGAACCGTCGGTTCCGGCTTTTCTCCCGCTTCCACTTCATTACTCACCCCCGAGTTAATTAAACACGAGCGCTTTGTAACTGTTCAAGGTGTCAGACGTAGACTAAACTTGTAGGAACAAACGTTACCGCCACATCTCATGAGGCTTTCCACCGTTAATAATATAGTTGTGCTTTAATATTGCTAATGCTTGATATACAGGATATTAGGAGACCGCTTCTGAAAACGAAGACAGACCATAGTACTAATTACACCTTTGATAATGAGACATAAAAAATTATATTTTTAAAACGTTTTATTAGCATTATTTAAGCTCCATTAAGTTAGTATAGCTAAATGAAAACGATAGTTTCATAAAAATACATTACTTTAGGAACAATCATATGCTTAATGAAAACAGCAATGAAATACAAAGTCAACAGCTGATAGCGCGCCATAAAAGAATTCTTACCGCGTCTATGGCGTCGCCACCCCTCGGCGTCCCGGCGTTCTTTGACTAGAGCATCAGCTGTCTTTGACTTTGTGTTTCATTGCTGTTTTTTTTAAACATATGATTTTTTTTATCAGCACCGATTTTTATTTCATCCCATCATCAAAGGTGTCATTAGTGCTAACATCTGTCTTCGTTTTCTGAAACGGTCTCCTCATACCCTGTCTATTGTGTCTTACTAATATTAAATAAGATATTAATATTTCTTTAATAATTCCATTTTAAAACGAAAACCAAAACTTAATTCATTACTAATTGTTCTTTGTTTTTTTTTTCATCCTTTCGTAGTAAATCAAACTCAAATCCGAACGAAGTGCTTTGTTTCGTCTTTAAGTATTGGTACAGCAAAGGACTGGAATAGTTTGCCCGTCTCACTCTTACCTTCCCATTACAATGTGGGTATTTTCAAGGGTAAAGTGAATAGGCATTTACTAGTTATTATCCAGGACTGCATTTCCACTTAATAACGGTTGGGATAATGTTCAAGCACTTATATTTTCAGGAGTTATAGGTTGTATAAACGTTCGTAATTTAAAGTTCATCAAAACTGAAATAGGTCTCTATATTGCAATTTTTGTTACCTATTGTTGAAAGTACTTTATAAAATAAATAATGTTATGACCTAATACACATTTACAAATACAAAACAATTGATAACCTGGTCTAAGTACTACACTAGGGATCTAGGGATTACACGTGCGTTGCCAATCAATAAAGAGTACTATTATGCAAGTATAACTGACATCCATTTCACGTTGTTATTCCATGTTATACTTCCCCGATCGTGCCGACCCATTCGTGCAAGAGTGCAGAAGCCGTTTCAGTGTTGCCACTGTTGAATCGTTTCATCATTATGTCACCCGTGGTTTAAAGTTCAAGATCAGACGTACGTGTGAATGAACTGTAGACACTTCGCCGTGCGAAATTGTTATTAAAGAGATGACTTTAGCGATAATGAAAACAATATCAAGGCCAGGGAACTTTTGTGTACGGCGCTACTCGGTCGGCGAATTTGTTTGATGTTCGTTTAGAAAGTAAGGTGCTTACAAGCGTTCGTGGATTGGCGTTTCGTTTCATGGTTTAGGTTTGTTTTGGTATTGTAAAACAACGGTATATAGCAGTAGCGTTTTTCTTGGGAAACAAATTTATAATTGAACGTACCGCTTTCAATTGAAATATTATTTACTTATAAACATATATAAGCATAGAAACTCTTATTCCGTTACCCAGAGAGGTACACAGGGATTAAATATATTTATTTTGCATGAAAAATATGATATTTTTTTTAAAGAATGCTAACTATATTTCGTTTTTTTTAGATATTAATAAATAGACATAGACATTTTGTTTATTGGCATCACAATATACAACACATTACGTATATTTTATTCACATTAGATAAAATATATTTTACTCGTAAATATACTAGTTATTTTATGGTCCTGAAAAAAAAGTCCCGAAATAAAATAAGCCTTAAAAGTACTTAAGGCAAGTATTCGTTTTACTAGTAAATAATACCCGATTCCAGTAACTTTCCGAGCGTTACCGACATAACGTTCCGTTACGTAACATTTTTATTACGCCAATTGTAAAGTTAAAAATAACAAGAATGCGATGCGACGCGCACAATGAACCTTCAAAACGTTTCCAAGAGATATACCCAGTAACTGAACAAGAAAGCGGAAAACTTGGCGTTTTCTGCGCGTCAGAGACTACGCCGATTTCTGGACGTGATGCCATTACAGTAGGGTTACCAACTTGCGATTGCTTCCAGACAGGATATTCCGTCTTGAATAAAATTATAAGCTTGTGATTCTTTTGGTGCAATGATAGCCGGACAATCTTTTCGTGTTGAATGAATTTCCTGTCAACTTACTTACACGTTTCCGTAGACAAGGTTTTTTTGTAGTTTAATTTAAAGACATGAGAGTTTTTACTTTTATACTAGCTGCGCCCCGTGTTGTTACATGCGAATAAAAATATTTTTTTTCTAAAATAAAGTCGTCTTAGTTACTCCTTTTTACATCAGCTATCTGCCTTGGTTCTAGAGATTAGCCGGAACAAATAGACAGACAGACAAAAGTTGTAAAAATGTTATATTGGTACATGTACCGCAATTATAATATGCATGTAGTAAAAATATGATATTACTATTATATATAACCTGATATTGTAATATTACAAACAGATACTCCAATTTCATTTATTTGTATAGATAATCGATAGATCGGTTTACTGTTAAAAGTGAGTATATATCTGCGTCCAGTCTCAATTATAATATGAAGTAGATAAGCTTTGCTAAAGTATATCAAGTTTGTAGTAAAATAAAGTGTGACCTATCACTTATACTATACTTTAAAGTAAAAAAGTACAGTAAAATTAACTCGCATAACAAGAAAAACAAGTGCGTGTACCAATAAGAAAGCTTTGTAACTGAAGAAGCATTGCTGTATTTGCTGTCACAGTGACGTTGTTCTGTGGTATAAAAAAAATGTGTTATATTGGCAATGTTTTACGTTTCCGTTCTTTTCCACAACAATCTTTACAGATAGTCGATTGATTTCGAAATTTTGAGGTTTGAGAAAATCAATCAAAAACAGTTTCTAAACCATCCATCATAATATTCATTATTGTAAAATCATTGTGGTAAAACTTTATTGTGGTAACCCCACAAAACGATCTAATTACGTGACAATTCGCAGCTCCGAGGCGATCGTATCAAGTGGCGATGTCAATAGCCTTTCTCGGGAGGAAGTATCGAGGTAAAGGGGGCGTTTGATTGTTTGTATTGTGGATGTCGAATACTGGCGGAATAGTGAACCGATTGCCAAACATAAAACGGCGCGAGATCTTTTAAGATGTTTGAATTTGTATTATCATTGTAGTATGTTTGTCGATAGGTCTGCTTCGATAGGTAGTATAACTTCTATTTTATACTTCATAAATAAATATGAATTACGAGTACAAAATTAAAACCGACTTCAAATCAAATTTACGATCTAAATACAATCGTTAATGTAAGTGGCATGCTATGCGTGGCGAATAGATCGTTACTACGCACTGACGCTTCTTTTTATTTTCGAAGTATCTTAGTTATACAAATTCTAGCTCCTGTATTCACTTATAAACACTTCTTCCACATTCGTAGTACTTATCGTTGAAGAAGTAGTCTTGGATTTTTATAAATCTAGGAATATCTTAATCAACAAACATTCTTTAATACGCTAACAAAATTAAGAGCAGATCTAATTGATAGAAAACTCTTAAAAAACAAAAACTGCCTGGTCTGCGAAGTATAAAAAAATAGAAAGGAAATGGGTTCTTTGGCTAAGCTGTTGGAAGGAGCGCGGGGACTCATGGGGGGATTATCTAACTTACATTCTACCTTTTTCATCTTAGACGTAAGAAATAAGTGTATGTGTTTTAAAATACTTGGCTTAAAGGTCTTGTTACCAAGCCATAAAATATTCATCAATAGAAAGGAAATTAAAACATTTTAAGGTATAATCAGAATAAATAAAAAAAATAGTGCTGGGATCACCACAGCAGATATTGCTGTTAGGCTGGCATGTATGTGTATGGAGGCATGTGAACATTATCTCTAAATTAAAGGTAAATAAGTATATGGTCGGAGTTCTATTTAAAAACGTCGATACAATTTCACCTTCAATTAATCTCATCTTGTTGATTCGAACCGATACGACTCAAGAGTTAACATTCATCACAAAAGACGGCAACGGCATATAAATTTGATATTGTGAATGTTCATGTGCGGGGGTGATCACTTAAGATCGGGTGAACCACAAGTTTGTATGTCTCTGTTTTTCTAAACATCAGGTAAGCCTATCGTTTGCCTTCCGCTATTGAATTCCACATCCGATTTGATAAGTATTGAATAAAATTTAATAAGACACATAAAATAAAACTAAGGAATACTTCAACGTATCTAAAACTATTTAAATATGGGGAAGTAAGTAAGGAATTACAATTGGAAAACGCCAATTGAAAACAAATTTGTTTTATATGCACACACAGACACGTAAACTTAAATCAATTGAGTGTATCTAGAGTGCAGTTTTGAACTTTAATATGCAAACAGAAAGGCTTAATTTCATTTTAAATTACTGACTCAACGTATTCATAACGAAATACACATATAACATTAAGCTACATAACTGTTACGATAAACGTGATAATTGTTTGTTCATTGTATAAAAACTTAATTGCCTATTTCTACAGTATTGTGACATTCGATTCAGCTCTACAAGTAATACTACAAGTCAAAGCAAAACATAGCCAAGGTTACTAACTGTGTGAACATTATTACTTATTGATTGACTTGTTATATATTTCTTATGTAAACAAGTAGAAGGAAGCAATGATATTCTAATGACTAAGTTTGCTACGATCTTGAAAACGCTGTCCCAGTTTGCGTGTACCGTATAGTTTCCGTTTTACGGTTTCTTGTATACTTTTATGGCGATGGGCTCAATACCTGTCACATAAAGGACCTTATAAGCTTTGTGATAGCGATTGACAATGCTGTCTATCCCGTTATATATTTATTTATTACTACACACTTATAGAAATTGTCATTAATAGAAATCGACCGGAGTTTGAACCGCCGAAGCTCCCATTAGACGATGATTGCCGTAATTATTTTTAAATATATTATTCCACATAAATTATAAAATATCAACCGGGAGCAACTATAAAATCAAAACGTTGAAAACCTTAGCGTCAACTTGGTTGATGCAAAGTACTAGAATGGGTGGGAATTTAAGATTATATTACCAATTAAACGCAATCAACTCCAAAGTATCAGTATTTTGTTACCAGAACAGTGGTAGACAGAGATAACAAACGTTATTACAATCGCAGGGAATTTATCGAGTGCTATGGACAGAAAAAGTGAGTCATCGTTTATATAGCGTACACTAATTTAGAAAATTTGGATCTAAACTTCCAACCTCAAACTATAAGTAAACGTTAAAATAACAATGCATTTATTCAATGGACAAGTGTCCCTTTAAAGAAGATATTGTGAATAAAATAGAGAAAGGCATGCTTCGTTTCTTTACAGAAAAGATAAATGAGAAGAGAGAGACAAAAAATATGCAAAAAATGAGTGTCAGTGTCGGTAGGGAATGTCATCGATGTTTGTATGTCAACGTTAGATGTACCGAAACTATAATAATAATAAAAGAGTCTAAATCAATACAAGTATTTAAAAAAATATGTAATAAGCTCTGAGCACACCTTATATCCTTATGCCATATCCAAATTTACCTATTCTGTAAAGAATTTAGAAACATACCCGCGCTTTCAATAACTTTTATTTCTCCTTTTTTACCTTTATTTTTATTTCCTCCTATCATGTATAAGTTATAATAAGATATACTTTCTGTCCTCGTCGGTTATTTTAGTGTAACGTTGTTTGTTGCCCGAAATATGTATACTTATTTTTTAGTATTAATTGTAACTTTCTCATGTAAGTGAATTATTATAATACTTTTGAGAAATGAAGATTCTAAAACCCGAATTATAATAATAATAAAAAAATTATTTAAAACCAAAATAAAGTTGCATGCTTTAATAAGAGAGTATTGTGTTGCTGCTATTAACGCCTATCCTCTGACGAACTCAACTGATGAACAAGTAGTTGATAGGTGACCAAAATCTACATCTAGATAGTCTTGAGCACAGGCGCAAGGTGGCCAGCCTTTCGGTGTTTTACATTTTGGAGAATGTGCATAGGAATTACACGAGTTAATTCCCCCATCCCCATTCTACCTTCGGACGTTTAGACACTCGGCGGGTCTCCACCCTTTTATAGTCGATGTTCCGCGCGTCCGAACGAATCGATTTGAGACATCGTTCATCGTGCGTACAGCAAAGGAGTGGAATAAGTTGCCGGCGTTAGTCTTTCCGTCCAAGTACGACGTGGAAGCCTTCAAGAGTAGAGTGAATAGGCACTTACTAAACTAGCGCGTACCATCTTTCGACTATATCACCACTTAACACTAGGTGGGATCATGGTCAAGCGCTAGTTTACAGGCATAAAAAAAGTATTCGAAAATGTACGGATGAGCAAGAAATAAGGGAGGAAGTATGCCAGGACCGAGAAAAAACCAAATCGCTGCCAACCCGCCTGGTTCACTATTTAACATATTTTATCTGAATTCAACTAGCTTACTAGACTAGAAGAATCAATTGTAGAAAATATACTTCCCAGTCACTGCAAGGATAACGATTAATTTAAAAATAAAAGCACGAAGTTTAAGAATGGAACGGACAAACTACCGGGCGTCTAGCGGCGGTACGTGACCGCAATGAATATAAAGTAGAGACATGCAGCACTTTAAGCCGCTACAACGTAACCTGCACTACGCTGAATAGCAAAGAGGTTGTTTAAACGTGGACTATAGACATGTATTTCCATAGATAATCTCTATCCGTATACGTAATACCGTTATTACAGTATAAATCAATAAATGTCGGCTATCCTAACATGTGATTTATTTTTAAATCGTGCGGCCATAGTGACACCTTGCGCAATCGGTGAGATGAAAATTTTTAATCTTAACTCGAATTATTTTTTTATTGTTGTTAGATCGCAACCACAGACCTGTGTCCGTGCTCTTTCCAATACATTAAAATTGTTCACTCTGCATTTATTAAAAGAGTGCCACTTCCACAGTTACTATTTTCCTTTTTATATATATATATATATATATATAATGCCTGAATTTGTAGGTGGCCAGAGATCGTCTTGGGTTCACGCGTCGCAAACGCCCCGCTGCATTGCTATTAGCTTCTCCGCGACCGCTGTGTCCCTGCTTCTCATGGCCATTTTCAGGTTGTAGTCCACTGACAAAACTAACTTAGTGGTACAGCTTGCCTATTGACATTACGGAGGCTTCGTTTACTGATGTTTTGAATCACGTCTACCTAAAAAATTTACTCAAACAATGAAAATGACTTATACTCGTTTATTTATTGTTATCTTATTTAAACTTTTTTATACGTAAATACATAAATTTATATATATCGAGGGATTATGTAATTAAAATTAATCCCAAGTATGATGTCATTCTCTCATGATTGACATTGTCAGAATTGGACCACACAGGAAGCACCAGCTTTCAAATAAAAAGAGAATCATCAAAATTGGTTCATCCAATCGAAAGTTATGAGATGAGACAACATAAAAAAGCATACAGACGAATTGAGAACCTCCTCCTTTTATAAGTCGGTTAAAAACAGGGTGTAGCTGTTTCATACAAATTGATTGATTAGTATTTTAGGACCACAAAATTGCCCTCAACGTCGTAAATGTTTAGAGTAAATCACTACCTCAACGGCTTCGTTTTATAAGGCGTGCAATATACAGAAGTTAACGTTAATTAACTAGAGGTCCCTAGTAAATTTGTAATATAAACTGTGTACTATAAATTTACTATAGAACAACTCAAATGTTTTTTGGACTATTCATGCAAATGTTATTACTAAATTATTATACCTAAAGCCCAGCTTGGAATATAATTATAAACCTGGTATTTAAGAACATAATAATTGCCTCTGTTGGGTTTAGAGATGCGCCTCACGTTACTTGCGTTTTTTTTTATTCCCATAATACAAATTAAAGTTCACCTCAAGTTAAAGTTAAACTCAATTTTTTGGAATATTTACATACAACTTTGTTGAATAGTTAGTGACATGTTCCAATCGGTGAAGATATGTGTTCATTTTTTGTACATAAAATCAATATCGGTCAATAGATCACGGAGCTATGAGTGCACTCACATTAAAAAATATACAAATGTTGAACCTCCTTCTTTGAAGTTGGTTAAAAGGTGACCGATGTAATGTGGCATCCACGCGGTGGCGTCATGCCGTACCTGCGCCGTGACCTTGACTCACCCGTTACGCTCTGAAGGTCACCACAAGTGTCGGAATTTTTTGTGCTTAATTTTTTTCTTGATTGTTTATTGTGTGGATAGTTCCTCAATTTTCGATTAATGGGGGGTGAAACCATTTGCTACTTGGTAAATTTGATACAGGTCGGGAGTTTATGAACCGATTTTGAAAGTTTACTTTAAATAGGTTAATTTAATTTGGATGGCTTGAGTCGAAGATGTTCCAGAAGATTCCTAGGTTAAAAACAATCCAAGACCAACTAAGTATTCCACATTGGCAGTAATGATATATAGTAACTAAAATAAATTAACTATTTTTTTTGGATTTTTGTACTTAAATTTCAGAAAGCCTTAATTTGATATTTTGTAACTTGATTCCGTTCAAAGACAAGGCAAAGTGGGGATGATGGAAACATAACTGGAGAGTCCAGAAGTGGTGATAACGGTTGAGTATTTCATATGTTATCTTACGGAAATGTATGATTGGATCATGCAAGATGGTAATCTTTTATATTCTGCTTCCCAGTTTTTTTTTGTGACGAATCTACGCTGATTGGCCAGAAAACTGACGGCAACAGTTTCACTGCATTTTAGAGGTGACACAAATATCTGATCGCAAAGGTAGGCTTGGGTGCCCCCGATAGAGGTCGAGGTAGCTGTTATCAAAAGACTTTTAGTTACAGCCTTTATATATACAACATATATGTTCCACTATTGGGCGCATGCCTTCTCTGTAAATAGAGTATAGAGTTGAAGAGCCCTAGTGCGGATTGGCCATCTTCATATGCCTTAGATAAAAATTCTAAGGCATGTGGATTTCCTCACGATGTTTTCCTTCTTCACCGCTAATCATAAAAATAAGTATATACATAAAATTTAAATTATTTCATTAAATTATAATCTCTAATTACTTCATTTTGCTTATTATTATAACGAAATTAAGTCAAAGAACACAAACTAGGAGCATGAACGATAGCAAAAAAATATTCAGAACCCCTGCTATTAGGGGGTTACTGTAAAAAAAACATCGATTACGGGAAAATTGCCTGTAAACTGGCGATGACGCGATAGATTACGCTTCCCGAAGTGGCACTCAAAGTTAGTTTAGCTTTCGACCTAAGAGCTTTGCCACCTCTCAATCCGGTGAAGCAGTCAAGGCCAGCTTCTCTGGCCAATCTGTGTAGTTCGTCAAAAAAAAAGCGAATAGATTTTTCACGCTCTCCGACGAGCGATGGTACGCTTTGTTGATTTGTTGATATCTGTGTGACGAGCGTGTGTGTTTATGTTTGCTTTAAGAATAGACTCTTAGAGCCACTGAAGGACTGAATCTAAGTATATATAATATGTATATTATGTTTATGTTATGATAATCATGAATAATATTTGCTAATTTGCCGCGATTATTTCCTTATTATTTAAATTCTAATGTCGAAATCGGCAGGCTTGCGTTAGCAAACAAGTATGGTAGACAATGGACGGTCCAATGCTATTGCTTTTAACATTTGACAAATGTTTGAACAATATTGCACGCGCACAAACCTTTGCGATTGCTGCATAATGAAATCAGAATGACACATGACACGCATGCAAATTTATTTATCTTACAACTATAATTACAATTATAAAATTACAGTAATACTATAACCATGGTTGGGGGCTGGTGATCTGTCTGACAGGATAAGTTATATAAATATTATTATTATTTACGACTAAAAGCAAAAATCGTTTTCACATTAAACGTAACGATCAAACATTAAACGCGACTCTCTCCGCTCTCTTTTGACTGAAAAAAGACAGAGCGTTACTTAATATGATCATGAAGAGATGTCGTAACGGAGGATTGTCATAAACTTACCAATATCTCAATCAACAAACATTTTTCTATACGATAGTTACAAGTTTCCTGGTATATCGTCGGAACCCAAGTTATAAAGACGATATAATTAAGATGGGATCCAATCAAAACCAAATCATAAATGACAGTGTTACGAGTGAACCTTAAAAACACTGACAATTGTGAAACCAACACTTCTTTTAGAGTCTGATCTCGAACTATGATTAAGTGGTGGCCCTATAAATGACGGTAAATATAAAAATCAATAAAATACAAATTATTCTTAGTATTTAATGAATGGAAACTCACCGTCTGAAACAACCCATTGAGCCGTGTTTAATTCCTCTCGAGCGCACTCAAGACGGGATGCTTTCTGGGAGTCCTCACAGCCTTGGCTCTTGTATCGCCTTTTCTCAATCCGTTGAATTTGTATAAGTATTCCGTATTATAACGGCAATCAGCAGTAAAAACAACTTTTCTTTATAAATGAAAAAATTAAATTAAGATTTATCGTTATTTTCATTTATGGACTTTAGTAAAATAATTACTTTATTGTTAATAAATTTTAAATTATTTTTCCAGAAATACATTTTTCAGTTAATGCACCTTATATTTATGTGCAATTTTAATAAAGAAAACATTAAATGATTAATAAAACTATTATATTAGATTATGTTACGGTATCATTTTCATTTTAAATTACATAAATTTCGAGCACTTACTGTAATGTTGACGGTACTTGCATAATAAATCAGTTTACACTCACACCTCGCAGTTTTATTACATGGTGACAGCGGTGGGATAGTATAGTTCGATCATTACGTTAATAATACATATATAATTATTATAATTTAAGTTGGTACTAATAATAATAATTAATAAATACACATACTTTTAATACACAAAACAGTTGCTGTTCATTTTTAATCGACTTTTTTCTTCTTTTTCTATTTTTTTCTTCTCTTTCTTCTTCTTTTTTCTTCTCTTCCATTTCTTTTCAATCGACTTTAATAAAGGAGTAGGATCATCTTAAGTTTTTTTTTGTTTGCAGCTTTCGACTTCGTGAACCGATTTTGGTAATTGTTTTTTAATTAAAAAGCTGGTGCTTTGCAATTTGTCCAAATTCTGACAATGGCAACCATGAAAAAACGATATATTTGAAGTCGTTTTTTGTTTTTGCTCGTAAATATATTTGTTTAATAACAGTTGGAGCATGTGGCAATTTGGCATAACGATTTGACGATAATGTTTTTTCACGTTGTGCAAGTAGCGATATAGCAGTAAAAAAGTCTAATTTCGGTATCTAACAGTACGCCAGTCACGTTTTATTAGAGAAATATTAAAACGAAACTGTTTAACGCGTTACGAAAAACTTCGTTCAATATTTCCAAAACGAATCGTTCGAGATTGCTCGAATTAGTTCTATCGTATTGAAAAATTCACTGCATCATTTGTAGGTCATATTATACCATTAAATGAAACAGTAGGGCCATGACTTCTGCCGATCCATGAATGGATTTTGCAGAATACCGTTTTAAAGTGGGGGTATATTAGACACATGTTTATATTACAGGACTGCTAAGCTTATTCAAATTTTGAACCGATGTTAACAATGTAAACATTTATCGAAATAATTTTAGAGATAAGAACTTCTTTTAAGTGTCTCATAATAGGCGACTTTGGTAGTCCTGGGCACCGCTGAAAATCAGCGCTGTCGCATCCGTGCGACGGCATATGCTGAGACGGTGTCCAATATTGGCATCATATCTTATGTTCTATTTGTCCGTTTTTTATTTGTTTAAAACTGTATTTTTAATTTATTTTTTCTATCTTTTTGATTAATATTTTGTGCCAATTAATAATATGTCTATGTCTATATTACAATAATAAGTGTAATTTGTTTTGTCTATGATGTACTTGTTAATCGTTTTGTAATAAAGTATATTCTATTATGTCCGATTAAATTTTTTAGAACTTATTTCCGACGGTATAGCAACTTGAATAACAATAATCACAATAAATGGCACGTACAAAAGCCTTTATTGGATCTTAAAAATAAATCGAAACCTAGCGCGTACCGTGAAAAAGAAAAAAAAATTAAAAGAAGCCAGCAGTTCCCGCCATTCGATAAAATTCACGTTAGTTACAGAATTTTTGAGAATTACGGCCGGACACGGTCTATAAATTTCAATGAACACCCGTATTACGACGTAAGAATTACGAAATGAAGATGTGTGAAAGATACGGCATAATACCGAATTTATTATGCAGTTTGGTTACCGATAGCATGTTCGTTAAAATAAAACGTATATTTAAGAATAATAACAAAAATTTACTTCGAATCAATCAAAAACTATCAAGCGCCAACGCTCTTTCGAAATATCATAGTTATTGTTTGAAATTATGTTTCGTTGTCGTTAACTCCTTAACGACAACGAAACATACCAAGTCTTGAATTATCATAAACCTACGAATATCTCAATCGACAAGCATTCTTCCATACGATGACTATTATTACGGTCCTGATAATTGATAGTCAATCTTTTTAAACAAAACAAAATCGAAATCGATAAAAGATGGCGCTATAAATGCACAAATTAAAAGAAACAACGGATTGAGAACCTTATTCTATTTTTAAATCGTATAAAAGGATAATAGTCACATAAGGACAAAGTACCAGTCTACAAGTACCGTAGTAGACTACTAGACATTCATTAAAGAATCAATATTCACAAGTGCTGATTTATAACAAACAGCGTAACCTTCAAATGGCCTCTAATGGAATGTGACCAGTGTCATATGTCTGTCGTAAATATCAATTTATTTTCTTTTTATCCATTACGTAAGACGATACGTCACACTCCTGCATTATTTTATTAATAAGTATAGTGTAATAGAAAATTACAAAAACTTAATAATTCAAAATGTTGATCAATTTTAAAAAAAATTCAAGATATTGTTTACAAATTACAGCATACCACAATTTTTTTGTTAAATCGTTTAATTTTTATGTTAAAATCCCAAGACATTTTATTTAAAATTAATTAAATTTCCAAAATGTATTTAAAATTTTATCATTTAGTACATCGTAAAATACAGCGTGTACCGGAACACAACAGTACAATCTTTAAAAAAAAAAGGAATTTAATGAATACGCCACTGCTATCTCAGTCGAAACTTTTGAATATCGAACGATGTCAAATCTTAACTTGGTTACTTTAATTCACATAACTGCGTTATATTATAATTAATATTTAACTTATGCATACAATGGAAATACAGAACAAAAATTTTGTTTGTAAACACAGAACGTCAATAAGTCCTGACCCACATAGCGGAGTCTACTCGAAACCTTGTTGCCATTGGAATTCCATACATTCCAAATTGTACCTTAACATATTGCAATATGAGCGCAATTGAAACAGATGTACAATACTAAATAGGCACTTGATATTTGACATTTTATTTCATTACATTTCACCTCTGCGTAATATATCTTTGGAATGAGGATTTCACGATTTATTTTTATTTTCAGATGTTTTAACGAAACAATTTATTACGTTTCTGTTTTAAAAAATACAATAACATTGTGTTCTATGACAATATATTATTTGTAACGAAATTAGATTTTTTCTCAATTTTAACCGTAGCAGGAGAGGTTAATTGGTGACGCAGTTGAAACCAAACTGTGTTACGGTGTTCTACAGAATCATCGATAGTTTTTTTGTGACGAATCTTCCTTGATTCAGCAGCGAATATGACCGTAACAGTATCACCGGATTTGAAAGGTGGCAGAGCTCTTTGCTTAGCCTGAACCTTCATTATGAGCAAGGGCCTCGAGAGGAGAAAACGAGAGTGTTAGGAAATGTATCTGGAATCTAAATCTCGTTCTGGAAATAATCACACGCGCTGCGTAACAAATATATTGATATTAGCGACATGTCATTCCTTGCTTTGAAATAAGTAGAAACTTCATCGGGATTATTTCTTTAAACATAACACAATTGTTATAACTGGTTATAGTTTCACATTGTAATTATTTAAGTGATTTATAGCAGCGGCTCATGGGCGTTGAGCCGTGTTGCGAAACGCGAACTTTAATGAGGATGAAACACTCGCGATGAGCATACACCGACACAAATCATTATGCAAGCAATATTACATACGAATTGAGTAATAAGCATCTATTTCTAATATGTATACTCTAATGTAACACACTAAAGTTAAGAGTGTGAAAGGCTGTTTCAATCATAGACATAGACATATTCTTTATTGGCACAAAATAAACACATCAAAAAGACAAAAAATAAAATAAAATATTTAAAGATATTCATCTACATCGTTTTACGTAGACAAATATCTTTCAATAAAAAACAAATATAAAGGGACTTTTCTATCAAACAGTATGAATAGTTTTACGATTTTACAATCTAGCGCGGATTATCGTGCGGAAAGAAGATATTTAAATAAAATGTTGCCGCTCTATAATTTACGTTGCTATATTAATTATATTTGATAATTTTACAATTAAGAAATCATAAAGGCTATTGACATGATTTTTTATGGAATCTATGACGTTCGCCGATCAAATCCAAATCATCTTTTACCCATCATGGCCGCCTCTCCAGTAGACACGTCAAAGTGACAAGTCTGATTCGTTCGGAAATGACACTTTACTACACTTAATATAAATTTAAAATTATAACATATTCAACGATGAGACAATGTTTGAACGGATACGTTGTTTAGACATTCGAAACACGGCGTCTCTTCGTTTAGAAACTCGAAACTCGGCATGTCATATAGAATAAGTAGTTATTGTGTATAAGCCGAGACACAAATTGCAGGTTGTTGATATAAAATGATGGCCGCCATTGTACCTGAACTTTGTCTGACATTTCATGCTACATCACGACACACCCAATTACATTACTGATGCCTCGGTTTACGTATTCAACGGAATTTACTTGAGTAATCAAATCCATCGCTTTGTTTACTAAATGCCGTATTTGTTTACTTAACTCCCTGCCTCTTATTTTTATATTTATTTTATCCGGTGTCAGTCCCATAATGGTACAATCATATGTTTATGTCAAAGATATTTATATTTTTATATAAGAGAGATATTGTTTATATTATAATTCGCATAATATACTAGTTTAACATAAAACCTATCACGTCATCACCGTGTTTTCTAGAAACAAATTTAAATCCATCCAAAGATTGTCTGCAAGAGATCGCTCTTAGCGATAAGACACAAAAAAGTTAAGTCACATAAAAACTCATAGCAAAATAAACATTCCTGATGCTATCGTTTCGATTCAATTTTTTGCAATGGATTCAATACACAAACATAGAAGAAAAAGTAACACAAGAATGTTAAAAAATATCTTAAAATCTAGACAAGATCAAATCACTCGAATTCAACGTTCAAGACCGCTCTTGCGCTATGGGTTGGTTATGGAGAGACCCCCAAAAAGTGATCTGAATGGGTTCAGATTACTTCTTACAGAGCTTAGAGTGAAGTAAGGTGTGTGAGGTGGAGAACCTATCGCCCTCTTAGAAGTACAAGCAACTTTTAGAGGAGGACCTTGGGCCATTACTCTTCCTTCCGAGAGCGCCGAACTACGGCTGCTGGTCATTGAGTTACTACAAATTCTAGTATTATAACTAGCTTTAATGCCACTTTGGGAAGTGGTGACGCTGGGAAAACAAGCCATTATGGTACAAGGTACTAAAATATATATCGTGTCGTGGACAGACAGACTAATGTGAAATTATAACAGTGTTGTATTGTGTTAAACGGCATGTAAATATACCATTTGCGTTACAAAAGAGATTGTATATAGTGATTATTGAACGTGTGCATGAAAGGAACGAGTCTTATCGATTTTAACGAATTATTGATAAGTAACTTTTTAATCGTGCAGAAGAAACATTTTACTTACAATCATCACGTTCGATGGATATTGATTGCACGAACGTTTGCGAAGAACAGAAATTTTTTACGATGATATAGACGTAATAAGTTCTGGTGCTTACGTCCTCTTTATTCTTCACCTTTAAAGCTCTTTGTCGTTAAGGGTACTCCTCATGATTTGCCTTGATATAAACCTTTTTTTTTGTTTACGAGGAGGAAATTTTCAAAAAGATACCCCACCTTCTAGGAGGAAGGCGGTGGTTATGTAGGGTTTGACCCACTGAAACCTCACCGGTGGCCCTTCCTCAGTGCATAGTGAGGGGCTCCGGGATCTCCAGAGGAACGCACTGTGCTCAAGGAAAGCACATCCGGGGGGAGGGAGGTTATCCCCCTCCCTGTGCCCTGGCAGAGCTAGGCGACACGGGCCAGCCGACGTCGCCTTCTTCCCGGGTCCACGTTGGCGACAAAGGCCCCCACCCTTGTCGCCCAGTGAGCCCGAGGCCCCTTTTAGTCGCCTTCTACGACAGGCAGGGGATACCGTAATCTTAATCTTTAGAGCCCAGAACAACGGGACTGGCCTTGATATAAACCTACCAATTATTTAAACAAGCATTTCATATCATTTTTAAGGAGTTCCCTGGTATGACTCCGTAACACAAGGTCTTATGGCAATAATATTAATAAGGTAATAATTGAAAGCCAACTGTTTCAAACAAAATAATCATAAATAAGAGTGCTATGAGTGCACTTACTTATACTTTTTGTATTTTTTTATGTGTATAAACTAGTGCTTGACCACGATCCCCATGGTGATATAATCGAAATATGATACGCGTTTTATAAAATGCCTATTCACTGAACTCTTGAAGGCTCCCACGTCGTAGTTGGACGGAAAAGCCGGCAACTTGTTCCACTCCTTTGCTAACGAACGATGACTCAAATCGTTTCGTTCGGACGCTCGGAACATCGACTATGTAGTACTAGTCGGTATAAAATTGGTGATCTGTACGTAAATGAACTTTTAATTACTTCTCGACCTCAAGCGGTTCGTTCTAATCGGCCTACTAACCGCTATTTAAGTACGAAATCAATACGTAATTAGTTTATTGTGCAAGAATTCAATTAAGTTACCAATGTTGTAAAGTTAGTTAAATTTTATAGCAATTAACTATATTACACAAACGACATAACCTATCTCATTTCAATGGTAAACATATAATAATAAAAGCATCACGACTTTGTTTTAAAGTGATGGACAGATTTCTGACTTTATCCACCTTTAACATGTTTCGTTCGATCTATGGTTGATTTCTAAAATAAGTTTTTAACTTTCACCTATTAGGTACCTGATCGAGGTACGTTTGCCTGTCTATCGACTATATCTATATCTTTCCTTTAAATCTAAAGAGGCAAAGGATCGATGCATTCGAGATGTGATCCTAAGCTAATTATAAATTAAGACTCGTTTGTCTACCATATGCTGACAGCGAATCTTGGTGTATTTCGGACACAATGCGCAGAGGTGACGAAAGTCTAGAAAACGTTGGGAACACTGCAGGTAAAAATCTAGCAGGCGTTCACCAACAAGGTGGTCCAATCAGGTAAAAGAATCGACGTTCTTCAAATTTTACTCTGTCGTTAGAAGCCGGTTGAGGCAGATTTTCCGCTCCAGATGCAACCCTGATGGTGACCACGATCCTCAGACATGAGGAACCTACACTAGAGTGACATCCTATCTCCAAACCTACACTTTTTCTAAATTATTTATTAGATTATATATTTAAGTAGCAATGATAACTGCGGGACCGCGATGCGATTTCCAAAGAAAATGTTTCCAAAAAAACAAGTTGTTACTTTGTAATTAACTACTAAATTTTACTAAACAACAAACTTGTTACAAAATTAACATTAATATTAGTGATATATCTGTAATTTATATTAATAGTATTGGATAGCTGTGTGCTGCTGTGTTTTCCTGTAATATATAAATAAAAATAATGGTAGCCAGAGGTTATTTCGTACTTCAGTTTGGTTTTAATACATTCTACTAAATGATATCAGCCCTTATTGGATGTAAAACATGCATAATACAGCGGGACGAAGAGTCGGAAGCAAGGAAAAGAACAACGAAAACAATAGTTCGCCTCGGCTCACAGCCTTTCTTATCCTTATCTTATCCGCGGACACTGATAGACCATCTTGCCAGCCCAACCATTGAGCTACGAGTCCGTAATGAGGCGGTATGATTCTTTCAAGCTTATTATTTGATTATATAAATATATCTGTACTGTTATTTAGACTCTTGGGACACTCCCATCAATCAAATGCCTGCCTATGGTGACAGAGTTAGGGTAAATAACAACTTGTTCGTACACAGTGAATTATTGTCCCAAAACGTTTATTAAATGAACTGAGATTGAAACGGTTTAACCGACGAAGATAATTAAAGAAACGAGCGAATTGTGGTCCTGTGGTAGAAAATGACTCTCTAGGGAAGTCCAAACTATTGTTTCGTATAAGAGCTGACCTAACTGTATAGTTACTATATAGTTATTTAGTAGCTATGCAGTTACTACATAGTTCATCTAAATATTATCACGTGTAGACAATAAAGTGGCATTGCATGTTGAATAAATCAAGGCGAAATCATAATAATTGCATGATACCGAAATTACAATGCGAAGGGTGCGTTGTGTGGCAAGAAACAACACCGCAACAGCCGACCTTGTCTCTGTACATATAATTACGCGTCACGAAGTCTCACGAGCTTATTTCATAGTGTTTTTACTACTATGCGTTTAGATTACCAACACTGTGATAACTTTAGTTTACGAGCATCTTTCTGAAAAGTAGTGGCGTATTGTCATTTTCGTTAAAAACCGCGGGAACGTTGACATCTGTCAAATATATATTAAGAAAAAATATTGCTTTTGAGTTATTTGTCAACCTATAATTCATGTGTTAGTTTTATCATTTATCATGATCCTTTTATTAGTTAATAATTGGTATTGGCAATTATTTTCTAAGCAATGGATTATGTGAATTGTAATAAGAATAAAACAGACTTCAAATTAAATTTAAGCTGACAAATTACGTAAATGTACTTCCATGAACACAAACAACGCCAGAGCAATTGTGTGTAAGTTGCCGTTCTTTTAAACCGACTATTTAACTATATTTACGAGTAAACAATAAAAACTTCAAATAGAATAGGTATATTACAATATTGAATTAATCAGAACCTAACCAAACTCTCATAACACTGCCTTTCCAATAAAAAATGATTAATCGAAATAGGTTGTCGTGATATTGAGTTATTCGTCCATTTGTGGCGCACATACTTGATGTAAATTTAATACTTATGGTTTTCTCATAGATGCCATTGTCAGAATTGGACGAAATAGAAATGGGACAACACTAACTTTGAAATAAAAAGAATTATTAAAATCGGTTCACACAGTCAGAACTTATGAGGTAAGCAAACATAAAAAAATGAATACAGACGAATTAAGAACCTGCTCCTTTCTTTAAAATCGGTTGAAAATAAGAATCTTTCGCCATTTTTGAAGCATAAATAGCCTAATGGCTGCGGCCTACGGGCTGTGGGTCATAAGCTCGTGGGTTCGAATCCGCCATACGACTATTGCCGTGAACCATCTCATAACACAAGCCTAAGTTTATTTGGAATGGTTAGCAAGAATGTTAATAATTTTTGCGAAAAACAAAATTAAATTTGTGGACTCATAGCGCTATCGTATACGATCTGGTGTACAATTATAGAATTTTATGTTTTCTAAGCTTTGCAACTTGTGGAATCAGTTGTCACCAGCGTTGTTTCCGAACTGATATAACTCGGGGACCTTCCAAAACGAGCCCACTTCTTTCTCAAAGCCCGACAACGCACCTACAGCTCCTCTGGTGTTGTGATGTTCATGTAAGACGGTACGCTCGTTCGTATTTCAGTCATTATGACTACTATATTGTCAGTGTCTAAAACGTTCAAACGTCACGCAAGGTATTCGCAAAATAGTAACGGTAAGACTTAGAAAAAAATGAACCGCTATTTCTTACGACAGGTAGTAATATACGTATTCGATATACATGTACGTTAGATCCGCATATCAGCGTCACCCGGTAAGGTTTTTGCCGCTCCAAGACTGAGCGGTTTATGTTCCCTGCATGCCTAAACCGGTGGTTAACAAATATGCAGACAGCATTAAAGTATTTACCGATAATGAAGTAAATAGTGCACGATTTCACTACGATTACCTAAATTGTAATTCTAGAAACATTAATAAAATTGTACGTTTATAAGGATACGAAATACGTTTAGTTTTTTAGTTGCCCAACAAGAAACTGTATATGTCCTTCATTATAAATGTTTACTCGTAAGAAGTTATAATTGATGATTAAGGAAATACATTTTGACAGTGGTAGCTTAGCGATTAGCTTAACTCGAAAAGTTCTAAGTCCAGCCGATTTTGACAATAAGTTGTCATTTTTCTGTTATTTCTATACAAGCTCTCACTTGATAATAATAATTATTCTTGAGAGCCCAGAACTACAGGGCTGAATCGAACGCCTTAAGCTGTCACTGCTTCTTCCCGGTATTGTTTCGGCTAATCCCTGGAACGGCCGGACCGATTTTGACGGGATACTGGCCGATAGCTGATGTAATAAAGAGTTTATTTAAAAAATAAAAATTCAAAAAGAAAAGAAATCTAATTAACTTTTTAGACAGGGTGCAGCTAGTTATATATTGTGACAAGTCTTCTTCTAAACGATATATCATGTTTACGTTTACAACAAAGTGCGCGTTTATCGCGTGCAGTAAATTAATCTTAGTAAGAAATACATATGTAATACGGTACAGGACAAATATACAGAAGTTAAGATTAGGTCTAATAAACACGCCTCAATACAACTCTCTATACAGTCATTTGATCAAGCACCGGTTTTACATACACACAGTATCCGTTACCTTTATTTTGCAATTAAAACGAAAGTTTTTATATTTCTACTGTATAGAACAACTATAAATGACGTGATAGTTTATGATGGTAAATTTATTTGTATATAATGATTACTAATGAAATAATAGCAAGTACACGACACACGTAGCAAGGACCAAGTACATCCATACATCTACTTTTATATTGATAGAAATTGACTTTCTCTTAGTGACATTTTTTGTTACTTACTCCTTAACGCTTTGCAGTACATTATTACAATGTTTACTATACATATATATATTTTTAACAATAAATGTAAGATTTTTTGTAAATTTTACTGTCTTGTAAAGAATTTCCCATGAGCTTAAGCTTGTGCCAGGAGATGGTTGGCCAATAATCGAATGGTGTATTTGAATGCATGACCTTACGTTTTGCAGTCTGTTTCCTAAACCTATTCGTTATTGAGACTTGGTGTGCGCTGATGAAAGCGGGCAGCGATCGCCGTCTCTGTCCACCTAACTAGAAGGACTAGAACATAACGTGATTGCTTCATGAGGTCCAGGCTAAATTACCAGATAGCTCTTACTATGCCAACTCTTAATTCGGTGCAACAGTCAAAGTCAGAATCTCGGTTATTTATTCATAAATCATTTATATAAAGATAGGAATGAAAAACCAACGTCTTTCTCTTATTTCATCTCAACCTATATCTATATAATCATTAATACGATAGTAAATTATTAATTTGAAACGAATAAACTAGATTCAAATAAACAAGAAATAAGAAAACACAAAAAAACATTGTGATATTTTTTCAATTTGTATCAAAGTGTTACCTCGTTTAAATTTTATTCAATTAAGGGTAACAGTTAATTTGTTACGATCCACATCTAAGCAAATTGGATAAACTGCCGCATCAAACAAAGCCTTACTTAATTAACTTAATCTTGGATCGTTCAATGTAATTTGACGATAAGAAGCTATCGTTAAATGCCTTTATTTCTGTGTCTTTTATAGAAATGAAAATTGATTTTCATATAATCACATAAGAACGCCGTAGCGTAAAGGAGAGTAGGGAAAGCTATCTCTATCTACCCTGTTAAAGATAAATATTACAAGAGACTATAGTAAAAATACTAAAAATATAGTAAAAAGATATAATAGCATTAGATAACATATTTAATCAACTGTAAGACTTTCTGCAGTTTACAGCTGTGACAGGTAAATTTTTAGTTCTTAGCACTAAGCTTCGTTGATTGAACGATTACGTAACCGGATGCCCTTCCTAAACATGACTCACTGCATGGGTAATGAACTATTTGATTGTTTTTATAGTGGCTCTCCCACTTTGTGTCATCTCTATGATGTGGATCTCTATTCACAATATTCTTCAATCTGTTTTGTTAATGTTGCTTTGACTGAGCGCATTCATTTTGTCTGACCGCTGGGTATCTTCTATGCTGCCAGGATTTCTGCGGTTAAAGTGTCGTCAATATTTGAGCATCCTTATTGAGGGACTAAATCTATTTATAGGGATTTATATCACGTTTTAGAAGTGTTGATCGTAGACGGACATCAAGGCAGCGTAACCACATAGTGGTGCGAGTGCCCCCTACCTGTTTCTGTTGCCAACGTTAGTCAGACAGGCACTTTAAGAAGAAGATCACGTTTTATTCTGTGATCTTAGATCGAATCGAAACTTGCCAATAAAGTAATAAGACACTAGATGGTGACGTACAAGAACTATAACAATGTCTGCTGTAAAATGTTCTAAACGTCGGGAATTCAACTTAAGACTTGTTAAAATCCCTTAGTGGTTTTATCTAATGACGAATACCCGCATAAATATGAAAAGTCAGTATATCCACATTGAGCTTTAACCTTTTGTTTGCTGTTCATTGAATAATGCACTTTAAAAATGCTGAATCAATGTACTTTATAGCTTGAATATATTTTAATTGCGTATGTATTTACGAATGTCTGTCTTAACACCACTCGTAACGCTGTTTTCAATGGAGCATGACAGGCAATATAGTAACATATACCAATAAGTATAGGTGATACATTCGAGTGACCATCAGATGGCCGCTGGTCCTCCACTTTCGCGACTTTCACCGGATCGGCTGCTACGTTCCGCCGACACACCTATTAGCCCAAACAAACAATAGACGATGTTACGACACGATCGCCACTCTCTTTCGTTGCACTTTTTAGAATTGTTAATTAATATTTTGTTTATTGTAGTTAAAAACAAATATTTATTTATTTGCGAACTTCAAATTAAATTTAGGCTAAGAACTTAACCGATATAGTCCGATTATATTTAAAATTATATATTCAATAGTTTCTATTATATTAAATATTATACGTTTATCAGAGTTGACCAACTAAATAAATACTTAGGTAGATAGTAAGTAGTGTATCTAAAAGTCCTCAAAATCAAACAGCAACAAAACTTTTCTTTATTCGCATAATGACAAAATTTTCATTCTTAACTACTATGTGCCCTTATAATGCCCTTCCTAATTCCATTCGACTTGCTAAGTCCCTACCTGCTTCTAACAATTTGCTAGCGCAGCATTATCAATAAATTTCGTCGCAAGTATAATATATGTATATATTATGCATTAGTATATTTAACGATGAGTAATTTATGTAGGTATATTAAGTGTAGGTTATTGATTATATGTATAGATTTGTTATAATAAATGTATTTGAACGCCATCGTCTTGTTTTGTTCCTATATTTCCTGTCCAAACATAGGTTGCCTGGAAGAGATCGCTCTTAGCGATAAGGTCGCCCATTGTAAAACGAATTGAAAATGCACCTTAGTTATGTAATGCTTTTGTTTGATTTTGGTATACAATAAAGTCTATTATAATGTAATAAATATTAAATATAATATATAATAAAGTCTAATCTATCTATCTAGTACATGTTTATTTTATAATTTCAATGTTACTATTTTGCCACATTTGTAAAAGGTGACGCCATCGCTGAGATACACGGCTTAACTTTAGCGCGAATAAACACTTAAAATTTGAATATAGAAAACAATCGTAAAGAAAACTATTTTTTTCACCTTTATGTTTAGTTTATATGCAGTGTAAAGAGAATAACAGGCTTTTTATGTTTTTAATTATTATATATAATTAAATAGCGATCGTAATCCAACGTTCCGCGCTTGTAACGTTTGCCACATGTATTTTTTTTTATAAATATTACATTAATTATAATCTTTCCGACGGCAGAGTGATTTGAAATTTAGAAAGAGGTGCAATTATAGTACTTATGGTCGGTTGGCACGAGCAGAGATTACAGTGTGGACGATAGTTAATAAAAAATGATCTCAAATATTTAGAGAAGGTGAATGCTATAAGTAAATGAATTAATGTACTTTATTGCATAACAGTTAACACACACATCACTGAAACAACAAATTTATATGATACGATATTGTTGAATGTGTAATATGCGGTCTTACAGCTAAGAGCGATCTCTACCATTATATAATATATAAAATACACCATTTAAAGGTTATCTAATATATGTATATAGATATATAAGACCTTATTAGGTATTTATAATGTGTTAGAAGTTTTTAGTGGATTTATGATTTTATCCAATTTATACGAAAATAAAAATATTATGATGTACACATAAATTCATTTATGCCATTACATATACGTGTACATTGTACATAGTAATATGTAACTAAAAATAAAAACAAATAGGTAAAAAAATCACATTAGTTTTATGTAGTAATTTAACAGTCTTGATACAATTAACAATCCAACACTGTTTAGTACACTATTGACATCTGAGGGAGTACCCCAATCACGCAGAATACTTTTTTTTGTTGACGGGGGGGAAATCTTTTAGGGCAAGACGGCGGTTATGTGGAGCTTTTACTCGCTAAAATCCCGGTGGCCCTTCCTCACTGCATGGTGAGCTCCGGCATCTCCAGAGGAACGCACCGGAGCCCCACTGCACTGTGTTCCTAAGAGCACGACCCGGAGGGGAGGTTATTCCCTCCCTCCCTGTACACTTTACTATTGAATACATCCACATCGTAAACATACCGAAAGACGACGTACACAATTCCAGTCCTTTGCTGTACGAATAATGAAAGACGGCGCAAAGCGCTTCGTTCTAAATTGAGGGATGTCTATAACAAAAGGACGAAATCGAGCGGTGCGTCTTTCGTTGTCTAGTGACAAATAAATAGACATATGGAACGTACTATTGAAAAACATAACCCTCCTTTGGTGGCGATCAGATAAAATTGAACGTATTCCAGAATATTTAAAGTGACACACAAAAAATACAATTGTCACGTTGTTATAGTCAATGTATTAGCACAAAACTATCTCGCGAACATATTCATTGGTTAACCTATTGCGTAAATCCGAACAGATGCTCCCAAAACACAAAAACTATGATTCTGCTATTGTGAAACGTAGAAAATATTCAACGGTTGAGTAACAACGGACGAAATCTCGTGAGTTATAACCAGACAGCGGCGACAGATGTTATGTTTATAAAGAACGTGCTAAAGTTGCAGTAATCATGTGCCTTTTACTTATAACAGCGTGAACAATTACAAAGCAACAAATCGAACACTCTCTCATTTGTGACCAACCTACGTTGTTTAGCCTAAGAAGCTGACCGCACAGTTTGGGACGAGCTCTTGGGAAGCTCAGCTTTAACCTCCTAAAAAGTCATATAATAATATGGTCACTCCTTGACTGTATGTCGTCTATTTTCTTCTAATTTTTTATTGTAAAACAATTAACAAAAATAACCTTGTGCAAAAATATAAATAATAATATAGGGTCAGTTAAGAAAGTTTGAATTTTTAATCTTTAAATAAACTTAAACGGAAAAGGATTTCTTACGTAAATTTGGGTAATACAGTATTTCAAATTAAATTTTATTTTTATTGAAATTTTGCCGTCACATGGAGGCAACACTGAGTACTAATTTTCAAATTAAAATAAAATTCAATTTTATAAATTTAGCTTATAGTTAAGGATAAGTGGGTACAATTGCGGTATATAATTATAACGAAGTGTCATACGGTTGAAAAGATTTCGATACATGCGTGATAGTGGCAGCCGGTAGTGCGTGGGCAGAACCACACAGCGTGCGTATTAATAACTGACAATCGCTTGACTTGCGCCTGTCCTAAGTCACAAGAGATATAGTGTAGCCCATAAGGATAATAGCTGCAGTGTTCGTAATTCTCTATAAGCTATATGTTTTTTTTATATCTTTGTTACCTCATAACTTTCAATCGTCCAATTCTAACAACGGCATCCATGAGAAAAACGTATAAGACCGAAATTTGCATCAAGTATGTGGTGCGCTACAAATGGACTAATAACTGAATATCGCGCCAACCGATTTCGGTGATTCATTTTTTAGAATGTACTTCAGGAGTAGTTTAAAGAGTCTAGTTAGGTTTTGATTAAATCTTTTTCGAAATATTCCTACGATAAATCGGAAATACAAAGATGATGTCCGTGCGTAATAGCTTTATCGTTTAATTTGAATTCGGTTTTGATTTTTGCTTGTAAATATACTTATCATCTCATATTGATAAACGGTACCGGACCAAAGTAATTGTTTATTGATAATTGCTGATTTCCACGACCTCAGCAGCGCAGCATTTAGAAGATTTTCTAAAATATTCCGCCAATCCAAAGGGCGTTCTATGCCGTTATACTCCCCTTACAGAGAGTTCTGCATCCAACAAGGGGGTTATACTCGTACATAGGCTCTACCTTTTATTTTATCTTACAGATCATCGCCGAAGAATCTATCTATCTGTTCTCTATTTATTTAATCTTTATTTGCACATAATAAAATTGTCTATATTGTCACAATCCCTTTTTTTTTTTGTTGACGGGGAGGAAATCTTCACAAAGATACCCCAATGCCTTCTGGGGAAGGCGGCGGTTATGTGGGGATCTTACCCACTAAAACCTTGTGGACCCCGGACTAAGACCCCGGTGGCCCTTTCCTCGGTGCATGACGAGGGCCTCCGGGATCTCACGTGGAACGCACCGGAGCCCCTCTGCACTGTGCTCAAGGAGAGCACGTCCCGGGGGGAGGTTACTCCCTCCTCCCCTGTGCCCTCGCAGGGAAAGGCGACACGGGCCAGCCGATGTCGCCTTCTTCCCGGGTCCACTTTGGTGGACGACGCAGGCCCCCACCCTTGTCGCCCAGTGAACCCGAGGCCCCTTTTAGTCGCCTTGTACGACAGGCAGGGGATACCGTAGTCTTATTCTTGAGAGCCCAGAACTACAGGGCTGATATTGTCACAATCCTAAGGTAGACTGGCAGACAATGCCAGTCTACCTTAGGATTGTGTAGAAACAAAGTCACGGGTGCAACCTTAGAGAAACAAAAAGTAAAGTAAAATAAGGCAAATATAAAAATATATTATATATGTATAAACATAGATATATACATAAATATATATAACACCAATTTTTATGAGTAACAATAATATATACAATAACATAGATGAATATAGGCATAGGAAAATTTATAACTATTCCTCATTTAAGTATAGATTAAAGAGAGAGCGTTTGAATGTAGCCTTAGTTCCAGCTGTACGTACATTTGAGGGCAGCGCATTCCAGAGCCCATTGCTATCATGGAAAGAATTAAAAAGGTCAGGTACCTTTCTCAGCCGAGGGATGCATGCAGCCTAGGATTCTGGCATTATTCCAGTCTTCAAGAAATCATTAACTATATTAAGTGTAATTCCTAGAACCTCTGTGAACGGTAGCAGACTGGTGAACTAAACGTACCGGCTACGCGACCTATTTAAGTAAATGAGCGGACATTGTTTAACCATTGTGTTATGTTACTCGTTACTAAATAAGTGGGTATTGTTGTACGAGGAAATGCACAATTTGCCGTAACTGAAAATGCTTAAGTAAAATTTAAAATGTTACTTTTAACTACAACTACAGTTAAAATAAAGTATAAACCGTTTTAAACACAATAATTGACATGATCTAACTTTATTAGAACAGAAAAAATAGTACATTAATTAACAATATACATATCAAAAACCCAAAAAATTTATAATTTTTATACAGTATATCAAGATACAAAATCTAGAAATTATTCTAAAAATAATAAATTGTTCAGAAGAATCTTGATCTTCCATCATCTACCAAATATTTCCCTTCTCTAGAGTAGACATAAACCTTTTAGTTGAATCTCTCTAATTTGTAAAATCTTGTATAGTGAAAAAAAAAGACATTCGTCGTTTGTTTAATTATTCTAATTATTTTTCTACGTCCTTTTTTATTTCAATTTAAATTCACATTGCCCAGATTTTAGTTCACTGCATTGCAAAACTATTTTACATAAAGTCGGTTTCCACATACGTCGTGCATGCTCGTTCATGCCGATTTAGAATATTATATGAGGTACTGATATATATATTATATATTTATGAGTGATCCTATTTTTTTTTCTTTGAAAACATTATAATTTATTTTAATTAAATCTAATGAAATTATAATAGCAGACATCAAACTTTTAAAACATTTTTATTGTATTTTGCGCGGTAACATCTTCCATTCGTCCATCATTGTTATTTGTCAAAGCGGAATTAATGTTGCCATTCCAATTATTTTGTTTTATACGGAAACATTACAAGTTTTTAATAATATATTAAAATAACACTTGTGCCAATATCCGTTGACTGTCACTGTCATATATCAAAAGACTTTGATGGTAATACGTGTTAATACATTAACAATTATATTTTGTTTATATTTATATATTTGTAAAAATAATAATATTTATTTTCTTGTATGAAACCTTTTTTTTTAACGGGGAGGAAATCTTCAAAAAGATACCCCGCCTTCTGGGGGGAAGGCGGCGGTTATGTGGGGTTTTTACCCACTAAAACCTCCCCGGTGGCCCTTTCCTCGGTGCATGACGAGGGGCTCCGGGATCTCCAGTGGAACGCACCGGAGCCCTCTGCACTGTGCTCAAGGAGAGCACGTCCCGGGAGGTTACTCCTTTCCCCCCTGTGCCCTCATAGTGCAAGGCTACACGGGCCAGCCGATGTCGCCTTCTTCCCGGGTCCACCTTAAATGTATGAAACCTCCATTGTGGATACTATGGAGGTTTGTTGTGATGTCAATGAAAAAAGACTCGACAGTGATGTCAAATAGAAATAGAATAGAAGATGTCATAATTTGATTTATACAGTTAAAAAGCAGGAATAAACTTTTACGTATTATATATTTATTTTACCTAGCTGCTTTAATATGAACATAAGTGTATATAACGCCATATTTATACACAAGCGAATAGCGTCCACCTTTCATATTTTATATATCCGATATTTTGGCTGAAAATCAGCGATGTGCTACATGTTTGAGTGCAGCACATGCTGAGCCAAGACCTCTTCGGCACAAGGTCTTTCTTTAATAATTTTTGTTGTTGTTCTTTGTCATGTTATACCTGTTTCTGTGTTCTTGTGTCAAGTAAATGTTTTTTTTCTATTCTATCTTTTATTTAATAGATCCATTACATTTGTCTCTTTACTTGTACTCTTGGCGTACGATAGCCAGTATTAATCTTGGGCAACGGTAATTTGTCTCGAACGAAACGGTCCGCGGCGCTCGGGCGGCGAGTCTGCAATAATTACACACGCCTCTGTAACACCGCTGATTGGATATGCTTGTGGACCCTGGTACAGCTAAATACTGGCCATTTAATGGGTTTAGTTACGGAAGTTTAGTGGTCTTTATTTTTGAAGTTAAACGGTAATTAATATAACTGGTAAAGATGCGGAAGGTAAATACTCTCGTGATCAAAAATAAAGGTTTTTTAACTTATACTTACTTCCATGTGACACTAAGTACTAATATTTAATGAAAAATACTGTATTATCCAAGTTGACGTAATATTCTTTTCCGTTTAAGTTTATGTCTTTTAATTAAATATAAATAAATTAATAAAAATATTTTAATTAATTTTATGGATATATAATTGTTTATCACACACAATTTATTTCAGTTAGCTAGCGTCTTTATCTTGCGAGATATTCAAACTTTCTTAACCGACCCTTTATTTTGGCTCACGGCTATATTTTTAAAACATTTTTTTTAAACGATCTACAGTGATGATCACGTCTCTACAGTTTCACCGGGTTTTTGAGAGTTGGTCAAGCTTAGTCTAAGCCTCTTTTGGGATTAACTAACCGATGGCGCCCGAGAGGGCTGAACTACAAGAGTAGCTTTTATCGGAAAACTACCAAGACATTTAAAGAGTTACCTAGCTTTGAATTCTAATACGGAAAGACTCTGTCTGTTAACTTCACCGGTTTGAAACATGGCCGAGCATTTATCAGGCCGGAGTCTTTACTCACTCATGATTAAGTTAGCCACCACTAAACTATCCGTATGAATAACTTCCGGTAGATACATCCCAAATCGAATCGAACTTTAATCGAATTACTAATAGCCTTGCAAGACGAACGTAATTATTTATTTATTTAAAAAACCAACAGCGTTACATATAGTTATATATATATACGACATTTTATTTTATTTTGTTCTATTTTGTATACAATTTATGTTTTACGCTATTCGTACTTTGTTAAAATTTTGCTACTGACATCTGTTTGCTTCTTAAAATGGGTTTCTGCGGAATACCAGCGCTGATTTACCCTCCTCGGATAATCAGCATTATGCTGAGCAGTGAACCCGGTCGGTTCGGCGTTGCACGCCTTGTGTATCGGACCTTTTGGGTCTTTAGTGATATATATATTTATTTTTTATTTTATTTTTTCATTTTTAACTGTGCGCTTAACTTGTTGTGTTAATTTGTATATGTGTTGTAATCTGTCTAACCGATTAAATGGCTCATTATTATTATTACATATGTAGGTTAATTTAAATTATAGGTGTCCATTCAAATATACTTATTACTATATTATTTATATTTATATGTAACAGTATCAACTAATAACATAAATTAATAATCTTAATAGTTAAAATTGTTTACGAATTTATTGTAGTTTAATTATGACTATTTTATTTCCTTTACTATTATAAATTTGTCACACGAACACTATGAGATTTTTAAAAGTTCCTGGTAAATCTTCCCGGAACCCAAAGTCGAATTAGGAACCACCTCCTTTATGAAGTCAATTTACAGATGCCACATATATCACTACTACTGAAATTCCTTACGTTATATTTGTCTTATCAAACAATTGAATTTATAGTCCAGTGTTTCGTCCGTCAATCGTAAATCGAATAGATCAATTGCTTTCAACAACTTTCAAATAAACACAGACACATTGCAAATATATTCGTCCATTAAAATTTGTTAAAAATCTCATCATAAATTAAATAACATATAAAGCACACTACACACACATACATGAACTACACACACACCACGCATACACCACAATACACTTTCTTTCTTGCATGCTAATTCTTAAGGTATTATTAATAATAAAATTACAGAACTATCATAAGTATGGTGGGGGGCTGGTGATCTGTCTTACAGGGTACCCTAGTTCAGACACCAGTCTTTCACAAATTTAAGATCTACGTAAACTGTAAACGTATAAGTAAACTGTGCATTTAAATTTGTGAAAGATGAATAAATAAATTTATTATTATTATTTATTATTTATTAATTTTATAGCCATACTTGGAGACGCCAAAGGAATTTCAAGAATATTTTACAACCATAATCGTAAATTATTATCACACTGAATTATCTTATGGTAATGAATTATTCATCGAATGTTTACTCGTTGCGTCTCATTGGATGAATGAAATAAAGTAATTAAAAAAAAGGCATAAAAAAAAGGCATAACATTATAATAATAGATTATTTAATCAGGTCTTCATCAGCGACTCAATTGATTGACTCAATAAGCTGATATTTGTAGGTTCATGACAATCCAAGAGTTAGACTCAATACAACGCGCACGATTGTGGAAGAATATAGGTACAAAACTTCGTAATATAACAATTGAAACCGAAATAACATTATCCGTGAAATAGCAACCACCCGAGTCGTGGTTCGGCCCGGAATGCTTACGCGTAACATAGTAACCGTTCAAGCCCAGGTTACCCCTCACCGGGGGGACCCTTGTGTCGAGTTACTAACGATAGAGGTTCAGGCTTAGCTACCTAAGAGCTATGCCACCTCTCAATCTGGTGCAGCAGTCAAGGCCAAGTTCTCTGGCCAATTTGTGTAGTTCGTCGTTAAAAAAATAATAAGTCAAATATTCGCGCGCAATATGTTTTTTTGACGTGAATATCGACAATTAGTCGATATATTGCTTCCTCATTTAGCATATATATTTTATTCATAATTTAAGTAAACAATTGATTTCCTTGTTCTAACATCAAACCAAACACTCTCTGACTTACTGTTGTTTAGCAACGCCATGTATTAAGCTGATAACAGTGTATACGAAGATAAAACATTTTCTAAAAAAAATCCTAGCTAGATCGATTTATCATCCCCGAAACTTCCTGCATACAAAATTTCATGTAAAATGAACCGTGTCCGAGATTCATATTTCATTCATATTATATTATATTATATTCTTAAAAAAAAATATATATATATAAGAATTACTCGTTAAAAGTTATTGGATTAAATTATTATATTTTTCTTTACATATAATTGTCAAGAGTATTTCTGTAGAAAGGACAAAAGAATTAACGTTCAATGAGTTTTAAGAGCACATCCTGTCGTCTTAAAGAGTGAATGTCGTTCACTTAATTACAGTGCTAATTTTAACGTACCATCCGTTCCCTCGGTTGCGCTTTATGGCGTCCCAGTTGGGTCGTGGTAGAGCAGTCAGTTCAGTGCCATTTCGCGGAGTGGTGCCACATCGCCAGTTCCTCATTATAGACCGACGGTTAGTACTTTCACACACCTTACACAACACGTTCTTTAACTGTTTTGCTTGCATCATGCCAGCTAGAATGTTCAATTCATTTTTTTCACTTTTTAAGGAATGTGAGAATGTTACATTCATCTTGTGATTTATTTCATTGTTGTCGATGTTGATTTGTAGGTGTTTTCACCGGATTGGAAGGTAGACAGAGAAACTAATTAACAAACCGGACTTCTTCCACTTCCTCTCCTAGCGCCAATGCTCTCAAACGTTTAGACCAGTCGCAACTTTGTCAAACAAAATAGCCAAATATAAACAATACACAATTGAAAATCACCCAAAGAGTGATTTTTTTAGGAAACCTAATTACTATTGAAAGTCCAGCCTCAAGCTCTCACGACAACCCCCGCGTTTGCATTTGTTTAACATTCTTTTTAACCGTTCCAAATAGGCTTAGGCTTGTGTTAGGAGATGATCAGTAGATGAATGGTGGATTCGGACTTATGACCTTACGATTCGCAGACCGTGCCCTAAAACATTAGACTATTGACGCTTAATAGACAATTCGTGGTAGAGTCGCAACCAAGGACTCAACGAGCCGGTCTAGACCACTGGTCCAGACCCTATATAGTATGTCAACTCTAAACATCCTGTTATGACCTAATTTATTGGTGCCGGCACCGGGGATCGAACTCGGGTTGCTAGCGTACCATGCAACTTGAGGCGACAACCCGAACAATGAGTGACCACGGCTCAAGTGTTTGTATTAAGACAATTATATATTAGAATTTTTATGAGTTTTCTTTAAACCAGTCGATTTTGAGTCGGTCGCTGCAGCAGGACATGTGAAAAATTGCGAACTAATTCTAATTCAAGATCTATCCTGTGAGATTACTGTTTATTTTGATCGAGACGAGATCATTGACCCGTGCCGCGTGTCGTGTACATTGAACATTCACTTGTAATGAATACTTCTTGTGTTATTTCATGTTCGAATTCCTGTCATTTTACATAGATTAAATAGCACTGCGCCAATTTATCTTCACGCCTAGATGCAGTACACAAAAACAAAATTAATGAACAAGCAAGATTTCTGATTGATTTTTACCTGTGATTGGACTGAATAAAAAAGAATAACAAATATAAAATACAATTTTCAATAAAGTATGTCGCACTAAAATTACCTAAGAGAAATTTAATTTAGTGGAACGGGAATTAAGACGAACAAATAAAATATTGTAGAACAATTTAAAGTTTTTGCGGATAGATAGAGTATTTGAATAATGGACGATAAAACTAGCTTATTAAAAGGATTACGGTGGCACTGACATGATGTTCAAGTAATCATCACAGTAAAATAATTTTGTTTCCAACCGACTCCAAGAAAAGAGGTGCTTCTCAATTGGTCTGTGTTTTTTCTAAGTCTGTTCTTAACTTTGAACTCGGTGAACCGAATTTGATGATTTTTTATATGAAAGCTGGTGTTTCCCGTGTGGTCCCATTTCAATTTTGATCCAATTCTGACAATGGCATCCATGTGAAAACTATACAAGTTTAAATTATCATCAAGCGTGTGCGCCAAATGGACGAATAACTCAATATCACGCCACCCGATAGTTCAAGGATAGTCTGATGAGCGTTTGGTTAGATTTTGATTAATTCTATTTCGTAATCTTCAATAAGGTACCCCGCCTTCTGGGGTTTTACCCACTAAAACCCTCCGGTGGCCCTTCCTCGGTGCATGGTGACCCCCACCATGGGATCTCCAGAGGAACGCACTCTTCGGAGAGCACGTCCCGGTGTGCGCCTTCGCAGAGCAAGGCGACACAGGCCAGACAATGTCATCTTCTTTCTGGGTCCACTTTGGCGGACGAAAAAGCCCACCCTTGTCGCCCAGTAAACCCGAGGCCCCTTTAATCGCCTTCTACTACAGGCATACTGTAGTCATATTGTAGGAGCCCAAAACTACAGGGCGTAATATTTCTACGATAACTCGGAAATAGAAAGAGGTAATAGCGTTTAAGTTTTGGTTCAATTTGAAGTCGGTTTTTGTTTTTACACGTTAATTTACTTGTTCTGTTCCAATATGTATTATGCATACGCGTTATGCATCAATAATCAACCATTAGTTTATCGCGGTGACCTCCTTCTTTGAACTAACCATTTTACTGGCACGCATACACTTGTTAAAGTTCATTCGAACGGAGTATTCGTACGTGTTCAATTTAGATTTAGCGCTTTGACGGAACTTTACATGCGTTCTCAAAATATACGAAAGCATAAGAGATTTCAATTATGAGCCGGAAAATTTAATTTTCTAAATGACGCATTTATTTATTCTTTATTTGCACACAATACAAAAAGGTACAAATGGACGGACTTAATGCCAGTAGGCATTCTCTGCCAGTCTACCTTGGGGTTGTGTAGAGACAAAAATAAATAAAAGAAAACTATAATAAATGCATGCATATATATATATATATATATCTAATTATAGATGGATAGGGACAGCAATTGTCAAATTATTCCTTGCCTAGGTAAAACTTCCATAGTAAATCTTTGAAAGTAGTTTGTTTGAAATGTTTTAGTTCCAGCTGTACGTACATTTGTTGGCAGCGCATTCTAGATTCTTATTGCGTTAAAGGTAAAAGATTTATGCATAAAATCAGTATGACAGGAAGAAATATAGAGAAAATTACTATCAGTGGAACGAAGACGTGTGAATCACCCTGATACTGAAATTTACATTTCAAGTATTCAGGTGCAAATGGATCACGTAAAATAGAAAATAATGTACAAAGTGTCCTGAAGGATCGTCGATGAGACATTGGAAGCCACTTAAGCTGAGAGCGAAAGAAAGAAATATGGTCGTACTTGCGTATGCCAAAGATGAAGCGAATAGAATTGTTGAGTTTTGAGTTAAGAGGCGATCCAATTTGCTAAGAAGTTCTTGAGTAAGACACATCTAAGCGAGTAATGGAAAACTCTTGAAACTTCGAGTCAGAATGTCGTCTAGATCGTCTAAGTCGTTATATCTTCCCAAAAGTTCTACCGTAGTTGCTACAATATAGGTATGCAGCGATTTCAGCAGCTTCAGTATTCTTATACTGTCTTATCCTCTACAACCGAAAGAAGTGATACACACACATAAATACGCGTACGCCAACACACACATTCACTCAAACACGCATTCACTCGCAACGCAGGCAAAACAATGTCTTTCTTTGGTTATTTTAAATTGTTTTTGTGTAAGATAAAAGATAATCCAACCCCAAATGGTTAAGTTAGCTTTCGTTCTTCTATTGCCGCCTTCTCTCTTTTCTCCTCACTCTGTATCTACCCGCGCTTAAAAAGTATTTACATTTCTTTAAAACAAAAGTAGCCTAAGTTACTCCTCATTACGTCAGATATATGCCAGTGAAAGTCCGGTCAAAATCGGTCCATCCGTTCCAGAGATTAGCCTGTTTGTAATATTATATATATTATATATTAACAGACACATCAATTGTATGTATTTGTATAGATAAAAATGAAAAAAAGATAAAGTATCTTTATCTGTACGCAGACCATCAAACGCGTACCTCGATCAAATTGAAAACGCTGTAATAAAATAACCGTTCCGATTTCAACTTCCTATTTCAATTTATTTTCTACTAAACTATTTACCCCGCATTCGGATATCGGTGCGAGCGAGAAGCTGGCTATCTCAGTCACGTTGAAAAGGCAAACACGTCGCCGCCACATGTGGTGAATGCTAACTGGTAGAAAAAGTTAACGGCACACACCTGTTGCTTACATAACAACACCTAAATGAAATCTCGAACATTCATGTCTTTAACCCAATGACGATTTAAATATATTTTTCTTATAAAAGAAAAAAGATAGTGTTGCTGGAATTTCTTCGCCCACTTTTTCTCACAGCGCCAAAGCTTCCTGAAATCGTATTTAAAGGTAGTTATTATTTCCGTCAGATAACTTTAGCGCCGACTGGAGAATGCTGAATGTAGGCTTATAACCGGTCTTTTGGAAATTTGTAGGGGAGGCCTATGTCCAAAAATTGATGTCTTATGCGTTGATAAGATGATAAAATATCATTATGTTTGTATATTTAAAAACGGTTTTTATACTATTTTCTCAAAAAAAACAGTGATGGCCTGGTGGCTAATTACTTCGACTTACGATCCGCTAGACCTGGCTTCGAATCTTAATCAGCTCGTACCAATGAATTGGTTTGTTTTTGGTTTTTAAAGTACAACTAGCTAAAATTGGATGCCCGGTGTACACCGATAAGCTCACCTGTTACATATAGAACCTAATAAGTTTAGTGAGAAGCGTACCGAAGCGAAGCCTCCAGGTACAACAAACTTTTTGAATGTAACCTACTGTCAGGTACTTAAATATTACGTGCTAACGTTACGTTACTTAGTGCACTTAATCGTCAGAAAAGATAACGAATACATTGGCCGTGATCTTCCATGCATTGTTAGATACACAATAAAATCTTCTCCCACGTTTTTTTATCCACTCATCTGCACGTATATATACACAATGCAAGCTGTCAAGACGGTAATGATCAGTTTAAATAGTTCACAGCTTCTTGCAATCATCAAGAGCTGTATTAGTAACATTATTTTATATATAAAATCAAGTAAATGTACGTTTTTCGCATAACATTCTTCCACGCACCGTTCAACCTGTAGGATCAACTTCGGTGTTTCCGAACCTATTCCGAATGGATAGAGGATTTCTATACGGTGCCGAGACTTGGACTATGAGAAGTCGGGATAGTCGTGTGTAGACTCCTTCGAGATGTGGTGTTGGCGAAAGCTACTCTGTATACCGGGGACTGCCATGAGAACCAATGAGTCCATATTAAAGGAGCTTAAGATCTTCGCACGGCTATCTGAAATATGCCGGCAAACAGCCCTCAACTTCTTTGGACACGTTATGCGTTCTTTCAAGCACTGTCTGGAGAAGCAGATCATTTTTGGGAAAATGGACGGCAAACGTGCTCAGAGAAGGGCGCCTAGAAAATTGTCCCACACAATCACGAAGACGGTGGGAGGCAGCATGCAGCATACGGTCCACTCCGCGTATGACCGCACTCAAAGAAGGCTGCCTATACGTGGTCACGATGTTCAGTAGTGAGGGAACGAAAAAAAAGAAGACGATTAGAGGAACTTCAAGAAACGACCCTATTCCTTTCACACTTAACGTCCTTTCCTCCGGCGTTGTGGATCTTCATGGACGACGGTGATTACTTAGGATGAGGTAAGCCGTAAGTTCGTTTGCCTCTTTTCCTACTAAAAATTAAACCAAACACTCAATCATTGACATCACTAAATCACTGAAGACCTCAATCAACATGTACTCAATGTACGTGTACAGACAGTACAGTAACTTCCGAGATATTCAAACTTTCTTAACCGACCCTTTATTTTTCTATTAATATTTTTTTATATAATATTAAATAAAACTAAACATTATTTGAAAAGAGATAGAACATAAAGAGTAAAATAACGAGTGTCCCACGACCGCACACTTTGTTTAATTAAATATATAATTGATGAGTGTTTTGGTCTGTTACTAACACTATAGTTTTACTGCGAGCTTCGACACATTTATGAAACATGTAAGCAAGCTTTAAATGTGACATCAAAGACAAGTCATAGACATAAAACCATCGACTAAACACTCATCGATGCTAAGACAAAGGCTAGGTAAATACCGTTTCGGTATTTTTATGTTCTAAAAAATCACATGCTAAAATTAGGCACAATGTATGGTCTCAAAGCTCATCGACATATGCGATAACTGTTCCTGTCATATATATATATAAAATAAAGATCGTATAGTTTTTCTTTATAAAAACAATAACACGCAATTAGGAATAGACCCGCTGACATCAGCTTGTTAGCCTCGCGAAATTGTGGAAGTGATATTTGTATTTAATAAAAAATCTATATATAGTGACAACCCTATTCTACATAATAGTGTATCCATATCATTGTGCTTCTTCCGTTTATTTTTTGTTATCAAGCCTGACGCCCACTACACAAATGGTATAAAATTTAAATTCCGAACATCTTTCAAATCGGTGTCCAATGAAAAGAAAAAAGATGGAACAGCTGTCGGGCGAAGTGTTCCGAGAAACAAGATCGTGTGCCAGAATCAAGAGCGCAGCTAAAAAAAAAGTTAAGGAAGAAATTATAGGAGCACTTAACACTAGTGAAACGTGTTAAATCTATGAAATTAAATGTCATACAAATTTGTAATAATTTTTTTTTTTTTTAAAAGAAAGTTAGCAATATTTCTTTTTTTCAGAAATATGACTAACAATCTTGTTAACCATTCCAACTATTAAGCTTAGCTTGTGCTAGGACATGGTTCACGGCAATAGTCCAATGGTGGACTCGAACCCACGACCTTAAGATTCGCAGGTCGTACCCTAAACCATCAGGCCATTGACGCTTCAAAATAATTTTAATTATTAAATGTTAATTTCGCTTTATTTAATTGTAAATCTTTTTTCAAATTGTTGAAACACAAAAAAGGATAAATCTTATATATTTCTATAAAACCTTTTAAGCCTTATAAAAAAAGTCGGTTGAAACTTCGTCTGTATGTTACCATAACTTTGGACTACGGGACTACGTCTTTTTTATTTGAAAGCTGGTGTTTCCTGTGTGGTTCAATTCAGACAATACGATCCATGAAAATATAAGTCTTAAATTTGAAATTAGCATGCTTCACTATGTAGTACGGATTCTACGCAAAGCCTGTCTAAAATGAATTTTTCATCCATCATAATAAATATGTAATAATAGATATACTTAAATAATGTATGAATGATATACTTAAATATGTACAGAGCCGTGGTAGCTCAGTGTCCAGGCGGTTGGCTCGTGTTGCATAGTACGCTAGCAACCCGAGTTCGATCCCCGGTGCCGGCACCAATAAATTTGCTGTTGCAATTTTATGTGCCGATTAACCACGCGCTCGGCGGTGAAGGAAAACATCGTGAGGAAATGTACATGTCTTAGAAAATTTTTCTAAGACATGTGAAGTCTACCAATCCGCACTAGGGCCGCGTGGTGGACTATGCCCTTATATGCCCTGTGCCCAGTGGGACATATATATTATATATATAAAGGCTGTAACTTTAACTAACTTTAATGTATGAATAGGAGACACTGAAAATATCAGTATCTCCGCTTCATCTAATAAATAATGCCGTGGAAAGCTGGGACAGTTCACATCCTATAATGACAAGCTTCTATGACGGTGAAATTAAATTATGATTTACGCATACACTCCAAATGCGCACAACAGAAATAACTCATCATAATTCGATTAAAGCCTGGGCATCTAAAAGCTTCCACCATCCTACAGTATGAACAAGATCTTAATTAAGGTAAGGGCCTGTAAATAGGTCACTGACGAGGCCTTCCAATTAAGGCTAGAGCTAATTCCGCCACAGGAATTCAGTGTTTAAGGATTCAGTTTAATTTCTTTAATTACTGCTTAATTTAAAAAATGTCCTAGCCTAGTGGCTTAGCGGCTCAAGTTACAATACAATGATCGCTAATTCTTTTACCAATGAATTGCCAGCGAAAAATCCTGTTTTGTGTCCGATGTATGACGAAAAAGAGGGCTAGTGCGCAGCTTCAAAAAATATGGAGAGATAGGACCATATCACTAAAAACAAAGTTGTGCACACACTGGTGTTCTCTATATTCGTTGGAGTGGAGACCTGGACCCTGAAGAAAGCCAATCATGATCATATTGATGCCTTCATGATGTGGTGCTGGCGAAGGATGTTACGGATCCCTTGGACAGCACATACATAACTTAAAATTAAAGCTAAGCTGTCCACCATTTGCCTACGCAGGATACTAGAATACTTTCGTCACATTGCCAGAAAAAACAATGACAACTTGGAAAGCCTGTTAGTGACAGGAAAAATTGACGGGACAAGACTGACCAGATCCGCACCACTCGCGGCACGTCGGTTAGCGATGCTCTACGCACGGATGCTGACAGAGGAAAATGGCGACGGATCACCAAAGATAGATCCCATTTCCCAGTTCCTATGAGATAGATGGTCACTACCCTCAGCATTGAGGAGACCGAGAACGTAAGAGCTTATATTATTTTTATTTCTTAATTTCGTGTATGTAACAGAATATTTCTTTATAAGTTTCATAACGGTAAAAGATAAAGTTATTATTATAAAACGGTCGGAATTATTGCTCAACCGGAATCTTTAAAGAACATTATTTTCTCAAGAGGTATCCAGTTTAGTTATGCTGACGGTAACGTCACCCGACACAATACAAACAGCTACATTTATTATTGTAGCAAAGAAAATGTTTTCGTGTCGCATTGGAATCTCTTTTCTTTCTTGTGATTTTCCGTTGCGTTTTTTTCTTTTGTTATAAAAGTTTAGTATTAAAAATCTGTCCTTTACAATTTCTTTACATTGACGAAGAGAGAAAGCCACACGATTTATCTGAACTGAGCTAGCAGTACAGAAAATTCGAACAAATTATCGACGTGAAATATCGTTAACAGTTTGTATGTTTATGCTTAACTAATATTTTTAAGAGATTATTCCGTCGCCATGACAAAATGGCAAATATCATATAGCACTGTTCATCTCTATATATTTTCTATATATATATCTACATGAATCTATATTTTATATCGTACTGTATTTGTATATACGTTGTGCATGTATTTATTATAATATTTCGTTACGTCTCTCGTTGCCTGCCAGAATGCAGAATGCTACAAAAGCATTAAGTCCTTTTTGAATCTTTTTTTTTTTTTGTTAACGGGGAGGAAATCTTCGAAAAGATACCCCGCCTTCTGGGGGGAAGGCGGCGGTTATGTGGGGTTTTTACCCACTAAAACCTCCCCGGTGGCCCTTTCCTCGGTGCATGACAAGGGGCTCCGGGATCTCCAGTGGAACGCACCGGAGCCCCTCTGCACTGTGCTCAAGGAGAGCACGTCCCGGGGGGGAGGTTTCTCCCTCCCCCCCTGTGCCCTCATAGTGCAAGGCTACACGGGCCAGCCGATGTCGCCTTCTTCCCGGGTCCACCTTAGCGGACGACAAAGGCCCCCACCCTTGTCGCCCAGTGAACCCGAGGCCCCTTTTAGTCGCCTTATACGACAGGCAGGGGATACCGTAGTCTTATTCTTGAGAGCCCAGAATTATAGGGCTGAAGTCCTTTTTGAATCTTAGTATAAGGTGGTGCAATAAATGTAAATAAATTTATAATATTTTTAATTTAGTAAACTCATTGCAGTAAAGCATTTTTTTGATTCAATATTTTAAAAGAAATTAACGTAAAAGAAAAGAAGCATAAACATTGATAATATATTCGAAAAGGACTCTATAATAATATCAATTATGGTAGAGAAATCTCGATCCATTCGTAAGAGGCTATAAATTTTGTGTGGTTTTATTGACGTCGTAAGTGTCTTTTGTTGTGAAATTGAAACAGATAAAGTGGCTTTATTTATTCCAGTAAATGTGGACGATTGATATTTTAATAAAAGCTGTCTGAATGTCTGTGTGGTATTGTGCTTGTTCCCGACCGCTTTGACTATCTCCGCTTATATTTATCTATAGCTACTCGCTTTCACCCCGAGGACTAATGACGGCCATACACTTAAATTTTCCTTCCTTTTTTACATGTAAAGACTTAGGTATAGTAGCCAGTATCTATTTTTTTAACAAAACTTTTTTTTTCGTTTTAAATTGACCTTTTTTCTATTTATGTTTATACTTATACAAAATTAGAGTAAGACGAGTATGGCATTATCTATTAAAACTACATGTTATTTTACTTTACACACACGCAAACACACATATTTACTCTCATACACACAGACACAAGTACATTGGATTATAGGTACAGTGAGAAAATAGTATCCTTCGTAATTTTTACGGAAAAGTTCGTATTTATCGTGCTCAACCAAATAGCTTCATATTAATGGATATGAAAATGTCACTTATTAAAACGATCATTCTTAACCGTAGGTGTCAATGAAATTAATTTCTCACTACATTTATATTTATTTACGGTATAGTTGTAAATTAAATTAACAAAATATTTATATACTGTGTTATTAAGATTATTACGTCTCTATATGTAATTGAAGATCTTCTTTTTCATTTCTTAAAATAAAAATAATACCAATTTTTGTTATAAATGTAACTAACATTCTTGTTTACCAAGTATAAAGTTTGTGGTAAGATATGGTTACCGTCAATAGTCGAATGGTGAACCATGGTTTGAACCATTAAACATATGGTTCGCAGACCGTACCCTAGGCCTATCTTTAGGCTATTGAAGTTACTAATATCTTTTTCATACCATAGGTTACAAGTAATTCAGAATCGTTTTCTGCGACGAGCCACGGGTGCGCCGTGGTTCGTACGTAATCGCGAGCTCCACGTTGATACAGGGTTACCGACAATAGCCCAATTCTTTAAGCAGGCATCTCGACGGTTTTTCGAGACTACCACCAAACATTCTAACAAACTTCTTGTAAGTGCCGCCACTTATAAGCCTTCCTATAATAAATTCCGTCGCGCCGCCCGGAGGCCGAGGCACGTTCTTGACGATCCGGACGACGCGATTACCATTGCACATACTAGATCTCTACAAATCCACAAAGCGTCCATTCGCGACCGTCGGAGGTTGCTAATAATCCTTGCGCGTTACCGCTATTCCATGGGCAGGCCCCGTCCCTTAGATGTTAGAAGCGTTGCTGGAGTTTCTTCGGCCACTTCTTCTCCCAGCGCCAACGCTTCCCAAAGTGGCACTCAAAGTTAGTTTAGCTTTTGAATGTCCCTTAGATTATCCATGAAATAGCAACCGACCGAGTTGTGATTCAGCCCTCTCGGGCACCCTCGGATCGGAATGCTTACGCGTAACATAGTAACCGTCGAAGCCGAGGTTACCCCTCACCGGGGGACCCTTGTGTCGAGTTACTAGCAATAGAGGTTCAGTCTAAGCGACCTAAGAGCTATGCCACCTCTCAATCCGGTGAAGCAGTCAAGGTCAGCCTCTCTGGCCAATCTGTGTAGTTCGTCACAAAAAAAATGAAGTTACTTTATTAAGCTTTATGAGTGATGAAAATCGCTAGCAAGTCCTCATAACGGTTTAAAAAGATAAGACGGATTATCCTTTATACTACTCATAAAGTCTTCTCTTATTTTACATACCTTTAAAAATGGTCATAATCATATTTGAATTTTATTAATAATTAATCTTATTACTTGAACTTAACTACGACTACTAAATGTACTATATATAAAAGTCTTTTTCGTATCCCATAATACCTCTTTTCTTCTTATTTGCTTAAATAAATGTCCTGTTACCGTAAACGTTGTAAACTATTCTTGGCACATTCGACTCAATTCGTTTTATGTTTTGGCATCAGTGGCGGGAGCGATCGCATTCGAGGCCTAAACTAGATTTTGTCGATATTTGACTTTTGTAGCCGTACTAAATGTTTTTGGATTTTTGAAAATAAAAGGAAATGTAGCGTCGCTTAAAAATATCTAAAACTTTAATGTCGATAATTTTAAAACCGCGACATAATGAGAAAATGACAGCAAGAAGAATAATGATAATAAATAAACTATATTTCGCACAAACACAAAAATATACACAAAGAAATGTGAAGTGCCTCCTGAGCTAAGTACTAATAGACCTGTGTGAATTCAGAAGGCAGTGTAGAGGTTCAGGCTGAGCGATCTAAGACCTATGCCACCTCTCAATCCGGCGAAGCAGTCAAGGCCAGCTTCAATGGCCAATCTGCGTAGTTGGTCAAAAAAAAATCATCTCAAAGCAAACATCGCTCGGTGGCTCTTATCTCAAAACACTCGCATATTAGGGCACACTTATATGTAGGTACCAATTTAAATAATAATCTTATGCTAAAATGTTTGGGGAATGGCGATTATAACTCGCCTTAGGGTACCTTTTATGTTGTAACTTCAAAGAGCTGTCAGTTCACATTCACACCATTGAATTACGCGTAACTGATTCACAATAGACCGAGTATGTTCCTTGAATCCGCTTGGGGCGGTATTGTTAATAAATACCCCTGCGTGTTTAGTGGCTATTGAGAAACGGGTTGGCTTTAACACATCATATAACCTTGACTGGTTTTTAATAAGGGTTAAGACTCATCAATGTACACATCAAAATATCACCCTTAGAATGATCCTAAACGCGCGGCGTTACGTCAGAAATGACGTAATACACCGCGATTTAGGCATCGAATCGATCCACGAATTTGTCACGAGACTAGCTCGTAACTTGTTCGACCGCGCGGACAACGGTCCGCACGAACACCTGCGCGGGTTCGCCCCGCAACACGCGCGTCCTCCCGACGTGCCCCGCAGGTTCAAATTCCCCTATTCTAGGGAGCTTTTGAACTCGTAGGCCCCCTTTCTCAACCTCCGTCTCAATCGAGACCGAGAGGTCGGGAGGGCGTAGAAGATAGATTCGTCGCGGCTGACGCTTGAGGGATTAAAACGCCCCGACGTAAAAATAGTTATTCCTAAAAAATCCGTTCCAAAACGGTACCCAAGACCAAGGGAGCGGTCGCCCCCTGCGCTGATAACCCGGGTAATGGGGTAACACCCCGAGGCCCGTACCTGCGAGGTTCCCGTGAACCTTGTAGATGACTCGACTGACTGATGTACACATGTATTGTTTACAAGAGCTAAAACAAAAACCGACTTCAAATCGAATCAAACGTTAAAAAAACGATAACTGATTCTTCAATCATCTAAATTTTAATTTATTTCGGTCGAAATTCAACAGTGATAGTACTAAGAATACTTCTGTAACGTAAGGGGATGTTTGACAAAAGAATAATAGATGTTTATACGTACAACGAGACGCTTATACTAGTCCCTTGAGCATTGTATACGTATAAATCTTACACACAGGGCCGGACTAGACGGCGTGTTATATGACAAGAGCCCAGAGGGGACGTAATATTGTGTCAAAATTGTCACTATAATAAGAAGTGAAATATATATTTTAAAGCTTGTTTTTATTATTTTAACGCAGTTATACTTCTTAATATTTGCATGCCGGTTTGGCGAAATATGCTAGTGCCTATCTAAAAATTATTCATCATGTCAGTTACCATATTTCTCGCAAATAAACGTTTACTATTATATTATTATTTAAGATGTTCAAGTGTCAATTATAATACTTATATAAAATTAGTAAACACGTCTTAAATTTTTGTACATTGATTAGTAAGTATGATGCGAAAATTGGATTTCTCGCCATGCAATTAAAATTGAATTGTTACTACTATCCAAATTCTGATTTTTATTAATTTACTAAACAGATTAATTTATATACAGATATTTTTTTGTTTATACACCCATAAATCTATAAACTATACTTATAATATACAATAAATACACTAAAATTAATCCTATATAATACCTTATTTATTTACAATATTGCGCAAGCATGTGTGGAAGAAATAACAGAATATAGACGCCAGAACATAACTATTATACGTGGGAAATAATAGAGGGCGTCTGTAGCTTTATTTAATTTGAGGTCGATTTTGTTTTTTCTTGTTGTAAATTTACTTATATAGTTTCCTTAGTCCGTACCTGTTTAAACAATGGACCGCCGCGAGCGTTGTAGGAGATAGATCGCCGGAACCAATGCGCAAACAATAACAAGACACGGTCGCTGTTGTTCGCTATTGTATATCAAACTGCATCCGTAGTGGACACGTTATGACTCCCATGCGATATGTACGAGTCAATATGCCATCGACTTTGTATGTAGACAAATTACTTGTTATACACAAACGGCTTATTACTTTATTAAGAGAAAGTGTAAAGTGTTTGATATACTGAATCGTATCTTAGATAAATTAAACTCTATCCAGGAAATTACTGTATGTTGTTAAAAAGCATGATCTTATTAAACTCGAATAACTTAAAAGATTTAAACTAATCAAGCAGTGATTAAAAAACAGTCGTTAATGTACACTCATGAGCAAAAGTAAAGGGTCGGTTAAGAAAGTTTGAATATCTCGGAAGATAAAGACGCTAGCTAACTGAAATAAATTGTGTATGAACAATTGAATATAATATTTTATTAATTTATTTATATTTCATTAAAAAACATAAACTTAAACGAAAAAAGACGTAAACTTGGATAAAATACAGTATGTTTCATTAAATTTTGTTTTTATTTAAATTTTAAAATTAGTACTTAGTGTCGCCACATGGAGGCAATTTAATTTTCTATAATGCACAATTTGTTTCAGTTAGCTATTATGTTCCGAGACATTCAAACTTTCTTAACCGATCCTGTATTTGTCCTCACGGCTATAGATGGCAATAACAAATGTTTTATCTAGCCCTTTTCGCCGACGATACTGGCATTTATGCTTCCGGGCGTTCTCCCGAAGTCATTATTAAAAACTCCAGACCGCGGCCGATGCCCTAGGGGATTGGTTTCGGAAATGGAGAATAGAAATCAACCCGGCTAAGAGCGCAGCCATGTACTTCACGAGGCGTCTTCAGTCTCCACCTCGTTGCGTCCAACTTCTAGATATCCCTATTCCATGGGTTACACAAACCAAATACCTTGGTGTCGTATTAGATCCCAAACTCAGCTTCGGCCCTCACGTAGATCAAGTTAGGAACCGGGCGGCCTACGTTATGGGTCGCCTATATCACCTCATTAATAAGAAAAGTAAAATGGCCTCCGTAATAAGGTGACACTTTACAAAGCAGTTATACGTCCCGTTATGACGTACGCGAGCCCGGTCTTCGCGCATGCCGCCCATAAACATATCCATAGGTTACAAGTAATTCAGAATCGTTTTCTACGACGAGCCACGGGTGCGCCGTGGTTCGTACGTAATCGCGAGCTCCACGTTGATACAGGGTTACCGACAATAGCCCAATTCTTTAAGCAGGCATCTCGACGGTTTTTCGAGACTGCGAGATTCTAATAAACTTCTTGTAAGTGCCGCCACTTATAAGCCTTCCTATAGTAAATTCCGTCGCGTCGCCCGGAGGCCGAGACACGTTCTTGACGATCCGGACGACGCGACTACCATTGCACAGGCTAGATCTCTACAAATCAACAAAGCGTCCATTCGCGACCGTCGGAGGTTGCGCATAATCCTCGCGCGTAACCGCTATTTTATGGGCAGGCCCCATCCCTTAGATGTTAGAAGCGTTGCTGGAGTTTCTTCGGCCACTTCTTCTGCCAGCGCCAACGCTTCCCGAAGTGGCACTCAAAGTTAGTTTAGCTTTTTGAATGTCCCTCAGATTATCTGTGAAATAGCAACCGGCCGAGTCGTGGTTCGGCCCTCTCAGGCGCCCTCGGATCGGCATGCTTACGCGTAACATAGTAACCGTCAAGCCGAGGTTACCCTCACCGGGGACCCTTGTGTCGAGTTACTAGCAATAGAGGTTCAGGCTAAGCGACCTAAGAGCTATGCCACCTCTCAATCCGGTGAAGCAGTCAAGGCCAGCTTCTCTGGCCAATCTGTGTAGTTCGTCATTAAAAAAAAAAAAAATGTTTTATCTATATAGATGCCTAATTTGAGCCTATTATTCGTGAGGATCATTTTAATAATTTTTGCGATGAAAAGTCAGTAACGCGAGTGAAATTCCTGTGGAAAGCGGCATTCTCGTGTCGCTTCTTTTATAAAAACACAATGTCGTTGACTTTTTAAGTCGTAATCATAAACATGAATGTTCGCTGATTGAGATATTGGTAAGTTTGTACCACAATTATCACGAATGGAGAAAAAGACAGAGAATGTAGTTAAAACTTATTACTATAATACTTTGGAAATAAAAGAGAAGGTTTATGCTTGTCTGTGGTAGCGTTTAATGTTCCATCTATCACCGATTTGATTTAAAGTCTGAACCTATTGCTAGTAATTTAACGCAAGGTGAGGGTTTTCCTTTTTTTTTTAATAATTCTAACAATTTCTTTTTCACAAATAAAAAACATTCTTGTTGATCAGTCCAAATAAAGTCAAGCTTGTGTTAACAGATGGTTCACGTTAATTGTCGAATAATGGATATGGAACCTAACGACACGCAGACCATATCATAAACCATTAGGCTATTGAAGGTAAGCCTGAGGGTAAGCTCGGCTTGGGGGGTTACTTTTTAAATCTTGAGCTTTCCGACCAGAGCGCCGAGCCATCACTCGAGCCGGATGCTTTTCCATCATTTTTATGGATTTACCGGACCTTAAGAAGGCGATATAAAAACGAATACGGTTCGTTGCTATCTTGATCCGCGGATACGTATTCGGAATTCAACTTTCCACTTGTTAGTGCGGTCACGGACAAAGTAGGTTTTTGTTTTTACACGTAAATATACTTGTTTAAGTAAATTGTTGTTTTCCATTGCAGACACAGTTCATAGAATGCTCGTGCAGTGAAGAGAAATGGACGCTCTAACGTGGCTGTCATTGGGGCTGCAGTTGGCAGCCTTGTGCAGCATAGTTGGCGCGCTGCTTCTATACCTATTGCGGAAGGTGCGCGTCACGGAGGTGCTGCCAACCGACAGTGCTAAAACTGTGCTAGTTACGTCCGTGGATACTGCGCTTGGCTTGCAGGTATGTTCTGAACATATTGTTCTCCAATCGACTTCAAAACAAGTATATTTACGAATAAAAAGCCGACTTTAAGTAGAATCAAAAGTTAAACCATATTATGCGCGGATGTTCTCTTTGTATTTCCGAACTAGCGTAATTTAAGTAGAATGAATCAGAACCAAACCAAATTCATCAAACTACCCTTGAAGTACCTTTCCAATAAAAAATGAATTATCGAAATCGGTTGGCGGGATATTGAATTATTCGTCCATTTGTCGTTCATATACTGCAAATTAAAGACTGAGATTTTCTTCTGCTGCTTTCTCAGAATTTGAACAATTAAAATACCACATAGGCAACATAAACACCAGCTTTTAAATAAAAAAAAGAATCATCCAAATCGGTTCGCCAAGTCCAAAGTTATGAGGTAACAAACATAAAAAAACATACAGACGAATTAAGATGTAGTTTTAATTGAGATGGCGTTAAAATTGAATTTCTACTATAGGGCAAACACTAGTATACTAAATTTTTGTCCGCTGCACGATGTTGCTTATCTTTAAACATGAGACATGAGTCTAAGGCTTCTGTAGTTTGTTCTGTATGAGGCGGCATAAAAACTGTCCCCAGATATATTACCATAGATTATTATTAGGCGTTTGTCTCGGATAAAGCAATATTACGAGTATGTTACTAGATAACGAACACGAAATAATGTGTCTTTGTTGGGTCATGCCTGTCAGAGCGCTAGTAGCCGTGGGTTGGTAATGCATTAGTTGTACTGAAAGAGCTCAGCTTTCTATAAATCTTATCCCTATTTTGTTGCTTAAATTGTGTTAGCCGAGGACTTAGCTATCTTATTTGTTCAAAAGCCTTTCCTTTACTTGTAAGAGCACTGCTGGTGTACTGGTATCATGCAAGATTCCCATTCTTGCGACCCGGTCTCGATTCCCGGGCAGTGCAGAAACTTTTTAGAGGTTCAGGCTAAGCGACCTAAGAGCTATGCCACCTCTCAATCCGCTGAAGCAGTGAGACCAGCTTCTCTGTCCAAACTGTGGAGTTCGTCAAAAAAAAATACTTGTAAACAAGCGTATTAAGTCCTTAAAAATAACTTCTTTCAACTTTTCTTTTTTATATAAAAAACGAAACGGACAAGCGAACACCTGCACATGTCCTAGCCAGGGAAACTTGCCTCGACTGTTTCACCGGATTGCTCTTATGTAGATTAGCCTGAACCTCTATAGCTAATACCTCTAAGCAAGGATCCCCCGGTGAGGGGTAACCTCGAATTTTTATCGCGTGAGCTTTCAGATGAGCAGGTGCGCGAGAGGGCCGAGCCAGTCCTCGGACCGCGGAAGCTTTTCCACACAGGTTGTTTTTACTGATGTTCCGCAACATTACATATCCGCGATATACGAGTACGAATTGGTGTTCAACTTTCTCACTTGTCGGTGCGCGTGACATTAAATAGTTGATGCATTAGTACTTACTCGTAGGTTTGTTAGATTTAACATGTTTTGTTCATAGTTTAGCATTGTTTTACTGTCACACGTTGATATGTTACATTTTTGTGTGCTGTTGCGTGTGTTTAATTCGTAAAGTGTGGTTTCTATAAAGAGTATAAGATTGGCAGACTTCACATGTCAGAAAATTTACACCGCCGAGTGCGTGGTAAATCAGCACATAAATTTTCAACTAAGAAATTCGGGGACGGAATTCGGTTTGCTAGCATATTACTAAGTAGGCGACACTAAGCTACCATGAATCTTATATTTAAATATTTCATGTTACTTAACAATAATTAACCGTTTTAATTAGGCAACGACCTTGTAATTTGCAAATAATTAGGTACGTTTTATGTTTAAATCAAAAAGTATGCAAGCGTATACTAAAACATTGAATTCAATGTCATGCTTTAACATACCAGTTAACAAACGCAAACATACATAATTTTATAATAAAAAAAATTCTTATGCAAAATATTTTTATACGATTCTATTATTCTAACTTTAAACATTATTTCTTTTTTTTTCAAGGTCCTAATATATTTTCTATATTTCCACCCACAAGGTAATTTAACGATCTTATAAAAGACACAGGACAAAGTAGGATGCAAGTCGCTTATAACCGGTCCGTTTGGAAATCTTTAGAGGAGGTCTTTGTCCAGCTGTGGACATCCTACGGCTGAAATGATAATGATGAATATATTTTATCATTAAAAGTAATTCTTGAATAAATTATAAACATTCATACGTTATTAAAACTATACACTTCCGTCTATCCTTATGAAGTCGTCGGTCCATGTGGAGGGAGGGTGCTCAACGCTTCTCCGAACCATTCTCGGCCTCCATTCTCAGACTTACCTCTCCATCCGTCGTCACTAACTCGACAGATGTGGCCGGTCCACTCTGCTGACTTTTCAATTTGTTGACTAAAGTCAATATTAAAAGATTTCTCTTCGTCCCAGAGACAATATTAATAAGAAAAAGTCGGAAGAGCACTCTTCTACTGTTCATTTTGATATTATTTCAGATAGCGACATATCTGAGTGACCGCGGTTGGCGCGTTATTGCGGGCTGCAGGTCCGGAGGCTTGGGTGCTCGTCTAGCAGACTCCTGGCTTCAAGCCCATGTCGCGGCCACCCCCGAGGACCAGCCACCGCCAAGGCTGGCCACGCTCGAGCTCGACGTAGCGCGGGAAGATCTACTCGAGGAAGCTGCTAGAGCAACCGCTCAACACTTACCGGCTGGAGAACATGGTACCGTTGCCGTTTTATTAATCGTACTTACATCTTAGGTTAACATTATCAGCAAACAGTGATCTAATGATAAAGTTAAAACAAGTTTTTTTTTTAATTAAACACTGTCTTAAAGATAAATAAATTAAATGACATAAATAAGAAACGTCTAAAAAGAAAATAAAATACACTCCTAGACATTATATGTTTTTCAACACAAAAGTTTCTTTGCACTGCCCGGGAATCGAACCCGGGTCGCAAGAATGGGAATCTTGCATGATACCACTACACCAGCAGTGCTTAAGCTTTGCGTGTAAATTTAGTTATCATATTCAACTTTTATGGAGTGAAATTTTACATTTATATTTCATTGAAAGTTTTATAATTGTCACACTATGTTTTTCTTTTGTTCATAAAATATTTTCATTAATTTTGTATATATAATTTTATATACCGGCTGTTTTTACCGCCATCTAACGGATACATGAGATCCAACAACTAGTCTATCTTTATTTAGTGAATACGAAGAAACGCAATAGATGGCGGTGTTTCTAAATTCCACCAAAATTTGTATAAAATATTTGTTTCGTATTTGTATATGGAAATAACGGTAATAATGTTATCCATAATGTTCCTATGACCTCGTCGTCAATACCAGGGGAAACGTAAGAAGTGTAATATACCTTTTTTATACTAAATAGGCTCACATTTGACTTCTATCTCGCTTGATGAAAGGTGAAGATGAAGCCTAGGATGGAGCACGTGAGCCTATAAGGTGTCTGTTCACATTGGACTTAAACGTGTCCAGATTATACCCGTATGGAAAGACCGAACGCGGCAGAGAGTTCCATTCCTTAGCCGTCGCCTTAAGGAAAGTGGTGGCAAACCGCTTCGTTCGTATTGATGGGAAGTCTACGACGTAAGGGTGCAACTGCTCCATGCTCCACTCATATCATCACTCATACCTCCACTTCACGTTGGTATTCTGCGTCGAAGCCGCTGCAAGTCTTAACTCTGTTACAATTGTGTGAGCGTTGCAGGCGTATGGGCGGTGATCAACACGGCGGGCAGCTGCGGTCGCGGAGGCGCGGCGTGCTGGGAGGGGGCGGTGCGCGGCAACGTACTCGGGGCGCTGCGTGTCGCACGCTCCTTCGCTCCCTTGCTAGCTGCAGCCGCTGCCGACCATCCGCACGCCGGACGACTGTTCTACATCGGTATGTTATACAAGATTTGTGACTACATAGATTAGCGACAAAAGCTAACTTTTACTGTTTCACCGAATTGAGACACCTCATAGCTCTTAGGTTGCTTAACCTGAACCTGTATTGTAGTAACTCGACACAAGGGTCCCCCCGGTGAGGAGTTCGGCTTGGGCGGTTACTATCTTACGTAAGCATTCCAATCCGAAGGCGCCCGATAGGGCCGAACCATGGCTCTGTTGTCTGTTGCTTTTTCACGGATAGCTAAGCTATATTCTAAGCTTATAGATTCAGATTATATATACAAAAATTGGTCGTTTAAAGGTATTAGATATGCTATTATTATTTTAATACTATAAATCTGAACTCTCGTTGATTTTCCTTTCACAATTATTCCAGGGCTAACATCGGATACAGCGTGCGAGAGCCTCTCCCGGCCGGAAGTGGTGGATGCGAACAACGCGGTGGCGGCTGCGGTGCGCTGGGGCACATGGGGCGCCGCACGCTCCCTGAGGACCTCACTCCGGGCGCGCGGTCTACACGTCGTTCTGCTGCACGCACCAGACCTGTCCGCAGCAGAAATCTACGCGCCGCCAGTACAACTCACTGCACCCAGTCAGCCAGTTAGGTAAAATAATGCCTTCTTTTTTTAAACCACGTAGGGTTTTCTTTTCATAAAAATAAAGTAAAAGCTTACAATATACATATTTCCCACTAGTGGTCACTGGGCGTCTTCGTAAAGAGGTTAGATAGTATATGTGTTCCTAGACACGGAGCTACCACGTTTCTCAATTAGATTTCATGTTAATTTCATAACTAGATTAATTAGATTCAAACAAAGACAATATAATCAGACAATAAATAAAAATAATAAGACAATATAAATAAAAGAAAATAAATAATCTATTAGTTTATTGGTGGCACTATAGATTACCGATGGCGTACCACTGGCATACGAACCGTGTGTGTGTTAACTTATTTGGCAATGATTGAATGATAATTGATACTGAAATAGATCGGTTTCATAATAAAATATTCATAATTCATAATAAAATATTCATAATTCATAATAAAATATAATTCATAAGAAAACGCCACTGGTAAATAGCAGACTTGGGACAAAAGATTTGCAACATTTTTTTGTACATAAGAAAACGAAAAACAGAAGCTCATTGATACATGCCGGCTGGGAACGCAAAGTCGAACGCTTAATAATATAAGGATAATCTTTACTATATTTACGTCTTGTTATTTACGTACTTAAATATGCTATAGCACTGCATCTCAAAGAATGATATTTATATTCCCAGTCGACCAGACACACCAAGCTCTGACGTAAGCGCCTCAACTGCTTGCTGCGCGGTGACCATGCCGGGTGAGGCGGCTGAATACAGCGCTAAAGTTCTGCCGACTGCAGCGCTGAAGCTGCTAGAAGATGCCCTGACTTCCCCGGCGCCCAAGGACTCTTACTATTTAAAAGTTAAACACGATTCATGGTTTACGAGGATGCCCTCATTGAGGGTTGCACACTGAACATTGGGCATTAATTGGGCGTAGCTAACTAGTATTATTTAAGCTATGAATTGGCGTCAAAGAAGTCCTTTCATGGATTTTCATCCCATGTGGCATCAACTATAGACCATTTTTGAAATAAAAGCATATGGATTTGGTATACTTATGCATTCAATTTTACCATTTGTGTAGTGTAGACTTAATAAGATAATCAGACTTTTGTTTTAGTCTAAAACTAATTATTAAAGTCTTCTTCAAACATTAAAATGATACTATAATTTAAAAATAGTTTATCTAAATTCATTATTCAAAAATGTTATAAGAAAAGACAAGTAAATATAAAGCTACGCCCGCTCTATTCAATTGAAAACCTGTATCTATCCATTAATAACATAATGCATCTTCACATGAACAAATACAATATAATAAATGGTTTACACACATAAATCCAGCTACAATAATGTGATTAATCACATAATTCAAGCAGTAATTATTGGATACTAAAATAATTGAAATAGTAACATAATTTTCTTATAGATTTCTAACTAAATATAGTTAACACACAATAAATATGGTAGATACTTTTATCCAAAGAAATTTAATTTAATGTTGCCAGTAAAATCCAAGAATAGTAAGACATGGGTTTAATAGCAAGCATTCTTTATATACTCACTTTTATAACTTAAATCTGTGCTGAATTTTAAAAGCAGATTTTTTTATCTTTTTTTACGACCCACTCAACCCTTGTTACTCGAAGGCACAGGGATGGTGGAAGTATTGTGCCAAATAACAAAGGTACTAACAAATTACTAATTTAAACATTAAAAAATATGTATTTATGAGATGAAAGTAATTTTAATGTTTATAAATATAAATAACCAACTAATTTGGTAGTACCTTTTTCTATAATTTTTTCATAAAGGGTGATGGAAGAGGGGAGGAAATCACTTGACAACGAAATCGTTTCTATTATTTGCTTATTTTGTGAAAAATAGAATGTATGTGCACGCCGTGCCAAACTTCTACGAATTTTATTATTAATGGTTATTGTACGATGGATATTGGATGCTCTGGAGAGTGATAAGTTAAACTTGATTTTAACTACAAATCCCGGAGCTAACACCTGCATACAGCATCTGACATTGGAGTTTGTAGGTCCATTTGCTGATTGTGTATATTAAAGATAATGTGTCACAATTATATGTAAATAATTTTTATGTTGTAAATTAAAATATATCCTTTAAAATTCAAGCTGTTTCATCTTATTCCTCTAAATTAAACTAAGAATTCATTTGAAAATATCTGTTTTTGTTGTAGTGTGCGACTAAAAGGTAATTTAGAGTGAACAATTTTATTTAATGATGTTAATTAAAAGTTTAAGCATGAGCCATTGACACCCATATATCGCTTCAATTCTTACTGTCTTGGTTGACATCTTTCAAACATGCAGTGAGATTTTAATTAGTTAATCGTAAAATAATCAAAAGTAAATGAAATTAGTTAATATTATTGTTTGGCACAATGAATGGCGATTAAATTGTAATCATGAAAATTCAGTGAAAATTACAGACTTAGGACCCAGAAGCATTAATGTCACTCTTGCGGTTTCTAGGTCTGTAACTATGTTGGTGTAATTTTTAACTCTCAGTGATTTATTTACTAATAACCAAAATAAAAATATAGTAGTGGTATTAGTTTTTAAGGTTAGAATGACAGCTGACACTGACAGCGAAGTTTTATAAAATTACCGTTCCATTTGCTATGCATGAATAAGACGGTTTAGAAGCTAAAAACATATTAACATTTCGGCTCGTTTATTTTAAATTTCTCAAACGTCAACCACACCGAATAGTTCTCCACGCAGGCGATCAACCCTCCGTTCCCCGACTTATCCTCCTTGTCCAAGTTAGTCGTGCATGTCCAGTACTGCGACGGCAGTGATTGAAGCTTTTGCCACGGTGTTAAGGTGCTCACAGCAAATTTTGTTCGGTCGGTATCATTGCTGATGTACTGGACTGTTTCTCTCAACTTCAATGATATAGTTTCTATATTTCGCACGCTACAAATATATTTCACTGTTAAATTTTAGAATACTCAAAACGTACATTGCAGAGCCATGGGAACTCAGTGTCCGGGTGGTTGCCTCAAGTTGCATAGTACGATAGCTGAGTTTGATCCATAGTGGCGGCACCAATAAGTTTGTCGTTGTAATTTTATGTGCTGATATGCCACGCGCTCGGCGGTTAAAGAAAACATCATAAGGAAACTACATTTCTTACAAATGTTTCCTAAGATATGTGAAGTCGAGGCGGACTATGCCCTTAAGAGAGTAGGTAACTCTCTTAACAAAGAAGACCTGTACCCAACAGTACGATATATACATAAAGGCTGTAACTTTAACATTGCAAAACATTTAACGATAATATGCAATGACAGTCAGGAAAAGTGTAAATGTACCAGGATTGTGGAAAATTGTAATCGTTCTGTTTAACTCTGTACATAATGTTTTGAATTACCTTTGATTTGAATCACACATAGAAGACTGATTTACCCTATCGGTGGGATCGTAAACATCGAGGGCTAAGTTTTTATCGGTGGCAAACTTCTGGTACAAAGACTCTTGCACGTAAGCAGCGAAAGGACGCGCTAGCACTTCCACTAGCATCGATTTTCCATTTGTTGAAAACGTGACTTTTTCAGTCGCCTTCCTATAAAACGAAACATAAAAATGTGTTCAGAAAGTGTGAATCATAACTATTTTGGCAAATAAAATGATAACACAATTAAAATTTAAATTATATTGAGAATTTGTCATAATTTCTCATATTTACGCAAATAATACTTAACGTAAAAAATTCCTGAACATAAAAATAGATTTAATACGCAAAAAATCCGAGAGAGTTGTTTTATTTAATTAAAATTCTTTTTGTTACCCGAATTAGAAGTACGTATGACCTTGTAGATTACCAGTGTAAAGTGGAGTTATACATAAATATTCGAGTCCCGTAGTTGTACATTAAGTTATTAAATATCTTAATAGATTTCCCGTTTTTAGCTACCGTCCGCGTTGTGGTTCGGCCTTGTCAGGCGTTCTCACTCTAAAGAGACTTCACCGCCTTTTAAAAACCCGTGAAACTATACTGTATGGTCTACTGGCTGATTAGCGTAGTTCATAAGTAAAAAAAAAACATAAATATGATACATAAAAAAGAATTCGGATCTGAGTTCAATGAGTAATATTGGCGTTGTGGGAGTTTCTTCGGCCACTTCTTCTCCCAGCGTCAACGCTTTTCGAAGTGGCACTCAAAGTTAGTTTAGCTTTTGAATGTCTCTTAGATTATCCGTGAAATAGTAACCGTCCAAGCCGAGGTTACCCTCACCGAGGGGACCCTTGTGTCGAGTTACTAGCGATAGAGGTTCAGGCTAAGCGACCTAAAGCAGCCAAGGCCAGCTTCTCTGTCCAATCTGTGTAGTTCGTCATTTAAAAAAATATTGGCGTAAATATAAGAATTCTATTAAGACTCTTACTTTCTCTTTTTCTTAGCTTGTTGAAAATTCCAGTGCGGTAATAATTCTACCAACTTTTTCGCTATTCGGACATGAGTAAACTTGGGGCGAACGGTATGAAGTGCGAATGCAATCTCGTTTATTGCTAATAAATCAATAGACAAGCACATGAGCAAATGACCATTGGCTCTCTCGTTGTCCGGAAACGTTGGTCGGTCATCTGTGTACATATTTTATTATTATAGATTAGGAAATCATTAGAACCCATTACATGTTATTTAAATTGAAATTAACATTAAATATATTAGAAATGAAAATGGAATAAAATCAATGAAAATCCTTTGAGAGTCGTATTCCGAATCGCGATAATTATGATTTCGCTATTTGACAATTGTGAGATATATCCTATCTTATTTGAGACTAGTCGTCCGACCTAGCTTTACTTTGGCTTATGTTACCTTATAATTGATTACATGTTAACCAGCCCTGTAGTTCTGGGCTCTCAAGAATAAGACTACGGTATCCCCTGCCTGTCGTACAAGGCGACAAAAGGGGCCTCGGGTTCACTGGGCGACAAGGGTGGGGCTTTAGTTGTCCACCAAAGTGGACCCGGGAAGAAGGCGACATCGGCTAGCCCGTGTCGCCTTACGAGGCACAGGGGAGGGAGAAACCTCCCCGGGACGTGCTCTCCTTGAGCACAGTGCAGAGGGGCTCCGGCGCGTTCCACTGGAGATCCTGAGCCCCTCGTCATGCACCGAGGAAAGGGCCACCGGGGAGGTTTTAGTGGGTAAGAACCCCACATAACCGCCGCCTTCCCCCCAGAAGGCGGGGTATCTTTCTGAAGATTTCTTCCGCGTCAACAAAAAAAAAAGTTAACAATAAAATCTCAATCGAAGGGAACAAATTTGAGACAGAAAATGTATTAAACGAAAAATTAAGTTATTGATAAGTTACAAACAATATATTATCTGGTCTATCTCATCTGAATTATTGCAGTTAGAGCGAGCAAAAGAAAATTATTTACATTTAATAGTATTTATAGAAGAGAAAAGAATATAGATTCTTCCTATCTTTTGATCTTCATATAGATTAATCTATGTTAGTTCATAGAATATAAATACGTAAGGACTTCGAGAAGCTATGTATACATTCTGCGTATAACAAAATAATCATGATTGACTTATTTAATTTGAACTGTAGATCGTTTTCATTCAAAAATTTTACATGTTCGATTTTCAATTCATAAGCACAATTATAAAAAAATGATATATTTCTGACCATTCAAATTAACTAAGCCTGGAACAGTGTGACCAATCCACACTCCGCCCATTTCGTCAGCCAAGAGCACTCCTTTGGCATCAGACTCTAGTCCAGTCTCATACACGGCGACTGCCAGATAATCCACGTATGTAGACTACAACATAACGTTTTTATTATTAATATGCCACATGTTAAATATACCTTATTTATGTATAACATAACAAGCAATACAAACTTAATACAGTAAAATAACAGCCTATAATTGTCCAATAGCTGAGCTCAGGCCTTCTATTTAAAGAGAGTGTAAGAGCAAGGTCCTTTAGCAGGCCCTAGTGCGGATTGGCGGACTTCACATGCTTTAGGAATTTTTCTAATCAATGTATGTTTCTGCCGAGCATGTGGTAAATCAGCACATAAAATTAAGACACGATTTCATTGGTGCCGGCACCGGGAATGACATCGGATTGCTAGCGTTAGTGTAGAAGAAATCTAATTTGACGCTTTAATTATAGGATACCAAAACATTTATAATAAATCTAGGTTATATTGAATTAAAATTACTCATAAGATTTATGCTTTATTTTTTTATTTTCTTTCTACTCGTCAAGGTCAAGCAATTTTGTGATCTTAAAATGCCTCACAACCATATTGCAGTTATACGATAATATGTCCTTAAATCTAATATCTTTAAACGTGTATATTTATATGAAACAAAAAGATAGTGCAGTCACTCGGTTAACTTAAAGGTTAAGGCTAGGAATCACTGACAAGATCAAAGAGCGAGTTGAATCTAATGTAATAAAAGGTCGGTCATCCAGGTCCTATCAATAAATTGAATAGAAAAAAGCACGGAAACACATAAACAAGCGGGGTATATTAATTCTTTTAGTCACTATTATTAGTAACTGCCCGGACAGACTTCGTTTCGTCAATAGTTAACAGTAGAAATGAAATAAATATAACGTTTTTCAGTGTGGTCACGTTATTTGTATCTCAACGATTGGTGAACAAGGAACAATCTAACGATTATCCATTTTCTTATTTTGTTGATTTACTTTTACAACTGTTGATCTATTATCTGCAGTCGATTGGCGATGGTATAGCGGATAACCATCGTTCTTGGCAATTATTTCTGTTACTAATTCCATACACGGTGAATTTGTATTAGGATTTCTACATGGGCCATGAATTGAAAAGTGTTGTCCACATTATTTTGTTTTATTGTTTTTATTATTGAAGGAATACAGTCGAGTTTTTACGATTTTTGCGCCTAGAAAAATTAATTTTTATTTATATAGGTGACTAACTAAATACTCACTCGATATATAGGCGATAGCGTGTGTTGTAACATAGAACTGGATGTTATAAATTTGTCTGAAGGCTGCCATCGTCCCGCATTGCTTGACGTAATATAAGTAAAATTTCGACCCAACTCCAAGTAAGGCGTGATTACACTCGGAGGTTTGTAAATATACCACCTAAGCACAAAATACGTGTAAAACAACCACATTTTACTTTTTCTTGGAATGTCATCTACTAGAAATCATTGAATCAAGTGATCTTTAAATCTATCAGTGTTTAAAACACCTACAACAATCGGCTTCAAAAAGGACGAGATTATTTTCGTCTGTATTTTTGTGTTGTGCACTCATATCGTTCGGTTCTTAAGATATAACCAAGTTACTCCTAAAAATGGTATAGAAGAATGATTTAGATATTGGGAGGTTTATTATAATCAAAGACAATGTAGGCTCCAGAACTTCTTAATATAAATATGATAAGATAAGAACTTCAATAAGAAATGAGAGCGATTATTTCGTCACTTATTTCATTTAAAGTTTTTGTTCTTCCTCGTAAATGTCTGTTGAATCCTGCGCATCACTGTTTAATCTTTATCAACTTAGTTATCGCCGCCTTGGCTTGGATGGTTAGTGTGTTCCGAGGGCGCTCGAGACGGCTGAACCACGGCTCGGTCGTTTGCTATTTCACGGATAAGCTGAACTACAATATTAAGCTAGACTTACTTTAAGTGCCACTTCCGAGAGCGTGGGGGCTGTGAGAAGTGGCCGAAGAAACTCTATCTAAAAGAGTAGCCTGAAAGAACGATTCCTAATCTCAAACGGCTTTGTGTGCTTGTTGCTATCTAGCCTATGGTAAAGTGATCGCGTCGTCCGTAACATTGTGTACTAATAGAAACATATATTAAGAGCGTTGAATAAGGAACTGTTTTACCAATCAACGGGTTTATTTTCGTTATCTCTGCAGTGAAGGTTTAAATAATTCCAGCCGCGAACACGATCTGAATGACCACAAATGACGATCGTTGCCAATACTATTAATCTTCTACACACTGTTGATGAAAAGTAATCGCCGACGACAAACATCCTCAGAAGCGACTTGTTCAATTCATGCGCGAAATGGCAAACGCTTCTAGCAGCAATAGCCCATAAAAAACTATCGACTCGCCTACTGGTTGTTTGAATTTTTACGACACGTCGAAATTATCATAAATTTAATAAAACAACGAATGAAGTAACACCATTTTGTAAAATCCCTCAAACCCGAACGCAGCGCTTTGCTTCGTCTTTCATTATTCGTACAGCAACTGTAATAGTTTGCCCGCGTCTGTCTTTCTCTTCGATTACTATATGGGTATTTTCAAGGCATTTACTAAGCTAGTGCGCCTTACCATCCAGGATTGCATTTCCACTTAATATCAGGTGGGATCGTAGTCAAGCATTTGCTTAGAAAGTATAAAAAAAAATTACAAGTAAAAACAAAAACTGACTTCAAATCGAATCAAACGTTGAACGCTATTACGCGCGGCGAAACAGATTTAATCGGTACCTAACCAAACTACTCTTTCTTACATCCTTTCCAAAAATATATCATCGGAATCAGTTAGCGTTATATTTAGTTATTCGTCCATTTGTCGCGCACATAATGCACATTTAAGACTTATATAAGAGGTTTTCTCAGCGATGCTGTTGTCAGAATTGATGTCAGCAATGTGATTACACTGACAGCATCAGCTATCAGACCAAAAATATGTCATCCACATCGGTTCACCCAGTACAAAGTTATGATCAAACATAAAAAAGACATACAGACAAATTGAGAACCTAGTTGGCCAGTATAAACGTTTCGATATATTAAATAGTTGTAGAAGTTGGGACTTGTAGTTACTTGGATTATTGAAAATTTATTGGTAGGGACCTACGCTGATCGGTTAACTGGTATCTATGATGGTTTCACCGGGTATTTGTGAGGAAACCATGTTCTAACAGCTGAAGCCTTAACCTCTATTGGAGTTACTCAGTGCAAGGCACTCCGATAAAGGAACCTCTCGGAAGGCCTTTTGATAGATTCTATGATAGACCTAAGCGTGACAATGAATTGCTAATTTGTTCATTTTTTTTCGTCACGGCTACAAAGATTAGCCAGAGAAGCTTTTCACCCAAATGAGGAGGGGCATAGCTCTTAAGTCTAGTTTGTTCACTGTGTCCACCACTGTTCATTGCGACAGAACTCCATATTTCATCTACATATAATTGGTTCTTGGCATTCCACAACTGTAACCTTTGATAATAAAAGTATAAGGAAACAAGGTAAATAAAAGATGAAATATCTGTCGAGTCTCACATTTTATTGGGTATAGTAACACTAATGCTATATTTATTTTTTTATCATCAATATATACAATAACAGTCAACGTTACGTATTTAATATTCTATTTATTCGTTTGTGATCACCAATTATATGTTTGTATATAAAATACCATGCCTAAGATATATAGAAAAAAATCCCACCATATAATTAATGATCATCAGTTCCAAAACTCATTACCAGATGGCATTGTTCGCAATTTCCACAAAAACTCGCTAAGATAGATTTCTGTCAGTATGTTCTGTACTCTCTGTGATTTTATTTATGCCTAATAAGTTGGTTAGTTGGAGAAGCTTACTTTTACTGCTTCACCGGATTGAATCTGCTCCCTCCGGGACGTGCTCTCCTTGAGCACAGTGCAGAGAGGCTCCGGTGCGTTCCTCTGGAGATCCCGGAGCTCATCACCATGCACCGAGGAAGGGCCACCGGGGAGGTTTTAGTGGGTCAAACCTCACATAACCGCCGCCTTCCCCCCAGAGGGTGGGGTATCTTTTTGAAGATTTCCTCCCCGTTAACAAAAAAAAAGCTAAGATTCATATATAGAAAACGTTATATCCGCGTATACCCTATTATTAGTTCAGTACATATCGTTGCTAAGTAACAGTAAGTCTGTGAGGGTTTGGTTTGACATTAGCAAATCAATTGTTTACATAAATAATTTATCAAATGTGTGTCATATAGGTTCTCAGTGATGAATCAATAAATTAGTTGATATTTCTTTTAAACAGCGTGTGTGTGGACATAGGTCTTATTGGGTTGCAACAAACAATAGTGGAACATACATAGGAGATCACAAAAATTAAAACATAAAGATGGTGCAGTCACTCGGTTAAGGGCTAGGACTCACTAATGGGTTCGAAGAGCGAGTTGAATCTAAAAAGGATCGAGTAAAAGCTCGGTCATCCAGGTACTTTACACTAAACAGTTAGTCCTTAATGTTATATGCACATTTTCACTTAAGCACTAATTACACGTTTGCACGGACTCGATGAGATGAGCGAAATTGCCCCACAAGATGGGCCCCGAAGTACAGACCGTGCCGCCGCCCCGAGACTCTTGAGGTAACTGGAAATAAAACGATTAACATCTCCAATGAACTTCTCTTCTGTGACTTTGGTAAAATCTATATATATAAAAAGAGAAAGTGTGTGGGTATGTTCCATATATGCTCCGGAACGGCTGGACCGATTTCAATGAAACTTTCAAGGAATCTTTACACTAACCTGGCGAGTAATCCTGTAAAGTTTGATGATGATCTGACCACTCCTCTTTTTGAACTGTCAAACAAGCCATATGTCGTACTTTTAATTCTGACATTAACTTGAGCTCGATATGATTTTGTATAAATGATAAGAATGATATTGTATTTACTGATATGTACATAGGTGTAGGTGATGATCTTCACCCGCTCGAGAAGAGAATGAATACAGAGAGAAATGAATAATTTAATATATTGTGATAGTTAAATTAAATATTTAATGATGTAAGTTTATTGTTTAAATAAAATATAGCAAAATCTAGCCCGGTGAAGCTGACTGGGTATGCTAGTGTGTAATATAATAAACCACCAGCTTTGATGTAATGGTCCTTGGACTTGACTGTGACCGATGGGCTGGTCCATATACTTAAAGTCGCACAAGGCGCGATGGTAAGAGTTTCTCGGCGTTTCTCTAAGATCATTCGACAGAGAACAAAGGTAGCCGTCATAAAGTCAGCAAGTCGAAGTGGCAGTGGGCCGGTTATATCTGCCGAGTCGACTGTCTGTCGAGTGACAGCAGTTGGGGAAGGAAAGTCTTGGAATGGAGAAACTTAGGACGCTCTTTCTTATAAGGGTAGCTGGAAATAGCTGGATGCGGAAAGAGGATCATGTATTGTGGAAGGTATTTGCAGCAGTGGATCGACACAGTCTGATGATGACGTGTAATGTAGTTCTTACTGCTCTGTTGATATCACCGACGCAGACCCAGTAGTCCGCCACCTTGGTGTCCTGGCTGTTGTGCATCTTGTGGGCGACCGCCACCGCCCACTTGGAGTGGTCGTTGTGCGACGTGAAGGACATCTTGGCTATCGGAAACTTCAGACGCTCGATGTTTCGTACTCTGTTAAAATCAATTAAGCTGATGAATCATTTTTTTGTCGACGGGGGAAAACCTCAAGATGCCTTCTGGGAGGAAAGTGGGCCTTGCTAAAACTAGCAGGGCTCGACGGACTAAAGCATATATTTTACTTCGCCTTTGTACATATATTTTACCGTATAAAATAACATTAAACTGTTGAAGATGTATGGCTGTTAAAAAGAGGTGTACCATCTATAGGCCACACACATATCGGATAAATACGGATCGATTTTCACAGGAATATAGCTGAAATAATTAGGAGTAACTTACTACTATTATTTTAGAAATTTTAAATAAATAGTTTCTAATCGCGGGTATCACCGTTCAAAAACCGCTCAAGGAGAGCACTTCCCGGGGGTTACTCCCTCCCCCCCTGTACCCTCGCAGTGCAAGGCGACAAGGGTCAGCCGATGTCACCTTCTTCCCTGGTCCACCTTGGCGGACGACAAAGGCCCCCACCCTTGTCGCCCAGTGAACCCGACGCCCTTTTTAGTCGCCTTCTACGACAGGCAGGGGACACCGTAGTCTTATTCTTGAGAGCGCAGAACTACAGGGCTGTAATATCCGCCTACAGAGCGGTAAAGAAGAAGAAGATAAACTTACTGGAAATTTCTCGTGCACTCTGAATCTAGTGTTCCCGGTCCGTTAGTCCACGATTCCACAAGGAGATCAGACTGCAACACCTCCGCCACCAGCCCGCTGTACAAGTCATCGTTGAACATCGCACTTTTAGCGAATGACAGAAATTTCCTGCCAACTAGTGTTTCAAAGCTTTCTATGTGGTACCTGAAAACAATTACGCCCTATATATTACGTAGAACGTTGTAAATTCGGTTTCCTATCGAGTCAGTGTGAGTCGGCCATCTGATCGATTCATGATCCGGAATTCGAAATTCTCAGAGAGTCAAAACGCTCGCAAAGCAAAGGCTCTCCAAAGTGAATCTTTACTATCTTTTTAAAAACCCGTTGTGACTCTAAATACAGTATAGCAATATAACACAGTGTAGTACCTTCCTTCTTCTTGAAGGAAGGATATGGCAGCTCAGAGAACTGAGTGGCGGAACCTTGTAAGAGAAAGGGTGTACGCTTTTGAGCAGAAGCGCAGGTCTTAGACGAAAAGCGTGACACCGTGAAGGCTCGACAACGAGCTGCTATATCCTATAACATCAGAAACGGTGTGCTTACGTGCGCCCAATGCGGGCACACTTTTACAAGGAAGAGTGGTTATGCAAGCCACTTGAGGGCACACTCAAGAGCTGCGGGACCTGGCTCATGACTTGGCAGTCCTGAAGCGTCGCCGTGGCCGAAACCGGCACCACATAATCATCATCATCATCAATGTAGTACTGTGAGTGTAGATGGCTTTAGTGGAGTAAAATTGTGGCAGCCTTCGGGCTAAAAATACATCCAAAAGCCTCTTTGTGCTGAATATAACCTTTTATAAACTTCAAGGAATAAGAAACTCAAACAAATAATTCTGTGAAAATATGTCGCAATAAAAGCTGAGATATTCTCATCCTGTCAATGTTATCGTTCGCCTGCGTGCTCTCAGCGACTCAATAGCGTACATAAAATAAAATCTTATCACAGTTACATGGATAATAATGGAAATGAAAATATTATTCATTCAATAGTTGGATAATAAATGGTCCTTCGAGCCAGATCAGAGACTAGATTAACTATATCCTCAGGACACCGAAACTTAACATATACACTCTCGTCTTCTTAAATTGTTAGCTACAGTGACTTATAAGATTTTAACGAGTAAGATTAAGATTTTGCCTGGTGTATAGCATTGTATAGCATGTAGCATTACCATTATTTTGCCCGGAGCACTTGCAAGTAGTGCAAAAAGGCACATGCTTACATAACTATTAAGTTCTGAGGATTATTTGGTCAATATATTTACAGCGACTTCGCTGTAAATATATTGATTTAGATTGATAATCATTTCGGTTAAGTCTCCTTAATAAATAAATAATTGAAAGTAGGAAAAAGTTAAAAGCTTAAAAACCTATGTTTAGATTACTTTCCAAAGATTTCTTATATTTACCCAAACTACACGTGAAACTATTATGGAATTTTAGGAATCCATCTAGGTCACGAGGATCAGCGAGAATGCTAGGGGAGGAATTCCTTCACCTGTACGTGCTGCAACTCAAAGGCAAACACGACGTGCAGAGCACACAGGACACTGGTTCGTTCCACTGGAGTTCCCAGAGAGCTCAATGTACTGACGATGGCCATCAGGGGTTTTTCGTGAGTAGAAACTTCGTCACATGCCAGAAGCCGAAATATCTTTAATCATTCCCCCCAATAAATTTGCTGTTGCAATTTTATGTGCTGATTTACCACGCGGTCGGCAGTGAAGGAAAACATCGTGAGGAAACCTGAATGTTTTAGAAAATTTTCATAAGGCATGTGAAGTCTGCCAATCCGGACATAGGCCTCGTGGCGGACTTATACTCTCTTATGCACTTATACTCTCTTTATAGAGAAGACCTGTGCCCAGCAGTGGGACATATATTATAAATATAAAGGTTGTAACTTTAACTTAACAGTCATTGAATCTTTATAACGTATATAGAATATGTCATCCTCAAAGAAGAGTTGAAGCAAAGGAAGCGGGATTGTTAGTACACGCAGACGTAATTATAGATCTTATTTTTTTTATATAGAATAGGTTGGTACGCAATTAATGTTCGCCATAACTCTGGATATACTCAAAAGGTAATAAGAGCAAAGGACTCTTGTATATTAAACATTAAATCTAAACATAACCGTAATGGATTCCAAAATGACGTCAACGGTTATAATAATATGTTTTGATCTAAGCTAAAGTATACTCACCAGGGCGATGCGTCAATTGTTTTGTTATGAACCACGTCGACTAAATTGGGGAGTTCACTGTCAAAGTCTTGTGGCATATGATAGTACACAATAAGGGGCTCATTGTATTTTAGTTGGGTTGCAATCTGATTGAGCGTTGAAGTCTGGACGGATACACATAAGAATGATTGTCCATATTTAGTCCCCGTGGTCGGATAGTTATATGACGAAACATTAAGCCCATGAACTGGAAAAAAGGAAATTGTATTTGATTTTGGAATTTGGCGAAAGTGACCAAATACGGTACGGTACGGTTTTAACCGACTTCAAAAAAAGGTAGTTCTCTTGTGCACTCTTAGCACCGTCATTTATGAATTATTCTTGTTCCAATGGGTCCCTACTCTCCTATTCAATACGGTTCCTTTTTTATTTACCACGGTTTCCAAAGATGTTCCAGAGAACTCCTAAAAGTCTTATGGAAGAATGTTTTTTATTGAGGTACTGGCAGGTTTAATACAATCTATGACTAGTTAAGTGCTTGTTAACGAAAACGAACTCGAACGTCAAAGAAGAAAGAGAATATCGGCGCCGGTACTTCGTAATATAACATTAAAAACGGACGAATTGACAACCTCCTTTTTTAAAGTCGGTTAAAAACACAGTATATAGCAAGTGATGAACACATGCAAAATGTGCTTTAATTATATATAGTATTAAGGTATTTTATAATATGGTATGTTAGTATTACTTTTTTAATAGTATAGTTTTTGATTAGTATTTATCTATAGGCAGAGTCCTCAAATTCTTCGGACACACAGTGAGGCGAGACCCAGAGAGTCTGGAAAGGCTGATTATTACTGGTTGTATCGAAGGAAAGAGAGCGAGAGGGCGGTCTCCTACAAGATGGACACACACAACTCAGGACGCTATAGGAGCTACCCTAAAATCATCCATCCAAATGGCGCAATAGAGAAATGTCTGGAAAGAAATGGTGGCCAGGGCAATACACCATAGTCACTTTTCTCAGTCATGAGGTTAGTATACGACATATTAGATGTTAGTATTAGTGATTACTTTATACTTACTATCAGGCAGCGGAGGAAACCTCGGAACAGAATGAACGAGCCATAGAGCAGTAAACTTGTCGCCCAAGATCACACCTTTAGTATGGCCGCTCTCAACTCGAGACTTCATGAATTTTGAATGCATTTTGCACATTTCCGCTAAATCGTAATCGTCGTAGTACTTATCACCGAGCTTGAATTTCTTGAATTTCTTTACCCCAGCTTGATTCATTTGGCCTTAGAAGCAATTAATTTTGTTATGTTAAGGACTATTTTATTATTTTTATTTTATTATGTTTAAAATTTATGAATAGAAGTAGAGCATATCACAGCGCCATACAAATTTTAGAGAATAATATTTGTTCTTCGTTTAAGTGAACTTTATTGTTGTATTTAAGTTTAAACCCTGCCAATGGAATCTCATTGGAGCAGTTGTATCAACTTTATTTCTCAAACCACAGTGTGTAAAGATATTTTGTTTGCCAAACAAAAATCAACAAAATAACTGTTCAATATACACTTTTCACATTCACTCAATTGTTATTCCGATAAAAATCTGTATTATCCTGTTTGATAATTTCTTTTTAATGAATAAATACCTCTTTTGCTCTTGGAATACATCTCAGCAACAGATTGGAGAATGTCTGGTTGATGCTCTGTGGCAGGTGGCTGATCATTGTACACCAAAGAAATTATATTTTTATCCTGTAAATAAAAACATACAGGTAATTATTATATGCAATTAGTGCATATACATATACACAGTTAATCTGATTGGACTAAGTAGAACTTCAAGGGATGGGAACTAAAATGACAGATATACAAAGATTTTGAGTTATGGAGAATAAAGTTAATCAGAGATGTATGCCTATCACAACATGTATAGCACGAGATTTAACATAACAAAAATTAAATTATTTTTTGGAAATTATTTTATTCATAGAGGTAAGTTATTACTAAATAATAAAAAAACATTTAAAAACAGAAATAGCTTACATCTTAAGCCATATTATGTTGCTATATATTGCACACAATTTTTAGTATTTTAAAATTACATATATAAAGTTGCTTTGCTTACTTGATACAAAGGCATCAACGTCTTTCCGACCATGGACCGAGAGTCACTTATGGCTAAGTCTGACATAATCCATCCTCCTCGTAATTTTGAAGGAGTGAGGTACATATAAGCTACTCCTCTTCTCACCAAGGGGTTCAAGTGATTCTTCTCCCGTGGCAGTTTATACACATAGAACCTGAAGTTAATTAAACAATTTGTATACTAGATTTTTATATGTATTTTTGTGATTTTATTGGTTGTTCACTCTAACAAAAACAACTATTCCCAAATAAATAAAAAAAAACAACTAGGAGATCTGTTTATTTTGTTATCCATTCATTACAATCACCTCATTTAACATATCTTTTAAGGGAGTATAATATATATAATGTATGCTACCAATGAAATGAACTATTAACTTCACGGTTAATTTTGATGTCTTATTCTAATTTTCTTTGTCCTGTAATATGCTCTTATAGAAAAATTAGTTTAGTTCTGTGCATTAACATAACATTTATTATATTAATAGTGTAAAAAAATTCTAATGATCTTGTTTATATGGACCATTTATTTTAAAAGTGGTGTAAGCCCCTCTTGTTTCAAAATAAATTGATAACTATGCAATTTCTATTACCGCCCAGTTTTAAATTGTTTAATATATGGAATTTTTTAAGAATTTAAACATGGGCATAATTGTATTTAAAAAGTACATTAAATTAAACATCAATTACAAATCTTTACCACTTTAAAATTAAACCATAAAATTTTGACACAGTATCAAGAACTTTAAGTACTAAAATGTAAATATTATTTAACCACTTTAAGTGTACGTAAATGTAACTGAGCGAGAGTATTTATGAGGGTGTATTCTAAGTTCTTAATGAGGTACCAAAAGTGATATTAATTTCATTTATATAGTTTAATAATCATATTCTTTGTTAAAGTTTTTATAGGTACGCAACGACGGTGACTCATTTTAAGATTTGTTGTTTATTGTTATTAAAGTTAAAAGAACTAGTAAACATTTAAAAAACTTACCAATCAACTGGTTCTCCCCGTTCATTTCTGCACTGAGGTGTCAAACTAATGCACTCAGTCAAAATTAACGAAAATACCACCAGTAATGCAAAGCTGTGCATCGCGAGACGTGTTTACTTCATGAAAGCCTCCCGCGAAGTAATAGGAGACTCAGGAAGTTAACATTAGAGTTGTTTATGATGTCATGCAATTTGAACATAGAATGTATCTACAAAGACTGCAAACAATAATTTGTTTATAAAACATTGTTAAATTGTTTCCTTTCGTGTATACAAATTGATATGACGAATCGCCCGGAAAGTCAGTGATAGACAGTGCCATTATTTACTTTTGTTTGTTAACAGGGTTTATAAAATATTTGTTATTGTTTACCGAATGATAACTGTCAAAAACTAAAAGTTTTGAAACAAATGAACATTAGATTTCACAAACTTGTTATCAACTTTGTTACTAATTTAAAGTGAAATTAAATGATAATAAAAATAAAATGTTTTAATTTTAATAATTATGTTTAGACAAAATTAACTGCAGCAGCAAAATTTATAAGATTTTCAATTTATTAATAAGTTCTCAAAACCGCTTAAGATTGCCGAGAAAGATTAGAGATGTTGCTACATTTTAAGTTGTGCATTTTTAGTTTTAGAATGTCCCTGAGATATCCATGAAAAAGCAACTGAACAAAACCGTGGTACGGCCACTCGGGCGAAATGCTAACGTGTATCAGTAACCCTCTAAGACGAAATTATCCCTCAACGGGGGCCCTTCTGTTGAGTTACTAGCAAAAGATATTCAGGCTTAGGCACCTAAGAGCTATGCCACAAATCCGTTGAAGCAATAAAAGTCAGCTGCTAATCTGTGTAGTTCGTCCAAAAAAATATAATTTTCATTTAATTTAACAATTTGCAATTTAAATGCAAAATAATTAATTATATTAAATCTTATATTTCATCTGCTGCACTCAGCTCCTGTCGTTGCTCTACGTTGTAAGAAAAATTATGCCAGTAAAAATATACGTTAATATAGCTCGGTCACCTTTCAACGGGGTAAAGTAAAAGTATATGGACTAAGCCTGTGCCGAATGAACGGAATTACGACACCATAAGGCTCTTCAATGGGATGATTAGGTTGACGTTTCCACGATTGTAGGTTGTTGTTATTTATATATTTTGTAACGGGGTCGACAGAGACAAGAAGTAATAGTTGTCCTCTTTCCACCAACTGTATTAGGTCCCAAATGTAACAGGCGGTAGGCTCATCGCTTACAGTGTATACAATAAGAAACCGAAAAATTAAGTCATTTTTCGATTAGGATGCGGGCGATCGTAAAGTCGAACGCTTAACGATGGCTTTATATTGTAATAACCTGAGGTTATTACAATTTCGAGACACCGAACAATTTACAATTTTGCGGGCGGTGTTCGAATACCAGTCGACATGTTCGAATTAAATGTTATTTTCTGAATCATTTCATAAAATTTTTGTTCGTTGTACGGCGTTTGGTTAAAAGGTAACCTGTAAACTCGATGTACTGTAAATCTACTCATTCAAAAACTTCAGAGCTTATTTTTATAGATTTTTGAAATTAGAAGGCCTCAATGAAGTCTACTTTGTGAAATACATCATCAGTCAATTTTTTTAACGAATTCGTACACCATCCTCAATCCAGTTATTTTAAGGATTTTGGGAATATAATATCAATAGACTAGTTCACGTTCTACGCAATCGAGTTTTTTTTAAAGAATGCTAACAATAATTTTTTTTTTCGCAAATATTAACATTATTATTAACCATTCCAAATAAGCTACCATTAACTATTAGGCTATTGGCGCTTCATTGAGAAGAGTGTTTAAATTCGCCATTGTATCCAATGAGTGATGTGTACGAAGTTTTAACATTTACTTTGTGTAGAATAAAGAGTAGACATTGAGGAAAATATTTTTTATTGTATAGTTCGCTTTGAAAGCATAAATTATCACACGACTCACAAAATGGAAGACATTAGAATGTTTAGTTTTCGAATACAAAAATAAATGCTCTGCGACATTTTTGCTTACGATAACTTTTTAATAACAACTAACCAATCCTTATCCGCGTAACACAAGAAACATATTAGACTCAAGTAAGATTTTATTAAAAGTGTGTTACATGATTTATTGTTGAGTAGGCATGGAAACGGCAGCTTTAGCATGAGATACATCACTCTGCCTCCAGAAGGAAACAACAGTCTTCAACTCTGTATAGAAATCAATTCCTTGCTTGCCGCAAAAGTGGTTGGTGCCGAGGAAACTACCCCTAGTGCCTGTGAACGAAAACATCGAGAGGGGCACAGGTATTGGCACGTTGACTCCGACTTGCCCGACATCAATCTCTGCAGAGAACTTCCTTGCGGTGGCACCATTTGTTGTGAATATAGCAGTTCCGTTACCATAGGGATTGGAGTTGATCATTTGAATGGCATCATCTATTGTGTCCACAAACAAACAGACCAGAACGGGGCCAAAGATCTCCTCCTTGTAGCATTCCATACTTGGTTTGACATCAGTTAGGATTGTTGGTCCGACAAAGTTGCCCTTCTCGAAGCCTGACACTTTGATACTGCGTCCATCGAGCACTAATTTTGCACCCTCTTTAACTCCTGTAATGTATTTAATTATTTATATAAATAATGTTTGTTTAAATGAGTTTGTCTAAATCACTTCGACGGTAGAAAGCAGATATTATATTTCATATCTATAAATTACTTATTGGTATGGAATTGTTTTTATTAGAATGCGCCAATGAGTTGACCAAAGAAACAACCTTCACAAAAAGCAAAAAGCCTCGTTAAAAAATAATGCATTGAATTTTATCTAGTTTTTCGGCTCTGGTGTTGGCATATTTCGAGATACGACGTTTCCGCTTTCTAACATCGACTAGTCATAATTAACAGGCGACGACAATGGGCTCACCTCTTGTCACATATCGGTGAAATGTAGATAGCGATCGTTCTCTCCGTCTCTGTTATTATGGAGACCGCATTGACTCGAGATTTTATTTTTTTAATTAATTGAAGATAAATTATTTAAATATTAATTAAAAAAACTATATGATGATACTGATTTCTGAAATACTTTATACCTGACTCAACAAGCCTGAGAATTCGTTCTTTAGCTTTAGCAGAGATAACAGGGCCAACGTCAGTGCCGGGCACGTGGCCAGCATTCACTTTAAGGGCTTGTGCTCTGTTCACCAGGTCAGGGATCCATTCTTTAGCTTCACCTAGAATAGAATAGAAGTTTTACTATTCTTTATTTATAAGCGAGTGGACGTTCTACATGTGAGGTTGAAATACCAGCCAAGTTAAATTTAGATAATGCATGTATTTATAGACTTACGTCCTGTGTTTATACAAATGGTAGTACCTTTTTTTTTTTTTTCCATTCCCCAACATGTTTGGTTAGGGACCTAATTATCGACATGTTACAAACTATTACATATATTATTCCTGTATATATAGATTTTAATTTTTAACAATATTCTCCTATTTCTTATATTTTATTGACTTAGTTTTTAATTTTACATCTTTTGGTGATCTTGGAACAATTTTCAAATGTTCCTCGATACATCCTTAATGATGGTAAATGGTAGTACCTAATGGGCAAGAGTTCGACTTTACAACCTCATAGTCAGTAGTTCGAATCCTAGCTGGCTTTTATCAATGAGTTCGCTTTCGTACATACAAAACATCACTTGCTAAAATTTACTTCTGCAGTCCTCGGCTATGGCTCCTCTACCAATTGTAGTGCATGCACAGTCTATATAATGTCAAATATAATTGTAATCCATTTAGCTCAGTAAGAGATTAACATCTCTTACAATATTAGAAGAGCAATGTGTACAACATAATGTGTAAATGTTATTAATACTATGTAGAGATGAAATCTGTGTCCAAATGTGGGACATATATCACTTGTTCACATTCTCGTTTTTATAAACTCTCACCTACTTTTTAATGCTATCAAGTAGACAGAGACAGCTTTCGCTCTCAGCTTTTCATCAAGCTTTTTTCAGGCTATCTCCGCTTTTCCCTCGTCCAAATATCGATATAAACCTGAGCTAGAAGCATACCGACAAACACAGCAGTGCTGAGGGCCATGCAACGCTGCCCGGCTGCACCGAAAGCCGCGCCTGCTAGTTGATTGAGGGTATGTTCCTTGTTGGCATCCGGCATGATGACGCCGTGATTTTTGGCACCCATGTTGCTCTGCACCCTTTTGCCTATAACAAATATTTGCCTATACAATAAAGAGAATATAGTCATTTTCTCGTTTCAAATGGCTGAAGAAGTTTTTATACACTTAATAACTTAGTCATTCGCAAAGGTCACCAACACCTTTTTTTTTGTTAACAGGGAGAAAATCTTCAAAAAAATACCCCGTCTTCTTTGGGGAAGGCGACGGTAATGTGGGGTTTTTACCCACTAAAACCTCCTCTGTGGCCCTTTCCTCGGTGCATGAGGAGAGGCTCCGGGATTTCCAGCGCACCGGATCCCCTCTGCACTATGCTCAAGGAGAGCACTTCCCGGAGAGGTTACTCCTAGGAAGCGCAAAGCGACACGGGCCAGCCGATGTCGCCTTCTTCCCGGGTCCACCTTGGTGGACAACAAATGCCTTGGCTGACAAAAACTTTTAGTCGCCTTCTAAGACCAGCAGGGGATACCGTAGTAGGACCTTGGTCCTCGCAGTTATCATAAACAACCATAACAGAGAACAAAGAGGTTATAGTTATTTTGTTACCAGCCAGGAAGTCGGAAAATTCTATAACGATAGTTGTTTGAACAAAACTGTGATACAAAACGAATTAAGAAGGTAAATAATAGATTACCGGCTGCAGATGCCCTGGTATAGATATGTTTACCAGCTCCATCACCACCAACAAAAGATACGGCTTTGATGTCAGGATGGTCACAGATGAAGTTTACTGAATCGTGTGTACCGTGAATCACCTAAAACAGATTTTCAGACAAGTTTTCAGTAAACCAATAAGTATATAAATACCACTGAAAATAAATATATTTAAAACTGCTTGCCTTGGATAAGCTTTTATTGACTCTAATTGTTAGTTTTATTAAATACTGTGTGTTATTTAAATGATTTTTATTACATTTTATTGATGATTTTAATCACAGGCTCATAGAAAAGTTATGATATAAATGACTGTCTATTCAAAGGTGGAGACCACTTTTAGGAATAAGACCGCCTATTGTGTATGCAATAATAATAATTCTTCGTCATTCACATCATATTCTATTTATGAATAGGGATCTCCCAGACAACTACCAGGGTTCAACGTCCCACTAAGTATATCCCTCTTTGCCTGGTCTCTGGCATCCTCTCATATGAGATTTTCCTTTAGCATATTAACATCACAGCAATTCATTGTTTTGTGATGTACATTTTAATTTTGTTCAATATTCATTCATGGTGATTGCCATAACTGTTAATCATAGATAATACATAGATTTCCTGGCTGTGTATGGCTATTGTAGCAGGCTACAACATGCATACTGGAAACATGATGTTGTAAAAAATAAAATTAATTTACATTGGCTACGCCAGGAGGAGCACCGGCTTCTTGCAGAAGTTCCATCATGAGCAGAGTTGCTCCGGGATCTTGCTCCGAAGGTTTGATGAGGCAAGTGTTGCCCGTTACCAGTGCAGGTGGGAACATCCATAAAGGTATCATCACTGGGAAGTTGAAAGCAGCAACACCTGGAGAAATAACGATTATAAGATGTATTTGCTCATAGACTACTTGTTAGAAGATTCTGTAGTCTGTTGAAAATATAATAAAGCACAATTTTTACTCAATTTCAAAAAAAGGAAAATGATCTCAATTCATCATTCTCATTCTGTTATTTTTTTTAATGTTTGTGCACTACCATCATTTATGAATGGATTTTTAATTTTTTTAGGTGAAAAAGTTAACTTCCAATTTGTCCCCATTTTCATTTTATATACATATATTTTTTATACCTTGGGTTCCGAAGATATGCCAAGAAACTTAAAATTAATTGTATAGAAAAATGTTTTTGTTTGACATTTTGGTACATACTCCTTAACGAAAACTAGCACGAACATAATACGCGCCTTCGTAATATAACTAAGATACTCTAGAAATGGAAGACAGCGTCCATGCTTATATTTAATCTGTTTCTGACGATGTCGATTTCTATTATACTTGATGTAGTAGACTCACCCCCAACAACACCCAGAGGCACTTTGTAGCTATGGGTATCCATATCCTTGGCTATGTTTTGAATACAGTCACCGAGCTGCAACGACGTGATGCTGCAACAATGTTCCACCAGTTCTGCAACAATGTTTTACAAATAATAATAAATTGACTGAAACAGAGTACATTCGCCAGAGAAGGCACGCACGAGGGTCGGGTGACGGACTTTGCCTGTTTTTTTAAACAATGCTATCAATTTTTTTGTTGACTTTTCCAACTATGCTTAAGCTTGTACTAGGAGATGGATCAAGTTCGCCCCCTACAAGGGTTCCCGGTTTGTCGTGCCGGGTGGTCGGGCCACGAAGGGCTGCAACAGGTAACTTCCCGAGCTCGAATGAGTGGTCGGTGTCGATGTGCGTTTGGTCGGCGAAGACAGGACATAACTCGCCCTTACGCGAGTACGCGGTTACGTACGTTCCCACAAGTTAAAAAAAGGAGATGGTTCACGGCAATAGTCGAGTGGTGGACTCGAACCAACGAATTTACGTTTCGCAGACCGTACCCTAAACCTAAACCTGGACTGAAGAAGTGCAAAATGCAATACAGAAGAAGAAAGCTGCTTTCAAAATATGGCAATCGACCCAAACGCCTGAAGATAGAGAAGAGTATAAAAAGATCAAGAAGGACACCAAGAGAAAAATAGCAGTAGAACAAGCGCATGCTCAGAAATCACTATACAGACAATTAGAAACTAAAGAAGGCCAAAAGAGTATTTACAAGCTCGCAAAACAACGTTGTCAAGATACTAAGGATCCAACAAGATGCAAAACCATCAAAAACCAAAGTGGCGACTTGTTATATAAAGACAAAGACATTATAACCACTTGGCATCAGTACTATCAGCAGCTACTGAACCCAAAGTCAGGAACTACGCAACTGCCAGAGATGGAAAAAACGTAGGACTGATCCTCTAATCCATCCAAATGAGGTTAAGACAGCGTTACAAAAGATGTCGAACAAGAAAGCCATAGGACCAGACGGTATCCCGGTGGAAGCTTGGAAATGTTTACGCGAGCGAGGTGTCGCACTACTTACCAACTTTTTTAACTGTATGTTGCTCTCTTCAAAGGTCCCAGATGCTTGGAGATTGAGCACCATAGTTCCTATATATAAGGGTAAAGGTAGTAAGTGCGAGTGCAATAATTATCGCGGAATCAAGCTCATGAGCCACACTATGAAGCTATACGAAAGAGTGATTGATAGCCGCCTAAGATCCGAGTGCTCGCTATCTAAAAATCACTACGGCTTCGTACCCGGCTTGTCAACCATCGATCCAATGTTTGCCCTAAACACAATTGCTGAAGAGTACCGCGCCAAAAACCGATCATTGTATGTGGCCTTCCTAGACATGGAAAAGGCATTTGACTGGGTCCCAAGGGACACGATTTGGTGGAGCCTTCGTAAGAAGAACGTCCCCGAACAGTATGTAAACATCATTGCTGACATGTACAGGGATGCAAGATCGACAATCCGGACGGCAGTGGGTGGGACTAAACCGATAGCGGTCACAGAAGGTGTGCATCAAGGCTCAGTGCTAAGCCCTTATCTGTTTTGCTTGGTTCTAGATTCACTCACCGAGGCAGCGCAATTTTCGGCAGCGTGGACCTTTATATACACAGACGATGTAGCCATCTGCACTGAGAGCCGCGAAAAGTTGCAAGAAACTCTTTTGTCGTGGAAACACCAGTTACAGACCGGTGGCCTAACGCTGAGCGTTGCAAAGACCCAGTTTATGACATTTAATGTCCCAAACTCAAGAGACAGCAATCCGATTCCCATTGATGGACAACTGGTCACCCTGTGCGACCAATACAAATACCTGGGTAATATAATGCACAGCTCTGGGAACTTGGAATGTAACATCCAGCACAGAATAGCCTCAGCGTGGTTGAAATGGCGAGAAGTAACTGGTGTTACCTGTGACAAAAGGATGCCGGTCAGACTGAAAGGTCTGGTCTACAAAACCATCATACGACCGGTCCTTACATATGGCAGCGAAACATGGGCCGTGACTCGGAATAACGTGCATACCATCGAAGTTGCCGAAATGAAAATGCTGAGATGGATGTGTGGCGTAACCAGGCGTGACAAAATTCGCAACGAATTTGTGCGAGGAAGCCTGGGTGTGCGCGACATTGCCGACAAAATGCAGGAGAGTAGGCTGCGATGGTATGGACACGTTAAGAGGAGGCCCTCCGACTACGTAGGGAACCTCGCGCTACAACTTTCCCTTCCCGGTCGAAGATCCAGAGGAAGACCCAAGACAAGGTGGGAGAGTGTGGTGTCGAGAGACATGAGGGAGTGCAACATCGCCAAAGACGATGTCGGGGACAGAGCGAAGTGGAAAGCGAAAATTCGGAAAGCTGACCCCACCACCATGTGGGACCAATAGCATGGAAGAGAGAGAGAGACCGTACCCTAAACCATAAGGCCTGTCCTAAACAAAATGCAAAAGGTAAACAAGATGTGTAAGAATTAGTGGGAGAAGTTTTTCAAAAATTATTTTATTCAAAAAAACTCTCATAAGTGCCCTTTTAGTGGGGTAGACAGAGACAGCAATCGCTGACTGCTTTTCAATAAGCTCATTAGGTCTCATGGTGAAGAGCCATGTACCTAGCTCAAATTTTAGCAGGGGATTTTTTTGTACATAAAAAACGGATTGTCTAGTCCATATTACTTAAATGTAAAATATTAAACTAAATGTTTAGTGACTTCAATGTGACGATAAGTTATCTTAGAGGTAATCAGTGCTGTAGCAAAATTTGATAAACATTACATCACTGTAGGTAATTAGTTTGCCAGCGTTCTTGTGTTATGAAAAAGACATATACACACGTTATCCGCGCTTCATATCAGTACAAAATATATGTATATTACATACAATGTATTTACATAATATGATAATTTACTCACATACCCTATTGCACTGTATTGTAATAAGGTTTTTGAAATTCAAAAACAATTACATTTTACTTACGCCGGATATTATTAAGTACCTGGTGGAAATTTTACATACGACGCTGGAACATTGTATATGTAGGAAATAAACGTAGCGAATATATAAAAATACGTATTTTTTTTTAAATACAATATTTTTTTGCAAATCTCTTGTTAAGCATGTAAGTTGCCTAACATTGATCTAGGCCTGTAGACTGCTCAGTCTGCTGGCTCGTAGAATAAGACTACGGTATCCCCTGCCTGTCGTAGAAAGCGACTAAAAGGGGCCTCGGGTTCACTGAGCGACAAATGTGGGGGCATTTGTCGTCCGCCAGACTGGACCCGGGAAGAAGGAGATATCGGCTGGCTCGTGTCACCTTGCATTGCGAGAGCATAGGAGGGAGGGACTAGTCTCACCCTCCCCGAAAATGTGAACGAACCCCACATAACCCCAGAAGGCGGGGTATCTTGTTGAAGATTTTGCCGCCGCCAACAAAAAAGCCTGTAGACTGTTATTTAATGACATTTTACTATTAAACCAACATCTTTTTTTTTTTTTAATGACGAACTACACAGATTGGCCAGAGAAGCTGGCCTTGATTGCTTCACCGGATTGAGAGGTGGCGTAGCTCTTAGGTCGCTTAGCCTGAACCTCTATCGCTAGTAACTCGACACAAGGGTCCCCGGTGGGGTAACAAAATAAAAAAGCCAAATCTATTATTTATCTGGAATATATAGCTAATCATTATCTTGAGCATAGTACATTATCCGTTTATAAACGGCGTTATATGAGATAACAATTATCTTTCCGGAATAAATAATATTATTTTTTTAAATGTTGTCCTTCCTAATGACGACAAATTGGTTTATACAATACTTACGAATTCCTCTGAGGACATCTCCTTCGGCATCGGCTGTGGTCTTTCCTTGCTCCTCCGTGATCTTTGCTGCCAATTTGCTCTGATTCTCGCGCAGTAAACGAGCGAACCTAAATGGGATATCAGTTAATTTTCTTGAGAAATAGCTAGAAATATACGTAATTAAGATCTTTTCCGCATTGCGTTACACATTATTATTGTTTTTTGGAAGAAAATGGCAAATGAGCATAAGGTTCATATGATCCTATTGTCCAGAAACAACTACTAAAGCGATTGTAGGTAAAGATATTTTTTTTAAATTAGATCGTCGGTATCTCGCTCACCAGGCATTCAACTGTAATTTTTAGTCCATACCCAATTGTACCGACCCTTTTGTACTACTGGTACTGCCACTGTTTGGCGTTCCACAAAATTAATTCTGTAGATAAATAAACCCATTCAATTTAATACAACTGCAACACTCCACATTATTCACTTCGAAGATATTCCGTTCTAACAATGGTCAATTTTGCTGAAATTCATTCGTTTTCATACAGTCACTACAGTGAACTCACTTGAACATGAGCTGTTGACGTGTCATGATGGTACTTTGGCTCCATGATTTGTAAGCTTTTTTCGCCGCCTCTAATGCTGTATTCAATTCTTCTTTAGTAGTTTCTGGTACTCTAAAAATACAGTAGTATTAACATTAATTATTGTTGAGTATGTTTAGGTAGATTTTGACTTGCTTTTGCTTGCAGAAAGTTTATTCGCAACTAACTTTTCGTTAACATATGTCAATGTTATTGTGTGAGTCAACGCAGAGTGTAAGGTGTAAGGTAAACCCCACATAACCGCCGCCTTCCCCCCAGAAGGTGGGGTATCTTTTTGAAGATTTCCTCCCCGTTAACAAAAAAAAAAAAGTGTGTAAGGTGTCCGTGTGTTTGGCATTACGCCGTCTCAATAAAGCGAGTTTATTAGTTATTGGATTATTTTATTCCACAAAATCTACAAGTTATTACACATGTATATTGTGTTTTTTTTTGACGAACTACACAGATTGGCCAGAGAAGCTGGCCTTGACTGCTTCACCGGATTGAGAGGTGGCATAACTCTTAGGTCGCTTAGCCTGAACCTCTATCGCTAGTAACTCGACACAAGGTCCCCGGTGCAGGGTAACCTCGACTTGGACGGTTACTATGTTACGCGTAAGCATTCCGATCCGAGGGCGCCCGAGAGGGCCGAACCACGACTCGGTCGGTTCCTATTTCGCGGATATTAAATATAATGTGTTGATTTGTTGAATTATATGGGGACACATTCTTTAATCTATATAACTTAAAAGATAATGTTCATTGCTATAAATGTATGTATATGTCATATGAAAAATGTTTACTGTAAGACAACATCATTTTCAAGGTAATGATGAAACAACAGTTGAGTTTCTTTGTGTGATAATTAGTACTACATGGATAAAGATATTTACACTTGATGTGATAAACTTACTACAAACACAAGATTTAAGAGAACCACAATTACTATCAATTTGTATGATACCCAAGACACTATACTAAAAATATTTCAAATTTTAGTCAATGACAATTTAACCTATGGACCAAAAAAATTTAATTTGTTTTTATGCTAAATATTTTACTAACCATGGTCAGGAACTTAACATAAAAATACTCAATACAGAAAAAATAAAACCGCTTTCTACCATCTAAATAAACATTGGAATGATATAACCATTTTAGCAAACATTGCTGTTAAACACAGCCATATATAAATTTGTGTCCGTGTACAATAATTGTACATTATACATATAATACTATGTTTATTGTCCCTCAGGTAATGTGTAATGATCCCTACATTGACAAATAAAACTCCAGGTTGAATTACATATACAATATGTATATTTCTTTGATTCATCGAAAGCTAGTATTTATAAACCTCATTTATTACGCATAATAACTATAGTGAAATGCACATAGTATGGACAAGAGTTTATCAGGAAAAAATCAACTAAACCTAATGGGGAACCCTTGGTTGGAAAATTGGAGTTGTCCTTTAATATGTAGGTCAGTAACAGAGAGTAGGATCAAGTTGCATAGTATGCTAGCAACCCGGGTTTGATCCCCGGTGCTGGCACCAATAAATTTGTTGCTGCAATTTTATGTGCTAATTAACCAAGCGCTCGGCGATGAAGGAAAACATCATGAGGAAACCTACATAGCTACCTAGAGAAGGCCTGTGCCCAGCAGTGGGACATATATATTATATATATAAAAAAGGCTGTAACTTAACTTATGTAGGTCAATAGGCATTGATATAATTTAGTTACATTTGCATTAAGTAGGATGGAGCTCACATAACTTATAGAACTTTAGGCCATCTAGCCTGTTCAAAGTTTATAGCTGAACTAGCAAAGGCTCATGTTTTATTAATTAAAGCTGGTAAGTAATGATATGATAAGATTCAAGAAGCTATAAAAATGTAGTGCTTCAACTGTCACAGTAATAATGAACATAAATACAAGATAATTTTTCTTTCATTATCTAAAGTGTTCAGTGATCTTTAAACCTCAAAATATGGTAATTTGATCCACATTTTTTCTTATGCATTGATATGTGATCATTACGAAGTATGCATGGTGCGACTCTGAATTGACAGGGTAAAGAATTGCATGATAAGGAAAAAGTGTAAAAAAAGTGACTAGAATCAAGAAAAGTTTGCATGCATTGTGGTGGGTTGATAAAGAGCGCCCTTAAAGGAGGTTTATGAACCACAGCCCTGGAGTTCTGGGCTCTCAAGAATACGACTACGGTATCCCCTGCCCGTTGTAGAAGGTGACTAAAAGGGGCCTCAGTTTCAATGGACGACAAGGGTGGGGGCCTTTGTCGTCCGCTTAGGTTGACCCGGGAAGAAGGCGACATCGGCTGGCCCGTGTCGCCTTGCATTGCGTGGGCACAGGGGGGGAGGGTGTATCTACCCCTCCGGGACGTGCTCTCTTTGAGCACAGTGCAGAGGGGCTCCGGTGTGTTCCACTGGAGATCCCGGAGCCCCTCGTCATACACCAAGGAAAGGGCCACCGGGAGGTTTTAGTGGGTAATAACCCCACATAACCGCCGCCTTCCCTGGAAGGGGGGGTATCTTTTTTAAAATTTCCTCCCTATTAACAAAAAAAAAGGTTTATGAACCAAATTGGTTAATTAATTACTAATTTTTCTTACCTGCCTATGACATCATTAGTTGCTGGATTTGTAAGCTCAATCCAGTTGTTAGTTTTGGATTCAACAAACTGACCATCTATGTATAATTTTGTGCTGGGCGCAGTGCTACTGTAGCTTCTATGAAGAATAAAGCGAGACTGAAATATATATTAACATGTTATTAGAAAATTTAAACCAAAACCCTCGGTAATTAATTAAATAGATGAGGATAATGTATGATATTAATAAGTAATCTCCTTTTTTCTGGATAAAAATGTTTTTGGAATATATGACTATGAATGTATCCAACATGGTAAAGCAAAAACTGCTAGTACATGAGTAGGATTATTGGAAAATATCCTATTTGAATTATTGATGGAATATAAAGAAACTGGCCGAGACAAATATTCAACTGCGCAACAACAATCCACTAGTCAGCAATGAATAATGGAAACAGTTTAAATACCAAATTACGTGAATGATGTATTAAGTTCTTCTTTGTTTGTTGCGAGAAACGCAGTTCCCAATGTATATTGTGACCGGTTTAAATAAAAAAAACATCGAATTTATTACCTACACATTCAAATTACTCCACACATTGATATAACTATGTTAATGTCGCACAATAATCACTAAAACTTACTTCGTGTTTAATTACTTTCAAGATTGCCGAAGCCATGGTTAAATAATATTAATAAATCTATGAATACGAGCACTGAACATCAGTCGGCTAACAGGTGGGTGCGGGGCCAAGCCGAGTGAACTGATTAAAATACAAGTGTGGAGTTCTGACCTTCAAATGATAAAATTATTCAGATCCAGCGGTCGTCGTCAACTCGGCTGTTTTAATAACTTTCGTATTGATAACGCTCCGTTTCACATTAATTAGTATCATAATACAAGTTGAAATATCGTTAGTTCTAATGGAAAATCCAAGCAAATATAAATAAATTACATGTAAGGTGAATTAAATTTATAATACACATATATCATTTTTAATAGACATAAACGTCACTAAGAAATAACAAATATACCAAAGTAAAAAGTTTATTACTCTTTTATACTCTATGTGTTTAAAAAAATTAGCATGCTCTATTCTCAACTCCGAGGTCAGTCGATAGGATCTTTTATGAAACGATATGAAATATGCACTTCGTTATTTTTAAATCAATGTCAACTAAATTTTACACTAATTTTGACTGCCGATAAGACGTTGACACAATTCGATCTCGTCATGAGTATGACTTATAGTATTGAATCTTTATAATTAGGTGACTGCAATTTTTGCTAGTCCGCAGTACAATCGCCTAGACCGTGTATAAAAAAGTGTGTTATAGCATAAATGTATTTAATATAATGGTGCTGCCTATTGCCTACTATTTAGTAACAGTAATATTATGAAACCTATTCTTACAATGTAATTTGTGAGAGTCCATTTAAATACGAATTATTTTAAAGTAAGTAAACTTTTAGATTTTTTTATTATCAGTTATATATTTAGTTTTTATTATATTATATATCACAGTAATATTATTCCTTTTATCCTGTAGCTGTTTTAAAAATACGTATCAGGTGTAACTCTATTAATCATTAATTACGATTGAATATAATAATTTCAGTATTTTCCAGTAGATGGCGCTCTTTAATATCGTATTGAAGTAGAGATGTAATAATGAGTAAACACATTCCAAGAAACCTTAAAAGTATAGTTGTGAATTTTAGCCTCACTTTTGCTTGAGTATTTAATATATAACTATATTTTTCTACCTACCGGTTTCCCGGCGTAGTACCAGTAACCGCCTCCGAATTCCTCTATTTTGTCCAGTCTTCGGCATTCGTTGTCGTGTGTTTGTTCTTCGCTATATCCGTTTTCACAACGTCCAGCTAGCGTTTCTTGGACCTATCTTCGGCCTTCTTCAGTTTAGGTGGCAAGATTTTATATATACGGTTTGTACTACACTATAGAATTTGAAGTCTGCAATGATGTACAATGTGAATGATAAACACAAATTGTTGCAAAAGAAAACCTTTTTCCTTCCTACCAAGAATAATTCGTTATATCAAAACAGTCAAATGCTACCAAAAATTTGGAATCCTGTGATAATTATAATTTAAAAGAAATCCAAATGCACCACTGCAAATCTGTACTGTGATCTCATTGTCCATAGATGGGAACATAATGAATTTACTTTTTTTATTAAATTAGTCTACAGCGTACGTCAATTACGACATTTGGACGTCAAACAACTTAGTCTTTGCCGTGACCTTAAGCGATGCAATTTGTACTCGTAAATAGATTTGAGATTTGTACAGCAAAATTATTTGTCGGTTACAAGTTTAAATCACACCCATACCTAATATATTTCTTTGTTTTAGATTGTACTGTTAGGTTTTCTGCCTGGTAATTCGTGTAATGCTCATAATCTCCGTTTATTTGTTAAAGGTAAAAAAATATTTTACACTTTTTATTTTATAAATTAAAGCGCTCAACGCGATTCGCCCTTGGATTATTACTATACGGCTCACATCCGGTGGGGTTGTCAGTAGCGGGTCACAAAGGCCCCGTTGATATATCGAACACTGTTAGTACTGTGTTGATAAGCTAACACTTGATCAAACAACCACTCTAGATATATGTATATACAGAGTTATAATGACGCGTTGTCCTTACCGTCGATATAACGTTAGTTTTTAATGTCGCGGGTTTCATCGGTTATAGTGGTGATTTCACTAGCACGGGGCAGATTGAGGTACAACTTCCAGTTTCTAAGTGATATAAAGCGACGAAACATAGCAGAGCAGCCCAGGAATTACTTGAAAGAAAAACCTGCGCAGCACCGCGTTTGTACTAGTCAAGTCTACAGGATAGTATTTCTCTTTAGTGTAATAATCCCACTAGCTACAGCTAGTGTCTGGTGTCTTTCTTTTCGAGCAAAATTTTCATTAGGTTATGACCGTTGTTAGTCTGGGATCTCACAGTTTCACCCGGTTAAGAGGCGGAGCATTTACTATGACGTCACAGAGGAGGCGGCAAGAGGCAAATCTATGAACATGTCGTTTATAGATTTGCGGAAGGCCCATTATCTCTTTCTCCTCGCCTACCACTTCTACTTTTCCTCATCACTAAAAGCTCTGCATTAATCATTTAACATCGAATGGCTATATCATATAATAATATATAATATAATCTAACCATAAAATCCACAAACTAACAGAAAAAAAATGCCAATAATAACAAAACACTTTCCTAACCTAAAAAAAATAATGATCATTACTTTTTTGCTAATACCAGTCCAGATAAATTACACATTCTTTTTTTTAATTATGACGTTTCGCATATTACATAAAAGTATTCGTGACTTGTGCCTCACACCCACTGTTTTAATTATTTAAAAAAATATACCTAAGTTCAACGACCTCTCACGTGATTCATCTAGTTTAAAAATGAAGTATTTATGTAAAACTCAGTTCATTGACAACATTAGACACATGTGCGAAAACAACTGAATCTTCTAGAACTTCTCGTTCTAGTTCGTTAATGTACAAAAAGTATTTGAAAGTGCTCATCTGTTTTTCCTCTGTATCCATTTTAAAAGGTTTTTAAATAAATTTATTTTATACAAAGAATTTACTGACGATATAGAATTTGGAATGGAAACTCGTCCACATTATGCAAGACCGTGTTGATATGATTAGTGGTACCCAAATGGGTGCATTCAACCATTACTGTTTACAAGTTGTTTACGTCTTGGCAACGATTCCAACCTCCAGTCTTTTAGTTCTTAAAGCAGACCAGAGATGAGTGGGTCCAGATTAGCTACTGCTTTTAACCGAATTCAAAATAGGTGGAGGTGCTCAAATCGCCTGTATTGTTTTATCATTGTGCAAATTAATAACTTCGTCATTATTTTTTAATAGTAGGTCCCATGTGCATTTTATTGGTAATGCACTTTGGATACGAAAGATATGTAACTTATAAAAATCCCATGATATCGAATAATCTAATATCGATATATTTCATCCGATAACCAAACATCGAATGTCTTGTTTTGGATTCGAGGTTCGGCCCTCTCGGGCGCCCTCGGATCGGAATGCTTACGCGTAACATAGTAACCGTCCGCCGAGGTTAACCCTCACCGAGGGGACCCTTGTGTCGAGTTACTAGCGATAGAGGTTCAGGCTAAGCGACCTAAGAGCTATGTCACCTCTCAATCCGGTGAAAATAAAAAATTGTTTTGGGCTACTGCATAAACAATACAACAAAACATAAACAAATTACTATATACGCAAAATATTTATATATTTATACAATATATCTAGCGTATATATATTTTTTTATCAATTTTTACTTCACTTTTAGCGTATTAAAGTAAGTTTATTTTTAAGTCTATTTCTTCTTCTTCTTGTAAATTTATTTATTTATTTAATCTTTATTTGCACAAAATAAGAGAGTACAAAAAGGCGGACTTAATGCCAGAAGGGACTAAGTGCCATTACTTGTTTAAGTCTGAATTGTAATACAATTCACACCCCTGTCGGAAATATGCATGGTATGTGCTGATGGGTACTCGGTCGAAAAACCAAGACGCGTGCAGTACAAGATGAACAACTGTAATCTCTGCCTAGTCCTATCAGTCTACGGCGTGAATGCTTTAATTTGTCCGTCTAAACTACGAACTCATTTATTTGTGTAGATACAGTAATGAACAAGCCCAACAATACGTATGTCAGGTTAATGACACTACGTTACAGATGCTATACTCATTTGACATCTGTCAGTGTTTGCAATGTTCATTAGATGTTTAAGTTTTAAATTTACAGTGTACACGAAACGTTGAGAGATACATTCAATATAAGGTCGTTGTTAATTATTTTAGTTTTATGTTTGGTCTGTCGTTTTCGATTGCAACGATCTCAACGTTTTCAACTGCAACGGCCGCATCAAAAGAGAAAATTATAGATTACAACCTAAAAATGGCTATGAGAAACAGGGAGCAGAGGTCGCGGAGAATCTAACAATGCAACGGGGCGTCTCCGTCTCTCTCCTTCAAAAATCAGGCATAAAAATATATATATTTATTTATTTATTCTTTATTTGCACACAATATAAAAAAAGATACAAATAGGCGGATTTAATGCCAGTCTACCTTGGGGTTAGACTGTAGACAGTAGAGACAAAGTAACGGGTGCAAGTTATGTGAGAAAATAATAAATAAAGAAGAAAACTATAATAAATGCATGCATATATAATATACATACCTACTTACAAATATATAAACATAATAATTATACATAATAATAAATAGATACGTATATAAATACATATATCTAATTATAGATGGATAGGGACAGCAATTGTCAAATTATTCCTTGCCTAGGTAAAGCTTCCATAGTAAATGTTTGAAAGTAGATTTAGTTCCAGCTGTACGTACATTTGTTGGCAGCGCATTCCAGAGTCTTATTGCGTTAAAGGTAAAAGATTTATGCATAAAATCAGTATGATAGGAAGAAATATGGAGAAAGTTACTATCAGTGGAATGAAGACAACGGTTGTGTGATTCACCCTGATACTGAAATTTACATTTCAAGTATTCAGGTGCAAATGGATCACGTAAAATAGAAAATAATGTACAGTGTTCTGAAGGATCGTCGATCAGACATTGGAAGCCACTTAAGCTGTGAGCGAAAGAAAGAAATATGGTCGTACTTGCGTATGCCAAAGATGAAGCGAATAGAATTGTTGAGAAAGCGATCCAATTTGCTAAGAAGTTCTTGAGTAAGATCAGTATAGCTTAATACTTACGGCAAAGGAGTGGAATAAGTTGCCGGCGTCAGTCTTTCCGTCCAATTACGACGTGGGAGCCTTCAAGAGTAGAGTGAATAGGCACTTACTAAACTAGCGCGTACTATCTTTCGACTATATCACCACTTAACACCAGGTGGGATCATGGTCAAGCGCTAGTTTAAACGCATAAAAAATAAAAATAAAAAAATCCAGTAAAGGTAAGATCAAGGTCTGAATAAGTATGTAGTATATATGTAGTAACTGTAGAGGTAACTGTACTTATTAAAAAAAAAAACAAAGTAACCATTTCAAGAACATTAAAAAAGGGCACGGACACAAGTCTGTGGTTGCGTTTTATTGAAAGAAAAAAAACCTGCGACAATGAGGAACATCGTGTGTGCCTAATATTTGAATGCAGTGCTTAAAATAATGACCACATACGTTGCCTTACTACTTAGCTTTGATTAGGCTAAATATTAGGTAATATAGAACATGTCAATTTTATCTCTGGGCAGAGGGAGGATATTTGAAAAATAGAAAGAGATGGATAGACAGCGAAAATAGGAAAAATGGATTAAATTGGACTGTATCTAATTTTAATCCATACTATGTAAACATAAATGTGAAAATCAAGAAGATTAAGGTTTATTATTACATGTCTGTGTATAGTACATTATTTTCAATACCATACATTTTTTCTAAACATTTAGTCAGTGTACGACAATGATGCTGCCTAGGAAGGCTATATTATTATTGAAATTTAGTCAGTTGAAGGACGATAAGCGGGGTAATTTTGGTGTATCTGACGTATAAACAATTCTACCTCTTTATAATATTAGTACAGATGACGCAGGAGTACCAGCGGTGATAAGTAAACAGTACATGCTATTTGTGTCACATAGCGCAACCGGAGTGGTCGTGTCAGTGTCAATAATTAAATCCTCACCTTATACTGAAATGCGTGAAAACGAGATCGGTGCTCGTGCATACGCACAGCTTGCGTGATAAAGAGGTCGTTGACCGAGCTATCGGTCACAGACGCGGTCCGTCGCTGTGGCAAATGACTTACGCATATACAAACATTTAAGTACACGCATGCTTGTAATAACCTAAGAAGTGAGCAAAGGTTTTATTAAGCTACCTGAGAGACATATAGAAGTAAGGGAACAATACTAAGGTTAATTGATTTTAAAAGTCTATTTACCTCCAAACACAAAAACCGATTTCAATCAAATTATTGATGGATTTAATTGGTCAGAATTTGACGAAATTGAAAATAACCACACGGGAATAAAGTTCTGAGGTAACATACATAAAATACGAGTCGAATTGAGAACCTCCTAATTTTTTGAAATCGGTTGAAAAGCGTTCCTATCACAACGTCAATGTTTTTGAAGTTGGTGGAATATTAGCTGTGTAATAGTTTTGCTTTTTATCTAAAGTAACTGTCACGTTGTGCCTTCTTGAGCATGTTCGTGGGCCTAGGCCAACAATAAGGCTTAGGTTCTTTATCTACTCTTGGTTAACTTTTAAATTTTGCTTGACCTTAGAGTGAGTCTTTAGAATTCATTTGATCGATGCGGTTTCACTAAATAACGACCGATGCCACCAAGATTAGGTTCTTTCCCCGTTCACCTTGTAACTTTGAAATAGGTACCAACTAAATCGTAAACAAGTATATTTAAGAGCAAAATATAAATCAAACGTTGAACCCTATTACACATGGACGCCCTCTTTGTATTTACAAAATATCGTAATATAAGGAAATAGAATTGATCAAATTCTCATCGGTCGGCATGATATTGAGTTATTCGTTTATTTGTGGCGCTTAAACGTGATGAAAACTTAACACTCATATGGTTTTCTCATGAATGCCACTGTCTGAATGGGATAAAATGTTTGGAATTGGGCCACACGGGAGGCACCAGCTTTCAAATAACAAAGAATCATCAAAATGGCTTCACCCAGTCGAAAAATATTAGGTAACAAACATTAAAAATATACAGACGAATTGAGACCGTCCCCCTTTTTTGAAGTCGGTTGAAAAAAAACCTTTGGCCGATCATTTGTTTGAGCTAATAACGTGGAAATATTTTTTTTTCTAGTGTATTGATGATGATTATACTGGAATATTTTTTGTATTCCAAAAAAATTTATTAACGGTCATTTATGCCTAGCTGATTTGTAGTCGGTTTGTTTTTAGACGTAAATATTTCTTACTTCTATTTATTTTGCTTCAATGAATGAATAAGTTAAATCAATAATTATTTTTTATAAATTTAATTAACAGGATGTGGCACTGTTTATAAATTGTTCGTGCACTGTGAACTTGTTAAATGGGTACGTATAGAGATAATGCAGCACGTAGTCATCAACAATGCAGGACGCCACAACGTCTCGTTTTATTCATTCTAAATTCAAATGATGTACATATTTATATATTAAATTAATTCGTATACAATATGTAAATTAGAAAATAATTCGAAATTTTAATTCAACGCAGTGATTGCCTGACTGCTGGCTATGGTCGTCGGTTGGAATCTCGAGATCCAAAGTATATTTACGAGTAAAAACTAAACTTACTTTTCTTTCTATGTTTATTAATGAATTATCATAGTCATATTACGAAGTTAGGTTAGGCTATAGTTGTTTTCCTTCACATTCGTGGTCGTTGTCGTTAAGGGGTATTTAGCTAGTATTGTTTAGTAGTATTTCATACATCAATATGCCATCGGAACCCAAGAACTTATGCCAACAAAATTAATAAAAATACTCTCACGTCCCTAGAGCCTCGCGGGTAGATAGAGACTGACTTCCCGAAGTGGCATTAAAGTTAGTTTAGCTTTGAATGTCTCTTAGATTATCCGTGAAATAGCAACCGACCAAGTCGTGGTTCGGCCCTCTCGGGCGCCCTCGGATCGACATGCTTACGCGTAACATAGTAACCGTCCAAGCCGAGGTTACCCCTCACCGGGGACCCTTGTGTCGAGTTACTAGCGATAGAGGTTCAGGCTAAGCTACCTAAGAGCTATGCCACCTCTCAATACGGTGAAGCAGTCAAGGCCAACTTCTCTGGCCAATCTGTGTAGTTCGTCATAAAAAGATAGAGACAGCAATCGTTGTCCACTTTTGAAGAACCATATTAGGTCCCATTAATGGCACACATGTAAATTATTAAAATTTTGAATATTTCACGTAATTGAAAACCATTTAAGCAAGAAAATACTATCAATAGAGAGCACTATGAACGCGCAAATTTTGAAGAAAAGTCGGTTAAAAACAGAAAAAGTTATTTTATATTAATTACTTTTCAGTTCGTCAATGTGCTTTACTTATTGCATGTTTATTTGTAATATTCCACACAGTACAGTTTATCATTGTGCCGAGTGTAGACGACATATACAAGTTAGAATCAGGCCTGCATTAGACAATCTGCGTCTGGCAATCAGTCTATACTATTTTCGCCACATTTACAGCTGATGATCTCGCGCAGATGTATTCAAACGTTATTCAATGGGCACGTAGCGGTATTAAAAACAAGTTTTTGTTTTTATACAATGTTTATATGTTATCATTTATATTAACTTAGGCCTGTTACGACGAAGAAGGCGACATCGGCCGGCCCGTGTCGCCTTGCACTGCGAGGGCACAGGGGAGGGAGTAACCTCCCCCCTGGGAAGTGCTCTCCTTGAGCACAGTGCAGAGGGGCTCCGGTGCGTTCCACTGGAGATCCCGGAGCCCCTCACCATGCACCGAGGAAGGGCCACGGCGAGGTTTTAGTGGGTAAAAACCTCACATAACCGCCGCCTTCCCATCTTTCTGAAGATTTCCTCCTCGTTAACAAAAAAAAAACGCCTGTTATGACATTATAATTAGAGTCAATCTAATTTTCGCAAGTATTTTTTTATGGTTATTGCGTAAAAAAATACTTGCTAAAATTGGGAACCGGACGCATTGAAAATCCAACCATAAGATCGTATACTCGAACGCTTAGCTATTTGGTTATTACGCCATTTATCCAAATTTAATCTAAACCTAACCTAATAAGTAATTTCTTGGCTCGTTCGAGGATCCAGTGTAGTCAGTACTTGGTCTGTAATTTAAGGACTTTCGAGAAAGAAGGGGCTTTGCATTGATTCCAATGAAAGTCTTTCCGTTTTTCGGTTCCATACGTAAAAACTCTGCTCCTGACACATATTGGACTTAATAAACTTGGCGAAAGAAGACATCAATTGCTGCCTCTGTTACCCTTCTTAAATAGGGGCTAAAAGATGTGATAGCTTATTCATTCTTGAATGCCTGTACTCACAGCGTCTTTCTTATCGAGCGTCCTATTAAATCAAAAGCAATAGAATTAAATGACAATTGAAGGATACGAATTTCTAATACTCTAAGACTCCAGATAAACAATGAACAATATATTATACACCAAAACTTTTTGAAAAACGCTGCATCTTTGGTTATCATGCTTATCTATAGTATTTGCAGTAAGCAGTGACAAAAAAACATCTCCCTATTTATAAGTATAGATTAAGGTATTCAAAAGAAACACGTTTAGTATAGTTATAGGTGACAATGATGATTTAAAACTACTTATATTTAGTAATGCTCTACTACTTTTATACAATTTCTCTCATAGATTACATAGATAAGGAATATAGCAATTCTATTAATAAGACTTACGCGTTACAGGAGATTATCGGCCATTGTTTCCAATACGTAAGAGGATATGTTTATCTACTAAATAATCGCGGACGAAGGCTGAGCAGAGATAGCCTCGATTTCGTAAAACTTATGAATAAGAGCGGATGGCACGTGTGTCTCAACCTATAAGTTATACAATGGGCATACTAAAACCATATCTTCACATTTATCAGTAAATTCCATCTAACCTTAAGCTAGAATTAGGCTTTGGTTGAATTTATTACGGTTAAATTTATATCGGATTTTATCAATCTAATAGGCATATAGGCCATCCCCAATGCACTCCACTTTTCGCATCCAGTCGCTTTCGGACCTTGTAATGAGTTAATTTATTCCGTTCATGCGCAGGCTCCATTTCAAAGACCTAACTTATAGGGAGTAGAGATGGCATTACTGACTTAAATCTACTTCCTTAATGTTTTTAAATGTTTCTGCTTTCGTTAAAATTTTCTTTTTTTTTCAAATTATGTCAATTGGTGATCGTGGAGGTTCTATTTCGTTTGAAGATTGTCATTTAAATGAATGTGTAAATATCATGACAACGTAAAGATTTTGATATTCTAGATCTACCGAGGTGTCTATACGTATGTTACATGCTAATTAATTATAGTATGTAATTTTATGTGACTTATTGCTGTCTTATGGGCAGGTATTAATTATCCTCCAAAAATCAATTGGTTTTTGTTTCATTGCCCATTTTTTTTACGTATAAATGTGCGATGATGTTCGTTTTCTTGCGTAAACAAATGTGCTGTTGCTACTTTTCATATTAGACTATCGCTATTAAGATTCTATAAGTAGTTTGGAGAATAGGAAGCAGATAAACGCAAAGAGGCCGTTGGCTGCGTAGATAATTCATTTTCAGGCATAATTACCGCTAATGAAATCGACTTATCCGACAAAAGCATCTCGCAATTAGTGTGCGCCCGCTATCAGCACACAATCTGTACGCAGCAACATGACGTACTCTATTTCAGGAACGGGTCGACGACCATTGTATCGCTCATTTAGCTATAAACAAAGTTTATCGAACGCACTCACAACAATACAATAGAGCGGCGACAATAAAACCGCCTACAATAACCGCGAGGCAGTTTTCCAAGCGATATTAACGTAGTTATTCACTACACAGAGCTTTAATGGCGGCGTGGTATGCGATTGAAACGAAAGAACTGTTTGTAAACATCAGTTTTATACGTAATCTTAACGCTTTAACATCGTCTAGACAACATATTTCAGTTACGTTTTAGTCTAATTACGACTTCTAATTCTACAGACGTTTATCTTTCGAACTGTAAAACACAAGCATGTAAACGTGTATGACACAAATAAATGGCACAAAAATGCAACGGAATTTTAGACTTTGAAATTAATAATAATAGAAAGAGTGACGGAGTGAGATTTATATTGGTGTAAACACGAGCGGATGCCAAATGTAGCTCTCTCTGCTTTGATTATTTCATTGAATGTCTTGAAATATCTGGAGCCATTAACGTATGATGTATTACGTTTATTTTTACTTTAATGGTGTTAGTTTTTTTGAGACAGCTTTTTCCGATTGCTGACTAATGTTTGGATTTTGGCGTTTTTGACTATGAAGAATACAATGACCTTCGAATGAATTATCTGTGATCCTCCTAGATCTTTTGAAGGACATTAACTAAGGGTTAAGTGTGTTATCTTTGACTAATTCTAAATACTCACTATTAAATTAATTTATTCTATTTCGTACAGCCATTCTTTGTTTTACATCCTTATGAAGTTTGCCGTCCGTGCTGATCCTATAACCTAAGCATAGAATTTCATTCACCTGTACTCTACGATCACTGTCTTACTTTTCTTTTACCTTCTATTTGTTTTTCTTAATTCAAATTCTTTTTCCGAAGAGTGCAAAAAGTTGACCATTATAAGCGAATCTATTATAAGCGAATCTATCAAGGAGAGGCCTTTTGCGACATGCATAGAAAGATTTTCAAGGCTCTTTTGAGATTACCATTTTTTCTAATCTACATAAATAGAGCAAACTCTTTGGTTTTTAGCCAAAGACTTTTCAGTGATCACAATTTCAAAAATGAATTGGCCATGAACGTGGCATACGTAATTACATCTGTTTTATATAATGTTTAAAGATGATTATAACTCAGATAAAAAAACTTTCAAGTGTCAAGATAGTAAATATTATAAAGGAAGTGTCTTTTTATGTTATGTTTAATATTTTCCGAATTAATGTCAGCACACTAACCGTAGGCCAAGACCGAGATGATAGGCTGAGTGGATCCACTTACAATGATCTGATGATAAAGAATTCGAATTTCAATGACTTTCTGTTGTTCATGTTATTGTGTACTGTCACTGGATCAAATGTATGTTATGCATCAATCAATAATGAATAAATCATAGATGTCTTCCCTCCGATTACAATGTTTTTTTTTAATGACGAAATGGCCTTGACTGCTTCACCGTATTGAGGTGGCATAGCTCTTAGGTCGCTTAGCCTGAACCTCTATCGCTAGTAACTCGACACAAGGGTCCCCCCAGTGGGGGGTAACCTCGGCTGGACGGTTCAGATTACAATGTAGGTGTTTTCAAGAGTAAAGTGAATAGACATCTACTAATCTACGAAGCTTTTATTTCGTCTTAATATCGGGTAGGATTGTAGTCAAGCGATTTTACTAATTGTTTTTTCTCATGTGATAAATTAATTTAATAATTACTGATAAATAAATTGGGATCTCACATGCTCTTGAAAAGCGGAAGTGTTTGTATACTTCTATTTACGTCGATGATGTTAATGGTATGTGCCAACTTATTTTTTTCTGATATGAATGTGTACAATTCGATTTTCGTTATCTGTTTTTAGTTAAACGTGTGATTTCTTTGATTATAGATTGTAGAAAAGACACATTAATTTACTGCTTATATCATCACTATCCGCTTCCCGAAGTGGCACTCAAAGTTAGTTTAGCTTTTGAATGTCCCTTGGATTATCCGTGAAATAGCAACCGACCGAATCGTGGTTCGGCCCTCTCTGGCACCCTCGGATCCGAATGCTTACGCGTAACATAGTAACCGTCAAGCCGAGTTACCCATCACCGGGGGGACCCTTGTGTCCAGTTACTAGCAATAGAGGTTCAGGCTAAGCGACCTAAGAGCTGTGCCACCTCTCAATCCGGTGAAGCAGTCAAGCCTCTCTGGCCAATCTGTGTAGTTCGTCATAAAAAAAAACATCACTATCTGTATAAAGTATGTCAAAATTTTTAGTAGATTTTTGAAAGGTAAAATCGAAATCGCAAAATCTAGTATTTACTCAATCAATAAAACTCTATTTTAAACTATCACCGGAAGTCTGTCACGTCACACGAGGCCGATTTTGAACGGTCACATATTCAAAGCTTGTAATCTTCCAGATGAAGAGAAGGAGCGTCCATGCATAGTTACGAGTATGAGGATTGAAAGACGAACGCTAGCGCTTCGTCAACGCTGAAATAAGTAAATAATTTAAAGACATACATTTTCCTATAAACCACCATAAAACGGAATCGCGTGTCTTTTCATGATTCCCCTCAACCATGAACGACTCGAGAAAATTTCTTTCAAGACGAGCTATGTTTTAATGATTGCAGTGAAGCTATAATATGAATAAAAGATATGCATGTGTGTGTGTTTGTCTCTTGTGTCTGATTATTTGTCTTGCACTGGCGCTGCAGGTAGCAATATCAATTCTTTTAACTTAATTTTATTACAAACTCGCTGGGTACCTCAAATTTTTAAAGGCGTCTAGAATTAAATCGAACAAAATGGAATAGTCATACCTATTTTATTTATGGGCCATCTGTGACGATCTTAGTACTTATTTTCAAAACATTTCCAGGATTGAGGAATTTGGGAAGAAACACGAAACGGCATTTTATGTAATCCTGAATTTATATTTAGTTAATACATGAGGAAGAGGCAATTTAGTCCGTTTATCGTCTAAGCATAGTGCAGAGGGGCTCCGGTGCGTTTTCCTGAGATCCCTGAGCTCCTCACTATGCACCGAGGAAAGGGGCCCCGGAGGGTTTTAGTAAAACCTCACATAACCCCGCCAGCGTTGAGTTAAGTGGTGTATTTATCGATGAACAATAAATTCGTACACCTCACTTATACTTCACGCCTGTATTTTAACAGGACTTCGGATGCTGTCGGTTCATACATGGTACAATATAAGCCGCTGAATTGCAGGTCTTATAAAATATTTTCTTACTCGAATTATTATCAAAAACAGGTCAAAGAAGAGAACAGAATTTACTTTACAGAAAAACTGAGTACGCTTAAAATAACACGAAGCTACTGGTCATAACGGATTATTATTTGTCATTTTTCAAGTGTTACCCTTTTGGAATTTTCATTCTGATAATACACGCAAAGTCAATAAAATTACTTCGACTAAGGCCGGTACAGTAAATATGGCATCACTTGTGTAAACATATTGTGCCCTCGTTCCGTCGCATACAACTGCCGTATTTAAGGAAACTGTAAACAAAGAATTATTATTTATTATTATTATATTATTGGTAATTTACTTTTAATCGTATCTCTCTTGATGTCTACGGCCTCACCTTTACAGCTGCGAAACTAAGAAGTAGATAAGTTACTTAGACTGGTTTTTAGATTTCAACTTAGCTTGTGTAGCTTAAAACTTTTTTAGATTGCCATTTAAATCACATATAGAGTTTATATATAGTCTTAAAACAAAAATTCTGCGAAATTTCGACGCATTTTTAGAGTCTGAAGCACGACGCACGTACTACATTTTACTTTCTGATATTTCTAATCTGTTTATTACGTGCGTATATGTTTTTAAATAAAGAAAAGCTCGAAAATCTAGTATTTACTCAATCAATAAAACTCTATTTTAAACTATCACCGGAAGTCTGTCACGTCACACGAGGCCGATTTTGAACGGTCACATATTCAAAGCTTGTAATCTTCCAGATGAAGAGAAGGAGCGTCCATGCATAGTTACGAGTATAAGGATTGAAAGACGAACGCTAGCGCTTCGTCAACGCTGAAATAAGTAAAATTTAAAGACATTACATTTTCCTATAAACCACCATAAAACGGAATCGCGTGTCTTTTCATGATTTCAACCATGAACGACTCGAGAAAATTTCTTTCAAGACGAGTTTTTTTTTAATGATTGCAGTGAAGATATAATATGAATAACAGATATGCATGTTTGTCTCTTGTGTCTGATTATTCGTCTTGCACTGGCGCTGCAGGTAGCAATATCAATTCTTTTAACTTGATTTTATTACAGACTCGCTGGGTACCTCAAATTTTTAAAGGCGTCTAGAATTAAATCGAACAAAATGGAATAGTCATACCTATTTTATTTATGGGCCATCTGTGACGATCTTAGTACTTATTTTCAAAACATTTCCAGGATTGAGGAATTTGGGAAGAAACACGAAACGGCATTTTATGTAATCCTGAATTTATATTTAGTTAATATAGCAATTTAGTCCGTTTATCGTCTAAGCATAGTGCAGAGGGGCTCCGGTGCGTTTTCCTGGAGATCCCGGAGCCCCTCACTATGCACTAAGGAAAGGCCCCGGAGGGTTTTAGTGAGTAAAAACCTCACATAACCCCGCCTGGGTTGAGTTAAGTGGTGTATTTATCGATGAACAATAAATTCGTACACCTCACTTATACTTCTACTCACGCATGTATTTTAACAAGACTTCTCGGATGCTGTCGGTTCATACATGGTACAATATAAGCCGCTGAATTGTAGGTCTTATAAAATATTTTCTTACCCGAATTATTATCAAAAACAGGTCAAAGAAGAGAACAGAATTTACTTAACAAAAAAAAACTGAGTATGCTTAAAAATAACACGAAGCTACTGGTCATAACGGATTAATATTTGTCATTTTTTCAAGTGTTACCCTTTTTGGAATCTTCATTCTGATAATACACGCAGAGTCAATAAAATTACTTCGACTGTAAGGCCGGTACAGTAAATATGGCATCACTTGTGTAAACATATTATGCCCTCGTTCCGTCGCATACAACTGCCGTATTTAAGGAAAATGTAAACAAAGAATTATTATTTATTATTATTATATTATTGGTAATTTACTTTTAATCGTATCTCTCTTGATGTCTACGGCCTCACCTTTACAGCTGCGAAACTAAGAAGTAGATAAGTTACTTAGACTGGTTTTTAGATTTCAACTTAGCTTGTGTAGCTTAAAACTTTTTTAGATTGCCATTTAAATCACATATAGAGTTTATATATAGTCTTAAAACAAAAATTCTGCGAAATTTCGACGCATTTTTAGAGTCTGAAGCACGACGCACGTACTACATTTTACTTTCTGATATTTCTAATCTGTTTATTACGTGTGTATATGTTTTTTTTAAATAAAAAAAGCTCGATAATCTAGTTTGTATCAGAAATATAACGAATTTCTAAACAAACATAGCGTCCATTTCTACTCGTACCCGAGGTGCAGTCAACAATGTCTATACAGCAAAATGGCGTCTTGTGCGTTCGTATAAAAGGCTTTCTTCAAATACTGAGCTGATGAAGTTACACAGGTGCTGCAGGCGTATTTGATCACTGCATACCACCTCTCCTAATGTCGCGACGTGTTTATCCACTATAAACAAGTTTACAGGAGGTATGACATCCCTACAATGTAGTATAAGGAACGTAGAGTAAATTACAGAATGGCAACACATGGTTCTTTTGTAAAATAATTACACAAGTGTTTTTAACGGAGAACAAAAACCGGCTTCAAATCAAATCTACGCTAAAATTTATTACTCTCGGTGACGGATGAAACCACGGAATAGAGGAATACTGTCTATTTTATATTGTGACGAACTATGCAGATTAGTCAGAGAAGGTAATTTTTAGTGCTTCACTGGACTGAGAGTCGGTATAGCTCTAAGATCGGTTGATCCTCTAAGAAAACCGTTACTACGTACAAACACTAATTTTCAAGTCAATCGGTTGCACACAGTGTTAGAGATATCGTGATGAGAAAGTGAGTGGTATTTCGCCTTTTTATATATACACAATAAACGTGATATATAAGTTCAGTCGGAGGTCCTTAATACCATGAGAAAACGCAAGCTCCAGTACGTTGGTCATATAATGCGTAATAACAAATACGAACTATTCCAACTCATCATCCAAGGAAAAATCCAGGTTAAACGACCATCTGGAAGAAGACGTATTTCGTGGCTCAGAAATCTCCGGACATTGTTCAACATAAGCACACGATCCTTGTTCCGTGCCCCTGCATCAGAAATTAACATAGCCTTAATGATACTTCAAGAAGAAGAATAAGTTCAGTGATCTTTTTTTTTTTGTTGACGGGGAGGAAATCTTCAAAAAGATACCCCGCCTTCTGGGGGAAAGGCGGCGGTTATGTGGGGTTTTTACCCACTAAAACCTCCCCGGTGGCCCTTTCCTCGGTGCGTGACGAGGGGCTCCGGGATCTCCAGTGGAACGCACCGAAGCCCCTCTGCACTGTGCTCATGGAGAGCACGTCTCGAGGCCCTCCCCTGTGCCCTCATAGTGCAAGGCTACACGGGCCAGCCGATGTCGCCTTCTTCCCGGAGTCCACCTTAACGGACGACAAAGGCCCCACCCTTGTCGCCCAGTGAACCCGAGGCCCCTTTTAGTCGCCTTATACGACAGGCAGGGGATACCGTAGTCTTATTCTTGAGAGCCCAGAACTACAGGGCTGAAGTTCAGTGATCTAACTTAATGTTACTGAAATGTGTAATTGTTGTTTCTATTGTGCTAATAAATATATTTGCTATTTTCTGTTTTGTGGTAACTACATAAAACAAACAGATCTAAAAGCTAGAAGACTTTACAATCCCCAGATCCTAACCTCTAGCCTGTCACGAGCTTATCGTGCTGTTAATAAATACAAACATAAATGTCCGTTGTATAGGAAGTAAATGGATACATAATTTAATGCAAAGGCAATAAATTAATGATAAAGCCATGTACGTGTGTAATGTTTAAAACCACAAGCGTGTAGATACACTGGCGACGCATATGGTAATACTAATAACTAAACTCGCACATGTTCGAAGGTTCAAGGATATAAATTTCACAGTGATTCGTTAATTGACAAAAAAATGTGGGAATTATTAACCGAATATTGTTACAAGTATCCTTTACAATATATAGATATATTTATAAGAGTAAATAAGTTGTATTGTTCATTATCCTTCAAGATTTACATAAATTTCAAGAAATTTTCTTTTGTTTGAAAAATAAAAACGAATTTTTTCGCTTGGTGGCGCTGTTTTTCTCAGTTTATAACGTTTGACACTTACTGACTACAGATTGGAAAACATTATATATCGTGTTTTTAATCTGTAGTCATAATATGTCAAACGCTCATGTTATCTTGTATTTATTAAAAATTACACAGTCCCAATTAAAATTGTATTGAGTCTCAATGCACTTTCTTATTGATATGTGATTCGGCGAAATAAACGTCAATTCAACTAGTTATCACATTAAAATTTGTGCATAACATGTAATGTAACTTCCAGACACTGAGGCGAGCCGCATTGCGAGCTCAACGACTTGAGATGTTTTTTTTTTCAGAACGAGTTTTTTCACAACGAGTGCAAATCCTTGTGAATAAAAATCTTCGATTTTATCTTGGGTATCGATGGAATTTATTTAACCACACCACATGTTTTTGGTAAAAATATTTTTATGTACATTCTCTGATTTAACGCAGTCATTGCGTTTAGGTGGCATTTCTGTTGCGCTCTAAGTATAATTATTTTCCCGAATATCACAGCGATCGAATGTCTTGGTGACCTCGAGGTGACGCCGTGGGATTATCCTTATCCGTGTAAGATCAACCAAACCTGAAATGGTTCAGCCCTCTCGGGCACCCTCGAATCGGAATGCTAACGCGTAACACAGTAGCCGTCCAAGCCGAGGGGGTAACCCGTTACCTTATGTCGAGTATCAACAGAGGTTCAGGCTAAACCACTTTAGAGCTATGTCACATCTCAATTCAGTGAATAATGTAATGTGTAATGATCAGCTTCTCTGGCCAATTTGTGTAGTTCGTCCCAAAGATGAGAATCACTAAGTTATTCAGTGTCGAATTCGTTTTTATTGTGGGATGTTGTGTTGACGCCGCTTACTAGAGCTATTATTTCTTATTTTAAAAGTAATAGTATAAATGACGACTTATCAGCATTCAGAGTTACTAGCAGCCCTTGCGCAGAGTTGCTCTTATTAGAAGTTCATGCATGCATGGAACTAAGAACTCTGTCACTCAAATTCGGGAACCGTTACGGTCAGTTTCTCTGGCCATTCAGAGTCAGTTCCTTGTTAACTGTTAATTTGTTAACAGCCCTGTAGTTCTGGGCTCTCAAGAATAAGACTACGGTATCCCCTGCCTGTCGTAGAAGGCGACTAAAAGGGGCCTCGGGTTCACTGGGCGCCAAGGTGGGCCCAGGAAGGCGGCGACATAGGCTGGCCCGTGTCGCCTTGCACTGTGAGGGCACAGAGAGGGAGTAACCTCCCCATGCTCGAGTGCTCTCCTTGAGCACAGTGAAGAGGGGCTCCGGTGCGTTCCTCTGGGGGTCCCGGAGCTCCTCACCGAGAAAGGATCACCGGACAGGTTTAGGTAAAAACCGCCGCCTTCCCCCCAGAAGGCGGGGTATCTTTTTGAAGATTTCCTCCCCGTTTAAAAAAAAAGGTTCCTTGTTAAAAAAAACCAGGCGTATATGTATATATAAATTATATTCATAAATAATTTTGGGCTAACGCGTACAAAGCTTGGTATTATTAGCGAGGCCGGACGTTTATCGGCAGTAACCCACATAGGGAGTTATCTGATACCGCTGCACTCTACTGAAAGCGAAGCACAACGTTGGCAATTACACATTAATAATCTATTTTGCGTCTAATTGTGCCGGCGCGCTATATTCCGCGCTGCTTGGCTTAATTATTTTGTTCTATTCGGTGTTATTTTAGAAATGTTTATTTACATTTAAAACCGACTTCAAAATGAAATGTACGCTAAAATTAATTAGACGTAGACGCAATACCGTCAGCACCGATGCTATATATAGCAAAGTTCTTGCTCCTATATTCTTATTCTTCTTTCAAATTCATGCTCGTTGTCGTTATGGACTACGCGCCTAGTAAATCTAAAAGAAATCTACCAAAATCTCAAACAGCAAACATTCTACCATTCTTAATAAAAGATAATATTTAAATTTGCATTCTATAAAGAATGAGATATGAGGACGAAGGAAGAGGAGAGTACATCCTGTTAACTCACTAATTAGTACTTTAGGAAGTGAATCGTTTCACACCCAATACACAATGAACTTCATCACAAAAATAAGTAGTTTCTAAGTATTTATGCATCATCAAAACTCGACGACTGTTAGATATTTTACTAAAATTTGAGATAGTAAGTAAGTAAAAGCTGTATTTGACATTTCAAAAAGAGGAGTGCTGTGATCGTCACCAAACACTATAAAATTACTCCCCAGATCAATCTGAAGATTAAATAATAATAATAATAATATTGTGCTGACAGATCGGTCAACGCGACTGGCGGTGCTCGTCGACATTACCATCCCGCATGACGAGAACCTTGTAAAAGCCGAAAGGGAAAAAATCACTAAGTACCTCGACTTGGCTCACGAGGTGACCGCCATGTGGGATGTGGATTCGACGATCATTGTCCCGATAGTCGTTTCTGCAAACGGTCTCATAGCGAAAAGTCTCGATCAACATCTTAAGAGACTTTCGCTAGATGGCTGGGTCAAGGGTCAGATACAGAAAGCAGTGCTCCTGGACACGACACGCATCGTCAGGAGGTTGCTCTCTATGTCGCCCTAACCACCGGTTCCTTGGACCCTGCTTCGTTGCCGGTGGTACACACTAGGTTCGGTTTTATAATGTTTTGTATTTTGTATGATGTTTTGTGTATTTTACTTTTTATATAAATATTATAAAAACTTAACCTAAGGATTCAAAATAAATAAAAATAATAATATCTTTATTGTACACAGCTATGTCACTTAATTATTAACTCAAAAATTGTAAACCTCCATTATTATAAATCTCAACCCTCGATAGGACTAAATAACCATTTCGGTACAAATTATCAATCATCCCTTACTAACTCAATTATTTCGTTGTCTTTCATAAAGTTCGACTTACTGAAGTTCTACTATAACAATAAATGTAAATATATTAATTAATGCATTGAATAAGTTATAATATAATTAAAATAAACAAATTACTTAATTTTATCGAAGTTTAATCTTATTTTGAATTCACAGTGCTTCTGTCGCCCCGAAATATGACCGATGCAAAATGTTCGTAACGCGTTAAACTGGGTCTAAAATAATTTCTGAAAGATTTCTCCGCGTTTAAAAAAAAAGGTTCCTTGTTAAAAAAAACCAGGCGTATATGTATATATAAATTATATTCATAAATAATTTTGGGCTAACGCGTACAAAGCTTGGTATTATTAGCGAGGCCGGACGTTTATCGGCAGTAACCCACATAGGGAGTTATCTGATACCGCTGCACTCTACTGAAAGCGAAGCACAACGTTGGCAATTACACATTAATAATCTATTTTGCGTTTAATTGTGCCGGCGCGCTGTATTCCGCGCTGCTTGGCTTAATTATTTTGTTCTATTCGGTGTTATTTTAGTTTATTTACATTTGAAAACCGACTTCAAATGAAATGTACGCTAAAAATTAATTAGATGTAGACGCAATACCGTCAGCACCGATGCTATATATAGCAAAGTTCTTGCTCCTATATTCTTTTCTTCTTTCAAATTCATGCTCGTTGTCGTTATGGACTACGCGCCTAGTAAATCTAAAAGAAATCTACCAAAATCTCAAACAACAAACATTCTTCCATACTTAATAAAAGATAATATTTAAATTTGCATTCTATAAAGAATGAGATATGAGAACGAAGGAAGAGGAGAGTGATTATACATCCTGTTAACTCACTAATTAGTACTTCAGGAAGTGAATCGTTTCACACCCAATACAAGTTCATCACAAAAATAAATAGTTTCTAAGTATTTTTATGCATCATCAAAACTCGACGACTGTTAGATATTTTACTAAAATTTGAGATAGTAAGTAAGTAAAAGCTGTATTTGACATTTCAAAAGAAGAGTGCTGTGATCGTAACCAAACACTATAAAATTACTCCCCAGATCAATCTGAAGATTAAATAATAATAATATTGTGCTGACAGATCGGTCAACGCGACTGGCGGTGCTCGTCGACATTACCATCCCGCATGACGAGAACCTTGTAAAGCCGAAAGGGAAAAATCACTAAGTACCTCGACTTGGCTCACGAGGTGACCGCCATGTGGGATGTGGATTCGACGATCATTGTCCCGATAGTCGTTTCTGCAACGGTCTCATAGCGAAAAGTCTCGAACAACATCTTAAGAGACTTTCGCCAGATGGCTGGATCAAGGGTCAGATACAGAAGGCAGTACTCCTGGACACGGCACGCATCGTCAGGAGGTTTCTCTCTATGTCGCCCTAACCACCGGTTGCTTGAGCCCTGCTTCGTTGCCGGTGGCACACACTAGGTTAGGTTTTTATAATGTTTTTGTATTTTGTATGATATTTTGTGTATTTTACTTTTATATAAATATTATAAAACTTAACCTAAGGATTCAAAATAAATAAAAATAATAATATCTTTGTTGTACACAGCTATGTCACTTAATTAATAACTCAAATATTGTAAACCTCCATTATTATAAATCTCAACCCTCGATAGGACTAAATAACCATTTCGGTATAAATTATCAATTAACATCCATTACTAACTCAATTATTTAGTTGTCTTTCATGAAGTTCGACTTACTGAAGTTCTGCTATAACAATAAATGTAAATATATTAGTTAATGCATTGAATAAGTTATAATATAATTAAAATAAACAAATTACTTAATTTTATCGAAGTTTAATCTTATTTTGAATTCCCGGTGCTTCTGTCGCCCCGAAATATGACCGATGCAAAATGTTCGTAATGCGTTAAATCCGCGTAAAATAATTTCATTCTATGAGTAATATTCTTGTTAATATGAGAAGTCAGTATAATTGGTAAATGTTTAATAATATATATCATTGGCGTGAGGTTGGGGCGGAACTTGTGCTATGAAATGATAACAATAGTCGAATGGTGGATTCGAACTTACGACCTTCCGATTCGCAGAGCCTACCCTAAACCATTAGGCCCTTTTTTTTTATTAGCCTGTGGGGAACGTAACGAAGCCGCTTAAACGTCCCCGGGGGAGGGACGAATTATGTCGGGCCCTCACTGACTAAACCCCTGTGGGGTTCCTCCACGGTCGCGTATGGTGGCAGGGCCACGGGAACAGAGAGACATCCGCGGCCCCGCCCGCGACTCGACGCCTTTCGGCGTCTCCTCCACTGCCCTTCAGGCAAGGCGCACCCGAACACCTAAGGCGCGCCTTCCTCCGTAGGCCTCCGCAAGCGGGTGACAAACCCCCCCGAGTCGGTCACCTGAAGGCCATGGGGGCCGGGAGTGCGAGTGTGACCTCGTCCACCCAGCCCCCAGCGACGGTCAAGATGTTTGGCCCCGCCGCTTGCCACACGGCCGCAGCAGGAGGGTCACTCCTTCCGCCGCAGCCCCTCCACGCCGCATTGGCGGTACGGTACCGCTGAGTCGCGGGAGTTGCAACGACACACCAACACTCCTCTCCCCCCCCGACTCCCTCCAACGGCCACAGCAGGAGAGTCGCCCCTCCCGCTGTGGCCCACCACCGCATTCGCGGTGCGGCACCGCTGAGTCGCGGGGGATAGGGAGAGTAGCAACAACACACCAACACTCCTCTCCCCCCACGACTCGTGCATTGGCCGCAATGGACAGGCTCCTGAACCTGGAGCCCGCCTTGCAGCCCCCCCCATGCCGGCCCTTCACACGGGCCGGCGGGTGGGTTCCTCTTAGCTTCACCGTGGGGAGGCGGACCACGGCTACTGAGCCCCCCCGGCACGACAAGCCGAGTACCCTTCGGGGGGGGAAACCATTAGGCCCTACCCTATTAAAGTGATTTCAGAAAAACGTAATTTTAATTCTTCTTCTTCTTCTATGCCTTTTCCCTTTATTTGGGGTCGGCCCTCCTCGTGTTACGGCGCCAAGACAGACGGTCTTGGGTTGTCCGTACGTGGTGGACGTGGCCCGCGGTCGTCCTCTGCCTTACTTGGTATCTGGTATAGCAAGGGCCCTATGCACAACGAGCTCCTGATCACGCCTCATCACATGCCCATACCAGCGCAAACGACTTTCCACCATTTTCTCCATAATGGGTGCAACTTTGAAGGAGCCTCTGATGTATTCATTTCGAACTTTATCGAGTCTCGTAATTCCCGCTGCCCACCGTAGCATTTTTAATTCATTTGTGTGCATCTTTTGTTCTTAATTAATTTGTATTTTTTATTTTAAACGAGTTTTTTTAAGCTGAAATGTCATAAGTGGCTCAAAATTCACTGACATTGTGAAAAGCAATTGCAGTATCGCGCAGTGGTCTCTGCACTTTACCGTCGCTTTAAAAGTCATTTGAGATTTATTAGCGCACAATAAAACTAAGTGACATGCACATTAAAGACGTCACTGTCTTTACTTAAGTGGAAATGATTCATTAAAGCTGATTGAGGTTTAATGGTGTTGGTAAATCGGAACACTTCGATCAATTTATTTTCTGTTATTTGTAAGAAAACATGTTTACGTCGACGATAATACATATGGAATAAAAAAAAATTGTCACGTTTTATTACACTAATGGGATGGTCATAGGAAGGGATATTACGACGCAGTGTTTTTGCAAGGCGCAAGTAGCCCTATAGTTTGTTGTTTTTCTTTGTTTATTGGACTTTGTTCTTTTGGGCATGTCAGCCCCATCATACCCTAACCTACGCACACACAATTGGTCGCATGAAGCGAGAAAGAAAGTCATCAATGTTATATGGCTATCGCCAGCAGGATAAACTTTCAACTTCTTGTGTAAGTGCTGCAACTTATAAGCTTTTCTATACTAAATTTCGTCGCGTGGCCCGGAGGCCGAGACACGTTCTTGTCGATCCGGACGACGCGATTACCATTGCACAGGCTTGATATTTACAAATCCACAAAGCGTCCATAGGTTGCGAATAATCCTCGCGCGTTACCGCTATTTTATGGGCAGGCCTTTTGAGGGTGGGCCTTAGATGTTAGAAACGTTGTTGGAGTTTCTTCGGCCACTTCTTCTCCTAGCGTCAACGCTTACCGAAATGGCACTCAAAGTAAGTCTAGCCTTTTAATGTCCCTTAGATTATCCGTGAAATAGCAACCAACCGAGTCGTGGTTCGGGCCTCGGTTCTGAATGCTTACGCGTAACATAGTAACCGTCCAAGTCGAGGTTACCTCTCACCAGGGAGGCCCTTGTGTCGAGTGACTAGCTCAAGTTCCATGGTACGCTAGCGACGCGAGTTCGATCCCCGGTGCCGGCACTAATAAATTTGTTGTTGCAATTTTATGTGCTGATTTATCACGCGCTGGGCGGTGAAGGAAAACATCGCGAGGAAACCTCATCTTAGAAAATGTCTCTAAGATATGTGAAGTCTGCCAATCCGCGCTAAGGCCGCGTGGCGGACTATATCCTTATACTCTCTTTACAGAGAAGGCCTGCACCCAACAGTGGGACATATATATGTAACTTATAAATGGTGGATTCGAACGTACGTCTTTGGGTTTCGCAGAGCAACGTAACCTTAACTACTGACGTTTTTATTAATTACATGATAATTGACATTTAATAGAACATAATCAATAGTACAAATAAATGCACATAAATTACGGGGTTATTGTACTGTCGCTACTCTTTCCGGAAATTCCAATTGCAGCGCTACCGAAGAATATCCAAGAAGATGAGTCAGCGTTCTCTGCGTGCGCATGCGCAGACTGCCCGCGCCCGGGCTGCGGTCACACCGCCTCGGAACTGGTCTTATGACCATTAAACTTTTATTTTTAGTCTGCGCACGGCACCTCCTTAACGCCAACCGCCTAAATCGTTTACGCAATCATTGGTTTCCCGAGGAGTTACTTTGTAGCTCGGTTGATTGATGGTGCCATTATGATTAAAAAAAATATTTAGAACTTGTTTTTACTTTCATTTTCTTACGATAATAAAAATAATAAAGCATTTTATTTCTTGCAAGATGTACAGAGTTTAAAAAATAATCGAATATATTTAAATAAAGCTATTAACAAACTTAAAATCTACGATAATAAAAAAATGTGGTAAATTGTGTTTGGAAAGAACCCCTCTTCAGGCGAAGGCGAAGACTACTCCAAACAACTCCATGTGTCTCTATCTTAAGCTAATTGTGATCAGAAGTCGCCAGCTAGTTTTATTATTTGGTATGCCCGTCTCATGTGGGGTCTGATTCTGAGGCGTATGCCGTATGTACCCTCACATTTTGTAATTCTTGCTAATCCACCTTTTATCCTCTAATCCCGCTAAGTAAGTAAGCCCATTGCTAGACCTGAATTATGATCAGGTGACCAGGATCAATCTATGTGTGATGTGAGATGAGTGATGATGGAGTCATACTCCATTTCACGCCAGTACTTAGAGAAGTGTAGGAAAGAAATACGTTTTTACTAACCGCATTTTTTTTAAAGAAAGCTAGCAATATTTCTTTTTTTTCACATATATTACTAAGATTCTTCTTACCCTTTCGAAGTAAGCTTATGCTTGTGCTACGAGATGGCAGTAATAGTGTAATGGTGGATTCGAACTTACGACCTTCCGATTCGTAGACCCTACCGTACACCATTAGGCCCTACCCTATCAAAGTGTTTTCAGAAAAACGTAATTTTAATTAATTTGTATTTTTTATTTTAAACTATTTTTTAGTTATTAGTAAAACCTCAAAGAGCTTTCGATTTGAACCGGACTCTATGAATGACATTTATGATATGACGTACGGTCTGTTTGAAGTTGTCATTCGTTGGCTGAACGACTGAACGTCATTCTGTGTCATTCACTCACTTTTCTTTCGTGAAGTTTTCCGATTTTTTTTATTTTATATACTAACATTGCCCTTAAAGTAACTAACATAAGGAAATTCGGAAGTTATGAGCGTACATGTATTTCGGCGATACATTTTTATTCATTTAGATTTATCTTTTAATTATTCCATTTTAACATAGCCAGGAAAACCGATACCTTAGAAACACTCCTGGTCACAGGCAAAGTACAGGGAAAACGACCAAGAGGGAGGAGCCCTATGCGTTGGACAGACCAAATTAGCACTAACACCAGCAGGACAGTCCACGAGGCATTTCACACCGCCAAAGACCGCAACAGGTGGTAAGCGATCGTCCGCCACATAATTCGTGGAGGTCACGAACCTCAGCAATGAGGAAGACGACGCAAGGAGGAGGAGGAGGAATTTAGCTCATGTACTTTGTTTGAAATGTTGCGGTTACCTATAAATGATTGTGCTAACTGCACTTTAAGCCTTATTGTTTTTATTATTGTGTTATTGTAACCATCGTTAGTGATCCAAATAAATGAAAAAAAGAAACATCAAGCAACGGACAGAATTAATTATGGATGAACATAAAAACGGAGAATAATTCCGCATAGCCATGAACCAGGAGGAGTTTAAATACTTACTGCTGACTTTCAGTAATGGAGAGGTACATGAAGAAGCAGATTTTGCGAGGAAATAGTACTTCCTAGATTGTGCTAGAATGGATTGCTATTCGTTAGACAGGAAAATATGCTGCAAAGGTCGTACCACTGTTGTATACATAAAATGACGTGCTTATGACGATGATAATAAAAATTTCCATATGCGTAAGTAACGTTATAATAAAAAACGTATCGACATAAAACGTCTTACGAGCCATTGAAAGCTCGCCTTCGAATCGACGCGTTCATACCTATGGAGCGGCGTAGAATTACAAGAGGGAATTTTAAATTCAAATAATGCTGGTGATACACGATGAATAATATATATGTAACCTCGTTTATTACTCACTGGCCGTTTGCCGACTGACGCTTATCCGTGTAGCCGTCTGTACAGAGAAAAAAAAAACCAATGCAGGCCGAGTGAGGGTGCTCGATAACGTACACGTATAACTACGTTGTAATTTTAATTCTTTAAAGCGCCGACCTGACTTGCACGCTACCTCGCTAAGTTGTATTAATGTGTAAATAAGTAAGCACGAACGCACGCACACAAACACATTTTTTGCTATAGCTTAAGGCTTCATTTGTATTTCATTTCTGTTGTTACTTCTTGCCTGTATTGTACGCTAAAATAAGCCAAAATAGTCGGTAGAATGGCATCTGACGTACAAGTCCCTTATTACAATTGTGTGAAAATAGTAATAAACACTTAATAAACAACAAGTATACACGATTAAAACCTAAAACCGATTCCAAATCGAATCAAACGGTAAACGCTATGTATTTTCGAATTATCATCACCAAAGTCAAACTACTTTTGGCGTGATATTGAGTTATTCGTTCATTTGTGGCACACATGAAGTTACAGCCTTTTTTTATGTCCCTTTGCTGACCACAGGCCTTCTCTGTAAATGAGAGTAAAAGGGCATGGTCCGCCATGCGGCCCTACTGCGGATTGGCAGACTTCACATGTCTTAGAAAATAATTCTAGGAGATGTAGGTTTCCTCACGATGTTTTCCTTCACCGCCGAGCGCGTGGTTTACCACATAAGATTGCAACAGCAAATTTATTGGTGACGGCACCGGGGATCGAACTCGGGTTGCTAAAGCGTACTATGCTACTTGAAGCAACCGCCTGGACACTGAGCTACCACGGCTCTGTGGCACACATACTTAATGCAAATTTCAGACAAGGAGATACGGTTTTCTCATGGATGCCTTTGTCAGAATTGGACCAAATTCTGTCAATTATCATAGTCGATTTGCGTAAGATTTGGTAATCTGCTACTTCAATAGTGCCATTGTTTTTCGATGTCGTACCATTGACACTCGAATATTGTTTTTTAATCGTTATTACTTGGTGATCGTAGTAATCGAGCATTGGTTAGAAATTAGTAGATTACGATTTTTGGCGCAGTGACATTTGTTGTGAAAAATGTCGTCTGCAAATTTTAACTTAAAATTACAATTGAATTATTTCAATCAAGGAAAAAAAAACTTATCGCGTCCTTTTAATTGTTCACTGGATTTTTTCTAATTAAAAATGGTATAAAAATTTTACGAGAAATTTATTCTCAAAAAAAGCTAAATAATAAGCGTTGGGCTAGAAGAAGAAGCGGAAGTCCAACGATTGTACCATTGCTTTTAATAAGGGATATACAGCGTATTACTTCTTACGTGTTATTAATATCCACAATGCTATGCTAGTATATAGCGAAGAACGAAGGTCGGAGCAAATGCTTGACAATTCCAAACACGTTCGTTAAAAGATCATAAGGAAGCTTTCATTGTTAATATCTTTTTGCATTGAAATGGACATACTTGTATCGATTCCTGTATATACGTTCAATATCAACACCTTTCCTATATCTGCAGGCACAGAATTGACAGAAACAAGTCTCCTTATATAGATCTTCAAGAAACAATAAATAAAAATAAATGGCCACGTTTACGACAAATTATTGTTTAAGGTTGAAACGATGATTATACGATGATATTTACTGAGTACATCTATACTGATAAATGGGAAGACGTTTTTTTTGCTGCCTTTTGCTGCAAAACTGCAAGAGAGATAGACATGAAACTTTTATCATCAGACGCAGCGTGTTTCGGAGGTTTTACCATAATACATATAATATAATATTAGTGTTCCCGATGTCAATTATCTAAGCCCAAAATGACTAGCTAAAATTTGTGCGGTGTATTATCAGTTGATGTAATTTCTGTCACATCAAATAAATCTAATACGCTCAAGAAAAATGCCAGGATCCGAATAAGATACTGTTGGCGCAAAAGAATTCAGACTCGAGAAATCTGATCACGGCTAGAATGCTTCAATCACTTTCTATTGCACAAAGAAGAAGTGACAGAAGAATCTTAACCAAGGCTGTTATCATGATCAAAGATGAATCAGCCTATCACGGAATTGAATAGTTTTGCAGCTCTTGAAGGATGGAGCGTTATGACGCATATGATATGTGAATATGTTTCATTATCCTACGCGAGATTTGCGTCGTCCGGGTCATCGAGAACTTGCCAAATTGTCAAGGTTGAGGTTAGGGATGTTCATTCCAAAAATATATCGATATATTTTTCGATTTAATATATCGTGAGATTGTATCGATACTACGCGATATATTGTACAAATATATCGACATTTTTCATATATCGAAATTTGTTTATAATTAATTAGCGCTTAATATTAAATATTAGAAAAGTTTTGTACTAATAGAGTACTTAGCGCGTAACTGAGAGGTTCTCACTTCGGATACCAGTCCAGACTTTTTGATTTGATTTGATTCTGCTAGCAGTACATAGATTATAAAATTTATACAATGGGTTCTGCCATCGTGAAGAGTAGTTCACGTCAATAGTCGAATGGTGTATTCGAACCTACGACCTTACGATTCGCAGACTGTAATCTAAACCATTAGGCTATTGCCGCTTCAGTCGTTTAGGTTCAGCTTAGTTTTAACTCCAATTTATTATATAATGTGGGTAATGTGAGCAATAAAGTGTATATCTATCTGTCCATCTATATATGACTTTTATATTTATGTTAATTTTTGTTATAAATTTGATGGCTTTTGATAAGAAATCGTTTCACTATACGTTTTAGTGATCGCGTCATGAACAAAGACACCATTTCGGCAATTCAAGTGAACTATTAAATCAATAGCACATTCATTATTTCAAAGATAATTACGATTCAGAACATCGAATGATATGATAACAAGTGATTAAGTCATTACACATTCAGTGATTTCGTTTTGCATCGTTCTCATTTATTATAAAGAATATTATTAATTAAACTGAAGTAATTTAAATAAAACAAGACGACAAAAAACGCGTCATGTTGTTTGGTACGAAATGTCATGTTGTGTATTATTAATTATAATCTAGTATAAGAGCAAAATTAAATTTAACAAGACAATTTTAATTCTTTAAACAGTTTGTATTAGCTTATAGCTAATCCAATTATTATTTATCTGTTGTGATTTTCGTTACGAAGTCTGTTTATTTCGGAATTTATTACCTTGGCCTTATTGCTTATTTTATTAAGGCGTTTAAACAAATTCGTATGAACCAACAGTTCCGTAAATAATTAATTTTATACAATTAATATCCGCGTATATAATTTAAGATGTGAAGATTAAATTGGCAAACCAAAACTAGTAAAGAGAGTTTCTTAATAATTAAAGATTTGAACCTACTGAGTTGCTCAACATATCCATTTCTGAAGTTATGTCCTCCATATTGCAAGTAATTCATAAGGTAGTCAAACATCAACTAGTATATGGTGTGCTCTTTTCGTCGATAGATATATATAGCTCTTAGGTCGCTCAGCCTGAACCTCTATCGCTAGTACCTCGACACAAGGGTCCCCCGGTGAGGGGTAACCTCGGCATGGACGGTTACTATGTTACGCGTAAGCATTCCGATCCGAGGGCGCCCGAGAGGACCAAACCACGACTCGGTCAGTTGCTATTTCACGGATAATCTAAGGGACATTCAAAACGAAACTAACTTTGAGTGCCACTTCGGAAAACGTTGGCGCGGGGAGAAGAAGTGGCCGAAGAAACTCCAGCGACGCTCCTAATTTCTAAAGGGTGGGGACCTACCCATAAAATTGCGGTAACGCGCGAGGATTATAATATCGTGGTAAACGCTAACTCTTAGTCACAAGTTCAAACATGTTACGTACAAGTTAGAACATGAACTGCGCTGTCAAAATCGTACCCGTTACCGTATTGATAAGCACGTTTACGTTCACATAATGTTTACAATCTGTTTTTACATCATAAAATACGCATAATTCAGCATTTTGATCGTGAGCCCCGGAATTATGTTATATTATGTTACAAGTAAACATAAAAACCGACTTCAGATAACTAACCGATATCAATAGGAATATTACGAAACTGAATTAATCAGACCCTAACCAAACTCTCATCAAACTAACTTTGAATTGCATACTTTCCTATGAAAAATAAATAATTGAAGTCGGTTGGCGTGATATTGAGTTATAAGTCCATTTGTAGCATACCTAATGCAAATTTATGATTGTTTTATTGCCGTTGTTAGAATCGGACCAAAATGGGACCGCATGGGAAGAATCAGTATAATGACCATTTCGCCAACATCGATGTGTTATTTCTTGCCTTTACCTTTTATAAAAAAACTTTAAAAAGCAACTGGATATTTTAAATGTGTGAAAATAAATTTTAACCAAATTAATCGATGTAATGAAACTAAATAAAATAATATTTTATTTATAACATATACTAACTAATAAAGAAATATTTACAATTTAAAAGATATTACAAAAATATAACTGTGCCAAACCGTCATCGTTATAGCGTGCCCAGAAGGCTGGTAGCATTGCCACGTTGTATGGCAATGCTTAGCCTCTGTGCAAGGTATAAGCCAGCCCTCTGGTCACCAGATGTGTCGACCAACTTCTTAGCTAACACATTAAAAGGTGATGTGCACTAGGACCCCACGGACCCAAAGTTTCTACCCCAAACGGCTCAAATATGAAACCCGTATCGAGGTTGCTATATTTGCGCCGCTTGAGACACTGCAGTTGCAGCGGCCGCTCCAGCCTCAACAGAAGATTCTGGAAGATGTGACGGCGCCAAGGTATCGACGCATGTGGCATCCCATACTAAAGGCCGTCCCATCTTCCAGGGTATAAGAGTCATACCGTCTGGTCTCTTACCATCACTACGCAATAGTCCATTTGGCTCCAAAGTTGGTGGAACATTAGCGGTGGTAAGAACCCGACGGATGATGTCGTTGAGGTTGGAGTGCCGGGAAATGCGTCCTGCACTACGCTGGCATGATAGCCCGCGGTGTCCCAGCTGGTAGTCCTATAGACATTTTGTGGACATTATTATTATTATGTGGATAACGGTGTTGTTTACATATTTATTACTCCTTATACTTAATGTATTTTTTATCTTAAGCTTTTAATATGTATTCGTTTGTTGTTCCAAATAAAATAAAATAAAAATAAAATAAATCAGCTTTGAAATAAAAAAAAATCATCAAATTCGGTTCACCCAGTCAAAAGTGAAGTTCATAACGACACGAATGTGAAAGAACAGCGAAAATAAGGGGTAGGCGCGAGAATTTCGTAGAATAACTGTGATGCTTCGGAAATAAAAGATGGCGTCCGCGCGCTATATCGTTTGACGTTTGTTTCAACACTTTTGATTCTGAGTCGATTTTTAATTCCATCGTAAACATAGTTATTAATTCTATATACCAACTTGTTTCTTTAAAGAAAAAATGCTAGTTGTTTTTATTAAGCGCACTTTTAATTGCATATTTATATCAAACTAATTAAAGGCTATGGCATTACATATATCGTTACTAATTTGTACGTTACAATAGTTATTTCTTATCACGTGTTTACTTCCTCTGTTTACTGTTATAATGAGAGCAATGTGGTTTTCGATAGTAGCAACTCACGTTCAACCCAAACCAAAGCTACATCGATGGCGATGCAGCTAGGTTCGTTCTCTGGAGGGTTTACCAAAATAGCATAGAGATAATGATATAGTGAAGTTTATCACCTCCTATGTCATAGTGTAGCGAGTCTGTGTCTATACTCTTTATTACAAAAGTTATGTGCTCCTATTACTGAATTAAGGTCAGTAACAAACACCTAGTCTACTTGTGATGACCGTGCAATCTGATTCGTATTTACTGAACGTAACTTACCTCCCCGGTAGCCCTTTCCTCGGTGCATGACGAGGGGCTCCGGAATCTCCAGAGGAACGCACCGGAGCCCCTCTGCACTATGCTCAAGGAGAGCATGTCCCGGGGGGGAGGTTACTCCCTCCCCCGTGCCCTCGTAGTGCAAGACGACACGGGCCAGCCGATGTCGCCAAAGGCCCCCACCCTTGACGCCCAGTGAACCCGAGGCCCCTTTCAGTCGCCTTCTACGACAGGCAGGGGATACCGTAGTCTTATTCTTGAGAGCCCAGAACTACAGGGCTGTATTGAACGTAACTTACCGCAAGGGCTTCGAGAGATAGTCTTAGGCTCATAGAATAAGGCTACAGTATCCCTGCCTGTCGTAGAAGGCGACTAAAAGGGGCACTGGGAAGGTGCTGGGGGAGGGACTAGTCTCCCGGGGCTTAACATCACTGTGCAGAGATGCTTTGGTGCGTTCCACTGGACATACCGGAGCCCCTCGTCGTGGACCGACGGCCACCGGTTGGGGTTTTCGTGAGTAAGAACCTCACATAACCCCGCCTTCCAAAGACGTTGTATCTTGTTGAAGATTTCCTTAGTCAGCAAAAAATAAAAAGGGCTTCGACAGAAGTCTTCGACTTTTGTCTCTACTTTATGCGCTTCGGCTTGAGTACTACACAAAATACTTCCCATGGCCATACAATAAATAATGCACGACCTAATATCTCTTCGCAACACTATGCCCCACTATGTGGAACTACCTTAGTGTAGGAGCTTAGTAGCTTTCTTTGGACCATTGTTCTTATAATACGTCTTATCTAACGTCGGATTGATTTGCATTGCCAGCAATTGTTCGTTTCAATTAGGTCGCAATTGCGAGATATGTTTCTATTACGGCGCTATGTGATAAGTAATAGAGTACCAGTCTGTGAACGGGCCGTGCGTTATTATCGGGTAAAAATAAGTGCAAAGTTCTCACAGTATGGCTTCAGGCGCTGCGGCCCTGGTGGCGGTGTTACGTAAAGCCTACGTATCTTTATGGGCCTTTGTTTCGATTACGGGCGAGCCTACTTCCCTGGTACTGTTGCTCACAGATTTGATAACGAGATATTTTGAATTCGTTATTTGAAAATCATATGTAGGGCCGTTTGTCGTGAGGATATATTGTTATAAAAAATATACTAATTATTTTTAAATCCTGGGCCTGTAGGGTGTAATCAGTGAAATTATGTACTATGATTATGTATGTACACACTAACAGTCTTGCTATAAATACTAAAATAAAGAAAAAACAAACTTTTCATTCACGAAAACTTAAAAAAAATCCATAACAGTAAATATATTTAATCGTATCGCCAATTCCTGCTACTCATTGTGTCGTATTTCTCATGTCATGTTCATGACCTCTACGAATTATGTTGTGGACGATGGTTTTCAACCTGTTGCGATCTTCGGTGGTGGGTGAACCTCGTGAAATTTGGCGTTATCTCGGATTTGGTCTGTTCAGCGTGTAGGGCTCCTCTTGGTGGTATTCCCTGTACTTTCTCTGTGGCCAGGAGTGTTTCAACGTAACAACACGACAATTATGTAATTTTTTTTTAAAACCAATGTTAGCAGTATTTTTTATTTCACAAATATTACTAATATTCTTGTACCATTCCAACTAAGCTTAAGCTTGTGCTAGGAGATGGTTCAAGTCTATAGTCGAATGGTTGATTCGAACCTCCGATTTGACGTTTCGCAGACCGTACCCTAAACCATTAGACTGTTGACGCGTGCAATTGCTTACCTATTTTTAAATATAAGGTTTGACATTTGTACATTAATTATTATCGATTGTATATAATTGGTATCATACGTTTTTAATATAAGCATCACGGAAATCGTTACGGGCTGACATGTCAGTATAATGTAATCTCGTTTAACAACAACGCAATGTCGAGCTGCCAGTGATCGAGTTATCACGGACAGCTCTTTGAGAAGCGACACACGTGCAACGTTTGTGTGTGAATGTCCACGGAAATGAAGCGGGTTATGGTTTTTGTTCTCACTTAATCAATTGTGTATGCGAGTGTACACGCGTAGGCAGTAAAAATTATACTACCGTCACCCGGTAGCGGTCGCTCGCCGATATGACGAAGCTAGACCGTACGTCGTACTGCCGTAATAAGAATTGAATTCTTAAAGGTGCTGATAGACTTGAGCGTTCACATGCAATGAGCATTGTAACGAATGTTATATTACATAAAATTAAACTGGAGCGATTTTATCGTTTTTATTGTGACGAACCGACGTTGATTGGCCAGAGAAGCTGATTGCAACTGTTTCACCGGGTTTGAGAGTTGTGCAGAGCTCTTAGGTCGCATAGCCTGAACCTCTATTGATAGCAACACGGCGCAAGAACCTCAGCTCGGACAGCTGCCTTAGGCATTAAGATTCCCGTTCAAGGGCGCCCGAGAGGGTCGAACCACGACTCGACGGTACTTAGTTTTACTACGGAAAAGTTAGAGAGGCATTCTAAAGCTGGTATTATGGACCATTTCGCGAGAGAAGCGATCATTTATCAGCTAGCATTCCAGTCAGTGTGAAGTCATGATTAGTATTGTTGTTTTAATCTTCCCAAAAATATTTTAAGGCGAGCATTGAATAGAGCGTTCGCTATAATGATTGTGAAAATGTTTGTAGCGATGGCTCTATGCCTGTCTCTGTATGTTGTTCAATTTGTCAATTCAACGGCGAAGGCTCGATGGTCTGTAACAAGTGAATGCTCAAGTCTAACAGCACCTTTAGATTACAATCGTCTTAGTGACATTTAATTTGTTTCCGGGTTACGGCCCAGATGTAACAAATTAGGGTCCTTAACTTAATATATTTTTTAACAAAACTTACTAATGCAAATTTTGATTGCTTAAGGCACGCTACATTTAAAACACGAAATTTAATTGAGGATTGGCAAATGACTGAGTCGTGGTTTAGTCATATCTGAAACCGTAAATTTGTATGTAATGCACTGTATATGGGTATGGGTTCACTACCTATTACACATAGGACCTTAATAAGCTTTGTGATAAATCAACAATGATTACAATCTATTTTCACTGATATATATGACGAATAACGAAGGAAAGAAGAGTTTACTATCTTATTATGATAGTAAACAAGTATATTTACGAAAAACAAAAACAACTATAAATCACCTTTTTGTTTTAAAAGGTTTGCTTTTTCTAGGTTCCATATTCATTTTATAGGCGAAGGACAATGGGTTCTGTAGTGGTATATCTGAATACCCTAAAAATCGTTAGAAGAATGCTGGTTGATTAAGTTTTAGGTTTATAACAATACAAGACTCGATACGTACTCGAAGAAAGAGGATAATAGGACCCAGAACAAGTACAAAAACCGACTTCATATCTAATCAAATATTAAACGGTATTATGCGGGGACGCATTCTTTGTATTTTCTAATTATCATAGGAATATTACGAAATAGAATTTATAAGAATCTTTTTTTTTGTTGACGGGGAGGAAATCTTTAGAAAGATACCCCGCCTTCTGGGGGGAAGGCGGTGGTTACGTGGGGCTTTTACCCATTAAAACCTCCCCGGTGGCCCTTCCCTCGGTGCATGACGAAGGGCTCCGGGATCTCAACGTGGAACGCACCGGAGCCCCTCTGCACTGTGCTCAAGAAGAGCACGTCCCGGGGGGAGAGGTTACTCCCTCCCCCCTGTGCCCTCGCAGCGCAAGGCGACACGGGCCAGCCGATGTCGTCTTCTTCCCGGGTCCACCTTGGTGGACGATTCGGGCCCCCACCCTTGTCGCCCAGTGAACCCGTGGATACCGTAGTCTTATTCTTGAGAGCCCAGAACTACAGGGCTGGGATTAATCAGAACCTATGACAAGGTAACAGACATAAAAAAATTGTTTTAGGTTTATGTTTTTAATCTTAAATATACTTGTCTTATAAGGAATTGTCTCAATAATTGTGTTTTTTTTTATACCAAGTAGACATTACATAAAATTAATTCACTTAGGAATTGTTAGTCGTATAATTTTAAGTAGGGTACGACGAACTTGCCTGTTCGACGTCCACGGTTACTTGAATCGCAGCTCGGTCGACACATATCATGTAGAAAGTAAATACTTAATATTTGTTGTGTGATAATAATAATTGCTGCTGGATGGGTGTGATAAGGGCGTTGGTTATCTAATATTTGTTAAGCCAACAGTGATTAGATAACGCGTAAGATGTATCGTAGCTAGTCGTGAAGTTACTAAGAAGTTTGCTTCGAAGGCCGTGGATGAGGCAATTAAGAATTCCAGACAGTGGACAAAGCTTTTCTTGATATTTAAGGCTCACAAAACCTACATTGAACCAAAAAAAATACATTGCCGACCCAGCCCTTAACATTTATGTTAATTTCGATAAAATTTGAAGTCCTGTCGTGATAAGTAGTTGTGGAAATGGAAACTGAAATAATTCCGAAGGTATGATGCAGAGAGACTCGATATTTCTTCCCAAGCCCAGTGGATCAAATCAATCCAAACAAACTTCTTGGTCAATGATTCGAGTACGCAGTAAGCATCGCCTTAATCCGTCCTTCAGCAAGCTATTAGGTTCCAAATTTAAAGAGTGAGCCTATAACATTATATTTGAATCAAATTTTAACAAGTATTATGGTGAATGGTTTATTTTTTTAATTAATGAACTACACTGATTAGCTAGGCGACCCTCGGGTTTTTGAAGGTTGGCACTGTTCTTAGGTCGCTTAGCCTGTACCTCTTTAAGGTAGTAGCTAGGCACAAGGGCTCAATAATTATTTATAAATATACCCTCTTCAACACTTAATGTCTAATAAAAAAGATATCATGATGCCCAGTTTATGGCTATGAACAAAAGCGGAAAGCGATTTTTGTAAAAAAATTATAAAAATGATGTAAGAACCTTTTTATTTTTAAAATATTAGTTATCTATCTCTGTAGTATTAAAAAAATAAGCACAAGCGTATCAAAAGAAACATCGTAGTTGAATGTTAACGCCATTTGTTTATATTGGCATAAACAGATAGAGGTGAAGCAACATGCCACGTCCGCTTCCTATCCCGTCCAAATCATGAAGTCACGTTTCAAGGATGAGTTGTAAAAAAAGGCAATCACAAAATTTGCATTGGACCACCGCAGCCCGGTTGTTCCGTGTTTATGCAAGGGATTAGTCGAAAGGTAGAGCCTTGAAAAGGGATTTTTTAACCTTGTCACCAGGACCCCCTCGGTTTTATCTAAGACCACATACGTAGATATTACCCTTGTACTTTTTCCGTGTATATGAATGTTTATTTACAGATAAAATTATATTTTATGTACAAGCATGTTTATATTAAAATAAAAATATACGAAATACAATTTTTTCAAGTAAAACATCTTTTGGGGAATAACCTGTTGCGTTGCGAAAAGTGTGATCGGGTGAGGCGAATGGAAGTTGATAGGGAGATATAAGTTAGTGAAGATAGAAGGAGAGAAAGTTACGTTTTGTATATCTAGGATGCTGTATAGGCCTATTATCTGTATCACACTGTAGGAGCAATAGAGATTGCACGCGCACACTTTCTTTTTCTCTTGTATCTATCTATTGTACTTATCAATTGTGTATTTAATATACTTTGTGTGAATTTTATACATATAAACATATATATACATATAAGTGGAGCTAAAAAAGTATTTTGAAATACAAACTTAAGCGTCAAGAGTCTTATTAGCTGTTTCGGTATTTTTTTTAACAATGCTTCCTTTTTTTTAGAAATATTACTAACATTCTTGTTAACCATTCCAACTAAGCTTAAGCTTCTGCTAGGAGATGGTTTACCAGAGAGAGAGGAGAAATCCATCTCCTAACACAAGCTTGAGCTTACTGGAGCTAAAGAAGTATTATGAAAGTCGAACTTAAGCGTCAATATCCTTATTAGTTGGTTCGGTATTTTTTAACAATGCTACCTTTTTTATCATCCTACTACTATTTACTAACATCCTTGTTAACCATTCCAACTGAGCTTGCTTAGTTATTTTACCTCACGGTCGTTAGTTCGAATCCAACATTGAACTATTGACGAGAGCCATCTCCTAACACAAGCTTAAACTTATTTGGAATGATTAATAAGATTTTTTTTTAATTTATTTTCCAAATAGATTCATTTATGTTACAACATAAATTGTTTGCCAAACTGCTAGATCAGTCGAAAACTGCACCCATAAATCTATCAACTATACATAGCATACAATAAAAAACTTACTATACAAAAAATACTAATACAAGGGTCAATAGCCTAATGGTTTCAGCCTGCGAATCGTAAGGTCGTGGGTTCGAATCCACCATTCGACTATTGCCGTGAACCATCTCCTAGCACAAGCTTAAGCTTAGTTGGAATGGTTAACAAGATTATTAGTAATACTTCTGAAAAAAAAAGAAATATTGCTAGCTTTCTTTTAAAAAAATAAATAAAAAAAAACATTCTACACACTATAATTAATCCAATACCTTATTTATTTACAATATTCGGCATCGTAGGTACTTAGTAGCTGCGTTTTAATTTTTTCTTATCGAAAAGACAGCCTTTTTGTAGGTTGTCTTCTCTTCCCTTCCTTCTTATCTTCCTTGTATCCTACTGGCGTTTGAATTTGCAATCATAATATCGTGAATCACTAATGTACTTGAATCGTCATCAAAAATGTACCGTTAGCATCCCATAAAATTATACAAAAAATTAAAACTAATTTAATAAAAAAAACCTATAAGAATTTGAATCGTAACAAGACATGTATCTCAGTAATTTCAAGTCGGTACGAAAGGGCGATAGCCTTCTTTAAAAAATGTACATAACTATTTTCCTGTTTCGTGTTATTGAAACTGTTTACTAGAGTATTATTTTTTAAATTGTCCTTATGCACTTAAATGATATGCCCACATATACAAAGGTATATAAAGTTTCCGTGTTGATTTATGATTAAATTATTTCAATGTTTTTAATCTTATTTCCGCTATTTAGATATTTTAAGCTGTAATAATGCATTAATTATGGAATACAAATAAGTAAATATAATTTTAAATATATCACAATTAGACAATACATTACCGTAGGGCCGTAGGGAGCGGACATTTTTATGATTTAATAGCTGTAGTATTTTAAATACTTCCTCTGTTTAAAAGGCCGTAAGTATTTTAATCTTTACAAATAATATTTATATAATATAAAAAGTATCTTCCGAACCAAGATCCTACGACTACAAAATTTATATGAGACCGAAATGAAATCAAAACCCTTTCAAATGAAAATGAAATCAGAAACGGTTGATAATTGGCGGCGCTACGAGTGCATAAATGTTAAAAATGCAGACGAAGTGCGAACCTCCTCTTTTGAAGTCGGTTGAATATACAGACGAAGGGGGAACCTCCTCTTTTGAATTTTGTTGAATATATAGACGAAGTGAGAACCTCCTGTTTTAAAGTCGGTTGAATATACAGACGAAGGGAGAACCTCCTCTTTTGAAGGTTGCTGAATATGCAGACGAACGGAGAACCTCCTTTTTTGAATTTTGTTGAATATATAGACGAAGTAAGAACCTCCTGTGTTGAAGTCGGTTGAATACACAAAGGAAGGTAGAACCTCCACCTTTGAGGTCGGTTAGAATATACACACGAAGTGAGAACCTCCTCTTTTGAAGTCGGTTGAATATACAGACGAAGGGGAACCTCCACTTTTGAAGTCGGTTGAATATACAGAGGAAGGGAGAACCTCCTCTTTTGAAGTCGGTTGAATATACAGACGAAGGGAGAACCTCCTCTTTTGAAGTCGGTTGACAAACGATGTGTCTTGTTGTTCATATCTATTGTACAAAAAGCATCGGCTCACACGCTCGTTGTACATTAATGGATGTTATTTTTCGGTTTATCTGGCTGCGGTAATCGTACAATGGCTTTGATTAAACTGGCCGCTCGTATCACGCCACCTATCCTTGCGGCCGAGCTCAACGCACTTATTGTTCAGTGATTACATTGAGCTCACGAAATATTGTCGTACATGCGTCTATCGTAATGGATAGCATCGATTTGGGTGTACAACTCATCGGCGCTAGCGTTATAGACGTATCTTATTAAATGGGAACATGTAATCAGACTGCATTAATGATACGAACTGCAATTTGGATAATTGTTCTCCTAGCACCGAATGATCCTTACCATGGCATTAAAGCTACATCTAGCACATTCTAGTAGCTATCGCATCAGGGTGACGATAAGTACAGGCTGGGCACAATAAGAGCAGAGATCTCTCATAGACCCATGGCACAGGCCACTCCGAGTCAGAGAAAGTAATCCACTCTATGCCGAGAGTTGTACAAAGTCACAAATACTTCGATCTTGTCCATAACAGCCTTCTGACATATATCAGCGGTAACACTATCGAGTTCATCGTTAGTCTCTTTCTTCCCAAAGTGGTGGCATTCAAAGTAAACGTAGAGCTGCTCGAATAGTCGACGATCAGGGTCTTTCCGATCAACTCGACCCTCTGAGTCTTTGCATCCAGTATCGCATTTACCATGGGGAGTGTTCTGAGGAATTGTTCGGAATCATCCCAGCTACCGATTTCCATTACCGCACATCTCGGCAGAATTCCAAATTCCACCGCCGAACTTTTCGCGTAACTTGTGTTTTCGAACGTTTACGATTTAGGGACCTTCAAGAAACGAGCCTATTCCTATCTCAAGGGTCGGCAACGCACCTGCGGCTCCTAACGCACCTGTGGATGTTCATGGGCGACGATGATCAATTAAAATCAGGTGAGCCGTATGCTCGTTTGCCACTTTTCATATATAAAAAAAAAGTTAGTTTTTTTCTTAGATTATCCGTGAAATAGCAACCGACTGAGTCGGAGATCGGAATGCTTACGCGTAACATATCAATCGTCTAAGCCGAGGTAACCCCTCACCAGGGGGACCCTTGTGTCGATTACTAGCGACAGGTTCAGGCTAAGCGACCTAAGAGCTATGCCACCTCTCAATCCGGTGAAGCAGTCAATGCCAATCTGTATAGTTTGTCAAAAAAAATCTGTAGTGTGCTAATATTTTGATAGTTTTTTTAATTTGTTTGGGTAAACCTATAGGAGCTCCTCATTCTGTTTTGGGTTCCCTAAAAAAATCTTAAAACAAACCTTTTGATAATTATTAACAATAGCCGTGACACGAACCAGCTTTATCAAATATTACAGTAAATTTAAAAACGTTTAAAATATTATAAAAATCTTTTAAGTTATTAATAAAAAAGGTTGAAATCTGACAATAGTAATTATATTTGTATTATTTACAAGTTTTGTCGTGCGAAGATTTTATTATCTTGAAACTGGTTCTTTTTCGATGACCCGGAACTTCGTTTTAATGTTTTTTTTCGTTTATTTTAAAACTTATTTCAAAGTTTGATATACATATTGAAACCTTACAGAATTATTAATTTAATTTTGCGAGACGAAACAGATGGGTGGCACTCGAAATTGATTGTTAAGTTATAGTAATACAATAATTATACATTAAAAAGGCGGTATAAGACGAAAACAATAATTCGTATCATCAAAATTGTCTCATCCTAAACCTAAGTTCCGTCGACTCATTCAATGCCACTCGCCACTAGGTGACGCTACCGTCGAAACAGCATGTGCGTCAATGGGTTGTTATTTAATAGCTCCGGTTTTAAGTTTTTGAAAATAAATATCAACTTTTGCCTCTTTTTTGGCATTGCTAATTATAAAATACCGATCGTAATGTGTAATTATTATTTTACGTTTTCGTCATCGATATGTATTGGTAAAGTGATTCAAATTACGTCCAAGTTAACAGATATTTTAATTACGTATTTTACGTAATTAAAATATCTGTTAACACGTAGGTGTCTTTTGAGTCACACAAATGTCTAAAGACCAAGGTCTTCAATCAGTGCGTTCTACCTGTCACGATACATGGAGCCGAAAACGTGGCCACTCACGGCTGGTCCACAAGCTAAAAGTCGCTCAGCGAACTATGGACAGGGCTTTACTCGGAGTCTCTCTGAATGTCAATCGACAATCTCGGATCCGGAGCGAGTTGATTCGACAGAAAACTAGGGTTATCAACATAGCCCACCGAATTAATATTACCCACCACCTCGTATCGCCCCACCAACCGCAGTCGCAACTCCACACGCACCTTCTTGGCTTCTTACAAGTTCCTTTACAAGACCGTTCCTGTTTACAACTCTGCCCATTAAGGGGCTTCACGGCACAACAGACCGGTGGTTCAACGGTGCCAGGCGACTCTTTGATGCGGTACCTTTTGTACCATGAGTGCGCGAACTCCCTGAATTTGAGGAAGGAGATCAAGATCACAGGTAGATCGAACCCGACAACTTCAGCCCAAAGACAATTGTCTTTTTTTGACATGCCATGGGTTTCCTTACCATGGTCCACCGCCTAATACGTAGCACTTAAAATGTCATTGAGAGGTTTGATCTTGGGCTGTTAGCGTACTAAGCTACTTGAGGCGACCGCCTAGACACTAAGTCACGGCTCAATCTAAGGGCATCAGTGAAAAACATCTGCCAACAAATTTGTTTATTCTCCTCTAAAAATAAAGGCTCGTTCATTATTTAATTTGACAGAGCCCATATTATAACGTCCGTTTTATACAAGTCCCATACATGTACTGATCTGATTGAGGTTTCTTGTTAAATTAAACTTTATACCGCAGTGATAAGGGTTAAATAAACGATATGTTGTACACACGCGGGCCGTTGAGTGTACGAAGCGTTTTGTCAGGCTTTCAAGGCCGCTCTTATCTGGGTGTAGGGTTACCAGAGACGCCGACTAAGCCCGAAGCACGAGAACTCGACGCCACGCCAGCGAGCATACTACGAATTGATTGTTCAACGTTTAATATTGCATGTCGACTTCAATTTCAAATGATTCGAAGATGACGTCTCAACTAATAACGTTCCGATGTTCCTCTTTTGAATGAGGTGAACTGAAAAATTGTACTTTGGATTTGAAGTTGGTTCTTCTTTTTTTTTTACAAATATTATCAAGATTCTTATTAACCATTCCAACTAAACTGAAGCTTGTGCTAGGGATGGTCCATGTTAATAGTCGAATGGGGGATTGAACCTAAGACTTTACGATTCGCAGACTGTAGCCTAAAAAAGCCCTTTGACGTTTTACATGTTTTGCGAGTATTGTAGTCGAGCCATTTGTTTTTTTATGGCGTATAAACTAGCGCTTGACCACGACCATCTTTCGACTATATCACCACTTAACCTGATTTTAAGTGGTGATATAGTCGAAAGATGGTACGTGCTAGTTTAGTAAGTGTCTATTTACACTATTCTTGAAGGCTCCCACGTCGTACTTGGACGGAAAGCAAAGCTTGGTCTTCGAACGATGAGATTTACGGTTAAATATAAATTAATAACAATCTGCACGTGTAATAGGTAATCTAATTCCCCCATTACCCTACTAACATCGGACTTGAAGAATGCCATCATTAGAATTCATTTCTTTGTTATGGACATCCCTAAAACTCTAACGATGTGCCTTGCTTCATCTTTCATTATTTGTACTGCAAAGGACTGAAATAGCTCGCCGGCGTGTCTTTCACACCGATTACAATGTGGTTGTATTGAAGAGTAGAGTGAATAGGTATTTATTAAGCCAGTGCGCCTATCATCCTTGATTGCGTTTCCATTTAACATCATGGCAGCGTAGTCAAGCGTGTACTTAGATAGTATAAAAATGTTTTCACTCAAAATGTGTTCTCGGTGTTTTGTAATAGACTCATTTACGAAAGCGACGTGAGAGATTTTTTTTTTTATTGTTAATGTGAGTTTTTTTAGCAATAATGAAAATTATGCACGTCATAAATCATCATGAAGGTCACTTCTGAAGTTCCACGCACGTTTTTCTAATACATGTACTTCTTTATTCACGGCGTGCTTCCACTTAACGAGTCCATTATCAACTCGAAGCTGTCATGCGTACGGTTAAAAAAAACATACATGAAGTTGTTTTAAAATTCGTAAGCTATTATACAGTTGCCATTCAAATACATTTTGATAATTCAAATGTAAATCTTAAAGCACAAGCTGTGTATATAGTATACTTTAGGCTGCCTGATCAATATATCCAGTTCTTTGGCTTATAAACAAAAGATTGTTTAAGAATAATTGATCGGCAACTGTGTGTAAAACGAACATTTTAATGGTACTTGATATAATCATAGTTGTTGTTTTAAATGAAAAAAAATACACCAATCGTGAAAGAAAAGTATAAAAGTAAATATTTCCAATTTTGGTGACCAAGATCTACATTTAGATAGTCTTAAGCAACGGCGCAAGATGGCTAGCATTTCGGTGTTTTACAGATAACATTTTGGAAAGTGTGCACAGGAATTATTCGAGTTAATTCCCCCATCCCCATTCTACCTGACGTTTAGACATTCGGGGGTCTCGAACCATTTATAGTCGATGTTCCGCGCATCCGAACGAAGCGATTTGACTCGTACTTTGATCGTTCATCGTGCAAAAGCAAAGGAGTGGAATAAGTTGCCGGCGTCAGTCTTTCCGTCCAAGTACGACGTAGGAGCCTTCAAGAGTAGAGTGAATAGGCACATACTAAACTAGCGCGTACCATCTTTCGACTAAATCACCACTTAACATCAGGTGGGATTGTGCTCAAGCACTTGTATATAAAAATTGGTTGTTTCAATAGGATAGGATCGTTAAAACGAAACTGCCAAACACCTAAAGCATTCTCAGAATGAGAACCTCCTACATTTTTGAAGTCGCTTATAAATACCAGCTCTTTCATGTAAGATTTTTCGATAAATGTTACTTGCACTCCACATTATATCTTAGCGTGTATAAAACTGTTTCGGTCATGTTTTGCAACAAATTCTAGCTTTGCAGTCAGGTATGCGCCTTATAATGACAATCCACTAACGACACGGGAGCTTATTTCTCGGAAATTCACTTGCAAACCAAGTATCGTCCTTGCTGGAGTCAGATTGTGTCATCAATCTGCCCGTCCCGTTCGTTTCGGTTGAAAGTTATTCAGTGTCCAGACATGAGTCATTTGTCAAAGCAAGTTGATTTTACAATATCAAAAATTATTATGAAATAATGTAATTAACGACATGTAATTGACATCCAATGTAACAATTAAACTACCCCTGAAAACATTTGATGTTTAATTCAAAATAAGTTTTTAAATAACGAAAGGCGACATCTTTTTTGTATATATCCCAGTGTTATTTTCAATCGACTTCAAAAAAGTTTTCATTTCGTCTGTATGTCAGTTTTGTTTTATTATTATATTATCTGTGCACTTATAGCAATGGCATTTATGAACCTTTTTTGATTCAATGGATTTAATTTATATTAGAGCCAGTATGAATTTAGTTTAACTCCGTATTGTATGCTTGTTTATCGTAATATTTGTATTACAATCAACGAGTACATATGTGGTAGAAATAAGAAATATACCAGAACTTGGTAATATAACTGTGATGATTCACAAAGAACAGAGAGGGAACTAGAAGTCGCTTTTTGTTTTTAATACTAGATATATGCTGTATGTATTCCTACATATTTTATTGTGTAAATGTAAATTATATGTATTTTTTTTTTTTTAAAAAAAAGCTAGCAATATTTCTTTTTTTTTTTCAGAAATAGTCTTGTTAACCATTCCAACTAAGCTTAAGCTTGTGTTAGGACATGGTCCACGGCAATAGTCCAATGGTGGATTCGAACCCACAACCTTACGATTCGCAGGCCGTACCCTAAACCATTAGGCTATTGACGCCTCACTGAGTATTATATCAGCACTCCGCGTATTGTGTTTGGCCCAATCTGATATTAATAAAACCATTTTACCACAGTAACACACATAATACCTTTTGCAGTTTGCTGGTTTGGACCTCTTATGGGATACAGAAGGAGTAGGCTGATAACAGGCACTGTGTCATTTAAGAGTCAATAGCCTAATGGTTTAGGGTACGGTCTGCGATCGTCGTAGGTTCGAATCCACCATTCGACTATTGACGTGAACCATCTCCTAGCACAAGCTTAGGCTTAATTGGAATGGTTAACAAGAATGTTAGTAATATTTTTGAAAAAAATTGATAGATTTCTTTTTAAAGATTTTTTTTCTTCACTAATTTTTGTGATTTATTGTTCTATTTCATGTGTATGTATATTATTATATTTATGTATATTGACGTGTCTATGTATTTGTAAGTAAATGTATATTTATTTATCTATGTAATATATTTGTTTTTATTTTTTTTTAATAATATTTTTTTTTTTAGCGGCACTACCCTTAGTCTGCTCTTAACCACTAAAGGTTAGCTGGAAGAAAATGCTAAATAGCATTAAGATCGCCTTTGTACATGTATTTTAGTGCAATAAAGGATTTATCTATTTTTCTTTACATAGGATGGCAATAAAGCTTATTATGTGTTACTGTGGTAATAAATAAGCTTTATTACCATCCTATGTATTCTTGCTCTTATTTCGAAACGTCAGGAAGTGACAAAAGAGTGAATCCGATCGTAGTTAACACAATCTTGTCACGATTGCTTAAACCTAAGAAAACAGTACCTAATTTTGTGCTCTGCTACACCATGACTAGCACGTGTTCGTGGTCTCTATGAAAAAAGATGAGTACCACCTTATTATATTATGGAAGCGAGCACATGATTTGATCGGATTATCAGCTCATCTTAGTCATTGTGACTAATTGTTACTAACAATTGTGTTTTACAAATTTAGTCGCTATTACTTTATGTAAACACGCGCTTGGTCGCTTAAGTTAAATATCTGTTTTCGGTTTCGGGGTTCAAATCCGTCAGCGTCAGTTTCGGATTCTTACGTACAAAAAATAATTTGTAAAAATATATGCTCAATTAATATAGTTATTGGCGCGCATCTGAGGGCGCTAATAAATTGGTGAAGTGTGGTTAAACATTGTTAAGCTCTGTTTACACCGTTTGGATAAAAAAAAAACAATCATAACTTTTCTTTAATTCTTGTATATTGTATGTTGATTCTGAGGAAACGAAAAGGAAAGGAAACGGAATGTTTATATGATAGGGAGAAAAACAAAAATAAAAAGAAAAAAAATTAACATATTTTTCACTATAATTCAATAAAAAATGCAGATGGAAATAAGAAACTTACAAGAAAAATGTCATAAACAAGCTTTAGCCTTAGTTCGTTTTGTCCGTAAAAGAAAAAAGAATAGTCATTTTTTTGAAGATTAACTTAATTGGAATTAAATTAAAAAAAAATTAAATACTTAATTAAACTTGACATAGGTACTAGAGTTTTAAACTAATGCCTGTTACAATAAATGACTCATGATATATTACTAAACATTAATTTACAAGTAATCGTAGTACTCAAATATCTGTTTAAATACAAAGGAAATTAAATAATCAGCTTTAATGGTTTATAATTCGTAATGAACTGATAATAAATAATATTCGCGAAATTTATGAAAAACGCTTACACACTAATCTCCTTAACATTAGGTACAAAATTATTATCAATATTCCGTGGTCACCATGCAACGACTCATACAAGTGGAGAAAGACTGAAACTAAATGAGAGATTACACGAAAAAAAAAAATTATAGATGAAAACAAAATCAACATTACCATCTCGGTTCTATAGCGGACAATAATTAAACACAAAACACCGCGAACGGTCAACATGTCATATTTATTACTCGTACAAAATCTTAGATCTGACAATGTATAAAAATAATTTACGTGAGGCGCGAGGGATACAGTTTCTTGGTAAGAATCAAAAGCGTATCTGTCCGTATCTATCAGAATTTCTCCTAATCACTTACATTGGTCCCTTAATTAGACTTTTAAAACTTTGTTATATAAATATTATAAAATATCACACTTTAAATTCAAAGAAAAAAAAAACTAAATACTAACCTCGAAAACTAATCACTTAGCTCTGTCAAAGTCCTAAAATAATAACTGTGCCAAATTGAATACAATATTCAAAGGAGACAATAAATAAACAATCAATCTATCTCGATCAACTAAAAATTAAATATTTTTAATATTAGATTTATTTTGTTATAAAGTAAAGGCACTGTGCGGGACTTCCCTATAAACTATCGTGTACTTATAACTTTATACAGGTATTTCGGTGAAGAACGAAGCGTCGGTAGTCCGGCGGGCCTATTCTCGGATTTCTGACATTTTTTGCGTGCGCTCAGACGTCGTTCTGTACAGGGGCGAAGCGCGAGGGACTGGCGCGGGCGCGAGGACGAAAAAAACGATCACCAAAACTCGAAAACCGGTTTGGGAACGACGTCCGCCCTCCGCCCGCCGCAAAAAGGAAAAATACCCTAGCGTCGGAGGGCCGCGGCGATGGCTCCCAAATGAAGTGCGGATGATTGATGTCGCCGGTGAGGTGAGCGGTGCACGCTGAGCCCACGCAAAATATGAGAACGGAAAGATGTGGTAAATGAGCTTGTGTAGCCCGCCGGACTGCCGAGGCGGCGGCCGATCCGTACACGGAGTTACATAGGTACGGCCGGACGCTGTCAGGTGTTGAGGACAGAGTAGGCCGCGCCTCTATCTCTATCGTGCAGAGCCACGTCCCGTCGACGCGTGCCCGTCCGTATGCGGTGCATCTCAGCTGCTAGTTAAAACAATCATTACAGTTAAAAGAGACTCGAAATAAATAATAAATTATTATCTTTAAACCTTAAAAATAGATCACGAGCGCCTTCTCGCGGTACGGTACCGAGCGCGGGGAGGCAGTACGAAATAAATAAAAAAAAATTGTAACTATAAGCTAACTTTACAGAGACCACCGCTCGGCGGATGATCGCTTCTGGAAGACATCCGCGAGCTACGCAATAAATATTCTAATAATATAAGGTGCCATTTACAAGTGCGTGCCGATAACTAAACGATATATAAAACTATATTCACACCGCAAACTTTCGAGACGCCAGTGAACACTCGTATGTTTTAAACAACGCGATAGGGTTACAAGGAGCATCGGCAAACTGGAGATCATTCGTTGAGCGGGTGAGACGCGGCGATCGGGACGTCGCCCGGGCGCGGCTGGAAGACGTCGAGGAGGCACTAGGGTGGACGATCCTTAAACGCTACGCTCGGTTCGTCGGGGGACTAGGCGATGACGAGGTCGCCGAACGCGGAAGAGAGGCGGTTGAACACGGGCAGCCGCTCGTCGTCGGGGTCCGGCGAGTGCGTGCGACGGAAGGCGAAGGCGCCGGCGTGCGCGGGCGACAGCGCTGGCGACTGAGGAGAGTGCGGAGAGCGCGGCGAGCGAGAGCCGTCGCTCATGTACGAGGCGAGAGACCCGCCCGAAGACAGCGAGGCCAGAGAGCCGCCCGGGGATGGGGGCTCGCGGCGGCGGGCCTCCTCCGCGTTGTGCACGAAGTGGCACCGCGGCCCGTAGGGACAAAAGCCCACCGAGTGGAACGTGCGGCACAGCTCCGTTTTGTACTTGGGGTGGCGCTGGAGGTTGCGAAGCTCGCGGACGCCATGAGCGAATTGGCACTTGTCGCCGTATTTGCAGACGCCGGCTTCTTCGAAGGGGCGGCACAGTTCGGTCTTGTAGCGGCTGGTCGCCGGCGGGGGCGACGGTTCGCTGGTGGTGCGTTCCAGACGCCGGTGGCCAAGACGGTCGAGAAGTCCCGCTAGGGCGCGATGGGGAACGGAGGCCGCTCGAGCTAGGGCCGGATGCTCCCACGCTGTCCCCGTTGTAGCACCGTTCGCGCCGACAGCGCCCAGCGCGCTGTTGAGTGCGCTGTTCATCGTCTGCACTGGTCGAGTTTGGTTCTGGAATGGATAAAACGCAATATTTAGAAATAATTTAAATAAAGAACTTAACGTTGTTAACATTAAGACACATTTTAAAAATGTCTTCATTGTTACACTATTTAGTAACATTAATATAAAAAATCTATATACCGTATCACTGAAAAAGGAGGAAAAAAAAAACAATTGAGAAAATGTGCTGTAAATTAAATGCAATTGGCCTATTATGTTAACGTTGCTAAAGTAAAGAATTATTTATTAATAGATAATGCATAATATAGTAATAATATATAATTAGCATAAAGTGTAACGAATGAACAATGACAATTTTCCAAACTTATGTGTCAAAATATTTCTTTACGTAAACAGGCAATGTAAAAACGTATATAAAACGAGCCTACAATTTGAATTACAAAAAAAGGTTTTTACACAAGTGTCGGAACAAATAATTATGGTCCGTCGCGTCGTTTAATTTTTTTTTCGTCTAAAATCTTTACGATAGCTGTGTTTATTGTGTTATAGAAGCAAAAAAACCGTTCACAATCTGGTTCGGGCCGGGTACCTGCTCGTAGTTAACAAAAAAAGCACCCCGGGAGGCTGGTTTCGTCTACCTGCATCTCGTTTTCAGTAATGGCTTCCACGTTAAAACGCTTAATATTACCAATTAACCGAAGCCTTAACTGGCACTGTTAGGGCCTCGGGGTGAGTCGAATTTTAATGGCCGACGACCAGATTTCTTTCGTCCGGGACCCGTGTCATGAATAATTTATATTTGTTAAAAATCCTTGACTATTGATAATTTGAGGTACGTTCCCAGTTTTGTGGCGGGGTTTAAGATGCAAATGCTTTTCGAGAGTTTGTTTTGTATTGTGCGGTGCGTCGAACTTGGCTGCGGAGGTATCACCATAACAATGGTGGTGGTTCATGCGAGAGGCAGTTGACACGGGCATACGTCGCGGCCGCCACAATCGAGGCGATTGTGCATTATTCTTCACTTAGGGCGACATCACACTGGCAATCGTATTATTTCTAATAGTTTTATGTCTCCTTTTTTATGGCTGATTGCCGTTGTAGGCCGGAAAGTTTATACTTCACCAGATTATGGCCGTGCCCTTAAAGTAGTTGTAGTGTAGTTTGGGTGTACATCTGTTAGTTATGTTAAGCTTAGCGCAAGGGAACTAGAAAGAACCCTGGCTGTAATTGTTTCTGTAGCTGGGATAGCATATGTGGCGGCTAGATAGATGTTCACAATAGGAATAAATGATTGCCATTAATGTGAATGTTACATATATCGAAATAACATTATAAAAATACTTTTACGTAGTTTCAATAAATATAAAAAAATTCTACCCATCTATTTAAAAATTATTAAATAAGTTCCTATATTTCAATCGTGTAGCATCGTAGCTTTATCCTACAGTAGAGTATCGTTATCACTTTAAATATCTACATATAATTGGTGAAGAAGATAAGTCGTGATATAGATAGATATATTATGAGAGTATAAAGTCGTTCGTGTGCAAATAGCCTTAAACAGTGTTCGTTGCATTGTCGCAATGAGGAATAATTGTCGCCAGTTCTTCACTCGAGGGGCAATGGTCGACACGCGTCGCAAGTAACAGTACACCCATGGAGATCAATTCATCAACTATTAGCTAACTGCGAACATGTGACGGCTTATTATTTCGTAGACCGTGACTCACATTTCAGTTTGACAATATTTTCATAGCACACATGTGACATCCATCATATAATATAGGTAAGATATTCAGGAGTTTGTCAGGAATAGATTGTTTCGTGAGCACGAAGGCCAGTATGGTTGGTTGCGCGATACGGAACACGACTACTATACATATGTATGATACACCGCATCTTGTATGCGGCCTCAATCGATGTGAATGACACATCATTGTATATTCTATTCGACTCTGCCTCGTCCGGGGATCGTAAACACGCAAACACTTGTGTTTTGGAATACAACAGACAAATTATTATGCCACACTATATGTCGGGCTTGATGTACGCTGCCATTCCGACGTCCCGTCATAATGATATTGCCGGCTTTGTCAAAGGGTTCTATTATTTTCCTTGTGCACTGTATTGTTATTTTAAGGATGTAGATAGACGGTGGCAGATGGTTACTTACAGAGGCAATAAGTACAGGTCGAGAGAATGGATGCGAGTTCATTCCTATCGAAACATGTAGTAAAGTTACGTGGTTGGAAGCAAACGCTCGGCAAACAATTACACGCGAATGCTTTTAGCGGCGTATGAGTGGTTATTGTTCGCTCACTGAGCAATAACCGGCAAAGATTGCCTCGGCGACTGTACGACCTTCTTCGTGCAAGCTCTGTTTACGTGCCTTAAAACGCACACCCGTTGAGATAAAACACAATACTTATTTCTACGAAATCTACCTTCGGATGATAAAAGGAAGTTCCAAATAAATATTTTGTAATTTCAAACAGTGAAATATTTCAGGGCAAAGCCATTGTAGCAATGGAGTGTTGTCCTACTCCGAAAACGTCAAGCGGGCCTGAATACTTGAAACGTATTTATTGCATGCAATATATAGTTATTCAAATAACAATGTGGCAATGTCAAACTGGAGGTGTCAAAGGGGAAAGTGTAGCAAATTAACATTGAACATCCGTGCTAGGTGAAATGGTGTGTTGAAGTTCAGCTTACTGCCGAGTTTCGATGGAAAACGGCAACTGAGGCGTAATTAGAGAGTTATCAGAGCGGAACATTGGTTAAGCGTTGCTTTCCATCGGAGGTTGCGCGGGCGCAACGAGCCCCAGGGAAAATGGTAATCACTATCGATTTCAAACGCGCTCGAAACTTAGGGCAATCAGAAGCGCGCCTGCTCGCGCGCTTTGCGATTGCGTGCTGTTCATTATAATAACATGTGTGGCGGATGGCCTACGTTTACCATGATTACGATATTCTTCAGGATAATCATTTTTCTTTATTTTTAACTTCTTAAACTGCTTCTCCGACTAGCGAATGTTGGTAGTCACTTCACCATATCTCTATCTGTCTCTTGCAATGCGAAACAAATGGGCGGCACTCGCAATTCCGGTTCACTCTCTTATATTCCGCAGCCATGATTACCTTCTAAGACCGACACTTCTTTTGCCAGCGACTTCGCCCATCAAAATAAGTTGAATACGGTCATATCTCTCGTGTCTAAGCACGTGACTGAGATACGACATACAATTAAATTTTGCGCTTGGGAGAAGAATGTTTAAATGTGTCTAGAAGATGATAGAAGACATCTACTTTAGTTACAAACATATCCAGCGCTATCTTGGTCAAAAGAATACACAAAATTATTAAAGTTGTTAAGAACTATTGTTTGTAAGTACTACGATTATTTAAGCTCTTACTAAGTATTAAGGAATATTCCTTTAATTGCAACAATGTTCCGAGGTAGATTCTAAGTGGAACAGTTAATGTTACAGAGACTTAAAAATAGTACGGTCCCGGTTTAGACTTTTGTATAATAAGCGAGTCCACGATAGACTATTGTAAAATGGCTACACTACACACCGCATCACGCTAGCAATTTACGACGGGCGTGTAGCTAATAACAGACATGTATTTGGTAAATAAAATTTCGGTTATGGTGTAACGCGGTGCGGATGGCGGACGCGTCTGGAGTCATCGGTCCCGATGTGTGCTTTTCACATTAGCGAGCGATTGTGTCAACGAGACGTACACGCGGCTATACTGTGGTACTCTTTGTCACAAATGGGAGGTTGCATAAGTCGCTGGTACATGGACGTTCTACAGCTCATTTCAGAGTGGTCAAATGTAGCCAACAATCTAAGCATTAGGAGTTGCAGATGTCAACACAGTTTAAGGAAGACAAGGCTGTATAGATAAATATATATATTGTGTATTAAGAAAGAGACTAATGTTATCACAATACACATGGCTTATCATTGCAAAACAGGTGGTTTTTTTAGATCATCCGTAACATAGTAACCGTCCAAGCCGAGGTTACCCCTCAACGGGGGAGACCTTTGTGTCGAGTTACTAGCGATATAGGTTCAGGGTAAGCGACTTAAGAGCTATGCCACCTCTGGCCAATCTGTGTATTTCGTAAAAAAAGGGTTTTTTCAAATTTAATTGTGACTAAATGTGTCCGAAAATCTCTATTTATAAGCTGTAACCCTGGTAATATAAAAATCAACAAAACAAAATTATTTTATGTATTTACTTATAAAGCATATAGTTAAATTTTTAAATACAGTTGTCCCTGCGGCTCATAGATTAGCATTAGAAACAGATAATAGCTGTTGTTAGGTAGAATGAAAAAGAAATTTAATTTTTAATTCCGCTCAGTAAGGACGAGCGCATTTCGTGTAAGCACAAATGCAGGATATTATAATACAATTGATATCAGCCGAAAAACTAGGATAACATCTAGTCATTTTAACTAGGTATTAGGTTCCATAGGCGACTAGCTCTTTAGGAATTGATTGTTTTGAATGAAAGATGCTTAAAACAGAAACTAGAAAAATTTTGCCACAAGTCGTGCTTGTATCGATGCTCGGATTCAAACTACGACCGTTAGATCACAATCACAAAAAAGTCAAACACTGAGTCATTAGGCAAAAGTATATTACCACAAGACCGTATCACCGTGGTCGATTTTTTCCGGGTAATTATAGAATAAAACTACTTTTATGGATTTTTTGCGCTTTAAATACTATTTTAAACTACCCACGTTTCGAATACTTTACAGATTGCATGAGTAATCATAATGTAAAATCCAAGAGAACTAGCATATATCATACAGATGATTCAGTTTGCTAAGCTAGTAATTATTTCCAGATGTTTCGAAACACATGTTTTCTATTGAAAAAGATTGGAGATTAGCTGTTAAGCAAATATTAAATTGCCTATGTCTTGCCAGTATTTTTTCTTATTTTTAAATGTATATTTCTTAACAATGATATTGGACAGCCATAGCTTATTTGTCGGCTTATGATTGGAAGAAAGAGCTAAGTTACAATACTAAGATCAACGAATTCTAGTTTTACGGTTGCTTACGTAAAAAAAATCGCTTCCTTAAATTTGAGTCCGGTGTTTAGCACAAAACAGATTGATTTTTGGGACCGTGACTACAGTGATGGGAGGTTAAATATTATATCTGTCTACCCACTTCGGGATACAAGAGGTTACATATATTTCTTGAAACAGATGCTGGTAACGTAAACTATACGAGTGGGAGCAATGACTTACGCGGTCTTGGCTTATTCATCAGAATGGTTACACAAATATATGCACGAAATATGTATTGAACATAAAATTGTGTAAAGAAATTTAGTGTAAATGTTAGTTACTTTAACGTTTTTCAACTCAATCTAACGATCAATTCAGTTCTTTCAACTGTCTTATAAATTATATAAAACAATATCACCCAATCAACTGGCAATAAGACAAAAAAGACGGAGCAATAAATAATTAATGTGAAATTAATTTTCAAGGTGGCCTCAGTTCCTTGAGCGCAAACACTTTGAAGTTCGTGGCAGTCATTTTTCATGCGTGTTCACCAAGGAAACTATTAAAATCAAAATTTACGTCGGTCATTCACCTCTCTGTACAGCGTTAATATTAGTGCGTGCGTTTACGATGGCAACGAGAGGAAATTTACACTATTAGCGAATGTTATTTGTTGTGGCATCTTTAGAGGTCTTGTTCAAAATATTCTAGATAACCTACGCCGCGAGGGCAACGGCATCGTGCAACAAAAGATCAAATCCGGGTCACCGGTTTTCGGCAAATTTAAAACATCGATCGCACAAAGGCAGCATGTGTAGTCTTATGAGTATTATGTATGTATTAGTGTAATGCATATTCAACGAACGGTGTTATTCATCTTTAACGGTATTTTAAATTCTGTTCTTCTTAAAATTTTGAAACTGACACAAATTATATTATTATTATGATCATCACAATGATCAGTACGTATAAAACATGGCGTGCATGGCGACAGGCTTACCTTTTCTCACATTTGAGACTAGTAACGTCAGTAAGGTGGTTAACAATTATCTGTTTACCCTACTTATGTGAAAAATGCTAAGTCGGCCTATTAACTTCACTTTTTTCAATTTACGGTATCTGTCAGCTTTTCACCTGCTTATTACGTCGTGAAAGATGGTAAGCCTACCGCCATTCGATGTCTCAAATTTTGACAAGAAAATTTTGAATGTAAAAAAACTATTCAAAATTACAGTCTATAGCTAGGTATATGTCTCATTGTCTTGCACAAGACAGGGTATAGTCTGCCACGTGGCCCTTATGCGGATTGGTAAGACATTACATGTCTTACAAAATTTTTCTAACAAATGTAGGTTTCCTCACGATGTTTTCCTTCCCCGCTGAGCGCGTGTATCAGCACATAAAATTGCAACAATTAAATTCATTGGTGTCAGCACATGCAACAAGAGGCGATCGCCCGGGCACTGAGCTACCACGAATGTTATAACATTATAAATTCGATCACTTAGCCATTATGTTATTACTGGTCATATACATATTCCAGAGATCTGTCCTCATTTAATTTTTGCTTTTCATAACTTTCAACTGATTTATCAGTGTCAAAGTGGTTAATAAACAATAGAATTACATGCCACTGAGTTTATAATAGAAAATTATTATTCTTTTACGCAAAACAATATTAGTCCCATTTGCGTAATTAATAAGCCATGTCCTAAACACGTTCCATTATATGGTACAAATATTTAATAGTATAGGTATGTCATGTCTGTGTGTCAGCTACCTATCTACAAGGAAATCGCGAGATGAAGTTATGTTCATATGTTAATTGCCAGGCTTTTTGAATTTCTAAACAATGATTTATTGTCGTATGTACAGACGTGATTGCGTCGCGCCAGACAACGTGCTAAGGTTGAACTTTACCCGCCATAACAACCAGAACGACAATTGATGTTGAGGCGTAATACAATCCAAGAGACGGGTTTAATTATTCCTTAATTGTCTTTAATCAAATGCGTTCTATTTATAACTGAACTTCTAACAACTTAACGCCACTGTCATTGTGAGAATGTAAGTTAAACGGCCTTAGAGCTTTTACTAGGTAGTGGGGATTAAGAGGCGAAGTTATTCTAATATTAGATTGATCCATTTCTCCGAGGAGGCAGAGGGTCTTGTCGATTGCTGCGATCATGTTTATTGAATGATTGTGCGAAAACACAGTGGAGATGCCATCGTCCCCTCGGCTAGTTACACCATCAATCTACGAGTGATGCCACGCTCTTAACCTTTCGATCTCTGGCGTCGTGTTTTTACGTTTCTCAAAATGCCTTAAAAAATTTCACTTATTGTTAGCTGGGAACAAAAAGTGACATATACCTATTAACACAACAGACAGTGTTGTACTCGGAAATAAACAATGGATGCGGTGTGTATGATTCAGAACGCGGCGGTGCGTAATTAATACTCCGTGCCTGGTATTGTAACGGATTATTTTAAATTAAACGTTCCACACTCCCCGCAATCGGCTCGTGGACATGTGTAATAATGCACTGTATGTGTTCTATCATTTTATTAAAGTTAATTGTAGACTAAACGAAAATAGTTCAAAACGACACAGTAACATGTAGTCTCCCGCAGAGCCCACACGGAACAAAACTCGACTCGCCCGTCGGTTAATTATTACGGTTGGAGAGGAATGAGAAATAAGCATAATACACGACGACACATTGTCAGCTATTTTGCTATACAAAAATATGCGAAACAATTTATAGATGTCTGTATTTCACTTTGGGTTATTATACCTTATAATTGATATATCAAGTATAAAATTAGAATAACGCGGTTACTGCTTCTGTCGTTATAAGGGGAATCTTAGTTAGATTACACCAACATCTTCGCGTATATTTTTTATAGGAAAAGAGATAAAAGAACTTATTGGCTCATCTGATCTTAAGTGATCACCAACACAAACTTCCACAACACAAGAGGAGCTGCAGGTGCGTTGATGGCCTTTGAGAAAGTAGTCCCGGGAAGATTTCCCAATAGTTTCCGAATTACCGTAAACCAAGGTAGGAAAGTAACATAGTATTATGGGATTCTATATTTGTTTTTCATGACTTAAAATTCTTCCTCGACTATTAATATAAAGGTGGAGGATTTCACAACACAGTTCCAAATATGGTGTTAAAACATAACTGTCAAATCCCTGCCTCCACTGCCTGTCGTCATGAGGAAAATGTGTGAAGAATTTGAATAAAATCACTTCGTCTCGAAGACCGTATGAGCGCTGCATGATAATTACTTGGGCCAACAGCGGAGTGGTGAACGTATAATAAAGTTAGCAACTGTTAGAAGAGCAGGGCCGGACGCGCGGAGCGGGACGCGCCTCGCATTTAGATAGCCCGCAGCACATTGCGATGCAGGCGACGACCGCTATGGTAAAAATGCCATCGCATGTCTTTTTATTTATAATTTGAATACACAAAACGATTGTTTCTGGTTATTAGAAGAGACAATGCGCTTCCATTGTTCGAGGTAAACGTTAATCTTTGATACAGTGAAGAGGAAATCACGTAGTGTGTGATGTTACGAGAATCGTAAGTTGTTCTCGGCCTACAGGATTGTTTTTACGTGACTAATGTGTTTGAGGGTAATTCTAAAATAGTTTTTATCTAACACTGATGAACGCAAATTGAGAAACATTGAAATGCCTTATTACAATGATTCTAGATCCTTCATGTGCTGTTCCGAACGTTTACGATTTAGGGACCTTTAAGAAACGAGCCTACTCCTATCTCAAAGGCCGGCAACGCACCTGCAGCTGGTGCTGTTGATGTTCATGGGCGACAGAGATCACTCAAGATCAGGTGAGCCGTATGCTCGTTTGCCACTTTTCTTATAAAAAAAAATTCTGTTTGGAGGCATGCGGTAATAGTTACATTGCTGGCCCAAAACCGACAAACTAAAATTGTGTATGTTTCATATTTTAGCAATATATTATTAGTAGCATCGCTACTGTCATCTTAGATTGGAGCGCAGGGTGAAGGCGTGCGGTGATGTCGGTGGACGTTTGTTTATGACGCGCAAGTCATAAAGTACGCGAGGCGAGGTGAAGACGACGTAAAACGAGTGTCAACAAAGAGGCTCGTTCAGGTCGGGCGTGTTTACCCCTCGGACGCTCAAAGCGGAGGAAGCACGTCCCCCGGCCGGTCCGCTTTTAGCACCTCCTTATTTATAGATGCAACAAATGGACGCCGCCCGAGACCGATTTGCAGAACTGTATGTGTAAACAAAGTTGCTCACGACGCCCCGCTGAAGTCGCAGATGCCGGCTTCCAACTTGACCTTTGTGTAGCAGGTATCTTACTTATATACTTGATACGTATATAAATTAAGTAAGATCTCTCTCTCTCTCGATCTCTCGTTTCACTTCGATTTATTTTAACCTTATAACTTACTTATCAAGTCTCAAATTGGATGACAATTTTCATCAAATATAGTTTGCAGATGAGTTATCAAAGCCATACCTCAATAAAATTGGAGTGTTCGTTATTTTAAAATAACCGCTTTTACATGCATATGAATGTTTATACGGTTTCAATTTGTCTGTCTGTATGTTAATTCCGGATGTCGGGACTTTCATTGGCAGATAGCTGATGTAATAAGGAGTTACTTGCTACTAGGGGCTACTTTATTGCAATAAAAATAAAATAAATAGTTTTTAATCGCGGGTATATAAATATACTTGGGCCGTCTATTCATGTGGATTTTTATAAGTACCGGCGGGACCATTTCCTATCTAGTGACCCTGGTTGGTCTCCTGTTAACAAAGTAACACTTCCCGTGTCTTCTCTAAAACAAACATCTTACGAAGCGACATGTTATTTTCATATAATCTTTACTAATTGTATAATAAATCACTTAAATGTCTTGTAATAAGATTGTTTACTGCGTAGAATCTAATTACAACGTTTTTGTTTACAGCAGAGTAATAAAACTATAAAGGCACTTCCAAACGACATGACTCGTCATTATCGTCGGTCATTAGCTGCGTAAACTAAGCCTTTGCGTCAGGTGCGTCTGGCCTGCTTGCAACAATTCCTTTGTCTGTGCAATTTATATTGTTGCGTCACAAGAGCCCGCGCTTTCCCCGCGCGAAAAGTGACATGACTCAACCACAGATAATGAAGAAGAAGAAAAAATCCGTCTATGACTAATTTCCTTTGCCCTATTGTTGCTTTGGTTGGGTTATTCGTTACACATAGAAAGTTATCATGCCGTTCACGAACAAAGTGTGTGGATAATCGTTAGGGAACAATTTACATGCCACTAAGTGGACAACTTAGTCAGTGTTTATCTGTTAAGATATTTCTATTGATGGCGTACTTAGAAGCTATATTCCTTGTCGAAACGTCATTTTATCTATTGACTCTCAGTGCGTCACATTTGTCTGTGCTATTATGACGAATGCCTCTTTGTTTTTTTTTTAAGAGTTATAAAATAATCGTTGAATTTTAATAGACGTAGCATAAAAAGCATCTTGCGATTTCGTTACCAAGCAACAAACCTTTTAATTAAATAGGCAGTGAACGTTGACCTTCATATTTTCCTCAAATAGACACGACTACAAAAAACTTCACACCATTAATTACATGAGTCGTTGGTAAAGTTCTAAGTTACTAAGCAAAGTAAGTTTTCGTCGGAAGGGAAGCTTTTTAACAAATTAAAATACAACAAGAGTCCTGACTCGCGTTGTGGTTTGTATGGCTATGGACGAACATTGTATGTTGTTGACAAATTCAACTTACAAATTGTGTTACTCCACCATCGGTCTGGCATTCGGGGCTCACCTGGAATAAACAAAATAAAAATTAATAACGACAAAGATTTGAATATTAGATTTAATTGTAATGACATATTTTTAAGTTCAAATCTATACAACAACGTTTAAAACTTTGTAAGTAAAGACATTACAACCCGTTTTTAAGTTATATTATTGGGTTAATTACGGAAAGGTCGAAGGAAAGACCAAGAGGCTGAAGTCCGAAAGATGATCGAACCAGATCTCCGGAGAACTGGAGTCATCTACCAGCGTCCAGTCACAGGGCCATGGATCGGACCTCCTCACTCCTCACGATCCTTAGCAATGGGGAAAGAATTGGGTTTATAATTCAATACCTTACCATTAAGTATATAAATCTAAATTCATATGAATTGTGTTTGTACCGTGAACGCCTAGCGACCATAATTCTTCTTTTTCAACTTATTTTAAATACTGAAGTGCAATAACTGTTGATAAGCAGTATTATTTGTAAATCTAGTTTAGTCTTGCTTATAATTAGATACTATACTACCAGTATTTAATGACTTAATAAACGACTTCGACAAGGTTCACGTAAAGAGAAATAAAGTTTATAAACCTAAACGTTATAGAATAAATACAACAGACGTGTAGCCTGACATACAAATGCTCCTAGCTTACGATACGATAATATTAATAACCAGCGCCTTGGTACACCCAACCGGTCTTCGTTGAAAGCGACAGCACTTCCTACAAGAAAGTAAAACTCCACGCCGCTGGCCCGGAAAACCCGCGGAGGCGGCTAATGTTCATTTGTGGATTGAATTGGATGGATTACGTACTTATCGGCCTTGCAATTATTTTCTAAAGTTACTTGAAAATTAAATAATCAAGATCTGCAACTCAGGCAAGGGATGTCAAACGTTAGGTCCCCTCGTGAAAATGATCGCTGTCAAGTGTTCGAAACTTCAAAAATAGGATTGAAACACGATAAAATTTGTAAAAATAGTTTTATTCAGTAAGAAACGTTTTGGCGATTTTTCAGTAATTTTATCAATTGGATCATCATGTGAGGTGTTAGCTGGCAACACATGACACCCAGCGATTGTTATGCATAATAACTACTTCCAATGATATCCTAATGATTTACCTGAACCTTATTGTATCTTTAATTCATAATTAATAATTTAGTTGATCGTCACATGAACTTAATAATAGTTTAACCTTATTAGTTCCTAATCTGACTTCTAATTAATTTTGTATAAAGATTGTGAGGACGCGCAGTTGTCACGTTACTCATTATAAATAATTCTTGTACAACGTTACGTTGTCTCAATAAAGCGAGTGTATTAGTTGTTGGACTATTTTATTCTACGAGACCTACAAATTATAACATTACACTTTATCTGGACGCCATATCTATTTAAAGTACTACTAAAAGTTAAAAAAAAAAAATTGTAAGAAAGCATTCTATTCATCATCACATTTTCTTAATGGATATTGATCTATATGTCTATGGGCTATCACCAAACTGGTATGGCAAACATTTCCTTAGATGGTATGTGTAGCGGAGATTTGACAAAAAATAACCAAGTAAGATGTCAATACTGAAGACTCAAGACTTTTTTTAAAGCTCATAAGTGGCCTTGCTACTATTATAACGAAACTTTTAACATATTTTTGTCATTATTGTTATATAGTAGAACTCGTGAGACTTGTCTTTTGAGTTCATTAACTTCTTTGACACAATTTTTAACAAAAGAGGCATGAAAGAGACGCACCGCGTTAACAATCCTCCCGTGTACCAATGTCTTCTAACAGGGAAGTACGGGTCGTGGTGATGTAAATCCACCAGTTTTAAATAAGGACATAGAAGGTAAAAAGTAAAACTCAATAGTTAAAAAAAAATTGTCGACTCGCGTTGCACAGTGGGAGGCAGGCTATCACTTCGAGTGGAACATATGCGGTGTAATAACATAAGCTCGATGAAACGGTTACGCACCAGCCATGATGTACATTGTAAATTATTAGTGGCAATTAAAATTTTAGAAGTGTTTCATGACAGTTTTATTGGATGCGAGCGTTGTGCACGGGCTATTAGCTATCGGGGGTTATGTTTCTCTATCAGTCCGATAAATCACTTATGAAACACGACTGATTTCATATTCACATAACGCTCTGATACATGTATGAATTTCAACGAACCTATACTTGATTGCGTGATTGATTTTTATATGAAAGTGTAAGTTATAGACGCAGAAGTAGTGATGGTGATAAAGAATATACGACAGGACATTACAAAATGGTTCGTAACATTTAGATCGCGTGACAGGAATGTGGTAAATGACAGAAGGGACGCTGAAGTGACTCCTGTCACTTCCTCTCCCAACTCTAATGCTACTGAAAGTGGAGTTATGTTCGTTGAAGCTCTAGAATGCATGGAAATTGTCATATCAGTGCCTATTTAAGCGAGCGTCGCCGAAAGAGTTTAGCTTCGCTATATTGTCAGTCCAAGACGAGGCTTTCTATCGCGAACTATGCGATAAGTTATTAACTATAGAGATTCAGGACAAGTGCTCTAAGAGCTTGACCACTTCTCAATCCAGTAAAGTTAGGCTAACATTGGTAACCAGCTATAAAAAGAAATCTATTACGTTTTGTGTTGTTAAAATTTATAACACAGATGTAATCAAATCAATAGTTAAGTACACGGTATTGTTCCATTGAATTGTACTCGGAAATAAACGACTGTGAGCCAAATGAAGGATAATGTTAAACAATTCAATGTCTACCTCTTGTCTCCTTTCACGTCAAATTAGAGCAAACCCCGCTCCAAGCATTGCGTTGCAGGGTATAGTGCGTGTAATTAATAATAATGATTCGAATTGTAATCGCAAACGGGCTCGGTATGAATCACTAACAAATGTATTTAATATCAATATTAAGTAGATAAGACTGTCATAACACGTGGTACTTCCAAGCTGTATTGCCTAGTTAAAAAAGACCTTACTTAAAAGCCAACGCCCTCGCCGTACTGAAGGTCTTTATTTGATAACGAAACGTAAGGATTAATAGACAAATCTTTGGTTTTCTTACTAGTTCCTTGTAGCAACGCCCATACAATCAACACCATCAATGGACCAAACGATAAATCGAGGTAATGATAGCCTTGCGCCATCTTAAACTATGTCGGCGATAAATTCCAATTAAGCTCCCATTCCGCTGTCCGCTGAAACTATAAAGTCACCACTTCGCAATTGGTGGCAACCACTTGCACGTGGCGACCACGTTACGCCAGAATTGGTTTAGCGTGAACGCGCCGAGCTGGTTGGCACAAGTTGGCAACGCCGGCTTCTCCGCGATTGTGGTTCGCTCGTAATTGGAGTCGACAGCGCGCGAAGGTCTACGCGGATCATGGGCTTTATGGCTTAATAATAGACACATGTCTAGAAAATGTTTCAACCTTGCTTTATAAATTATGTGTAGTATAATTTTTTGTTTAGTTAGACGCACGTAAAACGCCATGATTCGATTTTTATTATAATAAAATAATATTAGTTTATCTTTGCAGAGACCGTGGTGAGTGTTGGAAACTGGTTGATAATGCAATCCAAGGTGGAAAAGTTATTAAAACACAAATGATGCTAAACCACAAAAATCCAGCTAATGTTAAGTGGAGACAGTCCTAGTGTGGTATCGAGTGTCTTGCAAGTAAAAAGATTTTTGCATAGTTCATTAAATAGGCAGTAAATAAACATTGCTAAGGACAACACGTTCTACAATTAATCACTGTACGTAAGAAAGATAACAATGTTTACTTAGAAATTTCTTGAACGTAGTCAATATTCGCAAAGGCCAATCACACAACTCCATTAATAAATATTATATAGTATCACTCATTAATATTACTAAAGGGTCAGAAATTAGGCAGTTAATGAAAGGGCTACTACTGATATTTCTGCATACTCAGTTACGTCTAATAGGGCTTGTATATATCTTTCATATTGTTTGATCTGTTAGCCCTTAGTGGAGCGGTCGATTGTAGAAGGTAAAATGGACGAGCTTAGATATACCGGAGTGTTAGCCTTAGTAGACCATCAGATTGCGGAATCTCATTGTGAAGGTATCCGAAAGAAATTGGATGCATTAAGCTGAGACCAGGTGTATATGGCGTGTGAAGAAGTTTTCTAGCGGTGGACTGACATGGGCTGTGAATGTTATTAGGTTATAACTGAAAAGCCGTTATGAGTGTCTTATATGGGCGAAAAAAAATCAGTACAGTGTCTATGCATTGATTGTGTGGTGTAAGAAGCGCCGCAGTTTTGCGACCACCGCTCGCCACGATCAACGAAGCAATCGAGGCCACTTGTGCTAATGAAACACTTCAATTGAATTGGAGACATTAATTCAGCGGCCGTATCGCGACACTGTTTACACTGCTGCCGAATAAAAATGGTTAAACCCGTATGGAAATACAGCTGGAAAGCGCTTTAGCGCTTGAACTAATTCACATAGAAACGTGTACGACAATTGGATTGTATTAATCTACCACTTAACATCGGTATAAATAAAGTACAAGTTTAAGCAAATTAAATTAAAGATGTGTTTATCTACCTGGCAAGAAATGGAAATTAAAAATACTTTTTCAAGATATTTTTCTTTTAGCGGAGAGGTATATTACTTTAAATTGTAATAAACAATTTCATAGATGCCGGCGCCGGAGATCGAATTCGGATTGCTAGAGAACGTAGCAACTTAAGGCGTGTCCGGACATTGAGCCACCGTAGGTTTTGAAGGTCTTTAAATAGAATCGGAAAAACCGCTGCCGATAATTGGTTAAATAAAGTAGATTTATGATGTTGTGTGAAAAAATCCAATATAATAATATAGAAAAAAGTTTGCCTTTAGTAAATGAAAGGAATATAATGTTTAGACTCATTGCATAAAATAAATACGATGCGTCGTTATTAATTGAATTTTTAATACAAATCTTGAATATTCTGGAACAAATGACTTTTCTTTCTATAGTATACAAAATGTAACTTATTTTATGCTTATTATGATGGCATACAGCTACCTAAGTAAATGTAAGAGGCTGTTAAGTTTAAATATCAACTGAAATGCTGTTTCAAATTTACGACCGATTTGTGGATACGTCATAGATTAATTGTTAACTTAATTAACAATCAGGTCTATGTTGTATGTAAAAAATAAACTTCACGCTTTACAATAAATAGGTAGACGAAAGCATTACTACCCACTATTTACTGAGCCTATTTTATAGAAATTGGGATTTTTATATAGTAGATATTTTGTTTGCAATAGTTCGATTACACTGCATTATTTAACACAATCAAAGTGTCGGCAAAGTGGCCGCAATCCCGACAAATGCTATACAATTCTAAATATTATTGTGTTAATATTTTTTAGATAATATTTCTTACATTTGTAGAGTATATCATCTAGATCCTACAATGTAATGTATGTGTCGTTCAAACCTTGAAAGTTGTCCGCTCGCTGAGCTCCTAATATATCCAATTACATCATTTTTTACTTAAACTTATTCTTATGTCACCTATGACTCTTATTTGAATAAAAATATTCTTAAAGTTTTGACAAGTGTGAATATGATTATCGTTTTATAGTTTTTAAGCAAAAAATGTTACTAACAGATTTTTTTTATGACGAACTACACAGATTGGCCACAGAGGCTGGCCTTGACTGCTTCACCGGATTGAGAGGTGGCACAGCTCTTAGATCGCTTAGCCTGAACCTCTATTGCTAGTAACAAGGGACCCCCCGGTGAGGGGTAACCTCGGCTTGGACGGTTACTATGTTACGCGTAAGCATTCCGAGCCGAGGGTGCCCGAGAGGGCCGAACCACGACTCGGTCGGTTTCTATTTCACGGATAATTTACCAACAGATGAGTCTAAGTTACTCGAATGAATAAATAAATTTAAAATATTAAATAGCAAAACTGAAATGTAATATGATTTGAATCTTTATGATTTTAAACCCTTACATACAGCAGTACCAATGAATATACGTTTATGGAATTCGTGCTAAAAACACAAAAATTTGTGCCCTATGAATAGTCGCGGTGGGCTCTCCCCTAGTTATATATGCCTAAAAAGTTCGTTGAAAAGCGAATGAAGATTGCCACCTTTATCTATCTAAATTTAATCCTTGATATTATTAGGTCATAAAACGTTTAGGATACGAGTATTTACTTGGTTTGATTTTAGAAATTCAGAGCTACGTATGTTAAAAGCTACCCCAACAGATATTCACCGGCGCACATAAAGGTATTTTAATTAATCCAGCTGTCATCACTTTGATGGACGATAGTTGTTTGATAAAGTGGCCGTAGTTAAAGATCTCTATTATAAGTAATAAAAAAAAAAAACAACCAACCTCTCAAACAGTATTTCAACCAGTTCGTCATACCTATTATTTTACCAACGTCAGAAAGAATATTATGAAACGAATACATATGCATAAAGTAATAAAGCCAAGACCGTCTGTGGATATTCCTACGAAATAACATCTGACTAATTTGTATATAAATCAAATAATAACAAGTTTACCTTGTACGGACGGACGGTTTTATTAAAATAGCTGTTTCATATTGTTACCACCTCTAAGCTTGGACGAGAATAGAAGTGTCTGCAATAGAGGATACGTTGTATTTCAATTTAGCTGTGTATATGCACGCTAATAGCCCTACTAATTAAGAACATTAAAAAAATCTTTTTGGTCACCAATAAATAAATGCACAAAAAGAAATATAAGTATGACTCCTGACCTAGGTGCTATTGTTCAGTAGCCAGGTCTTCTCCCATTTTATAAACATAATAATATAAACAGTTTCGTTAGTGTGTTCACGTTTCATGTTATATGAATATTCAATAATATTCTTTTACTAATATGTACTAACAACACTACAACAGCAACGATAACACATGACCCTGGTAGTCCGCCCTGCTTGCAGGTTATATACTAAACCTAGGCTACTGACGCCAAAATGATATTAAAATTGGTCGATGTCGATGTATGTTTCCGCGTGCATGTTTGCGTGAGATGTGTGTTTATCTTTATACCTATATGAATATTAAATAATATTTGTTATTCTTTTACTAATATGTACTAACAACACTACAACAGCAACGATAACAAATGACCCTGGTAGTCCGCCCTGCTTGCAGGTTATATACTAAACCTAGGCTACTGACGACAAAATGACGATAAATTGGTCGATGTCGATGCTCGTTCCCGCGTGCATGTTTGCGTGAGATGTGTGTTTATCTTTATACCTATATGAATATTAAATAATATTTGTATTATTCTTTTACTAATATGTACTAACAACACTACAACAGCAACGATAACACATGACCCTAGTAGTCCGCCCTGCTCGCAGGTTATATACTAAACCTAGGCTACTGACGCCAAAATGATGATAAATTGGTCGATGTCGATGCACGATTCCGCGTGCATGTTTGCGTGAGATGTGTGTTTATCTTTATACCTATATGAATATTAAATAATATTTGTATTATTCTTTTACTAATATGTACTAACAACACTACAACAGCAACGATAACAAACGACCCTGGTAGTCCGCCCTGCTTGCAGGTTATAAACTAAACCTAGGCTACTGACGCCAAAATGATGATAAATTGGTCGATGCTAATTAGAAACAGTGAACACACACATCCTTCACCTCGCGCCCTACTGCGCTGCCAAATCTACCTTTACAGCCTTAAATTCAGATTAAACAATTCAATTGCATTCGAAATCGATCCTCACCACGCAACGTTTATTAATTAAAAATAAAACATTAGTTCATGGCGAGTTGAAATCAACAGCACTTATTCAAACAAAAAAAAACAAAAATAAATGTTTTAACCGACGCACGAACACGTTTTCCTTTTTAAACACAAATACATTGGCCACGTATAAAATGTCAAGACGATATACCACCCAGTAATAATATGGCGACGGACCTATGGCTGCTGGTTATTTCTCGCTTGTTAATAAAAAAGGTAATGTAGAGACGGCACATATCGTCCGGCATGACCTTGAAAACATAAAGAGAGTTCGCCGACTAAATATTAATTAATTTAAATTTACGACTCGTTTGGTCAGTTTGCGATTCGCGTGTCGATTTGCAAAAAAGCGTTCCAAATGGCTAGCTATCAAGAAGCGTAGATCAGGTTCGTAGCGAAGTATTATCGTTTTAGTTTTGGTCCTTTAAAAAAGTTTATGTTGCGAATGACGAGAACGTATATATTATAATATAAATTATTAACAATTGTCTAGCCAAACATTCGCTTTAAGGTGAAAGAGTCACTACCTTTAAGATTTTATTGACCGCCTTTGTTATCTGATTAATGAAACTAAGCTGAGGTTTAGTTCTCTTGGGCACCCTCGAGTAGCATTATGAGCCATTCAGTCTAATGGCACGCACAATTGGTACGATCGTAAGCATTGATGTTGGCGGATCTACGGAACGCTTGTCGTGGTGCATGCGCGGAAGCACGCGAGGGCGGAGCTATCGTGGCGTAATACATGCACGGCGGCTGTCACGCGATACACGCCCGCGAAGCTCACATGAAATGCTAAGGTTTGTCTACACGTTTGTTTGTAGTGCTGGACAAATGGTTTTGCGTACACAGCGTAAACAAACTTCTGGTGTATTATCGTAAATAAACTCGCAACTGGAACATATGTTTATTTGGATTTGAGCGAACATGTTAATAATGTAAACAGCTATTCTACAATTTTTAATAGTAATTGATGTCATTTAAACAAAGCTGCTCAAAAGCGATTTAAAAAACACGTTTTTTGAGGTTAAAAAATTTACGAAAACGACGCTGATATTTTTACTTAATCACTCAGACTGTTCAATCTTGTTACCTTGGTAGTTTAGATTGAATGCATAAAGCGTAAATAAATGTGTTCTTTGTATAATGCAAAGTTGCTAAATCCTTGGTGCTAAAAGCGGTCATTAACCCAATAAAACCCATGCCTAAATAAGCCATGTTCTTGTTGCTCATAATTTTATTGCTTTCTTAACATAAGATTTACGTTTATTACATGCATATATTTATCGCGCTTACATCGCTTTAAAATAAGGGACCTGTACCACTAATACTCTAGCATTCTACACAAGAAGACATCAAATATTATTGTCTGTAACAAACAAATAATAATTGAACTTGTCTATGAATATTTAATGTTAAAAGCCTGTGTAAATAATCTAATTAACAATTAATAAAATACGACATATTTTTATATCTAATAATAATAGGTATTTTACAAAATATTTACGAAATAACTATATAGTTATACAACGGTAAAGTATAACTGTGCAAACCGTCTCTCAAAGGCTGGTAGCATTGCCACGTTGTATGGCAATGCTTAGCCTCTGTGCAAAGTATAAGCCAGCCCTCTGGTCACCAGATGTGTCGACCAACTTCTTAGCTATCACATTAAAAAGGTGGTATGCACTAGGGCCCCACGGACCCAAAGTTTCTAACCCAAACGGCTCCTGTCAAGGTTACTATATTTGCGGCGCGTGAGGTTTACTGTAGTTGCAGCGGCCGCTCCAGCCTCAACAGAAGATTCTGGAAGATGTGACAAAGTATCGACGCATATTGCATCCCATCCCAAAGGCCGTCCCATCTTCCAGATTATAACATAAATATAAATGAGAGCTAATGGATATATGTATGTACATACAGTCGTGCATAACATTTTGAAATTGTTCTTTTCACGCCTTATAAAGAGCGATTGAGCGGTTGAGATAGTTATTTTAGCCGGCTGTTTAAGTCAAATTGCATGTCAAACGCAGCGGTCTATCACTGCTATCATAATTGACAGAAACGAGATCGTAGTTCCAAGAATTTGTTCTGTTTAGCCACAATCTATATTAACATGTTACCACAATTTTCTCTAAGTGAAACTCATTCTTTAATTAAGTTTTAAACTATTTGTTCATTAGTTAAATACGTTGCCAATGCATTGTATGAATGCATCCAGCAGCCGCCACGCAATCATTTTTCGATTTAGAGAAATGATTTGATGATAACAATTTTAGAATTGATTTCCACTCTACCGTGTTATCAAAAGTGCTGTTTAATTTGGTAGAACAATTAGTATAAGTTATTTAGTCATTTATTTCAGATTTCGAACGTTCGGTAATAATGTAAACGAGGCTGTGTAATTTTTCCGTTCATTTTATTTACTTCTGGTTATTAAACCCTTGTTATATTGTTATACCAACACTAACGTCCTAACAATTCAAATTTACACAATCATATTTGTAATTTAAAATGTCACTTATCTTTCTATAAATTATTTGCATCGTTATTAAATGTTGTTTATAGGATATCCAACTGATCATTTTAAACTTTATACGTTGTTAATAACAAGTACCAGGGAATGTAAATTCCGATAGATTTATTTAGACATAGGTAAAGGCTTGATCGAGGCTTGATAAGAAGGAAATGAGGAAAGAGACGAAGTAAATACATGAACCAAAACAACATAGGCCTCGATATATAGATCAGATTGATAACATTTTAAAAAGCAAAATGGGAATATGTATGGATGTAAAAGAAGCGAGAAAGGTGTGCCAGGGAGTCAGGATGCATGCAAATTCATAATCTTGGCTTGTCTGTGTCTTAATGAGTTATGTGTTTTAACATTTAATTGAGTAACTACACAATTATTAATAACTGTTTATAAAAGACAGGAAGATGAGTCAAAAATAACATACCAAATACCTGGCCAATAAATCAATAAATGCTACGTATATTTCAAGTTTTACGATTCACACGATTTGATGTACCGGAAATCCGCCACGCGAAGGTCGGAGAGCAACAAAACGACAAGGTCGGCTGCACCACTTTCTCCTCAGGCAGAGCCGACGTGCGTTACAAAATAAACATCGCGAAACAATGATAACATGTTACTTTATCGGAGGATCGCCATGATTTGTACGGGATATTCAGGACATGATGCCGACAGACATACAGATACTAGAGGCTGCATATTTCCAGTTAAACTTATATAGAATAGTATTCTAATTGGTTTTTTGTTAAATGGTTAATACTCTTTAACCATAAGCTATGTTAATCCTAATAACTAAGATAAAGAAATTGTACCTCCTTCTCAGGTCTACGGGAATTACGCACAAGTAGCATAGTCGATGCTATAAATACGATGTCCAAGCTAGAATGCACTAGGGGGATAGTAATAGCTATAAAATGAAATAGTTAATAGGCAGTAAAGAAAAGTCCGCTGTAAACTCCACACCAAGTTTCAGGTCCAGTTTTCGATGAAAGCGATAGAAAAGCATATTCTTTTAAATATATACGAATAAGAGTGATTAGTAAAAGATCAGATTACAATAAGACTTATAATATAAACTGTTATATATTTATTAAAAAAAATCGAAAATATTTTTTGTGTAATTACTGCTGTATCAAATCTTTAGACCACCATCGTGTTCATATGTTATTTATTACGACTGTTGTGAGATATGGATTATGGAATATCCGTAAAATATTATTCTTGACATGCATACAGAAAGGCAGTCATCGGAACGGCGGAATGGTTGACACAATCACCCAAAATTACAAGTTTGACGACAATTTAGATTAGACAAGAGATGCGCCTGGATGTGTTGTCAGGAAAGCCTTGGTCTCGGGCGGTGGTCACGATATTCTTATAATAATACCCAGACGCTTATTGTTTTACGCAATTCTGTTTCGTAACATTGATGATTTACGCAAGCCAACATAAAATAGTTAACATTGGCTGGCTTCTTGCTTACATCGTTAGCGTATACTTCCTACTTAAGCGTTATGCATCTGTGTATGATGCATTCTAGTGTAACTCGTGACGTCACGCCACTTTTACTTTTTCGTATTATCTCATACGCGAGTTGTGTTAAGCTCGTTGTCGATGACTGTACATTGCAATTGATGTGGCACACGAATTTTTAGCACCGGACAATGCGTTTACCATTGCACAGGCTAGATCTCTTCAAATTCACAAAGGGTCCATTCGCGACCGTCTGAGGTTGCGAATAATCCTTGCGCGTTACCGCTATTTTATGTGCAGGCCACACCCCTTAGAGTTAGTAGCGTTGCTGGAATTTCTTCGGCCACTTCTTCTCCCAGCACCAGCGCTTTCCGAAGTGGCACTCAAAGTTTGTTTAGTTTTTGAAAGTCCTTTAGATTATCCGTGAAATAGCAACCAACCTAGTCGTGTTTCGGCACTCTCTGGCGCCCTCGGATCGGAATGCTTACGCGTGTTATAGTAACCGTCCAAGCCGAGGTTTTCCCTCACCGGGGGACCCGTGTGTCGATTTACTAGCAATAGGTTGAGGCTAAGCGACCTAAGGAGCTATGCCACCTCTCAATCCGGTGAAGCAGTCAAGGCCAGTTTCTCTAGCCTGTGTAGTTCGTCATAAAAAAAGGGAGGTTTATTGCGATGACACTTTATCAGTACGTAATGTTATTTAAACTGACTCCGCTGTTGTAGATAATGTGCAGCACACCGTACGGTAATGTGGCATTGTCTTCCAAGGTGTAGAGTTACGTTGGAGACGTCAATCTAATCATGTGGTGTTAGAAATGAGTTGCCATATGCATTCACTTGACGTATGTTATATCATCGAACAATTTCGATATCTAATAGATATACTATATTGTGTTAACGAATAGATAATAAGAAACCTTTAGTCGTCGTTATGTAAATAAGAATTGAGGGTTTTTGACAAGTAAACGAAACGGTGTTAAAATGGTGATTCGAAGGTCAAATTGGGTCTTGGTGATATTAGCGAGTAACTAAGTTGCGACAGCCTCGGTGGGTGGCTGTACGTGCCGCGGTGGCAATAACGCTCGCCGCGTTGACCAATGTTTTCACAATCCAGCTGAAATACTGGATTAGCAATGGTCACCTCATAAGCTAATGGTCACGCCTATATGCGTAATTCGAAAATTTACTTTTTAGATACTTATAGATATCTGAATAGTATTTTTGTTTATAAATATTAAGTATAGTTAAAAACTAGATCGAGGTTAAATTATCCCAAAACATATTCATTTAATGACTATTTGTATTTTAATATATTAATGAGATATTTCAAAATCCATTCAAAGGTTGGTTTACCATTTTACAAGTCAAGTCATTAAAGCATTCGCATCGAGTGAAATGAAATCCATTCAAAACAGAAACAAGAAATCGTTACAAATCGTTTTCATTTCAACACTTAAACCGATTTGAATGGTGAATTTGTCATAACTTACGGCCACCGTAGTACACTGTACTTCGAAAGTAAAAGTCAACCGCCGATAGAGACCAAGAAAGTGGCGTAAATCTTACCTGTAACAAACGAAAACAGAGACATCAATAAAACAGTCAGTGGGGCAATAAGTACCAGGATATGTATCTACATTAATTTTCAAGTCGTATAATACGTAGGGTAACCATTTAAACGTGTTATTTTTGAGGACATTTATGTCTCAAGGATCTCATATACGTAACTAACAATAACGCTGAAGTGTAGCAGCAGGCAGAAAAATAGGTCAATTTGCTGTAAGAATTGGTAATGGTTAATAAACCACATGTTCATGCATCAACAAAAGTTGCTTTAAGGTCTGGAAGTACTGGCAGTAATAGATTTTGTTGTTCAAAATTTTTGCACTTATATTATCTTAATAGGAATAGGTAAAATTATTATTATTTTCCTGGACAAAAATGAAATGTAAATATTTTGCATAGTTGTTCTAATAATTTAAATTTTTTCGTAGGTCTGGAAGAAGACACAAAAACCGACTTCAAATCGAATTAAACGTTAACGACGCCCTTTTTGTAGTCCCGAATTATCGTAGGAATATTATAATATCGAAATCAAACATAATAAAAACCAGTCAAAAGTTATCAGGTAACAAACATAAATATACAGACAAATTGAGAACCTCCTCGTTTTGAAGTCGGTTGAAAATTATTATCATTGAACGATTCGAAATTACATAGAAATAAAGACGCATATTTATAGTGTATACCTAGATTTTAGCCATTGTCCTGGTTTTTATTATATCGATGATGGTGGCCTCAATAATGAGGAAGCGGCGTGAGTAGATAAAGGCGGTTAACGAGGGAGTAAAAAATAAGCAGCATGTTAAAGGCGGTTAATTGTTGGTAGGTATTCAACGCTGGCCAGTCGTCGAGTTGGTTATCGCTCAATGGCGACGGTCTTTTTAACAAAGTACTCTTATGTTATATATATAACCTAAAATAAAGCTAGAATACATTTCGGAGAGTGTACTCATGAATTAGAGCCGTGGTAATTCAGCGTCCGGGCGGTTGCCTCAAGTTAGCAACGTTAGCAACCCAAGCTCGATCGTCAATGCCGGCCTCAATAAATTTGTTGTTGCTATTTTATGTGCTGATTTACCAGCACAAACTTCGTGAAGTTTTTCTTTTTAGAAATTTTTTTCTAAGACATGTAGGATGACACGGCTTTTATACTCTTTGCACAGAGAAGGCCTGTGCCGAACAGTGGGACATGTATATATATGTATTAAAACGTTTAACTCAGGAAATACATGATTTGATGATATTTGTCATAAAAATATTGTCCTTCGCAGGCCGTACAATTTAAAGCACAATGCTAGCAGAGAAATGACAATGCATATGATTCCAGGAAATAGACCTACAGTACTCAAAGTACAACCAAGCTCTTTTTTGATTTCTCTAGTATTCCTTTGACGGATAATTTGATAGAAAAGTTGTATCAAAAATGTGTAAATCATAAATTGAAGTAAGCTAATACAAGTGAAAATAGTGTGTTGAACGAACCGTAATATAAAATAATATGTATTTTAGAAGACAGAGCGCTCCTTAATTCCCGATTAATTTGAAGATGTTATTGTTCACAATTGAACACATCCGTCGTTTAATTCCACCCCTGACACAGAAGCTGACCTAACTTTAAGATAATAAAAAGAAAGGCGCTACCGTAGCTGTTTCTTTGTTTTAAATTCTACGAAGAGTTATGAAGTAATCGAGACGTAAAATACGTTTCAAATACAAACAGTATAATATCTTATGAAAGGTTATCAAATGACGACACTTTATAAGTTACCCAACATTTATTCTGTAACTAGATTCCAGTATACTTATTATTATTATGGCTTATCCATCATAAAGGAATGATTGAAGTCAATCACTTTTTAATTTAAAAAGGAAGAGGTTCGCAATGTGTGTTACCTCATAACTTTCAACTATGTGATGTTTCTTATTTTATATATTATATATTATAAAAGCTAGTACTTCTCGTTGCGTTCCATTTCAGTTTGTTCTAGTTTTAAGAGTGGCATCTATGAGGAAAATAATTAAATTGAGATTAAATTTTATTGTTTAATTAGATTTGAAGTAGATTTTTGTTTTTACTCGTAAATATATTTTGTTGTTACCAAAAATAAATACTTGGTCAAAGACAAAGTGAGTTACGAGTAAGACAACAAATATAATTTGGCAAGTGATTTTTATGTGTAAGTAGTCGACTTAAAAACAAAAAAAATCACTTGCTAAATAAAATTTGTTGTCTTAACTCATCATTACGTTACTATTGATTATTCTAATAAATTTAATGTGATTTTTTTAGAACTGTCTTTGACCAAGTAAATATTTTTGGTCAAAGAAAATCAATCAATTGATTCCAACCCCGACCGTCAGTTTACATGTTTAGTCACTGAGCGACTACACAGGTAAAATAACTAGTTTATAAATATCAAGAGGTTCACATTGAATATGGTACATTGTAGTGAGAAGAGGATTTGTTCTGGCTTCGAGTACAGTGTCGATACGAGCCGGTCGACCTTCATACAGAGAACGGTGCCGAACGAACACAGCTCGTTAATAAACACCTTTAATTATACCCATTTTGACGATTACACGATTATAATAACTCTAATAACATAACCACAATAGTGATAAGGTGTTTTCATTGTGCGATAAGATAAATGGTTTGGTGCTAGGAATATTAGAGCAGTACAATTCACAATCATGGCTAGCTAAGCTGGCTCATAACTGGTCACGAGTGTTGAAATTATTTGTTTTATTATTAAGGCACGTAAGACAGTATATCTGTTTATTGTGGACTTATATTCCAGACTTTCAGCTTGTGGACCAGCCCCACGGTCCGAGTCCATGTCTCTCCACCGTAGGTCATAGTTTGGTGATTGAGGTGGCCACACATTTTTTCCTCTCATAGGTCTTTTAGCGTTGCGACAGTTCATGGGAAGTGGTGTAAATTTAACACCTGGCATCCCGGTTTGATAGTTCGTCCTCTTCCATGATAATAAAAAACCATAATTACAGGTTAGAAATATCATAAATATTAGCTTATCTGTGCGGCGTTATCGTGCGTTGTAAATTTGTATCATTTTTATCGTTCCATTTAATCCTTGGCGTTAGTAGAAAAACTTTACGTCTCTTTAGCGGTGGTTCCGTTATTCCCACAAAGACTATTTAAATATAAGAACAAACAATTTTATTTTTTATTGTTATAATATTTTACATGATAATTATTTTACTTAATTGTGGAGTTAAAAAAGGGACACATTTAACCTGAACGTATTCGTCCATCCGTCAATCCGTCTTCGCAGAACGGGGTTGCCAGAGCCAAGCAGTTAGGATAACTAGGTCGTATGATGCGAATTTTGAATGCGATTCCCACCAGCCGCCAATGCAAAATAGCTTATTAATGTAATGTTTGTTTTCGAGTCTTAATAAAATGGGAACGATTTGAAATCTATATCGTATCATATATAATATCGCAGCTGGATGCAAGGCGCTTACAACCGGTCCTTTTTGAAACTGTTAAGGGAGGTCTATGTCGGATGTTTTACGGCTGAAATGATCATCATATAATATCGGGAAAGGCAAAGACAAGTTATTTGCTGTTTTGATGACGAATTGAATTCTATAATTAATGCTATTTATAGCGGTGTTAACATTAACTTTGATATGAAAAATTTAATGAGCGGAAATGTCTCTAAAGCCACAATCGAGGAAGGTATGCTTCTACGGTGATTATGAACATGGAGATAGTTTTATGGGGATGTAAAGAAAATATATTTATATAAAAAGTATTAATATACTATATTTGGTATATGACAGTGACAGTCAATGGATATTGTAACTTCATTGTTATTTTTAAATATTATTAGAGTCGACATAGGTAGAAACAAAATCTTTAAATATCGTCTCTTACTCTAGAAGCAACAAATTGCGTTTAATTTATTTACACCTTATAAAATAACCTCATATATAAATAAAACTGAAGTTACTGACACTAGACCGGCGGCATACATAAAACGACGACAAAACAACCAATTTTATGAGTATGCTACCACCTGTGAAAGGTAAAATAAGTATAAGAGATGTGCCTATCCAATCCAAATGAAATTCTTTCATAAGAATAAATACAACCCATTAGTAACATGTGTACTGGTACATTTACAAAACACAAGTGCATCGCAAGTACAAAGCACTCTCTAAATTGTTCAATTACGAGGAGACGTCGTATCAATTTGAGCAGAAGGGGTAGACTTATCGAGGGGTGAGGGGAGCCGACGGAAGTGGCCAAAGACAACGTGCGGGACACATTGTGCGAATGTCTCTGGACGCGGTCTTCTCTCGCTAATTACTGATTATGTCGCAGGCCCACCAGATGTGCGACATCCGTACGCTGTTCGTCCGCAAATTTTTTACAGCGCAAATTAATGTAAATTGAAATGGCCGCACCGCCGCCGCCCGATCAACATCACTTATTCAAATTAGGTGTTTGCACGCGAGAAGATTTGAGGAAAACAAAATAATATATCACATTCTTTTAGCGGTGGGTGTTTTCATCATACCTTGTGCGTTAAACTGCCGCAAAACAATCTCGCTTTGTTGTTTAATACGAATTATTTACGACGATTTGATGTAAGTCAGACGGTGTCAGACATTGGTGTCGCAAAATGAGGCGACACTTATGTTCAACTGTTTGCAATTGACTTCTGTTGTCAATTGAGGCCATTCAGGGCGATTGTCTTATGCTTTTTCAAGCAAAGTAATGGAATTATTTAAAAATAAAATTGTATTTACTTATTTTTTTTAGATGCATTTAAGTCCGTTTGGAAAGAGCAAGCAAGAATGCTATATTAAGTTAAGAAGATCATCTCAAAAATTGTAAATAAAGCTACGAGGTGAAATAGTAGGTTGAACAAACTGCCATAAAACGGCCGAGCTATCAGCGAAGAGGTCAGGACCGATAGCTTTTGAACTAGTTTCGGATAACTTATCAATTTACGTCAACTGGTGTTTTTTTAATATTTAAGAGGCATTTATATATCATTGTAAAATATGTATCTTTCGAAGAGTCTAGTCTTCCGGGAAAGAGATAATATTTCACAATATTTACGCAAAATTATTACGCTCTGTTCGCACTGTTGTCACCACGCGCTGTTCTTAGCTCTGATGTTCTTTAGATAAAATCATTTAGAAAATATCTATTATATAGGAACGTCAAAGACTTCTATGGTCCAAAGGTGAGACTATAGTAATGGAAATGTCTAGAATTGTTAAAATTATTTAAGAAATTTAAACCTATAAAATAAGTTTAATACAACGTGATAAACATGATTTTTTTGTTATAATATGTGCGTAAATTTAATCCAAATGCATAAGGTCAAAGAAACAGTAACAAAATGTGTATAGATAATATGTATTGAGAGATACGCTGTAGAAAAAACGGAGTTAGTTTTATAATAAGACGCTAAGGTGAAATGGATACATGGTAGGATCGGTTACCCGGGATATCGGCCGGCGAGCACCGAAGCATGGCATCACAAGTCATGTCATAGACCACCCCACTTGTCACGCTGACGATTTCTAACCCAGCGGTGTGTGGAGGGGTTCGAGAAACAAATGTTTCTCATACATTAACATTACGATAAGTTTTCAAATAATTTGTGTCGGTAGCCCGGAGGCGTCTACAGCGTACCTGCTTAAGAGGTGACTTAAGCTCAGCCTTACCCTCCATTTTGTGTAATTTAGATCATGATAGTAGTAACTCTAGCACGGCAGCAAACTGGCTCTGGGGCTTCTCAGAGGGCCGTCGGCCCAATATAAGTCTGATGCTTCAGTTGGATTATGGAGTTGCTTGTGTTTTGTTTATATTGTCATCGGTTACCGCTTACCTTCAGCTATTTTATATAACACTATAATGGTATCTTCGTTTAAAGCTCCTTCGCAATACAAGTTCTCTCTGTACCCACACTAACAGTGTTTAATCATTCAATGTGAGCTAAAATGTTTATTAACAATGAAAGAGACTGTCTGTATGTATCTCTTTCTAGGGATAAAAGGGCGTTTATAACTACTGGGCGTAAAAACCCACTAAAATAATAACAATCCTAATACAATTGTAGTAAAGTCGTGATAGGTGAAATCTTCCTAACGTTATATTTCTTTCATAGCTATCGGAAAGTTCAGAGGGGCTCATGTACCACTCCCAGATGGAAAGCATAGCGTACATCGCATATAAAAATGGGTGGGTTACATTTCACGGGCCCTTAAGCGTGTAGGTAGGATCCGTCCGAGCGCAACGATGCGTGAGGCGCGATTTGATAACGTGCACTGCTTGCTTAGTTATCGTTGCATAGAACGCAGTTAGGGCACTCCACCTGTTAAATGCATTATTAGATGCACTTTACTGGCTGGCCACTGTACCGGCACATTCATTACGTTTTTATGAGTACATTCTTATGTTAATGCAGGGGAGGGTTAGAATTTTAACGATTTATAAAAAAATAAACTGAAGGTATTTTTAAAATTTGCGAGTAATTTAAACATGTTTACCGTCGCTTTTTTTTCCAAAGTATCTTTTAAAATTTTGCATAATCACGGAATGACATTACGCAGAATTTTCATACGATATTTACTTAAATATATTTTTATTAAATGTGAAGGCTTTTGGTAGTTTTACGACAATATTTGTGTAATAAGGAACTGAATTTCCAATTTATAAAAGTTCGTTTTAATGCCAGACCATTCATACTGTGCTGTGATTACTAGATTTGAAAAAATAGTTGCTTTCGTTGTTAGATAACCCCTAATGAGAGCTTAGAATCGAAATGATGTAATAAAACACGTTCACCATTTTGCCTATACGGGTTGGTTGTATGCTAGATGTGTAATCCATTCATTAACAAAGTTAAGTATCATTGCTTCGAGAAGAAGTGGGGTTTATGTAACCTCGATTTACGTTCGCTATTAAGAATCTAGTAATGATGGCTCATTAATGTGTGATTCCTTCGCCATAAGTGCAGATTGTTCAAGTGTGTCTGATTGGATTCATGCATCGATAGTTTAGTAAAACACAAAAGTCGCTATGTTTTCGTGAATTATCTTGAGTTTAACTTTAACATAAAACATACATACGACATACGATACAATAGTTTAATTAATATGTGAAAAAATCGTAATAATTATTGATATTTCATCTCTGGTTCAATTCAATAGCGTAATGGTCTTAGGTCGGTCTGTGAAACACAAGTTCAGGCAATCAATTGTATGACTTTTGACGGCATCCATTATCTACCTTGTTTTGGAACAGGTAAAAGGAGTGGTAATAAAATTCTTAGTAAATTTTTTTTTTTTTATTAAGAATTCTGACAGTGGAAGGACTACTGGCAGCAGTTCCTAATGTCATTAATGAGGCATTTTGATTGGAAAAGTACCACGACCTCTGAGAATAGAGGCATATAATACTTCTGCGTTTTGCTCTTTGATTGAGATGCATCTATCTAAAATTGCTCTAGTGGTGGTTATGGGTCACCGTAATTATTTAACTTGTAATTAGCTATACGTTTTGCATCTATAAAAAAATACATATGCATGATGGGGTCCCAAGTGCCAGTCCTTGTACAATGTGTCTACCTTGGTACCTTTAAATTTATGCTATAAAAAATTTGACTTTGCGATGATCGTCAAGCATTGGATCAGTTGTTGACCAAGACGCGTTGAGTCATATTTATCTCACGAATAAGAGCCGAGGGCTATTTAAATTACGACCACCTATTCCCCTAATCACGTTTTATGAGTTGCCGCCATTAAAGCCACAGCGCCGAGGACAATAGCCCGACCGTTCTAATCCGGAAGCCTTTGAAACCCTTGACCTTCCATAACGTTCATTGTTAATGATGCTATTATGACAGGTGCGGTGTAATCTTATACATCTGAGGTTTGATAATTTATTATTATTATAAGATAGCGAGTAATGTCACTGCGTTCAGTAACAATGGGAGATTATCGGCCGTCTGCAGTTCATGGAAAAATCGTTTACCTTTGTGTGGAAGCAGGAAATAGTGGCGAGGTCTTGCGAAGTTCATCGCCGTCAACGTGACCCCCACGTTTCTTCCTACCTACACACACCCAAGCGATATTTCCGTGTTCGAGAGAAAACTCACAAATCAATTAAATACCACGACACTTGAGTAATGTCTTGTTTTTAAACTTTAACAGTAATTCAGCAAAAGTATTTAGAGCATCCATCGAAATGTCCAAACGAGTACTGTCAATTTATTAGTGATTTGTGACGTTAATTTCTTTTAAAATATTTATTGTATAAAATTTTAGAACAAAGGTTTGATATTTGATTATATAATGCGATTTGGCACTTGAGACTGCCAGAAAATTTCTCATTGTTAAAGACTAATTGTAAATTGGACGTAAAAACTCTTGAGTCATTCTTATTATTTGTTTTATTTTCAATATGCAACCCGCCCAGACAAATACGACTTCCTTTTTTATATGCCTGAATTCCGTTGTTAGCTCTTAGCTTCTGAAACTCTACTAGATTGCGAGATGGTCGAGATTTTAAAGCGCTAAGCCTGAATATAATGAGTAACTTACCGCAAGAGTCCACTAGAGAAAATTTCGGCTTGGGACGTTACTCGTGAAGACTTCCTGACTAGAAGTAAACTAACATTATCGCCTCCTCGGGAAGCATTGGATGACGACTTCGATGTGATTTAGTAAATTTGCATCTTGCATAAATCGATTCTAAGAATCGTGATGCGATGATTCGTAGTGTGACATCGATTATGTAACGGCCAGTGCGACACTGACCCACCGCCGGTCACGCGTGCCACTTTCCTTTCATTATTGACATAATCGCTAAATGGCAAACTACTATCACTGAGTACCATGTGCGACCATAGATACAAAGCCTTATGGACTAAGAAAAAATAAGGATCATTTGTTTTTTTTTTATAGTAGAAGAGGGTGCAAGCGAGCATGCATCTCATTGTAGTAATTTGACAGCCCACAAAAATCTAATAAAGAGATTGCAGGTGCGTTGCCATCCTGCTACTAGAAGTTTTACCAGACGAAACGTAAAATTATAAAATACCTCCACAACATGTGGGTATTCGACAATATTTCGATGTTTAATTTAATTATGCTTAATGCCAAAATACTCGTAAAAGAACCATTTAACGACTAACTTGCGCCTTATTTGCAATCAATTACTAACAATTTAAATATGTTAAAGTAGGTATTTTTTTATATTCACGATTCACGGTAACGCTGTCTTAGAGGTCTGTATACAATAGGTTAATTTGTTATGTATACGTTAGTTGAACTATGATATAACAGAAAGGTCCCGCCTAGTGTCTAAGCGGTGCGATTTACGCTTACTAGTTTTAGTCGGATTTTACTAATAAATTGCCGTTTTTTAAGTACTCATCGCCTGTCATATAAACGACTTAATAAGCTTGGTGAAAATTGGACAACGGAACCTATCTCTGTGTAAAGTTAAAAGATACCAGGGTTAAAAGAGAGATATGGTAATTGTATAAAGATTATTTAGTGGAATATTTATGATTAATTTTTGTAGTATTTTTAAAAATAAGACAAGACGTACACGTCTTTTGACCCCAATGAAAAACAAATTCCTAAGGAAATGTATCGCATTTTCTATTTAAAAAGACACTAAGGTGTTGTATGTCTCTGTTCATCAAATCCAATAACTCGTTGTAAATGTGGTTCAGCATATAAGCATACAAACTGCTTGTCAGTAGGAATAAGCACTGCAGTTCCTCGATATAATACTAACGATTGCAATATCGGCCTTTCTATAACGAGGAGAACAAAAAACCAAATTTCAATACAACAAATCATGTTATCTAAGTGACTTAGAGGTTCAGGCTAAGCGACCTAAGAGCTGTGTCACCTCTCAATTCGGTGAAGCAGTCAAGGCCAGTCTGTCTGGCCAATCTGTGTAGTTCGTCATAAAAAAATCTTAGTGACTAGGTTATGGCAAAATTTGTCGAAGTTTTGATGCTGAGTCTATATTTTAAGAGCTTGTATACTTTACAGTTCCGGTGTAGGAAGATAGAAATAGCATTGAGTCAATAAGTTATGATTCCGTGGTTTGTTGGAGTTTCAATGATCGTGAAAATATTATAACGCTAACAACTCTCAACGGCGCCAGCACACGACGTGTTTAAGAAATAATCCATCGAGTATCTTTACATCCAAGTATCAACTGAGCTAAAAACACGTCGAGAATTGAATAGGTCGTTATTTCAAATCCAGAAAGCGTATACAGTTATTAAGTAAACATTAAAGATCTTCATTCTGTCGTCAGACGTGTCCAGTGATTCAATACCTACTTGTTAGTTATTGTGAAAGCATTTTCATAACACGATGCCGTCTTATGGGTCGCTTAGAAGTTGCGAAACATTAAGTCGTTATTAAGTACACGTGACTCGGTGTATAAGGAGGACCACAGTGGTGGGTGGAGTGACATCCTTGACACCCATCGTCACACGGGCGGTAGTGGTCAGTGGACGGTCGTTTTACAACCGCATTGTATATTGGCGATTGTTTACTGGGGAACCGTTGGTGCCCATTACTAGCTGCGTTATAAATATATCTAAAATAACGCATAATTTTATTAAAAATACAGTTTTTGGAACGCATTACAGTGTAAATGGCTTAAAGATGTCCGGAGGGACTGTGATGTGTTGCCTGTGTCTGTCTACTATTATAATGTGGGCATTTCAAAGAGTTGAGTGAATAGGCATTTATTAAGCTAATGCGTCTTACGAGCTAGGACTAAATTTTCACTTAACATCAGGTGGTATCCAAGACAAGCAAATCCAAAACTCTATCTATTGTATGTATAGTGTATATATATTCGATCTATGTAAAATGACTTAACAGTACAAGTGTAATGCAGTGGTGTACTTAGTATTGATTTAATTTATCACAGAATTGGGCTACAATCGAACATATGTAAGAATACAATTAGTCACAATACTTCGTTAGCCAATCGCTAAAACTCCTTAAGTAAGCAATGAATATTAAATTGGGACGTTTCAATGACTAAACAAATAGCGAGGTAAGGGCACCGGGACCCGGACGCATAATTATAGATTCTTTATAAATTAAAATACAATGTAACTCCCCCCCGGGTCAAATGACACATCGCTCTCTGCCCGCCTCAATTACACTGAGCAATGTACAAAATTAAAACAGGGACGGCTGTAACAATGCAAATGTGACACGCTTAGCTCCGCTTAACCTAGTTCTATAACTACAGTATAGGATATAGTTGTATTAAATAGATGCGCGAGCAGAGCAAATAGGTCCAGATTAGATCAAATGCTTTTGCGACGACGTATACATTCATACCTGGTTGAGAGGTTGCTAAAATTCTATTATGGTTCGTAGTCGAGACGCGATAACGATCCAAGGCAAGCTCAGATACTTCAAACAGATTGCTAAGTAAGCGTAAGACTAAAGTCTACGAAAGGGAAACGAAAGACTCATAAAGTAAACGCACTAAATCTTGTATAGTTACAGCCTTTATGTAATATGTCCTACTGTTGGACACAGGCCTTCTCTGTACTGTGTCTAACGGCATAGTGCGCCAAGCGGCCCTAGTGCGGATTGGCAGACTTCACATGTCTTAGAAAAATCTAGTACATGTAGGTTTCATCACGATGTTTTCCAGAGCGCGTAGTAAATAAGCACATAAAATAATAACAACAAATTTTGTTGGTGCCGGCACCGGGGATTGAACTCGGGTTGCTCGCCTACGATGCAACTTGAGGCAACAGCCCGGACAAAGTGCTATCACGGCTCTAGTATCTTAGCTGTTATTATGTATCTTTAATCTTGTATAGGGTGGGATCAATCAAACAAGAATAGAAGAAGAGCAAATGTAGTAATCTAACGCTTCGACCCAGAATGATGTAGTAAAGGCCAATGCCTACGTTCTTAAAATCGAAGTTAGTCGCCCTAAGAATTTATCAGTCGTCTTGCAATACGTGTAAGTTTTTTGCGAATGAGTCTGTATATGAAATGCATCTGTGCCTTAAAAAGTTTAACTTTTTTTTCCTAATGTGAGGGATTCATTGCGTTTATAACTTCATCTATGGTCTGCTATTTACTTGTGAAACCAATTTTTTTATATTAAAAAGGGCAGTTAGTAGGTCTGGTGGCAACAGCGAAGGACATCTTAGATTATATTACATAACTATCTTTGGGTTAACCCCAGTCAGGTACAGTGATGCACAATGAATAGCAAGCGAGGAACTAAGCAAAGCATTATAGTATGATGCATTAAAAGTGAAACAGTTCGAAAGTTCGTTTCCTGTATCACGAGCGCAAGATATGGCGCATGCGCGGATTATAATCGCGATGTAACAGACTCGAGGTTTGTGCAACAGTTATGCAAAACGCAATCGTGCGGATCGTGCTCAACGTGGGTTGAGTCTAACGCTCCAACACAGTGATTCTCAAACGCGGCACTTTTGTGTGCTACGACGATAAAAACGTCCCGCCAAATTTAATAATAATAAAATAATAAAATCTTTTATTTCATCAATAACTTAGCCTAAATTTACAAAAATCTTATATTATAATGCTAATATGTATCGCAATAATAATTATTTGTAATTATTCTCTTAAACTTCTCTCAATTCGCAAATACCTCAATGGCTGAAGACAAAAGTCTTCAACCAGCTATGACCTACGGTGCAGAGACTTGAACTCTGACCGTTGGGCTGGTCCACAAAAGTCACACAACGAGCGATGGGAAGAGCTATGCTTGGTATTTCTCTCCAGGATAAAATCCGAAACGAAGAAATTCAACGGAGAGCAAAGGTAATCGACATAGCTCTTAAAGTCAGCAAGTTGAAGTGGCAGTGGCCAGGCCACATTTGCCGAATCAGCGACGGCAGATGAAGGAGAAAAGTCTTGGTGTGAAGGCCGCGCGTCGGAGAAGCGTAAGGCCCCTCCTCCAGATGGACTGACGCCCTTATAAGGATAGCCGGCAGTGGCTGGATGCGGAAAGCGAAGGATCGTATGTGGCGGAAGGCATTGGGGAAGGCCTATCTCCAGCAGTGGATAGACTGATTATGATGATATTATTTTATTTCGAACATTTAAAATTATCATCATAAACTATTTTATTTAGTATACTATAGGAAATTAAATAATTTTTAAACTTTGCTTAAAATGTATGCCGCAACATAAGAAGTTTGAGAATCACTGATCCAACATCTCCGACATCCCCGCGCGTCCCGCTTTAAGTACGAGTATGTCGGCTAAATAGATCAACTAATAATGATCTTTTGTGAAATGTAGAACAAACGGGTAGCCTTCAAGATTGCAATTCAAGATGCAAAACTTAGTTTGAATGTCTCATTACCAGTATTTAAATGGAATTTCAGAATTCAGTTAAATATAGTCAAAATTTAAGTAAATATTAAAAAACCGCATTTGCTTTTCTTCAAGCTTATTAGATCTCATAGGGCAGGTGAACCTACGTCCATTTTTAAAGTCATTTTATTCAACGACAGGTTTCGAACCCCGGACATTAAAATACGTTGAACGAAAACACTGCTATTGTTAATTACGAATGCTTATTTATTGCAATGCAAGATTTGTAACAAATCGTGTTATCAAAAGTTATTCATGATTTAGTTAAGGAATTATTTGTTTAATATGGCAAGTGACATAAGTAAATCTGTCCTAGTTTACTATATAAGATGGATTTTAAAACACTTGGCACTGTACAACTAAAATATATTCTTAGTATTGTGAGAATTAACCAAGTGAGATTAGTATACCATCGAAAAGGTAATGCGCCAACCGTGAATCGATATTTAAAGCATCGATAAAGAATCGATTGTGAAATGTCGTTTGGTGTAGCACGGCGCTTGGCTCCTCTCCGGCCGGCCGTGTCATTACGAAACAAGAAAAGAAAGTTTAAGACCGTTTCGGCTGAGAGAATGTCGCTCTGCTCGCCTTGCACTGCCTCCATGCAATTGTATTATCCCGCCCTATTGCCCGCTCCGCTCATGACGTAACCGCGCCTTAACGTTAACTTGCACTTTTTACACGCGGCAATTCGGATACACGCCCGTAATGTTTACCTTAACTTTTTTTTAACGAACTTACTCAGATTAGACGGTAAATATGGCCTGTACTGTTTCACCGGATTTGAGAGCTACCAAATCTCTTCGCTAACCCTGATTCTTTATTTGGGAGTAACTCGACTCAAGGGTCCCTCCGGTGAGGGATCACTTCGCCTTGGACGAATTTAATTCTAATGTAGAACCTATTACCAATGACCGTCTGTAAATTTTAGAAAGCAATTTTTTTGGTTTTGGGCTTTTGCACGTATGAAACCGAAAAATATAAACACATTGGTGCTAGCTGGTTTGAATTCAATCCTATCTAATCTTCAGATCGTAAGTCGGCCACTTGGCCACTAGGCTATCACGGTTTTACAGAATAGTTCAAACCAATATTTTCTTTACCCTCTATTACATTAAGCACACTAATAGTTTGTCACAACTGGATTGGGAGCAAGATTTCCCAAGAAGGAATGCTGAATACCATGTGGGATCAATAGCAAGGAAAAGAGAGAGGTATGAACTGGGAATCTGTGGAATCCAGCTACTATAACCACAAACGAGATGGCCTTCAATTTTTTCGTGTTTAATTGTTCACAAGAACATCGTGAAACGAACATACGATTGCACACTAATTAGTAAATCAGCAAACATTTTGTAAAGCCGTAACTAACTTAACGTAAAAAAAACAAGCGATTATAATCGAGATAAGTACATAATACACGAAACTATGAAATTAGAGCAATCAAGAAACGTTGACCGTGTTTCGGGCACGTCGAGAATATCAAACGCTCCAAACAGTTGCGTAAGATGATAAGTTTACGGGCAATTATGTAAAGCGTGCGATCGCGGAGTGGGCAGGAGAGCATGTTGGCGTTGCGCTTATGGTAAAAGTGTTACGCGGTGCTATGACGCAAGAGTGCTGCAAATGTGTGCCAAAACTGCAGCCGAACCTCCAACATGGACGTTAAACAGGCCGTAAGTGTTACGCTGATCTCGAACGCCGCGCCGTGTTACGGAACGAAAGTGAAACTAGATCGTCGTTTATAAGCGTTGCTTTAGCTTAACAGTTTATTTTCGAAATAATCGAGCGCGGGAATTCGAGGCGGTTTCGCTCGGAATTGCCTGTATAAGAGATTTTGCAAAATTCGGAACTGGGTCAGTTTGAAATGGTTTTAGGAGTTAATTTATATCAATTCGATCATTTCATACTATATGAAAGCAGATATCAATTGGGGTTTACCTAATTCTAATTTAGGTTGGATGCTCTAGTTGGTAAACGCCTTTTGTTCAAGCCACAAAATGCGTTTACTGTCCTTTAGTTTGCTGCTGAGTCTGCTGTATTACCTTTTTTTTTAAAAAAAGATTGCAAACAAAATTCCAAGTAAGCTTAAGCTTGTGTTGGGAGATGGTTCACGTTAATAGTCAAATGGTGGAGCCTACGATCTTACGTTCCGCAGTCCGTACCCTAAACTGTTGGGCTTATTGACGCCTCAGTGGTTCATGTTTTATTTATTAAAGTAAAAATAGATTCGAAAACTGATAGCAGCTGCTGTCTCTGTCTAGCCCACCGGGATCAAACGGAAATACGTAGCAAAGATGTGTCGTTTTTTACCTAATCACTCATCCTAGGTTGGGTTATCAGTATGGTTAGTACCATTTTACTACCGTATCCGATGCTTTAACGTTATCAAAAGTTCCTATCGGATTTGGACTTATAACACTGCGTCATATCTAGTAGTGATCATATCGTCCGCATCAATAACACATTTGTAATGCTTACGACACAAACGACAAGTATTTACCCGCGATGTCGAAATTCAGAACTTAATTAAAGATGATAAAAGCTATCTGCGAAATTTATTACGTTGGAAATAAATTTATCATTATTTACGATTACTTGCATTTAATATTGCTCAATATTTTCATTTGGTTAAAAACGAGAAGTAACTCCATAGTGTCTTACATAAAACTATTATGTACCGTCAAATAATCACATTGTTTTTAAACGTTATAACGTTTCAGGGTTTATCAGACGACGAGATAAGATACAGTACGTAGGTACAGTACCCTTTTGTTTATGCACTGCACTCCAATAAGGCCTCAGATATGCATTATCACCCGCATAAGTACTACTTCTATAACGAAAATGTTTACTTACTCACTCCAATTGTCTATTATTTGTCTACAAAGTAAATAGGAGACAGAAATACTCTCTGGAGTGCGTGTACCCTGCATATAACTATATAGATATGGAACATTGTGTCTAAAGCTATTATCTAATGCATTGTAAATATTTGTTCAATATATAATTAGCTAACTACTCGATTTTGTAGTGAAAAGTTAATTTATTCCACTAATTAATTATTATGTTGACATTATATTAAATACGCGCGCTTGTCGGTGAAGGAAAACATCGTGGATGAATTAAAATATTTCGAAACAAGAAATCTTGACTCTATTAACTACTAAAGAGCAGTGTCGTTCTCAAAAGTCATGCTATGTTAGGCTTAACAAGCTGAAAGATGGATTTTAATGATTTATATTGTCTCTCTGCGTCCACCTTTATGTTAAAAGTGACAGCTTGTAATATGTCCCACTGCTGGGCACAGGCTTTCCATGTAATGAAACTATAAGGGCATAGACCGCCACGCGGCCCTAGTGCGAATCGGCAGACTTCACGTGTTTTAGAAATTTTTTAAGACACATAGGTTGCCTAACTATGCCTCGTGATGTTTTTCCGCCGAGCGAGTGGTAAATTAATAATTAAAATTGTAACAAACCATTTAATTGGGGCCGGTATCGGGGATCGAACTCGGTTTGTTCGCGTACTATACGCAACAACTTGACGCGACCGCCCGGACACTGAGCTACCACTTGAAATAGTATACAACAATAAAACTTGTAATCTTTTAAGGACAAACATACTATATATTAATAAAAATACATAAGCATAAATAGAAACATGGTTAAGTAGTGTACATAATACTGTTGTGTTTAAATATATGCGCCAAACATGTTGCTGCGTAAATTCCAAGGTGTGTTCGCGCCTTTAGTATATATTACAGTCGGCCGTGTGCGTAGGCTGCGGGTCGACAATAGCGTCTGTCCGGCAATGAACCCTAACATTTGCTCTGCCGCAACAATTAGCAGAGCTTCACAAATCTAAGTCGTGTTGTAATCATGTTTCAATCCTCTACTCATATTTAAAACGATTTTCTAAACGCGCAAAAATATTTGAGAATATAGTGATAGATGATTGTATATTTTAAAAATAAAGCAATGCTAAGCAAAAAGCTAAGCAGTGATAGCTAATGGATGGATGGAAGATGCGGCTCGACTTACGACCGGTCGCGAGTTCGAAGCATGGTACTTCACAAATGGGATCCAATAATCTTAGTGATAAGCGGACAGCGAGAGCTGTTTCTGTCAACCCCTGTAGGTTAAAAAAGCGAGCTTATTTATTATATAAAAAAATATACTTTTAGTCTATTTGAATTCCTTACGTCTTACTAGGTGAATACATTATGGTAATCGATCATTTTGGTAAAGTGAGTTACAAAACTACCGAATTTGGTGGTTGAATATAATGGCGCAATTGTTTACCTACCGCATATTAATGCTAATTCATTTTCTTTAAATTTAATGAATTTAAAGTGGGCGTCGAGGTGATTGGCGCAATGCCGCGACAGGGCCGCACCGCACCATCTATGCCACAAATTAGTGTCTTGTGTCTATATAAGTGAAGATGTATAATGGAATCCACAGGTTGTGTAAGCGAACGGTTCAAGGCGAGCGAGATATTAAAAATCTAAACAATATTCATGTTTGGAAAGCTCAGCACCTTGAGGAATATTGAGCATCTTGCAGGTCGGTCGCCGTCCTCACACCGAGGTCGTACAGCTGGGAGGGAACAAAGGGTTGTGACTCACGTCCGGAGAAAGGAACAGTTCTCAAAATAGAATAATGACCGGTGGACCTGGCCTACGCTCGTTTTCTTCACTGTGTTGTACAATTGTCGGTCGTTACTCACGCATTAATCTTTAGGTTATTTGTTACGGTCTCAATTCGGTGTATACGTGACATGTGGGGGTAAACAGGATTTCCAGCCATAAAACATGATTTAATTACCCCAGTGCGCGACGCGATAAGTGATAAGTGGAAGTTTCGATGCCCAGTATATATAACCGGCGATCGAATCAAGCGAACCGGTTGCAATCGGCACTTATGGACGCGTTTTTCCACCGATGTTAGCTCGTTTCGTAATTTAATGTATGTAAGTAAATGCAAAAAGCGCGATAATCAAATATATTCCACGGTCACAGCGAAGCATCGAATGCTAGTGGTATTTGAGACTAATCGTGTTACATTGCCATGCTAAAGTGACATTTATGCACCAGGCGGAATCGCATTTCGCCGACGTAGCGCGAGAGGGAATAATCTAAAAGTACTGATTGTGTACAAATGTACGCTAGGCTGCCGGTGGCTGGCTCCCACGATCTAAACTTATTGTTTGAGCTGCACTTGAAGGTTTCTGCAACGCCTAGCCGTTGGGAAACTGCGGAGGTGTCGACTTAGAGGCCAGAACCGGCTGTTTGAGAAACCTTTCGAGTTTATATTGCGAAAAGTGTGGAAAGTTTGTTCGTGCAGAAATCGACAAGACTGCACACATCGCCATCTAGCGCCACATCAATGAAATACAAGGTGTGCGGATAGACTAACTTCCTTTTACTGGGCTATTTAAAAATCTCCTAATGCCACAAAAAAAAATACAGCTTATCTCATACAAAAATTATACATTATAGAATCTATTCATGGAATATAAAGCTTCAATTCACCTGTAAATCGATCTTCATAAAGCCACGGTTTTTTTAAGTTTTAAACATAACAAAATTTATGAAAAATTTCATAAAAAAACACAATTCGCTTTCGGTTAACCTGCGACTTATAGACTAATATTCGAGACGAAAAGATACATTCTTACTGATAATAACTAACGTGATATGTGGTTATCACCCGGTGAACATTCGCTAACAATCCGATAATACCGCATCCAAAGTGACGTTTTGCTTTATTATCATCAACAAGAACTCTTAGTGGAACTTCTTCATATTTTAATTATTGAAGTCGAAAGTTTTTGCTATTGAACAGGTGACGCTTGTGATATGGAGGCGCAATTACAATGCTTCTATCTAAACACGTGAGTAGTAATCGAGTCGCGTGAACTCCACCGCCAACTGAATTTTACACATTAAAACTTAGAGAGTAGAATGAATAGGCATTTACTAAGCTAGTGCGGCTTACCATTCAGGACTGCATTTAACATCAGGTGGGATCGTGTTCAAGCACTTGCTTAAAAAGTAAAAAAAAAAAATATTTTTAACAGTCCTCTGCGAGTTTATCCAAATACCATACCTAACTTACTAAGGAAATAATTAAATGTTTTAAAGATATGTTTTTCCATTCCTAACGTAATAGTCGACGTGTTTTCTTTTTCCTCTTAGGTTTTACGTCGCGTAAATGTTAATTTGCTGATTTATCAGAAGCTAATTATTGTAACGACTACAAAATAGCAGCATGTAACGTAATTCAAAGTTGTTATCTTTGCGTTCGTTGAGGCGTTTCCTCTCATTATTTTGCAAGTCGATAAGCAGAGTATAATGCGTAAATAATAAAAAAAAAACTATGATCGACGGCAGTGTTAACGATTGCATGCCCGGTGTACGAGTAGCGTATTGCTCGACAATAGCTGCTACAGCTATTTCATACTTTACTGGCCAGTTACATTATTCCAGACAATATTTAAGAAAAAGATCGCTGATTCGATGCATCTATAAAAATAACGGTTAATATTGGTACGAATAGCTCTTACGAAACAACGTCGCGTTCGTTAATTATTTAGTTTAAAAAATTCGATTTATCGTATAATAAAGAATTGGACCATCGTTATTATGTCTCGGATTTGGAAAATTAATAATTTAAGAGCATTAATAATGCATAATATATATGTAAAAATTAGAGCTGTGTCATAATGGCGCGAAATATGTCATCTCGCCATTGTACCACTAAGTACAATATGGTCTTTTACCCTCATCAGATAATAGGTCACAGCTGGTTTGTGCCTTTAAGCTCTAAAATTTCATCTCGTTATGAATGGAAGGGACTTCTATATCTTTTTATTTAAAAAAAGCAAACACATTTTTTCACAAATGTCCCTAACTTCTTTCAGATTCTGTAATAAATAAAAAATACCCGTTTCAAATAGGCTTAAACTTGTGTTAGGATATGGATCACCTAAATAGGCCTGATGTTACATTTCGTAAAACGTCTCCTAAACCATTAGGCTTACTTAGGCTTCTAGCAAATTAAAAAAATAGTGTATTCCATAAAACGTTAGCCATCTCTATTTAAACCAATCGTGTTATAAAGAACCGAGCGTATTTATTTCTACACAAAGCTAATAATTTGTAAATAAATATTTCAAATAGGATGCCCATAAAGGCTTTGTCGAATACGTAATACTTAAATGCACTACCTGCAATTCAACATTGTGAAAAGAAAGCCCGTGTAACCTGTGAAGGTACCCAATTTTCTGAACAAAAATAAGTATTAGGAACAAAGATCTTTAGAGCAAGGTCCCCAAGCAGGTACAAAAAACATTTCAATACAATACACGGAGCGGTTGTATTTGTAAATAGGCAGGTAGACGGTTGTAGGTGTATTTATGGCCTCAACGGTTTTCATTTTTTTTTAATGCCGAAATACAAAAAGGTATAAAGGGATCGAAAGCACCTTTCAAAATTCCCACTGTCAGATCTCAACGCGACCATAATAATAGACAAAGATGACGTGAATTGGTAATCGTATTCATGTATATAAAAATATACCGTAGAACTATTTGTATCAGGTTCGTATCCCTGGCAACAAGAATACGAGTTGCCTTGTTAGTCTTCTCAACTCATACAGGGTAAGCAGATATACAATCGCTATCCGCTTTTTAGGGGGTTAACGTTGTGTTATCTAACACGGGGTTAGCCTATCGGCGGGTACATATTTTAGGAAGTGATTGTTTTGTTTACAAATAATTGTGAACGAGTGTTTCGAGAACCAAACCGTAAAGAAAGTCATTGATACAATCCTACACGTTGTTACGGACAAACCGATTGATTTTCCGAATTTCTATATCAATCATAAATAACAAAGTTAGTTTGCACGAATTCATATAACGCTTAATGGAATACATAAGTCTTTTTAAGTCTAAAATTATTTTAATACGCTCTTCTTTATAAACAAAGAACCCTTCAATCCCTTACACTACACATAACCGAATATAAAATGGTGGCAGGCAACAAGTGGTTCATATGCAATGTAAAACACCACAAAAACCGTGAGCAGGTAGCGTAAAAGACGAGCAAACGATTTATAACTATGTGAATTAGCTAATAGAACCGGTTTTGCCCCACCACAACATACGAGTACCAAAACAAACACACACGCGATTGTGAGACTTATAACAACCACTCTAGATTCACTTTTCTCTGTTAAAGAAGTAATAATATAAGCCATACCAGTCACACCACTTAACCGAGTCTGTTCTTCACCCCTGCTGAGATTTGAAAAGGATTTGTCAAGCAATAATATCCACTCGCGACCGCATTATGTGGAAAATGAATACGTATTCTATATGCTTAATAGATACACCTCTATAGATATTTAGTAATAATGGTGGACCAATATGATAAAATCCACAGATTAGTAATAATCTAAATAGATAATACAATCTATTTTAGTAAATGTCACATATGTTAAATTGTCAGAAGTACATGATAGCTTTAAATACACATGGCGGTAAAAGTTTCGTTTTACGATGCATTTATGAACGCATCCAGTATCAACAGCATTTAGGTTACGGTCTGCGAAACGTCAGTTCGTAAGTTCAAATCCGCAATTGTACTATTGACGTGAACTATCTTTTAGCTTTAACTTATGTGGAATGTTTTACAAGGATGATAGTAACATTTTTTTAGCCATAGCATTCTGTAAGCAAAATAAGTTATTGGTAGGTTTCAATTAAATTGTATTATTTACGTGGCTTTTTTATAAACGTATCATTTGAAAACTACTGACCTAAATTTAACATAAATTTGATAAACTAATGGTATCGATAAACGGTCTTAACGTCTGTAATGTTTTCGTTTAAATTACATTGATTTAATCGAGTAAAATTAATGGTAGTTTCTCGTTTGGTAATAATTAAAACGAATAAATACGTAAGCCAGCTTTGGTATTTATGTTTATAAAAATACATAGGCTTAATAATTTAACCTATAAATAAATAAAAACTATTATCACGGTATTGACAATAGTTTTATTTTATCTAAAGTTGCAGAGAATATAGACTAAACTGTTTTCAAATTTGTTAGAATGACGATAAATTATGGACAAGTTTTCTTAAGTCCACGATGTCAAAGTGTCAACTAACTTTTACTTTTCCAAGGAAACTGTGCGCCTGGCCAGATCGTATTCACGATTCCACAACACTTCATGAACGGACTGGTCCCGCCACTTATTCACCCGCACGCAACACTTACAACTGGTTTAGCTTATTTTCCGTATAATGTAATTATGGAGTTAGGAACCATTGACTTGGGCAGTAAAAGGCAAGGGGAAAAGCAACTTACCTTGTTTGGCTTTTAAATGAATAACAGTTGGCTACTTACGGACTGTAAACGCTAACTTAGTGGTTACTATGCACATGTCCGGTAACGATACACAAATTACCCATGAGGTCTAGTTATAAAAAAGTCTATCTTATATTATTATTAGTGACGAGGAATTAAATTTAAAATTATCGCAGATGTATTTTATATAATATAGTGAATTTTCTAGAACCTTTTACCTAGTGTAATGAAAGTCGTTGCACGTTTTAAAGTTTACAGTGTTATCGGGTAGTAAGATAACTTTTAAAATTACCATTACTCGAATAAAACATTATTAATAATTATTATTATGTAACGTTAAAGTAGATATAGGGAAACATTAGTAGTTTATTAATATTGCGGCAACTAATACTACAGAAAAGCGACATTGCAAAATGCTCTTATTTTTTTGGGTTAATTTAAATATTTACAACACCATATTCATATGGAAACAATCTTCCACTTCTATTATGAATGTTATAAATCATATTTAAATAATACTTTGTATTTTGTATGTAACAACTATTATAACATATTTAAAAAGTGCCATAATTTTAACACGTGGTCCATGTGTAAAATGAATACAATTTTGCACTACAATATTCAAATACAAAAAAGTAATAATAATATTAGTAATAATTAAAATAGGTCTTACCTTCAAGAACAGATCCCCAAATTCATACAGAGCAGACTGATGCATTATGGCAGTAGACATTATGTAAAACCAACTCGACACTAATTTTGATCCAGGTTTTAGTGCTTGCTTTGCGTGGTAGACAAACTGAACCACTAAATCACGAATACGTTCTAAGAACTCACTGCAATTTTGATTAAGTAAATGATTAGTCCACGATGTTTTGACGAGAATTTAAAAGAATCTCTGTATAGAGTTTGTTGGATGTTATAACAATGCGAGAATTCGTTGCGTTTTTGTTTTTCGTTCGGTGACCACAGATTGAGTCCGAACTAGTTGGCCGAGGGCGGTGATTTTTTTTTCCTGTGCCCTCCACGATTAAGCCAGAACAGATTTTTTTTGAACACAATTTCGCATTTGTTGCGAAAATGTACAAAACAGTCCTTTGTTTCGAAAAGTCTTGTTCACTTTTATTTTTCGCGTCTATACGGAAATACACAAATAACGGTCAAAACTCTGCGCGAACTGAATCAAATAAACTTTGGACAGTAAATACTTTTTAGTTCCCGACTTTATACTCCAAAATATTTTTATTCTGGCTGTATAAATCGCAAGATTTAAAAATTAAATCGCAGTGTCAAAGTCCGCGCAAAACGCACCACACGTTCATTCCGTATCACGCTTGCTCGCGCACTGAGCCTGCAATTCGGTTCGCCCGTGACTTGTGAGCCCACAGCGGGCGGGTGAATTTTGTTTTCAAATCAAACAGCACGATCACGTTTTGGAGCGAGATTCGTTTTCCACTCGGTTGCGTTCGGCTTTTATCGGCTGTTTTGGGCGGTTTGTTGTTGCTTCGGCCGCCACAACAAAAGTGACAAAACTCTCTCATCGCGGACTGCTCTTGCTTTTTATATTACGTTTATTACGGGATGCTTTTTAAAGTACGCAACAAATGCCTATAAACTTTGATAAGAACGGTACCGTACAAATTTATTATCGTCTCAAAATTACTTGCGTTGCTTTTAAACCTGCACAGACGATAGAAATAATATAATAGGTAAATATGAAATTGGTTAAAGCATTGAAACAAGGTTACTGATAAAATTATGCGTCCATATTATTTTATTGTTTCATTAAAGGCTTTATCGTTCTTTATTTCTTCTAAATTGAAAATTAATTGTCCGTAATCTATAATACTTAGTGGACGCTTACAAGACAATTATAGGAACATTTGTGTAGTGTTCTTTTAATAGAGCCACACTGCTGTATTGGAAAACATAATGATGCCTGTATCGGTAGCTCAGGAATTTGCTCTTAAGTCTAGTGCATACTCGTCTACTCTATAGAATTCGGCGAGGAAGTGCTAAAAAATAAGTGGCCAGAACGGTGAACAAACGCAAAAAGTTGTAATTTTAGAGCTGGTTCGACCAATCGAGGTATCTTCTGACCGCGTCCGCTTTAAGGCTTCTTTCATCTTAACAGGAGAAGCGACTGATATACTTAATAATAGTATTGATGTGAGTGTATACTGTACATAACAAAAAAAACATTTTAAAAGAAATACATACCAAAGTTCTCTTATAGAGTAATTACTATAATAGATTAGAAAATGTCTTTTAATAACTTCCTCTAGTTATGTTTCCTAGAATGAGAGTATAGCTATAGAGGATTTGGAATTTAAGCATAACGAAATCTCTAGATATAAATCTTGCCGGGGATTAAGGACTTTAAGAATATTTCACGGGAAAGTAGTATTACCATAATCGCCACAAATAAATAAGCATTTTATTTGCGAAATGTTTATGAAGATTTCCGAATTGACAATGATAATGATAATAGCTTTAGAATGTCTAGTAATCGGATTGGTCGGAGCCGCTACGCCCTCGAATTAGATTGCTCTAGAGTAAATTACAAGCTGTCTTTAGCTAATTCACGTGGTAAGTAACTCAAATGGAGTTTCAGGTTAAGGGACCTGAGAGACCAGCAACCTTTCAATCCGGTTGTACTAATTAAATTATTTAAGTTGTATAAGTTTACATAATCCGACTGAAACCACTGACCGAACCGGGCTTGTCCTCCCTCAGACGTCTTCGGAGCAACGGCCATAGCAGGGTTACGCATAATAGTTTCAGGGTAAGAGCGTCAGAGCACCGGCACAACACAATACGTTAAAAATGTATAACTCTCCTCGATACACGCATAAAATCCATCCCAAAGACAAGAGTGTGCTTTAGGCCACAAAGAAGTAAAACGTATTTTGTTCTATCTATTTGTATGTATGGATATATTTATATGTATAATACACGATTGTTCTTGTTCCTACAGTGAGACAGAGACTGTGTCTTAGATATACGAAACGTGCTATGAGACAAAAGAGAAATAAAATATGTGGTCGCATCTCTCTCTCTCTTACCTATACAGTAGAACACGAAACGTAACTCTATTTCTATCTTCACTATTACACGCTCAACTTCCGTTCGCCTCGTCCGATCACACTTTTCGTAACGCAAACACTAGCTTACAGTGAAGCGTGCGGAAAGAAGTTTTACATCAATAATTTAAAATTTCTCAAAACGCTAACGCCCCGCTTGTTAACAAGTCGTTTATAGATTGTCCGCCGCGTCCCTCGAGCAACTTTTTATTATGGCATTCGTTGCAAACCCGTTTGTCGGTTTAGTGTTATGCGCTATGTTGCACCAACCGGGAATCGGAGGGTACGGACTATGCAGCGCAACTCAAACTCTCGTAGTCTGATCAAGTAGATAGTTTCATCATCTATGATCCAAGCTTTAAAAGCAATTGTTCCGCGTGGATATTAAATAGTCACCGACGTCCATGGCCAACTGTAAAAGAAATTGTGGCAGCGCCTTAAGACCGGAATGATTAGGTCAATACTCGTTGCATGTAAGAGAGAAGTAGGTAAGAAATAAAACGCACTCACTCTCGTTACCCAGAGTGGTAGGCAGAGATCGCGGACTTCCTCTTAGTATTATAGGATACTAAGATATAGGTACATCTCATAAGCTGCTGATTTTTTGTGAAAATTGTATGTTAATTGAGATTTTAGTTAGTTTATTACAATTCAAGAGGTACGCCGTCTTTCCTAGTATTCCTTAAAGATGACGATCTCGGATATGGCAGAAAGAAGAGAATGTCAGAATGCCAGAACTTCGAAATATGATTAGGATGCTTTGGAAATAAGAGAGAGCGACTGTGAGTAGTAGCGTTGATTATGTCCCTAACGTCTTATTGTCAGTGACGTATTAAATTTTTAAAAATTTACGATTACAGACATATTGAGCGTTGATTTAATTTACTGCGTAGGTTTTTGTTTTACCCGTGTGTCGTGTGTATTATATAATATAATAAAAGTGGTTTTAATCTAACTTGAGCTTCCGTCGCCCGGGTCTTCGAGGATGAGCATCGGTCTCCGAAGGAATGATGATGGTGAAATATAACTTTGGAGATGAGGTTGAACATGTCGGAGTCCAACTGATTAGATGATTGGGCCGTTAATAACATGGCTATACAGCGGAAATGTGGAATATGAACCATGTTGCCGGTAGACCGTTTGAAATTCTAGTCTCGGTTGTTATCGCTTACACTTGAACAACAAAAACAACCGCCTGGTTACTGCGCAGTGTCATCATGAGCTCAGGTTTATATCCTTACGTTGCAGGAAGATGCAGTTTGTGGATTTGCGTAATGAAAATATAATATTTCCTATTCAAATCGCCAAGTTAGCTGCGGCTCCTATATTCTCTCATGGGAAATATTCTGTAATGTGAGTTGAAATATGTAACGCGCTTTAGGGTTACGAGGCTCCAATGTTGAAATTTAAAAACGCTACGTTGTCTACGTGAAAATCGTTAATGTCGTCATTATGATTTACTTGGTATCTGGTTCTGCCTTTGGGACCAAACCTCGGCTTGGACTGTTACTTTTTTGTGATCCAAGTTCTAACGGGAAGTCGAAGGATGATTGAAGAGTCATCGTTCATCGTGCGTACATCAAAGGAGTGGAACAAGTTGCCAGCGTCAGTCTTTCCGTCCAAGTACGACGTGGGAGCCTTCAAGAGTAGGGTGAATAGGCACTTACTAAACTAGCGCGTACCATCTTTCGACTATATCTCCACTTAACACCGGATGGGATCGTGGTCAAGCGCTAGTTTATACTCATAAAAAAGTACCCTTCAATGGTGGAATATTTAATGTTAATTTAGTTATATTAATTAAATTTCGGAACATGTTTGAAGGCCAATGTGAACAGACACCTTATAGGCTCACGTGTACTATCCTAGGCTTCATCTTCGCTTTTCATCAAGAGATATTAAAGCCAAACATTACATAACAGTTTTTCTAAGTTTAACTCTTAGAATACAATACGAGTAGCTTGTTTTCGTAACTGTTATAACCGTAATGATAGTAGTTCATAAATACATACACATACACAAAATACATAGAGAAATAGAGTATATATAGTAATAATAATTATTATTATTCATTTATTCAAAGTAAGTAAGACTCATCATTACTTCAAACAACTACGAAATAACAACCTTAGACTAAATTATAAGATAAAAATATAAAATTATTATTATAACTATTTGATTATAATATAAAATAAAGAAATATAATATTATACTAAAGGCTTGACTATGCTTATGATTTTTTTTTTTTTTTTTTTTAATGACGAACTACACAGATTGGCCAGAGAAGCTGGCCTTGACTGCTCACCGGATTGAGAGGTGGCATAGCTCTTAGGTCGCTTAGCCTGAACCTCTATTGCTAGTAACTCGACACAAGGGTCCCCCCGGTGAGGGGTAACCTCGGCTTGGACGGTTACTATGTTACGCGTAAGCATACCGATCCGAGGGCGCCCGAGAGGGCCGAACCACGACTCGGTCGGTTGCTATTTCACGGATAATCTAAGAGACATTCAAAAGCTAAACTATCTTTGAGTGCCACTTCGGGAAGCGTTGGCGCTGGGAGAAGAAGTGGCCGAAGAAACTCCAGCAACGCTCCTAACATCTAAGGGGTGGGGCCTGCCCATAAAATAGCGGTAACGCGCAAGGATTATTCGCAACCTCCGATGGTCGCGAATGGACGCTTTGTGGATTTGTAGAGATCTAGCCTGTGCAATGGTAATCGCGTCGTCCGGATCGTCAAGAACGTGTCTCGGCCTCCGGGCGACGCGACGGAATTTATTATAGGAAGGCTTATAAGTGGCAGCACTTACAAGAAGTTTGTTAGAATGTTTGGTGGCAGTCTCGAAAAACCGTCGAGATGCCTGCTTAAAGAATTGGGCTATTGTCGGTAACCCTGTATCAACGTGGAGCTCGCGATTACGTACGAACCACGGCGCACCCGTGGCTCGTCGTAGAAAACGATTCTATATTACTTGTAACCTATGGATATGTTTATGGGCGGCATGCGCGAAGACCGGGCTCGCGTACGTCATAACGGGACGCATAACTGCTTTGTAAAGTGTCACCTTATTACGAAGGGACATTTTACTTTTCTTATTAATGAGGTGATATAGGCGACCCATAACGTAGGCCGCCCGGTTCCTAACTTGGTCTACGTGAGGGCCGAAGCAGAGTTTGGGATCTAATACCTACCAAGGTATTTGGTTTGTGTAACCCATGGAATAGGGGTACCTAGAAGTTGGACGCAACGAGGTGGAGACTGAAGACGCCTCGTGAATAAATGCTTATGAATACCTTACCCCATGTGAGACGGCGCAGCATCTGTTCACATAAACACAGTCAAGCCTTTGAGCAATCATGCTCAGGATGCTGTTGGAGCTGGTCCGCACCTTGCGCACCAGAGATGCACTCCTCTTGCGCATTGTCGCAAAAAGCATGACATCTGTGCATCCGCGAACATCCCCGATGCACTACAGAAACGGGGCAACCCCAACAGAACCCTGAACGCGTTGTTATATTGAACACGGAGAGCGCTGTACGATATTTGAGTATACTTCGCCCACAGACTGCACGTGTAAAAAGTTGATGAAGTCTTAACAGCAATGATGGCTCAGTAACCGTGCCATGATCGCACCCATGTAACCAATTCCTATTTTTGGATAAACTTTGTCTTTAACTTCGTTTACTCCGGTTTGGTTAAAAATCGATTTAGAGACGGAATTAAAATTTAGTGTTTTTTTTTGTTTCCAGCTAGGATTTAATTAAATTCACTACCATTATAATTGAAAATCACGTTAGTCTCACATGTGGTTTACACTTTAACGTATCATGTTGTTAATTCCATTCGTGGGGGGTCGAACGCCGCTGCGGACACATTTAAATTCGAATTTTGTCTCCCGCTTCATTTTGTCTTGCTGTAAACGATCCTTGTAGGAATTTTATCAGTGGTTTTATATTGATCTTATTTAATTATGTTGGGAATTATACTTAACTCAAGTGCAATATAGTTATAAACTAAAATAAAACGGCTAATTTTAATGTGTACCACATCATTCTGTTCACCAAACTTATTGAGTTCTATATTTCGTGAACCATATACATATACAGGGGATAAATTTTTAAGAATACAATTTTTGTACTTAACAAAGGCTAAATATAGTAATTCAGATGAACAACCGACTGGGATCCAACTCGGGACCTTCAGATCATTAATATAAGCGCTAAGCCATCACTGTTTTTAACGACTGAATAAAACAATAATATAATACATCCTTGTTGTCCTTCGTAGGCTGTCTTCTGAATATGTAATACGTGAAAAAAATCCATAGCACATATAAAGATAAACATTTATACGGAACCTCCGAGCCGACGAACAATGACTATACATGACTGTTTTATATAATGGGTCAGTGTCGAGTGACGCTCACGTACTGCTTACTCCTAAAGTTATGGCGCTTGGAAACACAATACATTGTATGCAAACACGCTTTGTAATGGTACCTATGCCTGTAGGCAAACTTCATAATTAACGCATCAGCATAATATGGTTGTTTGCGAAAAATAACACGGACTCGACTTTGACAAATGGACTTTATTAATATGTAACACATAAATAAATATAATCTATATAATTCTTCTTCTTCTTCCATAAGCGTAGAGCTTTGTAAGCTAGCCCTTTGTAAGCCTTGGCTTGATCAAGCAACTTCCTCCACCTCAGTGTCTATCCATGGCCGCAGTCCTCCAGGTTCCTATGCCAATTTCTTTGGCGTCTCAATTGACACCGTCTAACCACTTTGTCTTCCCCGACCTCTTCGAACTTCGGGGTCCCTCGCCATCTTAGTCTGTTTAATTTTATGTGCCTAATCTCTCTCTCTCTAATCTATATAATATATGTATAACTAGCTGACCCCGCTTTTCTGGACTTAAGACAATACAAATATATTTACGAGAAAAATCAAAAGTTAAAGATACAGCCTTTAAATATGTCCCACTGCTGGGCACACGCCTTCTCTAGGCATAGTTCGCCACACGGCCTTAGTGCGGATTGGCAGACTTCACAAGTCTTAGAAAAACTGAATGTGATTAATTCTTCATCGCCGAGCGCGTGGTAAATCAGCACATAAAATTGAAACAACAAATTTATTGGTGCCACGCATTGGTGTACATTCAAATGCATGTAGTAAAAGGGATTATTTTAAAATTACAAACAGACACTCCAATTTTATTTATTTATATGTATGTATAGATATGTTGAATATTGGAATTATAAAAAATGCCACTAATCGAAGGCGCTGAACCGCAGCTCGGCCAGAGAATTGATCGGAATACTGCAGCAACGTTCAATTGATAGGGGTAAATACAGTTATGTGACAACCGCTTTTTCCGTTTATCGTATTTAGACTGACCAAATAATATTTTTTTTCCAATTATAAGTTTGGTGAAAAAAAAGCTATAGCGAGAATAAGGGCATAGACCACGTGACCCTAGTGCGGATTAGCATTCTTCACATGTCTAATAATTTTTTTATAAGACATGTAGGTTTCCTCACCATGTTTTCCGTCTCAGTGGAGCGCGTGGTAAATCAGCACATAAAATTGAAACAACAAATTTATTGGTGCCGGTACCACGTATCGAAATCTGAATGAAAATCTGACAGAAATCGCTGTATCTATCCCGATTGGGATACAACACGAGTGAGTATTTGTTATGATATTTCAAATAATTATAACTTAGCATTAAACATGACCACAAACTGATATCGATAAATTGTAGTTGGCGACGGAATGAGTTCAAAGTATTCGGCTTTGAAACCCGAAACATTGACTCCGTCTAGTCTACAAGTCAATTCAATTGACTTTCGATTTTAACTCTGCGTCCTAGTACAGAAGCACTAATAACTAATTATTATTAGACTTAAATAAATACTCAATTAGGAAGCTATTTATATTTATTAAGCGTAATTAAGAATGTTATTATAATATATATGTCCCACTGTTGGGCGCAGGCCTTCTCTATGAAGAGAGTATAAGGGCATAGTCCACCACGCGGCCCTGGCGCGGATTGGTAAACTTCACATGCCTTAAATTCTAAGACATGTAGGTTTCCTCGCGATGTTTTTTTTCACCAGCCAGCGCGTAGTATATCAGCACATAAAATTGCAATAGCAAATTTATTGGTGCCGGCACCGGATCGAACTAGGGTTGCCAGCGAACTATAAATATTGTAAAATGCTGTTAAGTATATTTAACAAAAGTTGCTTGTCACGAATACCTTTTTAATAATTTAACTATAAAACAATATTCCTTTAGTATTTATTATTTATATTATTTTCTTTCATCCATGACCGGTTTATGGGTCATATTAAATAAATGAAAAGTCTTGAAAGAATCCTAACAATTTTTTTCCAAGAAGACTGCTTAACAAAGGACTAAAACTTTAAGTTACGAAATGAAGCATGTTGTAAAAGAACGTAATAAATGAGCAATATAATGGATAAATAGCTTCAAGCTGGCTAAGAGTTAATTCCGAGAACTACGTAGCTGTGGATTTCTATTGTTAGAAAATAATCTAGTATTAAAAGGTATCATGAATCGAGTTTTTCGAAGGATGGCTGCCATTTTTCGGAAAACCATCCCATAATAACTTTTTTTTTATATAGTATAATACAAAATTTACTTTTAACATTATTTTAGGAAGTATATACAATTACTGCAAGAGCTTTTATAACTTTACCGGTTTAGTCATTGACCGCACGCCTTAATTGGTTGTGAGAGACTGCCGACTCCGTAAACACTCAGCTTGAAACTCTAAGAGAAACCCTAGGATTGGGTTGTGCTTCTAAGCGCGGCAGCATTTTGACTCGAGTGTGGCCATACGCTGAATCAAGAAATCGTGAATCAGCTGAAATTAAATCGTAAGTCTTACCTTTATAATTAATAATCTTATATAATATCTTCAAAAGATCTTTCGTAGGGGCGGAGGTGGTGAGGTTTAATCACTTACAAGCGATTTCGGGTTCAAAAATCTATAGATGTAGGCTACTAAATAAAGTTTTTGATCCATATTTGTTATATATATATATAATCGAAAAGTAATATACTCGTAATCGGGAAGACCTCAATTAGTGTTTGTCTTTTTTAACGTTTAATAGCGCTGTCATTAAGTCAGTTTTTTTTAATGGTTTGGTTTCAATAGGGTACATATGAATTTGGATGACAGAGGTTCCGGAGATAAGAGGGGCAAAAATCGTATGGGAGAATGCTTGTTGATTGTGATATTGGTACTTTTATGATAATCTAAGACAACGTTAGCAATCCTACTTCGAAAAAAAATATCTAAGACATGTGAAGTCCAACCAATAAGATGGATCAAATTGAAATGGAACATGGGAAGCACCAATTTTCAAATTAAAAAAAAATCATCATAACTAACATAACAAAAAACATACGGTCTAATTGAGAATCCCGTCCTTTTTTGAAGTCGATTGAAAAGGGAAGGCAAGCACTATGACTTTTTGTAGGTGTCGTAGGGGTGACGTCGGAGTGTTGTAAGAATCCTTTTAAAATAGCATTATTGAGTAATCTGTAATAAGTAACGACAACCAGCATTAATGTGGAAGAAGAAAGAGCTACAGAAATTGTTAATATAACTGTATAACTAAATGACACTTCACAAATAAAAGTGAGTGCTTGACATTTGATTCGATTAGAATTATGTATTTGTTTTTACTCGTAAATAAGCTTGTTAATTTTTATATTCGTCGCGGCAGATATAACAATAGAGTTTCGTTGAAATTAATTTGTTTACAGTTAGTTGAAGTATGTTATTACGCCGTAAAATAGACACGGGGCGATAACAACAAAGGTGACTTAAGCATACACGTTTGCTGATATATACGACCTACGGTAATGCGACGCGATTATTCACTATTCGCGGTTCTTACCTATTTCCTTATATTTGTATTTATTTATTTGCTATACTTTCTAAGCAAGTGCTTGAGTGGAAATGCAGTCCTGGATGGTAAGGCGCACTAGCTTAGTAAATGCCTGTTCACTCTATTCTTGAAAATACCCACATTGTAATCGGAAGGAAAGACATACGCGGGCAAACTATTCCAGTACTTTGCTGTACGAAGAATGAAAGACGAAGCAAAGCGCTTCGTTCGGGTTTGAGGGATGTTCACAACAAAAGGATGAAATCCCGCAGTGCGTTGTTGGAAAGGGGATGGGGGAATTAGATCATGTAGTTCCTGAGCACACTCTCCAAAATGCAATCTGTAGAAAACCGAAAGGCTAGCTACCTTACGCCTGTGCTCAAAACTGAGCAGATTGATGACTATTATTTCTTTTCTAAGATATAGGCAGCATATAACATCTAACAACTGTCGGCTATGATAAACGAGAAGGTGGCCTTTCCAAGAAAAGCTACGTAGGTAAGGGTATTTTTGTTCTAATGTTCACCATCAGAATAAGAGTCGTTAAAACGCTTTTGCTTTGTTTGACTTAGTCCAAAATAGCTAAAACCGTGTCGTGGTTTGGCCTTCCCAGGCGTCCTCGGGTCGGAAAGCTATCGCGGTTAAACGTCTAAAGCGAAGTCATTGCGCTTAGTCTCTAAGCTGGCTCAATCACTCCTTAAAGAGGTTCAAAAACCTGGTGAAAGTGTAGATACCTTCTGGATGGTTAGCGTAGATCATTGAGAAATCGAGTTCTGTAGTTCTGGGCTCTCAAGAATAAGACTACGGTATCCCCTGCCTGTCGTAGAAGACGACTAAAAGGGGCCTCGGGTTCACTGAGCGACAAGGGTGGGGGCCTGAGTCGTCCACCAAGGTGGACCCGGGAAGAAGGCGACATCGGCTGGCCCGTGTCGCCTTGAGCTGCGAGGGCACAAGGGGGGAGGGAGTAACCTCCCTCCCGGGACGTGGTCTCCTTGAGCACAGTGCAGAGGAGCAAAAAAAGACTGATCTATAAAATAGTAGATATGAATTTTCCTTTAACGTCTATTTATTTTTTCAGCCAAAAACCTTTACAAAATAATTAATTTTATATTCGTAGTATAGCAGACAATTTGCGGTTGTATGTTAATTTATTCGAACAATGGTTCATTTATGTGTTACAATATATATAAGATCTAGTTCTATTATCTGTTAAGATAATATTGACACTTGCTTTAGTCGCAATAAAAACGATTATAATTTGTTTTCTTCATTGTAACCTTTTCTTACTATCTTGCAAATTACCTTCTAAGAACATAAAAGGCTTCGGGCGTATTTAACTTAATCTAATTACCTCCTATACTGACATCCGCTGCGACTTTGTCTGTACCAAATGCATGCCTTGTATACTTAATATAATATAATAAAAAAAAATTCTCTAAAACCCGTATGATATAAAGCTTATGATTTTATTTTTAGCAATAAGAATAAGTCCGAAATTTATAAAACATACTTTAACTTTGCTCAAGTTTAGTTAAGTCTGCACTGAATTTTAAAGTCGTTTGCTGAGCTTATACTGAGCAAATGCTTAGCAAAGTTCGATCACGAAAATCGTTGACTTACCGAATACTTACATAATTCTATAAATATTTTGAAATGTTTTAAAAAGTTAAATATTTAAATTTAGAAAATAATGATGTAATTACTACACTTCAAACTTGACTATGGTTGTTTTATTGTTTTGTCAAGGTATTAAATGAAATAATAGGTTTTTGAATGAGAGACGAGCAGAGATAAAGGGAGATTATAATAAAATAAAATAATATAATCATTTAAAAGTAATTTAATGTCTAATAAGACATCGGAGCTTGTTTTTATAAATTTGATGTCTTTACAATAACAAGAATTACTAAGAATATATATTGCGAATAGGAACATTTTATGAATTATCTTAGGCTCTAGATTAGTGTGCACTCAGTTTGATATTTTCGTCATGGACTATAAATTTGTCACGGAACGAATTAAACTTGTATGGCGGAGTATTATACCACTGTACTTGGTAATGATGGAATGATATTTGATATGAATGTAATAGATAGATTTTTTACTGCACCAAAATTCATGTGCAAAGGCGAACTTAATGCTATTTAGCATTGAGTACGCCTTTTAGCAAATTCTTTCAGCTAACCTACCAAAGGTAGGTGGGTAAGCTAAGGTTAATATGGTTACAGCCCTGTAGTTCTGGGCTCTCAAGAATAAGTCTACGGTATCCCCTGCCTGTCATACAAGGCGACTAATAGGGGCCTCGGGTTCACTGGGCGACAAGATTGGGGGCCTGCGTCGTCCACCAAAGTGGACCCGGGAGGAAGGCGACATTGGCTGGCCCGTGTCGCCTTCCGCTGCGAGGGCACAGGGGAGGGAGTAACCTCCCCCCGGGACGTGCTCTCCTTGAGCACAGTGCAGAGGGGCCCCGGTGCGTTCCACGTGAGATCCCGGAGCCCCTCGTCATGCACCGAGGAAAGGGCCACCGGGGAGGTTTTATTGGGGAAGAACCCCACATAACCGCCGCTTTCCCCCCAGAAGGCGGGGTATCTTTGTGAAGATTTCCTCCCCGTCAACAAAAACAAAAGTTAATATGGTTAAAAAAGGCTAAATGCTAAGGTTAAGAACAGACTATGGATAGTGCCGCTAAAAATAGCGTTTTAAAATCTTATATAGATAAATAAATATAAATTTTCATAGACATAGAATAAATAAAGTAATTGATCGGTTTCATGATGAAACGACACTGGCAAATAGCAGACTCAGGGCTCACTATAGGCATGTTCTCGCCTCGTGAGAAATAAAGCGTGATTGCATGTACGATGTTAAAGCATTTAACACCCACATAGTGATATTGAAAAATATAAGAAGTTTGCATAAAATGACAAGCGACGCGGGCAACAATTTGGTGCGCACATTGCATTCAAACATCGCGCCGCGATGCGGGCCCGGACGTCTCTTATCACGAACAAATTGCAGAATATAACTCAGTATGTTACGCGATAAGTGATTTTTACTGCTCTAAATACTTATGTAACGAAGCCAACAGAAATGTCGCGCAACGCACGCCCCAACGCAACTTAATCACAAACTATGTTAAAATGTTATCTCTATGTAAGTTTCATGTGCACTTTCGACATATTTCGTTTATTTTGTTGCGCCTAAGTATGCTTGGGTAATTGAAAATATAGTAACTATTTCAAATAGTAAACACTTATGTAATATTATGTTATTCGTTAACGATAAAACAAACCTATTTCTGTTTTTATTATTTTGCCGCACACCATGTTATTTTTTTAAAAGTAAGGAATCGAAAAACGTACTTACGTAAGTACATGCCAGTTTCGATTAAGTGCTTTTTTATTTTTTTTTAAATAAAATAGGCTCACGTTTCGCTTCTATCTCGCTTGATGGAAGGCGATGAATTCTAGGATGGAACACGTGAGAATATAAGGTGTCTGTTCACATTGGAGTTAAAGGTGTGCAGATTGTACCCGTGTAGAACGACTGATCTCGGTAGAGAGTTCCATTCCTTAGCTGTCCGCATAAGGAAGGTGAAGGCAAACCGCGTCGTGCGTATTGTTGGGATGTCTTCGACGTAAGGGTGGCTCTGTTTCACTGGTATTGGATGGTCTGGCGTGATTGTGACTTAAAGTTCTTCTTGAAGATCAGCCGTTTTAATCCCTGTCGGCTGGTATGAACAAGAATTTCATTTTTTATGTACAAAAAAACTGAAACAAAATGTGACATTATGTCACATGTCTTTATGTCTTATTTATAAAGAAAATAAAATGTATATATTATATAGAGAGTTACCAACAACATTTTAGCTACCAAAGGTGTCGTCAAGTTCTTACAATAACATGCTGCAATAAGAGAATTTGATATTGTCCATGCATTACCTTCCAATACGTTTCCGCTTGTATAGAACAAAGTTTCAAATTGTATAATTTAATACCATGACTTACGTCACTGTGTGAATATTTTTATTTGTCGTTCACATTCAAGTTTATCTTTTAAAACGGTAGATATACACATAATGTTCATTTAATACTCATATTAGAATTGTAGTGTCTAAAATTTAGTTCCGCTCAGAGACTGATCTTTAAATACCTACTTTTGACAAGTATGTAAGGACGTGGATTGTGACTTAGAAAAGTGTAGTTAACATAATTAATTATAGATGTAGTGAGAAATTATTTACCTTCGGGAAAACTCGGATCTTTATCGGAATACGATGACACCCGCACTGTTAATGAAACATTTTCTTATACTTTTCCGACAAATTACAAAGGAAAATCTTTTCTCCCTATATCTATAGATGTAATCTCTTTGCATTTTGTAGTAGCAAGCAAGTAAGCAAGTTCTTGATTACGGTCGCACCTGAAGTCTCGGGAGCCCTTCAAGGGACTTAAGACCTCTGCCACCTCTTAAACTCCGGTGAAACTGAAACGGCCAGCTCCCCTGACCAACAAGCACAGGTTCTACACAAATAAAGCGTCTATAGCTTTAATGGCCTAGGGTACGGTCTGCGGCATCAGCCCTGCAGTTCTGGGCTCACAAGTATAAGATTAGGGTATCCCCCTGCCTGTCGTAGAAGGCGACTAAAAGAGGCATCGGGCTTACTGCGCGACAAGGGCCTTTGTCGTCCGCCAAGGGGGCCCGGGAAGAAGGCGTCATCGGCTGGCCCGTGTCGCCTTGCACTGCGAGGGCACATATAATCGCAGGGAGAGTACGTACATATAGACATAGACATAGACATTTATTTATTGGCATCACAATATAAAAACACATCAGAAACTGAATATAACACACATTAAAAAAGAATTAAAAATAGAAAAAACACAGTTAAAGTTACACGGACAAATAATACAAAACATATGATGCCAATATCGGACACCGTCTCAGCATATGCTGTCACAAGGATGCGACAGCGCTGATTTTCAGCGGTGCCCGGGACTACCTAAAGACGTGCGCGCGCAATACTACTTTTATATGGAATATTATTATACAGACAGTAAGAGTATAATAAATATGATACATAAATAAAACAGTTATGAGATAAAAATATATATATATGTAAGAACAATCGAAGTAACATTACATTTTAAAAGCATGCTAAATATTTTTCGGCACTTTTCCTGCGTGGTAAATATTTCCTTGAGTTTAATGCAAATAAATTTTAGCGCTTCAGCTGCATTCATAACACTTGTACAAATAGTGGACAACATCTGCACCATTGTAATTACCGAATATGTAGCGTGAAGTTGTTGGTTTTGCACAATAATGCAAATATAATTTCGTAAAGCGCGTGGCCCGTTTATACAAATGGGAATAGCTGCCGGCGAACACGTGACCTTAAGTTTAAAAACACTTCTTTAAGGTGGCAGAGGATGAACTGATCGTTAGCAAGAAACTTGTCTCCTAGAGCTACCCTAGATATAGATTTATCTACATTTAGTCTTGAATACCGGCGCAAGGTGGCTAGTCTTTCGGAGATTTACAGATTGCATTTTGGAGGGTCTCCTTCCTTTCTCAGTCGATGTTCCGCGCGTCCGAACGTCGTCTAACGAACGTCCAATTATGACGGAAATGTGGATGAAATATGGAGTCTACAAGAGTAGATCGAATAGGCATTTACTAAATTAGCGCGTACCATTCTTCGATTATGTACTACTACGTAACATAAGGTGGGATCGTGGTCAAGCGCTACTTTATACCCCATAAAAAATTATGTAAAGATTGACATTTACTACTAGACTACTTTTTCATATTTTTTCCCAAACGCACAAAAGGATGATAAAAAGTAAAAGTTCCAGCCTATACATATATAACCTACTTAGGCGCAGGCCTTCTTTTAAAGAGAATATAAGGGCATAGTTAGCCACGCGGCCCTAGTACATATTGGTAGACATCAAATGTCTTACAGATGAGCCGTGGCAGCTCAGTGTCCGGCCCGCATGTTGCCTCAAGTTGCATAATATTCTAGCAATCCAAGTGCGATCCCCGATGTCCCGGCACCAACTTCTTCCGTTTGACCGTGTACAACGTAGAGCTGCTCGAATGGTCGACGATCAGGGTCTTTCCGATCGACTCGACCCTCTGAGTCTGCGAAGAGATGTCGGTTCTCTTTGCATCCTGTATCGCATTTACCATGGGGAGTGTTCTGAGGAATTGTTCGGAATCATCCCAGCTACCGATTTCCATTACCGCACATCTCGCCAGAATTCCAAATTCCACCGCCGAACTTTTCGCGTAACTTTCTCCCACGCACTGTCAACTTGTGGAATCAACTGTCGCCAGCGGTGTTTCCGAACGTTTACGATTTAGGGACCTTCAAGAAACGAGCCTATTCCTATCTCAAAGGTCGGCAACGCACCTACAGCTCCTCTGGTGCTGTGGATGTTCATGGGCGACGGTGATCACTTAAGATCAGGTGAGCCGTATGCTCGTTTGCCACTTTTCATATAAAAAAAAAAAAATCAATTTGTTGTTGCATTTTTATGTGCTGAAGGAAAACTTCGTGAGGAAACCTACATATCTAAGAAAATTTTTCTAAGGCATGTGAAGTCTGTCAATACGCACTAGGGCAGACAATGCCCTATATACTCTCTTTACAGAGAAGGCCTGCGGCCAACAGTGGGACGTATGTATAAAGGCTGTAACTACTAACCACTACTACATTTCTTAGATAGTTTTCTAAGATATGTACGTACATCAGCACTTAAAATTGCAATGGGGTTCGAACTCCAGTTGCAAGCGTACTTGAACCGGCCACGTGGACACTGAGCTACCATGTCTCTACGGCCAAAGGAAGTGTAATTTCAAAAAGATTTCCTTTTTAAAATTTCATACTAACACCTGAATCAATAAACATATGATAACAACGTACATGCCATTATAATTATCTCATGAGATCATCAAGCTTTAGAGATGTAGAAATGTTTACTTGTTTATAAAACCTACATTACTGTCGACATCCTGTGAATGTAATTATCATACGCATCATTGTTGCTTCGTGTAATTTATTTATTTAAAGTTGAAGTTACAGCCTTTATATACGTAGCATTGCTTCTACCTTCTCTATAAAGAGAGTATAAGGTCAGAAAATAATTCTAAGACATGTAGATAGAAAAAAAGTACGACGTATGGCTTGTTTGACAGTTCAAAAAGAGGAGTGCTCCGATCGTCACCAAACTTTACAGGATTACTCGCCAGGTCAATCTGAAGATTCCCTGAAAGTTTCATTGAAATTGGTAACGCCGTTTCGGAGCCTATCTGGAACATACACACACACTTTCCCTCTTTCACTTATATATATAGATAGTAGTAAAAGAGAAGATCAAACTCGGTTTCCTTGTGCAATGAGTCTGGCAGACGGATCTTAGTAAGACTTGGATAGACGTAGATCACTGTCACCCCCGTTCGGATTAATATGACGTGAGAACTTATTGTTTTCAAAAATCAATGTTTCAGCAACATATAAAATATCTTATCTCGTAGAATCTATGATTATTATTTAATGATATCTACTATATTCGATAGATAATATAAGTGATAAAATGTAATTTGTAATCCTATTAAATCATTTGACCATGCCGTGATCTCTGTCTCTGTGTTTAGACAACATTGTTCATGGATCCTCTCGAACGCTTGAATCATTAAGCTGGTGAAAGAGAACAGACGTAGGTTCGTTTCTTTGGGCTCGGGCCCTCTACCTAAAGCTATAACAGTAGATGTATCCATCTACTATGTCATAAGCCGTAGGTCGAGTGCACAGTTCCACTGCTTTGTCAGCAGATCGACAACGCTTAGCCGTTTAAAAGATACCTTACATCCATGATGGTCCAAGGTCGCTGTTGGAGATGCACATTATCATACCAAGCGCTTTAATTTGTAAAAGTTTTCGGCCTGCAATCAATTGTAAAAAAGATATTTGTAGTAGGTATCAATTTTAAGAAATTTTACCCATCTCTTTTTTTAAAAATGCCACGCCTTTTCATACCGCCTTCATGGTAGATGGTAATTCCAAAAGGGCAACCGTTGATCACCTCGAGACGATGCCGACGACCTCTGTAACTGCCGGGTTCCGCGCTGCAGGCACACGTGAACGTATTAACATTAAGAACGAAAACTACAAAGGCCAAGTGCAGAGTCGAATAAGGCATACCAGGAAGCGTGCTGGTGAATACCAGCTGGCGCTAGTCGTTCTGTAACTTTCTAATGTGGTTAACGAGTCTCTGCATAAGGGCATCGACGCAATGTCCAGCTAATTGTCGCTACTGCACTGGGAAATTACGCAATACGCCCTTTTCTCTGGAAATAGACGGCTGTGCTAAGATAAGATAAATTTAAAAATTTATAATAAGTTTGTACCTTTATTTTTAACCGACTTAAAAAAACTTTAAAAAGGAGGAGGTTGCGTCTATATATTTTTAAATATTAGTGCAATGTTGTTGATTCCTACAACTCGTATGCAAGAATGCTTGTTGATTGAACCCAAGTCGGACAAAGACATCCTCGCGAAAACCATTTAAGTCTTAAATTTGCATTATATATTTGCGTTACAAATCGACGAATAACTCAATATCTCTTACTCTTACTCAATATAGTTTGATGACAGTTTGGTTAGGTTCCGATTAATTCTATTTCGTAATATTTCTGCGATAATTCAAGAATACAAAGTAAGCGACCGCACGTAGCGTTTAACGTTTGATCGGTTTTTATTTTTACTCGTAAATATACTTGTTTATACCCTGTGATCTTCGATCATGATGTGACCAACGATAACTGGTACAGTGCCGTATCGTCATTTTTAGTTCGCGTATGCCGCAGTAAGGAAGTGGCTATTGAGCGACTTGCGATCCAGGGAACGGTTGAGGGTAGTAAGAGGAAAAGCGCCTTTGAGGTGGACTGACCAAATAAAAGCGACAGTAAATGGGTCTTGGGTACATGAAGGCGCAAAGAAGGACCACGATCAATCTGTCAAGAGAGATACCGACGAAGAAGATGAAAGATCACTCAAAGGCCCTCTCATACTTTTGTATTTTTGTCTCCATTAATAAGATCAGAACAAAATTGTTTGCTGTTTTTTTCGACGTCCATAAACCGCAAAGATGATAATTTTATTCAATAACCTCTCTTATCTCCACATATTATTTCCTCTTCATTATTTTAACACTTTTTAAGATAACATAAAACTGGGTCGCTTGTGTAACCATAATGTTTGTTTTCCTGAAGTTATCTTTGTGGTCGTTAGGAGATTATTTTAATTCAAAAAATATGATTTATCTCAAAGGACAGGCAAATAGCAATGACCTGTACGTACACATGGTCTCAACATATATTTATAATCTATACTTATAAATGGGAAGATGTGGTGGACTTTTCAACCGCCTTCAAAAAGGAAGAGGTACTCAATTCGTCTGTATGTTTTTTTTTTATATTTGCCACCTCATAACTTTGCTCTGGGTGAACCGATTTTAATAATTTTTCATTTGAAAGCTGGTGCTTCCCATTTCGATTTGATCCAATTCAATGGCATCCATGATAAAACCATATAAGTCGTCGTCGTCGCGACAAATGGACGAATAACTCAATACCGATTTCGATGATTCATTTTTAATTGGAAAGGCTTTACTTCAAGGGTAGTTTTATGAGAGTTTAGTTAGGTTCTGATTAATTTTCTTTCGTAATATTTCTACGATAAATCGGAAATACAAAGAAGAAAGTCGAATTTGATGTCATTTCTTTTGTTTTTACTCCTAAATATACTTGTACTGTAAAGTTATTGTTTTTTCGACAAACCTACACAGAGAAACGCTGACTTTGACTTCTTTCCGGATTGAGAGGTGGCATAGTTCTTAGGTCACTTATCCTGAACCTCGATACTTAGTAACTCAAAAGGGTCCCTCCGGTGAGGGGTAAACTCGGGCGGTCAATCGTATATTTTCGGTACCCAAAATCCTACGTCAATAAAATTATACTGAACTTAATCGAAAGCAAACATTTTGAAACAATTAAAATTCAAAATCACTACAGCATTGGCGGCGATTTGAGAGTCAAATAAAACACAGACAGAATTGAGAACGTGCTTTTTTGAAATTGGTTAACAAAAACCAGTGAATTGTCTACTTTAAGACATGTCTATGATAAGTCCAAGAACACTGTAAATGAACACTCGTTATTATCGTTGTTCTAAAGTACCCGAACAAAAGCTACCATAATAAATTAATTGAAGACGCGACATCCAGTCTAAGAGTTAATTGTCACCATCCTCGTTGGAGTACACTCACTATGGCGCGTGATTGTCTCGAGAGGAAGAAGGGAATAATCGTTTAAATTTGGGAATTTATACTTGGAAGATTCCCACGACTAGTTTAACTTTAATTCTAATAAACAAAGACCCCACGTCATTTTACCCGGATGGTGTAGATAAGAAGTAATAACAATTATTTTTTTAACTAGAAGGCAAAGCCGTTATCATTAGCGAGGACTTAAAAGCTCTCTTTTTGTTTCAAAATATAACAGTTACATTACGAAATTCTGGTGTCAATCATCCACATTCGGTCTCATTGTTGTTAAAGTGGGTACAATCTAGTCTTGGATTGTAATAATCTTTCCAATATCTCAGTTAGCAAATATATTTTTTTTTATAATTTTAAGGCGTTCGCTAGTTTATCTTAAGAATATAAGGTTTTATGTGCTGCCAGAAGTGGCTAATTAGTTTAGTATTTGAATGTCCCTTAGATTATCCCTGAAATAGCAACCGACCGAGTCGTTGTTCGGCCCTGTCGGGCGCCCTTTGATCTGAATGAACATAGTAACCATCCAAGCCGAGTTTACCCCTCACCGGGGGAACCCTTGTGTCGAGTTACTAGCGATAGAGGTTCAGGCTAAGCGACCTAAGAGCTATGCCACCTCTCAATCCGGTGAAGCAATCAAGCCCAGCTTCTCTCGGTCTCTCGGTCAATCCGTGTAGTTCGTCAACTTGGTCTTATCTCAACAACATTAATAGTAGACCTAATGGAAAGCATACCTTTTCAAGCGTACATCTCGGCAGAATGCCAAATTCCGTCGACACCATCTTGATGGTTGGCATTCCACGACTGTAGGCTTCCCGCGTAACTTTCTTTCACGCAATGTCAACCTTTGGAATCAACGGTCACCAGCGACCGACCAATACGATTTAGGAACCTTCAAGAAAGAGCCTACCTCTTTATCGAAGGCCAATCCTCCGGTTCTCACATGCACCAGAGGTGTTGGGTATGTTCACGGGCGACGTTGATCATTTAAGATCAGGTGAGTCGTTTGCCCCTTTACTTATAGAAAATCAACCTAAATAGCGGTGCTACGCATGCACAAACATAAAAATCGATTAAAAGACGATTAAAGAATTTTTTTTTTTTTAACTAGAAGGCAAAGCCGTTATCATTAGCGAAGGCTTAAAGCTCTCTTTTTATTTCAAAATATAACAGTTACATTATGAAATTCTGGTGTCAATCTTCCACATTCGGTCTCATTGTTGTTAAAGTGGGTACAATCTAGTCTTGGATTGTAATAATCTTTCAAATATCTCAGTTAGCAAATATATTTTTTTATAATTTTAAGGCGTTCGCTAGTACATCTTAAGAATATAAGGTTTTATGTGCTGCCAGAAGTGGCTAATTAGTTTAGTATTTGAATGTCCCTTAGATTATCCCTGAAATAGCAACCGACCGAGTCGTTGTTCGGCCCTGTCGGGCGCCCTTTGATCTGAATGAACATAGTAACCATCCAAGCCGAGTTTACCCCTCACCGGGGGAACCCTTGTGTCGAGTTACTAGCGATAGAGGTTCAGGCTAAGCGACCTAAGAGCTATGCCACCTCTCAATCCGGTGAAGCAATCAAGCCCAGCTTCTCTCGGTCTCTCGGTCAATCCGTGTAGTTCGTCAACTTGTCTTATGTCAACAACATTAATAGTAGACCTAATGGAAAGCATACCTTTTTAAAGCGTACATCTCGGCAGAATACCAAATTCCGTCGACACCATCTTGATGGTTGGCATTCCACGACTGTAGGCTTCACGCGTAACTTTCTTTCACGCAATGTCAACCTTTGGAATCATTGGTCACCAGCGACCGACCAATACGATTTGGGAACTTTCAAGGAAGAGCCTACCTCTTTATCAAAGACCAATTCCGGTTCTCACATGCACCAGAGGTGTTGGGTATGTTCACGGGCGACGGTGATCATTTAAGATCAGGTGAGTCGTTTGCCCCTTTACTTATAAAAAAATGAATCTAAATAGCGGTGCTACGCATGCACAAACATAAAAATCGATTAAAAGACGATTAAAGAATTTTTTTTTTTTTAAAGAAAGCTGGCAATATTTCATTTTTTTTAGAAATATTACTAACAATCTTGTTAACCATTCCAACTTAAGCTTATGCTAGGACATGGTTCACGGCAATAGTCCAATGGTGGATTCAGACCCACGACCTTACGATTCGCAGGCCGTACCCTAAACCATTAGGCTATTGAAACAATAACGAGATTTCACAGAATAATGTAAAAAGTATCTCAACATTGCGGTTCTTAGGGATAAGAGAAACATTACACTACGTCTAATTACTTCACTTTTAATCCGATTGTACAATGACAAGAATTACGACACAACACCTACTCGGGTCGGATTCTTCGTGTGTGAACACGCCAACAAATAATACAATTACTGTCCCTACCAGTTTAATGCTGACAGTTAAAGGTATCTTTTGATGTGGAGAGGGGAATGTGGTTTATACAAATAAAATGAGGTTAGACGCTACATATATATATACATAACTATTGGGATAGACATTAAGACTTCAAGATCCTAATCTTGCTCGTTACCATGAGCACTACAGTGGTCTAAAAGTCGGGTAGTTAATAGAAAAACCGCATGGTGTCGTGGGATACAAGATATAAACAAAGTTAGGAATTATTAAAATATTAATTTCAAATTCTATTTGAGGTATTAAGAAAATAATAATTCGGGATTACATTTTTTATTATAATTTTATTATCGATAAAAATCAAAACATCTACTTTATAAATTACATCTTAACACCTTTACTTTGTTTACAAACATTTATAAAAAAATATAGTTAATAATAGCGCCATCTATCTAAACCAGTTGCTAATCAACTCAAAATCTTACGCCTTCATTTAGCGTTACGGAAGTTTTTTCCGGCTAGGGTACCAAAATCCATAAAAGTAGTGTTAGCCTTAATATAAATAAATAACTATAAAATAATTTCAAACATTTATCATTTCGGCGTGTTAGTAAAAAAAATATTTCTTTAATCTTTATTTGCACAAAATGTATTAAAAGGCGCAGTTAATGGCAGAAGGCAACCTTAGGGTCGTGTAGAGACATTTTGATTGGGCGCAATCTTCGAGCAATACAAATACAAACATAAATAAACATACATACAAATCAATAAATTACCAACACAGCCATAATAATTAATTTATTTAATAAATACAGATCTACAAAGATCTAGATATAAGATTAGGACTGAAAAAACATTGTCCTAGTGATGACGTCTTTTTTTTCTATGATTCTTTTTTAATGATTTATCTATAGTGATGCTGGCTGTAATTTTCTATGCTTAGTAAGTTTGAACTGAGTGTAACCGTTCGTAACCGAAAGAAACTCTCATTAATAGCTTCGTTCCGCACAATCGCCGCAGATTAGAGCTTTGTTGTTGCTTCTAACGATTTACAAATAAAAAGTACACGAAAGGTTGCGCAGGCGCATAGTCAATTAAATCAGTTACCCAGTCCAGACTCGTTGCAGTGGCGAGTGTGATTCATACTCACAACTAAACGCAAACTGTGCGCATTGTGTACCAGTAGTATTATTTAACCTATTCTTGGACTCGTTTATTCAATCGTTCATTAATTATGTCGTGAATATATATGTATACAGAGTGTCCCGTAATTCAACGTCCGTAAGTTGGTGGTGACAGCCTTGACAAAAATAAAAAAAATCCATGTCATTTATTTCGTTTTGAGATGAGCATTTTACCGAAAGTGAAAAAATCGAACCTTGTACGATATTTTTTTTACGAACTACACAGAAGAGCCTATATTCGAAAATATCTTGCTAACCAAAGACTGTAATTGTTGATGTTTCCAAAAACAAACATATTTTTTTGATGTTTTGTAATGTGACTGTTTTAATTGTACTTGTGTTCGATAGCGCAGCTATCTACGCTTCCAACTTAAAATATCCGTGGCAGTAGAAGTGGCCGAAGAAATTCCAGCAATGTTAGGAGCGTTGCTGGAGTTTCTTCGGCCACTTCTTCACCCAGCATCAACGCTTCCCGAAGTGGCACTCAAAGTTAGTTTAGCTTTTGAATGTCCCTTAGATTATATAGTAACATAGTAACCGTCCAAGCAGAGGTTACTCCTCAGCGAAGGGACCCTTGTGTCGAGTTACTAGCGATAGAGGTTCAGGCTAAGCGACCTAAGAGCTATGCCACCTCCCAATCCGGTGAAGCAGTCAAGGCCAGCTTATCTAGCTAATCTGTGTAGTTCGTCAATTAAAAAATCTATACCATGTCAAATGAAAATCAATTAACACAATTTTTTAATAGCTATTTTATTAGAGCAGTTTATAATTGCTAGCTTATGACATGTAGGCAATTTCAAATTAAAGTCGTCACAAAATATTGGAATGTCTTAATAAATCATAAAGAATTAAATATAATAATTTATTCAGTTATTAAGAATTCCGAAATAAGGAAGCGTTTGTGTTTTATATCAAGACATAGGCGAGAAGTTTGTAATACCTATTGTGGATTTTTCCACTGCTATAATAGAAACAGTTAGGAATTGTGTTTCTTTGTAGTGTAACATAATATATATGTATACAGAGTGTCCCGTAATTCAACGTCCGTAAGTTGGTGGTGACAGCCTTGACAAAAATAAAAAAAATCCATGTCATTTATTTCGTTTTGAGATGAGTATTTTACCGAAAGTGAAAAAATGGAACCTTGTACGATATTTTTTATGAACTACACAGAAGAGCCTATATTCGAAAATATCTTGCTAACCAAAGACTGTAATTGTTGATGTTTCCAAAAACAAACATATTGTCTGGTTTTAATTGTACTTGTGTTCGATAGCGCAGCTATCTACGCTTCCAACTTAAAATATCCGTGGCAGTAGAAGTGGCCGAAGAAATTCCAGCAATGTTAGGAGCGTTGCTGGAGTTTCTTCGGCCACTTCTCCACCCAGCACCAACGCTTCCCGAAGTGGCACTCAAAGTTAGTTTAGCTTTTGAATGTCTCTTAGATTATATAGTAACATAGTAACCGTCCAAGCCGAGGTTGCTCCTCAGCGATGGGACCCTTGTGTCGGGTTACTAGCGATAGAGGTTCAGGCTAAGCGACCTAAGAGCTATGCCACCTCCCAATCCGGTGAAGCAGTCAAGGCCAGCTTATCTGGCTAATCTGTGTAGTTCGTCAGTTAAAAAAAATCTATACCATGTCAAATGAAAATCAATTAACGCAATTTTTATTGTAATGTAAAGTTTCCAAATATAATAAGTCCATGCAGTACGCAAAATATTTTATGTTAGTTTTAGTTGAAGTGAAGCTAGACGAGTACAATTACATTCTGTGTTCAATCGCTTAGTCACAGATTAAATAAATCAATATTGCGTTACAAAATTATATTTCAATGGATGGAATATTTCATTGCCTATTATTAAATGGAAATAGGCCATGCGGGGTATAAATTTATTTTCTAAATTCAATTCTTTGGCTTTTATTCTACTTGAACTGATTCCTTATGACTTTAGGATAATAAAAAAACATATCAATCGATGGAATGTAATATAAAATTATAATTAAAAAAATAATAATAACGGTTTAAATTTGTCATCATAAACCTTTGTCATTCATTCATTCATTCTCCCTGGATTTTATTTTATTTTTACCGTTGGAATAATGTAGTTTTTTTTTAAAGAAAGCTAGGAATATTTCTTTTTTTCAGAAAATATTACTAACATTTACCATTCCAACTAAGCTTAAGCTTGTGCTAGGAGATGGTTCACCTACGGTACCTACGTCCCCTGCCTGTCGTCGAAGGCGACTAGAAGTTGCCTCGTGTTCACTGGGCGACAAGGGTGGGGGCCTTCACAGGGGGACATTGGCAGGCCCGTGTCGCCTTGCACTGCGAGGGCACTGGGAGTAATCAAATAGCACAACAATCAAAGAGCACAGTGCAGAGGGGCTCCGGTACGTTCCTCTGGAGATCCCGGAGCCCTTCAACATGCACCGAGGTAGGGCCGCCGGGGAGGTTTTAGTGGGTAAAAACCCCACATAACCACCGCCTTCCCCCCCCCCCAGAAGGCTCTTGTTGAAAATTTCCTCCCCGTGAACAAAAAAATAAGAAAGATGGTTCACGTGGACAATTATCAAATGGTGGATTCGAACCTACGACCTTACGATTCGCAGACTGTACTTGAAACCATAGATTATTGAAGCTTCAAAAAAATTTAGTTTATTAGCGTGGCATGAGAAAATTTTAGACAAAATGTTTTTGTCAATGTTATATGTAAAGAGATCACGTTTCCGCGCTTATCACTGCATCGCGAACGGCCGTTTTTTTAAGGTTATCAAGTTCAAGAGAACGTAATTTATTGATGTTAGAGATTCGTTTTGTGTGTGATAACAGACACAATTAAATAATAATGTTAATCTTGCCTTATCTTCTTTATTATTAACTTATGTACCACTGTGTGTAACACACAATGTATTTTTATATAATAATTAAATAAACTGTATGTAAACTGTCTGCTATTTGCCACTGGAGTTTCATTATAAAACTGATCTATTACAGTTGTATCAATTATTCGTCATTACCAAATATGTCAAATATTACATACGATGTCGTGCTAGTGGTATGCCATTGGTAAACCATAGTGCTACTAATTAACTAAAGATTACTTAAAATGGGAAATGTCGACCACTATGACGCCACACCACGTGCCCCTAATGCGGATTGGCAGACGTCACATGCCTTAGAAAAATTTTCTAAAACATGTAGGTTTCCTCACGATGTTTTCCTTCACCGCCGAGCGCGTGGTAAATCAGCATATAAAATTGCAACAACAAATTAATAGGTGGATCGAACTCGGGTTGCTAGCGTATTCTGCAACTTGAGCCAACCGCTCGGACACTGAGCTACCACGGCTCTTAAGGAAATTGCCTTAAATAAAATATCTCTTTAAAAACACAATTTTTTTTAATAGCTATTTTATTAGAGCAGTTTTTATAATTGCTAGCTTATGACATGTAGGCAATTTCAAATTAAAGTCGTCACAAAATATTGGAATGTCTTAATAAATCATAGAGAATTAAATATAATAATTTATTCAATTATTAAGAATTCCGAAATAAGGAAGCGTTTGTGTTTTATTTTAAGACATAGGCGAGAAGTTTGTAATACCTATTGTGGATTTTTCCACTGCTATAATAGAAACAGTTAGGAATTGTGTTTCTTTGTAGTGTAACATAATACTATATGTAAATTATTAATTTTAGTGTACGTTTGTTTCAATGATAAGTAAAAAATCGTGTAGAGAAATACCTATGTTTGAATGAAATATTTAAAAATTTATAACATAAATATTTATATTAGTGTTACTGTTATATATATTGTTGTGTTATTATTTAACTATTACCTGTCCACCCCGCTAGGACTAAAAAGACGTGAAAGTTGTTTTGTGCTTCTTTAAGTGTCATCTCCTACCGGAGGTCGACTATCATAAAGGCAATTTCAATTTTGATGCAGCGGAACAAGGATCTTGTTCTTATGTTGAACCATGTCCAGAGATTTCTGAGCCACGAAATACGTCTTCTTTCAGGTGGTCGTTTACCCTGGATTTTCCTTGTTCCGTATTTTTTTTTAAAAGCTAGGAATATTTCTTTTTTTTCAGAAAATATTACTAACATTTACCATTCCAACTAAGCTTAAGCTTGTGCTAGAGATGGTTCACCTACGGTACCTACGTCCCCTGCCTGTCGTCGAAGGCGACTAGATGTTGTCTCGTGTTCACTGGGCGACAAGGGTGGGGGCCTTCACAGGGGACATTGGCAGGCCCGTCTCGCCTTGCACTGCGAGGGCACAGGGGGGTGGGAGTAATCTCTCCCCCGGGACGTGCTCTCCTAAGAGCACAGTGCAGAGGGGCTCCGGTACGTTCCTCTGGAGATCCCGGAGCCCCTCAACATGCACCGAGGTAGGGCCGCCGGGGAGGTTTTAGTGGGTAAAAACCCCACATAACCACCGCCTTCCCCAGAAGGCTCTTGTTGAAGATTTCCTCCCCGTGAACAAAAAAATAAGAGAGGTGGTTCACGTGGACAATTATCAAATGGTGGATTCGAACCTACGACCTTACGATTCGCAGACCGTACTTGAAACCATAGATTATTGAAGCTTCAAAAAAATTTAGTTTATTAGCGTGGCATGAGAAAATTTTAGACAAAATGTTTTTGTCAATGTTATATGTAAAGAGATCCCGTTTCCGCGCTTATCACTGCATCGCGAACGGCCGTTTTTTTAAGGTTATCAAGTTCAAGAGAACGTAATTTATTGATGTTAGAGATTCGTTTTTGTGTGTGATAACAGACACAATTAAATAATAATGTTAATCTTGCCTTATCTTCTTTATTATTTACTTATGTACCACTACGTGTAACACACAATGTATTTTTAAATAATAATTAAATAAACTGTATGTAAACTGTCTGCTATTTGCCACTGGAGTTTCATTATAAAACTGATCTATTACAGTCGTATCAAGTATTCGTCATTACCAAATATGTCAAATATTACAAACGATGGCGTGCTAGTGGTATGCTATTGGTAAACCATAGTGCTACTAATTAACTAAAGATTACTTAAAGTAGGAAATATCGACCACTATGACGCCACACCACGTGCCCCTAATGCGGATTGGCAGACGTCACATGCCTTAGAAAAATTTTCTAAAACATGTAGGTTTCCTCACGATGTTTTCCTTCACCGCCGAGCGCGTGGTAAATCAGCATATAAAATTGCAACAACAAATTAATAGGTGGATCGAACTCGGGTTGCTAGCGTATTCTGCAACTTGAGCCAACCGCTCGGACACTGAGCTACCACGGCTCTTAAGGAAATTGCCTTAAATAAAATATCTCTTTAAAAACACAATTTTTTTTAATAGCTATTTTATTAGAGCAGTTTTTATAATTGCTAGCTTATGACATGTAGGCAATTTCAAATTAAAGTCGTCACAAAATATTGGAATGTCTTAATAAATCATAGAGAATTAAATATAATAATTTATTCAATTATTAAGAATTCCGAAATAAGGAAGCGTTTGTGTTTTATATCAAGACATAGGCGAGAAGTTTGTAATACCTATTGTGGATTTTTCCACTGCTATAATAGAAACAGTTAGGAATTGTGTTTCTTTGTAGTGTAACATAATACTATATGTAAATTATTAATTTTAGTGTACGTTTGTTTCAATGATAAGTAAAAAATCGTGTAGCGAAATATGTTTGAATGAAATATTTAAAAATTTATAACATAAATATTTATAATAGTGTTATTGTTTTATATATTGTTGTGTTATTATTTAACTATTACCTGTCCACCCCGCTAGGACTAAAAAGACGTGAAAGCTGTCTTTGTGCTTCTTTAAGTGTCATCTCCTACCGGAGGTCGACTATCATAAAGGCTATTTCAATTTTTGATGCAGCGGAACAAGGATCTTGTTCTTATGTTGAACCATGTCCAGAGATTTCTGAGCCACGAAATACGTCTTCTTTCAGGTGGTCGTTTCCAGGGCAAATTTTTCCTTGGTTCGTATTTGTTATTACGCATTATATGACCAAAGTAATAGGTCATTTTTATTCTGTATTTTACATTTCGAAGGCTTCTAGGCGATTCATATTCTGAGTTAAGGTCCATGACTCTACACTATACAGAAGAAAAGAAAACACATAGCCACTTGCCAAAGGCACCCTTGTAGATATCTTCAAAGATCGATTGCAGAGAAGGTGAGCTAACTTTAGAAATGCGTTTGATACTAGAATTTGGGTAAACTGTCTTTACAAGTTAAAATTACGTCTATTAGGTCTCATGAAATAAAAACGAAATGATGGGTCGATGCAATTTTACGGAATTAAAAAACTGTATATATTGATTTATTATAATTCTTAACGTCATTATAGCTTACATCGACAGCCATAACAAATCATAATGGGCGTTGCAGTGCCGAATATGTGTAGATGTCTCGCAGAGTTTCTAAATAATTACGTGAATGCCATTTGGAAGAATTGCATATTTCGCTGTGTTCATTGTTACACGGCTTTATTTTCGGCGTGTTACGACACAAGGACGGCTTATGATATGACACACTTACTCTTTGTAAGGCCTACAGACAGTTAAATTTACGTATTTGCTTTCATTTTTTATCTGTCGTGAGATCATTATTATTTTAATAAATAAACGCTGTCTTTATAAAACATAAAGTTTAGCAATGAAAACTGGCTGAACTAAAATTTTCAAGGCTTGAATCTAATGTTCAGTGATCATTCACTTCTAGAGTAACTTCGGCCACTTATTCTCCCAGAGCCAACGCTTCCCGAAGTGGAACTCAAAGTTAGTTTAGCTTTTGAATGTCCCTTAGTTTATCCGTCAAATAGCAACTGACCGAGTCGTGGCTCGGCCCTCTTGGGCGCCCTCGGATCGGAATGCTTACGCGTAACATAGTAACCGAGGTTACCCTCACCGGGGGACCCTTGCGTCAAGTTACTAGCGATAGAGGTTCAGGCTAAGCGACCTAAGAGCTACGCCACCTCTCAAATCGTTGAAGTAGTCAAGGCCAGCTTTTTTGGCCAATCTGTGTAGTTCGTCAAAAATCAGTGATCAGGTAGAGGTTTATTGTTATTAATAATTATTATTGTAATACAGTGGTGCATTCTTATTATGCAGCGGTGGTTCCATTTCAATTCGGTTCAATTCCATGCCATTGTCAGGCATCCATGAGAAAACTATAAAATGTTAAATTTGCATCGATAATGTGCGTTACAAATGGACGAATAACTCAATATCACGCCAACGAATTTTGACGATACATTTTTTTTGGTATTAATGTACTTCTAGATTTTATTAGGTTCCGATTAATTCTATGTCGCAATATCGTAGTACAGCGTTTAACGTTTGATTCAATTTGAAGTCGGGTTTTGTTTTTGCTCGTAAATATACTTGTAATATTACAAACAGACAATCTATTCTAGCTTTAGGTAAAGATTCCGGCCCAAGCGAATATTAAGTTGAAATATGACTCCATTTCAATCCTAGATAGTCAGATATTGAAATCGAATATGATGTCGTAGACAGAGGCGGTGCCAGGTCGGCTAATAGTTCCAGTAACGCTGATCGTCGACGACACGAGGAAGTGCGAGACCGGTTTGCCCTCGGGCGGCTTGGTGTCGCCGTTGCCTCATACATGCCATTTATTATAATACCCCCTTCTACTTACAGCGGACAGCCAGCCGTCCGCTTCACCTACGTACACTTGTGACGTAATTATTAAAAATCAACAATTTCAAAGTGCAAAGGATGGGCTGAAACAAGGAAGTCGAGATGTATAGCCGTAGCTACCTAATATGGAGGCGAATTTATTACGCGATTAACATATCATGTGTACTTTATTAAATTTGACACAAAAAAGAAGTTCCGGCATCTTTTCAACCGACTACAAAAAGGGAGTTTCTCAATTTATCCGTATCTTTTTTGTATATTTGTTACCTCATAACTTTCGACTTGGTCAATTTTTTTGAATTTTGATGATTTTTTTTTTAATTTAAAATCTGGTGCATTTTTTTTTGACGAACTAACACAGTTGGCACAGAGAAGCTGGCCTTTACTGCTTCACCGGATTTGAGAGGTGGCACAGCTCTTAGATCGCTTAGCCTGAACCTCTATTAGATGGTAACTCGACACAAGGGTCCCCCCGGTGAGGGGTAACCTCGGCTTGGACGGTTACCATTATTACGCGTTAGCAGTCCGATCCGAGGGCGCCCGAGAGGGCCGAACCACGACTCGGTCGGTAGCTATTTTATTAAAAAAAATCTATTGGGACAATCTAAGCTAAACTAACTTATATGCCACTTAGGGAAGCGTTAGCGCTGGGAGAAGAAGTGGCCGAAGAAACTCCAAAATCTAGTGCTCGTGGTTTTATTTGGTCCAATTCTGGCAATGGCTACGAGAAAACCATAGAAGTCTTAAAATTGCATCAAGTCTGTTCGCCACAAATGGACGAATAACTTAATATCAGGTATCCCAACTGATTTCGATGATATATTTTTTTATGAAAAGGATGTCCTTCATGAGTAGTTTGATGAAAGTTTGATTAGGTTCTGATTAGTTCTATTTCGTAATATTCCTATGATAATTCAGAAATACAAAGCAAAAAGCGTACGCTAGAAGTTTGATTCGATTTGAAGTCGGTTTTTGTCTATTATTCTTAAATATACTTGTTCTAACAAGAAAATTGTACAACGATTGTAATTAACTGAACTTATAAAATGATTATCGTTGCCAATGAACACACTTTTGATTTTTAATCGTAATCGTATTTGAATATGCGTCATAAGTAATATATGGAATTAAAATACGCGGATATTACAGTGATTTAATTTATTATTAACCGATTTTAAAAAATGAGGATATTCTAAATTCATGTCTAATTGTTTTTACTTTTATACACGAATAGCGCCGTCGTTTATGAGCCGATTTTGAATTTTTATGTTGTTTGAGAGGATTTGTTTTCAATTAGGTTCCAAGTTTATTAGCATAGGACATTGGGATCTGAAAGACCAGGGACTCTAAAATCGTATGGAATGTCAGTTTTTTATATCTAAGACTAGGTTAACGATATCGCGCAGGAATTTCTAACAAAGAGAACATACACGCCAGGACTTCGTACAGTAACTATAAACGTGGACATAAATCAATATAAAAAAATCAAAAATTCCCTTGAAATTAGATTTTGGAAACGAAATTATTACATTATGGTTTTTGACATAATGACCAATGAATTTCGGTCGGTTGTCATAGTGAAAAATTAGTGACAATGGCAGACTTGGACTTTGGATCTAAGTGTGCCGAATAATCGTTTGCCTAAGCTCGTAAGTGTGTCGCGGTTCTTAACTTAGAAAGAATAGCTCTTAAGTTTATGTTATAGCTTTTCTAAGAAAACTGGCCTAATTAACTCTTTTCAAAAACAACAGTATCACTCGAAATAATTAACTTGATTCTCGTTGCGAGCGGGAGGCTTAACGTCTCACTCTCAACTCGTGAGAAGAGCTAATGGGAGTTGGAAAGGCGAATCATAACAGCCAATTTGAATAATGAACATTGTTATTCTACGACCGGTTGGATCACGCGACCGCAACCCACGTCCAAAGCGCTCCGCTTTACGATCGGGGATGTTGGCTAATGTTGCCATATCGTTGTAAGTACGAGGACAATATCTTTTTTTTAAGTTGTTACAATAGTAAATAATATATTTGGTAATATGATGTACTCACAGCTGACAGGCAGCCGTCCGCTCTGCCTACAAATATATTTGTGACGTAATTATTACATATGAACAATTACAAATTGCAAAGGATGGGCTGCAACAAGGAAGTCACGAGATGTGTACCCGTAGTTACCTAATATGGCGGCGAATTCATTAGGCGCTTAACATATGATGCGTAGTTTAAAATTAAATTTGACACAAAAAAAGAAGTCCAGGAATCTTCATCTAACAAAAAATTTGTACAATGGTTTGTGTGTGTTAGTATTTGACGTATTTTATACATAATAATTGATATTACTGTATTTATCGGTTTGATTATGAAACGTCACGTCACCTAAGTGTATATAACCTATAACCTTCCTCAGGAAATAGACTATCTAAGGGAACTAAAATTATTTCAAACCAGTTCAATTGCTTTTGCGATTACCGCGTCCAAACAAACTCATCAGCTACGGTCATTTGGTTTTTAAGTTCAAAAATTTCCTTGCTTAAAGTTTATGGCCTTTGAGTGGCGGTAGGCTTAATACCTTTTTTTTGTTTAGGGGGAGAAAATCTTCAACGAGTTATCCCGCCTTCTGGGGGAAAGGCGGCGGTTACGTGGGGTTTTTACCCATTAAAACCTCCCCGGCAGCCTTCCTCGGTGCATGGTGAGGGGCTCCGGGATCTCCAGAGGAACGCACCGGAGCCCCCCTGCACTGTGCTCTTAGGAGAGCACGTCCCGAAGGGAGGGGTGAGGTTACAAGGTGCAAGGCGACACGGGCCAGCCGATGTCGCCTTCTTCCCGGGTCCACCTTGGTGGACGACAAAGACCCCCACCCTTGTCGCCCAGTGAACCCGAGACCCAAAATGCGACCAAAAAGTCGCCTTCCACGTCAGGCAGGGGATACCGTTGTCTTATTCTTGAGAGAATAGAACTACAGGGCTGACAGGCTCACCACCTAACCTAATAAGCTTGGCAAGAATCGGTTAAAAGTACATGAGATCTTATATTTTTTATACGTAACGAAATAGATAAAAATATAATTCGAACAATGGTGGTTTTAGTGTAGTCTCAGAACGCCGGATGTTTATCAACATTGATGTTCTCGGTATCCAATGGTGACCCTAACGCCGCCCCATAAAACTCTCGCCATTCCGACACACGAAGCGTCTGAGAAAAAAACGAACGTTCCGACTATGTTATCGTGCTGCGGTGAATCAAAATGCCCTCTACGTCGAAGTTTCGTCATTGGCTTTTTTTTAGCAAAATAGCATACGATTAAAAAGTTCTAACATCTTATAATGTCATTGGTTCAAACAGATGTAATCGAGTTATCATATTTACGCGAATATTATTCATTGTGTTACCTATAAACATTATGTTAACTATTATCATATCATTATTTAATCAATATATAACACGGGAATATCAAATGCCCCATTCTGCCTCATGAAATAAATCTATATATATAAAAGAGAAAGTGTGTGGGTATGTACCATATAGGCTCCGAAACGGCTGGACCGATTTCAATGAAACTTTCAGATTGACCTGGCGAGTAATCCTGTAAAGTTTTGATCAAACCCTCCTTAATAAATAAAAAAAATATGTTTTTAAAATTAGTATAATTTTTCTTTTTAATAATTTCGTATGCACGCAGAATAGGACCTAGCTGGATAAATTATTTTATAATTACATATTCAATATCTACGGTTCATGAATAAATGATTTTGATTTAATTTGATTTAGAAATAAATGAGAGCTTTGTTTACATTTACGTTCAATTTTAGGTTAGATTGGAAGTCGGTGTTTGTTTTTAACTATAAATATTTCCTTAATTTCATCTACAAACTTTAATTTCACCATCACTTATACAACGATATATCATCGGCAAACTCGTTTTTGTCAAGTCATCCGGAATGCCAAGTTACATAATTTAAAAACAAAAGGGTCATTACAAAAAAAAACGTCCGGCCCCGCGCACGGACGAGAACAAAGCATTTTGCCAAGTTATGTTACTTATAACCTGGAATAGGTTTGGTTGTTTTAGACGTCACATAAATCGAATCCTCGAGCGGAAACAATGAGCGGCCATTTTAGTTTATGATTTTCGTTTTCCAATTTAGAGCGGGTGTGTTTTGTGTTTTGGTTGCGAATAAAATATTTATTTACCCAAATTTTTGGGTATATAATATAATCTACCCTTTTAATTTGTTGTCTTGAATAAGCCCGAATGAGTTCGTATGTTTAGTTTTTGTTTATGTGACCCAATTTAAACCATTGATCTATCTATATCGCTCACCACTGGCATACATGGAGTAACGGTTAAGCCAAGGTTCTCTCTAAGAGACCCTTGTCTTAACGTATTCACAAGTATTTCCGAACACACAGATGTCATAAGAAAATAAAATATATATAAATACAACCGACCAATACGTAAATACAAAATTCCAACTTTAAACCGAATCAACGCTAAAATTTAACGGCAAATATAAACATCGATAGTGACAGCACCAAATTGTACAGTATACTGCTTATTTTAAAACTGGCAGCAAATAATTTTATTTAAAAGAACATGATTTATATATTAAAGCAGAAAATAAAAAATTAAAGAGGTTTAATATAAGTCGGCATTAAAAAAAACATGTCTAAAATTAACAAGATTGTCTCGTTAGGACGAAGCATGTTTCGTTGAAGTTCATTTATATGTCAACTGGTCTCTAAAAAATAACGTACGCCAGTTGGAACCAATTGCGTATTCATTCTTAAACTATAAATATCACACTTCATGGATGCCTTCTCTTGATAATTGAACAATCTTATATCACCGTAATCACATATTTTTCCTTAATCCGTGTAAAAAATAACAGATATTTTAAAGCAAATAAAGTATAATTATACCACAGTTAATTTTTGTAATGGACAATAATTTGACTTAAAAAACCACAGATTATACTGACCATAAATAAGCATAGATTTTTTTTCTTTTTCTTTTTGAACGTGTATAATGACATTAAGGCATTTACAACTTTACCTGACATATGCTTCAACCGAAGTGCTAGACATTATAGAGCTACAAAAACGTTGACCTTGCGATGCATTAGCGATGGTAGAAGATGATACAGAAGACAATACCAGTTATACGTTTCTATTGTGGTGTTTTAATAGCTTGTAGCCCCCTAATACCAGTCGAAAAATAAACAAGGATTTACACCGGATTACCGGACTGGAGGCCGCGGAGCATAAAAGACGAGTGGCCACAAATTATTTTCGAACAAAAATTGCCAATTTTTAGTCGATATTTTAACTAAGCAATTTATTGTAAAACCAAATAATAGATTTTTTTTATAACATTTAACAAACATATAGGAGAACGAGAATACTAGGAGACTACGTATTTAGTTATTATGGAAGCTTAAGATTTTTGAACCGCGATCACTCTCGAGTCTGAATGCTAAGAAGTTTGAAGCTGTCTCACGTTGAACCTTGCGCTAAGTTATACTCATAACAAAGACTCAGGCCCAGCATACTAAGAGTGCGCAAAGTCTTAACAGAAACAAATTGGTGCGTGAGATGTTATCAATCCAAATAATTAATTACAATCAAATAATAAAAGGACTAGAACAGTGTTGTCAACACAGTCAATAAAAGTTCAGTATAAACTTTAAAATTAAATAAATATTATATTAAATAATAATAATATATAATTAAATAATACATACGGATAGTTAACCTCAATTATATTGGAGTATTTGGAAAAGTATATTAAAGGCCCAATCTTTTTCATAACGCGCCGAAAGTTGATGATATATGACTTCAAAAAACTTTCGTTCTAATTCTTTAATTAAACATTACAATTTTCATATAGCGTAAATATATGCTTCCGTAATATTTTCCGGAAATTCCGAAACTATCGCCTTATTACACTTAAAATAACAACAAAAAGACCTTAATTCCAGGGAATCGGAACGACTTCTTGTTAAAAGTCACAAACAAGTTTATCACGTGGCGCGGTATGTTTTCGTTTTCAACACGGGATACATAGCTAGGAGGAGCTTATCGCTGGCACAATTCATTAATTACGTTTATCAGACCCAAACTGGGTTGTGGTATGCGATAAAGCATTTTTATACATCATATTTCCGTCGCAGCTTAATCAGTTAATTGTAGCATGCTCATAGAGGCTTGTTCCACATGTATTTTATGTTAAAGAAAAATAAGTCGTTATTTTATACCCACTTCAAATGAAATCAAACGTGACGGAACAAACATTAAGTACGCGCGGGTTGACTTCCGAAGTTATATTACGAAATTCTGGCGCCTGTAATAAGCCTTTAACAGATTCAGCCTAATATCGGATACTTTGTCATGGATACCAGAATCAGAACATCCAAAACTTCATCAAGCTACCCATGAAGTACCAATAAAAGAATCATCGAAATCGGTTGGCGTGATATTGAGTTATTCGTCCATTTAATGCTTACGTACTTATTGCAAATTTAAGACGTAAATTATTTTCTCGTATATGTTGTCGGAACTGAACTAAATTGAAATGGAACCACACGGGAAACACCAACTTTATAATAAAAATGAATCGTCCAAGTTGAAAGATCTGAGGCAAGAAACAAAAAAAATACAGTCGATATTATTTGAAAGGTGGTTAAAAATTATATAAATAGGCAGAGTTTTCTGTTTTCGTCCTAAGTTTGAGTCGATTCTCTCGTTTTTTTTTTAATTTGGTTTAGTCGCCAATGAGAATTGCTAACGCTATTCAATTCTAAATGGTGCTTTGTTTATTTTTATTTTATTTGGTTAGCTTATATTCATATTTTGAATCACCTGCCAGTTCTAATATTGTGCCCAAGATAGAAGTTTACGATACTCTCGTTTTTTTTTTGTGAGTTGAATGTCAGGTAGAATTGATACAATTCTAGATGACGTTATTTATGCTTGATTACTTTTTTTTTTAATTTGGTTCCCATGTCAATTTGTATGTTTTGCTGCGGATGGTGGTTGTATGAATTTACGCAGTCATAATGTTAGACAAGATGTTTTTGATAGGACGCTAAATGTTGGTATATTCACTGTTGATTCCTTTTAGATTATTTACGATGTGTTCTATGTGGCTTTTAAAAGTGTTGACGCAATTATCTTTATTGATAATCTCTGACATGGTGTTTGTTTCGACTCCGAGATTGTTACAAGTCATTTCGTGTTAAGTCATCGAGTCGAAAATTGAACATGGTTTTATGAGATGGATTAAGGATTGGGAGCTCGATTGATTGCATGGACACTTATTGTCATTTGAAATTTCGAATAGGAATAGATACTTCTTGTGGCATCCATGATTCGATACTCTCGTTGGGTTAGGTAACACGAGAGGGCCAAGCCACGGTAGGCCACAAGTACGACACAACGGTCCCCGGTGAGGGGTAACCTCGGCATGGACGGTTACTATTTTTACGCGTTAGCAGTCGAGTAGACTGGGTCGGTAGCTATTTTATTGGCAGAAGACTATATTTTTTTTTGTTCACGCGGGGAATCTTTTTATAGACCATCCTTCGGTACCCTCGGTGGGCCCGAAGGGATGTGTGGGACTCGGCAGCCCCTACCCACTAAACTTTCCGCGAATGCCATCAGCCGTTATGAGCGGGTGCCCCGCATCTGTCAGCGACAGGACACCCCAACGACCGGCCGGTCCCGGCAAAGACCGGACTTCATCCTCAAAGGGGACTTCTCCGGCACTCAGAGAAGTCGCGACGACGCCGAAGCATGCTGGGGCCAGGTACCCATCCTGAGGCAAAAGACTATTGGGACAATCTAAGCTAAACTAACTTACATGCCACTTCGGGAAGCGTTAGCGCTGGGAGAAGAAGTGGCCGAAGAAACTCGCCACGGCTGCCTTAATTTTATTAATGTATACAACTTCTTATCGCTTATCAAAAGGTCAAAATTAAAATCAAAATTTAAAACTCTCTAATTAAATGTTATAAGAGTAACTTTACTTTCCTTTCGAAAAGACATTTGATTAGCTAATTTGTCTCATTGAGGTGCTTTCTAATTCAATAATGGACTTTGTTTCAAAGGATGTTATTCAATAATGTGCTTTATAATCAGTAAACGAGTTTGCTGCATGGGCATTAACGACCTAGAAGGATAATGGATACCGCATTAATACATTCGTAATGTTGTTTACTTGACGATTGGACTATTTAATTGGTTATTTCTGATGCTTTATGTAATGTATTGCTATTAATACGTTGTTAAACAGTTGTTTCAAATAATAATTCTGTTATTAATAAACACACAATACACACAATAGTATTTTTGTTAAAGAAAACTATCATTTTTTTTTCTCCAGAAATTTCACTAACATTCTTGTTAATCGTTTCAACTAAGCTTAAGCTTGTGCTAGGAGATGGTTCCCGTCAATATTCGAAAGGTGGATCGTGACCGTGCCCTAAGCCATTAGGCTATTGACGCTTCTATATTATAAGTATGGTGGGAGGTCTATCTGTCTGACAGGGCACCGTATTTTAGACACAAATCTTCCACAAATTGATAAATATCTGCATGACATTGAACAAAAAGTTTCATAGTCCGCTGCTGGACACAGGCCTCTCCAAACGCTATTAAGGACGATCCTCGGCTACTCTCGTAGCTCCTGCCAACCATCCTGCGAAGATCGTCGCCCCATCTAGTCTATAGGCGTCCCAATCCGTATTTGTAGCCGCGGTCACCACTCAAGAACTTGTTTCGTCCAACGGTTATCCGTTGTACGGCTGATACTGCCGGCACACATAGACCATAAGCCTCATATCAGAGATCGTTAGTCGAACAGATGAACCACTAAACTACCACTGCTTAGTGTACTTTGCATCTTATAGTGTGAATAGTAAAAACTATTTATTTAATTTTTTCTAAAATAAAAGTTATAAGCCGAAGTTTCTACTTATTAAATAAGTTATCTGCCAGTGTAAGTCCTGTCAAAATTGGTACGGCCGTTCGAGAGATTAGTCGGACAATAGGAACAAACAGGCAGACAGACAAAAATTTAAAAAAATATTACAATTTTATTTATTATTATAGTCGCAGTATAAACACGCCGGATGATGCCGGTCAGACTGAAAGATCTGGTCTACAAAACCATAATACGACCAGTCTTTATGTATGGCAGCGAAACATGGGCTGTACGCGGAATAATGTGCATACCATCCAAGTTGCAGAAATCGGAATGAAAAAAAAAGTTGTGTAGCGTAACCAGGCGTGATAAAATACGCAACGAATTTGTGCGAGGAAGCCTGGGTGTACGCAAATTGCCGACAAGAGGCAGGAGGTTAGGCTTGCGATGGTATGGACAGAGGCCCCCCGACCACGCAGGGAACCTGGCGCTACAACGCTCTCTTCCCGGTCGAAGATCCACAGGTAGACCCAAGACAATGTGAGAGAGTGTGATGTCGAGAGAATAAGGGAGTGAAAGAAAAAAACAAAGATGATGTCGGGGAGAGAGCGAATTGGAAATTGAAAATCCGGTAAGCTGACCCCACCACCTTGTGAGATTAGTAGCAAGGAAAAGAGAGAGGGAGAGTTGCAATATAAGTAAGCGAAAAGAACGTCTCCCTATTTATTAGTATCGATATACTGTTGTATATAGTTAAATAAAGATTTGGTTAGACACAAAATTGCGAATCTATAAAACAGATCGTATATTGCGGAGCCCGGCAGCCGATATGAGATATCTCGTTGACCCCACACAGTGTCCCAGCTGATAACAATGTGACACTCTATTGTAAATTGAATCCCACTGTATAGTGTCTCTTGTCAACAAATTGTATTCCAACGAAACTCATTTTTTTTTTACAATTTTTAGTAGAGTTGAACTGTTAAGCAATAAAATTGCTTTGTCCAAGAGTCTAAAAATTGTAAGAGCGACTTAAAAAAGGTCTGGTAGTTTTTTGAAATTATTTTTGTTTGAAAGTATTTACTTTCAAAAATTTCCCGTGTTAATTTTGTTGGTATTAGATATTGGGTTCCGAAGATAGACCACGAATCACTTTTAAACCATATAGAAAAATGAATGGTGATTGAGATTTTGAAAGGTTAATGACGATCCAAGGCTAGGTATCTAGGACAACGAGCACAAACGTGAAAGAACACAGAGACAATAGCCTCAAGAATCATATATCGGAAATAAATACGAGTAAAAGCGTCTCTGTGTTTAATCAGTCACGGACGATAAGACAATTCCAATGTTTTGTATAAGTCGAAAGGTAAATTGACAACAACGATCTTTTTTTTTTATGGCGACCTATACAATTCGCCACAGAGGTAGCTTAGCCTAAACCTCTATTAGCTAGTAACTCGACACAAGGGTGCCCCGGTGTGGGGTAGACTCGGCTTGGACGGCTACTATGTTACGCGTAAGCATTCCGAACTGAAGGCGCCCGAGAGAGCCGAACCACGTTTCGGTCGGTTACTAATTAATTAAACTATTTGGGTCAATCCAAGCTAAAATAACTTTTTTTTTTTATTGTTGACGGGGAGGATATCTTCACAATGATACCCCGCCTTCTGGGGGGAAGGTGGCGGTTATGTGTGTTACTAAAACCTCTCCGGTATCCCTTTCCTCTGTGCATGACGAGGGGCTCCGGGATCTCACGGGGAACGCACCGGAGCCCCTCTGCACTGTGCTCAAGGAGAGTTCGTCTCGGGGAGGTTACTCCGTCCCACCCTGTGCCCTCGTAGCGCAAAGCGATATAGAAAATACACCCTTGTCGCCCAGTGAACCCGAGGCCGAGGAGATTTAGTCGCCTTGTACGACAGTCAGGGGATACCGTAGTCTTATTCTTGAGAGCCCAGAACAACAGGGCTGAGCTAAAATTACTTCTATGCCACTTCGGGAAGCGTTAACGCTAAGAAAAAGAAGTGGCCGAAGAAACTCCAACAGCGCTCTTAATACTATCCAAGGCGTGGGGTCTTCCCATAAAATATCTATATCGCGCAAGGATTATTCGCAACGATTACGACCTTATGTTTCAATATTCAATTTGTGATTGTTATCGTAAAAGTAGCACACGCTATCTGACAAAAGAAATGCACCGCGAACGAGTGCGTGTTTGTATCTTCACAAACAATTTATCATAGACCTCTGTATTTTTAGGCCCAACTAAAAATACAATTGTAGGGCATCGACACTACGCAGCTTCGCAACAAACGGGGACTCCACAATTAGACGTCAATTGACCCCGCGCCGGCGGGATTGGAGGCGCCACTGCTGGCGTGTCCATTATTGTCACGTGCTGGCTGCCGTACAACCCGGCCTTGGGTACATTGGTCATCGCTGCACGTCGTGATCGCTGAATTATGAATTTATTGTTCTGTTCGTCTGCTGTGAGTGGAAAGGAGGCCTTATGTCTGCGGTACAACTACCATTACAACATTATTAAAAAGTTTTAGAAGAAGACTAGCTCAAAGTCGTTTGAAGTGGCGGAGTACGTTTGCAACATGAATATGAAAATGTCAGTCATCATTTATTAGTTTTTAGATGTAGAAATTTTAAATGCTATATCAGGTGCAAGATGGTAAAGGAAACCAACACGAGAGCTCATGCGTGTTCCGACACACACCGACTATATGGTATAACGCTTTATAATTGAAATAAGACACTTATTACTGAATGGCCAAATCCTCTCGTATGAATTTACGGAAGATCTTTTAAAAGCACAATAAAGATGTCAGAGTAACCCACCCCTACTTCATACTCTTACCTACACATAGTCTAACACACGCACACTTCAACACACGCAACCTTGTACACACAAACACACACACGCATATACTCTCGTTCAAACGTTGGATTACAAATGATATGTTTTTAATTTTACTAAATTTGTATTTGTATTTAATTGTTTGGGGATGGGCGTTAATAGCTGCGACACAGTTCTTACTACTGCGGCTATTATCGAACTAGTTGAGTTTTTGGTTTGAAATAAAAATTATTATTATTATTAAACATTTTAACTTACTATAATAACACATTGGGATCGAACTCGAGTTATTAACCTTTTTTTTTGTTCACGGGGAGAAAATCTTCAACAAGATACCCCGCCTTCTGGGGAAGGCGGCGGTTATGTGGGGTTTTTATCCACTGAAACCTCCCCGGCGGCCCTTCCTCGGTGCATGGTGGGGCTCCGGGATCTCCATAGGAACGCACCGGTACTTCCTGCACTGTGCTCTTAGGAGAGGACGTCCCGGGGACGTTACTCCCTTCCCCCTGTGCCCTCGCAGTGCAAGGCGGCACGGGCCTGCCGATGTCGCCTTCCTCCCGGGTCCACTATGGCGGACGACAAAGGCCCCCACCCTTGTCGCCCAGTGTACCCGAGGCCCCTTTAGTCACCTTCTACGACAGGCAAGGGATACCATTGTCTTATTCTTGAGAGCGTAGAACTACAGGGCTGTGGTTTATTAGCCTACCATGGGACGTGAGGCGAGAGCCCAGACAACACCAAGGCATGCTTTTATATATAGTAACACAGGTGATCCACGCACGTTTCCCTTCACCTTACTTTAGCATGAGCTAAAGTATTCTGTAATAAACAATAGATTTTTTTAAACCTTGTTTGAAACACGCTCAATCTTATAGTATAAGTATCATGACTTTATAACACGAAAAACCATGGCACTTCTTTAGTTTTTACAGTAAAAGTTAATAAAAAAATCTCCCCCTTTTTTAGCATTGATATATGTTAAATAGGGCAGCATTTATTGTGTGTTACTTATAAGAAGAAGGCACATATAATGACATTAGGCGCCAGTATTACGTAGTGTTTATCACAGAGTCTCAACTTCAAATTACAACCAGTTCAATTATGACGAAACTCTCAGCTTTTCGTTACGTGTACGGAAATGCGAAATTACCGCCCGGTTCTGCTTCTAACAAATGTAGCTCATTAAATTTCATCCGAACGAGTACAGACGCAGATCGAGGTTGCATATCTTAAGATTAGTTCGTGTTTTTTTTTAATTGTGACGTAATTTTATGACGTCATATCGACGAAATCAATTTATGCTTACGTGCAGGACAAAATTTATGGGTAACATAATTATACCAGTGCCTATAATCGTAGCTAGATTTACCAAGGATAGATTGACCATCATAAACCATTTCATTCGAACGAGCACACACGCAGATTGAAGTTACGATTTTTTTTATCTGTGACGTAATTTTATGACGTCTTGTCGGGTGATCTTGATTTCGTTGAAATCAATTGCTTACGTACAGGACAAAATTTATGGGAAACATAAGTATAATGCTTTAAGACGATTGGTTTTCCTTGGCATAGGACCTGACCTGACCTCCTTTTTTAAAGTTGGTTAATATGGAGGGGATTTTTTTATTGTACAGTGGACGAACTTAGCGCTATAAGCTGTGTCTTCTAGTTAAACTTTGGATAAGGGCGATTTATGAAAATGTAACTTTTTTAAATATTATAACAATATATTTTTTGTTACTTATCAACATTCTTGTTAACCATTCCAAATAAGCTTAGGCTTGTGGCGTTAATAGTTAATACGTTAATAGTTGAATGGTGGATTTGAACCAACGACGTTACGACTCGCAGACCGTACCCGCCCTAAACCATTAGCTTATTGACGCTTCAAACTATAGTAAATTATAACCCTAACATACATATAATATTTTAAATAAAAAATACACGTAAATGTAGATAGAAGTTAGGTATTGTTTTAATACGTAAGCGCCATAGTCGGCAGAAATCAATTTGATCAACAAAAAGGAAGCCGGAATATATACCTACTTTACTATCAAGCTAGAAATCTAAGCGGGAAGTTTCGCCTACATAGGGTTGTCAACTTTTGTTTTTTATTCCTAAAACTGAAACGATTACCAGATAGTAAGTACGCTACATGACTCCTTACAAAACGATGACGAGCAAGAGGAGATGGGGATAGGGTTTCGGTCTCTTGGCCGAAGAAGTCCTGAAATATAAACACCTTACTTCATTGGTAACCTCTGTTGTGGTAAGAATCACTTCTACTCTAACAAATGCTGTTTTATTTTTAAACTAGAGAACCGCGATTCGACCGGAACAGTGGCCATCTCTCAGTGAGTAACTTTTTAAGCCGTTCTAATACATGCGTTCTGTGAACATCACATATCTGTGTGAGCCACATCCGCTTTTTAGCCTTTATAAAAATACAAAGTATAGATGTCGTGAGAAATTATTTTCCTCCGGGAAACTCGGATCCTTATCGAAATATGATGACACCCGACCTGCCAATAAATATTCGTATTTAATGAGTGACATTTTCATATCCATTAATATGGAGCTGTTTGAAAGAGCACGATAAATACGAAATTTCCCGAAAATGTTTTCTCACTTTATCTATAAAATGCTTATTTATGGGCTCTGTCAAAACTGATCGTAAACTAATAATGTAAAAAAGTTTAAATATAATTTATATATAAATGGCCAACCTATATCAACTACCAAACAACAAAAGAAAAAAAAAACTCTGACATTGACAAAAGAATAACGAAAAAAACAAAACGCTATCTACTGGAGCAAACCGCAATTACTATCTTGCCAACCTAATTTTATATCTCCAAAACACTCTGAATCTCATGACATAAGTATTTTGATTATATTGAATCTTTAACGGATTATTTCGTCGTGTAGTCAGCGGTAATTATCACGGGAGGGACTAAGACGATTTACATCCTTTGTTATAGTATATTACCCTCAAAATAAGATTAAGCTACGATAAGATCGGTTAGAGTCGTTTTATAAATTCGTATAAATATTGTCTGGTCTATTTTTGCACTATTCTAGTAAAATTGGACGACAAAACATATCCTCATTCATTAGTAGTTATATAATCGTGTCAATTATTCTTCGTGAAAGATAAAACAAAATTGAGAAAAAAAATAATTGTGACAACCCTATGAATGCGCAGATCAGTCTAGAGGCGAAGTCGTTAGCGACAAGTTCCGAGATAGTGGAGCGGGTACGTAACGAAAGGCTGTAAACTGCGAGGTGTCCGGGCGGAAGTTGCGCGTCGTCGGAGCGTGACGCCGGTCGTTCCGCCGCGCTATTTGACACTTGTTATATGCCGATGTTAGCTCATTGCTGTTATGCTGGCAAAAGGTTATCGGAGACGCGAAAGGTGCGCGACGATCAATGCCGTACAGCTTCAGTACAATATAATGAAACGCTTACTAGGAGTCTTGGGTGTCTTTCTCATTGAAATCAATGAAAAATACAATTCTACATCTAATATGGATAAGCCGGCAGATGATGAATTTCTCGTAGTCTTGTTTAGTAGCTAAATTACTCTTGTGTCGAGTTACTAGCGATAGAGGTTCAGGCTAAGCGACCTAAGAGCTATGCCACCTCTCAATTCGGTGAAGCAGTCAAGGCCAGGTTCTCTGGCCAATCTGTGTAGTTCGTCATTAAAAATAAGGTCCCCCCGGTTCGGGTAACCTCGGCTTGGACGGTTACTATGTTACGCGTAAGCATTCCCATCCGAGCGAGAGGGCCAAACTTCGACTCGGTCGGTTGCTATTTCACGGATTTAAAAGCTAAACTAACTTTGAATGCCACTTCGGGAAACATTGGCGATGGGAGAAGAACTGGCCAAAGAAACTCCAGCAACGCTCCTAACTTCTATGTTGTGGGGCAGTAAATTGTGGCGCACATACCTAATTAAAATTAACACATAGTTTTTTACGGATTTCTCCTGGATGTCATTATTAGAATTGGACCATCAAAATTGGTTCACCCAGTCGAAAGTCAAGAGGTAACAAATATTAAAATAAAACATATAGACAAATTGAGAACCTCCGCCTTTATTGAATTCAGTTGAAAAGATAAAAACGTTTCAAAAATGACACAGTTAACAAATACAACAGGATTTATGCATGAACGTGAAATATATTATTATACAGACATATAAAGCAGTAAATCCAAGGTTAGTTTAACTAAACAACAGCTAAATAAATAACAATAATTAGTAGAAGTACAAATTACCACACAAACTGCACCCACTGAAATTACAAGTAAAATTGAAATAGGCAAATAAATGAATGTCACTTAGCGCATTGTTCTAGGACTAGGTGAATGTTGCAACAGTAAATAACCGGTCTCCTGGCACTTTTACTGGCAACACTAGACACTTATTGGAGCATACCGATTTGTTACCGTTTTGTAGTGCCACGTTGAGTTATTGTTTCGCAAGCCCTGCTACGCAATTGAATTTATGTATGTCTGTTTACTTGTTTTAGCTCATTAAACACTTACCACTTATAAATAGAGTTGAAAATCTACAGTTGCTGCATTATAAACAAACATGCAATCGTCCCCATCACATGACGTGAACAGTTTTTTGTAAGGCAAAATCTTATGGGTACGCGTCAACTGACATGCTAATATTGTATTTAGACTTTGTACAGCCTGTAATATATTTAATTAATAAATAAACCATATAAACATGTATATATTTGTTGCTCGGAATGTTAATAGATGTGAAAACCAGATTGAAATTGATAATTTTCAGATTTTAATACTAAAATTATAAGTTATAAATTTTTCTTTTACCTTTAGTTGTTACCACTACCAATTTTTTAAATAAAACAATTGAAGGGTAAGAATAAAAACACTACTTGCTTCGTCCTTTTATTTAATATACACCTGATGCGTAAAAACTCTTTAAATGCTCTTTTTAAATGCAAAAAAGGGCTACTAATACATAAACAATTACCAACTTCTGTAACCATTTCTGATTAAGATAAAATTAAATAAACTTACAAATGTACCTCGACTAATGTATAATTCATTAATTTGTGTTTGTAAGCATTTATTCAAGGTTCGTTAACGTCAAATAATTTCAGTGGTAAAGCAAATAACAGAATCATATATAAAAACGAATGCTTTATTAATTGTGGGACTGTGAATGGTTCTTAGCTAAGGTTGTCAGATCTTTCCATTAGAACGTAATTATTTACACGTGTGGAAATGCTTATGCATATACGGCCTAGCGGCGGCAAGTCGGATTATATCGGACTCACAACGACTGTTCCGTTAGCACACCTGATAATGTCTTTACTCCTTTTCTTAGTGAAGGTGCGAACAAAGGAAGCACGTACTTTTTTTTTGTTTACGGTAGGGGTAGGGATGGGGAGGGGTAGGAGGGAGGAAATTCTTCAAAAAGATGCCCCGCCTTTTGAGAGGAAGTTGGAGTTATTGAGGCTCTTACTCACTAAAATCCCCCTAGTATCCCTCTGCGGTGCATGGCGAGGGGCTCCGTGATCTCCACTGGAACGCATCGATGCTCAGGCTCTGTGCTTTGAAGGTCGTCCCAGGGGATTACTCCCTCCCCCAGCACCCTCGCAGCGCTAAGGCGGTACTGGACGATCACAATGTCGCCTTCTTCCCGGGTCCACTGTAGAGGACGACAAGGAGGGGGCATCCCCTTCATTATTACCCGTGAACCCGAGCCCCATTTAGTCGTGTTTTACGACAGCCAGGGAATACCGTAGCCTTATTTTATAGGGCCAGGACAACGGGCCTGAAGAAGGACGTACCTCAATTAACTTATTCAGACCAAAACTGTGGTAGGTCTGGGCACTGAACTGAAATTGAAAGTCAGTACTTAGCGTACTTAAGTACTAGTAAGTAGTAATACTGCTTGCACTTATTAAAGAACTGTATTTACCAGTCAAAACAAATTGGTATTCAAATAAAGTTCGGTAACGGATTAACAAATGTATTTCCAATGTATCAGGTTGCAGTATTTTTCAAGTTATTATATTGTTTTTAATTCGTTGTGAGGAATACTGATAACATATCCTTTGGGTCGTGACCTCTTTCATTTACCATTAGTATAGTAAACTAGTTCTAAATAGTATAAATCAATTTGCTGTAGTATTTTCAACAAGGAAAATAAACATATGTTAATTAGGAACTTAGACGGTTTATACTGTCTTTAATAATTAATATAATGACGTGTTAGTTCATTTATAAATGTCCAATTCTCCAGTGTTTTTTTGGACGAACTATCACAGTTGGCACAGAGAAGCTGGCCTTTACTGCTTCACCGGATTTGAGAGGTGGCATAGCTCTTAGGTCGCTTAGCCTGAACCTCTAAACTCCAGTGTAAAGAAGTGATAGCTTCGTGGCTCCGTTTCATTTAACGATCGCGATTACCAATTCCAATCAGCGTGTGCCAATTAATTGATGTTTTTTTCGATTTCTTAATTGTTATCAATTGTACCCGGTGTATGGTGATGGACTCATCAGCTGCCACCTATGGGATCTAATAAGGTCGGTGCAAAGCGCAAAGCGAAAGCTGCCTCTGCCTGCAGCGCTAGGGTTAAAAGGTCGTGAGAGCACATTTATTTTCTTAAAGTAAGGGGCGTACTTCCCTAGTCAATTGTACAAACATTTTTGTACACGATTTTAAGGAGTTCCCTAGTGTATCTGTGTAGTGTGCTAAGGTCCAAAGAATCTAAAAATCTGTTCATAAATGACCAAGATAATTGCGCAAACTTAAGAAAAAACAGACGAATTGAGACCTCCTTTTTTGAAGTCGGTTAATTATTTATAGATTTATTAATTATGGATATATGAGCACAGTGATACCAAATATAAACTAAATAAAAACTCAAAATCATCGGAAAACATGGCGCCTATGAATGTAGGCTATGACATAAAGCGCACCTTTCACTGAGGGAACGGCGGAAGCTCGATTATGTCACTGATGCAGTGGGCCAACAGCTGACCGTAATGCCAGCGGCACACTTACCACGAAACACCAAAACAACTGTGACGCAACGACCACTGTTAACAACATATTGCATAACTCATTTCGACTCCACGATGCCACCATCGCGGAGCTAATACATGCATATTAGGTGGATGTGTTCCAAACTTTGTATTTATGAGGATCGATTAAATCGTGACAAGGTTAACGGTGGTAATAGGGGACCTGGTTTTCTGTGTGTCGTCTAACATTCTAATTTATATACGAGTATGAATATTTAAATCTAAGCACGTTCTTTATGCTTTATCAGTGCGCTTATCTCCAATGTATACCATATTTGGTCATACTGCAATAGGAGAAGTTTTTATAGTAACCTTACCACTGTTGTATTTTTTTATACGAATACTAACTGATTTTTAAGTATATGAAAATTGATTGAATCTTTCAATTCAATCATTTCAATATATAAGTGTTTAGAGCCTTGTCAATATGATTTGAAGCAGATGGTGGGCCGAATATATATATGTATGTGGCCGAATAATTGCCGTATTCTTACGACAAAAAAATCAATACATTTGATCTTTTACGTTCAATCATCTATACAAACGCTTATAGACTTATTTAGGCAAGAAGAATGTGAATTACATTTAAATTTTTTTTTTAAGGCGGCGGTTATGTGGGGTTTCTACCCACTAAAACCTCCCCGGTGGCCCTTCCTCGGTGCATGGTGAGGGGCTCCGGGATCTCCAGCGGAACGCACCGGAGCCCCTCTGCACTGTGCTCATAGAGAGCACTTCCCGGGGGAGGTTACTCCCTCCCCCCCTGTGCCCTCGCAGTGCAAGGCGACACGGGCCAGCCGATGTCGCCTTCTTCCCGGGTCCACCTTGGCGGACGATTACATTTTTTTTTATTACATTTAAAATGATATCATGCGAGAAATTTAATAACTAATTGAAATAAAGGTGCATCTATATCTATAGTTGAATGTAAAATACACGGCGGACAAACACACGCAACTAGCACAGACATATGAACATACGAACCTGTTTACTACGTAATAAATATATATCGAATAATTCGGCCGAATATTCGGTTCGGTATTCTTTATTCTACTAGACAACTATACAAGGATTGCAATGTCTTGAACGTGAGACAATTATTTATTCTAAATACAGTTTTAATACAGCATCGTCAGATTCCATATGTTCATTTGGATAAACGTCGTAAAGATAAAATTTGCTGTATTCCAGCAGTAATGTGGACCGCAAAAAGATTTAATTACCACCTGGGGCCATACCTTTATAATAAAGTTAACTTTTATGTGCCTTTTCATAGTTTATCCCAATATAAGTGTAAAAAGTTACTTTACTCGTTTCTCCATAATTTCACCCACGAAGAGACTGAAAAATTTCTTCTTAGCATAAAATAAGTTATCCTCACTCTCTCATGTGAGAGTGTATGTACTCACTCGCACATACACTCTCACATGCACCCACGCACACTATTCTTTGCAAAAACACACGAATACCACAAAAGCTATATAGTTCATAAACTCGGAGTTAGGTACAACATCTCCCTAATACAGGCTATATATTAGTCTAGGAGATGTGTACCGAAGGACGAAAACTAAGTAAGAAAATGCTTATAGAATTTATTATATAATATGTATAATAATAACATTTGATAATATGTATCCAATATTTTTGTGTATGTGCATGTCGGTAATATAAAATGTGTGTGTGTGTAAAAAGTAAATAAAGTGAAATATTTTAGACCGAATGTTCCAATTCTGTTTAACTTGTATTTGACGCATTTCGAGTTTCCTACTATTACGCTCCTATTCAAGACATGGCTGAATGGACTAAAATCTTTTGCCTTTCCCATTAGGGATAAATTAATATCATCATCATCACCTCCTACAACTACACCTACAATGACACCGGTCAGCTATATTGTACCGCTTGTGACCGGGTGTTCAAGAGCAAGTTCGGCTTCGCAAGGCATATATATAGAGAGATACATAGATATAACGTTAATGTACACAAAAAGCATTACATAACTAAGGCAACCTGTGTATGAATAGGAAATATATAGTTGTCCACACCGTGACCGGTGACGGCGACCATAAGTAGTTTCGGGCATAAGCACTGATATGCCTTAGGTTAGACCATGCTTCAGCCCTGTAGTTCTGGGCTCTCAAGAATTAGACTACGGCATCCCCTGCTTGTCGTACAAGGCGACTAAAAGAGGCCTCGGGTTCACTGGGCCACAAGGGTGGGGGCCTGAGTCATCCACCAAAGTGAACCCGGGAAGAAGGCGACATCGGCTGGCCCGTGTCGCCTTGCGCTCCGAGGGCACAGGGGGGGAAGGAGTAACCTCCCCCCCCCCCGGGACGTGCTCTCCTTGAGCACAGTGCAGAGGGGCTCCGGTGCGTTCCACCGGAGATCCCGGAGCCCCTCGTCACGCACCGAGGAAAGGGCCACCGGAAAAAAAAAGACCATGCTTCTTGTTTCGTAATTTATTCTTCGATGTTATCGTGAAAGATTTTATAACTGTACAGAAATAAAATGTTGGTTCCTGAACTATACCTATTTAAACCATATTATTACATATTAGCTCTTTATACAACCTAAAGAGGACTTCACTACTATAAATTAGTCCCGGGCTGCAGGTGTTAAAAATCCCACCATTCTAACAATCGACTTAACACCAATATAAGTTGCGTAGAGGCGGATGAGGTTGCTGTATATTTGCAAGTTAAATGAGTGTACAGGTTGCATGAATATGCTTTTGCGGCCATTTTCCGGATTTGCATGCAAATTGTTCGCCTTCGTGAAATTATACTGTGGACCCAATACGTTCATATTTATATTAGCATGTTGAAGATTGCGAACGGGAATCGCCTACGTATATTTTTATGGCTCGATAGTTTTCATTATGATTAATTAACAAAGAAACAATTGCTTTGCTAATACTACACTACCTTATTTATTTATTTATTTATTTTATAAACTCTTTATTGTTTACACTTATGAACTAAAATAAAAAAAAAGAAAATATAATTAAAATACATAAACAATGGGCGGCCTTACCGCTAAAAGCGATCTCTTCCAGGCAACCTTTGGATGGAGAGGAATAATAAAAGGAAGCGGCGGGAGTTTATAAAAAGTAGATATACTTAAATACTGATAATAAATATTTACATACAAACATACATACATACATATAATATAGGTATAAATATGTATATATATATATATTATGAAGAGACAAAACGTGTGTAAAAAGTATTACATATAATATATTTACATATATATCGTAACAGTATAAATGATGTTAGGTGGAATTGTCTAAGTAAAACTTTTTAACTTTGATTTTAAAAGTATTTATTGTCTGTGATTTCCTAATGGCCACAGGAAGAGAGTTCCACAGACGGACAGCGCGTACAGTAAATGAGTTACTGTAAAAGTTGGTGTTATGCGGAGATATTTTTAGCATGAGATTCTCTGATGATCGCAAATTCAACGAATTCGAACCGTGAAGGAATTGAAAACGTTCCTTCAGATAAGATGGATATGACGGTGTAAATAGAATGTTATAAAGAATGGAGAGTATATGAGAGTTCCGGCGAAGTCTAATGGGAAGCCACTTGAGCTTATAACGAAACTGAAAAATATGGTCATACTTACCAAGCAAGCTTGCAAGCCAAAGATAAACCCGATACAAAAGTTTTGTAAACGCTCAAGCTTATTTAGCTGGTCCTCGGTGAGATCTAGATAGCAGGCGTCAGCATAGTCAAGAATGTAAGTACCTTAGTACTTCGTATCTTAGTAGTTAAGTATCGACTCAAAAAATCAAAAAGCTCTTTTAAACCCTAAGGTTATGATAGAGGCAGCATTCGGGAACAAAATCAACTGCGACATTTAATTTTAGAACGAGTGCATTTACGAGTAAAAAAATCCGTTTTTAATTCAAATCAAAGACGGATTCGATATCATTATGTATCATAGTACATTCGTGCTCGTTGTCGTTATGACGTACTTGAGTTAAGTATCTTGGATTATCATAAACCTACAACCTGAACCTCATGACGCACACCTAGATTTCATACTTTTGTTGTGAACATCCCTCAAACCTGAACGAAGCGCTTTGCTTTGTCTTCCATTATTCGTACAGCAAAGGACTGGAATAGTTTGTCCGCCTCTGTCTTTCCCTCCGATTACAATGTGGGCGTTTTCAAGCGTAGACTGAATAGGAATTTACAAAGCTAGTGCGCCTTACGAACTAGGACTGCATTTCCACATAATAAGTCACAACAAAACAATCACCACGCAATCTTCAATACGATTAATAGGAGTTCTGTCATAAATCTTCGGAACCTGTAGGTCCTAAGCTTATAAAACTAATTTGGAACCTAATTGAAACCAAAAACAAACAAGTCTACTCTTTTTTTTAATTCGGTTTTAAAAATGAACGTACGATTTTGGGCCTACAAAATATTTACAATACGCAAAATCTGTTATGTAGCCCATGTCAGTCAGTGGTATCTATCACTTTCAAATGCATCGGCGTCGAGATCTGTGTCACGTTACGTCACCGCCGCGTGGTGAACGTCTTGGCTTGAAACGTCATCTCGACCTTTTAACGTGCTGCCGGCCCAATATGCCACAGCGGCGTTAAGTTACAACTTCAATATATCACTCTCCTTGTATTTACAACCTAATACAAGCAAAATGGCATATATGATATATATTATACGAGTTTCCGTTTTTCGGTTTCATATATGTATATGTCGGTGTAAAGACGGTATTACATTATCAAACAATTAATAAATATCGCAAAGTAGCACTAATTTAAGATTAATAGTAAATATCGATATACCCACATTCTATTTATTAATTATCAATCTACCCTCATCAACCGTTTAGATTTATATGTGTCGCACGCTGTATATCTCTGTAGATTTATATCTACTGCTATCTAACCCCGTTATACACAAAAATATGTAAACTCACCAAAAACAATTAAGGAAACCATTTTATTTTACTAAACTAACAATACAATTTTTCTTACAATCATTACTGACCTCTTAAATGGAAATCAATTTTCAGATTTAATAAAAAAAATATAAAAGTAAAGTAAAAAGCAGCATTTTTTCAGGGTTGTTGCAACTTAAAAAAATCAATGAAGCGTCAATAGCCTAATGGTTTAGGGTACGGCCTGCGAATCGTAAGGTCGTGGGTTCGAATCAACCATTCGACTATTACCGTGAACCATGTCCAAGCACAAGCTTAAGCTTAGTTGGAATGGTCAACAAGATTGTTAGTAATAATTCTGAAAAAAAAAATAAGAAATATTACTAGCTTTCTTTAAAAAAAAATAAAAAAAATGTTTATTATTAAAAAATAAAAATCAGACAAAAGGAATGGACAAATTAAAATATGTGTGTCCTCCACGAGCTGTTACCAAAGTTTCCAACCGTCTAGGCATTCTAAGAGATTGTATATCGTTTTTGTGGAAGTCTCTGCCATTCTTACGTTACGGCACTTCGCAGTTCACCCAATTTGTCTAGATTCTCGGTCTTACCCCACGTTTCAGGAAGTCCCATACATGTTCTATCGGGTTCATGTCTGGCGCTGGTTGATAGGTTTAAGAGAAAGAGCGCATTTTTATTGTTCTTTACAGTCATTGTTGTCTTTAACTACACTATTACTGTACCAAGGTTATGCTTTATTTATAAAGTTAAACTCAACTTGAGTCGTAAATAGTATTAAACTTTTTATATACCAATTTGTACTGTATCAGCAATTAAGGGTCCGTTGTCCTTTGGGCAAAAACTTCGTAAAATGACTTTGTGCCGCGGAGCGTGTCGGACACGAACTTCAATCGGCCAGCTCCACTCCACTGCGCAGGGGATATGCCAAGTCATCGTACAGCACCCTGTGAATACAGCATCTCTGTGTAACACTTTTGACCGACTCCAAAAAAGGTGGTTCTCAACTCATTTGTATTTTGAAATAAAATTTCTTTACCCACGCTTGACTTGGAGTCAATTCTAAATTGTTACTATGCTAAAATGCTAGTGTTCGACCAAAGCAAACGTAAGTTGAGAGGGAAATAGACATAAGATAGTGAAGATATAGAGAGAGTACGTTTCGTATATTATAGTAGTGGTAAAAGAAAGAGATAGGAGCACACAACTCCACTCTTAAACAATCGTGTATTGAGATCGAGCTACAGAAGTCTTACTTCAGTTGTGTGGTTAAGCACATTTGTTTTTTAAGTGTTTGTGGCGCACTGATAGCGCAATCATTTACCACTATTAACCAAGATCGAAAACATTATTTTGTTCGATAGGTTTGGTTTCATATAAGGTTCTATATTTTGTGAGCATAGAACCCTGGTTGTTAGGGATCTCCAAAAATTCTTGTTGATTAAGATTGGTAGGTTTATGACAATTCTAAGTGAAGTGAGTACGGCTTGACGACAAATAGCAGGAATATAAAAGAAAAAAGGGAATATAGTCGTCAGAATTGTTAATGTCATCAGAGGTTCAGGCTAAGCGACCATAGATCGCTGATTCAAATCCGGCTCGAAGGACCAACGTTCGGTTTTGGGTGAACTAAGATAAACATTTACTTAAGATTATAAAATTGTACTTCTTAGGATAAATAGGACGACTAAGACCGCGCTGTATGACTTTCAATTGTTTACTAAATACGCGTAAATGATCACACGATACTGCGCAGTGTCATAATAATGATGACCTAAGTAAAACTGTTGTGCGGTTATTATATTGAAACGAAGAGCTCTGCCACCTCTTAACCTGGTGAAGCAGTGAAGCTCAGCTTCTCTGGCCATTTAGGATAGGTTCGTCACAAAAAATGTCACTAGGATTCTTCGAAAATAAAGGATATCCGTGCGGAGTAGCGTCTACAATTTTCAAAGATAGCAACCAATACCATACCAGCTTTGTACAGTGGTTACAATAAAGTCTCCTTGGGATATGAACTCCCACAATAAATATAACGATTACCACTAGACTGTCGCTCTTGAGTACGAAAGTGTATTTTTTTATATGAAAAGTGGCAAACGAGCATACGGCTCACCTGATCTTAAGTGATCACTGTCGCCCATGAACATCCACAGCACCAGAGGAGCTGTAGGTGCGTTGCCGACCTTTGAGATAGGAATAGGCTCGTTTCTTGAAGGTCCCTAAATCGTAAACGTTCGGAAACACCGCTGGCGACAGTTGATCCCACAAGTTAAAAAGTTATACCAAAAGTTTGTTACATTCCAGACTTGACAGAGGTTTACGTAATTTTCTTTTACGTAGAAGTTACTAATCTATTCTAGCTTCTTTTTTATAATACTTGTTTTATAATTCGACTGAGATTAAATTCCTACACTAATTATTTTGAAAAAACTGTTATTCCATGTCAAAATATACGTAATATGTTTTTGAAACATAAATAACAATCAAAAACCAAAAAATATAAGATTTATATATAACTTTAGTAACAATAAAACAAGTATTAAATTATAGTTCTTAATTACTCCAACAATTGGAACGTCTTTGTGTATTAACAAAAAAAATATAATATTAATTTTAAATGTATACATATAAATAAATTTATCTGTTTAATATTTATAAGAAGTATTTCATGTAATAATAAATTACCGTAACATGTATAAATTTGTACATGGTGTATGGTGATAAACTCACCAACTGTCACGTATAAATATAATAAATGTATAAGGAAGTTGAATAATCTTGGTGAAAAGTGGAAGCAGCGATAGTTGTCACTGTCTACCCGGCTATGTTTAAAAGGACGTGAGGATACTGGACGTACGTACGTAAATCGTATAATTGTTTGAACTTCTTTTTCATTCTTTTTATTTCTACAAGGTCAGTGAACAATTTAATTTGTCGGTATCAGAAACCCTAAAATAAACACTGGATATACAAACCCTAGCATTGATAAACGATTTCCAGTAAGATTGTTGGTCCCGTACGTGATAGCCAATGAATCAACACTCTCCATGTTGTATTCAGCTGGAGAAACGCGGGTAAAATATTCCAATCTTCAATACGCAAAACACTTATCTCTTAATATAAATTTCAAATAGAAGGTAACGATGGATACGACTTGCTTCCTTGTTAAGTAAACAAAATAGTACAGCATAAGCATAAGTAAAACTGGAACTTCCTAGTAGTTAACTTGAAATTAAGCATGAAGCGGAGCTAGGGTTGTCAGAAGTAGAATGGCGGTTTGATAAAGATCACGGACACTTGATTGGATTGGCATTTGAACAACTGAAGAAGAATTGTGTACAGTTAAGATTACGGTTGAGGTACAAATATATTAATAAATATATTTTGCTTTTAAAATAAAGATTTTTTTTAATATAAATTTCTATTTAAATAATTCTGGAGACGGACAGCCCTGGCGGAGTCAGTGAGAGTGTACCGCGCCGCTGCGCCCGCACAAGCGGGGGTTACGTCACCGCGCACACACTCACACTTTCACTGTTAGATAATAGCACCACGCCACTGACTTACTTACACACTTACACACACAGTAGGAAGTCGCTGTAATGATCCGAGTTTTGCATTTGACTTTTGCTCGCGACCCGTTCCATGCGGGCTACGTCCGTAACAATGAATGTAAATGTAAGCTTTTATACAAACAATTTATGTAATAGCATACGTAAAGCGATTTTAAGTTGTGTTACTTTATTGTATGAAAAACTTACCCATTTTTTTTTTATGACGAACTACACAGATTGGCCAGAGAAGCTGGCCTTGACTGCTTCACCGGATTGAGAGGTGGCATAGCTATTAGGTCGCTTAGCCTGAACCTCTATTGCTAGTAACTCGACACAAGGGTCCCCCCGGTGAGGGGTAACCTCAGCTTGGACGGTTACTATCAGCCCTGTAGTTCTGGGCTCTCAAGAATAAGACTACGGTATCCCCTGCCTGTCGTATAAGGCGACTAAAAGGGGCCTCGGGTTCACTGGGCGACAAGGGTGGGGCCTTTGTCGTCCGCTAAGGTGGACCCGGGAAGAAGGCGACATCGGCTGGCCCGTGTAGCCTTGCACTATGAGGGCACAGGGGGGGAGGGAGAAACCTCCCCCCCGGGACGTGCTCTCCTTGAGCACAGTGCAGAGGGGCTCCGGTGCGTTCCACATTGAGATCCCAGAGCCCCTCGTCATGCACCGAGGAAAGGGCCACCGGGGAGGTTTTAGTGGGTAAAAACCCCACATAACCGCCGCCTTCCCCCCAGAAGGCGGGGTATCTTTTCAACGTAAGCATCCGAGGGCGCCCGAGAGGGCCGAACCACGACTCGGTCGGTTGCTAATTCACGGATAATCTAAGAGACAACTAACTTTGAGTGCCACTTCGGGAACGAACCCATTTCAACTCTGTCGATTATAGAAACAATATATTTATTGTCGGAATTGATAATAATAGTTAACACAACAAAAATAACACGCTAATACAAAAATGTGAATATTTTTAGTATACTAATGCAATCAGATGGATTACATATACAAGGAATTTCCTTATACGAAGATTATATGCTGATATAGATGTGAATGAAGCGAAAGAGGTGTGTCAGGATCGTACTAAATGTAAGTCCATTTTAAAACAACTTTTGAGAATAAGTGAGATCATCTTAAAATGGCCAATTGTAATGCTAGACGCAATTTAGACGCAATAACACGACACTGATCTAAATAATCTAGGTCCGACATATTTATAATGATCATTCCACCGTCTTTTGGAAATAAATTTCAAGTAAAATTCCGCTAATAATAACATTATAACCTGTTTAATTTTTATATGCAAATCTATATTTTTGCAATCAATGCGAATATAATATAGCTATAGAGCTATAAATATTATATTATATGTAATTAATATGCGGGAAGCAACAGCTTTCAAATAAAAAAAGAATCATCAAAATCGGTCCACCGAATCCAAAGTTATAACAACATAAACAACTTATTATAAGCATCAGCCCTGTAGTTATGGGCTCTCATGAATAAGACTACGGTATCCCCAAGGTGGACCCGGGAAGAAGGCGACATCGGCTGGTCCGTGTCGCCTTGCGCTGCGAGGGCACAGGAGGGGAGGGAGTAACCTCCCCCCCCGGGACGTGCTCTCCTTGAGCACAGCGCAGAGGGGCTCCGGTGCGTTCCACATTGAGATCCCGGAGCCCCTCGTCATGCACCGAGGAAAGGGCCACTGGGGAGGTTTTAGTGGGTAAGAACCCCACATAATCGCCGCTTGCCCCCCAGAAGGCTGGGTATCTTTCAGAAGATTTTCTCCCCGTCAACAAAAAAAAATGTTATAATAAGTATACAGACGAATTGAGAACCACCTCCTTTTTTGAAGTCCGTTGAAAATATATTCAAAACCTTCCTTAAAACTCAGTCTTATGTCTACCCCATTGTCTAACAATAAGGTTTTACTAACACTGAATGCAAAATATAACTTGTATATAGCATGTGTGGTGGGCATTGACCGTATATAAGAGCGGACTACACGCGGCCGGTTGGCAACACAGCAAATGAATTTTAAGTTTGGCATATCCGTAAGTAGCGCTTGGCCTTGGCTACTCGCTCACTAAGTTAATTCTTTCCGTATCAAGATGATGGTAATGGAATGTCTATATATAAGCTCGTTAGTTACTATTGTGGAATATAAACTAAGTTGGGCCTATGTTGGTACCTTACAAATTAGGGTTTTATTCTAACTCTAGAATACATTAAACACTAACAGTCTTACAAATAAAAATGAGTTATAACATATTTATTCCACCTTTAAACTAAGTTTAGTTAAACCAGGAATAAATTAAGAATAAGCTAAGATTATTTTACCACAAATAAATCCGGAATAACTATGGTTTATCTATTCTTCCTTTACGTCAAAATGCACGAGTTGGCAACAGCGCAATCAAAGAGAAACCATACTAAAAAAATAATTGCAGTCTATGTAGTAGTGTAGTAATGTATCTGTCAATGTGTGGCGGTTATAAAAATATTCTATACTCTATATATAGATAGAAGATAATCCACTTCCACGCTTGTCCACAGTAAGAGACCTTTCAAATATAAATGGTCTAGAAATATTATACCACTTTTAGAAAACCGATATTTTAATCGAAACTAATCATCGACATATAAATCAAAAGGGTTTTCCCATCTTTTTAATATTTTAATATTAATTTTTTTTTTGGAGTCTGAATGATATTTATTAAGTCATTTACTGTTTCTACTTCCTCCATTGCCTGAATTCCATAATAAGTTAATTTAAATGAGCGAACACAAACACAAATCGTGGTATTTTAAATGTTATACTGGACTTAAACAAGGGTGTACGTCGTTATAACTTCGGAATAACGATTGTATGAACAAAAACGTCAACGTTATACCAGGTATAACGTATTCTTAGTTTATTAGTACAAATTTTGCTTATTCTTAATTTATTCCTAAGTTTATCTTTTTACCACGTTTATTTGTAAGGCTGTAGGCGTTGATGAACGGAGTTGTGCGTGAATATATTTTTTTAAGTCACACAAAACTCTCAACACTCTAATGCTAAAATTTATTACTACTGCTTACTAGATAAGTCTGCATTGAAATATATAGTCGTTTGCTGAGCTTTTACTTAATGGAAATCTACTAGTCTTACCGATATTTACTTAATTCTAGGAATATTTTTAAATGTTATAAATTCTAGAGATATGTTTAAACTTAGAATATAATGACTGTAAACATAAGGGTAGTAGACCTTTTATACTTGACTATATACTTGATTATATACAATACTTGAACGGGAAACGAGCCCAGATGAAGTAAGAATGGATAAAAAAATATTGGAGCTAGTTTTTATAAATGTTAAGTTTTTAAAATACCATCAATTATGCGAAAAGGGACTAATTAGGTCTAACAACTAAGGGGAGGAATTAGTTTAAGCTCTAGATTAGTTTTTTTTAAGACGAACTTGACGAAGCTGGCCTTGACTGCTTCACCGGATTTTGCATTTGCACACATTGCATGGACTTAATAGATTTGGAAACTTTACATTACAATAAAAATTGCATTAATTGATTTTCATTTGACATGGTATAGACTTTTTTTTATTGATGAACTACACAGATTAGCTAGAGAAGCTGACCTTGACTTTTTCACCGGATTGAGAGGTGGCATAGCTCTTAGGCCGCTTAGCCTGAACCTCTATTGCTAGTAACTCGACACAAGGGTCCCCCCGGTGAGGGGTAAGCTAGATTAGTATGCACTCATTCAATCTATGCGTGAAGCTACAAGCGTGCTATTATAATTATAATTATAATTCATTTATTCAAAAGTAACCAAGACTCATCACTACTTCAAACAACTACCAAATAACAACCTTAAACTAAATTATAAGATAAAAAATATAAAATTATTATTATAACTATTGGATTATAATATAAAATAAAGAAATATAAAATTATACTAAAGGCTTGACTATGCTTATGAATACCTTGAGACGGCGCAGCATCTGTTCACATAAACACAGTCAAGCCTTTGAGCAATCATGCTCAGGATGCTGTTGGAGCTGGTCCGCACCCTGCGCACCAGAAATGCACTCCTCTTGCGCATTGTCGCGAAAAAGCATGCCATCTGTGCATCCGCGAACATCCCCGATGCACTACAGAAATGGGGCAACCCCAACAGAACCCTGAACGCGTTGTTATATTGAACACGGAGAGCGCTGTACGATATTTGAGAATACTTCGCCCACAGACTGCACGCGTTTGTATGCTAAGATTTCACTAAGCAAGAACTGACGCAAGTTTGGCTTAAGCTTGACTTAAGCTGAGCAAATTCAAAATACTGTTTATAAGAAACATTTGGACTTGGTGGAGAGGCGGGCTAAGAGGCTATTTGGTGACGCAGCTGAAACCAATCTGCTCAGTCTTGAGCACAGGCGTAAGGTAGCTAGCCTTTCGGTTTTCTACAGATTGCATTTTGGAGAGTGTGCTCAGGAACTACATGATCTAATTCCCCCATCCCCTTTCCACCATCGGACTTCTAGACGCACTGCGGGATTTCATCCTTCTGTTGTGAACATCCCTCAAACCCGAACGAAGCGATTTGCTTCGTCTTTCATTCTTCGTACAGCAAAGGACTGGAATAGTTTGCCCGCGTCTGTCTTTCCTTCCATTTACAATGTGGGTATTTTCAAGAGTAGAGTGAATAGGCATTTACTAAGCTAGTGCGCCTTACCATCCAGGATTGCATTTCCACTTAACATCAGGTGGGATCGTAGTCAAGCACTTGCTTAGAAATTGTAAAAAAAAAAAAACGTAAGAATTTATCCATTTTGATCCTATATCCCGAATAGGCAGATAAGTAATACACCCAAGGGGTTAAGATAATCCGTTAATACACCCAAGGGGTTAAGAAGAAATTGCCCTTTACCACTAATGCGTTCTTTTATGATCAACCCCACGAAGCTAGAACAAAATATTCGTTGTGATTAGATTATTTTTCTCTCTTTCGACATTTGATTGTACAAATCATTTATTTTTAATATATCATGGTATATTATAGCCAGAAGCTGTAAAATATGTCAGATTGTATGTCGGGAACTCTGCCACAGGGCTAAAATAAAAGTAATTAAAATTTACCTCAAACATATATTTTAATTAAATTTTATGTGTATCGTGAGATAATAGGTTGCTTATCAGCTGTTACATATAATTAAGAACTTTAACATTAACATACGGCGTTTTACAAACAAAGCCGCTTAACTTAATACAGTATAACTTAGCTCAATACAATTTTTTTTTGCGTCGGCACTGAAGACTCCGTTGCTCGTTATCTCTACACGTGAGAACACTTGCGGTAACGCTATCGAGTCGGTAATTTTTAAACCAAAAGAAGGAGATGGTTCTAAATCCATCTATTTTCTTAAGGTAAGCGCACACAGCGCCGTGATTGATAAACTGATTTGGTTTTCTTTTGTTTTAAAGGGTTTGGTTTCAATAACGCTAATATAATTTTGCTGTCATAGTACATTGAGTTCCGAAGTTATACCGGGAAACTCCTAAAAATCGTAGGGAAGAATGTTGAATGTTGTATGAAAATACAAGATTAGGTAAATACTATATTTCCAAAATAAAGGGAGCGTCCCGACGGTAAGACGTATTCATTTACGTCCATAGCCTAATTTTCATTTGAAATCGGTTTTTGTCTAATAGTTGAAAGTTAGCTTTGAACCTATGGCTTTATGCTTTGCAAATCACATGCCAAACAAAGCTTTAATTAATGAGATGATTTATCTTGTAATCTCAATTTATACATATAATAGTATAAATCTCTGTCTACACTTTAAGCTTAGGTTTGAAGATACGAGATGGTATAATTGAATTTTTTCAGAGAAATTTGTTACGTCGCCGTCCGTAAGCCCATGCTTCACCTTTTTTGGCGTCCATTTAAGATTTTCCACGCATTTTTTTCTTGTTAAAGTTTAAGACTGGTCACGATCGTAAGCAAAAAGTTTTATCTTCGAACCGTAACCTTGATCGTTGTTAGCGAAATAATTACGTCTTTAAATAACAATCCTTAGCGATACAAAGAACAATAATTGTACTGTCAATAATAGAACGACCAAACCCTTATTACAGATAGCAATTCGTTATTCATTAAGCTTAAGCAGTTTGAAAGAATGACAAGTTTTGATTCGAAACCACGACTTTAAATCTAATCTGGGCTAACACCGTTTATAAATTATTTATATGTCTTGATTTTTATATCGACTTCAAAATAGGAGATTTTTAATTTATTTGAATTTTTTATACTTCTGCGTCTGGTAAATAAAGTGTTAGCGATCTAACTGTTAAAATAATAGATTGTTACGTCGACAACCTATTATTTAACCCCTTCAGTGCATGTGTCGGGGCGGGGGGATAACATGCAAGAGTTTGCTATTTGCCAAAGACCAAAACCAATTGTGTCATAAATTTCATTACCAAGGTTTCGATTTAACAGAACCATTAAGACATGAAGTTTAAGTCAATAGTATACTTGACTTTTTAACATTCAAGCGTACCCAGAGCTAGATTTTGCTTTATTTTATTTATACAATAAACTTACATAATTAAATATTTAATTTAACTCTCACAATATATTAATTTATTCATTTCTTTCCGTATTCATTCTCTTCTCGAGCGGGTGAAGATCATTACCTACACCCATGTATATACGAGAATCAACAGCATCAGTAAACGGATACATTCGCGACGCTATAACTTACCTTGAATACTTCAAAATCCTTAATTATTGTCTCTAATATATTTGTTCAATATGGTTCATAATGACATAAATATACACAACGCATGTGCAAATAAAAGCTGTATTTGACAGTTCAAAAAGAGGAGTGCTCCAATCGTCACCAAACTGTACAGGATTACTCGCTAGGTCAATCTGAAGATTCCCTGAAAGTTTCATCGATTCATGGTCCAGTCGTTTCGGAGCCTATATGGAACAGACCCACACACTTTCTCTTTGTATATAGATCTAGCAAAACTTGGTCCCGAGTCTGCTAAACCACTTGTGTCTAAATTAACGTTCAATGACAAGACTGTTGTCGATTACTTTAGTTTCTGCTAGTTTAGTTGCCACTACCACTCAGCAAATGACAGACTCGGAATCCCAGTTAGATAGAAACCCAGAACACGTAGGAACGATTAATTGCTATCTTAACGTGTAAATTGTTAGGTGAAAGAAAGTGAATTGAACAATTTAGCGCGTCCCCATTCACTAGCGTTGTGAAATCATGAATCCTGGACACGTTTCCACTGGACAATCGAATAAATATCGAGTGATCGATGTTCCCAATTCAAATACAGCTCATTTGACATCCAACCGTATAAGTTTTCCACAGTTGCGACGCAGAAAAAGCGGTCAATTCCGTTGAATGTAAAGGATATGTTTACAAGATGAATTAATATTAAACAGTTCTTGAACAATAATAACTACGAATCAAGGCATCGATGTGCTAAATAGCTTATAAATATATATCGATATTAACATACCTAGTACAATTGGTACATTTATATGTACGAGGTTATTTTTTATGTTTCATGGATAGAATTTTATCGAAACGAATTCAAAGATCCATGATGACTGGCGTTCTGTATTTGAGTCAGCTATTGCCAGTGGCATTTCATTAAGACGTCAACGACATTGGTAAACCATAGTGTCTCCAATCTATATATATAAAAGAGAAGTGAGTATGATTGATCCGTATAGGCTCAGAAACGGCTGGACCGATTTCAATGAAACTTGTAGGGAATCTTCAGATGGACCTGACGAGTAATCGTGTAAAGTTTGGTGACGATCGGAGCAATTCTCTTTTTGAACTGTCAAATACAACTTTTATTTACTATGATGATATTCTATTATTTGGACAAATTTGAATTGACACATTCATTGTGTATATTTATGTCATTATGAACCATATTGAAGTACAATGAAGTATAGCCCTAAATGATAGGAATGATTGTAATTACTGATATGTAGAGTGTAGGTAATGATTTTCACCCGCTCGAGAAGAGAATACAAGAGAATGAATACGGAGAGAAATGACTCATTTAATATATTGTGAAAGTTAAATAAAATATTTAATGAAATAAGTTTATTGTTTTAAAAAAATAAAGCAAAATCGCTAACGCAAATCGTACGCTAGTGAACTATGAAGAGACTACTAAAACAAACTTATATTAACCACTATGATGCCAATGAACGTCCATTTGGACACAATTGGTTTAGCAGAATCAGTATTGAGGATCGTCGCCCGATGAACAAATGTATTACGCGCGGATGCTCTCTTTTAATTACGAATTATCTTAGTTATATTATGAACTTCTGGCGTTTATATTCTCTTTCTTCTTCCGCATTCGTGTCGGTATTGAGTTGAGTACTTACCTAGCGTTGGATTGTCTTAAGTTTATCAATATCACAATTGACAAGTATTTGACGATTGTTAGGAGTTTCTTGATATATCTTCAGAACCCAAATTCCTTATTTTTTGTTGACGGAAATCTTCAACAAGATACCCCGCCTTCAAGGGGGCAAGGCGGGGTTATGTGGAGTTTTTACCCATTAAAACCCCCCCGGTGGCTCTTCCTCGGTGCACTTTGGTGGACGACAAAGGCCCCTGCCCTTGTCGCCCAGTGAACTCGAGGCTCCTTTTAGTCGCCTTCTACGACAGGTAGGGGATACCGTAGTCTTATTCTTACGAGCCCAGAACTACATGGCGGGAAAACATGGAGTTGTGAATTGTCTTAAAAGAATAAGGTTCTTAATTAACCTGTATTTTTTTAATATGTCTACACTCTTAGCGCCGTTTTTGTATACATATATATAGATTAGTTGTAGTATTAGTATCTTTATGCCATCGTCGTTTTGTTCATATATTTCCTGTCCATACAAAGGTTGCGTGGTCGAGATCGCTCTTAGCGATAAGGTCGCTCATTGTACCACGAATTTTAAAATGTACCTTAGTTCTGTAATTGGCTTCTTGTTTGATTTTGACGTACAATAAATTCTAAATATCTTGTCTGGTTTTAGACCATTTTGAATGTTTTTTATAGATATATGGATAGATAAATCCTTTATTGAACTAAAATAAATAAAAGGTAGAAAGGCGAACTTAATGCTATTTAGCATTTTCTTCCAGATAACCGTTGGTGGTTAAAAGGTTATTATGTTTTTTAGTTTGTTTTATTTCTAAAAATCCTAGCACATGTCTCCGACCGCAACCTTACGGTGCCACTCGTATCCAATAAACTTTCTGCATTGTTCATTTTATACGAGACCGAACTTTGTAACCACAAACTATAACTTTCGTGAGTCGTCCCTTTTTACGGCTGGTCGATTATATACGACACCCGTTTCTTTGCGAATATTTAAAAAAAAACAACCCCGGCACATCGCTGACATGCGGGTCGCGTGTGGAACGCGTGTCCCACATTCGACGCGCACACAATAAAAATCTTTTAACCGACACTCGACACACGCAGTTAAATACCGTGATGCCCCTTTTAATATTATTTAACGACGCAACATTACCCGATGGGGTGCGTGAAGAGGGAAGGTGCGAATTATCAAGGATACTAACGGAGAGGACAAATAACGAGATTTACATAATTAAGCTGGTAAGCCTCGCAAAGAGTACACCGGTTGATATTTCAAAACCGGATTTTATTTGTAAATTCATTTATCATTCAATAACTCGTATAGAGTTTTAACAAAAAAAAACCTGGAAATAAATGTATAATTTAATGCATAAACTTCATCAAGGCATACGCCATTTTTCACTATCCTACATGCCAGTAAGACTGCTGGGTCGGCGCAAAACCCTTTAGTACCATAAATATATACAACAAAATAATTGCAGCTTCAGTTGACGTTTTCAACAGCAGAAAGATAACATTTTAAAATGTGCTGTAGAAGCCATTGTCAGTACTAAATATACACGTGGGCATTTATATTATAAAAACACTAACCCCTTGAGTAAATCACTGTCGACTTCAATCACGTATTTAATACCAAGTATTATAAAAAAACTGTAAATTTCGACGGAGGTCTGTACTGCAGATTTTTTTTATACTTTATAAGCAAGTGCTAGTCTATATTTATATGTCACCATATGTTAAGTGGAAATGCAGTCCTGGATGGTAAGGCGCACTAGCTTAGTAAATTCCTATTCATTCTACTCTTGAAAATACCCACATTGTCTTACTTTCCTTGTTGTATATATATTGTGTATAACCTTAAATTTTGTGGATATTGTGAAAAGAAACGTAAAGAGAATGTATCTCTTAGTATATTAATACTTTTTACTAGAAAAACTATTTGCTTTATGACACTGACGCATCAATAAATGATGTAAAACGTAGGCCCTTCATAGATATAAGTTAGTTAAAAAACTGAGTAAATAATTGCGGTACAAAAAACCTTACAGTTCACCGCTTACATGTAACACTAGGATAAGTTCAAACGGGTGACGGCAGCACTGTTGTTGGGAGTACGTTACGTTTCGATTGACTATTCCTTCACTGGTTCCGATAACGAATACGTTAACCTTTACCATGGGGTGGATATCTAACCGCCGACCGTTAAACAGTGCAACCGTTACCCTAATGAAACCATCCCTTGAACTCTGTTCTATACTTAGAAAATAATGTTATCAATTTTTTTTTCAAAAATACGGCATTCTTGTAAACAATTCCAAGACCCTATTTTTCACAACTATTGACACTTACATTATATATATATGTATACAATTTTTGTAATAAAGCTATTACCCTTAGTCTACGATTGATCAGAGTCGTTTGAATCTTTGTCAATTTGCTCTTTTTGGCTTTTGGAAAAATAGCCAGTCATTTCTAGTTTCATATTAAAAATATTGTATAGCTAGCGGACCCGACAGACTTCGTTCTGTTAAAAAGATTTCGAATGTGGCCATTTTTTGTTACTTCCTATTTTATAGTCGGGACAAAAAATTCTCCTGAACAGAACTGTCACCCCGATGATAGGGCGATGTGTGGGGTTCAGCTCGGGTGACCGAAGTATCTTCGCTTCCACGAACTTTCTAGGACCCACTAAAAAACCCCGACTTCAAATTAAGAGGCGAACTTAGGGATCAAACCTGATTGAACACCGTTGATTTATGATTGAGAACCCAAACTAAAATATAAGAAATAATATCGCGAAGCCGACCAAATTGAAATGACTACTGATGATCTATTACATTTTGTGACTATTTAATTTGGTCGGGTTCGCGATATATATGATTGAATTTAAACTTTGTGCAGTGGTAACAAAGTGCAAATAGCCGTTTCTTAACGTAGCTTTTTGACGTTAGGAGCACACAATGCTTAGGCAACAGAGAGTATGTTTAATGTAAAATATGCATTATTGCTATGACATAAAGTTCAAATTGACTCTACATTTTATTTAGAAAAAAACATTTGTATTGGAAATAGAAAAGGGCTATATTTTAGCTTTTCCCGGCAGTTATTCTAATTTTTCTCACCTTTTAAACCTTCCCTAGACCTCCACGGACATTTTAAGACCAAGATTAGATAAATCCGTTCAGCCGTTCTCGAGTTTTAGCGATGCTAATGAACAGCAATTCATTTTTATATATATATAGACGATACCTGAGTAAGCAATACTTTAGTTGGTTATTTTTTATGCATGGAAATGACAATGGAATGAGATGTAAAAGTCATCACGAAGAGTTATACCTTCAGCACCTCTATTCACCGGGAGAAATACATTAATATAATATATCTCTACTTCATCCCTCGAAGGTCGTACTTCCAATATAATGCCAACCTATTTCTACAACAACAGAAGCCGTCACCTCTTGAAAGGTCGTACTTCCGTGGCCTCGACACCCTTCCTTTAAATAAAATTTAATCGTTGAGAAAATTTCAAAAAATCTTGCCTGACATATGTAGAACCCAATAAGTGTAATAATTGGTGAATAGCGGACAGGAAAAGCTGCTTTCCCCGCTAGGGTTATACGAACGTGAGAACTCATTTATCTTTAAGTTATAAATGTAGGAAAAACTAGGCAAAGAATTAGAGAAACAAAAGAATTACGTTTGAAAAAAAAATAATTAAAAAGCTAATGTAATTCAAAATCTCACGTTCAGTTCAGTTCCCAGGACATTAATCTTCCTGTTTTGATTTCGCCACTAATGGAAGATTGTTCAAGCTTCAATTTTGGCTACCCTCGAATCAATTGAAAAAGTACTTTATGAGTACTCATTTAGAGTGTACTATTGAAAAGGCGATAAGGAGGGGTGATTAAAAATCCGTTGAGTATTAATGCGAGGGAAGCCCGCATATTTTGCCCCATACAGATTACAATATTAGAGGGCGGCTCGCCCCCAACAGTTTAAGCTTCAAGTACTAGCATATGACAAATTTTGTTAACGACCTTTTATGATCCTCTCTTATTAAATACTGCGTAAATTATAACAAACCAACATAGCCAAAAACAGACATAGACATTTTATTTATTGGCATAAATAAACAAACACAATATGACACACATTAAATAATAAATATAGGTGAAAGAGGAAATAAAGGACATATAGGACGTGATGCCAACTGTGGACATTTTCCCAGCAAGACAAGGTTGCGACAGCGCTGATTTTCAACGGTGCCAGTACCCTTTATCGCGCGCGCTCAATACTTCATTTTCGCTAGATCTCTACAAATCCACAAAGCGTCCATTCGCGACCGTCGGAGGTTGCGAAAAATCCTTGCGCGTTACCGCTATTTTATGGGCAGGCTAAGGGCGGGCCCTTAGATGTTAGGAGCGTTGCTGGAGTTACTTCGGCCACTTCTTCTCCCAGCGCCAACGCTTCCCGAACTGGCACTCAAAGTTAGTTTAGCTTTTGAATGTCTCTTAGATTATCCGTGAAATAGCAACCGACCGAGTCGTGGTTCGGCCCTCTGGGGCGCCCTCGGATCGGAATGCCTACGCGTAACATAGTAACCGTCCGGGGGGGCCCTTGTGTGGAGTTACTAGCAATAGAGGTTCAGGCTAAGCGACCTATGAGCTATGCCACCTCTCAATCCGGTGAAGCAGTCCAGGCCAGCTTCTCTGGCCAATCTGTGTATTTCGTCATAAAAAAAAATAAAAAAATACTACATTTACATGGCATTTATGCGGAGCTTATTAATAAATAGATTTACGATTAAAAACAAAAACAGACTTCAAATCGAAGGGAACGTTAAACGCTTTTATGCGCCGACGCCTCTTTCTATTTCCGAATTATCGTAGAACCTAACTAATCCTCTTTTCCAATAAAAAAGAAATCATTGAAATCGGTTGCCGTGATACTGAGTTATCTGGATGTGTCACGCCCTTACTTTATGCAAATTTAAACTTATATCGTTTTACTTTTGCCATTGCCAACCATTAAACCATAAGAAACTAGGTTCCAAATAAATATAATTTTATCTGAAATTTAAAGCAATTCTACAAAATAGAGCTATATTAAATTATGATCTTAGATTTTTAAATTATTTAATTATCTTTAAAAGTAAAATTATTGTATAAAATTAAAATACACTATTTAAGTTATAATTGGACTCGTGATAACACGTTTATTCGTAATTAAAAAATTAAAAGTCATAATGAAAATAAATAAACTTTGTTTTATCGCTGTTTTTATTTCAAATTCAAATTCATGACGTCTCGAATACTTTAGTGTTCATCACCATACGGGTAATTAATAAAAAAATAATTATAACAATTCAAAATGAAATATAACTTTCGCGTAAATGTTATAATCGAAAACAGTTCTCACGTTTTTTATACCGGCCAGGAATTTTAGTAATTCTTTTTTGTGCGTAAGAAACCGAAAAAGTGAAACTATTTGGAACGAGCCGAACTTTAGCATAGCATTATAACGTCAAATATATTATTATTTATATTGCAATTTTGAAATATATATGTTTGAATTTGGACCAATTCTGACAATTGAATCAATGAGAAAACCATATTAGTCCAAAATATGTGCACGACAAGCCGTGGTAGCTCAGTGTCCGTGCGGTTGGCTCAAGTTGCGTAGTACGCTAGCAACGCGAGTTCGATCCCCGGTGCCGGCACCTATAAATTTGTTGTTGCCATTTTATGTACTGATTTACCACGTGCTCGGCGGTGAAGGAAAACATCGTGAGGAAATATTACTTAGAGAAATTTTCTATGGCATGTGAAGACTGCCAATTCACACTAGGGCCGCGTGGCGGACTATGCCCTTATACTCTCTCTACAGAGAAGGCCTACGCCCAGCAGTGGGACAAATATAAAGGCTGTAACTTAACTTCAACTTTTAACTTTATGTGCACGACAAATGGACGAATAAATCAATTTCGATGATTCATTTTTTTTCAAAGGACGTACTTCAAGACTAGTTTGATGAGAGTTTATTTAGGTTCAGATTAATTCTATTTTGTAATATTTACGATAATTCGGGCAAAAAGGGCGTCCGTGCGTAATAATAATAATTAATGTTTGATTTGATTTGAAGTCAGTTTTTGCTTTTGCTCGTAAATATACTTGTTTTAATGTCTGAATAAAAGGCAGTGCTAAGAATTGCTTTTTAAATAATAAGTGTAGAAACTTTACAAGCGTCACTGTTCTGTGTATTCGTGTAATTAAATCTGGTTAGCAATAAGCCAGACATGTACGTGCAGACTGCGAAATCATGTTGTTTGATGCACCTATCCTTTTTTAACCGTTCTCGTGCTAAAAACTGCATACAGCTAAAGTTAATAAAACAACAAATAATGTGGGGCAATTAAAAGCGGGCAATTGTTTTAGAATATTAATTGTGCTCGTCGCTTATCTTTGGATCGAAATGGTAATTGTGAACGAGGGGCACCAACCGTCAACGAGCAAAAACGTGGCTGAGCCGGTGCGGAGGGGCAGGGCTGCGGTGACAATGCGTTTTGGCTAGAATTCAGGAATGTTTTACTTATGCAACATATACAAAAAAAATGTGTGTTAGAAGCCATCATGATGATCCACCGATGCGTTCCACTGGGGTACCCTTAGCCCTCTCAATGCGCCGAATATGGCCAACGAGGGTGGGTTTTAGTCAGTAGAATTGTGACATAGCCACCACCTTAACAAAAAGGTACTACCATAAATAACTGCTCAAGCCGATTTTACCTTTCAGCTGAGTTACTCTGATAGATGTTCAGGCTGCACCGCACTAATTGCTCGGCGACAGACTTATCAGTGTAGGTCCATCTCAAAAAGTCAAAACTATCGTACATCCTCAATTAATAACTTCTTGTAGCCTTTAAAACCCATTATTCACTTTTTACTATTATATTTTACTATAAATTTTGCTTACTCGTGCTAGGCTATCGCAATGGGCGACAAGGGTGGGGGCCTTTGTCGTCCGCTAAAGTGGACCCAGGAAGAAGGGGACATCGCATGCACAGGCGGGCTGGGGAGAGATTACCCTCCCCCCCGACGTGCTTCCCAGAAGGCGGGGTATCTTCTTGAAGATTCCCCCCTCAACAAAAAGGCTATCGCAAAGGCAGTTGAGGTTAAGACCACGGCTTTCATTTTGGCGGTAAGTCGTATTTATAACTATGACTCGATTCAAAGAGCACTAGCTAGTAGCTAAGCTATTAAGCCATCTTATATGCTATCTGTCTTGTGATAATGGCGCTGTGTGTCAACCACACGAAGGGAACCATGTATGCACCTGTATTGTTCAAACTTTGAGTGATGACGACCCAAATGTTGATCTGTATAGAATGCTTAATCTCTACTTTTAGATAGCATCACAAGATTGGACGTATATTTAATTCTCAGGAGAACATTTGCTTCTCTTTTATCTTTAAAAAATCTTATATCAGAAAGGTGTCACGAGCTTTCATCGATACGACAAAATTTAAGCTGTGTGCCTCATTGTGAGAATATCTTTATATTTTTATATTATTCGTGGATACCCTATGCTTCATGAAAATGAACTACCCGCATAAAAGTCATAGTGGTGCGCCAATCTAGTTATATTTCCCCTGCAAGCGGGCTATTTAATTGGAGGGTGCTGCTGTAAGGTAAGCCATCCGTTAATTTGTCTATTTATACATTATATTTTAAAAGAAGGGAAGATTTTTTATTTATAATAACCAAATATTTTTTGAAATTATAATTATTTTGGAGGTTTAGAGAATGGAAGATGATTTCAAATATACAGATAACAGTGTGTCTGAGACTTAGACGTTGAGTTAAAAAAATAATGTTATTCTTTTTTGTATTTCTCAAACTTGGTTTAAATATAGCCAGACATTACTTCATATAGGCACTTACTTCTAAGAAACAGTCTTACAATGTTATGTTATAGTTATATAGTAATATATCAATTTTTTTTTTGTTAACGAGGAGGAAATCTTCACAAAGATCCCCTTCTGGGGGGAAGGCGGCGGTTATGTGGGGTTTTTACCCACTAAAACCTCCCCGTTGGCACTTCCTCGGTGCATGGTGAGGGGCTCCGGGATCTCCAGTGGAACGCACCGGAACCCCTCTGCGCTGTGCTCAAGGAGAGCACTTCCCGGGGAGGTTACTCCCTCCCCCTGTGCCCTCGCAGTGCAATGCGACACGGGCCAGCCTATGTCGCCTTCTTCCCGGGTCCACCTTGGCGGACGACAAAGGCCCCCACCCTTGTCGCCCAGTGAACCCGAGGCTCCTTTTAGTCGCCTTCTACGACAGGCAGGGAATACCGTAGTCTTATTCTTGAGAGCCCAGAACTACAGGGCTGGATTCTATATATATCCTACTGTTAATCACATGCCTTATCTGTAAAGAGAGTACAAGGGCATTGTCCGCCACGCGGTCCTAGTGCGCTTTATCCAACTATACATGTCTTAGAAAAATTTCTAATACATGCAGGTTTCCTCAAAATGTTTCCAAATTTGTAACAAACAAATCCTTTGGTGCCAGCACCAGGGATCGAACTGGGATTGCTAGCGTAACTTCAGGCGATCGCCCGTACACTGAGCTACCACGGCTCAACATTCTAATAATAATATTTAAATTACCGTTACACTATTAATATAATCGCTACTAAGAAGTTTCCAACGCAGGTGGGAGTGAATACAATCCAGTTTAATAAACAAAACAAATTACTAGAAAGCTTACGAAGTCTTTTTTGGGATATTACGATTAATTCATAGATTATGTCGCTAAAAGTATCCGGCTTGAAGGACCAAAAAGGAATAAATTGTGAAAGTTTACGATAATATATTGTTCCTGTCAAATGAATTTATTATAACATTGAATTGTTCTACTTTTCAAAATTTTGATGAATCTGTATAGTTCGTCTAAATTTTAAATCTGTATAAAAAAAATCTTGAAATCGGTGCTTTTTTGCAGGAAACAGTAAGCTTACGAGTGGCTGCAGCATACAAACGGCTGCAGCATACAAACAGGCTGCAGTAGACGCTAGGAATGGTGTTTTTTTATTTGCACATAGTACATAAGCAACAGAAGTGTTCCGAATTTAGTTAATTTGCGTTCACCTAAACTGAGAGTCACGTTCAAAAACAAAACGCGTGCGGCGACCACCGCGGCGCGTTCCCAGAACACACTCGACTGTATTTAACCCGTCCCTCTGAGCGAAAATATCCCATTGCATTTACGGCCGCGTTTCCTAGCGTAAACAACGTTCGATTTTTTTCTTTTTGCCCCATCAGCCTATATACGTTGCACTGCGGGCCACGGACCTTCTCCCGTAATGAAAGGGTTCGAGTACGCTAGCCACGAGGCTCTCTCAGCAATTGGATCGACGGGTTTCACATGTTAAATTATACCAGGATTGCCGAGGATTCTTTGAGCTATTTCTATAACACGCAGATTAGATATCTGTTTTAATATTATGAACTAGATATAATTAAGATTTTTTTTTAAAAAAAAAAGAAAGCTAGCAATATTTCTTTTTTTTTTTCAGAAATATTACTCACAATTTTGTTAACCATTGCAACTAAGCTTAAGCTTGTGCTAGGACATGGTTCGCGGCAATAGTCGAATGGTGGATTCGAACCCACGACCTTACGATTCGCAGGTCGATACCCTAAACCATTATGCTATTGACGCTAGTTGTGATAGTCGATCAAACGAGAATCGTAAATTTTACTTTTTAATGCCACTACGACGAATTATTTTTTTAGTTGAAAGCTGATGATTCCGTGCGCGACAAATGGACGAGGATGTGATTGTTGGAAAGGATTTTCAAGGGTTTTTTGATGAGATTTAGGTTCTGATTGATTCTATTTCATTATATTCATATTCGATTTGAAGTAGATTTTTGTTTTTATCTGTATTTATCGTATATACCATGGGAACTATAAAATTTATTAAAAAATCCTTTTATTAATAAATTTTTGATGTTGCATTTCTGACTCAAAAATGGTTCATTTTTACATAATGCATACAGTGGTTAAAATTATCGCAAATATCACTCTGTTACCTCCTAATACGTCGAGTTACCAATTACCTTGTATACATAATTATATTGTTTATAAACCAAGTTGAAACTTTATAAATCTTTTAAGGTAAAAATGCCTAAGTTAAACCAAAGGTGGGATCTCTAGGATTACTAAATAATCTATGACTAGAGTTTTTCGTAACCAGAACTTTCGATAACCGTATTAAGGAACCGAGTTAGATTATTTAATCCTTACATCGAATGGGTTTTTAATATTATAGTTGTACGATATTCGTGGCGGTGACAAAGTATTTCTGGCTGTGTGTTGTGTGCGCAGTGTGTTTATGAAGAGGCGATAAGTTCGTCATACATTACATTGACACGGAGCCACTTGATTGTCGATTAATTATTGGATGCGGTAAGTCATGTTCCTTGTTAAATGCGCCAATTTTCGCGTCGAGTTGAAACCGAAAGATAGTTGTGTTTTTCTTTGGAAAAATATACCCTAATCCGCCAGGAGACCAGTTTGTCAGTAGAGTTTCAGAGCTCTTCTATCTTTTATGATCCTCTTCCTTAGTGCAAGGTTCCCCGAGAGGGAACCTGGACTTGGGCCGTTAATCTATTCATGTAAGCATTTTGATTTTGAATGAATCCATAAACCTAAACCACGAATTTTAATATAATAAAAAAACCCTAAGCTTTGTTTCATCGTTCGCGTTTTTCGGTCTCTTAGATACAAAATGATTGCTAAAATTTACGACGGATGTGGTTTGGCTGTCACATGCGGAACTAAATATGCTTAGTGGAAATCAGAAGATGGTTGTTACATCAGATTGATGATGCTCTCCGTTAGCATTATAAAATATTTTATATTAATATTAGTGTATTCCTGAATTTTAATATATTTCGAGCAATGTATTTAAATAATTAAATTAATGATACCGCATCCGCATCAATTCACTCATCCGTGTACCTCAATGTGTGCAGACGATATCGTACACAATATAAGGGTATACAACTGTGTAAAAAGCAATCTAGCCCATATGTAACTGCAATATGGAGTAAATTAGCATGTCCGCGTGTTATATCTCGACAGGGGAAAAGGTCGGGGCTATCACTCGATAAGAGCGGGCCCGCCGCCGGGTTGACTGAGCCGCAACGACAAACTTGTGTTTGTTGATATGAAAGAACCTCTGTGGTTAAATATCGGAGTTATTTAAATTAGATCCACTGTCGTACACTTACACGATGTAACCTATATTATCACGTGTCAAGAAATCGCTAAGATATTAAATATTCTACGATTTGTAACGACATCAACACGTGCATGTAAAAAATAGAAAAAATCTTTCGCATAATTCTAACACTGGTGTGATAGGTTGACGGTAGGGAAATCTTCAACAAGATACCCCTTCTCCTTGTAGGGTTATGTGGGCTTCTTACCCATTAAAACCCCCTGGTGCCCTTCCCTCCTGGTGCATGGAGTGAGGGGCTCCGGGATCTCTAGTAGAACGCACCGGGGCCCCTCTGCACTGTGCTTAGTCCCTCCCCCCTATGCCCTCGCAGTGCAGGGCGAGACGGGCTAGCCGATGTCGCCTTCTTCCTAGGTCCACCTGGGCGGACGACAAAGGCACTCACTCTTGTGGCCCAGAACCCGAGGCCCCTTTGACTCACCTACGGCAGGCAGGGGATACCGTTATTTTTTGACGAGCCTACACTAATTGGACAGTTTCACCGTAAAAAGTGAAAAAAAAATGGAATGATACCCAGAAAATTTATTATGCAAAAGTGAATGGCAGATTTGGTACAAGGTACTTCAGGAAATTGTATTGAATAGATTGGTGACATAATAAAAAAGCAAGAATGAAGACGGTTAGAGATTTGCAGTGCAAAATAAAAATCTGTTATCTCTCTCTACTCCACGATTCTTAACAATGTTTTTATCTCTCAGAATCAGCTATCGTTCACACAAAAATGGGAAGCTTTAAATTGTTTTGTATCCTTTATAAACTAAGTCATCTGCGCGACAGATTTTTAGGTCACAAAACAATAACTATTACAATAAACAACTGAAGACATATAGGAGTCTTTGGAGCGCCATCAATAGCCATAAAGATGGCGCAGTTTAAATACCATTCGTGTCTTCGTACAGTTAATGCCAATAAAATGTTCTCCCATTAATGTTAACAACTTGGCCCCTATTTCACGGTAGATTCCATTAACATTTAACAAAACGGTCACTAGATGTTGTTAAGAACCCATTAAATAACATAAGTGAAAAAGAAATATATCATAAGAACCATAAATGGTGATGGCGAAATGCTGACCATTTTTAATATTATTTAGGGAACCATATTCAGGTACAGTCATGTACCTAAATAACCTAGTAGGTAATGGTAAATTTTAAAGCGTCAATAGCCTAATGGTTTAGGCTACTCGTCAGGTCGTGGGTTCGAATCCACCATTCGACTATTGCCGTGAACCATGTCTTAGCACAAGCTTAAGCTTAGTTGGAATGGTTAACAAGATTGTTAGTAATATTTCTGAAAAAGACATTATGAATATTGCATATTTATAAAGACACACTCACTCACACAAACACACACATACACGACACATTCTTATAACTTCTCAACTATGATTGTAGTTCTTTTCCTTTTTTTCCTTTTGCACACATTTTTGTTTTTCATATATTTTTAATTATTTATTATCGTATAATTTACTTAACTTATATTAAAAACTTATTGTACGCAGGTCTTACTGTTTGTGACTCTGGAAGGCACTGTCTCCTGAGATACAGGTACACTGTACCTAGTTCAGGAGACAGAGCTCCTGTATATGTAACATGTTTGTTTTGTGATATCAATAAAGTTATTTATTTATTAATAAAAGAACATCGGTGGAGAGGATATAAAGATTGGTTTTTCGATGTAATATGATATAATTAAACCAACGAACACGTATACGAAGATGTATATAATGAAATCCATAATTTCCGCCGAATCAACGGCGTATCTTTTTTTACGGCGTTTTTTACAATATTGTTTCTATTAGTTAATCTCGTACAAAATGACATCTTCCAAATATGTCTATACGTTTCAATCAAATTATAAAAGAAATCATTATTCAAATTAAATCAAAGAATTACAAAAAACCGTGTGTTGTCGTGGGACAGCAGATAGGAACGAAGTTCCTTATTATAAAAATATTAATTTCAAGTCCTATTCGAAGTATAATTAAAATAATTATTCGGGTATACATTTATTATTACGACTTTTTTATTGATAAAAAAAAATATCTTAACACCTATGATTTATAAAAATGTATAATTAATAATAGCGCCATCTATCTAAAACAGTTGACACTAAAATCTTACGCTTTTATTTAACGTTACGTACATTTTTTGTTCGTCATCCCTCCGCAACGCTTAAGGGACTTCGTTCCAAAAAATAAAAAGGAATAATAGAGAATTACTTATAAAATATTAAATTAGTATATTATGGTTTTCGCCAAAACGACAATTGCATTGCAATTGGTTGGTTACAGTGAAATTTCATTTGCAAATACCAGACTCGAATCCCTGTGCAGTTGTTGTTAACGTTCAATTTAATAATGGCAATAAAATGTACATAAATATATTTCAAACGCTATAAATTTACCATGTATGTATATATTTTACCATATGTTACATTAATTTAACATCGACATCAACAAAGAAGACCAAGGCCTGTAGTATTACGAAGTTCTAAACAACGCGTTCGTTTTTACTTTCATTACGACCGCTTAGTCCTCACTTCCCATTTACAAGAGGGAACGGCGTGACGCCCGTCTCTTTCGTATTACGGCTGTTCAGATGCTGCTATCTTCCTCGTAGTTGTCTTTAAGATCGTCTTTAGTTAGACCAGTTCTTGTTTACGCTTAGTCATCTCGGGTCAGCGCGTCGTTCGAAATGTCGCAGCAAACGATTTCTTAGCTTTATGTTATAGGGAGTATTTAAGAATGATATTAAACATTGATAACAGATGAATTGACATTTTGTGAAAACAATACATCAAATCAAATAAGCTCTCGCATCCTTTTAACATTAGCGGCGTAGACAGAGACAGCTTTTTTTAAATTATAGCTTTATCTCAAAGTGCTTCTCCGACTAGCGAAGGTTGCTAGTCAGTTCACCATATCTCTTTCTATCTCTTGCGAGGCGAAACAGATGCACAGTGGCACTCACAATTCCGGTCCACTCTCTTAAGTTCCGCAGCCATGATTTCTTTCTACGACCAACATTTCCTTTCCCAGCGACTTTCTTAGCGATTAGGTTCTATATGTGACAGATGATAGTGCTTATCATCTGTCACATATAGAACCATACAAAATCAACTGTACAATAAAAATTAAAGTGACAATTATAATCATTCTTATAATCATCGTAGCTAAACGCTACTACGGAATGATGCTCTATATAATTTCCAAAGCATTACGTTCGATCTTCCGTTCCGCAGTGTGTCCGTTAATTTTTAGGCTATTGACGAATTATAGTATTGTGTATAATTAATTATAGTTATACATAAAACTAGAAAATGATCCCAATATGTAATAAAAAACCTATAAAACCATCAATTTTAATTAAGCAAGGTTTTATAACCAGTTTATATAAAAATGTGATGTGTTGCTAGTAGGATATGATATATATAATAGGCATATGGAACTGTTTCAAGGTCGTCTTTATACAATTGCATGATAATTATTTGAGCCATTTTTATCCGGCTTAAAAAAAGAAGGAAGTTCTCTATTTGTCTGTATTTTTTTCATAATGAATGATCACCGCGCCGTCAATTATAAACCGTTTATGATTTGTTTTTGTATTAAAGTGAAGAGATTTGTGAGAGCGCACAGATTTGTGTCCATGCTTATTTATAATGTACTTTATTTGTTTACTTTGTTTTGTTAAGAAGAGTGATACATCTACAGTTACTACATTTTTTTAATGCCTGATATTTGAAGGTGGTGTTGGAGAATGCTCTGGTTCACGAGTCGTAGACGCCCCGTTGCATTGTTATTAGTTTCTCCGTAACCGCTTGCGTTTATCATGGCCATTTTTAAAACCACCACCGTCTTCTTGTGGCGTCGTCACAGTCTTATGTGTAATAGACACTTTAACAAGAAGAAGTGAAGAAGATCACTCATTCGATTTGCATTCGGTTTTCGATTTTATTCGTAAATATACTTGTATTATAATCTCTCATTCTATCTCCGGTGCACTGTTCTGATAACTACGACGGGCTCTCGTTCATTATTTAGAAATAGTTAACAATAACTTATCATTAAGTATTCCGTTCTGATAGCTATAATAAGGAGAAACAAGTTAAAATGCCATCTGTAACAAAGACGGCTCGAGGTCGAATGGCAAACGCGATAGCCGACGCATCAAGACCACGTAATAACATGTTGCTTAACTACAATGGTCATTATCATAATTTATGAGCATTTGATCGTTATAATTAACTAATATACATAGTCTAAATTTTGTTAGTCAATAAAGTTACAGTCTTTATATATATGTCGCACTATCGCACCCTTAGCTTTAAATAGAGTATAAGGGCATAGTGCGCCACGCAGCCCTCTTGCAAGACTTCATATGTCTTTTAATTTTCCAACATATTAAGGTTTCCTTACGATGTTTTACTTCACCGCTGAACGCTTAGTAAATTGCATTTACAGTCATTGTTCTCGGCATCGAATCAATCCGGGGATCGAACTCGGGTTGCTAGCGTACTGCGTAATCCGAACACGATTTTCGATCATCACGATTGTTACAAATTTGTAATTAATAACCACAACAATCAATAACTGATTTTAACTACTATGTTAATTACTTTTGTCTATATTTGTTTTCCTCTCTTGTGGTTATGATTATATCAGTTGTAATTTTAACATATGAATTGTTTTTTTTTTTAATTTTGTTTCGCAAACAATTGCGCACAGGTCTTGTTTCTAAGGTAACTAGTGCTAGGGTATATTTTATTAACTAATAATTTCCTTGGTGCCGGCCAATTGATATATATTATATACATATGGCTTGCTAACATTCACCAGTATCAATCAGTCCCCTAATCCTGAAACTTCTTGTTAATTTCGTTATTGTTAATTTGCTTTCTTTAGATTTCAAAGAATACCTGGAAGTCTAGTGTGCCTTTTAGTAGAGGCCTCCGATTCTCTACAAATGATTACTAAAGATTTCCAATGCTACCGTCCCTCTCCGGCGCCCTCGGGTCGGATTGTAACATCGATAGTATTTCAAATGCGATTCACGTAACAGTATTAATTTAGAATTTGGTGTACGAACGAAAACTTCTGTGCGTATCGATTACTAGTGCCCGCATGTTTATCAATTCACTGAGCAAATAACTAGTCTTACGGTTGACACTGATAAGGTTCGTTATGAAGTTTATTTTGGGAGCACAACTTCATTTGCTCAGCGCGTATCTATTTCAAACTTCATAAGTTTGTAGAAGACATGTTGATATCAATTCAAAGCCGAATTGATTGCGTTTTTACTTTACCGATTCGGAGAGCTAGAGAATTGATTTTATTAATTTGTTTGAGAATCGCGATCGATCGATCGCTCGATCTTCCTTTTTTTTATATCATTTCGGTTAACAACGCCATCTATTGGTAAAGGCTTCTTCCGTACGCAGGTATGTTTATTACGGGAGCATGTAATAGATTTAACCAATTTTGAGGTGGATTGTGTATCTTGTCAAAATTGGAAACAAAACGGTGCATGACTTTTTGAGTTTTTGTAGCGTACACAAACCAACACAACACTTTTTGTATAAATAACTATGATAAAGGAAATGTTAAAATGGAGGTTTGAAGGAAAAACTTAACTATTCAATGCTGTAAACTAAAGCTCATAATTTAAACGCGAATGAGAGAACCTAAACGGGGTTAAGGTAAATTTAACAATCACCGAGGCTAGTTCGATATAAATTTGCATTTAAAGTTATAAATGTGATTTGTAATAATTTAATGCTGGCTCCGATACAAAAAGTTATGTAAACGATTTCAAATGCCCACGTCCATAGAGCTTTATATGATAGCATAGTTATTAATTCTTGTAAAAATAACCAGACGAAAGAATGGAGAGTTAATTCCTAAAGCGGTTCGGGCTAAGTGAAGTCTTGCCACCTCTCAAATGAGGTGAAACTGTTGCGATTTTGAAATCTGTATGATTTTGATGTCGATTGTTTGCCGAATCAGCGTAGGTACATAAAAAAACGGTATATGGCGATGGGCTCACAACGATGACCTGATAAAATTGAAAAGCGGACAGCGAAAGCTCTCTCTGTCTACCCCGCTAGTGTTAAAAGAGCATTAAAGCTTATAATATATATTTGGAATATATACAAATAAATAAAATTGGAGTTTCTTTTTTTAATATTAAAATAAACAAATGTTACTATATGCAAATGAAAGTATATACGGTACTGTACCAAAATAACATTTTTTTACAATTTTTGTCTTTCTGTCGCTTTGTTCCGACTAATCTCTGGAACAGCTTATGTAATAAAGAGTAACTTACGTTACTTTTATTTTAGAAAAATTTAAATAAATAGTTTTTAATCACGGGTAACACCGCGGGGTGCAGCTAGCAGTTAATATTAGAAGTATTTGCAATAAAAATATCTAAAACTTTCTTTAAAAAAATAACGCCCTTTCATCACCGGGACGTAATAAGTTGGGTGGACAGCGGTTTGGGTTACTTAGCATGCCTCGCTAGAGGTAAGAGGAAGTTAGATTTTTTATTATTCACCAAGAAGGCTCGTAGTTGCGCCGAGGGGAAACGGTTAAATTTGAGTCCATTAGTCTAGACGGCCCATTATTCTTTAAGCAGATAAAAAAGGACGAAGTGCAACGCGCCAGCAAATTAAAGACAATAACACTCCCAGGAAGCTTTGTCACGAAGTCATTCCACTCCCGCGTGATGGTAATATCACTAATTGTCGGTATGTTTCATATTTTTACAAGGTTTGTTTAACATCTGACAAACACACACACCCTTCAACTAGGGGGGTAGATAGGGATACCAGATTATAAATTAGTATACCTTCTTACATATATTGTAAATGTAAAAGTTTAGATGGATAGATGTTTATTACTCAATCACGCCAGAACGGATGGATGGATCTATATGAAATAATAAATTTTTCTTCGCCTAACGGATTAAGTACATTGTATTCAGGATAGTTATAATTTGTGTGATTTGTTTATTATTTAGTTGTTTTTCGAAATAACCTTCACTTGGCTCCTTTGTTTTTTTTTTTAATTTATTATGGAGGGTTTGATCAAAATTGATCATATCACCCTCATAAAAAAATCTTATAATAAATTTTTACACAACAGTAAAACAATACAATATTAAGTACACCACACACATCTAAACACGAATACTCAATATGACTAAGACCTGCGTTTCAGGCCCGCTCTAACAAGGTGGTATAGCATTCTTGCCTGATCCGACTCCGGAAAGGCAAGAATGCTATTACACACCCCCACTTGCGACAAATCAATGTTAAATTTCGCCGTGAATAGTACTCTTTCGGCTTCGTTCCGGACACATTCGACCATTATGTGGTAAGCGTCCTCAACTTTCCCGCATTGTGAACAATTTGGGGTTGACACCTTTCCCATCATGTGGGCAAAGCTATTAAGCGGAATGTGTCCGGACCGAAGCCTAAAGGCCAGAGTTGCTTCATCCCTGCCCATATTGGTGCTGTCAATCCACGGGAATCGGAGAGGATTCGGCTGGCTCCTTTGTTTTAGAGTCAGTAAGGATAAATATTGATTTATTGGTAACTTCATTCACATCCATACATGCATAATCGTCGGTTAAGGCTTATAAATTGCCCATTGTACAATTTGCTGAAAAATTTGTATCATTTTCCTACATTTCATACTAATACTCTTCTTTCTACTCTCTATATTTTCTCTTTGTACATACAACCCTGATTTTATATTACTCCATGAATGGAGTATAGATACTCTAGTACCAGAGATACGCGATTATCTTTTAATAAGTTATGTAAAGACAAAAGATATGAATAAAACAGATGGTAAAATAATTTAAAACGTAGCATGTCCTTTTCTGTTAAGTACGTTGTATTTCAACTTCCAATAACGGAAATAAATATTGATTTTACCTTCACTAGGAAATGAGAAATATTTGTACGATACAACGAGGTCAGAAATTCTTAATACATCAACGTGAATTGAATTTCAATCTGTCCTAGACACAGATTAAAATATGTTGCAAATACGATCTTTTTGCGGATAATATTTATTCCAAATTCAGGGACAAGGTCGCGGGAATAAGTTTGCGTCTAATGGATAGATGGCGCCAAACAGCCCCGTAGACCAGGGCTCATAGAATGAGACTACCTCTGGTGCATGGGCGACAAGGTGCTTTTGTCGTCCCCTTCAGTGGACCGGAGAAGAAGGCGACACGGGTGGTACGATGTCACCGTAGCACTGCGGGGGTGCTGAGGAAACTTTCCCCGGGACGTGCTTAATAGCAGTGCAAAGGGGCTCCAGTGCGTTCCACAGGAGATTCCGGAGCCCAAGCCTAAGCTTAACTCAACTCCTATCCCTTGGTCCTTTTAAAAATAAACAACATCAACAAATTTTCACAAACTGTATACATTATTTTAAAGCAATCTAGGAATTGGATCACGTCAGTATTTGAGTTTAGCGAATCGGTTTGAAGCCTCGTCCTTATGTTACATAAGGACGTGTGTAAGTTTTTGATGTTCTTAGTAGTTTTTGATCTAAGTTGTATTTACTCGACAGATATTGATAATGTATTAAAACTGAATACATAATGAATTTTGATTACATATAATAATTTCAACAGCCTTCACCTTTCGTTAGCGGATTGAATTTTAAAATAGCCAAACGTAAACTATGAAGTAAAAAAATATACTAACCGAACTAACCTGTGTTGTTCTTGTAGTAATCTTCAATTCAGACGTACATGGTAACACTGAATATGAAAATTATTGGACGCTTGCAAATGTTTGAGAATTATTCACTGTCGACGCAATAGCAGCACTGTTCTAAATTTCAAATTGGTCAACAGACGTGTTACATTAATTTCGTAGCAATCATTGTGATCGTTACGAAAACATGAAACCGCCAATTCAAATATCACTTTTTTTATAAATAATCATGTACAGTCTTAATACAGATTAAATAAAACTCAGGAAACTCGGAGAATATGACTACGAAATCCCCTGCCTGTCGTAGCAGGCGACTAAAAGGGGCCTCGAATTTACTGTGCGACAAGGGCCTTTGTCGTTCGCCAAAGTGGACCCGGGAAGAAGGCACAGTACAAAGGGGCTCCGGCGCGTTCCTCAGCAGATCACGGAGCCCCTCACCATGCACCGAGGAAGGGCCACCGGGGAGTTTTAGTGGGTAAACCCCACATAACCCCGCCTTTCCCAGAAGGCGGGGTATCTTGTTGAAGATTTCCACCCCGTCAACAAAAAAAAAGATTTATTATGTCTTTCCCTTACTAATGTTAACAGCGTTGACAGAGTACATGCGCATTTAGAGAAACTGTCCTGCCGCAGTCCTCTTTTGGAAATCTTTACCCTAGTTTCTGCCAATAGAAATTCAGGCTAAGCGACGTCAGAGTGTCAGAGTGTCAGCCAATCATCGTAGCTGTTAAGAAACTCCGAGGATAGCGACACTTGGAAGAGGATAGTGAATTATGCGATGAACAGTTCCTACTAGCCACCACGTGTGTACAGGCCGTGTGGCCACACACGCATCTCCTTGACTCCCTTTCTTTATCAAGCCATTTCTGCGCCATTCGGAGCTCACCCCCTTAAGGGGCTCTGTGACACGCAACATAACGGCTCGCTCGACGGCGCCAAACGACTTTTTAGCGGATCCTTGTTTTGTGCCAAGCGTGTGCAAATTCCCTGAATTTGAGAAAGTTGCCCTCCGAGGAGACCAGATCGCGAAAGTAGACTGGACCCGGACACGTACGTGTTAGACCACCTTCCTACTAGACACGACCTTCAGTAATAAAGAATAGAAACAGCGCTCGCCGGAAACGTGAAAACGAAGAGAGGGTAAAGACAAAATGGAGTCATATGTCCGCCATGATGCTTCATTACCTATTGTCATGTCTCATAAGTATATAACCTTTTTTTTAATACAGCTTTCCCAACGAAACCTCGGGTTAACACTCTACCTGTGATTATATGCAAACATTAGATGTAATATTTGCATACAATTTGTATTTTTTTACATCCAATTCAAATCTATCATGAAAACTGAAAACAATAATGGGTGTTTCTAATAATTAGCATTTCAAGGATAATCGTGGAAACTTAATCGGTTGCCATTCGAAATTACTTAAAATAATTCTTATTTCTGTCATCGTTGCTAAACAAACATTTTGACAGTTGTTCTGTAATCTATAATAGCCCGTTGTTGCAACCTTGCACGAAGCTGTTGTCATTGAGATCAACAATTACCGACATAGAATAGACGCATTTACCATACACCAAAAAAGCAATAAGAAACCATTCTTACAGATACATTGCCTTAATAAATAAAATAAAAAACTTTCATGTCCTTTTAAGCCTGGCGGAGTAGACAGAAATAGCTATCGGTGTGTGTTTTTACCAAGGAGTTTATTTATTTATACACATACCTAATTATTCATTTCTATTTATAGCAACAAGTTAAATTAAGTTTTACAAAGCCGCCCAGTAAACCTGGTCTTATAAAGGACTATGGTATCCCCTGCCTCTTGTAAAAGGCGATTGAAAGGGGCCTCGGTTTCATGGGTGACAAGGCACACAGTGCTAAGTAAGTGAGGGTGCTGGAAGAGAGAGTGACCTCCCCTGGGACGTGTTTCAGAGCACAGTGCAGAGGGGCTCCGGTGCGTCCGGAGATCCTCCAACCCGCCCTCGTGGACGATAACTTTGTATTTTGAATTATCGTAGGAATATTACGAGAACTTAACCAAACTCTCATCAAATTACCCTCAAAATAATCCCAATAAAAAATCATCGAAATCAGTTGGCGTGATATTAAATTATTCAGTTATTCTCTATTTGTAGCGCACATATTTAAGCAAATTTAAGAATTATATGATTTTCTCATGGATGCCACTACCGGTATTGAAATGGCTTAGCACCAGCTCTCAAACGAAATAAGAATAATCAAAATCGGTTCACCCAGTCGAAAGTTATGAGAACCTCCTTCTTTTTTAAGTCGGTTGAAAAACTAACGTGACTGATCTTCTCGTGTTAATATTAACTTAATATACAAGCAAGAACTCATTGAGCAGACAAGCAGTCTAAAAATCGAACCCCGGACGCTCAGCGAATAGTCTATCATAGCTCAATTTACATTTGTATAGTATAAGAATAAAAGTATTCGAGGTAAATATTTAACACGTCATAAAGCGATAGCAATGATCAGAATGAGATCGTAGAAGAGCCGGCGACCCTATCAGTAAGCAGGCAGCATTCGTCGAAGGTCAGTTGCCCCACGTACCGCACCATCACTTCCTCGTTGGCAAGCGGCGGGCTTGGGCAACCGCCTCTCACCAGAATTAGGCACCCGCTTGCGACACGTCACACGTGAAGCGGTCACTCGTACTAACGAGTCTTCGTATAGTGTACCGTCCACTTAATTTCTTATACAAATATATTTACGAGCAAAAACAAAGACTTCAAATCGAATCAAACATTACACGCTATTACGCGCGAACGTCATTTTGTATCCGAATTATCTTAGTAATATTTCTTAATAAAATTAATCAAAACCAAATCAAGCTCTCATCAAATTAGTCTTGAAGTACATCTTTCCATAGAGATCAGACTTCGAAGGGAATATCCTCCCCAACCCTGTGCCCTCGCAGTGCAAGGCGACACGGGTCAGCCGATGTCGCCTTCTTCCCGGGTCCACTTCGGAGAACGTGAAAAGCCCCCACCCTTCTCGCCCAGTGAACCCGAGGCCCCTTTTATCGCCTTCTACGATAGGCAAGGGGTACTGTAGCCTTATTTTACGAGCCCATGGGTCGTCCGGACACTGAGCTACCACGGATCATTGAAATGTGAGTTGCAACTTGCATCCATTCGCTTACAATCCTGTCAATAAGGAAATATCATCGCGAGCGCTCATTAACGTGTATACATTGTAAGATGCAATTAATGTCTTGTTATTAGTCCACTTACGTTCTCCACCACTTATGATCGATCTCAGGTATGTTCAACTGACAATAGATTTAAACCCGTTATCGTTTAAATGCGAGAATGCAGCCGCCATTGTAATTGATCGGACATTTCAACCAATTTACAAGTTGCTGTTAGAATTATATCACTGTAATATTGTTGTAGATTTACCAGATTGTATAAATTGTAAACTGGATTTTGGTTATAGATTTTAGAAGTAGACAGTAAATACTTCTTGTAGACAACAAATCAACAAAGCGTTCCATCGTACTGGCCGGTGAGGCCGACTGATATATTCTCGTTATCGCCTCTTTACAGGCAATTTCCCTATAATCGATGTTAGGAGCGTTGCATGAATTTCTTCTCGAGTTTTTGTCCCAGCGCCAATGCGGTAGGAAGTGATATTTAAAGCTAGTTAATTATCTGAAATATTCTGACAAAACCTACCGACCGAATCGTGCCAACTTTATTTTCTTTTCGTTTTAAAGGGTTCGATTTCAGTAAGATTCCATATTGACATAGCATCTAGGGTTAATAAATGTAGTATGTCTGTGGAAAAAAATCGTATAGAAGAATCAACAGGTTGGGAATTACTAAGTTAATGACAATCCAAGACAAGGTACTTCTTAACGACAAACATCAAAGAGAATAATGGACGCCACAACTGCGTAATATAGCAACTATGATATTAAGAAATATAAGGGAGCGTTCGCGTATTGTTAATGTTGGATTCACCACGTTTGAATAGAAGTCGGCTTTTGTTTTAAATCGTTAAAGTTACTTCATTATATATTTTATTTATTTATATATGTTTTATTTATATATTTATGTCCCACTGTTGAGCACAGACCTTCTGTAAAGAGAGTAGAGTGCACAGTCCTCCACGCGGTTCTAGGACGGACTGACAGACTTCACATGTTTAAGAAACGTTTTCTTAGTTAAAACATACATGTAGGTCTCCTCACAATGTTTTCCTTCACCGCCGAGCGCGTTATAAATCAGCACATAACATTGCAACAACAAATGAATTGGTGCCGGCACCGGGGATCGAACTCGGGTTGCTAGCGTATTCTGCAACTTGAGACAACCGCCCGGACACTGAGCTACCACGGCTCTAGTATTAAATTAATTTTAAATCGTACTTGCTGTTTAATATTACAACGAATGACATAAAATAATTGTTAAAAAAAATAAAACAGGAAAAGAATTAGCACAAATGTGCACGTGTACAATTGGAACAATTGATAACAACGTCACTGAATTAACAATTGTTTATGTTAATCGCTTAATAAAATAAATTAACATAAACACAGGGGCTCGTAGTTAGCTATTTATCTATACCGCATTGCGATTGAAACTTTCAAGGCTGGAAATGGGCGTCGAGTGATCCATTACACAGTAGTGGTATAGGAACAAACCACTTATCTATATACAATTTATCTTTATACAAGAGGTAATTGAGCTTGGATAAGTTGCAATGAATATTTATGTGGAAATTGAACAGTAGCGGTTAATGGCGGCGTATTGGTCGATTGTCAAGCATTCTGTCCTATTTTAAACGTTTAAATAATTAGTTATATCTGTCTATTTGAATTCATTACAAATATATTTACCAGTAAAAAATAAAAACCGCGTTCAAATCGAATCAAAGGTTAAACAAATTTAAGGCTCATTTAGTTCTGTCATGGAAGCCATTGTCAGAACTGGACGGAAATGGGACCACAGGGAAATTACCACCTTTCATATAAAAAAATCAACAGAATCGATTCACCCAGACAAAACTGAGGTAACATAAAAACACAGACAAATTGAGAACTTCCTCCTTTTTTCAAGTCAGTTGAAAAATGCGATCTTATTGATACAATCAGGCTCGGACTCGAACCACGACCATGACATCGCGAAGTCTAATACGCCATTGGGGCTATAACTGTATTTGTTATTAATAATAATAATAACCACGTACCTCGACTTGGCTAACGAAGTGACCGTGATGTGGGATGTAGATTCGACGATCATTGTCCCGATAGTCGTTTCTGCAAACGGTCTCATAGCGAAAAGTCTCGATCAACATCTTAAGAGACTTTCGCTAGATGGCTGGGTCTGATACAGAAGGCAGTACTCCTGGACACGGCACGCATCGCCAGGAGGTTTCTCTCTATGTCGCCCTAACCACCGGTTGTTGTGCTCTGCTTCGTTGCCGGTGGCACACACTAGGTTAAGTTTTTATAATGTTTTTGTATTTTGTATGATATCTTTGTGTATTTTACTTTTTATATAAATATTATAAAAACTTTTTTTTTATTAACGGGGAGGAAATTTTCAAAAAGATAAACCTTCTGGGGGGGAGGCGGCGGTTACGTGGGGTTTTTATCTACTAAAACCTCCCCGGTGGTCCTTTTCTCGGTGCATGACGAGGGGCTCTGAAATCTCCAGTGGAACGCATCGGAGCCCCTCTGTACTGTGCTCAAGGAGAGCACATCCCAGGGGGTAATCCCTCCCCTCCTATGACCTCGCAGTGCAAGGCGACACGGACCAGCCGATGTCGCCTTCTTCCCGGGTCCACCTTAGCAGACGACAAAGGCCCCCACCCTTGTGTGTGAACCCGAGGCCCCGTTTAGTCGCCTTCTACGACAGGCAGGGTATACCGTAGTACTTATTCTTGAGATCCCAGAACTACAGGGCTAAAATATTTTAAAAACCTAACTTAAGGTCTCAAAATAAATAAAAAAATAATAAAGCCTTTTATTATTCTCCATATCTACAATTCAAGTGATAATCTAAAACATCTACAAAATTTTGTTAGTATTGTTAGTATTTAACTTAAATTATATATTAGTAGTGTTAGTTGAACTGGTGCAGATATGGCCCCTTTTTGGTTGAAGGCTTCCTCCATCTTTTTCCAGTCAGTTCTATTGCTGCCTATGTTGATCCACTCCTTGCCTGCTGATTCGGTAATATCATTAGTCTTCCGTTTGAATGGTTTGGCCAACATTTCTTATCTATTTTGAATACTTGAAGCGTCAATAGCCTAATGGTTTAGGGTACGGCCTGCGTATCGTAAGGTCGTGGGTTCGAATCCACCATTCGACTATTGCCGTGAACCATGTCCTAGCACAAGCTTAAGCTTAGTTGGAATGGTTAACAAGATTAATAATATTTCAGAAAAAAAAAGAAATATTGCTAGCTTTTTTAAAAAAAAAAATGTTATTATTGGACATTAAAACGTCGACAGTATATTATATAGGTACACGAATCCGACTGTTTGGGCGTTCAGTATGATGCAGGACAATTTGTAATAATATTAACTATCCACTCATGCCCAAAAACAACTTAACTATGCACGCACACATCTGTATTTTCAACGTGCCACACACACACTGTCTTTTAAAGTCTCCAAGTTTAGCGTTCAATTAAACTTCTTTGTCTCAATTCGTATTCGTTGTTCCAAATTTAAATGCGCGCCAATTAATCGGAATTATTCAAAACGGCATTGACTAAAAGCGGTTGGGACGCGCGCGGGAACAAGACCCGCGTAAATAAATTATGGTTTCAATTATATACTCAATGTCGTTGGAACAAAAGATTTAACACTTAAAGCGCATTCAGTACTTCATAAAACAAAGAGGGTGCCGGATGTTTGTACGGAACGCGTAAACCGAAATAACTTTATATTCTGTCCGGGATTGCGTTCTTTGTTGGGTATTCCTTTCGTTTAATACAGAGTAACCCAAACTTTTTTCGTGTCGTAGACCCCTTGCCATGTTTTTCCGTGTTGGGTAGACCCACTAATTACCTGATATTGATTTCCTGTAAATTTCTAACTGTAGTGAAGTTTAGTGTTAAAAACTTAAAGTAAAAACACATGTTAATTTATACATTTATTGATTGAATTTAAAATAAAACTACACAAAATAAAATTTTGTATCTGTTGTGTAAAATATACGTAAAATGAAATAAACTAAAAATAAAATAACATAAGCAATAAGTCAATATTTTTAGTGAGAAATAGGTAAATAGGTACTATAAGTGTATGTGTTGAGATCCATGATATCGTGGACCCCCATTTTCGTTTCATGGACCCCCAATTTTTTTTGCACTGACGTAGACGCCTAGTCTACGTCAGCGAAAAAAAAATTGGGCAGGTTGTCATAGATCCCTAGGGGTCGGGTTCATTGGGCGACAAGGGTGGGGGCCTTTGTCGTCCGCTAAAGTGGACCCGGGAAGAAGGCGACATCCGCTGGCCCGTGTAGCCTTGCACTGCGAAGGCACAGGGGGGGGAGTAACCTCCCCCCCCGGGACGTGCTCTCCTTGAGCACAGTGCAGAGGGGCTCCGGTGCGTTTCACTGGAGATCCCGGAGCCCCTCGTCATGCACAGAGGAGGTTTTAGTGGGTAAAAACCCCACATAACGGCCGCCTACCCCCCAGAAGGCGGGGTATCTTTTTTCCTCCCCGTTAACAAAAAAAAAAAGACCCCTAGGGGTCGATAAAGACCACTTTGGGAATCACTGGTTTAATTATTGGAATAATTTAAACTTTACGCTTCGTTATTGAAAACGATTACGAAGGATGTGTGTTCGAGTAACACACTAAAAAGCGCTTAAAAAAGCAGTTTATTGCATGAAAATATCATGATGCCTTAAAGCGAAACGCGTGGCTAAAATGATAATACACATTGTTTGTAAGTTTTATTATTCAACGTTGAAAACAGAAACGATAAAGGCAGATACACTGATGGTATAATTATATAAGCTCTCAAGTCCTTTTCCAAAAAGGGTTTTGGGGTTAACAGAGACAGAGATTGCGAGATGGGGCGACGGCCCAGGGCCACAAATGTCATAGGCGTACCACTGGCATACTACCAAAAAATATTCTAATATAAAAAAAGGAATTCGGTGTCCTCGGACACTAGGAGCAAAGTTTCTTCCTTTGTAATTGATGGTGGTTTCCGTATTCTTCTATAGTAGACGAGCGTATAGTTAGGTATTGATTAATTCTATCTAAACTTATAATTCTATTCATAATTCTTGTGTTACCAGCTCAGAAAATCGCCAAGAATCTGACGTGGACATTTCTTCAAATAGTTTACATAATTTTAGAACAAACATACAACATGCATTTCATAAAATATAGTTTAGGATATAGTTTTTTGTTATTTTCTTGTATTTCTTTTTAATGTTTTTTTTATATTTCTGGTTGTTTTCTTTTATGGTTTTTATGGCTTTAGTTTACACCTATAACTGAGGTAAGACTCGTCCTTGTTTTTCTTAAATCTTTTGTATTTTTTTAATCTATAAATAAATAAATTATATTTCGTAATATTGCTACGATTATTCGAAACTACAAACAGGAACTAAAAATAGAACGATGTAAAACAAGAAACTAATAATAGAATGTAGAATTAATAAAAATAGAAAGCCTGTAAAAAAGAGGAAATTAAAATAGAGAAATAGAAATGTAGAGTAAAGTAGAAAATTGTAAAAAACTAAACCTAGAATTAGAGATAGAAAAAATTGAAATGTAGTGTAAAGTAAGACAGAGTAAAGGAGAAAATGTATAATGTAGAGTAAAGTAGAAATTGTTAAAACTAAACCTAGAATTAGAGATAGAGAATTGAAATGTAGAGTCAAGTAAGATAGAGTAAAGGAAAATGTAGAGTAATGTAGAAGGAAAAGTAATATAAATGTAAAGTAGATAAGAAAAATTGTAAAACTTAAACTACTAATAAATAACAAGAGATGAATGAATGACATATATAATACATAGATAATCCCTAACCACCCACGTTGGGGAGCTAGAGAAAGACACATCGGCTAACGTAGAGAAAACGACAAAGGGTTTTACTGAAATTGACAATAACTCAGCAGTTCAAAGCCTTTGTGACATTAAAAAAAAATACTACAAACAGATTGGAAGTATTTGTTTTTAGTCTTAAAAATACTTGTTAATTTTAACCTTGATTAAGTAATGAATCATTAATATTTATTTTACCTCATCAATATATCGAAAATTCAAGATGACGATATTAACGAACGCACAGTCAATAGAACACGGATCAAACATTCCACTTTATTAGTTGCGAAATTTCCCTACGACTAGTAGCATCATATTAACCCACTGACCCGAAAATTTCACAATTTTCGATCATATCAATTATATTATAAATGTATTTAGCAATTTTGATGTTGCGCAAAGGGTGGTGGAAAGGTTCACCTGTTCGGATGCACCTGCCACTAATTAGCAATAACCTTTTCAATTTATTTAATATCCTTAGTAATTTTTTTTTTATAAAATTACTACCTGATCCGGCAAACTTCGTACCACCTTATTTTTTGATAGTATTTAGTAGTGGAACTTCTAAGAGCTTTTGATTTAGACCGGACGGGATTCTCTGATTAACATTTATGATATGACGTATGGTCTTAGAGGTTCAGGCTAAGCGACCTAAGAGCTATGCCGCCTCTCAATCCGGTGAAGCAGTAAAGGCCAGCATCTATGGCCAACTGTGTAGTTGGTCCATAAAAAAAAGAAAACAAAAAAAGACGCATGGTCTGTTTGAAGTTGTCATTCCTTAGCTGAACAACTGAATAACTTTCCGTCTCATTCACTCACTTTTCTTTAATGAGGTTTTATAAAATCTCTACTAAAAAATCTAATCTAAAATCTTTTCCTAAAAATAACAAACTCAAAAAATTAGGAATCATCCTATTTGGTGCATTATAAATAATAACTCGAAAGTTATGGGCGTACGTACAAACATTCATTTTTATATATACAGAAGATTTGGACACTTCAAAATTTCCGATATACGACAAGTATATTTAGGAGCAAAAACAAAAACAGATTTCAAATGGAATCAAACGCTTTTACGAAAAGCTAAACGAAATAAACACCCTCTTTATATTTCCGAATTATACGATAATTACTTACTTGGAATAATACGAAATAGAATTAATCAGAACCTAAACCGAACTCTCATCAATCTACTGTTGAAGTGAATCCTTTCCATCATCGAAATCAGTTGGCGCGATTTCGAATTATGCGTACATTTGTTGCGCACATACACAATCCAAATTTAAGACATATGTCAAATTTCAATGCGACCACAAGGAAAGCGCCAGCTTTCAAATAAAAACAATCATCAAAATCGGTTCACCCAGTTGTAAGTTATCAGGTAACTAACATAAAAAACATACAGACGAATTGAGAACCTCTCTTTTTGACGTCGATTGAAAATATAATGTTAACATTCATTACTTCGGCAAGCTTAAGAGTAAAAACAAAAACTGACTTCAACGTTATTACGCGCGGACGCCGTCTTTGTAGTTCCGAATTATCGTAGGAATATTTCGAGATACAATTACTAACTACCATTGAAGCACATCCTTGCCAATAAAATGAATCATCGAAATAGGAATCGTGATATTGAGTTATTCCTCCATTTTTCGCGCACATATTTAATGCAAATTTAAAGCCTATATGGTTTTCTCATTGATGTGATTGGACAAAATTTGACACACAATTGTGGAATTGTGGATTTGGACACAATTTTGGACATACAAACGAATAGAGAACCTCTCCATTTGGAAGTCGGTCGAAAATATAATGTTAACAGATTTTGACCAAACGACAATTTAATTGGTCCGTTTTATAGTGAACATTCAATGTCGGTAGCAGATTGACAGGTCAGCAACTTGAAGTAAATCTAGTCACACTTAGATCATTTTGACGTGCAGGAAGTGAGTTCTGTCCTTAGTGGACCTGGTAGCTAGCGAACGCTAAACATTCCACAATCGCTTGCCTTTTTAACCGGTTGACTGTACCGAGTATGACAGGTGACTCAACCGGTACGACTCCTTACGCTTTAAATGGTACTTGATTAAAATATTGGAGGGAAAAAATCCTTTCTAAACTTGTAAACGTCGAACGATGGCGATGCGATACGCATGTTGGGGTTGTAATAATAATTATAGATAAATAATAACTTTGGACTAAATTAGATTATATTATACTAACGGCTTGACTATGCTTATGTATACCTTACCCTTATCCGCCATGTGAGACGGTGCAGCATCTGTTTACACAGTCAAGCCTTTGAGCGATCATGCTCAGCATGCTGTTGGAGCTGGTCCGCACCCTGCGCACCAGAGGTGCACACCTCTTGCGCATTGTCGCAAAAAAACAAGCCCCCTGTGCATCCGCGAACATCCCCGATGCACTACAGAAACGGGGCAGCCCCAACAAAACCCTGAACGCGTTGTTATATTGAACACGGAGAGCGCTGTACGATCTTTGAGTATACTTCGCCCACAGCCTGCACGTGTAGAAAGTTGTACAGTGGGCTCGGACTTCTTCTCCCAGCGTCAACGCTTCCCGAAGGGGCACTCAAAGTTAGTTTAGCTTTTCGAATGTCCCTTAGATTATCCGTGAAATAGCTACCGACCGAGTCGTGGTTCGGCCCTCTCGGGCGCCCTGGGATCGGAATGCTTACGCGTAACCGTACCATAACATAACATAATAACATAGTAACCGTCCAAGCCGAGTTTACTCCCCACCGTGGAGACCCTTGTGTCGAGTTACTAGCGATAGAGGTTCAGGCTAAGCAACCTAAGAGCTATGCCACCTCTCAATCCGGTGAAGTAGTCAAGGCCAGCTTCTCTGGCCAATCTGTGTAGTTCGTCATAAAAAAAAGTAGGCTCGGAGGAGTGTGAGAACAGAACATACAACTATTTCAACCGACTTCAAAAGAGGAGGTTCTCAATGCGTCTGTATTTTTACCGCATAACTTTAGACTGGGTGAATTCTTTTTATTTGACAGCTGGTACTTCCCGTGTGGTCCCATTTGAATTTGTTCCAATTCCGATGGTGGGAACCATTAGAAAACCATATAAGTCTTAAATTTGCATCAAGTATGTGCGTGACAAATAAAGGAATAACTCAATATCACTTCAATGGACTTCGATTATTCATTTTTTAGTGGAAAACGTATAATAGTAGGTTGATGAAAGTTTAGTTACGTTTTCATTAAGTTTGTTTTAGTAAAATTCCTACGATAATTCGAACATACAAAAAGAGCGTAGCGCGTATTAGCGTTTACGTTTTTATTTTGTACTCTTATATATACTTGTATTAAATACTTATTTAGGTAAACTGGAAATGCACGTTACTAAACGTAAACATACATCCCAATAAATTTTTTTTATTTTATTTTTTTTTACTAACACAGTTGGCACAGAGAAGCTGGCCTTTACTTTACTGGCTTCACCGGATTGAGAGGTGGCATAGCTCACAAAAAATATGTCTATGGTAGTAGGTATATAGAATTGTATTGTAACGCCATCTCGTAGGGTTTTGAGGTAGTACACTGTCATTAAATCGTAACAAGGCAAGTTTTTATACATATAAATGTATCTGATGTGAAATCCCTTCTCTTTATGGTACTAACCAATGTAGACAGAAGTAAAAAATAAATCATGATCCATTATAATATTTATATTAAAGTTTTCATTTAAATATAACATGTTATAAGAGTACGCTAGCAACCCAAGTATAATCCCCAGTGCCGGTAATTTGTTACTTGCAATTTTAATTGCCGATTTCTCACAGACTTGATGGTGAAGGAAAACATCGAGAAGAACCCTACATGTGTTGGAATTTTTTTAAGACATGTGAAATCCGCGAATCCGCACTAGGGGCGCGTGGCGTACTATGCCCTTACAGTTTACAGAGAAGGTCTATGACAAACAATGGGAAATATATAAATAGACATTTTTACGTGAATGAAGTAACTGAGAATTCTTCTTTCTACAGCCCTTTGTGGGCCTTGGCTTGGTCAAGCAATTTCCTCCACCTCGGTCTATCCATGGCCGCAGTCCTCCAGGTTCCTATGCCAATATCTTTGGAGTCTCAATTAACCAACGGAGCTTTGGCCTTCCCCGACCTTCGGGGTCCCTCGCCATAAGTGCCTTGGGTATCCTGGCTTCATCCATTCTCTGCAAATGACCAGCCCATCTGAGTCTGTTTAATTTGATGTGCCCAGCCACGTGCAGTTCTTGGTAGAGGTCATAAAGCTCCTGGTTATAACGGCACACAGCGAAAAACACAGTTACTGATAATTGCTCGTTTAAATTAAAATTATAAATTTGACTCATTTGCTCCACTGTCGGCAATTTTATTGTGGTTATTAGTAATCATTAATAATACAATAGTTTATTGCGTCGTCGTTTGTTTTGTTGGCTTTATACATGACTTAACAGCAACGGCGTAAAACCATTGTACGCTTTTACTACGCATAAAATTTATTTTGCAATCTATTCTGTGACTAAGCTTTAAACTTCCTTCATTATACTCATTGTACGCATACTTACTGAATGGTTTGAAATAAACAATGTTACACGGCCCTCTCAGTTACTCTCGTCATAATGATATCGCACCCAGAGTAACGAGCCAAGCTAATGTACCCTGTCTGCAACCATTGCGTTAAGTTAATCATCATAGCGGTTCCGTCTCAGCGATTTAAGCGCTTGAACGGCGAGGTTGTAAAATTCTTAAGATATAACGACGCAGCCACGAATCAGACTTTTAAAAAGGACATTGTAAGATTGATAACTTCAATGAATTTTGATTTTATGATATCAGCAATAGCTGAAGTGCCTCACTCAGTCGGTGGGAGGTTCGATTTTCTGCGTACTAATGAATTTCAGGGTCACCATTTATTCTGTATAAATTCTTCTTCTATATCGTTTCCTCAGAGCTGAGCATGATTACCGAGAGTGCTGCTTTTAACCAGCACTCCGTAATCAGTTCTATTTTGGGCCAGGTGGATAGCTGCCTCGACTTTCAATTCGGTAGCTAATCCAATGGAGCCACCCTGCCTCTTCTTCCCTCGTCGCAGCTAACCAGAAGTAGTTTTCAAGGCTATCTGGCTGGCGGCGAGCTATATGGCTAAAGACGCTCAGTCCATGAGACTCCTAGCATTTTGCGGCAACACCACATTTCGAAGGCGTCGTTATTTTCTCTCATACGAGACCTCCATGTCAAGGCTTCGGAAGCGAAGAGTATCGAAGAATATGCAGAAGACGAGAGACTGCATTAGTTTGATTTTTGTTTTAAAGAAGATGTTTCTGTACAAATTACTTGCTAAAATTTGTTTCCTGTGTATTGCGGTAAAGTTATCACATACATATAAGACCGAATAGACTCGATGTCCTGTCTAATGTTAAGCCCAGCTAGTATTCAAAGGTTGTTAGAGATAAATCGATAGAAGTATCTCAGATTGCTACTAAGTGCATAGAAATCTGTAATATTTGCTTACCTTGGCAAGTAGATTTTATTTAGATATATACTTTGGTAATTAAAATTGATTGTCTGATATAATATTCGATACATAAATACATTAGTACAACGTTAGTTTTTGTGTTCACGATGTTTGTGAAAAAACGTATAAATAAACTTTTAAAATAACTTCAGTCATTGCATCGTAATATGTTTTTTTTGTACGTTATCGATCGTGGGCTGTGTATTAGACAAATGGAAACACGTACACAGCATTACAATTAAAAAAACCACAACGTTCAATATGATTTGAGAAATACGTTTGCTGTCAGCATTGATAATTCTGTATTATTGTTTATTTTTCTATTTCAAATATCATTATACTACATTATCAACCACTGCGCCAAAATAAAGAAAAAAACAAAAATAACCGACGGGTTAACACACGCACTTAAATTAAAATGGCAATGGTCTGGACACGTAGCACGCTTCACCGACTCACGCTGGACCAAACTGGCAACACAGTGGAAAGGGCCAATTGGAAAAAGAAATGTAGGCAGACCCTATAAGCGGTGGTCTGATGACATAAAAGATGAAGTAGGAAGAAACTGGATGACTCTAGGCAGGAACAGGGAAAACTGGAAAAAAAGGAGGAGGCCTTTACCTAAAGTGGGGTCCATATCTAGCTGCTAAATTTAACAATACTAATATAAATGTAAGTAAACACTAACAATACTAACAAACACTACCTTTGTTAAAATTTTAAAAGTTACAAAATATTGCTAGATATGGAAATAAACAAGGCTTTTTTATTATTATCGTCCACTGCTAGAGATTGGCCGTCAGCTCAGTCAGCAAACATATCTCTCTAATTAAGCCCTCTCGGAATGCTCACGCGTAATATAGTTACCGTCCAGGTCGAGGTTACCTCTCACAGGGGGACCCGTGTGTCGAGTTACTAGCAATAGAGATTCAGGGCTAAGCGACCTGATACCTTTAAATCCGGTATAGTGGGAGAAGTCTCTGACTTATCTGTTTAGGTTCGTTTAAAAAGCAAGTATATTTTACAAGCAAAAACAAAAATCGATTCCAAATCGAATCAAATGTGAAACGCTATTACGGCCGGACTTCTTTGTTCCGAAGTATCGTAGGAATATTATGAAATTAATCAGAACCTAACCAAACTATCATCGAACTACTCTTTAAGTAAATCCTTCCCAATGGAACACGCGGGAAGCACCAGTTTTCAAATGGATTTTTTTCATTTGAATCATCCAAATCGGTTCATCCAGTCGAAAGTTATAAGGTAAAAAACAAACACACGAATTGAGAACCTCCTCGTTTTTTGAAATCGGTTAAAAAAAATAAACTTCTTCTTAGATCTTCTTCTTCGTCCCGTCACTTTTTCTTCTACTTTGCCCAAAATGATCTGCTTCTCCAGACTACTTTGAAGGCAGCATAATGTGCCAATGAAGGTAACGGCTATCTGAAATCTGCCTCCAAATAGTGATCTAGACTTAGTGGATAGATCTTCGTATATAACCTATAATACATGTTTTTGTTGTAAGTTTTGTTCTTTTTGTCTGTTGTCTTAATGGCTGCTTTATGCTGTTATCTGGATGTAATTTGTATGAATTTATTGAATAAATTCAGCTAGCTTTTTGCTTACGAGACCGTCTGCCAAAACTTTATAGGTAGCTAGAATAAGTTAACAGAATCGTACCTACCTACTACAAATTCCTGGACGATAGATATATAAATTACTAGCGTACCCAGCTCGCTTCGCCGGCTAGATTTTCTTTATTTTATATATAAACTTATATCATTAAATATTTAATATAACTTTTACAATGTATTAAATTATTCATTTCCGTATTCATTCTCTTCTCGAGCGGGTGAAGATTACCATAACCTACAGCCATGTACATATCAGTGAATACAATATCATACCCGTAAAATAAATAAAAGCTGTATTTGACAGTTCAAAAAGAGGAGTGCTCCAATCGTTACCAAACTATAAATTGTCTATCATGCACAATTAATTTCAGTTAGCCATCATCTTTATCTTCCGAGATATTCTTTCTTAACCGACCCTTACTTTTGCTCACGGATATATAATTAATTTCTTTTCATTTTGCATTGATCCCTTCCACAAGTCTACACCGAAGCATTTTTTTGATCACAACATACTCTTTCCGGCTTTACACGTTTCCCTTATCCTACGGTTAGTAATTGGAATAAATATCATATTATTTACATTTCAATGGTTCGCACCTAGTAAAGATGGCGTAAGCAATACAAAATGATCGTTTGTTTACAACCTTGACAGCTCGAGCGGGAGCGACAACCTGGGGACATTGAAAGCGAGAGAAGGCATGCGATTAACTAAAATAATACTGCCAATGTATTCGATACGCGGAGCTCAGCTCGTTACATGAACAATATTTTACTATGAACGCTTCCTTATTTTTTTCATATTGAGCAAAAACGATAATCTTGTATTATAAACAGTTCAATATCCGGGACCCAGTACTACGAGAGGAAAATGATTTTAAATTCATATAACTCTTGAGTGCTATATAAATAATTTTGTGTATATGTACTTATGCGTGTGTAATGAGTTAATAACGTGTACGTTTTTACCGCGCTTTTTAGGTTATAATCAAATTGCAAAGACGTGAGCGTGAGTTTTTTTTTTACGTTAAAATGTTGTTACATAGCAAAAAAGATTAATGCAACTACATGTAATTAGGAATTATTTTTTTTTGATGTATGATGTAAAGTCAGGTGTATATTTTATGTGCCTGTCGTACAAGGCGACTAAGAGGGGCCTCGGGTTTAATGGGCGACAAGGGTGGGAGCCTTTGTCGTCCGCCAAATTTAACCCGGGAAGAATGCGACGGCTGCCTCATGGTGCAAGGCGACTTGCACTGCGAGGGCACAGGGGAGGGAGCAACTCGAGGGAAGTGCTCTCCTTGAGCACAGTGCAGAGGGGCTCCTGTGCGTTCCACTGGAGATCCCGGAGCCCCTTACCATGCACCGAGGAAGGGCCAACGGGGAGGTGTATATTTTATGTAATAGTATATTTATTGATAACTTATTTATGTAAGTATATTCAGTTTTGACTAGTACACGTATAGTTTACATATAATATTTGTATCTGTATGTCATCGTCCTGTTTTATTTATATCTTTCTTGCACATATAAGGAACAATCTGGAATAGATCGCTCGCAGCGATAAAATCGTCCATTGTACAACAAATTGTTAAATGCACTTTTTAAAATAATAATTAGTTCGGTAATTTGTTTATTTTTTGATTTTCGGTGTACCATATCTATCTATGATGAATAGTAATTTAATATATTCCGAGATAAAAAACATGTGTCTTTTTGACAGCATTGACGCAGAACGTGAAAATGTCATGCCTATGCCAAATATGGACGTCGAAGAATATCATCAGAAAATAGTTTCCAAATAACCAATGTACACTTTTAGTGTGTGACTATCCGCCAATGCAACACATTATATGCAAGGAATACAATTAAGAAATATATGTAACCATGCAATAAACAATATTTACAGATGTGAACAGAAGCTAAATACTTGTACATGTCAGTTATTTTGAATGGCATTCACGATCCGACCATGTTCACGTCACGACAGTGTATTACAGCTATATAATATAAATTTATATATATTAATTAACATTATACTAACGATGTTTTACTACTTATTTTTTTCATATTTGGCATTGGCAATTACTCTAGATCCTATATCATACTGACTCGAGGATTCCCGTTAATTGCTTTAAGCCGGTCATATTATTATGATACAATACTGAAAAAAGGTAGCGCTGACGTGATTCATTGATTCATGCTTTGACACAATCTAGAGCTTCTACTAGAATTAATACGATGGCAGAAGTAGTAGCCGATGAAATCTAAGCAACGCTACAATCGTTTACCAATAATTTAGCTGTCTTCTGCGGAAGGTAGGACGCCTGTGTTCTATGCATTTGTTGCATACTTTTTTTTGACATGGAGGAAATCTTCAGGAAGATATCCCTCCTTCTGGGGCGAAGGCGGGGTCATGTGGGGGTTCTTACCCACTAAACCCCCCGGTGGCCATTCCTCGGCGCATGGTGAGGGGCTCCGGAATCTCCAGTGCAACGCACCGGAGCCCCTCTGCACTGTGCTCTTCGGAGAGCACGTCCCGGGGAGTGGTGGGGAGGTAAGTCCTTTCTCCTCTGTGCCGTCGCAGTGCAAGGCGACATGGGTCAGCCAATGTCGCATTCTTCCCGAGTCCGCTTCGGCGGACGACAAAAGCCCCCACCCATGTTGCCCAGTGAACTTAAGGCCCCTTTTAGTATCCTTCTACGACAGGCAGGAGATACCGTAGCCTTATTCTACGAGCCCAGAACGACATGCTGATTTGTTTCATCCTATCCTAGCCTGCATTATTGCGCCGCGCCCGCGCAGTGTGACGAGCCTTGTCATTATACTAGCGATCCGCTTCGGTATTTCACGGATAGCACTGATAATTATCATAAATATATAGTGTCTAGAAAACATTCAACCTTTTTTTTAATATATTTTCGTACTAAATGTCAATCCTATGTATTGAATCAAGAATATGGTTCGTTACCCCCGACAATATCAATACAAGACATCAGAAAATATCAGTTTCAACTGTGATCTACATCAAAATTCTATGTATTCATGTTTATACGACGTAAACCGAGCAAATTTGTCGCCAAACCGGCTCACAGCTCACAGTCGCTCACATATTACGATTACGTTCAAACATCTTCCACAAAACTTGATCGCGAAGATAAGTACACCCCGCTCGTAATCCGCGAAACTAACGCCATAAGAGCGAACGGCAATAAAGTTTACGCTTCAATTAACATTTATAATATGTTTATAAGAATTCCTTGCATAAACTGCGCATAAAAGGACTTTATTTCCTTGTATCGACTTTGCTAAAATACCAAACGATACGTAATCGTATTTATTTGTTATCTGTGATGGTGGATCGATCACCTATGAACTGAACTATAAAACGGTCATGCAATATGAACGTAATGCTCCGCATAACTAATATTCTTCGTTGAAGAACGATGTAATGTATTAGACGAAAAAAAAACCTTATGGTTATTATTGCGAAGCACGCACGTTATATATGTTTCGATTTCAGAACGAATCATTATTGCTTACATTTAAATTTATAATCTGTTGTTCTTCCCGCCAATTAGATTAGTTTGACATTTGAAAAAAAAATTACATATAAATTATTTTTAATTGACTCCGCGATCTGAGCTTGAGATTGAACAGAAGTATGAAGAATATTTTAAAAAACATATTTGGTGGACTATAATGTTATTATAATTTATACCCGATAAGCATTTAACTTTAAATGTCAGTGCACAGCGCAGAAGAGATGCGGATGACGTTAAGGGGAAAATTCCATTCGAACTCAACAACGTAACAATGACTAAGGCACCATTTTAAATAACTTATACTTAATTAAGTGCTAGAATAATCGTGATCGGTGCGTGGGCAACTGCACGTAGCAACTATGATGACTTGTCATACTGCATCATATGTTGTGTGAACAATAAATCACACACAGATAATATAATAAGATTTAACAACAACAATAACGGTGTTTTTATGACGAACTACACAGATTGGCCAGAGAGGCTGGCCTTGACTGCTTCACCGGATTGAGTGGTGGCACAGCTCTTAGGTCGCTTAGCCTGAACCTCTATTGCTAGCAACTCGACATAAGAGTCCCCCCGGTGAGGGGTAACCTCGGCTTGGACGGTTACTATGTTACGCGTAAGCATTCCGATCCGAGGGTGCCCGAGAGGGCCGAACCACGACTCGGTCGGTTGCTATTTCACGGATAATCTAAGGGACATTCAAAAGCTAAACTAACTTTGAGTGCCACTTCAGGAACAGTAACGGGTCGTCTACAAGGTTCAAGGGAACCTCACAAGGACGGACCTCGGAGTGTAGACCCCATTACCCGGGTAATCGGCCCAGGGGGCGACTGCTCCCCTGGTCGTGGGTACCGTCAAGCCAAAGATTTAAGGCCTGTATTTGACATTTATAATCAACGTATGTTACTACTATGAACACAAAGGTATAATCTTATTAACTGAATAACATTGAAGCCTCGAAGTCTTTACACCTTTACTGAATCGAGAGGTGGCAAAGCTCTCGGAAGGTTTGGGGTAACTCTATTATGGGTAAAGTAGCACAAAACTCCCCGGGAACCTTGAAACGAGGATATTGCGTACTCATTCATGTTCACGTCAATAGTCGATTCACGATTCACGTCAATTGGTGGATTCGAACCTACGACTTTACGATTCACAGACCTTACCCTAAACCGTTAGGCTATTGACGTCCCAATTCGTTTCGTGCCTAGACTAGAAAAATACATTTTTAGGATATACAAACACATTTTTAACATAAATTGGAGGAGGAGGAAACACATACTAGCAGCCAAGAATTGCATTTTTATTCAGTATGAATAAAGATGAAATGGTTTGATCCATTCATTGATAATTAAAATATTTATCAGAACTCTCATGCTCATAATAGGCTACCTTAAATTGCTTTTATAATGTAGTTAAAATAAGAATTTTCCTTTTAGATGCATACTGCTCGCAATTAACTGACCACGCAATTTTTGTTGAATGGGCGAAATAATTACCTAAAGGGGCTCATTAAAGCCGGCACACAAATTTTTAACCAACCCAATGTGATTTACATTAATTGAAAATAAGGGAGCAGTTATACTGAAAATTAAGGAGATAACAGACTTCATTCCAATAATTAAACAACGGAGGCGTGGTAGCTGGTGACATTTGGGAGTTCGAAATTTAACTGGCCTGTACCAATGACGTTCCGATTTTAATTTTTTTTACTATTGTCAAAATCAAATCAATCAGTTTCTATACCACGGTTTGTATGTCAGCGTGTGAAACAAATCAGCCCGATGAACACGAATAAAAAAAATAAAATAGACGTAAAGTGGGTACCTGCCTGTGTATCTACGTATGTATACACAAGATGGTAACTCCGCTTCGCTCTTTACAAAACTGGTTTAGTGTTCGTAACGCCCGCAAGTCTGCCTCGCCCATTGTACGAACAAAAAATACATATACTTGAAGAGGTATTGTATCATTATCGATCGAAAAACAGACAATAAGTATATTTACTAGCAAAAAGAAAAACTGACATCAAATTAAATCAAATGTTAAACGCTATTACACGTGCACGTCCTCTTTATCTAATATTTTCAAATTACCGAGGACAGACCCCCCCACATCAACTTCCAGGTAAGGCGCGCCTTTCTCCCCGGCCAAGTTGATCCACTCCGCCGAGTCCATCGCCTGGAGGCCTTGGGCGCCGGGAATACACCTCGCACACCCAGCCCCCAGCGGCGGCCAAGATTTTAAACCTCGCCTCGGCCGCTGCCCAGCGAGTGGGTTAATCTCCGTTTCACCGCGGGTGTCGGAGCTGGGGTCCGTGGAGACCGCGAAATTACAAGCTAGTTTTTCGTTTTAAAGGAAACCAGCAATATTTTTTTTCAGAAATGTTACTAACATTCTCGTTAACCGTTCCAACTAAGCTTAAGCTTATGTTAGGGGATGGTTCACGTCAATATTCGTATGGTGGATTCGAATCTACGACCTTACGATTCGCAGACCGTACCCTAAATCATTAGGTTATTGACGCTTCAAAGTGTGACAGTTGTGATGATACCCTTGCCATTCACCAGGCACAAATTGTTACCAAGTGATTCTTTTTAAAACATAAATAGCGGAAAAACGGCAAAAGTCGGCTTTGGTATAAGCAGACTGGAATATGATCGTAATTAGCCGACCATAAGATCGTAATTTTTACCCATTAGCCACCATGCTGTCACTGCTTATTTATCGCAATAAAAGATCTATCTATTCCTATTTTTTTTATCTTTTTGCCTTTAATTCTTTTACATTCGAAATAACATCTAATATATTTTCATGAACAAATTTCTACAACATTAAACATGAAAATTAAGATTAGGGATTATATTAAAAATAAAATATATGTGATCCTTTTCCCATATAATGCGTACCAACTATTAATTATCTATGGTTGTATTACACCAAAAGGTAATTTAATCTCCACGACCGTTAACACGAACCGGAATTATGAACTAAATCACCTTGTGATAAGCATACAAATTGCTTGCATAATTTAGGGCGTAATCAACTAAAATGGCGTCTATAAAACACGAAGACGTGTCGTTGATACTATCGCGAGGGCGGTGGGACATTTTGTAGTCAATGTATTAAACATTTATATCGTCGCACGTACTGAGAACGCTGTCATAGTATCAAAATGCACATCCCAAGTGCATCGACACAAAACGTCAATCGCATAACAAAAAGTTGCATCTTAACAGAAATAAAGTGCGATAATTAATATTGATTGTTGATATACTTTATTAACATTGATTCTAACTAGAGACAGAACATCCAGTCTACAGTCGGAAACAGGTATGGTAAATAACGTGATATTAGGGATCCCCAACTTTGACATAATGAAGTATCATTTCGTCCGTATTTTTAAACGTGAACTCATAATCGATTTCGATTCTTTTTAGGTTGTAATGATTTGTTTTTTATTAAGTCTCATATGAATTTGATTGGCATAGGACCTTGGGTTCCTAAGATATATCAGGGAACTATTAGAAATTGTATGGAAGAATGCTAGTTAATTATGATATATTTTTTTAATACTTTCTAAGCAAGCGCTTGACTACACCTGATGTAAAGTTGAAATGCAGTCATGGATGGTAAGGCGCAGTAGCTTAGCCTTATCACTCTTCTCTTGAAAATACCCACATTGTAATGAGACGGACGGACGTGGGCAAACTATTCCAGGCCTTTGCTGTACGAATAATGAAAGACGAAGCAACGCGCTTCGTTCGGGTTTGAGGGATGTTCATAACAAAAGGATGACTTGCACTGCGCACTCCGATGGTGGAACGGGGATGCGCGAATCAGATCTACATGATTCCTGTTCCTGAACACTCTTTCCAAAATACAATTGGCATGTTTATGACTAGGTTAGTACTTTATAACAAGAACGACCACATAAACAAAGATAATATAGGCGACAGAACTTCGTAAAATATCCATAATAATTCGGACATAAAAGAACGTACACACGCAATAGCGTTTAACGTTTGATTCTATTTGAAATCGGTTGTGTTTTTACTCGTAAATTTACTGTTTTAATAAAATTACGATGTTATTATTAATTAGCTTCATATCGGTGGTCATAAATTTCACAGTTCTTTAGCAAGTAATTTTCGTCTAACATTTCTCATATAATGGAATTCTTAGAGTTTAAAATTTAAGTCAACTGTGATGAAAAATCACAAATCGAAATTTCAAAATTAATCTATACATTTAAATTTTCAATGAGAGACAATCACGTAGACATATGTAATAATTTTAGTATATGTCAGGTATGTTACAGTAAGCATTGTCATGTCTCCAATTTCAAATTATTGTAAGGAACCCGAACGATGATGCGGCTCGATTATGATCGACATGATTTTTTTTCACATTCTCCATCACCTTATTTAGACGTCACCGCACAAGTATGGTGTGCGTGTGTGCGTTGCTTGTTTTTTTTTATATTCGCTCAATATTGATTTAGTGGCCAGCTGCCTTTTTATTATCACATTCGAGGCGTCATTACACAGGTTAAATGCTTATTGTGTTCTCTATCGCTATGTTGGTTCTGAATATAATTGTTATTTAAAAAAAACTCTGACATCGTTTTTATCTTTTATATATAGTAATAATAACTTATTATTTCAAGCTCAAATATTTTGCTCATTGTTTTGTTAGGTACTTAATGACTATGTTAGTAACAATATATGTATTGTACAAATAAAAAAAATTGTTTTATATACAATTATTCTATGACATATGCAGCCTTAAGCAGTGATTGATATACAAATCTGGTGCACAGGCAATCATCTCCAGAATGGTGTTGGGCTGGCTCGCACCCTGTTAACCAGGGATGAGCATCTTTTTCGCATCTTGGCATAAAAGCAATCAATGCGCGCTTCAGCAAACATCCCTTTATAGCGTGCTAGATGGTGACAACCATCGCTGTATTTTTTGGCAAGCTTAATAGGTAACGGTAACGTAATAGGTAATCAAATTTTATATATATATAGTTTTTTTGCATTGCTACAAGCCGGTGGGGATTCGAACCTACGACCTTAATATCTTAAAGTGGAACGTCATCACTAACTATTTACGGAATTTGATCTTTTTTTGCGAACTAACACAGTTGGCCAGAGAAGCTGGCCTTCACTGCTTCACCGGATTGAGAGGTGGCACAGCTCTTAGGTCGCTTAGCCTGAACCTCTATTAGGTAGTAACTCGACACAAGGGTCCCCCCGGTGAAGGGGTAACCTCGGCTTTTGGACGGTTACTATTTTTACGCGTTAGCAGTCCGATTATTGATTATTAATTATTGACCCTACACAGAATTTGAATAGCTTTACGCCTATTCATCCCGTGGGTGTGGTATGCGACGACTAAGGGACTTTATACTGTGATGTTCCGAAAGTCACATGCTTATTGGAGCACTGACAAGTCACTGCATTCCCTGCCTCCATCAGTCGTATCGGTCACCCGATCCACTGATACTGGGAGGTTTAGGAACGAGAGAGTAGATCTACAGGAGCGCAACTGTTTCTTCACTATAATCTCATCACGCGCAGATGACCCTTGCGAAGTTTTGCTTGCCATATCTGGGCTCATGCCCGAAGATAGGGTCGCCGTCACCTGTCACGGTGTGCACAGCTATACTATATATGATTGAATTTGCAGCGCTCTGCCCCGGGCCTTCTTAACTGAGACGAGATTCTTTCTCGGAAACCCTTGCACTGTGGTCATGACTCAAACCCGGTATGGCATTATTCCTTCCGCAATAAACGCTGTCTTCTATTAATAATATATTTTTTTAAATTCCAAAGTCATCGTGTAATCTTGTAAGGAAATGTACTACACGGCAAGTGAAATCGATCGGACCTTGACTTTGTCCTCTTTTCTACAGGTACCGTATTACGTCAGCCTTGTAAGATAGCGTAATACACGTCGCCATAACCTTACAAAACTATGGGCGTAGCTCTTGGTGACATACGGCGCAATACGTGCGCAGAAGTCGAAATTTCATTTTATCTAACGCAATTCATTGCCCACTGACATATACATTGCGCGACGGTATCGCGTGTCACTGGCGTTCTCAAATTGATGACAAGCATTGATTGTGTAACAATATAAAAACTAACAGAGTACAAGGGAAATACACCCATTATGCAGATGCCGACACTATTTCCTTGCATTAGTGCCGTCTGATTCGTCTTCATTTGTAAATAAATTGTGTTTTATGTTGATGGAGGAATAGATGTTATTTGACTGAAATAAATTATATTGTTTGAGTATTAAATAAATGTATCGGACCACGCCTACGTATTTTAAGTGGGTAAATATATGGTCTACGAATTGAAAGACAAATAAAAATAAAGGTGAACTAAATGGTTGACGCATGCAGCGGGCATCTTGGTTACTTCAAGCGAAATACAATTCCATCGTATTTGTATAATTTTTAACTGATTTTATTTTTTTATGACTCGTGGTATCTCTGTGTGCGGCCAGTTACCTCAAGTTACATAGTATATTTGATTTGATTTGTAGTAAGCTTTTGTTTTTTCTAGTATATTTACTAGACTGGACATTAAAAAAATCCTGGGTAGATTTGCAAGCATCGTCTTAGTTTCATCGATTTATCTATATATATATATATATATATATATATATAAAAGAGAAAGTGTGTGGGTATGTTCCGTAAAGGCTCCGTAACGGCTGGACCGATTTCAATGAAACTTTCAGGGAATCTTCAGATTGACCTGGCGAATAATACTGTAAAGTTTGGTGACACATACGTTGTGTATATTTATGTCATTATGAACCATATTGAAGTACAATTGAGTATATTGAAGTATAACAAATACCTAAATGATATTGATGAAATTGAGAAATATATTGTATTTACTGATTTGTACATGGGTGTAGGTAATGATCTCCCGCTCGAGAAGAGAATAGAAGCGAACGAATACGGAGACAAATGAATAATTTAATATGTTGTGAGAGTTAAATTAAATATTTATAGATGTAAGTTTATTGTTTAAATAAAACAAAGCAAAATCTAGACTATTTGAATGTTACAATAAAAACACGTAATAATTGGTTACATCAAAAAACCAATTATTACATTAAATAGTTAATCAGTGCTTCTCATTGATAATAGTTGACACAATTTTTACATAATCGCCTTTGTTGTCTTTATAAATTGTGATACGCTGTATCACAATGATTATTTTTTTATTTAGAACAATTAAGTAATAGAAATGTGTAATTAAATACAATGATATGTAGCATACATTTGTTCCTCTGCTGAACAAGGTTTTATGTAATGTTACCATTAGAAGAAGCTAGTTATAAGCCTAAAATTTATAGTAATAAGTTGAAATTTTTTTCCCACTCGCCGTTCACGAACACCACGCATTTTGGTACCACCACGACTTCACAGAAACTACACACGCAACAGCTTCTTTTTTCGCACTATCACCTCTTATAATAAAATCTTTTATAAAATTCTACAGAAATATATATATATATATTTAATTACTATAAGTTAAGTGTAAGTAATATTCTCCGGGAAGTGGGTGTCACCGTCAGATTGTCAATGGTCTGTCTCCCTAGGATTTTCGAATTCTTCGGTCGCATAGCCAGGAAAACCGATACTTTGAAAACACTCCTGGTCACAGGCAAAGTGACCAAGAGGGAGGAGCCCTATTAGGACAGACCAAATTAGCAACAACACCAACAGGAGAGTCCACGAAGCATTTCACACCGCCAAAGACCGCAACAGGCGATCGTCTGCCACATAATTTGTGGAGGTCACGACCCTCAGCAATGAGGAAAACGTCGCAAGGAGGAGGAGGATAACTCTCTATTATCTTTTCCTTTTTCTCTCTTTTACTTATTCACTGGCTTAGGCTTGCTATTAGTATTAGACATTGGGTACACCTTGTCAATATTTTAAATTTATATTGTGTAACGTATTTTGTATTACAGGACCGTTTGTACCGAAATAAATTAAAAAAGAAAATATTTTTATTTCTTTGATGTAGTTTTTTGTATTATTTGATTGGTGGACTTATAAATTAGTTATGCTATAATATACATTATTAATAATTGTTACGGTTCTTTAATGCCTTCGAAATTATCTAGCCTAGTTACAGATAACGTATTTCACTACAACAGACACAGATAAAACTATTTCTCGCAGGTGAATAGACTCGTGTCTTATCGTGTTTGATATTTTATGAAATACTTTTACCTAATTTAGTCAACTGTTAGTGACAATATCGTAATAAAATATACTCTATATTACAATATGTTGTCAACAGGCTCCGCGAATAATAACCGTCATTAATACATCTTGTCATAAACCTTTTTTTTTTGTTAACGTGGAGGAAATCTTCACAAAGATACCTCCCTCCCCCCCTGTGCCCTCGCAGTGCAAGGCGACGCGGGCCAGCCGATGTCGCCTTCTTCCCGGGTCCACCTTGGCGGACGACAAAGGCCCCCACCCTTGTCGTCCAGTGAACCCGAGGCCCCTTTTAGTTGCCTTCTACAATAGGCAGGGGATACCGTAGTCTTATTCTTGAGAGCCCAGAACTACAGGGCTGATCATCTTGTCATAAACCTACCAATATCTTATAAGCAAAAAGCATTCGTTCTAATAATTATGAGGTCCTGGTATATCTTCCGAATCCAATGTCTTCTGCCAACAAAATGCATATAGATAATTGATACCAAATTATTTCAAACAAAACCAAAATCTTAATACGTTGATCAATGAGACGAATTGAGAACCTCCGCCTTCGCAGTCGGTTGAAAAACTTGCGCGACTTATAATACTTGTTTCCTACATTACAATGCAATTATCGCTATTATAAACGTTCTTACGCTCCATTAAATACTATGTACATTATTAATCTAGCTAGGATGGCAAACACGCGGATGCTAGATCCATGCCTAAGTCCTATACAGTTGCGTGAATGTACAGACAAGACCAGCTGACCTGTGTTTACGCAAACAACCGTATTGACTTTCCTGCTTAGCGAAGCCGCTTATATTGTTGCCCTGGGTCGCACTCGGTGCTTTATTTATCTACTTAATTTATTTGTTCCTTATTACCACGAACGCAAGCGGTCTGGGAGGTATTTCGTAAGACTACAGAAAGAAATAAGTGATACAAGTATATTTATGAGTAAAAACAAAAACTGACTACAAATCGAATCAAAGTTAGACGTTACACGCGGATGCCTTCTTTGTATTTCCGAATTATCATAGGAATAAATATCAGAACCAAACCAAACTCTCATCAAACTACATACAATAAAAAATGAAACATTGAAATCGGTCGGCGTGATATTGAGTTATTCGTCCATTTGTACGCGCACTTAACCAATGTGCATCTTAATGCACATTGGTTTTCTCATGGCGGCCATTGTGAGAATTAGACCAAATTAAAATGGGACCACACTAGAAGCATCTTACAAGCATCAAACACTTTGAGATAAAATCTTCAAAATCGGTTCACACAGTGGTAAGTTATGAGACAACAAACATAAAAAAAACATACAGAAGAATAAACATTTCGACGCTGGAAAGCAAAAACGTAGTAAGTGACACATATGGCCATTTTCACTTTTTTACGTCGTTGGAATCAGAAAAAAAAGACGTGTCGAATGATATATGACTTGTAACAATTAGATAAAAAATAGCGAAAATAGGGTTTTGAAGATATTCTTTTATAATTTTTTGTACCGTGAAACCATTTTCTTTTAGGCAAAACTCTTGGTTAATAGATAGATAGATAAATCCTTTATTACATCAAAGTATATGTATAAAGGCGAACTTAATGCTAATTAGCATTTTCTTCCAGCTAACCTTTAGTGGTTAAGAGCAGGCTAAGGGTAGTGCCGCTAAAAATAGCGTTTTAAAACTAATATATAGAATAGAATAGAATAGAATAGCCTTTTATTTCCAATGCGTGAGTCTAGATTACATAAGATAATAAATTTGATTTCATTACATTAAATTTGAATACATTAAATAAAATTAACATTTAAAAATAATTGTGTAGATTACAAGAAATAAAAAGAAATTAAATTAGATATAACAAATAAAATTAAGATTAAAAATAATTGATTAAAAATAACATTAAAAATTACATGCATTGGATGCCCATAATTGGACATAGGCCTCCTCCATCTTACACCATTTGTCCCTGTCTCTATATGTGTTCCTTCTTTCATAATTTCCGACAGTCCTAAAACATCCCAGTAAATTTTTTCCAAAGCATATTCTAGCTGCTCCTGACGGCCAGTTCCTAATAGGGACTTTACATTAAATGTATTTATGTATAAGATTGAGTTTTTATGGAGGGGGCGGTCTACTACTTCCACGGGGACCAGCCGGACTGGGAGAGATTTGTTTCGCATTTTATTATCATTTTCAGTGACGGAGGGGCCGAAATTAAAACTAATATATAGATAAATAAATATACATTTACTTATACAGATATTTCTATATAAATATAATAATATGCATACACATGGGATATATATAACGACAATAAATTTACCAGTTTGTAATTTTTCATTGTTTGAGTAAAAAGTATTCAGATACACGCGATTTAATTTTTAATGCCGTCATACAATACTTATTCAGCAAAAAAATAATAAATATTGTGTCCAAAAACGACAGCTCTAAGTCCACAAACAAGAAAGTTATAACTTTTTTCTAAAGTTGAAATGTTTTACGGCTCTGGTGAACAATTTCATTTTTGTGGGTTACTACGTTTTTGTTTTCTAGCGTCGATATATACATAATAAACATACCTTTTGTGTATTAAAAATGTTAAATTTAAAATAACATTTATGTATACACATCAAATAACTGAAAATAATATTAATGAAAACTTGTATCTATAGTATATTTATTACAAGTAGTACTAGTACTGTCATAATTTGGTATTAAATATTATAGGATAGCAACTGAGTACGACCCTGTAGATTGCGCGCTGGCACCTGGGGACCGGTCTCACTCGTTCTGCAGGCCCACGCAACGCCTGCCTTTGGCCTCTACCACGCCACTCGACACTCTACCACTACACGCCTATCGCTTCCCAGCAACACTTTCGCTTACGATGCTTACGATCGAACACTGTACAAACAAACACGACTCGTGTCTCCATACAAAGACAGAAATAGGCTTGTTTTTATAAAAACTGTTGAAAGTATAATTGCTCTTTCATTAAAGCGCTGCTCTAAGCGAGATGGTTACCGAACTATTTGCATCTCGAGACGGTATTTTTCCACGAAAAACCCGGGCTGCGTTGTAATATATTTTAGCTTTATTTTGTTGGAAACGTTATTAGCTACATTCTAATGAATATTGAACATATTTTATATGCGAAAGTGCATTACATACAATCTCATATGCAAATTTTATGTTCACAGCAATTCAGGCGTATTTAATGCCGCCGTACAAATCCAAGGCGATGCCTTTGAGAGTGTGTATTTTGAAGGGACAGTTATTGAATATTATACAACTTAAGAACTAATGGTGTTTAAATACCTTTGTCGTTCGGGAAGAATGCGACACTGGTGGTGTGCAGTATGTGCTGCAGTGCGAGGTTGCTGGAAGAACGAGTTACCTCCCTGGGCTGTGCTTCAGGGCACAGAGCGGAGGGGCTCCGGTGCGTTCCACTGGAGTTCCCAGAATGCACGAAACCCCAGATGCCGTCTTCCTCCCAGAAGGCGGGAATCTTGTTGACGATTTCCCCCCGTCAAAACAAAAAGGGGTTTAAAATAAATGTCATTTATTCCTTAAATTAAGGTCGTCCAAAAAAGGACCAAAAAAGGTAATTCTTAATTAGAAAAAAATATCTTGCTGCAATTTATTAAGTACTAATAGCCTAATAGTATTTTGTTCGAATCCACCGTTGGCCTTTTGATGTTTTTTTTTTCAGAAATATTACTAACAATCTTGTTAACCATCCCAACTAAGCTTAAGCTTGTGCTAGGACATGGTTCACGGCAATGGTCGAATGGTGGATTCGAACCCACGACCATACGATTCGCAGGCCGTACCCTAAACCAATAGGCCAAAACCATCTCCTAGCACAAGTTTAAGCTTAGTTGGAATGGTTATGTTAATAACATTTGTGAAAATAAGTAAATAAATAAGTGAAAAAGAAGAAAAAGTCTTTTTTTTATTTTCAAATTTTAAGTTTCATTCGGAAAAAAATTAAAACAAGCTTAATTGTCATGCATCTTTATGCCTTCTTTTATCTTTTTGAATTTTTATTCTTAGTTGCGTTCTAAATTCATATTTGTATTCTTATGTCGCGTTCATTGCTCAATTCGTTAGAGGATAAATTTAATCTGTATCGCTACCAGAAACAATTAGACATTCCTACCAGGCGCGCCGTCAAGGTGTTTCTGGTCTGATTACTTGAAGCTAATACGTTACCTTTTTTGTTGAACATTATAACTGAGATGGCGTACTCCGATATCGACTCTTTCCATTTAATCATTTGCAAACTGCTCAACAACAGAGCCGCTCTAATCACCGAAGGTCAATTATTACCAATCAGCTTGAACCCTTAAGGATCCCCAGTAGACCGAAGTCGTGAGAATTGATGTTGCATCTTTGTGTATCTTTGAAGAAATAGGAATTATTCCGTCCATGGCTGCAAAGCTCTTTAACTGTAAGCGCTATCCGTCTGTAGAATTGTCTTTCAGTATCCATAATTCTCAAGTGCACATGCGGATAACGACTCATTAGAGCGTCTTGTTCTGCAGGGCAAAGTGGAAGGGACTAGACCACGAAACAGACCGCCAATGCGATGGATGGATCATGTGCGGGGTATGGTGGGTGCTCCCATCCACGAATGTGCCCGATTGACGGCCAGCAGGCGGAGGTGGCGAGACGTCGTGCAGCGGATGCTGTCTGCTGCCCAACCCACCGGATCAGGGTGAGCTATAGCCATCGAATTTTCAGAACCGATGCAATTTCAAGAAAATACATTATTATTTTCTGGCATCGTTCCTGCAACTTCTGTTGTATTGGTAGATAAAAATATTATTGTTATTACAGCATACAAAATAAATCCACCAACTCTACCTAATGTGCACCTATATACATTTACAGCTCGTTGGTTGAGGCCGATAGGAAGTTACGGCTTCCGTCTCCAAGAGCGACTTCCGGTCGGAAGCGCGCAGCTTCCTGAGACGCACCACACGAGGTCGCAATGGCGTTCCGGCTTCAATAATTCGGCTTGCCTCACTTCCGCGCACTTCACTCGGCTCATTAAGCCGGCCGCACACTTGTTCATATCATACGCGTGAATAATTCTGGAACGTACGGAATTTTAGTCCATCGATACAGAAGTTTGAATGTACTGGTATTCTTACTACTACAATAAGCAAGCAATAAGTAATATATATAGCAGTAATACTCTATACCAGGGCTAATATTTAAAACTTTAATAGGGTAAAGCAGTGGTCGGCAAAGTGCGGCTCCAGAGCCTCATTTGGCTCTTTCGATCCCTTAAGTGCGGCTCTGACACAACATACAAACCGGACCCATTCAAACTTTCCAAGGAGATGCAAGCACATTGTTCGCATTAAGTTAAAGCCTTAATATGTATAATGTATATGTCCCACTGTTGGGTACAGGCATTCTCTACAAGTATCAGGGCACAGTTCGCCACGCGGCCCTAGTGGGGATTGGTAGACTTCAGATGCCTTATAAAAAGTTTCTAAGGCATGTAGGTTTTCTTCACCGCCGAGCGCGTGGTAAATCAGCACATAAAATTGCATTGGGATCGAACTGGGGTTACTAGCGTACTAATCAACTTGGGCCAACCGCCCGGACACTGATCTACCATGGCTCTTGTTCGCCTTAATAATATATTTATTAAGTATAAAACTTAGTTTTATTTAATGTACCACTAATTAAGTATAATAAAAATAACTAAACAAACAGATTTGACTCCTATTTTTTTAATTGTTGTAATTTTCATATTTGGGTCTTTTGCTGATTAAGTTTGCCGACCATTAGCCTAAAGGATGACGGTCTAAGTTCTTAGGTTCGTATTTCATATTTTACGTGTGTTAGGTTCGTAGTAGGCCTGAGGTGTAAGGTATAAGGCCGTGGGTTCAAACCCTCCGTTCTACTTAACGTGAATCAATATACTTTTAAGTTCTTTAAACGTTATTATTGGTTATTTTGATAAAAATTAAAGGAAAATCACGTGACTACGCAAAACGCCACATTGGTGACGTCATAATGTTAAAACATTTTCATGACATTACAGCATCAACGGCTGATCAAATTCAAAAATCATAGTACTACATGCTGCAATAAGTGACAAAACTAACATTATGACGTCAAAGGCGCTCGGGTTTGTTCGGGAACTGTCGGATGGTTTTCGGTACAGGATTTAAAATTTTTGATATAACTTTTTAATAATTACAAAAATAAAAGCAAAAAATAGTTTCGTTATAAAACTTATATAGACGATCTTTCACAAAAAGAAATTGTTAAAATACCCAATTGTAGACACTTTGAATTCAAAGTTACGTAGGCAGCTATTGTATAAATTGCCTATTAAGTTTCAACAAGTCGAGATGGCTTCTAATGACCTTATAATATTGGTGTCATTTGGTGTCGACACGTTAGGCTTAACGTCTGAATCACTCTCGGCTATGCGTAACATCTCTTGAAGAATGGCGTTAATGTTTAACAAGTGTTTGTGTGGCTACGGTGATGCAACCTTTGAAATAGTCAAATATTTAAAACTAGCCAGCGGCCGTGACTGCGGCCGTGTTTCATACAAATATTGTCTATGCATACATATATATGACGTTAGTGTACTCCTAGATGATTCCGACAACGTCAAATGCTGGTTGTAGCTAGATAGATTGCTATATATCAACTACGCATTAGCGAAATTACTCGGAACACTTTAACAAAATTAATTATTTGCTACATTTCGTCCGAACTGCAAGAATTGATCAGAAATTCGCATTCTATATATGCGCTAAACTGTTCAACTTAAATATTAATCTCGGATTAATGTTAACCGTTATTTAATATTAGTTTTTGCACTATCAATGCCTAAGTATGTTGTTCTGTTTGTTCATCTTTCATGTCAAAACTGAAACGATTTTTCTTCTATTTTTCGATTCCTATTGAAGCCAGGTAATCACGATTATCGCAATGCCTTCTATGCCATATTGATGATTGCCTGTTCGTGGAGAAACGACTTGAGCTTCAAAGAAAGAGTTTCGATTCTCTTATATTGACAACGCACATATACACGTCGAAAACGAACAGTCATTGACATCATAGTGGTGCATTTTTGATAGTTATGGTAATCTGCTAAATTCAATTTTTAGTATTTGGTAATCATCTACTTTTTTTAATGTTAAGTTATATATATGGCTTTATATATGTCCCACTGCTGGGCACAGGCCTTCTCTGTAAAGAGAGCATAAGGGCATAATCTGCCACCCGGCCATAGTGCGGAATGGCAGACATCACATGTCTTAGAATTTTTTTCTAGGACATGTAGGTTTCCTCAAGATGTTTTTCTTCACCGCTGAGCGCGTGGTAAATCAGCACATAAAATTGCAAAACAAATTCATTGATGCTGGCACTGGAGATCGAACTCGGGTTGCTAGCGTACTATACAACTTGAGACGACCGCCCGGACAATGCTACCACGGCTCTTTTTTATATGGCTTGATAATATTCCGATAAAATCTACCGACCGGTCGTGGTCGGCCCTGCCGAGCGCCCTTGGTTCGAAATGGCTCAGTTAGAGTTATCGTCCAAGCCGAGGTTCGCTTTCTCACGGGCCTTTGCACTTGTTCCCAATAGAGGTTCAGGCTAAGCGACTTAAGAACTCTGCCATATTCGGCGTAGCTGTTGCGGCAGCTTTTCTGGCAAAAATTGTAGGTTCGTCATGAAAAAAAATCGTCCAAAGTTGCCGTTTGTTATCGGATCTGCACTTTTGTAAGTTTAATTGTCCAAGCCGAGGTTACTCACCGGGGGACTCTTGAGTCGAGTTACAAGCTAAGCGACCCAAGCCATGCTAGCTATGCGACCTCTTAATACGGTGAAATGGTCAAAGTTAGCTACCCTGTCTAATCTGTATTCATTCGTCAAAAAAAATTGTGTATAAGAGTTGGTCTAGCGGAGCGGTATTCGAATAGACGACTTGATGGTCGTCAGTCCGCGCCACAGCAGAACATCTTGACAGTGACAATGGGTATACCGTGACGATTTATAGGCATATTGTGTTGTCCGCCAACATTGCAGTGGAGAAGCGTGTCTGATTAAGTTTAAGACACTCATAACTTGTGTAGAATGACACAAGCCGTATGCTACAAATGTCATGGGAACCGTTATTCTGGCCTTTGTCTCCGAAAGCTCTGTGACTGGGCAACTTACTTTATTCACTACTAGCTTCTTTTTTTTTGTTTACGTGGAGGAAATCTTCAAAATAATACCCCGCCTTCTGGGGGTAAGGCGGCGGTTATGTGGGGTTTTTACCCACTAAAACCTCCCCGGTCGCCCTTTCCTCGGTGCATGACGAGGGGCTCCGGGATCTCCAGAGAAACGCACCGGAGCCCCTACGCACTGTGCTCAAGGAGAGCACGGGCCAGCCGATGTCGCCTCCTTCCCGGGTCCACTATAGCGGACGACAAGGGCCTCGGGTGCTCTTGTCGCCCAGGGAACCCGTGGCCCCTTTTAGTCGCCCTCTACGACAGGCAGGGGATACCGTAGTCTTATTCTTAAAAGCCCAGAACTACAGGGCTGATTAACTACTAGCTGCTCCAACTGCACACGCGATAACACACAAATAAAAGTATCCTAATTTACTTCCTATCACATCAGCTACCTGCTAGAGAAAGTCCCGTCAAAATCGGTCAAGCCGTTCCATTGATTAGCCAGAACGAACAGACAGACAGACAAAAATTGTATAAAAACGAAAAGCACCAGCTCTAAAATAAAAAAATAATTTTTAAAATCGGTTCACCTAGCCGAAAGTTATGAGGTAACAAACATAAAACATACAATTAACAGACGAATTGGAAACAAAAGGAGTCTTTTTGAAGTCAGTTGAAAAATAATGAGCTTCACCACGTGGTCAGCGATTGTAGTCTCCTATCTATCCCTTTAAAAAGGGCGGTGAGAGCTTTGCCATGACGTTTATTTAGTTTGTGTTTAACCAATTCCATTTTATAGTAAAACTCTTAATAAAGTTGTATTTAGAAGTGTTAAAGCTGAATAAATCTCGAACACAAATATTTATTAGATATTTCTGCTAAATCGTGGCTCACGGCACGAATTAAAATCGCCGAACATTATGAGTTCGTTGAACTCGACGTGTAAAAATGTTTAAATAATGGAATATTGAATTGTTTCGTGCCATCGGAAACGAGATTTGTTTTCGTAATCTTGCCATTAGCTTTTTTTTGCTGCGCAGTACGTTTTATTACCTTGCTTATTTAATATAAATAATAAATTATTTATTCCTGTTTACATTTGAATACTTGAACACTTGAAGCCCTGGTAGCTCAGTGTCCGGGCAGCATAGTACACTAGCAACCCGAGTTCGATCCCCGGTGCCGGCACCAATAAATTTGTTGTTCCAATTTTATGTGCCGCTTCATTACGCGCTTGGCGGTGAAGTAAATATCGTGAGGAAACCTACATGTCCTAGAAACATTTTTCTAAGACCTCTGCCAATCCGCACTAGGGCCGCGTGGCGGACTACGCCCTTTTACACTCTTTACAGCGAAGGCCTGTGCCCAGCAGTGGGACACATATAAAGGCTTATAACTTACATATGAAATAAACAATGTAATTATTGGTAACTCCACTATTACTAACTTTATTTAAACCCAGATTTAAACCAATCATAGATTTACCTTTAGCGTACAGAATATACGCTGATGGGTGGACCCTTGTCTGTCTGTCTGCTAAATCATTTGTGTACAAAATGAACGTTCATAGCATAAGCATAGTCAAGCCGTTAGTATAATATTATATTATATTTTTTATATTATTATTATAATCAAATAAATCTAATAATAATTTTATATTATAATCTTATAATTTAGTCTAAGGTTGTTATTTAATAGTTATTTAAAATAATGATGAGTCTTAGTATTATTATTGACATCATAGTGGTCGATATTTGCTGGTTTTAACAGTCTTTTTCAACCTACTTCAAAAAAGGAGGATCTCAATTCGTCTGCATGATTTTTTTTATGTTTATTACCTCACAACTTTCGCTGGTGCTTCCAGTGTGGTCCCATTTGGTCCAATTCTGACAATGGCATCAATGAAAAAAAACCATATAGGTCTTAAATTTGTATTGCGCGACAAATAGACGTATAACTAATTATCACGAATCTTTTTCGAATTTTGAAGATTAATTTTTTGTTGGAAAGTATGTACTTCAAAGGTGTTTTGATGAGAGTTTGATTAGGTTCTGATTAATTCTATTTCGTGATATTCTTACGATAATTCGGAAATACAAACAGGGCGTACGCGCGTAATAACGTTTAACGTTTGATTATATTTGAAGTGGGTTTTTGTTTTTACGCGTAAATATACTTGTAGTTCATTGGTGCTGTGGATTACTATGGTATTTGGTATTGGTGGAATGATGTTTAATATGACTGTAATAGGTCGGTTTCACAATGTATCGTCACCGGGAAATAGCACACTTGAGAACCTGGAGGCCTTTACAGTTTCACTGGGTTTCTGAGAGGTCGCTGGGCTCTTAGAGTGCTGAATACTGAACCTCTATAAAAGTAATAAAGTCGTTCATGTGTATGTATGTGTATTTATTTAAATATGTGGTTATATCTCTTTTCTTTTCCTTGATGATTACGCCTGCCAGAATGAAAGAAAGCACTTAAGATACAAGCATTAAAGACATTCGTTGACGAAGCCTTCCAGTAATATCAATCGACAAGCTATTTCAGAGTTTAATTGTTGTACAGGTAAATTAACATCAGCCCTGTAGTTCTGGGCTCTCAAGAATAAGACTACGGTATCCCCTGCTTGTCGTAGAAGGCGACTAAAGGGGCCTCGGGTTCACTGGGCAACAAGGGTGAGGGTTCGAGTCGTCCACCAAAGTGGACCCGGGAAGAAGGCGACATCGGCTGGCCCGTGTCGCCTTGCGCTGCGAGGGCACAGGGGAGGGAGTAACCTCCCCGGGACGTGCTCTCCTTGAGCACAGTGCAGAGGGGCTCCGGTGCGTTCCACTGGAGATCCCGGAGCCCCTCGTCATGCACCGAGGAAAGGGCCACCGGAGAGGTTTTAGTGGGTAAAACCCCACATAACCGCCGCCTTCCCCAGATGGCGGGGTTATCTTCTGAAGATTTCCTCCCCGTCAACAAAAAAAAAAAAAAGGTAAATTAACATGTCACAGATCCTTATTATACTTCTTAAAATTTTGCAAAAAGTATATTAAGTAAAAATAATTCATTATCATCATCATTTCAGCCGTAAAACATCCACACCTGGACATAGGCCTCCCCCAACGATTTCCAAAAGGAGCGGTTGTAAACGGTCTGCATCCAGCTGCGTCCTGCGGCCTTTATGAGGTCGTCGAGCGCTTGCTGGTCCGTGGTCTCCAATCAAAAACTTTTAACCCCATCGGCCCTCTGTTCTACGCGCTATGTGCCCTGCCCATTTCCACTTCAACTTGCTTACCCGGCGAGCTATGTCGGTTACCTTCATTCGTCTACGGATCTCCTCATTCTTAATATGATCTAAAAATACATGGCTTAAACATTATTTTTTGATGTTTTCCTTGATTCATTTATTATTTAATATTTCAAACTGCTATTATAAATAACAGCAGTAAGTTTTCCGAGTAAAATAAGGTTTTACTTAAGTAATTACAGAACCAGAATAGGTATGAGGTTTTTCGATGGCAAACCGCTATAATTTACTCAAAGAACTTTATTTAAGCAAAAAACACAAGCAAAAAGGGAACTAAATGAGTTCCTTATATTAGAATTTCGTGGAACGACAACACCAATTAGCCTAAGGAGCGAGCATCGAACAGCGCGGCTTTGTTAGTCGACGAAATTTGGCACGTCTCGGCTATTCCCGTGGATCTGATAGACAAGCGTGTATCCGCGAGAGACCTTAGCGATCTACTAGCGACTGGTATACGGGACTTTAAACAATAAATGTTTTAATACTTATATTTTAAATAAAAAGTAAAGGAAACACGATTATATATGTATGTTTTCACTAGAGCCGTGGTAGCTTAGTGGCCGGTCGCCTCTAGTTGCGATACTAGCGACCCGAGTTCGATCTCCGGTACTGGCAGATTCAAATTCAGCATATCTTTTTTTTTTTTGTTGACGGGGAGGAAATCTTCAGAAAGATACCCCGCCTTCTGGGGAAGGCGGCGGTTATGTGGGTTCTTACCCACTAAAACCTCCCCGGTGGCCCTTTCCTCGGTGCATGACGAGGGGCTCCGGATTCCAGTGGAACGCACCGGAGCCCTCTGCACTGTGCTCAAGGAGAGCACGTCCCGGGGAGGTTACCCTCCCCCTGTGCCCTCGCAGCGCAAGGCGACACGGGCCAGCCGATGTCGCCTTCTTCCCGGGTCCACTTTGGTGGACGACTCAGGCCCCCACCCTTGTCGCCCAGTGAACCCGAGGCCCCTTTTAGTCGCCTTCTACGACAGGCAGGGGATACCGTAGTCTTATTCTTGAGAGCCCAGAACTACAGGGCTGCGGGCTGGTCTGCCACCGGCCCGCCTGCGCCATCTCCGAACGGGATCGGCCCTCTCCCGATCCCGTTCTGCGGTCTCCTTCTGGGTCATTACTGACTCGCAGAAGGAGACCAGCGCCTTCCATTTGATTTCCCCGCCAGCGCAGCCGCTACTGCCGCCGGCGGGGAGAGGTCTTGCCCGATATGCTGGACCAAGATCCGCCGCTCCGCCTCCCACGCGGGCAATAATGGCTAGCGTGTGCTGCGCGGAATCCCGGTCACAGCCACAATGGTGGCATTGCGCGGTCGGTTCGCGCCCTATCCTGTTCAGGTACTCACCGAAGCACCCGTGCCCGGTGAGTACCTGTGTCAGGCGGTAGGTGACGTGCGCGTCATTCCTCCTGCGAAGCCAGGCTTCGAAGTTCGGCAGGAAGGCACAGACGATGCGTTGGCGCGAGCAACGACGCTCCGTGAGCCGCTCGCGCCAAACCTCTATCGCCCGCCTGTGCTCCTGCCGACGCACCTCTCCCGCATCCAGGGGCGGCCCGGCCCCGCCGTCGACGGCCCGGACGCGCGTGTACACACGCGCGTCCAGCTCCGCCAAAATGTCGAGCGGGAAAATTCAGCATACCTAGCTAATCTGCGTAGGTTCGTCAAACAAAAAGTAGTATGTAGTGTTTAATCAGATATCACTGAAAGTAAGACAGCTTATTTATTTATTTATTTATTAATTACACCAACACAATGAACATTTTTAACAAACAATACATAAAACAGTGAAAAGTTGTGAAGTTAATGCCATCGCAGTTATAGGCGTAGACTGCAAGCAATTAATTGGCGAGTGACAATGTTAAGATAAAAATAAAAAGAACACAAAAGTAAAAATAAAACTAAATTTGAAATTAAAAATTAACTAATAAAAAAAAAACTATTTGTAGTTTAGTGAATGTTTATACATACTTATACTAGGAGAAAAGAGGTCGATATCGTCCGTTTTTGAAAAAGAGTTGAATTCTGTACTAATTCTATTTAAGGGCGCATTCTTACCTAGGTTCGATCGGAATAAACTGCTTCTCAACAATTGGTATCGTGAAGGTCTAGGTAACCGCGACGGTACAGTAAAAGCTACGGCGGAGAGAAGCTCAGGGGTGTCAAAAATGCCATTTGCAACTTTATAGAGGAATTAATGTATATTATTTTTTAGCGTGATTAATGTTTTTGTTTTTACTCGTAAATATACTTCCTTTAATTTATGTGTGTAAATTTAGCTTATCGTGTCTTATTAAAAGTACTGAATAACGTATTAACAAAGCTTGTTCCTAAATGTGCCCAGCAGAGGAGTTTGTTTTTGTGACGCACAATCTCAGTCGGTATTATTTAAATTAAAGGCTAAAAACCGGTCCCGGCGTGGCGGTGCGCTTTGAGGAGCTCAACGTAGTGAAGAGGGTTGAAATACGCGCGTTCCTCTCGCATACTATCTCGAACAGCCATAAGAGATTCGTTTTTATGGCGTTCACACGTTCAAATACAGTGAGTTATAAGAACGAATTGTGCGTTCTAACACAGTTGGCACAGAGAAGTTGGCCTTTACTGCTTCACCGGATTGAAAGGTGGCATAGCTCTTAGATCGCATAGCCTGAACCTCTATTAGGTGGTAACTCGACACAAGGGTCCCCCTGGTGAGGTGTAACCTCGGCTTGGACGGTTACCATTAATACGCGTTAGCAGTCCGATCCGAGGGCGCCCGAGAGGGCCGAACCACGACTCGGTCGGTAGCTATTTTATTAACAAAACTAACTTATATGTCACTTCGGGAAGCGTTAGCGCTGGGAGAAGAAGTGGCCGAATAAACTCCAGCAACGCTCCTAACATCTAAGGGGTGGGGCCTGCCCATAAAATATCGGTAATGCGCGAGGATTATTCGCAACTTCCGACGGTCGCGAATGGACGCTTTGTGGATTTGTAATTCGTGGCGGACTGTGCCTTATACTCTCTTTACAGAGAAGGCCTGTGCCCAGCAGTGGGACTTATATAAAGGTAACTTTAACTTAACACATTTAACACAGAGTAGAGAAAAGAGGCATTGATTTCTATTTATCTCTAAATCTATATATTTCATCAATATTTTAACAATCTTGTCTATCTAAACTCGCCTAGCCTATATTCTTAAGATGGACTATGCAAATCAGCCAGAGATCAGAGTCTGCTATCTGCTAGTGAGGTTTGTCATTTATCAGTAGTCATTATAAAACGGATCTATTACAGCCAAATCATTACCAAAGACATCAAATACTAACGATTGGCAGACCAGTGGTACGCTATCAGTAAACTATAGTGCTACCAATGAACTAAAAGTCATTTAAAACTAGCAAACATTGAGGAATTTGATAGTTTATGAGAGATGGCGCAACTTTTAAGTCGTTTAGCCTGAACCTCTTTAAGAGGGGGCCTAAAGGTCCTTGGCTTGGACGGTAACTCTAATATCATTAGCATTACAATAAAACAGTGCCCCAGAGGGCCGAACCACGACTTGATTGATAGCTCTTTTCAGTAAACTATCAAACTTTTTATTAATACAATATAAGTTTAAAAAATGTAACTCGCCTAGTGCGATTTAGCCTTTATAGGAACCCTAATATAGGAACTAAGTATTCGTCATCATTTTATCTTCAGTAAAACAATAATTTATAATTCTAGAAATTGTCTCATATTTTTTGTCTTTAACATCCATATAACGTTGATCTTAACGATCAAACATAGCTAAAAAATATTCTCACTTTCAATATGGGATTACACCGATTTGTGTTATCATTCCGTTTCACAGGAATTGTGTAAGAGGAAAAGGGTAAGGTATAGGTGACGTTGACGCATGCGCACACTGGATACTAATACGTTCAGGTCAAATCATGTCTGCCGTCATTGCGTCTGATAGGGACCATTTATTTTATTATATAGATAGTCGTTTGATACTTTCACGTTAGTATTATTTATTTATTTTATTACAAAGGCATTAAATATCTTTCTTTATAAAGGAACAATCTATATATATATATATTAATGTTTGTCTGTTAGTCCTTTATGGAATCATTAACTATGCATTTGATCATTTGACGATCTTCATCAAATTGTTGTGCGTGAGTCTATGAAGGTTTCAGAATTGGTAATAACAGATGTTTGTATGTAAAATATAATAAAAGATTTTTTTTTAGTAAAATCAGATTTCATAAAACCTCGGTTGACCGGAATGACGTTTAGTTGTTCAGCCAACGACAACTTCAAACTGAAAATACGTCATATCATAAATGTCAATCATATTCCATTACTGCTTCTTTAGCAACAGAAAAACACTTTTTTTAAAAAGTAAGCAGTTATTTTTATTTAGTTGAGTACCTCTACACGTGATTGGCATTTCACATTAACACATATTTCCTTGTCGAACCCATTATGGTTTAAATAGAGCAAAGATATTCCACATTAGTACAAAACTAAATACTATATGCGTCGAATACAAAGGAAACCTTGTTCGTGAACCATTGAAGGCCGACTGGCGACAACGAGTTACATTACGTACGTACTGGTAATGTACTCGAGCACATATCTCAAGAAGTTCATGGCTACTTTTATTTTTGACTGAGATAAACTCGTATCAAGAAGGTCAAGGACTCTGTATTTGGCGCGCGCCTCCCGGTAATGTTGCCAACATCTCTGTACGAACAAACTCGGCCATTACCTAGCACTTTGTTGTTAATTTGGCTAAGATATTAACTTTTTAATTCATTCATGAAAAACTATTCGACATTTTAAAAGTTCAATGTTTGTTTATATAATCTGTATTAATTTTATTAGTGTGCAACTGTCAAAATGTTACCATATTGGTTGGACCAATATTGACTGGACTTTTTCGGATGTCCTATTTACAGCCGCCTTGGTGATTTCCTTCGTGGCCAAATGAATATATCTATACATATGTACGGTAGTTTTTTTAGTTCGCATAAGGTATTCACCGTAGCGCACGAATTAGCATTTCGATGCTGATTCGCTGTCGGCGAATCGTGTGTCCTTGGAATAAGGATGTGGCAAATGGTCGTCTTATCTGCCCGTTCGCACCGCCACTGGCCTATCATTACTAAATACAATAATGCACTATTTTAAACATGGCTAGAAAGAAATCCGAAAAATTATACATTACTAAACAGTTGTTTCAAGGTTCGATCAAGAGATAGAGTTACATTAGTGCGTGTGTACCTTTTTTTTTTGCTTACGGGGAGGAAATCTGCAAAAAGATATCCCGCCTTTTGTTATGTGGGGTTTTTACCCACTAAAACCTCCCCGGTGGCCCTTTCCTCGGTGTATGACGAGGGGCTCCGGGTTCTCCCGAGGAACGCATCGGAGCCCGTCTGCACTGTGCTCAAGGAGAGCACGTCCCGGGAGGGGGGGGGGGGAGTAATTCCCTTTCCTCTGTGCCCTCGCAGTGCAAGGATATGATATATATGACCTCAATATATGACCCACAGTTGGGCACTGGCCTTGTTTGTGAAGAGGGTATAAGGGTACGAATTTTTTTCTGAAACATGTGGATTTCCTCACGATGTTTTCCTTCACCGCCGAGCGCGTGGTGAATCAGCACATAAAATTGCAACTACAAATTTATTGGTGGTATTAACGATTTAGAAAACAAAATGTTTGTAGGTTCCTTATGGGTTCAATCGTAGGTTAGGAATGTGTGAGACAAATTTTTTTAGCCTTGAAATGTGACAAATTTACGAATTTTATAGCTTCTCAATTTATAGCCCGGCGAACGGTGAGCTAAGGTCGTATTTATTTTTATTATTTTTTTTATTTTACATTATTAATTTTCAATTTATTGTTGTGTTGTTCTCATCTAAATCAAAAAGTGTCACAGTTTTTGATGTCTTGCAAATTTCGATTTTTGATAAGATCGTTAGCATTACTTTTTTTTACAAATATTAGTAGTATTCTTGTTAACCATTCCAACTACGCTTAAGCCTGTGCTAGGAGATAGTTCATGTCAATAGTCAATTGGTAGATTCGAATCCATAACCTGACGTTTCGCAGACCTTACCTTAAAGAATTACAGTATAGACGCTTCAGAATTTTTTTTCTCTTTAAAAATGCCTGTGATTTTTGTAACTTCACATATATCAATGAACAACCGCATGCTTTTAATAACTACGATAAATTATTCAAATCTTAAGTGCATGTGACGTAAAATGTCATTTCCGCATTTGTAGTAAAAAAAAACAATTAAATTATATCACAATCATTTATTATCTGCTTCCGGAAGAGCCTTGTGACCTCTGTCTTTGTAGTCGTAAAAATCCGGACGAGGAAGGCAACCCGAGCTCTCTTTGTTTCATTATTATCGTATCTCGACAATATCCTGTCATGTTATTATAATGTGTACACAAGAAATAACTAAAAGTCATTTTTTTATTGGAACGAAGTTCCTTACGGCAGGCTTGTAGGAGGAAGAGGTTAAGCTACGCGACCGGACTGAAAAACTGTGATACTAAAACCGTAAGAAAAATACATAACCGAAGTGCTATAGTCGCATACACGACGGCTGAACCCAACTATTAATCATATAGTTCTACTCTCTGATCACAGGTGGCGCTTTTACAAATTATCAATAAGTAATTTTGATTACTAGGTTTTTTGTTTTATTTATCTTAGTTATTTTCTAAAATACTACATTTATTAAATACTTTTATCTACTTAATTAAAAATCCACCAGAGAAATGAAAAAATCATTATAATATATATAAAGTCTTCTTATGATATATATAAAGAAATTTAAGAAATGTTTTGTGCAAATTCTATGATGTCACCCACAACAATTGATCTAACAAAGGCCCTTAACACCCCTCTCGGCTCTCTGAAGAGAGATATCTTTGTTTTTTTTTTAAATTATGAGAAGTGTTCAGAGAAATTGTCTGTAATCATGTCAGGCGTTAAGTACCACTACGTTAGGATCACTACCTGTTAATGTTAGGATAGTCTCTCACGCGGTCCCAGTGCAAATTGGCAAACTCACACACGTTTTGGTAGAAATTATTATACATAGACATACTGGTTCTTTCGTGACTTTAGTAGCCTGCATTAGGAATCACACGTGAATATGGAACTCAAACCATGTTATACTGGTCATAGCATCGTTTTACATCTTTCGGTTTACATGCAATTTAATCTAAGATTATTGCAATTGCTAAACGTACATTGACTTTAAAAGTTAGCAGCAAGCATAATCCATTAAACAAAAGTATCTATTAGTCCTTTGTTTCTTTGTTACGATACACGTCATAATGTAAATGTACCATGAAACACTCGTAAATATTGTCTTAAATACCACAGACTAAATAAAGCGGCGTACACAATAAAGTTTACGCTGTATATAAGTTAACGGATTTTAAAAAAATGCTCTAAGACTTGAGAAAATGTCCGAACCAATATAATAACATGACAGTGAAACGATATTTGTTTTTTTATAAGCTTTTATTTTCTTTCACTCCGATTGAGCTGAAATTGATGCATGTATAAATTGGATGACATAGAGCTTATCTGATGATGGAGCTGGAAGGTGGCCACAGGAGCTCCGTGATTAAACGACGCAACCCCATCGAGCTTGGGCTCATTTGACTCGTATTTTTCAGTTCATTTTATTAACAAATAATATAAGTTTGTTTTTTAAAAAGTTTATTTAAAATAACTTCTTAATAACTTTTTTAATTAATTCTTGACTGTTACATGTTATATGTTTACATATTAAGCAAAGAATATAACGGTATTATAATCATAATTTTAAAACACTATGCACGCTTTGAATGCTTTAAAAAAATACCCAACTTGAAACGCCTTCTTTAGTAAATTTACTTACAATTCAAGCGTTTGACTGCCAAGTCTAAAGAGCCGAAAGAACTATGAACTGTTGTTGCGTAGATCGAACCAAATTAATAATTGTTTCCCAACTCCCCACATTAAATACGACATTGGTACTCTAAATTATTATCCGTGAACTAGCAACCTACAGAGTCGTGGTTCGGCCCTCTCGGTCGCCCTCGGATCTGACTGCTTACGCGCATGTACTGTCCAAGCCTAGGTTATCCTCACCGGGTAGAGTTGTGTCGAATTATAGTATAGAGGGTCAGGCTAAGCGGCCTAAGAGATATGCTACCTCTCAATCCGGTGAAGCAGTCAAGGCCAGCTTTCCTGGCCAATCTGTGTAGAGTATAGACCTAAGGCATAAGTCATAAAAAATAGACATAAATAATAAAACTCATCTGATCCTAATAAAGACAATAATGGTTCTCTATGGCCCTCCTACTATTTAAGACTGGACTAGTTTTGTTGCTCTTTGCTTTTGTTTAAAAGAAAAATAGTAAAAATACTTGTTAAGAATAAAAAAAAGGTTTCTGTAGGCATACATTGATTTTAGAAGTAAAAGAAAAACAAAAAGATTAAGAAAAATAAAACAAAAAGAGCACATCGCGGATACCAATTTCGGCACGACGGACCTTTTGAAACAGACAGACGAACTGAAAGTACAAAGAAGCCTATTCTGCTGCGCCTGAGAGCCGAGACAATGCGATGGGACCGCGTTTAGGGAAGTGCGTGACCTGCCTCATAACTCGTGGTCGGCGACAGAGACGCGCACCTTATGCTAATTTATACAGCGATGTCGATAATATCGATAATGTTACGAGTAAGTTCAATCACTCGGGATTTACGAAGATTTAGTCTATGGTCGAATGGGTTGTGTCGATTGTATGCACGATAATTATAAATATCTCTCGGCGATATAAGTAAAATACACGAGCATAAAAAAGCAAGCTTTAATAATAATATAATGAATAATAATATATATATTTAATAGGTTATATTTAAATAGTCGTGAATGAGTTTCTTCTTTGTTTATAAATAATAATTTCACATAATTTTTCACATTTCTTAGAAATAATTCACACATATTTCTTTTTAACCCTATATAAAAAGAAAATAATTTTTGCTAGAATATTTGTCACTTTGACTCTGTATAAACTAAGATGGCGCGTGCAATACAGTACACGTGACTTATGTGAAGTTTCTTTGACAGTTCAGTCGAAACAAACATTTTTATCAACAAAAGAAACACACAAAGTGTTCTCTATGCTTGTTTTGCTTGGACTTAGACCAACACACTATCCAGCTATATTTGGACACTTAAAAACTTATAAACGTTGTATACAAAATAATTTTTATTTTATAATATTTAAAAAAATTGATTTAAAATGAAAATATAATAATTAATTAATAAAAATGATAGAAACAATAGGAAAAAATATTAGTGGATCATGTTATTGGTAGTGCAGCTACATGTTTCATTTGTATTAAATCTTATTTTATAATTTAATTATTACTATTGCTTAAGTATTCTCGCAAATAAAAAGAAAATAAAATTAATTACAAGTTTAACTTTTAATGCCTTTATTTTGTTTGTCTTAGTTCTTTATTTTATATTAAAAAAAATTGTTTATGGTACAAAGCCCATCACTACTGCGGTGTGCTCCAAGCGTCTGGCGGACTATGAAAGTGCATTGTACACGTCCTGGAAAACCTACGTCATGCAACGTACCATTTATATGCATGATGTGATATTTGCTTCGTGATACAGACGTATCTTACATTGATTATTAATATTTATAACGAATAAGGAAGCATTCGTTGTTGCCATTGTTGGAACATAGAGTTAATTAACAAATGCAGAATTGGACATGCAAGTGTGTTATGCATTTAGAAAATTTGTTTTATAATTTTGTGTATACAAAGCTATATGCTTTTAAAGAGTATGCTAGTATAACCGTTCTACCTACGATCTGAACGTCGAGTTTCGAATTACAGTCGGGTTAATGAGATCAATCACTTAATAAAAAATCACTAAAATTTTCCCAGGTTTATAGCAATAGACTATATGGGAACTAGTAAGCTATACAAAGATCGGATAAAGATTGCTATGTCTATTTACACTTTATTTGTATTCCCGGAAGATATTGTATCTTTACCGGACAAAGTAAGGCCAAGGTCTTAGTAAACTCATCTTCAATCTCTATACCAAAATGATATGTATACATTATATTACTTATCATTCCTTGATTATTCATTTTTTTTAAAGAACTCTAGTATATGATTTTTATAAATCGGATTAACATTCTTGTTAACCATTCCGACTAAGGCTGTGATATAGAGATGGTTTTTGGAGACTATTAACGTAGGGTAATAACACCCCATGACCTATGGCAAACTTCCAAATTCCATTGACACCATCTTGATGGTTGGCACCAAAATTGTACGTTTTTCGCGTAACTTCCTTCCACGCACTTTCAATGTGTGGAATTACACTTATTAGTGGTATTGCCAATCTCCCTGGAGACCTTTAAGGTGCCTACCACTTTCTCAAAGTCCGGTGACAAAGCTACAGCTCCTTTGGTATGGTGGAAGTTCATGGACGACGATGATCATTTAAGATCAGATGAACCGAAAGTTCGCTTGCCCTTTGCCTTTAAGAAAAATCAATTCTATTAAACATCAATAGATTCCAAACAATCTACGGAATAAATGATATATTTAAAAAACCTTAACACAAATAGTATTCAATAATTCAAGACAGATTTGAAAACAATGAACAGGACACGCACATTTGTTTTCAAAGAGCTTCTTTGTGACAAAAAGTTAAGAACGACCGTTTTACATGGCACGCTCGACCTATGACGCTTCTCCGAAATAAAACAAAGGAATATTTCGTATCTGACGGTCCTGTAGACGACAAATATATTTTTAAAACTTTAAAACTCATATAACAACGACAGGAATTGATAAAATCACGACGTGAGCACTAGTAACATTATATAGTTTATGACGTAACTTTAAAATTGCTTGTTCTTATTGTAAGTACACGGAAGTCGTTTGAAATTATTATCACAAATACATACATATTTTTCATATTAACAAAGTTTATTTAAAACCACTAGAAAGTTTGATACAATACATTTCTAGTGTACGATTTTAGCAACATTAATAAAATATTATTGTATTGCTGCTATTAATGACCGCCCTCTAATCAAATTAGACGTCAGGGTTCCAATTTGAAAAAAGTTTTTTTTCCTTAGAATAAAAATAATTTTGTACGTATGTGCGTTTAGGTGTATATTGCGTGTGCTGAGATGATATTAAAACTTAGACAAGTGTGTAAAATTTAGTGTTTAAGTACATTTTCAGTAATTTAGACAGAGAAGCCACTTTATTACTCTTATTTTAAGCGTCAATAGCCTAATGGTTTAGGGTACGGCCTGTGAATCGTAAGGTCGTGGGTTCGAATCCACCATTCGACTATGGCCGTGAACCATGTCCTAGTACAAGCTTAAGCTTAGTTGGAATGGTTAACAAGATTGTTAGTAATATTTCTGAAAAAAAAAAGAAATATTGCTAGCTTTCCTTTAAAAAAAATTTACAGAGAATGTAAAAAAATAATAACAAAATGGCATCAGTGATAAAGTGAGTAAATATCTAAATCTTCTCCTATATACACGAAACAGATAACTAAGTAGTGCAGTAAGCATAGCTGTCTCTAATAAATAAGATGAGACCATATTTAATTTCGTTCAAGAATATTACTTAATACCACCAATATAAACGTGTTGTGTGAAAGTCTGTGATCTCTGCTTGCTCCTCTACGGTACAGGTACGCAGAGACGAGTTTTTTTTTTTAATGACGAACTACACAGATTGGCCAGAGAAGCTGGCCTTGACTGCTTCACCGGATTGAGAGGTGGCATAGCTCTTAGGTCGCTTAGCCTGAACCTGTATCGCTAGTAACTCGACACAAGGGTCCCTCCGGTGGGGGGTAACCTCGGCCTGGACGGTTACTATGTTAAACAGAGACGAGCGTGAGAGCTTGTATGTATTGGTTTTGCTCTATTTATTGAAATGTAACGGCTTGTGTGAAATAACGAAATGCTGACAATTGAAACAGAAGAATTGCGCGTGCGCTGCTAACTTTAGAAAGGGCCTTCTATAACCTCACCTGAATTAAATAACTTCACGGGGAGGAAATCTTCAACAAGATACCCCGCCTTCTGGGGTATAGGCGAGGTTCTGTGGGGTTTTTACCCACTAAAACCTCCCCGGTAGCACTTCCTCGTTGTATGGTGATGGGCTCCTGGATCTCCAGAGGAACGCACCGGAGCCCCTCTGGACTGTGCAGGAGAGCACAATTAAATAACCTATACTTTGGTGAATGCCTTGACGCAAATACTATTACAAAATGATTTCGGTCATCAATTACTCAAAATATACATTTATTTTTATGAAAATATGTAAGCCGAATGACGACCTCGTACCACCAGCATCCGACGATCTAATAAATTGAAGGTCAATGTCGTGACAGATCATTAGTGTCCACTACTGACAGATATCGTCCTCGTAGACACATAGTTTCCATTAAAACACATGACGCAATCCAACGTCTGTAGCACTACGCTCTCACATATTTTATACCAATCACGGTAAACACGGAGATAGCAATCGCTATCCGCAGATTATTATGTCCAAAAGCGACAAGGAGGACACCGGATGCAAATTATTTAGAGAATATTTTTTTGAACATTAAGAAATCAATGAACCGGCCATGCGAAACTTAACGCTGAGTTTCTAACCCATGAACGTTATTCGATGTTGGCTATAATATAGTTAAAACCATTCTGACTTGACCCCCAACCTAACAGAGACAAGGTGAGTACAGAACTGTTTCAAACCACCTTATAATTTTTTTATGGGGTATAAACTAGTGCTTGACCACCATCCCAACTGATGTTAAGTGGTGATATAGTCAAAAGATGGCACTTGCTAGTTTAGTAAGTGCCTATTCACTTTACTGTTGAATGCTCCTACGTTGTACTTGGACGAAAAGACTGAATCCAACAACTTGTTCCACTCCTTTGCTGTACACACGATGAACGATGACTCAAATCGCTTGGTTCGGACGCGCGGAACATCGACTATAAAAGGGTGGAGACCCGCCGAATGTCTAAACGTCCGAAAGTAGAATGGGAATGGGGGATATATAACACTTCCATATTTTTATTTCACTTTTTTGTAACAATTTAAACTTAGGTTGACATAGGCGGTCTTAATGCTTTAGTGGCATTCTGCAACAGTCAAACTTGGGTGAGAGAGAAAAACGTATTGGCATGTGTAATCATTGAGGAAACGAAAAGAGACATAACCAAAAGAACTTTACTTTTTTTTTTAACGGGGAGGAAATTAAACCTCCCCGGTGGCCCTTCCTCGGTGCATGGCGAGGGATTCCAGGATCTCCACAGGAACGCTGCACTGTGCTCAAGAAGAGTACTTCCCGGGGTTGGGGAGGTTACATCCTCCCCCCCTGGCCCCTTTTAGTCGCCTTCTACGACAGGCAGGGGATACCGTAGTCTTATTCTTGAGAGCCCAGAACTACAGGGCTGATATATAGAAACCTAGTTAAACACATGAAGAAAGTATATCAGTAAATGACAAATAATAAGTAGACGATAAGTGATATACGTCGGACTAATCCCTTAAAAATATCCGTATTGATAGCACTTTTCAAATCCGAAAAGACCTTCAGTAGTGAACAACGCGAATAAGAAGTATATGTGAATAAATGCATTTTTGTTATAGTGTGTTTGTGCGTGTGATCAAGTGTATATCATGTGTGTACGTTCATCCGTTACGTTACCATGTACATTGCAAAGTTTTCACTCATACCTTACCGCGGCAACTTCGTAGTAGTTGCCAAAGCGCTTTTCAAGCGGCGCCATAATGAACCCGACGACACAGCCAAAACACGTACGAATAATCAAAGAGATCCGCTTGTAAATTTATATCTACGTGATTGAATTACCAAAAACAACGATTTTACTTATTGCAGAATAATTTTTGGAACATAAAATCAACTTTATTTTGTTACTATGTCAAAGATTGCATTATTTAATCGCTTTATTTTATCAATAGGCATTAAGACGCATTGCAGGTTTCAATCTTTGTTGTGGATTTGATAAATACTTCATTATAAAGTTACAGCCTTTATATATGTCCCACTGCTGGACACAGGCCTTCTGTGTAAACAGAGTCTAAGGGCGTAGTCCGCCACACGGCCCTAGTGCGGAGTGGCATACCTCACATGTCTTTGAACCGGGGATCGAACTCGGGTTACTGGCGTACTACGCAACTTGAGGACTGCCCGGACACTGAGCTACCGCGGCTCTCCTCATCCTTCCTTATACGTAAAGCAAATTGACTAGAATAATTTACCCGCTTCAGTCTTTTTTATTAGCTGATTATAGTTGTTACCCCGGCTTTTAAAACTTCACCGGGTTAAACGTCAGTTTTTTCCCTTGACTTCGTGCCATAACAGTCATTTATTTTACTATGATAATGTGCGTTATGTGCACCAAAACCTGCAACTTCATCTAAAATTAGTTAAAATTGTAGTCAAGTAAAGGCTTAATATTTATAAAAAAAAGTGACATTAAAGACTCATATTCGTATCTATATACTGCCAATCATGCTGACTATATACTCAAGGACCAAATTACATCTGTGGTTATTGTTTTTTTGCGAAAGAACTTTATATTTGAGTATGTTTCTGGAACTAAGGTCCATATTTCGTTCCAAGAAAAAGTCTCATTTTGTTTATATAATTTGCAAGTTCCTAAAAGCCACATGACATTATTGCAACACGAAACGAAATATAACTGTCAAGTGGTTATTTATTTCGAATCACCCGAGAATGTTTATGGCCCATTAGAAAGTCTTCAGAAGGGCGAGAAATTAAACAAGACAAAAATATTTCAAATCAGTTTTAAGGGGACTCGAAATTTTTTCGTTGCCACTAAGGCTACCTTTTTTGCTTGTTCCACCAACCCTGCTCAATTTAAATAAAAAGTTTAGGGATGGGATATGCTCTAAAGTATTATTTAATATAATATAAATAACATTAAATCATTTTTTAATTAAGTCAATTATATAATAATCTTATCTGAAACAGGCAGAATTTTGAATATTGGACAAATTGTAAATTTGGAACGTATAACAAAAATAAAGCTAATATTACATTTTCGTAAAAAGAAGATAGATTTTATTATAATATCACTTGAAGACTCGGTGAAAGAATTTGAGGGTCAGCATATTTTGGTTCCCTATTATAATTTCCTTTATTTCCAATAGAATAAGTGTTTTAAAAATTCGTCTATCATCTAATGCCATAATCACAGTGTATGTATCTATAAACAGAATGAAACGTCCTTAGGTTAAGGTACGGTCTGCGCACGTAAGGTCTTAGGTTCGATTCCACCATTCAACTATTGACGTGAACCATCTCCTAGCATAAGCTTAAGTTTAGTTGGAATGGATAACAATAATGTCAGTAATAAACTATAGCTACTACTGGAATTATTGTTTCAATGTTTATATATTATTATGTATTCAAATTATTACTTACTATAAATGATTTTACGATGTTTTATTAATGCTTAAACTTCATTATAATAGCAATATTAACTTCCGTTATAATTGAAGTTAAAGTTTATATTGTACCTTTAAATACAATCTATCTACGTTAATATATATAACATAATTTGCTAAATTATACATATATAAAATTGCATTTAACTATTGAATGATGTTAGCAATTGAAATGGAAGGCGCTGGTCTCCTTCTGTGAGTCAGTAATGACGCAGAAGGAGACCGCCGAACTGGATCGGGAGAGGGCCGATCCCGTTCGGAGATGGCGCAGGCGGGCCGGGGGCAGACCGGCCCGCAACCCTGTAGTTCTGGGCTCTCAAGAATAAGACTACGGTATCCCCTGCCTGTCGTAGAAGGCGACTAAAAGGGGCCTCGGGTTCATTGGGCGACAAGGGTGGGGGCCTTTGTCGTCCGCCAAAGAGGACCCGGGAAGAAGGCGACATCGGCTGGCCCGTGTTGCCTTGCACTGCGAGGACACAGGGGGGGAGGGAGTAACCTCTATGAGCACAGTGCAGAGGGGCTCCGGTGCGTTCCACTGGAGATCCCGGAGCCCCTCACCATGCACCGAGGAAGGGCCATCGGGGAGGTTTTAGTGGGTAAAAACCCCACATAACCGCCGCCTTCCCCCCAGAAGGCGGGGTATCTTTCTGAAGATTTCCTCCTCGTTAACAAAAAAGCAATTGAAAGATTTTGAAACCTTTTGGTGCTAGCAAAGCGACATTGCTAATGTGAAATCTTATATGTCAGATTAATTGAACACACTGTTACGTAAATAGAAACGGACGCATTCGTTACTCGAAAAGTAAATTTCCAAGTTTATCATTTTACTAAAGAAATCTTACTTCATTAACAGATACATAGAAGCTGGAGTTACTAAAGTTACAGCTTTTATATATGTCCTACTGCTGAACACAGGCCTTCTCTGTAAAGAGAGTATAAGGGCATAGTCCGCCACGCGGCCCTAGTGCAGATTGGCAAAGTTCACATGTGTTAGAAAAATTTTCGAAGACACAAGACGATGTAAACCTTCACCGCCGAACGCGTAGTAAATCAGCACAAATAATTGCAACGACAAACTTATCGGTGCCGGCACTGGAATCGAACTTGGGTTGCTAGCGTACTATCCAACTTGAGGCGACCACCCATACATGAGCTACCACGGCTCCATGGAGTATTAAGTGTTTGATTTATTTTATAATTGAAGAAATATTCAAAAATTAAACCAATCCAATCAATAAGTAGTTTTATTTAATAAATTGGAGTGAATTCGAGAAAGTGGGAAATAGAATTACTGTACACTGATAATCCAATAGGTTAATTTTGAAATAGAATAGGAGTGGTGGCAACATCTGCCAGAGGATTACGCTATTATTGTACAACGTCGCAAATAATAAGCCTATATTATGTCGATAATCGATAGCGAAACGACAGAAGACCATCCCTATAGATTGAAAGTCAACTTACAAGTGCAGGTTGGGTAAGGTCATGTGTCACTATCCCATAAGCGTGTATGTGTGGACTGTGCTATCCGATTCTCTCTTACACAAAAATTTAAAACTTATTTTTTTGCCCTATTACATAGTTAGAAGTTAAAGCTTTTTTTTTCAACAATGAATGAATCGATTATCTTTCAAACGTGACAAGTAATTTTAAGTCTATGTTCAATGCATCAATAGTCTAATGGGCTAGGACACAGTCTGCGATTCGTAAGGTCGTAGGTTCGAATCGACCGGCTATTGACGTGAACCGTCTCCTAGCACAAGCTTAAGCTTAGTTGGAATTGTTAACAAGAATGTTAGTAATATTTCTGAAAAAAGAGAAAGAAATATTGCTAGCTTACTTTAAAAATGTTCATTCAAAGTTCAAAATTATTCTTTACCGCCATTCCGGATAAAAGACAAAAGCCAGTTTTTTCTAAAAAAAAAGCATACAAAGTAAAATTCTCTCCATCAAGCTTATTAGGCTTATCTCAAAATAGACAGGCGGAGAGTCTGCTAATTTACATAAGAAACAAATTTCACGGCTAATGACATTTCATTATGAACCGATCTATTACAGTCATATCAATAATAATTTCATAACGAGCAAATTTGTCAAATACTAACATATATGCGATTTGTGTGGCAGTGGCACCCCATCAGTAACCCCCAGTGGCACTAATGAACTAAACAGCACAGAACTTTTCGAAAAATAGATCACCAATTTTTGGATTCTAAACTTGGTTTTGAACTGAGCCGGCGACGTAATAACTCCTTCAGTGTAGCAGAAGTCTATTGGCGTAACATCTAGGAAACAAACAGCTTACCAAATGTGATACTTTCTCTCGTAAAATATCACAACTAGACTCTTAACGGTGGCATATTTTCCAGCAATCTTTCAAAGGACTCCGTAGGTGATATACGGTACATAGACTGGAACAACCAGCAAACTTGGTACAGTCTTTACTGTGGTCATTTTAATCACAAAAAAACTGTCACTGAACGTTCATTCTAACATAATTGATTTAGCATACTCATGGCACAGCTAGCTTGCAGAATTTCATTCCTAGAACTATGTTATTTCAAGCGAACGAGCATTATTGTAACAGAAGTTTTGCAACTTCCTCTATATATCACAACTTGCTTTCATAAAAAAGTATACTTTATGCGCGAATATTGCAGACGCGAAAAAAATATGGCGTGTCATTTTGCAAAGAGCAGGTGCGGGGACGTAAATCCGCACGAAACCGTACAAGTTGGCAGGTCCGATAGGGTAGGTAAAAATTTTTTTGCTTATAAACGACACCTGCATAACTATCCTATCGCGGAAACTTTATTCCCTGTCCACAGTACACTGATTTTAAACATCGACAATTACGGTTTTAACACAATTTTACTACATGTAGTTTTTGTTTAAGTCAGGTTTTATTTTACTAGTTTAGTTTAGTTTTTTTAGTATTTGTTTTAAATTTTCAATCAATTGCAAGATGTACGTTAATCTTCTCAATGTTTCCTTCGTATTTCACTAGTACACTTCACGCTTGTGAAAATTATCTTGACTCTATAGCTTAAAAGTTAAGTTCGAATTTACGGCCCAGTTGGGGGTTCGAGACCCACTCGGCTTGCACTAACACATTTCCGTTTTCCGTTTCTTAAGTTAAAAAAAAAGCAATAATAGCCGAGTAATAGGTAAGTGGTTCGACCTATGATCTGATACGGGATCGAAACCCTGTCGCCTTGTACCAATGAACTGTCGTTTTTTCGGTTTTTTAAGTATAAAAAATACTTGCCAACATTTGTGTCCCGTGTATCGCGATGGAATCACCACATAACATAAATGGGACCTAATAAGCTTTGGGAAAATTGGACAACGAAAGCTGTTGCTCGAAATTGGATGTGATATATATAACTGACTAATGAATATTTAATATATATAACTTTCATATCATTCGTATTATATGATAAATGTATCACATCACTTTCCAAGCGGGTTCGATGAACGAAGTGTCAACAAAGTTTTATCTCCACGTTATCATCGCACCGAGAGGTGTTTAAAGTATAATCAGTCAACAATACATCCCGGAGTAAGTCACAATCGTGGCACCACTCTAATGCACACCCATCAACCTCCAGCAGCGTCGCCACAAAAAACAACTGCACCCCGTCGTAACTAGCTTTAATATTACATTAATCAATTACTCATCAATCAATTAGTCGTCGCACTGAAGCCCTAGGCGTGAACATGCGAGACGAAGACCCGGGAGGTAAAGAACAGCCAGCGAAGACGGATCCCACCATTCTTACAGATCTCAATTCAGCTTAATTATATAGATAGGGTAGAGGGATGGGTCACGTGAAACTGGTCGGTGCCACATGGTGCGTTCAGCGGGCGAGGGGGCGGGGGCTAGGCGTGGGAACTGCGCAGGCGCACATATGGAGCGCAGCTTTATCTCAGCATGCATAATACGCGACGCGTCCAATAATAATAGTTACACACCGACCTCATAATGACCGAAAGCTCGCACATTTAGATTATGTTTAACTTACGTTTAGGCTGTTTACTCGGATGTGATACATGCGACTGACGAAGCGCTTCTAAAGAACCGTATCCGCGAGTAAACATAAACAAAAGTTAGCTTTTTTATGACTTAAGGTCTCTACAGACGTAGCTTTCTTACCAGAACGTCAAAATGATCATTTAAATGAAATTCAGGGCCCCAAGTCTACTTTTTGCCAATGCCAATTATCATTCCATAATTACCAAATACATCAAATACTAACATACAAATAATCGGCGTACCAGTGGTACGCTGTCAGTAAGCTATAGTGCATTCAATCAGCTATTTGCCAGTGAAAATCCTTTCGAAATCGGTACAGCCGTTCCAGAGATTAGCCGGAACAAACAGTTAGACAGAAAAATTATAACGTTTTTTTATGAATTATAAATGAATTAATAAAATTATTTTATTTTAAGAATATTTAATAGTCTATCGTGCACAATTTATTTCAGTTAGCTAGCGTCTTTATCTTCCGAGATATTCAAACTTTCTTAACCGACCCTTTATTTTGCTCAAGGCTATATTATTAAAAATATTATTATGCATGTATTAAAAAGGGGTTATTTTATCATTACAAACGGACACTCTATATTTAATATAAATAATTTATATAAGTATAGCTCTCAATCGCATTTTCTATATACTTATTTTTAAATCTCAATTTTTAAAAAAAGAAAGCTAGCAATATTTCTTTTTTTTTTCAGAAATATTACTAACAATCTTGTTAACCATTCCAACTAAGCTTAAGCTTGTGCTAGGACATGGTTCACGGCAATAGTCGAATGGTGGATTCGAACCCACGACCTTACGTTTCGCAGGCCGTACCCTAAACCATTAGGCTATTGACGCTTCAAAAATTGAAAACTGAAAACTCCTCGTTAACAATAGTACACATGTATAACTAAGTGGGACACTGAATGACAGACATTAAACTGCTTTATTAACGGTTAAGTTTGGCTTGGGTTTCGTCTATAGTAGATAGTAAAGCAATCATTTGTGGAAGACTGAGAAAGACAGACGAAGAAAATGATTGCGTCAAATTGGTAAGTACACCAGATCTGTGATGCACTATGTAATTCATAGATCTATTTATGAATTTGGAAGAAAGAATAGACGTTTGCCACGTCCGTACAAATTGGAAATTCGTAATAATTTCTTACTGTCTAAAGATGCCCTTTAAGGGTGAAGTGCCTTTATTATTTACTAGCAATCTACCCTTACTTCAACTTATTTTACTTTTAATTTTTTTTAATGTAATATAAGCGGTAAACGAGCAAGATGGGTCACCTGATGGTAAGTGATTCACCGCCGCCCATGTCACCAGCGGCGCCAGTGTGTTGCCTACCAGTGCGTTACCTAATTAATTTAGAAAATGTTAAATTGGATAATAAGTAATATACTTACATGTTGCAATTGTATTTTAGCTAGCAATACATGGCACCCAGATATTGTTGTGCGCGGTGGTTGCTTCCAATGATATCTTGGTGATTTACCTGAACCTTATTGTATCTTTGATTCATGATTGATCATTTAGTTGAGGATCACATAGGCTTGACATTGTAAAGAATAATTTGGCTTTATCGGTTTGTAATCTTACTTCTAAATGATTTTGTATAAGGAATGTCAGGATGCACCTATCCGTAAAATCAACCGATCAAGTCGTGGTTATCGGGCGCATTTAGATCTGTCTGCTTATGCGTAACATAGTAACCGTCCATGCCGAGGTTAACCCTCACCGGGGCGGGGGACCCTTGTGTCGAGTTACTAGCAATAGGTAGATAGGTTCTGGCTAAGTGACCTAAGCGCTATGCCACCTCTCAATCCAGTCAAGGCCAATCTGTGTAGTTCGTCATTAAAAAAAAAGGATGCGCCGTTGGACGGTATTCGTTAAAATTCTTTAATAATGCCGTGCGAAATAAAGCGAGTGTATTAGTTATTGGACTACTTCATTCCACAAGGCCTTCAAGTTATTACATATATTAAACAATTTTGTCATAGTAAATTATGATTCGAAGTTATGATATACCTTATGAGTTAAACATTTAGATCTCAAGACTTCTCCAATAATACACTTGCGTCTGTAACATGCTTTAATCGGATTGTGGACATGGACTTTCTGTTCTTCTAATTGTTACAAACACACACGCTACCCGTGTGTAATCTCAGTCCATTTTCTAAGAAATTCCATTTGACAAATGCGAGTGACGAAATAGAACGTGATTCTAAGAAATTCCCCTGAATAATTTTCTACGCGTCTACAGTATAATTTTAAAACACGACTTTCAGAAGTCATAACGCGAACAAAGTCAGGTCCAAGGTAGAATATTTTGATTCATCGCCTGGCAGTCGCCCAAAACGGCACGCTCTTTACGACCTGTGTTCGAACATTCGTTCTCAAAGGTCTAAATTTTCTTATGAGCGATGACGTAGCGGGTGCAGAAATTTTGCATGCATTTATACATAAGCAGATAGTTTTAAAGTGGATAAATAGAAGTAGATCGAGCTATTGCATTAATTATAACCTTCTGGTATCGATTCTGGTTCGATATAGATCACTGAGATATATTCTTCGCAGTCAGGCAAATTTGGACGATGTATATTGACTATTTGGTTGTTTTCTGACCCATTAAAAATTAGTTTCCCATACATTTTGTAAATCAGTACAACTCTTATGTCGCGTCAGGCGTAAAGTGCCCCGTCGCGGGACATGTGTGACCACTACAATGAATAGGCCACAACACAAACTACGCCCAGCCCCACCGCATTATGTATTCCCGTCGGACGCAGTAGATAGTCGTGCGCCGCGCGCGACAGCTCTGTGTGATGTTCAACATATTAACTAATACAGTACAACTCCTAATTTCTCTACAGCACAGCAAAAAACTCCTTTTTTGAAGTCGATTAAAACAAAAGTAGCCTAAGTTCCTCCTTGTTACATCAGCTATTTGCCAGTGAAAGTCCCGTCAAAATCGGGATAACCGTGCCAGAGATTAGCGGAAAGAAACACAAAAATTCATATGCATTTAGTATTTTTGTGTGTTAGTAGTAGTGGTAATTTTAATGTTAAAAACAGACACTTGAATTTTATTTATATGTATAGATTTAAAAAATTCTTATCCATAGTATCTGTATGCGTAAATATTTGATATCAGAACGACAGTTTGTGAATAGGTTGCTGTATTTATACAGTCATGACAACAATATTGCACTGATATCGAAAATATACAACACGGGATATGTTCCCGGAGCACGGCTATTTAGTTATGATAAATAAAGGAAATGACTAAGTTCAATTTGCTACCACAACTCATGTTCGTTACTAGCTGTGCCCGCGCTGCGATATGCATTTAAAAAGCATACAGACAAAATAACGTATAACTCTAGATCTGCAAGCTTTTACAATTAAAATAAATAATTTTCAAATTTTAAAAATGGTTGGTGGACATGCATTACATTATGTCTTTAAAGTAGCTAAATAAATAATTAATACACTATTAGGTAAAGTTTAATATACTTACGTGATTTTTTTTATATACTTTCTAAGCAAGTACTTGACTACGATCCCACCTGATGTTAAGTGGAAATGCAGTCCTGTATGGTAAGGCACACTAGCTTAGTACATTCATTCTACAGGCATTCCTATTCACTCTACTCTTGATAATACCCACATTGTAATCGGAGGGAGAGACAGATGCGGGCAAACTATTCCAGTCGTTTGCTGTGCGAATAATGAAAGACGAAGCAAAGCGCTTCGTTCGGCTGTGAGGGATGTTCACAACAAAAAGATAAAATCCTGCAGTCCGATGGTGGAACGCGGATGGGGGAATTAGATCATGTAGTTCCTGAGCACACTATCCAAAATGCAATCTGTAGAAAACCGAAAGTCTTGCTACCTTGGATTATATATTATTTAGAATCACTAAGCAGTTTAAAAGTTAAGCAGGAAGAAATAAACATAAAAAGTCATTAATATACTATATACATATATTTATGACCAAAAATAATAACCGACTTCAACTCGAATCCAACGTTAAACGCTGTTACGCGTGTTTACGAGTTATCGTAGGAATTTTGCGAAATAGAATAAATCAAAACGAACCAAATTCTCATCAAACTACCTTTGAAGTACATCCTTTCTATTAAAAAAATAATCATCGAAATCGGTTCGCGTTATATTTATTTATTTATTTATTTAATAAGATACACCAACAGCATTACACAAGCATACATTGTTGTAATAATCAAGTTTACAAACTAAGTCCTGTTGTGTATGCCAATTACAGGTGTACACAACATTCGCTATAAAGAAACGTAACGATTTTATTATTAATACTTACAAAAATATTGTATCAAATGACAAAGTAATAGGAATATAACCACTAAATAAATTAAATTAGCCAAAATCACTGCACACACTAAGGTGCGGAAGACCTTGCGTGAATTAGAAAAAATGTCAACCGACGTGGACTTAGTGTTAAGAAGGTTATATGCAGCGGAAATCCTTGGCAAGGGCGAGTGTGACAGAAGGTTGGTTTTAGATTGCGGCACATAAAAAATCCTACAACAACGACTCCTTGGATATTTGAATGGCACTCTAATGTGAATGTTTTCGAGTACCACTCTACTTATATTGTGTTATTCGTACATTCGTGGCGCACATACTTGATGCAAATATTGCACTTATATGGTTTTCTCATAGATATTATTGTCAGAATTGAAATAAATTTGGACCACACAGGAAGCACCAGCTTTCAAATAAAATAAATATCATCAAAATCGGTTTACCCAGTCAAAAGTTATAATTAACAAACATAAAAACAAACGTATATATGTATACTATATATGTAACTGGACATGCAGGGTTCACGCCCTTATGATATAACAGATAGACTCACTATCGGCATGCGCCAGGGACGAATTTTAGCAAGTGATATTTTGCACGTAACCAGAAAGCTGAAAGAACTCCCTAGCCCATGCTCGTAAAGTCAAACGCTTTGACACTAGGCTGATGAATTTAGTACTTTTAAGATTAAGTATTTATTTACTAGGATATTTTTTTGATCACTTAACTTCAGAAATCCACTCTCTCGTCTGCACGTTTTTTATAAAGACCCAAAAAATACTGTTACAAATATATTTTATCCTGGCTGCAATTCGAAGTTAGCACTACGACTTAGAAGCCAAATTATCGTTACTGGATGCCCCAATCTAATGTAAACATTAGTAAAATTACAATAATTTATTATTATCTATACAATTAAAAGGCAATAATAAATGAATATAAAAAGCTTATAGTACTTAATGATTCTACTAGATTAAGTTGTTTTACTTAAATTAAACTTTTAAATCAACATTTTTACAATTACTAACATATATACAAGCGGACTTTCACGACTGAAATTCCTCTATACTGACTTAAAACCAGCCAAGAGATTTCCAAGGAAAAAAATTCCTTTGTTTCAATCCCCTCAAAACGAGTCAAAGAGAACGGTAGTCTCTCCCAGATTAGACCTACTTTAAACACTAGGATTCGTCGCGTAGGCTTAAGCACAAAAAGCATAGCTATAGTATACTATACGTTGGATGACGAATATACGGTTTATAAAGACGGGAAGACATGAAACGGGGAAGAATTTTAAGATCTTTGAGAAATTTTAAGCTAGTTTCAACATGTTAATTATTTAAGTGGTTTGATTATTATTTTTGTTGCTGTAATTAAATTAATAAAATTGTATTGTAGTCCGTGCGGTATGACAGGAAGAGAAAAAATTCACCAAAACTATGGATATTCGGTCTAAGAAGCACGATGGTAAGGGAATGTGTGGCTTGAACGAATGTGTTGTGTGACAACTCTGGTATCGTTACGACGATACCAGAATTGTCACCTAAATGGTAACCTAAGAGATATGCCACCTTTCAGTACGATGAAACAATTAAAGTAAGGTTCACTGTGAAAGTTCCTCGTAAAAAAAAATACAATAAAGTTTTACACGCACACAATTACACAATTGCACGTCACACACATGATGATGATGATATGATTTTATCCCTAATGGGAAAGGCAAAAAGACTTTAGTCCATACAGCCATGTCTTGAATAGGAGAGTTTTGGTAGTTTTAACGGCCGAAGCCACGTCTTCATTGTTTTTGATCGTAAAGCCGAACGCGCGCGCGCCACCCCCTAATTAAAAATATACTTACTTTGTGACACACAATTACAGATGACAATAATACTCAAACGCTATAAGTATCATTGTCTATGTCTTCTGAAGTTTTTTGCAATTAGAGTAAACAGTAAAAATGTCTATTGTTATAGTATAAAATTCTCTATCGCATTTACCTTGTGAAGTGTTATGAAGAATTATTTGGAATCATCCGTACTGATTTCCATTACTGCACATCGTGGCAAAATTCCAAATTCTATAGACGCCATCTTTATGGTAGCACAACCACGACCGTAAATTTGTCTTCTACGAACTATCAACCTGTGGAATTAACTGTCTGTTTTTTCCAAACCTTTATTTATATTATCTTTATTTTTTCCGAATTTCCCCATTCCGAAGGTCCCCCTTCAAGAAACGAGACTACCCCCTTGCCAAAGGCCGGCAACAGCACGTCCAGTGTTCTGAATGTCCACGTGTAACAGTCACTTGAGATCAGATGTTTATGGAATAAACTAAAGAAGTAAATAAGACTCTAGCTAACGATAATACAAGTGTCCAACTTACCAGATGTCCAATTACATATTTGGTCATTGAAAAAACTTAAGAATAAACGGGCTATGTGCCTTTAATAGTCGAACAAACATATATTTCGCTCCTATACTTGCTTTTCTGTCCAATAAAGTTGATAAACGCTTAATCGGTTTTCCAGGAACCACTTTTAACGATGCCCTCTCTATCTTTCCAGTTTCAAGACAGGTGCTAAGAAATACTCTCCAACTGTAGTCAAGAATAGATTGGCAAAGTGCATTGCTCTCCGACATAACATCATAAATCAAGCCCAATTAAACGTGTATTTTAGTTAGTGTTAGCGTGACAGATAAGATGTATTAAAGTACATTTATCTCTTGTTTAGGGAAAGCTTAATTATCTTTATGGGATAGTTTCCTAAAATCGTATCTCTGTATTCAGCGGTACAAACATCTTGCGTCAATAATTGCAGTTGATTTTGAACTTTATACTTCAATTAATAAGGTTCAAAATCAATTTAACTTGCTACACTGTATATATGTGCGTTACGCATAGTATATTAGTATGTCGTGTAGATGCGACGCACAAGAGCGGTCAACGCCCTGGACCTATGCCAATGGCAACAATCGCGACCATAACTTTCAATTACTCGTCTATTAATGCATTGCAGGTGATATATTGGTTTCGTTACAATGTAAGCCTCTATTGATGTACAAAGAATAGATATGAGCCCCTAAGTCTGGTATTGTCACTGAATTTTCATTATGACAACCGACAAACTACAATCTACTAATTCATAAAATCAATTTTTGGATTACAATATAACTACATATTTGGTATGTTCGAGATTATCTATATATGTAAAAGAGAAAGTGTGTGGGTATGTTCCATGTAGGCTTTCAAACGGCTGGACCGATTTCAATGAAACTTTCAGGGAATCTTCAGATTAACTTGGCGAGTAACCCTGTAAAGTTTGGTGACGATCGGAGCACTCCCCTTTTTGAAATGCCAAACAAGCCATACATCGTACATTAACTTGAGCCCGATATGTTTTTGTATAAATGATAAGAATGATATTGTATTTACTGATATGTACATGGGTGAAGGTAATGACCTTCACCCGCTCGAGGAGAAAATAGAAGAGAATGAACACGGAGATAAATGAATAATTTAATATATTGTGAGAGTTAAATTAAACACTTAATGATGTAAGTTTATTCTTTACATAAAATAAAGCAAAATCTAGCCCGGCGAAGGAGGCTAGATATGCTAGTTAAATATAAGAACTACAACAATATTCAATTCAAGTGTCATTGGTACGTTATCGGAAAGCCATGGTGGCACAAGTGTACTAGCAGATATACACTGACATAGAACGTTTATTTCGGCACCATTGTAATAGCTGGTGCTAAGTGGTTCATTTATCCTTAAACATCTACCAAATGGACAGAATGTCCGTTGCTGACTTATAGAGTTGAGTCGCCTGCTCAAAAGTAAATGCAGAAGTACAATATTCAAATCGAAATTCCATGAGGTTCTGGTACCTCCCCGATAGTGGTGAGCTATTCGTACAACAGAAGAAGCCGTTGAAGTGGTTCTAGCATTGTTGGATTTATATCTACGCCGGTTATAACAACTTATGCCTTTAGCTTGACAACCCAACTCTTTATAATAGTTTGTGGGCAAGTATAACTTGGGACCAGGTCAACCAATTGCTCATTTGCCCGTTTTCAGCAGATTTAAATAAAAGAAGGTTCTCAATTCGTCTGCACGTTTTTTATTTTTGTTACCTTATAACGTGCGACTAAGTGAACCGATTTTGATAATTCTTTTCTTATATGAAAGCTAGTGTTTCACTTAAATTAGTTTGGTCTCACTTAAATTTGGTCCAACTTTGGCATTGGGATCCATGAGAAAACCATGTAAGTCTTAAATTTGCATCAAGTATGTGCTCCACGAATGTGTGATAACTCAATATCACATCGACAGATTTCGATAATTCATGAGTCAAGTGTATCTCACACTTGACTTCTTCAAGAGTAGTTTGATGATAGTTTGGTTAGGTTCTGATTAATTATATTTCGTAATATTACTACGATAGTTCGGAACTACAAAGAGGACGTCCACGCGTAATAGCATTTAACTTTTTCGTGATTTGATCTGAAGTCGGTTTTGTGTTTTCTCGTAAATATACTTGTTCAAAATAAAGTAAATCATAATAGCTTATTTATTAAAATCCTATTTATTTCTTTACTTAATTTATATAATAAATACAAATTTGACAAAAAAAATACAAGATTGATCAAAAATGACTGGCAATCGTATATCATATAAACAGAAACAATAGCAATGTGGGAGCAAAGCTTTAACCACGCGGAAGCAGCGATCGGCCATCGGTTGGCAGATTGCCAAGCCCAGTGTTTGGCAGATACGTGGCATTGGGCCAGCCAGGGTCACGAGCGGCCGTCGCACTCCCGCCCTCACTTGCTGTCAAACAATCACGATCAACAATGCATTACGAATAGACGTTTCAGTATTGACGGACTAGAGTCGCGACAGCGCTTTCCTAGTTTTTGCATATATTATCAATATTTTATCACTTAATTACCACGCTTTTAGAGGTGAAGGAAAAACATTGTGAGAAAAACTACATTTGAAGTCTGCCAAACCGGCCTAGGGCAGCATGGCGGACTATGTCCTTATACTCACTGATAGAGAAAATCTGTGTCCCAGCAGTGGGATACGTGATATGGGACTTTGTGACTGTAACTTTAACTCATTTAATACCGTCATGTAATCTATTTATGATTATCAACTTTATTAAAAGGATTTTTATTTAAAATTCAATTAGGTGTCATGTTAATTTTATTCCCATTGCAGCCTGAGTTATACCGTGAAACTTCTAGATACCACATCAAGTAGCGCTTGTTGATGAGAAAAGATGATTATTCATTGAAAAATAAACTGAACTAAAGTTACAATAGTTAAAAAACGAGCATGCTTGCGACTGTAGTTAAACTTCTAAGCTTTATCTCTATGCATGTATATATAGATATGTTTATGTACATATATTCACAAAATATAACATATACATAGTTGTTCAAAAGCAAAACGAAAATCTCCTCTCACTTGTCACACTCTCTCTCACGTCTCACTTGTACGGTAATATACGCAACGCAATTGTCTTACTTTCTATCTTCACTATCTTATATCTCCGTTTCAAACTTCCGTTCGCCTGGTCAAGCACACTTTTCGTAACGCATTCGACTTATTATCTTGAGTAGTAAGACCTCAAGATAAGCGTGCGTAAAGAAGTTTTACTTCAGAAAGATATACGCACATATGCATATGTTTTCTGTTCCGCTTATCTCTGGTTCGTGGTTCGGCCCTCTCGGGCGCCCTCGGATCAGAATGCTTACGCGTAACATAGTAACCGTCCAAGCCGAGGTTACCCCCTTGTGTCGAGTTACTAGCGATAGAGGTTCAGGCTAAGCGACCTAAGAGCTTTGCCACCTCTCAATCCGGTGAAGCAGTCAAGGCCAGCTTCTCTGGCCAATCTGTGTAGTTCGTCATTAAAAAAAATGAGTTTGACGTTAGACTAAGAAAATCAATTTCAATTTTTTTTAAAACTACGTTTGTCAAATGGTTACTTAGTGATGAATCAATAAAGTAGTCGATATCCACGTCAGAAAAAAGACATTTTTAACTACGTTTACAAGATTTACGGCAGCAATTTTTTATAATTATGTCGATTAGAACAAAAAATATCATTCATATTTCATCATTATGTAAATCGTATGTAAACATAATTACCAATGAACTTTGGACTTTGTTTGGTACTTTTTATTGTAAATGATTTACAATAAAAAGTACTAAACAAAGTCCGCTCATCCATTTCCTACATATATTAAAAATCACAAGGTTAACAGCACTCAAAAATCATGTCGCCTTACGAAAGTCACATGTATGGGTATCATAATGAAAACTATGGATTATAAAATAAATAATTCTTAATACAAAAATCATTAACGATACGAAATTTTAAAAGGGTTTCGTATCGTTAAAAAAACGAGTTATAATATCTCAACTTTAAGGAATTGACTTCTCGAGGATAAGATAAGGCGAAAGGCCTTATCTTCCCGAGGGTGCGTCGAGGGATGGGCTCTGTTTAGAAATGGTCGCTGTGAAAAAACATAACAAAAAAGATTTCCGAGTCACTTACAACCCAGCAGGTAGTCAGCTATAGTCCTGGGGAGCTTTGTTATTGCACGAAAGAATAATATTTCACTAGCAATTGGCAGTAAATGGGACTTTCGTAACAATGGAAGGAGAGTTTCGTCCGTCGGGACGGTGCGTCGGCTATTTAAACACGCACCACGTGTCCGTCAAAATGTTTGCTTAGGTTGAGTCGTAAAACGCAATGACTGTAGCGCTGTGAACCCCCAAGGTTATTTTCAATTTACATTATTATTGCCAATTGCCCGAAATGACTTTCCGAGCAGACGTAAATTGGAAATAGACGTGAACAATCTGTCGGTTTATCTGATATAGTACTAAAAATAAGTGAAACGAACAAACTGACTTCAAATAAAATATATAATTGTAACGCTTAAAAGGAATTCCTTTTACTAAGAAGTAAAAGTCTGAGTGCCAAATTAAATTCTACAGTTTTTTTTCTTTGAATAGACTGAGCAGATTAGCCCTGATAACACAGCTCTTAGGTCGCATAGCCAGAACCTCTTTGGTGAGTAAGTAGATAGATAGATATATAGATAAATACTTTATTGAACCAAAGTATACGTAATTAACAATTTGCAAGAAAGCCAGTAAAACTAAAGTTCATTAAAATTACCAGTTGGGATCCAAACCAGCAACAATCAAACGACGCACTTCATTCATTTAAGATTTTAAACAACCAATTATTTTAATTGTTAATAACAAACTGTAAATAATTTTATAAATCAAAGAATCGATTGGCTTTCGATTCGAAAGCAGTTCAAAGTTATTTCCAGCGCGGTAAGCAAACACATTATTTATTCTCGGGGTTGAAAATAACTCGACCGAATTCGAAATAGTGCACGCTTGTGGAAAATAACTTTTTAACTTCTATATTTCACGATTGGTACCACCAACGGATATTATATTTGTTACGAAATAGAATACACTGTTTCAGTTATTTGTTTGTGATGAAATTTTGTCCTGAATTATTAATCGGCTTAAACTTCGTCTTTAATTTTACTATATTAATATATTATATGTAGGTATATATGTCCCGCCGTTGGGCACAGGCCTTCTCTGGTCATAGTCCGCCACGCGGTCCGAATACGATTAGCCAGACTTTACATGTCCTATAACGTTTTTATTTCAATTCCTTAAAAATTGTATGTTTACTCACGATGTTTTCCTTTACCGCTGTGTAATAAATCGGCACACGGCATTGGATAACCTTGTGTTGCTGGTGTACCATGGAACTTACGGCAACCGCCCGGGCACTGAGTTACCACGGTTCTATTCATTATGGCCATTAATAAACCAATTTTTTTTCGTTAGAAGCATTTGGTTTCAATAACGTTCTATTAGATTTTTGTCGGCTTTACTATACTTTCTTTTCCGAATGAACTACGCTTCACCTGGTTTTTGAATGGTGGCACATACAGCTCTTGGTAGAATATTTGTTGATTGTGATTTGGTAGGTTTATGACAATACTTAATGGAACCTCCTCTGTTTTTTGAAGGTTCGGTTAAATACAGATAAAGCGTTTCACCCGTGTTTCCTTAATTTTTGCGTAATAAATTTGATTTGAGGACGGTTTTTGTTTGAAAGATGTAGTAAATTAGAAACGTAATACTAGTTTCATTGAAGACAAAATATAATTAAATATTAATATTGCTTCTGTACGTGCCATTACAGATCCTTGAACATAATGGAGCGAGAAGTGACCACAGCGCAGCTCTCCGCCGCGGTCCATTACGCTTCCGAAACAGTTCGAGTGCTCCCGTTTGTCGTGTGCGTTTATTTACGCAATGCCCGCGGTGTTGGCCGACTTCCAGGAGCAAACGAAAATAGCTTTCCCGATGTCATTGTACTACGACCAGTAGAGCCCTACTACTGACGCTCCGTGAACTACAACTTTAGGAAACGTCCCCACGAGATGACAACTTAATATTAGATCTCCTTCATTACACGTGATCGTGTTTGTCAGTTTGAAATTCATCTCCATTCTTCTCTAACATTTTGTGACGAACTCATGATAACGGTTGTTGAAGCTGGCCGCTAAAGCTGCACTGGAGTTTCTAGAGTTGCGTGGCTCTAATCGCGTTAGTATTCCGATCCGAAGTCGCAAGAGAAGGTCGAACCACGCGTTGGTCGATAGCTTTTATCGAAAGACTATCTAGACATTCAAATAGCTATCTTTAATACCACTTCAGTTACATCATCCGGTGACCGAGGCACGTCCTCGACGACTTGGACGATTAGACAACACTTGTTTAGGCTAGATCTCCAAAACAATTCAACTAAGCGCCCCATCGGTCTCTTCGAAGAGCGCTATAAACTAATAACCGTTTTAACAGCTTTACATACAATTTCCCCATTATTAATGTTAGGAGCGTTGGTGGAATTTCATCGCCCATATCTTTTCCCAGGACCAAAGCTTCCCGAAGTGACACTCAAAGTTAGCTTAGTAAACTCTTGAATGTTCCTTACTTTATCCGTGTAAAAGCAACAGACCGAAACGTGGTTCAGACCTCACGGGCGCCCTCGGGTTGGAATGGCCACGAGTATATATAGATAACCGTTCAAGCCGAGGTTACTCCCGGGGGGGGACCCTTGTGTCGACTTCAGGCTAAGCGATCGATGAGCTCATCTCAATTTGGTGAAGCAGTCAACGTCAGCTTCTCTGACTTATCTGTGTAGTTTGTCAGAATAAAACCCAATCTAGTAGTAGGAATAGCTGCGCATGTGTATAGTCGCGGACGCAATTGTTAATTTATACAAATTACGAATAAAGTGTTTTTGTTTGTACTTTTTAAATTTGCACGTTCTCTGTTCAAAATTACAAATAAATTAATAAAATAAAAATACAATACAAGACTACCTATTAAAATAAAAACAAACTAGTTGTAGTCAATAAAAAAGAACTCAAAAATTAATATACAATGAAAGTTGATTAACATAAAATTTAGGAACCGACTGTACTAGGAGCTAGCGGGGTATCGGTGCGCGGGGCAGAGTACGACAGGAGAGCCAATAATTACTTACGCATGTCCGCCCTCGCCCGCTTCACTCCCCTGTAATACCATATATTCGACTTCTGCGCATTAACAGTCAGCGCTAGAGTTATTTGTCGCCAACAATACAAGATAATTAGCCAAGTTAAATATGTTTAAAATTTGTTATTTATTACTTACCATTGATTTCATTAACAGTGATAAGATAATATTTACCTTTCACATCTTTATTATAAACTTGTCTAGAGGCTTATAGATCCACGTCCAAATTTTTAATAGAATCTATTTAAGCGTCAACGTCAGGACGACGAACAAAAGATCTTTTTTAGTTAACTGAAGACGCTCCATCAAAGTAGAAAAAGATGGTCAACAAAAACCGGGACGGTTCGTTCGTCCAACCCTTTTATTTTGCCTTCGTCTCGCTCTTTTTACTTTTATTCTAAAAATATCGCATTCACGAACCCATTTCGAAAGGAAACGTGATTCTCACCAAGGTCAAGTAAATTAGTATTCGTATGGTGTTCTCGCTGTTTGACCGGACGCTAAAACTCGTTAATATGCTTTCTTGCCGATTTTTTTTTCTAACAATGATTAGAATTGCCCGCGGCGGACCTGTCTTCTTTAATATGTTTCACAGGTTATGTAATTTGAACGCCTTGGGAATGCGTCTAAAGCGATCTGTGTAGTTAGTTTCGTAGGGAATTTCTGCGTGTTCGATATTCGAATCGGCATCCAATTTGAATATCGAAGATTTCGTTGGAGTGATGTGACGATAAAATTAAACTGTTTTTTTTTAGAATCTATTTATTTCTGTAGTGTCTAGAATGCGCATAGAATTTATATTGTGTTACGAGAATACTAATTTTTAATAATTATAATATAATATTTTACAAATTATTTAGATGTTAGGGCAATGCAATAATGCAAGCTGTTTCGCCAGTCTACATTTTGCTTTATTTTATTTTAACAATAAACTTACATCATTAAATATTTATTTTAATTTTTTTTTTGGACGAACTAGTTGGCACAGAGAAGCTGGCTTTTACTGCTTCACCGGATTTGAGAGGTGGCACAGCTCTTAGATCGCTTAGCCTGAACCTCTGTTAGGTGGTAACTCGACACAAGGGTGAGGGGTAACTTATTTTAACTCCCACGATTTATTCGTTTCTCTTCGTATTCGTTCTCTTCTCGAGCGGGTGAAGAACATTACCTACACCCATGTCCATGCAAAATACTCCATTGTACTTCAATATGGTTCATAATGACATAAAAATAAACAACGCGTGTGTCAATACAAATTTGCGTTATAAAACAATAGAATATCACTATGGTAAATAAAAGCTGTATTTGACAGTACCAAAATAGGAGTGCTCCGATCGTCACCAAACTTTACAGGATTACTCGCTGGCTCAATCTGAAGATTCCCTGAAAGTTTCATTGAAATCGGTAAAGCCGTTTCGGAGCTATAGGAAACAAATCCACACACTTTCTCTTTTATATATATATAGATTGGGGTTTTTAGTGACTTATGGTGAAATATAGATATACATACAAGTTCTCGCGTCCTTTTAACCCCAGGGGAGTAGATAGAGACACATTTGACTTTCATTGATTGATGTTCACAAAATAAGTAAATAAATAATCTTATTCCAGTTCTTGTAAGCTGGTATTGCATGCTTTAAGCCATTATAAAACAAAGCATTGTTGATGTGTACATTAACTCACAGGCTTTTTGTAATCTTGCCTACCTCAAACAAATCCACAGGGGGTAAAATGTGCTTCCACGGCAGACACACCTATTGCTTTTGAATAATTGATCAATATATAACTTGGAATTATAATATAATTTAATAAATATAAAGCCAATAATTACATTCTTTCGATACATAAAATAAAATAAAGGACAAAAAAATACAAAAAATTTGTAGCCACAAAAAGGGGCATTTTTTGTGATTATAGATTTCTACCAAATATGCGTGTCAACCACATGACATAGCGTCACACATAGTACTGGTTTCTAGCCTACTTTTAAACAAATGAAGATCAACTTTTATTTTAATCTTTCATACGTACTTAAACTTTATCTCAAATATTGTTTTTACGTTCGCTTATAAAATAAATGTATTTTATTTTGTTGCCCTAATAAAACCAAATAATTAAAAAGGTTTCCGAGAGGTACCTCATATCTAAATTGTTATTTGAGCGAGTATAAAAATAATTTTACTTCTATGTAAAGAAGATTAATTATAGTATTGATAATATTGTAATAATTTTTGTATCAAACAACATTTATGTGGACAGAATGTCACGTAATCGCTATTGTCGCGCCGTGTGAAGGAAAAAATATTACCGGCTCAATCATAACCTCAAAGCTTGCATTGAAGAAGACACGATGTAAGACAGAAGGGGAGCGCGCGGCCGTTCAATGATGTGGCGCATGCGTGGTGTTCCCTTCGTACCAAGCGATCCACCACCAACGCTGCATAAAGCGCGAGGAGACCGGCACGCACTGACCCGTCCCAACATTAATGTACCGCGACACCCGGACACGTTTGCCAACCAGTGAACACCGAGCATGTAATAGGACAAACGCTAGAACGTAAAGTAGTGTTTCATTTGATAACTCAACAGCTATCATGTACAAGACGGTGCGACACGGCGAGAACAGTCTGCAGTACACTATCCTTCCGCAGACGGAGGAGGTGTTGACCACCAGCGGAGTGAAGGGCAAGGGACGGGACTACAGCCCTTCGATCCACATGCGCCGCTCGAGGAGAAGTCCCGCCGTGAAATTTGTCCTAATGATAACAACAGGTATTGCAATCGCTATCCTCCTAGCGTCCATTCCACTTTATATTATGGACGTGGCGTTACTCGCTCGAATGGACTGGGGACGTACCGAGGTCGCCACAAGCACAACCCCCAGTCCGGCCGCGAAAGAAATAGTGAAATCGCGGAAAAAGGAACTGAAAATTTTACCCGAATTCTTCTCTACTAAAAACACCAAACTCGATTCCACCACGCGATCTGCTGTAACTACGGGTGTGCCGACAACAATCGGCCGTGATAAAGAAACAAGCCCGCCGTGGACGACGCCTGCTTTAAGATCTTGGAAGGGTTTAACTTTGACATCCATGCGACCCGTTCCAACAGAGACCATGGAGGAAATTCCGCTTATTGGCACACCATCTGGCAGCGTGCGTTTGTTAGATAATTACATGTCTGTGAAGCCATGGGAAAAGGACATTATAATACGACCCAGCGTTACCCCAGAGGCAATGACTATTCGGAATGTATTCAAGTTTTATTCTCATTCATCTACTAAGTTGGATAAACCAGTTACAATTAACACTAAAGTGTTCGAAGACGTATTAATCACGACCAGGGCTACCATGACTCGATCTCCGCTAACCACAGACCCTGCAACGACTCTGCTGTCGATAGACGAAGACGAGGAATTCAAAGAGTCGTTAGAAGTTGATGAGGTGTTCTCACTGCCACCGTTGAAACCCGAATCGGCAGCTCCTGTTAGCGATTCCGACGAGGTGACAGTGTCCAAAACGAGCGGTAACGGCTGGTACGGAGCGCGCTGGCCTTTCGTGGACACGTCATCTTATTTCCAATGGACGGTAAGCCCAATTACTTATATAATGCTTTAATTTAGGTACAATCCGGTACTCAAGTACTATATAGTACGATACATTGCGTATTTCATATAATATGTAACAGCTGTTTAAGAAAGACTTCAAAAAATATAGCTCACGCCTGTCAGCAAGAGAGGTAGGCAGAGACAGTCTTCCGCTTGTACAATACGCTTGTCCGCTGGCACATTCATACACTTCATTCAGTTTTTAAGTTTCCTAACCTGCGTACCATAGGTTACCAACCTGGTCGATAAAGCATCTAGCGCGCCCTCTACCGGGCCTCTCGTCTCTCTCGCCTCTTCAATGCTCAATGTTATTAAGTCAACGATAAGTTTCTATGTAAAAAATAGATTTGTTCATTTTTGTCACGTGTTGTTATTATATAACGAATAATCTGATTTCTAACAAAATGTTGAAATAAAATCAAATCAAAAACAACATTATGAAATAAAACTTAAAAGAATACATCCTATTACCCTAACTGCTAAGTGATCAAAAGGTCAGAGATTCGAATCCCAACCGGCTTTTACCAGTATTTCTTGTACCACTTGTGAAAATTTGAATCCAACGTACTGCGACTGGATTTTCCCCTCCAACATGTAGGACTTGAACAGCTAGACTTTGCCAAGAAAGCAACAGCTTCAAAATCAATGAGTTTTTCATTCCATTTTATTAACGCCACGAGTTTGCTACGCCAATTGTGTGCATAATGAAGGTTGGCTGATAGTGGATTGGTTCTTTTTTTTTTTTTAAAGAAAGCTAGCAATATTTCTTTTTTTTTCAGAAATATTACTAACAATCTTGTTAACCATACCAACTAAGCTTAAGCTTGTGCTAGGACATGGTTCACGGCAATAGTCGAATGGTGGATTCGAACCCACGACCTTACGATTCGCAGGCCGTACCCTAAACCATTAGGCTAGTCTTTTAGTCCACTCGTGCCACTTTGGTTTACCGACGACATATCACTGGCACGCCAATCGTGTGTGTATGTAATAATATTTCTTTTAAAAATTAAGTCTGAATGTACAACTAACAAAACATGCAACAAATTGTGATAATAATAATGATTTATTTATTCAAGTAACTTAGTCTCATGTGATAGTAACATTTTTATCTTATAAAACTATTGTTAGTCGGAATTACACAATAAGAGCCGTGGTAGCTCAGTGTCCAGGCGGTTTGCTCTTGTTGCATAGTACGCTAGCAACCCGAGTTCGATCCCCGGTGCCGGCACCAATAAATTTGTTGTTGCAATTTTATGTGCTGATTAACCACGCGCTCGGCGGTGAAGGAAAACATCGTGAGGAAACCTACATGTCTTAGAAAATTTTTCTAAGGCATGTGAAGTCTACCAATCCGCACTAGGGCCGCGTGGTGGACTATGCCCTTATACTCTCTTTACAGAGAAGGCCTATGCCCAGCAGTGGGATATATATATTATATATGTAAAGGCTGTAACTTTAACTTTAACACAATAAGATTTAGGCTAAATTAAATTATATAATACTACTGGCTTGACTATGCTAATGTATTCCTTAACCTTATCACCCGCCATGTGAACGGCGCAGCATCTGTTTATACTGATAGCAATTGTTTACAGGTATTTATGATAATTTGGCTCGTTTTCCAAAATGGAATAAATCCAGTTACCCTCATACAACCGTCATATAGTACAGCAGAGTAGTTTGCTCAGTCTATTGCTTACGTTTAAATACATTACGTACACACACAAAATGATATTCAAACGGTATTTAACTTGAATGACAAAATGATAATTGAAATAAATAAATAAATCATTTATACCTCACCATAATCCAGTAACTTAAGATAAATTATAAAATTTAATACACATACATATGAAACAAGAGACATAATAACAGATAGATTTGTTTTTTTTTTTTTTTATTGACGAACTACACAGATTGGCCAGAGAGGCTAGCCTTGACTGCTTCACCGGATTGAGAGGTGGCACAGCTCTTAGGTCGCTTAGTCTGAACCTCTATTGCTAGTAACTAGACACAACGGTCCCCCCGATGAGGGGTAACCTCGGCTTGGACGGTTACTATGTTACGCGTAAGCATTCCGATCCAAGGGTGCCCGAGAGGGCCAAACCACAACTCGGTCGGTTGCTATTTCACGGATAATCCAAGGGACATTCAAAAACTAAACTAACTTTGAGTGCCACTTCGGGAAGCGTTGGCGCTGGGAGAAGAAGTGGAACAGATAGATTACGGTGGATTGACAATTGAACTAGGACGAATCCTGTGTCTCAAGTAATCAACCCTCCACCCCATTACATATTCAAAAGTAACATAACTACTAAAGAACACAAAATTAAGCTGTTTCGTCGTCGTAAAGTAATAATTTAGAGAAATATATAAACATGGTGGCATATTTGTAGCCATTAGATAGATTTGTAGTGTATCTGATCATTGTATCAGGTATACATCGGTTTTATAATGAAACGTCACTATCAAATAACAGACTGTTAAAGATAACTTAGAGCTTATGTAATTTCCTTCGACTTTTAAGAAAAACTTGCGCTCTCCGGTTGAAAAGTGTATTATATCTGACTCGTACAGACTAAATCATGGCGTATACTATGACTACTAGGCCAAGTTATTCGAGCATTTTAGGTTACCTACTGCGACTCACGTGTATAGGCAACATTAACTACAGCACAGCAGAAATCCGTGGAATGAAGGTATCTCAAGTGGTATGTAACATTGCTTGGCACGCCTTATGCAATGTATATTGATAGCCGGGGTTTTAATTAATAGGCGACGGAACTCCTTAAAAAAGTTATATAAAACACGATTGACTTTACGATTTTGAATAAATACTGGAGCAAAGTATATTTACGAATAGAAACAAAAAGCGACTTCAAATCGAATCAAACGTTATATGTTATGATTATTTCCGAAGTTTTGATATATTACAAAGTTCTGACAACTATATTCTTCAACTGTCTAATAACTACTTCTTTCACAGTCGTGCTCGTTTTTAATGACGAACTACACAGATTGGCCAAAGAAGCTGGCCTTGACTGCTTCACCCAAACACCTTTGCCGAACCACGACTCGGTCGGATGCTATTTCACGGATAATCTAAGCCCTGTAGTTCTGGGCTCTCAAGAATAAGACTACGGTATCCCCTGCCTGTCGTATAAGGCGACTAAAAGGGGCCTCGGGTTCACTGGGAGTCAAGGGTGGGGGCCTTTGTCGTCCGCTAAGGTGGACCCGGGAAGAAGGCGACATCGGCTGGCCCGTGTAGCCTTGCACTATGAGGGCACTGGGGGGGAGGGAGTAACCTCCCCCCCCGGGACGTGCTCTCCTTGAGCACAGTGCAGAGGGGCTCCGGTGCGTTCCACTGGAGATCCCGGAGCCCCTCGTCATGCACCGAGGAAAGGGCCACCGGGGAGGTTTTAGTGGGTAAAAACCCCACATAACCGCCGCCTTCCCCCCGGAAGGCGGGGTATAGTATCTTTTTGAAGATTTCCTCACCGTTAAAAAAAAAAAGGGACATTCAAAAGCTTAACTAACTTTGAGTGCTTCGTGCTCGTCGTCGTTGCTTTAGTCTTGGTTTACATGAAATAATTAAAGTTCTGATATTAAATAATTCTTAATATCAGAAACATCAAGCATTATAACGACCGAATGATTTTCAGGAGTTCCTTGTTTCTTGTTTCACACGAGTCCTGATTGAAAGTAAATCCTTACAAACAAAAAATCGTAATTCTTTCATAAATAACGACGCTGTAAGTGCACAAACATTAAAAGAAGTACAGATTAATTAAGAACCTCTTTCCTTTGTTTGAAGAAGATTAAAAAAAGGTCAATCTATTTATTGTTTCCTTATCGGATATATAAGCATGTCGCAAGAATAATATATGGTCGTGTGTGTAAATTTTGGGCCTTAAACTGCGAGATTTGTGTTCTAATTCAAAATCGCTTTTTAAAACCACTTATGAAATATATGAGCAGTCGATGTGTCTAAATGACAGATTTTTTTAAATTAAAGAATTAAAAATTCCCACAAGATGATGAAAAATATATGATGCTAATGCGAACTTAACATTAAGATAGAGTTATGTTGTTCCGGAATTAACAAACTAATTTTCAAGCCGGTTACAAATACTAACCTAAATCTCTGTCGTCTTTCCAAAAACGGCGGAAATTTATTTGTACACTTAATAGTATAGATTGTTATGTAAATCTGATTCATTTTTGTTGTTGTAGGGTTATTCCCTCGGCGACAATCTGTTGTTGCCTCTGTTAGTGGCCACCATGTCGTCGATCCTCCTCGTGGTTCTGCTCGCGCTCGCTGTGCGACGTCGGAAGAGGACATCAACCGCTTCAGCACAAATTGGGGTAAGAATTCACTATAGTTTTAAATTAATATAACATTAGGACATCCGAGAGATCATAAACAATCTGTACGTGCTTTTTTGTTATCGCGAGGGAAACTCACTAGGAACCCCAACATCCTCCAGGATTTGAAACCATCAACGGTTTAATAATAGTAGCACAATTTAATTGATCTGTAAATATTTATCAGATACCCAGGGTATTTTTTGTGAAGAACCTACGCTGGTCGGCTAGAGAAGCTGACCGCAAGTTTCTCCGGGTTTGAGAGGTAAGGGCCCGAAAGGGGACCTCAACTTGGACGGATACTCTAGGCGCGTTAGCATTTCAGTTCGATGGCGTTCTTGTTTTCTTATTGTCATGGCTCCACTTCCGAAAACGCGTCAATGTTACTAGTGTAATTTAAAATTTATGGCTAATACCTGAACACTAAGTTATCCTCGTTGTCTTAACTTATCAAAATTGGCTTTTATAAAAACATGATTGACCAGTGGGACATATATAAAGGCTGTAACTAACTAAGAATATTAGTAATTTAATTAGCAATAAGGATACAAAAGAGATATTTATAAGATTTTGTAAAGAAATTGTAATTAATAGAAATAAAACAAATAAATAGATAAAAGTAAGAAAATCCAAAAAAAAATATAAATACAAAAAGACATAATCAAATAGATAATTAAGAAAAATAAATATAGAAATTAGTAGTAGAAATATTAGAAACATTAACGAAATAAAAAGTAGAAATAAGGAAATTAGAAATTAGTCTTATATAAAGTAGGTAGTATAGTATCTTATATAAAAATAAAAAAAATAAGAATACTGTGGTGTATTTGATTATAGATCTAATTTTATTAATAACAATAGTCGTAATACATATAAAAAACAATATTATATCTTGTAAAATGAAATATCAAGTTTGAAATTATTTATTAACCATAACAAAGTCTGTCAAATTAGGCCGCGCCTGGTGACCGGTTAAATTTTATTGATACCGCTTCTGAGTATTCGTTTAATCATAACATTATGTCGGCGCTGAATGTTATCTACAACTACATTCCCAAAAACTCGAATACACAGAGGACAGACAGAACTCGTTTATATGCTGTGCTCCTTTCAGAAACAGCACTGCGTAGTAATTCATTTGTACTTAATTTTGTGATTTCTATCAGAGCATAATGAAATATAGATTAAATGACTGAGTAAGTCACATAATTGGGTAATGTGATTTACTTTGTCATTTAGTAAATGAGATCACGAAATTACAAAATCATATTTACGTGAAGAAACAAAAATTAAATTCTAATCAAATCAAATGAATAATCTTTATACGCTGGGATGCTCTCTTATAACTTCTGTCGCCTTTATTCTCTTTCTTATTACACTTCTCATAAAAGAATACTTACTTGGTCAACAATTATATAATAATTACAATGGTGCGGTTATGGCAATGCAGTTGTGCTGCATCCGTTGTATTCAAAACGAAGGGGAAGTTAATCATCCCGGGTTCACTGGGCGACAAGGGTGGGTTTGTCGTCCGCGTCGAGGCCTCCTTTGGTGGCCTTCTACGACAGGCAGGGGATACCGTAGTCTTATTCTTACGAGCCAGGAACTACAGGGCTGTGGTCTGACGAGTCAATCTCAACACAGCAAATCGTTAAAATACCAGTGTGCAGAATATTGTTTACTTCTGTGAATTACGAGTGTCAATACTTATCAATATTTATTTGTTCCAGAAGTTAACCGCTGAACTTCAAGCTGATGATAATACAAACCTGTTGCAGGCTGAAAATCCCGAAGAGGTCGAGGAGTAATTTGGCCGTTCCGCGCCGCTTGTTCATATAGCTTCTTCAACAGTACATCTAAAATAATGCCTTATGCTCAATTGAAGAAGGTTGTAACATTAGAAACGTTACATCTCAACCGAAAAAGAATTTCCATATAGAAAGTTCTCCATAATAAAATATCTTTTTTTTTTAACGGGGAGGAAATCTTCAAAAAGATAACCCGCCTTCTAGGGGGGAAGGCGGCGGTCATGTGGTGTTTTTACCCACTAAAACCTCCCCGTGGCCCTTCCTCGGTGCATGGTTAGGGACTCCGGGATCTCCAGAGGAACGCACTGGAGCCCATCTGCACTTTGCTCAAGGAGAGCACAGGGGAGAGGTTACTCCCTCCCCTCTGTGCCCTCGCAGTGCAAGGCGACACGGGCCGCCTTCTTCCCGGGTCCACCTTGGCAGACAAAGGCCCCCACCCTTGTCGCCAGTGAACCCGAGACCCTTTTAGTCGCCTTCTTCGACAAGCAGGGCATACCGTAGTCTTGAGAGCCCCAGAGCTACAGGTCTGGATAAATATTTATCTCAGTTGAACATAAGGCATTTGGAGCACCGTGATTCATCCGCTAATTATGTAGTGTCTTGGAATTACAAAATCTGCCATATCCGCGTCTAATCTTTTATATATTGATCATGTTTCAATCTCTCAGTGCCTATTGTTTGTAAATAATGTATTATTTGTGGACATTGGCGCAAGGGTCCACAAATGGTATTGCATATTCAGAGATACGATATAATATTGTGTAGGTAAGTATATTTTGTAATCGCATTAGATATTGGAATGTAACTTAGATATGTATTAATGTGTCAAATGCCCAAGTTGCTAAAATTATTTTTGTTACAAAATATAATCTATATTCATAATTAATAAAGGACTTATCGTTTAGTTAACATTGTTCAACGGATGTGGTGAAAAAATTGATTCAATTTTTACACCATATTCGAGGTTATGTCACGGCTAGGGATGTTCATTCCAAAAATATATCGATTTTTTCATATATCGAAATTTGTTTATAATTAATTAACGCTTAATATTAAACATTAGAAAAGTTTTGTACTAATACAGTACTCGGCGCGTAACTGAGAGGTTCTCGCTTCGGATACCAGTTCAGACTATTTATTTTGATTTGATTCTGCTACCAGTACAAACTATATGCATAGATTATAAAATTTATACAACGGGTCCTGCCATCGTGAAGAGGAGTGTAGTAACATACTACACTACACTCTTCCTGATGGCAGCGCAAGTAAGGGTTTTATTTTATTCAAGTTGTCAACCACAAAGAAAAGAAAGAATTGAATGCGAATGAAATTTTTACTTAATTTCTTATATCGGATGACATATATCGATATTAGATGATTCGATAATATCGGATTGAAGCGATATATCACGTCCATATATCGATATTTTATGTAATATCGATATTTGTGGTGCACTCCTAATGTCAGCCAGTCGATATAATAATATAGCGTGATCATGAGCTTGCTAGTCCTACTATTATAGCCGAGTTTCTTTCCAGTAAATATATATCAATTAAGACGTAAATTAGCTAGTATGCTATGTATATCATATCTCTGAAATCTCGATTGAACGACTCGTCAGTATTAACTTAAACCCTGTGGTATAATTCTACATAAGCGTACATATTTGTGTAGTACTATAATATTTTAGGCTAAGTTGAAATTGAATATAAAATCTTGATGTTACGTCGCGTTTCTATGTCGCATTATAATCATGAATCTCTATTAATCGTGTATTTCTAAGCCGCGTTAAATGCAACAGCGACGGATTCAAAGATGGCGTCGTGTACGAGCGCGGGAAAATACAAACCCTCTGAACAAAAGGTTTCCGTAGCAATCATATGATTGCTTTGCTTTTAATGCAAACGATTTACTAGTTTCCTACATTGACAATAGGTTCGCATTTGAAGAATTTCTCGAATGTTCGTCGTATAATGTTCCTTGTGTTTTCGCTGTAATGAGAATGCAGTTGGTTCATTTTCCATCATCTCTATTTATTCTGTCATAAATAGAAATAAGACTGATTTGTTGCATTTTTTTTTACAATGAGTGCTATTATACAGATTAAGTGTGAGGAAATTTGTGGGAGAGGCAATAGTTACAAAAAAACATTATATATTTAATCTAAATTACGATTGGAATGTAAAATGGCGTCTAATATAAATACTCTGTGTTAAGAAAAACATATTTTACAGTGTTACATTTATTATCATCAGCATCATTTCAGCCGTAAAACATCCACTGTTGGACATAGGCCTCCCCTAACGATTTCAAAAAGGACCGGTTGCAAGCGGCCCGCATCCAGCTGCGTCCTTTATGAGGTCGCCAGACCACCTTACTGGTGGACGTCCTACGCTGAGCTTGCCGGTCCGTGGTCTCCAATCGAGAACTTCCTCTGATCTACGCGCAATGTGCCCTGTCCATTGCCACTTCAACCTGCTTACCGGGTAACCGACAAAGCTCGCTGGATAAGCATCCAGCGAGCTTTGTCGGTTACCATCGTTCGCCTACGGATCTCTTCATTCCTGATATGATATCGTAGAGATACTTCGAGCGTAGCCCTCTCCATAGCTCTGTGAGACTACGTTTCTGTGCCATATGTCATCACTGGCAGTTTTAATGTATAAATTTAACATAATATAAAATCTTGACTTGTTAATGCACAATGAATTAGTAATTAGAATGATATCATTAGGAGTTCCCGTATTCCCCCACCATCATATGGTGATGACCATAGTTTCTTTTTAAGCAAACCGTACTTACACACTTAACTAAGTTATATTTATTTGGTGTAACAAAACAAAAATATGAAAAAAAAATTACGCGTGCCAGTACGTTTATTGAATAAATTATCAGTAAATACCTTTTCATTCACAAATCTTGATATTAAGCCACCACCTTGGTTGTATCGTACCTTCATAACCCGCCAACATAAGTTATAATTCCAATCACCTAATAAGTCATGAGTTCAACACCAACATTCGGAATGAAAAAAATGAAAGAAGACACTGTAAAATATATTTTTTTATTCTCCAAATTTCTTTATTATCTGTTTTTTGTCATCTCACACATCATACTACAACATCATGTTTAAAAAATATGTTCGCTATATAACTGCTGTTGAAGGTGCACGCGGGAAATTTCGACAACATACAAACAATAAATATAACGTATATCGCACATATATCGTTAGGAGTTAGGTTCAGATTTAGCTTTTGTGTCCATAGTTTCGAGTTGACGTTTACGCTGTACACCCAATATGTATATACGAAAATAAATTATGTTTTTTCCCACTGATGTTGTCTTTTTTTCAACCATTTATGCCTACCCAATTCTAAGAACGATTGCACTCAAAATAGTCAACAGTAATCGTTGAGTGAAGCTTCATCCTAGCCAGCTATTATTTTGCGTTTTTCAGATTCTTGCGTATCTCCATATATTCACTAAATGGCGCTGGGATCACCATTTCAGATACTTAGTGAGAAAATACATTAAATATTTAGGCTCAAATGTATAAAGTATACCTTGACTTTGTTTAAGCTTAGCGTACTGGTTAAGTCTGTATTGAAATTAATAGTCATTTGCTGAGCAAATGCTTAGGCAAAGGGTATGTGACGAAATTCGTTGATTTACCGAATACTTACTTATTCTTATATAATTCTAGGTTTAGACGATAAGACTCATCACTGCAAAGTACACTTTAGTGAGTAAGCTTAGTATAATTGCAGGTAGATGTGTGTAGTCGTAGAATTAATCCATATATATAAAAGAGAGTGTGTGGGTATGTTCCATATAGGCTCCGAAACGGCTGGAGTGATTCCGATGAAACTTTCAGGGAGTCTTCAGATTGAGCTGGCGAGTAATCGTTTAAAGTATGGTGACGGACCACTCCACTATTTGGATTATCCAACAAGCCATACGTCGTACTTTTATTTCTGACATTAACTTGAGCCCGATATGTTTTTGTAAAAACGATAAGAATGATATTGTATTTACTGATAGTACATGGGTGTAGGTAATGATCTTCACCCGCTCGAGAAGAGAATGAATACGGAGAATTGAATAATTTAATATATTGTGAGAGTTAAATTAAATATTTAATGATGTTAATTTATTGTTTAAATAAAATAAAGCAAAATCTAACCCGGCGAAGCGGTCTGGGTACGCTAATTTCATATAAAAATTGAATGAGAAAGTTCACTTCTGGATTGTTCTCTGTATAGACCCTCATATAAGTACACATCAAGTACACCATCAGTAGTCAGAGGATACGAAAACGTGCACCGTTTTTGCTTCGTTGGCTAGTCACAAAGAAACCATTAAGGTCTGCCGACAACGGGACACACCATGACCGTGCTAGGAACGTATTAAACAAGGGAAGAAATACTATTGGGTCCTATACCCACTACAACGTATCAATAGCGTATCAAATTCGTGTATAACGAATTAAGTGTACGTAACATCCGGATAACATCCGCGTATCATATACATTTGGCTTCCGTTCTCCCAGTTGCAGTATGTTATTACCCGTAACATACGGGTTCATGGGCCCATGCCATGTTTGGCAAACTCGCGTGCCGTGTATTGAGCATAACGGCATCGGTAAAATATGCCCGCTGACAATTCTTGACAATCCGCGCATGGTACGCGACGGTTTTAATCGGTGACAGAACGTTATGCGTTCATAGACAAATACGTTTTAATGACACCTTAGATGTTAGGAGCGTTGCTGAAGTTTCGTCGGCCACTTCTTCTCCCAGCGCCAACGCATCCCGGATTGGCACTCCAAGTTAGTTTTGCTTTTGAATGTCTCTTAGATTATCCGTGAAACAGTAACCGAACGAGTCGTGGTTCATCTCTCTCGGGCGCCCTCAGATCGGAATGCTTACGCGTAACAAAGTAACCGTCCAAGGTTACCTCCCACCGGAACGACCCTTGTGTCGAGTTACGAGCGATAGAGGTTCAGTCTAAGCGACCAAAGAGCTATGCCATCTCTCAATCCGGTGAAGCAGTCAAGGCCAGCCCTGGCCAATCTGTTTATTACGTCATAAAAAACGTTCTAATGCAAAGAGTATTACTTTTTTTTTTGTTTACGAGGAGGAAATCTTCAGAAAGATACCCCGCCTTCTGGGGGGAAGGCGGCGTATCTACCTCCCCGGTGGCCCTTCCTCGTTGCATGGTGAGGGGCTCCGGGATCTCCAGTGGAACGCACCGGAGCCCCTCTGCACTGTGCTCATAGAGAGCACTTCCCGGGGAAGGTTAAAGAGTATTACTTGCATGATATGTTCCTAGTACGGTCAATGTATATGTAGGGCACCTTTACGATTGCCAGAAAAAATAAACAAGACATATTTCAAGAGAAAATTTATTATACAAAAAATATACTACAAACCTAATTGACTTACATTAGGAATATAACTAGATATTGCAACCGAACGTTTAACTACCATTACATACACCACCCTAACCAATACAAATAGACCTCTCACGTTATAACACATACCGAGTAATTTACTGTTAAGCGCCATATTAACAACGTCATCAAGAAGTAAAAGGCAAACCATCACATTTATCATTCCATCTTTCTCGCTTTAATCTCTTGATAAATGATTGGCATGAATAATTAATTAAGCATCAAAACAGCAGGAAAAAGAGGGGTGGGAAGAAGGAAAAAGTCATGGCTAAGGAACATCAGGGAATGGACTGGAATAAAAACAGTCCAAGCACTATTCCGCTTAGCCACGAATAAGAAGTTTAGAACTGACTGCCGACCTTCAGTGATAGAGAGACACATGAAGAAGAAATGAATTGCAAGCTATTTCATACACACAAGCGAACACGCAAACATCTAAACACATAGACCTAAATTTTGGATTCGGATTTTTATATTACACATTGTTGTGTTAGTCGTAGTTGATTTCAGTAATTCAGACTAAGCCTTCACAATGTGTTATAAAATAATTACACATACGTACACCGCGTTATAAGCAGCTCAGGTTGAAAGTTCAGTGATATTGAACATATAAAAACGTGTATAAAATTGTAAAATTTCCTATTTCTTTGTACTATTACACATTTTTCCAGTCACCATTAGTTCTAATCACCATCAGACATTATAAAACATTTAATTAAGGTAATGATTGAATCTTGAACTAGTTATATATCAGTAATTATAACAAATATAATTTCTAAACTAATTAGTTGGAAGTCTCTTTTGTTACCTTTTATTTCAAAGACTACGGAAGAGATGGACATCACACCTAAACCAAAAGTTGTTTTAGAGACGATAGATATATCCATCTATAAATCTATCGTCTTTAAAACAACTTATATAGCTTTGTACACTAAAATCAAACTAGAATTATAGAATACAATTTGTTGTTTAATGGCCTAAGAGCGACACCGTATAGGTAACCTTTGTAACAGAAAATAATAGGTTGTCAAATATCTCCCTTCCGCCTTTTTGTCTTTTGAATTTCGCGGCTATGTACAAAGCGCTACAGAGCTCGTATCTAGCAATACTTTACATAATTTGAAAGGTCTTGACATAACCTACAAAACGACGCTATGCATAATTAGTTTGGATATTGCGTTGCAACAGTTATAGACGTGTAAACATGGAGTTCACTAACGCCTTTCAAATTATGTATAGTATTGCTAGATACGAGCTCTGTAGTGCTTTGTACATAGCCGAGAAATTCAAAAGACAAAAAGGCGGAAGGGAGATATTTGACAACCTATATATGAACAAAGAAGGACTATGGCATACATATACAAATTATATAACTAAACTATACATATAATAAATAATCTACAGATGTGGTGAGAAATTATTTTCCTTGGGGAAAACTCGGAAAAAATCAGTTCACCGGATCGAAAGTTATGAAGTCATAAACATAAAAAATACAGACGTATTAAAACCTCCTCTTTTTAGAAGTCCGTTATCAAATAAGACTAGTCACCGCTGTGATTGTTTTTTTTTACTTTCTAAACAAGTAAGTAAGTGGAAATGCAGTCCTGGATGGTAAGGCGCACTAAGCTTAGTAAATGCCTATTCACTCTACTCTGTCTGTAATCGGAGGGAAATATCGCGGGCAAACTATTCCAGTCATTTGCTGTACGAATAATGACAGAGGAAGCAAAGCGCTTCGTTCCTGTTGAGGATAGCAGAAAGACAAAATGAAGCAACCGATAAGACCTCCAGTCTCATAAATACACGATATATATATATAGTGTGTTTCCCATTTACTATATATATAGAAAATGAAAAAGAATTAGGAAGAGCGTTCCAGAGTCAGCAGAGGTAACAACGTAACTTTTGGTTAAGTATATCATATAATTGGAGCCTATACAGTGGTACCTCGACAAGTCCCTAATATACGAGTATTTGGAGATACGAGCCGCCGAGTGAACGATATTTTGCTTCGAGGTGAGAGCAACATTTGAGATACGAGGAATCGCTCACTACACCGCTCTGACAGTTTCTCCCGGCTCAGACTAGACCAATAAGCTGAGTTCGCGTTTTTTGCTTTTTGTACATTCACAAAACATTTGTGACAATGGCATTTCAATTAATTAACATCGCTTTGAGATGCGAGAAATTTGCAATACGAACACAAGCTAATTAAATTCGTAAAAAGAAAATCTTATTACAAATTCGTTCTATTTGATTCACGTGTAATAGTGACATTGATTTATCTATCGTTCTATCGTCGATTACAATTGTATCTGACGACAGTTTATTTGGTAAGATATTTGTAATTTTCCCAGCTTTACCTATTTCACATCAGTTTAGCTTATCTAACAAATGTCAGCTTTATTACAACATATATAAACAGTCAGTAATAATTACAACAACTAATTTATTGCTCTGATAAATAACACTAATTGGAAACATTTGCCAACAGTAATGGAAGCTTCTAGCAAATTTCACCTTTCATCAAACTATTATGTAAAACGAATTCTATCTAATTCTATATATATATATATTTGTACATGTATGTTTCGTGTTTTTGTATGAATGAGTGGGCGTAACACAAATTTAATAGTTAAATAAATTAAATATAGTCAATCGCTGACCGGTAATTACGATTTGGACGCAGGTTCAAATATCGATTTGTAATAATGAATTGACACGTTTACGATTTCTTTACATTTTAGTGTCCGGTGTATAGCGATAGGTTTACCACTTGCCATATATGGGACGTAGTAAACTGAGAAAAATGAACAATGAAAGCTGTCTGCCTACCCCGCTAGTGTTAAAAGGACGCGAGAACTTTTTTAATAAATAAATAAATAATAATAAAATTGATAAGATTTTGTATTTGCACTAAAAAAAACAATATTATTCTATTGCAGATACAATTTACTTAAATTTTCTAAATAATCATAACTTATTATTCATTTACTATATTACATAACCATACAACATAATAGTAAATCATACATTTGTTATTTAATAAGCAAACCATACATTTAGTTTAAAAAAAAATTGTTGGTACATTTGAACTATAATCCCACCAATCTTTCATTCGTTCCCTACAACTAAGCAATCAATCCATTCACTCAGATTTGTGTATTAGACATCTCATTCGTTCTTAGTATGTTTCAATATTAAAAATGAAAACAAAGGCACTATGCATTTGAATTTTTCTATTGTATAAGGGGCACACATAACATCAGAGGAGAGACGTTGCCGACCTTTTTTAAAAAAAAGTGTGAGCCCTTTTTATCGCAAAAGTATAAATATTTCAACCGGTATTTTGCGAGGTCGTGGTACTCAAAAGCCTTCATAAAGCTTTATCATTTAATTCAAATATTGTCAATAAAATTCATCTAATAAAATATCATCTTAATAACAATCTGCCTTTTACCCCCTCTACTTATAAAATGCTTTAACATATATCTGACTTGATACTACTGAGGCGGGTTGGTCGGTCTCAGTAGCCTGGCTAGAACGTGACGACCTCCCACTAGCTTCAGCTGTTGCCCGTCCATTAATACGCTTCGGACTCCGCTAGGTGTCGGAACCGTCGACGTCGGTACAGCCTGGAATAACAGATACATAGTCAATAGCCATCATCATATACGATCCTTAATAAGTCCTGGGTCCATCTGGGATGGTGCCCCAAGCTTCCCAAGTCATGCGCAGCCTCCATACAAAAACTTTCCTACCCCATTTGCTGTGATAGACTCGACAGATGTGACCGGTCTACTGCCACTTCAACTTGCTAACTTTAAGAGCTATGTCACTATGTGTGTATGTATGTACTTATATATCGAATAAAAAAAACATAGTAAATAGCCATCATCATATACAGTCCTTCGCTTTCCGCCAGCCACTGCCTATCCTTATCAAGTCGTGGTTCCATCTGGGATAGTGCCCCAAGCTTCCCCAACTCATGCGCAGGCTACATACTAAGTCTTTCCTACCCCATTTGCTGTGATAGACTCGCCAGATGTGACCGGCCTACTGCCACTTCACCTTGCTAACTTTAAGAGCTATGTCACTATGTGTGTATGTATGTACTTATATATCGAATAAAAAAAACATAGTAAATAGCCATCATCATATACGGTCCTTCGCTTTCCGCCAGCCACTGCCTATCCTTATCAAGTCGTGGTTCCATCTGGGATAGTGCCCCAAGCTTCCCCAACTCATGCGCAGGCTACATACTAAGTCTTTCCTACCCCATTTGCTGTGATAGACTCGCCAGATGTGACCGGCCTACTGCCACTTCACCTTGCTAAATTTAAGAGCTATGTCACTATGTGTGTATGTATGTACTTATATATCGAATAAAAAAAAACATAGTAAATAGCCATCATCATATACAGTCCTCCGCTTTCCGCCAGCCACTGCCTATCCTTATCAAGTCGTGGTTCCATCTGGGATGGTGCCCCAAGCTTCCCCAACTCATGCGCAGGCTCCATACTAAGTCTTTCCTACCCCATTTGCTGCAATAGACTCGACAGATGTGACCGGCCTACTACCAATTCAACTTGTTAATTTTAAAAGCTATGTCACTATGTGTGTATGTATGTACTTATATATATTTATTATGTATTACCATTCTTTTGTTTATTAACATTCAATTTACAGGCTATAAGACCACACAAGAAACACTTTATTTGCAAATAATATAATGCAACTCTGGTTCCCAAAAAATAAACTAATGCTGCCAGTATATGTTTAATTAGTGAAATGTGTAAATGTAAATATAATAATTTTTAACCTTATGTTAGCTTGCAACAGATGGCACCCAGGTATTGTTATGCATAATAACTATTTCCAAAGTTCTCTAAAACCCGGTCAAAGATTTGAAGGTGTTGGAGAATGCCTATTTCCTGTGTATAGCCAACCTATTACAATTCAATTGTCACTATGCCAAAAATCTACAATTTTTTTTTTGATATATTTCAATTGATTTTTGATTAATAATAATAATATAATATGATTTTATTTCAAACCAAAAATTCATGTACAAACCAGTTCGATAATAGCCGCAGTAGAAAAACTGTGTGTTAAATACTAATACAAATAAAAATTTAGTAAAATTAACAACTTATAATGTAATTTAGTTTAATCGTTTTGTGTGTGTGAGTGTGTTTGTGTGTAAAAGGTTGCGTGTGTTGAAGAGTGACTGTATGTGTAGGGACGAGTATGATTCAGGTCTTCCACAATACATTACATATCTTTACTTTTGAAGCGTCAATAGCCTAATGGTTTAGGGTACGGCCTGCGAATCGTAAGGTCGTGGGTTCGAATCCACCATTCGACTATTGCCGTGAACCATGTCCTAGCACAAGCTTAAGCTTAGTTGGAATGGTTAACAAGATTGTTAGTAATATTTCTGAAAAAAAAAATATTGCTAGCTTTCTTTATAAAATAAAAAAATAAAATAAAAAAATTATTTTATAATTATTTGATATTGATTGGAATGTTGGGCTAAACCACAAGTTGACAGTCACAGGCACAGACACAGGTTTGAGCGTTGAAACGTTATTGGCAAATAGCAGAGCTCGGGGTGGAGCCATTGTATGCTCATTGCCCATGCACAGAGCTGGCAGGCATGTGTAATTCGCCTGTAAACTGCACACGTTTTACTGACATGAGAATCCATAGTTCTTACAACCACATGCGACCCTTTCTATCAATTTTATTTGTGCACCATGCTCGTGAAATCCCATGCGTTTTAACCGACTTCAAATAAGTAACAAGCTGACATACCTAATTTAAATTGTGGAGTGTGGATGATGTATATCACATTTTGAATGTAAACAAAGAAGATAAACTTAAGTAGATTACTATGCTTCCACTTAACATCAGGTGGGTTGAAGGTAAAGCACTTGCTTAGAAGACCTGACCTCAGAAGGAGTAAAGAATCTGGTGACTATGGCCATTTAACATTGATGACTTAATTTCTCGCTTCATGTGATTCTATATTTTTTGTTTATTAAGTTTAGAATACGATAGAGCTGCAATTCCCAAAAAAAGGAAAAGTAAGAGAATTACATCTCTTTTGTAAGATTGTGCACTCATTACGCCGTCATTTATGAAAGACGATTTTGAATTTTTATTGTTTTCTTTGACAGTGTTTGCTTTCAATTAGGCAGAACCTGTTCATTTCGTTAACATTCCAAGATACTATACCATATACCAGGGGTTCCCAACCTTTTTGTACTCTAGAGCACGTTCTAAAATATCGGTCGAGTGGCGGGCACCACCTATTTTTAAACGACCGACGAACTCTCTCTTCTCATTTTTCCATAATTTATTTCCTTATATTCATAATTTAATAATAAATAATAACCAAAAACGTTTCAAAACAATAAAATTATTATTCAAATCGCATACACCCTGTGCATTTTTAATTAATGTTTAGAGCCGTGGTAGCTCAGTAGAGCCGTGGTAGCTCAGTGTCCGGGCGGTTGGCTCTTGTTGCATAGTACGCTAGCAACCCGAGTTCGATCCCCGGTGCCGGCACCAATAAATTTGCTGTTGCAATTTTATGTGCTGATTAACCACGCGCTCGACGGTGAAAGAAAACATCGTGAGGAAACCTACATGTCTTAGAAATTTTTTCTAAGGCATGTGAAGTCTACCAATCCGCACTAGGGCCGCGTGGTGGACTATGCCCTTATACTCGCTTTACAGAGAAGGGCTGTGCCCAGCAGTGGGACATATATATTATATATATAAAGGCTGTAACTTTAACTTTAAAAAAATCAGCCTGTGTCGAATAGTTGCGAGCATAAATGAATCGTTGTGCAACGGGCACGAGGTTGGGAACCTCTGCCGTATACTATACTATAATAGTATACCAGGGAAATCCTAACAATTGTATGGAAGAAAGCTCGTTGATTGTGCTATTGGTATTAAATTGGTAATAGGTTGGGATAATTCAAGAGTAGGTTAGTACTACTTAAAGACAACGAGCACGAATGTGGTGTAACTAAGTCCTTGTTGAGTTCCATCACAGATGGTAAGACGTTTATAATTACGTAAATACGTACATTTTTAGCGTAGATTTGATTTGAAGTCGGTTTTGTGTTTGAAATCGTAAATATACTTGTGTTAATAATAAAATGATACTACATCCAATCTTGTATTTTATGCATGCAATAAGCTGTCACGTCCATAAAACCCTTGCGGAGACAGAGACAGCTTTCGCTGTCTGCTTCCCCATATTAGGTCTCACATGTGACAAGGTATGAGCACACCGGGCACAATTTTTTTCAAATAATTTTTACTTAAAAATCCGCAAAAACACGCAATCCATCAGCTTAGCCACTAGGCTAGCACATGCATACAAACTTTATGTACCTGTTGTATTTTTATCCCCTGCGGAAGTCTAACTTGGTGCATTGGATTCACCTATAATATAATTACAATACGGGTCAATATTTGATTTGAATATTGTACTCTGTTTGGCACTCTGTCCGGGCGATCGCCTTAAGTTGCGTAGTACGCTAGCAACCCAAATTCGATCCCCGGTGCCGACACTAATGGGATTTATTCGTTACAATTTTATGTGCTGATTTACCATGCGTTCGGCGGTGAAGAAAAACATCGTGAGGAAACCTGCATGTTTTAGAAAGATTTCTAAGAAATGTGAAGTCTATCCAATTCACACTAGGACCGCGTGGTGAACTATGCCCTTATACTATATTTTTAGAGAAGACCTGTGCCCAACAGTGGGACATATACAATATAGTCTGTATTACTGTAAGCACAATAATAAAAAATTCATAGACATATAGTTTCAATCCCCCCAATTCAAGACCTGACCTTCGAGACCATTCAGCTTTCGTTGATTTTTCTTCAACTTCGAAAATCTTAGTAATCTTAACCTAAATTATTATAAAAAAATCTTTGTATGTTTGTGCGGATTTAGCGATCTATTGTATTAATTATTAAACAATCCATTGGATTTTGATAAAACTTTTTAAGTGTCTTATATGACTCTAGAAGTAACATTGTACAGAATATTAGTATACTGTAATACCAATCGCCCCTGACGTCATAGTAATAATTTTCAATTGCAGACAACTCAATACAGATAAAAAACAAATATTATAACTTTTGATAAGTCGTGAACACTGTTTTGTTTTAAAATCATGACTTCACAAATATGGCGAGTGGTACATTCGTAGTCACGTGATGTAAATTTTTATCAATTGTTAATTGTTTAGATTACTTTTAAAAATTGTTATTTCCCACTGAATATCAATAAAACTAAAGATACAATTTAAAAATACATAAAAAAATCCTTTTTTTTTTGTTCCAAAATCCCAATTTAGTATTGTTTATAATTAGCACTTTTGGACGACAACTTTACCCACCACTGGTATAGTAAATACTGGTAGGTACATTACCTGTTGTAATTTCAAAACAGGCGGCGATGACGTAGACGTTGTAACCGTTTGACCACCTGAAAATTAAATGTTTTAATATGAATCACCATTACAGGATTTCAGGAGTACCGCCCTTTGTATTTGACCCTTTTTTTTGGTTGACGGGGAGGAAATCTTCACACAGATACCCCGCCTTCTGGGAGGAAGGCGGCGGTTATGTGGGGTTCTTACCCACTAAAACCTCCCGGTTGCCCTTTCTTCGGTGCATGACGAGGGGCCCAGAGATCTCACGTAGAACGCACCGGAGCCCCTCTGCTCTGTGTTCAAGGAGAGCACGTCCCGGGGGAGGGTTACTCCCTCCCCTGTGCCCTCGCAGCGCAAGGCGACACCGGCCAGCCGATGTCTCTACTACTCGCATACTCGCGTACGTAACGTACACATATATATATAACTATAATTAATGACAAAGAAATAACTGTGAGAAGAACTGAAGTATGTGTGATTTTCAATGCCCGGGTCAAAGTCGAATTTCGAGTCGTAGGGCCGTCCCCCTAGTTATTTATAGTAGAGTACGTAATATCGCGTAATTTAAAATAAAGGTGCATATATCATATTGTTATTGTAATACTTACCGATGTTACTTAGTACTATAGGTTGTGATGTGACCGCGCCGCCGGCAGAGGACATCCGAATGGCGCTACCGTCGCTTTGCTGAGAATATAAAGAGAATTTATAATAAAAAAAAATTAAATCAAGTTCATAAATGATTCTTCTTGGCCACCAAAAGCTCCCACCAGCACGCACCACTCGTCAAGTTAAAGAGGTTCTTAAAGGCTGATTCTTTATCTGACTCTCATGTTTTTGAACAAAATACTTTTAAAAATTAATTTTTTTATTCTTTACTACCACAAAATAAGTGTACAAAAAAAGGCGGACTTAATGCCAAAAGGCAATCTCTGCCAGTCTACCTCAGGCTTGTGTAGACATATATACATACATACAAATATAATTATAGATATCTAAAAAATTACACAGATAGGGACAGAAAAATACATTATTTATGTTTTAAATTTCTTTCGCGTTTCCGACATTTAGAACACTTTTCAAATGTCACTATCGCACGTTAGTTTCGGCGACGACAGCATTATGGGTTCTAGCTTCCTTATCATCATAAGCCTGTATCAATCCACTACTGGAAATAGGCCTTCCCTAAAGCCGTTCACCATAAACGATCCTCGAACCCAGCCACTTCCGGCTATCCTTATAAGGTCGTCGGTCCATATCGAGGTGCCCTACACTTCTCCAACCTATAAGCAGCTGGAGGCTTCCAATACTTTCCTTTTCCTGTCAGTCGGCACAGACTTGACAGTACATTAACTGTATTTCCTCTTTTCACTCTTGTCATATAATTATTATCATTCTCTTATGTTTCAAGTATTGTTAAGTATATAGTATGAACATTCTTTCTGTCTCTATTAGAAAATCTCAGTCGACCTAGATGAGTCTATGTATATAAATACTGTATTTTATTAGATGTAAAAATATGTACTATTTACTATATATATGTATGTATATATAATTAGTATGTAAGTATATAAACTCCCGTCGCTTCGTTTTTTTATACCTCTCCACCCCAAGGTTGTCGCTTTTAGCGATAAGGCCGCTCATTGTGAAACGTGTGGCCATTGTTATTGTATTTTTGTGTTATTTTGTAATTAATAAGCAATATAGAGTAAATGAATTTAAGAAAATACCTGTAATATAATATTGTGCAGTGGTTTCGTAGAAGTGAGTAACAGGGTCTTGCGAGTCTCGTGGCCGGCGACAGAACACGGACGCTGCCACGCCCACGGACACTCGCCACGCCGCCCACGTTGCCGATGGCACCCACGCCGCTAACGTTACCCACGCCTGCCACTTGCAATGCTCGGCCTCCGCCCACTACACCTTCCAATGATATCATTTGACCCTACGAGGGGAACATGAGTTACAAGATCAATATTATAAATACCAACGTATTTCTAACTCAATTGGAGTAAATATTTTATAATTATATATATTGACATTTAAATAATTGTTATCAAAATGTTTGTCAATAACACAATATTGTTATTAATATACTAAAAATTGCAACATTGGTCAAAGAAAAAATGTCCTATTGAAATATAATAGTTACAACGTCATAAGAACCCAAAAAGCTCTGTCAACAAAGAAAACAATTATTGGGGGTATAAAAGATTTTTAAAAAAAGAATACAAACAATATTTTTATTAACAAATTTTACTAATAAACTTTTACTAGGATATGGAACTTACAACCCAAAAATTCGCTGACCTTTTAAAAGAACGAAAAGAAAAAAAAGAAAAGTGATTTATTAATTAATTTAAATGTTTTTCTAAAGATATATATAATTGTCATAACAAATGTCCTAAATTATTTTGTATAAATGCATTAGTTATTTCTTTCCTTTTGCTCTTATAAAAAAAACTTTAAAAAAAGCAGTAGATATTTTAAATGTGTGATGTGCTTAAATTACAAATAATAATGTGTGTGTAGTCCAATAGACATTATTATTATGTGGATAACGGTGTACCTTACATATTTATTACTCTTTTTACATTATGTATTTTTTTACCTTACATTCTCAATATGTATTCGTTTGTTAGTCCAAATAAAAAAAAAAATGGCTTGTTAAATTTTGTGTATAGTTTATGGTGATGAGCTTAAATCTTGTTACATATAGGTATTGGAGAAAACAAAATATTAATTGGATGGTCTGTCATATGCATAAAGGACACAAGATGAACTTGGATGCAAGCCTTACAAATGTATCTTTTGGAAATTGTTTGAGCCCATGTCCAACAATGGATGTCCTACGGCTGAAATGATTATCTGTTTACTCCAATTTAGTTTAAAAAAATATTCTATTTTTAACATACCTGTGCATTTGTTAACAACTTCGCAACAATTGGCTGCGAAGATTTATCACCCGAAGACTGAGCTCTGACAACTTGGGCCAATGATTTTGGCGTTTGATTAGCCAGCTGCAAGGTCTGTCCGCTAGCCAACTGTATTGTTTGACCACTAGACAACTGCAAAGTCTGACCACTCGGTAACTGAACTGTCTGACCACTTAATTGGACGGTTTGACCGCCGATTTGCACAGTTGGGGATGCTATTACACTTTGACCACTTGACATTTGAACACTTTGACCTGGTATATGCACATTTTGACCACTGAATTGCACCGTCTGAACGTTACCACTACCTAGTTGAACTGTTTGAACACTTTGCGACTGTAGACTTTGGCTTGCCACTTGGACACTCTGTCCACTTGGTAACTTCACTGTGTGGCCTGTTAGTTGGACACTTTGGCCGGCTATTTGTACAGTCTGTCCGCCTATCTGAACTGTTTGTCCGGATAGTTGAACTGATGAAACTGGGATTTGGAGGGATTGGCTTGTTTGCGTGTTCGTTTTGATTGTTGGGGAAGAGGCTTGTGCCCTCGGGCTCGGGTTTTTGACCTGCGTTGTGGAGACTGCTCTGACTGTTTGTGGCGATGCTAGTTGGACGGTTTGACCACTTGGCAGCCGAACGCTGTGAGGAGGTAGTTGTAGAGAGGACAGTTGTAGCGTGTGTCCGGGTGTGAGTTGAACAGCTTGACCGCTCGGTAAGTGGACCGTTTGATTTGTCGCGAGCTGAACGGTCCTCCCTCCTGGTAGTTGGACGGTCCGCGTCGATACGGATGACGTCACCACTGTCGGCACGCTGCTAACTACCGCCGTTACGCTTGCTGATGTCTGGAATGGAGACAAGTATATTTAATAAAAACAGACCTCCGTTCAAAATAAATGTTAATGGATCAAACATAAAACTCTATTACGCACTGAAGCTCTATTTTATCTCTTAAGTATCATAGTTATATTACGAGGTTCTGCTATGCTCTTTTTTTGCCGTATTGTTAAGGACTATGGTAAATAAGCACTTAAAATTGCAATACAAAATTTAAACCAAAATCATTGGTGTGGGCACAGGGATCGAACTCGGGTGGTGTAGGTAATGACTCAGTATATTTAGTATAGTATATAGTTCATAGTAATTCAGCCTTCAAGTTCTGTGCTGGTAGAATAAGACTACGGTATCCCCTGCCTGTCGTAGAAGGCGACTAAAAGGGGCCTCGGTTTCACTAGGCGACAAGGGTGGGGGCCTTTGTCGTCCGCTATGGTGGACCCGGGAAGAAGGCGACATCGGCTGGCGCGTGTCGTCAAAATCCTGGTAGCATGGCTTTGTTCTAGGGATATATATGGTTACTTAACATCAGTTAAATGTTCTGCTTTTCATGCAATTTCTTTATATTTCACAATAAAGTAGATCCAAATTACCTGCGCCAGTGTTGTCACAGATGTCGTGCTGGTGATTATCGTCCGTTTCTTTGTTATAGGTGTGCCTGTAAACATAGACGAATTGAGAAACTCCTTTTTTGAAGTCGGTTGAAAATACAGCGCACTTCGGCAAAAACCATGCGACTATCAATAAAGGGTGTAAAGAGGCATTTTAAATAATCTCTTAACAATTAAAGTCTTTCGATTTGTAATTTTATGTTTCACTATTATCACTAACATTCTTGTTAAGCTTGCTTGGATATCGTTCACGTCAATAGTCGAATGGTGGATTCGTACCTACGACCTCACGTTTCGCAAACTGTACCCAAAACCATTAGACTATTGAACCTTCATTGATGTGTAAAATTCATAGACCGATCACAAATAGATAACTTAAAGATATGAAATGCCAAGCTACCATAAAATGCGTTAAAGTTGACTTACTCTGCTGCATCAGGGCTTGCGGTGATATAAGTGATTTTCCTGATGATGGAGTGGCTGGACTCAATACTCTCACCACACCTCTCCTTGCAGTGGCGGTGGTCTGTTCAAAATAAACGTAAACATGTATCATAGTATTAAAAGGAAAGTATGAGTGAATTTACTTACAAAAACTTAAAATTATGTCGGGTGCAATATTTGGGTTATGTATTCCAAGCTCAATATAACCGAAAGTGATTCAGATCGAGACGGTCTATTTATTAGAAAATGCATCATAACATACCTGTGTGGACGGGCTGCTGACAGCTATAGCAGTTACCATAGAGGTTGTCTGTGCTGAAGACGGCCTAATCAGGAGTGAACGTGTCACCTGCGCTACCTGTAAAAAAATCATTTACATGATGTATTTTGATGCGAATGCAGTATTGCTTGATCTAATCCATCCATCTAACCATCAAAGAGCATGGCTGATTTTCCTTTTTGAATTAAGCGTTTTCTATTTATTTCAATAAGGATTCAGGCATTCAATAAGTTAAACCACTGTACTATCGAAGACTGCATCTCCATCTTGTATCTCTACATAACATCAAGGGAGAGTTCGTAGTCAAGTACTTGCTTAGCAAAATTTTTTGATTATGTACATTCGGATACAAAAAGCAATTACGATGAGACTTGCGTAATGAAGGGTTCGAATCCCATCCAGCTTGATTCGTTTTTTGGATTGTTACTTACAAAAAATGTAGAACAAAATGCACACAGAAAGTGTTCCCTTGAATTTTTTACTTATGTAAAAAGAAAAAACCATGGTACATGTACATTGGTACAAGCATACAGAGATTGCCAATACGCTGTGACAGCTTTTTAAAACGATATATATATATTTGAATTGGAACCTTATGTTAAATTAATGCTTATAAATATTCTGTTTATCAATCGGTTAAAAAGACGAAACGTTCTTCTACTTCACTTCACTAAAGGTTAGTTTGTAGATTATATGTTGAATAAGTAAATCACTATGAGAATAATAAATCAAGTACCTTGGCCTGACTTTGTTGTATGGAAGTGACCGTTGCAGGTTGAACCACTGATACCACTGTTGTATGCTGATTGCTCAAACTTGACGCCATCTGAAAAGCATATATAAACCATCAAACATTCTAATATCCAGCAGTTGCCGCAAGCTGTTGACGTACATTTATTTATTTATAAACTCTTTATTGTTTACACTTATGAAATAAAATTAAAAAAAAAAAGAAAATATAATTAAAATACATAAACAATGGGCGGCCTTATCGCTAAAAGCGATCTTTTCCAGGCAACCTTTGGATGGAGAGGAATAATAAAAAGAAGCGGCGGGAGTTTATAAAAAGTAGATATACTAAAATACTGATAATAAATATTTACATACAAACAGATATACATACATATAATATAGGTATATATATTGATTGGTACTACATTAATGGTTACATCATTTCCTTTTTATGCCAGCTAGCATTGGAACTATTTTTGTATTGGGAGTATTCTTTATATAAACAACTCACCAGGCTCTGTGATGCTTCGATCTTCTGCGCCACTTTCGGCTTAACCAGCGGCGCTTTGGGTGTGACTACCACGGAAGGCAACGTCTTTCCACCCGTCTCATTCACTTTCGTTTGACTGATCGATTTGATAGTTTCAGTCACGACGCTCTTCGTCTGTACTTGCTTAGGTGAGTGCTTAGCTGGCGGCACATGCTTCGGCATTACATTCGCTTGCTTAGCTGTAGCTTGCTTAACTTGTACAACGTTTGGTTTTGATTTTGGCGTTGGATTTATTACTTTCGTCGGGGCAATGCTTGTTTGTGTGTTTTGCTTTCCAGATTGCGATACGTTCGCTTGTTTGCCTTGCGTTATGTTTGTTTTAATTGTCTGCGGTGATTGCTTTGCTGGTACGTTTCTTGGTTTCGGGGAGGGCGTCGCGACAAGTTTCCCTTTGGGCTTGTGTATCGTCTGGGGTTGTTTAATTTGCGTGGCTTGCGTCGCTTGCATGAGCAACTGTGCGGAGGAGAGATGGGGCACAGCTGAAGGTCCACTATCATCCACGTCTACATCACTGTCGGAAGCATTGTCTACGACTTCTTCCACACTGGCGACTTCCATTTCCATCTGGAAGAGAATTAATAATGGTACACAAATATAAATACACGCATACCCAGTCAGCTTCGACGGGCTAGATTTTGCTTTATTTTATTTAAAAAATAAACTAATATCATTAAATATTTAATTTAACTCTCACAATATATTAAATTACACCCATGTACAAGCAATATACTCCATTGTACTTCAATATAGTTCATAATGACACAAATATATACACTGCCTGTGTCAATACAAATTTGGGTTATAAAACAATAGAATATCATCATAGTAAATAAAAGCTGTATTTGACAGTTCAAAACGAGGAGTGCTCCGATCGTCACCAAACTTATACAAACATATAACTTTACAGGATTACTCGACAGGTCAATCTGATCGTTCCCTGAAAGTTTCATTGAAATCGATCCAGCCGTTTCGGAGCCTATATGGAACATACCACGTGCTCCATCATAGACTTCATCTTCGCCTTCCATCAAGCGAGATAGAAGCCAAACGTAAGCCTATTTAGTATAAAAAAAATTATAATAGTATACTTACGGATGCAAGCGGCGAGGTTGCGGGCGGCATGACGGGAATAGTTTTACCACCACGATATCGGGAACCAAAGCCTCTTGCCCAATCATCTTCACTCCTATTTTAGAAAAAGTTTTTTTTAACAATTATGTTGATTTCGACGCAAAACTCACATTAGTTTATTTTTCTTGTATTTACGTATGAATCTATTGCGTAACGTTCATTTTATTTAAATTTCTTTTCGTTGTTTTAAATCATTTTTACATTAACAACAATTAAAATACGAGAGAAAGGAAAAAAAACTTAAATGCTAAAAATTATGCATTACTGGACTTGAATACTGGTGACGATAAGATTTACCCCATGAATAATTACGCTGTTAATATGGTTAAAAACACTGGATTACGACATCACAGAAGAATTTATAAAAGTCACCTAAGATTACATGCTTTAAATATGCTTGTATTAATATTATAGAAATAATAAATTAATAGTTATATAAATATATATATATGTGTGTGTGTGTTTGTGTAAATATATATATAATAAAAAAAAACCTGTATAATATAATAAGTTTGATATGGACGAGCGAGATCTTCTGACACAAGCATATTTCTTGCTTACTAGAAGGTCTCAGCCAAAATTTGTAAACAGATCGCATGTATCGAAATACACATTTTCATTTTTTCATCCAGGCTTGAAAGTTAGCACTTAACAAACATAAGGTGGGATTGTGGTCAAGTCAAGCATAGATATTATGCTTTATTATACTTCTATATACTCCATTGTACTTCATTATGGTTAATAATGACTTAAATATACAAAACGCATTTGTCGATACAAATTTGGCTTATAAAAAATAAAAGCTGTATTTGAAAGAGGAGAGCTCCGATTGTCACCAAACTTTACAGGATTCAACAGTATTCGCCAGGTTAATCTGTAGATTCCCTGAAAGTTATATGGAACATACCCACACACTTTCTCTTTTATATATATAGATTACCTGTTTCTATGCAGGTACGTCCAAATAGTTGTCTTCTGGTTGTATTTGACAATGGGATCCCGCTTCACGGTTAGCAGCTTCTCCAGCACGGTTGAGACGGCATTGGCCAGCGTTTGGTCGGTGCACGGAGCAATCCATTGGGACATCCTTACCGTTCAATGTATGCATTAGGAACAAATAAGTAACAAACGCATTACATCGAAACAGAAGCTTAATTAGTCGAAACCATCAAGTAGGGGTAGTAACCATCTATACACTTATCTCGTTTCTACAGGTAAGTTAACTTTTACCATCGATCCCTATCTGTATGTAATATACCTATATAAACTATTATTTATGGTTGGTTTCGTATGGTTTTATTCTGCTGTAAGAGACGCGCTAGACAGAAACCGGTGGAGGCAAATCATGCGCTCCAGATGCACCCCTAATGGTGACCACGATCCTCAGACATGAGGAACCAACTAGAAAGAGAGAGAGAGATGGTTTTATACATTAATTACGTTTTCATGATATATTGTTGTGTTTTCGGCTTACTTCATAATTTCCATATAAAAGAGCCTCCAAAGCGTACAATTTCAAATTCTAGCCCATCATATTTCTATTCCATACACATTCTAGTCCATATATTTACAGCTTGGTAATGCAATGTATATGTTTACTTAATTTATTGACAACTTATAGAAATATCAAAGTAAAAATGTATAGATTAGTTCATCTTCTTTTGTTCACTTATTTCCTTTCATATAATTATGCCTATTGTACAAAAAACGGACATCAGTTTTGTAATTTGCTTTATGTTTAATTTCGATGATGCTTTTGACTGCCTGTGCAATGGAAATCACGTCCTCCGGATCGTCGAGAACGTGTCTCGGCCTCTAAGTGCGCGGCTTTTAAGTGGCGGCACTTACAATTCGTTTGTTAGAATGTTTGTTGGCAGTCTCGAAAAACCATCGAGGTTCCTGCTAAAAAAATTGGGTTATTGTCGGTAACCCTGTATCAACGTGGAGCTCGCGATTACGTACGAACCACGGCGCACCCGTGGCTGATCGCAACGATTCTGAATTACTTGTAACCTATGGATATGGCTGTGGCAATAGCAAATTTCAATTGAGTAAATTGCTTTGATATACGAGCAAGAATTAAATTCGTATGTCGAGGTATGTACTCACTTGAGCAGCGTGACCAAGTCGCTGCGCGTCCCCTCGCCATTGGGCAGGCGCGCGAGTGCGTCGCGAAGTAATGCCACAAAGGTGACGCTGCGTGGCCTGTGCGCGTACACCAACGCGCCCGTGGCCCCGCCCGCAAACGTACGGGTTATCGGACCCACCACTGATTTATAACTATAAAAAAACAACAATATCTATATAGATATCAGATATAATAGAGTCACTATTGCGAATAGTGACCTCAATACGCACTAAGCGTTAATGAATAATGAGAACATCAAATGCTGCTACGCTCACATTTGCGAGAAAGTAGCGAACGTGATAGACAATAGATAAACATAAAATTACATTTTTATTTAGCCTACGAACATTTAACATCGATATGAAATATTTTACCTAATACTGCATGCATACAACACAAAATTACAATACTTTAAAAACTAAAAACACGTAAAAATATAATTTAACAAAATTAAATTAAAAAAATATTCTAACAATGCAAACAAAAATGTTTTTTTTATAAAATATATTTCCTGTAAAGCATGTCATAAATATATAATCTGTAAAAACTGATGAGAATATATTATATTAATAAAAAAATACGCTAACAGACAGTGTAAACATTTTTTTTTATAAAATATATTTCCCGTAAAGCATATCATAAATATATAATCTGTAAAATACTGATGAGAAATTATTATTTTGCTGATGTCGACATCTGAAATTAAATTATTTTAAAATATTTCATTGATAAATTCATAAAGGTCAAGATAATAAATCCATATAAAAAAGGAATATATTTAAATGCACTCAATAAATGTAAATAAATGGAATCAATGATAAGTTGTTAAAATAATACACGGGCTCCACATATTTTAACACAACTTGTTACTTCATGGCTCCAAATAATGTTGATTTCGATTTAAAAATCCTATATTGTTACATAAAATTTATTGCAAGTCAAAGGGCCGGTGAGTCCGTCACTGTTTAAGTCAGCTATACTCAACCTGCGGCCCGGGCTTATGTATTCTCCGCATCTGGTGTTAATTAAAACAATTTGAAACGTTAAGAAATGACAAAAAATGAATACGGTCATAGCTGTTTGATAAAATTTGTCACAATCCAAGAAATCATTACCTAATATTTTTTTGCGATCCACGACACCATGACTAATACTTGTTTGCGGCCCCTTTGAAAAAAACGGTTGAGTACCACTGCTTTAATTTAAGCATTCAATTAATTGCACATTGAACACGACAAAAACATTGAACACATATATAACAAGACACAAGTTGCAAAGCTATCGTCAATTGAATACTGCTCTCGCTGCTCCATGGACGAATAGAGAAGCACCAACCTTTTACCGTCTGTGGCACCTCCGTTCTCCATACATTTCCCTTGCAAAACTCTGCAGCAGCAAAAGTACATCTATATTCAAACGTTTTATCTAACCACACCCGCAGTAATGGTCGGGTCTTGAATTATAAAGAAAACACAAATACAGTGTAAACTCCATTTAACGGTTCTTGATATGACGGATAATTTTTTATTTATTTATTTATAAGTCACACCAACAAAGTAAACACCATCACAGATTAAAAAAATAGGAAAGATTTAAGAAAAACAAGGACAAGTGTTACCTCAGTTACAGGTGTAAACTAAAGCCTTAAAAAATCATAAACAAAAACAACCAGAAATATGAAAAATTAAAATAATAAAAACAGAATAAAGAAATATAAGAAAATAACAAAAAACTATATCCTAAACTATATATTATAAAATGTATGTCCTATTTGAGAAAATGTCCACGTCAGATTCTTGGCGATATTCTGAGCTGGGTAAAACTAGAATTGTTTTACTCGAGTAAAACCATAGTTTTTGTTTTTCTACTCAGATCATGTATACTCTGACTTTTAATCAAAGAGAACATTAAACGATACTACACAGACTCTCTCTGTTATATTACGTTCCAGCAATTTTATTCTCTTTTTTCTTCCACATTCGTACTAGTTGACGTTATCGAATACTTCGTCTTGGTTTACACAATGAAATACATACTTTCGATCAAGAAACATTGTTCTATACGATTTTTGCGAGGGATATATTTTCGGAACCCAAGGTCCTATGGAAAACCAAACCTAGGGGACCTAATTAAAACCAAATCCTTTCAATCAAAAAATAATAAGGTAGCGTGTTTGCGCAAACATATAATGAAAATACAAATTGAGAACTCGATATATAAATCTACATCTATGTAGTTTTATATGTATCTTTTTACTTTACTAAATCATTATTATGGTTATTTATATGTAAATGTATGTTTATTTATATACATAAAGATTCAGTAAATAAAATTAAAAATACAGCACATCGTATGTTGCCGCTATTAATAAGAACCATAGATATATACATTCTATTGTCGCTTTATTGTCTGGCATCATAATTGGAATTTTTTAACACACCACAGCTACAAATAACATCTAAGCAAGTTTACAAACTACATGCAAGATGCGTTGTTATTTGTATATGAAAATGAAATGAAAATTATTTTTATTTACACATATTACAATTACAATTTGTAGTTTGCAGATCCCCTGAGCAGACTAAATATTAACGTAACGTATAAATATTGATATTTAACGTATAAATATTGATATTTACAGGTTAAGTAATTAATTTCATGCTTTTTCATTAGTATTTTTTTGACTAATCTACGCAGATTGTTGAAGATTGTGGAATTGAGAAGTGGCATTGCTCACAGGTCGCTACACCTAACCTTTAATATCTAGAAACCTTTGATGTCTCTAAAACGAGCAATTAGAAACGTGACGTCAGACATCGTATGATTCGAACACGAAACAAACAACAGGTGTGTGTCAGGCGCCGTAAGACCCGAATAATACCTTCTACCACATATATAATCTGAATCTCGTAAACGGCTCCAACGATTTTCACGAAGTTTGCAGGGGTAAGTTTTGTATCGTAATCTAGCTAGGTTTTTTTTTTTATAAAATGTCGTTTTATCCGCGTATACCTTATTAGATCAGTAGATGGCGTTGCTAAGCAACTGTAAGTCAAACACGGTTTGCCGTTAGACCAAGAAAATCAATTGTTTACATTATTAATAAAATACATGTGTGATATGCTTGCTTAGTGATTAATTAATAACGTACTAAATATTCACGTTAAAAAATGAAATAGCGTGCGGAGATAATGTCTTATTGGTTTGCAAGGGACAATGGCAGAAAATAAGAATTAAGATACAAATTTTGAAAGATGCAGTCAGTCACTTGGTTAAGGCTAAGAATCATTGCATAAAAAACCGAGCAAAGCTCGGTCATTCGGGAACTTCAGGAATTATGCGCATGGGTCCCCGAGAAAGGACGTCGGCTTGATGGTTATTCTAATCGCGTTGGCGAGGAATTCCCTGCAGCTACTTAGTCTAGCCAATGCTTTGGGTTCTAACTATAAACAATTTATATTATGATTTTTTTATTCAACGAACGAACTATACAGATTAGCTGAGCCAGAGAAGCGGGACTTGACTGCTTTACCGGATTGAGTGGTGGCACAGCTCTTAGGTCGCTTAGCATGAACCTCTATCGCTAGCAACTCGACATATGGGTCTCCCAGTGAGGGGTAACCTCAGCTTTGACGGTTACTGTGTTACGCGTAAGCATTCCGATCCGAGGGTGCCAGAGATGGCCGAACCACGGCTCGGCCCATTACTATTTCACGGAAAATCTAAGGGACATTCAAAAGCTAAACTAACTTTGAGTGCCACTTCGGGAGGCGAACTTAAATTATGAAATAAACAAGTAGACTGGACTAATTATATATTTGAAAGGTAGAGTTATATAATTTTTTCTTTCCTCAACTCTCAATAACGCCAGAAGTCCGTCCCTTCAGTGTCGCTATATAGAGTTTACACTGTATTAAGAAAATCTAAATCTAAGCATACCACGAGACTTATAAAAGCTCATTCAACATAAGTCGAAAAAATTTAAAAAAATCAAACGGTAACCAATTGATCTGCTCAGAAGTATCAATGATACGTCACAGAAGGACGGCCCGGGAGAGCGACAGAGGGCCGGGGAGAAAGGCAGAGGAAGAAGTGTGTCAAATACAGTGGTACCTCGACATACGAGTTTAATTCGTTCCGTAACTTCGCTCGTATGTCAAATTGCTCGTACCTCAAAGCAATTTTCCCAATTAAAATGCCACAAATATTGTGGCATTTAAATATGTTTTGTAAATGTACAAAAAGCATATAACGCGAACTCAATTTATCAAAAACTATCGTTTTGCTTTATTTTATTTAAACAATAAACTTACATAATTAAGTATTTAATTAAACTCTCACAATATATTAAATTATTTATTTCTCCCCGTATTCATTCTCTTCTCGAGTGGGTGAAGATCATACACCTCTGTACATATCAGTAAAACATATCGGGCTCAAGTTAATGTCAGAAATAAAAGTACAATGTATGCCTTGTTTGGCATTTCAAAAGAGGAGGCTCCGATCCTGACACTCCAGATGAACTGTAAACCCTCATAGACAGAGAAAGAAGAGTCAGGTCTGAAACCATTGTTTTTATTTAACTTTATGCACCTTGCAAATTTCGAAGCGCCTGAAGTCTCCACGATTTCACAAATTACCACACACGGCTCATGGAATGGAGATCACGTAAGGTCAAATGAGCGTGGAGCACTCCAGATGAACTGAATACCCTGAATCGCGTATGCAGTGAAATCCAGGTGAATTGTAAACCTTGTAGAAAAGGAATCGTAAACCATTTTTTTAAATGTCACATAATCTTAGACAAACTACACAGATTGGCCAGAGAAGCTGATTTTCACTGTTTCACCGGATTGAGAGGTGGTCTCTTAGGTCGATTAGCCTGAACCTCTATTGTAGTAACTCGACACAAGGGTCTCCCAGTGAGGGATAACCTCAGCTTTGAAGGTTTCTATGTTACGCGTAAGCATTCCGATCCGAGGGTGCCAGAGATGGCGAACCACTACTCGGTCCATTACTATTTCACGGATAATCTAAGGGACATTCAAAAGCTAAACTAACTTTGAGTGCCACTTCGGGAAGCGAACTTAAATTATGAAATAAACAAGTAGACTGGACTAATTATATATTTGAAAGGTAGAGTTATATAATTTTTTCTTTCCTCAACTCTCAATAACGCCAGAAGTCAGTCCCTTCAGTGTCGCTATATAGAGTTTACACTGTATTAAGTAAATCTAAAACTAAGCATACCACGAGACTTATAAAAGCTCATTCAACAAAAGTCGAAAAAAATTTAAAAAATCAAACGGTAACCAATTGATCTGCTCAGAAGTATCAACGATACGAAAGAGGACCCGGGAGAGCGACAGAGGGCCGGGGAGAAAGGCAAAGGAAGATATGTGTCAAATACAGTGGTACTTCGACATACGAGTTTAATTCGTTCCGTAACTTTGCGTACCTCAAAGCAATTTTCCCAATTTAAATGCCACAAATGTTTTGTAAATGTACAAAAAGCATATAACGCGAACTCAATTTATCAAAAACTATCGTTTTGTTTTATTTTATTTAAACAATAAACTAACATCATTAAGTATTTAATTTAACTCTCACAATATATTAAATTATTTATTTCTCCCCGTATTCATTCTAGTTGATTCTAGATTTCATTCTAGAGGAAGAAGTGTGTCAAATACAGTGCTATCTCGACATACGAGTTTAATTCGTTCCGTAACTTTGCTCGTATGTCAAATTGCTCGTACCTCAAAGCAATTTTCCCAATTTAAATGCCACAAATGTTTTGTAAATGTACAAAAAGCAGGAAACACGAAATCAATTTATCAAAAACTATCGTTTTGCTTTATTTTATTTAAACAATAAACTAACATCATTAAGTATTTAATTTAACTCTCACAATATATTAAATTATTTATTTCTCCCCGTATTCATTCTAGTTGATTCTAGATTTCATTCTAGAGGAAGAAGTGTGTCAAATACAGTGCTATCTCGACATACGAGTTTAATTCGTTCCGTAACTTTGCTCGTATGTCAAATTGCTCGTACCTCAAAGCAATTTTCCCAATTTAAATGCCACAAATGTTTTGTAAATGTACAAAAAGCAGGTAACACGAACTCAATTTATCAAAACTATCGTTATGCTTTATTTTATTTAAACAATAAACTAACATCATTAAGTATTTAATTTAACTCTCACAATATATAAATTTATTTATTTCTCCCCGTATTCATTCTCTTCTCGAGTGGGTGAAGATCATACACCTCTGTACATATCAGTAAAACATATCGGGCTCAAGTTAATGTCAGAAATAAAAGTACAATGTATGCCTTGTTTGGCATTTCAAAAGAGGAGTGCTCCGATCCTGACACTCCAGATGAACTGTAAACCCTCATAGTAAGGGAAAGAAGAGTCAGGTCTGAAACCATTATTTTTTTTTAACTTTATGCACCTTGCAAATTTCGAAGCGCCTGAAGTCTCCACGATTTCAAAAATTACCACACAAGGCTCATGGAATGAAGATCGCGTAAGGTCAAATGAGCGTGGAGCACTCCAGATGAACTGAATACCCTGAATCGCGTATGCAGTGAAATCCAGGTGAATTGTAAACCTTGTAGAAAAGGAATCGGAAACCATTTTTTTAAATGTCACCTAATCTTAGACAAACTACACAGATTGGCCAGAGAAGCTGGTCTTGACTGCTTCACCGGATTGAGAGGTGGCATAGCTCTTAGGTCGCTTAGCCTGAACCTCTATTGCTAGTAACTCGACACCAGGGTTCCCCCGGTGAGGGGTATACGTCACCTAGTCAGGCCCGTGGAGTTGTAAAGGTTACCCGACCAACAGTGGCTATTGGCCATAATAGCTTATTATAACATACCCATGTTGCATGTAAGTAAACGGTTTCGTAGCGGAGGCGAATCTTCTTCTCTCTTGTTCGCGGAAGTCTGCCAATTCCGCCGGAGTCGGTGCCCTCACAGTCCAAGAGGTAGGGTATCTGGAAAGACGTTGATCGTGTTGATTAATCTATCAGTATACGATTTTTTGTCTTATCAAAAACTACAAAAGGGAGAGACATGATACTTATATACTGCTGGACCGATTTCAATGAAACTTTCTGGGAATCTTCAGATTGACCTGGCGAGTAATCCCGTGAAGTTTGGTGACGATCGGAGAACTTCTCTTTTTGAACTGTCAAATACAGCTTTTATTTGCTGATGATATTCTATTGTCTAATAACCCAAATTTGTATTAGCACATGCGTTGTGTATATTTATGTCATTATGCACCATATTGAAGTATAACCGAGTATATTGCATGGACATGGGTGTAGGCATGATCTTCACCCGCTCGAGAAGAGAATGAATACGGAGAGAAATGTATAATATATATATATTTGATTATGTAAGTTTATTTTTTAAATAAAATAAAGCAAAATCAAAAATAAAGCAAAAGCGAGCGGGCTGAGTACGCTAGTTTTATTTAACAAAATATATTATTTCGTCACCTGGGAGGTGGCGCGTCATGAGATAGATGCAGTGAAACTGATCGAAGCCAGCGTTCACACAGGCGGCCCAGAATCGAGTCGCAGTCGCGGCCTGCTCCAATCCATTGGTACGTCTTTAAATAAAAGATAAAAAATAACATGAGTTAAGTAGTTAGATTTTGAATGTCTTTTAGATTATCTGTGAAATAGCAACCGACCGAGTCGTTGTTCGGTCCTCTCGAGCGCCCACGGATCGGAACGCTTACGCGTAACATAGTAACCGTCCAAGCCGAGGTTACCCCACACCAGGAGGACTCTCGTGTTAAGTTACTAGCGATAGTGATTCAGGCTAAGCGACCTAAGAGCTATGCCACCTCTCAATCCGGTGAAGCAGCCAAGGGCAGCTTCTCTGGCCAATCTGTGTAGTTCGTGAAAAAAAAAATATTGTAGAAGGATAGCAATAGGTTAACCTTTCTTTTGGTAATCAAGAGGGAATCATTAAAATTTAATCCGCCTTTGGGGGTGAAGAAGAACAGGTTATATTCTATAAGTAACATTTCTACTCATTAAATCACCTTCCCCTCTCTCTGTGACCACCTTAGTGAAACCTTCAAAGGAAAGCGCCGGTGACATCTGCACTGAGCGTCTCAAGAAAGTATCTCCTCCCTAGCACCTTCGCCTTTTTAATGGGAGGCAACAGACGGAACGAGAGAATACCTTAGTCGTATTCTAGGAGAGCAGTAATATACACATTTCAATAAGGTTGATGAACAATGAATCTATTGATGTAAATGGAAACCTACAAGTCTGAGAGATATCACGAAGATTTGGGAACCTTCTTACTAGTTACTTTATATAGATTACAATGTCTAAATTTCACATATTTTCAATTGTACAACAATTAGACGACCAGACTATAGTGTTACTAGGTAAAATATTTAATTTGAGCAACTGGAGTAAATAAAGTAGTTCAATATTGCAATAACTACTATTCGTACCTGTGTCTCGGGCATGTATTGCAAATAAGGCACATAATCATCCGGGTGAGGTCCCCTTTGCCCGGAGAGAAAATCCAGAGCGGAACTGAGCTGTCTGCACCAGTCATCGGTTACTTAAAAATATGAGCACATGTAATATAACACAAAAAAGTATATATTAAAAAACAAAAACCGACTTCAAATCAAATCAAATGTTAAAAGTTATTACGGGTGGACGTCCTCTTTGTATTTCCTTATCTAAAACCCGCGTGTCTTAGAAATTTTTTCAAGATATGCTGGTTCCCACCAATTAGCATGGGGAACTATATCCTTATACTGCCTTTACAGAGTTTTAACCCAACTGTAATGTAATACATTAGGGCCCTGGTAGCTCAGTGTCCGGGTGGTTTGCTCAAGTTGTACGAGTATGTACCCTAGCAACCCGAGTTTGATCCCCAGTGCCAGCACCAATAAATTTGCTGTTGCAATTTTATGTGCTGATTTACCATGCGCCTTACCTACGCCCAACAGTGGGATATATATATTACATATATAAAGGTTGTAACTTTATCTTTAACTTAACATACATTACACAACAGCACAAATTTAAGCTGCACAAATGTTTGTAATATTTGTGAAAAAAAAATATTGTTAGCAATTATATGCCTGACATAAGACTTAACTTTAACTTACAATTATACCAAGTGTTAAGTGGTGCAATAGGAGAGCTCATAACTGCCTCACACCTCTCCTGTAATTCCTGTTTAGATGCCCGATGTGCTGACTTCGAGGGGAACAAACCTCGCACTAGAGACAAGAAGTTTGGGTGAGTTGTCTCTGCCAACGCTTCATCGCCATCCACTGTACTTTCATTAGTTTCGTTCGATGTGTCCACAGGAAGAACATCACCAGAGTCATCCGCCAGTTCTATAGGCAGGTCCATCATATCTGAAACATGTTACCATTATATTAAGACAAGCAAACGGATAGACTTTTCATTTATATTAATTGTTGGCTTTCAAAATCTTAAATTTGTTTGCTAAGAAGTAAAGAAAATAACTCATAAAAAGATTTTTAATCCATACGGTTTTTAAAAGTTCCCTGGTATATGTACGGAACACAAGGACCTATTGAAACAAAAATAACATGAACTAATTGAAAGTAAACACTTTAAAGATTTCAAGAGAAAATAATAAATATAAATTTTAAGGTACAATGAATTCAAATAAGTATAGTTTTAAGGTTTCGAAGCTTATTAGCAAAAAAAAAATGGCTAACGCAAATTAAGTAGGAAGCAGTAACATTATTAAAATTGTGATGTTCTTACCAATTCCATCCAAATCTTCCAATTTAATAGGCACAGGTTGTAATACCTTTGAGTTTTGCATTATTGCAGCATATTCCGTCGGTTCTTGTTTTATATCAGTATCCAATTTAGAATCACTGCAGTTCGTACTAAACAAATTATTAAAAACAATTTTAGGATATTTTAATGCTTAGCAGAGTACAATTGATTACATGTTCACAGCATTGGTAATGATTCCATCTGAAGAATCTAATACAGTTTCTTTTTGGATGAATAGACAGAGTGCAGGATAATGAAGCACAAAATATTTATCAACTATAAACTTTTGTCATATGAAACAAGGAGGAAAGTAGAACTACGGTCTCCATATCTATAGCCATACAAGCACTGTAATATAATTTGCAAAAACTGAATAAATTAAATTTAAATAAATCAAGGTCAGCTTAAACATGCAATAAAATACTAACTTAGTATAGTTTTGATATTTAGGGTCCACAGTTTCTTGTTTAATTTCGGAATGTTCCAACAACTTCTTAGGATTCTTTGGACTGGCTACAGGATCCAAGAATGATGAACTCTCCGAGTCAGATTCCTCTTGTTCGCATTTTATCTTAATATTTGGCAATAATGGCTTACAATCAATACCGTCCTGATGATCTTCCTTAGATTTTTTGATTGCTGATTTTAAATCCATTTTTAATGCTTTTTGACTTAGCTCTTTTTTAGCAGTTTTCCGTAACTTATGGATAGGTCCTCCTAGGATTTTCGAACCACCAAACATTAGCTTTTTAGCTCCATTAATAATAGTTACTCTCTGCTTAATGTCTTTTAATGTTATACCAGTGGTATTGAGCTCTGGGTGATTCTGCAATAGTATATAAATAATTATTATTGGCAAGAAACAACAATTGTGTTATTAAAATAATGAGTTCTTACTTCTCTATATTGTCGTCTAGCTCGGTGAATTGATAAAACATTTTTCAAACATTGTAATGATGTCATTTGAGAGGGATCACATCCACCAAGTGTTCCCGTTACATTGTTTTCTAAATGCTGTAAATAGATAAATTTAAAATTACATCAATATTTATTTTGTTATGACTTTAAATAGAAACTATTTTATATATTATCTCATTTGAAGGAATTAAAAAATCAGAAATTCATTAGTACAAGCTGGCTGGAAATTAAACCACAACAATCAACAAAGCATTGCAAGTTGAATGCTTAGCCACAAACTCTTATGCAAGTAAAGTATATTTAAATGAAATGGGAATTTACATATCTCTTCTACTATGCACTCAGCTCCAATAAGTATACTTTTATTGTACATAAAATATATATTCTATATAGAATGGAGCTTGACAGTTAAAGTTCAATATGATGAATGATTGTTAGTAATTATAACTTTACCTGTCCTGTTATTAACTGCTTTTTCTTTCTTATTATTAACTCAGGTGCCCCATCTGGATAATTCTCATCCTCTGACTCCTCACCTCCTACTTCACTCCAAATGGCCGCTAACTCTTCAAAGTATCTTTGTTTCACTCTCATGTACAATGGTTTATATTTATTTTTGGCAGATGGTTTTGGGGGTAAAAGAGGCAATTGTGGGACAGGACCAGGAGGTGCCCCTTCAACAGCAGCTAATAGGCGTTCTCGAGAGATTAATAATTCTGGTAATAGTTTAGCATAGTATGATTTTTTCTGGAAAATTTTCAAATTAGTAATAATATAAAGCTTTGTCCATCACAATGTGTTAACAGTAACATAATAAAATAAAATAAATTAAAAAAAAATACCTTGTGCTTTTGTTGTTTTGCTCTAGCTTTTTTAAGAAACTTCTTCATTTTAGCAATATCTGGTCTATAGTTACCTTGTCTCAAATTACTATACAAGTTACTGAGGGGTGAAGTGAAATGAAATGGTTCATGGTTAAACAACATTTTCACAGTTTTCTCATTTTCTTCATCCTTATTATCACTGAATTGAGGCAGCAACTTTGTAAGGTCATCTTTATGTTTATCTTCCAAGCTTGCCCAGGTCTTCATGGAAAAAAATTCTTTAAAGATACCATAATCTTCACAAAGCTCTTGAGGCAGTTCGAAGGTGTGGCCCAGGATAGTTACCGGTTCCATTAGCTCACCATCGTACTCTGAACTTCCACTGGTAGTATCAGAGCTACTACTAGTTTCGCTACTATAACTTTGTTCACTTTCCATCTTTTCCTCCGTATTCTCGACCTTGTCAGACATTTGGATAAACTAATGTTTGGTCGTAATCAAAAGAATAATACTTGTTTATTTAAATCACCTTATTTTCACTGCTACATTGATATATTAACTTGTTTTGCTACTCTTGTTTACAAAAAATAAATGCAATAGTATATCGTTCGGTAGCTAGCAGCCATGAAGTTTTGTGAATTAATGTCAAGTCTTGTCTAAAATAAAATACAACGCACACGCCAATCTACGGCGTTTCATACATAGTATGCGCCAGAACGGCACATTACGATGAGAAAATAGCTTGACAACCAAAATCAGCGACATTTTGCCATTTCAAAATAGAATTTTAAAACAAAATACATCTTGTCTATGTTCACCGCTAAATTTTTACCGCATCTATGAGGTCGTCACAGATATTCAATGTATACGTGTAAATAAAGTTTATATAAATTTTATTTATACAATACAATTATAATATTATTTTATTAAGATAAGTTACATTAGTTAAAAAGTCGCGTTCTACTTTCTCTGTTATTGAATTATTTATGCCGTGGCATATAGTTTCTATGGACCATATTTGCTAGGGCATCAATATCTCATAAACCGATAGTAACATATTTAGAATAAGGTTTCATAGGATCGTTTAGCTATTTTTTTAAAATTATTTATTGTTACAGCTTTACCATAAGACACCAGTGAGCGGAGAGACCGTTAAGTGGACAGTATGACGAAGCTAGAAACGCAAGGCTTTATCTGTTACATTCTGGTTCATATAGGGCTAAATGTAAGAGTTTGGAGTTGATTTTTACAACTAGAGTATATATATTCTGAAGTGTCAGTTAATAGAAGTATGTAAGAAGTATAAAAAGAGTGGACAGTAACTAATTAAGGAATAAGACTTACAGTAGTAGTAAATCCTTATACAGGACTTTTATTTGTTTGTTTGGATTACTATTATTGTTACCTGACAAGCTAATAGGCTGTATCGAGGTGAAAAGAGCAAAAGCGGGACTAACAGGATTTTGCTATACGATATCAACGCCTTCCTATAGGCAAAACCTATCACTTACGGTTATATGAATCACTCTCCGTTTGTACTTATGTCATCGTTTAAAGTTATAAAAATTCCTTCGCCGCGTCGAATACTGTTTCGGTGAAGGGATTTATTTTTTTATAATTCATTCTTCTTTTTTCTTATACTAGAATTTATTTCATAGAAAGGTGTCAAATCACAGGTGAAGAATCAGTCCACTGGGTCAAATGTTTACCACATAATATTAAATAACTAAGGATTATACGTTCGTAAATAATTACCAGAGAGTTATGAATACACAGCAAGTGTTTTGGTTTTACTGGTAAAAAACAATGACAAGTGTTTTATTTCTAACTTTGTTATTACGTCAGTATTTTTATGTCTTGAATAGCTTAATTTAATAACTACTTTTAAGAACGTCGGTCTATCTACCTACCTCAGTTTTCTTTTTAGTTTTATCTATGGCAATTACGGTATATGCGTGATGGTGTATGGTTTGACTTTTTGTTTGACGTAAATTAATCGTGGTGTAGTAAATATGGCTGACGAACTCAATGTTGACAGTCTTATTCACAGACTTTTAGAAGGTAATAATTCACTTTTTATCAATTATTTAGTTCGCATATATTTTTTTTAACTTTAAATTTAATATAATAACAGTTTTTGTAATGTTCGTTATTTTCTAGTTGCGTAATTATCACTCAGTGCATAGGTATAGAAACGTCAAACTCATAAATAAATCGATTTTCCTCAATTCTTATCTGAATCTAGTTTTAATAATTACACTGTAAACATAGTAAAATCTCTCATTGATTTCTTATAAATAGATCAGATACCAAAATGCTCTGCTGGTTATTGTGCGAAAAATAATATATTTTAGTATTAATCATGCCAGATTCCATGGCATCTAACAATTTCATGGGCTTATTATTACGCTTTGTTCGCATTATATCTTACTTTACTTCTTAATTTCACTTTATCATGCTGCTTTTTATGGGTTACGACAGTATACAGACTGCAACAGGAAACGGCAAGGCGAAAAGGGAAATTGAAAGACATCTTTTCGGGAGAATGTATGGTTCAATCCAAAATTATTTTCAAAGTATTCAGCTAGAATTGTATAAGTTATTTTAATGCCCCATTGCCCTAATAATTTGCTCATAAGCATTTTAACTTTTTGATTTTTTTACCATAAAAATGTTGGCCAAATGTTTCTAAAAAAAGTATGTTCAGCTTTGTTACAGTAACATTGCTCAACAATTTATTTTTGTTGATATAAGTGAAATTAATGAGATAATATTTAATACAACAGTTACACAACATTAACTGTATTTCAGATTTAATTTTCTATATTTTTTTTTCAAGGTCAATTATGAATCAAAATTTTAATTTTTAATGAATTTTAATTATCTTACCATGCAATGACATACAGTTATATTATGTTGATTAAGTACAAATCACAGAAAAAATGTAATACATGTACAAGCAACATAATCTGCATTAAATTACTTGCTAGATCAGTCATCTGTCCATTTTAATATTTATTTTTTATCTGTTATAAATCATACATTTTACAGCTATTTAAGCATGCTTAAAAGTTATACAAAAATGTTTGTTAAAGTAATTTCCTGTATGTGTTTTAAGTTGTGGAAAGTGTTCCTATGACAAAAATATGATATGTTATTATTTCAATTTTCCATAGCACTGCACCTTTTATCATTGCTTGAATTATAAATAATAAACATAGAACCAAGATGACAGCTTTTCACTATTGTTTCTTAACTCTAAGTTATTTCATATAGTATCTAGATGCCTATCTTTTGGCTTTTTAATGAAAATTGCTCATAATTCAAAATAGAGCTGTACTTTTGGCTTCTGCAGTTATTTGCATTATACTTATATCATTAAAATAAACATAAAAACAAAATTGCTGTAGTTCGAGGATGCAGGCCAGGAAAATCTGTGCAGATGTCAGAGTCGGAGGTGCGTGGTCTCTGCACCAAGTCACGGGAGATATTTTTGCAGCAACCAATATTACTGGAACTGGAAGCTCCACTGAAAATTTGTGGTAATTTGTCTATCTGTTACTGTGTTTATGAGAGTTTACTCTACTTCCAGATTGTTCTATTCTACAAATAGTTTTGATACACGGCATAACTTGGCATTCTATGTACTATGTAAGTTGGCGAAGCAAGTAATAGTCAGTTTGCCCTTTAAACTATTTTTATTACTTAATGTCTGTTCACTATTTCCTATTTGCATCATTTAGTGGCAGTTATGAATCTTGTAGGACTTATAAATTTGAGTAACTATTTACTTCTAATAAGATTTTGTAATTGTAAAGCAGGTAACTAAAGTTGATGTTGGACCAATATAACCCATTCATCCTCTAGATCATAGAAGAAACAATTTATTAGGAATTAAATAAATTGTACATTGGTTTTGGAGACCCATTTTTTATATTGAATATAAAAAATGGGGCTCTTTGTCTTTGCTTAAACTGAGGTATAGGATATAACATTTCAAGTTATTCATAGTCTATTTATATTTTATTGTGTGTGTATTAATGACAAACATACAACCATTCACATTTTTATTTACACAGAATAAAGATAGCAAACTATAAAAACCTACTATGTGAAATTTTTACTAAAATTCATACAATAAATATGAGTCATCTCACCTCTCCATTAGGCTAATATAGTTCTGAGAGTCTCTTTTATAAATAGTATACAGTTAAAATAAAATAGTAATTTTCGATGGTGATTTAATGATATGGTTAACGAAATTTTGTTTAACATTGAGTTATATTGACTTGGATTACTTTACGTACATTATGAACATGTTTTATTGATGTTAAATAGACAAGCAACATGGACGTTTTTACTTAATTATTCTGTGGGAAAACATTATTGCTATATTTTAAATAGTCATTAGTATGTTTTATCTGGTAGTCCATTTGAGATCAGTCATCTTGGGAATAAAAAAATTTGCGCGGGGAGTCATGGGGGGGGGGATCATCTAACTTACATTTTCATCTTAGACGTAAGAAATAAGTGTATGTGTTTTAAAAAAGACTTGGCTAAAAGGTCTTGTTACCGAGCCATAAAACATTCAACAACAAAAAATCAGTCATCTTTCTTTTGTTGGTTTTGATGTGGATGACAAAGTTTGTTTCTTATTGTGATAATTTACCATTGAACATAAGTTATTTAATACCTACTATTTTTAGTATTTATTTTCACAATAAACATCAACATTTACTTTACTATTGTAAAATTGTTTTATAATATAATTGTTATACTATATCACTTCAAGTTCAATAATAGTTTATATAGTTTTTTAATTTTTTTAGGTGATATTCACGGCCAGTACACAGATTTGCTGCGTCTTTTTGAATACGGAGGATTTCCTCCAGAAGCCAATTATTTATTTTTGGGTGACTATGTTGATCGTGGGAAGCAATCTCTTGAGACCATATGCCTTCTGCTTGCATATAAAATAAAGTATCCCGAAAATTTCTTTCTTTTGCGAGGCAATCACGAATGTGCAAGTATAAACCGTATTTACGGTAAGTATATAATGACCTATTATGATATTACGGTAGCTATGGAATTATTAAGGGCTGTATAATATAGGTAGCAACTTTGATGATGAGATGGAAAAAAATTGATCCTGATTAAAAAAACTTATCTTTTACTATCACTACTATAACTTGAGTACTATTGTCTGTCTTCGGTTTCGCAAGCGGTCTATGTCCCTACTTTAAACAAAGAAAGAGGTTCATATTTTTTTAAGCTGTCACTTTTTACATACATTCATTTCGATTTTTAAGGTAAGGATTTAGTTTGCTGTTTGATTCAGATGTTAATAGGTTAATCACAAACTAAGACTAGGTAAGTTATGATTACCTGCACAAATGTGGAAGATGAAGGAGACCATAAGTGAAACAACTTCGTAATAATATTTTACACTGATTTCAAAGAAGGATTTGAAGTCTGAGAGAAGAATATTTGTCAAGTAGTAGGGCATAGACCATCAATGAATTATTGTTGAAAAAATAATTATACCATTACCATTGCAACTAAAGATGAGTCTGGCCAGTGAGTTAACATGGGACAATGCATTGTCTATGTCGGCGCTTACTTGTTATTGTCATATATTAGCAGTCTATATTTTTCCATTATACTTTCTATCAATAGTATAATTCAATATGTGATCCTATTATCTTAAATAATACACTGATGTTACTTTAATCTAATAAACCATTTGTGAGGTTATCTCTTAATGGATTATAGATATGTCACCTCGTACAGATTGCTAGGTGAGCAGCCTTCGATTTTTATCGCTACAAATGTGAAGTAGCTAATGCAATGAACAATTAAAGTTATATTTAATCAAAGCTTCTCAATGATATTCTAATCATCACTAATTGGTTGTTAATGGGGAGTGAGTCATACAAAATTGACTAACTTTGCCAATAGTTACTGTTAAATCCATTTTTTCTCTTTCATTAATATAAGCATAAGCTCTCATTTAGTCACAAGTAACCCTAGTGAGGTAGACAGAAGCTGCTTTCGTATGTCCACTTTTTAACAAGCTTATTAGGCCCTATACATGATAAGTGGTTAGCCTACTGCACACAATTTTTTAGCAAGCGATGTTTTGTTTATGTACACTAGATCTTACATAGGATTGAGAATAGGTAAACCATGTTAATTCATTAACGCACAATTCCGTGGATTTTAAAACACAATAACATGATATGAAAGTATTTAATAAACTTTATTTTTATTATTGAGCAAAACATAAGTTGCCACTGAAATTTTCTTATTTAAAAATATTGTCATTAATATTGATGCCTTTGTTGGTTTCCACTCTTGTTGTGTTTTTTCTTATTTCACATTGACGACTTGGCCTATAACCTGATGTAATATCAAGGAGTGAAATGTGTATACTTTACATTACCAGGTTTTTATGATGAGTGCAAACGCCGATACAATATAAAGCTGTGGAAAACATTCACTGACTGCTTCAATTGCCTGCCAATAGCTGCTATCATTGATGAGAAGATATTTTGCTGCCATGGTGGTCTTTCCCCAGACTTGCAGGGCATGGAGCAGATTAGACGGATAATGAGACCTACAGATGTCCCTGATACAGGTTAATATGTTATCTTATCACCATACTACTTCTGTGTTTGAAGCTCAAGGGAATGTAGGGGTGATGGTTAATACATATCAAATTGTGCCACATCTAAACTGATATAATTTTGCTTAGTCATGTTGCTAAGGTACTTTGTCAGTACAGTCATCAAAATTCTGAGGAATAGTGTGCACTTTATTTTTATTAACCTTATTACATATCTCATTATCTTTTGTTACATAAAATAATATATAAAAGAGAAAATGGCTGGACCGATTTCAATGAAACTTTCAGGGAATCTTCATTCAATCTGTAAAGTTTGGTGACGATCGGACCACTCCTCTTTTTGAACTGTCAAACAAGCCATATGTCGTACTTTTATTTCTGACATTAACTTGAGATATGTTTTGTATAAATGATAAGAATGATATTGTATTTACTGATATGTACATGGGTGTAGTTAATGATATTGACCCGCTCGAGAAGAGAATGAATACAGAGAGAAATGAGTAATTTAATATATTGTGATAGTTTAATTAAATGATGTAAGTTTATTGTTGAAATAAAATAAAGCAAAATCTAGCCTGGCGAAGTGGGCTGGGTAAGATAGTAAAATAATAAAGTTCAAGTAAGAATAATGTGAATAGACAAAAAGTGTAACTTGTGTGTATTTATGTAGAAGGAGGCAACATAAGAAATTATACTTCTTTAGTGTAACAAAAAAAATGTTTCAAAAATTATAACCTGCATTCAGAATATGCTTGTAATAAATATACATACAATAAGTATGGTCGACATTTACTAACCAACTTCAAGGTGTCGATGTAGGTGAGCATCGGTATTTCCCCACAAAAAAAAACATATTGAGCGACAAAAAAAGATATAAGATATTGATCCTTAGCGGAAAATAGTATAAATTAAAGATGAATCAGTGTACCAAATGACGTAAGCCATGTAAAGTCATCGTTCATTGGGATGACATCCGTATAATATGCGAAAATTTCGTAATGTTAAAGCAAAACCGAGCAAGAGTCTAGAGCCGTGGTAGCTCAGTGTCCGGGCGGTCGCCTCAAGTTGCATGGTACGCTAGTAACCCGAGTTTCAACAATAAATACCACCACTAAAGTTGTTGTTGCAATTTTCTGTGCTGATTTACCACGCCTCAACGGTAAAGGTTTACTCAAGGAAAACATCATACATGTCCTAGAAATTTTTTCTAAGACATGAAGAATGTGAAGGCTGCCAATCCGCACTATGGCCACGTGTCGGACTATGGCCTTATGCTCTCTTTACAGAGAAGGCCTGTGCCCAACAGTAGGACATAAATAAAGGCTGTAACTGTATATCAAAAGCACATACTTTTTAGCACAGCTATCGTAAATTTACAACCTATATATGTCCCACTGTTGGGTCCAGGCGTTCTCTGTAAGGCGCGCGCTGCTAGCGTCCGACACAGTGTTGTGATCTTTACATGTCTTAGAGAATTTTTTAAGATTTCCTCGCGATGTTTTTCTTCACTAATACGTGTTAATTCACACTGGGGATGTAACTCGTATTACTAGCAACTTGAGCCGTGGGAGCTCAGTATATATATATTTTTTTTTCTACATGTATATTCGATAACATTTACATAAATTATTTCACCAAATTGCCAGGGCAGTTTATTGGCGAAAACTGCACCCATAAATCTATTCACTATTTATCCATAAAATACAATAAAGAAAGCATATGCAATAAATACTAATACATACTATTACTACATAATGCTGCTTGATGTGGGAATATTGCCCAATATTTTAACATAATTATAGCTTGCTAAGGTTTTGATCTTTTACAGGTTTGCTTTGTGATCTGCTGTGGTCTGATCCGGATAAAGATGTGCAGGGATGGGGCGAGAATGACCGTGGTGTATCCTTTACATTTGGTCCTGATGTTGTTAGCAAGTTTCTTAATCGCCACGATTTGGATTTAATTTGCAGAGCCCATCAGGTATGTGGTACTCTGACCTGACACAGAGTATTCATAGTTACAGCCTGGTAGTAACCCCAGTTCAGCTTAGTAGACTAGTCAACATTTTTTAACGTGCCGGTTTCGTCACAATAGAATTTCCTTTTAAATATTTTAGATACATCACGGTGTTTTAGATAGTTTTTCTATTTTTGAGACGTTACCCCGTTATCGCGACGTTAAAATTTCGCAACAATTCTCTTTTAGTAGTGTTAAGCTCGTTGATTGATTTCATAAATGAATTGAATTAACCCAAATAGATGGATTGGATGCAGAAGTGTAAACGCGTTACCATCTAGCTCGTCTGATTTCACTTCAATCCCTTAGAATATTTTCTCCACGCCCTATTTTAACAAGCAGTCTAAGAGAAGAAATAATCCTTACCTTTAAAACTACTGTACTTTAACACTACTATCTATAATTCATTTAAATGTGTTTTGCTTGAAGGTGGTTGAAGACGGTTATGAATTCTTTGCAAAGCGGCAACTTGTGACCCTTTTTTCTGCACCCAATTACTGTGGGGAGTTTGATAATGCCGGAGGCATGATGTCTGTCGACGAGACACTAATGTGCTCTTTCCAGGTAATTTTTTAAATGTTGTTATTCTAGTTCTTTATATATATATTTATCAGGTTTCTCTTTATGTCGCCCTTACCACCTGTTACTTGGATGCTCCTTTGCTGTCAGTGGCACACTGGGTTAGGTTATTATAATGTCCCAGCCCTGTAGTTCTAGGCTCTCAAGAATAAGACTACGGTATCCCCTGCCTGTCGTACAAGGCGACTAAAAGGGGCCTCGGGTTCACTGGGCGACAAGGGTGGGGGCCTGAGTCGTCCACCAAAGTGGACCCGGGAAGAAGGCGACATCGGCTGGCCCGTGTCGCCTTGCGCTGCGAGGGCACAGGGGGGGAAGGAGTAACCTCCCCCCCTGGGACGTGCTCTCCTTGAGCACAGTGCAGAGGGGCTCCGGTGCGTTCCACTGGAGACCCCGGAGCCCCTCGTCATGCACCGAGGAAAGGGCCACCGGGGAGGTTTTAGTGGGTAAGAACCCCACATAACCGCCGCCTTCCCCCCAGAAGGCGGGGTATCTTTCTGAAGATTTCCTCCCCATTAACAAAAAAAAGAAAAAAAAAGGTTATTATAATGTTGTTATATTTTGTGTTATTCTTTTATATATTTTACTTTTTACATTAATATTGTAAAAACTTAATCCGTATTTGAAAATGAAAGGATAAAATAAAAATATAATTTATGACATATTAAGATTATATAATCCAATATCTGTTCTATGCGCTATGTGCCCTGCCCATTGCCACTTCAACTTACTTATCCGGCGAGCTATGTTGGTTACCTTCGTTCGTCTACGGATCTCATTCCTGATTTCATCTCATAGAGATACTATATTGAAGATCTATCATACCATATGGCCTTAAATTAAATCATCGGACTGTGCTATAATTTTTTTATTTTGATTTACGCCACAATGAATTCTGAATGAATTGCTTTGCCGATAAATCATGTTATGAGGTTCTTAGAATATAGCATTATTATGGAGATCATTTTTTCTAGATTTTAAAACCGTCTGAGAAAAAGGCAAAGTACCAGTACAATGGCATTAACAGTGGGAGGCCAGCTACGCCTCAAAGGTCACCTCCTAAAAAGAAATAACTGACATTTGGGATCCAGTGTGCTGCACAGTGAGAAGAATGCTACAAATATATTTAATTATATCAAGTATTGTAATTACTATGTTTAATGTGGTCATGAGCAGAGCCGAATAAAACGTCATATTGTTAAAAAAAAATTATTTATCAATTTGCTTGTGCCTTCTTATTTTTAATTTTTATTATAAATGTGAGTGATATTAATTTATGGATTTAGTTAACAGAGTTTATTAATGTCGTGAAGTGATCTTTTATTCGGCGATGATTTCTGACTGCGGCTTTTTCGATCCCTAACCATAATGCAGCTTTCATCGGATTGGTGACACGTTAAGTTAATGCGACACTATTGATATTGTAGTAAATTTATTATGTTGATGTTAGTGGTAGTAATCTGAAAGATGCGGGCATTGGACATGAAGTTACATTTACATATATTATCTATTTTTTAAGTTGTAGTGGATCGGAAGCACTTTGCTTTTTCATTCTGTAACAAATGTGCCTACAAATATAAAGTAAACATAGGTCTCGGTATAAGTGACGATTATTGGTTCAATTGAAAATTCTAGTTTATGAAATTAAGAATTGTCTTGTTTTTTTTTAATATGAAAAGTGGCAAACAAGCATATGGCTTACCTGATCTTTCCTTGTTTATTTTTCTTTATCAAATTAGTCTTACATGATATTTTCTTAGTATTAATAATTGATTTTTCATTTTCTAAAAGGAACCCGTTGCTGAGCTGGCCTAAGACATGTTATTGATCTTCATCAAATATAACTAATTGATAAGCGTTTGACTTGCAGTTAGGACAGCAGCTCGCAAGTTATGATTTAGAAGTTGAGATGCATGATCCCAGTGAAATTAATGTTAATTTGCACTCAGTATTAATTATTATGGATAATATGAAATAAGTAGATTGGAAAAATTTTGGCAGATTGGCAGGTATGAAGCGTGCTGAGGCTTTATCTTCTTTATGTAGTAAGTCTCAAAATGAAGCAAATGATGTAATTTAAAACGTGGTAGAAGCAGTGGTAGTCCTCGCAACAATAGTGCAATTGCTATATTATTATGGTTATAATATATAAATTATATGCAGATTATGCATTGTACAATTTTATTTTTTAGCTGTAACAAAGTATCAGATAATATTCAATTGCTAATTAAAGTAAGAAGTTTATTTGTTTTCATTTAGGTTTGCATTTATGGGATTTTTTTTTGCTCTTTTGTTTAATAAATACAAATTTTATCTTTAACTTTTAATTATAAAAACCTTGAAAGTGGTTCACCGAATGTTAAAAATTTCACAGTTACACTATTTTCCATTTTGCTTTATAATTAGTATATTACAATCTTTACTTTTTCTCTCATTTTAACTACTTGGAATATTAAGCTATTAACTAATAACTTACGCTGCAAAATTAGATTTGTGATTTCACTTTATTATTACACTTAAAAGTTATTATCCTCTATTTTCATCTATCTAGTAAAGGAATAGTTTCAAAGGATTTTGAGTTTAATATACTTAGATATAAAATTTTGTTGTAATTTTCTCAGGTGTGTACAATTTTCTGAAATATAAATTTTACTCAATATTTAAAGATGTCATTTATTTATTGACCCTCTAAAAATTCCTTTGCAGACCAATTGACAGTTGAAATATCTATTTGCACAGGTATTATTGTTGGAACAAGTTTCTTGTGCATTTCAATTCTTTCCCCTAAGATAGCAACAAATTCCTCAGTTTTATTTTGATATTTACAAATATCCATTTGTAAAGATTTTAAGTAACCTCTTTTGGCTGTTATGATTTTTTTTAATCTGTTAACTCTGACTTCATAATCATTAGCTAAAGATTCTAGCAACATCTTTTGCTTTTTTAAGTTAACTACATCTGCAGCTTTTAATTGAGCCTTGAGATTATTGTGTTGTGGTCTCCTAAAAAAAATACATTACATATTAGATTTTTACCATTATTAATTAAATGTTTAGCAAAGTATCATCATTTACTATGATGATACTTTAGTAATATATGACTGCTGAATGACCACAGACTCAACCATCCTTTTTACCCAATATAATGTCAACCTAATAGCATACAAATGCTTCTTTGTTTAAACAAAACTGAAAGTCATCAAGCCAGCTGAGGACATTTCATCCCTTGCCGGTCAGACTGTAGGTGAATGTTAACCTGAGTTAACAAATTAAATTTTATTACTACTTTATTGAACATCTATGATTTTAAGATGATTTTAATATAAATTGAACATGAGTAAAAGAGAACAGGCTTAAAAACTATAGTACATATCAATAAACATGAAGCTTCAAACTGATTAATCAATGGTTGTTGTTTGTTTTAATAAAAGGGGCTGAAGAAACTGCAGCAATATAAACAGGTGCCAAATCTACCTGCTTATCTAAGTTTTTATAGCATAACAACCATGTTGTGTAGTACCTGAAGCTAATGGAAGTACCTGGTGAATTCAGTGTGAAGATTGGCTATTGTAGCCTGCCTATATGTGATTATGCATTATGCCTATGCCTGCATGGACATTTGGCCAATAAATTCGAAAACTTCTTTGTTCTAAATTTAGTTCCCACACTATATTATTCATGAACATCACTCACAGCAATAGAAATATATAAGAATTAATAAGTACAGCATGTGTACAGATTTTTTTATTGATTTTTTTATTTTTACTGAACCAACTATAGGCTGGGGTTCGGGTTATTTTACTAAGTTTAAAACAAACTTTTAAAACTCTTTTCAATTTTGTTTTAAAGCATAAGACATGTACAGAATCTCTCCAATCTAAAGGAATCAAATCGTCAATGCAAAGCTAACTTTACACAGCTTTTGCTTCACTAGTTTTATGATGCTTACCATACTTCTCGTTCTGGATTAATTACTGAAAATTTTTCCTTCTGTAATTCCAAAACCTGTAACTTCTCTGGCATATTTTCGAACTCCCACATTGCATTGACTTCTTGGATCATTTCATCAAGTAATCTTTGTTTTAAATAGTTAAACATCGGTACCCATTTCACTCGCTTTAGCTTCGCTTTTGGTACTGTTTCCAGAAAATCTTCATTCCTTAAATAATAACTGAGTCAGTACAAGGCCATCATGTGCTTAAGGGACTTTTACATAAAATCAAATTTTTATCCGTACCTTACCAGGTTCGCTATATTACTAAACTCCTTAAGAATAGTGAAGTTATCAAACGTAACTTCTAAATTATTCAAACACGGTTCATTTATTTGATCCTCAACTTGTTCACCCATTTCTGAACAACATAAAGTAATAAAAAAGAACACAAAACACTAATAATGTTTATGCGTTAGTTAAAACAAGTATATTCGATTTGAAAACTTAACGTTACTTTAAGTCAAATTACTACATTGCCAACTATAAAGAAGTTTATTTTATTCCTTTTTTTGTTGATGATTTTATGACCTGATATCAAGACCTTTATGCCAAATATTATTTATTGTACATTTTATAAACTTGTATGTTTGTATTAATAATTATTTATTTGGATTTTTTTGATAATTAGAAGTAAAAAATGCAAAATTGATTACATTGGGTCCTATTTTTTCACTGGTATAGATTAAAAACTGTAATGTCTTATTCGGCACATTTTTTTTAATTTATGATATATTAGTTACGGTAGCTCAATCATTTTTTTTACTTTTAACGTACATACTCCTACATAGACATAATATCAACTTGTTACACACACATGTGTTGTCTTGTCACAAACTTGTTGTCTTTCAAACATATTATATACAAAAAATATCACTGAGTGGAAATAGTGAAATGCTCTTCATGCCTTTAGTTCTTTATTTATTATGTTTCTTTTTGGGTCAAAATATTTTCCGTATGTGTTCCTAATCGCCTGAATCCATATTCGTATATACTCTAGGCCTGAACTTTATAATTAGTCTAACATTGGTGAGGGATGAGCTGATTACAACAAAATTTGTTTTATTCAATTTTTGTAGGGACGAAGGTAAACGGGTGTGAAGCTCCCCAGCTGTTAAGTGATCATCACCGCCGAGGTGTCGGCACATTCACATAAGACGAACTGGCAATGGCTTAACTACAGTTTCATTTTTTTTCACAGATAGCTAACAAAATTTTAAAAAATATAGAGAGATGTTTCATATTACTGGTCAAATAGTGGGCAGAAATCTCACTTCGCAGATCAATTAGTGTATTTTTTTTCTTATGATTATAATAGAGTAAAGTAATAGAGTCATTTTATTCCAGTTGTCCTCAGCAAAGAGCATTTTTATGATGTCATCGGTTCTTCTGGGTCCCCTACCTGCCCCTACCCTATCCTCCTCTGATCCATTTTCACCCTCCATCCCGCGTCACGTCTTCTACCCGCTGACATTGAATTGACAGTTTTGGCATTATATGTATTAAACAATTATTTTTCTCCCAATTTATGTATAATAATATATGAAAAAGCAGATCAATCCATTCTCACTTTGGCTGGCTATAGATCTGCATAGCAATGTTTTATGTTTTTGTAATTGTCAGTGCATAGATAATCGCATCGCCGTCCACTATTTGTTATAACGAAGATACAATTTATTACTTTTACTCAAATAAAAAATAAATAGTAGTAAATTGCTACTAAACTTAAGTTTTTTTTTCTAAAAAAACATAGGGTTTATATTTCGAATTTATGAAGTAAATTTAATGAATAAAACAGTTTTCTTTTTGTGGTTTTATATTTTTTTAATTATTGTATTCATAAAAATATTTATAAGTAATAAAACATTTTTTTTGTAACAAACTTGATTGTCTGTGGCAGTGACTATGTCACACAGTCTTTGTGATATTTAACGAAGCGTTCCCCGATACATATCCAATAAATTCGTTGAATGATGTCTGGTGTTATTTATTACATAGTCAGAGTTATAGCATTTATATGTTGTAAATATAAATAATACGTAACTTAACACATTGTGTTCGATGACGGGCCCTTTAGTAAGCGGCGGCTGAAAACAAAAATTCCATTACTTAGAAAAATGGGCTCAGTGTTGTTTGTTAAGGAGCATAAATTTGATTGGTATTGCAAAAGGCATTCAGTGTATAAATCCTTACAGACAATTACGATAAATTATTTAGTGACGTTTTTTTGGTTGAAATGATTTAAGTTATGTTACTTTTAAGATCTAAATGATAACAAACAGTTCTTATGCAGATTGGATTCAGTATTTTAATCAAACATAAATAAGTTAAAGAGATGGAAGCATACAAGAAAAGTTAGGATAAAGGGTGAAAGAGCAAGACCTGCATTTAATATGCATCTACGTAGATGCAAACATATAATATGATAATAATGGCGAAATGACGTAAGAAAAGCTATCTTTTTTTACTTTAAACGTTTAATATGTTTTCTAAAGAAAATATTTAAGATAACAGTATATCAATTATCAATGTAGAAATACATCAATGTGCGTCAATTTTAACTGTCCGGTCCAGTGTAAATTTATAAACATAATGATTGAATACAATACAAAGTTAAATATAAGACATGTTTTTTGGACACGTTAGGTCTAAATCCGTTAGCGTTTTTGAAAATATTGTCGTCTACCTATCCCGGATTTTGAAAATACTATGCCGAATATCACTTTCCAGTATCCTAGTTGTATCCAATCCTAGTATCTACAAATAATGAAATTGTGTAAGGTACGAAAAAAAATGGTAATGTAATAAGGGGTTATATGGTATTTGCATATGACTATAATGAATTGAGGTCACAAATGCAATGAATACATTTAATGTATTAAAATAAGGAACTATTATATACATATAAAATTAGTCCTTACAGGCCAACTGTTTTCAGTAGGGTCATAACACTATCTGGAAGGTATCAAAATATATACGCACAAAAATTTTCTATTAACTTTATCTGACGCTTGTATACCTACTGCAGAGATGTCAGATGTTCCTATTTTATAGACTACGGATGTAAGGCATAGTCTCGCTTATATCACCAACTGTGAATGCGTCAGCCACCATTAGATCTGTCGTGATCAGAGATACGAGATTAGAAAATTATTAATCCTCACGTAAAGAAACTGTTAGATGTTGTATAGCTGTTGATAGTTAAATTTCGAAAAATATACAAAATTTGCAGGCCAATTTGTACAGCTCGAACGATAAAAGCTGGGTAACGGCATATTTACAGCGACCCACTAACCTAAGGGCCTGATCGGATGCTTGTCCCAGAGGAAGGTGCGTTTGACGGGCGACAGGTACGAGTCACGGATGTAGGAAGGGCTGCGATCCCATCTGGCGAGCGGTTTCAGCAACGGCCAGTCGTACCAGAACGGGTCCCGAGTTATCGCTGAGATTGGCAGTGAGGGGCTCGGGTTGAAAATGTCAGCCCAGGGACGCCTCAAACCGCCAACGTTGTACAACGGAGCACCTACACGCCACAACAATTAGTGCCGGAACAACAGACACAAATGTCTCTGTATTTCGTCATCAGCCACTCTGCGTTAACCGTAAAGCGTTCTGAGCAAAATCACCACTCATGAATTGAATGTTGAAACGTAACTCAATGCTTCTTTTTTATTATGTTTTTAAAAGATAATTCTAGTATTGCGTTATCATGCCATTACAAGTAGCTTAATATTTAATTAGCTTATAATCAATTTACAATTAAAGTACTGAAAGAAATTACTGAAATTCTAGAAAACATATCGGTTTAGCTATCCAAACAAGTTTCCAAGGAAACTTCTTATCAATTTAAGAGAATTCTAGATTCAGTTATAATTTGAGTCACGTTCCATCGTTCTTCCGTTAAACGTGCAAAAAGCTGGCTTATGATAAGTTAACACATCATTTTTTTAATATGCCAAATAATTCAGTTTTTTAAATACAACGATTTTCATGCGTTGGTTCTTTTTTGGATGTTTAATTTGTACTAATGTGGACCTAATAGGTAATTACAGAGTAATTTATTATATTTAGGTGCTAAATGAGTTAGACATGCATATATGAGACGTGTATTTATACAAAGAACACATACACTCATAGAGACACAGTAGAGTAGATAAATTTGTGAATAAAAATGTCTTAATTTTTCATTCACTTCAAATCAAACCAGGAAGAGGCTAATCTAATACGGACTTGCACTAAATACCAGACGTAAGGCTTTTAGGATTAATAAGAACGCAGTTCCGATAAACACTTCAAACTGGATTCCTATCGGATAGTTTTCACCAATATATCCGAACGAATTCATTCAAATATAACTGAAAAGGAGATAATTATTTACGCAGAGGGTCGTGACGAAGATACAGGGTGCAATGGGGTCTGTTGCCCTTACCGTCGGCATCGTAAGCGACCTCGCTATCGCGGGGCGGGGATATCCTCGGCTTCACTGGTGTCGGGGACTTCCCTCGGAGTCCACGATCAAAGTTTGCCCATTTTTCGGCGTCAGCGAAAAACGGATCCTTATTGAACGCGTCCGACATCCACGACGGCCACGCTCCTTCACGGCAAGTCTTACAATCAATACTACGCCCTCATACACGGACACTCAATACAGGGTGAATCACGGTAGCATAGTAATCATAAGAAAACCTGAACCTTATTTATTACAACAGAGTGTAGTGTTCATGGCGATGGAGTGACTTGAACATTCCGAATATCAATGTAGTCTTGCATATTTACAATGCAGGTCATGCATCCTGAAAGATGGTGTAATTCTCGTGATGAATCCTGTGACTACTCTCTCATGAATGCAACGTGAAAAATGGAGATGTAGACTTCCAACTCTTAAAATAACGATGAGAGGTACTAAACTACTAAATCAAAACACGTGTCGGTCTTTTATATTTTAATATAAAAAATATGAATCGGGTTAGTGAATGCAATTTTTAGTACTTTGTACTATTCAATAAGTTTGGGAATAGCGAGTTCGTTATAAAAGGTATGTAACAAATATAACAATATCTTTTGACTAAATCTAAGACATAAACAAGTATCTATTAACAAATGAACGAACAGTTAAATTTTTGAATTTCATATGTGACACATAGTACAAAATAACAAAGAACATTTCAACGAATTTAACATACTATATGATATATCTCTTTATATTGATAAATAGTATACTTTCTTTTGAATTTGACAAAATATAAATGACTTAGAGGAAACTAATTCACATTAACTAGGTTCAAATAATATTGAAACAATCAGTGAATTAGATTCAAGTTGTTTGTACCATATTCTGAATCCATGTGATCTGCCGCGTCCGACATGCTCCAATGAGATAACAAACTTTCTTATCATTTTCTTACCAAATGGGAAACATACAGCAGTGAGCCTATAACATGGACCAGACAAAAGCCGTGATTCGTTCTTTAATTAAAAGGAAATTACAATCCCCGACACAAAGGTAGACTACGGGTTTTCTATACCAAATGTAAAGAACGAACCTCGGCGAAACTTAACCTAGCTTAAACTATGGTTATCGTGCATATAGTTTAATAAAATTTACCTTTTCCCCAGTGAGGTTTAGAGTCGGGTTCATATTCGATGCCTTTTAGGCTCTTGGGCGAGAGAGGGTCGATGATGGGTGCGGTGAGGTCGGTAATGGGGTATGCCCGGTCCTTCAGGTAGAGGCCGTAACGAGAGGGGTACAGCCGGTCGATAGCTGCCAGTCTATCCAGATGGTCTTGCCACGCCTTGTGCGCGTCGAAGGGATCAACGCCACGACGGATGCGCCTTGGCACGTGGTATACTGTGAACCGTAATCACAGTGTTTATTTAAGAAGTTTAAACAGACAACAAAAACAAAAAAATAGAGAAAATTGTACTTGTACAAGAAGTTCTTACGTTACCTTATTTGACATCCGTTAATAAGGACTTTAAGTGAAGATAGAAAAAAAATATAATTAGAAATTAAAGAAAAAGATATAGAAAGAAAAATAATTTTAACCTAATGATAAAACACAGCAGAAAGAATATGAGAATCATTACATTCGGGTTTTGAGACACATTTATATATTTCAAAGAAAATGAATGAATAAGTCGTATTGACCTATATTCAGTTCGGTGTTAGTTATTGCAAGGCAAAAGCTTTAGTTATAACATAATGATCGATGTACATATACATAAATATATATAAGATTACTTACAACTCACCTCTATCACATTCCAAGGACGTCTCGTTATTTAACCAACGTTAAATTTAAATAGTGTTACAAAGAGGGGTCAATATGAATTAAAAAGAAAAATATGACCACCTGACAAATGCTGGAAGATCAATCGATGAAGTCGATGTAACATTCATGGCCTGTACAAGTGTAGATGGCGGAAGTGTGAGAGGTGATTTCTATTTGGTGCATGCGGTCATGATACTGATATCGCAACATACGTAGAAGAAAGTTACAAGTGAAAATATGTCAATAATTTTTTATTTCACTATTCAATTCAACTTTAAAATAAAGGAGATTATGACACACATGCTCACAAAATGTGGAAAAATAATTCTAATATATGACGGAGATATCTTTACCTTAGCAGTAAGAATTATATTTTGATTATTAATTCTCTTTATAAAATAAGAAGTTTTGTCTCGTCCTTAATAACAATTTCCACATCGATAAGTGATCATTTTATTATAAACTATTTGCATAAACTAACTTGCGGTTTAAATTGGAGTCGAGCAAGTCCCATTACGTATTGTTCCATTTCACTTTTTTAAAGTAAACTCAATTAAATCCACCTACGTCCTTAAATCCTACCTACCCAATTAAAAATACGCAGCCGTGATCATCGTGAATACATGAATGCATCAAAAGGCGGTTCCTTAACTTATTCAAGTCATAAATATGGAGATTAATGTCGTAACGCATTTTTTTAAATATATTTCGTAAACCACTCAATGTTAACCCTAAACATAGCAATGTATAGCATAATATGCATGTAAAGGAAAGATATAAAATCTCTTTACTTAAATCTATTCTTTAATTGTATTTTATAATAATTATTCAAATGTTTAATGTCACAATTGTCATGTCGTGACATTTATTTAAAAGAGATAGAGATGGAATAAGGGCATTAAATGTGGTTTCTCTAAATATTCTACAGAAACGCTGTCTTTAATTTTCTGTATACAGATACATGGAAGACTAGACTTCATTATATACATTCCTAAAAATGCGATAATCACTGTACGTGTAGCAATGAAAATACTAGAATAGTTATGTAGCGTCCAAAATACGTACGTTCATATCACGATTTTTAAATTTATTTTTTGATATTTTTTGGATATACATTTTTTTTTTACTTCTCTTCAAAAAACAATCTTGCCACAATAAGGGTTAATTAATATCAAGTACACGTGTAACTGCTTATTCAATATGTCTATTGAAGTCTCTTACGACATACGTATTTCTCCAAGACATTGCATATCCCTTCAAAACTTTGTTTTTATGTTCCCGAATAATTCATATTTTCCACTTGCGTCTTTTTTCCACGAATAGTGCCATACAATGACAAGTCGCAAAGCAAACATCTGTGCCAACATATCAACGAACAAATACGACATCGATAATGAATACGCCATTAATGTTTATGTGGCAATGATATATTTAATACATGAAATTGTATGTGGGGCTGTTGTACATGAAACACATAAAGTACGAATACAAGTAATATTTGACTTATTTTGTTTGGTCCTATAAAACTTTATTGCATCAATGTTTGTGGAATTGTGAATCATGTAATGTTAATCGATTCATCATTTTAATTTCAACTAAATCTCCGAGCCTTTGACAGGTTTCACGGCAGTTTCTATGTGCGTAAGCTTTATTAATTAAAAATGCAATACAATATATAGATAAATCTATTACATTAATCAGATGGTTATAGACAATTAGATAAACATTTGAATATTGTCAATTGCCTTAAGAATTTATAGCCTTAAAAATTTATATATTTTCACATAAGATGACAAGATCATCTTCAGTGATTTCAAAAAGCGTATTCTAAGCAAGATGCGTTTGACTTTTAAACTGCCCCGGAGACTTTTGATGCTGAAACAATTAAATTAAAATACCAGTATGTATCTATCTAAGTCTAATACTAAGCAAGTGTTTGAAGTACTTATTGTTCTACCTACTATAATACTTATATAAATACTAAAAAATAAAATATTTAATTAAAAATTAGTGTTAAATCAAGCTTGTACAAAATACCGGGCGGTTGAAGACGTTCTTTTCAAAATTTATTGTGACAGTATGAAATAAAAATTGATTTTTACTGAGTTTGCTTTGGTTATTAGCAAATACAATAAAGTAGTTTACTAATGAGGGATTTATTATTTTTACGATTTATATCACTATTTTTTTCTTTTTTATGACGAACTACACAGATTGGCCAGAGATGCTGGCCTTGACTGCTTCACCGGATTGAGATAGTATAATTCTTAGGTCGGTTAGCCTGACCCTCTATCGCTAAAGCTAAGTAACTCGACACAAGGGTCCCCGTTGATGGGTAACCTAGCTTGGACGGTTACTATGTTACGCATTTCGATCCGACGGCGCCCGAGAGGTTTTAAATCACTCCAGTTTGTTTGTGTGTGCGATGCTACTTCAATCAGCAACAGATTTATGCCTTGATGGGATCAATGAACGTGGGTAATTTAATATTAATAAAACGTGACGTATTAAAACAAGGATTTATATGTTCGTAATCCGTTGATGATTGATTGCGTTAGTGTAATGCAGTATATATACATAATTGTATTGAAATGTACTAACTTGGCCTGTACCGATCGAGAGAGCTTGGGTAGTTGTGGGCGTAGATGGGGCGCGGCGAGTATCCGTAAACTTCGCGGTGGACCGGCAGGTAGCGGTATCCGGGAACGGTGATCCTTTCGGCGGCAGCGATTGGGTCATCGTAGATAGATTTGGAGTAAGGATAGGTGGACAGGAGTTCGGGGAAAACGCTACGGCGGGACGGCCTGTACCTCTCCTCGGCTCTGATGTCTTCTGATCCTGTTATTGAAGTGTAATTTTTTGATGCCACAGTTTAAATATGTATGTATATATAAATATAAGAGAATCTTAGAAAACGAACGACGAAGTTGCGACGAACGAACGCTATGAATGCATCATTCAGGGTATAAATATAACGCAGACAACGGAAAGTACGATCGTTTTTCTCACAATATCTCTGGAGGATAGTGAATTAACATTACCTTTTAGAGACCGAACGAAGGATTGCCAAAATCTGGCTTTCTTCGACGGCGTTTCATTCCTGCCAATCATTTCTAAGTGACTTTTAAACATTTTGGCGGCTTATGTCGTGCTCGTGGTCTGTAAAAGAACACATTTGATTTAGAAAACTTTTAAAAAGTGAGCAGAGAACTTATCGATAAAAATACCATCGATGTTTCGAACATTAACCTTGAGGTCAGAGCTGTATCTTTAAATATTCGCTCAGGTGACATAATTGAGCACAATACCTCGCTCGTTTCTCGTAAATAGAGCAATGACGTATGCAGAGTTTGTACCGGTACCGCAAATAGCTGTCTCGATGGCTGGCCGCTATGTCGAATGGCGGTGGACTTGGAAGCCGGCCAACCCGACTAACGCAGAAGAGAAACTCGAAAACGGCCGTTTTTACGAATGCCTGATCACTCGTCTATTTTCGAGTTTGTTTCGACCTTGCCGCAAACGTTAACGCATAAGTCAGCGTCCTGCTACAATATAACTATGCGAGAAAATTTAATTTGTATGCTTACAAAAGTGCAACAAGAACTAGATTGGGAGAAAGCTTTTTTAAATGTTAACGTAGTGTCCTATAGTCTATTCCATAAATCCTTTTCGGATTACAGTAGTTTAAAAAAAAATATTGCTTGTATCACATATATTTCCGGCAGTGTTGCCACATTAAAAAGAACAGAAGCGCAATTTATAAATCGGGATTAAGACAGTCGGGATTATTTCTATAAAAATGATATGCATCTAATGGAATTTTAACTACCGTTAGAGTTTTGAAAGCTTAAATACTATAAATTTTATAATCTTTAATTTCAATTACTGTTGTAAATGTTTTGGGCCATTAAAATTATTTAAGTATAGGTTTTTAATTTAATTTCTTCAATTGAAAATATCAAATAGTATTTATTTACGAGTCAAATAGTACGTATTACTTTAAAATTAAAAATTGATTAAGAAAGTACTTCATGAAATTAAACAATTTCATCCAATCAAAATCTATATAAAATTAACCGATGTTTATCAACATTTCAAATCTAAAATTCGGTCAAGATTGAAGGCCAATGTCAATCGTTTTTTTGAATCATTGTCAAGAATCATTATTTAAAACAAAGAGTCTTAATAAATTTAGTGTAATTACGATGACATGAACGTCGAAAGTTGAGATAACTGTTGAAAAGTACGCGATTGTGAAACTGTTACAAAAATATAAAAGGCGCGTCGATTTGGCGGGATTGCAAATTTGGCGCGGGATGAGTGCTCCTAAAATAGCATCGCGCGCGGTCGTATCGGATTCACAGCATTCCACTATCTCGCATATTGACGACGCCAGATGGCGTCTTGTATTGGAATTGGTTATCGACATATGAAACTTATCGATGTATGAGATGCGGGTTGTATTTCCATACATGGATAAGTTTCATATGTCGGTACAGTCTAATTTTTGTATTAATTAAATATAATTTATGTCTATTTTTCTTTTAATGACAGCAGGATTTTAATATGACAGATATTGTAATTTTTTTAACATAACCGTGAATAATATAGTTACCACAATCAGTATCCGATTCCTCTGTACGACTGGAACTTTAAACGTTATGCTTGTTACATAAAGATTCTGTTTAGATAAAAGATCGCAGTTAAAGTTTCACAAGCTGCGATACCGCGGTAGTAGAAAAATTGATAAGCAGTTTACATACCGGAAGATGAGTTACCCTGTCAAGTTGTCTCATTTATACTAATCACTCGCGAAAATGTGAGCTGTCGAACTCAACGGTACCCTGAAGAGTGAGCGAGAGGAAGATATAGTTGCGTAATAGCAAAGGGAGACGAGAACACTCCGATGACAAAACTCGCGCAACGGGGGGTTCGTAGCACTCGCGGGGAACAATGGCGGATCTTACCGTTTAAAATAATGGTCGTATTATGTTTAGCGGTGTGTTGTCGTGGACGAGCCGACGTCGAGTGTCGGACCGGGGCGGGCGCGCACTGGCGACGGCTCGCTCGCAGCCGCTCTCGCACGCCCGCCCCGCCCCCGCCCTGGTCTCGCCGCCCGTGGAAATCCGCCCAGTAAACACTCTCATACTTTTCCATAGCCTTCATTTGATATCGTCACTTAATAACTAAATAGACTTAATAAAGCCGTTATACTCCTTAATGTCCTTTATTGTCAATAATATTTTTATTTTTAATTTAAATCTCTTTTTACATTATTTTAGTCCTAATTTAATATCAATATTCATAACGTATTTACTGTATTTGTTGCCTTACATCAAGTACATATTTCATCTCTCTTGTTTACGAGAAGTGGATGTTAATGAAGCTTACAGATTACGATCAAAATAGTTTTTGCGTAGGCATGGGTGATTAAAATCACCCACACACATTTATCAAACTGTAGTTGCTGCTGAAATAGTTCCAGCACACCTGGATATATGAACGAAATAATGACTCACGGTTGAATTATTCAACTATGACTAATAACTTGTATACGTGTCTATTTTAAATAAAAATCACTATATTGACAACCGCAGAAATTGCTTCCCAACTATTGACTATTCAAAACAGAGTAGATTCTTTTCTGACAGTTCCTAAGGCGTATTGATTTGAAAAACCTTATGAAAACGTTTATATAATTTAAGATTACATTTGTTGAACCATCAATTAACGTGGTCATGAGTCGCCCACATTGTGAGTGGAGCTTGAATGTAGACTGCGAAGAGGCAAAAAGGGATTTAACGACATTAGACTAATTGGAGCGATCTTCTTCTTATCCTTCTCAGGACGGCTGCCAGGAACTGGATGATACCACGTCCAGCAGTGGACTATTGCAGCTGAAGATCATGATTGTAAACCATCGAGGTATAAATGGAATTTTGATTTCTGTCACTATTGACGATCGAGCTTAGTACACGAGGGCAGTCGTTTCGAATTTAGAAAAAACTTATGTCCTTTTTATTGTAGCGGTGTAGGAATTTTAATATATGACGACCGCCAAACGCTGGAAACAAATTGTATGCCGACCCAGTGATTTATTTTATACGTAAGAAAACGTAAGACAAAAGTTATTATTACAAACGGGCTTTGACTCAAGAACCCACAGTTATGTGCTTGGATATCACAGCTTTTGAATTCAAATGCCTCTTTTAATATGTAATATAGTATAAGCAAAGTACAGGTTTCTCACGCACTTACAGTGACGGATATATGTTATCTATGTTATGCATCGGATGATATGTTGTAAATGATATAATAAACTTTATTTATGCAAGTACTATTTATTGTTGCGTGTCCATCTTGAGTGATTTCAAGATCAAAGTTAGGCAGCACCAACTACACGCTGGACTGACCCGCACCACTCTCGGGACGTCAGTTAGCAATGCTTTACGATAGATTACTAATGACAGGTTGTTCCAAGAAGTAGTTACGACCTTCAACATTGAGGAAACCGACGCAAGGAGGACAAGTATTTATTGTTGGCAAGAATTTTTGTGGCTCTTGAATAATTATGATGTTTTCGGTAATGACGGTAAGATAATTGATATGATTGAAATAGATCGGCCTGAAACGTGACTGGCAAATAGTAATAACGTCGAGCCGCTGGTGGATCATAACGCACTGGGCGACAAGGGTGGGGGCCTGCGTCGTCCACCAAAGTGGACCCGGGAAGAAGGCGACATCGGCTGGCCCGTGTCGCCTTGCGCTGCGAGGGCACATGGGGGGAGGGAGTAACCTTCCTTCCGGGACGTGCTCTCCTTGAGCACAGTGCAGAGGGGCTCCGGTGCCTTCCACGTGAGATCCCGGAGTCCCTCGTCATGCACCGAGGAAAGGGCCACCGGGGAGGTTTTAGTGGGTAAGAATCCCACATAACCGCCGCCTTCCCCCCAGAAGGTTACAGTCTGCGTCAAGTCAATTGACTTTTGACGTGAACCATCTCCTAGTACAAGCTCAAACTTATTTGGAATGGTTAACAAGAATATTTGGAATATGTGTGAAAAAATTATATTAGCATTCTTTTAAAAAAATAATAATAATTTTACATTTTCTATTTATTTATTATTTTTCATGAAAATGCTTTATTTAACTATGCAATTAGCCGATATTGCCAATTTTAATGACGTTAGAACATTTTACTTCAGGGATGCCAGCATTCTTAAAACTGTAATGTCTGGCTTTATAAATAACCGGCGCGTAATCGACGAATACAGAAATAGCTTCATGGCTCTCGATTTCACTTAACGACATCTTATTACATTTTCATCCGACTTCAAAAAAAGAGGAGCGTCTCAATTCGTCTGTATTATTTATGTTTGTTACCTCATAACTGTGTTAACCGACTTGATGATTCTTTTTGTAAATGAAAGTTGGTGCTTCCAATTTGGTCCAATTTTGATAATAATAATTATTATTATTTATTTATTCATTCAAGCACACAGTTTACATTAGAGTGCCATTCAAATATCCAAGGAGTCGTTGTTGTAGGATTTTTGATGTGCCGCAATCTAAAACCAACCTACTGTCACACTCGCCCTTGCCAAGGATTTCCGCTACATATAACCTTCTTAACACTAAGTCCACACATTTTTCTAATTCACGCAAGGTCTTCTGCACCTTAGTGTTAAAAATTGTGCAGTGATTTTGGCTAATTTAACTAATTTAGTAGTTATATGCCTATTACTTTATCATTTAATAAAATATTTTTGTAAGTATTAATAATAAAATCGTTACGTTTCTTTATAGCGAATGTTGTGTACACCTGTAATTGGCATACACAACAGGGCTAAGTTTGATTATTACAACAATGTATGGTTGTGTTATGCTGTTGGTGTATCTTATTAAACAAATAAATAAATAAAGTAACTTAGACACATGTATTAGCAAAATTTTTAGCTTAAAAAACTATTGTTAGTCGGAATTACACAATAAGATTTAGGCTAAATAAATTTAATTTAATTACTGTCTTGACTGTCCATGACAAAACCATTCAAATCTTAAATTTACCTGAAGTATGTGCACGACATAAGGGCGAATAACTCAATATCACTCCAACCGATTTCGATGATACATTTGTATCGGAAAGGATATACGAGTACTTCAAAGATAGTTTGATGAAAGTTTGTGTCGGTTCTGAATAATTATATTTTGTAACATTCCCACTTTAATTCGGAAATACAAAGAGGGCGTCTGCGAGTAATAGCGTTTAACGTTTGATTAGATTTGAAGTCGGTTTTTGTAAGAACCAATTAAGTTGACATGAAATTGAATTATGTTCCTTTTAACTAAACGGTCACATACTAACTGAAAGTGATCTATTTTTTTACAGATAACAAAACATAACACGATATTATTGACTTGTCGATTTCTACTATACGAAACATAAACATAATTCCTATTTTAAATTTGAAATAATTAAAGTTACGTTGATATATTTACTTATTGTAACTTATTGTAGCTTGGTGGTAAAATTAATGTCGAAAAAGTAACCACTTCAACTTTTTTTTTGGACGAACTAACACAGTTGGCACAGAGAAGTTGGCATTTACTGCTTCACCGGATTGAGAGGTGGCATAGCTCTTAGATCGCTTAGCCTGAACGTCTATTAGGTGGTAACTCGACACAAGGGTCCCCCTAGTTACACGTTAGCAGTCCCATCCGAGGGGAGAGGGCCGAACCACGACTCGGTCGGTAGCTATTTTTTTAACAAAATCTATTGGGACTAAGCTGGGAATCTAAGCTAAACTAACTTATATGCCACTTCGGGATGATATTCTAGGAGAGATGCAATGATGCTATTGTTAGTTATTGAGAGATAAGGGAAAAGAGAGGCTTTAAAGAGAATACTATGATTAGATTTTTTTTGATCTTGGATGTTCAGACTGATCCTTTGTTATGAGCAACTTAACCCAAGAGTCAACGAGAGGAAACCTAGGCTTGCGCAGTTATTCTAGACCCGAAATGATTCTATCTTAAAGGTGCCCGTGGGGGTTGAACCAGCTGTTTCAATCGGATTAGAAACAATTTAAGAAAATCGAAAAATAAATTAAATTGTAACGCAATGGGTAGTATACAGTGCGTAGAGGAGGTATCTTTTACAATATACATCTATAAAACTTGTAGTAAGTTGATGAGAGGATAATTGAGACGGATAACAAAGCTGGGCACAAAATTTTCTAAATGTGAAACATGTTGAATTCGTCTTCTTAAGAAACCTGGACACAATAGCACCTAATGGCATAAAGATGAAACGAAAACGAAATGTCGTAGGTTAGAATCCAGCATTCGACTATAGTAAAATCATCGTTAGAACGGTTAACAAGAATGTTAGTAATATTTGTGAAAAAATATCGTTAGCATTTTTTTGATTTTCGATCTAGAGCTATAACGTAAATGTACGATGTTATATTAACCTAATTCGTGACATTATATATTTCTTTTTAGAAAAAGATAAAATCAATTTGTAGCCCTCTGGTCCACAGAGGCTACTTTTAGTCGCCTTCTACGATAGGCAGGGATACCATAGCCTTATTCTACGAGCCCAGAACTTCAGGGCTCGCTTTTTTTTTTTGTTGACGGGGAGAAAATCTTCAGAAAGATACCCCGCCCTCTGGGAGGAAGGCGGCGGTTATGTGGGGTTCTTACCCACTAAAACCTCCCCGGTGTCCCTTTCCTCGGTGCATGACGAGGGGCTCCGGGATCTCCAATGGAACGCACCGGAGCCCCTCTGCACTGTGCTCAAGGAGAGCACGTCCCGGGGGGGGAGGTTACTCCCTCCGCCCCTGTGCCCTCGCAGCGCAAGACGACACGGGCCAGCCGATGTCGCCTTTTCCCGGGTCCACTTTGGTGGACGAATCAGGCCCCCACCCTTGTCGCCCAGTGAACCCGAGGCCCCTTTTAGTCGCCTTCTACGACAGGCAGGGGATACCGTAGTCTTATTCTTGAGAGCCCAGAACTACAGGGCTGAGGCTCCTCAAACACCTACGCCAAGTGGATTCCATGTTCAGGGTTGTCTACGGTAGCTAATTCGTACTACGGTGTAAGCCAATTTGTTAAATGTATTAATGGAGGTGTACAATATTATTATTATTATATATTAAACAAACGTTTTTGGTTCTCTCTTAAAGGGATAGCAAATTTCTCAAAGCTATTGGCCAAATGTTACTAGACGGAAATTAATTTTCGGCTAAAAATTTGCGGAATATGCGGCAGGTATTGAGGAGTACTGCCTTCTGCATTGTAATGTATGAGTCAGGCGGTAAATGAAGGTTTCTGATACTATGATGGAGATGTTTCGGAATAGCGGCAGTTGTGGAGAGTACTATTGGCACTATTAATGTTTTATTTAGTTTTTATTATTATTATTCTTTATTTTACAATTAGAGTTGCCTTTTTACAATATTATTATAAAAGAAACGGCTCGACCCGAGATTAAGCTAGACAGAAGACGAATGCATTTATATTGTTATTAGATGTATACGCGTATTTGTTTTGTGATATAAAGTATCTTTTTATTTAGTAATGGAAGGAACTGTATAAAAAGATATTACAGTAACAAAAACTAATAGGGTTTTAAAAATTGATGGCAAATCCGAAATCGATTAATTTGGAATTTATTTCACTATTTTCCCTTAAACAAGAAAAAGACAATGTTATGAGCGAATGAAAAAGACATTTTCTTTGGGTGAGTGGCAAAAGAGCCTTCGTCTCATCGAATTTAAGTAATCAGCAATTTTTTTTAGTATTATATTATTTTACCAAAAGTTGAACCGTCCGTATCTCCTTTACTGGAACAAAAACATACGGGACAGAAGTATAATAAACCGCAGCTCACGCCGGTTTTCTGCAAAGCCTCGTTACTTCTCTCCACTATATCCTATCACAAACTTCAATTACATTGTTCGCCTTCATTAAAGTTAATTTATATTTTATAACCGATAGGAACATACTGTTAAAAATTATATTTAAAAACGTCACTAACATTAATCGTCAAAAAATAAACATGTGTATAAGACATACACATATACATCAATAACGCTCTTGATAACTTCCTGTTCTTCCGTTACATATTAAACATTGAAGAACTTTGAATAAAAAAATAATTAAATCGTAATATATATATATAGTAAACAGTAATGCTATAACAAACGTTAACAGATTTGAAAATATGATTAACGATACACAAAAGTCGTCTAAAAATATATTACATAAGCCAAGATATCATCTGACAAATTTACGAAATCGTATCTAAAATAGCTATTACACTATAAACCATTAGACACATTTTTTAAATTCTTTCAAAACATTTGCTTGACCACCACCTGATGTTAAGTGGAAATGCACTCCTGGATGGCGCACTAGCTTAATAAATGCCAATTCTCTCTATTTTTCAATCCCTTATTATCTTCTTTCCTCTACGACCTCCTTCCTAATGATATCCCGCGCTCCATAGACTTCAAATCCCTACTGTCCCTTGTTAACTCTCTTTTTGTGTCACAGTCCGATTCGAGCAGGGTTGTGAGCGGACGTGTGCGCCTCCGATCCTATGCAGAAAAGGACAGCTATTAGCGCCGTCGGTGAGGCGCGACGCGCCACCTGTGAGGCGCACCTGCAAGCTTTCGCTGCACTCCATTGTACTTAACACTGAATTCGTAATTGCCGCATTCTAACGGCTTACGTTTTCTGAGTATAAGTAGAACTTATTATTTTATTGATTAGAGTCCTTTGTTCGTTCGGTGGATACCTTACGGTGTGAACGAAGCCGACGACAGGTGGTCCTGGTGCCTGACGCTTCCCTCAGGAATCGCGAAATCGGAAGGGTCGACAAGGTTGGCCTTTGGTCTACTGCCATAGTCAACAGTCGACTTACGTTTTGGCCTTTTAGTGCCCCGGGTAGTTTTAATTAGTCTTAAGGACTACCTGAGGTGCACAATAAGATTAGCACCCAGACCTGCCGACACGTACTCCCTGCCTATACCCGGCGGGAGGAGCAGAACCACACACCCCGGCATCCCACCGGGACCCCAGTGCTGTTAGTTTTATTCTCCCCTCGCGATTATTTATTAATTTAAAAATGGACCCCATCGACGAGATGAGGTATGTGTTCAACAATCTCCGGGCCAAACACCGGAGATATATAAATCGTTAATCGCGGACGCTCGCGAACCCACAGTTACGTGCTTGGATATCACAGGTTTTGAACTCAAATGCCTCTTTTAATATGTAATATAGTATAATCAAAGTACAGGCTTCTCACGCACTTACAGTGACGGATATATGTTATCTATATATGTTGTAAATGCTATAATAAACTTTATTTATGCAAGTACTATTTATTGTTGCGTGTCCATCTTGAGTGATTTCAAGATCAAAGTTAGGCAGCACCAACTACACGCTGGACTGGGTCAGTCACCACTCTCGGTACGTCAGTTAGCAATGCTTTACGATAGATTACTAATGACAGGTTGTTCCAAGAAGTAATTACGACCTTCAACATTGAGGAAACCTACGCAAGGAGGACGACTATTTATTGTTGGCAAGAATTTTTGTGACTCCTGAATAATTATGATGTTTTCGGTAATGACGGTATGATAATTGATATGATTGAAATAGATCGGCCTGAAACGTGACTGGCAAATAGTAATAACGTCGAGCCGCTGGTGGATCATAACGATGGTAAAGAACATAACGGCTCGAGTCGCTTTCTGTATTGTTGTATATCAGTTTAAATAATGTAACATAAAACAGAACAATATAAGCGTGAATATAATGGTCTAGGTTACAGTATGCGTAAAAGGGGCCTCGGCTTCACTGGGCGACAAGGGTGGGGGCCTGCGTCGTCCACCAAAGAGGACCCGGGAAGAAGGCGACGTCGGCTGGCCCGTGTCGCCTTGCGCTGCGAGGGCACATGGGGGAAGGGAGTAACCTCCCCCCCCCCGGGACGTGCTCTCCTTGAGCACATTGCAGAGGGGCTCCGGTGCGTACGTGAGATCTCGGAGCCCCTCGTCATGCACCGAGGAAAGGGCCACCGGGGAGGTTTTAGTGGGTAAGAATCCCACATAACCGCCGCCTTTCCCCCAGAAAGCGGGGTATCTTTGTGAAGATTTACTCCCCGTCAACAAAAAAAAAAGGTTACAGTCTGCGTCAAGTCAATCGACTATTGACGTGAACCATCTCCTAGTACAAGCTCAAACTTATTTGGAATGGTTAACAAGAATATTTGGAATATGTGTGAAAAAATTATATTAGCATTCTTTTAAAAAAATAATAATAATTTTACATTTTCTGTTTATTTATTATTTTTCATGAAAATGCTTTATTTAACTATGCAATTAGCCGATATTGCCAATTTGAATGACGTTAGAACATTTTACTTCAGGGATGCCAGCATTCTTAAAACTGTAATGTCTGGCTTTATAAATAACCGGCGCGTAATCGACGAATACAGAAATAGCTTCACGGCTCTCGATTTCACTTAACGACATCTTATTACATTTTCATCCGACTTCAAAAAAAGAGGAGCGCCTCAATTCGTCTGTATTATTTATGTTGGTCATAACTGGGTTAACCGATTTGGATAATTCTTTTTGTATATGAAAGTTGGTGCTTCCAATTTGGTCCAATTTTGATAATAATAATTATTAAAATAAAATAGCCTTTATTCAGGTTTCTTTACAATAATAAAGTAGAAAACGGTTTGCCTACTTAATAAACTAGATTAATTTCCTAATTCTAAGTTTTGAATACTAAATTTAAATGCTCGGCAACTGGTTGTGGATGGCTTGTCTGTCGACAAAGGCCTCCTCTAAAGATTTCCACGAATGTCTGTCTTTTGCTAACCGGCTCCACAGCGGACCAGCTATTCTTTTAAATTCGTCTTCACATCTTTTAATTTGTCTACCTCTACTTCTTTTGCTATCTCTTGGGTACCATTCAGTTATTCACCTTGTCCATTTCTCTTTACTTTCTTTTAGCATGTGTCCTGTCCAACGCCATTTAAGCTGTCTGTAGGCTGTGTGTACATTTTAAATTTTGTTTTCATTTTTATTTCTTGAATCTTCATTCTATCTCTTCTTTTTATACCTAAAATACTCCTCTCTATTGCATTTTGGCAGACTTTATTATTATTATTATTTATTTATTCATTCAAATAACTTAGACACATGTGTTAGTAAAATTTCTAGCTTAAAAAACTATTGTTAGTCGGAATTACACAATAAGATTTAGGCTAAATAAATTAAATTTTATTACTGTCTTGACTATCCCTGAGAAAACCATTCAAATCTTAAATTGGCCTAAAGTATGTGCACGACATATGGACGAATAACTCAATATATACCGATTTCGATGATACATTTTTATCGGAAAGGATATATATACTTCAAAGGTAGTTTGATGAAAGTTTGTGTCGGTTCTGAATAATTATATTTTGTAACATTCCCACTTTAATTCGGAAATACAAAGAGGGCGTCTGCGAGTAATAGCGTTTAACGTTTGTTTAGATTTGAAGTCGGTTTTTGTAAGAAACGATTAAGTGAATGAAATTGAATCATGTTCCTTTTAACTAAACGGTCACATACTAACCGAAAATGATCTATTTTTTTACAGATAACAAAACATAACACGATATTATTGACTTGTCGATTTCTACTATACGAAAAATAAACATAATTACTATGTTATAATTCCATTTAAAATTTTAAATAATAAAAGTTACGTAGATATATTTACTTATTGTAACTTATTGTAGCTTGGTGGTAAAATTAATGTCGAAAAAGTCACCACTTCAACTTTTTTTTGGACGAACTAACACAGTTGGCACAGAGAAGCTGGCCTTTACTGCTTCACCGGATTGAGAGGTGGCATAGCTCTTAGGTCGCTTATCCTGAACCTCTATTAGATGGTAACTCGACACAAGGGTCCCCCTGGTGAGGGGTAACCTTGGCTTGGACGGTTACCATTATTACATTAGCAGTCCGATCCGAGGGCGCCCGAGAGGGCCGAACCACGACTCGGTCGGTAGCTATTTTATTAACAAAATCTATTGGGACTAAGCTGGGAATCTAAGCTAAACTAACTTATATGCCGCTTCAGGATGATATTCTAGGAGAGATGCAATGCTATTGTTAGTTATTGAGAGATGGGAAAAAAGAGGCTTTAAAGAGAATACTATGATTAGATTTTTTTTAATCTTGGATGTTCAGACTGATTCTTTGTTATGAGCAACTTAACCCAAGAGTGAACGAGAGGAAACCTAGGCTTGCGCAGTTATTCTATACCCGGAATCATTCTATCTTAAAGGTGCCCGTGAGGGTTGAACCAGCTGTTTCAATCGGATTAGAAACAATTTAAGAAAACCGAAAAATAAATTAATTTGTTACGCAATGGGTAGTATACAGTGCGTAGAGGAGGTATCTTTACAATATATATCTATGAGACTTGTAGCACGTTGATGACAGGATAATTGACACGGATAACAAAGCTGGGCACAAAATTTTCTAAATGTGAAACATGTTGAATTCGTCTTATTAAGAAACCTGGACACAATAGCACCTAATGGCATAAAGACGAAACGAAAACGAAATGTCGTAGGTTCGAATCCAGCATTCGACTATAGTAAAATCATCATAAGAACGGTTAACAAGAATGTTAGTAATATTTGTGATATATGTGATATAGATATCGTTCGCATTCTTTTCATTTTTGATCTAGAGCTATAACGTAAATTAACGATGTTATATTAACCTAATTCGTGACATTATATATTTCTTTTTAGAAAAAGATAAAATCAATTTGTAGCCCTATGGAACACAGTCCACTTTTAGTCGCCTTCTACGATAGGCAGGGATACCGTAGCCTTATTCTACGAGACTAGAACTTCAGGGCTCCTCCAAACCTTTTGTTTTGTTTTGTTTTGTTTGGGGAGGAAATCTTCAGAAAGATACCCCGCCCTCTAGGAGGAAGGCGGCGGTTATGTGGGGTTCTTACCCACTAAAACCTCCCCGGTGGCCCTTCTCGGTGCATGAGAGGGGCTCCGGGATCTTCAGTGGAACGCACCGGAGCCCCTCTGCACTGTGCTCAAGGAGAGCACGTCCCGGGGAGAGGTTACTCCCTCCCCCTGTGCCCTCGCAGCGCAAGGCGACACGGGCCAGCCGATGTCGCCTTCTTCCCGGGTCCACTTTGGTGGACGACTCAGGCCCCCACCCTTGTCGCCCAGTGAACCTGAGGCCCCTTTAGTCGCCTTCTACGACAGGCAGGGGATACCGTAGTCTTATTCTTGAGAGCCCAGAACTACAGGGCTGAGGCTCCTCCAACACCTACGCCAAGTGGATTCCATGTTCAGGGTTGTCTACGGTAGCTAATTCGTACTACGGTGTAAGCCAATTTGTTGAATGTATTAATGGAGGTGTACAATATTATTATTATTATATGTTAAACAAACGTTTTTGGTTCTCTCTTAAAGGGATAGCAAATTTCTCAAAGCTATTGGCCAAATGTTACTAGACGGAAATTAATTTTCGGCTAAAAATTTGCGTAATATGCGGCAGGTATTGAGAAGTACTGCCTTCTCTGCATTGTAATGTATGAGTCAGGCGGTAAATAGAGGTTTCTGATACTATGCTGGAGATGTTTCAGCAGTTGTGGAGAGTACTATTGGCACTATTAATGTTTTATCTAGTTTTTATTATTATTTTTTTTTAAGATTTTTCCTTCTCGAAACCAGAGAGTTTCGGTTTTAATGTAAACCACGGGCCTACGCCAAGTGGGTTTCATTTTGAGGGTTGTCTAAGTTAGCGGATTCATCCTGCAAGAACTTCCGGACAATTCGACACGTATTTAGTACGGCAGCTTTTTGCATACTGACATACGTACTGCTGTGTAAGCCAATCTGTTGAATGTAATGATGGAGGTGTTTAGGGATAATACCAGTACTGGAGAGCACCAGAGGCACAATGTATACTCTGTTCATGTTCCAAAGTCTCATTATTTCCTCTTTAAGCTCTGTGTATTTGTGAATTTTTTCGGTAATAGTTTTTTGGATATTGTGTGTGTTAGGTACAGCTATGTCTATTATAAAGGTCAATCTATTTATTATTATTATTTATTATACAATTATAGTTGACTTTTTACAATATTATTATAAAAGATCAACTCTTTGCTTCCAGCGCATACTGCAATATTTTGGACACGTTGCTCGCAGAAATCCGGATAACCTCGAGAAGCTAATGGTTGTTGGCCAGGTGGACGGAAAAAGAGCACGCGGTCGCTCACCCACACGGTGGGCAGACGCAGTTAAGACGCTCACAGGCCTGCCAATAACCAAAGCCATGAAGACCGCCGAGGACAGGGACGCGTGGAAGTTGATCGTGAAGCGAGCGATCAACACTTTGTGCTAGACACGACCTTCAGCAATGAAGGAGACGATTAAGAAGAAGAAGATTATAAAAGAAACGGCTCGATCCGAGATTAAGCTAGACAGAAGACGAATGCATTTATATTGTTATTAAATGTATATGCTTGTTTTGTAAGATAAAGTATTTGTTTATTTAGCAATGGAAGAAACTGAATAAAAAGATATTATAGAAACAAAAACTAATAGGGTTTTAAAAAATTGATGGCAAATCCGAAGTCGATAAATTTGGAATTTATTTCACTATTTTCCCTTAAACAAGAAAAAGACAATGTTATGAGCGAATGGAAAAGACATTTTCTATGGGTGAGTGGCAAAAGAGCCTTCGTCTCATCGAATTTAAGTAATCAGCAATTTTTTTTAGTATTATATTATTTTACCAAAAGTTGAACCGTCCGTATCTCCTTTACTGGAACAAAAACATACGGGACAGAAGTATAATAAACCGCAGCTCACGCCGGTTTTCTGCAAAGCCTCGTTACTTCTCTCCACTATATCCTATCACAAACTTCAATTACATTCTTCGCCTTCATAAAAGTTAATTTATATTTTATAACCGATAGGAACATACTGTTAAAAATTATATTTAAAAACGTCACTAACATTAATCGTCAAAAAATAAACATGTGTATAAGACATACACATATACATCAATAACGCTCTTGATAACTTCCTGTTCTTCCGTTACATATTAAGCATTGAAGAACTTTGAATAAAAATACAATTAAATCGTAATATACATATAGTAAACAGTAATACTATAACAAACGTTAACAGATTTGAAAATATGATTAACGATACACAAAAGTCGTCTAAAAATATATTACATAAGTCAAGATATCATCTGACAAATTTACGAAATCGTGTCTAAAATAGCTATTACACTATAAACCATTGGACACATTTTTTAAATTCTTTCAAAACATGTCCCTGACCACCATCCCACCTGATGTTAAGTGGAAATGCACTCCTGGATGGCGCACTAGCTTAATAAATGCCAATTCTCTCTATTTTTCAATCCCTTATTATCTTCTTTCCTCTACGACCTCCATCCTAATGATATCCCGCGCCCCCATAGACTTCAAATCCCTACTGTCCCTTGTTAACTCTCTTTTTGTTTATATTTTATGTTCATTCATTAACGAAAATAACATTAGACTTTAGTTTGTCTGTCTTGTAACCAACTAACCTTATGAATATATTGTGTATATTTTTTGTTTTAGATATATCAACGGTGAGCTTCGCGCGGAATTGTCTCAGCAGTAACCAGCGTAATTTTTTGTTAGTTTCGATCCTTGCCCGTCACGAAGCCCGCTTTTTAGAGCAGTTTAACATACACACTTCGACATTGGCGAAATCTACATGGAAACACCATCAACAAGAACAATAGATTTGAACTACTCTTCGAAACACCCACATTGTAATCGGAGGGAAAGACAGACATATATAATGACACCAATAAATACAGAAAAAAAATAATAGACTTTTTAAATCACATAAAAATGACTTTTCTTTCGTTTAAAACTAGATAAGAAGCTTTGAAATATTTGAAATAATTAGTAAAATGTGTATCAAAATTACTCACGATAATTGTTGGTGCCTTCGGATAAATAATCGTTGTTATTATGTACAAATTATTAAATTAAGTATATATTGTACGGATCACACTTGCACTCTGCATGCACGGACGTCCTCACACTGGCAGCAAAAGCGATCGTTACGAGACGCCAGACACGGACTTGACCGATTTTTCATTTTTGGGTTATGTGTAATGCTCCCACTTCGGGCTTTTCTCAGGACGTGGTATATTTTCCAGTATGTAGTATGTACAATAAATTATATACGAGATGAGTTAATAATACCGACTTTATATCAAAACTACTTAAGTCTACCCGTCAGTAGCGGATTAAACGATTCTACTAAACCCTTTTTAATTTCCGAGATATCCTAGCTTAGTACGCATTTCTGGCTCTTTCTTTTTCTTCTTTCACATTTGTTACTTATCTAGTTTTTATTTTAGATTAGAATATCAAAAACCTAACAATATCTTAATCAACATACGTACCATAAATTTTTAGAAGTTATGTATGTCTTCGGAACACACTGTCCAATGCGATCAAAATTTATATGGAACCGAATTGAAAGTCACTTTCGAACATAAATAGAATTTTCAATATCGGCTTGTAACTGGCGGAGTGCTCGTCAAGAAATAAATTTGTTTACCTCTCGCTTATTTGAAGTCGATTAAAAACAGAAAGGCGGAAATTATCGTTGTTATGGCCTCAGTATCGCGATGCTGTAATAAAACTGTATTGTACCGCCACAGATAAAACACTGAAAGAATTAATGAATTAATTAAAGAGTGAATCTTTATCTATCCTCAAGATTTTTAATTTCACAACCAAAAAATTTAATAAAAAAAAAACTCTCGCGTCAGAGCTATAGCTCAATTTCACGCCAACGATTTCGATGATTCATATATTGGAAATGATGTATTTTAAGAGTACTTTGATGAAAGTTTGGATAGATTCTGATAAATTTTATTTCGTAATATTCTTACGATAATTCAGAAATACAAAGAGAGCGTCCGCGCGTTAACATACGTATTATATTATATACGTATTATAGCGCTTGGATAGAGCCGTGGTAGCTCAGTGTCCGGGCGGTTGGCTCTTGTTGCATAGTACGCTAGCAACCCGAGTTCGATCCCCGGTGCCGGCACCAATAAATTTGTTGTTGCAATTTTATGTGCTGCTTAACCACGCGCTCGGCGGTGAAGGAAAACATCGTGAGGAAACCTACATGTCTTAGAAAATTTTTCTAAGGCATGTGAAGTCTACCAATCCGCACTAGGGCCGCGTGGTGGACTATGCCCTTATACTCTCTTTACAGGGAAGGCCTGTGCCCAGCAGTGGGACATATATAAAAGGCTGTAACTATAGCGCTTAACATTTGATTCAATTTAAAGTCGGTTTTTTTTTTTGCTCGTAAATAAACTTGTGTTGTTATATTGTCAAATATAATTTAGTGTCATATAATTTAGTGTCCAAGCAGCATGAAGCAAAAATGAATACATTGGAAAGCTTTTTGCGTGATTGATACACCATACGCTGGCCGAGTCCGAACAGAGCGTAGTGGAAAGTTGCCAGCAACCATTGACGTACGCAGGTGGGCGAGTACTGACTCTGACAAGTTAAGCTACTTCTTAATTCAAAATCATTTTTAACCGACTAAAAAAAGGGAAGTTTTTTAATTAGTCTATATTCTTTTAAATGCTTGTGCGCTTATTAGCTCCGTTATTTTTGAATCGATTTTGAAAATTTCTTTTTTGTTTTAAATGGTTTTTAAATTGGTATAATATTATATTTTCTTGAGGTTCCGAAGATATGCCAACGCCTAAAAATTGTGTAAATTAATGATTGTTGATCGATCTAAGACTGTGTACGTACTCAAATTTATAATATGGCTGTATTACTTCTGACATAAAAGAGTACGCGGTTACAAGCTTTTGATGTTTTGCAAACCGTCAACAACCTAATAGTTTAGGGTACGGTCTGCGAATCGTAAAGTCGTGGGTTCGGATCCACTATCCAACTAATAACGTGAACCATCTCCTAGCACAAGCACAAGCTTGGTTGGAATGGTTAACAAGAATAATATTTCTGAAAAAAAATCAGAAATATCACTAGTTTTCTTTTGAAAAAACAAAAAAACGACCTAACCAACCACAAATATGCTCGGTTCAAAGCGGATAGCGTATCTCTGTCTACGCCGTTAGTGATAATAGGATGTGTTAAAGCTTATTCGATCAACTCCCAGAAAACACGTTTTTCCGTGGATCGATATATTTTAGATATTTGTGCATCATGAAATGTTTAGGTAAATAATCTCTAAAGAAGTACTAGACTTCTTCACTCTCTCTCTACTCGGAGTAAAGTATGAAAGCAAGACATTTACATAAGCTAAAAAAAAAGAAATATTACTAGTTTTCTTTTGAAAAAAAAAACAAAAAAAACCTAACCAACCACAAATACTCGTAAGCTCTGTTCACAGAGGATAGCGTGTAGACAGCGTTTGCTATCTCTGTCTACGCCGTTAGTGATAATAGGATGTGTTAAAGCTTATTCGATCAACTCCCAGAAAACATGTTTTTCCGTGGATCGATATATTTTAGATATTTGTGGATCATGAAATGTTTAGGTAAATAACCTCTAAAGAAGTACTAGACTTCTTCACTCTCTCTCTACTCGGAGTAAAGTATGAAAGCAAGACATTTACATAAGCTAAAAAAAAAGAAATATTACTAGTTTTCTTTTGAAAAAACAAAAAACCTAACCAACCACAAATACTCGTAAGCTCTGTTCACAGAGGATAGCGTGTAGACAGCGTTTGCTATCTCTGTCTACGCCGTTAGTGATAATAGGATGTGTTAAAGCTTATTCGATCAACTCCCAGAAAACATGTTTTTCCGTGGATCGATATATTTTAGATATTTGTGGTTCATCAAATGTTTAGGTGTTAATATAAAGAAGTCGAGTACTCTGAGTATAGTATGAAAGCAAAACAATTAATATGAGCTAATAATTGAGATTAGTTGCTTATTGCTAACCTTTTATACTTACATTGATTGATAGAAAATGTATGACAAGGCTCTTGTCATTTATTTGCGACACGCGCTTTCGCAGCCAAAAGTTAAATGCCAATTAATGTCTCTATTTGTTACGTTTCATTACCTAAAAAGCATTCATTAAAGTCACCGTGACATATTATGTAACTATATAGCAAAAAAAAACACTAATATTAATAAATTAGTTTTGAAGCAGAAACCGTTATTACGAATATATCATTTAAAACAAAGGTAATGATGGCTAAGTGTTTGAATTAAAGATCTGTTTTACATATACAATGAAATTACTCAATAACTTGTACCCGGTGTACGGCAATGGGAAATGAGATGACTATTATATTTACTTATTGAATCTTTATTTGCACATAGTAAAAGTGTACAAAAAGGCGCACTTAATGCCAGAAAGCATTCTCTGCCAGTCTACCTTAGGTCCCCTATCCAACAGCTCTGTAGTTCTGGGCTCTCAAGAATAAGACTACAGTATCCCCTGCCTGTCGTAGAAGGCGACTAAAAGGGGCCTCGGGTTCACTGGGCGACAAGGGTGGGACCACCAAAGTGGACCCGGGAAGAAGGCGACATCGGCTGGCCCGTGTCGCCTTGCGCTGCGAGGGCACAGGGGGGGAGGGAGTAACCTCCCCCCCCCCCGGGACGTGCTCTCCTTGAGCACAGTGCAGAGGGGCTCCGGTGCGTTCCACTGGAGATCCCGGAGCCCCTCGTCATGCACCGAGGAAAGGGCCACCGGGGAGGTTTTAGTGGGTAAGAACCCCACATAACCGCCGCCTTCCCCCCAGAAGGCGGGGTATCTTTCTGAAGATTTCCTCCCCGTGAACAAAAAAAAAAAAACAGGGCTAAACTAATTCTGTTAAAATGAAAGTTCAGTGACATCACACTATCGATTTTTGCTAGTTTTGGTAACCTGCTAGTTCTGTGTGTCTGTGCCGCTATGGTTTTCTAATGGTGTACCATCGACAATACAATATTGTTTCAATTGTTGATATTTTTTAATCTCATCTTCCAAATATGCTAATCATACAAAGCATTTATCAATAAACAAATAATCACAAAATATATAAAATTAAATTGAAAATTATATATCAAAAATGTTAATAAGTACATCACGGTTTTTGCTACTATGACAAATGAATTCTAATAGATTGGTTTCTATTATGGTTATGAGCCGTGGTAGCTCAGTGTCCGGGCGGTCGCCTCAAGTTGCATAGTACGCTAGCAACCCGAGTTCGATCCCCGGTGCCGGCACCAATAAATTTGTTGTTGCAATTTTATGTGCTGATTAACCACGCGCTCGGCGGTGAAGGAAAACATCGTGAGGAAACCTACATGTCTTAGAAAATTTTTCTACGACATGTGAAGTCTGCCAATCCGCATTAGGGCCTCGTGGCGGACTATGCCCTTATACTCTCTTTACAGAGAAGGCCTCTGCCCAGCAGTGGGACATATATATTATATATATAAAGGCTGTAACTTTAACTTTAACTTTAGATTGGTTTCTTAAATGTTAGGGACCAGTGAAGCCGCCTGTCCGTTTGTCTTTTCTCCAAGAGATAGAGCTCAAATCGCTCTACGAAATTTTGTTTGTAGCGCAGTACGTGCGCAGATATTTATAGCTAAGACGCATTTGATAATTCTGTGTGAGACGAAATGGATAAATACACAAATGTATTCTGCATAATATTATTTGTTTAGCTTGTAAAAGCAAATATGTTTAGATTTAAATAGTGTTCGGGGATTGTTGTATAGTCATAATATAGCCGTGAGCAAAAATAAAGGGTCAGTTAAGAAAGTTTGAATATCTCGGAAGATAAGACGCTAGCTAACTGAAATAAATTGTGCATGATAGACAATTAAATAACCTTAAAATAAAATAAATTATTTTTACTAATTTATTTATATTTCATTAAAAAACATAAACTAAAAAGGATATCTATATACTAAGTTGGACTGGTTCAACGACGCTTACAACAACAATACTCGCCGGAGGAAAGGAAATTTCCTGGCAATACCGAAATATAGAACGGCGGGATACAGGGGAAAATTCAAGTTTGCCTCAACAAAAATATGGAACGATTTACCCCCACCGTTGCGTATGCCTGTATCAGACACTGGCTTTAAAACAACATACAAAAAATTCTACTGTCGAAACAACAGAACGATCACAAAACCTAAAACAGCTAGCTGCAGGCTGCGGACCTGTTCTGACGCGGCGCGCGAGTACCGAAGGGGTAGGCTGAAAACCAGCACTGTGTGACATTATGTCACGCAGTACACGCTGAGCCTATTGCCTTTTGCCATTCTTCTAAGAGATTTTATTTTTTATTTTATTCTTTGTTTTTTTTCTTTCTATAATTTTTTTTGTATCTTATTATTCTATGTAATGTATTTTTTTTCTCTTCAAAGGATAAGGATGGTAATAAATGAGCTTTATTATTATTATATATTATTATTTCTTACGTAAACTTAAACAGTATAGTATGTTTCATAAAATTTTATTTTTATGTAAATATTGGTACTTAGTGTCGCTACATGGAGGCAAATATAAATAAAAATACTTTATTTTATTTTAAGGATATTTAACTGTCTATCATGTATAATTTATTTCAGTTAGCTAGCGTCTTTATCTTCCGAGATATTCAAACTTTCATAACCGATCCTTTATTCTGATCCTTATTTTCGCTCACGAGTGTATAACGACAACAAACACGACAGTATTAAAAGAGAATATAGACGCCAGAACATAGTGAAATAAAAGGCTTTGAATCTGATTTGATGTCGGTTTTACTGGTAAATATATTTGCAACTATAGGAAGGTATAGTTGCAAATATATAGCCCGTAGCGTTGTGTTTTTTTTAAAGACGTTATGTCACAGATACAGTAAATAAACTCAATAATTTGTCTAATTTACAGAATTGTTTGCGGAGGTGGACATGACATTTACACTAAATAATGTGCTTTCGTGATATTCCGGGTGATACACGTTCTTAATATAAATGTTTGATTTCGTCTAATTATATTTTATCTGTGTGTGGCTTACTATGAATCATAACCTCATTAGTACTCAATTATTCGCTCATACGTTTGGGATCTTAGAAGAACTATTCCAAATAAAAGTTTCCAGTTGACAGTACTTTCTTTCCCTTCCTTTGTAAGTTCTTATCGTGTGCAGGAACCTTGTTGATTTTTTTTGTGTTAATATTAAAACTCTACTATTCTTTACTCTTTTCTACTTTATTAACCGAATTTATGGTGGACACAAACCTTACGTTTCACAGACAACGATGTTACTTCAAACCTATGAAAGAATAATCTGGTCCTTGCAAACAGTTGTTTATTCGAATCATTTGGCTTGTACCAAGTTTCCTTTTGAAATGAGATTCATTAAGCGAGGCTGAGTGTATAGAAACCTTCCGAAAATCCTTCTGATGATGTACGTCATTACCAAATGCAGTTTAATTGAATTCCCCGTAAGCTCATGCTATGTTTAGACACATTACGATATGAATTTACGATATCGTTAGTCAAGTGTCTTGTTACTCGATTGATCGCCTCCGTACAAACGTCACTGATGTAAAAATAAATACGTATTTCGCATGTTTTCGGTATAAATCATCCGAATATCGCAAAATCAACTGCATTATGTTATAAATTGAATGTTGGAATAAAACGTACCTTATGGAGACGTACACGATATTACCTATTATTCATTTACACTTATCGTAAACCTTAAGGTTTGTAACGGCGGACTTAATGCCTTAGTTGAATCCTTTACCAGTCAACCTTGAGTGGTGGAGAAAAATATATTGGCAGATGTAATCATCAAGGTTTCCCTAAAGGTATCGGCTTTACAACTAATTATGATGAGCAAAATAGCAGGAATGAGACGCGCTGGACGTAGGATAAAGTCGTGGTTGCGAAACATCAGAGTGTGGACCAGCATTCACAGCACAGCCACACGACAGGAATAAGCTCGCTGAGCTGACGGCCAACCTCCAATAGTGGAGAGACATTTGATGAAGAAGAATCATCAAGGAAAAGTTAACAGACATAACGAAATATTAAGATAAGCACATCATATAAATATACACATTCGAACGGTATTATTACATAGAAAGAGTAGCCTCGCTTTTTACCGATTCTAAGTTACTGATAAGTGATTGCTGATTCAACAAGTTCGTGAAAGGAAATTGTTTATGCAATTGTCCACTTAGCGCCGACAAATCTAGGATGATTTTTCAAACATTTTATTGGCTTTGGACTTTAGATTTCGAAGATATATAAGGAAACGTCTAAAAATCACATTGAAATAATATTTGTACTGAAATATGTGTTTTGTGACAATTCAAGACTAATTACTCTTTACGGGAAGAAGCACGAATATGGATAAAGAAAAATAATGCAAGCACAGAAATTCGTAATATAACTGTAATACCTTAATAAATTATTTAGCTTATTTATTGTATAATGTGTGTTAGCTAGGTAAATGAAGCTTCACGAATTGTAGCACTGACGTGTTCTGGCGCACGAGAGATTTACGTACACAGCTTAATAGTCCAACACGTTTACCACCAGTTTCATAGATGCAAAACAATATACTTTGATTTATTTTACTGCGACATCAAGATCACAAGACGTTAATGTTTAACTATATATTTATAATAATATACGACATTAGTTTACACAAACACGTTAAGTTTAAAACACGACGAAACTGTAGCGGCTTTCGTTTCACAAAAAAGCTAGGGTATTTTCATTACGGCGGAAGCTTGTTGTTAGCATTATGGTCTTTACAACTTCATCAGGAAGGCTAAGATAAAATCCTGCATGGTTGTAGTCTATGCAAAAAACCGCTTTATACTACATGCATATGAACGTATGCATATTAAATTAATTAGATTAGATTTATTTATTTCCTAAAAACACTTTATGAATTGATGTACACATTGCAAACAGGCCAAAATAACATTTTTTACAATTTTTGTCTGTCTTTTTGTTCCGGCTTATCTCTGGAACGGTTGCACCGATATTGACCAGACTTTCACTGACAGATAGCTAATGTAATGAAGAGTAACTTAGGCTACTTTTATTTTAGTAAAATAAATAAATAGTTTTTAATCGCGCGTAGCCAGTATTAATAAAAAAGATGACAACAACACCATTAACTTAAGTATATTTAGGAGAGGATTAAGAGAACGAATAAGTAAATTGCGGCGTGTATTTCAGCTACTAAGTGGTAGATTCCCTACATTACTGTGTTAGCTTTGGACGCCACCATTGCAAACTACTGGGCCATCTTATGACTCGAAGTAGCGAACCCAAACGCAGTTTTATGTGATATTGTTTCCAGAAATATCGCCAACAGAATATTTATTACGAGTGAATTTAACGCAGTCTACGACAGGTAAACTTTCACTCTCCTAAATGCTCAATTTTATTATAATCTGTGGTAAACGGTGTTTCTGTCACATTTACTTTTTATTTACTATGTAATTGTTTTGCTTGAATTTCTATTTATCTAGTAGATTGTGTCGCTGTTAATTTACTCAAATAAATGGCAAAAAAGTGCCACAGTAATCTAATTTAATGGCGCTCAAGAGACTGTCGCTCGATTAACTCGATCGATTCTTCATCAATTTAATTCGAAAATTCAAGATCGAAGAGGTGATGAAGAAAACAACGCCAACGCTAAAACTATAATTAGTTGAAAAGAAGCTGAATGAAGGACGAATATAAAATATATTTTCATAACAAACAGTACATCAAAGCTCTTGAACATAAAGACTAATGCATACACACGTTCTGTGGACTAAATTAACTTTTAAAAAGTCGCCAAACAACGTCCTCCGACGTCACGCATAGGTCATGGGTGTCAAAACATCCGCTACTAAAAAAATTAATGTCATCAAAACATCACGTGTAATAATATCTAACTCTATTATGGCTACGATCTAGTCCCGATGCGTAGCCAACAACTAACCGGATATAGGACATTTTACTGTGATAATGAATGCCCGTTACTCTGGCAACGGATGACGTAAATCGTTACGCGTGGGTGGTCAGTACACAACGGTGGCAGTGATTGCCATTCGCACCAGCTCGAATGACCCGCCCCAGCCCTCTCGAATAAGCCAAATTAGAACTGAAAAGAAAAGCTTTGAGAAAATTCGAGGGTCAAGTAATAACAGTCGTTGAGTCTGTAACACTATATCGCTCGACCTTGCTACGAATAGTATCCGCCTACGTGCGCGCGCAGTACGATGCGCAGGCGCAGACTTTCGGCTATAGTTATTGATTGTCTAACATAAACACAATTTGTAATACTATGTAATAAAGTGTTGATGTGTGTTTGTCCACTGTTTATGCCCATAATAATTAATGTCTTTAATATCAACAACAAAATGATATGATATATGCTATATGGTGGTTGCCAAAGTTTCGTAGGTTAGGAAATTTCCTTTATTAATGATTTGTTTGATTCTTATTTAGTTTGTTTCTTCTTGGTCGCTTCACTCTTGTCAGAGTGGTCGTGGTCATCATGATCCGGTAGGTTGGGCAGCAGACAGCACCCGCCGCACGACATCTCACCACCTCCGCCTGCTGGTCGTCAATCGGGCACATACATGGAGGGGAGCACCCACAATACTCCGCACCTGATCCAACCATCGCATTGGCGATCTACCTCGTGGTCTACTTTCCACTACTTTGCCCTGCACGACAAGACGCTCTAAACAATCGTTTCCACGACGGCTTACATGCACAAAGAACTTGATTATTCGCCGACGTACTCGAGTAGATAGATGCGGAATTCGGTCCACGAAATCCCGAGCATCTTTCTCCAGCACCACATCTCCAGAGCGTCTATCCTTTGAGTTTCGGCTTGTCGTAGGGTCCATGTTTCGGCCGAGTGGAAAAATACGGGGAACACTACTTAGTGGCTTTTGTTATGTTACGATTCTTCCAAATTTTCTTGACCTTGTTTATTTTAGAATAAATAAATAAATTGTTCTACACAGGCACTTTATACTACACTATATATATTTTCTCAATTGCTTAATAGGCTGTATAAAACATTAGAAGTCTATTGTTATAATTTGTAGGTCTTGTGGAATAAAATAGTCCAACAACTAATACACTCGCTTTATTGAGACAGCGTAACATTGTACAAAAAATTATTTATAACGAATACCGTCACAACTGCGCGTCCTCGCAATCTTTATACAAAATTAATTAAGTCAGATTAGGTACTAATAAAGTTAAACTATTGTTTACAATACCCAGTTAATGTGACGATCAACTGAATATATGAGTCAAAGATACAATAAGGTTCAGGAAAATCATTAAGATATAGTTGGAAGTAGTTATTATGCAAAACAATCGGGTGGGTGTCATGTGTTGCCAGCTAATACTATTTTAGGGCTTCGAATCCCAAGTAGCGTGCCCCATTAAACATTACACTTGTTTTTACGCTTTATATTCTTTTTTTTTTTAAAGACGAACTACACAGATTGGCCAGAGAAGCTGGCCTTGACTGCTTCACCGGATTGAGAGGTGGCATAGCTCTTAGGTCGCTTAGCCTGAACCTCTATTGCTAGTAACTCGACACAAGGGTCCCCCCGGTGAGGGGTAACCTCGGCTTGGACGGTTACTATGTTACGCGTAAGCATGTCGATCCGAGGGCGCCCGAGAGGGCCGAACCACGACTCGGTCGGTTGCTATTTCACGGATAATCTAAGAGACATTCAAAAGCTAAACTAACTTTGAGTGCCACTTCGGGAAGCGTTGGCGCTGGGAGAAGAAGTGGCCGAAGAAACTCCAGCAACACTCCTAACATATAAGGGGTGGAGCCTGCCCATAAAATAGCGGTAACGCGCAAGGATAAACTATTCATGAGTACACAACAGTCTATATGGCAATGGGCCGAAGGGGCAGTCAATTATAACACAAATTTATTAACTAGCAAAAACAAAAACCAAATTCAAATCGCATCAAACGCTATTACGCACGAACGCCTTCTTGTATTTTTGAATTGTCGTAGAAATATCTATATATATAGAAGAGAAAGTGTGTGGGTATGTTTCATATAGGCTCCGAAACGGCTGGACCGATTTCAATGAAACTTTCAAGGAATCTTCACATTGACCTGGCGAGTAATCCTGTAAAGTTTGGTGACCGGAGCAGTCCTCTTTTTAAAATGTTGCTTTTATTTACTATAATCATATTCTATTGTTTTATAACCCAAATTTGTATTGATACATGCGTTGTTATATTTATGTCATTATGAACCATATTGAAGTACAATGGAGTATATTGCATGTACATGGGTGTAGATAGACGGAGAGAAATGAATAATTTAATATATTGTGAGTTTTGTTTCAAATAAAAATAAATTATCGAAATTGGTTTTCGTGATATTGACTTATTCGTCCCTTTGTAGCGCACATGACGCAAAAGTAACGCATATATAGTTTTCAAAGAAAGTTAAGAGGTAACAAATAAAAAAAATACAGACGAATTGAGAACCTTTCCCTTTATTGAAGTCGGTTGAAAAAATACGCAATCTCTTTATGCCAAATAAAACTATGAAAATGAATTCCAGTGATAAAAAAATCCGTCTGCCGTTGAAGTCCTAGTGCCGCTGCAGACTCATGGGAACAATACAATCAAATCTGAAAATAAAAATATAATCTATGAAAGAATTAATCAGCTTACAGTCGTAGTGTTTTTATTTATTTATTACACCAACACAATGAACATTTTTAACAAACAATACATAAAACAGTGAAAAGTTGTGAAGTTAATGCCATCGCAGTTATAGGCGTAGATTGCAAGCAATTAATTGGCGAGTGACAATGTAGGATAAAAATAAAAAGAACACAAAAGTAAAAATAAAACTAAATTTGAAATTAAAAATTAACTAATAAAAAAAAACTATTTGTAGTTTAGTGAACGTTTATACATACTTATACTAGGAGAAAAGAGGTCGATATCGTCCGTTTTTGAAAAAGAGTTGAATTCTATACTAATTCTATTTAAGGGCACATTCTTACCTAGGTTAGATCTGAATAAAGAAGCCCAGTATTTTCATTATAAATGTATTAAAAAATAATATTGTAATCCAATTCATTGCGCTTATCCTTAACCGAATAAATCTCCATGAGAATAGTATGAATAAAACGACCCTCGTGGAAACTTCAGGGCATCCGCCTCCCAACTGACAGTTCGAGACTTTTTGAAGCAGCCGGAAACGCGTCAGTGTATCGGACAGTTCTAGATGGCGCCACAATAGGAAAGTTACGCGAATCCCCCGCTGAAGCTCGGGCGCTCCGTCACTTCCGGATTGGAATTCTGCGCATAGAAATGGCAAAATTACACATTGTTACACAAAACTTTCTCAGCGTAATGCTCTCTGCTCAAAGCGTTCACTCAGTAATTCTCAGAGCACTTCCTCTTGAACAAGATGTTTCATATAATGTATTGTTGTTATTCTATTTTCGTCTCGGTGAAAACAAGAAGAAAGAACGTTTGTACAAGTATAGAATACGAAAGATTTATTTATCAATTATAGTCATTTGTACGCCAACATAATATATTTTAGAGGCAATACCGGTAATAAATAAACATGGCTCCAAGTCGGCTACTGTCGCTCATCTTCCACTATAATAACCGAGTTTAGGTTTAAGAAATATACCATTACACAGGCTAGATCTCTACAAATCCACAAAACGTCTATTCGCGACCGTCGGAGGTTGCGAATAATCCTTGCGCATTACCGCTATTTTATGGACAGGCCTCACCCCTTAGATGTTAGGAGCGTTGCTGGAGTTTCTTCGGCCACTTCTTCTCCCAGCGCCAACACTTTCCGAAGTGACACTCAAAGTTAGTTTAGCTTTTGAATGTCCCTTGGATTATCCGTGAAATAGCAACCGACCGAGTTGTGGTTCGGCCCTCCCGAGCACCCACGGATCGGAATGCTTACGCGTAACATAGTACCCGTCCAAGCCGAGGTTACCCCTCACCGGAGGGACCCTTGTGTCGAGTTACTAGCAATAAAGGTTCAGGCTAAGCGTCCTAAGAGCTGTGCCACCTCTCAATCCGGTGAACCAGTGAAGGCCAGCCTCTCTGGCCAATCTATGTCATAAAAAAAAAAGTTTAAGAAACTTTATTCTCACTTTAAACATTACTGGTCACTTACATGAGAACAATTTATAACTAATATTATAAAACAATAAGTTCGCTGTCACACGAAAGAAGGAGTCACCTAACGCATTCATTTGCTAGGAAACGATTAGCTATCGTTGAGGAATCTAGCAAGTTGCATTTTGAATGCGCTAAGTGTGTGGTGTACACACTCTTGACATGTGCGGGTATTTTGTTATACAGTTGTGCTCCTTCAAAACAAATCGATCTCTTTCCGTAATTTGTTTTAACTTTCTGTATGACAACAAAACTAGCTCGTCGGTTGCTGCGTTTTTTTAATATTTTTAATAAAAGAGAAATAAGCATTAACTGTTCTTGTACTGTATTCTCTATAATTTTCCTAATGATGATACATGTATTATAGTTATATAATTGCTTAATATTCAATATATCCGTTCAAAAACTAGAAATCAATATTCTTCAATTCATCTTAATGTACTAATTTTGTCATTTGAAATGAATTGACTCATTTGGAAGATATCATTGTGAACGAGATGAATAAATACTAACAACTGAAGTGATACTCGAATGTAAGTTGTAAGCCACCGGAAAAGCTAGCTGCAGAACTCAGATCACTTCAGTAACACAGCTATAATTAATGTAAAATCGCTTTTGACGTTAAATAAACAACTATAAAAATATTTCCACTCGTATAAAACAAAAATGATTGGCGTTTTGGCATCGATGAATTTATTATCGTATGACGCATTCATCTCTATAATATGTTTAAATAATTTCTCGACGGTTTTCGAGACTGCCACCAAACATTCTAACAAACTTTTGTAAGTGCCGCCACTTATAAGCCTTCCTAAAATAAATTCCGTCGCGTCGCCCGGAGGTCGAGACACGTTCTTGACGATCCGGACGACGCGATTACCATTGCACAGGCTAGATCTCTACAAATCCACAAAGCGTCCATTCGCGACCGTCGGAGGTTGCGAATAATCCTTGCGCGTTACCGCTATTTTATGGGCAGGCCTCACCCCTTAGATGTTAGGAGCGATACTGGAGTTTCTTCGGCCACTTCTTCTCCCAGCGCCAACACTTCCCGAAGTGACACTCAAAGTTAGTTTAGCTTTTGAATGTCTCTTAGATTATCCGTGAAATAGCTACCGACCGAGTCGTGGTTCGGCCCTCTCAGGCGCCCTCGGATCGGAATGCTTACGCGTAACATAGTAACCGTACAAGCCGAGGTTACCCCTCACCGGGGGGACCCTTGTGTCGAGTTACCACCTAATAGAGGTTCAGGCTAAGCGACCTAAGAGCTATGCCACCTCTCAATCCGGTGAAGCAGTAAAGGCCAGCTTCTCTGTGCCAACTGTGTTAGTTCGTCCAAAAAAAAAATGACCGGAAATTAACACAATGGCAAGCGTGACTGAATTAAGCAGTTACATCATCAGTGTATATCAATCACTAAGTCTATGCTATCAGAGAGAGAGAGTGTGAAATTTGTGGAGCGATGTATGCGTTTTTCGTCACAACTACTAATCGATGTAAACATTACATTCGTTATCTGTAAATTACATAAATGTATTAGCAATAATACAGATGAGCATTGTCTTTGTAGACGTAGAAAAATTAATTTCATAATAATTTAGTAATTTTATCAAAAATAATATTATTACATTAGCTAAAATGTTATAACAAAAAAGAGATATAGTAGATCAAATAATTTTGTATAAATGCTTTACGATTACTGCCATCTAGTAACAACAAGGTACAACTTGAAAATTGTAAAGAACTTTAACAATGCTCAGAACACAATGATTAGCTATTTTTAGGGTTCATGACTAGTATCTTTGGTTGTAATTGTCACCTCGTAAGGTTAATTCATTCCATTGCACCATCCTAGAGTGACGAGTAACGCGATAACTTTCGAGCAGGCTTGTATCAATACATTCGAAAAACAAACATCATACCGCCTCGCCATCGATAACTACAGGAAGATTTATCCTAATCGGTCCTCATATATGTATCTATAGAATGTCTAGTAAACCGAATAAAGCGTCTCTCTATAAAGCTGATGGTTCACTGTCAGGAAGGTCCGCGGTAACACATAATAGTGTTTAGCCACTTACCCTAGGATGCGTAAGACTATGGTATCCCTTGCCCATGTATGTAAATGTATGTAATGTTGGGTAAATAACCTATATATGTATAATTAATAAAATATATATATATATATATATATATATATATAGTTTAATCTTCTATTATTTCTTAATCAGTTTTATTGTTATTAATCGCTCTATTCGCTACATATTTACAAAAATCAAGGAACTTATTTCTAATTTTCTTATCTAGCATAATTATACTTATATTATCTAAATTTATCTTATATTTAATATCTAATTCACAATCGTTTCTGGCTCTTCCATTTATCGGGCATTCTGTGATCAGGTGCAGAATCTGAGATTTCATGTTTTGGCACGTGCAAATATAATAATTACGCCAAGGGCCAAAAAAATCATTTGTACAAAATTAGTACCCTGTGTAATGGCGATGGGTTAAAGGAAAGGGAAAAGCTGAGCACTATTGCTGCCTCTGTTCATCCCTCTAGGGCTGTAATGACGTGGGAACTTATCATTACTATCGAACTTTGTTTATTTTACAGATACAACAGGGATTCAACCTTTACACTTACAGTTAATGCCTCAATTACTCAATTTCATTTAACACGTAGTAAAGTCAATACCGTGTTAGTGAACAAACAGAGTTCAATCACGAGCATACACAGGGTGTGGCAGTCCAAATGTTTGCTGAACACAGAGGGCGCTGCCGAGCATCGCCTCCGTAACGCGCGGTTCGTTCTCACAGCGCTGTTTGCCGTACACGTTACGGTAATGGGTGGGACAATTGCAATCCATAAGTTCAATCGCTGTCAATGATTTTATTAAATCAATACCTAGATGAGATGTACTGAAATATTTACCATTTACGTTTATATTAAGACCCGTGGTAGCTCAGTGTCCCGGCGGTCCCCTCAAGGTGCGTAGTACGCCAGCAAATCAAGCTCGATCCCCGTTGCCGGTACCGATGAAATTGATTGATGTAATTTTACGCGTTAATTTACCACGTGCTGGGCGATGAAGAAAAACATCGTGAGGAAACCAACATGACTTAGAAAATATTCTAATACATGTGAAGTGGCTTACTAGGGCCGCGTGGTGGTCTATGACCTTATGCTCTCTCTACAGAGAAAGCCTGTGTCCTACAGTGGGACATGAATATAGATGTTATAACTTTAACTTTTAACATTTATGTTATATATCCTCCGCTTTCCGCATCCAGCAACTTTCGGTTATTTTTCTAAGGTTTTCAGGCCATCTGACGTTATCGTAGCCGCCACCTTGGCCAGTAATAGCAAGGCTGCCGGGTGTTGGGGGCCGTGTTATGGGTTTCTCATCATTGGGAAGACTTGCCCTTAAGTCGCCATTCTAGGCGGGCGACCTTGAGGAATGAGGAGAGGATAGGACTTGTGGAATGGGTTTGTCACTATTTGGAGAGGACATGGAAAAGAAGTCCCCGTATTCAGCGGACAGTTCTTGTGTGTGTTCAGCGGTGATTAGTTAAGGTCAGAGGTGCCGTATGCACCTTCTTTCAAATGGTTGGTTCCCAATAAGCTGAGAAATCTATGAGACTCTCCGGTTGTAGGCTTCGGACTTGCAAAGAATCATTAATTAACCAGCCCCATAAAAAACTCAAATCGTTTAACTCACCGACGGTAAATTCTCAACTTTCAAAATAAACTATCAGCTTGAAACATGACTTTTATGTAAAATAATACTCATCCTGGAAATGGTCGTAGCACGATTATGCTTTCACCACACCATCAATACGCCAGATAATTATTAAACAACATTAGCGTAACATAAAACAATCACACGAGTCGTAACAAAATCGGAATATTACAAAACTGAGAAAATTAATATACGATAATGTGCTCTATCTTATTTCAGTACAATATAAAATCATTTGTAGAATTTCCCAAAGTAAAGTTTGTTTTTCTTATTGGCAACAAAAGGCAATTGTTGTAGGGTGTAATTCAAAGATGGCGCGGCACGCGTCGTGCTCGTGTCGGAAGTGACGTCCGGAAGCGCGGGAACGCCGCCCTCAGCGGACGAAACAATACAATCGCGTAAATTGAAATAAATTGATGCACTCACATTGTTTTGTACATTTTACTGATAATTTTCAAAGGTGTTTAAAGTTATATAAAATATTTTTTTAACAAAAGACTACAGATAATCTTTTACTCTGTTCGCACTTCTAAAATACAACTTCTATGTTTTTTATATTTTATAGGATTTTTTTGCTTTTTTAAGGATTTGAGTGGTAAGCGTAATAATGATTTGCTTATATCTGTTGTCAATATCTTCAAGTACTGTAAAATGTAAATTGAATTGAATAAAAATAATGAGTATGGAATAAACCTATCAATATTTCGATCAGCAAGCTCCATGCTTCCGTACTATTTTAAGGAGTTCCTGGGAATCTAAGGTCCTACTTGACACCAAAACCATCAATAAAAAAAATCAAAATCAGTTCATGAGTGCACAAAAATTAAAAAAGCAAACGAATTGAGAACCTCGTTCTTTTACAAGCTGTGTAAAAAGTTAAAAACCGGGCTAAAATAAAAGTAAACTAATGTAAACACTACCATTGAACGCAATTAAAATATCCCACGGGTAGTAAAAAGCGACGGGGCGAGGGTGTCAACCCACGCCCCGTTGACTCGTCGAGCTAATTATGCATCAATTCTCACAATTATCTGTGACACCACGACCCGACGAGAAAAGTGTAATATACGTCATTATCCTTATCGACTACATTTTATCTTATTTATATTTTCGATTCTTGACTCATCAGTTGATTTGTTTTTCAGGAGTACATTTCTAAAGAGCCTAGTTACTAAAAGTACATTTATTTATAACATATTCCAAAATCGAATTCAAATTAAATTTACGCTAAAACAGTTAAAGTACCGTTTGTGATGGATTAAACGCCCTATTTTATTTCCGAAGTATAAAATTTTAATTATGAATACACTGTTGGACACTTTCCAGTTCAAATGTCAGCAAAATAGGTCATAGTACAGAGGAGGTACTGGTATTAATATACGTTAGATAAAGGAACCTGTTAACAATACAATTACTAACATTCATTATATATAAGGCAAACATAATCCATCCAATAAATGTAAACATGACACACATCAAATTTAATCTGTCATACAATCTTTTGGCAAATGATCTTCTGGCAGCGCCAGATTATTTAGAACATTGAAATTGAACAGATAAACTTTTAGACAAACTTGTTAGCGTTCTTTAACAAACATGTTAAATGTTATATCTTTAAAAAATAGTCTACCTTAAAAAATATTTTAAATTTAAACATAAACATCGGTAAAATAATTGTGTGTGAGGACAATCCGGCGTGCTGTGATTTGGAGATGACAAATACGTGTCGGAAGTGATCCATTTCGGCGGGAAGCGGTGCGCAGGAAGTCGATTCGCCAACCGCAAATGTCGGCGCCATTGCACAACTGGGTGGCCACATTCGAAATTATATTTTGCCGTCTTTACAAAATATTTTTTGTTTGTATGAGTTAGGATTACAATGGTGGAGTACACAGTTCACAGGTCAAAATTGCATATCACATAAACATTTTTTTAACAATACGGCTTTAATGTTCTAATTTCGATTACATAGCCTCTGTATGTCTCTACATGTGGATGTATGCCATGCATTGTAAATTATTATCGCTGTTAGAAATATATTATTGTTTACATGTACATCATATATATTGTATATCTCTTGTTATTATGTACAAACATTGTTAGATGTAGCCATGCCATGGTAGGCCACTGTCTGGGCGGCGATTTGAGTTATATAATACGCTAGTTTTAATTTCTGGTTTATCACCTGCTCGGCGGTGAAGGAAAACATCGTGAGGAAACCTGACACTTACGAAGGTCTCTTATACTCTCTTTATAGAGGAATACCGTACCTCCTAGCATGTGGAACTTACAAAGGCTGTCACACAAGCTCACACTTCATTTTAGCCTTTTTTTAACTGATAGACAGAGGTAGCAATCATTGTCCACTTTTCACCAAGCTCATAAAGTCCCATATTTGACAAGTTAGTTATTAGTCACATACACACTTTAAAAAATAGAAATATTATTAATACAGCTAAATTAAAAAAATCCTTTACTACCTTTACGGAAATACATAAAGCGCAAGACGAGTTGAACATCTGCCGATGAAGTCCCGCCCTTCCTCATAACTGTGCACGCTTAAAGAACTGCTTAAATAAAATTTAAAGATCACATAATACATAAATTAAACAACTATCATATTGTTACAAAAGTAGGGGTGTTGCGAATTTAACTAAAGGTAGTTTCGCTTAAATAGTTTTAGGGTCGCGTTGAAACCAGGTGTTATTTTGAAGTCATCCCGGATGACAAATTATCGTATTGTAAAGGGCTTGAATTAAATGTTCGCAATCCTATAAAACGATGACAATTGGTAAAGCTACCATATTATTTAGATTATATTCAAATTTCATTGTAACGAGAGGTAAATGTGACATGAAAAAGATGTGGTCACCAGAAATAAGATGTCAGGAATTTAAAACCTGCAGGACAGCTAATGCGTAATGATAGTTTCACGAACACTATTGAATACCTTTTTCTTTTTGTTGACGGGGAGGAAATCTTCACAAAGATAGGTACCCCGCTTTCTGGGGGAAGGCGGCGGTTATGTGGGGTTCTTTCCCACTAAAACCTCCCCGGTGGCCCTTTCCTCAGTGCATGACGAGGGGCTCCGGGATCTCCAGTGGAACGCCTGGAGTGGAGCCCCTCTGCACTGTGCTCAAGAAGAGCACGTCCCGAAAACAGGCCACAAAGGCCAAACCAAAAGGCAACAAGGGTGGGGCCCTTGTTGCTCAATGAACTCCGAGGCCCTTTTAGTCGCCTTCTACAACAGGCTGGGGATACCGTAGTCTTATTCTTGAGAGCCCACAATTACAGGGCTGACTATTGAATACCTACATTGAGGCGACCCGTAACTGAAGATTGGATGTTAAAGTAGGGAGAAAGGTTTGTCGGGATCATGAAAGACGGAACCGTAATATTTGTCACTGGGTCTAGGGTTTGAATTCTTTTATCATATTTATACCATAAGCAGCGTGTTTAGGACGTTTTAGTACCTAAGATGTTGTTGATTAGACATTTGGAAACTATATTTTCATGCTTTTAAAAACTAATATTCTTTTATACAAACCGTTGCTATGGCAACAAAATAGTAAGACCATTAATAAAAGAAGAAGATAGTAGTAAATGTTTCTGATACCAAAATTCAATAATTCTAAAGGGAAATGAATGAGAAAGTAGGATTTAGTGGACCTCTATTTCGTGAAAATACATTTTAAATAACTTTTTTCGGTAACCATTTCATTTGCTATTTTTAAATTACGTGTAGATTAACGCGCGTAATGGTTTATGTGACAAAATGATTTATGGGTATGTTAAATGCATTTTAATGAATGTGATATAATTGAAAAAAAAATAGAATTATCAGTTATAGATTGGTAATTTTGATAACGTCATTGATTTTTGTTTTGTGTTTCATTGAAAACTGTGAGTCTTTAGTATGCTTTGCCGAAGTATTATCACGTCATTCTTTTTTCTTTCCAATTGCTAAGGGCTCGGCTCCTAGCAGAAAATCAGGGCACATTACGCTCCTTGTATTATTTCACTATTAATATATCTTTGCAATTAAATAATATCCTCCTCTTTCTTGCTCGTCTTCCTCATTGCTGAGTATTGCCTCCACTAATACACATAATAATGCGGCGGACGATCGCTCTCCACCTGTCGCGGTCTTCAGCAGTGTGTAATGCCTTGTGGACTTTCGTGTTGGTGTTGTTACTGATTTGGTCTGTTCAACGCATAGGGCTCCTCCCTCTTGGTCGTCTTCCCAGTGACCAGGAGTGTTTCCAGTGTATCGTTTTTCCTGGCTATGTGACCGAAGATTTCGGAAACCCTACGGATACTAAATAATACAACTTAAAGTAAAAGACAGTTATTGGGTCAACAATAAAAAATCACTTCTTTATGTAAGGTCTTTGGGTAAAATCAATTCTGTAATGCCAACCAGTATTTTCACTTTTAATAAATGGTGTATTTTGTTCAAACCAACGCCTTCGTTAGAAAACTGATTTAATAAAACAATCTTTTGCGAGGCCGTCTCGGCCGTTGTTTTCCCTTTCAATTAACTCGTAATTAACATCGCTTGGTATTCTATTAGTTCCCGGCTTTACCTTCAGCGGAGCGAACCTGACGGCGGCCTAGTTAGCGTGTTACTTACGGACAATTAGACGCTTCGCGCACTTGCGGCTTTGTATTGATGCGACAGCGTAATTGATGGCTTTGTGTATGGAAGAAGTTATTCTTAAAATTATGAATGCTACGAATCTATAAAATAGTTGCCAGTTATTTTTATTTTTATTTTGTTAACATGCGAGGATGTGTATAATGACGACGACGATAATAATGTTAATGGTGGCCACCATTAACATTATTATCGTTGTTATCAATATATTATGATCTTGGTTTGTACTATAATAGAATAATGTAAATAATATATATTTTTAATAAACATAATAGTGGTTGTATCTCAAACAGAACAGACTAAATTAATACTGTTAAATCGTGAAGTAACTTCAGAAATTGATTCCAGATATTTTACCTAGATGGCGCTAAGCGTTACATGTTACAGAGGGCAAATTTCATTTTCGTTCGAAATCAGGCCGGTTTTCAGTCTTGTTCTTATGAGATTGATTATGGGACCTTATAAGTTTGCTATTTCGGTCTACCCTACTAAGTTTCTAAGGACGTGAGACCTTCATTTATATTTTAACTGTATTATTTCTGAGTAATTAATAAAGTTTATTATTTAAATATTGGAAATATAATTTTTAATGTTTCGTGAGATAAGTCCCCTTGCCACGGTAAGTTAAATAGGACGTCGAATAATCAATTGTAATGCACGGTGCCCATCGTATTGTTGCATTGTCTGTCGTTTTGTAACGTGACCCTTCATACAATTAATTGTATCATTCCATTTGATACGACACAATTATAAATTCGCCCTACACTGCTTTGTTAAAAACTTACAAGTATAGAATACTTTCAAGTTATCCCGCAATGAAAGCGATGTCATGTATCCGGTCGGTGTAGGGAGAATGGTGTTAAACACTATAGTAATATGGCAGTTTACCATTGCGGACTAATTACACGGTGCACGATGGACGATGGCGGACGTTACGATATGCGATAACAGTAAAACTCCAATAATGGCGGAGTCGACGCCGCTTGTGTCAACATTGTCGCAGTTTCTTAATGGTGTTGCCAGTTTGATTAATTGTGCTAGTACCATTAATTGTGGCAGTTGGATTCGAGCAAACATTTATGATGTTGCAATGAAAGGATTAAATTTTAACTTTGAAATATTAGTAGTAGCTTTATCACAAAATTTATCTAAATATATGGGATACATACAAACATACAGTTCCTCCTATATCGATAAGATGCTTTTTATCCGAGTCATCCCAGTGTTCAGACAATTGCCTCAAGAAACAACTCGTAACGACGTGTTACGGATTGTTCACTGTCAATTGAGAATATTGTGGAGTAATTGTATGAGAACTGACGGTTGAACATATAGACAAACCTAAAATAGATTTTTAAGATGCTCCTTAATGTGTATTGTAAAAAAAGAAAAAAAAATGTCTCTTGTAATTTTAAGTCTTAGTGTAACTTTGACAATAACTGAAAAAATACATAAGGCGACAGCGAATCAGACTTCGGTCGGCTATAAAGAGAGATGACTTGCGTCCCACAGTAACGCATACAGCCCGTTATTGAGGTAATCAGAAAACCTCCCCTCGGAAAGGTCTCAATGCCTAAAGACTTCAATTTCTTCCTATAACCTACAATACGAAAATTAAGACCATGGTCCACAATCTAAAAGATCACCAGCGAATAGGAAACTGCTATGTTTGACATTCCTGTGATCGAATCCAAAACGAAGAAATTCGATAATGAACAACGATCGAGAAAGTTTTCAAAATCAATTACATTTTTTTTTTGGCTAGAAAAGCTGGCTTTGACTGCTTCACCGGATTGAGAGATGGCATAGCTCTTAGGTCGCTTAGCCTGAACCACTATTGCTAGTAACTCGACACAAAGGCCCCTCCGGTAAAGGGTAACCTCGGCTTGGACGGTTACTATGTTACGCGTAAGCATTCGATCCGAGGGCGCCCGAGAGGGCCGAACCACGACTCGGTCGGTTGCTATTTCACGGATAATCTAAGGGACATTCAAAAAAATCATGGGCATTAAAATTAATGGCAACGGATTGGTCGTGTCAGTAACCAACCCAGACGGACAGACCGACCAACGACTTCATAAGTGGCTAAATGCGGGAAACTAATAATCGTATAAAATACTTCGTAAAGAACGCTTAAATTTAGACGTCGATTGACACAGGCTGATGATAATGAAGCAACTTTTTTTTTTAATTAACTCAAGTCATGAGTTGTAGAAGGATTCAGTTACGCTTCTAATAAATTGCTAATACTGTCTCAATGGCAAAGAATATCCAACTATAGTCAATACCAATTGTAATGATACTAACATGAATACTGAAAGCAAAATATGTTTGAAGAGAAAAACTTGATCACACCTGTGTACACGCCGCTATGCAATACGCAATACAAATTGAGGGTCGTTTCACAAAAATTTAAAGCACAAGTGGCTCAAAAGTTCCGATAGTTCGTAAAGTCATTTCCGATTGTCGGTAATGAACGATGAGTTCTATTGCTGAATTGTGGGTGGAAACATCCCTTCGCGACAATCGACCGATAGAACAGTCTTTGTGCAAGGATTGCATAAAAAACCCGTGTCGGCGAGTCGACGCGAATCACATCCGCTCTACCGACTTTTGTCGGCGTGTTCTCCCATTGTAGTGTCCAATATTTTTGATGAAATTACGTCACACAATAGGAAGAACGCTCAATGGCCTGTTGTCTGATTGTTGTAGTCTCATTGAACGAATGATGTATGGTCGGGGGTCCGTTGCTCTTTGGTTCCTTCCGATGTCCGCTCGCTAATGTCATTGCACAATGTTCCGGCCTTTATTAAACACATCGAAAAAAGCACTTTTTCTTTGGACGCAATAACTAATTTTCTAAGACGATCAGTACATATAAAAATAAAACATTATCAGAGTAATAACCATGAGGGAAATAATAAAAGAGTTTCTACTAGACGGCAGAGAGACGTCACAATATTTTAGCCGACCGTTCTCAGAGCCAACCCTTTCGACAGCTACGTACTTTGTCAGAATTAATAGCGCGAAAACGCTACGGGACTTTCACAATTCATTGTAGCAACTTTTCTGATTTTGGGATTGTTTTACGCATAGTTAACCCCGCAATCCAATTATGAAAATAAATTTATAAGGATCATTACTATGCGTACGGACCGCTCCCCATCTAAAGGGCCAGGTACCGTGGAATACTGACATAAAAAATGTTAGATAGGCATGGAAAAGAAAAAGTACTGCTCATAAAATTGTTTTTATAAATATTCAAAGCGGAAATCTTGTATTTCAAAAATTACTTAATGCTATAGAATTTCTAAGCAAAAAGTCGCGTCTAATGGTCTAGGTTTCATATATATACCACGAAATAAATATACAGAATTTCTACTGTTTATTCAACTAACTATGACGCGCTGGACGTAGGATAAAGTCGTGGTTGCGTAACATCAGAGACTGGGCCATTGGCATTGCCAGCGTCGAACAACTGTTTCGCTTGGCACACGACAGGAATAAGTTCGCTGAGCTGACGGCCAAACTCCAGTAATGGAGAGGCATTTGAAGAAGAAGAAGAAGAAGTTTATTCAAAAAATTATGAATTTTTAAATAGTTTTTCCGCTCTGATGTAAAATTGGATATTACGAGAAAAAATTGTGAATTCCGCCGCCGTAGAGCTAGATAACGTGGAACTTGAAGCTTCACTTTTTGACAAAATGCTAGCGTACTTACTATGATACTCTAATATAGAATTAAAAAAAAAACACCGATAAATAAACGAATAAAATATGTTTAAGTGAGGCTTAACAATGGGGAATCAATCTCCGCGCAGGGCGCTGTATAAACGCGATGAATACTAAAACAACTGGCAGTTAGTAGGGTGTGAAGGCGGGAATGATTAGGCAATATCCTGCGGGACCCTCCGGCCTCACCCTCCGACCCCTGCTGTTACATCTTACTTAATGCGCCCGGGCTATTTTGATCGGACATCTGATTTTCAACGCGTCTACAATATGGGCTTTTTGATTTCGGTAATGCTATTAGGGAAGGAGATCTATTTTACTCCACAAAATTAGATTGTTATACATTTAAAGTTACAACTTTAGATAGATACATATACTGTTTACACTCATTACACATTTTAAAGTTGGTAGGTACAATATATGACCAAAAACTATTTTTTTTGACGAACTATACAGATTGGCCAGAGAAGCTGGCCTTGACTGCTTCACCGGATTGAGAGGTGGCATAGCTCTTAGGTCGCTTAGCCTGAACCTCTATCGCTAGTAACTCGACACAAGGGGACATTCGAAGGCTAAACTAACTCTGAGTGCCACTTCGGGAAGCGTTGGCGCTGGGAGAAGAAGTGGCCGAAGAAACTCCAGCAACGCTCCTAGCATCTAAGGGGTGGGGCCTGCCCATATAATAGCGGTAACGCGCGAGGATTATTCGGAACCTTCGACGGTCGCGAATGTTCCAAAAACTAAACTTAACATTAATGTAAGCGCTACCTTATTAAGCTATTTTTCATGAGATGAAATAAATAAATAGAAGAAATAACTGTTTATAATTATGATATAATTACTGAAATAATAAAAATATGTCTATTTTGTAATAAAAAAAACATACAAGGTGTGTGTTATGTGTGTTACCTGAACTAAGAGAATCACTGTGCACATCTTATCATACATGCATTTATATATAAAATAAGCAATATCATAAGCACGCAAGTCACTAAATGAACACTCTATAGTGTAAAGGTTAACGGTAAAGTAAGTTCGAATCCACCATTCGACTATTGACGTGAGCTATCTCAAACCTTATTAAGTAAGGAGTTATTAAGTAAGTTTGTGTCCTAACGCTGACAGATCCGGGGCACCCCGCTCATAACGGCTGATGGCATTCGCGGAAGGTTTAGTGGGTAGGGGCTGCCCAGGCCGAGACCCACACATCCCTCCGGGCCCACCCAGTGTACCGGAGGATGGTCTATAAAAAGTTTCCCCCGTGTGAACAAAAAAAAAGGATTTAATAAGTATTTATTAGTTCATTTATTTCCTTATTCTTCTTCTTAATTTTGTTGATAGTGTTTTCGTTTTTTTAAGTGTTGCACGTTAAAATAATAATGATAATAATTTGTGGATAATGTTGTTGGTAGTGCAGTTACATATTTTATTTCTATTATGTCTTTTATAATATCAATTGTGCTATTGTTTATTGTCCCAAATAAAGAGAAAAAAAAAATATTTTCTTATATTTTAAGGAAAAAGAAAACATATCACAAATTTGAAAGTTGAAAAGTCTTTACCTTATAATATTATTTATGATTAAAAACAAAAACCGACTTCAAATCGAATCAAACGTTGAATGCTTTACACGCGGGCGACCTCTTTGTATTTCCGTATTATAGGACGACGTAGGACTACACTCTCATCAAATTACCTTTGAAATACACACTTTCCAATAAAAAAATGAATTATCGGAATCGGTTGGCGATATTGGCTTATTCGTTCATTTCTCGCGCACATAATGCAAATTTAAGACCTGTCGGGTTTTCATTGTCATTATCAGAATTGGACCAATGAGATCACACGGAAATCAGCAGATTTCATATTAAAAAAGAATGATCAGAATCGTTTCAACCAGTTGAGAGTTAGCAAAAATAAAAAAAAACACACAGATGGATTGCGAACCTCCTTTTTTGAAGTCGGTTCACAAGACTAATGAAACGCTCTAAGGCCCGTGTACACTGACAGCTGTGTTTTAAGGCAAATTAAATTAAAAACTGAACGTAATCGGCTCAGGGGCGGCCACAATAACGGTCTAATTGACCGAATAAAGGGTGTCACCGCAAAGCTACGTTGATAGATCAGTTTAATAAAGCCTGATGCCACTGATACCGCCTGAATCGAACCCACCTAGTTAAAATTTAAATTCCTCCCTTAGAATTGTTCGTTCAATGTGGATATAACGCGTATTGTATAACGCGTAATATATTTTAACCATAAGAGTGACAGAGCTTATTAGGCGTCATAAGTGGCAGGCGATACGAGGGCGGCACTGAAAATTTCGGAAATCTAGGAAGTGACACAACATTACTATTTAAAAATGTATTTATTGCTTTTCGAAGTAATCTCCGCGAAATTTGACACATTTTGTCATACGATGGAACCAATCATTGAAGCAACCATTTCATTCGGAAGTTTCGGTCTCTAAAATGGCCGTTTTGTAGCCGTCCACAGCTTCTTCAGGTGATGAAAATCTCTGACCACGCAATTTATTCTTTATTTTAGGGAAAGTATAGAAATCATTAGGGCTCAGGTCGGGGCTTTACGGGGGATGGTCTAATAATTCTATGTTTTCTTGCTCTAAAAACTCTTTTGTTCTGTGCGCGGTGTGAGAACTCGCATTGTCGTGATGGAGGATGATGCTGCGGTTGCAGTTCCCTTTACGGAGTTCAGAAATGACCTGTGGCAAACAAATGCTAGCATACCATTCTGCATTAACCGTTCTTTGTCCCTCAAGAGGAATAGTCGCAATAAGGCCGGTTTTGGAGACAAACGTGGACACCGTTTTTTTTGCAACACTCCGTGATCGAACAATTTTTGATGGCTTTAACACATTTTCAAACACCCAAACTCGTGACTGGTTTTTTGTTTCGGGTTCGTACGCATATATCCAGGATTCGTCACTTGATATGATGTTGTAAACAGCATTTGAGGATCCTGCGTGGAATCTTTCGAGAGTTCTGACGCACTAAGTAACGCAAGCCGCTTTTTGCTCTTCACGGAGCGAATGCGGTATCCATCGGGAAAACAACTTTTTTACACCTAATTGTTCGTGTAAGATTATTTGTATTTGACTCATGCTAATGTCTAAAGTTGCCTGAATTTCGCGGTATGTCACATGTCGATCTTCCTCAATCAGCTTACGCACAGCATCAACGTTTTCTTGTGTGACTGCAGTTTTTGGACGACCTTGACGGGAATCATCAATGAGCTTGACACGTCCACGTTGAAATTCAGCAAACCAGCGATAAATTGTGGTTTTATGTTGTCGAATTTGATGGCAACGTGGGACGTCCGTCTGGATACCTGTGCTACCTCTACGGTTCTATGATTGAAGTAGAGATTCCTATTATAATATAATAATATTGTGTAATTGTACACAGTGGCAATAATTTATATCGCAATAAATCCGTGGACATTTTTTTAATAAAGTCAACTCGCATTTCAATATACACCAGCAGAGAGTCATAGACATAGGTTAGGATTAGCAGTAAATCCGCGCATGGGTGCAACTACTACGAGGGTGCACATTGTACTATATGTTAGCCCAATTTATAAGCGATAGCGTTTTGTATTGCCATATTCACACGTTACATTGTCTCTGCAAAGCAAGGCCAAGACATACCTTGTGTTAGCCCTCTCGGGTGTCCTCGGATCGGAATGCTTACGCGTAACATAGTAACCGTCCCAGCCGAGGTTATAGAGGAGGCGATAGAGGTTCAGGCTAAGCGACCTAAGAGCTATGCCACCTCTCAATCCGGTGAAGCAGTCAAGGCCAGCTTCTCTGGCCAATCTGTGTAGTTTGTCATTAAAAAAAGGCCTTGTGTTATTAAGGCCTCATTTTTGTATAACACTTAATTTGTGCAATTAAAGAATAAACAAATAAATCTCCAAATGTATAATATTTTAGGGTCTAAACATAGGGTCCTATGTTTAATCCCTCTATTGAGCTATTGACGAGAACCTTCTTTTTGGAGCGATTCAACAGAATATTATTAGATCCAGTGGAAATTAGCTGGAATTATCAATTAAAAAAATAAAATAAAATACAAATCAAAACCCGAAAGCGAAACATGAAGTGCCATTTTCTATACATTCGGTACGAATTTAGCGAGAGAGGCTCGTTTGTACATAAGAATCCGAAAAAAGAAACAACATCAACCATAAAGGATTACACCTCAGCGATTGTCTCTTGATTCGACTGATTTGATAATATTTCCATTTTGTTTATAATTAATGTCCCTCGTACTCGTAAATAACGCGATATTTACGAGCGTACGAGTGACGCAAATAAAAAACCAAAGATGGAAAAAACATGGATTACGGTCTTCGAAAAACAGATGCATGAGTAAATGACTGTTTATATTTGAAATTGGAAATCCTAACCAAAGAGGAGATATTTTAGACTAAAGTAGGCAGTACGACAAAACGTCAATTGTGTATGTAGGGACCTAATATTTAACTAAATTAACATCGCTATATTTCACTGTTTGGACCAGACAACAATAATGCCGGGGTGGCTGCGACACGACAATCAAAATGTAATGGCGGTTTTAATAATGTCGACGATTTATAAAGATAAGTCCGTTAGAGTAAATATTAAATTTGTTAGCGATACTTGGAGATTAAGTGGGCGGGTTGTTCGCGCTTATTGGCTCCAGGGGAAAACCCGTAACCGATGTTATATGAAATTAAGTTTATTAATGTCTACGAGTAAACCAACGATTTCGTTCAGCGCGTAGATTGATGTCAAACTTCTTAATTTAGTTCGAAAACTTCGTTCTAATAAACAAACAAACACAATTTTATACCTTAAAATATACCTACAAGTATAGATAGAATTTAAATTTATAATTAGTTACGGTTTCCATAAATAATAAATCTATATAAATATGTACTGACTACACTGATTTTGTTTTGACGAACTACACAGATTAGCCAGGCCTTCACTGCTTCACCGGATTGAGAGGTGGCATAGCTATTAGGTCGCTTAGCCTGAACCTCTATCGCTAGTAACTCGACACAAGGGTCCCCGGTGGGGTAACCTCGGCTTGGACGGTTACTATGTTACGCGTAAGCATTCCGATCCGAGGGCGCCCGTTTACCTTTGACACCGCCCCACTGTCTAGCGATCAAGCACTCAATGGTTCGCTGAATCTCATATCCGTTAAATAGTAAAAATTTCACGTAGCTCTGAGACTAAGACAAATTTATTAAACAATACCCGATTTCAAATAAAAACATTAAAAGTTACTTATATTACCCGACGGATGCTCTCTTATGTTTTCGTTTTATCACAGTTATGTTACGATGTTTTGTCTCCTATGAATGGATGAATGAATGAATAAAAGAATATACTTAATTGCCTCAGTATCAGAGCCCTGGTAGCTCAATGTCCGGGCGGTCGCCTCAAGTTGCATAGTGCGCTAGCAAACAGAGTTCGATCCCCGATGCTGGCACCAATAAATTTGTTGTTCCAATTTTTTGTGTTGATTTACCACGCGCTCGGCGGTGAAGGAAAACATCGCGAGGAAACCTTCTGATACTCTCAGAAGGCCTAAGCCCAGCAGTGAGACATATAAAAAGGCTGTAACTTTAACATCACAGAAATAATACATTTACAATTTTGACATACTGTATAGATCAATTGCATATGCAATGGGCGGTCTTATTGCTAAGAACGATCTCTTCCAGACAAACAGCCTTTGTATAGAGAATTTTTTTTTTCTAGAAAGGTTTTGTTTTCTATCTTCTCTTTCTTCTTCCACATTCGCGTTCATTGTCGTTAAGGACTTACTTACGCTAAGTATTAAACTTACCTATTCTTGGATTGTCATAAACGATATGCTAACTAAACAATATCTTAATTAACAGGCATTCGGAACCAAATAAATAGGACCAATAAAATAATGCCTCTACATTGTGAAATAAGTAACTATGATAAAAGTTAAAGTTCGATAAGTCAGTATTAGATATTATCCTCATATACATTTAGACATATATTATATAACTTCATTTATTATATTAATAAAGAACATAAAGAAGAAAAACCAAAGACAGTAATGCAAGACATAAGTAAATGGCGGGAGGTACATAAATCGTCGCATATTGCCTCGCGGAGTAGCGATCCTGTGAGTGAAACAGCGAACCCTTGGCTGCCTCGTTATTGAGCTCTCACTCCCATTGTTTCTGTCCTTATTGCACGTTATAAGATTTCCGACCTCGCAATATCAAGCCGTCTCCTTCCAATTTCAATTTACTCGAGACGGATTTCAGGGCCTTATAAGATCAGTTACAGTACATGCTCAAAGATCAGAAAAAGCTATCAGTAGAATTAAAGAAAATGAAATACATCGCAAAGAAAAGTAACACTTTTAATTAATTCTAATTATATTTATTATTTTAGTCTCATGAGAACATGAGAAACTTTTTTTTTTAACATGAGAACTATAACGCATCTTCTTGTATAATAAAGTATAACATCTGTAACTCGGAATCTTATGGAAAAGGAAGCGGCAAATGTAGGTAATGATACGAGTCGTCTGTTTCACTTTTCTGATCTTCTCTACTTATTTTGTTAAAAAGAAGAATACTTCAACGGATATCCCTGACAGAAGGCACAAATTATTTAAAAAAATACTGTTAGGTTTCTATTATTTTAATCTTAAAAGCATACATTTTTAGCAATTTAATAAGATTCTGAAAATAAGTTTAGTTAGTTACAGTCTATTTACATAATATATAAAATGTCCCAGTGCTGGGCACAGGCCTTTTCTGTAAGGAGAGTATAAGGGCGTAGTGCGCCACGCGGCCCTAGTGCGGATTGGCAGGCTTTACATGCCTTTAAAATATTTTCTAAGATATATAGATTTCTACACGATGTTTTCCTTTACCGCCGGTCTCGTGGTAAATCGGCACATAAATTGCAACAGCAAATTTATTGGTACTATGCTACTTGCGGCAACCGCCCAGACACTGAGCTACCACGGCTCTTCAAAAATTAGTAACTCGAATCCTTCGCAGCTCGAAGACGTAGCTACAATTTTTAGTTAGAAATAAATTAAAAGTTGAATAAAATCTTTGTTTTTTTTTTATAATAAGTAAAGTAATAATAATAAATCGTTCGTTAATACCTCAATGCCTCATGATAATAGTCCTCAACCAGTCGTCCTCCCAGCAATGACTTACGATGCAGAAACTTGGACTTTGCCCGTTGGGCTCGTCCACAAATTCATGCTCGCCATTTCTCTACGGGATAGAATCCGAAACAAATAAATTCGATAGAGAACAAAGGAAGTCGGCATAGCTCTTAATGTCAGCAAGTTGAAGTGGCATTGGGCCGGATCTGTTGAGTCTACAAAGGCAGGTGGGAAGGGAAAGTCTTGGTATGGAGGTCGCGCATGGGTCGAAGAAGTTTAGGGCGCCCTTCCTCCAGATAGGCCAAGGATAAGGCATAGATAGCCGGAAATAGGCACTGGAGAAGGCAGTGGATTGATACGGGCTGAAAATGATGAAGTACTATTTTTTGTGTTTACAAAAAATGATAGTATTTTCGTAGCGTATTTAAGTGTACAGTGGGTGCGTACGCAGCGAGTGTGCGGTCGCTATTCACGAAGCATCCCTTATTGTCTCTTTTGTCCATCTCTCAGTGGCGGCCCAAACATGCATTCTCTCCGGCCGTTTGAAAAAAAAGCAATGTTTACCTTTATACTCGAGCACATATTTTTATACAAAGTGTGGTTTCATAATGAGAACCGTTTACAGAATAACGCCTGTCCACAATACCGCTGTGGGCTAGAATCAAAGGTGCGTTGATAAATGGACGTATTTGAGTAATTTAGGCACAGGCCTACGAAAGTACTGGAACCAAATTGAAATTGGCCTGCCGAGAATTTTATTCATAAAAGATGATGACGTAATTTTTAAGTGATCCATAGTGAACTTAGGGTCTGTATACGAGTAGGGTATGGGAATATGTTTGGGTGAGTCACGTGATTTGATACGTAGCATCAACATAACTATTAAGTATCATGGTGGCATTGTGATGGTCGCTTGTAGAACTCTTTTCTTCGTTCTTAGAACTTCTGTGAGTGATCTACAGAAATGGGACAAGTAAAACCTTGTCCTTAATGATAATTTGCTTCACATTTACATAAAAAAACAATCAGAGAAACCGAAGAAAGAATTTAAATTTAGACACGTCGAATAGTTCGCTACAGTGAAAATGGAGCGCAGCATTGAAATATCGGCGTTTTCATCCCGTTTGTACCTAAGCCCGGTGTAGATTAAAAATAAATTGACCGTCAAATAATGAGAACGGCGCGCGTTGGTGCGAAGGTCGAAGAAATGTTGGCTCACGCTACGCAGCCAGTGCCCGCTGGCATGCTTCTAATTCTATTACACTTGCGTTTCAATCAAACTGCTTCTATTTAGCAAGTACTATCTCTTCGATTTTTTTTTGCATTTAACTAAAAGTGCCTGAAGTGTATTTCACTTTGAAACTTAAGAATGTAACTAGATTAGAGATAGAGATTTCAAACTCTGAATTGTAAAAAAGTCACTTACTAAAAACCTAAGTAAATTGGACCTAATAATACTTGCCATCCGTTATGTTCGAAATAATAAATAATAATAAATTAGGAATTTTCTGACTACAATTTTATTTATTCTCACAACATCCGCCAATATCGAAATTTTCTATAAATCCAAACCTTTATTAAATAATTGTGTTGCCTGTGTTTTCTCTTAATATATCTATGATTAACTCTTAGAGAATCATTAAAATCGGTTCATAACAAACAAAAACAAATCTTTCTTATATAATCCCAGCCAGGGAACTAGAAATAGGCTAATCACTATACTTAACGTAAAAACGACAAAGTGTAATACAACTCTCTAATTTTATATAATTCAGTAGTCAAAATAGCATTTTGTGACATTATTAAAATATATATATAGATATTAGTACGGTAATAAGTTATTAAGAAAATAGAAAAATAAATCAAAAATTAATATTATAATAAATAATAGCCGAGTTTTATTATGTACGTAGCATTTAAGAGGATCCGTACTTTCTTTCCCCTATAGAATATCAAGTGTGGCTACTCTACGTGGCCTCATTGGGTGGTCGCCACTCTTCATTCATCGCTTAGCATTGTGACGTGGATCTGTGTAAACAGGCCAATGTTGGAAGATTACAGACGCATTCACCAACCGGACATTTCCGAACGGATGTTGCAGAAATTGGTTAGCTCTCGCTGTTCTGTGAATGAGAACGACTTAAAAAGATGGTACAGACAGACTATATTGCACATAATACGAGTGATTACTTTGGTTTTTAAACTGATGAGTGTAAAATAATAACAGCTTAGTGGCTGGAATTTGAATCCTAGATGATTTGTGTCAATGAATTTTGCGTGTTCTGGTTTCTGTACTACAAATAATAGCGAGTGTGGTCTATAGTCACGATACCTAATATGTTAACGCCATTGTCATACCATAATATGTTGAATTACGCCCAACTCTTACTATGAGAGATATACAAGAAACAAATACAAAGAAGCACTTAAAAATGGTAAAACCAATTAAATTATATTTAGAACAAATTTCATGTTAATCAGTTACGAAGTCGCGGAGCACTTCAAGTGTAGACAAGATAACAGCTGGCGACTGTTATATAGCAAACAAGAAAACCCAGTAAATGTACAAATATTCACCCCTACAATATTGTCATACCAAAGTTTTCAAACATTAATATCTAGTGGCGATATCCCGACACACCGTCAGCTGTGTCTATTATACAGATGACTGTGACGACGCCACAGGAAGACTGATGGCAAGGGCAATGGTCGCATCAAGGCAGAGGATAGTGGACTACAACCTAAAAATGGCCATGAGAAGCAGGGACACAGCGGTCGCGGATAAGCTAATAGTAATGCAGCGAGGTGTTTGCGACGCGTGAACCGTAGCGATCTCTGGCCACCTCCAAATTCAGGCATTATATATATAAAGAAAAAAAAGGAAAATAGTAACTGTAGAAGTGGCACTGTTTTAATAAATGCAGAGTAAACAATTTAAGTGTACTGGAAAAGAGCACGGACACAGGTCTGTGGTTGCGATCTAACAACACTAAAAAAATACATTAATATGAAAGAAAAAGTTGCTGTAAAGGCGTATTATATAGGAGAAGAGAATCTTTTATCATTAATTAGTCATCATTTTATCATTAATCATTTTAAAGTATTATTTCTTTTGACCATAAATAACCATCGAGAATTTTAATTTGGACAGAAAAATACAAAGAAACAATGATGTGATATTCTCGACAAATTCTTAAAATAGTAAATTATTTTTCCCAAAATAGTAAATATTCAAGAAACATGCAATTTATCTTTTAAACATATTTAAGGTGGCACTTGATTGAAAAAAAAATGACTTGGGACTGATTATTATGAGAAGCAAAAAGGGTTAAGAGCCTCAATAAAATTATTAGGGTTAATTCACATTAATAAGGATTAAAACTATTATATTAAATCGCAGAAGTTCAGTGTTTCAAAGGAATTCAAAAGAATAATAAATAGGCATTTACTAAGTTAGTATACCTTACCACCTAAGATTGATTTCCACTTAAATTCGAATCTTAAATTTAGAAATTGGAATTGTGATCAAGCATATGCGTGGAAAGTAAAAAAATATATGATATGCATAAAAGAGGAGCGGCCATATCGTTAAGAGCAGTCTCTTCAGATAATTTTGGATGGACAGAAATTTGTAACGGCGTTTATTCAGCCAACTGGGAATACGGTGGAATTTTAAGTTCTAAACCTGTATTATTTTAAACAATCATCCATTCGGGCCATATGGCGCTTTGTCCTTATCAGTTGGACCTTAACAACAGAAAAGAAACAATGAGCGTTAAAATCGTCACTTCATAAACAATAACAACTGTCCGGTCCACGCGTGGGAACGCAGACTCCGGACCATTCGCATCCGGACTACCTGACGATTTCTTTTGCGGGAAGTTATATAACACTTGTCTTAATAAATAGATTTTCATTGAGTACGTTTTAGAGTGTCCGCCTATTGTTTCTTTAACGCTTGGAGACGCATGTTTTGTTTCAAAGTTAAAATTTTAATTATTTCTGTACTACAGTGTGGTCTTGTTTTCTGATGTCTGAAGACGGAAATTTGCCTGGTTCAATTTATATGAACATAATAATTGTCTTTCCAATAAATTCATAGGCTAGTTTAATCTTAAATTAATAGTTTCAAAATTAATTTCTAGACAAATAGCTGTTTAAATCAAAACCATTGTCTCAAAGGTATAAAAAAAAAAAGAAAGCACAGTGCCTACCTGCGAAGTTGTAGTCACTCGTAGTAAGGAGAGTTGTAAAATTTTATGAATGGGCCAGGGAGTATGAATGGGCCAAGTCGAAACTAGACTTCCGCCTATCAAATGAAACGGATTCAATCAATTTCACGCTCGACGCCGTTGCATAAAACCAAAATTTAAACACCGCATGATACCGTGAAAATACTCCTAAATACAGTACATTCCACATACTATCCGTCTCTATAGCGTTTTGTACAAGAAACAAATTATATGAATGGACGCCTCCAGAGAATATAGCTGAATTCAAGCTGCGGATTTTATTATTTGGTTTATTTAACCAAATAATATGTCATTTTGGATTACGTACATATTGTTGGTGCACCCCTAACATGCATTATAGACATTTAATTTCAATTGAACGAAATCCAGGGATTGTTATTTTAGTAGTAGGTAACTTTGACATGAGATTTATGAATACCCTCGTGAACAACGAGACTACAATACAAAGTTTGTACTACTTCTGTTGCTTGAATGGGCCGGCACGATTGGGAATACTTGGCCCTCGAAATATATACATATACCAGGAGGTATGATGCATGTAAATTAGGTTCCGAAGGTCTAAAAAGATCGGTATTTTTTTGTTGCAATTTTAAATGCTGATTAACGACGCGCTCAGCGGTAAAGAAAATCGTCATTCAAAATGAGGAAACTTATTCTGCCAAATTACACTCGGACCGCGTAGAGGACTATTACTTTACAAAGAAGTTCACTGCCCAATAGTGGGACACAGTATTTATGTTTATGTGTGTATACACGAAATGAAAATCAGCGCTGTCACATCCTTGCGACGGCAAATGCTGAAACGGTGTCCAATATTGGCATCAGTCTTATGTGCTATTTGTCCGTTTTTTTTATTTCTTTTACTGTTTTCTTTTCTGTCTTTTTGATGATTTTCATATTTTGTGCCAATAATGAATATGTCTTAGTCTATATCTATATTTTGTATATTATTTTACTATCTAAGACAATATAGGTTATAACTATACTTAATAGGTAGCGAAATAGATAGGTCTTAAACGATTTAATCATTTATTAGGTATCAATAATTGCGATAAATGTTATCAAACAATACAAATAGATAGACGTTAAATCATTGCTATCAATATTGTTTATTATCTTTAAATATTGTAAAAGTACTTCACAGTAAAGATACAATCAGTAATTCTTATCGAAATAATATCTACGCACGATTAATCAAGCTGATTTTATATATGTAAGTAAAATAACTTATTATATAAATTCATCATCGACTTTATAATAATGTCCCTTTAATAATTACTTATTTCACTTCTAACCATGACTAGTGGTCAACATGTCTTTGAAATACGACCGCAATTCGTGAGTAGTACAAATTACGACTTACGTGTAAAAATAAATGCCGAATTCAAATCAAATCAAACTTGAAAGATCAAACTAAAAAATTAAACGCTGTTAAAGGATGAATTATTGACTGATTGACATAATTGCTTTTGAGCTGTTAATGATGTGAAATTGACTTAAAAAACAGGACGAAGTTTTTAGTTCGTTAGTATTTTGTGGGCTCAAAGCTGTGGCATTTGATTTTTATTTTTATAGAAAAGGAAGACCTTCAAGAGTAGAGTGAATAGGCACTTACTAAACTAGTGCGTACCATCTTTCGACTATTTCACCACTTAACATCAGGTGGGATCGTGGTCAAGCGCTAGTTAGCCCCACAAAAAAAGGTAAGCTTTTAATTAGGTCCCATATTAATGTTGTTAGGATAGGTACTTGGATACCGAGAAACTTATTAAATATGAAATAAGAATCTAACTTCGTAGTAGAACAACGATACTTGAATTCCCATAAGTATTATGTTGCTTTATACCTTTGCTTTGACAACGTATACGGTTTTGATTCCTTTTGACGTATCGATCTCTCTGGGCGAGAGAAGCTTTCGAGATGAGGTGAACTCCACTCTTGTTACTGTCAAAAATCCAATCAAGTTTTTTTTTCTTCGAATGCTTAAAATTATACTAATCTTTTATCCTATTCTTCTTTAATTCTTTGAAATTCGGAAGTCGAAGTGCCTTTTACACAACGGCGTAGGTAATTCTTATAATTGGTTTCTTTATGCGTCTCGCCACCGGAAAGGGACCCACATCAACGGCGCACGCCCTAAAAGGATTTGTACTACAAAGTCGAAACAGGGTTTTCTGAGATGTAGTTGAGATACACTGCACTGCAGACATACAGTCGCCGATATCTGGAGAATAAATTTAACTACGCCTTTATGTTATTAAATGAATTTATTTTATCTTCTTGACACTATTAATGTTTCCGACTTCTCATATTAACGCTATTATTCAAAATTGAAAATCATAGATAAAACTATTTTTAGAAATTCTATCGCGTAAATATTATTTTGAATTCTTCTTCTGCTTGGATCGCATCAAACTTTTAAAATAACCCAATATTCACTTTTAAGCTAAACTTTCCCGAATCACCCAATTCTTCCAAATATCATTTAGTCACATTGCATACTCTTAAATTACGGCATATTTTAAAAATGTTCGTTTTTTTATCATATCTGTCCTTTCCGTAGTTTTAGCATCAAATCAGGTTAAAAATAATTGTATCAATATATACATACATATATTGAGAGTGGACCGGAATTACGAGTGCCGACCATCTGTTTCGCGTCACAAAAGAACGAGAGAAATATGGTTAACTGACTGCCAACCTTCATTCGTTGGAGAGGCACTTTGAAAAGAAAAAGATACATACATATGATATACAATGAGCCATTATAGCTCAAATTAACTAAAGTTGCATAGTACGCTAGCAACCCCAGTTCGATCACTGGTGCCGGCACCAATAAATTTATTAGTTCAAATTTTAAGTGCTGATTTACCACGCGCTCTGCGGTGAAGGAAAACATCGTGACGAAACCTACATGTCTTAGCAAATTTTCTTCGTGTGTTGTCTGCCAATTAATTGAAATGAAATATGAAATATTTATTTATATTTTGCACACATTATGTACACACACAAATCTTTAAAACATACATATTATTTTTCTTATACATTTTTCCTTTTCAGATCCTCTGCACTCATCTCCTCGCTAGACTAATACATAGCTTGCATAAGGGAGATTAACTTCTAGTTAATCTTAGTAACTAAATATTAATGATTTATGTGATACTAATAATTTGTGTGAGTGTGTTTGCGGAGGGAATAGTGTGCGTGGGTGCATGCGAGGGTCGCGTGGCGGACTATGCCCTTATACTCTCTTCACAGAAATTGCCTGTGCCTAATGAGACATATATATCATATATAGACTGTAATTTTAACTTTTAACTTCTAGATATAGATAAAATATATACAAATATAAGGTATAGTTTCGGAACTAACCAAATTAACGTGGGACCTAATTGAATGCAAACCCGTTCAAAGAAAAATAAATTTATAATCGGTCCAGAACTGACCGGTGAGTTATTTCGAACTCGGAGCAACGTGTCACTTAGTGAACGTTTTGATCGGAAACATAAATTTAACTCGCGCAAGCCGGGAGCAATGTGGGAGCGCGAGCCGTGTTAAGGAAACTTTTTGTTATTTGTAAGTCCGTCTGCCATTGTCAGCGGCCAGAGACCCCCCGCTGTAATCTAATTTCGCCTTCATCCTCTAATCTATCATGGTCATTTCGACAAAGTACTTCAATGGTTCTTTATTTATTTTTTATTTTATTTCATAAAAGTTTTTATTAAATAATGCTACCAGTTTATACGAAACAAAAATATCATTAAAATCATTTATTTTAAAATGAACGCCTAAAAACTTTTTATACGTCATAAATGACGGATTACACGCTACTACGTACGGATGCTCTGTTTTATTTCCAAAGTATTATAGTTATTTTTGCTACTTTTTTTTTTGTTTTTTTATAATTATTTTCAACCGATTTCCCAAAAGGTTTCTTAAGGAGATTTTTAATTTATCTGTATGTTTTTTATTTTTGTTACCTCATAACTTTCGACTGGGTCAATCGGTTTTGATGATTCATGTTTTATTGGAAAGGATGTACTTCAAGGTTAGTTTGATGAGAGTTTGGTTAGGTGTTACGATAATTCGTAAATGCAGTAAAGAGGGCGATTAACATTTGATTCGATTTGAAGTCGGTTTTTATTTTTAATCGTAAATATACTTTCCATAGTATTATAGTTATATTACAAAGTTTTGGCGCCAATATTCTGATTATTTTTTTTAATCTTCTTCCACATTCATCTAACATTGATTACTTTTTCCTCGCTTCCTGTAGTTTTGTGCTTATTAGGTTAGGTTACGATTGGGCTGTCATGCCCAAAAGGGGCAAAAACACCTGAAAATTAAAAAGAGGAAAAAAAAACAGTGCCAGAGTTTCGTTATTAATTCAAAAAAGAACAAATGTATCTATAAATTTAAAATCTACTATATTCTAAAATAAAATCAGCCAGCTATCTACCAGTGATATTCTCGACAAAATTACCCGATTAGTCGAAACAAACTTACAAACAGACCGGCAAAATTGTAAAAAAAATATATTTGGTACCGTACCGTACATTCGTATGTACGCAGTAAAAGACGATTATTTTAATATTTGATATAGATGGTATTTTCGTCGTGTCCATACAAATATAGTCCAATACTCATCTATAACCAGGTCTCATCATCCAGCCATCAGCTGCCTCAGTTCGGGGAGCGTCGATAAGGGTAATTAATCATGCCAACAAACCAAATGACCATTAGGCTAACGCTGATTCACTGTCGACGCGGTGGTCGAAGGAAGACGAGATAAAGGATATTATTTCAATGGCGATCTCATTGCTTAAATGTTAGGCGTATTATAAAAATAATAAAATAACCTTTAACCTCTATTCGGGGTGAAGAAGAAGACTTATGAAAAGTACTTTAGATCCACGTTTTACTGTGTAACTATCACTGTAAAAAAATATATCTTTTTAATCATAGCTATATGGCCATACAGAGTCAACAACCACTATCAGCTTTTAGATTATCCGTGAAATAGCAACCGACCGTGCCGTGGTTCGGCCCTCGGCTCGGAATGCTTACGCGTAACATAGTCCAAGGCGAAGTTACCACTCACCGGAGGAACTTATATCGATTTACTAGCGATAGAGGTTCAAGCTAAGCGACCTAAGAGCTATGCCACCTCTTAATCCGGTGAAGCAGTCAAGGTCAGCTTATCTGGCCAATCTGTGTCGTTCGTCATTAAAAAATCATCAGCTTTTCCCGGGCGTGTTCCTGTGGACTTATTGGCAAATACCGGGTTCAAATTAAAATAAATATTTTGAACAGAAAACGTCTCATTGGTACAATCCAATTAGATTGTAAATCAAACGGTTAACTTCTAGGCTATAATTATATAAAGGATATTTTAAAAAATATACGGAAAAAGAGCTACATTCAAATAAATCAGTAGCTTTAGTGATAATAATTTAATATGACTATCAGTTCAACAGCTTTGATGGCTTAGGGTAAGGTCTGCGAAACAATAAAGTCGCCGCTTCAAACCACCATTCGACCATGAACGTAAACCATCTCCTACCACTAGTTTTAGTTTATTTGAAATAGTTAAAACGGTAGGAGCTTCATTTAAAAAAAATATCAAAAAGATTATATCATAAAACAATCATGAGTTTCCTGCCCCCGACATTTCTAGAGTCCATGGCCGAAAGATTCGTTGTGCTAAGAGCTATGCCACCTCTCTATCCGGTGAAGCAGTCAAGGCCGGCTTCTCTGGCCAATCTGTGTCATTAAAAAAAGCAACTTGTAGCAGGTAAATAGCCCATGAGTTTTAAGGTAAACAATATAGATTACTTTCCTATACAACTTTGTTGTGGTAATGTCTTCATTCAGCTGTCATTACATCTGCGTCCAGAGGTCACTTTAAGGAGAATATCGGTTTGTTGGTGGTCATTTCATTGTTAATCTGTGGCTCATTAATCTGCCGTCTGACAGCTCATTCACAACAATCAGCGGGACGCAATTATTGCCAAGCGAGTCGGAAGTGCGTCCATATTGACGTCTCTATTTGCTACTTCCTGTGTGGGACTACGGGGAAATAAGTATATCGTTAACTAAAAACTAAGATGTCTCAATTCTGACCCGTAAATACGCATTAAGTGTACTCTTCAACAGTAAGTATTTACGTTTACGGTAAAAGTTTATCAGAAAATTATTATTTTATATGATTTTTAAAAATCTGTATTTTAAAATAAGCCTGTAATTTAATATAGTGTAATAATTTTAGTAGAACATTTTGTAAGCACAAAGCTGCAGTGATTTCCAAAAAATCTTTGGAACACTCTAATATAATCTTTTCGTCTAAAGTTAAAAGGATAAATCCTTTTAAATCTAACGAGGTAGACAGGGAGAACAATTACTTATTGTATGTGAAAACGTGTTCATTGCTTAATATGGAGCACAAATTTTAAATTGAAAAAACATATATGTAAAATATTACAAAGGGAACCATGAGCCTAAGTTATACGTTTTGGTACATATTTTCTAATCTGCTTCCTTGTATATCATCTCCACGGCCACGGATATATGCAAGAGCGTTAGAGTAGCCCGACCAACATGCGACGATGGTGGAACACCTTGGGATTTTAGCCGATGCAAGGCCGACATAATGGCCCGTACCATACGCAGCGCGAAAAGATAACAAAGACATCGTAAATAAATTGATACAAATAATAAGAAAACAAATGCCGTTCGTATTTCCTTCGGACGCGCAAGTGGAAACTTTTAAATTGGACAGAGAAGCGACTTGTAATAACGCACGCCGCTGTGTCCGTATCGATTTTCTGATTTAACCTCCCCCTGTAGATAACGGCGACGCTCAGGTAAACACACAACCTCCATATAAATACCATAACTCCCATCAAAACGCTACCTGACCGCTTTATTAACTTTCCTATATGACTCTCCGCTACCATACTTGATTAATAAGTATTTTTTATAAATTAAGTTGTTGTCCATTGTGCAAAGTCATAATGTATGTATGTGTATGGTCATATTGTATGTTTGGCAAAGGACAATGACAGGTTAATAACAAAAAAGATTAAATTAAATTAATGAATTTATTAGTAACGACGAATTTACATTTTGTTATAATATTTTTTCTAATTGCCGTTGTTATCTCAACGACTTTAAAATTTTCACCCGAATGAGGTGGGAGAGGTCACAGAATGTCAACTTAAGCTTGGCACGATAATATACGAACCTGTCGTTGGTCTAGAGTGCCTAACCAATACTCAGATTTTCAATGTATACGTTTTTAAAAAATCAACAAAAAAAACGGCGCCTTGCATACACAAACCATAACAAAATCAAGCATCTCCTGCTTTTTTGAAGTCGGTAAAAAAGACTGTAAATGCAATCAATTAGACAATACAACAATAAATGCATCCGATAAAACACACCAATAAAATATAGTGTAGCATTAATAAAGATATACGACGTAACATGGCAGAGTTTCCTTTGATTGGACGGCGATTTATTGTGCGGAAATGCCGTTACTCGGTAATATTTCCGCTCGGCGCTCTTCATTTTCCCTTTTTTACCGAAAAAAGGGCGGGTGACGTCTTAATTCGACTTGTTCGGACTCATGCGAGCCCCTCGTATTTATACTACACAGCCTAATTTTATACGTATGCTTTTCGTGATTGATAAACGCAGCATGAACATTAGTTTGATAAAGCAGTGTTGTAGCTAAGTTGAAAGATCACTTCTCGTCTGTGGCACCACGGGAGATTGTCAACGATGTTTTATCGACTTGACCTTTTTTTATTGATAAGAACTAGAATAGTGTTAAATTTAATAGCGCTTCTGAGTTTAGACAAGAAAAAAGTCCCTTAATATATTCCCGTAATTTAGCGATTAACAAAAATAAATTATTAAAAGAAACGGCAAAGCGTATTATATCTTTCAATTCATTTGAATGTGGAATTCAAATGAATGAATGGAAAAAATTAATGTATCGAATCGTTTTTTTATTACTGGCTGTATTACGCCATAAAGAACTAGTAAAATATTTTACATCGTAGATCTATATAACGTTGATTACGCCTTAATATTATTATAACATTATGAATAAAAAAATGATATATTATATTACAAAATGAGAATATATCGTAGTGTACGTATAATCAGTTTTTATATAAGTCTGATATAAACAAAACTTATAATATTAAGAAGAAAATGAACAGCTAACACAATCGATAAGACAAATGGTTACAAAACGGCCTCGCCCTACGGAATCGGGACGTAACCCCAAACTGCTCGCATCCGCCGCCGATGATATATACGAGGGTATTTCCTGACACCGGCCAGTAGATACTTGATTTAGCGGAAAGTCAGATAAAACCTAATGCGAACAACAAAAAATATATCACAATACCAGCGCCATAAATATGACGGCCTGTCGTAAACCTTTATGCCTGTGCGTCGTAGCTGGCACATGAGAAATGGCTGCCGCGATACAAATACCAAAACTAAAACATTTTTCTGCAAACGACGAAATAGCAGCCATGTTCTCGCGGCGTGTGTCGTTAAGACGTGGATCATAAATTTTCAGCTTAATCCGTTTGTTTAAATTAAACGAACAGATAAAACACATTCAAAATTACTACCAAAGTTTAATACCTGCGAATCTACTAAATTATATGCTACACAAATTCAGAAAAACAGTAAATTTTACATTTACTCGTTGATGAGTCCTCAAATCAACAACATTGATGTGATTTATTGATTATAAAAGCGCCCATAGTTCAAAGGTAAGCCAATATATATTTGCATGCCCGTTGGGTGAAATAAGCTAGTACCCAATGCCTACCTACAAATTATTATCATGTCAGTTCCCATATTTCCCGTAAATAAACCTTATTATTATTATATTATTTTTTATATTTTCTCCATCTCGAAACCAGAGAGTTTCGGTTTTAATGAAAACCACGGGCCTACGCCAAGTGGGTTTCATTTTGAGGGTTGTCTAAGTTAGCGGATTCATCCTGCAAGAACTTCCGGACAATTCGACACGTATTTAGTACGGCAGCTTTTTGCATGCTGATATACGTACTGCTGTGTCATCCGAGAGTAATTTATTTCTGATTATAGAACGTCTTTGGTCAGATACTTTTAAGTCTGGGTATTGTATATTGAATTGGTCGTGAAGTTTCTTGCAGTACATTCTGCTATCTGTTTCTAATTTCGTAACGTAAAAGTATGTGCGCAATGATAAATAGGTTTATTTCATCGCTCCATTTCATGCGCACTCTAGGTTTGCCGGCTTTGGTGATCGCAGGTTGAGGGGCAGGTGGCGCCTGCGAAACATCCTCCGCTGGTGTAGTTGTTCTTGTCTAAAACTACTTCTACTGCTTCTACTAGTCTCATCGAGATTGTCATAAACCGACCAATATCTCAAACAACAAGTATTCTTCTATACGATTTCAAAGAGATCTCTGGTATTTCTTCGGAACGCAAGGTCCTATATCATAAAAATAATATTTAAACTTATGGTAACTAAACCCTTTCAAACATCAAAAAATCAAATACAGTTCATAAATGAAAGCGCACAAACATTGAGAACCTCCTTTTTTGAAGTCGGTGCAGTGTGAGTGCACAAACATTAAAAAAAATTGAAAACCTCCTTTTCTGAAGTCGGTTAATGGATAAGATACAGGGAACGTTGTAACGTATATATCTGTAAGTTTCGTTCACACACACACGATGTGATAAATCCTTCTGATTCATCTGAGATAGATCGTGACGATATATAAGTATAGTGACATGTATGGCCGCCTTTAGTTATATTCCATGACGTGTTTATTAGGAGAGCAATAAATCGGGTTGCGGCGGCGGTGCAGGGTTAGCCGCGAAATGGTTCGAACGCGTGCCGAGTGAGCTCTTACAATGTTCTTCAGATCCCTCGACAATATTTGATTTACTCCGGGATTCTATTTCGACGTTAACGCGTGCTTAACGGGATTTACAAATTTTGTTAGTTCGTTTTATATTTTCTGATGAATGCATTGGGATCAAAATAATGGACCTGCCATGCCATGAATATACTGGGATTCTATCTGAAGTTCGATAATTCGTGTGTTTCGCAATTTTAACTGTTTGTTGCAAATAACATAAATTAATTATTTATCAATTTATACATTTATAGAGCCGCGATAGCTCAGTGTCCATTCGGTTGCCTCAAGTTGCGTAGTGAGCTACCAACCCGAGTTCGATCCCCGGCACCAATGGAATTGTTTGCTGCGATTTTAAGTGTTATTTTACCACGCGCTGAATATAAACATTGTGAGAAACCTGCATGTTTAGAAGAAATTTTATAAGACATGTGAAGTCTGCCAATACATTCTACGGCCGCATGGCGGACTATGCCCTTATACTCTCCTCACAGAGAAGGCCTGTGCCCAGCACAGTTCGACTTTTATTTAACTATCTTGTTCTCAATACGATAGTTCTCACTTTTGTTTAGATACAAAATACGGATCAGCCAGGCCTCTACAGTCTCACCTTTTTGAGAGGTGTCACAGCTCTCAGCTCTAAGCCTGAACCTCCATTTTCATTCTCTACCAGCTTTTCATATAGTTTGCTTTATAAATTGAGTACTGACTTAACACGACTAATATGTTACAACGAGATGCACAAGCAACATCGAAACACATCAGCTGTTATCGCGTTTCGAGTCGACTGCACCCACTGACCGCAGGTCGTCCATCATAACGATATAACGCTTACATCAACAATATTGTGTTTCATACGCCCCACGATCGCTCCATTATACAATAACATACCCTATCACCGTCATACTGGACTGCAATTTCCTGGACGCACTGAATTGATATGAACGCGGTGACGCTGACAGCTTTCACTTGATTGTAACAAAAGGACGAAGATTTTCATAGTTAACTTTTAACAGAAAAAAAGAAGATCTTTTTAACAGAAAGAATATTAGACATTCACAACATTCTTTGAAACCTACTATTTACAGCCTATAATATTTTCCACCGTTGGGCAGAGACCTTATCTTTGAAGAGAGGAGTACAAGGTCATAGTCCATCCAGCGGCCCTAGTGCTGATTAGTAGGCTTTACATGTCTTTTTCAATTAACACAGGCAAATTTCCTTACGATGTTTTCTTTCACCACCGAGCACTATATAAATAAGCACTAAAAATGAAATTGGAACATGACCTAGAAGATGCGAATACAAGATTCATGTGATCCTATTGACCGTCAAACCTCCTTGAGTCCTGCCTAGAATGGCGAGCCAATCTCATCTCACAAAAAAAATAAAAAATAGAATACTGTGATTAAATATGGTTGTTTAGTCATTCAAGTCAACTTTAACCTTGATCCCTACCATCTTAAAGTAGAACGATAAAAGAAAAACTGATAAAATAACAATGTAATTGAAAAATTTTGAAACATGTACTACATGTATATTTGTTTTGTACCATTATAATATATATATATATATATTTATTCTATTGAAAAATATCATCCTCATAGGACAAAAGACACTATAAAAACAAAAGCCTTACTTATTACGTAATAAACATTTTCTTAGAATTTTATACAGTATCCTAGCTTCTTCCATAGCTGGAGAAGCTAGGATTCTGTTGCAAAACCCAACATCTCTGCGGCTAATCTTAAATTTAGCTAACAATTCAACTCTCAAAGCTTCGCTCTAGACACATTCCACCAGTACGTTATGTACACCTCTATATATTTTTTCCTATACTTTTTTATTATATAACAATTTTTCTAGCACTATTTTAGAAGGGTAGACAGGGACTGTTACAATTATTTGTTAAATTTAAAAGATACCATAGCTGTGACAACTATATAATATACCAAAACTTTAATTGCGATTGGCCGGTATTGGTACACTTGAATACCTTTTCACCGATCAAGGATCCCGTATAGATGCGAGGTTGCGTTCACACATATGTCTGCACCCGAAAAGCTGTATTTGTATCGAGCTAATCGGCTTAAACGTTCGCTTCGACAGTCGCTCCTTTCTGTCGGCCCTTTACATCGACAAAATCGAAGGCGTTTTGAGAATTCATCGAAATTAATTCACAGTTTGTTTGCCTATTGTCGAAATACCAACGAATGCGCCCTTTGTGCGTGGCTTATTATTTATTTAATAAACGGCGACATCGCTTTGTTGAATGTATTTTCAATCAATGCGAGAAGGCGTTAGCTCTTTGTGAATGTAGACGTTTTTTCGGCGTCGTATACATACAAATGTTAAAGGGACATAAGTGATTTGTTGATAAATTTTTACTCCCGCTAAGGTTCAGCATCTGAAATTGTTGCCTTCCGATATCACGACGATAATTTTGATTTGGTTGTTACAAAATTTACAAATATATCTATAAAAACATAAGATGTGTGTGTGTGTTTGATCCGTACAGGCTCCGAAACGGCTGGACCGATTTCAACTAAACTTTCAGGGATTCTTCAGTTTGGTGACGATCGGAGCACTTCTCTTTTTGAACTGTCAAATACAATTAATTCATTTTTAAGTTGGGTTTAAAATACATGTAATGTAACTTTAGGGTAAGGACTTATAATGTAAAGGATATTTAGCATTTACATTTTAAACGAGCCTACGACTATGCTATGGCATCGTAATCTGAATATATATCGATTCTAATAAAGTGGAACAGGTGTAAAGAAGAATGTGTCTGTGGCCAGTAAACACGGAGTAATCGGGTCGCAAGCTATCGCGGTTGGCAGCACGATTAGATAAACCTCGGGTCCGGCAAATATTTAACTGGCAAATAGAACACTGTCATGGCATCCACCTCTGACGACATTCAGATATACGCTCGGCGAAAACAACTTCGTAACTAGGGGAATTACTAACAATATCCTCCTTTGTTTATATTCAAAGTTATCTTTTTTTATGTGGTATAAACTAGTGCTTGACCACGATCCCACCTAATGTTAAGTGGTGATATAGTCGAAAGATGGTACGTCGTACTTGGACGGAGAGACTGGCGCCGGCGACTTGATCCACTCCTTTGCTGTACGCACTATGAACGATGACTCAAATCGCTGCGGAACATCGAATATGAAATTGAGACCCGCCGAATGTCTAAACATCCGAAGGTGGGATGGGGGAATTAACTCGTGTAATTCCTGTGCACACTCTCCAAAATGTAATCTGTAAAACACCGAAAGGCCGGTACTCAAGACTATCTTGGTGTAGATCTTGGTCACCTATCAACTTTTTAGCCCGCCTCTCCATGGAGTCCAGTGGCGCGAGTTGGTATTTGGCTGCACCTGCTCAGATATGACAACAGTACTCCACACAATCTCTCCAATCTGAATTCAGTATGATTTATTTGATACATAAAATTTAAAATAAAAATAAACTTAATTATTAAACTTTCATGTCCTTTTAACCTTTTCAACGGACTTCAAAGAAAAAATGTTCTCAATTCGCCTAAATATTTTTTTACGATTGCTACCACATAACTTTCGACTGAGTGAAGCGATTTTGATGTTTTTTTTTAATTTGTAAGCTGGTGCTTGTAATGTGGTCTTATTTTAATCTAATCCAAATCGGAGAATGACATCTAGAAAAAACCATATATGCCATAAATTTTCATTTAGTATGCGCGATAAATGGACGAATAACTCAATATCAAGCCAACCGATTTCTTTTTGGAATGGATGTACTTAAAGGGTATTTTGATGAATTTGATAATGTTCTGAATAAAATCTATTTCGTAATATTCCGACGATAATACGGAAATACAAAGAGGGCATCCGCGCGTATCGTTTAACATTTGATTGGAAGTCGGTTTTTGTTTTTACTCGTAAATATACCTGTTTGTTGGAGAAACAGAGAGAGCATTCGCTGTCGGCTTATCGTTTAACATTTTAGGTCCCATATCTGACAGGTTCAATTTCAGCAAGTGATTTTATGTGTACATTAAAATGGAATCTCCCCGGTTCCGGCACCAATAAATTAGTATCTTGCAATTTAAAACGATATACCACGTGCTCGATGGTGAAGGAAAACATCATGAAGAGACCATTATGTCTTAGATATTTTATAAGACATCTGAAATCGGCCAAGCTAGAGCCGCTTGTGGAGTTTTTTTTTTTTAGATAAACTGGCCTTGACTGCTTCACCGGATTGAGAGGTGGCATAGCTCTTAGGTCACTTTGCCTGAACCTCTATCGCTAGTAACTCGACACAAGGGTCCCCCCGGTGGGGGGGGAAACTCGGCTTGGACGGTTACTATGTTACGCGTACGCATTCCGATCCGAGGGCGCCCGAGAGGGCCGAACTACGACTCGGTCGGTAGCTATTTCACGGATAATCTAAGGGACATTCAAAAAGCTAAACTAACTTTGAGTGCCCCTTCGGGAAGCGAAAACGTTGTAGAGTATACCTTACTACTCTCTTCAGAGACGAAGCCGGAGTCCAACAGTGGTATATAAACTGTTAATTTACTTTTAACAATATTACAAATAAGGTTTAAAAGATAATTTTGGAAGTCATCTAGGTTATTTATATTTTTTTGTTTTATTAGAATATTTTCTTGCACGTGATAACTCAGCACTTAAAATTTCAACACTTTGGTTAATAATATTGGTCCCTGCACCGAAAATCTAACTCGGGTTGTAAGATCTCTCAGTTATCTATAGTTAAAGTTAAAGTCTTTATATTTTTACTGTATATGTCCCACTGTTGGACGCAGGCCTTTTCTCTAAAGAGAGTATAAGGACATAGTCCGCCACGCGGCCCTAGCGCGGATTGGCAGACTTCACATGCCTTAGAAAAATTTTCTAAGACAAAACATAAGGTTTTCTCACGATGTTTTCCTTCACCGTCGAACGCGTGGTAAATCAGCACATAAAATTGCAACAACAAATTTATAGGTGCCGGCACTGGGGATCGAACTCGGTTACTAGTAATACTATGCAACTTGAGCCAACCACCCCGTCACAGCTACCACGGCTCTTTTTCTATTCTATAGTATTTGCAGAAAAATATAAGAAAAAAAATCTCATGATTTAGTATTCACGATATAGTGTATAGAGAGCGTTTTGCTCGTTGTGAGAGGAATCCGGAGACCCAGCAATGCTTGTTCTGGTTCAAAATACGAATAATATTCGCTAGCTGATCGTTTGAAATGGTTAAACAGTACCAGTGACGTGCGGATCTCATTACAGGCGAACGTCGCGTTATCTCAAGGAAAGCTTTATCGGTTATCGCGACCGATTCTTGTAAATAAACACCTCTAGCACTGGCGTGTAATATGAAATATTGTGACAGGTTATATTATAACAAAATACCTATGCCATAATACCGCTCCAATGTGGTAGAATAGAATACAATCATACAATATAATTTTACCTTTACCGCTAACTTTAACCGCGTCATAGACTGTACAGTATGTATGTTATCATACATATCATAGTATAATAGGTTAAGGAAAAAATCTTTTCTCATTTTAGTATGTATGAGTTTTTAATAAAATCTCTTTGGCTATACTGTTTGTACCTGGCTGGTGTTGGTATCATTTAAACTGAAAATTTTAAATAATATAATTCCAAATTCAAATTAGGAAAAATGTGTGTTTTTCATTTGTTTTGCGTACTGTCAATTTGAGTGAATGTAATGAAGAAATTCGATACATTTTAAAAAAGGTAATAATGCAACGCAAGCCGCGATTTTTTTTTTATGACGAACTACACAGATTGGCCAGAGAAGCTGGCCTTGACTGCTTCACTATTGCTAGTAACTCGACACAAGGGTCCCCCCGGTGAGGGGTAACCTCGGCTTGGACGGTTACTATGTTACGCGTAAGCATGCCGATCCGAGGGCGCCCGAGAGGGCCGAACCACGACTCGGTCGGTAGCTATGTCACGGATAATCTAAGGGACATTCAAAAAGCTAAACTAACTTTGAGTGCCCCTTCGGGAAGCGAAAACGTTGTAGAGTATACCTTACTACTCTCTTCAGAGACAAAGCCGGAGTCCAACAGTGGTATATAAACTGTTAATTTACTTTTAACAATATTACAAATAAGGTTTAAAAGATAATTTTGGAAGTCATCTAGGTTGTTTATATTTTTTTGTTTTATTAGAATATTTTCTTGCACGTGATAACTCAGCGATTAAAATTTCAACGCTTTGGTTAATAATATTGGTCCCTGCACCGAAAATCTAACTCGGGTTGTAAGATCTCTCAGTTATCTATAGTTAAAGTTAAAGTCTTTATATTTTTACTGTATATGTCCCACTGTTGGACGCAGGCCTTTTCTGTAAAGAGAGTATAAGGACATAGTCCGCCACGCGGCCCTAGCGCGGATTGGCAGACTTCACATGCCTTAGAAAAATTTTCTAAGACAAAACATAAGGTTTTCTCACGATGTTTTCCTTCACCGTCGAACGCGTGGTAAATCAGCACATAAAATTGCAACAACAAATTTATAGGTGCCGGCACTGGGGATCGAACTCGGTTACTAGTAATACTATGCAACTTGAGCCAACCACCCCGTCACAGCTACCACGGCTCTTTTTCTATTCTATAGTATTTGCAGAAAAATATAAGAAAAAAAATCTCATGATTTAGTATTCACGATATAGTGTATAGAGAGCGTTTTGCTCGTTGTGAGAGGAATCCGGAGACCCAGCAATGCTTGTTCTGGTTCAAAATACGAATAATATTCGCCAACTGATCGTTTGAAATGGTTTAACAGTACCAGTGACGTGCGGATCTCATTACAGGCGAACGTCGCGTTATCTCAAGGAAAGCTTTATCGGTTATCGCGACCGATTCTTGTAAATAAACACCTCTAGCACTGGCGTGTAATATGAAATATTGTGACAGGTTATATTATAACAAAATACCTAAGCCATACCGCTCCAATGTGGTAGAATAGAATACAATATAATTTTACCTTTACCGCTAACTTTAACCGCGTCATAGACTGTAAAGTATGTATGTTATCATACATATCATAGTATAATAGGTTAGGGAAAAAATCTTTTCTCATTTTAGTATGTATGAATTTGTAATAAAATCTCTTTGGCTATACTATTTGTACCTGGCCGGTTTTGGTATCATTTAAACTTTAAATTTTAAATAATATAATTCCAAATTCAAATTAGGAAAAATGTGTGTTTTTCATTTGTTTTTCGTACTGTCAAGTTGAGTGAATGTAATGAAGAAATTCGATACATTTTAAAAAATGTAATAATGCAACGTAAGCCGCGAAAACAAATTGTGTTGTCTGTGAGAGTAGCACAAATTTGTTTAAAGCGTTTTCAATCCAAAAATTTTGATGTCAAAGACGTGTGTACGTCGCCCTGGTCGCCCTATAAAATAAAATTTGAAAATGATTTGAAAAATGAAAAATATACACTGTTGGAGTGTATATTTTTCATTATTCTACCTTTATTCATTGAAGTAATTGGAGGATATCTTGCCATTGCATCTACAAACAAAATAAACAATGATTTTGTTAACCATTCGTCTTGTATGCCCTGGGCCCGGACCTCTGAATCCGGCCTAAAATATTTAACATTTATTATATTTAGAATTATTTGAGAAACTAACATTGTTCCCAAAGTTATTGATACTTTACGACGTGTAAGGTATTTAGTAAACTTTTTTAACTTGGTTATTAGTAGGGTAATGAAATTATACTAATTATTTAAATATTCAAATAATAATTTATTTTTAAATTGATTTATACAAATTCAGTGTCTTTCACTTATAGAGCGTAGCCATTCTACAATTACGATGCCTTTAACAAAACGCACCACAATACATATCCAGACATTGAAATTCTATTTTTCGGTAACTGTGTCGAATCAAATATTTACAGAATATACAATTTCTAATACAAATTTTACTACAAAATACGTAAATCTCTAAATATATATAATTTGATTTGGAATATACATTAAATAATTATTGACTAAGTTATATTCGACTATAATACTGAGCCTTATGTCTAAATATTGCATTCTGATAAAATCTGGTCAATTCTCATAATATTATACATATTAACTAATAATTGTATTACTTTTTACATAAATTTACAATATTATTTATGTAATGGAATGTTTCTGTTAAATCTAAATACAAACATTGTATCATTTAAATATTTGGAATAGACACAACTTGCATTTCTATATTCGAAGTAATCAACGCTACAATCAGAATCAATCTAAGGTGCAAACCATCAAAATCTTCATAGATAGTCGTTAATCTTTTTAAATAAAAGTAAAACTCGGTAAGTTATTATTAAATACTTACGAGTTTTACTTTACTTTACTTACTAAGAAACTATGAATCAACGTGCACTGTCGCGGTTAGAATGTAGTGTAGAAAAATTCTAAAAATAAACAGGCGTTAATTTGTAAAAATTGACATTTCTCAAAAAGTTTGAAGCTATAATAATTATAAAAGTGTCTATGGTATTAAAAACGCATTTCAAACGCATAGATTATATAATTAAATAGGAACTCTATACACCTTGAATATTTTTAAACTAAATAAAAGAATAATAATACTTGTAACTTCCGTATTATTCGAGGTAACTCACAAATTATCTATAGTATTGGTGCCGTACCAATATATTCTACGCAATTAAATAAACATTTTGGAATCAATAATTAATTACACAAAATTGCTGTACTTTTGCCACTTGACATTTCGAAGCTAATATAATCTGTAACTAATAACTACGGTTTAAAAATTTAACGCTATATCACCTAATTCGAAGCGATAAAACTTCACCTCACGACTAGGAAATCACTAAAATATATTTCTATATCACCACCAACAACCAGTCGGTTGTGATCCGTGCCCGACGGGCGGTTGATGGTGGATTGGCTGATATGGAGGCAGAGCCATGCTCAATGGTGGAAGACCATCCGGCTTCCCTATACAAGGCCGGCCGTCTTTTACAAGTACCGGCACAGCGACGCGTCGTGGGGAATTAAGACTGCCAACATTCAGATCGTGAGCGCCTTTCTCCTGGACCGCTCTCTTCGTCTTATACCTGTGGTTCTGGAACCAGATCTTCACTTGCGTGGGGGTAAGTCGTATAAGACTCGCCAAGTGCTCCCGTTCTGGGGCTGATAGGTACCTTTGTTGTCGGAATCGTCTCTCCAATTCGTAAGTCTGCGCTTTGGAGAAGAGCACGCGTCTCTTTCGTTTCTTGTGAGCGAGGTTCGGGTCGCTGCCGGCGTTGGACGGCTGATCGTGCTCGGGGTCGTCATCGTGGTCGATGTCATCGTGGTCGTGATCCTGCTCGTGCTCGTGGCGGGAGTCAGTGACCGTCGGCGAGGAGGTTGACACGCCGACGTAGGATAGCTCGGAAGCACGGGAAGTACTGTCGGGACTGGCTTGCTGACCAATTCCACCTATGAACAAAAACATATGGTAAGATACCAGTTCTTAATTACCCTACTTCAAAAAAGGAGGTTCCTAACATAATTCCTTATATTGTGGTAACTTCTGCAGTCATATTTTGAACAATTCTCGCCCTTATAACAGGATTCCAATTATGGTTATTGTGAACCAAATGAAGGTTCATAGGCATCACAGTAGTTGATTTATTGGTTTAATAGTCATATAGTTCATTGGTCACTTTGGTTACCCGATGGCGTATCATGGCACGCCAATCGCATGTTTGATGTATTTGATAATGATGGAATAATAATTGACATGTCTGCACTAGATCGGTTTCGTAATGAAACATCACTGGCTTCGGACGTACATTTGAAAATTTTATAATCTAAAAATGAAAGAAAATTTAAACTGAAAAAGTGCCCTAACTTCTATAGTGACGATGGTTGCTACAACCTGCTTGGGATCATGGGAGGCTTGGGAATAGTAGGAGTAGGCTAGGGAATAAGCCTACTAGGAATAGGGAATTAGTCGTGTACTTCTAGTAGAAGAATTCCCCCATCACCACCACCACCTCTTTAACAAAAATACAAAAGGCTAGGGAATAGCACAATTTACAACATCGGTTATCAGAGCTACTGAAAAATAAAAGATTGCCATACATTTGGATAGATTCTATCAAAACAATAATCGTCTACTACATTATAAAGCGGCTATAATACAAAACACTCCTTGCTTAATCTCCACTTAATCTGCTAGGGCTGCGCTCTATTTAACTCCAACTATATTGGGATGGCAAAGAACAAATAATGCTACGTGAAAAAATCACAGCAAATATAGCATTGTCCCCTGTTTCCAACCCCTCGCGGATTCAATGATTTCACACGGCTGTGATAATACGGGCGGGCGCGAGTTTGGGCGTGGTATAGGGGTGGTAAGGGGTTGGGGGCTAGAGAAACCGACACTGCCACACCCACCCTCGGGCAGCTGGCAACTCGTTTTGTTCGACTATTGTACCGTTAACATCAATAAGGGCAACCACAATGTAAGTTGAGCTACCGCGATAAGCTGAGGCATCTTTCATTTTCGATATCGTTTTTCTTTTCGCTTTGTGAATGGTAAATTATAGAGTTTTTTTCAGTATATCTATACTTATAAAAAAACTTTGTCAACTTTTGCTGAAAAAATTACAGAAGAGATTGACAGGATGCTTAAGACGTAGATACATGTTGACTAATGTGGTGATAATGTTAGTTTATTTTCCAGGTAACTAGATTATTTTATTAATTTTCAGTTTGATGTTTTCGTTAAATTAAATAATAATGTAATAGACATCTTTTGGAGAGGTTTTAAGTACATTGTTAAGTATTGACATGTGAATTACCTAAAATATTGTTTTCAGATGGTTTGTTTCAATTCAATAGCGTACCGAATAATATCTTCCAAATATTCCGTTACTTTTCAATCCATTAATCAATATCAAATAACTACAAAATATAATTTATAATATTCGATCATTTTCAAATTAGTAATATGGTGATCCATTTTACACACGATGACAATTGAATCGTAGTTCATCGATTGTTGGAGAATTCCATGACAAAATCAGACTTAAAACTAGCAAAATCGGCAACTATGAGGTCACTGAACCCTTATTTTGAAACTTGGACCTTTAAAAACTTTTTAGTAGATTTATGTAAACAGCAAGGTGACTAAAAAGAAAGCCGCATGCTCGTTCACCCTTTCTCCCATAAAAACACTAATGTGGAAAATGCTAATTGTTGCTTCAAAGATGTCTTGAAGCGTATTAATGTGGTCGTTATAACTTCAGACAGCACTACAACGCACGCGAGCTAAGCGGTTTAGTCGGCGCTCACGAATTGAAATTCAGTTATTATTGAGGTGAACTATTATTTGCCGCTAATTGCTTCCGATCACATTGTAAGTTCAACTGGATATAATAATTATAATCAGTATATTCAAATAAGTTCTACGGCTTAAACGATTCACGAATCTTTATGCAAGAATGCGATTGCTTATTTGTTCTTTTAACCTTAGCGGCAGACAGAGATAGCTTTTGCTGTCGACTCTTTACTAAGCTTAAGACCGAACACCGGGACACAATTTTTTTTGAAAAAGTGATTTTTTTGTACTCAAAAACATAAAAACAGACAAATTATGAGTCGATTATTTTAATCATATCAAATCAAAAGTCGAGTCTTAGCCAATACTATCATTCCTAAATTTGTTCTGTTAATTCGAAATAATGATAATTTTATAAGGATATAACTGTGAGAGAACAAAGTAAAAAAAAGATTAGAATAGAAAGTATCTCATATATATGACCATTTGTAGCATCGATAGAAAGATTATCCGTGAAATAGCAACCGACCCAGTCCTGGTTCGGCCCTCTAGAGCGCCCTCGGATCGGAGTGCCTACGCGTAACACGGTAACCGTCCAAGCTTGTGTAGAGTTACTAGCGATAGAGTTTCAGGCTTAGCGACCTCTCAATCCGGTGAAGCAGTTAAGGCCGGCTTCTCAAAAAAAAAACACGTTTTTGTTGTTCGTCACAAAAAAGGCGTTAGGAAATATAGGAAACAATAAAACCCTTAATAGCAACTGTAATTTAATTCCGAAACGGTGTCACCTCACACAAAAAGAATCGGAACTAGTGATGTCTATAATACATTTTGTAACATAAATCCCACGACCGATTCGATACATCGATGTATATAGGGAACAATAAAAATCTCTGACTGTCATCGTATAATGAACAAATTGCATCCCTAACAGCCGCAAACACTGTGTAATTGATAGGCGGCAGCTGGCTTCGCTTCACGAGGGCATGAGCTCAATCTATTGGTGACAAATTCGTTCCGCGTCGCACCCTCCAGTTAAACAATCAGCACGCTCTGGTAGCAAAATGCATCGCCCCAGTAAGGGCGTGAACGATTCACCGACCCCCGGTACAGTTTACAACATTTAAAGACAATTTATTGTCAATTGAGCATACCGTTGGATTCGCTCATTTTTTTTCATTAATCTTCTATCGTGTGGGAAAAACGAAACTTGAAACATTGATGCTAAAATTCATAAAATTAATTCTTGTACTGAAACCGTCTCACACAATTTTTAAAAGGGTAAGCCCTTTTCAATAATAATAATTGAAAGAGAACTCGATTAAGGAGGATTTGTGTCGAAAATTTCAAGCTCGAAACTATACATTACAAGAGCATATGTGACTGACACAAAATGACTACACACACAGACACAACCAATTAAATTAGTAGGAAAAATTAAATTAGTAGGAAATTGACAGAAACATATTGACAGATTTTATTTTAAATCTTATCGGGCAGAAGAGGCGGCATGGTGTTAACAAGCAATCGAAAGTATGTGCGCAATGAGTGCCGAAATGTTCGATAAGCGATAAAAATAATTAATGACAACTACAGATTAGCGGGTGAAGGCACTCCACTGGAGGAGCGTTTCGAAAAATAATCTCGGCCTCTCGAACACGACTACCGAACCGCTATTAGTTTCGAGTGGGTCACCGCATTTGTTTGTGTAATTCGTTCACAACCGAGTCTAGGGCTTTGCTTTAGATCGATTTTAGATATTACACAAGAGTTGTCAAAAGTGATCAATATAGAAACGCTGACCGACAGAAATCCTATTTTCATGTCAGAGGTTGAATGTTACCGCTTAAAGTGATAATAGCTGTCCCGCAGAGAAGTACGTTATATTGTGGTAACTTCTGCAGTCATATTTTGAACAATTCTCGCCCTTATATCACGATTCCAATTATAATTATTGTGAACCAAATGAAGGTTCATTGGCCACTTTGGTTACTCGATGGCGTATCATGGCACGCCAATCGCATGTTTGATGTATTTGATAATGATGGAATAATTATTAACATGTCTGCAATAGATCGGTTTCATAATGAAACATACAGAAGTACGGTTGCACTTTGACCAAGATCCCAAGTTTTTTTGAGCTAACTTATCTAATATTTAAAGTTAAAGTTACAGCCTTTATATATATAATATATATGTCCCACTGCTGGGCAGAGGCCTTCTCTGTAAAGAGAGTATAAGGGCACAGTCCGCCACGCGGCCCTAATGCGGATTGGCAGACTTCACATGTCGTAGAAAAATTTTCTAAGACATGTAGGTTTCCTCACGATGTTTTCCTTCACCGCCGAGCGCGTGGTTAATCAGCACATAAAATTGCAACAACAAATTTATTGGTGCCGGCACCGGGGATCGAACTCGGGTTGCTAGCGTACTATGCAACTTGAGCCAACCGCCCGGACACTGAGCTACCACGGCTCTATCTATCTAATATTTATTGTACTCTTATTGTCTGTTGTCTGTATAAATTACATGTAAATGTAGTGTTGGGTAGTCCTTTGGGTAGTCCTGGGCACCGCTGAAAATCAGCGCTGTCGCATATGCTGAGACGGTGTCCAATATTGGCATCATGTCTTATGTACTATTTGTCCGTTTTTTTGCTTTAACTGTATTTTTTTTCTTTTTCTGTCCTTTTGATGTGTTTATTTTGTGGCAATATAGAATATGTCTATGTCTAATATAGAAAATTTCTCATCAAAGTGTTTTATAATCTATCATCTTAATATTATGCCGAAAAGACAAATCACAATGTTCTTGAATTTATTACGCCATTATATTTATTTGATTTCATTGCAATTTTTATTATATTTTAAAGACGTATCAAATTTTATAAAAGTAAATATAAATTTAATACTAAATATAATAAAATACCTATGAGCCGTTCTTATCAAACTTATTTTATAGGACGTAAGTATCCTATTATTCAAGATTGCAGGTAACATATTAATGTAAACATTATATACTCGGTAGGCGACATACGTTATCACCTACATCGGATAAAACTGACATTTCATAAAGACAAGTTTAACCGGACTTGTCTTTATGATGCGACGTGATAACAGTATCAAAGTTAGTTAAGATAAACCTGCGCCGAATATCTATAGGTAAGATAAAACTATGAAGCAATACACGTTATATGATTTTCATATGATTTTTCTTCTGAGAAATTGTATATTAAAAATACTTAAATGTCTTAGTGATGCTTCTTCATATCATCATGTTCAGTTGGTTCAACCGTCTCTTGGAATACCGGGTGTTAGTACCACAAGACAATTAATTGCTTACATATTTCCCCATACCAAAATAATGTTTTTTTTTTTATGACGAACCACACAGATTGGCCAGAGAGGCTGGCCTTGACTGCTTCACCGGATTGAGAGGTGGCACAGCTCTTAGGTCGCTTAGCTTGAACCTCTATTGCTGACACTCGACAACAGGGCCCCCCCGGTGAGGGGTAACCTCGGCTTGGACGGTTACTATGTTACGCGTAAGCATGCCGATCCGAGGGCGCCCGAGAGGGCCGAACCACGACTCGGTCGGTTTCTATTTCACGGATAATCTAAGAGACATTCTAAAGCTAAACTAACTTTGAGTGCCACTTCGGGAAGACCAAAATAATGAGTTAGTATAAGTAGTGAGATATTTTTCCCAGCTTCTATGTATCAAAAATCACTTGGTAGAATCTGTAACCAATGTATGACAATGTCTTCTCCGTTTAAGCCAAAACAGGGGCATATTTAACTATTATGATTATTTGTGTTATTTATTGTTATCGGATGAATTCGGAAACTTCTTTTCTGGACCGGAAAGCGTAGCCTCCTAAACCGGAAATAATACGCTACATGTTATGTCACAGCAGCTACACATCCGTACCACTTTTAATCTTAAACTTTAATAAAATGGACGGAGTTCTCTATTCTTCTGTAGCGCTCTTCTCTAGTCTTTTAGGCCCCGTTTTCTTTTTTTTGATTATGGACATAAAAGGAATAAATTTGTAAATGAACAAACATGACTTTAAAGGTTAACACGGCATGCGGTTGGTATTATGCGTTCTGATTAAAGAAAATTGTTTGCTTAAAAATATTGTACGATAAATTAAGTTATATAAACTACTTACCAGTAGGTTCGTGATGATCCAACGAGAGCCAAGGTTGATGATGTCTCAAAAGTTCATGAGAGTAGTGGTGTTGAGGTGGAGCGTAAGGCGGCAGGTCCAGGGAACCACAGCCGAGAGGGCCTTGGATCGGCGCACTCTCCAAACCCTTCGCCTCGTTCAGCCCCAGTATATCCGAAATTTGAAAACCCGGTCGCTGTCCGGGCATCTTCATACTATCCAAAAGCCTGGAGCAAAAAGAAAATTTAACTTTCATTAAAATGTTTACATTTTGAAAACATATACATGCAAAAGAAACGATAAAATTACATTACTACATTTAGATTGTTTTACATTTTGCAAAATTCCACAGCGTCTGCTGCAATTAATAATGATGGGCAAAATAGAAGGAAAACAAGAGTGGGAAGAAGGAATTAGTCATGGCTAAGGAACACCAACGATTAAACCGGAATAAAAACAGTCTAAGAACTTATGCTTAACGAACTTGAGCGAACAAGGAGAAATTCAGAAAACTGAAGAAGTTTTTTTTTTTTGTTAACGAGGAGGAAATCTTCAAAAAGATACCCCGCCTTCTGGAGGGAAGGCGGCAGTTATGTGGGGTTCTTACCCACTAAAACCTCCTCGGTGGCCCTTTCCTCGGTGCATGACGAGGGGCTCCGGGATCTCCAGTGGAACGCACCGCAGCCCCTCTGCACTGTGCTCTCCCCTCTGCCCTCATGAAGAAGTATACCCTAATCCTAATGTATAAAGTAACTAATCCTATATAATATATATACATAAGTATATAATTGTTGTGTCAGGTGTAAGGTATACTAAATTTGTTTTTTCGACATTGCAAGTGATTCATTCATATCGTAATGATCTGTCATACTTAAGTCTTTCTAGTACTGACAGCAGACTCTTCCAAATGTAATGAACAGTGAAATTCTAACATTATTGTAAGACGTAATATATTCAATAATTATCAATATCAGTTTGTGTAAATTTTTCGATTATTTTTTACGTCACATCAATAATAATCTTCATAAAAGATTTCAACGCAGTACATACGGCCTTAAAAATTAAATTCTAAAAAAGCTCTATATCTCATATCAGTGTGTACTATTAAACAATTGCCTGATTACATCCTGCCGGTTTCGGCTGCGACGACGCTTCAGGACTCCCAAGTCATGAAGCAGGTCACGCAGCTCTTAAATGTACCTTCATGTGGCTTGCATACCCACTCTAATTTCACAATGCCATGCATTTAAATTACATGTTTTGTATACAAAATTTTAACATTTATGTGCTTTTTGTATTGTATGATGTATGTGTACTATCTGTTGATATACCGTACTAATAAATAATAATAATAAATATCCTTTATTAACTAACAAAATTATAACAAACAGTATTACTAATTACACTTTTTTTACTGCGAGTTCTATTTAATTTTTACTGCCACCTAAACTAGGGATTTCCTGTGCGATAGTTGGCAGTCCTTCCTCCCATGGTTATTTATATATCTAATATTGTAATTATATCATATTTTTTTATGTGCGTATGTGTGTGTGCTTGTTGCGCGCGGGTGTGTGTGTCGGTGAATGTGTGAGTGCTTTTCAATTGACCACTTTTAACATATTCTCACAACCTTCATAACTTAGTGTTTCAAGCCACTTTAAAATTAATAAATAAGCAACTGGATTATGTATATCTTTTATTTCTTCTTTTAAATGAAACTAATGTTCTTATTACATATATAAACTTTAATATATTATATGTATATAAATATATTATATGTTAATAGGAGTACTATTAACATATAATATATTGTGGACCCTGCAGGGGACAAGACAACACAGTTCGAAGGGTTTTTGCATCGCCTTTTATCGCATATACTGTGGAGAGATTCGAAAAAGGTTCGTTCAAAACTCCTTCAATCTTCAAGAACTCTTTTAGGTTGGCAAAGCATTTGCAACCTTTTCTATGTTGCAAATGTACAAGAGCGGCGATGTTTATTTGACATCGTCTGTCCCTTCAGCAATAAAATAATCTGCATTGCGATCTTCCATCTTCTCGTATGCCAAGTGCATAGTGCATAGTCTTACTGTTGTCTAAAAGTAACGGAGATATATTCACGCATGCCGATGGAATAGTCCCCACATTGTTGCCGAAAAAAATTAACATTGAATTTACAAGTCCGTCTCAAGGGGTGTGTAATTTAAAGGAAACACAAAATTCCATCACCCGTTCGGTTCCAAGGACCTCTCGAGAATACGTGACCGATATAAAGAGACGGTTTAAATGATACAAAGCGGACTCTTAAGTCGGCTGTCTATTAAAATATCCGAATGTTGTTACACGTAAGCGTGAAACGTCTCTCTGGATGCTGTACGTGACGAGATGAAAAGGCGGCGACACAAGAGCGGGCAGGTTGTAAACAGGCCGATTAACAGCTTATCACTAAGAGAGTCTCGGGAACTGTCGCGTGATCATTTTAGTTACAATAACGTTTACTATAGATATCTAACCAAATTTACAATAGTAGGTCACCTTCTATTTTTAAAGGACTTAAGTCTCTAATGTTTTAAAAGAAACAAAACTACATACACTTTTGTATCGGCAACAACACTGACAACTAAAATAGAACGTTAAATAATGACTAGAATGTGTTCTCATGTAATTACGTCTTCATTTATTTATTTATACTTATTGTTACAACTTAAACAGTCCACCTTTGTGAACGAAAAACGCGGACTTAAAGCCTAACAGTCTTACAAATAAAATGAGTTATAACATATTTATTCCACCCTTAAATTAAGCGTAGTTAAACCAGGAATAAATTAAGAATAAGCTGAGAATAGTTTACCACGAATAAATCCGGAATAACTATGGTTTATCTATTCTTCCTTTACGTCAAAATGCACGAGTTGGCAACAGCGCAATCAAAGAGAAACCATACTAAAAAAATAATTGCAGTCTATGTAGTAGTGAAGTAATGTATCTGTCAATGTGAGGGGTTATAAAAATATTCTATACGCTATATATAGATAGAAGATAATCCACTTCCACTACCACTTTTAGAAAACCGATATTTTAATCGAAACTAATCATCATATAAATCAAAAGGGTTTTCCCATCTTTTAAATATTTTTACTTTTTTTGGAGTCTGAATGATATTTATTAGGTCATTTACTGTTTCTACTTCCTCCATTGCCCTTAATTCCATAATAAGTTAATTTAAATGAGCGAACACAAACGCAAATCGTGGTATTTTAAATGTTATACTGGACTTAAACAAGGGTGTGCGTCGTTATAACTTCGGAATAACGATTGTATGAACAAAAACGTCAACGTTATACCAGGTATAACGTATTCTTGGTTTATTAGTACCAATTTTACTTATTCTTAATTTATTCCTAAGTTTATCTTTATATCACGTTTATTTGTAAGGCTGTTAGTGGTTTTGGCGTGTGTAAACATTAAGGAAAAGCTAAGATACTTTACGAAATATTACATAAAATACACATCCATATACATGCACACCATATATACATAAATACATGTATATATTATGATGTATGTATATAATAACATGTCATTTCATCTTCGGCATAAAACAATGTAAATTTTAAGCGTTAAAACAGATTTAAATAACGTTAAAAAACTAAGATCATGGCTTTGATAGCTCCCTCACTAAAAACTCTAACGGAGTAGACCGTAGACCTTAAATTTGGCTTCAATACCCTCCTTTTTTATGTTAATGCGGAGGAAATCTTCAGAAAGATACCCCGCCTTCTGGGGGGAAGGCGGCGGTTATGTGGGGTTTTTATCCACTAAAACCTCCCCGGTGGCCCTTCCTCGGTGCATGGTGAGGGGCTCCGGGATCTCCAGTGGAACGCACCGGTGCCCCTCTGCACTGTGCTCATAGAGAGCACTTTCCTGTGTCCTGGCCCCAATGAACTCGAGGCCCCTTTTAGTCGCCTTCTACGACAGGCAGGGGATACCGTAGTCTTATTCTTGAGAGCCCAGAACTACAGGGCTGAAAACTGAAAACCCTCCTTACACCCCATGTATTTTGTTATTAATCGTTATATACGCCGCTCAGATATTATCCTATTTTGTGTCCAATACATGGTATCCATGGTTATATAAAAACCAAGTACAAGAGGGTTTTTGTGTTTTTATGACCTGACTATAAGGGATCGAAGTTACTCATGAACTAGATGTTAACTTGCAACACCGAAGTGCTTTGCGAGCCTTTGATAAAGAAGTCGTTGTAAACTAAATTACATGTTTTATAATTTTAAGTGTGCACATTTTTTTTATTTAATTATGCAAGCAATCAACGCAATAAATATCGAAGCTTCTTTTGGAAGTTTACCCACTCGTCTGTACTCGACCACTTCGATACGAAAATAAACAATATTTCATAAATAACTCTCTAATATCAACAGCACACGTGTTTGTTTACGTTTCTCTACCACGTTTGGCTGTCTAATCCTATACACTAACGGAAGCTTTTTGAATATATATTTTTTTACGAGTGAAGGCAAACGAGCTTACGGCAGAACTTAAGTGATCACCGTCGCCCATAAACATCCACAGATCCAGAGGAGCTGCAGGCCTTCGAGATAGGAGTAGGCTCGTTTCTTGAAGGTCCCCAAATCGTTAAGGTACGGAAACACCGCTGGTGACAGTTGATTCCACAGGTTGATAGAGAAACGAAAAGTCGTGGAACGCCAACCATCAAGATGGTGTAGATGGAATTTGGAATTCTGCCGAAGTGTGCATGCAAATCGGTAGCTAGGTTGATTCCGAACAATTCCACAGTTAATATTCGCTGATATAAATTTAGTTCTGATATTCTACTTATTAACCCCATCATAGCTCATAGAGCACTACGGATATTGTATTTAGTATCATATTCCGGTAGATTACTTCTATTAGTATTGTAATTAAAAATTAGTCATAGAGAAAATTTATCGTAACATCATCTTTAAAACTTATATAAAACTAAAATTAAAAAAATAATACAAAAGATATAAGAAAAATAAAGATAAGTGTTACATTAGTTACAGGTGTAAACTAAAAACAATATTAATAATAGACGTAATGGATTATTAATATCTACTTATTTAAAAGGCGTGGCGTGATTCGTTGTATAGTCCGCTAGCAACCCTATTTAGATCCCGGTGCCAGCACCAATGAGTTTGTTTGTTGCAATTTACCCGGAATGAAAACATCGTGAGGTGAAGAAAGTTGAAAAGACATGTCTGCCTTTTTCTTCATCAATTCTTCCCGGCGGTTGCAGACCGACTAAAAGCAACTTGGATCGCACCGGATTATGTGACTTCGCAGCTCCTAACGAGTCACGGAAATTTTCGTAAAAGGCTGCACGAGATGCGTTTATGCGATGCGAGTGCGTTTGATTGTGGACAGGATGCAGAGGATCGCCACCATGTGCTGTGGTCGTGCCCACTGTATGATGATTTGCGCGCTAGGCTACTGAACGGTCTGACACGTACGCGTCTGGGTCCGGTCTACTTCCGCGATCTGGTCTCCCCGGAGGGCAACTTCCTCAAGTTCAGGGAATTTGCACACGCCTGGCATAAACGTAGGACCCGTTAAAAAGTCGTCTGGCGCCGTCAAGCGAGCCATGATATTGCGTGCCGTAGAGCCCTTAAGGGGTTGAGCTCCGAATTGTGGAGAAAGGCCCTGATAAAGAACTTGTAGGGAGTCAAGAAGGTGAGTGTGGGGCCACACGGCCAGACCACGCGTACCCTACCGCGTTTCGGCCCATATAACCGCGAGGTTGGTGGGGCCATGAGAGGTGATGGGTCTCCATGCCTTAATTTCATTTACAGAGAAGGCCTGTGCCTAACAGTGGGACGTTTATTTAAAGGTTGTAAATTCAACGTTATAACTTTTATATATATTTTTATTAAACAAGGAAGTTACATTATATAAAATATTAAAGAAAAATTAAAAGCGCCACCGAATTTTCATATTAATAAACACTAAATTCCAAAGCTTCAGTGAGTGTACGCCCTTATCGTAAAATAACATAAACACACTCAATGCTCGTTGAGTGTTATGTTTATAAAAACCCAAACATCGCACTCGAGTGCTTTGGAAAATGCATTTTCTGAATAAATTATTCGATACACCTGCGGAAAATTACTTCACTTCTTCGTCTAGTAATTATTATGATTATGTGAGACTATTCAAAATATTACATTATTTCCAATCAGTGTTAGTAATGTTAAAATAAATTTTAACTATTAGCAACAATTAAGATCATGTCGTCATGGTATCTCTTTGTATCCTGTAAAATTATGAGCACGGGAGATGAGCTAGAGGAAGACTATAAATTTCACTTTAATTGTCGGATGGACGTGCGCAATCACTTTTACGAAATTTACATAACCGAAACTACCCTACGAGAATATAACAATGGTAGTAAGTTATCGTACTTTACCGTCCTAGGATAGGCAGAGATACAAGCAGCTATCCTTGTTGACCAAATATCTTACGTCTCTACTGTATTACGTTTACATCATAAGTCTAACAGGGGCACATTAGTGATAAAATGATTATTTGTACGTATAATTAAAACGTAATACAGAAACACGTTAATGAAAGCCGGGACTGATCAAATCGGAGTTGACAGCCCAGTCTACGCTACTACGCGTTACACTAAAATAATATTTTTTTTGTTTTTTACTACATTTAATAATCTAAAATTGTATCAAGTAAATTATACCTTCAAGAGTTTTTGGAAAAAAAAATAATAATTTCTACCATTTTCAAAATAAAATTATGATATGAAAATGTGTTGGCTTCCAAGTGGTACGTCACTAGATCACTTTAAACTGATAGCTCACCCGGGGAAAGCTGATCGGAAAGCCGCCGGGTACAGGGCCGGCAGGAAGGCCGGTCCCCAAGGCGGCAAGAGGATAGGGCTCCACGCCAGCAGCGAAGCTGGGGGCAACAGCGGCGGCGGCGAGCGCGCGCCTTCGCCCTCCTCGCTCTTCATCTCCCGAACGGGAGAGCTCGCCTTCGGAATAATTTTGACGTTTGTCGAACACTCGCGAAGACACGTGCTACGTCTCGCGACGCTGCGTCTGCACTAAACAACCCTCGAGTGGCCCTCGGGGTGAACAACACCCCGCGCCGCCCTTGCCTCGACAGCCTACTCAGCTCCACAAGGGTGCTCCACTGACCTCCGCCAATCGCGGACCACCGGCGACTGGGCGTTACCTGTTCCGACCAATCCGGACGCGGTCCGGAGAAAAAAAAACTGGAGTATACACTCTCAATAGAGAAGCTTTCGAGGCAGCGCGTTTGTTACGCCGCTTTTTGTAATGAGTGCGCGCCTTAAGCCCATTGTTGAAGCCGGGTTCGTTATGGACGCCGCTCCAAATGCCCCGGATAACGATTTTCATTTAGAGTGTTTTTAATAAGTCCGTGTAAGCTCGCGTTTGTTAGATACTTTCATTCGATGCTTACGTTATTATAAACCTATTGCTGATATGTCGATGAATTGTTAACAAGAAAAAAAAACAACTCTTAGTAAAATTTGAAGCAGGAAATAGAGTCATTAGAAAAAAAGATATTTGTTTTATTTTACTAAAAAAGTTTGTTTGTCATTATGCCACCTTTAAATTTTTTTGTTCAAAATTTTTCTAAATACATATATACATAAAACCTACGAAGAAGAAAGAAAAGATGAGAAATAAATAAACCACTACGCGAACAGATAAAATTCAATGTCCAAAATTTTTGTGAACATTAATAAAATAAGAGGACTTGACCCTCTTAGCCCTAGCGTAGTAGACAGAGTTAGCAGTCGCTAGCTAATTTGTAACGAACACAATGAATCACGCACCAAATTTAGCAATTGATTTTGTCTATACTTTAAAACCTTATAAACCTACCTAAATAGTTTATGACAAAAATTTTAAATATACGAAATAATAATATATATTATGTTAAAATATTTTTCATTTTAAATGATATAATTTAATAATATTAACATTATTATATATTTGCAAAATTTGGTGGCACACAAAAGTGCGGGACAGTGGTTGAGAATCACTGCATTAGTGCGTGACTTTTAGCATTTCATTTAAATATAATGTGGGTGTTTTGAAGACTGGAGTGAATAGACGTTTAACTAAATCGGTGCACATTATCAGGACTGCATTTCCACTTATCATCAGTTGGGATTATCGTCAAGCAATTGCTTAGAAAGTATAAAAAAAAATTACATCGAAACAATTGAGCATCAAACAGTGCTAGCATTTGTTTACCTTATCACAATATAGAGCCAATTCAAATCGCAGTTCTGAAGGAACAATAACAATTAGAGACACCTTACGGATATCGGGGGGTATTGGAACATGTGGCAGTACTTAGGGCGTCGTCGACGGTAAGACAATGCTAATTGCGGCGGCGGTTCCGCGAACAGGTAAAAAAGCCGGGGCCCATCAGTTTACGACTTGCACGTGTGCGCCGGCTCATTGTCGCCATTGTAACTCTCCAAAACATTTGTTTCTACTTAGGGAGTGCTCAAAACAAAATTCTATACGGATCTTCAAAAGCCTCAAATGTTCGTGCGATTAAAAGCGAGCGTTAAGTCACACTTATACTTGACCGACTTCAGAAATAGAGGATCCATTTGTCTTGTACTTTATTAATTTATCTGCGTAGTGTAGTCATTTATGTACTGGTATTTATTTGAAAGGGTTTTGAGTTGAAAGTTCACACCCTGTTACGTATGGAAACAATAAGCTCGGTGAAAAGAGCACATTGTAAGCTGTTTTTTGTACCTTGCTAGCATTAAATGGACGAGAGAGATAATTTTTTTCATCGGACTTCAAAAAAGGAGGTTCTCAATTGGTCTGTATGTTTTCTTTTTTTTGAACTTGATACTTGATTTTGATAATTCTTATTATATTTGAAAGCTCGTGCGTCCCATTTGGTCCAGATCTATCAAAGGCATCTACGACAAAACCGTACTCGTATAAGTCTTGGATGAATAACTCGATATCACGCCAACCGATTTCGATGATTAATTTTTTTGGAAAGGAAGGGATTATACTTAAAGGGTAGTTTGATGAGAGGTTGATTAGGTTCGGATTTATTCTATTTCGTAATATTCCTACGATAATTCGGAAATACAAAAACAGTGTGCGCGCATAACATCGTTTATCGTTTGATTCGAATTGAAGTCTGTTTTTGTTCTTACTCGTAAATAAACTTATAATATGTAATAGATATAGTTATATATTTTGTATTTAAAAAAAAGGAAGGAAGTAGAAAATTACATAGCGCAAATTTTTTATGACAAATCTTACACTAATGAGCGGATTATTTTTACAAGCCACAGATGTTCAGGTGAGATTATTACAATACAATGCGTGCATTCAAACAAAGCCATTTAAGTTACACAAAAGCCTCTCAGTCGTACTGACAAACACTTAACAGATGGAGATTTTTATAACTGGCAACTTCATAAGGCATTTATATACCATACTGTTTGTTTGAAAATTGTCAACCAAAAGGGTAGGCAGAGTTCACGTTTATCACTTTTATGCCCACAAATATAACTGTCGGTTAAGTGTACCTTACCTCCTGTTTGGTATATTTTAATAAATTTACATGTGCAAGTACTTAGTAAAACTAGAATGCTTTAACAAAATTAAACAATAAAAAATAGAATGTAATATATAATTTATATTTGTGTTCATCCTTTGCACTGGTAACTTTAATACGAATAAATAAATAAAGGGTAGATAGAGACAGTTTCGTTGCCCGCCTTTCACCAAGAACTCGTTTTGCCCAAGGGGCGAACTACCATTGCCACTTCAATTTGCTAATTCGGACCTTGGTAATAAGGGGACGGTGATTACTATCTTTGTTTAACCTATTAGGTTTTATGTGGCAATTAAGGTAATTAATAATAACACGAGTGACGAGAAGACAAACAATCAATAGATGATTAAACCAAAATATTATATATAAAATATATTATTATATATATTTTGTTATTTGAAATAAAGATGAATTAAGTGTAGAGAGAAGATTGGAGAAAAGATAAAGAAACAGATTATTAGATAAGATAAATATTTTACTTATATATTATATATGTAAAAATATAAAACCTCTTTACTTATATTTATTTCTTTTTTGTATTTTTATATTTTGAAATGTAAAATGTCACTGTAATATTACTATATATATTACTATATGTAATATTACTGTAATAGTATGTGAGAGAAATGTTGTTTTATAATAATGTCTTTATGTTTGTTCGCAATAAATGACAAAACTGCGTTTCTTTATAATATTTAGAGATACAACTTTTAATGTCCGTATGCCAATTCTATCTTATAAATAAATGACACATTATATTACTATTACAGTAATATTACATATAGTAATATATATAGTAATATTACAGTGACATTTTACATGTCAAATTATAAAAATACAAAAAAGAAATAAATATAAGTAAAGAGGTTTTATATCTTTACTTTACATATATACATACCAAAATTTCTATATACAACTTCAGTATGTATAAACTACAAGAGAATCATTAGGCAAAGAAGATAAAGACATACCAGTTTGAAAACATCTCTTACCCCACACAATCAGAGGAGAAAATAGAATTTCCCGAAAAGGGCGAAAACATGTCCTTTCCGGGGAAAACTAATGCTAAACTACATCGATATTTTGTAAAAAATATTTTTATATTGAAAACGTGCAAGTCCGACGCCATATAATTCTGGTTCAATGATTCATACAGAGCTCTAATAGAGTAAAAAAATATAGTAATACGGTTAGGGGTGAAGAAATCGACGTGTAAAGCGCTCTGGGCGCACTAAAGGGCAACAATAACAAAGGGCAATTATTTATATTGGGAACCATCCCCTAAGTGGCGTGCACCGGTGCTACGTGAATCGTTTAATTGACTTATTGAGAAAGAGTTTTAAAAATATCTGCTCGAAACCATCGCTCCGCTCGCTGGTTTGTTGCACAGAACGCTTCAATTATACGATTAATCATAATTAAACGTATATGGGATAGAAGAATGGTTACGGTTTTAGAGAAATTTATTTCCTTAATAAGAATAACAAAAAAATCACAATTATACAATTTTAAGCTAAGCGTTACAGTTTTAGGAATATGTTTATAAATAATAATAGGTTTAAAACATCCGGGAACAATATAAAAAAAATATTTTGAATTGTGGGTTATTGGAAATTGCAAAGTAAAACTACATTTTGTAAATAAATATTATAAAAGACGGTGTTCCTGTTTATGACCAAAGATTTAGAGAATAGGTGCATTGCGGCCATACTATATGTGTATGAATCGCCATACTATAGGGTATGATACGGTCAGCCCAGTATTTCTAGGCTCTCAAGAATAAGATTACGGTATCCCCTGACTGTCGTAGAAGGCGACTAAAAGGGGCCTCGGGTTCACTGGGCGACAAGGGTGGGGGCCTTTGTCGTCCGCTAAGGTTGACCCGGGAAGAAGGCGACATCAGCTGGCCACTCGGGCCGTTATAAAAAAATGAATACTGTAGTCAGCAGTATTAGTCAATAATCGTAATGAAACAACCATACAATACCATACAATGTTATAAAAAACATTATACGAGTAATGTAGTATTTGTTAATAATCAACAGAAAAAATGCAACATGTGCGATATTTGTTTGTACTACACAGAGCTAAGGTGCGAGGGCCAGATTTGTGAGGGGCACCCTCCCGGCAGGTGCGCGCACCCTCCACCACATTGCTCACTGCGGCGCGACCTCCAGCCCAGCTCCCTGGCACGATAGATTTATTGCCTTCATCGGGATGCGTTTGTTAGCGATCATCAATATCTGTCTACTACACTTATTCACACAGATTTACGGTGTGCTATACTCTACTTTAATAGATATTTACACAAGTACAAGCGGTCGCCTTAAAGTCGAAATTCGACTTAAACCCAGGAATTGGAATATGGAAATCATACATAATTCGCAGCTCCTGACTTCTCGTCAATATTAATCAAAGCTACTTAACCGTTGCTAATCCGATATCCGCGTGTATGTGTATCAAACGCATGGTAATAACCAAGTAAACTTTTTTATTGATTCAAATTAAAAACAAAAAATTATCACCCTACACCCTGCACGTCTTTAGGTAGTCCCGGGTACCGCTGAAAATCAGCGCGGTCGCATCCTTGTGACAGCATATGCTGAGACGGTGTCCGATATTGGCATCATATGTTTTGTATTATTTGTCCGTGTAACTTTAACTGTGTTTTGACTATTTTTCATTGTTTTTAATGTGTCTTATATTCAGTCTGTGATGTGTTTTTTGTACGAAGAGCTACAAAGTTTTTGCTCCACGTAATAATCATAGTAGTACAAGTATATTTACGAGTAACAGCAAAAACCTACTTCCAATAAAATCAAATGTGACAGACCAATTAAACAAGGGGAAGCTTTGTTCCATTTCTAAAGTATCATAGTTATCTTACGAAGTCCTCAACTGACTTGAACTCTTTCTCTTGTTATAACTTAGACGAAATTAACGTTCAGTGACATCGTTGTGGTCGGTTTTTGTTAGTTAAGGTATTTTTTAAATTTCTATTTTAACTTTAATTTCAATTTTAACTTGAACGCTCCAAGGCCCCACTGATTTTTTTTTTGATGACGAGCAACACAGATTGGCCAGAGTAGCTAGCCTTGACTGCTTCACCGGATTGAGAGGTGGCATAGCTCTTAGGTCGCTTAGCCTGCACCTCTATTGCTAGTAACTCAACACAAGAGTCCCCCCGGTGAGGGTAAAAGGCATCACAAGAAAAAGTGAAAACAGGTCCCACCGAGACTTGAACTTCGATCGCCGGATTCAGAGTCCAGAGTGCTAACCATTACACCATGGGACCGTCTATGGCCCCACTGAATTTTTACAATGATAGATGACCAATTACAATTCAATTGTCAACGTAATCTAATAATTTACAATATGATCGACCACTGGCTGATTATTTTAAATTTTCAATTTCTTTGCTTTGTTGATGTTATAATAATTAGATACAATGATTAGTGATTAATATACTATAATCACTGAAATATATTTAAATCTTAACAAGAATATATACATACATTTTATTTAAATAAAAATATCCGATAGTGATATATCTTATCCATTGAGAACAAGTCACACCTTACTTAGTTTGTGAGTCATAAGAAAACGTGTTTAAGAGTCATTAAGTGATTCAGTGACAGCCATAACAGCTGTCGCTACGATCTGTCGGTCGAGACTTCGAATCCCAGCTTATGAATTTTCTTCTTTGAGGTTTTCAAGTATAAATTATCATTTAATAAATTTGTGCCCGGTACAATGCATGTGCTTGCCCCTATCACATAATAATCTCCATTATAGAACGAGTGAGTATTTCTTAAATTTTCGTTCTGTTGTCGGGAATTCTCTTCTGAGATTTAACGCTACCAAAACAAACATGTCCAGTGACCGCTACAAGGTGGACTTTTGCTTTTAATGCTACATTTATAACACAAATTATTCTATTTATAATTAAATTGATAATTCCACGATTAAAAGTAAAAACTGAAATCAAATTGTAAATCACTAATGTAACTAACGTAAGTAAATATTACATTATGTATTAAACTAAACGATACTACGCACATCTCTCTATATTATTACGAAGTTCTGGCACCTATATTCTCTTCCGTCTTAAAGTTACAACCCCCCTGTCTTACTTACTGTTTCGGTCCCACTGTTGGGCGCAGGACTTCTCTGTAAAGACAGTATAAGGGCATAGCCCGTCACGAGGCTATAGTGCGGATTGGTAGACTTTTTCTAAGAACAAATTCTAAGACATGTAGGTTACCTCGCGATGATTTCCTTCACCACCGAGCACGCGGTAAATTAGTACTTAAAATTGCAACAAACAATCATTGGTGCCGGCGCTGGAAATCGAACTCGGGTTGTTAGCGGATTGTGCAACTTGAGGCAACTGCCTCAAACTGAGCTACCGTGGCTCGTTGCTCGTGCTCATCGTCGTTGAGGAATGCTTACCTCGGCTTATCTTAAGTGATCACAGTCTCCTATGAACATTCACAACAGTATGCACGTTCTCGAAGTTTGTTGAAGGAACTGATTTCACAAGTGTGTGGAAGAAAGATACGCGAAACGCAGTCGTGTAACGCCACTTAAGATGTTGATAGAATTTGGAATTCTGCCTAATGTTACCTTTTTTTTTGACTGTTGACGGGGAGGAAATCTTCACAAAGATACCTCGACTTCTGGCCCTTTCCTCGGTGCATGACGAGGGGCTCCAGGATCTCACGTGGAACGCACCGGAGCCCCTCTGCACTGTGTTCAAGGAGAGCACGTCCCGGGTTTACTCCCCCCCCCCCCCTGTGCCCTCGCAGCGCAAGGCGACACGGACCAGCCGATGTCGCCTTCTTCCCGGGTCCACGTTGGTGGACGACGCAGGCCCCCACCCTTGTTGCCCAGTGAACCCGAGGCTCTTTTTAGTCGCATTGTACGACAGGCAGGGGATACTGAGTCATATTCTTGAGAGCCCAGAACTACAGGGCTGAACAGGGCCTAATGTTACTTAACCTATCCATCGCATAGATAAAGTTTGCTTATTGTAGCGAAAAAAAATATAGACCAATTAAGTACCTCTTCGTCGTTTTCCTCAGTCGGTTAAGAAAGGCCTTCATTAAGCGCCTACTATAAAATAGTCGTTTCGTATTAGCATTTAGTTAATGATAAAATAATGGAGGGATGATTTTAGGCACGATAGAAAAGTAATTTACGTAAAACTTGAATACACAATATCGGGGAGTCCGCGCGGTCCGTACCACGCGCCGGTGCTCACGAGAAAAAAGTACCCCATGGCCAAACATCCATTACCTTAGCTTTGGTTTTACCAGGAACAAAGTAGACAACTTTTTGCATAATGCGCGCTGTAATGGATGTTGAAAGGATTTTAAATTGACTATAATTTTGTATATTGCCTTTGTTTATCCCTTCGAATCTAATTATTCGTTGATAAAAACAACAACGCCCGTCAGTCAGCGCTATTAATGAAACAAAATTTACTATTCAGAAACTTTTCTAGATCGACAGAAAACTTAATACATTTTCACCGTCGTAGAGAGTAAAAGTCGATGGGTTTTCACGAATGTTTCGTTACGCCAATCTGGTTAGGCGAATTCAGCTTAAATAGTCGGTGGCACGCGAATGCGCGAAGAGGGTTTCCAAACCAATTAAGGGCTCCACGAAGGCATGGGAAGGCACAGCTGACGGATTACGAGCTCGATGGTACTCAGTGCGGCGATTCACCGCCGGCGGGACTATAGGTGTGGGACACGCAACCGTAACCACCCGACCGACTGTGTATTCATTGCACAAGTGTGACGGGTAACTGAAGCTCACTGTTGGTAACAGACATACAAGGTAATAAAATCGTGTTAATTTTTGTTAAAGTATATTAATATCGGTGTCATAATTTTGTCATAAATTACTCTAAATTACTCCAAATTTTGATTATTCAAATTAATATTTAAAGTATGGTTTTTATTTGATTGGTTTGAACTGTGCTAACCGTGAGGTCGTACAAGTCTTAGATCACTTTTGCCTAAACCTCTTTACGGAGTTTAGTTCCGTCTTGGGCGGTTACTCTATGCGCTATATCATTCCGACACGAGGGCGCCCGAAAGGTTCCAACCACGACTCGATCGGCAACTTTTATGGTAAAAATGTCAAGACATTTAAATACCTAACTTTGAATGCCACTTCGGAAAGCGTTGGCCCTGAGAGATGTGGCCGAATAAACTCCAAGAGCACAGTCGAAAAATAAGATTTAGTTAGTAGTTAAGTTAATATAAGAGTTAGTTTAGTTTTAGTAGATCCAAAGAAAAACAAAACAGTCGCCATGATTCAAGAACCCTACGTGGGAAATAAAGGCGAAATGAAACAACATCCTGGTACCCACATAATCCAGTGCACCCTAGACAGGCAAAAACCAGTGAAAGCCGCTATCATGGTATTCGGTAATCAGTTGGAGATAATACACGATCCACAATTGGTGACTGAAACAGAGGCTGCGGTAATCCTGGTTGTAGGGAACTTGAATATTAATGTTAACTATCTACTTCCTTGTTTTGGAGTGGGTAAAAATAATATTAATAAATTTGTCAATCATTTCGATAAGCGACATGTTTAAAAGAATCTTCTTAGAAGACTTCTTCTTGTTTAAAAGAAGTCTTTCCAAAATCGACTAGAAGTCATTTGACTATCGATTAGAGTACTACCATATATACCACTATGTCTACCATATAACGACAACGAATCTTGTCGTATTTCGAACACACAATGCGCAGAGGCGACGAAAGTCTAGAAAAACTGATCGTAGTTGGGAACACCGCAGGTTAAAGATCTCGCGACCATTCACCAACAAGGTGGTCTGATCCAGAAAGACTCGTCGTCCTCCAAATTTTACTCTATCGTAAGAGACGCGCTCTACAGAAGCCGGTGGAGGTAGATCATCCATTCCAGATGCAAGCCTAATGGTGACCACGATCCTCAGACACGAGGGACTGACAGAGAGAGATATACCACAAAAAAGCGACAGTAAATATACTAAGAAAAAATAAAGAATAATTACTGAATTTTACTGAAGAATGAAACTTACTACGTAATTCATCTCACTTTTCGCTTTCGTGCTCATTGTTAAGGAGTCCGGTAATAACCTATCTAGTCTTGGATTGTCATAAACCTACCATTGTCTTAATCACCAAACATTTTTCTATACGATTTTTAGAAGTTCTTTAATTCGGAACCCAAGGTCCAATACCACTAAATCCAAATCAAAATGAATATTTTCCCCTTCTCCTCAGTTGTCGTCCTGCGTACGAAAATATTCATTTTCCAACTAAAAAGCAATTTCTAAAATCGATTTATAATTGACGGAGTTATGAATGTACAAAAATACAAAGGACTTGACTTAACATCCTCCTTTTTGAAGTCGGTTGAAAGAACATAGCGTGTTTGCGACCGCTAGCGTTGTCGTTATAAAAATGTCTAGCCGCTGACTTAGTCCAAGTGCATTGGAATTGACTATAAGAAGTTGGAGCTCTTTTACGAGACAACCATTTATTTTTATTGCAATGATTTTATTGGAATGGGAAAGTTTTTAAGTAAAAATCGCTTATACTTCTAAAATGACAAACAAAAATGAGTGAACTTTACAATTTAAATAGAAAAACAAGTTACAGTTATACACTTTATAAATGCTCGCAAATCAGTCTAGTAAGGCGTATTTGTATTGATTGTCACTATTGATTTTATATTTATGATTTGGTAAAATTATTTATAATAAGGTCACACTTTAATAGATCTACTTAAAAAGATATTTCTTACACTAAATAGAAAACCAACTTTAATAAAAGAGAAGGTCAATTCTCCTGTATTTTATAAGGATAGTACGTTCATAGCGCCGTCATTTCTGGACGGATTTTTTTTTGTTTGAAAGGGTTTGCTTTAGGGGTAACGAACCTCCTAAAGCAAATTCTTATTTTGTGGCATAGAAAGAATGATTGGACAATGAACACTGATGTGCCAAATAAAACAATATAGGCATTAGACCTTTGTAATATAACTATGATATATCGGAAATCAAAAAGATCATCCGTGTGTAGCGTTTTATTACCTTATTATAAGATATTTTATATAATTAAATCTATACGAACGTAAATATATAGATTTGAAGTCGAATTTTGTTTTACTAGTAAGTATTTGATACTCACGCATAAGTGCCGTATCTATAGTCCTCTTCAACGGGTTGTCGGAATTGGCAGTTGGGGTCGACGCCGGCGCCGTAGTCCGTCGGCACGACGGGCCAACTGTTGTCGTAGTTGTAGTATTCCCCGTAGCCCATATCATTTTCACCCATCATTTTCATTATACACAAATCAACCAGTCTTAATTGCTTAAAATATTGTCACACACTAATATAGATTAATATTACTTGGCAGTTATGATTGATTATTGATTGCTATTAGAAAACAGATCTGTTTATATCCGCGTATCGCCTCCGATAAGGCGGTACGAATGTTTCGTTGCCTTTTAGCGTGCAGCCGCCGAGGCACTGTCAATCGTATCGACTGATCGATGCCTCATCGGGTGTTATCAATAAAATTGTATCGTTATCATATCTGGCAGCTTTCCCCCGCGATATGGGGACTTTTATAAACGCGGCGCCGATTTGCGCCGACTCCAATATTGTTCAGCAGATTGTTTTATCAGCGTCAGATGCATGTAGGTAAGGTTGAAACATTGTCGATCGGGCTGTGTGTTACGACGTCCAGGGAGACGGATTCAAAGAGAAATAACATTTAGTAATAATTATTATATGAAAGATGCAATACAAAGCGTTAATAGCCTAAATCCATCATTCGACTATTGACTCCAAGCACAAGCTTAATTGGAATGGTTAACAAGAAAGAATGTTAGTAATATTTCTATAAAAAAAAGAAATATTGTTAGCTTTCTTTAAAAATATATATAAAATACTCGGGAGTGAAACGAAATTTAAAATAAAAAGTGTATCTCAAAAAGCATGAGCGCTTCAAGCCCACAGCAGCTTTTCAATGTAATGCAATCGTAAAAATCCTTGTCAGCCATAATAAGTATATTTACGGGTAAAATTAAAAATCGACTTCAAACCGAATAACACGCGACGCCGTACGTGAGGTGTACGCGACGACGTCCTCTTTGTATTTTCGCATTATCGTAACATTACGAAATAAAATTAATTAGAATATAACCAAACTCTCATCCCTTCGCTTTGAAATACCTTCATTCCAATAAAAAATGAATAGTCGAAATCGGTTCTTGGTATATTGAGTTATTCGTCCATATGTCGCGCACAAACTTGATGCCAATTAAAGACTTAAATGATTTTCTCACGGATACATTCATGTCATAATTGGACCAGCTTTCAAATAAAAAAGAAATCATCCAAATCGTTCCAGCCAGTCCACAGTTATATTAACAAACATAAAAAAAACGTACAGACGACTGGTTCTCAAGTCGTTCTCCTTTTTTGAAGTCGGTTGAAAAAACAAACTTCTTCTTCTAAACTTATGTTCTTCTTTAAATAAGCTTAAAAAGCACTACTAATATATAATAAAAAGAATAAAGTAGTTCACAAAAATATAAGAAAAAAAATACTGCGATGTTACCTTTGATTCGCTTCTAACATAGTAAAATATCAATGATATACAATTATAATGGAAAAAAAGGGTTGCACCAAGGTTACCTCTGGTGGGACTCGAACCCACAATCCTCGGCTTAGGAGGCCGATGCCTTATCCATTGGGCCACAGAGGCGGCGGGTGAGCGTCGATACTTTGGCCATACGTTTTAGAGTGCTTACGTCACAGCGAAGGCCACGTTCACACCCGCAATTACGTGATAAAATAATTCTAGAATACTTTTCGCATCTACCCGTGCACACGTTCTGTTCGTAATAATATTGTAATATATATTAAGTATTCGCTTTTATGAATATATGTTTATATTAAACGAAATTTTAAGTCTTGTTAGCTGATATTGTATAATATGAAATGCAATATGTGTAGAAACGAAAACATATAATCTATATGTATATATTGGTTTTCCTGTTTCATTGTAATTTTAAGTCTCGTAAAAATTTATTTATAAACAAAAATCCAGTAGATATATATTCCACTTGTTCTGCCTAGAGCGGAATTATTACATTATTATCGTGACGGTAATTTTTCCGTTTTTGAAATATCAGAAAAATCACTTAACGATGGTACCGCGTCTATGGTGAAATTTTCACAACATATAAGACACAATAAGCTTGGTGCAACACGCTTAGAGATTGCTCTCTTTGAATCTCACTATAAAAAGGACATAATTACAGTTTTGAGCTTAGTTACGGCCTATATATGTCCACTAATCGGAACTAGTGCGGATTGGCAGACTTCACACGCTCAAAAAATTTCCTAACACGTAGGTTTCCTCACGATGTTTTCCTTTACCGCAGAACGCGTAAACCGGCTAATAAAATTACAAAAAACGTATTTATTGGTGCTGGCACCAGGTTGTTTTTGAACTTACTAACCAATAATAAAATTGTTCAAGAGAAATAAGCGCAATAAATCACATGACTAACTCTCTTACGTAGTCAATTATCTTTTAAGTCAGGTATTCTAACATTAATCAATTTTAAGGTATTTTTAAGTTGAAGGAGGAGTCCCAAGTTTAATCTTGAGAATATATAAGTATTTACTGTTTGTACAGTGTATTGGAAACTATAAATAATAACGTAATAAAATAAGTAAGCGTGTGAAGACGACTTTATTATAATGACTGACGCCTGTTATTATAAATGCAGTAAATTATCTGTTGCTATATTGATCGCGATTAATTAATAAAGTGGCACGGTCCTAACCTTTTTTTGTTTACGGGAAGGAAATCTACAAAAAGAAACCTCCCCGGTGGCCCTTCCTTAATGCATGACGAGGGGTTTCGGGATCTCCAGAGTAACGCACCGGAGCCCCTCTGTACTGTGCTTTACCGGGTCCACCTTGGCGGACGACAAAAGCTCCCACCCTTGTCGCCCAGTGAACCCGAGGGCCCTTTTAGTAACCTTGTACGACAGCCAGGGGATACCGTAGTCTTATTCTTGAGAGCCCAGAACTACAGGGCTGACGGTACCTAATCTCATCTAACGCTTCGATTTATTCGATGAATACTAATTTCAACCGACTTCAAAAAAGGAGGAGGTTCTCTATGCGTATGTATGGTTTTTTTTTTTGTATTTTGTGTTAACTCGTAACTTTGGAATGGGTGAACCGATTTAGAGGATTCTTTTTTTATTTGAAAGCTGGTGTTTCCCATGTGAACCAATTCGTACAATGGAGTTCATGAGAAAACTTGCATACGAATCTTAAATTTGCATTATTTGCACGACAAATGGACGAATAACTCAATATCACGGCAACCGATTACAATGATTCATTTTTTATTGGAAAGGTTTCTTTAAGGGTTTTTTAATGAGAGTTTAGTTATATTCTGATTAATTATATTTCGAAATATTCCTACGAGAGTACGGAAATTTAAAGAGGGCGTCCGCTCTTAATAAGGTTTGATATATAATTAATATATAACAATAAACTTATGATACATTCGACTTAAGATCCAACGGTCGCTGGTTGAAGTCCCAGTCGATTTGTACCAATGAATTGCTGTTGTTGGGTTTTTAAGTATAAAAAATCACCTGCCAAAAATTTGTGTTCTTTCAAGACCTAATAAGCTTGCTGAAAAGCGGATGGTAGCGAAAGTTGTCTCTGCCCACCCCAAATATTCCTTTCGCGTTATCGCCGCTTAGATGGTAGGAGAGTTGCTGGAGTTTCTTCAGCCACCTCCCAGCGCCAACGCACCCCGAAGTGGCACTCAAAGTTAGTTCAGCTTTTGAATGTCCCTTAGCTTATCCGTAAAATAGTAACCGTCCAAGCCGAGGTTATCGCTCACTGGGGGACGTTTGTGTCGAGTTATTAGCGATAGAGGTTCAGGCTAGGCGACCTAAGAGCTCTCATGCCGCCTCTCAATCCGGTGAAGCAGTCAAGGCTAGTTTCTCTAACCAATCTGTGTAGTTAGTAAAACCAAAGGTAGTTTATTGATACAGAAGATATTACTATTTACTAAAAGTAATACAATGTCTATGCATAAATGTTATTTATAGAGAACCTCGGCCTAATTCCAATCGTCTTGTGAACAATTTTTGAAACAGTTAAAAATGTCAATGCTGTTCTTCCGATATCTCACTAGTAGACAAAAATAACTGTTTTAAAAATTTTTTACGTCTGCTCTATATATATATATTTTACTTTATATTATTTACAATATAGAAGACTACATTAAGTAATAGAAATAAAAAATAAATTAGCTCTCTAGTTCTTTTAACCTTAGCGGGGTAGACAGAGAGGGTAGTGAGCTTATCGCCGTACACCGGGCGCAAATTTTTAGCAAGTGATTTTTGTGTAAACCGAAAAAATGCCAAATCATTGATCACTTCTGAAGTCCAAATCGATTTACTAAGAGAATCGCCGATTGCGACCTCCGGAGGAAGAGTGAGGTATATTGGGCTTGCACCGACTGAAACTCCAAGATATTTCTCTTTCGTCGTATGTTGCGAGTCTCTCCAATACCACTCCAAGCAGGACGCGCCGGGACATGAGACGCGCCTTCCACCACGGCGCACCATGCGACGGACTGAGTCCTTAAAGTGATTAGAAATCTCACATACCATCGTCTTTCCGCCAGAAGGCTTTCAAACATTTCTCCTTTAGCCTAGTCGGCATCGTGCAACCACTAGATTCAAAATTAACACCTTTCTCCCCAACCAACACGGTCCTAGCATATCCGTAGGATTATATGGCAATAGACAAGTTTCCTTCAAGACCTCGACCCGGGAGATTCGAGAACCCTTAATTGACAAACTTCCGACACGTCTTTCACTGTAAACGGCTAACAAATTTTGGTATCCGTGGCGTTCCTGCTAAATCATCCCCTAACGATGAAAGTCGCAGTAGTTTCTTCTGCCACTTATATCAACACCGACGCTTCCGTCCATACGCATCAATGTTAATTGCTCTAGAATGTCTACAAATCCAATTGGAACTTAGAGATAGTAAAAACATAGAGATAGTAGAGGATAGGAGAGAGAAGAAAGCAGATATTATTAATATCTTTGGATATAGTATGCACATTGATCGATTTAGGGAACTTTTAGTATTGTTTTGCCTCCGGTGACGGGTGGACGAAGGATTAAAGCTACTAAGGTTTGGTAATAGAAGTCAGAGAAGTCACTTCTTCTCTATTCTCTTAAATCTAAATAACAATAAAATGAAACAAACCTTTCGCATATAATTTACTTAAGTCGAATTAAAACATCTAATATACAAACACTGATTTCTTACATTTAGTCCAATATTACTTATGGGATTAGACTTTTACAGATTTTATAGCCGGTAATATTTGTATATAAATTTTGTTCAACCTAATATAATATATTGAATACAGCATTAACAAAGAATACAATTAAGGATACACATCTATATAAGATACAATAAAAGCTACACCAAAGTATACACTACTCATAAATACATGTATAATTAAAGTGTAATTGATTTTTTTTAATGACTAACTACACAGAATGACCAGAGAATAATAATAATGTAGTAATATCGGAATTACGTTAATTTTGCCTCACTGCCTATCCCGACTGCAAGAGAAGTGCACAATATCACCATTGGGGTAGCGGACGAAGGCGCTCTGGTTTCCGAAACGCTTCTTACAAACAGGACAAACATTGTAATCATATATTATTACGCTCTTCGATTCGTGATAATGCTTTATCTCTTTCACCTGAAATGTAACACAAATATAATTAATCTATATATATATATATACTCCAAACTTTACAGGATTACCCCCAGATCATTCAGAAGATTCCTCGAGATAGGAGCAGTCCTCTATTTGAACTGTCAAATACAGCTTACTATGATGATATTCTATTGTTTTAAGACCCAAATTTGTATTGACACATTCATTGTGTATAATATTTATGTCATTATGAACCATATTGAAGTACGTAGTAGTAGGAGTATGGAGTATATACATCATGGGTGTAGGTAATGATCTTTACCCGCTCGAGAAGAGAATGAATACGGAGATAAATGAATAATTAAATATATTGTGAGAGTTATATTAAATATTTAATGATGTAAGTTTATAGTTTAAATAAAATAATGAAGGCTGGGTACGCTAGTAACTAATACAATTTTATATAGTGGCAGTGATAGATTTACGACTTCTAAGTCGACTAATAAGACTTCAGTTTTTAACCTCCTCTTTTGAAGTCGATTTAATCAACTTTACCTGTTGTCGCTCAGCATACAAAAGTCCCTTGAGAACTTGCATTTTCCTTTTCTGAGTCAACTGCCTTTCGATAGCGCTTTCCAAGAAATGCTTCAAGCGAACCAATGGCACGGAGTCTGGTAGCACGGATAACGCCTGTAATAACAATATATATGTTAGTCTATCACATAGACCATTGTATTTGCAAATCTTGCTAAATACAGGGGTTATAATTTTATAGTTTATAATCATTTAAGCGACATGACTAAAACGTCTATTTATTTGGAGACGAACAGAAACAAAAGATTACAGACAATTACTAATGCTTCCTTCAAGTTGTCTCACTGAGAACAAACTTGTTTTTCGCAAAATCATCGATACAGTACAGCAGAAGCGTCTAGTTAATTCTATATACTTCGATACCCCCCGTTGGTTGGTTGTTAAGCACGTCCCGAGGAGGTTACTCCCTTCCCCAGCACCCTCACACTGCTAAGACGACGTGGGACCACCACTCTGACCGTTGTCGTTTTAGTCGCCTTTTACGACAGGGACAACTTACCTTTAATGGAGAAATTTTATCAGCGTGCTTCTCCAATATAGATAGAGCTGTCTCAAGATCGGGTACGGTAGAATTCGGGTGTCTAGCAACGTTCGCCAATGGTCCCGTTAACACGCCGATTTGGTCGGGATGCATTAGAATTCTCATCAGTGTTACGTACACGTCGAGAGCGTTGTCGCCAGTATTCTCGCAGACTTGCTCGCAGTAGCGAATCGCTGTTCCGACCTCACCTGAAATAGTTGTTTTTGTTTCAGAAAAAATATGCTCTCTATACCATGTTACACTTACGGGGTTGCCAGAGAGTGAAATTGGGAGAAAGATCGCGTCTAAATAGACTTTACAAAAACGTGATTTCTTAAAGGGAAAAGGGACAAATGAGCAAAGGCTTTGCTACCTACTAATATAGTAGTGAGAGTAATATACTAGCAATATTTAAAGGTGGTATATTTTATAACATAACACCTTTAAATACTGACAAGACACGCCTAGACATGCCTATAGCATTGGTAGGTTTATGATAATCTAATACAAGATGAGTACTCATTAACGACGAGTGCAAATGTGGAAAAGAAGAAAGACAATATGGCCGCCAAAACTTTGTAAATGTCATAATTGGGTAATAAAAAAGAGAGTAAATATAATAATAACATAATAAACTAAAGGCTTAGGGTACGGTCTGTGAAAAATCAATCAAATTATAAATCGTCCAAACCCACCATTCGACAGTTAACATGAACCATTTCCTAACACAAGACTAGCTTAAATATTTTTGAAAAAAAAAATTTTTAGCATTTTTTTCTTAACAAAAACATTTTTTGTTTCGGCAGATTATGGCAGAAGTCGGTAATTTTTTTACTCGTAAATATACTTGTGTTATTATAATTACATTTGGTGATTAATTTTCTGTAGTACTAATTGTTATTACCTAAAATCTGCACATATATGGCTAGCGCTTGTTCATGCCGTCCCAGCTTCCCTAGTATAACAGCTCTTTCTTCGAACATAGAATCGTTTGGAAAATGCAATATCACCCTCTCGGGTGTGTAGTGGGTAGACTTTTCTAGAAATGCCAGTAGTTTCGACTTTGTGTGTCGCATTTCTTCATCATTGGCGCCACCACTTTTATTGGAGTTCTCCATTATTTTCTCTCTATACATACTGATAAGTGCGTCGTGGAAAACTGAATTAGTATCGTTCCAGGTATGTATCACGTGCTCCAGGTATGGGGTGACGAGGGACTTGTGTTCCCTCAAGAGGAAGTCTAGTATCTTCGGCCGTGAGAGATTCTCAACTTCCACTATGTCTTCGGTGAATATCTTCAGGCCTTCCTCGGGATGTTCTTCTAATATCCAATCGGAAAACTTGAATATTAAATTTATGTGATCAGCACCTTAAATGTGAAACATATATTTTTTAAAGGTTAAATATCATAGGAGCCATGGTAGCTCAGTGTCTGGGCGGTTGGCTCAAGTTGCAATACGCTCTGCCCTGTAGTTCTGGGCTCTCAAGAATAAGACTACGTTATCCCCTGCCTGTCGTATAAGGCGACTAAAAGGGGCCTCGGGTTCACTGGGCGACAAGGGTGGGGGCCTTTGTCGTCCGCTAAGGTGGACCCGGGAAGAAGGCGACATCGGCTGGCCCGTGTAGCCTTGCACTATGAGGGCACAGGGGGGGAGGGAGAAACCTCCCCCCCCCGGGACGTGCTCTCCTTGAGCACAGTGCAGAGGGGCTCCGGTGCGTTCCACTGGAGATCCCGGAGCCCCTCGTCATGCACCGAGCAAAAGGGCCACCGGGGAGGTTTTAGTGGGTAAAAACCCTACATAACCGCCGCCTTTCCCCTAGAAGGCGGGGTATCTTTTTGAAGATTTCCTCCCCGTTAACAAAAAAAAAAAAAAAAAGTTGCAGTACGCTAACAACCCGAGTTTGATCCGCGGTGCCGACACCACTAAATTTGCTGTCGTAATTTTGTGCTGATTCACTACGCGCTCGGCGGTGGAGGAAAACATCGTGAGGAAACTTACATATCTTAGAAAAAAATTCTAAGGCATGTGAATTCTGCCAATCCACACTAGGGTGGATGAGTCATCGTTCAAAGGAGTGGAACAAGTTGCCGGCGTCAGTCTTTCCGTCCAAGTACGACGTGGGTGCCTTCAAGAGTAGAGTGAATAGGCACTTACTAAACTAGCGCGTACCATCTTTCGACTATATCACCACTTGACATCAGTTGGTATCGCGATCAAGCACTAGTTTATACCCCATAGAAAAATTTGTTTAATAGTAATACAGTACAGCATTTTACAATTTTTTGTGTGACAATTATATTGCAAGTGTTCAGTGTTACCACCAATTCAAACCCAATATTCCTAAAGCAATTTCAAAACCTACATTCATACAAAACATTTTGTGCTGTGTAATATTTATTTGATCTATTTTAATTATAAGATTTTTTTCTAATTTATCACAAAAAAATCCAGCGAAAGCTTCACTGCATTGCAATTGCTATATATTGTTATAGCTAATAGTTATTCAAAATGAAATACCAAGACGCTGCAAATAATTCTTTGTCCTGTGATACCCTTTGAGGCTGGAATCGGGTTGCTTAGCCTGCTCTCTAAGCAGCTGTAGCGCTTTCGTATGCTGTCCCTTACATTGATACAATATTATTAGTTCGCTATGCTTCCCATGCTGCAGTAAGGTTTTCTCTGACTCCTCTAACCGACAGTTGTTCAAGCGTAGTAGAGGAGCTACGAAAGCATCGTTAGTCTGAAAAAGTTATCTTATTAGAACCTAAAACTTAGTAAAGTATATAATAGAGATACGCCCTCGTTCCACTTCGGCTTATTCGACCTTATTACCGTGTTACTAAGTGCCAAATTGTAAGTAAACAATGGAATTTGTAATAGGAAATTATTATTTTATTTTTGCCAAAAAATAGGTCTGTGGATGTGCCTTTATGTATGTGTATATGTGTGTGTGCGTGTGTGTGTGTGTGAATGCACAATGTACATACTATTAATTTATAATTTCAATGTCATCAAAATTGTACAGCCATATTAGTATTATCTTTTTAAATTTATTATTTGCAAAGCTTCTAACATTGTATTCCTTGTGATTTTTTTTGTCGAACTACACAGATTGGTCAGAGAAGCAGGACTTGACTGCTTCGCCGGATTGAGAGGTGGTATAGCTCTTAGATCGCTTAGCCTGGACCTCTATCGCTAGTAATTCAACACAAGGGTAATCTCGGCTTGGACGGTTGCTATTACACGGATAATTTAAGGGACATTCAAAAACTAAACTAACTTTGAGTGCCGCTTCGGGAAGCGTTGTCTCTGGGAGAAGTGGCCGAAGGAACTCCAGCAACGCTCCTTACATCTAAGGGGTGGGGCCTGCCCATAAAATAGCGGTAACGCACGAGTATTATTCGCAAACTCCAGCGGTCACGAATGGACGCTTTGTGGATTTGTAAAGGTCAAGCCTGTGCAATGGTAAACCCGTCGTCCGGATCGTCAAGAACGTGTGTCGGCCTCCGGACGACATGGCGGAATTTAATGTAGGAAGGCTTATAAGTGACAGCACTTATAAGAAATTTGTTAGAATGATTGATTCCTTCTGAAGAAAATTGTATGTGTATGGAACTAGGACATAGAAACGTTTTAGTGCAAAAGACACAACAATGATAATATTGCAATACAGAATGTGATAGGTATTATCTTAAACATAATTAAATTCTACCTGTAAGTAGCATTTAAGAAGAGTAGTATCAATTAGCTCTAACTGCTGCTTTACATTTCTGGGACTAGTCGTATCATCTGTACTTCCACCGGCTTCGGTGTTGCCCTTTCCAATCGTTTCAGTATTACCATCGCCAACGACTTCGCTATTATCCTTTCCAACAGTTTCAAGGTTATCTTTTCCCTTTCCAATCGCTTTGGCACCCTTTGCAATGTTTGCTCTCAACGCCACTAAATAATCTATCAACGCGTTCAAAGCGTTCTCTTGGTCTTTTCCTTTCAACTTCTTGTCTTCCTCGGCGCCAGGCATGTTGTCTAACTCGGGGAAGAGTTTGATCACGTCCGCTGGGTCGGTGTTAAGTTCTATGAAAACTTTCATAGACTGTGAATATTTCTTCTCATCAAATAAATCGAGCGCAGATAGCATTTGAATGGAATGTATTGTCTGTTTCTTCTCCTCTGGAGGACAATCTGAAAGACGCTGTAACGATGTTCTTTCACATTAATTTTTACACTAGGGAGAAAAAGTAAATATTTCTTTGTAGAAATGTCAGTTCAAGGCAACTAGTATATTAGCCCGACTATATCAGCGAGATTAAAAAAAAACCCGATCTTACATGATTCGTGTGCTTGTCACTTTACCTATTTCAACTACCAGGCGTCATATCTTAGTAGAATTTGTACTTATCCCCGATTGATCTATTTTTAAAAATAACTATAGCCGATTGATCAACTGATCCAAATCTTATTGACCTAAGATTTGTGGTTAATGATGACTAATTTCTGAGGCCGAATCAAAGGCATGTTCGAATTAGAATGCTATCGCACATAGAGTATATAAAATATAGGCCAAGTTTTATCCTGCCTTAATAGTTTCAGACCGAAAGCCCTAAAAATTCGGCCATCTGGTAATAACCGTTGACCACAGACATAACTAATTGGTGATAAAACAGATTACCAATTACTTACAGCCACCAATAATCACCAAGTGGTTCCAAACAATTTCTAGGTATATAAGACGGCATAGAAAATGTGGTAAACAAAGTAAAAAGCCTGGAGCATCTCTCGACCCTGAGTCTATCTTGAAGATCTGGATCGAGCAGCTTACTGATATATACAGTCAAATGGTGTTAGGCTACCCGGACATGTGAACAGTACTCCTTACCCTTTGTATGTGAGAGGTAAAGAGGGAGCAAATTCCAACAAAATCGGTCATCAACAAAAGTTTCAAATGAAAAAAGAATCATTAAAATCGGTTAATTCAGTCCTAAGTTATGAGGAAACAAACTTAAAAAAATATTAGTTGTCTCACTTACTCCTTCTCAGACACTTACCGACATGAGTTGAACTATTCGAGCCTTTATCTTTTTAATTTGGATTCGATACATTATGGAAAAGGAAATTAATAATTCACAATGTGATTTTACAAAGTAAACACTGGATATAATAAAATCGAAATAGTTTAAACAGTAATCAATAAACGGTTTAATATCTACATTGTTATCGCTGTTTAACTAATTAATGGCTTGCAGTAATAATTAACAGTTGTTAATTGTTATATGAGGTACCAAAATTTAAAAAAAAACAAAACAATATGGATAAAAATACTCAAATTGTTTAGTTAGGAAACTTGTCGAACCATTATTTGAGAATAATGAATTGTAATTTAGTTAATCTAAGATCACTAGTATTCATTACTTGCTAAGGAATTACATGTTAGGAGTAAAAACAATAACTACGCTACATGTGGACGCTCTATTTTATTTCCAAAGTAAAGTTTAAAGCCTTTATATGTATATATCGACGCTGGAAAACAAAACCGTAGTAACTCACAAAAATTAAACAACACCAGAGCCGAAAACCATTTGATCTTTAAAAAAAATTAACTTTCGTGTTTGTGGTCCTAGAGCTGTCGTTTTTAGACACAATATTTAATATTTTTTGCTGATTAAGTATTGTACTACGGCATTAACCTGGAGTTTTCTTGTTATTTATATCGTTTTCCGGTACAAAAAATAACAAAAGTGCCAATTTTGAAAATATTAGCTATTTTTCATCTAATTGTTACAAGTTATATATTATTAGACGCGTCTATTTCCAACGATGTAAAAAGAGAAAATGGCCATATGTGTCACTTACGTTTTTGCTTTCCAGCTTCGATATATAAATAAATGCCCCACTGTTGGGCTGCAGGCTTTCTTTTTAAAGAGAATATTAATACATACTCAGGAGAGTAATAGACAAGTTGCACTTTGTTACCCGTGTATTTTCAGATCTAAAGATTCCCTGAAAGTTTCTGAAAGGAGCCTAAATGGAACATACCCACACACTTTTTCTTTTATATATATAGATATAATATTTTTATACAAAATTGATGATCAACAAACAACTTACCATTAAATCAATAGCAATTTGGAACTGCTTATCCTTAAGCAATTGTTGCCTTTGCTTAGTGAGATCAACGGGATTGAGGCACCACACTTGTCCAACAGATGCCACAAAGATTAAATGCTTAACCCTGCAATACATGTTTTGTATATAACAAACATAATTGTCGAGCTGTGGCAGTCCACTGTTGGACATAGGCATCCCCCCAATGCTTAATTTTAGCTCAAACATATCTATATATTTCAGTTTTCTGCAGATTATGTTTTGGAGATGTTCAGGATTTACATGTTCTAATTCGCCCATCCACGTTCCATCACCGGACTTCAAGACGCCCTGTTGTAAACATTGCTCAAACCCGAATGAATCGCGTTATTTCGTCTTTCATTATTCATACAGCAAAAGACTGGAATAGTTTGCTGTCTTACTTTCCGAGTACAATGTGGGTATTTTCATCTACTCATTAAAGTAAATAGGCATTTACAGAGCTAGTGTGCCTTACACTCGAGGACTGCATCTACACTTAACATCAGGAGGGTTAGTGGTCAAGCACTTGCTTAGAATTTATAACAAAAGAAAAAATATAAAATATAATTGAAATACATTTCACTTTACTTCAATGCCAGGATGACCAATGACAGAGTGTCGAGCTTCAAACATTGAATTGCTTACAAATACAATTAACTAGCGTACCCGGCATGCTACACCGGGCTAGATTTTGCTTTATTTTATTTAAACAATAAACTAACATCATTAAATATTTAATTTAACTCTCACAATATATTAAATTATTCATTTCTCTCTGTATTCATTCTCTACTCGAGCAGGTGAAGATCATTAAACCCATGTACGTATAAGTAAATACATATCGTGCTCAAGTTAATGTCAGAAATAAAAGTACAACGTATGGCTTGTTTGACAGTTGAAAGAGAGGATTGCTCCGAAATCATCACCAAACTTAACAGGTTTACTCGCCAGGATGTCAATCTGAAGATTCCCTAAAAGTTTCATTGAAATCAATCCAGCTGTTTCGAAGCCTATATAGAACATACCCACACACTCTCTCTTTTATATATATAGAAGATACTAATCCTATATCACTGAAATCGATACTACACTTTGATCAAAGCCGTTAGCCTACAAACTATGACATGAAAGCACAAATTCAGATAAGATATAAGAGAAACTTACCTATACATGAGTCTTGCTTTATTCAACTCAGGCAAGGTCTGCACAAATGTTGCAGGTTCTACAGACTGCACTACCATTTGATCTGATAGCAAACCTAAAATATATGGCTCATCGCACACTGCAAGGTGAAAGGGTTACTTTACAATTTATTGTTAACTTTCAAAAGTACAGTCAAGACTTAGACCTTTGTTACACAAGTTATAAATAAATAAAAATATTCAGTGATGACATTTAAGTAATTTTAAACTCCTATTCCGTACTTTCGCAAAGTTGATTTAATGTAAACACTGACAATTTCAACATACTTCTATTTCACTAAGACCTTTATATATTTTTAAATATTTATGTCAATATAGCTTACCTACACCTAATGGCGGTTCAGTCCATTTGATAATATTCTTAATTTCAATTTCTTTCTCCTCTTTAACCAGCACAGACGTATTATCTCGCCCAAGCACAAATGATTTCTCTGAATATTTTGCTAGTACTGGCTCTAATGATCGGGAGCTGCTTGTGGGGAATAACTCTTTAGGTTTGCCTGTAGAACGCTAAAAAAAGCCAACACTATTAGTATATTGCTTAATATCTGGATTTATTTTAGGAGCCTAACTCTGTATACATATGTAATTATAAATTAAATAAAGAATAACATATCATGTATCATGCATGAGACAATATCTTATGTGATAATGCAAATAATCTGTAGTAATAAATGGAGAGATTTTAATCTGTTTGCTTTTACTGCAAAAACTGCTGATAGAATTGACATTAAATAGAATATATTATATGATATATATGTAGACTATAAAATGACAGCAAATATCAGAGATTTGTTCATTACTATTCTGGAGCCCATATTTACCATTGCTGGTAATAATTAAACTTACATCAAATAAAGTATATTCAGCTTTGAATCCGACACATAAATACTGTTGACCCCAAGCCATAACTTTGGGCACATCTTGAGTTGTAAACTCTAAATCCTTTATAAATTCTCCATTTGTACCTATGTAAATCTGAAGTTTTCTTCTAACTGCAACACACAAATTGACTGCTGAATTCGATTCTGATGTTGCAGACTGAAATCAAATGTATTTATATGTATTCAAATAACAAATATATTTATATGTAAAAACATAAAGTGACTTGAAATCAAATCATTGATGGATTAAACATTATATTATTATACTATTGGACTTTATTCTCATGGATGCTGTCTTTTATGTCCAAAGTATTATTATATTAAGTATTAAGTTATAAAATCTCTGACAGAACCCACCAATGCATATGCATAAGGCATCAATCCTCAAGTAAAAAAAAAGGTATGCACAATTACCTCTCAATTCTAGGTTGATAAATCCTTCAATGCCCATCGGCCATCTCAAACATCTAACAATCACTTTCCATTAAATAAAAATCTATTTTCCTAATCTTGCTATAGAATCTTTTCAACTGACTAAAAACGAAAACCTCATAACTTTCATCTGGGTGTTTTGGATTATTCTTTTTTATTTAAAAACTGGTCCTTCCATGCATGGTCATGTGGAATCGGTTTATCTATATGATTTTTTTAAATTCGCAAATACAAGGGATTCTGCACAAAATAATGTTTAACATTTGAATCAGTTTTTGTTTGTGTGTTCAAGTGTTTTATGTTGGTCAAGGTGTTGTCAAGTGTGGAATATAAATAATAATGTACAAGTTATGTTCTCTAAACCCAAAAAATTTACCTTTTTGTCTAAAGCAAAAAGTGATGCACCCTTTGTTTGAGGAATTGATTGTTTAAATGGAAAATTAACTCCATTCATATCATATGTTGATAACATATTATCTGTTAGACACAGCAGCAGGTTGTCTTCTGTAAGTAGATCATCAGAATATAAATTTATTAATTGGTCAGGTAATTTCTTGGAACAATGGTAGATTTGATAAGTACAATGTATAAAATCTTTTCAACTGACAATAAAAAAAATATATAATTTACACATGTAAAATTACATTAAAATCGACATAGAACAATCATCAAATACATATTTGTACGTACCGGGTATAACTTCTATTTGCTGAATAGGTTTTTTACTGAAATTTTTGCAGTAACGAAGAAGTTGCAATTCATATTTTTGATTGCCATTTAACGCTGATAACGAGTACATTAATAAATGACCCTGTCGTGTACCCAACAATAAATGATCATCTGAAAGTAGACAAATAGTATTTTTTAATTTAATCGTTCCTTAACATCAAATAGTCTATACTCAATATAAAATTAATATTTCAAATGGTTTTATTAATTTAAGGCATATATAAACCAAAGCTTACCATAAGCTGCAATAGCTTCTATTTGAACTGTTGCATTTAGCAAATGTGAGACTTCATACGCTTCATGCATAATTTAATAATCTATTTAGTCAAAATTAAAAAACCTGTCCGCACAAGGGCGAGATGACGTTGTTTTATTATCAATCTTTATTGTTAAATAGTTTATTTCTGAAAAATTTAACCGTTTTATCTAACTGATTTCGTTATTGTTTTGTTTTGACTTTTCAGAATTAAATATTTAGACTTGACCACAGTTTTTGACATTTGACAAGGCGATGGATGATTCATAGACCGTAGAGGCAACAATCAATAAGTACCACACTCATTGGTTTAGTAATAATACTGTGGGATATTTGTAAGAAAGTTTCTGCTAAGAACATTGAGAAAATCACTTTCCTCTTTATTTTCTATACTAAATTGACCCTTTTTCAAATTAATGACATATTCTAGATAAGTAAAATTGCCCATCGATTACATGTACATAAGCACTGCCAATATTAGAGGGAAATGCATGACAAATAAGGTAACATTCGATTCCATGATTAACTGGACGGAAAACCTTCATTGGTTAGCAGCTGAACGATTGGTGTCCTTAGATCTGGGCAGTATTGCACTACAACATTTCATATATCTTTGGGCTGAGGTTTCTCCCTTGATCCCAGCATCTTCTTTTTCATTCAACAAGTTTTTGAAAAATATTTGAGCTCTTAAAAATTTCTTTTCAATTTACTTCTCCGACCAAGGCGCGATCTACTTGTACACAATAATTTTATAAATCAAATAAAAGCGACAGATATTATGCGTCTTTATTTTGTAGTCCTGACACAACTCTCATTCCTCTTCCGCGTCCATATATCATTTTGGGTTACGACAACAATATAATTATAACATATTAATATCAATAATAATCGTCTGCTATCGACTCTGAATTTTTTTTCTTTATTTATTAGGAACTTTTGCCCTTTTGGGCATGTCAGCCCCATCATACCCTAACCTACGTACACACGCATGAAGCGAAAAAGTCATCAATGTTGTATGGCCATAGCCACCTACTTCCTCACTCCCTCTAAGGTCTGAAATTATATGATATATAAGTAGTTTTTTTAACTTAAATTTCCTTGATGCAAGGGGCTTCGGGCTGTAATCCCGCCGAGAGAAAGGTCTTTGTTCGGTTGCCCAGCTACTAAGATTGTCAAAATCATAAGATATTGCTTTTTATTTTATTATATAAAATTCAAGCAGTTGTGTACAAAAAAAAATACTATATCTCAACTCACCGAGAATGAAAACAATTTTACCGATTTCATAACAGTTGTTTTTAAATTCAATTCAGGTAAAAGCTAAGCAAGCTGTGCTTAGTTTTTAACTGCAATGGTATGCATATATTTAAAATATTATTAATAAGAAACACCCCAAATAGGTGATAATGGTCAACTGCCCTTACATAATTAAAAATTAACTTGCGTTAAATCCGTAAAATTTGTTTCATTAGATTATAACAAAAAGCCAGTAATACCTGCATCACTAACTCAGCCGGCTCTAGTGTGGGGATTCAAAATAAAAAATACCATGTTTACTATTCATTTAATATTTACTTTTATAATTATGTTATTTTCATTCATAACTAACAACGATATGGGTGTTACTATGTATTCAATTCAGTAAAACAAATTAAAAACGAAATACAATTTTCACTCACTATTAAATTTAATATTACAGTACTAGTAATAAGAAAAATCTTTTTTTCACTTTTAAATAATTTATATAAGTCAACCCCATTTCGAAGTGTGTGTGTATGTATGAATTGTAATGCATTACGGACAATTCTCATGAAGTAAACGTGCACGCGAATCGTGAAATTGAGAATTCAGTGGGATAAAAGACGTTCAGATAACACAGCTTCAAACATTCAGGTCACTAGTAATGTCTTAACTTTTTACACAGAGGGTCTTTAGAAGCAACGTCGATTACAAAATTCATATTAGATAAGACTTAATAAAAAATATGCGTATCTAAACTATCTTACTCCTCACTCGGTCCGTAGCGGTCGGCGGAGACCGAAGCAGACCGGAGCAGGGTGAGGAGGGCGCGACTGGCAACCCGATACGATACTCAGAGTCATACCATAAAGATAATTATAATATATTTACACGAACTATAAAGGTGTCAGCAAATCAGTAGCCTTAGGGACAACTAAGCTCCGCTATGTGTGATTTGAAATCGTGCGCCGAGCGCGTTATACATCTTAACATACTACCAATTTATACGTAATTAGTACATATATATAGTAATACAATGTGTATTATATACTTGGCCGCAGCCAAATGTACATGGGACTCACCGATAGATGCATGCCAAGCGAGCAATGTCTCGACGTAAACCGTCTCGAAGACATGTCCGTCAAATTGAATCAATTAACGTCCCAACCCGCTACAATTGTAGTGGTATAGTCAACAAAGGTAGTCAAATACATCAGACATATATTATTATGCGTTATACAATGATCAATGAAGAACCCAATAACAAACTTATATCGTTACTTCGGTCACATTTGACAATTATGATAACTTTGACAAGCTGATTGTGATCAAAATGGTGGAAACCAAGAAACCGTTCTGACTGGTTTTCTCTTCATGTCCATATAGATACAGAAATCCGGATTTGATAGAAGCAATTCAAGCCACAAAGGACATTCTAGTACAAGACTAATAACTACGAAGAAGATCAATACGCAACATTTTAGTTAGAATGTAGAATAGTCAATTACTTATAGATTTACAATATGAACTCTGTGAAGATATATACACAGTATCTCATTGACACATGCTGTCGAATAAAAAAGAAAATACAAAGACATGTGTAAATGATGTCTATGGTACTAGGAAACATGTACTGTTTTTTTAAAGGATCTGAAAATAATAATTTATCTACAAAAGCACACAGATTGCTATATGTTATGTGATTCTTATGCCATAGACATTTTTTTCTGTTTATTAGAGTAGGAACAAACTAGATAAGCGAGCGCTACCCGCTCATAAACACCTACTAAAGGAATTGCAGGTTTTGAAATTGGGATACATCATCACTTCTTCTAAAAGTGCACCTCAGACTAACAAATGTTTGCAGTCAGTTCACCATATTTCTCTTTGTCTCTTACGAGGCGACGACAGGTTCACTACTAGTAGAAATAAAATAAGATTTCACGTCGTTTTCTATCATCAGGAAAGACAAAGATATCGATAACTAGCAGATTTTTATCAAGCTATTAAAATCGATAACGATGTGAAGGGTTGGGGGAATTACTCTGAGAATAAATAGCATTAGGTGATATTTTTGTACATAATCGTAAATAGAACTAGTGTTGAAATAAAACGGTCACCGCCTCAATTAACTTTGAAAACAACACAATATTGAAATCTGTAGCGAAGACATAGTTTCGTCAATTGCTTACAATTTCCGTTTAATAACAGAGGAATCTGCTACCAATTGATGAGATTTGACTACCTTTGAGACATATGGGTGTGACAATTGTGATTGCATCGCTCGTTGCTTACAACGGGGCTCACGTGACAGCATCCAGCTGCCCGCTTCATCGTAACTTGTAACTTAACAAAACCGGTGCGAGAATTAATTACATCGACACGTCACGCGCTCTATCATCAGGCTACATCTAAACCATGAATGAAATATTTAATTATACTACACTTAAAGGTTTCCGAATAAACCTCGCCTAATTTGTAACTGCATCCGAACTCCAAAAGTGCGAAATGAAATTGAATGTAAGCTTAAAAACTATGACAATGAATTTAATTACTCCAAACATCGTTCTCATAAATGTCTACTAATAATGTGTTTTTCAATGACAAATTTTACATAGCAGAAATATCATTTATAATAGAATATAATATTATCGAAAAACTATGACGTTACAATAGGACACCGACAGTGCTATTCAATAAATACATTAACATTTATCCAGCCCTGGATAAGACGAGGTGAGGTACACCGCAATAAAAACCTTTCTAATTTAGAAGTTGCCAGAATAAATGAATGCTTTTAATCTAAAAATTTATATCCTTTGAATTGTACAAATACATAATATTTGGAAATATCATTAAATATTTTAAATTATCTTGAGAGATCAGTTTATGCTAGTTATAAAAAATTTACAAGTACGCTTTCTGTGTGCAAGATAATTTTTTTCTGACTTGGAAAGCAAACTACCTTCGCCAAAAGTTCATAGGTTAGTGATACGTCCCAATAATAAATATTCTAAAGCACTACTCGAATATTTAACTACTGATTACACGGCCCAAGCGAATTTAAGGTCCAAATGCGGCAATCCCTCACAGGTGATTTGAGTGGAAACTATTAGGACAATCCTTCTCCATCCCCAATTTATGTGATAAAAAATGTTTCTCGCCGAGTACATCATGGGTTACAGTTAAAACGTAAGAAACGACAGATAATAAACAAATACAATATGAATATAAAACAAAACAATTTATCCAGACAATTAATCTGTCGTTTACCAAATAAACATTAATTTTAAAACGCAGTAATAAGGTATTTACATAAAAAATTTGAGCTTACAAAAGTATAAAGTAATCACATGGAGACGGTACCAGAGTCTACTGTGGATTTTACCCTTCTCACCGACTACTAGCCAAGCTTCAATCGACAATAACAATACAGTATCACACGATTACTCGCCGAAAACACCTATTATGCATATAATTTTACCCGATGGCCAACACGAAAAAAAAATACTATCACTAAATAGCATATGAATGACCCATCTTAGTTCCGATCGGCATCCGACATGTTCCGACAAGTCGACGTCCGCTAGCGGGACGTGCGTACAACCCGTATCGCATCACGTTTATACCAACCTATTTGTAAATTAGCGGTCGCCCTAAATGCATGTAGACTGGCGATAGACTATCGAGTACATTAAGGTTGTCGGGCCTCGGTTATCTGGGCGTGGGCGTGGCGATGAGGTCAGGCGATGTGGCGTGGGCGACGGTCGTTGTCGTGGGCGTGGGCTTGGTCGCCGTCTACGACGCGCCCGGCGACCCCCCGCTCGGCCCGCACGCCGACGCGTTCTCAGCTGTTCAATGTGTTATGATTGTCTCAAAACAAATTTAGACTCCTTAAATATAACAAAATTAAAAATAAAAAACAGTATTTTGATGAAATAAATGAAGTTCATATAATAATAACAGAGTTCTACCAATTTTTAGATTGGACGTAAATACATTTAAAAATAATACAACCATTATTATAAGAGAAAGCGAAGAAATGAGCATGCACAATGAATTACAAATACTTATAATTTCTACAAAAAGCACCTTTTAGCTATGCTCATCCTTTTTGGTCGTGCCAGAGCGATACAGCCCACCTGTATCTACATCCTGGGCTTATAGAATTAAGGATGGTATCCCTTCATCTCATGATCAAAATTGCCCTAAAGGAAGGCAACGCTGATTGTCCCAATAGCGTTAGCATAGCGAGAGTGATGGGAGAGGAACTCCTCCCATGGGACTTGCTTCAGCTCAATGCAGAGGGGCACCCATGCGTTCCGCTGGAAATCCCGGAGCCCCTCAGAACGCACCAAGCATGGTCACGGGCTGTGTTTTAATGAGTAGATATCTCACATCACGACCCCCTTTCTCGATAAAAGAAAGTTCCCGATTTAGGACTGTGACCAGCCAAATTTAATTACAAGGTTTAAGGAACAATGCTTCTTTTTTACTTTTACCTTAATTTTGAACTTGTAATGTTTATGTATCTCTCAATGACTCAATCCTCCGCCGTTACAGGCTACATAATAAAAATGGTTGTTGTTTAGTTTTAAGTGGCGGTTCGAATGATGAGCGAAGAATAAGAAAAAATCAAAGGCTATGAGGGCATACCAAGTATGTCGACATGTGTTTATAAGATGTAATGATTTCTATCATTAAAAAATTCTATATTTGTACTAATGTTAGTACAATGCAAAGATGCGGTCATTAAAAAGTATACTATTTTTTTCTACTATATATTATATATAGGCTCAACGAATTTGTGACTAACATTGGACTGGGGTTTGTTTCTAACAAATAATGCTGTGCTGGTGTCACTGTAATGTATACCAGGCTCGACCCGTATTAAATTTGCTAGAAATTTGTAACTGGAGCATGCAGGAGGGCTTTATTGTGCCAACCATATGTAATTGTAAACAGATGGTACGGTTGTGTTGCTACACATGTCGAACTTGTCCTCAATGGAAATAACGGTGCCTAATGGAATGGAGGGAATGGACGGTGAAGCATTTTAGTGGGTACCTTGCGCATCATGCGCGTGGTCCTGCGCAGCGGAGGCGCCGGGTGCTTCGCTAGCGGGCTGCGTCCGTGGCTTGAGGAACTCGTTTAATGACGGCTGGATCGCCAACTCGTACTCCGTGAAGTTGAACAAGGGCGGTAGGGCGCGGCCGTTGGGCAGCCGAGCGCCCGGCTCGCGGAGCTCGTCGAAGAAGCTGTGCGCGCACGCTTGGAGGGGAGAGAGACGCGCGCCCGGCGTGTACTCCAGCAGCCGCGACACTAACGAGATCGCGTCCGGTGGCGTGCACGCACGGAACACCTGCGACCAATTCACACAAACCACTTGTAAAAATTAAATATATACACATGAAACAACTACGACACTCATGTTGATTTTTAACGTAGACATACAAACTGTTTATGTACAGGTAGTTTTTTTTTGACAGTCCTAATCAATTATCAATAATTCGGGGGTTTATTAATACAGAATGTGATTTGAAACCTTAGGGTCAGTACAGAGATATATAACAGTCGTGTGCTTTACAGTTCGGCTTCCAACTTTCTAATCTTCTGTTGATGAGATCAATCTCTTGCGACTATTTACATCTCTATTTAATTAATATTAAGCTGCCGCGTTTATATACCTCTCTAAGCATACAAAATCTTGGTACAAAAATGGCAAAAATTATTGAAACCAGAAAGGGCAATATCGTATTTAATTAAATCATTTATATACTATAAGTAACTCTACTATATTATTTGAAGTTTGCCATGACAATAATCTTAACATGGACCATCACAACTCATATACTACGACACTTTGAAAGTTTTTTGGAAGACTACGATAATATTCAAGCGTTGTGATATACACATATTTACAATATAAACACATTCATACATACGTAAACGCGTTTTCTTCTATATATGTTTACATAAAGCTCTCACATTCATTTTAACCAGACCAGAGTAGACAAAGATAGAAAAAAATCCCCTTTCACCAAGATTATAAGCTGTATGTGAGACTTAGCTACGGCCACATATTTAAGTGGAATTTTTAGTCATATGTAAACAATTCATTAACATAAACCAGAGACAAATCATTGGAAATTAAAAAAACGTATGCCAATTATCGTATACATCTGTTAATGATAATTATATTGAAATGTTAAATGAATATTAATCAATAAAAAATACTTTTATTACTGCTGTTACAAGGGAATTCTTGTTAAGTTAAAATATGTAAGTAAGTTTATAAAACTTGTATGAGTATGAACGATATATTATACAAAATTATTGGTTAAGTACACAACAACTTTTGAAGCATTATCGATGACATAGAAATGATTTGTGTATTTCGATGTACAACCGACCTGTACTGAGAAATATAAAGTTTTATAGAAGGAAAAAACTTCACTCAAGTCGAACACACTGAACACCAACAAACAATTCACGAGAAAGTGTCAACTAATTAGTTGTGCCTTCTAATTAACTCATGCTAAGGCTACGGCCACGAATATATCACATGAATTCTCTTTATTCACGTTTCGAATGTTGCCATTTAAGCTTGACTGAGCACTACAAATAGTATTTTGTTTTAATATGTACAGTAAAGATCTATACACGGTTAAGTTACTCCTGGTTTTTGTATTACATTGAAAGATATACTTATCGACTAAATCACGACAAAATCATTTTCTCGAATTTTTTACATTCGCGTCAATGTAGTAATGATTTAATAAATTACTGTTATAGATTAAATAGTTTTACTAATAGATCGGACTAATGGGTCGTAGAAGCGTAGGGCGCCCTGCCTCCTTCCAGATGAACCGACGACCTTGTAAGGATAGACGGAAGTGGCTGGATGCGGAAAGCGGAGGATCGTATATGATGGAAGGCCTATATCCAGCAGTGAGTAGACACAGTTTTTTGTCTTTTTGTGAAAGTTGTTTTACCGTTTTGTTGTTGTGAAAGTTTCAAACTATGTTAGATTGCTTGCTGAGCAAGTTTTAAAGTGCTTGTTTCTCTTGAGTTTGAGACGATTTTTTTCAAATCTACGCAGTACATTTAACAAGGCAATAATTGTACAAGCAAGGGATTCCAACACGCAATCAGATCATATGTCGAATCGAATTATTGCTATCATTGCTTTTACATTATCTATAACCGCATTAAACTTACCAATGAGTAATTTAAACGTTATTTGTGCATATATGTACAAGTAGTCATGTTTTGTTAGCCTAGTAGTCGCCCTTTAAACCGTAAGTTATGTAAATTATTGCTCGGTGACAGAATCCCAGCGCACTTCTGCGTGACCTACCACGGGAACTTGCATTACATGCTTACAAACACACAACTATTGTCTTAAATGATCAATGCGTGATAGCCTAATGAATAAGGGAACAATGTGGAATAAACTTTTACCCATTATTTATTATTGTTCCCATATAATCTATATGAAAATTTATCAAAATATATTTTTCTAATACTCGCAGCTCAGGAAGCAATGTGTAATATGGTAACACCATCACAAAACGTGAATAAATACTAAATGCCTTCATTACAATTGCAACACAAGCATCGAACAAGGGTTGCGTTTGACATTAGTAACTGTTGTTATTCAATGATGAAGTATATATGTATAGTATATAATTTGTGATGGAATTGATGGTATATAGTCTATGCACTGGTTTACACACGGTGTGCGGATAATGGAGGCATTTAGGTTAGTCGTATAGCAGTGCCTTACTCGAATGCGCTGATGATCAGTGGCCGACTTGGGCATCGTCATACGCTCCAGCATGTACTGTAATGTAGGGTGCGTTATCATCACGAATATCAATACAACTGAATTAATTTAGGTTTAGCCTAATATATGTTGCAGTAATAGGGTTAATTATAATACTAAGAGCGTACAAAACCAATTCTTTACAGCGTGGCTTTTTTATTGTTAACAGTTTTGGGGAGAAGGCGGCGGTTATGTAGGGATTTTACCCACTAAAACCTCCCCGGTGGCTCCGGGATCTTCAGTGGAACGCACCGGAGCCCCTCTGCACTGTGCTCAAGAAGAGCACTTATTCCCTCCCCTCCTCCCACCGGGCCCTCGCAGTGCAAGGCAACACGGGCCAGCCGATGTCGCCTTCTTCCCGGGTCTACCTTGGCGGACGACTAAAGCCCCCACCCTTGTCGCCCAGTGAACCCGAGGCCCCTTTTAGTCGCCTTCTACGACAGGCAGGGGATACCGTAGTCTTATTTCAGAGAGCCCAGAACTATAGGGCTATTACAGCATGGCTAGAAAAGCTTTCCTTCTGATCAGAGGTTTTATGTTATCAGTTTCATTGGTCTAGCCAAACCTGGACCAGCTTACGAAGAAACGATAATGAGAATAATGAAATATGCTCCTTGAAATATGTAAAATCACGTATATGTTTCAGATATATCATATTATAGTATATCTATGCATAAAAAGGCCACATCGAGGAATGACCTCGCAGAATACTGCGGTGTAGTGAATTAGTTTTTGTATAAATGATAAGAATGATATTGTATTTACTGATATGTACATGGGTGTAGGTAATAATCTTCACACGCTCGAGAAGAGAATGAATATGGAGAGAAATGAATAATATAATATATTGGGACAGTTCAATTAAAATTTTAATGATGTAAGTTTATTGTTTAAATAAAATAAAGCAAAATCAAGCCCGACGAAGCGGGCTGGGTATGCTAGTGAGACTATAGAAATTCGGTGTCAAGATCATAAGGAGAAGAACTGTGCCACTATTGCTGAATGATGAATGAATGGTAATGTTATTAATATTGTAAAATATGTCAGCGGTTTCATTCTATATATATGATTGTAATATAGTGTCACTAAGAAATAATAGAGCATAGACAATGATTCACATGTTATATAATATAAAAAATAGTAATAAATCATCAAGAAAAGGAATTGAGAAGATGTAAATTAGAGATGCTCATTAAAATTGACTAACACTATTGAATCCTACACTTTTTAAAAAATTACAATATTGGATACATAATAAGAAAAATTGTGTACAATAAAACTTTGAATGATTATTAAATGAGCATAGAATTGGTTATTGAAGCGTAAATAACATAAATCTTGGCCATTGACAAGGATTTCTGCTACATATAACCTCCTCAATACTAAGTCCATGTTGGTTAACAATTTTTTCTAATTCCGCACCTTTGTGTTTAAAATTATGCACTAAATTAACTTGGGCAATTTAATTTATCACTGTGTTTTCTTTTTCATAATTTAAAATATTTTTGAAACTCTTTATTTATTTATTTATTACACCAACACAATGAACATTTTTAACAAACAATACACAAATCAGTGAAAAGTTGTGAAGTTAATGCCATCGCAGTTATAGGCGTTGACTGCAAGCAATTAATTGGCGAGTGACAATGTTAAAATAAAAATAAAAAGAACACAAAAGTAAAAATAAATTTGAAATTAAAAATTAACTAATAAAAAAACTATTTGTAGACTAGTGATTGTTTATACATACTAATACTAGGAAAAAAGAGGTTGATATCGTCCGTTTTTGAAAAAGAGTTGAATTCTATACTAATTCTATTTAAGGGCGCATTCTTACCTAGGTTCGATCAGAATAAACTGCTTCTCAACAATTGGTATCGTGAAGGTCTAGGTAACCGCGACGGTACAGTAAATGCTACGGTGGAGAGAAGCTTTAAAACGTTATGTTTCTTAATAGCGAATGTTGTGTACACCTGTAATTGGCATACGCAACAGGACTTAATTTGTTAACTTGATTATTACTATGATGTATGCTTGTGTATTACTGTTGGTGTATCTTATTAAATAAATAAATAAATGGTTAAGGGTACGGTCTGCGATCAAGGTCGTAGGTTTAAATCGACGATGATTGATTATTGATTTAAAATTAGATGGTTAACAAGAAAGTTAGTAAGAATTGTGAACAAAAAACTGTTAGCATTCTTTAAACAAAAGGATATCGAAGTATTTACTGACCTTCGCCCAGGGATGACTTTTGATTTGTGGAAATTTGAATTCTGTGTAATTGGGATTCATCTCGCGGATTTGCTCGCGTGTAGGTGTACCCAGGACCTGCAACAATTGGAAATACATATATATTTTTAAAGTTTTGTAAGTCACGCGAGAAAGTTACAAATCAAAAGCGACGCTTATCCTTGACTTGATTTGTTCCCTGTGTAAAATTAACATTTAGCAATGTTTAAATTAAAACAGGATTACCTTGATGATTTCAACCAATTGATCGACTCCAGAATCGCCCGGGAATATCGGTTGGCCCAGAAGCAACTCCGCCACGACGCATCCCGCGCTCCATACATCTGTGAAATTATATCAAAAACATATTCTTACATAAAGAAAATAAATCTGGCGTAAGTAAACAAGAAAATCAATTTAAATTAAAATTATTTACAAAATACGTGTGTCATATGGTTGCTTAGTGATGCGCGCGCACGGACTTTGGGTAGTCCTGGGCACCGCTGAAAATCAGCGCTGTCGCATCCTAGCGACGGCATATGCTGAGACGGTGTCCAATATTGGCATCATGTCTTATGTACTATTTGTCCGTTTTTTTTCTTAACTGTATCTTTTTTTTTGTTTCTGTCTTTTTAATGTGTTTATTTTGTGCCAATAAAGAATATGTCTATGTCTGTCAAAAAATGACATAGAGCGTGGAGATAGGTTTTATTGGATTGCAACAGACAGCGGTACAATATGCGGAAGAATTAGATCACAAATTTTGAAACAAAAAAGATGGTGTATTCACTCAGTTAAACCTCACGATGTTTTTCTACACCGCCGAGTGCGTGGTAACCGGGGACGACCATCCAGACGGTCGTCACAACCGGTCACTAAGCTATCACGGCTCTATATGGTTATTTATTTAATATTATGTATGTGTGTTTTAATATGCATATATGTATGTATTTATGTTTCTATAAATTTCTTTTTATTTTTATGTAGCTAGTATTTTGTTACTTTGTACACAACGGGAAGGTAAACTGGCAGAGAATTCCTTTTGGCATTAAATCCGCCTTAGTATACTTAGTTTGTGCAAATAATGATTAAAATGAAGAGCAGTGGTAGCTCAGTGTCCGCGCAGTTGGCTTAAGTTGCATAGTACGCTAGCAATCCGAGATTCGATCTCCGGTGGCAGCACCAATAAATTTGTTGTTGTACTTTTATGTGCTGATTTACCACTCGGTTGGCGGTGAAGGAAAACATCGTGAGGAAACCTACATGTCTTAGAATTTTTTTTCTAAGGTATGTCAAGTCTCCCAATCCGCACTAGCACCGCATGGTAGACTATGCTCTTGTACTCTCTTTACAGAGAAGGCCTGCGCCCAACAGTGGGACATATATATTAAATATACAAAAGGCTGTCTGTAACTTTAACTTTTATGATTAAATAAATAAAATTTATCGGTAAATAAAATGTATCATAGAAAAAGGCTTAAAACATTTAGAATACAATACTCACCAATCTTAGTGGTGTAATCTATGGCGCCGAAAATGAGTTCCGGGGCCCGATAGTACCGCGAGCAGATGTAGGAGACGTTTGGCTCGCCGCGGATTAGGTGCTTCGCGGAGCCGAAGTCGCACAGCTTCAGCACTCCCGTCTTAGGGTCCAGCAGCAGGTTCTGTGGTTTAATGTCCCGGTGGCAGATCCCCAACGAATGGATGTACGCGAGACTCCGGAACAACTGGTACATGTACAGCTGTGGGACGGACAGATGTTATTTTTACTGTAAGATAAAGCAACGTAACAAAATGCTCACCTGATTTTAAATGATTTACATACAAAATTTTTACTTGTCTTTATTTACATCGATATGATATAACATTAAGAATTTAATAAATTTACAGTTGTACGGGCAATTTGTCGTAAGGGCAGTTCGTGGGCAATATAATGATACCAATTTCAATAATATCTTTTTGTACATTGTTATCGTTATCTCACATAAATACACACTAATACATATGCACACTCACACATACATATAATTATTTTATATTTAATAACATTAAAAAAAACCTAAACAAAATATGATATGATTAAGGCAGAGCTGGATCTTCTGGCACAAGTATATTTTATACTTAAAAAAAGATCCAAACATTGTATTCTTGTTATATATGTTTTTGTTTTAAAAATAAAGATTTATTTATTTATTAGTTGTTGTGTGTATGTAGGGGATATTTTGCTTGGGATGCAATCTATCGTCTAATTTTAAAAATATTACAAGCTCACGGATAGGTATTTTTATCCATAATTATACAGAACATTTCTCGATTTCACACACAAGAAGAATTTTATTTATAATGTGTGCTTTTAACCAACTTCAAAAAAGAAGGATCAATTCATGTATTTTTTTTCCATGTTTGTGGACTGCGTAGAATCGTCATTTATGTAACGTTTTCGAAATTATTTCGTTCTAGATAAATACTATAGTTTGCCCGCGTCTGTCTTTCCTTCCGATTACAACGTGGGTATTTTCAAGAGTAGAGTGAATAGGCATTTACTAAGCTAGTGCGCCTTACCATCCAGGACTGCATTTCCACTTAACATCAGGTGGGATCGTAGTCAAGCACTTGCTTAGAAATTATAAAAAAAAAATATATTTTACTGACAATTGGAATTAAATAAATAATTGAAATATATTGTACAATATGTTTTTTTTAATGATTTCCAAATAATTTTAATTCCCCAGCCAAACGCTGGGGGGCATTTTCAACTTTAATTAACTTCTATCATTTGCTCAACTAACAAGACTTCTTAATTCTACGTAAATATTTCCTTTATACTATGTTTTATTTCTAATTATTACTGTATTTACAACTTCTTTACAAGAATTATATCAAATATCTTTCGCTCGTTTCTTTCTTAGTTATTAGTTTACCGATATTTTTAATTAAAAAAAATAATATATAAATTTTTACAATATGTTGTGCACATACCTTTATAAAACTAATTGGTATGGTTTGTTCGTCTTTGGAGTAGTGACGTGCAACTTTATACACCGTCTCGGGTATGTACTCCAGCACCAAATTCAGGTACACCTCGTCCTTCTGCAAGTGAAAAAGTATCAATTAACTTCACTACTTTAGTTCAATTCAATAATACCAACGGTCAAACGGTTGAATTAGAACATGAAAAGAACGAAAATGTTTTTTACATATAAATATTCATCGCCCATCTGTAGCCATTATACATATAATAGATGAGTATTAAATATTTTACTGAGTAATATATTACATATGAAATAATAAAAATGTAACTTCTTCAACATGACTCGATATTGAAATATTATTAAGTAGTAATAATCTATATATATAAAAGAGAATGTGTGTGAGTATGTTCCATATAGATTCCGAAACTGCTGGACCGATCTCATTGAAACTTTCAGGGGGAATCATATTGACATGGCGAGTAATCCTGTTGTTTGGTGACGATTGGAGCACTCCTTTTTTTGAACTGTCAAACAAGCCATACGTCGTTCTTTTATTTCTGACATTAACTTGAGCCCGATATTTTTTTTGTATAAATGATATGAATGATATTGTATTTACTGATATGAACATGGGTGTAGGTAATTCTCGTCCGTAATTCCTACTAACAACAGTTTATAAGCAAAAATGAAACAAATGAGTCTTAGTTACTTGAATAAATAAATAATTATTATTATTATTAAATTTCATACCTTAAAACCGAAATAAATCAAAAAACAATTGTGGTAGCTCAAGTTGCATAGTACACTAGCGACCCCAGTTCAATCCACGGTGCCGGCACCAATCACATTGCTTATTGCAATTTTAAGTGATGATTTACCATGCGCTCGGCAGTAAAGTCATCGTGAGTAAATATGTGTTGGAAAACATGTCTATCCATCCATACTAGGTGTGCGTGGCAGACTATGTCCTTATACCTTCTTAACAGTTAAGGCTGTACCCCAGCAGTGGGACATATAAATAGGCGGTTACTTTAAGAGCACGTACTACAAAGTCAACCAAAATAACTTTGACAGTAAGAGGAGAATTTATACTATTACAGGCATGGTTTACCCTCTTGTATACCTACCCTCAAGAAGGCAGATAGATCTCGTATTGACGCATTTGAGATGTGGTGCTGGAGGAGAATGTTGCGAGTACCTTGGACAGCCCACCGCACAAATGCGTCAATTCTCCGGGAAGTGGGTGTCACTGTCAAATTGTCAATGGTCTGTCTCCGTAGGGTTTTCGAATTCTTCGGTCACATAGCCAGGAAAACCGATACCTTAGAAACACTCCTGGTCACAGGCAAAGTACAGGAAAACGACCAAGAGGGAGGAGCCCTATGCGTTGGACCAAATTAGCACCAACACCAGTAAGAGAGTCCACGAGGCTTTTCACACCGCCAAAGACCGCAACAGGTGGAAAGCGATCGTCCGCGACGACGACACGACCCTCAGCAATGAGGAAAACGACGCAAGGAGGAGGATACCTACCCTTGGAGGCAATTCTAATAGTTTCTTACTAAAAACTTAATTCGAACAATCTCTCAATGTAATCAAGTCTGCGGTTTACACAGTTATTAATAGAAACAAGAAAAAATGGCGCTCGAGCAATGGTAAAATAATCGTTATATGATTACTGTGCGCCAATATTTGAGTATGCAACTTGATCTACTTTTAAGATCATTAATTCCTTCCTTAAACCTGACTGCATATACTTGAGTTTTTAAGTATGTGCAGTAAGATTTAGTAACTTATGAAACATGGTCTAATAATAGGTTGTCAAATATCTCCCTTCCGCCTTTTTGTCTTTTGAATTTCGCGGCTATGTACAAAGCGCTACAGAGCTCGTATCTAGCAATACTATACATAATTTGAAAGGTCTTGACATAACCTACAAAACGACGCTATGCATAATTAGTTTGGATATTGCGTTCAACAGTTATAGACGTGTAAACTGGAGTTCACTAACGCCGAAATTCGCGCTATTTTAAAGTTTTCCTTCGTTAAAGGCAAATCCGCTAGAGAAACGTTCCGTGAGATTAATGGTGTTTTGGGGGATGGTACTCTATCACTTCGAACCACGGAGGAATGGTTTCGACGATTCAGAGCCGGTGAAAACGACACCATGGATAAGCCAGCCGGCGGAAGACCTGTGACGACAAATACCGATCAAATCATGGACTACATCGAGTTAGACCGGCATGTGGCATCTCGTGACATCGCCCAGGAGATGGGAGTTAGTCACCAAACCATTTCAAACCATCTGCAGAAGGCTGGATACAAAAAAAGCTCGATGTTTGGGTGCCGCATGACACAAAAGGCGGAAGGGAGATATTTGACAACCTATTATTATATATTTTTTATGAAAATTTTCATGAGCTACGTGACGCGACTGCTTCTGAGTATTTACTCTGTTAGATTTTATGTATCGATGTTTCTAGAATTTAGTCTAGTATCATCCGAACCGCAGTTCGTTTATTGCTTAAATTGGATAACTACAAATTCTAGTGTTACAGATATATTGCCACTTCGGGAAGCGTTGGCGCTCAGAGAAGTGGCCAAAGGAACAGAGCAACGCTGCTATCATTAATTAGGGTAAAATGGCTCATTTATTTTAAACAATAGTGTTGTAGTAGACGTGTCTCGATCTTAACTATGGACGATTCATCGAATCCAAGGTTAAGATGCAAAAAAACTTGGGATCTTGGTCAAAGTGCAACCGTAGTTCTCTGCGGGACAGCTTTTAACACTTTATAAAGCTCAAGTCCGGTCGTGTGTAGAATACTGCTGTCACATTTGGGCAGGCGCTACTATATGCCATCTAGCAGCTTTGGATTCGGTGGAAAGGCGGGCTTAGAGGCTATTTGGTGACGCAGCTGAAACCAATCTGCTCACAGCGTAGCACAGGCGTAGGGTACCTAGCCTTTCGGTTTTCTACAGATTGCATTTTGGAGAGTGTGCTCAGAGGAACTGCACGATCTAATTCTCCCATCCCCGTTACACACAATCAGACTTTAAGACGCACTGCAGGATTTCATCCTTTGTTATGAATATCCCTCAAACCCGAACGAACCGCTTAGCTTCATCTTTCATTGTTTGTACAACAAAGGACTGGAATAGTTTGCCCGTGCCTGTCTTTCCCTCCGATTACAATGTGGGTATTTTTAAGAGAAGAGTGAATAGGCATTTACTAAGATAGTGCGCCTTACCATCCAGGGCTGCATTTCCACTTAACATCAGGCGGGATCGTAGTCAAGCACTTGCTTAGAAAGTATAAAAAAATCCCCAAAGGCTGCAGTGAAACTTGTCTATGATGGAATGGAGTTGTAAGTGGCGATTGATTGAGTAACTTGCATTAAAATCCCAGAAGCGTTGGTAGAGATTACAAATGGTATTTAAGTAATGTAAGTTCTTGCTGTGAATAGATTTTATTTTAACAAATTTTACCATATTTTTTTAAACTATTAATGCGTTAAAGATGAAGCAACGTCGGGCCATGATATTGCGCAACATCGAAGCCCGCCAACATGTCACATTAGAAAAATGGCTTATATACCTAATACTAATACCAGCCTAATCCAGTTAGCTGCATAAATAACGGTTGCTTTAACGACAGTAATGTCCATATGAATACAAATTGACGCACCACATAAAACAGCATAGTTGTAAAACTTATTAAATAAGTACTGTCCGACAAACTGATTTGGCCAACATCCAAAGGATCTTGGCTCCAACATTTGGCGACAAATACTCTTACCTTGAACTATAAGACGAAGGATATTTGGCAAGGAACTTAAGATAAAAAATACTAATATGAACACTTAAGAAAAATAACATGGAATATCAAAATTATTAACAATTTACTATGGCTGTAGATGGGTGATTTTTACTAATGTATCGTTCGTTAATAATAATAGTTCACAGTAAGCAAAGCGGTTATTAAACACAATGGAACAACTGGTTTAGTAATTCTCATCACTTAGAGATAAAAAAATATTTTACAAATATTCCAAGGCTTCAATCACGTGGGCCGGTGAGAACTTTCAAATTAATGTTTCAAAACGTTCAATGTGAAATCATAATACAAAGTGCAACGAATGGATGACCAATAGCAGTCTCTCACAGAAACAAAAAGCAAGCAAACGGTCTGTATGTATTTATGACCAACTGAAATTTCGTATGATAGTGGAAATAGATTACCGCAAATGAAAATCCCTGGCGAATGATAATCAAGGAGTGAAGTCAACACACTGCACATTGCTAGGTCACCGACCGATAATTTATATAACTTAATCATTTCGTCACACCAAAGAGAGAAAGGGAGACGGAGAGATATTAATCATTTTATAAAAATAATGCTTGTTAACCATTCGAACTAAGCTTAAGCTTGTGCTAGGATATAGTTCGCGTCAATAGTCGAATGTGGAGTCGACCCTACGACCTCACATTTCGCAGGCCGTACTGTTACCATTAGGCTATTGACGCGTATTATCAATAAATATATGAATCGGTAACCCTTGTCTAAAAGTTCATAGACCTATATGTGCGTTAGCACACTAGCGTAACATCAGATTTTCTTTAACGTACTGCGACATCGAAAGACTGCATTGCATTTAGTAGTGGACTAACTGCCGCGGCCACTGCCACCTTAGCCCAAATAAAACAACAAATTCAATTTTTTAATGATCAAATTATTGAAAATATTCATAACATACACCGGCCAAATTTTCAAGTCTCAAAGAACCTTATAACTGTAGAGACTGACGATAAAGTCAGTTTTTCAACCGACTTCAAAATAGAAAGATGTTCTCAATTCTGTATGTTTTTATCAATCTAACCAACAGCTGGGTAATACAGTAGAAGTTATTTAAGTCGAAAGTCGCCATTACTTGATGTCTAAAGTCTCTGAAGGTCGAAATAATCGGCCATTTTACGACCGACTTCAAAAAAAGAGGAGGTTCTCAATTCGTCTGTATGTTTTTTATATTTATTACCACATGACTTTCGACTGATTTTTATTTTTTTTCAAAGTACCAGCTTTAAATTTGGTCTAAATGTGTAAAACAATTATAAGTCTTAAATTAACATTAAGTATGTATGTGCGCGATAAAGGCACGAATAACTCAATATCACGCCAAAAGATTCCGATGATACATTTTTTATTGGCAAAGGTGGACTTTTAGGATAGTTTGATAAGAGTTTGGTTACGTTCTATTAACCCTAAACATAGCAATGTATAGCATAATATGAATGTAAAGTACAGATATAAAATCTATTTACTTAAAATTATTCGTTAATTGTATTTTATAATAATTATTCAAATGTTTAATGTCACAATTGTCAGGTCGTGACATTTATAATTATTAAACATTTATAAAGAGATGGAGTTGGAATAAGGACTTTTTAGAATACTAACAATTTTTTTTCGCAAATATATTTAAAATTCTTGTTAACCATTCCAAATAACCTTAGGCTTGTCAGTACGTACGTTACGTACTTAGTACGTGTACGTTACGTACTTAGCACTGTATAGAATAGTGTACATCTTGGTTTTTCAAAATACGTATTTTTATCACGTGTATTCATATCAAGATTTTTTAATGTATTTTTGTTATTTTTTTACTGTTCTGCAAAAAAAAATCTTGCCACGATAAGGGTTAATACTACATCGTAGTATTCCTATTCGATTTGAAGTCGGTTTTTGTTTTTACTCGTAAATATACACTTATTAATAGAAATATTGACAAATTATTTCTAATAATCGGCCTTTATTCACAATCAACCTTTCCGAATTCACAGTCAACAAAGTTGAAACCCTATAAAGTCCAACAAATTCGCAGCCCAACACTCATTCAATGCTATTGTAATTATAACACCGTTGCTAAGCAACCATATAACAAGTGGAAACAATAAATGTTTTAACATTCCATTTATAACGTATTATGTATTAATGGAATTTTTAACATTCCAAAGTTAAATATAAAGCTGAATTTTTCTGAGGCGAACTACACAGATTGGCCAGAGAAGCTGACCTTTTCATCGTATTGAGAGGTGGCATAGCTCTTAGATCGCTTAGCCTGAACCTCTATTACTAGTAAGTCACCAAAGGTTCCCCCAGATGAGGGTAAAACACAAGCTGAAAGTCACACAGCGAGCGATGGAGAGAGTTATGCTCGGCATTTTTCTAGAGTCTGAGGGAAAGAATCACATCTGCCGAGTCAGTGAGGGAAGCTGGGTAAGAACAGTCTTGGAATGGAGGCAACTGAACTGTAGGAATCCCTCCCTCTAGATGGACCGATGACTTTATAAGGATAGCCGGAAGTGGATTGGTCGGAGCATCGCATATGGTGAAAGGTATACGGGAAGGCTATTTCCAGCGGATCCTGCACGTCCTCCCATATAAACGTAACCATCGAAATATTATATTCAATCGTCTTTAAAAGGTGTCAAAAGAAGCTCTCCTTATTAATACATTACAGTACATTAGCGAACAGTACATAAGAAGAAACACGAACAATTTTTAGTCTCTGACTACGAATGATTTGTGTAAAATAAGTAAAAATTCTTGCTAAAACGTTTAACGCTTATTTAATGTTAAGAAAAAAACTATTTAAATATAAATTTTAATCTTTGTGGGGTAGACAGAGAGAACTTTTCCTGTTTGCTTTTCCCAAGCTTATTAAATCATACGTGAATGTTGCAATATAATTCATTAGTACAAACATACTGCACCCAAGGATTTTAGACCGTAAGTCGGACCGCCGAGCCACTAGGCTATCACGGATGATATAATTCAGAGGAATGTAAGAATTCGCAGACGTATTTTTGTAAGGTAAGGCTTAAGTAGTCCACTTCGCACTTTGCCTTGCTCTAATGGTACAAAGTCAGGTGGTTTATACCATTAGAGCAAGGCAAAGTGCGAAGCTTCAACTCCCAGTTGGTGTCAGTCGTAACCCTTAAGATATAATAATGCATATGTAATGTTTAAAGGAAGGATAAGATCGGGATATAGTTGCACAGATAAAAGTTATTTGATGACTGAAAAGTTGGCCTTTAGATAAAAAAAAAAACAACAAATATTGGTCACTAAGATTACCTTTTCTCCGCTGGAATAAAAGAAGAATTTCAATTTGACAATGTTACAATGCTCCAGCCGTCGCATGATTTGAAGCTCTCGGTTCTGTAATAATAAAAAGCAAATTAATCAAAAAAATAAGCCCTTAGATCCTTTTAAATTTTGCGGAGAGGCAGTGACAGCAATCGCAATACTCTTGACAGAGTTTATAGATGATCGTTGCTCATGCAACAACCTTGGCTGTTGTTACATTTCGCTATAATAATATGCAATACGATACACACGATATACTTAAAATATACGATTATAACGGTTACGAGTATTCATTTATTTTCTGTTTACTTTAAGATAATATCAGTTTATACTATTATTATGTATAATTTAGAATAATATATAATTATACATATATGTATATATTATACTGTAATTCACTTTTTTTTCTCAAATTCCCTTACGACTTGAAGGCCAGTCGCATGGTTTTAAATCCCATATGTAACAGGTTTTCTAAGACACGTCGCCCGGAGGCCGAGACATGTTCTCGACGATCCGGACGACGTGATCACCGTTGCACAGGCTAGATCTTTACAAATCTACAAAGCGTCCATTCGCGACCGTCGGTGGTTGCGAAAAATCCTTGCGCGATATAAGTATTTTGTGGGAAAACCCCACCCCTTGATAAGATTAGGAGCGTTGCTGGAGTTTCTTCGGCCACTTCTTCTCCCAGCGCTAACGCTTCCCGAAGTGGCATATAAGTTACTTTAGCTTAGATTGTCCCAATAGATTTTGCTAATAAAATAGCTACCGACCGAGTCGTGGTTTGGCCCTATCGGGCGCCCTCGGATCGGACTGCTAACGCGTAACCCCTCACCAGGGGGACCCTTGTGTCGAGTTACCACCTAATAGAGGTTCAGGCTAAGCGACCTAAGAGCTATGCCACCTCTCAATCCGGTGAAGCAGTAAAGGCCAGCTTCTCTGTGCCAACTGTGTTAGTTCGTCCAAAAATAAAAGGTTTTCTTAAACTCGATATGCAGTATTCAAAGCCTAACGCTATACATACCTTTAAATTAAAGTTTTTTTTTTTAATTAAGGTTGGTTTCGCATTGTTCTAGCAATGTGTAGGGTCGCAGTTGCTATTGGATAGAATGCCAGATGAGCCCGACTTAATGTTACATTTTTGTACGCAAGGACTTATTATGATTGAAACTTAAATATAATAATAGTGTGTCTCATTGGGCAGCGCAATTTGAAAGGCAAAGGTAGGTATATTAAAATCTATTACCTTAAACCTTTTATCCTGGAGCACCTTCTTGATTGCAATCAGCTCACCGGTGTCGCATAGCTTAGCCTGATAGACGACGCCGAAGCTGCCATTGCCGATCAGTTTCATGTCAGAGTAGCTGACTTCCTGAGGCCGGTCGGGGCCCTGCCCCGGCGTCGCCACCACGGTCGTTATCTTCGAGCCGTCCTTGCCTGGAAAATACGAAAGAAAATATCATTACATGTTCGAATAATTGTCATGACCTATTTGTCCGTTCCTTCTTCAACTCTTTCAATTACCTAAGCATCAACACTGACCATTGTTCCGGATGTTCTCTGTCTATAAGAATTACTGTGATATTTATTTAGCTGTGACATCTGTAAATAGAATTATAAAACTATTTGCTTACATGAAAGGTAACAAAAACAACTTCTCTTCAGTTATTAGTAGAGATATTCTAAATATTTGAGATACTAGAATTGTTGCTATTAGATACAATCCTACTGTACCTCAAGAATATAACATACGAACAAAGATATATTAGATAGCTTTATATATAAAAAAGCTCTCATGTCCTTTTAACCCTTATGGGGTAGACAGCTGTCGATGTCAACTTCACCAAGCATATCTCACAAAAGTTGTGTAAAAAAGGCACACCACTCAAATGTGACCACCTAATAAAAAATAATAAAGGAGGAATCTTAGCATATATGAAAATATATAATACGACCCCCAAAATAAGGTATTGAATTAATAAATAAATATAAATTATAAAGCAATTATATTAAAATATTAAAAATAAGTTCAAAATCCTTGTACTATACACTTAAAATTGTAACAGAAATATTTATAGTAACAAGACGTAATAAGAAACAATGTAAAAATAGAGTAGAATAATTTTATAAAATAACTGAAGAAACTGGGAAAGCAAATAGGAAGTGAGAAAAGAAGAAATCAATCAAAAAGTCCCTAACCATACATGTTGGGGGAGAGGATATAAAAAAATGTGACAACCTATACCGGGCACAAACTTTTAGCAACGGCAATAAACTGGTACAACTATGAAGAGTGTCCTGTTTCGTATGTCAAGCGACAAATCCGAATGGACTCGCTTGACATATGGAACAGGCGCTATAAAGACCTGCGGGCACAACGAAGGTGTTTTTCCCTGACATTGTGTCCGCATACCCCGTCATCAGGAAAATGGACTTATATCCTCTCACTGTGCAAATCCTGACAGGGCACGGAGGGTTCTCCGAATATCTTAACAGGTTTCGATGCGAGAAGAGCACGTTTAATGTGAAAGCGAGATGAATGAAAGAATAACCTTAGATAATATTAGAAATTTAATTAGCGATAAGAATAAGATAGACATATTTATAAGGTTCTGTAGAGATGTAGTGAAAAAAGTAATAGGCAAGGAATAAAACATAGTGTAAATAGGTAGAAAATTAGATAATAAAAACAGATAAAAAAAAGAAAATAGAAATAAATAGATAATAAATATAAAAATAAGTAATAGAAATATTAGAGAAATTAAGAGAAATGTATAAGTAGAAATAAGGTAATTAGAAATTAGTTTTATATAAAGTAGATAAATTATAAATAGCAAATTAATGTAAAAGATAAAAATACCCCACAGCCAAACACGCTGGGGAATAAAACATTGTAAGAATCATCAATAAAAAAAAAAAACTGGTACAAGCCGACTGGGATTCGAAACCGCTACCATCAGATAGTAGTACCGTATACTTTAATCTAAAATCCGATGAATCCATAGAACGGCACTGGAAACGGTAACAACACAAAAAAATGCAGTCAAATGTAACACTTGTGGTTATAATATAGTTACAAATACAATTTTAATTGCCTACATCAGATAACGTATCTAATGGGGCTATTATTATAAATCGAGTTGTCGATTGTGCCCTAACAAGCTTCGGAACCCAATTACATTTAAAACAAACGCATTGTTAATTTTTTTATAGAATGTACAAAAATGTTCACGTCATTAATTAAAAAATCGTCTTCCCATTATTCAGGTTTTTTTCTTTGGTCTCCGTTATTTTGACAACTCACGTAGATGATTTTAAAATTTAATTTAATTTTACTGTTTCCGTTATTTTTTTGTTTATATTTTAATATTGTCGCTATTTTTTTTACAAAAAATATTACTAATATTCTTGTTAACCATTCCAACTAAGCTTAAGCTTGTGCTAGGAGATGGTTCACGACAGTAGTCGTGGTGGATTCGAACCTACGACCTTACGATTTGCAGACCGTACCCTAAACCATTAGGCTATTGATTTTATGTACACTTCACTTATAAATGCGATGGTGTTAACCGCTGAAAATATTCCTCTGTTTTATATTTTCGAAATGTCCATTTTAATGGTGTTAATAAATAAATGTGATTATCAAGTGTATATACACTCTTATGAAAAAATTATCGCCTAATTTCTTCTACCAAATCTAGCGAGTTATATATGGCAATCGCTTGCTGTACCGAATTTATTTATATGTGGCAGTGGATGAGCCAATCACCATTATATACAAACAAGTATTCTTGCATACAATTTTAATAAGTTCCCTATAGGTATATCATAGGAACTCTATATCCACTTATTTATATTTAAATAGAAAGCTACCAATATTTCTTTTTTTTCAGAAATATTACTAACAATTTTGTTAACCATTGCAACTAAGCTTAAGCTTGTGCTAGGACATGGTTCACGGCAATAGTCCAATGGTGGATTCGAACCCACGACCTTACGATTCGCAGGTCCGTACCCTAAACCATTAGGTGCGCTATGAGTGCACAAACATTAAAACAAATCGCGAATTGAGAATCTACTCTATTTTTGAAGTCTAAGTCTAAGTTTGAAAATATTAAGAACCTCAGTATTAGATGAATTCAAGCTAGCGTCATTGAGGCTACTAATTTAACAGACCACAACATGCATGTGTAGAATAAATACAATTTAATCAAACTTCCCGCATAAATTTAACCACTTGCAATTTGCCGTGGAGGTCTGCTTAGCATTGACTGGTAACTCTGCGACCGTCAGTGTTGATTTGCAAACCTGGTAATGTCACGGCCAGCTGTACAAAGTATGGCATTGATTATATCCTCACTCAGTTTATTTTTTATACAGAAATAAGCTCTTACGTCCTATAAGCCATAGCTGGGTAGTCAGCTTTCCGCTTATGATGACGGTTATTAGGTGAGTCTATCACCATACATCCATTTTTAAAAGTGATTTTTTTGTACTTAAAAAAACCATTCATTGCTACAAGCAGATCGGGATGCGAATTCGCGATTAGCAGATCGAAAGTCAAAAGGTTTTGCCACTAGTGTTATATACAAAGAGGCCGATATTCGAATAATTAGTTTAACTTCTTATAGCGAACATAATATCAGACAAAAATAAACATGTACACGTCGGAATTCTCACGTATAGATAGTTTGCTTTCAGCAAATCCAAAAAGCGACATACAAAAATAGCATAGAAACAAGTAAGTAGCAGTATTTAGATTAAGAGGAATACTTGGAGGAAGAAGAACTATTTTTCTTTTTTTTTTTGATAAACCTATCCCGAGATGCTGACATTTTCACCGGATTTTAGAGGTTCTTAGGTCGCTTAGGCTAAACCTATATTGGACGCTGCAAGGGACATCGAATGTAAGAAAAGAAATATGTTTATCATCGTATTGAGAATTTTTTTTACAATTTTTAGGTATATATCCTTAACTTCCTTTGTATTTGTTATTTAGTGGAGCAGTGGAATAAATTCCAAGTTAGTTTCAACTCAATAATATATAAAATTAAATTTCACGACATAGTCCTCGTGCCAGGCAAAACTGATGTATTATATAATGACCTATAAAAAAAGTTACTTTATTATTTATATGACAGCGCACGAAGCGACATCACAAGTACGTGAAAATTAAAGCAGCCTTAACCTCAACGTTTTATTTGTTTATTTCCATTCGGACAAAACAGTATTTCGATGCGCGATATTTCAAGTGAACGACTGAAAGAGATACTATATATTTAGACATTCGAAGTTACCTAAATTCCCACCAAGCTGAAAATCGGTAAGATTGTTTAAAATATCATTAAAAACAAAATTTAAAAGTTCCCCATCTTTCCCCTGTAAGGAAAAAAAAATTTAAAGGTCAAATGTCAAAAAAATGAGTTTTATCATAAAAAAATACCTCAGACAAAAATTGTAGATCATAAAATTATTTACAAAAAATTTATTAATACTTTTTTTTCTACGAGCCACCGTTTTTGAGATGTAATGATTCAAAAGTTGTAATCGTCATAATATGCACACGTTTCTTATAAATACGTGGCTTACTCATGCATTGCATTACATATACACTTAGAATTCTCTTAAACGCGGCCGAGTTCTAAGAATAAACAATTTTTTTTGACGAAATTATGCATGTCGTCATGTGGCTTAAGCTCTTAGGTCGCTTAGCCTGAACCTATTGGTATAGGTTGGTAACTCGACATAAGGGTCCCCGCGGTGAGGGGTAAACCTTTTCAAGGATAACTAGAGACATCAAAAGCTAAACCAACTTTTAATGCCACTTCAGGAAGCGTTGGCGTTGTTAGAAGTGGCAGAAGAAACTCAAGCAACGCTCCTAACATCTAACGGGTTGGTATATACCCCGAAGTATTAAGGGCTCTCCAGACTAACATGCTTAGCCTCTTACTTATAATATACTTACTTAAGTATAGTTATATTACAATATAATATGGGAAATATCAATGCATCATCAACCAGTTTAAGCAATTGTAAGGATATCCCTAAAATTATTGCCACACTAAAAGTGTGACGTTGGGAGAAGATTGATAGAAAAAACTCCGGCAACTTCTCTATGATTGTAGATCGCCTGTAAGTCGGCGTATTAATCTACCGCCATAGACAGCAAAAGCGATACGACTGTTGTTTACGGTTAGGCTCCATCTTAGTGTGAGCATTGTCGATCATGGAGGACGTATCTGTCTAGATGGATGCAACGGAATTTAACAATTAAATTATATGGGTTGTAAATGACTAATAGGCTGAGGTGCGTGACGGCAGATTTACACGAAGCACAATGACTAAAGTCAGTAACTACTGAAGAGAAGCAGTTAAAGTTACAACCTTTATATATATAATGTATATGTCCCAGGCATAGTCCGCCACGCGACCCTAGTGCGGATTGTGACATGTCTTAGAAAACCAACGAGCCAACCGCCCGGACACTGAGCTACGATGGCTCTCAAAAGAAGCAGTATTCTCTCATAATCATGAACAGTGTAAATGTCACGAAAATAATTAATAATACACGGTAAAGTCTATAAAATTATGTTTTATTTCATTGTGTAAATTTCGCCTAAATATAAGTCAACTTCCAAACTTTTTACAAAGAAGGCAAAAAACGGAAACCTCACAACCACTAGCCAACTGTAACTCAATGAACGCTGTTTAATCGTTCTCACTTCCGACGTGCAAAAAACGTAGGAAATCAATATAAACTCAATCTACGTCATGTTGCCATTAGTTACGTTTAGCTGGCAAGTAACTTAAACAAACGCGACTTGAGATAAACCGTTGACATTCAGAAGCGGGAAAACAACAATTACTGGGAAAATGGGCGTACGTAAAGGGAGACTTTCCCGGAAGCGGGGGCAATATGGCCGTCTGCAGATTAAACGCACCTCGTGTACTCACGGTCGAGTGCGCCACTTCAGAGAGCGGCGGAACACGAGGTTAATAATAAACTACAATGAGTGAACTGAAGCGTTAAATACGACGGACAAAACTGTCCTGTTACGTGAATTAATCCGCACAGTACGTGAATATAATAAACAGACTTTTTATCAGTCTAGCCAACAGCTGAGTTATACAGTAGAACTTCTTTAAGTCGAAAGCTGCCATTACTCGATATCGGAAACCTCTATAGGCCGAAATAATCAGTCATTCTCAACCGACTTCTTCCTCTTTTTTGGAGTAGGTTCTCAATTCGTCTGTATGTTATTTTACGTTTGTTACTTCATAACTTTCGACTGGGTGAACCGATTTTGATGATTCTTTTTTAACTGAAAGCCGGTTCTGGTCTGTGGTCCCTTTTACGCCCTCCACGAACAAAACAGATAAGTCTTAAATTTGCAGTAAGTAAGTGCATGTGCGCACAGTTATGGACGAATAACTCACAGCAACGATGATTCATTTTTATTGTAAAGGATGTACGTCAAGGGTAGTTTGATGGGAGTTTAGTTTTGAATAATTCTACTTCGTGATTCCTGCGATAATTCGGAAATACAAAGAAGGCGACCGTGCGTAATAACGTTTGATTCGATTTGAAATCCGTTCTTGTTTTTACTCGTAAATATGCGTGTTGTACAAATTGTCTCACTACAACTAAAATTTTTAGGTGTATCTCTTGAAGTTCGACTTCAGAAGTTATATTGTAAGTTATTCTTAAAAACAATGTATCCCACCTATTGCTTTCTAGACTTGATATTTTTCAGTCTTTTTTTGGATGAACTAACACAGTTGGCACAGAGAAGCTGGCCTTTACTGCTTAGCCGGATTGAGAGGTGGCATAGCTCTTAGGTCGCTTAGCCTGAACCTCTAATTCTCAGTAGTTCAACTCACGGGTATTCAGAAGTTTTATCAGCATTGGCGCGTAGGGGTTAGAGAATAGTTTTGTGCGTAGTTTCTAAAGTGGGCGGCTTTTGCGCTTACAGTACACAAACGAACCAACAAAAAATTGTACAGGAAACGCAACCGTTTATGTTGTTTGAAAGGGCCAGTTGGACAAAGGAAATACCACAACACTTGCTGTAAATAGGTCTGTAGGCACCCTTATTCTCGCACAACCCGTTAGCTTGAAGAATAATAAAAAACTAAAGCGGGAGCGAATGACAAAAGCTCGTGTTTAGATTACTCCCCCTTTTAGATACACGAGCACTCAAGGCCGCGCCACCCTAATGGGATACACTAACACATTTTGCTATAGCATACGTATATAGAACAACGAAATGGGCGGATGAGAACATCGCTATCTAAGTGATTAGAGCTAACGATACATCATATAATCTACATGTATAGCTCACATCCGGAAATTGATTTGTGGTTTGTATCTTCGAAGCAGACACTATCGAACCACACGGCTAAAACCAAGATAAAAGTAATAGAAAAATGGCACTACTTGATATAGATGCAGAGGTACATTTGGTGGTGAACCCAACTCTTCATAACAGGCTGTCAATGCACTTGTAATTCATTTAAGATCGATAACCGCATGCTCGTTTGGCCCCATCTCATACAAAAGAACTCTAAAGACAACCAACCTCCAAATCCCTCTATCCAAACTTCTTTTGTTTATAAAAGGTGCATACAAACACGGCATAGGAATCGCAGGTGCGTTGCCGAACTTTATAAAAGTTTCGGCCATTGGCTTCTCCCTCAACGGACGAAACGCAGAAATAAAATGTTCTTCCACATCAGATAGGTTGCTAGTACTGAATACTTAAAACTGAATTATTAATAATTTAATGCAATGCCTACTATCAGCCACTACTAACTAAGCCAGTTTAATAAACTGACGTCTTTTTAAGTAACTAATCTTGTGACAAATTTACATTAGGACAACTGTACAAAATTCAAAGTACAAGGCCGAAAGGATGAAAACGAATCATTGCCAACCGCCACTGATTTTCAATTGACAATTGTTTATCATTTTATCATAACCAAACTCTTAGTTCTGAGTACTTAACCCTAAACATAGCAATGTATAGCATAATATGAATGTAAAGTACAGATATAAAATCTATTTACTATTAATATTACTATTAAATTTATTCTTTAATTGTATTTTATAATAATTATTCAAATGTGTAATGTCACAATTGTCAGGTCGTGACATTTATAATTATAAAAGAGATGGAGTTGGAATAAGGACTTTTTTTTTAGAATGCGAAAATTTTTTTTTTCGCAAATATATTTAAAATTCTCGTTAACCATTCCAAATAAGCTTAGGCTTGTCAGTACGTACGTTACGTACTTAGTACGTGTACATTATGTACTTAGCACTGAATAGAATAGTGTACAAAATACGTATTTTTATCACGTGTATTCATATCACGATTTTTAATGTATTTTTTGATATTTTTTTGATTATATATTTTTTTTACTGTTCTGCAAAAAAAAATCTTGCCACGATAAGGGTTAATTGTGCTGGCTTATTTAGGTCTGTCTTAATAACTGTTAAAAAATTAACATGGTTGCTAGTCAAGTAGGGTTTAAGTCTGACCTTTTTATAAGTAACATTAGATTTCGAGATATTACATTCATTTAAATAGTATACAAAAGGACAAACAAACCACAGAAATCAATTCAATAGCGTCCTATTTTGTTAGTCTCATAACTCTAGCTCCTTGTGTAAATTCAATTCATTGTTGTCGCAATTCTACCTATTTAAAGCGCAAGTTCAGAATTGTTTGAATACTGAATAGGTCGGATATCGATTTCGTTACACGAGGCGTTTATTCTATACATGTTTTACGTAGATATTTTAAAGTGAATTTGTTTTTCGTCTTAATATATTATACAAGTGATACATAACTACTTAGATACCTTATATGTATATAGTACATATATTTATATAATACGAACAATCCCAACAAAAAAAGAATCAATTGTTTCTGATTTATTGCGATTGACTAATCACCTGGCACATATAGGACTTAATAAAGCTTGATGAAACTCGGCCCAAAACTTTCTTTATCTACTCTGCTAGGGTTGAAAGACTTGAGAGGTTAAATTTTTATATTTAATAGAAAATTTTGGTAAAAAATATAATTTAAACAATGACAGTCTAGTGGAAAAGCATTTGATTGATGCAATGTGATCGAGGTTTGTGGTCAAGCGTTCGAATCATAGCCAATTTGTACTAAAACTTTCATTTTTCTCTTTGAGTCGTTTCATTATGAGTTTGGTTTCTATAACTACGATGACGCTTAACTCATAAGAAAAAACGAACAAGAACAAACAACATACTACGCAAGACTAGAACGAAATATATTCATGGCATAATCTCATTCATTGTTGATAGGCTCAGAGATAGGGTCCATTGTTAACGTAGAAGGCGAATAAAGAACACTTATGAAACACGCTGCAGGAGCCACGCGTGACACGACATACGTACGTCTACAAGTCACGTGACCCCTGAACTCTACGAGCATTCTTCAAGGACCTGTATGATTTAAATCTCTTTATAACCAAATCATTACGGTCACAATATACTAATAGTATATTTAAATAAGGTAAATATAGTTACTTTTAATTATAAAAACACTATTATCTAAAGCAGCGATAGCCTTTTTTATTATTAACGAAGAGGAAATCTTCAGAAAGATACCCCGCCTTCTGGGGAAGGCGGCGGTTATGTGGGTTTTACCCACTAAAACCTCCCCGGTGGCCCTTCCTCGTTGCATGGGAGGGCTCCGGGATCTCCAGTGGAACGCACCGGAGCCCCTCTGCACTGTGCTCAACAAGAGCACTTCCCGGGGAGGTTACTCCCTCCCCTGTGCCCTCACAGTGCAAGGCGACACGGGTCAGCCGATGTCGGCTTCTTCCCGGGTCCACCTTGACGGACGACAAAGGCCCCACCCTTGTCGCCCGGTAAACCCGATGCCCCTTTAGTCGCCTTCTACGACAGGCAGGGGATACCGTAGTCTTATTTTGAGAGCCCAGAACTACAGGGTTGAAGCAGCGATAGCCTAAGGCTTAGCGTCTTCAGCCCTGTAGTTCTGGGCTCTCAAGAATAAGACTACGGTATCCCCTGCCTGTCGTAGAAGGCGCCTAAAAGGGGCCTCGGGTTCACTGGGCGACAAGGGTGGGGGCCTAAGTCGTCCACCAAGGTGGACCCGGGAAGAAGGCGGCATCGGCTGGCCCATGTCGCCTTGCGCTGCGAGGGCACTGGGGGGAAGGAATTAACCGGGGGTTACGTGCTCTCCTTGTGCACAATGCTGAGGGGCTCCGGTGCGTTCTACGTTGAGATCCCGGAGCCCCTCGTCATGCACCGAGGAAAGGGCCACCGGGGCGGTTTTAGTGATTAAGAACCCCACATAATCCTTTCCTTTCCTCCCGATCAGTTTTTGCGTATAAGAAATCTCTAATAGAATCGCTGATGTCAATTCGACTTTACAGGCAAATACATACATTGCAAGGACTAACACATTTAAGCACATTTACGTACGATAGACTCGACGGAATATCGTTTCTTTTATAGTACTGAATTGTATTCTAAAAGCTATAAAAAACTTTCAAGCTATAAGTTTTATATAGTTGTATATGTATGGTTATATCTTCTAAGGACATTGGATAAGTATAAAATTCGGTATTTTTTCATGAATTGGAAATGTTCGGTTTTTCTACTAAAATGATAGCCGGTGCATTATGACGAGCACGTGTTCTCCTGTCATATATGAGACCTTATAAGGTCAATGAAAATCGGATAGCCAAATGCTACCCATCTGTGCTAGGGTTAAAAGGATGTGAAAGCTTATTTATTTAAAAAATAATTTTGTAAATAAATTCACCTCAAAGCATAATTATAAAACATTTTATCTAGTTTTTTTATTTCAGTAGGTAGGCTGTGGTTATCTTCAGATGATAAAATAATTACCATTTACTCGTATATGTGTGTACCGCACTAGGATAGATATTACTTGGGCATTATTTAACAATTTTATCTCGCGATGACGATAAAATAAACATGAACAAAAACAAACATCAAACAAAACGTAATTAAATTAAAATAGTGGGAAAAAAATTCTAAGACACGAAGTCTGCCAATCCGCGCTAGGGCCGCGTGGCGGACTACGCCCTTATGCTCTCTTTACACAGAAGGCCTCTGCCCAGCAGTGGAACCCATATAAAGGCGGAAACTTTAACATTAACGCGAACACGATATACTCGTAAGCGGAGTCCAAATAAGTGTAACTTGTATAGTAAATTAAATCAGATTCCATGTTTAAAATGATGTACAAAAACATGCAGGTTTCCTTACAATGTCTTTTCTTCATCGCTTGCACGTGGAGAATTTACGCTAGTAATAAACAATTTCATTAGTACCAATATCGGGATTCGAACTCGGATTGCTAGCGTACTATAAAACTCGTATTTACAACTATGGTAAATAATGTTGTTTCTATGAAACAATAAAGAGAAGTTGTATTCACAGTAGTAACTTTCCCTCTTTAGCCAGTTGCAAATAGGTATTATTAGTAATGTGGTACAAAGTGTGCCGTTTCGCTTCGCTTTTTAGACGGGTGACATTTCAAAGGGACAGACAGGTGTGGCCCGTTACCAACTTCCGCGTCGCTTCATACTGCAAATGCCAAATAAACTGCAGTACTTGAGACCCTACTTTCCCTGCTATTAAAAATGTGCTCGTAAAATTCATAAGCTTTAACATTTTTTTAAGCTGAATGCCTTTTAGTTGTTAGCTATTAAAACTTCACCGAATCGAGCGGTGGCTGAGCTCTACGAGAGAGTACCTGGGCCTGGACAAACTGTTTTCGCGATAGCATACTGACAGCATGTTGGAGGGCCTAACTCATTTCAATCAGACACACAGTCAGCTGTGTCTATTACACACGACTGTGACGACGCCTCAGGAAGACTGGTGACAAGGCGCAACGGCTGCATCAAAGGAGAAAATTATAGACTACAACCTAAAAATGGCCATGAGAAACAGGGAAGCAGCGGTCGCGGAAACTTATAGCAATGCAATGGGGCGTCTTCCACGCATGAACCAAAGCATTTCTTGAACACCACCTTCAAAATTCAGGCATTATAAAAAAAAGTAGTAACTGTAGAGGTAGGTAGGTAGAGGAGCACCCTTATTTAAAAAAAACCAAAGCACCCAATCCATTACAAAAGAGCCTGGACATAAGTCTGTGGTTATGTTTTATTGAAAGAAAAAGAAAAAAAAACGTTTCGTTTCGAGAATTTCTAGTAATCTAATATTATTGGCAAACTGGATATGTCGGCACTGGGCCAAAGGGCAGAACAAACTCCAGCAATGCTTCTATCATTAAAATGAGAATCACACAGAGCCTGTGACGCAGCGGCTTAACCTGAGTAGGCGCCGTTGCGTCGTCCGGGTTTTGTATAGAGAGATCATTGAATTAGAGAGATTTTATTAAAAGATACCAGCCGCTATCTTTCAAGTTGCTAAGGAGTTGCGTTGTTATTTTTATTAAGCTCTTTATGTATCTATCTCTCACTCCACTGAAAATCAGTATTAACGAAATTCTGTGAACTTCGTAATTGAAGGTTGAGTAGACGCCATTTTGGTGCATATAATTTTTAAAATGTATGTTCTCGTTACTCTTGTTTATTTTTGTTTGTGCCAAATAAATGTTTCTTTTATTCTTTTAAATATAACATGGCCTATGTTATATTTAGCAATGTCCAAAACCGAGCCTGCTAAACCAATCTATATATATAAAAAGAGATAGTGTGTGGATATGTTCCATATATGCTCCGAAACGACTGGACCGATTTCAATGAAACTTTCAGGGAATCTTCAGATTGACATGGCAAGTAATCCTGTAATGTGTGTTTGTACGATCGAGCAGAACTGATGCTGCTTTTATGTACATGGGTGGAGGTAATGATCTTGATCTTGAAGAGAATGAATACGGAGAAAAATTAATAATTTAATATATTGTGAGAGTTAAATTAAATATTAAATGATGTAAGTTTATTGTTTAAATAAAATAAAGCAAAATGTAGCCCCTCAAAGCCGACTGGGTATGCTCGTATATTTATATTTGTGTACCATTATTAATTCCCTTCTAGATGGAAATGGAAGTCGCCAGTGTGGAAGAAGTCGTGGACAATGCTTCCGACAGTGATGTAGACGTGGAAAGCCCGGCAAAGTGGGCTGGGTACGCTGGTTGTGTATAAAATTAACGTTCATCAGCATCATACTGACAGAAGTTTGCTAGACTTTTAGTTCATTGCTGCTACTATTGTTTACCGATGGCGTACCACCTGCACTCCAATCGTGTGTTTGGTTATTTGAAATATTTAGTAATAATTAAATGATCATAGATACGACGGTAATAGATCGGTCTTATAATGAAACGGTAATGGCGAAAACAGAAGTATAAAAACATTTTCAGCCGTGTCAAAATAATGTATGACATCATAAATATTGATTTTATTTAGTTTTGTGACGATAACACAAAACTAACCACGGAGTCTAACTTCTAAGACGACTTATCGAAGAACTCTCCGTTATCACGCGCGGTTGGGTTTACGAATACTATATCGCAGCAAGTGGATGTCTTTTGTTGCAACTAGTCGTAATTTGTAGAGGCTGCGTACAAGTGCGTGGAATGCATTTCTTAAACATTTACTTTTTGTGTTTGTGTTTTCTTATTTTTAATTTATTTTTATAACATGTTAATTATTTTTATTATTTTTAATGTAAGTATTATTTAGTTACAACATTGCATTGGTTCGACTGTAATGATGTTGTAATTTTGTCTAATAAATAAATAAATAAAAATCTCTGTGTATCACCATGTGTAAAGCATAATGAAGGCCGTCGAAAAGAACTGAGTGGTTTTTTTTAAAAGATTAAAAGAAGAAAATTACAGGATGGAAGAGGTATTGGATAGCCCAGCCCTGTATTCGATATGTAGCCGAACTATGCCTTTAACATTTGCGTGTGTGAAATGAGTGTGAAATGTTGTCTCGCTCTACTGAGTATGCAATCTTTTTTGGGAAGCTAATGTGACCTTACCTTCCCAATGACCCCGAAATTGAACGTCACACAATATATCAACGCCTATATACAATGAGCCGAGACCTGGACTATGAGAAGTCGGGATAGTCGTGTGATAGACGCCTTAGAGATGTGGTGTTAGCGAAGGCTCCTTACTGAAGGAGCTTAAGATCTCCACCAGCCTATCTGAAATATGCCACCAAAGAGCCCTCAACTTCTTTGTACACGTTATGCGGTCTTCAAAGTCTGGAGAAGCAGATCATTTTAGGCGAAATGGACGGCAAATATGCTCAGGTAAGGGCGACAACAAAATGGTCACACACAATCACGAAGAAAGTGGGAGGCAGCAAGCGGAGTACGGTCCACTCCACCTATGACCGCACTCAAAGGAGGCTGCTTATACGTGGTCACGATCCTCAGTAGTGAGGGAACGAAGAAGGAGAAGATATACAACGAAAGTTTTAATCCTCACACAATAACCAGTAAAGTAGGTAAACAGAATCCTCCCTTCCTGTCGGCAAAGCACTCGCTATTCCTGTGTTTGAAGTATGAAGGCAGCTGTGATTATTTAACACATTAGTTGAGCTGCATGCTCGCTCTTGTCACATAAAATTTCGAGAATAATAAATGAAAGACGAAACAAATTAACATATGTGTTGTTAACAGAAATGACGTTTCAATAACCTTGCCTGTTTTATTATATCTAGTAAATTATATGTATTCCATTCGGTGGTTTGAATACACTGGCTAAAATTTCTATTCGGTGTTTAGCGATGGGCAAAAAAAAGGTCATACTTAGGGACCTTACCAGCTTAATGAAAGGCGATAGGGGTGGGGGCTTTTGACGTTCACCTGGACGTTCAAGTGGACCCGGGAAGAAGGTGGCATCGGCTGGCCCGTGTCGCCTTGCACTGCGGCGTGCACCGGGACGTGCTCAGTGCACATAACCCCGCCTTCCTCTCAAAAGGTATTTTGAAGATTTCCCCCCGTTAACAAAAGAAGGAAAAATCGTCGGGACCAGACCGAGGGATTGAAGCCCAACTCGCTGTACTGACCAGATACGTATAACTCTCGGCACCTCGGTTAATAATGCTTCGCACACGGCTGCAGATAAGGGTGCGTGGTGGCGGATCACCAACGACAGACTATTTGATGGGCTTAGTACCTTACATATGGGAGCTTATAAGTTCGGTAAAAGCGGACAGCGAAAGACGTCTCTGTCTACCTTGCTACGGTTAATAAGACGTGTGACCTTCTAACACACATAATATTATGATATCTCAAACGAATGTATGTACAATAAGTAAATCCAAGTAAATACAATATTTATGTCACTTTTTTAATTGTGATACATTCATTAGTCTGATGCACTAACAAACAAAATTAGGTAATAGCAGTTGTTAGTGATTATTGGAACAGTATATTTAAAAGCAAATAACATAAATACTCAAATTACATTCAACAAAACACACAAATACCACACGAGACGTAAAGATGACATACTGTTGCCTATGGTTAGTACATATTATGGTAAAAAATTACAATAGTAGGGACTCCAGCTGTACAAGCTGCTTCAGCACGTCAAAAACTATTCCTCTATACTAAGTTTTAAAAACAGGCATAAGTCATGTTTATTAAACAACTATATTTTACTTTAGTTTTCCAATATTAAGAGAAAGTAATTTTAAGTAGTGCTATGTCAGTTTTTGTTTTCTCAAATATTTAAGTTAAAGTTACACACTTTATATATGTCCCACTGTTGGGCGCAGGCCTTCTCTGTTAAGAGAGTATAAGGGCAGACGTCACATGCCTTAGAAAAAATGTTTCAAGACATGTAGCTTTCCTCAGGATGTTTTCCTTCACTGCCGAGCGCGTGGTAAATCAGCACATAAAATTGCAGCAACAAATTAATTGGTGCCGGCAACCGGGAATCGAACTCGGGTTGCTAGCACACCACAGCTCTCATTTTTTAAAAAATTTAAGTGAATATTGTTTATTCTTTTTTTGAGAAATAAATTTCTTAGAATAGACCGGTCAATTTAGACATTCGAAGTTACCTAAATTCCCACCCAGCTGAAAATGGATAAGATTGGCATTAAAAACAAAATTTGAAAGTTTGAAAAAATTTGAAAGACAAAAATTGTAGATCATAAAATTATCTACAAAAAATTATTAATACTTTTTTTAATATAATGATATTTTAAACAATCTTACCGATTTTCAGCTTGGTGGGAATTTAGGTAACTTTACTCTTATTTTTGGTCTAATTTGACCGGACTAGAAAGGTTATTAGGGAATATTACAGTGGCAATGAAGTGGTAAGAAAAACATGATGATAAACAAGGGTGGAGTGCGATCAGGTCAACAAGGCCGTGGGTGCGGTACCCATACAGTTGACTTACTACCTATGTATTGACACATGTAGTGTTCCTATACCGTCACATGCCTACTTAGTATACATGCTTCGTATTATATTTCGTACAGCAAAAAACTGGGCAGTCCGCTAAACCAATTGTGTACAAAATCAACGTCAATTGGCATCGTAGTGGTCGATATTTGCTAGTTTTTGTAGTCTCTTAGTTCATCGGGGGCACTATGGCTTACCGATAACATATCACTGACATAACAATGGTGTGTGTTAGTATCATAAGTATTTGGTAAGGATGGAATGATAACTGATATGGCTGTAATTGATCGGTTTAATAAAGAAATGACTGACCACGCCTATCTTTTCCCTGGAATTTCAATGTGGATGTTTCCAAGAATAGAGTGAATACGCGTTTATTAAGCTAGCATGTGGTCAATAACTTGCAACAAAGTGAAAAATACTTATGTAAGCGTGTGGATATGTTTGTTCACGCACGTACGACGCAGACCGTACCCTTAACCATTAGGGTATGGTCTGCGTCGTGTGCGGTAATCATAAGTCGTAGGTTCGAATCCACAATTCGTCTACTGACGTTAACAATATCCTAGCACAAGCTTAAGCTGAGTTGGAAAGTGAATAAGATCGTTAGTAATATTTCTGGAAAAAATATATTGCTAGCTTTCTTTAAAAAATAAGACAACTCTCTCCCGCGTTCCATAATCCGATGTAATGTCAAATGCGATAACACAGAGTTAGTACAGGACTGATATAATATATACACAAGAAGTTACATCTAGTAGGTAAAATTTGAAGCTTCAATAACCTAATGGTTTAGGCCTTTAGGGTACGGTCTGCGAAACGTAAGTTTATAGGTTCGAATCCACCATTCCTAACACAAGCTTAAGCTTTGGTTAACAAGAATGTTAATATGCGTGAAAAAAATTCTAAATAACATTACCCGTCCCTTTTTTTTAAATTAAAAAGTGAAGAAATTGCCGACTTTAAGGTGGGGCCACCTTTAGGTGGTGTGATGTATTAAGGTGTGTGTTCCATACCTATGTACAGAAAAGTACGATAGAAAATTGTATTACGTAGATGTGCGATGATAACCACTGGATTCATTAGGAAGAATTGTGTGACAGAGAACTCGGAAGAAGAGACTGACACAATAAATCGTATCATGACGGTGCCAGACAAACATCCAGGTATGTATTATGTCGGATAACAGAACGCTTCAGGTGGTTGAACGGTAAACGAGGAAAGGGAGCCGAAGAAACATAACCCTGCAAAAATGAGTGGCAGCATTGACAGAGGACGCCCTAGAAGAATATGCACACTCATCTATTTATATATTCATAATTCTCGTATAAACCGGCTGAGATTTAAGCCCACGAACGACAGTTGTACATAACACAGATATAAATGGATAAACAAACCTGAAATAAATGTTGTATTTAAATTGATTACTATGCATCTAATCACAACATCGACATGCCAAACACCATTAAGTAATGCCAGCGCTTAAATAAACAACTAATTATTAAAAAAAAACACATCGACAATGCATGCTTTCAGACAAGACAAGTGATAAAGTACCCACATTGTTCTTTGATTTGTTATATACCTAAATACATTTATACGTATTGACCTAAAAACTTGAACAATAATAGGTACATGAAGGATATATTTGCGTACCTCACGTACTTATTACGTATCTTTTTAGAGTATTTGTTGTCATAATAATAATTTTAATATTTTAACTTTATGGGACATTAGGGAAATAGCAATTTAAAGCTAAAAGTATTGGATAAAATTTTCATCTTATATCAATATTTAAAAGAATAAATATTTAATCGTATATCAATATTTAGAAGACTTTTAAAAGAGTATTTTTTAAACGTTATCGATTTAGTAAGTTGCCTGTTTCGTTTGCGTTTTCTTTTACGAAAACAAATTGTTTACATTGCAGAATTTCTGATAATTTGACTTTGTAAAATACACCGTAATGAAACATCCTGACAAACGCATATTTGCGCACATTCATGTTGCAAGTGTAAAGCACTATATCAAAATAAATACGGATGAAATGAAAACACACAACAGCCACAATTGTTTTAGAGACTATCACAGTCGACGCAACAATCTTCCAACTCCCTCGAACTTCTCAATATTATACTGCGAATAGGAGATGAAACATTGTGACGTCCAGCTGCCAGTACCTTGCTTATGAGTATGCAAAACTAACACTACAAACATGGAGCTAAATTTGTTTGCCACATCTAGCACTTACGATGCGAGGTGGCCGCCTTCTTTTCTGAAGCCAGCTCGGCCTTTTTAGGTGTGTCCACGTCGCCTGCGAGTCGCGGTAAACACAAAAGCAGCATTAGAACATTAAAGTGGTAGAACATGTAATGCATGATGATACAATCAAAAGAGGGATGATCAATCGATTGTGACGGGGTGATATGCATACGTTCAGAGACAGTTCCGGGCACGTTTACAAAGAGCAACTCACTGATGGTGCGTCGAAGTTTCTTACAAAAGGATGAGAGGCGATCGCGAGCGCGACTCAGTTGACCGCTTTTGTCAGCGTCAAGTAAGCGCAGGAGCGAGGGTTCGGAACGCGCGCCGACTTCTCCGACGGGGCGGAGCGCCATCGCGCCGGGGCCGTCGGAGACTGTCAGGTTGTCCAAGCATACCGGGCCTACGGGACACTCCAGCTTGGCGGTGGATCGCACGCGAGCGCGGGCCGTCGTCAACTGGCGGCTCCGCTGGGCGCGCTTCCCGCCCCGCCCCGTAGAGGCCGCCCCTCGCGCGACTACCGCGAATGCGCTAATTCAAACTCCGCAAAGTGCGCCACATCTACTATACTGTCACATATACTTTCTATTAATTAATTTCCGTCATGAATATGCATTCAGTTGGTTTTATTTACGGGAAACTAGCGAAAATTATGAATTGAAAAAACGTCCTACACTACCATAAGTCTGCTTTAAATTACGCTTTATTTAGACCTTTAGGGTACGATCTAGGTAAGTTCTATATAAAATATTAATAAATTGCCGATTATAAGATAACGTTGTGAGGGACGCGTAACTAAGGAAAGAATAAGTACGACACTATTATACTGTCATATACACTTTCTATTAATTAATTTCCATCACGAATTTGCAGTCAATTGGTTATATTTGGGAGCGAAAAATAGTTAAAAATTAAAAATGTTTCTTACTCTACTATATGTCTTCACTTAATCCTTTCAGTAGTAAACTGTTAAGTCATATCGTTATATTTTTACATGTGATTCATCGAGCGCAGTACAAGACAATGGGCTGATACTTATCTTTAATTCCCATGCCGAACAGTGTGAAGACAATGACTCGGATCATAACGTAAGAGAGAACCTTGACGATAAGAATTTAACATAACTTGGAAGCTATCACGACGTGACAACAACGCGAGATCATGAGAAACGTCCATGTTTGTATGGGATACGGTTGCATAATGGCGAATAAATCGGAAGCCACCATTCTTATAGTCTGAACCGTGGTAATGTTATCTGAGCGTGTGTCGCACAACTTGATCAGTGTCACGTCGCATGCGCGCGTGTCTACCTGTTTATACGACCGATGATAATTTTGACTTGTGACGTCACTGATACAAACTTTAATTCTAGACGTTAAAATACTATGTACACAAGTGACGAATAACAAACCAGTGCAATGCGAACTTCCGTTTATATAAATAACATGACATTTAGGTCTTTGTTTTAATGATCTTATAGAGGTAAATATTTTTTACATGTTTACATACGTTAGAGTAAGATGCTAAATTGGCAATGGTTAGTAAAATTATTTACATAAATATCATGAACAATTCATGTTGTTATGTATGATAGTCAGGTCTTTAAAAGATTAAAAGTGAAATACAAACAACTGTTAGCTGGCAACACATGACACCCGGCATTTGTGATACATAATACCTACTTCCAATAATATCTTGATGATTTACCTGAACCTTATTGTATCTTTAATTCATAATTAATTATTTAGTGATCGTCACATGAACTTGGCATTGTAAACAATAGTTTAACTTTATTAGTTCCTAATCTGACTTGTTTTTCACTTTTGGTAACAGACTTGTGGGGACGCGCAGTTGTCATTTTTTGTTGGTTATAAATAATTCTTGGATAACGTTACGCTGCCTGAATAAAGCGAGTTATTAGTTGTTGGATTGTTTTACTCCACGAAACCACCAGAATCATAACACAACAATATGCCACCCAGAGAGGTAGGCAGAGATATCACGGACTTCCACTTAGTACGAGAAACACAGATATATTCGTAAGTAGGTAATACAATAATATTACCTTTTTGTAATGTGCGGGATGGCCAAAGGCTAAACGAGCCGTAGGGTCTATGGCGACCCACATATTTGCTGGCTCGTGATTGGTCGTACCATATGGCCTGTGATTGGTCGACCAATCACGACGCTTTAATTATTATGCCCGAAAATAGTATAAATTGTACATAGTTTTAATAGAGGTCACTTGCAGTCGACCACTCGGAAAATAAACAAGTGAAAATACGAAGTGTTTTAGTTTTCTTAATACACACCAGTGTATAGTGAATGTACAGAAGCGTACATTTAATCCTGTCACACTGTACATTAATGGTCCTTCGAGCCGGATATAACAGACAAGAAAATCGAACACGACGTATACAGAAGATTGCAAGTCATGCCGGTAACACGTTCTGAGGGAAAGGGTCGCAAACCGCCCACAACCTCGGCTACTGGCATCACTACGGAAGCAAGCACGGCCTCTATAGCTACAGGAACCGACACGACGGAAATAGAACACACAGCCTCCGTGACGTCGGTGTTCCCCGCCGAACGCCCCTCCGTAACAGCAAGTGCCGCTGCCGTTGCACTTACTATCGCGTCGTCCGCCGCATCGACATTTCCGGCCGACGCGAAACAGATTAAACCCTCCGTAAAGAGGGCGCCGCCACCTTCGATGAAGGAGCGTATTCGGGAAACTGAAGCCTCCACAGTAAAAATGAAGCACAGCACCGCCGTCGGTCCAACAGAAATCGACACACAGGGACCGCAAGTGCTTAGCAAAAAGGCGAGAGGGTCCGCCTACAGTAAAACCAGAGCACTCAAGATAGCGAAAGCAAAGGAGGAACTAATACGCCTGCAAGCAGAGCACGCCGCGGCACGCCTAGTCGTGAAGAAGTTAGAAGCGGAAGAGACAGAAGATGAATCAGACGAAGCCTTCGCATACTCGGGCACAAGAGTAAATGAGCGAATAGACAAATGGTTGGACAGTCAAGAAACACCCACTATACTAGCGACCGCCGCCGCGCCACCTCAACCAACAGAAGCACCGGCGATCACCAGTATGGAACATAAACCGACCAATTGTGCGGAAGATGCATGTCAATCACCGGCGGGAGCACAGTCAGGCTTCACGCAACTGGCCGCAGCCATCACTCGAGCGATAAATGGAGACCTGCTACACAAAGGACCCGACCTCCTACAGTCACTACCAGAAAGCAAAGAACTCTATAAATCAGAGGAACAGACAGAAAGAGTTCTAGGTGTAATCTTGAAGGTCAGCGGTGATGAACTCATCTTCGACCAAAATTTCCAGCGCATATCAAATAGACTCGCGGATGGAGCTACGCCAGCAAAGAGAAGCGCTTAGACTAGTGATGTCACTATTCGGCCGACTCGGCCTCGCATCACCTGTAACAATAAGGGCGAAACAGTTGCCTCAAGAAGTATGGCGCAGAGGAACGTCGTGGGACGACAAGATAGATGAAGGTCTAGCGCATCAGTGGAGGGATTGGATGACTCACCTTAAGAATCTCCGCAACGTTGCAATCCCGAGATGCTACCTGCGCTATAGCGACGCTACTTCGTTACAACTACACGTGTTTACCGACGCCAACGAAGCCGCTTACTCAGCTGTTCTATTTTGGAGAATAATAGCGCCTAACGTGGATATTGGCGTATCGCTCAAAACAGAAAGTTTCTCCTGTATCCGCAGAAAACCTCAGGAGGCAGAAAAACTACTCATGTATTCAACACAGGAAGACTGCTTAATTATGCCGAAATACACAGTAAACAGTCTTCCGCTGACACATGTGTCGGTAGGCACATTAGACGAGCGAGATGTCCGTTGGACGCGTTGGTTGAAGGAGTACCTACCAGAGCTCAATACCGGCGGGAGCCCCATGGTCGCGAAGCAGTAGTACAAGTCAACGATCTACTACAGATAGTCGACCCCAACCTGCCACGTAACGTGTGGATGCGAGGCAGAGTCATCGCCACATACCCAGGATCAGACAACGTCGTGCGCACAGTGGACGTCCGGACCAAAGGAGGAATACTACGGCGAGCTGTAAGAAAACTGGTGATCCTCCCGTTGGCCGCAGACATCGTACCCGCACCGGAAAATGATGCGGCGAAGCCGCACGGCGGGAGTGATGTGCGGGATGGCCAAAGGCTAAACGAGCCGTAGGGGGTCTATGGCGACCCACATATTTGCTGGCTCGTGATTGGTCGTACCATATGGCCTGTGATTGGTCGACCAATCACGACGCTTTAATTATTATGCCCGAAAATAGTATAAATTGTACATAGTTTTAATAGAGGTCACTTGCAGTCGACCACTCGGAAAATAAACAAGTGAAAATACGAAGTGTTTTAGTTTTCTTAATACACACCAGTGTATAGTGAATGTACAGAAGCGTACATTTAATGCTCCCCACCCTTCTGTGCAGCATATCACGAAACAGAAGAAATGTTTTCGACCGTAGAAAATACAAACCGCCTCCGAAGAAACCTACAAGGAAAAGCTAAGGAAGCAGTAGAGGGCCTCCTAATTAGCAACGCGCACCCGGCAGAGATTATGAGGACTCTCGAATCGAGATTTGGAAGGCCTGAATCGATCGCTATGATAGAGATGGCAGCGCTTCGTGGACTGTCACGCCTCACTGAATCGCCGCGAGACATCTGTATATTCGCAACAAAGATCTCGAACACCGTAGCAACATTGAAAACGTTGAAATGCATAAACTACATGTTCAATCCGGAAGTTTCGAAGACGATCGTAGACAAACTTACGCCCACGCTACGCTATAGATTTTATGACTTCGCGAATACACAACCAAGGGAGGACCCAGACTTGTTAAAGCTAGAAAAGTTCCTTAAGAGAGAAGCGGAATTATGCGGACCTTATGCGCTACCGGAGCAGGTGACATCGCATACGCCTATCGTCGTACAGAAGAGGCCGCAAAGAATACACAACGTTACGGGAAAACGTACACGCCAAAGTGTCCCGTCTGCGAAGACGCCGGACACAACGCAACAGAATGTGAACAGTTTAAAAGTCTGGATGCAGACGCAAGATGGGAAACAGCCAAGTCCAAACGCCTATGCTTTCGATGTCTTCGTTACAAAAGCAAAATGCACAGTTGTCGAGCCAAGTCGTGCGGTATCAACTACTGCAAATATTATCATCATAAGATGCTGCACTACGACAAGGTGGCAGACATAAAAGACAAAGAAACTACAGAAACCATTAACTCGGCGTGGACTATTAAGAAGAAACAATCCTATCTGTAGATCATCCCGATACAAGTTAAAGGGCCGAAGGGAATATGCAACACCTTCGCCTTATTGGACGACGGGTCAACGATCACGTTAATCGACGACAATATCGCTAAGAGCGTTGGAGCAACGGGACCTGTCGAACCACTGAACATAGAAACTATAAGCGATAAGACATCAGAGTCGGCTTCGAGACGAGTAAGCATTAATCTAAAAGGACTCAATGATCACGAAGAGCAAATACAAGCGCACAGTGAAAACCTACGAGTATCGTCACAACGAATTTCTAGAGAGATGGTCGAAAAGTGCAGACATTTAACAGACCTTCAAGAGTACCTCACGTACGCAGACGTGAAACCAGGAGTGCTCATTGGCCAAGATAATTGGCATCTATTGATATCAACAGAAGTGAGGAAAGGAGACAGAAGCCAACTGGTGGCCTCTCTCACACCTCTGGGTTGGGTACTACACGGCAGCCAGAGTCGCAACATCGAGCGCAGCATCGACTTCGTCTCTCATATAACGGAGAGCTTGGAAGATAGCTTAGAGACTCTTGTTAGGCAGTGTGTTGCAATGGATACGCTCTGCTTAAGCAAAAGAAACCCACGACAGACCCAGAGCAACAAGCACTACGTGTCCTCAAGAAAACGACTACCGAAACAGAAAAGGGACGATACGAAACAGGTCTTCTATGGCGCAAGGAATCATTAAATGTACGCTTCTGCACATTCGCTGTACACTGGTGTGTATTAAGAAAACTGAAACACTTCGTATTTTCACTTGTTTATTTTCCGAGTGGTCGACTGCAAGTGACCTCTATTAAAACTATGTACAATTTATACTATTTTCGGGCATAATAATTAAAGCGTCGTGATTGGTCGACCAATCACAGGCCATATGGTACGACCAATCACGAGCCAGCAAATATGTGGGTCGCCATAGACCCTACGGCTCGTTTAGCCTTTGGCCATCCCGCACATCACTCCGCCGTGCGGCTTCGCCGCATCATTTTCCGGTGCGGGTACGATGTCTGCGGCCAGCGGGAGGATCACCAGTTTTCTTACTGATCGCCGTAGTATTCCTCCTTTGGTCCGGACGTCCACTGTGCGCACGTCGTTGTCTGGTCCTGGGTATGTGGCGATGACTCTGCCTCGCATCCACACGTTACGTGGCAGGTTGGAGTCGACTATCTGTAGTAGATCGTTGACTTGTACTACTGCTTCCCGACCATGGGGCTCCCGCCGGTATTGGAGCTCTGGTAGGTACTCCTTCAACCAACGCGTCCAACGGACATCTCGCTCGTCTAATGTGCCTACCGACACATGTGTCAGCGGAAGACTGTTTACTGTGTATTTCGGCATAATTAAGCAGTCTTCCTGTGTTGAATACATGAGTAGTTTTTCTGCCTCCTGAGGTTTTCTGCGGATACAGGAGAAACTTTCTGTTTTGAGCGATACGCCAATATCCACGTTAGGCGCCATTATTCTCCAAAATAGAACAGCTGAGTAAGCGGCTTCGTTGGCGTCGGTAAACACGTGTAGTTGTAACGAAGTAGCGTCGCTATAGCGCAGGTAGCATCTCGGGATTGCAACGTTGCGGAGATTCTTAAGGTGAGTCATCCAATCCTCCACTGATGCGCTAGACCTTCATCTATCTTGTCGTCCCACGACGTTCCTCTGCGCCATACTTCTTGAGGCAACTGTTTCGCCCTTATTGTTACAGGTGATGCGAGGCCGAGTCGGCCGAATAGTGACATCACTAGTCTAAGCGCTTCTCTTTGCTGGCGTAGCTCCATCCGCGAGTCTATTTGATATGCGCTGGAAATTTTGGTCGAAGATGAGTTCATCACCGCTGACCTTCAAGATTACACCTAGAACTCTTTCTGTCTGTTCCTCTGATTTATAGAGTTCTTTGCTTTCTGGTAGTGACTGTAGGAGGTCGGGTCCTTTGTGTAGCAGGTCTCCATTTATCGCTCGAGTGATGGCTGCGGCCAGTTGCGTGAAGCCTGACTGTGCTCCCGCCGGTGATTGACATGCATCTTCCGCACAATTGGTCGGTTTACGTTCCATACTGGTGATCGCCGGTGCTTCTGTTGGTTGAGGTGGCGCGGCGGCGGTCGCTAGTATAGTGGGTGTTTCTTGACTGTCCAACCATTTGTCTATTCGCTCATTTACTCTTGTGCCCGAGTATGCGAAGGCTTCGTCTGATACATCTTCTGTCTCTTCCGCTTCTAACTTCTTCACGGCTAGGCGTGCCGCGGCGTGCTCTGCTTGCAGGCGTATTAGTTCTTCCTTTGCTTTCGCTATCTTGAGTGCTCTGGTTTTACTGTAGGCGGACCCTCTCGCCCTTTGCTAAGCACTTGCGGTCCCTGTGTGTCGAGTTCTGTTGGACCGACGGCGGTGCTGTACTTCATTCTTACTGTGGAGGCTTCAGTTTCCCGAATACGCTCCCTCATCGAAGGTGGCGGCGCCCTTTACGGAGGGTTTAATCTGTTTCGCGTCGGCCGGAAATGTTGATGCGGCGGACGACGCGATAGTAAGTGCAACGGCAGCGGCACTTGCTGTTACGGAGGGGCGTTCGGCGGGGAACACCGACGTCACGGAGGCTGTGTGTTCTATTTCCGTCATGTCGGTTCCTGTAGCTATAGAGGCCGTGCTTGCTTCCGTAGTGATGCCAGTAGCCGAGGTTGTGGGCGGTTTGCGACCCTTTCCCTCAGAACGTGTTACCGGCATGACTTGCAATCTTCTGTATACGTCGTGTTCGATTTTCTTGTCTGTTATATCCGGCTCGAAGGACCATTAAATGTACGCTTCTGCACATTCGCTGTACACTGGTGTGTATTAAGAAAACTGAAACACTTCGTATTTTCACTTGTTTATTTTCCGAGTGGTCGACTGCAAGTGACCTCTATTAAAACTATGTACAATTTATACTATTTTCGGGCATAATAATTAAAGCGTCGTGATTGGTCGACCAATCACAGGCCATATGGTACGACCAATCACGAGCCAGCAAATATGTGGGTCGCCATAGACCCCCTACGGCTCGTTTAGCCTTTGGCCATCCCGCACATGTAAGACCATCCTCCGGTACCCTGGGTGGGCCCGGAGGGATGTGTGGGACTCGGCCTGGGCAGCCCCTACCCACTAAACCTTCCGCGAATGCCATCAGCCGTTATGAGCGGGGTGCCCCGGATCTGCCAGCGACATGACAAAATAATATGCTCCAGGTGAGACACGAACTCACAACACCGGAATTACTCACACGTTCACTGTCTTATAAGTACCGTGCCACTGGAGCTGTACAATAATATTACCTACTTACGAATATCTAGAACAATTGCGTTATTTTTAGTATATGTTAAAGTGTTAATATTTAAGAAGTTTAAATATCGTGGCCACATAAATCAAAACATTTTTTTAAAAAAATGCTAACAATACATATATTTTTCCACAAATATTACCATTCCAAAATAAGCTTCAGTTTGTGTTCACGTCAATATTAGAATGTTGGATTCGAATCCACGATCTTTCGATGCGCAGACCGGACCCTAAACCATTAGGCTATTGACTAACCTAACCTATGTATACTTCTAGTAAGCTTTAAAAATAAACTTATTTAAAAAATCGAAATTGGTTCATTAATATATATCGGTTCATACAGGCAAATTGAGAATATGGTCTTATGAAGTCGGTATTTAAACTCTTTCGTCGACACATTTTCCTTAACCACGATATAACTAATTGCAATTCACACAACACCGTCACCGGGGTACAAATCGTAAAGGATGTTATGCACTAACAATTTAACATTCTTTTGCACCACTCAAACCAAACGCTCATCGCAATATCCATCAAATTTTGTAATCGAATCCACATAACTAATTGCAGACAAAATTATCATATTCAGTATCGATAAATAAAAAAAACTGGACATGGAGGCCTCGTGTGAGAGAGAAGATAGACGCATTCGAGATGTGGTGTTGACGCTAAATGTTAGGAATCTCATGTACCGAGCGCTGCAGCAATAAATCTTGGAAGTGCTAAACATCAAGACTCATCTCTCCAGGATCTGCTTTCGCCGAATGCTTTCTTTCTTCGGCCACATACTTCGCCGCTAGCCGGATAGCCTTGAAAAGCTAATCCTGGTTGGCTGTGTCGAGGAAAGAAGAAGCCGAGGCACTAGATGGACGGACTTTATTCCAGTAGTTACTGGACTGAAACTCTAGGCAGCTTCACCTAGCCCAAAATAGAAGAGAGTGCTGATTAAGAGCAGCTCTCTTGGTGGTCACGACCCTCAGCGCCGAGGAAACGACAGAGAAAAAGAAATACAATAATAAAAAAATAAAACTATCTAAAAATATATTATTTACTCTTCACAATTACTTATGACTCTACAATTAATAGAATTTTACGTACACGTAACGTTTTTGGTATACTGAAAAAAAAACAAGTGTGCTTTAGACAACACGACTGAAATAAATCTTCTTTAACTCTATCTATAAGTATGTATTACATAATATTAATTTTTATATAAGTATATAAATTTAATTTTGACCAGAATAATAATTGGGACTACGAGACACTAAAGCGGAAGGCCAGCCTTACTCCAGATAGTCTGGAGAAATCGTAGCAGTGGCTGATCGAGGATGACATGGAACTAACAAAAGAAAAATTCTTTGGAGGAGGCTTTTATTCCATACAATCTTTTTAATTAATTTTAAATTGAATTTGATATTTATTATATATGTACTTGTATAGAATATAATAAAGCTTTATATAATTTAATTTATTTTTAATATATACACGATTGTTCAAGAAAGAACAAAAAGGAGCGCGCGCACTGCTCTCTTGCAACTGTTTTAGAAATACGAAACGCAACCCTCTCTTTCTGTCTTCAGTAACTTATATCTCCATCTCAATTTCCCTTCGCCCTCAATCACATTTTTCGTAACGAATTAACCAGCTTACTCCCTATGTCTTCCTATGCGTTCCACTTTACAGTATCACCCTCGGGGGTTCGAAGCCTATCCGGGCTTTAACCACAGTGTTTCCCTATTTTAGTTTCTTACGTACAAATAAGTCCATGTTAAAAAGGTATCCTAACCAGATTGACGAAAAGTGGACGGCTATTGCTGTCTCCGTCTACGCCACTAGAGTTAAAAGGACGTGAGAGACAAAGAGTATTTGCAAACTTATTTATTCTGTTTGCAAGAATCTGAGTACATGGTTACTAACTGCTTATCCATACTTATATTTAAAATATATTATATTAAAGAAACTGGCCGTAACCGATTAACGACAAATAAAAAAAACTTGATAAATGACTCGCTAACATCACGACTCTTGAGTTATTACTTGACTGTGATCGATGCAATTCACTCCAATAGTATCATGTTTACCAAGAGCAAATCAACTGCAACCGCAATTCAGAGCCGTCAATATGACCGATCAGACACAAAATAAAGCTTTTACTTCTTAGTCGTTCTGTCATTTCTGAGGATCGTGATCACTAGAGCCTCTTTTTTTTAATGTGTTGAAAATGGAGATCTGTCGCGACCCTTTTCTGATAACATCGGATCGGATATTTATGTATATATCTGTGATTGGGTAAATATTATTAAGAGCTTGTTTTGCCTCGATACTTAATTGTACTGTGTTGACGAAAGGAAGGAAAAGTCATCCATCATTAAGGCAATGTCATCTCGCGAGGTGACTAACCGAAATTCTAAATATACTGTGGTTTACGACAGATGGCGATTATATCGTCTCAAAATAACTACAACAGAATTTGTGAGAAGTGTGGTCATAATCAGCAAATTATGCGTAGCAGCATTATTTACGGACTGATGACAAAATCATGTTTACACCTATCCACCTTCCAGGTATTTAATTGGAGACATTTTTTTGTTACCTTTTATTGCAAAAACTAGACAAGGATTAGACATGATACTGTACTATAAGACGTGGTGTGTTGCGCAAAAGGTTTTACTATATATATTATTAACAGACTGCGCCCCACGGTTTTATCCGTGATTAAAAACGAACTAAATAAGATTTTTCTAAAATAAAAATAGATTTTTTTTTAATATTAAATAAAGCTCTTTTCTAATGTACTTTATTTTGTCAAAGAGAGTGCTACCTCTACAGTTACTACAGTGCTTTCATCTTACTAATATTATAATTTTTTATATGCTTGATTTAGGAAGGTGGCGTTGGAGAATCCTTGGCGCACGCGTCGTACACGACCCGTTGCATTGTAATTAGTTTCTCCGCGACCGCTGCGTCCCTGTTTCTTATGTAAAAGTAGTAGTTAACTGAGGCCAAGCTACTCCTTATTACATCAGCTATATGCCAGTGAAAATCCCGTCAACATCGGTAAAGTCGTTCCAGAGATTAGCCGGAACGAACAGGCAGGCAAAAATAGGTAAAAAAATATTTTGGTATATGTAACGAATATACATTCATATGCATGTAGTAATACGCGATTATTTTAATATGACAAACGGAAACTTAATATTATTTATTTGTATAGATTATTCTACTCATATCTAGCTTTTAAGTTAGATAAAAATTGCAACATTCCATTACAAATGCAACAAACAATCAGAAAAGACAGCAAGTCAATAAAGACATGTTAAAATCAGTTTACCAAGCACGTACTATGTACAATATAAAAACAGTATACAATAAAATATAATGACTCCTTAATATAATTAAATAATTTGCTATTGTGAATACGATATCAATCTTTTATGATGTCTAAGGACTCGTGTTCTATTGTTGGCAGTACGAAATTACCTGGTATAATACAAGGTCAGAAGCGGCAATTGGATTAGAATTTTAGTCGGTCTTGGTTTGGATTCGCAGCGCGCCGGAGGCCGGAGTACTACGCACGTGTCATTCGATACGCTTTCGCTTGGAGGTTGCGTATCGATTAATAAAATTGTGTGCCTATTTATTTATTACTAGTCGCTCTAGTCGAAATTAATCCAGAAATAGGAGCATTGAAATCACTAATTATACATTACCAGCCTTACAAATAAACGTGGTATAAGTATAGGAATAAACTAATAATAAGTAATATTTGTACTAATAAACAAAGAATACATTATACCTTGTATAACGTTGACGTTTCTGTTCATATAACCGTTATTCCAATGTTATAACGACGTACACCCTTGTTTAAGTCCACTATAACATTTATAATACGGTTTGTGTTTTTGTACGCGCATTTAAATTAACTTATAGTGGAATTAAGGACAATGGAGGAAAGAGTAAATGACTTAATAAATATAATTCAGACTCAAAAGACAGACTCAGACATAATAAGTAAAAATGTTTAAAAGATGGGAAAACCATTTTGATTAAAAATCGGTGTTCTAAAAGTGGTGTAATGTTTCTAGACCAATTATTTGGAAGGTTTCTTACTATGGACAGGCGTGGAGGTGGATTATCTCCCGATATATTGATAGATACCATAGACTAAAATTCGTTTTAGACACTTTTCTATAGTTTCTCGTTGTGCATATTGACGTAACGGAAGAATAGATAAACCATAGTTATTCAGGATTTATTTGTGGTCAACTATTCTTAGCTTATTTCTGGTTTAATTACACCTAATATAAGGGTGGAATAAATATGTTATAACTCATTTTTAGTTGTAGGATGTTACTATTTGGCATAGTTACTTAACCGCTGCCACGCGACCATATAGCAACCGTATGTATAGGTATCAAACATATGGTAGTGTGTGTAATTTTTCTTTATTGACGTAATGCATTTTGTATGCATAATTTTAAAGAGATATATTATTCTGCATTCCTCTATATACACGATAAGTTAGGAAAATTTCATGCTCCTCTGGTACCGCGCAATTTACGTCAAAAGGTGCACGAAGTTTTTGCTTCACGTATGAATATAATAATTACTATAAGTTAGAGTAGTAGCTGAATGGTAAAAACATTTACTGATAACATTTTTCGATTTCTTACGTACAAAACGACACTCAATTCAAGTATATATATTTTTCTGGTGAGACACCATAATTATTTAACTTAAAGTAAAAACAATCTATAGACTTAAAAAAAAATACTACAAATTTCCAGGTTAGTAAAATGGAAATAATGTCAAACAAGCATAAAGTCGACCGCCCCGTGAGACCCTCACGCGTAATAAACTTTACTAAATAGATTAAACAGGCACAGGTATATAGAGTAGGCTAAATGAACAGACCGTTGGTTACAATTTAATTATTGTAATATTGTAGGTATATACGATAATTAATGGTTTTTTGTATGTAGTTACGCTTCTAATAATTAAGTTTGGTATGAATAAAGAGGCGTAAGAGTTCATGTCGCAAAGAAGCAATTCTTAAAAATGTGTTAGATGTGCTTCAATAGAAAAAGATTAGAAACTGTTCGATAAGTATGGTTTGAATGTCGACATAAATGAGAAATGTCTGCTTGAGAGATTTAGTTTTTCTTATACCATTTTTTTTTATTAACGGGGAGGAAATCTTCAAAAAGATACCCCGTCTTCTGGGCGGGAGGGCGGCGGTTATGTGGGCTCTATTGAGAACAACACGGCGCAAGGGCCCTCAGAGGGGACCTTGGCCGGGACTGTTGCTCAAGGCGCGTCAGCATTCCAGTTCGAGGTCGCCCGAGGGGACCGAACCACTACTCGAACGGAGACGAAGAAAATTTATGATGCAAAATGTCAGTTAGTGATGGTACGGAAAACCCTTCGGTAGATTGACCACATACTAAAAAGCGTTCAAAATGTTAGTTAAGTTAAATGTCTGCGAAGAGGTATGGATATGGTAGAGGTGAGAGCTGATAATAATCCCTGCCTACTTTTTGGATCAATGGCACGTTAATATTCAACTACCTAAAAACAACATATTTATTTGTCACTTAATAATGATTGAAGCTTATTATCGGGTACAAATATTAGCAAACAACATTGTTATAGTGGATTATAGGCACTTATTTGTTTGATAATATATTGATATAGAATTGCGTTGCCAAATTGGTAAAAAAAAATGGCGACAACCACTTAAGAGTATAGGACGGGGAAAACACAAGATAAAAAGATAAGACAACTCTCAACGTAAGGATCGGAAAACGGAACGTACAAGCCATAATCACTAAGCTATCTTCTCAAACTTAATAACAGACCCAATCTTGGGCCTTTCGGTTTTCTACAGATTGCATTTTGGAGTGTGCTCAGGAATTACATGATCTAGATCCCCATCCCCGTTACACACAATCGGACTTCAAGACGTACTGCAGAATTTCATCCTTTTGTTGGGAACATCCCTCAAACCCGAACGAAGCGCTTTGCTTCATGTTTCATTGTTCGTACAGCAAGGGACTGGAATAGTTTGCCCGCGTCTGTCTTTCCTTCCTATTACAATGTGGGTATATATAAATATTTAATATAATTCTCACCATATATTAAATTATTCATTTGTCTCCGTATTCATTGTCTTCTATTCTCTTCTCGAGCGGGTGAAGATCATTACCTACGCCTATGTACATATCAGTAAATACAATGTCATTCTTATCATTTAGGGATTTATAATACTTCATTATTCTTCAATACACCCCATTGTACTTCAATATGGTTCATAATGACAAATATACACAACCCATGTGTCAATTTAAATTTGGGTCGTCACAAAACAACAGGATTACTCGCCAGGTCAATCTGAAGATTCCCTGAAAGTTTCATTGCAATCGGTCCAGCCGTTTCGGAGCCTATACGGAACAAACTCACACCCTTTCTCTTTTATATGTTTTTCTATTTCAAATTCTTTTCAAAAAACGTAAAGTAAAAGGAGATCGTATATGTATCGGTACAAAGAAAAGCCTAAGAGAAAAGTAGTGGCATTGCATTTCCTAGTCTTGTTCACGGCCGGTGGAGCGTCTCCATTGTTCTTGTAAAGCGACACCGGCCCTGGTTCACGCCGCAACGCTCTGGCGCGCACGCTCTCGCCTTTGAATCCTGCCAAGGCGATATCGCTGCAACACTGCCCGCGCATAATAAAACCGGTCCCATTCGACAAAGGTGGTAACTACGTCACGAACACGCGTAACTCATTCGCGGGTTATTTTCCAATTCAAAGCCAGCGCTATTCAAACTTCGAATACAGAGATTTATTTTTTTCACCGTAACTCATATAATAACTTGTAGGTTTTATGGAATGAAATAGTTCAATAACTAGTACACTCGCCTTTGAGATAGCGTAACGTTGTACTAAGAATATTTTAACGAATATCGTAACAACTACGCGTCCTCACAATCTTTATATAAAATTAATTAGAAGTCATTACAAACTAGTAAAGATAAATTATTGTTTACAATGCCAGGTCTTTGTGATGTTCAATTAAATTATTAATTATGAATTAAAGATACAATAAGGTTCAGGTAAATCACCAAGACATCACTGGAAGTAGTTATTGTGCATAACAATAGCTGGGTTCCATGTGTTGCTAGTTAACACTCATGAGCAAGTGCTGTGAAGCGTTCGTAACATCGAGAATTTAAAATCAGATTTTCAATTCTAAAACTAAACTTTATATTTTTAATGAGCCAGTAATCACAAGACCGAAAGGTCAATCATCCTCCGTGAGGGCGCGTATAAAAGGAAATTCCCCACGTTATAAGAAGGTAACTGAACCGACCGACATTTTTACAGCGGTATGCTGCGAGGGCGTGGTACATTCCCGAACAAGCCTAATGCCATATACAACTTTTAGTTTCAACATGAGCCTACCATTTTTATGAAGGTCTCAAATGGAACATCGCATAGAAACAGACATTATTTTACTAAACTTGTACTCTACGTCATTTACAGTAAAAAAAACAATATCACTGTTGCCGCAATGTGATAGCTTTGTGTTTGTGGGAACAATAGAAAATCTTTACCTCACCGTGTTTACTCATATTTTACTTACTTAAAAGAGGGATAAGAATTAAAAATCCTAGAATATTTGACCATGTAAGTATAGGAACCAAAAAAATCCTGTCACAAAATACCTAAGAAATTAAAACGGTGAAGCTAGTTTGAGAAATAATGGCTTACATATTATAGCTTCATTCTAAATGATTTTAGTACTTACTACGTCTTCCACACTTATTACAAGTACGACCTGAATTTTTAGTTAATTTCGTTAAAGGTATACAGCGTACGGCAGTGACCTATTTATCAGTTGAAGCGATAAAAATATCATTCCATGGAGAAACGAGGGTTTTATCGCGGCAACGTAAGCACACAAATTTAACGCAATCTATAAAAGTTAATGTTTCCTTTTTTAGATCATTGACTAAAAAAAATATTAATAAGCTTTCACGCCCTTTTAACCCTAGCTGTGTAAACAGAGATAGCAATCGCAATCCGCTTTTATCTGCAATTAGGTTATGGCATGCTCTTCGTAAATTCGGGTTCAGAAGAGACAATGGTGGGTGGTCTTGTCGCCATAAAAATGTACCCGCGAGGAAGCACAGCTTCGGCTCAATGCAGGGGCTCTGGCGCGTTCTACCGGAGATCATGAAAGCCCTCACAATGTACCTACGATAGCTATGGGTGCGGTTTCAGTGAGTTGAAATCAGAAGAGAAAGCGGGGAATCTTTGAGGATACCCCGCCTTCTTTTCGATAACAAAAAAAGAAAAAAGGGTCGCATATGACTACGATTTCTACCTGGTTAACATACACAAACGTTAATTATAATTATTTTTAAGCCTACACTACACTACTGCAGCACTACACCACTACTATAGGTGATTAAAGTAACAGCGTATATACGTCTTACCGCAATATAAAGCCTGGTAAAATTGACACTTAAAAATAAACAAGACTTTAGTTAATATAATTGTTTACTTTAATCAGTATGACATTGCCCTAATAGCTTAATGGCTAAGCGTGCGACTTTACGATCTTATAGTCGTCGGTTGGAATCCTATCCCGATTATACCAAAAAAATTCCGCTTTCCGGTGTCTCACATATGAAAATCACTCGTAATGATAACTTTTGTTTTCATTTTTTATGCTTATTTTTTTGTAAATGAAAAGAATTTCTGATTTTATAAATGAATATTTTCATTACATTTATGCTAAATTATGGATTATGCTGTCCACATAGCGCAGTGTGAACAAGCCTAAAAGGCACACTTTATCATAGAACTGCATGTTGGCACAATTCCACGCAGCCACGGACGTCACCAAAGTCAAAATATAAATTAAACGTAGGAAAACGGGCGAATGAGTGCATCTATTTACGCAAACGTTCACGCCACGTTGATGCAATAATAAACACTAACTCCCGCCGTATAAAGAGGTAAGCAGAGACTACATTTTGTTAGATTCAGACACATCACTCATGCTCTACAATTCTCTTTACTGAGAAGACTTGCGCCTACCAGTGGGACACATAAATATAGGCTGTAACTACTACTTCTATTAGTGGCATTTAAAGTTAGTGTAGCAATGTCCCTCAGCTAATGCGTGGAAAAACAACCGACCAAGCCGAGGTTACCCCTTACTGGGAAGAAAAAAGAATGTAGAAGCTAGAACTTTGCAATAAAACTGAGAACTGCTTCAGCTAGGGCGATTACTCTGTTCGCGACAGCATTCCGCTGGCGCCCTAAAGGGCCGTACAGCGACTCGATCGGTAGCTTTTATCGGAAAGTATTCAGACATTCAATAGCTAACAAGCTTTAAGTGGAACTTCGGTGAGCGGTGCTGGGAGAAGAAGTGGCCAAGAAACTCCAGCAATACTCCTAATATCTAACGGGTGGGACCTTTGCATAAATCGCAATAAGATTACTCCCAACCTCCCACGGTCGCAGCAGGACGATTTGTTATTTTGTCAACTTCGCTACACTCCGAATTATGACGGAAAAAAATACTCGACTGACAGGAAAAAGTATATCGCACATCAAATCAAATCCGCTGGTATGTATATCATAACTTTCCCTGACGCACAATAGATTTTCTCCGTTTCTTTTTATTCAATTATACATTAAAATATATTTAATAAAATATCAAAGCATTTTTTTTCATTACAACTTCATGACTGATATGACTTGAATATAAGTGTAGAAAGAGTATACTGAACGACGTACGTAAACAATAGCACTGTTCGTATCGTATATCGCTAACTGTACATTATGTCACCTAATCTAGCTATAATTCTTCGTCATGATCAACTTTCATCACTAGCAGTTAATTACGTATAAGGATATGTAACAGTTACATAAGGCTGAAACTTGTAAGACTTCTAAAAGCCGGATCGTGGTTTGCTATTACGCCCACCGGCAACCGTATTTAAAGGAAACAATTAGTCCAGAAACTAACTCACATTAGATCGGAATTGACAGTCAAGGTCAATATATTTTGTTATACTTTCCACTTACAAGGCATCTGTTACATATCACGACAGTTACACAATTCTTATTTAAGAAAACACAAGTGGTTGGTGGCCCATAGATTCTACAGCAGTTACACATCAATCCAGCGCCCCGACTCTATCACAATCTTTTACAGTCATATCAATGATCATTCCATCATTACCAAACACGTCAAATACTAGTACACGCACGATTGACAAGCCAGTACGCCATTGGTAGACTATAGTGGCACCAATGAAACAAAAGATTATTAAAACTAGCAAATATCGACCACTATGATCCCAATGAATGTGCACAGGCCTTCTCTGTAAAAAACTCGTTCAAAAGAGACGTATCGAGAGCTAAACTCTTACAATTCTGGTGTAATTTGTCGCAATGATCACTTAACAGGTGAGCCCCGCTTGCTCCTTTGTGTCATCTCCCATAGAAAGAGAATTTAATAAAAAAGAAAGACATATAGTTCAGCTCTGAACGATGGATGTGGTTGAGATAACAATGAATTTATCGATCAATATTATTTTATCCGCAAGTACAACACTATCACCTCTAATCAGATATAACAACAAGGCGTTTGATGGCAACACGATAAAATACAAATATACAATAGAAAAAAACTTAACAACTACTGAAACTACCAACAATTCTCTGTTGTTTAAAGTTAACGATCTATTATAAAAGTACACATATGTATAAGCTATAAGTAATTATAAGTTTCATAAATGCTTTACGTCAATTAAAGATAAAATATAAGAATGTGAGATAGTGATTGATTCAACGTAATTCAATCTTCAAACATTTTGTATATATATATATATTGTGTTGTCACTACTCGTACTGCACGACATAACATTTTGCGACATAAGATTTCCGTAACAAATGGAGCATAGATGCGCTTGACCTAGAGGACTATGTAGGTACAAACCACGAATTTCCATTCCCCACGCTCTTGGCACACCTCTAACGTTTTTTTTTCACATGTCATAGATTCATCTGTCAGGACCCCACCCCTAGCGAGATAGGAAGAGATATCTTTCGCTTTCGGCTCTTTACCAAGCTTATTATGTCCCATATGTGACAGGTGAATGAATGAAGATACTTTATTGCACAACCATTAATATATTATGTACATCGTAGAAATGATAAATTGTGCATATCGATATATTACGATATAAATGCATGCGCACTGTGCGGTCTTATCGCTAAGGGCGACCTCTTCCAGACAAGCTATGGATGGAATAAAATTTGTTGAGGTTGTTGAGTTTGTAACTAAAAAACCGAACAAGTGGTAATTCGTTGGTCTGGTACCAATGACGATTGGGATCGAAACCACGATTGTCAAATTGTAATTAGAACCGCTCTACTAGGCTATCACTGCTATTCTTCTACTGTATTTCAGATATAAATAAGATTCGAGTACTTTTGACGTTGACCTTCTTTGATACTTTACTAATGCGGTCTAACACTTGCTGGGATCCACAACTGTACTAGATTAGATTACATTTTACTCGTCTGTATCGTAGGAGGCGACTAAAAGGGCCTCGGGTTCACAAGGCGACAAGGATGGAGGCCTTTGTCGTCCGCCAAGGTGGACCCGAAGAAGGCAACATTGGCTAGCCCGTGTCGACTTGCAGAGGGCACAGGGAGGGAGGGAGTAACCTCCCCCCCGGTATGTGCTCTCCTTGAGCACAGTGCAGACAAAAACCAAATTTTACTCGTCTAGCCTACTTCTACTAGCTTTTACTCATGTCAGACTCAACCATTATACACGCTAACAGCACCGAAGCATACCTTACCCTATTCTACATTAGAACATCCAGTTTTAAGCTACACTTTACCCTTATCACACAATTTCCATGCCTATCATCCAGTCACGCCCAGCAGGCTCCTTAATAACGGCAACTCGACGATAATGATTTTACTCTCACGCTTATTCTACCATACCAGACTCTCACTTTCATCCTCCATAACAATGTAACATTTTTTTTATAGAGAATAGGCTCATGTTTGGCTTCTATCTTGTTTGATGGAAGGCGAAGATAAAGCCTAGGATGGAGCACGTGAGCCTATAAGGTGTCTGTTCACATTGGACTTAAAGGTGTCCAGATTGTAATGGAGATAGTGGCAGTTGTTCTTCTACATTTAAGATTTTGTATTGAAAGATCTCGCGTTTAAAGATTTGGTGGCAAAAGAACATTATGTAAAAATGAATTTGCGTCCCTCAAAAATAAAAAAAGATAGAAGAAGCTACAAATCCAGATTCTCATAATTGAATTATCATCTGCGCTTTTAAATTCCGAACACAGTAATGTCTCCTTACTACGGCTTTATGGCAGCAATAGGCGGTGAGATGATGCTTACCACGGACGAAAAATTTATGTTTGTGTCAGTTCGAGAACATTCCATGTGTAACATCGATTATCGTATAGCTCAATTTGTCAATGGTAACAGAGTTTAATGCTCAAACTGGACCCCCATTATCACTTTGTGTGGCAAGTTTCCGTTTCGGGAGTATAAAAAAAATACGCCATTTTGAAATATTAGTATATGTAACAAATACTTATCGTTGTCAATACCCTACGATGCTCATTGTAGAGTAAAACTGCAATTTTAAAACGTTGTTTATGGAACATATGTATTTAAGTAATATTCTCTTAAACTTAATAATGATGAAGTCATAACATAAATACATTTGTCTACGTTTATAAAATAGAGCAATACTCCAAGTCACACACTTTCCAACTGTTGTTAACTATCACAGCGGGAGTATGCCGCTTGCGCTGTTTGTTTTGGCAGGAACGGGAGCTTGCCACTCACGCGGATATAATCTAAATGCTAAATGCTGCCGCACGACGAGATTTTTTACAAGTATTTGTTTAGATTTGAAAAATACTTTTAACGATTTACGGAATATGTTATAAGTCATGTTTAAAATAAAAATATTTTTTCACTCGATCGATTAGACTGCTATTTATTTATTTTTTAACATTTAACCATTGAACATAGCTTGATAACTGTGTCATAACATTTTGCGTTGCATTCCTTTATTAGTCCTTGACACGGTATAAGATATATTTACGCTTGCTTATAATTGGACGGTTCCAGAGTAATTGCTTACGAATTACTTTATTGTAGTCAAGAATCAATTTCGAAGAGAACTTTTAGTTCTCAAAAACTCTACACAAATACTTGCTGATCTTTTATTTTGGATAAAAAGATTGGTTTTCAAATTGTATTTACACCGCACATCTCTTGTATTTAGCTGCCAAAGAGACATATCCTCTGTCCGTCGTACCCTTGTTGTTGTTACGAATTTAAATAAAAGAAAAACAAAGTTTCACCTCGCTCCACATCCGCAGACAACAACAACTTGACATAATATTTAGCATACGTCAGTTCGCGTACGGGAGCAGCGAAATTGTGTTTTTTATAATTTCGCTATATCACAGTAATAACTGAGCCCTGCGGTGTTACCGCGATTACAAACTATATTCTTTGACATAAGGATCAAGCTATATTGTTAAGCTTCATCAAAATCCATTTAGTAATTTTTACGTGAAACAGCCACAAGTTCACATATATCTATACATTCTTACAAACTTTCACGATTATAATATTAGTAGGATTTTACTGTGACACGACAATTTGACAATCTACATAGATTGGCTAGAGAAGCTGGCCTTTACTGCTTCACCGGATTGAGAGGTGGCTTAGCTCTTAGGTCGCTTAGCCTGAACCTCTATCGCTAGTAAATCGACACAAGGATCCCCCCAGTGAGGGGTAACCTCGGCTTGGACGGTTGCTATTTCACGAATAATCTAAGGGACATTCAAAAACTATCTCTGCCCCGAATCTGCAATCCTAAATGTGTCAAAATGTACGTTGAGTGACCTCACAGTGGCCGATTTTTGCTAGTTTCGGTAATCTGGTAGTTCAGAATTGTTTTTCACTGGCACACCACTGTCACTCCAATATTGTTTCATCTGTACATATATATAATCTCTTAAAAAATCATAATCGACTTTATAAATGACGACGCTATGATTGAACAAACAAAAATACGGAACTACAGACACAATTTTACACTGGCAATAATTGTTTTTGAAGTCGGTCACAATACTGTGACAGCGAAACTATTTGAGCATCAAACAATTAGTGTGCAAAACGAGTTGTTACGAAATTCTTATCAAGACCATTAATAATGAATTGCTCCAAGCTAATCCAATTTAGTGGTGGCATAAAAGGAATTATTGTATGCGGCTTTTATCTCCACTTCAAGTCTATCGAATTTCCTTCAGACTTTTTATCGGATTTTATCACACTTCGCTCACAACTTTACAGCATAACCATAAATTTACGTCAATATATTTTATTGATTTCATATTTTCTATTTATCCATATCTATGATTGACAAATATATACATACAATATATCAATCCCGTCCCTCGTATTCAGAGGCAACATTACGCTTCGTCGTTCATGATGCGTGTAGCGAAGGACTGGTAACAAAGTAACCAATATGGGCGTGGCCTGTGCGAGTATCTTGTAGGGGCCTTTAAGAGAATACTGAATATGCATTTCGTAAATTTGTGATTTTTACTATAACATAATTTCAACAGTTATCTTACAAGCATTTAAATATAATTTAAAATAATCTTATTCTCAAATTATCGAATACTTTAACGCGAGAAGCTAAGAACACTAACAGAACTAAGAACACAGTGACGGTGGCGATAAACCTTGCCATAGACCTTTTAAATCATGATAATACCGCGCCCTTAAACGATTAAAAGCAAAAAAACTGTTAATTTTTTAAAAAAATTTTCAACCTATTGCCATAAACCCTAATGACTGGTAAGTTTACCTGGAACGGTTGAATAATTCGACTTAACTCTCCCAGTTCTATAGTTCACACGTATACGCAGGTTATAATAGCCTACAGATTCTAGTGGATTTAAAAATCTGTTTACCTGATCCAACGTCGTTTACAGTTACTTACATTTAATTTTAAGACATTTTTGGTCCTTTTTTATGTAGAGAAATACAGAGAGTAACACAGTGGATGGGTGAAACGGAGCGTTCAAATTAGGCGGAGCGACCACATGTGCGTTTATTTAACCCGATTTGGGATTACCGATAGATGTAAATAACACGAGAATTTTAGTTTTTGTTTAAAAAACTGTACCATCTGTACGCTCGTCCTGTAGTTGAACTTAAACAACTCAATAAATAAATCAATTGGAAAAGCACTTGTGCTCATGTTCCGCAAGGGCACTTGTTACGAATAAAATTTTGCATGATTCTGAAGCAACATCAACTAATTAATATATCGACGAAGGAAAGCAAAAGGCGGAAAAAGACACGTCTAAAATATTTGACTTGTAACAATTAGATGAAAAATATAGAAAATAGAATTTTCAAGATTGACACATCTCTTTTATTTTTTGTACCGTAAAACGATTTTCTTTTAGTAAAACTCTAGGTTAATGCCGTGGTACAATACTTATTCAGCAAAAAATAATAAATATTGTGTCCAAAAACGACAGCTCTTGGTCCACAAACACGAATCTTATAATTTTTTTTTTAAAAGTTGAAATGGTTTTCGGCTCTGGTAAACAATTTCTTTTTTGTGCGTTACTTCGTTTTCATTTTCCAGCGTCGATATTCTCTCCGATTACGGTTACCTTTAATGTGGCTGTTTTAGTATGTGTGTATAAATAAATAATATAGCTCTAAGATTTAAACTCTATTATAACGCGTAGATGCCTACGAGACATTTAAACCGGAAGCTGGCCCATAGGGCCTAATCACTACTAGATCAGACGTTTCAATGATAAATATTTACATATATATTTTATAAATTCATATTCTGATACGACGTACAAACACAAATATGTTATATTGGTATATCAAGAGCAACATACTCGTAATATTTCTTAAGTCCGTACGTACAGTGGTCACCCAGTCTACATACTGGATGTCAAGCGAGTGACGGTGACTACTTATAAACTTTTTATAATATACCTACATAAATTTGAACGCAAGTCTAACACTTGCATATGTATGGATCATTTTTGGAAGAGGCTAACGTCTAAGTTAGTCACAGCCTAAGACGTTAGAAAATCCAAAAAAAGTTCAATTCCATTTTATTTTATAATCACATTGTATTAAGAGTAATATAAGTATTTTTTTATTTGGTTTCAATGAAAACATTTTTGGTTTTAAGTGTAAATGGTATTAAGTTTATGAATAGGTGTGAATCTCTATAAGGAAGAAAATTCATCGCGGAACATATTTTTTCGACAAATTTGTAATTGAAAAGTGTATGTATTATTTTATACGGTTAAGCTATTTTAACAAAGACTGCAAATGCGTTCCACTTTAGGCATGAAAAGGACTAATCGAAGCCACTAATCATTGAAATGTTATGTTACAGGAGATGTTCTGTTAAGACGTGCCACTTTCACCGTTGACCTGTCATTAGTATGACTACCTATTGCAGTACAAGGTTTTAACCGCCTAGAATTCTAAGTAATTATTAGTCAACAAAATATACCTTTTAACTGCAGATTCAGCACGAAGTTAAAAAAGAAGATAAGAAATCCGATAAAGTGTTGTCTTTCTTCATCTTAATACTTGAATAAAAGCACGTGATGTGACGTCAAGTTTAAGCAACGTATGTGTAATCTACGTTGAAGCGTAATTTCCTGATCTTCATTACATACAATATATTCTTTATTTATTATTAGCCTTTATAAATTTATTAGCCTGAGTAGTGTATCTATGACTGCTCCAGTACAGAAATGATCAATGTTAATACTATACACATTTTTTTTATATGAAAAGCGGCAAACGAGCATACGGCTCACGTGATCTTAAGTGATCACCGTCGCCCATGAACATCCACAGCACCAGAGGAGCTGTAGGTGCGTTGCCGACCTTTGAGATAGGAATAGGCTCGTTTCTTGAAGGTCCCTAAATTGTAAACGTTCGGAAACACCACTGGCGACAGTTGATTCCACAAGTTGACAGTACACATATTTTCAACGAGCTTATTAAGACCAAACGTTACAGACAGAAGTGTAAGAATAATAACAAACGATTTCCTGTATGTAAGAGTCTTAGAAAACATTCAATCATTAACATCTCACTTAAATTCTCATCCCTCACAAAGTTATAGATATAGAAACATATGAGCAATGTATCTAAATATAAATAAGCTCTCACATCCTTTTTTTCACTAGCGGGACAGGCAGACAGCTTCCGCCGTTAGATTTTCACCAAGCCTATTATGCGACAGGGGGTGGACCAATCGCGTTACACAGGATTTTTTTATTTTATTTAGTAATTTTTTGCATATAATACAAATTAAAAAAAAAGTATGTTGAGCTAAAAAGCTGTATTGAAATATGTGTCGTGAATTACACGGTATCAGTAAATTAGAAAGTAAAGTAATTGTGGCAAACGTTTGCCAGCCAATTTAAGTTCACAGTTAATTTGAACCTTAAAGTATATCATTATAGGACATACAGAGAAAAACATACGAAATGTGTCATAAAAATGTAAAATGAACTGATTATAAAAGTCAATTCTTCGAACAGGTTTTCATAAACGACCAATAAATGAATCCTACCGTTTTTTTTCGTCAGTATCGCAACCGGTTCTATGGCTCTATCGCGACTGTGACGAACACCAGCGTCGGGGTTCACAGTGTAAGTACCTCGCCGACGTAGCATAGTTCCAGATCAACTCCTGACCACTATACGTGCAACCACTGACGCACTTCACTGACCACATAAACATCGTCCCACACAACACACTGCAATCACTACCTCCAACAAACTGGGTCCACGAGTACGTGTCCACTATGACGGAACATTGTCCAGTTTCCCGACTGGCGGATACGCAAGTGTGGCCGTTAGGAAGTGGGTTAACGAACCGATTGGCAATTTAGCAACATGCACTGTCCGCAGAGACCACGCCGCTCGACTGTGACCGGGCCAAGCGAAAGGCGTCGTGGAAACCGAGAGTGCGTTGGCACGGTTATACCGCGAATGACAGGATGGAGCGCACTTGACGCGACCGCGAGATAGCGAGATCGCCGTCAGTCACTGATAACTTGCCCGATAACGTAGACAACTGACGACGTCGGCCTTACTAGTGTTCATTGGAGACAGGAACAGATGCATGGTTGTCGAACATTTCCGGAACATTAGTTAATTGATATTAACGTTAAAATAATCGATATGTCAAGTGTGGATTCAATTCACTTCGATTTGATGCGGAGTAGAGTTAATTACCAGTGCTGTGCAAGCAAAATACAGCTTTGTTTGTTTGCTATTGATAGAAAAAACTATATTGGTTAATATCTAGATACAACAGCTCTGTAAGTCGAACATTAAAAAAAGATCTCATATGTATATAGAGTTTACGACGTACAGAGAATTTTGACTTTCGTATTTTGTAAGAAAATATTCGATTTGTAGACGTTAAGACTCATAACTGATTTTAAATTAGAGATAAATTAAAAAAAAATTAAACAATGTACGTAACATTTTGGCATGTTTCAAATTCGGTAACTTATTTTTACAATCCTAGTAAATGCTATGAGGTATATAGGTCTCGCTTTCGGGTAGTGAAGGTTTTGGGGCACAAAAGAAAGGGAACAAACAATTTTCTCGAGTTATGGGTGTTTTAGACTTAAGAGGTTCTACTATTATTTACTATTATTTATATTAATATTGTAAATAATAGTGGAATAATAATATATAAACTAAATTTTAAATAGGATTTTTTAATAACTGGATTAGTGACTGACATTCTTTTGAGAAGGATCTAGGCCAGGAGGCAGCTATAATTTTTGGGAGAGAAGACCTAGCTCTTAGGGCAGTTCATAGGTATTAAATAGATACAATGAGGCATATTCTTCCGCCAAGTAGTGCTTACTCTGTTACATCTTGAAGAATGCTGTAGCTAATAAAATAACTAAAGATTCAGATATACCATTGCATCAGTTGGGAAGATTTTATGGTATATTATTTAATCCTAGGTTCTATTCATCTAAGAAAATTCTATCCATGTCATCACTTTATTTAAAAAGATTCAATCCATGGTTCTCTTTCAACAGTTTTATATCATGACACAACAATTTAACTAATCTAAAATATCTAATGGTAAATTATCAGCATAAAAATATTAATTTAACAAATAGTTTAATTATAAAATAATTTTACATGGCACATTAAAAATATAAAAAATCTGGTGTGTACTACAAATTTGGCCAAGCCAATAGAGCATTCGGTAAATGTGATATACATGTATATTTTTAGCAACTTAAAAGGGCAAACCTCTATGGTGAGGATAGAAATTCAACTAAAAGTATGAAAAAATGCCTATGATAAAATACAAAATATATACTTAATATAAATACACATATATAATATAAATTACATATCTATCTACACTCATTTATTGTAGTATTAGTATTAAAGTTTGTTCACTGTAAACGCATTTAAACATATTCTAACTGCATTACATCTAAAATATAATTTCCAGAACAGAACAATTGCGATCTCACTTGTTATCCACGAATGGAGCCAAGGTTACACTGCAATGTTATTAAAAATGCAAGGCTCCCTCGACGACTTAGTTGTTAAGGGACACAGAGTCTTCTGAATTTTTTAACATTCCAACTTACACTTTCCAACTACGACTTTCTCCAATGTTGCCAAAATAGACTAAAACTACATATTTATGTATGGAGCAGAGCCATTATTGCAAGAATGAAGCTACCAGGACATGCTTGTCTGGAAAGTAGCATATCTATTTCTGTATTTCATGCAAACCAGAGATTACTTATTCATTGGTAATGCTATTAACATTTTCTAACTTCCTGACAGTTAAAAGAAAAAAATGCCTTATTTATCATCAGGATGTTTTTGACCACCTTAGAGCATGGGTCCTCAAGAGAGAACTTTTGGCTTTCACCAATACTCTGAGCTTATTATCATGGTGACTTAGGCTGCCTTTGGAAGGACTACAAAAAATTCTTGAGACTAATTATTGCCACTTGGAGGAAGCATTGGTGCAAGAAGAAGTGATAAAAGAAACTGCAATGGTATTATGCATTAAAAGGGGAAAAATCTACATATAATGAGGTGGAAATGCTGTTAGAAAAACCCTTTTCATTGCTCTGCTACATATTTTATTAATATTGACCAGAGCAAAGCATAAATATGATGCAATACATCACAATGAATGGTCTTTGTATATAGGTGACTATAGAACTTCCAGGTAAAATAACATGTTTATTAAAAAAAAACATATGTTATGCAGAGGCCTAGATTATAAAACAACAAGTTTTAAAAATATCTGTGAAACATGTCAATACAGATTAAAAATAAATATGACCTTTAATATACAAAAGGTTAATGAGGACAAGGGTTGGGTTTTTATATGCAGTGAACTAAATACTAAAAAATTACTAATTTAATTAATATAATTTTGTAACAACAATTAATAGCAATGTACTCGTAGCAATACTGGAATTCTCTGTTACACATACTGAATTCAATTCTTGGTGAAGGAAAATCATTCAGCAATTGAAAACATTATTATTGAGATACTTAAAGTTGCCTATGTTTTCATCATTGAGACTGCATCAGAACGACCCAACTCTTACTGCAAATACATTGTTGGATTAAACATATCAAGGACAATACACAGCTCCGGTGTTCATATAGTTACTTAAAGTTTCCATGTGGCATAGTTCATGTGAATTAGATAAAATAACCAAAGGGATTATTGGAAAAAATGTATATTGAATGACATTTTTATAATAAATCTAGTGTGTGAGTTACTGAATGGACCATCACTGTCACTATTTTTCATTACAAATGCATGGAACATAGCTGCAATCAGTTAAATCCTACAAGTAGAGAAATGTGCGAAATTCATTTAACATAAAAGAAGTCTATGACATATAGTTTTAGAGTAGCATCACACATTTTACCCAAAATGTAAGCACAGTTATTTTTAACATTAACTTTTCTGAATAATAATTATAATCTTACTAATTTTAAACCTAAACTGTAAGTTGTCATTGTAATATTTGTTATACACTGCTAAATAAAGTTTCTCCATATTAATGTTGTAAACTTCATTTAATCCCCTTTCAAATGAGTTATTAACAAAATACATACAGTTACAGCAGTGTAATAATAAATTATGAGTAATTTATAAAGTTAATCTATAAATTTGTTGACCATGAATTGTAGAAATTTACCAAAGCAGTGTTATTAGTTCTAAATATGTTTAAAACTTTTTGGTTTCATTTTAAAATTGAGTTTAGCTCTATAGATTGTTTCAAAGAATTCAAAATTGTTAACAAAGGTACCCAGTGTATATGAACAAGTTCACCCACATTAGATTATTTATTAGTTATTAATTATTAACAAAAGCAACTGGTTTGCTTATACAACACTATCAAAACTATTGATCATGATCACAGAGAATGAGGACAATGGTGTAGGTCAAGAAAAGCGAAATACAAGGATTTCTTGTCTCAGAATGATACCTTTACTATTCTATTATGTAAATAGTGTTATAGTTAAGTCTTTATATATTATTTCCTAATAACAAACAGTCAGATTTTTGTAATGTATATATAGCACAGTAATACATACATCTTACATATTGTTGATTAAATAGAAGAATAGAAATGAAATTTTTCATAATTTTTGGAAAATTTGATTATTACTCTTAACAATATTTTTATATGGATAAAAGACACATTAAGAAATTAAATGTGAAGCTCATTAGATGTCACAAGAAAGTGTCTTTTATCCATATAAAAATATTGCCAACAGTAGGCTCTTCTAAGTAATAATCTAATTCTAAAATTTTGAAAAATGTCATATTTCTATTTCATTGATGATATGTAATACAGCATTACGGAATAGCCTCAATAGTATATATTACATGCTACAGTGTAAGTCTCAAAATTCAACACATGAAAGTATGTCATGCAAGAAACTTTATTACCTACAAACACAAGTTTATTAACAATAAAATACAACATGTTAATGCCAAAAAATGAATAAAATGATGATTTTGGATTTTAGTATATGAAAATACAATCCATTTGTAGTAGATATTTCATTGTGACTATTTTACTCCAATTAAAAAAATAAATTTAAATCAAATATAAATACATAATAGACATTTTCTATTTAAAAATAACCTAATTAATAAGTGTTATTGTAATTTTTTTAGCAAGTGTCATGTTAGTGCATTCACTAAAACAATATTTAAAGCTTCAAATTTGCCAGTTACTACAATTAAAAATAAATTAAGACAAAACATCAACTACCTGTTCAATATTCTATAAAAATATTATGTTCTTTTGGAATTACAGCAAAAAAAATTAAAGTAATTTTTGTGAATAAGGAAACCAGAATTATCACAAGCATGAAAATTTTAAAACAAAATTTGGATAACATTTTACAAAAATAAAAATTCTAATGCTTCCATAAACGACTGCTATTAGTTCATGTTTGACTAATGTATGAATAAAAACGTACTGCATGTTATAAATTAATTTAAAAACAGTTTATTGAAAGTTTTCGTTTATATTGTTAGTTCTAACTATAGATCCCATCATTAATTACGTCATTAAAGAGTAACCTCAAAGTTATATGAAAATTACAATGACCCTCGTAGAATCGTTCAAATATATATGAATATTTATTAGATACGTCTTTCGCAAATTCTGGATTGAAGGTAAAATATTACGTATTCAAAAATTATCAAGAAATACTACGCATTTTGTTAAAAAATCGTATTTTGACGTGATATCTGTCACACGCCAAGCCAAGGCTTATGTGGCAAATCTAAGGCACAGCCTGTGGCCATTTTTGTACAGAAGTTATAAAGACAATTCTGTCAATATCGATTTAGTTTGTAAAAGCCCGCAGGATTCTTGGAATTTACCCTAATTTGTTAGTTTGCAGTCATACTACAATGTCAGAATGGGAATACGTCACAGTGTAAGAAATCACGATGGCCGACAAAAGAATGGTTAGGTGCTACTTACTGCAAATTTTTACTCCCCCGAGTGGTGGTTTCGGTGGTTGATTTTCGAATGTCTTTCGAACGGATTTGCCGCCCTCGGCGAAAGACGTGGTCCTAGGGCGCCCGCTCATTATTATAGGTATAAAATAAACGGCCGAATCCTGAACTTCATAGATACTACTTCACATTTCTCGTTACCACCCTTGCTAGCACTCGCACTGAACTCTCTCACTTCGCCGACGAAATTCTATGTTAGGAATATAATAGTCAAAATAGTCACTGATATAATATTTAAAACAAAATAAGATTGTCTTTATAAGATTTTACAATATCATTTTGTTAATTTTTCAAATGTACATCAGTATAGTGAACGACAAATTTTTAGTTTCTTCGGACTTCACAGACTCGTTCACTCGGCTAATTTCGGTATTCGTTCGGGTGGTACTCGGTCCTTTGAGCAGTGACGTACCAGTCGCATAGTCCAATTTACGCAATAATGTCTGCTTTTTGCGCATCAGAGTTTATAAGTTAAAAAAATCGTTATTTTTTATTATAAATAATATATTTATATCGACGGTCAGTAATTAAAACTAAAAAATCCGTTATTGAAAATGTCAGTAATCTTAGTCCAGATTGGGGAAAAAATATATTATTAACATTCAAACAAATTAAGGAACTGTTATGTTAATAAAAAAAATTACACAATATTTTACTAATAGAAAGAAATTTTAATTTTTATATGATAATTGGTATATTCACTCCAAGAAATGTGATTCTGTGTCATAACTTGCCATCGAGAGCCCAGTAAGTGATAGTTATAATCATTTTAATGTTACCAAATTAATAATAGGTCCCATTATGGAGGGAGAATAAACTTGTATTCTTCTTTATCGTTTCAGTCTTCACAGAGCGTTCATGTACTTTGTTACATTTAAGTTCATTGACTTAGATATAGTCATTAGAAACTATGATGTGATGACGGTATAAACTGAGAGAAAATTACGATATGATAGAAAATATCATCACAATTGAGAGATGTTTTTGGGGCTTCGATGACTTTGCAACTGTGTAACAGGTTTACTTTACAAGATTATATAACGCGTTGGGAGCTAACATGGATTAATCCTTTAAAATGATATATTTATTCATTTAAAATTTAATGAACTACATTACATATGCGGTTTTTAAGTAATTATACAACAATATTAAAGTGTATATATTAATAGTTTTAGTTTGTATAAGAGGCAGACTTGACCTTGCCTGCCTTGGCATTGCTTGACATTGTGCAGCTTAGCAGGTTTTTTGTTTCCCAGGTAAATAAAATTCCCAACATGTTAACACCTAACCTATTTTTTGTTCAAATTTAAGTAACATATACGCTTAATGGTTATTCTAGATGGAAAAAGAACTGATTCCCGTCTAAAATGAGTTCTGTTCATCATCACTTTGCATCTTATCAAATAATAATTTGCATTACTTTCAGGTGAAACATTACACAGGTCATTTTTATCTCGATTTTCAGGCGACCACGCTTCATCCAACTAAGTATTTTTTACATCCTACTATTTAGACTCTTTACAAAATATTTTAAACTTCAAAGTCACTTCAACTTCAACAGTTGTAGAGCTTCTAAGTTTACCAAACATAACACTTTGACAGGTAGCCAAACAAAAAATATCAGCCGTAATGGCAAAAATAAGTTTTCGCCTGAGTCTGTTTTAATCGTTTTAAAATGAAATCTTTCTATCTCGCTCTTACATTAATAACTAAGAAATCTACCAACCACTATGAAATAAGAATATGTATTAAACTAGCGTCATCTGTTGAAGCATTACAAAGTAAGTTACATACGGACGGCGTACGGGTTGAACAGAGATGGCAAAGGCGATGTGTTATATTTCTTCTGAAATAAATACAAAAGTTTAGTAAGATTTCCGTTTTTCGGTTCTACCATAGAAAAACAATCACTAAGTATCTCTATCATAAAAGTACGCAAGAGCTTGTTTCTTATTAACTAACTTCTCTTAGTAAATGTATTAATATAGCTTTATACATACAATAATTTCGTACAGCGTAGAATTGGAATAAATTGCCGGCATGTCCTTTGCCCTCCGATGACATGGGGGGACATATGGGTGTTTTGAAAAGTGAATAGGTTAGTTCACATTACCGTATGCATAAGAGAGATATACATAAGAGTGCATTTCCACTTTTTTTTTAATAATTTCTAAGCGATAATTGTGTTCCGTTGTGAAGTGAAATAATAAAAGAGATGCCTCTTATTCTTTCATGCAGGGCTGTACAGTCGAATCCATGATTCCACGATACCCTTTCAAAGCGTAAACGTGATGGCGTTATTTATTTTAAATTATGGATGAAATGTACACATTAAAAATATCTACATGTACCGAAGCGTTGCAAACGATATGCCCGGTTTCCATTTATCTTTATCGGTCGTGTGCCAGTAGATACCTACATAATACGTTATTGTGTCGTCAGCACACAGCGGTGGGGGGCGCAGAGAGCAGTTGCGCGCGCGCCGCGGTTATGGCGGGAGGCTACTACGCCGCAGTTACTAGCCAATAATGTAAATTAAATAAATCATTACGGTTCAGTGGGGCTCGCGACCACGTTGTACCATCGCAATGGAATGTTATACATCGGACAGCTGCGACAGTGACAGTCGGGAACAGAAGACGCTTGATCTATCAAGCAGATTGCTCGACTCAATAACCATATCGGCTGAATTGAAATGTATTATAGATGAGAAAGATTGTGCGGAAAGTTACGAGATAATTCTTCTTTACAGCAATCAAATTAAAGTGCTGCCCGAGTCTATAAACAGGTTCTGCAACTTGAAGATACTCGATGTCAGCAATAACAGATTGGCGATAATCCCAGATTTACTCCAAAACTGTCCATTGACATCCCTTATTGCCAAACACAACCAACTCACCAATGAATCGTTGCCTAAGAGCTTTTTTTCCACGAGAAACACACTCAGAGAACTCAACCTAAGTGGAAATCAACTAAATTTCTTTCCAGAACAAGTATTAGATTTAAGTTCCCTTAAGTACCTATATTTAGGAGGTAACAATATAGTCAACATACCAAAGGATATCTGGAAATTAAACAGGTTAGTTAACATTTATTATGGAGAGCAAATATTATTATCAGGTGCAATTCATCTGTGGCGTATTATTGACTTTAATTGTCCCTCACATTTTAAGTTGATAATATGGCAGCCATGTGGCTGTTTTGAAGGAACAAGATCTTTTGAATCACTTTTGTCCTATCTTCTCTGCTACTCTTCTACCCAGGGTTACGTGATTTACACCACGTAGTAGCCGAATAACCCTGGTTAGCATTGCATTGTATGGGGCATCACGTATATCTTCCCAACAAGTAAATATACTACTAATACTCGTCTTGCCGCACTTAAGTCTCTTAATCCTCGAGTTTTAACAACTAAATTACATTTAATTTACTATCAAACAAAACCGACTTCAAATCAAATCAGTGACAGATTAAACATTAAATGCTACACGCGCACACTCTCTTTTGTTTCCCACGTATCTTAATTCTATCACGAAGTTCTGGTATCTGTATACTCTTAGTTCTTCCACATTAGTGATCGATATCTTGTACTGACATAGACTTGCCAATAACCCAAGCGACAATCACTCTTCCATACCCAAAAAGTCTTAAAAATATTATTACAATTTTTTCATCATTTCGTAATTATGAAAATATATTTGAATTTAAATACCAAGAAATGCATTAGCAAACATTAATGATAGACATTTAAAACTTTAATATGAGACAACCAACCAATAAATTATAACACCAACCACTGTAGCTCTAACAAAATGACTAGACATTAAGACAAATTAAGAAATAAATATATAAATTAGTGATAACAACTGACAGTAGGCACTGATAGGTACAACAAAGTTTAGCATGTTGTTTATAATGACGTTACACAATTATTCAAATTGTATTACGCGTACTTATATCAAACAGCTTGTAAGTACGTGATACGCTTGTCATACATATATCTTAAAATGCAAGTCATGTACTCACAAATCTCGAATAATATTAGGTATGTTTAAACAAAACGAAGAGTGGACTCAATTCACACAATCGACGTTAACATACGTTTTATTTCTGTAGTTCTTCATAAAATTCATGCAAATGGTTTTAATTCAATTAAAATATAATGTTAATTTTTGCCAGAAAAACACTATTTTCTATTTATATGAATCATTAGATCTTACATAAGATAAAAGAGACAAGTGTTAACACCACAAATGATTTCATCATTTGTTTCCATTTTGATTTTTAAATCGGGACGTTTTTCATTTAGATTTTTGCTCCGATCTATACATGACGTGTCGAAGTGCTGCACGAGGTGGAATCGGTGTTATTTTTACAATTAGACACAAGAAATGGTTGTCTTGATCGCAGACTGTAAAATGTTAGTTTTATTTCAATGTATAACATTTGCGTAAATATAAGAAATCATTAGGTTAATATTTGTTGCCTACTGAAAAATATTACCGATGTGACCATTTCTTTGATAATAACTTTAAAAAAAATAGACCATATAATGTGCTAAGATGTAATACAATTTTTTTGTATTACATCTTTCAAATTCAAATTATATTTTCCTGCTTTAGAATAGAAGGAATTTATTTCAAGCTGTCAATGGCCACAAATTTTTAATGAATTTTTGTACGTACATATAAGTAAAAAAGCTGGGCCTCAAAATTCCAACGTCAAAGCCTACTGGGATACAAGCGACTCAAAAATATACGAGCAAAATATGTAATAACAAAAAATGGCAAAATATATGATAACAGAAATTTCATTCCTTCGTTAGTATATTTTTGCTACAGTCCCTCAGTACATTTAGGTCAATACCATATGTATAATTATGCGCAAATTTAAAACGCACGTAAATGTGGATGCAGTGTGAAAATCTTCATAATTTAAGTGTATACATTTGATTGGTGAGTGAATATTGAATTAACCAAAACAACGACTGAAGTTATGGTATTAATGGCGCCCATATCATTAGTAAAGATCAATATTTTGAATTGTATATTAAAAAATAATGTACGTATGTTTATTGGTTAAATACAATAAAACAATAGGGCCTACGTGACCTTTGGATAATATGGGCGCTTGTTAAACATCATTTTATAAACTAAGTGCTTTGTTTAAATACGCTGTCCCTATTTTAATAACGCGGCTATCAAATACCTATCACATTGCGACATATTTACAACATTTATTATATCAACTATACATGAAATTATGACTTGCTATAATTCCAAGATTCCACATGCGTTTCTACACGTCGACTTTAGGCTGAGTTGAAAAATTGATCCGTCATATCTTGTTGCCACTATTATCTTAACTAAAATATTTTGCGTCAATCTAAAACAAACACACATTTATGTAAAAATAATAAAATAGTATAACATGATAAAACTAATATAATACAATAATATAACCAAAAGGGAGCATTCACGTAATTCAATTAAAGCATCTGAAGGAGTCAGATTTCAGGGCCAGAGTCAGAATGCTACCGTCCTTTTTGTTAGTCAAGGAAACGCCTAAAGTGTACGTGCCCTTTGGGGGAAGGGCGTGTTATGTAGAACTTGCACCGACCAAAACACCAAGATATTCCGTCATCATCAAGTCACTTTACCCACACTTCATTTTGGTAGATTAGAAATAGGCCATATCTCCTGATTCTACTCTAGGCATAGGAGTAAAATTGCATCACGCGTCGTTAATATGAAGATTTCCTCCCCGTTAACAAAAAAAAAGGACCAGTGACACCTTCACTGAAATCCTCGTTTTGCTACATGAATTTCAACAGTATGCAATAAATTTATATTTAAAGATGATCTCCGACGTGTCATTAAAGTTAATTTAATCTTATCCGCAGCCTACAAATACTTTCAATTGGAGGCAATCAAATAGTTGAAGTGCCGGAGTCTGTTGGTGCGTTGACTTCCCTCCAAGCGTTAGTCTTGAGTGACAATTTTATAGAACAGCTGCCGGCGAGTATCGCCAATCTGAAGCAACTACGTTCTCTATTAATACATAAAAACAAACTTAAGACTTTGCCGCCACAAATTATCAAATTAAAATATTTGTCCGAGGTAAGTTTATTTAAACAGCGTGGCTAGAGCCATCGACCGAGATAGGTAGGCAGAGATTTTTTTTATAGGAAAAGGGACTAACGAGCTTACGGCTCACCTGATCTTAAGTGATCACCGTCTCCCATGAACATCCGCCGGTGGAGCTGCAGGTGCGTTGCCAGCCTTTGAGAAAGGAGTAGTCTCGTTTCTTGAAGGTCCACAAATCGTATTCTCTTTTCTTTCTTTGTTTCCAAAGACGATGCAATTTCGTTTATTCCTCGAATTAACCAACGACAAACATGGACCCTTGTGTCGAGTTACTAGCTAATAGAGGTTCAGGCTAAGCGACCTAAGAGCTATGTGATCTCTCAATCCGGTATAACAGTAAAAGCCAGCCTCTCTGTCTCTCTCTCAAACTGTGTAGTTCGTCATCAAAAAAAAAAGTATTAGTGGACCTAATTATCAAAATTGTCCAAAAATCATTTTTGTTTTTGCTCCAATTCATTCTATATTAGCCGTGCCTATATTGTAGCCAATTTAACATCGTATCATAATAGACAATATCTAGCACATATGGTTATAATTTATATTTTTTGAGCAATCGAGGTTAGATTATCATATATTTAATTATTTTTAAATTACATTACAGTTGAGTCTTCGAGATAACCCTCTAGTTGTGAGGTTCGTAAAAGACATGACATTACAACCACCGTCGTTATTAGAGCTCGCGGGACGGAATATCAAACTTTACGAGATACCAATCAGAGTCGGAGATGTGCCGCTTACATTGATCAAATATTTAAAAGCAGCTGAGCGTTGCGTCAATCCAAAATGCAAAGGTACGTTACTATATTACATTTTTTTAGTTCAGTTTTTTCACAGAAAAATTCAAAAGTAGGCAATTTACTGATGAAAAAAATTATTTTTTTAAAGGGAAATCTCATCCTGTTATGTGATTGCTGAACAGGGTCCCGAGTCTGCTAAATCAATTCTGTCAAAACTAACGTGCAGTGATGTCGAGTAACGTCTACTTGTTTCACTATGGATTCCCAATTACCTACCAATGACTTTCAAATTTCCAATATTGTTTCAATTGTTGCTATTTGTTAATCTCGTACAAAGGACTTACAAATACGCCAGTATTAATAAAAATGATATATGGATAAATATACACTTCTTTACGTACAATTATATATAAACACGTCCCGTAAGTGCGACGCCCCGCCCTGTCAGTATTAAAATATTTTTGTTTTACTAACTTTTCTATAATAATTACTTTGTACAACAAAAAATCGACTCTTCGTAAGCAATCTCAACTATATGTGGATAACCTTTGGCATTAAATTAACAAGACTTGAGGAAAAAGAATTATGTTATGACTATATTCGTATGCTCAACTTTCGCCAAACTGAATTCACAGTAAGTTTTACTAAGATGTTTAGCGTGTCAATGTTATAGGTTATGTAATCCTGGATGGTAAGACGCACTAGCTTAGGAAATCTCTATTCATTCTTTTATTGAAAACACCGACAATTAAATCGGAGGGAAAGATATACGCAATAGTCTATTATAATAATTTACTGTTTAGATTTAATTACATTACTTACGGAACACGAAGATGGTAGCATCCTTTCATTATTGTAATAACTATATAACATCTTGCCGTCTTAGACAATGAGGATGTTATGACGTTTTGCGTTATGTTAAGCTACGAGAACGGAAATTACGAGTACAACCATCGAGCCGGTGTGTATTGCGAGATAATACGTGACTATACTGAAAACCGTACGTTACCTAAGACCTGACCCTAAGGCATCTGCATAAGAAATCGAATTTAAAAAAAAATGTTTTTCAATCTTCATTTTTGTAGCATTTTTTTTAAATTGTTGTGGCCACTATTCGAGCGAGGAATTCTGTAACTTTATGTATTTAAATGTGGTCCTAGCGCTTACGGTGCTAAAGGATTTTGACTCTGTTATTGAATAATTTTTTTAGTAAGAATAACTGTGGCTTTGATTTCATTCACGGTTATCGATAAACAAGTATAGCCTGGGAGTCTTTTTGATCTTCTAAAATTTTTCGCCATTCAAACTTAAAATGTTAACATTTTTTTAAATTCATCTTCTAATAATATGATATGAACAACATCATGGTTTTTTTTTTAATTTTTTATTTTCTTGCAGGTGTCTTTTTTGATAATCGGGTGGAGCACATTAAATTCGTTGACTTCTGTGGCAAGTATCGCATACCTCTCCTCCAATACTTGTGCAGCTCAAAATGTATCACTGGAAGCTGGGAAAGTCGCGAAGTGGATAACAACCCCAACACTCACATGATGCGTAAAGTTCTTCTTGGCTGACCTTAATTGTATATTAAATCAATTACCTGGCTATAATACTATCTTTTCAATTTTCTGGTTATGAATACAACTTTATTATTATCATAACTAAATTGTAAACATATCACAAATGCTATTATAATATTAATTTTATATTATTGCTCTAATTGTAATGGACTTGTACAGAAAATTATATTACTCTTAAGCAATTATTTTGGGACCATGTTAAATAAAAATGATTATTGTTTTAAATTGTCTATTGTTATTTTAAAACCGTAACTATATTCCTAAAAATTATAATTTATATTACAAGTTTGAATTTATTGTTACCATTATTCACTGTCCTGCAACAATTTCATTTTTTCTTCTTTACCTCTAAGAATTGCAGCTTTAAATAACCTGCAATACAGTTCAATAGAGCTTGGAGTATCATCATTACCAGGGACGGGATATGTTATTAAATTAGGATTACAGTTGCTATCTACAATACCAATTGTAGGTATTAACATTTTTGCGCTATCTCTGACAGCTGTGTGTTGGTTGAGAATATTATTCTGTGTATTTAGAAATATACACAGGTCGGGCAACCTTGTTATAGCGCCAAATTGATGATCAGCGTTCGTAAAGATACCTCCACGCCAGTACCTTGTATGAGCATATTCACCGCACTCTTGGGCAGTTTTTTCTATCAAATGTGCGTTCAACGCATTTCTATTAAAAAAACAAATGATTCCACCTCTGTAAGCAATATGAGCTGTAAAATTTAACGCTTTACGCAAATGGTCTGCTGTGATGTCAAGGTCAAAAATAAGATGTCCCTGCCTGGAACCGTAGAGGTACGGCATCATAAATGCATTTAAGGATCCTTCTTTATGTCCATAATGTACTCTTGCATCAAACAAGTCCTTGACGGTGAATAAATTGTGTACTTGAAAATAATCTGGATGTTCCAGTGGATTATTCCTTTTAGGAAGGCTTTCTGAAAAATGAAAAAAAGCAGTACAGTATTATAATGAATGACCTTAATTAGGTGGTGCAATATGAAAGTACCACAACCTTGTAAAAAAAAACAATGAAGTATAGATTATATCTCTGTGTTTCTCCAGGGAAGTGAGGTTTTAAGCCCAACCTTTTACAAAGTGATAGGCAAAGCACCTGGAACTGCTTTGGTAGGAGTTTAAAGGTGATGATGTAATATGCTGCAAACATGTTTGTTCTCATGTCTATATGTCAAGAGTTACAAAATCAAAAAGATAGTATTTTTATAGTAGATTGGTGTTTGCTTTTACAGCTACATTGGAATGAAAGGAGAAAAGCATTCCATTGCTTATTATTAAATTATTGAAAATTATGGAATGAAGATTGATAGGAGTAAAACTGTAATTGTTCAAAAGAAAATAGAAGAAGAGTGAAGATCTTCAATTTAAATCATGAGTATCATAGTGTACTCCACATGTATTTGTGATATCAAAAAAAATCATCTCTTATATAATTAAAGTATAAAATAAAATAATAATATTATTAATTAACTTAATATAAAAGTTATTGGTAGAGATTGGTCATATAAAGCAAATATATAAATATAGGCAAGGTGTTATTCTTGCAGTTTGAAAAAAAAATCCAAACCCTTATAATTGTACAAATTTTGACATAATATTTAAATGCTCATGGCTCCTTTCTACATTGTGCTGGCATACTTAAATCTTTATTAAAGTACCAATTTCTTCGGTTGTTGTTACAATTCAATTTTTTTAGACACACCACTGAGAGGGGGTTTTTTGTAAAAATAGATGTTTTTATGTTATGTTTATATATATCACATACCTTCAGGAATTTCTGTTGCTTTTTGTGGTATTGATTGAGCCACTGTTGAGTTACTTCTTATATACGAGCCTCCTTTTTTTATCGAATGTCCTAAAATTGACAAAAATATTATTTTATACAATATACTCTTATTCTATTGATTTTATTATATGTTATATACATACTTAAAAATTGAGGCAACATAGCTGTATTTATCTGTTTATCTATTAGATGCTACACGGTGTATTAATTCCACATTAATTCCTAAAATGTAACAAATAAACAGCTTAAAACAATATTCATAAGTTTAAGGTTATTTTATTCTTTGTCATTACACATTATCTATGAATTCCATTTTCCCCTAAATTTTATGTTCAATTCCAATAATTTAAAAATAATTTTCTCTTTGGCTTGTAAAATTTTAAAAGCGAGTCCATCTAATTTTATAGGTGTAAATATAAAGGATAAGGATATTAAGGAATAGATCATTCGTGAATTTAAATTCACAAATATTATATTGCAGTCAACTATTTATCTCTAAGCTACTGTGCTTACTAATTTTTCCAGATAAATTAACATTTATTTTCTTATTTGCTAAGGCTATCTTTTACTTTCATCTGCTAATCTGGACTCTATTATTAAATTTACAGTCTGTCGGCATTGTCAGCTGTCTGTTTAGCTGCACTTTATGTAAATAAATAATTTTGGTTCTAAACTATAGAAAACTTAGTAATTAAAGCTTATTAAACTATAAAAATGGCTAAAAAAAATATTGAGGATGTGGATCTATATGCTTTACTAGATATACAAATTTCGGCAACAGAGACTGAGGTATGATGATTGAAATTTTGTATCGTTTTATTATTATGTGAATGAATATTTTATCATATACATGTAATATAATATTTTCAGATTAAAAAAGCATACCGTAAGAAAGCCCTACAATGTCACCCTGATAAAAATCCTGATGATCCCAAAGCAGCTGAAACTTTTCACGAATTATCAAGAGCTCTCGAAATATTAACAGACGTAGCTGCCAAAACTGCATATGATAAAGTTCTGAGAGCTAAAGCTGCCGCCAAACTACGACATAAAGAGTTAGATAGTAAAAGGCAAAAACTAAAAGAAGATCTCGAAAGACGGGAGCGTGAAGCCGTCTCGGGAAAAGGATCTAATCTTACTGATGAACAAAAGCTAGCAGCAGAAATCCAAAGGTTACAAAAAGAAGGCAGCCGTCTTCTCCAAGAAGAACAACAAAGGATAAAAGAAGAAATCCACAAAAATAAGGCACAGTTTAATGAACAATTTTGGGATTCCAGTGTGAATCGAATAAAAATAAAATGGAAAGCAGAAAAGAATGATCCAAATAATGGTGGATATGATGAACCGATTTTAAGAAGATGTCTAAAGAAATATGGCAATATTTTGGCTTTGGTTATTTCTTCAAAAAAGAAGGGGAGTGCCCTGGTCGAATTTTCTACCAGAGAAGCCTCAGAAATGGCGATAGAATTAGAGAAAGGTAAATTATAGTTTAGATTAGACAATGTAGACTTTGAGCTTGTCATTCAACCATTGCTTGGAAAAGATTACCATGGCTATTTTACACCTGCATCAATGACATAAACTTTAAATTTATATATTTAATTAGGACATTTGATTTCCATGACTCACTTCAAAGTTTGACCGTCAAAAAAAAAAGAATTAATTTTAATTTGTAAAAAAAATGTAATTCATTTATAGAGATTAACATCAGGTGAGCTGTTTACTAGATAAGTCCTTATATAAAAAATGCTAGGATGTCACATAACTTGCAATATAAAAATTCATTGTTTCTAATAATTTTGATCATTTCAGGTCTAGCAGATAATCCTTTGACTTTAAAATGGTTGAATAAAAAGCCTATATTAACTACCAAAAGAGATGAAAGCACACCTTCTTTACTATCAGAAAGGGACTATGAATCCGTTGTTTTGACCAAAATGCGACAGGCAGCAGAGAGACAAAGATTAATTGAGGAAATTATGAAAGAAGATCAAGGATTATGACATTAATAAAATATTTACTTGTAATATCTTTTGTGTTACTCTATTAACAATAAAAAAAAATTAACTTCATTATGTTGATAATCCTTTCCTTTTTTAAAGTACCATTAAAAAGATAAATTACATAATCTAAAGTAAATGTTACATATGACATCTACATCTCTATCTTGGCATACAACATCTCCATTTCACGTTAATGTTTTTATAGAATTGTCATAGAATATGGGTTTTAATATTGAAGTACTGAGTGCCTAAATGGGTGGGCCTGATCATTAATGTTCTATTTTCATGACCAGAGTAATTCATACCCTTGTTGCAAAACTGTATGGTGCCAATGATGTTAGTTACATTAAATGGATCTTACATCCCCCTAATTGTATACCATTATATGTCAACCCTTATTATAATTAAGGCTTAAAATTAGACAAAACAATAAAACACAATCCTATAAAATTATGATTTATTCTTGAAAGAAGTTTCAAAAGGCTTCCAATCTTTCACAAATTCCAAAACCTTTTGTCTTTGTACGTCTCCATATTCTTTTTTTGGATTTTTCCATAAATTGTGATTCAAATCTAATATGCCGCCAATAACTTCCTGCGAAAAATATTTTATTTATATAATTTATAATAATTAAAATTTTTGGTCTGCACAACATTTTGCTGCAGGCGAAAGACATTTGCAAATCAAATTAAAGCTTTTTGAAGAGTTAAATGAAAAGTACACAGAACTTGTATCTGGAGAGAAATGTATATAAAATGAGCCAAAGAGACTAAGAATTGTTGTAATAAAAGTTAGTAGTACTACTACTACCAGTACTGGTAAGTACAATTATACAATAACAAATTATCTTACCTCTGCAAATGATTTTGGAAACAATTGTTGATCTTCTATAACATGTGCAAACCCAGGATCCATTCCAAAATCGATCCAAAAGTAAGGTAAGCCTTTTGGAATCCCCTTTCTGATATTTTTACCTTTCAAGTCTACAACCTTTTTATTCATAGACCATTCTGCTTCACATTCAAGTAAGGCCTTTTTAAAATAAATAGAAGCCATATCACCTACATCTCTTGGTAGCGGCACACAGTTGATAACCATATGGGGATATCTGTGTAGCTTTGTTGCTGTTTCAAAATACACAACATCTTTGTTTTGACTATTAAAAAACTGAGTGATTAATTTCCGGTAATTCTGAAAGGGGAATATGATGATGGAACATTAGAATAACTTGAACAAATGTGATGAAATATTTTATATGTGAGAAAATTCAACAACTTCAGGCAGCACCTTGGCTTGTATGCAACTTCAACCTGCTGAAATCATTGCAATTATTGATTGAATCTACTAATTGTGAGTTTTGTTATGTCATCCAGTGAATGAGGCATGTCTTCAAGACAGAGTGCTAGCGCAATCAGAGTTACCTACATATGTTTTTTAGCAATGTGTTTGTCAAAAAAAGGACTAGAATAAGATTATCATCTCATAATAAAATATAATTTTAACCTGATCATAATGTTTTGCAATGCATCTTTATCAGAACACGTTCTTGACGATCCGGACGACGCGATTACCATTGCACAGGCTAGATCTCTACAAATCCACAAAGCGTCCATTCGCGACCATGGGAGGTTGCGAATAATCCTTGCGCGTTACCGCTATTTTATGGGCAGGCCCCACCCTTAGATGTTAGGAGCGTTGCTGGAGTTTCTTCGGCCACTTCTTCTCCCAGCGCCAACGCTTCCCGAAGTGGCACTCAAAGTTAGTTTAGCTTTTGAATGTCTCTTAGATTATCCGTGAAATAGCAACCGACCGAGTCGTGGTTCGGCCCTCTCGGTCGCCCTCGGATCGGTATGCTTACGCGTAACATAGTAACCGTCCAAGCCGAGGTTACCCTCACCGGGGACCCTTGTGTCGAGTTACTAGCAATAGAGGTTCAGGCTAAGCGACCTAAGAGCTATGCCACCTCTCAATCCGGTGAAGCAGTCAAGGCCAGCTTCTCTGGCCAATCTGTGTAGTTCGTCATTAAAAAAAAAAAAATCTTTATCAGAGAATATATTTATTTTATAATAATAAAATATATTATTATATAATATTGCAAACTTAGCCTTGCTTACAGTACATATTGCTGGATTATTTGATTCATATTTTAGTAGCGACTGTAGATTAAGTACAATGATCCCTGTCATTATGTTACTTACCATTATCTCTTCCCATATATCTTCATCCAAGGAAGTAACACATGATGAATGTTGTAGAGTTGTTATAATACATTGGCCTTTAACAAGGGACTGTTTAGCTGGTAGTGCCACATAGACTTTATGTCCATAACTCACTATAAGATGTTTCAACATATTTTTTGAGTCAATGCAGTATTCACATCCCTCCAGTGATTTATCCAGTTTAACACTCTGTTTAATTGCATGTTGCTTCTCTCTTTCATCATCCTTAGCTACATTTCTGTTCTTTGATATTTTATCCACAAAAATATCTTCAAGATCATCATTCGGATTTTTATGTTTTGCTGCAATTGTTGCTAGCTCTGCGTCTTGATCATAATTTGTTCCATATTTTTCTTGTTCAAACTGCAATATAAAGTTTTATGTAACTTTAAAACAAAAAAAAACAATAGAATAAATTGGGTATTGCACCTCAAGGTGGTTAGTAAAATAAATAACAGATCACAATAGTAAAATAGTAATGCAATAGGTAAAGCTTTATAGAGACATAGTAAATCAAAAGTATGCCAGGACTCATTTAACCTATAGAGTTTTTGAAAAAAATGAATGGTTTTATAAACATCCTCTACCAACACTGCTGGCCAGTAAATTTTCTATGTTTCTTCTTCATTATCTTTTCAATTGACCTAACTAAATTAAAACAATTTTGACACAGTTCATGCATAACAAATTTTTTAGAGAAGTTAATGTTAATTATTACATTTTTGTAAATTATTATTTATATATTAACTATGCATCGTGGCTACTCCATGTTTAAACATCTTCTTGTGATATATTTAAAATTATGTCTTAATTCAATTGTAATCATAATTTAATATTATAAATGAATTGATGATGAAAGATTGACGAAAAAACTTACGATTTGTGATAAATTATATTTATCATCATTTCCAAAGTACTTGATTCTCTGATTAGAGCTGTGTGTTTCTGCATTTCTTTTACTTCCCCTTCTCTTACAATCTCCTGTATCAGCAGAGGCTGCTTTTGTTAGTGGTCTACTATTTCCTGATGAAGTTGTTGTCATTAACATTATTCCATCATCAACTTGTTCTTTACAAGCACTAGGGTTGCTTTTTCTATACTCTCTTGCAGCTTCTAGTTTAACTTTCAACTCATTTACTAACTTCGTATCACCCATTATTTCTGCTTTAACAATTTTAGCTGCTAATTTATTCATCTTTTCATCACTGAGGTACAAGGAATCCACAATCAATTGATTATGAGTAGTTTTTGAACTTTCATTAATGTTCGTTTCAAAATTATGTTTATCTTTGTAATCTAATTTTTCTTCTCTTTTATCACTGTTTACATCTTTACGCCAATTGTAAGATTTCTTTGAGTCAGTGTCCTTTCTATCAGTAGATTTTTCTTTAAAATTCATCATTTTCGTATCCATATCGCTAAGTCGTTTAGTATAATAGTCATCATCAACAGGGGGTCTGATAAATTGTCTTGCCTCCTTGCGAAAACTTTCAAATGATTCAGGCAGACCGGAACCGCCATCTTTCCAATAAGGGTTTAACTCTCTAGAGCTTGTGGAAGGATTATATGAATCTATATGTTTTTTATCTTCTCGTAAAGGTTTTACATCATCTTTATTGTAAGTTTTCAACATCCCTGTCATTGACATCCATTCATCACGGTCTTTTAGATGCGACTTTTCACATTTATCTTTTTCCACCCATTCTTCCGATTGTGAAGAACTGCTTGAAGATTCTGTATACTAAATAAACATAATTAAAATATGTATTAAGTAATTGAAAGCTATTTTAATAGCAACAAACATTAAAATACTTTATCCCACTTACTTTTTCTTTTCTAGCAGATTTTTTTCTCTTTATTTTATCTTTCTTGTGTTTTTTCTTCTTTTCACGTTTCTCTTTCATTTTCAAAGTAAATACGACATCAACACGATCAAATTAATTACAGGCATGTATACATTGTATGGTGATTGACTTCTGGCATCTGTCAAACTGTCAAATATGAAGACTGAATAAACTATAGTTATTTATTTTCAAAACAATACACACACCTAAAATTTTTCTTCCTAGTTTTAGAAATCTCGGGATGAATTTTTCAGTAAGGAGTATTTCGCTATTAAATCTAACAATATCACAATATTTATCAATGTGTATGGTATCTATCACGTCTGTTTTTATAATATTTATAAAATAAATATCGGGTTTAATCTCTATTAGTGAATTGTGTTTTCATAATAAATTAATTTGTTAAATTCGATATTCGTTCTCCAAATTGATAACATTACATTATTTTCAAAAATCGTTGCTTTTAGAGACGCTGTTTCAAGAACTTTAGGATTTCATTGACATCACTACAGGTGCAGATAATATAACGATAGTTACCGTACTATATAAATAAATGTACTAATATCTAATGCATTAATGATCAACACCAACAACTAGTTTTATAATTTGTGTTGTGTAGTAACTAGTAATCAAAATTTAGTTACGATGAATTTGAAGATAAATATTAAACTAACATTTGTGCGGTTATGGATTTAAGGTTTAGTATAAGTTTATTCGTGAAAAGTGAAATTGAATTCAATAAGTAAACGAAGGACTGAAACATCATTACGTTTATTAAATTTGTGGAATCAGGCATGGCTGCTGAGAAGCCCGTGGAAATGTTAAACTAATTCTTGCATTCCGCAGTGTTTAAAAAGTTATCGTATATTAGTTTGTGATATGTGTATGGTCTTTGTTTATTATTCTTGTCGATGTGCGTAGCGTGCGTTGAATACATATTAATCTGGATTTGAAGTGAAAACTGTTTGTGATTTCATGCTTTCTTTTCAAAGGTTGTGATTTGCGATTTTAGCACTTATAGTATGGGTGTGTTTTAATGTGTCGATTGATTTATTTGGAATAGTATGTGGTTATTTCACTAATTATCGTATTTGTGCATACTGAGTGTTCATTATAACGAAATCAAAAGTAATGAAGTAAATAGTTGCAGGTAAAAAAACATGTTTTCAAAGAAAAAGAAGAAGCCTCTAATTTCACCACCAAGTAATTTCGAGCACAGAGTTCATACAGGATTTGATAAGAGAGAAGGGAAATATGTTGGACTTCCATTGCAGTGGGCTTCTCTTGTTGGTAATAACCAGGTAATTAAAATTGATAAATAATTAGAAATAGAAGTCCTTTTCATAAAGGCACTGCACATTAATGCACAATGTAATTAACTAATTCTTATGGCTATTGTTTTGAGATATAACATATTATAATATTTTTACTATGATATTAATTAAAATAATAAGGTTAGCAAAGCTTAACGGGTTGATACTAGAATTAACTAGATGACCTATAAATGGGTGAACTACCTCAATGAGTATAAATAATATTTTAAGAAAGGGCTATATTTAGTTGCAATGTTGCAATTGAAAACACACAACATACATGCAAACAAAATAATGAAAGTAGATGGGGCAGGAGAGGTGAGAAGAGAGAGGCCTGAATTGTTCAAAATCTGTAATCCCAGCCTTTTTGGGTCAACAGTGGGAATGCTTTTATTTATTTACAGAATATATAGGTACTGTAATAATTTGTAGGTATTGTGGAATGAAATAGTCCAATAACTCACTCGCTTTATTCAGACGGCGTAACATTGTACAAGGAATTATTTTAATGAATACTGTCCAACGATGCATCCTCACAATCTTTATACAAAATTAATTAGAAGTCAGATTACAAACTAATAAAGTTAAATTATTGTTTACAATGCTAAGTTCATATGATGAACAAAATTATTAATTATAAATTAAAGATACAATTAGGTTCAGGTAAATCACTAAGATCATTGAAAGTAGTTGTTATACATAACAATCTCTGGGTGCACCATGTGTTCCTAGCTAACAGTACATATACTGAAGAAGTTTGTGCCTTTTTTTTTGTTAATGGGGAGGAAATCTTCAAAAAGATACCCCGCCTTCTGGGGAGCAGGCGGCGGTTATGTGGGCTTTTTTGGGTTTAAAACTTCCACAGTGGCTTTCCTCGGTGCATGACGAGGGGCTCCGGGATCTCCAGTGGAACGCACCGGAGCCCTCTGCACTGTGCTCAAGGAGAGCACGTCCCGAGGGTTACTCCCTGTGCCCTCGCAGTGCAAAGCTACACGGGCCAGCCGATGTCGCCTCCTTCCCGGGTCCTTAGCGTACGACGAAGGCCCCCACCCTTGTCGCCCTGTGAACCCAAGGCCCCTTTTAGTCGCCTTCTACGATAGGCAGAGGATACTGTAGTCTTATTTTTGAGAGCCCCGAATTACAAGGCTGAAGTTGCTTTTACAGAAATTGCTTTTTTTTCTAGCCCGAATGTCTTGAAAAGATATGAACACTTGTTATAATAACATTCAGTGAAGCTGCATGAATGTGAATAAAACTTTTGAAGTTAAATTAAGAATTTAGTTATTCTATCTTGATTTCAGATATTTAAATCAACAAATAGACCTCTTCCATTAATAGACCCATCTGAGATTACACCCACTGAAATATTAGATTTAAAAACAATAGTTAGGGGTGAGCATAGATCGGCTTCTGTTGCATCTATGGTTCGTCCTCCGTCAACTAATCCTATAGTCATCAATACTCAGCCCATACAAAATGGAGTTGTTTTACCAAAAACTTCGAATGTGGCTAGATCAAACTCTCTAAGAAGTTCAAGTCCCCCCCGTATTCGAAGAGATTTACGTAATCAAGCCAATGTCCCACCTGCTGTTCCGGAAGAGTCACCTCCATCAGTACCCCCCGCGCCGCAACAGTATCCTAGTTTACGACGTGAGCAAAGTAATTTTGCTCTAAAAAAACCCATACCCGAGTCACCTGTGGAATGGGCGCAGCCTGGACATGAGTCTACAACTAGGCAAATTGCTGAGCCGAATGATAATCAGCAGACAACAATAACATACCAAAACATTCAGAATGCTAATGTGCCCTATCAACATAATCATCCTCCGCAAACTCAACCTGTCACACATACAATTCAAGGCCTCAATGGAAATAATGTTAATATGGGTAAGTGATTTATTTGAACTTCTTACTTGCAAAGTAGTTTAATATTATGTAATATTAAATAATAATATTAGAATAGATCAATATAGAAAAAATATCCATGAATTATTTAGTTTTATAAATATATGTTTATGGCCTAAATGTATGTGTAATTTGTTAATGGATGTGATGGCATGATTAAGTCAAGTGACTCAATACCCATGTGCTGCAAGGCAATCACTCTGGTTCTGTTATTTGAAGACCTCTTTCTATATCATAACAGTGTGAGCTTTTTTATATATTTATATGACAGAAGTTTCAAGCTAAGTAAATATGGCAATATTATATGGCCAGACTAGCACTACATACAATGGACTTTTTTGATACAAATAATACCATTGTTTTTGGTTTTAGGTGACACATATTCTATGGCACGGCACCAGCATGTTATGCCCCCTGGGGCTCCGTCCCACTTACCCCTGGCTGCGTCTAAGCATGAGTTGCGTTTAACACATGAACAGGTATGTAATTAAAAAGTTCTATATTTAATAGTCAATTAAATTGTTCTTGTTGGTGGCATTTCCATGTAGATATCGCCAGCGAAGTGCGTATGTTGAATTGCTGTAAAAGCGGGCTTCGTAGACGGACAAGGATCGAAACTAAAAAAGAAATACAGTAGTTACTGCTGTGACAATTCCGCGCGAAGCTCACTGTTGATATAGCTAAAACAATAATAATAATAGCGCAATGGCCGAAACAAGGGAGAGAATAATGGACTACAACTTAAAAATGGCCATGAGAAGCAGGGACGCAGCGGTTGCGGAGAAGCTAATAGCAATGCAGCGGGGCGTTTGCGACGTGTGAACCGGTGTGTTCTCCGGCCACCTCTAAATTCAGGCATTATATATATATAAAAAAAGGAAAATAGTAACTGTAGAGGTGGCACTCTATTAATTTTATTTATTAATTTCATTGGAAAAGAGCACGGACACGGGTCTGTGCGATTAAACAATAATAATAATAAAAAAACAATAATAACACAAAATATAAACATAAGGTTAGTTGGTTAAGGACAGACAAACTAAAGTCTAATGTTATTTTCGTTAATGAATGAACATAAAACATAAGCAAAATATAGACTAAAGCGACAAGACAATTAGAGCATTTGTCTATTTTTACTATTGATGTCTACCCATAGGCATGCACACAGGCAGGCCACTAACAATAAAAAAAATAAAAAGGCGATTAGGGAACTCTACTCGTAAGAACTCTTTGGGAATATGTTACTTTTTAATTTAAGAGACTGTCATTTGTTTTTTCTAAAGTAGTAGAATATGTTCACAAAAAGCGCCCGCATACCGAGATTGTTCATCACCACGATAACGCTTCCGCACATTCCGCTTTGATAATGAATTCCTAACTAAAGGCTTTAAATGTGGAACTGATGACGCATCCTCCATGTAGTCCGGAAATCGCTCCTTGCTTGCCCTTCAAACAACAAGTATATTTCCGAGTAAAAACAAAAACCGACTTCGAATCATACGTTAAACGTTATTACGCGTGCACGCCCTCTTTGTGTTTCCGAATATCGAATAATCGAAATTGGTTTGATATCAATATCAAGTTATTCGTTTATTTGTCGCGCACATACATAATGCAAGTTTAGGACCCTGTATGGTTTTGTCACGAATGCCAATGAATCAGAATTAGAACAAATAGGAATGGGACCGTATGTTCCCATCCCACCGTATGGAAGCACCAGCTTTCAGCTTACCTGTTTAGCTTACCTCGTAAATGATATTAGTAAAGAGCCAGTGATTCTCAACCTTTTTTTTGTACATATTAACGATTTCAAAATTTGGCGGCATACAAGGAAAAAGATAAAAATTATTTACTTACTACAACAATATTAACATTATTATATATTTGCAAAATTTGGCGGCACACTTGAAATTTGGCGGCACACAAAAGTGCCGCGGCTGGTTGAGAATCACTGGTATAGAGTATTATATTAGTAACAAACATAAAAAAAACATAATCACGAATCGAGCACCTCCTATTTTTTAAAATCGATTGAAAATCAAAATTGATTAATAAATTACCGCACATTAAAAATAATTGAGACGAATTGAGAACCTCCTTGAAGTCGGTTAATAATGAAGTTAATTAATAAAAGTGAAGACGTGCTACCGCGGCTAATATATCCGTGTTTTATAGTTTAGAGCAGCTCTCCGTCTAGTAGTCAGCGAGGGTGATCCCAAGGCTACATTGGTTGGCTTTAATAAAATCGGGGAGGGAAGCACGGGCGTCGTTTGCTCCGCCACCGACACCAGGACACGGCGGCGCGTTGCCGTCAAGATGATGAACTTGAGAAAGCAACAGCGTAGGGAGCTCCTTTTTAACGAAGTGGTAAGTTGATAAAGCTCTAGCATAGTTTGTAACACAATAAAAGCATAGCTTATATCTTCATAGTGCATTTAAAAAAATGTTAGTGAATGCAGTGATTCTCAACCTTTTGTTGATGTTGCTGCACACTTTTAACGATTTCAAAATTTGGCGGCACACAAAAGTGCCGCGGCACAGTGGTTGAGAATCACTGGTATAGAGTATTATATTAGTAACAAACATAAAAAATACATAATCACGAATCGAGCACCTCCCATTTTTTAAAATCGATTGAAAATCAAAATTGATTAATAAATTACCGCACATTAAAAATAATTGAGACGTATTAAGAACCTCCTTGAAGTCGGTTAATAATGAAGTTAATTAATAAAAGTGAAGATGTGCTACCGCGGCTAATAAATCCGTGTTTTATAGTTTAGAGCAGCTCTCCGTCTAGTAGTCAGCGAGGGTGATCCCAAGGCTACATTGGTTGGCTTTAATAAAATCGGGGAGGGAAGCACGGGCGTCGTTTGCTCCGCCACCGACACCAGGACACGGCGGCGCGTTGCTGTCAAGATGATGAACTTGAGAAAGCAACAGCGTAGGGAGCTCCTTTTTAACGAAGTGGTAAGTTGATAAAGCTCTAGCATAGTTTATATGTAACACAATAAAAGCATAGCTTATATCTTCATAGTGCATTTAAAAAAATGTTAGTGAATGCAGTGATTCTCAACCTTTTTGTTGTTGTTGCTGCACACTTTTAACGATTTCAAAATATGGCATACAAAGAAAAGATTTAAAAATTATGAACTTACCTATAAAATACTACGTAAAATAGTTAATGTTAATAATTTTAAGTTTGAAACAAAATGAATAACAGTACTTTTATTAAGGGATTAATTACAAGTTAATATTATGATATATAATAACATATATCGTGCATTAAACAGAAAAATGTCATTTTTCAAAGTTTGAAAACGTCATTTTTTATTTAATCAACGGTATGTATCTAAAATTAGGCAGCACGCTTTTAGAATTTCGTGGCACGTAAAAGACACGTAGCCGGGGCACATTCGTTGAGAACCACTGGCCTAATGGCTAAGTGGCTTACATTCCGACGGTTGCGATTTCGAATCCCAATCACCTTGTACCAATGAAGAGTCGTTTTCGTTTTTTAAAGTACAAAATATTTGAAAATGCGATAGGCTCACCACCTGTCACAAAGGGGATAATACGCTTGACGAAAAGCGAACATTCGCTGTCCGCTGGTTTTGTTTACCCCGATAGAGTTAAAAGGACGTAAGAGCTTATTTTTTTACAGGTTATAATGAGAGACTACCCTCATGCTAACATAGTGGAAATGCACGCGTCGTACTTGGTAGGCGATGAATTGTGGGTAGTAATGGAATACATGGCTGGAGGCTCGCTGACCGACATAGTGACGCGCTCGCGAATGGACCCAGAGCAAATTGCTACAGTTTGTAAGCAGTGCCTTAAGGTGAGCTATTCATCCGTTTTATACAGCAAATGTAGGGCAGTAGGTCGCCTGTCATCTTTGTGCTTGCTTGCTGATAAAGATATGCATATATATAGTTATCTGTATGTGTGTATGTGTGATTGCAAATAAATATAAACGAATAATGATTTTCTTTATACCACGAATAGAACTTGAAAATAAAAAGTTTAAAATAAGGAACTACGTGTCTATTTGTTGTCTCTACGAAACCACGAGGTTTTTTTTAAAGTACAAAAAATTACTTGCTTAAAATTCAAAATGTGATAGCTTATATATACAAGTCACATATTATCGTTAAATGTAATTTGAGTAACTGCTGTTATAATCTAACATATACGAGCTTATAGTTTCTTGTATTTGTGTTAACAATCTGTTTCAGGCGTTGGCATTTTTACATGGCCAGGGAGTTATACATAGAGACATTAAGTCTGATTCCATTCTATTGACGGCGGATGGTCGGGTGAAGTTATCAGACTTTGGATTCTGTGCTCAAGTTTCTCAAGTAAGTAAATCTTTTGCAGTATCATTGCAGTGTATTTATTATAATGGAGTAAGTAATATATTTAAATAGAAAATTTAAATATATTATATACTCTGTGGTGATTTAGTCTGTACTGCGACGTATTTATACATAAACAACGAAACTGGCCGCACTACTCTGCCGTCATACAGTCCTTGTAACTAGTACGGAGGGTAGTTAGTTATCTGTAGAGATAAAACGGATAGTAGTGAGGCCGGATACCGGATACCGGATATTCGGCAAGCTACTAGGCCGGAACGCCGGATATCCGGCTGCCGGATATTCGGCCCTTTATTGTGTTGACGCGATCAGTTTGATTTGAATATTGGCGCGGTAAACGAGATCGGATATATTCAGGCGCATTCGGATCGCACGTAAGCGGTGTCGCCTCTTACCAACAAATGCGGAAAATTTGGTATTTATTCACCACAAATTGCTACAGTTTGTAAGCAGTGCCTTAAGGTGAGCTATTCATCCGTTTTATACAGCAAATGTAGGGCAGTAGGTCGCTTGTCATCTTTGTGCTTGCTTGCTGATAAAGATATGCATATATATAGTTATCTGTATGTGTGTATGTGTGATTGCAAATAAATATAAACGAATAATGATTTTCTTTATACCACGAATAGAACTTGAAAATAAAAAGTTTAAAATAAGGAACTACGTTTCTATTTAGTGTCTCTACGAAACCACGAGGTTTTTTTTATAGTACAAAAAATTACTTGCTTAAAATTTAAAATGTGATAGCTTACTACAAGTGACATACTATCGTTAAATGTAATTTGAGTAACTGCTATTATAATCTAACATATAAGAGCTTATAGTGTCTTGTATTTGTGTTAACAATCTGTTTCAGGCGTTGGCATTTTTACATGGCCAGGGAGTTATACATAGAGACATTAAGTCTGATTCCATTCTATTGACGGCGGATGGTCGGGTGAAGTTATCAGACTTTGGATTCTGTGCTCAAGTTTCTCAAGTAAGTAAATCTTTTGCAGTATCATTGCAGTGTATTTATTATAATGGAGTAAGTAATATATTTAAATAGAAAATTTAAATATATTATTTACTCTGTGGTGATTTAGTCTGTACTGCGACGTATTTATACATAAACAACGAAACTGGCCGCACTACTCTGCCGTCATACAGTTCTTGTAACTAGTACGGAGGGTAGTTAGTTATCTGTATGTGTGTATGTGTGATTGCAAATAAATATAAACGAATAATGATTTTCTTTATGCCACGAATAGAACTTGAAAATAAAAAGTTTAAAATAAGGAACTACGTGTCTATTTGTTGTCTCTACGAAACCAGGAAACGAGGTTTCTTTTAAAGTACAAAATATTTGAAAATGCGTTAGGCTCACCACCTGTCACAAAGGGGATTATACGCTTGGCGTAAAGCGGACGTACGCTGTCCGCTGGTTCTGTTTACCCTGAAGAGTTAAAAGGACGTGAGAGCTTATTTTTTTACAGGTTATAATGAGAGACTACCCTCATGCTAACATAGTGGAAATGCACGCGTCGTACTTGGTAGGCGATGAATTGTGGGTAGTAATGGAATACATGGCTGGAGGCTCGCTGACCGACATAGTGACGCGCTCGCGAATGGACCCAGAGCAAATTGCTACAGTTTGTAAGCAGTGCCTTAAGGTGAGCTATTCATCCGTTTTATACAGCAAATGTAGGGCAGTAGGTCGTCTGTCATCTTTGTGCTTGCTTGCTGATAAAGATATGCATATATATAGTTATCTGTATGTGTGTATGTGTGATTGAAAATAAATATAAACGAATAATGATTTTCTTTATACCACGAATAGAACTTGAAAATAAAAAGTTTAAAATAAGGAACTACGTTTCTATTTAGTGTCTCTACGAAACCACGAGGTTTTTTTTATAGTACAAAAAATTACTTGCTTAAAATTTAAAATGTGATAGCTTATATATACAAGTGACATACTATCGTTAAATGTAATTTGAGTAACTGCTGTTATAATCTAACATATACGAGCTTATAGTGTCTTGTATTTGTGTTAACAATCTGTTTCAGGCGTTGGCATTTTTACATGGCCAGGGAGTTATACATAGAGACATTAAGTCTGATTCCATTCTATTGACGGCGGATGGTCGGGTGAAGTTATCAGACTTTGGATTCTGTGCTCAAGTTTCTCAAGTAAGTAAATCTTTTGCAGTATCATTGCAGTGTATTTATTATAATGGAGTAAATAATATATTTAAATAGAAAATTTAAATATATTATTTACTCTGTGGTGATTTCGTCTGTACTGCGACATATTTATACGTAAACAACGAAACTGGCCGCACTACTCTGCCGTCATACAGTCCTTGTAACTAGTACGGAGGGTAGTTATCTGATATTGCCAAATTAGTCAAACATAAAAATACCTGCAAAATAATATTTATAGATTTAAGATATAAGAGATATTTGCGTAGATATAAAAGATTTATATTATTTAATATCACCCTAAGTAAAGAGTGGTAGCTCAGTTTCCTGGCCCTTTTTTTTGTCGAGACGGGGGAGGGGAGGATCTTCACCAAAATATGTGAGGTTCTTTTATATTTTTAATATGATTTTTTTTTAAATCAGGATCGATTTTTTTCCGCCCAATCATCAAAGGTGCTATTAGTACTATCGTCTGTCTTCGTTTTCGGAAGCGGTCTCTTAATACCTTGTATATTGTTCCTTTATATTATTCATCTCATATTAATGTTGTATGGTAACATTTTTTAGGAGTTGCCCAAACGTAAATCTTTAGTGGGAACACCGTACTGGATGTCCCCCGAAGTTATTTCAAGACTCCCATACGGTCCAGAAGTAGATGTATGGTCATTGGGAATAATGCTTGTTGAGATGGTCGACGGAGAGCCACCATTCTTCAATGAACCTCCGTTACAGGTGAGTGAGACATCATTTTTATCTCACTTATAACCGTTCCTGTAGAGGTGCAGATTATTAAAAACAATATATTTTGCAGGCAATGCGGCGCATACGGGACATGCCCCCGCCACGTCCACGCGGTGCGGCAAGATGTCCCCCCGACCTCCTGCAGTTTGTTGAATGCGCTTTGGTAAGGGACCCGGCCCAGAGGCAATCGGCTGCAAGGCTTCTCCATCATCCTTTCCTCCGCAGAGCTGGACCACCGGCTCTCCTAGTGCCCCTTATGCCACCCCATCATCAGCACCAAATGCCAGCACCTGCCCAAATGCAACAGTAATCAAGTAAGCAGATTATACCGAAGATACTTGTATTCTTTGAAGTACCAAGCAAGTTAAGTATAATCAGATTTGCTAAAAGCAATTATAAATGTATAAAGTTAATAGATAGCATTTTCTACGCTCTTTCAGTTGATAAAATTGTAGGACATATGTATATACCTTTTCTTTTGACGGGAGGGGAAAATTTTGAGGGAAATCACCAAGAATTATATGTGGGATTTTTTCCCACTAAAAACCGTCCCGGTGGCCCTTCCTCGGTGCATCATGAGAGGCACCGGAGCCCCTCTGCACTGTGCTATTAGGAGACCACGTCCCGGGGAAGAGTTAATCCCTCCCCCTTGTGCTCTCGCAGTACAAGACACGGCCTAGCCGATTCTCCCCGGTCAACTTTGGCGGACGACAAAGGCCACCCTTGTCGCCCAGTGAACCCGAGGCCCCTTTTAGTCGCCTTCTACGACAGGCAGGGGATACCGCACTTTATTTACGTTCTTTGCAATATCTCATGGTATGCGGACAACCGGCGGGTCATCTCCAGAAATGGCTCTAATTGTTTTTTATTAATTCTAAATTACAATACCGATTATCTTTTATATCGTTGGTGAGGAAAATTAAAAAGAGAAATAAAACGTTGATTGAATACACAATTCGTCCGTTCCGAAAAATAAAGTGGTATATATGAAAGACTGTTAATTATCAGAACATGTTGTACCAAAACTATGCAACCATGGATACCCAGTTTTTAGAATCTCTGTAACCATGAAAGTTATACAAAATAGACATAGACATTTATTTATTGGCATCACAATACAAAAACACATCACAGACAGAATGTAACACACATTAAAAAAGAATTAAAAATAGACAAAACACAGTTAAAGTTACACGGACAAATAATACAAAACATATGATGCCAATATCGGACACCTGCCTCTCGGTTTTTTATCGGGTGCATTTCGGCGAGTGTGCGGAGGTTTTGCATGACCTAATACCCCCCTCCCCTTTCCATCACCGAACGACTAGGCGCCGCGAGCAGTTCCACCCTTACGTCGTAGACATTCCATCAATACGCACGAAGCGGTTTGCTTCCACCTTCCTTATGCGGACCGCTAAGGAATGGAACTCTCTGCCGCGTTCAGTCTTTCCTCACGGGTACAATCTGGACACCTTTAAGTCCAATGTGAACAGACACCTTATAGGCTCACGTGCTCCATCCTAGACTTTATCTTCGCCTTCCATCAAGCAAGATAGAAGCCAAACGTGAGCCTATTTACTATAAAAAAAAAACCGTCTCAGCATAGCGCTGTTTTCAGCGGTGCAAAGACGTGCGTGCGCAATACTACTTAAAATATACAAAACACATGTATAGATGTAGTGGGAAAGATTTTCCTTTGGGAAAACTGTTAATGAATGATCGTATTAAATGAGTAACATTTTGTTTCCATTAATATGGAGCTAATTGCGAAAGCACGATAAATACGAATGTTTCCGAAAAAATACGAAGGAAAATCTTTTCTCAATACATCTATAGATAGATTTGAAATATTATAAAGAAAAGTAAAAATATATTTTTATCTTTTAGACTCTATTCTTTGGTACGGACGAATTGTGGCACTTTTATAGGTTTTTTCTGCTTAAGTTTACCATCTATGTATTTTTCGTCCAAATTATAATCAATTTGATATATATTTATGTATTCCAATTGAAGCAACATAATTGTAATCAATTTTATATATCGTCGATTAAACGACACTTTCTTGTGACATCTAGTGAGCTTCACATTTAATTTCTTAGTGTCTTTTATCCATATAAAAATATTGTTAACAGTAGGCTATTTTTACTGTTAATCTATTTTTAGTATGATAGAAGTTTTGTATAATAGAATCTAATTTTACAATTTTGAAAAATGACATTTTTTATTTAGTCGACGATATACTTATGTATTCCAATTGAAGCAATATTAATTATTGCAATTAAATGACCTACCTAAGCCTAGACTTTCGATTTAACATAATGATTTGTAGCGGCCGATATTTAAACGTATAAATCATTTTTTTTGTAATATTTTTGTATAAACCAATGTAATGTTTGCACCAATGTTTTTCGCGTAACTTTCTCCCACGCACTGTCAACTTGTGGAATCAACTGTCGCCAGCGGTGTTTCCGAACGTTTACGATTTAGGGACCTTCAAGAAACGAGCCTATTCCTATCTCAAAGGTCGGCAACGCACCTACAGCTCCTCTGGTGCTGTGGATGTTCATGGCCGACGGTGATCACTTAAGATCAGGTGAGCCGTATGCTCGTTTGCCACTTTTCATATAAAAAAAAGACCTGCTAGAGTCATCTAAGCGGGGGTACTCTGGTAAGAATAAAGACATAAAGAATCCTGGTTCCTGCTTACCTTCAGGTGATGTTTCTGTTTGTTTCAACACTTTATACAAAGGTGAAGTAAAATTTACATCATCTTATGTACTTGTGTAAGTACCGACATTATATCTGAGAGATTTTTATGAATAGAAGCAATTATAGCCTTAAACGCAATGATATGCTTAAACGCTTTGACTTACCATCTGATGGTTGTTGAGTCCAATCCCAGTGGGCTTTACCAATGAATTGCCGTTTTTTATGTACAAAACTGACCCGCCACCTGTCACGTATGGGACCGATAAGGTTGGTGAAGATCGGATAAGATTGCTGTCGGTCTAATCAGCTAGGGTTAAAATTACGTTTGAGCTTATTATTATTATATAGAATTGGGGCCTAAATCTGTTAAACCAATTGTGTCAAAATGAATGTTCAGTGACACCACAGTCGTCGATTATTATTTTTTGTAATCTGCTAGTTCAGATTTGCTATTATGGTTTTCCATCCGTGTACCATTGACAATCCAATATTGTTTCAATTATTGCTATTCGTTCAACTCGTATATCATATCATCCAAGTATAGTTTGCAATCAATATCAAATAATCATAAAAATTTCAATTGAAAAATTACATATCAAAAAATTCAATTTATAGATTACGGTTTTAGGCACAATGACAATTGAATTGCAATCGGTTGCTTTCATAGTGAAATGTCATTGGCAATAAAACTCGGAGCGGAGGATTGATAAAAAAAATGTAATATTGGAGAATCTTTACAATATATTTTTTTAATTATTAAAGTTTTCCAGTAGAAAATAACATTCCTATGGGATAATAAAAACGATTTTATCACTTTTTACACCGTCTTATATAAGTAAGTTTTATATAATGCCCTAACTTGTTAAGAAATTAAAGAAGCTAGAACACTACAAAATCCAACATCACTTTGGCTAAACTTAATTCAACTCAATGTTTCGAAGCTATGTTACTGAATAAAGTTACTTGATGTTATTTACTTTGTTAACAAAAATAAAACTTCATCACTTCGTGTTCAGTGTGAAGTAATTAATGACTCGTATTTTTGAAGCGCTTAGCACGATGTCGAAATGCCGTATATTCAAATATGTAGTATTTCACCAGAGCCGAAAAACTAGACAAAAAAACGCCAGATAGGAACTAAGTGCCTTATTATAAAAATATTAAGTTCAATTTCTAATCGAGATATAAAGGAGATAATTATTCGGATATACATTTTTTATTATGATTTTTTTATCGACAAAAATCAAAGACTACTTTACAAAATTATTAATTAAATTACCTTTATTATATTTACAATGATTTATAAAAAGATATAATATAATAATAGCGCCATCTATCTAAACCAGTTAACGCTAAAAATCTTACGCTTTTATTTAACGTTACCGACCTTTTTTTGTCGGCTAGTGAACCTCCGCAATGTCCCATATGAAATTTCGTTTAAAAAATCAATATTATTTCTAGTGGTATGCAGACTTAGTCTATTAGACTTCACAAGGCTTTTTGTTTTTTTGTAAATGCTTCTTTTGCCAACTTATAGGCTCTCCTTCAATTAAAAACATTTTATATTTATCGACGCTGGAAAGCAAAAACGTAGTAAGTGACACATATGGCCATTTTCACTTTTTTACATCGCTGGAATCAGAAAAAAAAGACGCGTGGAATGATATATGACTGACAAATAGCGAAAATAGGATTTTCAAGATTGACACATTTATTTTTGTACCGTAAAACGATTTTCTGTCCGGAAAACTCTGGGTTAATGCCAAAAATAATAAATATTGTGTCTAAAAACGACAGCTTCACAAACTCGAAACTTATAATTTTTTAAAAAGTTGAAATGTTTTTCGGCGCTGGTGAATAATTTCATTTGGGTTACTACGTTTTTGCTTTCCATTGTTGATATATACTTATTTTATAATTAATTCTATAGCTACCGATTTATTAGTCGATTAGGACAATTTTCGAGATTTCCGCATTCTACCGTCGATATTTTGAATGAAAAACATTTCTTTTCTAGTTATTAGATAATATTGTCGTGTTTTTATTGCCATACAATTGTTATTTACCTTGTTGTAGGATAAATATGTAACTTATGCCTTAAATATTAGATAACGATGATATTAACAGTGATAACCGTTGGTTCAAATATTTTCACCCCGTCCATGTCATGTCTCTTGAAATTGTATAGTACAAGTTATATTTATGTGTGTACTTAAAATGTTGACTTAATGTTAAATAATTGTTATTGACAGATATAATCTACATAGCGACTAGTTATATGAGAATGTATCTTGACTTAACCATGACAGCGGAAGTTTCAGTACATAAAAAAATTACTAAGAAATAAGTTGGAAATTAAAAAAAGTGTTATTTTCTCCATTTGTCTATGCAAATTATAAATTACCTTTAAATAAAATCAATAGAAAATAAAGATTTGGCTTAAAAGTCTTGTAACCAAGCCATAAATTCCAAAAAAAAATAGAATCAATAGTTTTATAGCAGCATGCTTAAGTATCTAGTATTTGATAGTGGATATATCTGAATATTCAAGTATATTTAGTAATTAAATTGATGGAGTAAGCTTTTGATTTACTTTAATAATTACGCCAATGAGTTTTTATTTGTTTTGATTATTAGATACAAAATTTACTTATTAAAATTTTTACCTAGCCAATCGGCTCACATATGGGAAATAATAAATTAAAATTTAATAAAATTCCGATATCTACAGCTTTAATGTTTTTAAATTTATATGCAATATTTTTATATATACCTTTTCTGAATTGTTGAAGGATAAATGTGTCGTTAGATAAATGAAAGTGGCAAAGGCTATGATGTTCTTTTAACAAATCTTTTCACTTGTACTCAATATAGTGTCAGGATTAGTGCATAAACATTAGAGAAAACTATTTCTTATAGTATCAACATTGTTACGTATTGAATAAAACTAATTTTACAGACTTAAACGTCGTCTAGTTTAAAATTTATTTGAAAAAATCCTATGGAAAAGAGACATGGAGAGAGCCGTTTGAATTTGATTTATCACAGGATGAAGAAGATAGCTCCTGCCATTTTTACACTCATCTTAGTATGAATCTTTTTAGTTTGAAGCGTCAATAGCCTAATGGGATACGGTCTGCGTAGTGTACGGGTAATCGTAAGGTGGTAGGTTCGAATCCATCATTCGACTATTGGGGGGAAGGCGGCGGTTATGTGGAGTTTTTACCCACTAAAACCTCCCCGGTGGCCCTTTCCTCGGTGCATGACGAGGGGCTCCAGTGGAATGCACCGGAGCCCCTCTGCACTGTGCTCAAGGAGAGCACGTCCCGGGGGGAGAGGTTACTCCCTCCCCCCCTGTGCCCTCATAGTGCAAGGCTACACGGGCCAGCCGATGTCGCCTTCTTTCCAGGTCCGCCTTAGCGGACGACAAAGGCCCCACCCTTGTCGCCCAGTGAACCCGAGGCCCCTTTAGTCGCCTTATACGGCAGGCAGGGGATACCGTAGTCTTATTCTTGAGAGCCCAGAACTACAGGGCTGGTGAACCATCTCCTAGCACAAGCTTGAGTTTAGTTGGAATGTTAGTTATATTTCTGAAAAATAAAAAATATATTGCTAGCTTTCTTTAACACTAATCATACCAACACTTTATACATACCTTGTCTACCACAGCGGGTCAAATGACCCGAAACTTGTGTTTCCTATTTATATGCATGAAATATGGATGTTAGAAAGGAAATAAAAATATAAATGTATTATAAATATACGAAATAGTATATTGACAATTTCTATTACAAACGCAAAAAATAAGAATTGTTTTTATTCATCGCATTTTTTACATATAAGTGTGTCCATCGTACATTTTCCACAATTTTTTTTTTACATTTAGACCAAATTTTCTTGGTTTTATTTTCTTTGTAGTATCTTATTTGATACCTTTTACGTTGATTACGACCGTTTCGTGTTTGTTTTTTTTCTTTTGGTTATTCACGGTCTTCTCGAAAATCATCGGCAAGTTCTACTGCTAGCTTGAGTGAAAAATCTTGTCTCGAGATATTATCTCCTGTCGTTTACTTGTATAAAATCAAAGCATTTATACCAGCTAAATCAAATATTCAAAAAAACTTGGAGTGACCATCTGCAAGACTTAGACTTTGTAGTAAATTTCCTCGCCATTTGATCGGTCGATGATGGGTGTTTACACCAAATTTAGTTTTATTGTAATATAAAACAGTTTCAGGTAAACGCTTATCATTATTTTCTATTGATACAAATTTATGTTTACAACTAAGTAAAAGTACCTTTTTGTTTTGTTTGCTTTTATAGATTGTAAAAGTACAATTATCTGTAATAAAAATTTCTATGAAAATCCTGCCATGTCATCTTTCTTTTGCTTTGCAAATAGAGGTAACTCCCTTTTATTTTACCGCATGGTCCCAACTAGCGTTATTCTTTTTTTGCTAGAAGTTGCATTGCTAGGGATTTGCTTGTGTAGAAGTTGTATGTGGTCTCAATTCTTCCGCAACAGATCCATCATTCGCAACATGTTGTTCATTTATTTCTACTTCACTTTCTTCAGAAATTGAAACTAATCTTGTTCTTTTTCTTTCACAAGTGATATTCACAATATTTTCCTCTTCATCGTCAGTATCTGTACATTCAAACTCATTTTCATTTGTAACCAATATATCTTCGTTTTCAGACAATTCATCTTCTCTGATTTCCGAAAACTCTTCTCCAATATCATTTATATCTTCTAAAAACTTAGACTATCTCGTTCGTTTCGACATTTTATGAGTAAAGAGTTACCTCTATTACTAATAAAGTTATCAAAATAAAATATAAAATATGTGCCACTCTTTTCTTTTTTTTGCTACTTTTTACACAAAAATCTACCTTCAATCTAAAATTTTCATATTTTCTTGAATTATTCTCAGCTATTTTGATTGAACTACTTTACGTGACAGAAATGTGCAGTTTACTGACTACAATAAGATAAGCAATATGTATTGATAAGCTTATAAAACAAGAAAATGTTCTCAGGGTCAAATGACCCGACGTGGTAGACAACGGTATACAACAGGTATAACTCAACATAAACAAAATAAAAAAATAGTATAAAATCAGTCTATTTAATTAATCAGAAAAAGTCATAAAGTTAAAGTTGGAGAAGTAATAAGTTAATATGTGCATTTTCAATGCAAAAGTTCAAAATGGGTCATTTGACCCGTCATGGTATGATTAGTGTTAAAAAACCTATGACCTTTCCGCGCTTGGTTTGTGGGTATCGGAAATTGATGTAACGGAAAGGATTTTTTAAAGTATGAAAGTTTGGTCATTTTTGTGTACTAAAATATTTAGTTTACATAAATTTGACTTGAAAAAATTAGTTTTATTCAATAAGAAAGACTATTTAATGTCAGTATTATCAAATTTGGATTGTGTACTTATTTAAGATGCCCTATTGCATTCCTCTTATAATATTCTTCTTATGACATTAATATAGTTATAGAATAAAAAAAAGGTGTTTGTTTATTTGGTAGTTTAAAAATCATTCTTATCTTCTCTCTTGCATTCCAAAAATTGATTTCATTGTCTTAATTTAAATGTAACTTATTATTTTGTTAACCTAATGTTTACTCTTTACTTAGTCACAAAATGTTCATTTAATTTGCTTGAACAGAAGCTAATATGACTCTTCCGTTATCGAGATATGTTTATAATTGTATTTTTTCGATTCGTTAGATTTAAGAAGCTTTATTGTATATTTTACATTTGCTATTGAATATTTCTTCGGTTGTTTTTCATTTGCCTTATTTTCTTGAATAGGGCTCGCGAGACGTACCAAAAGAAGTGTTGGTTTATAGATTATTTGCACCGTCTAATGTTAAGCGATTGCGGCTTTACGTAATTTATTAATATTATTATTACACTAGTACAGTCAGCGTTAGATAGATGTGAACGTTTAAAACTTATTTCTTTTACTGCCCCATTTAATAATCAATATTTTTTAAACCCCTCCCCCTAAAACCTAATTTTTTAAACAACCCTAAAACTTAAAACTCATAAATCTATGTTAAGTATTTTAAGTTTTTATAACATCACACAGGGTAGAAATACTAACTACTTATTCGTTATTTTATAGTAAGTGGGTTTTAATTTTAGTGAAGTTTATAATACTTTATAAAGTAAATGAAATTACAAATTATAAATCGCCCGCATAATCCACATGAACGCCCCCCATTATTTCTGGGCTCTTCTCTAGGTTTATCGCCCAGTTTGAGAAAGACCGGTCTAAAATCTATTGCAGACGAATCAACGAGTGTGTTTATTAGGATACTAAGATGTAGTTATCGTTTTGTGCAATCGGCTGTCCCAAAAACCGATACTATTTCAAGAAAAGAGCTTCCTTTTCTGAATGGTCAGCATCAGTTGATATTATAACAACATTTTCGACTATTCTATTTTTTTGTTTGCCCCAAATTCTGTAATATAAACAGCACAGATAATATATTTTCTATCGTATCTGTGTAAACTTATAAAAAGATAACAATATTTGATGGTAAATAACGTCTAATAACATAGATATCTTCTTCATTATCGTTTCCTTAAGAGCTGAGGATCATGACCACCAAGAGAGCTGCTTTTGACGAGCATTTCCCACTCTCATCTATTTTGGGCCAGGTGGATATTTTTCAAGGCTGTCTGGCTGGCGGTGAGCTACGTGGCCGAAGAAATCCAGAAGTCGGCGAAAGCAAGTCATCCAGAATAGACTCGTTGGTGCGGCGCTCAGTCACCACACCACATTTCAAATGCGTCTATGTTTTCTCTAATATGGATGTATAAATATCTATATTCGATAGACAAAATCGTGTTAAACAATCCACAATCTTCGCTTTGTGTTATAACATACAACTATCACAATGTTGTTTTTTCTATACATTCATTTGACAGACATTTATCTACGAGATATTTTAGACTTCTCTCATACGTTCTTATAGGGCAACACTGAGTTAGGACCTCTTTCAACGATCACATCTAATTGACACTGACTCATTTAGAAAATATTTGCCACCAGTGACTTACCAAGGCAGCTGTATTACGTTGTGTGAAGAAACTTTAATTTAAGTGCCTTATACCGTCACAATCACGTAAGTACTTGTTATGTTATGAATTGTTTTAATGTTCAATGGATGCAAGATTATTCTCATCACAAACTATTTCATTAATGAGCAAACCGTTAGGTCATTAATCAGTGTAATTTATTTGTATCAGTTTTCATAAGGTTATATGCCAAATATATTGTAATATTATGAAATCACATTGTTAATGAGAAACTGTTATGAAATATAGATTTTGAACTATTTCTTGTTGTTTATTTTCTTCTTTATATTCGACTCTATACACATCACGCATTGTATTGAGTCTGTTGTCTTGAAATAGCGGCCCTCTCGGGCGCCCTCGGATCGGCATGCTTACGCGTAACATAGTAACCGTCCAAGCCGAGGTTACCCCTCACCGGGGGGACCCTTGTGTCGAGTTACTAGCAATAGAGGTTCAGGCTAAGCGACCTAAGAGCTATGCCACCTCTCAATCCGGTGAAGCAGTCAAGGCCAGCTTCACTGGCCAATCTGTGTAGTTCGTCAAAAAAAAAAAATCTTGAAATAGAACGCGTTCTCACCTTGTTCTCAACAGTTGATTTGAACCGCCGCTTTTTTTTTTGACGAACTACACAGATTGGCCAGAGAAGCTGGCCTTGATTGCTTCACCGGATTAAGAGGTGCCATAGCTCTTAGCTTAGCTATAACTCGACATAAGGGTCACCCCGCGTGAGCATTCCGATCCGAGGGCGCCCAAGAGGGTGGCATCACGACTCGGTCGGTTGCTATTTCACGGATAATCTAAGTGCTATCTACATTCAAAAGCTAAACTAACTTTGAGTGCCACTTCGGGAAGCGTTTGCGAGAACAAGTGGCCGAAGATACTCCAGCAACGCTCCTAACATCTAAGGGGTTGGGGCGAGGATTATTCGCAACCTCCGACGGTCGCTGACCCGCCGCATTAGATGTTTCACGCAAACAATATGAAGGTAAGAGCTATCTTTGTACAAAAATATCCAATCAATACAACTGCGTCACAACATCGCCGGCAATCGTCGGGTAGCGTTAATAAAAACAACTCTTTATCAATATGACTTTATTTCAAATTAGAGATAAACAATAATTACAAAGACAATTGCAATACTTATTTATAAAATTCATATTCACTCTCGTCCTTTTTGATGTTGTTCTTGTAGCCTTTTTCGAAATCTTTCGGTAGAACAATGTATCTGAAATTTAAAACATATTGTAACTATTACATACAACGGTGAAATAGGAAATTTCGTATATGGAAATATGCAGTTTACACCGGAGCCAAAAGACTAGAATATCACATAATGGGAGAATGTACTAACATGAAGTGGAAAGAAAGTCATTAATAGATAACCTTAAACTGAGGAAGCAACATGTGGGAGCTATTTTAATGTTGTTGTCTGACCCGACTTCAGAGGAAGCGAGGGAGCTGGTGGCGATGTGTGCGTTACCAAGGTTAGGGTATAATGGGGCTGACATGCCCAAATGGGCAAAAGTCCCTAAAAAAAATAAAACAAAAAGAGACTAGAAAAAAATCATTGCTTATTATTATTTTTAGTGATACATAGACTTCTTTGGTCAAATCATTGGCATATTCAATTGTAATTAATTTATTTATTTAATATAGTACACAAGCATACATTGTAGTAGTCCTGAAGTAATAAAAGTCCTGTTGTGTAATCTAATTACAGGTGTACATTTATTATTACATATTATTTATTTTAAGAGAATGTAGGCACCAGAAACTCGTAATAAAACTACGATACGATGAAATCACAGTTAATAAAGCCATGGCAGCTGTGTCCAGACGGTCAGTGCCAGCACCAATGATAAAAACTTTAGAAAAAAACTTTTTAAGCCATGTGAAGTCTGCCAATACGCACTAGGTTTGTGTGGCGGACTTTGCCTTTAAATTCTCTTTACAGAGAAGGCCTGTGTCAACAACAGCGTCCGCGTAAATGTAGTAAATATAGTTGTTATTAACTTAAAAATAATATCATACCTATTCTCCCGCACGGCGTGCATGCCAGCCTCTTGGCAGATGGCGTTGATGTCAGCACCGGAGACGCGGTCCGGTCGCGCCACGAACTCCTCTAGATCCACCTCCTCCGAGAGGTTCATCTTAGCGGTGATCGTTGAGAATATCAAACGTTTTTGACGCCTGAAACAAAGGATAAAGAAACTTTTAGTATAATTCTTGCTCAACATTTCTCTAAGATCTACCAGTAAGCTCCCAGCTATGACCTAATAACCTATGGTGCTTCTATAATTGAACTGACATAATTTGAATTTCCATTTAAGCCTATAATGTGTAAAATCTCACAATAACATCAATCACTTTACCAACCAAACGCTTAGTGTGCTTAGCAACGCCATCTAGTTACAATTACAGTGTAAACGGATAACATGATATTTTTTTAAAATAAATTTAAACTAGACCGATTTTTCGCTCCTTAAACCACCTACATACTAAATTGCTCGTTTAAAGGTATAATATATATATATATATAAAGAGAAAACCATGTTACCTGTCAGGAAGAGGGAATTCAATCTTTCTGTCAAGACGGCCGGGCCTGAGGAGGGCGGGATCCAAAGTGTCGGCTCGATTCGTAGCCATTATAACCTGAAAAAGTATAAGCAGAGCGTAACAATATAAGAAAATTGATTAGAATGTATCCATTACAGGTAAGGATGTTTAGCCAAGGATTATGTATAACAAAGCTGTATGATCTCTTTAGATGTGTCAGAACACCTCCGGGTGACGGATGTGTGGACAGAATGCTTGCTTCATTCTTTTGAGAATATTATTTAAATTTAATGTACAGACCACTCAAATTATAACAAGTGTACTACACGTACGTATAATATACATTGATTAAATAAACGATAATATATATACCAGTTTGTTATTTTTATATATTTTTTTTTTTGAGTAGAAAGTATCCAGATACACGCAATTAAAAGATATTGGTTGACCCCTCCCTAATCTCAATTGGCAAGCTATTCCAAAGTTCTATAGCTGTTCAGGTAAATGAATTGAAGTAAAAATTCATGTGATACATGATATACAAATTATTAGTATATTTACTTTGACGTTGGTGGTCTGATCAAAACCGTCCATTTGGTTAAGTAGTTCCAGTAGGATCCTCTGCACTTCTCTGTCAGCGCCGGTTTGTGCATCAAACCTGAAAATATAACAATTCAGTGTAATGTTAAAATCTTTTCTTAACAAGACAGCACTTGATCTTGTCTTTTGTTAAGCTAATGACATTTACCAATCCATAAAAGGATCAGACTATGCAGTGTAGAAATGTATTTATTAATTAAAATTTCATTACCGTTTCGTAGCGATAGCGTCTATTTCATCGATGAATATAATAGCGGGGCTATTTTCTTTTGCCAGACGGAAAACATCACGCACCATACGTGGGCCTTCACCGAGGTACTTCTGTACGAACTCCGAACCAACAACTCGGATAAATGCAGCTGTAAATAGTTACTTTATTAGGCATTGAATTCTTTTTTTTTTTTAAAGAATGCTAACAATATTTCTTTTTTTACTAACAATCTTGTTAACCATTCCAACTAAGCTTAAGCTTGTGCTAGGACATGGTTCACGGCAATAGTCGAATGGTGGATTCGAACCCACGACCTTAAGATTCGCAGGCCGTACCCTAAACCATTAGGCTATTGACGCTTAAATTATAATTGTCTTATAATGCATGAATTGCATAATAATTGTATAAATAATTATATTAGTTACTTATACTTTACTTATAATAGTATAAATAATCCCAAACATACCCAAATATATGTATCTTTCATCCCTTATTTAGCAAAAGAAAGCTTTGAAATGAAAAGTTCAACTATACAAATATATAAAGTAGTATAACGACATGCATATGAATGTATATGCAGTACATACATAGAATGAACATTTTTTACAATTTTGTCTGTCTGTTCCGCCTAATCTCTGGAACAGCTGGATTAATTTTGACGGGACTTTCGTGGGCAGATATCTGATGTAATAAGTACTAACTTAGGCTAATTTTAAATAGTTTTCATATGTGGGTTACATCGCTGGGCACATCTAGTTTAAGATATAACTAACCAGTGGTATGATGTGCGACAGCTTTTGCTAACATAGTTTTGCCGCAACCAGGTGGCCCATACATAAGCACACCTCTGGGAGGCTCTATGCCAATCTGTCGGTACAGCTCAACATGAGTTAGAGGCAGTTCCACAGCCTCTCTTATCTCTTGTTTCTGTGTGTCCATACCACCGATATCAGAATATTGTACATCGGGTTTCTCATCTGTAAAAATAATAAATTTGTTGTTAATACTTTCAATTTATAGTTAGTCAAAAAATTAAAAAAGGAAATTTTTTGATTTCATTCTAATTGGAAAAACAATTTCAAATTATTTTTATAAAAGTATACAAAAGTTGTTTTGTGAATTTATTTTAATGCATGTGCTCTACTTTCACCATATTTGAAATTATTTTGTTGGAAAGGATTCACTTTCAAGAAGAAAGATAATGTAGGAGCCAGAACTTTGTGACACAACTTGATGCGTCAGAATAAAACAGACTGCTTGGCCAATGTCCAGTTCTTAACTACTGCTTGGCCAAAAGTCCTCCTAGATATATAATAAAATTATACACAATTAACATTAACATTAGTCAGAATAATAAAAGAAAGTTGCCTCAATCCATGTAAGACACTCTCCCAGTATCACACTTTTTAAAATATATATTTTTCTATTTACCTGCTTGTAGCATGGAAATGGAACTATCTGCCTCTGGTGGCAATACATCTACCAAAGCATTCGAGTGCTTGTGTAGTGCTACGGATGCAGAAGGCTTCAACAACTCACGGTCAATTGTAGACAGGATACGGACATAGTAGTTAGAGCCAGTAGTACTTCCAACTGCAATATTAATAGTGTTATTATATTGTATATAAAAAATAAAATTCAAGTTTACTATTTAAAATAAATCATTCTATTATATACATAAATATCAAGAATTGTAATGTTGTAAATAACCTTTACAGAAATAATAAACCTGCACCAATTCTTGCCTATCCTACTCAGCAAATAGATTACAAATAAGTTTTTTAAAAGGAAACAATTAGTTTTAGGCCTTCGAGAAATATTGAAGTTAATAAATTATGGTAATAAAAGTCTATTTATTATTTTAAACATTTTACCTAAATCAAGAATTTATAGTAAAAACTCAAATATAATTAACTTTAAGAACAATAAAATAAATTACTTAATACTACTAAGTGGTGAAAAACCATTATGCAGCATACCTATGCCAGTATTCTGATCAACAGCTTCAAGGAACTGTCCAATAACCAGTGGAACTGATTGGATACGCTTCACTTCTTCTTGAGCATGGAGATACTCTTTCTTGAGGTTTCGTTGTTCATCTTTAATATATTCTTCTTGCACTTCCAAGAACTCTAACATTCTTTGTAATTTCTGTAAATATTGTTTAATGTTATAGCACTGCATTCTATTGGCAGCTACATATTTTTGTAGTGTTTATTGATACATTTATTAATTTTACAGAAATCAGTTATAATTTTGTCAAAAATGTTAGTTATGGCGACTTTGTAGTTGAATATCATTTTCGAAAATTATTTTTTTATAAAAATAAACATCACCAATACTATTTTTATTTCATTACACCATAATTAATTTAATTAGCAATTTTCGTTTTTATTATTATTAGTCAAATGCAGAGTTGATTTATCCATTGTTCAGTTACTCCATTCTGACAAAGCATATATTGTGACAATAATGTTTAGACAATCACAGGTTTAGATTAATGCAGATGAAAACATATACCTTATATTTTGTATACAAATCTTCAGATTCCAGTTCGTCGAATGACTGAGGTCCAGCGAAAGGTAACCCTTTGGTGTCGGTAACTTGATCATCCTACAATTTTTACATAATTATTATTACGTTTCAAAGAGATAAGGTCATTAAAAGTACCCGTTTTTCAATTACCTTTTCGGGCAAGATGATTCCAATCTCTTCCATTGTAAAAAATATAAAGTTATTGTATTATTGAGTGTTTGACTTTATTAAATCACAGTCACAGCCACAGACTATAATAAGCACCATGCATGACACAAGGAAGCTGCCAAACCGTCTAATTCGCTTTATCACGCCTGTTTCGTTTCACGTAAGTTTATTTGGTTAGGTTTTTTTTTTAACTTTCTTTAAACGTTGTGTAATATTTCTTTGTATTTTCGATCTTTCTTGCACTTACAATCAATAAGTAATAATATAAAAAGATATGTATTAATATTACCTCGTTATTATGTAGCCATTTTGTGTATACCGCTGGTAAACCAACTTTAATATCAGTATGTATCACTTGAATGTTAGTCTCAATAGTCGGCTAAACTCTTGATTATATAGATTGGCAATCTACTTAACATCAGGTGAGCCGCATGCTCTTTGGATCCCTTCTCTCATGAAAAGATCTTGGCGAGGGTAATTTAGAGCGCATCTTAGACACGTAAGGGAAGGAAATGATAAAACAAGACAACTACTTTTTATGTAAAACATTAGCGAATAAAGTGGTTTTTGCGTAGGAGATTATTACGATTGCGTTAAGATTATGGCGCTGGTAGATATTATCTTCTAAAAGACTCTATCAGAGCGAAGTCCACTTATAATGTTAATATTTGTTTGTACATCAATTACTATTATGCGTAGTATTAGTTACTTAGACGAACATTCATCGTGTAACAACGACTCAAAAAAGTATTTTGTATTGATTATTAAAGTTCAAATGGTGTAGCACAAAATATTTAACAGACCGACGATAAAGGTGTGTTTGTAATGGTAGTAGTGAAAAGTAGACGTGGCAATTTCTTTCTTTATGTATTCGGAACTAACATACACCCAAAAATATTTATTATCCTGATTACTCTAATGAAACAATTGCAGTATTTTGGAAACGATATGACTTAGCGATCTTCAAGAAACTAGAACTTTCTCGAAGATCGGCAACGCACCTGCGTTGCGATCCAATACCTCTGGTGTTGTGGGTGTTAGATGCTTGGTAGCAACTTTTCCTATGAAAAAAACTAAACGAAGACATACCGGAAGGTGTTTCCGAATGCGTTCGAGTAGAAATGCTATCGAGTCTAAAATGACGGTCTGCTATTACGTCACAAGGGAAAGAAGTAAGCCCATCGCCTTACACCGGGCATATAAAACGAAAATCTCATTGTTATAAACCTGGTGAAATTTAAAACCCCAACCGTCTGATCGTATAGCCACTGGGAATACACATGCTACTGTTATATAATAATAAAAGTCTAGGTTGATCGACCTAAGAGTTGGGACATGTCACAATCCTATAAAGTTGTAAAGCTCTCGGCTGATGATTATTATTATAATTTAATTGTTGGTAAAGGAACTCGCGTAGATAAAGCACGGTGCGGATATCAATACTCCGTTTGATTGCGTAATATAGATAGACATATGTTGCAAAACGGTATCACCGCACCGATACGAGGTTGTTTGTGCGAACCATTATGCAAAGGGCCTGAAGTGGTAACCTCGGCTTTGGGCCTTTACCTAAGCACGAATCGATGAAACACTGATACGTGAATGCCCGATCTGGCCGAACCACCGGTTGATCAGATCAAACGGTACATAAAAGTCTACAGGGCGTACTTAAATTACTGGATTTCTGGGAAGAATTGGTGCTAGGAGAAGTGGCAGAAGAAATTTCTTCTCCCAGCGCTTCTATAGTCTGTTTGCGATGAAATTGCGAATTAGAAAATAGAAAAATGCGTCATTATGTTGAACGCGTCCTTCGAACTTCTGGCCTATGGATTAATGCTCCGCCGGTAAATTTTTCTTTCACCGTGAAGTCTTTCTCATCAGATAAAAGAATTAATTTAATTTAGTTATATTTAAAAAGGTTTTTTTATTTTAATGATTTAAGGTGGTTATTTGGAACGAATATAATATTATCAAGTACTTTATCAAGTTTATTATCATATCAATTAAGTATTTTAATACTTTTATCACAATTTATTTAATTACACCATAATTAATTTAATTAGCAATTTTCGTTTTTATTATTATTAGTCAAATGCAGAGTTGATTTATCCATTGTTCAGTTACTTCATTCTGACAAAGCATATATTGTGACAATAATGTTTAGACAATCACAGGTTTAGATTAATGCAGATGAAAACATATACCTTATATTTTGTATACAAATCTTCAGATTCCAGTTCGTCGAATGACTGAGGTCCAGCGAAAGGTAGCCCTTTGGTGTCGGTAACTTGATCATCCTACAATTTTACATAATTATTATTACGTTTCAAAGAGATAAGGTAATTAAAAGTACCTGTTTTTCAATTACCTTTTCGGGCAAGATGATTCCAATCTCTTCCATTGTAAAAATATAAAGTTATTGTATTATTGAGTGTTTGACTTTATTAAATCACAGTCACAGCCACAGACTATAATAAGCACCATGCATGACACAAGGAAGCTGCCAAACCGTCTAATTCGCTTTATCATGCCTGTTTCGTTTCACGTAAGTTTATTTGGTGAGGTTTTTTTTAACTTTCTTTAAACGTTGTGTAATATTTCTTTGTATTTTCGATCTTTCTTGCACTTACAATTAATAAGTAATAATTTAAAAGATATGTATTAATATTACCTCGTTATTATGTAGCCATTTTGTGTATACCGCTGGTAAACCAACTTTAATATCAGTATGTATCACTTGAATGTTAGTCTCAATAGTCGGCTAAACTCTTGATTATATAGATTGGCAATCTACTTAACATCAGGTGAGCCGCATGCTCTTTGGATCCCTTCTCTCATGAAAAGATCTTGGCGAGGGTAATTTAGAGCGCATCTTAGACACGTAAGAGAAGGGAAATGATAAAAACAAGACAACTACTTTTTTATGTAAAACATTAGCGAATAAAGTGATTTTTGCGTAGGAGATTATTACGATTGCGTTAAGATTATGGCGCTGGTAGATATTATCTTCTAAAAGACTCTATCAGAGCGAAGTCCACTTATAATGTTAATATTTGTTTGTACATCAATTACTATTATGCGTAGTATTAGTTACTTAGACGAACATTCATCGTGTAACAACGACTCAAAAAAGTATTTTGTATTGATTATTAAAGTTCAAATGGTGTAGCACAAAATATTTAACAGACCGACGATAAAGGTGTGTTTGTAATGGTAGTAGTGAAAAGTAGACGTGGCAATTTCTTTCTTTATGTATTCGGAACTAACATACACCCAAAAATATTTATTATCCTGATTACTCTAATGAAACAATTGCAGTATTTTGGAAACGATATGACTTAGCGATCTTCAAGAAACTAGAACTTTCTCGAAGATCGGCAACGCACCTGCGTTGCGATCCAATACCTCTGGTGTTGTGGGTGTTAGATGCTTGGTAGCAACTTTTCCTATGAAAAAAACTAAACGAAGACATACCGGAAGGTGTTTCCGAATGCGTTCGAGTAGAAATGCTATCGAGTCTAAAATGACGGTTCAAGTTATTAGGTCACATGGGAAAGAAGTAAGCCCATCGCCTTACACCGGGCATATAAAACGAAAATCTCATTGTTATAAACCTGGTGAGATTTAAAACCCCTAACCGTCTGATCGTATAGCCACTGGGAAATACACATGCTACTGTTATATAATAATAAAAGTTTAGGTTGATCGACCTAAGAGTTGGGACATGTCACAATCCTATAAAGTTGTAAAGCTCTCGGCTGTTGATATTTGAAGAAAAATAATTCGATAATTTAATTGTTGGTAAAGGAACTCGCGTAGATAAAGCACGGTGCGGATATCAATACTCCGTTTGATTGCGTAATATAGATAGACATATGTTGCAAAACGGTATCACCGCACCGATACGAGGTTGTTTGTGCGAACCATTATGCAAAGGGCCTGAAGTGGTAACCTCGGCTTTGGGCCTTTACCCTAAGCACGAATCGATGAAACACTGATACGTGAATGCCCGATCTGGCCGAACCACCGGTTGATCAGATCAAACGGTACAAAAAAGTCTACAGGGCGTACTTAAATTACTGGATTTCTGGGAAGAATTGGTGCTAGGAGAAGTGGCACAAGAAATTTCTTCTCCTAGCGCTTCTATAATCTGTTTGCGATGAAATTGCGAATTAAACAATAGAAAAATGCGTCATTATGTTGGACGCGTCCTTCGAACTTCTATGCTCCGCCTATTTTTATCTTCTGCCTATGGTTCAATGCTCCGCCGGTAAATTTTTTCTTTTACCGTGAAGTCTTTCTCATCAGACAAACAGAATTAATTTTAATTTAGTTAAATTTAAATAAGATTAAATCTTTTATTTTAATGATTTAAGGTGGTTATTTGGAACGAATATAATATTATCAAGTACTTTATCAAGTTTATTATCATATCAATTAAGTATTTTAATACTTTTATCACAATTTAGTTCCTTACACATTCATATATAAGAGTATTGCAACATCTGCAAACCGAACTACGTTTCAAAGCTTTACGATGAAGTTACTTCTGGCTGTTGTAGCAACTTTGGCCCTTGCCAATGCAAGGTACTTAGAGGAGGAAATCCCGGAATACAACACCGCCTATGGATACATGGAGAAGTATGGTATACCTGCAGCAGAAGCTATCTTCCAAGCGGAGCAGCAAGCCGATTCTTCAAGAATTGTTGGCGGGTCCGCGTCTCGTTTGGGACAATTCCCGTATCAGGTTGGGTTCATTTGATTTTATTTTAAACACTCTCTAAACGACGATTAATATTTTCATTTAGTTTTTCTTCAAACTCAAATTGCTTGTCGCAATGTTATTTACATTCATTCTCACTTAAAAAAACTTTAAAACTATTCAAACTACATTTTGTTTTAACCAGATTCCAGATTGTTTTTTTTATATTAAGTGATCGTTACCTTAGTGTAATTAGGAATTGCATGTGAGTTGCTGACCTCTATTTAATAAAACACTCGCTAGATGGAAGCAATATTTCCCACTCATCCATCCATTTCACACCGATATTCGGTGAGGTCGTTATGTTTTATTTTCCTCTACCACTGTTCGTTTTTTGTTTTAACTTTTTCAAAACAAGTTATGTAGAATAAGCAGATGGTTCATAAATTGTCTATTAAAAAAAACAATAAGCCAATTGATATTTTTTATACTCTCAAAATACCTTTACTACGAGTATACTCTCAAGCACTTGGTGTTTTTTTTTTGTGGGGAAATGCCTACGCCTACACGCCCTCGTCACGCGTTATGTCGGATTTGCACCGACTAAAACACCACGGTGGTGTTGTGGTGTGCGCTAATGAGCTAGCCCGTCTGGGAGGCGTGCGATGAATCGCTACCCCCCTAACCGTCGCGGACGGCCACCTCTACTTAGCCCCACTACGTGTCGTCGTTCTTCTCGGGACCGCTATTAGTCGTCACTCAGTCGGGTCACTCACGAACATCAGCGACCCGAAGTGCACTGAAAAGGATCGGTCCTATCTCGATCCCTCTCTGCAGTCTTTTCAATCATTACTCTCGTAAAAGGATACGGGCCTTTAAGCCGCATTCCCCAGGCAGCATCGCCGACACCGTTATATAAACCGGCAGGGATAAAATCCGTCCGATCTGTCGACCAAGGCCCGCCGTTCGGCTTCCAATACTGGGCAAGCATAAATATTTATAAATATGATATTTGCAGGCTGGTCTCATCTCTGACATTGTTGGCACCTCCGGCCGAGGCGTTTGTGGCGGTTCCTTACTCAATAACAGGCGTGTTGTCACCGCCGCCCACTGTTGGTTCGATGGCCGCAACCAAGCTTGGAGGTTCACCATCGTTTTGGGTTCAATAACAATTTTCAGCGGTGGCACTCGAATTGAATCTACTAACGTCGTCATGCATAACAACTGGAACCCGTCCACAGCGCGTAACGATGTTGCTATGATTGTGTTGCCTGGAAATGTGGCCTTTAATAGTAAGTATATAAATTCAATGTCTATTATATAATCAATTCATCACAGAAGTCATGACTTACGGAAAGCGGACGAATTGCGTCGGGCTCGGCCTGCAAGAGGCCCTATCGATTCAAACCTCTCATGGTGACCCGTTCTCCGCCATGATGGGCGATATGGAGTTGTGTTAGCATTCACCATCTAGCCCCGTCAAAAGGCCCAGTCCGAAATAACCGGGCTTCCTGCGGCGGAGAGGTAGCCCTCACAAGGACAAACCTTAGATGGGTGGGGCCGGTGTAGCCAACTCTAGTATAGTGCCACTATAGCTCTAGGCTGAAGGACTGTAAGCTACAAGAGTAATATTGCTTTTAGTGGCAGGTTCAGTTAAATTATTTGTGAATTTATGGCGATTTTACCAGGTTTTCCTTCATGAGTTCTTAGTTCAAACTAACAGCTTCCATTAGGCAGAAAAAAGTTATATGTGTCCTCATCAAAGTAGGATAAATTATATTAATATTTTTCACAGACAACATTTCTCCTGTCGCCCTGCCCTCCGGGTCGGAACTGAATGAGAACTTCTCGGGTTCAAGAGCTACCGCTTCCGGTTTCGGTCTAACCAGGGACAGTAAGTTGAATTTTAACAAATATCAAGAATGTTTTTCATTTTAATTCATTCATATATCATAATTCAAATAGAATTTGCTTAAGTGTTTTTAATAAGCTCTCTAAGGGCCGTTATTTATTTTGGGTTTGGTTATATTAAGGTCCTTCCAGATATAAAATCTGTTGACATAGGTCCTTGGGTTTCGCAGACATACTAAGAGCTGCTAAAAATCTTATGGCAGAATGCTTGGCGATTGAGATATTGGTAGTTTTATGTCTAAGACCAGATGGCTCCTGAACGACAATGAGCATAAACATGAAGGAAACAAGATAATATCATCATCATCATCAACCTGTATCTATCCACTGCTGGAAATAGGCCTTCTCTAATGCCTTCCGCCACATACGATCCTTCGCTTTCCGCATCCAGCCAGTCGGTCCGTTTCGAGGGAGGTTCGACGCTTCTCCGACCCTTGCGCGGCCTCCATTCCATGACTTTCCTCCCCCATCTGCCGTCACTGACTCGGCAGATGTGCTCGGCCCATTGCCACTTCCACTTGCTGACTTTAAGAGCTATGTTGAATACCTTTGTTCTCCGTCGAATTTCTTCGTTTCGGATTCTATCCCATAGAGAAATGCCGAGCATAGCTGTTTCCATCGCTCGTTGTGCGACTTTCAGCCTATGGACTAGCCCAGCGGTCAGACTCCAAGTCTCTGCACCATAGGCTAAATATTAGAGATAAAAATTTATATAAAACGAAGCATGAAATTTTAAAGTGGCTTGAAACACTAAATTATGAAGGTTGTGAGAATATGTTAAAAGTGGTCATTTGAAAAGCACTCACACACTCACCTACACACATACACACACACCCGCCCGCACAAAAAAAATTATATAATAACAATATTAGATATATAAATAACCATGGGAGGAAGGACTGCCAACTATAGCACAGGAAATTCCTAGTTTAGGTGGCAGTGAAACTTAAATAGAACTAATCTCGCAGTAAAAAAAGTGTAATTAGTAATACTGTTTGTTATAATTTTGTTAATTAATAAAGGATATTTATTATTATTATTTATTATTATAATGGCTGGGAGGACGCACTGGTTGAAGACCTCCGTCTTCAGGCATTGAGGTATTTGCGAAGATAATATAGGCGCCAGAATTTTGTCATAACAGTTAATCCGTTACTTGTGAATCGATTTGTAATCAGATTTTGTTCTTAAATATACTTATTAACCATATTTTTAATTACAGACGGCCAAATCGCAAACAACCAATTCCTGAGCCACGTACAATTGAATGTTATCACAAATACTGTCTGCTCGGCCGCGTTCCCTCTGATTCTCCAATCCTCCAACATTTGCACTAGTGGTGCAAATGGCATGGGCGTGTGCAGTGGTGACTCCGGCGGTCCTCTGGTGGTCGACAGAAGCAACAGGCCGATATTGGTAAAAATAATTTCTTTGCTAGATGTAATAATACTACACACAACACACATACGATTAAAATATCATAAGTGTCTGCTCGGAACATTAAAATAACCGCTTTTTACTACATACATATAGATGTATATACGGTATATACAACAAAACTTTTTTTTTTACAATTTTTGCCTATTTGTTTGTTCTGGTTAATCTCTGGAAGGGTTGGACTAATTTTGATAGGACCTTGGTGGCAGATAGCTGATGTAATAAGGAGTAACTTAGGCCGGAGTATTTTAGAAAAAAAGGCAAAAATTAAAAACGAAATAAAATAAAATAGTTATGAATACTTTAGTATTTAGGTACCGCTATTTGTTTTACATAGTATTTGGTATTTTCAACATAATAGAGAAGGTTGGTAAAGCCACCGGCCATAATATAAAGTCGAGCCCTTTATGTTATGGTTGGGGGTTCGAATCCTAGCCGGCTTGTACCAATGAGTTTCTGTTTTCACCTTCTTATGTACAAAAAAAATTAATAAAAAAAATTGTTCGTGTAAGGTTTATCGCTAAGGGCTCGCCACTTGTCACAAATAGGAAGTTTTAACCTTATTAAAAGATTGCAGCTCTGTCTAACCATTATTATAATTGAATAGGTAATTACAACGATTCTGTATTTTTAATGCAATTTATTGATTGATCGCTAATATTTACAACATTCGGTTTTAGATTGGTATAACATCTTTCGGTTCTGCTCTCGGCTGCCAGAGAAACCTCCCATCCGCCTACGCAAGAGTGACCTCTTTTATGGATTTCATCAACCGAAACCTTTAACTGAAACAAAAAAAAAATGAATTTTTTGATGAATTGTCAGTGATGATGTGATTTATGTTAAATAAATAAATACGTTTACACTTTATCCAATGTTATATTTTATTTAAAATATTAAATAAAACCCTTTTTATATTTATTAATTATACTTATATTATATTATAATAGATAGTCAAATCTCAAGCTTATAAGTGGAAATAGTCACTAAGCCTCTATAATAAGAAATATTTATACTAATTGGCCGCCATATTTCGATAAATTTAATATGACCTTTGTAAATTCAATATTTTGCTGCATTTTAAGGTCATGCCGACAATATACATGATTGTTTTAATTTTTTTTTATATATTTCATAGCTGATTCTAAATTAATTACGATAAACTTTAATGTTATGCAGGGGGTTTTCGTATATTTCTTTACAAAATCTGCCTCTAATTTGGCACTTGGAAAGAGCCGTGGCAGTTCTGTGTGTGTGTTACCTTAACTTGCATAGTTGGCTAGTAATCAGAGTTTGATCTCCGGTGCCAGAGTCAATGAAAAATTTTAAATGTTAAATTACTACGTGCTCAGCGGTGAAGGAAGACATCGTGACAAATGGTATTTTGAGAAAATTTCTAAGACATGTGAATAGCGCCAATCCGCACTGACACTATCCACTCATACTCTCTATGAAGAGAAAGCCTATCATTCTGACATATACTGCTGCTTAACGTTTACTGTTATATATTGTTAATAAACACAAACAAATATTTTTTTTTATTAACTGACTTTTCTTCACACGTTATACAGTACAGGAGTAGATTATAGAGTACAGGAGTTATAAAACTTTACAACATCAGTTTTTTTCTAATTATATACATAATCTGGAAGACTTAATCTTCTAGATTCGTTAATATTTAAATAGTTTCGTGAGTTAGCGTGATTTGAGAGAGAATTTAAAAAATTATGATCCGTCACATTTTTTTTAAATAGACGAACTACACAGGCCAGTAGGATGGTACCTAACCTCGGCTTGGACGGTAACTATGTTTTGTGTAAGCATTCCGATTCGAGGGCGCCCGAGAGGGCCGAACCACTACTCAGTCGGTAGCTATTTTATTAATAAAAACTATTTGGGACAATCTAAGTTAACTAACTATATTTGTCACTTCGGGAAACGCTGGCGCTGGGAGAAGAAGTGGTCGAAGAAACTCTCGAAGAAATGCTCCTAATCCTATCTAAGGGGTGGGCCGTATTACTATCCCCTCCAAAAAGTTTAGATTTGATATCATTTCCAATGTCATTTAAGAACTCAGTATAGATTAATGTGACAATATTAGACACCATTTTGGCTTCAGATGTCGCAATGGATGCGCTGTAGTTGAAATCGTGATGTGCACGTTGTGCAAATGTTGCGAAGGAGTAGGGCCGTTTCTTAAAGGTCCTCAAATCATGTGGGCTTGGAAACATCGCTGGTGAATACTGTTACACGCGTGAATAAGTTACACGAAAGACGTATATGTCCTCCTTACGTCTTTTTCCTCATTGCTGAGGATCGTGGCCTCCACGAATTATGTTGCGGACGATGGCTTTCCACCTTTTGCGGTCTTTGGCGGTGTGAAATGCCTCGTGGACTATCGTGTTGGTGTTGTTGCTGATTTGGTGTGTCAAACGCGTAGGGCTCCTCCTTCTTGGTCGTCTTCCCTATTTTGCCTGTGACCAGGAGTGTTGCCAGTGTACCGTTTTTCCTGGCTATGTGATTGAAGAATTCGAAAACCCTACGGAGATAGACCGTTGCAGCCTGACGGTGACTTCCACTTCCGGGAGAATTAACACATTTGTGCGGTGGGCTGTCCAAAGTATTCGTAACATTCTCCTCCAGCACCACATCTCAAATGCGTCAATACAAGTTCTGTCTGCCTTCGTGAGGTACCATGTTTCTGCTCCGTAAGTGAAGAATGGGAATACCAGAGACCTCACCTGATCAATCTTGATTTTTGGTTTTGATGTACAAGTACAATTGTATAATACCCATCGATTGAATTTGGAATTCTGTCATAATAATTTTTTTTTTGGTTAATTTTAGCGTATACTTGAATTGAAGTCCTTTTTGGTTTTTACTTATAAATATAATCGTAAACATTAGTTCTCATTCATCGTTAAACGGTAACTGCCTGCACCTTTTTAAGTATAAAAATCTTATGAATATAGGTTAATACAATGGTCAACCTACTTATATGTGTTATCACAGACGTCACGCGTGATATCTAGTATTGTTGGCAAACGAGACTTGTAACATGTATGGCATATCGTAAGGGTACATCTAATCAATCGAATACTTGATACGAGCATAAAGACCGTATGTATCTGATATTTCAACATCCTATTCAATAATTCCGACTAATATCAAATTTTAAACAAATTCACGATATCTCTAATTCTGAAAGTGATTTTGTAATCAGAGTAATTTATCAATGTTGCCGTCGTCATGGTTGATTGCAATCTATTTTTAATCTGGATTATAGAATTTATATAAATGTTATCGATCTATTTTTTGGGTTAACAACGACTAAATTGTACAATGAAGGTGTTAGTGATTCTCGTGGCACTCTTTGCTTTGACCAACGCAAAATCTGTCAGGACTGAAGTACCTGACAACCACAACGCCTATGGATACCTTCTGGATATTGGTGTCCCTGAAGCGGAGAGAATTCAAAAGGCTGAGGAAGCATATCTGAATGGAAGAATCACCGGTGGAGTCCCTGCCGCTTTAGGACAGTACCCATATCAGGTTTGATTACCATTTTAACATGAAACATATAAATAAAACCGCTTATAATCGAGTTTTAAATCATCTATTCCCGCATTACACAGACAAGACATAAGTCACAAACATGAAGGTGAATCTATCTATGAAATATAAATAAATTAATAAAAATATTTTATTTAAAGATATTAAATTGTCTATCATGGACAATTTATTTCAGTTAGCTAGCGTCTTTATATTCCGAGATATTCAAACTTTTTTAACCGACCCTTTAGTTTTGCTCACGGATATAGTTAGCCGATTAATATAAGTACTTGCTACTCTTACCGACGCAAAATCTGTCAGATCCATGCACCTGTCTTTCCTTCTTCCTCTTGATGCCTGACTGGCTTGTGATTGGTGTCCCAGTAGTGAAGAAAATTAAAAAATCACGTCGAACTGATAAATTCATTCTTGCAGCCTTTGGAAGTTACTCTTACTAAGTTTTAATAACTAAAACCAATTATAAAAACTCACCTGATTGTGCGTGTGTGATGTGTGTTGTGGTGTATTACGAGACACAGATAATATAAGCGCCTGGAACTGCGTTTTGATAATAATCTTCCATCCCATTCCATAAAGGCCATCTTATTTTCATTTATAAAAATTTTCGTTACTACCTAGCAATTAGTATTGGTAGTAAGTAGTAGTATTTTTTATATGTACGATTTACATACTTTAGATTGAATCTCTTTTTTTTATTTTTTTTTATTTAGTAACGGTAGTTGTATTACTGTCTTTATTGAGATAAGAGTTTGTTCATATACAGCCTTACAAATAAACGTGGTATAAAGATAAACTTAGGAATAAATACCACTAACTAATAAAGAAATCTCTTTTTAATTTTGTTTTTTAACCTTATAACCATGACCTTATGATTATGTGTCAAATTGGATAAACACTTGGATTATATATCAATCGGACGAATTTATTTTGTTTTTATAAAAGTCTTATTATGCATATGAATGTATATACGGTTGAAATGCTAACAATATTTTTTTTTCACAAATATTACTAACGTTCTTGTTATTCATTCTAAGCTTAAGCTTGTGCTAGGAGATGGTTTCTGTCAATAGTCGAATAGTGAATTCGAACTTGCGGCCTTACATTTCTCAGATCTCATTCAAAACAATTAAGCTTTTAATGCTTAACATACTCTTATTTATATTTATATATCAAAAAATCAATTATTGTAATAGACTGTTGAATTAATCAATCCATAAACCATCAAAGTTTATTCTAGGCTGGTCTTATAACTGATATCGTGGGTATAACTGGACGTGGAATATGCGGCGGGTCAATGATTACCTCGAACAGAGTAATGACCGCTGCTCATTGCTGGTTCGATGGAAGAAATCAAGCCTGGAGGGTGACCGTTGTCCTGGGATCCGTGTTATTGTTCACCGGTGGAACCAGACTGGAGACTAGTGTGGTAGTCATGCACCCCAATTGGTTCCCACTTCTGGTCAGAAATGACATCGCTGTCATCTATCTGCCTAACTCTGTGGCGACATCGGGTAGGTTTTTTATTCAATATACTTTACGTTTTCGTTATCATTGACGTGCGTCATTGTTAAATAACGATAAGTGACGTGAGCGAAGACCTAACACTCTTTAGAAGCTGATAACGCACCTGCAACTCCTCTGGTGTTTAGTGTATTGATATAAAGTAACAGTATTTAAAATGTCTTAGTGATGCATTCTCTATTTTTTATGACGAATTACACAGATTGGCCAAGCTGGCCTTGACTGCTTCACCGGATTGAGAGGTGTCGTAGCTCTTAGGTCGCTCAGACTGAACCTCTGTCGCTAGTAACTCGAAACAAGGGTCCCCTCAGTGAGTGGTATCCTCGGCTTGGACGGTTACTATGTTAAACGTAAGCACAACTCTGTCGGTTGCTATTTCACGGATAGTCTGGAGGACATACAAAAGTTAAACTAATTTTGAGTGCCCCTTCGGAAAGCGTTAGCGCTGGGAGAAGAAGTGGCCGAAGAAACTCCAGCAACGCTCCTAACATCTAAGGGGTGGGGCCTGCCCATAAAATAGCGGTAACGCGCGTGTATTATTGATGCATTGTCTATAAAGACAGCATCTCCTACTCTCGACGTGGCTCCAATGCCGTATGATAGACATCACATATCTCACAATTTTTTTATTTTTTTAATTCTTTATATTTTATTTTTGTTTATTTGCTGTTTTTTCTTAATATTGAGAAAATTTTTCTTGTTTCATTCATTTATATTTGTTATCCTGCCCATGCTAACACGATGCCGCTGCTGTACTGTATCAATGATTTTCGAAAACAAATTTGTTCTGTGTAGACAACTTGAAGGAAGATTTTTGTATGCTGTAATTGTTAAAATATGTCTGTTATCTTTTGTTTCTGTTTGTTTCCAATAAATAAATAAATTGGTCTAGAAGAATCGTCCAATTGTGTACATAATGAACGTTTGAATGATGAATCATTGGCATCAGAGTAGTCAATATTGGCTAGTTTTAGTAACATTTTAGCCACTATAGTTTAACATTGGTGACAATCGTGTGTATTTGACGTATTTAGTTATGATAATTAATTTGACGTTAATAGATCGAATAGCAGACTCGGGGCCGAGGTCTCGGTATGGTCCTGGCATATCTTTCCCGTTTATTAGGCAATTTCGGAAACTTTTAACAGCTAACATTAATTTGGTTAATGTACAGTCCCGTAGAGTATATATTCGAACCTCTGACCATAAAGTCGTAAGTTTTACCGAGTAGCCATTAGGCTGTCACTAATAAATACTTAAACATAATATAGTAGTTATACCTATCAACTTATTGAATTTATACTTCTTTAAGCGCGTTGATAAAAAATGATCACAGTAAAAAATTGAACCTGCAGATAAAAAACAATGCTCCAATATAATAAAGGATAACAATCTGTATGTATTATTTACTGATATAAATTAAATATTAATATAAATTTTAACTGATCTGCATTGACTGTGTTGACTATCCTTTTATTATTTTATTTTAATTAATAATTTGCTTGCAATTGAAAATAATTTTTTACAAAGAAATATAACTTCACCCGCGTATGTCAGTACATGCACCCATTTTAAACTATCAACTAACAAGCAAATCTTTACTCTTTGTGATATATACACACAATTTCATAGTTTATCCCAATATAAGTGTAAAAAGTTACTGTACTCGTTTCTCCATAATTTCACCTACGAAGAGACTGAAAAATTTCTTCATAGCATAAAATAAGTTATCCTCACTCTCATGTACTCACTCGCACATACACTCTCACATGCATCCACGCACACTATTCTTTGAAAAAACATACGAATACCACAAAAGCTATAACAAACTTTAGTTCATAAACTCGGAGTTAGGTACAACATCTTCCTAATACAGGCTACATATTAGTCTAGCAGGGAGATGTGTACCGAAGGACGAATACTAAGTAAGAATATATTTGTAGAATTTGTTAACATTTGATAATATGTATCCAATATTTTTGTGTGTGTGCATGTCGGTAATTTAAAATGTAAGTGTGTGTAAAAAGTGAAATAAAAATATTTCATAAAAAAAAAAATTTCAATATTTCATATATAAAAATGTTTGTAAGTCCTATTGCGATGATTTCTTTATGTATAATACAGTTATGTATATAACGTTGATATGCACTTTAAAATAAACATTGATTCACAGCTACCATAGCTCCTATTGCTCTGCCTAGTGATGACGATGTTAATGAAAGCTTTGCTGGAGTGCGTGCTGTTGCATCAGGCTTCGGTGCTACAAGTTCAGGTAATCAACGCTCACACCAGGGTATTGCAAATCAGATTGCAACATTTAGGTTTACTACAACATTGCACAAGAGTACCCTCGAATATCTTCAGATCTCAAGGTACTATGCCAATAAATTTGTTATGAGATCTAAGTAAAACCAAACCTAATCAAATAATAGAAAAAAAATTGCGTACGTTAAGAAAAACAATTTAAATTGTACAAGGAGAGATGGAAAAGGCTATGCACGGCATTTCTCTAAGGGAAAAATTCCCGAACCAAGAAATTCCAAGTAGTCGCCATAGCTCTTTAATTCACCAAGTTGACGTGAATGCAGATAGGGAGGCCGCGCATGGGTCGGAGTAGTGTAGGGCGCTCTCTGTCCAGAGTGACCGACGACCTCATAAAGATAGTCAGTTGAAGCCAGATGCGGAAAGCAGAGGATCGTATATGGAGGAAGGCATTGGGTATTTTTCCATCCGTAAATTGAAGTCCTTCTCTTTTTTGACGTCCGTTAAAAATATTTGATGAAAATTGTTTATATTTATAGATGCTGGAATCACAACGAACCAGTTCCTGAGTCACGTGAGCTTGAATATAATAACGAACACCGTCTGCAATATTGCCTTCCCTCAAGTTATCCAAGAGTCAAACATTTGCACTAGCGGTATCGGAGGCATCGGCGTATGTGGCGGAGACTCTGGGGGTCCACTGGCTGTGACCAGGAATGGCGCACCGATGGTGGTACGTATAGTTACTTATAGACAGTACATACGCATTTTGTACAGAATTATCCAATCATATAAAAACTTCAACTTCTTTGTGACGAACCTATACAGTCGGTCAGTGAAGCTGGCCGCTACAAACCTCTAATAGGGTAGAATTTTGTGAATATAACATTTTTTAAAATAAATTTAAATATCTAGGAAATAGCAACCGAGCCGTGGTTCGACGCTCTCGTGCGTCCCCGGATCGGAATGCTAACGCGTAACATAGTAACCGTCCAAGCCGTGATTACCCCTCACCGTCAGGACTCTTGTGTCAAGTTAGTAGCAATAGAGGTTTAGGCTAAGCGACCTAAGAGCTATGCCACCTCTCGAACCGGTGAAGTAGTTAAAGTCAGCTTTGCCTAATCTGTGTAGTTCGTTACAAAAAAATAATTTCAAAGAAAAGAAAAGTTTGTCACGACTTCCATTTCATCAAGTAAAATGTATTTAATTACAGGTCGGCGTGACTTCCTTCGGTATTGCTTTCGGATGTGACATTGGTTATCCATCTGCCTACGCTAGAGTTAGCTCGTTCCTGGGCTTCCTTAGACAACATATGTAAATGAAGTCTTTTTAGATTCTTTATATGTGTAAACAACTTTTTATATGAACCAATAAACAACTATGACATTTTCTACTATTAATTATTATTTGACCATTATCCTAAGTACAGTGATATTTGATGTTAACTATTGTTTTCTATGAGCTTTTTTAGGTTTCTGCTTGTTGTTTAGTTATAATTGGTCAACACATTGGTTAACACAACGTACATATAAATTTGCTGATGCAATTTTATATGCTGATTTACCACGCGCTTGGCAGAGAAGGAAAACATCGTGAGGAAACCTACAAGACATGTGAAGTCTGTCAATCACTAGGGTCGCGTGGTGGACTATGCTTTTATACTCTCTTTAGGAGTGCGCACGTCAGCGGGGCAAATATCTTGTAATATAAAGGCTGTAAGAATTAAATAGCACATCGACATCAGACTGGAAAACTTGTAGAATAATCTATGCGTCAAGGATGCATAAAATATTCTACAAAATCAATACAATAAGTAGTTACGGACTAAAATTTCTTGTAGCTACAAATCCAATGAGAATTGGAATGATCAAATTTTATAATAACAAAGTAATCACAGAAATCATAGCACCAATAAAGTAACAAATACTTTTGATTATATAAATAAAGTCGTCAATCATTTAATATCGGCGATAAATTACTTCACTTCTTATCTAATCAATTCGATTGATTAATTATAACTATGTTATAGATTGCAATTATGTTTAGAAAACATCGATAAATATTTAAATTGTCAATTGCCTAATGGTTTAGGGTACGACCTGCAAATCGTAAGGTCGTGGGTTCGAATCCACCATTCGACTATTGCCGTGAACCATCTTCTAGCACAAGCTTAAGCTTAGTTGGAATGGTTAACAAGATTTTTAGTAATATTTCTGAAAAATAAGAAAAGAAATATTGCTAGCTTTCTTTTTTAAAAAAAAAATATTTTATAGAATAAAGGGCAAACCAGCATATAAATAAATTAGAGTAACCGCATAAGCCAACAGAGATAGGCCTTATTGGGTTGTAATAGACAATGGTAGACTATCCTCCTCTTCCTCGCGTCGGTTACCTCATTTCAACAATGAGTCGTGACCATCTCGTGGGTACTGTCTATCTTTGGTGATCCGACGCCATTTTCCTCTGTCTGCAGTCGTGCGCAGAGCATCACTAACCGACGAGATGATAGTGGTGCGGATGTGGTCAGTCTAGCGTGTCCTGGGCTCCGACCTCGCGGTCGTGTTCAATTTTTCCAGTTACAAGCAACCTTTCCAAGTTATCACTATTTTTTCTGGCAATGTGACCAAAGTATTCCAGCATCCTGCGTAGGCATATGGCGGACAGCCTAGCTTTAATTTTTAAGTTTGTTAAGGATGGGTACCAACGTGGTAGAATATACAATATATCTCATGTTTTGAAACAACAAGATGGTGGAGTTAAGACTCGGTTAAGACTACAATACAGTAACGGGTGCGAGGGCGAGTTGAATTTAGAGTCAGACGAGCCATAGAACAATTTAACTAAAAAAGGTGTCTGGGCGCAAGCGACAACTTATCCTAGAACACTTGGCACGGACTAACAATATATATGTATTATAAAATTAAAATGAATATAAAATTTATTAAATCACAATTATTATAATATATATTATTAATAATTAATTTACATTATTTCGCAACACCGAATAGAGCTGGCCGCATTTTTTTTCTTATTTATAAATTATTTATCTTACTTGTTCGGTCATTTTATTTCTCCGCGCTCGCACTCGCTTACTATCGGCGCCCCCTCTCTCTTATGCCGCGGTCTCGCTCACACACATTCGGACATGCAGTACATCGATCGCGAATGATCGGTTATTCTCAGCTCAAGCGCAGCGGGACACGACCGTAACGCAACATTTTTAGTGAACACCACCTGCTATCATCAATTTATAAGACAAAAAGTCAAATAAATACCGAGCAAACTTCGGTCAACCAGGTAGTAGCATTTAGTAAGGGAAATCCCAATAAATAAATTTATCGTTTTATGAATTATATCAACGTTAATCGTTTTATTAATCCGGGCTGATTTATTATAATCTATAATTAATTTTCAATCGATTGTGTAATAACAAACGCAATAAGATTAAAACTAAAAAAAATAACATAATGTATATTATTGCAATATTTCTATTCGTCATTATCTTCTGTTAAAAAAAGTAGTCAATTTTTTTATAGATTTCTATGGGAACAAAGAATCAACCTGGTGTTAAGTGATGTGTGGTGACGAGCTGTAAGAGCATTGCAGTTTTTTTTATGAATGACGCAGATCAGCCAAGCGGCCTTCACTGTTTCCCCGAGTTTTTTGCATTGCTCTTAGGTGTTTCTGTCTGTACTTCTATGAAGGAACCGACATTGAATTTATTTTTGTTTGAAGGAATTTGGTTTCAATTAGGTTCCAAATTAATTTTATTGGTCTAAGATTCTAAGACCTTAGGCTTCGAATTTACACTAGAGAACTTCTGAAAATCGTATGGAAGATTTTTTATTTCTTTTAAAGGAAAAGTGGCAAATGAGGTTATAGCTCACGTGATCTTAAGTGATCACCGTCGCCTATTAACATCCACAGCACCAGAGGAGCTGCAGGTGCGTTGCCGGCCTTCGAGGTAGGAGTAAGCTGGTTTCTAGAAGGTTCCCAAATCGTAAAGATCCGGAAACATCGCTGGTGATAGTAAGCACAGGTTAACAGTGCGTGGAAGAAACTTACGCGAGAAACGTACAGTGGTGGAACGCCAACCAGCAGATGTGGGGTGGTTAATTGAGAAATCGGTTGTATAATAACAAACTAAGACTAACTAAGCACTTCATAACGACAACGAGCACGAGTGTGTTAGAAAAAAGAAAATATAGCGGTGAGAACTTAGGAAATGAGAGATAGCGTCCACGCGTAATATTTGATCCAACAAGTTTGATTTTAAATCGGTTCTATTATTGTATTGATATCGATTATATTCTAGTATTGATATACTGGACTTGGAACTTCACGTAGCCCATGAAGATCATCATATCCACGCCTAAATTCTCCAAACCACAAACACAGAGCTGCGTTGTGGACCTTCATCACCAAATGCCAATTGAAGTTTCTATCAAATCGCTTAACTTAAGCCTCAGCAAGAACACGTAAAATTGACGTCATTCGTACATTACATATACGTCATTATTATAGTACATAGTTGCTGATTGTTTTTAGACGTTCTTATGGCAACAAATATCACCGATTATTTAAAAACTAATTAAAATATTACATTGATTACATATCGTTTTGATTACGATAATGTGAATTAAATAGGATAAAGCTTTTTCAACATGCAATTAATTTCTATTAATTATCACTAGTAAGATAAAGCGGTTAACTCGTAGCACGGTACAAGGTCAGTGATGTGCTCTGAGTGCACAAACAATAAAATAAAAAAAAATATTATAAAAAATAAAATAAAAATGCTTAACACCTCCTTTATTTTGAAGTCAGTTAAAAAATTTACAAACGGGGTATACAGAGGTTAAATACCTCTGTATACCCCGCTTGATAAGTCGACCGTTAGAGCTTATTACTATTATATAATTGCTAGCTCAGCTCGCGACTTCATCCCCGTGGAATTTGACAAAAAAAATAGATTATTAAATCAATATTCATGGCGTATAAGGGCGCTGCATAATGCATGATACAGCGAAATACCATAATGGTTCTCAAATATAAAATAATAAAAGAAAAAAGACTTTTCTCCATACATTTTAAAAAAATGTAAAATAATACAACCCTTGTCGCAAAGACGCAATGTGCCCCGCCGCGTGTCCAGTGTGACTACTACAATGAATATTTATAGAACACAAAACAAACTACGCCATGTCCCATCGCACACAATTTGTATTCCCGCGCGGCGAACGCGAAAGTTTATTAGAATGTATGGATGTATGTGAAGTGTTACTGTTTCGCAATAATAATACTAATAATTATTCACTTTAAAATAATATGATTTACAAATCAGAGTAATACATCTTAAATAATCCTACAAAAAAAGCCCGCGACAGCATATATTTAACTTTTTTGTGTAATCCAGTATTGACAAAATAGTGGACCATAAAAATGAATAATTTATTTCAAATACACATTTGTGAGTGACAAATAGAACCTAATATCAAAATAAATACTTTTGTCGCATCTGTCATTTAAAGTAGACAAACTTTGTCTTTTATACTACATGCCTTGGAGAAATTTTTAAATAGTTATGACGATAAACAACGGAGTACGCGATAATATGGTACGTCATGGTTACTATTAGAAAGTAAGCTGACTTTGTTGCGTTTGTTTGTTTGTAACGCTCTCACGCTTGATCTATACGACGGATCATCATTAAATTTTGTATTCAAGGGATACAAAATAGTACATTATTACTTGTTTTATTAGTGATAGATATAATATTTATAATGTTGTATAGCTTAGACGATCTGTGTGTGTTTACTTAGCTGTATGTGTACTACCAAATTTCCCTCCGCCTCGATGTTGTTATGTCAAACAAACAATAAGATTTGATTGGCTCTGGTACAGTATTCAATCTCTCGTCTGCGGGCTACGTTCGTTAGCCGCTACAAGTTTATCCAATGTGAATAACGAAATTTTAGAAAATGTTAGTTTGTTGTGGCGTATGTGTTTGAAAATCGTAAAAATTCATTTCAAATTGAATTTTTGTCGTTCGTGAGACTTCGCTAATGTCTTTTTTTAACATATATTATACAATACAAATTGTTCATTCCTTTATTTATTTAATATTTATATGGTCAAAAAGGCACAATTAACGGGTGGAGGCTCAGTATAAAATTTATTTTATTAATAATAACAATAAATAGATACATATATAGATTTCTTATTTTTTAATGGAAAGGATGGACTTCTAAGGTAGTTTGGCTAGATTCTAATTAATTCTATTACGTAAAAATACTTGTTTAGATTATGTTTGATTATGTTTTGATAATAATTGTACGTGTCGAATAATAATTGTATAAAATTCGTAATAGCTCAACATTTTTTTTAAAGTATCTGTTGTACCATCGTATTCGATAAACTTTTATCGATAGCAAAAATGTGATTACATTAAACTGGTCACTAAAGAATTCACAGAGGAGTGCATTGTCGTGTTGCAATGATTTTTTAAACAGCAACCAGCGTGAGATACTACCATACAAATTTCCCGTTCAAATGTATTTGTCATTGTCCAGGCTTGAGAGAATAAAATAATTCGAAATGATAAACGTTACAAATGTCAGTTTATGCAAGCATCCATTGACATTTACCAACCAATTTACGATGACTGATGGGATTCAACCAGATTGTAATATTTCCCTGCCTAATAAGTACAATTCTCATTCCCAACTCTTCTATTTGGTCCAGGAGGACAACCGCCTAGAGTTTCAGTCCGGTAACTACACCAATATAGTCCGTCTAACGGGCGTCCTGCCTCTGCTTCTTCTTCTATCGACGCAGCCAACCAGAGCTTTTCAAGGCTGTCTGGCGAGCTATGTCACCGAATAAAGAAAGGAAGGAAATTAGGTTCCGTGCGATAATGTAATAGAGGGAAAGCTGATCGCCATATACCTATCATAAAGCTAAGTAAGATTTTCGTCGGATAGACATTAATCGCTGCTGGACGCACTCTTACTAAGGAAGTATCATATTCATATAAAGAAGTCCTGGCGCCTACATTGTCTTTCTTCTTCCACTTCTGTTTCCTAAGATGCTAGGAGCGTTGCTGGAGTTCCTTCGGCCACTTCATCTCCCAGCGCCAACGCTTCCCGAAGTGGCACTTAAAGTTAGTTTAGCTTTCGAATGTCCCTTAGATTATCCGAGAAATAGCAACCGACCGAGTCGTGGTTCGGCCCTCTCGGGCGCCTTCGGATCGGAATGCTTACGCGTAACATAGTAACCGTCCGCTGAGGTTACCTTCACCGGGGACCCTTGTGTCGAGTTACTAGCGATAGAGGTTCAGGCTAAGCGACCTAAGAGCTATGCCACCTCTCAATCCGGTGAAGCAGTCAAGGCCAGCTTCTCTGGCCAATCTGTGTAGTTCGTCAAAAAAAATATCCACTTCTGTGCACGTCTTCGCTAATGAGTATTTACCTTTATTTATTTTATTACTTCTTCAACAAGGTACAGGTCTTGTGGGGAAGGCAGGGTTATGTAATGTTCTTAATCACTAAAACCCCCGGTGGCTCTCTTCGGTGGCGATCTCCAGTGGAACGCACGGAGTCCTGTTACTGTTAAGCACGTCCCGGAGGAGGTTCGTCCTCCCCCCCCCAGCACGCTCGCAGTGCTAAGGCGACACGGAACCATCGCCTTCTTCCCGGCTCAACACGGGAAGAAGATGGTTCCGTGTCGCTCTCTAGCTCTCTTTTCTACCTCTTACCTATTCTTACACCAACCAATATCCACGAGCACTTTTCCATACAATTGTAGAAGTTCATTGGTATACCATCAAAACCGGAGGTCCTAAACATTCAAAATTAATAACTGCTGCACAAAAAATCTGAAGAATTGATAACATCCTCTTTTTATGAAGTCGGTTAAAAGAACATTAATCATGTATATTATTGAAATATGAATACAAACACTCACGCCCGCCAACTAGAGGGGTATGCAGAGTTCACAGACTTCCATTCAGTTCCAACTGACACTCGTTCGTTTTATTTTACGGTCATAAAGCCGCGTGTACATTAACGCATACTGAAATATTGTCCATAGAAAATTAAGTAAAGCGAAACCATAACAATAGCTTTTTATATTCAGTGCATAGTTGCGACTCGCGGCCCAATATCCTTAGATTAAATAATACGAGCCGCCTGCTAGTGACGTTTAATAAACCTGCGCCCGGGCGTGGGCCCGCTTGTGTTTACTGGAATGTTACCACTGTGAATTCTAATAAATTACTTATATGGGACACTTCCTTTATCGGAAGATGCCTCTTTTGTCAATTGACATGTATATTTACAAGCAACAACAAAACCGACTTCAAATTAAATCAAACGTTAATTGTTATTAGGTGCGGACGCCCTCTTTGTAGTACCGAATTATCGTAGTAATATTACGAAATAGAATTAATCAAAACCAAACCAAACCTCTCATCGAACTACCTGGAAGTGTTGTAATCTCTTGAGGTGTTGTTCGAGACTTTTCGCTTTAAGACCGTTCGAAGAAACGACTATCGGGACAATGATCGTTGAATCCACATCCTACATGGCGATCACATCGTGATCAAAACCGATGTACTTGATTTTTTCTTTTCTGCTTTCACGAGGTTCTGGTCATGTGAGATGGTAATATCGACAAGCACCATCTGTCGCGTTTATTGGCGACAGTAGTCATTTTTTTTATAATATCTTCTAAGCTTGGCTTGCCCGCAATCCCACATATGATAAGGCGCACTAGCTTAGTAAATGCCTATTCACTCTACTCTTAAAATACCCACAATCGAAAGGAAAGACAGACGCGGCCAAACTATTCCAGTCTTTTAATCTACGAATAATGAAACACGAAGCAAAGCGTATTAGTTATTTTTGGGTATTTCAACAAATTTCTACGTCTGGTTGGCGCTATTTTATAATAAATATACTAGCGTACCCAGCCCGCTTTGGGCTAGATATTTATTTAAACAATAAACTTACATCATTAAATATTTAATTTAACTCTCGCAATATATTAAATTATTCATTCTCTTCTATTCTCTTCTCGAGCGGGTAAAGATCATTACCTACATCCATGTACATATCAGTAAATACAATATCATTCTTATAAGTTATACAAAACATATCGGCCTCTAGTTAATGCCAGAAATAAAAGAACGACGTAAGATTTGTTTGAAAGTTCAAAAAGAGGAATGCTCCGATCGTCACCAATTTTACAGGATTGCTTGTCAGGTCAATCTGAAGATTCCCTGAAAGCTTCATTGAAATCGGTCCAGCCGTTTCGGAGCCCATATGGAACCATACCTACACACTTTCTTTTTTTATATATTTAGATATACAGTTAGTTATTTATTATTTTCAGATAAGCAGTAATATGATCATCTGGAACACGTATTTTTTGATTTAAAAAAGAATGGTCGATGAATTGACGATTTTACATTACTTCGTTCCATTCGATGAAAGTGTTATTGTTTCATATCCAATTTGACATTAATTAATAAATGAATACTAAAGTAAAATAGGTCGAAGTGAAACGCTTGCTGTTCTCTAGCATGGAGAAATTGAGGTAGTTTTCTCGGTACGAACGAATGTATTGAGAGTCGGCTTGCCTCACATTAGTTTGCGATTAAGCGAACCTGCCGCTGCAATTATCGCGCTAATTAAATCAACGCTGTGTTATGACTAATTTATCCGATAGAAAGGTTTGCTCTTGACGAAATCGACGGTCTTAAAATGTTTTAAAGTCGGTGTTTGTTTTTTTTTTATATTCAATTCAATACTTACGTGACTAATCTTAAGTGATCTTGCCGCTCACAAACACATACCAAAAGGTTTTCAGGGGCAATGCCTGTATGTTTTACAATAGTGTATTTTTATGTTTTCATCATTAACATGTAATCGTTATCTGTTCTTGGACCATATATACATAAAAATACATTTGTAATTTGTTAACAAAAATACTATTCAAGACGTTCACTCTAAACGCAGTCGATGATGACAACTGTCTTGTGTCTGTCATGCAAGTTTTTTAAATATTTTATAAAGAGGTCCTTCAAGTGAGGTTCCTGCTATTCCAGATGCTTCTCCTTGTGCAGAAACTGTGGTTTCCTTTTTTTCAATTATATATGTGTCATGCAGGCTACACAATGTTCCTTCTAAAAATCATTCATTATCGAACATGTGGTAAATGAACAATGAAATTGTTCCACATGCCGGGGTACGAACTCAGGTTATTAGAGATCTATGAAACTGCAACACTCAGATACCATGGCTCTAAAAGGTTAATGACATAAGGAGAACAAAATTTTGTTAGGTACATTTAACTTTTATATCTTACGTAACGTATATCATCGTGCAATAACGATATTCACCCGACACACCAGTATACACCTTTTTTTTTATATAAATATTCACAAAGATACGCCTTCTGGGGGGAAGGCGGCGGTTATGTGGGGTTCTTACCCACTAAAATCTCCCCGGTGGATGACGAGGGGCTCCGGGATCTCACGTGGAACGCACCGGAACCCATCTGCACTGTGCTCAAGGAGAACACATCCCGGGGAGGTTACTCCCTCTCCCCTGTGCCCTCGCAGCGCAAGGCGACACGGGCCAGCTGATGTCGCCTTCTTCCCGGGTCCACTTTGGTGGACGACCCTTGTCGCCCAGTGAACCCGAGGCCCCTTTTAGTCGCCTTGTACGACAGGCAGGGGATACCGTAGTCTTATTCTTAAGAGCCCAGAACTACAGGGTTGAACACCAGTATACACCTAGTATATGTAGAAGTGGACGGTAATAAGAGCCTAATAGGCAAACAACCTCCGGAACCCAAAAAAAACCTGCACGAAACCAAACCGTTTTAAGCAATAAGAAATTATGATCGGTTTATAAATAACAACGCAGTGGGTGTACAAGCATCACAAGTATATTTACGAGTAAAGATAAAAACCGACTTCGAATCGAATCAAGCGGTAAACGCTATGCGCGCGTGACGCCCTTTTGTATTTACGAATTACCAAACATTCATCAATCTACTCTTAAAGTATATCCTTTCCAATAAAAAATGAATCGTCGAAATCCGTTGTCGTGATATTGCGTTATTCGTCCATTTGTGGCGCACGTACTTGATACAAATTTAAGACTTATTTGGTTTTCTCACGGATCTCATTGTCAGAATTAGGCCAAATTAAATGGATCCACACGGAAAGCACCAGCTTTCAAATAAAAAAGAATCTTTATAATTCAAAAATTCAAAACATAAAAAAAAACCTACAGACGAATTGAGAACCTCCTCCTTTTGTAGTCGGTTGAAAATACAGAGGAATTGAGAGAACATCCTTTTTTTAAAGTCTGTTAAAAAGACGCGACTATCTGATTTTTGTTGTTGTTAAAATATTATCACGAAGTTGGTAGCAAAGCGGCATTTTAGTGTAATGGGTAACGCGTGGCGGCGATGACGTCAGGTTACGTGCCAATTCTAATTGGTAGCTCTGTTCTTCAGCGTTGTGCCGTGACGAGGTCTGATTGCCAGCGAGCGGCTAACGAGTGCCTGCATAAGTACTTTGTTTTTGCACGTTTAATGCGTCACTTGGAAAATTATTTCCATACCTACTTCGAATATTTTAACATGACGGTTTTTTGTGTATGAAAAACAAAATTATTAGAATTAGTCCATAACGCAAAGCAATATTAGAGATGCAGATTATACTAGAATTGAAGCTATATTTTTAAGAATGTATACCATGGAAGTGGCTTCGGTAGAGGGCGCTCTGAAAGGAGGTCCAGATTAGCGACTTATTAAAAACACACACAACACACGTGAGAAAGGTTACATAACCGACTATTGTATACAGAAGTATGGATGTTAATCAAGCAAAAGTGGTATTCCAATATTGTAGTAAGTTCTTGATCCCTGCCTACCCTACGGGCTCTCCGGCGTGATTGTATATTATAAACGGTTAAACAATTAAGTTTAAAATTATACTAATTATAATTATACTAAATAAAAAAGAAATATTTACAATTTAATAGATATTACAAATTACTTACAAAAAATATAACCGTAACCGCTTGGCAGCATGCCCAGAAGGCTGGTAGCATTGCCATTCAACGTGGCAATGCTTAGCCTCTGTGCTAAGTACAAGCCAGCCCTCTGGTCACCAGATGTGTCGACCAACTTCTTAGCTAACACATTAAAAAGGTAGTGTGCACTAGGACCCCACGGACCCAAAGTTTCCCCCCAAGCGGCTAAAAATATGAAACCTCTATCAAGGTATAAGCGGTTTTCTGCAGTTGCAGCGGCCGCTCCAGCCTCAACAGAAGATACTGGAAGATGTGACGGCGCCAAAGTATCGACGCAAGGCCGTCCCATCTTCCAGGGTATAAGAGTCATACCGTCTGGTCTCTTACCATTACTACGCAATAGTCCATTTGGCTCCAAAGTTGATGGAACATTAGCGGTGGTAAGAGCCCGACGGATGATGTCGTTTCTATAAGCTGTTGATTTTGTAAAATAATAAAATCAAACGAAGTTTAAAGTTAGTTCTATTAAGAACTAGTCTATACTCGTAATGTAGTATTGGGCGGTGCTAAAGTTAACTCTTGCTCTCACGTCACCTAAAGTTATTTTACACCCTCTTTTGGTCTTAAGAGTATAATCTTAATCGTTATCATTTGTGATCGTTGAGCCGTTAAGTTTAGTTAAGTTATAAAAATTTGCGGAAGCCTGTGCTTAATACAATTGCCATCAGCTACGTTGCACGTTCGTGAAAGTGAACTCAAACGTTAATCGAATTTCGGTCTTCGTCGGGTCGGGCGAACGATCAAGTGTGCGTTGGTTCACATTACGATGCTCTCGAGTTTCACTCGATACTGGCGTCTCGATTTCTCGATGTCGACGCCGACTCGAGATATTTAGCACGAGTGATTGCGAGTTGTCAAGAGGATATAAGAGGATCAGAGCTATACGACGCTGCATCGGTTGATAGATAAAGCCATCACTTCATTCTCGGCGAATGGATATTGACCGAGACTAAGTGGCGACGTGATCCCGGGAGTCTTAACTAGATTCCATTGTGCGTTGGGTTTATACTAGAAGGTACTACTTGGTTGGATTACTTTTCTATTCTCTTTCGCCTCTTCGTGTTGGAAACCTTTATTTGTAATCTGAAAATCCAGTTCATCTGTCCCTTTTAAAAAAAAGATTTGGATTAATTTTTCAGAGTATCAGTGCAGTTTTATTTTCAAAGTTAATTTTTTGGTTTTTAATTTTCAAATTTCGTATTTTACATTATTTTATGATTATTCAATATTGTTTAATTGATTGAAATATATCGGTATACTTGGGAGGTCGCGTGATTATCAAATAGCAACAATTGAAACAATATTGGAGTGTCAGTGGTACGCCATTGGAAAACTATAGTACGCAGCAGATTACCAAAACGAGCAAGAATAGACAAATTTGATGAACGTTCATCATGTAACAAGTTTAGCAAAGTAAGCGGTGGTAAGTGTAAACCACGGCTTACTTTGCGTACGGTCTGCGAATCGCAAGGTCGTAGATTCGATTCCACCATTCGACTATTGACGTAAACCATCTCTTAGCACAAGCTTAAGTTTAGTTGGAATGGTTAACAAGAATGTCAATAATATTTCTAAAAAAAAACTGAGCTAGCTTTCTTTTAAAAAAAAGTGTTTAGAAGAGGAAGGTCCTGGCTTTATTAAATGTTATTAGGGGAATGTTTCGGTTCGGTCTTGGGGACGCTTTCACTAACTGACATGAATATGACTCTTATTAGAAATTTTAGCGTTTTAAATTTATGTTTGAATACCCGACATTAGTCAGATTTATTTACAACGTGAAAAAAATTGTAAAAATAGTTTTATTCAATACATATTTTATTTCGTTAATATTTGCTCATTTACCCTTCATTTTTTATGAATTTTTAAAGCATTTAATGTGTCGAAAAGAATGTCCATTAGCGAGGTTAAAGTCCTTTCCCTCGACCATTATTCGGCCCTCTATAACACCTCTCGCCCACACTACCTTGTCGTATCGGATGTTCATTAAAAATGTATCGTTTTGTAAATATTAATGACTGTTGATTTTTTTGTGATATTATTTTGGCTTTTGAATAAAGAGATTGAACTCAACTCAATTATTTTTGTTTGATCATTGTCCTACTCTCAGATATTTTTAGTTAGAGCTGCGATAGCTCAGTGATCGGGCGGTCGTCTCAAGTTGTATAGTACGCTAGCAACCCGAGTTCGATCCGCGTTGCCGGCACGAATGAATTCGTTTTAAGTGCTGATTTACCCCGCTCTGGGCGGTGAAGGAAATCATAGTGAGATTTTTAGAATATTTTCAAAGACATGTGAAGTTCGCACTAAAGCTCTGTGGCGGACTAAGCCGTTATACTCTTTCTACAGAGAAGTACAAGATATATGTAACATTTTATATCTACCTATATATTCATATGTATTTATGTATATGCGTGCGTTATTACGATTGCATCTGCCAATATGTTTTTCTCTCTCACCTAAGGTTGACTCTAATAGACTAAGGCATTAAATCCGCCTTTGTGAACCTTAGTCTAAGTGTTACAATAAATAAATATACATTACATAAAGAAACACTAAACTGTGAAGGTTGTGATATGTTAAAAGTGGTCAATTGACAAGCACTTATATATTCACCGACACACAAATACGCGCGCACAAATACACACACACAAACACTTGCACACACAAACAATATGCTGAAGGGAGGAAGGACTTCTCCTTTCGCACAGGAAATTCCTAGTTTAGGTGCAAGCGAAACAAATAGTATTTATACTCGTAGTAAAAATTTTAATTAGTAGTACTGTTGTTATAATTTTGGTTATTTAATAAAGAATATTATTATAGTATATTAATATATTATAAAGAAGCTGATGTAGACGTTTCAATGAGTAATTATTATTTTTAATAACTGTCAAGATTAAATTAATACAGTAGGATTGTTGAGCACTGAGTCACAAAACTTGCTTTATTTGCCCAAGGACCTTTTGAACGCGGCGCTAACTCAAGATTAAATTACTCCCCTAGGTCCGAAGGTGTGTCCGAGGACAATATTTAAACGCTAACGACGTTCACTTACCGACCCTTTCACTTGAAGCGAATTTTTAAGCCGTTAGTGAGTTGAAAGCATGCCCATTAGTGAGTTTATTTTTTTTTAAATCTCATCCATTACTCGGCCTGTCTGCAACATCTTTCGCCGGTACAAATCTGTCACGTTGGACGGACATTTTGTGACGACGCCTTATGTAAGCATCTGGTAATTGCAACAGGCCTTTCTATGCTCCTGTTTGAACCGGCTTCCTTAATTGTACAACGCTGAGTGGTGCCGGTGAATTATTGTAACTGAAGTATTTCAAATTTGTGGCAGTAATCTTATTAATATATGTGTCTAAAACGTTGTTTGATGATAAGTGAAAATACAGTAATAGATAATAAAGCGCACTAGCTGATTAGACGACTATGCACTCTACTCTTGTACACCCATGATGTGTTATATTTAGAATGTCAACCTTGTGAAGAAACCTGTGATATATGCTTGGTGAAAAGGCCAAAAGTACTCTACCAGTTTAAAAGCCCGTGTGAGCTTTTTTATTAACTTTAACTGCGCCTCGTGATATTACCAGCTATTTTTTTAAATTTATTTAAAAAATAATTGCAATAATAGTAGCCTAAGTTACTCTTTATTATATCAGCTATATGCCAGTGAAAGTCCCGCCAAAATCGGTGGAGCCGTTCCAGAGAGAGAAAAATTGTAAAAAAAATATTTAAATTCATATGTACAGGGTGGGCCATAAGGTGTTGGCAGTTTGAATGTTGAATAAAAAAACTACAAAACATAGAACATTTTATTGGTATTAAAAATAATAGAAAGCCTGGAAATTTTATGATTTAAAAACAATGTTGTGTAAGTGAGGGCCATCAGCTTTTGGCACTCTTGTAACCGAAGTTGCAAATTCTGGAAGACACGGCGTAACGTTGCTCGCGATATGGCGTTGATTTCCTGGATTATGTTTCTCTTTAACTCTTCTAATGTTGTCGGATTATTTTCGTAGACCACCGATTTGAGATAACTCCACAGAAAATAATCACACGGAGTGAGATCGGGACTGCGTGGAGGCCACTCAATGTCACCTTTCTGGGAAATTAGTTTTCCGGGGAACATTTCTTTAGTAGGTCTATGGACATTCTAGCAGTGTGGCACGTGGCACCGTCCTGTTGGAACCATATCCTCGAAGTATTGCCACGGTATTCCTGCAAGGCTGGGATCAAAACGTTCGTAGCATCTTGCAATAACTATGGATCTTACAGTCATCGTGCGTCCTCTTTCGTCTTCAAAAGTATGGCCCAACAATACCAGTGGCCGATATTGCAGCCCACACGACAAGTTTAGGGATGTGGAGCGAGCGTTCATGCAAGCGTTTAGGATTATTCTCGGACCAGAATCGACAATTTTGTTTATTGACGTGACCGTTAAGATGGAAATTGGCCACGTCGCTAAACATCACGTTAAAAAGTTGTTAAAGCGGTCGAGCATAAGATTGGCAAAATTAAGGCGGTTAAAAAGCGGTTATTTTAATATTACCAATTTTATTTATTTGTATAGAATATTTATTTGCATGTAGGTCTAATTTAAATAATGTAGTCTGTTTTCATTCAAATATATTCAGCTTCTAAAAACACATCGCGGTACATTGAAAATGTATTTATTCTAAAGAAGCGCATTTCGTCGCTATCTAAGCCATGCCCGTCCTTACTGATCAGTGAAATTATCAACGATAACCTAGTTTTCAGAGGAAACTATTTAATTCAGTTACCGTACGCTACAGGAAGCTTGGAGTAAGTCGGCGGGACGAGTGGAAGCACTTATGTCCGATACTTAAACGAAGGACGTACTTGGTTACTGGTTGTTGTTTGAATTAGAAACTTAAGCGGCAGCTTTGGTTTCTAGTTCTACAATGATAGCGGTTTATTAATAAGTGTTAGTCAACACCCAGCGATTGTTATGCATAAAAATTACTTCCAATGATATCTTAGTGATTTACTTAAACCTTATTGAATCTTTAACTAACTATTAATAATTTAGTTGAACATCACATTTACTTTGCTTTGTAAACAATAATTTAACTTTATTATTTGTAATTTGACTTGTAATTAATTTTGTATAAAGATTGTGAGGACGCGCAGTTGTACGTACGGTATTCGTTAAAATAAATCATTGTAAAAAGTTACGCTGTCTTAATAAAGAGAGTATACTAGTTATTGGAATATTTCTTTACACAAAACCTATAATTATAACATAAGCTACTTCAAAAAGGAGGAGTTTAAAAGAGGAGTCTTTTCTTTTAAGTAAAATCTGTTAGTTTGTTACTAAGTACGTGAAAAAGAGATGTATTACGTGTGTTAATTCAATTAAATCTTTCAGAGAAACTCAATTGTGTTTCATTGCCTGTGTCATTTTAATCACTTGAAGACTATAACTTATTATTATATTAATACGTGAAGCAAAAACTTTGTACTCATTCACCCGGTCCAAGCCGAGGTGACCCGTCACCGGGGGACCCTTGTGTCGAGTTACTATGTTTCGGAATAAGCGAGCTAAGAGCTACGCCACCTCTCAATCCGGAGACGCAGTCAAGGTCAGCTTCTCTGGCAAATCTGTGAAGTTGGTCAAAAAAAATGTATTGTGGGGATTTAAAAATATAGATTTATTATTATAATATGTGACGTTATTATTTTAGGTTTTAAAATACTTTACCTGTGATTAAAATTTCACACCGCCGGTCCCGAGGCTTGTCCCTAAACAATATTTTAACGTTAGCGACGTTTACTCGCCTACTGTTTCACTTTAGAGGAATTTTTAAACCCTTTAATGAGTTAAAAGGCGTGGCCATTAGGGTACAAGCGTTTTAGCGTTCTTTAATCTTATTCATTACTCTGCTTGTCTATAGGACAGACTTTTATACGTAAGTGACTTATCAGCGGTTATTCAGTCATGTTTTTAATTTAACACGACAAGTATTACGACACAAAAACCGTTTACAAATCGAATTAAACGTTAAACGCTATTACGCAGACCTCTTTGTATTTTCGAATTATCGTAAGAATATTCTTCTTCTTCTTCTATGCCTTTTCCCTTTATTTGGGGTCGGCCCTCTCGTGTTGCGGCGCCAAGACAGACGGTCTTGGGTTGTCCGTACCTCTAATTGGGCTCGCTGCATATCATTGGCAACGGTTGTCCACCACGTGGCCTGCGGTCGTCCTCTGCCTTTCTTCGTATCTGGTATAGCAAGGGCCCTATGCACAACGTGCTCTTGATCACGCCTCATCACATGCCCATACCACCGCAAACGACTTTCCACCATTTTCTCCACAATGGGTGCAACTTTGAAGGAGCCTCTGATGTATTCATTTCGAACTTTATCGAGTCTCGTAATTCCCGCTGCCCACCGTAAGAATATTACGAAATAGAATTAATCAGAACCTAACCCAGCTCTTTCAGCTTTTTCTAATAAAAAAGTAATCATCGAAATCGATTGGCGTGATATTTATTTATTACCCCATTTGTCGCGCACATATTTAATGCAATTGTACAATTAAGGGCCATACGGGAAACACCAGCTTTTAAATCAAAAAAAGCCATCAAAATCAATTCACTCAGTCCAAAGTTATGAGGTAAGAAAAAAAATATACAGACGAATTGGCCTAAAAGACCCCCTTTTTTGAAGTCGGTTGATTAAAAAGACCTTCATGTTTTTGGGCCAATCAGGGCAGGTAAGCAAGACAGTGTATATTATAGTAATCTTTCACACGATTTTTTAGTATTGATAAAAGTTTAACGTGCGGCTTATGTAACGGAATCAATCAACGTAATTAACCAAATTTCAACGTCAAATTAACTTTAAAGTAGTTTGGACGCTTTTAATACTTAACAAAACGTTTTATTTGCGATTTGTATTATAAAACATGAAATTATTTTTTTTACATTCCTACTATACGGGGTTTACCCCGGGGGGGTTTGGGTTACGTAAATATGATCACGTTACTGAATATCGCAAGAAGCTAAAGTGGTTACCAATCCGTTATCGTCGAAATGCACATATCCTCTTCATTCCATCTACTCCAATTTACCTTAAAGAACGTTTTGAATTTAACCACCTATCCGATCCTCTATCCTTACGATCCTCTGAAACCTTTAAACTTAAAACCCTCACTCATTCCTCAAACTTTTATGGAAGTCATTCACATTGCGGGCTACTAGACTGTGGAATGCCCTTCCAAATTCCATTCGGCTTGCTAAATCCCTACCTGCTTTTAAAAATTTGCTAGCGCAACATTATCAATCGATTTCGTCGGAACTATGATATATGAATATTTTATGTATTAGTATATTTAATGATAAATTATTTATGTAGGTATATTTAGTGTAGGTTGTCAATTATATGTATTGTTATCTTATTTGTATTTCTAACGCCATCGTCCTGTTTTGTTCATATGTTTCCTGTCCATACACAGGTTGCCTGAAAGAGATCGCTCTCAGCGATAAGGTCGCCCATTGTACAACAAACTGTAAAACCTTACTTATGTAATGCTTTTGTTTGATTTTGGTGTACAATAAAGTTATATCTATCTATCTATCTATCTATACACTTTTTATATTTTCTTCGATTAATAAGCATAAAAGCTCTCTTAAGACGGAAAAGTATAATTTGACGAGTAAAATATTTATTACGACAAAGAAAATATCTGAAGCGGCTTTTAAGTTAAGTGAAATCAAATAATTCGAAGAATGAAAATATCCCGTTTTAAGCAATTAATAGGAAATTTTATTTTTTTATTGTTCATACTCAATAAATAGTGGAGGAGAATATTTCTGAAGCCTCAATTAAATCGTACTATAAGCACATTCGTTTGTCACTTAGAGGTAGGCAGGAATCATGGAAAGTTAGTGCGATCCTGATAACAAAAACCAAAAATAAACCGAGATTCAGGTAGCGAGCTAAGATCCTCATGGATCTCCAAGATACTCCTTCCAATCCGGAAAAAAGGCAGTTAGGTTCTTTAATATACGGTAAATATGAACCAAAAAGTAAAAAAAACGAGTGTGCTCACACCACTCGACTGAACTCTAAGTTCTTTAGCTCCATCTACAAGTATGTATGTATATATGAGAGTGATGTGCGGACTACTCTATTTTGCTCTTACAATGTGATACTGATGCAGACAGTAGGCCTGTATCTTAGACAAACGAAACGTAACGGCTATGAGAGAAAGAAAGCGCTTACGCACCTCTCTCTTCCCCTATAGTAATATGCGAAACGTAACACACTCTCTCTCTCGATCGTCACTGACTTATCTCATCAATTTTCTTTCGTCTTATCCGATCAAACTTTTCGTAACGTTCATTACCACCACCTCACTTCCCAAGTCAAGCGTATTATTATCGTATTTATTACGATTTCCATTTGATGTTGCATTATTGCATGTTACCGAGAAGATTTATCTAAATTATTTGTCGTTTGTCTCATAACTAATTGAATAAAACGATTTTTACGGATATTATTGCGTTTTTATCTAACTAGTTTTAATTAGTATAACTAATTTTATTGTATGTATATTAGATTGTTTATCTTCAATAGTAATTTTTCCTAGCATTTGAATGGAGAAAGTTATTATAAAAATCTCCTTTCAATGAAGTCGTAACTGAAATAATTGTGACTTAGTGTGTGTTATTGACTTTAAAGTTGAGTGTGTATTCTATTACAGACAGAACGTTGTAGCAGATTAACAGTAATGGCGCTCGAAACTGTTTCGTGATACGATCACTCAAAATTGGCTTGGTATCGATTTCCTTCGCGTCGGCTGATTGACGCGGCGGGAATAATTGACTCGGTAATCTGCGAGCGAGCCATCGCAGTATCGCTTTGTACGTCGTATGTGTTTGGATATTAGTGTATCTATCCACATGTTACACAAGCTATGATAGCCTGGTTGTAAGGCTTTCGATGCTCGAATTGAATGTAGGGAGTTTCGACGTCGTTTCACAGCCGACTTTGCGTTATTAAGATTTCTGTTTTACGAGTATACAGAAAATTCGTATTTATCGTGCTCTCTCAAATAGCTCCGTGTTAATGGATATGAAAATTCACTAATTTAACCCTTATCATGGCAAGATTTTTTTTGCAGAACTGTAAAAAAAATATATATTTAAAAAAATATCAAAAAATACATTAAAAAATCGTGATATGAATACACGTGATATTCTGCTAGTGTGCTAAGTACGTAACGTACACGTATTAAGTACGTAACGTACACGTACTAATTACGTAACGTACGTACTGACAAGCCTAAGCTTATTTGGAATGGTTAACGAGAATTTTAAATATATTTGTGAAATATAAAATTGTTAGTATTCTAAAAATAGTCCTTATTCCAACTCCATCTCTTTTATAATTATAAATGTCACGACCTGACAATTGTGACATTAAACATTTGAATAATTATTATAAAATACAATTAAAGAATACATTTAAGTAAATAGATTTTATATCTGTACTTTACATGCATATTATGCTATACATTGCTATGTTTAGGGTTAATACGGGTGTCATCGTACTCCGATAGAGTCTTCCCGAAAGAAAATAATTTCTCACTACATCTAGATCTATGAGTAAAAACAAAAAGCGACTTTTTTTTCTCTTTATTGTGGCAACAAACAGTCCTTATTGTCTATTATGTTACATTATATATTTTTTACAAGTTCTTATCGACCAACAGTGCCGAGGGTGATTAGTTTATTATCATTTACAATTTGCATTTGTACAAAGTAGAAGAAACAAACAGAATCCAGTCAGGAGAATTTACTTCACATGGAATGAAATGTTAAACGCGTGGACTTCTCTTAATTCCGAAGTATTAAAGTTATATTACGAAGTTGTAATAATATAATAATAATAACTTTATTTCAAGCTTAAACATTTTTGTCCTATCGCTGACAGATCCGGGGCTCCCCGCTCATAACGGCTGATGGCATTCGCGGAAGGTTTAGTGGGTAGGGGCTGCCCAGGCCGAGTCCCACACATCCCTCCGGGCCCACCCAGGGTACCGGAGGATGGTCTATAAAAAGATTCCCCCGCGTGAACAAAAAAAAAAGCTTAAGCATTTTGCTCGTAATTTTGTTAGTGATGCCTACATTCTTTTTCTTAATGTATATTAGTGTTGTCGCTCTGGAGTTTCACTTGTCTTGGATTATCGTAAACCCTAACAATATCACAATCAATAAGCATTACTACATAGTATAAAACAAAGTCACTTCCCGCTGTATGCCTATTCGCAATAAAGTCAAGAACTACTACACTGATTTTGATGCTGTGTGTGTGATTCACCAATGGATAGAGTGGTTTTTGAGGAAGGTTTTTATATATAATTTGTCAAGTTTTCGTATAAATTGGCTTTTTGATTCTCTAACTTTCCGTATATAATCCGATAAAATTACCTTTTGCTTTTTCGAAAAAGTATAAAAGGATGTTCATCCGCGGGGTTCCGTTTGTATGCGCTGTAATACTCGAGCGAAGATCCCCAGACAAACAATACGGATTCGCATGACCGGAGACTACCCGAAACATCGCTTAGTGTGGAATAGTTTTCAATGAATAATGTCAGCAGTGGTCACTGGGAGGCTTAAAGCTTTGGAATAAGAAAGATATGGAGTCGATGTCCAACTTGTCTATTTATTTTATAGAAAGAATGTTCCAGTAATTTATATAAATTATTAATAAATTATCGTCTAGCTTGAAATGGATTAAAATAAGCATTTATAAATGAGTGAATTTGCTTTTTTAATAACAAAAGAACAGAGACCACCAGAGCTCTTAAATGAATGAAATCACAACCTCGCAAAATACCAACGTGAACTAGAGGTGATAGTTCTGCAGGTGAAAACATTCACAAAATAAAATGGGCTACGCACCTTAGATTCGTCTAGAGTTTTGATTGTGTTGTGATCACTAAACATAAGGTAATAACTTATAAGCTAAACACAAGAGGACCTCAAAGATAAATAAGATGTTGGGAAAATTAAGACTACGACGAAAAGAGATTAGCCGTGTAGTTCTGGCCTCGTAGAATAAGACTACAGTATTTCCTGCCTGTCGCTAGCTAGTCCGTGTCGCCTTGTACTGCGAGGTGGGGGAGGTTAATCCCTCCCGGGAACTTAGTTAGAACCCTACATAAACCTGCCTTCCCCCCAGAAGGCCGGGTATCTTATTGAAGATTCCCCCCCACCCCCTGTCAAAAAATAAAATTAAAAAAAGGACGAGAAGAGATGTATATTATATATTTAACTTGTAAACCTATTGTAGATAATACTTGATTTGAACATAAATTTATTCTTTCTCTTATTATTGACGTCAATCAAGAGACTCTACTGTATTCTATGTTGTACGAATCATTTCCTGTGTAGGGGCGGTATAAGATTGGTCATGCTTATCTTGCACTGTAAACATGGGGACGCAATGACACGACGTCAGATGCTAGACTTGATAGGGAGATGACCGGATGCGACGTCTCCTCACCCGCTGACATGTGTAACGGGCTTCTTGATGGTTTGCTGTCTTGTTTATAACGGACGTCGGGATGAATGTTCCAATTAATCGGAGAATATAATAGTTTAAAATATTGAGCAACCGATAAAACTTAATGTAGAGATTTTTTTATACAAGTTTAAATATTCTGTGTTCTTCATTACAAAAGCATTTGTTAAATAGACGCAATTTGTAAACATAGTAACAATTAAAACAAAAAGACACATCATATACATTGGATGTAGATAGATAGATAGATAGATATAACTTTATTGAACATCAAGAATCAAACAAGAAGCATTACCGTTTACAATTCCTTGTATAATGGGCTAACCTATCGCTAAGAGCGATCTCTTCCAGGCAACCTGTGTACGGACAGGAAATATATTAACAAAACAGGACGATGGCGTTCAAAATACTATTAAACAAATCTATACAAAAATCAATATTACAAAATTATAATAATTCTACTCAAAGGATTAATACTGAATATTCTAGAAGTTCGACACATCTTAGCTTGACAAACAAAATATTTAAACCGTACCAAAACAAATTTTGTGTTCTTTGTTACTTTGTTTTAAACCTATTATTATTATTTATTTCTTAACTATACGGTTAGTTTAAAAAGTTTAAAGTTACAGCCTTTATATATATATAATATATATATATATATGTCCCACTGCTGGGCACAGGCCTTCTCTGTAAAGAGAGTATAAGGGCATAGTCCACCACGCGGCCCTAGTGCGGATTGGTAGACTTCACATGCCTTAGAAATTTTTTCCAAGACATGTAGGTTTCCTCACGATGTTTTCCTTCACCGCCGAGCGCGTGGTTAATCAGCACATAAAATTGCAACAGCAAATTTATTGGTGCCGGCACCGGGAATCGAACTCGGGTTGCTAGCGTACTATGCAACAAGAGCCAACCGTCTGGACACTGAGCTACCACGGCTCTCGGTTGACTATACGGTTAACTTTAAAAAACATTCTAAAAGCTGTACGCTTAGCGTAATCATTTGTATCATTGTGTAATTTTCCTTAAGTAAATTTTTATTAAAGAAATAAATTTCTCAAACCATAACAAGCTACGTGACGGTTCTCGTTAATAAAAAGAAATAAGTGTTGTTTAGACACTGCATCTCAAAATATTGTCGTCGTCTTTCAGTATCTGTTTCTGTACATGATATGCAGTTTATTTCGATCGATCCATTGAACTGCCATGTAGTTAATTTCGATTCCACTTGCATTCGTTAAATCCGACGCACCCCTCGGAAACACGTTGCGGACTTGCACGCATGATCGGAAACTATCCGAAACACCACTTAGGCCGGTATAATTTCCAATGAGTTATAGCCGACGTGGCCCGAAGAAGCCGACCTAGCCTAACTTATGGCGGATGAGTTAATGGAACAATAACGCCTTGGGATCGATACTGCCGTACGTGCATTATATCTAAGTTTACTAAAAGTAGCTGAACATATATCATCTTGACTATTGCTACCATAAAAAGCAATTAAAAGCCCACCAAATCCATAACTAATAAACTAAAAACGATTCTTTGTCGTCTAAAATCGATAAAATGGCGAATCCATTCGTCTGAGTGCCATACAGTTGATGCTGTGGCGAGCGGCATGAGCCGGCTTTACCATAGATTACGCATAACTCTATCAATCCCGCGTCTGGCACGTGATTGACGCCACGGGGGATAATAGAGTCGTCAGATTGCGGACAGGTTATTCTGCTGTCACTACGAATTCAGAACTGACGTAATTTCGACGACTTTGCTTGTCGTTTTTTTCGGCGTTTAGAAGGAATTGTCTAATGTACCAATGCAAACAACAATCACAGTATATATAATAGAAGTGTTCCTATATTGATACACCCTAATGGTAAGGTCGATTAAATGCAATAGAAACTACTAATAAAACCCCCTTTCAATGTTTAAATTTATTTTTGGATAATAAAATTAACATCAGTTACTTCTTACTCCGTCAAAATCGTTCCAGAGATTAGGCGGAATAAACAGACAGAAAGACAGACGACAATTATAAAAAATGTTCTCATTAAACTACCTTTGAAGTAAATAAATACACCAACAAATAACCAAATAAATAACGAATCGTCGAAATCGGTTGGCGTGATACTGAGTTATTCGCCCGTTTGTCGCGCATATACTCGATGCTAATTTAAGACTTATATGGTTTTCTCAGCCATTGTCTGATCTAATCATAGGTACAGAAGAATCATCAAGAGCAGTCAACGTCTGGGCTATCATGATTTCAATAATTAACGCCATACCATCCTAAATCCATTTGACATCAAAATTAAAGGTTTAGATTTTGAAACTACGGAAGTATTTTTACAGGTGCTACAAGTCAAGTGCTGTTTACATAATGGTTACAGACGTTGCTCGATTCTGTAACTCGTGTAATGGCCAAAATCCATTATCCGGATATACGAGAGGAAACTCTTTCCTTTAAAATTTGTTTTATAGTTCATTAGTTTTTGTTTTTAAAACAATGGAATGTTTTAACATTTGACTGTTAGCGGCTCGAAGTTTACTAGGTAAAATTTGTGTCCGCTTTATGGCCATGGACTCGCCCTCTATCGTATATAAGAGCTACCTAATTAATAAGCTTGGTAGATATTCATTAGTGTCTGTACTTTACTCTAAAAAATATTAAAAGGACGTGAGAGCTTATTTTTTAAACGTTTAAAAATAAGTTGGGAGATGTTCATGTCAATAAGTGAAGGGGTTTGGAGCTTATGGAACGTAAAATACTGTTATTAGTTAGAAAGTTGTAGAAGTTTACATTTTAAATTAAGAATTATTATTTTTGAGTGGGAATAACATGCGGCTTATTTTAATTACTTATTTCTATCTATTATTTTATTATCTTATCTTATTATCTTAATATTTCTCTACAAAATCTTAAAAAACCGGAAAGTGCAGGAATCAGTACTGCACATTATCGTTAAGTGCCCATAACGTAAGATTTGAGTGTGAAAAATGTGATTGATGATGATAACTTAACACATACACACACACAAACATTAGAAATTGAATTAGATCACATTAGATTTTGATTTTGAAATAAACGACGTAATAGAAAATAAAACTTCATACTCTCTTAATATGAAAGGACGAAATATAATAAGAGGATTTTCAAATTTAAAGTTTAATTATTCCAATATATATTTAAGCAGGAATTTTCTCGCGGCGCCGGCAACAACTCTCTAACATCCCTTAATCCATTGGCTTTAACGCCCTATGGACCCCGGGGCCACAATTGCTTTACTTCGTACACAATTTAATTATTTTCAAATACTGTATGTTCTTGAATAATATATTTATTCATATCCACAATTACAAATGTATAAGCAAGGTGAGGTTTGTTATGAAAACATAACAAATATATTTACGATTGCATACATAAATCGACTACAAATCAGTGACTGATTAAATATTACGTGTTGTCGCGATTTTCTTTTCAAAGTATAATAATAATAAATCATTTATTCCTCACCATAATCCACAGTAGTTACTTAAGATAATTATATAATTAAAAACATATACACATTTGGAACAAGAGACATAATAACAGAAAGTTATGGTGGATTGACACTTGAACTAGGACGGATCCTGTGTCTCAAGTAATCAACCCTCAACCCCTTTACATTATCAAGGTAGTGTACATAGCTAATTAAAACACAATCTTATTATTATTTATAGCTATTCTGCGAAATTCTGTTGCCTATAATCTCTATCTGTCACATACTCGCTGTCATTCGGGAGTACTTATGTCGTTTATTCCATATGTGACATGTATAGAAAAGGTGGGTGTGCAAGTGCACTGGGATTTGAACCTTTTTTTTTTTTTTGTTAACGCGGGGGAATTGAGTTATTAACCATCCTCCGGTACCCTGGGTGGGCCCGGAGGGATGTGTGGGACTCGGCCTGGGCAGCCCATACCCACTAAACCTACCGCGAATGCCATCAGCCGTTATGAGCGGGGTGTCCCGGATCTGTCAGCGACAGGACACATTGGGATTTGAACCTCCAACAGTAAAACCGTACGTGGAAGATTTAGTGACAGTATTAAGTGAGCTCTAATATTAAGCATTAGCTGTGTCCAACAGTGTTAGCCGATTTAAAAAAAAAAAAAACTTTTAATTTATTTTTTTCTAAAAAAAAAGTAGTCTAAGTTACTCCTTGTTACATCAGCTGTCAGTAAAAATCCTATCAAAATCGGTCCAACCGTTCCAGAGATTAGCGAGAAGAAACAGACAGACAGGAATGCAAAAAAAATATTTTGGTATATGTACCGTATATACATGCATATGCACGTAGTAGAAGTGGTTATTTTAATGTTAAAAACAAACACAAAACTTTCTTAAAATGTATAGATATATATATTGATATAATCACAAATATACATCAGACAGGTGTTCGTGAATGATTCAAAATTGGACCCCTTCAATTAGTTGGTCTCCGGAGACACATTTACGTCATCTATCAGAGGGTTAAATATTGAATTATTATATTAATTTACTCGGAGATCACCGCCGCTTGAAGATATAATTATTACGAAGAGTTAATACATGGAACTAATATGACGGTATAAATTATCTCTTATTTATACAAAACATATCTTTTTTTATTATACTGGGGAAAGTCAAATGAAGAAATAAGCCTATATTCTTTATTACTTATTCAAATTTAAACGATATAAACCAAACACAATGAGAAGTAAATTAATTTCTATTAAATACATGTTATTTCATAACCATTAAAATAGGTCGTATTACATCTTGAGTATTGAAAATTACAATACATATCTTAGATATTTGTGGTTGAGTGAAATTATTTTTTTGTTTATTTTCAAACAATTTTTGTCCGGGTTGTGAGCCCGAGGGCTTTTACAATTTCACCGGATTGTGAAATATATTGCGAAAAATGTAATGACACTATTTTACCGGCTATTAGTCCATTTATTTTCAATCATTTGTATTTTATGGTTAAAGCTTTTAAAGTTTTAATTATTTATTTTACATAACAGCTATCGCTGTTTCTATCTACCCTGTCACTATTTAATAGGACGTTAGAGCGTATAGAAGCAAATAGTCGTAATATCGTTTTAGTTTCAAAAGCACGTATTAGCATGATCGCCATGTGTTGCTGAAAACAGGTCATTATCAGATATAGGCAAAGTCCATTACAAGAGCTACTAAATAGGTTGTCAGCGCTAAAAAAAGTATTACTCTAAACCTAAAATAAGTTAATTTAAACCAGAACTTATTTAAGCCTAATAGTTATCAATATTTCAATGAAAAAACGATGTAAAACTAATTCACTATATATTCTAGAATACTCCGTTATATATATTAGAGAACATTAACTTAGACAATGTATGGATATGAATTATTTATCCCTTCGAAGTTACGAAGGTTTATGTAACACGTCAGGATTGTATTTTGTATATTTATTATATCATATATAACGTTCGTACTTTTATGGCTAAAGATAATCAAATGTATGCTTACGATAACGTCAACATACAATTTCTTTCTCCTAACATTACTTTATGAATAAATTCTTCAGTCTCACATGCTGAAATATTTACGTCCTTTTTTTTTGTTGACGGGGAGGAAATCTTCAGAAAGATACCTAAAAGATACATTCTGGGGGGAAGGCAGCGGTTATGTGGGGTTCTTACCCACTAAAATCTCCCCGGTGGCCCTTTCCTCAGTGCATGACGAGGGGTTCCGGGATCTCAACGTGGAACGCACCGAAGCCCCTCTGCACTGTGCTCAAGGAGATTACGTTCCGGGGTGGGAGGTTACTTCCTCCCCCCTGTGCCATCGCAGCGCAAGGCGACACGGGCCAGCCGATGTCGCCTTCTTCCTGGTCCACCTTGTACGACAGGCAGGGGATACCGTAGTCTTATTCTTGAGAGCCCAGAACTACAGTCACCCCCCCGGGAAGTGCTCTTCTTGAGCATAGTGCAGAGGTGTTCCGGTGCGTTCCACTGGAGATCCCGGAGCCCCTCACCATGCACCGAGGAAGGGCCGGAGAGGTTTTAGCGGGTAAAACCCTACATAACCCCGCCTTCCCCTCAGAAGCCGGGGTATCTTGTTGAAGATTTCACCTCATCAACAAAAAAAGTTCACATAGGCGGATTTAATGCCTTTGTCGCACTCTTTATCAGTTAATCCTGCGTGAAAAATAATGAAATATTAAAACAATTAGTATTTGATAGACAATAAGTAGACATGAACAGTGCTCTATGATATTTACCTTCAAGTAATCGACGGGATATTCTATTAGTGAGTATTTAACTTTTAATATTATGACATTAAGATAGACTACAACAAAACAAAGATAAAATACCTATTAATTAATAGATCTGAACTGCCCTCTCAACGAACTTTTGCGAACTGTCCTTAATCATGTATTTAACCGACCCTCAACCATAGATGACTGACACAACAATTTATCATCATCTATTATGTGACCCTCGTTGTGAACGGCTTGTCTCTTGTGATTTACAAAGGGCCGAATTATGATATTTCGATTGAAAGAACTTTAAAACAGTATCATATTATAGTAGTTAGAATTCTGAAGTAGATAAATCATTTTTTTTACAGGAAAAAGCCAAACACGTACACGTCAAATTTCAAACGTTAGTGATTGATCATTTAGAACAAGTATATTTATGAGTAACAAACAAAAATTCTACTTTAAATCGAATCAAATGTGAAACGCGCGGACGCCCTCTTTGTACTTCCGAATTATCGTAGTAATAAAATGAAAAAGAATTGATCAGAACCTAACAAACTCTCATGAAAGTACCCTTAAAGTACATCCTTTCCAAAAAAATTATCATTAATAAAAATGAATCATCGACTTGTGTTGCCATGATATTGAGTTATTCGTCCATTTGTCGCGTACTTTACGTAAATAATAATCTTCAAAATCCGTTCACCAAGTCGAAAGTTATGAGGTAATAAACGAGCGTGAACATACAGATATATTGACAACGACACTGAATTGACCATGCAGAAACAACTAATGGTAACGTCATGTCAATTTGTTTTTATTTTGAAATACAAAATCTTAGTAACATTATACTGAATTGGTAGTTAAAAACAATCACTTTAATGGCAATACTTTCCCTATGGCCTGAGTTATGTTCGGGTTAGTAGTGTGATCGAGACGACACCGAGAGAATGCCGCTCCTAGCGGAGCTTGCAAGCAATTAAACCCTTGTGTTCCTTTCTGGACTGATCGGTGAAGTCGTGACGCTGATGCGTATATATTGTCTTTACATCTATAAATATTTTATTATTTGTGTCCCAAATTGTCGTTTGCTTTGCATCGTATTTTGTGCGTGGATTACTCAAGGATATTGTTCCTTCTACTTGTTATTATTATAGAAAACTACGTCACCGCATTCAATTAATGTCTGCGCAGTATTACTGACAACCCCATATATCATCCTTAATCAATATACTCGGAGTCACATGTTAGTGTCTTGTGGTCATGTTGCAACTGGCTTGTTAGTAGAATGTAAATACATTTTTACGAAGCTATTGTGTCAAAATGAACATTCATTGACATGATAGTTGACGATTTTTGCTAGTTTGGGTTATCTGTTAGTTTAGTTGGGCCACTATAATTTTCCAATGGCGTACTAAAATTTCAATAGGAACAATTTTAGAGTGCCAGTGTAGGCACTCTAAAATTGTTCCTATTGAAAATGACATCTACATATGTCGATACAATCTAATTCATGATGATATATGATTAATCAATATGAAATAATCACAAAAAAAAGTAATTTGAAAATTATATATACAAAAATTAAATTAGTAGATTACGGTTTTGGTACAATGACAATCGGGGCTTCGATTTCGTACGAAGGAGAACTCTCTTAACACGTGATGAAAGCCCTGTGAATAACATAAGTTTTTGATGTTAACTTAAATTGCCTTAGTAGAAATCGAAAGAGGTCAGTAATTAAAACCGAGAGCTTCTGTTTCATTTGTCACTCTTGCTAAAAAGAAAACATTATCATATAGATATAGCGTTATGCAGTGTAGTGTTCCACAAAAAGTGTAGAGAGACTGGCTCACTGCATGTAACTTCGGTAACAAAGGCGCTCTAGGATTATTTAATCCGGGGCATTAATGCCGCGCCGCGGCCACGTTCGCTTCATTTTAAAAATGAAAATTAAACGCGAATGATAATTTTTGCTCTTACTGGCCAGCACTCGGCAAACGAGGTTTATTACTCTCTCATTAAAAGGTTTCTGTTATTTTTTTCTTTAAAATATTTAATAAGAGCACAGGCGTTCATGACCCAGTAAGGTTGACAGCCTAATAGTTGGGGCATGGTCTGCTAAAATACGGTATCCTCTAAGGCGACTAACAGGAGCTCGGGTTCACTGGGCGACGAGGGTGGGGTCTTTGTCGTCTGGCAAAGTAGACCCGGGAAGAAGGCGAAGCCGGTGACCCATGTCGCCTTGCATTGCGAGGGCACATGGTGGGAGGGATTAAGCTCTCCCCGGGACGTGCTCTTCTAAGAGCACAGTGCACTGGAGAACCCAGAGCCCCTCACTATGCAACGAGGAAGGGCCACCGGGGGAGTTTTAGTTGGTAAAAATCCCACATAATAAATATCTTGCTAATAAATGGTCTTCTAAATATAATAACATAGATAAGTTCAAGCCAACCGTTCGACTATTGATGTGAACCATTAGCTTTACAAATTTTGAAAAGGATTTGAATAAAAAAAACACTCCAAGCGATCAACTGTTGCGGTGTTTTTTTATCAAAACTAAAAAAATACTCCTTTTTTTAAGCAAATTTAATAGAGATTTTATAGGAGAGGCTAGAGGTGTTACTCTCACGAGTTTTTGTTTTTTTTTCTCCGCCATCGCTCAACATAGAATAAGCTTTCGTCGTTTATCTTTTACTAGGTAGACAGAAATAGACAAGTCTGATGCGTTTTTCCCAACCTATCAAAGGGATTGGTTACCAAGCAGAGATTCGTATAAACATTTGTAAGATTTTTAGTGTAAAGTATTTTAACGTGTTAATTTTTTTTTTAATTATCATGTCGCAGCACACGAGCCAACGATTCACTTTACATCCTTTAATCTGTCGCGTTAGCGGCCCCACTGCTCCCACGTTCGCTTAACTCTGAATTAATTCCATATTTCTCATTGTTTTATTATGTTCCATGAAAAGTTAAACTTTATACTTTAGTGAGTTGATGCTCAATAGTTTTAACATACAACCAAGAAATAATAGAATACAATTTGTGAATGAGAAACAGGGACGCAGCGGTCGCGGAGAAATTAATAACAATGCAACGGGGCATATAAGACACGAGAACCAGAGCGTTATCCAACGCCATAAATAACGCATTTAAAAAAAAGCAAAAAAATATATAATAACATGAACTGAGAGGTAGCACTCTTTTTACCAAAATAAAGTACATTAGAAAAGAGCATAAGCAAGCAAGCATAAGTAACCGTTCAAGCCGAGGTTACCCAGAACCGGGGAGACACTTGTGTCGAGTTACTAGCGATAGAGGTTCTGGCTAAGCGACCTAAGAGCTATGTCACCTCTCAATCCGGTGAAACAGTCAAGGCAGCTTCTCCGGCCAATCTGTGTAGTTTGTAATAGAACACGGACACAAGTCTGTGGTTGCGCTTTAACAAAAACAAACATTCAACCAAGTTAATGTCTCTTTTGGAAAATCTAATCTAGTGACGTCCTGTAGACAGAATAAGAGCTTGCGTACATTGTGATGTAATAAAGGTAAATGTAATGGATTTATAGATTAATTTACAATATTATTGCATTCGTAATTAGAGCGGTTTTATTGCTATGAACGATCTTTTCTAGACAACTTTTGGATGGACAGAAATTAGAATTAGAAGTGTTATTTGGGTGTTGAAATCAAAGCCCACATGGAGGCAATACTAAGTACTAAATTTTTTTATAAAAATACATTTTAATGAAAAATACTGAATTAGCCAAGTTTACGTAAGATATCTTTTTTCGTTTAAGTTTACGTTTTTAATGAAATATAAATAAATAAATAAAAATATTTTATGTTATTTTAAGGACATTTAATTGTCTATCATGCACAATTTATTTGTTTTATCTAGCGTTTTTATCTTCCCACATATTAAAAATGTCTTAACCGATTATTTTTGTTCACGGCTAAATGTATTGAACATAATTTTTTATCCCTAGCGATAGATAGACACAGACAAACACCTCATTAGGTCCCATACGTGACGGGTGCCCATCTTTGTACTTCAAGGCACAAATTTTTGGCATAGTTAATAAGAAATGATATACATATATTAGGACGACAATATATTAAATGACATAGCTGTATGTGTGAACAATAATGATATTATTATTATTATTTATTATATATAGTAGACATTGTTCAGACTAAGGCCCCTAAAAAAGGAGGCTCACGTTCATCGTCTTACTGCTACACCTTTGTAACTGAAAATATCTGAAAGCAAAGATGGTATTATTTCTTGCAAACAGAACAAGAAATACTCATTAAATTTTTACGAAAGCTAAACGTGCGCACGTTTTACTTGCACTCAAGAACTTAGCAGGCAAGGATCAGACAAAGAATATATCTCCGATGCACGGCTTTCGTTCTGCAATGAAACGAAACAGCGATGTTCCTATACGTAAGCTCTCTTATGTTTGAAAAACCTTCTTAATATTACTTTAAATCTTTGGTTTAAATTCGTCTTATTTTATTCTAATATTTCATTTAAAGAAGTAGGATATTGTAGCAGTAAGATTGTGTGTCTTAAATTTTAGTTTAGGATCTGTTAAATTTTAGAGATTTATTCCTCAGATATTCTATTCAGTACGCAAGTTGCTATGTTATTTTTCATTTGTTATTTTATATTAATTGAATTATTTGAAGCTCCCTTCAAACTGGAATACAGCCTATACACCGTCAGTTTAGTTATCTGTCGCAAGGGCAACCCTAGATTCTGGGTCGTAGGAGACCATTAAAATGATCTACTATGTCTGTGACCTCTAAAATCGGAGATAATGCCATTAAACATCAATTCCGCCCTTAGTCTTTCTTTTGTAATACGACACAGGAAAAATTTTTTTTAAAGTTGTACATTAAAAGTTTAAAATTAAGTTGAAAGTAAAACCGCTTTTAATTTACGCCTATAACAGTGGAATTACATCAAGAAATACTCAATCTTCCTTGCTATTGTTCCCACGTGGTGGTGGCGGTCAGCTTGTGTTAGTATTTTTTTTAATATTTTTGCACAAAGCGCAGTCATTTATGATCGATTTGATTTTTTTGTTTGAAAGGATTTGGTTTCTATTAGGCTCCGTTTTACTCAGCATAGGTACCTTAGACCCTTACGTTTAAGTAACGTATTCAAATCGTATGAAAGAATGTTTGTCGAGTAATACTCGTAGATTTATGACAATCTATGACTCGGTTAGTACTCCTGAAAGAGTTAAGTACTCCAGGAAGAAGTTATGGAAGAAGATTCGGTAAATAGGCGCGGAACTTCTTTCTGATATAATTATGATATAAAAACGAGAGAAAAGACATTTTTCTAAGAAAATGAGTATACCAGGGTCCTTCCACGGATACGTGCGTCTTTGATTATCTTCTCTTCTACTTCGGTTATAAAAGAGAGCGTCCGGGCGCGATGATATTTAATGTTAGTTAGTAGTCCTAATTGTTTGGAATTGAAATTGGTTTTGTTTTGACTCGTAAATACATTTCTTTTAATGAACAATATTACACATCGGTCTATTGGCGAAGGTAATGGCTTTCCCAATCACATAAATTCATCTATTAGGACGGTCAGTGTCCTAAGAAATATTTAACTCCAGGAATATCTGCGTCATTGATTAAGACAGTAAGTGCGCTGAGCGTGGAGAGCAGATGTGCGGCGATGCGGCGGTGCGGCCGACATCATTCAGCCACCGCAAACGTAAACGAACGCTTGTCCGGACCCGTCCGACGCATTGCTGTGTATAGACGCGTTATTTATGTGACAATGGACATGATGCTGCGTTTTGTACGGCACCCGTCGAAATGGGACTATTTGCATAATAAATGTGTCTGCTTTGCATAATTCGACTGTTCACACTTACCTTATAATATAGCCGTGACCAAAAATAAAGGGTCGGTTTGAATATCTCGGAAGATAGTCTAACTTTCGCTAGCTTACTGAAAAAAATTGTGCATAATGCCCTTATTCTCTCTTAACAGAGAAGGCCTGGACCCAACAGCGGCACTTCACAGTCATAAACATTTAGAAGGGTGGATTTGAACCTGTGACCTTACGTTTTTCGTAGCCTAAGCGATTAGGCTATTGACGCTCCATATATATATATATATATATTATACAGCTGGCATGGAAGTACCAAACCTCGGTGAATATCATCATTCAGTGGAGGCATATTAAACTTCTTTATTTAGGCCGCTTGTTTTTTAAGTGGCATTTGGCTAAACTCTTAAAGAGACACTGCAATTCTAATAGATTTTGGTCATCGCTCATTACTTCTTCTAACTTATGATGTATTTGCCTTTTCTGATAAATAGAATCTAGAACTTAGAGAGCAGATGTTAAGCGTGATAGTTCTCTGTTTGTATGTAATTTAATCTTCAAACTTGATACTACTAAGCTGCACTAAACACATAGCTACAGCTGCTAGCTACTGCAGTTTGCTTAGTATACAAACACAAACACAAGAAGTCTTATATAATAGGAATTATACAAGCTTACGAATATAATTTGTTTAGGAAATCATGATATAAGCATTTCTCGATTACTTTTAGAACTGAATTTGGGAATATGAGCACAAAGTCTTGTTCTATTTTAGTCGCTACGTTGTGGGTTATGGGTTGAATTCCCAGTAGGTACAAAATACAAAAAAAATAGTAAATTAGAAAGGATAGGATATACCTACAGTACGTGTTTGTTTAAAAAAAATTAGAATTATTTAGAGATAAAAATATGATACAGGCATAACAAAATTATTTTTTCGACAAACGACACAGGTTGGCCAGAGAAGCTGGCCTTAACTGCTTTACCGGATTGAGAGGTTGCATAGCATTTAGGTCGCTTAGCTTGAACCTGATCCTAACATAACTAAAGTACTGTGCTTTACAGCATCCGGTGAATCGATCCCTGAAACAAAAAACACTCTCACATCTCGGAACAACACAGCGCCATGGTAGCTCAGTGTCCGGGCGGTTGTCTCAAGTTGCATAGTACGCTAGCAACCCGAGTTCGATCCCCGGTGCCGGCAATAATAGATTTGTTGAAAAATGTCGTGAAGAAACCTAAATCTGTTAGAAAAGTTTCTACGATATGTAATGTTAATCCGCACAGGGGCCGCGGCCACATAAAGCCCTTACACTCTATTTACTGAGAAGGCCCTCCATCCAGAGCTAACTTAAGATCAAAGTTACGGTAATCCCTATATGCCTAAGCAGGAACCTAGAATATTTCGGTCAAATCACCAGAAGAACCAGTGACAACTTTACAAAGCTTATTGTCACAGGCAAAATCGACGTAACAAGATCCAATACGATGGACTGATCAGATCCGCACCACTCTCGACACTCGGCTAGCAATGCTTCGAGCACAACTGCTGATAGGGGAAAGTGGCCACGGATCACCAAGGACAGGCTGTATTCATGAGGAGAACGAAAAGGATGATGAGAAGAACACAGAAGGTCTGTGTCAAACACTAGACCGTAATGTTGAAGGCTGTAACTTTTAACAAAATATTTGTTGCCCGTTGTTTACTGTACTGGTGATCGCAGCCACTTTTACTATATGAATGGGTTGACACGATTAGCGATGTCATATGGAGCTATAGAAAAGATATTTTTGTATTAAACGGGGTAATATGTATCCTAAAAACCAATTAAATATACAAATAGGTATAATATCTGTTACACTGGGAACATATTAAGCACATTAGTTCCATAGAATATGATTAGCACAGACCAATCTCTGTAATGTTTGTAATCTGTGTATTAATTATATTGTGTGTACACTATGACCGGTGGCAGACATAAATCCTGGTTATTATTAATTTAACATAGAACATATAGCAATATGTTGTGAATGCGCGATGCACAATAGGAGAAATTTCTCACATCCTCCTATACCTGGTGTGTGAGTGGTGAGGTGAGTGGAGCTTTCTATGTTTTATCGCAATTTGCGGAACACAAATTTCGTCAGGTGTGTTATATCTATAGGTTTTGAATGTCCCTTATATTATCCGTGAAATAGCAACCGACCGAGTCGTGGTTCGGCCCTCTCGGGCGCCCTCGGATCGGAATGCTTTCGCGTAACATAGTAACCGTCCAGCCGAGGTTACCCCTCACCGGGGGATCCTTGTATCCAGTTACTAGCGATAGATGTTCAGGCTAAGCGACCTAAGATCTACGCCACCTCTTAATCCGGTGAAGCAATCAAGGCCAGCTTTTCTGGTCAATCTGTGTAGTTCGTCATTAAAAAAGTGCGTTATATATTTAAGAAAAAGTTGAATATATTTATTTACTAGTAACAACAAAAGACCATTTCAAATCAAATCAGCGAATTAAGCATTTTACGCTTTTACGCAAGAATGCTCTTATAAGTGTCACGGTTATATTACGAAGTTCTGCCGTCTAAAGTCTCTTCGTCGACATTCGTGTTCATTATTGCGCAGGAGTACTTACCTGGTATCCCTTACTAATGTATATTATACATATATTGAATAAGATTTTCACTGTCACTAGGAGATGAGTTTAAGAACAACGCTAATGTATCTGTCTGAGATTCTATTTTGTACTCGTTTCATGGCCTTGTCTTTTAGATATGCTAAAATTTCCAACGATCGGTGATCCATATTTAGCTTCTAAAAAAACTTTGTACTTCATTTTGGTAAAATTCCAAATAGTTTACGCCATTACAGTTTTCAGGTCGTTCTTTTGATCCTAACACTTACCGTTTAAAATGGCGGTCCATACATTTATTTTGAATTGATATAGGGACTTTTCTGTGCTTATTAAACGCGGACTTACAGTTTGCCAACTATTTACGATAGATGTGGTTTCAGGACGAAGAAATTTAATCTTTCTTACGAGGTCAAAACAGAATTGAAACTTGTAAATAATTGAAAACTGTAAACAGAATGTCGATTCTTCGCACTCCGAATAGTTTGTTTTTAGTGTTTAAGTAAAATATTTCATATGCGAGTAATACTGGGTGTACAGCGCTGATATTGTTTGTTGACTGGCACCTCATGAGAGGGTCTTTCCCCGGGTGCCAGGTTATCGTTATATTCTAGGACACTTGTACATTTATTAGTAAAAAGCGGTTATTTTAGTTTAGACTTTTATTCTAACGATCATTGTCTGAATAAACCGACTTGGATTAATTATTAATAAATTTTTGTGGACCCGGGAAGAAGACGACATCGGCTGGCCCGTGTAGCCTTGCAGTGTGAGGGCACAGGGAGGGAGGGAGTAACCTCTCCTCCCCCGGGACGTGCTCTCCTTGAGCACAGTGCAGGGCTCCGGTGCGTTCCACTGGAGACCGGAGCCCCTCGTCATGCACCGAGGAAAGGGCTACGGGGAGGTTTTAGTGGGTAAAAACCCCACATAACCGCCGCCTTCCCCCCAGAAGGCGGGGTATCTTTTTGAAGATTTCCTCCCCGTTAAAAAAAAAAAATTAAAAATAAATTTAATTTTTTTTTCAAAAAAGTACGATATAATTGTTAGGTTTAAATGACGTACCCACAAGCTGACCGCTGTGTTATATGGAAAGTGACTAGATGTCTGCTGCATCTTAACCATAACTTAGCCACGGTAACGTCAGGAACGTTAGGCACAGTTCAACTGTAACAACAGCTGCAATTAGAACGTTCTGGTTGTATATGGAATTCGAGGTATTAATACCAGCCACAGAAATTCCGAAATGCAACATTGTACGCAGAGATTTAATTATACATCTGTCTACTACTGCTAATGGATTATAACGTACCAAGCAAACTGTTAAGAATAATTGTGGAAAAAAAGGATAAGGATAATGGGAAATGAAATAAGGATGAGGATGAGACTGAGGAAGCCTTATCGTCATCGTCATCCTCTCCGATCTTCTCCAATCCTTATCCTCATGCACATCCTCTTCAATCCTCATCCTTTTCAATCCTCCTTCGAAGTCTTTCTTAGTGAAAATTTTCTAAGTCCAAGGTTATGCGACTTTATGGGGTATGACGTCACACACCGTGAAATTTGTCAGTGAAAAGTCACGTCAATAAGATAGTCAATTTTTTAAGCGGTCACAACATCAGCTTAATCTGCCCTTCACATATCACAAGATACGACGCTATTCTTAACGGGGGTTATTTAATAGATAATGATAAATGGTTGTGTCAGTCATCGGCGATGGGTTGAGAGTTCGCTAGTTTCTTGACAAGGATTTAAGCTCTGTTAATTAATAGCTATTAACGTCTGGCTTCAAAATGATTCAATACTAATCATTGTATACATCAAACCTTACCCTCTTTTTTCTAAGTTTAATACTTTTAATAATTTATCACAATATGATTAGCGGCCTAGCGACTGAGCGTCTGCCTTACATAAGCGTTCAAATCTTGATTATCTTTCCTACCAAAAAGTTTGTAGCAAACTCAAGTCTCATATGCTTGGTAAAACAGTGAACTATGTTCGTGTCTACCCCAGTTGGGCTTTAAAGAGTTTACTTTTTAAATGTATACTTTGGTGGTACAAAATATCAATTTTGTAGGGTAAATGACATTAAAAAACCAGGTACTTGAAACTATATCACGCGACCGCTTTTCTATTACCTGATATTGTAATTATTTTTATATTAAGTATAACATTAGATTCCACTTAAAATAAGTATTTATGAACCAAACGATTGAAGTTACAAGTTGTCTTAATATTTCTGTGTCTGTAACACTACGCCCGTCCCCTAGCTAATCAATTTGGGGTTCCGAACCATAAAACATCCCATGTACAGTTGAGCAGAAATTAACCGCACTTTAATTTATTTCCCAACAGTGGTATTTGGTCGAAAATAATGCCTATGTCTATGTAAAGATAGACATAGGTCCCCGTCATTGATTTACAGGCAATTTCCCTGTACATGAGGAGCGTTGCTGGAGTTTCCCAAACGCCAACGCTTCCCGAAATTGTATAATTATATTTTATTTTCTTTCCCATCACAAGTAGTGTATGTCAGGGACCTTATTTTGTATACCTACAATTATTTGCATTGCTCCCTTACAACCATTTCTCTATATTATAAATTATATTCTATAGCTTACGAGTATCTTATGTGTCACGCTTTACATTGATATGTGTTTATTGCCTTACTCTATTTAGAAGAAGCGTCAATAGCGGTTTAGGGTACGGCCTGCGAATCGTAAGGTCGTGGGTTCGAATCCACCATTCGACTATTGCCGTGAACCATGTCCTAGCACAAGCTTAAGCTTAGTTGGAATGGTTAGCAAGATTGTTAGTAATATTTCTAAAAAAAAAAAGAAATATTGCTAGCTTTCTTCTTAAAAAAATATCCTCTATTATTATTACTATTTTTACATATATCTTTTAACAATTTTACTTTTGTTACATAGTTTATGACACTTGTATCTTGTATAAACTTATAATCTATTTATTTTATAGGCTAGGTGGTTATAAATTATATAGTATTAAAGCGAGTTAGCTATTAGAATGTGTTGAAATTATTTCTATGAAAACTACCGACTAAGCCGTGGTTAGGACCTCTCTGGTGCCCTCAGTTCGGAATGCTAACGTGATTAACCGTAACCGTAGAAGTTCAGGCTAAACGATCTAAGAGCTCTGTCACCTCCCAAATGCGATGCAACTGTTGTGGTCAGCTTTATCTTGCCATTTAACCTAGAACAGTCAGTCACGAGTCATCTACAAGGTTCAGCGACTGCTCCCCGTGCTCGTGGGTACCGTTTTATGTATTGTATTTTTAGGAATAACTATTTTTACGTCGAGGCTAATCCCTTAAGCGTCAGCCGCGACGAATCTATCTGCTATGCCCTCACGACCTCTCGGTCTCGATTAAGACGGTGGTCGAGAGGGGGGTGAATATATCGGCCTAGGTGTTCAAAAGCTCCCTAGAATAAGGGAATTTTAACCTATGACCTAGAACAGTCGGCTTGCGGCCTTTTTATATGAATGAAAACGATATAAAAAAGGCATAAAAATAATAAAAAAGATTGGTCTAGATCGGTATAATTAAAACAAAAAACAACTTTAAAGGGTTTGCTTTTAATCTAATGTATACACATCTAACTAATACGGTGTTTATTTACCAAATTCTGTAGTATCTAGATCTCTTATATATACATTTAAATAAAATTGGTGTGTATGTTTTTAATATTAAAATAACTACTAATGACTACATGCATATGAGTATATATATGTATATACGGTACGAATGACTAAATAACATTTTTCCGAAAAATCTCTAGAACGGCTGGACCGATTTTGGCGGTAAAATAGCAGAAGTAATAAGGAGTAACTTAGGCTACTTTTAGAATAAAATTAAGTTCTTAAACGCGCGGAATAAGTCATTCATAAGTTATATTGGTAACCAAGCCAACCCTTAAATACTCTGAAATATTTGGCGATTGGTTGAGAAAAAATGTGTATATAAAATAAAATGGGATACAATAGATTCAGACAAGATATTCGTACTTTGTATCGTATACTTGTAACATCGGCGTTGTGAAGGTATCATGTTACTGCATTGTTTATTTATGAAGATCCGCTTTATGATTTGACGTGAGGCGGAAGAGAGAACTGTTATTTGAATAATCCATGTCACTATACGCCGCCGTCTTCAAAACATGATAATGACAAGAGATTGCATAATTTTTACCCGACTGCTTTATGAACCTATTTCGTATTTTTTTTTATTTGAGAATTGAGTTTGTTAGGTGCTATTTAAATTTTGCTTAGATAGGACGTTGGGTTCTGAAGATTGTCGTGTTGAATTTATCCGTGGTATACAATAAGCTGTCAGATGTTTTTAACCCTACGGTGGTAGACAGAGATAGCTTCTCTGTATTTACAAATGCGTGGACAAATATATAAAACACATTTTTCGGACTTTGCCGCGGTTTTTAATTGTAATTCTGATTAAAAATCCCCGACGGATTTGCTGTCTCTACTGCTTTGAGGGAAACATAAGAGTTTGTTTTTTTAATTGTATCAATTTATTTTTACATCGGAATTTTTAATCGAGTCTTTCTTAAATCGTTATTGTTAAAGTTACTGAAGTATTTTATAAATCGATATTATGAAATGTTGTTATCTTCAATCTATCTTCGTTTTCATTTAATATAGGTATTTAGTGCGTACACCGTACGAGAGTTGTGGAGCAAGTTTAATCGTGAATGGGTGGCTATCAATTAAAATGCAGGCTGATAACTAATGTGTCGAGCGGGTATTGTAGGTAGGTAGTGATGTATAGCCATGGAAAGCCGTGGAGCGCCGCTCAGCCCGTCATCATTAGCTACTGCGCCTCGGTGCGTGACTGTTTACGATCCGTGACTGGGTACACCCCTTCACCCTAAACGTGGACACGTGTACGAATTAATACGGATTTTTCGCAGCAAATCCCATCGGTACAAGCCGAACGTGCATCTGAGATGTAGCAGTATGCGCACTCGTAATTTAATCGAAAAACTAAATTGGTTAGCGCCCTCGCATTGTCATATTTGAGACAGAATGTGTTAGTTAAATATTTAAGGTCTGTTTTGATAATGAATCGGAGTAGAAAGAAGAAAACTATGGACGGGAGTTATCGTATTAAAGAATTTTACTTGTATGTGTATATGTACATATCTATCAAGTTAACTTTTGACGTGAACCATCTCTTAGCATAGTTAATATTGCACTGGGTAGCATTCTTTATGAAAATTAACTGGATCTCTCGCTCTGATCTTTTAAAATTTCAAGATATGTAATTATTTAGGAAATTTGAACACATAAAATACATATGTCAATAACCAATAACGGTTTGTTCTTATATATAAAAAACTATATATTTTATTCACTTCAAGACGTTTATAAAATATCTCAGTAACCATTGATATCAAGAACAGTGTGTTCGAGATATCAGGAATTGTTTACAAAATATACTTTTTAATTTAAAAAACAACAAAAGAAATGGATGTCGGTTTTTGGTAGGTTTAGATAACAAGACCCGGGAAGAAGGCGACATCGGCTGGCCCGTGTAGCCTTGCACTGAGAGGACACAGGGGGGAAGGGAGTAACCTCCCCTCCCGGGACGTGCTCTCCTTGAGCACAGTGCATAGGGGCTCCGGTGCGTTCCACTGGAGATCCCGGAGCCCCCGTTAACAAAAAAAGGTTTAGATAACAAAGGAAGTTCATTGAATAAAATAAGTTTTATGATTTATACGAAATTTTTTATATGAATCAATGTTTGTTTTACCCTGTTTACTTCAGTTGGATTGCGAAGCTGGATCTTTACTCCGCATTAGCGGTGTTAATATTGCAAATAAAAGTACAAGAAAGTTGTACACTTTCAGCTCATAATTTCTAATATTCGCGGTACGACGAAATTCACTCTGCTTGATAATAATATTGTCACAGCGAATTTTGGCGTGCGCGCATTCTTCATTACAGTCGAGTCGCACAGTTACTCGTTGTATCATGTTTTATAGCCAACAATACATGCTTATAAAATTTGCATACCTTAATTCGCACTCCTACTGAACCATTACCTTTCCATTTGGTAAATAATTTAGAATCCCTCTAGGACAACGGCCAAATATTAAAAGTGATGGGTCCCCGAGGTTTAATATTAGACACCCCTCGCATTAAATTCTTCGCCGCGCGAAATTCCCAAATGCACGCGCCGGTTATTTTTTGCACATGTTCATGTTTTTCACTTTTGTGTTCGCATTCGACACAGAATGTCACTCATGTTGGCGTAATACAGATTTGTTCCCGGAATTCCAAACTCCCAATCGGCATCACCAATCATATAATTGAAGTTGTATCGCTCATTGATTGCTCAAGGGAATTTGTAAACAGAAATTTGATTCTTCATAGTCTAAAATAAACTTAATAATACAGCTTCATCTATTGCAAAAGATTAAGGTTTCACATCCCATTGGCTCTAGCGAGATAGGGCGATCTATTGCTGTCAAATTTTCACTATGTTTATCATATCCGTTATTTTGTGCCAGGTGACGCGTCTATACATCGAACACAAACGACTTTTGTACATAAAAATAAAAAAAGGAAACGCATTGGTGGCGTAGTCATTTAAGCTGAGATTTCGGTGGGCTATTGCTGAAGAATAAAGGGGAGGAGGAAATATTTATGTCGAAAAAACATACCTATAAAAACAGACATACCGTTACAAGTATATTTAGGAGTAAAAATAAAAACCGACTTCAAATAGAATAGGAATATTACGAAATAGAATTAATCAGAACCTAACCAAATTATCAGTAAACTACCTTTAAAGTAAATCCTTTTCAAAAAAAAATCATCTAAATCAGTGGACGTCACTTATTCGTCCATTTGCGCACAAACTTAATGCAAATTTAAGACATATGATTTTCTCATGGATTCCATTGTCTGGCTCAAATTTAAATGGGAACACACGGGAAGCTAAACGATCGTCAATATCGTTTCACCCAGACTAAAATTATGAGGTTACAAACATAAAAACAAACATACGACTTAAGAAACTCCTTTTTGCAAGTCAGTTGAAAAAGAGGTTGGTTTCTTTAGTATAAAGAAATACCTATAACTAAAATTTGCTGCTTCCCGAAGTGGCACTCAAAGTTAGTTTAGCTTTTGAATGTCTTTTAGATTATCCATGAAATAGCAACCGACCGAGTCGTGGTTAGGCCCTCTCGGGCGCCCTCGGATCGGCATGCTTACGCGTAACATAGTAACCGTCCAAGCCGAGGTTACCCCTCACCGGGGGGACCCTTGTGTCGAGTTACTAGCAATAGAGGTTCAGGCTAAGCGACCTAAGAGCTATGCCACCTCTCAATCCGGTGAAGCAGTCAAGGCCAGCTTCTCTGGCCAATCTGTGTAGTTCGTCATAAAAAAAAAACAAAAAAAAACAAAAATTTGCCAGTATACGACAACCGCCTCATCCCTTGTCAATATGAATTACTACTAAGTTTGGAAAAACGCGAACTACTACTATCTGTCTATCCTCTCTGTTAGTGTTATTTGGTGAAACCACTGAATTATACTTTTCAGTATTCCAGTCACAACATAGAGGTGTTTCAAAAGTCACTTAACTGAATTTTTATAAAACAAACTGCAAACAAATTTTAACAGGTGGAACACACCGGCCAAGTCTTTAGGGAGAAAGAGTTATGCGGTGTCATTTCAAATTTATATTACAGTGCACTAAGCATGCTCGGGGAGTTGAATGATCGTGCTCATTGTGTATGCATCAAATTCACAGAACAAAACTAATCTAGAGCCGGGGGCAATAAAAATGTCCCACTTCCCGCCGCCGCGTTAAATATAAATGAACACAAGGTGTAATCTCCGCGATTCTTATTAGAAAATTTTGCATCTTAAATATTTCACATTTTTCAACACTTAGCTCCGCAGCGCGCCGTCCCCGGAGAGTAACGACCCCTATTACTTTGCATACGATAGCTTTAAATAAGAAGACATCAAAATGTATACAATTTTCTTGTTATATTAACATCTGTCTTCTCTGTCCTTTACTTATAAAGCTTAAATTTGATTATACATCTCACCTGATGTCGGATATCAACGCCACACTTCAACCGATTTCAAAAAAGTAGGATTCAACGGAGTCTGTTTTTTTTTAAACAAACGATTAACCCTAAACATAGCAATGTATAGCATAATATGCATGTAAAGTACAGATATAAAATCTATTTACTTAAATGTATTCTTTAATTGTATTTTATAATAATTATTCAAATGTTTAATGTCACAATTGTCAGGTCGTGACATTTATAATTATAAAAGAGATGGAGTGGGAATAAGGACTATTTTTTTAGAATACTAACAATTTTATTTTTCGCAAATATATTTAAAATTCTCGTTAACCATTCCAAATAAGCTTAGGCTTGTCAGTACGTACGTTACGTACTTAGTACGTGTACGTTACGTACTTAGCACTGTATAGAATATCACGTGTATTCATATCACGATTTTTAATGTATTTTTTGATATTTTTTTAAATATATATTTTTTTTACTGTTCTGCAAAAAAAATCTTGCCACGATAAGGGTTAAGAAAAGAATATAGGCGCCAAAACTTGGTTAGATATTGAATACCATTTTAAGCTTTAAAAAAGAGAGCGGTTTATTATTATTAGCGGTACATCTACTTTTTTTTTTTGTGGTATTATTTTAATGTTGTCACTCGCCATTAACCATGTATGTTTACACTGTTTTTATTTATTGTATGTCAAAAATGTTCATTGTGTTGGTGCGCAATAAATAAATAAATTAATAAAAACAATAAGAGCGACAAAATTTCATTAGATTTTATACTTCCCAAAAAAGAGCGATTGCTCGTAGTGTCGTTTAATATAGGATCCGTCACTGATTTGATTGGAATTCGGTTTTTGTTTCTATTCGTAGAGACACGTCTTGCTTCTAACCACATTTGGGCCACCGGCACCTCACTCACCGGGCGAAATACAAAAATATAATATGTATAGTATTCCGCGATCCTGCCCTACAGTAAATCGTGCAAGCACTAGTTTATCATTGGATAAACGGCGTACACCATTAGACTTTTTTTTTTGACGGGGGGATATCTTCAACAAGATAACTTCTGAAAGGCGGGGTTATGTTGGGTTTTTACTCACTAAAACCCCCCGGTGGCCCTTCCTTGGTGCATGGTGAGGGGCTCCGGGATCTCCAGAGGAATGAACCGGAGCCCCTCTGCACTCTTCGGAGAGCACGTCCCAGGGGGGAGGTTAATCCCTCCCCCTTGTGCCCTCGCAGTGCAAGGCGACATGGGCCAGCCGATGTCGCTTTCTTCCCGGGTCTACTTTGGCGAACGACAAAGGCCTCTCTCTTGTTGCCCAGTGAACCCGAGGCCCCTTTTAGTCGCCTTCTACGACAGGCAGGGGATATCGTAATCTTATTTTACTTACGAGGGGATCTTAAGTTGTTGCGGGGTTCTTCTAGAAGGCGTGGTATCTTGTTGAAGAATTCCTGCCCGTCAAAAAAAAAGGAGGGTTGAGAGCATTCTAAACTTATGGCCTTATGATTAGCAGTGCTACTCGAACAGGCCTAGGGCTACTAGGGCCTTAGAAGTTTTATTGTCTCAATATAATTGAGTTCCCGATTCAATTCATCAGGCTGACGAAACTCAAGGCGTACAAAATACAATAAATTTCTCTAATAATAAACGTTGATTTATCAAAATTAAATCTCTTTGTAAGAGGAGTAATCAAATTTATCAGTCATACGAATCTTCAATTTATTGCAAAGGGTCTTAAAACGCCAGTTTGTTTGTGTACTAATAAATATAATTGAGTTTTTAAATTCAAATTTGACAGGCTTTGCCTTTTATATCACATTTAATATTTTTCCGACATCCAAAAGAGTACGAGGAGAGGAATAAAGTGTCGTCTTCGAGCGTTTACCTGCTCCTTTCTTATTCAAAGACATGTTTAGGGGCGCCCCAACAAAGCGCGGAAAACGGACAAATATGCCCCGACATCCCCTGTCTTGGTATAACAGAGGCATTGTTTGTTCTTCGTATTTTTATAGAGCCCCTAATAATAAAACGTTTGCATTTTACATTTTTGGCGGCAATAAATAAAAGTGGTCGTGTAAAATTGCATTTTAAGCGTTTCCAAATGTATACCTACAGTTACCTATGAAAGGGACGGGCTCTTGGGCTTTTTATTGTGGAAGGAAATTAAAGTTTTCAAATAACGTTTGGGTCTGGACGAGATTATATTGCCGGGATACGGAAAGTTGGGAATTTATGGCGTTTTGTAATACGTTTTTACGTAAATACCGTCTAGTGCTCTCAAATTTTGTCGACTATAATTTCAATTATATCTACAAACGAACTGTTGGTAAATAATGTAAATAAATTACAATGTCCCGTGTCCAGTGCCGCATGCAGCGACCGAAGCGCCGCCGAACTTGTACCGGGGTTCAAGTGAAATTAAATTACGAGACGACAAAATGAGTTACGCCCTTTCCTGTAGAATTAACAAACAAAAACTGATGGCACGAGGGTCACGGTTATTAATGCTGTTAGAGGCAAATGACTCTATTCTTCGCGGATGTGACGCTCGTTCGTTGACAATGCTACAATTTAAGCACGGCCATTGTTCTTGTTCATTCCAATAGCGATTTAGTTTCGCGCTTTTATCGGCGGCCATTTGAATCGGCGTGAGTGCGGGCGTTCGTGTTGTTAGCCAGTTATCGCTTCAGTGATTTTGACTTTATATCTAAGTACAGTTATTGAATAAATTCAGAAACAGCGAAAGAATTGAGTTAAATTGTTTTTTTGAAATTATAATTCTTATTATTCGCGATATTCTTATTATATTTAAACCTTAATTAAGGTTTATGAATTTATTTATTATAAACAAAACATATACTAACCAATAAAGAAATATTTACAATTTAATAGATATTACAAAATATTTACAAAAAATAAAACTGTGCCAAAGCATCGCTTCGCAGCGTGCCCAGAAGGCGGGTAGCATTGCCACGTTGTATGGCAATGCTTAGCCTCTGTGCAAGGTATAAGCCAGCCCTCTGGTTACCAGATGTGTCGACCAACTTCTTAGCTAACACATTAAAAAGGTAGTGTGCACTAGGACCCCACGGACCCAAAGTTTCTACCTCAAACGGCTCAAAAATGAAACCCGTATCGAGGTTTCTATATCTGTTTTAATTTATTCTAATATTTATTTAATTTTTCAAATTTAAACTGTAATTTATTGACTGTGTTGATTGTAATCTTCCAGTCCTTTCATTATTTTATTATAATTAGTTGTTAGTCTGCAATTAAAAACTATTTTTTAATAAAGCCAAAGAAGTATCACTTCTCAAGCGCGTACATAATTTACCCTTTTTCTTATTTGTAGTTTCAGTCCGTAGCTAAAAGCAGGCAACCGTATGAAACTTTGGAAGTATGGTGCCATTTATTTTACGTAAACATAGTAAACAGATGGTAACTAGCTTCCCCTCTTCACTAGGTCTCTACTTGAGATTGTATTTATTTTAATTTAATTGTACCTTTGAAATTTGATTCTACTGACAACCGGTTTTTGAAATCAGCTAACGTCCATGGGAACACTTGGTACTTTTTACACTACACTTTTCCGAAGTTTGTCCCTCTCAAACCTTCTTATTTAGTATGTTACAGATCGCACAATAACGGCACAAGCTAAGGTAACCTCCCCTGTAGTTCTGGGCTCTCAAGAATAAGACTACGGTATCCCCTGCCTGTCGTATAAGGCGACTAAAAGGGGCCTCGGGTTCACTGGGCGACAAGGGTGGGGGCCTTTGTCGTCCGCTAAGGTGGACTCGGGAAGAAGGCGACATCGGCTGGCCCGTGTAGCCTTGCACTATGAGGGCACAGGGGGGGAGGGAGTAACCTCCCCGGGACGTGCTCTCCTTGAGCACAGTGCAGAGGGGCTCCGGTGCGTTCCACTGGAGATCCCGGAGCCCCTCGTCATGCACCGAGGAAAGGGCCACCGGGGAGGTTTTAGTGGGTAAAAACCCCACATAACCGCCGCCTTCCCCCCAGAAGGCGGGGTATCTTCTTGAAGATTTCCTCCCGTTAACAAAAAAAAAAGGTAACCTCCAAAATATACTCGCGCTAAGTTAAGCAAGACTCTCAATTGGTAAGTTGTAAAAGCAAGGGCTAACAGTTTCCAACAGCCATAAAAATAGATAAATTCTTTATTGCACCAAAGTATATGTACAAAGGAGAACTTAATGCTATTTATATGTAACCTTTAGTGGTTAAGAGCAGGCTAAGGGTAGTACCGCTAAATTTAGCAATTTAAAAATATTAAATAGATAAATAAATATACATTTACATTAATATATACATACATATATACTTCAAAATATACGAAAACCAGTTTGTAATTTTTCATTGTTTGAGTAGAAAGTATTCAGATACACGCGATTTAAAGACATTAGTTAACGAAGCCTCCTTAATCTCAATCAAAAAAAATCTTTCTTTGTGAACTTTTTAAATAAATAATGATAAAACATTCAGACTTAAGTAGTAAAATAAATACGCAATTAAGAGTATTTTCGCTATAACGAATATAAAATCATCACACATTCTGTAACCCCCGTCTGACCGCACCGTGTGCGGGTTTCGTTCGGGTCGTACAAATTTTCCACGGTGCGCGATCGTGATCCAATTAATATTAAAAATCACCATAGCAGTCTGAAGCACGAAGGGTTTTATTGTTATGTAAATTTGTGCAAGCTTCGTTGGCAGACGTAGGCATGACTAATTGTTAATTCGGGTAATGCGCTTACGAGAGTGGGACACCGCAGCCCATCCCGCGCCCATGTATGTAATAAAGGATTACTCGGCTGACCTCACAGCGCTGCACTCCCGTTGCCTCTTGTTTACTTTCTAGTGATGGGAACTAAGCACACATGACGTAATCCTTTTAACTTTTTTGCGGGCCTTTTGATTATTAATCCAAGTAAGTTGCGTAGGGAATGTATCCATAGTAATAATTAAGAGAGTGTTACTTGAGGATCGTGCATACAACTGTTTTTTTCTATGTATTCTTCTCTAGTTCATTCAGCTACACTGGACGGCGTCCACAGTTCCACCTGGTTGTCGAGAGTTGGTACAGTTCTTTACTCGCTTAGCCTGAACCTCTTTAGGGAGTGAAAAGGCGCAATAGCCCCCGAGGGGAGACCTCAGCTTCGGCAGTTATTGGGGGCGAAGAAATGTGTATAGATACTGAAGAGTCAAATCAAAGGTTAGGTTACAGCCTATATATGTCCTACAAAGACGACCTTCTACCATGTGGTCTTTTTTTTGTTAACGGGGAGGAAATCTTCAAAGATACCCCGCCTTCTGGGGAAGGCGGCGGTTATGTGGGGTTTTACCCACTAAAACCTCCCCGGTGGCCCTTTCCTCGGTGCATAACGAGGGGCTCCGGGATCTCCAGTGGAACGCACCGGAGCCCTCTGCACTGTGCTCAAGGAGAGCACGTCCTGGGGAGAGGTTACTCCCTCCCCGCTGTGGCCTCGCAGTGCAAGGCTACACAGGCCAGCCGATGTCGCCTTCTTCCCGGATCCACTTTAGCGGACGACAAAGGCCCCCACCCTTGTGGCCCAGTGAACCCGAGGCCCCTTTAGTCGCCTTCTACGACAGGCAGGGGATACCATAGTCTTATTCTTGAGAGCCCAAAACTACAGGGCTGTCTACCAAGTGGTCTGGCCTAATACTACGCAGGCTTCACAGGTCTTAGAAATTTTCTAAATCATTCAGATTCCCTCACAATGTTTCCCATTCGGAGAACATTATAACGCATGAAATGTGACGCTAGCTAGGCATTTAAAACACAAATAATAAAAAAAATTATAAATGACGAGAGAGAATAATGACTCACGAACTTCTCCTCCAATTCAGTATTAAGGCTTCACCATTCCTTAAGAAGAACTTCGAAGGGTTTCAAGGCAGCTGAGAAGAGCTCCGCTTGGAGCGCCGTTCTCCACTTGTAGTTATACATCAGGCTATAGACAAAACTGAATATTGCCCCATGAATAATATTGTTTAGCTAACAATAGGGAAGGCCTTAGCGCTCTAAAATACAGATTATATATTTATCTTCAGATACTATTTGCAACCTAAATCATAGATATCCTTTAAAATAGGGTGTAGAAGTCATTATAGTCAGCATTTGTTATTGTTGCGTATCGGCTTTAATTTCTTAACACCTAAGTAAAGATTGCGTTTATTCTTTTCTGTATGTAGTCATGGATTACTTGAGTCCCTCACTATCACTGAGTTTTACACCCGAAGTTTAACTGCACCACGTTACTCTGTCTACGGTATTTGGGCGTGGGTAATTATTTAATGGAGACGAAGTCCGCTGGCGGCCGCCGTGAAATGAGACATTACATGCACCAACGACCTATTTTGTTCACCCGCGATTTGATACAGCGTTCCTTCTCTATCCCCTTTATTAATAAATTTAAAAAGAAAAATATTCTCAACAATTCCTTTCTAAATATAGAAGTCAGATTTGGGTGTGTCAGAAATATCATGAAAGTAGAAGATGCATTACAAAAGTTTCTCAATTCGTAGTAGGTACTTGAAATTATGAGAATATTTTTCTTTATAAAGTGCTTAACCACGATCCCACCTAAAGTTAATTGAAAATTCAATCCTAGTGGTTATATTTTCCTCAAGTTATTCAACTTGGGCACATTATCACGCACAAAATCCGACTTTAGTCAGCACAACATACAATAAATATTTAGAACACAAATAATAATAATACATTTAAAGATGTAGAGAAAGACAAAATGACTGACGATCTCCTACGCTTCAGTGTCACGCCATACGTCGTACTTTTATTTCTGAAATTAACTTGAGCCCGATATGGTTTTTGTATAAATGATAAAAATGATATTGTATTTACTGATATGTACATGGGTGTAGGTAATGATCTTCACCCGCTCGAGAAGAGATTAGAAGAGAACGAATACGGAGAGAAATGAATAATTAAATATATTGTAAAATAGTTTTTTTTTACTTTGTGCAATAATGCTAACTCCACAGCGCAACTCTGGCTCCCAAGATACAAGCGTTTGCTTAGTTTGGGGGTCACTGTGTACCAACAATATGTGCTGCTATGGTTACATGTCTGTTCGTTTGGTTTGTGTAATGTTTTTAAATGTAGCCAAATCTGTGTTAATAAATAAAAATTCTATTCTATTCTATTCTAGTTAAATTAAATATTTAACGATGTAACTAGGCTTTTTTCTTTTATGAATATTGTGTAATATAATAAATAACGAAAACAATACAAGCTATATTTATTTCATTACTAAAATGATTGCGGTAAACATTTTGTAGCGTGCTCGTAGAACTTTTCAAACAACGCTTTTCAGCTCGTAGCTCTGTGAATTTGTAATTCGTTTAGTTACATATATTAATGTTGCATCTCGCGCCCCAGATGAGTATTGTTAAGCACAACACGTAGCAGTTAGTTGTACAGTTTCGAGTAAAGCATTTGACAAATCTGCAAACTTCCGGCTTCTAATCTGCGGTTTGCGGGAGACGAACAACTTGCGACTCGTCAAGTGTTACTTGTTGTTTACAATGCAATTGCAATTTCTTGATTAGTACATATCAATTTAGAGATGAATATGACGTTTATCTCTGGAAATTGTATTTCGAAGTAGTACATATCCTATGATATTTTGGTTTGCTATTAAAGTTTTTACACAAATCGCTATGTAAGGAATATCGTGCGTGTATTATTTGAGTCCTCATGTTATGTAGACAGAGACAGCAATCAGCACACGTGCAAACAGGTACTTCTACAAGAGAACAAACATATGATACAAAAAAACAAAAACAGGGAAAATAATAGGCATATTATAATGATATGTACATGTTTAAAATACTGCATTTCCACACATATGGCACAGAAACGTAGTCTCTCACTATGAGCTCAAAGTCCCACAACGAGCTATGGAGAGGGCTCTCTATGCTCGAAGTATCTCTAGGAGATCAAATCAGGAATAAGGAGATCCGTAGACGAACAAAGGTAACCGACATAGCTCGCCGGATAAGCAAGTTGAAGTGGCAATGGGCAGGGTACATAGCGCGTAGAACAGATGGAAAAGTTCTCGATTAGAGACCACGGACAGCGCAGTGTGGGACGTCCACCCGCAAGATGGTCTAACGACCTCATAAAGGTCGCAGGACGCAGCTGGATGCGGGCCGCTTATAACCGGTCTTTTTGGAAATCGTTGGGGGAGGCCCGTGTCCAGCAGTGGACGTTTTACGGCTGAAATGATGATGACTGCATTTCCTGGTTTAGGAAATTAGTCTATTAGTTTTTCGCTATGCCCGGATTATGATAGGCTTACCCCCTGTCACATATGAGACCTAATAGGCATAGAGAAAATGGACTGTAAAAGCTGTTTTTGTCTCGCTTTGGTTAAAAAGAGTCTTTTTATTATAGTTTTGTGTTTACTAATACGACAGTCGCCCAAATAAGTGTTAGCACTGAAAGCAATTTGTATATGAACGTGTAGTGTGATATTAGCAATTCATACGAAATCACGCCTAACAATAGTAATCAGGCGTTTCGTTACGATGGAAAAATCACATTTTGCCGACAGGCGAGGCGGTGCCAAGCACAGATTTCGTCGGCAATGTATCGTGAAATTAGTTTAGTGGCACTATATAATTACGCGCCCTCACTTTTTATAGTCCCTTGGCCGTCGGGTGCGGGTCCCCTACGCAGGGTTTCCACCCCAGCTCTGTTATGACGAAAATGTCAACTCGGTGTGCGACTTGATAGATTGATACTATTTTAAACATCTCTTTCAGTGCTTTTTATATCATTTTTTATTTTAATGTTCTTGTATGCTTGTTAGTAGGAAGTTTATTTTCCAACTTTATTTGCCAGTATATATTGCATCAATTTGAGTATAAAAATATTGATATAAATCTGTCAAGTTACATATAGTGTTATATGTTATTTAATTTTTTTAATAGAATACGTAGTCAAAGAGAAAGTTAAGGGATAGTATAGTTACAATAGTATGGTTTATACCGCAGTTGAAGTGGTAATGGGCAGGGCACATAGCGTGTTAAACAGCTGATGGGGTCGAAAAGTTATCGATTGGAGACGACGGACCGGCAAATCAAGTCTGACGACCTCATTAAGATCGCAGAACGCCGCTGGATGCAAGTCGCTTACAGCCGGTCCTTTTGGAAATCGTTGGGGAGGCCTATGTTCAGCAGTGGATGTTTAAGGCTGAAATTATTATGATGATGAGTTTATACCAGCAGACTGCGAGGTCGTGGTACTTCCACGACCGTACCGTCCTAATTACAGAAGCCGTCGCAAGTGATTCTATCATAGTTGATTTTGACGCCGCAGAGCGGTGGAATAATTTTGTGGTGCCTCATCGAAACCATATTCCACTTATACGATTATGAGTAGACGCTTATAAAGAAAATTATTGTACATTTATTTTGGGGTTTTGTTGATTGTTACCTATACGATAATTAAGTAATAAAATGTAGACGAATATTCCATGACAAAAGTATGTGGAGCGGTCTCATAAAATGATATTTTATACAATACATTCATAATAATTTCTTGTAGGAATTGTGTTCGGTTACGTAATTTGGTGTGTTAACAAACCTACCATCCATTTTTTAATGTACCATCCAAAGTTACCCATTCCCACTTACGGTTATCTTTTCTTTCTTTTTTCTCTCTTATGATATTTGTTTTTGATAATTTTTCAATTTAGCTTTTGCATTTATATACGAAGCTCTTCTTATTTTATCATCTTAGTAATTAAACAAAACTATAAACTAAGTAAATAAATATAACTATACCTAGGGCATATAAAGCGCAATCCCAAATACGATTTGTTACTGCTTATAATCCAGGGAAAGATACAAGGGAAAAGAAATTCGGGAAGGAGAAGAACATCTTGGCTTGAAAATCTACGCCAATGATACAATAAGAGTACACGTTCTTTATTTCGTGCTGCTGTGTCGAGGGTCCAAATCACCATGACGGTCGCCAACCTTCGATAGAAGATGGCACCAAAAGAAGAAGAGAAGATAAACTAAGAAATAATTTCAAAATCTACCATCATTTATATCTAGTTCCATGTTAATTGTACGGTTTATATGAACTAGTTCATTAAGTTGTTTCTTTTTCGTAAAGTTTGACGAGTGTACTTCAAACGTTTTATGGTTAAAGGTAAATAAAACTTCAGGGTATTGTAAGATACATTTCATAGATTTATTATATAAAACCTTAACACTACATTTGAATTTTTAACTTACATAGTATAGTAACATGTCGAATTTACAGAACTATTCGATTAGTACAGACGATAAGTAAATTAGCTATAATTATTGCGCATGATTTTCCCTAGAGACGGGAAATCGTTAGTTACATAACTAGAATTACTTAAGAGTACCGAATCTTAAGTTAATAATATAATAAACGACAAAGCTCAGATATTCCTTACCAATTTTTTTAAATATCTATTTCGATTCATGTATGTACAGATCATGATATGAAATCTGATTATTATATAATTGTAAGCAAATTTAAGAAATTATCTCTGAAGCACCTATCATATACATCGAGGACTTTTGCTATGAACGGGTTTGCTTTGTAGTTTTCGTATTTGTAGATATATAAATATATACGATTAAATATCGACTTTATTCTACTTCTTTGTGTATTGCATATTGAATTCTAATTTGTGACGGATTTCGCAACGAATGTAGGATTTTAATATAAATATACACAATAAATATCCGTTTAATTAATTTAGTGAAATAGAAATCTATACAAATGAAATTGTATAAATAAAAAATCGTTAGAAAAATTAAAATCTTTTAGGAAAAAGATGGTAATAACACAGATTCAAAGGTTATTTTGATGTAAAAATTATATCAAAAACTTATGTGATATGGTTATAAGTATACATTATAATATTATAAATAAATAAATAACCTTTATTACATTTTAAATAATCTTTCAGGCTTATTATAATCTCCCATGGCAAGATGATATTTTCACATATGATCTGAAACATGTCTCGTTATTTGGTTCCGCCATTTTGATTACCATTTTGAACCCACCTCAAATTACCGGTGTTTACTTCTATAAGAAATCATTTAAAACAATAATTTACTATTGAATTCTGTTAAAAAAAAAATTTCTTCAATAAATCTCTAAAAAATATTAATATGATTCTTTAAATGCAATTCGCTTATTAGTTTGTTATGAATATAGAAGTGTTTAGATGTCAAATAATATAAATACACGCTCTTAAATAGTACAATAATTTATGATATGGAATCGAGCAAAATTTCAAATAGTTACCTACAAATGTGTATGATGAGAGATTACTGGTACATACTAATTACCTAGGACATTAAGTTCAAATCTTTGTACAAAAATATGCAGAAATATTTCCTAGAACACTGTCTACGTTACACTAATAACATTATTTTTATTCAATACAATACAATAAAATTTAACAGAGTATCAATGTTTGTGAGGACAGATAATAAAAGTTTTACGCAAAACATAGACAACTTTTTTTTTTTATTTGTCAAATCTATAGAAACTTAAACTGTCCCAACATACATTTGTACTCAGCTGAGCAGGCTTTGCTAAGAACAAATTATTGCTGCTAAATAGATTACACTACAAGCTATCGTGATGTAGTGATTTTTAAATGTTATAATAATTTTTTTTAAAACTTTCACTTGTACTTTTTAAAATAATTTATTTCGATAATTTAGCTTTAAAAGGATAGTGGATATGTTGAAAGTCTGCCTTAATTGGATTAAAGTACTCAATTCGTGGTCATGATTGAAATGTGTCAAATGTCAGACTAATTACTATTTACAAAGTGTCAGGAACAAAATCTTTATCATTTATTAATAAGAATACCACAATAAATACCACAGCTCATTTTGGGCATTTCGTATGTAACGAATATTTTAGGCTGTAATGATTTTAATATTTTTTTTTATTTTATTTGTTATTGTTTATCTTTTCCTCTTCTAATAAAACAGAAATATATATTTTTTAAAACAATTTAACAAAAAATCTTTTTTTAAAACAGCATTAAGTAAATCTCTGAGGTACATACATTTTTCGTTATTAGATCCAAGTTACCTCTAACCTTTTTTTTTTTTTTTGTTAACGCGGGGAATCGAGTTATTAACCATCCTCCGGTACCCTGGGTGGGCCCGGAGGGATGTGTGGGACTCGGCCTGGGCAGCCCATACCCACTAAACCTACCAAGGAATGAGCGGGTGCCCCGGATCTGTCAGCGACAGGACACTAAAATGTGGAACGCTTCACGATTTTGCGAGTCATCCTTGCGCAGAGGCCATGCTAATCTTCTCTGTATCGTTCCAATTTTAATTTTACCTCTAACCTGCTATATTGTGAAATGACGTTGTAATATAATAATATTTTTCGTATGTAGTATTTTTAACATTATTTATCGCCCTGGAACCTTTTCTTCCATAAATAAACTTAATTGTAATGTACTAATTAGTCTGTATATGAAAATACTAAAGTAGTTAAAAAAATAAAATTATTTTTCAAGCTTTACATATCTAGTTAAGCAGCTAAGATAAGCTGTATTCAAATCATTAAAGCAGTAACTACTTATATGAACTATTGTTAAAATTATCAGAATAGTGAATTGCATTGCAGAAAAGCGTGATGTATCAATTAAGAAATATACGCTTAATAAAATTAAAATTATAGTAATTAAGATGAAAACGATCGATTGAATTTAGCTTTATCTGTCATCGTTACGACTTCTCAATGGTATCTTAAAAATAATTTTACTAAACAAATTTGTTATATATCACAGGCTTAAATTATATCCATTATAATTAAGGACGTGCATCCTATACGTACTTACATTAATAGGTATAGTAGAACGAAATTGGGGTAACTATTTACACGAATAGGGGAAAAATAATGAGGCCTACCCTCCCACAACCCTCGGAGATTTCAAATTGCTACCGTGAAGCAGCGTGGAGGTCGTATTAGAGCAATAGTATCTTATTCACTCATTACTGCAAACAGGTACTGTGCATTTTCTTTTCACTAACAATCTGATATCGGATACACTCCATTATCCCTAATCACAATAAACAATTAAAGGATTGGAACAAATTGAACAAAATTAAGACTACCACAAATCGACATCAACATTTATACTAGGCTTTCCTCACAAAAGTGTACTTTATAACAGAGGTTCGTAAAGGAGAAAATTTGATAACTGTTATATTAATTATGATACTTATTTCAAACTTTAAGTACTCGCAATATTTTAAATTCATGACAATTTTCCGTTAGAGAAATGGTTAGTGTAGTATAAATTGTTGGTCGAAATATTGCAGTCTATAATCAAATAATAAACAAAGAAAACACTCATGTCTACTCCAATAGCGTTACGATCTTGTATGAACCATCGATGATGACGGGAAGATATTAGTGTTTAAACAAACACTGGAATTAAGTACCCGCCTTCCAGGATCTAGTCTCCTAAATTAGTAGTCGAAGTATCCAACAACTGAGCTACTGCGGTGTATCTATAAATATAAATGCATTAAACACGTACGTACTATACCGGTAATCAGTTTCCTAACAAATTTCACTACGCGAATGAAGCTTAAGAAACAGATCTCTATAAATATTTATACCCAATAAAGCGGCTCACATCACTACTCTTAAGTTTTTTTGTCCATAAAAATTTCACGTCAAATCACCTTCTCATGAGGTCGGAAAGGTGCACGTTGGTTTATCATTTAATCACTTGTTTTTAGAAGCTAGGGGAGTCACTTAGCACTATTGAGCTCAGTTAAATCTATGGAGTCGCTAAATCACTTTATAATGGAGCGGATATTTCTTGACGGATGTTCTCACGGGAATATATTGAAATATTTGAGGGCGGCCGACATGTAAGGTATCGGAATGGCTCCTGCGTAGTAATTAACCGACTGGAACATGAGATAGGCGATGTTTAACAGCTATCACACGATTTCGTTTGGATGCGTGTTCTGATTCGAGTCATTTTGCCGTGCGCATTGCTGTAATACAAAAAAAAATATTATTAACAATCACATTTACGTGTTAATTTTTTAAGTACATTATATAATTGTAATAGTCAATGCTACCAAAGGATCATTTTAGAGACGCTTACGATTTCGAAGTTATTATTAATTTTGTATTTATTACCTCCTGTTTTCGTTCCCATGTCTTCATAGCGGTTTTGTATTTTTCGAATTCATGACACCAATTAGAATATATCTTTTGATATTCATTGCTCTTTTCAGGCGGGGAGCATCTGGAATAAGTATGCTATATTAAATTATATAATCTATAAGACTTAAGAGATCTTAAAAATTCGTTTTCCCATCATATGCCAAAGAATCCTATCTTATTTCAGCCGGCGACGAAAGTTAACAAGGAACAACAAGGTAAAAGATCTCGTGGCTTACAAAGATCAATTAAAAGACAAATCGTCCTCCAAATTCTACACGATCGTAAGAGACGCGCTGGACAGATACCATTGGCGGCAGATCGCTTTAGACTCAACTCCGATGATGACCACGATCCTCAGACATGAGGGACAGATCCTAGAGGAAATTTATAAGCATTTTATTAACTTGACTTACCGATGCGTGTCAACAGTAATGTTGTACGAGCATAGCAGTGATCCTCCAAGCCAGCAATCGTATCTGCCAGCATCCCCTTCATTAACCGATATGATAAGCAAACCGTGTTCCGATGTCTCTATGTATTTTTCAGGTTTGCTAAAAATCAAAATGGAAATATTAGTACTTATAACTAGCATTCGCTTAAGCAAAATAATTAATTTTCGCTATATTATTCCATTATTTCAGCTGGGCATAGGTCTCCCCTATGTTTTCCACGCTCCCCGCTATCCCGGTACACACCTATACACCTTGCGGTTTTTCGGCCCGATCTATTCTTCGTGTTCTGCCCAATACCACTTCAGCTATCGTCATTTCATTATATGCAGTTGATATTTTATAGAGAATATTCCTGTTAACCATTCCAACTAAGTTTAAGCCTGCTGTGGGTGTGGTTCAAGTCAATACTGGAATGGTGGATTCAAACAAAACGTTTTTGCAATATACGAGTACTTAACCAATGTACTATTGCCATCTTATTGTAAATATCGATTAAAAGACTGATTACTGCTAAAATGTGTTGACAACTTTTTTAAACGCATAATATGCATCCTAAATGTAACCGCAGCCACTGTATTGGTTCCACCAGTGTTGTTTAAGGGGACCAGCTTTAGTAATACTATAATTATGTCAAGTCATTGTACTAGTGTGGAAAGTGATGGCTTTCAAGAGATCATTAGGTCTCAAATGTGGTGAACTCATCGCTACGCATCGCGCATATATTTTTAGTAAGTTTTTGTTGCTAAAATACTGCAAATTGGGAATTTATTGGAACAAGTCAAGATTCGGACCCAGGCCGTCAGGTTAGGTAATAGAGGTTCAGAATAAGCTACCTAAGAGCTATGCCGCCACTCAGTCCGGTGAAGCAGTAAAGGCCAGCCTTTCTGGCCATAAAAACGGACCATCAGATCGTAAACAAAACATAGTTACCGGACAATTCGTGCTATTACGACATAATCGTTAATTGTCACATTCACTATCAATTATTTTATTACTCATATAAAACGTATAGTTCAACTTGACTGTTCGTATTAAAATAAAGGAAACAATAAAAAAAGTTACACCTATTTTCAAAGGAAGCAATTGCAGTATCAACTAATTCCACCCTTTTAAACGTGACGCAGAGGACAGGAGAATGAATGGTAACTCAACAAACAAAGCCTTGATTCCGCGTTTCCCCTTGCATTTTAATTATACAAGAGGAAGTGCGATAACAGTAGATTTGAAACACTTTAATTAACGTCATTGCATGCGTGTTCACCTTTAAATGTTTTCCGAATTTCCTTTAAAACTAGCATTCATTTCTAGTGTTACGTTTCGCAAACGGTAATAAAACTGGCTTGTACACGGTTTCGGAGGAAATTTAACGCTTTAAAAAGTTTCCTTCAAGTAGGTGAGGGCGAAACTTTGTCTGTGGTTCATTATGGGCGGGTTTTATGACATACGTGTAGAATTTATTTAGGCGTAATGTGGATTCAAAAGTACACGCGAAAATATTTCGTGTTGATTTTAAATCGCTTTTGGCAAGCGCGTCAAGTCTCAAGTTTTTTTTTTAAACACTTCATTATTCATGACAAACTCTTTCGATATAAAACAGTATACAAAAGAGCAAGTTTCACAGCAGTCTTTTATTTTAAAACATAGCGTTTAATGTAATGGTACTTAATATGAACTGCTTTGAAGTGAACTTAAAAATCATATTCCGTATTATGAAATCTGTCTATATATTCAAATGTTTAAGTGTGCGCGAAAAGGAGTTGAGTTTAAATTTTGAAAATTTCATGATAAAATTGTATTTAGTATCTTTTGTATACTACGAATATTATTCAATGTGTTGACGTGAATCTAGGCTTCAGCTTGTCGCTTTTTTTTGACTAACTACACAGATTGGCCAGAGAGGCTGGCCTTGACTGCTTCACCGGATTGAGAGGTGGCATAGCTATCATGTTGCTTAGCCTGAACCTCTATCGCTAGTAACTCGACACAAAGTTACCCCGGTGAGGGGTAACCTCGGCTTGGACAGCTTGTCGCATCATTCTTCTCAACCTTGAGATATTTGATGTCTTCATGTCACCTTAATATGTCACGAGGGAAAAGGCCCCATAGCCTAATAGCGGGTAGATAGAGACAGAAATCACTGTCCGCTTTTAGTTTGCTTTTACCAAGTTTATTTTGTTTTTGAAGATAGCTAGCAATATTTCTATTTTTTTACAAGAAATATTATTAACATTCTTGTAAATCATTCCAACTTAGCTTAAGCTTGTGCTAGGAGATGTTTCACGGCAATAGTCGAATGGTGGATTTGAACCTACGACTTCACGATTCGCAGTCCGTACTCTAAACCAATAGGCTATTGACGCTTTAAAGTGATTGTTTATCGTCTTTTTACCATTTTAAGCTAATGGTTAAGCGTTGACTTACTATAAAAAAATGTAAATTAGTTTGTAATAATTAAGTTACTTACTTGAAGGTAATAGGATGTCTCCCTTTTTCCTTAGAATAGTGGTACCAAGTGATAGCGCGAGGTTGCAGTACTTCCGGCATCTTTACAAAGCTACCCAAGTGTAAGCTCTGACCCCAAGTGGCTGATACGCTCTTGCGGGATATCGAGGAATCGCAGATGTCTGCCGTTTCATTGGCAACGTCTTGTATCAATCTAAATAATAATAATAAATACATTATTGAGATTAATTAAACAATATGACGGGTTTTCTGTTATTTCGGCTATAACATGTTTAAGTTATTTTCCCGTTTGTGATTTATATATTTATACAAAATGTTTGATTTCTGATTAAACTGTTTACTCTGATTGGTCCTGTATCACAGGGCATGAGCGTGTCGCCATACATGTAGTTCCATTGAATTTTACTAATTTTTATAAACGAAATTGTTGGCGATATAATTTAATGAAATAGTATAATAGCATATAGTAACTACAAGTTTATAAGGAATTTATTGGGAGGTTTAGTCCAGTCGTCAGTAGATTGATTTCTGGATTTTCAGATCGTTCTGAGGCTGATTTGTGCATTCGTGATCAAATAAACTAAAATATCTATTTCGAAATAGATAATAAAAACAAGCTCTAATGCATTTTAAGCTCTTTTTACGCAATCCTCTATTCAACAAGCTTAAGTCCAATATGTACTTGTTAGCCAATCGCCATATATTGTACACAAATTGTTGCGTTAAAAAGTGCAGTCATTAGTTATGTTAAGAAAGCTGGCCGTGAGATGGTAAAGTCGAACTGTTACGCTATCATTGCTGATTACTTTATTTAAAAAAACATGATCTCACAACTTTCCACTTAGTGTTCTATCGAACTTGATTACCTAAGTACTGAGTTGGCAAAACTTAGTTATATACTAGGTCTAGTTTTGTGTTAGTTTCTTAGCCGTTCATTCAAGATGAAAAAAGCATCAGGATCTACGTAACTTTATATACGTTAAAATATTTTTTATAAAAGAACATTATTATACTTAAAAATTAAAAAAGTAAAGTTATAAATAAATACAAGTCCACTGTTTGGCACGGGCCTTCTCTGTAAACAGAGTAATAAGGACATAGTCCACCACGCGGCCCTTTCTAAAATTTTCTAAGACCTATAATTTTCCTCACGATGTTTTCCATCACCGCCGAGCGCGTGGTAAATCAGGACATAAAATTGCAACAAACAAATCTATTGGTGCCGTCACCCGTATCGAACTGAGGTTGCTAACGTATTTTGCAACTTAAAGCGACCAGGAACACTACGCTACCATTGCTCGCGTTTGCAATGACTACAACGTTTAATGTTTACATCCTTTTATAATCTTTGCTTGCGGGCAGAAACAGCAATCGTTTTCAGCTTCTCCTCAAGCTTGTTATATATAATTACAGAGATGAGACTTACCCAGGTATATACTCTCGGCAGACGCTAGCGTCGCGGTCCCATCCGCAGTAGGGGTCGCGCGCGCATCTCACGCACGCGTCGTAGCGGCGTGCGCAGAGAGCCAGGCGGAGTTGCAGCACGCGGCGGTCCGATGCTGCGTACAGGGAGCCATGGATCCGAGATAGTGCCATCGCCTGCAGACGTTAAAAAGAATCAATTATAAGCTTCTTTCTTCTCAATCGCTTTCCCATTCCTGTGACTCCATTTTCAGCGATAAATGCCCTGTTCCCAGACACTGCGGTCCATGGCCCGGTAAAGCGCGTTGCTAGCAGATGTCCCGCAATACCCCGTTACGCTCGAGCCGAGAGTTCCCGAGATTTGTCGATAGTGCACAGTTCAAAGTGAGAGCGCGGTATGAGAGAGATAGAGAACGCAAATTTGTGCTCAGTGAAGTAGAAAAAAATGCTTCAATTTTGTAAAAACTTGTGTACCTATATTTTGTCTCGAATTTAACGTCCGAGCGCTTTGCGCCCCGACACCTGGGTTTTTTTTTCTTTCTCGTCCCTTCCAATCTTTCCAGATTATTGGCCTCGCTTTGTGCAATGTCTCACGTTAACAAATAAATAAAAAAATAAGACTATACCTAAAGACAATACTCATTTTACAATTGTTTCCTATAACATAGATAACAGACTTACCTGAATCGGTTCCCCGGGAGTTACGTCGAAAATGTCAAGTAACGCCGACTGATTATCACCGTTGCGAGTCCATTGCACGATTTTGTGAATTTTACCCTCGTCTGCAACAATTAATACATCCATCAAAGAGTGCATCTCTAATTACTATGAGGTAGTATTGGTGTATAATAATAATAGTGGTGGTCATTTTCACGGGGACCACTAAAGAGTTCGACATCCCTTATGAAAGTTGTTGTAGATTTCCGTCTGTTCTCAATCATGTTATTGAATCATATTAAGTACGAAATAATAACTGTAATATTCGCGTAAGTATGAGAAGTTCCTATATGTTTGTTGTTATATTAATAATGTTACTTTATTAAAAACGATCCAAGGAAACGCGGCCGCGTTACGAGTCAATTATAATATTGCGCAGCATTAAAAGGAATATATAGAACAAAATGACTAACAATACATTTATAGGTATGGGTATTCCCTTGATAAATGTGACCCCAAAGCGCACCGTCTCACCGCAAGAAGAAATTAAAATGGTTCGTTACGTTCGGGGATCAATTAGTAAGGTCTGCGAGTCAGGCCCGTCCGTGTTTATTACGTTTTAGCTCACCCATTTCTTCTTGTTTGTACATAATTCTATTTACGTAACGTATATATGTTAACTTGTGTATTACATATATTAATTATTATAAAAAAAAATAGGGCATTGAGGAGCATCATATGGGACCTAATTGAGTTTACGTAATTACACCTAAAAAGCTAAATAGGTTCGTAATGACGGCGCTGTAAGCGCACAAATATTGAAAAAAACATACGGACGAATTAATAAACCTCCTTTTTTAAGTTGGTTAAAATAAGGTAAAAAGCTTTTTTGTATATACGTTATAATTGGTAAGTCGTCCATCCATAGTCATGTTTAACGATATTTTAACATACAATGTATGTATTTGTAAACGTAATAAAATAATACACGTAAAATATCAATTGCTTAATAAATAATTACATAGGTCCTTATAAATTCGTCCCACTTCCGTCAATTTGGAGCGTCGCAATTAGTTAAAACGATGTAATAATTCAAGAAATCAAAACAGTGTACATTTATAAATAGCTTGTCTAACAAAGTGATAAATTATAAAGACGCGTCAAAGAGACAGCGTCAATTAATTTGAGTTCTTACCGGCGGGAAGTCACAGAACAAAGAATTAGAATATCGATCGCTAGAACGGCGTAGTCGGTTTTGTGAACATTACCGAAACTTCCAGATTAGGAATTAGAAGATCTTAATCATTCGTTTATTTTGCGCAGGAACACTGAAGTTGCAAAAGAAATGGCGCTAAGGATACAATCGATATTCACAACATCAAATGTACCAATGATATTCAAATCACTATGAAACTTTGCGAAAGTGACATTCGGGTTGAATACCTCCCTTTATTATTTTTACGCGTGTTCTTTGACTTGTGACGCCGCCGGTAAATAAAAGTATCAGAGATTATTGAAATCATTTTTTATAAATTTGTTTCTAGGCAAAAGGAAAAAACGCTGACATCTGTCTTATAAAATTTTCTTATTCTAAATATATTTTTTTTTCCTCTAAAATACTTTTTAGTGATTGGCGAATGCCAGTTGCCACAAAACCAACCTATTACAATTCTATTATCAATGGGCCAAAAATCGTAATCTACTAATATAATTTTTTGATATGTAATTTTCAATTGAATTTTATTATATTTAACATTTAGAATTAATTTTATTAACATTTACCAATTAGTAACAATTGAAACAATATCAGAATATCAGTAGTACGTCATTGGAAAACCATAGACCATAAACTAGCAGATTATCAAAATCTCTTTGATGTCACTGAATGTTCATTTTGACACAATTGGCGTAGCATTCGGTCTTAGTAGTAGTAATAATCAATTATAACTTATTAATTTAAAGTTACTTAAAACTTAACGTTTAATTGAACTTCAAAATGTTAAGTAAATAAACGAATGAGAATAAAAATTCCAATTTATTTCCAGGATTGCTTTGCAATCTAAACAGGTACTCCAATACTGAAATAAACTTTGCGAACTCATAAAGAGGGCGACCTGTGTTTTTCGGAAACTTTCACCGAAACGAAATGAAAACGTGAAGAAAAAGATTTTCCACGGAATCTTATAGCAAACAGAAGCGTATTGGGCACGTAGCCACACCATTTACACAGGGAAAGCCTCCATTGGACGTAAGGTCACAGTCCGACCCTCTGCAGTTTACTTACAAAGACCGATCCACGATTAAATTAATATTCAGGACACGAATCTTAATAGCTAATTGGATTAGCGGCATGTAGCGAAATTACCTAACCGGGTTACGTACAATAATATAATAGTACGTGTCACGGTGTTTGTGTGTTGTCATCGTCCGGAGACAGAAGACAGTTGTAGCATATTGCTACAGTTGTATTGTGATATCATAAATCAGTAATGACTATGTACGCGAAGGTACATATGTGCTTATTATATCTAGTCATTAGATGTTAGAAGAGGAGACACATATACCAATTGCTTTTGTGAACTTGGAAATGGTTATAACAATTGACGCATGAGGTATGGCGGCGGTGTTTGTAATGAATTTCAGGTTGGAATATTTTAATATACTTCCAACAGACCTGCGATTACAATGCTCGATCTTACAATGAATCGAGAAACCTTTTTTAGAAAGGCCAATTTCGGAATAGAAAATGGTTTTCCAAATGTACTTTTCATTCGGATCCATTTAATTTTAGTAAAACATAAGTATTTTAGTATCAAATTACTATCATACTTGTTATACTATCTTATCTTGATATCTATGTATAATTAGTTACTATTTTAAATAAATAAAATTAAGACAACTGTGAGATCTTGGATCGATTGGGGCGATGTTTACGGATTTCCATTTTTTACGGTTCTTCCATTCAGTCCATCCACGTTTTTGCATAGATGTTCGATTTCAAGTTCATCAGACTTCACCCTTTACCAATAGGTACGGTAATGCTACTGCTAATTTAAATTCGACTAGAATATACTTTTTTTGTTTAAGGGGGTGAAATCTTCAACAAGATACCACGCTTTAGCGAGTGATTCACAACGATCTCACCTGATGTGTACCTGTAAGTGGAAATGCAGCCCTGATGGCGCATTAGTACACACCCATTCACTCCACTGACTATTGAACACACATTTAAGATTTAACTATTGACCAAGCGTTTGGATTGTCTTGTATTTCAAGAATTTTTGTTTGGTTAGAATAGTTTTGTTTTATAAGCTTTTACTTTACTTTCAAGAATCGACCGCGAGGTGTAAGTAGTGTTATTAAATAGAATATCTAAATACAACGTTATAAACGAGATGTCGGTAAGAGCGACTGCGATACAGCATCAGTTTGATATCGCAGCGTATTAGTTTCACCGATCTCGGCAAAGGTTCTGATTGACGCAAACAAGAGCAAGTAATTATGTACGCTGAATATCGTATGAAGTAACATACTACGCCCATTAGTTATATACGCGTACTGTTGCGTAGAATCGCATGGTATCTTTGACAGAGAGTGATGAGATTGCTTTTGCACGAGCTGTTCACTCACCCTTACGAATGGGTTTATTCGATTAAGCCTAGACACTATGTCTTACTACATTCATGAATTGATTTAAATTCTGAAGTAAATGGAAAATGTGCCTATGTATGTAAATTAAAGTGCTTTATTATGTAATATATAAGTGTAATCTTTATCGTATACCAAATATAGCCGTGAGCAAAAATAAAGCATCGGTTAAGAAAGTTTGAATATCTCGGAAGATTAAGACGCCAGCTAGCTAATTGAAATAAATTGTGCATGATAGATAATTAAATATTCTTAAAATAAAATATTTTTATTAATTCATTTATATTTCACTAAAAACATAAACATAAAAGAAAAAGGATATCTTACGTAAACTTGGATAATACAGTATTTTTCATTAAATTTTATTTTTATTTAGTATTTAGTGTTGCCTCCATGTGGCATAAAATTTAAATAAAAATAAATTAATAATTATTCCTATACTTTATTTTTGCTGACGAGTGTATAATGTGTGTTTCACCAAAACGAATTAGCTTAAAATTGTGTTTTAGTTAGCTATGTACACTACCTTTGATAATGTAAAGGGGTGGAGGGTTGATTACTTGAGACACAGGATCCGTCCTAGTTCAAGTGTCAATCCACCATAATCTTTCTGTTATTATGTCTCTTGTTCCAAATGTGTATATGTTTTTAATTATATAATTATCTTAAGTAACTATTGTGGATTATGGTTAGGAATAAATGATTTATTTATTATTATTATTATTATTATTTATTCTGTGCTTAATTTTTTTAACATAGAACATAGACAAACATCTTACTAGTAATGCCGCAGGATTCGCGGAGGGCATTGCCATCCTTTTTGAAAGAAAATTGGGATGCTAACTCCTCATATACGAAATGAGATATATAATGATTAATAAAGTTAAATTCGCCTTTGTACATATATTTTGTTGCATAAAGGATTCATCTATGCCGGCACAATAAAAGCGTAAAGTGTATTTTATTTATTTGTTTGTTAAAAATTTAAAAAGACTACAAATTATCAAGAAACTAACATTTTGCTGTTTCATTGCAAAGCAAGGTAATCGTAAGTCGAAAACAGTTTCATTTTCAGCCCATTTCGAGCACCCCAAGCAACTAGCCTGTCCTCGTATCAAAGCCTTGGCAAAGGTTCACGCCTTGTTATACTGGAGACCGAATAACTTTGGTTAAAAGCTTTCTTTGGCTTTTAAATCCGATTACAATAACTACAACAATATGAGTTGACGTAGTCACGTTTCAAAGGATAACATCGCGTTATATAACAGAGGTAAATAAAACGGAGGGAGTTTCAGTGTCTGTATTGAGCATGGACATTATTTTTGAATTCACTCCTGATGCGATAATAGAAGTTACAAGGGAAAGAGTTTAGGCTAAACATTCAACGTATTTGTCTTTAACCAAAAGGGGCGGTGCAGATGGTGCCAACACAAATCTGTTTACCAAGTCCCCGTAACATGATTTAAGCGTTAAGGTGTGCTATAATATGGATACATATAAATTACAAGCGATCTTCATACAAACTATCGCTAATTATACCATATTTGTTTAATGGTAGGGGGGAAACGTCGAGTATAAAGCAAAACTTCGTCAGGTAGAAGTTGTTGATACTGACGTTTGAAGTGGATTTTATTAAATGTAATTCAGTTACGGAAACATATTCATAAAAAACGGAAATTTATAAATAAGATAATGTATATAGAAAGCTGTAATGTCGATTGTGAAAATGGGAGCCTTGTATATCGCCTAAATTGAATCAATATTAATGTAAGATTTGACGTCCTTTAAAGCTTAACGGGGTAGAAAATCACGTCAATAGTTGAAATATGGCTTGATTCCTCGATCTATTTAAGTACTATTCAATTAATTATTCAAATTACAATATTTTCCACATATAATTAAGATGTGTATGGTGATCCACTGTCCTAATACACTGGATTTATGTATATCCAACCCTCTTTTCAAATTCTCTTACTGGAGCGGGTCGTAAAAATCTTTTACTACTAACACCGAAACATCCATTTAAGTCTTCAAATAAACTGAATCGTAAAAAGTTCGCAAACGTACTACACTTTTCCTTTGCATTTTTCGTCAAAACTCCTAAGTAAACTTAGATTTACATGCGTAATCGTGTGTAAACCGAACACTCAGTAGTAGTGTGCGCACGTGTTAAGTGCTCTGCGATGTGGACCAATATTTAGCCAGCTCTGAAGGGCTCTTGCTTGTAAATGTTTTGAAATCGATTTATGATCTCGATCTATAAACAGAACTATTTTTGTTAAACGAAAAAGAATTGACAGTAGAGGTATAGAGACTGTCGATATAAATGAGTGTTTATAACTTAGTAATTTTTAAAATTTCATAGAGCCGTGGTAGCTCAGTGTGCGGGCGGTTGGCTCAGGTGCATAGTACGCTAGCAACCCGAGTTCGATCCCCGGTACCAACACTAATAAATGCCCTTATACTCTCTTTACAGAGAAGGCCTGCGCCCAACTCTCTCTCTCTAGTGTCGGTCCCTCATGTCTGAGAATCATGGTCACCATCAGGGTTGCATCTGGAGCCGATGATTTGCCTCCACCGGCTTCTGTCCAGCGCGTCTCTTATAGCACTGCAAAATTTGGAGGACGTCGAGTCTTTAACCTGATCGGACCACCTTGTTGGTGAACGGCCGCGAGATATTTTTCCTGCGGTGTTCCCAACTACGATCAGTTTATCTAGACTTTCGTCGCCTCTGCGCATTGTGTGTCCGAAATACGCCAGGATTCGTTGTCGGCATATGGTAGACAAACGAGTCTTAATTTGTAGTTGACTTAGGATAGATGCATTGGTGCGTTTCGCAGTCCTTCCTTCGTCAATCCTTAACATACGCCTCCAGCACCACATCTCGAATGCATCTGCGCCCAACAGTGGGATATTATAAATATAAAGGCTGTAATATTAACTTTTTAACTTTATTTAAAATTTCATAAAGTTTAAATTAATGAGCTGTACCAATATAATTTTCACATCAGATTGACACCCCACCCAAGCAGCAATTTTATATCTTTATATGCTTTATTTATTATTAAATTATATTACGAATTGTAAAAGATCACAAAATATAAATAGAACATTGGCATGTCGTTGTCGCGAACCCAAAAGATTTTCCCCTAGCAAAAAGTGTTCAACGCGGCTAAAGAATAAATACTTCATTGAAGACATTTTAACCGACTTGTAAGTGTAGTTTTCGGTCTATATTTTTTAGTTCGTGCACTCATGGGGCCGTCATTTATGAAATGGATTTCGTTTTTTTTTTCGTTTCAATTAGGTGTATACCCTGGTATATCAACCTCGTAAAATCGCATGAAAGAATGCTTGTTGAATGTTATTTTGGCAGGTTTATAACAATGTTTAATAATATAGGATTCATTCTTATTACGATCAAACTGACACAATGATTAAACAATCCCATGTTATATTTGATCGGAAGGGTCGTCTCCCCGTGGAACATCCTGAACAGTTACGAATCGCTTAAGGAAATTCACCGGGAAAAACGTCAAACGAGAATACCTAGCACGGAAACGCCAAAGGGAGCCCGATTCATATATCTGACGAGACAAATTATCTTGTTCTTGTTTCTGCAACTATTTATAAACAGATTGACAGTTTAGTATTCATGTAAATTATTATCAAACAGTCGCATGGTTTACAACGAAATCTCACTTCCATAGATTTTCAGAGTCCAGTAAGCGACAATTATGCTATTGCGAAACATCATCAACAATGGCAATTGTTATAAAAATTCGAAAAAATGTCGAAGTTCCTTACGACAGGTTTGGAGGAAATAGGGGCCTTGCTGCGCGATCGAACTGAAAAAAATGTAAAACTAAAACCGTGATAAAAAAATAAAACGGGTGTGCAATAGTCGGCGGCCGATAGCGTGACTATTAAATATGTAGTTCAACTATTTGATCACAGGTGGCGCTTTAACGATAACTATTTTTTTAATTGTGCAGTTTCTATATTATCGTTCCTAACTATTGTAAGTATTGTTTAGTCTGTGATTATTGTAAGCATTGTATAGTTATTGTCTCCACGATTTTATTATATTTTTGATTTAATAGACATTTAATATCGATTAAATATTATATTTTGTGTAATGGCAACACTCTAGAGCTATCACCTGTCGTCGGGTGGTATCGTATATTGGTGGTTCTATTGAACAATTGATCGTGAAGATTCGTTGTGAGAAGATCTGATTTGTTACCGAGATTGTTTTGTATAAGTATTAAATCCATTATAATTTCTGGAATCATGCATTTATTCTGAATTCAGACCTGAATCCTTCACTAGTATCATTATTTAAAGAATGTTAACAATGTTTTTTTCATAATATTACTAACTTGTTAACCATTCCAACTAAGCTTAACCTTGTGCTAGGAGGTATTATTCTTACTTATTCTTGAGAGCCCTGTAGTTCTGGGCTCTCAAGAATAAGACTACGGTATCCCCTGCCTGTCGTATAAGGCGACTAAAAGGGGCCTCGGGTTCACTGGGCGACAAGGGTGGGGCCTTTGTCGCCCGCTAAAGTGGACCCGGGAAGAAGGCGACATCGGCTGGCCCGTGTAGCCTTGCACTATGAGGGCACAGGGGGGGAGGGAGTAACCTCCCCCCCCGGGACGTGCTCTCCTTGAGCACAGTGCAGAGGGGCTCCGGTGCGTTCCACTGGAGATCCCGGAGCCCTCGTCATGCACCGAGGAAAGGGCCACCGGGGAGGTTTTAGTGGGTAAAAACCCCACATAACCGCCGCCTTCCCCCCAGAAGGCGGGGTATCTTTTTTAAGATTTCCTCCCCGTAAACAAAAAAAAAAAAAGGAGATGGTTCACGTTAATGATCGAATGATGTGACCGTACTCTAACCTATTTTTAGTCTTATAGCTTATTGATAACTAATTTGTATAATAATGTAATCTAAATATATTTCAATTGTCGATTTTAAATTAAAAACAAATAATTTCATAGTTATCCATAGTTTAGTTTACCATTATAAATTGTAATTATCTACTTTATCTTGTTAATTTCGCGTAATAATAGTACTAGGACGAGTTTGAAATAATTTCGCAAAACAATAAAGAGTCCGCATCGGCACGCCTAAGTAAAAACTTTTTGCTATATCCGAACAATATAAGTTCCTCCAAGTGGTATAAATTCCCAAACACAAAGTAGCTCTAACATCTTTATTGCTTTTCATAAAAAAGTCCCCGTTTAACGTATAGATTCATCAGCGGCCGGTGCGATGGGTTTTCCTCGAAGCCCCCAATTTTAGTGCCACATTATTTGCCTATTGACTCCCGGAAGTGCTAAGAAATCTTTACAAAAGTATTGAATTTAGGTAATTTATAGCTTAACATTTTAGTTTTTAAGGCCCTTCAACAAGAATCATTTATATATAAAGGTTTTACAGGAAGACAAAGTCTTTATATATATGTATATATATCTATTTATCTATGTATCCTAATCTTTCAATTAAAATTTTAGTATTACCAAAGCTCTAAACAGACATTTTGTACCCTTCTATAGAAACTATATTTAATACGAGGATCATAGTAAATCATATCGTCCTCAATTCCACAAAGTCTAAAGACCAAGGTCTTCAATCAGTGCGTCCTACCTGTCTTGACTTATGGAGCCGAAACGTGGACACTCACGGTTAGGCTGGTCCATAGGCTAAAAGTCGCTCAACGAGCTATGGAAAGGGCTATGCTCGGAGTCTCTCTGAAGGATCGAATCCGGAATGAGGTGATCCGACAGAGAACTAAAGTGATCGACATAGCCCACCGGATTAGCAAATTGAAGTGGCAATGGGCCGGCCATATTTGCCGTAGAACGGATAACCGTTGGGCGAAACGAGCTCTCGAGTGGAGGCCGCGGAGAGGCAAACGCGGAGTGGGACGCCCTAAGACCAGGTGGAGCGACGATCTTCGCAGGACGGCTGGCAGAAGCTGGATGAGAGTGGCCGAGGATCGTGGACGGTGGCATGCCTTTGGAGAGGCCTATGTCCAGCAGTGGACTATGACAGGCTGATGATGATGATGATGATGATGAGTATATCATGTCATAAAACATCCTTAATTTAACGGGTAGATTGATGGATAAGGATAATTATTTATTTTTATATATGTACATATCAGTTAGTATACGGTAAAGGTCCTCGTCGAAAGATAATTTCATGTTGTAATTGATCTCGCATACCATTTATTCAAGATAAATAATCGGGTTCGAAATTTCCTTACAAATACACGAACTCCCAGACTCATGAACTAGGAGTTAAACCTGTATCTCAGGAATCAGTGTCCTCTCCCACTGCCATACATCAATTTCATTTTCAAATTTATTTTAACAAACATAAATAAAAATATATTTTATTTAACAAAGATATAGAAAATTAAATAAATATTCGTATATAAATAAATAAATGTGGACGTGTAGTAGTTTGATTGTGCGCGTGTGTGTGTGTGTGATGAGTGTGGTATTTATATTATAAGTGGAAGCATAATTTCTTCTGTCTGCTTATAATCGAGCGACTAAAGCCAGTTTTTAACTTTGGCTTTCATTTTATATGTGTTCAGTGGATGAAATTTTAAGATCTTGTTAATTTTATTATAAAGATGGATAGCAAGATAGCCATGTTGTCTTTTAGCGAAAGGTGTTCGGACAAGGCATGGGGCTATGACGAACTGAGAATAACAATTCACTTATTACAATTAATACAAAAAAACAATTATACATATTTCGAGTATCTACAAACAACATAACACTAATAAAAACGATAAAGAAGTAAGTCTTTGTAGACTTTCTTTTAATTCTTCTTTTTCTACCTTTTTTATTTCCACTTATAATGTATTTGTTATAATAAGATATACTTTTTGTTCAGATCGATTGTAATAATGATGTTTGTAGATGCCGGAAATACGTTTAATTTTTTAGTATTAAGATAAATAATGACAAGTATTATTTCGATGCAAAAAAAGGAATATTTTGCCGTCGCAATAAAATATCCCGTTTAGTACCTAAATTAGAGGAAATAAATTTTGAGATTGACAGCATGAACAAATTCGATTGGGACTTTTATCACGAATCGCAATATGTATTTTATGAGCACCGTAAATCCAAGAGCGTGGCTTTTTAACGTTTGCCTACGAGCTCTCGTACCAATTTTACGAGATTCGTCGTTAGACATTTTATGCGACTATCATAGGACCGATCCCGGACCTGTTATACGGTTTATACTTTACAATTTGTTTCTAATAAATATGAATAAGGCGAAAATTTCCATGTCTGTTCCTTGTCTTTTACCAAAGTCTAATGTTAATGATGGTGCAGATACTTACTGAAACACCTTAAGCTTAGGCTCTCAAAGGCTAATGCTTTAGTTATATTCTCTACCAGTCAACCAAAGGAGAAAAATACACAAGCAGGGTATTATCACCATTGAAGAGATATAGATGACTTGGACAACAAATACACTTTGTTATTGAAGGCTTTGTGAGAATCTTTAGGCAGTTTATATCATCTAAATATGAACTTTACCAGCGGGATTAATTCAATATTAAATGAGTATTTCGATAGATATCATCATTGTTAGAAACAGTTTTTTTTAAAGGATTTATGATACTGTCTATCTATTCTAATTGAAGATGTTATGGCGAGAGTTGTCTTAAACATCTTGGACCGCAAATATCTATTAAGTCATAATGTGTTCTTGTCATATGTGTGTACGTGGGTTTGTGTATGAGATGGAGAACACGTTTGAGATGATTGGGCTAGAAAGATATTATAGTCAATTGGATATGTTTGTGATTGTTTAAAGTCAAAATTGAACCGCGTTATATCCGTTGAATTTTTATTTCAATATGCATCATATGGCGTATTCATTATTATTTAAACTTTAAAAAGCATCGAGCGAAAAAAACGAAAGTCACTCAGATTTTTTTATTCATAAATTAAATTTTAAGTTAAGTTCAATGTCCAGTTTGTAATCTTATTTCAAATATGTGCGGATACCAATAAAACAAATGTCTAAACGGACCTAATTGTATTTCAAATATCAAAGAGCATGCACGACCTCCCACATTGACATCATTTTGCCTGGGTTTTAATGGATCATTCAGTTTTCCTATACAGTAGGATATATAAAGAGGTATTAAGAGTACTTGTATAGGATATATGGCAGTCTCGTGAAATTTTTAACACATCTTACTATTAAAGTGGCAGCCTATATATGTCCCGGAATGAAGACAGCGTAGGGGCAAAGTCCATACGTAGTGTCCGCTCGTGTAGTGCTGCCAATAAGCACTACACGTGCGGACTTCACATGCCTTAGAAAATATTATAACACTTGTAAGTTTCCTCAAGATGTTTTCCTTCACCGCCGAGCGCGTGGTGAATTAGCACTTAAAATTGCTACAAACAAATACAATGGCGCCGCCACCGGGGATCAAAGTCGGGTTACTAGCGTAATGTGAAACTTGAGGCGACCGCCCGGAAACTTAGCTACCATGGGTCTTACCTCGACTATATATTACATTAAAATTTGAATAATCTAATGTAAAATGTTAGACTCTTTATGTTTTATTTGATACGTTTGTAAAAGCATACCATAAACGTACCTTCACACCCTCGATGAATTTTTAATCCACGACCGATATTGTATTTTAAAAATAAACTCAATGTAAATTGAATCCCTGTGAAAAATTCTATAGAACTTACGATACTTATTCCAAACACGTTCCATAGGTGTATTTTAAAGGTGGAATTCACGGTGGCCAACATTAGGGATGCTGCGACCGCGTCCGCCCCCCTGAAACTTTCTCTCCCGTGCACCGTTTGATATTCAATATACTGTGGCACCTAAGCAATCCTTTGATGAGATGTTTTATGCAAAAACGTTGGTGCTGTTAGCGGGTGCGATAAGCGTTCAGAAGTGAACACATTAAGTATTCCCGCGTCCACCCCGGGTCTCGGCCGCACCCTCCAGTTTTTGGGGAGGAAAAAAATCAATGTTTATTCACGTCGGACGCGATTTGAATGCGCATTATAGCAATAGCTAATTGCTTTGTTGCTCGGCATTGGCAATCTGTTTGTCAATCTGTGACTGAAAAAAGGCGGATTTTTTTTATTTTGTATCATTTTGTTCAACCCTTCCGCATATATTTGGAGACGTTGCTTTTACGAAGTTTTAACGAAATTAGACTGTGTTAAAGGGTTTATATTTTTAACAGACTTCGAAAGGAAAAGGTTCTAAATTCGTCTGTATGTTTTTGTTTGACTGAACCGATTTTGATGATTCTTTTTTTTATTTGAAAGCTGGTGTTACCCGTATAGTCCAATTCATACAATGTTATCCATGAGAAAACCAAATAAGTATTAAATTTGGACAACGAACAAAAATGGACGAATAACTCAAAATCTCGCTAGCTAAAATATAGATGGGTAATTTTTAACAGAATGGATGTGCTTTAAGTGTAGTTTGAGGAAAGTTTGGTTAGGTTATAATTAATTCTATTTCGTAATATTCCTATGTTATTTCTAAAATACAAAGAGGGCGCCCGCGTGTAACGCTATTAACGTTTGATCCCATTTGAAGTCGGTATTTGTTTTCGCTCTAAATATACTTGTTAAACAGTTAAAATGAAACTCGTCCAATGTATCAGTCTATCAACTTTGAGCAGTACGCGACCCAGATGGACGTTGTAACTAAATGAAGGCATAGTTTTCTTCAAAATGGAACATAACTCAAGTATCGGAGTATAAAATAAATTACATTGAAAATTGCGTTCGATGCAATGTTCGATAAATTTTGTTCACTCGCCTCTTATGGCTAACAATATCCCGCAGTTCTCCATGCGATACATAAATAGTATGGCCAATCTTTAAGTTACTGATTGGTACTTAAACGTATGGCCACCGTTGAATACAGTTGAAGTAGTAACTAAACCGCTTCGTTAATAAAATAGCTACCGACCGAGTCGTGGTTCGGCCCTCTCGGGCGCCCTCGGATCGGACTGCTAACGCGTAATAATGGTAACCGTCCAAGCAGAGGTTACCCCTCACCGGGGACCCTTCGAGTTACCACCTAATAGAGGTTCAGGCTAAGCGACCTAAGAGCTATGCCACCTCTCAAATCCGGTGAAGCAGTAAAGGCCAGCTTCTCTGTGCCAACTGTGTTAGTTCGTCAAAAAAACCGCCTTCACATATCAATTTGCGAGACCGCAATTCATGTTTATGGGAAAACTTGGACTTCATACACTTAGGCAAATGGGTTTCCGATACTTATAAAAGTATTCGCGGGCAAGGTTTATGCATGCTAAGTTATGTTGGAGATTATTATTCACCTCGCTACACGGATACCCGTGTTTTCGCTTATATAGGAAACGTATTTTATGTTATGTTATTATGGAGATTTCAAAGTTAGACTGAATTTAGTAAGCACTACGCCTTACCATTCAGGATTGCATTTCCACTTAACATTGGGATCGTAGTGAAAGAATAAAAAAAATGGAAGAAGATAACTTCGAATTCGAAAATGAAATACCTTAATATTTGAAAATTCAATTACTCGCCTAAAACGAAAGTTCTGAACTGCTAGGAACATCGGCGATTTGATAATAACAATTAGAAATATATTTTTAAAAACGAAGATATCTATTAAAAATTATTTAAATACTATAGTGTTTGGATCTTCCTTTAAGTATAAAACATACTTGTTTCAGAAGATCCTGCAGCTCTTCCTTGATCATATAATATTTATAATAAGTTCAATTTTAAGCAAATAATCAAATGTAAGTGGGTTTGTGTGTGAGATGGAGAGTGTGTATGTTTTAGATTATAATGAAAATGTACTAGAATGTGATATTGCAGTCATTTGGACATATTTATGATTGTTTAAAGTCGAAATCGAACCGCATTCATATCCGTTGAATTTTTATTTCATTATGCATCAAATGCGTATTCATTATTATTAAAACCTTATTATAACACGTAATCCTTAAACGAGAAATCATTGAGCGAAAAAACGCAAGTCCCTTAAATTTTTTATTCATAATGTAAATTTAAGTTATTTCGTGTTTGTAATTCTATGTCATATATGTGCGGATGCTAATAAAACAAATTTCTAAACAGCCCTAATTGATTTTCAAATATCAAAGAGCATGCACGACATCAGTTTCATGTTATTACGCAACCAAATATGATATAGCAGTGGCGACTCTACGATTAAGCTCACTGTGAATTTTAAATCGTTTTTAATAGAAGCTCGCAGTGTGGAGCATTTGGCGTCAAAGCCAGTCTGCGCCGGCCTACAATTTAATTTCCCATATCTCTTTCTGTTTTATTTCCTATCCGAGTGAATGTTACTTTAATATCTCACCCTTCTATGCAAGAATCTAAAATTCTTAATTGAATATATATACAAAGGCGAACTCTATTCAATTTAGAATTTAATAGCAGGCTAAGGGTTGTGCGCTTATATATACGGAAACAGCAATATAATTAACATAATATTCATAAATATAGTATTAAGAGTTGGATATATGGAATATTTTTTGTAGATTTAAACTAAAAAAAATATATGACAAAAATATTTAATTATATGATATAATATGTATTTTAATAATGATATAAATATATATGTAGTATATATATTATAGTCTTACGTTATTTTAACCCTTATAGTGTTTTTACCAATCCCGACAGCCAGGCCTAATTCCGTTTTTTGTGTACAAAAAAGCATTTGTTAAATTTGTACACGTTGTTTGGAGATAAGATCATCTTCTATAATAAGCCTGAACTGCTTAAAATGATTGCCCTATTGATCTACCACGGTATTGTTAAAAAGGATCTTTTAATCATTGTTAATATTGAGCATTCATTTAAGGAATGTATCCTTGAGTATGTGTGCGGTGTTTTTGTAATAATATATTTATATAATTATAAATACACATCACCCATCAGCCTCTGTATTATAAAACAGACGCAAAGTAATTAAGTTTCAAGTCTCTTGTTAACATGGGAACTGTGTTTGAGAGATACGTTAACATTAATATTGTGTTTGTTTGTCGGCAACAAAGGCGCCCTTGATACTAAAGAGTCTCGGTGTTGACGGTGTTGACGTCTAACTCGCGGAATTTAATTAACTTCGTTAACTTCTAAATACTCTTAACGTCTTTGATACCTCGGTTCCCTTCCATTGACAAACGGAGCGGGCGGGTGTATACGTGAGCGCTGTCAAACTTTTATCAACCTTGGTGGAGCGTTCAAAAGTTGTCTGGCAACAGTGATTTAGGCGTGATAAAACAAATGGAACGGAGGAAGACAGAGGGCCCGCATTGCGGGTACATCATACGCTCATTTCTCATTGTCTGCCGCCACCTCGAGCGTCGCTACAAGTTTCCGGGGCCGGTGCAGTTTAATGCATATTATAACGCAGTAAGCACTCGAAATGGGCTAAGCGGGGAAGCAATATCGTGGCCGACGCCACATTACGGGCAGACGCTTTATTGAAAGAGTAAACTGTCCTTTTTCACGGGACACCTCGAGCTCTTTGTGATGTTGGAATTTCGCACAACTTATTTTACGCTCCAGTGTAAATGATAGCGAACTAAAGGAGCTACGGATTTTTGGGATGCTGCTATCTCTAATACGAGTATGTGAACATTTACACTGCACAACTTTTGCAATTAAATAACTTCTATATATGTAAAAAATAATAATACTTATTATCTTTTATGAAACCCCCATAGTTGAGTGTAAGGAGGTTTTGTTGTGATGTCAATGAAAAATAACTTGTCAGTGATGTCAAATAGAAATAGAATGGAAGATGTCACTATTTAATTTGTACAATTTAGCTAAAGCAGGAATTAACGTTTGATTTGGTTTCTTGGATTACAGAGCGACACAAAGTAATTCTTGTTTTTCTTATTCCGCATACATGACAAGGACTTGGCAAAAGTTGGCTTAAAAGTTCTCGATTGGAGACCACGGACCAGCAAGCGCAGTGTGTGACGTCCACCCGCAAGGTGGTCTGACGACCTCATAAAGGTCGCAGGACGCAGCTGGATGCGGGCTGCGTGCAACCGGTCCTTTTGGAAATCGTTGGGGGAGGCCTATGTCCAGCAGTGGATGTTTTACGGCTGAAATGATGATGATGACGATGATGTATACATATAAAATAAAATTCCTTAGAAAATACTTTTATTACAGTAATAGTAGATGCATGACACATACAACAAATATTGCATTATATTTTGGTATTTTTTATCATGTTGTATAATTTGACTAAAATACAAAAATATATCACAAATCATCGCTTTATATACACTATCTAGTAAAGATGTTGAAAATAATTATCTTTGATCTCATTATATCGTGTTATTACCAGCATCCTGTGTCCAATGCCTGAATGTGAAATATAGTTGATATTAAAATTTTTATCCTCCCAACCGCAATGACCTTTGACCTTAGCCTCCGACTTAATGTTTGTTTACTTAGATGTATGACTACCAAACACTAGGCAAGTACTACTTAATGCAAGCACAAATGTGAAAACAGAAAGAGAATAGTGTGCACCAGAACTTCGTAATATAAATATCCGAAGTGTTATCTCAGGAAATAATAGTAAACGTTTAACCCGTCACTAATTTTTAACGTAAGTTGTTTTTTGTTTTTAAACGTAATTAGCGTACCCAGCCCGCTTCGCCGGGCTAGACTTTGCTAGATAGCTTTGGCTAGATTTTATTGAAACAATAAAATAACACCATTAAATATTTAATTTAACTCTCACAATATATTACTTGTTCATTTCTCTCCGTATTCACTTTCTTCTATTCTCTTATTGAGCGGGTGAAGATCGTTACCTACACCCATGTACATATCAGTAAATACAATTTATCATTTAGGTATTTATTATACTTCAATATACTCCATTGTACTTCAATATGGTTAATAATGACATAAATATACACATGGCACGTGTCAATACAAATTTGGGTTATAAAACAATAGTATATCATCATAGTAAATAAAATCTGTAGCTGTGCTGTTTGACAGTTAAAAAAGAGAAGGGCTCTGATCGTCACTAAACTTTCCAGGATTACTTACCAGGTCAATCTAGAGATTCCCTGAAAGTTTCATTGAAATCGGTACATTTGTTTCGGAGCCTTTAGGGAACAAACCCACACAATTTCTCTTTTATATATATAGATAATAGTAATTATTCTTAAGATTAAATAATGAGAGAAAAATGAAATTTATCGCTTATGGAAGTTACGTAATGAAATGTATCTACAACGTGATAATGCTTGCCGGAAGGTTTCACCCCGCTATTGAAAACAGAGCCAAAGTTACATTATGCAGATTAACTTAGAGTAATTATCACGGTACGTGGCTAAAGCACATGAGGGAACGTCAAAGGTAACGCTTAAACAATTTAATATTCCGCACGAGCATTTCAAACGCTAACTCGAACGTAGCTCGCCTTTCGTAAAAGTTGTTCAGTAAACGAACTCCCCCCTTCGTTAGATATCTACGTGAGTTTAATCCATTCTGTAGCCTTACGGGGTGCGGGTTGAGGGCGATTTCCGAGGGAAATTGGTGAAAATTGCAACAACATGGGCGAAAATTACCAGTTGGAGGCGTTGTTTAGAGCGGCGCTGTGGACCGGATTTATGCGGTGTTGGAAATGTGACGTGTCTACGGTTGCTACAGCAGCTACGGTGACTGACCTAGCCCTACGTACTCTCACTGCCTACGAGAGTTGTGGTTACAATGCGCGTTGCACGTAATCAAAATTTATAGCCAAACCGACCTGTATACGTCACTCTGGCGACTGTATACGGCTTGCTATACACAGTTTTTATTATCTACTAGCGTACTCAGCCCGCTTAGCCGAGCTAGATTTTGCTTTATTTTATTTAAACAATAAACTCACATCATTAAATATTTAATTTAACTCTCACAATAAATTAAATTATTCATTTCTCTACGTACTCATTCTCTTCTCGAGCGGGTGACGATCATTAGCTACATGTACATATCAGTAAATACAATATAATTCTTATAATTTAGGGATTTATTATACTTCAATATACTCCATTCTACTTCAATATGGTTCATAATGACATAAATATACAAAATGCATGTATCACTACAAATTTGGGTTATAACACAATAGAATATCATCATAGTAAATAAAAGCTGTATTTGACAGTTCAAAAAGAGGAGTGCTTCGATCGTCACCAAACTTTCAATGAAGATTGCGTGAAAGTTTCATTGAAATGGGTGCCCACGTTTCGGAGCCTATATGGAACATAACCACACACTTTCTCTTTTATATATATAGATTACTACTAAGTAACTAAGGTTTTTTTGCCGTTTGAAGTGTGAGTTGCATGCGCCCGCGTCATGTTGTAATTATTGTTTTATAACGTAAATTGTTTGTGTAACAAGACTAGAATAAGACATTTGATATTAGTGAACTCAACCAAACTCAAATATTAGTGAGACCTACCTCTCACTAAAAATTTAATTTTTATGACGTGCATAGTAATTTATACACTTAATTTCTATGTAGTTTTTATTAGTGTGAAACTTTGGAGGGAATCTATTCTCGTTTGGTATGAACGATTAAACTCCCGTTGCTTAATGGCCTGGAAAGCAGTTATGGTAATTATCTTTGGACATGAGTTTCTATATGGATTCGTCTGTGCTAAGACGTCGAAATAAAAAATATAAGATATATTATATTTTTTTTAATATTTTTATGAGCTGTTAAATTGCAAAGTTACTAGAAGTAAAGCTTATTCTACTTAAGCTTTTAATTAACAGAATGTTAATCTTGTATTCTCATAAAATTTATCTTAGATTTCGTTTGTTCTCTAATTTTTTTTTATTTATTAATTTATTTATTACATCAACACAATGAACATTTTTAACAAACAATACATAAAACAGTGAAAAGTTGTGAAGTTAATGCCATCGCAGTTATAGGCGTAAACTGCAAGCAATTAATTGGCGATTGACAATGTAAGATAAAAATAAAAAGAACACAAAAGTAAAAATAAAACTAAATTTGAAATTAAAAATTAACTAATAAAAAAAACTATTTGTAGTTTAGTGAATGTTTTTCTTTAGTAATTAATTTCATAGTTATATTTGGAGATATTATATATTTGAAAAGACCTATGTTTAAATTTTAATGTATTACTTTAATTTATGTTTAAGTAATTGTTTACTAAAGTCGAACACAAGCACTCTATAGAAAAATCACAAAAGTTTCTGTTGGCCCATTAAAACTGTAAAATAACATCCATCTACTAGAAATACAGAGAGCGGCTTAAAAGCTTGAGTGCAAGCTTTTAAAAGTTAATAAATTGTGAGTTGACAAAAAGCGTTAAAATTGCAAGTGTTTCGTACGCTATTTGGGTACAAACAATGAACGGTGTAATAGTTTATTCGTGTTATAAACTCTAAATCCGATGTTTCGCAGTCGAATGTGCATAATTCCCTAACCCCCCGATGGGTAACGCGCCATTGGCATCCAGACGTGCAGTCCACACGTCCAGCCGTCACTGGCAGGACGAGTTATGGCCATTGTGCCACTTTCACACGCCACTTTTTAATCTCCCATTGCGATGGCATTTTTAATTCGACGCTTTTATGAAATTTCAGAGCGTCCCAAGTCGAAACGTTTCTGATGTCACTGGGAGTTTTGTAGATCGTTTATGTGTATAGGATGGAATGATCCAACGTGATTTTAATGGGAAGTTTCTCGTATTTCGGGGAGCTTTATAACTTTGTTTTTAATGATTTAATTAGTTTTTAATAAATAAAATATGAAAAAATGCTACAGCCTCTATCACAGTATAGGCGCTCGCCTTAGATTTCTCAGGTTGCAAGCAGTCTGGGTTCGATCCCCCATCTCACGACCCATTGATTGTTGTAATTAATATTTTAATAGAAGTTTCAAATTATGATTTATCACATGCTCGTTGATGCAGGTAAGTACAGCACAGAAAATTAAAAAATACGAGTCTTTGTATTTAGGATGTAATACCATTCTCCATTAACACCCAGCTGCGAAGGGCTGCCGAGGAACATGTATAATCCTACTTCTATCATCATACACGATTTAAAGAATACTAATTGTCAAGTTACACGCACGGGGTATAATAACCTTGAAGAAACGCGTTTGCTATCTCTGTCTACCTCGTAAGGGTATAAAAAAGGAGCTAAGAGCTTGTATATCTCTTAATGATATGAATTTAAATTGTTTTTTTCTAACAGTTACAATATAATACTTAGTACAGACGAAATGTGTCTCAGATTGACCTGTGCGAGTATTTTTATAGTGATATGGTATAACTTTTTTATTTAAAAAAAAAGAAAGCTAGCAATATTTTTTTCTTTCAGAAATATTACTAACAATCTTGTTAACCATTCCAACTAAGCTTCAGCTTGTGCTAGGACATGCTTCACGGCAATAGTCGAATGGTGGATTCGAACCCACGGCCTTAGGATTCGCAGGCCGTACCTTAAACCATTAGGCTATTGAAGATTAACTGTTAATCTCTTAAATTTTAAAACGTTGCAGATTGGTGACTTATTAAAAAGGGGCAGATAAGAGTTACTCTCAAAGCAGTATGCGCAGGTGTATTTATGTAAACAAAGTGAAATGTTTTACAGGATCGTACTAAGTGAAAGTGTGTGTGATCTCTGCCTACCCCTGTGGGTGCTGGGCATGAGTATTTAAATTTTGTGTACTCTTAAATCAGATGTAATTTACTTGATATTGCACACTAGTGCATCGCACAAAAGGGTGCTATAGATGATGTAATATGTGCATAAATAGTGGGAGGTTGCGAGCTCATCGCATACATTACCGTCAGCTCTCACGATGCCCTTGGGATAAAGGGGAGAGGCAGTTCTATACAGGCTATCATAGAGTAAGGGGTATTTATTAAATCCATACACATACCTACTCGAATATATTATTTTATGCCTTATTCCTCTCTACTTTATAATAAAATTAGATAAATATATCCTGTTTTATAATGTTGTGTTAAATTTATAACGAATATAGGTATTAAAACTAGGTCATTCCGTTTCCAATAATCTACTCAAATAGATATAACCACAGAGTCACTCAAAATCATTCTAGAAACAAATTTCTGTTCATCCAAAGGTGTCTGGAAGAGATCGCTCTTAACAATAAGTCCATTGCGCATGCAATAGCATCGGGATGTATCAAAATTTATTATTTCTGTGTATGTATTTATTAATTGTTGCGCAATAAAGTACAATAAAAATTTAATAAATATTTTGAAGGATTAAAACGACGAAATTTAATTTTAGTTTGTTATTTCCATATGTAACAATCTCTTATATTTAAACTCATCTATAGAAATTTCGTTCTCATAACTGTTGATGAAGAAACTTTTACTAAAACTCATTTTACTAAAATTTAAGGAATACATATGTAATGACATATAATAGTTCATACCACCACCAGTTCACCAGTTAGTAAAAATAAATCTACGTAGTCTATGGTGCCAGGACCTTCGGTTCTATTGTACAAATAAAATCTTACTTACTTGTACCAGCGTAGTATACAGTGTACTCCAATTGGTGACCCAGCATGTCGACCCTCACTCGATCCACCACCAGTCTCGTGAAGAACAAGTCCCTCTTGTAGTAAATCGGTTTTTCGTTCTCGTGTGATACGGCGGTGTCCATTAGAGGATGCGACCTATTGAAAGCCAATATCAATAAATATTACAGTGGAATCTCTCGTGGAAGTGGAATTCGCATTTCAAAAAGGAGACTCTGTAAGTCGTAGAAAGATAAGGCAACAACGATTTTCATAATACCCTTTCTACCTTGTAATACTAGTCATTTCATTGTGCCCGTCTATATAACATTATTGAACACTGGATACTTACGAAGACGTCTTTTATTCAGAGCTATAATATAGCAAGGAATCTAGTTATTCAGGTTGAAGTCCCAGGAAACGGAGCTACTTGACATACCGCGATAAGAACGACGAACAATAATATTGCTACGTAGTGTCTACGCCACGCAGTATTATCGTAGCACCAACGTGAGTTGCGATAGCGGGCTTCACATTGATAGGTACAAACGTTGTCATTCGATTAATTAAAAATCAAACATTGAGAGATAAAAATAAATCATGTGACAATTTTCCGCAGACTGTTTCAGGTGAAGTGTTAAAATCTCGACGTTTCCACGTGAGGGTCGTGAAAAAGTGGGGGGAGGAAAAAAAATAATTGAACACTCTAGGGACGAGAGCGTCGGATAATTAACAGGACGTGTTGCCAGATAAAAGTGCCTGTGGATTTCAATGAGCGCCGCATTCTGGAACCGCTGGAGACCGCGTAGCGACTGAGTCATGTTTAAACGACGATTGTCGGTCCGTTCACGCTCTACTCACTTGAAACAACGCGATGACGAACGAGTGATCATTTTAAAGCTTCTGTATCACTTAACTAATTAAATTCGCTACTGTCAATAAGGTAGAGACCTTGTCTATGAATGAGTTTTATTATTAAAACACGTATAACCCTACTAAGGTATTACTATATATTATTACATATATTATTACTATATATTATTTTTATACATTCATACGTCACGAAATTCTGATGTAGAATAAGTAGACGTTTGAGAATAATCGCTTCATTCTCAAACGTCTAATTACGTATTTCGTCCTTTTTTAACCTTTACAAATTAGACAGAGATAACAAACTCTATCCGCTTTTCATTCAGATTTCTTAGGTGTCATAAGTGACATCCATCCATTCACCGGACACGAATCTTGCGTATGATGTTTTGTACAATTTTTCTCCAAAGCAAAGATGTTTGTATTTCTTTAATTGTTTATAACTCGATGGCGCTATGCACTCACTCTTAACAACTCTCACATCAAAACGATTTTTTTTTTGAAAATAGAATTTTTTTTAATTTACTTTATAAAAAAATTCGCTCCAATCTGAATTCGATTAATCTGACTATATCATTGTAGCTTATAACAATACATGACTTATCTTAAAACCTACTTTACAAAAATTTTTAGACGAGTAATATGAAGCAAAAGACTTAGAGTAATCGTTAACAAGTAATTTTAAGTTAATATATTAAATCCATTTGTTGTTACATAATTTATATTTGTTAATTAAACTATAAGCTCCGACGTCTATTTAACCCTAGCGAGGTAGAGATAGACATCTTTCGCTGTCCACTTTTACTTACCTTATTTGGTCCCATTAATGACAGGTGATGTGTCCATCGTCACACACCCGGCCTAATTTTTAACAAGTAATTTTTAAATTAAACTCACCTGATAAAATTAAGAACAGTATCGGGCAGTGATGACGTATCATTCACACAAGTCCCTGGCCTAGGTTCCGGCACTCTACTGCTAATGACAGGCAACCACGCTGAGCTGGAGGTGGCCTGTTCCTTGAATTTTCCCTCAAAGGCTTTTTGGATATCGCTGATGGTGAAGGTGCAGATCGCGGAGCCCATCAGACCAGTGGATGCTGTTGTGAATACTCCATAGAAGCGGCTATCATCGCCAGGAACTTTGTAGATACTCTCTGTTAAACAAATGATAAAACTATATTTATTTTATTGTATTTTCAACCGACTTCAAAAAAGGAGGAGGTTCTCAATTCGACTGTATGGTTTTTTTGTTTTGATTTTGATGATCCTTTTGGTGGTGCTTCCTGTGTGGTCCAATTCTGACTCTGGCATCCGTGAGAAAACCGTATGTCTTAAATTTGCATTAAATATGTATGCGACAAATGGACGAATAAACAATTGATTTCGATGATTAATTTTTTTTATTGGACTGGATGTACTTGAAGGGTAGTTTGATGAGAGTGAGAGAGGTTTGGTTTTCGTTTTGCTCCTTTTAATAGACAATGAATTTGATTTTTTCAGTATAATTCAATATTCTTTGTGAGAGATATAAAGATATTATACTATGAAATATTTTCCTCGTGGATCATAGAAATTTTTCAAGAAGACCTCGAATGAATAAAAAGAATGACTTAAAATTTTAACAATTCTACTGAGTAACAAGTTAAATACAATTTGCATAATAAACGATTCAAAAACTGAGCCGGAAAATTATCAAGTACCGTCACGAAGTCTAATTTGTTCTTGGTTGTCCAAAGTTATGAGAGTTGACTATCAAATTGTCGTAATTGTGTGGCACGAACTTTATATCTCGATGTCACCTAAAGTTGTCGCGACAATTAAACTAGTTACTACAATTATAAATGTCAATCTGAATATTTGGCGTGTCATGGTTTGTATATTTAATATATTGTTAAGTTATTAACATGATCTCAGCAGGCGCGAACACGCACGCACACACACGACCGCACACACCCAGAACCCAGAATTGTACTGTATGAAAGTTTGTTGTAGGTTTCAAATATTTTTTCTATTATGTATATGTGTTGAGAAGCGCCTACAGAAATGTTCACGCAATGTGTAATATTGAGGACTACGTACGCAATTTTTCTGTCAGTGTCCGTTCAACGTTCAGTGTGATAACATTAAAAACAGTTAATAAATATTTTTATATTCTCAACAACATCTATCTGCTTTTCAAGCCACCTGAGATCCGAAACATGGTCCTTCGAGCCGGATGATTTCTAAAGGCATTTATACCAAATGTTGTTTTTTTTTTATACACAATATGTATAAAATAATGTCTCAGCTTCCACGTGATATTATTCTTACATCGCCTCATTCTCATAAGAAATCGGCTCGGATATTGTGTCTTAATAAAATATTGCCTATTTATTTATTCTTTATTTGTACAAAAAAGGCGGACTTAGTGCTAAAAGGCATTCTCTTCCAGTATACCTTGGCAATTATTATCACATGCAATGTAAAAATCAAGAAATTAATATTTGAGAGATTAAAACAAAAAGAGAAAGTAAAAAAGGACTATTTTAATATTGTTAGTTATCGCCGTCATTTACCACCATAGGCTGTTATAATTTCTAGTATATCTTCATTAATTTTATACAAATACAACCGCACACTAGCTAGCTTGACTTTTAGTATAATATATGCTTAATTGTTTAACGTCTCTCGATGTCGGAGCCAGAATGATGGCCGCGACATTTTCTATTCAATCTTGACAACAGTGCTGCCAACAGCTTGACAACTCTTGCATAAAATGATAACATCTATCGTCGTGATGTCGTAACTAAACTCGTAGTAAGCTTAGTTACTAATGTGGACCAACTTTGTCCAAACTTCTATGCTTAGTATTTTCAAAATGCACAACAAAATATAATAAGCAGATATATTGCAACGAAATATTTAATATCCACAATGCGCACGAGTGCGAAAACGTCTAATCAATTATAAAACGTCAATAAACATTAAAAAAGCGTAGATTTTTTTTTTGCTTGAGATCAATAATTATTCATTCATTAATGATTTATTTTACGGATTTAATAGAATAAAAATAGATTTTTGTTTAGATATAATATTTTATATTAATTTTAAAGTAATGAATGAAATATGTTAATATATTTTGCTAGTTTTTTGTAACATAATGTTTCTTTCAAGAAGATTTAATGTGAATTATTGAAAATATAAATTTTATTTTACCTATGGCAACTCCTTCAATATTATCAATGTAGCGTAGTCATGATAATTTCTTTTTATTTATGATTTTAACTATCCTACAATTAAAATACCCTTAAATTTTAAGTATGTAAAAATGAAATGTTTTTTAATAATAACATAATCAACCCATAGACAATTATAGGTATAGGGTAATGACAGACAACTATGCAAGTAACGCGCACATACTAAACAGCCAGAGTTAGATATACCTATTACATACTCATGAGCAATGTAGGGAATGCAGATGGTGGAGGGGAAGGAGGTGAAAAATCGTGGCATGCCTCCCCCCTCGCACGTTAATATTAAATGAAAGCCGCCGGATGACTCGGCCCCCAAATAGCGATTGAAATTGGCTAGACTTTTCTTACTGAACTCGTACTGCGCTCTATTGAGTTTGGAGCTGTGTGCCTGAGAGTGACAGTTGGCGTTTGGGATTAGAGCAAACGTTGAGTCGAATGTAAGATGTTTGAAATTTATAAGGTAAGGTACATGTTAGCGTCTTAAAAATGTAATATTTCTACACTATATTTATTGAAAGTTTATAAACTAAGCAAGTACGTACGTCCTTCACCTAGAATGATAAGCAGAGATTACGGATTTCCATTTTTGTATCCATGCTCCTAACACATCTCTCTCTGTCACTTTACTACCATCGCAGCACTATTTTGTTGGTGGGCGTACTACAACTGTAAGTTTTTTTGCATAACTGTCTTACACACACTACCAACAGTTATAACTAGAGGAATTTCGGACTCAATAGGATCTTCAAGAAACTAATCTACTTTTCTCGAAGGCCGGGAACCCGTGCAGTTGTTCTATTGTTGCCGATTTCACGAGCGACGATGACCACACAAGATCAAGTGAGCCATTAGACCGTTTTCCTTTTTTCGTATAGAAAAATACACGTACTTTGACACCCATAATCTGCTGATATAGGTTCGCTTAAAGTTTTTTTATTTTTTTATTTTTTTATAAAGAAAGCTAGCAATATTTCTTTAATTTTTTTTCAGAAATATTACTAACAATCTTGTTAACAATTCCAACTAAGCTTAAGCTTGTGCTAGGACATGGTTCACGGCAATAGTCGAATGGTGGATTCGAACCCACGACCTTACGATTCGCAGGTCGTACCCTAAACCATTAGGCTATTGACGCTTCTTCCTTCTGCGGAAATATCAAAGTATCCTTTGATATTTCCGTTCACTTTTGTAACATAGATTTTTTCATCTCTTTCCCTCATTATCTCCCATCCCCAAACCACTGAAGCATATTTTTAAATATAGTCACAATATTATAGCACAACTTTTTCGTTATCAAACAATTTCTGTTCCTATCGTTTAATGCCACTTTCTTATTTTTTTTATTTGATTGATTTGACTTTTTACTTTTATACCTATTTTGCCATAACTAAGACACATAACTGCTTAACGTTAAAGTGGCAACACACATAGAAACACAGTACTGTGTAGACGTCAGACACAATCTTCTCACGATTAAGTGCGGAGTCCCATTCATTAAATTTCGGTATATAAAAGCAACACTTAAAACAGCGTTACGACATCAAGTTAATTATTAATACATGCGTGTTTACTTTTAGGCTGTACTATAAACAACGGTACTTACGAATCTCGTTGAAGTAGAAAGGAAACTCGCCGGGGATGCTGCAGTTGAGTCTTGCCTTTAAGTAAGTGGCCCAGTTTTGGTTGAGTATATTCTTGCCGCCAGTGTCCCGTTTGCAAACCCTGGCAACTCGTGAGTACACCGCTTTACCGCAGTTGATGTACTCCACAGCCGTCTCCCGGAAGAAGAACAGAACGTACTCGCCGACGTCGAATGATCCCACGAAGTTCGGTTCTAAGAAAATGGAAAATAAGGTAACAATTGCTAAATCTCTTATATCCTAAATCTAGAGGGGTAGATAAAGTCAGCTTTCGTTTTTTTATGACGAACTTCACAGAGAAACTGGCCTTGACCGCTTCACCGGATTGAGAGGTGGCATAGCTCTTAGCCTTAACCTCTATTGCTAGAAACTCGATACAAGGGTTCCCCCCCGGTCCGCTTTCGTTGTCCAGTTTTCGCAAAGTAGATAAAGTTCCCAGTTCACCACCTTTCGTATAAAAAAAGTATAATCAAAATTCGTTTATCCAGTCGAAATCTATGAGATGAACAACATAAAAACACAAAGACTTTGAGAATCTCCTCTTTTTTTGAAGTCGGTGGAAAAAGGGGAGGTCTTAAATTCGTCTGCATGTTTTTTTATATTATTTACCACATAAGTTTGAACTGAAGGGTCTTTGGTTAGGTTCTGATTAATTGTATTTCTTTATATTCCTTCTATAATTCGGAAATACAAAGAAAGTTGAATTTGAATTTGGTTTTAGTTTTTACTCGTAATATATTTGTATTCCCGAAGTACCATCTCTGTTCTGTTTCCAATTTCTGACGCCATTCTCTTCCTTGTTCCTAATTCACTCTTGTTAAATAGTTTTTCTTTTCATATTAGATCGCAATTTTATTTTAAAAACATTTTTTATATGTTTGGTCAATTGTCCATTCAGTTATGTTATATTTTTAAATAATAATATAATGTCACAGGATATAAAATAAATCATAAATATTTCAAAACAGACAACATTTCAAAAATAAATTTTCATTGGAACGGAAGCCAGGAGCACAACGCTACCACGTTAATAACACAATATCATATTGCTCCTACTCTATGTGATGTGCAATAAATATTATACGAAGCCGTGTACGTCATTCTACACAGGGATATTTATATCTCGCATTAATACGTACTTATTTGTTGCTCGCATAATGAACTAGCCACGTGGCAAGGATTATAGGCGCACGTTCTGTAGCAATATCTTTATTCCAATAGTCCTTGTACTATCCCGTTTCTTTGGCAACAGCATTAATAGAACCACGCCCTAGTTAGTTTTAAATTTCATAAGGTTTCAGCTTTATAAAAGTATTGGGCTATAAATTACTGAGCGTCGTCATTATTAATAGGTTCGATAAACCGGGTTATTTATTAATAAATATACCGCGCTTGGATGCTCATTGGATGAGCCGATGCTTATTTTGAATAATCTCCTATAGGATACGGATATGCGAAAAATTTGTTAATTTATATCAATTGACAAAATGGCGATTGCCTGGCAGATGGATGACGGATTACGATAATCCGTTATGGGTTTTAATCCCGGCTGGTCGTTTACAATGACTTTTCGAATTATCACGTAGAAAACTTACAACAAAACTTACCTTATGTTGTAAATTACGCGACCAACAACAACAAACATAAGTATTTTGATTGGCAGGCATGACTTAGAAAACATTCTAACACATGAAGGTTTCCTCACGATGTTTTCCTTTACCGCTGAGCGCGTGGTAAATCAGCTCATAAAATTGGATTAAGCAAATTTATTGATGCTGGCATCGGCAATCGAACTCGCGTCACTGTCGTACTATGCAACTTGGGGCGATCGCCCGAACATTGAGCTACCACGGCTCGTGATAATTATCGTATTAATATTATTGTCTATAATGTTCTAGGTGGGGATTACACGGACTGCACTGCGTAAAGCTGGATTAAACAATAATTTAAATTAAACAGTTTAATTATATTAGCATTATACAAAATAATAACAGTAAACGTCCGAGCTGTAATGAACATTAAAGATAATTAAACGAATTTGTCACGTTACAATTTTGTTTGGTGTGTTGTTGTGGGATACACAAATTGACGGCCAAAGATTCGGGCGCATATTACAGATCGTTACATAGAGCGCAGTTTAATTTCCATTGTTTAGTCGCAAACAGGGGAAATTCCACTCTAAACCGTGTCAGAGCCGATAATTGTAACAATAGTCCTAATGATTACCGGAGCACGCGCCTAGGGCGGTCGTTGATTGCTGATTAGTGACGTTCCAATTTTGAATGATTTCACTGATTTGTGAATTCATCGACCATCCTTCCTGAACAATTAGCGTGTGATTCACAGCTTCGCGATTGATTTATTAGGATTCTTTCGCTTTATACAGTGGATTCTGTCGTAATTTGTACATAGAGTAAAAAATATTTTATTGCGTACCATAGCAAACCGACCAGTACGTCAGTCTCGCGGCCGTATGTCGCTATACATAGTTTTTAGACATAGGCATTTATTTATTGGCATCACAATACAAAACACATCACAGACAGAATATAACACACATTAAAAAAGAATGAAAAATAGACAAAACACAGTTAAAGTTACACGGACAAATAATACAAAACATATGATGCCAATATCGGACACCGTCTCAGCATATGCTGTCGCAAGTATGCGACAGCGCTGATTTTCAGCGGTGCCCGGGACTACCTACAGACGTTCGCGCGCAATATTACTTTTATATGGAATTTATACAGACAATAAGAGTATAATAAATATGATACATGAATAAAACAGTTAAGAGATTAAAATATATTTAAAACAATAAAATAATAGATGAAAAAAATCATAAATAAACATATTATTAAGTCAAAAAATAAAATAAAATAAATAATATGATAATTAAACGTATGAAGTTTAAATTATATAATGAAATATTGAAAATATTGGAAACAACAAGCCACCGATATCACGGGGATATTATCTTTTTGTAACTTTAACATCAGGTGTTTTGATTTATTTTTAAATGCGTTTACAGATTTTCTGTCTCTTATGGGCGGTGGCAAGTTATTCCAACACTTGGTGGCCAAGTATCTGAAACTGCCGCGGAACGCAGCAGATCGGTGTAGCGGAATTTGTAAAATGCAGTTTTTATTATCTATATCCGTCGTTTGACAGGTAACTAGGGTTTTTTTTGCCGTTTGAATGAGTGCATATTGTAATTATTGCTTTATGTCCTAAATTGTTTTTGTAAAATACTAGAATTAGACATTTGATATTAATGACTAATCCATAGTTTTTAAATAATACCCTGATACCTACCACTCACTATAGTACTCTTTTTTTTAATTAATTTGAACACTTTCAGCAACACTGCGACTATAACGGGGTGATTTTAGTATTTTGACATGTCTTGTCACCTTTGTAAATTTTGTTCTTAATTATTTGATCCAGGTTTTATTCCAATCCACGCAGAATGAGCTGTCTATTTTTACATGTTAATGTAACAAAGTTTCTCACAATAAGCTGTGCTAGTTTATTGGATAAGCGCTTGACTTGCACTATACTGCGACGTATATCTGATGATCAGGGTAGATTTCAGGCTTGTATCAATGAGTTTTTTAATATCGACCAATAACTGTTGAATACAATAAGGTGTCTTAAAATATTTGAATTATAAAAATTATAGTGTCTTAAAATATTAAATATTTAATTTAAATTTTGTGTTATAACTATTTTATTTAAATGTTAGTAAATTTAATTTGGAGTTTTAGTTGAAGGATTCTTTTATGGCGCTTAAATTTTTCCTTTTATTTCCCGTCGTTTTAAGTGCTATCCATTTTAAATAGTCACAGTATTTTTTACTATATTTTTATGAGTATCTCATTTATTTTCATAAATAATTATTTATATTTTATCACGGAATAGAGAGATCGTCAACAAGTTTGTTAAATTCCACGCAAAACTAGCCGTTATTTATTGATAGTTAATTAATTCCTAAATAATATTAGATAGAATAAGATAAATGTTTGTCTAGGTTCGAACTTAGTTGGAATACTCGTAGTCAACAATAATTTTCGAAACAACAGATTAAAAATTAAAATATAGCTGCTATAAAAGAAAGAAAAAATAAAGATAATAACTCATTTTTTTTTGGTATAAATTACTACTTACTGTCCAGCCATTTGGAGTCATATTTCAATGTCCTCTTGTAGGAGAATTCACGTCGTCCCGTCGTCAAATTGTGAAGATCCGTTCTGAAGATAACAGTGTCAGCTTTGGTGAACTCGGCGTTAGTCCCGGAGTACAGAGCGGGCAGGCTGCCCGGGTTACCGCGCTCGACCCACAGCGCGGTGGAGTTGTCTGCCGGGTCGTAGGGACACTTGGCGATGCCCATGCCAATGCCCGGCACGTACTCATGCCGCGGCAGGTGTGTCAGGTTCGACTGCAACAAAGCATTAACGTTTATTTTTATTCCTTCCCATTCGATACATCCCGCCTCCGTTGTTGAGTATAAACGCTTCTTTTAACGACCGCCCAGGTATCTATTTGCATGGAATTGGATCGGCCATCCCTCCCTTTACTCCCGAGTTCCGTCGTTAAAAGTTAAATATTAAAAATTTTACGCTTGAACACTTCAATTTTATGCGCTATTAATCAAAACGCTTCTAAAAAAACATCGCCTAACGAGCGCGATTTATGCGCCTCAGTTTCAGCATAACTGGCCACCCCGTACTCCACAACACATCTGTTATTAATTTTTCAAAAAAAAAAAGAATAGAAAACACGTCCGTTACACGTTTCGTGCGATTTATAGAGCGAGGCGTTCGAGTATTTTCGACGTCGGACGCTGTACCGAGAAGCGGTCTATTAGTATAATGCGATGGGTGGCGGTAAGGTTTTCGAAATTATCATAAAATTACTAAATGTAGCATGAACGTGGGGTGGGCAGCGGGCCCGTCGACGTGGATTGAGACTTTATGTAAATTTTAACGACGCTGCGACCATCGGCAACACCTGTGACCCGCCCCCCACTCCCGGCTTGTCCTTGCCGGCGGCACCTGTCGAAAACCTATGTCGTTTTTATTTCAATAAGCCGAGGATTAAATTAGGCATGAGGACGTGCCGGCCCGACCGCCCCGGGATACGTGTAAGGAGTTTCTTCATTCTTTGCTTAAAATTCGCATTAGGTTTGGGGTGGAGTTTGTACGCTTTATCGTGTTTATGCAATTTTATAAATGTTTTTATAAGAAGAATAAGATTGAGCCGCGGTAGTCTACGAAATTTTAAATGTTGATTCACCACGTGCTTGTCAGTGAATAAACATGATTAGGAAAGCTGCATGTATTAGGAAATTTCCGCAATCCAATCAGCACTAGAGACACCTAATAGACTCGGAAAAAGTGAATAGCGGTTTCTATATTAACTATTTATCAGAGCAATGAGATATCTATTAATAATGAATGAAATCATGACTATTTGAAAATTAATAATTACGATAGAAAATAAAAAATTGAAAATATTACAAATTAATAATAATAAATAAGCAATATTATTTGTAATGTACATATTAGTATTATAAATATTAAACGTATGCAGAGATATAAATAAAATGTACTACTTGAATAAGAATATGAATTCGTAAGTGCCGTGAAGTGAAACAATAACGATAAAAAAAACTCAAATAAAAACTGAAACGACACCGTATTCAAAATATTTCTCCACACGAGAAACACAAAACAGAATGCGCTGTAGCGAGCGTTGAAAGTATTGTTAAATACTTTTCGCGAAGTTTCAGGGAGTTTCGTAGACCGCAGTTTATTCCCATTTCCGGACGAACATTATTTTCTCGCAGCATCGGCCCGCGCTCCTAAGTCCAGGATAAACAAGCAAATGGATCGGACGGAAGCGCTGCCGGCCTTTCCCTCCTAGAATAAGAAAGTTCGCTCGACGGACCCTTCATTAGGCACTTGCTATTGTTTGTTTACGAAATTAGCATCGGCAAAGCTTTTCACAGTTGGACTGAATCGGCCGGTGACGACGGAGTAATGATGGCGCATTGAGTGAAAGTTCCAGTCGGGGATTTACGTCTTTGTTCGTTTCGCATTTGAATATTTTTTTCGCTATTTTGCATTAAATATGTTTTTGATTATTGTTTGAAAGTTATGTGAAACTTTCGTGTTTTCATTTCTCAAAACTCTCGGCGGCTGGAGATTTTTATTATTTAGGAAAATGACGAAATGACCTTACAATTCCCTGGTTTAAGGTGTTTACCGGCACTTGTAAACCTCCACAACATCTTTTTTTTAATGTGGGAACTTATCTAACCGCTGGAGTAAAGAGTTATGTCGGGCCCTTACCGACCAAACCCACAAGATATTCTACCATCGTCGCATATGGCGGAGCTGCGGGATCACTTGCGCATCCAACCACGGCCCCGCCTGCGACTTGAACGTCTTTGTCCCGGGGGAGAACACCAGGAGAGGGACCTCGGCATCCTCCAGGCAAGGCGTGCCGGAACATAAGACGCGCCTTCCTCCACGACCTCCGTAAGCAGATGATGGACTCCCCCAGTCAATCACCTGAAGGCTTTGATAGGCCTTAATAAATAAATGCCCTAGGCGAAGATAACGGTTAAAGTCAAGTGTCAAAGTGCGGCGACATTTCTCTGCGGAGTTACTTTTGGTTTTGACGTTGTAGAAAAGTCAAATCCAATTGTGTGTAGAATATTGCTGTCACATTTGAGCTAGGGTTGGCTTACTACGGGTTGAAATGTGCGTTAAGAGACAAATTTGTGTATTAAAACTAAGCTCATATCTTTCTCAGTCTCTCTCAATAAGATTGCAATATATATTATTCATTGAGCTTTGTAGATTCCATATGGCTTCCAAATGAGCCGATTTCGAACCGTTGTCACAAATTCTACCAAGTGAAGTTTTAGATGATTTAGTACTAAAGATTGTCAACATTAGCAATGGCAACTTCAACTACATTAATCTTATTAGCCAATAGGAGAGCTTCATTCACTCTTATGATCACTTTTGAAAAAATGGCTTACGGAAATTGGTTATAATAGCGGAATTCCTACAATTAAATAGATAAATATATAAAATATTTTGTTATGTCCAATAGTCCTAGGAGGGAGTAGGAGGGGGGGAGGTTCAGGAGACTTATTTTGGGCTCCTGACTCCCACATCCGCCTATTAACCATGTCTCCTGTGATTTTAATATATACTGTATTGTGGGAGTAAGACAAATAAAGAATTAATTATTATTCATTCTATTAAAATGTATATATTTGAAATAATTATAGTTGTTGTTACTTAAAGAAAAAATAACATAGAAGCGTGGATATTTGAAGCAAGCACCCTTTTTTTTTTTTCTATTTATTCAGGACAACAAACATTTGTACAATTATAATAAATCACAGAAAAATAAAGCAATAAAGTAAATTAAAGTCTAAAGAAAAATCATAAATTACTAAACATATCGTTGGTTATTGTACAAACAACACCGTCATCCACAGATTACTACATAAAAGTTACAGAGATAGGAATAAATTAATAATAGAAAATAAGAAAACAGTCAAAATGGAAAATAGTTAAGTTAACAAAATCTCTTGTAAAGCTTTTCTAAATTTGGAAGGAGTTAAGCCTAATATATCTATATTGTTAAAGTTATTGTTATACAATTCCATGATGCGATTAAGAGGTGCGCGTGCGCCTGCGCTTGTTTTACTTGACTGAATAGCAAAAAGTTTATGTGAATGAAGCTCACGAATGCGTTTCGAATGACTGGGAACACGTATACATATGTGATTGACGAGTTCATTGCAATCCAATTTATTTTGACAGATGTTGTAAAGAAGAGTTTGATCCAAGAGCATTCTTCTTGATTCAAGAGAGAGCATACCGAATTTATTTAGTAATAATTCGTAAGATTGTTTAGAATTATTTAAGCACTTTTCATTAAAGCACTCGAACAGTAAACTCGACCATCACGTGGAAAGCGATAAAGAAATTTCGTTATGGCTTCCTTGAAAGAAAAATATTTTAAAATCAAAATGGATGCAAATGACGGGCAACTGCGACCGCAAATTCCCACCATAAAATTTAAAATGCACATGTAAACGGGGACTTTTTAAACTTCAACAGCGGTAACATAAAATAAAACAGTGCCGAAGCGATAGTTGGCACCTGAAGATACGAGAGCGTAGCCCGCATGACACACGGCAATGGCTTCCCAATACATTGTGAATACATTTTCGACTGGAGCGAAACTTCTGAGACATTCACTATAATGTACGTCTTGAAATTCCATTTCACCGGAAGATTCTGACAGAATATTAAACGAGAAGGTACCTATGTAGTGTAAATATTAATAGAAATATTTTACATACACTGTGATTACAAATACCGTGTCTAGTTATAGTTATAACCTATATGTCGCTCACATGGGCACAGGATTCTCTGTAATGAAAGTATAAAGCCCAAAGGGGTCTAGTGCATGGCAGTAGTAAAGTCTGCCAATCCGACAGTCTTCGCATGTCTAAGATTTTTTTCTAAGCTATGTAGATTTCCGCACTAGCCTTTCATTCATCGCCAAGCGCGTGGTAAATGAACACTTAAAATTGCAACAAACAATATATGATGGAAGACATTGGGGAAGGTTTATATCGAGCTGTAGATTGCGACAGCTGTTAACTGATGACGATGATAAAAAAAATTATTGTATCCAATTAGAAGGAATCCTAATACAAGTAAATAAATTATATCCTTATAATTAAAGTACTAATTAGGACTTAATTAATTTCTTTTTTTAATTGCACATATTATTATACAAATAAGCCGAATCTATATAAATAAAAGAGAAAGTGTGTCGGTATACAGAGGTTCAGGCTAAGCGATCTAAGTGCTGTGCCACCTCTAAAATCTGGTGAAGCAGAGATGGCCAGCTTCTCTGTGCCAACTGTGTTAGTTCGTCAAAAAAAATGGGTATATGGGCATATGGGCTCCGAAACCGCTGGACCGATTTATATGAAACTTTCAGGTAATCTTCTGATTGACCTGCTGAATAATCTTGTTAGGTGACGATCGGAGCACTCCTCTTTTTGAACTGTCAAATAAGCCATATGTCGTACTTTTATTTCTGACATTAACGCGATATGTTTCTGTATAATTGAAAAGAATGATTTTGTATTTACTGATATGTACATGGGTGTAAGTAATGATTTTCACCCGCTTGGGAAGAGAACGGAGAGAAATGAATAATTAAATATATTGTGAGAGTTAAATTAAATATTTAATGATGTAACTTTATTGTTTAAATAAAATAAAGCAAAATCTAGCTCGGCGAAGCGGGCTAGGTACGCTAGTTAGTGATAAAAGGCCTTCTCTATCAGCCGACCTAAAGGTTGTGTATAGAATAATAAATGTGAAATAATTTGGTACAAATTATGTTATTATATTTAGAGCAATCGCTATCAACAGCACATGTTCAAGATGTGATTGCGACGGCGTAATTACATTAAAGTTATATGATTACAACATCCCTAGTTGAGTATTGAGCGGGAATAAGTTTTGAACGCACAAAGGATTTTCGAATTTGCGGAATTGCGCCTGAGGAGAAGTTTTGGCAATCATGCCACTATCAGCTAATGACTTCTAGATGATCTAATTTTATTATTTCATTGAATTGAAGAATAACTTAACATAGAACTTGTGACTTTGCTGATTTTATTGTCTGGTGTTTGAATCATATTTACACCAATAACTTTGTACAATAGAATTAAAAATGTTAAATAGATTAATATTTAAAACAAGATTATACAAGTGGCTTAATGCTTTATATATTTATAGTGTTTCCGAATTTCTTTGTTGGAAATGTCTGTTCTCATAGTTAGTAGTAGTTCAAGAATAGTAATTATGACTAAAACGATGATTCATATATTTAACAATTTATTGGGATTATAATAATGCATGCTTAATTATAATAAGCGAAACATGTCGGCCTGTCTGTAATGATATAACATCAAATAATATCATGTTTTCAGCAAATAAATCATATCTTTTTTTTGTTGACGGGGAGGAAATCTTCAGATAGATACCCCGCCTTCTGGGGGGAAGGGATATGTGGGGTTCTTACCCACTAAAACCTCCCCGGTGGCCCTTTCCTCGGTACATGACGAGGGGCTCCGGGATCTCAACGTGGAACGCACCGGAGCCCCTCTGCACTGTGCTCAAGGAGAGCACGTCCCGGGTGGGGAGGTAACTGCCTCCTCCCTGTGCCCTCGCAACGCAAGACGACACGGGCCAGCCGATGTCGCCCTCTTCCCGGGTCCACCTTGTTGGACGACCTTTGTCGCCCAGTGAACCCGAGGCCCTTTTAGTCGCCTTCTACGACAGGCAGGGGATACCGCAGTCTTATTCTTGAGAGCCCAGAACTACAGGGCTGAATCATATCTTATCTTATCTTATATACTTGCTAAAAATTTTACTTTACTAAATAATCTTATACCATTTATCATTCATTTGTCCTCCAGTGCCCTCAAGAAATGTTTTATTTTCTAAAGTCATTGTGTATTCATTTATTCCGAACGCACATTTTTTGGAGTCATAGTCGAAAAGTGCTTGACCATTGAGTACACTTAATATTTGGTTATTATTATCTTCTAGTCCGTTAAGTGCTCCTGCACCTATACGATGCTATTGTTGTATATAAATTTCTTGTTAGAACAAGTTTGTCCTCAGCGAGACAATTCAAATGACCTATGTACGTGTTTACAATTTTCCATTTAAGTATGACGCCAAACTGCCATGTAATTTTATGGCGACAAAAACACTATTAAATACAAATGTGTGCATATTCATAATTTAGTAGCCAAAGAAATCTTTTTTAATTATTTTTTGTGTGTCTACCCTAATCGGTTCATGGCCAATTAAACTCATTAGATAGATTTGATAAAATATTAGTGCATCTCTCCCCGTAGCGGTTAGTTGCGGTTGAGGTTTTATATTGCTCCTCTGTGACCCGTTTATTGTATTGAGTATTACTTAATTTAGTTTTATATTCTTCTCTAATATAAGTATCTTATATTATTTTTAATTTTATTTTATTTTCTATAGGCAATTCTATATCTACTAACTAAAATCCTTTGTCCATAGTAAGATATTAAACGGCTCTTTCGAAAGGAATATTAGTATCAAAACAAAGGGTAGGTAGACAATATTGGCTCCAAATTGTGAATGGGGTAGATAAAGCACCTGTGCACTAGCAGCGGTGCCGCGTGAAATATGAGCGCGTTTTAGGTGGCCATAAACACTGCGACCCGTTACTATTGCGGGTAGATGTATCACGGAAATAATAGGTGGAGGAAATTATTTTACAAGTATAAACAAAAACCGACTTCAAATCGAATCAATCGATAAACAATACTAAGCGCGGACGTCCCCTTTGTATTTCCGAATTATCGAAGGAATATTACGTAATAGAATTAATCAGAACCTAACCAAACCTATCATCAAACGACCCTTGAAGTACATCCTTTCAAAAGCAAAAAAAATCATCAAGATTGGTTCACCCAGTCGAAAGTTCTGAAGTACCAAACATAAAAAAAATTACAGACGAATTAAGAACCGAGATTTTTTGAAGTTGGTTAAAAATAATCCAAGTACTACTCCTGTATTTAATTCAGCTTTTATAAAAATACAAAACATTTGTCATCCATCCACTTAGCACGAATCTGGTACTCTTTGGATTCATTCACAGCCATACACTTGGACAAACATAACTGTCGGTTGAAGGTATAACTTACCTTATTTAATACGATATCAATACGGACGATATACCATCATTCACTTTTCCAGAATAAATTTAATGAATTGATAATTAAACTTTCTCAATAAGGCTAATAATAATGTTGCCATTGCTGTATTAAGTTTGCAGATTAATACAGCAATGGCAACACATAACGAAGCGTCTGCTTACTCATTTTAATTAAACATTAAATAAATTTTTCCTTAATCTTAAGACTAGTATAAGTTTCACTAACATCGCGTACGAGAAGTGTACCGTTTTATTTTTAATATATTTAATTTTATAAAACTAAATTAAAAATGAGCTTTTTATTAAAAATAAAGCGAGAAAGAGCGAAAAATAAAATTATGAGTAAATTACAAGTGCTTAATTCTTAGTACGTAAGATATAGTTTCTATTAAGTTTAACGAGGGGCATAAAGTCTCACACAAAAATGGTTATATAGCATCTGCGTGGCGGCTGAATGCGGCCCTGCATAGCTTATAAAGTGATTTTGCGGAGTGCACTCAACTGCGCCGCCCTGGCGTCGAGTTTTCACCATAATTACGATAATGACGTGAACATTCTTGTAAGACACCCTACAAACTCCGACCTATGGAGTCGCTTTCAAGCCATAAGAGTAGTAACATACGTCCACATTAAAATGTTTACTTCAATTAAGTGTATTTCACGTTCGCACTTAACTCAGTAATAAATAATTAAAAAAATATCTCATATTAGTAGTACTTATTTAATAACGTGCATTTTTATATTATACGTATTTTTAACGTCGTTAAACCACCCTTTAAAACATAATTAACAGTAATAAGGATTAAAATCGTGGAAAACATTAAGAGAAACTTTCAGTCATTTAATTAGTGTTTTGTTATTTTTATGCTACATTTTTAGGTTTTATAGGTGATAAGACATTGCACTGTTCATTTTTTTTTGACGAACTAACACAGTTGGCACAGAGAAGCTGGCCTTTACTGCTTCACCGGATTTGAGAGGTGGCACAGCTCTTAGATCGCTTTTTTTTGACGAACTAACACAGTTGGCACAGAGAAGCTGGCCTTTACTGCTTCACCGGATTTGAGAGGTGGCACAGCTCTTAGATCGCTTAGCCTGAACCTCTATTGTTGCACTGTTCATCTCCTAAGGTATGCTTTGTAGTGCAGGCGACGTATCGGGGTGCGCAGGAGGCGTTTCCTACGCCTCCTCTTGCCGCCCCTGTAATCCGAAGCGGGGCCAGGATGGGTACCTGGTTCCAGTATGCTTCGGCGTCGTCGGGACTTCTCTGAGTGCCGGAGAAGTCCCCTTTTGAGTTTGAAGTCCGGTCTTTGCCGGGACCGGCCGGTCGTTGGGGTGTCCTGTCGCTGACAGATCCGGGGCACCCCACTGATAACGGCTGATGGCATTCGCGGAAGGTTTAGTGGGTAGGGGCTGCCCAGGCCGAGTCCCACACATCCCACCGGAGGATGGTCTATAAAAGATTCCCCGCGTTAAAGGTATGCTTTGTAGTGCTTATTTCGGTCACCAAACCGTAACGTATATAATCTTTTAACCCGCTTCAAAAAAGGAGGAAATATCAATTCGTCTGTATCTTTTTTTTGTTTGTAACCTTATAACTTTTGACTGGGTAAACCGATTTGGATGATTCTTTTTTATTTGAAAGCTGCTACTTCCAGTCCCTTTCTGCTCTGACAATAGTGTCCATGAGAAAACCATATAAGTCTTAAATTTTCATTAAGTATGTGCGCGACAAATGGACGAATAACTCAATATTACGCCAACCGATTTATGATTTTTTAAAGAAAGTATGTACTTTAAAGCTTAATGAGAGTTTGGTTTGGTTCTTTTTTTCTTAATAATAATTAAGAATAATTATATAATAATTATTGTTCTTAATATTGCTACTATAATTCGGAAATACAAAGAGGATTTCCACGCGTAATAACGTTTAATGTTTATTTCCATTTGTAGTCGGTTGTTTTTTACTTGTAACTACTTAAAGTTACAGCCTTTATATATATAATATATATGTCCCACTGCTGGGCAGAGGCCTTCTCTGTAAAGAGAGTATAAGGCCATAGTCCGCCACGCGGCCCTAATGCGGGTTGGCAGACTTCACATGTCGTAGAAAAATTTTCTAAGACATGTAGGTTTCCTCACGATGTTTTCCTTCACCGCCGAGCGCGTGGTTAATCAGCACATAAAATTGCAACAACAAATTTATTGGTGCCGGCACCGGGGATTGAACTCGGGTTGCTAGCGTACTATGCAACTTGAGGCGACCGCCCGGACACTGAGCTACCACGGCTCACACTGAGCTACCACGGCTCGTCTGTGTAACTACTTGTCTTAGGATTATTAGTATAGATGTAGGAAAGTACCTTTTATTTTTATGATTTTAACGGTAAAAATCATATATTTTTCGTCTTCGTCCTATGAATAGAATAAGAACACGTAATGTGACTGTAAAACTTTAGGTGACTGCATAATACGGGTGTTTCCTTTGCGGAAACGACTTTTAACGTGCACATGAATAAAAAGAAGAACTAAGTTTATACATAAGGAATTGTAATTCATTCTCATAGCATTCTCTAAACACGTTTTGAACGTTAAATAAAAGTGTATTGAAAACTAAATCAACCAGTCTGCGACTTTTTCAATTTCAAATCATCATCGCCTTTTAGTTTTTTTTTAAAAAATAAGAATGATTATGAAGGGAAACATCGTGAGGAAACCTAGAAGCTGAAATACTTTCTAAGATATTTGGTCTGCCAATCCGTACTAGGGCCGCGTGGCGGACAAAGCCCTTATACTTTCTAAGATATTTGGTCTGCCAATACGTACTAGGGCCGCGTGGCGGACAAAGCCCTTGAACTTTCTAAGATATTTGGTCTGCCAATCCGTATTAGGGCCGCGTGGCGGACAAAGCCATTATACTTTCTAAGATATTTGGTCTGCCAATCATTACTAGAGCAGAGTGTAGTTTAATAAGAATACCGATAATTCGGAAATACAAAGAGGGCATCGGCGCGTAATGGGGTATAAAGTTTGATTCGATTTGAAGTTATTGTTTTTGCTCGTAAATATACTTGTAAAATACAAATACTTTGTAAACCAAAATCCATCACAGGCCGCAGCCGGGACACATGTTTCATTGTTTCAACTCATTTGATTCCTGTGACGAGGAACAGATTCAACGTTTTCAATTTAAATGGGAACAATCAATAAGCGGGGCTTATCGCGTTTTATTCGAACAAGATAAATGCTATGTGTTTTAAATCTGCGTGCTATACAAATTGTTCTATTGTTATTGCTCCGTAATCGGTGACAAACGGCCGATGCTCTTGTTTGTTTTGCGCATTTAATCAAATTTATTTTGATTGTCTTTATTTATTATATTTATTGATTTCGATTTTTTGCGAATCACTCGTGCTAGTACGTACGTAGTAGATTGAAATCATATTCAATTGAATTAGATTTACGATATATTAAAATAGGGACAGATAACAGACGATGTATGGTGTCAATAGCCTAATGGCTTAGGGTACGGTCTGCGACTCGTAGGGTCACGGGTTCGAATCCACCATTCGACTACTGATGTGAACTCTCCTAATACAAGCGTAAGCTTATTTGAAATGCTTAACAGAAATGTTAATAATATTTGTAAAAAAAAATTATTATTCTTTTTTCTTCAAAAAAGGTCGGGAATGAAGCGAAAGAGTCAGGATCGTATTAAGTGGAAGTGCGTGAACTCTGCCTACCCTTCCAGGTAATGGGCGTTAGTGTTTGCATTTGTAATCTCTTATGGTTCTCACAATTTAATGGTAGCGAGTTCGAATCCTAATCGCCTTGTACAAATGAATTGCTGTTTTTTTCGGTGTTAAGAACAAAAAATTAGGGCAAATTAGGGCCCATGGCCTATATGGGACTTAAAATAGATGTTAGTAGCGTTGCTGGAGTTTCTTCTACGCTTAAGCTACGTGAAAAGCGTACAGACAAAGCTGCCTGTGTCCATCTCGCTAGAGTTAAAATAACATCAGATTTTTTGAGAAAAATATTCTTAGACGGAATAACCTTAAAATGTTTTGTATTGCTACTCTAAAATAAGTTATTCAACTTCTAAGATTCGCATAATTTGAAGTGAGTTCTTTCTTGTCCAAAGTTTAAAAGCTTCGACGAGCGTACTTTAATAAAAATAGAACGACTCTATAGTAGTTTTGCCGTAGTATAAACTTGTCTTGACAACTTCTTTACCTTTATTTTTGAAGTCATGCATTATTAGCCTAATTTTTCTTCGACTTTAAATTAGATTAATTTCTAAGTATCAGAGATAAAGTTTGCTTAATAATAAAAAAAAACTTTTATGTTGTGTTTTATATAAAAGTGACTATCTACTTAAAATTAAACTATATACTGTATTAATTTACATATAACAACTCCTGGGGGATGTAAGCCTCCTCCAAAGAAGTCCAATTACTTCTCTCTTGGGCTATTGCCTTCCAGTATATACCAGCCGTTCTTGTGATATCATCTGGCCATCTCGTGAGAGGCCTACCTCTGTACCGTCTTCCTGTTGTACATCTCCACGTGGTCTCTTCTGGTCCAATGTTTTTCGCACGCAACGCATTTCCATTTTAATTTTTGAGCGTGTGTTAAGACATCGGTAGCTTGAGTGATGTGTCTTATTTTCAACCGACATTTTATTTATGTTTGTTATCTCATAACTATAGACTGGATAAATCGATTTTCGTATATCAGATGTTTTTTTATTTGCTGTTCTTTCCATGTGTACCATTTTCAATTTGGTCGAATTCTAAAATTGGCATCCACATGAAAACCATATAGGTCTTAAATTTGCATTAAGTATCTGAGCGATAAACGATTTTGATGATTCATCCTTCCTTATAAGAATAGGTCATTTGATGAGTGTTAGTTTAATAACGTATAACGTTTGTCATGATTTGAAGTCTGTATTTGTATTAGTCGTTGAGAGAAGGATAAAAAAAAGCGTTCTCATTTAAAACATATCTCTTTGTCCTTAACGCCCTATTTAAAAAAAAAAAAACCTCATCTATTATGTGTTTTTACAATTTAATCTACATCAACTTTAAATTTACAAATCTACTAAAGTTTAAATAAAAATGCCACAACAATACACTTCCTTATGCCACTCTTAAAACATATTAGTAAACAGAGTGGCAGAGAGAAAATGATTTCTTACAATTTAAGCGAATGCTTTTCATCGAGTAAAACTACTTCCGTCCGTAAAACTAGTATTCAATGAGAAACAATAGAAGTCAAGTGATGGGGAGCGAATTGATATTGTGATTTGTCTTCAATGTTCGTGCAATAGCGCCGAGCCATTTGTAACAGCAGATATAAATTGGCGGTTGCAACAAATATGAATTGTCGGGTCGATTTTCTATCAGTTCGGTGCGTCCACGGCCACTGTTACTCGCCCTATCAATTGCGTACATGTGATTTCACTCAATTTTTGAAACTGACATGCCCTTACCCTCGAGAGGGAGTGAACGCATTACTCAAACCACAGATTATATTTGAGGGTTTCGAATTGTATGTATCGATATAGATTATTACTATTATTAACATTTTTTTGTTTGTTAAAATATCTTCTCTATGTTATTTCTGAACCGAGAACAAACATAAAAAACAAATTTTTTTGTACTTAAAACTATTAGCAAGAAAAGAAAGATTTTATGCCTTGGCATCACAATATGCAATTAAAGGAAACAACAGAATAATAGCATATAATACTACTATTGGACACTGTCTCAGTATGTGCTGACGAAAGGATTCGATAGCGCTGATTCAGGATAATACTAATTGGCACACAAACTGGATAATATTCGAACCCTAGACCTTTAAATCGTATCTTAAAAGTTAGCCATTAGTTTTCATTTTGATCTAACTTCAAAAAAGGACGAGATTCTTAATTTATCTATATGTCTTTTTATGTTTGTTACCTCATAACTTTCGACTGGGTCAACCGATTTTGTTGATTCTCTTTTATTTGAAAGCTGTCGCTTCTCGTAAGGTCCCATTTAAAGTTGGTCCAATTTCAACAATGGGATCGATGAGAAAACCATATAAGGCTTAAATTCACCTTAAATATTTGCACGAAAAGTGAACGAATAACTCAATATTACGCCAACCGATTTCGATGATACAATCTTTATTGGAAAGTTAGTACTTCGATGGTAGTTTGATGAGAGTTTGGTTAGGTTTTGAATTTTTTTTTTCATAAATTCCTATTCGATTTAAAGTTAGTTTTTGTTTTTACTCGTAAATAAACTATTTAGGATTCTTAATTATAAGAAAATCTATCACAAAAATTTCTGCAATGTATGACAATGAGCTAATCCGCAAATATGAGATTTATTAATCGAATTTACTACAAATCTCGGCGAAAAGTGTTATTTCTATCTACTCAGAATAGTTAAAAAAAGTAAGATCTTATTTATACTTATATTTATTTAAAATTGCGGAGCAATTGCTATAATAATGTACTTAATTCAGAAAAGCTATGAGACGTTATTTTTAGTCTGTTATAAAAGTTGAAATATAATTTAAAACGGTAATGTTTTTAGACCTAAAACGAAATTTAATGAATTAAATAGTGCAAGTGAATCCAGTAAAAATAACAGTTGACCCTTTTCGTTGTATAAAATCATCCAGTATCTCTGTTTTAACAGGCTGCTCTGTACAGAATACTGGCCAGTAGGATCAACACTATTGAATGGCCCTTTTCCTACAAAGGTTTCAAATAGGAACCCTACGCCGTAGCGCGTGTGATATCCACTTTTAGGGTAATTTGTTTGAATATAATTTCTTTTGATGTAAAAGTATTAAAGTTTAAAATTAGAACTGGAATTAGATAGCAAAAACATTATATAACTAAACAATAATAGCTAAAATAAAAAAAAAATCTTATATCTCTAGATACAGGTTGTGTGAATGTACACGATACATATATCAAACTAACATTTGTACATTTAAAATTTGTAATATTTGTGTCTATTTGTTCCTCATTTGCTTATCTCAGGAACGTCTGGAATTTTTTTTTGACGGACTACACAGCTTGGCCAGAGAAGCTGGCCTTGACTGCTTCACCGGATTGAGAGATGGCATAGCTCTTAGGTCGCTTAGCCTGAACCTCTATCGCTAGTAACTCGGCAGAAGGGCGTCTGGTGAGGGGTAGTCTGGACCGATTATCACGGAATTTTCATGACAGATAGTTGATGTTATTAGGTTACTTATGCTACTTTTATTTTAGAAAAAAATTAAATAAATAGTTTTTAATCGTTGGTAAAAGACCGTAGGGCGTAACTAGTTATTAAAACATTTTAAATACTATACGAATAAAATATTATAGAAATAACTATTGTATGCTTTTCCTAATAATTGGAATGTACATATTTTCGCGTTGCGTATTCGTATACCGTCTTTTCCTATTCCGATTTAAAACAGGTACTTTGTAATAATAAAGCAAGGAAAAAATCACTACACGCCTCTATCTAACGCACGATAAAAACGTGTGAAGGGTCAAAACGCCCCGATACATCATAAAATTATATGAAAGTCAAGTGCAGAGACGGCGAGAGTTGAACGGGGCACGGCAAATTTATTGCGGTCTGCTTTCGATACCTATTGTTGAAGCGGTTTTATGACTTTAAAAAAAAATAATTTCATGAAAATAACTCGACTTATCTCCGCGCGGAGCACACTCCACTGCGTCTGCAGTGGTCAGAAGGGCGATATATCTCCTATGAATTGAATATTGAAATATTAAAAATTGGAAATATTTACTGTAGCGGAATACGTTTAGTATAAAATTGTCACTGTATACGGGCCTTAACTGAGTCGTTCGGTTAGAAATTTCGTTTGAGATGGGGGAAAATCTGCTCTCGTCTTACGACGTCATTTGAAATCAGAAGCCGTGAAATTTGTCGCGGTTCCCGGAGTGAACAGAACCTACGCGGTAATGCATCTGCAGGCGAAATGTATGGATATTAAATTCTGGTTAAAAATCAAAAATCCGTACAGTTTTATTTTGCTGGAACAGATGTATGTAAGGACCTGCTGGGATCTGTTGCGTCGTTGGATACTTGCCAAGTGTAATCATTTCAATTGGAAACGATACCTAGAGGATAACATTCAAAATTCTGTTAGCGAAGAACAAGACATCGTTACAAGATATGCAATAGCACTGCACACACATAGACATTGATTGACCATAGAACATAACTTTCGATTTAACTTTTAAATAATACACGCAAGCCAACACGTCGTGACAGTTTCCCATCACTTTTAAATGTCCACCTTGCATAACTTTCTTGATTCTGGGGAGATACCAATTTCAAACCTTCTTTCCTATGTTTTTTTTTATTTTTTTAATAATTTCTAAGCAAGTGCTAGACTACGATCCCACATGACGTTAAGTGGAAATGCAGTCCTGGATAGTAAGGCGCACTAAATGCATATTCACTCTACTCTTGAAAATACCCACAAGACTCAATTTCGTATGGCGGTCTATAAAGTCTTGGGACCAAAAAACTGAAAATACAAAATACTACCTGAAAACTTGAATGGCGTAAACTATTTTGAATTTCACCAAAATGACTGAATGAATGATTTTTTTTTATTTTTTTATTTATTTAGTTACATCATCGCATTGGTTCGACTGTAATGATGGCGTAATTACGTCTAATAATACAATTACAGTTACGTCGATAGACGTCGACAGATCGTAGTTGAATAATACATCACGATTAAAAAATATACTTATGAACTTTTAGATTATTTAATAAGCAAGACCATGGTAAATGTCCCCAAAGAATATAAAAATAAGAAAATAAAGAAATATAAATTATTTTTACTCACATATAAAACCCAGTCTTTCGGGCTGTGTGCATTTGTACCGCAAACGTAAAGCCGCGACCCGTCTCCCATAGGCTGGATCACTCGAACATGGTTTCGGCAGTCGAAGTGCTGTAACAGGAATTATTATTAAAAATTTGATTCAGTGGTAGGCATGGTTGCGGTTGGAATTTCAGCTCAGACAGTTACCGTAATGTGTAATCAAATCACGGTACGAGCAGAATCTTTAATGGGATTCCAATTTTTTAATACTTGGAAGGTGTTGCTTTGTGGTGCAAATTTTATTTTGAACCGACTAAACAAAGGAGAGAGTCGTTCGTAATCATTCCAACTAAGCTTAAGTTTATTAGGAGATGGTTCATGTCATTATTCGAATGGTGGATTCGTACCTACGACCTTACCTTTCGCAAACCGTATCTTAAGCTATTAGGCTATTAATGTGTTATCCGACTTATTGATGGTTCCGTTAATAAGGTTGAGAAATAAAAATGTTGGAAAGAAATGCGTGCATGTGAAATGATAATGCGCACTTAATACGTATTGTGAAATAAACGGACAGGCAATGAAGAAATCCAATGTGCAATCGCCTGCCAGCGCAAATTTTATTGGCATTATAGCAATTCGTCGAGGAGAGCGTATATGTGTGTATCCACTGCCTGTGATTATGCAAATTTGCGTCCAACATAAATATTGAACGGGACATTAATATTCCGAACGACAGGAAAGCGCGTTGTTCGTTTTAGTGAAATAAAACGTCGCTCAAAATGAAAGGCCCCACTTTGTTTCAGTTCATTAGTGTTGCATCTTTCACAAATATGTCTGGATTGCCTTTCAACGGTAACTTTACGCACGTGTGAACTTAATTGTGCAATTAAAAGTTCGATCGTTCGATGAAATGGTAATGACTTGTGGATTGTCTGAGGTTATTATTTGTTCGTCTGGCGTGTTCTCTACTCTTTTGTCTTTTCGACTTCGCCATGTGTGAAATGAACTAATGATTTATTTGTCTTATGTCTGGATTTGAGATTTATAAATGTTCGCTATATTAAGTGCCGTGGTATCTTAGTGTCCGGGCGTTCGCCTCAAGTTGCATAGTACACTAGCAATCCAAGTTCGGTCCCCCGTGTGGACACCAATAATGTGTAACAATTTTGAGTGGTCATTTACCACGCGCTCGTCGGTGAAGGAAAACTTCGTGATACCTACATGTCTTAGAAAAAAAAATCTAAGACATGTGAAATCCGCCAATCCGCACTGGCATCACGTGGCAGATTGTTCCCTTATACTTTCTTTACAGAGAAGGCCTATGTCAAATAATAGGATGTATGTAAAAATGTATTAAAAAGACGCAATTAATCGCTCTGTCTACCCAACTCTTCCCAACTAGGTGGTAAGTTTGTAAACAATAGAGGTTCGGTCTGAGCAACCTGAGAGTTAGGACACCTCTTAAACCATTGCCATGGCTAATACCAGAAAAAAAGCATTTGTTTATATTTGTGCCACCATGATATTAATATATCACCAGGATATTTGTATAGTAAATAGTAGTCGATCTGTAAAAAACCGAATGATGGCGAAGATGTTACTATGATGTACTTTTTTAAAGGGGTGTAAACTAGTGCTTGACGATCCCACCTGATGTTAAATGGTGATATAGTCGAAAGATGGTACGCGCTAGTTTAGTAAGTGCCTATTCACTCTACTCTTAAAGGTACGTGGTACTTGGACGGAAAGACTGACTACCTGGTCAAGACACCGAAGTAATTATTTCTGGATGCATGTGATGTAAACACAAACACCTATATATTTAAAAATAATAATAATTATTTTTACAAAACACAAATATGTGATAAATGGATAACTTATTTGAAAATAATGTGTCTATTGAATAGTTATAGATTTGTCATTATTTTATATTATTTGTTAAGGTAAACGTAAACTGCTTCGAAACAATAACTACTATAGTAGTTTAACGAACGATAAGTATTCAATTTTTCCTTGTATAATTTTTTTTACAAATATTTCTAACATTCTTGTTAATCATTCTAACTAAAGCTTAAGTTTGTGCTAGGAGATGGTTCATGTCATTATTCGAATGGTGGATTCGAACCTACGACCTTACCTTTCGCAAACCGGCTTAAGCTATTAGGCTATTAATGTGTTATCCGACTTATTGATGGTTCCGTTAATAAGGTTGGGAAATAAAAATGTTGGAAAGAAATGCGTGCATGTGAAATGATAATGCGCACTTAATACGTATTGTGAAATAAACGGACAGGCAATGAAGAAATCCAATGTGCAATCGCCTGCCAGCGCAAATTTTATTGGCATTATAGCAATTCGTTGAGGAGAACGTATATGTGTGTATCCACTGCCTGTGATTATGCAAATTTGCGTCCAACATAAATATTGAACGGGACATTAATATTCCGAACGACAGGAAAGCGTTGTTCGTTTTAGTGAAATAAAACGTCGCTCAAAATGAAAGGCCCCACTTTATTTCAGTTCATTAGTGTTGCATCTTTCACAAATATGTCTGGATTGCCTTTCAACGGTAACTTTACGCACGTGTGAACTTAATTGTGCAATTAAAAGTTCGATCGTTCGATGAAATGGTAATGACTTGTGGATTGTCTGAGGTTATTATTTGTTCGTCTGGCGTGTTCTCTACTCTTTGTCTTTCGACTTCGCCATGTGTGAAATGAACTAATGATTTATTTGTCTTATGTCTACATTTGAGATTTATAAATGTTCGCTATATTAAGTGCCGTGGTATCTTAGTGTCCGGGCGTTCGCCTCAAGTTGCATAGTACGCTAGCAATCCCAGTTCGGTCCCCGGTGTGGACACCAATAATGTGTAACAATTTTGAGTGGTCATGTACCACACGCTCGTCGGTGAAGGAAAACTTCGTGAGGATACCTACATGTCTTAGAAAAAAAAATCTAAGACATGTGAAATCCGCCAATCCGCACTGGCATCGCGAGGCAGACTGTGCCCTTATACTTTCTTTACGGAGAAGGCCTGTGTCAAATAATAGGATGTATGTAAAATGTATTAAAAGACGCAATTCATCGCTGTCTACCAAACTCTTCCCAAGTAGGTGGTAAGTTTGTATACAATAGAGGTTCGGTCAGAGCAACCTGAGAGTTAGGACACCTCTTAAACCATTAATATGGGTAATATCATAAAATCTATACCAGAAAAAGCATTTGTTTATATTTGTGCCACCGTGATATTAATATATCACCAGGATATTTGTATAGTAAATAGTAGTCGATCTGTAAAACCAAATGATGGCGAGGATGTTACTATGATGTACTTTTTAAAGGGTGTAAACTAGTGCTTGACGATCCCACCTGATGTTAAATGGTGATATAGTCGAAAGATGGTACGCGCTAGTTTAGTAAATGCCTATTCACTCTACTCTTAAAGGTACGTGGTACTTGGACGTAAAGACTGACTACGTAGTCAAGACACCGAAGTATTTATTTCTGGATACATGTGATGTAAACACAAACACCTATATATTTAAAAAAATAATTATATTTATTTTCTTGTATGAAACCACCATAGTGGAGTCTATGGAGGTTTGTTGTGTTTCACACAAGAAAATAAATATTATTATTTTTTACATAACAAATATGTGATAAATGGATAACATATTTGAAAATAATGTGTGTCTATTGAATAGTTATAGATTTGTCATTATTTTATATTATTTGTTAAGGTAAACGTAAACTGCTTCGAAACAATAACTACTATAGTAGTTTAACGAACGATAAGTATTCAATTTTTCCTTGTATAATTTTTTTTACAAATATTTCTAACATTCTTGTTAACCATTCTAACTAAAGTTTAAGTTTGTGCTAGAAGATGGTTCACGTTAACAGTCGAATTGTGAATTCGAAACTACGACCTTATACAGACGACTTACGCAGACGGTATCTTTTTTTTTATACTTTCTAAGCAAGTGCTTGACTACGATCCCACCTGGTGTTAAGTGGAAATGCAGTCCTGGATGGTAAGGCGCACTATCTTAGTAAATGCCTATTCACTCTACTCTTAAAGGTACGTGGTACTTGGACGTAAAGACTGACTACGTAGTCAAGACACCGAAGTATTTATTTCTGGATACATGTGATGTAAACACAAACACCTATATATTTAAAAAAATAATTATATTTATTTTCTTGTATGAAACCACCAGAAAATAAATATTGTTATTTTTTACATAACACAAATCTGTGATGAATGGATAACTTATTTGAAAATAATGTGTCTATGGAAAAGTTATAGATTTGTCATTATTTTATATTATTTGTCAAGGTAAGCGTAAACTGCTTCGAAACAATAACTACTATAGTAGTTTAACGAACGATAAGTATTCAATTTTTCCTTGTATAATTTTTTTAATTAAAAATATAGTTATGTAACTTCACTAGTGTTTACTGCAATCTTGTCAACGTGGGTAAAGCTACGTAGCTGTACAAATATTGTTAAGTTAAAAAGACTCATAAAAGAAATATTTTTGAACAACACTAGTATCTGTATTGCTACCAAAATTGGTATTTGTAACGTCTAATCTCAAGTCTACCATATATGTTATGTTATAAGTTAAAACTTACAATTGGCCTTAATGTAGTTTTATCTTTACTAATATTCTAGCTGTAAGTTTTCCAAAACTAAAAAAAATCTATCATTAGTTCTTTGCAGTATTTTAATTTAGTTAAAAATAATTATAGGTTATAAACAATTGGGATACGGATGGAGTTACTGCGGTAGAGCTATTGGCCAAGGCAGCATGCCTTCTGTGCGCTATTCTTAAATTTGTGTCCAACATAAGTATGTGAATAGTACTACGCTGTATTGTAGACCTTTACTGTATAATGCGATATGAAATTGGAGTTAGAATACGGAATTGTAAGCGATATTTTCAAAGTTCGTAGCGAATATATACTGTGTTTACAGATTGGCGCTCTGCGGTTGCGGTCGGTCGGTAGATTGAAACTAATTTTCTCTACGTCACGACGAAAGCCGACCGGGCACCGGTCCATTGTGCTGATACTCTGTCAGATTTTCAAATGGACAAAATATACAAGGGGAAAGGAAATCGCTTTGTGGAATATGTTGTTAAATCGAGACGAATTCGTTGAGTCAATCGTGAAGCTCGCTGGATTTTTTATTTCGTATTGAGATTAATAACTTTATAATGTTGTTCGCTTCACTTACATTACTTGCAAGTGTTATGAATTCAATTCTCAGCCATTTACCTTAGTGTAATTACCTTAAATTCTTTATTTTCTTTTACGGTTACACATTAAAAAGAAGTTTTAATTTACACATCGATGCACTATCGCATATTTTTTTACCAAGTAGACGTAATGAATTTTTTAACGAACAGTTTCACTGGATTTGAAAGGTGGCAGAGCTCTTAGGTTAGCTTCAACCTCTATTGATAGGACCACGGCGTAAGGACCCCCGAGAGGAAACCTGGATTTTGGTTCCTCTAAACGCGATAGCGTTCCTATCCGGGAAGGCTGAAACTTGGCTCGATCCGTAGCGTTTATCGGAAGACGAAATGTATTGAAAAATCAACATCGGAAAACTGAATTCTTTTCCCCGTTCGTCAATTGGAAGTCGAACGCTTAACCACTAGGCTAGTGTTATATCAAATTTAGGTGTAATAATTCATAAAGTATCTCAGTTCCACAAACAATTAATTTCCTTTGATATACTTTATGTGGGAAGTATAATTAGAAAAAAAAGGTTCTTTGTTTCTTTGTAAAAACTTACGGTACAGTTTCTTTGATTCGGCCCCGCCGCGGTAACTTTCCGGGAGATTGTTCTAAAGTAATTATCGGATTAATATACTTGGAACGTTCGGCGATTGTACAGACGTGAACTGTTTTGCGCTCGGAAACAATCAGAATTAAACAGAAGAACAATCAGGCTCACGTCTAAGTTTCTTTTAACGGCACTTAGCCGAGAGCGCTCGCATAACTTCACTTGGAACTAATGCTTTCGATTGGTCCATTTCGTTAATTATTCGCCACTTTACGTAAGTAGATTTACGGCCGGATTTTCTTTTCTTGCCTTTTTCACCGCGACACTTTTGCCCGTGACTGCCGGACGTATTCTGTGCCTTAATGGCACTTATTACGTATTTAAGAGCGCCAATTTACATCTCTTCATTATCATACTAATATATCTCCAATGTTCTACGCTTTACAATCGGAACAATTGTAATTAGCTATCGATAAATTATTACATTTTCAACCAACTTCATAAAGGACGAGGTTCTCAATTCTTCTTCCTTATGTTTTTTATGTTAGTAACCTTATACGAGTAAGTTACGAGGATGAACCCATTTTGACGATTCTTTTTCTTTTTTCATCATTTCATTCATTTTGTCATTTTTAATTTGGTCATAAATAAAATTATTTTTAAATTTGCATTAAGTATGTGTAATATGAAATACAAAGAGAGCGTCCGCGCGTGATAGAGTTTTAATTTAATTGATTCGAAGTCGGTTTTGTTTTTACTTGTAAATATGACCGACAGAGTTTTCGGTTCAATAAGCAATTTTCTTAAAATTATTGTAATTGTGCCTTGAAGACAAACTTAATTCAAAAGTTTCAGTTAATTTTAAATGCTTAGAAAATATTTAAAAAGCAGTATCTGCTACAAATGGTTTAAATCTCTCTTTTTATCTATATTAAATAACTCTTGTGTTCAGAAGTGAGATAAACCAGCCCACTCATGTGTTAAACTTCGGTATTGCGTCGACCATTGGTTCTTAAAATATAAAGTTCTGTGATTTACCTAGCGATTTTTCCTCCTTAATAGCGTCACAAAGAGCAATGAGCTTAAAACAACAAGGCGAAAGCCGAGACCGTAGCGGACTTCGGAATTTCGCCGACGGCGTTTCCCAGCCTTTTTCGTGTAACGACATCATGTTTAGAGAAAGGAAAACTCGCCGACAGTGAGAAAACTTTGATTATAGCTTCCACGAGTGGCCGTTCTTCCAACGATCGAGGTGATAGAGTCGAATATATATCTTTTTTATGGCTCTCTTTGATACTAATAAAACAAATTTAGCTTTTTTCCCCACCCATTGGAAGAGTTCGATAGCATGTGGTCTATTAAAGCCACGCCGCGCTACTGTAAAAGTTTGACCTTCATGCGCGGCTTATTATATGTTTGCACGATGTTCATTTGTTGCGGTTAACTTGCAAATTTGCTTGTATAGAGGTTTTGCGTTTTATGCGGCCACCTTGTTGACTATCAAAAGGTTTTACTACTTACTCAGGAGCTTATTTACGTCACGCATGAGATGTTCCATTTCAAGTTGGATGGTTTATGTCTTTCTTATTATATACGTTACTGCCAGTGGAAAAATGTAATTCTTTTGACTGCTTCCGTCATGGTTTCTGTGAAGACAAAGGGAAGTAAAGTTTACGACATTATAAAAAAGGTCTCCCATGCTTTGTTCTTCAATTTGCGCCAATACCACATTTCAAATGCGTCTATCTTTTCTTTCATACGAGACCTCCATGTCCATGTTACCGAAGCAAACGTGAAAAGGAAGATGAGGGTATGCATTACTTTGATTTTTGTTTTATGGAATACGTTTCTGTTTCTCCAATTCTTCTTTTTTTTGCCATTTAACATCTTCTTGTGACTTGGTTGATATTTGTGATCCCAGATAAACAAACTCTTGCATAGTGTCAAGGTCACGCAACTCCCAAGATCTGTGCATCTGGCCTGATATGTCAACTATAATAATTTTTTTTTTCTTGCGGTTGATCTTAAGGCCGTAATCTGCACTAACTAGTTCAACCCTGTGCAAAAAGTCAGCGACTTCTTGTACATTGCCGTATAACGGGCACAAATTTTAAGCAATTTTTTTATTGTAGCAATTGATTGGTTGAAGCTAGCATCACATCGTAAGTCCAATCGCTTAGCCAGTAGGCTATCAATGATGATAAATAAGTTCAAAGAAAGTAAGGGTATATATGATAAGGAAAGACGAAAGGAAATCGTTTTGTCAAATAAAGAAATGGAATCCGCAATAAATAAAGGAAAGCACTCAAGGGTAGCATCGAAACCGCCGCAACTATTATCGAATTAGTCGAACGCGAAAAGCGACGCAATAATCGTCGTTCCGATCTCACGAGACGCAGTGTAACCCGGGAAATAAAACAAATATTGCTTTTACGCCGGGATTGTAAATCAAAATTAACGGCCTTAATATAGCGAGTGGAGCTCGGCTTAAAGCTTCCCGCTATGAAATATGCCCGCCGCCCGCCGCTCACTGTTAAAAATGGGATTAACCCATGATGGAAATAGTCCTGGTTGCATGCAATTCGGCACGGGAGGTAAGTCTTGGACGATGTAGACGTGTTACGTTTGATTTATAGCTCTATGACAACGTTTATGGTGTTTAATGGCGTAATTATACGTTAAGCTAGTTTTGTTATTATTATTTGAATTATAGCCAGTTGCTTTGTGATTGAATTAAAGGACGTAAAGAGGTTTAATATCTCAGAATATATTATATTTTAATGACGATTTTTTTCACATAAGAAAGCTACTAACTATTACAAATTTTATTTTATCTATACAAATAAATAAAATTGGAGTGTCTGTTTGTAATACTAAAATAATCGTTTAAAATAAAAATAAATAATTTTTTGTACAATTTTTGTTTGTCTGTATTTTTGTTCCGCTGATCAGGAATCCAAGTTCACGTTAAAAAGGCAAATATTTACTTTATTTATTATTAATAAATAACTTTGAAGCCATTGTTGAACCATTTATGATATAATATATTCAACGATCGAAGAATTAGTTGACTTGATAAAATATTTCAAATTGATTTCAAACATAACAATCAAATTTTTAACCACTAATATTTTAGATAATTGTAAGAATATTGTCGATAAATTTTAACACTTACCTCTGATTCTTTAGACACACATTGAGCGACATTGCTGGGTTCCAGATTAATAGAATCTCTGTGGACAAAATATAAATTTTAATTACTAAAATTTTCTAAGAAATGATTAATAAGTTTTAATTTATAATTTATTGTCTATTAATGAATGTATTATGAGAAATCATTCATGTATTTATATGTTAAAGTAAAATTTCTAGTAAAAAAAAAAAATCTAAATTTAAATACATCAGAAATGCCAATGTAATATACTCCACTCAAACATTTGGTGAGTTGAATAACATTATTTTATATTATTTGTTAAGGTAAACGTAAACTGCTTCGAAACAATAACTACTATAGTAGTTTAACGAACGATAAGTATTCAATTTTTTCCTTGTATAATTTTTTTTTAATTAAAAAATATAGTTATGTAACTTCACTAGTGTTTACTGCAATCTTGTCAACGTGGGTAAAGCTACGTAGCTGTACAAATATTTAAGTACATCATGCCTTATAACTTGAGTCTCCGACATCTTATTAAAATGAGAGTTGTTTGTACCTCATCCTGTTGGCAAGACGAAACAATATAACTGTGCCCTCAACTACTCTCACAAATTAACCTCCGTGTTCCAATTATGACAAAAAATCTAAGAATTTTACATATTCCGGTAACAAGAAATAACTACAGGCGAAACTAAAATATACTGCTTGTCAGTAAATTATTTAATATGATATCATTAGATATAAATCTAGATTTATTCTGCACAAATATTGTTAAGTTAAAAAGACTCTTAAAAGAAATATTTTTTGAACAACACTAGTATCTGTAATGTTACCATAATTGGTATTTGTAATGTCTAATCTCAAGTCTACCATATATTTATGTTATAAGTTAAAACTTAATGTAGTTTTATCTTTACTATTATTCTAGCTGTAAGTTTTCCAAAAACTAAAAAAAACTATCATTAGTTCTTTGCAGAATTTTTAATTTAGTTAAAATTAATTGTAGGTTATAAATAATTGGGATACGGATGGAGATACTGCCTTAGAGCTAGTGGCCAAGGCAGCATGCCCTCTGTGCGCTATTCTTAAATTTGTGTCCAACATAAATATGTGAATAGTACTACGCTGTATTGTAGAGCTTTACTGTATTATGCGATATGAAATTGGAGTTAGAATACGGAATTGTAAGCGATATTTTCAAAGTTCGTAGCGAAATATATACTGTGTTTACAGATTGGCGCTCTGCGGTTGCGGTCGGTCGGTAGATTGAAACTAATTTTCTACGTCACGACGAAAGCCGACCGGGCACCGGTCCATTGTGCTGATACTCTGTCAGATTTTCAAATGGACAAAATATACAAGGGGAAAGGAAATCGCTTTGTGGAATATGTTGTTAAATCGAGACGAATTCGTTGAGTCAATCGTGAAGCTCGCTGGATTTTTTATTTCGTATTGAGATTAATAGCTTTATAATGTTGTTCACTTTACTTACATTACTTGCAAGTGTTATGAATTCAATTCTCAGCCATTTACCTTAGTGTAATTACCTTAAATTCTTTATTTTATTTTCAGTTACACATTAAAAAGAAGTTTTAATTTACACATCGATGCACTATCGCATATTTTTTTACCAAGTAGACGTAATGAAATTTTTAACGAACAACCTACGCTGCCAATAAGTCATAGAATCTGACCGCAACAGTTTCACTGGATTTGAAAGGTGGCAGAGCTCTTAGGTTAGCATCAACCTCTATTGATAGGGCCACGGCGTAAGGACTCCCGAGAGGAAACCTGGATTTTGATTACTCTAAACGCTATATCATTCCGATCTGGGAAGGCTGAAACTTGGCTCGATCCGTAGCGTTTATCGGAAGACGAAATGTATTAAAAAATCAACATCGGAAAACTGAATTCTCTTTGATTCCAAGTCAATCGAGATTCGTATACCCGTTCGTCAATTGGAAGTCGAACGCTTAAACACTAGACTACTGTTATATCAAACTTAGGTGTAATAATTCATAATGTATCTCAGTTCCACAAACAATTAATTTCCTTTGCTATATTTTATGTGGGAAGTATAATTAGAAAAAAAAGGTTCTTTGTTTCTTTGTAAAAACTTACGGTACAGTTTCTTTGATTCGGCCCCGCCGCGTTAACTTTCCGGGAGATTGTTCTAAAGTAATTATCGGATTAATATACTTGGAACGTTCGGCGATTGTACAGACGTGAACTGTTTTGCGCTCGGAAACAATCAGAATTAAACAGAAGAACAATCAGGCTCACGTCTAAGTTTCTTTAACGGCACTTAGCCGAGAGCGCTCGCATAACTTCACTTGGAACTAATGCTTCGATTGGTCCATTTCGTTAATTATTCGCCACTTTACGTAAGTAGATTTACGGCCGGATTTTCTTTCTTGCCTTTTCACCGCGACACTTTTGCCCGTGACTGCCGGACGTATTCTGTGCCTTAATGGCACTTATTACGTATTTAAGAGCGCCAATTTACATCTCTTCATTATCATACTAATATATCTCCACGTCTACGCTTTACAATCGGAACAATTGTAATTAGCTATCGATAAATTATTACATTTTCAACCAACATCAGAAAGGAGGTTCTCAATTTTTCTTCCTTATGCTTTTATGTTAGTTACCTAATAAGTTACGAGGATGAACCCATTTTGACGATTCTTTTTCTTTTTTTTTGTTTCAAAGCTAGTACTTCAGATGTGGTCATTTTTTAATTTGGTCATAAATAAAATTATTTTTAAATTTGCATTAAGTATGTGTAATATGAAATACAAAGAGAGCGTCCGCGCGTGATAGAGTTTTAAGTTTGATTGGATTCGAAGTCGGTTTTTGTTTTTACTTGTAAATATGACCGACAGAGTTTTCGGTTCAATAAGCAATTTTCTTAAAATTATTGTAATTGTGCCTTGAAGACAAACTTAATTCAAAAGTTTCAGTTAATTTTAAATGCTTAGAAAATATTTAAAAAGCAGTATCTGCTACAAAGGGTTTAAATAACTCTTTTAATCAATAGTAAATAACTCTTGTCTTCAGAACTGAGATAAAACGGCCCACTCATGTGTTAAACTTCGGTATTGCGTCGACCATTTTACTGGTTCTTAAAATATAAAGTTCTGTGATTTACCTAGCGATTTTTCCTCCTTAATAGCGTCACAAAGAGCAATGAGCTTAAAACAACAAGGCGAAAGCCGAGACCGTAGCGGACTTCGGAATTTCGCCGACGGCGTTTCCCAGCCTTTTTCGTGTAACGACATCATGTTTAGAGAAAGGAAAACTCGCCGACAGTGAGAAAACTTTGATTATAGCTTCCACGAGTGGCCGTTCTTCCAACGATCGAGGTGATAGAGTCGAATATATATCTTTTTTATGGCTCTCTTTGATACTAATAAAACAAATTTAGCTTTTTCTTCCATTGGAAGAGTTCGGATAGCATGTGGTCTATTGCTTTTCTCGCCGCGCTACTGCAAAAGTTTGACCTTTTATGCGCGGCTTATTATATGTTTGCACGATGTTCATTTGTTGCGGTTAACTTGCAAATTTGCTTGTATAGAGGTTTTGCGTTTTATGCGGCCACCTTGTTGACTATCAAAAAGGTTTTACTACTTACTCAGGGAGCTTATGTAAGTCACGCATGAGATGTTCCATTTCAAGTTGGATGGTTTATGTCTTTCTTATTATATACGTTACTGCCAGTGGAAAAATGTAATTCTTTGACTGCTTCCGTCATGGTTTCTGTGAAGACAAAGGCAAGTAAAGTTTACGACATTATAAAAAAAGGTCTCCCATGCTTTGTTCTGCAATTTGCGCCAATACCACATTTCAAATGCGTCTATCTTTTCTCTCATACGAGACTTCCATGTAAATGTTACCGAAGCATACGTGAAAAAGAAGAAGATGAGGGTATGCATTACTTTGATTTTTGTTTTATGGAATACGTTTCTGTTTCTCCAATTCTTATTTTTTTTGCCATTTAACATAGTCTTGAGACTTGGTTGATATTTGTGATCCCAGATAAACAAACTCTTGTATAGTGTCAAGGTCACGCAACTCCCAAGATCTGTGCATCTGGCCTGATATGTCAACTATCATCAATTTTTTTTTCTTGCGGTTGATCTTAAGGCCGTAATCTGCACTAACTAGTTCAACCCTGTGCAAAAGGTCAGCGAGTTCTTGTTCATTGCCGTATACCGGGCACAAATTTTAAGCAATTTTTTTATTGTAGCAATTGATCGGTTGAAGCTAGTATTCGAAACCCATCCATCACATCGTAAGTCCAATCGCTTAGCCAGTAGGCTATCAATGATGATAAATAAGTTCAAAGAAAGTAAGGGTATATATGATAAGGAAAGACGAAAGGAAATCGTTTTGTCAAATAAAGAAATGGAATCCGCAATAAATAAAAGGAAAGCACTCAAGGGTAGCATCGAAACCGCCGCAACTATTATCGAATTAGTCGAACGCGAAAAGCGACGCAATAATCGTCGTTCCGATCTCACGAGACGCAGTGTAACCCGGGAAATAAAACAAATATTGCTTTTACGCCGGGATTGTAAATCAAAATTAACGGCCTTAATATAGCGAGTGGAGCTCGGCTTAAAGCTTCCCGCTATGAAATATGCCCGCCGCCCGCCGCTCACTGTTAAAAATGGGATTAACCCATGATGGAAATAGTCCTGGTTGCATGCAATTCTGCACGGGAGGTAAGTCTTGGACGGTGTAGACGTGTTACGTTTGATTTATAGCTCTATGACAACGTTCATGGTGTTTAATGGCGTAATTATACGTTAAGCTAGTTTTGTTATTATTATTTGAATTATAGCCAGTTGCTTTGTGATTGAATTAAAGGACGTAAAGAGGTTTAATATCTCAGAATTTATTATAGTTTAATGACGATTATTTTCACATAAGAAAGCTTCTAATTACTACAAATTTTATTTTATCTATACAAATAAATAATTTTTTGTACAATTTCTGTTTGTCTGTCTGTTTGTTCTGCTCATCAGGAATCCAAGTTCATGTTAAAAAGGCAAATATTTACTTTATTTACTATTACTAAATAACTTTGAAGCCATTGTTAAACCATTTATGATAAAATATATGCAACGATCAAAGTATTAGTTGTCTTGATAAAAGATTTCAAATTGATTTCAAACATAACAATCAAATTTTTAATCACTAATATTTTAGATAATTGTAAGAATACTGTCGATAAATTTTAACACTTACCTCTGATTTCCCTTTAGACACACATTGAGCGACATTGCTGGGTTCCAGATTAATAGAATCTCTCTGTGGACAAAAATATAAATTTTATTTCTAAAATTTTCTGAGAAATGATTAATAAGTTTTAATTTATAATTTATTGTCTATAAATGAATGTTTTTTGAGAAATCATTCATGTATTTATAGTGTTAAAGTAAAATTTCTAGTGAAAAAAAAATTCAAATTAAATACCTTAGACAATTAAATGTATATACCACTCAAACATTTGGTGAGTTGAATAACATTGTTTTATATTATTAAAAAACAAATTTAATAAACTACAAACGTAAAACAAAGAAGTCAGTTGATGTCACATGATGAGATACTCACATCGCAGTGTGATGCACTTATGTTGTTCATGTTGAGACGAAACAGTCGGTCCCTGAAATGAAACGGTACGTCAAAATTATCAATCGTAAAACCAGAATATTGGGTACGGTAATGAACTATAAAAAGATATACCAATTTACTCGGAACTTTAGTTTATGATGTAAGTATGGGCGTGTAACAATGTTGCGTGGAAATTGTAATGAAATGTTTATGTCTGATCGTTTTATTGCTCAAAATGTGGCGGTAACCTTATTGTTGTATATAACGTGGACTAACTCATTCGATACTATATTATTTACAAAGACTGCAAGTTAGTGTAGTTTTTACAGACCCAGCCCTGTAGTTCTGGGCTCTCAAGAATAAGACTACGGTATCCCATGCCTGTCGTATAAGGCGACTAAAGGGGCCTCGGGTTCACTGGGCGACAAGGGTGGGGCCTGAGTCGTCCACCAAAGTGGACCCGGGAAGAAGGCGACATCGGCTGGCCCGTGTAGCCTTGCACTATGAGGGCACAGAGGGGAGGGAATAACCTCCCCCGGGACGTGCTCTCCTTGAGCACAGTGCAGAGGGGCTCCGGTGCGTTCCACTGGAGATCCCGGAGCCCCTCGTCATGCACCGAGGAAAGGGCCACTGGGAGGTTTTAGTGGGTAAAACCCCACATAACCGCCGCCTTCCCCAGAAGGCGGGTATCTTTTGAAGATATCCTCCCCGTTAACAAAAAAAAAAAAAAAAGTTTTACAGACCAGGGTAAAAGGTCATTGTTTAAATAAGTCCAATCAATTCCTTAGAACACACACTATGATGTATGCCATAAAATATTCATTAGTATACTTTATTTACAATATATTGACCTAATTTGTGGTGATAGCCAGTTAAGAAGATTTTTTTAAAACTATTTAATGCTATAAGTAAAGAAGCAAGGAATATCTTTGTTCTTGAGATGAAGATTAGAAGATTTCCTTTATTTACACAATTTTGAAATGTTTTCATTAACTATCATTTTTAAGCAAAAAGGGCTTCAATTTTTTACAAGAGTACTCACTAATGATTACAAATCAATAAGTTTCATGTCTAAACGTGTTAACGTGTGATGATCGAAGTGATAGGAAGTAATAATGAAGATTACGGTTACGAATGTAGAATTATAATGTTGGCTTCCCATCTTTGTCTATCACTAAAGGCAAAAGATTAATTTATCGACAGGTATTTCATGCGGGTCGTCACCCCGCCCTAAATCTGACATGAACGTTAATAAAACGCACGTTTTAATCTATATAGATAACCACATAAAAACAATGACTAAATTTTTTATCATTGAGATGCTCTTGACTGCCATCTAGGTATATTTTTGGGAACTAAAACCGCAAAAACATAACATCTTTTATATCAGTCCCTGATTTTTTGCTTTATATTTTGGTGTTTGAAGACTTAATTAAATTGCTTTGTTAAAACTAAATTAATAAGAATGAAAAATATAAATTTAGAAAACAATACTTACATAGCGCCGACATAAAGAGCATCGCGTTTCGAATCCATAAAGAAGGTTCTATAATAGAGAGAACCGCAAGAAAATTCTCGAACATGATCTGAAACAAACGAAAATAGATGTTAAAGTCACTTCATATTTAATTTTATTATAAAAACACATGTATTGCAGTTAATTTTGAAGTCCCAAGATTTTATAAAATGTATGACTCAAAAAGCATTAGCACATGTTATGATATTCTTTACGTACGCAAGACGGACACTTTAGCGCTAGTGACAAACCACTGCGGTTTATACAGCGTTAAATTATATATAATTTCCTTAGTGTAAAATTGTATTCTTAATAAATTATAAAAATATATGAATGATCAAATCCAGGAAAGTAAGGGTTAATGTATAATGATAGTCAGTAATTAAATTAGTATCCGAACCGTCTTATCGTCTTCTAGGTTCATTTCAGTCTTAGTAAGTTTTTAATACAGTCTCTATATCAGCGGGTATTTTTAAATAAAATTGATGCTCTAAGAAATCTGCAGTTTACGTTCATGAATTAAACAACCCTCGCCATTACATTAGATTTCCACGACCACAAATCCACAGATAAAAACAAAGAATGAATGTGATGAGAATTCTCGCTTTTACTAATGATTATTAATGATTATCTGTCAAAATGCTGGGACTCGACTTTCTGACTACCGTGACAAAAATTGAGGACAGCGGTATGGAGGCAGGTCGTCGACACTTTAGTAAAGGCGCTTCAAGATAAGCATGACCTTTAGTAATGAAGAACACGATTTTTTTTGGACGAACTACTACACAGTTGGCCAGAGAAGCTGGCCTTTACTGCTTCACCGGTTAGCTTAGCCTGAACCTCTAATAGGTAGTAACTCGACACATGGGTCCTCCCCTGAGAGGTAACCTCGGCTGATCCGAGGGCGCCCGAGAGGGCCGAACCACGACTCGGTCGGTAGCTATCTTATTGGCAAGAGACTATTGGGACAATCTAAGCTAAACTAACTTTTATGCCACCAGAACATGATGAATAAATCATAAACATTTTTTACTAAGAATTATCGTGTGTCATCAATCATTGGCATCAACATATATAGTCATTACGTAGTCCAAAGATTTTAATATAATGTAAAATTTGAAAAAAGTAAATTAATATAATATAGTGATTGATATCAAGAAGGATTTCCCAACGTAAGTCGATCGTGAAATATTTTCACTAATAAATTGTCCGTATTGACATGGGATAAAGGAGATTTTTCGTAAACATGACACAGATCAAAAGGTTGTTGAGTAGGGGTCGTACACTCTTAGATACGGTTGAGTCTCGCGAACAAAGATTAGAAAATAGATAGCAAAGAGTTTTCTATGACCGTATAGAGCTTAATATCTGGGTTTAGTTGTTGAGGTGTTTGTGAGATCTTGTCATTTTGATTTTAAATGTATTTAGAGTTAAAGTTAGAGTTACAGCCTTTATATATATTATATATATGTCCCACTGTTGGGCGCAGCCCTTCTATGTAAAGAGAGTAAAAAGGGCATAGTCCGCCACGCGGCCCTATTGCGGATTGGAAGACTTCACATGCCTTAGAAAAATCTTCTAAGACATGTTTTTGTCCTCGCATGTTTTTCTTCACCGCCAAGCGCGTGGTAAATTAGCATATAAAATTGCAACAACAAATTTATTGGTGCCGGCACCGGGGATCAAACTCGGGTTGCTAGCGTACTATGCAACTTGAGCCAACCGCTCGGACACTGAGCCACCACGGCTTTACTTAAAAGTATACTACAATATTTTATGTATAAAATATATTACAAGAACATATTTTTTTAATTTGTAAATATACATACATATAAAAATACATAAATGTCACAATCATATTTTATTTGTGTGACAGAACGTGTCACTGGGAAAGTTAATTTAAATATTATTATTATAATTAATTATGATTAAGAGATCTAGAAGTCACATGATGATACATCTAAATTTTGTTTCCTTAATTAAAATTAATGAAGATATGATAAGCATAGATTACCCTATCGATTCCTAATCTATATAATAGCGCCATATTTGCAGGACAGCTGGAAGAAACTGGATGAGAGCATCCGAGGATTGTGCCCAGTGGCATGTTTTTGGAGAGGCCTTCGTCCAGCAATGACCTGTTGCAGGCTGATGATATTTCTTGATTAAAGAATAAATTAAAAAGCCGTTGAATAAAATAGCTGCTATTTGATTTTTGAACCCATGAGTTCGGCTATTACTACTTATTAATGAGAAACATATATAAACGAATTACGAAAGTATTTCATTATACGAAACATTGAGGGTACTTTTTAATTTTTTTAGACTTACTCTGGGTTCACGTATATCGCGTGTCCCATTTAACGTTTCGGGTGTCTACAGACCGGGAAGGGCAAATTTCGGGATTGAGTCACGCACGAAACCGACGTCTAGTTTTATAACCACTAACTTTAGGAACCAATGTTACTGCAACAACCAACTGCTAAACAAATTGTAACGGAACGTGACGTCCGTGCAAGTTCATTTTATTTTACGTGTGTGATGTACAAGGCTCTTTATTTAGGAAAATCAATACTAATAAACAGATATAAGACTTTACACACACTTTAATGTTCTTTAAATATTTATAACAATGATAATTTGGAAAAAATGGTTGTCACAGGGAAAATCGCCCACGCTGGAGATTATTATTAATAGTATGTGTAAATATTAATATATATATATATATATATATATATATATATATATATATATATATATAATATAAAATAAAAAAAGAGAAGACCGCCTATTGCGCATGCAATTACATCGACAAATGTGAAAATTGTATATTTATTAATTCTGTGATGTATTTTTTTTAATTGTTGTGAAATAAAGTATATTTAATCATTCATTCATTCATTCATAAATAATGACTGACAGATTCTCCGCATAAGTTACGAGCTACGAATTTTGTGTTCAATGCTCCAATTCCTGGGTTAAAGTCGAATTCTACTTTCGGACGACCTCTTGTAAATAATAATAATATCATTTCTTTTCTGAGTCTGACAACCTTGCCACGCTTTAGTGAATAGGCGCCTTTACGATCTTTGTGTGTACTCCGCGAAGTTTTAAAACGCAAACGTCTTGCATGACATAGCGCGGCGCGGAGATGGCGCGAAAGACTTCAATGTGTTCCCTATTTGCATGGAGTCTCGCGTCTATATAGAATGCATTTTTCACGAAGTCAGACGTCACTGTCTGTTAGTCTACGCAAGACTTGCTGCAAGCTGCGGAAACTGGAATAGAATACTGGCGAATTGTAACTTTTATTATTAAGTCTTAGCCTTATTGTTGTTCAATTTAGATTTATATTAAGCAGTCTTTTCCAAGTATGCAAATATAATTTAATCTTTTTTTTTTCGAAAATATTACCAACATTCTTGTTAACTCTTCCAACTTTTTTTTTGTTCACGTGGAGAAAATCTTCAACAAGATACGGGGTATCCATCTGGGGGGAAGACGGCGGTTATGTGGGGTTTTTACCCACTAAAACCTTCCTGGCGACCCTTCGTCGATGCATGGTAGGGGCCTCCGGGATCTCCAGAGGAACGCACCGGAGCCCCTCTGTTCTGTGCTCGTCGTAGAGCACGTTGCGGGAGGGAGATTAATCCCTCCCCCCTGTGCCCTCGCAGTGCAAGTCGACACCGGCTAACTGATGTCGCCTTCTTCCTGGGTTCACTTTGGCGGCCGACAGAGGCCCTCACCCTTGTCGCCCAGTGAACCCGAGGCCCCTTTTAATCGCCTTCTACGACAGGCAGGGGACTCTTCTAACAAAGCTTAACCTTATGTCGGGCAGACCTAAACCATTATGTTATTGACTCTTGAAAATTCATTGATCTAAAAAAATTTAACACAAAATTTTATATAAACACTTTCCATTAGTAATATCCAACAGAACATTTCTATTTTAAAATTTTAACGTCCATTTGAAATAAAATGTAAATAGAAATTGCGATACATCGATACAATAAAATGTCTATGAACTCTAAATACACGATCAAACCCTAAAAAAGCTAGACAGACTTAATTTTATTTCAAAAGCATTCGCTTTTATAGTACTGAATTACGAAAGGTCTTCTATGATCTCACAGCTCTAATATTTAGAAAATGTAAATAGATACACGTTCAATGAATTTTAATACAGTATCAAGTCTTCTTACGATATTTCTTTAACAGTTAAGCCGTCAGCCACCTCTCTGACCTTATGGCTCCCAAGTCGAACGAAAGGCAAAAGAGCTTACGGCTCACCTGATTTTAAGTGATCAACGTCACCCATAAACATACACAACATCTAAGAAGCTGCAGGTGCTTTGTCGGACTTGAGTAGGCTCGTTTCTTGAGGATTCCAAAAACGCACAATTTCGGAAAAATGTGACAGTTTATTCCATAGGTAGATAGGTGCAAGAAAGTAACACGGAAGGTAGAAACGGTCCTGGAACGCCTACAATCAGGATGGTGTCGGTGTATTTTGGTATTCTGCCATGATGTACGATGGCTGAGTAGATTCCTAACAATTTCCATGATAATTGCGATAGAGAATTCAAAGAGCAATTAATTATACATTAGATACCATTAATTCCCATTTATAGTAGTAGTGGTATATATATACATAGAGTTCTCTGGGTTGTGGCAAAATTTATTTTAGTTAATTAGTATAAACCACGCAACGGATTTTTCTGTTCCACAAAAAACACAGAGTAAGACCAGACATGAAGCATGAATGTGTTGAAACTTTTGCGCATTTGCCGGTGATTAAGCCGCCAAAAGACACAAATCTCTTCAATTTCCTTCATCTTATCAAAACTCTCTCTCTTCCATTGGTCCCACGTGGGTCAGTTTTCCGGATTTTCGCTTTCCACTTCGCTCTGTCCACGACATCGTCTTTGGTGATGTTGCACTCCCTTATGTCTCTCGACAGCACACTCTCCCACCTTGTCTTGGGTCTTCCTCTGGACCTTCGACCGGGAAGGGAAAGTTGTAGCGCGAGATTCCCTAAGTAGTCGGGGGGCCTTCTATTAACGTGTCCATACCATCGTAGCCTACTCTCCTGCATCTTGTGGGCATTGTCGCGTACACCCAGGCTTCCTCGCACAAATTCGTTGCGAGGAAGCCTGGTCGCACATCCATCTCAACATTTTCATTTTTTATTAAATCCTAATCATCATCATAAGTTATTAAAACTGATTAAAATAAATCTTTTGTGTTTAATAGTAACAGCAATTATTACTTATATGTCTCACTGTTAGGCACATTCTTTCTCTTTCAAGAGAGGGCATAAGGGCGTAGTCCGCCACGCGGTCTTAATGCGGATTGGCAGGCTTCACATGTCTAGGAATTTTGTAAGACAGGCAGATATCACCGTTGAGTACGTGCTAAATAAGCACTAAAAAGGCAACCAACAATTTGATATGTGCCGTCACCGTGGAATGAACTCGGCTTGCGTATAGTACCGTATCGACCGACCGGACACTGAGCTATTCTGTCATAAATAAATGTGATACAATCAATAAACATTTTAATTTTTACAATTGAATTTTAAGGCATAAAATAAATATATAATGCATAATATGCAAAGAAATATCTTTTTTATTAACTTTTATTACAATATTAAAAAAAAACTCGGGATGTTTTTTTTAATATTGCAATACAAGTTATTATGTTAAATAACATTTGTGGAAAATTGCTTCTAGATATTTTCCCGAGGATGAGATATCCGCCACTAAGATGTCTACATATTTAAGGTTCTGCGGTCTGAACCTAGTCCGCTATTGTGACGTCTGCTCGTATCAAATATTCAGTAACGTTACATTTTGAATTTTGTGAGGATAAAAATAAATAAGTTATTCGACAAGGGACAATTTTCCGTCTAGATTCAAGTGATTGTTGAGAAAATAATATATAATTTATAATATAAGCTCTCAAGTCCTTTTTACCATAGCGGGGAAGACAGACATTGTTGCTTTCCGAGCATCGAGCACATATGACAGGTAGTGAGCCCATCGGTAAAAACTTCAGCAGGTGATTTTTGTGTTTAAAAATTGTAAGAAAGGTAATTCAATGCAACTAGCCTCCTGTCTGAAATTCGATCCCGCGACCATTAGGATGTAATTTGAATTCTTTAGCCACCAGGCTAAACATGTTAATAATGTATTAAAATGTCCATCATTACATAAGATATAGCTGATGTTACATAAGTCTATTACAAAATTTTTAGTTGCGTACGTTTTTATTAGCAATATTAACAAACTTTATGTAGATAAACATAGAATATTTTCGTCAGACAACAACTTTATAACCGCAATTATTGCCAGATAATTCCAGAGAAATATCGCACAAAATACTATATCATGTAGTATTAGTAAAACGTTTTACCAATAAGTATCACATGGTCAGTGAGTTATCCTACGGCCTAAAATACTTCCCTCTACACTTTGTTCATGTTACTAAAAAGCGTTAATAGCCTAATGGTATACGAACTGCGAAACGTAACGGTTTGAATCAACCATTCTACTATTTCACCACTTCCTAGCACATGGTTAAGCTTTATTGCAATAGAATGTTAGTAATGTCCTTCCTTCTTCTCTCTTCGTCGAAATAGCATCCTCAACTTTTTTGATGATAAGCACATTGGTTTGTCTCTTTCCGCCCATTAAAGAAATCACACCGCTAGACGGTTCAATTACTGGATTAGAATAAATGCCGGTATAATATACAGTTTTATTACGTCAGTAGAAGATTAAAGTGTACCCTAGCCTCGTGGGTTTTTAATCTAGAATCAGGTACTAGCAAGGCTGTTTTACATAAATGGCAAATTTACCTCATATTTTCACACAAGAGAAAACGTTGCCTAGGATTTTGTTTGAGGTTGCAGGTAAGGCTATAATTAGTGAGGGTCGTGGTATATCAAGATTCTAGTGAGTCTAACTCGACACGCGATCGCTTCAGCCAGTTACACGACAACGCGGCAGTGGATCTGATAATACCAGCCTATTGTTTTAATTTGTTTGTTTTTTTACTATGTAATCAACGTAATTAATTTCGTGTACCTAGATTATTCCATTACGATATCTATAGCGTGTTACATATGCGTATCGTATTGTGAAATTTTCGTTTAATATCGGAACGTGTTTCTTATGTTGCTTGTTAACATGATTTATTACGGTCGTGTGTACTAGGAACCATGTTCGAAATTTTTTTTTTGCGTCAAATGCGTAATGAAATAGCCTTTTCGGTTTGTGAATTTATGTATATCAAACTGGACTTGATTGGGGTAATTGTTTTATCGCATGAGCACGGTCACATCGGTCAGGTGGGGGTCGGTTGTAAGTGGGGTAAAAGGAGGGGGGTGTACGTGGAGCCTCACAGCTGGAGCTACGAGGAAGAATGTTATAATAAGCTTGCTGGCGTTTTAAAGATGTTATCAACGAAATTATTTTGGTCAAGGATAGTTTGAACAAACAACTTGTATTGTGTGTGTAACTTTGACTTGTCAGGCGATGAATCAATACATTTTTGGTATTGTTATCATTATGTTAACATCTTAATTGCTACCTCATATAATTCTGAAAATATATTAATATTAGAAATATTATTGTCGTAACATTTGCACTGAACTTTAAAAAAATATTTTTGACATATTGGAAGCAAAAGTAGTCATAATCAAATCATTCATTCAATAGTAAAGTAAGTATTATCTAATTTGTAAATAATTAAGAATAGCTGTTTTGTGCGTTATATTGTAAGTGCTACCAACAATTTAAAAATATAAAATGCATAACAGTAACAAATTTCCCTCGCGACTACATAATATAAGATGGTAATTTTCTACACCCCAGAAATATCACTACATACAGCCCAATTCGAACCATAAACAATATTATAGTTTATAGAAGTCATTGTAGTATTATTATTATTGTGTATATATGTTTGTGTATCTGATTGGACATACGAACTCTCCACGATTATGTATACGTAACTGTATTGCAGTTTGAAGGGAAGTTAAAATCGCCGCCTAGATTCCGGGGAAACAATTCATTGTCGTGAGCACAGTGAGCTTGTTACAGATTTTATTTATTCAAAGTTAAAGTTTTCTGTAAAAAGCGTATAAGGGCATAGTCCGCTAAGAGGCCCTAGTGCGGATTGGCAGAGTTCACATGACACATGAGAGATGTGAAGTCTGAAATGTAGGTTTCCTCACGATGTTTTCTTTAACCGTCGAGTTCGTGGTGAATCGACACATAAAATTGCAATAAATAATTTCATTGGCGCCGGCATCGGGGATCGAACTCGTGTTGCCAGCGTACTCAACTGAAGGCGACCGCCCGGACACTAAGCTACCACGGCACTTTAAAAATAAAGAAAAATAGACAAAATACAATTAAAGGAATATGGACAAACGTGACATGATGCCAGCATATTCAAAAAAATCAATAACATTGTATAGGGATTTCCCGTTCATACATCAAGCACGTAAACCGTGACAACAAGTAATAGGACGTTTGCACAAAGCGTTTCTTAAACAAATCGCTCAGCATCGTTACGTTTGATGGATTACAAGGCGATTACAAGCCGTCAGGAAATCCGCGCATTTTTCATTTGGCAATTGCTACCATAAGCCCGATATCAAAATATCGTTCTACACGGCACCGATTAGATTAACGGCACACAATTGGCTTACATGGAAACTTTGCCCCATTAGCTTTCTGTAATACCTATTCCGTGGATTGGATTAATTCGGAACAGCCCCGCGGGTGCTCGCCTTTCGTGCCGCTATGTCTCCACAATAACAAAGTCTAAATTAAATATTAGCCGGAATACTACAAATAAAAGAGTTCATTGTACCGTCATAAAGAAATAATTGGAGGGAATTGGATCGAAAAGGTTATGTTTTGTAGTAACATTCAATGTTTTAACGCAATTCATTTGCAGTTTTTTTTCTTTTAAAGCGAAGCTAAATGTATTATTCAACATTCATACATAGTCGTACTTCAGATAAATTAGATAATTAGAGATAAATGTTAGCAAATGATTCTTTTGGACCTAAGAAAACGAAAAATAGAAAGCTACTTAGTGTTAGCTGGGATTTGAATTCCTAAACACTGGTCGACCAATTAGCCACTAGGGCATCACTTTTTATACATTATAAAATAGTACAATTATGATTCTTTTGTGAAACAAATATATTAACGAGTAAAAACAAAAACAGACTTGAAATCGAATCAAACGTCAAACGCTATTATGCGCGGACGCTCTCTTTGTATTTCCGAATTACCTTAGTAAAATACGTATTATCGAAATCGGTTGGCGTGATATTGCGATATTCGTCCATTTGTCGTGCACATATTAAATTCAAATTTAAGGGTTATGAGTATATAGATTTTCACGAAGCAACAGCTTTCAAATAATAGAAGAATGATCAAAATCGGATAACCCAGTCGAAAGTTATAAGGTAACAAACATAAAAAAACATACGGACGAACTGACAACCTGCTTCTTTTTTGAAATCGATAAAAAAATAAAAGAGAGAAATCTTATCACACATCGTGTAAACGAAATATCGACACAAGTAGCAAATGCGCGTTGTAAGAAGCCGAGGCGGAACTGTATTAGTTCGGTTAAGATACAAGATTTCAGTCACGATCTCGCTGAACACTGCGTCACTCAGGCGACGGCAACTCTATGGGAGTTAAGCGAGTTAATCGCAACACGTGTACGGATAATATAACGTGCTTCTATATTTCGACATGTCTAAAGTTTCGATTTCACGTTAGCTATGGGTGCTATAGTAATACATATTATCTAGTATGGTTTTTATTATTAAAGGTACTATATATATTAGTACGATATAATTAATTTTATTTGCAATCCTTGCTAACTTTTTTCTTTTTTTTTTGTTACCGAGGAGGAAATCTTCAAAAAGATACCCCGCCTTCTGGGGGGAAGGCGGCGGTTATGTGGGGTACCCACTAAAACCTCCCCGGTGGCCCTTCCTCGGTGCATGGTGAGGCTCCAGGATCTCCAGTGGAACGCACCGGAGCCCCTCTGCACTGTGCTCAAGGAGAGCACTTCCCGGGGGGGAGGTTACTCCCTCCTCCCTGTGCCCTCGCAGTGCAAGGCGACACGGGCCAGCCGATGTCGCCTTCTTCTTATTTTATATACTGAATAATCTATACATATAAAAGAAAAAGTTTGTGGGTATGTTCCATATAGGCTCCGAAACGGCTAAACCGATTCCATTGAAACTTTCAGGGAATCTTCACATTGGCCCGGCGTGTAATCCTGTAAAGTTTGGTGACGATCGGAGCACTCCTCTTTTTGAACTGTCAAATACATCTTTTATTTACTATGATGATATTCTATTGTTTTATAACCCAAATTTGTATTGACACATGTATTGTGTATATTTTGTCATTATGAACCATATCGAAGTACCCAATGGAGTATACTGAAGTATAATAAGGATTTTGAAGTATTCAAGGTAAGTTATAGCGCCGCGAATGTATACTTTTACTGATGCTGCTGATATGTACATAATATGGGTGTAGGTAATGATCTTCAACCGCTCGAGAAGAGAATAGAAGAAAATCGATCCCGTGAGAATACGGAGAGAAATGAATAATTTAATATATTGTGAGAGTTAAATTAAATATTTAATGAAGTAAGTTTATTGTTTAAATAGATATACATTAGTATTGAATAATAATGCATCCAATTTTGGCGGTATAATAAAATAAACTAGTTTCTAAAAATTAACATAATAAAGAAAGACTAACGTTGTTGGCATAGTCTGGTATTATGTGGAGGAGAGATGGCAATGAATAGTTGAAAGGAACTCTCTTGCTGTCAGAAAAATCAATAAGCTCTCACATCTTTTAAATCTTTGTCAACTCATTTTTCTATTTGTAAGTTTTCTGTTTATTCTAGAAATCATCTTATTCGTGGGAAAGCACCCTACCTAGTCGTAGTTCAACTCTCTCGGCTGAATCAGAATGCTTATCCGTAACAAAGTAATCGCCTAAGTTGAGGTTACCCCTCACCGGAGGACCCCTGTGTCGAGTTAATTTAATAGACAGTTGAGGTCATATAAAAGAGATCTAAGACCTATGCCACCTTTCCATTCTGTGAAACAGTCAAAGTCAACTTCTCTGACTAATATGTGTAAATTAATAAAACATTAAAACCATTTCGTATAGGCGTGTATTACGACGATGGTTCAAATCAATAATCGAATCTGCGACTATATGTTACGTAGATCCTACGCCATTCAACTTTTGCTTTATAAATATAATGACATTATTTATCATGCATATCACTCTATTTATTAAAACCTTACCGAGTTGATAGAATTTAAGAGCGATTAAAAGAGTGTCGTAAAACGAGATCAAGTAATCTTATACGAGCCGTAATAAAGTATTAACGCAGTACGTCTCGTAATGCCTTCACCCTCTCAACCAACTCATATTTTAAGCAAGAGAATGTTTCGAGTTATCTCTCGTACCGGGACGGATGTGAAGTTTGATTTGTTTAACAATTTTTCTCTTTATTTAGCATATCTATGTTATTAATATACAGATACATTTATTATTCATAATTAAAAAAACAGCCCTACGTATTTTTAAACTGTAAAAGCAAGCGCTAATTGCTTCGAATCGAATTTACTTGGTCCCATATATGACAGGGAGTGATACATATATACATACCAACAGTTGGCGCTGGCCTTCTCACCAAAAGAGTATAAGGGCATAGTCCGTGACGTGATCCTAGAGCGGATTGGTGGACATCACATGTTTTAGAATATTGACTAACAAACAAATTCATTGGTATCGGGAGTCGAGCTATAAACCGAGTACAAGTTTTAGCTTGTGATTTTAAGATACTAGGCAGCAACATTGTCTATACGCCAGCTTGGAATCTAATTTCGAACTATCATATAGGAAGTGGAGTATTTAGCTTGACTGACTGAGCTCTTATTTCTATTTTTGTTTATACTTTCTAAGCAAGTGCTTGACCACGATCTCACCTGATGTTAAGTGGAAATGCAGTCCTGGATTGTAAGGCGCACTGGCTTAGTATTGCCTATTCACTCTACTTTTGAAAATACCCACATTGTAATCGAAAGGATAGATAGACGCGGACAAACTTTTCCCTTGCTGTAATGAAACACGAAGCTAAGCGCTTCGTTATGGTTTGAGAGATGTTCACAACAAAAGGATGAAATCCCGCAGTGCATCTAGAAGTCCGATGGTGGAAAGGGGATGGGGGAATTAGATCATGTAGTTCCTGAGCACACTCTCCAAAATGCAATCTGTAGAAAACCGAAAGGCTAACTACCATACCATAGTGCTCAAGACTGAGCAGATTGGTTTCACCTGCTAATTGTATTGTGTACTTACTGTCACAATTTAAATATTAATATAGAAGGTTTAATTTTTGTTTCATCAGATGCACTGGATACGATATGTGAAATTAATAGTGCCTTATTTTAGTTACAAAAGTTTTCCCCTATTCAAACCAGTGTGGTAGACAGAGACACTACTTTCAGCAAGATACACCATACACGAAATACAAATCTTAGTAAGCGTTTGGACATAAGAATTACACGTGACTCGTGCTGTAATAAATGCTTATTATAATACCTTACATTAGAGTAATTAATAATAGTTGTAGGTTTCAGCTTTCAACGTGTAAAATAATTGGCCTCATTAAAATAAATAGCAACCTACACCTCTGCCAAGAATGTTAGTCAATTAATTAGACAGTGAGACAAGTGCTTGGAGGTACATTTATTTAACACGACGCCTCTGTGTCACTAAGCGGGTCCCGCCAAGACTGACAGATTACCTGAATTCCGCCCTTTAATGCTTATTAACTTCGGTTTATAAATTCAGTACACGTTTCCGTGATACGCATGTCATAACACGTCTTCGTACGAACTTTGTGTTACAGCTACAATAATTTACATTTCATGCTAACGGCACATTATGTGTTGAAAATACCCAACATTGTTCGCTGGAAAAGTTAAAAGAACAAATATGTTGAAGTAATTTTTGGTCGATTGCTTCTGTTTTTGTTGTATTTAGAATTACATGGTTTTTAGAAGTACTTGTATAATTTTTAGTACTTTCAACAATGAGTTAATGATCCGCGCTAGACTTAAATTCAATTGTTATTATGCCACAATCTTTATATCTAATATAACAACGCGTTTAGGGTTTTGTTGGGGCTGCCCCGTTTCTGTAGTTCGCGGATGCACAGGTGGCTTGCTTTTACAATGCGCAAGAGGTGTGCATCTCCAACAGCATCCTGAGCATGATCGCTCAAAGGCTTGACTGTGTTTATGTAAACAGATTCTGCGCCATCTCACATGGCGGATAAGGGTAAGGTATACATATATATAAGCATAGTCAAGCCGTTAGTATAATTTAATCTTATTTAGTCTAAAGTTATTATTTAATAGTTATTCTATAGTTCTGTTGTAAATTCTAATAATAGTATAATGTAACGATGAGTTTAAGTTACTTGATTTAATAAATAATAATTATTATTATTTACTCCACTAATTTACTTTTGTGTCTAATTTAAAAGGGCGTCTTTGTCTCGGCCATTACTGTTTGTCATTTACAAGATATAAGATGATATTTAACGTATAATCTGTTGTTTTAAAGCGAAGAATGTAACCACAGTGTTACGCAAAAGCAAGACATCGGCTATGGGCGTTTTGTCGCCTGGTATTATAAAATAAAACCAGCCTTGGAGAGCAGATTCCGTTCTTGTAAATAATAAGCTTTAAGAGATGATCAAAAGCTTTACTTCTCTTTTATAAGTTTATATTTAGACGTAAAATCCAGTTCTATTATCCACTTCATTGTCTTTAAAAGTTATATTACGGTTTCGAATCAAGCGTTAAATCCTTCGATCCAATTTTAGTGCTACAAACGAAGGGGTATAAAACCCTAATGTTTATTTTATGGGTTATATAATAAAAACGTCGATTTTCTCTGCTCGCAGAATATATCTGTTAGTCATTGTAATCCTTTTACCATTCATCTACGTAGACACGAAAAGGCTTTTCCCGGTGGCGCGGACTAATTCCGAATGCACCTCCAATCGTAAAAGATGTCGTAAAGAAACGGGTCTCCCCTCGAAATGCACGGGAATCAAGGAACAAATACTTGATTTCTTATTGGCTTCTACCCAGACACAGATTGAAAATTCGCCATAAAGACATTGGGACACGCCTGGTCGGATTAAAGGGGGGGTAAAGTAATAAAGAAAACTTTCGCGACACCGTATTTTTACCAAATGCTCTCTTGAAACTTTAGAGCCTTTATTAGGTTGGTATTAGTTTAGGAGCGAAGCCGTGGCGTGAGAATCGTGTCGCTGGATAGGTCATTTTTATTCAAGGACTTTTTCCAAACCGATCTTTCGTAACGCCTGAAAGAGCATGTTGTAAGCCGAAATAAAAGAAGTTTTCTTTCTACGTTTGTTGCCAAATTCATTAATATTTCATCTATTGGAGATTTATTAACAGATACACGTTTTATATTAGAATTTAAAATCTGTAAAGGTTTTTAGCCCATTTAAGGTCTGACACGTACGGCTTAGGGACTGTATTGGCATTATAACGAGATTTCGATTTTAAAAATATCTCACGTTTCTATTTCCAATCACCGTGGGGAGAGATTAAGCTTGATATGCAGGTTAATCATAGATTATACTCCCCAGACAGAATACCAGTTAGTGACGACCCAAATGTCAGCGAGTGAATATTTTTACTGATTAAAATCTGCCACTCTAGTAATATTGGCACATAAAATCGTCTTGTTATTCAAATTAACAATGTTTATAATGTTCCTACTTCCTAAGTTAAAAAGCGTTCTTTTGCAACCATTTATGATAAGTTTATTAATAATAATAATTTTTATTTAACTTTACTTTCACAAAGGTTACAATTGAAAATTACATAATATTTAAGCCTCCTTTGTGAGAGACTGGTATCAGCACTAGGTCGCCTTATCAGACAGATTACCAGGCCCTCTGACGCGCCAATTACTTATATCAATGAGAGAATGGCAATTGAGTGATTTATTCAAAACACTGTCCCTTCTTTTTCTTTTTTTCGAGGAAAGTGCCTCTGTTGCCATCCTCGGTGCCCTGATGATCTCTGAAGTAAACCACATCCCAAGGAAATAGTGAATACTCTGTGCTTAGGCAACACGGGGCCACTCCTTGCCTACCTTCCGGGTCTACTTTTCTTTTTCAATAAAGCGCAATTTAGACTTGTGCTCGTGCTCTTTTTTATGTACTTTATTTGATTGCTTTGTTAATTAGTTTAGTTAATTGCGAGTTACTACATTTTTTATGCCCATTTTTGAAGGTGGTGTTGGTGAATACTCTGGTTGAAGCGTCGTAGACTCCCATATGCATTGTTATTAGTTTCTCCGGGACCACTGCGTCCCTGTTTCTCATGGCCATATTTAGGTTGTACTCTATTATATTCCAGGTCCACTTAAAAACTATTCCTACTATACTTTGTGTACATACAAAATATTGCGAGTGCCTGAAATTATTACGATATACCTATTTACTTTTGTTTGCCTTGATTGCGTTACAGGTATCATCGGTTTCCGAAGAGGCATTTATATAACTTGTTGCTCTTGCTTTACAAGTATATTTACGAGTACGAAAACCGACTTCAGATCTAATCAAACGTTAAACTCTATTACGCAGAACTATCGTAGGAATATTACGAAATAGAATTAATCAAAACCTAACCAAACTCTCATCAAACTAATCTTGACATACATCCCCTCTTCCCTCTCAATAAAAAATGAATCATTGGTTGGTGAAATGTTGAGTTATTCGTTTTTTTATGGGGCACATGCATAATGCAAATTTACAACTTAAATGTTCTTTACATGGACGTCATTGTCAGATCAGACCAACTAGAACTAGCTTTCAAATAAAAAAAGTATCATCAAAATCGGATCACCCAGACCTTATTCCTTTTTTGAAGTCGGTTGAAAATGTGTAATAATAAGAATGTAGCCTTTGATAGAGCCGTGATTTGTCCCCTAGAATTACCATCTGGCTGGAATGCTCGATTAGAACTCTACGCCTTTTTTTTTTTGTTAACGAGGAGGAAATCTTCAGAAAGATACCCCGCCTTCTGGGGGGAAGGCGGCGGTTATGTGGGGTTTTTACCCACTAAAACGTCCCCGGTGGCCCTTCCTCGGTGCATGGTGAGGGGCTCCGGGATCTCCAGTGGAACGCACCGGAGCCCCTCTGCACTGTGCTCATAGAGAGCACTTCCCGGGGGAGGTTACTCCCTCCCCCAGATCACTTATCATCAGAACTCTACGCCTAGGAGTCTCTTGCGCTATGTTATTCAAAATATAGGTCTTAACCCGGTAAAGTTGTAAAAGCCTTACGTAACAACGGCAATCAGCCGTAAAATGTCCAAATAGAACGTGTGAAATTAATGATATTATACAATTTTGTGCACGTACAAAGAATGGAAATAATAAGAGGAGAAAATAATAAACGTCCAATAAAAATATGTCAGGGCACGAACCCCTTTCAATAAAGAAGCGTGCTAATGTGAATTTTGTTTACATAAAATTATCTCGCAAGGAAACGAAGTGTCTCAGAGTTTGAGCCGAGTACGGAGCACTGTTATTTACACAACATGCGATGGCGGCTCGTTGGGATTAATTTTCTCGGCGCTTTTATGTATTTAGTTCGAGTGCTTCACACTTCACTGAGCAATTTAGATTTTCTCATCTCCTGATTGATTGTTAATGTTTTATTTTAAATACGGGATAACATTTTTATTGGCGTTTAGTGTAAGGGTTGTGACAAGTATCGAAGCGTCAATAGCCTAATAGTTTAGGGTACGGCCTGCGAATCGTAAGGTCGTGGGTTCGAATCCACCATTCGACTTTTGCCGTGAACCATGTCCTAGCACAAGCTTAAGCTTAGTTGGAATGGTTAACAAGATTGTTAGTAATATTTCTGAAAAAAAAAAGAAATATTGCTAGCATTCTTTAAAAAAAAAAGTGTTTGCAGGAAGTCCTTAGCTGTCCGTAACACAGATCTGTGACCTAACACGGCGGCTAAAGTTAGTGGTAGCAACCCTGTATCGCCTTGCATTTATAATTATTTTAATTCGATATGTTGTTCTTATCTATGTATGTTTTGTTTGTGTTTTTTGTAAGGATAAATAAATATTTCTTTTCTTTTTCATATAATTGGTGGTATGTTTTTTTTATTTTATTTCATCTGAAAGGTTTAAAACAGAAGTGTAGGGGGTGAAGAGTTAAGAAGGCGCGGTTGTGTTGGATTTTTACCCATTAAAAACCCCCCGGTGGCCCTTCCGCGGTGAATGGTGAGGGGCTTCGCGATCTCCAGAGAAACGCACTGGAGCCCTGTGCATTGTGATCTTCGCTTGTTCCGTTGCTCCGTTGTCGCCTAGTGAACCCGAGGCCCTGTTCAATCGCCTCCTACGACAGGCAGGGGATACCGCAGTCTTATTCTATGAGCCCAGAACTACGGGGCTGATGGAACATTTTAAACTAAACTAACTTACCACTCAAGTGGGTATAACGAATACAGAGTTTACCAAACCCTTTGTACAATGAGGCAGTAAATTTCTGTATAGCGCTTATATAATTTCACACACGCCTAAACTCATCGTTCGACGAAATATTAAGGTGTATAAAATTTTATTACGGCCATTACTCCCTTGCCCTGTTCACTGTCTATAAACATTTTCTGTGTCGAGTTTTTCCCCCTCTAATCGAGGAGACGTATCGCGACTCGCGCTTCGCCGTATTTCCCTATAATGTGTGTCGCGTTGTGTGTCTTAATAACGAATGGTTATAACGTTTGTACCGTTTGGTATCCAATCCCCGGTGAATTTGGATTACGTTCGATAACCTCCGCAGTTTAGATATCGAAAATAATAAGATACATATGCCTTAGATACCGAAAATTTATTAGTACGTGTAGTGTAAATATAACGTATACCTGTTTTTGTTATAGTCACTTTTGTTTTATTAAATCTTTTGTTTCGTACTCTATAACTTTGTTGAAGTCGGTTGAAAAATATTCTCGCCTATAATAAATAAGGTCTCTAACCTTAAAAGCGCAATCTGACAGAAATTATTCAAAAAGAATCCACAATCTGCACATTTACAACACATATAATAGAAATTTAAAAGAATTTAATAGAAATCTTAAAAATTCAACAACACATAAACACTCCAATCTTAGCCCAAAAACAACAAAATAAATAACTACCAAATACCTTAAACTCACTTGCTCTTATATTTGATCCCTGTATCCCGATAGCAAGGATCAATATAAAGTGGCATATACAAACCACTTTGCCTTAAAAAAAAAACCTTAAAATCGAACCTCTGGATGCATAAACACATATAATAATTAACGTTAAAACTGGTCATTTTAATAACAAATTGAAAAAAAAAACGATTTCGTATTATAAAGTCAAATGAGATATTTATTTTGATTGCGCTCGACGTGAAAGCGGCTGGCAAAATCCAATGAGCGCAAGCACATATTTACATTAAAGTCGTTTTAATGTTGTTTAACGCAACACTCTCAATGCAATTACATTTCGTCGATGTTATATTGCAAATTAAAATTTGCAATCATTTATAGGTAAAGGGGCAAACGAGCTTATATGATCTTGAGTAATCACTATCGTCCGTGAACAACAACAACAACATTATAAGAGCTGCAGGAGCGTTAACCGTTTTGAGAACGAGTATGCTCGTTTTTTGAAGGTCCCTGTACCGATATTCAAAAACACGTTTTGGTATATGATGAGTTTGATTACATACGAATGATTCGATTTTATACGTAAATGGAAACTGCGTTAAAACACACAAATCTATGTTTTGAAACAAACTAATTCTGCCATGATGTTAAATGGTAAATATGAGCTGTAATGTTTATGTATGGTATTTGGGAGCTCCAATCCAGAAATATGAATAGTATTCAATTTGAGCATGCATTCGTACCTTGTTGAGTTGCATTCGATATAGCATTTATTAACTAAGCTAGTCTCTTACCGTGTCTGACTAATGCTAGCCAGACCTAGAAGTATACAGTCAAAGCAAAAGAAAAAACTGTCACACAAAAATAAGAAACACCACTCAAGCTTCATAACACACACTCAAAAATTGAACGCATGTAGCAAGACTGGAAGATGAGGGTTGGACCAGACGAGTGACCTGGTAAGGAGGGGTCCAACAGGAAAACGGTACAGAGGTAGACCTCTCACGAGATGGGCGGATGAGATAACAAGAACGGCTGGTACAGACTGGATGGAAATAGCACAAGACAGACGTTATTGGACTTCTTTGGAGGAAGCCTCCATTCGCAGAAGGGTTCTTGTTAATTAGTATAGTATATATTTATAGTATAGGTAAATTTTACCTAAAATATATACTTACTAGATTTCACTGTTAAAAAATCAAGAAATATTATCTGTTTACCAAACAGATAATATTTCTTGATTTTTTACTAATCTTCGTAGAAGGAACGAAAGAAAAACGCAAGGTGCTACGAACTACGTCATACTAGTGTACTATGAACTATGCAGTAGTAGTTATTAGTTTACTGCAAATGGAAACTGCGTTAAAACACACAAATCTATGTTTTGAAACAAACTAATTCTGCCATGATGTTAAATGGTAAATATGAGCTGTAATGTTTATGTATGGTATTTGGGAGCTCCAATCCAGAAATATGAATAGTATTCAATTTGAGCATGCACTCGTACCTTGTTGAGTTGCATTCGATATAGCATTTATTAACTAAGCTAGTCTCTTACCGAGTCTGACGTATGCTAGCCAGACCTAGAAGTATACAGTCAAAGCAAAAGAAAAACTGTCACACAAAAATAACAAACACCACTCAAGCTTCTTAACACACACTCAAAAATTGAATGCATTTAGCAAGACTGGAAGATGAGGGTTGACCAGACGAGTGACCTGGTAAGGAGGGGTCCAACAGGAAAACGGTACAGAGGTAGACCTCTCACGAGATGGGCGGATGAGATAACAAGAACGGCTGGTACAGACTGGATGGAAATAGCACAAGACAGACGTTATTGGACTTCTTTGGAGGAAGCCTCCATTCGCAGAAGGGTTCTTGTTAATTAATATAGTATATAGTTTAGGTAAATTTTACCTAAAATATACACTAGATTTCACTGTTAAAAAATCAAGAAATATTATCTGTTTACCAAACAGATAATATTTCTTGATTTTTTACTAATCTTCGTAGAAGGAACGAAAGAAAAACGCAAGGTGCTACGTACTACGTCATACTATGCAGTAGTAGTTATAAGTTTACTGCAAATGGACTTCGCGACTTCGAACTTGAACGAGATGGAAATAAATAAAATTCATAAACGACTAAATAATTCCCTGTGAAGGCGCTACTTACGATACTAACTTTATCGCCCAATAACTTTTAATACCTCCCGATCTCTCACAATCTGGTGGGTTGTAGAAATTCGGAAACTTTATCTTATGTTCGAGCGCTGTTCGTTTGAGTGAACTGCGAACGGTTCCATTCAAATCCGTTGAAACGTTACGAAATTATTAAAAGTCTAAGATTATTGATCAGTTCACTATTGAAGCAAGAACCATTAGCCAATTCTGAATGAATAAATTTTGAACATTCTGTATTACTCGTATAGTAGTAGAAATAACCCGCAACTAGTAAAAAACGCAACGATAAGGTCGCCCATTGCACAACGAACTGTAAAATCTACCTTACTTATGTAATGCCTTTTGTTTGATTTTGGTGTACAATAAAGTTATATATATCTATCTATCTAGTTATGTATACCAATAAATGGGCAGAGAAGATGTTTTGTCAATTTTACTGCAAAACCTACAGAACGAATATTGTCGAAATTTAACCGTTTTTTAACAAAGGCAGAGGTACAATTCGTCTGCATATTTTTTAAAGTTTGTGGACTCATAATACCGTCATTTATGTACGTCATGTAAGCTACAACTACGTCCCATTTAATCTCAGGTTCTCAAGATATACCAGAAAACATCTATAAATGGTATAAAAATATGGTTGTTCTTGAGTTATTGATAGGTGTATGATCATTTGAGATTACGTATGTAATTTTTAAAGACAAATAGTAAAAATGTGGAAGAGAAGAGAGAGATTGGGAGCGCCAGAACTTCGCAATATACTCGTAACGATGTAACTCGAACTTAAATACAGTGTCCACGCGTAGTAAAATTTAATGTTTGTTCTGTCACGTGTCATTTTATTTAAAATACTTTTTGTTAATACTCGTGTGTAATGTTATTGTTGTATCTTTCTTTTATAAATAAAAGGACTATTTTTTTTTTTTTGTTAACGGGGAGGAAATCTTCAAGAAGATACCCCGCCTTCTGGGGGGAAGGCGGCGGTTATGTGGGGTTTTTACCCACTAAAACCTCCCCGGTGGCCCTTTCCTCGGTGCATGACGAGGGGCTCCGGGATCTCCAGTGGAACGCACCGGAGCCCCTCTGCACTGTGCTCAAGGAGAGCACGTCCCGGGGGGGGAGGATTCTCCCTCCCCCCCTGTGCCCTCACAGTGCAAGGCTACACGGGCCAGCCGATGTCGCCTTCTTCCCGGGTCCACCTTAGCGGACGACAAAGGCCCCCACCCTTGTCGCCCAGTGAACCCGAGGCCCCTTTTAGTCGCCTTATACGACAGGCAGGGGATACCGTAGTCTTATTCTTGAGAGCCCAGAACTACAGGGCTGCGGGCCGGTCTGCCACCGGCCCGCCTGCGCCATCTCCGAACGGGATCGGCCCTCTCCCGATCCCGTTCTGCGGTCTCCTTCTGGGTCATTACTGACTCGCAGAAGGAGACCAGCGCCTTCCATTTAGATCTCCCCACCAGCGCAGCCGCTACTGCCGCCGGCGGGGAGAGGTCTTGCCCGATATGCTGGACCAGGATCCGCCGCTCCGCCTCCCACGCGGGCACACGGCTAGTGTGTGCTGCGCGGAATCCCGGTCACAGCCACAATGGTGGCATTGCGCGGTCGGTTCGCGCCCTATCCTGTTCAGGTACTCGCCGAAGCACCCGTGCCCGGTGAGTACCTGTGTCAGGCGGTACGTGACGTACATTTCCTTCTTCCGTTGCCAGGCTTCGAAGTTCGGCAGGAAGGCACAGACGATGCGTTGGCGCGTGTATCGCCGCTCCGCGAGCCGCACGCGCCACACCTCCATCGCCCGTCTGTGCTCCTGCCGACGCACCTCTCCCGCATCCAGGGGCGGCTCGTCCCCGCCGTCGACGGCCCGGACGCGCATGTATACACGCGCGTCCATGTCCGCCAAGATGTCGAGCGGCGGGAACCGAGCCAGGATAGTGGCCGCCTCGTATGATACCGTTCGGTATCCTCGTGCGATCCGAATGGCCATCTTGCGCTGCAGGCTAAGGAGCTTAGCTCTGCAGCGCCGGACGCCCGTGAAGCGGTTACACCACACGGGCGCCCCGTAGAGGGCCATGGATCGCACGATTCCTCCGTAGAGGCGGCGGACTCCCTCCCTGGGGCCCCCAAGATTAGGCAGCAGTCTGTGCAGAGCACCCACTACCTTTTCGATCTTGGGGACCAAGCGGTCGAAGTGCTCTTCGAAGCCCCAACGACTGTCCAGGATGAGGCCGAGATATTTCATCGTCGACCCCACCCGGACCTGCACGTCACCTACGCGAACCGACCGGCTGGGTGGTTCCCTAGCTCTTGGGAGCTTGTGGAACCATAGCGCCTCGGTCTTGTGAGGCGCTACCCGTAGACCCAGCTCGTGGATTTTGTCCACGACGCATGCCACCCCAAGCTCGGCGAGCCGGATGGTGCTATCGAAATCGTCCCCGTCGGACATGACTAGCGTGTCGTCTGCATAGCAGACGACACTCACACCGACGGGGAGACCGACCCTAAGGACCGCGTCATATGCAAGGTTCCATAGCAGGGGCCCCAACACAGACCCCTGCGGAACCCCGCAATTCACCTCCCTCTGGTGGAACGTGTTCCGACCCATATACTGGATGCACCTGCCATGCAAGTACGCCCCGACGATGCGCTGCAGGTAGGGAGGCACGCGGTGGTATACCAGTGCCTCCCTAATCGCTCCCCAGGGCAGCGTGTTAAATGCGTTGACTATGTCAAGACTGACAGCCAACGCCACGCCACCCCGGGTCACTGCCTGCCCCGACCGTTGACGGACCCGGAGGATCGCGTCAACGGTCGACCGCGCCTGCCGGAAGCCGTACTGGCATTCCGACAGGTCGGGGCCTGCTTGCCGCAGGTGCGAGTTGAGGCGGGCGGCAATTATTCTCTCGAATAATTTGCCCGCCTCGTCCAGCAAACATATGGGTCGGTACGCGGAGGGAGACTCCGCGGTCCTACCTCCTTTCTTAATTAGCACCATCCTAGCCTCCTTCCAGCCCGAAGGGAAGACTCCGACTTCCAGACATCTAGTGAACAGCCGTCTAAGTCTCCCCCCTCAGGCCAGCGGCGAGAGCCAGCACCCAAGCCCTTCCGGGAATCCCGTCTGGGCCGGGTGCTGTATTGCGGGCCCTGAGGCGCCCCGTGGCTCGATCCAACTCCTCGGCGGTTACCCCAGCTCGTCGGACCAGATGGTACGGTCCGACGGTATCGCTGGGGTGGTTGGTTCCCTGGATCCTAGGGAAGAGTGTGTCCACCACACTCTCCACGAATATAGGATCCAGGGTTTCCGTCACTGGAGGGACCCAAGGCCGGAGCTTGCCCAGTACAATTTGGTACGGGCGCCCCCATGGGTCCCTCTCCAGCCCTTCGAGGAGTTCGCTCCAGGATCGAGCCTTCGCATCCTTGATTGCAAGTTGGAGCGCGATCGTGGCGCCTCTATACCCGGCATAAGCTCGCCGTTTCGTCGGCTGTGGCTCGCCTTCTTCTACGGGCTCTGGTGTACCGGCGTCGGGCCCGTGAGCAGTCCTCGCTAAGCTGCTCTATGGCCTCCGACCACCAGTACACCGCCCGGAGCTTGGGGGACCCGGCCCGGGGCATCGCGACGTCGCAAATCGACGTCATTGTGCTCCGGAACCAGGTCGCCTCTTGTTCGGGATCGGGCAAGACCCTTCCGTCCATGCCGCGACGGTGGCAGCGGCTTCGAGCATGTCAGCATCGAGCCGCTTGAGGGACCATCGCCGCGGTCGGCTGCTACTGTGCCGGCGGGCAGCACCTGCGGGAGGACGGAGGGCCACATCAAACATGATGTGGAGGTGGTCAGATAATGTGACCACCTCATCCGCCACCCTCCATCCCGACACCATGCGTACGGCAGAGGAAGTCGCCCACGACAAGTCGACGACCGACTCCCCTGCCAACGCACGCAGGTGCTGACGGACCCCGGTTTAGAAGCCGGAGGTCCAGTCCTGCCGCCCACTCTTGCACGGTCTCTCCCGCGCGCTGTCCCGGGTGCACCCCCACACTCTGGAGTGAGCGTTGAAGTCACCCAGGACTAGCACTGGACGCGGCGAGCATCTGCGAACGCAGTCGCCCACCGCATCCATGTACGCCTCGTAGGCGGCGAGGGTACAGTTGGGAGAGACGTAGCAGCCCAGAACTGCCAGGGGACCCCATTGCACCGCAATGTAGCCCTGTCCCTTAACGAGTAAGGAACAGGGCGGGTCCCCTGCGCCACCACCCCAGTAAATGGCGACAGAGCCTCCGTCGTCACCGAACCAGCGAGGATGGTCCGGGACTCGGTAAGGCTCTGTCACCACGGCCAGAGACACTGACCACTGCGCGAGGGTCTGCATAAGCAGGTCCTGCGACCCTCGGCAGTGGTTCAGGTTGCCCTGGAGGACCTTAGCCTTCACAATGAAGGTGACGCCTCCATGGCCTCCGGCACACTGGGTGTGGCCTTGGGAGGGGGAGCCTGCCTACTCCCCCTCCCTTTTTTCCCTCTCTTAGGTGCGCAGCCCTTGGTCCCCAACCGATGGTTGGCTGGGCGACCAAGGTCCGCGCACAGTGGGCACTTCAGTGCGGCTGACGTGCACTGTCTAGCCTTGTGGCCTGGCTCGCCGCAAGCGTAACACCGCGTGCTCCGGTCCTGTTCGGAGGTGCATGTGCTACGTACATGCCCCTGCTCCAGGCACCGGAAACACTGCAGTGGTCTCGCGGCGAGCACCACCAACCTTGCGGCCGTCCACCCAATGCGGATGCGATTCGCTGTCGCCAGCTTACGCACCGCACTGAGTGGACACCGTACCCACAGAGACCCCAGACGCAAAGGTGAGCGACGTATCTCGCCCACCTTTACGTCTGCGATCTGGCAGCCTCCCCTGCTCGGCCACCGCTGCGACCACCTCCGCTGGAGTGATGGACTCGTCTAAGTCCATCACTCTCAGCTCGCCGGTCTTCGCTGGACGTGCAATGTGCACGTCCAGGTCGACCAGCCTCTCTTTCATGGCGGCCGCCAGCGTATCAGCCTTGGCCGAGCAGTTGGGGCCGGCCACCTCCAGGACCAAAGCCCCGGTGATGGCCCTTCTAGCACGAACGGTCTCTATGCCGCAGTCTGACAGTTTAATCCGCTGCTTAGCGGCTGCCATGACTGCGGCATAGGACGCGTTATTGTGCTCCGGCACGGTAACCGTGATGGCCGCCGTGCTCGGAAGCCTCGCTGGCTTCGGCGCCTTGGGCTTCGGCTTGTTTGCCGATGCCTTCGGGGCCGCCTTCTTGGGTTGGGGCTTGGGTGTTGATGCCGCCTTTTGGCGGCCTGGCCCAGAGCCCTCTTTGCCTTTCGGGAGGCGACAACGGCCCAGGTCTCCGCTTCCGGAGACGGCTGAGCCACTGCCTGCGGCGCCGAAGGCCTGGTTGCCTTCGGCTGCGGCCGTCGGACCGGTGGCGTTTGGGCAGCCCCCTCTCTGCCAGCGACTGCTGGTGTGGGCGCCATGACCTCGGAGAGTTTCCGGTCGATTAGAGCGCTGATGCGCTCCATCAACCGGCTCTCCGAAGACGCCCTGTCCAGCAGCGCTGGCGGCAGTGGTTTCTTGAAGGCCGCTGGCCTAGCGGCAGCGGCCTTACTCGGCCCCACCTCTTCCCTAGGGCCAGCGATTTCACTCGAGCTTGCGGCCGCCGTAGGAGCAGGCGCCTCGCGATTCCGCAAGGCGCCTATCTCGTCCGTCAACCGCTCGACCCTCGCTGCCAACTCCCCGAGCTGCAGACGAAGCTGCGCATTCTCCCGCTGCAGCTCGTCCACAGTCGGCGGAGGCTGCGATATCCTCCGAGTAAGCTCAGAGGTCGCAGCCTCCACCTCTCGGGCCGCCAGGCGTAGGTACTGGACGTACGGGCCCTTCAAGTTTGCCGATCTATCGGATATTTTCTCGACGGCGAGTACTGAGGACCTGATAGATCGGCCCAGGTCCTCCGTCGATCTTCCCATCATCTCCCGGGCCAGATCTTCGACCCGGGGGAGGTTGTTCTTCGACCTCCTGGCAGCGGGTGCCACCATCGGGTCGAAAATCCCTTCCTCGTCGTCGTCGGCAGAGACCGGCGGCGGGGACTTCAGCTTCCTCCGCTTCCTGCGCACCTCGGAGGTCGCAGACCTCACCGAGGCGACAGACATAACGGAGGAGTCTGAATCCCCCCCGCTGTCCCTCCCTGACGCTGCTGACGAGCGCACTACACAACGGCCGGTTCTGGGGTCGCTCTGCGACACCCCAACCCCGGCTCCCTCCACTGCGCCCAAACGGGCCTCCACCTTCTTTCCTTCGTTTATTTTGTTGTCCATATCAAATCCCACGATAATGGTAGGAAATAAATGTCCGCCGGGGCAGAGCCTCCTTACCCCGGTAAGCCTCGGTATACCTTTCGGTATACCTACTCGCGGGTGGCGGCAGGTTCCCGCGGTACAGTAACGGCTGACAAGCCCCTCAGCCATGCATCCCGTCGCGCTGTGTTCACCACTTGGGATTGGGGAGTTTTTATAGAGGTACTCTCCTCGCGGCCCGGCCAATTAAGGCAAGACCCCGCTCCGGGCAGAGCCGCTAGACATGATCAACGACACTCCGCCCGGTTTACGGTGTTTGGGCGGGGTGGTGCGACTGGGTAGTCACACCACCTGCCCGGTGACAGGGTTAGTGAACACCGGGCCCGCCCTCCGTCCTCTGGCGCGCCCTCTGCTAATCAGAGGGACGCCCAGAAAACCCTCAGTGAGGCCGAAGCCTACCGGCATTTGTTGCTCGTTTAGCACTACCGGGGCACGTGTAGGGTGTCATGGTTCAAGTATCTCCTACGGACGCGAGCAACTCCACCCCCAAATAAAAGGACTAAAGTGAACCCGTCGAAGGCTTGTCGACACGTTAGTTATATAAATATCTCCTTGCTATTCCGTCTAGATGATCTAAGAACGATTTCTTACAAATGTAATGTTTAAATTACGTTTACGTTTTCGCAACTACACCAAAAGTAGTATCCAAACGTGGCGGTAAATAAGTGAAAACATAATGTAAACTACAGGGAGGCGTCGAATTCTTGATAGCAATCGAGCGAGGTAATCGGCAACGAGGCTTCCGCGGCACGTGCGAATCTCCCCTTATCTTAGTACACCGGCCCAGCGTCACGGCGTCTGTGATAGCGCTATTGGCTGACGATATTTCCGATATTGAAACCTGTTTGTCTTGTAGCTGAGGCATCGTCGCGGTATTGTTATTGTATGTCTTCCTTATTGCCGATTTGAATGTTAGGACCGAACGCATTTTGTGTTATGAGTATTGTTGGACTCTTATTGTGAGCGCAGGTATTGTTCTTTATATACGGACGTGAGTTTTTTGCTTGAGATCTGTACAATATAGATGAACGTCTTGCTCTTGTTTTGAATAATATTGCTTTACAAATTTAACGGTTTTCCTAACAGAAAAGATACAAAGGCTATTTTTCAAATTCAACACAAACATACCAAAAGACGTTCTGCAAGTGTAACTCAGGGTTGTGGAGAGACAAAGTTGAAGGTGCAAGCTTGAGAAAAAAAAGTATAGAATATAATTAATTTCACTTATTCCTCTTAGAAGGCGATACGGATGAGTATATAGATATATAGATTTTTGCGAGCTATTTTTAGTTATCTTGTTTTTTCAAAATAAGCTAAAAATGCAAAATCAAAAATTTATTTAAAAAAAAGTAAATCAATAAGTATTAAATCTAAGTTTCTCTTATGGTTAATAAAACGGTTAAATAATTTCAATTTCAAAATTAAACAACAAGTTTTGGCCTAAATTTTGACGACAACAAATTAAAAATAAGTCGAATTACTCTGTATTACCCTTAATAACCATGTGTTGCATATATATAGCTTAGTAGGTAGTTTAAATACCTTCTATGTTTATCTCTTTGTAAAAATAAAATTACACGCTACTTCGCGTTCCGGAATAATTTCCATAAAATTGTTAAGTAAACGCAGCGAATTGAGTAAACTTCAATCACCCGATCCCGTTTTCCAATCGAGTGACGCCTCTGCCGATTTTCTACTTCTCAATAAAATACAACGAAATGAAATCATTTACACGCAGCTTTATAACAAATTATATCTTGAATTAATGACAAATTCAACCCTAATACTATAGTATCAAGAGCTTTATTCGTTTACATTAAACTAATGTTATAATTTGTAGGTTTCGTGGAATAAAATATTCCAACAACTAATACACTCGCTTTATTGAGACAGCGTAACGTTGTACAAAGAATTATTTAAAACGAATACCGTCACAACTGCACGTCCTCACAATCCTTATACAAAATTAATTAGAAGCCAGATTAGGAACTAATAAAGTTAAAATATTGTTTACAATGCCAAGTTAATGTGACAATCAACTAAATTATTAATTATGAATTAAAGATACAATAAGGCTCAGGTAAATCATTAAAAAATCATTGGAAGTAATTATTATGCATAACAATCGCTGGGTGTCATGTATTGCCAGCTAACACTAAATATTTGATTTCTTACCCGTCCAACTGAAAGTAGGAAATCAGTGAACAATGTTTCCCGTGTAAGAGGTCCCCTTATGGGTTTATTGAAAAATAAATATTTTAATGTTAACAGATCGCCTCTATAAGGGCTTCAGGTAAATCTTTGCACCTTTTCTTCTCGTAGAAAGTGACACGGGTGGTTTGAAAGAAATATTTAGGGGCATCCGCTGTGTGGAATCCTATTGCAATTTATGCTCATTGGTCCGGAAAAACTATACGGGGAATCTAAGGTCGGCGCCGATTCTTTTATTGCCAAGAAATCAATAAGAACGGTGACGCGGCATTTACATTGAAACACTTTTTTATTTGACTTATATAATTGTCTTTAAATGGACGTTAGAAAGCGGAAATTTCTCTCGAAGTATCAAAAAGCTATTTCAAAAATTTTGAAAAAACAATAGAACAACTAAAATAAATTTAATACTGTATCGTTATTTTATTCGTGGTGACGATATTAATCTAGACCTTTTTTTTTTTTTGTTGACGGGGAGGAAATCTTCACAAAGATACCCCGCCTTCTGGGGAAGGCGGCGGTTATGTGGGGATCTTACCCACTAAAACCTCCCAGTGGCCCTTTCCTCGGTGCATGACGATGGGCTCCGGGATCTCACGTGGAACGCACCGGAGCCCCTCTGCACTGTGCTCAAGGAGAGCACGTCCCGGGGAGGTTACTCCCTCCTCCCTGTGCCCTCGCAGCGAAAGGCGACACGGGCCAGCCGATGTCGCCTTCTTCCCGGGTCCACTTTGGTGGACGATGCAGGCCCCCACCCTTGTCGCCCAGTGAACCTGAGGCCCCTTTTAGTCGCCTTGTACGACATGCAGGGGATACCGTAGTCTTATTCTTGAGAGCCCAGAACTACAGGGCCTATCTAGACCTAGACCATTCGACGCGGTTTTTCAACCGACATCAAAAAAGGAGTAGGTTCTCAATTCGCCTGTAAGTATTTTTTTTATATTTGTTACCTCATAACTTTCGACTGGGTGATTTTTGATAGCTGGTGCATCCCGTGTGGTCCCATTTGATCTAATTCGGACAATGGCGTCCATGAGAAAACCATGTAAGTTTTAAATGTATATCAAGTATGTGCGTCACAAATGGAAGAATAACTACGAGTATAACTCTCTATGTTTTTGTATTGCAAAGGATGTACTAAGGAAGTTAGGGTTTGATTAATTCTATTTCGTCATATTCCTACGATAATTCGTAAATAGAAAGAGGTAGTCGATTCGTCTATAGCAAAAAGCCATTTAGGACACTTTTAGAGACACTACATTCCGCTTTCTAGCTTTACTTAAACGTATCCTCGATAAATCAAAACTTATATCATTGTCTCTGGAGGGTGGATTCAATCAGGCCGTTGTCTATGCAACGAACCATTATTTTGAATATGTTAGTGAGTCACCATACCGCCCGTTTGCTCGCAATAAGTCAGAGGGACCTCAAGGGATGCCGGACTGCCACTCCTACTGGCTCATAATTGGAAATTGAAATTTGTTTAGGACTGTGTCGGGTTCCTAATTCTATTATGGCGACGCCTCGCGCGCAATCGGCGAGTAATAACAATAAATATAACCACTAGAGGTGAAATCACAGGGTTTAATCTCGAAACTGTGGTTTTGTTGTGTAAATTATATATTTCCATATTTATATATACGAGTATATCAACGAATATTGTCTCTTACTACTCTCATATCAGATTACGGTGTAGGCGGGTTTTATTGTTCAAATAATATCGCATGCCTTATCATAGACTGGCAATAATTGTAAAGGGAATTTTACGACGGCCGTATGTCGCCTTAACTCGGCCGTTACCTGGCAACCCCATGTTTGTGATATCGCAAAAAGTTACCATTGTAATAACTAGTTATAGACAATTCAACAAATTTGAATGTGTAACATTCTTATTTTTTACTTCCATTCACATGACACACATACACAAGTACGATGGTTGTATTAAGAATGTGAATCGTCCATACAATTTCTGTGGTCAGTTCGGTATTAGGCGGTAGTCGCTAAATGTCTTTTTAAAAAAAACTCTGTTGCATACACCACTTTTATATTGTAATTACAACTCTGAATCCCGAATCCCTGATTTTGAGAGAGAACTAAGCTCAAAGTACTGATTAGACAATAGAATATAACAGCGTCATTTGGTAAGGTATTAAATGGACTTTGTGTTTATACTATTAAGGGTTATAACAGTGTCCTTAAGGTCAACTTCTGCCACCTGGTAAATTAAGGTTACGGTATCCCCTGCCTGTCTTAGAAGGCGACTAAAAGTGGTCTCGGGTTCACTGGGCGACAATGGTTGGGGTTTTGCCTGTGTCTTCCGCTGATGTGAACCCGGGAAGAAGGCGACATCGGCTGGCTCGGTCGCCTTGCACTGCGAGGCCACAGGGGGCAGGGACTAACCTCCCCCGCTAGCTCGGCGGAGAGACAGTGCAGAGGGGCACAGTGCAGAGGGGCTCCGGTGCGCTCCACTGGAGATCCCGGAGCCCCTCTGCACTGTGCTCAAGGAGAGCACGTCCCGGGGAGGTTACTCCCTCCTCCCTGTGCCCTCGCAGCGAAAGGCGACACGGGCCAGCCGATGTCGCCTTCTTCCCGGGTCCACTTTGGTGGACGATGCAGGCCCCCACCCTTGTCGCCCAGTGAACCTGAGGCCCCTTTTAGTCGCCTTGTACGACATGCAGGGGATACCGTAGTCTTATTCTTGAGAGCCCAGAACTACAGGGCCTATCTAGACCTAGACCATTCGACGCGGTTTTTCAACCGACATCAAAAAGGGGTAGATTCCCAATTCGCCTGTAAGTATTTTTTATTGTTCGTTACCTCATAACTATAACTTTCGACTGGGTGAACCGATTTTTGATAGCTGGTGCATCCCATTTGATCTAGTTCTGACAATGACGTCCATGAGAAAACCATGTAAGTTTTAAATGTATATCAAGTATGTGCGTCACAAATGGACGAATAACTATAAATCTCTATGTTTTGTATTGCAAAGGATGTACTAAGGAAGTTAGGGTTTGATTAATTCTAGTTCGTAATATTCCTACGATAATTCGTAAATAGAAAGAGGTGGTCGATTCGTCTATAGCAAAAAGCCATTTAGGACAGTTTTAGAGACTCTACATTTTCGCATTCTAGCTTTACTTAAACGTATCCTCGATAAATCAAAACTTATATCATTGTCTCTGGAGGGTGGATTCAATCAGGCCGTTGTCTATGCAACGAACCATTATTTTGAATATGTTAGTGAGTCACCATACCGCCCGTTTGCTCGCAATAAGTCAGAGGGACCTCAAGGGATGCCGGACTGCCACTCCTACTGGCTCATAATTGGAAATTGAAATTTGTTTAGGACTGTGTCGGGTTCCTAATTCTATTATGGCGACGCCTCGCGCAATCGGCGAGTAATAACAATAAATATAACCACTAGAGGTGAAATCACAGGGTTTAATCTCGAAACTGTGGTTTTGTTGTGTAAATTATATATTTCCATATTTATATATACGAGTATATCAACGAATATTGCCTCTTACTACTCTCATATCAGATTACGGTGTAGGCGAGTTTTATTGTTCAAATAATATCGCATGCCTTATCATAGACTGGCAATAATTGTAAAGGGAATTTTACGACGGCCGTATGTCGCCTTAACTCGGCCGTTACCTGGCAACCCCATGTTTGTGATATCGCAAAAAGTTACCATTGTAATAACTAGTTATAGACAATTCAACAAATTTGAATGTGTAACATTCTTATTTTTTACTTCCATTCACATGACACACATACACAAGTACGATGGTTGTATTAAGAATGTGAATCGTCCATACAATTTCTGTGGTCAGTTCGGTGTTAGGCGGTAGTCGCTAAATGTCTTTTAAAAAAAAACTCTGTTGCATACACCACTTTTATATTGTAATTACAACTCTAAATCCCGAATCCCTGATTTTGAGAGAGAACTAAGCTCAAAGTACTGATTAGACAATAGAATATAACAGCGTCATTTGGTAAGGTGTGAAATGGACTTTGTGTCTATACTATTAAGGATTATAACAGTGTCCTTAAGGTCAAGTTTTGCTACCAGTCCAAGATCAGCCTTTCGGGCTCGTAAATTAATGTTACGGTATCCCCTGCCTGTGGCGACTAAAAGGGGCCTCGGGTTCACTGGGCGACAATGGTTGGGGTTTTGCCTGTGTCTTCCGCTAAGGAATGGCCATCGGCGCGTTTTTATAGGGCAAGAACTCCACATAACCCCTTCTTCCCCGAAGGCGGAGTATCTTGTTGAAGATTTCCCCATCAGCAACAAAAAAATGGAGTCAAAGAAACCAGAAGAAAAGTCAAAGAAGATGATGTTTGTAATTTTAGTATTACGATTTTGTAATTGTTAATTGGAATATACATTCTTGGAAGCACAAAGATTTTGGTTTGACGGGATTAAGTTAAAACCATAAACCTCCATGGCGATTGGATCATAACCCAGAATTTTTTATTCTTACCAGATCTTAACTCATTACCGACGCCCGAGAATATTCGCAACACCAAAGGAGATGCAGAAGCGTTTCCGGCCTAAGAGAAAGAAATAGGCTCGTTTCTGGAAGGTCCCCAAGTCGTACAGTTTCGGAAAAATATAACAGATGTAATTATAGGAAAGTAATTTGCAGGCCTATCCTATATTGATGATATTACTACATTATGGAGCGTGCCGGGACTATATCACCGAATTACGTATAATATTGCTTCACCAAAGACAATATTATTAGAGGCAGTCGTGTGCGACACGCGCAATGATAGAAACAAAAGTGCGCGCACACGTGAACACCCTATATTGGCAATATCCAAGAAATTTCGCCGATACAATGGAGAGAGACACGTACTGTTATTAGCTAGGGGGGCTCCTTAGTTCCTTTGCCCCCTTGCTATCACTCACCTATCCGTATCACTTGCGGCCCCCGCACTGCGCCCCCATACGACTAATCACAGAGGATGTGGCATAGACGCGCTATGCATATTTATTATTCCTCCGTTCCAATTCTCACCGTTCGATCTAAGGGACGTGGTTGTTTTTCATTTGCACAACTTATTTATTTAGCGGGCCCCCCAGGTACCCATGAGTGCTTTTCGTGTGAAACGTTTTTCATGAGATTTTTCAGATTCGGGACGCTTTAATTTGTATACAATGCGAAACTATAATAAGTATATTTACGAGTATAAACAAATCCCGGTTTTCTAATCAATGACGAACGACGGATTAGAAATTAAACGTTACTACGAAAGTCTTGGAATGGAGGCCGCGCATGGATCGGAGAAGCGTAGGGCACCCTCCGTCCAGATGGACCGACGACCTTATAAGGATAGCCGGAAGTGGCTGGATGCGGAAAGCGGAGGATCGTATTGGGTGGAGGAATTGGAGAAGGTCTATTCACAGGTCTGGACACAGGCGATGATGATGTCTAAAATACTAGGTACGCAATAAAATTATACATAACGTTAATTATACATACTGTTGGCGTTTCAATAAAGAGAAAAAACCTTTTTGTTAGCTAGAGTTAGCAGAGTTCGATCACGTTCGATTATTTGCCTTCAGCACGGTCTAGAATTAAATTGAATAGCGAAGGCGCAAACGGTAGTTACAGTAAGTGATTCGCTCCGTTTAATTTGCTATTGGAAATATAAATAGCGCCGAGTTAGCTCTTGTATTCAGTGAAAAGGCAATAAGTACACGATAATAAATAATGCGCCTGGAATCGGTAAATTTACAAGGCCACGAGCGAATATGGGCGATATTAAGACCACAGCAAACAGTTTACGTCCGAAGTAGGGATGTTCATGCTAAAAATATATCGTGAGGTTGTATCGATACTACGCGATATATTGTACAAATATATTTATATTTTCAAATATCGAAATTTGTTTATAATTAATTAGCGCTTAATATTAAATATTAGAAAAGATTTGTACTAATAGAGTACTCGGCGCGTAACTGAGAGGTACCCGATTCGGAACCAGTCCAGACTATTTGATTTGATTCTACTAGCAGTACAGACTACATGCATAGATTATAAAATTGATACAACGAGTACTGCCATCGTGAAGAGTACGAGTGTAGTAACATACTACACTATTTAGGATATTTCGTTTATCAGATGAAATATATCGATATTAGATGATTCGATAATATCGGATTGAAAAGATATATCGCGTCCATTTATCGATATTTTATGTAATATCGATATATACGAGTATAATGCACTCCTAGTCCAAAGGCGGGTTGCCACTTTATAGAACACGTTTATGCGCACCTCCCATTTCGCAGTAATTAAAACTTCTTTAGCGAAAAGAAAATCCAATACAAATTAATTAGTTTTTCATTGTCCAACAAACCGTCACATGTGAAAGTCATAATAGAATTTAAGCGCGCAAGAGCGTAAATAAATATTTTTTTTATTCAGCGCGAATTAAATTCCTTACGAATGCTAATGTTGTTTAACCGGGGAATTCTTGTGCAGTTTAGGGGGAGGTTGGGTTAATTAAATATGCTCGGGGTTCATTTCCACAAAATTATTTGATCTCGACCCGACAGCAACCCAATTCCGCGCAATTCATTCTCGAAGAATTTTCGCTAAATTTCGTTTTATTTATGCCAGATTACGATATAATATCTGCAAGGGATTTACAAACCAACCATGTATTACTAATTAAGAAACGGAGGCTTTAAAAAAAGTGTAATGTTCTAAAAGAAAAAGTGAATGTAAAACAGTTATGATTTATTAATAAATAGGTGAGCCCCGCAACTGTGTCTGTTACTCGCAATTATGTCCTTTTGTGTGCAAAATTTCATGATTTTATTTATTTGTAAAGATCATTATTACATCAGGTATCTGCCGGTGAAAGTCCCGTCAAAATCAATTAAGCCGTTCCAGAGATTATCCATAAAAACACACAGACACACAAAAGTTGTAAAAAAATGTTATTTTGGTTCAGGTGCCGTATATACATTATTTTTAAAATATTATTGGTTATTTTAATATTACAAACAAACACTCCAATTTTTTTATTTATTTGTATAGATAATAAGCTCACGTTCTTTTAACCCTAGTTGGGTAGATTGAGACTGTTTTCGCTGTCTGCTTTCACCAAACTTATTTAGGTTCCAAATGTGACAATAGGTGAGCTCATTGCAGTACACTGTAAAGTTTTAGCAAGCGATTTAATTTATCGGATACATTCCACTACTCATGACATAAACAGTATATTCAATCTTACTCTAAATATTGCAAGAAATTGTGTTATTCATAATTTATTGTCCTTACTGTTGTTACATTAATACCTAAATACAGTAAATAAAAAAGTAAAAATATTACATTTGAACTTGGAACTTGTCATTATTTTATGATTAATAATTGTGATCTCTCAATGTCACTTCACTGTTTGTCAGACATTCTTTTTTTAAAATGAAGTGAAGTTAGAAAGAGAATCTAAGAGATTATTCTAATAGTACTACACAAAGTAGCCGAATGTGAATGATGCAAAGAAACAGACTCTGCTAATGATATAGGGAAAGATCTATCTTTTTTATTTAGTAAGAAACCATTTAAGAGGCACCAATGGCTGTACTTATAAGACCTCGTATCTGATCAGGCGAGCCGCACGCTCGTTCAATCTTTATGAAACAAGGAATATCAAGCAAGCATCGACTATCTTAATACAACTAAGACTTCGCTGTAATTTACTTTCAGGTTAGCTTAATACTTCAGCCAGCTAGTAGTTGAAAGACATTAAGCTCTTCTACTAAGTTATTGTCCCTTTATAAATTACAGCCGGTAGGTACAAAGAGAGGAGAGATTTACAATCATCGAGTGCATACGACAGCCTGCATAATTTAATAATTTCCACACTCCCTTGATTAAAATTTTGCTATAACGCATTAGCGCAATAAGATGCCTTAGGGCGTGGGGCAAGGAAATTAAACGGTCCATAATAATTTTGTTACGCCTGCACCATGATTAAAATCTTATAATTAATTAGTAAAAGTTCGCTTCAGTCGCGTAGGGGTTGTCTGCTTAGCAGCTTTCGCTAGTCAGTGTTTTGGAACGACTGTGGACTGTTACTTGGTATGTTTTCGTAGCTTTTAATAGAATCTTTTAAATCGTCTTGTGGCTTTTAACTTTATAAAGCTATACAACTGAGGAATCTTTTGTTTTTATATATACTTTTTTTAATAGAAGTTAACGGTACAATTACGCGTTTAGCGTTAAAATTACGATTTGTAACTGATTTTAAAAGGAAGAGGTTTTCATCTGTTTTTTTATGTTTGTTACCGCATGACTTTCGACTGAGTAAACCGATTTTGATAATTCTTATTTTATTTGAAAGCTGGTGCTTCCTGTATGGCTCCATTTAAATTTGGTCTGATTCCGATAATGGGATCCATGAGAAAACCATAAAATTCGATCGAATAACTCAATATAACGCCAACTGATTTCGGTGATTCATTTTTATATTGGAACGGATATACTCCAAGAGTAGTTTGATAAAAGTTTGGTTAGGTTCTAATTAATTTTATTTCGTAATATTCTCACAATAATTCAAAAATACAAAGAGGGCGTCCGCACGTAATAACATTTGATTCGATTTGAACTGTCTTTTTGTTTTTGCTCGTAAATATACTTGTTATAATTGCGGAGTTCGTTTCGTTCGAGGAGCTAGCTTGTATCGATAAAATTCGCGTCACATTCTTAAAATTAAAATTATTACTTGTTAAAATTTGTACTTTGTGATATGCCTTCTCAAGTAATAGGATTAGTTCAAAGCAAATATCGCTTATTTTGTACATCGGTGTGATTTAAAAGAACATAGCTTATTCGAATTTTACACGTCTGTATAATAAATTATAATTGAAAACATATCTATGGATTTTATCATAATGTATAATGAATTTTACAATGTAAGAAATAAAATAAGATTTCTTAAGACTAATTAGTTCCCTTTAATGACTCGTAACTAATTCAGTCTCATAGGGCACTAAATATGATCTGCAACTTTCAAATTCTCTTCGCACATACATGCTGAGATACGCGGTTAAGTCTAATTCGTAAAGTTGGCGCCGGACTCGAACGAGGATGCAGGCTTGTTCTTCCCGGCCCACCCTTCTGATGGTAATGGTTAAAATCTTCATTCGGAGGTGGAAAACTTTGCCGTCGATAATTACTGGAGTGTGAACGGGGTGCCAATTTCGTGAGCCACTATAATAGCTTTCTCTATATAGCTCAATTTTGCAATTATCAAAGGCGAACGCTGAGCTCGATGCGATTCTCGAATGTTATAAATGGATATGTGCGAGTCAATGGATATCATCATAGCAAAAAATACTACGAATTATGTCAGGAAAAATATTGCAATAAAAATTGCTGTAGTTAGAGTACTAGCTTAGTCATCGATTCTAAGTCCGATTAGAGGTCCTATATAATCAAAATCTTATGAAGCGTAATTGAAACGGAATGCTTTTAAACAAAAAATCGAAATCTGTTCATAAAACAAGTATTTACACGAGTGTAAGGAATTATTATATCTTCCTTAAGTTATTATACTTGGGCTCATTATCACGGAAAAAATATAATACATTTACAGATGTAGAAAAAGGCTAAATTACTCACGCTCACACTCCTCCGCTTAAGTGTTACTTCGACACTACTCGTACTTACTTCAAAAGAATAACGGTTTTAAGACAACTGCCTTCCGCTCCGCCAAGAACGCCATTTTTATGTGTGTGTCTATGCTCCGAACTCGACCATAGATTAGGCCAGAGGTATTTCTAGCTGAGGCCATAGACAAAGTGTGTTGTTATCTAACACGAATAAAATCAAAAACCGGCTTCAGATCGAATCAAACGTAAAACGTTATTTCGCGCGGCTCTTTATATTTCCGAATTATCGAAGAAATATTACGAAATAAAATTACCAAAAACCATCTCCTAACACAAGCCGTGTTATTAATAAGCCGAATTATGTATCAGCTTATTTGGAATGATTAACAAGAATGTTAGTTCTATAAAAAAATGTATGTATAAATTTTTATTCAAATACGTGTATTATCAAGGTCTCATATTTGTCTATTTATACAGTAGTAAGAATAGAGTTCAAAAGGCTGTACGCTGGGAAAGTATTTCCGTAGAGCACGATCCCGGCTTCTGAATTATAAATGCACGGAGCCCGCGATACTATGTCAGACGTGTGATTTTGAGACAATCTGATTTTGTGTTTTGCCCCATTTTGGACGCTGAATGTTTTATAACACCGCTCCTCTCAATCGGGATGTGTCTAATGGCATTGGGGTTGTCTTGTTTACTCTTTGTTTACTAACCGACACGTTGTGTCCCTCCGATTAATGTTTGAGTCATGTAACACCAACGTTATCACTGTGTTTTGAGGCAATGAAAGAGCGAGACGGCATTTATTTGAAAAGGCACATTTTTAAAAGATTGCTTGTTTAGAAGAGTTTGAATATGTATGAGAATGGAGTCGATTAACTGAATTATAATAGGTCCTAACGCTCATCATCACATTGCCCTCGGGACCATAGGATCTGAACATTTGAAAAGAGGATAGCCATTGCTGTCCCCTGTCAGCCCAGCAAGGGTTAAAATGACGTAAGAAAATAAGCTGATTTACTGCAAAATTCTTGACCTCCCAGTTACTTGCCTTTATTAAAATAAACTTATTAAAAGCCATGAAATTAACTTCTCTATAATGCACCGCTATTAATAATAATAAAAATTAAACTTATAACAATTACATACTTTCCAATAAAAATGAATCATAGGATCGGTGTGTGTGATATTGAGTTATTCGTCCGTTTGTAGCGCACCTACTTATTACAAATTTAAGAATTATAAGGTTTTCTCATGAATGCCATTGTCAGAATAGGACCAATTTAAATGGTGGCCATTTAAATTTCTTTCTTTATTTGCTTTCAACCAAAAAAAGAATCATCAAAATCGGTTCACCTAGTCGAAAGTTATGAGGTATCGAATTGAGAACTCCTTTTTTGAAGACGGTACAAACAGTTTAATCAATGCAGTAATCTATTACAGAGTGTAGGTATATGCATGTATTGTTAAATATTGCAGGGGGATACTAAATAATCTGAGTGCTACAAATTGCAGATATTAAACGGAGACTTTAATTACGGCACCTAACAGAATCGAAATCGTACGAAACATTTCCCAGGAGTCGCGGACATTTATTGGTACGGGGCGAGCGGATAAAACAATAAAGAACGGTTAACTGCGTTTTAATGTGAACAAGAACATGGACAATGGCCCGGCGATTGGGGTCCGAGCAGTGGTCACTGCGAACTTACCACCGCTTTACCCTAGTAGTGATGGGAGCAAATTAGTAACAATGTTATCGATACCCAATTTTAAATTTTTAGTTTCAATTTAGACATTGAAAAACAACACAATACGAATAGTTACGAATTAAAAATATTATAACAATTTAGAAATGCTTTTATATGGGAGTAATGTATAATAATTATTATAATAAAGAAGTTGTCAGTAAGCTTGATATCGTGCTGACAGATCGGTCAACGCAACAGGCGGTACTCGTCGACATTACCACCCATGCGAGAACCTTGTGAAGGCCGAAAGGGAAAAAATCACTAAGTAGCTCACGAGGTGACCGCCATGTGGGATGTGGATTCGACGATCATTGTCCCTATAGTCGTTTCTGCAAACGGTCTCATAGCTAAAAGTCTCGATCAACATCTTAAAAGTCTTTCGCTAGATGGCTGGGTCTGGGGTCAGAAACAGGCAGTACTCCTGGATACGGCACGCATCGTCAGGAGGTTTCTCTCTATGTCGCCCTAACCACCGGTTGCTTGGGCCCTGCTTCATTGCCGGTGGCACACACTAGGTTAGGTTTTTATAATTTTGTATTTTGTTTGATATTTTTGTTTATTTTACTTTTTATATAAATATTATAAAAACTTAACGTTTGCGTTTACTTTACGTTACAGAGATATTAATAAAATTTATAAAAAAAAACTTGGTATTCTTAATTTAAAAAAAAACAATATTCAACGAAGCGATTTACATAAAATCTTCTTTTGCAATACCTTTGTGCTTTACTTTGCGCAGTTTTGTTTGTTGGCATCGGTGATCATTGATTGAAACATAAAGTGATTTATTTTGTGCGCTTGTAGCCCGAATGTATAACTCCAATAAAGATAAGAACGACTCGAACATTTTCTTGAAATTAAATGTTAGAAAGGTAGAAGCAATAATTTTATTATCGACGTTAATAAGGATTGGATTTAGCACAGCGCGCGCGTGTGTAGGTAAGTAATAAACGGACCCGCATAAACCTTTGAATTGCTGACCACGGTATCGAACCTATGAGCCCTTTGTCTGCGCCCGGCCGCAAATTGTTTAAGAAATAAAATAAAATCTAATTTACCGCCTTGCTACGTTTATGGGGAACTGTTTTACGATTGCCGCTGAGTCGAGTGTATTGTTTGCTTTATTTACTGCGATTTGATTTGTTTCGGCGATTTTTTTTAAATTGCGCTTTTGCTGACAAATTCTATATTCTGTATTGTTATTGTGCGGAATATTTTTATTTCGCTCTTTATTTTGTTTTCAACCTCACTATATCATTACTACTAACATTCTCATAACATATACATTTCATAATTAACAATTCCAATTTTTTTTAATGACGAACTACACAGATTGACCAAAGAAGCTGGCCTTGACTGCTTCACCGGATTGAGAGGTGGCATAGCTCTTAGGTCGCTTAGCCTGAATCTCTATCGCTACTAACTCGACACAAGGGTCCCCTCGGTGAGGGGTAACCTTGGCTTGGACGGTTACTATGTTACGCGTAAGCATTCCGATACGAGGGCGCCCGACATGACCGAACCACGACTCGGTCGGTTGCTATTTCACGGGTAATCTAAGGGACATTCAAAAGCTTACCTAACTTTGCTGTGCCACTTCGGGAGCGTTGGTGCTGGCAAAAGAAGTGGCCGAAGAAACTACAGCAACGCTCCTAACATCTAAGGGGTAGGGACAATTCCAACTAAGCTTAAGCTTGTATTAAGAGATGGTTCACCTTATCCGAATTATGGATCCATATCTACATTAGGCTATTGACGCATTGAAAGTTACATATTCCAGAAAAATATGAGTGAAGCTGATATTATAGTGGATATTAGGAAGTTAACTGTTTGCATAACGGAATAAAAAATATATATCTCAACTTATGCATGGGAGCTTAGTATGTTCTGAACGTGGTCTATCAAATCTAAACATGCTGTCTGACCTTAATACTGACTTTTCATACATTTTATTGTATTTCTTTAACGTATGACAATACAACAGACTTGGCATTCAACATATGCTCTGACGGTTTTGGAATTCGATTCCCAGCGGAATTATACCGATGGGATTATGAATAATAACAAAAATTCATCTCTGTATCTATTCCCCATTCCTGTTCCACCATCTTCCAGACGCACTGCTGGATTTTATCCTTTTGTTATGGACATCCCTCAAACTCGAATGAAACGCTTTGCGTCGTCTTTCATTCGTACTGCAAAGAACTGGAATAGTTTGTCCGCGTCTTTCTTTCCCTGTGATACAAAGTGGGTTTTCAACAGTAGAGTGAACAGGATTTTACTAAGCTAGTGCACCTTATCATCCAGCAAGCCAACCTGCGTTTCCACTTAACATCAGATGGGATTCGTGGGATCTCTCAGGGATCATTTGGGATTAAGCAGTGGCTTAGAAAATATAAAAAGTACTTCTTTTTTTTTTACTTCTTCTTTGTCAGGATAGTGCAAAATAGATGTAACTAATTTTATAAATATTGCGTATTACAGTTACCTGTAATCAAAAATGAATGAGAAATAATTTGATTTGTTTTACCAAAAGCAGTTACGTAAATATAAGAAAGGTTGAATTCCAAAAATTCGTCATTAAAATTAATAAGATGTCTTATTTACGGGTGTATTTCTTTTATCGTTGCCTGTTTAAATAACGGGAATATTTGTCATATTTTCTTTCGTGGATTTTCCTCTAACAATCTACCTTAGAGGATTATTATATAAAAATTATATTCCCTGGGTTTTTTTTAACATTATAAGAAGGAAGAAATATGTAGAAAATTTTAAAGTACAATGAAAACTAAAGGAAAATGAAATGATATATTTATATAATATAATAGTAATAAACTCTCACGTTCTTTTAAGCTAAGCAGAGTAGACAGAGACAGTTTTCGCTGTCTACTTTCTCCCAAGCTTATTAGGTATCAAATGTGACAGGTGGTGGGCATATCGCCATACACCGGGCACAAATTATTTTGGCATATTCTATAGATATTATTGTACATAAAAACCGACAATTCATAAGTCGTTCAAATTGTAAGTCGAACCGTTAAGTCACTAGGCTATTACTGCTATGAATATAAAAGAAAGATATTTATATAATAATAATATATCATATTTATGCTCATTGAATTTGTTTCGCATTATCACATCACACGGACGGTGTCCAGACGATGTAAATCAAGAACATATTTCCACATAATGCAGTTACTGAGACTAGGGAGACAGGGAAATTGCATTGTACCTACACAAACAGAAAAATGGCCAAGGGCAAGCTGCAGAATGTCCCAAAAATACATTAGTCACATTAGAGAGGTCGAGGGTCGGAAGGGCTGATAACAATTAGGGTGGTTCACGAGACTCAAAAGGAATTAACGCATTGTAGAACGTTGCCAGATTTAAAAGTACGTTACATGTTAAATTCAATTTAATCCGTATGCGAGATAGATCCCTTAAATTCAAAACAACCCGCAACATCAAACAAAACACGTTTATAATAAAGAAATCTCACAGATAAAAGGTATGAAAAATGGGATATCAACGCCGAAAAGGCACCGCATAAAAGGGACGCCGAAATTCTTCTAACCGACGACGCCAAAGACTCTTACAATATGCATAACTTGTTGAGAGAGTAATCAAAAGACGATATAAAGTGGAGAAGAGGACACAGCGAAAGGCTAAAAATGTAAACCCTCTCTTAGATTTCCTTGAGCCAAGACTCACGACGACCCCTCGGGCGAAACTTGCTGTAAGATGGGAAAAATTACTGGGCCCGAGAAAGTTTTTTCGATTTGAATTATGAATCCTTATTTTATGCTCCATTCTAAAGAAGTTTGTTTTACATTGGCCCCAGCTTAGTCTTTGACGCTATGCGAATATTAATACTATACATTGAATAGACATTTTACGCGATAATAACTAGAGCGGGCTTTCACTAACTTTTATTAAATTCTACTTTCCCTTCTACTCAGTTGTAGGAACGTTCACAATAGAAATATAGTTTCGTTGGCTTCAGTTGACATTGAGTTTTTTCGTTAGATGAAACAGCCAGACAGTCTTTAATATTATTATTAACTTGTGTAACAAATATTGAAATTGTATGAACAGCCATAACTTAATTTCATGGTATTTGTTGAATCAATTTTGATAAATATTTTCGTTCTAAGCCCTAATTTCTAATATAAATGTATTAAGAGGAAGTTAAAGTTACAGCCTTTATTTATGTCCTACTGCTGGGCATAGGCCTTCTCTGTAAAGAGACTATATGGACATAGTCCTAGTGCGGATTGGCAGACTCCACGTGTCTTAAAAACATGTAAGGCTCACGATGTTTTCCTTCACCGCCGAGCGCGTTGTAAATCAGCACATAAAATGTAAACAACAAATTTATTAGTTCCGGCACCGGCGATCGAACTCGGGTTGCTAGCGTACTATGCAACTTAAGGCGACCGCTCGGACACTGTGCTACTACAGCTCGGCTTAAGAGGAAGTATAGGGAGATATTTCAACTTGTAACTTTAAATTATAGAAGCTACGCCCCGTCGCCATATCGAATGGTGTTAGTGTACGTTTGTACCTCATTAATAACCTCCTTTTTGAAGACAGTTAAATAAAAAGCTTATATGCGCTATTCAAAACGTATAGCAACAACCGTAAAAGCCGGATGTGGAAATATAATTTGATTATTAATTTCAGCCGTGTGGTCTAGTCCCGTGGGTGTCGTAAGAGGCGACTAAGGGAATTAATTAACCAGGCACCAGTATCCTTTAGAGAAAATCATTACATTGTGGTTACCATCCCTCCCGCCAAGCCTACTAGCTATAGAACATCATTTCCAATTTATAATTCCTGTAATGCGTAAGCTTCATTGTGCTAAAATGCTACTAGAAAACATAAAATTAAAACACTCGGTAGAATGAAATATGTACAGATTTTTTTTGTTTGTTAGTCCAAAATCTACAGAGACTTAGAAAAGATATTTATTCCGCTTTATACAGCGTGTATCAAGGCTTTAATAATATAATACATTGTGGATTATTCACTCTTATCTGGATTCTATATTTTATTTGGTTGAAAGTTGGGAAAAAAGTTTCTTCGCATTTTTTAAGAAAATTCAAAACATATTTTAATATAGTTTATTTATATTTAACTAAAGTATTTAAGTACCATTTTGTCTGATAACTTTTGCCATCTTGTAGGTAGGGACATGATCCCATTGCTATAGAAATTACGGGACGTCTGATCAAAATACCGCGACAAGTGATTTTGACAGTCCTCTCGTGATGTTAACCTGACACTGCCTAAAGAATTCTGAAGAGACCGAAACAGGTGGAAATCTGAAGGTGCAAGGTCAGGACTATACGACGGATGCATTAATACCTCCCAGCCAAATTCTCTTAATCTTTGCTGGCTAAAGATGTGTGAGGTCTAGCGTTAACATGATTAAAAACCACACCCCTTCTGTTGATTAATTCCGGCCGCTTTCTCTCATCTTCTTGCTTTACAGACTTTACACCTTACGATATTTTCCTTCATCGCGCGTGGTAAATCAGCACTTAAAATTGCAACAAACGAATTCATTCATGTAAGCGTAAGATGCAACTTGATCAGCCCTGTAGTTCTGGGCTCTCAAGAATAAGACTACGGTATCCCCTGCCTGTCGTACAAGGCGACTAAAAGGGGCCTCGGGTTCACTGGGCGACAAGGGTGGGGGCCTGAGCCGTCCACCAAAGTGAACCCGGGAAGAAGGCGACATCGGCTGGCCCGTGTCGCCTTGCGCTGCGAGGGCACAGGGGAGGAGTAACCTCCCCGGGACGTGCTCTCCTTGAGCACAGTGCAGAGAGGCTCCGGTGCGTTTCACTGGAGATCCCGTAGCCCCTCGTCATGCACCGAGGAAAGGGCCACCAGGTAAGTTTTAGTGGGTAAGAACCCCACATAACCGCCGCCTTCCCCCCAGAAGGCGGGGTATCTTTCTGAAGATTTCCTCCCCGTCAACAAAAAAAAAAAAAAAAGAAGCAACTTGATGCGCCCGGACACTGAACTACTAATTTCATATTACAAATTTATTCTATTTTATTGACATATAATTCAATTGCTTATTATCTAATTTGACACGTAAATTTTCACATAATTTCGAACAGAGATAACGAAATGCAAAATGTATTTTCCCAAGCAACGTGTACATGTGGGCGGAGAAAACTAAGTCTCAAGTCTGTGTGGAGATATCTTCGTAGGCGCGTGTTCTTAGTCGCACTGAGGAAATATGCAAACTTTTAAATTGTATTTGCATTTCATATGTGCGCGGAAATATTGGCTCCGTGCTTGCGGCCGGCTACAAAGACTCATGCCAGATCCACGGGAGGGTTGCTTCATCTTTATTTTCATTTACGCTTATTAAAATATGAAAGTGCATTATGAATACTAGTCGTCTCTCTCTTTGTTTAATATGAAATTTCAAATCATTTTAAATTGGTTTCTCTTTCCGTCCATCTAGGCGTTTAATTGAGAAAAGGAATATGTCTTTAAATATTTGTCTAATGTGGCATATTCAACCATCCAAGCGGAGGGTACCCCTCTGGGAACCATTGTGTCGAGTTGCTATAATAGAGGTTCAGGCTAAGCGACCTAAGAGCTATGCCATCTCTCAATATGGTGAAGATTGCACTGCGAGGGCAGGGGAGAAGGGATTCATCTCCAACAGTACAACAAAAAAAAACTCTATCCTCTCTTTGTTTTCAAAATAAAATGCTTTGTGAATAATCCCTAATATTATTCTACATACACTGTTAAACGGGTAACAGCGATGGTGTTATATGACCCTAAATATATTAGTTCAAAACTTAACTACTTAGGGTATAGTCCGTAATAATAGAGTTGAAATTAATTTCACCCTAGAGCTTTGTCTTAAGTTTTGACCTATTGCTGTGCCCTTTCGTTGACCATAAACATTAAGGAACAATAAAAGGGTAGAAGTGACCCCTGAGAAGCACCCTAGGTAAGTTCTTGGTTCTAGCCACCCCCGCTGTCCACGGCAACCCCTGTCAAAGGCCACGGCGACCTCCCCAGGGAAATTATTGTCGGGATTTAAAGGGCACTGCTTGTATGTATAAAAAATAGTACAAAAATAATCGAACATATTTTTCGTATGTTATCAGATATTGGTCACGTGATCTTTTCTTTGTTATAAAAAGTACTAGATTAAATGTCAAAGATGAATCTCATATGGAATGGAAGATGTATTATCCAAAAGTAATTGTAACTATAATGAGATAATCTACATTTTTTTATGACGAACTACTGTGTTTGTCTTAAATTGGCCAGGCCTTGACTGCTTCATCGAATTGAAAGGTGGCATAGCTCTTATGTCGCTTAGCCTGAACCTCTATCGCTAGTAACTCGACACAAGGGTCCCCCGATGAGAGGTATTCTCAGCTTGGATGGTTATAATTTAAACATCGGTCACTATATCGGGTAACTGAATAAAACTGTGATTACGTTTTTTACCGCGTGTTAATCTTATTATTGAATTCGCGACGTCTTGAACAATTTACAGCGGTCATTTTTACGATGGGGGCGGGAGAAGTGCGGCTATCGGGGTTCAGCATTATCACTGGATTTAAGAGTCAATAACCCATTAGTTTGCGAATCATAAGGTCGTAAGTATCAAGTCCACCATTCGACTATTGACTTGTATCGTCCACCACGAGCTTAAGCTTATTTTGAATGGTTAATGTTACTTATATTGAATTAAAAAAAAAAATAAGCATTTGAAAAAAAGATTAAGTTAAGTAATAAAATAACAATAATTTGATGCTTCTTTCACATTCTATCGATGTCCGCCTTTAACCAAGCTTATTACGTCCCGTAAGTGGCAGGTGAAGATCTCATCGTCAAACACCGGGCACAAACTATTAGCAAGTGAATTTTTATGTACTTAAAAACAGCAATTAGTATCGGTAAGTCGAACCGCATTGATATTAGGCTATTACTGCTTCTAATAAAATTAAATTAATGAAATGAGAAATGATAAAATGTTTACATTACTTTCTAAATTCAAAATTAAGTATCAAATCCTATAATAGTTTAGAGTTGAACGTTAAAAGTTAGAGTGGCAGGGTTTAAAAATGTCTAACTACTGGGCACAGGCCTTCTCTATAAAGAGAGTATAAGGGCATAGTCCGCCACCGTTAAAATTCACATATCTTAGAAACATTTTTCTAGGACATTTAGGTTTCCTCACGATACTTTAATTCACCGCCGAGCGCGTGGTAAATCAGCGCATAAAATTGCAATAACAAATTTATTGGTGCTGGCACCGGGGATCGAACTCGGGTTGCTAGCGTACTAAGCAACTTGTGGCGACCGCCCGGATACTGAGCTACCACAGCTCTTAAAGTACCGGCTGAATATTATAAGTTCATATAGGTTTAAATCTATCATTAAATCTCTGTCATTATTAGTATATATAGATATTTATATATAATAATAAATATCTAATATATATATATATATATATATATATATATATATATATATATAGTACTATATTTTTATCGTTTTTTCGCTTTTAATTGTTTGATCGCTAAGAAAAAGTTCTTGTGAAACAAAATGATAAATACGTTTTTCACACTTTCCGGGTAGTCAAAGTCAAAGCCGGTACGGAGTTTTTTAGGTCTCATATATGACAGGAGGAGCATATCGATAGTTACTAGGCATAAAGTTTAGCGACTGATTTTTTTGCATTTAAAATCAAGAAAACAGTTTATACACTCGGCTAAAATTCGACCTGACTAAAAGATCGCATTTTTTTTATCAACTACTCTGACCAACCAAGTGGCCTCTCCAGTTTCAACGGGATTTTTAGAGGTGCCGCAGCTTTTAGTTCACTTAGCCTGAATCTCTTCAGGGAGTAACCGGGCGCAAGGGCCTCAGTTTGGACGGTTTCTCGATCGTAAGTAACTTAGCTATCACTTCTTATATGAATTTATTCACTTTCTATGGTTGGTGTAATTATTTCTTGATTTGTACAGACATTGTGGTTAAATAATCAATTATTTAATGGCGAAGACATATATTTGTATTTTAAGACAAACATTATAACACACAGAATCGATTAACACGCTTTTCCCTTTCACTGAATCTCATTTGTTTGACGGCTTTCGTAAAGCATTACGTTGAACATTATTGACTCGGAAGGGATAAATTTGCCAAGATCAAACAGTACATTTCGTACGGTAAAAATTGTATTGACGTCGCGTCGCTAAAACTTTCCCTAAATCATTGTCAGCTCCAATAAAATAGGAGAAATTAAATAAGGGACAACCCTTAGAGATAAAAGGTCTAGACGACGCTGACGTTGACCGCACTTTTGATGGTGTCGTTTTTTTAAAAGTTAGGGGAAAGTTGACACTTGGACGAATTTAACCTTCCATTGTATTAATTATTCAGGGTGGTGCCTTCCGTGTTTTAAGGTGCGCTCGCAGGAGGGTAATTTGTTTAAAAAATACTCGACAAAAGAATTTGGGGACGGTGCACGGGATCTTGTCGATCCCTACAACGCACAGTAAAAACTTTAGTAAGATTGTTTGAAGAGTACTTTTTAGCGGGATTTTTAGATTACTGTGCTAAAAAACTGCAAAAAACTACAAATGTGGATCAAAATACAATACTTCAATGGACAAGAATTACAAATATCTGCATCTTAGTATGTATATATTTATAATTATTAAACATATTTTAAAGTGCCTTGACCTTATGTGTATGAATGGAAGATGGAAGTTAATTTAATTAAGTTAAAATGGGAAATAACTTATCGTAAATGTTGTGATTGCATTATGATCTCTTGTAATGTAAAATTTTGTAGAATAGAACACAATAGAATAGAACACACAAACGTTGATGATCCTAAAGAATAAAAAAATATGAAAAAAAAACTTAGGAAATAATTGAATGTTCATGTAACGTAATGTTATATAAATAAATTAAGCCTGTACATATTCTATATAATTATGTAACAACTGTTAGCGTCAGTTGGTCCTACTGAATACCAATTTAGTTTTAAGTATTACAATCTATAAAGTTAATGGACTGACTAATATAAAAGTACTTTAGTTTAGTCAACTAAAATACGTTTATCGGTTGTCGGCAGCCAAGGCCGTTTCCGCTTCCGTCTTTCAAAGAGATGCATATACTAGAAATTTAGGATAAAAAAGGAGAGGACTCTCTCTGTAGACAATTAGTGTACAGTTTAGAACAAGTGAGTTATGCTGGAGGAAAAGCCCTTTGAATGTGAATCTCTGAAACAAAGTCAGTAAGTCTTTAATAAATTACCTCTAAGGCTCTTGATGTATTGCTGTTAATAATATGATAAAATATAAAATATGTTGTGTGCGATGTTGAGCAAAGTAGCTCACACAACATAACACATTTAATATATTTATATGTATAATTGTTGATTTAATAAATCTAATAGTGTTAATCTAGTAGTTAAGAGTTAATCGTTACGATCTTTTGTCGGAGATTCGAATCCCAGACTTGTTCCAATTAGTTTTTGTTTTACAGTTTCTTTTGTCCAAAAAGTAAGTCAGTGAAAAACCATGCAACTACTAGACATAAATTTTGAAAATATTACAGTAATATTCAAATTGTTTTAAAGTACAAGAAATAAGTGCATACATTTTGTACGAATACAAAAACAAAAAAGTCATTTGTAATTAATAATTTGTAACTGTATAAGATTGTATATACAAAAAAATATTCCTACACCAATTTCATTTGTAGATACCGAGGGAGGCTTAACGTCCCGCCCGGAATACTTTAACTTTTCAATTGTAACTTTTGATGGGTTTTCGAACGCAATAATAATCGCTGTAGGCATCGCGGCGATGGGGTGCGTGAATCAACGAATAGTACAAAAGAGTGTCAATTTTTATGCAGAAAATTAAGTTACGTCCCGGCTGTATTAGTCATACAATTCCCCTTGAAAACGGATACTTTGTTAGATATTTGTAATGTTAAAAATTGACGGCAGAAATTTCTGAACGCAACGATTTTAATACTTTTCACACACAAAGCGCACGCTCGTTACCGTTTACATTCGCGCGAACGAGCCGGTAACATTCAATAAATTCTTACGCACATATTTCATGAAAGATAAAACTCATGAATCAGAAGTCCATATGTAAGCGCGAGGAGGTGGCTTCGTTTCCTTAGAAAAAAAAAATTCTCTCCGCCGAGACGGGACGCGAGTCGAATTTCCTGCCTGATATGAATCTTCCCTGCTCGCTTTAAGGTGATGTATTTTCCTATTTCTACCCTCTCGGTTACTAACAGGTCTGTTTCTTCTCAACGCCGCCTGCCTATTTCGTAGGAGGGCCCTTTGTTAAATTGATTTTCAATTTGTTTGAAATGTGGTCCGCGATGCAACGGCCAATAAGGAGGCGGAAAAGCGGAAAATTATTTGATTGAACTGGCATTTGATGAGATTTGAACTGAATTTGGCACGTCAGAGTGGGGCGTCCCTGCATATTTTCTTGTCATTTTCTATCTGTATTTCATTTATATACAGCTTCATTGAAAAAAACTCTTATTTTTTTTGTATAAAAGAGGTGAAAGCCAATGTACAAAAAAAAATTATTAAGAAGAAAAATTATTGCAATAAGTCGTGTATAACCATACCACTTCAAATCAACACTTAGTTTTTAAGCGATGATGGCACATAAATTTATTTGCTGTATGTTGATCCCGATAAATAAAAAAAAGCCAAGTCAAAGAGGCGAAATTACAATCTGATGCGATTTTGTTTCCCGGATTCTTTCATATATATTTTTTTTTAAATTTAATATGCACTATACTTTAGTTTTCAGTAATCTCGGTTACATGGGGCCAACCTAATTATAATAATAATATATAGATTTAGTTGGAATTTACATAGAGAATTAGTGTGTAATAAATTAACAAGTATCTTATATAAATTTGTCTATCTCAAAGATATAATTGAAAAAATCACTTTACGTATGCTGTACCACGCTCTAGTTGACTCAGTGATTAGCTACGGTCTGTCTGCCTACGGGCGCACCTTCAAAACCTACATGGATAGGATACAATATCTACAACTAAGATTTGTTAAATTATTAGTCCATAAAAATGTTAAAAAGAAATGTAAACAGAAAGGTTATTGCAATTTATTATTTAAATACAGTGGTATTCTGCCAGTTAAACAAAAATTAAAACGCAGCTACTAAGTACTTATGCTGCCGAATATTGTAAATAAATTAGAAATAAATTAGTGTATAGATTTATGGGTGTAGTGTTCGCCAATAAACTGCCCTGGCAGTTTGGCGAAATGATTTAACTAAATGTTTTTGAATATATGTAAAATAAATAAAAATAAAGAATTACTAGAAATATTTTTAAAATGAATTCAGCATAAACCATTTGAAGACATATTTAGTATAATAAAAGTGTGAAGAATTTTGTCTAACATGACGTTTAGTTCCATTGCCATAAGATTTTAACGCTACAGAAAGCGAGTTGATATTGAAAATGCGGAAAAATTATTTGATTGAACTGGCATTTGATGAGATTTGAACTGAATTTGGCACGTCAGAGTGGGGCGTCCTTGCATATTTTCTTGTCATTTTCTATCTGTATTTCATTTATATACAGCTTCATTGAAAACAACTCTTATTTTTTTTTTGAAAATATTACAGTAATATTCAAACTGTTTTAAAGTACAAGAAATAAGTACATAAATTTTGTACGAATCCAAAACAAAAGTCATTTGTAATTAATAATTTGTAACTGTATAAGATTGTATATACAAAAATATTCCTACACCAATTTCATTTGTAGATACCGAGGGAGGCTTAACGTCCCGCCCGGAATACTTTAACTTTTCAATTGTAACTTTTGATGGGTTTTCGAACGCAATAATAATCGCTGTAGGCATCGCGGCGATGGGGTGCGTGAATCAACGAATAGTACAAAAGAATGTCAATTTTTATGCAGAAAATTAAGTTACGTCCCGGCTGTATTAGTCATACAATTCCCCTTGAAAACGGATACTTTGTTAGATATTTGTAATGTTAAAAATTGACGGCAGAAATTTCTGAACGCAACGATTTTAATACTTTTCACACACAAAGCGCACGCTCGTTACCGTTTACATTCGCGCGAACGAGCCGGTAACATTCAATAAATTCTTACGCACATATTTCATGAAAGATAAAACTCATGAATCAGAAGTCCATATGTAAGCGCGAGGAGGTGGCTTCGTTTCCTTAGAAAAAAAAAATTCTCTCCGCCGAGACGGGACGCGAGTCGAATTTCCTGCCTGATATGAATCTTCCCTGCTCGCTTTAAGGTGATGTATTTTCCTATTTCTACCCTCTCGGTTACTAACAGGTCTGTTTCTTCTCAACGCCGCCTGCCTATTTCGTAGGAGGGCCCTTTGTTAAATTGATTTTCAATTTGTTTGAAATGTGGTCCGCGATGCAACGGCCAATAAGGAGGCGGAAAAGCGGAAAATTATTTGATTGAACTGGCATTTGATGAGATTTGAACTGAATTTGGCACGTCAGAGTGGGGCGTCCTTGCATATTTTCTTGTCATTTTCTATCTGTATTTCATTTATATACAGCTTCATTGAAAACAACTCTTATTTTTTTTTTGAAAATATTACAGTAATATTCAAACTGTTTTAAAGTACAAGAAATAAGTACATAAATTTTGTACGAATCCAAAACAAAAGTCATTTGTAATTAATAATTTGTAACTGTATAAGATTGTATATACAAAAATATTCGTACACCAATTTCATTTATAGATACCGAGGGAGGCTTAACGTCCCGCCCGGAATACTTTAACTTTTCAATTGTAACTTTTGATGGGTTTTCGAACGCAATAATAATCGCTGTAGGCATCGCGGCGATGGGGTGCGTGAATCAACGAATAGTACAAAAGAATGTCAATTTTTATGCAGAAAATTAAGTTACGTCCCGGCTGTATTAGTCATACAATTCCCCTTGAAAACTGATACTTTGTTAGATATTTGTAATGTTAAAAATTGACGGCAGAAATTTCTGAACGCAACGATTTTAATACTTTTCACACACAAAGCGCACGCTCGTTACCGTTTACATTCGCGCGAACGAGCCGGTAACATTCAATAAATTCTTACGCACATATTTCATGAAAGATAAAACTCATGAATCAGAAGTCCATATGTAAGCGCGAGGAGGTGGCTTCGTTTCCTTAGAAAAAAAAAATTCTCTCCGCCGAGACGGGACGCGAGTCGAATTTCCTGCCTGATATGAATCTTCCCTGCTCGCTTTAAGGTGATGTATTTTCCTATTTCTACCCTCTCGGTTACTAACAGGTCTGTTTCTTCTCAACGCCGCCTGCCTATTTCGTAGGAGGGCCCTTTGTTAAATTGATTTTCAATTTGTTTGAAATGTGGTCCGCGATGCAACGGCCAATAAGGAGGCGGAAAAGCGGAAAATTATTTGATTGAACTGGCATTTGATGAGATTTGAACTGAATTTGGCACGTCAGAGTGGGGCGTCCTTGCATATTTTCTTGTCATTTTCTATCTGTATTTCATTTATATACAGCTTCATTGAAAACAACTCTTATTTTTTTGTATAAAAGAGGTGAAAGCCAATGTACAAAAAAATTATTAAGAAGAAAATTATTGCAATAAGTCGTGTATAACCATACCACTTCAAATCAACACTTAGTTTTAAGCGATGATGGCACATAAATTTATTTGCTGTATGTTGATCCCGATAAATAAAATTACAATCTGATGCGATTTTGTTTCCCGGATTCTTTCATATATATTTTTTTAATTTAATATGCACTATACTTTAGTTTCCAGTAATCTCGGTTACATGGGGCCAACCTAATTATAATAATAATAAATAAATTTAGTTGGAATTTACATAGAGAATTAGTGTGTAATAAATTAACAAGTATATTATATAAATTTGTCTATCTCAAAGATATAATTGAAAAAATCACTTTACGTATGCTGTACCACGCTCTAGTTGACTCAGTGATTAGCTACGGTCTGTCTGCCTACGGGCGCACCTTCAAAACCTACATGGATAGGATACAATATCTACAACTAAGATTTGTTAAATTATTAGTCCATAAAATGTTAAAAAGAAATGTAAACAGAAAGGTTATTGCAATTTATTATTTAAATACAGTGGTATTCTGCCAGTTAAACAAAAATTAAAACGCAGCTACTAAGTACCTATGCTGCCGAATATTGTAAATAAATTAGAAATACATTAGTGTATAGATTTATGGGTGCAGGTCTCGCCAATAAACTGCCCTGGCAGTTTGGCGAAATAATATAACTAAATTTTTTTGAATATATGTATAATAAATAAAAAATAAAGAATTACTAGAAATAATTTTAAAATGAATTATTATACAGCATAAACCATTTGAAGACATATTTAGTATAATAAAAAGTGTGAAGAATTTTGTCTAACATGACGTTTAGTTCCATTGCCATAAGATTTTAACGCTACAGAAAGCGAGGTGATATTGAAAAATGCGGAAAAAATTATCTCAAATCTGGCAATATCCCCTTCCAGTATGATAAATTTCTATTAACTTCTCGAGATGTTACTTTCATTTTATTGTCAAGTTATAGGGATTAATTCGCGTGACTTATAACTGCGATACATCTGATGTACCAAGGGGGGTCTTAGGGGAGTAAAATAAAGCTTCCCCACGATTATATTAATACATAGGAGGGGGGCAACGGATAAAATGATCCGGGTAGACGCGGTAAGCCGTCTAAGTGGCGTCCTAAAGGTAGAGACGTTTGAAAGCCCTGAGGCCACAGTTCTGTTCGCAACCGGTCCTCGGAGACATATTACTAGGATTACAAATTACATTCGAAGCGATTAAGTATTAAACGAGTATACAATATTAGTGATAGTTTTAAATGAACTTGCGGAAGACTACCTGCAAAAGGTCAACAATAAAAAAAAATTAAAACGCAGCTACTAAGTACACATGCTGCCGAATATTGTAAATAAATAAGATATTATAGGTAAAGGATTAGTATGTATTAGTATTAATTGTATATGCTTTTTTATTGTATTTTATGTATAGTGGATAGATTTATGGGTGCAGTTTTCGCTAATATTCTGCTCTGGCAGTTTGGCGAAACAATTAAATAAATAAATAAAAAATGTTATAACACATTGTATCTCTGTATCTCTATGTCTATATTATCTATCACTGCGCATGTTACGATGTATTCGCTAGTACAAGTTTTCCGTATTCCATGGACCGTTCAACGATTCATCGTATTTGTACGGCTCCCGGAGTAAGGCATCTACGTGCTTCCAGCGCCATGCCTTAATATTTTCTATACCTCTCACCACTCGTAGAAATCAAGACAGCCAGGAAAAGCTTAGGGTTATTGACTAGGTGGCATAAGGCAGGCGCAAAACACTAGTTTTCCGAAAAAAACTGCCGACCGAGTTTGGCCTACTCGGGCGCCCGCGGATCGGTCCGCTATCACGATTAAATTAACCGCCGAAGCTTCTGTTGAGTTTCTAATAGAGACTTGAGAGCGATATTACTTCTTCCTTCGATACGATTTTAGGAGTACCGGTAAATCTTCAGAATCCATTTTCCATACCAACGATATCAATATTTAAAGACCTTATTGAAACCAAACCCTTTTAGATAAAAAAACAAATAAGAATCAGTTCATAAATAACGACGCTTTTAGTGCAGACACAATTAAAAAATAGCCGAATTAAAACCTCCACCTTTTTTAAAAGATAGTTATAAATAATGCTGTCTGAATAAATGAACAGACTGGTCTTAGAAGAACAAAGATTTAGCTGTTAATCTATTACAATGAAATGTAATCTACGATAAAAATGTAATAAAAGATCTAAAGAGGTTAGAGTGAAAAGGTCATAAGTAAGCTAGATTAATTTCAAATGATATTTGATAGGCCTCCTCTGACAGTTAGCAAGAGAGGGGACGTTCTGACAAATGAGTACATTTTCATGTCTTCAAGACGCCGGGGGTTAGAATCCGCCTTTCGAATGTGATATAGATTAATTTCCGATAGGCAATGCATTTTTCTTTTCCACGACAATATTAATTTTGTAATGGAATTGGCTGGTATAAGATTTATAATATTGAGTGTATCAAAATATATGTTTATCAATGTCACGAAACGATGAAACAAATTTAAAACTTTAAAATTATCTCAATGACATAATTTAAATCTACAAATCGAAGTTATGTATGTCTAGAATAACTTTTATAATGGCGATTTGTTCTAAATTTATCAGTCTAAGTTTATCAATTAATAATTCAGCTCTTTCTTTTTCGTAATTTTTTGACTAAAATACAACTTAATTTGTAATTATAGGAATAACAGACGACTGGAAGTTTTCTATTTACAAGTAGAAATGAAATGAATGAAATTTCCATACTTTGGGGATAGATACAAATAAAAAAATAGGTTTAAATGTATACCCAGTATTTGGCGATGAATTTGCTCTATAGGGCGTAATAAGCTTGTTGAAAAGTAAAGAATATACTCTCTTTTCTACTCCGCTAGGGTTTGAGAGATTTAACAGTTATTTTTGCATCGTAGAATATGTATAGAACACAGAAAACACAACTCATCACTCGATATAGACAACACAACACACAACAACACTCGGTGCATGGTGAGAGGTTCCGGGATCTCCAGTGGAACGCACCGGAGCCCGTCTGCACCGAGCTCTTCGGAGCACGTCCTCCCCTGTGCCCTCGCAGTGCAAGGCGACACGAATCAGCCGATGTCGTCTTCTTCCCGGGTCCACTTCGGACGACAACGGCCCCCAACCTTGTCGCCCAGTGAACCCGAGGCCCCTTTTAGTCGCCTTCTACGACAGGCAGGGGATACCGTAGCGTTATTCTAAAAGCCCAGAACTACAGGGCTGCGAAGGCTTAGGAACTATACTAATGTAAAGGCTGTTTAACTTAGTAGTTATATTAAGCAAAATGTTAAACGAACATGTAACATGTGTTTGTAATTAATACAACAAAAGATATGACAAAACTTTTGACTCAATTTCGTTGAAATAAACCCTTTTATCTTAACGTTACAGCGTAAACAATTTCAGTGTATATGACGTTAAGAGTTCCATTGTAACCGTCACGGATGACTATACAGGCTTCTTGTAATTTAACATTACAGTTGCGAGCTTGTCTTAATGCTATTTCTTTTCTCGTTTCTCTGGGACATCTTTATGAATATCTTATTATGAACCTAAATTGAGAAAGAGCTTACCTAGTCTTTATTTGCGTTGTAGCAATTTTTGCTCCGTTTACTCAGCCATTCGCAAACAAATTTTAATTGGGTTTTTCGTGTCTCGGCAAACTTGTACAGTCCATGAGATGCGAATGAATTTTATGGAAAAAATGTTTCATTTTTCGCTTTGAAAGGGTGTAGCGTGGAGAGATGGGGCAATTTTCTAATCGATAGCTGTATTCAAAGGAATACTTTTATATTCCATCTTTCGAACTTATAGGGGCATTTAAATATTACGTGTAAGTAGACGTTTAAAAGTATTTGTATCGAAGATCTTTAAGGTAAATAAAAAATACGATTTGATTAACAATACTTCATATTTTTTAAATTACATTTTTTTGAATATTTTGATAACAAAGCGTCTAAACGGTTTAGTGAATTCATTCTAATTGCAACATGATCGTCGGGGGTCCAACTGCTAGTGGGTTTATGCCAATGAGTGACACATAAAATCACTTAACGATTGCTGTCTTCATAGCTAAAAAAAGATGAAAGATTGAGCGCAAATATCAACCACGGAACGTAAATAAGTAAACTCATCCTGGCGGGATAGACACAGCCAGAAATTGCTATTCGCTTATCACCTAATTTATTAGGCTCTAAATGGTATATTAGCAAATAACTTTAGTACTTAAGAATCCTAAAAAGCTTTCATTGGTGCAAATTAACCAGATAGCAGTCCTTTCTACTGCTGCTTTCTACAGTAAGTAGAAAGTTCAGTAGAGAGGAGTAGAAAGCAGAGTAGAAACTTTGCAATATGAAAAAATATTGCCCCGAGTTTTATTATCACGATGGAGAATAATACTTCAACGATAATGAAACCCCCATAATCATATCTTATTCGACTAAGCGTCATCATGGTGACTTTTTACAATGACAGTCAGACGCGACGCCATCAAAAGAAGTCGTTACAATGACACGACTAAACGACATTATGCATCACATTCCCTGGTATTCCTAGCAGTTACAATCTGAGATACTAATGCAAGGAATATATGGCTCGTGATAAATCCTCAAGCTACATCTTCCCCACGTTCGTTACGAGTTTAAAAAGGCCAGTAATTTCGTCGCCATGTGAAACAAAATTGGGTGGAAATGAGACGCGGTGATAAGAAAAGTCCCGCCATTATGGCTGCGTTATCGTGCGCATCATATAATTTACTTAATGTCGCGCTTTAGGATTTTCTTTACCGTTTGTTTAGGGCACAACATTGTAAGTTTTAATTAAAGTAACATATTAAGTGTAGGCGCGAAACAAAATCTATACTCGTAAGTTGAAGCTTTTAAGTTTCTGAAGAATCAGAAAAAGAAAAAGGAATTTTATTACCTCATCCGAGTATTTTTACCCGATTAAAAAAAGAAAGAGGTTATAAAATCGTGTCAATTATCAGTGAGATCCCATATGAATTTCATTATCATATGAACTCTGGATAAACGCTTGTGTGATTGTGTTATGGGAATATTTTTAACAATCCATGACTAGGTAAGTACTTTATATCAACTACAAGCAAAAATGTGGAAGAAGGAGATTGGAAGTGTGTTTATATAATAAATAACGGATAAGTGGATAATAGGCCATACTATTTATCATCAGTCGAAATGTTTGTTCGTTGCTCATAATTTCACCCAAAAAACCTTTTGCCGTAACGAAACATGAAATGACATATGAAGTGTAGTTTATTTTCAACTGCATTCGGTAAATTGAAAAATCACAGAAAAAAAGATCTGGAACATTCGAAAAATGCTTCGTTCGCCTCGTCGGACCGTCTGTTTACCTTGTGGGTGCAACGCAGCCGCCGTGTGCGGGGCCCACGCGCCGCTCATCGCGACATTTGGTCTACTCAGGCACCCCATGTATCCCTCAGGGTATTTCCGCCCCACTCATTATCCCGATAGTTATTACTGTCATTTTTCAACTCGTTATTTACTCTGAGCAGAGCTGATAGGGCGGCATTCGCGCTTAAAGTTCTTTGAGATTCGGAATGAAAATATAGTCTGGATAAATAGGATTTCAGTGGGCTTAACGGGAAGTTGAATGGAGCCCGTTAAAGGTCAGGTTTGATTACACTTCATTTTTTTAAAATATAAATACCATTTGTAACTATATGTATATGTATTAGAATCCAATTACATCTACAATTTCAAATATTATTTTAGTGTTTATTTACAAATGAATAAATATGAAAAAAGACAAGAATAACGATTGTTATCCGCCTTTTTTACTAGTGTGAGTGAGTTAAATAAACTAATTTATTATTAAAAATAATCAAGCACTCACACCTTGATTCAGAAGGGTAGTCAGAGATTCATCATCGCATACAAGTTCCTCGATTTCTAGAACTTTGAACGCCCTTCTTCAGTATGTTACTGTTAGGTCGACATATGTTCTGTCTAGTGCGTCACCTAACAACACTAGCAATCAATTTTGTACCATAAATTTTGATGACCCTTCAAAATGTAAAATATACTAACACATCCGCCAAACAAGCCAGCCAGTGGAAAGCTGAGGCACTAGGATATTATTATATATCGTATATACATAATACATATCTATCTGTTTTAGTATTATCTTCTTTATAATAAAGATTCAGATATTCGAAACGGCCAAAATGATTCAGTATATATTTACTCTGCATTTTTTCGCAATTCATTTCAACCTCTTATCTCTTGCCATATTATATTCATAGCAAAAGATATTCAACCAGAAATTACGTTTATAGCTATGTAACTTTATTATATATCAAATAACTTTTTAACGGTGCTCTGTAACAAATTGATTACAACGGACGTTTTTCAATAATGAAGTGTGTTCATTTCTCGATAATTGTTTTAAACCGACTTCAAAAAAAAGGAAGAGGTTTTGTTTTTGTCTCTATTTTTTTGCACTTACATTCTTCTTACTTCGTTTATGAAGATATTATCCGTAAAATAGCGACCGACTGAGACGTGGTTCGGCCCTCTCGGGCGCCTTTGGGTCAGAATGCTTACGCGTAACATAATAACCGTCCAAGCCGAGGTTACCCCTCACTCGATAGAGGTTCAGGCTAAGCGACCTAAGAGCTATGCCACCTCTCAATCCGAAGTATACAAGGCCAGCTTCTCTGGCCAATCTGTGTTATTAAAAAAAATCAATTTGAAGTTGGTTCTTGTTTTTACTAGTGAATATACTTGTAATACTATTACGGGTTATTTATAATTATATAGAGCTGGGCATAAAACGGCGAATATTATTAGGCATTGAAAGAAATTTACCTCGGTATCGATGTTTGCACCGAACAAGCCCCATCAATTTATAATTTATACGTTCGTGACAGCAAATACTGGAAAACTAGAAGTGAACTCAACATGTCTAGACGTCAACGCATAAATAAGCAATGATTACCAGTTAAGAGTGGAATATTAAACCCACCCTATGCAATATGATAGGGCGGGCATTTATAAAAGGCCAGCATAATGGATTCGCGGCCACTCAGAAATAGGTTTGTAAATATTTTATGACTTTCATGTGGACTGGTGGGTAAGTGATTGACAGCAGAGCAGTCCCTAGAGTCCTAGCGCTGTGTGCGGGAAAACCACGACCCACTGTTACTTAACGGCCATGCATTTGTTTAATGTCATCTACTTGATGCATTGTTTTTCCGCTACACGTCATGACTCTCACATATAAAATAAAAACTAGTGTAAATTGCAAGGAATAATAGGAAGTTACAGCATGTTGTTCCTATTAATTAACCCTGCGGTACCTGTCATCATCAGCTAGTATCAATCCACTGCTGGAAATAGGCCTTCCCTAATGCCTTTTTTATAAGAAGAGGAGCAAAAAAGCATACGGCTCACCTGATCTTAAGTGATCACCGTCGCCCTTGAACATCTATAACATCGGAGGAGCTGCAGGTGCGTTGCCGGCCTTTGAGAAAAGAGTTCATTCGTTCGTTAAGGTCCCCAAATCGTATTTGTATGGAAACACTGCTGGTGACAGTTGATTCCATAGGTTGAAAAATTCTACTTGAAAAAACTTCTACTATACACAGTTATTCTTATAAAGCCGTCGGTCTATCTGGAGAAAGGGCATTCTAAATTTCTTCCGCCTTTACGCGACCACCATTCCAAGACCTTCCTTCTCTCTTCCGTCACTGATTCGGCAGATGTAGCCGGCCCACTGTCACTTCAATTTGCTAACTTTAAGAATTATGTCGACTGTAGTCCTGGGCACCGCTGAAAATCAGCGCTGTCGCATCCTCGCGACGGCATATGCTGAGACGGTGTCTAATATTGGCATCCTTTCTTTTATTTCATTAACTGTATTTTTTTATTTATTTTTTCTTCCGTCTTTTTGATGTGTTTCATATTTTGTGCCTATAAAGAATATGTCTATGGCTGTGTCTAATTTGTTCTCCGTTGAATTTCTACGGTTCTATTAATTCTATCCCATATATATATATATACCTAGCATAGTTCTTTCCATCGCTCGTTGAACGACTATAACCGATTCGATGTTACTCTTTAGGTTAGAAAATAAAGAATCCAAAGAGACTGTTGTTTATTTTACGGGAGTGCTTACACGAAGCAATGTAAGAAAAGCAACCACAGCCGTCTTAAAGATGAAGACACCAATCAATAAAGTTAAAGTACAACGTCAGAAACAATACGTTTATATAATTACGATTTAAATAAAGTGCAGTCCTGTTATTACAGACCAAGCGTTAACTAGTTTTGAGTTGCAGAGTGCCTTCAAAATGAGCTCCTGTATATGTTTTGCATTACACGTCGGGCCCCAAAACTGCAACGAAATTAATCAACGTTTAATTCCACACCGCGGACCGGGGAGAGCCTTTCGAGGTGCCGTCGCCGTGGGACTTCTAGAAAATTAACCGACAGCATTTGCTCGCTTGAAACTCGACCGCGTCGCAAAATATGCAAATGGCGTGGCGACTCATTTGACGAATTTTAATGGTTATTTAACTGTGTTCGTTATGAAGTTTTAACTTATTTTCATTCGGTAGACATATTCCGCTTGTGCAGATGTATTATTAATATAACTCTCGTGTGCAACAAGATGAAATAAATCGCGGGAATGGATTTTGTCGTATTTGTGCCTTAGATTTTCCCGTCTCTTTTTTTTAAGAGCATCCATCTTTCCATCCAAGCCATCCTTTTTCAAGATTTACTTATTATAATTCCTAATCCTATTAGTCCACAATGATTAATGAATGTAAAAGAAAAAATAGTAGTAGGAGAAGAAGTAATAGATATAGACATAGATATTTCATTTATTGACATCACAACATACAAACACATTACATATAACCGTGAGCTAAAATAAAGGGTCGGTTAAGAAAGTTTTAATATCTCGGAAGATAAAGACGCTAGCTAACTGAAATAAATTGTCCATGATAGGCAATTAAATATCTTTAAATAAAATATTTTTATTAATTTGTTTATATTTCATTAAAAAACATAAACTTTAACAAAAAAAGGATATCTTACGTAAACTTCGATAATACAGTATTTTTCATTAAATTTTATTTTCATTTAAATTTTAGTACTAAGTGTTGCCTCCAAATGGCGACACTAAGTACTAAAATTTATTTTACACACATTACAGAACATGTGGCAAAAAAAGAAAATTAAACACAATACAATTAAAGGAAGATCAGACAAATACGATATGATGCCAATATTGGACACCGTCTCAGTGTGTGCTGTCGCAAGGATGCGACAATACAAGTACAGTACAGTACAAGTAAAATGAAACGTAACTTACGAAATAATTCTTAGAATAAAACAGGAGCAAAGTAAACGATTTCCTAGTAAAAAATTCGCGAGCAAGCGAAATTTTTATTAGGCCTTTTCAGAAATATAAAAAATAATGCAAACAAGCATTCTTTGAAGCTACGCTGTTTATTTTTATTTTATCACAAGGAAGTGGATTGGGGCCTGATGACAAGACAGGCCCACGCTGATTTAGATTTACGAGATATGTAAATAGGAATAAGCCGCGTTGAAAAATTATTCTAACACAATTTGGGTTAATTGAATTTTTGTTCGTTAAATTCAATACGAAACACACCTCCCACTTAATTACTTGCGAGGGTTTGTTAATTTATAACGTCAGACGGACTTAGCGTATTCGAAGGCCGTGGAGCAGGATAACATCGAAACTCCCTCAAGATTAATTTGCGGAGGTACTCGTGAACTTTAACTCGTTTGCTTCTGACCGAATTCCCAGCCGGCCGCCCTAACAGTTTAGAATTAAATTTAATGAAATAAATTTCAGAGAATCAGCAATCGAAATTCGCAAGAGCCGTAGGGCTAGAGACGTGCAGACTGCCGGCCGGTTGCGGCGCGCGGACTCCGCCATATTATGTTTCCTATGCCTTACACGTTAAATGTCATCGGCATAGTTTCCCGCCAAAGAACGTAAGTGGACGAAGCTGCGGTCAGTTAAACCCGAAAACTTTCGGGTCTGAGCTCCATATATGCTTAAGAATGGCTATGTAACATCGTCGCTTTAATGCTAAAGTTGCCTAAATTGTAATGTGATTAGTGCAAAATAGGGTGATGCTAAATTAAAAACTGGACGCCATTTTGCCCGGCAAGCCTTAGAAGCCTTACAAAAGTTTCGGCTACGTTTTCGGGGGTAGACGGAGTGAAGCCGTATTAGGATAAATACACCGCAGGTACACGCCCTAATGATGATATTATTAAATGAATCACATTTAGTTCAAGGGTAACTTTCGCTTTAAAATTTTAAACTAAATTAGCAGGTTGAGATTTTATTAAATGAAGTCCTTGAAAGTAAAGGGACTTTATTCGAATTGAATTTCAAACGAAATTCGATTAAACAAATACAACATTTTATACGCATCGAAGTTTCGGTCGATCAGAGTGAGTTGTAAGCTGAAGGGTCAATTCAAGGATCTCGCAAAGTGTCACCGGCGAGGTCTAAGTGGGAAATTAAAAATTGAAAATATTGCCGCCATGATGGCAGTGGCGTTAATGGCTGTACATAATAAATAAAGCGGACCGATTGTGGGCTTATGTGCGAGTCGAGTGGGGGGTGTGGCCGGGCCCCGCGAATGGTCTCTCACGGCGACATCCGAGACGCCCGGGCCCTTTGGAGAGCGCTTCTACCTCGGCCTGTTTCATATTGCCCTGCCCGTTGCCTTGAGAGCTGCTTCACTTTGAGAGATGCCCGCTTCGAAACACACTTTGGGTCAACCTTGAGCCTTTTTCAGATGCTAAAGGACTTTCTACACGAATATATTAAATATGTTTGAACATTAAATCAAAAAAGTGTCGAGATACAAATACTATAATATGATCGTAAAACAATAGATAAATATTACACGAGTATTTTCAATATTTTGATATAACAAATAATATAAATGATTTGAATGAATTTCATTATTCCGTGTCTTTTACATCACAAAAAATGCAACAATTGTATGGCAGTGTTAAGAAAATATTTGAACTAAAATTAAGACACCGTATTCAGGTTTATAATATATTGATATTAATGTTATTAATATATTGAATTACAAAATAGACAACACTTTAACATATGGATACTAAAGGAAATGACTATAAAATGCAGAAAGTTTTTGCGAACTATTGGGTCGTTTTCGAAGTGATTTAAAATCACTCAACAAAACAACTTAACTAACCCTTTTGTCGAAGGGCCGCCATCTTGTTTTTCTTGTTCCTCGCGTCAGTCTGACGTCTGACAGGCAGCCATTTTGGAAAAAAACTGGAGTGCGGCTTCCTTCCGCATCGGCGGGCCGTCATGAGAACTATCGGAGCGGCGACACCCCTTCGTTTTACATACATTGCATTCATTGTTTTAGCAATACGGCGGTACATACGAGAAACTTTTGTTGTTTGACGTGCCGCGATATGAAATCCAACCGGCGTGACAGCTGGGGCAACGAATAAACGAACGATGCCAAAAGTTTCCTTTTACAATTTACAACACCCTTTTTGCCGTCACTTCGTGTTTAAGGATACAAGATTGTGTATACTCTAATATTTAGTATTCACAGTCATTAATGTGAATTGAATATACAAATATGATGGCATACCACTTCATACATACGTTTATATCTATTCTGCATTTAAAAAACAGTAAGCAGTCATTAGGATTTTTACTATATGTAAATCATTTACTTCTTCTTGTAGCGTAGGTTTTCAATCAGTTTATTATATCTTCATAATATCCTTCTATGATCTACACTACTTTTACCAGCGATTTTGTTCATTAAGATAGGTTAAAAAAGGCCAACGCTCAGCCCTGAAGTTCTGGGCTCTCAAGAATAAGACTACAGTATCCCCTGCCTGTCGTACAAGGCGACTAAAAGGGGCCTCTGGTTCGCTGGGTGACAATGGTGGGATCCTGCGTCGTCCACCAAGGTGCGACCACAAGGCTGCGAAGAAGGCGACATCGGCTGGCCCGTGTCGCCTTGCTCTGCGAGGGCACAGGGGGGGAAGGGAGTAACCTCCCCTCCCCGGGACGTGACGACCCTTTCTTTGAGCACAGTGCACAGGGGCTCCGGTGCGTTCCACGTTGAGATCCCGGAGCCCCTCGTCATGGACCGAGAAAAGAGCCACCGGGGAGGTTTTAGTGGGTAAGAACCCCATATAACCGCAGCCTTCGCCCCGGAAGGCGGGGTATCTTTGTGAAGATTTCCTCCCCGTTAACAAAAAAAAAGGCAACACTATAACAATATTGAAACGTTAGAGAATAATACCGACTCCACTACATTATTTTATCACGCGAAAATTAAAAAGCAAACGTTTGGTATTGCTATAATATTCCAATTACATTCCAGTTGAAACGTGACGTCACATAATTTACCCACCTTTGGCATTCTCCGTTTAAAAGCTCGCAAAGCGGTGCCGGCGCGAAATCTGTCATTCGCTTCCACTCAGTAGTTACACCCTTCGTACTCCCGGTACTTATTGTTTTAATTGTTGCCTTTGAGAGGTGGGAGGAACCTTAGCTCAAAAGGTTTTCACACAACGAGCGTAAGTGTCCGATTTCAAGTGTTTCAAAAAATATAACTTATTCAAAATGGTCGGCTTTAAATGTCAAAAGAGACATAGAAAAAAAATACGATTATCATGTGCGTTTAAATAATGATATAACAAATGGATAACGAAACGAAAACGAAACATAGCTTTTACGTTAAAACGTTTAGGCCTACGAACTATTTCGTGTTTTTCAATTGTTTTAAATATCATTATCGTTAATGGAATCTTCTCTTACTATATCATGTCATGTAGTTACATAACTATGTTATTACTGTATGTACACGGTTATTATGTACGTTTATTTTTGGCATACACAGGTTAGAGATTAGACAATATACCTTTTAATGTTTGGCGCAAGAGGGCGTTTTTAATCATAAATGATTCTATTTCACTTAATAAAAGCAAGCGATCGTATTAAGGATTATTCACAAAAAATAATAATAAAAAACTCTTACAGTAACGAACGTCCGATATTCTCTAAACAAAATCTAAAATCTAGTATGTTTAAAGTAAGCTTCTGCCAAATCATGGAGGTTTCATTCGTCAATTTTATGAATTAGCCATGGTAATGAAGATGGTAATGCTGCAGTCACTTATGATAACACTAAACTACTGCTGTTGTAAATAGCACGTCAATATAGAAAGTACCACGACCTTTCAGAATATCGGCATGATGATCGGCTTTGCATTGTCTATCACATATACCATGGGGAGTGTTCCGAGGAATTATACGGCATCATCCCAGCTACCGATTTCCATTACCGCACATCTCGGCAGAATTCTATATTCCACCGCTACCATCTTGATGGCTGGCGTTCCACGACTGTACTTTTCTCGCGTGACATACCACCACGCACTGTCAACCTTAAGAATCAACTGTGACCAGCGTTGTTTCCGAACGTTTACGATTTGGGGACCTTCAAGAAACGAGCCTACTCCTATTTCAAAGGCCGGCAACGCCCCTGCAGCTCCCTCGGTGCTGTGGATGTTCATGGGCGACGGTGATCACTTAGTATTGTGTATTAGTGAGCCATAAGCTCGTTTGCCACTTTTCATTTATAAAAGAAATGACACGTGTTTCGCCTATTAATTAGTGTACCAACAGTCGAAATCTAAATAAAAAAGTTGCGAAATGAGTTTTCTTAATACCAATACCACGCTAATATCGAGGGTTAAAAACTCAATAAGGTTTATGCAAATAAATCGGTTGTAATTACAGCTTAACAATCGGTATAGCGCGTAACAAAATCAAACGGGCGGGTAGAATAACAAGGGGACGTTAGAAAAACAACTCTAGGTCAAGATTCAGCCGAGGGCCTAGAGTGGTAATGTAAACCAGTTTACACTCTATTACTGTGTTAAGATGTTCACAATCACTGTAATTACAATGAATAGTCAGAGATTATATTTAGTCTGCAACTGGAACTCGAGTAATGAACTTAAAGTTAGATTTATAATAACCTTCCAAAGATTTTTTTAAAATAAAAACTTCTTTCACCACTTTCTGCTCTTTTTGTAGGGGATAATGTAGAACCCGTAATATATTTAGATATTAAATACACTGTATAAACACGTATATAACTGATGCTCGAAGTGTTAAAAGATGTGAAAACCAATTGATAATTTTAATTAAAACATTATGAAATTTTAATACTAAAATTCTTAGTTATAAGTTCCCATTTCTGTCTGCAGAATGATAATGTTTTTATTGTAGCACAAAAAAATAAAATTAATAAAATGTTAAGGCTTAAGAGTCAATGAAAGTAAATTAAACCCGAAAATTTTACTTGTCTTTTAATAAAAATCTTAAACCTCCACAATGTCACACACATAAATGTAAAGATGCGTATCCATAATCGATTGTAGATGGGACGCTACTTAAATTGTAAATAACATTTAGATGGAAGATAAATCAACTTATATTTACTTATTTACCTTCAAATAAATCTCCCTAATTTGATTTTAGAATGAACAGTCAGACGAACGTCGAAGAAATTACAAAATTGAATTAGAGATACACGGCTTCATAAGTAAATTTAAGAAATACACTCTTCTAACACTTGGAAATAAGTGTTATTTTATGTTCTCCTTTTAATATATAAAACTAAAGTAGCTAATCAAAGGTAAAGGAAAGTAAACAAGAACGGTGTAGCAGCCTGCTTCCTTGGCGCAATCACGCCGGCGCCCTCTGCGAGCTAGTGTTTGTTTGGTTTTCTTTTAGCGAAAATAGATTGCTTGTCAATACACAAGACAAATAACACATAACACTACAAATACCTACTACTGCAAATATCCTATCAAGGTCGTAGTATATATATATAAAAGAGAAAGTGTGTGGGTTTGTTCCACATACGTTCCGAAACGGCTGGACCGATTTCAATGAAATTAGGGAATCTTCACATTGCCCTGGCGAGAAATCCTGTAAAGGTTGGTAACGATCGGAGCACTCCTCTTTTTGAACTGTCAAACGTCGTACTTTTATTTCTGACATTAACTTGAGCCCGATATGTTTTTGTATAAGTGATAAGAATGAAATCGTATTTACTGATATGTGCATGGGTGTAGGTAATAATCGAAGGGAATAGAAGAGAATGAATACGGAGAGAAATGAATAATATATTGTGAGAGTTAAATTAAATATTTAATGATGTAAGTTTATTGTTTTATTTAATTAAATATAGCAAAATCTAGGTCGACGAAACTTGCTGGGTATGCTGGTTATTTATATAAAACGAAACCTTCGCCGCATACTGTTCCACTGTTTTCCTTTCGAATGAAAGTTGTTTATTTTTATACATCTTTCCCACAGGAATCATGGCTCCGTGTACGGGATCTCGTCTTAATTTTCAACCAACTTGAAAATATGAGGAGCCTTACCTACATACTTCATAACTTTCGACTGCGTGAACCAATTTTGATGATTTTTTTTATGAAAGCTGGTGCTTTGCATGTGGTGCCAGTTTAATTTCGTCTAACTCTGGCAACGGCATCCATGACAAAACTTTATGAATCCTAAATTTTAATTAAGTAACTTCATCGCTAGAGCCTGATAGCTCAATGTCCAGGCGGTCGAGTTAAGTTGCATGGTACGCTAGCAATCCGAGTTCAATCCCGGTACCGGCGGCAATAAATTTGCTGTTGCAATTATATGTGCTGATTTACCACGCGCGCGGCGGTCGAGGAAAACATCGTGAGGAAACCTGCATGTCCTAGAATTTTTTTCTAAGACATGTGAAGTCTGCCAATCTGCACTAGGGCCGCGTGGCAGACTATGCCCTCATACTCTCTTTACAGAGAAGGCACAGCCCAGCAGTGGGACTTATATAAGAGGCTGTTATTTTAATTTACTTTACTTTATGTACACGATAAATGAACGAATAACTCGCCAACCGATTTCGATGATTGATTTTTTATTGGAAAGGATGTTTTCAATAAAAAATTCAAGAATAGTTTGATGAAAATTGGTAAGATTATGATGAATTCTCTTTCGTTATATTCCTACGATAATTCGTAAGTACAAAGAAGCGTTTAACGTTTGATTCTATTTGAAGTCTGTTTTTGTTTTTGATCGTAAATATACTTGTATATATATATTCAAGAGTAGGAAAACACGAGGATACAAATAAATTTTCACATAGAGAATTTCTATTCCTTAGGGCGAGTGGGTAACAAGTTAGAGCAAAAAGTCGACAGACCGTTGCACCCACAACTTCCAGTTTAAAACTTAACTCGGCGCTCCATAAATAAACCTTCGGTTTTGCCTTGGGATAGTCGTCGATTTCGAATTGCGAATTGGTAGTGGAAGTGTTAAGTCGCATAAATTACAGTTTCAGCGGATTGCAGGGAGAAAAACAAGAGGAAAGCCAGCACTTAGGAGCTTGACTAATCGCCGGGTGGAGATGACAGTTTTGCGGGAATGAGAATTTCATTACGGCTTGTTAGAACTATTCTGCTATTACCCAAAAGATATTAAAAAAGGCTTCCAAAAAATCTTATTACAAATATTCTCCCATCTATTCTATTTCTATCAACAACCGATTTCAAGAGAGGAGGGAGGTTCTCAATTTGTCTGTATGTTTGTATCATCATAACTTTGGACTGCGTGAACGTTTTTTTTTATTTGAAAGCTGCGTCCCATATCAATTTGGTACAATTCTGACAATGTCATCTACGAGAAAACCATATAAGTCTTAAATTTGCATTGAGTATATGCGCCACAAATAAATAACTCAATTTCACGTGAACCGAATTCGATGATTCATTTTTAATAGAAAGGATGTTTTCAATATTTTTCATAATTTATAATTTCATTGGTGCCGGCACCTTGTAGCTTAATGTCCAGGCGGTCGCCTCAACTCGCATAGTACACTAGCGACCCGTATATGTCAAAGTAGACATTTGTAGCAAACAATTAAATATTCAAGTCGCGCAATACAGGCAATCGTTGTGTGGAAGTTGTTTTATTAAAAAAAATGTCATACAATTATGCACAGAAAGGTATAATTGTGAAAAATACATTAGATGTTTGTTAAATGAAGCACATTAAGCCGGTTGAATATTTCTACGAATTCCTGAATCGACAGATGTAATGATACAAGTTAGACGACGCGCTTCTGTCGCTGTGATCTAAGACACCTACTTCACACACCCCTGGTTACGGAGCGGTCCCGCCGTATATCTCCCAACACGGGCAGTTCATTTGCTTCACGCCTCATACCCGCAAATAAATCAGCGACCCCCCGCACATACACATTCGTGGCAAGTGAAAACTCTTGTAGTATTTTTCCGAATTAAGTTTTTAGTCACGTCTCGACTTCTCGCTGGAATATTTATTTCTCCATCGCACCTTGAGTCGCCTTCAATTAATATTAACTTGACGTATGATATTTCGCCTTCGTTCCTTTTTTTTATTGGATTAGGGGCAAACGAGCAGGATACTCGCCTGATCGTAAGTGATCCGGCACCTCGCTCACAAGGCGAAACACAGAAGTACAATATAGGTCTACTTTTTGCCGATATCCTGTAAAGTCGCGGTACTTTCTCAGTCGTACCGACCCATTTGTGCGACAATAGATGCCGTTGCACTATAATAACAATGCACCTTTGTTGTTTTTTTCTTTTTTAAGAAGAACTACACACGTTGGCCAAGCTGGCCTTGGTTGCTTCACCGAATTGAGAGGTGGCATAGCTCTGATCGCTTAGCCTTTAACTCTATCGCTAGTAACTCGACAGGGTCCCCCCAGTGAGGGGTAACCTCGGCTTGGACGGTTACTATGTTACGCGTAAGCATTCCGATCCGAGAGGGCCGAACGACTCAGTTACTATTTCACGGATAATCTAAGGGACATTCAAAAGCTAAACTCACTTTGAGTGCAACTTCGGGAAGCGTTGGCGCTGGGAGAAGAAGTGGCCGAAGAAACTCCAGCGACGCTACTAACATCTAAGGGATGGGGCCATAACCTACCTTTGTTTATCGTGTTAGGATTAAAAGATATAAGCAATTTTTTTATAAGACAGGGGCAAACGCTCACGTGATCTTGAGTGATTATCGCCCATGAACATCCACATTACCAGAGGAGCTGCAGGTGTGTTGCCGGCCTTTGGAAACGGAGTAATTACCATAATTCATTCATAATAATCTATCTACGCATACCTTGTATAACAATTAAGTAAGTTTTCAACCGACTTTAAAAAGGAGGAGGTTCTCAATTCGTCTGTATTTTTTAAGTTTACCACCGCATAAGTTTCGTCTGGGTAAACTGATTTTGATGATTCTTTTTTTTATTTTGACTGCTTACCGTTAGTTTTCCCAATTCTGACAATGGGATACATGAGAAAACCCTATAAGTCTTAAAGTTGCAACATGCGCATGCAGTATGCGCGCCACATATGGACAGATAACTCAATATCACGCCAATAGATTTCGATGACTCATTTTAAATTGGTAAGAATGCATTTCAAGAGTAGTTTGACGAAAGTTTGGTTAGGTTCTGATTAATTCTATTTCTTAATATTCCTATGATCATTCGGAAATATAAAGAGGGTGTCCACGCATGCGTTTAACGTTTGATACGATTTGAAGTCGGTTTTTGCTCGTAATTTAATTGTAATAAGTAATTTACGAGTAAAATTAGAGCAAAATAGTTGAGGACAATATTCTATTGTTATTTCATAGCGCACTAAACGCAGTTGCTATTTACACGTAATAACACAACAAATAGTAGGAGCCTTAAGTCGGTCCACACACGATCCCACCGCAGTACGCCAACTTTCTTTGTTGCCCCGCTTAACTATTGTTTGGAGTTAAACTTCCACGGATGCCGAATGGACAGACTGACTCTACGAGAAATTGTTTTGTGTTAGTTCCGAAAGGAAAACATTTTGCTAGTAGCTTAGGCAAATCGCTTAGCAACACCGCGCCGGGGGAACGCGTGACTGTAACGTTCATACTTTATGAGATAACGTGAGTTTAATTGTTTAGCATAAACGATTATTTTACTATTCATATAAGCAAACAACAATTACCGAGTTTTGAAATCATTATTAACACTATATTCATTCTTTTTACCCATATAGTTTACATACCGTTAATTGTTTAGAGTACGGTCTGAAAACGTAAGTTCGAATCCATCATTCGGCTATTGACGTGAACCATCTCCTTTTTTTTGTTAACGGGGGAAATCTTCAACAGTGGAAAGGAGGGGTTATTACCCATTAAAACGGTGACCCTTCCTCGGTGCAAGGTGTGGTGCTCCGGGATCTCCAGTGGAACGCACCGGAGCCCCTCTGTACTATGCTCCAAGAGCACGTCTCGGGGAAGTTGATCCCGTTACCAACGCCCTAGCAGTGCAAGGCGACACGGGCCAGCCGATATTGCTTACTTCCAGGGTCCACTTTAGCGGACGAAAAATACCCTCACTCTTGTCGCCCCGTGAACCGAAGGCCCTTTAAGTCACTTTCTACTACGAGCCCAGAACTACAGGTCTGCGGGCCGGCCTGCCGCGAGCCCGTCGACGCCAATTCCGAACGGTCTTCTTCTGGAAATGAACCATCTCCTTTTTTTTTGTTAACGCGGGGAATCGAGTTATTAACCATCCTCCGGTACACTGGGTGGGCCCGGAGGGATGTGTGGGACTCGGCCTGGGCAGCCCCTACCCACTAAACCTACCGCGAATGCCATCAGCCGTTATGAGCGGGGTGTCCCGGATCTGTCAGCGACAGGACACAAAAAAATGTGGAACGCTTCACGATTTTGCGTGTCATCCTTGCGCAGGGGCCATGCTAATCTTCTCTGTATCGTTCCAATTTTAGTTTATGTACAGCCGAAGCAAGTACAAGTGAACCATCTCCTAGCACAAGCTTAAGTGGAATGGTTAACTACTATACTATTGCTATAAGATTTTTTTTTCGACCGGCGTTTGCTGAACTTTCAGGCCTCAGGTTGAAGGAACCTTGATTTATTTTTATATTAATTTGGTGGGATAAGATGGTGAATCCAAAAAAAAGTACTTATAAACTCACTCTAGTCGCGACAGCATTCAAACTACCAGCTTTTTAGGAGAGATTATTAGGTCCCATATGTGACAGCTATTATTTCAATGTCTTAATAAATATTCTTTAACAATATCATACCAATAACTATAATTTGTGTATTATAACAAGTGTTAGTCGATCACAAATCAGTAATAATTCTAATTTCACTTTTGTTCTTTGTAACACAAAAGATTTCAATGAAATATTTTGTCCCGAAACAAATTATTGATCATCAAAGGCCGAAATTAATACACCGAAAAATATATTTCTCTTTCGGCTCATTCACGAGGAAGGAATGCCAAGTAATGGAAAGGTAAAAGAAATAGCTATATCACTAAACGACTTCAGAAGTATTACTATACTGTAAGAACATTTTCATATGCAAGACATTTTCCAAGTCATTTTTTTTCTTATATATTTAACATAAACATACGTTACATGAAGAATTTACGTAAAATCATTGTTTTATTGAGCTACAATAATAAGGCACAATATATTTTTCTAGACTCTTACTTATAGTTAAAAAGTTTTATATTTAGGCGTGATTAAGTTAACGTCGGTTCAGGCTAAGTGACTATGCCACATCTCAAAATAGTTAAACTGTCCAAGTCAGCTTCTCTCTTGACCCCTCACCCGGCGGACCCTTGTGTCGAGTTACTAGCGATAGAGGTTCAGGCTAAGCGAACTAAGAGCTATGCCACCGTCAATCCGGTGAAGCAGTCAAGGCCAGCTTCTCTGGCCAATCTATGGTAGTTTCTTCGGTATTATATTATAGGATCTTATTCTAATTGGAATAGCCATTTGTTTTTATTCGATTAACGCTAGATCGACAACTTTTTCAAATTCAAAGGATTCAAGAAGTGACCCGACTTTTAAGGCGCTCGGCCTGCACTTCTATATTAGACAAAATCAAAGAGGAAACCTCAGCTAATGTATCTATAAGGCGTAATTGTAAATATAACAAATAAAATGGCTGCCATCTACCGATAGAAGTGTAAGCTTATAACTGAGACTTTTAGTATTCAAATTTTAAAATCGTAATGTTTAAATTAAAATACCAACATCAATATGGTTTTCACATCTATAACCACTGCAATAATTATATACATATGTATATGGTTTATTTATTATTCAAATATATTACGGGCTGTACAAGATCATGACAAAATACAACATTAGAATGTCGGTGACAACATAAATGATTTTCCTCTACTAAAAGTTATAGAAGTTTTCACTTCAAAATTATAGCAATTGGTATCGTAACCAGTGCAGTAATTTACTTTTAGCTTTGCAAAAACGACACACGAGAAAATAAAATATTTCGATATTACGCTAAATTGCCAGCCCGACTGCCACATTGAACAAAACAAGTAAAGAAGCTTATGAATTAAATTGGAAATAAATCAAATTTTAAGAGGATTACGGCGAATTTAAAACTTTGTTTCCTAATAGCGAACATACATTACAATACTCCGACGGCACATCTGAGTCCCGCGGGCGATACAACTTTTTACTCTGTTCAGGATATTTTAAATGCATAAATTATTGTGCAAACTGTTCGAAATTAGCAAACGTTGAGGTTGAAGTTTCACTAGGGGAGTATTCTTATGCAAATAAGATACAATGACTTTGCTAGAAGATCGCAACCACTTTAAAAGTATTCGAAATTCGTCGACGGTATCCGGGACGGGCATAAAAATTTTTTGTTTGTCCTAAACGCTCAAAGTGGCTGCTTAGTGAAACTTTCTGACGAGTCATTGTTTTCGATGTGCCAACGTTGGTAATGGAAATATTTTCGTAAGCTCAACGAGAAATCCGTGACTTTCATAAATTGTTTGGTAACAAAACGTACGATTCAATCACAATTATTACGGCGTATCGATAAAAAAACAACATTCGGGCACGACTCAATATAGATACCGACGTCAGAAGAACAGGTTAATCGAGCTATGCCACTCTTTTCAGCCCTGTAGTTCTGGGCTAACAAGAATAAGTGTCTACGTCCTAGTCTTCGGTATTCCCTTTTTTTTTCGCGATGAGGTAAAATCCGTTATGGAGCCTGGGCAGCCCGTACTGCCAAGGAGTGTCTGAGTCTCACGGACTAACAACCCTCCTCCTCCATCACATCAATGTTCCCACCTTGCGGCCTACCATTAATTTTTTTTGTCCTATGTAAGGGTTACTCTTTTATTCTGTGTCTTGTCTCTCACTCTGTTCTTTGTTTTAGTCTTTTTCCTTCTGTGCAATAATCCTATCCATAAATGTATTGATTATTATCCAGTTCTCCTTGCTTCTTATTATTAAGTCAACTATGCTGTCTACCGTCACATTGGTCTTTAATTACGAAACAAACTATTAACGAAACAAACTACGGTATCCCCTGCCTGTTGTAGAAGGCGACTAAAAGGGGCCTCCGGTTCACTGGACAACAAGGGTGGCAGCCTTTGTCGTCTGCTAAGGTGGACCCGGGAAGAAGGCGACATCGGCAGGCCCGTGTCACAGAGGGGAGGAAGTAACCTCCCATGCCGGTCAAAGGCAGCTTGTCTAGATAATCTCCTCAGTAAAAAAACAAGTCAACGTTTTAAAAAAACCATGCATCTTAGTCTATTTTTTTTAAATACAAAATAGGCTAACGTTTGGCTTCTATCTTGCTTAATGGAAGTCGAAGACGAAGCCTAGGTAGGAACACGTTAGCTTGTAAGGTATCTCTTCATATTAGGACTTAAAGGTGTCCAGCTAGTACCCGTGTGGGTCTTTCCATCGATTTCGACAGAGAGTTAGACTACCTGATTTTTGATCAGCTTTTCTCCTTACATGTGTCGAATAAATAATTATTCTATTGAATACTAAAAAAAATCGGAGCTGCGTATAAAGGAAAGATATATAAAAAGATGAAAAGTTTTTTTTAAATTAAAAACGTTAAAGTTTTATTATGTTAAAAAGTATCGACTAATAAATAAAACGTAACAGAGAAAAGATATAGTTTAATACTTATATTTAAGACATTCTACTTTTCTAAATTAAGATTTAAAATGCTGGTTTAAAATTGTACAAATCTAAAGCGAAAGATTAAAATTGTATTATACATTTAATATTTATACCTTTATAAAGCGGCCGACAAACATCAAGCCGATTCTAATTTATATGGCGGGCCTACAGAAACAATCATTCAAATAGGCTGTTCATATTGAATATTAAACGCTGTTTTCACTGAAGAATGAGAATAATCTAAAAGGCAAGTTCAGAGGAGGAAATAAATTTGTAATGCAAAGTTAGAAATTCGATTCCTGTGTTGGTGCTATGTAAACACTCTTATGTAAAGCGGCCAACAAAAGCATTTTTTTCTTTCTTCCCACTTGATGTTTAGTGGAAATACAGTCCTGGATCGTAAGGCGCACTAGCCTAACAAATATCAAGAATTTCTTCTTTTAATTTTTGTTCGCTTCACTCTTGTCAGAGTGGCCGTGGCTATCATGATCCAGTGGATTGGGCAGCAGACAGCACCCGACGTTTCGCTACTTCCGCCTGCTGGCCGTCAATCGGGTACATCCGTGTAGGGGAGTACCCACCATACATCGCACCGTGATCTAGTCCCTTCGTTTCCACGTTGGCTAACATGGCCAAAGAATCTAAGTATCCTCCTGTGCACTTGAGTTGCACGCTCAATGATACCAAACTCTTCTAGAATTCGGAATTTGGTCCACGAAATCCCCAACACCTTCTTCCAAAACCACATCTCCAGAGCGTCTATCTTTTGTGTTTCGGTTTGGCGCAGGCTGCATGTTTCGGCCGAGTGGAGAAATACGGGAAACACTAAGGATTATACGAGCCTAACCTTAGTGGTTTTGTTATATCAAGAATTTAGGTGAGAAGAATACCAAACATTTTGCGTTTTGAATGCAACAGTCCGATGAGTCCATGGGAAACTTGACGAATGTAATCCATACCCATTCAAACGATTAAATTTTAAGCCAATAAGGCCTAGGTATTCCGCAATTTATTAGCCTTGCAAATTCGAAGCCCCTCTCCCTCTATGAATTATAACATTGGTCGCAGCAATGTACCCGCAACCACCCGGGCCCGGGCATAACACCCCTGTTTTAGCTCTAATTAAAAAGCCATCAAAGAGTTTTCAGTCATTAATCATGAAACTGTTAACGGTGAATGTCGAGTTCCCTTCAAGTCCAAGTCGAGTTAAAAAGGAGGATTTGGATATTAACAAAATACCTAAAATATTCAGGGTTAGCGGAGTGGCAATACAATTGTAAAAACATAGATTATGTTGTTTTTCTCTTAAGCCGAAAGCATCTCAAGTTGTTACTGGCGATTTTAAGGATTGAAAACCCTTCTTTTTTTAAATACCGCAGAATAATGCCGACGATATTTTTAAGCCTCGTAATTGACTGCAGCGGTTTTTCTTTCCACTTTTTCCTTTCTTCCCTTTGAAATGGAAACGCTGGGAAAATTGTATTTAGATTTAAATATCCAAGTCCGAGGATAAAACGAAAATCGTTAATAAAAGTGGATTAAAAGGGTTAAATGAAACTGATAGACTTTTTATGTTAACATTTAAAATCGATAACTCTTTCAGTTATTGCGTATTAAACAAATATACATTTGTTTTTTATTTTACACGTTAGCTTTATCAAAACAATTGCACTATCACTATGATTAAGATTTGATTTCAAATATCAGTTTGATTAAATCGTAAACCTTACCATGGTAGCAGTGATGGCTTCATTGCGGTCTACTGATTTGAATGAGATAAACGAAGAGCACGCTTGTCAAATGCAGTCGTGTTAATTCGACGATGCTAACTCGATGTCATGCGATAACCTATACAATTGGCGGTTATAGTAGGAACTAATGTTAAGCGAACGGAATTGAATGTTGTTTGGATGGATTCCATCAGGGTGGCAATTGTAGTGATTTCAACTGACCTTAAAAAAAGGAGAAGGATTCTCAATTCATCTGTATATTATTTATGTTTGTTACCTCGTAACTATCGACCATTACCCATTTAAATATGGTACAGTTTTGAAAATCATGTCTAATCAAAAATGCACCATCAAAAAACCATATAAGTATTAAATTTGCTTTAATTTTGTGCACGACAAATTGACGATTATCATATTCACATCAATCGATTTCGATGATTTCTTGTTTACCATTCTAAATATGCTTAATCTTGTGCTAGGTTTACGTCAAGTTTAGATGAAAGCTTAGATAAATGCTTAGGTCAAGTTTAGATGAAAGCTTAGATAAATGCTTATCTTTACTTTTAAATAGCATTAAATTCGCTTTTTTATAAACATATTAGTGCAATAAATGATAATAACTCTAGCGAAGCGTGGAAGGGATAACTGCGCATGTGTACAGTCGCACGCAATTATTCATTTCATTTCTCCAATCTCGTTTCATTCGTACAAGTTACGAATAACGTGTCTTATTATGTCTTATAATATAATGTATTTACAAACTATAACAATCAATTAAAAACAAACTACAACATAGCCCGCATAGTTACCTCCGACAGTATCAGAGAAGAATTCTTTGAATACTGCGAGCTCGTGATTGCCTTAGCCGCAAAAGCTAACGTGTCGATAGAAGCGACAGAAGAAGGGAATGAAAAACTTAATAATAGGACCAATGTTGTTGCATTACCTTTAGCAACAGGATCACAGGACCCCATATCTAATAAAAAACAGATAACCAAAGTCAATTAACATAAAAATTAAACGCGACTGTACAACAAGAGAGAGCGGGGTGTCGTACCGGTGAGCGGGGCAGAGTACGACAGGAGACTCAATACGCGTTCACACATGACCGTCCAAATCCTCGTCAGTCTCCTGTTATATCTTATTGTCGACTTCTGCGCATTAATGGTCAGCGCTAGAGTTAGAGTAGAAGAGTAGAGAGCCACCAACAACATAGATAACGGACGTCGAGTTGCACGCTTCACGGGAAAGCTTTTTAATTAACCAATCCGCTGTTACAGGATTCAGACTAGACGTTTGTTTCGGACATCGCTCTGATTTCACGAGCGGACACTAGAGGGTACTAGAGTTGGACGTGCGAACACCGGCATGTGGTATCGAGGGTGCTCCAGCCGCCACTCGATAAACGATTCCGCGTCACGATCCGTCTCTATTAAGCCCAATGATCTCGGAAACAATGACCACTCTATTATATCACGATTAAATCTGTGTCTGGTATATTAATATGCGTATCAGTGATATTAACTTGCTTAGTGAACTAATTAGTGGGATTTGTTGCGTATAAACAGCAGAACGTGAGAAGATTAATAATATTAGATCCTTACATATGAAATTGGCGTTTTATCGTACTGGCCACTTTGATCGCAAATATCTCCTGTTTGGTAAGGAATTCCAATTTCAAATTTGTACAGCTATTTATTTTTCGAAATTGCATTTCGAAAAGCATTTGTTTTTCGAAAACCGTATTCCATATGTTTTTGCCATATTTGGGTTTTTCTTTGCGTCACTCAGTTTACAAAATGGAAAACTTAAAATATAGCGTTATTTACGAGTACTCATGAATCCACGAGAAAACTTATATGTCATAAATTTGCATCAAGTATGTGCGCCACAAATGGACGAATAACTCAATATCACGCCAACCGATTTCGATGATTAATTTTTTTATTGGAAAGGATGTACTTTCGGTGTAGTTTGGTGAAAGTTTGGTTAGGTCGTGATTCATTTTATTTCGTAATATTCCTACGATAATTCGGAAGTAAAAACAGGCCGTCGTGCTGTGACAAGATACAGAAGAATCTCTACCAAGTCAATCGTTCATAGAGGAAAATCGACCGATAACGGCGGAAACGCAAACACTATTGAAAATTTCAAGGCTTCAGATTGACCTGGCGAGTAATCCAAGTTTGGTGACGATCAGAGCACTCCTCTTTTTAAACTACTACTAAGATATTCTATTGTTTTATAACCCAAATTTATATTGACACATGCGTTGTGTTTATTTATATTATTATGAATCATATTGAAGAACAATGGAGTATATTGAAGTATAATAAAGTATACTGAAATTTATTACAGATAATAATTAAGGATTTTGATGTATTCAAGGTAAGTTATAGCGCCGCGAATGTATCCGTTTACTGATACTGCTGATATGTACATGGGTGTATGTATCTTCGCCCGTTCGTTAAGAAAATGAATACGTATAGAAATGAATGTGAGAGTTAAATTGAATATTTAATGACGTAAGTATATTGTTAAATAAACCAAATCTAGCCGGGCAAAGCTGGTTGTGTACACTAATTTTATAAATAAAATAATGAGCGAAAAACCTATAAAATTGTATAGAACAAAGAAAAAAATTATGTTCAACGGCATATTGATTAATAAATTATTTTTAGGAATTCGGCCGTTTATAGATGGCTTAGGAAACATATTGTAAGTATACAATAGGCAATAAAGCTCACAAAACCAATCCAATAGCGCAGTTTATAGTTATAGTAGCGTGATCCCAAGCCAATTACGTTAGTTTGGGGGAACAAAGTAAAAAAAAGAATAACAATAAAGTAATATAATTTGGGCCCAACGGCGGGTGTAGTCGTTACCTATTTGTTTGGGGGACTCTAATTTGATGAAGGAACGGGATTCATTTTCATCATTATTCCGTAGAATTATGACTCTTGGGCTCGTAATTAAATTTATAATGGGAGCAATATTGCATTGCAAATTTAACAGTAATTTGCAATGCAATATTATTTCGACATTTTGACGGTAAGTTAAAATAGCAGATATAGTATGTGTAGTGAATACAGTTTTGTAAATAAATATAATAATAATCTCACTTAAATACGAAAAATCAGTTGCTATAATTAAAATGATTTGTGCCCGGTGCTTGTGTGACCACCATCTATCAAAATAAGTATAGAAAAGAAAAAAAATTGTTTCTTACCCTACATATTTTTTTGTGCCGTTGTGACATTCTTTTACGTAAATGAAAATTGTACTACTTGTACCTCCTTACGCTCTACTGTTTAGCTATACCTTTTTAAATATGTACAATGTTTTCGAAAGTATGTGAACAAATGGTTTTAGGTAGACATATCTGTGATTTTTTTTTTGAAAAGGAAAGCTAGCAATATTTCTTTTTTTTTCAGAAATATTACTAAAAATCTTTATAACCATTCCACTAAGCTTAAGCTTATGCTAGGACATGGTTCACGGCAATAGTCGAATGGTGGATTCGAACCCACGACCTTACGATTCGCAGGCCGTACCCTAAACCATTAGGCTATTGACGCTAATACGCTAATATTAACTAAATTTTTAGTAATGAATTTTAGATATAGGAGATATAGGTTGATCACTAAAATATCTTTGAGAGTATTTGTAGTACGTCAAAACCGCTGAGCGCTTAAGTGTTGCTAGGTAACACTACAAATACTTTTCGTTATTTTTCTGTCCAAACATGTGATATATGAATAAAATTTAGTCACAATCCCTGCTAATGTAGTTAGGAGATGAGAGCTATTTTTTAGATAATTTTCTCTTAAAACATATCATTAAGTTCCAGCTAGAAAATGTCTAAATGAATAAAGTTAACCCACCAACAAATTTGTAAAAGTGTACCGTAATCCTTGACGTAATCCATTAAATAACGAATCAACATATGCCGTAAAAATATCAAAAATCTAAATATATCATGATAACACGATATATTTACGATTAAAAACAAAAACCGACTTCAAATCGAATCGAACGTAAAACGCTATTACGCGCGGACGCCTTTTGTATTTCTGAATTATCGTAGGAATAACCGTTCACCAACAAGGTGGTCCGATCAAGTAAAAGACTCGTCGTCCTCCAAATTTTACAGTGCTGTAAGAGACGCACTGGACAGAAGCCGGTGGAAGCAAATCATCCGCTCCAGGTGCAACCCTGATGGTGATCACGATCCTCAGACATGAGGGACCGACACTAGAGAGAGAGAGAAAGTTCATACTTTCCAAAAATATGTATATCTAAATCCGTTGGTGGGAAATTGATTATTCGTCTAATTGTGGCGCACATACTTGATGCATATTTAAAAGTTATATGATTTTCTCATTGATTCCAATGTCAGAATTGGACCATACGGGAAGCACCAGCTTTCAAATGAAAAAAGAATAATCGAAATCGGTTCACCCAGTCGAAAGTTATGCGATAACGAATAAAAATAAAATTACAGACGAATTGAGAATCTCCCTCCTTTTGTTGGTTATAAAGTGAATGAACTAAAATTAAGATTTAAATAAATATTTGTGCACTTAAATTTGTTTTAGGAGAAACAAAAAGAGCCTTCGGTTTACCTGATGTCATATGATCTCCGTTGTCCCTAAACAATGAAGGAATTATAAGCTCTCTCTCTCCCTTCCATGCTATTGGTCCCACATGGTGGTGGGGTCAGCTTTCCGAATTTTCGCTTTCCACTTCGCTCTGTCCCCGATATCGTCTTTGGCGAAGTTGCACTCCCTCATGTCCCTCGACACCACACTCTCCCACCTTGTCTTGGGCCTTCCTCTGGATCTTCGACCGGGAAGGGAAAGTTGTAGCGCGAGGTTCCCTACGTAGTCGGAGGGCCTCCTCTTAACGTGTCCATACCATCGCAGCCTACTCTCCTGCATTTTGTGGGCAATGTCGCGCACACCCAGGCTTCCTCGCACAAATTCGTTTCGAATTTTGTCACGCCTGGTTACGCCACACATCCATCTCAGCATTTTCATTTCGGCAACTTGGATGGTATGCACGTTATTCCGAGTCACGGCCCATGTTTCGCTGCCATATGTAAGGACCGGTCGTATGATAGTTTTGTAGACCAGACCTTTCAGTCTGACCGGCATCCTTTTGTCACAGGTAACACCAGTTACTTCTCGCCATTTCAAGGAATTACAAGCTCTATTAACGTTATTTATCTAGAGTTGGTTGAGTACTTCACTCACCAGGTAAAATGCAGAAAGCCACTGCACTGTTGAACAATAAATGTAACTTAAATAATACTTTTTATGTATTTAAATGTTTATCATTCATAATGATAAATTACTCAATCAACGTTGAATGAGAAATTTATTTCCTAAATATAACAAAATAATCACATAAGGAAAGTTACACAATGATATAAATGCAAGCTAAGCGTACAGTTTTTTAAATATTTTTTAAGCTATATGTTAGATATATATCTATGCTTAAGAATTTAATAATTAAAGGTATAAATTACTATAGAACAGTATCAGATGATCGCGGTAAATTGTGGTAATTGGAATTGCAAGGTAATCCAGGTAAAATAATTTTTGTAAATAGATTTTAACTTACTATTAGTACATGAATATTATTTTTATTTTTACAATGGAAGAATGCATTATAAATGGCAATAAAAACAAGCTACTTTCGACTGCGATATAAAAAAAAATTGTACAATTTTTTTTTTCTTCAACTTTTGTTCAACTTCGTACACACTAAAAATACACTCCGATCGGATTTCCTATTCGCGCCAATAGTTTTAAAGTTCAATGTAAAAAGTTTATTTAATAATAAAGCACTGGCTGAAATATTGTTTATTATAATTAAGAAAAAAATGTGATTTGTTGTAAATTTTATTAAGACGTAAAGCGAAGTTGGCTTCGTTCGAAATGTTTGACGTTTGTAACACTTGAATCTTAAAGCGGAACATGACAAGTCCCCCGAAACAGTTTTCGGATGCCCCGAAGCGAGCACCTGGTACAGACAGTCTATAATTAATTTTCAGATCGACGCGCTCCTTGTGTTATTATTTTGGTGTATGAAGTGAACTGATTGGTTGGGTTGTCTCGTCACTTCTAAACATGTACGTACGTGAATGATAATTATAGAATATATATACTTATACGATAAACAGTTTCAAGTTAGAACCTTTACATATTTGTGTCCCACAGTTGGGCACAGACTTTCTCTGTAAAGAGAGTACAAGGGAAAAGTCCGCCACGCGGCCTTAGTGCGGTTTGGCAGGATTCACACGTCTTAAAATTTATTTTTAAGACATGTAGGTTTCTAACGATGTTTTCTAACACCGCCGAGCGCATGGTAAATTGGAACATAAAATTGTTACAACAAATTTATTGATGACGGCACCGGGGATCGAACTTGAGTTGGTACAGTAAGCAACTTGAGCGCTAGGCAACCGTCCCGACACTGAGCTGCCACGGCTCTCCAAACAGTTTTTTTAGATGAAAAGTGGCAAACGAGCATACGGCTCACCTGATCTTAAGTGATCACCGTCGCCCACGAACATCCACAGCACCAGAGGAGGTGCGTTGCCGACCTTTGAGATAGGAATAGGCTCGTTTCGTGAAGGTCCCTAAATCGTAAACGTTCGGAAACACCGCTGGCGACAGTTGTTTCCACAAGTTGACAGTGCGTGGGAGAAAGTTACGCGAAAAACATACAGTTGTGAAACGCCAACCATTAATGTGGTGGATGGTGGCGGTGGAATTTGGAATTCTGCTGAGATGTGCGGTTATGCAAATCGGTTGCTGGGATGATTCCGAACAATTCTTCAGAACACTCCCCATGGTAAATGCGATACAGGATGCAAAGAGAACCGACATCTCTTTGCAGACTCAGAGGGTCGAGTCGATCGGAAAGACCCTGATCGTCGACTATTGAGCGGCTCTACGTTGTACACGGTCAAACGGAAGAAGTTGGTATTGGGGAGCCCCGGCCCAGAGATGCGAAAAGTATTCCATATGAGGCCGTACTTGTGCCTTGTAAAGTTCACCTTTTATATACAATTTACCCAATTTTATCCGCAACCTTGTATTTGTACAACTAATATATTGAAAGAGACTAAACTAGGCCGCTATCTTAGACGCTAGAAATATTAATTGAAATAATTTTAATGTCATAACGGTTGATTTTACACGGATGAAGAGATGAAATGATGTTAGGATATAGATGAAGTCGTAATGTACGTCATTACGTCTTCATCTATGTATACGTAATCTTAATCTGTGTATACATATTACTTGCTCCGTCAGTCCGATTGTAAAGGGGTTAAGGTACGAATAGAATTTCATTAGAGAAATATTGAGGTTGTACAGGTTGTGTGTCGCGTATCGTTAAAATCGTGAATACGACCATCGTAAAGTTTCCTTTTACAATGTCATTAGGGAAATTGGCGCCGTTAATTTATAAAGGCCCCTTTAACTGCTACGCTATCGACGAATTTAAATCGGTAATCCAGCGGTTTGTTTTATGGTTGATAACGGACGATTTATATCAACGAATACGTACGCTCGTAAATGTACGGTTAACATAATTCATGGACTACGCTCATTGAATTTAATAATTCAAAGCATAGTATATTGTCCTTTTACGACCGCTTGGTGCAGCGGTGAAAGTGTCATTAGTTCGACTATCGAGGTTATCAGCTCCTTCCATTTGATCGTTTACAATGAAAGACAGCCAGAATTTGATATACCTGCTAGCGCTGACCTTGCAAAAGTGGTCGCATTTCATCTCGTAGTGTTTGGTAAAGAAAAAATAAATCGATTAACTCCAAACCGCAACGCAGATGCACGATGTGAGGAGTCTCACATCGTGCATCTGCGATCCGGAGGTACATGAACAGGTGCCACATATTTTGATAGAATGTCCGGAATTTAATGTTAAAAGAAAAGTTTGTATTTATTGTGTTTTTCAAATAGCTCCATATTTACATTAAGACATCTTGGCATCCTAACTAACTTGTAGATATATACTAACAAATAAAGAAATATTTACAATTTAATAGATATTACAAAATATTTACAAAAAATATAACTGTGCCAAACCGTCATCGCTTGGCAGCGTGCCCAGAAGGCTGGTAGCATTGCCACGTTGTATGGCAATGCTTAGCCTCTGTGCAAGGTATAAGCCAGCCCTCTGGTCACCAGATGTGTCGAACAACTTCTTAGCTAACACATTAAAAAGGTGGTGTGCACTAGGACCGCACGGACCCAAAGTTTCTGCCCCAAACGGCTCAAATATGAAACCCGTATCGAGGTTACTATATTTGCGCCTCTTGAGGTTTTCTGCAGTTGCAGCGGCCATTCCGTCGACCATTTCGCCACAGCGACAACGATGTGGCATAAAACATGCAGCGCCCAGCCTAATACGAGTACATACCGCCAATCGGAACGAAGTGGAATCCATTAAGGTCCCAGTGTTAGGGGATGGAAGAGCCTAAATTTTTTTTGTGTTAAAAGATATGAGTGTGAAAGCGAGATGAATGAAAGAATTACTTTAGATAATATTAGAAATTTAATTAGTGATAAGAATAAGATAGATATATTTTTAAGGTTCTGTAGATATGTAGCGAAAAAAGTAATTGAGAGAAACAAAACGTAATGTAAATAGATATTAAAAATAGATAATAAATCAGAATTGTAATAACATAGAAATAAGTGTAGAAAAATTAAAAATAAATTAAGAAATGTATGTATATAGAAATAATAAGGAAAGTGTAATTAGAAATAAGAAATTTAGAAATTAGTATTATATAAAGTAGATAAATTATAAATAGCAAAGTAATGTAAAGATAAAATACCCCACAGCCAAACATGCTGGGGAAAAAAACAGTAATAAATCATCAAAAAAAAATCACTCCTCACAATGTTATGTCCACACTTTATCCAAATAAAAATATTGTTAACAGTAGGCTCTTTTTAGTAATAATCTAATTTTAAAATTTATAAAAATATCATTGGTCCTATTTTGATTCACTTGACACTGGCATCCATGAGAAAACGATACAAGTCTTAAATGTGCATCAAGCATTTTTTTTTTTTAATGATTGAGAGGTGGCATAGCTCTTAGGTCGCTTAGCCTGAACCTCTATTGCTAGTAACTCGACACAAGTGTCCCCGGTGAGGGGTAACCTCGGCTTGGACGATTACTATGTTACGCGTAAGCATTCCGATCCGAGGGCGCCCGAGAGGGCCGAACCACGACTCGGTCGATTGCTATTTCACGGATAATCTAAGAGACATTCAAAAGCTAAACTAACTTTGAGTGCCACATCGGGAAGCGTTGGCGCTGGGAGAGAAGTGGCCGACGAAAGCTCCAGCAACGCTCCTAACATCTAAGGGTGGGGCCTGCCCATAAAATAGCGGTAACGCGCAAGTATTATTCGCAACCTCCGACGGTCGCGAATGGACGCTTTGTGGATTTGTAGAGATCTAGCCTGTGCAATGGTAATGTGCATCAAGTATGTGTGCCACTAATGTTCAGATAACTTAATACCACGCCAACGGATTTCTATGATTAATTTTTTATCGGCAAGAATGCACTTAAAGAGTAGTTTGATGAGAATTTGGTTAGGTTCTGATTATTAGTTTTTCGTGATATTCCTATGCTACTTGAATAGGTTTTTGTTTTTACTCGTGAATATACTTGTTTAACAAGTTTAATTAAATATATATTTGTGTATGTCAGGTAGAGATCTTACGTTAAGTTTTATTAAAATCGACTGTATCTACTTTCTAGAAAATATACTTTAAACTTTTAGTACACTCACAGACTATACAGCGTAGCGTGAAACGACATTAAAGTGAGAGTTTAAAGGAGATTTTATCTATCAATTTCCTCCATGAAAGTTCTCATAAAGACTTTTCACACGGTTGAAGCATTTCTAGTCTTAGATTATATAATATTTTCGTCGATGAAATCCAAGATATTTAACATAATAGATTCTTATCAATTTGTGAATTATATCGAATCATACCCGTATAAAATATATAATTTACTCAAATATGTTTTTTTATGGGAAGAACACTACACAAACATTTATTAATTCGTTACACGAGCGATTTATTTAATAGCTATGAAATCGTTGAAATTCTTGAAATTGAATTTATAAGTATTACTTGTAGATAAATAACCAAGAAGTTGCCTCAAGTCATATTTAAAGTTACAAGTAAAAGTTTCCTTTTTTTTTTGTTTAACGAGGAGGAAATCTTCAAAAAGATACCCCACCTTCTGGGGGGAACGGTTATGTTCGGTTTTTACCCACTAAAACCTCCCCGATGGCCCTTTCCTCGGTGCATGACGAAGGTCTCCGGGATCTCCAGTGGAATTCACCGGATCAATCACCCTCTGCACTGTGCTCAAAGAGAGCACGTCCCGGGGTTACTCCCTCCCCCCTGTGCCCTTGCAGTGCAAGGCTACACGGGCCAGCCGATGTCGCCTTCTTCCCGGACGACAAAGGCCCCCACCCTTGTCGCCCATTGAACCCGAGGCCCCTTTTAGTCGCCTTCTACGACGGTATCCCCCGTAGTCTTATTCTTGAGAGCCCAGAACTACAGAACTGCGGGCCGGTCTGCCACTGGCAAGTAAAAGTTTACTTACAATAACAATAAATAAAACAAAATCACGCCCTTGACCCAGAGAGTGTAGCCAGATAATGCTTCTCTCGCCTTCTTTTTTCAACATTTTCACATACATTTTACATCGGTTTCTAAAAGGGTTAACATCGCTAATCTTTCTGTTAGAAGACCTCTTCCGATACTACAATGCATTTTTGAACTATAAACTTTCTGTCCTTACTTAATTCTTTATAATCAAACCGCTGTAGCATACCTTTCTCAATTCTGGTCACAAGTCTTTCAAGCTATACTTTTACTACGCTTACCATACAGCTTCTAATCCCACATCTACTACTTAAACCGTCCAACCCCCGTTACCCCTCACCGGGGGGACCCTTGTGTCGAGTTACTAGCAATAGTGGTTCAGGCTAAGCGACCTAAGAGCTATGCCACCTCTCAATCCGGTGAAGCAGTCAAGGCCAGCTTCTCTGGCCAATCTGTGTAGTTCGTCATAAAAAAAAAATCTACTACTAGACTGCTTATTAATAACCACATCTCTACATTTTCATCTAACTGTCACACTGTTTCTGTCATACCCAACACATGTTAGCAAAAGTTAGTTCTACTATATGCTAATCTAGTTTTAATGCATAAAGAAAAAATATAATCACTAAAATATACTTATGAAGTATAAAAAGTTAATGGATTTACTAATATGAAATTACTTTAGTTGACTAGGTCCGATCGTGTTACGATTGTCCGCCTCCGTTTTGGAAGAGATGCCTATAATAGAACGTATAGGTAAACGATCAGTGCACAGTTTAGAATAAGTGTGTTATGCTGGAGGAAAAGCCCCTTTCAAATGAACCTCTGAAGGAAAGTCAGTAAGTCTTTGTTAAGTCACCTCTAAAACTCTTGATGTTTTGCTAAAATCGGTAAATAGTAACTGTTGTGTGCGATGTTGAGGAAGGAAACACACACATTTAATACAATATTCCCTTGTAATCGCTTTCATGTTTTGACATGAAGTGTCAATAGTGGCGCGAGATGGGACAGTGTAGTGTTACCGAGCAAAACAAACTAAAGGCGTATAAGTGCGAAAACAAAAGAACGCCGATTCGGTGTGGATCGGATTACCTTTGACGAGCGCAGACTGCATTCGAACCGACCGAATGCGCCTATTGATTGAAGCGACCGAATGTACTTCAATTTTTTTGGTGGTGAATTGTGTAAGATCGGTTCTATAGTTACGTACCTTTCCCTCTCTCCTACAACTTGGAAAGTTGGTTAGCACAGGAAAAATCGACGGGATAAGACCTAGAGTTCTCACTCTCGGCACCTGGTTTGTATTTCTTTCCACATGGCTGCAGAAAGGCGAAACTGGCGACGTATCACCAATGACAGGCTGTTCCCACGATTCCTGGCATTGAGGAAACCGGCTCACCACCTGTCACATATAGAGTTAATAAGCTTGGTAGAAAGCTGTCTCTGGCTACCGCTACGGTTAAGGACCTGAGAGTTTATTTTTCGTTTATTTCTATGGTTCTTTTATTAGACAACAAAAATATCCAACACCGAGAAACATAAGAAAATCATTAGGAATTTTAGTTAAATAGCAGGCGAGTTAATTGAAATTATTCTGAAACTAATTTGTATTAGAACTAGGCAATACTATAATTAATATTTAAATAATACGTAAGCGTCAAATCATGGCAACTTCAGATATCGAGGGCGGAGCTTAATTAAGGCTAGGTACCTAGCTGTTGGCAACTAATTAAACTTATTCTGTTATGCACAAACGAAATTTGAAGAGAACGTCCGATGCAAACATAATCCGATAAAAACCTTTTACAGGCTTGAGTGACGGCCTTGCAAAAGTGAGATTACTTGCAAAATTTATTAGCCTACTCTTATAAAGTTTGATTTATCTTGAGGCTTTTTCATCGACTTTATTAGGATAGGAACGTGACGGGATGTGTTTTTTTTTACGCGAGAACTCTAAAAATAAGGAAACTCATTGGTAGAAGCTGGCCGGGAGTTTACATTGTAGGCCTATCATAAAAATCGTATTTGTAAAGAATACTAATTTTTTTCCATAAATATTACTACACGCAGTCTTATTCCCCATTCTTAGTAAGCTTAGGCTTGTGCTAGAAGACAGTTGGCGGTTGATGGAATGTTTATTTTAAGTTTTTCATGAGATTTGCCACGAAGATTTATTAAATCAAAAACCAATTTATATACTAGTATGTATGTAATGTGAGATCAAAATATAAGACCAATAAGTCTCTTATGTACTAGTACGTACTAGGAGGATTGGGATTTGAACACGCTAACAAAAGATTGTAAAGTCTAGAACATAGGCTATTAGGCTAAATTTTATAAACACATGTAAAATAAATATATATAAAACTATTATATAAATTGATAATTATATTATAATAAAGAAAAATGGAAAATAATATTTATCATTTGAAAATGATGATGATAATAGAGGAATGAACCAATTTCATAGTCGATGTTCCGCGCGTCTGAACGAAGCGATTTGAGTCATCGTTCATCGTGCGTACAGCAAGGAAGTGGAACAAGTTGCCGGTTTTTCCGTCCAATTACGACGTGACTGCCTTCAAGAGTAGAGTGAATAGGCACTCACTACTCTAACGCGTATCATCTTTCGTCTATATCACCACTTAACATTTGGTGGGATCGTGGTCAAGCACTAGTTTATACCCCATAAAAAATTACTGTGACATTGCAATATGGCATTATATTGAAAAGCATGTGCCTTCGCGATGTTTTTAAAACAGTATAATACTGGGAGATACGAGCATTAAATAGTCGAGCGAAACTTTACGTTCTTTTTACTACCGCACAGTCAACACACGCTGTCTTTTCTCGAACTCAATTCTGCTTTACCACTTTCATTTGGAGATCGTAAAGCCTTGCTTAAATTTGGAAACTGCGTATATAAATATGGCATCTTAAACACGCGAAATGGCACGAGTGATACTAAATTCTTTATAAGGTGGTAATGCTTCTCTAAGCTGTTTTACCCTTCTTGTTTAATATTCAGTGCCTAATATTCAAGTTTTACGCATAGATAGCTTCCGGCGTAAAGTTACGAGGACCATAAAAATGATGATATACGCGATAAAAGCACTGTACTTTGTGGAACAGTGCTTTCATAATTAACTTAGAATTTAAATAATAACCAGTAACTTATCTTATTTTAGGTTAACTGCGTATAACAAATATTATTTTCAGAACTAAAACCATGAAAATGTGTGAAAATAAAAGTATATTTACGAGTAAAAACAAAAACCGACTTGAAATCGAATCAAACGGTAATGGCTATTATACGGGGAAGCCCTTTTTTATTAATAGAAATATTACGAAATCAAACTTGATCAGAACGTAACCAAACTTACATCTAAGTACTCTTAAAGAACATTCTTCCCAGTAAAAAATGAATCATAGAAATCCGTTGGCGTGTTATTGAGTTATTCGTCAATTTGTGGCGCACATACTTGAAGCAAATTTAAGACATGGGTTTCTCATGGATCCCATTGTGAGAATTGGACCAAATTTAATGAAACAACACGGGAAGCACCGGCTTTCAAATAAAAAGAATTATCAAAATCGATTCCCCAGTTGAAAGTTATGCGGTAACAAATATAAAAAATACGTACGAATTGAAAACCTCCCTCCTTTTGAAGTCGGTTGAAAAAATATTAGAGTCTTACATCCTTTTAAACAATAGACGGGGGACGAAAATACAATATCATTCTTATAATTTAGAGATTTATTCAATATGGTTCATAATGACATAAATATACACAACGCATGTGACAATACAAATTTGGGTTTATGTACAAGTATGGGTTATAAAACAATAGAATATTACCATAGTAAATAATAGCTGTATTTGACAGTTTAAAAAGGAGGATTGCTCCAATTGTCACCAAACTTTACAGGATTACTCGCCAGGTCAATCTAAAAATTCCCTGAAAGTTTCATTGAGATCGGTCAAGCCGTATCTGAGCCTATACGGATCAAACACACACACATTCTCTTTTATTTATATAGATTACTGAAAAGCTGAATGAAAAACGAGATCGCTTAACTGGAAAATACCTTCACGTAACAGCTCTATGGTTTTGTTAATCTCAGTGCGAAACATAAGGTACGTAAATGACTCAAAGCGGTATATGAAACACTGAAAGCTCGTATACATTAAAGGCAAACGATTGCGTAAAACGTAAAACGTTTGTTTTCCTGTTTGCTAATTTCAAATCTTTAAAGTTTTCCAGCGTTTGTGTTAATTTGTAGGTAACATGTTATTATTTCTAAATTTGCACTAGTGTAACAATTTTTTACAGCTGTTTGGTATTCGGTATTACGTTCGTTTTTTACTTATATTATAATGTTAGTTAATTTTAATTTACCTTATAGCAGGAAATATAGCTTGCACCGAGGAAGGCCCACCACCGGGCGGGTTTTAGTGGGTAAAAATCCCACATAATCTCCCCCCTCCCCAAGGCAGGGTATCTTCTTGAAGATTTCCCCGTCAACGAAAAAAAAATTATGTCTTTTTAACCGACTTCAAAAAGGAGGAGGTTCTCAATTCGACTGAATTTTTTTATGTTTTATACCTCAGAACTTTCGACTGGGTGAAGCGATTTTGATGATTCTCTTTTTATTTGATATCGGCTTTCAGCTTCGTGTGGTCCATTGGTCAATTGGGCCAGTTTTGACAATAAAATCCATGGAAAAACCGTGTTATCCATCAATGTTTTAATTTGAATTTATATATGTACACGTAAAATATATTTGTAATTTAATTGAACCAGTAATAGTAAGTTTCATACAGGGTGTGAAGGTCGGATGGCCGATGGATGAACGGTTTGAATCTTACTTATTGATAAAATGTAACATCACCGGAATAATGCGGAAAAATGAAACCTTTAAGCCCGTCTCATACACAGTATCAATAAAGCGATTGACAAATTGCCAATCCAATAACACATTTACGTTTATCAGAGAGAAATTAAAATAATATAATTAATTAATTCACAACAGCATGTCACGTAAACTGAGGTTATCGGAATAATTCCGCCTGGAGCGCTGTGTGATTGTTGGCTCTGTATAATGAATCAAATTTTGAATCAATTATAGCAGTGTTTATATTTTAATTGGGAAATTACGATAGTTTATAGTTCAGATCGATTTCAACTATATATTTCTGACTCAGTTGGTGTATCCTTTTTTATATGAAAAGGGGCAAACGAGCTTACAGATAACCTGATGTTGTGGTGATGGGTGCGTTGTCGGCCTTTGAGAAAGAAGTAGGCCCGTTTCTTGAAGGTCTCCAAATCGTACTGGTGGTACACCGCTAGCAACAGTTCGTTTCACAGCTTTATAGTACGTGAAAGGAAGTTACGCCAAAAATCTAGTCTTGGAATAATGATGATATCAATGGAATTTGGAATTCTACCGTGATGTACGGTAATGAAAATGGGTAGTTACGATAGAGCTCAACATAGAAACGAAACGGGACCATTAAGAATTACTAGCAGTAATATAATTCAATTAATAATTACGGGTGGAATAAGTAACTATATCTAATTAGTATCAAAACTACCTAGGTCATGTCTTACGACACGAAAGATATGAGCTTCTCCAACTAATTATGATGGGCAAAATATAATAATAGGTAGGGAAGAGACGCGCTGGACGTAGGAAAATGTCGTGGTTACGAAACATCAGAGAGTGGACCAGCATTGCCAGCGTCGAACAACTGTTTCGCTTGGCACACGACAGGAATAAGTTCGCTGAGCTCACGGCCAACCTCCAGTAATGAGAGGCATTAAAACTAGAAGAACAAAACAAAAGAAAAAACTTTCAACTATTCCTACTTAATCAGATCGTATTAATTTCTATATAAGCTTACGTTTAGAAGGGGATTTTAGCTAGGAATTGTTAATCTATATCAATTAACGGGTAGACACTTTTGTTACTCTTTACTGCGAAAACTACAGAAAGAATAGACATGATATCTATTTGATAAAACGCAGCGTGTTTCGTTGATTTTAGTATATACAATATTTTGTTATTAAAATACTTAAAGTTCTTAGTACAAATTTTTATTAACATGTTATTCTATTGTTTATTATCCAATTTGACACTTGAAAAGTCAGTTACATAGTAAAATAATGCGAAGTTAAACGAAGATGTATCTGTATTGGAAATATATAACATAAATAGGCTCACTACCTGTAACATATGGGATCTAATAAGCTTAGAGAAAAGATGACTAGACTAGGAGAAAACGCCTACCCGTCTAGACGTCTAGAGCTTATTATTTTTAGATAGACAGTGTGAATGCTTTATATGTTTTCCGTTTCACGCACCTGAGTTTTGAAGCGAATAAATTATCTTAAACAGTCTCCCCTGCTCCCCTGAGTTGAGTAAAGACTTTTTAAAGAAATCTAATAATATTTCTTTCTTTTTTTTTTCAGAAATATTACTAATTTGTTAACCATTTCAACTGAGCTCAAGCTTTTGCTAGGAGATGTTTCACGTTTATTCTTCTTCTTTGTCGTTCCCTCATTTCTGAGGATCGTGATCACTATAGCCCCTCAAATGAACAATCTGGCTCCATCGGCTTCGGTCCGAGGCAGCCCTCACCAGCTGGTAGAGATTAGGAGAGAAGATAGCACCTTTTACATAGTCAGACCATCGTGTTGGCGACCGGCCTCTTGTTCTCTTGCCTTCTGTATTGCCAACGATGACCAGCTTTTCAAGGTTGCCATCCACTCTACGCATTATATACGAAATATGACAGTACGCGCTGTAGGCACGTAGTAGACAGTCTGGTCTTTATGGCGAGTTGGGAGGGAATAGATACATTTGTGCGCTTGGCAGTCCACGGTATTCGTAGCATTCGCCTCCAGCACCACATCTCGAATGCATCTATTCTCTGTCTTTCTCTTGCTCTAACCGGATTCACGTTTATAGTCAGTGTAAATAGTCTATAAAGATCATGATAAAAAGCAACATAGAAGAAACTGGAGAATGAAATTTCAAACAACTTTATAAATACGTTGTTTAAATGTAAATTTAACGCCCAGACTCCGACTGCATAATTCGAATAAAATGTTCTACATTGCGCGCTGCAGGCCTGAATAAATTCACACATAATTTTTATAGCTCATAGTTTATTTTAATGGAATGTTGCCTGGTTACAATGCACGCATTGTTTCCCCATGAGCTGTCGCACACTATCGCCTCATTCATCAGCGGACTGCGTCGAAACGGTTTCGTTCAAAAAATTTTTTACGAAACCAAAAATGTTGCAAAAATCCTTTTAAAAACATGGTAACGCAGAATTATCAATGAGTATCTTCGCAACTATGATATATGTGTATTTTATGTATTAGTATATATTTATTGATAACTTATTTATGTAGATATATTTTGTATGTATAGATTAGCTGCGCCCTGCGGTGTTACCCACGATTGAAAACTATTTATTTAAATTTAATAAAATAAAAGTGGTCTTAGTTACTTCTTATTACGTCGGATATCTGGCAGAGAAAATCTCGTCAAAATCGGTCCAGTCGTTTCAGAGTTTGACCGAAACAGAGATCGTCAATCTGTAGATCAATAGATCAACTGTCGCCAGCGGTGTTTCCGAACGTTTACGATTTAGGGACCTTCAAGAAACGAGCCTATTCCTATCTCAAAGGTCGGCAACGCACCTACAGCTCCTCTGGTGCTGTGGATGTTCATGGGCGACGGTGATCACTTAAGATCAGGTGAGTCGTATGCTCGTTTGCCACTTTTCATATAAAAAAAATAGACAAAAATGTAAAGTAAATTGCTACAAAGATACATGTAAGGCGCGATTATATTCATACTTGTACTAATTAGAAGTCCGTGGTCCATTTAAGTGACACATATTAACCGAAAAACATAAAGTTAAACTACTACAGTTTAAAATGTATTTTAACTGTAGTAGTCTAAACAATATACGAATAAAATTCCCTTAGATGAATATATTTTAATTAAATGAATTTCGATCTAAATGCAATGTGAAAATGCAGTTACATTTAGTTAAAACGTTACAAAATTACAGAAACGAAAACAGTAAGTATAATTCTCTCTCTGTATCTCAAAATAGCTTTACTCTTTTCAGTTGTAGCAACATTTGAATAACTAAATTTTCCAGTAGATTTCAAAGGCAAAGAATAAGCTAAAGTATTATTTGTTGAACGGACCGCTGGCTTGCTCGCGTTTAACCTTTGAGTGTTGTAAATCCATTGCAAGCCTTTGAACTCACAGATTGTAAGTGGCTATCGCATTTTTCTTTCATTTTCATGTTAATTTGCGTCTCTATCCATTCCCGTAAATTGCTAATAAGATAACGGTGCGCTGTTAAGGAGCCACGCAATCGATTGTTAGGTATACCAATAGGATTGCAATACAATGGTCTAATTCATTCCGACGCTAAGGAGGTAAACGAACCGAGCAGCCAGAAATACCTGAACGTTTGTACCAAAAAGCATTTGACGAAGGTAAGCTACCATCGCGTGTCCTTAACCCTTTGTCTCGTGTGAATACAATGGACCATTGCAATAGTCCGTAGATACGATATGGGACACCCTTCGTCTTCCCGGTACGTGACCAAATTTCAAAACAAAATGTTTTGTGGTACACCGGAGGATGAAAAAGTAATGTCATCTCCCACCGGGACACGGAAGACGTGCTCCTTCGATTAGACTTATATTACATGGTGTTTGAATACGCTGGCTGCAAAGAAACAATATACAAGACGTGACTTGTTCTTTGATAGTAACGGTATCATTTTTTATTCTCTATGGTTTTGATAATAAATCCATCCTAGATAGGATCAAAACGCAGATAGGTTGTCTCTTTTGAACTCAATATGATAGATGGAACTCTTTAAAGCAAGGTCATTTGGTTTAAGGATAAAAATCTTTTTTTAAAAAAAAAGCTAGCTATTCCTTTTTTTTTCAGAATTATTACTAACAATCTTATTAACCATTCCAACTAAGCTAAAGCTTGTGTTAGGACATGGTTCACGGCAATAGTCGAATGGTGGATTCGAACCTTACGATTCGCAGGCCGTGCCCTAAACCATTAGGTTATTGACGCTTCTATAATAATCTTTCACCAGTATACTATGTAAATGTCTTTCTTATCTGCTGAAGCAGTTCCTGTTTTAACAGAGACAGCAATCGAATACAAATTTCGTAAGCAAAACAATACATATTTCGACAAGTAATTTCATGGTCAAGAAATAGAAACTCACTGGTAAACGTATATTGTGTTAACTTTTGCTTTGACCTGCAGAGTGAGGTCTTCCATCTAGAGGGCTTATAGTGGTGTGGTTTTTGTATTATTAAATTATTTTTCATATGTTTCCAAGTAGGTATCAGGCAGCTATCTACTTCAATGAATTAAGGTTACCTTGTATTGATTAGTTATTAAAAATAATTAAATGTTGCCATGTTGGTAAAAGCCATTTAGAGACGAACGATTTGTAGATTATAATCTCCAAATTAAATATAGTCAGACAAAAGTCGAACATTAACCCATGATGTTAAAATGTCATACACCTCATTCTGTCCTCCCCGGCTCGTGAGCAGTGTAATGTGTTCACAACTTCAGGAATACAACAATTATTCTACGATAAAATCCATACAACCAATTTATTTAAACCTCCGTCATTTTTTTAAAGCTAGCAATATTTCTTTTTTCGCAAATATTACTAACATTCTTGTTAACCATTCCAACTAGGCTTAAGCTTGTGCTAGGACATGGTTCACGTATAAAATAATTGAATGGTGGATTCGAACCTACGACCTTACGATTCGCATACCCGCGTTCGCGTACTCTAAACCATTAGGCTATTGACGCCTAATTCAGTACTATTTTAGGTTTTAAAAATTATTATATTGTCTTATACCCATACTGAGTTGAATGGAAATAGAAATTGTATCTATACGCATAATTTAAGCGTACTCTATAGCTACAATTCCGATGAATACGACTTGTGTCTTCCTTTAGACTTAAATTCCTTATATAAATCGTTAATTTAAATAAATCACCTACAGTTCCTATCCACTACAATAAATTGATCTTTAAAAAAAGTATGAAAGCTATTAATCTTTTCAGTTACACCTTTATCAATTAAATTATTTTTTTATAAGATCATGATCATCATCGTCCATGAACGTCCAAAGCACTGGAAGAGCTGCAGGTGCGTTGTCGGCCGGCCTTTGTTGAAAGGAATAGGCTTTTTTGCCAGTTGATTACACAAGTTGATAGTGATCTCTTAGTTTGCACATTTTAGTCGAAAACTTTTTAATTTTAATAATATTTTTTATTTCAAACCAAAAAATAAAAACAGGTACAACCTAGTTCGATAATAGCCACAGTAGTAATAACTGTGTCGCAGATATTAACGCTCATCTCCAAACAATTTAATACAAAATTACAAATTTACTAAAATTAAAAACATATCATATGTAATTCCATTAGAACGAGTGTGCATGGGTGAGTGTGTTTGTGTGTACAACGTAGTATATGTGTAGGTATGCGTATGAAGTAGGGGTAAGTTACTCTGAACATCTTTATTGTGTTTTTAAAAGATCTTCTGTATAGTCGATAGAGTTTGTAGCCATTCAGTAATAGATGCCATATATTCTTGTAGTGGTAACGGGTATATATGTAATAGTTTAATTACTTTATTGTACAAAAAGGCACTTAGGAAGTAGAATTGATGTCTAGCGAAATTATTTCTGTGGACCACAATGGTGCAAACCCTGTCATGTCTGCGTTGTGTGTTATATAGTGCAGGTTCAAACTTTAGAAGCGAATGTTTCCGAAGTACTGCGTGCAGAATGAAAAGTTGCCAATACTTAATAAAAGGTTCACTGGTTGGGAAGCGAATGGGTCTAAATGATATGATTTTTAACACACATCTTTGTGCTCTTTCAAGACGTAGGCGCACTGTAAAACTATATGGAACAAACAAAGGAAAGAGCAGTGGGATTTAGTTCAATTGAGATATGGTCACTAGTCAAAGCGCTTTGCGTTCAAGTTTTGACTGCGTCGGACGTTGCTCGGCTGCCTCCTTCGCTTATTGTGTTTCTTTTTTACCCTTTTCACTTTTGCCTGGCTGAGCGCGCTTCTTCTTTCGAATCGTCGTGTACACTTTTTTGTTTATTTACCACTAGCACGGATATTTGCCTCTGATTCAGACACACTTCTCGACCGTTCGGGCCAATGAATTCGAGTCAACTACGAAGATATTTACTTTCCATGCGTCTAATCCGTTTTTAATATCAGCTTGCTTAACTAAACGTGCACCGTTATTAGAAAGATTTGATGAGATATTATGGTATAGATCGTAATTATTCGTCTTCGTTACTAAAACTAACGTTGTTTTTTTTAAAAAAAAAATATTACTTACATTTTTTAACCATCTCAAATATTGAACTTGTGCTAGGAGATGGTTCTAATCTTTTCTCTAATGGTTGATTTGAACCTACGATGTTATGTTTTGCAGGCCGCACCATTATTAGGCTATCGCATAATGAATAATATCATAATTGTTTCGTTTGAGCTTATTTTTATCTTAAAATTGATGTACCAAATATATTGGATTATAAACAATAGAATTACTTGTCAAACGGAAGGAAAAATATACGTTTCAGATAGGTTATTAAATATGTATTTTATGCTAAAACAGCCTAGACGCTGCATCGCATAGAAAAAGTTTATTATTTTTCCTTCTATCGTTTTTGAATAGAGGCATCAATAGACATCCTATTTATTAGTATACTTATAAATAAATAACGGAACCTGTTTACTGACAATCAGAGAACAGTAAGAGCGTATTTTTTCATTTTATAGGTCATTCAAAAAAAATGTATTGTACTCAAAGTTCTCTCATTACAAACAGGTTTACCACGATGTCTTTCATAACCGAAATAATAATGCCGGACATACATACATAAAGACAATATTCACCCTTTTATTTAAAGCTATTCAAAGAGTTTTTAATACACGCACAATACGGACAACTCTGGCCAAACATTGCCTCCGTTAATGACAAACTGGACCCGATGTTTATCCCACCTCTTGCTTACTCTAGCAAAGAATTCTCCTAAAGTTATTCGTCCCTTTAACCCGACCCAACCGACTCTATGCTCGAAAACTTACAATTAACTCACTTTAGGGCAACCCTATTTGAAAGCATAAATCGTTATGAGGATAGAATTAAATTTACAACCGTGACTTGAAAGTTGAATTTAAAAAAAAATAAAGCGTTTCAGAATGCGTGCATGCGATGCGTGCAGCTGACGGTGAAAATATGGCATATTATGATGTCCCTAATCTACTTCACGGTCGGCTGGCTGGAAAGCCGCCGTCGATAACAATAACCGACTTAATATGCCCGATAATCGGTTTTGCTATTCGGAAACCTACGTGATTGACACTTTTGATGACGTCTGAGTTGAACCGTGCACCCCTGATTTTGGATTGCCGATCTTTTTCCTTTGTGATTTTTCATGAGACGGATGCGTGCAATACATTTGTAAAATATTTATTATTTGCACGGGATTTAGTTATATTTGTGTATATATATATCAGTTAATAGTAAATAGAAACACAGCTGTTCAATATTTCATTGAAACGAAATAAGATGTATAGATCCCATTTGTCTATTTTCCCCATGAAGATTGTATATATCAGCCACTAGACTTAGTGTTAGGTCAACAATATTATCCATGGGGAATACTTTAATGGCAACACTAGCGCTTTGTCTATGAAATCAGCCAGCCATGCCTTTGTCTATGGCCTATGGAGAATGGCGCTCCTAGAGGAGTTTCAGGTGTCATCAAGCAGTTAAACTCTTCGGAGTTCTTCTTAATTAGAAAAGCCGTAACAATGAATCGTAGGTGAAGTACGTGAGTCATTATTGTCTTTCACTTATCTTTGTTAATCAATGTTTTATTATTTGTGTCCTAAATAATTAGGCGTTAGCGATGCTATCACAATTTATGCGTCACAAAGTGTACCAAATATAATAAGTCATAATAGATAGATATTCCCTTACAATAGTTACAACAATCATTGCTTTAAAAATTTTATAATACTGCAATTAGTAAACAATTTTATAGGATATATATGCCTTTATATTACTACACCTATACCTACTTAGTTATAGTATAGTTCTTTGAATGTTACTTTAAAATGTGTGTTCAAACTGATCTTTTGGTTACATCAAATTTAATAGTGATTGAACTTAGTTTTTAAAAGGTTATTGTTTGCTTGGTTATAAAAGATGAATTTTGTCACAAAACATTAGGATCTGCCATATCTATATTTAAACTAATATTATGTCTGTGCTATTCGTTCAATAATTTAATTTATATCATTTCTACACATGCATACACTCACTTGCTCTCATAAAGTTTGATTAGTGTAGCATACATAAGCCTAATTATAAATTTAAAATCTCTTTATTATCTGTTGACGGAGTGAATAAGTTTTTGTTTAATTTTTGTACGGCGAGCTGTGGATTTTTACTCTGTGGGAACTGTTTGACGTCAGTGATATCATGTGTTATCTAAAATGTAATCGGTACCGGTATTCTGTCTTAGTTGATAGTCTTTTAACTCTAAACTAATATGACAAGAAAATTCGATTTTGTATTTGTGTTACAAAAAATCCTAAGAGATCTATGATAGCTAAATAACTATTCTATGATAGCATTCTACCTAACCCTGTAGTGTAATCTTTTCTAAGGTTGTTAAATAAATAGTCTTTGATTTTTGGACCGTTGTCAAGTACAATTATAAGAACATTACATTCTTCAATACCATCGTTATGATTTAGGAATTTCGGAATCTTATTAACTAGTTATAAAGGACTGCGGTAGATGACCCTACTGGTTTGGTCTTGACCAATCCGTTCAGGTAATGCGCGTGGTAGATGCGTAGTGGATTTTCATTAAGTGTGACAAGGCTTAATGATTCAAGTTTCCGCATTCATTAAGCTCTCAGCGAACTGTTTAAAGCCACAATGTTTAATGGAAGTGGTAAATTGCGCATTAATATTGTGGCTGGATAACCGAAACGTCCACTAACGTGGTCGAAGCTAAAATTGTTGCACAATGTTTTTTTCGTTTGTAATCAAATAAGCGGTTAGTTACACAGAAACGAGTTTAGAAACAAATTGCAAAAACAATGGAAATGACGTTACAGAATTTAATCTTTTTTTATCTGTGTGGCCAGATAGAAAAAATAATGCTGTGTTTAATTCTGCAATAAACGAAAACTGACAAACATTACAATAAGAGGCATTTAATAAAAAGTAAGTTATTTTTAATTAAATTAATTTATAATGAAAAGCGTTAATAATTTCAATTTAAAAATGTTTCAAAATGTCTTTTGCCATCCAACTTATAATTACGCCTTTATTTCTTATAATTATTTATTTTAATCGAAGTCAAATTTTAGCTTAAAAATGAAAAAAAAACACTTTAATTTTCTCAAACTGCGAGGACACATTGCATTTTTTTTTCAAATGTAACCATTAACTTCAACTGTATTATGTTCTCTCTTCATTGCAGCGGGGGCAATGAAACAATGGAATCGTTCCGTCTCTTTTTCTCGCGCAAAATGTACAATAACCATCTCGCATGTTACCCTTGAATAAGTTGTGTGGATGTGTTGGTGATAGTGTTTAGATCTTACACAAGTATACATGGACGCACACGTGTAAGGATTGCACAAACACAATCAAATACGCATGTGTGCGGTTCGAGGTATTCAACAACATCGTGAATGATGAATCATGACTTCGAAACGCATCTTTCCGGAACATCTTACATGTCAGAATGTGTAATATAGAATTTGCAATTTATAATTCCAACAATATTTCTTAATGTTGTCGTAACGATACGGTCTCACAATTTAATGACTAAGTCATTCAATCAAACATGTTTTTAACCGACTTTAAAAAAAGAGGAGACAATTCGTCTATATAATACAATCTTAATAAATAAATTATTAATTTTTAATTTATAGCGCCATTATTCATGAACCGAATTTTAATTTCAATTAGATCCTATATGAATTGGAAGGATTTTTTTTAAAGAACAATAGCAATATTTCTCTTTTTTTTCAGAAATATTACTAATATTCTTGTTAACCATTCCAACTAAGTTTAAGTTTGTGCTAGGAGATGGTTCACGACAGTAGTCGAATGGTGGATTCGTACCTACGATCTTACGCTTGGCAGACTGTACCCTAAACTATTAGGCTATTAAAGCCACTGTACGTAGTCATAACAAATATATATTTTTTTAAATTTGTTATGACTATATCATATTTTAATTTTACTTGTGGTCGATAGTTATCTGCACTTATTATTAAAAATATCCGTTGGCAAAACTAGCCTATTAGTCGTTATAATATTTAAAAATATCGTACTTGGCTCATATACAAAAAAATGATGTGGAAACTTATTATTTTTGTCGAAGCTGTCATACAGTCCCTACCTTTACGGGGAGAAAATCTAAAACTTAGATTCCCCGCCTTCTGGGGGGAAGGCGATGTTAAGCGTGGTTTTACCCACTAAAACCTCCCGGCGGCCCTTCCTAAGTGCATGGTGAGGGGCTCCGGGATCTCCAGAGGTTACTCCCTCCCCCCTGTGATCTCGCAGTGCAAGGCGACACGGGCCTGCCGTAGTCACCTTCTTCCCGGGTCCACTTTGCCGGACCCTTGTCGCCCAGTGAACCCGAGGCGCCTTTTAGTCGCCTTCTACGGCAGGCAGGGGATACCGTAGTCTTATCTAACGAGACCAGAACTACAGGGCTGGTACAGTCCCTACTGACAGTAACCCACCACCTTGTCATCTTCTCATTGGGCGTTGAATTACGAGACATTAGTCATTGAATATGTCATTGTTCTTTTTCCGTATTCAATTTAAAAAAATTGTTTTAATGACAGATCCAATTAATGCTTAATAATTAGTTATCTAATAATATTTTTTGTTATATCTGTATTGTATTTCTTAATTGTCGTTAAATAAAATATATTCACATTACAAAGTTATAAACTAAATACATGAAGTTCTTACCTCGCTTATGCCTGACGTGGTACTTGCTCTTGGACACTGGTCCGGTACAACACGGTTGTTCGTAATAGAAATTATAGGAACTGTCAACTTCGGAAGTTTGTTGCACCACTTGTGATTGAACTTGCCACTCCAATCCAACTAGTCCGAAAATGAAACACCGTATCACAACAGCTGAGAAACTCAAAGTCCGCGATTCACACATGGCTCTATAGTTTCAATAAAATATGTATTATCACAAACTAAAACTTTATCGCTTATGTCCTAATGAGAGCTTGAATACATCACAGAATTATCTGAAAAACAAATATTTTGTGTCATTTTTAAAGTAGAAAAACATATCATAATTATGCCAACCAAAAACTCCGACAATGGAAACTGTTTTGTATCTATTTAAACGTTCAAAGAACGAGGTTCTCATGAATGTTTTTGCCTAATAAATATCGACAGAGTGAACCGATTTTGATGATTCTTTTTAATTACGAGCTGGTGCTTCCCATATGAACCCATTAATTCGGTCCCATTCCGACAATGGCATCAATGAGAAAACCATAATAAGTCCTAAATTTCCATCAAGTATGTTCGTACAAATAGACGAATAACTCAATATCACGTCAACCGATTTCGATTTTTTTTTAATGACAAACTACACAGATTGGCCAGAGAAGCTGGCTTTGACTGCTTTACCGGATTGAGAGGTGGCATAGCTCTTAGGTCGCTTAGCCTGAACCTCTATCGCTAGTAACTCGACACAAGGGTCCCCCCGGTGGGGGGTAAGATGTATTTAAAGAGTAGTTTGATAGTACCCAGCTATTTATTAATACTTACATTTTACTTTTATTTATTATTTACCATCAATTTTATTTACATCTTCACTTTGACGCTTGCCTAGATTAGCTTCGCAAAAGCCGGCCTTAAATCCAATGGCTTTAAGACAGTCATGCAGAATGCTTGAATGTCCGTATGCGATTTAAGTAATTTACTTTTGTGCCTGGAATAAGGCCAACCTAGATCACATTTTGGTTATGTTTAGTTTTACTCAAATTCACTTTAACTACTTTAAAGTGAGCTATAAAGTGTTTATCTATCTATCTATATCTATAAATTACTTTGTTCAAAATATATAACTGTGCTTTTGAAGCGCATTCAATATTTTTTATTTTTTAAAGAAAGCTTTTTAAAGAAATATTACTAACAATCTTGTTAACCATTCCGACTAAGCTTAAGCTTGTGCTAGGACATGGTTCACGGCAGTAGTCCAATGGTGGATTCGAACCCACGACCTTACGATTCGCAGGCCGTACCCTAAACCATTAGGCTTAACACAAGTAGATATTTAATTTATCAAATACAATTTATCATAGACACAATATGAAAGCACACGGTACGATTGTTAGGAGCACAATAAAACCAATAAGGGATATAATGGTAAAGTTAAAAACACATCGACATACAGTGTAATAAAATGACAGCAGTGCTCCGGAGTTTACATTAAAAAAGTTGGATACAATGGGGTCGTTTAATGGTTGCGAAGACCATTACACGAGCCGTTGATGGCGTTTCGCACACCTCGTATAATGGAACCGCATGGCGATATGCAACAGGGCATGTGGCGTGTTGCAATTTGATTTAATATCATCTACACTTTGAAACAAAATTGCAGGCAGTTTAGTGGTTTTGGGATATGCTTTTTAATTTATTAAAGTTAAGTTATTGATATTACCTATATTCTACTGTGGGTGCAGGCCTTCTCTGTTGGAAGAGGCAGATTTCACATGTTTAGATTTTTTCCAATACATATCGGTTTCCACCGGTGTGCACTGTGTGTGCGGTAAATAATTTCGAAAATTTTTAAAATTTTTCAGTCACTAGCTAAACATTTGTAAACATATGAAATCTACTAAGCCTGACGAAAATGCTTACCCCGCTATGAATATAAGGGCGTGAAAGCTGGTATGTATATATAACGTCCACAGTTTGCGAAACAAAAACGTTTCAGCGTTTCTATCTGTTTCTACAGAAATGTTTTATGTTTTATGTCATACGTATTTACTGTAAAACAGCCATTACATGAGTACGACTAGTTGATTAATCCATCACGTAGCCACCATACAACAATATATATTGTTTATCGGTTTCGAAATCAACTTCCTATATTTAAGAAGAACCGAAGTTCCAAATCGTAAAATAGAATCCATTAAAACATTCAAGTAAATAATCATTCATCGTTATCCAGTTACCCTAAGAGATTATTATCGTGGGGTATCAGCGAATAAATAAACGTCTTCTGGTAAATTTAACTCCAATCTTTGGGACGGGATCATGTGACCGATATCTTGGCCCGAACGCGGTCAGGGTTCGCGACGTGAAAGAGTCCGGAGATGAATTAAATAGATAAGCTTCAAAAAAGGGATTTGGTAAAGGGGTTGTGAGCTGTGCTTATCTCTCTAATACATACACACGTGAAATTATTTGTCCACTATTTTCCTCTCAGTTATTTTATATATATAATTTTTATTTTAAACTAGCTACACGTCGCGCTGTTACCAGCCATTACAGACGATTTAATTAAATATTTCTAAAATAAAAGTAGGCTCATTTACTTCTTATTACATCAGATATCTACCAGCGAAAATCCCGGCAAAATCAGTCTACCCGTTCCAGAGATTACCCGAAACAGATAGACGGACAAAAATTGTAAAAATGTTATTATTGATATGTGTATATATCTACTTTAATATTACAAACAGACACTTCAATTTTATTTATTCGTATATAAGAAATGGCTGTTTCCTTAGCTGATCTGTGGTAAATCTATTTATACCGCGTAACATGAGGGCTTTAAAATTTATTTCAAATGATTAATGACGTGCGGTCGTATCGCTCCGACGATTTTTGTTCAATTGACGGCAAATCCTTCCGAGTAAATAAATATTTTCAATCTCCCCTTTCCAATGTTACTTAAAGGATTTATCTAAGGGTACGCACTTCTTTGTGTTGCGTTTAAATTTTCTAGGATTGTTTTGACACCTCACAGTACATTTATTTACATATGAAAGATGATAAATGATCTCATGTAATATCAAAACGAAATAGTGAATGTTTATCTAAAACTATGAATAGACATGTTATAAGAACGTATATCATTAGATACCCATACGTTGGCTATTAAAAAATAAAAAAATATCGCAAACGTAAGCTATTATTAACCGACTTCAAAAAAGGTGGTTCAAAATGCGTCTGTTTTTTTATTTATATTTGTGGTAACGACTGGGTGGACCAATTTCGATTATTCTGTTTATTTATATTAATTAATTTTGATTATTTTATTTATTTCAAAGCTAGTGCTTTCCGTTTCAATTTAATCCAATTCTGTCATCCAAACCATACTAGTCTTAAATTTGAATTAATTATATGCGCCACAAATGGACGAATACCTCAAAATCACACCAACCGCTTTTGATGATTCATTTTTATTGGAAATGATGTACTTTCAGAGTGGTTAGATAAAAGTGTTCTGATTCATTTTATTTCGTAATATTTTATTCCGATAATTAGGATGTGTGCCCGCAATAGCGTTAAACGTTTGATACAATTTGAAGCAGATTTTTGTTTTTGCTGGTAAATTTACTTGTAGAGGGTAAAAAACTTGTCAATAGCCTAATTGGTTTACGGTGCGGCCTGCGAATCGTAAGGTCGTGGGTTCGAATCCACCATTGGACTATTGCCGTGAACCATGTCCTAGCACAAGCTTAAGCTTAGTTGGTTAACAAGATTGTTAGTAATATTTCTGAAAAAAAAACTAACATAACCGCCCACTATAGAATAGAATTAAATTGTTTATTCAGATTAAAATTACAATATTGAATAAGATAAAATAAATGAGGTAGCTATAAGAACTAATTTTATCATAAATATGAAAATAACCTGATAAAAAGGGTATTTTATGTATATCCGTTATATTACCAGTTATCCTATAGTCCCCTTCAACACCGTGACGGAATCTTAACTTGTTACTTCATCGCATATTTCTAAGAAAACTATATGGTAAAGAATCTCTCCCGAGCGGCTCGACGGTTATTTGAACCGGTTTTATAATGATGTCTTCATTACTGATTCCCTACCAAATAACTAGTTTTTATACGTTACGTTGTGTACATATGACGTCACCATTAACATGATAGTAATATTAGAATAATATTTATTGTAAGTGTCAATACTAATTCGTTTTTAGTAATTATACTTTTAATAACTAGGGTTAGTAATAATTACATGTCAACTAAACGAGTAATTCTTGTATATATAATCGATTATAATATAAAAACGTCGTGGAACATTTAAAACGAACTTAAAACAATATAAAAAGTTTTGTAAGAAGAATACAACTGTAATAATATTGCACACATCGAGTCGGACCTTGTCGTTATAGAGCCTAAACGAGATTTGATTTTTTATGACGAAATACACAGATTGACCAGAGAAGCTGGCCTTGACTGCTTCACCGGATTGAGAGGAGGCATAGCTCTTAGGTCGCTTAGCCTGAAGCTCTATGACGAGAATCGATTATTCATTATTATTAGTACATAAATACTTTGCGCTTTTAATTTTGTTTCTTCTCTTGTGTAATTGGATATTTCGAGATAATGCATTTCCGTTTTCCACCGTAGATTATGACAAATTATGAAATAATATTTATTAATAAAAAATATTTGCTAAGAGAAATGTGTAAATTGAAAACAGAAATTGACAGTTGCTAATTTTGTTTAGGCACAAATTGTTTGTAAGTAGAGCGAGCATTTAAAATTCTTTCTTCTCAAGAATTTCGCTGGCTATGTAATTGGCTATAAAGTTTCGTATTTCCCTCGCCGCTTCACAGAAATTTAAGCGTAAAAAGTTTAAAATTATTTCGTTAAATCTTAAGAATTCGCGCAACATTACTTTATACGACTTCATTAAGCGCCTTTTAATCTCCCTTCATATCTGTCGATCTCGTTTCATTTCACAATTACACCGTTACTGCTGCCCATTGTACGACAGGCTTCGCTCATTATGGACGAAGAATGTTAAGAAATTTCATCCGACAACCCATTGAGGCAGCCCTTCCAATTGTACGAAGGTGTTCCAATTGAATGGTGGGTGGAACGGGGGGTATGAGTATAATGAAATTTCGCGTCGATAAAGACCGCTGAGTTCGTAATACAATACTTGATGTTTCCTTCGCACCGCGTATCCATGTCACGCCATTAAACCACATAAAAATATCTGCCGTCACATCTACGGTAAGCAAATTATATTCGATCCTCGTAACGATGTCTGATGTATGGGGCTGCGAGAGCGTTTGTGTCGGATGTGGGAAATCGTTACTTATAGAGGTTAGAATAGAAGATACGAAAAAATCTTTTGTGACTGTTTGATCAGATTGAATCCGAAAATTTATTTGGGTTTATTAGCTTTGTATATTTGAAGACGTAAGAAATATGCGATACTATATAGTATCGGTATGTCGAACCAACTAAAAGTGATATTTAGAGGATAGGTTTAGAACTACTAAATAATTCCTCGCAACACTGCGTGAGTTCAGTCACTTATTAATACGATGAGGTCATTAAAAAGACGAATAAAGGCAAAGAAGGCATAAAAAAATTAAATTAATTATTACAAGGTAAACCTAATACCGTAGGTTAATACCTCAAAATTATAAAGCAAACATTAATTGATTAGAATTAAAAAAAGTAAGCTCTCGCGTCCCGTTAATCTTAGCTGGGTAGACAGAGACTTTAGACTTAAAGATCGCTAAGTCATATAAGTTCGGAGACATAGCAGGTGACTATCGATTCCACAAGTTGCTAACGCGTGGAAGAAAAAACAAAAGTCACACCTTAGGAATTGTAACACACGAATAGTCCTAAATGTGACAGGTGGTCAGCCCATCGCCATATTAATAATGTTGAAGGACTTATGTACCTTCAGATTTTATAACGAATCTGCTTGTTAATTTTGAAACTGGCCTTATTCCATTCTTGATAAGAAAACTAATATTATTCAACTAACAATTTTTATAGGAAATATAAATACAACACCCTTAGATACGCTTAAGCAGTGTCATACTTCTTGGTATGGTATACTTATACTTTTATATTCATTAAAATGCATACACTTTTCGCAAAAACTCATATCTCGTTTTGAAGATTAGGCCACTTTCAAAATTAACGGCTCATACAAAATAGGTGAATTCGCTGGTAAAAAAAGTCGTTATAAGTAGTTAAGTAAGGGTTAGTAAGTTAAGTAAGGGTTTTCTAACATGTGTACATATTAACTTTGTAATGGAATAAAAACTTTTTTGTTTTCAAGCTGGCACAAAACAAGGAATGTCTGCGATGTCTGTTATCATTTGGTTTAACCAAATTTATTTTTGTTTATGCCACGCACGTTCGCGGTTTTGTATGAATGTTGGATACCTCAAATTGTCCACCTTCGTTTTAAACGAGATTTGATTTTTCATGACAAACTTTCCGTGCAAAAGGTGTGTAGATGAAAGACTATATATCTGCGATATGCAAATTTATATCTACCTTGTTTTGCTTTAAAGAGCCAAGCACAGTGTCCACGTTGTCGCCTAAAGCTGAGCTGTTAGCAAATCGATCTCGATCTCCAATGAAATTGTTAGTTGACTTAAAACTTAAAATTGGTAAAGTAAAATATCGTAGATTCCTCTGCGGGTCTGCGAATCCGCACCGGGGTCGCGTGGGTGATTGTACCCTAAAATGATCTTAATAAAAATTGATGCCCCATTGCTGAGGATCGAGAAGCACTCCATCCATGGCTCGGTGGAGGTATGATTGTTCGGAAATCTGATCCGACCACCAATTCATACTAGGACTTCTAGGTCTTATAGGATATTGTTGGCTGTTACTGTCATTGTGATACAAGCTGGACATATATAGGCTGTTTATGTATTTTTAGTTTACACTAAGGCATAATTACCCTATTTAAAAAAAAATCAAAGCTTTTTTTTTAATGCCATACTACACAGATTGAGATGGCCTTGACTGCTTCACCGGATTAAGAGGTGGCATAGGTCTAGTTCATTTTTATTCGACGAAGTGCTCGCGTAATTTTTCTACAATTACACTTTAATCGAAGCGCTTAGATTGGCTGCCTAAAAGAGATACGGCGTGGTCTTTGTAAATTCACTTTGAATTATTAATACAATACTGTAACGGTGGCGAATTGTAAGCTCCTTACCAAGGGAACTGAATAAATATTGTTTGGCCGATAGGAGCAGCGGAACCTAAATAGAAATAATATCTCTATTAAATTGGGAACAAAACAATAGCGGAAGGTACAACTTCCAACTATATCAGAAATTTACAATTGAAAAGGTGCTTTCAATCCTCAATATTTATCACTGTTAGATTCTTCGAATGAAATATGATAATATTCTATAACATAATGAAGAAAACATTTACAATTATAAGTATTTAAAATACATTAAATTTAATGAAGGAAAAAAAGATAATTTTCTATTTTAGTTAAAAGTTAAAGTTACAGCCTTTATAATATATATACGTCCCACTGTTAGACGCAGGCCTTCTCTGTAAAAAGTGTATAAGGCATAGTTCGCCACGCGGCCCTAGTGCGGATTTTTTTTTTATAATTTCTAAGCAAGTGCTTGACTACGATCTCACCTGATGTTAAGTGGAAATGCAGTCCTGAATGGTAAGGCGCACTAGCTTAGTAAATGCCTATTCACTCTACTCTTGAAAATACCAACATTGTAATCGGGCAAACTATTCCAGTCCTTTTGCTGTACATGCCTTTGAAAGATGTTTTAAGACACGGTTTCCTCACGATGTTTTCCTTCACCGAGCGCGTGGTAAATCAGCACATAAAATTGCAACAACAAATTTATTGGTGCCAGCACCGGGGTCGGACTCCGGTTGCTCGGGTGCATGCAACTTGAGCTAACAGCCCGGACACTAAGCTACCACGGCTCGTTAATTTACACGAACTATATCTGATTGATTGGTTTATGCACACAAAGCAGAATTTTGAACAATATAACAAGAAAGCATAAAGAAAACTAACTAAATCTAGATGCTTAATTGTGTGAATTAAAATCCGATGCTTAGCTAATGGTTATCTAAGCTTTGTTAATTATGATACAGAAAGGAGTCTTTATATATTTGGGTATATTAGAAGGGATTAGCGTTGCTGGAGTTTCTTCGACCACTTCTTCTCCCAGTGCCAACGCTTCCCGAAGTGGCATATAAGTTAGTTACCTTAGATTGTCCCATAGATTTTATCAATAAAATAGCTACCGACTGAGTCGTGGTTCGGCTTTCTCGGGCACCCTAGAATCGGAATACTTACGCGTAACATAGTAACTGTCCAAGCCGAGTTTACCCCTCACCGGGGGGACCCTTGTGTCGAGTTACTCTCAATCTGGTGAAGCAGTAAAGGCCAGACTCCCGGGCTAACTGTGTAATTCGTCCATAAAAACTATGGGTGATTACGGTAGTCGCCTAATTTAATTAAAATTAATACTAGCATGGAATTACTTAAGAAGATTGTTTCAGGCCTAGCAAACGATAACTTATTAATACCGTTCGGTTACATAAACCTCAACTCTAATTAGTTTCTAGAGTACAGAATCAATTAAATGCTACCAAAGGCTCAATTGGTTCCCCGACCACAACCTCAAGAAATGCCTCTTCAGAGCATTCAAAGGGCCTTGTACTGAAACTATTTAGAAATATCTACAAATAACAATGATTAAACTGTGTGGAAAGGAGATGCGACGACAAAGGTACAGGGCGGCTTACGATTCGTTAACAATTAATTAAACAACGTCGGACCAGAGACTAGATTGGGCGCAAGCAATTTCATCTGTATGTTTTTGGAAATTAATTTCACCGCGGCTTTATTTTAGCAAAAGGTACTTAATCAAATTTTAATTAGTATGTGTACTTACATATCGACGCTGGAAAGCGAAAACGTAACGTAAGTGACACATATACCATTTTACTTTTTACATTGTTGGAATCAGAAAAAAAAGACGCGTCGAATGATATATGACTTGTAACAAATAGATGAAAAATAGCGAAAATAGGATTTTCAAGATTGACACTTCTCTTTCATTATTTTATGTAAAACAATTTTATTTTAGGTAAACTCTAGGTTAATGTAGTGCTGCAATACTTATTCAACAAAAATAATAAATATTGTGTCCAAAAACGACAACTCTAGGTCCAGAAACATGAAAGTTATAATTTTTTTTTAATAAAAAGCTGAAATGTTTTTCGGCTCTGGTGAACAATTCATTTGTGTGGGTTACTACGTTTTTGTTTTCCAGCGTCGATAAACAAAAATGGCTCAATGCATTCGGCTTTGGATCTTATGATAATCGATTCCAATTCCAGCCGGCCTCCAGTCGCCTTCTCAAGCCTCCAATGTATAAATTCGTAGTAATGTTAAAATAAATATTAAACAATAAAGAAAAATAAATAACCAAACAAATTACTGGAACCAACATGAAAGTTTCTTTCCTTAAGAAGGCTTACAGATTGTTTTTGTTGTATGTCGAATTTATTACACAAAATACTATTAAGACATTAAACAATTATAACCAGCCAGAAATTTAAAATTGTTTTTTGGCTGTTGTTAATAATTTTTACAATTTCATCGGATTGTGAGGCAATCAAGCTCTCCAGGATGGCAGCTTAGCACAAAATACCTTTACTTTAGTAAAGACCTTTACTTTAGTAGTGAGCCTTCTGACTTGAAAATGTCCGAAATGGTTAAACACGATTTGATGCTTCAATCGGTTTACAAGACATTCTAGAAATACTACTATCAATACGGCCACTTTTAAAGCAATGGCACGAGGAGAATATTATTAGAAGATATTCCAGCAACGCTTCCCATATAACTCAGCCAAAAATCTGCCCACGGAATCTTAAATAAATTGTCAATGACGAATTCTAACGCTGAAATATATCTTATTGGTCGCATTAATTATTAATTAACGCCGTAAACATTATTTTTTTGTTCTAGAATAAAGTAGCTTAAGTTATTCCTTATTACATCAAATATCTGCGTGTGATAGTCCCGTCAAAATCAGCCGACAGACAAAAATTGTAAAATATGGTAATTTGGTATTTGTACCGTATAAACATTCAAATGCATGTCGTAAAAAGCGGTTTCTTTGATATGACAAACATTATAATTGATTGCAGGCAATTTCGTCTATCTTTTAGAAAGAACTAAAAAATATACTTTATACAACATAAATTCAATTCGTTAAAATGTCTCAACGTAAGTGGTTTCTTATAAAACTGTTAGAATAAATGTTTCAAGTGGAGCCTTTGGTCGTGGAATGAAGCGACTAGATTCAACACACGTACGAAATGCACGTAAACGTCTGCCTCCCGTATTATTGATACAAATAGAGATATCAATTGTTTCGGACAAGGAGATATAACAACGTGGCGATGGGAGTACTTCTCTGTTCGGATTGAAAGGGGCGTTACGGCCACTTTGATATCTGTGGGGTAAACTTTCCCGGTTTACGGCGCGCAGTTTTTATGGACTTCGTATTGTAAATATTTAGTGCGCTGCTGGGTATTAAAGCGAGGCAAGTTAATTTATAATTGGATCTTACAGTTTACTATTTATTACATTTACATGAATACTGTAAGTCGTTATTAATATCAAGTTCTTTATACACTCGTAAGCAAAAATAAAAGGTCGACTAAGAAAGTTTGAATATCGGACGATAAGGTGGCAGGAACATTTTTGCCTAGTGTAGACGATAAGTTCATGGCCTGTCACAAAACATACATACATACATGCAACTAAAATATATAACCATAATAATTATATATAACTATAAATAAATATGTTTATAAATAGATAGATCTATTATATGATATATTATGATCTATACAAATAAATAAAATTGGAGTGTCTGTTTCTAAGATTAAAATAACCGTTTTTTACTACATGCATAAGTTATATGGTACATTTGCCAAAATAAGATATTTTACAATTTTTGACAGTCTATCTGTTTTTTTTTCTTCTTCTCAGTGACTTCTACTCTCCGGCTTAATCGGTTTATTTGTTCATGATAATTTCTGGAAAGGCTACACCGATTTTGACGGGACTTTGACAGCAGCAGATAGCATATAGCTTATGCTTCTTTTATTGCCCTATGTCCAGCGGGATCAGCTTGTATAATATAAAATTATAATACATACTTATGATTATTTTAAGGGTCTATGTTGAGATTACTAGATCTACATCCGTTAGCAAAAATAAAGGGTCGGTTAGAGAAGTTTGAATATCTCGGACAATAAAGACGCTAGCTAACCGAAATTGTGCATGATAGACAATGAAATATTCTTAAAATAAAATATTTTTATTAATTTATTTATATTTTGTTAAAAAAATAAACCTAAACGAAAAAGGATATCTTACGTAAAGTTGGATAATACAGTATTTTTCATAAGATTTTATTTTTATTTAAGTTTTAGTGTCGCCACATGGTGGCCTTTATTTTTTGCTCACGGCTATATTTCTTAACTATATTTTTGTTACAAACCTATACTGTTTGGCGCGAGAAACTGACCGCACGTTTCACCAAGATTTGAGAGGTGGCAGAGTTGATAGCCTGAACTTCTTTTGGGAGCAACACGGCGCAAGTGCTCTAATGTAACGCAATAAATATCATTTTCGTTTAAAATATTTTCTGTTCTTAGAATTTAATACAAATGTTAAAATCGCGAGGAGAACATATTATATTTTTTATTAAGTTTTGTTAAAAATTTTCCTTTGAAACTTTCTTAATGTAATTGTTACCTGATTGTTGAAATTACTAGACTAATTTATGGACTGTATCCGGCTGAAAAGTCAAGGAAACACTTACGAGTATATTTTAATGATTTCTAACAAGGACTTAAGCCACTTTCTTTTGATAAAAATGAATACTACTAAATAATATTCGGCTATATTTCAGTATAATGTAAAAATACATAATTAGAACTAAATTTACAACAAGTAATAGTTTCATAAATAAATAAACAACAAATAAGCTATCATAATTTTTCGGGGTAAACAGAGAGGCTGTCACTTCAAAAAAGGAAGAGTTTCTTTTTACTTATTTTTCTGGTTATATCATAACATTGGAGTGGGTGAATCGATTTTGATGATTCTTTTTTCTTTTGAATGCTGGTGTTTCCCATGTGGTCCAATTGTGACAATGGCAACCATGAGAAAACCATATACGTCTGTATATGGTTTTGAAATGTATAGATCAGTATATTTTGTTTGCATTTTTGTCTTATGGACGGTCTAACTAAATCAAGTTTTTGCATGTTTATAAATCACACTAATGACTGCTGTGTGTTTAGGATAATCCGTTTTCTTCCATTACAATCTCGTACTCTCGACTTTTCAACCAACTTAAAAAAAGAGGAGTTTCTCAATTTGTCTGTATGTATTTTTTACGTTACTTCATAACTTTTGACTGGGTTAACCCATTTTGATGATTCTTTTCTTATCCGAAAGGATGTACTTTAAGGGTAGTTTGATGAGTTTGGTTCGATTGTATTTCGTTATATTCCTACGATACTTCGGATGTACAAAGAGGGCTTCCGCGCGTAATAACGTTTGACGTTTGTTTCTATTTTAAGTTGTTTTTGTTTCAACACGTAAATATACTTGTTACTAAAATATGTACGATGTTAACATCAATCCCTAACCTTACTGTCAACTTGTGATGTTACGGTCGGCGGTACGAATCCAAGGGACTTTTTACTTTAGTAAACAAATCACAAATGTCCTGACGCGTGTGGTTACGATGTACATGCCATGTTATTCAAATAATGTTCCAATGAAAAGAGATTCCGTCGGATCATCGCATTCATCTATCCACGGAGGTTTTCTTCAGTGTTATTTATCACAATTATTTATCTTAATATTATACACTGTTAGTAAATAGTAATAGATAATATCAAACATTGTTTTATTTACATATAAACGAAGCGTTAAGTCTTAGAACGGGTTGTCACAGATAAGAAATGTTTCGACGTTGGCTAATGATTTATGTGAGGGAGCCTACGTTAGTCGACGGTTTCTGAGTAGTCTGTGTCTATTTATACATGGCGGTTGTTCAACTCAACGTTGTTTTGCCCTAAAAATTGAGATCGGAAGACAATGACAAAACCATTATTATTATACAGATCTTGTATTATAACTATTAAAAAACAGAATATTTCATTCTTAGTGTAATAGATTTTATTGGATTAATAAACAATTTTTTGTATGGGGTACATTGATATACTAGAAAGAGTCGTTTCTCTGCAATTGGTAAAAATAGGTAAATTAATTATTAACATTTTTATAACATAATGAATTGCTGCATTTGTTTTGATCACTTCGAAGAATCGTGAAAATATATTTTGAACAAAGTTTCTAAAATAAGTTCTTAACGAAGTATAATGAATGCATTATGTCGGAGTTTTTGGTTGGACACACTGAAGCACATTAGAACGGTATGACGACCAACCTCCTTAGTCCGTTGAACCATACACGTTGCAGTTTCACAAAAAAAAAAATAAACAAAGCACAATTACTTCGTCACTATAGATCCTTAGATTAAAAAGAATGTCACTCTAGAAATAGAATGTAAGATTTAAAATTATTGCATTTATAAAACAAGTTTATCTTCGTAGTTACGAAGAAGTTCGGCGGGAGCGTGACACACGTGTCCGTCCAACGTGCCGGCCGGCGCAGAACTAACCCGCTTGTTCCATTCCGTACAAAACTTTTAAGTCACGGAGACGGCAAAGCTATGTCGCGCCTCTACAACTCACGCACACATTTGTATTGACACCCTATGCACAAACACGAGCGCGAGCTTCCAAGTTCACTAAATAAACGAACACCAACACAAGCGCGTTCCAACACCGTCTACCCCCTGTTCATGAGACGCCAGAGTGAGACGGCAATATCAACAATCTATTTGACGGAGCCAGTGCGAGCGGGAGGCCTTCACTGAACAGATGTATATCATTGCGCAGGTAAGTATTGAAAATGTTGGCGTGTACGAATGAGACGGCAAACAAATTTAGCATAGGGGACACCGGTTACGAGGGAAAGGGACAGGAAGTGTTCAAGTCACCCACTATACATTCCTTCCTGATACCGGGGCGCCGTCGTACCTTTCGATCGTTCAAGTGGCAGATGAAGCTTTTAGGGCTGTCGCTAATTAGTTGTACTTTTTTCTAACACATAATTAACATAGATTTATGTTAACTATAGTTTAATTTGAAGATAGAAGAAGAGAAAATAATTAATAATATTTAAAGGATAGGTATTAGCAATAATTTTAATGAAGAAAGGAGTTTTCTTTTTAAAGGTTACAGCCTTTATATATTTAATAATATGTCCCACTGTTGGGCACAGGCCTTCTGTGAAGGGAGTGTAAGGGCAGAGTCCACCACGCGTCCCTATTGCGGATTGGCAGACTTCACATGCCTTAGGAAATATTTGAAGACATGTAGGTTTCTTCACGATGTTTTCCTTATAAACCTCCTAACCTTAACAAATTTATTGGTGCCGGCACCGGGGATCGAACTTGGGTTGCTAGCGTACCATGAAACTTGAGCAAACCGCCCTGACACTGAGGTACCACGGCTACGTTACGTTTTCTATTTAACATTTGTTTATACATTATTTTTTTAGTTCGTGTATCAAATATTTAAGTTATCTCTGTTTTTATACTTAATTTTAATAACTTAAATTTCTATGCAACTAACTTGTAAGTAACGGAATTATTAAATAAGATAATAATGAATATTGACAAATTAAGTTAATATGCGGCTGTGTTGTTATGGTATACAATTTCAAATTAAGATTAATATTGGGTTTCCAAGCCTTGGTAGCAAGCCTTGGGTTTCAGTTAGTATGTAGGTAGTATTAAAGTTCGTCCAAAAAAAATTCCATGCATATTAATGACAATAAACAATTATACAAACTTAAGACAATATCATCTTAATAGTCAAATTTGACGTCGAGTAAGAATTCGACTAAGGATAATATAAACGTCCATAACTATACAAGTTGTTGTACCTAATTTGCTCTCTAATTATTTTCGTGAATGAAAGTATAACATACAAACAGACAAACAGATATGTGTACATTACTATTGTCGGAATTGGCAACCCTAATTCAAGATGTCACAAAGTAGCAGGTAGTGGTGCAGGGTCTACGTATCGTGCAGAATTTGGACGCCCGTTTTTTGTACATGCTGTTCCGCGGCTACTTTTTGTTCTGTGTTATGAAGATGTCTGCTTTTATTAGCGTCCGAGTTTTTTTTGTAGCATGCTATAAAAATATGAATCCATTCAAAGTGTTTTTATATGGTAGAAATCAGCGTGCAGTGGCCATTGTACCGGAAATGAAAACAGACGGAAAAAAAAGTTATACAAAGTTTAAACACCTTTAAACAGTGAATCCTCGTCTGCGTTAATATTATCTTAGCAAAACAAGTTTACAGCTTGAATTAATTAACAAACTTCTCAACAAGGCGGGATCGTGGTCAAGCACTTGCTTTGAAAGTATAAAAAAAATGAACATTAAAATAAGTTGGAATATAAAAATGTTATATCATTAACAAATTGAATGAATTTTACCTTTTTTATAGTATACAAATCACTAATGACATCTGTGTTGTACAATTTGCAGTTTTAATGTTAAAATTATAAGTCTCACGTCGAAATGTAAATTAATTTATTCCTCTTAGGGGTATCTTCTAACGACGTGATTACAATTTTGTTCTTTTTCCTCACTTGACAACAACACTGACCCAGTTACAGAAAAAAAGTTTGTAAACAAAAATAAAATTATGCATAATGATCCCTTGATTTGGGTCAAGATAATTTAACATAATTCCTAAAGTATACAGAAATAGATTTTCTTCGTAACTTAATTTAAAGTGTATCGCTTTAAAATACTATGTAATTCGAGGTCACTAAGCACATCATCGCGTCCTTTCACTGTTTCTAAGTAACAAGTATATTCAAAAACCAACTTCTGACTCTCACACACTTCGCACAGATTAGATTTTGATGTTGGTAGTTCTGATACATTTAAGAATATAATCTAATTGGAAAACGTCCTTTTTGAAGTTGGTTAAAATAGTTAACGCAGTTACGCGCTAGATAGGTTTAGAAGATAGCATTACAATTTAGGTTATAAAAATTAATTAAATATATCAAAGAAGTTAATTTTACATATAAATGGAGGGTATACCAAATAACCAGTGCGTCCTCCCAGCTATGATCTACGGTGAAGAGACTTGAACTTTGACCGTTAGGCTGTTCCACAAGCTTAAAAGTCGTTTAATAAGCTATCGTAAGAGCTATGCTCGGCATTTCGTTCAAAGGTAATCGACTTTTGAAGTCAGCAAATTGAAGTGTCAGTGGGCCGGCTAGATGCCGATTCAATGACGGCAGATGGGAGAAGAAAGTCTTGAGGTGGAGACTGCTCATATACAACGCTGGTCTCACTTCCTGTCACGTATGTAATAAGCATGCAGGAGCAATACGTTTACTAACTCAGTCCACCCTGCTAGTGTAAAACGGAAGAGGCAAAGCTTAATTATAGATAAATATAAATAAAATTGAAATGTGTAAGAACACGATCGTGAACTACAACATGACACTTCGAAGAAACGCGGTATCGTTTTTTTCTCGAAAGGACAACTAAAAAAACGCCTTAAAAGGCTTTGTGGGTATCAGAGAGCGTCGCTTAAAACACTTCTGCGAAATCGGAGACAGGGCCGGCGGCGCTGGAGGTCCAATGTTCTAAAGCCACGACACCGTATCACAATATACAATTTGTTACGACGTACAGCACACAAATTAGTATTATGTTTACACCTTCCCTTTTATGTTACGTTACATCTCGCCCTTTATACGATGTGACAGGTTAGGTGAACGCTTTTAGAAATGTACTTTTATATTTACCGTTACGGGGTACGAGGCACGGAATGAAATTTCTTAATGTATTATGTTATAAAGTTTTTGTCATGCTAAAATTTTTGGTGATGGGCTCATCATTAGTAATGTAAATAATTTTTTAAGTACATTAACTGTATAGCATCGAGCTAATAAAAATTCACTTATACTACTTGGTGTAAAATTGATGTCTCCTTCTGCTACGCTACTGCTTTATAACTGACTTGAAAGGAGAAGGTACGAAGTTTATGTGTAATCTTTTATGTTTGCACCTCAAATGCAATTGGCAACTAATACAACCAACCGAACAGATTTTGATTTATATTTTTATATTGATAGGGTTTGGTTTCATTAGGCCCGATATTAATTACTAGCGTACCCAGCCCGTATTCTCCGAGCTAGATTTTTGTTTTATTTTATTTAAACAATAAACTTAGTTCATTAAATATTTAATTTAATTCTCACAATATATTAAATTACTCATTTATCTCCGTATTCATTCTCTTCTCGAGCGGGTGAAGATTTACCTACATCCATGTACATATCAGTAAATACATTATCATTCAAATCATTTATGCAAAAAACATATCGGGCTCAAGTTAATGGCAGAAATAAGAGTACGACGTGTAGCTTGTTTGACAGTTCAAAAAGAGGAGTGCTCCGATCGTCACCAAACTTTACAGGATTACTCGCCAGATCAATCTGAGGATTCCCTGAAAGTTTCATTGAAATCGGTCTAGCTGTTTCAGAGCTTATAAGGAACAAGCCCACACACTTTCTCTTTTATTTATATAGATATTGGCTTGTAAGGAAAAAGTATTAGTAGTGGATCTACAACGCCGTAGAATTCAAACGTATTAGCGCGGCTATGAACGATAGCAGTAACTGTCTTAGAAGAATTAAGAGACATGTACACAAATCGTATTTATAGCGACAGATAAACCACACATCGGCTATTTCAAAAGCGGTGTAGTAGAATTGGACGTTTCGACCGTTATCAAAATCATACTGGAATCGACGTTATGAACACTTAAAAAATATAAAAAAAAACCCACGAAATATGACGTGTTTCTGACAGTTTGACACGGGTAAAGTGTTCGCGGTACACTTCATTAGCTTTTTGGGACCAAGAAATCTTTATTCTCAAAGCGATAGCTCCGTGGAAAAAATATCAGTTAAACACAATTAATGTCAGAAGAAATTATTTCTATGTAACTAAATCGGTTTCTAGGTTTTTTTTTTATTATCGTATCCTTTATCATAATATTTTACAGACCCTAATAGTTTAAGAGAATAACATTTGAACATTAAAATATTGTTTTATGGAAGAATCGGCAAACGTTCTTGCGACACACTCGACGTAAATCAATCAATACTTGATGTACTTTTAAATAATTTTATTTATACACAGTACATGCGATACAGAAGTAATATACGAAATATAAATAAATACAATAGTCTTATAGTTTAGGGCAGTGGTGTGCAAACTTTTTGGTTGTCGGACCACAAATTGTACGAAATACTTTAAAAGGGGCCAAAATTTGACCGAAAAAAATATTCATAAAATCTACTTAACAAAAAATTTACGATGTTATAATTTTTTTTTAACAAACCGTGAATTTTTAAAGGATTTAAACCTTATAAACACTACTGATATAAATAAAACAGAAACAATTTTACAATAACACATCAAAAATATTAACAAAACAAAGTCTTGGCGTGCCGGATGAAATGCTTTAACGGGCCAGATTTGGCCCGCGGGCCGTGGTTTGCCCACCACTGGTTTAGGGTGTGGTCTGTGAATCCTAAGGTCGTAGGTTCGAAACCACTATTCGACTATTGAAATGAAGCATCTCCTAAAACAAGAGAAGCTTATTCGGAATGGTTAACAAGAATATAATATAAGAATATATTTGTAAAAAAAAAATATTAGCATTCTTTAAAAAAAAACCATCGACTACATACATACTTGCTAATGCCACCGTGTTAGGCCAAATACTTGAGTTACAGAAAAGTTAGTGCAAATGTAATGTGGTCATTGTGCACGTTCACTGAGACGTTTAAATTGTTTATTAATACAAAAAAGCCGTGTTACAATTTTGTGTAGTTACGCGATTATCGTAAAGTAACGAACAGATCCGTAGTGTAGCAGAAAAGCTGCAGGAATGTCGCCTCCGAAACCCGGAGAAAAAAGAATCAGCGGTAGGTCCAAGTAACGCTAGCTAGATGTCGTGAAAGCAAACGTGATAGAAACGATCACAAAAGAAGATGAGGGCAAAGAGGAGTAGATTGTCTAGGAAAGCGGAGCAGAAAAAGAAATCATATAAGAAAAGTGATAGTTCACTGTCCGGCTTGAACCTAAGTGTACCTGCTTCGTTGTACTGTCTCGTTGTACCTAATTTTCTCTCTAATTATAATAAAAAAATAACATAATACCCTTTATAAGTATCCCCTTTCCAACAAAAAAAGATTTTGAGATAACCAAATTATAAATGATCAGCAACGGAATTATGCCGAAACGAACATAAAAAATAAAAGCGAAATGATCATTTCCTTTTTTAAAGTAGGTTGAAAGATAGTCATTAATATTAGTCATACTGTCATGTGGTTTCTTCTATTTCGCGCCAAAGCATAAAACTATGAATAATAATTGAAATATTTCTCAGAATGAATCCTTCAAGTTTTGATTTGCACTTTAAATAAATAGAGTTAGCTTTCAATTGTTTATTGTCACGCATCGCGAGCGATGGGAAATAGAGTGTAAAGAGGCTTCGCGGACCATAAGCGTGAAATAATGGCGACTCGCTGCGGCCTCTAAGGATCAAGTAAGTCGCTATTATATTCCTTAGTACGAGCCCAACAATGGCGTACCAAGGCTTTGCTGTCAGCGATACAAAGAGCAGGTGCTCCCCGTTCATTTTGTCGAGGCTGCAGAATAAGATGTGCAGACAGATGACGTAATACTGCCTGTCTATAAAATGTGCTGAGAAATATGATGGGGACATTATTTCCTAGTCTTTGGCGTATCTTTTGTATCGTACGTAATCCGTGGACAACGAACGTAATCCGGCTACTCGTATTGAATTTACAGGAAATCATTTTAAAGACACTAAATTAAAAGTTGCAGTCATTCTTATAAATCCCTAAGTGTATATACATATATTTACTGTGTATTTATAAATAAACAAAAAGAGATCTGAGTACGTTCACAATCACCGTTGGGTTCCACCGAAGATCCCGGAGCCCCTCTCCATGCAATGATGATGGCCAGTGGAGGCGAAGGAAAAGCGGTTAGTGAGTAAGAACCTTAAATAACCGCCGTCTTTTGGGGGACTGAGACCGTCCCCTTGTTGGTGATTTCACTCCGAAAACGAAAAAAAAGAGGTTACAAGTTTCACTAACATTATATCATATTTTAGAAGGCTTGAACTAAGTGTACATATATGATTTTAAAGGTAGGTTAGTTAACACGGTACATAATGGTAAGAGGTAAAATATTTCAAATATATAATATTCCTAGCTGAGAATCTAGAAATTATGAACACGAGAATATTTAACGATATATAGGGATGCCGAACGTTCGACATAGCACCGTGGCATTATTCACGTATCTCAATGAATTTTTATGCGATACCGACGGCATGCTAAGGTCCAACCGGTAGGCTGTTGTGTGGTCAAAAATGCCATGAATAGTTGAGCGGCAGTGCGTTGCATAATGGTAAAATAAAACTGGGTCGACCCAACAATTGATTTGCATTTTACGTCAAGCGAACTAGAGAGATAAGTGCCTTTGTTGAAGCCTCTAAAGTCTGCGTGCCGTCGCACAAAATGCATGTACAGTCGCTTTGAAATGCTCGATAAAAATCATAGTGTCAACAGGTGAATACTAAAAGACATTTGTATTGTTGCAATAGCATTCGTTCACTACGTGCTTTTTTATAGGAGTAGCAACGGACAGCTGGCTCAGCGGACTGACATAGCGGTGCCGACCTTTACGAAAGGAGTCTTTTCTCGACAGTTGCTAAGTTGTATTGGTTCGAAAAAAATACCCTTTAAAAGAGCCGTAGTATCTCGGCATTCCATATCGGTTTATTTATTTCATGTTTATGTATATTATCATATTTATTTTGACGTATCTGTATATTTATATGTAAATCTATATTTATTTATCTATGTAATATATTTTTTAAACCCATTTTTTAGCGGCACTACCCTTAGCCTGCTCTTAACTAAAGGTTAGCTGGAGGAAAATCCTAAATAGCATTAAGTTCGCCTATGTACATGTATTTTGGTGCAATAAAAGATTTATCTATCTATCCCATCACTTCTCACAGCCTCACCAACTTCGCTTCGTTATATGGGACGAAATGCGGGAGCCCTCCCGAGTTGACTTAACGAGTTGTTTGGCCGCACTTTCTTCACTCGCTTCAAGTTCTTTATTTGGCCTTTCCTTCTTGTTCAACTCTCTATTGAAGTGGCTGAGGCAAGCCAGTATTCGTGCAGTCGCATTTAGTTACATAGTATGCTGCCAATCCGAATTCAATTCCCGTAGCCGAAACCAATGGAATTGCTTGTGGTAATTTTAAGTGCTGCTCTACGATGATGTAAAACGCAGTGAAGCTACCTGCATCTATTAAAAATTCTGACATGTGGAGTTTACCAGTTTACAGAGCCCCAGTGCCCAACAGTGGGACAAATAACGCTGTTACTTAGCCTTTTTACTTGAACGTACAGTGCAAGTAATTAAGCAACTCGAACTTTGTCGCACGTTCGTCGAGACATTCGTATTTCCTACTTAATAAATGTCCAAACGACTGGCACGTCAGTAAGCCACCGAACGACGTTAACTCGACGTCAGTCTGACAACGTAGTACGGAGAGCTAAAAATGATAGAGTTATATTATGTGAATCAGTTGACTTTTTACGAAAATAAGGAAAGCAACCGAAATACGATTGTTTACCATTATTATTCAACTGTTATGTGGTAGCCTAGTGGCTAAGCGGTTAGACTTACGACCCGACGGTCATGAGTTCGAATCCCAGTCGGTTCGGTTTTTGAATTACAAAATTTCATATGCTAAAATTTGTTCCCGGTGTATGGATTAATCGCATATTGGATCTGAAAAGCTTGCTGAAAAGCGAATAGCGAAAGCTTCCCTGTTAGTTCCCAGCTAAAACGTGAAAGCGTTTTTTTTGTTCCTTTATTATGTTATTCCCGACACTTAACTGAAATATTTAATTTAACATATATTTTCTTGAAAAGAATATGAAAAAAGTGTTTAATTTCGATATAAAACTGATATTTTTATGGATTTATCGCGGTTGATTTTAAATTCTATTAATATTATTTATATATCAAAGTGTAATATTACCGTAAGTATAAATATATTATAATGTATAATAAGACAGAAATAGCGGTAGTCCACATTGTATCAAGCTTACTAAATCCCCCACATTACATCACACTTCTTAATCGTCTCCTTCATTGCTGAAGGTCGTGTCAAGCACAAAGTGTTGATCGCTCGCTTCACGATTAACTTCCACGTGTCTCGGCGGTCTTCATGGCTTTGGTTATTGGCAGGCCTGTGAGCGTCTTAACTGCGTCTGCCCACCGTGTAGGTGAGCGACCGCGTGCTCTTTTTCCGTCCACCTGGCCAACAACCATTAGCTTCTCGAGGTTATCCGGATTTCTGCGAGCAACGTGTCCAAAATATTGCAGTATGCGCTGCAATGTCATATCAAATCAATCAAAAATTTACATCACACACTAGGCACAAATTTAACATTGATTTTTAGGTTAAGAGTACAAGATAACATTTTTTTTATTACGTCCTAACATACATGTAAATACAAGGGGCCAGATGCCATTGAGCTACATAATGTTTATGGCGATGAGGTCACCTCTTTCACAGATGGGACCTTAAAACAACTTGACAAGGGTACACCAATAGCTGTATATTTCTACGGTTAAAATAAGATTTTTTTAACTTAACGTTTTAACCAGACAATAAAAGTTTGTAATGATAAATTCATAAGTATTCATATATCAGACTATCGAGCCGGTAGCGAGTAATCAATCAGGCGTCAGTGTTATTGTTGTGATTTGTTGCGTTGCCGGGGCCCAATCGGCCCTCCGCCGCCCATTACTTTGATTAGCTCGTCCGGCCCACGCACGCCGTTTGTGCGAACGGTAACCTTTGATTGATACTTCAAATGCCGTCATATCGGTGCTCACTTTATTTCCTATGCTGCATTGGTATTCAAATGCTGGCAAATTTTATCGCTGCATGAGAGAACACAACGCAATAATGAGATAAACACAAATGTAATTCCATAAGACAATTCGAAACTTTTTAATTTACTTCTTTACTCACGCTTGACTTGGGGAATGAGCTGTTGAATGCGTTACGAAAAATGTAATTGGGTGAAGTGAAGGAAAGTTGAGAGGGAGATAAGTTATTGAACATAGAAAGAGGAAGAGTTACGTTTCGTATATCTAAGACACCTTATAGAGATTCAGGCTAAGCGACCTAAGAGCTATGCCACCTCTCAATCCGGTGAAGCAGTCAAGGCCAGCTTCTCTAAGCGCCAATCCGTGTAGTTCGTCAAAAAAAATCTTAGACACAGTGCAGGCCTGTTGTCTGTATCACACTGTAGGAGCATGAGAGAGTAATCCGCGCGCACATTTTCTCTCTCTATTGAATAAAATTTGTAATAAACAATTTCACTGTGGCCGACATCGAACACGGGTTGCTAGCGTACTATGTAACTTGAGACGACCGCCCGGACACTGAGCTACCACTATAGAGCCTATATGTACTTGTTACTTGTATATTATTCTACACATACAAGCACACACAAACACACTACACACAAACACACTCACACACACACAGCGATTAAACTGAATTACATTATATGTTTTTAATTTTACTAAATTTGTATTTGTATTTAATTGTTTGGAGATGGACGTTAATAGCTGCGACACAGTTTTTACTACTGCGGCTATTATCGAACTAGTTTGTACATGAATCCGTGGTTTGAAATAATTTTTTTAATATTATTATTATTTAAAACATATCCGTCTAAATGATAAATATTTATGTAGAGCTGTCATTTAAGCACGCAAACCCTTGTACCAAATCTAAAATTGGAAGATCTACTAAGGTAAACGCGTATAAAGTGAAGTGTTTACCCAAACAGCACCCGAATAAATTCGATGCCGTGCAAGGTAAATGTGTTCGGTGGGTACTACGGCATTCTCAACAAATGTAAGCGAGGGTGAGGCCTGGGAGACTGGCAAAAACTTAACGAATAAAGGAGAAGTCGGCAGATACGATAGACCTAAGTTTGCCGAGATGCGTGTTCGAATGAGTGAGCCGTGTATATTTTGATTAGAGACAGTTGTTTTGTTGACTTCTGCTAATAACATGAAAAATGAACGCTAAGTGAAGTAGTTATGAAAATATAATTATTTTAATTATTAAAAAAAAACTATTGTGTAAAATTGAGCGTCAATAGGGGAGGCCATATATGACATCAAATCTATTTGGAACTATTGATAGAGAATCGACGTTCAGGATCGTTTAAAATGGAATTAATAAAATAGTAATAATCCCCTTTATGAATATACAACTAAAAACAACAAGGGAGGAAGTAACGAAGTGACGCCAACTTTTAATATTGGTAGCCCTAGATCGAGAAGTAAGCCTGTATTGCGCAGAAGACGAGACAAAACCCTGCATACGAACCGATTTTGAACTACTATAAATCGGCAAAATTGGTATAGACTGTTTTATGGTTGTTCAAAATTTCAACATATGTACTAGAACCGAGCCTGAATGTAATAGAAATAAGAAAGCTATGACGGAGACTTGATCTCATCGTTGGTCACAGTCATACTTAGACCATTACTATTCGTATATCATTATGTTATCAATCATAATGAAAGAAATATTCAAACTCAGCCATGAGCACTGTAAAGTACAACACAAAAATTATATCAGATAAGAAATGATGTCAACGAAGAAATACACGTAAAGAAAAAAAAATACTGTCAAAGAAACTGGCGCTAAATTAGTTCTCGCTCATTGTTGAATACGTGATCGGATTGAATAATTAAATTTCCCCCTTTTTATTCGCAGGTCACGGTTTCGATGCGTATCGTTCTGATTGAGGGAGTTTCGCTAAATCGAACTTCGGCTACAACTCACGAAGCGGACCATCAAACTGCAGGAAAAAGGACAAAACAAAATGTATAAAGGAAATTGCTTCCACAAATCCACTCGTATCTTGGACAATAAACGTGAAACGACTCGACCGCCCTAATAGCAATGAAATCACGAAACCAAAACTCTCTCTCATGTTGGATATCGTTCGATATGCCCGGCTTAAGAACTTCATAGATGAATTATTTATCGATCCCGGCTTTTAAATGTATGTTGTCTTAGGGATTTCGTGTCAGACGAGCAACTCGAAAGCTCGTAAACTTTATCCTTGTCAACATGTGGCATCAGCAATAAGTACTTTTGAATTATAAATTTCTTTTGTCTTTGAGATTAACACCAGCTATACGCAAAGACTTTGCATAAGCAATTATTAAAGTCGATATCTCAGTTGTAAAATATACATTCTAATAACTAGATGCGACAAAAGTAATTTTTATCTTATTACTTAGTTAAAGTTAACATCTTAGTATAATCCAGTGATATATTTTACGCGAATTCTTACCATAATGTTGTTATTTTATTATAGAATGAAGTACTTCAGAGTAATAGAGGAAAGAGAAAAATAATCTTACTTATTTTTACGACATCCTTTAAGAGAAAAGTTCTTCGATTAGACTCATTAAACGACATTGCCTCGGATGCTGTGCGTTTAGGATTTTTTAAGGTTATTAAAGTTATGTTCATTGAACGGCGAGGATGTAGAAAAGTTTTGGGTAGTATCTCCAAAGTACGGATCTACATATTTTAAGTCTGTATTAGTCATTTATATGAATCTGTTAGTGACATATTATATTTTAACTACTGTTGTGATTAAAAATAACTACTGAATTAGACAATTAGCCCATAACTTTTTTTTTGTTTACGGTCAGGAGGGGAATCTTCAACCAGATTCGCTGCCGGAAGGCGGCCTTATGTGGGGTTCTTACCCACTAAACCCCCCTGGTGGCCCTTCCTCGGTGCCTGGTGAGGGGCTCCGGGATCTTCAGTGGCATGCACCGGACCGTAATCTCGGAGAGCACGTTCCGGGAGGGGGAGGTTAATCTCTCCCTGTGTCCCTGCTTACTTGTATTCAGTATAGTTTTTTTTCTAAATATAAATAACACACCTGGAAAGTGGGCGTATTATGAGGGTCTCGGCCAAGAGGAGGTCCCTACTGACTAATATATACATGACTATACCGTATAGTAAAACATAAAGTCATTATGGTAAATACTATTCATTTGTGATTTTTATTTACATGCGTTTTTAATTATAAATCTTTCACTCTGCTCGATGCACAAAACAACCGTAACGGAATACGTTTACGTTACGTTAAAAATGTTACAGTACTTATTGAGATATATTAAGAGAAGCAAACATATTATTATAACATAGAAAATTACCTGTCAGAACCACTACCGCTTGGTCAAAGGATAAAAGTAAAGGAAAACCTCGAGCTTTTTATATCGGAGCTGTTGCTCTTTACTGTTTTTATGTTTTAAACTATGAAGTGCTACTTAGCGAACTTCAAACAGTGTAATACGAAGCTACTCTCAGTTCCAGCGAAATCACACAGTTAATTTTCTTAATGAAGAACGAATATACACATTTGTTCAAGGAAATATTTTTTTGCATATATTTTAGCACAAGTATATTTACGACCGAAAACAAAAACCGACTTCAATTTGAATGAAACGTTTTACGTGGAGGCACGCCTCTTTGTATTTATGAATTATCGTAGGCATATAACGAAATAGAATTAATCAGAACCTAAATAAATTCGCTTCAAACTACTTTTAAAGTGCATCCTTTCCAATAATAGGTAAATCATCGAAATCGGTTGGCGTTATATTGAGTTATTCGTCCATATGTGGCGCGCAAACTTGGTGCAAATTTAAGAAATTTCCCCAGGTCACCGCCAGGTGGGATGTGGACTAATGTGTCAATGAATTAAAACCATGTAAAAAAATTTGCAAGAAGAAGAATACATATAATGAATACACGTAATAGTTTGCATTAACACTATCACATCTTTTATTCTCGATATAAAGCTAAACGTACGAAAATCGATTATTCAACGTCGTTACTTCCAAAGGGAACTGTAAACTCTCGTTACACTTTAGGAATTGTTACGCACGAGTTGTAAAGCATGTTGCTATATAAGTTTATGATTGCTGTTAAAGCAGTTCGTAGTATGCATTATTATATAACTTGAAATTGTATCGTGGAATAATTTGAATAACGCTACGATAGTAGAGTGGGTGTGCCTGTAAACGAAACTGAGGATCCAGTTCGAATCCTGGTTAATCTGTGTCGATGATTTCGGAAATTATATACGATGAGCCATTTGCAAGAACCCCTGTTAAGCAGGTAAAGGCCTCCAAAGAGACTTTTCTCTCTCCTTATAGGTTCAAATTCCCCTATTCTAGGGAGCTTTTGAACAGTTAGGCCTACATCGCACCCCATCGACCTCCGGTTGAGAACTGAGACCGAGAGGTCAGGAGGGCATAGCAGATAGATTCGTCGTGGCTGCGGCTTAAGGGACTAGCCTCGACGTAAAAATAGTTATTCCTAAAAAAATGTCTTAAACGGTACCCACGACCCGGGGAGCAGTCGCCCCTGCGCTGATTCCCGGGTAATGGGGTCGATACCCCGAGGCCCTTACCTGCGAGGTTCCCTTGAACCTAGTAGACGACCTGGGCTGTGGTGGTTCACAATCAGCCATTTGTTTCTTTTAATTTCGTCTTCCCATAGCGTTGTACTTTACCTCGGCTGTGAGTGATATAAGCTTTTTATAACGCTGTCAATTTTACAATTGTACAATTTATAAGCGTCAATAGCCTAATGGTTTAGGGTACGGACTGCGAATCGTAAGGTCGTGGGTTCGAATCCACCATTCGACTATTGCCGTGAACCATGTCCTAGCACAAGCTTAAGCTTAGTTGGAATGGTTAACAAGATTGTTAGTAATATTTCTGAAAAAAAAAAGAAATATTGCTAGCTTTCTTTTAATAAAAAAAAAAAAATTAACGCTTATATTACATAGACTTCTACGTGGCATAATAATTGTAGAAAAATGTTGAATAATTTTGATTTAAAAGAACTCTTCGTTACAAAGAAACTTGTCACTTATAATTCTAATAAAAAAGCCGCCTTTGGTTTCGTCGGATGGGAGAAGTGTCAAAGTTAAATTGAATATTAGAGCGAAATGATCTCGTCCCCGGCCGAAGTTTCGCCGCTTCGCACTGAGTAGTTAATCCAATGCCACAATTCACTTCGAGTTGAATGTTCCAGGACAATTGTTTGTTAGTGGCATTGATTATTCATTGTTGCTGGCGGTGTGTTTGTTTTGTGACAAGTATATTTACGAGAAAAACAAAAACCGACTTCAAATCGAATAGGAATATTACGAAATAGAATTAATCAGAACCTAACCAAACTCTCATCAAACTACCTGTGAAGTACGTCCTTTTCAATGAAAAATGAATAATCGAATCGGTTTGTTCGATATTTATTTTTATCGCGCACATACTTAATTCAAATGTAAGACTTATTTGGTTTTCTCATGGATGCCATTGACAGAATTGGACCAAATTGAATAATGGGCCTACAATGGAAGCACCAGCTTATAGTCAGATAAAAAAAGAATCATCAAAATTGGTTCAGTAAGTGGAAAATTATGAGGTAACAAATATTAAACAAAACATACAGGTGAATTGAGAACCTACTCCTTTTAAACCGTCGAAATTAGAAACAGAGTGGTTTCGGAAAGTCATAAGGAATTTCCAACAAATTGTAACATTTAAAAAAGGCTCTAATTACGTCAGATAAGAAAAATGGAGAGGATAATCGCAGGTTAAGACTAAGATGGGCTGGTCATGTGCAGAGGATGTATGATGCCAGGATACCCAATATGGGTATCTTCTTCAATGTATCTTTCTGAAGATTTCCTCCCCGTCAACAAAAAAATGGTCCTTTCTATGTATTTTACTTTTTATATAAATAAATAAATAATCATTTATTTCATCTAAAACTTAGCCTACATGTACAGATCGCTTATATCTACGCAAATATCTTTTATATTTATAAACATTGTTTTGCAGGTATTTTGTTATCAACGTTTGGCTTAAGGTTTATATGGTTAGCGTTGATAGTCAGACGGTATTAGATCTACTTTACTTTTCGCAGACTGCACATAAATCATAAGGACTATTAAATTATTAACCCCTGTTACTGATCGCTGTATAAAGAAAAATGAAAGACAAGCTCGAAAAACTATATCAGATTTATTTCATTAATTTAGACCAAAGCGCTCACCGCTCCCGTTTCGCACCAGTCGCTGGCTTAGCGGTGAATCGTACATAGCTTACTCAGCGGGCGAAAAATAGGATTATTTCCGACAGTGGTAAGGCTTCTGCTGTTACATAAACGATCTGTACGATTGGGGAAATACCACGACCTCGCTGAATGGCCACGTCAAAAAATGTTTATTTCAAATCTTGCTAGTCTACTTACTATTAGGTCGAGATTGTTAGCAAGAAAAATAAGCTTGAGTCAGAAATTCTCGTTTTTCTATAGCTAACTTAATGTATTAAAGCAAATAAACACGATTTTTTATAATGTTTTTTTTAAGAATATACAACGTATGTTTTTATTGACAAGCAAAAAAACACGAAGCACGAAACGAAGAAATGAAATGTATATCGGAATTTCGAAATTAAACGAAATTTCAGAAGGTTTTTTCTACACGCAATCGCAATCATTTAAAAGCACATGTGGCTCATGTTGAGTTATGAATATATATATCTATATATATATATATATATATATATATATATATATATATATATATATATATATATACATATATTATATATATATATATATATATACATATATTATATATATATATATATACACTAGTACTACTATTAGTATTTTAATTTTTATATTAATACTGTAAGTAGCACAAGCTAAGAATTAAACATAAATAAAGAAATTAATAATTAACAGCAGATGATAAATTTTTGCGTTTCGCAAATAACTGTATAATATTTTCCTGAGAGAATGGGAGGTTGATATTCGATAGTCCTATCGCCTATTTCATCTTTGTTTAAGATAAATCGACCTCTTGAAATGTAGGTCAAGTAAGGGTTGTGGGGGATATACCTTTAAGCATTTAATTGTATCGCAAAACGAGAAGAAAAAACAAAGAAACGTCATTGTGTGCAAAGGAATTTATTTGATTTGAGAGCCTAAGTAATAAAAAAAAAGCTCTCACCTCCTTTGGCCCTAACTACCCAGCCAGACAGCAATAGGACGATTCCCAATAATTCTCCGTCGGCTTGTTCCAGCTCCATCTATCTCCGGGGTTTCGCCTTGTGAAAATAGCTAGTGTGGAAGAGCCACAGACGCAGAAAGCCTGATTTTCCTCATTGAGACTGTCGCTGGGGTGAGACGGTTAAGGCTAACCTGACCGCGTCTCGCCCCATCATGGCGGAGGACGGCTAACCATGGGAGGTTTTAGTCTGTAGGACCCACTTATAGGCCGAGCCTGAGATAACTTGCTCGCATCCCCTGCAGGCACATATGAACAAAAGCATTTTCTTTTTTGTAAAATAAAAAGAGTCCAACGTTATAGCGTTTCTAGCGGAATCTTTTTCTATACAGTACAATTTAGCGAAAGCGTTACTTTTACTGAAGAAACGGATAAACCGAAAAATCGTGGACAATAAGCTGCGATCTGACCTTCTGACAGACAGATCGAAAGTCAATTATGATCATATAGTTTTAAGCATCTATTGCATTCTCTGTACCAAATAAATGTTTCTTTCTTTCTTTCTAATACGTCGATTTTAAGATGGCCGGAACAAATGGATACGAAAAATACAGATAAATCCACATTGTAAGAAAATAAATTGAAGGTATCGCATTAAAGATTAAATAATCGTCTACTGATTCCGAAGGCTGGCCACGTCCAATTAGGGTCGTGGTCCCTCGGGAGACGTGGGATAGCCTCGTGCGTACTGACGCGACCGCGTCTCGCTTGACCACCGTTTAGACGTGTTTCTATAGAATGTTTTATATACTTTTCTCTTGTATTTACTAACATGTGAAATCAAATATCACCAGCGGTGATGAACTGCTTCTTTGAACTGCTCATCCGATGCCGTGAATGTTTATGGGCGACGGTGATTATTTAAGATTAAGTGACCCGTAAGCTCAGTGTCCGGGCGGTTGACTCAAGTTGCATGCTAGCAACCTGAGTTCGATCCCCGGTGCCGGCACCAATAAATTTGTTGTTGCAATTTTATGTGCTGATTTACCACGCGCTCGGCGGTGAAGGAAAACATCATGAAGAAATCTACGTCTTAGAAAACTTTTTAAGGCATGTGAAGTCTGCCAATCCGCACTAAGGCCGCAGTCAGTCAGTCAGTCGAGTCATCTACAAGGTTCACGGGAACCTCGCAGGTACGGGGCTCGGGGTGTTACCCCATTACCCGGGTTATCAGCGCAGGGGGCGACTGCTCCCCTGGTCTTGGGTACCGTTTTGGAACGGATTTTTAGGAATAATCGCGTAATATGCGTAATGTGCGTGCGGGCTATGCTCTTATACTCTCTTTACAGAGAAGGCCTGCGCCTAACAGTGGGACATATATATTATATAAATAAAGACTGTAACTTTAACTTAAGTTCAAGCTCGTTACTATAAAAACTCTTATAAAGTTTACGTTAACAGGTATTCAGTAATTCGCTTACCAAATCTACGATATTAATTTTTGGACGCACAAGTCATTATACGCATAAGTCATTATCATATTATTGAAAATGAAATTGGTAGCAGCCGGGAAACACTTTTTCTTCATATCGTGCATTAGAATTTAAAATTTGCACAAAAAGGTTCAGTATTCCGAAAATGACAGTTGTCGGAATTCTTTCAAATTATAGATTAGACGCTCCAATACCCTCTCACAAAGGCATGAGTTCCTTGCTCTTTAAAGAACGTATTGCCGCAGATATTATTTTATTATATTAATGTATACTAAGTAATAATAAAAAGCTATGACACTAACAGTTGGCCAGAGAAGCTGACCTTTACTGCTTCACCGGATTGAGAGGTGGCATAGGTCGCTTAGCCTGAACCTCTATTAGGTAGTAACTCTACACAAGGGTAGCCCCGTTGAGTGGTAATCTCGGCTTGGACGGTTACCATTACTACGCGTTAGCAGTCCGATCCGAGGGCGCCCGAGAGGGCCGAACCACGACTCGATCGGTAGCTATTTTATTAATAAAAATCTATTGGGACAATCTAAGCTAAACTAACTTATTTGTCACTTCGGGAAGCGTTAGCGCTGGGAGAAGTAGCCGAAGAAACTCCAGCAACGCTCCTAATCTAATCAAGGGGGTTGGGTTTTCCCATAAAATACTTATATCGCGCAAGGATTCGAGCGTCCATTCGCAACCTCCGACGGTCACGAATGGACGTTTTGTAGATTTGTAAAGATTTAGCCTGTACAGCCATGGCACGGACTGCACTTAGTATTTGTATATATGAAGTGATGTGACGAACAGAGGGGTTTATCTCTTACCAGAATTTTGGCCATGTCAACGAAGGACAGGCTTAAGATTTTGCTGCATCTATCTACTCCATTGAAGTTAGGAGTGTGAATGCTTAAAAGAATGTATGGGAAAATATATTATTCATTTATAAAAAGGTTTTCTGCGTTAGTTATGTATCCAATGGGAAACCTTCGTGACAATGTCGTGTGATTCTGTCGTATCTTTGATTCTTTATTACGTGTGTAAAGGTTCAACAATAAAATGTACATAAGAAGGAAACATCTTTTTCTTCCGACGTCACTCGTAAACCTCGAAATGTATTGTCAATGAGATGACACAAGAGGTAACAAAGATTCCGCACTAGGAGCAAATTCAAACTGACAAGATTACGTAAATATTCCTGAGGCTGACTGGAATAAGAGTGTTTCAGTTTTTCTTTTGATAGAAAAAGAGACAAAGGCCTTTCTTTAGTAACGCGACGCACATGAAGATCCACAGCACCAGAGGGAGTGCAGGGGAGTTGCCGCCTTTTAAGAGAGGAGTAGACTCGTTTCTTGGACAGAGGAGACATTTTGATATTATATAAGTATCACACTCATCACACACATACACAAACATACGCACACTCAACCTACACGTTCATATATTTAAATTCCTTTAGCTAAATTACTTTTTACTTTCTTTTAATTTAATTAGCTAATTAATTGAAGTATAGCAGTGGGAGAAGGCACTGTTTCCTGAGATAGTCTAGTTCCAAGTTCCAGAGACTTTTTTGTTAAGAAACAATTGAATAAAGTTGTTATTATTTATTTATTTAAATCAACAAAATTGCAGATAATACCCATATGATGTTATAAAACTTAGATAAATATATATTATTATAATTAAAACAAATAAAAAGTTGCTTTATGTATTGACAATAATATATAAATATAATAGAGTCAAACACCTTCTTCGCATTTGTAGGCAGCTTCGATAAATACAGACTCTGTGCAAAAATATATCAATGTGCAGTGGTATTGTATATGACAGATGGTATTAACAAACCCATATTTCTGATGGTATCTTCAAGTATCGGTTTTCATAGCGCGTTAAAGAAAATTACGTAAAAAACGCACAGATCGTTCAGTTATAATTTAAAATGTACATTTAGTCTAAACTATATTTGTTTTATATATTTGTGTTGCGAGTTATTGACTACGGCGAAGTACTTACTTCGAAAGTGTAAAAATAATTATTAATTTTAGGACAAAGACATCGAAATATTCCTACAAGAAATATGGCAATTTACAACAGAAAATTCTAAAAAGATTAATACCACCTCAAAATATAATAATACAGCCAATCCATAAACAATCAGCCCACAAATTTAAACACACTTCGTCTAACACTCAAAAGGACTAATTAACAATCAAGGCGAAATTTACACTTGACCAACCGAGATCAAAGGTTAACGTTCGGGAACGCTTTAATGGAAAGCTTTGAAAACTATTATGAGCTTTAGTAAATATAATTTAATAAAAGGCCCCAATTTCACAAACCGGATTGTTTAGTTGAAATTTTTTTTTCCATCTGTGCAATGATCATAATTGGTTTTTCATTGCGACCAACTATTTGTTGTTTATCCATTACAAAATGTTTTTTTAAATGCTTATAAGTAAAAAGTTTTTCAAAAATACAGTTCCCTATTAACTTAACCTACATTTCCTACAATATATTTATCGATATATCTTTATGTAAATACGCCTGTATTAATATTTAAATTTTTAAAATATGAAGATTTCGAAATGCTTAAATTGATTGAATTTCAAAATTGTTGCTATAAGGTAGGCATTTTTGTCTAACGTATTAGAGTGTGTGGGCTTCAGAGGGAAGAGTGAATATACATTTACAAAGGTAGTGCGCTTACGCTCTACTTAACATCAAGTGTAATTGTGGCCAAGTATTTCCTAAAAATTATTGTTTCAAAAAATTATGAGCGATTTTTTGTGAAAAATATTTTTTCAAAATATTAACATAACCCAGACCCTCTAATCGCGTGCTGACATCAAAGAAGCAACAACATTTTCAACGACCCTTCTCGTTACAAAACTCATTACAGGCTCCAAATAAGATGTCGTAAAGCAGCCTTTCTTCAGCGTCTATTACGCTATGCCAAATGATATTTTTGTGCCCTTACCCACCACCCCAAGGGTGGTTTGCTTGGGGCCAGTGGGTCCCAAGGTAAACACAGTCTGAATTAAATCTCTGCCCTTCTTTATCTTCAAGCCAATGAGAGGAAAACTTTAATCTGTGTGCAAACAACGGTAATCGATTTCTTTTTCCACGCAGACGATTTCGTCCGATATTGAAAGGTCAAACGGTGCTGCTTAGAATTAGTTAAGAGTTATGCAGTTGTCCCTTGTGGCAGCCCAAACGAGGGAAGACTACAAATTATAGAAACGAGTAGAGAAGAGATCGAGTTAGTATTAATTTATGCGTCTTGTTTCTAGCTGTATAACAACAGGCCTGGTGGGTATATAAAGAAAATTAATGACGCGTGTGTAGAAGAAACAGAAAAAAACTCTCACGTCCTGTAAACCCTAGCGGGGTGAACAGACATAGGCGATATACACTTTACATGATTAGTCTTATACTTATTATGTCCACCAAATATACCGGGCATAAACTTCCAGTATTCCATACATTAAATTACTAATACAGAATTGTGTATTGTCGGATGATCATGTGTTTATAAATTACTTTATTTTTTATTTATTTTTTATTAAATAAAACAACTTTTCCACTGACTGATCGTCCGTGCCTTTTTAATTTGGATTTTAATTGTTATGTTTAGTCCATTTATAAAAGAATTCTTGTAGCTTTAAGTTTACGAAGGTTTACTTAAAGGTACAAGGCCACTAATTCTAATTTTCTAAATATATATATATATATATATTTTTTTCCTCTTTGTTCTTATTTTTTTCTTTGTTTTTATTGTTTATTTAATTACAGTTTTTTTTTGTTTTCTACATTACTGGCTAAACTTGTTCGTTTCCTTCGCGGAGGCCGCTAACGCCTTTACTTGATTGGCGTGGTCTATCGCCTTCGGGTCCCTATTCCCAAAAGCCATCGCGATGTTGTGTATAAATTACTTTATAACAAAAGGGGAGGGATAACCTAATCGTATGTTCAACCGAATGATCCACAATACCACTATATATGCAGTTAAGTTGCCTTTGAGAATGGAGTAGGTTCTTTACATCACAGCCCTGTAGTTCTGGGCTCTCAAGAATAAGACTACGGTATCCCCTGCCTGTCGTATAAGGCGACTAAAAGGGGCTTCGGGTTCACTGGGCGATAAGGGTGGGGGTCTTTGTTGTCTGCACCGAGGATAGGGCCACCGGGGTTTGCGGGGTATCTTTTTGAAGATTTCCTCCCCGTTAAAAAAAAAGGTTCTTTACATCAAGATGTAAGAATGCAAAGGTTCATTCATTAATTCCTGCAGTCACTCTATCTATGCATTTATCCATACCGTCCAACTGTAGTCTACCATCTCTGCTAATCATAGTGGACATACAAAATCGAATGGTTTATTTAAGCATGTATAAATAAGAAAGAAAAATTTGTAAAATGGCTTCCGATTTCAAAACACTCTGTCTCTTAAATGGTATCCACTTAACTTCCAAAACAAACAAATTCTTTCAAAGTATATTTCATAGGATTCCCTACAGCGATATCCTATTTCAAGGATCGGGGGAAAATATTGAATTTCCCAAATAATATTACTGACTTACTTTAGATTTATATGTTAATAATTAATTGCCTAAACCGTACTAGACGCAACGATGGCCTACAGGTTAAATGTGCATGCATATTGGATGCATGAAATATTGGACGCGGTTAATACAGTTATTAGTTACGAGAAGGCAGTTCGACCTCCTTCTCCAACCTTATTAGTGGGGCTACTGACTCCCCATTGGGGAACACCTCGCCGGCTTGCACAGGCTCAACCAGTCTGAGGTACCCTTGTGAGCAGGGTTACCTCTCCACAGCCGCAGGAGGCCCGGTTATTTCTTACCGGGCCTGTCGCCGTGCCGAGATGGTAAATGCTAACGTATCCCCATCTCCCCCATCATGGCGGAGGATGGCTCACCATGGGAGGTTTTAGTCGGTAGGGGCCTCTTGTAGGCCGAGCCCGATATAACTCGAGTATGAATAAACGCATTTCCTACCATGTTAAAAAAAAAGGTTATTAGCTCGGTTTAACATCTTTATCCTGTTTGTTTGATATACAAATTGCTTAAATAACGACGACACAGTAAACTGATCTTAATTTTTGTACGTAAACAGGAAAATAGCCGACAAAGGACCAATTTTGGAAAAATAATTTCCAATATACACAAGTGACTTAAAGATTATATCGGAAAAATTGTCTATCCCATTTAATAAACAGTGTTACTTATAAATTTTTGGCGTTCTTCTTACTGAGCCATTCTTTTTTTCACAATCCCGAGGGATTTGCGCTTAACAACGTGTTCATTTTGTTTGTTACGGGTACGCTGAAGATGTTCCATGCCTCCGACATCAATAAATTGAAAAGGATAACGTAAATAGATCGAAGTAAATCGTCGACTCGAAGGCGCTGTCTTCAAATTTGTATACTCATCGATATTTAACATACGAAACGTTATAATAATATGAGTTTCGTATATCGGAGATATTTTTGTTAATCATGTCTTTAAAGCGGTTTCTAGTACAAAAAGATATGGGTGCATATATTTACGAAGCCGGTTATTTAACAGTTTTAGGCTAGTGGAATGACATACGTATATGAATTTGAGACATTAAAATTATATAAACAGCTTTAAATTCGAAAATGAAACCCTGGTAGCTTTGTGTCTCACGACAATCACATCAGGCTGATTAGTAAACTGATAAGTTAATAATAAATAGCGCCATCTATCTAAACCGGTTGACACTATTACTAGGAAACGCGCTTACAGAACGAAGTATTCATCTTCAACCTGTTACTTTTGCTTTTTACGCGCGCAAATTAAAATTTAATAAAAAATACTGCATTATCCAAGTTTACGTAAGTAGTTCTTTTTCGTTTAAGTTTATGTTTATTTATAAAAAACAAATAAATTAATAAAAATATTTTATTTTATTTTAAGGATATTTAATTGTCTATCATGCGCATTTTATTTCAGTTAGCTAGGCGTCTTTATCTTCCGAGATATTCAAACTTTCTTAACCGACCCTCAATTGCTCACGGCCTTATAATAAGAGAATCGATCGAAGAAGAGATAAACGCAAGATGCGTTTTTCATAATTCAAAATAGAGATAAAGAAAATAAAAATATAAAACGTTTAAAATGATGTAATATAAAAAGTATTTACTCGGTACGCACAGGAGTGTCGATTGAAAACAAAGAGAAGGAGACAACGAGGTAAAAAGATTGTATTCAACATGGAATCACAAAAGTGAAAAGAGGCGCGAAGAACCTTCGTTGTATTAAATCCGCCGTTCAACGGAGTGTGACGAAGTTGTTTACCTTTATGAGATTGGATTTCTATTTCGTGATTTATATACGAAGGTGGTTAATACAAACGTATTTCGTTCGAAGCCTTAAAATAACACAATGTTAAGGTAACCTACAATTTTAATTTCGTTATAAAGGTACTAAAAAAAAATAGTTTTTTTTATAGTTGAAAGTGTTAACGAAACTGTTAGACCGTGAAATTAAAATCCCTTTTTTAAAAAAAGGTTTTTATTTAATCACTGATTATTAGGAAATAAAATAGTTATCCCTTTAATTAGGGTTGGCAAAATTGGCAAAATTGGGCTCGAATCTAAACTACATAGTGATGTCAATATCAATGTAACAGAACGAAGCTTATTTGACGTTAAGTGATCCACCGCCTACAAATAACTACTGAAGGGAATTCACTTGCATTTTTAACCTATTACCATATATTTAACAGACCCCTATTCCATTATTTTCCCTAAATTTTCCGTTAAGGTCCATGCCTATCAATATTTAGAACATATTTAAAAAAAAATTATTCATAAACCACAAAAATTTTAGAAAAGACTTCCACTTGACTATAATAGGAAATGTAATTGCTATAAATGTACTACAGTACAGTAACTTTTTCCTGTCAATCGGGCTCCGAGTGCGCGTCATTTGTTTTGGTGTCACAAATCGTTCCCCACCCGAGGCAGCCCCTAAGCTAACAAAAACAGAGTGTTTCTAAACAAGCGGGTATTTTAAACAGGGCCAAGACCCTAGTTATCTTTGTCTCTTAAAATAAATAATATAGAAAAATGTACTGCGGAATTGTTGCACAAGTAAAATTCTAGAGTACTTTGTAATTTCGATGTCTGAGGCAAAATTAGCTTTCGGGCGAGAACTCAAGTGGCCGTATCTTTTATGCGAAAGGCCAATATCAATTTGAAACAATGTAACCAAAACGTGAAGTCGAAGCATGAAATTACCAGTACAGTACAGACGTAATTAAAGAGTTGAAATCAGTTCTTGTCGTAAAAGTTCTGGCTTCTGTGAATCTCCGTTAAATTTTAGATTTCACGTTTATACCTGGGATGTAAAGAGTTACATTTGAGCTTGAAAATTAAATACATATGTTACGTGTAAAGTAATTACGGTCGGTTGGAAAATTCAGCGGAGCTTTACATAAAATGAGACAATTAAGTCCCTGAATTTTACTAAATGGAGCCAACGTTTTATTGTATCTATTAAAAATACTTTATTAATGTAATTTAATAATTAGTCTAAGCTAGAAACTTCTTATTTTATTCAATAAACTAGGATTTTATTGATTTCTTTTTATGATATAATATTTTTTGTAATGACGGAGAAAATACAGGCTGGCATGTACAATATCTTCTACCTACAACAAACTTCAAAAAATAAGAAGACGCTTAATGCGTTTGTATGTTTTTATGTTTGTTATCTCATAACTTCCGACTGAGTGAACCGATATAGATGATTTTTTTTTATTTGAAAGCTGGTGTTTTGAGTGTGGTTCAATTTTCATTTGTTTCTCTGTGACATGACTGATATTCATGAGAAAACCGTATAAATCATAAATTTACATCAAGTATGTGCGCGACAAATTGACAAATAATTCAATACAACGTATTAGCTGGTAACATAGAACACCCAGCGATTGTTATGCATAATAACTACTTCCAATGATATCTTGGTGATTTACCCGAACCTTACTGTATCTTTTATTGATAAATAATAATTTACTTGTTCATCACATTAACTTGGCATTGTAAACAGTAAATTTACTTTAGTAGTTTTATAATATGACTTCTAATTATTTTTTGTAAAAAGAAGATGGCAAGGACGCGCAGTTGTCACAGCATTCGTTAAAATAATTCCTTGTACAACGTTACGCTGTCTCAATAAAGCGAGTGTACTAGTTATTGAACTATTTCATTCCACAAAACCTACAATTATAAAAAACGGTAACCGATTTCGATAATTCATTTTTTATATTAGAAATTATCTTTTTAAAAGTTTTACAAGCTAATATAAGATTTTGGTTAGGTTCTGATAAATTCTATTTCGTAATATTCTTATTTGATTTGAAGTAGATTCTTGTTTTTAGTCGTAAATATACTTGTTTTAAAAGTAAAAGCTTATAGTTGCAAGAAGCATCTTAACTATAACATCCTGGAAATCGGCCTAAGCTTCCTATGTATTTCCTATCCTATTTCTACTTAGGATTAAGCTCGACTTTGTTTTTTTTTATTTCTATTTGAAACTTTTATATGACTCAAACTATTGGTATCCTTAGATGCGGTATTATTTCAAAATCGCGATACAAATTTGAATTGTTCGATCATCAACACCCTGTAGGTTTTGCGGACGCGCGCGGCATAAAATGCCTGGTAACGTCGGGCATATGAGAGCAAGCCATTCATTGCCGACATGTTACCATCTATACTTTTAATTGGCAGCCGTAGATCTACTAGCCTGCAGGCATCAGACACGTTGATGTGTGGAACAAGTAAACAGGAAACGGGAAACTATATATCTGTCATATTTGAATTTTATAACAATTCATAGATAGCCTAGAGGCTAATGGTATCACTTATGATATGATGTTCGCGTGTTGGAATTGCAGTGGGCTTTCACAAAACAATATCACTAAGTAAAATTTTTGAGTCGGATGATTAAAAAATTACAAATAAGAAAATTTAATGGTTTCTAAAGAGTCACAAAATATTTTTCTTGCCAACACTTTGTTGTACTTGCATAAATAAAGTTATGTTCCAAGAGCCTCGTGTAGCTCGCAAGCCTGCAAACTAAGTTTAAGTAAAGGAGATAAATAGTTTCTATTTAATTGAGTACATTTTTATCACTTGGACCATGCCTTCTGTCTGCGGTTATTGGTCCGTAGTTGAGCGTTTTGTTTTAGACGGAGTAACTGTACGAATATTTATTAAAAATAAAAATGATATCAGATTTTGTACCAAAAACTGACTTCGTGTGTTTGTATTGCGTCTTGAAAAAGGTAATATTCGTAATTTTCTATTGAAATATTTGCTATTTAATTGCTACCCGCTCCGACCTCTCACGGTTAGGTTGCTAGTAATTTTTGTATATGTTAAGTTAAAATTTTACAGCCTTTATATATGTCCCACTGCTTCGTACCGGCCGTAGTCTACCACGCGGCCCTAGTGCAGATTAGCAGACTTCAAATATCTTAGAAAATATTTCACGATGTTTTCTTTCAATGCTGACACGCTCAGGTGGAGCACTTAAAATTGCAAGAAATAAGTTGATTGGTGCCAACACCGTAGATTGAACTCAGGTTGCTAGCGTACAATAACTTGCATAGCAACTTGAGGCAACCGACCGGACCACTGAGCTATCACTAAATCTATACAAATAAATAAAATTGGAGTGTCTGTTTGTAATATACGGTACAACAAAGTAACATTTATTACAGTTTTTGTGTGTCTGTTTATTCCGGCTAATCTCTGGAACGGCTGAGCCGGTTTTAGCGGGAATGTCACTGGAAGATAGCTGATGAAATAAGTAAATTAGGCTACTTGTATTTAAAAAATAATCACTGGTATCACCGGATAATAAATAGTAAGTGGAATTTAAATACATCCTTGGTTTTTTTTTAATCCGATTTGTAATAAAACGTGGGGCCATAAAATTTAAAAACAGAAAATGTTTGCACATTAATTTTCAACAGAGACGAATTTTCGACGACAGTATTGTCAGAGAAACTGGCGTTCAATTCTTGAGATAAAGTCCGCATGAATTAACGCACTCTCGTGAACGTAGCTCCTGCGGGCAGATTTCGTATTTGATGGATATTGTATTGTGGCTTTGATCACAATGGCCAGCCTGCAACACGGCAATTGTTGTTTTGGTCTACAGTTAACCCATTGCAATTCTAGATGAATATCACACGATATTGTGTAGTATAATTGGGCCTTCCAGCCATTTTGAAATGCGCTTGAGATGGCAAAATACGAGAGAGAATATCAAATTGTTTAATATTTCGGTATAAATTCCCTTGTAAGATTATTTTTGATTTATGGCTAATACCACTTCTACGCGTATCACGAATATCAGTGAGATCTGTGTTTTATTTTTTCGATGTTTTTAAGCTCAAAAAATTATTAAAATTTTTGACGGACAGAGATTACTGTTGCTGTATATACTGCAAGGGGTAAAAAAGGATGTAAAAACTTTTACTCCTTAACTATTATTATATTTCCTTTTAGTATTATTTTCAATCAATTAAATATAAAAAAATATATAATAATAAGTAAACATACTATTTGACCATATGAAATAAACATTGCGAGTATAAATATGATTTGTACCTATATAAAGAAAAAATATACAAGAGAAAGTTTGTGGGTTTGTTCCATATAGCCTCCGAAACAGCTGGACCTATTTCTATGAAACATGCAGAGAATCTTCAGATTGACCTGGCGAGTAGTCGTGTAAAGTTTGGTGACGATCGGAGCACTCCTCATTTTGAACTCCGCTTTTATTTACTATGATTATACTGCTACGGGTATGATATTGTATTAACTGCTATGTACATGGGTGTAGGTAATGATCTTCACCCGCTCGAGAGGATAATAGAAGAGAATGAATAATTTAATAAATTGTGAGAGTTAAATTAAATATTTAATGATGTAAGTTTATTGTTTAAATAAAATAAAGCAAATTATATTAAGCAAGTATTTGATAAAAAAATACATTATTGGTTGTATAGCTCTAAAATATTGGTTTATGCCGCGTTCTTTTGAACTTATTTTCATCGCACTCAAATTGTTGCATGTAAATGGTTATGATTCAATCAGTAGTCATTGAGTCACAGCCATTCTTAGCGGTTTAAAATCCCTTTAAAAGCTACACCCGTTGGCTCAACTTTTTTGAGAATTACTAAGTTGATCAGTTAGGAAGCCTATACAGTTTCATAGGGTTTTTGAGTTGTGACAGAAGTCTTTATCGTACCTCTTTAGGGGTTACTACAAATAGAGATTCTTTAGGGAGTAACTCGTCGCAAGAACTATCGAGACGAAAAGACGACGACGGGTACCCGAAAGACGGTACACATCGTTATTCTACTCGATAAAACATTCCGATCAGAGAGACACACCACGACTCAATTAGTGGCCTTTTTCGAAGTGCTGCTTCCTAACGAAAGAAGAAGAGGATACTTGGCTTACCCACCCAGATATTGCAGCTAGACATCAACAGAGATAGTATTTATGTAAATTAATAATTTAGTTTTTTGATAAATATTTCTTTTCATAATTCACAAGGAGTACACTTTTTAAGAATTAATAATTCTTTTGCTCAGTTAAAAGGATACACTATTTATTTGCTAACATGTTTCGAGAGAAAAATGTGTCCCCTTATTTTGTATGCCGTCGGTGAGCTCTTAATTGCATCTGTTTTAAGTCCGTGACTCACATTGCAATCCTTTGTAATTGTTAGTGTCTATTTGATTTTTTATATCCCCCGCTCTGAATACAATGTCCCTTATTTGAATAACACAAAGTTTGTACGGGAATTAATTTATAGGGAAATCACTCTTTTTGTACAAAAACAATTAAAATGAGAAAGTCTCAACAATGCGAGAGCATCTGTCTTTAGCATTTTTTTTTAATAATACCCTGACTTCTCCGAGAAATCCAACAACGGGGAACAATCTATTCAATGATTCAAACTTTTAATTAATATTAATAGGAGCTCTCACTTCTGAAAGAAAGAACACAGAAAGCAGATAAAAACTCCTAAGAAATCCGCGTAACTTGCAGCTGTGGGAGCTGTAAATTAATGCGAATACAATAAAGCCCCTGATGTCCGAAAATAGACAGTGAAGTCGCGAATAAAAATTAATTCCAAATTGCTGTTAGTGGCCGTGAACAAAAGCCAGCTGGTGTGGGTGAGTCTGCAATAAACGTCACGGCAAGAGAGATAGGAATTGGGCGAAACTAAAACGAAATCGTGGCACATCTGAGGGAGAAAGTTTGGGGAGAACGTTCAACGGGCTTCGAGTTGAAAAAAAATTAAGAACGGTCGTCCCGATTCAGTTTACCTCTCCTGTGAGCGACAGGTCAAAAAGTAGCTCTTTTGTTTCCTTGTATGAATCTTTTTTAATTATTTTTCAATGCAGTTTCATAACGAGCGTCGATGACAGATAAAAAATGACAGCGTCGTCTGAAAATTATACCGAGGCGCTTTTAAAATGAAATATTTTTACTTTACCTTTAGGCAGCGGTTCGATGACTATTTTCAGAGCGTCGATGGCTGCCAGCCCGCAAAGAATCCAAAAAAGGGCCATTGCGCGCTGTGAGGGCCGCGGTAACTCATCCATTTCTAGTCTCATCATTGTCTACGTCGTCAACATATTTCTGAAACAAAAAACCTGACGTAAATTTGTGCACTGTGTGTGTGTTGTGTTTTTAGTTTGTTCAAGTGCGTATTTTTGTCGCACGATTTGTACCTGGAGTCTCATACAACTTCAGCGATTTCAAACGTCTTAGGCGCTGAGCCTGAACCCCTAAGATATAACTATACTTGGTGAGAAAGCAGTCTAAATCGAATGGTCTAATCGAAATCAATCTGCTCAGTCTCTCTGCATAGGCTTCCAGTATTTGTTTTGTTAATGTTTGCAGCGTGTGCTCAGGAATTAAGGGATCTATCCCCATCTCCCTTCCACCATTTGCTTTCAAGAGGCATTGGAGGATTTCATCCATTTGTTGTGGACATGTCTTTTAAACCTGAACGAAACGTGTACGATCTTTCATTATTGGTAGAGCAAGGACGGGAATAGTTTGCCCAGGTCTGTCTTTCCCTCCAATTAAAACATGGTGTTTTGAAGAGTAGAGTTAATAGGCATTCACTAAATGCAAGGTGCACTTGTACAGGATTCCATTTACACATCAGGTGGGATCGTGGTCAAGCAGATTGTAAAAAAGAACAAGGATTCCCCCAAGGTAACCTGGGCTTTGGACGTTCATCTAGCGCGGTAGGATTCTGACTTGAGAGGGCCCGTGAGTTTATTATCCATAAGAAACATCACTAACTAAAAGGTACTAGCGATCTGACAAATACTTACAGATGAGAGAAATTTCAATTATTATTCAAATTCATAACGAGTGATAAAAAAACCCCTGTAAATATAAAATATTATTTTTTTATTGACGAGACCTAATCAAATATTTAAAGGGTAGCATTCAATCTCAAAATTGGGATCATCTGATATCTCAGATCTTTGAATTTATGAATATTAAGTAAGAAAGTTACACGCAAATTCGCTCTACTCTGAAATTAAGGATTTCGAAAGAATACCTGACTGTATAAATTTAATATTCATTAATCCAATGTTTTATTTCTAACAGTTTCTAACATAGTAGCACGATAAGTTTCGGTGTAAGGAGAGCCCTTCGTGCATCTGCGATCCGGATGTGCACGAGTCGGTGCTACTTGATAGAATGTCCGGAGTTTAATGAGTGTGAAAGTGAGATGAATGAAAGGATAAATTTAGATAATATTAGTAATTTAATTAGCAATAAGGATACAAAAGAAATATTTATAAGATTTTGTAAAGAAATTGTAATAAAAGTAATTAATAGAAATAAAACAAATAAACAGATAAAAATAAGAAAAGGAAACAAAAATTATAAATACAAAAAGACAAAAACAAATAGATAATTAAGAAAATAAATATAGAAATAAGTAGTAGAAACATTAGAAATTAAGGAAATGTAAAAAGTGGAAATAAGGAAATTAGAAATTAGTCTTAGAAATTAGTCTTATATAAACTAGGTAAATCATAAGTAAATAATTAATGTAAAAGTAAAAATACCCCCAGCCAAACACGTTGGGGAACAAACATAGCATAAGCATCAATAAAAAAAAAACATAGTAGCACGCATTCGAATTTGCCATTTTCATCGACTTCAAAAAAGGAGGATATTTTTAATTCGTCTGTATGTTTTTTATGTTTGTTACCTCATTACTTTCAACTGGGTGGACCGACTTTGATGAGTCTTTATTTGAGAGCTGGTGCATCCCATGTGGCTCCATTTAAGGAACAGTTCTGACAACGACTTCCATTAGAAAAACATATAAGTATTTTCTTTTCTACTAACTTAACATTATGTGCGTGACAAATGGACGAATAACACATCAAGCCAACCGATTTCGATGATTCACTTTTGATTGGAAAGTATGTACTTCAAGGGTTGTTTGATGACAGCTTGGTTAGGTTTTGAGTACTTCTATTTCGTAATATTCCTAATCGATTTGAAATCAGTTTTTGTTTTTCTATTAAATATATTTGTAGGGTCTGAAGTTTGAATCCCAACCAGCTTGTAAAGAGCAAAGCAAAGAGTCACGTCGGTTTCTTGTGTAAAAAAGAAAACCTTGTGTTGTCACATAACAATACTCAAATTGTGTATTGCCATTTAAGGTGATGATTAGAACCTTTTCCATCTCATGTGATATCTGCATTGAGGTCGTAATATTATTACAGTATCTCTGTAAATCATCAATTGAATGGTAACGAATTATAAGCTTACGGAAATACTTTTTTTTATTGTTTTTGTTTATTTCGCTCTTAGCTTAGCGACAGTCTCCTCTTACAGACGATAATTGTTAGAAATCACTCGACGACCCCATTCACGAGGGTTCCTACTTAAAACAAGGAAAAAACGGAGTTCATTGGAACCCCGTTTGTCCGCCGGCTTGATTTGGCGTTTCAGTTTTTCATTTATTGTCTTACTCCCCTATACCTACATATTGAGGGTTAAATTACGCAATATTAACACTACTCTTAGGAATTTTCGAACACTTTGATGTGATATCATTTTATGCTAAAAATTAAAAGTATGTTTAATCGTTTAGAATATACAATCGAATATAAGTTTGCTTCTAGTATTTGTTTTAATGACGAACTACACAGATGGCCAGAGAAGCTGGCCTTGACTGCTTCAACGGATTGAGAGGTGGCATAGCTCTTAGGTCGCTTAGCCTGAATCTCTGTCGCTAGTAACTCGACACAAGTGTCCCTTCGGTGAGGAGTAACCTCGGCTTGGACGGTTAATACTCGTATGTTACGCGTAAGCATTGATATCCGAGGGCAGAAACACGACTTGGTCGGTTGCTATTTCACGGATAATCTAGATCAAATAAGAAGAAATTATATAACTACAGGTAATGTGATAACATTAGTACTAAAGTTATAAGAGTTATAACAGACAAAATATTTTCTATGATTTTTTTTCTATAGAACAGTGAAACCATACAGTAGCCGTACCGATGACAGCCCTGTAGTTTTGAGCTCTCAAGAATAAGACTACAGTATCCCCTGCCTGTCGTAGAAGGCGACTAAAAGGGGTCTCGGGTTCACTGGGCGACAAGGGTGGGGGCCTTTGTCGTCCGCTAAAGTGGACCCGGGAAGAAGGCGACATCGGCTGGCCCGTGTAGCCTTGCACTGCGAGGGCACAGGGGGGGGGGAGAGAGTAACCTTCCCCCCCTGGACGTGCTCTCCTTGAGCACAGTGCAGAGGGGCTCCGGTGCGTTCCACTGGAGAGGCGGGGTATCTTTATGAAGATTTCCTCCCCGTTAACAAAAAAAAAAGCCGTACCGATGAAGCAAGCAATATTTTTTTTGTAAATTCTTGTACAAGATATACATATACTTAATGTACTGTACTGTAGCGACAATAGCCAAGTACGGGTATAGGGTACATAACTATAGTTCGAATCCACCATTCGAATATTGACGTGAATCATCTCTTAATACGAGCTTAAGCTTAGTTGGAATTAATAACAAGAATGCCAGTAATATTTTAGAAAAAATTGCTATCAATTTTTAAAAAAAATCATTATACGTTTTATATTTAACCGTAAGTGAGTAATGAAGTTCGTTGACAAATGCAAATGATCCATTTATACCTTTTGTCGCATCCTGTATCGATCGTAAACAGTCCTCTGTGAGGGCAGTTATTCATTCGCATGCCAAAGGTGCGAGACTCTGCCGTACAAGGAGGCGTTCTAATTACGGCGATAGGCGTGGCCAACGGATCGACACCAGATGAAAAGCATCAAAGATACTATGAGCGGGTTCCTAATTATTTTGCTTCGGAATATACCGTCCAATTACTTATGGAAACGATAAAACAACTCTGCTACTATACCTACTAATGTTAATGCATTCAACAAGTATATAACTTGTATTAAAATATGTTAATATATTATATAATATGAATATAAGAGTATGTAACGCTATACATCAGCGTCCGCTTTTCGTTATTTCTCACAGGTTTTTTGACTAATAATCAGCGCAACTCTTCAACAAGATACCCGGCCTTCTGGGGGGGAAGACGGGGTTATGTGGGGGTTCTTACCCACTAAAACCCCTCCGGTGGCCCTTCCTTCTTGCATGGTGAGGCTGCGGGCTACGGGATCTCCAGGAACACACCGAAGACACTTTGCACTATGCTCTCGGAGAGCACGAAGACAAGGCCCATCCTTGTCGCCCAGTGAACCCGCGTTGCTTGATAACACAAACATACCGATAAATGAAAACCTCCTTTTTTAAAGTCAGTTAAAAATACTACACAATGTAATCCGTCAGCTAATTACGTTCTATAACTACAAATCCGTCTACACGTCTTTGCTAATTTGATATACCATGACGACTGCAATATTTCATGTTGTTCTAAAAATTGATGAATCTTATCTGGGAATCCTCAGATTGACCTGGCGAGTAATCCTGTAAAGTTTGGTGACGATCGGAGCATTCCTCTTTTTGAACTGTCAAACAAGCCATACGTCGTACTTTTATTTCTGTCATTGACTTGAGCTCGATACGTTTTTGTATAAATGATAAGAATGATATTGTATTTACATGGGTGTAGGTAATGATCTTCACCCGCTTGAGAAGAGAATGAATACGGAGAGAAATGAATAATTTAATATATTGTGAGAGATAAATAAAATATTTAATGATGTAAGTTTATTGTTTAAATAAAATAAAGCGAAATCTAGCCTGGCGAAGCGGACTGGGTACGCTAGTACTCTATAATCCTCTTTGCAAATATTCATGTGATAATTGAAAAAGGTATTCATATACGAATAACTTGAAAATATTATTAATACACAGCATAAAATACAAAATGTCACCTTCATCTAGTTGAGGTTACCTCTAAGAATCTTTCATTCGACTTTGCGAGACTAATTACTGTGTACAGCTGTTTTGCCTTGTAGAGATAATTTACAGACGTTTTTATGGTTCATCGACTCCCAAAGAATATTTTAAGATAAATGCTTACTTAAATTTTTACTATTAAAAATTTAAGTAAGCATTTATCTTAAAATGTACGGCTTAATTGCTAGAATAAGGATCTATTCAAATTTGTGGGAAATCTGTACACGTTCCTAACTAAATTTACTGTCGTTGTACAGGAGACAATGTATATAAGGCAGTCTGTCCTTTGAACAGATTCTATTGAAGTTACTGGAATGAAACTACAGGCGACTATCCACCTCGTCCATAATATAAGGGAGCAGGGGAGTGCTGGTTAAGACCTCAAGTCAAGAGCTCTCTAGTTGGCCACTACAATGAAACGATAAGGAAGATATGTTTTAATGAATAAACAATTGAATACAATTAGAAAATCTATAAGTCAAAGTAATCACTAAGTCTCTACAAGACATATACATTGTCCCTCTATAATTTTAAAAATAAGACTACAGATTTATGTACTTGGAACATTTGTTACTGACATTATCAATTTGCCGATATAGTAGTTTTATTGTTTAGGGGCAAACGCACGGCTCAATGTATTTTATGTGATCATAGTCGCTCATAAACGAACAACCACTACAACACTAGAGAACTTGCCGGCCTTTGAGAAAGCTGGTGCGGTGACAGTTGGTGACAGTTTATTCCACAATTTTTATAGTGCGTGGAATAAAATGAAAAACGTGCAGTTGTGGAAGGCCAACCATTAAACTCGTGTCGATGGACTTTGGAATTCTGAAGTGATTTGCGATTTTTTGTTTCCCTTGAAGTACGACTTACAGACCTTCTAACGATCCATATCTTCTAAGAGATATGGGGGTATATCAATCTGATAGTGAACCTCGAAACGGAAATCTTAACCGGCTGAGATTCGAAGTCCTGACCTCTTATAATAAAATTGAAAAGAGAAAATGGAGTCGCTAAATACATTTTAGGAAATGAATTCTCGAGAGGTATAAAAATGTTCGCAACTTTACCCTTATTCTGTACGAAAACATTCCACTTCCTAGTCGGTAACCTACCAAATTAGTGAAATGGCTGTTAGTGGGGTGTGAAAAAAAATGCAATTATACCCTCGACGGGTCATTAACAATAGTTAAAGTGAACGCCCGCCGCGCTCTCACCTGCAGGCGGCGAACTGCTGTAGTTACGATGTGAAAATTATAGTTTCTAAAAGCCTTATTTCCCGAGTTTCCTTCTTGGAAATTACATTATGCGAATTACATGATGCTCTTCCTAGAATATCATATCTCCCACTTATTATAACACAAATTCACCGGGTCGCTGTTAGTATTGAAATGAATTTTTATTACTATAATCACCAATATTTAAGGTTTAAGAGTTAATTAACGTTTCTAGATAATACTGAAAGCAACAATACACGGAAATCCACTGCTCCTTTGTCAACTTATTGACGCTATAAAAGTGGGAGACTCATAACGGTAGCCTGCAGTGAAGCGTGTTCTTTGGAAATAATCGAACGACGTCTTACAGCCAGATAGTCTGTATAAGACAATGGAATATTTTCTAGCCTATTATCAAAATTATAGGCGGCAGGGAACAAGAGAGGACAATGCCTTCTACTCGGCAATGTCTTATTTTAATGACGCCGTTCTGGGAGTCTAAATTGCATTTTATGAACAGAATATTGTCTTAGGGCGTTGTATTGTCAAGACTTGACTAAGGAGACAATTACGTTAGATGTTAAATTTCGGGGTTTGCGTTCGGATATAGTAGGCCACTGGGAGTTTTGGTTTATTTGTCTGTATTTTCTTAGTTAATAGCTATCGTTCCTTTAGAAGAAACTTGTTTCTAATTTGTCAAGTTTACGCGTTATTATAGGAATTAGAAATTTACAAATATAATTACCGAGCCGTGGTAGCTCAGTGTCCGGGCGGTTCAAGTTGCATAGTACGCTAGCAACTCGAATTCGTCCCCCGTGCAGGCACCAACAAATTTGTTGTTGCAATTTTATATGCTGATTTACCACGTGCTCAGCGGTAAAGGAAAACATCGTGAGGAAACCTATAACCTTAGAACATTTTTCTAAGACATGTGAAGTCTGCCAATCCGGACTTTGGCTATGTGGGTTTCAGTTTACAAAGATAAGTATTTTCTTATAAAAAAAGCGACAAAACACGAGTGTGAAGTAAAACTTTAGCTCCATCTCATAAAGATGTATGTTTATTGAACTGTCTTACTTCTACAGTGTGGTACAGACAATAGCCCTACACTTAGAAATACGAAACGTTGGCTATGAGAGAAAGAGAGGAAGAAAATTTGTTCTCCCATCTCCCTGATCCACTACAGTCAAATACAAAACTATCTCTCTCACTATCTCACTAATTGATATCTCCCTCTCAACTTCCGTTCGTCCCGCCCGATCACACTTTTCGTAATGTATTCGTCTTACTCCCCAAGTCAAGCGAGCGTAACGCAGATTTACTTTAAAAACTATTAAAAATCCCCGGGTCCTCCGGGTAGTTATTTTAACACGAGAATGAAGTGCAATAAGTACGAAAGGATAAGGGTAACATTATGCGCTGAAAACAAAACAAAGGTACCAATATACTGTGTACGTGGACGGTGGCGAACGGTATGGACGTAAACCTTTGTACAAAGAAACGCAGCGGGTCTGATGCCGGCATCAAAGTGTTTTCCCGTATGCTAAGCGTAACACGGTTATATTAAGCGATCGGAATTAATTTTTAGCCCTTCTACATATGAACTATTTATACACGTATTATATTTATTGTATTATAGATATATATATAGTATAAATTCTATGTAAATGTAGTATTGCGCGCACATGACTTTGAGTAGTCTTGGGCACCGCTGAAAATCAGAGCTGTCGCATCCTTGCGACGGCATATGTTGAGACGGTGTTCAATATTGGCATCATATCTTATGTTCTATTTGTGTGTTTTTATTTAACAGTTTTTTTCTGTCTATTTGTTTTATATTTTGTGCCAATAAAGAATATTTCTATGTCTATACATTTCGGAATTTTATATTTTATTATATCTATACAGATAAATAAAATTGGAGTGTCTGTCTGTGATATCAAAATAGCCGCTTTTTACTACATGTTTATGATTGTATATACGGTAAATACAAAATAACATTTTTTACTTTTGATTCAATATTTGTCTGTTTGTTTCGGCTAATATCTGGAACAGCTGGACCGATTTTGACGGGACTTTCACTGCCACATAGCTAATGAAATGAGAAATATCTTTGGCTTCTTTTATTTTAGAAAAATTCAAATAAATAGTTTTTAATCGCGGGTAACACCGCGGGGCGCAGTTATACACATATTTATGAGTAAAAACAAAAACTGACATCAAATCAAATATTAATCACTACTCTCGCGCTGACTCTCTTTGTTTTATTTCCGAAGTATCACAGTTCTATTACACACTTCTAATGCCTATATTCTACTTTACTACTTTTGTGTTGTTTATCTTTAAGAAGATCTTATGCACCTAGTTCTAAGTTGTCATCAACCAATTAATATCTCCTGTGATGATCCAAGGATCCTGTGCTCATATTGAACCATGTTCGGAGATTCTTAAGCTTGGAAATACGTTTTCTTCCAGGTGATCGCTTACTATGGCTTTTCCTTGGGCAATTTTCCTCGGACTCGGGCCGCAGTAAGCCTGCGCGAAGCAGTGGGTCATTTATGTAAATAAAAACAAATCGCCAAAATGTATGTACGCACATAACTTCCGAACTACTGTACAAAACTGGATTATTAACACTTTTTTGTGTTTGTTGTTGTCCTAGGTTTGTATATAAATTATAATAAAAGATTTTTTACTAAAAAAAAGTTTTTTTTTTTAAAACAACATGCTATCGACAAAAAATAACGTGTGATATATGCAAAACCAAGTTAAAAAGTTAATACAGTATAGCGTAACGACACGTTGAGTGCCGAGAAAGAAATTCGATATCTGTTTTGGTAGATAATCTACTCAACCGAGTCCACAGATAGTGGAATGAATGCTTTGAATATCTCCCCGCTACGTGACGGTATGAGAGTAAATATCAAATTGCTTTTCATGCCATGTTATACGAAAATAAATTTATACTTGCGTTTATTGTGTCTCGTTAAAACAAGTATTTATTTTTTAATTTAATCCTTTTTAACGTTTTACCTAAGTATTACGAGTAAAAACCAACCAACAACCAAAGTATTGAATGAAAAAAAATCTAATTAAAGTTAGTTTAAAAGAAATGCATTCTCTCTCAGTAAATGCAACAATTTTTTTTTTAGGAAACAAAAAAAATTTTTTTCAAAAATATTACTAACATTCTTGTTAACCATTTTAATCTTGTGCTATAAGATGGTTCACGTTAATATTCGAAAAGTGGATAAGAACCTACGACGTTCCGATTCGCATGATAAACCATTAGGCTATTAACGCTCCAAAATAATTTATTATTCTTTATTAACTACCTTTTAATTCATTTTTGTTCTTCTCCTTTGATCCTTTGTCTAATTTATTTCTCTATATTGCATAGTATTTTAAACATCAGACTAAATATACTCATATTAAACATCAGTTACAATGCATTGAAGTTGATTATATTCTTGATATATTAATAGTCAATAATGTCGTAGCTCTCATAATATAACCCTTATAAGAATTCATTCTATAAACAATTACAACGGTTAAATTCAATCTCTTTCTCTCAAAAAATAATTATTACAATTGTCTGAAATGCTGTATACTCGCATGGTTTTAGTCTAGAATTTTAGACAAAGGCCTCAACATTTATATTCTCCATGTACAGTATATGTTTCTAGTTACGTGAAAATAAGCAGCGAATTTTCACACCCACCCTTTTAATGGTCTGGTTTACGAGTAGCGACAGCATGAAAACCTGCAAATTGTACCATTTCAACTGTATTTGTGGATCGAAATCAAAAGGAATGAAGAGCCTGTATTTAGCACGCCTTTATAGCCTTTTTTTTTTGTTGACGGGGAGGAAATCTTCAAAAAGATACCCCGCCTTCTGGAGGGAAGGTGGCGGTTATGTGTATTTTACCCACTAAAACCTCCCCGGTGGCCCTTCCTCGGTGCATGGCGAGGGGCTCCGGGATCTCCAGAGGAACGCACCGGAGCCCCTCCCTCCCTGAGCCAGTGCAAGGCGACACAGGCCAGCCGATGTCGCCTTCTTCCCGGATCCACTTTGGCGGACGACAAAGGCCCCCACCCTTGTCGCCTAGAGAAATCGAGGCCCCTTTTAGTCGCTTTCTACGGCAGGCAGGCGATACTGCGATAGTCTTATTATTGTGAGCCCAGAACTACAGGGTTGCGCCTTTATGACCATCTCTAATGTGACCGGCGTGGTATCAGACACTATGTACATATATATATATATAAAGCGATGTGATGTGTGTGTATGTTTCTTATAGACTCTGAAAGAGCTTGACGGATTTTGATGAAATTTTCACGAAATCTTACATATTTTACGTACCTATCGAATCAACATGAAATTGTTTTTGGCTTTATGGAAACTATATATTTATGATAAGTATTTCTCCTTTCCGTTCAAACCGGGGCGGGTCACTTGTTACAATAAAAGAAACTTTTTAAAATTTTATTTTTATAATTATTAAATCTGTTACAAATTAAACACTAACTTGGCTCAACATAGCATACACAGATAGTAATTATCAATGGTTTTTCTGACCGTAGACAATGATTTTACGAGAGTCAACCTGCACGATGCGGTAATTCAACGAACCATAGAGTGTTAAGAGCTAAAGTGGCGCGGATTGTACGAACCAAGGATGATAATCCTAGCTTAAATTAAACTTATATTTCTGCTACAAATTACTATACTTTAGACAAGTAATAAACTGTCTGTTTTTAATATTATAATATAACAAGCATACTTTTCATTACATAACATAACCGCCTTTTACTACATACGTATGAACGTATATACGGTACATATACCAAAATAAGATTTTATATAATTTTTGTTTTTTCTTTTTTAATATAATAAAATAATAAATAAAAAAAAGACTTTCACTGGCATCTAGCTGATGAAATACGGAGTAACTCGGGTTACATTTATTCTTTAATAAATAGTTTTTAATCGCGGGTAACACCGCGGGGCGCAGCTAGTCTGTTGTAAACTTTAATGTGAATTTATTTGTTCAGATATATGATTAAACGTCAAACGAAATAATACTAATACATGGGACGTCGTTAGTGTACAAGCAAAATTTAATAATTCCAGTTCCCTGAAAATCTTTTATATAATATATCGAATCACACTATTCCCTAATAATGATTTATTAATTGTTTTAGCTGTCATTCAGAGTTGTATCTAGTATTTTTTAATAACCTCATTCTATCGCCATTATAGTCTCGTGTTACCCAACTTTCACATTGGTAAATTTGATTGAGCATTGAACAAACTTTGTGTCATAATTGTTACCTATAGGTAGTCGGCAACCAAGTCCGTTTCCGCTTCTGTTTTTGAAAGAGATGCCTGGAGGAATCTCTCTGTAGACAATCAGTTTATAATAAGATTGTTATACTGGAGGAAAACACTTTTACAAATGAACAAAGTCAGTAAGTATTTATTAAATTTCCTCTAAAACTCTTGATGTTTTGCTAAAATTTGTCAATAATATGATAAAATGTAATACATAATATATTTTGTGTGCGATGTTGAGCAAGGAAGCTCACATCGCCAGCCCTGTAGTTCTGGGTTCTCAAGAATAAGACTACGGTATCCCCTGCCTGTCGTACAAGGCGACTACCTGCGTCATCCGTGCAGGTGCAGTGGACCCGGGAAGAAGGCGACATCGGCTGGCCCGTGTCGCCTTGCGCTGCGAGGGCACAGGGTGGGTGGGAGTAACCTCCCCCCCGGGACGTGCTCTCCTTGAGCATAGTGCAGAGGGGCTCAAGTGCGTTCCACATTAAGATCCCGGAGCCCCTCGTCATGCACCGAGGAAAAGGCCACCGGGGAGGTTTTAGTGGGTAAAAAAAAGGAAGCTCACATAATAAAGCACTACTTCTAATATTTTGCGGTGATAAATTTTGGGCCATTTTATTTCATCACGTTATTCATATCAACTGAGAGAAAGGTAAATATGCACGCAATTTTCATCCATTCCATTCCTAATGACTTTCAATGACACGGCGCAAAACCCCTCATTTTACACTTTGACGCGTTCACTTACGCCTATTCCAGTAGCAATGACATTTCTCGATGGAGACGAAAGTACGGAGAGTTGATCTGTCGTCTTTCCCTTTGAAAATAAAGTTTGAACTCGAATGCGGGGTTACTGAGAGCAGGGTGACTTTTGTCTATTCTGGGTCTTCAAGAATAAAGTATAATTTATGTTGAATGGAGATGGTTGTATATCGAACGTATCTATCTTGAAAACAAGCTCTATTACATGAGTTTTAGAATTAAAAATCGTTCAACGTTCGCTGTGTAGTTGTGATTAGAAATGTAAGGTTAGTTTACGCTGTCGGATCGTTTTGTCTATTGGTAATATGAGACTCGGTTCGCACCTCTAAACAACAGGGCCTCACTTTTTGCGCAGTTTTTATGAATAGCATTCACAACGGGCGCGACCGTGCGTGAATACTAATTGTAGTGCCGTGTCACAATTGAATTAAACGCTGGCTTAGTGCTTGCATCTCGTTTGTAGGAACCAGTTTTCTGTGTATATCATTATGTGCGAGGGAAGAATTCAGTTTATATGTGGTATAATATTTAGAATTTAAGTTTATTTGTTGTTACTTATCTTTTAGCGAGTAACGTTTGTAGTGGCAACACTAAAAAGAGGTTTGGTCGACGAACTTTGCCAATGTAAGAAGTATTCATTTTTACACGGCTTTAAAATAAAGAAATATAATCAATTTAAATCACTCACGCTCCCGTAATAGAGTTTTCACTCGCCAGCAGCCCACAAAAAAAGAGATATTTTTTTAATGACGAACTACACAGATTGGCCAGAGAAGCTGGCCTTGACTGCTTCACCGGATTGAGAGGTGGCATAGCTCTTAGGTCGCTTAGCCTGAACCTCTATTAGCTAGTAATTCGACACAAGGGTCCCCCCGGTGGGGTTACCTCGGCTTGGACGGTTACTATGTTAATAAAATAGAGATATTTAGTGAGTAATGTTTTTAAAAATAGTGTAAGCTGAGAAACTAGCTTATGATCCGTTTCTTATTAACATGTAAACGTTAATAAAAAAAGTCTTGGTAAGAAAACAGCAGTTTGTGTCAAAGTCTGACGTGCACCTTGCTCTCCTTGCATCTATGTAAAAAATTGATAGCATTTATAATAAATGAACAGTTGTAGGGTTATCACAGAGGCTTATTTATTTGATTGATTGAAACGTCAATAGCCTAATGGTTTAGGGTGCCGTCTGCGAATCGTAAGGTCGTGGGTTCCAATCCACCATTCGACTATTGACGTGAACCACCTCCTAGCACAAGCTGCTTAGTTGGAATTGTTAACAAGAATGTTAGTAATATTTATGAAAAAAAAAGAAATATTGCTAATTTTCATTATAAAAAAAAAGATCACAAACTCAGAGAATTAAGACAAAAAATAGAAGTAGAGTTTTTGACAACTTCGCTGGTGATCAGAGATTGAGAATCCTCCAACCTTGAAGGCCCTTCTCTTATTATCTTCTATTTCGTAATTGAAACCTGCACACCTGCAGTGTCATGGCTAACAATGCTGGATTTGGTGACCGCTAATTTATATGCTCATTGTATTAAGAAATAGTTGAGGTGACAATTAAAATACTTCATAAATTAATATGCAGTGGACTAGAAACACGCAGAATAAGCGAAGTATACCCATAACATTCCAGACGTTCTTCATTCAACTGTGAAATATGAAGCCAAGCCGATCGGCGACGGCGTTATATGACGGCTATTCGTGGAAATTCTAAAACTATGAAATCCTCAACGATAAAATACCATAACTAGAAGCTTGATGGAATATTCACGAAGTATTTTAATACCTTGTTATAACTATTTTATATTTTTGATACAAGGTTTTTCCAGCGTAGCAAAGATAACACCTACTTACCTCAGAATCGAATCTAGTTGGTCTCTATCTTTATTACTAAAGAACTTAGTTTTTTTTTTTAAAGAAAGCTAGCAATATTTATCTTTTTTTTTTTTCAGAAAATATTGCTAACATTCTTGTTAACAATTCCAACTATTCCAACGACAACTAAGCTTAGGCTTGTGCTAGGAGATGGTTCACCAGCTCTGTAGTTCTGGGCGTGGGAGTAATCTTCTCCTCCGGGAAGTGTTCTCCTTATGCACAGTGCAGAGGGGCTCCAGTGCGTTCCTCTGGAGATCCCGGAGCCCCTCACCCTGCACCGAGGAGGGGCCGTCGGGGAGGTTTTAGTGGGTAAAAACCCCACATAACCTCGCCTTCCCCCTAGAAGGCGGGGTATCTTGTTAAAGATTAGTCGAATGGTGGATTCGAACCTACGACCTTACGATTCGTAGACTGTACCCTAAACATATTATTCTCATAACTATTTATACATGTATCATATTTATTGGACTCTTATTGTCTGTTGTCTGTATAAATTCCAAATGTATGGTTGGTGTTTTGCGCACGACTTTAGGTAGAACTGGGCACCGCTGAAAATCAGTATTGTCGCATCCTTGCGACGGCATATACTGTGACGGTGTCCAATATTGGCATCATGTCTTATCTACTATTTGTCCGTTTTTTCTTTAACTGTTTTTTTTAATTTATTTATTTTTTGTCTTTTTTTGATGTGTTTATTTTGCGCCAATAAAGAATATGTCTATGTCTAAACCATTAGGCTATCGACACTTAAAAGACCTATTACATCGATAACTATAAAAGCTTGATAGCACAATGTTAAACAAACTTAGTGCGCAATAGTACAACGATACTGCATCCCGTTTAACAGGTAGGATTGTTTTAAAGACTTAATATTTGTAAAAACCAACAGAAAAAGAAGTCCGATTTTGGCTTGAAACTACGGGAAGGCCCCGACTGATTTCCGGGCTGTCGTAGCCTATGTCACAGACAATGCTACATGTACATATATATAAGCTTTTTTTTTTGTTGACGGGGAGGAAATCTTCAGAAAGATACCACGCCTTCTGGGGGGAAGGCGGCGGTTACGTGGGGTTCTTACCCACTAAAACTTCCCCGGTGGCCCTTTCCTCGGTGCATGACGAGGGGCTCCGGGATCTCAACGTGGGACGCACCGGAGACATATATATAAGCCTATCATAATTCGACCTCTTCCCTGGACGGCACGTATGACCAGTAGTTCGTCCCACGTATAGATAATGAAAAAAGGCTTAATTGTAACTAATTTATTTTGTCTACTATTATTTAAACCTAGCTAACGAACCCTAAAATAAATCAGTATTACAAGGTTGTAATTGCTCATGATCCTTTAATATATAATCAGTGTTAAAAAATACACGATACATTTAATGGTAACCCAAAACAAATATATTTTAAGACTACAACATTTTATTGCATAATAAATTACACCCTAATTCCCAACCCCATGTGCACGTACCCGTAGACATACCAGGTAAAAAACAAAATCACCCGCAGGCATACTCTCATGAGGGCGAGGTTTTCTATTTCAGAGATGTGTGGTTTCAACACGCTTTCACACTTTAATTTAAAAGGGACAAATAATTTTGAACAATCCATTTTGTTTAAAAAAGGATTTAACATGCTTAATACAAAAGATATACTGTGTATAACGTATATTAAGTTCTCGGTATCTTTATCGTATCTTGTAGCATTAGCTTTGGAGGAAGTCCGAAATCTTTATCTATTGTTTTGATCGATAGCAATGTAAACAGTGCTTCTGTAATGAGAAAATTCAGAAATTTCAGTGCAGAGAACGAGGCTTTTTCTGGGAGAAACGAGATGGACATAGTAATCAAATTAACAGTGATTAAAAAATGTTTTTAACTACCTTAGTCGGTAAAAATATTTTCTACTGGCAGTGTATACGAATATATAGAGAACAATTGAACAATAAAATCAAATATAATAATTACAAATTATTATCTTGTTATTTTTTTATAAAAATACGATGATACAGTCTCGAATAAATGTGAATAGCTTTTGCATGAACATGATATCAGCTTGAAGCCTATTGTTTGCGAAACATATTTCTTTTTCGCTTCTGAAAAATCTGTCAAGAGATACCGCCATGCGCATACACTGTGAAATTAAGTTTTGTCACAAAATATGATTCGCTGTGTTAACATTTTTATAGTTTCTTTTTGTTTACATAATAATTCTCTATATTACGTTATTTATAAGTAGTTGTTTAGTATAAGAAAAATAATGAATATGTACTCGTATGTAGGAGGGGAACAGTCTGAATAAATAAACTACGCACAAATGGTGGCTCGAAAAACTTTTATTTTCACCTTAATTATAACACTTCGTTTGACCACGTCGTAACTCGTAATAGTAATGTAATGTCCATCTTTATTTTATTTTTTATTTTTTTTTATAATTTCTAAGCAAGTGCTTGACTACGATCCCACCTGATGTTAAGTGAAAATGCAGTCCTGGATGGTAAGGCGCACTAGCTTAGTAAATGCCTATTCACTCTACTCTTGAAAATACCCACATTGTAATCGGAAGGAAAGACAGACGCGGGCAATCTATTCCAGTCCTTTGCTGTACGAAGAATGAAAGACGAAGAGAATCGCTTCGTTCGGGTTTGAGGGATGTTCACAACAAAAGGATGAAATCCCGCAGTACGTCTAGAAGTCCGATGGTGGAAAGGGGAAATTAGATCATGTAGTTCCTGAGCACACTCTCCAAAATGCAATCTGTAGAAAACCGAATATAATATAAATACAATATAAACAAGATATTTTTTTTAATATCTTGCTTTATGGCATTGCTTATGTAAATATTCGATTTATGTATTATGGTACCATTACGAGGGGTTCCTAATAGAATAGGTGTATAGATAGATAGATAGATAAATCCTTTATTGCACCAAATAAAATGTACAAAGGCGAACTTAATGCTAATTAGCATTTTCTTAAAGCTAACCTTTAGTGGTTAAGATCAGGCTAAGGGTAGTGCCGCTAAAAATAGCGTTTTAAAACTATTACATAGAGAAATAAATATACATTTACATATATATAAATAGATACTTTAATAAAAATATAATAATATACATACACATGGAATATATAAACGACAATATATATACTAGTCTGTAATTTTTAATTGTTTGAGTAAAAAGTATTCAGACACAAGCGATTTAAAGACATTAGTTGTATTTTTATTTATTGTGTCCTATGGTGGTCGCAGCAAATGCGTTGTAAGTCAATGCAAATAAGTTGTAAATTATATAAGTCTCACTTCTAACTTTCCTTCTCTGTAAAGAGAGTATACGTGGACAGCTAGTGCGGATTGGTTGAGTTAACATATCTTCTTTTTTTCGACGGGGAGGAAATCTTCACAAAGATACCCCGCCTTCTGGGGGGAAGGCGGCGGTTATGTGGGGTTCTTACCCACTAAAACCTCCCCGGTGGCCCTTTCCTCGGTGCATGACGAGGGGCTCCGGGATCTCAACGTGGAACGCACCGGAGCCCCTCTGCACGCACGGCCCGGGGGGGGAGGTTACTCCCTCCCTCTGTGCCCTCGCAGGGCAAGGCGTGTCGCCTTCTTCCCGGGTCCACTTTGGTGGACGACGCAGGGGTTCACTGGTCGACAAGGGTGGGGGACCCTTGTCGCCCAGTGAACCCGAGGCCCCTTTTAGTCGCTTTGTACGTCTAGTACGTAGTCTTATTCTAGCCCACAACTACAGGGCCGAGTTAACATATCTTACTCAATTTTCCTTTACCACCGTACTTAACATTGAAGCAATTTTTTAATGGCGGCACCGGGAATCGTACCTTGCTCGCTAACGTACTATGCAACTTAAGCTTCCGCCCGGACGCTAAGCTAACACGGCTACAATCTCTAGTGTAAATGGAGGGATATAATGGTATTTCATACCATATATTGTCTGCTTGTCTATATATCCAAATGCCTCAGCACCGCTATTCGAACTATTACGTCGCCCTTACTCCCGCTATAGAAATTGAAACATCATAAAATCTATGGTATGCTGATAATGGCCGACCCACTCGCGCGGCGCGGCCCGTGTGTCAATGTATTGAATTTCAGAGATGACTAATGGATCTATTTCAAATTTTCAAAATGGTTCCGTAGTATTTATTATAAGCAGTATAATTGAATACGTTAATATAATGTATACTGATACTAACAGATACTATACATCGGGAGAATAATATCGTATATAAATAAATAAGAAAATAAAATAGTTAATTGTGTTTGTCTACTTCTGTAGTCTATATCGCAGGGATTCCAGACTTGATGTTCATGTCATTCCCATAATATTATTTACTGTTACAATTTATTTATTACTTTATGTACAATATAATCAATAACAAACAATCACAAATATATAAATATATCTAATATAAGAAGCCAAATCTATAACATAACTTAGACTTATATAACTTCGCGGGATTGAAAGGAGCTCTTAGAGTACTAAATCTGATAGTCTAAATGATAGTACCTTTTTTTCTTTGTTAAAAGATATTAAGGCAAAACGGAACCACTCCATTATCGCCTTCATCCGTTGTCCAATCATACCACGATAAGAGCTCCATCCCTTATCGCCCGTGAGCCCGATGGCAGCTTTTAATCGCCATTACGACACATATAGGAAACCATAGCCTAATTCTATAAGCCCAGGACTACAGGGCTGAAATATTAGTAACTTAGCGCAAGAGTCCCAGAGAGAGAACAGTTACTCTTTCGGCTTGGGTCATTGGAATACTGACTCGAGAGTAATCAAGAAGGTCAATCAGCCTTCTCATCAGATCAACTTTATGTTTCAATCAAAATAAATTTACTTTCAAAATATAGCTGTGAGCAAAAATAAAGGGTCGTGTAAGAAAGTTTTAATATCTCGGAAGATAAAGACGCTACCTGAAATAAATTGTGCATGATAGAAAATTAAATATCGTTTAAAAAAACAAAATATTTTTAATAATTTATTTATATTTCATTAAAAAACATAAACTTTAACAAAAAAGGATAAATATAAGTACTTAGTGTTGCCTCCATGTGGCGGCAAAATTTAAATAAAAATAAAATTTAATGAAAAATACTGTATTATCCAAGTTAACGTAAAATATTGTTTTACGTTAACTTGGATAATAAGTCTATGTTTTCTAGTGAAACTATTGCTCAAGAGTGTATAAGGGTGAAATTGTAATGCTGTACCGTGGCTATCATTAAATTTTAGACCTCATCGACCTGTCTAATATCATCGAATCTAACCTGTTAAAGAAAAAAAAAACAAATTATCCAAATATAGTACTGTTCATTGTGTTATTTCTCAACCACTCTACACCAAATCAATCAGTAGAAGTACTAAGATGAAAATGTAATTTTTTTAAGTACCTTTTTAAACGACGTATTTTTAAAGGCGACGATGGAACGTGACCGGCGTGCCTGAATGTATTGTTCCAATCCAAATAGTTCACCAGACGTTAAGTTTTAACCTTCATGAAGGAGAATTCGTTTATTTGTGCTACTGGTTGTATCTGGCTAATTAAATCAGGGGTAATAAAAGGAGATAACAATGAAGAAAACATTTTTTTCGTTCGTGTGGTGAATTTACGTGATTGAGGTGCAAAAACAGCATTTAAACAAAACAATAACTTGATATACGATAATATAAAAACAATAGAACAGTTTCTTTATTAATGCCATCGCTATCATAGGTGAAAAATGCATGCAAAAAATAAATGGCGACTAACAATATTAAAACCTAACTAAAAACATTAAACATTTCAATAAGTTTAAATTAAAATTACAAAAAGAAAATAACACATAATAATTTAAAATTATATACCATTAAATATAACTACGTTAGAGGAAGTAGGGCCTCAGAAATAATTTCTTGCAACATATTCCTTGTAGAGGAACAAGTGGAAATATATCGGATAGATATACATTAACTTCTGAATTCATGTGTTAATTTGACTGTAATTATGTAGTACTCGTATGTTAAAAGTACTAAAGTACTCGATTCGATGTATATTGGCTGGCCCTATTCGCTATGAGTATACCAACTGAATAGCTACATACCGGAATGCCTACGTGCAACAATCCCGAATATCAAGCCACCCTTTGCTTCGTTGCAGAAATTGAAACATACCAACATCCATTGAATTCCAATAATGAACAGCTTTCTGCTATAGAGTGGCGTATCATATCGTGTATTTAATAATAAAATATATTTACTTTAACCTGCGTTGAATCCCATGGTGAGCATTGAGTCCGCCTTTCTGCGCAATTTTTGATTTTATCCAAATAAACATTAAATAAATTATTATAGAAAAGAAAGATATGAATAAGTTTTTAGTGCTTAAATCGAAATTTTTATTAGAGACTAGCTCCGTCCAGCGGTAATACCCGCGATTAAATAAATAAAAAACCTTATATCTCTTACTACCCTATTAAAATATACAATATACTTATTTCTAATTATTAATAGAACCCCTTGTTCTCGAGGGTGAAGGCCTCCTCTAGAGCTTTCCAGGTCTCTTTGTCTTTTGCGGTTAATGGCCACTGTTTGCCAGCCACACGCATAATGTCGTCTGTTCACCGGGTCTGGTCTTCCTCTCTTTCTGGTGCCCAATAGACCAGCAATTAGAAACTATTTATTTAATTATTCTAAAATAAAAGTAGCAGTACTCTTTTATAAATCAGCTATCTACATACACAGGACAAAGATGTTTAGTAACTTTTGTACCGAAGAAACTGAAAACGAAAAGCCATTAGAACAATTGATGTGTGGTATCTATTACCACTTTAAATTCATGTAATAATTAATTGAAGTCATTTAACATTAACAATCGTGTCGTCACTACAGTCTATAAACAGGCTATTGAAATCTGGAGTTAGCATTCCAAGCGACCGGCCGCATCTCCGGTTGGCTTAATTCCGCTATTCCTAACTATTATCGACTCATTCTGAAATAGCAATCCAACATATGTATAATATTTACGTAATTAAATTCTTGTGGAACGTTCTATTGAAATAAAGTTATATGATGCTTTCGGTTAATATACTTTTAGGTTAATACCTTTTGTGTTAATAATAGGACAATACTTAATTAAACCCGTAATTGCGTCTAGACGGTTACGATTTTAATGGCAAACGGTAAATACTAGCTGGTTTCCCGTCAATAGCACATTGACACTTTAGTAAATTAGTAAAAATTCATGGCTATTTTTAATTTATGCCGCAATATATGTTAACAAAATTAGTATTTCATATTATATCATAATGAGTCAATTATTAACGTTTAAGATCAAACCTTAATTAATACATTTCCTACAAATTAAATAACGTGATACATTTTAATGGGCCTTCAGTTATGAAATATCAGATGTCGTAGCTATGCGTAAAATTTCGTAGCAAGCTACGGAATTTGAAAATTTGAATACCAAATAATGCCACTTTTAAATCATTGTAGAACAGAATATTAAAATAAAGGAAATCTTAGACCATATGGCTGATTAAAGAACGGAATTTCACCAATTGTTACGTCGTATGTGTCAGAGGGTAAGCGTTATTGTCATATACACGTGTTAGAATCAGGAGCAGTTAATAATATACTTATTATCGTAATTATTATTAATTATTCGTATTTTAACACAAATGTACTATATGTGTCAAATGAAATGACTCTCTTATAAATAAAGAGCAACTGGCAACTGCATTTGACATACATATAATCTAAACATCGGAAACGAATCATTCGATAGTCAAAGGAGCAACTATACTACAATTATCTCGCTTGATTTTCGAAAGAAATAGAATTATTGTTTAGACGTTTGACATTATCGCATTTAATTTATTTGTTAATTCGAAATTTACAGTAATTAACTGTTTAGATAGATAAAATTAACATACATCAAAAGTAAACAAGAAATAAATATATTTTTTAATTTGTAGCACAATGGTTTTTATGTTTATATAAGTAAGGATTTTGAAGCGTCAATAGCCTAAAGGTTTGGGGTACGGTCTACGAAATGTAAGGTCGTAGGTTCGTATCCACCATTACAATATTCACATGAAACATCTAGCCTAGCACATGTTTAAGCTTAGTTGTAATGTTAAGAAAAATGTTAATCATATTTGTAAAAAATATATTGTAAGCGATCATTTGAAAATTAAATTGTAATCAATTGTTGAAGGAAATATTTAATAAAGTGTAAAAATAATTTGCAAGTCAAAATATAGTCGAAAACAAATCTAATATTACAATATTGTGACGTTCAAAGGAAGCACTAAGGAGGAATAGTAATTCTTGGAAGTACTTTATGGATTTAAGCGTCGTATTTTTAAGGCGACGGGACGTGACCCGCATAGTGAGAGCCCATTGTTCGGTTCAAGCAGTTCACCAGAGTTTTAAGTGTTTCCCTACATAAAGGCAAATTTACTTATTTGAGCTAAGGCTCTCATAATAAATTCAGGGACTGGGGGGCTAATAAAAAGAGATAACAATGAGAAAAGCTTACCGTTTGTTGATTAGGTGACTCGTGAGAGTTACGTCAGTGTTGGCTTAGTCTCGCTGCGATATAGAATTATTTTAATTATGATGACATAATGAGGAACGTAGTCTTACATTGGTCCAGGTTGTATTTATATATTTCTCATGTGTTATTAAAAAAATCTCCTGAATTGTTTATTTCATTACTGTTTCGTAATATTCTTTAAAGATTTGAGGAAGAGTGATTTCAAAAGTCAAGGTATTTTTACTTGTGCTCGTTCTACAAGCGTATTAAGACCGTGAGTGATTTTTCACTTTTTTTTTGCCATTGTTTTTTTAATCGTTTACAGATTATTTTCATTTTAGTCACAGACATTTTATTAACTGACATCAAAACAAAAGACGTAATGCCAACTTTGGACGTCGTCTCAACGTGTGTTATCTCGAATTTACCACACTGATTTTCAGCGATAACTAGAATTAATAAATTAAATATATTAATGGTACGAAACTTGACGGACTCCACGGAATCATAAATGATAATGACAAGAAAAAACATTTAACGATCATTCAAAGATTTTTTTATGACAATTGTTTCACCAGATTGAGAGGTGGTATAGCTCTTAAGTCGCTTAGCCTGAACGTTATGTTGATGGTTAGATGTAATCTCGGCTTTTTCACTTCCAAGGAGCGCCCGAGAGGGCCGAACCACGACGAGCTACACGGGTTTATGCACAGTTTCTGTATAGTAGCTTTATGTTGAAATTGTTAAATAAAAAAGAATATTTTTTTGTAAATATAAGGCATATAGGATTAAAAGCTTATTTGGGAATAAGCATAAATAACGTGATAAAAGAATTTCACGGGTAACCGACACATATAACTTTGTTAGGATTAAAGTAAGCAATGTTCTGTGTTACTTATAAGATTACATGTTGTCTGAAAATATTTTAAGTTTTAGTGCAAATACGTTTTGTGTTCACGCCCTTAAATTGCCCTTAGAGGACGTCCAAAGTCATGACCTAACAATATGTTATGTTTGAGTTTTATATACATATATAACAGCAAACTATTTGTAATATTTTCGGCTAACATAGAGACATAACATGAGATTGCTTTTTAACCGACTTCAGAATAGGAGGAGGTTCTCAATTCGTGTGTATATTTTTTTTACCTTTGTTACCTATAAATTTCGACTGGGTGAGCTGACAAGAGGTCAGCTCAGTCTGGAGAAGCAGTAAAGGTCTCTCTGGCCAACTGTGTAGTTCGTCCCTAAAACAAAGAGCCTACTTTGATGATTTTTTTTATTTGAAAGCTGAGCTGCTTTCAATTCTGAATGTCTTCCACGAGAAAACCATTTAAATCTGAAATTTGCATTAACTGTTTACGCGATGGGATGTGCCCACTGGAATAATCAAAAATTTTAATGTAAGGTATATTGAAATTACTAAAAAGATACAATTATGTGTTTGTAATATATTAAGTATATTAATATGACAAAATAATATATTCTGAATTACAGTATGTTAGCGACAGTTGGTCCTACTGAATATTATAATCTATAAAGTTAATGGACTGACTATTAAAGTACTTTAGTTTAGTCAACTAAAGTACTTTTATCGGTTGTCGGCAACCAAGGCCGTTTCCGCTTCCGTCTTTGAAAGAGATGCATATACTAGAAATTTAGGATAACAACGAGAGGACTCTCTCTGTAGACAATTAGTGTACAGTTTAGAACATATGAGTTATGCTGGAGGAAAAGTCTTTAAAAGTGAATCTTTGAAACAAAGTCAGTAAGTCTTTAATAAATTACCTCTAACGCTCTGGATGTATTGCTGTTAATAATATGATAAAATATAAAATATGTTGTGTACGATGTTGAGCAAGGTAGCTCACAAGTATTTCTAAAACCAAGAGCTCCGTGCAAAAATGTGGTAGTAAAAACTATACGCATGTTTATTTGGGAATTGTTTTTCCGCTGATTAACTGAGTTATAAATGGTGGTTCATGAAAGACATTTTTTATATTAAGAAATTAAAATTATTGTAATATAAATTTAATATTAATTCCGGCCATGAATCTATTTCAAAACAAAAAACAACAATTTGAATATACTCATTTACGCATCATTATCTGCTTTAAACAATGATAAATTGTGTAAGTGTTTTAGCATTAAATAAACGATGAAACATATCAAGTCGTATACAAATCTACAAAGCGTCCATCCGCGACCGTCGGAGGTTGCGAATAATCCTTGCGCGATACAAGTATTTTATGGGAAAACCCCACCCCCTCGATAGGATTAGGAGCGTTGCTGGAGTTTCTTCGGCCACTTCTTCTCCCAGCGCTAACGCTTCCCGAAGTGGCATATAAGTTAGTTTAGCTTAGATTGTCCCAATAGATTTCGTTAATAAAATAGCTACCGACCGAGTCGTGGTTCGGCCCTCTCGGGCGCCCTCGGATCGGACTGCTAACGCGTAATAATGGTAACCGCCCAAGCCGAGGTTACCCCTCACCGGGGGGACCCTTGTGTCGAGTTACCACCTAATAGAGGTTCAGGCTAAGCGACCTAAGAGCTATGCCACCTCTCAAATCCGGTGAAGCAGTAAAGGCCAGCTTCTCTGTGCCAACTGTGATAGTTCGTCCAAAAAAAAAAATCAAGTCGTAATTTTAAATTACAAATGTTATTAGAAATTCCAAGGACTGTGTTTTTAAAATTAAATTAAGACATAACTTAAAGAACCAACAGTTGACAATCGTTGTTATCATTTGATTGAGTAATCTGGTCTAGAATAAGCGATGTTCTTCCGACGTGTTGTAATCCACCCGCAATCGGGGGCTAATCTCTGTTTGATTTCAATTAACACTCCCCATCGCCGACTTTACACGCTGTCCTGGTTCTATATGTTTCTTCGACCCTTACTTTATTATTAATTACACATATTTATAAATTATATTTGTAACAAGTAAATTTACGAGTAAAACAAATAGAATAGGAATATTACGAAATAGAATTAATCAGAACCTAACCAAAATCTCATCAAACTACATTTGAAATACATCCTTTCCAATGAATGAATCATCGAAATCGGTTGGCGTGTAATTATACACATCTTCATATCACCCGCCATGTGAGACGGCGCAGCATCTGTTCACATAAACACAGTCAAGTCTTTGAGCGATCATGCTCAGGATGCTATTGGAGCTGGCCCGCACCCGGTGCACCAGAGATGCACACCTCCTGCGCATGGTCGCAAAAAAATAAAATATATATATAGTTTTCCCATAGATGCCATTGCAGAACGAGAGCAATTTTCATTGGGACCAGACGGGAAGCACCAGCTTTTAAAATAAAAAATACATACAGACGTATTGAGAACCCCTCTTTTCCTGAAGTCGATTGACAATGACTTGTATATTGACTGTATAATGCAATTTTATGTGTAATCGTCTCAGAAAAAATTCTAAGACATGTGATGTCTGCGAATCCGCACTAGGGCCGCGTGGCGGACTATGTTCTTTTACTTTCTTTACAGAGAAGGCCTGTGACCAGTAGTTATACATATCAAGTAATATTATTTTGTGCTGAAAATAAACAACTATATGAAAGTGCTGCCCCACACAGAAAAGATATTGTAAACAAAACGCAGACTTAATTGAGATAATGTAAACAAAGATTTCCCATTAACGAGCGAAACAGATCGTTATGAAAGAAATTAGTGTAATTTTAGCTTTTAGGGTGTTTTTATTAAATTTATATGAACCCACATAGTTCAATTATAACCATATAGTCTGAGTAAATTAGTACATAGGACAGTTATAAACAAACAAGTTGTGATACTTCAATGTCCAGCGTTTGAACCCCAATCGATTTTTTTTCCATTTTTTTAAATTACTCGCAACCTAATTGTGTTTTTTAAGATTTTGTAAATTTACGTATGGTATTTTAAATATGAAGCATATAAACTATTCTAATATTTTAAGCTTTAATTTAACAAATATATGGTACATTTAATTCAATTGATATTAAAAAAGTACAACAAAATAAAACTTATTGGGAAATATTTACAATAACAAATAGGTCTACAACTAAAACAATAATTTTAATATTTAAAAATAATATTTATATATAATAATATAATTGTGATAGTAATAACAGACACATCCTTTGTCAGATACGATTTACAATAATTTCTGTGTAAAGTGTGTTCCTTCATATACTAAAGACAAACCGTTTGTCACGAGATTTACAATAAGTTCCGTTTAAAATATTTCTTTTCAAATTCTTTTGCTGTATTGAAATTGTGTAATGAATGACGAAGTAACATGTTTTGACGACAAAATTATGAAAACCGTGCGCTCAAGGCACAATCTTACTTACAATCTTAGTTAAATGGGGACGTTAATATAGAAGAGGTCAATTGAACACGTGACTCTTTAATTACTATGATATAATGATGACCCAACTCATTATATTGTATACTGTGCTTTTATGAGTTGGGCCTTTAGCCTATCACGCCGGTATTTTGCGAGGTCGTAGTCGTAATCCGATCGTGTTATCGTGTCGATATTATAATAATAGAAAATGGTTCAATGAAAGAATGGAAAAAAAATTAAAAATTGAAAAAAATTGGAAATGGTCAAAATTTTTTTTGTTTGAAAGATATGCGTTATTTATTTCACAAGAGCAAACCTTACCTATTTGAATAATATGATAAGAATCATACATTTTACAAGTCTTAGACCAATAATATAACCTTTCATTCGCCATACTATATTATTCTTTAATTTAACTGTATTATTCTTAGCCCTTACAATCATCGCCCGCGCTCCCTGTACGAGTTCGTTATCCTGATATCATTCCACAGATCGGACTTCCAAAACGGTCTGTTAGAAGTTTTCTTATTACAAGTTCTCCTATTACAACTTGTTTAGATACAGTTACCTGATCTGACCTTAATGTACATGAAACCACTGAAGCCAAATAAGGCATTGACGGGGAATTTTATTATGATGAGATTTATAAGTGTAGACTTAGCCGGCAATTCTATGTAGAACTAAATTCATATCACGTTTTTATGATTCTTGACAAAGGAACATTCTGAGTAGCTAGCAATTTAAGTACTAGCTCATCCACACCTTATTCCTAAACCTAAACCTAACCTAATACTAAACATAAACCTAACATAAACCTATTTTTTCCGGAACCCTGGGTGAGCCCGGAGGGATATATGGGAGTCGGTCTGGGCGACCCCTACCCACTACACTTTAAAAATGGAGTGCCCCGGATCTGTCGGCAACAGGGCACCCCAACGACCGGCCGGTCCCGGCAAAGACCGGACTTTTTCCTCTAAAGGGCACTTCTCCGGCAATTAGAGAAGTCCCGACAACGCCGAAACATTAGTGGGACCAGGTACCCAGTCTGGCCCCGCTTCAGATTACGGGGGCAGCGAGAGGAGGAACCTAAAACTTACCTAGACCTAACCTAAACCTAACATAAACCTAACCTAAACCTAACCTGAACCTAACCTAAACCTAACCCAAACCTAACCTAAACCTAACCTAAACCTAACCTAAACCTAACCTAAACCTAACCTAAACCTAACCTAAACCTTTTTTTTTTTTTGTTAACGCGGGGGAATCGAGTTATTAACCATCCTCCGGTACCCTGGGTGGGCCCGGAGGGATGTGTGGGACTCGGCCTGGGCGGCCCATACCCACTAAACCAACCGCGAATGCCATCAGCCGTTATGAGCGGGGTGTCCCGGATCTGTCAGCGACAGGACACCCCAACGACCGGCCGGTCTCGGCAAGACCGGACTTCACCCTCGAAGGGGACTCCTCCGGCACTCAGAGAAGTCCCGACGACGCCGAAGCATGCTGGGGCCAGGTTCCCATCCTGGCCCCGCTTCAGATTACGGAGGCAGCGAGAGGAGACGTTTGAAACGTCCCCTGCGCACCCCGACTCGTCGCCTGCGGAGGAAGGGAGCCCCACGACTCCCTCCTGACCCGCTCGTCAGCCTCCTTCTGAGACATGACTGTCTCGCAGAAGGAGGCGACTGCCGATCAAGACCTGTCACTCCGTACCATCGCAAGTGCGAGGCTCGGAAGCGACAGGTCTACTCCACCGATGGCGGATGCCAGATCGTGACGCTGTGCTGCCCATCTCGGGCACACCTCCAGGGTGTGCTGGGCAGAGTCCACCACAGCGCCACAATCGTGGCACCGCTCATCAGCCTCCCGTCGGGCCGTCCGACACAGGTAGTCCCCGAAGCATCCATGCCCCGTGAACACCTGCGTCAGACGGAAGGTGAGAGGTTTGCGCTTCCTGCGCATCCATCGCTCCAGGACCGGGCGCAGAGCACCCGTTGTACGTTTACCGTACGGGTGATGCGCCAGGTCCTCCTCCCACCTCCGGCAAAGTGCCACTTCACCCAACCGACGGATCCGCCGGACCTCTTCTGGCAGAGGGTTCTCTCCGAGGGCCCTCCTATCCGAGACATAGTCGGACACCTCGGCTAGAACCCCGCCACGAGCTCCCACGGCGGATCGCCGGCAAGCGAAGTGGCTGCCGCCCACGAGACCGTACGGTACCCCGGATGACCCTGATCGCGACAATCCGCTGCGCAACCTAAACCTAACCTAACCTAAACCTAACCTAAACCTAGCCTAAACCTAACCTAAACCTAACTCTAACCTAACCTAAACCTAACCTAAACCTAACCTAAACCTAACCTAAACTCTAACTCTAACTCTAACCTAAACCTAACCTAAACCTAACCTAAACTCTAACCTAAACCTAACTCTAACCTAACCTAAACTCTAACCTAAACCTAACCATGAAGGATGGGAAGGTGTTGGGGGTGGAATCGGCCAGGAGTCTTGCGGAGACCTTCTTCCCAGAAGATGGTCTGGAAAGGGATGACACGGACCACACAGAAATTAGAAAACAGCTGATGAAGTAAATAAGGGGGTGACGATGAATCATTTGATCCCCCTTCACACTTGAAGAACTGAAGTGGTCCGTGTCCAGCTTTCATCCGAAAAAGGCTCCTGGTCCCGATGGACTCACGGCTGATATATGTTCTGCAGCAATTACCCTTGATCCCGTCCTATTCCTGACCATAGCTAATAAGTGCCTGGCTCTGTCATGTTTTCCCAGAAGGTGGAAAGAAGCAGCGATTGTGGTTCTGCCCAAACCCGGCAAGGACGATTACACGCAGCCCAAGTCTTATAGGCCAATAGGCTTGCTTCCAGTATTTGGAAAAATACTGGAGAAGATGGCCATAAGGCGAATAAGGTGGCACACTGCACCGGATATCAGCGGGCGCCAGTACGGCTTCATGCCGCAGCGCAGCACCGAGGACTCCCTCTATGACATGATGCGACACATTAGAGCTAAGCTCAGTGAGAAAAAGCTTATCGTGCTCGTATCACTGGACATAGAGGGAGCCTTCGACAATGCGTGGTGGCCCGCTATCCGGTGCAGGTTGGCTGAGTCCCGCTGCCCCGTGAACCTGAGGCGCCTGGTCGATAGCTATTTTAGCGAACGATCAGTGCGTGTCAGGTATGCGGGCGCGGAATTCTCCAAAAGTGCCACCAAGGGCTGCGTGCAGGGTTCCGTCGGGGGGCCGACATTTTGGAACCTGCTGCTCAATCCCCTTCTGGGGGAACTAGACGCGATGGGCGTTCACTGCCAGGCTTTTGCCGACGATGTGGTGTTGATGTTCTCCGGAGACAGATCCCTAGACATACAGGATAGAACCAATGCGGCTCTTGCACATGTTCAGCGGTGGGGAGTACGAAACAAATTAAACTTCGCGCCAGCAAAGACCAAGGCGATGATCTTGACCAACAAGATCAAGTACGACTCTCCACGGCTGAACATGGGTGGGAGACCCATTGAGTTCACAAATCAGATCAAGATCCTGGGCTTGACAGTTGACGATAAACTTACATTCAATGCGCACATAGCAAACACTTGCAGCAAAGCGCAAGGAATCTATCGTCAGCTGTCAAGAACAGCCAAAGTCTCGTGGGGTCTGAATCCGGAGATCATCAGAACCATATACCTGGCAGTGATAGAGCCCATCGTGCTCTATGCAGCCAGCGTATGGGCACCGGCAGTACAGCGCAAGGGGACTAAGAAGCTTCTGGACCGGGTGCAGCGGGGTTTCGCTCAGAAGATCGTCAGATCGTACAGGACTGTGTCTCTAAATTCGGCATTAATACTCGCGGGGCTGCTTCCTCTGGACCTCAGGGTCCAAGAAGCAGCCCTACTATACGAAATTAAAAAAGGCCACTCCCAGCGAGTACTGGGAGATCTTGAATTAGAGAGACCGGTCCTGTACACTGAGACGATACACCCCGCTCACCAGGAGGGGCTGCAGTTCGACCGTCTGGCGGACGGTGACGAAGTGACTCGGCGAGCTGCCGCCGATGTAAATATTTACACGGACGGTAGCAAAATTGACGGCAAGGTTGGCGCGGCGCTATCCATATGGCATGGCGCTGCGGAAACATCTTGCCGGAAATTGAAACTGGGTCACTTCTGCACCGTATACCAGGCGGAACTGTATGCCCTGTATGAGGCTTCAAAAGTTCCTTGAAAAACCAGCTCAGCGGTTTGGGATTCATTCCGATTCCAGGTCCGCCCTCGAAACAGTCATCAACATCGACTCCCTCCATCCCCTCGCGATGAAAATTAGAGAAAATCTAAAAGAAGGAAAAGAAGAGGTAAAGAAATCCAACTTTATTGGATAAAGGCTCACGCGGGGATGGAAGGGAACGAGAGGGCGGACAATCTTGCAAAGCAAGCTGCAATCGGAATGAAGACCAAACCCAATTATGAAGAGTGTCCTGTTTCATATGTCAAGCGACAAATCCGATTGGACTCGCTTGATATATGGAACAGGCGCTACAAAGACGGGGCACTGCGGGCACAACGAAGGTGTTTTCCCCGACGTTGTGTCCGCATACCCCGTCATAAGGAAAATCGATCTGGATCCTGTCACCGTACAGATCCTGACAGGGCACGGAGGGTTCTCCGAATATCTTAATAAGTTTCGATGTAAGGAGAGCCCTTCGTGCATCTGTGATCCAGATGTGCACGAGTCGGTGCTACATGTATTGACAGAATGTCCGGAGTTTAATGCAAGAAGATTTGAGTGTGAAAGCGAGATGAATGAAAGGATAAATGTAGATAATATTAGAAATTTAATTAGTAATAAAAATACGATAGATATATTTTGAAATTCTGTAAATATGTAGTAAATAAAGTAATCAATAGAAATAAAACATAATGTAATAGATATAAGATTAGATAATAAGCAGAATTGTATAATATAGAAATAAGTTTAGAAATATGAAATAGAAATAAGAAATTTGTAGATATTTTAGAAATAATAGATATAAGGAAATTGTAATAGAGATAAGAAACTTAGAAATTAGTATTGTATAAAGTAGACAAATAAGTTAGTAGTAAATTAATGTTAAGATAAAAACCCCAGCCAAACATGCTGGGGAACAAATATTAGTAATAATCATCTTATATAAAAAAAAAAAAACCTAACCTAACCTAAACCTAACCTAAGCCTAACCTAAACCTAACTCTAAACTCTAACCTAAACCTAGCCTAAGCCTAGCCTAAGCCTAGCCTAAGCCTAACCTAAACCTAACCTAACCTAAACCTAACCTAAACCTAACCTAAACCTAACCTAAACCTAACCTAAACCTAACCTAAACCTAACCTAAACCTAACCTGAACCTAACCTGAACCTAACCTGAACCTAACCTGAACCTAACCTAAACCTAACCTAAACCTAACCTAAACCTAACCTAAACCTAATCCTAACCTAAACCTAACCTAAACCTAACCTAACCTAAACCTAACCTAACCTAAACCTAACCTAAACCTAACCTAAACCTAACTCTAACCTAACCTAAACCTTTTTTTGTTAACGCGGGGAATCGAGTTATTAACCATCCTCCGGTACCCTGGGTGGGCCCGGAGGGATGTGTGGGACTCGGCCTGGGCAGCCCATACCCACTAAACCTACCGCGAATGCCATCAGCCGTTAGTGAGCGGGTGCCCCGGATCTGTCAGCGACAGGACACCCCAACGACCGGCCGGTCTCGGCAAGACCGGACTTCACCCTCGAAGGGGACTTCTCCGGCACTCAGAGAAGTCCCGACGACGCCGAAGCATGCTGGGGCCAGGTTCCCATCCTGGCCCCGCTTCGATTACGGGGCAGCGAGAGGAGGCGTTTGAAACGCCTCCTGCGCAACCCGACTCGTCGCCTGCGGAGGAGGGAGCCCCACGGCTCCTCCTGACTCGCTCGTCGGCCTCCTTCTGGGTACATGACTGTCTCGCAGAAGGAGGCGACCGCCGACCAAGACCTGTCGCTCCGTACCATCGCAAGTGCGAGGCTCGGAAGCGACAGGTCTACTCCACCGATGGCGGATGCCAAATCGCAACGCTGCGCTGCCCATCTCGGGCACACCTCCAGGGTGTGCTGGCAGAGTCCACCGCAGCGCCACAATCATGGCACCGCTCATCAGCCTCCCGTCGGGCCGTCCGACACAGGTAGTCCCCGAAGCAGCCATGCCCCGTGAACACCTGCGTCAGACGGAAGGTGAGAGGTTTGCGCTTTCTGCGCATCCACCGCTCCAGGACCGGGCGCAGAGCACCCGTTGTACGTGTTCCGTACGGGTGATGCGCCAGGTCCTCCTCCCACCTCCTGCAGAGTGCTACCTCACCTAACCGACGGATCCGCCGGACCTCTTCTGGCAGAGGGTTCTCTCCGAGGGCCCTCCTATCCGAGACATAGTCGGACACCTCGGCTAGAACCCCCGCCACGAGCTCCCACGGCGGATCGCCGGCAAGCGCAGTAGCTGCCGCCCACGAGACCGTACGGTACCCCGGATGACCCTGATCGCGGCAATCCGCTGCGCCCTACGCAGCTGTGAGCGATTGCCGCGAGACAGGTCACCCGCCCAGATGGGGCACCGTACGTGGCCATACTCCGACAGACCCCAGAGTACAGCCTCCTGCACACCGCGCTGGGTCCTCCGAGGTTCGGGAGGAGACTTCCCAGCGCGGCTGCCGTCCTCAGGACCTTCGGCCCCAACTGTTCGAAGTGATCTCCATCGAGGGTGAGTCCCAGGTACTTCATCTGGGAACTCACCTCACTCTATCTCCTCCAATGAGGAGGGTGGCACCCGGAGGGGTCCTTTACGTCCGGTCCTGCGGAAGAGGAGGGCTTCGGTCTTCCAGCTTTACCCGAAGCCCTAACCTCTCTATGCGGCTGACCACGAGGCCTACACCGACCTCGGCCAGCCGCGCCGCCTCCTTATACGCCTTTCCCCGGGAATATACGAGGGTGTCATCTGCATAGCAGAAGAGAAATCTGTGATCTGTTTTATACATTTGATCGAAACGTTAGGAATTTAAAATGCCATATTTATCTTCACTCTTTAGGCATTGAGAATATGGAATTAATGGAGAATGGCATAGTATATTAAGAACAATATTATATGTCTATCTATGTTATTATCAGAATTATAACATACAAAGATAAAACCTTTGTTGTACAAAATTATATGTACAAAAGGCGGATTACTATTAAGCATTTTAACAACAGCTAATACCAGGCTAAGGATAGTGCTCCTAAGAATAGTGTAATTAGCACGCTAATATACAAAGAAATGGCTTTAATTTTGCTGTAAAATATCAGGGTTTCGTTATTGCTTGCAATTCACCTCCTTCGTATAGGTTCGATGGTTAATTAAAATCAAACATGATCTAGTTGTGCAGTGCAAAACTTCGAAAAAATAAATTTTCGATTTTCAAATATTGTTTTAACCATCGCAGGGACATGAATTTACATTGTTATTTTATCACTAAGTTACTTTTTGGATTATGAAGCATATTATGGCAACCGTCTAAGAATTCCTTATTTTTGAAGACCAGATTCATATGGTAGGGAAAAGAAATAAAGATGGAATGGTTGAGCTACTAATTATATTAATTCAGAAATAATATTAAAATTCGATAAAATCTATTAAATTTAAGGAAAGACCATGTTTCTTGAGTTATTCCACTTGGTGCACTCCGTAAAACTGTCTAAAGGCAATTGAGAAAATCTCCGCTAGGGGCGCCGTTCCCCACTCGATGTCGTCACGACCTGACTAGGCCATAGATCAGGCCATAGACAAAGTAGATTTAATGACAATACTGGTGGTATTGCCACAAAATATGTCCTAGAACTTCAATTTAAGAATATGTTTGCAATGCAGTCTCGACTGTTGGGCTGGTCCACAAACTGAAAGTCGCACAACGAGCGATGGAAAGAGCTATGCTTGGCATTTCTCTAAGAGATAGAATCCGAAACGGAGAAATTCGACGGAGAACAAAGGTTGTCGATTTAGCTCTTAAAGACAGCAAGTTGAAGTGGCAGTAGGCCGGCCACATCTACCGGTCAGTGACGGTAGACGGGGAAGGAAAGTCTTGGAATGGAGGCCGCGTATAGGCCGGAGAAGCGTAGAGCGCCCTCCCTCCAGATGACGACTTTATAAGGATAGCCGGAAGTGGCTGGATGCGGAAAGCTGAGGATCGTATGTGGTGGAAGGCATTGGGGAAGCAATGGATGTAAAATCGTGTTACATTAAATTAAAATAAGTTAGTAATATTCAATGAGTAATATTCGCTTAACTACGATGTATACATAGTTTAAAATCATTGGGGTACTACTAACAAGTATAATCTACCCGAGCATTGGTACATCTATCGCATAAAGCACGGTTAGGGGACGACAGAGTTCAGCGAACATATTAAATCGTTAAGTGTTTTGATAAACACAGACACAGGGGGCTCAAGGATGGCCGATGATGCGATTCGCAGTTGGAAATTTGGTAAATCATGGTCGCTTGGGGAAGCACGTTCTATGATTTAAACTGACGTTAGGGTTATCGTCGAGATTAATACTTTAAAAAGATTTAATACACCGAAGTGTTACTACACATGTCTTGTTTTCAACAAAGAAATATATTGGACGATGGACGTTGTTAGAAGTCATTTGATGTTATACAAGAAGTAAAAAGAAAAATCGACTTAAAATCGAATCAAATGTTAAACACTATTAGGCGTGGACGCCCTCTTTGTATTTCCGAATTAACATAGGAATATTACGAAATAGAGTTAATCAGAACCAAACCAAACTACGCTTGAAGCGCATCTTTTCCAGTGAAAATGAATCATCAGAAATCGCTTGGCCTTAAATATAACGTTATTCGTCTATTTGTCCCATACATTAAGATTTTATTAAGACTTATATAGCTTACTTTATTTTTTTTATGTTTCTTTCGTTAAAGGTAAATAATAGTTGGAAAATTTCAATTAAGAGATTCGTCTATTAAATAAAATTATTCAATATGATAGATTTCAACTACGATAAATTAGAAAAAAAATAACAAAGATAATATATATCGCGCGTATATTTGCATGAAAATATATATAAGTGCGTGGTGCTACCAGGATGGTGATTTGTTAAAAAGGGGTCGGTAAGAAGTACCTTTTAGTGACGATTATAGCGCAAGTATATGGATGTCATTGAAGCGAAAGAAAACTAAGTGGAAGTTGATGGACTAGATCTCTGCGAATCTGCCGTGAGTGTTTGTATTGGATTGTTAATTAAATTAGTGAACCTTTTTTTTTTGTTAACGGGGAGGAAATCTTCAAAAAGATACTCCCTCCCCCCTATGCCTTCACAGTGCAAGGCTACACGGGCCAGCCGATGTCGCCTTCAACGGGTCCACCTTAGCGGACGACAAAGGCCCCCACCCTTGTCGCCCAGTGAATCCGAGGCCCCTTTTAGTCGCCTTATACGACAGGCAGGAGATACCGTAGTCTTATTCTTGAGAGCCCAGAACTACAGGGCTGCAAAATTAGTGAACCTAGGATATGCTTATAAACTTCTTTTAAATTTTTATTACAAGAAAGTTGTTCGCAAAGTGACAGTGTAGAGACTAAGCATTCGACTTATAATTTTACGACCGGTTATAATTCGGAATAAAGTGATTAACTGTTTAAACCCTTAGTTAAATGGACGGAAGAGCTAATTAAGTCTTAACCATACACTATGCCTTCAGCGCCATATTATCGGATGAATTTTAATTTTAGTAGGAATTATTGATATGTTCTTTACTTATTTTTTATTAATAATAGATTTTTTATCTAAAGAAGAAACAAATTTAAATATTAAATAGATGGCAACCCTAAGCTGAGTGAAATCTATAAAACGGTTCATGATAACAACTTTGTTAATTAAACCACATAATACGAAATGTATGTACGCCTGTACTCTCTGTGTTTATTGTCGTGCTATAATTACATTTGGAGTAAACTGATTGATATGTACTTAGGTATATATAACAATAATATATAGTGAGATATGTGAGCACTTATAGCGGTGATAGATAATGGTAGTTCGATTCGAAGGTTCGGGGTTTCAATCCTATACCTCATATCAGCTCATGCTCATGAGGAATGAGCTCATCGATTTTGTTGTATATGCCATTTACTCAACACTTACCGCTTAAGCTACAAAAGTAGACGTTGAATTTTTTTTAACAGAGTTTTGTACATCAGAAAAATCATTGTGAGAATCAGAATTTCCTGGATATGGCTTAATGCATATAAATTTCAATGTTTATATTATTAAATGTTAATTTTAATTTAGATTAGTTTGCCGTCTGCGTTTTTAAATCTCTTTAGTTTACAGACACATATTCTTTCGTTGAATCGACTTTATCTATACAGGCAAAGAGAATTTCGAAGACCGAAGCCGAGACACGGAACTACCAATGGCTTTATTTGCATACTTAAAAATAAATTATTAATACTAGCGAAAATATTAAAAATAATTCCCCCCGCGTAGTTGACAATGGGCAAAAGATTTGTAAACAAATATTAAGACAAAAGTGTTATCAAAATGAAACAAGAATCGCTTCGAGAATCTTCTGATTTAGTTCCGAAGGAAACGACCGTTCTCCTCCCAGCCAATGTTATAATATCTTGTATTAAAAGTTTTGTCGCTTCGTATTGTCTGTATATTTAAATGTGTTGGAGTAAAAAATATTAAGATTACCATGACAGTGAAATAAAATCGTTATATATTGAGTTATTTAAAAGTTTTGATAACCCAGTGGATCAACAATCAACGACGGAACGTAAAATCGAACCACGAACCTTACGATTCGCAGACCGTACCCTAAAGAATATTGACGCTTAAATATATATAGATATTAAGCGTCAATATTCTCTAATATCACTGATCGAATATATATAATATAGCTACAAAACTTTAGTTTATATCCGATATTTGACTGTGAAATAATTTAGAAATATAACATTTTATTATTTTTAACTGTATAACTACAACTTTTAAAGCGAATATCGCCAACAAGAGACATTCAATTAATTATATGAAAGCCGAGAATAGATAAACGAAACAAGCAAACGAGATAACGCTGCTCTATAAACGGCCCGATATTCTAATGACAAATTAAAAGTGGCGTTAAACGTACAGAAGGCCCCGAATCTATAGCGAACGCTCTCGAATTAGCTATCAGGACTGAGAGCGACAAAGAGCCCCGGGGCTTATCTAGCGGATTTAGATGAACTCGACCCTCAACGATACAAAATAATAGCTGGCTCGATAGCGTCATTGTTTGAGCATGAAATTAAAATTGAACGGGGTTCACACGTGCGCACCGCCGAGATAAGGGGTTGGACCCGCGTCCGCGCAATCGATTCACTACTCGCGATATTTGCTGTACACGTTGATTTACTTAAGGGGGTATGCTCTTTTCTCTATTTGATCGCCAACATAACGAGTACCTACTCGCGAGCTTTTGTTAGCTTTATTAAAATTGTGTTTGCTTGCTATCGTTTTGATTTGTTGTGGGATAAACTGATTAGATTGTTTCTTTATCGTTTGTTTTTTGTTTAATATGTACGTGTTTGACTTCAATACATAAACAAGCCCGTCATTCATCTTTCACTCATATACTTTTTTTTTGTTAACGGGGAGGAAATCTTCAAAAGATACCCCACCTTCTGTGGAGAGGCGGTGGTTATGTGGGGTTTTTACCCACTAAAACCTTCCCGGTGGCCCTCTCCTCGGTGCATGACGAGGGGCTCCGGGATCTCCAGTGGAACGCACCGGAGCCCCTCTGCACTGTACTCAAGGAGAGCAAGAGAGCGGGGGTTACTCCCTCCCCTGTGCCCTCACAGTGCAAGGCTACACGGGCCAGCTGATGTCGCCTTCTTCCCGGGTCCACCTTAGCGGACGACATAGGCCGACAATAATATGATAAATAAACGTATAAAGTTTATATTATATAATGAAGGGAATAGATAGGGATAGGAAGGGATTTTATCTTTTGTAACTTTAACATCGGGTGTTTTTTTTACTTGCGTTTACAGATTTATACTAGCGTAGCCAGCCCGCTTCGCCGGGCTAGATTTTGCTTTATTTTATTTAAACAATAAACGTAAGAAGGTAAATCGTCGGTAAAGTAGGTCGTCATGGCCGAAGAACATCAGGGAATGGATTGGAATAAAAACAGTGGAAGCATGTACATTACGTTTTTGAATGTGAGCTAGAAACTGTGTGTAAAAACTCTCCTAATGGTAATTGCGTGTAATTATATGAAAACTCAAATAAATATTATACAGTCCTACATACATCCAAGCTTTTCACTTCTACAAATTGTTTAATCGTTATATAGAGATAGTAGAGGAAAATCAACCATATCGTAACCGATTTTTGCATTTGAAAAAATCGAAAAAATCACTTCCTAAGAATGCACAGAGACATCCTGTCATATGGGTAGCATAATAAAAGCTTATTGTTATAAGTCAGCGAAACCACCTCTGTCTACCCCGTCAGGGTTAAAAAGTGTGTAACAGTGTCATCTCTTCGTAACACAGCGTATATATCTTGAACAACATTTAAGCTTAATAAATTATTTACCGTATAATATTGTTAATTCCATTTTGGCTAATTCACTAGCATAGTTTTACTGTAATGAAATTTATTTATGCCGCCATGACCGCGTGTTCACCGCTAGCATTAATTGAATGCTTCGTAAACAACTAAACCAAGATCAAATATATTCAGAGCATCGCATTAATTAAATGGGTAACATCTAATAACCAAATTGTATTGTAAATAAACCCATTGGAGCCCACATTACAATGTATCGATGGATTTGGGAAACGCATACACCGAACACGCAACTACCCGCGGCAAATTTAATATACGACAACGTCAGTCTCTATTCTGAGCACAATTCTAAAATGAATCTGCAACCTAACAGCCTGGGGGGATTGAACGTATTTCACAATTGATCTCGTTATTCATGAATGAAACATGAGTTGGCTGTTTTAAGTGCGTTTCTACTTTTACGTAAGCGATTTCAGCTAGTTAAGCTGTAGATTTTAAATTTACATTTTTCTTAGGGGCAAAGGTGAAAGAGTGTGTAGGTCACTTGATACATATACGATAGGCAAGTGCGTTAACAAATTTTTTAAGTAGTGCCAGGCTGTCCGCCCACTCCCCAGGTAAAACGCAGTATAATTTATCTCAACTTACACACCGGTATTCTGCTTGGTGATGGTACTTATGCCATTGTTGGTTGAAGCTGCAGTGGTCTGAAGTCTTCAGAATAACAGAGAAGGTGTGTAGGTTCCATATAGGCTCCAAAACGGCTAGACCGATTTTAATAAAACTTTCAGGGAATCTTCAGATTGACCTGGCGTGTAATCCTGTAAAGTTTGGTGGCGATCGGAGCGCTCCTCTTTTTGAACTGTCAAACAAGCTTACTTTTATTTTTGACATTAAATTGAGTTCGATATGTTTTTGTATAAATGATAAGAATGATATTGTATTTACTGATCTATACATGGGTGTAGGTAATGATTTTCAACCGCTCGAGAAGATAATGAAAACGGAGAGAAATGAATAATTTAGTATATTGTGAGAGTTAAATTAAATATTTAATGATGTAAGTTTATTGTTTAAACAAAATAAAGCAAAATCTAACCCGTCGAAGCGGGCTGGGTATGCTAGTTATTAATATATGTAAATTTAAAGATACTAAAAGTATTAACAGAACGGTAGATACAAAGCCCAGCCACTACGCTATTGTTGTAGTTTTGGTTTTAGTACTAAAACCATCAATGCTAATATACTTTGTATAACATATGTTAAAGAACGAAGGTATATACTTTTTTCCTTACATAAAATAGAAAGAACATTTATGTGCCTTCTGTTGCTAATTAGGTTTAGACTAAGTTGTATTTAGAGAAACGACGCTGTAACTTAAATGGTTTAAGTTAGGTACCTACTTTGTTTTAGTGTCTAGTCTGCATGTTAAAGTTGGGTTACTGACTAATTTGTTTTTTTATGTAAATCTTTAAGCTTAGTAGGTATCGTTACTGCAGATATTTCTAATGAATAAGAGATAGAAAATGAATAAAAGTAACAGAAACGAAAGGGGTCTTTGGAGAGATATCTTCAAAGACATATGCGGACCTCACTGGATGCAAAATGCACGTGATAGACGCATATGGAAAGAGTCAAGAGGCCTACGCCGTAGAGGCGACTACTACCAACGTTTTTTAACTGAAATTATTTTTTAACTTTTTTTTGTTAACAAGGAGGAAATCTTCAGAAAGATACCCCGCTTCTGGGGGGAAGGCGGCGGTTATGTGGGGTTTTTACCCACTAAAGGGTGAGGGGCTCCGGGATCTCCAGTGGAACGCACCGGAGCCCCTCTGCACTGTGCTCATAGAGAGCTCTTCCCGGGGGAGGTTACTCCCCTGTGCCCTCGCAGTGCAAGGCGACACGGGCCAGCCGATGTCGCCTTCTTCCCGGGTCCACCTTGGCGGACGAACATTTTTAACATAACAATACAAAGTTAATTTTTTCTTTGTTGTAGCAAATAAAGGCTATTTTATTTTACTTACTTATTTATTGGGAACCAAAATGAGTAAAATTAATTTTGTAGAATTGAATCGAAATCTGTAGTTCGTTAAAAAGAATACTACGTGTTCTTCGAATGACTATTTAAAATAAGCTATAATTGCTTTATTATATGCATATATGATTGCGAATTCATCACAATGTATTTATAAAACCATTTAATAACTGATTATAAAATGCCAATCACAACACAATATAAAATCATACTAAGTTTTTTATGCCGATTTTAACGTCATATTTGTAACGTTGTCTAGATAGATCTAATATTGCAATGTAATCTATAGATTGTAAGATATAAACCAACACACCTTTCACTGGTATACGCCACAATTTACAGTGGGCCTATTTCTCAAACAAATATCCTTTGTGGCCGGTGTGTGCTACCTTAAGCTTTGAGATTCAATAAGCTTAGTAACCAGGGAGAACCATTCCTAAGATTCGTGTACCAATATTATAAATAGAACAAGTATTACAAACTCACGCCCACCACCCAAAGAGTTAGGCAGACATCACGGATTTCCTGTCCATCCATACATTAGCTTATACAACATTTTCGGTTAAGAGTACTTCTTAGGTATCAGTTCTTATTGCGCGTTCAATTATCCGTTTTTTATCTATATTTAAATAAAAAAAATAAAACATTAACCGTGTTATTTTTATTAATGTTTCCGATGTTCATTATTATCACATCATTTTTCAGCCGTAGGACATCGACGGCTGGACAGGCTTCTCTCGACGATTTCCACACAGATGTTGTTAACTAGATATAATTTTTGGAATTTAATTGATCCTTTGCACGTGAGCAAATTTTCAAGATAATTAGACGTTTTTGAATTAGTGGAGATTTCGTCCAAAAATTATATTACATTTATAAATAGTAACAAATCAAGGTTTGTAAAGAATCGTAACAACTAAAGCTTTCACCGCGTTGCCATGAGATGCACACACAGACGTAATTAGAGTGTGACAACATTCTGAACCTAAATGTGTATTTAGCATGTCCGTCCGTCTCGTCTGCACCTGCTACCGTTTTGTTATTCTATCGTCATCGCATTTAACTGAGGGTTAAACATGGAGTCGTGCAGGCAGTTGCATGCAAACAACCCATAAGCGCGGTGGAGAAGGTATCTAATACGAAAACTTGCCCATTATCGATAATATACTAACCGAAAACAAACTCTTAATTTGGGATTTATGGTCCAACGGCATGCTTTAGATCCATTTCTTATTAAAACTTAATGCAAACCGCACGTGTAAGATTGAAATGCAGATATGTCAAATAAGTCACAGTTAATATACATGGAGTGAACTTAACTATAAGTCGAGTGAAGAGGGGTAATCGTGAACTTGTCACTCGGTGAAGAAAATTTATGGAATTTCAACAATGTGTCGTGATTGTTAGAAAATTTTAAAGCATTATTCTTAGAAGTAACAGTATCATGACTTATGTCTAAGAATATATAATTAATAACCATTTTTTTCTAAAAAAAGACATTAAGTGTATGTAGATATCAGCATCGCTCATTACATCTAAATAACAAAAACCTGTAGAAGATAGTAGTAAAGTTACTCTTTCAATAAATAAAAGTTAAAGAATATGACTATATATTTCCCACTACTGCTATTTCTCTGTTAAGAAAGTATTAGAGCAAAGTCACGCAGTCCTTGTGCGGATAGGCAGACTTCACATGTCTTAGCATCGTCTATACATCTAAACCCTACACATGTTTTAGATAATTTTCAAAGAAATGCACAGGTTTTCCTTCACCTTAGACGCCTCGTAAATCGACGTTTAAAATTACAAGAATCAATTTAACTGTAATAAAAAATTATATTCTCTTTACAGAGAACATCAAGGGACTGGAATAGTTTGCCCGCGTCTGTCTTTCCTTCCGAAAACAATGTGGGTATTTTCAAGAGTAGAGTGAATTTACTAAGCTAGTGCGCCTTCCATCCAGGACTACATTTCCACTTAACATCAGGTGGAACATAGTCAAGCACTTACTTAGAAAGTATAAAAAAAAGAACGGCCGTGGCCTAGAGGGACATAAATAGGCGGTAACTTTAACTTTTGTCTTACTTTTTGTGGATGACACCTTGTAGGAATTTTAGAGTCTATTGATTAAATGGGACATGTATATATTAAAGTAATGAATAGGTGCAATAAAATGAAGGGGGTAGCTGCAGGTTTCGTTGTTCGGCGTATACATCGGTCGTCATTAGTTACACGCCATTTAGCAGTTAGCGCGGCCGCGAAACGATTTATCAATGCGACATTTATTTTCTGTTAATCGTGTTTGGATATCGAACCGATAGGTTTGTGAACGCACTACCTGACAATGTAGATGTTTGTGTAGCAATGGTAATTATTAAAGTTAAATGGTAATTAAGGTAATCCTCTTACAAGAGCAACATATCTGTCTACACCACAAATGCTTTTTGATTTATTTATTTAATACGGTACATTAAATTAGTATACATAAAAAAAGCTTTCAGGATCGTTTATTCTACTCATTTCAATGTTTGTTTAAGAGAACATTTTCTTTTACGAATGCTAACATTTTTTGATAAAAAAACTACTAGGATTCTTTTGTAGCCATTCCAAGTAAGCTAAAGCTTATGCTAGGTTCAAGTTAATAGTCGAATGGTGGGTGTAAATCTAGATTTAGATTTAGATTCAGATTCAGATTTTATTGGCAATTATAATAAATTACATGTCGACATTTTACAAATTAAATTAGATAGTTGAACAGAAAAAATAATGAAAATATAGTACATCAAAGAAATAAAATAAAATAAAATAAAATTAATTTGTAATTTGATTTGTCAATTCCTCCATACTATAAAATACTCTCTCAACCACGACTTCAATCTATTTTTAAACATTGCTAGACTGGGAGCTTCAGTTACATGCTTAGAGAGTCGATTGTAGATCGCGGGGCCTGTGATGTGTGTCATCTTGTCCGATTTCGCTTTCCTATGACTTAACGTTTCGTAGACTGTGCCGTAAACTACGCTTAGTGAAGAAATATCACTAAAGAGATACACTACGCCTCTATAAATTTAGTTTTAACAGCAAAGAGTTTTGTATAACGTCACTACGGCACAAGTTAATTAAATATTGGTGATCCTGTGCGCTGCTTCATTTACTTTCACCCATCGTTAGACATTGTTCTTTTTCGTTCGAGAAACTTCTATACGTACTACAATCGCTGTTAACTAAACAAAAAGTATATTTATATATTCCTTTAGTAGATTCAGATTCAGATTCAGATTTTATTGGTAACATAATAAATTACAAGTCAATTATTTACTACAAATTATTACAAATTATTAGTATTACAAATTACATTAGATTATTAAATTTAAAAAATAATGAAAATATAGTACATCAAAGAAATAAAATAAAATAAAATTAATTTGTAATTTGATTTGTCAATTCCTCCATACTATAAAATACTCTCTCAACCACGACTTCAATCTATTTTTAAACATTGCTAGACTGGGAGCTTCAGTTACATGCTTCGAGAGTCGATGTAGATCGCGGGCCTGTGATGTGTGTTATCTTGTCCGATTTCGCGAGACGATGAGTAACAAGGGCTAATTTATTAGCCCCGCGGGTGTTCGCTTTGTAGGAACCGCCCAATTCTTTTCTAGTTTTAAAATCGCTGAGGGTATGCCTCGTGAACAGCGCCATAATAGCATTATAAGGTCAGTTCACTAATTTACCTGGAAGTAATGTTATTGTCGCAAGTATTTAGTTTCCTTTAACGTAATTTTACCGCAAGGTTTTTACCTAAAACAGTCCCTTGCCAGCCGTCTATCGTTGCTCGCTCTTTCCCTTTGCTATTTCCCTTGGGATCTTCGTGGAATTCCTGAAAGCTCGATAGCCTTTATGTTAATCGGTCCAGCGGCTACTTACAGATTCTACCGTTTTTCTTTTTTTATACACTACTACTACTGTTTTTATATTTCTGTTTTCGATGTTAAACATACAAGAGATTAGTTACAGCCTTTTATATAAATATTATATATATGTCCCACTGCAGCCCTTCTCTGTAAAGAGAGTAAAAGGGAATAGTCCGCCACGCGGCCCTAGTGTGGAATGGCAGACTCCACATACCTTAGAAAAGATTTTCTAAGACATGTAGGTTTCCTGACGATGTTTTCTATAAAACTGATAAATGTTGCCTAAATAAAAACCTGGTGATCCATCGCATGAGTTTTTCCCAGTTTGACACTAGTCCCCGCTTATAATTGTAATTTAATTAGTTGCTATTGAACTATGTACGTTATATATGTGTTGGATTCGGTTTGAAAATTGATTATAGCGATTCTGACTGTTAAAGTGAGCAAATATTAAATTTTGCAATAGATTTTCGAGCTCACATTATATTTCCGAGTCGTGTCATCGAATTCCTAGATTTATGGCCATATGTGCATTGAAGCAATGAGCGTGAAGATTCCTGAATTAGATTTACTTTATTTGCGAATGTGCGCTCAGACGAGAGAGCGATAATGGACTACACTCGCAAAATAACTCCGCACCTACTAATACTTAGTGTTGAGAAAGCTTCTATTTAATATTTTCTAGACACTGATAAACAGACAGATAAATCCTTTATTGCACTAAAATGTATGTACAAAGGAGAACTAAATGCTAAGAAGTATTTTCTTCTAGCCAACCTTTGGCGGTTAAAATCTGCTTAAGGGACGCTCCCGATAATCCCGCCGCGAATAACGATTGTAATGATCTTGAATATGAATACACAGATACGTAAACTATATATACATGCATATATATAAGCATATGTACAGTATAAATTAAGAGTTATTTTTTATTTATACTGTGTGTGTATTTGTCATTTTCAAAGTTAGCGTGAAAAAGTATTCAAATACGTGCGATTGTGAAAACATTGTTGCTACAGATAGAAACTTGAGCACTTAATTTTTCACTTGAAATCTTACGTACAAATGTCATTAGATACTCATATTTAAGCTCGATAGGTAATAGCCTCATCCTCTTTGATATAACAGACCTATTATGATCGGATAAGACAATAGCTATAATAGCAAATAGCTAATCCTGCTAGGCTTAAACAGCATTAAATATTTTAGGATGTCATTATATTTTTCTAAATTAAGATAAGAAATATAATAAGTATATATTGGCTTTCATTTTAAATAGTAAAATCACTCATTTCGTTGAGATAAACACACACCAATGAACCAATCAGAAGCGATACTCTCAAACAAGATATCCGAGGTGAACTTGTGCGATTATTTTACTATTACAAGACGATAACGAGTAGAAGCCTCCAACGCCCTCATTAAGGCGAACGATGGCGAACTATGCAAAGTGGACTACGCGGTTACCCACCATTGATTCCGATGATGCAGTCACAGACTGGCGGGTCATTATCATTATCGTACCGCCCGAAATCCATTAATCAAGTTGGTATTCCTGAACAGTGCGGAGGCTTCATCACCCTGCTCCACACCTTCCTACACCCGCACACCCCGCTCAGCCCCAAGTACCTGGACGCACTCGTGCATTCACCCTTCCTTTATCAGTTTTGATGTAGCGAGTCGCGAAACAGGGTGGAACTCTAGATAGGAAAGGAAATGACACGTATATTTCGGGAGTTTTATGTCGCTCTGTTATATTCGCGAACAATGGTGGCAAAATTTTACGTTTATATTTCGCTTGCGCTGTACGTACTCATACTAATTTACCTTTCTTCTTTACATCTTGCATTAAATGTTTTAACACGTATCTGAGCTCCACTGCCTCTTTGTATTGGATTTTTCTTTCCGCAAAAATTCTGGCTCGCATCGCATCATTAGCCAGACCTGACACGAATTGGTCGCGCAGATTCTCTTCCATCGACATGCATGTGTTGCACCTGCCGAAGTTACACGTAGCCGCCAGATGTTTCAAGGCTTGTAGGTAATCAGTGAGCGATTCTCCCACGCTGGCGCCGTAGCCTGAATACGTGGCGCTCTGCGATCTCGGAACGTTGTGGTTCTAAGTGTTCCGTTACTAACCTTACTAATTCCTCGTACGTTTTATCTTCCGGGAAGTACGGAGCACACAGGTCGCACATCAACGTGTAAGTTTCTTCACCCACCGCCGTTATCAACAAAGATACTTTTAGCGCTTCACTAATTTCATTTAGTATAATATACTGGTTGATACGACGAATATACGCCGGCCACTGTTTCGAACTTAAATTAAATGGTTCGATTTTCCCGATCGGCATTTTTGTGCAACTTTAACACGATACAATCACGAATTACAAAAATCCCACTCGTCGCCAGTGATACGTCAATAAAAGGCATGCGTTAGCAACTGACTGATTTATTCAAGTTGAGAACCAGATACCCTCCACCACATTATTATATCTAATGTAGGGTAAGACGTTACAAGCATGTCCGTCCGTCTCGTCTGCACCTGCTCCCGTTTTGTTATTCTATCGTCATCGCATTTAACTGAGGGTTAAACATGGAGTCGTGCAGACAGTTGCATGCAAACAACCCATAAGCGCGGTGGAGAAGGTATCTAATACGAAAACTTGCCCATTATCGATAATATACTAACCGAAAACAAACTCTTAATTTGGGATTTATGGTCGACCGGCATGCTTTAGATCCATTTCTTATTAAAACTAAATGCAAACCGCACGTAAGATTGAAATGCAGATATGTCAAATAAGTCACAGTTAATATACATGCAACTTAACAATAAGTCGAGTGAAGAGGGGTAATCGTGAACTTGTCACTCGGTGAAGAAAATTTATGGAATTTCAACAATGTGTCGTGATTGTTAGAAAAATTTAAGTAACGTTCGTATTTCGTATCGATTCGTATCATGACTTATGTCTAAGAAAATATAACTAATAACCATTTTTTTTCTAAAAAAGACAAGTTAAGTGTACGTAGATAAATATACTAAAACAAATAATTATTAATAATAGCTAAGTAACAACAAACTGTAGATGATAGTATTAAAGTTACGCTTTCAATTAATAAAAGTTAAAGTATATGATTACATATGTCCCACTGTTGGGCACAGGCCTTCTAAAGAAAGAATAAGGGCATAGTCCGCCACGCAGTCCTTGTGCGGATTGGCAGACTTCCCATGTCTAAGCATCGTCTATACATCTGAACCCTATACATATTTTAGATAATTTTCAAAGAAATGCACAGGTTTTCCTTCACCTTAGACGCCTCGTAAATCGACGTTTAAAATTGGAAGAATCTCTTTACAGAGAACATCAAGGGAATAGTTTGCCCGCGTCTGTCTTTCCTTCCGATAACAATGTGGATATTTTCAAGAGTAGAGTGAATTTACTAAGCTAGTGTGCCTTACCATCCAGGACTACATTTCCACTTAACATCAGGTGGAACATAGTCAAGCACTTAGAAAGTATAAAAAGAACGGCCGTGGCCTAGAGGGACATAAATAGGCGGTAACTTTAACTTTGTCTTACTTTTGTGGATGACACCTTGTAGGAATTTTAGAGTCTATTGACTAAATGGGCCATGTATATACTGGAGTAATGAATAGGTGCAATAAAATGAAGGGGTAGCTGCAGGTTTCGTTGTTCGGCGTATACATCGGTCGTCATTAGTTACACGCCATTTAGCAGTTAGCGCGGCCGCGAAACGATTTATCAATGCGACATTTATTTTCTGTTAATCGTGTTTGGATATCGAACCGATAGGTTTGTGAACGCACTACCTGCCAATGTAGATGTTTGTGTAGCAATGGTAATTATTAGAGTTAAATGGTAATTAAGGTAATCCCCTTTACGAGAGCAACATATCTGTCTACACCACAAATGCTTTTTGATTTATTTATTTAATACGGTACTTTAAATTAGAATACATAAAAAAGCTTTCAGGATCCGTTTATTCTACTCATTTCAATGTATGTTTAAGAGAACAGTTTCTTTTACGAATGCTAACATTTTTTGATAAAAAAGCTACTAGGATTCTTTGTAGCCATTCCAAGTAAGCTAAAGCTTATGCTAGGTTCAAGTTAATAGTCGAATGGTGGGTGTGAACCTAGATTTAGATTCAGATTCAGATTTTTATTGGTAATTATAATAAATTACAAGTCGACATTTTACAAATTATGAAAAATAATGAAAAAATAGTACATCAAAGAAATAAAATGCCATTAATTTGTAATTTAATTTGTCAATTCCTCCATACTATAAAATGCCCTTTCAACCAGCCATGACTTCAATCTATTTTTAAACATTGCTAGACTGGGAGCTTCAGTTACATGCTTCGAGAGTCGATGTAGATCGCGGGGCCTGTGATGTGTGTCATCTTGTCCGATTTCACTTTCCTATGACCTAACGTTTCGTAGACCGTGCCCTAAACTACGCTTAGTGAAGAAATATCACTAAAGAGATACACTACGCCTCCATAAATTTAGTTTTAACAGCAAAGAGTTTTGTATAACGTCACTACGGCACAAATTAATTAAATATTGCGCTGCTTCATTTACTTTCACCCATAATTAGACATTGTTCTTTTCGTTCGAGAAACTTCTATACGTACTACAATCTTATATATTCTTTTAGTAGCATTATAAGGTCAGTTCACTAATTTACCTGGAAGTAATGTTATTGTCGCAAGTATTTAGTTTCCTTTAACGTCATTTTACCGCAAGGTTTTACCTAAAACAGTCCCTTGCCAGCCGTCTATCGTTGCTCGCTCTTTCCGTTTGCTATTTCCCTTTGGGATCTTCGTGGAATTCCTGAAAGCTCGATAGCCTTTATGTTAATCGGTCCAGCGGCTACTTACATATTCTACCGTTTTTCTTTTTATATACTACTACTATTTTAAATTTCTGTTTTCGATGTTAAACATACAAGAGATTAGTTACAGCCTTTTTTTAATATAATATATATGTCCCACTGCAGGCCTTCTCTGTAAAGAGAGTAAAAGGGCATAGTCAGCCACGCACCTTAGAAAAGAATTTCTAAGACATGTAAGTTTCCTGACGATGTTTTCCTTCACCGCCGAGCGCGTGGTATATCAGCACATAAAATTGCAACAGCCAATTTATTGGTGCCGCCACCGGGGATCGAACTCAGGTTGCTAGCGTACTATGCAACGTGAGCCAAACGCCCGGACATTGAGCTACCACGGCTCTTTGTTCGTTCGATGTTAAACATGACGCCTTGCTATTTAATAAAACATAGTATATTTATTAAATAGGCAAAATGTTACCAACGTAACACATATACTTTAAAACAGTTTTTTTTAACATTTACTTATTTATTTTTTATTTTTAAAGCTTTGACAGTTTGTTGCTTGCCAGCTGTTTTTATTATATAATTTAGCTATCCTATCATACTCTATCATAAAAAGCCGTAGTAGGTATAATATGCCAGCAACCTGAGTACCTGGTGCCGGCACCGATGATATTATTTATTGCAATTATAAGTATCGCATCTTTTTTTACGGTAGATTATTTATATCGACAAATGAAAATGCCTTATACTTTATTTGTAACTAATATTTAGTATTAACGTGTAATGTAAGGGTAGTGACAAGTGTTTGCAGGAAGTCCTTAGCTGTCCGTAACACAGGTCTATGACCTAGCAGGGCGGCTAAAGCTAGTGGTAAGAGTAAACCTATACATAGGCTGCACTAAAAGTATCCGGAATGGAATATTTCCACTATTCCTGTCATATTAAAATCTTTTTAATTGCATATATTATATATTGCTTATATTATATATATAATAGTGTAAAGTAAAGATATGAAACCTCTTCACTTAAATTTATTTCTTTGTCTGTATTTTTATAATTTTAAATGTAAAATGTCAAAATAATGTGTGAGTGTTATATATAACATAGAATTGGAATACGGACATTAAATGTTGTTTCTCTACATATTATAATGAAACGCAGTTTTGTCTTTTATTTCAAACAAACATACAGACATTATTATATATATATATGTATATATTGTTGAGTGTCATGTGTGTGCGCGATATGTGTGGGAAGGTGTGAGTGTGAATGTGTTTGTAAGTGCATGTGTATACAAACTTATTTAATGTATTTATACACGCAAAAATATGCTACGAAACTATAAATATTGCCTAAATAAAAGTTTTGTGCACATCCGTGGGGTTGAAGCCTGGTGATCCATCCCATGAGTTTTTTCCTAGTTTGGACACCAGTCCCCCGCTTATAATTGTAATTTAATTAGTTGCTATTGAAATTATTGTGGGATAATAAAATGTTTGTTTGTTTGAACTATGTACATTATATATGTGTTGAATTCGGTTTGAAAATTGATTGTAGCGATTCTGACTGTTAAAGTGAGCATGTATTAAATTGTGCCATAGATCTTCGAGCTCACATTATATTTCCGAGTCGTGTCATCGAATTCCTAGATTTATGACCATATGTGCATTGAAGCAATGAGCGTGAAGATTCCCTGAATTAGGATTTACTTTATTTGCGAATGTGCGCTCAGACGAGAGAGCGATAATGGACTACACTCGCAAAATAACTCCGCACCTACTAATACTTAGTGTTGAGAAAGCTTCTATTTAATATTTTCTAAACACAGATAAACAGACAGACAAATCATTATTTCACTAAAATATATGTACAAAGGAGAACTAAATGCTAACAAGTATTTTCTTCTAGCCAACCTTTAGCGGTTAAAATCTGCTTAAGGGAACGTGAATAACGATTGTAATGATCTTAAATATGAATACACAGATACGTAAACTAATATATACATGCATATATATAAGCATATGTACAGTATAAATTAAGAGTTATAAGCGTTATTTTTTATTTATACTGTGTGTGTAATTGTCATTTTCAAAGTTAGCGTGAAAAAGTATTCAAATACGTGCGATTGTGAAAACATTGTTGCTACAGATAGAAACTTGAGCACTTAATTTTTGAAATCTTACGTACAAATGTCATTAGATACTAATATTTAAGCTCGATAGGTAATAGCCTCATCCTCTTTGATATAACAGACCTATTATGATCGGATAAGACAATAGCAAATAGCTAATCCTGCTAGGCTTAAAACAGCATTAAATATTTTAGGATGTCAATATATTTTTCTAAATTAATCTAAGAAATATAATAAGTAAATATTGACTTTTACTTTTAACTAGTTAATATCACACATTTCGTTTAGCTAAACACACACCAATGAATCAATTAGAAGCAATTATCTCAAACAAGATATCCGAGGTGAACTTGTGCGATTATTTTACTATTACAAGACTATAACGAGTAGAAGCCTCCAACGCCCTCATTAAGGCGAACGATGGCGAACTATGCAAAAGTGGACCCCACGCGGTTACCCACCATTGATTCCGATGATGCAGTCACAGACTGGCGGGGTCATTATCATTATCGTACCGCCCGGAATCCATTAATCAAGTTGGTATTCCTGAACAGTGCGGAGGCTTCATCACCCCCGCTCCACACCTTCCTACACCCGCACACCCCGCTCAGCCCCAAGTACCTGGACGCACTCGTGCATTCACCCTTCCCTTATCAGTTTTGATGTAGCGAGTCGCGAAAACAGGGTGGAACTCTAGATAGGAAAGGAAATGACACGTATATTTCGGGAGTTTTATGTCGCTCTGTTATATTCGCGAACAATGGTGGCAAAATTTTACGTTTATATTTCGCTTGCGCTGTACGTACTTCATACTAATTTACCTTTCTTCTTTACATCTTGCATTAAATGTTTTAACACGTGTCTAAATTCTCACCATTCTTAATGTAGTTTCCCGTACAGTAATTTAACGTATCTTCAGCTTATAATTAAGACTAAGTTTACGTGAAACTGAAAGTATAGGCTACGATTAAATTATAATTTTTTTTCATGCATGTAAGTTGATCAACATTTTGTACTCTACAATGTAGACAAAGACATCAATAGTCCAGATTATACAAGCGTAGAAAACGCCCCGTCGCGCTCGTTTGCTAGTTTTGGTGTAAAAATTCTGTGGATGTGTGGCGTAACCTGGATAAAATAGGCAACGAGTATTTACGAGGAAGCATAGGTGTACGTGACATTGCAGACAAGATGTAGGAGAGCAGGATACGATTGTATGGACGTTAAGAGGACAGACGTGAAGAGACGTTACGACTACATAGGTGACTTAGCACTACAACTTTCCCTCCCCATCGGAAATCCTGAGGAAGATCTAAGACAAGTTGGGACAGTATAGTACGAGGAGGGAAAGAGATACAAGGTAGGAGTGGAAAATTTCCTAAAATGATGTCGGGGACAGAGCGAGAAGAGAGAGTGAAAAACGAAAGTCTGGAAAGCTGACCTCACAGCTGTAGAAATTCTCTAGTAATTCGTGGAAGCTTACATGCAAGCTAAGCACCAGAGTAGTGGGTCGACTCTCTTGTCTACTGTCGGGTCGGAATGCTTACGCGTAACTTGTAATCTACGTAAGTAACCGTACAAGCCGAGACTCTTGCGCAGTGTTACTACTTATAGAGGTCGTGTGGAGTTAGGTCTTTAGGTTATAAAATATTTGTGACCTGAGCAGGTCACCGATTTTGAACAGTCTTTTCTTAGAAAGAAGAAACCCAACAGTTAAATACGGAACGTTGCAAGTATTAATATGATATTCATTTTTGTGAAGTCGTTATCTCTTACCATTTGAACCTTTCGAACAAACACAAAACAACACTTAAAAATGTAAATGTGACTAAATTGTTTAATAGGCGTTGCGATTCGCATTTGTTACACAGATTAAATACTCTTTTTAAATATTTATCGCATTTGAATGGAAACGTTGGCAGGCAGCACTATTTGAGCATCTAAATACGACCCTTCGCTATTTACCATCCGTCTATTCCGCTAATGCGTTGCGGGGCATTGATATTTAGCATAGAGGCCCGTTCAGATTCGATGCGCGATGAGCCCAGTTATTAAATCAGTTCGATAAACAGCAGACACCTGTGCTTCTACACGGATTGGAGAACGCGCGGCAGAATAACGCCGCATTTGCGTTATTCGATGTGATTACGCGTCAATTCTAGAACAATGCGGCGATTGAGTTCGAGTTATTAATTCCGCTGTAGCAATAAAAAGAGTTATTCAAGTTAAGTTGCCGGTCTCAGACATATTACATACGCAGCTTAACGCAGTAAAGGGTAAAAAAGTCTAAGATCTCGGCCTCTTTTCAAGAATTAGATAAAGCTGTATTGGCTTCTTAAAAAGTGAGCGCTCACCCATCCATTTCACCTTTTCGGTGGATAAAGATAAAGATAATTCGCTCATAGCCAAACATCGAATCAAAATTTTACTGTTTATCTTAAGTAGTTATTATAAAAATATATATATCACGTACTATTAACCCTAGCGGGGTAGATAGTGGCAGATTTCACTGTCCACTTTTCGCCAACCTTATTATAAGTTACAGGGAGTGAACCTATCACGACATACGGGGCATAAATTTTTAGCATGTGATTTTTGTAGTCAAGAAATCTAATGCCAATTTATTGGTATAATTGGATTAGGATATGAACATACGACAAGATTAGATTATCACTGCTCGCTTAAAACCTCAAAAAGGGAAAAATGCTTTGCTACTATCTAACATATCACTGCTAATTACCAATCGGAAAATCTGAATAAATAAAAGAATTTAACTTAAATCAGAATTGCCCGTTAAACATACGTATACGATACGTAGATTATATTACAATAAGCCAATATTATATGCATATTAATTATATTCGACAAGTATAATCAGGTAATCATGCGATAAAGGATACAATACGCGACCTGGTCATAAATCTACCTGTAATAGTTCGAACCGACGTAATTGAGTTAAACCAATTGGATATAGCCAATACATTACTGTGATTTAAGATTATGTTGTGTTATCATTTGATTCATTGGAAATTAATTAATAACGACCAATTTACCGTATTTTCACTTTCAAAATGGCTAAATGGATAATGTATTACTAAATGCCTTAAGAGTACAGACTTTTGGTTGACATAGTTATAAAGAACCTGAGCCCTGTAATTGCAGCAGTGTAGTTCGTAGAACAAGACTACGGTATCCCCCGCCTGTCGCAGATGGCGACTAAAAGAAGACTCGGGTTCACTGGGAGACAAGGGTGGAAAGCATCGTCCGCCAAAGTGGACCGGGGCAGAAGGCGACATCGGCTGGCCAGTATCGTCTTGCACTGAGAGGGCACAGGGGGTAGGGATTAACCTCCCCCACCCGGGACGTGCTCTCCGAAGAGTGCAGAGGGCTCCGGTGCATTCCTCTAGAGATCCCGCAGTCCATCACCATACAAGAATTAATGAGTCTGATCCATAAATACAAGACTAGAAGAGTTCCACTACACTAACGAGCACGAGTAAGGAAGAAGAAAGAGAATCTAGTCTCTTGGATTCCATAAAATAACTATAATAAAGATATAGATATAATAGCATCTAACTTTTTTTCGATTTAAAATCGTTGATATTGTTTTTACGCGTAAATAAACTTGTAAATACTAAAATGGTGCCGATGATAAGGTTTGATTTATGAAAATCTTCAATTCCTACTTATCTTGAAACTTCTATGTACCTTAATGACGATGTAGCTTCCAACCTTTATAATTACATTCTAGCTAAAAGTTATTAAAACTTACTAATTAGTTAGGAGCTTAATTTCAGTCGGGATGAGAAATATAAAAATGTTATAGCCTTTCGAGATTACGGCGCTAAGAACCGGTTTATTAAAAAGTTTTATACGAAGTGTTATAGTTATAAAATAGACAACTTTTCTTTATCACCCTTCAGTCCTTAAATTTGACGCGCGCAACGAACAGTTATAAAATGATTAATATATTTTTTTATTAGTCTACCGCACTTTATAAATTCCACTAAACATTAAAATGAAAAATACTCTTACAATTTTTAAACCGTAGCGGTCGGGGTGGTCAAAGATAAATTTTTCATTGTTCACTTTTCACCGAGCTTATTACGTTCTATATGTGATTGGTGAGCCCATCCCCATATTTAGCGCGTAAAATTTCAGCAAATATTTTTTTTTTAATTTGATGAGTTTGAAAACTATTGGTTCGTACCGATTGTTAGATCGTTAATGGAGCGCTTGACCTGGTGCCATTGGTTGTGATTATGTTAGAATATAAATGCAAATTATTCGTAGTCATTATTTCTCAATGAAAACATTGCCTTTTATATCAATACTAGCTATGCCCGCGACTTTGTCCGCGTGGAATTTAACAATAAAGTATGGTTTTTTAGGATTTAGGCGCGAACCTCGCGTTGAAAAGGGGCCGCGCGGGACGGACACGGGATGCCCGCGCGGCCCATTTGAATCATGGTGACACGAAATTAATTTCATGAACATTATTTAGATTTTCCTATATCTAAGCCTACTTTACCTAAGGAATTAACTTAATTTGTGGCGGTGTAAAAATAATATTCATAAAGTATTATTAAAATAATAAGAAATAATACCGTATTTGTGTAGCTTACCGTTGTAGTTAGCTTTCCAATTACCGCTTTATAATTGCCCAATTTTTTAAGTGTTTATGTGGATATAGTATGTTATCCTTAACATTTAGACACATGTCATCGCGGACTTTTCTGTAGACCTAAATATGAAACACAATTCCAACGCGGCAGCGTTTTCATTTAAAACTCCCAGACAGCTTATATTTCTTTCTGAAATATAGTTATATTATAGCTAGTGTATACGAAAACTTAATAAATGATTTACTTAAACCTTCCTTGTGAACCGCTGTATCCATTGGCGGGTATACCATGAAAATTCTCTCCGCCATAGCTTTTACTGTACTGTCGCGGTAACCTAGACCTTCACGATACCAATTTTGAGAAGCAGTTTATTCTGATCGAATCTAGGTAAGAATGCAATAATAATAAAATAATGAATTAAATAGAATTAGTATAGAATTCAGCTCTTTTAAAAACGGACGATATCGACCTCTTTTTCCTAGTACTAGTATGTATAAACAATCACTAATCTACAAATAGTTTTTTATTAATTAATTTTTAATTTCAAATTTAGTTTTATTTTTACTTTTGTGTTCTTTTATTTTTATCTTAACCTTGTCACTCGCCAACAATAAAATTGCTTGCAGTCTACGCCTATAACTGCGATGGCATTAACTTCACAACTTTTCACTGTTTTGTGTATTGTTTGTTAAAAGGTTCATTGTGTTGGTGTAATAAATAAAATAATAATAATAAATCAGTGTAGTAGTGTTGAGTTAATTAAAATTCAAACGTTTTAATAATTCAAATAAAGTTCAGAAATTTTCTTTTATTAATGAGCATTTCTGGTATTTCGATAGAAGCGTAAAACCAATCCGTTTGTCCGATCTATCGGGCACCATCGAACCAGAATGCTGTCAGGCCTAGAGAAACGTTCCAATCCGAGATATCGTCTAAGGGACCTTTGCGCTAAGTTAACCATAAAAATAACGCTTTACAAAGTTCGATAAATAACAGAGAAATTAAAACAATAAAATTTAATATGTATAAATGTAGAAATGACTGTTCGAATAACAACGAACGATGATTATCAGAGATTAAATCTGTAATTGTACGGCGATAGTCTCCTATAACATTGTATTGTTGGAAAAAAAATATTAACTCGTATTTTATAGATACGCGTTTGTGTTTCATCGCGGAACGTAATAATATGGGTGCGGTGTCCGATAGCATCTTTCATTGGGGTGTATTCATGACGAGCTTGCCTCACGTAGCATAGAATCGATACCACTATGAATATTTGAATACTTTTGTTCTGTTCGTACTTTGTCGCCGAAGACACTTGGCTAATTGGAATAGTTTCTATCATTAATCGCTTTCCAGCGAAACAAAATTATTGTGTAGAGTTGAACAACAAATATCGTAAGTTTAAATGATTTTTCTATTTTTTCTTACTTTATGTTATAGAAGGATCAATCGTATCGAGAGCTCTGAAGCTCTGGTTTAAATGCTTGATGATATCTGAGACAAGCTCCACTAGGAACTCTTGACCATAGTATAGACCATAGACAAAGATATGGCTGGGTCCACAGATAAAGCAAAAGTATTGTCATTAATCTGAATTGCTTTTGATCCTTCCATTTTCGAGATATATTATTATATTCGTATTTGTCAGCTTTTACTGAAAACTATGGTCTGTATACATCAAGCTCCCACTACCTCCCATGGCCACACCAACCTCGCGGTTATATGGGCCGAAACGCGGGAGGGTACGCGTGGTCTGACCGTGTGGCCCCATACGCACCTTCTTGACTCCCTACAAGTTCTTTATCAGGGCCTTTCTCCACCATTCAGAGCTCAATCCCTTTAAGGGGCTCTACGGCACGCAACATAAGAGCTCGCTCGACGGCGCCAGACGACGAGCTTTTAACGGGTCCTTCGTTTATGCCAGGCGTGTGCAAATTCCCTGAACTTGAGGAAGTTGCCTCCGAGGAGACCAGATTGCGGAAGTAGACCGGACCCGGACATGTGGTATGTATACATTACATAGTTTACAGTTTAGTTTACATACATTACAGCCTTTATATATGTCCCACTGTTGGGCGCAGGCCTTCTCTGAAAAAAGAGTACAAGGGCATAGTCCGCCACGCGGCCCTAATTTGCGGACCTGCGGATTGGCAGACTTCACATGCCGTAGAAAAATTTTCTAAAACATGTAGGTTTCCTCACGATGTTTTCCTTCACCGCGTGGTAAATCAGCACATAAAATTGCAACAACCAATTTATTGGTACCGGCACCGGGGATCGAACTCGGGTTGCTAGCGTACTACGCAACTTGAGCCAACCGCACGGACACTGAGCTACCACGGCTCTACGGACAATATTACCATAAGATGCTTCCTGTTTCAAAGAAGGTTTTAGGATAGAATTTGTAGTTCACCTAATATATAAAGTTTTAAATCCTAATGGAATAATTGTACATTTAATTTAAATCAACATTACTCCTACATAATTAATCTTTCATTAGACCATCAGTCTTGCATACGATCTGTAGTACAAAAAAGACCATATTATTGAAACTACCCTACAGATTTCTTCTAAACTAATGGTCAATAGTCTAAGGGAGATTACTGTGAAATGTAAAGGGCAAGGTTCAAACACACCATTCGACTATTGACATGAACCAACAAGCTTAAGCTTGAATTATTCACGTTTAAAATTTGCTCATTCTTTAAAATAAAGATTCATTACGAAAAACGGTTAGCCTTTGTTAATAAAGGACGATTCTCAGAATTCAACTTCCAATTAAAGCATTACTAACCCAACACTAAGTCGTTTATTCATGTAATAGTGAATTGCACATCAATTGGAATGGAAAATGTAATGCCTATTCGCGAGCCATTAAGCAATTTGAATTTTACACTCGTCCCTTCATTTTCCTGTTACCACACAAATTGCTCGATTTATTCACTCAAATCTTTGAAAATGGCACAACAACTTCACGAGAACTGCTCGCTGACATTGTTTCCATTGCTTAATTTATTTTCAAGTTCGTTTGATTTTCGATGCAAATGTATAAAGTTATGGTTTACGTAAACTAGACCTACCAAATTTATACGTATCATCCATCGTCATAGTTTGACATAATAACACGTAGTTTTTTGACGTAAGCCAAAATACAAAAACTTATTCGCACTAACTAGATGCTATCCGAGGAAAAGTTTGACGCTTTGCCATTAGGCTATAAATGTATATTGGCTATAAATATGAAAAGTAAGTAATTAAATAATGAAGTAGCAATAAACAGATTGTCGAACTAACAGTTAAATCGATGTCAAGTATCACAAAATAACGTCAATAGCCAAATGGTTTGGGGTACTGTTTGCGAAACATAAGATGAGATTCGACTATTGTCGTGAATCATCTCCTTTTTATCGTTGACGGGGGGAAATCTTTAACAAGATCTATGTGGGATTCTTACCCAGTAAAACTCCCGCGGTGACCATTCCTCGGTGCATGGTGAGGGACTCCGAGATCTCCTGAGGAACGCATCGGAGCCTCTGCACTATGCTCTTCGGAGAGCAGGTTCCGGGGGGAGGTTAATCCCTCCATCCCTATCGCAGTGCAAGGCGAGACGACACACCCTTGTCTCCCAGTGAACCCGATGTCCCTTTTAGTCGCCTTCTACGACAGGCAGGGGATACCGTAGCCGTATTCTACGAGCCCAGAACAACAGGCATTATCTCCTAACACAAGTTTAAGTTTAGTTGGTATTGTTACCAATGTTAGTAACATTTGTGAAAAAAATTGCTAACATTCTTTTTAAAAAAATATGATAAGGTATTTATTATAAACTTACTACAAAATTACTTCTAATCTATTATCAGCAAGCGGTACTAATGATTTTAATGACGTCACATTGTAAAGTTTTAAAACACGCGGCAGTATTAAAGGTCGACGAAAAAATAAAATTCACAATTCAGTGCAAATTTAGTTGCAAAGCTAAATCGGGTACTAAAAAATCCGCATAAGGCTCAAAGCAAATGTTTTCTTTTCAAAATTTCCCCCGGCATTATTTCGTCTGAATAATTTACGCTACATGTTATACTTTTTCGTAGCTGCAGCGGAATAAATCGTTTACCGACGGCACGCTTCAAAGGGAAATAAAGAAATATGCAAGGAGCAAATCAAAGTTCTAAAAATTAAATGTTTGCGTAAATCGACTGAGCTATTTGTCGGTTCTTTGGAAGTTAACTCTCAGGTCTGTCATTTGGGACGGTTGACAGGTACTAAACACTTTGATTTTGCTCGTACTTGACATTCTTGCCCAATCCACATTCATACATTGACTAAACTTCTCCATACATTATTAAGCGTCTTTATTTTCATTGGAATTTTCTAAATTATGGATTTTTGTTAGTTTTGGTAATTTACTAGTACATTTATCCCACTGACACTGACACTGACAGTCCAATATTGTTTTTGCTAATTATTTAACCCCTAAATAATGACATCTTCCAATAGGCCGATACATTTCAGTAAATTAATCAATATCAAATAATTATATGAAAATAAAATCAAACAAAAATTACACATCAAAAATTTAATTTGTAGATTACGGGTTTGCCGCAGTGACAGTTGAACTGTAGGTTGGTTTCTTAGTGAAATGTCAATGGTAAATACTAGACTCGAGGCTCAGATTTACTTGCAAGTATATACTGTATATACGTGATCGGGCTTGAAGAAGAAAGTAGACCTACTTCTTGAGGCTGGGTTTGTGAGGTGGCAGCTTGAATTCCCGGCCCCCAATGTTAAGTCGATATAACTCGTCCTTCCGCCGGGGGACGAGTAGGTTCCCCACCAGTAAAACATAAAAAAACCCTCTTCGGCAGAAGGTTTTTTTTATAGTTTTAATTAATGTTTTTATCTTGTTATACCTATTATGTTTCTGTGTTCTTGTGTCGATTTTTTTCTATTCTAATCAATAAAAATACATATATTATATATAGATACAGATATCAAAGCCGTTAAAATCTTGTTATTTTCTCAAAACTGTTGTGATCAATGTATAGATAGATGATTTACCCACAATTGGAACTTCGTTAGTAGCTACCGTCTAGAGTCTACATAATGGTCACTGTTGGCTAAGGTTCTTTTTTAATCAAACACTTTGCAATCAGTCAATGGGATGCGCCGTTGACTAAAACAAAGCGATAAATTAAGGCAGGAAACGGGAGGCGAACGCTTGCCGCTCGTATTGAAAGATTTACTTCCTCTGTTTAATTGCAATAACGGCTAGGCACGTTGGTATCGTATTTTTCTTTTTACACTCCGCCTCTTATTGCCTTCAGGCCGTTAAATAAATTTATGACGCCCGACAAAGTTCAGCCCACTTCGGCAGATCCTGTGATAGGTTACAAGTATACTATAGTATATTATTATAAAATAAAAAACCGATTTCATATCAAGTCTACGCCATATATATCTTGTGACAAAAATTGTAAACGACTTTCCATCAGTGAATTAAACGATACTAGACATGGACATGCCTCATTTATTTTGGAAGAACATACAGAAGAAGAGACAGTACAGATTTCGGTAAAGAGGCTTAATACTAGGATACTAATAGGATTTTAAGAGTTCTTATTATATTTTCGGAAGCCTTGGCAATAATTTTCTAAATCAGTGTTATAATTAATGGAATTATGAGTGTACAAAAATAAAAGAAAAACCTAATTGAGGATCTTTTGGAAGTCCGTTGAAAATTAGGTGGAAATGCGAAAGAGAAATAAAAAGCTTGGTCTCAGGTGCGTAGTTTTGCGTTGGCCGGCTTGTGGGATTACCTCTTGACTCGCGGTTAAACGGCCGGGTCGCTAATAAAAGTTTCTTAACGCTCATAGTTTTCGCCGCCCATCCTGCGGCCTCGAATTTCCCTCTCGGAAAGTTTTGTCGGCGGACTAGTTTTGTATCGCATTAGACGGACCCGGGCAGGTGGGATTTCGTCATTACGCCAGACTTGATGGACTGGACCCGACATTTTATAGTGATGGGATGAGTATGCACTCACTTTTGTTTTATTACCAGGTCTAGCTTAAGCGGGAAGTTTTATTATTATATCCGTAAAAGAATAACAGAAAGTCACATTAGCGCTCGGCTGCCTTAAAACTGCCGATCTAATCTAAAACAAGAAACAAACACGCCTAAATAACAATAAAATTCTAATAAAAACTTTGTGCACGCAACCGAAATTGTGTTGGGAAAATTGACCAAATTATTATTTATGACTGGAAATTAAAACAAGGCATTATGGAATATTACTTCCCCCTCTTAACAACAACTCGCGTTAGGATGCTTAGTACGTGATTGCCACCATCTTTTTTAATTTGAGATACGTAAACAGCATTCTAAATTTTATTTCATATGTTTCTATTTATTATCATTATCCAATGCAGTGATCGAAAAAAGTTCTGGCAATTATTAATAAGTGATAAAAACAAAGCAAGAAATGTACTCAAAAAGTAGGACAACAACTCAAATAGCGAAGTTCTAGGACACATTGCAAGACCCAAGATAATTAAGTTGGAAGACCTTAACAGAGATGGGAAGAGGATATCAGAGAAATATTTGGAACTGAATTAAGAAGACCAAAAGACAAACTAACTTGACGTGAGAGCGTTATTTTATATTATGTTATGTATATGTTTCTTGAGAAAATCACATATTTTGTTATTTACCTAAAGAAAAGTTGTATAGAATTCATAAGGGATAGATACATAGATACATCCTTTTTTGCTCACATCTATGTAACTAAAAATGAATCGCAGAAATGTATGCACGCGCATAACTTCCTAACTACTGCACCAAATTGGATGATTCATACATTTTTATGTTTGTTATTTTAAGAACAAAGTTTGTATATGAAAGAAAATAAAAGATTTTTTTAATTAAAATCAGATTTTGCAAAATCTAATTAGGTATGGAAAGTGGAAGTAAGAAAAGTGAGTAAATGGAAAGAGTGACGTTAATTTCTTCAGCCAACGAATGACAACTTCTAACAGGCCATTCGTCATATTATAAATGTCAATCATAGAATCCCGTCTGGTTTAAATCGAAACTTCATTGAGGTTCTACTACTAACTATTATCAAAAAATAAGGCGGTACAAAGCTTGCCGGGTCAGCTATTTTTTAAATAAGTACGGTCAGTGAAAGTAAAAATTAAACTTCTAAAAGTAGGCTAGAGCGGCCTTATCGCTATGAGCGATCTCTTCCAGGCCGGGAAAGTTAAAAATAAATAAACAGTAGAATAATAAGAGAAGTGAAGAATAAATAACAGCAAGAATTGTTTATAAAAAGGACAGAGCTCTATTGATAATAGACAAAAAGGCTTCGTTATTAATATTATAATCAAAAACATAGCAAGACATATGTACTGCCCAAACGACAATACGTAAGTTGATTGTATAATCTTCAACCAGCATCGTTCACGTCTGGCTTGCGGTCACGTAAAGCTGCGTATACGATAATAAGAGGCCCTAACTAACCTTTTTTTTTTTTTTTTTTTTTGTTTACGCGGGGAATCGAGTTATTAACCATCCTCCGGTACCCTGGGTGGGCCCGGAGGGATGTGTGGGACTCGGCCTGGGCAGCCCATACCCACTAAACCTACCGCGAATGCCATCAGCCGTTATGAGCAGGGTGTCCCGGATCTGTCAGCGACGGGGACGCAGCTTGACCGGCCACAGTCTCAGCAAGACCGGACTTCACCCTCGAAGGGGACTCCTCCGGCACTCAGAGAAGTCCCGACGACGCCGAAGAAGCATGCTGGGGCCAGGTTCCCATCCTGGCCCCGCTTCGATTGATGGGCAGCGAGAGGAGACGTTTGAAACGTCCCCTGCGCACCCCGACTCGTCGCCTGCGGAGGGAGGGGCCCGGCTCCCCTCCCTGAGCCCGCCTCGTCAGCCTCCTTCTGAGACATGACTGTCTCGCAGAAGGAGGCGACTGCCGATCAAGACCTGCCACTCCGTACCATCGCAAGTGCGAGGCTCGGAAGTGACAGGTCTACCGATAGCCCGGATGCCAAATCGTGACGCTGTGCTGCCCATCTCGGGCACACCTCCAGGGTGTGCTGGGCAGAGTCCACCACAGCGCCACAATCGTGGCACCGCTCATCAGCCACCCGACAGGCCGTCCGACACAGGTAGTCCCCGAAGCAGCCATGCCCGTGAACACCTGTGTCAGACGGAAGGTGAGAGCTTTGCGCCTTCTGCGCATCCATCGCTCCAGGACCGGGCGCAGAGCACCAGTCGTACGAGTCCCGTACGGGTGATGCGCCAGGTCCTGCTCCCACCTCCGGCAAAGTGCCACTTCACCCAACCGACGGATCCGCCGGACCTCTTCTGGCAGAGGGTTCTCCGAGGGCCCTCCTATCCGAGACATAGTCGGACACCTCGGCTAGAACCCCCGCCACGAGCTCCCACGGCGGATCGCCGGCAAGCGAAGTGGCTGCCGCCCACGAGACCGTACGGTACCCCCGGATGACCCTTATCGCGACAATCCGCTGCGCCTTGCGCAGCTGCGAGCGATTGCCGCGAGATAGGTCACCCGCCCAGATGGGGGCACCGTGCGGTGGCCACTCTCCGACGGGCCCGGAGTATAGCCGCCTGCACGCCGCGCTGGGTCCTCCGAGGTTCGGGAGGAGTCTTCCCAGCGCGGCTGCCGTCCTCAGGACCTTCGGCCCCAACTGTGCGAAGTGGGGTCCGAAGGTCCATCCTCCATCGAGGTGAGTCCCAGATATTTCATCTGGGAGCTCACCTCACTCTCTCCTCCAATGAGGAGGGTGGCACCCGGAGGGGTCCCTTACGCCCGGCCCTGCGGAAGAGGAGGGCTTCGGTCTTCTCCAGTTTGCGAAGCCCCTAACCTCTTTATGCGGCTGACGACGAGGTCAACTCCGACCTCCGCCAGCCGCGCCGCCTCCTTGTACTCCTTTCCCCGGGAATATACGAGGGTGTCATCTGCATAACAGATGACACCCATCCCGGGGAGGAGACGGCTCCGCAGGACCCAGTCGTAGCCGATGTCCCACAGAATCGGCCCCAACACCGATCCTTGTGGGACACCGCGCTCGGCTTGTCTCCACTTCCAAGACCCCCTCCGGTCCTCGTATGCCACCCTCCTCTGGGAGAGGTAGGCGCCCAACAGTCTCCTCAGATACAGGGGCGCTTCAAAATATTCAAGTGCCGCCTGTATCACTGTATGAGGGAGACTGTTGAAGGCATTGGCGATGTCCAATGACACCGCCAGCACTACCTCTCCCCGACGCCCCGCCTCTTCCGTCACCGCCCGCAGGCGTCGGAGGGCATCGACGGTCGACCGGCGAGCCTGAACCCGAATTGAAACTCGAAGAGTTTCGGGCCCAGGCCTTCCTCAATATGCCGGACGAGGCGGCGAGCCACGACCCTCTCCAGGGCCTTGCCAGCCTCGTCCAGCAACACGACCGGTCGAACCGCCGAAGCCGAGTCCGGGGCCGACTGTCCTTCGGGAGAAGACACAGCCGACCCTCCTTCCAGGCCCTCGGAACTGCCCCGACCGCAGACAGCGGTCGAACAGCTCCCTGAGGGCCTGACCGAGGTGCACGAGGGAAAGGGCCAGAACCTTCCGTGCACCCCGTCAGACGGTGCCCTCCGCCTACTCTGGAGGCAGGTCAGAACTGCCTCCATTTCGGTCTCCGTGACGGGTTGTGGCGGGACGTCTTCGACGTCCGGCGTCTGCCGAGCCATCCTGGGGGGAGTGAAGCCCGCAGGGGCGTCGGGGAAGAGTTCCCCGACTATCCTCCCCAGGAGCCCTGGCTGGATCACTCTGGTGAGAGGGGCCGACTGGGTGCGGAGTTTCTCCCGCACCCGCACATATCAGTCGGCCCCAGGGGTCTCTTTCGAGACCCTCCACCATGTCCAGCCAGGCCTACTGGCTCGGCAGATGGCCAGCTGCAGGATCTTTTTCTTCTCCACGTAGATCCTGTACAGCCGGCCATCTCTCTCCACATCCTGGGGTCGGCGCCGCCTGCTTCGGGTGTAAGCCCTTCGGGCCCCGTTACAGGCGACGCGGAGGTCGGCAATCTGTGTCGACCACCAGAAGACCGCCCGCTTAGGGGGGGGACGTACCACATAAGGCATGGCCGCTCTGCAGACGTTGTGAAGAACGTCGCAGAAGCGGCCAGCCGCATCGTCCACCCCCATCATCGGTCGGCGGAGGCCCCAGCGGCCGACAATTGCCGCCTCTATTGCCAGTTCCCGGTCGAGCTTGGTGAGCGCCCAACGCGGGAACCGGCTTCGACCCCAGGATTTAGACGCCGGACGTCCGGAGGTTGGAGACACCTCGAACCTTATGTATTTATGGTCCGAGAGTGTCTCCACCTCCGTCTCAACTCTCCATCTTCCACTTGCCGTGCGACGGCCGGAGTGGCGAACGACAAGTCCACCACTGAACCTCCCGACCGCCGCACGCATGTGGGCTGTCCCCACATTGAGTAGGGACAGCCCGGCAGCTAGCGCCCACTCCTCCACCTCCTCCTTTGGGGTTCGTGCGGGGTTTCCTGCCGTGGACTTGGCATTGAGGTCCCCAACACGAACACCTGGAGAGGCGCTAACTGCCCTACCACCGGCCCAAGAGCGTCGAGAAACCGCTCAAGGGCCGGCAGGTCGCGATTCGGGGAGAAGTAGACTCCAACTAGAGCCACCTCTCCCCGAACCGCCGCCACGGCACCCGTGGCCCCTCGCTTTGGGGACGAGGGCGGGCCTACTCCAGGCCTCACGGTGATGGCAACTGAGCCGTCCAGATCCCCACCCAATGTGGTAGGGAGGGGACAAAGTACGGCTCCGCCACCACCGCGAGATCGACGCCCCACTCCGCCATGGACTGCAGGAAGAGATCCTGCGCCGCAGCGGAGTGGTTGGCGTTCGCCTGGAGTAGGTTGAGATGTCTGGCCATTAGCCAGACATCTCAACATCCCTTGAGCTCCCGGCCCGTTGGGGTTGGGCGGGGAGCTTTCCACGGGTGGATGGGGGGCGGCACGACATGCCCCCCATCACGTGGCCGGCAGGTTTGCCTGCGTCGGCACAGACTGCGCAGTGCGGCGCCGCTGAACAGCCGGCGGCCTTGTGGCCCTTTTGACCGCAGCGATAGCAAAGGTCGCTGCGGTCGACCTGATGGGGGCACGTGCCGGCCACGTGCCCCAGACCCAAGCATCTGAAGCAGTGCTTGGGTCTTGGCTCCAAGTAGTGGAGGTGCACCTGGCTCCACCCCACCGTCACACTACCCAGCAGCAGCTTCTTCGCCGCTACAGCCGGGCACTCGACGAGGGCAGAGCCCATGCCGCGCGGGCCAAAGCCATTGCGCATGCTCCGTACTATGACCTGCGCGGCCGTGCACCCCCTCTTGGCCCTAACTAACCTTGTTAGCCTTATTTATGTGTGTGTTTAGGATGTTAGGCGCAGGGCTGCCGATTGCAATGTTCAGATTAAGTCAAAATATCTAACTGTTAAGCCTTGTAGTTATCAATATCCCCTGCCAGAAGGCGATTAAAAGGGGCTACGGGTTCACTGGGCGACAAAGACCTTTGTCTTCCTTCAAAGGGGACCCGGGAAGAAGGCGACATCGACTGGCCTGTATCGCCTTGCACTACGAGGACACAGGGGGGAGGAAGTAACCTCCCCATCGGGACGTCCTAAGAGCACAGTGTAGAGGGGTTCCGATGCGTTCCTCTCGAGATCCCGGAGCCCCTCACCATGCACCGAGGAATGGCCACCGAGGGGTTTTTAGTGGGTAATTTTTTTTATTTTTTATCTTGTTGATTTCCTTCAGTCAACAAAAAAAAATAGCTAGATATCTAGATATTCAAACTTCTTCTTAACCGACCCTATATTTTTGCTCACGGCTATATTTTGATGTATACTAAAAATTCACTCGCTTATAAGTAAATTAATCTATCTAGTATTTACTCATTAAATATCATAAATAATAGATAATTTATAATTACGTATGTATTTACAAAATAGCCGTAAATAACACAATGAAATCATTTTATAATTTATCAGCAATTCTTATAACGTAAAACCCTTCTATTGTATGTACTTATACATTTTTGAATGACGCTTTGGTAACATTTTTACCCGTGTCAGAGCTGTCCCATACGCTGTTAGGAAGGGTTAAAATTAACATTCGCCAGATTTGATGTGGCATTCTATTGGCTTAAATCCTCACGTGGGAAAGTTGAGAAGTGCGGACGTCCGTAACTTCGCTAATGTTAAAATAATGGACGTGTCCAGTAGACCCTTGCATTTCGGATTACGGTCGAGGTGAGTTAGAATATGTCCACTATATTACACTAACGGCACACGATAGCAATTTAAACATAGGACACATTTTAAAGATTTTCTAAGGTTAAGAGTAATTTTTATTTTATACTCATTAAAATATAACACATACTCCAATATATAATTACTTTTACGTTTTTGAAAGTTGAAGTTACAGCCAGTACAATAATATGTCCCACTGTTGGGCACATGCCAATTTTATCGGAAAACTATCAAGATATTGACATAGCTAACCTTGAATAAATGCTTGTGTTTGAATCTAAGACCTTACGTTTTGCACACCGCACTACAGAACTATTAAACTATTGACGCGAATAGAACCGTTTTCTACTTAAAGTGCCTCTCCAGTAAGTTAAGTTATTTAAGATATTAAGGTATAATACAAGTGTGTTATGCTTTGGAATGTTAGTTATGTTATATTTTATATTATGATGAGATTTTTAAGTAATTTTAAAGCAAGTTTTAAATTTAAAGAAAATAATAACCATTATTTATGAATAGTTACATCTACTCTTACCGTAAGAGTAAACGAGATGCCAAAAAAGTAACAGTAACAGAATAATACCCGCGATACGGAAAAAGACGTACAGGAAGGAAAAAAAATAGATGGGAAGATGATCTGCCCAAAGTTGGAGAAGAACAGCTATAATCAGGCAAATGTGGAGGAAACTTGAGGAGGCCTATGTCACAAGACAGCCTGACCTGGTAACACAACATACTGAAAAAATAGAAATAAGTATAGTTTTATATTTTATTATATCCATAAGTTGTAGCGCGAAGGTCGCACCACGCGTCCTCTCTATAGTATGAACTACGGCACAGAGACTTAGACTCTGACCGTGGGGCTAGTCCACAAGCTGAAAGTCGCAGAACGAGCGATGGAAAGAGCTATGCTCGGCATTTCTCTAAGGCACATGTGCCAAGTAAAAACGATAGATGGAAAAGAAAACTCTTGGAATGGAGGCAGCGCATAGCTGGAGAAGCGTAGGCTGCCCTCCTCCCGATGGACCTACGATCTTATAAGGATAGCCGGAAATGGCTAAATGCAGAAAGCGGAGGATCGTATGTGGTGGGGAAGGCTTATTTTCTGCAGTGGTGACGATGATATAAATTGTACAAAGGTCAGAGTCAATAAAGGATTTAAATCATCAATTTTTAATTTTATTTATTTTTACATAATACATACACAATCTTCCTTTGTTTACAAAGAAAAATTTCATAACACAATAAATTTGTCCGCTCGAATTGAACGAAAAAGGTCACATTGGTCGAGTGGTAGAGGGAAAAATATTTTATTTGATAACCTAAATAAAAATGTCCAAACAATAACCTGCTTACCGATATAAGAGGAGATTCCACAAACTCGCCTATCTGCGAGATCGGCGAGATATGAAAGAATTACTAAGAATCCTGAACACTCGTTAACTCAGTTGTCCCATGTCGCCGTCCTGAACGTGGCCAAACAAAATGTAATTTTCCCCGAAGCGCTCTCTTACGTGACCCGGGAAAGATATAATGCTTTTATGAAATTATTTCAGCTTTTATAACTTACTGCTACGGACATGTCCAAAAAATTAACGGCTCAAGAGGTTAAACGGATTACGCCGCAAAGTTGCTAATTTACATTAATGTTTGTTTGCCATTTAAATATTTCAATAAAATTTTGAATAAAGTATTATTATTATTTATTTTTCTGAGTTTCTCTTTCTCGAAGCCAGAGAGTTTCGGCTTTTAATGAAAACCACGGGCGTACGCCAAGTGGGTTTCATATTTAATGGTTGTCTACGGCAGCTAAATCGTCCTGCAAGAACTTCCGAACAATAAACTGGTTATGAAGTTTCTTGCAGTACATTGTCCTGATTCTAATTTGGTAACGTAAAAGTATTTGCGCATGATAAATAGGTTTGTTTCATCATATATTATTATTATTATTTTATTTTGACAGTTAAGCCCACCATAAATGAACTAAAAAGAATGATGAGTTGAAAGATGAAGAATGAAATGAGGAAATAAGTAGGTATTCGATCCTGAACAAGTTTTATCCCTTTCCTTTTTTCATTCTTTTTTCAATCGACTTCAAATAAGTTGGAGGTTTTCAATTCGTCTGTTTTGATGTTTGTTACCTTATACCTTTTTTTAGGTCCAATTCTGATAATAGCGTTCATGAGAAAACCATACGACTGTTAAATTCGCATCAAGTATGTGCTCGACAAATGGAAGAATAAGTCAATATCACGACCGAGCCGATTTCGATGATTCCAATATAAAAGGATGCACTTTAAGAGTAGTTTGATGCTACTTTGGTTAGGTTCTGATTAATTTAATTTCGCAATATTCCTACGATAATTCGGAAATACAAAGAGGGCGCCCGCGCGTAATAGCATTTACCATTTAATTCGATTTGAAATCAGTTTTGTTTTAGCTCGTAAATATACACTTGTGAGCGAAAATAAAGGGTCGGTTAAGAAATTTTGAATATTTCGAAAGATAACTGAAATAAATTGTGCATGATAGACAATTAAATATCCTTAAAATAATATAAAATATTTTTATTAATTTATTTATATTTTATAAAAAACAAACGTAAACTTGGATAATTAACAGTATTTTTCATTAAATTTTAGTACTTAGTGTAGCCAAGTTGTCTACCATGCACAATTTATTTCAGTTAGAACGTCTTTATCTTCCGAGATATTTCTTAACCGATTTTTGCTCACGGCAATACTTGTTTATGTCTAGGCGCATGACTTTTCAAATTCGTGCAATCGGAATATAGACCATAATTATATTTTTATACGTAAAAAAATCAAGTTGGTCACTATATGGGTAAATTTTATGTTTATTTTAAATACAAAATAGAACACTAAATGATTCGTTTGTTTGATGCAATTTGATAGAAAAATAACACGATTATATTCACTCGGTGAACCTCAATCATTAACGAAATATCCCCTTAGCATCTTTATGTGGTGCGCGGCGATAAAGTGACCCCTGTCATTTTAATAATCTCCTGGTAAAATGTCGCTTACCATTTCTGTCTGCTACATTTAAGTTTATCAGAACTGTATTAATTCATTATACAAACACTCACGACCTCGGAGGGGTAGGCAGAGATCGACGACTTAGTATGATTCTGAAAACCTCTTTCGAGTCATTCACATCCATGCATCTGCACTTACATTATCGTTGGCTAAGGGTATTCTTTACCTCCCCTTTTATAATATTTCATCAATCGATATGCCTCCTTCAAAGGCGCCCTCTACGGAACCCGCCACAAACTTCCGCGTTTTAAATTTAGTGTCATTCCTTCCTCATTCATTCTTTCTAAATGTCCGAATTACCGAAGCATAGATAAATACTTTATTGGACCAAAATTCGTGTGCAAGCATACCTTTCTTGAATCTAGTCACTTAATCCTCTATACTAGCTAGTCTAGCTACACTTATCATGCAATTCTTAAACCTGTCATTCAGTCACACCTTGTACACTCCGTAATGATCTCTTATTGATTTCTAATTTAAATACATCTAAGATCAGGTTAGGCGTAAGTCCGTTTGCTCTTTTCATATTAAAAAATGAGATTGTTTTAGTAACTAATATTTAGTGGTAGGAATACTGCAGTAATTCTACTGTTACACGAATGGTTTGATATGATCGGAGAAGTAATACGACTTCGCGGAATACCGATGTGAAATGTGTTATTTTACCCCGTGAGTGAGGCGCCGTTCCAACTCTTAGTAATTATGATTTTTCAATAACACAAAGATTCGTTATTACGTATAGAAGTATCCATATAATAAAACCTCCCCCGAAGCTACTGAAGCCCTGGTACAGTCTATTGTGCTAAGATTAACTGTGAACCATCTGTTGCCCTATAATAGCAAAATATCTCATATTGCTATTAAATAGATTACTAGCCCGGTCGTATGCTCGATAAAAAGATCGTATATCAACAAGATTTGTTATCCGTTAAATATTTTATACATTTGAAATTTCAATCTGTGTATCGGTTTTTTCTCTCGTCTATCGTCTGTATGTTTCTTTATGTTTCTTACCTCATAACCTTCGACTTGGTGGGCCGACTATAATAATTCTTTTTTAAATTTGAAAGCTGGTATTTCCAGTGTGACTCCATTTCAAATGTGGTCTTATTCTGACAAAATCATCCATGAGAAAATCATATAACTCTTAATTTTGTATTAAGTATATGCGCGACAAATGGACGAATAACTAAATATCTCGCCGACCGATTTCGATGATTCATTTTTAATTGGAATGGTTGTAGTTGTAACTCTAATAGTTTGGTACGGTTCAAATTCTATTTCGTTATATTCCTACAATAAATTGGAAATATAAAGAAGGTGTCCACGCGTAATAGCGTTTAACATTTTTTGACATTATTTTAAAAAAGTACGTTCTTTTGCAAACTTGAAGCTTTCCTATTTTAAGTCGGTTGAAAAGGGGGAATTTACGAAAACTTAACCAGAGAAAAAGTATCATTATTAAATTATTCCTTTTAGCTTCAGTTGAAACTTAAATTCTATATTTGCAAGTATCTTAGTGTATACAGGCTCGGGCCGCACTCTCGCAGTCTTATCAAACTTCCGTCGTTATGAAATAAATGTCGCCCGATTATTTATGTGCGGGAGAGGGCGCATCGCGAGATTGCCCTTCCGATTGTGACACCCCAATTGAAACAGATATTTTACACGAAATTCAGCTAAATTATCATTTGGCAACGATTTGTTTCGTTCACACCCCATTGCTCTCACCTTATTTATCAGTAAGTATGAACACGTTTTATTTATTGATCACTAGCGTACTCAGCCAACTTCGCCGTGCTAGATTTTGATATATTTTATTTAAACAATAAATCATCTTTACATCATTAAATATTTAATTGAACTTTCACAATTTATTAAATTATTCATTTCTCTCCGTATTCATTCTCTTCTCGAGCGGGTGAAGATCATTACCTACACCCATTTCTGTAAATACAATATCATACCCGTAGTAGTAGTATCATAGTAAATAAAGATAGTAGATAAAGCTGTATATGACAGTTCAAAAAGATGAGTGCTCATATCGTCACCAAACTTTACAGGATTACTTGCCAAGTTAATCTAAAGAGTCCCTGAAAGTTTCATTGAAATCGGTCAAGCCGTTTCGGAGGGGTATGGTAACTAACATTGTGACACGAGAATTTTATATACAAGATCTACTTATATATAAGTTTATTGTATATACTCTCTGCCCCTGGGGCTTGTGCACCTCAGAGCTAAGCTGTAACGAACCAGAACACAGATAACTCTACTAAACCATAAAATAATCTGCAATTAACTTGTCCAACATCTTTCCACTGGCAAAAGAAACTTTGAAAAAAAAAGGAAATGGAAAACTTTAAGTTAATTAGAAAGGATGTTGTATGTCGCCGTTAATTTAAATTAAAAACGATCCTCTCATCTTCAAACTAATTTTATATAATTTGCGAGGAACTCTGCCCGGGAAAGGCTTGAAGCTCGTAAACGGTCCTGCCTTAGACTGTTTCCCTCCAGAATAGTACAATCAGAGCTTATGCATAAATTTGAATTTTCAATTAAGAATACTTTGAAGAAAATTTTATTAGATATAAAGAGAAACCTTTGGTCGCTTAAGACGAAATACGGAGATGTTAAAGAACAAAGAAATCACTAAAGTATATATTGATAGATAGAAATACATAATGCTTTTTAAATAACACTCATCGAATATGACTTAATAATAAAAAGGTTTAAATAAAAATAGACTTTCACTAGATAGCCGGGTCAATGGTCAGATACAGAAGGCAGTACTTCTGGACACGGCACGCATCGTCAGGAGGTTTCTCTCTATGTCGCCCTAACTCCGGTTTGTTATACGGGTTTATAATAGGTTGCTTGGCCCTTCTTCGTTGCCGGCAGCACAGACTAGGTTAGGTTTTTATCAGCCCTGTAGTTCTGGGCTCTCAAGAATAAGACTACGGTATCCCCTGTTTGTCGTAGAAGGCGACTAAAAGGCCTTGGTTCACTGGGCGACAAAGGTGGGGTCTTTGTCGTCCGCTAAGGTGGACCCGGGAAGAAGGCGACATCGGCTGGCCCATGTCGCCTTGTACTGCGAAGGCACAGGGTGGAAGGGAGTAACCTCCCACCTCCACCCCTGGGACGTGCTCTCCTTGAGCACAGTGCAGAGGGGCTCCGGTGCGTTCCACTGGAGATCCTTGAGTCACCGAGGAAACTTAAGGTTTAAAATTTAAAGGTTTTTTTAAACCTTTAAAGGTTTAAAATTAAACCTAAGGTTCAAAAATAAATAAACAAGTGTAATTAAATCGTTATAATATGGGCATACATTTTGTCATGTGATTGAAACGGAATCTTATTGGTACATTTTATTGTTAATACGCTATCGATCTACAGAGCGTAAGGTCTGGTTTTAATCTTGGTTAGCACTACTGTCCCTATAGAATAAAATGTACCTTACATGGTGACTATAAGATGGGTTATGAGTGTGGGTTCCGATTGTTCAATGGAAGAGTTACCTTATCACGTGGTACTATCGTGTCTTATACTGAAGCCCCTCCAAGCGCCTATCTATGTCTATGATAGACTTCTAGTCTAAATAATCATACTTTCAAAAACAACCTTAACATCGATGATGAGGTAACAAACAATTCTTAATAAAACTATTTATTATAAGTCTATTCCAATGCCGTCTCTGTCCATTTCGCCGGCTGCACCCTAAAACGCCTGAAAGGCGTTTGCGAGATATCTTAAATGAGTTTCGTTATCTTCAGCAAAGAAAATGCGATTAATAGTTAACAGGGATCCCTGCAGGCGTTAAGCATTTACTTTATCATTTAAATAGTATTTACTTGCTTCATCTAATCGTGTTTCTTTTTTCAAGAGAATTAATATAATTAGACCATTAACTTTTCAGATAGCTACACCCTCTACAGAGTTTATGTTGTAACACCAATTGGCTCATAATATAGACATAACTTTATTTCTGCAACAAATTAGAACAGCAAATCACAACAAATCAAAAGCAAATTACAGAAATAAAGTACATTTTTTAAATTGTTCTACAATGGGCGCCCTTTACCAATCAACCTTTGTATGGGCAGGAAATATACAATCAAAGCATTTTAACCAAACTATACATACATACCATGATTATGAAAATTATGACTATGATATGTAAATAGACTGGAATAGTTTGCCCGTCTCTGTATTTCCCTCCGATTATATTGTGCGGTGTTTTCATGAGTAACGATGAATAGGCTAAAGCTAAAGCTAGTCTTATAACTTGTAGGTCTTGTGTAATAAAATAGTCCAATAATAACTACACTCGCTTTATTCGGACTGTATAATGTTGAACAAAAAATTATTTTACCGAATACCGTCCAACGGCGCGTGCTCACAATCTTTATACAAAATTAATTAGAAGTCAGATTTCAAACTAGTAAAGTTGTTAACTAGTAAATTATTATTTACAATGCCAAGTTTATGTGATGTTTGTTAGCGACATTTGGTCCTACTGAATATTATAATCTATAAAGTTAATGGACTAATATAAAAGTACTTAAGTTTAGTCAACTAAAGTACTTTTATCGGTTGTCGGCAACCAAGGCCGTTTCCGCTTCCGTCTTTGAAAGAGATGCATATACTAGAAATTTAGGATAAAAAGGAGAGGACTCTCTCTGTAGACAATCAGTAGATAATCACAAATAGTGTACAGTTTAGAACAAGTGAGTTATGCTGGAGGAAAAGCCCTTTACAAGTGAATCTCTGAACCAAAGTCAGTAAGTCTTTATTAAATTACCTCTAAGGCTCATGATGTATTGCTGTTAATAATATGATAAAAAATAAAATATGTTGTGTGCGATGTTGAGCAAGGTAGCTCACATGTTCAACTAAATTATTAATTATGAATTAAAGATAAGGTTCAGGTAAATCACTAAGATATCATTGGAAGTAGTTATTATGCATAGCAATAGCTGGGTGTCATGTGTTACTAGCTAACACTAGCGTCTTACCAACCAGGACTGCATTTCCACTTAACATCAGCTGAGATCGTGGTCAAGTACTTACTATTAATGTGGTTCACATTGATATTTACAACTTTTGTTGTTTATTAATTTCCTAGTACAAACTTAAGGTTATTTGGAATGGTTAAGAAGAATGTTTGTAATAGATGAGAAAAAAATATTGTTAAACAAAATAAAAAAAAAAAATATTACATACATTTGTTGATATAAAACGTCCATCTTATCAATTATAGAACAAATTGTAAAATTAATATAAACTCAGTGTAAGTGATTTAATTTGCAGAGCTTATAAAAGTTTTAAAATCTAAAGGGACCAAAAGCACATCAGCTTAATAGTTTTGCGTGGACAGACAACCGACGGGGAGTCGTGGAAAGTTCCCTAAGCACTGAGGCTTTATGCAAAAGGACCTGAGTCTATAAAGCGACCATAAAGGGTCCGCCGAACAAAGAATGCAAAGTGAGCTATGCCGTAAACTCGGCAGACCTCTCCGTGGTGCCCTTTACGATAGATTTATATTCATGACACTATCTCCAACGCGTAAAATTTCGGGCAATGGCGATTCGGTAGCAGGCATATGTAATTTTGTTTGAATAAGTAAAGAGGGAAAGGACAAAGGCCATTTGATCTTCCTTTCTGTCTCAGTTCGAATAGGGATAAATAACAGCATATGTGGACTGCATTATGCGATACTCCATAAATGGATTTTGAAGATTGTATTTCAGGGATGATATTGATTCATACTTTCTGAGAACGTGTTACGACTGCTAAGCAACACCGTGTGAACTCTGCGTTACATGATTTTTTGACGTGACAACGTCTTATAAATTGATGAATACTGGATGTAATTCGCGCAAAATGTCCCGTTACGCTCGAGCCGGGAATTGACGTTCAATAAGCGAGAGCGCAGTTTGAGAGAGATAGAGAACGCAAATTTGTGCTCAGTGAAGTGGAAAAAAAGATAGTTCAATAGGATACAATGAGGAAGACGATAAAAGATAAAAAAATGCTTTATAAATATGACTATCATTTCTTAAATAAATACTTCAATTTTGTTGTAATAAGATGTGTACCTAGGATACGTTGTTTGATAAATTTGGCGCTTTGCGCCTGGACACCTGCGATTTTTCTACATAAAAATACTGGCCAATAAAATGCTTAGTCATCAAAATAGAAACTCAGATGATTTAACTTCCATTATTTTTTCTCTATTTTTTTATAAACTTTATTATACTACACTTTTATTTAACCTATTACGTACCTAGTACGTCAAAAACATTAATAGCTTTCAATATCAAACTGAATTTGTAAGCACAACAGGTGCTTACGTTGGGATTCAGTTATAAAAAATTCGAAAGACAATATCGATTATGTTATCATTCGTTTAGCACATTATTTATTGTGTTATTTTGTGTGTTATATATCCTTATATAATTTGTTTATATCTAATAAAATTGTACGCGTATATATAAAATAAATATATTAATGCAAATAACAAATAATTTTTGTCCATATTTCTATTTATGTACAACTGAACAGCGTCCGCCTTTCGATACGTTTTTTTGGCTGAAAATCAGCACTGTCCTACACGTTTATATCATAGCACATGCTGACCCAACCCCTTTTCGTCGTGATGAAAAAAAAAGTTAATAAGTAATAATAGGACCAATGTTGTTGCATAATATTTAGCAACATAATAACAGGGGTCATATAATTTTAAAAAGGACCCGTTTTCGTCACTAGTTGTTATTTTTAATTTTTGTTGATTTTAATTTATTTTATGTTGTTTTTTTTTAACATTTTTATCCTTGTTTTGTTTCTTGTATTGAATAAATGTTTATTCTATTCTAGATTACATATTTCACATAAACATGACGATGATAATTTTCTCTGTAAAACAGTATAAAATCTAACCAGACTTATCTAATACATTTTTCAAAGCGGGGAACAATACGACGTCGTAACGCTGAGACGGGATTTAATTCGGACAGTGTTTTCATAAATATTTATACGCCGGTGAGAGCTGGAAATATGTTAAAGTATGAACCACTCCGGCAGCCGTGTGACAGCTACTGCGAAACGTACGAGCCTTGGTTAAATAAAAAAAAAAGTGCTCGCATGAACATTTTAAATAAGACATTATGTTGGCAACGTAAATAGAGACGGCGTATTTTTGTTCTACGAAAAACGCAGCCCTTTGTAAGATTTGTAAAGATTACTGAAAAGTAAAGGATCGTGCGAGTAAAACCCACGTTATGTTACTAAAAATTGTTTTCATTAAATTAACACACAAATCAACACATCTCTGCTAGGATGATCTACATAGGGGTAAAGGTCCTTCAGCCCTGTAGTTCTGGGCTCTCAAGAATAAGACTACGGTATCCCCTGCCTGTCGTAGAAGGCGACTAAAAGGGGCCTCGGGTTCACTGGGCGACAAGGGTGGGGGCCTTTGTCGTCCGCCAAGGTGGACCCGGGAAGAAGGCGACATCGGCTGGCCCGTGTCGCCTTGCACTGCGAAGGCAGAGGGGGGGAGGGAGTAACCTCCCGGGAAGAGCTCTCCTTGAGTACAGTGCAGAGGGGCTCCGGTGCGTTCCACTGGAGATCCCGGAGCTCCTCACCATGCACCGAGGAAGGGCCACCGGGGAGGTTTTAGTGGGTAAAAACCCCACATAACCGCCGCCTTCCCCCCAGAAGGCGGGGTATCTTTTTGAAGATTTCCTCCTCGTTAACAAAAAAAAAGTAAAGGTCCTTATTGAATAAATACTGAATTAAATGTATGTGACAGAAGTTTTTAGGAACTGATATTTTATCCTCAAAAGACTTTTCGATCTTTAAAGTCTAATTTGAAAATTGTTAAGTGATGATACCGATTTAATATTATTATTAATTACAAATTATTTTTTATACTTATATATATACTTTCTTATTGACATTGTTTTGTATTGTATTGTATGTAGTAGTTAAAGCATGTAGTTATACTAAAAGTTAATGCATGAGCGTTAGCAACAAGATTATCAGAACCCTGCCATTAGGGGTCACAAAAAAAAACAAGGCCACAGTGCTTCATTTTTTCAACCGACTTCAAAAAAGGAGGAGGTTCTCAATACGTATCGTGTATGTCTTTGTTATGTTTGTTATGAGGTACTTTCGGCTGAGTGAACCGTGATTCTTGTTTTAAATTGAAAACTGGCGGTTCCCATATGTTCCTATTTCAATTTGGCCCAAATTTGAAATGAGGAAACCATATAAGAATTCAATTTGCATCTAGTATGTGCACCACAAATTAACGAATAACTCAATATCATTCGAACGATTTCGATTATTCATTTTTTATTTGAATGTATTTCAAGAGAACTTTGATTAGACTTTGGTTAGGTTTTGATTAATTTGATTTCGTAATATTCCTGCAATAATTCGATATGAAGTCGGTTTTTGCTTTAGCTCGTCAATATACTTCTTATATTAATCACGACGCTGATTACAGATGGAATGTCCGTTTAGCTGGTATCGTTATAAAATAAAAACCGATCATTTTTTTAAATACTTAATTACACGTGTTGTTTTTTTATTAAATACGCAATGAATTTTAGCGGCGGTAAAATCCAGTTACGTAGATTCATTGCGTTATATTGCTTTACGTGACCGAAAAATGAATAATCCATTTTATGAACCGCGCTAAACATTAATCCAGCCGTCGTCTGATTTAAAATTCGCTATGCATAACGGCAACGATAATGAGTACTGACCACAAATTCACGCACTGCAAATGAAATCTTTACCAAAATGGTGAACCGTTTACCAGAACAACATCATTTTTATCTGTATAACCATAACTTATATTTAAATTGTGTATTCGATAAAGACAAAGTTCAATTCCGGCAGAAATAATTTCACTAAACAACTGTTAGAGTAGACAAACGAGTCATTTTGCCGTTACATGGGGACATTTCTTTCTGAAAAATCGTCTTGGTTCAGAAGGAAAATACCCAGCAATCCTGCGAGGATACGACAAAGACCCAGTGGGAGAAAGCAGCAGTTGACTTTGTAGTTGTGGGCTCACAGGGCCCTCTGCTCTTCGTTTGCAACTAAAAGTGACTGGGTTCATGGGCGATAAGAGAAGGTTGTTATAGTGAACCCATCATGAAGCACTATATATTTTTTAACGTTTTATTATACACCTGCTTAAATTTGGACACACGTATATACTTGTATGTGTATAAAATATTTTTATGGAGGAGCTAACGTCTAAGATACAAGCTTAGCCTAGTTTAGACGTTAGCCTCAGCCCTGTAGTTCTGGGCTCTCAAGAATAAGGCTACGGTAACCCCTGCCTGTCGTACAAGGCGACTAAAAGGGGCCTCGGGTTCACTTCGACAAGGGTGGGGGCCTGCGTCGTCCACCAAAGTGGACCCGGGAAGAAGGCGACATCGGCTGGCCCGTGTCGCCTTGCGCTGCGAGGGCACAGGGGGGGAGGGAGTGGAGGCTACTCCCTCCCTCTCGGGACGTGCTCTCCTTGAGCACAGTGCAGATGGTCTCCGGTGCGTTCCACGTGAGATCCCGGAACCCCTCATCATGCACCGAGGAAAGGGCCACCGGGGAGGTTTTAGTGGGTAAGATCCCCACATAACCGCTGCCTTCCCCCCAGAAGGCGGGGTATCTTTGTGAAGATTTCGTCCCCGTCATCACAAAAAAAAATAGGTTGAATATCATGTTATCTTAAAATCAAATTGCATTGAAGAGTAATCTAAAGTAGTTTTTAAAAAAAAATGAAAAAGTATTTTTAATTTTTTTTTTAATTATATTCTTATATTATAGCATAATAAGTGTTATAAGAGGATTTGACTCCTCTGGGCCATGATTCAGTGCAGAGCCACGAGTCTGCTAATCATTATAGTACATTCATTGACATAATAGGTCGATATTTCCTAGTTTCAGTAGTCTTTTAACAATGGCACGGAATATATTTTTTTGTCTAATAATTTTTACTAATATTCTAGTTAACCATTCCAACTAAACGTAAGCTTGTGCTAGGAGGTGGTTCACGTTAATAGTCCAATGGTGGATTAGAACCCACGACTGTACGTTTCACAGACTCTTACCTTAACCATTAGTCTATTGACGGTTGAGTGAATCGTGTATGTGTTAATATTTGACGTATATACTAATAATGGTTTGGTTGATATGATTATAATAGAGAGGTTTCACAATGAAATGTCACTGGCAAATAGCCTCGGGGTTATGCAGATGGGCACTAGACCCATCGAACTAGGATATTCAGTTGGACGTCCTGGAACTCCTCCCAAGTAAGCTGTATGCTAGTCTATTGGAGGTTTTTAAGAATGATTTACAAATATAAAATAGATCAGAGAATGAGTAAATAATAGACTTGTGTGGAATGGAAGTACAGCTTATACAATTCGAAATGAAATAGAGAACATGACGTCTTTGAAGAATTGCGCCCGTTTGATCTGTCTTTAGATATACTCGTAATTGTAATTTACCTGCGTGAAACACGTTAAAGGAGACGTGGCGTAAACGTAATGAAGTTACTTTGTGTTCGCGAAGTTGTTATTAAAGTAAATGATATAATGGTAATAATTTTATGCTTATGAACAGTTACCTTCCCTCATTTTTGTATTAAGAAAGGCTTCAATTACAAATTATGTATAGCGCATAAAATTATCCAAGGCACGGATAAAAGGATAAAAATTATGACTTAACTATGTATAAAAACAAAATGTTTTCATTGGAATTTGTAAGCAAAGATCATATCTTCCTCACTTATTTCACTTCATTGAACACATATTATACATAAAGACATATATAATATTTATAGATGAAGATAAAGACAGTAAAGACTCACGCACTCCTGTAGAGCAGAAGTGCATGAAGTGGTTCGGTGTTACGGCGGTTACTTAAAAAGAGAGGGTTTAACTGTTTTCCCACTCGATGTCTTCACGACCTCACTCCCAACTTGACCATTAATCAGGCCATAGACAAAGGCATGGCTAGCTGAGGCCATAGATAAAAAGCCCTGTAGTTCTGGGCTCTCAAGAATAAGACTACGGTATCCCCCGCCTGTCGTAGAAGCCGACTAAAAGGGGCCTCGGGGTCACTGGGCGACAAGGCTGGGGGCCTGAGTCGTCCACCAAGGTGGACCCGGGAAGAAGGCGACATCGGCTGGCCCGTGTCGCCTTGCGCTGCGAGGGCACAGGGGGGAGGGAGTAACCTCCCCCCCCGGGACGTGCTCTCCTTGAGCATGGTGCAGAGGGGCTCGGGTGCGTTCCACGTTGAGATCCCGGAGTCACTCGTCATGCACCGAGGAAAAGGCCACCGGGGAGGTTTTAGTGGGTAAGAACCCCACATAACCGCCGCCTTCCCCCCAGCAAGCGGGGTATCTTTCTGAAGACTTCCTCCCCGTCAACAAAAAAAAGGCCATAGATAAAGCGCTGGTATAGATGACATTGATATTTAAACAACGTCAATCGGTATCAGAGTCTCGTGGAAGGTTATTCTCTAATACCTCTGCTAGAGTTCTAGAGGAATGTGTGTTTTTATTAGCCCTACTATGACGTCTTCAACGAATGCGACTCCGATGCGAAGCGAGTGTAGGCATACGTTAAAAATGAAGATTTTAATCCGCTTCTTTACTCTAACTAAAATATATTTGTAGCAAGAGGTTATTTTATTGGATACAACATTTTATTTTTATACTTCCTAAGCAAGTTCTTGACGACGATCCCACCTGTTGTTAAGTGGAAATGCAGTCCTGAATGGTAAGGCGCACTAGCTTAGTAAATGCCTATCACTGTACTCTTGAAAATACCCACATTGTCATCGGAAGGAAAGACAGACGCGGGCAAACTTTTCCAGTCCCTTATATCACACTAATTTAATCGTCCGAAGAATTTAACAGTATATAACCATTGCAGCACATAATGTTTGTTAGCAATGACTCGCAAACTAAGCAGACGCTTCTATATTGGGAACCAGAGTTGCAGAATGGTATTTGTAGATACAGTGTAAATTGTGTTGGCTTATGATACAAATAGAATATTAAGTAAATATTTACAGGAGTGTATGAGAGGCGGTTACAGTCACAGGCAATTTTTGTATCGAAATAACAACAGTTTCCCTACACTCGATAAGCTCATTTGTGTCTCGTTTCGTGTTAAAATCTATATTTGTTAATATATCTTGCATTCCCTCCCTTTAATTATAATATATATATATATATATATAAGAGCCTGTTAGAGTAAGGCTCATAATTAGAGTGAAAGCGTCACAGGGCTCTGCGACAGTGCAGGCACCTCAAAGCACACTTACAATAGGTAATGTACTTAACACGCGGTAGTGCCTAGTATGCGTCATTACTTTGAAGCTTCGTACGGAACATGGATGGCGTTGAGTTGCTATTCATTCTAAAAAAATATATAAAAAATAAAACACGTTTACATTTAATATTTATGGAAAAGACGTTATCTGCTGATTGGTTTTTCTTATGATATAATTTTCTTTTCTTTTTATCTGTATGTTAACTTATAATTGAAAAAATAATTTTTTGTATTATTGTTTATTGTCCCAAATATAGAGAGAAAAATAAATAATATGAGAATTTTGTACTTTTTTATGTAATGTAGAAGTATATTTACTCAATACTAGCTGCGCCCCGCGGTACTATCCGCGATTAAAATTATTAATTAAAATTTAAATTTATGATCAAATAAAAGTAGACTAAGTTACTCCCTATTACATCAGCCACCAGTGAAAGTCACGTCAAAATCGTTCCAGCGGTTAACCGAAACAAACAGACCGATAGACAGACAGAAATTGTTAAAGATATTATTTTGGTATACGTACCATATGTACATTCATATGCCTGTAGTAAAAAGCGGTTACTTTAATATTATAAACAGACACTCCAATTTCTTTTTAATTTTTATAGATGACAATTTTATTATTTACAAACAAATACATTTTTTACAATAGCATTAGGCAAAGATTAAGTTTGTCCCTCCTACTAACGACTTCAAAACACTGAAGTTGAACTGAATCCCAGGCATGACGCCTGGAATTCAAAGTTCGAGAGTGGTACTCTCCGAGGTTCCGTTCAAAAAAATCACTTGATATAATTTGTGATATATAACGATGAGCTCATCCCCTGTCATGGAAGTAAAGTAAAAAACTTGGTGAAAAGTGCCTAGTGATTGAGTGGCTACTTTATATTACAAACCATACGGGTGTTTTCACAGGAAACTTTTGTAATGCAACTTGTGAAAACTTGTCCAAAGTGTAGTAAGTGGTATCTATACCTCATTCTGATAAACTAGCATATTCCCAGTATCAACTTTATCTGTCACAGTGCAGAAGTAAGTTAACTCACTAAGAGTTAACCTTTAAAACTTAATGTGTACAAAGTATAAATAAAAATTTATAATTATATATAAAATAATACATTAATAATATATCGATTTTTTTGACGAACTACACAGATTGGGCGGAGAAGCTGGCCTTGACTGCTTCACCGGATTGAGAGGTGGCATAGCTCTTAGGTCGCTTAGCCTGAACCTCTATCGCTAACAACTCGACACAAGGATCCCCCCGGTAAGGGGTAACCGGTTTCGACGTTAACTAAAATATCGAAGATGTTGGAAAATATTATTGTACGTATTTCTATTTATAAAATATATTTTAAATACAACAAAGCTTGTAGCTTTTTTCGATTTATCCTTGAAGAATACTTAACGAAATCAGAGTTGTATCTATTGCGTCAGATTCTTACTAATTCTCTCCATTTATAAATATCACATGGCAACTCCATAGGTCGGAGGTCGCTGGCGCCCTTAGCGAGATAAAATACATTTAGATAAATGGAACAGAGGCGCAACCTTCAGCTGGGTGGGCACTCCGGGCTAAACGACAGTCTTAATTTTCCCAAAGTAATAATTAAGAGTGAAGGCTCGTAGGGGCGCCAGCGAACTTCCGCCGGGAAAACTGGTGTTAAATTTTTAAGCAGTCGCTAAGTACGAAGTCCGATACGTTCAAAGTTAATTTTATTAATTAATAAAACATTTTACGACGTTATTAAATTTGTCCTGACGAACGTCTTATAGCGCCCCATGAGTTGCTCTTGCTGTAATTGCAGTAAATTGGAAAACCTTTAAGAGACGGCTCAAACTTTTTATAATAGTTTTCGATTTTGTTTACGATTACAGAATGATGTCAAATTTGATCTTGCGTCACGATTTCAAAGTAGAGTAAAAGTTACAGTATTCTATGTAGTGATATAGGGAATAGTCCACGCGGCTCTAGTTCGTATTGGCAGTCTTCATATGTCTTAAAAAAATTCAAAGACAGTCACGTTTCCTCACAAACTAACCACCGAGCACGTATTAAATCAGCACTTAAAATTGAGACGAATCGAACTCAGGTTGCTAACATACTCTGCAGATTAAGGCGACTGCCCTACCACAGTTCTAGAATAAAGTAACCATCTGATAACCAACTGATGATGTTGCTAAAATTTAAATGTCATTGACACAAATTAGTTGAAACTCCAATACCCGGCTATCGGATCGTTTAGCCATTAACTTTTGTTTACTACACCCTTGTCACATGTACATAAAAATGCATTATTTGTTACCAAAAGCTCAGTGCTGTACTTTGAAAAAAAAAACCTTTATACAAAGAAGCTAGATTAGATTACGGTTATTTGCAAAAAATGGTATGGATTGATGTTAGACAACACAATACAGCAGGCAATTTTCCCTTATTATAAATAAGCATGCATATTTATATTGTCATGAATTTTCAGTCATAATTTAAGTCATCATAGTCATATTAGTATTTTTAAATCATTATGAAAATTATAATAAAAGTGAAATAAAAATAGTAAAAAAACTAACAACATAAACATTTTAAATCAACAATCATTTGATTCCACTATTCGAATATTGACGGCTACACGGGCCAGCCGATGTTGCCTTCTTCCCGGGTCCACCTTAGCGGACGACAAAGGCCCCTTGAAAAAACCCTTGTCACCCTGAGAACCCGAGGCCCCTTTTAGTCGCCTTATACGACAGGCAAGGGATACCGTAGTCTTATTCTTGAGAGCCCAGAACTACAGGGCTGAACCATCTCCTAGCGCAAGCTTAAGCTTAGTTGGAATGTTTAACAAGGATGTTGGTAATATTTAAGAGAAAAAAAGAAATATTGCTAGCTTTCTTTAAAAAAAAAACACCTTTTTTAGAGAATTAAGTCAATTGTTTAATTTTGTTTAATATTTAATACTTTTAATTTTCTTGTATGTCTGTAATAATAACCTATCCGTTAGAAAATTCAAATAGACAGTTTCGTTGAATTTGATAGACAGATGCTTTATGTGAAATCGTTGGGTAGCCCGCCCCCTCGTTCTTAATAACTAATTCAAAGGCGTCGTACAACTTTTCCCAAACAACTGTTACTGTTTAAAATATTTACAAGTAGATCTTGAATTTCTTGCCCGTCTGACACTCTCTTAGCTTTATTAGGGTACGATGACTGGGCACTGACTCTTGTATGTCAGGTTACTCCGCTTAACTATTTATTATGTACGGTCTATGTTGCTTTATTAGTCGCGTCTTTTTACCTTATACTCTGTTTTTTAAATAAGAAATTTATTAAGATTTTAGAGTTTAAAACGTAAACAAACAAACGATGAATTAACAAGGAAATTTACTAAAAAACAAAACCCGACTTCAAATCGAATCAAACGTTAAATGTTATTACGCGAAGACGCCCTATTTGTATTTCCGAATTATCGTAGGATTATTACGAAATAGAATTGATCATAAACTAAATCGAAATCTACTCTTAAAGTACAAACTTTCCAATAAAAATTGAATCATCGAAATCGGTTGCCTTGATATTGAGTTATTCGTTAACCAGCTTTCTCACAAAAAACGAATCATCACAAGTATATTTACGAGTAAAAACAGAAATCGTTAAACGCTATTATGCGCGGACGCCCTTTTTGTATTTTCAAGTTATCTTTGGATATTACGAAATCAAACTTAATCAGAACCTAATTAAACTTTCATCAAACTACTGTTATAGTACATCCTTTCCAATAAAAATTAATAATAGAAAAATCTGGCGTGATTTCGAGTTACTTGTTCATTTGTGGCGCACATAAATGATGGAAATTTAAGACTTATATGGTTTTCTCATGGATCCTACTATCAGAATTAGATCACACGGGAGACACCAGCTTTGAAATAAAACTAGAATCATCAAAATCGGTTCACCCAGTCGAAAGTTATGCGGTAACAAACATAAAAAAATACTCCTCTTTTGAAGTCGGTTGAAAATCGGTTCACGCGAATTCGAAAGTTATGAGGTAATAAACAAACAAAAAATAACATATAGACGGAATGAGAACCTCCATCTTTTTTGAAGTCGGTTGAAAATGTAAACGATTCCTCAACAAACATAAACCATACAATTTTTTTATAATGACGAACTACACAGATTGGCCAGAGAAGCTGGCCTTGACTGCTTCACCGGATTGAGAGGTGGCATAGCTCTAAGATCGCTTAGCCTGAACCTCTATTGCTAGTAACTCGACACAAGGGTCCCCCCGGTGAGGGGTAACCTCGGCTTGGACGGTTAAAGCATACAATAACAGAGCCGATGTTACGCGATCCGTGCGAAAGTTCTTTTTTTAATTTCATTACAGTCTCGGAGAATTTTTATAGACAACTACTCCATTTCTCTAATTAGCTTTTTACTGACAAGCTGAACTTTCTCTATAAAAGTTGATAATACAGACGGGTTTTATTTTACGCCGTGGATGTAAACGCACGAAGTTCCGTTACCATACATCTCCTACTTTACCATACATTTGTTATAATCAGCGTAGCAAAGGTAACTAAAACTTTCCGTCGCAGAAAAATGGCACCCAAGTGACAGCGGTAATTAATTACACTTTCCCTTGTACTTTTGCCTAAATAAGCCGCCTAATTTCTCCGAATATTTTCACCGACAGCAGCCTAATGAGGTAGATGATTGTTCGAGGGAAGGGAGAAATTATGTCTTCTCGAGTGTAAAAAACATGGTTACAGTCACTTTGATAAATCATGATATAGGTTTTTGACTGACTTAGGAAAAGGACAAGAGCCATGGTAACTCAGTGTCCGGGCGGTTGGCTCAAGTTGCAAAGTACACTCAGTACACAGCAATCCGAGTTCGATCCCGGTGCCGGAACCAATAAATTTGCTGTTGCAATTTTATATGCTGATTCACCACGCGCACGGCGGTGGAGGAAAACATCGTGAGGAAACCTACATGTCTTAAAAAAATCTAAAGCATGTGAAGTCTGTCAATCTGCACTAGGGCCGCGTGGCGGACTATGCCCTAGTACTCTCTTTACCGACAAGGCCTGTGCCCAACATTGGGACATATATATTATAAAAAAGGAGGTGGTTTTAGATACGTCTGCATTTTTAAATGTTTGTCCACATATACCGATGTCATTTAAGAACCGAATTTGATTTTTTTGCGTTTGTTTGTTTGTTTTTGTATCAATAAAGTAATTTTAATACAATAGGAACTTGAGAACTCCTGAAAATTTAAAGTGCTAGTGTGTTTAAATAAAGTAAAAACAAAAATCGACTTCAAATAGAATAAAACGTTAAAAATTATTATATATTTCCAAATTATGGTAAGAATATTACGAAATCGGTTGGAGTGATATTGAGTTATTCGTAAACTTATCCATTTTAAAAACAACACAAGTGTTGGTAGTAGTCGCCTCTGCGTTGTGGGCCTGTCCTATACCTCTACATTTCATTCCATTCCGTGCTAATCGCACCCATTGAGGTCGGCATATGTTTTCGAAATACCTTTCGGTCTTTTACTCAGTCTTGCCCACTTTGTTAAACGCTTTGTCTGTTATTGATCATCTACATGTATGCCATGCCCAATGCCATTTGAATAGCCTTATTGTTTTGTAGTTTTATATTTTTTTGTTTTATTTTTGATATTCTCGTTACTAATTTCATCTGACATCATCGCAAAAATAAAAAGAAATTTGCTCAGAATAAACTATCACATAAAAAAAGTAAGAAGAAGCGTCGTATACAATAACTTAAATGTTTTAAGTGTAATATAAATTAACAATAACGACACAAATATGGAACTAGAAAAGATTAGGCGCCAGAAATTCGTAATGATTCGGATTTGGATTGGATGGAAAGATAACCCCCAAATAAGATCCGTAAAAGTCTAGTGTCGATAGGTGTGGACAGCTACAAAATAATTAGAAGCCAAATTATGTCTAAATAGCAACAAGGTCTATGAAATTAGGTATCGTATATGGCCTTATTGGTATGATGCATCAAAACAAATCCCCGGTACGTTTTAAGAAATTACGACGCGAATCCCGTGCACAAATTTAATTAAACAAAAAAAAATCTCTCCGTCCCCAAGCAGCAAGTTGAGCAAATAAACCTTATAAAATATGGGCTATATAAAACTAAGGAGCAATTTGTAGATTGGTAACTACGATACTGAAGTAAGGAAAGGTCGACGGTAAATTGTCTCGCCGTAATACGTGTTGTTCGCTCCGGAGACATTTGTAAAGGGAACTGCTTACTCTTCATTGATGGCAGCTATTTGTACTATCGCGTTACTGGCTCTCAAACTAGCGTTAATTGCATTTAGTTCTTAACTCGGCTCGTGTAACTTTTTCGTATTCGCTATGGTACAATAGTACCATGGCGAATACGAAATAATACATAATAATACTAAGATTTGTTATATTTACGCAATTGTCATTGACAATAAAACACCATGTAATCAATCCTATCTTGTTTTTAAAGTTGCTATGTCTCCAACGCTTGACAGTGCTCATTGACACTTCTGCCACCTGTCAAGCATACATGCGTCGACAAAAAAAGTTACGGAGAGACTGAAAAGGTAAATATCTCAGCGGCTAAGTTGCTTGCAAATGACAACTGATTTAAAACAATTAGTTTAATAAATTAATATATCCCTTATTACCACCCTTAGTATTTATCAATCGGTGTTATTTTTTTTCTCTTCATTTTGGCAACAAACAATGTAAGTCAATGTTTGTGTGGCACATCTCTATATAGTTAGCTGTAATTTGAAACATTTGTAAGGAATGATCATATCTTCGTAGGTGTTAATGGAATAACTCATATTGCATTTGGTAATGTGCACCATAAAACGCATATAGAAATCACGCATAAAATGAGAGGTCATCATACCTAACGCCAAAATATTAACACAATACATAAAGGAAAAGACAATAATGACTTCAATCCACTCAAGACAATACATTTTAGTGTGATCTACCAAATACCTCAGAAGAACTCAGAAAGGTTTAACTGCTTTAAGACCACTCCTGGTCCGACCATAGATCAAGCCATAGACAAAGGCACGGCTAGCTGAGGCCAAAGACAAACTGTTGCCATTAAACTGAATATAACCCCCTGAATTATATTGTTTACCTAACACATAATTAAAAGACAACAACAGAGGTAAATTATGAACATTGACGGGATAAACCAAAGAATAAATCCTTAATTAAACCACAGTATACGATTAAACGAGCCGAATCAAATAGGCAATGCGTGCATCGAAATACTTCCAATAAGTGGCGGCCGGTCCAATACAGTGTATTAATCTACTTCTAATGCGATGTTTCTTACCCTCAGTGGCATTTCGTCTCTGTAATATTGATGACTCCACTCTATCTATGTCGACCGGCTATTTCATCTGTGTAACTTCGAACACGTTGTGTTGTGGGCCGAGACCTTTTCAAATGTTTTCTAAAGGGCGCAGGTCCAATTCTATGACTATTACATTGTAATTTCGTTTAGAGAAAACGTATTCATATAAGTATAAAAGTAATATATAAATCGATTTCAAATACTTCTAACTTCATTAATATACTCAATACACGATCGCGTAGGACGCTGATACCGACTTCTGATTCGTTAATAAAAATAGAATTTGAAATAGAAACTATTTTCGTCAATAGTTAGTTCCACTATATGCTAATTTAGTTTTAATGCATACATTAAAATGATATTCTGTAAAATATACTCATGATACAAATAACTTAATCGACTGACTAATACAAAAGTACTTTAGCTTTTATCTTGACCAGATCGGTATAGAGCGACAAACGAGCCGGATGTCGCTACAATCATCATCCCGTTAGAAGAGATACCAATACTAGAAAAACAAGATACAAAAAGGGGAGGAATCTCTCTTTCAACATCACCAGATGTCGTGTCTCGCTGGAGGAAAAACCTTGAGCAAGTCAATCTCTGAAGAAAAATCTGTAAGCATTTATTATTTAACATCTCAAACTCTTTATAAATTGCTAAAATCTGTCAATATTCATTGTTACGTGCGATGTTTAGCAAAGGAAGTTTACGCTACGTCTATCATTACGTTTATTTATTTATCTGCTCAGTCTTGAGCACAGGCGTAAGGTAGCTAGCCTTTCGGTTTTCTACAGATTGTCTTTTGTGCTCAGGAACTACATGATCTAATTCCCCATCCCCTTTCCACCATCGGACTTCTAGACGCACTGCGGGATTTCATCCTTTGTTGTGAACATCCTCAAACCCGAACGAAGCGATTTGCTTCGTCTTTCATTCTTCGTACAGCAAAGGACTGGAATAGTTTGCCCGCGTCTGTCTTTCCTTCCGATTACAATGTGGGTATTTTCAAGAGTAGAGTGAATAGGCATTTACTAAGCTAGTGCGCCTTACCATCCAGGACTGTATTTCAACTTAACATCAGGTGGGATCGTAGTCAAGCACTTGCTTAGAAATTATAAAAAAATATTTTATCTAGGTAAAATGAATTACAGTATCTGGAAGGAGATTAACACATTGCCATACACTAGGTATATTTTTAAGTAAGTAACTTTTTGTTCGTAAGAAACCGAAAGTCGGCATTATTCAGGGACTATAGGTAAAATAACAAACAAATTAAATTACTGTCTATATTAGTTCCGCGCATATGCACCAAAGTAATTGGGTCCGTTGTCGTAGCAACTTCGTCTTAGCGAGTTAATGTCTGTGACAAATAAAATAGTCACCCTCCCAATTTTATACAAACATATGGTAAAATAAAGTAATATTCTATACCCTGCATACTCTACTTTGTTTTGCTATGTGGTAATATTTGGGGGTGAAGCTGTTCATATCCGGAATCTTTGCTTTCCCTTCTGGGTATTTACGTTTTTTTTTATCTTTCTAAGCAAGCGCTTAACCATGATTCCACCAATTCCACCAATCCAAGTGCAGATAATAACATGATTGGGAAAAAAGAAAAAAATCAGTTCATATTTGTTAATTTATCATGTTACAATGATACAGAAAATTTAAAACGCGAAAGATTAAATCCCCCGGATTTTCATGGGCACTAAAATCATGCGTTAATTTATCATAACGTAATACAGACAAGGAACAGTAATTGAATACGCCAAGTTTAAAATCCCGGAAGCACACGTACTTAGCGCTCCTTTGCTAATAGGATTATGCTCAACGAACTCCGTAGTTACTCAAACTCTTCCACTCCGGTACCTTGAATCCCCAAAGCATAAGTTTTATAATGATAAAGAACCTTTCTTTCTTTCAGCAAAGCCATTGATAATGATGCGCACGATAGAAACACCACGTTCATTTAGTACGCAACCCCACCTAAGTATTATATTTTCAACCCTAAACCGATACAGAGTGAGAAGGAAATATGTAAGAGTTAGTACAAGAGAGAGGAATGAATGCAGTACACGAGCACTTGATCCGATTTGTCATGTGCGGACTTATTAAAGCGACCAACACGCGTGTTGTTACTTTGGGCTAAAACTTTAGAATCGTTGTTCGCAAAAAAAATCTATAGAGTTGCCTAGTGATGAACACGTTCTTAGTATTTTTTTCATGTTGATGAGCTTAGGCAATGATAAATTGAGATTATACGTTCTACTAACGATTTGTCAATGGAGATTGTAAACCGCAGATGGTTTCAACCAATGAATTCCTTTCTCGTTTTCCTTCTCTTACCTACAAGGCTCTGTCGCCAGTCAAATTATTGGGATATCAAAACATGCCTACATCAGAAAGCGTCAACCGAAAGGGTTGTTATCCGACCATTCCGGGTTTTGGCCTAATTTTTGGCTAGCGAGATGTAGTAAAAGTGGAGAAGCAATCTTATCAAGGAAACCAAATAATATGGGATAGTATACGCTAATAACGTGGCAATTTCAATGTATTTTATTGCGATAGAGATTTATATCGACTTATCACCAAGATTATTACTTTTATTACTATATAGTATTTGACGGAAAAAGCCCCTGATACAGAACAAACATTTTAACTAGTTATTTTTTTTTATCGGAAATCTTGCCACAAAGCCAGATACGATTCGAACCTCACCAGAACCGTAAATAGAATGCTTAAACGAAATGTATTTAATCGGAAACTTTCATCTATTACTTATTTTAACAAAGTGTATGTTTTTTTCAATTTATAATAAAAAGAATAAGTAATAAAACAAAGAAAGTTATTGTGTCATATCAACATAAACACCGTAAAAATTAAGGCAAATTGCCATATACAAATAAAAGTCAATCACCACATAGCGCTTTTCATATGCAGCCATGATTAATAAAAAATTAAAACATCTGTGCTCACAAGAAATTAATAAATTGTATATGAAATACTTCTATAGATACTGTAAATAATTAAGGGATGTATCCATTAATAGGAATAATAGAAAGCAAGCAAGCAATAAAGATTTACAAACAATGTCGACGTCGACTCAATGCTACCCGACGTCCGACAGATTGTAGTTTCTATTCATATGTAGATTGCAACAAAAAATCCAATAAACAAGACATAGGGCACTCGCATCTCCCCTTCTGTCATTATTGAAAAGAATGTTAACACTGCAGCGGGCTTATCCCGGGGTCGTTTTACCAAAAGAGTTAGACTAACGAATGGCCACCCCATTGCGGAACGAGCGAGTCTCTCGTTACGCTTGACACTTCAATTCGGCTTAAATTTACTTAGTAATTTTAATTCTCTGATTGTGCCATGGATTTACGTGATAGTGTCTATTGGACGGTTTTCCATCAAATGTTTCATTAACGTAACATTCATATAGACATAGACATAGATATAGACATAGACATTTATTTATTGGCATCACAATACAAAAACAAATCACAGACAGAATATAACACACATTAAAAAAGAATGAAAAATAGACAAAACACAGTTAAAGTTACACGGACAAATAACACAAAACATATGATGCCAATATCGGACACCGTCTCAGCATATGCTGTCGCAAGGATGCGACAGCGCTGATTTTCAGCGGTGCCCGGGACTACCTAAAGACGTGCGCGCGCAATACTACTTTTAAATGGAATTTATACAGACAATAAGAGTATAATAAATATGATACATGAATAAAACAGTTATGAGATTAAAATATATTTTATACAATAAAATAATAGATGAAAAAATTCATAAATAAATATATTATTGAGTCAAAAATAAAAACTAAAATAAATAATATGATAATTAAACGTTTAAAGTTAAAATTACCTATTATATTACATATTATCCTGTTGTCATCGAACGCTTATACGTTTACAGAGGTATTACCAAGGATTATAATTAATTACGTATTAAAGTATATTTACGAGTAAAAACAAAAACAGACTTTAAATAGAATCAATCGTCATGGATTAAAGATTTTTATTAAAAAAGAATGCTAACAATTTTTTTATCACAAATAACACTAAGGCAAACGCTAATACGCGCTTACAATTCTTTTTGTTTACCAAGTATCATAGTTATATTGCAAAGTTCTAGCGACGATATCTTTAGAATAGAATGAAATAGAATAGAACAAACATTTATTCGACACAAGAAAACAGGAACTACAGAATGATCAATATAAACAGTCGCCTCAAGTTGCATGGTACGCCAGCAACCCAAGTTCGATCCCCGGTGCCGGCACCAATAAATTTGTTGTTGCAATTTTATGTGATAAGTGATACGCGCTCGGCGGTGAAGAAAATCTTCGTGAGGAAACTGTCCTAGAAAAAATTTCCAAGACGTCAAGTCTGCCAATCCGCATTAGTTAAGTAATACGTATTGTAAGTTATACGTATTGTAAACAAAGCTTCTGTACTGATAAATAGTAGCAGGAATTTAAATACTATTAATAAAAAAGAAACATGGGTAGACAAAGTTAACAAATGGCTAACTGCGTTTCCACTTAAATCAGGCGGAATCGTAGTCATGGCACTTGCTTTAAGGCAAACGCTTGGGTGGTCTGATAATCGTATTGATGTTGGTTTTGAAGTCGTTTTATGTTTTTACTCGTAAATATAGTTGTTTTCTCGAACACAGTCTAAAAGTGAACTTTTGTAATCAATAGCACAATCGGCCAAGCGTATTAGCGACAATTGCTCATATCGGCAAATATGTGTAGCATTCACATATTAGTTCATGGCAGCCTCCCGTTTTTCCACTTCCATGCCGCTTGGCACGACTTCAGAGAGGTGGATTCATATTGCCGCAATGAATGCGTTTGTTTTGTTCAAATTTATTTTATCAAGTAAACGCTGGCCTTCCGCTCAGTGGTTCGGACGTAATAGGCAGTAATGCGGGCGGCGTGCGCTGTCTGAACTGGAGGTGCACCGTTGACGATCCATCGTAACTAATGACCCAAGTTATTTGTTTAATTATTTTTTGGAACGAATTTACGTTTTGTAAACTTCCGAATGTGCCTCCGGCCGTCGTCTGTGTGTTTTATTAAATTCTGCTGTGGTGTGATATAACAAATTTTTTCGATTTTTTTAAAACTAGTGAATTGATGACCAGTGAATGTGTTGGTTATTTAACCGTTGCTAACCAACCGTGTAACCAACTTAATTATTATTTACAATATTTTTTATAATTTGTGATTTTAATATATTCGCAAATTAAATAAAAAAAATTATCTTTGTACACTTCTTCTTTCAAATCTAACCGTGCAAATTGAATACTTTGTTTATGATATTTTTTTGAAACGAGTTTTAGCTTCACGTTGATTGACATGACAATAAGTTAAGTTAAATAGTAACCTATAAAATAACAAATATACGAGCAAAAACAAACACCTACTCCAAATCAAATCAGACGCTATTACGAGAGGACGCCCTCTTTGTATTTACGAATTATCGTAGGAATATTACAAAGTAGAAAAACCTAAAAAATAAACATACAGAAGAAATGAGAACTTCCTCCTTTTTTGAAGTCGGTTAGAAAAATGTCTCATTAACTTTCGATAGACACAGCTTTCACTGTCCATTTTTCCCAAAGCAATTAGGTCTCATATGTGACAGGTGGTAAGCCTGCCATACGACGGGTGCGAATTTAAGAAAATGAGTTTTTACACTTGAAAAACCGAAATACGGCAATTCATTGGTACAAGCTGGCTGAGATTCAAACCCGCGCTTGAATCCTAAATCAAGGCTTAGCCATTCGACTATCGATCTACCGATATCGACTAAGTACATTGTAAAGTTCTAGAAACGTCGGTAAATCATAAAATTATAACACGATAAAATCCGTAATACGTACACGATAAATCCATTAAAATTTTTATTCAATGAGATAATATCTTCTCATATACAACATGCACAATCACGCACGTACCATTTCACTGAAAGCATTGTCGAGAGTTTGCCCAATGATTAATCGGGTTTTCATTAGCGTCGCATCCAAAATGACATAGTTATGAAACGCCAGTTCAATCAAGTACGTTACAATAACAATTTTTCATTCACGACACACTAATTAAGTGCGTTTCATAAATATTTCCCTTAAATAACGTATCGTTGGAGGAATTTTAACCTTTTTCTCTATGTGTTAAGCGTTGGTATCGTTGAGCTCGACTCGTTTTAGTAACCGACCTTAAAACGACATCCTTTGTAACAAGTGTAAAATATTTTCCCCAATCGTTGTACCTGGTGCCCCCCAGGGATATTTCAAGGGTGAATAAGCTCGCATAATGGCAAAGGGTACAATATTTTAAATTTCAATCGCTGCGAGCGGTCCAGCCGCACTGAGGGTGGCATAGAACAAAGATTGTAGTCGCTGACTTTAGCTCTGTGTTAAGAAATTATATTTCTAAACGATTTCTATATTTACAAAGAATACATTTTTTATTAGACCATATTATAATACCATTACAGACTACCCAATTTGACCCTATATCTAACAATGCCCTTAATAACAATTTCTATGATCTATTTAAAAATATAATATATAAGCTCCCAGATCCTTTAAATCCTAGCGGGAGACAGAGACAGCTTTCGCTGTTATTATTACGCCCCTACACATTTTAAGCATGTGATTGTGCTTAAAAACGGTTCATTGTACATAAAGTTAAAGTTATAGCCTATGTATATGTCCCACTGCTGGGCATAGGCCTTCTATGTTAAGAGAGTATACGGGTCTTCAACGCGGCCCTTGTGCTGATTGGCAGACTTCACATGTGTTAGAAAAATTTCTAGGACATGTTGTGTCCTCACGATGTTTTCCCTCATCGTGGTTTCTTTACGATGTTTTCCTATTAAATTTATTGGTGCCTGCACCGGGGATCGAACTCGGGGATCTAGTACTACGCAACTTGAGGCGACCGCCCGGACACTGACATACCACGGCTCTTGTACATACTGACTAGAATTCAAACTCACTGTCAGATCGTTAGTCGAACCGATGATCCACTAGGCTATCGCTTTTCTTCTACCTAGCCTAATTCCGACTTGAGTCAGTGTAGGCTAAAACTGTTATGTGGGCGTGAGTGTTTATGTTTAAGTTATATAGATAGAGACAATTCGCAAGGATTCCTTAAATGAGAAAGGAAATAGAAAAATCTGTTCCTTTTTACTCTCCAGCAGTGCTATAAAATTGTGAAGTCCCCCTTATACATTAACATTTTTAGCGGCAGATTAATTCTCCGAATCGTTATCGCCGCCTTACGATTGCCAAGGAATTAATAACGGTAGAGCACACCTTTTCAGTCAAATTGCAAATTTTATGCGTCGCACTGATAAAGCACCTATAATGATTATTATAAGTCATAAATTTGATTGAATTTCGGTCACATTTTCGGAAGCCCTTATCGCGTGGCTGCAGTCGGTTTGAAAAATACCTTTTCTTGAATCCGTGATTTGAACGCCATTGGCTCGACACTTCCAATCGATTTGCCTTTAATGTTGCTATAAAAGACTTCCAAATTTGCATTACAACATTGTAATATTTACAATTGAGCTATGTTTTGTGTGTGAGCATAAGGAAACGTACTGAGTACTAAGACTACATAATTGTGTATGGTTAGCTATCACATATTTACCGGGCTTATTGCGTCGCACGTAGGTAAGGCGTGAGTCTATCGCCATACACCAGCCACATTTTTAAGAGCAATAATTACGTGAGATTATTGATTGCATGATTTTGTTTTATAAAAAATCGGAAACTTTCAATAAGTCTCATTGTTACAACCCCACTGTAATGGACAGTTAATTATTTCGAAGTGAAACGTTTCGCTACTGTGCTTAGTAAATCAAATCTAATTTAACTTGCTATAGATATAATTAAAGAATTAATATAAATTGACAGTCTTCTTTAACTCAATTCATATTTCAAGCATGAATATTGTGAAAATGTATTAGTAAATATTTTAATATACAAAACAAATCGCATTTAACGAAACAAAGCATTCGTAATTCTCTCTGGAAGATCTCGTTACAGTCTTAATGAATCTATTGAGAGTTTAGAGTTTACGGAGCGAAGCCTGGCGCGAAAGAAGCGAGGAGGGTTACAGTTGCTCCAATCATTTGTTCTGGAGCCGAAAACCAGACGAAGTTAACTGTAGGGAAACGTTGAGCCGAGGTACAAAATGCAATTTGGCCTCTCGAAATCACACGGTGAAACGTCGCTTCACATTGCTAGTTTATAGTTAGCTTAATAAGGTTGGCAAACCAATCGAGGATTAATTTCTTCATAAATTTACGCGAATAATATGGATTTTGCACGCTGTCAACTGTTCGAAATGTGGGAAATTAAAAATTAGATTAAAATGCGACGAAACTGTGTAATAATTTGCAGGTCTTGTGGAACTATTTTAATAGTCCAACAACGAATACACTCGCTTTTGTTCAGGCATCGTAACGTTGTACAAAGAATTATTTTAACGAATACCGTCACAACTGCGCGTCCTCACAATCTTTATACAAAATTAATTAAAAGTCAGATTACGAACTAATAAAGTTAATTTATTGTTTACAATTCCAATGTGACGATCAACTAAATTATTAATTATGAATTAAAGAAACAAAAGTTCAGGTAAATCACTAAGATATCATTGGAAGCAGTTATTATGCATAACAATCGCTGGGTGTCATGTGTTGCCAGCTAACATGTGTTATAATATTATTTAATAATTTATCTTGTTTTTCAACGACTTAATATTCTTATATCTATAATACTTATTTCATAATTAAAAAATAATTTCAATTATGTCTCAAATTCATTTTATTGCCAATGAACTATTAATTAAGATGAACTTTTTTTAATAAAGAAAGGTAAAGAAAACCAATAAGTAATTGTTACATTTATCACGTACGTATCTTCACGTACAACCGACTTGTGGAATTGGTTGTCAGTCGATGTTTCCAGAACAATACAACCGAGAAACCTTCAAGAAGCTTGAAGAAGTAGTCCGAATCAACTCTACTGTTCAGGATGTCCATAGAAGACGGTGTTGACCGTATACCGATAACAATTATCAATAAACAATCGGTGGTGGCACGCAAGCTTTCTTTTGTAACGTTAAATATAACATAAAAATTCACCTGTGTTTCTTATTTTGATATATAAACAACATAAGAATGAATAGAGCAATATTTTCATAGGAACACTCATTGAAATAATCTTATTAAGGCGCGAATTATATTTAGGTTGGCAGGGAGCGGTGTTGCGCGGTGTCTCGACGTAAACTAATTGCATTTAGAGCGATGGAGCTGAGAGGCGGAGCAAGTGACGCTAATGGACGGTATTAATTAACGCGAGAGTCTCATCAAATCTTAACCTACGTAAAATATCCGTTTCTGAAAGGTTTATGCTCGTAATAATAATATATATATTACATGACTAGGTTTTTCCCGCGGCTTCGCGTTAAGAAGTATAGTTTTTACGGCTTTACTTTTGTTTAGTACCCTACTTTATCCCTGGGGGGTAGAATTGATCAAAATCCCTTCTTAGCGGATGCCTACGTTCTAACATCTACCTGCATGCCGTATTTCAGCCCGATCGGTTTAAAATTGACAAAGTTTCATAGAAACATCCATCCCCTATTTTATCCATTAGGGGGTAGAATTGATCAAAATCCTTTCTTAGCGAATGCCTTTGTTATAACATCGACCTACATGCCAAATTTCAGCCTAATCGGTTAAAATTGACAAAGTTTCATACAAACTTTCATCCCCTATTTTATCCCCAGGGAGGTAGAATTGATCAAAATCCTGTCTTAGCGGATCCCTATGTCATAACATCTACCTTCATGCCAAATTTCAGCCCGATCCGTCTAGTGGTTTGGGCTGTGCGTTGATAGATCACTAGATCGGTCAGTCACCTTTGAGTTTTATATACATATATATATATATAGATAAATAATAAGTAAAACTTCCTTACGAGCTTCACTTTGGGAGTAAGTTAGGTAGATAGATAAATCCTTTATTAAAAAAATACAAGTAGAAAGGCGAACTTAACACTATTTAGCATTTTCTTCCGGCTAACCTTTAGTGGTGAAGAGTAGACTATGGGTAGTGCCGCTAAAAATAGGCTTTAAAAAATATTAAATAGATATATATAAATATATACATACGTCAATATAAATATAATAATATACATGAAATAAAATAACGATAATATATATACCAGTTCGTACATTTCATTGTTTACGTAGAAAGTATTCAGATACACTCAATTTAAAGACATTAGTTGACGAAGCCTTCCATATTTCAATCGGCAAGCTATTTCAGAGGTTTTAATATTCTTTTATGAATGCGTGACGAAAAGTGTTATCAGGTGAGACGAATGGAAATTGAGAGAGAGTAACGTTTCGTATATTTCTATAGGGTCAAGAGAAAGTGGTGCACATGACTATTGTATCGGTCATACAATCGACTACAGTTATTGTTGATGTAACCAATAATGGAAACAATTAATAAAAATAATATTATTATTTAATTACGTAAACCCACAATAAATTTAAATATTTATAAAAACTATAAACATACATATATGTATATATACATACATATATACATAGAGCTAAAGAAGTTTGACTTCAGTTGTGTAGGCTATAACAGACTCGTTATTTTATAAGTTTATTGGGCACTCGCACGAAACACACCGGACCTGGGTAGAGCATAAATTGGCTATAGATTGATCGCACCCATATATGTCGGCTAGAAAATATGACTTGTGATAAAATCTAATGTGATAATGGCTAATGTAATTTGGCAAACTTTTAGCACCGATGACACAGCGTCTAGACGAGCCCATGAAATGTATTTTTTTTGTTAATTTAACTTGACGGCATATTTAATTAAGATGGACAGGTTCAATTAGTAGTAGAATATATCACATAGATTCGTTTACATCTTTGCACACACTTTTATTTTGTCTACAAATAGAAACTATATGCGCTTTTTTACCGAAATCTGATATTAAGTACTAAAGATATACTAGTAAATGTCTATTCAATCTAAACACCCACTCACCCATTGAAATCGGAGGAAAAGACAGACAAGACAGCAAGTATTATCTTCCAGTCCTTTGCTATAAAATTTGTCCTTCCATAACTCAAAAATTTACTCAAATCTTTTGGTTTCTCAAAGTTCTACTTATAAATGTTCTATTGTTTTATATAATTATATACTGTGTTCTATATACAGACTATATATATTAACATTAACAACTGAATATGTAATTATTCTAATCACCCAATTTAAAGTCACATGAAAGTATGTTGGAAGTATTAACAGTTTCTTTGTATAAACATTTCACTAATTGTAAGTCCCGAAGCGACAAAGAAGACTTTGGTTTACTTGCAAACTTGTCCGGTTCTGTTATTAACGGTCATTATTAACTGTATGTCTTAATAAATATGTTGTCGTTTAAGAGCTTTAATGAATAAGGTAAATGCTCGATCATTGTACTGTTACTTTGTCGCTATGCGTATAGCGCACCACTGGTCTTCAATTCCACTGTCATTGAATGAACAGCTGAATCGTCACAGAAATAAAAAAAACAATAATTTTACATATTAATATTATGATACGATATTATTGCATGGGCAATGGGTCTTATTTCTAAGGGCGAACTCATCCAGAAAACATTTGGATGTACAGAAATTTGTGTCGGGAGTTTTCAGTGGATCTGAATCAGTTGTTATAAAAATATATTATGACAAAGATGCACATGGATGCAAGGCTTCTCGGACAGATCTCGATAGTACAAATGACACCTCTGATAATGGGATGGAAAAAAAACGATTGGTTAATAAAACAGCAATGAAATATAAATGTCAAAGTAGCTGATGCTCGGCGTGGGACGTTTCCCGCTCTACCATCAGAGGTGTGATTAGTACTATTGTCTGTGTTTGTTTTTGTAAGCGGTCTCCTAATACTCTGTATATATATTTAAAAATAATATTGTAACAAATCATATATAAGAAAAATAGTTAAATATAAATTAAAAGCTAGGTTCTTTAAAGCTGCTAAAGATTTTGTACACCTTATACTCTCTAGCAAAGGATTCTAGAGGTTTACTACGTTTATTTTGAGAAAACGTATTTTAACAACCATTTGTCTTGAACAACGCCTAATTTTTTACCAGCTAAATTGGCTATTGGTTTCGGTGCAATTTCCATGTGATGATTTCAAATGTCATGGAAACTTTTGATTTTCTGACATGTTTGTTAGGTAACGACAGCAATGGTAGTTTAAGGACCAAGTGTTCAACTTTACGATCATATGCTCAAGGGTTCCAAACGCTAATGCTTGTATTACAGTTTTGCATAGCATTTAGCTCTCCACCTGAAAATATGAGACCTAATAAGCTTAGCGAAAATCGGCCCGCGATTGCATTCTCTGTCTACTCTATTAGGGTTGAAAGAGACGTGGGAACTTATATTTGTACGTAATAATTATCTAATTTGCTGCTTTTATACTCGAATATGACGTTGAAAATTATTACATCATTCAGTTATATTTCTATCAAAACCTTTATGTAGTTTATTCGCCAAAAATCACAAAAGTACACACTCTACAATCTGCACAAAGTACACAATCTATTCCTTAACATCAAAAGAGCCACTGTTGGTCTAAACTTAGCAAAAATATTTGAATCCACTGATCGGACAAGTTCCGGGAGAGAGTGCTCGAATTCTCGATCGAAGCACCTGAGATCACGCCGGATAAGAATTCACGAAGAAATTTCCTTAATAATTTCGAAGCGGTGAACTTGACGTCGGGCCGCGCGAGTTTACCAAACTTTGACATCTGTCGGAGTTTACACACGCGCCGTTATTGAAGATGTCGGAATTTGAGAAATTGATAAGTCGACGCGCTAACGGTGTGCAACACGGTTTATTAAGTGTCCTCTTAGTCAAAGTTATAACAAGTTATTAGACATATTAAAGCACTAATATAACATGTTTTAAAACCACCGCGACTTCACAAGTAGTAGTAGATCAAGGTCTTCTCTTGCCTATTGATTAAAAAAGTCAATAAAGTTAAATTAGCCATATTCAGTATTAGTTAGGTTAGGGTATATACAAGGGTGTATTGTGAAATAAAATTTTAAAAGCTAAGAGCTTAGAAAATAAAACGACGACACTTCTTAGTTAGATAATCGAGTTAAATATTGCAGACGTTTCTGTAGAAAAGTATATCATTTGTACACGCTTCAATAGAGTCGCAATTCAGCAATTATCTTTCCTACAATCAACTAAATTGCAGCTCTCACTTTAATCCTCTTTACTTTAATTGCCTTTAGAGGCTCTAAAGGCGAAACTTAAATCTGAAATAGAACTGGTAATGGCCATAATAGTGCACCTAAAGGAGGAAAAACGTAAATGGCTAAACGTATTCCATTTCCTATTTTTATATTGCTAACATTACACCTGCCTTTTTTACAATGTTGACTTGGGGGGATTAAGTTTTTAAACGAAATACGTAATTTTAAATTATACTGTATATATAGTATATTTTTGGTATTTTCATCATTTTTTCTGTTGAAAATACTGATGCGGTTGCCGAAATCAATCTTACCTTCTTTCTCAGTTTGTACTTAGTAGTATATCACATTCTATTTGATGATGTTATGACACAATAGGACGTGCGGGTGTGGTGTCGATCCTAAAGAAAGGAGTAGATTCTTTCCTTGCAAGTGTTACAGACAAACTATAGTAGTATTATTACCAAGCTAACTACAGAGAAACGCAGATGGTGTTATGAGTTAACGAGTTGTTGTTGCGTAGATTCAAAAAATGTCGGTAGCTAAAAACTAAATTCACAAAAAATCAGTTAATGTTACACCTCATATAGTGTCCATTTTCGGGTTACTTTGTAAAGAGAGTATAAAGACGTAGGCCGCCACGCGGATTTCGTTTGTATTGGAACACATCCCATGGTGTTTAAATTTTTCTAAGACATGCAATTCCGCTGATTGCATGGTAAATAAGCACTTACAATTGTGCCTGCCCTGAGACTGATCTCAGGTTGCCAGCGTACAGTTCTCAAATAAATGGTAAATTAAGTTAAGATGCTACGAATTTCTTACTTTTAATCAATATTTTAACAAAGGGTAAGTTAATTTGTGTTGTTGTGTAAATACAAAAGTAATATAACAAAATTAATAAAAATTTAGGAAGTTTGTATATGTAATAGTGTTTACAATCGTATCAGCAATTTAAATTAATTCGTCACTTTCAATAACATGTCCAAATTTGATTCACGGCACGAAACCTTTATAGTTGAAAAAAGGAACGCCCCAGTTTCACTCGCAAGAATTTAATATCGTTTCAAATTGGCAAAATAATAAACTTTGATGTCAGTAACAGGAAATGCAATCGCGTCAGGGTGTAATTAAATATTAATCTCGTTGCTACGGTTCCGATGACTTGCGTTTTGTCGATTAACGTGGTGTTGTAGTTCGTGGAAGCAATAACGAACACACGCACTTAATGTTCACTGTTTATTTCAAATTAGATAGCATAAGAGTTACAAGCATTAAGAAGTAAGCACAGAATAGCAGAAGGCACAGCTTATTTTATTATCAAGAAATGTTTGCGAGCAAAAGCGACGCGTAATTGCGTTCTAATATAGCGATCAACTGACGCACGGCAGTCGATGCGCTCGCCGCCACTGTTCACGCTCCCGAACAGTGTGGACACACAAAATATTTTTCCCCCAAAAATTTGGAATTTTTATAAATTAATTAGATACAATTTAAATATAATATACACTCCCACAAACGCAAACACTGCTAATAATACAAGTGCTCCATACAAATATCTCTTACATACATATCTCATTACAAATATCTCTGTAATTAATAAACCTAATCATCCTAAAATATAAACAAACAACAATCTTAAATAACAGTGAAACCAATTTACAAAAACCAAATCAAAGGCCACGTGTCAAATGGCGAGGCAAAATATAGAACCGTAGTTCACTATGGATCACCCCAAAAAATATCTCTGTACAAAGTAACGTTAGCAAACTTATCAGCGGCTAAAGAACTGGTCAGAAATTTCGACAATGCTGTAGAGGTGTGGCACAAAAAGCCATAAACAGAAACAGGCAATAAAGGAGTATCCCTTCGCGTATTTAATACGTGAAGCGAGCCCACGAAATATATGAAGAAATAGTTAAAAAAGTAAAAATAAAATAGCTGTAAGTAGAGTTTAAAAAGAAAATAATAAAAAGAGTAAAAATAATAGTTAAAAGAAAATAAATGTTATTGAAGGAAAAATAGAAATAGCCCATAAAACACATGTATAATGATAGAAATAAAATCATAGAAACAAAGAAAGATGTAATATAGAAATAAAATAATAGAAGTAGCCAATGAAAAGCCAAATAAAATGTAGTAGAGTAAGAACAAATGTAGAATTAAATATATATATAAGAAAAACTATAAATGTAAAAAATATGTAAAGAAGAAGTATGAATAGGATAATAGTGAATAAAAGAAAAAAGTTCTGGATAAGTCCCTGACCAATAATATTAGGGGAAGAAGGAATGACACAGGCTATCAACTATACGTAAAACTTACAAAGGGCTAAACAACTCTGACATAATATAATTCAGTAGTTAAATAGCCTCTCGTTACACTAAAAAAAATCTGTTCAATATTTCTTTCATTGTAATTTGATTGTGCATAATTACTTAGCTATAATAATTAGATAGTGTGACAATTAACCAGCGATAACTAGAGTCGTGGTATCTTAGTGTACGGATTCGATCCCCGGCAACAATGAATTTGTTTGTTACATTTTTAAGTGCTGATTTACCACGCGGTGATGTAAAATACCTGCATGTCTTGAAGTTTCTACGGGATGTGAAACCAATCCGAACTAAGGCAGCGTCTATGCCTCTCTATCTGTATTCACTTTACAGAGAATGCCTATATCTAACAGTGGGACATATATGCATATACAGGCTGGAACTTAAACTTTAACTGCAAAAAATATAATATTTTTTTTTTATAATAATATGATTTTATTTCAAACCAAAAATTCATGTACAAACCAGTTCGATAATAGCCGCAGTAGTAAAAACTGCGTCGCAGCTGTTAACGCCCATCTCCAAACAGTTAAATACAAATACAAATTTAGTAAAATTAACAACTTATAATATAATTTAGTTTAATCGTTTTGTGTGTGTGAGTGTGTTTGTGTATAAAAGGTTGCGTGTGTTGAAGAGTGACTGTATGTGTAGGGACGAGTATGAAGGGAGTGAGTTACTCTGACTGTTTATTATGGTTTTAAAAGATCTTCTGTAAATTCATACGAGAGGGTAAATATCCCGATATATACCATTAATCATCATTTCAAACTGTTTCATTTACGTATTCTGGCATAAATGTATTTAAAATAAATTATAAATTGAACTATGACATACGTAATTAGCATCATTCATCCGATTCTCATTTTCGATAAGGTTGTTAAAATAGTTTAATTAGCGGATTATCTCACGTTGTTACTTTCGGAATTAAAGTATAATGGAGACAGTGATGGTTCAATGGAAAAGTGTTCGATTCTACGATCTTTTGCTCATGGACTCGAATACTTCCAAGCTTTACCAATGAGTTGCCGATGTATCAGTTTCTTATGTACAAAACCGTACCTGCTATCTTCAAATCGAATCAAACATTAATCAACAAAGACATATGGCTTTCTCATGGATGCCATTGTGACAATTTCCCGAAGTGGCACTTAAAGTTAGTTTAGCTTTTCGAATGTCCCTTAGATTATCCGTGAAATAGCTACCGACCGAGTCGTGGTTCGGCCCTATCGGGCGCCCTCGGATCGGAATGCTTACGCGTAACATAGTAACCGTCCAAGCCGAGGTTACCCCTCACCGGGGGGACCCTTGTGTCTAGTTACTAGCGATAGAGGTTCAGACTAAGCGACCTAAGAGCTATGCCATCTCTCAATCCGGTGAAGCAGTCAAGGCCAGCTTCTCTGGCCAATCTGTGTAGTTCGTCATTAAAAAAAACATTGTGACAACTGGATGTAAAACGACAACACGGGACCCGCCAGGTTTCAAATAAAAAAGAATCATGAAAATTAGTTCGCCCGGTCGAAAGTTCTGAGGTAACAAACATAACATGTATTTTAGGAGGAGCAAAACAAAATCCGACTTCGAACCGAATCAAACCCGCTATTACTTTCCGATAAAATTAATTAAAATATTTTCCGAAAATAAAAATACAGACGAATAGAGAACCTCCTCCTTTTTTAAGGTCGGTTATAAAGGTGACGGTTATAAATGATGTCTCATAATACATTTACTTATAAAGCATTAAGCGTAAGCAACAAGAGATACGATATTTCACTCCAAGAAATAGAAGATCACTCAGCATGTCATCAAACATTCCCTTTAAACAGCCAATAACAATATAGGTTTAACAAACTGCAATATGAGGGTAGTTTAAAATCGATAAAGCCTTTTCCACAACATTGATTCGCACGTACATTCGCTAGCGGAGGCCTGGAGCCCCCGCCGCTTTCCTTTGAACCTTAATAACCGAGACGATCACAAAGGACTTCACGAACAAGTGATAGAAAATTACTGTTGCTGAACTATAATATTCTCTGTAATTAAATACCATTGCAAATATCGTTCAATCTAGAAAGATCTAGAGTCGTGAGCGTTTAATCATTGAAATACTAAGTACTTGTTACAAATAGTTGACGAATTGGTAGGCTATTATATTGTCCAAAACTAGAGCAAGTATATTAACGAACAAAAACATAAAACGACTTAAAATCGTATCAGCCGTTAAATGCTATTACGCTCGAACGACCTCTTTGTATATCCGATGTATACCCGAGTTATCGTAGGAATACGAAATAGTATTAATCAGATCTTAAATAAACTCACACCAACTCTTGTAGAACATCCTTTCCATAAAAAAATTATACATTGGAATCGGTTGACGTGATATTAAGTTATACGTACATTTGTGGCGCACACACTTGATGTAAATTTAAGGACTTATTTGGTTTTCTCATGGATGCGATTGTCAGAATGAGACTAAATTTAAATGTAACCACGCAGGAAGTATCACTTTCAAGTAAAAAAAGAATCATCTAAATGGGTTCACCTAGTCGGTAGTTATGAGGTAACAAACATAAAAGACATGCCGACTAATTGAGAACCTCCTCTTTTTAAAGTTTGTCGAAAATCAAAGAAAATACACATTTAACGATTCCAAAAAAATAATATCTGGATATAGTGTATTATCCTTATTATTTGATAATATATAAGAGATTTTAAGAACGGAGGCAGCTACTTTTAATCATGTGATGAGTCAAAAAAGGTTCTCTAATTTGTCACATTTAACAAATGAATAAGAAACAGTTCACAAAAATAACAAATATTTAATAATTGTCCTCAAATAAATCAACTGAAATATATGACAGATTGTATTTAAGAAAAAGTAAATATTATATCAAGCTTTACACCATTAAGATAAAGGACGAGAATCGAATAAATCATATTATCCGAGCTAAACCGTAAATTCTTTGCACATTTAAAAATGAAAATAAGACATTCCTTGCAACTGGAATTGTACGTAACGCTGTTTGCTCGTACCCGTGAATGTACCCTAAGGCTGCGTTCGACTAACGAAGAATTTTTAAAAGAAAGCGCGATATATGAAATCGAAATATGAAACTTTGGACGTCACACCATTTCGAAGAACGAAAGAGGTAGCCTCGAGGGAAAAAGTTTGCACAATCAAGAGAATACCTTCGCTACTTTTAACATTTCCTACATTCACGGTCTTTATAATTTAGGAGTACTTGCCTAAACTTGTATTGTACCTAACAACATTTCAATAAACAAACGTTTTTCGATACGATTGTTGGAATTTCCTGGTATACCTTCGGACCCCAAACATTTAGCCTAAAAAAAAAACCCTAACAAACAAAAATTATTCAAATTCGTTTCATAAACAACGGACTGCGAAATAATAAGTCATTAAGGGCGCTAAGGTTAACCCCCTAGAACGTCAGATTATAAATCTTTTCTTGTCTCTTCAGTATTTTTAAGTAAAATAGTAGCAACATTGTTGGAAGTGAACCAATAGTCAATTATTACGAATGGTATACAATCAAAAATCATAAATTGAAATTAATTCACTAATAATTTGAGAACACATTCACCGTCAGAGTTCGAGGTGAAACATAAATAACTACATCTATATTCAGGAAATGTGTCATTACGCAAGCTATTACAAGGTGCAGAAACACCGTGTCTCTGAATTAATAATGATAACACTTATATCGTAATTATACACCAGCGGTCTATTGTGTTGGACCATCCTGATAATACCACTTACTTGACAAGCTGTGTCGACGTTACGTACTTACCTTGACAATTTTACGCTTCGCATGACACCTGGAACAAAGAACGGAGAACGTTTAATAATAAAACTTTGGATTGTTTTTAAAAACTTCGAAAAGTAGATATTATCAATTTAACGGTAAGAATGGCGACCTGTGTGGTGACCAATCGTTCCTCGTTTTAAACCATACTCTTTTTTTATTGGGTAATACGAGGAACTAACTAGCTTGACCACGATCCCACTTGATGTTAAGTGGTGATATAGTCGAAAGATGGTACACACTAGTTTAGTAAGTGCCCATTCACTCTACTCTTGAAGGCTCCCACGTCGTACTCGGACGAAAAGACTGACGCCAGCAACTTGTTCCACTCTTTTCTATCTCTCTTTCTTCATTCAACCGTTTAACAAGCCATTACCACATATATTTCTTAATTTACTCAAGAGATAAAGAACCATTAAAACCAATACAGCAATTTCTATTGCACATACACAGAAGAAGTAATAAACTAGGAACCAAGGATTCTACCTACGATCAAAATTATTGTTTCCGTAGTCCGGTTTATTACAAAAAAACGTGTGAAGTTTGTCAATCCGTACTATCCGGACTATACTTTCCCTTATATTTTTTGCTGAGATGGTCTGTGCCCCGCATTAAGATATTCATAGGCTGCAAATTTTAATGCTTTTTACTTTAATATAAATAATATAAACCTTGATTGTTTAATTCAAATGGTTTTATTTCAAACTTCCTATAGATCCTATAAACAAACATATTATAATCAAATAAAAGGTTTAACCATTCCCCGATGAACTTATTCCATGAATACATGTTCGCATACATAAAGCATGACAAATGGAAATATAAATGGTATATCATACGTAATCATTTCGTGTCAGATTAGTATCAGAAAATTGTTCACTTTTGTGGCGACGACTCGGCGCAGAAACGCCCTGTGCCGTGAGCTCGTGACTGTAATGGAACCACTCCGGGAATACAGGGTAGGAATTAGATTGTGACGGTATGAACTTGCGTCAGCCTATAATGGAAATGAAATCTGATATCGCACGCCCTACTTAGTAAATGATCAATGTTAGAGAAAACAATGGATTGGTTTTGTTTGATTGTAATTGTCATAGAATAGTGGTTGCCATATAGTCGAAACTTTAACCCAGTTGAAGCATTGAAATCACACATAATTCGCAGCTCGTACCTTATTCCGTGAATCTATTAGTTATTTATGATAGTTAAGTTAGTGCTGCTCACATTGATATATTGAGATAATTTTCACATCCCTTATCATAGTTGTTGGAAGTCATGATATTTCTATTGTCAAGTATTGTTCCAATTTACGCAGATTCTCGAAGTCTCATCATAGTGTAATCAGTTTTAGAATTAATTTTATTTATCACATGATCCCAAGCAGGTTCTTACTATTTTTCGCAGGTGTTCACGGGGCATGGGTGCTTCGGGGACTACCTGTGTCGGACGGTCCATCGGGAGGGCGATGAGCGGTGCCATGATTGTGGTGCTGCGGTGGACTCTGCCCAGCACACCCTTGAGGTGTGCCCGAGATGGGCAGCGCAGCGCCATGACATGGTATCTGCCATCGGTGGTGTAGACCTGTCGCTTCCGAGCCTTGCTCTTGCGATGGTCTCGAGCGACAGGTCTTGGACGGCGGTCGCCTCCTTCTGTGAGACGGTCATGTCCCAGAAGGAGGCTGACGAGCGGGTCAGGGAGGGGAGCGCAGAGGCTCCCCCCCTCCGCAGGCGACGTATCGGGGTGCGCAGGAGGCGTTATGAACACCTCCTCTTGCCGCCCCGTAATCCCGAAGCGGGGCCAGAATGGGTACCTGGCCCCAGCATGCTTCGGCGTCGTCAGGACTTCTCTGAGTGCCGGAGAAGTCCCCTTTGAGGATGAAGTCCGGTCTTTGCCGGGACCGGCCGGTCGTTGGGGTGTCCTGTTGCTGACAGATCCGGGGCACCCCGCTCATAACGGCTGATGGCATTCGCGGAAGGTTTAGTGGGTAGGGGCTGCCCAGGCCGAGTCCCACACATCCCTCCGGGCCCACCCAGGGTACCGGAGGATGGTCTGTAAAAAGATTCCCCCGCGTGAACAAAAAAAAAAGGTTCTTACTATTTTTGTATTTTCAATTTTTTGTATGTCTATTTTTTACTGAATATTATTAGGCATTAGGTAGTTCTGGGCACCGCCGAAAATTAGCGTTGTGGCAGCCTTACGAGAGCACATGCTGAAACGGTATCCAATGTTGGCATCATGTTCTGTCTGTCCGTTGCTTCTTCTTGTAATTGTGTTTTTTTTTTTCTTAATGAGTCTGTAACGTGTCTGTATATTATGATGCCAATAAATTAAATGTCTATGTCTATGAAGATAGTCATGAAATATTGGTAAAGTCAAATAAAAACTGTTAAAGCGAAATAAAATTACGTTTATCGTTGTTGGAGTATTTGTAAACATAGAAAATATCGATTCACCAAAAGCTCCCCTTGCCTCCTTCAACATGACCCAGTCACGTACGTACCGGCCGCTGCGCTTTGCGTTGCCGATTATTTGCGATAACCTGTGATTACATATCCTCGAAATACAAAGGTATAGATTTAACTCAAAAAAGGTTGGTCCATTTTAGTTCATTTTTTATTTTTAATAAGATTGGAATTGTACATTTACTATAGGATTTGAGAAATTTGATTCTGATACAGCGCAGATGTAAGATAATTACATTTATTCCACACAGGTTCCAATTAGGTAATCATCAGCTGGTGTCAATCCACTGCTAGAAATAGGTCTTCTATCATTTACCATCCTCTGCTTTCCGTTTAGTAAAAAGCCGACAGCGAAAACTGTCTCTCTGTTTACCCCGCAAGGGTTAAATAACGTCAGAGCTAATTATTTATTATACTACCGTGAACACAACATAGAAACACTGGTTTATTAACGGTCAAATTTGACATTAAAAAGAGTAGAATCGCTGAAAGCAACGTAATGCCGTCACGCATAAAAGGTTTTATCGCCATTTGCATTGAATAAACACAAAATATCCGTTGAACAAAAACACTTCAACCGAATTAATTCCGCTTTAAATCATAATGGTAGTGAGTTCTGCAATTAATTGCGTGAAATAACGTTATCAGTGAAGCGGCACATTATAGCGTGGAATGTTTGTAAGCATGTAGCATAATAAATAACGGACGCTAAGCTGATTACCATAAAATCGGGTCGAAATTCGCCGCATTACCTAAAATCTGTTAACTAATGGTAGCTTTGCATAATTGAATGACTCCAAAGTAAACCCGAGGCATATGGTGTACGATTGTATTATATCTACCCTTTTTTTAAAAAAAAATAAATTCGCGTTATAACATAATATAGCTTTTACAAAAAAAATTCGTTGTGTGCTAACGTCGACAAATCTAAAACGTTTTAGCTCGTTTCAATTCTAACAAATTGTTTGTTTTCGCTCTGATTCATTTATATTTTACCGAGTCAGAAATAGATGCGTCAAAAATAAACCGTGAATTTTTACTTTATACATATATATTTTTTTTCTTTATATATATTATATTATATATTATCAAAAGTTTTAAAATTAATTCATACATTAAGTTATTGCTTACACATGGAGCTTATTATTAATGACTATTAGCTTTTAATGTCATTAACATTAAAAGCGAACGAAAACCGAGACACCACGGAGCTCATTATATCATTCGCTATTTGGGCACCGCTGAAAATCAGCGCTGTCGCATCCTTGCGACGGCATATGCTGAGACGGTGTCCAATATTGGCATCATGTCTGTACATCTGTCATGTACTATTTGTCCGTTTTTTCTTTAACTGTATCTTTTATTTTATTTATTTTTTTCTATCTTTTTGTTGAGTTTATTTTGATAACCAATAAAGAATATGTCTATGTCTAAATTAGCTGCGCCCGCTATTAAAAACTTTTTTTCTAAAATAGAGCCTAACTCCCTCAAAATTCAGGTTAAGTCAAGTTATTTTCGTGTAGGCACCGTACTCGTATATACATTCACATGCATGCAGTGACAAGTATATTTACGAATAAAAACAAAAACCAACTTAAAAATCGAATCGTACGTTCAACGCTATTACGCGCGGTCGCCATTTTTGTATTTTCAAATTATCGTTGGAATATTACATAATCAAACTTAATCAGAACAAAACCAAACGTTCATCACACTATTCATAGAGTCCTTTCTAATAAAACGAAAAACCGTGTAAGAAGACTTATACGGTTTTCGGATGGATCCCAATGTCAGAATTGGACCAAATTTAAATGATTCACACGGGACTACACGGGAAGAACCAGCTATCAAATAAAAAATCGGTTCACCCAGTCAAAAAATATGCGGTAACAAACATAAATACATACATACACACGAATTGAAAACCTCCTTTTGAAATCGATTTAAATGCGGTTACTTTAAAAAAGAATGCTAACATTTTTTTCACAAATATTAACATTGTTGTTGACCTTTTAAACTATGCTTAAACTTTTGGTAGGAGATAGTTCACGTCAATAGTCGAATGGTGGATTCGAATCCACGACCTTACGATTCGCAGACCGTACTCCGATTTTATTTATTTGTATAGATAATTCACAGCTGTAATAAACAAAATGAAATCAGCGGTGAGCGAAAGAAAGAGAACGATTGTTAGCAAAGTACACAGCGTTCCGGCATATGGCCGCCTTCTCTTGGACCTTCTGAATTACCTCGCGTTTGATTCCGTTAACGTTCTCGCCCGCCTGGGACCCTGTAATTAGAGCGGGACCATTGTTTCTCCAGGCACATTCTGGTCCTACTTCAATTGGAATCCTTTGTGCGTTACTACGCAGTGAATCTGCTAGTTACATTTGTTAATATTCACTTTCGATTTATCTGGTAAGTAAAAATTTTTTTGAAATCCATAAAAAGGAAAGTATAGTTTTTGAATGGCTCTTTTTGTCAAGCTTTATATTGAAGCTTATGTTATGGGGGTACATAACAGAAATAGAAATTTTAGCAAAAGCAAATCAATAATCTTGGAACTAAAAACCGGAATTTATACGTACAAGGGCTTATATTTCAGATTCTGACCACATCTATCCTAATGGTTTAACTACTAGGCTATGACTCCATGAATCCATCTTCCCTTCAAACTTCAATCTTCAATCAAACGCGCCAGAGTAACCGTCCAAGCCGAGATTCCGTCCCAAAGATCCATGCTCAGAGCAATTTTTTTTAAATATTGAAATAGAAGTTCAAGCTGAGTGCTTTTAGAGCTCGTGTACGTCTGCAAGCTAGGTGAATTGTCAACAGCCACCAGGCTACCAAAAGGCTAGGATTTAGACTGAAATCCCTTCGAATGAACGCGTCCAAAATAATAAACTCTTTAATTCAAAAAAAAATATCTCCAACTTTTAATCTGAAGGCACATGACGGTCGCCTGAATAATTAATTCCGGCGTCATGCGTTACTGTGAGTTTTATTAGAACGAAAATCATTTCAGTCTGCACTTCAAATATTCTGAAGGCAGATGTTAGAATTGAATAGTGGTGGAAGATTTATTAAATTTGAAGACGTTGACATACGTATATCAGGCTTAAATATCAGCATGTGACTTTTCTCGTAATTAAAAACACGAAATCGGAAACCAAATCAAAATATTAGCCCATAGACAACGTTCTCGCGAAGATATAAGGATATTAAAGAACCGCTTCCTTATCCCTCAAATGACAAAATCCCGCTTCGGGAGTAAAAAATATGCCATTTTGATATTTTGCCATTTTATATATTTGGCAAATACTTTTCGTTACCAAATCCCATGTACTCATCAAGTAAGCTTTAAAAATTAAATTTGTTAAATAAATTAAATTTGTAAAAAAAAATAATTTGTAAAAACTTAAAAAAAAATTGTAGGGTTTATATTATATTTTAAGTTATATTTTTGAGTCTTAATGTGAGTCTCATGAATAATGATAAGTCACAACTTTTATTAAAAAAGGTTTATCCCCGGAAATATGCCATATGCGCTGTTGCTTTTGGCGGGCAGGAACGGGAGCTTGCCACTCAAGCAGAAATAATCAAATGCAGTTACCATCTGCACTAGGAGTTATGACGGTTATAACAAGTATCATTTCTTCACAAAGACATCTATTTTTCTTTCCAAAGTTAAATAAAACGGAAATAGGAAATTTATACGAGAGTATAGGCATCAAGAATGATAATGTCGCCGAGTAATTTTCAAACTCGTTGAATTGCAAATACGAGAACGCAAAACGTTGTTTGGCGTTTTCTGTTTTCCTATAAAGTTTTCACAAGTTTGCATGTAATTGCTTAATACCACTGCGGCCACGGTAAACTTAGTCTGTGGTCTATAAACCTATTGTTATACCGTAACCGCCAATATCTAGTACAAGAGCTTCGGTGTTAATAATTTGTTGATATTTTTGAAGTAAAACTTCTTTACGCATGCCTGACAAAGGAGAGCAGTGCACGTGCATATATAAGTATATTCTTTAAAATTAAAAAAATATTTAAAAAAAATCCCAGGTGTCTAGCCGCAAGGTCCGAGACGTTAAATTCGTGACAACGTATCCTAGGTACAAAATTGAAGTATTTTTTCTACTTCACTGAGTACAAATTTGCGTTCTCTATCTTCCTCACACCGCGCTCTCGCTTACTCACTTTGAACTGTCGTGTGCACTATCGGCAATTCTCGGGAACTCTCGGCTCGAGCGTAACGGACATTTTGCGAATGACATCAATTTATAACATGTTGTCACGTCAAAAACGTTTTAACTGACTTCAACAAAGAAAGAGACTTGTCAATTTTTCCGTTTTTTAATGTTTGTACATCCATCGCCTCGTATTCTTAGACCAATTATAAATTACTTTTTTTCTTTCAATTGGGTAGCTTACAGAGCGGCTTTCTTTATTAACTTTGGATCAGGGAAGAATTTGCATTACACAAGGTATTAAGTCAAAACGATGATGACATAGAATCCGTAAGGCTTTATTCCGCTGCCATGATCCTAGTCTACAAATTGCATGCGAAATGTTCTACGAATAGTTCGCGGAATAACCGCCTCGACGTTCCCGGGGCTTAGCGAACTAAAATTGTCTACGTAATTACTCTTTGTTTGAAAATAAATATTATTTATACGTTCTATTCCTATCCGAGTCGTTAACAACTTATAAAGACGAATGGCATATTCATTAATTAAAAATGATAGTGTTAGCGACAGTTGGTCCTACTGAATGCCGATTTAGTTTTAAATATTATTGTTAGCGACAGTTGGTCCTACTGAATATTATAATCTATAAAGTTAATGGACTGACTCTAAAAGTACTTTAGTTTAGTCAACTAAAGTACTTTTATCGGTTGTCGGCAACCAAAGCCGTTTAGAAATTTAGGATAAAAAGGAGAGGACTCTCTCTGTAGACAATTAGTGTACAGTTTAGAACAGTGAGTTATGCTGGAGGAAAAGCCCTTTAAATGTGAATCTCTGAAACAAAGTCAGTAAGTCTTTAATAAATTACTTCTAACGCTCTTGATGTATTGCTGTTAATAATATGATAAAATATAAAATATGTTGTGTATATGTATATATGTTAAGCTCTCACGATCTTTCGATCAAACTGGGGTAGATAAACAGCAATCGCCTCATTAGCCTAATGGTTCAGGATTCAGTCTGCGAAACATGAGATCGTAGGTTTAATCCACTATTCGATATTTGGAATGGTTAAAAAGAATGCTGTTAATATTTGTGAAAAAAAATATTGTCAGCATTTTTTTTTAAAAAAAAGAGAGTAATAAAGAAAGAGCAATCGCCTTTTTAATAAACTAATGCCAATCAGGCATAAATTTTAGCAGCGTTTAACCTTTTTTATTTTAATTCTTCTTAATATTCTTTCTATATTCTTCTTAATATATTGTTAGCTAGCAACATATGGCAGTTATATTTATGTATAACAACTACTTCCAATGATATCTTAGTGATTAGATACCTGAACCTTATTGTATCTTTAATTCATAATGAATAATTTAGTTGAACATCACACAAACTTGGCATTGTAAACAATAATTTAATTTTATTAGTTTGTAATCTGGCTTCTTATTAATTTTGTGCAAACATGGTGAGGACGCGCCGTTGGACGGTATTCGTTAAAATAATTCTTTTAACAACGTCACGCCGTCTTAATAATGCGAGTGTGTTAGTTATTGGACTATTTCATTCCACAAGACCTACATATTATTAAATATAGATAGATGTTTGCGAGATATTTAGTGTATATTTAAATCTGTGCGGTTAATATGGTAATGAATGAATGAATATTCTTTATTGCGCAACAATTAAAAACAAAATACATCACAGAAATAGTAATTACAATTTTCACATTAGACAAAGTCATTGCATGCACAATGGAAGGTCTTATCGCTAAGAGCGATCTCTTCCAGACAACCTTTGTTTGGACAGAAACTTTCGTCTAAAAATATTTTAGTGGGTCTGTGATTATATTTATTTTAATACAAATAAATTACATTTTCGCATGGTAAATAGAATGTGGGTATATCGATATTTACAACTTATAATAAATTAGGGAATTCGTGTCCGCCCTCTTTTATTCGACTTTGGGACGACAGCGTAATAGGTTATCCTATTGCTCTGGCGGAGTTAAGAACAAGTGGGTGTTTTTTTTTTAAATCGCGACCATAGATCCGAGTCCGTTCTCTTTTCCAATGCACTTTAATTGTTCACTCTGGATTTATTAATAGACCACCTCTACAGTTACTATTTTTTTATATATAATGCGTGATTTAACAAGTGGGTGTAAGCATACGATAAGTCGACACATTATCTAGAGAGTTCCAATTATAAATACTTACGTGGCTCGGCTGTAGTTCAGTATTACGCAGACAGAGACATAAATGAAGCTAGACAAAGCCACAGACAAGTCAGTTATTGAATACACTAAGATGTCACTGATATTATTTACGTACCCTACTTTACGGTATTTAATAATTGTTGGAGGTTCAAATACCGTCTATATAGTAAGTCCGATAAGAATTTACAAAAAAAAACCTTCCAAAAAAAACTTACCAAATTTAATATCCTAAGGTTTATCTGTAAATTCTGATCGGACTATGGGTATGTTTACGGGCTAGCTTAACTAAATAGAGCTTTTACCTACGTACATAGTAAGTCACTTGCTAATAATTTGTGTCCGATGCACTTGATGAGTCCATCGCCTGTCGTATATGGGACTTAATAAGCTTGACAAACTACTATAGTTTATTTGCACAAATTACATAAAAACTAATGTAATCAGTCGTACAAATAATCGTTTATAATAACTAATCTTTAGTATCGGTAGTGTAAGGATGGTGACAAGTGTTTGCAGGAAGTCCTTAGCTGTCCGTAACACAGGTCTATGATCTAGCACGGCGGCTAAGTTAGTGGTAAAACCTATATTGCCTTACAGTTGTATTTACTTTAATTCGTTATGTTGTTATTATTTATGTATATTTTTTTTATGTATAAATAAAAAAATAAGCTGTCGCTAGGTGTCCGCTGGCTAGGCCCTGCCTTGTCTTTATACCTTGTTCACAGATAAGGCCTATGTACAAGGGCCAATGAGCAAAATAACTGCTTTTCGAAAGAGGCCAAATATCCTTGATACTTGATAATTTACATGCTTCAACTGATGTTTGTGAAACTTTGCATAGGCAGATATGTTAGTTGTTCTAGCTACCTACTATATATTAGTTTTTCAATTAATGTAGATATACCTATATACGCGATTTTTGTCTTATTTTAATGATAATGACAAACGAGTAAAAATGCTATAGTGTCACTTTTGCTTTTAACAAGCTATTTAAAAAAAATCATAATATTCATTATTATAAAATTATTCTAATTAATGTTTATATCACAGTCCAAATATCGTTTAGTGTAATGTGGAATGTGATTTTTAACTGATTGATTGGCCGTTAAAGTTAACAAAAGTCGCGGGAACTGCCTGCTTAGATATTTCGAATAACCGTTTCGTTTACATACGTTATTTTTATTTTTTTAATTGTGCCAAGTAAGGCCGTTTACTGTCAATAAGACCGCAAAAAGTTAATATTCTCAAGTTTTGCTTTGGCCCATATATGTACGTATAATCCATTGAAATGTGTTACTCATGTCAACATTCAAATTGGTGAAGCGCAAGACTGTGTTACAGGGAAATGTTATTCTTTCTTTAAAAAATCAAAACGTAAAAACCACATGAAAATATAAACATACTAGTAAATAAAATTTCATTTGATAAAATCAAATAATATTTTGATCTCATGTTTACTAATTAAAAACAAACGTTAGTAAAAATTAATAGTAGCGCCATCTAGCGAAGTATAATTTAACTGTTTGAAGTTCCTACAAAAGAGTAAGGCTACATAATTTAAGCGACATCATGCGGCGTACTGATCAACTACTAAGAAACGTGAAAGCTTACGTTATAGATGGCGCTTGTATCAATTTAAGCAATAGTAAAGACAAACGGTACGTTACAGTATGCATATGATATTGATTATTTTCGAATTGTTTAATATACGACAAAAACTTCTAGTATTTTTTTGTCATGACAATTATAATTAACAACATTTTTATATTCTTATGACTGTGGATACAATATCGCTAAAATTTATGACGAACAGATGCACTTTTATTAAATGCTTTACTGGTAAATTTTTACAAACATTACGTCAAGTACTAACGTGAATATAAAAGAAGAAAATAGAATATAATATAGTGAATAAAAATAAGCACTTATTTGCAAATTTTATAGTTATTTTAATTACAAGTATATATCTGTCAAATCTTCGGCCTTAACATCCAGGACTGTGTTTCCACATAACAAAGCTGGTCAAGCATTTAAAGTTAAATTAACCACCTCTATTTTGTATATATCTCCGACTGAGCACTAGCCTTCTTTGGAAAGAGAGTATAAAAAATTCTAACACGTGTAGGTTTTCTCTCCAGCCAAAAGCGTGGTAAAACAGTACATAAAATTGCAGCAAATAAATTCATGGGTGCCGGCACCGTAGATGTAGATAAAAAAGTGCCCTTGTATGTTTCTAAAAGTCTCACATTGCTGTGTTTGGTTTTAGATATAAATAATATAATTATCGCATAAACATGAGAAGCCTCGAGTAATTCTGTTATTTTACATTAAGCACACGGCCATAACTTATGTTAAAATTATGAATAATCTACCCGTAATGGCGAAATCGCTCTTATCAATCTTGCCGCTAGGTCAGCAAGTAACTTCAATTCGTCTTCATTACGCGTGATGGAGGCGAAATGATAAGCACTCTTTGAATTACGCCCCTCATCGTGCGGCTTTTTCTTCATAATAGTTGGAAGATACTTCTGTAATTTTTTTTTATTTATTTACATATAGTTTCACATTAAGGTTCACAAATGCCTTCCCGGGACAACGATGCATTCCGCTGGAGATCTCGGAGACCCTCACCATGCTCCGGGAATGGGTGGATTTAGTGAATAAAAATCTCACTCCGCTAAACTGGCGCGCCACCAGATTCTGGTTTGTCATATTAATGCGCAACTGGCAACCCGCCAGTATCTGGTGCATAACACCACGATTTAAATAGCTCTTAAAATTAAATAAGAGACTATATTCATCCTTGTCTAACTTATAAGAATCAAATAGAGTATAGTCAAGTGTAGGTGTTTCAACCATAACTTTAAACCAGATTTATAGTACTTAAAATGATTTATTTTCACGAAATAATGATATCAGATTAATCTACAAACAGTAAAATTAAAATATTTGTGTAAAAAAGAAGTTCCAATAGAATTTTTTTTAGATAAAAGCATTATAATAGCAATTGACCCATAGGCGCGCGCCTGTCGTCATACTGCTGCCAGATGTAACATCTTGCGCAAGATGGCTGTGCCAGCTTGGCGGTATTTCGTTGTATCTCAAAGGGTTTAGGCTGCGTTTTCGTTGAAAACTCCCAGACGGCTTACATTTTAGCAAGGTGATACGAAAACTTTATAAATTATATACTAAAACCTTCCTCAAGACCCGCTCTGTTCATAAATGAGCACAACATGAAAATCAGTGTAGTCCTTCTTCAGTTTATCGCGAACAGACAGACAGCGGGAATCAACTTTGTTTTATACTATGTATTTATAGGTGTATTACTTATGAGCTTTATCGTTTCCATTTTTTTGTTATGTATTGTTTGATAAGTTTTTTATAAACATTAGTAACGTTCTTTTTAATTATTCTACTAATCTTAAAAGCTTAAAGCAATTACACTTGTGCTAGGTTACTATGAAGAAAATGAAGGGAAGAAAAGAACTATTTATTAAGTTTTATAAAAAATAAAAAATGTGTTGTTTATTTTATTTGGAGACCACGGACAGACAAACATAGCGTAAGATGTTAACCCATAAGTCCTGCACTTCTGGGTTCTCAAGAATAACGGTATCCCCTGCCTGTCGTAGAAGGCGACTAAAAGGGGCCTCGGGTTCACTGGGCGACAAGGCGGCCTTTGTCATTTGCCAAGGTGGACCCGGGAAGAAGGCGACATCGGCTGGCCCGTGTTGTCTTTCACTGCGAGGGCACAGGGGGGAGGGAGGGAGTTACCTCCCCCCGGGAAGTGCTCTCTTTGAGCACAGTGCAGAGGGGCTCTGGAACGTTCCTCTGGAGATCCCGGAGACCCTCACCATGCACCGAGGAGGGGCCACCGGGGAGGTTTTAAAGGGTAAAAACCCCACCGCCGCCTTCCCCCAGAAGGCGGGGCATCTGTTTGAAGATTTCCTCCCCGTTAACAAAAAAAAAGATGTCTAAAAGAAAAAGAACTCATAATGTGGTCTTACGACATTACGGCAGCGGGAGGAAGCCCGAGGCAAGGCTGCTTACAACCGGTCTTTTGTCCATGTTGATGGTACACCATCACGTTGATGATTCTATACACATAAACTCTAAAAGTTGTAGAATCGAAATAAAACTTGTACAACTAGTATTGATTAAATAGTAAAATCAATAATAAGATGTAGGTCATTAAAACTTAATGAGCTCTTGTAATTAATTTTTATGACTATCTTCTGTTATATCTGTCTATGCCATTTTAGACAAAAGTGAAAGTCATGTACGTCTAAAGATAATTATGTTTCATTTAAAGCATGACACGATTTTGAAAAGTGAAATATAATAAAAATCTAATTCGAACGAAAAAAGTTTTTTAATTAACTTCATTCAAATTTGTTTATAGCAGAAAATTACATAATTAAATGAGACACGAAGTAATAAAAGGCTTCGAGTAAATGGAGTTACGGTATATAGAGAACCAGTCATCCACTCCTCTTGACAACGTATTTTATAAGAGGCCTTTTAAAAGAAAGTAATTCACTTAACTTGTTAAAAGAAATATAGTAACTTGAACAACAAATTGTCAAACAGCCTGTTTTATTTATAAACTTAATATTTTTATATTAGTCATCATTAAATATATATATATATATATATATAAATAATATATATATATATATATATATAATAGGTTGTCAAATATCTCCTTTCCGCTTTTGTGTCATGCGGCACCCAAACATCAAGCTTTTTTTGTATCCAGCCTTCTGCAGATGGTTTAAAATGGTTTGGTGACTAACTCCCATCTCCTGGGCGATGTCACGAGATGCCACATGCCGGTCTCACTCGATGTAGTCCATGATTTAATCGGTATTTGTCGTCACAGGTCTTCCGCCGGCTGGCTTATCCATGGTGTCGTTTTCACCGGCTCTGAATCGTCGAAACCATTCCTCCGTGGTTCGAAGTGATAGAGTACCATCCCCCAAAACACCATTAATCTCATGGAACGTTTCTCTAGCGGATTTGCCTTTAACGAAGGAAAACTTTAAAATAGCGCGAATTTCGGCGTTAGTGAACTCCATGTTTACACGTCTATAACTGTTGAACGCAATATCCAAACTAATTATGCATAGCGTCGTTTTGTAGGTTATGTCAAGACCTTTCAAATTATGTATAGTATTGCTAGATACGAGCTCTGTAGCGCTTTGTACATAGCCGCGAAATTCAAAAGACAAAAAGGCGGAAGGGAGATATTTGACAACCTATTATATATATATATATATATATATAACTCTCACTTTTTTATAGCGGGACAGCTTTCGCGGTCCGCTTTTCATATATCGTATATATCACATAAATGCGACAAGTGATCGCCATACACCGTTGTGAAGAACCATTGTGAAGAGGTTCGAATCCACCATTCAACTATCGACGTGAACCATGTCCTAGCCAAAGCTTAAGCTTAGTTGGAATAGTTAAAAAGAACCGCAGGCGACGAATCGGGGTGCGCAGGGGACGTTTCAAACGTCTCCTCTCGCTGCCCCCGTAATCCGAAGCGGGGTCAGGATGGGAACCTTTTTTTTTTTTTGTTCACGGGGAGGAAATCTTCAGAAAGATACCCCGCCTTCTGGGGGGAAGGCGGCGGTTATGTGGGGTTCTTACCCACTAAAACCTCCCCGGTGGCCCTTTCCTCGGTGCATGACGAGGGGCTCCGGGATCTCCAGTGGAACGCACCGGAGCCCCTCTGCACTGTGCTCATGGAGAGCACGTCCCGGGGGGGAGGTTACTCCCTCCCCCCCTGTGCCCTCGCAGCGCAAGGCGACACGGGCCAGCCGATGTCGCCTTCTTCCCGGGTCCACTTTGGTGGACGACTCAGGCCCCCACCCTTGCCGCCCAGTGAACCCGAGGCCCCTTTTAGTCGCCTTCTACGACAGGCAGGGGATACCGTAGTCTTATTCTTGAGAGCCCAGAACTACAGGGCTGCGGGCCGGTCTGCCACCGGCCCGCCTGCGCCATCTCCGAACGGGATCGGCCCTCTCCCGATCCCGTTCTGCGGTCTCCTTCTGGGTCATTACTGACTCGCCAGGATGGGAACCTGGCCCCAGCATGCTTCGGCGTCGTCGGGACTTCTCTGAGTGCCGGAGGAGTCCCCTTTGAGGGTGAAGTCCGGTCTTTGCCGGGACTAAAAAAAAAAGCTAAAAAGAATGCTACAAAAAATATTGTTAGTTATTCTTTATACAAAAATACAGCGGGCACAAATTTTTAGCGAGTAATTGTTTTGTACTGAACGTACTTTTTATATATAAGAATAAGTGTGTTCCCAAAAAGTAAAATAAAAAAGAACTCACAAAAAAAATAAACTACAAAACAAAAAAATTCTCAATGACAAAAACGTCAATGAAGGATTAAACACTAATACGCACAGACAATCCTATCTATTTCCGACGAGTCATAGATATTTTATGAAATTCTAACTTCGGCATTCTACAATTTGTTTTAAATAATGCTAGCAATATTTATTATAAATATAACTTATATTCTTCGCAGACCGTGCCCTAAACCATTGCTATTGACACTTCAAACTTCTACATTCTACTACTAAACTGGAATAGCTTGCCGATAGAGATTCGGGGTTCAGGTGAACGGGATTCGAAACTGCAACCACTAGATGATGGAACCGCTTAGACACTGCAATCGATGCTTACCTGCGATTTTTATTCATCGCGAAATATGACATGTATCGACAGCCATGTGATGTAGTTGGCTGGTGGGAGAAGCAAGTTACAATTTTTGTTTCGAATTCGAATTGACGAATGTTGAATATGACTGTTGGAATGTGGCCCACTGCTCTCGTACTTGGATCAATCAACCGATGTTATTTCTGGTGCACAAACGAATTCAACTCTTTACAGATGCATAACGATTTGTATCGGTGCCAAAATTATAAGCGGTCGGTTAAGTTAACTGATTCCAATTAGTGAAAGCGGCGAAAGCTTTTAAAATATTTATTAAATTGTTTATTTATTTAATAAGGTACACCAACAGCATTACAAAGATATTTATTACTATACTACTATATACATATATTGTGTATGCCAATTATAGATTTGCTATTAAAATATTGTAACTTTATAATAATTAAAAATAACTTAATTTTTTTAGTGAAAACAAAGTTTAAAACTTTTAAAATATTTATTAAATTGTTTATTTATTTAATAGGGTACACCAACAGCATTACACAAACATACATTACTAATAAACTTGCTTATTTAAAACTATTTGCTATTGTGTAATTTATAGGTGTACACAACATTCCTAACAGTGGTAGGCCACCACAGCAGCTTTTTGCTGTACGAATGGGTCGGCACAATCGGGGAAGTACCACGACCTCACAGAATACTGGCGTAAAGTGGAGGATTTTATGCCTCCGCGTTTCGCAAGGTGAGTGAGTGTGCCGGCGGCCCAACTCCCTCTCCCTTCAGCAACATGGCAGCGGCAATTCAAAATCATTTACCCCAGGGGTACCAGTACGGTTGGTGCTGGAGAATCCCCGTGCGTCAATGGTTGGGTCACCAAGTGTTACCTAAACATGGATGTACGGGCTGCCCTGCGTATTCTGGGGCAAAATTCCGCTCTGTTCTGCTGTCCGAGGCAAACGAGGCAGCATCAATGGCTCTTCCTGACCCATTTACTGTGGACCTTTGCAACATCAGGGGCCTCCATTCCAACTTGAGTGCCGTCCACTACCATCTTGAGACGGCAAAGCCGGCCTTATTCTTTCTCACCGAGACGCAGATATCTTCTCCATCTGACGTCTCGTATCTCTCCTACCCGGGGTACAAACTGGAACATTGCTTTGTGCCTCGCGCGGGAGTTTGCGTGTACGTCAGAAAAGATATCTGCTCTCGACGCCTCGACAGCCTTGAAGGCAGGGACCTCTCCAACCTATGGCTACGCGTAGACATCGGCGACCATCCTCGTGTTTATGCGCCTGTATAGGTCCCATAGCGGTAACACTGAAGTCGATCGACTCCATCAGCCACATCCAGGTGGCTGCAGATTCCGTGCTCGAACGTATCCCTCCGCAGAGATCGTGATTCTGGTGATTTTAATGCCCACCACTCCGAATGGCTTGGTTCACGCACTACCGATCATGCGGGAGATCTGTGTACGATTTTGCTTTGGCATATGATCTTACACAATTGGTCACATCGCCTACGCGAATCCCAGATGTGGAAGATCATGCACCTTCCCTGTTGATCTTCTGCTGACCTCCCATCCGGACAGATATGTCATTTCAGTTGAAGCCCCTCTGGGCTCCTCTGACCACTGTCTGATCCGGAGTGCTGTGCCACCTTTACACCCACTGCGGCCGCGCATTGCAGGCCGCCGACGCGTGTGGCACTACAGGTCAGCGGATTGGGATGGAATGCGGTCTTTTTTCGCATCTTACCCATGGGGGGAAGTTTGCTTCTCGCCGGTGGATCCCAACGCCGTTGCAGACTCTGTTGCCGATGTAATACTACAGGAATGGAACTTTTGTTCCATCGTCTGTGGTGCCCGTCGGTAGCAGATCACGGCCTTGGTTTGGTCGCTCTTGCAAAATGGCTTCACGCCATAAGCGGGAGTGCTATCGAGCTTGGGCTGCGGCATCGGCGTTGGAGGATCCAAAACCAGCGCACTCAAAAGAAGTTCAACTCTGCCTCCAGGTACTTCAAAGCGTAATTGCCAAGGCAAGGTCGGAGCATGTGTGCAGAATTGGCGAGAAACTGGTTCGCCTCCTTCGGGAACACGTGCGTTCTGGTCGCTCGCCAAGGCTGTTCAAGGGAATTTCTGTCAGCCATCCCTTCCACCTCTGCACAAAAGGATGACTCGCTGGCCCATGACGCAAAGGAGAAGGCCGATCTTCTGGGCGCACTCTTTGCGTCCAACTCGACTCTGGATGATAAGGGTAACTCACCGCCGACCATCCCGCGGAACGAGTACTCTATGCCGGAAGTAAAGTTTCTGCAGACTACAGTACGCAGAACACTTTTCTCTAGACATCCACAAGTCGAGTGGACCTGACGGGATCCCTCCTATTGTGCTGAAGATGTGTGCTCCGGAGTTGACACCGGTGTTGACTCGACTTTTCCGGTACTCCTACTCCCAAGGCGTTGTCCCGTGTTCTTGGAAGACTGCTTTAGTGCACCCGATCCCAAAAGGGCAATAGCTCTGATCCATCTAACTACAGGCCTATTGCCATCACTTCTTTGCTCTCAAAATAATGGAATCCATTATAAACAGCCAGCTCCTAAGGTATCTGGAGGATCACCAGCTGATTAGCGACCGCCAGTACGGTTTTCGTCACGGTCGCTCAACTGGTGACCTTTGGTTTATCTTACACACCGATGGGCTGAGGCAGTTGAGAGCAAGGGGAGGCCCTGGCAGTTAGTTTGGATGTGGCGAAGGCTTTGATCGGGTTTGGCACGGAGCGCTTCTTTCAAAGCTTCCATCGTACGGGCTTCCCGAGAGGTTATGCAAATGGATCACCAGCTTCCTCGAAGGCCGTAGCATCAAGGTCGCTGTTGACGGTGCATGCTCGGACTCCAAACCAGTGAACGCTGGTGTTCCGCAAGGCTGTGTACTGTCTCCTACCTTGTTTCTTTTGCACATCAATGATATGCTGCAAATCAGCAACATTCACTGCTATGCAGACGATAGCACAGGTGATGCAATGTACACAGGCCGTGCCAATACTTCTCGGGAAAGCATCGAAGAGTGCCGGAACAAACTTGTGTCCGAAGTCGAAACTCTTCTCGACAGGGTCTCAGATTGGGGAAGACTAAATCTAGTCCAATTTAACCCCACAAAGACACAAGTATGTGTGTTTACCGCTAAAAAAACTCCCTTTATCGTCTCCCCTCAGTTCGAGGGCACTCCCTTGGTCGCATCCTCCAGCATTGGAATCCTTGGCGTCGATATATCGAGTGTCGTTCAGTTTCGTGGTCACTTGAAGGCAAAGCCAAATTGGCATCCAAAAAACTTGGCATACTCAGTAGAGCAAGACAGTATTTCACGCCTGCCCACCGTCTGCAACTTTACAAGGCGCAAGTACGGCCTCATTTCGAATACTGTTCGCATCTCTGGGCCGGGGCTCCCCAATACCAACTTCTTCCGTTTGACCGTGTACAACGTAGAGCTGCTCGAATAATCGACGATCAGGGTCTTTCCGATCGACTCGACCTACGTCTGCGAGGAGATGTCAGTTCTCTTTGCATCCTGTATCGCATTTACCATGGGGAGTGTTCTGAGGAATTGTTCGAAATCATGCCAGCTACCGATTTCCATTACCGCACATCTCGGCAGAATTCCAAATTCCACCGCCACCATCTTGATGGTTGGCGTTCAACGACTGTACGTTTTTCGCGTAACTTTCTCCCACGCACTGTCAACTTGTGGAATCAACTGTCGCCAGCGGTGTTTCCGAACGTTTACGATTTAGGGACCTTCAAGAAACGAGCCTATTCCTATCTCAAAGGTCGGCAACGCACCTGCGGCTCCTCTGGTGCTGTGGATGTTCATGGGCGACGGTGATCACTTAAGATCAGGTGAGCCGTATGCTCGTTTGCCACTTTTCATATAAAAAAAAAAAAAAAAAAAAAATATTAAAATAACGTAACTTTATAATAATTAAAAATCGTGGTCAAGCGCTAGTTATACCCTTAAAAAAACTTAAATTTTTGTAGTGAAAACAAACGTAACAATTTTATTTTTATTTAGCTGATTAATTTAAGATAGATTTTAAAAAGAAGGCGCGGAAGACTGCGCGAATTGGAAAATATGTCAATCGACATGGACTTAGTACTAAGGAGGTTATATGTGACGGTAATTCTAGGCAATGGCGAGTGTGACAACAGAAGCTTTTTGTTTTAAATCTATATTAAATAACATGAGATTTCTTTTAGATTATCTACAACCGTTTTATAACTCCGATATAGGGACAGCATTAAACCTTTGTTTGCACCGATTCCTATTTTATGCCCAACCGTAAGATAAAGAGCTTATTTGATCTTGCTAAGATAACTCAATGTACCAATCAACTCAACTATACCAACCCAATGGACTCTTTTTATGCAACCAGTTTAATTTTAACATAAATTTTCTTACGTTTTTTTCGACATAAACCGCGTTACGTGTTTCTTTTCAATTTAACTAATTTATCAAAAGAATTTAAGAATAATTACATTTTTTTTATACTTATCGCAGCAGAATCTTCTCAATTATTATTTTCTTATCGATTACATAAAATACTAAAAATTGAGAAAATTTTCGACTGTCATTAGTACGCCATCGGGAAACCACAATGGCACAACTGAGCCCCCGCTAAGTTAATTGGGTCAGTTGGGCGAGTATATTTTCCAATGGTACCACAGAATACTCCAATCTCGTTTCGATTGTTATTTCTTAATCTTATAAACAGTGACATTCCAAATATGCCGATACAATTCAATTAATCGTAAACTAATTAGAAAAATTCAATTGAAAATTACATATAAAAAATAACTCCCTTCTCTCGTAAATAAAATTTAACGTGCCCAAGAAATCAGCGCGCAAAAATTTTCCTATCCATCTCCCTTTAGCATCTTCCAACTTTCGTCAAAATTAATTTTGTGGCGTGCTGGTCACACGCTTAATAAATATTCTAAAAGGATAGAAGTAGACATCTATAATATTACAACTGTAGGAATAAGACAGGCATTCTATCGACAGCCCTGTAGTTCTGGGCTCTCAAGAATAAGACTACGGTATCCCCTGCCTGTCGTATAAGGCGACTAAAAGGGGCCTCGGGTTCACTGGGCGACAAGGGTGGGGGCCTTTGTCGTCCGCTAAGGTGGACCCGGGAAGAAGGCGACATCGGCTGGCCCGTGTAGCCTTGCACTGTGAGGGCACAGGGGAGGAAGAATCCTCCCCCCCCGGGACGTGCTCTCCTTGAGCACAGTGCAGAGGGGCTCCGGTGCGTTCCACTGGAGATCCCGGAGCCCCTCGTCATGCACTGAGGAAAGGGCCACTGGGAGGTTTTAGTGGGTAAAACCCCACATAACCGCCGCCTTCCCCAGAAGGCGGGGTATCTTTGAAGATTTCCTCCCCGTTAACAAAAAAAAAAAAAAAAAAAAAGGCATTCTATCGAAATTTCTTTAGTTTAAAAATTATTAGTAGACTTTTTTATTATTATTTTTTTTACTCACAATAAAGTATTTGTAAAGTTTGTCGTATTCGCGAAGACCTGTTTGGCTGTTTCTTAATTATTTTAAACATTTTTTGTAAATTAAATTGCTGTTGATCTTCCTTTAATAAAAAAAATAAATAAATAACTTTACAGTAGTTACGGTAGTAGATTTAAATAGACTCAGGGCCCTGAACTAGTACATTACCAAAACAATTGAAAATCAACAACTATGATGTCACAAAACGTTCATTACACACAATTGTAATAGCAACCTTGGAGCCCGTTATCTCTAGCTTTATTTCGTTTCTCAATTGATCGTTGCGATTGATTCTCTGTACAAGAGTGTTCGGCACATCAATCTTAGTGGCACGAACAGGCTTCACGTACATGGAAGCTCTTTATTAAATTTTCCGATACAAAGTCGTTTTGTACAGAGCAAGTCGATACCGGTTCCCTACTAGATGAATTTTAAGTCAAAATCTTGCAAGCCATTTATCTTTCTCTTTTCTACATCTTTTACATATCACTACATTACATATTATATAAAATTTAGATAGTGAACTATATATCTGGGTATTTAGGAATTTAAATTATTAATCTTACTAGAGTTATCTCCACACACTATAATTCATTCTCACTCAAATTTTCCATTCTCTCAAGCGTGAAAGCCCTACTCTCCTACCCTTTTTTTTTTTTGTTTACGGGGAGGAAATCTTCAGAAAGATACCCCGCCTTCTGGGGGGAAGGCGGCGGTTATGTGGGGTTCTTACCCACTAAAACCTCCCCGGTGGCCCTTTCCTCGGGGCTCCGGGATCTCCAGTGGAACGCACCGGAGCCCCTCTGCACTGTGCTCAAGGAGAGCACGTCCCGGGGGGGGAGGTTACTCCCTCCCCCCCTGTGCCCTCGCAGCGCAAGGCGACACGGGCCAGCCGATGTCGCCTTCTTCCCGGGTCCACTTTGGTGGACGACTCAGGCCCCCGCCCTTGTCGCCCAGTGAACCCGAGGCCCCTTTTAGTCGCCTTGTACGACAGGCAGGGGATACCGTAGTCTTATTCTTGAGAGCCCAGAACTACAGGGCTGCGGGCCGGTCTGCCACCGGCCCGCCTGCGCCATCTCCGAACGGGATCGGCCCTCTCCCGATCCCGTTCTGCGGTCTCCTTCTGGGTCATTACTGACTCGCAGAAGGAGACCAGCGCCTTCCACCTACTCTCTTACCCTAACCCAACATAGATTACGTCATGGATAGAGACATAACTACAGCATAGACCAATCGTCAGTATCTGTGATTGATTACTCTATACTGAAATATCCCCAGTGACTCCCTAATGTTTGTGTATTTTAGCTTTTGTTATTTTTCATTGTTTAAAATTTGAATAACGTCTATATATCTTTATATATATTTACATTTAGAAGGATATCTAAAAATAACGGTAATGACGGCGATGGCCTAACCACCTGTCACATATGGGACCTAATAAGCTTAGTGAAAAGCGGACAGCCAAAGCTGTCTCTGTTTACCCCGCTAGGGTTAACAGAACATGAGAGCTCTTATGATAAACATGTCTGACTAACGTAGTTAAGTTATTTGCAGATACAATGACCTATTTTCAACATGAATTCGTCTCTAACCACATTTTCATGTACGTGATTTCAACGTGCAGTCTGGTCAAATAGGTCAAGTTACGTGGAACTAAACTTTCCGTTTGTATACTATAACTGGATTAATTTCCCGCTCTGAGGTAAGGTTTACATTATATGGATTAAAAATTAGTTCAATTTATTAAAAAAAATATATTTATGAATAAAAACCAAAACCGATTTCAAATCGAAACTTTTGAGTGTTTTAGCGTGTTTATTATTACGGATGCCTTTGTCAGAATTAGAATAAACCACCAGCTCCCAAATAAAAACATAATCATCTAAACCGGTTCACCTAGTCGAAAGTTATGACGTACATAAAAAAATACAGACGAATTGAGAACCTTCTCGACGTCGATTGAAAATAAAGGACAGCTTTCACGAGCCTATCGCCGTACATCCAACACAAACTTTTTTTGTACTTCGTTGGTACAAACCAACTGACTGGTATTCTAAGTCTCCACCATCAGATCGTAAGTCGAACCCCTGATCCTCTTTTTATTTTTATGTTTTATTAAAGTTATACTCTTTTTGGTTTCTGGTTTGGGAAAACAATTACTTATGCATCTTTAGCGTGAGACGAAGAACACATACAATATTAGTGAAATTTTGGTAATTTAGTATGAAGCACGCGTTTTCTCATTCAAAACTTATTATTGGATTGCCAATGTTTTGAACATATTACTGCGGTTGTTATCACTAGTTTTAGGCGTTTGATATTTTGAAATCTTTCATAAGGCATCTTTATAATTATTTAAATCTGATTAAATTCGTCTTTCTTATTTTGGCCACAATATGCATAAATATGATATACACTTGTAAGCAAAAATAAAGGGTCGTAATATAAGGTCGGTTAAGAAAGTTTAAATTTCTCGGAAGATAAAGACGCTAGCTAAATGAAAAAAATTGTGCATGATCGACAATTAAATATCCTTAAAATAAAATTAAATATTTGTTTTCATTTATTTATATTTAATTAAAAAAACATAAACTTAAATGAAAATAGAAATCTTATATAAACTTCATTAATACAGTATATGTCATTAAATTTTAGTATTTAGTATTGCCTCCGTATGGCCATAACAATTTATTTTTGCTCACGGCTATATTTTTGTAATCTAATTGAAAAATTGTACCTAAGCCCAATCGGGCATCCTCGAAGAATGCTTTTCACCTAATGGCCAAAGCTGACAAAAAAGAATCTTCTCTGGGTAGCTCTTACGTAAGTAACATAAAATGGAAATTTAGGCTGCACTCTAATCTGCACATTGTATAGTCGTAACACTCTCAAGCTAACAATGGTAATGAACAATGTATGTTTTTACCATTGCTTAATACTCGTCTGGTGTGGTGAGGCGAATGCTACGAATATCGTGGACTACCAAATCTACAAATCTATCTATTCTCTCCCAACTCGCCATAAAGACCAGACTGTCCACGACGTGTCTACAGCGCGTACTGTCATATTTCGGGCGTATAATGCGTACAGGGGACCTTAAAAGCTGGTCACCTGACTGTCTGACCAAGTAAAAGGTGCCATCTCCTCTTCTAATCTCTACAAGCTGGTGAGGGCTGCCTCGGACAGAAACCAATGGAGGCAGATTGTACATTTGGGTGGCTCTAATGACCACGATCCTCAGAAATGTGGAAACGACAAAGAAGAAGAAGAATATTCGTCTGGAGTGCATAAAAAGAATCGTAAAACATGCCACTGTACTTATAAAAGATCTGGAACAATTTCTATTAATTAATAAATTATATTTCAAGGAAGACACATCTTAATTCCTCCCTAACGATGTTCTAGTATGCAAATAACGACGTGATCCGAATGTCCACGGGTAGCGGTCGACAAGTCGTTGTGTAAATAGGACTAGAGACTATAAGCCTTCTAAGTCGCATTTCTACTTGTGTTAGAATGTTACGACAGTCTGAGATCATAAATTTATCTTAAATTAGCAAATTCAAACAGCTGTCTGAGATTTTTATAATATAACTAGCGTACCTAGCCCGCTTCACCAGGCCAGATTTTGCTATATTTAATTAAAAATAAACTTACATCATTAAATATTTAATTTAACTCTCACAATATATGAAATTATTCATTACTTTCCGTATTCATTCTCTTCTATTCTCTAATCGAGCGGGTGAAGATCGTTACCTTCACCCGTGTACATATCAGTAAAAACAATATAATTCTTATCATTTATACAAAAACATATCAGGCTCAAGTTAATGTCAGAAAAGTATAACGTATGGCTTGTTTGACAGTTCAAAAAGAGGAGTGCTCCGATCGTCATCAAACTTTACAGGATTACTCGCCAGGACAATTTGAAGATTCCCTGAAAGTTTCATTGAAATCGATCCTGCCGTTTCGGAGCCTATACGGAACAAACCCACACACTTTCTCTTTTATATATACGAGTATATATATATATATATATATATATATATATATATATATATATATAAAAGAGAAATAAGAATGAATAACGCGAAGATAAACCTCTAGACACAAACAACATTTAAAAGTTTTTTCTCTAGTGAAAGAAGCAGTTAATGTATTTGATTGATGTTTAATATTATTACGAAGTAAGGGCTGTTTGAAATTGTCATTCGTTGGCTGAATAACTAAACGTCATTCTGTCTTAATAAAAAAAACTTTTATTTTATACACAAACCGTGTCCTAAAAATAACAAATACAAAAAGGAAGTATCATCCAAATTGATGCATTAGTTCGGAATTTATACAGACACACATTTATTTTTATTAAAGAAGACGCAAAATGTGCCATAGAATGAATAAGGGCTCAAATAATATATCAATGACTAAGAAATCAAATACCTCAGTAAATATTTCCCTATAAAGTGTTTCAAACTTCGAGATTTGCAGAGGTTCAGGCTAAGTGATAGTCTTGAGCACAGGCGCAAGGTGGCCAGCCTTTCGGTGTTTTACAGATTACACTTTGGAGAGTGTGCACAGGAATTACACGAGTTAATTCCCCCATCCCCATTCTACCTTCGGACGTTTAGACACTCGGCGGGTCTCCACCCTTTTATAGTTGATGTTCCGCGCGTCCGAACGAAACGATTTGAGTCATCGTTCATCGTGCGTACGGCAAAAGAGTGGAATAAGTTGCCGGCGTCAGTCTTTCCGTCCAATTACGACGTGGGAGCCTTCAAGAGTAGAGTGAATAGGCACTTACTAAACTAGCGCGTACTATCTTTCGACTATATCACCACTTAACACCAGGTGGGATCATGGTCAAGCGCTAGTTTACACGCATAAAAAAAAAAGTGACCTAAGAGCTATGCCACCTCTCAATCCGGTGAAGCAGTAAAGGCCAGCCTCTCTAGCCAATTGTATAGTTCGTCCATAAAAAAATCAGGAATTTGAATACGATAAAATACGTGTAAGTAGTTTTGTAGTTTTATTCAACATGGAAGATATACAATAATTGACCTCATCATATGTACATAAGAGAATGCTTGCCAAGACAGTGTATTTGCACTGTTACTAGGTAATTGATAATTTATTGCTTATGCTTGCAGATATCACGTTTGACTGACTTATAGTTAGGTGACCACATTTACATACCTAATTGATCCCGTGTGGATATGAATAATTACAATAAACATATTGATATTACTACATATCCGGTATAGGCCTATAATATAATACACGTAGCATTATGAAATAGAATTATTTCAAGCGGCAATAGCCTAATGATTTAGGGTACGGCCTGCGAATCGTAAGGTCGTGGGTTCGAATCCATCATTCGACTATTGCCGTGAACCATGTCCTAGCACAAGCTTAAGCTTAGTTGGAATGGTTAACAAGATTGTTAGTAATATTTCTGAAAAAAAAATAAAAGAAATATTGCTAGCTAGCTTTAAAAAAAAATGAAAATATTATCAATAATTTCTGAACTCGAACAGTTGGAGTAATTTTTCTCTATTTCAGACCTTAAAGCCTATTACCGTTTCAGTGGTCTACTCATTGACACTTTACTAAGCAGCTTAATTTATTTATCATCATCATCATTTCAGCCGTAAATCATCCACTGCTGGACATAGGCCTCCCTATAGGACATAAGGACCGGTTGTAAGCGGCCCGCACCCAGCTGCGTCCTGCGACCTTATGAGGTCGTCAGACCACCTTGCGGATGGACGTCCCACACTGCGCTTGCTGGTCCGTGGTCTCCAATCGAGAACTTTTCAGCCATCTGTTCTACGTGCTATGTGCCCTGCACATTGCCACTTCAACTTGCTTATCCGGCGAGCTATATCGGTTACCTTCATTCGTCTAATTTGTAAACCACAAAAAAATTACACGATCATATACACAACAACGCATACACTCATGAACACTATACACCCACACACGCGCCTGCATATATATATATATATATATATATATATATATATATATATATATATATATAAATATATATATATATGTAAGTATACATATATTTATTAACTATATTAAAACTTAAAAGATACAAGCGTCTGCTTAGTTTGGGAGTAACTGTGTACGAAAATGTGTTACATGAATGTCCGTTTAATTTGTGAAATGTATATAAATGTAATCAAATCTGTTAAGAAATAAATATTCTATTCTATTATATTCTATTGTTATGCTGCGATTTGATTCAGTCGCCTCAGAACATTTATACATTAAAATTGCTTTACGGTCTTTAATTTCAGTTAACATTATTGTACCAGCACTAAACTACTTCCCGTTGCAGGGTAATCGAGAAATCAAGCGCTATCAACCCACTTGATTCTACAGTTGACATTCTCAAAGGGGGTCAAGAGATGAACTATACAGGCTCATAAATTATTAGACTACATACTTTGTTTTTAAATAGTTGCTGTTTACAGAAGTTAACCGACTTAAAAAAAGGAGCAGGTTCTAAATACGTCTGAATGTTTTTTTTATGTTGTTACGTCATAATTTTCGACTAGGTTTTGATTGGAACCGATTTTGATGGTTCTTTTTTTATTTGAATGCTGGTGCTTACCGTGGTACCATTTTTTAATTAGATCGACTTCTTAAAACCATATAAGTCTTAAATTTGCACTAAGTATGTGCACGACAAATGGACGAATAACTCAATATCACGCTAACCGATTTCGTTTATTCATAATTTCTCGTAACCGTTATAACGTTTATTTGATTTCAACTCAGTTTTGTTTTACCAGTAAATATATATATATTTTTTGATTTATTTATTTTTATTTTGTTATTTGAAAGTATTTCGTAGCTAGCTAACTTACCCGGCCCGCTTTCGCCGTTATTACATTTCTCTCTGTATTCATTCTCTTCTATTCTCTTCTCGAGCGGGCCAAGATCATTTCCTAGACCCATGTACTAATCAGTAAATACAATATCATCTTCATTCAAAAAAGAAATTCATTCTTATCATTCATACAAAAACATATCGAGCTCAAGTTAATGTCAGAAATAAAAGTACGACGTATGGCTTGTTTTACAGTTATAAAGAGAAGTGCTCCGATCGTCACCAAACTTTTCCAAATCCAAACAGGATACCCGTCAGGTCAATCTGAAGATTACCTGAAATTTTCATTGGAATCGGTCCAGCCGTTTCGAAGCCTATATTTAAAGATTAGCATTACTTATAAAAAATAATGCTTACACATTTGCTGTGATTGTTACTAACATTCTTGTTAACCATTCCAAATAAGTTTGAGCTTGTGCTAGACTGGTTCACGTTAATAGTTGACTGGTGAGTATAAACCAACGACTTCGACGTTACGCGAACCGTTTTTGGTATCCATAAAACATTTATGTACTCTTTAAGACAGTTATAAAGGTTGTAAATAAAACATGAAAATCGAAGGAGTGCAACGAGCGAGCTATATTATAATCTTGTTATGTATAGATTAGGTATATACAATTATGTATGGCTGCAACCGCTGACGTGTAGTGTGACGTAATAAGCCCGTCTGTACCAAGCAAGTGTTTGTTTTAAATCCTTTGCATTGTAAAAATAATAGGAAAGAGGTGACGGTAGCGTATCGTACGTATCATATCGTACTATGTCAAGACAACAAAATAAGAGAGAATTAATGATAACTCACATACTTTTTTTTTGTTCACGGGGAGGAAATCTTCAACAAGATACTCCACCTTGTGGGGGGAAGGCGAGGTTATGTGGGGTTTTTACCCACTAAAACTTCCTCGGCGGCCCTTCCTCGGTGCATGATTTCCCCTCTGCAGCACTCTGAGAGCACGTCTTGGGAGGGGGGTTACTTCCTCCCCCTGTGCCATCGCAGTGCAAGGCGACATGGGCCTGCTGATGGCGCCTTCCTCCCGGGTCCACCGCGACAGCTACAAAGACCCCCACCTTTGTCGCCCAGTGAACCGGAGGCCCTTTTAGACGCCTTCTATGACAGCCAAGGGATACCGTAGTCTTATTCTTGAGAGCCCAAACTACAGGGCTGGAACTACTAACGTTCATACCTCAACTATCCCAACAGAGCATCTACGTGTTCAACTGTACAACTATCGACTCAGAGAAGGTTCACGCACTTTTTTTTTTACATAATATCACAAATTCTTTCTCGGAGGCTTATTCAAACTTCACTCAAGGGTCGAAGACCTATTCCCCACATAGATTAGATCTTGACCAGAGACATAACTGAATCCCTATAGACCGTTCCATATCCATTCAAAGTCAGTCTCTGTGTTTTATAACTCTATACTAATATGTTAACAGGCACTCTCTAATGTTATTTTGGTACGTTCGTTTTTATTATTTTTCATTGTTTCAAATTCGAATACCGTCATTTAAATGCGATATAAAGTTAAAGTTAAAGTTACAGCCTTTATATATATATAATATATATGTCCCACTGCTGAGCAGAGGCCTTCTCTGTAAAGAGAGTATAAGGGCATAGTCCGCCACGCGGCCCTAATGCGGATTGGCAGACTTCACATGTCGTAGAAAAATTTTCTAAGACATGTAGGTTTCCTCACGATGTTTTCCTTCACCGCCGAGCGCGTGGTTAATCAGCACATAAAATTGCAACAACAAATTTATTGGTGCCGGCACCGGGGATCGAACTCGGGTTGCTAGCGTTCTATGCAACTTGAGGCGACCGCCCGGACACTGAGCTACCACGGCTCAAATATAATGCTTATTAAATGAACAAATAATTATAACTTTATTTCGCCATCACTTCTGAGTAAAGGACATCTGCAAATGAACTACGTAATCCGAAACGAGTACAGAGCATTTTACCTCCATTAGGCGTAATGAAAAAAAAAGAAAAATAGCGGACCGAAGCTTCTCCGAAACAGAAGCTTTAGGGCGTAGGATAGGAATGGATTAGCGTAATGTTTAGCGAGTATATTTGAACTTGCTTATGTAATAGTTCATGTTGTTAGGTAAAAAATGCTATACAAGGCAATATTCATATTATATATATATATATATATATTGTTATATATATATATATATATATATATAAGACAAAGGAGTTTAGTTAAGTAAATATTAACTATTTTGTCTTTGTTAAATTAAAATTGTAAATCAATTTCATGTATTGCAGGGGGACTGGCCGAGGGCACTGTTTCCTGAGATACAGGTCTAACTCCTAGTTCCGGAGTCAGGGACTTCGTGTAGTTTTTGTAAAGAAACTTTTTAATAAAGTATTATTATTATTAATTATTTTATATTCAGTATAATAACAATACTGATGCTCTGTCAATGGCTAGATCTATGATCGGATCGGGAGTGGAGTCATGATAAAATTGGGGGTGCTCCTGGTGGAGTTCGAATTAGTTGTCTTCAAGCAGTTAATCGCATCGCAGTTTATCGGAAGTAATTGGCGAAGTCGTAACACTTATTGGAGGTGATTGAAGTGCGTTGTCTTTCTCTTCAAATATGAATTTTTATTATTTGTGTTTAAAATAATTTGGCGTTAATAAAGAATAACTTAAGGAAGGTGTATTCTTTGATCATATTTAACAACAATAGACTAACTTCTCATTTTAAGCGAATGATTTTTATGAATAAAACTTCTTTTACAAAAGTTATCGTGGTTTAGTGAACGTGCTGCTGCTGATCCTTGCAATACCTTTAGTAGGTGTTTGGGGCGGCAGGATCACTTAAAAATCGGGTGAGACATAAGCTCTTTTGCCTCCTTCTTCAATAAAAAGCATGTCTATGACTTGCCATTGATATGCTATATTAAATTGATATACGCTTCTCTATCTTACTGTGCACACAGTATTCAGTAACTTTACACAAAGTCTTTTGTATCCTCATGAAAGGTGTCGAGAACATTTACATGTGTCACTTTATATTGACGTGTCTGTGAACTAAATTCCAATATTGTACTCTATGGAAATAAGAAAATGCTTTGAAATATTCTGTTAATGGAGGTACATCGTGATGGATATGTATATTTTTAAATTTAGTTATTTATCTAATGATATTAAAAGCTGAAAAAATGATAATAAAAAATAGCTTAATAAGCGTTTGGCTTAAGTACTAAGGATTGAAGTTTCGAACCTCATCGCTTTTGTATGAATTAGTTCGATCGGATTTCGTAAGTACAAAATATGTGAACCCTTCATAGGATACACATAAGAACAGCCCTGTAGTTCTGGGCTCTTAAGAATAAGACTACGGTATCCCCTGCCTGTCGTAGAAGGCGACTAAAAGGGGCCTCGGGTTCACTGGGCGACAAGGTGGACCCGGGAAGAAGGCGACATCGGCTGGCCCGTGTCGCCTTGCACTGCGAGGGCAGAGGGGGGGAGGGAGTAACCTCCCCCCTCGGGACGTGCTCTCCTTGAGCACAGTGCAGAGGGGCTCCGGTGCGTTCCTCTGGAGATCCCGGAGCCCCTCGTCATGTACCGAGGAAAGGGCCACCGGGGAGGTTTTAGTCGGTAAAAACCCCACATAACCGCCGCCTTCCCCCCAGAAGGCGGGGTATCTTTTTGAAGATTTCCTCCTCGTAAACAAAAAAAAAAGGGTACACATAACAAATCCTAAAGCACAGTAAAAAGCGGATCAAGTTTGATATCACTGTTTAAACCCTCAAGGACGTTATTTATATTATTTGCGGAGAATTCTACCAAGAATGCAATAATCCGTATGACTGTGCACTGGGTTACGGTCTAAAGTACAATCGAAACATCATCGCAGGTTCGAATACACTATTCGACTATTGACGTGAACCATCTCCTAGCTTTTTTTTTGCAACGGGGAGAAATCTTCGACAAGATACCTCACTGTATGTGGGGTTCTTACCCATGGTAAAGGGCTGCGAGATCACCAGTGGAACGCACCGGAGCCCCTCTGCACTATGCTAGAAGAGCACGTCCCGGGAGGTTAATCCTGCTCCAAGCACAAAATTGAGTTTAGTTAAAAGAATCAAAAGAATCTATCATATTTGAGAAAACAATTTATTTTATCCGCCGCTACTGCTAAATTCTTTCTTGTAACATTATACCACGAGCATATAACCCCATACATTATGTTCAAATACTGATTTTCACATTTAGCGATTAAGCAAATTGTAAGTGAAGTAAGTCTTGACAAACTCTTTAGTAAGAGTGTGTTGCTAGTGGACCAATTTTATTTATATCTTTTTTACCTTATACTAGGTGACATCTCTTAAAAGTATATTTATACGAGTATATATATACCAAAACAATTCTGTCTGTCTCAGCAACGGCTCCAGCGATTTTGATGAAATTTTCAGGAAGGAAGATTAGCTTAGCGGGTGATCCTAAGTTTGATGTTCAACAGAATTGTTTTGGTATATATTATATTGGCAATTCTGTTGAACATCAAACTTAGGATCGCCCGCTAAGCTAACGTTCCTTCCTGAAAATTTCATCAAAATCGCTGGAGCTGTTGCTGAGTCTACAGAGAACATACATATACACGTCGCCTTATATAGATGTACTAGTGTACCCTAGAGGCAAGATTTTGCTTTATTTTATTTAAACAATAAACTTACATCATTAAATATTTAATTTAACTCATTAAATTATTCATTTCTCTCTGTATTAATTCTCTTCTATTCTCTTCTCGAGCGGGTGAAGATCATTACGTACACCCATGTACAAATCAGCAAATACTTTCTTATCAAAATAAATAATTCTTATCATTTAGGGATTTATTATACTTCATTATAATTCAATATGGTTCATGACATAACTATACACAATGCATGTGTCAATACAAATTTGGGCTATAAAACAATAGAATATCATCATAGTAAATAAAAAGCTGTATTTGACAGTTCAAAATGAGGATTGCTCCGATCGTCACCAAACTTTATACTGACGAGTAGTCAGGTCAATTTGAAGATTCTCTAAAAGTTTCATTGAAATCTGTCCAGCTGTTTCGGAGCCTAAACGGATCAAACCACACACATTCTCTTTTAAAGTATATTGACTTATAAATAGCGGTTGCTAAGTAACCGGTATGTTTCGCCACAAACAAGTGCAAGAAACTTCCTAGTCTACAACTACCCACTAATCGGCTTGTCACCCGCAGGTTGCGGCCATTGACTTTCAGATCGCGTTGCCATTTACATACTAGAATATCGTTAGGGTTGATTCAGGATACCCCTGTTTATGTTGAAGAAAGATTTATTCTAATTTTAAACTTAAAATTGACTTACTAGACATTTTTTTTATTTTTTAGGGTATATATTGATTAGGATTTTGTTTATTTAGGATCACAAATATCAAGCGACGGAGACTGCGTTGCGGAAGTCATAAGACGAGCACAAATGGAGGAAACAGCCGTCTAACGCCTGGAGAAGATTTGGAGAAATAGAAACATGTACCGCAAAACAAAAATAAAGCTAATGCAAACCCTAATCTTCTCCATTTTCCTATACGCTTCCGATACCTGGACATGGAGGTCTCGAGAGAGAGAAAGTATTCGAGATGTGGTGTTGTCGCAAAATGTTAGTAATCTCATGGACCGAGGGCTGCACTAATGAGTCTATCTTGGAAGAGCTAAACATCAAAACTGGTCTCTCCACGATCTGCTTTTGCCGAATGCTTTCCTTCTTCGGCCACGTAACTCGCCGCCAACCGGACAGCCTTGAAAAGCTAATCCTGGTTGGCTGTGACGAGGGAAGAAGAAGCAGAGGCAGAGCGCCCACTAGATGGACGGACCATATACAGTAGTCACCGGACTAAAACTTCAGGCAGCTATCCACATGGCCCAAAATAGAAAAAAGTGGGGAGTGCTCGTTATTAGCAGCTCTTTTGGTGGTCACGAGCCTCATGAAACGCTGATGAAACGACAAACAAGAAGAAGAAGATTGTTTTATATTTTCAATTTATGCTACGTAGCCTCTATCAAGTTCGAGATGCCTTGTTTTAGAAGACGTTTTTCAACCGACTTCGAAAAAAGAGGTTCTCAATATCGTCTGTATGTATCTTTCTTGTTACCTCATAAGTTTGGACTGGGTAAACCGATTTCGATGATTATTTTTTTATTTGAAAACCAGTGTTTTCCCATTTTAATTTGGTCCAATTCTAACAATGACATATGAGAAAACTATATGTCTTAAATTTATATTACGTACGTTCGCGGCAAAGGATATATCACGCCAACCGATTTCGATGATTGTTTTTTTATTGAAAAAGATGTACTTCAAAGATAGTTTGTTGTGCGTTTTGTTAGGTTCTAATTAATTCTATTTCGTAATATTACTACGATAATTCGGAAATATAAAGAGAGTTTGATTGGATTGAAGTTAGTCTTGTTTGTCGGTTTTTACTCGTAAATATACTTGTGTGTCACATAAGTGATCTTTATCAACGTATCCTCAATGTAGAATTAGCCGCTGCTAATAGATCGGATCTATCACAACATTTGCAAAACAATATTTCCATCAGGAAGGTAAAAATGATACTAAGGCCTAGCAAGCATTTATCATAGAAATTTTAAAGAATATTTCAAGAGACAGTAAAGAAGTAATAATGCCACGTTTTATTATGGACGAGTTCTTTCCAAACTAACATTATCGAAGCACGCTATGCATATCTGCGAAAGAAAAGTTTTCAACTAAATGAGACGAAAAAACATTTTTCCAGAGCAATAAGCGAATGGGAAATAGGTTAAGTTGTTTATGTAAGAGGTTTCGAAACTAACCTGTTTAAAATGCTATTTCTTAACTTATAAAGCTGGCTGTTTTCATAAAAAAAAAAAACGGTTCATACGTATGGAGTATGGAGGTCGTATATGTCGTAGAGATTTTTCTTACGAATTAATTTTGATATAAACTAAGCCGAAACTTTTCAAGATATTGTTAGCGACAGTTGGTCCTACTGAATATTATAATCTATAAAGTTAATGAACTGACTATAAAAGTACTTTAGTTTAGTCAACTAAAGTACTTTTATCGGTTGTCGGCAACCAAGGCCGTTTCCGCTTCCGTCTTTGAAAGAGATGCTTAAACTAGAAGTTTAGGATAAAAAGGAGAGGACTCTCTCTGTAGACAATCAGTGTACAGTTTAGAACAAGTGAGTTATGCTGGAGGAAAAGCCCTTTACAAGTGAATCTCTGAAAAAGTCAGTAATTCTTTATTAAATTACCTCTAAGGCTCTTGATGTATTGCTGTTAATAATACGATAAAATAGCTCACAATATCATAGTAGGGGGGTTCGACTTGTACCATGAAAATTCCGTTTCTCGGTTTCTTAGTAAAATTAGCGTCTAGTGTATAGCTAAGGGGTTACCTTAAATTACTGTCTCTACAATGCAGCGGCTAATTTGAACATGTTAAAAACACGCAAAATCTTTTCTTTTTTGCCTCTAAATACTGCTATCCCCCAATTTTACGTACGTCTATACGTACATCATATTGACACTTAAAGTTAAAGTTACAGCCTTTATATATATAATATATATGTCCCACTGCTGGGCAGAGGCCTTCTCTGTAAAGAGAGTATAAAGGCACAGTCCGCCTCGCGGCCCTAATGCGGATTGGCAGACTTCACATGTCGTAGAAAAATTTTCTAAGACATGTAGGTTTCCTCACGATGTTTTCCTTCACCGCCGAGCGAGTTGTTAATCAGCACATAAAATTGAAACAACAAAATTTATTGGTGCCGGCACCGGGGATCGAACTCGGGTTGCTAGCGTACTATGCAACATGAGCCAACCGCCCGGACACTGAGCTAACACGGCTCTATCAATATCTGACACTTAGGTAAATCATATTTCAAATCGGAATAAGATAATTTATGAAGACTACGATCTTAAAGCAAAATAGGCCCAGTGTACCTTGTCTTTTAATATTAACCCAATTCTATTAACATCTGCTATCATTAAACATTTTGTAGTAGCAACGTGACTAGCCTAGTCCTAATCGGTTTTAATTAAGTTATTTGTTTTGTTCAGTCGAGTTTTAGGATAGGATCTCGAATGCTTTCGAAACGTAGAACCCCAGATTCTATCAAATATAAACTTTCAATAATACATTGCTTTTCTCCAAAGTTGTGAACGATAAAGCTTGTATTGGATTAAATATTTTTCAGTAACAATTTTACACTACTTTTACTGCCACCCCATTTGGATATACGGTCGTGAAACGTTGTGGCTCACTTGTTGTTAAGTGAGAACACCGTAAAGATTGGACTTTGTTCATGAAAGATTAATACTGAAATAAGAGTTCCGTGTTTACATTTCAGGTACGGAATCCTAAGGTTAAAAACTGTGCCGAACAAAAATTCTGCTCACATAAACTAAAACGCTATAAAATAAATTGCTTTTATTACACTCGCTTAAAGCGAAGGCAGCGGACGTGAATCTCTTTTTGTTATAACGATAATAATTCAACTAGAATTACCGCAGTTGTGTTAGTTATGGCGCAAGTTTCTATCTTTGTTTGATTCCAGAGATTGCGCGATTCAAGTTTGTTTACGTTTCCTTCTTTGATTAAGTTTAGTTAATTTTAAGTTCTTATTTAAAAAAAAAGAGTACACGTCACCTGATAGTGTAAAGAAAGATTATATCTTCCTTGAGTCATTCCACTCGGGGCACACTATCACGCCTTAAATGTAACGTTAGCATAAGAGACCACAAATATTTAGGACACAAATAATAATACATGTTTTGATATAGAGAAGTACAACACACGTTCGCACTTCACTTAATGTTACGGCTTCACCGATCGCCTTAGAAAGTTCGAGAAGAGTTCAACTGCTTGAAGGCAATTGATGAATAACGGGTACAATTGTCCATATTGTCCTTTAAGTCCAATGTGAACAGACACCTTATAGGCTCACGTGTTCCATCCAAGCTTCATCTTCGCTTTCCGTCAAGCGATATAAAAGCCGAACGTGAACCTATTTGGTACAAAAAAAAAGCTGTCCCATTTCCGTTAGGAGCGCCATTCTTCCCTAGGTGTCGTCATGATCCCACTACGAACCTGACTATAGTTCGGGCAATAGTTCAGGGTCTATTTCTGACTCAGGCCATAGGCAAATCTAGTATAGCTATTACCTTATTAAACAAAAAAAACTGAATGTTGTTCCATTAATAATATTATTTACCTAAAAATAGATAAATCTTGCTCACAACAAAGCGATTCTACCCTGCTTCTTATGCCTATCCACTGTTGAAGGTCAGCAGTCAGCAACACATACGCTGTTTGTTAGTTTATACGAGCTTAAGAGCTTTTGCTTTGGCATGCAAATATGTAAGTATATAACTATTTTGTAGTTGGTAGAATGAAGTCGTGAATTTAATAAACTATGTGTCAACGGAATAATCTAAAATTCTGCGTAAAAATGTCATCGCTTGCCAAATGACAGCAGGGGACGGTGGTTCCGCAAGCTACTAATTGGCTTGTCAACTACAGAACAGGGGCATTGGCTTGCGGATAATATATGTAATTGAATTTAATATAGTGAATATTTATGAGGAAGTGAAAGAAGTGTTTTGACTATTTGTAAATACTGATTGTATATTTATTTTCTTACAACATTTAATTTAATGACGTCAAAGGTCTCAAGTTATTTTTCAGCAAATTTGATTTGGACTGAGCGAAGTGATAATGTGTGGTACAAAACATCCCATTCCACTTAGGTTTAATGGGGACTACATATTTATAAGATAATGGCCAAAAGTGTAAGAGAATTATCAGTAACAGTAATTCTATGTATTGTTTATAAGGTCTTGTTGCCTCTTTACCTTTTTTGGTGCTCTAAACATAACAATAGAAGTTGGCTTTCCACAAAGTTAATTAGGCTCCATATGTGTAATTATGTCGTATCGCCTGATCAATTATTTGTAACTTAGGAAACGAAGACTTATAAAAGAACTCATTGTCACAAGCCGACTAGGATCCAAACCCCGATCCATCAATTAAATAGGTCGAACTTTCTTTCTAGTTTTAGTTCAAATAGGTATAAATATGAACTAAAACGATATGTATATATATATATATAATATAATATATATATATATATATATATATATATATATATATATATATATATATATATTATATATATATATTAAAACCAGTAGGAGGAAGCTGGATGGAAGCAGATTACAACCGGTCCATTTAGAAATCTCGGGTAGAGGCCTATGCCGAACAGGTTGATGTCCCACGGCTGTAATGATGATAGTTATAGACGCTTCAAACCACCTAACCTATCTAAGGATAGGAGGTTTGAAGCGTCAATAGCTTAATGGTTTAGGGTACGGTCTGCTAATCGTAAGATCGTAGGTTCGAATCCACCATTCGACTATTGACGTGAACCATCTCCTCTAGAGGAGACACCGTTTCTTTTCATCCGTGAAATACAGTTATCTGATTAGATCTTCCGTCTGTAGCATACTGATCCTGCATGTTTCGGGGAAGGTTTTAGTAAATAATATATTGTTGATTTTTTATATGAATACGGGCAACCGGCAACACCGGAAGAGCTGCGAATGCATTGCCGACCTTTGAGAAAGGAGTAGGCTCATTTCTTAAAGGACAGAAAATTGTACAGGCTCCGAAACACCGCTAGGGACAGTTGATTAAACTCAGATTACCAACTCATTTCAAAACGACTTATATTTTTTTGGATTTATAAAATAATAATTATGTTTTTATGTGTATAATCCAATTTGATTTTAAATTTAGTAAACCGGTCATAATGTAAAATAAGCTGCAGTAAAACCAGGACTCTATTGTAAAATAAATCAAATAATACAACTTGAAAACTCTACTGAATTGAGAGAAGTCGTCGACTGTATGACTTAAGTAACTTCCCCGTACATCTCCGCGGACGGCAATCTCGACGTCCCGCTGACCGGATAGGTGAGCTAAAAATTTGTCTTCGTTACGCTTGATGGAGGCAAAATCCCGCAGTCCATTTGGATTACATAGTTCATCTAGGCAGCACTCGGTACAGTAAATTTTCCTCAAGAGACCCTATTTATTAAGTAGTAAATTAATGTTATGTGTTTTATATTTATTTTGTATTTTTAAATAATAATAACATGTTGCATAAGTAATGGCATACGTAAGCACGGTCAAGCTACGGTATAATTCAGATTAGTCTAAGTTTAATGCATCCCTGCCTGTCTTAAAAGAGGTCTCGGGTTCACTGGGCGACAAGGGTGGGGGGCCTTTGTCGTCCGCTATGGTGGACCCAGGCGACGAAGAAGGCGACATCGGCTGGCCCGTGCACTGCGAGGGAACAGGGGGGGAGGGAATAACCTCCCCCCCCCGGGACGTGCTCTCCTTGAGCACAGTACAGAGGGGCTCCGGTGCGTTCCTCTGTAGATCCCGGAGCCCCTCGTCATGCACCGAGGAAAGGGCCACCGGGGAGGTTTTAGTGGGTAAAAACCCCACATTACCGCCGCCTTCCTCCCACAAGACAAGGCTCTACCTCACCGGGGGGACCCTTGTGTCGAGTTACTAGCTAAAAGAGGTTCAGGCTAAGCGACCTTAGAGCTATGCCACCTCTCAATCCGGTGAAGCAGTCACGGCTAGATTCTCTGGCCAATCTGTGTAGTTCGTCAAAAAAAAAGAAAAATGTTACTAACAAATGACTTACTGTCAACTTAACGCAACATGGACTATGTTACCTGGAACAAATAAAAAGTAAAATCTTTATTTAAAAACCATAACAAAGTTTCATTAAATTACAATTTTAGGGTACGATAATGCTTTGTAGTCGGTTGTATTTAAATCAAACTACAAAATACGAAATCCTTTTATTCCAAACACCCAAAGATCGGTACGTACTGATAGGTATTATAAATTCAGTACAAGAGCTGTACCAAATCGAAACTTAAATTACCGCGTTACGGTAGCGAGCTCTCTCGAACATAGTTCACGGTTATGTCCGGATTGCGCGGCGAGTTTGACGTGAGTTATGACGTCACACAGCGACCGCACAGGATGCGACTTTCCTCTCCTCACTGCTCACGGATATTGAGATCGCTAAGGTTTCCGATAGATAAATGATTTCGAATGGTGAACCGTCTACACACGGGCAGGCAATGTTTTGCGAAATTGCCTGTCACCGTTGAATGCATGTGGCGGCTTTACGAAAGAGTTGTTATTATTCCATCAAATGAATTCTTATTCCCCGTGTGGAATGCTTTACCTTTTTTGGAATGGTTTGATGTTGCCTGTTATTATTTTATAAACGTTTAGTTTGAAATTAAGAATATTACAATAAATATTCTTTTACCTTTAACGCATTGTACGTACGTACAAATGGAACTAAGGCTAAAAAACGATTACTTTGTAATTTCTAACTAAATCAGGAAAGGTTTTTATACCTACCTATTTTGTCCCTATCTATCTATATCTAGATGTACAAGATCTATTTATTGTTACATGTAATTATTAATGTTATATTTTTAATTTCATTAAATGAATTTATATTACTATAGTTTTTTTTTCACTGTAAACTATTTTTCTATACGAATGTCAGGAGGTTTCTCTCAATGTAGACCTAACACAGGTTATTTAATAAGAGTACGGTATCCCCTGCCTGTCGTACAAGGCGACTAAAACAGGCCTCGGGTTCACTAGGCGACAAGGGTGGGGGCCTGCGTCATCCACCAAAGTGGACCCGACATCGGCTGGCCCGTGTCGCCTTGCGCTGCGTGGGCACAGGGGGGGAGGGAGTAACCTTTGGAGGGGCTCCGGTGCGTTCCACGTGAGATCCTGGAGCCCCTCGTCATGCACCGAGGAAAGGGCCACCGGCGAGGTTTTAGTGGGTAAGAACCCCACATAACCGCCGCCTTCCCCCCAGAAGGCGAGGTATCTTTCTGAAGATTTCCTCCCCGTCAACAAAAAAGGTTAATTGGTTGCTTTGCTATCGGCTGCACTTGGTTAAATTTTTATAATGTTTTTATATTTTGTATGGTTCTTTTCATGTATTTTACTTTTCATAATAATTTTCTAAAAACTTAATATGTAAAAAAAGAATAAAGGAAATAATACAAAAAACCTAGCATGTTCATCGAAAAGGTTTATAGTTAGCAATTTAATTTTACTGTCATAGTGATACATCTATTTTTAATTATTCTACATAAATAATTTCTAGTTGGTGGCTCAATGGTTTTAAATATCTGTATTACAAATTATAATTAAATTCGCATTACAAATTAAAACAAAAAATATTAACGACCTTTCTCTTGTACTAGCATAAGGTTATTTATAATTTTCATTGAGACAAAATGAATATTTTTGAGTATTTACCGGTGTCGCCAGTTACATTGGTTGAGCAAAGGTATTCGGTGGGAGCGTGTGTCATCAATCACATCCTTCATTCGCATATCCGCAATGGCAGTACATTTAGCTCCTTAATTAAAGCTTTGAACAGATGGCACGCTGCTGGCATGCCGCCTCATAGATTTCAATTAATTCCTGTCACCGCATAAAATTGCTTATTTTATTATTGAACCGTCAGTTTCCCTCGAATAACAGGCGGTGGCAAATTGAATGATGTTGTGCATACGCTTTTATTCAACGAAATTAGTTTATCATGTAAAAATGTCTTTAGAGATTTATTTTGTAACCGTTGAAAATTCGTTCGCGCCTACTGACCTTTACAGTAAATAGACAGATAAGTACACGTTTTCAAAAGCAGAGTGAATAGGCATTTTCTAAGCGTGTGCGTCTTACAATTATAGCATGACATGCGTCCAGGAATCGTGGTCGAACATTTTTAACATAATGACGTTTTACACGTAACAAGCATATTTACGAGTAGAAACAAAAACAGACTTCATATCGAATCAAACGCTATTACCTGCGGTCGGCTTCTTTGTATTTCCGAATATCGTAAGATAATTACGAAATAGAATTAATAAAACCTAACCAATCTACCCTTGAAGTACATCCTTTCCAATAAAAAAAGAATTTTTGAAATCGGTTGATATTGATTATTCGTCCATATATCGCGCACATACTTAAGGGCAAATTTAACATAAATATAAAACTTACAGACGAATTGAGATCCTTTTTTTCAAGTCGGTTGAAACCCGAAAAAACGGAAACTCCTTTGTACAAGCCGAAAGGGATTCACCATCACTACTCTAAAAATATTATACACAATACAAAATCAATTCCATCAACCAAACGTCGTAAGTTCCCATGGTAATAGTTTACAACCAACGAAGTGGATGCCTTCGATATGAAAATATTTTCGTCTTTCCTAAACTTGTGACGGTATGCAGATTGCAAATACGTGATATGAAAGTAAATGCCCACGACCTGAGGGTGACAAGCCGATTAGTGACTTCCAGGGCCTCGAGTGCCTCCATTCGTGCCGAAGTTTTCCCCTGGATATACGTTATTGATGTTAATTTTCCTTATAATTTCGATGCGCTGTGCTGGGACTTTTAAATAAAAAGTTTGAGGGTGTTTCGAAAATATTCTAGAGGGTTGTATCAAATGATGAAGCCAATTGTTTTTTCTTTTTACCTTCGCCGCCATTGCTGTACAAAATGATGACATCCTAAGCAAATTTTTTTTGGTTAATTGGAATGGTTATAAAAACGAATTAACGTTGGTTAATTATCAATATTTTAACATTAATTAAAATGATCGCAAATAGTCACCCCTATCACCTAACGGAAATACGTCTTTGTCAATTACCAATAACCCTATATTATTTTTTATTTAAATGTATATTATTATATTTATACAGACGTTACCCTAAATTCTTTAAACACTATTTTAGCGGCACTCGGCCCGCTCTTAACAACCAAAGAATAGCTGGAAGAAAATGCTAAATAGCATTAAGTTTGCCTTTGTACATATAGGAGTAAATTTGTGCAATAATTAATCGGAATGCTTACGCGTAACATAGTAACCGTCCAAGCCGAGGTTACCCCTACCGGGGGGAACCTTGTTTCGAGTTACTAATCTGTGTAGTTCGCCATAAAAAAAAATGAAAAATTAATTTATCGATTTATCTATGCTGATGCTCATTTTAGAGTTTTTTTTATTATTTTATATACTTAAAAACTCCTACTGAATATCGATTACAATGGTAATCATTCATTTAATTAATTTATTTATTTAATCTTTATTTGCACAAAATAAGAGAGTATAAAAAGCAGGACCTAATGCCAGAAGGCATATATATGATAATCTACCGACCCGCCAATTTCTACAACAGCGACACTTAGGAACTCCCAATTGATGAGCCAAGTCACCCAACTCTCAGATGTGCAGACCAGTAGCTCATTGCCACTCTTTTTTATAAATGTAGTGGCACACTTTTGATGTGGTTGTCGGGTATTGCACCTAGCGGTCGGGCTTTCAGAGCATCACGCTTTAGTATCCAATAGAGCGTACGGACCCAAATAGAATGTATCCAAAATCTTTGGCCCAAGTGAATCCCACCTGCTGGTGGTGCATCCTGCTAGACGTTCGTAGACGTAGTTCTTCATAAGGGTTGCGGAGGTCAGGCGTATATCCACTCTGCGTAATACAGCAAATCAGTAATGTGAATCGAGTCCTGATTATAGATTCCTTAACTAAATCGACACTGACTGGAGACAGGACTAGGCTAAGAAGAAAATGAAAAACGAAGTGAGTCGTAATGCTATTAAAGTAAGGCTAAGAAGAGCAGTATGACAGGCAATCCGGTGGAGTTTAAGAGTAATGACTTGTATGTCGAAGATTAATGAATGAAATAAGGAAATGGTTATTAATTTATCTCAATTTATGGAAATAGTCTAAATTCTAGAGTCATATTTTAATAACGTGCCGTTATTAAGGTTTATATAAATTTGACATGACTCAAAATTAATCTAAAGGCGTGACACAAGCAACCCGTGCAATACTGGGCGTCGTCTCTTCGCAAATTTAATAAAGACACGCTACGCGAACGGAGCATGGTGTAGTTACAAAGATTGATGTTTGCAAAGAAATAAGGATTATATGATGAATCTCTCGAATTTAAAGCATGTAGTGTAGTATATGCATCTTATCTGAAAGAACGTTTTCGATTCCTTCACGGTTCGAATTCGTTGAATTTGCGATCAGAATCTCATGCTAAAAACATCTCCGCGTGACACCAACTTTTACAGCAACTCATTTACCACCGTACGCGCTGTTCGTCTGTGGAACTCTTTTCCTGTGTCCCTTAGTAAATCTCAGACGATAAATACTTTCAAAATCAAAGTTAAATGAGTCCACCAACATAATGTATTTATACTGTTATGATATATGTAAATATGTTATATGTATTCCTTACTAAATACGTTTTGTCTTTATTACAAAACATATTTTTAAATGTTTATATTTATACCTTTAGTATATATTTCTTTTTTTATTTCTCTCCATCCAAAGGTTGCCTGGAAGAGATTGCTTTTAGCGAAAAGGCCGCCCATTGTTTACAAGTGTCTACTTATTTTTGTGTGCGTGTGTTTTTTTATTATTAGTGTAAACAATAAAGAGTCGTGGAAAACTCGTGAACCGGGGCGATCTCTGGCCACCTCCAAATTCAGGCATTATATATAAAAAAAAATAATATAAAAAAGGAAAATAGTAACTGTAGAAGTGGCACTCTTTTAATAAATGCAGAGTGAACAATTTAAGTGTATTGGAAAAGAGCACGGACACAGGTCTGTGGTTGCGATCAAAACAGTAAAAACAATAAAAAAACAATAAATAGTTAATAAATAAAAATAAAACGTCTATATCTATGTGTAAACGTGTGTCTTTGTTAAATTCTATAGACCCTAGATGTTCTACTAACATGGAATAAACAAGATCTATTAGAATACACGAAGACATTCATTGTCAGCTTTTTAAGTTACAAGATTCACTTTATCGATTAAAGTCGTGCTTCGCCTTTTATATTAAACAATTTAAATTATTTTTTATGATTGTCGTCACTTATGAACTGATTTAATTATTTTTTGAATTGTCAAAATATTTAAGAAGATAATATAGAATATATTTTAATCTTTCTTCTTCCACATTCATGGTGGTCTTTAAATAATATTACTCTAGTAATGGAGTGTCCTAAAACAATTAATATCTCATACAATAAACATTGTTGTGTACGATTTTTAGGAGTTCCTTGGTATACCTTTCGAGCCCAAATTAAAAATCCTAAACAAAAAAAGGATTAATATAAGACAAAGTATAAAAATCTATTGATAATGAGTTATTAATGAGTGTTAAAGAAAATGTATACTACTGTATTGTTGTTGAATATTTTATGGCTTGGTAACAAGACCTTTAAACCAAGTCTTTTTAAAACACATACACTTATTTCTTACGTCTAAGATGAGAATGAAAATGTAAGTTAGATGATTCCCTCCATGAGTCCCCGCGCCATTTTTTTTTTTTTTTTCCTAGTTACTGTATAATCTCGATAGAATATAGATATTATGAGCTTCCTTTTTTTTTTGTTCTATGCGGGGGAATCCTTTTTACGGACCATCCTCCGGAACCCTGGGTGGGCTCCGAGGGATGTGTGGGAATCGGTCTGGGCGACCCCTACCCACTAAACCGTCCGCGAATGTCATCAGCCGTTATAATTGGAGTGCCCCGGATTTGTCAGCAATAGGGCATCCCAACGACCAGCCGATCCGGGCAAAGACTGGACTTCTTCTTCTAAAGGGGATTTCTCCGGAAATTAGAGAAGTCCCGACGTCGCCGAAGCATTAGTGGGGCCAGGTACCCAGCCTGGCCCCACTAACTCGGGTTCGGATTACGGGGGCAGCGAGAGGAGGCGTTGGTATCGCCTCCTGCGCACCCCGACTCGCCGTCTGCGGAGGGAGGAAGCCCCTGGGCTATCCTCCCTCACCCGCTCATTGTGAGCTTCCTTGCTCAACATCGCACACAACATATATAATATATTATATTTTATTATATTATTGACAAATTTTAGCAAAACATCAAGAGTTTTAGAGGTAATTTAATAAAGTCTTACTGACTTTGTTTCAGAGGTTCACTTGTAATGGGCTTTTCCTCATAACACTCTTCTTCTAAACTGTGCACTGATTGTCTACAGAGAAAGTCCTCTAATAAGTCCTAAATTTCTAGTATAGGCATCACTTTCAACAACGGAAGCGGAAACGCACTTGGTTGCCAACGACCATAAAAGTACTTTAGTTGACTAGTAACTAAGTACTTTTATATTAGTCAGTCCATTAATGCATATGTATATTTTACAGATTATAATATTTATTTATGCAATAAAGCTATTTTAGCATTTAGTAGGAGTAACTGTCGCTAACAACATGTATTATTATTCAAGGGCGCCCCTGGAATATACATAATATATAATGAATTTGCGATTTATTAAAAAAGCGCAATATGAGAAGTGCCCAAAAGATACAAGCATATGTGTCAAGATGTATAGATGTAGATGAAACGAGAAACGTGTCAGGATCGTGCAATATGAAAGTCTGTAATATTACCCTACTCTGTTAGAGGACGGGATGTTTATGTGTGAAATAAAAGTTATATTTCTTATAATATTATTTCCTCTATAAACGCCATTGTACCATATACCAGACAAAAAATATTAAAGTACCTAATGTAAGTACTTCGATATTTTTGTTGGTGTTGGATAGCAATATTACTGGCGTATACCAAAATGTCGTGTTAATATAGTTGTTAAATTACTGGATGTTCGATTGGAATGGTTGCAATTTATAGAACAAATAATTAATACAGGGAACACTGTGTAACAATAATGGACATGTGGAAATGAAAGTGCACTTAACCTAATTTTAAAATCGAAAAAAGCTGAATCTACTGCTTTCTTAGAATCCTGAGATTAGCAAAAGGTAGTCTAAAATTAAGGACATATGCTGCTAAACATTTTCACCTGCGAAGGGCGAGTTATTTACCGAACTTAAAAATTGATTTAAACCAAGTATATTTACAAGTAAAAACAAAATCCGACTTCAAATCGAATCAAACGTTAAATGTTATTATATATACCGCTGAAAATCAGCGCTGTCGCATCCTTGCGATAACATATGCTGAGACGGTGTCCGATATTGGCATCTAATGTTTTTATTATTTGTCCGTGTAACTTTAACTGTGTTTTGTCTATTTTTCATTCTTTTTAATGTGTGTTATATTCTGTCTGTGATGTGTTTTGTATTGTGATACCAATAAATAAATGTCTATGTCTATGTTTATAAATAATAATGTTATATACACGCATTTTTTGTATTTCCGAATTATCGTAGGAATATTACTAAATCAAACTTAATCAGAACCTAACCAAACTTACATCAAACTACTTTTAAAGTACATCCTTTTCAATAGAAAATGAATCCTCGAAATCCGTTGGCGTGATATTGACTTAATCGTCCATTTGTGGCGCATATAGTTGCTGCAAATTTGAGACTTATATGGTTCTCTCATGTATTCCATCAATTTGGTGGAATTTTGTCATTGGAAAAAGAACATACAGTAATAATTACTCGTTTAAGGCATTTAGCAACCGACTAAAGGCAAGACAAACAAGTGGCGGGATTATTAAACATCAGGTGAACCGCATGCTCGTTTGGCTTGGAAGGCTCCACAAAAAAAATATGTTACTACCCCGACCGTTTACTGTCCCAGACATAAAATCATAGTTTTAAAATAAATCGACCCCTCGTATATGCGTGAAGCAAAAACATCACGTCCGATTCATGCCAGGCTGGGGCTGCGGGCTGAGTGACAGTGACAAATGACGTCACATGACGGTCACGGTCCGTGTTTTGCGTCACTTGCCTGTGTCCGGTGTTATGACGTCACGGCGGCCTATCTTGCCTGGCTTGTTTATGGGCCGACCGTTTGTGTGAAATATGACACGTTTGTCTGAAGCATGACACGGAAAGATGAATTCGGGTAGAAAAATTAAAAACAATATTTATAGTTTATGCTGAAACATACTGTTTAGACGGATAAAAAAATAAATAAAAGCATTTAAGACGTTGACCAAGTGGAGTAGGCAGAGATTCCCTAATTCCTTATTGCACGGTCCAAAGACACATCGCACTATTTTCACTTCACAAGCATGCAAAACTTTGAACACCTACGTATGTCATCTATGGCATACGTAGGTCGGTCATTTATGACTTCTTGTTTTTTATGTACACAAAATATTCCATCCGTGACAAATCAAGATAAAACATCGTTGTGTTCAAGATCTCCAAATAAAGGTGAGATAAGAGCACGAGAAAGACAGTGCAGAGGGGCTTCGGTACGTTCTTCGGGAGATCCCGGAGCCCCTCACCATGCACCGAGGAAGGGACCTCCTTCCTCGGTGCATGTAGTAGTAAGTAACTTCGCTTTCCCTCCAGAAGATCGGGGTGCCTTGAATGTGAGGTTCTTACTTTTTTGTTGAAGATTTCCTTCCCGTGAACAAAAAAAAAGATTTCGTTCACGTCAAGCCTGCATCGTTAGGGTACGTACTCAAACAAGAGGCTAATAAACATTCCATTGGAAACCACAATCGATGCAGGTCGATGATACAGTTGTATAGTTCACCATTTCAAGTGTTTAGGTACTTATATAATAGTTTTAAAACGACTTTGTAAGTTTTACAAGTATGTTAAGTCTAAGACATTATATCATACCTACGCAACTTATTAAGTGAACAATCCCGTGACACAAAATGTATGAGGCCCGAGAGAGTTTATCAACTTTCATTATATCAAAGTTTTAATGATGATAAATCTTGTGCTTAAATACGTATTTAGAATCGCACTCCTCTCGCATAACGAGAGTTGGCGCGTCTTCGTTGGATAATTACTGTATCATTAATAACTCGCTGTCGACGAATGAGATATAATATTAATTTGACGTCACTCGTCTCGACACTAATATCATAACCCGATAAATTAAGATGGGATGTCAAATGTATTAAAATGAATATTAATTAAGAATTAAAGTTTTTGATGGCATAACCATCGCAGGATTTGATTTACGAATGAAAGAAATCTCTTCATCAGTTCTTTTTTCACTACAAAATATCTATATATATAAAAGAGAAAGTGTGTGGGTATGATCCATAAAGGCCCCGAAACGCCTGGACCTATTTGAATGAAACTTTCTGGGAATCTTCAGATTGATCTGGCGCGTAATACAGTAAAGTTTGATGACGATCGGAGAACTCTTCTTTTTGAACTGTCAAACAAGCCACACGTCGTACTTTTATTTCTGACATTAACTTGAGACCTATATGTTTTGTGTAAATGATAAGAATGATATTGTATTTACTGATAGATGGGTGTAGGTAATGATCTTCACCCGCTCGAAAAGAGAATAGAACAGAATGAATACGGGGTGAAATGAATTTCTTAATATATTTTGAGAGTTCAATTAAATATTTAATGATGTAAGTTTATTGTTAAAATATAACTAAGCAAAATCTAGCCCGGCGAAGCGGGCTGGATACGCTAGTAATTAATAAAGTTACAGCCTGTATATATAGAAATGTGTCCCATTGTTGGGCAAAGGCCTGAAAAGGCAGCTTCGAACCTACTATCATAAATACAATCGACCACTTAGCCAATAAATTATCAAACCTTCTTTGTTAAATACAAAGAAGATTTAATAAGTAATGAAGCATTTAGCCGTGTGTATATTTATTTTCTAGGTATAGCGATTACGAGGACGATTATTCAGTCTTTATTGTAATAGTAAAGTAGATGTTATTAATAAAATAATGTAAATAATAAAACACTTTCAATCCCGTTTATTAATTATGATCTAGACTACACGTAGTATCTTATATAAAACGATTACGAAGTTCTTACATAATATCCTCGAAGCTCTTGGCGTCATGCCCTTAGTGCTATGTTTTGTTATAACCATAACGTACATGTGTTGTGATTACACCTACACATCTCTTGGCGGGTGCGCTCGGTCTTATAAGCCAAATAGGTCGTGTTAGTATAAAGGACCACCTGTTACATTGAATGTAGCATCACAAACATGAATATGTATAAGTGTGATAATGTAACATAAGACTTAAAAATGGCCATTAGAAACAGGGACGCAACGATCGCGGAGAAAATAATAACGCAACGGAACGTCTACGACGCGTGCACCAAGATCGCATATAAAAAATAATAAATAAATAATAATAACAACGCTCTATTGAGATCGATCTGTCATCACAGACAGGACTATTGTTTCTAATAAACCTGATATTATGCTGACAGATCGATGAACACGACAGGGTGCTCCGAAAGGGAGAAAATCACTAAGTACCTCGACTTGGCTCAAGAGGTGACCGCCATGGGGGATGTGGATTCGACGATCATCGTCCCGATAGTCGTTTCTACAAACGGTCTTATAGTGAAAAGTCTCGATCAACATCTTAAGAGACTTTCGCTAGATGGCTGGGTCAAGGGTCAAATACAGAGGGTTTCTCTCTATGTCGCCCTAACCACCGGTTGCTTGGGCCCTGCTTCGTTGCCGGTGGCACACACTGGGTTAGGTTTTAATAATGTTTTTGTATTTTGTATGATATATTTTTGTATGTTACTTTTTATATAAATATCATAAAAACTTAACATAAGGTCTCAAAATAAATAAATTATAATAACCATGCAAAAAGACGCTGTACTTAAACTTATCGAATTGTTCAGAAGTTCTTGCAGGACGAATTAGCTGCCGTAGACTCAATTTCAAAGCCACTTGGCGTAGGCCCGTGGTTTTCATTAATGGCGAGACTGTAGTTTTGTGAAAGAGAAATTAAAAAAAATAACATGAAAGCACTGTAGGTAGCACTATTTAGAACAAAACAAAGCAAACAAATAAAGTACATTAGAAAAGACGAAAGACAAGTCTGTGGTTGCGCTTTATTGAATAAAAAAAACATAAGACTGTAATTAATAATTAACTTTCAACCAACTTCAAAAGGAAGAGGTTATGTTTCTTTTTGATTTGAAAGCTGGTGCTTCCCGTGTGGTCCCATTCAAATTTGGTCCAATGGGATCTATTACAAAACCGTATAAGTCTTTTTACATCAAGTTTGTGCGCCACAAATGACGAATAATTCAATATCACGTCAACTGATTTCGATGTTTCATTTTTTATTGGAAAGGATGCATTTTACGAGTAGTTTGATGAGAGTTTGTTTAGGTTCTGTTAATACGATTTTTATTATTCTAACGATAATTCGGACATACAAAGAGGGCGCTGCACGTAATAACGTTTAACGTTTGATCGAGTCAGTTTTGTTTTGGTCGTAAATATACTTGTTACAAATATTGTAACCACAAGTCCTTTATAAAGTTTTTTAAAGGTAAACGACAAAAGATGAAACAACTAGGTACAAAAGTGGAGTCATTTACAGAAGCGTGATGTTTGTTTTATTTATTACGTTATATCTTTCGACTGGGTGAATTATTATCGAGTGATACTTTTATTTAAAAGATAGTGCTTCCCGTGTGGTCCCATTCAAATTTGGTCCAATGGGATCTATTACAAAACCGTATAAGTCTTTTACATCAAGTTTGTGCGCCACAAATGACGAATAATTCAATATCACGTCAACTGATTTCGATGTTTCATTTTTTATTGGAAAGGATGCATTTCACGAGTAGTTTGATGAGAGTTTGTGTAGGTTCTGTTAATTCAATTTTTTATTATTCTTACGATAATTCGGACATACAAAGAGGGCGCTGCACGTAATAGCGTTTAACGTTTGATCGAGTCAGTTTTGTTTTGGTCGTAAATATACTTGTTAAAAATATTGTAACCACAAGTCCTTTATAAAGTTTTTTAAAGGTAAACGACAAAAGATGAAACAACTAGGTACAAAAGTGGAGTCATTTACAGAAGCGTGATGTTTGTTTTTTTATTTATTACGTTATAACTTTCGACTGGATGAATTATTATCGGGTGATACTTTTTTTATTTAAAAGATAGTGCTTCCCGTGTGATCTCATTGCCAGTTCCGACAATGGCTTCCAGGAGAAAGATATGTGGTATTTTTTTTTAAATAGAGAAAAGTTATGAAATTTTCCGTGGAATCAAAGTAAAACCAATCAGTGATTACGGCTCCGTACAGATGTGACATTGTTAAATCGTGATCGATGAGTCGGCATTAAGCAAAACAAATAGCTTTAAATCGAAATGTTAAAAAAATACTTTAAATAAATATCCGTATAATATTATACGACAAATTGTTGTTATGGACTTATAATGTATTATGTAAAGAAATAGTATTGAATCCCATCAGGCTTACTCTAATAAGTTTTCGTTTTCATTGACTTCAAAAAGAAGGTAACTCAATATGTTTTATAGACCCTTGTGCCGAGTTACTAGCAATAGAGGTTCACGCTAAGCGACCTAAGAGCTATGCCACCTCTCAATCCGGTGAAGCAGTCCACGCCAGCTTCTCTGGCCAATCTGTGTAGTTCGTCATTAAAAAATCATTTACAGAAGCGTGATGTTTGTTTTATTTATTACGTCTTTTATTTATAACTTTCGACTGTTTGAATTATTATCGAGTGATACTTTTATTTAAAAGATAGTGCTTCCCGTGTGGTCCCATTCAAATTTGGTCCAATGGGATCTATTACAAAACCGTATAAGTCTTTTTACATCAAGTTTGTGCGCCACAAATGACGAATAATTCAATATCACGTCAACTGATTTCGATGTTTCATTTTTTATTGGAAAGGATGCATTTTACGAGTAGTTTGATGAGAGTTTGTTTAGGTTCTGTTAATACGATTTTTATTATTCTAACGATAATTCGGACATACAAAGAGGGCGCTGCACGTAATAGCGTTTAACGTTTGATCGAGTCGGTTTTTGTTTTTGGTCGTAAATATACTTGTTACAAATATTGTAACCACAAGTCCTTTATAAAGTTTTTTTAAAGGTAAACGACAAAAGATGAAACAACTAGGTACAAAAGTGGAGTCATTTACAGAAGCGTGATGTTTGTTTTTTTATTTATTACGTCTTTTTTATTTATAACTTTCGACTGTTTGAATTATTATCGGGTGATACTTTTATTTTAAATATAGGGCTTCCCGTGTGATCTCATTGCCAGTTCCGACAATGGCTTCCAGGAGAAAGTATACATATGTGGTTTTTTTTTTAAATAGAGAAAAGTTATGAAATTTTCCGTGGAATCAAAGTAAAACCAATCAGTGATTACGGCTCCGTACAGATGTGACATTGTTAAATCGTGATCGATGAGTCGGCATTAAACAAAATAAATAGCTTAAAATCGAAATGTTAAAAAAATACTTTAAATAAATATCCGTATAATATTACACGACAAATTGTTGTTATGGACTTATAATGTATTATGTAAAGAAATAGTATTGAATCCCATCAGGCTTACTCTAATAAGTTTTCGTTTTTCATTGACTTCAAAAAGAAGGTAACTCAATATGTTTTATAGACCCTTGTGCCGAGTTACTAGCAATAGAGGTTCACGCTAAGCGACCTAAGAGCTATGCCACCTCTCAATCCGGTGAAGCAGTCCACGCCAGCTTCTCTGGCCAATCTGTGTAGTTCGTCATTAAAAAAAAAATGTTTGTATAGAGAAGACGCTGACATTTATCAACCATTAAGCATTGGATCTCGTGGTGTGGTGGGATCTGGTCCACAGGCTAAAAGTAAAAGCGATGGAAAGGGCTGATCGGTGTCTTTGAACGGGGGGTTATCGACATAGCCCACCGAATTAGCATATTAGAGCGGAAATGATCCAGCCATACCAGCCGTAGAACTGACAACCGTTGGGCGAAAAGTGTACTTGAATGAAGACCGTGGAGAGGCAAACATGGAGTGGCAGGAGCTGGATAAGTGGCTGAAGATCGTACTCTTTGGCATACTTTTGAAGTGGCCTATGTCCAGCAGTGGACCGTTGCAGGCTGCACGATCATGATAATGAGGCATTGGACTTTACGTTCTAAAGATACACTATGTAATTCCTAAAAGTCGTATATAACAATGTTTATTAATGATATCGGTAGGCTTACGACAATCTACATTCATCATCAGGTAATTCTAATAGAATATTTAAAAACGGACATATTTATTAAACATGATTAGAGAATTAGCATTCGGTTAGTCTGTGTTGTATCAATGAGTTTCCGTTTTTATGTTTCTTACGTACAAAAATCACTTGTATTAAAATAGCTCCAGATGTATGGCAATGTCACACCATATCACATATGACCCCTTATAAGAGTCAATTGTCGTACTAATGTATTTGTCTTATTGTATCATGTATTTTGTGTTTACTCACAAGCGGGCAAAGCCCTATAATCATGTGAAAAGTTAGTTTAGTTAAATAAGCTATGGCTCTAATAACAAAACACATCACATATAACGATCAGGTGATTTTTTTTAACCAATCTTTCATTGCCATTCATATATGACAAAAAATAAATGGAAATCTAGTAGTTGGAATTGAGAATCCTTATCGGAACCGAACAGGCCAGTTAAAAAGCTTTCGGCCCTTTCATCAAATTTGCAAAGCGAATATCAAACATAGTGGCCGTTAAATTCGGCAGCATTTCATGCAATACGTACGGCCGCCTCCCAAGCGATAGCAGTTGCACCAGCGTCTCTGTTAACGACAAGCGGAGCGGACACAGTTGAGAACCTATATTGAAAAGCATTCGATAAAACATTTTCACCGAGCTTAAATTGTAGAAAATTGAAAACCCTATTCAAAAGTCGCCATTGGAATAGCAATTTGTTATTTTGGTGTGCAGTTATAGTTACTAGTTTGAATTAAACGTTGTCCGTGCATTTGTTTATAAAATGTTGACTTTCGGTCATAGTTGGACGTTAAAAACGGAGTTATATCAAAGCTTAATCGTGTTAGAACGTTTGAAACGTTAACATTCAGCTCAATTCCAGTGCGCAAATATTCCCACGGTATTTATTTAAACTAAAGGGCTAACAAGACCAAATAGCATTTGACACAAAACTAATTTCGTTCGCGTATTTTATTCACAGGATTAGAGGCAAATGAATATCCGATGTCAAGCAAACCATAAACACAGATAAAACCAAAACTGTCACTGCTGGTATTACTTAAAAGTGACAAAAAAATAAAATGGGGACGATATTTCAAGGCGGTCGGTGTAAAAGCTACGACTACAACCTAACTTAAAAAAATAATAGACATCAAAACACGGATGCTTTCTTTTATTTCTATATCATAGTCATATTACCAAGTTTAATATGTCAATCAATAATCTTTATACTATACGAGTTCCCTGGTATATCTTCAAAGCCTAAGTTCCGATGCCAACAAAATTAACATTGGACCTGATTGAAAGTAAACCCTTTCAAACCGAAAAAAATGCAGACGAAATCCCCGAGAAAAGAGGTTCTCCATTTCGTCTGTGTTTTTTTTTTTATTTGTTACCTCGTAACTTTCGACTCAGGGAACCGATATGGATGATTCTTTTTTTTATATGAAAGGTGGTGCTTCCAGTGTGGTCAAATTCTGGCATTGGTATTCAGGGGTAAAAAATATAAGTCTTAAATTTGCATTAAGTATTTGCGCGACAAATGGACAAAACTCAATAACCTAATGGTTTAAGGTACGGTCTGCGAATCATAAGGTCGTAGGTTCGAATCCACCATTCGACTATTGACGTGAACTATTTCCTAGCACAATCTTAAGCTTAGTTGGAATGGTTAACAAGAATGTTAGTAATGTTTTCTGAAAAAAAAGGAATATTGTTAACTTTCTTTAAAAAAAAATCACTCCAACGTTTTTGTTGATTTTTTACAATTTACAAATTTCAAGGGTAGTTTGATGAGTTTGGTTACGTTCTGATTAATTCTATTTTTTAATATTCCTACAATAATTCAGAAATATAAAGTAGACCTCACCGAGTAATAGCGTTAAACAATTGATTCGATTTTTTTGGTTTTTACTCGTAAATAAGTTTGAAATCGGTTATTAAAATGAGAGGTATTAACCACACAACACATTAATAAACTTAACATATTTAAGCCCGTAATCCTGAAACAGTTATCTCACTGAAGTAATGACCTACGCACTGTTGCCTCAGGTAATTTCTCTTAGTTAAGCGTGATGCCTGTCGCAAAAAGCTTATACAGTCCGTCTCGTACATTCAGGGCGCCGCCCTACGCGCGCCCAAGCGTCTCAGGACCACTAATTACTGCGTACCAGAGCTCCTTCCCTATTTTTCATACAGATCACGGACTCGCTTAACTCGCCGCCATCGATTGGGAACTGCTGAGAATTAGTTGGGGTCTCGCGCAAGCATTACAAGAATGCGGTTGAGGGATGGGTCTTTTTTCTTTTTTTCCCTATTCAATTTTGTAATCTGCCAGTATGGAAGTGTTGGTATTTTCTTGCTTCCTTTACTTTTGCCTATTTTAAATTGTATCACGCATATATATAGGATCTACTCTGATACATGAAAGAACCAATAAACTAGTTGGAACGCTGATTTAGCTACTTCTGTTTACCAAAATAGGGTGAAACTAGGGCAACGTAGTAGGATACGTGAAAACTTAATTCTTTGCTTGTTTTATCCTGGGCTCACCAACTCTCATTTTCAAAACACATGTAGCATTATTTGACCTATTACACTGGTTAACATCTAAATGATTCCCTTAAAAATATATGCTAATATCATATATATATATATATACATATATATATATATATATACGCATCTGTCACATGACTACAGAGACACTAGTATCCCACGGTTGTGTACTAGTAACCTTTAATTAAAAATAACGTCAGTAAGATTCATGCATTATATCCTTTTAAACCTTTCTGAACGATTTAGAAATAGAGAGAGCAATCGATATTTTACCTAAAAAGTTTTAGCAATTATTAATTTTCAAGATTCTTATACGTAAAAAACCGAAAAAAATGTTTATCGATGGGCTCACTCCATGCTCCATATGGGTCTTAATACACTTGGTGAAAAGCGGACGAAGACAGCTGTCGGTCTAATAATAGTGTTAAAAGGTCGTAAGAGCTTTTCATTTAAATGTATTTTATGTGAAGTCCCCTAATCCGCGCTTCTATGCCCTAACACTAACGAAAAGTCTTGCGCCTTCACTCACTTCATTCTTATTCTTGTTCGTTCGACATTGCTCAGGATTGTGATCATGTGTAAGCAGCCTCTATTGGAATAGACCGCATGCTTATTCATGCAGCGTGAAATATATAAAGGCTGAGGATATTCCGTCTTCTTACTTTATAAGTGACAGATAACGACAGTAAGTTTTGCGAGCAAAATCATGTATACATGATTCAGTTTTAAGACCGTCGGAATAAAAACGAATCCACGAATCGGCATCTTGTCTCACGAACAACAAACGAGTAGTTCACAGCGTGTAAAAGTTTTTTGAGCAGGAAAAGTAACTAGGTGCTAATGTGGCTGCGTTCACTTGTCCCCCGCCTGTGTGCGCCCACTCGTTGTTTTCTTTTTGCACTCCAACAACACTCGGGTGCGTATTCACGGCGCCGAGTGTCGGCGGGTGTAAATTGAAACACTTGCAAATTTACCCCATACATTATTCATGCGCCAAACACACTTTGAGCGGAGTCTGACGAGTTTCAGTTGACGCCGACTCAATCGGCCGACTTTGAAAAGATACAAGGTGCGATAAAAGAATGGAAACATTTGTATTGAATTTGATGGTAAATTCAATCGATAGCGGTGTGATTGATTTGTAGTTACTTATAAGTATAGGTTAACCACTGGAATAGTAATGGACTCGGACGAATAACTACTTAAGAGTATTTTGAAAACTTAACTTTGCCATACATTTAACGAGATTAGTGAGAGAATAATTTATTTAATAAGCATTAAATGAATTCCAGGCGGTCGCGTCATGTTGCGTCCTACGCTTGAAATCAGATTACGATCCCCAGTATCAATGAATTTGTTTGTTGCAATTTTAAGTGCTGATTTACCACGCTCTTGGAGGTGAAGGAAAATATTAGGAAATCTACATATCTTAAAAAAATTATGACATGTGAAGACAGCCGTCGGATTATGCCCTTGTACTCTCTTTACGGAGAAGACGTGTGCCTAACAGTGGGACGTATATAATTACAGTTACTTAAACTTTTAACAATTACTTAACTTTACATAGCCGAGGAACATATAGATGGAAGGCATTGGGGAAGGCCTATGTGACTAAAAATGATTATGATATGAAGAAGAAATAAACCTTATGTCTTAACTTTCAACTTATGTTGAGGATAGCGTGTCCTTCATTCATCCTTTTTTTTTGTTGACGGGGAGGATTAAACCTCCCCGGTGGCCCTTTCCTCGGTGCATGACGAGGGGCCCCGGGATCTCCAGTGGAACGCACCGGAGCCCCTCTGCACTGTGCTCGAGGAGAGCACGTCCCGGGGGGGGAGGTTACTCCCTCCCCCCCTGTGCCCTCGCAGCGCAAGGCGACACGGGCCAGCCGATGTCGCCTTCTTCCCGGGTTCACTTTGGTGGACGACTCAGGCCCCCTTCATTCATCTTATGATAACGTGAAACCGTTTTCTGTTTTTGTTAAGTGTAAAATAAATCATTTGCCGTAATTTATGCCGAGTGAATGGCGGTAACCAAGTCTGAAAATATAATTCCAATTACTCTCTTTTTTACCCCATTGGGGTCAAAATGAGGTGAGAGCTTTTTTTAATAATAATGTTAAAGTATAAGCCGTTTCTTTTACTATATCCATTCTTCTTTGTTATTTTATCCAAGATTAATTAATTGACGTTGAATTAACAAACTTAATTGCTAAACTTTTTGCAAGCTGAACTAAGTTACGGTCTTATCTAACATTGTATTTGCTTTTAAAATACTATAGTATTTCTTATTTTTATATTTATAAAATAAATTCTATTATAATTAAAATATATTCTATAAAGAATAGAATACATAGGAAAGCTTATAATTATCTATCGGTTTGCAAATCACACCCTTTTGTATCAGCTTCATGGGACACAAGCAAAGTGGGTCAACTATTATACGTCTAACAAATGGTTGCCCCTCCTAAGACGGGTCTTGCAATAAGGACTCGGTTCAGAAACCCACAACCTGAATTATTTTGACCCTAATAAATTTGTCGAGTCAAACGGGCGGTGTAAGACAAATGAGTTTCGAGACGTGTGGCGGTACTAATTTGTTTTAGGATAATTTGCTTCCATATTATCTAATAGAATATGTGAAATGTGTGTTTTGCAACGAGAGCTCCACCGCTTATTATTGGATTAAGGTATTACTTCTACAATAGTCTAATTGTTCAGCGTATCGCATGCGAATCGTAACGTCGTAGGTTCCAATCCACTATTCGACTATTGACGTGAACCGTTGCCTTTTTTTTTGTTCACGCGGGGAATCTTTTATAGATCATCCTCCGGTACCCTGGGTGGGCCCGGAGGGATGTGTGGGACTCGGCCTGGGCAGCCCCTACCCACTAAACCTTCCGCGAATGCCATCAGCCGTTATGAGCGGGATGCCCCGGATCTGTCAGCGACAGGACACCCCAACGACCGGCCGGTCCCGGCAAAGACCGGACTTCATCCTCAAAGGGACTTCTCCGGCACTCAGAGACGTCCTGACGACGCCGAAGCATGCTGGGGCCAGGTACCCATCCTGGCCCTGCTTCGATTACGGGCGGCAAGAGGAGGCGTTCGTAACGCCTCCTGCGCACCGATACGTCGCCTGCGGAGGGCGAGCCTCTGCGCTCCTTCCTGACCCGCTCGTCAGCCTCCTTCTGGGACATGACCATCTTACAAAGGAGGCGACCGCCGTCCAAGACCTGTCGCTCGAGACCATCGCACCGTGAACCGTTGCCTAGCACAAGCTCAAGCTTAATTGAAATGGTTAACAACAATGTTAGTAATATTTTGTGAAAAAAGAAAGTTGTCTATTCCTCTGGGTCATATGCATTAATGACTTTATTTCATTTGGTTGTCGCAATTAAATCTTTCCTGAGAAGAACAACGTTCACATGATAATCAACATAATCAAAAACATTTGGCTGTGGAGTGTAATGTTTAACGTAGAGATGAAAACGGGGATCTTTTTGTTGTTGCGTAGTTTTTGTTGACGAGTCACGTGTAGTTATTTTTTTAGCAACAAACGGACCTCTCTCTTCTGGAAACAATGATGAGGACACTCTCCTCCAGAGGAAAGGCATTTTGTGTTGCGGGCCATGATGTGTTAAGCTGTGTCGCGTGTCTTTGACTTCAGGCGCTTGAGCAGTCAGTTGGTACATTTCTGGTAGAGAGAGATACCAATAATCTGATCCATTCCCGATTATTGGAAACAAGCGTTTGTTGGAATATCGAGGCCGATGTTTACGTACGAATTCGTCGTACTTCCTTTTCAGCCGTTTCATATATTCTGTGTAACGAATCGTATTTAAAAGGTTTTCGAATTCGGACAGTTCGGTCGTGCCTGGCTTAGAATAAATACCGGCTCTGGCAAATGTTCGTAAGAGGTGATGTAATTTGAAGACGACGAATGCCAGCCAGTTGCGAGACTCTTCTTCTAACACCTTCAGGTTGTCCACTTTGGTCCTCACACCGAATTCGACAGCTTCAGCCGCTTTTCTCTGTCCACGTTCAGTCACTTCTTGTAACCATCTTCGGTAGGAGTAGTAACAGAATTGTCTTTGTCTTGAAAAGTAGCCACGCCATAAAGCCTGCATGAAGCAAGTAAACAAAAATTGATTGAATTTTTTTTAAACTTTCTAAGCAAGTGCTTGACTACGATCCCACCTGGTGTTAAGTGGAAATGCAGTCCTGGATGGTAAGGCGCACTAGCTTAGTAAATGCCTATTCACTCTACTCTTGAAAATAACCACATTGTCCAGTCCTTTGTCGTACGAATAATGAAATACGAAGCACCTACCGTCCGTCAACATATTTATACCACAAATTCTTGTTATTATTTTTTCTTTCTTATTTATATTACTCTTTTTTCCGTTCTGTTTCATAAACTATAACAAAACTATATTATGGAGTATGGGCAACGCCTGGACAAACCACTGCGGTTTTTACGGCGTTAATAAATATGTTCATGTATAAATTGTTTTGATAAATAAATAAAAATTATATACCTGAATCTTTGTTGAGGCCTGGTTATATCTTTTGTTATGTTTGTTCCGCACAGCTTCTGTCAAAGCTATTCTGTACGCTTTGCGACTTAAATGCACTCTATAGGCACATTGGATAACAGTGGCATTTTTCGATAGCCATGCAAAATATTTTCTTATAAGATATCCCCGAACTATTCTCTGAAGAAGGACAACCGATTGAAACCGCTTGTGTCGTCTAGCTTCGGCGAGCTTAAAACGTATATCTAAAACTGCATAATAAATATATTCCGTTTGAAGTACCTCAAGCACCGTGGCCATTTTGTTATTGAATTGACCAGAATTGACATTATAACAGATCTTTTGTTAATAACATACACCAAAAAGGTTCTACATATATTCAATACATGACACCTCTTTCACTTACAAGTATATTTACGAGTAAAAACAAAAACGAATTGAAATTATATATTATGATATAAAATGGGACCACGTCGAAGCACCAACTTTCAAAAAAAATATTATCAAAATCGGTTCCCCCACTCGAAAGTTCTGAGGTGTTGAGGACCGGAATTATTTAATTTCTACTCAATTCTTATTACTTATACTTCTGAATTCGATCAACTAGTTTCGTAATCCGCCTCTTCTCGTGGAGACATTTTGTAATCGAATGGAAATACTACCATATTTGTTGCAAAACAATTTAAACAACTGAAAAGTTGGAAGAAATATGGATAGTCGTTTCATTTGGGAGACATAGACATAGATGGAGACGGAACTCTCAAAAAAATCACCTTTGTATATAAAAATGTGTGTCTGTATGTCCTTTATAGAATCATAAACTATGCATTCGATCCTGTGATGATCATCAGCAAAGTGTTGTACGTGAGTCTATGATGGTTTCTGAGTTGGTAATGACAGATTGCGCCACTATCATTTCTATGAATCTCATAAATTGCCGTTACAATTGAATTTAAACAAAAAGAGCAAACGAACATCGAATGTCTTTCCTTTGAATTTATTATAGTTAGTGGCGTTGCAACGCGCGCAGGATAAATAATAAAAATAACAGAATACAAATTAGTTAAAACATTATTTAACTTTAATGTTCGCACTCCAACACATAAATTATATAAAAACACAAACATATGAATATTCATACAAAGATAACATTAATCAAAAAACATCAATTTCAAAAAATAAAATTAAGGAGGGCAAATTGTTTTATTTCTACGTCAATTCACGTAAAAAAAAAACTAAAAAACTTATGTAAAAATATTATATACACCTTTATAAAATACCTAAAGAAAATTTAAATAAATAAAATTTTAAAAAATACAATTAACCATTCAGTAATAGAAACAGAAAAATCATAAATATTATATCTCAATGCATCTTGAATCAAACCAATGTCAATTTTTTATTTCCTGTTCTCTATATCAATGCATATGTCCCACTTCTGCACTAGGCTCAGATTGGTTGTTTTAACAAGTTATACAAAAAAATTCTAAGTCATGTAAGTTTCCTTACGATGTTTTCCTTCACCGCCGAGCGCGTGGTAAAGCCGCTAAATTACGACAAACAAAGGTGCCGGCACCGAGGATCGTACTTGGTTTCACAGCTGTTAGCTATGGACAGATAAAATTTTAAGAAAATCGGGAAATATTAAAAGTAATTCCGACGTATACGACAAACTATGTAAAAGAGAAGTCAGCAAGTCAGCAGCAATCTTATAGCTACAATGCTAAATAGCAAGGAAGTCTGGGATCGAAACAGTACGTTAAATGCACAACATAAACAGGCCCTATCCTGAAGTTATGCGAAAGCGGTTACAGGAAGGGCTGCCGGAGCGAGAGCAGGTTTTAGTCCATAGGCCACAGGAACTATTCCAGTGGAGTCGGGCTTACCGTCTGGTACATTCCAGACAGTATCCACAAGGACTTCCTCCTCCGCAAAAAAAATGTAAAAGTAAACAAAACACTCGTGTAATCTGAAATGAAATGTTAATTTGCAAAACACATTTTACCTTCAAGAGTTTAATGTAATTTCTTTCTCACCAAGGCGTTTCCTGAAATAAATTACAAGTGTAAAATTCACAACAACAAAAGCGAAACAACAAAAGGCCCGCGGCTCGCAACATCCGGAGGACCCTTCCAAACTTAGCAGCCTGATTACGGATTTCCGAACAAGAAAAATAAAAAAAGAATAATACGAAACATGTTTTTAACCAAATGTTTTGCTACAAGCCATTGTAGACCCATCAATAAAATTGCTTTTCGTTTTGTTACAGCAACACCGAAAATGTGTTTATAATTATTTTTTCTTATGCTTAAAAGACTATAAGAAACGGATTTCGAAAAAGTGGACTTATTCCCGAATATGTCGACATTAACAAAATAAGTTCACAAAATCGTGCAACTGTTTTCACATCAGCATTAGAAAAATGAAATGACACGACAAAACAATTTACAATATAAAGAATAATGATTACTTATTGTGCTAAGTTGTTTTAAATTGATGTCCGTTGATGGCTGTTAATTATTGGATAATGTCCATTATTGGTGTCTAAGTAGGGATGTTGTTTATTTATAATATTTTATTGTAGTGAGTACTAAACTGAAATTAAACACTGAATACTGATTGAGAAAAGAGCTTTTCATTTACCTCCAAATCCCAAAGAATATATATTGAAAAATGAATAAATTAAAAGCAAAAATTAAAAAACGTCGCTTGTACTATCCATGACTGGTGACTTTACCCTATGTAGTTTTTAGTAAAGCTGTATACAAGTATAGGCACTAAGCGATGAAAGAAAATTGACATTTGAATATGATAAATTACCTACAGAGGATATTTAGTAAAACCATAAATGTACTCGTTGTTTCAACTTATTTCAATCGATGTTTTGAATTAAATCTTTCTTCACAAGGACAACGTTCACGTGATAATCAACATAATCAAAAATATTAGGCTGTGGAGTGTAATGTTTAACGTAGAGATGAAAGCGTGGATCTTTTTGATGTGACGTAGTTTTTGTGGAGGAATCACGTGGAGTTATTTTTTTAGCAACAAACGGACCTCTTTCTTCTGGAAACAATGATGAGGACACTCTCCTCCAGAGGAAAGGCTTTTTGTGTTGCGGGCCATGATGTGTTAAGCTGTGTCGCGTGTCTTTGACTTCAGGCGCCTGAGCAGTCAGTTGGTACATTTCTGGCAGAGATAGATACCAATAATCTGATCCATTCCCGATTATTGGAAACAACCGTTTGTTGAAAAATCGCGGTCGATGTTTGCGAACAAATTCGTCATATTTCCTTTTCAGTCGTTTCATATATTCTGTGTAGCGAATTGTATTTAAAAGATTTTCGAATTCGGACAGTTCGGTTGTGCTTGATTTAGAATAAATACCCGCACGGACATATGTACGTAAAAGGTGATGCAATTTGAAGACTATAAATGCGAGCCAATTCCGAGCCTCTTCTTCTAGCATCTTCAAGTCATCCACTCTGGTCCTGATAGAAAATTCAACGCCTTCAGCCGCTTTTTCTGACCACGCCTGGTTACTTCTTTTAACCATCGTCGGTAGGAGTAGTAACAGAATTTTCTTAGTCTCGAAAAGTGACCACGCCATAAAGCCTGTATGAAACGTAATTTAAAATATACGTATATAATCATATATATTTAGTACTAGCGTACACAACCTGCTTCGCCGGGCAAGATTTTGCTTTGATTTAAACAATAAACTTACATCATTAAATATTTAATTTCTCTCCGTATTCATTCTCTTCTATGCTCTTCTCGAGCGGGTGAATATCATTACCTACACCCATGTACATATCAGTAAATACAATATCATTCTTATCATTTATACAAAAACATATCGGGCTCAAGTCAATGTCAGAAATAAAAGTACGCATGGCTTGTTTGACAGTTCAAAAAGAGGAATGCTCCGATCGACATCCAAACTTTACAGGATTATTCGCCAGGTCTATCTGAAGATTCCTTAAAAGTTTCATTGAAATCGGTCTAGCCGTTTCGGAGCCTATAGGGAACAAACCCACAAACATTCTGTCTTATATATTATTAGATAGAGTACATCTAGTAGGTAGTAAGGAATGTTTATGTGTGCTTGGTAATTAAGAAACACATCGTGAAGAAATTAAGTTATATCTGTTCTGCATTTGTACCCAAATCAGTTAGGATTCAAAATACGAGTTGCTGAGTCTATTAGGTCCCTCATTCTTGCTTGCTTTATGCTCACATTTAACATTAAGTTCAATCAATAAAAGTAATTACTACACTTAACCTAAAAGTGGATAAGGGCGGCCTTATCGCTGAGCGATCTCTTCCAGGCAACCCTGTAGGACGGGAGAGGTAAAATAAATAGATAGGGTATTAAGAAAAAACAAGAATAAATTAATAACGGCAAAAATTATTTATAATAATGACAGAGCTCTATTTATATTAGAAATAAATAAGCATACATACAAAAATATAATCTGAAATATTATACAAAACTTAGATTATCTACACATAAAACTGGAATGTCTGTTTTAACATTAAATAATTCCCACTAATCTCTGGAATGGCTGGCCCGATTTTAATGGGACTTTCACTGGTAGATAGCTGATGTAACAAGGAGTAATTCAAAAGTATAAATTATAGGTAAATAAATCATATCATCAAGATATATAGATAAATTCTTTATTGAACCAAAATACATCTACACAGACGAATTTAATGCTATTTAGCATTTTCTTCCACCTAACCTTTTGTTAAAGCAGGCTAATACTTACCTGGCGTAGGGGATACCGTGATCAGGAAGGCGGTTCCCCAGGGCGAGATTCTTCCATTGCACTGCGGTAGAGTTGACTCCTGCGATTATCCCTTATGTGGATAACTCGAACGCATTATTTTTGATAGTGTGGGGACTGCGTACGCGCCGTCCCCTTTTAAAATAATTTAAAGTGTCCTGTCGCTGAAAGATCCGGGGCACCCGCTCATAACGGCTGATGGCATTCGCGGTAGGTTTAGTGGGTATGGGCTGCCCAGGCCGAGTCCACACATCCCTCCGGGCCCACCCAGGGTACCGGAGGATGGTTAATAACTCGATTCCCCGCGTTAACAAAAAAAAAAAAGGCTAAGGGTATTGCCACTAAAAATAGCATTTTAAAATCTTATAGAGAGTATTAGGAGACCGTTTCCGAACACGAAGACGGACAATAGTACTAATACACCTTTGGAGATGGGATGGAAAAAAAACGATCCCTAATACCCTGTATAGATAAATAAACACACATTTACATAGACATATACTGATAACGGTTAAATAAATGTAATATACATAAACATAGAACAAATAAAAGATAGTATATATCGGTTTGACATTATTCAGATGTCCACGATTAAAGACATTAGTTGACGAAGCCTTCCTAACCTTAACATAGATCGTCATAGATGTCGTACCTGTATTTTTGTTGCAGCCAGGTTATACCTTTTGACATGTTTGCAGTGTACCGCATAAATTAATGCTCGTCTATACGCTTTACGGCTTTGATGCACTCTAAAGGCGCATTGGATAACAATGGCATTTTGCGATAGCCATGCAAAATATTTTCTTACAAAATATCCCCGAACTATTCGCTGAATGAGGACAACCGCATGAAAACGCTTATTTCGTCTAGCTTCCGCGAGCCTAAAACGTGTATCCAACTCTTCATAATACCTATTTTTAGATTTTAATAAATCGTGTACCGCGGCCATTTTGTTGTTATTGAATTGTTGACTTTATGTCAAATGCAGTCTCAATAACATAGACTGAAAAGGTTATTAGGTTTCATGTAAGATGCATTCTCATAGCATAGACTAAAAAGTTTTTTATTAAAAATAAATAAATAAATAAATAAAAAAAAATTGAAAGCCAAGTGAAATAAAACAAAAAAAAATTATAAATTCGAGTAGGTATATACTAACATAAGAAACGAGATTACACGTTTAATATGGTTAGGCGCACTAGCTTAGCAAATGCCTATTCACTCTGCTCTTGAAAATACCTATATTGTAATCGGAAGGAAAGACAGACGCGGGCAAGTCCTTTGATGTACAAAGAATGAAAGACGAAACAAAGCGCTTCGTTCGGGTCTGAGGGATGTTCACAACAAAAGGATGAAATCCCGCAGCGCGTCTAGAAGTCCGATGGTGGAAAGGGGATGGGGGAATTAGATCATGTAATTTCTGAGCACACTCTCCAAAATGCAATCTGTAGAAAACCGAAAGGCTAGCATCCTTACGCCTGTGCTCAAGACTGAGCCGATTGGTTTCAGCTGCGTCACCAAATAGCCTCTTGACAATTAACACTTTATTATTTGAAGAAAATTACACTTTATCATTTAATTTAGTTTTATATTATATGTCGGTTTGCAAAGGCTTCTATTTCCCTTTATTTCTCGTTTCAATGATACGACGAGATGTATTTTAAAAGTTTCCACGCTAGCTCCCTTGAACCCTCACTCAGGTGGGTTCGCGTGAGACATCATGAATAATTCAACAATCAAAACGGCAAGGTGTGCGCACCTGTTTATTTATTTTTGCCCAAAATTTACGGGTAATTTTCATACATATGTATTCCGAGGAAATAAAATGAAATGCTAAATTGAAGTGTTCGCGCAGTGTTACAAATTAATTTCAAATGAATACCTCTGCTCATATGTTTTATGCTGCTATTAAAGACATTGTCTCAATCACAGTCTTATTACATCGATAAACTCTCGTGAGATCGGCCCCACCTGTTGGAAATTAGAAACTCTGCTGTAGTTTCTTCAGTCACGTCTCCACCCAGCACCAATGCTTTCCGAAGGGATTATTTAAAATTATTTTAATGACGTGATAGTCTTTCGGTAAAAGCTACTAACAGAGTCGTGGTTTCGTCCTCACAGCCTTGGTTCGGAATGCTAGTTCTATTGGAGGAACCGTCTAAGCAGACAGCCTAACTTACTTTTGCTTCCAATAGAGGTTCAGGCTAAGCTAATAAAGGCTATCTAAGAGCTCTGCCACCTCTTAAATCTCGTGAAACTGTTACCAGTCTTCTCTGGTCAATACGCATACGTTCATTACAAAGAAACTAATGAGACGTTTTTAACAACAAAAAACTTTGTTTTGATTAAGCCTCCAAGTTACTATGGCATTAGTGCCTCAAAAAGTTGGTTCTTTAATATGTAATAAGCGCAAATGACTACCTGCAATGACGTCATATTATATCAAAGACCATTAAAGTAGCATTTTCACATTAAAGGGGTTGGAGCTGCTATTAAAAGGCTATTAGCTAGTGAGAACGGTATAGCATTTCATCAACGCCATAAAAAGAGAGCTATAAGCTTCATTATACGTACCAAATTATAATTAACAACGCTTACTTATGTTTTGTAAATAGTATTTTTTAATGAATAATTTTTTTTGTCATAAATATTACAAACATTCCTGTTATTCATTCGAAATAAGATTTTGCATGTGCTAGGAAATGGTTCACTTCAATCGGCGAATGATGGATTGGAATCTATGAGCTTACGTTGTGCAGAACGTAGCCTAAACTGTTAGGCTATTGATTGTTTCTGTCCGGTGTATGGCCTGTCACTTATGGGTCCTAATAATACCTTGCTAGGGTTAACAGGAAGCGAGGGCTTATTTTATATTTACAAATAACATAACTTTCGTCCCAAATTACACAATGTTGTGTAGTTTTGAACAAGCCCGACAAACACGCTAATAGCCTCCTAATGAAAGAGCTACTTAATACATGTAAGTCAAATAAGTATGCCATTATCTGCTCTGTAGTTACGTAAATTGGTGGAAGCAATCGTTGATTCCCTTTAATTAAATTCCCGGAAGCTGATTACAACAAATTGAAGGCGCTTTGTTCTTTGTTATTTTCATTAAAATAGGAGGTGAACATTAACTATGTTAGACTTCCCGTTTAGAGGCATTTGTTATTGTTTTTAAAAATCAAAGCAGTAAAGCCTATACAGGGTATTAGAAGACCGCTTCTGAAAACGAAGACAGACGATAGTACTAGTGACACCTTTGATTATGGTACAGAAAGAAATTGATCCTGATTAAAAAAATATATGTTTAAAAACGCAATGAAACACAAAGTCAAAATAGCTGACGCCGCTCCGCACCCCGGCATTCGTTAACCCGAGCATCAGCTGTTGACTTTGTGTTTCATTGCTTTTTTATCAAAGTAATTTATTTTAATGACATGATAGTCTTCCGGTAAAAGCTACTAACAGAGTCGTGGTTTCGTCCTCACAGCCTTGGTTCGGAATGCTAGTTCTATTGTAGGAACCGTCCAAGCAGACAGCCTAACTTACTTTTGCTTTCAAGGCTAAGCTATCTAAGAGATCTGCCACCTCTTAAATCCCGTGAAACTGTTACCAGTCTTCTCTGGTCAATACGCATACGTTCATTACAAAGAAACTAATGAGTCGTTTTTAACAACAAAAAACTTTGTTTTGATTAAGCCTCTAAGTTACTATGGCATTAGTGCTTCAAAAAGTTGGTTCTTTAATATGTAATAAGCGCAAATGACTACCTGCAATGACGTCATATTATATCAAAGACCATTAAAGTAGCATTTTCACATTAAAGGGGTTGGAGCTGCTATTAAAAGGCTATTAGCTAGTGAGAACGGTATAGCATTTCATCAACGCCATAAAAAGAGAGCTATAAGCTTCATTATACGTACCAAATTATAATTAACAACGCTTACTTATGTTTTGTAAATAGTATTTTTTAATTAATAATTTTTTTTTGTCATAAATATTACAAACATTCCTGTTATTCATTCGAAATAAGATTTTGCATGTGCTAGGAAATGGTTCACTTCAATCGGCGAATGATGGATTGGAATCTATGAGCTTACGTTGTGCAGAACGTAGCCTAAACTGTTAGGCTATTGATTGTTTCTGTCCGGTGTATGGCCTGTCACTTATGGGTCCTAATAATACCTTGCTAGGGTTAACAGGAAGCGAGGGCTTATTTTATATTTACAAATAACATAACTTTCGTCCCAAATTACACAATGTTGTGTAGTTTTGAACAAGCCCGACAAACACGCTAATAGCCTCCTAATGAAAGAGCTACTTAATACATGTAAGTCAAATAAGTATGCCATTATCTGCTCTGTAGTTACGTAAATTGGTGGAAGCAATCGTTGATTCCCTTTAATTAAATTCCCGGAAGCTGATTACAACAAATTGAAGGCGCTTTGTTCTTTGTTATTTTCATTAAAATAGGAGGTGAACATTAACTATGTTAGACTTCCCGTTTAGAGGTATTTGTTATTGTTTTTAAAAATCAAAGCAGTAAAGCCTATACAGGGTATTAGAAGACCGCTTCTGAAAACGAAGACAGACGACAGTACTAGTGACACCTTTGATTATGGGACAGAAAGAAATTGATCCTGATTAAAAAAATATATGTTTAAAAACGCAATGAAACACAAAGTCAAAATAGCTGACGCCGCTCCGCACCCCGGCATTCGTTAACCCGAGCATCAGCTGTTGACTTTGTGTTTCATTGCTTTTTTATCAAAGTAATTTATTTTTAATGAAACTATCGTTACATTTAGGTCTAATAACACGATGGAGCTTAAGTAATGCTAATAAGACGTTTTAAAAATATGATATTTAAAATCAGGATTGATCTTGATGGTTGGCGTTCCACGACTGCACATTTCTCGCCTACCTTTCTTCCACGCACTGTCAACCTATGGAATGAACTGTCACCAGCGGTGTTTCCGAACCTTTACTATTTGGGGACCTTCAAGAAATGAGCCTACTCCCATTACTACACGAGAGACCTGCAACGGACCTGCAGCTCCTCTGATGACGTTCATGGACAACGGTGTTCACTTAAGATCAGGTGAGGCGGAAGCTCGTTTGCCACTTTTACTATAAAAAAATGCGACCGCCCAGATACTGATCTCCCATAGCTTTATAAAATTGCCACACAAGCCCAATGCCTATTGATATTGATTAAACTTGAATAAAATATACTAACAGCATAGATATATATATATATATTCAAGTAATCAGAAATTTATGGTCTATGAAATAATATTTAGATAATACTCTGGATTTCCTCGGAGCGAGCACTAAAACGCTTTACTAATTACGCTTACATGCCCCCGGAGATGGTGCAATGCGGTGTTTGAAGTAATTTTCAGCAATATTCTTAAATGGGGAGTCCAAGCAGCTGAAGTTAGGAAGTCACGATAAATTTGTAGATACTCAGTAATTTCTTTATAAAATATTGATTAATTATAAAACGGTGAAACTGCAGCACTCCAGCTTCACTAAAAAACAGCATAGGGTCACCAAAAAAAATGTCTTTTTTGGTGAATCTTTTTGCTTATAATTTTGTTATGGGGTAGACAGAACTGCAGCCGTTGTCAGCTTTCACCAAGCTTATAAAGACCGGGCATCAATTTTAGCGCCGTTAGTAATCCCCAACCATAAGATCGGCACGTATAACGCTAAACTTAATATATTATTGCTCAGTTGTTCGCGTAGTCATTCTAACTTGTTTAAAGAAAAAATTCGTTGCCATTTCTAAGTTTAAAGATTATTAAAAACAGTTTTCTATGTCCGCTTTTCATCAAGCATTCTAGGTCCTATTTGAGGGAGGTGGTGAGCCCATCACTTTACACCTGGCATAAATGTTTAGCCTAAAAACTGGTAATTTATTGCTACAAGCGGAACCTGCGGCCAACAGATCATAAGTTGGACCCGTTAGCCACTAGGCTGTCACTAGAACTTCTCTGTTCAACTGAACGTCTAAATTCTTATCATAGTTAACGTAACATGCGAATTACATCTGGATAGTATAGATGCAACTCCGGTCTTTCATCTCCTTTGACCGGGTTACCGCTAAACTTTGTGAAGTGAGCCATACAACAAAATTTCAACGTGGAAATGGAATTAAAACTTTGCCCCTTTTCGTAAACTTTGTATAGAGAAAGAAAATACGTTCGAACTACGCTACTTCGATTGTTGTTCGCCTAGGCTCGAACTCCGTAACAAAAAGAAGTGTCCTTTTAAGGCAATTGGGTTTAGTAGATTTTATTTTATGGCTGATTGACTATGATAACCAGAAGAATTTTAAAGACAATCGATAAGTGAAAGTTGTCCTAATTCTTAGAATACTTATTATAATAATATCTTTAGTAAAACAAAAATACAAAGTAAGTACCTGTATTTTAGTCTGAACTTATATTGTAAGTAACTTAACGGGAGGTATCCGATTAAACCTCAGGGTCTCTGGATGAAATTTTTACGAGCTATGTGTAAAAAATTTAATCCTTCTGTTGTGACATCCCTCTAATCCGAACGAAGCGCTTTGCTTCGTCTTTTATGATTCGTACAGCAAGAGACTGGAATAGTCTGCGCGTCTGTCTTTTCTTTCCTTACAGTGTGGGTATTTTCAGGAGTAAAGCGTTTACTAAGCTAGTACGCCTTACAATCCAGGATTTCACTTAACATCAAATAAGATTCTGGTTAAGCACTTGGTTCAAAATAATTAAAAAAAATAATTTGCGTTGTTTTATTTTAAATTATACATTATACTGACACGAACATACGCACTTGTATGCATAAAACCAGTCTTTTTGTGATGAAAAAAATCAGAATGGAAAAAAGTAGATATGCAGAGTGGAATCATAAAACGTTGGTGTATTGAATTGAATTTGCCAGTGAGTAGAGTTTATGAGCTGACGTTAGGGCTGCCAACGCATAAAATGTCGTTATATTGTATGAAATGAACACGGACAAACTTTACGACTAAAACAAGTATATCGATGTAATTTCATACGACACCTTTATGTTAATGTAGTAAAAGTAGCGGCAATCTCATTTTCTTTATTTGATCATATGAATACATTAAAAGTACGCTACTTTTTTGGCTTCGATTGTTATTCACCTAGGCTCGAGCTCGAAAACAAAGAAGTGAGAGAGAGTTTAATAAGAGAATTTAATTCTATACAGGCAAATGAACTTACGGCTCATCGAATCTTAAGTGATCACCGCCGCCCATGAAGGAGCATACAACACCGAAGGAGCTGCAGGTGCGAAGCTGGCCCTTGAGAAAGGAGACTTGAGAGAGTAGGCTCGTTTCTTAAAGGACTCCAAATTGTATAGGTTCGAAAACACGGCTGGTAACAGTTGTTTCCACAGGTAGATAGTAGAAGAAAGTTACGCGAGAAACGCACAGTCGTGGTATGCCAACCATCGAAATAGTGTCGATGGAATTTGGAATTCTGTCGCAATGTACATTAGAAGCAATTGTTCGAACATTTCCTCGTAACACTCTCCATGGTAAATGCGAGGCTTCCAAGAATATCTTATTCTCTGAACGGAAATAGTTATGAACCGTTAATAAATAATTGATTAATTGCTTTCTTAGATGGAAAGTTAAAACTTTGAATTTACTTGCACTTCATAGCGGAAAGTTTTACGACTTAAACCAATAAGAGGCGTGCGGCATTCGTATGTGGGATGTGCTTTTAGTGGAACTTGTCTATTGGAACGGTCAGGCGCTTTTATATGGCTCCTTTTATCTCGCTTTTGGACAGCAGACACTCGCTCTAGTTTCTTTTATGAAAATCTCACTAGATTTTCATAAAAGCAATCTCTTTGAAGAATGTAATGACTTTCGGAACCACAATGTTATTTATCGAGGTTGTGCATGTTAACGGAAATAAACAAGTTCATTTAGGAGTAAAAATAAAAACAAACTTCAGATCGAATCAAACAATAAAAATTATTACGTGCAGACCAGACACCCTCTTTGTATTTCCGAATTATAGTGACAATGTCACGACAATGTTAGATCAGAACCTTACCCAACTCTTATCAAACTACAAAAAAAAGAAGACAGCTTTCAGATAAAAAAATAAGTCATCGATTTGGATGACTTAACCCAGTCCAAAGTTATGAGGTATCAAACAGAAAAAAACATGCAGACGAATTGAGAACCTCATCCTTTTTTTAAGTCGGTTGAAGAATAAAATTCCTCTATTAACCATGGCTTGTTAGAAGGCATTTTATTGTTTTTTTTAAGGATAGAAGGGACTAACCCACGGCTAGCAAAACGTAAGTCTAACCGCTTAGCAAATAGGCTATCACAGATATTGTAGAATATCAACCATAAAGAAAATGTATATAACGATAACTCGAGTAAATAGAGTAAGGTAAGAGATAGTTTAAATCGCAATAATTTTACCTGACGTTGATCGTTCTGCAACATGGATAATAATTGTATTCTTACCTGAAATGAACAGAAAAGTGATTTTGTAATTACGACGACAAACATATTTATTTTTTTATTTATGAACTCTTTATTGTTTACATTTATAATTAAAAAAGTAAATAAATAGAGACACTCAAAAATTACAATTCCGTTAAAAAAATTACAAAACCGTCATTGTTTACAAGTATGTACGGTCTTACGCTAAAAGCGATCTCTTCTGGGCAACCAATTTTGGATGGCAAGTAATAACGAAATCAGCTATATAAAGTTAGTCTTTATATGGCTGATTTTGAATTGAATTGAATCACATAGTAATGCTTGATAGTCTGGTCGGTAAGTCTGATGAGATATATGTCCTGTAGAGGATGTCTTGCGGCTGCAGTAATGGGGATGATGACTTCCTACGTTTCAATTACTTCAAAGGACTTACGGACTTTATGGATGGCTTATTAGATATTTGAGATCGTAATGCCGTAGTTGTCTGCACGCTATTTTAAGAATTTTTAACCGACTTTAAAATAGGAGGAGGTTATCTTTCGTCTCGTATCGTTTTCGTCTATCAACATGACATATGCGTTGGTATTATTATTATGTACTAAACAATTTACACAAAATTTAAAGGAAAAATTTAGTAATCTGAAAGAGGATGTTAAATTTTTTCAACTTGTATTCCAAGCGGTACAAAACTTTGTTCATAATGAACAACACGGCTTTAAGACTTAACAATTTTTTGCTGCATACAGACAGCTGGATGCAAAATATAAATATAATTGAAAGAGAAATAAAATTAGCTGTTATTATTAAAATTACTAACTTTTTAGAGTGACATTTCATATTTATCATGTTTCAGTCTAAGAAGTGTAAAATTTTAAATTTAAATATTTGCTATTTATTTATTCATTGCCGACAAGATGCAGGAGAGTAGGCTGCGATGGTACGGGCACGTTAAGAGGAGGCCTCTCGACTACGTAGGGAACCTGGCGCTACAGCTTTCCCTCCCGGGACGAAAATCCGGAGAATCCCAACACAAAATGAGAGACTGTAGTGTCAAGAGACATGAGGGAGTGCGAGATTTCCCAAGACGATGTCGGGGACAGAGAGAAGTGGAAAGCGAAAAGCGGGAAAGCTGACCCCACCACTATGTGGGATCATTAGCAAGGAAGAGAGAGAGAGTTTTTTATATAATGAAAGTCGCAATGAACAATCAATTAGACACACAGATTTTTAGGACTCAATTTGAAATACAAAATCCCGTGTATTATTTAATTTCGCTAATAACCTGATCAAATATTGTGCTGTGCTAAAAGAGATAAATTGCTTATTGCACTAAAATACGAACTTAATGTTATTTGGCATTTTTCAAACAAACCTTTGAGACAAGACAATCGTTTAAGACAATGCTACGGGTAATGCCTCAAAAATAGCGTTTTAAAAATCTAATATAGAAATATACATTTACGTCATACACAGATAACGGCTCTATAAATATATTAAATACATATAAATAGTATTAATAAACGATTCATTCATGTTTTAAACAATGTAAATTCTGCTGTTGAAAGGCAGAACACGAGAGAAGTACTGCGACTGCTTCAAGTAATGCTAAATTATGGTTCTGCATTTCACCCATTGAATGCGACGCCGTAGGTCTAACGCATCGCGAAATACGGTTCCTCCAGTATATACTCGTATAGCCGTGAGCAAAAATAAAGGGTCGGTTAAAAAGTCGTGAATGTTTCCGAAGATAAAGACGCTAGCTAACTGAAATAAATTGTGCATGATAGACAATTAAATATCCTTAAAATAAAATAAAAATATTTTTATTAATTTATTTATATTTCATTAAAAAACCTTAACTTAAACGAAAAAAAGATATCTTCCGTAAACTTGGATAATACAGAATTTATCATTAAACTTTATTGTTATTTAAATTTTAAATTTTATTACTTAGTGGAGTAATTAATGAAAAATACTGTATTATACAAGTTATATTTATATTATTATTAAGATTATCTTTATTTAAGAGTGTATTTATGTAAGGGTGGTGGGAGTCACTTAACTTCAGGGAATTTGTATGCTCGTTTGCCATCTTTCCTGTAAAAAATCTATAATCCGTAGTTTAACTACTAACAGCCCTGTAGTTCTGGGCTCTCAACAATAAGACTACGGTATCCCCTGCCTGTCGTAGAAGGCGACTAAAAGGGGCCTACATCGGCTGGTCCGTGTCGCCTTGCACTGGGAGGGCACAGGGGGGGAGGGAGTAACCTCCCCTCCGGGAAGTGCTCTCTTTGAGCACAGTGCAGAGGGGCTCCGGTGCGTTTCACTGTAGATCCCGGAGCCCCTCACCATGCACCGAGGAAAGACCACCGGGGAGGTTTTAGTGGGTAAAAATCCCACATAACCACCGCCTTCCCCCTAGAAAGCGGGGTATCTTTTTGAAGATTCCCTCCTCGTTAACAAAAAAAAAAGTTTAACTACTAAATATTAATTACGTAAATTAAGTTTACAGAAAAATAAACCAATGCATTTTCGCATAGCAATCATGAAGGCCAGGTAAATAACTTTGGTTATAAAATAAAACACACGAAGTTATTATAACTGCATCGCCGTGCATAGGAAACTTTCTCATGCAACATATTATATTGCTAAAGTTTCCATTTTTGCGTAACCCAGTTACGCTCGCGCCGGTCCGAAGGAGCAAAAGCGTCAAGTTCCCAAGAGAAGATTTTCATCTATACTTTAAAAACTTGAGAAATGTTAGAAGTAATCTATCTCGTATAATAAAGAAGGCTCAACTAGGGCTATAATTGGCATTTTTATAATTAGTGTTTTTTTTTTCACAATGTAATAGAGGTAGTGTAAAAAAAATGCTATCTACAGATTTTGACTTAATAAAAAATGTTTTTTTACAGAAAAATAAGTAAATATCATTGATAAATGCATATGTATTTTACTTTGTCACGATATTGATTCTCTATTATTAGCAGTTTTATGCTAAACACTGAATTAAGTGAGGATTCGAATACCAGTTATTTTGTGCCAAAAGATAGGGAGTTTTTAACTTGCTCAACAAGTTCAATATCACTTTTGTTTGACTTAAAATTTAAACTGCTAGTCCAAGTTCATTATATTAACAATTTCTTTACAATATATAAAGAACTTAAACCAATTCCCTTATTAGAGATTTTACGTAACTATAACCGTTTTACACTGTACTAAGCTTCGAAAAAGTTTTTTTCCAATTAAACTTGTATCATTGACGATAAAAATCGGTATTAAATTGTGTGAAAGAATTTCTATTCTTAGGTCCAAAGTTTTCGTTTTTAGGACGAAATTGATTTTCTTATGCATACTAATTAAATGCTCGTTTTCATTTTTCATTTTCACGAGGGGTCAACTCGTTGAGGTCCCTATGTCATAGTTGTTTACGACTCTATTATTAGTCAACAATTCCGATCTATGCATACACGCGTATAGTACATATCGACGCTGGAAAGCAATAAGTGACACATATGGTCATTTTCATTAGTTTAGTAAGTGCCTATTCACTCTACTCTTGAAGGCAGTCTAGAGTCTACTAGTCGTCTAGGTAGATATAATAGAGGAAACGTTAGTCCAAATTAGTTTCAGTTAGTTTAGGGGGCAGTGTAAATGTATTGCTTTGTTTAATGTAAAAAAAACAAAAAAAAGTTGTTCAGATAGAGAACAGAGTGCAGCGAACGTGAAGTTAGTTTTTATACTCGTTACAAAGCCAAAATTTAGAACTTATCAGCAATAAAGTTTTGCTTTACGTTAAAAAGCCAGTAATAAAAATGCCAGCGATAGCCAAGCTTAAAATAACATCGGCCTTTGTTATAGTAGGAAACTCTGTAAGTAAAAGTATTCGTATACATATCTTAGTGTTTATAAATGCACAAAAGGCATGAGTTGGACAAATGTCAAGTTCTAGATAGAAATGTTGAATGGGAAGACCATTACAATAAAACTTTACTTTTTACACTCGAGAGGTCTGTAACACGGTGTGGTCCCGTGTTGCCATAGCACTGAGAGGGTGCCGGTGAGGAACGGACCTCCCCAGGGATTTGCTTCAGTCCAGAAAGGGATTATATGAGATATGGGTTCGTTCTGGAGATCCGGGAGCTCCTCATCATACACCGAAGATGGCCACCGAGGAGATTTCAGTGAGTAAAAATCTCACATAACCGCCAGAAAAAATTTCAAAAATTTAATCTCATTTTTGTATTAAATTTAAGGTAAATAATTACATTCCTTTAAGAGTAACTTCTACGTTCTAAGGTTTTTACTTTACAGCGATAGTGAAACAGCTAACAAGGTGAAAAAGATGGAGAGACGTCCTTCATTTCCCTTTTGTCACAGCGCCGGAGGCAGAAGTTTCTTGTCTAGACGATAAGCTACTGTCTAACACCCCAGGTGTGACAATGTTTAAATTATCCGCAATACGGACGAAAAAGTACATAACAAAGGTCCCCTTGGCCACAAATTATGTTTTGAAATGACCAATTTTTTAGTCAAAATTTATTGTATATAAAATTTATTGTAAAATCAAGTAATAGATTTTTTCAAAATTTAACAAAAATTTATAAAAAAACTAAAAACAAGAATTATCTAAAAATAATTTAAGGGTTATTGAAGCCTCTACTGTGGGGGCCCGTTTTTTGTGGGAACCTTCTCTTGCGGAGGCTTCAGTGCTGTGGCCCCGAGTGCCTGCCCTGACGGCGAAACTCTAAATCCTATCAAAACTATTTACCGTTTGTGGTAATGCGGCGAAGAAATTAGTTATCATCAGCAGTTTTCGAAGCGATACGACTTGGGAACCTTCAAGAAACGAGCCTACTCCTTTCTCATAGATCATAATCCCACTTGCAGCACTTAGTGTCGTGGCTGTTCATGGACGACGGTGGTCACTTAATCAGGTAGGTCATAAGCTCATTTGCAAAGGGCAAAACTCCTACAAAAAATGTATCAACTATATCATTGTTATTGTCCACAATACACAAAACATCACATTTTATATTATCTGTTGCATGAATGGTTGAGAGGCAACAACGGCGGGACTGCAGCGGCCGCGTCGAGCTACGAACCGGAAACGAATTCCCACACTCAAGCTACAAAGCCGAGTTTTACAGAATATTCCACTTTGTCTTTGGCCGAAGCGAAATTGGCCTCAATGGAAATGGTGCTAGTTTATAAAATTTGATCTTTGAATTTTTAAATCGTAAACTAGTTTCTATTAATTTGTATTAAATAAACTTATTTAATCTTTATTTAAGCACAAAATAAAAGTGTACAAAAAGTGGACTAAAGTGCATTAAATTCTTTCTCTGCCAGTCTATCGGGGGTTGTGTGAAAAGTAACGGGTAATATAGTACTAAAGATACATACATTTGTACATATCAAAAAACATAATCATAATAACTATATGTAACCATAAAGATGTAAATATTTAAATGTAAAAATCTATATATAGATGGATAAAGACAGAAAAGGGTAAATTACGATTACTTGTTCAGGTATAGATACCAGAGTAATGGTTTGAAAGTAGCTGCGCCTTACCAAACGGGGTCGGGATGTTCTGGTCTACGCTTGCTGGCTCCATGTTCACTCTGTCAAGTCTAAGTCGAGTCTGAATACTTGAGTAATGCGCTGATGCAACCATAATGCACTGCTCCCCGTAAGCACGTTCAAATTAAATTAAGGACGTCGTTAATGACGCGTCGCGAACCGATTATTAACCGCGTCGCTGTACAGTAAATTAACTGCACCGAACGGTTCTACAACTCGTGTGCAACTGAGCAGATAGTGTCCTCACCGCGCACGCCCTGCGCTGCGTCTGACAGCGAGCACGGAAAAATAGATATCTACCCTCTCGAGTAAATGCTGTTTTACGACTGCCATGGTATTGACATTATCAATTTTATGGTGGGTAATTGTAAAAGTGTACTCTAATATGTAATGACTATTAGTATATTACATACCTGGATATAAATTACAATTTATTTTAAACAAGTATATTGCCATAACAAGCTATCAACAGATGGCGCTATAAGAGTAATTTAAACCGGTATATTTAACAGTAAAAATAAAAACCGACTTTAAATTGAATCAAACGTTAAACGTTAATACGAGCAGAAGCCCTCTTTTTATTTCCGAACTATCGTAGGAGTATTACATAATATTACAGTATTGCATTTTGTAGAGTGTGCTCAGGAACTACATGATCTAATTCCCCAAACTCAATGAATGCAAGGAACTGGAATAGTTTGCCGGCGTCTGTCTTTCCTTCCAATTACAATGATGGTATTTTCAATAGTAGAGTGAATAATCATTTACGAAGCTAGTGCGCATGCAGGACTGCATTTCCACATAACATCAGGCGGAATTGTAGTCGAGCACTTGCTTAGAAAGTATGACAATAAATAGAATTAATCAGAACCTAACGAAACTCAAATCAAATAAGTCTTAGATGTCAATCACACATCTAAGACTTATTTGGTTTTCTCATCGATGCTATTTTCAGAATTGAACCACATGGAAAGTACCAGATTTCAAATAAGAAAAAAATCATCAAAACCAGCCAGTACAAAATTATGAGGTAACAAACTTAAAAAAAAACACGGACGAATCAAAAAAGCTATCTTTTTTGAAGTTGATTGATAATTCGATTCACGATCCGGCTTATAATAAATATATATAGCAGGGATAGCGTAATAGCTAGCGTTTTGCCTTACGATTTGATAGTCGTAAGTTCTAGTCCTAATCGGCGTGTACCACTGTATTGCCGTGATTAGGTACAAAACCACTTGCTAAAATTTTGTGCCTGATGTATAGATAGATTTTAAATAAAACCTTTATTATACTATTTCTTTTAGCTAATATTTATTGCTTAAAGAGTACCAAAAGCGATGCCGCTAAATTTAACATTTTAAGAATCTTATAGAGATAAATAAACATTTTCATATAACACAAACATTACACATACAGTAAATAAACGATGAACAGTTTTTCATTTTCATTGTTTGAATAGGAAATATTTAGACACATGTTATTTAAGGACATTAGTCGACGGATTGTGTGGTGATCAACTCATCCCTTGTCACATATGGGACCTTATAAAAGCGGACAGCCTTAACTGTCTCCATTTCGAGTTCAAAGGACGTGACAGCTTCCGACTTTTAATGAGTGTTTTACAGTTATTGTGGTTAAATATATAAAACACTGCGTTAGTTTGTGAAAACGGTAACATACCCTAATATGCAGTAACATGCAATTCTGAACTAAAAATATTTTAAAGTTCCCGACGGCGACAATGTATCTTCGGTGATCGAAACTAGGTTACCGGGAAATACGAAAACTTTCGCAATAGGGCGAAGTTTTAGAAGCGCGGGAATTCAGAGTGCCATCGCTTCATTATATTATAGCATTAACAAGATATAGCATGACCGCGGCCGCACTGTATGTCTTATCTATTTGCAAATTAATTTGGTAATAGCATGACGATAAAGGTGTCAGTAATCACACCGAGATTGTAATTCTAGTTCTGAAATAATTTAATTTCCTGGTTCAAGGAATGAGCTCATATTCATGTCGTTTACATCAATGTACAAAATATAGCCGTGAGCAAAAATAAAGGGTCGGTTATGAAAGTTTGAATATTTCGGAAGATAAAGACGCTAGCTAAAATTTTATTTTTATTTAAATTTTAGTACTTAGTGTTACCTCTATGTATCGGCAAAATTTAAATAAAAATAAAATTTAATGAAAAATACTGTATTATCCAAGTTTATGTAAGATATTTTTCGTTTAAGTTAATGTTTTTTTAATAAATATAAATAAATTAATGAAAATATTTTATTTTAAGGATATTTAATTGTCTACCATGCACAATTTATTTCCATTAATTAGCTCAGTCTTTATTTCTCATGAACCCTTAACTATGGACGATTCATCGAGCCTAAGGCAAAAAAACTTGGGATCTTGGTCAAAGTGCAACCGTACTTCTCTGCGGGACAGCTTTTAACACTTGTCACATTTGGGCAGGCGCTGCTAAATGCCATCTCGCAGCTTTGGACTCGGTGGAGAGGCGGGCTAAGAGGTTATATGGTGACGCAGCTGAAACCAATCTTCTCAGTCTTGAGCACAGGCGTAAGGTAGCTAGCCTTTCGGTTTTCTAAGGATTGCATTTTGGAGAGTGTGCTCAGGAACTACATGATCTAATTCCCCCGTCCCCTTTCCACCATCGAACTTCTAGACGCACTGCGGGATTTCATCCTTTTGTTGTGAACATCGCTCAAACCGGAACGAAGCGATTTGCTTCGTCTTTCATTCTTCGTACAGCAAAGGACTGGAATAGTTTGCCCGCGTCTGTCTTTCCTTCCGATTACAATGTGGGTATTTTCAAGAGTAGAGTGAATAGAAATTTACTAAGCTAGAGCGCCTTACCATCCAGGACTTCATTTCCACTTAACATCAGGTGGGATCGTAGTCAAGCACTTGCTTAGAAATTATAAATAAAAAAACATTATATATAATACGAAATATTCAAACCATTATTATTAAACCTAAATTTTGCTCAGGAGTGTATAGTAGAATAACTCTATCCCTCTTCCTTGCTATTGGTACCCCGGCATGGTGGTGGGGCCAGCTTCTTGATTTTCGGTTCGCACTTCGCTCTGTACTTAACCTCGTTTTCGGAAATCACTCCCTCATGTATCTCAGATTTTAGATTTTTTGGACACAATAAAATAATAACGGCTTAGATATACCTTCTTAACCTATTTACCTTAGTTACCAGAAGTTAGATTGTCACTAATGGAGTTGTTTACTCAGGAGTTTTAATATAATTCCATTTGAGTTGGTTAGTGTTTTAATTTGATCATGTCCCTAGTAAGGCTTCCTCCTTTGTGCAATATCCTGCAGTATACCTATATATTTTATATGTATCACACTGTCTATCTAAACTATCACACTATCTCTAGCAAATAGAGGTAATAGAATAATGGAATCTTTTTTATTTACATTAATAACATAACTCTAGTGTTGAACGAAACGTGGAAGGGATATCTACGCATGTGTACAGTCACGCACGCAATTATTAATGTCTACAAATTAGGATTTTTTTTCTACTTTTTATATTGGCATATTTACTATTAAAAATCACAAGTTAATAAAATAAAATACAATACAATCCAAAACAACTTAATAAAAAGCAAACTATAATACAGTCAATAAAAAAACAAAACAATAAAAAAGTCAAAATTAACAGAAAACAAAAGTCAATTAACATAAAATTTAAATGCGAGTGTACACCAGGAGAGAGAGGGATTTGTTGGAAAGACTAAATCAACTTTAAGAGTGGTAGAAGGAACTACGTGCTTCTATTCTAAAATGGAGATTTGGCCCTTGTCAACGCATAAATATATCCGAGACTCGTTATCGTAAAATCTCTGACTTCTCTTACTTCTTTTAACAAAATTACTTTCAATGGTCAAAAATACTATAGAAAGTAATGCTCGTACGTTCGTGTTTGAAATTCTGCACTTGCAAATGTACAATTTTTAATATATTCATTGATTGAACCAATGTATTATATTACATAATGTAAAATATAAAACTTGAAAAACCGCAAACCAACGCGCTAAGAGTGAAGTCATTAATTAAAAAAATACTGAAATGATATGTATTTAAGCCCTAACTGGGTATTTAAGACATCTGGAGCGATTCTAACAAGGTGCTCAACATCATTCATAAATGAACGCCAAGGCTTTTGCCTTTAACTTGTTCGTTAAATACGCAAACATTTCTTCGCTGCAGGCGCGGATTCAAAATGAGTGCTATTTATGCGATCTAAAGCAAGCCTTAATTATTGAGCTTGTGACAGACAACTTTACCATTTACTATTCGCAAACTTGTAAACATAATTATGGCATTGTATTTGACACTTTAACAACGCCTAGACCAGTGGTGGGCAAACTACGGCCCGCGGACCAAATCTGGCCCGTTAAAGCGTTTCATCCGGCCCGCCAAGTGTTTTTTTGAGTTAATATTTTTGATGTGTTTTTAGTTATATCAGTAGTGTTTATAAGGTTTACAACCTTTTAATATTTTTGGTTTGTTTAAAAACGTCGTAAATTTTACGTAAAGACAAAAAAATTGCCACCAGCAATTTGTGTAGCTAAATTAACCATTATTTTTTGTTAAAAGATTTAGTAAATTAAAAGTTTTTTCGGTAAAATTTTGGCTCGTTTAATTTTTTTTTACAATTGGTGGCCCGCCAACCAAAAAGTTTGCCCACCCTAGACGTATAAAGAGATTCTACTTTCGTTCATCATAGCAAAATTACGAACTCATCAGCACCATTCATCATCGATCACAGCCGTTTTGTGGTTTTCTCAAATCAACGTGACATGATATAAACATTATTATACAATTAATTCCAAGTGCCTGAAGCAACAACCATGAAATATAAGAAAATAAAAATACCCTACTTTATCGAGAATCGGTACAGCTATTACTTAATAACCGTCTCTGGATACCCCCTACGATAGCAGTCGGAATCTGCGGCTTTTGAAACACATGTAGCTCTTTGACATCCTATGTCATTTGTTTTTTCATACACTTACATACATTTTTACATACTAAATATTTGTATTTTACTGACTTTACGACTATTAAGGTCCTTAAAGTGGCTCTTAAATCTGCTAAAAAAATCTAAAAGTTTCTTTATTTCTGCCCGAAGATAACAAGAGAGCTTATGTTTTTGACCCGGAAAGAAGGTAGCATCGACTGGCCCGTGTTGCCTTAAACTGCGAGGGCATAGGGCGGCAGAAATTAATCTCCTCCAGCCCAGACGTGCTCTCCGAAGAGCACAGTGCAGACGGGCTCTTGTGGGTTCCATTGAAGGGGTTAGTGGGTAAGAACCCCTCATAACCCCGCTTTCCCGTCAGAAAGCGGTGTATCTTTTTGAAGATTTCGTCCCCGTCAACAAAAAAAGGTTTCTGATAGAAGATTTGATTTTAAGCTTTTGCACTCTCAAAACTCATTTTTTGTTGTCGAAGCCACGTGAAAACTCATTTTGCATTAATCAATGCATGCACTGTTTCTAAGATGTTAGCTACTACTCTCAGCTAGCTCTCTGACTATATAACTTTTAATACTCTATTGTACATCGAATATCCTGGTTCATTCTTTTTTTGTAGGAAAAGAGGCAAACTAGCTTAGGGATCACCTGATCTTAAGCAATAACCGTCGCCCATGAACATTCACAACACCGAAGGAGCTGCAAGTGCGTGGCCGGCCTTTCAGAAAGGCGGAGGATCGTTTCTTGAAGGTCCCCAAATCGTATACGTTAGTAAACGGTGTGTAGAAGAAAGTTACGCGAGAACGCTCACAGTCGTGGAACTCGGAATTCTGCCGAGATGTGTCCTAATGGAAATGATTCCGAACAATCGTATGGTATTTTCGCCGGGTAATAAGAAAATATTTTCGTAATATTTTTTCGTTTTAATGATTATTCGAAAAGTTGGACTGATAGTCTCGTTTGTGATTCAGTATTTTTACATCTGGAACTGCAGTCATTTCCTACGGGTGACCATTGTTACGCGTTCGCATTGTCTCCTTCTGCACCTTGCAAACAGATTAATCCAATACAGAGACTGTTTAAACATGCACAACCTTTTTAAAAGGCTAAGAAGCTATTTGAGCCGTTGCGGCTCAGTTTTAGAGCGCTCGTTTTAGGTGTCATAGTACTCTAAGATCCGTATTCAGTTCCCGGTATAGCCAATTTTAAGTACTGCGTGCGCCACTAAGGCTACCTAATAATCTATTTATATATATATATATATATATATATCGTAGTATGTCATAGTAAAATTAAAATAAGAAAGTGTGAGTGTGGATGACTACCTTTTGATTTCGGCCATGGTTGCATTTACTTATTTGCTTCACAAATTTGAAGTCAGTTAACTATTATTTTATTAAAAATCAGCACAGCCTACACTTTTTAAACGCCTCTGTCCGTACATTAATCTGTGCCCAGACGACAGGCCACTTTATAAAACAACAGCAGGGAAATCTTCTAATTATGAATTTGCTTCGAATTCTACGCCGTAGCCAATTTGAAAGCATTTATGATTATAATTTCAATACAGTCGTATGGAAATTATAATCCCTTAAATGGTTTAATTTAATTCAATTTCAAGATACTTTAAGGAAAGCAAAAATCGATTTTAAATCGAATCCAACGTCTCCATACTATTTATTACGCGGACACCGTCTTTTGTTTTCGAAGTACCATAATTGTACTGCGAAGTTCCGTCTCCTATATCTCTTTCTTCGAGAACATTCGTGCTCGTTGTCGTTATGGATTATTTATATATTATTGGATTATCATAAACTTACCATTATCACAGGGAACAAGCATTTTCCCATACGATCATTAAGATTTCCAAGGTGAAACGAGGAGAAAAAAATTATAGATATGTCCCACTATTGGGTACAGACATTCCCTGGAAAGAGGGACAAATTCCGCTGGCCCTAATGCGACTTGGCTAAGTCTGCCACATTTCTTAGAAAATTTTCTAACACAAGAATAATTTGTAGCTCTCCACACGATGTTTTCCTTTACCACTGAGCGCGTGGTAAATCAGCACTGAAATAACAACAAACAAATTCACTGGCCGGCACCGCGAATCGAAATCGAGTCGCTATCGTGCTATGCGACCCGAGACATTGAGCCACCACAGCATTTATAATTGGGTTTAAAGAATTTATTTCTCATTAGAACATGTACAAAGTTCACTTAAAATGAGATTAAAGGTACTTAAATAATATAAATAATGATGTGCCTCTGCGCCGCAGGTAGATGTCGTCACATGTGTACCATCAATTCTTTTAGTTTGTTTTTAAATTGTTGTAAAGTGTCGCACTCCTTCACTTTATTTGGCAGGCTATTATATAACTGTGCTCCTTCGTACAATATCGTTTTCTTTCCCTAATTGGTACGTGGGGTGATTAGTTCGAGCTTATCTTTGTTCCTCAAGTTACGAGTTCTTTCTTTTTTATGCAATTGTATATTTGTGTGAATTGAATTTGTTATCATTTTCCTGATTAGAGTGTAAGTACAGTAAGTGTGTAGTTGTGTGATATTAAATAATTATTTAATATTTAATAATTAGTACCTTTTATAATTTATATTAATATATAATTTCAGGTCTTAACGTCTTTTATGAGTATAAATATATTCATTATAGCAATCATTTTTCAAAATTCTCTATGTTTTATTATTAATTTGTTCCATTCCGAAATATATAATGATTAAAAATCTTTGGAATCAATTGAAAGTTTATAAAACGAGACTTAAGTGTACAAATGTTAAGACGGTCGACATTGTAGATTTAAAACAATCAAAATCGCGTCAATGCCAAGGCAGTTTTACCAGACCCCTTAAACCGTATGTCTCACACAATACTGACATTGTGCCAAGTCGATTTCGAGAGCGAAAACTTTAGAATTCCATCCCTAATTGCGTCGTAAGACAAACAGCCTGTAGCAGGTGAGGCGTTTGAAACGGATATGCCCCAATTAACCCATTCAATTAGCATCGTTGTGTTTGGATTGTGCTTGTTCGATTTAAGTTTTACCAAACCTCAAACGAACCCAATGAAAATTGGTTAATATGTGAAATGCGAATGCTCTTTCTGTTGTTCAGTAATATCCGCACTTACACTGAGTGGAAATGCGGCATGCTTTTTGCGATCGCTTTAATTACTGTTACAGCTTCATTGTATTTTTTCATTTAGCGTTGCTATTGTGGCGTACGTGAGCTGAAGCAATCAATGTTCGAATTATTGCTATTGTTTGTTTAAATTATTATTCATGCTTGAAATTTATTTATTAATGGCATTACATTGTTGTTTTATCGCCTAAAAATAATATGATTTCAGCTTTATTTTAATTTACTAATTTATTTACAACTAGAAATCGTTCCTTGTTTCACATTAGGTTGTTTAATTGGATTTAAAGTTAAGAAAACTATTACCCTTCACTGTTAGAGCATAGTCCGCCTAGGGCATACGTACGCATTTATGAGAAACTTTTAAAGCACGTGGTAAATCAGAAACAAATTCATTGGTCCCGGCACCTGAGATCGAACTGGTGTTGCTAGCGTACTGAGCTAACACGATTCATTAATAGATTTAGCAAGTGACAGATGATATTAAACAATATAATTACGTATCAATCAAACGTTTTAGCATTTGTAATTGAAATAATTTATTACACCAAGTATTTTAACTATACAGCATTCTGTTATAGGTTTTAGGCTTCAAATCAGCGATTTGCTTCACGTTTGTAGCACAGCACCACTTTTTTTGTTAACGGGGAGAAAATCTTCAAAAAGATACCCCACCTTCCGGGGGGAAGGCGGCGGTTATGTGGGGTTTTTACCCACTAAAACCTCCCCGGTGTCCCTTTCCTCGGTGCAAGACGAGGGGCTCCGGGATCTCCAGTGGAACGCACCGGATTCCCTCTGCACTGTGCTCAAGGAGAGCACGTCCCGGGGGGGAGGTTACTCCCTCCCCCCCTGTGCCCTCGCAGTACAAGGCTACACGGGCCAGCCGACGTCGCCTTCTACCCGGGTCCACCTTAGAGGACGACAAAGGCCTCCCACCCTTGTCGCCCAGTGAACCCGAGGCCCCTTTTACCGTAGTCTTATTCTTGAGAGCCCAGAACTACAGGGCTGAGCACAGCACTACTGAGCCAACCCTTTTCGGCATAAGATCTTTTAAAATTTTTGTAAATTTTATTTGTTGTTTTATGTTTAACATTTATTTACTTGTTTAATTTCTAGTGTCTTTAAAATGTTTATTCTATTCTATTTCGTTTTATACAAAGATGAATTAATGAATCGAACGATTCAATCTATTGCAATACGGTGGCGGTAAAACAAGGAAAATAAATTTAATTTAAGTAGCAGAGGATGTTTCGCAACATTGCATTGCACCGTCCAGTGGCTCCGTGTGGTCCCCGATCTCGTTCGAGATAGTTCCATCAATCTTGTGCAACACTGTATCGGCTTTCTATTTAAAGGCTGAGTGGAAACGAGCTCCGCCGAACTCTTCCCGTTTAGTATCTTTTGGCTTGACACTTTTAAATACCGATACCATAACCTTTGTTTTTTAGTAACGGGGAGGAAATCTTCAAAAAGATACCCCGCCTTCTTGGGGAAGGCGGCGGTTATGTAGAGTTTTTACCTACTAAAACCTGTGCTCAAGAAGAGCATTTTCCGGGGAGATTCTGCCTTTACCCTCGCAGTGCAAGGCGACACGGGCCAGCCGATGTCGCCTTCTACCCGGGTCCACCTTAGAGGACGACAAAGGCCCCCCACCCTTGTCGCCCAGTGAACCCGAGGCCCCTTTTAGTCGCCTTCTACGACAGGCAGGGGATACCGTAGTCTTATTCTTGAGAGCCCAGAACTACAGGGCTGAGCACAGCACTACTGAGCCAACGTTTTTCGGCATAAGATCTTTTAAAATTTTTGTAAATTTTTTTTGTTGTTTTATGTTTAACATTTATATACTTGTTTAATTTCTAGTGTCGTTAAAGTGTTTATTCTATTCTATTTCGTTTTATACAAAGATGAATTAATGAATCGAACGATTCAATCTATTGCAATACGGTGGCGGTAAAACAAGGAAAATAAATTTAATTTAAGTAGCAGAGGATGTTTCGCAACATTGCATTGCACCGTCCAGTGGCTCCGTGTGGTCCCCGATCTCGTTCGAGATAGTTCCATCAATCTCGTGCAACACTGTATCGGCTTTCTATTTAAAGGCTGAGTGGAAACGAGCTCCGCCGAACTCTTCCCGTTTAGTATCTTTTGGCTTGACACTTTTAAATACCGATACCATTTGTTTTTTAGTAACGGTGAGGAAATCTTCAAAAAGATACCCCGCCTTCTTGGGGGAAGGCGGCGGTTATGTAGAGTTTTTACCTACTAAAACCTGTGCTCAAGAAGAGCATTTTCCGGGGGGGGGGAGATACTGCCTTTACCCTCGCAGTGCAAGGCGACACGGGCCAGCCGATGTCGCCTTCTTCCCGGGTCCACCATTTGACGCTCAGTTAACCCGAGGCCCTTTTTAGTCGCCTTCTACGACAGGCAGGGGATATCGTAGTCTTATTCTTGAGAGCCCAGAAGTACAGGGCTGACCGATCCATACCTACCTCTAATATGTAAATTAGGGCATTTTTATTTCTGAAATTTAGGTTTAATACATGCATTAAGTTTGATCAAAAATAAGTTAATAGATATATACGTTTTGCAGGTTTTAGCGATATAGTCCAACAACTAAAACACTCGCTTTATTGAGACAGCGTAGCGTTGTACAAAGAATTATTTATAACGAATACCGTCACAACTGCGCCTCCTCACAATCTTTATACAAAATTAATTAGAAGTCAGATTAAGAACTAATAAAGTTACAACTATTGTTTGTTACAATGCCAAGTTCATGTGACGATTAACTTAATTATTAATTATGAATTAAAGATACAATAAGGTTCAGGTAAATCACTAAGATATCTGGAAGTAGTTATTATGCATTACAATCGCTGGGTGTCATGTGTTGCCAGCTAACACGTGCTTATTGGGTTCAGTATGTAAGAGGGCTTGAGTTCATATACCGATGACAAATTTTAGGAAGTGATTTGTTTATAAAGTGCAACGTCATATAGACCTAAGCCGTGTGGACAAAGACAATAATTACTGCCCTCATTTCACAAACTTTAACGCTTCGTATGTACAGATGGTGAGATCTTTTATATGCACATGCCACTAATTATAAATGTTATTACATTATTTTTTGTATAAAAGAAACTAAAAAAAGGAAATTCAATTAATTTAATTTAATTTTTTTTATATAAAAATCTACTAATTATTAGTAATCTTTCAAAATAAACTGATTGTTGCTAGGAGATGGTTCAATCTAAAAATGGAACGTTTAAACCTAATACATTTCGCAGACCGTTATCTATTGCTATCGACGCTTCTAAACAATAATTACAAATTAGCTGGGATTGGAACCTATAACTATAAGTTCGTACAGTCGAACACTTAGCCACTGGGTTATCACCGCATATGATTAATATAATTGTGGTGATAGTATTGTTAGGATTGTTCGCAGTAATTAAAAGAAGCGTATTGCTGGCAGGCACACTTATGTTTAACCGACTTCGAAAAAGGATAGGTTGTCAATTTGTCTGTGTTTTTTATTAGAAAGCATGGGGAGTTTGATGAGTTTTGGTTAGGTACTGATTAATTCTATTTTATATTCCTAAGATAATTCAGAAATACAAAGAGGGCGTCTGCGAGTGACAACGATTGATTCGATTTGAATTCGGTTTTTGTTTTTACTCGTAAATATACTTGTTAATATTTCTTGCTATTATATTTTGCTAAATGTCATTAATTAGGAATAGTGTCAATATCTGTATTCAAGAAATTCATGCCGATTACAACATTTGGAAGACTTTCTTTTTAATTAATAAAACGCAACAATATTGTTACGTTTAAAAATCATTGTCCAGTGGGGAAAAAAAACTTTCCGGCAGAACAACTCGAACATTTCCATTACCATTTGTCGTAAAAAGTTGATGAAGCTTTGCCTTCATTCAAATAACTTCCTACACATGCCGGGAGCTCGAAAATGCGCCGCTCATGCATACATGCATGGAGCAGATACGCGAAATTTTACGAAGCATAAACCCTAGTAATAATGGAAATACAAACAGCGTACTAAGGTCTCTCAATCTGCTCAGCCACTCAATCAAGTGGATTGAAATGTTAGACGGCTAAGAGGGAATACGTCCCGCTGTAACGAATGTATTGTTCTCTTAGTGCTAAAATAAAAAGTATACCGGCAATAGCTCCGCTGCTGAACCGCAGGATGAACGAGCAATGCAGTTCTAATAGCAATGCGTTTTTCTCTCTTTGCAATCCGGACGTGAGCGCTTTTATAAGAAAAATTCGAGTGGGCGGAGCGAATCACATATATTTTGTGTTCATTTTTAATTCGCGTACTTGTACCCTGTCACGACAGTGTGTTCGCAATTTGCGTTGTCAAGTTTCCGGTGAGTAGTTTTGATTATAATTGCTTTCCACGAGCGACTTTATTGAAATTTTCAATAAACAAAAAAACATTTTTTTATCCATTTGAAAAATGTCCAATATAATTATTTATAAATAACCATAGATAGACCATAGATTTGTATATAGACCATAATGTTTAAATTTGTTTAAGCAATGTTAGAGCCATAACGGCTTTTGTTGTTGCATAAATGAGCCAGCACGGTTGGGAAAATATGATCACGAAGAATTAAAGTGATAATTATTAAAACGGTTTTACCCAACAAGTGATGTTGTCTAAGTAGTATTCCATTGTTTTTATATTTTCGTATAGTTACAATATTAAATAAATAGACGTCAACACAAATATTATTAATACAAGTATATATATGACTAAAAACAAAAATCGACTTCAAATAACAATATTACGAAATCAAACAATCAGAACGAACCTTTAGTCGGCGTGATATTGAGTTATTCGTCAATAGCCTAATGGTATAGGGTACGGCCTGCGAATCGTAAGATCGTGGGTTCGAATCCACCATCCGACTATTGCCGTGAACCATGTCCTAGCAGCTTAGTTGGAATGGTTAACAAGATTGTTAGTAAAATTTCTGAAAAAAAAATAATAAAAGAAATATTGCTAGCTTTTTTTTAAAAAAAAATAGGTCGAGTTTCCTCATGGATGCCGTTGTCAGAATTGGACAAAGCACTAGCTTTTATATAGAAAAAGAATCATCAAAATCACTCAGTCGAAACTTAAAAAAATCAGGTGAATTGAGAACATTTAACATGGGAGGAAATGGGTTCATTCATACTCGTCGAAGGCGGACGAGTTATGTTGGGGTTAAAATTATATATAGAATATAATATTATAGAATAATTCACATTTTCTACTTAATGTTTACGAAAAGAACAGTCTGTTTCGAAAATTGGCGAGAACGTACGAATCATTCGGGAGGTTGGGAACCTCTGCTCATGTGGCTACGCGTTCGACCTCTTTGGTAGTTATTTATCGGCTTGTACCAATGAGTGGCTGGATAAGGAAAGCTAGTAGTGAACATAGGTTGACGATGATAGATTATGGACTCATTGATGACCAATCCATTCGGTTTTTCACCAAGTTAAGCACGGGTGTGTACTTTGTAGTTTCTGATCTTCTTATACTTCTAAATAGGTGTTCCTGATATATAAATAAAATGAGTAATTAAAATAACTTTATAATAAAACTATACCGGTTATTGGGGCTGTGGGAATATCCATTTTGTTCGAGAGCTTAAATCTGATTGTTGGACGGCGGGGCCGCGGATCCAATCAAGGGTTTTATTAACTCTCATTATTATTGATTGGTCGTGGCTGCATCTATGAAGCAGAGGACGTATATCACGCCGATACTCATCTTTACATTCAACCATATACGTAAAGTCTGTCTATTTATCTCTCGAATTGGATGGTTTTTAAATTCATCGCACTGAAAGCATATAAATCTAATTTATATACATGTCATTATGATCTTATATACAAATAAATAACGGTATTTATATAGTGATGTTGTTTTTAAATTCAACAGTGTTTGCTTTATACATATAAATACATACCACAGCGATAGCTTTTGTTGTTGAACCACATTTATTAGTGTTTTATTTTGACACAAACAGTCATTTAATACAAAATATTACATGTAACATACAGACTAGAAGTACCCAATATATTTTATTTTATACTAATAGAAAAGTTAACTACTTCAAAGTTACTAGCTTAAGCCATTAAATTTATAGAAATTGAGATAGGATATTTTGTAATGGGCCTTAAACTAGTGTTTGACCACGGTCCCATCTGATATTAGGTGGTGATATAGTCAAAAGTTGAAGCTTCCACGTCGTACTTGGACGGCAAGACTGACGCCGGCAACTTGTTCCACTCATTTGCTGTACACACTATGAACGATGACTCAAATCGCTTCGTTCGGACGCGCGGTACATTGACTATGAAAGGGTGGAGACCCGCCGAATGTCTAAACCTACGAAGGTAAAATAGGGACGGGGTAATTAACTTGTGTAATTCCTGGGCACACTCTCCAAAATGGACTTTGAAAAACACCGAAAGCTACCTAGACATTTTTTTATGTTTCTATAAATCATATGTCTGGTTTAGTTAATATTTTCACGCTTTATTCTGCAAGCCATTGTCCTGTTTTGTCTTTGCATTTCCTGTCCGTACAATAGTTGCCTGGAAAATATCGCCCATTGTTCAAGAAATAAAAATAAAGTTCTTTATTTCAGTAAATTGTTTAAAGTTGACTCTATCTGTTAAAAGCAGTAGTAGTTATGTTGATAACATTGCAGTCACACTGTTGTGAAATTTCAACGCTGGCTTAATTCCGAATAGTAATGAATGTACTCATTGTGATGTACACTCAGTGATTGGAAACAATAGCGGCAAAATGTGCGTTCATTTACTCACGGAATCAAATCTCATTGGATCCGATAACCGAGTTAGACCGTGCGGTGTGACGCAAACAAATTTCACGCGTGCCTTGTGATAGTTACACGACAAGGCCTATCAATACGCTTTATCATTTTCGCATCGGAATGTTAGAACACGAAAATGACTCAATTTCAATTGGAATAAAATTAGATATACGATGAATTACAGAATACAGTTATGTTTGTTATATTTCGATACTTCATTGCTAATTAATATAAAATCGTTTTCAAAATAACTGTAGGTGGAGGAAGATAGATTTTAGTACTTTGTATTTTACCTATCAAAATTAATAGCAAACGATAACAAAACGGTCGACTAACGATTTGTCCTTCCTTTGACCTTTAATTAGTGCCTGATGAATGACAATGTACGCGCATGGGACCTTAAATTCTTAGTGAAAAGAGAAAAGGTATTGATACCTCTTTCTACCTACTGTTAATGCTTAAAATGCGTTCAAATTTTTTAATAAATAACGAATAAGTTTTAAAGTCATATTATTATGAAAAAAAAAATTAATTTAAAATTCTAAATACATTACGCAAGCTGTGTTTACCTGCCATCTTTAGCAACGAAATAGTGCTGCAAAGAATTGGAAAGAAGGTTGAAGTTCTTAACGCAATTAAGAGACGAAAGTAGGAATACCTAGGGCATATAATGCGCAATGCCAAATATGATTTGTTACAGCTCATAATTCAGGGAAAGATAAAAGGGAAAAGAAATCCGAGAAACATCTTGGCTTAAAGTTCTACGCCAATGGTTCAATCAGAGCACACGTTATTTATTTCGAGCTGCTTCGAGGGTCCAAATCGCCATGATAGTCGCTAAGCTTCGAAGAAGAAGATGGGACCTAATGAGCTTAGAGAAAGTTTGTCAGCAAAACCTATTTCCATGTTTCTCGAAGCTTAAGCAAAATCTATCTCCATCTACTCCGCTAGATCTAAAAAGACGTGAGATCATATATATATTTATATACTTGTATTATATATATTTCAGATACTTGGCCACCAAGTGTTGGAATAATTTGCCACCGCCCATAACAGACAGTAAATCTGTAAACGCTTTTAAAAATAAATTAAAACACCTGATGTTAAAGTTACAAAAAGAAAATTTCCCTGTGATTTCGGTGGCTTGTTGTTTCCAATATTTTCAATATTTCATCATATAATATAAACTTTATACGTTTAATTATCATATTATTTATTTTAGTTTATTTTTGACTCAATTATATATTTATTTATGATATTTTTTTATCTATTTTTTATTGTGTAAAATAAATTTTAATCTCATAACTGTTTCATTCATGTATCATATTTATTATACTCTTATTGTCTGTATAAATTCCATATATAAGTAGTATTGCGCGCGCACGTCTTTAGGTAGTCTCGGGCACGGCAGCGCTGACGCATCCTTGCGACAGCATATGCTGAGACGGTGTCCGATATTGTCATCATATGTTTTGTATTATTTGTCCATGTAACTTTAACTGTGTTTTGTCTATTTTTCGTTCTTTTTTAATGTGTGTTATATTCTGTCTGTGATGTATTTTTGTATTGTGATACCAATAAATAAATGTCTATGTCTATGTCTATATGTTCAGAAAATATATATGTGTTTTATTAATCTGCGTTCTTGTAGAAGTAAACAGAAAAACAACGTAAAATCATTGCCTACTATATTATCATTACTTTCCCACAGCTATAATTTATCGTTAAAGTTAATCGCTATCAACGTCTCAGTCCATTCAACTAATTAGTCGTCTCCAAAAAAAAATCGAGGATAATTGCGGAGAGTGATTGCTCGGATTTACTTCCTCAAAAGACCTCTCTCTGACAAATTAACCTCCATTGTGAATTTGATACGGCTTTTTAAACACGCTTCCTTCTGTTTTTTGTTCCAACGCCAGTAGACGACTTATTTAAATGTTTGAGGCAAGAAGCCCTAAAGAGAGATGTTTATTTCATCATTCAGATACTACAAAAAGCAATTTATAAATGTGGAACGTTATTAATATTCATTTGATTTTAAATAACGTTTATAGTCTATTTATTTATTTTTTTATTAAGCATTCCAATTACGTTGAAGCTTCAAAATCCCAACCAGCGTGTATCAATTAGGTTTTCTATTCACAAATTATAAATACGAACTTTTCAGCTATTTCAATATATGGACCTTACCATAGTAATTTACTAATATAGTGCTAAATATCAAGTAGTTAACAATCCAAATGCTATTTATCTAATAGAATGACTTGATGTTCTTTCGAAAAAAAACTACCATAGTACCCATTCAAGCTAAGGTTCTCTCCCGTGTTGTTGTCAATAGTAGTTCAGGGTAAGCGGCCAAAGAGCTTTGCCACCTCTCAAAACTGTAAAACTATTCCTGGTCCAGAGGATCGGGCAGGACCTCTCCCCGGCAGCCGCAGCAGCGGCTGCTGTGGGGGAGCTCCTGCCCCTGAGAGGAAAAGCAAATGGAAGGCGTTGATTCCTTCTGCGAAGCCGTAATGTCTCAGATGGAGATCACCGAGCGGGATGGCACATTGTAATTGGGGGGAAAGCTAGACGCGGGCAGACCAATTAAGTCCTTTGCTGTACGAATAATGATAGATGAAGCAAAGCATTTCGTTCGGTACGACGGTGGAACCGAGAAGGGGGAATTAGATCATGAGATCAGAATTAGACGAGAGATAATTTATGAGATTACTCTCCAAAATGCATGCTGTAAAACACTGGAAGGCTAGCCACTCTGTGCCACTGCACTGTGACTTTAGTTGCTTTACTTAAATTTATTATGCAGCTTAAATTTATCAGTTGATGCAAATTAACAGTCAATTGAATAAACAATATGTAAATCAAAGTTCACAGTAACAGAATCATGTAGTTGGTGATGTTTGCCCGAGGTAACAGTTGTTGGTTTTGGCGTGGGTATCTCCACGTATAATAGAATTAGATTTGATATATATACTCGAGCACATATATATTTGCGCAACGTCTCCGGGCCTATTGTGCAAATACTATCTAGGTGTGCACTTCAAACATCGACTAATTATTCAATTGTGCGATCCGTGCGATGGTATAGATATCAATGGTTGGTAATCGCTCCATTACATATTAATTCCTGTGGAAGTTTGCGATATAATGCGATTAATGTTAATTTATTATTATTAACTTACAATAATTATATCTCTTAAGGCTGCGTTTTTTTTCCATTGATTGGACAGCAATATTGGAACTATACAATTGTTAACCAGTGTCCGGGTGGTCGCCTCAAGATGCATAGTTCGCTGGCAACCCGAGTTCGCTATCCGGTGCCGGCGCCAATAAATTTACTGCCGCAATTTTATGTGCTGATTTACCACGCGCTCGGTGGTGAAGGAAAACATCGTGAGGAATCATGTAGGTTTTAGAAAATTTTCCAAGACCTGCGTATAAGTGAAGAGAGGGCCTGTGCCCAACAGTGGAAGAAATAGTATATAAGGGCTGTATTTTTAAGGACAGCAGTAAGAAAAAAATTAAAACGCAGCTACATAAATAAAGTATTAAATAGGATTAATTATAGTGTATAGTATGAATTAGTATTTATTTTATATTATATGTATAGTGGATAGATTTATGCGTGCAGTCTTCGCCAATAAACTGCTCTTCTGGCAGTTTGGCAAAGCATTTTATGTGTAATTTAAATAAATCTGCTTCGTAAATAAATTAAAAACTTTAACTAACCCTTTACAACATGCAAAACTAGCCAACATTAATAAATGATACCTGCCGATAATAATGTTTATAGATATAATTAAAGAGATAATTGCGGAGATATAAGAGATCTGTACGTTTAGGCTAAGTTGAAATAAATATTTATTTATTTATTATTTATATGCTATACAACATATAGATTTGGATACATCAGATTCTAAAATCCATAGGTAACATAAAATAAAATTTTATTTGATTATAATTTTTGTAACAATTACGAATAACAAAGAATATACATCAAGAAAAGGGCGTTTATAAAATCGCATGGTAAACGGTGACAACTAAGTAAAACTTAAGTAAACGTCTCACTAAATAAGTCTTCGTAGAGCTCACTTATTTTTCTTAAGACTGCAATCTTTGGACATGAGAGAAAATGAAAATTAATGGTGGTCGTGAGTATTTTTTCGTGTCGGTTTGAGTACAGACCATTATTTCCGTTTTTGGCATGTTACCCTCATTTATAATGTAAGTCGGTAGGTTAAAACGTAAGCCCAAAAATGCAGATGGAATAGTGAAAACTGCTTTTATCAAGGATAAAGCGAACGCTGTATGTATGTAAATTGCTTATTGCTTCCTTCCTTGCAGACCAATTATTCAAATTTTCTTTATGAGATGAAAGTGGAATGTTCTCGAAAGAGAAAAGATATTACTCTCCCTCCATATCTATATTTCAGTAGGATTTTGGTATAACTTTTTTTAAGAAATATTAAATCCAGCTTTCAAAGACATTACTGATAATTAATATAGCTATTATACAAATTGTTCTCAATCTTCACTTACGGTGCTGAAACTCGGACCCTCATGAAGGCAGACAGGTCTTGTATTGTCGAATTTGAGATGTGGTGCTGGAGGACAATGTTGCAAGTACCTTGGACAGCGCACATGTCTCAATTCTCCAAGATGTGAGAGTCACCGTCAGGCTGTCAACGGTCTGTCTCCCTAGGGTCTTCTAATCGGTCACACAGCCAGGAAAGACGATACACTGGAAACACTCCTGGTCACAGGCATAGTGAACGGAAGACGACCAAGAATGAGGAGCCCTATGCGTCGGATAGACCAAATTAGCAACAACACACACCGCTAAAGACCGCAACAGGTGGAGAGCGATCGTCCGCAACATAATTCGTGGAGGTCACGACCCTCAGAAATGTGGAAGACGACACAAGGAGGAAGAGGATTATACAAAACTCTTGTTAAGATTTTACTACTGTATTACCCCAATACGACAAAGTCAGAGATACCTTGCCTTTACAATTTCTGACCGAGTGTTTGACCTCATGTCAAGCGATGTACGTAGTCATCTAGTACATATTATCAGTGTGGATGTCCGTGTTACATATTGCGCTTTGCACTTTAAATAAAAGCATGAGGATAAAACGAAAACCGTAAAAATGCGGTCATTAAGGAAATGCGTGATAAGTTAGACGGGATCGGAAAAAGTGTGTTGCCATTACAATTGAGAAGGGTATATAGGGAGCCATTATAGCCTAGTGCCTGCATATATAAGTTTTGATAGCACGCGACCGACCTGAGTTCGAATCCCGATACTGAGACATACGAAATAGTTATTTTCTTTGACGCATTTCATTTTTAATTCACCACGTGCTCGGGGCTGTAATATCGAGGTGAAATCTTGCATGTCTGCAAAATATTTGGAATTAAATTGTCTTTCCGTAATGGACTTTGCCCATTTTAACTAATTATTTACTAATTAGTTCATAACAATGACAACTAATGTGAAAAATATAAAAATAGTGGAAATGCAGCCCTGGGTGGTATGACGCGCCAGCTAAGCAAATGCTCTGCTCTTGTAAACACCTACATTGCAATAGGAAGGAAAGACAGCCGCGGACAATTTTATGTACGATAATCTCCAGAAGACCCTCGTTTCGGTAAAAATATGTAGTTTCATAGGACGATTTATGTCACAAATAGAGAGTTTCTTATAGTTCCTTTAATTTTAATATATTATTATAAGGAAGAATTCTCAAGAAAACTGAAAATTCTATTTAAAAATGTATATCCATTATTTAGTTTCATAATGTCAAATGTCTGTATAAACGGCTCTCTGAAAATAGTTCACCCTCAGTGAGCAGAAGTTCATTTTGCCGGCTCGTTCATTATCTTCACTTGACAGATTTGTGAAGGCCGTTCCATCAATCCAATTAGTCAGAATTAAGAAAAATCGTCAGACCTTTCTCAAATTACGGCCCCTGATACGAAGATATTTATTTAGTTTTGTACAAGATAAAATTTTTCTACAAGATGAATAATGCTTGAATTACACATGCAGTTATCACAAGTGTACAATAGTGTTTTATCGTAGCGTAAATTTCTGTTCAAACAGTACTGTATATTTTTTATAGAAATTTAAAAGAGCAAGCAGGTCACCTTATGATGTCTGATCTCCGTTGACCATAAACATAAAAAATACCTCAGGGTTGCAAGTGCATTGCCACCTTTTGAAAAAGTCGTATCAAATCGGTAAACATCTGACATTAAGATTTATGACGAATTAACTAGACATTAAGACGTAAGAGATATTTAAAAGAGACGTGAGAGTTGTGCTTGAATAGTCACGGAAAGTCATACTACAGTCAATTTATATAAATATTAAAATTACTGCCAAAGGCGTGTTAAATCAGCAGTTAAAATAACAGCATTCCATGGTGCCGGCACCGGGGATTGAACTCAGCTTGCTAGCGTTATGCGCATGTTAAGGCGACTGCCCATATAAGGACACTAAACTACCTTTTATGTTATATAACTATTTTATTAACTAATATATTATTATAAAAAATTAAATTATTTATAATTTATATTATAAAACCATATAACTTACATTACATTGGCCTATTGCAAAGTGACGGTATGACTCTTATATACTGGAAGATGGGACGGCCTTTAGTATGGGATGCCACATGCGTCGATACTTTAGCACCATCACATCTTCTAGAATATTCTTTTGAGGCTGGAGCGGCCGCTGCAACTGCATAAAACCTCAAGGGACGAAAATATAGTAACCGCGATAGAGATTTCATATTTAAGCCGTTTCACTCCGCGTTTTTGGGTCCAGAAGGTCCCAGTACACAATGCTACCAGCATTGTGTACAGCACGCTGCCAAGCGACGACGGTTTGGCACAGTTATATTTTTTGTAAATATTTTGTAAAATGCCTATTATATTGTAAATATTTCTCTTTTTAGTTTGTATTATGTATTTTTATATGTAGATTATAATAATTATTATTTTATTTAAATTATAAATTTAAAAATATTATGTAACAATACATTCATACGACACTAAATAACTCTTTCAATTTATATAATAGATAAAATTAGTAAATTGTATGACCTAATTTTGTATAGACCCATCAAAAGTTCTAAACTTTTCTACATCGATAGTGATTGAATAAAATTAGGGTACTGTTAACACACGTCGGTCCGGTCGTAGTTTACGCTTCCTCTCATGAATAGGTCCCTGTCCAACCACTTTCGACGCTTGAGGAAACACAAACTGTGTCACAAGGTATCGAAATTTCAGACCCTGTTTGCAGTACCAAACGAGCAGCCTTATGCTGACCTAATGGAGTTTTAGCTGGTATATACCGGGCCTTACGATACACCTGGGGACCTACCGTTTCATTTACCTTGGCCTGGGCATATCGTTTGACGTTACACTAATTGCCGAATTATGTTCATTGCTTTCCGTTACGTTGATGCCAAATTGATAAATAGATACGTCCTTTATTATACTAAAAAGTATGTACAAATCGAAAATCATTTTATGTAGCATTTTATTTCACTTAAGCTTTTGTGGCTACGTAGGCTAAGATATTGTCGCTAAAATTGCATTTTATCCATTTGATATAGATAAATAACTAAATGGCCATTTACATATACATATATATATATATATAAGTAATTATGTTTTGAAATCTATAAAAGTATAGATTTTAAATATTTTATATTAGAATATTTTAGACTGAGAAGCGCTCACGAAGTTATTATGGAGACCAAGTATTGTGTGTTATAATATATAACACAACACTTAGAATGCTTATAGTTCTATTGTTATTTAATGCATTTCCGGTTTCTGTCTGTAATCTGTAAACGCATTCAAAAATAAATTAAAACACCTGATGTTAAAGTTACAAAAAGATAATATCCCCTTGATTTCGGTGGCTTGTTGTTTCCAATATTTTCAATATTTAATTATATAATTTAAACTAAATACGTTTAATTATCATATTATTTATTTTATTTTATTTTTTGACTTAATAATATATTTGTTTATGAACTTTTTTCATCTATTATTTTATTGTATAAAATATATTTTAATCTCTTAACTGTTTTATTCACGTATCATATTTATTATACTCTTATTGTCTGTATAAATTCCATATAAAAGTAGGATTGCGCACGCACGCCCTTAGGTAGTCCCGAGCACCGCTGAAAATCAGCGCTGTCGGATCCTTGCGATAGCATATGCTAAGACGGTGTCCGATATTGGCGTCATATGTTTTGTATTATTAGTCCGTGTAACTTTAACTGTGTTTTGTCTATTTTTCATTCTTTTTTAATGTGTGTTATATTCTGTCTGTGATGTGTTTTTGTATTGTGATGCCAATAAATAAATGTCTATGTCTATATAATGTTTATATACCTTATTTCTTTGTACATAGTTTTAAATCGTTTGAATTCTTTTAATAACTCTGCGCAAAGCAACGACGTGTTTGACTCGCCAATATAACAAATGTAATTTTTTTTTTAATATTGCTAGGATAGTATAGCTCGGAGTTTTTTGTACCTATATTTTTTAGAAACGCCAGTATAGTAAAAATATTATTAAATTTTATGCTAAAAATATTATTTTAAATATCTTCAGTGTAACAGATAATATTTTATAATAGTGTGAATACAATAAAAAATGTGTATAAAAAGCAATATTTTGTGAAAGCGTCTATTATTCAGAACAGTCTATTTGTGGTACTGAAATCTTTAAATATAGCATAATACAATAGCTTCAACTAGTTCAATGGAGTTCATAAATGATTTAAAGTTAAACTTACGCCCTATATAGCTGAAGCTTGCGACAATTTTCTAACACAGGCAGATTTCCTCACGATGATTCCCACAACCACCGAGCGCGTGTTATATCAGCACTTAAAATTGCAACAAACAAATTCGGTGCAGTAAGGATCGACAACAGGGATCGAACTTGGATTGCTAGCGTACTACGCAACTCGAGGCGACCGCTCGGACATGACAGTACCACGGCCATACCATATATATATATATATATATTTATATATATATATATATATATATTGCAACCACAGACCTGTGTTCGTGCTCTTTTCCAATACACTTTAATTGTTCACGCTGCATTTATTAAAAGAGTGCCACTTCTACAGTTACTATTTTCCTTTATATATATATATATATATATGTATATAACCAGAGATCCGGTTCACGCGTCGCGGCATTGCTGTTATTAGCTTCTGCGCGACCGCTGTGTCCCTGCTTCTCATGGCCATTTTCAGGTTGTAGTCAACTATCCTCTCCCTTGATGCGGCCATTGCCTTTGTCATCAGTCTTCCTGTGGCGTCGTCACAGTCATCTGTATATAGACACAGCTGACGGTGTGTCGGGATATCGCCACTACCGCATGTTGGACGCTGTCGTGCAGTTGCAGTTTTTTCGTCACTGTTCTGATGACCACCACTGATCCGTACGTGAGACATTGGGCCCGTGCACGGTAAGGATGCGCGAACCTGCCCCCGATCTTTTCCGATTTAATTATATTTAAACATACATTATGGCATGGCAGTACTGTCGATAAACATTTCTTGTTAACTACTATATTCAAATGTCTTTGAATCTGCATACGTGAATTGATAGAGCGTACACCGCTGTTTCCTTTGCAATTTAACATAATAACGACCTTGTGGTGTAGTTGATAAAATTCAAAATCGAAATAATTCGTAGTTCGGTTATTATGGAAATCAGTTGGTATGGAAGTGTCGTGACGTTACCTAGTTGCCATTACTTTGAAAGCTACGATATATACTCGTATGTATTCACTAAATGCAGTTATAAGCACTTCATTATACTAATACACCGTTAATCAGTGGGTGAGACGCTAATATTCAATTAAAAATCTAAGTAAAGTTTTATTATATATCAGTATCGGTGGTAGCCTAGCCTAGTGACAGGGTAATAGGTTTGACTGACGATCTAGAGGTCGCGGGTACGAATTCCAGTAATCATCTTCAGCCTGTGTCTATCCAATACTGAAATTAGGCCTTCCCCAATGCTTTATATCAGATACGGTCCTCCGGTTTCCGCAGCCAGCCACTTCCTTCTATCATTATAAGGTCGTCGGTTGACCTGTCGCCTCCATTTCATGAATTTCCTCCCCCATTTTGCTGACTTTAAAAGCTACGTTCACTACCTTTGTTATCCATCGAATTTCTATCCTCGGATTCTATACCTTGGATAAATGCCTTGAATAGCTCTTTCCATCCCTCGCTATGGGACTTTCAGCTTATCGACCAGCGAGTCAAAAGTTGTTATCGGTATTCAGTTCGAACTGCTATCAAAGGATAGGTCTGAACTTTGATCAGACCGCCTGTCATATTCTTAGTAATCAATCCAAATATTCTTACATCACCATACAGAACTTTCAGAAGAAGTTACTGATAGGCCAACCATATTCCAACACGCAGGCTGTCTGTACTCATCTAAATAGGCTTCCATATTTAAATTATAATCAATTAAATTTGGATTTAATTTAGGATTAAAACTGAAATCCCTTTTTGATGTTAAGCTCAAAAGGAATTAGTTACGGCAAGGTCGATTTTACCATAATGATGGATTACATTCCGCATTCACTTTGAACTCCATGGGCGGCCCCACCCGCAAAAAATGCTAGACTGATAGTGAAAACGAAAGGAGCCGATAGGCAAATACCCGCCCCAAATCATGACCTAATATCGGGCAATTTATCACCGACAGACCTTTGTGCCCACGCCATCAATCTTAAGCTTCCTCCGCACTCAACACTCCAACTAATTATTGTCGATCGCGCCTTGACAGTTTACTTCAGGATTTCAACACTTTTTTTTTCGCATGGACCCTTCTTGCGTCGATGTAATAATATGAGATTGTTTCCTTATATAACACGGTACATAATAAAATTGATGAAATTAAAAAATTGATTTAGAAATTATATTTTCATTTATGTTGATCTAATTAACTAGAGACAACAACAACTATGACATTCGAACGTCGAACAACTCAGTCTCTTTGGTGAACATTAGCACTAGTATTGTCAGTGAATTTTCACTATGACAAACTAACCAACAAACTCAATTATCACTATGCCAAAAACTGTAATCAATTTATTTATAGATATTATTAACTACCTATTGAAACAATATCCGTCATCAGAAAACCATAGTGGCACAAATGAATTAGCACGTGATCATGAATCAACAACTATGATGTCATTTAACGTTCGTTTTGACACAATTGGTTTCGCTGCCTCGTGATAAAATCATCAATATACGAGTATTGTATGTTATTAGGCTTGTAAAAATGGGCTATTACTATAATTTTTTTAATTATCTGACTGAAGATGTAGATACGTAGAGTCGCAATATAAATCCAATAATCTCGACCCAAGCATAAATCAACAGAATGTATCAAATAACGCGCATCAGGCAACCCCCAATACTATCTACACTATAATATTACTGTGAAAGTCGAGTACAATCAATTAAAACTGTTGAAATGTAATCATTATAGATTGATAATTTGAAGCGTCAATAGCCTAATGGTTTAGGGTACGGTCTGCGAATCGTAAGGTCGTGGGTTCGAATCCACCGTTCGACTATTGCCGTGAACCATGTCCTAGCACAAGCTTAAGCTTAGTTAACAAGATTGTTAGTAATAATTTTGAAAAAAAATAGAAATATTTCGAGCTTTCTTTAAAAAAAATATGACACTTCTATTAACAGATTAAATAACTGTGTTATAACGGAATAGTGTGTAATAGTGTAGTAAAAGCGCGTGTTGAGAACTCAAGTGTTTCGGTATTTCGGACGTAAAGAAAGAATGACTAAAATAATGTATACTGTAGAATTGAATATCAGGGTTATTAGAAAGGACACAAGAAAAACCGACCAGGCAACATATTGAAAAAGAAAAGAAAGATGATGAAAAGAGATAGATAGATAAATCCTATAATGCACCAAAATATATGTACAAAGGCGAACTTAATGCTATTAAGCAAGAGGCATTTATTAGGTTAGGAGATGGTATGATATGCGCCGATGTATGAATGTGAATAAAAAGGGGTGTCAAAATAGTAAGTGGAAGTTTGTAATCTCTGTCTACCCCTTTAGATGACTATTGGGATTTGCATATGCTAATAATAATGTGCACTCATCCAGATATATTCCGCAAGGGTCCAAGTATGGTATTTTTCTAATTATCTTGAATTAAATAAAATTCACGATTGGACATTGTTATTAGGCTACGGTATTTAAGATTTGAAGATTTGAAAAGAAAATTTTGACGTTCATTAAAATGTTTTCTTTGTATTTGTACAGAACTTACATTAACTTTTGTTCATAGCAACGACGGACATACTTGAGATGAAGTGGTTAGTTCCTCCCATAACTTTTCTCGTAAGCGCCTTCTAAAAACCGCCGGTCTCCAGTTTGTTCTTTTATTTTATTTTCATCCAACAGTTAAATACTCAGACGCTGTAAGAAGCTTTTTGTTTATTTTCACAAAAACCCTTTCTTTGTACGCTGAATGTTCAATGACGTACTTAATATTTTATTCATATCACATTAGCTATCGATTTTATCTGTACTGTATAATGGAAGCGAAGTTTTTCGCGAAATAGCAGAATATTCTGATCAAATACTACAAAGAAACGTATCCATATTCCTTAAAACTCTTATGCTTTTGAAACTTATTTCAAACTTATGAGACAAAAAGAATCTTAATTTGATATTAATTTAAATTGTTTTGCACTTACGAGAATGAGTATATATTATACATACAAGTACAAGTTATCTCCTACTCCTCCTCCGTCCTACTCCCAGGCTTTCCTACAGAGTCTACTCCACCTTGCCCGGTCTTCGACATCCCCCTTTGTGAGATTGTTAGCTATCATGTCCGTTTTAACGACGGCCACCTAGCGATTCTTGAGCATACAGCGGGACCTTGGACCTCGTACAGTGAGGCCTAGGCATCTATTTCCGAAGTATGCCTGCTGTTTATGTGGTCTTACCATCGGAGACGATGTGCCTGCGTCACGGACACCGCGCCGCGGATGTGTTCGTTCCTAATACGATGTTATCTCGTAACAGACATCTATTGTCTTGCAACAAATACAAGGTATAATTTAAAATACTTCTTTAAATTTGTTATCCATTTATTTGATGTTCAGAACCATTCCAGAGGGCAATTTCCAATCCCGTCCATCACGAAATAACTCCTAAATCTGGAACTGGCGTTTTATAACAATACGTTTTTTACATTTGCTAGCCTGCTTGTGGTATTTTCTGTCGCTAAAAGTGTTTGCGAAGTCTAATAACTAAATATACTCGAACCTAGATACGTCTTGAGAGTAAGCTATTTCCTTGAAGGTCGCCTTCAAGGAAATAGCTTACTCTTTACTATCTCAACTATTAATTCAATGACAGTAGATAGAAGGATTTACTTTGGCTAAGTGTCTGACTGTTCCACTTGCAGAACTGGACCTATACCATTTTTCCAGCACTGCACAAACAACACACAACACAAACGGATGGTGAGTACAAATTACTTGTTATGGATGTTAATTAGCTAAAATACCGTTTAACAATAGAGATGCGTCCGCTGTTATATGAATGGACTAGCACGTTCAGGGAAGTACCGAAACTTGACAAAATACCGATGTGCAGCAAGAGTAGTGATGACTCTCCAATCATCAGATGATCAGGACGGTCACAAAATACCAGGTGACAACACCTTGCCTCTGACCACCGCATTAGATTATTATGACCATGAAAGCCTTTTAATTAAATAAAAATAAATCATAACAATGACTTTACTTGCTAAGAAATTATATTTATAATAAAACTTACGTACAACCTACGTAAAATCCTTTGACGTGATTAAAATAATATATAAAAGGCACCATATTTTAATGTGTTTTAATTAAAATTATTACTTAACGACACGTTGCATATTTATGCAAAATAATCAACGTAATGAGTCGACTCCTTAATGTGATAAAATAACATATTGTCGCGTGGCTGAATAAGCATTTACAGCTAGAAGAGTATCACTAATGTAATAACGTATAATATTTTTTCAGTGGGGGTTCTCCAGTACAACGCGTACACGAATTCCGGTAAAGATGGGGCCATTTCCTTTATTACATTTACATCAAACGCCCGTTAAACCGGCCGACTGAACAAAATGTTGCATGACATTTCACATGTACCTAAATTACGACACTTCATCATGTGTCATGGCAAATTCTCCTAATGACTTAAACACCTAAAATACGGTGTACCTAACAGAAAATTTAATTGTGATAATGTAATGTGACAAGCATTTCAAAATATAAAGCCATTTAGCTTTATATTTTGAAGACAGAAAAAATATTACCAAAGAGACTCAATCAAGTACATATAGGCTCACGCACACGTCTATAGTGTTTCAATTTTATTTGCAAGAAATGTTTTATATCGTTTTTCCAACAAGAGCAGATAGGAAGGGTATTTCCATTTAAATAAAGGTGAGCCTCGATGTGCGACGTCCGTGAGTGGCTTTGGACCTGTGGGAGTTGTCTTATGGGAAGCCTATAGGTGGCTATTGCTTGCTGAAGTCACTATAACCCTTTTTTAATTGACTTCAAAAAAGGACGTGGTTTTCAATTCGTCTATATGTTTTGATTGATTCATTGATGATTCTTTTTTATTTCATTTTTTTATCCGTTTTTTTTTGGTCCTATTCTGACAATGGCGTCCATGAGAAAACCATACAAGTCTTAAATTTGCACTAAGTATGTGCCCGACAAATGAACAAAGAACATACTTCAAAAGTAGCTTGATGAGAGTTTGGTTAGGTTCTGATTTATTCAATTTCGTAAAATTCCCACGACAATTCATAAATACAAAGACAGCGTCCGAGCGTTACAGCGTTAAACGTTCGATTCGATTTGAAGTCGGTTTTTGTTTCTGCTTTTAAATAAGTATATTTAAAAACAGAAACAAAAACCGTTAAAAAATACGTTAACGTAGTAGACAGAATTAGGTCACATAGCGACAAAAAATATTAAAAGGATTTCATTACTATTATTAGATCCATGAGAATAACAACATTACGTTTACCTTTAACGATGACGTTTGGTAATTGCTTGAATTACGAAACCAAAATATGAATGCTTGCTTTTATTGCACTATTTAAAACACATCGGGAATATTCCATAGCAATCAAACAAATCATGTCTGAAGAGGATCTAACTAATAGTGTACAAGGTACACAACTAATGCACTTTGAATATACAAAACGTTTGAAGTTCTCGTCAAACTCTACAAATTGTTTTCAAATAGTGTTTTTAGTTTAAACATGAGTTGAACGTAAACACGAGTGTTTGCTTCTAGTGCGCTCTATTACAAGGTTGGAAGAAATATTTTTTTAACTATTATTAATACAAGCAAATTTACCGAGGTAAACCTGAACATAACTTCAGAATATTTGTGGCAGTGGTTAGCCTTTTGGTGTTTTACAAAACCCTTTTTTGGAAAGTATGCACAGGAATTACATGATTTAATTCCCCCACTTATTATTCCCCATCCGACATCCAGAAACACAGCTGACTGTGTGTGCTGGCTTTTGTACGTACATCCTTGTTTTGGTCAATCCTCAGACCCGAACAAAGCGCTTTGCTCCGTCGTTCATATAGACGTATGTACGCATTGGAAAAACTACCCGCGTCTGTTTTTCCGTTATTTTTTTTAGAGAAGACTGAATAAGCATTTACTACTCTAGTGAGCCTTCTAAGTTTGCATTTCCATTTAACATCAAGTGGAAATTTAATCACTTAGAAATTAATTAAAAACATATTATGTAGTGTGATTTCATTTACTGTAAATGCTATATAATTTAAACTGTATTTAACTGAAATATTTACATATGGCGATACCTTTAACATCTATTTTATTAGATTTAAGTTCATTAATAACCAAATAAAACGTAACGCACTACATCCAAAAGGTGGGTCCATCAGTCATCCTAGGATCTAAACCCGCCATTCAACTACAGGCGCTTCGGAATGGTTCATAGACATAGAGACATTTTTAGTATTCGAAATTAATTTAAAAAATACTCCCGCAGCAGCTTCTAATGTTGCATGAATAGAGAGGAAAAGAAAAAACAGATAAGTATTAAAAAAAATAAGATCTCACATCCTTATAGCACACATTTGACAGGCAGTGACAGGATTCGCTGTCTACTTTTCATAAAGAAGACAGCGAATGCTGTACTTTAGTAGGACCCAATATGGCGTAAACCCATCGCCATAAGTAGGCATAAATTTTTAGCAAGTGATTTTTTGTACTTAAATCGGATTAATGCCAATTACTGACGGATTACGAACTCGTGACCACAAGCTTGTAAGTCTGACAACTTTGCGACTAGACTATCTATTCTATAAATAACTTCAATTTAGGTACAATTCTACTTAATACCAGTGAAATAATAGAGAAGGTACATTCACTGCTTCAAATACGATGTCGGAGTCAGCACTTACTGGAAGCAAATAAAAATTGAAAAATCCGCAACCCTCAAATCCCTCGAGGGCTACGGTTTGCACGTCCCACACGCTTCACATACCGCGTAAACAACGGACATTATATTCCAGCTTATTTAAATATAACATACAAATATCAAATATAACATAAAAATATATGGAGTATCGCAATAGTCATGTAACATAAGTTATGAAACAAATGCATACTTAAGATATAATCATATATGTACATCAGTATGTATCCTGTCGTTTTATTTTAAAAACATGGTATAATTACAAATAAAAACGAATATGTACAAAATATACCAATATGCACAAAAATAGTAGTAGCAGTAATAATTTTTTTTTATTACTACGTTTTACGGCCAGTGATAGATTAAACGCTACTAAACACACGCTTTCTTTTTCCGAAGTATCATAATTATATTTTTTATTCTGGATTGACCATTCTCTTTCTCTTCCTCGTTGCTGCTAGTCTTTAATTGTCATAAACCTGCTACAATATCAGTTAACATAAATTTAAGAATGCCTTGTATATCTTCGGAATTCATGATTGGACCTTGGCTCAATAAAAGAAGGAGCATCAAATTCTTTATCTCTTAATATCTTCATTTCAGCGTCGGAATTCAACGTCAGCAACGAAAAACAAGGAAATATCAATAAAATCCAATCAACAGTAGAGTAACTTTAGCTTTTATTTTTAAATCATTCGTAATAGCAGTTTTATTGATTATAAGGGTGCGCGGTTAGGTACCTTAAATTAAATAAAACACCATATGTTCTGCAATCGAATATATAATGCAGTTAAAAACAAAGAAAACGTTATATTAATTACAGTAACATTTCACCGTTATCTATTACGAAAGTAGCACCCGTTATACTTGAAGCGCGATCACTAGCCAGATAAAGAATTAGGTCGGCAACTTCATCGCTTTTTGCCATTTTCCGAAGTGGATAAATTTGGTCTCGTGACTGATATAATTGTTCCGACTGCTCTTGGCTAAAGCCTGCAGCCTCGACAAAACCGGTCTTAGTGCCACCAGGGTTAACGGAATTCACACGAACACCGTCTCGACCCAATTCTAAAGCCACACATCGAGTGAACTGATCAAGCGCGGCTTTTGACATGCAATAAGGCAAGAATTCAATATCTCTGATTGGTTTAAACGCTGCTATGCTGGAAACGTTGACGATATTTCCTTTAGATTGCACTAGGTGTGGTGTGGCAAGACTTGTCAATAAATAGGCAGATCGAACGTTAGTTGCCATAGCGCGATCATATAGTTCTACACCGTCGCGGATACCACCACGGAATCCCACACCTGCATTATTAACAAGAACATCGATGCGTCCAAAGTGTTCTACAGTCTTTGTGATTATATTTTTCACATCCTCATCATTGGTCAGCTCCGCTTTGATAATCAATGGCGTTATGCCTTTAAATTCTTCACACTGTTTTGCAACATCCATCAAAGATGCTGCGTTTCTTCCAACAATAACGACTTTAGCAAATTGTTTTGCGAATGAAATAGCCGTGGCTGCGCCAATACCTGCGCTCGCACCGGTTACTACGACAACTTTGTTATTGAAGTCCATCGCGTTTAGAATCACAATTGGAACTGACGAGAAATATATCTTTGGTGTGTTTAGTAGTTAAAATCCAATGGTTACCCTTGAACGCACAGATCACGTTTCTTGTAATAAAATGTTGGTGCATGTTTTTGTAAAGTTACATTATTTCATTTAAGGTATACAGAGAGACTGCAATATCAGTCCGCTTTTCACTAAGCTAATTAGGCCATAAATTCTACCACATCACCAGTCAAAACAAGTAACATTCGAACGGACTCTTCTCGAGGAAGTTTCACATCTAAGTCAAGAGACGTGACATATTTTAACGATAGGAACATACGTTCAGAATTTAAAACTATTTCTCCAATTATTGAATCATACTGTTATGAAATCGGCCTTTGCAGTAGCAATGGCCTTAAATCTAATATGCTCGGTCGAACAAAGGTCAAATAATGCAGTGAAGGGTGACCTTGCGACCGCTAGACCGTCCACGTCTAAAGCAATTCTTAATGTCGACTAGGCGAAGTCAAAAGGCGTACTCGAGTCTATAAAAAGGCTTTTGTTCGGCAGAAGACGTACGCTAATGACTTTGATACTATATAAGCTTTGTTTGTTTTCCTATTTCATACGATGGGATACATTTTTTATTTTAAGCAATATAACTAGATAAAATCGTCTAAAACAGCGGCGATAGTTACAGTTATCTGTTTACCTAGCTTGTTTAGACTTTCAAAACAAGCCCTGAATGGCAGGGCGCACTAGCTTAGTAAATGCATATTACTCTGCTATTAACAACATCTAAAAACACCCACATTGTAATCGGAGGGATAGACAGACGCGGGCAAAGTATTCCAGTACGTTACGAATAATGTTTAAATAAGCATAATTATTAAATTAATTTATTTATTTTATGTCTAAACTAAGTATGTATAACTTAGCTAAGTATCGTCTCAGAAAAATATCATGGCCATCTTCGGTTACCCAAAAACAACATCCCGTGCAACTTCAATCACGAACTGACCATAAGCACTATAATTTTATCGAGGCAAGATAGTTTACCGACGATAAAATACTAATTAGGTTTATCGTGTGTAAAATTCGCGTAAAAAAAAGAAATCATACAATACCATTGATTATTTTCCTATTCATTTTATGAGGTCAGAGTCGTCTCGTCTATTTCAATATTCTCGGGCACAGTTCTCATTTGATTACATCGTACATTGTAGTTTCTTTCGCACTCTCACATATTCTTCGCGCACAAAATAAAGACTAATGGTGGTGAGAACAAGAACTATATTACGAAAGCTTATAGACCTTACGTATTGACCTGTTTATGAGGGCTGTTATTTTCATTTTCTTCACATCCATACGTTCTCATTCATGATGTTCCATATACATCAATGTATAGGATTATACCGCATAAGTCACAGAATTCATTTAAGGTATATGTGATTGACCAAATTTGATGCCACTGATTCTCACAACGGATACACAACAAAACGATACAATTGTAAACATATAAAAATAAAAACCACCTTCAAATCGAATCAAATGTTAAACGATAATACGCACGGACGCCCTCTCTATATTTCCGAATTATCTTGGGTATATTACGATATAGAATTAAAAATAAACCAAACTCTCATCATAGTTACCTTTGAAGACATCATTTCCAATTAGAAATGAGTCACCGATTTCGATTATTTTAGTTTGTCGCGGACATTATGCAAACAAATTATGTAATTATGAAAACATTAAGTCTATGTTTTTAAAATAGAACAATATTCAAAATCAAATATTTTCAACTGTTGTTAAAAAAAGATTTACTCCCGAAGCAGGAATATATCAAACTCACTGTTAGTTTTGGCAGAAGCTTGCCACTCAAGCAGAAAGATCAAAATGGCGACTGCCGCACTAAGGGCAGTAGACAGCTTCAACTACACCACTATATTACTATTATTCATCAATCAAAAATTAAAGATCTCTTTACGGGATGGTATTGAAAACAACATTAATGAATAATAATTTTTATTTTATAAAGTGGCTTTTCACGCTCACTTAATATAAAAGAACACAACGTGTCACACTACTAGGTTGATCGATAAGCCAGTTCACAATAATGTTTCTCCGCCATCAATAACAAATATTCCGCCGGTGATACTAGAGGCTCGGTCGCTTGCAAGGAAGAGAATAAGATCGGCAACTTCTTCAGTTTTTACTACTTTACGTAGAGGAACAGTTTTACTTCGAAATTCAAATAATTCGTTTGCCTGTTCTTTGGTAAACCCGGCAGATTGTATAAAATTAGTTTTCGTACAGCCAGGATTAACTGAATTTACACGAACACCATCTTTACCAAGTTCTAAAGCTACGCATCTAGTCAACTGGTCTAACGCCGCTTTAGACATGCAGTAGGGCAAAAAATCCACACCGTTGATTGGTTTAAATGATGCAATACTGGATACGTTGATGATATTTCCTTTAGATTCTATTAGATATGGGGTTGCTAGGCTCGTCAAAATGTAGGCTGGTCGGACATTGGTGGATATCGCACGATCAAATGTTTCCACGCCATCACGAATACTGCTTCGAAATCCAACACCGGCACAGTTCACAAGTACATCGATACGTCCAAAATTTTCTATTGTTTTCGTGATGATATTCTTCAAGTCGTCGTCATTAGTGAGTTCTGCTTTTACGACCAACGCTTTGATGCCCTTTAATTTTTCGCATTGCTTAGCAACTTCTTCTAAAGACACTTCATTCCTTCCAACCAAAACAACCTTAGCGGAATGTTTAGCAAAAGAGATAGCTGTATCTGCCCCAATACCGGAGCTTGCTCCCGTTAATACGACAACTTTGTTGTCAAAGTCCATTGTCACTGACGGCGCAAATATGACTGTCTCGTATCTTTTATATGCATGATATCACTATCTTCGTGTATATATTTGCTATAACTTACTTGACCTTTGCGATTGTTTGATGATAAAATGAAGATTGAACATAATATCGTGAGAAGTTATTAAATTTTTATTTTATTTACACGAAAATTAATTACAAGCTTTATTTATGCGTGTACAACATCTCGTTTACATAATTATTCAAAATAAAAATATATAGCGATGATAGAATAGTGGCTAAGTGGTTCGACTTACGATCTTATTGTATCAAGATTGAGTCCCAGTGGGGTAGCAATAGACTGCCGTTTTTCGATTTTTAGGTGAAAAATTTATTTGCTAAAAATTTGTACCTACCGGCGGTACTATGGCGTTGAATTATATTGTATTTGTCTTTATAATTATTCAAATTATAGGTATTATTATCAACAAATTTAAAAAAAATTAATCAATTGCATTTAAAATCGACCTCTGTATGTATTTTTTTGTTACCTCATATCTTTGGCCTGGGATAATCAATTTTAATGATTCTTTTTTTATTTGAAAGCTGGGTGGTTCCCGTTTGGTCTCATTTTGGTACAATTTTGACAATAGGATCGATGAGAAAACTAAATAAATCTTAAATTTGCATAAAGTATGTTTGTGGCACACCATTAACGTACGTTTAACTCAATAATACGCCAATTTTATTCGATTTGTAGTCGGTTTTTGGTTTTTGCTCGTGAATATAATACATGTATATGTAATACATGTATTTTATCAAAATTAGCATTGTTTAATCTGAAGTATTTAAATATAGAAAGGAGTTATGATAATTGGTACGGTCCTTAAATGTTTTCTGAGATATCGCTTTCTCGCCATTTCAACTGTAAATTGCGGAGAGAGAAATAATTGTTATTTCTGTCCTACCTGACTCGCATAAGATAAAAAAGCTTTTATTTATAAAACATTACGTTGTTTTTACAATCACAAATACATAAATGTACATTTTAATAACGTGATTTTCATTTCATGATTTTACTTGCCAGAGGACAATGCAGTTTCAATTAACGATATTTTTTACGTACTGTCTAGAAAAGTAATTACAATTTAGCAGCTTTTTGAAACATATTTTAAGACTGGTCTCGTTGAGAATCTTCAATAGGACGGTCCGGAATCGGATCTTTTTAAAGGTAATCTAAGCATATGAGACAAGTATTAAAAATAAAGATTAAATTGACATAGAGGTTTCCGAGATATTACGGCTTCTACGAGGTTACAAAGATTATATTCTAAAGGGATATATTGTAATGATTTCTTACATTTATTCGATTAAATCAATAAAAGCCTTACTTTTTTATTTTCTTGTTAACCATTACAACTCAGAAGGCAGGGTATCGGGGTATCTCGTTGAAGATTTCCCCCCCGTCAAAAAAAAAACAATTCCATATAATCCGTTGGTATCTTTCTGAATTCGAATTTTGAAACTTTAAAAACATTAAAATAAATCTAAATTATTATCTATTATTAAGATATCAATATAATGTCTATCTATGTAGAATCAAACATTTGAACTACAAAAGGAGTTGATATCAATGAAGAAATTTAGTCGGCTAAATGTGGCCAATATGTACCTTCTCTAAGCCTGTGTACGCCGTTAATGGTGTATAACTGTCAACATCGGTTTCGCAAAAATATTAATCGACTTTTATTAATATTTAAGTGCCTTACAGATTTAAATAGCAACATATGTATATACTTTATTATGCATATCAAGGTTTAAAGTCGTTAATATCACGAAGCAATAGTTATGATAATGAAGAGTTCGATTTATGATTTGATTAATCATAGGCTCGAATTTCAACAGAATGTACATTTTCAAAAACCAGATGCCAAAAATTTGTGTACAAAACTTGTGAATAAAATATGAAGAAATATGTAGAATGTAGATGAACCGATCCCTTCAAACTCGGATCTTGTCACATATAGAACCATAAGGATCTTGCTTCATCTATCTTTGCAAGATAAAAACGATGGGAGAGCTTATTTTTTAACACCTACGTAACGTAAACGATTATTTTTTTGCTGTAGTATATAATGCAATGAAAAAAGGCTTGTGAATGAATTATTGGAATAGAGATCGGACTGGTCCCCTCAAACTCGGCTCCTGTCACATATAGGACTGAAAGGATCTTGCTTCATGTAAAAGGATAAGGATGGAAGAGCTTATTTTTTCCTATCTTTGTAATGTAAACGATTATTTTTACGATACAAATATCTAGCAATAATATGCTAAGTGTCTTAGGAACGTAGTCGACTAACACATAAATAAGTTTTACGTTTTCCTTTTCGATATAGAGGTTTATATTATATTGCTTTCTTTGTCTATTCTGCTGAGTTTAAAGTAAGCGCTTAATCTTTTGTAGTACCTGCATTACTTCCAACTCACTACAGGTGGTCGAAAGTTAAGTGTCTTCTCGGTGGGTGGCGGCAATCATATTTTTCTCACCCCATAAATCTCTAAAAGCTTGCCATACGTCACTGATGAATGATGAATGAATCATTCTTATTAAACACTACCTAATTATCACTTTCATCCCCTTCCGAAAGACTTTAAATTCGCTATATAGTGTTTTTAGGTTGTTAGTGTTTATGCTGGCATTATCCCTCATAGATTTTTCTTTTTGCCCCGGCTCGTCAAAACGAGAACCCTATTAGTGAAATTGCTGTGTTCGTCCCGGCGCGGAATATTTCCTACATTGTTACATAGATTGGATTGAGTCCATATGTCTGAACAAGCGGCGGAGAAAACAAAACAATTTCTTACGTTTGTTATTCAATTTACTTAGTTTATTTTTACTTGCTTCTGTTTTAAACTTGGATGACCTGGATTAATGTTTTAGTTGAGATTTATTTATGTTATCGCTGCCACCTAAACTACTAAAAGAATTACAGGTACTTTGCCGACCCATCAATATGATGATTTGGCAAATATGAAATGTATATATGAACTCTGTCTACCTTATTAAAAAGAGTGGAAAGAACGTAAAAGTGTATAATAGAAACAGGGTCACCTATCTTTTTATGAATGACTGGAAAAAAAAAGTTATTTCTAAATTTGCATAGTATATGTCAATCATTGATTGGAAGGTGACTTTGTTGCCTTGAGTAAAGCTAATATCTTTATAGGAACAATTCTTGTATATATATATATGTATATGTATATGTATATATAGACATATTCTTTATCGGCACAATAAGAACTTAAACACATCAAAAAGACAGAAAAAAAACAATAAACAAAAAGATACAGTTTAAGAAAAATGGACAAATAGTTCATAAGACAATGCCAATATTGGACACCGTCTCAGCATATGCCGGCGCAAGGATGCGGCAGCGCTGATTTTCAGCGTTGTCCATGACTACCTAAAGTCGTGCGCGCCCAACAATTAATTTAAATGGAATTTATACAGACAGATGACATACCTATAACCTGAATCTCGGAAACGGCTCCAACGATTTTCATCAAATTTTACATGCAGGAGGTTTCGGGAGCGATGAATCGATCTAGCTATTTATTTTTAGAAAATGTTGTTGTATCCGGTTATAGTGTATATTAAGTATTCTTTAGTTAAAGGCGTTGCTAAGCACCAAATAGTCAATATGTTTCACGTTAGACCAAGGAATTCAATTTCAATTAAAATTATTTAGAAAATGCGTGTGTAATTATGGTCGCTTAGTCATGAATCAATAAAGTAGTCGATTTACACGACACAAAAACAGGTATAGCGCGTGGAGATTGGCCTTATTGTGTTGCTAGACAATGGTAGAACAATAGATGAAAAATTTTGAAATAAAAAGATTCTGTCGGTTTAGGCTGTCCGCGTCTTTCCTTTCGATTACAATGTGGGTATTTTCAAGAGTAGAGTGAATAGGCATTTACTAAGGTAGTGCGCCTTACCATCCAGGGGAGGTGGGATCGTAGTCAAGCACTTGCTTAGAAATTATAAAAAAAAGGCTTGGAATCACTAAGGCGTTCGAACAGCAAGTTGGATCTAGAGTTAGACGAGCCAATCTGGTGGTAATTTTAACTTTTTGAACTACTTTTACAAGATTTGGGGCTGTATTTTTTCATAATTATGTCGGTAAGATCGAAAAATATTTTTAATAAATACCTTTTATGTAAAGTTCCGATGATAAAAAGACGAATATTCCAATGCAGCCACGTAACGATCTTAACACCGCTTATTTCTCACTTTCCATGTTGGGGGTGTGCGGGAAATTCTGCCGGAAATCTCTCAGCGCTCACCCAACAACGAATAAACTTTTATCCCACTGTGAAGTGTGTTATCGTGTAACCATCTGATCTACTTACTTGATAAAAGATCTTCGCCGCTTCTTTACGGCCAGAGCTAAAAGTTTTGTACGAGAATTCCCACTAAACCGATTGGTTTGAAAAGTTCCATTTAAGTAGTTCTTAATTATTATTTTTCTGTATGCAATCCTCTAGCCAGTGGCATTCGCTACCATATTATTTTCTTTCTTATTTATGTACATTAATAACGTTATTATCTCTATAAAATAAAAGTTATAAAATATATTTGACCATGGGGACATAACCACACGTTATTATTAATGGTTTAGTGTATGGTCTGTGAAATGTAATCTCGTAGGGTCGAATCTAATACTTAAAGACTATTGACGTGGAATCTCCAAGCTTAAGTTAAGTTGGAATGGTTAACAAGATAGTTATAACTTCCGAAACCAATGGTCTTATGTTAACTTTGTTGGTAATAAAATTACTTCTATTACCAACAAAGCTTTCAAACAAAAAAATACGAACGAAGGAGGTTTTTTCTACATAACATCTGAGTAATATGTTTCAATCAACGTTTCTCATAAACATTAATTAATTAAAATGTTTTAACTATACGGAAAATTAAATATAATTTCTCTTTTCTGTAAGGAAAGCAAGGCAGGAAAGTCTGACACGCCATCCATCAGACCCTCAAGGCCTATGACAAGAAGGCTTACTACTCTCATGAATATTTATCGCACTGTTTATTCCCGAAACCGAATTGCTCCAGAAAAAAAAATTGTGACTGTTTTACTCGATTCGCTTGAACTTGTGTACGCTTGTCGTGTACTCATATTTCAAAGCACTTGAAATTAATATATTCTATATACGCTCGTGAGCAAAAATAAAGGGTCGGTTATGAAGGTTTGAAAATTTTTGCCTTTCACTTGTACATAAACACAAATATAATTTCTATGTATGTATTTCTTTTAAGGAAACTAGGAATATTTTTTTTTTTAGAAAATATTACTATCATTCTTGTTAACCATTCCAACATCTATCGTAAGGCATTTTTAGTATATTACGCAAGAAAGGCTTTCCGCCTTTTTCTAATTTTAACATCAAAAATTTGTTCTTGCACCATTTTTTCACTAGAATGGTTATGAAGACGGCGGTAATTTAATCGTTACTTCGATTATAAATGACTGGTTACTGAATTGTGCCATAGGATAGGATTCTGCAGCGGAGTGCAAGCGGCCTCGGGTTCCCGGAAAGTGGACCCGCGAAGAAGGCGACATCGACTGGCCCGTGTCGCCTCGGACTGCGAGGCCGAGGGCACGGGGGGATGGATCAACCTCCACCGGGACGTGTTCTCCGAGACCATAGTCCTGAGGGGCTATTGTGCGTTCCACTGGAGATCCCAGAGCCCCTCATCATGCACCGCGGAAAGGCCATAGGGTTGTAGTGGGTAAGAATCCCACATAATCAAAAGGAGCAAAGGGTATCTTCTTAAAGATTTCGCCCCCGTCAACAAAAAAAAAGGATTCTTCATAGTATTGGTTCGAAAGGACAAAAGAAGAATGAGTGACGATGAAAGTTAATATTGTAAAAGATTCATTTAGTACTTTAAAAGTAAGAGAAATAGAATAAAATAAATCAATTTCTCTTCAATATAAGTTTCTAGCAAATTACGATCATGTTACTGTCGAAATTAAAACTTTTCCAAGTACACTTTTCCGAACGCTGAAAAAGAGTGACGCCGTTTCTCAAACACCGGCTTTGTTTTGTCCAACTTCTTTTGATCAATCATGACAAATTGTGTTTTGTTCTAAGAGTAACCGTCACATTGTTTGACAGTTGTTTGCTGAAAGTTAAGCTGTGCGGTGTTAAGAACAAAGTTTGTGTTCGTTAATATTAAATTCCTAATACAGACGAATTAGTGATTAGAAATTTATGGGATAATATATTAGATAACAAGACATGGAAGTATATGTTGGGTACTGGTACGACTCTTCTGGTGGGCTATGATTAATTAAGGAATGCATTTAGAGACCTGGATTGCCGTGGTAGCTCTGTGTCTGGGCGGTCCACCCTAGAAGCCCGAGTTTAATCTCCGGTGCCGGTACCTATAAATTTGTAAGTGCAATTTTATGCGCTGATTAACCACGCGCTCGACGTTGAACGAAAATATCGTGAACAAACCTACATCTCTTAGAAAATTTTTCAAAGACAGGTGAAGTCTGCCAATCCGTTTTAGGGCCGTGTGACTTTATGCTAACACTCTCTTTACAGAGAGGCTTATGCCCAGCAGTAGGACTTTAATTTTTGTATACCGATTGATTTTTTAATTAATTCATTCATTAATTCATTCTTACATGTTTATTGAACACTTTTAGTTTTGTCATTACTATTATATTACAGCTTATATTGCATTTTTAATAACCTTATATACATGATGCAATGTCGATTTTAATCTTGCGTAGGGGTCGAGAAAGCAGCGGCTATAATGGAATAACTTTAGAGATTCTTCAAATCGCACCGGTAATATCGCGATATTATTATGTCTTGTCCTTTCTCAACTTCCACAATATTTCACAACGGCTTCCATAAACGGCGAATGCCTTAGAGGCCGCTAAGAAAATATGGAAAGCAATAAAAATGTCAAGTCAGGTCATCAGAATGGAAAGCCCGGAGCGTTTTGTCGCCAGATGTGGCACGGAATCAATGAAAAACTGCTTTCTTTCGTGTCCCACATTGGTGATATATCAGATGCGCTGAGACAAGAGGGGGGCAAACTTTACACAACTATAATAATCGCCCGTGTGACATTTTGTGACGGGGCTATTACTGATACAAACACCAACTCAATATTATAAACAGTACATACATATTTGCATTATTTAAAAGTATTTATTATTAAGATAACGCATCCATAACCAACGGTTTAGGGTACGGTCGGAGAATCGTTATGTCGTAGGTTCGAAACCACTATTCGATTATTGTCGTGAACCATCTCCAAACAAATACTTAAGCTTAGTTGAAACAAGAATGTTTTTTTTTTTTTTTTTTTTTTTTTTTTTTTTTTTTTTTTTTTTTTTTTTTTTTTTTTTTTTTTTTTTTTTTTTTTTTTTTTTTTTTTTTTTTTTTTTTTTTTTTTTTTTTTTTTTTTTTTTTTTTTTTTTTTTTTTTTTTTTTTTTTTTTTTTTTTTTTTTTTTTTTTTTTTTTTTTTTTTTTTTTTTTTTTTTTTTTTTTTTTTTTTTTTTTTTTTTTTTTTTTTTTTTTTTTTTTTTTTTTTTTTTTTTTTTTTTTTTTTTTTTTTTTTTTTTTTTTTTTTTTTTTTTTTTTTTTTTTTTTTTTTTTTTTTTTTTTTTTTTTTTTTTTTTTTTTTTTTTTTTTTTTTTTTTTTTTTTTTTTTTTTTTTTTTTTTTTTTTTTTTTTTTTTTTTTTTTTTTTTTTTTTTTTTTTTTTTTTTTTTTTTTTTTTTTTTTTTTTTTTTTTTTTTTTTTTTTTTTTTTTTTTTTTTTTTTTTTTTTTTTTTTTTTTTTTTTTTTTTTTTTTTTTTTTTTTTTTTTTTTTTTTTTTTTTTTTTTTTTTTTTTTTTTTTTTTTTTTTTTTTTTTTTTTTTTTTTTTTTTTTTTTTTTTTTTTTTTTTTTTTTTTTTTTTTTTTTTTTTTTTTTTTTTTTTTTTTTTTTTTTTTTTTTTTTTTTTTTTTTTTTTTTTTTTTTTTTTTTTTTTTTTTTTTTTTTTTTTTTTTTTTTTTTTTTTTTTTTTTTTTTTTTTTTTTTTTTTTTTTTTTTTTTTTTTTTTTTTTTTTTTTTTTTTTTTTTTTTTTTTTTTTTTTTTTTTTTTTTTTTTTTTTTTTTTTTTTTTTTTTTTTTTTTTTTTTTTTTTTTTTTTTTTTTTTTTTTTTTTTTTTTTTTTTTTTTTTTTTTTTTTTTTTTTTTTTTTTTTTTTTTTTTTTTTTTTTTTTTTTTTTTTTTTTTTTTTTTTTTTTTTTTTTTTTTTTTTTTTTTTTTTTTTTTTTTTTTTTTTTTTTTTTTTTTTTTTTTTTTTTTTTTTTTTTTTTTTTTTTTTTTTTTTTTTTTTTTTTTTTTTTTTTTTTTTTTTTTTTTTTTTTTTTTTTTTTTTTTTTTTTTTTTTTTTTTTTTTTTTTTTTTTTTTTTTTTTTTTTTTTTTTTTTTTTTTTTTTTTTTTTTTTTTTTTTTTTTTTTTTTTTTTTTTTTTTTTTTTTTTTTTTTTTTTTTTTTTTTTTTTTTTTTTTTTTTTTTTTTTTTTTTTTTTTTTTTTTTTTTTTTTTTTTTTTTTTTTTTTTTTTTTTTTTTTTTTTTTTTTTTTTTTTTTTTTTTTTTTTTTTTTTTTTTTTTTTTTTTTTTTTTTTTTTTTTTTTTTTTTTTTTTTTTTTTTTTTTTTTTTTTTTTTTTTTTTTTTTTTTTTTTTTTTTTTTTTTTTTTTTTTTTTTTTTTTTTTTTTTTTTTTTTTTTTTTTTTTTTTTTTTTTTTTTTTTTTTTTTTTTTTTTTTTTTTTTTTTTTTTTTTTTTTTTTTTTTTTTTTTTTTTTTTTTTTTTTTTTTTTTTTTTTTTTTTTTTTTTTTTTTTTTTTTTTTTTTTTTTTTTTTTTTTTTTTTTTTTTTTTTTTTTTTTTTTTTTTTTTTTTTTTTTTTTTTTTTTTTTTTTTTTTTTTTTTTTTTTTTTTTTTTTTTTTTTTTTTTTTTTTTTTTTTTTTTTTTTTTTTTTTTTTTTTTTTTTTTTTTTTTTTTTTTTTTTTTTTTTTTTTTTTTTTTTTTTTTTTTTTTTTTTTTTTTTTTTTTTTTTTTTTTTTTTTTTTTTTTTTTTTTTTTTTTTTTTTTTTTTTTTTTTTTTTTTTTTTTTTTTTTTTTTTTTTTTTTTTTTTTTTTTTTTTTTTTTTTTTTTTTTTTTTTTTTTTTTTTTTTTTTTTTTTTTTTTTTTTTTTTTTTTTTTTTTTTTTTTTTTTTTTTTTTTTTTTTTTTTTTTTTTTTTTTTTTTTTTTTTTTTTTTTTTTTTTTTTTTTTTTTTTTTTTTTTTTTTTTTTTTTTTTTTTTTTTTTTTTTTTTTTTTTTTTTTTTTTTTTTTTTTTTTTTTTTTTTTTTTTTTTTTTTTTTTTTTTTTTTTTTTTTTTTTTTTTTTTTTTTTTTTTTTTTTTTTTTTTTTTTTTTTTTTTTTTTTTTTTTTTTTTTTTTTTGTTAACGGGGAGGAAGCCAAAGATACCCCGCCTCTGGGGAAGGCGGCGGTTATGTGGGGTTCACCAAAACCTCCCCGGTGGCCCTTCCTCGGTGCATGACGAGGGGCTCTGGATCTCCAGTGGAACGCACCGTTTCTCCCACTGTGCTCAAGGAGAGCACGTCCCGGGGCGGAGGTTACCCTCTCCCCTGTGCCCTCACAGTGCAAGGCTACACGGGCCAGCCGATGTGGCTCTTCCCGGGTCCACTTTAGCGGACGACAAATTCCCCACCCTTGTCGCCCAGTGAACCTGAGGCCCTTTAGTCGCCTTCTACGACAGGCAGGTGGGATAAATGTAGTCTTATTCTTGAGAGCCCAAAACTACAGGGCTGAACTCCAACTTTACCTGCCTCTACCAGCCAGGACTGCATTTCCATTTCAAATCAGGTGGGATAATGGTAAAGCATACGCTTAGAAAATATAAAAGAAAGCCTTATAAATTTCAAGTTTATCTTAATTTACGTATCTTCACCGAAGCAAAAAAATATTTTACTTAAAAAAGAGACTAGCTGGTTTTAGTATTACACCCAATAATCCTTGCCCTTTACTCACAGCAGACGAGGTCGGCAATCGCTGGGAATTTTTCAAGTTAAGTTTCTTAAGTGCCATATGTGCCAAGTGGTGAGCCTATAGAGTAGACTACAAGAAAACTCGTTGGTACAAGAAAGGCTGAGAATCGAATCCCTGACCGTTAGATCGTTTACTTAGATTACTTAGTTTATTACGCCTTGGTGCTTTTATTTACAAAAAAATGTAATGTAGCAAAAAATCTCCCTAGCGTAAAACCGCTGTTTGGAGAAACGTCACAAATTACCCCCGGATTGTAAATTTCCTCGACAAGTATTGTGTTGGATGCTGTTAGTCTACCGCCCTCTTGTGAGGCTATGCTATAAATTAACGGTTGGGAGGACAAATCCATTGAGCGGTTCGATCTAAGCTCACAATTGCAATGGGTGCTGCACGCGGTAGTGTATTGTCGAACTTATAATAAATTACCCTCTATTGTTATGCGGGACTAGGCAGTGGTACAAGGAATCGTTGAACGTGAGTTGGTTTCAGCATTTTATTGCAGCTTCAACTATCCCGCTTGTCGCAATGAATAATATTTCTATATGGATTATCTTAAGGCTGAAATTATTTAAATTTATTTATTAGTCTGAATAATGCAAGTATTCTTAGATTATACTTTGAATATTACAGTACATTGAACATTTCTGACTCACAAGAAAGGGTGATAAATATGTTACATAAAAAAGGCATGTGTTAAGCAATTTTTACATATAATCTTGGAGGATTTATACAAATAAATGGGGAGACCTTTTTAGTTACCTTTTACAGCTAAAACTACAAAAACATTAGACATAATCATTCCATAAGATGAAGTGTGCATCAAAGAAGGTTTTACTATATAATAAATAATTGAATACTTGTGGGAAACTTATGTTTTAATGGTTTTAAAAATTAAAATTTATGATAAAAATATTAAAAAATTATTATAAAACATAATAAAGATATTAATTGTGTACAAGTGTGAAAAAAATATGTTATTATTTTTTAATTCTTTTCAATTTTTATTATCAGTTTTTTTTAATAAATGTCGTTTTTAAGTTTCTTTAATAAATACCCGTTCCTAAAAGAAGGTCATTATCTTGTGATGTTCACATATTTTAACAACGTCGTGTTAGCTAGCAACACATGGCACCCAGCTATTGTTATGCATAATAACTGCTTCCAATGATATCTTAGTGATTTACCTGAACCTTATTGTATCTTTAATTCATAATGAATAATTTAGTTGAACATCACACAAACTTGGCATTGTAAACAATAATTTAACTTTATTAGTTTGTAATCTGACTTCTAATTATTTTTGTATAAGGATTGTAAGGACGCGCCATTGGTATTCGTTAAAATAATTCTTTTGTACAACGTTACGCCGTCTAAATAAATCTAGTGTATTAGTTATTGGACTATTTCATTCCACAAGACCTGCAAGTTATTACAGTCGTTTAAATTCCCAAAAAAAATATTTCATTTGAACTTGAACATTGATCAAGGCATGGAACATAAACTCTATGATCAAATAAAACCATGAACCAATTGTTGCCATTCAACCACAAGATGTGTCTTTTACAAATAATACTCATAAAAGTAATTTCAAATAATTGCCATTTAAATGCATTAGGCGCTATAAAGCTTATTAAAAAGAGACAATCGTATATGGTGAAAGGCATTGGAGAAGGCCATTTCCTGTCTAATGATGATAATGAAAAAGAAAAGTGTAAATTGTTTCTAGAACGTCCGTAAATCTCATCGTTTCATTTTGTCTATATTAAGTCTATACAAAGGAATTTTAAACACATACCAGCTGAACTTTAAAAGAAATTACGATTTATGTGTCAAAGTTACAGTCTTTATATATGTCCCACTGTTGGGCGCAGGTCTTCTCTGTAAATAGAGTATAACGGCATAGTCTATCACGCGGGCCTAGTGCGGATAGGCAGACTTCACATGCCATAGAAAAATTCTAAGACATGTTCCTCACGATGTTTTCCTTCAGGCTGAGCGCGTGGTAAATCAGCACATAAAATTGCAACAACAAATATATTGGTGCCGGCACCGGGGATCGAACTGGGGTTGCTAGCTACCATGGCTCTTAATGCTTTTTATGAAATTAATATTTTTTAGTGGTTTTATATGGGTTTATTTATATGAGTCTGTAAAACTATATGTTATATTTAGGATATTCCATCGACACAGATGTTTCAAATCATATCTGTAGTGATTTCCCAAGGGATTGGCAAGGTTATACTGCACGATCTTAAAGGCAGGTAAATCGTAAAAATGGCACCGAGGTCTACGCGTATCAAATATTATATAACATTATATGGGAAACGTAATATCCCATACTTATATTTTTGCTTCTCATATTGATGTATTACTCATTAAATAAAACCTTTTTAAAAATTTAACCTGATACCCTACAACAACTGTCTCAAAGGATGTCAAACGTCTTAATCGCTCCCATAAAAAGGATCCCTGAAGCGTCGGGAATTCAAAAACACGATAGAAATGGAATAAATGTAGTTTTATACAATCCCAGACTTATTAAAACAATCACATCCTTTTCTCTCTAGCCGATCGGACAGAAGCAGCAATAGCTTAATGCTTTAAAAGGAAATAAATGGGTTTATCTTACTTGATGTTAATAGACCTCCCTAACTGTTGGAACTAAAGAAAAGAAACGGAAAATATAATACAAGTTAATACCTAAATATTAATCAGTTTCGGCATATTTTATAGGTAAAAAATAATAAACACATTCACACACACACACACAGGACACGTAGCAACAATTATATATCTATATCCCTTCTTTTATATATATATATATATATATGTATATATAAACACTTACATTTATTTATTTATAAATATATATGTATATATATATATACCTTCTCCTTCTCTCACCAATAGTTTTAAAAGTGTTGTTAAAATCCGTGGGGTTTAGGCCTGGTGGTCCATCACACAGGCTCGTTCCTAGTTTGGACACCAGTCCCCCGCCCATAATTGTAATTTAAGTAAGTTGTTATTGCATTTATTGTGGGAAAATAAAATGTTTGTTTGTTTGTTTGTTGGAAGAAGGTTATCTTGAAGAGTTAGGCAGTCTGCACCTTTTTTTCTTTTTTTTGTTGATGGGGAGGAAATCTTCACAAAGATACCCTGCCTTCTGGGGGGAAGGCGGCGGTTACGTGGGGATCTTACCCACTAAAACCTCCCCGGTGGCCCTTTCGTCGATGCATGACGAGGGGCTTCGGGATCTCACGTGGAACGTACCGGAGCCCCTCTACACTGTGCTCAAGGAGAGCACGTCCCGGGGGCAAGTTACTCCCTCCCCCCCTGTGCCCTCGCAGCGCAAGGCGACACGGGCCAGCCGATGTCGCCTTCTTCCCGGGTCCACTTTGGTGGACGACGCAGGCCCCCACCCTTGTCGCCCAGTGAACCCGAGGCCCCTTTTAGTCGCCTTGTACGACAGGCAGGAGATACCGTACTCTTATTCTTGAGAGCCCAGAACTACAGGGCTGAGGCAGTCTGCACCTATCCCAACAAAAAAACTCATTTGTACTTCTATAACATACCAGTCGTTTAGTGTATGTATACGCATTTGTGCCGGCCCATTCAAGTAATATCACAAGGCACTACACCCTGCTACAATTTAGCATTAGCAATTAAAATAGAAGAGATTCGAATTTTACCACATAATTACACTAACTCATATTACATTCTAGCCGATATGTACGAGTATCAACAAGTCAGCTAGAATATGATTTGAGTTTCCGTTTTTTAGTTTCTTACGTACAAAAAATCTCTTTTTTCGCTAAGATTTACTGGCAAGGGTATGACGGCCCTCTCGGGCGCCCTCGGATCGGAATGCTTACGCGTAACATAGTAACCGTCCAAGCCGAGGTTACCCCCCACCGGGGGGACCCTTGTGTCGAGTTACTAGCGATAGAGGTTCAGGCTAAGCGACCTAAGAGCTCTGCCACCTCTCAATCCGGTGAAGCAGTCAAGGCCAGCTTCTCTGGCCAATCTGTATAGTTCGTCAAAAAAAAAAAAAAAAAAAAAAAAAAAAAAAAAAGGGTGTGATGGGCTCACCACCAGTCAGCAAATGCTGCCTCTGTCTACCCCTTCAAATAGAATTTGAGAGCATGTAAGATCGTTTTATTTATCAAGTTTGTTTTTGCGCGATATAAATATATATATACTCCATAAAACGCTCTCCCAACATAAATCAGTTCAATTAGTAGCGGTATATTTTTTATAAGATGTAAAATAAAATTAATATTAATTTATTACATTTTTTATAAAGCTAACACTTTGTAAGATACGCGAAACTAAATACAATAGTATATTGCTCTTACTTTGATAAGATGCGAAGTCAAATAAAAGATTCAACTCCGATGGTAAGTTATTCATTCTCTTTCCTAATCTCTTAAGGTACAATCGTCAAACCAAAGGGAGTAATTATTCTTCCAAACCATTATTTCATTTAATATGAATGTTGACTTAAAGCTCGCTATTTGCGGATCACAGCGGTAAGGTCGAACCACTGAAACGTTAGCATTTGTGTAAGATTCCCCCGAGAAACCCGAAGCCAATAGAGCCCCGGGCTCATTCTCCCGTTTATCTGAAAGCAATCAAACAAATGCCACAATAATGACGTTAGGAGTAACGTCGCCGCTTTTCTTACTTTTGCTGATGTTAATATTGTATTACGCCGCCCAATGGAACGCTTTTGTTCGACGAAATAATGAGCATCATAACCGACCGGGTCAGCTCTGAATGGATGTAAATGTGTTTGCTGACTTCTAAATATAATCTCCGAGGGTGGTATCCTTTTATAAATACATTTTTCTTTGCTTAAATTAATATAATCGTGTAGTTTAACTTAAGAGATTGAGATAACACATGTTTACAAAATCTATTATCGTTCTTTTTCAAGGAGTTAGTTTACGCCCATTGTTGAATGGTAGCTTTGAAGCTACGGAACTTATGTTCCTGCTAACATTTTTTAGTTATTTAACAACATTATAACGACTGTGCCGATCGTTTTCACTCAACAGTTCAGTCGGTGGCACTATAAAAGGCGTAATAAACACACTGATTTCAAAGCTTTTTGTTATTTCTGTCATTTATTGCATTGCAAATCCCGTGTTATTTTCTGTAGCGACATACGAAAAGGATGAATGTGAAAGTCAGTGGTGAGTTCTTAGAGAGCGTGCTTTAAGAACCGACGAGGTTGGTTATGTATTCTCTTCTTCTTTGTCGTTCCCTCATTTCTGAGGATCGTGGTCACTTGAGCCTCTCAAATGAACAAACTACCTCCATCGATTTCGATTCGAGGCAGCCCTCATCAGTTGGTAGAGATTAGAAGAGGAGATGGCACCTTTTACTTGGTCAGACCATCGTGTTGGCGACTTGTTCTCTTGCCTTCTTTTTTGCCAACGATGACGAGCTTTTCCAGGTTGCCATCCCCTCTACGCGTTATGTGCCCGAAATATGACAGTACGCGCTGTAGACACGTAGTGATGTATTAAAAAAGGGCAAAAAACGATTACCTTAAACAAACGATTAAGTGTGTAAAACGGATATGAGAGATGTAACACAATTGCAATAAGTCGAAATCTCTGCCTGCCCATATAAGTAACGAGCGTGTTTGTAGTTGTAGTTGGAGTAAAAATGTCGCAACATACGAAATGCACCGTAAAATAAAAATTCTCTCTTACACAATTAATTTATTAAAGTTAAATCAAACACCACTTCGCTATCGATAAAAAAGTCAAATAAATAATAATAAATAATAAATAATTTAGCTTATATATAAAAATATAAGCTAAATTGATACAAAGGGCTTTATTTCCTTCCCTTGTCTAGTTGCATTGAGCGTCAGACCGCTGTCTGTCCTTCTATATTTTATCTTTTCAATGTTTTATCACACTCCATGGACGAGGGAACGCGGACAATCAAGTAAACTCTTGTTTAATATACATAAGAAAATTATTTCAAAAGGGGTAAATCCGGAGCGGCTTTTCAGTAGGCAGATAGGGTACCGTTAGAATAAATATTATGTATGGTGAACATAACCCAGTACAAATGATGTGGACATCAATGAAAATGTATTTAATATTTTTCTTGAAAAATTTTGTAAGAATTAGAAACCTTATTAACTTTCTGTCCGCGAAATGTAAAGATATATTTCGATTATTGACGTAAACCATCTCAAAGTACGTAAGTTTATTTAGATAGGTTAATAAGAATGTTAGAGAAGCCTTTTTTTATTTTAGGTCGCAACCACAGACCTGTGTCCGTGCTCTTTTCCAATACACTTAAATTGTTTACTCTGCATTTGTTAAAAAGTGCCACTTCTACAGTTACTATTTTCCTTAGTTTTTTTTTTTTTTATTTATTTATTTATATACTCGTATAATGCCTGAATTTGGAGGTAGCCAGAGATCGTACTAGGTTCACGCGTCGCAGACGCTCCGCTGCATTGCTATTAGCTTTCCGCGACCGCTGTGTCCCTGCTTCTAATGGCCATTTTCAGGTTGTAGTCCACTATCCTCTCCCTTGATGCGGCCATTGCCTTTGTCATCAGTCTTCCTGTGGCGTCGTCACAGTCATCTGTATAATAGACGCAGCTGACGGTGTGTCGGGATATCGCCACTACAGCATGTTGGACGCTGTCGTGCAGTTGCAGTTTTTTCGTCACTGATGACCACCACTGATCCGTACGTGAGGCCTTGGGCCTCGTGCACGGTAAGGATGCGCGGACCTGACCCCGATCGGAAGAGTTAAAAATATTTATTTACAAAAATTTTAAGTTTTTAGAGAAACACAATTTTTTTCTTGTCAACGTTTTATAGTATTTGCATAAACAAATTTAGTACAAAGGAACAGCAGCTATATTGAGGCTAGAATTGTCCAAAATTGTCCAGCATGAAGGCAAACATCATTCACCTAAATTCTAGTTTCTTTATACACTCCCGGACACATCTATAGGCCCACCGAGTGTTTTAAGTTTTGACGGTCTCTAGCTAAAAATAAATGTTAGGTAGAGCAATAAGTTTTATCACGTTTTTTTTATAATTCTGAATTCAGAATTTAAAAAAAACATATCAAAGGGTTGACCAATAAATCAAGTTCAAAACTGTATAAAACTTATTATTCCACCTAAGATTTATTTTTAACTAGGGACTGTCAAAACTTAAAACACTAGGTGGGCCGATAGATATGTCCTGGAGTTTATTTAATAGGGCTGCACTTAGTCAACACGTAATAATACCACAAATTATGTTATAAACCACAACGTATACCCAGGTTGATTACTGGCTGCTATCACAATTACAAACGTGGATTGAAACCTAATTTACGTATTTCAGAAATAGTATTATTTAAATTGTTTCGCGGTCTCACCGTTTCCAATTAAATGAACGCAATGCGAATGGATATACTCGTAGTCCACATTAGCTTTAATGTGGACTAAATAATACTATTGACAGGAATTATCCTAATTTGTTTTATTAGTGTAATAACATAATTTGTACTCGTAGTGCGGTTACCATCATAGGAACGACAAAGTTTAAATTGATACATACATGAATTTAATTATTATAGGTAAAAAGTATATAGCAATCTTTAATATAGGATAATGGTTTAGGGTACGGTCCGCAAACCGTCAGGTCGTAGGTTCAAATCCACCATATAATTTAAAATTTACTTGCAAAATTACAAAACGACATTTTCAAACAGGAATGGAACAGAATTAAGAAGGTACAATTTTTTTGCTTGCTTTTCGTTCAAATTTGATTTCGTATCACAATTATTCTATATTCATAGAATTCTGAAGTAAAAATAAACTTACTCTTTGTAACTACAATACGAGGTCAAGGACAACAAGTTAAAAAAAAAATTATTATTTTAAAATTAATAAATATAAAGTTACTTTGACTGAAATCTGAATCATAAATGTCAATTTTTTAAACATTTTTATCTGTAAAATATAAGCTCGTCTACCCTGTATCAACGTCATAAAGGTTATTCTGAAATGTGACAGAGTAATAAATAAAAAAAATAAAAATGTTTATTTCCATACATGCTTACAGTATTTTGCTATGCCATATGTTTTATTTTTTAAAATGTAAATTCTATTATCACATTTTTTAGAAGGGTGATAGTCAATTTATCACCCTTCAGAGGAATCTAGTTAAGGGCGTAAGTACATTTAAGTAGATCGTATGTATAGGTAATATTGTGAGCGGCATTTTCCCCGGTTTTCTACATGGTTACCTCTCGTGAGCGCGCCACTCAATGATACACATGAATAGAGTGTCCGGCGGTAGGTCTTTTCATCGTTTATCGTATGGCACGGGCGAGGGAGCGGGCACAATCGCCCCGAGGATTGAATACGTTGCCAGGTAAATGCCTAGATTTTGTAAATACACGCGTCAGTGCTCCGGGATAAAATGCTGCCACTTTAAAATTTAAATGAAGACAAATGTCTACGTCCGACGACGTGTGTCCACGGCCTCTTCACAAAGGCTTATAATGAACTCTTTGAATAAAAGAACCGCTCCCACTACAAAAGCCAGTTATGTACAAGAGATCTGATGATCTGTTTTTTTTCCTGTCACGGGCATACTTCAACGGATAACAAGTAAGTCTTGTTAATGCTTTATATGTTTTTTATTACAATAGCCTAGTGTTTAAAGGATAGCATCATAAATAACGTACACAAAAAAATAAAATCTTGCATTAAAATATATACAATGGTAATGTTAACATCTGTTTGACATAAGTAGTAAATTTATGTAAAGGTAAAAAAATACCCCGAGCCAAACACGCTGGGGAACAATCATAGTAAGAATTCATCAATAAAAAAAAAAATTGGTAACAACAGATGTCGCTGTAATATGTCACTTGTCACTTTAATAAGCAACACGGTGCTAAAACTATTTTACCGTGTTTCTTATTCTAAAAGAGGTAAGTCAGTTTAAAGTATATTTCCAATACAATTTAAAAGTTGTTCCACTCTATTGAAATTGTTATTATTCACAACACGCGAGGTATTTGATGTAGGTTCAATTACTGCTTTTAATCAATCATCGTTAATAGGTACTTATAATTGTTATGTATTGTTTGATTGGATTTTAGAACAAGTATTTTTATATGCAAAATCAAAATCGGACGTCAAATAGATTCAAACGTTAAACGCTCTTACGCGCGGACGTCCTCTTGGTATTTCCGAATTATTGTAGGATTAATAGAATTAATCAGAGGCTAACCAAACTATCATCACTCATCAAACTAATCTAGTCCTTTCCAATCAAAAATGAATCATCGAAATCGTTTGGCGTGATATTGAGTTATTCGTTCATTTGTTTCGCACATACTTAATGCAAATTAAAGACTTATACGATTTTCTTATGGATCCATTCATTGATATATATATATATATATTCATTCATATGATCATTGTCAGAAGTGACCAAATTGAAATGGTGGCCCCATTTCAATTTGGTCGGGAAGCAACAGCTTTCAAATAAGCAAAGAATCAAAATCGGTTAACCAGGTCGAAAGTAACAACATTAAAAACACATAAAGACGAATTGAGAACCTCCACCTTTTATGAAGTCGGTTGAAAAATAGAGGAAACTAACATTTCTTAGAAATGAGGAAAAATATGTTTCGAATACATGTTCGGTCCGACCCGCACTAACCCGTGTTGACGATTATGCTCCAATTCCCTCTAGAGAAGCGACCTGAAGAAGTGCCCGAACGGTTGCGGAAATTATATAGGTGACTATTTTCATTTTATATAAATTATAATTATAATATTCTATAAATGATCCTTACTAGGTTTTTAAAATAATGAAATAAAATAAGCGAACATGTTCTTTTACTTTTAGAAGTATTATTATAATTATTCTTTCTCTCTCTTCGGCCGCTTCTCCCAGCGCCAACGCGTCCCGAAGTGGCACTCAAAGTAAGATTAGCTTTTTAATGTCCCTTAGATTATCCGTGATTTAGCAACCGACCATGTCGTGGTTTGGCTCTCTCGGACGCCCTCGGTTCAGAAAGCTTACGAGTAACATAGTAACCGTCAAAGCCGGTTACCCCTCACCGGGGGGACCTTTCTGTCGAGGTACTAGCGATAGAGGATAAGGCTAAGCGACCTAAGAGCACCGGATTGAGAGGTGGCCTCAATCCGGTGAAGCAGTCAAGGCTAGCTTCTCTGGCCAAACTATGTAGTTCGTCATAAAAAAAATCATACAGCTTTTGTACGTGCAGTATTTTTAATCGTAATTAAGTTAGCCTTAAGCATGATATTTACTAATGATATCTTTTATGTGTCGCACCTATGCTGTTTGGCCAAGCCAAGGGCCTAACCAAGTACTTACCGCTATTGATAAAAATATAATTAAATCATGACTAAATACTGCCATATCACATTCAAACCTCCAAAGGCATGCCACCGACCACGATCCTCGGCCACTCTCATCCAGCTTCTGCCAGCCGTCCTGCGAAATCGTCGCTCCACCTAGTTTAAGGGCGTCCCATTCCGCGTTTGTCTCTCCGCGGTCTCTACTCGAGAACTTGTTTCACCCAACGGTTATCTGTTCTACGGCTAATGTGGCCGACCCATTGCCCCTCAATTTATGTCGATCACCTTAGTTCTCTGTCGGATCACCACATTCCAGATTCGATCCTTCAGAGAGACTATTATCTACTATTATATCACATTACTTAATCTTAATACGTAACATTGAAATACAAAAGTACATTGAATTTGATACTCTTTAACAGCCAGTAACATCTTTTCCTATAGATTGAATAAGTCTGAAAGGAGATCAGATTTACTAAGAAAGGAAAAAAAAACACAAAATGGATTACAGGAATAAAATGACAGCATATAAAGTGCATAGTCGCTCAGCGGCGACGCGATATTCGTTCTACCTGCGACAAGCAATTTGCAAGCAAAATGCACGGCACCATGATCCGCGCAGCTCTGCCCACATACTCTCTACAAAACTGTGTCGCTGCAATTCTAGCCGGTTCTGAAATAAGGTTGAGTTTTTACGCTACACCTAATATAACGTGTCAGTTTTGTTTCAACTGTTTAACAATTTAACTTACTAACATCTCATTTACTAACCGAAAGTAAGAACAAATTACGTTAAAAGATCGATTTGTTTTTAAAGAGCACAACTATACAACAAACAAGTATATTTACGAGTAAAAACAAAAACCGACTTCAAATCGAATCAAACGTTAAACGCTATTACGCGCGGACGCCCTTTTGTATTTCCGAATTATCATAGGAATATTACGAAATGAAACTTAATCGGAACCTAACCAAACTTTCATCAAACTACACCTAGAGTACATGCTTTCCAATAAAAAATGAATCATCAAAATCCATTGCCGTGATTTTGAATTATTCGTCCATTTGTGGCGCACATACTTGATGCAAATAATACTTATAAGGTTTTATCATGGATTCCATTGTTAGAATTGGTCCAAAATTAAATCGGGCCACACGAGAAACAACAGCTTTCAAATTCAAAAAAAATCGTCAAAGTCGGTTCAAAAGTTATGCAGTAACAAACTTAAAAAAAAACGAATTGAGAAACACCTCCTTTTGAAGTCGGTTGAAAATCCTCGCACGTCCCCTACATACTCGTACTTAGCCAAATCTTCGCACGTCAATGCACGTCCCCTACTTACTTAGCCCATTCAAAATCCTCCTAGCTAAAATTCTCATAACTGGTTAAAATATCCAAGCAAATGAATGCGTTGGGCGATTCTTTGTTTCGTATGGTGGTGGACTTATTTTTTCAATTATTTATCTATTGTTCTCATGTAAGTGACCTGTCTTGAATGTGAATAAAGTTTCTTAAACCGACCTTACCTTACTTACCTCTACCATATATATAAATACATCAAAATTAAAAAATCAATTTATTATCAATCTAACTATAAATAAATCAAGTAAAAACAAAAACCGACTTTGAATCAAATGTGATGGATTAATCATTAAACGCAACTAAACGTACCTTTAATTATGCCGTAACATTGAAATTTCAAATTTCTGACTCCTACATGCTCTTTGTTCTTCCTCAATTGTGCTGGTTTTCGTAGAGTATTTACTTAATCTTAGATTGACAACTTATAAATATCTCAACCAACAAGTATTCTGTCATTCGATTTTTAGGAGTTTCCAAGGTCCTATATCAATAAAATTGATATGGGATCTTTGATTATAATTGATATTTATACCAAATACTTTCGAACAGAAAACAATTGTGAAATCGGCTCATAAATGTCGCCGCTATGAACGCACAAGCATTAAAAAAATATAGAAAAAATTTAAACCGAACCGATTTTTAAATCAATTTGTTATAAACGGTACTCGTACATTTTAACGTTATATATCACAGAGAGCGGGTGACCTTGAGAATTTTTGTAAAAATTTGACCTAAAAAATTTAATGTAACGTTTACAGTAAGTTGTTTTCAGACATCATAGTATATAATAAATCAAAAGATTATTCAACGTAATTTCGATAGTATAATCAAGAAGCTGCTAGAAGTGTACAAATCTTACCTCAGATATTTTGAGAAGAATAGATAGAATTGCTTACCTGAAAAGAAAAGAAAAACACTTTAAACAAGCAGTAAAAGATACATTAACAGTTTAATACTGGCTGAGTACTGTTTTTCTAAATAATTGCTTTTACTTATAGCGATAGGCATAAAATCCGTAACAACTGCGACATTATTATGGGTTATAAAAGCTAGTTCTAAGTCCTAGGTAGTTAAAATAATGGAAGCAATACAAATAAAAGTAGTTATAGAAATAATTATTTTCAGTAAATCAAATTCAGAAAAAATATAATAAAACTGTACTTTATTCCAACCCTTGTACGTCAGACTTTGTTGTAAAAACCGCCCCTTGACTTAGCTTCCTTACGCACTCACAATTCCGACTCTACATGACTTCTATTCTTACATTTGACTATAAAGCTTGAACAATTCATCCCGGCCATTCTAATATTATTTCGACTGATCCAAGACCAGCTGTGAATTTCAATTATATAACCGGTCTATTCTCCTTCTTTCTCCCGCCCCGCTCCACGCAAAAATATACCCTTAACAAGTTCGCAAGCGAACCACAATTGTCGGGAAACAATAAAATTAATGTAAGATGCTGATCCAAGATGTTTCAGATATGATAGGGTAATATGTATTACAATTTACGATAGAAAATATTTTAAAATATAGCGGTGAGCAAAAATAAACGGTCGGTTAAGAAAGTTTGAATATCTCGGAAGATAACGACGCTAGCTAACTGAAATAAGTTGTGCATGATAGACAATTAAATATCGTTAAAATGAAATAAAATATTTTTATTAATTTATTTACATTTCCTTAAAAAACATAAACTTAAACGAAAAAGGATTTCTTACATAAACTTGAATGATACGGTATTTTTCATCAAATTTTATATTTATTTAAATTTTAGTGCTTGATTTAGGCGACACAAAGTACTAAAATTTAATGAAAAATACTGTATTTCGTAAGATATCGTTCTTCCGAGATATTCAAACTTTCTTAACCGACCCTATATTTTTGTTCACGAGTGTATAATCCAAATCCCGCTATTATTTAATACCTCTTTTCTTTCTTTGGTGGACTCCAAATTAACTTCATCCTACTAATCGCATTTCTGATTAATTGGGTAAAGGTCTATTCAATAAAGTTCAATACACCGTATGAATCCCAGAGGCCTAACGAGATCCATATCTATAACCGATAACCGTTTTTATGTCACCCCTAAGGAGAAGCTGGAATTAAAGCTAATTAAAGCTCCCAAGGTTTAGGCAGAAACTTCCTAGTTTCATCAAATAGCTATAGTCTGAGGAAAATCAAATAGTCATCGTTAGAAAAAAATATTAAATTTGTTAATTTAAATATATACATCTTGTTAGCGACAGTTGGTCCTACTGAATATTATAATCTATAAAGTTAATGGACTGACTATAAAAGTACTTTAGTTTAGTCAACTAAAGTACTTTTATCGGTTGTCGGCAACCAAGGCCGTCTCCGCTTTCGTCTTTGAAAGAGATGCATAAACTAGAAATTTGGGATAAAAAGGAGAGGACTCTCTCTGTAGACAATTAGTGTACAGTTTAGAATAAGTGAGTTATGCTGGAGGAAAAGCCCTTTAAAAGTGAATCTCTGAAGGAAAGTCAGTAAGTCTTTAATAAATAACCTCTGCATTAACTGCAATACATCAAGAGCGTTTCTTGATGTATTGCTGTTAATAATATGATAAAATATAAAATATGTTGTGTACGATGTTGAGCAAGGCAGCTCACAATCTTTTAATTTTATTAATTTAATTAAATTATAAATTTGACTAAATATATAAATTTAAATTTATAAATTTTAAATAATATATCATTTACAAACAAATTTAATACTGCTATGTATATAATTTTCGGTTAATTAACTTCTTCACAAGTATATTTACGAGTTAAAGCAAAAACCGATTTCAAATCGAATCAAACTTTAAACGCCCTTTGTCTTTACGAATTATCGTAAGAATATTACGAAATATAATTAATATGAACCTAACCAAAATACTCCAGAAGTACATCCTTTCCAATAAAAAATAATCATCGAAATCATTTGGCGTGATATTAAGTAATTTAGTTATATTATAGTTATATTGTTTTCTTTACTAAATTTAAATGGCACAAACTGAAAGCACTAATACTAGTACTACTAGTAAAATCGCTTCACTAAGTCGAAAGTTATGAGGTCAAAATTGAGAACCTTTTTTGAAGTCGAATGAAAAACCTTATTAATTTGGTCCCCTGAGTCCGATCACCAGACTCACTCCCTGTCACATTTGGGACTCAATAAGCTTGATGGAAAGCGGACAGCGATAGCTCTGTCTACCCTTCAAGGAGTCTAAACTTACTAACTCTTTAATAATAATCTAAAAATAATGGAGTTCCATCAAATGATGTTGCAAATATCCAGTAAGATGTATGTAAAATATACCAAGTGTTCACTATTATAAAAAGGAGGGCCCGCATAACGGTCTAGGGTGTAGTAAATCATTTTAATAATTGATCCGGGTGGAAATATTCATGAAGTTCCAGCTGGAGGTGTTCCGGGTAAAAACGAATGAAAAATGTTTCAGCCTCTTTGGATACCGCCTGCACGAGTGACCGGCCACGTTCGCCTTTAATATATAGTTGATAGGGTTTTCGCAAGCTCAGTAGCGCATAGCTATTTCTGCATATTCAGAACAGAAATATTTTCTTACGGATTTTTTCGAATGTTATAGCGTTCATATTTCTTTGTATTTAAAAACGTAACATTAGCGAAATCGTCACCTGGAGTTCCCTTTCACTTCATTTATATGTACACATCTAGAGTGAACATCCATAAATAATATGGACATGGAACCCTTTTATGTAACTCACCAATGTTTCAATCATCGAAGTTGATACTCTTTTGTCAAAAATAATAATAATAACTTTATTTCAAACTTAAAAATTTTGCTCATAATTTTGTTAGTAAGACACTTAATAACTATGTTAGTAACAATACAATACATACTATCATCTTTGTTTTATATACAATTATTTTATATTCATTATTAATCCGTCTCATTTTCGTCGTATGAAATCTTTTCGTCTCTCTTTTTCTATTTCTTTTGTTTTGCCTTTATTAAAATAACCAACAATTGTTATAATGTGTTAGCTGGCAACACATGACACCCAGCGATTGTTATGCAAAATAACTACTTCCAATGATATCTTAATGATTTACCTGAACCTTATTGTATCTTTATCGTCACATGAACTTGGCATTGTAAACAATAGTTTAACTTTATTAGTTCCTAATCTGACTTCTCATTAATTTTGTATAAAGATTGTGAGGACGTGCAGTTGTGACGGTATTCGTTATAAATAATTCTTTGTACAACGTTACGCTGTCTCAATAAAGCGAGTGTATTAGTTGTTGGACTATTTTATTCTACGAGACCTACAAATTATAACAAATGATACAAGATATAAAAACAATACACGAAAACTTAAAAATAAATGCACAATAAAGATAACAGTTAATTACGACATTTAGTCATATGATTTTGTCATTTAGTTATTTCATTTTTTTAGTTTAAATTAAATAAATAACTACATGTAATGATAGTTGATATAATTTTTTGATGGTTCACGTCAATAGTCGAATGGTGTATTCGAACCTACGAGTTTACGATTCGCAGACCCTATACCATTAGGCTATTCAGGGCACTTCGAAATATGTTTAATAAAAATTGTTAGGGAGTCATAGTGTATGTCTGTCCCGTTGCTACATTCGTTAAACAATTTTCACAATCTAAATAGTAGCGAACTAACAATAAGAGTCGTTCTGCGGATTGGTGGGAATTTCTTTGTTAATCTCTTTTATAAAGTGAAATTATTTAAGCATAATGTATGTATATTTCGGTCATTCGAATTACTCACCAGGGGGACCCTTGTGTCGAGTTACCACCTAATAGAGGTTCAGGCTAAGCGATCTAAGAGCTATGCCACCTCACAATCCGGTGAAGCAGTAAAGGCCAGCTTCTCTGTGCCAACTGTGTTAGTTCGTCAAAAAAAAAGTCATTCGAATTGTGATATTTCTTATTAATCGACCCTTTTTTAGCCTTAAACTCAGTTTATCAAATCTAAAGTCGAGGTTTAATCAGATTTCAATTTTCAACTCAAATTGGGTGGCACATAGAAACGCTAGTCATTTCGTAGCATTGAATCACGCAAGATTAGCATCGCCCTTAATGGGGACTGTTTGTGATATGATTAATTTAGCCTACGACGGTCCTGTTTGTGTTTCTCGTTCTATATCTTGATCCTTATCGACACAAGGCGTCTAACTTTTGTCTCTCAACAACAATTTAATCTACTGCAAACCCTGAGGAACACTAAATGGCTTCAATAAATTGTTGGCTGGCAAAATGAAAGTTAACGATAGAACAACTCGTACGGAACTCAGGCATTTATGTCAATAATTTTAACAAACTATTAATAACAACTTGTATACAGGAAGATAACTATTCAAGTAACGAAATCAGGTTACCGTCTGCGAATCATTAATTCGTAGTTTTTTACATTTTTGGCGTGATATTGAGTTGTTCGTTCATTTCCCGCACGTACACTTATTGAAAATTAAGGGCTTATATGGTGTTCTCATTAAAATCGTTCCACCCAGTCGAAAGTTATGAAGTCTTTTTTTGAAGTCGGTTGAACACAAGCGACAAATATTTAGTATGCATGATTTCTTTTTATTTAGAGTAGGAGTGCACGATTTATATCGATATTACATAAAATGTCGATATAAGAACGCGATATATCGCTTCAATCCGATATTATCGCATCACCTAATATCGATATTTATATCCATATATTTCATCCGATAACCAAATATCGTATATTTGTTACTACACTCCTACTTTCCGTGATGGCAGTATTAGTTGTTTAATTTTATAATCTTTTTTGGAGCTACTGAAATAAAAACAAACGATTAGATATATTGAAAATATCGATTTTTTTATTATATATCGATATATTATATATCGCATATCATCCGACGATACGACATTACTATATATTATATCGAAAAATATATCGCTACATTTTTTGCATGAACATCCGTAATATAGAGGAACAGAAAAACGAAAGTTTAATCGGTGAATATTTTTCAATATAGTTGTGATTGCCTATTAGATTTTAAGAACCGCTTAGCTATCACTGCTTTGTAACAATGATGATAGATACACTTGAAAACTGTACTTAACAATAGATTATTGTTATGTTCTAGAACATTCGTTTGATGCAAATATAAAACGTAAGCAGCTGCAATGCAAGAATAAAGAATTCTTGAATTTGCATCGACGAATAACATCTCAGTTTTTAATCTTCTAAGATATTCCGTAAATTCCTTTTATATGGCGGTATACGTGTCTGGGAATAAAATTCTGAAGAATGAGGGAGAATTTTCTCGCCAGAGATACTATAAGAGGTACAGTTATCAACACCGTCTCATGGTGTTTTCATAAAAATTTATGCAGGCCTCCTTTGTTGTTGCGAAATTGAGCCGAAATAAAAAAGTCAAATATATCTTTGCGATGTAAAAAATTGCTTACTTAACCGCCATCTTCTTATAAATGGGGAACAATTCAAAAGAATAAGAATGACCTCAATGAATTCATAATTTCACAATTTGAATAACAATGGTTAGCAAATTAAGGGATGAGACACAAAAAGTATAAGCGATAAAGTACAATCAATTTATTAATCATATTTTAAAAAAGGCTGCAGGTGAGGAGAGACGTCGCACTTGTTAAATATGTGTGCTGCGGGGCTGTGTTTATCACCCAGAAGTGCTGGCCGCGTTACAGTTTTGGACGCCTGACAATTACGTGTGCATGCGCCGTCGTCCACCGTAATTCCTACTGCCTGTCTCCAGGACTAATTTATCCAGGAACTCTCCACTGTCGCGCGCGATTGGGTTTGTTAGTACCATCTCACTGCACATTGATATATTTTGTTGCACAGAGTCTGTGTTTATCGAAGCTGCCTACAAATACGTAGAAGGTGTTTGACTCTATTATATTTATATATTATTGTCAATACATCAAGCAACTTTTTATTTGTTTTAATTTTCATAATATATATTTAACTAAGTTTTTATAACATCATATTGGTATTATCTGTAACGGTGTTTTAATTTTTGTTGATTTTAATAAATAAATAATTATTAATCGTTTTAGAGTTGAATTACGACATTTAAAGTTATACGTTCAAATTGGAGATGAATGCATGAAAATGGATGACCAAAATCAATCGACCTATGGTCAGTATATCCTACAAGACTGTCCTGAAGTAACTGCTCTCAGTGAGCCAATTCGATCCATTTTAAATATGATTTCAGGGCTGTGGCATTGAATTTTGCGACGTTTACCCTGCCATATGGTATATAATCTGTGTGTGTTAATAAATAAATATTCTATTATTATATTTAAGAAAAGAAAGCTAGCAATATTTCCTTTTTTCATAAATATTACTAACATTCTTGTAAACCATTCCAACTAAGCTTAAAAGCTTGTGCTAGGAGATGGTTCACGTCAATAGTCGAATGGTGGATTCGAACCCACAACCTAACGATTCGCAGACCGTACCCTAAACCATAGGGCTATTGATGCTTAAGGTATTGGACGTGCAGAAAAGATTAAATACGGTACTCTCCACAATCTTCAGAACTTTGCACTCGAGGTGTTGATTCCTGACTCTACGATGGCTTGTCCTTGCTCTTCAGTCTAACATTACCCTCAGGCTTACAATACATTACATCATACAATGACGCAGAGATAAAACGCAACCTGGTCAGTTTTGCTGAAATACAGTCTTTGAAAATCCTTTATAAATATGTATGTATAATTAGACAGAAATATACTCAACTCACAATTGTTACGTAAGGCTACCATTACTTTTTTAACTGACTTAAAAAAGGAGGATTTTCTCTGTATGTTATTTTTTATGTTATTTATCTCTTAACTTTCTACTGGGTAAACCGATTTAGATGATTATTTTTTTTATTTGAATCATGCATCTACAAGAAAACATAAGAAAATCTTAAATTTGTACTGCGCGACAAATTGACGAATAACTCAATATCAAGCCAACCGATGTTCATTTTTTAGTTGGAAAGAATGTACTACAAGGTTAGTTTGATAAGAGTTTGGTTGGGTTCAGATTAATTCTATTTCCTAAAATTCCTACGATAATTCGGAAATACAAATAGGGAAATAGCGTTTTTATGATATACCGTATTTTACGATTTGAAGTCGATTTTTGTTTTTACTCGTAAATATACTTGTTAAGATTAGTATTAGATAGATTTATAATTGACCACTACGATGACGTGACGTTAGTCAAAGCATGACGTAAAGGAATTCTAGTACTTTATAAGAAAAATGCTTACAAACTATTTTAATTAAAATTAATGTATTTTATATACGGAATTTGGATCATATGAAAATATAAAAACACTTACATCGCTACAATGTAAATATTATTTTGAAAGGTTGGCAGGTCGAAGGTAACCTAATGTATTGTTTGTGTAGCTAATGGCTACGGAGCTTAAAAATAAACCAACGAGCCGAAAACTCTCTTCCGTAGAACGCCTAAATATTAAAAGTATTTGTAATATTATTCCTGACATAAAATAATTAAAAATAAATTAATAATTTTTTCACAAAAATAATAATAACATGAAAGAAATTAAAACGACGGAATAAAATGTTTAAAATAGATTGTAAATACAACGGGGAATTAAACAGAACAGAACGAAACCGAACGCAGTCAACCAAAATGTTCAAAATAAACAATACATGTAATTTTTACATTCGCGACTTGCAAAAAAAAAAAGAGTTACAAAAACAAAAACAAACTAACAAAGCTCCGAGTTACGCTACAAACCGACTTTTACTCATTTTATGCTACTTGGAGCCAGGATACTTTTAAATGGAAAGATCCCTATGCGGGCTTATTAATGGCTCAAATAGTGCCCTCAGTTGCATTAAACAGTGTGTGTGTTGCGAGCTCTTTAACCGCTCAGCCTGAGACTTAAAGCTGACCAAAAGCGTTCAATGTGATCAAATAATCTCTAGTGAAAAAGTCCATATTCAAATTTACAGTTTCGATGTGAACATTTCTCATTGTGAATATAACGTAACGACGACAACCTTCAAATAACCGTGATAATAATTTTACATAACCATCGCTTAAATTTATAGCCACCAGGATAATTACCACATGATAATATAATTAATAAGTAGTTATATAATTAACGAGTAAGCCATATTAAATTATTTAATCTGATGAATATTAATTATCATTACTTCATAGAGATAGCTGAGTATATCTGAATCAAAATATGCAAATATTCACGACGATTTTCCCATTCAGGACAGTTAGTTTCTTTTTGTTGCCAGGTTGGGGGAGGGGAAAATCTAAATGGAAGGCGGTGGTCTCCTTCTACGAGTCAGTAATGGCCCAGAAGGAGACCGCAGAACGCGAACGGGATCGGCCCTCTCCCGATCCCGTTCGGCGATGGCGCAGGCGGGCCGGTGCCGGCAGCCCTGTAGTTCTGGGCGCTCAGGAATAAGACTACCGTATCCCCTGCCTGTCGTCCACCAAAGTGGACCCGGGAAGAAGGCGACATCGGCTGGCCCGTGTCGCCTTGCGCTGCGAGGGCACAGGGGGGGAGGGAGTAACCTCCCCCCGGGACGTCCTCTCCTTGAACACAGTGCAGAGGGGCTCCGGTGCGTTCCACGTGAGATCCCGGAGCCCCTCGTCATGCCCCGAGGAAAGGGCCACCGGGGAGGTTTTAGTGGGTAAGATTCCCACATAACCGCCGCCTTCCCCCCAGAAGGCGGGGTATCTTTGTGAAGATTTCCTCCCCGTCAACAAAAAAAAAGGGGGAAATCTTTAAAAAGAAACTCGGAAGGCGGGGTTATGGCCCTTCTTCGGTGTATGGAGAGGGGCTCCGTGATCTCCAGTGGAACGCACCGGAGCCACTCAGCACTGTGCTCTCGGAGAGCTCGTCCCGGAGCGAAGTTAATCCCTCCCCCCCTGTGCCTTACAGGTAAGGCGGCACGGGCCAGCCGATGTCGACTTCTTCCCGAGTCCACTTTAGCGGACTACAGAGGCCCCCACCCTTGTCGCCCAGTGAGGGGATACCGTAGCGCTTATTCAACGAGCCCAGAACTACAGGGCTGAAAGTACTGTGATTAGGCTGAGGATGACAAGTAATAAGCAGCTTGTCAGCTCTATGATTGTGTCCGCACAACTTTACATACATCAATGTTTAGTCCCGGGATTATCATTAATGGCAGACAATGTAGGTCTAGGCAAACCAGGTGAATAAATTGCACGGACCTAACTCACGTCTTTTGTCTTTTTCACATTCATTATCCTTCTTTGCAATCCTGTTTCCATTTTCTCTCTCTCTTTTAGTCCTGTCAATAAGTCACATGTAGCACTCTTAACCACCGCTGTAGCCATTTTACCCTTGCTAAAATAATGAAATATAAGCCCTCATGTCCTTTAATGGTTTCAGCAGGGTAGACAGAAACAGCAATAGCTGTCCGCTTTTCGACGAGCTTATTTTGTAGCATATGTGACGTGTGACAAAACAAAAACTTATTTGTACAAGGCAGCTGGAATTTAAATCCCCGGTCATAAAACAGTCGAATTTGAAACTATAAAAATAATATTCTGTCTTAGATTTTGGATTATCAGAAATTATTTATAAAGATTTATTCTTCTGTTATAAGAACAGCTTAAAATTTGAGAACGTATTAAACTCGGGAATGTATACAAGGGCATTGGACATGAAAAACATTGTCTAGGGAAACAAAGGTCAAAGAAAGCTCAGGTAGAGCATCATTATAATTTATTAAAGCTACAACACGAAAAGGCCCTATTCCATTGAGATATTGTAACTTTCATTAGATGCTTTGTACGAAGTTATAAACAATAGATATTTGACCTTTATTTCTATTTACGTTTTATTTTACCTTTTGCGTACCTTTCACTGTCTAGACTTTGTTAAAGCCTTAAGTGATATCACAAATGTTAATATGCTTGAAGATATAGCCAAGTTTCGGCTTAAATGTACTTAAATTATGACCTTAGAGACTACTAAGTTACTAACATTACTTCAATTAACAATGTTAATAATTTTAACATTGAAACTCTAGATTTCAAATCAGCTATGTCTTCTTTTACCTGAGTGTTTGTCTCTTCCGATTTCAATAAATGAGGAGGTTGTCAATTAGTCTGTAACTATTTAGTATTTTTCATTTTAGTCTCTAATATATAGAAAAGACTAAAAGAACCATAAAACTGTAGTTGCTTAAATTTGTGCCCTTTTATTGTACTTAGGGAAACGCTAAACGCGTACGCTCGGAGGGCCGAGTTATTGTATAATTTAAAAAAAATTGCTTAGTATTTCGGACTTGCATCGACTAAAACCACAATCTTATCATGTCTGGTGTATTGAGCTTACATTGTCACAAATTGTATCTAATTTTAATCAACAATGGAATTACAATTGTTGTCTCTATCTATCCGTAAAGGGTTAAAATAACTTGAAAGGCATTATTTGCAGTCCCTGATAAAAAATTATAGCCTTTGTTAACCTTCAACGCTTAACTTAAGGACTCAAATAAGTTTGAAATCTCAATAAACTTGAGTTATGGCCCTCTGAGGATTTACGTCTGTGGGATTGACTATTCGTTAGGCCATTCGTGAGTAAAGGGCCTCTATTAAAGCGGCTGTATACTTCAGTAATGATGTTATTTACTTCAATGGAAAAAGGTTTGAGGCTCCTTGTTTTATGGACCAAGAGCATTCGATGAATTGTATAATAAAGACTTTTGTTAGAACATACATTTAAAGATTGATTTTTCATTTCCTTACTAATTCAAAATACATTGTCCAATTCGACTAACTAACACAGTTGGCCAGAGATGCTGGCCTTTACCGCTTCACCGGATTGAGAGGTGGCATAGCTCTTAGGTCGCTTAGACTGAATCTCTTAGGTTCGGAAGGCGCTGGTCTCCTTCTGCGAGTCAGTAATGACCCAGAAGGAGACCGCAGAACGGGATCGGGAGAGGGCCGATCCCATTCGGAGATGGCGCAGGCGGGCCGGTGGCAGACCGGCCCGCAGCCCTGTAGTTCTGGGCTCTCAAGAATAAGACTACGGTATCCCCTGCCTGTCGTATAAGGCGACTAAAAGGGGCCTCGGGTTCACTGGGCGACAAGGGTGGGGGCCTTTGTCGTCCGCTAAGGTGGACCCGGGAAGAAGGCGACATCGGCTGGCCCGTGTAGCCTTGCACTATGAGGGCACAGGGGGGGAGGGAGTAACCTCCCCCCCCCCGGGACGTGCTCTCCTTGAGCACAGTGCAGAGGGGCTCCGGTGCGTTCCACTGGAGATCCTGGAGCCCCTCGTCATGCACCGAGGAAAGGGCCACCGGGGAGGTTTTAGTGGGGGAACCTCTTAGGTAGTAACTCGACACAATGGTTCTACCCGTGAGGGGTAACCTCGGCTTGGACGGTTACTATTTTACGCGTTTGCAGTCCGTATACTTTTAGATCATGGTTTTATAGAATTAAGTATCGTAGAAATAGACTAAGATGAATTAGGGGGACTAAAGATCCTGAGTCGTCCACCAAAGTGGACCCGGGAAGAAGGCGACATCGGCTGGCCCGTGTAGCCTTGCACTATGAGGGCACAGGGGAGGGAGTAACCTCCCCCGGGACGTGCTCTCCTTGAGCACAGTGCAGAGGGGCTCCGGTGCGTTCCACTGGAGATCCTGGAGCCCCTCGTCATGCACCGAGGAAAGGGCCACCGGGGAGGTTTTAGTGGGGAACCTCTTAGGTAGTAACTCGACACAATGGTTCTACCCGTGAGGGGTAACCTCGGCTTGGACGGTTACTATTTTACGCGTTTGCAGTCCGTATACTTTTAGATCATGGTTTTATAGAATTAAGTATCGTAGAAATAGACTAAGATGAATTAGGGGACTAAAGATCCTGAGTCGTCCACCAAAGTGGACCTGGGAAGAAGGCGACATCGGCTGGCCCGTGTAGCCTTGCACTATGAGGGCACAGGGGAGGGAGTAACCTCCCCCCCCGGGACGTGCTCTCCTTGAGCACAGTGCAGAGGGGCTCCGGTGCGTTCCACTGGAGATCCCGGAGCCCCTCGTCATGCACCGAGGAAAGGGCCACCGGGGAGGTTTTAGTGGGTAAGAACCCCACATAACCACCGCCTTCCCCCCAGAAGGCGGGGTATCTTTCTGAAGATTTCCTCCCCGTAAACAAAAAAAAAAAAAAAGGGGACTAAAGATGAACAACAACTAACATATTATTTTAACTAACTTGTTAGTATATTACTCTTTTTACCGCTGAGTGTATGAGTGAGAGTGAGCTTCGTTTTTGTTTCTTCAGCCACTTCATCTCCCAGCACCAACACTTCTTGAAATGTGTAATAATGAGTTTATGTATGTACATGTACAAATAGAAGGGAAATAGGATAGGTAAAATGTGCAGAATGATCGCCCAAGTTATCTGCCGGTTCCTCACCATAACGGTTGATAAATACAATACAATATATTATTTCTTTTTATAATTAATAAAATTAAATCACAAATTATAACTGCGCTATTTCGCCGTTAGAAAAAAATTGAAGGCGACTCGAGCACTCGCTGTACGCAAATAGAATTCTTATTAGAAAATAATTTTCAAAGGAGGTCCTTGTTGTGAATTAAAAAAAAATCCCGTTTTTCCACTTTGCCAAGCTAAATTCCCAATTTGCCTTTATCCCGGCGAATCAACGGAGTGGCACAAAATGAGTAGGTACATCAAAGTAACGTTCACTATTCCCGTAAATGTGTAAGTATTATAAAAAGGGATTGGTTCGACATAAAACGCAGTCGGCTTAGAAACGATGGCTGGCTGAGGCCCTCGACTTATATCGTAAAGAAGGCCCATGGCCACTAAATCATATAATAAATTATTGAACATGAAATATTCAAAACGGCAAACGTACGGCGCGTGTGAAACACAGTGGAAAATATGTTTTCAAGCCGATTTTATCTCTTAGCTCGACGCGTTAATTCAGTGTTGTGCTCTCGGAGCTCCATTGAGCTTATACGATGCTAATTGACTGTTCCGTATTGAATGCTGCTTGTGCATTTGTAAAGGTACTAGATCTGAGCTAATTAATATTGTTTATTTTGATTTTATCTCTATATAAGCATGCGGTAAGGAGCATTAGAAAACTAACTTTACAACTTTAATGAATAAGAGCTTCTCATTTTATAAGTTAAAGCCTTTACATATATGTATATATGTCCCACTGTTTTGCGCAGGCCATCTCTGTAAACAGAGTATAAGAACATAGTCCGCCACGCAGCCCTATTACGGTTTGGCACACTTGACATGTCTTATAAAATCTTCTGACATCTAGGTTTTCTATAATGTAGGCAACACTAAGTACTAAAATTTAATTAAAAATACTGTACTATTCAAGTTTACGTACGAGTAAGATGTCCTTTTTCTTTAAGTTTATGTTTTTAATTAATTATAAAAAAATAATAAAAATATTTTATTTTATTTTAAGGATATTTAACTGTCTATCATGCATAATTTATTTTAGTTAGCTAGCGTGATATTCAATATCAATCAATATAATCTTCCGAGATATTCAAACTTTCTTAACCGACCCTTTATTTTTGCTCACGGCAATATTTTCCTTTGCCACTGAGCGCATGGCAAATCAGCACATAAAATTGCAAAAACAAAATTATTGGTGCCAGCACCGGGCATCGAACTCAGGTTGCTAGCAACTTGAACCAATCGCCCGGACACTGAGCTACCACGGCTATCGCCGCTCTCATTTTCTAATTTTTACAGAATGGGAAGAAATTCAATTATTAGGACTAATTTGGGATTGTTCCGACAATTCTGTTACGATCACCGACACTACTTATTAAGACCTATTGTCTTAGTATTGTTGTTGTTCTCACAAACCAATATAACTCAAGTTGTCGGAGGCGTGACAAAGGTTTCAAATCTACAGTCTTCGATTATTGTTGTGAACTATTACTTAGCTTGTTTTGAAATGGTTAAAAATACTAAAATAAGCTTTCACGTTCTTTTCACCTAGCAGGGTAGATAGACATGCACTCCTTTCGCTGTCCCCACCGAGCTAATATCACCAAATGTGGTTTTGCAGCTTCAAAAATGGATTAAACTACTTCTTTAAGATCCCTTAATTGTAAGCACACGAAAACACAAGTAAAAATAAACATAGACTAAAAATAGATATTTTTCACCTATCAAAAAGTAACTTTAAAAATAAAATCATGTACTTAATCTAATTAAAATAAACACTAAAATGTATAAGAACGTAATCATGTTTGACGCTTGATAATTTAAGTACATACATAACTTAGTAAACTTAACTTTCATAAATTGTTTCTGATAATGTAGTTATGCAACTGTAGGCTAATTTATCGGGTTTTTATTTGTTTATATTTTCTTATGTAACTGTGTGATAAAATTAACTGTTGTATATATATAAATATATGTGTACTATACCTTTCTCTGGTATTATAAATAAATAAAATAACGATAGTTAAAATGCCACAGGCTGATAATGAATATTACCGAGGTAAAATTCTTCAATAACGTAATCGCCGATCATAAATCGATTACTCAATCGCCCGCGGGGACGATAAATTGAATTTTAATTCTTGATTTTAACATCAATAAGCTTTTAAGCTTAAAAGGATTAATAAAAACGAGTACTCTTAATTAATTTGGTAACAGTTATAACGTTCGTCAGGTGTGCTAAAAAGCATCTCAAATTGCTTTTATACCAATAAATGACATTTGACAAGTTAAATCATCAAAGACATGGAGAGATTATCAGTATAGTCATTAGTAGGAACAGTGCTGCTATACCTTTCTCTCTTCTACATTCAAGCGGGTACCTGACGCGGGATAAACAGTTACAGCTGTTTTTCACCCAGTCTATTCGGTCCCATGTGGTGGTGAGGCTACCGCCCTTACACCAAGCATAGCATAGGTCTTTTTGTATCCAAGAAATCTCATAACGGAGAACGGTAAGCTAGCTATCAAGCTGTAGACATCATTCAAATCTGAAAGAAGCGCTGTGCTTCGTCTTACATTATTGCTACTGCTAAGTACGAAAACTGAGGTGAGATGAATACCAGCGCTTATGCTGAGCAGTGAACCCTGTCTGTTTAGCTTTTGTTTTATACAAAAGAATGCTAACTATATTTCTTTTTTCTTATTAACCATTCCCACTAAGATTAAGCTTGTACTAGGAGATGGTCCACGTCAATAGTCGAATGGTGGATTCGAACCTACGACCTTGCGATTCGCAGACCGTGCCCTTTTTGTAGGTTTTTATAGGTTATTATTTCACTCACTTAAGATGGGATCATGATCAACACTTGCTTAGAAAAAATAAAAAATAACACCAAGTGAAGTGGCTCGTTTGCCAGGAGATATTTCTATAAATATTTTACTGAAATTAATAAATAATATTATTAACTACACTATTTATATTCCTAAACAATTACATAAAATTGAAAGAAAAAACCGGTATTACCGTAATAATAAACATAACAAAACACCTTAACCATTTGCCATTTACTTATTAAATTCATTTTAAAACTAAATTTAAAAAAAAAATCCACGTCAATTACGAGATTTCCCTTTCAACGAAAACGTTTCGACGGCACGGGGGCATATTTTTAATTTGTCGTTTGCTTAGAATTCGGGTTTCGAGAGGGCGCTACGGAAGGCGGGCGGGGGTGTAGGGCGGTTGGTTTCGGCGAGGCAATAAGTGCCCCCTTTTATTTCACCGGCACTTTAACTCGGGTGCACTGATTTGATAACGCCGTTTGTTTCAAGAGCCACTCGCGACCATCATTCTAAGAACGGTTTTTTTCAGTAATAGAATCCATTACAAATTGAAAGCGTTTAATTAAGAAAAGAGGAAGGGCTCAATTACAAGTGATGAATTCGTAGAAAAATCCTTGTCGAAATATTAAAAAATATCCTTTAAAAAAATATCCTTTTCAAATTTGTCAGAATTTTCCTAAAGTTTTAAAATGATATTCTATATACTGTGAAATATTTATTATTTTATTTTTATTTCTTAACATTGTTAGAAGTATTAAATAAGGCTGCTTTTGGATTTTACCATTCAACTTAACTAAATTCGAAACATATTTCCTGTACTTTGTAATTATTACTAAAATATAAAAAAGATAAATCTACTTAATCTAATCCTTTAACCTCAGCGAGGTAGACAAACAGCTTTCGCTGTCTGCCTTCACCAAGATTATTAGGTTACACATGTGACAAACGATGAGCCTTTCGCCATACCGGTCACAAACTGTTAGCAAGTGATTTTTTGTACTTACAAAACGGCAAATCATTGGTACAAGCCAACTACGATTCCAACCCGCGACATCAGACCAATAAATAAAACCTTTTAGCTACTACCATTGCTTGAAAATATAGTGTTTTAAATACTCTGAGCATGTATTTATGTGTGTCGCTTATATATTAAAATAATCATTCTATATAAATGTGTGCATACATAATAAGCTTGCCAACTGCTGTCTATTCCACTAAAAAAGCGTTCAGAGGACGAGAGTACTTATATGTTTGGAGATTCTCATTTTCTTCATATAAATAAGTAAATAAAATCTAACCCACGAAGTAAATAGATAGCGCAATCGTTATCCAGTTTTCAGTTCACCCTTTCACCATACATACGCCAAAAACTCGAATAAGTTTTATATTTACACTAGCGTACCCAGCCCAGTAGATTTTGCTTTATTTAAACATAGATAAATTAATGAATTACAAAAATTCTTTATTATTTTTAATCCACCGTATCGATTTTTAATACTTCAATTTACTCTATTGTACTACAATATTGTTCACAATGACATAAATATACACAACGCATGTGTCATTACAAATTTAGGTTATAAAACAATAAAATATCATCATTGTAAATAAAAGTTTACCACGCGCTCGGCGGTGAAGGAAAACATCGTGAGGAAACCTACATGTCTTAGAAAATTTTTCTACGACATGTGAAGTCTGCCAATCCGCACTATGGCCGCGTGGCGGACTATGCCCTTATACTCTCTTTACAGAGAAGGCCTGCGCCCAACAGTGGGACATATATAAAGGCTGTAACTTAAATAAAAGTTGTATTTGACAGATCAATAATAGAAGTGCTCCGTCACCAAACTACACGTCAGGTCAATCTGAAGATTCCCTGAAAGTTTCATTGAAATCGATCTAGCTGTTTCGGATCCTATACGGATCAAACACACACACATTCTTTTTATATATATGGATAATGTTGGACGTCTAGTTATTAGGTTATCACCACAAGCATTAAGCCCACATTTGTAAAATATTTCGAGGATTATCTTATGATAAGACAAGATTAATTAAGTACATTTAAAATTCATTACACACGGTATAAGCTACAAGCTCAACCGTTCAATGATTCTCTAAGTCAAACGACTGCAAATTCTGTGCAAAAATAATTTTTACCCTGCGGTTCCTGAACGTTTGTTTTAGGTTAAATCCAATTTGCAGGTGAACGTGTCCGTGTATGTCGAGTGCTAAACGCGTTTGCGTTGGTGTGGACGTGCTGTCGGTTGGTGATACGCACTTTTTGTTTTCAGTATTCACGCTATCACAATTAGAACAGACAGATATATTTCAACTACACTCGTGAGCAAAAATAAAGGATCGGTTAAGAAAGTTTGAATATCTCGGAAGAAAAAGACGCTAGCTAACTGAAATCAATTGTGCATGATAGAAAATAAATATCCTTAAAATAAAAATTTAATTTTAGTGAAAAATACTGTATTATCCAAGTTTACGTAAGATATCCTTTTTCGTTTAAGTTTAGGTTTTGAAATGAAATATAAATAAATTAATAAAAAAATATTTTTAAATATAATTAAATATTTTTAAGCTATAGTTAATTCAAAACATCACGAAAAGCAGATGGTATTTTTTAATATAAAGTACAAAGTTTTTGAAGTAAAACTTTTTCACGCGCGCTAGACTTCGGGAGTAAGTAGGTGAATGCGTTGCAATAAGTGTGATCCCGAGGTTAGAAAGTTGAGAGGGAGATATAAGTTAGTGAAGATAGAAAGATAGTTACGTTTCGTATATCTAAGACACAGTGCAGGCCTATTATCTATATAACACTGTAGGAAGCAAGCAAGAGTAGTGCGCGGGCATAATTTCATCCTCTTTTGAACAATCGTGTTTACATTATATTTTTGTGGATCTTTATATATTATACGTATATATAGATAGATATGGGTAGAGAAATACAAGATAGAGCTAAATATGTGCTTCTGTGGTGTGGTCTAAACAAACTCGTATTTATTATCTCTCAAGTTAAAGTTCAGAAACGACGTAACCCCAGGAAGCTACACAAAATGTATATGAATATTGACTGAATATTTGTCCTCACACTTCCCTTACAAACACAATAAATTATTGCTATAAAAAAAGGGTACAAAGAAAGAAGACAGTACAATTTCAAATAAAGTTGAAACCAATATTGATTACGTCCATTTTTCTAAGCTACGACAGCTCTAAGTGTGCACAACTAAATTATGAGAAAACTGTTGCTAATTTTGTAGTGATCGAGGGAGACTGATAATTTTTTAATAACGAATGCTAGCAATATTTAAAAAAAACATTACTAATAACTGTTCTAACTAAACTTAAACTTGTGCTAGGAGATGGTTACGTCAATAGTCCAATGGTGGATTCGAACCGACGTCTTTACGTGTCGCAGACCGTACCCTAAATCATTAGGCTATTGATGCTTGGAGAATGGTTACTAAGTTATTAAAAAAATGTTGTATCAGTATTATAGTATCAGGAAGCTTCCTCGCGTATCAGTATTTACTGGACAACGCTGGTCCGTCCGCCCACTCAGCCCTCATTGAAAATATATTAGTCTTTAAAGGAAGAAATTTATACGACAATTATGAGGTCATTTGTAACCTTTTCTAAATTTTTATTCACCTTTAATCTTTACTTATCGTCGTTAACTTAATTGTAACAAAGAAGCATCGATTTCCCAGTGACTTAATTGTTTAGGGTTGTTTGACCTAAGCATATACCATAATGTAATCTATCATTCGATTTGTGAAGTAAAACGCAATAACAGCTGAAACTTATACTCGGTATAGCAGGATGGGCTGACCCCCAGACTTAATATCCCTCATCAATCAAGGAATTGTATACAAATCCTAGGAAATGTGTAATAATATTTTTTTTATTATAACACTTATTGAAACAATCGGGTAACAGTCATACCGTAAAATATGCATTATTATTATTATATAAAATAATAGCACGTCGTATCGCCGCAATAAAAAATAATCACGAGAAGCCTTTCTAGCAGTTATTTTTGCCGTAGAAACTTCTTCAATTAACTCTTAATAATTTTTATCTTCAATAAAAGCAGTGTTTTTAACGTTTTTAATATTCTTAATGACGCCAAAGTCAAATTTTAAAGTTTTAAGTCAAAGTCAAAGCCAAATTTTAGGGATTACAGACATTTCCTAGGAATTGTATACAATGACGGATTACATATATTTCCGTTAAAATATACATACATACACACAATAGTTAAAAAATCTACATTTCTACATTTGATTATGAGAAGACAGAATGTGTCCAATAATACATGTATTCGGAATCTATATAATACAGGGAAAAACGCGTATCGCTATCGTACTAAATAGAAGTTCGTAATCTCTGCTCATCCCTTTGCATTACGATCGTGAGCTTATATAATGTCGAAGAAGAAAATATCTGTATGCAATTTTTTTTTTTATGTCTTTAAACTAGCGCTTGACCATGATCCCACCTGATGTTAAGTGGTGATATAGTCGAAAGATGGTACCCGCTAGTTTAGTAAGTGCCTATTCACTCTACTCTTGAAGGCGTCAAATATGTATTCAATTTCGTAATGAAGCCGATTTAAAAAAAAACAAATGTTCGAACACGTGTAGCATTAACTTACCTGTTAACGTAACATTTTCGTCCCGAAAGCTGTTTATTGCTTTTCCTTTTCGCGTGTATAACATTTAAGTCGTAGCCAACACTGCAGTCTTTTGGCGGTTTAATTAAATGGTATCTTAAGACTGCATTGCAGAGACTATTGTTCCGCGTAGCGTGCGACACGATAATTGAAAATACCTCATACTTTAACATATCACCAATATCTAAAAATGGCTATTATTAACACGAATATTTCAGAGTAAAAAAAAACTGTAAATCAAACGATAGATGAATCATTAAAGGTCTACTAAGCGCCCTTTTAATTTCGAAGTGTCATAGTTACATTACGAAGATGTGGCGCCGATGTTCTTATATTGTGTTATAATTTGTAGGTCTCGTAGAATAAAATAGTCCAACAACTAATACACTCGCTTTATTAAGACAGCGTAACGTTGTACAAAGAATTATTTGTAACGAATACCGTCACAACTGCGCGTCCTCACAATCTTTATACAAAATTAATTAGAAGTCAGATTACGAACTAATAAAGTTAAACTATTGTTTACAATGCCAAGTTCATGTGACTATCAACTTAATTATTAATTATGAATTAAAGATACAATAAGGTTCAGGTAAATCACTAAGATATCATTGGAAGTACTTATTATGCATAACAATCGCTGGGTGTCATGTGTTGCCAGCTAACAATTGTTATGTAGTACTTACATAGTATTGGATTGTCATAAACCTACCAATATTTCGATCAACAAGCATGCTTCCATACTATATTTTGGAAGAGGACATATCTTATCATAGGAGTTCCCTGTTATGTATTAGGAACTCAAAGTGCGCTAAAAAAATTAAAAATACAAACGAATTCTGAACCTTCTCTTTTACAGTAGACATGTCTAAAAAAATTTTCTAAGCAATAGTCAGCCCCTGCATGTTGAAAACTTGCAGCATAGATCTAGGTCTTAAGTCGGATAAATACCAATACCATTAAGTGAGCTGCCGTACTATTTTTTTTCCGTTCCCCAACGTGTGTGGTAAGGGACCTTTATTAATTATATATTACATACATTTATATGTCTATACTTATAGTATTTGCTATACACTTTCTCTTCTATTACATATATTTACTTATTTTTATTTTTCATTTATTTGGCGATCTTGGAACATATTTTCATATGTACCTAAATGCTTCCTTTTTATCTATTTATTAATTTTATTTACAATTTACTTTCAGTCAAGTCCGGAATATTTTGCTGCCTAATTTTTTGCCTTATATGTAGTTCTATATCCGTCCTGTCGCTGCCGTATTTTGGGCACTTCGTCAGGATATGCACAACATTTCCTTAGCCGGGTGTGCTATTGAGTGGTGTTGGATCATATCAGTGTTATACAACATCTTTTCTTAACGAAGTTATATACTTCTCTGTATGTGATGTGAGACCTAATTCACTGGTTTTCTTTTTTTTTTTTGTTAACGGGGAGGAAATCTTCAAAGATACCCCGCCTTCTGGGGAAGGCGGCGGTGTTGGGTTTTACCCACTAAAACCTCCCCGGTGGCCCTTTCGTCGATGCATGACGAGGGGCTTCTGGTCTCACGTGGAACGTACCGGAGCCCTCTGCACTGTGCTCAAGGAGAGCACGTCCCGGGGAGGTTTCTCCCTCCCCTGTGCCCTCATAGTGCAAAGCTACACGGGCCAGCCGATGTCGCCTTCTTCCCGGGTCCACCTTAGCGGACAACAAAGGCCCCCAGTCGCCCAGTGAACCTGAGGCCCCTTTAGTCGCCTTATACGACAGGCAGGGGATACCGTAGTCTTATTCTTGAGAGCCCAGAACTACAGGGCTGAATTCACTGGTTTTCTAGATTATCCCTTATGGTAAAAAGTAAACTTTCCCATTACGAGAGTACACACTAAACTAACTCTCTGTGAGCTTAATTATTGTTGAATATAATTGAAATTATTCATGTGTTAAGATGATAAACCTATTAATAGACTTCTAGCATATTTAAAATGAACCAAATAAACCAACATTTGAAGTCATTACAAAAAAGATTCCGGAAAATCAGTCGCAAACCTGCTTGTTTTCATACCATCAGTTTATAAGTTGCATTGTAAATAAATATATCTAATTAGGGCACAATGACTGTAATTTTCTAGTGTTGCAGTTGGTACAAAAAAGAGCGTGTGATCGTGATCCTTGTATTGTATAGGCCGGCTAAGGTAGTAAAAATAAAAAGTCGACTTCAAATCAAATGTACGCTAAAAATTATTGTTTGCGTCGATTATCTTAAAATTGGGAACTTAAGTTTGGCAGCAGCAGTGCAAGTAGGTAAATGAGTAAATTAAAAAAAACAACGTGTTTTTTTTTAATTTGCAACCATTGCATTGAGGATTGAAACCCAACATAACTAACCTAACCGACTAAATCCAAGACGCGGAGTACCTTTTAAAGATTCCCCGCCGATAAAATAAATAAATATTGGTAAAATCTTATCTGCAGGTTATCATCGCCATGTTTGCATATATTTTTGTAGTAATTTCAAGCTTGTGTACTTCAAATAGCGTATGTTAAATTAAAGGTCAATTACGTACGTTTATTGTCGTTTTAACACAAACTCCGCCTCGGGCATAAATTAGACCGTTTTCAAAAAGGTAATCCCATGTACCCGTGATCGCGTGTATTTTACGACCCTTTCATTAAATTTTATTTACTCTATCCCTGTGTGAAGCAGCGCTTACTCAAAGTAGTGCTACACCTTTTCATGTCATAACATTTTTATCCCATTAAAAATAGTTGAGCTGAATGGTTTTCATGTGGACATAATATGTGAATTTTAATGATATAAACTTTAATATATTAAAACTTTAATGCGTCACTAATTTAATTGGCAAAATTAATCACAATTTTGTATATTTCAGCAAGGGATTGTGAGCTACCTTGCTCAACATCGTACACAACATATTTTATATTTTACCATATTATTAACAGCAAAACATCAAGAACGTTAGAGGTAATTTATTACTGACTTTGTTTCAGAGATTCACTTTTAAAGGGCTTCTTCCAGCATAACTCACTTGTTCTAAACTGTACACTAATTGTCTACAGAGAGAGTCCTCTCCTTTTTATCCTAAATTATTTTTATTCTAGTATATGCATCTCTTTCAAAGGCCGAAGCGGAAACGGCCTTGGTAGCCGACAACCGATAAAAGTACTTTAGTTGACTAAACTAAAGTACTTTTATATTAGTCAGTCCATTAAATTTATATATTATAAGATTCAGTAGGACCAACTGTCGCTAACAATAATATTTTAAACTAAATTGGCATTCAGTAGGACCAACTGTCGCTAACAGGATTAATAAATTTCATTATACACTCGTGAGCAAAAATAAAGGGTCGGTTAAGAAAGTTTGAATATCTCGGAAGATAAAGACGGTAGCTAAAATAAATTGTGCATGATAGACAATTAAATATCCTTAAAATAAAATATTTTAATTAATATATTTATATTTCATTAAAAAAAACATAAACTTAAACGACGTTACGTTTTCAGTATTTTTAATTTCATTCTATTATAAATATTTTATTTTATTTTAAGGATATTAATTTGTCTATGATACACAATTTATTTCAGTTAGCTAGCGTCTTTATCTTCCGAGATATTCAAACTTTCTTAACCGACCCTTTATTTTTGCTCACGAGTGTACAAATACAAATGAATCTAAGCCGATAGAATTTATAAAAAAAGTTTTAATCTGATTTTTATTTCCACTTTTATTTTACATTAACTTCAAAACTTCTTTTTTTTGGTTTGTTACCTCATAACTTTCGGCTGGAACTGAATTATTTCAAAGTGGTGCTACCAGTGTGGTCCCATATCAATTTGGTCTCGTTTTGAAAATGGCATTCATGAGAAAACCATGTCTTAAATTTGCAATAAGTAAGCGCGCGACAAATGGACGAATTTCAATCGGATTCAATTTATAGGAAGTGATGTTCTTCAAAGGTAGTTTGATTAGAGTTTGGTTAGGGTCTAATGTTTTTATTTCGTAATTCGTAATATTCTTATTCAATTTGAAGTCTGTTTTTGTTTTGTGTTTCACTCGTAAATATACTTGTAATATTTTTTTAACTTTTAAAATGCTTTTATATATTTAATTAAAACAGAAAACAGTTTTATTGAACAAAGATAGTATGGACGTTAAAAGAATCTTCATTTAACAGTAATTAGCATTTTTATTCTTTTCCTACACAATGCAGGCAATGCTTAAATGACTTGGAAATACAATTGCTATTTGTACCTTTTTTTCGCCTGGAAAGGCACAGAATATTGTGTCACATAACAATTATAGCATATACTAGCATATCTACTAAGTCATGGTATAATATTTTAATTTGTGTTAGTTGTTGATAATTCATTTTGTGGTTCAATTGTGCTTTACCCTTTTTGGTAAACTTTGAAACTGCTTAATGCAAGGTTTTGATTGCGATAGCAATTATTATTAGGTATTTTTTTATGGAAGTAGGTGGCAAACGAGAGTACGGCACACCTGATCGGCTAAGCCGTCAAACATATTTTTACAATATTACTTCTCCAAGTCAATGTCACAATCGGATGACTATCACCAACCTATCCATGGTAATACAGAAGGCAAGAGAACAAGAGGCCGGTCGCCAACACGATGGTTTGACCAAGTAAAAGGTGCCATCTCCTCTTCTAATCTCTACAAGCTATTGAGGGCTGCCTCGGACCGAAGCCGATGGAGGCAGATTGTTCACTTGAGGGGCTCTAGTGACCACGATCCTCAGAAATGAGGGTACGACAAAGAAGAAGATTACCATCCACCGGACACAATAGACTATGTAAGCAATAGACCTAGCCACAGACTTTTGCTAACCGTAGTCGTAGAAGCCAAATATACCAACATTATTGGTTTACCGATTAAAATCAGCGTTATGGTAGCCTTGCGATAATACGTGTTGATGTGTCCAGTGTTGATACTGTCCTATTTGTTCGTATTTTATTTCTTCAACTGTAATCTATTTATTTTTCTTTCCTATTTAATGTGTGTCATATTTTATATGTTATGTCTTTCTATATGATGGAGACGTTTATGACTCGTAAGGTCGTTTGCAACTGTAATTGGAAAATAAGATAGATTCGAAATACTACTAAAGTCTTGTAATATACACAGATAACTCATCGTAATAGGTACGAATAGAAAAAGTTTGATCACTTAACTGCCTCGTTAAAAACAACTAATCAATAAGCGTCGCTATAGTATTTAGAATTTTAATGTTAGTTGAATTATCTTTGTTTACGATTTATTTATAACAGTAAATACAAAGCAGCCGTGACCTTTCCCGTCTTTAATTACTCATGACTAAATAACGGCTTTACACTTCAAAAAGACTATGCTTGTCTTACCTAGACTTATCATTAGATTTTAAAATAATTAATTACTAAATTTGCTAGACAATATAATAATTTATAATTAATTAGACAATTGATAATTTATTTCTTAACTTAAAATGAAAATGTGTATAACTTCTGACGTCTTATAAGTATAACGTTTACTTCAATCTAGAGCAATGTGAAATTCAAAGAATCAATAACCAGAAACCTAGCAACTTTATGAAGACTTAGATTCCATTCCATTTTCTCTACATCGCTGTGGTGCCGTTTCAGAAAATATTTTACTTGTGATTGCGAAAGTTGCAAACAGTTGACTTTCAACGCGAGTTTTTCTGGCGTGATGTATTGCAGTGGAACAAAAGCCGCTCGCTGTAATACTTCCGTTGGGAAATTGACAATATACAAACAACAGAGTTTTAAGCTTGATCATTATTAAAATTAGTATTAAAATACTGAAACAGATAACTTTTTTACTTGCTTGAAATAATTCCATGTATTAAGAGAAAACAAACAAAATTGAATGCTTAAACCTGCAGTCTTAAAAAAAGCACAGCTGAAATTAGCAGAAAACAAACCTTTAAGGAACCATAAACCATAAAAAAATAAAAAGGACTGAAGACATATACTAGATAACGGGCAAAGCTCTGTAGTCTGGGCTCATAGAAGGCTACTGTATCCCGTGCCTGTCGTAAAAGGCGATTAAAAGGGGCCTCGGCTTCACTGGGCGACATGAGAAGCACTGCGCTTGCACTGCAAGGGCACAGGGAGGGAAAGATTAACCTTCCGCTCCCCCGGGACGTGCTCTCTGAGAGCACAGTGCAAGGGGGCTCCGGTGCGTTCCACTGGAGATCCCGGAGCCCCTCACCATGCACCGAGGAAAAGGCCACCGGGGATTTATATAATGAATGATGATTACTAATATATATGTGTAGTAATGAATGATGATTATTTATATATAATTTTAGTGGGTCAAAACGGACAAACCATGCAACATAATAACAAGAAAGAGAGAAGAATGGAGTTGGCTAAAGGAAGTCTTTGGCTTAGACTACCAAAGCGCAAATTGTAAACTAATGGCAACTATAAAAGTCCTAATAAATTGTATGACGGCTATTGGTGAAGGACCCCTCTACCATTCCTCATTTTATCGATCAAAATTTGGTTTACAAACTTTCCTTATTGATAACATACTAACTTTGATTAACTATAAACCTATTAATAGGTCACTATGGAGAAAATCGATCACACGAACACCATTACGGGCAGTAAAATATTTAAACTGGATCATGATCAAAACGACCTCGACACAAAAATATAACAAAGTCATTAAAGTACGTTGTTAACAGTTAGAACAAACATGCTTGAATGTATAACAGAATGAAGATTAATTGACTAAAAATGTATTTTGAAAGAAGTTGTATGTATTGGAATAGACGTAGAAGGTGAAAAGAATGGAATTAAAATGGCTGGAGTGTAAGAAAAGGATGCTGATGATATCGCTTAAAACTTTCCCCAGTAGAACGTTATGAGATAACTAACACACACAATTAAGAACCTCCGCTTTAAAGTTGGTTGAAAATGATTTTAATATTACCTTGTCCTAACTCTTAATTTGTTTTTTAAAGAAAGATAGCAATATTTCTTTTTTAGAAATATTACTAACATTCTTATTAACCATTCCAACTAAGCTTAAACATGTGCTAGATGATTCACGTCAATAGTCGAATGATGGATTCGGGTCCACAACCTAACGATTCGCAGACCGTACCCTAAACAATTAGGCTATTGATGCTTCGGCGACATCGGCTGGCCCGTGTCGCCTTGCGATGCGAGGGCACAGGGGACGTGCTCTCCTTGAGCACAGTGCAGAGGGGCTCCAGTGCGTTCCACGTGAGATCCCGAAGCCCCTCGTCATGCACCGAGGAAAAGGCCACCGGGGATTTATATAATGAATGATGATTACTAATATATATGTGTAGTAATGAATGATGATTATTTATATATAATTTTAGTGGGTCAAAACGGACAAACCATGGAACATAATAACAAGAAAGAGAGAAGAATGGAGTTGGCTAAAGGAGACCTTTGGCTTTGACTACCAAGACGCAAATTGTAAACTGATGGTAGCTATAAAAGTCCTAATAAATTGTATGAGGGCTATTGGTGAAGGACCTCTCCACCATTCCTCATTTTATCGTTCAAAATTTGGTTAATAACTTTCCTTATTGATAACATACTAACTTTGATTAACCATAAACCTATTAATAGGTCACTATGGAGAAAATCGATCACACGAACACCATTACGGGCAGTAAAATATTTAAACTGGATCATGATCAAAACGACCTCGACACAAAAATATAACAAAGTCATTAAAGTACTTTGTTAACAGTTAGAACAAACATGCTTGAATGTATAACAGAATGAAGATTAATTGACTAAAAATGTATTTTGAAAGAAGTTGTATGTATTGGAATAGACGTAGAAGGTGAAAAGAATGGAATTAAAATGGCTGGAGTGTAAGAAAAGGATGCTGATGATATCGCTTATGTGATATCGCTTATATTATGAGATAACTAACACACACAATTAAGAACCTCCGCTTTAAAGTTGGTTGAAAATGATTTTTAATATTACCTTGTAATATTACCTTAAAAAAAAACATATTAAGAATTAGGTTCTTAATATGTTTTTTTTTTTTAAAAGAAAGATAGCAATAATTCTTTTTTTTTTTCAGAAATATTACTAACATTCTTGTTAACCATTCCAATTAAGCTTAAACTTGTGCTAGGAGATGGTTCACGTCAATAGTCGAATGATGGATTCGGACCCACAACCTAACGATTCGCAGACCGTACCCTCAACCATTAGGCTATTGATGCTTCGGTTCGGTTGGTTTTAACATGTACGAATGTATTCATTTTGATACTCGATATTAAACAAATAATGACTACAACAGAAGTAATTAAAATGACTTTTATCCCAATTCCCGTTAAGAATGTGCCAAAGAAAAGTGTTTTCTATTGCGAGACAAATGACAAACCATAGTTGTTGCACAAATTAACGGTTGGTAATATTATGGCAGGATAAGAGCGGAAGGAAACCCTAGGTTTTCGTAGATGCAAAAAGGCAAATGTGAGCTTCCTTACACAACATCGCACATAACAGTTATCATTGATAGATTTTAGCAGAATATCAAGAGTTTTGATTGAAGGCGAGACGTGATTTAATAAATAATTACTGCATTTCCTTCAGAGGTTCACTTGTAAAGGGCTTTTCCTCCAGCTTAACACACTTATATTAAACTGTGTACTGTACATCTACAGAGAGAGTCCTGCCCTTTTTTATTCTAAATTTCTAGTATAATTATCTCTTCCAAAACGGAGGTGGGCGGTCGAAACTCGATCGGAATCGCGGACCTAATCAACTAAAGTACTTTTATATTAGTCAGTCCAACTTATTCCAATTCATAAGTGTATTTTAAAGATAATAATATTTATTTATGCATTTAAACAAAATCAGCATATAGTAGAACTAAATGTTGCTAACAAAAGTATAAAAAAGAAGGAACACAGTATATTATCCTTGCAAAATTGGAAAATTCGATAAGGGGTATTCTTGTATTACCTTTAAGAATAAAGCGAACAGACAGCTTCTAAGCTAGCTTGTACCTTCCTAGGCTTCGCCTTGTATCAAACGAGATTGAAATTAAACGTAAGCCTATTTCATATTAAAAAAAAATTACAAAAACAATTACTGGTAGCATACTAAATTGAACCCGCTAAATGAAAATAAAAATTGTTCAATCCACGATCTTTGATTATCCTACACCGACATGCCAATCTTTCCCTATATATGTCTTAAAAAGTAAAAATTTAACTCGTCCACCAATTTCTATCACAGCATTAGGGGAATATCTTTGTAATGTAAATGTACCTAATGAAAAGGGATAAACCTTGTTTACCGGAAAGTTTTAAAGCTTTTCGCCTCCAAATTAAGTTTTAATCCTTATTGAGTTGGTGAAATGTGTGCCTGCGAATCCTTTTAGAATTTATCTTGTGAGAGAAACGATGGCCCACATCCCGCGTAGCGGCGTGTTTTCATTACGGATTTACTCGAAGTTCGCGCCAAATCCGAGCATCTGCGCCATTCCACCTAGAGGATATTTTCTTTTCCTCTTTCGACATGCGATCTTGACGACTGGCTTTTGTGATTTAAAAAGATTTGCCGAGGCAAAACCGCTTACCGTTACGTCGATATACGACGTGTTTTGTCGATAAACGAAAACGATCCTATTTGCGACTACCTTGGCACTACGACGGTAACGTACGAAGATAAGGACTGTAACACTACAATCATTACGTCAATAGCCATTTCGTACATCTTACTTCAGGAACTATTTGTACGTTTTCACAGCCTTTGGATAACGTAATCATCTGTAAGTATCTGATTTACAAAAAGTAACAACTTATATTTACATGTCCCACTTCTGGGCATGGGTATCTAAGAATATAACTGTGCCTGTATTCCGTCTGAATAGAAATATTTAAACTTTTGTCGAAGTACCGTTCTATACATATATTGCAGATCTTTTCAAAGAAGACTGTATCAATCTATTTTAACAATAAGCTCAAGATGCTATAATAGGTTTTCTATGTTTTTAAATATTTTCTCGAAATAACTATTGAAATGTATAGTTTGGTCCCTCGTTGGTCGAACACACTCTTGAATGGAATAAGACTATTTTCCTTGCAGTATGACGATAAATTCAAAATACTATTGTGCATTACATGTTCCTTGAACTCAGTTGAAAAATGAAGAGTACAGTGTACGAACATTTTAGTTCTGTAATTCGAAGCCAAACAAGAAGTAGAAGTTTCAAAGTGGAAATGGAATTACTGAAATTTGAAAACTATGTTAATCTGTGGAAATGTTTGTCGGAGTATCTTAACTCGGGCAAGAGGATTCACTTCAATATTTTGACGCGTGTGAATTGCTGCTCTATGCGCTACTGATGTCTTAATTTTCTATTATACTGATTTCGAAACTAGATACTTCTAATGTATTTGTAATTGTCAATTTGATTGTTCTGTTTTCTTTTAACTGTTATATTATCATTATCAAAAGATTTTGGCTATACAATTGTAAAAAAATTATATTTTTTTAATTCTCAAATCTTTAGAACTTAAGAGAGATGGAGAGGATGTACACACTTACACTTGATACACTTCAAAAACTCAAAATCAGCATCGATTAAGCCTAAATTTTGGCTTCAATAATTGTTCTCATCTATTTCTTGCGTCAATAGCATACCTGCGATCACGATAAAACAGCTTTTTAACAGTCATTATGAATGGCGTTTTTTACCATAATATTTTTTATGGTAAAAAAAGACGTCGCGTTAGGGTTACTATACAATCAAAAAAAATGATATATTCGCAAGTATATTGAATTCTTTCTTTCTTTTTATTTTCTTGCTTGCATCGTCTATGCTTTGTTCCATCTCATCCATACAAACATAACGTGCGACTGTCAAGCGTGTCAGGGTATATATGTAGCTAGCATTATACCAACTAATCATAAAGACCTTCAATTCACACTGGTCTTCTGTGCGGTGTATGGTTCCTATTCAGCGGAGCGGTTATGTGTCACCAATGTTATGTATATTGTTTAGCATAGTCCCTAGGATACGAAGACATTCAACGTAACAAAGGACATTAGTGTTTAGGTCAATATTTGTACAATGGTCTAACAATTAAATATTGTATTGATTACTCTCAAAAACATATGTAGACTTGACTTTTTTTATTTTGTACATTCGATAGTTTGTCTCTCATACCATTTAAGAGTCTGGTTGAGGATTGGTTTGAACTTCCGACTATAAATAGGTCGTCAAGTTAAATGCTTATCCATTGGGCTATTGTCTAGTCTAGGGTCTTGATCTACTTATGTTTGAAAAAATATCATTCATACTCGTTGTTACCTAACTAATCCGTTATTGATAATATTACGTTTTTCCTGCTTAAAAAGTAAACATGTTTGATATGTGACGTGACTAAATCACTGTCAAATCTTCGTTTTCAATCGCCCTTATCGATGATAACGGTCTCTGTGGAATTGTAAGCATTATGAAACTACGAATTATTAATGATCAGCAGGTTAGTAACAATAATAAACATCTTCCACTGGAATTATTAAATAACTTATGAATCTGTATTTTACCTTAAAATAAGCAGATAAAGAAAGCAGATAATTCTTTGTAGTGATAACTAGACAGCCTATTGCATGCCATTTACTTAAAGCCCTTGATTCTATTATATTACTTTAACAACAAACCCAAAATGATATCCAATGTTGTCTTATTTCAGTATAAAATGGATACATGCCTTTTCCATCAAATATTTGATGATAACATAAATATTCGTAACCCTGGTATTTTGATGAATAGGAAGATAAATTCATGCTAAAGCATATTTGTACTAATTCTACGTCTACCAGCTTTAGATATCGGATAAACGGGTTTTACATAGATAATTCTTGCGACACATTTGAAGCCATTGTAGTTTAATCGCATAGTCATTTTCAGTATATTATAAATAAGACTTCAAACACAATAATGACATATAACGATATAGTTAATTCAATGATCGGATTATATGACAGTATGATATAAAGAAGGGCACGTGAAATCCTTCGTGTTTTCTAATGTAGCATCAGTTAAATAGCACTAACAGTATAGGACTCCTAAAGAGTGTATATGGTAAATTTAAATGCAGCGCTTACCTTCAAGAATATGGCCCGAAATACTGATAATACAGTAAAACACTGAGTTAAAATACAATCCACTGAAGCAGTCGTAAAAAGTAACATAAATAAAACATCACGCTCATTCACATGTTTTATTATCACTCTTGTTTATCGAATTAATGTATTTATTTACATTACATGCATTGTTATTAAAAGGTAAATAGCAACGGGGCACTGTACAAGTGAACTCGCGTGCAACCCGTCCGCCTCTCGCAACGAGGCAATGGACACTATGTAGGGTTGTTACGGGACGTGGTTTTAATGAAGGTTCCTGGTATTATGGCGCAGAGGGTGCGGGCGCGACGTCACGCGGCGGCGGTGCGACTTCGACTGGGCGGGCGGGGGCCCTGCGCGCCGCCCGCCCTGACGTTCTGGGACGCCGATACAAAATTAATACTTGTTTTGCTAAGAGCGATCTCGATTTGTCGGCCCCCAAATTTGGAAAGTTTGATCTTGTTAGCAATTAAAGTTGTCTTAATATAGCGAAGAGTTTCATCTGACTCGACTAAGCCCGGAGCAACTTCTGTAAGCGCTTATTTCGAATGGAAGTAATTAAAGTTCGGTTCGGTTTGATAATTCTGTTTTCAATAATAATTTTCTTATTTAGTTCCAAGAAAATACTCTTTAAGATAACAAGGAGTGACAATTGAGTGTGAGAGAGGAGTGAGTCGCAATGTTCTTTTACCCTATTGGGGTCGTAGTGCTATAATAGCAGCATGTTTGCCTTTTAGGAATAATTCGAAATAATATAAATAAGGTTAAATAAAAATAAGGTGAATCGAGAATTTTTTTGTTTTTTTTTTTAGTTTTTTCAGTCTGCGCCATAATTACTATTGAATACGTTTGTTTATTTTTATTTTACGAACAATGTTAGACTTTTATTAAAATGTACTGTATTAAAAATGACATAATGATTACAATCAATGAGAAAATGGATATGGTATTAAACTGGATGGACAGGAATAAATTCCACGTTTAAAATACGTCGTAGTCGCGTATGTACCTAAACGGTAAAAGAAATTTAGGTTTAAAAATTTGGTATAAAATATAATAAATTTTGGTATAAAAAATTATTTACTAGTTCATTTATTTTTGTATTCTTTTTTTAATTTAAATATTGTTAATTTTTTTTTTTTTTTATAATTTCTAAGCAAGTGCTTGACTACGATCCCACCTGATGTTAAGTGGAAATGCAGTCCTGAATGGTAAGGCGCACTAGCTTAGTAAATGCCTATTCACTCTACTCTTGAAAATACCCACATTGTAATCGGAAGGAAAGACAGACGCGGGCAAACTATTCCAGTCTTTGCTGTACGAAGAATGAAAGACGAAGCAAATCGCTTCGTTCGGGTTTGAGGGATGTTCACAACAAAAGGATGAAATCCCGCAGTGCGTCTAGAAGTCCGATGGTGGAAAGGGGATGGGGGAATTAGATCATGTAGTTCCTGAGCACACTCTCCAAAATGCAATCTGTAGAAAACCGAAAGGCAAGCTACCTCACGCCTGTGCTCAAGACTGAGCAGGTCGGTTTCAGCTGCGTCACCAAATAGCCTCTTAGCCTGCCTTTCCACCGAATCCAATGCTGCGATAAGGCATATAGCAGCGTCTGGCCAAATGTGACAGCAGTATTCTACACACGACCGGACTTGAGCTTTATAAAGTGTTAAAAGCTGTCCCGCAGAGAAGTACGGTTGCACTTTGACCAAGATCCCAAGTTTTTGCAGCTATCTTAGCCTTAGACTCGATGAATCGTCCGTAGTTTAGGGTCGGTGAGATTTCAATACCCAATAACTGAAGACGATCAGTGAATTCCACAGATAGATCCTGGAAAGTAGGAGCCAAGGTGTACTGGCTCCTTTAGCGGAAAAGAAACACGCCTGTGTTTTGGCGGCGTTGAATCTCACAAGATTGGCATCGCCCCAAGTGGAGACTTCCTGTAGTTTGAGATTCATTCGCTCTACCATGGCTCTCCTTTGGGACTGTACCTGATCCTTGTGGCGTTAGCACCCAATTGGTAACTCTCTACAACTGTGCTGTCGTCTGCATACCCAAAGATACCGGGTTTGAGCAGATCGTTTATATGCAGCAGAAACAGAGTTGCAGAGAGAACAGACCCCTGAGGAACTCCGGCATTTATGGCCATTATCTCAGACGAGCAGCCGTCTATGACTACACGTAGAGACCGTTCCTTCAGGAAGTCAGCTGTCCAGGTGACCAAGCCAGGATAGATGCCATACATTGGAAGTTTGTTGATGAGGCTAGCGTGCCAGACCCTGTCAAAGGCCTTCGATACATCGAGCGAAACAGCAAGTGCTTCACCGTTGTTCTCGAGAGCCTGGCCAAAGAGATGAGTGGCGTGTACCAAGAGATCTCCAGTTGACCGGTTTCGGCGAAACCCGTACTGTCGGTCGCTAAGGATGTCATTATTTTCTAGGTATGCCACAAGGCGTGCATTCAATATACGTTCCATTATCTTACAAATAATGGAGGTAATCGATATAGGTCGATAATTGACAGGGTCGGCTCGGCTACCTTTCTTGGGCACGGGTTGCACGTTTGCAAGCTTCCAAGACTTATGCACAATTCCAGTCTTTAGGGAGAGACGGTACAGACGTGTTAGCACAGGAGACAACTCGGGCGCACATGACCTCAGAACTATCGCTGGAATGCCATCAGGCCCATTGGCTTTGCTCACGTCCAGACAGCGTAGTCTCTTAAGTACCTCTTTGTTAGTAATATGTACCTCTGGCATAAAGGTATTACAGTGAGGTAAGGATGGTGGAACACTGTCGCCGGGGTCTAGACGTGAGCTACGGAAAAGAGATTTGCAAAGAGATCTGCCTTCTCCTTTGCCGAGTATGCCAGAGAGCCGTCCGGTTTAACCAGCGGAGGCAGTGAGGACCGACAGAAATTAGCTTCAACCGCTTTGGCAAGAGACCAAAAAGCTCTACTACCAGATGGCAGGGCAGAAAGCTTTGTACCAATATCTTTGATGCGGTCAAAGCGAGCCTCTGTAGTTCCTTTTAAAGGCCTTGGCGGCTTGGTTAAAGGCTTTCTTCTTTGTTTTGACTTCCGGAGATTTGCGGTTTCGAGCATCAACCCAGGATAAGTATGCCGAATGCTTAAGCTTTTCAGCTTGGACGCATTCAGCGTTAAACCACGGTCAGCTTTGCCACCAATGGGTACATCAGCGTGAGGAATAAAATATTCCATGGCTTGATTCACCACATCGGTTATAGCTTCTGCACATCTCGACGGGTCTTTGGAAGAAAAGCATACCTGTCGCCATGGATAAGATGCAAAGAAATGCCGCATCTCGTCCCAATCTGCTAACTTGTAACGCCACATTCGCCGGACACCTCGGACATCGAAATCCGGGGAGAATGGGACGACACAGATTTCACCAGACAGTGATCAGAAGTTCCTAGAGGTGAACCGACTTCGACAACGTACCTATCTGGATCAGAGGTCAACAGAAGGTCTAGGCAATTAGCTGAATGGCCATCCACATCCGGTACCCTAGTGGCCTGCTTTACCAACTGAGAGAGGTTATGCGTTAGAGAGAAGTTCCACGCCTCTCTCCCAGCGTGGTCAGTCTTCTGGTATGGGTATAACCAATCCTGGTGACAGGCATTGAAGTCCCCAGAAAGACCAGCTGGGCAGAAGGATATCGAAGCTGCGCCGCATCAGCAGCCTCACTTAGATGTTGAAACAGCCGACTTGTCTCCTGGTCTCCTTTGTGCGAACGGTAGACACAGGCGTAATGGATCTTATCAATGCCCGTATCTACCATTACCCATAGTGTAGAAATGTTGGGATCTTCAAGGTGACGAAGACGCAGGCAGCAAATGTCATTACGGACATACACACAGACTCCGGCTCGAGGGCGGAAAGTATGCTCCAATGTGTATCCAGGATAGTTGAGGTATGCCGTATCAAGAGGACTCCGAATCTGCGTCTCCGTCAGGAAAAGTAAGTGCGGCTTTTCAGTCTCGAGGTGGTGGTGGACTGCGTTGAGATTACAGTGCAAAACCTCGGATATTGGTAAGGTGCACTTTGAGAGAGAGGAAGTGCAACCGCTGTTGAGACTTACTTTTCTTGTTGTTACTTTCATAGGAGAGAGTGAATAGAGATGAAGGGTGGCAGTTGAACGAGGCAATGCGACGTAAACCCAACGACGGACTGAAGGTTCTGCACTTGTAGGCGCTTGATCTGGAGACTGCGGGGACCCCCGAACCCCAGGGATTGCCATCGGGTCCTCTCATCCGGTCGCCAACCGGCACGATGGAGCCACCCTGGGATTTTTCGCAGCTGGCGGGGCAGCCTTCACAAGTGGCTTTCTCACTACTTGGGCCCCCAACTATCTGCGGTCGGCCAGCGGATAACCGTGCTTCGGATCCCGCTACCTCCATGATCAAGTGCCCAGTACGTCTCCAACAGTCACATCGTACTCGGTCAACATTCGCAATGCTACTGTTCAGACCCAACCTTCAAGGCTTCATCAGGCATCATAACGGAACACGACATAAGTCATTTGGCGGTATGGTTTTGTCCGATGGGTGGTAACCGAAAGCCTGCAGCCGAAGCCTACCACCGGAATTTGTTGCTTGTTTAGCACTACCCGGGGCACGTGTAGGGAGTCATTATTCAAGTATATCCTACGGACGCCCCAACGCAAGCAACTTTTTAAAGTGTTGCACGTTAAAATAAAATGATAATAATTTGCGGATAATGTAGTTGGTAGTGCAGTTACATATTTTATTTCTATTATGTCTTTTATAATTTCATTTGTGCTATTGTTTATTGTCCCAAATAAAGAGAAAAAAAGAAATGAGAAACGTGCATCTGTATGTATGTGTACTAATATTATTTTTATTCACGAGCAACCCCAAAACGTATCTAAGTTATGGGCGATACCTGTGGAATAAACCTGTGTAACATTTGGAGGAGAGCCCACAGCTCAATTTTATTAAACTGGAGCAATCCCAATATTTCGCAAAACTTTTGCTGGTATTGAGGGAAAGTTCCATTTCCTCCTTTAAGGAATGGAGATGGACGCGCGGATCGCTCGTTTGCATTACATTAAAATATATTTGCCTCTTTTGTAAGATTGCTACAAACAAACGTTCTTTATTTCTTACTTAGCCCTTAGTCATCTAAAGATTTCGTCAAATTAAGTGTATATAAATAAGAATAAATGAAAAAGTAAATAAAACCACTCACATCCTTGACCCAAAGGGGTAGGAAAAGATCATTAATTTTCACATTGCATAAATTTGGACCACCTTTCTCGCTTCTACCACATCCATAGATCTACGCATATAGTCTCGCTGTGGATCTATGGATCTATGGATTAGGAGTAATCAAATTGTTGTTTAATATTGACATATTTGACCACAGGCGCAATTGTTTCAGAAGGTCTGTAAAAATCATATTATAATCATAGTAATTTAGTAAACCGTTTGCCTTTCGTTGTTAAAATGCGTATGCTGATCTCTGTCTACTCCGCTAGAGTTAAGAGAACGTGAGAGATTACATAAGTTTTATTATTTATTTAGAGTCCTTTTTTCATTGTTATATTATCTTTCGTAACGACATTTTACCATAGAAGATATTGTACCAAATGTATACTCGGTAATTAGTTAAATTTTCACTCTTCTGATTAGATAACGACAGCATAAAAATAATGTACATGATGAATTATTTTGTTTAATGAGCCTATTAAATAGCTAACCGAATAGCGTCCACATTTCGTTAGGTTTAACACGTTTTTTGGCTGAAATGCTGCGAACAAAGGGCACAGCACAAGCTGAGCCAACCCCTTTTTGTTTTTTTTTTTATTTTAATTTCTTTTATTTTTTTTTGTTGTTGTGTGTTTCTCTGTCTCACTTTTTTAAAATTGTTATGTTTCTTGGGCCGAAAAAATGTTTTTTTTTAAATTATAAACTAAATTGATGACGAAATAAAAATAGCATAAAGTACTAAATTTCGTATAGTACATAAAATAACTTTTCGTTCCGCCTGTAAGACAATATTTACTAACAGATTTTAAGAGAGTAAAACAGAATTTAGTGGTTTAAGAACTTATAAAGCTAAATGTATCGATTGTCTTCTTGAAATAAACTAAAGGACTATATCATGTATATGATTGTGATAGCTTCTATCCTTTCGTTGTTTTTCGTGCGGAAATGCCTACGCATACACGGCCTCGTGGAGACGTGGACGTAAAACCGCGAATCGACTTTAATACCAATAAGTTCCTTAACAGCTTCCGTATTAGCTAATTTTTGTACTCTTAATAAGAACAAATCGGTTTATTTAATACGTTAGTAATAATTTATCATATTTACCAAATTTAATAGTGATTATTCTGATTGATAATTTATAATTACCGGTTATTATATGTAATAAACGGATCACATTTACCGTTATATATACAACAACTATACAATTTTACTTAGCTTTAAATTGTCCATTTATCAGTTAACATGTAATCAAATAGAGTAAATACAACAAAGCTTTAAATAAAATTGGATTTTTCTTTTTCCTATTTGAAATATATTAATGGACGTGTTTTGTTGTGAGTTATTCATGCAGAGTAACAAGCTATACATCCTAACGATATTAAAATAATATTTGGGAACCGATTGTATAAGACATAAAAATAAAAACTTATTTATTGTATATCATTCTTCTATATTTCGAAAATGTAGAACGTATGAGAAAGGAGAGACAAGAAGTTTATGTGGAAAATGTAAGTTACAATGCCGTAAGCGATCGTAAACAGGTTACATTTTTTTTTAAATGCTTGCAATATTTCTTTTTTTTTAGAAATGTTACTAACATTCTTGTTCACGTCAATATTCGAATGGTGGATTCGAAACCACGACCTTACGGTTCGCAGACCGTACCCTAAACCATTAGGCTATTGATGCTTCTAAGGTGTTATAAGTTTTTTAAACTGATGAACATACATGCAAAGATGATCAAGCTACATGAATGATGAACATGTTTGCGATTTGCTTCGTCTTTCATTCCTCGTACAGCAAAGGACTGGAATAGTTTGCCCGCGTCTGTCTTTCCTTCCGATTACAACGTGGGTATTTTCAAGAGTAGAGTGAATAGGCATTTACTAAGCTAGTGCGCCTTACCATCCAGGACTGCATTTCCACTTAACATCAGGTGGGATCGTAGTCAAGCACTTGCTTAGAAATTATAAAAAAAAAGAGATAGAGACACAAGTTTTTTCAGTGGTTTAATTGACTTATCCTGGTTTTTAACGTTTTTGCTAAGTCAGCAAAATTAAGACAGGATAAGGTACCTACTAAACTAAAACAGGTTAGGTAAGGTCTGTGTAAAAATTTGAAAATGTAAAAATTTAAATAAAATGCTAAACAAAAAGCCCGTGCCTGTCATAGAAGGTGATTAAAAGGGGGTTCACTGGGCGACAAGAGTATAGGCCTTTGTCGTCCGCCAAGGTGGACCCGGGAAGAAGGCGACATCGGCCGTCCTGTGTCGCCTTGCGCTGCGAGGGCACAGGGGGGAGGAGTAACCTTCCCCCGCGCCCACGGGACGTGCTCTCCTAATAGCAGATCCCGGGAGCCCCTCACCATGCATCGAGGCCCTTCCGCCGGGGAGGTTTTAGTGGATAAACCGCCACCTTCTTGTTGTATCTTGTTAAAAATTTCCTCCCCGTGAACAAAAAAAAAGGTAAAAAAAAGTGTATGTGTGTAAATAAATATTATTTTTATTACATAGATGTGGGAGCGATAGAGCACACTGGACTAAACGTAGTCTGAGCGGTGTTATATTATCTCCATAACATCAAGATCATATAAGCTCTTAAGACTAACACAATACGGAGATGGTATGCAAGTAGGTCATTTGAATGTCAAAAAACAAAAATGACAAATTAGAAGTCCTAGTAATCAACCCTCATTAGCTTATTTATATATTTACAACAGACAAAATTAAGAGAAGGTGCCGTACACAATAAAAGATGACGTTGATCAGAATAGAGATTCAGGCTGAACGCTCCAAAAGTAAAAGTCTCTCTGTCTAAAGTAATAATCTAAAAAAAAGGTAAATGTAAAATTGTCCGCGCGGAAGCAGATTAAAAGGGTATATGAGGGCGCGAACGACCTGTTGTGTAACTGAAATCCCCAGCAGTGAGTTCAGGAAAGACAAATATTGTGACAAAGGCCTGCCAGACACGGGCAAGTTTTGAAGCGGACAGGCTAAAGCAAACAGTCAGAGAGGGGCTTGAGTACGTATTACATTACGAAGGACAGACGGGTGATAGCTTCTATCCTTTCGTTGTTTTTCGTGCGGAAATGCCTACGCATACACGGCCTCGTGGAGACGTGGACGTAAAACCGCGAATCGACTTTAATACCAATAAGTTCCTTAACAGCTTCCGTATTAGCTAATTTTGTACTCTTAATAAGAACAAACCGGTTTATTTAATACGTTAGTAATAATTTATCATATTTACCAAATTTAATAGTGATTATTCTGATTGATAATTCATAATTACCGGTTATTATATGTAATAAACGGATCACATTTACCGTTATATATACAACAAGTATGCTATTTTACTTAGTTTTATTTGTCCATTTATCAGTTAACATGTAATCATATAGAGTAAATACAACAAAGCTTTAAATAAAATTGGATTTTTCTTTTTCCTATTTGAAATATATTAATGGACGTGTTTTGTTGTGAGTTATTGATGCAAAGTAACAAGCTATACATCCAAACGATATTAAAATAATATTTGGGAACCGATTGTATAAGACAAAAAATAAAACTTATTTATTGTATATCATTCTTCTATATTTCGAAAATGTAGAACGTATGAGAAAGGAGAGACAAGAAGTTTATGTGGAAAATGTAAGTTACAATGCCGTAAGCGATCGTAACCAGGTTACATTTTTTAAATGCTGGCAATATTTCTTTTTTAGAAATGTTACTAACATTCTTGTTAACCATTCCAACTAAGCTTAAGCTTGCGCTGGAAGATGGTTCACGTCAATATTCGAATGGTGGATTCGAAACCACGACCTTACGGTTCGCAGACCGTACCCTAAACCATTAGGCTATTGATGCTTCTAAGGTGTTAGAAGTTTTATAAACTGATGAACATACATGCAAAGATGATCAAGCTACATGAATGATGAACATGTTTGCTAAGAGATAGTTAAAATATTTATATAGATAATTTAAGTTTTTCAGTGGTTTAATTGACTTATCCTGGTTTTTAACGTCTAAACTAAAACAGGTTAGGTTAGGTCTGTGTAAAAATTTGAAAATGTAAAAATTTTAATAAAATGGTAAACAAAAATCCCGTGCCTGTCATAGAAGGCGATTAAAAGGGGATTCCTGGGAGACAAGAGTATGGGCTTTTGTCGTCCGCCAAGGTGGACCCGAAGAAGGCGACATCGGCAGTCCTGTGTCGCCTTGCACTACGAGGGCACAGGGGAGGAGTAACCTTCCCCGCGCCCAGGACGTGCTCTCCTAATAGCAGATCCCGGAGCCCTCACCATGCATCGAGGCCCTTTCGCCGGGGAGGTTTTAGTGGATAAACCGCCACCTTCTTGTTTTATCTTGTTAAAAATTTCCTTCCCGTGAATAAAAAGGTCTGTGTAAAATATATGTATGTGTGTAAATAAATATTATTTCATCGATGTGGAAGGATTGAGCACACTGGGCTAAACGTAGTCTGAACGGTGTTATATTATCTCCATAACATCAAGATCATATAAGCTCTTAAGACTAACACAATACGGAGATAGTATGTAAGTACTAACACAGGTCATTTGAACGTCAAAAAACAAAAATGACAAATTAGAAGTCCTAGGAATCAACCCTCATTAGCTTATTTATATATTTACAACAGACAAAAATAAGAGAAGGTGCCGTACACAATAAAAGATGACGTTGATCGGAATAGAGATTCAGGCTGAACGCTCCAAAAGCGTGGCTCTCTTTTAAGTTGCCATAAAAAGATACTTTAAGCACTGTCTAAAAGTAATAATCTAAAAAAAAGATAAATGTAAAATTGTCCGCGCGGAAGCAGATTAAAAGGGTATATGAGGGCGCGAACGACCTGTTGTGTAACTGAAATCCCCAGCAGTGAGTTCAGGAAAGACAAATATTGTGACAAAGGCCTGCCAGACACGGGCAAGTTTTGAAGCGGACAGGCTAAAGCAAACAGTCAGAGAGGGGCTTGAGTACGTATTACATTACGAAGGACAGACGGGTATTCCTAAATTGCTTGCTATACGAGTTTTTATAGCGAAACTTTTTGTTTTAAAAAAATATCATAACATAAATTTTCTGATCGGGTTATAAGTAGTTTTGATCAATGTAAGACGTTCTACTTTTGAGGTATCAATATAACAACCTATTAAGATTGAAATTTGAAAAAAAATGAAACTATGTTAGTTAATTAAATAAAAATTAGTTTCTAGCTACATTTTAAGATTGAATAATCGACAATATTTAATCTGTGCCACTGTTTAACGCAGACTAAACGATACTAAATTTATACACATTTGGGGAAAAGTTTTGTTTGAGCTTACTGCAAAAACTACAAAAGGATTTATATTTTATTTAAATCATAAGATGTCGTGTATTTTGGAAAAGGTTTTAGTAAATTATATATTATTGATTACGTGTCTGGAACATATATTCTTTGGTTTAAATAATAATCTTTTTCTATGACAAATTCGTTCTATTCGTTGGCCACCATATCATATTGTTTATTTTATAATTTTGTTTGGGCTAAAGTTAAAAGTTAAAGTTACAGCCTTTATATATAGATATGTCCCACTGCTGGGCACATGCCTTCTCTGTAAAGGGAGTGTAATGGCTTAGTTCACAGCGCGGCTCTAGTGCGGATTGGCAGACTTCACTTGTCCTAGAATTTTCTAAGACATATAGGTTTTCTCACGATGTTTCTCTTCACCGCTGATCGCTATTGTTTATTTTCGGTTAAGATAAAATAAACTGAAAGAACTGCCTTCTGCAGATACAAGATATAATTAATTATATTTGACATTGGGAGAAGTCTGTCAATCTTAAAAAAAATCCTTATACATACATAGGTTTCGTCTCGATGTTTTCTTAATGGGCTGAGCGCATGGTCTAAGAAAATCAGCACTAAAACAGCAACAAACAAATTCTTTGGTATCGGCACTGGGGATCGAATTCGGGCTGTTAGAGTACTTGAGGCAACCGCCCGAACACTGATCTACCACGGCTCACTTTTTAGAGTAATTACAATTAATTTAGGAAAAGAAACATTAAACAATCGAACGTGAGTAAATGCATCTCTCACAGGAACGGGACATGTTATCGATTTTGCTGTACACAACCCTATATATGACAGTGTTGAAAATGAAGTGCTCGACGGTGACCAAAGTGTTTCATCAAACGGACAACGAGTTGACCCGATTCGTTTCGTCTATCCAATATGACCACGCCAATATAATGCGGACGCTACCGACGCCTGGTACAGACTGTGTGATTGGATTTTTAACAGTCAGTGTATTGGATAGGTACGATAGAAATGCTAGGTGAAAGAAAGAAAAAAAAACATTTATTTTCCTAAGCACGAAATATTAATAATTATTATTGTGAACTTTTGCTTGAGGCCATAAAGAGGCGATAGCTTAATAATTTACTTTCAAATTCCCCATTTGACTGTTGAAGATCTCTAAGTTGGTGTCGAGGTCAGTTAACATAAGGTAAGCTTGCAATTAAATTTGCTAAGGATACCTGAATCTTATATACAAATATATATATATGTATGTAAAAAAAAATAACATTTTTTTTGTATGAAACCTCCATAGACTCCATGACTTGTCAGTGATGTCAATGAAATAAGAAATAGAATATGTGACTTTACAGTTAGGAAACTTTTAATGTGGTTTCTTTGATTACAGACCAATACAAAATTATTCTTGTTTTTTTCTTATTCCTTATAAAAAGTCATATTATGTATGTAACTTATATATTGTTATATTATATTATAGTTATTGTACAGTTACATTATAAATACTAGCTATATCGACATTACAATCCAAAACAATACACGCCCTGCAAACCCTTTCCTTGATCCATTGAGGTAATCAACATATTATTAAAAAAATATTCACAATCTATCGCCTAAATAATTGTAAAACAATATTTAAGAATAGATCAACATGAATTTTCACAATATTTACACAAACCTAAACTAGACTCGATACCAAATAAATTTACTTATAATTACTTAAGTAATATACTGCTTTTTATTTACTGTTTATGACAATCACTCCTAAAGCGCGTACTACATTGAGTAGTACAGGGCAACGCAGAAAAAAGCGCCGTGGCAGCCTTGTGATAATACATGCTGAGATCAGCCTTGTAGTTCTGAGCTCTCAAGAATAAGACTACGGTATCCCCTGCCTGTCGTAGAAGGCGACTAAAAGGGGCCTCGGGTTCACTGGGCGACATGGGTCCTTTGTCGTCCGCTAAGGTGGACCCAGGAAGAAGGCGACATCGGCTGGCCCGTGTAGCCTTGCACTGCGAGAGCACAGGGGGGGGGAGGGAGTAACCTCCCCCCCCCCCGGGACGTGCTCTCCTTGAGCACAGTGCAGAGGGGCTCCGGTGCGTTCCACTGGAGATCCCGGAGCCCCTCGTCATGCACCGAGGAAAGGGCCACCGGGGAAGTTTTAGTGGGTAAAAACCCCACATAACCGCCGCCTTCCCCCTAGAAGGCGGGGTATCTTTTTGAACATTTCCTCCCCGTTAACAAAAAAAAAAAGTACATGCTGAGATGGTGTCCAATGTTGCCATCATGTTCTATTACTCCGTTCTTTTTGTCTGCATCTGTATTTTTTTTATTTAGCTTTCTTCTTTCTTTTTTAATATCATATTGTGTTTATATATGATGCCGATAAATAAAATGTTTATGTCTAATTTATTATTGTTTTTGTAATAGCCCTGACACGCGTCAAACAAATCTCATTGAACGTTTCGTCTGTGATGAGTAGTCGCTTACAAACAAACTGACATAAAAACAAAGCGATATGACCCGTCCGTCTGACGAGGAACTGTAACCGAACTGTGTTCCAGCGGCGTAATAAAGTTCTTCATGATCGCCAACGGCCGTCGATCTGTCCCGAGCTTTACGTCAGTTCAATATGAGGCCTACAATAATGCGGTCGGTGCCGCCTCCGTACACGATTAAATTTTTAACATTTCCTCGCGCGTATATCAATTTTAAAGGATATTAATATGCTTTTACAATATTTTTTTTCACCAATATTATTAACACTCTTGTTAACCATTCCAAATAAGCTTAGGCTTGTGTTGGAGATGGTTCACGTCAATAGTCGAATTGTGGCCGACCCACGACCTTTCGTTCGCAGACGGTACCCTACACCATAAGGCTATTGACGCTTAAAAGTGCATCCTCTCCAATAAAAAATGAATCATGGAAATCGATTGGATTGAGTTATTCGTCCATTTGTGGCTCACGTGCAAATTTAAGACTTATATGGTTTTCTCCCATGCCCTTTGATCCCATTGTCACTATTGGACCAAATTTAATGGGTCCACACTGACCAAATCTGTTTACCCAGTTGAAAGTTATGCGGCAGCAAACATAAAAATGCAGATGAATTGCTCCTCATAATATAGTAGGTAAAAATGGAAGGAGTTGGTATTGTGGAGCCCCGGCCCAGAGATACGAACAGTATGCAAGCTGGCCACCGTCGTCCGTTAACACCCAACATATTTAATAAAAATTCTGAAAATACATCGCGGGCAGTATCTTTCATTATTAAATATTTATAGTATTATATTAAATATTACATACTTATATTATTTTTTCTAACAGTTACAATGAACAAAACAAATACATGTCGCTAATGTATTAAAAATAAATAACAGACATAACAGTATCAAGATTAAATTACCGTCCATTCGGCGGTTTTTTGGGTTATCTCTTTTATCATATAAAATGACATTTATGTTTGAAATACATTATTCGTTTACACACAATACAAAACAATAAATTCATTGTTCATTGAGCACTCGACCACTGCTTATAGCGACGTAAGGATGAAATAAAAACCAACATTTTATAAGAATCAGAATTAATTTTGTAGGGTTAAAAGGAAGAGACAACTTAATCCAATATTCTACTATCAACTTGATATGGAATATTTTTTTTTAATTTATTACAAATAAAACTTTTACAGTAAAGGGAATATACATATAACTTAACGCTATATAAACCGCAATGGTTTGTTCGTCTTGCGTTCCTAAATAACTTTTCAATATATCTGAGGGTAGTTCATTAATTAATCTAGGCACGATGTATCTTGCTGTGCGTTCGCCGTATACATTTTTTGCGCCTATCGTATTAAACTGGTTTGACGAAATCGACCGTGTGCATATAGGATGTTCCATTTTGTTAAAAAATTTCATTAAAGAAATATTCTTTTAACATAATGTATTTTATTTTTGTATAAGATATTACCGTGCTTAAAAAGTTTTTTTCATCGTTATGAAATTGTTCTTTAATTTTAGGTGGTATATTTTTTTCAATATTTTAACTTGTCTGTATATTTGTTCGAGGTATGATTTATATGTACGGCCGTAACTACCTAATCCATATATGAAATACTATTCTAAACAATCGAAGAATCACAACGGCATTAAACAGCTGTGAATAAGTAACTACTTCAAGGATTCGCGAGTAAAGCGGCTGGAGGCTTAACGCGTCTCAAAGGCCGGTAATAATTCTGAGACTCCAATAGTGCTATGGGTGTTCGTAGACAGTGGGGATAACTAAACACCCAAGCGTCTCCTCCCAATATAATTTCAATATAACAATCCATCTGCATCTGCCGAGTCAGTGACGGCAGATGGGGAGGAAAGTCTTGGAATGGAGGCCGCGCATCGGTCGGAGAAGCGTAGGGCGCCCTCCTTCCAGATGGACCGACCACCTTGTAAGGATAGCCAGGAGTGGCTAGACGCAGGCTGATGATGACGATAACAACCCATCAAATAAAAATTGTCATTGTGTCAACTTACTATTTAAATTAAATGGTTATTTCATGATATGTATTATATGGTTATATGTTGAAACAAGATTTTATTTTCGATAATCTCCTACATAACGAATGTAAGAGATTATGAAATACTAACAATTGTTTCAATTGTTATTAATTTAATTATTGGAATGTCAGTAAACTTTGTCTTTATCCCGCGCTGTGTGTCGTTACCTTGTATTAGCTCCTCCATTGGTTGCGGTCATATATCAGTGATATACCCTCGGAAATCATTGTGTCACAACTGTAATAGAAGATTAGCAAAACTCCCTAAAATCGACAATTAAGATGTCAGTGAACGTTCATTTTGATACAATTGTTTTAACTTGGGGCCGTGATGTGCTGTACAAAGGGATTGCCACTTTAAAAAAAAAAAAACGATAAATTTCTTTTTAACTCTCAATTCGTCTTCGTCTCGGTTCTCAATTCGTCTATATGTTCATTTTTTTATATTTCGTATCTCATAACTTTGGACTCGGTGAACCATTTAATGCAATGCTGATGACATTCATGAGAAAATTATATGTGTTATATTATTTATTAAATATAATTCAATTACACGATTTCGATGATATATTTTTTGTGGGAAAGGGTAATCAAGTGTAGTTTGAAGAAAGTTCCGATTTATTCAATTAATTCTATTACGTAAATTCCTAAAATAAATGGGAGATACAAAGAAAAAAGTCGAATTTGAAGTCAGTTTTTGTTTTTACTCGTAAATTTACTTGTGCTTATAAATTTTTAAATATTTTTTACACATTATTATCAACTAAATAACCCTTCGGTCATCAATCAAAATCGAGGTGCGTAGTGTTCCCATTAAAATAAGCTCAGACACGTCCACTTGTAAACTCCGATGTGTTGAATTTCCCACATGATGGATGACTGTATGGGTGTGTGTACAAATTTGTATTTAATAACATGACAGGTGTATGCCTAATTTGAAGGTACATCGTCGGGGGCACAATCGGCCACATTAGCATAACGAGCGGCGTCCCGGGCCTACCCTAATGAATGGGCTTGCAATTGAAACGGCAGTGGATTAGCGCCAACTCCTTTAGCTCTTTATGTAAATACAACGGTAACAAGGCAACAAGATGCTTAAGAGCCCTGTTTAAATTTTAACTCCGGAAATTATTTGCATCTTTATTTATTTATTTAATACATTTTACACACAAGATTACAAAAAATAAAGAACCTCTTAAATATTCTCAACAGTTCTCGTACAATTACTCGAAAAATTGTTAATATTGACAGTGAACAATCCGTCATCCACACGAGTTGATGTGAGCATTTTTTGCAAACGAACGCACACACTGCAATCACACATATTAAGCGAAGATGTCTCAATGTGTGTGAGTGTTCAATACAGGCTTGTCATACTATTTGTGTTTGTTGTATATATTACAAAAGATATATTTTTTAAATAGTTTTAATGTTTTGTTATTAAGGTCTTTTTATTTGAATTGGTGGGTATTGCGATGCTCGTTTAGCAATAAGCAATAAGCAATAATAATAATAATATCTTTATTGTTCACACATACAGCTATGTCACTAAATATATTGTCGTCCTGTCTCCTAAACTAGGAAAACCTGTGTCTTAGGAAACAGTACCCACCCATTATGTTGCAATTGTGCACATATTAGAAATATACATTTGTTTAACATAATAATTATATATATTATATATAGTGTGTGTGTATGTGTGTGTGTGTGTGTGTACCATAAATCATAATATTAATTTTTCACACTTTTCATAGTCAAATTCCTTCAACCAGTTGCCTAATACCGTATATGTTGCAATAAGATGGTATTTTCAGTTTTTATTGGTGTTTTTATTTCTTGTACTGGTGAGGTGATCAAATGGTATTTGAATCTCAGTTCGAAAATATTGTTCTGCTAGGAGGTTGTAATGGACTTTGAATATTTGTTATTTTTAACGCTTCTATATGCTACTTAAGTCTAGTTCACTTCGGCTTATTTTACAATGCTCCGGCTTATTAATATTTACCAACCGTGGAATTGAATTGTAAACAATAAAATAATCGAATATGTAATAGAAAATTATAATTTAAAACCAAAAAAAAATACAAATTCTAGATGAGTATCAATAAATATATCAAATACTAAAATAATTTCTGAAATACGCTGCTTATATTTATTGTTAATGTCGTTTTGGTAACAAAAAAATTACTTTCTTTATTAATAGTATAGAAGAAAATGTTTTGGATTAATATTTATTTATAAGCTCTGAATAAAATGATTTTTTTTTTTAAATGTACGTTTTTGTACATCTAAATTTACAATTTTTATTATTATAATATGCAGTATTTAGAGGTAAACGTAAGTTATCTCAACTCTTTACAGTATATCTTTCAATCTTGAGTTGGATTCCTAGCCAGCTATTTTAAAAATAAAAATTATTGCCGGCCAAAATTTCATCACTCCAAGGCTTAAAACTTTTTTAAATACTGAAAGCTTAAAATATTTTTAAATTAATAGAATTATTTCGTTTTGGCAGGTAACAAAAAATTACTTTCTTTATTAATAGTATAGAAGAAAGATTTTGGATTTAGGATTAATATTTATTTATAAGCTCTGAATAAAATGATTTTTTTAAATGTACGTTTTGTACATCTAAATTTACAATTTTTATTATTATAATATGCAGTATTTAGAGGTAAACGTAAGTTATCTCAACTCTTTACAGTATATATTTCAATCTTGAGTTGGATTCCTAGCCAGCTATTTTAAAAATAAAAATTATTGCCGGCCAAAATGTCATCACTCCAAGGCTTAAAATTTTTTTAAATACTGAAGGCTTGAAATATTTTAAATTAATAGAATTATTTCAGCAATAAAATGAATTAACTATATTTATATTGGTTTTTATGACTTTATCACCACATTAAGATGGATTTTTTATTCAATCCATTAGGGATGGTTTAAATTTGAATTTCATCGCTGTCTAGTAGAGGGTGGGCGGATCGCGTCCCGTGTACAATCGAAAATTTCTTATTCAGTTATTTCTTGAGAAGTGTTTGGGATTTCCTCTTGGAGAGGAAGTTTTAAGCCGGCAGTAAATTATTCCTTCGACAGGTGAGGCCGTAAAGGCAAGATTTACGCCCAGGGGTTCACCGGGGGAGCCTTCCCTTGATAAAATGTATATTGCATAGCAAAGTACGTTTTCTATAAGCGTCCACAGGGAATATCCCTTGATAACTGTAGCGCTGACGATTTAACAAAATTTACCGCTATAAATCGAAACTTTGACTTTATCTCAAGCGCTAATAATGCTTGTTAAATGAAGGGTCCAATGAACATTTGCGTCACCAAACGTAAGGGACCTCGGCGTCTATTATATAACATTTTCAGTACCAAAAGAGTTGTAGATGCTGGCATAGAAGTATCGGATGATACACTGTGTTCTAAAGCTTATGAACGCTTGCTGCTGTTATAATGAATTATGAATGTAAGATGGCAAACCGATGGTCGTCTAAACATAACTATGAATATGTGTCAATGACATGTACAAGTATTTTGTTTATTTATATACAAGAATCCGTAATACACAAAATTGAGCCGTGGTAGCTCAGTGTCCATCCAGAATCTCCAGAACAAAGAGATGGAAGCCAGCTGTGTGTTGAAGTCTTCTATTAAAATACTTTGTATAACAAAGTGACAATAAATTGAATAGTCACTATGATAGACCAGAGAACGTAACATCATTACATTGTTACCAGTATCAAGCTAATGGATAACTTCCGTAAATTGGTCAGCCGTCATAAATTTCATCCGAACACGCCAAACAGAAAAATTTTGACTGGATAAAATGCGCGGGGCATTATCGGATGTTGTGACGCCGGAAATATGGTATTCACGCATGGCCGCCGTATGCTTTTATTATTTCGCACAGTGAAATTCGTTTAAAACTTGGAGGAGATTCAACTCGCTTGGAAGCATTGCCAGAAATATATTAATCGTTGTTAGCGTTATTGCGCGACAGTAAAATGTACTAAATATCTCGCTTATTCACTTTGCATATTTTTTACTAAATCAAGCACAGGGATCCCGAATAGGAAAAGACAGGGCCGTGAGTCTAGTCAAAAAAATAGCACTACATTTTGGTAATTGAACCTGCAGAGGTCGAAGACATACAACAACCTCGCATAGTATATAAATCAGTAACGTACCTGCGAATACTCTGGTGTGACTCATGGCAGGTTCCTATAAAGAAAATAACATAATATTAATAACAAGACAAAGATAGGAATTTATTATAAGTATAATTATCAGTAAAAAACTCAATTCTATGCCAAAAATATACTGAAAAGAAAAAAATAGATTGTAAATGAGAAAAATTACAATATATTTTTTACAACGGATCAAACGCAAAATAAAATAGAGCGTACGTACGAAGGACGCTCTATTTTATTTTTGTACTATCATAATTATTTAACAAATTTCTAATTTTTTTGTTTTGGCGTTAAGGTTTTTAGTAAGGAGTTGTCAATTAATCCTCCTATTGGTATTCCTACCCACATTAACAATTCTATACGATTTTATGATATTTCGGTGGGGCTGACATGCCCAGAAGTCCCCAAAAAATTAAGAAAGAAAAAAAAAAGATTTTTCCTGGTATCTATCTGGTATGTACTCGTAATCTTAATTTAGAACATATTTGAAAGTAAGTTATTTCAAACTAAGAAATTCAGACGAATTGTGAACTTTGAAGCCGGTTAAAAAATATAAAAACCAATAGATTTTATTTTAGCTATATTTAAATATACACTAGCCATGGAAATCATCCATTTTAGAATCCAAAATTCAATTCGAAATGGACTTCAAGATTAACTAACAAATTTTGTAAGCTCCAACGTCGCAGAGTAAACTGAGGCGTGACGAACGTGGTTCCGTACTGCAAAATCAAAGCTTCCGAACTTGTCAACTCGATTACCATAAACAAACGAGGAAGACGCTTCCGCGTTTTAATGACACTATTCTGGAGTCCTTCGCAAAACGAACAAAAATTAACATAAAAGGGACAAAGGCAATAACACCTCACTATAATCTTAAACGCAGGAAGTTGTCTAATGGTTTTCCTTTGAGGACGTGGCTATAAAATAAATCTTGTTATTTTACGGTGATAACATTTCTACAGTGTAACAGTAAGTTCATAAAATTAATAACGTCTTTTGGTATGTTTAGCCGTTTGGTGTACTTTGAAGTGGTATTGAATTTTTTATTATCGCATTTATGAAACAAAAAAAATAATTTTAAATGAACGTTAAAGTAACAGACTTAAAAAGCTAGTAGAAATATGTAAAGGAAAACGTTGTAGTAGAAATAAGGAAGGTAATTGTGGTAATAGAAATATGTTAAGGGAATTGTTGTAGTAGATATAAGAAAAATGTAAAATGTTAAAGAAATGTAAAGAGTAATGTCAGAAGGGAGGATAGATGGATGGATATATGAATATCGCAAGAAGCTAAAGTGGTTACCAATCCGTTATCGTCGAAATGCACATATCCTTTCTCTTCTTTATAGCATCCTCTTCATTCCATCTACTCCAATTTACCTTAAAGAACGTTTTGAATTTATCCACCTATCCGATCCTCTATCCTTACGATCCTCTGAAACCTTTAAACTTAAAACCCCTACTCATTCCTCAAACTTTTATGGGAAGTCATTCACATTGCGGGCTACTAGACTGTGGAATGCCCTTCCAAATTCCATTCGGCTTGCTAAATCCCTACCTGCTTTTAAAAATTTGCTAGCGCAACATTATCAATCGATTTCGTCGGAACTATGATATATGAATATTTTATGTATTAGTATATTTAATGATAAATTATTTATGTAGGTATATTTAGTGTAGGTTGTCAATTATATGTATAGATTTGTTATCTTATTTGTATTTCTAACGCCATCGTCCTGTTTTGTTCATATGTTTCCTGTCCATACACAGGTTGCCTGGAAGAGATCGCTCTCAGCGATAAGGTCGCCCATTGTACAACAAATTGTAAAACCTTACTTATGTAATGCCTTTTGTTTGATTTTGGTGTACAATAAAGTTATATCTATCTATCTATCTATCTATGGATGGAGAAAGAATGGACAGTGGAAAGGAAATGAAAGGATGTGAAGTAACTGTCAACACGTTGGGGGAACGATGATAAAAAAAAAGTAACAGACTATATGTATGTCCGACTGTGCGGTACAGGCTTTATAAAGAGATTAGAAGGGCATAGCCTGCCACGCGGTCCTAGTGCGCATTGGTAGACTTTAAACGTCTTAGAAAATTTTCTACAAGTAGGTTCTCTCAGCGATGATGGAAAACTCCTTCACCGTGCGCGTGGTAAGTCGGCACTTAAAATTGCAACGAACAAATTCATTAGTGCAAGAACCGGGGATCGAATTCGGGTTGCTAGCGTAATATGCAACTTTAGGGGACCACCATGAGCTACCGCGGTGCGGCAATGTAGCAGGTTCTCAGGTAAGAACTTCGTTCCAGTACATATTTAATAACATAAGCGGCAATAGCCTAATAGCTTAGGGTACGGTATACGAGACGTAAGGTCGTAGTTTCTAATCCACCATTCTATTACTGACGTGAATCATCCTCCCAAGCTTAAGATTATTTTCAACCGATTTCAAAAAGGAGGAGATCGATTGTCTGTTTTTTTTTATGTTAGTTACCTCGTAACTTTTGACTGGCAGTGGTATCTATGAGGAAACCATAAATGTTTTTAAATTTGCATCAAGTATGCGGGCACAAATAGACGAGTAACTCAGTATCATGCCAAGCGATTTCGATGATCATTTTTTATTGGAAAGAATGTATTTTAAAGTTGTAAAGTTTGGTTAGGATCTGGTAAATTTTATTTCGTAATATTCCTACGATAACTCGGAAATAAAAAGAGGAAGTCCGCGCGTATAGTCCGTCCGTTTGATTCGATGTGAAGTCGGTTTTTATTTTTGTTCGTAAATTTACTTGTGAATGGTCAAAAAGAATGTTAGTAACATTTATTTTGGCTAGCATTCTTCAAAACACAACTACACTTGGAAATTCTAAGACGTAACCAACAAATAAATCACGTAGTATATGAACAATCACCCTCAGGAATGGTGAGTATTTCAGTTTAGTAGATTATCTTGGTCTAGTCTAAGCCGCTCATACAGCAGTAGTAGGCACCATTCCAACTGGCACAGAGCAACCTGAGCTGGCAAACAATTCATTACTACATCGGATTTGTTGCTGTGTAAATTTATTTTGTACGCTCCACTATTTTATTAAGGTATTTCTTGTTTTTAATTGGATTTTCTCTTTTATTACGCTTCACGTTGAACTTTAGAATGCTACCTTTCCAATTTGCAGTTTTAAATAAAAAGTTCATAAATATATAAACAGTGATAATAGCGTAGAAACCAAGCTAACCACGTTTCGACTTACGATCTAGTGGTCACGAGTTCTAATTCCAATTGGCTTGTACGAATTAATTGCCGTTTTTCCCTACAAAAAAGTCAGTTGTTAAAAAAGTTGTGTGTGATTGTGGCCTCAACACGTTTGATGAGAAGCGGACAGCGAAAGCTGTCTCTGTCTACCCCGCTGGAGTCAATAGGACTTGAGAGCTTACTATTTTTTTATATTTTATTATCAAAGGGGACTCACAACATCGAGACGAAAACTGCGAGCCTTAGAAAAAAAATCTAAGGCGTGAATGAAGTCTTTCAATCCACTTGGGCCACGCTGTCCGACTAGCCCTTATACTTTTTTTACAGAAAAAGTCTATTAATAGGTAAGTAAAAAAATGTTTAAAGAACCCTGAAGACAAAATTCTTCAACCAGTGCGTCCTCAAGCTATGACCTACGGTGCAGAGACTTTGTCTCTGACCTTTTGAAGTCGGTTGAAAATAGGTCTTTTAGGCAACAAAAAATTGTAAACTTTATTACTTAAAGCGTCCATTCGCGACCGTCGGAGGTTGCGCAAAATCCTTGCGCGATATAGGTATTTTATGGAGAAGTCCCACCCCTTGATAGAATTAGGAGCGTTGCTGGAGTATGTTCGGCCACTTCTCTCTCAGCGCCAACGCTTCCCGAAGTGGCATATAAGTTAGTTTATCTTATACTATCCCAATAGTCTTTTGCCAATAAAATAGCTACCGACCGAGTCGTGGTTCGGCCTTCTCGGGCACCTTCGGATCGGACTGCTAACGCGTAAAATAGGGAGACCCTTGATTCGAGTTGCTACCTAATAGAGGTTCAGACTAAGCGACCTAAGAGCTATGCCACTTCTCAATTCGGTGAAGTAGTAAAGGCCAGCCTCTCTGTCCAAATGCCTTAGATCGTCAAAAAAAAATTGTAAGCTTTTCCTCCTTTTTGAAGTAGGTTGAACACTTCAACACCGTGATCATGAGTGCCGTGGAATTAGAATAAAAATTAAACCGTAATATAACAAATAAAATTAGTATCATATCAATGTGAACCATTCATATAAGAAATGATTATACAAAATCTCTCTTGTAAATTATACACCGCCCACGTATGAGGATAGTACGACCGTAATTTTCTAAAGGAAGTGGATTTTTCCTACGAAAAATATTATCATAGCTGTCATAGAATGTAAATAGGTTGGCCGGCACTTTGTTATTGTGGAGGAAAGGATTTCATAACAACTAACCGCCCGTAAGCACAGCTCCGTTGGTCACGCGAGCTTCGCATGTGTAAACACATTTTTGCTTATAACACGCCGTGTTCGAGATAATATAATTAATACAACGTCCGCCGACAGGGGCCGTTGTTAACTAATATTTTAACTCGATTGATTAAAATCATATCGTCTATTGGCGGAATAGCACTCTTTGTAATTAGTCCATTTCTCATATTTACACCAGTACTACTCATTGAATAAAACTTCTTTTGAAACGACTTCCAAAAAGGAGTAAGTTCTCATTTCGTATGTTTTTGTAATTCACATTCGACTAGGTGAATCGATTTTGATGAATCTTTTTTGATATGAGTCTTAAATTTACATCAATGTGAGCGATAAATGAACGAATAACTAAATATCACGCCAAACGATTTTGATGATTCAATTTTTATTGGAAAAGAAATTGTACTTCAAGGGTTTCATGCGAATTTGTTTAGGTTGTGATTAATTCTATTTCGTAATATTCCTACTACGATACTTTGGAAATACAAAGAGGGCGTCTGTGTGTAATATTGTTTGATTCGATTTGAAAGTTTTTGTTTTAACTCGTAAATATACTTTTGGCAGTAAAAAGTAATCAAGACCAGGCGGTAACCTACAATAACTAATCTCAAGCAATGTTAAAATCCTTAAACCCGTATAACCGTAATCACTGCTGTGAAGTGTTTCAAACGTTGCCAATAAAAAAATTATAACAAAACGCGAAAAAATCTGTAAAAGTAATTTTTATTCAATTTGTGACTGCCGGCTCAATAAGCTGGAATTTCTAACTTCATGACGTAAACGTCAAAACATGATAATACTGTGAAGACCTCACTAATTTCATTGCCCACATAATCATATGCCAATAGAACCACGGCAAACAGAAAAACGTAAACAAACAACAACGGGATAATTTATAACTATTCGAATTTAGGATTTTATGGTCTGTGATTACCTGTCGAGTTGTGCTATTAACTAGACTTAAATGACATTGGTAAATTAACTAAGTGGAAATCCATGATCACTGCCTACTCCTTTGTTTTTTGGTACATCCAGTGTTTATGTTGTGTTGTTAAATAATTAATAAAAAAGGCCGTCGTGTCAAAATTTGCATAACATAAGAAACGAAATGCACTTAAAATAAATCGTCTATTATAAATGAACTGAAATAGGGGAAATCTGAGGAAGACATCTGGCACACTTTAATTTGTTTGCTGCCATTGTTATGCGAAATTAATATTCCAATTTATTCCATTTCTGTATCGAGGGCTGTAAATCAATATTTGGTGCCATCTCTTTCACGACGGAAGCGTATCTTAAGCACTCTGCCCATCTACTCCAGTAGCGGGAACTTTATGCTCCAATTATTATACAGATTTACGATTAATGATTTCCCTTGTTCAAATACAATTCAATTTGCTTACGTGTTTATCTGCGTGGGATGTTTGAATTATTGTTGTCGTTAATTTAAATGAAAGGCGGTATGATGTAGGAGTTACCATTAACATTGACCTTTCGCATTTTTGGACTAAATTATAAATCATTTTTGAGAGTTTTTTTTTCGTTATTTTAGCAACAAACAGCCATTATTATGATATATTCTGTCAACCGAAATCAAAAAAGTATGACGTGCTCAATTCATCTGTATGTTTTTTTTTTATATTTGTTACCTTATAATTTTCGAATGGGTAACCCGATGTGGATGATTCTTTTTTATTTTAAAGCTGGTTTCATTTCAATTTAGTCCAACTATAAGAAAACAATATAAGTCTTGAATTCGTATCAAGTTTGTGCGCCACAAATGGACGAATAAATCGTCACGCCGACCGATTCCAATGATTCAATTTTAATTGGAAAGGATGTACTTTAATAGTATTTTGATGTTTGGTTAGGTTCTGATTAATTAAATTTCGTAATATTCCTGCGATAATTTGGAAATGCAAAGAGGGCGTCCGTGAATATTATCGTTTAACGTTTGTTTCGATTTGAAGTCGGTTTTGTTTTGCTCGTAAATATACTTAAGGTAAAGAAAGAATTTATCTATCATTCTATTTTTGATTACCCAGCAACGTATTAACAATTTGGTTGTCAGTGGACTCGAATAGAATGAATTCATGGTAACCGTCCAAGCCGAGGTTACCCCTCACCGGGGGGACCCTTGTGTCGAGTTACCACCTAATAGAGGTTCAGGCTAAGCGATCTAAGAGCTGTGCCACCTCTCAAATCCGGTGAAGCAGTAAAGGCCAGCTTCTCTGTGCCAACTGTGTTAGCTCGTCGAAAAAAAAGTATGAATTTTATTTGAATATAATGGAACATATAATTAGCTTAGTTTGTAATGGTAACCACAAGAGAGAAAAATAAATGATGTATTTATTCTTAGCTCCTAGACCGGAAACAGACATAAAATTAAGTTATTCAAATTTCGAATAAATTGTGACGTTTAGTTTAATTTGAAATTGTGAAATAAAGACCTCACAAGTGGGTCGTTTGTTTTTATCGTAATGTTTAACAGTCACGTAAAGCCTTATTAATTAAATACTCACGCGTGTACAACTGACCTAATCTTAAATCATATAATTTGTCACACAAAACACAATTTCAACTAGGACAAATTACTACACGTGAGGTCAATTTTGGGGAACATCCCTCTTACACTTTATACTTATCATGAACGATAGTAAAACACTTATTTAACAATTAATTACACTAGATTTTGGTTGATTAAAAAAATGTACTTATAAAAAAATAAATGTAGAAATGGATACTGGAAAGACATAAATAGAGATCCAAAGAAGGTCAGTAATAATGGAATCGATGTCCGCTTTTCAATGATTTGATTACGCCCTAATATTGACAGGGTCTTTTGCCATATATTACTAAAGAATACAAAATAATTATATACCCAATTTATACACATACTAGCTGGCTGACTTAAAACGGACGTTAAGTCGGGTGTCCGCCTGCTGGTCTAACATTGAACCGTTTTTGAATTATTCCAACCCTTTGATGAACGCATAATGAAGCAAATCGTTCGTCCGCGTCTCTGGGATGTATAATAAAGATAGAAACACATTTATTATGTTGATAGAGATATAATGTAGTTGAATCACTCCTACGAGGAAAAACCAATTTCTGTGCATGCAAAGTTTGCCTGGAAGAGAACGCCCATTGCGCATCCAACTATATCGCCATATATTAGAATTAAAAATGTATTATTACAGTGATGTATTTCTTAATTAATGAGTCAATAATCAGAGTAATTGTCTATGCACTCTTTACGATACGGGACGGATTACTCTAAGCTATAAAGTAATCTAGACTTTCATAATCACGAATTTTCCTGATTGAGTAACTACTTTTACGGTTATCGAAGTTTTAATCTTAATTTTATCTGGGACTGAGAGAAACCCGGGAAAATGATCACGGTAAACTGTTCGACGTGGAATTCAAAACTACCTACATCAGAAATATCTATTCTGATCAAATCGCACCTAATCCATAATAGTAGTTTGATGTATGAAGTAATAAAGCTCTCACACGATCAAGCCAGAGGTGTAAGCAGAGGCTACAGATTTTCATTTTTCATATTTCAGGCACATGTCATTCGATTATATGTTCGTCGGTTTCGAGCAGTTTTGACATCACCAAACCACCAATAATTCTTAATTAACCAAATATAAATACAATATAGTTTAAAAATCAAAGATAGATATTCTGAAATATTTCCTTGACGATACCAAATAGTATTAATACCTAGCGACCGCCGCCTGTCCGCTGACGTTAAAAAAAATCATAATTAATCGTTCTATTCCACGCCCGCTCGTCTTAATAGAGAGCTTTCTACCGCTTTTAATGTTTTCTCAGCGTCGTAATAAATTAATCTCCATTCCTAGTTCTCCCCGCAGTCTACCGCCAAAGGAAAGAATGAAACAAACAAAAGAATGGAATGGAAGACGTAACTTTGCTCTAATACTAATTTCTTGCCTTACGTAAGTCATTTGTTGTGAACTTTTAAGCTTTTTATTGCCTTTCTCACCATTATTCTCGCGTTGGTGGATTATTTAGAACATTTCAAGTACGTAACTACATAATACTGCAAAGCAATACTAGCTATAAAGCCATTTTAGCAAAAACATGGTAATATCTTTAGTTTATTGTTAAAACTATATAATAACTTATCTTGTTTAAAATATATGCATTAATATATATTTTTAAAGGTAACTGAAATCGAAACAAACGCTAAACCCATTTCATTGAGTTTATTAAGTCTCATTGTGTCTCTGTTTTATCAAATAGGAAGGGCTCTGTTGTTGTGCGTGGATGGCGGGGCACACTTTTTAAGGTACCAAAGCCCATTGGTTTAAAATAAGAATTGTGGTAAAGAGTCGTGGTAGCTCAGTGTCCGGGCTCGAATTGCACAGTACGCTAGAAACCCGAGTTCGATCCCCGGTACCAATAAATTTGCTGTTGCAATTTTATGTGCTGGTTTACCCGGCGGTCGGCGGTGAAGGAAAACATCGTAAGGAATCTTAGAAAATTTTTCTAAGGCATGTGAAGTCAGCCAATCCGCACTAGGGCCGCGTGGCGCCCAACAGTGGGACATATATATTATATATAATAAAAAGGTTAACTTTAAGAATTGTGATATCGTTAGACCCCGGTACATTAGTTATATATGCTATCCACAGTATCTCTGCCGATATATTTTTTTATAACCTACTGCCTACCCGCACTCTTTCTACACTTGATTACTCATCCTAAACTTTAACGCCATATCATCATTATTATATTAATACGTGAAGCAAACACTTTAGCGATTTTTACTTTTTACGATTAATTACGATTGATACACGTACACGCGGATATAATACGGCTGCTTGGCAACGGTTTAGTAACTGTTATAAATAATAACTGACAGATTTACTGAATAAGTTACGAGCTGCGTGTATAGTGTCATTTTATTGCTGGCTTTAAATCGAATTTCGACTATAGGGCAGCCACAGCAGTATTCATTGTTATCTTATTGAATCTAATTTTATACCCTAAAAAAGTGAGTTTAATTGGAAGTAAACAGGGATGGTTTACATCTGGTTCTATCAAGCATGTATTATTCGCTAACCGCACGGTCTCAGGCCTAAAGCCCCTAAATAAGTACCTCAACGCTATAGTGTTTACTTAAGGATACTTATTAGAATCGTTTAGTATACGTTTGGGTCTAATAACAAACTCCATTTTGTTCTCAATCTTACTCGTATTTCACCTTTGCTTTTTTATTTATAAAAAACATGGTTATAATACTCACACCCTCAACACAAATGGGTAGGCACAATTCTCTCGCTTTATCCACATCATACACATGGTCGTCAGCTACGTGTATTCTAAACGTCACCCTTTTTTTTGTGAAAGTTGCGGGCAATCATATTTGTTAGCCTTATTTATTGTCACCTTTTAGTACATACACTTTGTAAAATAAATTATATCAACCAAACATACTAACGCTTTTTTATCAGTGCCTGCGCATTGATAAAAAAACACTTTCAGAATATTGAAAATATGAAGCTAAAATGCAATATAATATCAATTGTATTAACATTTTCAGGTCTTACAATGACACACACTGACACTGATAAAGTTTGACAGACACAGCGATCATTATCTATAGTTTCGCTAGAAAAAAAAAGAATTCTATGAACTTCTAATCTATGGTAATGAAGGTGTGAAAAATCGTTTCTTTCACACCTTAGATCAAATAAGTTCTAGTCACTATACACATAATTTTATTCAGATCCAGATAAATATCCATCTATAATTCTATATATATGTATTTATATATGTATTTATATATGTATCTATTTATTATTATATATAATTATTATGTTTATATGTTTAATTTATTTGTAAGTATGCATGTATTTATTATAGTTTTCTTTTATTTATTATTTTCTCATATAGCTTGCACCCGTTACTTTGTCTCTTCACAACCCCAAGGTAGACTGGCAGAGAATGCCTACTGGCATTAAGTCCGCCTATTTGTACCTTTATTTTTTTGTATTGTGTGCAAATAAAGAATAAATAAATAAATAAATAAATAAATATAAATACTTTTTCATAAATATAATTTATTTAATTTTCCAAAAAAAAAAACTTAAATAAAATACAGTGTCCATTGTTAATTGTTTTAAATCACTTTGAAGTTTGTAGCAAAAAAAATAAAAGGGCTCCAAGAATCATTTTGTATATTTAGCTAACAAAAGAAATGCGGTTAAAAGACCCTGTTGGACTTTGGCCCAGCTCAGATAATTAATCAAGAAAAGAAAAGGCATTTCTGAGGCCGAAATACGTACACCTTCACGCAAAAAGTTAATTCACGGGAAAAGTAAAATAACCTTTACTCGATGAAGCGGATGGAATTTAATGACGGCTCAGAAAGTAGAAAAAATGTTTTATGTCTTAAAAGTGCAACATTAAAATAAGTATTGTAATAATAGTTATATAATATAAGTTACAGCCTTTATATATATGATATATGTCCCACTGCTGGGCTTCTCTGTAAACAGAGTATAAGGGCGTGGTCCGCCACGCGGCCCTACTGCGGTTTGGCAGACTTCACATGTCTTAGAAAAATGTAGATGTAGGAATCCTCACGATTTTTTCCTTCACTGCCGAACGCTTGGTAAATTACCACATAACATTTCAACAACAAATTTATTGGTACTGGTACCGGGAATCGAACTCAGGTTGCCAGTGCTATGCAACTTGAACCAACCGCCCAGACACTGAGGTAACACGGCTTATTACGGCGTATTATTATTACGTTTCTCTCATTAACATTATTCATTTCTCTCCGAATTCATTCTCTTGTATTCTCTTCTCGAATGGGTGAAGATCATTACCTACACCCAAGTACAATATCATTCTTATCATTTTTACAAAAACATATCGGTCTCAAGGTAATGTCAGAAATAAAAGTACGAGTATGGCTTGTTTGTCAGTCCCAAAAGAGGAGTGCTCCGATCGTCACCAAACTTTACAGGATTACTCGCCAGGTCAATCTGAAGAATTCCTGAAAGTTTTATTGAAACCGGTCCAGCCGTTTCGGAGTCTATATGGAACATAACCACATACTTTCTCTTTTATATATATAGATAAGCAAACATTTAAATGAAGCTATTTACATACTAAAGTTTCAGTGGAGCTTATGTTCGTAAATGCCCTAAATTATTTTTTTCTTTTTCTTAACTAAAAAAAATCAATAACAATATATATGCAGTGTAAATGACTTGGGAGTTTTCTTTGTTACAAACTAGAATACTAAACAGTCGATTCGACAGATCGACTGTATCAAATTTCCACTTTACTGGCACTCGAAAAGAGAACACATTTCCATCATTTGAAGCATCGTTGTTTTTAAGCTTCTATTTGACGTAGGAACGCTGGCCTGTGTCGACATCTCTCGCCTTCACTGCATCCATTCACTTTGTATTACCCATTTCGTGAAACTACTTTCATTCATCCCATCCACATGACAATACGATTGGGCATTCATTTCTCTATTTTCGCTACTGTACACCCTTTACCACGTCGCAATGTCGCTTTATCAAACTGCTCTTTATTCTACACTCAAACGCTCTTCACGGATAAACTTTAGGCCTTCGCACTGTTTCGAACCAATAGAAAGTAGATATTTCAATATATAAAGAGGGATATATCAACGCAACCTGTAACCTTTTTTTTTAGTTGACGGGGAGGAAATCTTCAGAAAGATACCCCGCCTTCTGGGGGGAAGGCGGCGGTTATGTGGGGTTCTTACCCACTAAAACCTCCCCGGTGGCCCTTTCCTCGGTGCATGACGAGGGGCTCCGGGATCTCCAGTGGAACGCACCGGAGCCCCTCTGCACTGTGCTCAAGGAGAGCACGTCTCGGGGGGAAGGTTAGTCCCTCCCCCCCCTGTGCCCTCGCAGCGCAAGGCGTCACGGGCCAGCCGATGTCGCCTTCTTCTCGGGTCCACTTTGGTGGACGACTCAGGTCCCTTGTCGCCACGACAGACAGGGGATACCGTAGTCTTATTCTTGAGAGCCCAGAACTACAGGGCTGAGGCAACCTGTAACCTTGATTAAGTGGTCAGATATACAGTAAATTATTTTTTTGTCACTGTTAAGGATAGCCGTTTTTATAATTTTTAGTACAGCAGTTCGAATCTAATTTTGTAGTTTTTTTCCAGCATTATTTAATTACAGGAAAGTAGAAGGTAAGGTTACAATATTCATTACATACATGTATAAAAATTACAATTTTATTTGCACTTACACATCGACGTAGAGAGGTAGGCAGAGATTAAGTATTTCTCTTTTTCATTATTCCGCCATTTTTTTTTCTTGTTCATCCATACATTAAAAATTTGTAAAGCAAGTTTTTTGCCGGCGTCGGTCTCCTAAGCGAATGTGTTCGTTCGATACAGAGATCTACAAAATAAAGGCGAAGACAATAGTGACTCGAAATACGCGCATATATACATACCCGTATAATTATGTTATATATTTGTTTTCTTGTTCTGCGTCGGAATTGTCAAGTTAGTTTTTTTGGAACAATACAGATCTGCCATTATAAGCCAACGCTAAATAACTAAATGTTTCGGTCTGTGAAAAATAGGTGTAATAAACTGTGTATACTGAAACCCACATTCGACTATTACATAAATTATGACGCGAAATTCGTGCAATTTCGTCAATCTTCAACCCATGAGATGTTGAAGATGTTGAACATGTTTGGACAGAAATAACATCAGGTGGTCTCATGCTCAATTTCTTTTATTATATTAATAACAACGTATTATTCAATAAAGTGTGTTATGTATTATCTACTATATACGGATTACTCGGTCTGCAACTAAGCCACTTCCTATAAATACATCGATTTACACTGTTAACGGAATCATTGTACATTCTCGGTAACAAACCGAATCGGCCGAAAGACCTTGATTGCGAACAACTGGTGACCTTTGCAGAATGCTGTTTAATGAACGTATCGACTCATTTCATATATATATATATAGGCCTATAGACTTTATAAGCAAATGGTTTGATGTTGTAGATCGGAATTACCAATGTAGGTCATGAATGCTCCACCAGTTTCTAATGAGGAATACTTACACGCATGAGGAAAGAAATTAAAGTATGCATATAAAAACTTTTGTTCTGGTTATAAATTAGTTCCTATAACATAATATACAGATTTGTATATATTGAATTACCGACCTTATCTTTTACCTTGGAATCGTATTTTTATGATGCGTAAAAGAAATATATTTTTATTCATAAATGTTATGTGTCTGGGTTAAAATGTTTATTGATTTATTGAATCATCACAATAATATCATAGTAGATAAGTACAAAATAAAGACAGCTTCCCATGTACGCTTTTTTCCAAGTTTATTAGGCCTCATATGTGGCAACGGAACCCATCGCCACACACTAGGCACAAATTTTTAGCAAGTGGTTTTTCAATCAAAAATCAATTCGTTGGTGCAGGTTTTCATTTCATAAGTCGAAAATAGAAATTGCAATAAAACAACTACGAATTATTACAACATTTTATTTTTATAATCTAAGCTTACTTTTGAGTAGTTTCGTACGTTCTTTCGTAAAATCGTAATTTTGTGAATGAATATGTAGTTACCATTATTCATATGTTCGGTCTTGTTCACTGCCCAGAACCACAATTAACCAGAACCAGAACCTTGCAGCGCTGGTTTTTAAGTTAACTACATCTGAGGGGGCTATAAAACCACAAAAGGACAATTATTATATAAACATTATTAACTGACGCAAACCTTCACCAAAGTAAATTTTGTTTCTTATAAAATTTATTGACAAATTTAATTTCCTGATGGAGTTATTAAAATTATAAATGTCACGGTAATTAACATTCATAATCACATGAAGAAAGAAAAAATTGCAAAACGTATTTACATAGAAATTCAAATCACGGAACAAATAAAAGACATATTTAGCATTGAAACGCCATAGTCGGTATCGAGTCGAGAGCAACTTTTTGCAGAGGTCTTTGCCCTATTTGTGACGAAGAACAATTTATCGGACCATATTCTTAGAATCAAAGCCTGGAGACACATTAGGACTAACGTCTTTCAACTAATATTTCAAAAGAATATTGATTTATTTTATCAAAGATAATTCATAGTATTACACATTTACTTTTAAACTCACTTAGACTTAACTGTGTAATTTTAAATAAGATTTATCTTATGGCTGAATGTACTTGTAAGCTTGTCAACTTAGCCTGAACGTCTATAATGAATATCTTGTTTTGTTGACGGGGGGGAAACCTTCAACAAAATACCCCGCCTTTTGGGGGGAAGGCAGGGTTATGTGGGGTTCTTATCCACTAAAACCCCCCCGGCGGCCCTTCCTCGGTGCATGGTGAGAGGCTCCGGGATCTCCAGAGGAACGAACCGGCGCTCCTCTGCATTGTGCTCTTCGAAGAGCACGTCCCGGGGGGAGGTTAATCCAACCGTACGACTCACTACTACCAACTCATAAACACTTAAAACATTAAGGAATAAATCAATTCTAAACTAAAATACGTCCCCGTTTTTTTCCTCACTTCACTTTCCAATTTTATTGTGGTAAAAAACAAATATATAAAATGTGTGTTTGTGAGTGCGTCAGTTTACAGGTTTTAGTTTTCTATAAAACTATCTACAGTACCATCCCACACGCTTGACTATGCTGGAATACTTAACATGACCTCGAAATATATTTTTATTACTCATGAAACTACAGAAAATTTTGCTTTTGTTTTACTTATCTGTAAGAATTTAAAACGCTATTATTTTAGTGTTATTGGCAGCCAAATAGGTTTATTGGTCCAACTCTGATTCAATTATACATAAAAAAAAATCGATCAGCATCGAGCATCGATCTTATGTAATAGATAAAGTGAGAAAATATTTTCCATCATAATTTTTCGGAATAGTTCGTATTTATCGTGCTCTCTCAAATACGAGTAGCTTCAGTAGCCATCTTAGAGCCGAACAATAAAGTTTCATATTAATGATATGAAAATGACATTCATTTAATACGATCAACCTTGATAGTTTGGGTGTCATCGTATTCTGATAAAAATCCGAGTTTTACAGAAGGTTAATAATTTCTCACTACAACTGCAGCACCTACGAAATAACACTTCTCTCTGTAACTATCACAGTTTGATAGAGAAAGTTATTCAGTCTACCCTCGACGTATTTTTCTGTTGAAAATACCGAAAGGCCTATTTAAAAATATATTGCTTTTACGTTAATACGTAAATAAGGTAACAAAGCCTTTAGTCGGATCGGATATAATATCCATGTGAACGGCCTCATTTGCCTTTGGTATTCTGGAATCAAAAGGCTCCCTTTGTGGCATTAAATTGTATTCCAAAGCTAAAAGCCACAAGTGAAAGCAATACGTAATATTTGAGTAAAGTTAAAAAGGATTAGAAATAGGAGAGTGAGTTTTGTTTTCTAATCAAATAAAATGACATGAAATTATTATGCAGAAAGGATTCGAATGTTCAATAAGTAAGAGGGACGTGAAAGCAGAAATTAAACAAAAATAACTGTCGTACAATATCATTAATAAACACAAAATTCACGTCGGTTTTCTTATTAATAATCCCTTATTTATGCTAAATTATAGTTTTACTTATGCCTATGCCAATTGGAATATTTTCTACGCAAGAAACCACTAAGTACCAATAAGCGCCCAATAAGTCCTCAAGATAGCCACTTAGCCGTTATGCTGCTCCTGCTTTTGTATTTAATAAAATCTATTAAAAATAATTAACTGGTAGAGGGCATTCTCAAATAAAGTAACGGGTGCAAGCTTGAACACTTCGACATAAGTATATTTTTTTACTAATGTAACTAAATATTATTACATGAAAAATACTGTAATATCCAAGTTTACGTAAGATATCCTTTTTCGTTTAAGTTTATGTTTTTTAATGAAATTTAAATAAATTAATAAAAATATTTTATTTTATTTTAAGGATATTTAATTGTCTATCATGCACAATTTATTTCAGGTAGCGTCTTTATCTTCCGAGATATTCAAACTTTTATAACCGACCCTTTATTTTTGCTCACGGTTATATGACTAAGTGAATAAATTAATTTTGACAAAAAGAGGAAAGTCACTATCATTGTGTCTTACGGTCTGCCAACATAATTGCATCAGCCGCGGCGAAGTTAGATTAGACCAGTGCATATATAATAAACTTTGAGAGTAGGTTATAACAACGACTACGTAACAAGGTCGATGTCCAAGAGCCGGCGTGGAACTTGACTCATACTGTCCCCAGTGGATTGAAAATAATTAGTTTCAAATCCACAAGTTGTTCTATATTTGATGCTGTTTTCGGAACAAATTAATGCCTATTTTAATAGCATTTAACAACGTTATATGCGTGAATTAACTTTCACTACGAATATCTACTAATACAATAGTACGATAGGAACCCGATTTCGTGCCTCAGCTGGCAGCAATAAATTTGCTGCAATTTCAAGTTCGGCAGTGAAGGAAAACATCGTGAGGAAACCTGCATGTGGAACAAAATAGTAATAGAAAGTACTAGGGCGATGTGTCGGACTATGCCCTTATACTCTCTTTACAGAGAAGGCCTGTGCCCAACAGTGGGACATGTATTTAGGCTGTAACTTTACCGCATATCCGCAACACTAGCTAGGCGTTTGAAAAGAAACGAAAGGTAAATAGTAAATTAATCATTCGTACTTCACTACAAAAATTATGTACAATAAATTTACAACCAGTGATTATCGAGTGGCTTAGCGGTTCGACACAAAATTTGCGCCCAACACATACGAGATCTTAAAAATGTACCCTCAAATCGTGCGGCCGCTATTAAAATTAATTCACCGATTTTTTGTACAATAACTAAAATGGAAAATTGATTTTAATAAGCCATATTCACTAACAATAACCGCTATTAAATCTTTCCTTCAATTTATTAGAGACTTTACCCGTCTTGAGGTAAATTAGCACTGCGTAGTTAAATTTTAAATGAAATTATAATTTATTTTAAGTTTTAGAAACATATAACATAATTTCAAACTTAGTTTAATTATTATTTTTGTGTTATTTTAGTTATAACTTAACATTGTCACTCGCTAATTGCTTGCAGTGCACACCTATAACTGCGATGGCATTTACTTAACACTTTTCACTGTTTTATGTATTGGTTGTTAAAAGTGTTCATTGTGTTGGTGTTCAATAAATAAATAAAAAAAATATCACTTAAATATTTCGTCTATTTTAATTAAGTTAATTTTCACAACTTACATGCATATGCAATAAAATAATGAAACACGTGGTTGCATACATAAAATAAATTATAACAGTTTCACAAAGCGATAGTAACACGTAGTATGTAACGATATACTTATTATGGCTTGTAATTTCTACAAAAACGAGGCCATTTTGAAATACCTTAAAGTAAAATAAAAAAAGCTCTCATAGTCCTTTGAATATTTACCGATTACTATTTTATTTTTTAATATTTTCAACTACTGTATTACAGTTAAAACTTGCGTTGCACGGTTAGATGTTATAAGTATATATCTATCTACGGTAGTATGGGCATATAAGACATAAGCTTGCGACAGAAACAGATCCTTAGACCTCATGCTGTACAAGGCCCAACATCCCACTGTTAGCGACAGTTAGTCCTATTAAATGCCAATTTAGTTTTAAATATTATAATCTAATGGACTGACTAATATAAAAGTACTTTAGTTTAGTCAACTAAAGTACTTTTATCAGTTGTCGGCAACCAAGGCCGTTTGCGCTTCCGTCTTCGAAAGAGACGCATATACTAGAAATTTAGGATAAAAAGGAGAGGACTCTCTCTGTAGACAATTAGTGTACAGTTTAGAACAAGTGAGTTATGCTGGAGGAAAAGCCTTTTAAAAGTGAATCTCTGAAACAAAGTCAGTAAGTCTTTAATAAATTACCTCTAAGGCTCTTGATGTATTGCTGTTAATAATATGATAAAATATAAAATATGCTGTGTGCGATGTTGAGCAAGGTAGCTCACACCACAGACTTGGACCTACCCAAGAAACGCTGCCTGGACGTCGTGAAAGCGGACATGATAGAGAACAATCTCACAAAGAAGGATATCGATGACAGGTCAAAGTAGACTATAGGAAAGCGGAACCTAAGAAGAAAAAAGACTATAATCTTACAATAAATGTCATGTAAAAGCACGTAAAAAACTGAAATGTAAGGGTATTTTATTATTCACTATGTTAATGTTTAATAGAACATTATTAAGGATAGAATAATTGAGAATTCGTAAGAAAAAACAAAAAAAAATAAAGATAATGAGAGATAATAGAGATTATTGTGGATGTTATCTTTTTTAAACATTAATTTTCAAAATATACAAAATGGCGGCAAACTGCTATCCTGTTATTAATATGAACTGTGAATAACTTGTTTTAAGTGTATCTGTTTGGGTGCAGCCTTTTGCAAAGGTCTGACTTAGGGCAGCTGTTTCGTGTTTATTCATGATGCGGTCAAACTAGTATTTTCGATCGTTAATTCAAATTTATCAGGTACGGGAAGTGTAGTTGACACTAACAGATTATCAATAAGATATCTAAGTACAACGAAGTACTACGAACAAGAAGAGCAATGATTTTTTACATTAACAAATAAGTTACACAATAATAAATCTCGTTTTACAAATTGAATGGCTATTTCGTTTTGATATGAAATACTATTAAGTTGCATTAAAATATAATTGACTAAGCGCGTGGGCTTATGATCTTGATGGTCGTTGGTTGGAATCCCAAAAAAATAACTTTGTGACCGGTTAAGGCAATGGGCTCACCATCACCTGTCACAAAACTCATTCAAAGCCGACAGTCATTGCTACTCAAAAAAGTCTACAGTCTACAATTTGATAAACCACAAATGCTATGAGAGAGAACACCAATTCCTACCAAAGATGGGTCGTAAGACAATTGGAATTTTAAAACAATATGTTAATTTTAATATCCCTCTTCTGATTATTATAATTCAATCTATAATAACTCTATTATCACTCAGCACGCCACTGCAAGATTTCGTGATATCCTGGGCACATATTTTTTTGGTAGCCTCTCCTCTCCTTTCATATCCCTCTAAAAATATATAAAAAAAAAATTGATAATTCAAATCTGTAAGTCAAAAACTGTGATTTTTGACATGAGGCAAGTTCTCGAAACGTCATAAAAGTCGGCAATACACCTGCAATTCTGGTATGTATGTGTAAAAGTGGTAATCTATTAAATTTTTTGCATTTTTTCTTTTTAATGTACGTTATATTTTGTTTGTATTATGTATATGATGCCAATAAATAAAATGTCTATCTCTATATCTAATACAAACAATCCGTTTCAGGCTCTTCTTATGACCTAAATCTAGTTAAATAAAACTCATTATACAACACACCATTGCTAGGTTTGGAATTTGAATTTGGAACATACGACCAACTTCGCAAGTCGACGGTCGAGTCACTCGGTGGTCACGGATCGCTTATTGTGCCAACTTAATAAACGTCGCTATTTAGAAGTGGATATGTGTTATTAATTTAAAAAATGTAGAACACGGATTGCGAAACGCAGCAGACAACGTCCTTCAGCCAGCCACAATCGACCCAGTACGGATAAAGCAATATTATGTCGTGCTAAACCTAAAAACTAGAATACAAACCCGTTTACTTTTACTTACAAACTTATATTTTTGTAGTTAAGTGGTTTAACTAATACACTAGAAGCCATAATTAAATATTTCTTTATATAAGTCGAAGTTTTTTTGATAAAACATTTCATTACAATTATGAAATAAGCGGTACGACTTACAATACGATCGCGGGTTCTAACCCCACTCGGTTTTACCAATGAATTGCCGAACGGATTTTTACTAAAATTTTGTGCCGATGTATAGCGATGTATTGTCTGTCTAAACTGTCCATTATAAGACCTAATAAGCTTAGTGAAAAGCGTACTCAGTCAGTCCACTCCGCCAGGGTATTACGTCCTGTAAGGGTATTATTATATATTTATTACAATCAAAAACATGTTAGTCAATAAACTCGAGAATTGATTTAAAAAATAAGAATATGGATTATATTATTTTATAGTCAAACGATCAACTATCTGGAGTAAAAAATGAATAGAAACCGGAGAAAAAGTTCTTGTAACCTTTTAATAGCCCGGTCAAATTACACCAAAAAATAAGAGTAAAGTTACCTAAATTCCCATTGAAAATCGGTATGATAGTTTAAAATATCATTAAAAACAAAATTTGAAAGTTCCCCATCTTTTCCCTATAAAGAAAAAAAAATATTTAAGGTCAAAGATCAAAAAAATGAGTTTTTCGCGATTATCAGCAAAACGGTAAGTTTTATCATAAAAATTTCTCAGACAAAAATTGTAGATCATAAAATTATCTACAAAAATTTATTAATACTTTTTTCTCTAAGAGCCACCGTTTTTGAGATATAACGATTCAAATAGTTGTAATCGTCATATTATGCATGAGTACGCCACGTGTATATACATCTCTATAATTGTAATATATGTTAAAATATTTTTCTATCGGTCATTGTAACTTACACTACCAATATAAAATATACATAAGTTATAAATATAAGAATATCAGGTAAAATGAAACCCTTTATTTATACGCCACTGAAACCTTGAGAAAACGCGCTAAGTACACTACCTCATAGGTGGCGAGGAAACGTGTGTATATGACGATTACAGCTTTTACAACTTTTTGAATCATTATATCTCAAAAACGGGGGCTCGTAGAAAAAAAAGTATTAATAAATTTTTTGTAGATAATTTTATGATTTATAATTTTTGTCTGAGGTATTTTTATGAGAAAACTTACCGTTTTGCTGAAAATCGCGAAAACTTATTTTTGACCTTTGACCTTAATAATATAATATATAATTTAAGATATTTTTTTTTCCTTACAGAGGAAAAATGGGGAACTTTCAAATTTTATTTTTAATTATATTTTAAACAATCTTACCTATTTTCAGCTTGGTGGGAATTTATGTATCTTCGAATGTCTTTATTGACCGGACTATAACCTTTGCGGGATAGATACAACGAGCAATTAAAGTATTCACCATACTTATTATCAGGCAAATTAATAATCAACGTACAGAATTAAATATACTGAAACATGAACATAATTTCCATCAGCTCACTGCGGTGCGAAGATTCATAAGGAATTATATTAATTATTAGTTAATTTAATCACTGAACCTCCTGGTTAATATCGAAGAGGTTTTATGTAACATACTCAGTTCGAATTCAAAAGTTTATACAAAGTATTAGCACCTAGAATCCTGATAATCAAATCATCATTATACCGGCCATCAACACAGAAACAAGATGCAAATATCTCGTTATTTCTGATTTAGATTGATTGACTTGTTATCTAAAATTTAGTATCTTATAAAAATATTATATATAGAACTGCGGACGAACTAACGTTGCGTTATTCTAGGCGAATGTGTTTATTATATTATTAATGAAATAGTTTTAATATAAAAGTAAAGATTGCTACCTACGTCTACCCCGCTACAGTTAAAAGGAGGTAATATTTTATTAAATCAGAACTAAAACTTTCAATTCACGTGGTGGAATTCTACTATCAAAATTTCACTAGTGCTTTAAAATCTATTTGATTGTTAGTTCCAAGCTACGTGTATTCTTATTTAAAATAAAGTTTCTTATTAGCTTTATTCTTAATAATAATGTTTAAGTGTGATTGTACCTCTTATTGGAAAGCATTAATGAATAAATTATTAAGATGGAAGAAAACACAAGGCCAGCGCCCTGCCGTATTTATAATTTTATATAAAAAATAATAATAAAATAGTAAACTTACTTAAGTGCGCTTGATCCGTACTCTGGTCTTTTCCATATTTCTATACGGTGCCGAGACTTGGACTATAAGAAGTCGGGATAGTCGTGTCATAGACGCCTTGGAGATGTGGTGTTGGCGAAGACTGCTCCGTATAACTTGGACTGCCATGAGAACCAACGAGTCCATACTGAAGGAGCTTAAGATCTCCACACGGCTATCCGAAATTTGCCGCCAAAGAGCCCTCAGCTTCTTTGGACACATCATGAGGTCTTCCAAGCACTGTCTGGAGAAGCAGATCATCCTAGGCAAAATGGACGGCAAACGTGCTCAGGGTAGGGCGCCTACAAAATGGTCGCACATGATCATGAAGACGGTGGGAGGCAGCATGCAGCGTGCGGTCCACTCGGCCTATGACCGCACTCAATGGAGGCTGCTTGTACGTGGTCGCGATCCTCAGCAGTGAGGGAACGAAGAAGAAGAAGAAGAAACTTATTTAAATTAAGGACAGATTAATTAAAATTTATCGCAATGAGCTCGGTGTCATTGCGAAAGGTACACAATTCACAAGTGCAAATAAAAAAATAGAGACATACTAACTGTGTGAAATTAACTAATTCGATGTGAATTCTCATTGCATTGTTTAGATTCTAATACGATTACCGTAACAGTGTTAGAGCACAAAAGAACCGACTGCCGTGCGGCTTTACAAAGTTCCCATGAATCGAATTTATAGGTTAATGTACACTTGGTCAGATAAAACAGGCAATATGTTTTAATTGAGATACGTAAGTTAGTAACTTCGCCTTCGTTTCATATTGGACAATAAATAGTAGAATTATTTGACAGTAAAATATGAATTCCTGATGAGGAATCAATCGTATATTATATATCAAAATCTTCTCCGAAATACGTTGCATCTAACGATAAAAGTATCATGTCTATCCCTTCTATAGTTTTTTTAGTAAAATGCACATAAAAGCACCGGGAAAATTCAGGTTGGAATTCCGACACTCATCCATACAGAGGGTATGGCGATAATTTTAGTTCCTGTCACAAATCGGACTTAATAAGTTGTGCCATGATAATCAAATGACAATAAATATCTTATTTATTATAACTTTCGAATGGCTGAACTAGCTCTCATATAAATTTGGTCCAATTCCGACAATGGCAACCATGAGAAAACCATACAAGTTTTAAATTTGAATCAAATATGTGATTCACAAATGTACGAATAACTCAATATCACGCTAACCGATTTCGATGATTCATTTTGTTTTGAAAAGGTTCTACATCAAGAGTAGTTTGATGAGATTTTAGTTAGGTTCTGATTAAGTCTATTTCGTAATATTCCTACCATAATTAGTAAATACAAATAGGGCATCCGCGCATACTAACGTTTAACGTTTGACTAGTTTCGAAGTTGTTTTTCTTTGTTCGTAAATATACTAGTTTATTTAGGCACAATGTGTGTTACTGATGAATTGGAAAAACCTGGAGAGTGTTATTTTGATACAGAAACACAACCTACTTGTTTCTTGTGATTAGTAAATGATCCCAGAGGTTTAATTGCTTTAACAGATCTGAACGTAGTCGAAAATGGTAACTGTCGTTTTATTTTAATTTCAGGAATTAATGCTTAATATTTATCTTGGAATAACTCATTGAAACAAATAGCGTGAAGATATTTTATATCTAGAAAGACATGTTTGGTGCGGTGTACGGCCGAAAAATACCAAAAGTCCACTGTTGGAATAAACAACCAACTGAAGAAGATGATAAAATTATAACAAAATTGAGGTCAACCTTGTGTCGTAGACATTCCTACATTACGCACGAAGTGGTTTTCCTCTTCATTCATTATGCGGACGATTAAGGAGTGGAACTCTCTGCCGAGGTCAGTCTTTCTGATCCAATAAAATCTGGGCACCTTTAAGGCCAATGTGACACCTTATAGGCTCACATCCATCATTCGAAGCTTCCTCTTCGCCGTCCATTAAGCGAGATTGCAGCTAAACTAAAGATAAAGATTTAAAATTTCATATATACTAGGTTATGTTACAAAAAACTGTTTCTTCTACGCGACTTCGATAGCTTTGATGCGACATATAATAGAGAGAGAAGAGAGAACAATAATAAAACTCAGGCCTTAATTTCCATTTTGAAAAGCAGTCAATCTCACATTCCTGATCATATAAGCAGAACTTTTGGCAGTTTTCTGACGAACAAAAATTGTAATAATAAATATATTTAAATATTTTTAAATTACCGTGATATAAGAAGGATATATAATGACTTAAAAATATATTTATTTTCTTATTTAATTTTTATTTAATAGATTTGTTCACGTTGGTAAATTATAAATAATAAGATAATATTGGAATAATAAAATAAAAAATATAAATTATACAAAATAAACATTCATGTCTTATAATAAGTTTCGTTTGAAAAAAAGTCTTGTTCTTGGCGTAAGATACATCTTTATTAAATTTACTTGTAATAAAAGTGTTTAAACAGCTAAAATAAAATAAAATGTTTTTCATCGTATGTAAATATAAAAGTACGTTGTGTATAGTAAAAGTCCTATACACAACGTACGGAATTTAATTAATTAAATTAATTAATAGATTGTAGATCTTAGATTTTAAAAGCGTACATTCACTTTTCATTAAAATTGAAGGTGATTCGACATATTTTTCACGTAACTACGCAAATGTAAAGATGGCGTCGTCACTTCCTTGACACATCCAGTAAATATCCGCTCCGGGCATGAGACATATTATGGGCACATGCAAGATTTTCGCGGTCGCACCCAGAAGCCCTTCCAATAAATTTCAAGGCCTTCACTATTCGTATAAAGCGAGATCACTCGCCCGCAACAACACACTTCGTGACTTTCACGCGAGCAGTGCACATTTGCTCAAAATGTATAGGCTCATGGTATTTGCGTTTGTGATGGGGGCAGTGGTGTGCCAACAACAAGAGGGAGGGCGCAGGGTACCCAAATATGCGGGAGACCCGAAAACAGCCGCCATACTACAGGAGGCGCGGTATTTAAATGGGAACGGAGCATTCGGGGCCGCATACCAACAAGAAGATGGCATTGACTTTAAAGAGGAGACCGACCCTGAAGGCAACAGACGAGGCAGCTACTCGTACATCGACGACACTGGGCAAAGAAAAACTGTGAACTACGTCGCCGGCAAAAATGGATTTGTAGCCAGCGGCGACCACATCCCGACTGCGCCACAGGCCGCTGCACCAACTCCGGGCTACCAACCCGATCCTCGTTACAACTCCCCGGATTACAAGTCACCTCAGTACAACGCACCCCAGCAGTACACCGCACCCGCTGCGCCAAGGAACTACGGAGGCAAAGCCAGTATCGATGACGGACAGTACCATCCTGAACTTTACGAACAAGGAAACTTCGGTGGTTCTCAGTACCAATCTCAGTCTCAATACAAAGCTCCACAGCCTCAATACCAGCCGGAGCCTCAACAGTACCAATCGCAGCCACAACAGCAATACCAGCCTCAAGCGCAATACCAGGCCAATAACATTTACCCAGGAGTACAACAAGCTAAATATAGCGGTCTTTCACAGCAATATGACACACCCTACCAGCCTGAATCCCGACAGCAGTACTATGAGCCCACCACACCACCACCAAGCCGCTTTTTCCCCCCAGGCAAATTCAGCCTGAACAGAGCGCCTGATGGTTATACTTACTCATTCCACAAAGTATAAATAAATATATTTTTAAAAGGATCGTTCGGCGAAATGTACAGTTTGTAATTGCAAAAAAAAAAACATTCATCGATTAACAATTCGCCGAATCATCAGGGGGTCGATAGAGGGGGCTGGGCCATGACTGCTACATAAGCATTTCTTAAGTGTTGTTCGCTGTGATATTGTGAGTTAATGGACACTTATATATATGTTGTTCTTTTTTGTTAATTTTAAAATATGACTCACCAAAAGAAATGCCTGTCATCTGATAGAAAATAAATTTGTAAATAAATTTAGTGTAAATGTCTACCAGATGTTATTTACTAACATTACCTATATTAACAATGTTCCTAGCTTGCATTCCTCAAACAGCACATAAATTAAATGTTGATACACATGAAATTCTTTCATTTTTTGTGTAAAAAAAAAAAAAGTAACTGGTAACACTTCCTTATGATCAAGGTCTCAATGAAACGGGGTGTGGGCTGTGTCCGCATTCTACAGTACTTGCTCAAAGCGACGGCAAGTAGATCACCTTAAAGCTATTACAAATGTATTATTATGGTACAGAATACCGGTTTCGCTCCGCCACGCCTGACTTTCATTTACCCGTGTTGCTATTTGGTCAGATACTAAAACAAAGCCGCTATTACACCGTTAAAAATAAACGTTTACCTTTTTATTCTTCAAAACACATGCCGCGTAAAATTTATCAAATACGATACGATTACATTGGTATAAAGACATACGGCTGCAAGGATACCAAGCTATGAAACAAACTATGTAATATATTAAACCTTTTTAGATGCGCAATCTTTTTACAAAATTAATTCTAATTAATAATTAAAAAATGTAGGATCAACAGATTGAAAGGTATTTAAGGAAGGGTACGGGAAGTCGACGTTTGTAAATAACTTCACGCGAGGCAAGTATTGCTGTAATAATATGTGTATATAAGGATAAAATGATTTAGAACATTAACGAATATTTTACAATCAAACATTAATTTGAAGGAAAATATTATAACGGAAATAAAATCTCGGAGGAGGAGTATTCCGAAGGCATGTTAAGTCGGCTAATCAGCACTGGGCCGTGACTACAGAAGTTCATTTCTTTGCAGTGTATATGTCCGTATACAGACTACCAGTAATGTAGTCTTTTAATCTTTATTAGCGTACCCAGCCCGCTTCGTCGGCATAGATTTTGCTTTATTTTATTTAAATAAACAAACTTACATCATTAAATATTTAATTTAACTTTCACAATATATTAAATTATTCATTCTCTTTTCGAGCGGGTGAAGCCCGTACCTATATCCATGTACATATCAGTAAATACAATATCATACCCGTAGTAGTAGTAACATAGTCAATAAAAGCTGTATTTGACAGTTCATAAAGAGGAGTGCTCCGTTCGTCACCAAACTTGAAATCGGTCCAGCCTTTTCGGAGCTTAAAAGGAACAAACTCACTCACTTTCTCTTCAAATATATAGACTTTGTTGTTAAATATTGATTTCACAAATAAATGTGACTAATTGATAGTTACCACTATGGTTATTATATTGTTTAAAATTTCATACGACGCCGTGATTCACGCAACTTTATTTACTGTTGAAAGTTATTGCTTCATAACATGTTATTGACTGAAATTTGGGTTGATTCGAACAATTGCCGCATCGACAATCATATTGCAAACGAGCAGTAAAAACAATGGCGATTTCAAACGCTCGACGTTGTTACTCCACTACGATTTGCCATGTGTAGTTATGTCAAAGGTACCGCTACTATGTAGGTGCAGTGAACTTTGAATAACATAGTCGTACATCTTTATGTTTGTATTACGAAATGGTTCAAAAATTGTCGAGACAGATAGCATTTTTTTATGGACGAACTACACAGTGGGCCAGTGATGCTGGCCTTTCTGCTCACCGGATTTATTTATATACAAGTCACACGTACAAAGTAAACACCATTACAGTTAAAAAAAATAAACAAAAGATGTCAGGAAAATAAAGACACGTGTTACCTCAATTACAGGTCTAAATGAAAGCCTTAAAAATCATAAAACAAAACAAGAAATATTATTGAAAATAACAAAAAACTAAATCCTAAACTATTTATCTACTATAAAATGGCTGTTGTATGGGTATTTCACAATATGAAACCTATTAGAGAACTGTCCAGGTCAGATTCGGATTGAAAGGTGGTATAGCTCTTAGGTCTCTTAGCCTGAACCTCGATTTTTTATGAATATATGAACATATTATCTTCTACGCGATATTTGCCCATAGCCCATTGCCACTTCCGACTACGTAGAGAACAATGCCGATTGGATCGAATCTAAATCGATCGCAGCACACATCCACACGCAAGGTGGTCTGACGACCTCTTAAAGGCCTGAGAAAGAACCTGGTCGCAAGCCTTACAAGAGTGAATAGGCACTTACTAAACTAGCGCATACCATCTTTCGACTATATCACCACTTAACATCAGGTGGGATCGTGGTCAAGCACTAGTGTATAACACATAAAAAAATACCGGCTCCTTTTGGAAATCGTTGGAAGAGGCCTATGTCTAGCAGGTAATGCCTTACGATTTAAATGATGATGAAAGAATCAAATATAATCATATAATATAACATACATCACATCACATTCGATTCAACCTCATTTCACTGTTAATTTACCAAGTGTAAAATTAAATACAAAACCAATAGTCGATAGACTGCAACGAAATTGTAATAAAATAAATAGGAAATTATTATTTTTTAACAAAACATAAGTTATGGGTGAGTATCAACAACAAAATATATTAAATATACTAAAGCATTCTCTGAAAATCGCTGCATCTTATGGAATACGCAGAATGAATAAGGTTAGCGGTATAGATTGACATAACCCTTCTGTAGTTTTTTCATTCAAAGGTAGCATCGTAATATATAAATCAAATTTTAACGAACAATAATCCCCCACTTGACTTTTTTGCACAAATCCGTGGATATTTGTATTATAATTATTTAACCCTTATCGTGGCAAGATTTTTTTTGCAGAACAGTAAAAAAAATATATTTTCAAAAAATACATTAAAAAATCGTGATAAAAATACGTATTTTGGAAAACCAAGATGTACACTATTCTATACAGTGCTAAGTACGTAACGTACACGTACTAAGTACGTACCGTACGCACTGACAAGCCTAAGCTTATTTGGAATGGTTAACGAGAATTTTAAATAAATTTGCGAAAAAAAAATTTTAGCATACTAAAAAAAAAGTCCTTATTCCAACTCCATCTCTTTTATAATTATAAATGTCACGACCTGACAATTGTGACATTAAACATTTGAATAATTATTATAAAATACAATTAAAGAATAAATTTAATAGTAATATTAATAGTAAATAGATTTTATATCTGTACTTTACATGCATATTATGCTATACATTGCTATGTTTAGGGTTAAGGTACGATAACTAATATTCTATTAAAAATAAGCTATATTCCTATTTTATATAAATACTACAGGAACAAAAAAAGGTATCGGATTAAGCAATTATGACTCAAGATAACAGGCGCGAAGTCCGGGTTTTTTATGACTTATTGCCATTGTTACCTCAAAGGCTTTTATAACTTCATCAGTTTGAGAGGTACCTCTTATAGGCCATAGACTGAATCTCTACTACAATAACAATGCAAGGGGCATCGAAATGGGACCTCAATTTTATTACATCAGTCCAAACTATGGTTAAAAATAGGTTCGATTGACTTATGTCTCGACTTCTCACCGTAATGTGGGTAATACGGCCGTGAGAACGTGTATCTTGTTGAAATTTGTTTCATATACATAGAAGATTTCATAATAGTAAAAGTCTTACTAAATAAAATATTTTTAAGCAGGGTATAGCATTACATTTTAATAAGGTGAATGCCGCTATTACTAAAAAGTTTTTTAATCTTAAATTTGCATTAAATATGTACGCGACAAATGGAAGAATAAGTCAATTTCACACCAAGCGATTTTGATGACTCATTTTTTATTGGAAAGGATGGTACTTCAAAGGTAGTTTGATGAGAGTTTGATTAGGGTATGATCTTAACCCAGCCCTGTAGTTCTGGGCTCTCAAGAATAAGGCTATGGTATCCCCTGCTGTCGTAGAAGGCGACTAAAGGGGCCTCGGGTTCACTGGGCGACAAGGGCGGGGGCCTTTGTCATCCGCCAGGGTGGACCCGGGAAGAAGTCAACATCGGCAGGCCCGTGTCGCGACTGCGAGGGCACAGCGGGGAGGGAGTAACCTCCTCCTCGGGATGTGCTCTCTTAAGAGCACGGTGCAGAGGGGCTCCGGTGCGTTCCTCTAGAGATCCCGGAGCCCCTCACCATGCACCGAGGAAGGGCCACCGGGGGTTTTAGTGGATAAGAACCCCACATAACCCTACCTTCTCCTAGAAGGCGGGGTATCTTGTTGAAGATTTCCTCCCCGTCAACAAAAAAAAATGAACTTAACTAGGTTGCCCCGCCATATGCGACGATGGTGGTCTTCTGGGTTTGGTCAGTGAATTCCCGGCACAACTCGTCCTTCCAACGGGGGACGAACACGTGGTTAGGTACGTTCCCACAAGTAAAACAAAAGAAATGATTATATACATATATATAATATCTAAATTATATATTATTTAGATATTACTACTTTGTATGAGTATGTATAATGAGTATGGAATAGATTTTTTTTATAGAATAGGTCAAACCCAACCTATAAAAAAATATTTACTTGGGGTATGGTGATGTCTTCATCCCATGTTTTTGTAGAAGTCGGTTAGGACCATATAACGATGACTGTCAATGGAATTGACCCACTTAAGGTTTTTATGGAAAATTCAACATGTTTTTTTTATTGGAACAACAAACGAATACATATTAAAAGCTTAAGATAATACATTAAGTATAAAGAGTTATAAATATGTAAACAACACCGTTATCCACATAATAATAATAATGTCCACAAAATGTCTATAGCACTACACACACTTTAGATCTGCATTTATATCTATATTCACATATTTAAAATATCCAGTTTCTTTTTTAAATTTTCTTATAAGAGGAAAAGGCAAGAAATAACACATCAATGTTGGCACAATACAGCAACACAATACGCAATTAGTATAATTATTGTTATTTCTTTAATGTAAACCGTTGAACTATTCGGAATGTATTTAAAATGTATAATTCTTACCAAACCGTATTAATTAATGAGAAATAGTTAAATACTCGTAGCAAGCAACAATTACGTCAGTCAAGGTCTTTATACTTGTTTGGTTATTTTACAGCTTATGACATTCAATAATCTGTTTCCAAATATTTAATAAACATAAAATTAAGGGCAATCTCTCAAAGCAATCAAACCAATAAGTAATCATCGGAGGCGTACTGCGGACGCCGCAAGAACGTAAACCAATTTGTCAAGCTTTAATAAACACGCTATTAGAATTTTATTATTAAAAGGAAATGTCAATCTAAATGCACTCACTAAGAAATAAAAACGGTAAAATCAATGTTTCTTAACTGAGGAAGTAAGGCAATTTACAAACTAATATTATAGATTATTATAAAACATTTCCAGAGACAGTTTCATTCAATTTCACAAATACCTTCAAAACATCTTTTTCACCATTCATTAGGATAGGAAAGAACAACATGACTTCATTAAGGCTTATTATTTATATTTTTAAATCATTCTTTCTTTTCATTTTTTTTTAATTCCAATTAAAATTTATTACAATTTTATATGATAAATTATACATTAAATTTTATTTTAATTGTGTAAATTAAATGTACTAATTGTGTAATGACATTTACATACTGTGAACAAGGCTGCTGCACAATAAATAGCAGCAGGTATTTAAATAAATAATTAATAATATATAATAAGACATCATTAACAAAAATATACATCCACAATCACTAACGCAATTGCAAGCAAGAAAAGTAATACAAATATCTAAGTTATCACATTGGCAATCCCCCACACCAGGCGATAACAGACACGTCTCATAATAAGGCTTCGAATAACGGTACAGTTCTTTAATGACAGCGTTTTACCAAACAATAAAACGCTTATTAATTTTTTTTTTTATTTATTTATTAAATTCATTTTACAAATAAAATTTACACTTTAAAGCGCATCCCAAAAACCTATCCCAGGTTTGTCTGGATGCTCACCATTCAGTCCTCGTCCATTTGTATAGTAATAGTGGTTTAAAAGAAAATACCGCAACACCTCGTCACGAGCCGTTGCGAGCATCTTTTGCAAACGAACGCACACACCCATCGTAAGCGAAGACGCCTCAATGCGTGTGAGCGCTCGATACAGGCTGCTCTTAATATAAATATATATATTTTTTCACATGTTATAAAAAATATTTTTTTAAAACAGTTTTAATGTTTTTGTTGCCAATGTCCTTCCTCGTTTGTAATGGGAGTTTATTCATTAGTGTCGGTATTAAGTATTGCGATGTTCGCTTACCATATATGTTAGTAACTTAAATAACTTACCATATTGGAAGCCTTAGTTTTCACTTTCTGCCTGGTGTAAAAACACCTATACCTAGCAGAATTTAATTTAGCTGAATCTAATGAGTTCGATCTTATTAGATACATCAGCCCTTGAGGTCATTAAGTAATACATATATTCCTATTAAAAATATACTCATACTGTTTATCTTTTAAAGAAAACATTAGCAGGTATAGGTTTTTATAAGATACAATGAAGCTCCCGCAGCACTCTCGACTCGAGTGCCCTGCCTGGGTGGTGGGGGGATAGAGGGAAAGAGATGAAGTATGTCAGAAAGGGACAGGAATAACCGAACCGACCAATCAGGGAAAAGCAGTGTTGCCACTCTCAAAATAAGGCTTCGAATATGGTAAGTTATTTAATAAGCGTTTTATTGTTTGGTAAAACGCTGTCATTTTCTCTAACTTCTCGTAATTTATAATCTTATATATCATTATTCTATGGTTTAGCTACCCTGATACTAAAAAGTTAAACTTACAGCCTTTATATATGTCCCACTGCTGGACCTTCTCTATAAAGAGAGTATAAGTTTATGGGCATAGCCGGATTGTGCGGATTGGCAGACTTCACATATCTTAGAAAAAAAATTCTCGGACAAATAGGTTTCATGTACTCCTTTCACCGCCGAAGGCGTGAAAAATCAGCACATAAAAATGCTACAATAAATTTATTGGTGCCTGCACCAGGGATCAAATTCAGATTGCTAGTATACTAAACAACTTAAGGCGACCGCCCGGAGACTAAGCTACCACAGGTCATAGACTCCCAGGTACATACTGGTATTAAAACGCGTATTTATTACTAGTAACAAGTATTGATATAAAATCTTATCATTTTGAAAATTTTACAAAATTAATTCCTCAAAAGCAAATAAAAAATAAAAACCGTGTTGTTACGATGGCAACGTATACCTGAAACACGAATGTTTAACGATTACGTTAATTGATTAATACAATACACTTAAATAATTTTGATAATTTTGAAATTGAGGGTAGATTTAGAGAATTTTTTTGATCTTTATAAAGACCGGTCGTTAAAGTGGGTAATCGCCCTCAATCTTTTTTTTAAAACCCCATTAAAAGGTAATATTGTCATCATATAATGACAATATTCTCTATATTACAAAGTAATTCGGGCACAGACGGATTAGTTACGAGACTTAGTACCTAGAACTTCCCACAAGGTCACGCGTCTTTGTTATATTCGAAACTAGACATAACAAAGACAATTTATCCTGACAGAAAAAAATAACATGACCATTTTTTTATTCAAAATTAATCTTTTTTTGCCATCAATTCGGTGTCGCGCGTTATTTAAAATAACCGTACATCAAAAAGCTGTCACACACAGAGCATCGCAAATTGGATCCATTTTAATAGACCAGTTATTTCTAGTTACTCTTTGCCAAAACTCTTCGTCGACTTTTTCAATTTACAATGACAATAAATAAATTTAAAATAAAGAATTATTAGATAGATAGCAATAAATACCTGTTTTTGGAACAAATCTTTAGTGATCTTGGCCTCTTGCGGTTAGTCTTGTCACTAACTAGAGCGGTAATATGACTCTATGCATTTGTCTCTGATACAAACATAACAGCGGTATATTGTCTTAATACCGCAATCAGGATAAAATTATTGTATCTAATTTGAATTGATATTGAGCTAATAATTGATCGTATATGAATATATAGCCGTGTACCAAAATAAAGGGTCGGTTGAAATAAATTGTGATATTGCTTAAAAAATATTTATATTAATTTATTTATATTTCATTAAAAAACATAAACTTAAACACAAAAAAAGATAATTTACGTAAATTTGGATAATACAGTATTTTCATTAAATTTTATTTTCATTTAAATTTTAGTATTTAGTGTTGCCAGCGTAAAAGTAAAATAAAAAGTTCGTTTATGTTTTTTAATCAAATTTAAATTAATTTATAAAAATATTTTATTTGATCTTAAGGATATTTATTTGTCTATCATGCACAATTTATTTCAGTTAGCTAGCATCTTTCCTCCGATCCGAATCCGAAGGTACCCAGCCTGGCCCCGCTTCGGATTACGGGGGCAGCGAACATTATTATAAACACCTAAGCTAAGATTTGGAAATGAAATAAATGTTAGTAATAATAAATAAATACAAAAGGTAATATTGTCATCATATAATGACAATATTCTCTCTATATTACAAAGTAATTCGGGCACAGACGGATTAGTTACGAGACTTAGTACCTAGAACTTCCCACAAGGTCACGCTTCTTTGTTATATTCGAAACTAGACATAACAAAAGACAATTTATCCTGACAGAAAAAAAATAACATGACCATTTTTTTATTCAAAATTAATCTTTTTTTGCCATCAATTCGGTGTCGCGCGTTATTTAAAATAACCGTACATCAAAAAGCTGTCACACACAGAGCATCGCAAATTGGATCCATTTTAATAGACCAGTTATTTCTAGTTACTCTTTGCCAAAACTCTTCGTCGACTTTTTCAATTTACAATGACAATAAATAAATTTAATCGTTCTGGACGGATATTGAACAAAGCGATTCGGAATTTTGAAACACTATTTTTGTTATAAACTAGAGAAATTCCATTATTTAATAAAATTAAGCCCTCAATAGCCCAATGGTATGAGTTTCGATATTTAATTAGTAACCATTTATATACCATCTCCAGCTTATTTCGGTATGATTGAAAACAAATTACATTGTTGAAAATTTGTTAGTACTCTTAAATACGCTCTCAAGGTCTCTCTTTCCAAACAGACACGATCTGAACAGCATTAAAATCACTATTTTTATGTTAACTATCTGTCAGTAATTATTTATCGTACTTGACAGTCGGCAAGCAACCGTATAATACTCGTGTGTGTAAGTGTATCAAAGGCATGGTAGTGTGTGTAATGTTTTTTTTATTGATTTAATGTCTTATGCACAATTTAAAAAATATAGCATTCTGTTCTCCTTCATATATAAAATACTTTTTACGCCTCACGGTGTTACCCTCGATCAAAAACTATTTATTTTCTAAAATAAAAGTAGCCTTAATTATCTACTATCATAGACAGGGATAGCAGATTGTATGTTGAGGGGTCTTATGTGAGAGAAGAGAGCAAGTAGCCATAATCCTAGCACAAAATTTTAACGATTTTAAACACAAGCCGGGTGGGATCTTCTGGTCGTTATAACGTAAATCGAACTCTTACGTTGTAAGCTAATAACTGACGCTAATAAATGCTAAACTAAACTGCGAAATACCGATGTATTAGCACTGGGTTTCGTTTAATGAATACAGGAACTAACCCTTCTTAAAAAGATAGCATAGCGACTTGTAAATTCTCTGGTCTTATTTGTGATCGTGGACGACGGTGACAACTTAACATCAGATAAGGCACATTTTCATTAGACCCATTATTATTTAATTTTTTCAGGCAAAGGGGGGACTATAACATACTCGATTTCTATTTTTTTTTTAAAGAACCCTAGCAATATTTTTTTTTTCAGAAATATTAATAACACTCTTGTAAACCGTTCCAACTAAGCTTGAGCTTGTGGTAGGAGATGGTTTACGTCAATAGTCGAGAGGTGGATTCGAACCTACGACCTTACGATTCGTAGACCGTACCCTAAACCGTTAGGCTATTGATTGGCTTAAATTGACACATAAATTATACCTTAATTTAAAGAAAGAAAGAAGTTTTCACTTTTTTAATAATATTTCTCTATTACAAAGATTGTCAAATCTTAAGTTACTAATTCTAGAATAAAAATATTGTGAAACATTTTTTTCTCCTTCATGCACACTTAATAACTTACGCGAGACATCCTTGTAACTTAACCCTTTATGTAACACAATCACTTTATCACGTTTTAGCGCTGTCTAGTGCGGTGTGCGAAACTCATCCGGAGTGGTTCTAAATCTTTAGGTACTTAAGTTAGTATTGCTACTTGAAAAGACGGCAATAGCCCAAAGGTTGGTGTGCGACCTACGAAACACTAAGTCATAGATTCAAACCAACCATACCACTGCAATACGTCCTTTGATCAACGATTCTATTATTTTCTAGGCCGTTATTTATGTAGTAAGTTAAACCACGTCTTGCATTTATAAGATAAAACTTGATAAGACCAAATATGAAAGCAAAAAATAATAAGTAACTATTTTGGGAAACTTACACACACACAGTAACGGATACACTTATTTCTCCATTAGTATAACTATCATATATAACATCTGCACATTGCCACACATACAATCACGACAACATACAACCACACAATCTTAATCCGTGCACACTATACACTGCTTACATAAACCACGAAAGAAGTAGTGAAACTGGAAGGAAGGCGGGTTTTATAGTACAGGATTTTCTTTTTTTAAGCACCGGCTGCATAACTTTTGTTTGTTTAATTTGTCAAATTTTAACTTATTTATTTTATATTTTTGTAGTTTTAGTATCATATAATATCTTGCCAAATTGTTGTATCGAACTAAATGGCCATTAAATTGGAGTATTTACATAATGTAACATTAGAAAATGGACCGGTATTGTAAGTGCCGTCCATATGCTTTGCGTCGCAAGAGACTGAGAGAAATATGGTGAACTGTATGTAAATGTAGTATTGCGCGCGCACGACTTTGGGTAGTCGTGGGCACCGCTGAAAATCAGCACTGTCGCATCCTTGCGACGGCATATGCTGACACGGTGTCCAATATTAGCATCATATCTTACGTTCTATTTGTTTTTATTTCTTTAACTGTATTTTTTATTTTTGCCAATAAAGAATATGTCTATGTCTAACTGACTTCTAACAGTCGAAGAGGCACTTTAAAAAGAAGATACGACTATCATTTTAACCCTAGCGAGGTACACAGAGACTCTTTTCGCTCTCCGCTATGTGCCAAGCGTATTTGGTCTTATATGCGACAAGTGAAATAATTTTGTATTCAAAAAACCGAAAAGTCCTGTTTTTTGTTTAAGCCATTTAAGAATCTTGCCATAAGCTCTGAAAGTGGAATATTTACCCACTAGACCACTAAATATTAGCTAAATAAAACCTGGTTACATGGTTGTGCTAAGACGAAAGACGAAGAAAAAAGAAAAAAATGACGCTGGTCGCTCGTTTATTGTCGATAATGTCGGTTTAATGCATTGTAAAATATTTAATGCCGATAATACTTATGCGCCCCTGAATTTCAATGTTTTGCGCATAGGAACTTCGTCCTCTCTTGAATAAAATACCGTTCTAGAAACCTCTCTGCATCCGTAGTCGGCCTCTCGTGGGACGCGGCGTTGGAATACAAGATGGCTTTATAAGATGAACCCTGACCACGGAGCTATCATCCTATATTATATAGTACGTGACACGTCTGCGAAAGTCTAACCTAGCTCTTCTAGATATGCACAAATTCTTTATACAGGTTTTATAGTAGGTAGTTTAGCATTTTTTCAATGCCAATTTACTTACTGACGTCGCGGCAACGAGTAGCAATGTCTATTTACATTAAATTACACATCCTAAGAACAGTAATTAAATTCTTATTTAAAGGTAAAAAAATGAATAGTTTTTGTCTCATTCCCATTAAGAGTATTCACAAAATACAAATATCTCTAAGACATACAAGTTTTTTCACGTTGTTCTAGGACCGAGGAAAGGGCCACTGGGAGGTTTTAGTGGGTAAGAACCCCACATAACCACCGCCTTCCCCAGAAGGCGGGGTATCTTTCTGAAGATTTCCTCCCCGTAAACAAAAAAAAAAAAAAAAAAAAATAAAAAAAAAGGACCGAGCTCCTGGTAAACCAACACTTGAAATTGTACCTTGCTAACCACACACCTCCAATCTAAGGACAGAACAATACTCTCCTTAGATTTATCGCTTGTAGCTCGATTGATATTGCATTGAATTACTAAAAGCAAGCATCTAAGCACACTTTTTTCTTAAATAAAAAACAGTCAGAAAATCAATCTACAAGTTACAATAGCAACGAAGCTATAATATCAGAAACTATCCCGTTGGCCGTCGTATCATATCATATCAGATTCTAGGTGGGTATTTTCAAGACTAGAGTGAATAGGCATTTACTAAGCTAGTGCGGCTTACCAGCCAGGTCTGCATTTCCACTTAACATCAGGTGGGATCGTAGTCAAGCACTTGCTTAGATATTATATAAAAAAAAAATAGTAGTGTATGGTAGCTTATTGTCAGTTGCCATCTATCGTCCATTACGAGAATTAACGGCGTAGCAAGATTTAAAAGTGGCTTTAATTTTCTTTATAAACTAACTACTATGTTGCTTGCTTAACTGTTAGTCAGTTTACCTGTAGTAGGGTTGCTGCGTAGGGTGGACACCCGTACCTGATAAAAGATCGGAATGAAGTTATAATTACATAAGCAAATTAAATTATGTAATAAATCTCTTGTTAAAATTTGTATTTGAATTGCGATGAGCTCAATGCCTATCACATGTAAGCTTTATAAACTTTTTGAAAACAAACATCAAACACTATCTCTGTCTACCCCGCTAGGACTGGAAAGGGAAGGACGTGAGAGCTTATCAAAAAAAAAAATACAAAAAGGTTTTATTTCATAAGTAAGTAGATTTCTTAATAATAAAATGAATATTCCGTCAGCAAATCACCTTGATTTCTAATTTCAAATTAAAGTTCTTAATGAGGGCCTACAAAAATTAGCAACCGCTGAGTGCCTTAAGCTAAGTTAAGAGAGACGTAACTTTAATTTGACGCCATTAAAAGTTTATTGTTGGAAGATTTGTATTAAATAAAAAGTTAGTTTTAAAATTTAATGACTTCTAGAATCAAAATAATGAATAATATTATATACGAAAATTTTAATAATATACCTACATATATACGATTATGAACGACACAATACATAAAAGCAAACCATTACAGCCTTCATTCTTCGTCAACATTAAAAAAATATAGGTTCTCAAGACCTTTTAACCTTAGCTGGGTAGAGACGCTTCACCAAGCTTATTAGGTCCCATATATGACAGAGGTGAGCCAGCTAAACACCGGTCACAATTTTTATCACTTAAAAACCGACAAGTATATTTATCTATAATGTTAATCTATACGCACTGGAATATATCATACTTTGTGTATTTAATACAGTAAAAAAACACATTAATTCCTTACAATTAAAAGCAGGAATTAATAATTTGAAGAAGCACGTACAAGCGGAACTCGTGCAGTTCACACCCGATCTCAATAATACCATTAACCCAGTACGTGCCAAGTAACACCGCCTGATTAGACCAAGATAAAAATAGCGATATTAAAAATTAAAAAAGTATTTGTAAAAGGAATACATATCAAGTATATTTACAAATAAACACCAACTTCAAATAAAAAAAAAGTGACAAACATAGTTTAAATTTCAAATCACCGGATTTGTAATGTGGCAGAACTCTAAAGGTGACACAGCGAGTGGGGCGTGACGTTGGTGGGAAATTGGCAGTTGTAATATACTAGTTAATATAGACTTCACACATGGAGCCATCGCGCGCGGCCCTCGTCTAGCCGCGGCCTCTGGTGGATATACAAATTAGATGCGGCGCAGCGCAGCGTGGTTTTTTGTCTGATCCTGTGTGTAATGCTCTATATTAACTAGTACATTACAACCTGTAAATTCACTCCAACGCTACGCCCCGCTCGATGTGTGGCTTGACCTTCAGGTTGATTAGCCTACACCTCTATTGGGCACAAATCAGCAAGGGCTCCCGAGACGTCACCCCTCATTACTTTAATCGCATTAGCATTCCGACACCCAGTGCCCGAGGGGGCCAGCTGTAATGTTGACTTTCTAGCGTCCTAAACCTCGTAGTCAAGTTAACTTGGCGGCTCTATCAATTTCAAAGACTTTTGAGGTATCCGTGCGCTGAGAATGATCAGCCTAATAATTCTATGTTAAGTAACTCACCACTAAAATCACGGAGAGGTAAGGACGGTTTTACAAAAAATATTATATGCGATTTACAAACAAAATGACGTGAGAGCTTTATTGATTTAATATTTTATTTATAATTAACATCATATTAAGTTAATTACAGAGCAGATTGTAATTATAGGTAGAAGTAGTCGTTTAATAAGTTAATATCACATATCATTAGAAAAGTACGTTCATTTCAATACACTTAATGAGACCAAGTAATTACACGAACGACAAGTGGAAGAACTTTAAAGACGTTCAAAGTTAAATTCGACGCAATTAAAAGTTTCGAGCTCGAAGATTTGTGCCATGAAATTATTTACGGGAAAATTTGTACAATTATTTTTAAGTTATTCGTTTCAATCACAATTAAGTTTCGATTATTTTAGTGTTATTTAATAAAAAAATTGTAGAATCATATAAAAAGATAAATCAACAACAAAAATTTTACAAGACAATAAATTTATCTCATAAAATGTTCCGTTAATGCTTTTGATGATGCCAGACATTTGGTCAGGTCACACCTTTATGTATAGCAATTCGACTACGGAAAGCGTAGGCTCGTATATATTGGAAGGTATTTCCAGCAGTGGATTGACACAGGAAGGTTATGATTATCGTGAATCCGACTGAAGTATGAGCAATGGGCAGGGCACATAGCACGTAGAACCAATTGGTCAGGGCACACCTTTATGTATAGCAATTCGACTACGGAAAGCGTAGGCTCGTATACGTTGCACATGGCACGTAGAACATATGGCCGATGGGGCCGAATGTCACGTCTGGAAGCAGTCCCGTACAATCAGTACTTTTGAAAACCGTTGGGGGAGGCCTATGTCCAGCAGTAAATGTTCTGCGGCTGAAATGATGATAATATTTGTCCGGACCGTGGTTCAATCCTAAAGTGGCGGCCTAAGCCAAAGTTCCTTCTCGGGGGATTTTGTGCTAAGTTATTTGTAATAGAAGTTCGCTCAAACACTTATAAAAGCCACCGATTTTACAGTGTTAATCCATCAGAAAAGACTTTATTGTACTTTGAAATCCGAATACTAAGAACTCATTGGTCCAAGCTGGCTAAAATTCTAACCCCAATCACCATATTTCAAATCAAACACCCAGGCGTTAAGTTTTCTCTACTTCGAAGACTAAACTAAGAATCAACTTACAAATTTTGTAAAAATTAGATTTATGTAGACCTATTTTGAGTTCATTTTTTCATTTTCACTCATTTAATTTTTGTTACTACCCTTATACTATTAAAATCTATTTAAAAACGGGCTAGATAAAGTTGATGCAAATTGACTGGTTTGTAGCACAGAGCATTTGCTCTTACGTTACTATGCAAGGAACTATGAATGTATTCAAATGAATGCGGAACGCATAAAAACTGAGTCGAACTTTTAAAACTGTTTCTTTTCATTCGATATTACTTTACTTTTTATAAGAAAGTTTAATTTTAATTAATGCTTGAATGCACGAACATAGTTTGGCGATATACGATATAAAAAAAATACATTTGAATTTGGAACCTATCATTCTTATATTTATTACGCTACGTTACGCATTATCAAATAGTTCTCGTGATATTGTTTCTCGTGAGATCCAAATTCTTATGACAGTATTATAGAAGTAAGTCGAACTTAACGGGAAAGGACAGCTTTGCTTCGTCTTTCATTTTTCGTACATCAAGGGACTGGAATAGTTTGCCCACGTCCGTCTTTCCTTCCGATTACAATGTGGGTATTTTCAAGAGAATTTACTAAGCTAGTGCGTCTTATGATCCTGGACATTTTCACTGAACATCAGGTGCGAATGTATCTGTTTTGTTGTTGTTGTTGTTTGTCACTTGTTTCAGTCAGTTTTGCATTTTAAATTTTTTCTTCATTCGTTTATTCCATTCTACAAGTATTGTCTATGATGTTGCGTAGATAAAAAAATCACTTAAATTGTAATTTTATAAGGGAAATGTAGCATTATTATTTTGAGTTCCTCAAATATACCTTAAAAGTAAACAAAGTACAGAAAATATAAATAATCCGGGACACTTGATATTTGTTTTGTGTCTTACAGAGGCGTCCTCCTGAGAAATCCAGCGACAACGGCTTTTGCCTACTAAATTAATGGAGAGAGATATTTTCTTTCTTTACGTTATTGTATTTATTTTTCACATTTATTCACATATTTTTTCAACGATACCATAGTTGATAAATGTTCGACCACTCACCACCAGTCATATACATATGAAACATAATAAGTCCTTGAAATAAGTTGTATTTCAACAACTTCCACCCTAAAAACGCTTTATAGCACGTGAGAGGTTCTTTTACCAGGTCCAATGCAGCGGCTTCTATTACAGCTTATACTCGTATGCTACAACGGCTCTAACATAAACATGGTGTTAATACAAATATTTATGAGGGCTGTGTGTCGATTGATGTAACGACTCTTCTTCTTCTCAGCTTTCTTATGCTTTCTAAGCTAGTGTTTGACCATAACCCCATCTGAAATTATTCACTATACTCTTGAAAGTACCTGCATTGTAATCGGAGGGAAAGACAGGGCACAGACATTGTGTTATGTGTACATATATTTTTCTTCTTATTATACTTCTGCTTTTGCCCACTGAGTGAGACGAGAGAATTTGACCCGTCGTGCATCAAATCGTAACAATTAATAAATACGTGAGCAAATATAAAGGGTCGGAATAAAGGGTCGGTTAAGAAAGTTTAAATATCTCGGAAGATAAAGACGCTACCTAACTGAAATAACTTGTGCATTGTAGACAAATAAATATCCTAAATAAAATAAAATATTTTTTATTAATTTATTTATATTTCATCAAAAAATATAAACTTAAAACGAAAAAGGAAATCTTACGTAAACTTGGATATTACAGTATTTCTTATTAAATTTTATTTTTTATTTAAATTTTACCGCCACATGAAGGCAACACCAAGTGCTAAAATTTTTGCTTACGGCTAAATTAATGGTATAGTATAAATAAGACTGGCATGTCTATTAGCACAAATATAAAAATAAAATAACAAAGCCTATCCCATTCAGCGACTGTCAGCGATTAAGTCAAGTATTTCTCGAAACTTTGTTTTCCATAAATAAGACAATTGACTAAAACTTCCGTGTCACTTAACGAGACATTCTCCGGAGAAGTCGTTTAACGACACTTACCAACACAATAAAAGATCTTTTTACATTTTTTCCTTTGCTGATACCATAGTTATCCAAATAATGTTCAAGCGAGCCCGGTCTTCGCGCATGCCGCCCATAAACATATCCATAGGTTACAAGTAATTCAGAATCGTTTTTGCGACGAGCCACGGGTGCGCCGTGGTTTGTACGTAATCGTGAGCTCCACGTTGACACAGGGTTACCGACAATAGCCCAATTCTTTAAGCAGGCATCTCGACGGTTTTCGAGACTGCCACCAAACATTCTAACAAACTTCTTGTAAGTGCCGCCACTTATAAGCCTTCCTATACTAAATTCCGTCGCGTCGCCCGGAGGCCGAGACACGTTCTTGACGATCCGGACGACGCGATTACCATTGCACAGGCTAGATCTTTACAAATCTTCAAAGCGTCCATTCGCGACCGTCGGAGGTTGCGAATAATCCTCGCGCGTTATCGCTATTTTATGGGCAGGCCTCACCCCCTAGATGCTAGGAGCGTTGCTGGAGTTTTTTCGGCCATTTCGACTCCCAGCATCAACGCTTCTCGAAGTGGCACTCAAAGTTAGTTTAGCTTTTGAATGTGCCTTAGTTTATCCGTGAAATAGCAACCGACCGTGCCGTGGTTCGGCCCTCTCAGGCGCCCTGGGATCGGAATCATTACTCGTAACATAGTAACAGTCCAAGTCGAGGTTACTCACACCGGGAGACCCCTGTGTCGAGTTACTAGCGATAGAGGTTCAGGCTAAGCGACCTAAGAGCTATGCCACCTCTCAATCCGGTGAAGCAGTCAAGGCCAGCTCCTCTGACCAAACTGTGTAGTCCGTCAAAAAAAAAAAATGTTCAAAGTAAACATATTCTATTTTTATTTAAAATTTAAAGTCATTCTATTTGACCGTCCTTCAATTTTTTTTCTTTTTAATGTTGTCATATTTTGTTTGCATATGATGCCTATGTAAAATATTCTTAAACAGATTATAAAATAATTTATTAAAATTTATGGTGATGGGCGGACACCTCTCTCTTATAATAGACCAAATAAACATTGTTAAAATGTCTTTGTTTATTTCCGTAACAAAAAATGAAGAAATAAAATTACGTCGAGATACGATAAATGTAACATTTTCTTTATTTAAGCTCTATAAAATTTGTGCAGATTCTAGTCCAACTTTTTGAGTCCGTGCTTTCCACAGTCGTTCGTATCAATAGGTCATAAAGAGTAATTGATTGAAGAGGAACAGAGGGCCCAATGGAAATAAAAGTCTCAATTTGAATGCAATTCCAAGTGGAACGTGCGTTTTTATTGAATTTCAATTTTCCATCGCTATAAATTTATTTTCATTGTTCAATTTGAAAGTAATCACTCTCATCAATTTTTAATTTATAAATAAATCTTTTGTTTATACTGCAAGATACTTTTCCAATTTAAATTACAATAATCACGTTGAAAAACTCGACCTTTATGGTGTAACAAAATGATTATGATTTAGTCCCATTCAAAAAGAAGCTATGTCTTTTTTAACCCAACTTTTTTTATTTTTTGGTTTTATTTATACTATACCATTAATTTAGCCGTGAGCAAAAATTTTAGTATTTAGTGTTGCCTTCATGTGCGGTAAAATTTAAAAAAATAAAATTGAATTAGAAATACAGTATTATCCAAGTTTACTTAAGATTTCCTTTTTCGTTTTAAGTTTATGTTTTTTGATGAAATATAAATAAATTATTAAAAAAGTATTTTATTTTATTTTAAGGATATTTAATTGTCTACAATGCACAAGTTATTTCAGTTAGGGAGCGTCTTTATCTTCCGAGACGGAGATAGATGCTATACGCTAATCATGGAACTAATATGGCAGGAGGAAAAGTGAAAACACAATTATGTACGACCGCAGAGATTATGTGTAAGATCGTAGAGCATTCTCTAGTGCTTTGCATAATGAGAATGGAACAACACACACATTTTGTGTGATAATATTTCACAAGATAATACTTTTGTGCAATGCCTGTAATCCATCGCAGACATTATGCTGCAGTGCTTACGCCGCAGCGTTGGTATTTAGAATCCTTGTGACGTTAAAATTCTGCACGTCAAAATGTTGTACTTTATTCTTTTATAATGTTAAAATATAATTATTTTATATAATATTTATTTATTTAAAGTTAAAGTTACAGCCTTTATACATGTCCCACTGCTAGGTACAGGCCTTCTCTGTAAAGAGAGTATAAGGGCATAGTCCGCCACGCAGCCCTAGTGCGGTTTGCAGACTTTACAAGTTTTAGAAAAATTTTGTAAGACGTGTAAGTTGTCACGATGTTTTCCTTCACCGCCCAGCACATGGTAAAGCAGCACATAAAATTGCAACAACAAAATATATTGGTGCCGGCACCGGGGATCGAACTCGGGTTGCTAGCGTACTATGTAACTTGAGGCGACCACCGGGACACTGAGCTACCACGGCTAATATTTATTTAATTTTTCCGGCTTCAAAAGGAGGAGTTTCTCAATTTGTTTGTTTTTTTTCTTTTATGTATATTACCGCGTTACTTCCGTCTGAATGAACCGATTTAAATGATTATTTATTGGTAAGGATGCTCTTCAAGAGTAGTTTGATGAGAGTTCGGTTAGGTTCTGATTAATTCTGTTTCGTAATATTACTACGATAATGCGGAAATACAACGAGGCGACCGCGCGTAAAAGCGTTTAACGTTTGATTCGATTTAAAGTCGGTTTTTGTTTTTGCTCGTAAATATACCTGTATTTTAATTAATTATTTGCTTGCAATTATAAACTATTAATTAATCATTAATTAATAGTTTATAATTGCAAGCAAATAATATAATAAAGCCAAAGAAGTATAATTTCTCATGCGCGTACATGACATACCAATTTTTATTTTTATGTCAATATCTTTCTGAGATAAGGGCAAGTCTACGACGAATGGAAAAGAATAGTTTTTTTTATTATGGGAGAAGAGGTGGCTACGGATTGTGCTGAAGTGAGGCACAATCTTAAGTAAACGTAAAAACGTAAGCGAATTTGAACGTACCAGATAAATAAAAATTAAATAGGGTATTTTTCTTAGTATTTATTTTTTTATTATTAACATTATTATGTTCATTTTAATATGGAGAAGTAAAGTGTAAGTGGAGTGGGTGTGTGTATAGCAGTGGGTGATTTTTTTTTAAAAGAAAGCTAGCAATATTTCTTTTATTATTTTTTTTTTCAGAAATATTACTAACAAACTTGTTAACCATTCCAACTAAGCTTGTGCTAGGACATGGTTCACGGCATGGTGGATTCGAACCCACGACCTTACGATTCGCAGGCCGTACCCTAAACCATTAGGCTATTGACGCTTTGACGATTGAACTGGAGTGTGTGATTAAGTGTAAAATATAAAGAGGAAATATATCAGAGGAATTGCATACATGCTACAAGAATCTGTTGCCTCTACTATAAATTCAGATTATTTTTGTATAATTAATTAACAATTTTTTTTAATAAATTTTAGTCCTGATCAAGACTAAATAATAAATTTAAAAACAATTTTAATTAACATTTTCTTAACCATTCCAAAACAACATTACACCCGACAATACATCGAAACCCATTATTCGACCGTTGATGTGAACCTAGCGATCACATGTCAAATAATGGGTTTAAACTTACGACCTTAAGAAAAATATATCTTATACTTTTATCTTATTTACTAAGCCACGCTAATAGTTTTGCGTTGTGTTTCTGAAATTGTACCGGAGAGTTACAATTAGTTTGTACATCGCCGAGCACTGAATAATGCCATCTTGTAAAGTCATGACTATCCCATAACTTAACTACGTGCCAGAGAAGCCACCTCTGCAACGTTGTAAAACTTGATTAAAACTAATTGCGGTGGAATAATTGACTTTAAAAGTCAAATTCAAACTCAAATATAATTTATTATTCAAACATTTAGCAACTACGAAATATTGCGACTAATTTTGAAACATTTCTCGTTGCTATAGCAACCAATTGTAATCAATCATTAGACGTATGGTTATGGTATTTTTATTTATTTTACTTTTAATATGAATATTGTAAGAGTTTAGATTTACAAGTATATTAACGTGAAAAAACAAAAGACTTCAATTGGAATAGGTATATTACAAAATAGAATTAATCAGAACCTAACGAAACTTTCGTCAAACTACCATTGAAATACATCCTTTCTAATAAAATAAGAATCATCGAAATAGGTTGGCGTGATATTGAGTTATTCGTCCATTTGTCGCGCACACACTTAATTCAAATTTAAGACGTATATGATTTTTTCATAGATGCTATTGTCAGAATTGGACCACACTGTAAGCAACAGCTTTCAAATAAAAAGAATCATCAAAATCGGTTCACCCAGTCGACAGTTATGATGCAACAAACATAAAGAAACCATACACACGAATTGAAAATCTCCTCCTTTTTTTTGAAGTCAGTTGAAATATAAATAAAGGAAAATAAAGAATAATAATAATGAACATATATTTCCCAATTTTTTAGCGGCGCTGATAAAGGCAGAAATCCGTGTTTGCTTTTCTACAAGCTTATTAGGATCCACGGATCCACTTTTGATGGTTGGCGTTCAACGACTGTACGTTTTTCGCGTAACTTTCTCCCACGCACTGTCAACTTGTGGAATCAACTGTCGCCAGCGGTGTTTCCGAACGTTTACGATTTAGGGACCTTCAAGAAACGAGCCTATTCCTATCTCAAAGGTCGGCAACGCACCTACAGCTCCTCTGGTGATGTGGATGTTCATGGGCGACGGTGATCACTTAAGATCAGGAGCCTCAAGCAAGATACGGCTCTTGATGCTCAAGCAAGAGCATCAAGAGCCGTATGCTCGTTTGCCACTTTTCATATAAAAAAAAACGTATGAAAAGTGGGAGACCATCGTCATACATGTTTTTTTATAAGTGTGTAAGAAATTAAAAAACGGTAAGTCATCATTGATAAATTCGAACGAAACACGAGATTCGAACCAACAACCATATTATACTATAGAACGAAAATTGTTCAAAAAAAAGCGTTGCATATATTTAAAAAAAAAAAACAATTATTAAATCTCAAATAATCCCGAAGGTCACAGTCAATGGTAGTATAGTGACCCCTCACTAAGAGTGAGTACAAAACCCCAACCATAATAGCCTATTAAGTCAAATCAAATTTATGTGAGTTCTTAAGGCTAAATGTTCTATTTAACCATTACTACACAAGGTAATCTGCACGCAGAGAGTCCTCAAGTTCTTCGGACACACGGTCAGGCGAGACCCAGACAGTCTGGAAAGGCTGATGATTAGTGGTTGTGTGGAAGGAAAGAGAGCGAGAGGGCGGTTGCCTACAAGATGGACACACACAACTCAGGACGCTACGGGAGCTACAATCATCCATCCAGATGGCGCAAGACAGAAATGTCTAGAAAGAAATGGTGGCCAGGGCAACTCACCATAGTCCCTCAGTCATGAGGTTACGACATAGAAGAAGAACACAAGGTAAAAGGGAATTCACGTCAATTGTCCAGTGGAAGGTTTGAACCAATGAACTAACTGCCTAAATACAAAAAAAACTACCAACTTGATCTGCTTGAATGCTCATTTGCCACATCTGAAATAAACATCATTATGCATGTAATCTACCAAATTCTTTTGTCTCTACTACAAACTTTATCCAACATAAATACTCGAAGAGAACTGCCGCGTCCTTTAACGAGGTACTCTCTAGAGTAATCGACAACAATGACACTTGCCGACACAATAAACGACAGACGGCATAAAGTTTTATCGAACAAATGCTATTTGTTTTCTCTCTTAACCGTTCCTCTGTTATTATATAACTGAGTGAAACATATAATTATGTAAGCTAATGCCACACTACACTACCTGATGCAAAATAAAAAATAAATTTATTACAATATTATATATAGATGAAAATAATATTTATTTATGGAAATATTATGTTCATATATTATTTTATTGTATATTATAATACCATAATCATAATCATTTCAGCCGTAAAACGTCCACTGCTGGACATAGGCCTCCCCCAAGGATTTCGAAAAGGACCGGTTGTAAGTGGTCCGCATCCAGCTGCCTCTTGTGGCTGTTATAAGGTCGTCAGACCACCTTACGGGTGGACGTTCTACGCTGCGTCCGTGGTCTCCAATCGAGAACTTTTCGGCACCATCGGCTATCTGTTCTGTATATAATTTAAATAAATCTAAGAAATATTTATACAGGTATTATATTTTTTTTATTAAGCTCTGTATGAATTCCATTTATTATTGCGCGCGCACGACTTTGGGCAGTGCTAGGCATCGCTGAAAATCAGCGCTGTCGCATTCTGCGATAGCACATACTGAGACGGTGTCCAATGTTAGCATCACATCATATTTGTCGGTTCCTTCCTTTAATTGCATTGTGTTTATTTTTTTTAATTTTCTTTTTTTACTATTTTGTAATGTGGTTAATATATGTAATGTGTTTGTTTATTGTGATGCCAATTAATAAAATGTCTATGTCTATATTCTGTATTAAAGCGTCTATAGCAAAGGCTATATCTTCCGTCCTTATAATACTCACTCATACAGTACCGTTTCATTTCAACTAGAGATTTTTCATATTTTCCGTTACATAGGTGTTCGTTTTTAGAATAAACATACTTCTTAACCGGAAGGCGACCCGTGCAAAAAATTAATTATTATTGGCATAGACAGTTTGAACCAAATAGCTAAAAGGTATAGCTAGAATACAGTCGTGGTCGTCCCGACATTTTGTTTCATAAGTACAATAAAGATTTACAAATAAATACTTAATATAATCTAGAACAAAGTTCTCTAACAAATCTCACTTCCGTTTTATTTTTAAACTTCTTTTTATGATTTTCAAGTAAATCGGTTCTACTTTTAAATAATAGTAGTTCAATTCTTAGTTTAAAATTAGGCCAAGCGTCTGCAGTGGATGGATTCTATTACTTTTCCATTACCACCAGAGTTTCAATTTCCTTCTTTCATAATTAATAGTTATTTCAGTCCGTTTCTCACTCTCTATGAGTTGTAAATTTTAAATTTCTATGCACAGAATAAAATCTATTATAATATATTATTACTGTAACCTCTGAACAAAAACCAAATTCAAATCGAATCAAACGCAAAACGCTCTTACGCGCAGACGCCCTCTTTGTATTTACGAATTATCGTAGGAATATTACAATACAGCACTAATTATTACCTAACGAAACTCTCCTCAACCTTTTCTTAAAATAAAAAATATCCTCGAAATCAATTGGCGTGATATTGAGTTAATCGTCCATTTGTCGCGCACATAATGCAAACTAAAGACTTATTTGGTTTTCTCATGGATTGTCAGGATAAGAAATTTAAAAGAATGAAGAAATGTTAAAACAAAAAAGAATCATCAATCTCTTCGCCCAGTCCAAAGTCAAATAACAAAAAAAACATACAGACGAATTGGGAAACCCCTTCTTTTTTGAAGTCTTATTGCTATTAAATATATGAAGTGATTTTCTTAATTATCAAAATTACAAGTAATATGATGAAGTTAGCTACATTATCTTTTCCTTCCGTTTTAATAAATAATGTATCCGGTAAAGGTTCCAACCCCTTCGCCAAATAATGCTTTAGTCGTCCGGAGCCTACGCAGAGGATACCTTTTTGTGTTGGCAGGATTACTGAATATTACATAAGGACTCTGAAAACTATTGTCTATGTCGAAATCATTTGTTTTACAACCTCTTTATAAATAATTTATATAATAAATCGAAATTTAAATTTTGTAATTGTAAATTTAACATATGGAGATTGAATACGTATACGTCTAAATCATTTTGTCTTATACCCTTTTCATAAATCTTTTTTTTTTGTTAACGAGGAGGAAATCTTCAAAAAGATACCCCGCCTTCTGGGGGGAAGGTGGCGGTTATGTGGGGTTTTTACCCACTAAAACCTCCCCGGTGGCCCTTCCTCGGTGCATGGTGAGGGGCTCCGGGATCTCCGGTGGAAAAAAAAATCCACACCAGTACCACGGAAACATTTATGGCAATGACAGATATATTAGATATATATTTTCTAAAAGAATGTATATCGAAAACGACATTTAAAATTCGTCTAAATTTATTCTAAAACCAGTCAAGACAGAGTCGCGTAGCTTAATGTTGAAAGTCATTTGGGATGTCGGCAGATGTTCACGTGCCAGATGTGCACTATTGCTCATTAGCGAATGCAGTATATTACTTTACTATTATCAGATATTATGAACGAGTATATTTACGAGTAAAAAAATAAAACGACTGGAAATCATTAACGCATTAAACATTAAACGCACGAATTTCTGGTATTTATTTTCGTCGTAAGAGCAAAGCCTCACGGACCTATCTTTAAATTATAATCTAGAAATCTATAATGATGTAGAAAAATGATTACCTTCATTATCATATCCCTTTATTCTAGATGTCAGGTAAAAGCGTGTTGGGGGTGCTTCATATGCACAGAATATCAAAGGAAACGTCCTAGCACCCGCCACGATCTTACATACGTACGTCTGACCTCTATTCATGTTTAGTTCGCAAGTAACTTGACATAAACACGGAGGATATTTGTGAAGCTCCGCGTCTCGTAATGACTGTCATAATGTATGTGACTGTTGAGAAATAATATAGCCGTGAGCAAAAATAAAGGGTAGGTTAAGAAAGTTTGAATATCTCGGAAGATAAAGATGATAGCTAACTGAAATAAATTGTGCATGATAGACAATTAAATATCCTTAAAATAAAATAAAATATTTTTAATAATTTATTTATATTTCATTAAGAAACATAAACTTAAACGAAAAAGGATATCTTAAGTAAACTTGGATAATACAATATTTTTCATAAAATTTTATTTTTAATTAAATTTTAGCCTGCCTCCATCTTCCGAGATATTCAAACTTTCTTAACCGACCCTTTTTTTTGCTCGCAAGTGTATCTTAGCGTCAAACAAGGAAACTAAATATTTTAGCATAGTAGACTGGTTTAATGTTTTTTTTCCTTTTGCGTATCACATTAGATTTGATTAACCACAAATCATGATCATTATTAGCCTGTTTCAGTCTGCTGCTAATATAAGCTTCTCCAAAAGCCACAAATTCCAAATCCTTCGTAAGACTATTATGTATATAATATGATATATAAATGAATAATTATTAAAATAAATAATATAATAGACACGAATACAAAAATATCCCTAATTTCAATAGAGAAAAAACAGACAAATGTTACTTACGACGTTATGCATGTAGTATGTTGTGAAGTTAGTTAGCTTGTAATCTATAATATAAATTAAAACATAATAAATCAAAAATGTGTACAAGTAACACAATACGCTAAATGGACAATTTGATAAGCTCTTTGTTAAGAAAATATATGAACACGCCATCACGCCGCTACAAGGTCTCTCAACTATTTATGGGCATTGTGTCACGCGTCGCTTTAATATCTCATATTTCTAAAGTTAAATGAGTAAAAATAAGTTTGACGTTCTTTTATCTCAGCCCAAATCAGAAGAAGCAATGCATGGCCGATATAAGGTAATTTAACAGGGTGTAAACCTATCACTCAACACAAGTAAGAAGCTAAACTCGCAACCGTATGACAGTAAATCGGCAGCCATTTTAGCTTATTTCCATGTTAATGCTAAGCATTGATCTCGTTGGTAAAGGATTTGTATTACGTCAGAGGTTCGATTATCAGCCGGCTTGTATCAATTCGACCCCTTTTTCCGATTTACTTTTTAACGTACAAAAATTGCAAAGCAAAAATTGTCTTTTTTTTGACGGGGGGAAATCTTCAAAAAGATACCTTCTTCTTCTTCTGGGGAAGTCGGAGTTATATGGGGTTCTTACCCACTAAAAGCCTCCCGGTGGCCCTTCCTAGGTTAATTTTGAGGAGCTCCGGGATCTCCACTGGTACCGGAGCCCTGTGCTCTCGGAGAGCACGTCCCGGGGGGGAGGTTAATCTTTCCCTCCCTGTGCCACCGCAGTGCAAGGCGACACGGGCCAGCCGATGTTACTCAATGAACCCGAGGCCCTTTTAGTCGCCTTCTTCGACAGGCAGGGGATACCATAGCCTTATTCTACCAGCCAAGAACCACAGGTCTGGGGCACATAAAGCTTATCTAACTCATCATCTCAATAGGAAATCTGATGCTACACTTTGCCGGAATCGACCCAAATTTGAACCCGACGTGTCAACGTGCACCAATGGTATTAAAACAACTTAATTAAAAACTTGGTTATAAACTACCTGATTAAGATTTAAAAACGTAAGAGCTACTGTTGTTTAAGATGCAATGCTTTCTCAGATTGATTCAATTCAATTGATCCTACTGGTCTTATATTTTCCAAATAATTAGGTTATTTACTCTCTATCTCTCTTCTTCTTTTTATTTCTCTATCTCTCTCATACCGCGCTCTCGCTTGCACACTTTGAACGGCAATTCTCGGGAACTCTCGGCTCAAGCGTAACGGGACATTTTACGCGAGTGACATCCAGTATTTATCAATTTATAAGACGTTGTCACGTCAAAATATATCACACTTAATTATTTTACTAATTTGTACTGACGCGACGATTTGTAATCGAACGAGAATTGATAGAGAGATTTCTACATCAGATTATTTGAGTAAGAAAATCGACCCCGATATAGTTGAGATTAAGGTTAAGTTAAGGTAAAGACAAAGGCCTATTTGAGGAATGGGTTTAAAATGTTAATTACACATAACTAGTTGGATATTTAATACACAGAGGCTAAAGCTGCAACGCTCGCAACTTTAAGTGTGATTATATATATATATACATACAAGTATCCAGAAATAAGTGCTTCAGTCTGTTTATTAACTTACTATTTTATTACATTTATTATTAACAAAATTAATACAAAGTACGAATAAACCTTCCACTGACGTTTTCTTTATATAATAGGTTGTCAAATATCTCCCTTCCGCCTTTTTGTCTTTTGAATTTCGCGGCTATGTACAAAGCGCTACAGAGATCGTATCTAGCAATACTATACATAATTTGAAAGGTCTTGACATAACCTACAAAACGACGCTATGCATAATTCGTTTGGATATTGCGTTCAACAGTTATAGACGTGTAAACATGAAGTTCACTAACGCCGAAATTCGCGCTATTTTAAAGTTTTCCTTCGTATATACAAGTATCCAGAAATAAGTGCTTTAGTCTGTTTATTAACTTATTATTTTAATACATTTATTATTAACAAAATTAATACAAAGTACGAATAAACCTTCCACTGACGTTTTCTTTATATAATAGGTTGTCAAATATCTCCCTTCCGCCTTTTTGTCTTTTGAATTTCGCGGCTATGTACAAAGCGCTACAGAGATCGTATCTAGCAATACTATACATAATTTGAAAGGTCTTGACATAACCTACAAAACGACGCTATGCATAATTAGTTTGGATATTGCGTTCAACAGTTATAGACGTGTAAACATGAAGTTCACTAACGCCGAAATTCGCGCTATTTTAAAGTTTTCCTTCGTATATACAAGTATCCAGAAATAAGTGCTTCAGTCTGTTTATTAACTTACTATTTTATTATATTTATTATTAACAAAATTACTACAAAGTACGAATAAACCTTCCACTGACGTTTTCTTTATATATATTCAATTTTAATTACGACAACGGAAGAGCGCTAATATAGTTCACAATTTTATGTGATGGGAGTAATTTAATAAAATCTGCTAACGTTTCCCTCGCGCGATTGATTGACATTCAATTAACAGCAAAGCAGGCAAAATACTCAAATTGAGGTAAACGTAAGAAAATTGTGCTTGCAAATAAATTACGTTGGCATGATTTGAGTTTACCGATTCAATTATTTAGTAATTTAATAAAACGAATACTCTGTGATGTATCAACTACTTGTTGTTTAAGATTTTTTTATTTCTAAGAAGGTCAACAGCAAAAAAAAATACAAAATTGATATCAAAGTAAATAAGAAACTGACAGTCAATAACAGATCATCGCAATGACGAAAAACTTTGCAATTATTTTATTGTGTGAGCAAAAACATTAATAACTGATGTTAAATTAAAAAAAAAACTTTCGATAATTTTTTTTTTGTTTTTTTTAAAAAAAAAAATAGAAAGCTAGCAATATTTCTTTTGGTTTTTTTTTCAGAAATATTACTAACAATCTTGTTAACGATTCCAACTAACCTTAAACTTGTGCTAGGACATGGTTCACGGCAATAGTCGAATGGTGGATTCGATCCCATGACCTTACGATTCGCAGGCCGTACCCTAAACCATTAGGCTATTGACGCCAGTGTTATATTAAACAATGCCAGTCTTATAGCTACAGTTTATATAAAGATTTATACTTCTGCCTTTTTAGAGTATTTATTAAGCACTAGCATACCCAGCCCGCTTTATTTTATTTAAACATTAAGCTTACATCATTAAATATTTAATTTAACTCTCACAATATATTAAATTATTCATTTATCTCCGTATTCGTGCTCTTCTATTCTCTTCTCGAGCGGGTGAAGATCATTACTTACCATCATTTTATTATTTATACAAAAACATATCGGGCTCAAGTTATTGTCAGAAATAAAAGTACGACGTATGGCTTGTTTGACAGTTCAAAATGAGGAGTGCTCTGATCGTCACCAAACGATTTTACGCCTAGACCGATTTCAATGAAACTTTCAGGGAATCTTCAGATTGACTTGGTGAGTAATCCTCTAAAGTTTGGTGACGATCGGAGTAGTCCTCTTTTTGAACTGTCAAATACAGCTTTTATTTACTATGATGATATTCAATTGTTTTATAACCCAAATTTATATTGACACGTGCTTTGTGTTTATTTATGTCATTATGAACCATATTGAAGTACAATGGAGTATATTGCATTTACATGGGTGTAGATAACGATCTTCTCCCACTCGAGAAGAGAATGAATACGGAGAGAAATTGAATATTTAATGATGTAAGTTTATTGTTTGAATAAAATAAAGCATAATCTAGCCCGGCGAAGCGGGCTGGGTACGCTAGTCTACGATAAAATAAAGGAAAGTGCGTGTATGAAGTAAACCCGTTTTAAAAAAGTTTTTAAATTTTAAAGCTCATTTGTTTTGAAGTCCGTTTTTGTTTTACTTGTATTTTTAATGTAATATATGTTATTTAAATACGTTTAGGATAAATTATTTTCGTTTGCATTCATTAATGCGCAATAAAGTGCAGCTGATGCATCAACATGTGACCACATCACAAATGAGTTTATACGTTAAGCCGGCAGTATCACAGGCGCTGCGCTATAAAATAAACGATACCTAATTTAATGTATAATTATTAGTTGAATCTGAATCATCGGTCTTTCTTTTCGGATTTTACTGCATGCTATTAATTTAGCGCCGACGTTTCGCACTCGGCTGCCAATTAACAATTCAAATATCCCACTGTTGGGCTCAGGCCTTCTCTGTAAAGAGAGTATAAGCGCATAAGTCCGCCACGCTGTCCTGGTGTGGATTGACAGACTTCACACGTTTTTCCTTCACCGCCGAGCGCGTGGTAAATCAGCACTTAAAATTTCAACAAACAAATTCATCGGGGGTTGCTAGGATACTATGACTTATGACATATGACTTGAGGCGATCGCCCGAACACTGAGCTACCACAGCTCACGGCTATATAATGTATTCATTTCCTAAAAATTAAATCGTATTTAGACTTTTTCAAAGTCAGTTTATGTTGCTTACAATAAGTAGAGAAAAATAGTGCAATTTCGCTATCTGCATCAGACATTTTATTAACTACTACTAACATTCTTGTTAACAATTGCAACTAATTTTAAGCTTGTGCTACGAGATGGTTAATCGTTAAAAATGATTACTTGTTAAACTAGCCCTGTAGTTCTGGGCTCGTAAAATAAGGCTACGGTATCTCCTGCCTGTCGTAGAAGGCGACTAATAGGGGCCTCGGGTTCACTGTGCGACAAGGGTCCACTGCAGTGCACCCCGGCTGGCCCGTGTCACCTTGCACTATGAGGGCACAGGGAGGGAAGGAATAATCTCCCCCGCGGGACGTGCTTCCTGAACGGTGCGTTCCACTGGAGATCCCGAAGCCCTTCACCATGCACCGAGGAAGGTCCACTGAGGGGTTTTAGTGGATAAGAACCCCACATAATCCCGCCTTCCCCCCCAGTAAGCGGGGTATCTTCTTGAAGATTTCCTTCCCGCCAACAAAAAAAAGAGGAGATGGTCAATGCCAATGATCAAATGGTGGATTAGAACTAACGACCTTACGTTTCGCAAACCGTACCCTAAGCCATTTGGCTATTGTTGTTTATATTATTTCAGAGGTTTTCTCTTCCAAACACTTTATTCTTATTATTATCCCCCTGGTGAGGGGTAACCTCGGCTTGGACGGTTACCATTATTACGCGTTAGCAGTCCGATCCGAGGGCGCTAGCTAACATTAATAAAATCAATTGGGACAATCTAAGCTAAACTAACTTATTTGCCACTTCGGGAAGCGTTTGCGCTGGGAGAAGAAGTGGCCGAAGAAACTCCAGCAACGCTCCTAATCTTATCAAGGGGGTGGGGTTTTCCCGTAAAATACTTATATCGCGCAAGTATTTTATGGGAAAACCCCCCCACCATACAACCCTTTCATAGGAACTCTTAAGAGTAAGGACTGCAGTGGCTTCTGCTACCACGAATGGGTCGGCACAATAGGGAAAGTAGCACCTCGCAAAATACCGACTTAAAACGGAAGTATATAACTACAAACCCGAGTTTATAACAATGAATATATTATGATACATTAATCTTCACCGTATACAAGTATTTTAACATAGAACAACTTCCGCGAAATAAACTGCATCGTATTCCGATAAGAGCAAACAAATTTCTCGCTTACATTTTGATACGTCCAACTTTAGTACCATTTAATATTGATAAATTACCGTACTTTAATAACTCGCTCATGATATATCATACACAGTAAGCAAAGGACGATATTACTCAGTTTCCGGTATTTTGATAATATTATTGACAATCCGTATTTATTCGTTTTTGAACCAACTTCAAAAAAATAACGAAGAGCTCAATTAGTTGATGATTTTATTTTCTTGTCCACTCATATTTATGAACAGTTTTTTTTGTTATACCAGATATCAGGACCTATAGAACCCTAATATGTTTGGTTAAAGTTGGAGAAGCTAATTCTGTGCACCGCTTTGAGTCTTATTATATATAGACTCTATTTTATTGTATGTAACACTTAGACATTTTTAAAAAATAATATCTAAAGTAATTAAAATCACAGCTAACCTTTCGGTTTTCTACAGATTGTATTGTGAAGAGTGTGTCCAGGAACTAAATGATCTAATTACCCCATCCCCGTTCCACCATCGGACTTCAAGAACATCCCTCAAACCAGAACGAAACGCTTTGGTTCATGTTTCATTATTCGTACAGCAAGGGACTGGAATAGTTTGCGCGCGTGTCTTTCCTTCCGTTCACAATGTAGGTGTTTTCAAGAATAGAGTGAAAAGGCATTTACTAAGCTATCAGGGAATGTATTTCCACTTAACATCAGGTGGGATCGTAGTCAAGCACTTGCTTAGAAAGTATAAAAAAAAACACCAAATCACTGGACTATCGTGCGACTACTTTTTATTTTAAAAAAAGATGAGTAATATTTGATGCACATCCTCAAAGAGACCAAAACACAGCTGTAACTCTACATATTTCCGGTCACATCATGAAGTGACGACAACACGTTTACGATCCATAACTCGTCAAACAACGCGTAAAATTTTATTAGCCGTGAGTCGCTTTCGTTATTCTACCAAAACAAAATCATAAATCATATATGTCTCTAAATAAAGGATTTGTTACATTACACCAATGTTGACGTCATTGGATTTCCACCCTAAAAAAGTGCCTCCATTTTGGGCACAGAGTACAGACTCTAAAGAAAGCATTAGGGCATAATACACGCGTGTCTAGTGCGGATTAATAGATTTAGACGACCAAATATTTTTGATCATATTAAAATGTTATCACTTTTTTTCCTTCATGTCAATAACGAGAACTTAAAATTGCAATAAAAACAATTGGTGCCAGAATCGATCTTATTTTGGTAGTATTGAACTGTGAAACTTATGAATGCCGAGTTTGTCTTTGGCTCGGCACGGTTTCCGTAGTGAAGGAATTAACTCTTTCTTGTCATATTTACATCGCTAGGATGTTGGTTCAATTGGTGATAAATACTTCGATTTTTATTACAAAATTTATTCGGAAACTTACACAATTTTTTTAGTTGTTTCAAAGCACAATGCCGTTATGAAATCACGGAAGCAAATTTGCTATTATATTGTTCAGAATTGATGATGAAGAAATAGACAATTACGTAAAGCTACTAAGTGTAATAATATTTAAAGATTTAGGAAGCTAATGGGAAGTAATATTAATCTCTGTAATATTGTGTACGTAGAGCAAGTATTAAAGTTTACAGAAACAAAATTGCTTGCTTATAACAATTTTCTTTCCCTTGGCAATATTCCAATTACGAAATGTTTTCTAAACGTGTTCAGTTTTGTCTCTCTGCTCATTCTTTATGCGATATATTTTCTCATTTCGAACCTAAAAAAAAAATTCCAAAGCTTTGTCTTAAATTTTATGGTTCATTTGAAGATTTATGGATCGTAAACGTATTGTCGCCTTTATATTTTATGACTTGTGACGGGGAAATTTTATTCTGTTTTTACGGTTTTACCTTCAGCTGTTCATTCAATCGCTTACAAAAATTGGTATTTAAATTAAAACCTTTTTTTAATATTTATTATTAAAATAAAAACCTTACGGTGTTTTTAAATAATTAATGACTTAATACAATTTAGTGTAATGGCTAAATATTAGGAAAGTTCGAATCTTAGTCGGCTTGTGTCGAGAACTTTTCAACTTACTTCAAAAAGGAGGTAATCGATTAGGTTGCATTTTTATGTATGTTACTTCATAACTCTGTCATTTATAAACTGATTATAAATTCTTATTTTTGTTGGATATACATCCAATGAATCTCTATTGGATTTTTTGACTCTGGCTAATCAAACATAGATACGCAGGCCCGAACCCGTACAGATAGGCAGGCAGGATAGGGCTTAACCCCAACTCGGACGGATGCTTTTCTGAGCCATAGAATTGGCGTTTTACTGTTATTTTATTTTAATTTATTGCTACCATTTTACATATAAATATGTCGCCAAACTTTATTACAGTTTGATGGCGATAATAAATATTCTTTCCCTTTTTAAACCTTATTATGTGCATTACTTACTTATTCTTAAATAAGTTTTCAAGGAAATATTTTTAAATTTATTTTTAAATATTTTTTGAGTCTACCCTAAAAATCGATTTTAGATATCATATAGCTCTATTTTTGGATTTTTCATCTAATACCTAAGACCTTTGAATCCTTTTTTTATAAAAGAAAGCTAGCAATATTTCTTTTTTTTTCAGAAATATTACTATCATTCTTGTTAACCATTCCAACTAAGCTTAAGCTTGTGCTAGGAGATGGTTCACGTCAATAGTCGAATGGTGGACTGGAACCTACGACCTTACTATTCGCAAACCGTACCCTAAACCATTAGGCTACCCTTGCTAAGATTTTTGCACGGCTCACTACTTGTGCCTGTTACATGACATATATTAGGCTAGCAGAAAAGCGGCTAGCACACCTGTCTACCTCGTTCGGTTATATAGACGTAGAAGATTTTTATATACTTTTAATTGAGCTTAAATTTTATACTTTGACCATAGCCATATTTCATTTACAAATTTATTTCAATATTACAAAGAAAAGAGAGCCTCTGAAAGAATGATAGCTTTTACTGATATAAAATGTATTTTAATTTACTATAGCAGAGAAGAACGCCGGTAGCGCAATCTAGTTTTAAAATAGGCCGCAACTGCACTCATCCACCAATCGATGTATTTTATTACTTTTCTATTTCCACTCTGGTTTCAATTTCCTTTCGCATAATTAATAGTCCTTCTTGTCGATGACATTTGCAACGTACAATCAGATAGTGAAATGTTAATTTTGCTTAGAAAACTTGTTCATTTACACTTTGGATTGGGACTCAGTATGTGACTATGAATCAGGAAACAGAGACTAAAAAAATATGGCGCAAAAGCGAGTGGCAGTATCAGAAGGGATGTCCTAGGCGAATTTAAATCGAAATTTAGGACATACAGAGGAACACCCCATAGATGTCAGGAGCATTGCTGTAGTTTCTTCTGCCATTTCTTCTCACAGCACAAACATATCACGAAGTGGCTCTCAAAGTTAGTGTAGCTTAGGAATGTCCCTTCCACTATCCGTGAAATAGCAACCGACCGAGTCGTGGTTCGGAGAGAAAAGTGTGGGTCTTTGGTTAGCAGCGTTTAAAACATTTACAATTTATCAGTATTTGCTTTTACTTGTTAATATAATTGTTTAATATATCTCGAAGTCGTAATTTATTTCTTCAACTCGCAAAACTCTTAAATGAAAATGAAGTGTACTATCTGATACGAAAGAGCTTTTAAATTGAATCTGTGACAAAGTCCTGAATAATCTTAAAATAAAGAGATAGTTCCATGCCAAGTACACCGCTCTACAAGAACAACCGAGCTCAAGAGAATTGGATAAAGAATTTTAAGCATTTTTATGTTTATGACTTAAGATGTTACTTGAAATAGTTACGCGGACAACATTATGAGCCACCATTTTTGTTTTGTGATAATATACAATTATACAATGATCCGTTGTTTTGTTTTAAAAGATTTATTTTTCAGAAGGTAGTGTTATGACATGCGACGTAAATTAGTTTGTAAAAAGTATTTACTAGAGTTAAATTATATTCAGACGGAAAGGCTCTTTTTTTTTGTTCACGCGAATGGAATCTTTTTATAGACCATCCCCGGTACCCTGGGTGGGCCCGGAGGGATGTGTGGGACTCGGCCTGGGCAGCCCATACCCACTAAACCTACCGCGAATGTCATCAGCCGTTATGAGCGGGGTGTCCCGGATCTGTCAGCGACAGGACACCCCAACGACCGGCCCGTCCCGGCAAAGACCGGACTTCACCCTCAAAGGGGACTTCTCCGGCACTCAGAAAAGTCCCGACGACGCCGAAGCATGCTGGGGCAAGTACGCATCCTGGCCCCGCTTCAGATTACGGGGGCGAGACGGCAAGCCTCCTAATTTAATATAATATAAAGCTGAGGGACATACACAAACACACACACATATTTATAAAATATTGTTAATGTCTGTGTTGTATTTAATTGTGTTTTTAAATGGGAGAAGACAATGACTCCTGAAACACAGGTTCAATAGAACCTAACTCAGGAGTCAGAGACTTCACGTTTCATTGTTGAATCATTTTCTATGGTGATCAATAAAGATTTACTTATTTATTTAATATTTATTATTTTAGGTCTTAAACACGACAGTGATAAATGGACAACGGCGTTTTTGTTTTTTTTTCACAGTGCTTCGTGGCTGTATGTTTTTCATAACTAACCACGCACTTCCGACTTGTGGAATCAGTTGTCATTAGCGGTGTTTCCGAACTGATACGACTTGAGACCTTCATGAAGTGAGCTCATTCCTTCTTTTGAGAAACAACAGATGGAAACGTATATGAAACTCCTCTGGTGGTATGGATGTCAATGGATGACGGTGATCACTTCAATGATCTGGTGCGAGCTATATAAATATACTGTTTCATTTATAACTATATTGTGACTAAAAAGGACAACAAATAATAGCAGACGTAATTAAAGTGGAAAACAGCAGGTGTAGTGGAAGGTAGCTGTGGCGTGAGACCGTGAAACAAACAAAATAGTGTGTAGAAGCAAGTAAATGTACTCATAAAATAAACGACACTTACAGACCTATCGTTTCGCTAGCTATATCTGGACTGTGATATTGGTATTATTAATAAAATTAATGTTGCATGAGTTACTTTGACCACTTCTTTTCAAGGGCGAAAGAAGAGAAAAAATAAGTTTAATTCATTACTCTTACCGCTATAAAACCTCGGGTCCCTCATAAACCGTAAAGTTGAAATAAGCTTCCGGTTTTATATCAACTCAGAGTTATAAGTAATCCACCCAAAAAAGGTATACAGCCACATTTGAGTGACTTACAAATACTTAAGCTCCTAAGACCTTTTTACCTGAGTATATTGCGTCAACCAACCGCTACTTTTACCAGGGAATATTAGTTCCTATGTGATTATTGTATATAAAACCGAAAAACGATTTTGATTAAAAACGACTAAGATTCGAACCCTGGACAATAAGATAGAAAAGATGACCGCTTAACCATTATATACTGCCATTCATGTTATTACTGCTTCACATCACATCTGTACATGATTACAAACACAGAAGATATAATTATTATTATTTTACATATAAAATTCAACAATATTTCAAATGATACTCAGTGATAAGAGAGGCAAGAAATATAATAGGTTTATAATAAAATAAACAAATAAGAAAAAATATTTGACGATGAATTTTCGTAAACAATATTTGTTATACAAACTGTTGATACATTTGAGGTACGTGTGTCGGACTAAGAAAATAAATAAGACTCGTTGTACTCTCAACACATTTTCTCTTACAGTTTAGCGGCACGATAACATATTTTCAAATACGAAATTAAATGAGAAAGAAAATTTTAAGTATATGAAATCGTTAATGCCGTATTTGATTGTATTAAAATTTAATTAGAAATAGTCGTAGGTCAGCAACAAAAAAAAATACTAACACGGTCGGAAATATCGTCCCAAATGATCCTTAATTTGTTGCAATTAAATTGCTACATATATAGTACACTGAACTACCCAAATTAGATCTCCGATATAGGCACCGTTGAATTTAATCATTACAATTCTAGACTCTAATTTACAGATAACACAACAATGACAGTGAAATAAAATATAACTAATAAGGTATATCTCAAAAAAATCAGAAAATTGTACAGTTTGTCAACTTACCCGAAATATTCCTGTACACTGTATTTAAAAAGACTGTATAACAAATTATATAACATTTATAGCCGAAGAGAAAAGCAAGAATGACTCACACACTTCTCTTTCCCTTCAGTGTTACCGCTTCAATTACAGCAGAAGAACTTTAAATTATTTAATACCTTAAAGAAGACGAAGATTCCCCGTTCGAGGTCATCGCGACTTCACTTACGATCCGAACATAGATCAAGCCACAGACAAACCAACAGTATTGCCAAACTGTAATAGTTACTACCCACTTAGGTCGTAGGTACAAGAGATTTTATTCACTTAAAGGAACAATACTCGTAACAACAACTCATTCGTAAGAATAAAAACAACTCTTTTCTTAATCAGTAACATGAAGCCACAGTATTTGCGGTACCGCGTAAAATGCACCGAGTCAGCAATGTAGAGGAACGTTGTTTGCTTGAAGAGATTATTTCCCAGTATAAACACTATCATATAACATTACGCAAACAGTAATGAGAAATCCTGTGGAACTTCTGGTGTAATGTTTCTTCCCTTTCTAATACTGTAGTGAAACGTAGTTCTTACGTCTTTTGTTATTTTTTTTCTAAAATATTATAATGGCAGTACAAAAGCATTCAGATAAGATTAAAATTATGATTTCTTTACCATACCCTGTTAAATGATAAAAACTGTGCTACACGTAATTGTAATGTTTCTATCGTGAAATAGTTACTTAAATGGCATCTGTCAAATTATGAGTTTCTCCATTTAACTTTTGATTGTTTTGAATCTATCGTTGAGCACTAATGGGTTAATGGTTGGGGACGTAAAGAAATAGTGAGAAAAGATTTTTTTCCTTTGTAATTTTTCGTAATAGTTCGTATTTATCGTGCTCTCTCAAATTGCTCCATATAAATAGATATGAAAATGTCACTCGTTTAATACGATCATTCATTAACAGTACGGGTGTCAACGTATTCCGATAAAGATCCGAGTTTTCCCGAAGGAAAATAATTTCTCACTAGATCTATATTATATCATCATAAATTATATCGAATTGAAAAGCAGTGAAATTTAAAAATACTAATACACAAAATTTATTTGCCAAAAAGTATTTTGAAAGTGAAAGTAAATTTCTTTAATGTAAATTTCAATGGTCTATTTAATGTCATTCTCATATCACACCAAGTCAGTCACTCTTCAGGTAATAAGGATAAAATGCTCGAGTTGACGTACCTCATTCATCCAGTGGCTTTGCGTTCATGAGCTTCAAACTTGACACGACTTAACGACTAATTAACACTTGCAACACACTTTCATACCACATAAGAGTTAATTTTCATTTCAAGCAAATCTTTTTACATTCTCGAGTTGCGTCATTCCAGTAATGGGATGCTAGACATAATCTAGGCTAATTTTCAGGGCGGTAACGGTTACAAATACTTCAAGAAGAGGATCGTTTGTAACTATTCTTTCATTTGGTAGTCAATATAATTCATCGATACGATATTTGTATACCATATATTCTTGGAAGTAACGTCCATTCTTTAAATAAACCCATGCATTTGACACTTTTCTTATTTTTAGTTTATTATTATTAAATTTTATAAACAAAAAAACACACATACAAAGGCGATCATATCACCCTCAAGAGAAACTTTCCATTATATTTTACAAAACGAAACAATAGCGTAATAGCACTACCCTTAGCCTGCTCTTAACCACTAAAGGTTAGCTGGAAGAAAATGCTAATTAGCATTAAGTTCGCCTTTGTACATTTTATTTGTTACAATAAAGGATTTATCTATCTATCTTTCTATCTATCTATCTATCTATCTATCTATCTATCTATCTATCTATCATATTAAACATAAAAACAAATAATAAATAATTATTGTATACTTGAGACCTGCTTTAATGACACGGTATAGCATTCTTGCCGGATCCGACAGTGGAAAGGCAAGAAAGAAAGAAAGAAGCGTCAATTGCCTATTGGTTTAGGGTACGGTCTGCGAATCGAAATGTCATGAGTTCGAATCCACCATTCGTTTATTGACGAGAACCACCTCCTAGCACAAGCTTTAGCTCAGTTGGAATAGTTAATAAGAATGTTAGAAATAGTTCTGAAAAAAGAAGAATATTGTTAGCTTTAAAAAAAGAAAACTTGGTGTTAGAGGAAGAAAAAGATTTATAAGATTAGAGACTTACTGAAAAAAGAAGTCTAGAAAGTAGCTCTCGAACATGTATCAATGTGAATAAAGCTAAAGAGGTGTATCAAGATTGTGATATCTATAGATCTCTGCCTACACTTTTGAGCGACAACAATGTGGGCTACTCTCTCATGTAAACAGCAAAGCACATGTCGTTTAAGATCAGTTCCCACGCGCACGTCCGTAGGAATAACTAACGATTTCCTCCAGCCGTACTAAACTACTACAGTATAGTTCCTACAAGTATATTGTCCCTACAAGAGCATGTGTTTATGTTTTAAGCTTCCCAAGTAAAAATAAATATTTATTCCGAAATAAATACACGCATTTCTTTTAAGTAAGTGTAATCGAACAACCCGGCTGACATTGAATAATGATAGACTAGCGCGATATTAAGTAAAAAAACGTTTAACTTGGCTTGTTCTGCCATTATCATCAATCACTCTTCTCCTGCCCGTTTTGAAACTTTAAATAAAATTCGGTGTATTAAAATTAATTATTAACAATTTTTTTTCACATTATTAATTGGTAATTATTGTTTAATTTTATTTTATTGTTCTTCTAATAGCTTACATTTAGTTCATATAATTCAGTGACTGTAAGCATCACAGGCTATTTATTACCAATGAGTTCCGAGTGTCAAAAATATGTTTCTAGTATTTGGCGATGAGAGGTAAAAAATTTGGTTGAAAAAAACGGCGACAAATGTCACTGTATGTAAAATATTACTAATAATATTTATATAAAATAATGAAAATTCTGTTAGCCACTGCAGTGGTTGTTTATATCCTAAAAAGATAAATTTGTCTTTAGGCGTAATGACAACCTAATCCAATCAAAGAATGATATTCCCGTGTAAACTTAAAACAAAAATATTATGATAAAAATCGTTGGTACTATTATTTCTGATAATTCATCTCTTTTTAAACTTGCTTAATTAGTGCTTGGGTATGATCCCATCCCACGTTAAATAAAGTGTTTCGTTCGAGTTTGAGAGATGTCAACAACAAAAGGATAGAATCTATATCAGTGCGACTTGAAGTCCGATGAGGGAATTAGATTATGTAATTCCTGAGCACATTTTTCGAAACGCATTCTGTAAAATAACGCAGCAAAAGAAGCTAAAAATAACACTTTCAAGCAATACAAGTAGGCTATAAAGAAATGTAATGAAAGTTTTTGCTACGCCGTAGCACAGCGTATCGCGAGCACGTTCCTGAGTTATGAGATATGTCAGTGATTGTGCAAATTTTTATATAAGTTTAATTTAGGTAGTGAAAAACTATAAAAATGTATTTGTATTTATAAACACTCTGATAGACCTCAATCATGAAGAAGTATTGCGACACTAAATCTCATTATACCATAGGTTGAAGCGGCATCATCCATGGAACAACAGAGTTTAAAATATTTCAAACTTCCCACTGCACTGGTTAGTATCACGAGTACATTTTTACGATTATTACTAAAAATTGTATGCAAGGAAAAGTTTATCTGAACATCTTGAAAAGCGGACAGTAAATTTATTCATACATATATATTTGTCTCAAACGGGTTAAAAGAAGTGTAATAACTTGGAGGTTTTGTGGAATGAAATAGTCCAATAACTAGTGCACTCGCTTTATTGAGACAACGTAACGTTGTGCTAGGAATTATTTTAACGAATACCATCACAACTGCGCGTCCTCCCAATCTTTATACAAAATTAATTAGAAACCAGTTAAATCAGTTAAATTATTGTTGACGATGTCAATTCTATGTGATGTTCAATTAAATTATGAATTCAAGATACAATAAGGTTCTAGTAAATCACTAAGATATCATTGGAAGTAGTTACTATGCATAACAATCGCTGGGTGCCATGAGTTGGTAGCTAACAGAAGGCTACATAGGCTGTGCGCCGTACAAAACGGGGACGGGCACAACGTGATACTGCTTGTCGCAATAATAAAAGAGATGACTTACCACCTCGATGGTCTCCGCATGCAGGCTACTGGTTCACTCTATCAAATCTAAGTCGAGTCTGAACACGCTAGCAATGTGCTGATGCAACCGTATTGCACTGCTCCCCGTAAGCAGGTTCAAATTAAATTAAGGACGTCGTTAATGACGCGCCGCGAACCGATAATTAACGGCGTCCCTGTACGCAAAATGAACTACACCGAACGGTTCTGCAACTCGTGTCCGACTGGGCAGATAGTGCCCTCACCGCGCACACACTGCGCTGCGTCCGACAGCGAGGGTTTACCAAATACCCACGTGCGCGGAAAAATAGAAATAAAAAAAAATCGTCCTAATGTCATCCGTTCTAGATATAACCTGGCTAATTGTGATAGGACTTATACGTAATGCTGATTTTGAAAGTGATTACGTTGATCTCAGCATCGCTAACGGCATAATTTAATCGTGAAGATTCTAGCCTTTCTAAAGCGTAGGCAAAATTAAACCGACGCACTTCCTTTGTATTGTAACGGTTTTACAAATTAATTCAGAGGTGCTCTTAACGTTACGACGTTCAAATGAGCTTATTTAAATAGGAACAAGAACTGTAACCGTGGTAGCGCAGTGTCCAGGCGGTTGGCTAAAGTTAGTCTAGCAACCCGGTCCCCGATGCCGGCACCCATAAATTTGTTTTTGCAATTCTATGTGCTGATTTACCACGCTCCCAACGGTGACGAAATATCGTGTGGAAACCTACATGTCTTATAAAATGTGAAGGCATGTGAAGCCTGCCAAACCGTCCAAGCCGAGGTTACCCCTCACCGGGGACCCTTGTGTCGAGTTACCATCTAATAGAGGTTCAGGCTAAGCGATCTAAGAGCTGTGCCACCTCTCAAATCCGGTGAAGCAGTAAAGGCCAGCTTCTCTGTGCCAACTGTGATAGTTCGTCCACAAAAAAAAAAAAAAAAAAAAAAAAGTCTGCTAATCCGCACTAGGGCCGCGTGGCGGACTACGCCCTTATACTCTCTTTACAGAGAAGGCCTAAGCTCAACATTGGGATATACATAAAGGCTGTAACTTTAACTTAAGAACGGTTGAAAACCTCATATTTAAATCGCAGCACTCAATAAATAAAGTGTCATAACTATAGAAGTAAACGCAATCGAAATGTATTGTTTTCGAAAATACTTCAAGTCACCTAACAAAAGAAAATCAGTGTATGTTAGCGGCTTCCTATTTCAAACACGTCACGGCAATGTTCACAAATTCCGAGTGCAAACAGTTAACGGGGCTCGTTCGCCCACCGTACTCTAACATTTTTGTCCAGTTTTTTTGGTGCACACCTGAAAAAACTTGTCCCTCGCGTATAACTCATGTAGCGTGACGTGCAACACCCGCCTCGGTCGGAGTAGCATTGCGTGCTGTTTTTATATCGCGGAGTACACAATGGTGAGTGCGTTTAAACACACTGACAATGTTGCTTATTTTATAATATAACCGAGGTAACTTAGTTGCCAAGCTTATTAGGTCTCATAAATGACGGTCGATAAGCCCTTTACCATACACCGGGTACAAATTTTATGATATTTCGTAAATGACCGAGAAACGGACAGTCATTATTGGCACAGGTTGCCTAGGTTTTGAAGCACCCGCCTGCGTCGTCCACCAAAGTGGACCCGGGAAGAAGGCGACATCGGCTGGCCCGTGTCGCCTTTCGCTGGGAGGGCACAGGGGAGGAGGGAGTAACCTCCTCCGGGTCGTGCTCTCCTTGAGCACAGTGCAGAGGGGCTCCGGTGCGTTCCACGTGAGATCCCGGAGCCCCTCGTCATGCACCGAGGAAAGGGCCACTGGGAGGTTTTAGTGGGTAAGATCCCCACATAACCGCCGCCTTCCCCCCAGAAGGCGGGGTATCTTTGTGAAGATTTCCTCCCCGTCAACAAAAAAAAAAAGGTTTTGAAGCACCCACCTTATGTTATATATTATTGTATTCATCCGGAATTCATAAATAAGATTAAAACGCGATAAAATCCTTAATGAGTAATATTTGCGTAAATATTAGTTAAGTACAAGTCGGTATAGCTTAATTAAGTTATTAGTCCTCTTTGAAAACAACTTACGTTATACAAGCCTGTGTTACGTAAGTTGCTTTTCATTCCTATTTTTCCTTTACTAATACAATAGGTTCCATTGAGCTCTGTTATTTACGCAAAATCTGTTCTGTTGGAGTTAAATAGTACAGTAGTCTACTCCATTCTCTATGGAAAGAAGGAACAAGCAAGTACGTCAGTAAATATTAAGTGTTTGCCACCTCTCATGAACGCGGCCTATTTGTCTTTTATTATCAACTCTGTTAATGATAATTAATAACAATGGCAATGAAACAAAAAACGTCCATCGTTTATGTAAAAATTATAGAAATGTCAAAAGAACATAGATATGTATCGTACCGTATAACTTATAACTTGATAAGGAATCTATTTGAAATAAAATCTTTTCCATTACATATGTTTGTGAACAAAGTAGAAAGTAAACAGCCAGTATCTAGAAGTGGCACTTATCACAGAGACTGCACTTCGGTTACGCAAACATGACCCAAATAAAACACTTTGCTATCGCTACGAACGCGGATTTGTTGGCACGGTAAAGAATTTAGCGTCCTTTGTAACCTCTTTATTCGATTACACGAAAATTTACGGTTCCAAACTTTTCAACTTATATTTCATTTGTTGAAGTTCCGTGAAAATATTCTATAATCACCGTAGTAACGTGTTAAATGTAGATAGAAGATATTAGAGTATTGAATGAATGAATGTATATCTTCTAGACTTTAGTCCTAGTACTTTAGACCTAGTAATATGAGCAAAAATCTTTTAATAACAGTTGGTTTAAAATAATACTTACATTACGATTCATTGCAATTTATTTTTCTGTAATTTCGGGATATTTGTTAATTCAAGTGAACCATTTGCAGGTGTTATCAACAATAGAATAACAAATTCAAAAGTAAATTCGGAAATATCGACAACCATTTAAAATAAGCCAGCTCGTCTTTGTTATATGACTATTATAATACCATTTGAATAGCTTTACTATTTAGTAGACAAAAGAAGGCGTACAGTTGACCAGATTTTCATTTTTACAATGAATATCGTATATTGAAATCTCGAGGTTATACCTTAATGATTTCTTGTAGAAATAGAAATAAACTTTTATTCTTATAAAGAAGTCTGTATTTTTATTAATTCCTTCTTACTGTGGACTATCCTCGGGCTAAACGTTCAATACAATCTGACGGTAAGGTATCACGAACGGATTGTTACAATAATTCAGTTTTTCGACAGATTAGTTTTTTAATACAAATAGGCTCACGTTTGGCTTCTATCTCGCTTTATTGAAGGCGAAGTTGAAGCCTAGGATGGAGCACGTGAGCCTATAAGGTGTCTGTTCACATTGGACTTAAGGTGTCCAGATTAAGTTCAAATTTAAACATTTATTTATTTAGCAGGTTTATTTTATGTCCTATTAAGTTGCCAACGAATCTGCGTTCGTAGCGATAGCAAAGTGTTTTTTTTGGGTCATGTTACATAATCAACAATCACTTTAGATGTTTATGGACGACCCAATCACCTCCTACTTAACTACTAAACGTTAAAGTAGCTTGTACTTCAGTGCGCTTCATACATTTATTCTACGAGGTCATGATCAATAATAAAACGACGATCAACAAAAGAAACAAAGAATAAACGGATTCACGTCCTGTCACTTAAGGTACCTTAGTATCTCCCAGAAGGAGGCTGACGAGCGGGTCAGGGAGGGGAGCGCTGAGGCTCCTCCCTCCACAGGCGACGAGTCGGGCGAAAGGAGACGTTTCAGACGTCTCCTTTCGCCGCCCATAATCGAAGCGGGGTCAGGATGGGAACCTGGCCCCAGCATGCTCGGCGTAATCGAGACTTCTCTGAGTGCCGGAGAAGTCCCCTTGAGGGTGAAGTCCGGTCTTTGCCGGGACCGGCCGGTCGTTGGGGTGTCCTGTCGCTGATAGATCCGGGACACCCGCTCATAACGGCTGATGGCATTCGCGGTAGGTTTAGTGGGTATGGGCTGTCCAGGCCGAGTCCCACACATCCCTCCGGGCCCACCCAGGGTACCGGAGGATGGTCTATAAAAAAATCCCCCCACGTTAACAAAAAAAAAAAGAAAGATACCTTAGTACCTAGGTTTGGTGAAAAGGCAGCGAAAGGTGTCTCTGTCTACACCACATGTGTTACGAGTAAATAAACGTGAAATCTAAAAGCTCGTTGGATTGTTTTATAATAATCGTAACTTGAGTATCGTGTTAATAAAATTGAAATAGTTTTTCTTTACAATATAATTTCCCATTTATAATACTAAACGCTTTGATGGTTATTTAATATTAAGATGTTATAATCTTATAACCGTCAATTAACGTATTGTAAATTTGGTAACTAAATAAATTACTAATTATTTCACCATTAATTAAAGGAAACATTGCTTGTAATCTTACCAGTGGGACAAGAGCTATTAAGAGCTTCAAGTTAATTTTACTTAATATTTGGTCAAGTGTCTTAAAATCACTTTATAATACTAAAACAAAGAACTAAAGAAGTTAATTATCTATTTTTTTATTATTATTTACATTTTTTTTCTTTCTAAGCAAGTGCTTGACTATGATCCCACCTGTTGTTAAGTGGAAATGCAGTCCTGGATAGTAAGGCGCACTAGCTTAATAAATGCCTATTCAATCTTCTCTTGAAAATACCCACATTGTAATCGGAGGGAAAGACAAACACGGGCAAAATATTCCAGTCCTTTGCTGTACGAATAATGAAAGACAAAGCAAAGCGATTCATACGGGTGCCATATAATAAAGGTACATACACACATACACATACAACAAACTAAAGCAATCTGGTAGTATGATTAATATAGTCTAGTTTTTTATTTTTTCTTGTACGTAATATGTATTAATGTAATAAATTTCTATTTAGCAAAAAATCTCAGTCATTTTTATAAAAAGTTGCTTCAAAAAGATTTGGTTCCATTTTTAACTTCTATGGAACCAAATCTTCTATGTCTTCTATTTTCAACGACGAACTGGGAGTTTTATGACGTCAATAAATAAAGAAAATACTGAGAAATGTGCTAAAGCTGTCTCTTTCTACCCCGCTAATAGTGTAAAACGAACGTCAGAACTTATTCATGTGTTTATTACAAATCTTCCTGCAGTATCTGCAATCTTGCTATCGCTTGGTGCACTATTACATGTTGCATAAAACGCTGATCCTAAGCAACGTGATTCGCGATAATATGGATCTTGTTCGAGATTTCTCCACTTCGTACATTTTCTCGCACTACGTGTTAAATGTATTTTTATGACTTTTCAATGTGTTAAACAAGGGAATACGAATATAAATTGGTTCATAAGAGAATTGCATAAAAAAATCCTGCACGTATTTTATCCAAATCCAAGCATGGTTACAAGTCTTGTATATAATGCAAGGCGATGAAATAAGCTTTAAGATATATATAATTCCTGTCTATTAAAATTATGTACTACACAGAACTGCGAGCCGTAGTAACGCAGTGTCTGGACGATAGCCGGCATTAATTATTAATTATTAATTATTCAATGTTAAATTTATTATGTTAAATAAAATTAAAAGTACAACAAAATAAAACTTATTGGGAAATATTTACAATAAAAAATGGTTCTACAACTGAAACAATAATTTTGATATTTAAAAACTATAAATAATAGGTAAATCTACTTAATAAATTATTATTCAATTAAAAATTTGGATTGGAATCCGCAAGGAAAGCGCAAGCGCGGCCGTCCTAAACATACGTGGCGCCGCACAGTTGCAGACGACGCGAAGAACATCGGGAAGACATGGAGCGAGATAAAGCGAGAAGCCCAAGATCAAACGCGATGGAGGTTCACTGTGGACGTCCTTTGCCCCACCTAGGGGCAGAGGACGTCCACAGTATATATATATATATGTGTGAATGTATATTTATTTATCTATATAATATTTTTTAAAACGGTACTTAAGCCTGCTCTTAACCACTAAAGGTAAGCTGGAAGAAAATGCCAAATAACATCAAGTTCGCCTTTGTACATATACTTTGGTGCAATAAAGGATTTATCTATCTAAATATCAATAAAATTGTTTGCTCCAATTTTAAGTGCTGATGCACGTGCTGAGAAGGAAAACATCGTGAGGAAACTTTCATGTCTTAGAAAACGATCTAAGGCATATGTGAAGTGTGCCAATCCCCACTAGGGAGGCGTAGCGGACTCTTATACTCTTTATAAATAGAAGGCATATACCCAACCTTAGCCTACCCTACTACTATTGAGATCAAATCCTGCGCCGTTTGCTGGGGCATCCGACAGGGTCAAACCGCAATATGTTAAACGCTGTTTTAACTCTAATTGTTCCCAGAAATTTCAGTTTAGAAAATTACAACGTTGCATAAAGGAATAGTGTGACAAGACACTCTTTAGATAATATTTTAAAGATAACTTTTAGGATAAAGCACCGTCGAACGTTACGTAATCTAACCTCACGCTGCGGGAGAAACTTATAGGTTAAGAGAACAAGGAAAACTATAGAGACTGCATGCATCTTAGTAAAATTCTTCCAGAAATATATTACCTCATGTTCCTTCCCACAAATTAATACTGCAATACAAATCGATATGTGAAACTGTAAATCAAGCCATGTTAATAATTATCAGAAATGCCGAAAATAGTGGTCGAACGAACTTAAGCCTAAAGTTGAGACTTTATTGAACAAAGCTCGTGTTATTCTCAATAATTAATCACACATAAATTTTATAGTAATTAAATTAATTATTTATTCGATTCTTTTTGTGTATTCGTAATGATATATCGTGAATGAATGAATGAATACATCACGAGGTATTTCCGGTTACCTGTTTTGTTAAAATATAAATCCCATTACAAATAAATAGAATGTATGTCGACGACCGTAATGCAATCTGTCCTGTGCTCGGATGCAGAAACACGGACTATTATAGATAATTTAAGACAACTGCGACCTAGATCGTACTCGTGGTAAGAAAAATTCATATTTTTTCCAATATTTTTCTCAATTAAAATTTCTCGATTTTATCCATAGCATGGAAAGATTGTTTTACTCATTTACTATGTTTTTTTGTAACAATAGGCATGACTGCTGATTTACGAGTATATATTAATTCAGAGTTTTATTGCCCCTTGTCATTTTTGCTCTGAACAATGCCTACGCTATGTCTGATTTCCCTGGTTAGGTTGGTCAACGACTTTCAGTTTCCTTCCTTTCGGTTTACTTCCTTTCATTCATTCCACTACTACCTTTTGATGCTACTTATTTTATTCTAACATAGTTTCTATCTACAATCTCATACTTTTTACAATCTGTTATTATCTACTATCCGTTCTCATTTATTATGTTAGCCACATACTCATAAGGTTTTCGATTCATCTAGGAATATAGAAGGTGAGGGCTCTACGCTATATGGTGGAAGGCATTGGGGTAGGCCTATTCCAAGCAGTGGATAGACACAGGCTGATGATGGTATCCAATGTTATAATGATTTAAATAAAATATAGCTTATGATACCTCCGACCTGAACCATGTTATAGCGCAAGCTTAAAATAACTACTTCCAATGATTTCTTAGTGATTTACCTGAACCTTACTGTATCTTTAATTCACAATTAATAATTTAATTGAATATCACATAAACTTGGGACAATAATTTAACTTTATTAGTTTGTAATCTGGCTTCTAATTAATTTTGTATAAAGATTACGAGGACGCGCAGTTATGACGGTATTCGTTAAAATTCTTTGTACAAATAACGCTGTCTCAATTAAGCGAATGTACTAGTTATTGGACTATTTCATTCCACAAAACCTGCAAGTCATTACAGTATACATTTTTAGAACCAAGACCCAAGTACTATAAGTTTAATGTGGAGAGGTTAAAGAAAAACACTAAATTCTTTACCCTGCCAACAGATCGTTCGGGGCGATAGCAAAGTATTTTATTTAGGTTGAGTTTGCAAAAGCCAATATACTATATGTGTGATAACTATCACCTCTGTAGCCCGTCGGCTGGATTTATTCATGTTGACAAACACATCTTACGACGCTGTTGAATAATGTAACAAGAAATCGTATGAGTAATTCAATATTTACTTCTTTTCCATTACTTGTGGATCTGTGTGTGTGTTCCGACTTTATAAAGCACACACAGAGATTTACTTTGTATAACATAACACACACGTTCACAGTTTTACACGTTATTTTAATTACGAACTAGAGTGAATATTACTGAACTGCATTTTGCACGATTTTGGCACACTTATTGCTATTATATATATATATATATATCGCTTCTTGCACATTCAATCTTCGAATACATGCACCTTGCTTCAAATTACATCTAAAGTCGCTCTTGATGTCAATCTGTATTGCTTAAGACGTCCTCTACCTACACTGCCATTTTTTCGTCTCTCTTTCCATTTTTTTATTAGTAAAAGAATGTTAACAATATTTTTTACAAAATTTCTAAGTTTAAGAACGTTAGAAATTATCATTAGTCATTCCAAACCAAAATTTAAGTACTTGCCTCCAAGTGGCGACACTAAGTACAAAAATTTAAATAAAAATAAGATTTGATGAAAAATACTGTTTTATCCAAGTTTACGTAAGAAATCCTTTTTCGTTTCAGTTTATGTTTTTTAATTAAATATAAATAAATTAATAAAAACTATTTTATTTAATTTGAAAGATATTTAATTATCTATCATAAACATTTTATTTCAGTTAGCTAGCATCTTTATCTTCCGAGATATTCAAACTTTCTTAACCAACCCTTTATTTTTGCTCACGAGTGTATATATACACGTGAAAATGGTTTACGTACCTCTCCAAAACCGCTTCGAAGCGATCGACTATACATCAAAAGTGACAATCTGATACAAAACCCTCGCACCTTTATTCAAAAATTATCCACGGAAAATCTTGCTAGTATATAGTTGCCAGTATCTTTAAACACTGGCACTGAGTTACAACGACTCACTTTAAATTTGGAATAAAAAGAATAAAATAAATACAAGGGTACATGAATCGCGCGCCACGGGCGACAATTTTCGTTAGACCCAACGAACCTTTATAAAAAGCTGTGTCGTAGCACACTGAACTGAACGACCAAGCACCGTAAATGTTTACATGCGGTTGTTGTAAACATTGGTGACGTTCGGAAGCCACAAAGTGCTCTTCAATTAATCTCGTTTTCTTTTGTTGTGATGCCGTACCGTTGCACCTTTACACTGAATAAATATTTTTTTTCTGTTGTAGATTTTAAAATAAACGATAGTAATCAATGAACATTTTTATTTTATGGAGAGAATGGAGGCTGATATATTTACCATGTGTTTACCAAAAGATTTTACCAGGACCTCGTTATACCGAATTAAGAAGCCTCCTAGGATTACATTAAAAGTAGGCACAGAGCTCTGAGGAGGAAATTGTTGAATCAAATCTTCTTTATAGTTTTTATACACAACTCTGTTCTATTTTCTTTACCTGTCACCTCAATTTACGGCATTCTCTCGATTAAATAAAAATGTACACTGTTTTATTTTAACTATCGTTTATTTTAAAATTAACATTTTCAATTAAACCCATGTAAATACAAAAAGTTGTCGTGTCGTCTTGTAACATGATGATCAGTAGTGGAAATTAGAAGCAGGAACGATTGCGAACAATTCCTTGCAATGCTCTGTTACTGTTTTTCGCTTTCTTAAGTTAAAAAAATGTAACCCCAGTGATGACAGAGGAGACAAAGGACTGCCTGTGACAGTGAGACTTAACAATTTTCGTAGAATTGTGAATAGAATAGTGTTCGAGTTTAAAAGTACGTAGGAGACAATTTTTTTATCGTTTATAAATCCACGTAGCTAATGGGATGTTCAATGTAGGTCAGTTCCACGGAATTAAAGTGTAATCTCTGAGACAAGTACCACTTATAGACACTTGAGACTTGCAAGCCAAGCTTTCAAGCATTTTCTTCGACTATCATTTAAGATAATTTAAAAGCAGACCAATGTTAAAATTGAGAATTGTTAAAATATATACCTTCATACGTCACTTTGCTCGATATACTATTTAACCGACTTCAAAAAAGGAGGTAATAAATTAGGTTGTATTTTTTTATTCGATGCCCTCATAAATTCCTGTGTTATTAATCGATATAGATTTTTTTTTTGGAAAATCGTTACTTTCAATTGGTTCCCTGCACTGGTGCCCTCTAGTGAGGATATCGCAAACACTCTGAAAACAGGGTTGATTCTATTGGTAGATCGGTCGGCCAATAGGAACGCACCACGACCACGACCACGACCCCACTGTTGGACAGGACGAAGAACACATTGCAAAATTCACTTGCTTTTAAAACTGTAAATGAAGTACACGCATTTGGTAGCAGGAAAGTAGCAGTTATTATTTCACACCACTTGTCTGTCTACATGTCGATCCAACGCACAAGGGACTCGACAATTGGATATGACGATCGGAGAGAAGATAATTACTCCTTACCAAATAATACCTTAGCAATAATGGGCACTAATGTGGAACTAGAAAGAGAATATATAGACGAGGAATCTTCATAATGTAGCTGTAAGACTTCGGAAATAAAAGAGAGCTTCAACTTCTTAATATTTACTTGTTAATTATTATAATTTATTATTATTATTAACATTCTTGTTAACCATTCCAAATAAGCTTAGGCTTCAGTTAGGAGATGGTTCACGTCAATAGTCGAATGACGGATTCGAACCCACAACCTCACGATCCGCAACCCGTACCCTAAACCGTTAGGCTATTGACTGCTATTGATTGATTACTATTGATATTACATATATTCTTAAATACACTTTATGTAAATAGATAGATGATTTATGCGTTAAACAAATTTATTTAAGAACGGGCTTGTTTAACTGTAGAAGACCATTCAGAATAAGAATTGCTATAGAGAGAGATACATCTGTGTTTCACTAAGTATATCCGATTGATGGTTTTGATTGAATTCTTGTAACTAGCCCTTTTGGCACCCCCGAATCTATAGTAATAGTCCTAGTTCCGAGTTACTAATAATAGAGTTTAAGGCTGTTTACTTTTAGAGCTCTCTTTCTCTCACCCATATACCAGTCATTCCGCTATACTTTCCTTTCTCCCTCCGCCACTATCTTACCTGAAACAACAACGCAACGCTTTATAAAAAAATACTATAATGTTTATTGTAAAAGACGTGTACAAGGACCAAGTAATAAATAGAAACCAAACTAAAAAAAAGCACAAATTCGAACGTTGTAAACACGCTCTAACGTATTTGACATAGGAAAACCACAAACAGTGCAACCATTGAATTTATACTTGTACTGTACGCCGCCTGCATGAAGCAAAAGCATTGGACCAAAACTAACGTATTACGTTGTAGAACAATTGCTACTATTGCTGTTTTAAATTAAATTCCAAAAAAATACATGAAAACCGTAGTTACTATTTCATATCCCCGTTTGCGCCTCGTTCTAGATTCTCCCTATATATGAACGTATTATTCAATAATAGCTTCCAGCGCCAACCCTCTCCTAAGTGGCATAAATGCTACTTTTAGCTCTAAAGTTTAAATTTTAGTACCTAGTGTTGCCTTCATGTGGCGATATAATAAAATCCAAATAAAATTTAATGAAAAATACTGTATTATGCAAGTTTACGCAAGAAATCCTTTTTCGTTTAAGTTTATGTTTTTAATGAAATATAAATAAATTAATAAAAATATTTTATTTTAAGGATATTTAGTTGCACAATTTATTTCAGTTTAAATTTTAGTACCTAGTGTTGCCTTCATGTGGCGATATAATAAAATCCAAATAAAATTTAATGAAAAATACTGTATTATGCAATTTTACGTAAGAAATCCTTTTCCGTTTAAGTTTATGTTTTAATGAAATATAAATAAATTATTAAAAATCTTTTATTTTAAGGATATTTAGTTGCACAATTTATTTCAGTTTAAATTTTAGTACCTAGTGTTGCCTTCATGTATGATATAATAAAATCCAAATTAAATTTAATGAAAAATACTGTATTATGCAAGTTTACGTAAGAAATCCTTTTTCGTTTAAGTTTATGTTTTAATGAAATATAAATAAATTAATAAAAATATTTTATTTTAAGGATATTTAGTTCACAATTTATTTCAGTTTAAATTTTAGTACTTAGTGTTGCCTTCATGTGGCGATATATTAAAATCCAAATAAAATTTAATGAAAAATAATTGTATTATGCAAGTTTACGTAAGAAATCCTTTTCGTTTAAGTTTATGTTTTAATGAAATATTAATAAATTAATAAAAATATTTTATTTTAAGGATATTTAGTTCACAATTTATTTCCAGTTTAAATTTTAGTACTAAGTGTTGCCTTCATGTGGCGATATAATAAAATCCAAATTAAATTTAATGAAAAATACTGTATTATCCAAGTTTACGTAAGAAATCCTTTTTCGTTTAAGTTTATGTTTTAATGAAATATTAATAAATTAATAAAAATATTTTATTTTAAGGATATTTAGTTCACAATTTATTTCAGTTTAAATTTTAGTACTAAGTGTTGCCTTCATGTGGCGATATATTAAAATCCAAATAAAATTTAATGAAAAATAATTGTATTATGCAAGTTTACGTAAGAAATCCTTTTCGTTTAAGTTTATGTTTTAATGAATTATAAACAAATTAATAAAAATCTTTTATTTTAAAGATATTTAGTTGCACAATTTATTTCAGTTTAAATTTTAGTACCTAGTGTTGCCTTCATGTGGCGATATAATAAAATCCAAATAAAATTTAATGAAAAATACCGTATTATGCAAGTTTACGTAAGAAATCCTTTTCCGTTTAAGTTTATGTTTTTAATGAAATATAAATAAATTATTAAAAATCTTTTATTTTAAGGATATTTAGTTCACAATTTATTTCAGTTTAAATTTTAGTACTTAGTGTTGCCTTCATGTGGCGATATATTAAAATCCAAATAAAATTTAATGAAAAATACTGTATTATGCAAGTTTACGTAAGAAATCCTTTTCCGTTTAAGTTTATGTTTTTAATGAAATATAAATAAATTATTAAAAATCTTTTATTTTAAGGATATTTAGTTGCACAATTTATTTCAGTTTAAATTTTAGTACTAAGTGTTGCCTTCATGTGGCGATATATTAAAATCCAAATAAAATTTAATGAAAAATACTGTATTATGCAAGTTTACGTAAGAAATCCTTTTCCGTTTAAGTTTATGTTTTTAATGAATTATAAACAAATTAATAAAAATCTTTTATTTTAAAGATATTTAGTTGCACAATTTATTTCAGTTTAAATTTTAGTACTAAGTGTTGCCTTCATGTGGCGATATATTAAAATCAAATAAAATTTAATGAAAAATACTGTATTATCCAAGTTTACGTAAGAAATCCTTTTCGTTTAAGTTTATGTTTTAATGAAATATAAATAAATTAATAAAAATATTTTATTTTAAGGATATTTAGTTCACAATTTATTTCAGTTTAAATTTTAGTACTTAGTGTTGCCTTCATGTGGCGATATATTAAAATCAAATAAAATTTAATGAAAAATACTGTATTATGCAAGTTTACGTAAGAAATCCTTTTTCGTTTAAGTTTATGTTTTTAATGAAATATAAATAAATTAATAAAAATATTTTATTTTAATGATATTTAGTTGCACAATTTATTTCAGTTTAAATTTTAGTACTAAGTGTTGCCTTCATGTGGCGATATAATAAAATCCAAATAAAATTTAATGAAAAATACTGTATTATGCAAGTTTACGTAAGAAATCCTTTTCCGTTTAAGTTTATGTTTTAATGAAATATAAATAAATTATTAAAAATCTTTTATTTTAAAGATATTTAGTTGCACAATTTATTTCAGTTTAAATTTTAGTACTAAGTGTTGCCTTCATGTATGATATAATAAAATCCAAATAAAATTTAATGAAAAATACTGTATTATCCAAGTTTACGTAAGAAATCCTTTTCGTTTAAGTTTATGTTTTAATGAAATATAAATAAATTAATAAAAATATTTTATTTTAAGGATATTTAGTTCACAATTTATTTCAGTTTAAATTTTAGTACTAAGTGTTGCCTTCATGTGGCGATATATTAAAATCAAATAAAATTTAATGAAAAATACTGTATTATGCAAGTTTACGTAAGAAATCCTTTTTCGTTTAAGTTTATGTTTTAATGAATTATAAACAAATTAATAAAAATCTTTTATTTTAAAGATATTTAGTTGCACAATTTATTTCAGTTTAAATTTTAGTACTAAGTGTTGCCTTCATGTATGATATATTAAAATCCAAATAAAATTTAATGAAAAATACTGTATTATCCAAGTTTACGTAAGAAATCCTTTTCGTTTAAGTTTATGTTTTAATGAAATATAAATAAATTAATAAAAATCTTTTATTTTAAGGATATTTAGTTGCACAATTTATTTCAGTTTTAATTTTAGTACTTAGTGTTGCCTTCATGTGGCGATATATTAAAATCCAAATAAAATTTAATGAAAAATACTGTATTATGCAATTTTACGTAAGAAATCCTTTTCCGTTTAAGTTTATGTTTTTAATGAAATATAAATAAATTAATAAAATATTTTATTTTAAGGATATTTAGTTCACAATTTATTTCAGTTTAAATTTTAGTACTAAGTGTTGCCTTCATGTATGATATAATAAAATCCAAATAAAATTTAATGAAAAATACTGTATTATCCAAGTTTACGTAAGAAATCCTTTTCGTTTAAGTTTATGTTTTAATGAATTATAAACAAATTATTAAAAATCTTTTATTTTAAGGATATTTAGTTGCACAATTTATTTCAGTTTAAATTTTAGTACTAAGTGTTGCCTTCATGTGGCGATATATTAAAATCCAAATAAAATTTAATGAAAAATACTGTATTATGCAAGTTTACGTAAGAAATCCTTTATCGTTTAAGTTTATGTTTTAATGAAATATAAATAAATTAATAAAAATATTTTAAGGATATTTAATTGTTTGTCGTGTACAATTTATTTTAGTTAGGTAGCGTCTTTATCTTCCGAGATATTCAAACTTTCTTAACCGACCCTTTATTTTTGCTCACGAGTGTAGAAACTAGAAACAATAGTATATAGTTTAACAGAAACCAATATAAAAGATATTTACATTTCGGTAACAAACTAATGTGTCCAAATTAGTGTGTCATAACAGTTAGTCATAGTTACATTGCCAACTGACTATTCCTATCATAAACGATGAAAGAAATAACCAAATGTTATCTGCACTTGAAACAAAATAACAACGTAAGCTGCGTAGTCACGAACATCTCATAACTCGAGAACGTGCCAGAGGTGTCCTGTGCTATGAAATCCGAGCAAAAGTTTAATTGCTTCTTTCTGTATTCGTAGCACACAAGGAGTGGTAAAAACATATTTGTACATAAAAATTCGATAGACTTTTAGACCACCGCGATACTGAGTCATGCAAAATTTTATGAGAAGTCACTTTGTCCGACTGAAGCAACTGACCAAGCCGTGGTCCGTGGTTGGTGCCCTTGGATCGCAACGACCTGAGTTCAAGCCCGAAGGCTTGGCCTCCTCTCAAATACTAGGTGTAACTAGTCTCTTGGCCGATTAGCGTAGATTCTTAAAAAAATATCACCATCGTGAATCGTAGTAGATTTTGCTGGTGCTTTGCCGACCTTGTCTATTTGTCTATCCGTCTCTGACCGAACTCTTTTTTTTGAACGTTGGGACGCCGGTACCTCACTCATCTAGAAGTATAACTTACCTCCATTTAATACAGATATTCCGTGAGGCGGTAATATTTGTCAATAAAGACAATTCTATTTAGTTAATTATTTTCCTATAATTTGGATATTTTACGGTTCGAAAATTATTCTCTAATTTCCTTTAACCCTTTTAATTTACGGCGGAAACAGAGACAGCATTTTCTGTCCGCTATTTCACAAGCCTGTTAAGAAGTCCCATGGAGAAGAGCCCATAGTAGAAAATGGTTATGGGTTGCTAATTTTGTGTATGAATTCATACACTCGTAATTAACCAATATATTACTATTTATGGTACAAAATTTAACTTTATAATTAAGCGGCTACAAGTAACTTTTAGACATAGACATTTATTTATCGGCATCACAATTCAAAAACACATCACAGACAGAATATATATATAATTAAAAAAAGAATGAAAAATAGACAAAACACAGTTAAAGTTACACGGACAAATAATACAAAACATATGACGCCAATATCGGACACCGTCTCAGCATATGCCGTCGCTAGATTCCGACAGCGCTGATTTTCAGCAGTACAATACTCACATAAATTAAGTAATTATTTAATAATGTTATTAAAATTTAAAACAGCTCCACACAGATGGGCATTCACAATTCAAAATATTTTAAATTAATTGTCAATTTTCAGTAATTTAAAATTATATTATTATTTTAAAAGCAAAATTAAATTAAGGATTCTACTTCCGATGATTTACAAAAAACATGCAATTAATGACTCATCTAGAAATCAGTCGATAAATTTAAAAAAACATGTGAGGTCACTTTTGAGACGCTTATTGCAACAACCTAACAATCAATTTGAACTAAATAACAGTTTAACGTTTAAGGTTAAAGTTTAAGTAAAATAAAAAAAGTTAATTTTACTTATAAAACATATCTTTATGCCTGCTTAGTCTCAGTTCGCAGAAAATACACTTGAATTAATCTGAAAAATGTTTATTTGAATATACATTGAAAGGTACTTTTATGCTTGACGTGAATGTAAAAGGATATAATTTGATCATAAAAGCGGTAAAAAGACTTTAAAATACGTGGAAGGGACTTTACACGCCTGTTGAGCCCGCAGCCTACTTGAATAAACAATCTTCAAAGGCCCATACATACATAAATAAAATGTAATTCTATTATATGTCATAAAACGACCGTGCCGTACTCGGTTAATATTTTAAAAAATGTCTATAACATTTGCTTATAATAAATTAATATGCTTATATTTACATATTTATAAATCATTTAATATAAAATAACGGTAAAAAACACAACTCAAATAAGAAGCTTATTTTATTTAACGTTTAATATATAGGTAAAATACCAACAATTGTTTTCTTTTGTTTTATTCGTATTGAAATGTGTTTTTGTTTAAATATTTTAAACTTGTAGTTAGTTCGTCTCTGTTCACAACCCCTGCTTTCTGACGTGAATTACTCGCAACGTATTTAAAATAGTTAGCATTTATGCTTACTTAATCTTAAGTACCAGCAAGTAACATCCAAAGCATTCAATTGATCTCTTTATAAATAACCACTGCATTTTTCAGTGTGTATTATGAATAATTAAAGAACTATTACCATGATCAATTTCTGGTTACATGATGTGAATTTAATTAAATAATAACAATACGAAACTGATAGAAAGTTTCCTGTTTTGTCAGCGAGCTTGAAATAGGCGTTCTAAAACCCTATTAAATCATAAAACAATATGCTACTTTTCTCATCCTCATTTTAAATTGGGGATTTACTTATAGTAGTGTTGTAAATGAGCTTTATTTTTAAAGAGATCAGTGATAAGTAAGACATGACAGCTTTTTTTTATAGGATAAAATACTTCACTCTAAAAAAATATAGTACAAGTAAGCTATATGCCACTGTTAGACACAGGGTTTCTCTGTAAAGAGAGTGTCGCCTTGCACTGCGAGGGCCCAGGGGGGGAGGGAGTAACCTTCCCCCGGAAGTGCTCCGGAAGGACCACCGGGGAGGTTTTAATGGATAAAAACCCCACATAACCGCCGCCTTCCCCCCAGAAGGTATTAGAGGGGTTATCAGAGGGGTATCTTTTTGAAGATTTCCTCCTCGTTAACAAAAAAAAAAGGGTGGAAGTGCCGATTGACATACTTTACATGTCTCAGACAATATTCTAAGGCATTTTAAGGCAGATTTCCCGTGATGATTCCGTTCACCACAACGCACATGGTAAATCAATTGATGAAACAAATGAATAAATGCCGAACCGGTGGTCGAACTAGTGTACTAATTGTGTAGTAGTACTTCAGCTGTTTAGCTGAGTTACCACTGCTGAGCTACCACGGCTCTCAGACGTAAGTGTAAATATCTTAGTTTAAAAGAAGAAATTTGAGGCGAATAAATCCTCAATTACAAGCACGGCCGTGGCGCCGCTCCAACGAGATAGCTTCACGCAGACAAACAATATAAATTCTCGTTGCATCGTCCGCAGACTCCCCATTCCAAACACGTCACAGTGTGTTTATAACATCGGAGTGTGAACAGCTTTTTTTGCTTGCGTTTCAAAACGCACACCTGTAAAAAACAAGCTGCGTCCGCACTGTGTGATTCATGTATGTAGAAATGACATGCGAGCGAGGGATTTGGCCTTTTGTTATTTGTGAAACTCTTGTCCATTTAGGACCCTGTTGGATATTAGGTTTTTGCAGATATAGATATTTTTAATTTCACTCTGTTTCTATAGTATTTCGTGCTAAGTTTACAGCCCTGTATAGTTTTATCTTTTCTATTTGGAACAAGGAGTAAACAACCAAAAGAATCATCAGAAATAATCATCGTCATTATTAACAATTTCCAACAAACTGATGCTTAGCTTGCCTAGGTTGAAAATTAGGAAGGAAAATGGATAGAATAGGAAGATAAACATATGCATAAACATTAAGTATAAAATTATTATTTTTTTTATTATTATTATTTCTAAACAAGTGCTTGACTACGATCCCACCTGATGTTAAGTGGAAATGCAGTCCTGGATGGTAAGGCGCACTAGCTTAGTAAATACCTATTCACTCTACTCTTGAAAATACCCACATTGTAATCGGAAGGAAAGACAGACGCGGGCAAACTATTCGAGTCCTTTGCTGTACGAATAATGAGAGACGAAGCAAATCGCTTCGTTCTGGTTTGAGGGATGTTCAAAACAACAAAAGGATTAAATCCCGCAGTGCGTCTAGAAATCCGATGGTGGAAAGGGGATGGGGGAATTAGATCATGTAGTTCCTGAGCACACTCTCCAAAATGCAATCTGTAGAAAACCGAAAGGCTAGCTACCTTACGCCTGTGCTCAAGACTGAGTACATTGGATTCAGCTGCGTCACCAAATAGCCTCTTAGCCCGCCTCTCCACCGAGTCCAAAGCTGCGAGATGGCATTTAGCAGCGCCTGTGCGTGTGTGAAAATGTGAAAGCAGTATTCTACACACGACCGGACTTGAACTTTATAAAGTGTTAAAAGCTTAATAAACACAATGTCGTATTCTTTTTGTCACTATATCGCTAGTAAATAACCTGTGAGATGATTCTTCCACTATCAAACCTTTTTTTTCTTTTTTTTTGTTCACTATCAAACTAACCTATCGTGGCACAAACTGAACTGAATATGTGACCCATGTAGGGAGGTATGTATTAAATAATACCTACGGATGTGAGAGTTCCATGCCTCAAAAGTGCGCCACAATGAGCGATTTTTTGCCAAGCTAATTAAGTCCTATATATTCGTCTACACAAATATTTTGTAAGTGATTTTTTTGTACTCAAGCCGACTGGCAATTCGTACTCGACTCTCAGATCGTAAATCGAATCGCTTAGCCACTTAGATATCATTGCTATTAAGAATACAAGTATATTTACGAATAAAAACAAAAACCGTCTTCAAATCGAATCAAATGTTAAACGCTATCACGCGCGGACGCCCTTTTTGTATTTTCGAATTATCGTAGGAATATTACGAAATCAAACATAATCAGAACCAAACCAAACTTTCATCAAACTTCTCTTAGAGTACATTCTTTACAATAAAAAATGAATCATCTAAATCCGTTAGCTTGATATTGACTTATTCGTCCATTTGTCGCGCACATATTTCATCCAAATTTAAGACTTATATGGTTTTGTCATGGATCTCATTTTCAGAATTTAACCGAATTATAAATATAAATAGGACCACACAGGAATCACTAGTTTTCAAATAAAAAAAGAATCATCAAAATCGGCACGAATCCCAACATATATAACATATAGATAACAACAACGTGCTACCAATATACGCGGCACGTCGGTATTAGAAGCGAATACTTCAGACTGTGAGGTCGATCGTCCAACTACTCGTCTATTGATCCTCTAAAAGGTCTCACATTAATAGGGTTACATTTAATTTTAAAAAATCAGTTACTTTAACGGAGAACATGAATAGAAAGAAATGTAAAAGGATTTTATAACACCGAGAAGGGCCATTACACGGCTGTTGAGTTCACATCACAAACTGAAATGCAAGTTGAATTTACACTAACTAGAAAAAGGTGTCGCGTTATATTTAAAAGGCGAATGATATGTAAAAACGTAAATTTCGTTAATATCCTACAAATTTATATGAAAAGTTACTAGCTATTGTTATTGTGAATTTAAAGAACAAAAAAATGCTAAAAAATACAAAAACATAGTTATAAACAAGTTTACTTAAAACTGTTCTATCGTATATGTCAATGATAGGAGTACACAACGTTCACTATTCAAATTATGTAACTTTTTCTAATAATTAAAAATTACAAAAAATTTAAGATAAAAAAACAGTGCCTTTCCCTTTCCTTTTCAAATTAGCTAATTGTTTTTAGTACGTTTTTAAAACAGGTGCGGAAGACTGCGTGAATTGGAAAAAATGTCAGTCGATCTGGACTTGGTACTGAGGTTATATGTGGTCATTCTTTAGCGGTATACACAACACTCACTGATAGATTTTTACCATACCCTGCCCTATTTGTGACAGGGGGTCAGTGATTACCTGTGAAAAACGGCAAATCATTGGCACAATACGATTCAAACCCCAGAACGTCAGTCGAATCGCTAGGCTAGGCTATCACTTACAAAAACGTTATATCTATCTATATAATATCGCGATATAAAACGTTCAGTTATCGATCGTAAAGCGCCGGTGTTAACTCATTGCCCCTATAGTTAAATATCGGAAACAACAGCCCAATCCGTCTCTGTCCACAACCCCTGCTTTGTGACGTGAATTAATGGGTTACGTAATTAAAGTAGTAAACAGCAGGTGCGCCTTCTCGGCCCTCTGTCGCCGACAAAATGCATACAGTGATGAAGTGTTGAACGTGATGCAAGCCAATTCTAACCTAACAACAATTTGTTATTTAACGTTAAAAAAACCTAGCCCTAATTGTTGGTGGAAGATATACAATAAATAAAGTCGCTTTAATGAATTAAGACTTAGGAAAAATCTTAAGACACCCGCAATGGCACTCAAAGTTGGTTTAACTTTTGAATATCCAATTAGCCGTAAAATAACAACCGTCTGAGTCGTGGTTCGGACCTTACGAGCGCCCACGAATCAGAATGATTACGCGTAACATAGTAACCGTCCAAACCTTTTTTTTTGTTGACGGGGAGGAAATCTTCAGAAAGATACCCCGCCTTCTGGGGAAGGCGGGGTTATGTGGGGTTCTTACCCACTAAAGCCTCCACGGTGGCCCTTTCCTCGGTGCATGACGAGGGGCTCCGGGATCTCAACGTGGAACGCACCGGAGCCGCTCTGCATTGTGCTCAGGAGCACGTCCCGGGGAGGTTACTCCCTCCCCACTGTGCCCTCGCAGTGCAAGGCGACACGGGCCAGCCGATGTCGCCTTCTTCCCGGGTCCACTTTGATGGACGACTCAGGCGCGGACCCTTGTCGCCCAGTGAACCCTAGGCCCCTTTTAGTCGCCTTGTACGACAGGCTGGGGATACCGTAGTCTTATTCTTGAGAGCCTAGAACTACAGGGCTGGGAAATCATTAAAACTTAGGTTGACTCAGTAGAAAGTTAAGAAACATAAAAAAATACAGACGAATTGAGAGGCTCCTAATTTATTCGAAGTTGGTTGATAATATGATTTTCTTAGTTTTCAATAAGAATTTTCTTTCAGTCGAGAAACAGTCTAATGTTAAAATTGTCTGTCCAACCAATTTACTAAAAAGTTCATCTGTGCTCAACGAATAATTTTAAATATACATTAATACCAAATTCACCAATTTTTGCGGGCAGCTTGAATTATCTAAACGTACCGAGGAATCCACCGAGATTCATTTTGATTACGGCCGGGATTAAGGTTTAAGAACCGTGGGAGACACCAGATGGAGATCCCAATAAAGCGACGATTACACGACCCTTCTAAATTATATTGCGTATACGAGTACGATTATATTCCCAACAATTAATTTGGAAGTATCTTTCACTGCATGTATGTACCTACCCTTGTTTTAAAGCGATAACACATTTTGTTGTAAAAATAGTAATAAATGTTAGCAGTACACTTCAATTAAACTACACTATTAGCAAAATTATTTCTCAATTATGTTAAAGTAGTTTAAATATATTTTAGAAAGTAACATTTATTTTTAATGGAATTAAAAAAAAAGTATACCCATTTTAATATTATTTCTCTTACGAACGTATCGGCTGCAAACTTTAGACTTTGATGCCTAGCTGATAAACAAGAAAACATTCGTGCTACCGTCGTATGCAACGGAAATATCTTCGTTGATCAACTTCTTCTTCTTTGTCGTTTCCTAATTTCTGAGAATCATGGTCAGTAGAGCCCCTCAAATGAACAATCTGCCTCCATTGGCTGCGGTCCGAGGCAGCACTCACGAGCAGAAGACAGAACAGGTAGACCATCGTGTTGGCGTGCGGCCTCTTGTTCTCTTGCCTTCTGTATTGCCAACGATGACCAGCTTTTCAAGGTCGCCATCCCCTCTACGCATTATATGCCCGAAAAATGACAGTACACGTTATAGACACGTAGTGGTACAGTCTGGTCTTTATGGGGAGATGGGAGAGAATACATACATTTCTGCGCTTGTCAGTCCACGGTATTCTTAGCATTCGCCTCCAGCACCACATCTCAAATGCATCTATTCTCTGTATTTCTCTTGCTCGAATTCGAATTCGTTGATCAACACCGTGTTGAAATGACCCATAACCATTTTTTTTGGTCTACTTCACAATATTATTACATGGTCTATCAGCCTTGTAATCCTGGGCTTACAGAATTAGAGTAAGGTATCTAATTCTATCTTACGTTACTTTTAAACAGCTAAACGAGCCGCTAACTTCACGAGTGATAAGGATTCTTGTCGCCGTAAAAGTGGCCCAGGGTAGCATAGCAAGTGGGAATTCTTAGCACTCTCACAGTGGAAATGCAACACGGGACCACACTATAATTTCTTCTTCTGTGATTGTCTCAGTTCTGTTAGCTGGCAACACATGACACCCAGCGATTTTTATGCATAATAACTACTTCCAATGATATCTTAGCGATTTTACGTGAACCCTATTGTATCTTAAATTCATAATTTATACTTAGAAAGGTTGGCAACGCACTTGCAGCCCTTCTTATTTTGCAGATGTTCATGGCAATGAAATCGATGATTGAATTCAAGACAAAGTAAGCCGTAAGCTCTTATTCTATTTTTCCTACAAAACATACCAAAACGGTTATTTTTATAAATAAATTCTTAAATCAGACGGTAGCCTACCACAAAACGAAAACATGATCTCATCGATTCAGATCTCATCTCGATAAGAAATTAGACATTGAAATCGAAACTGAAAACCGTTTAATTTGATTTGACGGTAAAATACTGACTGCCTAGAACTGTAGAGTTTGGGCTTGGTCGACATATTACGTGAGCGTCAACAAATTTACGTGACAAGCAAAAGTGCAAATAAGCTACAGAGTACGTGCTCTCGCATCCACCGCTAGCTACATGAGAACGGTGTTTTGCGCATTAGATAGTCTCCATAGAGTAACATTGGTTCATTGACCTTAACATACAAATCATAGCTCATTTGTTTTGTTTTTTTTTTATGGGAAAAGGGAACGCCTTTTTAATTGACTTCAAAAGAGGTTCTAAGTTCGCTCGTATGTTTTTAAAGTGAAAACGTCTTTAGCCGCGTTGAGCACTTTTTAGTAGAAAGAAATAAACCATATTATCATGTATATAATTGTTGCTCGGGATTTCAATAAATATAAAAACCAGATTAATGTTGATAATTTTGATTAAAACATAATGAAATTTTAATTTTAAAATCTTAATTGGAAGTTTTCCGTTCTATCGGCATTCTTGCCCCTATAACTGCCAATTTTTAATTCAAAATTGGTACAAAACAAATAAAAAAAATTGATTCAATTAAATTTTAGTTCAATTTAATTATTATTAAAAAAGAATTGCTAAACAATAGACTAAACAATTGTTTAGAAACATATTGTACCTAGTTAGCCTTGGGCTACTAAAAATACAAGGAAACTCCTAAAAGTCGTATGGCACCATGCTGGTTAATCGAGATATATTGGTAGTTTTATGAAATATGCACAGATACGTGGTCATTCACTATGGGCCTCTTAAGCTCAAAGTCGCACAACGAGCTATGAAGCTACGGAGAGTGCTATGCTCGGAGTATCTCTACGAGATCATATAACGGATGAGGAGATCCGTAGACAAACGAAAGTAACCGACAGCTCGCCGGCTAAGCAAGTTAATTTTAAAATCCATGAATTAATAAAATAATGTTTTTTTGAAGATTTAATTTTTTTTTTATTTTATATTTTTATTTGCTGAAAACATGGTATTATTTGATGTTATACATATAATTACAGACAGGCCGACATGTTTCGCTTATTATAATTAAGCATGCAAATTAAATGTTATTGTAATTTTTAATATAAAGTCAATAACTTGTGAAATATTTGTCAATACTACTAACTATGGGAACAGACATTTTTAACAAAGAAATTCGGAAACCCTATAAATATTTAAAGCATTACGCCACTTGTACAGTATTGTTTTAAATATAGATCTATTTAACATTTTTAATTCTATTGGAACCTTATTATATATTTTTACACATAAAATTATGCAACTTTTAATATTAATATAAATTGATTAAAATATAAATATATTTTACCTATGGCAACTCCTTCAATATCATCAATGTAGCTTAGTCATGCTAAATTCTTTTTATTTATGTTACCAATAAAATACCCTTTTATTTTATAATAAGTTTGTAAAATGAAATGTTTTTTTTCTATAGATATTTCATTAATGTCCTTGAGAGCACGAGTAGCTGGGCCGAAAATGGCCCATGTCATGTGACAACCTCCACACGATAAAGGCAGACAGTTTCTTTATACTAGAAATATTGAATTTCGTCTCATCAAAATAATAAATAAAAAATATCCCCGTAATTTATTGCAAAAGAAAAGGTTAGTCTTTAACAATACCAACAATAGTGAGCCAGTTTTTCGTCGTGAATTTTTTGTTACAGTCGAAAATTTAGTGCCACCACTTTTAAACTTGACCTGATACAAGAAACAGAGAAAGAAAAAGAGTATATTACTATAAAATTAATTTTAACATAATATATAACAAGCGTCTATAGCCTAATGGTTTAGGGTACGGTCTGTGAAACGTAGGGTGGTAGATTCTAATTCACTATTCGATTATTGAATCTCCGGAAGGACTCCGACTGGACCGATTTTGACGGGACTTGTAGCTGATGAAATAAAGTAAAACGTTTTATTCTTATTAAGCTTTATTCAAGCTTTATTTTAGAAAAATTCAAATAAATAGTTTTAGGCGCGGCTAGTTTTTACATAAATTACATATTTTAATTCTAATTTAAGACAAAATTATTTCTGTTAGTTACTCTACGGTTATCTCTGTTCTTTTATCCCGTATCCCCACATCCGTGCCTCAGCCGGATTACATGACGCCCGCCGGCATTTTGCATTATCTCCTCTTAGATTTCTCTTTTAAAAAAAAAAAACAAAAAGGAACTCGTATTTTACTAATTCTACATTCTTTAACACCGTTCCACTTTTTAGCGCGCTTTATTTCTGTGCTTTCTCAAGCTTGATTCTGGATTACTGCGATCCCGGAAAACTTTGAAAGATATCACAAATATACATGTTGGTCATATATCTTTCTCAAAGAGGACTTCTTCAAGAAAACTTGTGGTATATAGTAAACTAAGCACTATTGAATAAACTAATATTCTGCAATGGAGATTAGAATCGTGGTAGCTCAGTCAAGTTGCCACAGTACATTACATTCACAGCCCTGTAGTTCTGGGCTCGTAGAATAAAACTACGGTATCCCCTGCCTGTCGTAGAAGGCGACTAAAAGGGACCTCGGGTTCACTGGGCGACGGGTTCAAGGCTCTTTGTCGTCCGGCCAAGGTGTGGACCCCTGTAAAGAAAGAAGTCCTCCTCCCTATGCACTGCGAGGGCATAGGGGAGGAGGGACTAACCCTCGCAGTGCAAGGCGACACTGGCCAGCCGATGTCGCCTTCTTCCCGGGCTTACTTTGGTAGTCTTATTCTTGAGAGCCCAGAACTACAGGGCTGAAATAATTGAACCTTATATTACGCAGTCTGCATAGGAATTTGTCCATTGTTCAAAAATATTTGTCTTTCTTCTATAAGTTTGTAGGTAACATTTAGAATTCTTAACACTATCTCGACATAAACAGACACCGTACTAAGAGCGTTCATATATTCTTTTCTCGCGGGCACTGTTAAACCAAATACGTCTCCGTGACCCAGTTTTCATTCTCACTTTACACCTGCACTCCCGTTTATGTTTTTGTATAAAAGAAACTTGTTGGATTTTTCTTTTTTAAAATTACATGTCAGGTTGCGGTTTCAAATTTTGGCGTCTTTTATCATTCTGTTACATATTTGTATGAGTTACTTTATTAGTTCCTGATAAGAAACTATGATAAACGAAGAAATAAATTATACTTCTGATTCCAAAGTATAATTCTAAGTTCTCTTTAATAAAATGTCAGCAACGTACCTGGAATTTCTCCTCTTGTTTGCGCCGGTGCTCGGCTCGGCGACAAGACCTGCATAATAGAAATAAGTTTTTGGTAGAAATAGACTTTAAGAGTAGAGTGAATAGGCACTTACAAAATTAGCGCGTACCATCTTTCGACTATATCACCACTAAACATCAGGTGGGATCGTGGTCAAGCACTAGTTTTTTTTTTTTCTCTTTATTCAGGACAACAAACATTTGTACAAATAAATCACAGAAAAGAATGAGCAATAAATTAAAATAAAGTCTAAAGAAAAATTATAAATTACTATAAACATATCGTTGGTTATTGTACAAACAACACCGTCATCCACAGATTACTGCATTAAAGTTACAGAGATAGGATTAAATTAATAATAGAAAATAAGAAAAAACAGTCAAAAAGGAAAATAGTTAAGTTAACAAAATCTCTTATAAAGCTTTTCTAAATTTGGAAGGAGTTGACCCAAATATATCTATATTGTTAAAGTTATTGTTATACAATTCCATGACGAAGTTTATACTCCATAAAAAAAGTCTTCTTTATTTATGTGTTTAATTTCCTTCTTTCATATTTTAGTTTGTAGTTGTTTGTTGTTGTTGTCTAGTTTCTTCATAAAAATGAGTAAAACAAACGGTATGTATAATTTAAAACCAAAAGCCTAGATCTTATTTATATCTGATGATATATTTAGTATATTTCATGAACTGTAGATTTTATTTGAATAATGAAATAAAATAAATAAATGATTTTCATCTAAAATTTGTTTTCAGTATAATTTGGGCAATATTATTAACTGTTCTGGCAATCATTATTTCATAAAACTAAGATAAAACATACTTAATAATGATACTATTATAATATTACGGTAGATGAAATCGGTAATTTTATCGAATACAGACACACAACAATTCTCAGTATATTATTTTTTAGAGAATCAATAATATGATGATATAGTTAAAGAAAAACTTTGTCAAATTGTGTCTGTGTTATTAATATTCTTTGACAAAATTATGAAAATTCGAAACACGTAAGTAATTCGGCCATTTTGGATTATATTAATTATAAGATAATGTATTCAAATACTTACAGACGTTATTGCGTTGAATTCCCACAGTTTTCACATGCACTCGATTAACCACAACAACATTTTAAAATTAAAACAATTTAAAACAGTTATCACGCCTAAATATGTTGCTGTATATTTAGTTTACAGTCTTGTCCACAATTCACGTTCCACGTCATATTTACACAAACTTAATTACAATCGAATCACAATTTTTATTTCATCAAAAAACTTAGATAAACTAAATGTAAAGATCTCTTACGCAATTACCTCTTATATCTATAAATATTATTTTGCAGGTATTTTTAATAATGTTTGGCTAGTTTTGCAATATCAGAAAATAAACTACCCTCTGTACTAGTTACAGGAACTGTATGACGGCAGAGTAGTGCGGTCAGTTTGATGTTTACGTTTGAATACGTCACAGTACAGGCAAAATCAGTACAGTAACATATTATTATTTTTTTTGTTATAGAGGACAAAACAAAAGTTTTAATAAAACAAAAGTGAAATAAAATTTATCTATCGAAATGAAGAGGCGTATATTAATGACTTTTTCAATTATTTTTGATAAGCAGGGTAATAAGGCTGTAGGTCTAAAATTAGAGATACTATCTCTAGATTTGTACACCGAAACAACAATCGCGTGTATCAATGCATTTGGAAAAATACATTTCTCTAGACAAATATTGCAAATGTGAGTTATGGGTATGGTTAATGTTTCTATAGTCAGTTTCAAAAATAAAGACGAGATGACATCCCATCCTGTTGACGAGGAACTTTAAGTGATAGTATGATATTCCTAATCTCTTTTTCACATGCCGGTATAAGCATCAGACATTGTATACGAATGTTATTTATATTTAACGATTTATTTATTTTCTGAGAATTTCTGCTTATGATTTTACAAGGCAAATTTGTACCTATATTGCCAAAATAGTTATTTACCAGGTTAATAGAATTTTTTTTTGAAGAACTAACACAGTTGGCCAGAGAAGCTGGCCTTTACTGCCACCGGACTGAGAGGCCTGCCACTTTCACTGGTTTGAGAGGTGGCATAGCTCTTAGGTTGCTTAGCCTGACCATCTATTAGGTGGTAACTCGACACAAGGGTCCCCCCGGTGAGGGGTAACCTCGGCTTGGCCGGTTACCATTCTTACGCGTTAGCAGTCCGATCTGAGGGCGCCCAAGAGGGCCGAACTACGACTCGGTCGGTAGCTATTTTATTAACAAAATTCTATTGCGACTTTTTAAGCTAAACTAACTTATATGCCACTTCTGGACGGTTAATAGAATCTAATGCATGAGCTTTTATTTTTAATAGCTCAGTCGGTATTTTTGGCGTGGCATTTTTAATCTATAGAAACATATATAATCATAGATGTTGATATCATTGACAAATTTATGTACCATTACACAAAGTAATGTACGCGTGTTTCTATACGATGTGAGATTTCCTATGTTAATGTTCCCTTTGAGCTCATTAAAATATGTTCAGTATTGAGGCAAGCTACACTTAAAAGCCATTAGCAGAATATTGCCTAATTAGGTCACATTCAAGTAACTATGATAGTTCAGATACACTAAGTGCACGCGTGCTCGCTTTTCCACTTAAAAGCTATTCAATATAATTCACCATGTTTAAGTGCATCAATGCAAGAAAATATACATAGAGCTCAAATAGAAGCACATCCGATTTTTTACCCGATTTATTTGGGACCTACTCTACTCGCTCAAAAGGATGCTATAATTTCATCGGATTTTTCGAAGAAAAGGCGTAACTTTTGAGGCGCTTAAGTCTGAACCTCTATCGGAGTAACGCAAGGGTGTCTAAAGGAGCCTGGGCTTGGATCGTCACTTGATTCGAGCTAGTATTTAAACCCGCGGGCGGTCGAGAGGAACGCTAGAGGTTCAGGCTAAGCGACCTAAGAGCTATGCCACCTCTCAATCCGGTGAACCAGTCAAGGGCAGCTTCTCTGGCCAATCTGTGTAGTTCGTCATTGAAAAAAAAAAAAAGAGAGGAACGTACAACGGCTCGGACAGTTGCTTCAGTCGAATAACTCGTTTTATATTTTCATACTACGCTGACTAAAACATAGCATCTTGTGAGCGTACTTTAGCTATAATAAAACAAGACAACCCAACGATTGATTCAATATCCACACAAAACTTTTCTTAAATCCTAAATATTTGAAAATTAATTAATGAAGTTTATTGCTTATTACACAAGTGACAGGTATATTTAGCCGTGAGCAAAAATGTTGAAAAAAGTTTTAATATCTCGCAAGATAAAGACGCTAGCTAACTGGAATAAATTGTGCATGATAGACAATTAAATATCCTTAAAAATAAAGTATTTAAAACTAAAAATAGTACTTATAGAGGCAACACTACGTACTAAAATTTAAATAAAAATACAATTGAAAAATACTGTATTATGCAAGTTTACGTAACGTACTTTTTCATTTAAGTTTATGTTTTTTAATTAAATATAAATAAATTAATAAAAATATTTAATTGTCTATCATGCACAATTTATTTCAGTTAGCTAGCATCTTTATCTTCCGAGATATTCAAACTTTCTTAACCGACCCTTAATTTTTGCTCACGAGTGTACATTACATAAACTTATTAAGAAATATAGACATTTATTTATTGGCATCACAATACAAAAACACATCTTAACTTCATATATTCAGTCTTGCATTTCGTTATCGCCCTGTTTTAACAACAGAAATTAACAGACATACCAACATAACAGATATACCAATACGATGCATTAAACTAAAAATTGAAAATGGTGCCCTCTATCGGAAATTTTCCGAACTACTAAGCTAACAAATTACAGACGACATCTTTTACCGTTTCGATGTTCATAAATCTACATTTATGTCATCCATGTATTCATTCACATGTCATTATGCTTTAATTAGATATTATTATTCAAATAATAATTGTATTGAATTTAATAATTAAGTAAATCAAATTTGTGCACTCTAACTATTGATGTTTTTGTCTGTTCACAGGAACATCTCGAAAGAAAATCTTGCGTTTACATTCTCTTTCTTATTCAACATTCATGGTCGTCGTGGTTAATATTTACTAACCTAATCTTGGATTATCATAAACCTATCAGTATTTCAATCAACAAACAATTGTTAGGAGTTTTCTGGTATACTCGTATATTCGGAACCCTTTGATGCAATAATAACTAATCAATTCAAACTTAGCAATTTGATGGGGAATGAAATGGGGTCAAATAATAAAAAAAAATAAAAATTGATAAATATTTTTTTATGACGAACCACACAGATTGACCAGAGAAGCTGGCCTTGACTGCTTCACTGGATTAAGAGGTGGCATAGCTCTTAGGACGCTTAGCTTGAACCTCTATCGCTAGTAACTCGACACAAGGGTCCCTCCAGTGAGGGATAACCTCGGCTTGGACGGTTACTATGTTACGCGTAAGCATTCCGATCAGAGGGTGCCCGAGTATCCTAATATTATGGCCAGTTGTCGAAAAACTTTACCAAAATAGCCAAATTTTATCGACAATTAACCATAATTTAGTAAAATATTTATTTGGACCTAAATTTGTGAAAAAGGAGCCATACATAGAATGTCAACGATGGCTCCTTGTGTTCATGTTGCTCAAACCCGCACATCCTGAAATGGTGGTAAGCGGTTCAACTTCGAACTGTACAAAAAAAAATCACTTGTACACAGATTTGTGCCGACGTATGGCGACGGGCTCATCACCTGTCTGAGACTTAATAGATTTAGATTATATTCATTTGCTAAACACGGTATGAATTGATGTTACACATTACAAAAAGGCCGACATGTTTTTCTTATTACAACTAAGCATGTAAATAACTTAATTTTGGAGTTACTTCTAAAACCAGCCTTCACCCAAAATGAGTCTGTTGAAAAGCGAACAGCGAATTCTGTCTCTGTCTACCTCTGTCTGGATTTAAAAGACGAGAGAGTTTATATTATATGTCATTGTAAAAACATGAATAAGAATTACATTTAATCAATAAGTGATTAGAGGATAAACATTTATTCTGTGTAATTAATCCTGAAGATAAACCATATTATCGCCAATATTAATTCGCTATATTATTAAATGTACTTTTACGGATTTTATCGAGGTTTAATCTTTTTTTTACAAACCTACAATAGATTGATTACCGACGCAAGTCTCACATGACCGTCCCATTCTCCCAGAAAGTGGGATAACTTCTTGAAGATCAAATCCATGGTAAAAAAAAACATTTTTTGTCACAGAATTACAGGTACAGTAAATATATTCGAAAAGAGAATTTATATTAAAATAGACATAGACATTTTATTTACAAAATATAACTCATTAAAAAAATAAAGAAAAATTCACAAATTACAAATATAGACAGAAAGAACGGACCCTGTAAATCAATCCCTGCGAGGCGGGCTGGGTACGCTAGTTATAGTATAAAATGAACATTCTTAAGCTATTTAATAGAGATTTTTAATAAACTTGTGAGCATATCAAAGAACTGCATAAAAACGGCAAAGATTTTGTTTCTAAAACCCAATTTATTAGTTTTAATCATCTCGTTATTTTACTGTGCTGCAATCCAACTGACGTAGGAGGTCACTCGGGCGTATACTGCTGGGAACCCGCCGCTGCAACCACTGCTGTGTCCATATGAAGTAATACCAACCTAGAAAAGAAATAAATGATCAAACAGTCATCATCTTACTTGATACAAGCAGATCTATAAATCGATAATTATAATTCCTCTGTGATTAGGTTTAATTGGCAGCAAATAACTCTAGCTCTGAGGTGAGCTCTTTTTGGCTCTGCTGTGGCACTCTTCTCCGCTGTACAGTCGCGTCCTAAATTTTATGGTAATCGACCTTTGTTTTCTGTTTGAGTGTGCTTTTTTACTGTTTTAGTTTGCTTTCGTTTTATTAAGTTGTATTGTATTATTTCATTAGTCTATTTGCGATTTTAAATAGTGAATATGCCAAAATATAAACTAGAAACAAAAACACTTTATTCCTAATTTGTAGAAATAATAATTGCGTGCGCGACTATACCTATGTGCAGCTATCCCTTCCATTTTATATTAATATGCTGTTTTTCATATTAAATACAAATTTGAAAAGAACTTGCTTATAGGGTAAATACATTTTTAAATCGATATTTTCAAATGAAAAAGGAGGTTCTTAATTACTCTTTATATTTTTTTTTTATTTGTAAATATTTGTCTGTGCAGTCGTTATTTGTGTACCGATATTTTGGCTTAAAGGTCTTGTAACTAAGCCATAAATTCCAAAAAATGTACCGATAATGGAATGTTTTCAACGGGTTTTCTTTTAATCAGGGCCTATATTGATTTATTGGCTTAGGACCTTGTAAACTATATACTAACTCATATAAATCGTATGGAAGAATGATTGTTGATAAAGATATGGGTAAGTTCATGCCAATCCCAAGACGCAAACACTAATGTGGATGAAAAATGACAATATGAGTATAAACGCCAAACTTTGTAACATCAACAACATAAAAAAAAATCGGAAATAAAACACTGTCACTGATTCAATTTGAAGCCGGTCTTTGTTAAAAACTTGTAAATATAAAATATTAAATTGTTAATTTTGTTGTAAGTGTATCAAACTGCTTCTTTTAATTGCATTTATCTGTGTAATATTTTTTAATGGCTGTTAGTTATTATAACAACAAATTGGTCTATCTGTAACGATGTTATAATTGTGTTTTAAATAAATAAATAATGTTTCATTCACCAAAATTCTCCTTCCGAAGCTGACCACGGCCAGAGGTCCGCCAGAGTCACCCTGACAAGTTCCCTGACCGCCTTCCCCGCTCGTGCAGATGTTCGTATTGTGGTACCATGTCCCGAAAATTGGTCGACACGTGGAATCCGGTAAGATGCGCAGGTTAACAGAGCTTAAACGTTGATTAGCAGGAATTGAAGCGCCTAAAACATTAACAGTATGTCTTATTAAAATTAAAGTCACAGACTTTATATCTGCCCCACTGCTGGGCACAAGTCTTCTCTGTAAGGGAGTATAAGGGCATAGTCCGTCACGCGGCCCTACTGCGGATTGGCAGACTTTACATGTTTTTTTTCTACGACATGTATTTAGGTTTCCTCACTATGTTTTGCTTCACCGCCGCGCGCGTGGTAAATCACCACATAAAATTGCAACAGCAAATTTATTGGTGCCGACACCGGAGATCCAACTAGGGTTGCTAGCGTACTACGCAACTAGAGGCGACCGCCCGGACACTGAGCTACCACTGCTCTACAGTGAGCTGCTTATGTCTTGTTAATAATTATTAAATAATTATGATTACACTGCAAAGCTTATTATTCTATAAATTTCTAAAATCGATATATATTTATAAAAGGCGATGTTCCCTATGAACTCCGAAACGGCTTTGATTTTCAGAAATTATTCAGTTTAGCCCAGCGGGTAATCCTGTGAATCCATTTATTGCGTTATTACCATTTGGTAATAACGCCAAAAGTACGAATGCAAGAGAAGAATATATGCGCCAGTACTTGGTATTATAACTACAGTGATACCTCGACAGTACGAGTTTCATTCGTTCCGTAACCTTGCTCAATGATATATGTCAAATTCCTCACATCTTAAAGCAATTTTCCTCATTGAAATTAATTAAAATTCCATTGCCATAAATGTTTTGTAAATATACACAAAGCAAAAAACACGAACCCAACTTATCAAAAATGCGTCGAAAACGAGGAAAACAAGCAGACTGAGGTCTAGTCTCAGGTGGGAGAAACTGTTAGAGCGGTGTAGTGTGGGATTCCTCGTATCTCAAATCTTGCTCTCATCTGAAAGGAAATTATCGCTCGTGCGGCGGCTCGTATCTCAAAACACTCGTATGTAAGGGCACTTGTATATAGAGGTACCACTTAATAAATAAGAAAATAATAAAAATATTTTTATTAAATTATACTTGCCATCAGCGGTGCGGCCAAAACCAGACGCAAGTCCGGTGATGCCACTGAAAGTTTCGAACAGTTCCGGACCGCTGGGAAGATTGATAGGCTGGATTACATCTGAAAATATATATATTTTTACTTGTAGCTTATTTGTCATCTATCTGCTACATGTAGATATCATTTAACAGTGGTATAGTCGATGTGAAATGGTATGTTATACTTCTGGGTTTCGCCTGGTGAGCGAAGTGTCGCCAAACTAACTCTTTATAGCCCACCATTGCGGATATTATGCAGAACAACGACCACAGAAGCCACTAAGGCTGACATAGCTAAATAACTAGTTAATATTTTTTTTATTAGTATTATGTCGGCAAGATAATAATATTACTCATATTTCATTATGTAATTCATATCGAAATGTAATTTGTAACAATCATGATTTACCAAATAAAAATACCTTTCACCCTGATAAAATTAACGAAAAATACTTACTTGTCAGAGAAACAGCACTTATACGAATAACCGCTATATCATTGGCGGCGTTTCTGAAATCCCATTGGGGGTGAGGAGAGATGTTAGTTGACCTAACCCTTACTCCGCCGCTGAAGACAAAGTTGGATCCAAGCACAACAGTGAACGCACTGGCGACGAAACTGCCATCAGAGTGGCAATGAGCCGCAGTCACTACGCGTATGTTTGATACGAGAACACCTCCGCACAAGGAATTGCCGACATTAAGAATTTCAATAACTAAACCAGCCTGAAAACAATACAAATTATACAATGCCAATAATACAGGTAGATCAAGGACCCGAGACCCGAGTTCGATCCCAGGTGCCGGCACCAATGAATTTGTTACAATATTAAGTGCTGATTTATCACACGTTCACAGTCAAGTAAAACATCGTGAGGAAACTTACGTGCTAGAAAATTTTTGAAGAAATGTTTAGTCTGCGAATCCGCGGTACAGCCGCGTGCCGGACTATGCTCTTATACTCTCTTTACAGACAAGGCCTAGGCCTAATGCCCAATATGGGACATGTTACAGCCTTTATATATGTATATAGAGGCTTTAACTATATTAAATAGAACCTAACTCATAAATAGGGTAGTTTACAGTAATGACTTTAAGTGTGAAAAAACGTCATAACTTTTAAATTATGATTTTTTTATGCCTGTAAACTAGCGCTTGACCATGATCCCACCTGGTGTTAAGTGGTGATTTAGTCGAAAGATGGTACGCGCTAGTTTAGTAAGTGCCTATTCACTCTACTCTTGAAGGCTCCCACGTCGTACTTGGACGGAAAGACTGACGCCGGCAACTTATTCCACTCCTTTGCTGTACGCACGATGAACGTTGACTCAAATCGCTTCGTTCGGACGCGCGGAACATTAAGATTTTATTATTATATTATTAGAACATGAAGATTAAGATTTTGAATACCTTTAATAATTAATTTATTAATGACAAATACAAAATATTTTTTCACTTATTATTAATATTTTGATGTAGTTTTTATGTTAGCGCAAAAGCCACGCAATTCGGGTTAGCATAATATGAATTGTTGGCGTAGTTTACAAGTAGTTTCAGCCCTGTAGTTCAAGAATAAGACTACGGTATCCCCTGCCTGTCGTAGAAGGCGACTAAAAGGGGCCTCGGGTTCACTGGGCGACAAGGGTGGGGGCCTGAGTCGTAAACCAAAGTGGACCCGGGAAGAAGGCGACATCGGCTGGCCCGTGTCGCCTTGCGCTGCGAGGGCACAGAGGACCTCCCCGGGACGTGCTCTCCTTGAGCACAGTGCAGAGGGGCTCCGGTGCGTTCCACTGGAGATCCGGAGCCCTCGTCATGCACCGAGGAAAGGGCCACCGGGGAGGTTTTAGTGGGTAAGAACCCCACATAACCGCCGCCTTCCCCAGAAGGCGGGGTATCTTTCTGAAGATTTCCTCCCCGTAAAAAAAAAAGTTTACAAGTAGAGAATGCCACTAAGTCATTAATTCTACCTTTGTAAACAATAATTTAAGGTATTACAATACGTTTAAATAAACAATATTAAATCATAACCAATTTTAACACGTTATATTAAAACGATATCATTTATAATTTATTAAATAATTTAATTATAAGTATACATTTTAAAAAATATATACATTTGGATATAGAACACGATTTTTTTTGTTTAATCTTTTTTTTAGAGTCGGTTTTAAACGTAAGTATAGAGTCATATAGCCTACAAAGACCATACAACTAAAATTTATTTAGTATTGAAGTGAGGTTAAATAGTTAATAGTGGAAGTGAGATAGAGAGCACCCTAGAAGGAGTTAAATATTAAGGAAAACAGGTAAAGAAGATTCTTAATCGAAAACTATATATACACTGGTGATTATGTAGGAAGCGAAAGAGACGTACCCGTATCGTACTAAGTGAAAGTCCGTGATCTCTGCTTATCCCTTTATGTGATAAGCGTGACTGTTTTAATTTGTATTTAAATAGTTAAGACTCACCTGGTATGGTATTTGGGAAATATCTGTGATGCTACCACCAACAATTCTACCGCCGAACAATGTGCTCAAATTTCCAAATTTAATAGCTTCTTCTTCTAACTTCTTTACTCTAGCAGCTTCCGGGATGCCAATTCTTCTGTGATAATCATAGAGAGTGATATCCTCTATTGAGTTAATCTCTCCATACGCGACAGAAAGAGCCAGAACGAAAATTATTGCACCTAGAAATGCTTTCATCTTGTAGCTTACTTGTAATGCAATAATATTAAGTTTCTCTTATATAAATGTTTAATATGTTATCTTAACGTATTAGATTTGTTATCGAGAATCGTGGATAATTTCCTTATCAGTGTTTCATTTGACGTCTTAAATAATTTTGCCAATATATGTATAATATGTAAAGTAAAGATATGAAACCTCTTTACTTAAATTTATTTCTTTTTTATATTTTTATAATTTGAAATGTAAAATGTCAATGTAATGTGTCATGACATTTTTATATAATGGATAGAATTAAAATACAGACATTAAATGTTGTTTCTCTAAATATTATAAAGAAAATATTTTATTTCAAACAAATATGTAGACTTTATTATATATATATATATATATATTTCTATTTTCTATTGTTCGAGTGTGAAAGGCGGTGTACACTTAAAACTCATGATTCAAATGAATGGATTAAAATAGATAGAATATGTTATGTTCTTATATGTCAGCTGGAAATGCGACACTGCAAAATTTTGTGTTTGTGTACTATATATTACCCATCCTGCTTATATCGTTGTTATATTGTATATAACGTTTTGAATTAACATAAATATGTACGACGGTACAATTATTAAAATAATCGACAACCTCCTATTTTTCTAAGGTCGGTTGAAACATAGCGTCGGCAGTAAAATTAGTATTTGCGCCATCTATTGATGAATGGGGATAAAAGAGACATAATTATTAGTGGTTATTTAGCTGCCTAATAATCGATACTAGATGACTCTTTTTGTATGTAAATGAGAAACATAGAATAGAATTTAACAAAATATAGAGACAGAAGCAAGATATGAAAGTTATAAAGGTATGTTCTAAATAATTACAACGGTTCGATTGGTTAACTTCAGACGTCGTAGAATATTGTACACAAACTATACTATATGGTTTCGTCAAGATGTTTACCTTCACTTCACATCCTCAAAATTTTAAAAAAATATTTTGGTCAATCGTTAGGATCTGCTTTTACAAAAACAAAGATTTTTAGGATCGTTATACCGACATCTCTAGTAGTAACAATAAAAAAATCGTAATGATACAAATCAAAATTTAATTTATTGCTGTGGAACCATAGACAAGACTCACAGGTAGAAGTCTAGTAGCTCTGAATAAACAAATTCCTTGGAATCCATTACTTCTGGATGGACAAATCCAGTAACGTCGGGTTTTTTAACGGTAGTTAGAGGTAAAACGAATGGGTCGCCACGTTCGGAAAGTACCACAAATTCATAGAATCCTTGCAAGAAGTTGAGATATGTTATTTTTTATTTTGCAAAGTAAGTCATTAAATTCCACGCTTAGTAACAAACCACAAAAATAAACATCCTTATATAAGAAGCTTATTTTATCTACATATCGATAAATTCTCAAAATAGAAGTTTAAACATAACATTACATAAAAAGATATGGTTCTTTTTTATTATTGTTCATTTTTATTACTTGGTTATTGTCAATAAGAAAAATTAATATGGAAAAAATTATATCACAACAATTCATACCGTGTAATCATTCTGTTATTATTTATATGATTATGATAAAACTGACGGATAGAAATATTTTAATCCATTCCAATATCGTTATTTATCTACAAATTTATAAATGATTAATAATAAGTATTTCAGGTTATATATAAGCTTCAAGATTTTTATAACCTACTAGTTTTCACCAGGATTTTATTACAATTTATATAGATTTCATATCGCAAAAAAAAATGAATCCAATTATATTTTTTCTTATATCAACATTGGTTGCAGTAAATTGTAAAATATTTAATACAGACCCACAACCTAATGGTGCTTACGATTATTTTAGAACAATTGGTATCGTAGAAGCAGATAGAATAAGAAAATATGAAGAAGAATTGTCCAGTTCCGCACAAAGAATTGTCGGCGGGTCCGCCACTTTCAGCAGCGCTGTTCCTTACCAGGTAAAAAATTATGTCTATACATTAAAAACATTCTTAAAATTGCATAAATGATTTGCCCCATAATTGTGGGGTAACTAATATATACAATTATTCTGGGACGAGCCCCCAAAGTACCTTGCACCCTGTCAAAGGCAAATGCACCTTTTCAACTTTTTTATTTTAATCTTCAATCTTACATATCTTTTTTTTGTTCACGGGGAGGAAATCTTCAACAAGGTACCCCGCCTTCGGGGGGGAAGGCGAGGTTATGTGAGTGTTTTACCCACTAAATCCTCTCCGGCGGCCCTTCCTCGGTGCATGGTGAGGGGCTCCGGGATCTGCAGAGGAACGCTCCGGCCCATCTGCACCGTGCTCTCATTTCCCTCCTGTGCCCTCGCAGTGCTAGGCGACGCGGGCCTGCCGATGTCGTCTTCTTCAAGATCCATCTTGGCGGACGACAAAGCCCCCACCTTTGTCGCATCTGTCATTCTTACACATCTTATCGTATTATTCTTATCTTTTAATGTATTTATCATCCTTCCCATTTATTCCATTAGTTAGCTGTATCATTAATCTCTTACGTCCCACACGTTTTCCACATCCATACGTTTGCGGTGGTACAAGTTTTTGTGGTTTGTTTTCACAGGCTGGACTTATAATTACGTTGGGACTTTTCCGCCAAGCTGTATGTGGTGGGGCTATTATATCGGATAGCAGAATTTTGACCGGGGCACATTGTAACAATGACGGAGTTGGCATTGCACAGTCTATTACTGTAGTAGTGGGGTCCAATTTCCTCTTCAGCGGGGGCACCAGAGTGGAAGTGCAGAGTGTGGTCATGCATCCTGGATACAATCCTTTAATCATAGCTAATGACCTCGCTGTTCTGCGTATACCGCGGGTGACTTTTTCACGTGAGTACATAAAGCAAGTATATAAATTTACAAGTATAAATACTAAAACCGAATAAAGTGTACATTAAAAATAAGTAAAAAGTATGAAATTATTCTAATTGGTATATTAGAATAATTTCATACAAATTAATAGATATATTATGATAACCACACACTCACTCACACAAACACACACACACACTACACATTCGCATAACTTCTTAACTATGACTGTAGTTCTTTCCCTTTTTTTCCTTTTGCACACATTTTGTTTTTTCATATATTTTAATTATTAATTATCGTATAATTATTTAACTTATATTAAAACTTATTGGACTTACTGTTTGTGACTCTGGAAGGCACTGTCTCCCGAGATACAGGTACACTGTACCTAGTTCAGGAAACAGAGCTCCTGTATATGTAACATGTTTGTTTTTGTGATATTAATAAAGTTAAAGTTATTATGAATATTTAATTTATATTTATATTAGTAGTGTTAGTTGTGCTGGTGGAGATATGGACTCCTTTTTGGATTGAGGCCTCCTCCATCTTTTTCCTTTTTCTCTTCCTGCCTATGTTCATCCACTGTAACTAACTGAACTAGTGCAACTAACACTACTCAAATATAAGTTAAATTGAGCCGTGGTAGCTCAGTGTCCGGGCGGTTGGCTCAAGTTGCATAGTACGCTAGCAACCTGAGTTCGATGCCGCCGCCGGCACCAATAAATTTGTTGTTGAAATTTTATGTGCTGATTAACCACGCGCTCGGCGGTGAAGGAAAACATCGTGAGGAAACCTACATGTCTTAGAAAATTTTTCTAAGGCATGTGAAGTCTACCAATCCGCACTAGGGCCGCGTGGTGGACTATGCCCTTATACTCTCTTTACAGAGAAGGCCTGCGCCCAGCAATGGGACATGTATATTATATATAAAGGCTGTAACTAACTAACAAAATTTTGTTGATTTTTTTACTTGACTTGTAGATATGGAGAAAGAAAGAAAGAAATTTTTTTTATCCATATAAACACACAAACAAAATATACACAGATAAGAATAACATATCGACGTGGGAGCCTTCAAGAGTAGTGTGAATAGGCACTTACTAAACTAGCGCGTACTATCTTTCGACTAGATCACCACTTAACACCAGATGGAATCATGTTCAAGTGCTAGTTTACACGCATAAAAAAATATCAAATAAAAATAATTACAATAAATAAAATAAAAGGCTTATTATATTATATTACTATATAAGAATATGCGTAGTCGTTAATGTTAGTTATGTGTGACTGTGTTTTTTGACGACGACATTTAAATCAATTTATTTAACCATTAACTCATAATAGCGTTAAAAAGAAGTTAATTAAGTTTTATCTATCTGTCTTATTTAATATAAATTTGAATACAACGATTGTTTATGTTTTTAATTTTACTTTTAAATCTTTTGTATCAGTTTTCATACAAGCGGTCAATCTACCTTCTGGCAGCGAGCTGAATCAAAACTTCGTAGGCACAGTAGCCCTTGCCTCAGGATTTGGCATAACGAGAGACGGTAAGCGTGGAAAATTCATTTATTACTAGCGTACCCAGCCCGCTTCACCGGGCTAGATTTTTTATTTAAACAATAAACTTTTTAATTTAACTCTCACAATATAATAAATTATTCATTTCTCTCTGTAATAATTCTCTTCTATTCTCTTCTCGAGCGGATGAAGATCACTACCTACACCCATGTACATATCAGTAAATACAATATCATTCTTATCATTTATACAAAAACATTTAGAGCTCAAGTTAATGTCAGAAATAAAATTCCGACGTATGGCTTGTTTGTCAGTTCAAAAAAAAAGTGCTCCGATCGTGACCAAACTTTATAGGATTACTCGTCAATCTAAAGATTCCCTGAAAGTTTCATTGCAATCGGTCCAGCCGTTTGGGAGCCTATAGGAAACAAACCCACACACTTTCTCTTTTATATATATAGAGATTCCTATCTATCCAATGTTATTCTACATAGGGATAACAAATATTATCTTCATATAGTAGTATAGTACAGTAAAGAAAGAAAGAAATTTTTATTCATCCATATAAAAAACACAAACAAAATATACATAGATAAGAATAACATATCGAATTGAAATAAATACAAATACAAGGCGATATAGGGTTACTCTTACCACTAACTTTAGCCGCCGTGTTAGGTGATAGACCTGTGTTACAGACAGCTAAGGACTTCCTGCAAACACTTGTCACCACCCTTACACTACACGCCGATACTAAAGATTAGTTATTATATACGATTATCTGTACGACTAATTACATTAGATAAAATTATTTTGTAAATAAAGTAATGCAAATCAGGTATTTTCATCATCATTCAACGGGATCGGGAGAGGGCCGTGCCTGCAACCCTGTAGTTCTGGGCTCTCAAGAATAAGACCACGGTATCCCCTGCCTGTCGTAGAAGGCGACTAAAAGGGGCCTCGGGTTGATTGGGCGACAAGGGTGGGGCCTTTGTCGTCCGCCAAGGTGGACCCGGGAAGAAGGCGACATCGGCTGGCCCGTGTCGCCTTGCACTGCGAGGGCACAGGGGGTAGGAGTAACCTCCCCGGGAAGTGCTCTCTATGAGCACAGTGCAGAGGGGCTCCGGTGCGTTCCACTGGAGATCCTGGACCCTCACCATGCACCGAGGAAGAGCCACTGGGAGGTTTTAGTGGGTAAAACCCCACATAACCGCCGCCTTCCCCAGAAGGCGGGGTATCTTTCTGAAGATTTCCTCCTCGTTAACAAAAAAAAAAAGGTATTTTCATTTTTTGATATAAACACTAATTGACGTACCAGATAAATAAAAATTAATAGTAATTTATTTTTGACAATTTCGAGAGCATTTGTGAATCCAAAATAGGTACTATTAATTTCATCAAAATACGTAATTAGAATCTTTACATATCTCTATTAAAACTCTATATTATTTAATAATTTGGCCCAAAGGTGACAGCATCGGTACCCTACAGTCACTGAACTCGGTAAATCTACAAGTAATCACAAACGCTGAATGTACTTCTGTTTACGGCAACTTCATACAAAATCATCATTTGTGCACGAGCGGCGCCGGCGGTGTCGGCATCTGCGGAGGTGACACCGGAGGGCCTCTCGTGGTCACTGGATTCTGGAGAGACGTACTCGTAAGTATAACGGATCGTAAGTGTCGGTGTCACGAACACACACCGGCCAAGGATATTGTGGCGCCCACTTAAGTTAATCAAAATCGAGTGTTAATTTTTTGCTGAATCAATGTGAACGTGGATTAATTTATAATATAATATAATATAACATAGACGTAACACATAATACTAACTAAAAAGAGAATATTTACAATATAATAACTAAAAGTAGCGTCAATAGCCTAATGGTTAAGGGTACGGTCTGCAAATCGTAAGGTCGTAGGTTCGAATCCACAATTACAAGATTAAGCTTAGTTTGCATGTTAATAAGAATGTTTGTAATATTAATAAAAAGCTGCTAGCTTTCTTTTATTTAAAAAAATAACTAGCTTTTTAAAAATATTTGCAAAAAATGTGCCAAACCGTCGTCGCTTTATCTATTAGCGTTACCTATACGTGGTCGTAGAAAGTTTTACATCTTAAAATTCTTTGAGGCGTCCCAGCCCCACCGATCGCCCCTTGACATTTGGCGCCTAGGGCCCCGAGTTTGCCAGTGACATTGCATTATAAAACCTATCTATTACTACTATATCAATTATCCTTCCATAATTGCCAACGTTGGCGCTGGGAGAAGAAGTTCAGTGTCTCGTATTACATTCCATCAGTAGAACAAGGTCATTTTATAAATAAAACATATTTTTTACAGATCGGCATTGGATCTTTCACGTCGAATAGGGGTTGTCAAAGCGGTGCGCCATCTGGTTTCACCAGAGTCACTTCCTTTGTGTCTTGGATTGTATCAATCTGAAGTTTCTGTACTCTTTTTTCAATACATAAGTGAAAATATCACCTCAATATGCTTATCGACAATTTGCTTGTATATAACGGGACATAAAACATAAACAACATTTTCTAACAATCTCTAGTGTATTATTTTTTATTATAGTTTTAACTTTATTCTGGTTTTATCTTTCTGTTTCCAGTAATTAAAGTTACAGCCTTTATATACGTCCTACTGTGGGGCACAAGCCTTCTCTGTAAAGAGAGTATAAGGGCATAGTCCGCCACGCGGCCCTAGTGCCAAAATTGGCAGACCTCACATGTCTTAGAATTTTTTCCTAGGACATGTACAACAACAAATTTACTGGTGCCGGCACCGGAGATCGAACACGGGTTGATAGCATACTATGCAACTTGAGGCGATGCATTTAAGCTACCGCGGTTCAAAAATTAAACCTAATGCTAAAGGATTAAATCGGCCTCTAATAGTTTTTAGCAGACTTCAAAGAAAGAGGCGGTTCGTTATTTATAATTTTTAATGTTCATTTAGGCCACAGGTTTATTTTTTTTTAGGATTGGAAGTTACTGCCTAGATATACAAGAGATCATGCTGATTAAAAATTGGAAGAATTGTAACAATTCAAGACTGTACAATTTTTTGCTACGAACCCCACAGTATATTCAGAGAAACTTTAGACGAATATACACAAATTGGACTAGGTAAGCAGTCCTTAATGTGATCGAAATATCGAATAAAAAGCCAGAACTACTTAATATAATGGAACCAAACTGAAATATCGTATTTTGGAAAAATATATTTATGATAATAAACGCTGACTTCAAATCAAATCAACGCTTAAAATTAACGTTAATTGACATAACATCTCCTGAAAAGATATCCAAATACACATGCAAATCTGAGAGTAAATAAATAAAGCCGTCCGAAAAGAAATAGAGAGATGCACGTAAACGTGTTATCACATATTTTCGTCTCAATCAAAACGCCGTTCGCAGGTAAATCTATATATAAGTGCGAAGTTTCCACTTGTAATTACATTTTATGGCGCGGAGGGGTCGAGATACTTACGTCTTACAAATACGAAAGTAATGAAGAGGCGTCGGGAAGCCGTGTTCTGGAACATTCTTTTATAACGCTCACTCATTTCTTAGGGTTGAGGAAAAATATCGCCACATGTCAATACTAATAACATACAATATTACAATATTAATATTATCGTAAATAAGGAAATGTTTTGTATTTTTCGGCTATGATGTTCTTTGTATACCAAGTATATTTAGGAGTAAAAACAAAAATGGCTTCAAATCGATTCAAACGGTAAACGATATTACGCGCTGACGCCCATTTTGATTTTCGAATAATCGTGGGAATATTACGAAATAGAATTAATCAAAACCTAACTATACTCATATAAAAGTAATTATACTAAATTAATATTATATTAAATTTATTTAATTAACTTGGTATAAGTTACGCCTTACTAGTGAATATCAATTCATCCTGGATTTGAGTGTAATACACGGCTAAAGTGCAAGTGAAAAGTGTTTCTTATAAATGAATTGTGATGTTAATTACCATTTGTTATAGCGATTGTCAATCGTGTAGTATTTGAATACCGTCAATACACGAGTGTCTGAGATTTTATTAAGAACGCGTAAGCGACGCGTTTCGCATGGCGCTTACGACCTTATTAACAAATAACTTGATTCTAAAGGGCCTTTATTCGTGTGCTATAAACTAGAATTATTTTGTTCTGTACGACAAAGGGCATTAATTAAGGTGCGTAAATTTTAATCATGTCAAAGCCAAACATAAAAATGTGCGACGCTTGCCTCTTGATAATTGATAAGAATACGTCAGTCAAATGCAGACAATGCGGAAAGCATTATCATGAGTTGTGCGTTATAACTTCAGCTGGAAATGCACCGTCTATGAGTGATTGTAATTTATCGGCTTGGTTATGCCCGAACTGCCAACCTAAAAACAAATGCAGACAACACCCCGTCCGGTCGAATATTCCAAAACAAGTACACAGAAGACGATAAAATTACACGACGTAAAAGAGGCAAGTTGGCTAGCTCCCCTGATGCCTGTCAAAATACTACCCCAGTCACCCATTCAGACATACGCGATATAGTAAAAAGCGAAATTCGTGATCTACTGAATGAATTAAAAGAAACTATGGCAAATTTTGTTAGGAATGAGTTGAAAACGATTAAAGAAGAAATAGTTCAAGTTAATGAGTCAATGAAATTTATGAATGCCCAATATGAGGAATTTAAATTGGAAATATCGGAAAAATTTGCTGATGTGTCTCAGCTGCGAAAAGACAATGAAAATCTCAAATCCGCAGTTTTCGCTCTTAGCACCAGGGTAAATCTCATGGAGCAACAAGCAAGATCTTGTAATATTGAAATCCAAGGACTACCTGAGCACAAAAATGAAAATTTGATATCAACTGTCCTAAATCTAAGCAGAGTTATATCTTCTCAAACTACTGAGTCAAATATTCACCATATAACCCGCACTGCCAAACGTGACCCAACAAGCAAACGACCAAAGTCTATCGTCGTACAATTCAGCAGTCCAAGAGCTCGTGATAGTTTCCTCGCAGCCTCTATTAAGTATAATAAAGCAAACCCGGAGGACAAACTTAATACAAAACTACTTGGAATTGGAGGTAGCAAAGAAAATGTTTATATTGCAGAACACTTGTCGCCAGCCAATAAACAGTTGCATGCCGCAGCAAGACAGAAAGCGAAACAAATCGGTTATAAATATGTGTGGGTACGTAACGGTAGAATTTACATGAGAAAATCTGAAGGTTCTGACTATAACTACATTAAAGATCATGAGTCGTTAGATAAATTAATCTAGTTATTTTTAACATTGCGCAGCTGTACTAGAATTAGGGTTTATGTTATTAAAATTCATTAAATTGAATATTTATTACCAGAATGTTAGAGGGTTAAAGACGAAGTTGAAAGAAATATTTTGTAAAACAGCTTCATATAATTATGATGTTTATATATTTACTGAAACATGGTTAAATGGTAGCGTTTTCGACTCGGAGATCTTTTCTTGTGATTACGTTGTGTACAGACGCGACCGCTCAATCAATTCTTATAACAAAAAAAAAGAAGGCGGAGGTGTCTTAATAGCTGTTTCCCGAAAATATCAATCTTACAGACTGGAATCATATGAAAGCTTATGTGAAGATCTGTGGGTCAAAGTTGTACTGTCTAAGAATAACTGTACTGATTGTATCAGTTTGTGTGCAGTTTACTTACCACCACCTATCAACGTAAATACTTTGGATCATTTTTGATAATTCAAATAAGGTACTAGATAAAGAACAAGGCGATCATATTATTATTGGGGACTTCAATATTAACTTTATAGAATGGGATACTAACAATGATAGCACAAACTCATATTCGACAATTGGCTGTAATATTAATAAATCATTAAGTGACTTCATAAATTTTAATAATTTAAAACAATGTAACTTCTACAGAAATAAGAACAATCGAGTGCTCGATCTTGTATTATCTAATATAAAATCTATTACTATTATAGAGCCGCTTGATATTGTTTCTGAGCTTGATTCTCATCACCCAGCTCTTCTAATTGAGGTTTCAACGTTAGTCTCACTAAATCTGGCTTATAATAATTGTACAAAAAAATTAAATTTTTTGAATGCCGATTACGAAGCTATTGACACAGTTTTGAGTAAGGTAAATTGGCACGACGAACTAAGTACTGATTCATCTGTTGACGATATGGTCAATAAGTTTTATGCAAAATTAGTAAAATAATTCATGATCATACTCCATTAGTTCTAAAGAAAACCGCAAATATCCTTATTGGTTCTCAACGTCGCTAGTTAACAGACTTAAAGAAAACATAAACTACGATTAAAAGTAAAGAAATTTAGGAACCCCATGGATGAAATCTCTTTAATTATTCTTAAAAAGCGGTGCGACAATATGATTAGAGTCTAAATTAAAGCAAAATCCCAAATATTTTTGGACTTATTTGAAGACTAAAAGGGGTGGAACAAGCAATTATCCAGCGATAATGTCTGACGGAGTTTCTACTTCCAGTCAAGGCGACGTAATCTGTAATCTTTTTGCGTCACACTTTTCAGATGTCTATACTATCTCCTCTAATTCCGATGATTTAAACACAGAACTCGGCAGTGATAATAATAACGTACTTAGTAAAATAATTATTAATGAAAATCAAGTGTGCAGTGCTCTCAAAAGTCTAAATCTTCACAAGGGTGCTGGCCCAGACAGTATCTCCCCTATATTTTTCCAAAGAAATGCCGATAAATTATCTTTTCCTATAACATTAATATTTAATAAATCCTTACAATCAGGGGTATTTCCGTCAGAATGGAAAAAAACAAAGATAGTGCCTGTGTATAAAAATGGAGTTCAAACTCTAGTATCTAATTATAGACCTATAGCAATATTATCGGTGCTGGCCAAAGTCTTTGAATCTTTAATTTGTCCAGTTTTATCTTGGCATATGACGCCGCTTTTATTAAACAGCCAATATGGGTTCGTAAAGAACAGATCAACTTGCTCTAATTTAACTGCCTATTTGGAGGATCTAATAAACGCTGTTGACGAACGCATACAAGTGGATGCGGTTTACACTGATTTCAGTAAGGCCTTTGACACGGTGAATCATGCAATATTGCTACAAGTTGCAGAAATTTGGCGTTTCTCAACCTTTGCTGGGTTGGTTTCAGTCATATTTAACGAACCGTCCTCTAAGTGTAGTTATCAATGGATACTGTTCAAATGCATACACCGCTACTTCGGGCATCCCACAAGGTTCGCATTTAGGCCCATACCTGTTTATACTATTCATAAATGATATAAGTAGCTGTTTTGTTAATTCAAAAATTTATTTATTTGCTGATGATCTTAAAGCTATAAAAGAAATTAGGAATAATTTTGATGTACAGCTATTTCAAAACGATCTTAATAATCTGTTAGTCTGGTGCACCAAAAATAGAATGGCACTTAATATTAATAAATGCAAACATATTAAATTTACTCGTAACCGTTCCAAAATACCTTCTGAATATAATTTAAATGGCGTGCAACTAGAAGAATTAGACACGATACGAGATCTGGGGATCTATTTCGATACTAAACTTAACTTTAATAAACATATCGACCACATTGTTCTAAAGGCATCAAGGCTGTTAGGATTTGTACTAAGAGAATGCAGAAACTTTAAAACATCATCTATAAAATTGCTTATGTTCAATGCATTAGTTAGGAGCCATTTAGAGTATTGCAGTGTTGTCTGGTCACCCAGTTATAAAATTCATATTAAAAGAATTGAAAAGGTTCAGAAAAGATTCGTGTACCACCTATCTTACAGTTGTAATATGGCCAAAAAACTGAAATCTTATTCCGAACGTTTAAACTATTTTAAAATCACCTCGCTTGAAACTCGTAGGACGATGCTGGATGTTTTGTTTTTTAAAAAACTAATATCAGGTACACTAGACTGCCCTGATCTGTTGTCTAAAGTACAGTTTAACGTTCCCAATAGACGACAAAGACTTAAAAATATTAAGCTCTTCCTAAAACCTAAATATAGAACGAACCTGAAGGCACACTGTCCTTTGTACCGGATGTACTCTGTTTACAGGGATTACAGTGACATTGATTTAGCGGTAACGTCTGTAAATAGGATTAAAAAAATATTGCTCCACCAAAATTATATAAATATGTAACTAACCTAGGCCTTACAATTTAACGTTTTATTTTTTCTACTTTTTACTTTTAAAACAAAATCATAAATATTTCCTTTGTTAGTAAATTTTTCATTTTAGAAATTAGTTAAGTAGTGTTGTCTACGTTGTATGTATTTGTGAATGCTGTGTTTTCCTATAATTAGTAAGGCAATTAGAAGGTATTTGTGGGTATATTAAATTAGCATAGTATAATTGTACTTACTGTTGGAAAACCTTATTAAATAAATAAAAATAAAAATAAAAGTACCCTTGAAATACATTCTTTCCAATTAAAAATGAATCGCCGAAATCGGTTGGTATGATATTGAGTTATTCGCCCATTTGTTACACACATACTTAATGCAAATTTAAGATTTATATGGTTTTCACGCTTTCGTCCATTGTTAGAATTGGACCAAATTTAAATAGGACCACACTAGAAAGTCAAGCAGTCAAATGAAAAAAAATCACTTCTTAAATTTAGTTTTATTTACAAAAACATCCGAAACTCGCTTCATAGTGGGGAATAAATATCCCTTGTGTAATTTGTACCGTAGTAGCTGACAAAATGTTTCCCAATTTATCAAAATAGATTAACTTGATTCTACTTAACAATTGTACATATGTAGATATTTTTTTCGTATTCACAACGTAGAAACTAAACTACGGCCTTTCACTTTGTCCGTGGTGGTCAATGACCGGGGAAAAATAACTGTTCTACGTGTTGACTGATTTCACACATCGGGTACAGTCACGCGCACTAATATTTGAGAACCTCCTACAATTTTGTACCTTTAGGCAAAGGAATAAGGTTCAAGATTTATCTAAAATACGCACACAACTGTACACTGCAATAAAAAATCGTACAAGAAAGGTAGACATACTAGATAATATGCCCATCTTACGACAAATTTATTTCAGAACAAAGACTCGAAAACTTTTACAAAGATGTTCTTTTATATTAAGAAAATGGGAGAAAGGGACAAACGTCTCACCTGATATTACGTTTGCATGGCGCCCGTATCATCAGGGATTTGTAGATGCGTCTTCAACCTTCGGAGAGTTGGGTCGCTGGCCCATGCCTCGCTAGACGTAACATAAAAGTATTATATACCTTCACTTGACGCCGGTATTCTGCGAGGTCGTGGTATCGATCCCTGATCGTGCCAACCCATTCATGCAACAATACAAACCAATGCAGTAGAACTGTTTTTAACTTTCATATTTTGTAGTAAAAATTCTAACAAGTTTTCACGATATTCGAATGGTGAATGGTATATTTAAGAAGTTTATACCCATACAACACTATTTCGTTTCCCGGAAATATTTATTGGTTTTACAATTAAGCAATTCTCATAAATCCTTAATTTCAACAACATACAATTAAGTATATTCGATACTACATATATTGAAACAAGAAAACGCATTTACTGCAAGTAGCAAAACGTGGCGTGGACTAAACACGCAGAATCAGTTATTCATCTGGGGTCTGGGCTTAATATCACTACTATAAAAAAAACCGAGTGTTCTTTAGGCCACACAACTGAAGTAAAACTTCCTTTTTTTTTTGGACGAACTATCACAGTTGGCACAGAGTAGCTGGCCTTTCAGCCCTGTAGTTCTGGGCTCTCAAGAATAAGACTACGGTATCCCCTGCCTGTCGTACAAGGCGACTAAAAGGGGCCTCGGGTTCACTGGGCGACAAGGGTGGGGGCCTGTGTCGCCTTGCGCTGCGAGGGGGGGAGGGGTTACTTACTCCCCCGGGAGAGTGCAGTGCAGAGGGGCTCCGGTGCGTTCCACTGGAGATCCCGGAGCCCCTCGTCATGCACCGAGGAAAGGGCCACCGGGGAGGTTTTAGTGGGTAAGAACCCCACATAACCACCGCCTTCCGCCCAGAAGGCGGGGTATCTTTCTGAAGATTTCCTCCTCGTAAAAAAAAAAAAAAAAAGAGTAGCTGGCCTTTACTGCTTCACCGGATTTGAGAGGTGGCACAGCTCTTAGATCGCTTAGCCTGAACCTCTATTAGGTGGTAACTCGACACAAGGGTCTCCCTGGTGAGGGGTAACTCGGCTTGGACGGTTACCATTATTACGCGTTAGCAGTCCGATCCGAGAGCGCCCAAAAGGGCCGAACCACGACTCGGTCGGTAGCTATTTTATTAACAAAAATCTATTGGGACAATCTAAGCTAAACTAACTTATATGCCACTTCGGGAAAAACTTCCTTAGCTGAATCTATCAATATATATGTATAAAATATACACAAAAAATAATATACACCCAATTTTTCAAGATAAAAGAAAATGTGTGTTCTCCTTCTATCTTCACAAACTTATATCCCTCTCACAACTTCCCTTCGTCTCGACAGATCACACTTTCGTATCGCATTCACCTTAACTCAGCTTACTCCCCATTCCCAAATCAAGCGTGCGATTAACTTCAAAAACTAAAACACGCTAGTATTTTTTGAATCTTTAGATGTAGAAACTGCATGTTGAGGTTTAATTAATTATTATAATATAATTAGAATGTATGTAATTAAATCAACAATAGGAATTGAGCGCCGGGGATTCGGTGAGCTCCGTAGCCTAGCGTATTAGTGCATATGGCATTGTTTAGTGCGGTAACGCTCCGTTGCTCCACGCTACAAATTGTTTCCAGTCTGCGGAACTCAAACCCCGCATGCATTAGCCTCTTTAAATGACAATGTCGTCGGAGGACATAGTCGTCTGTTATAATAATGTAAGCATTCTGGTGTTATATTTGACGCATTAAATTTTTTAATTAAATTCGCTAGATCTCATAAACCTATACAACTGTGTCAACCACTTTGTTAGAGCGGGCCTGAAACGCAGGTAATAGACGTATTCAGTATTCGTGTCTTGATGTTGTGTGTTGTGTATTTAATATTGTATTGTTTTGCTGTTATGTAAAATTTATTATAAGATTTTTATGAGGGTGATATGATCAATTTTGATCAAACCCTTGTAGACCCCAGACATTTGTATTTATGAATCTACTCTGTGTTGCCGTTGTGATAATGGCCCGCAATGATAAAGGATCGCTCTGAAACTGTGAACGACATCACTATCAAATTGTCGTAATATACCAGGCATTACAACCTTCGTTTCTCTCGAAAAAATCAACGTTTAATTCTTTGTTGTACAAATAAAGAAACACGAAGTTTCCGGGTTATTTAAACGTCCACAACAAAAGGGTTTAAACCCGCCGTGCCTCTTGATCTCCGATGATATAACTTGATTTAGGTAATTAGATAATGTAACTCGTTTCCACAAACTTAGAAGTACTTAAACGTACAAGTATATTTATAAGTACAAAATAATTTATATTACGAAGTTCTTGTTGTTGTCGAAGTTGGTGCTCTTTGTCGTCATTGGGTACTTACCTACACTTGGATTCTCATAAACCTACCAATATATACCAATAATATCTCAATCAATAAGTTTCCTATTATATTTGTGAAACCCAAAGTCTTATGCCAAAACCTTTCGAACAAAAATGACGGCGCCATAAGTGCACAAGCAATACCTTTTGGTTTGAGACCTTTTTAACGTAGGTTAAAAATCATTAATTAACGACTTTGCTCACGACTGCGCATATTAGCGTCAGTTAACATCCTAGCGCACCTTTTCGCCAAGTCCAAGGCTGCGAAACGGCATTTAGCAACGTCTACCCAAATGTGTACAACAAAAACAATAATCTACACGCCACCCCGGACCGGACCATTTCCGAAGTCCGTTATTACCAATGGAAGCTCTCTATAACATTTACGGATGTTAACAACGATAAATATTATTGCCACAACTACTAAAATAAGGTCTGAACAAGCTCCACGCACTGTCAACTTGTCAACATGTGAAATCAACTGTCACGGTGTTTCCGAACGTTTACGATTTGGGGACCTTTAAGAAACGAGCCTTCTCCTATCTCAAAGGTAAAACGCACCTGCAGCTCCTCTTGTGCTGTGGATGTTCATGGCCGACGGTGATCACTTAAGATCAGGTGAGCCGTATGCTCGTTTGCCACTTTTTATATAAAAAAAAGCTCCAACCTAAATCTTAACCTCTACTTACTATTACAAAGTCTTACTAGTATAAAGCAATTTTGAGGTCACAAATTTCTTTAATTTAAAGAGCGGAGTAAAGAGAGAGATAGCAATTATTAGGCTTTTTAATAAGATTTACTTATCGTGATACACGGAACACAAGTTATAATAAGTTCTTTTTCGAACTGACAGTTAAAGTCTTATGTTTCAACACAAAAGGAATATAACTAATAGGTTACGGTAGTTTATATGTCAATCCGAAAAGATATAAAAAACACATAGATATTATCATCGTCTACGACTGCACCAGATTTGAATAACAAAACACGTTAATTAAAGAACAGCCAAATGTATTAAATACAATCAGCTACTGTAGGCAAAAACACACTGTAGCTATAATAATTAATTCTCAATCAATGTTCATAGCGTCGCGTTCTGTTGCGTTCAGTTTACGCCGCACGGTCGGTCTTGACGCACGCTTTCTGTGTGGGTGGAGGCCACGCGTTCGCTCATCGAATATATTTAATTCTGACGAAACGATAACGTCACCGTCAACATTACCTCATACCAACTATTATTAGCTACACAAGTCGATATTCGGCAGTTTACACGCGACGGTCATCGCAAAACGACCGTATGAACGCGACTTTAATATGACGAAGTACATAGCCCTCGCTTTCTACTTCATTGCGCCGTTAGTAGCGAGTGGCTACAGAATATTAGGTATATTCCCGTCGTTGGATCGCAACAACTATATAACCTACCGCGGCCTCTTCAAAGAGCTGGCGAATAGAAACCATGATGTGACCTTGATTAGCCATTTCCAAACGGCAGAGGCATCTCCTTCCCACCACGATGTTCTACTCAGTGATACGCAAGTCTTAAAAGGATTGTCTTTCGAGTCTGTGATACCGAGTGAAATTTCGCGTGTGCCCTTCGAAACTCTAGTGTCTACCAAATCGGGTAACGATGACTGTAAAGTTTTAATGAACAATCACCAAGTGCTTCACATGATTAGAACTCGTCCACGCTATGACGTTATACTAGTTGAATCTTACAATAGTGACTGTGCCATTGCTTTAGCGGCGAATCTAAGCGCTCCTTATATCGCTTTCAACCCTCAACCGATCCACCCTTGGCAATATAGCAGATTGGGGATCAATTTCAATTCGGCTTACGTTCCCCAGTCGCTTTTGCCTTACGGAAAGAATCCTTGGTTTTTCGACAGGTTGAGGAGTTATATACTGTATCATATAACCAACTGGGTGTATTACATCGGATCGCAAGTGACAGATCACGTGTACCTTTATAAATATTTGGGTGACGATCTGCCGTCCTTGGAGAGCTTTGCGTCGAACGCCAGCCTAGTGTTTGTAAACACACATCAGTCAGTTTACGGAGGAGTCCCCAGGCCTGATAACGTTATTGATATCGGAGGCATTCACGTCAGACCGCCTAAAGTGATACCAACGGTGAGTTGTTTGCAACAGCAGTATGTACTTATAAGAATGTTTACACTACTGCTTCTCGTATTCACGCGAGTATTATGCATTAAGTAAAAACGACTTTTACGGATTTGATCGTGGCGTAATCTTATATTTAATTTTTATAATAATAACCGTTTAAAGATGTTGGAAACATCGGGAAACAAAAATAAAGTTAAACCGCCACAATATCGATACAAGTAGTTTTATTAATTGTTAAGATTAAGGTTAGTATATGTTAGCTGGCAACACCTGACACCCAGCGGTTGTTATACATAATAACTACTTCCAATGATATCTTAATAATTTACCTGAGCCTTATTGTATCTTTAATTCATAATTAATAATTTAGTTGATCGTCACATGAACTTGGCATTGTAAACAATAGTTTAACCTTATTAGTTCCTAATCTGACTTCTAATTAATTTTGTATAAAGATTGTGAGGACGCGCAGTTGTGACGTTTTGACTCGATATAAATAATTCTTTATACAACGTTACGCTGTCTCAATAAAGCGAGTGTATTAGTTGTTGGACTATTTTATTCTACGAGACCTACAAATTATAACATATAGTATATTATAAGGGGAGGGCTTCAATTATTTTGTATGTTTTAATGTCTGTGTACTTGTCGCTTTATGTCTTGAATGCCAACAGTTATATATACGGGACCTAATAAATCTTTTCAAAGAAAAAAAATCATAATCGATTTATAAATGACAGTCCTAGGACTATATAGAAATACACAGTAAAAATACAAATTAAGAACTTCCTCCTTTTGAAGTCGGTTAAAATGTCACAGTACAGCGTATAGTCGACCGTCATTCGTTAGGCATTTTGATCCTAATTATTGAAGCAGTTTGATATTGCAACATCAGTAATATCACTGACATTCAAAAATATATTTATATTTAGATAGATATTGCTGATACTATGCGAAATAAATAAATAATGCAAATAGCGACTAACATATTATCAAACTCAAAATCAATGAACGAATGATTTAATTATTTATTTGACGTAAACGTTTGGCTTATATTGGAGTGAAATCAGCCGCCATACGATACGCAGAATAGAAATATGATACAATATGTAAATTCGTTCACAACATTTGCAAAATAACTTCCTCGTATTTGAAGGAAATATGGAATATTATTAATATAGGAACGATGTCATTCGTTGAGTCACAATTCAACCTGGCTTTATCGATTTCGAGCGCGCGCTTTGAGACAGAATGTCAAGGACGGTGAACAAACGTAAACAACAGTTTATTGCTGTTTATTTAACATAAAACAATGCCTTTTACCTAGTAACGTGAGCAGATAATGCTTTCACTATGCAGAATGGCTACGATAAAAATATGCTTCTCTATTTATTTGGGAATAAACTACGATGATCAGCTAGGAGGCCTCTAGAGTTTAATGACAGAGAGCTTTGCCACAACTCGTAAGTTACGCAACGATAGTTAGTCTAATAGCGAAAGCGTTCCAGTCCGAAGACCTCCAAAGGGCCGAGCCACGACTTGGTCGCTAGATTTAACACTACAATACCAGCCCTGTAGTTCTGGGCTCTCAAGAATAAGACTACGGTATCCCTTGCCTGTCGTAGAAGGCGAATAAAATGGGTCGCGGGTTCACTGCGCGACAATGGTAGGGGCTTTTGTCGACCGCCGAGGTGGACCCGTGAAGAAGGCGACATAGGCTGGTCGCCCTTGCACTGCGAAGGCACAGGGGGAGAGGGAGTAACCTCCGCCCCGGGAAGTGCTCTGCTTGAGCACAGTGCAGAGAGGCTCCGGTGCGTTCCACTGGAGATCCCCGAGCGCCTTACCATGCACCAAGGAAGTGCCACCGGGGAGATTTTAGTGGGTAAAAACCCCACATAACCGCCGCCTTCCCCCAGAAGGGTATCTTTTTTGAAGATTTCCTCCCCGTTAACAAAAAAAAAGGTTTAACAATATGCCTCTCGAACTACATATAATGGACTTCTTATATTTACGCGAAATCTCTATAAAAGAAATCTCTTTATTACTTCCTGAACCATACACGCCCGGTTTTGCACAGGCTAGATCTCTACAAAGCTACAAAGCGTCCATCCGCGACCGTCGGAGGTTGCGAATAATCCTTGCGCGATACAAGTATTTTATGGGGAAACCCCACCCTCTCGATAGGATTAGGAGCGTTGCTGGAGTTTCTTCGGCCACTTCTTCTCCCAGCGCTAACGCTTCCCGAAGTGGCATATAAGTTAGTTTAGCTTAGATTGTCCCAATAGATGTCGTTAATAAAATAGCTACCGACCGAGTCGTGGTTCGGCCCTCTCGGGCGCCCTCGGATCGGACTGCTAACGCGTAATAATGGTAACCGTCCAAGCCGAGGTTACCCCTCACCGGGGGGACCCTTGCGTCGAGTTACCATCTAATAGAGGTTCAGGCTAAGCGATCTAAGAGCTGTGCCACCTCTCAAATCCGGTGAAGCAGTAAAGGCCAGCTTCTCTGTGCCAACTGTGATAGTTCGTCCAAAAAAAAAAAAATACACGCCCGGCGTATTCTTTCTGTTCCCTTTATAAAGACCTATAATACATACGATATGTGTGAACGTTTCAACTGTTGAAACTGAAGCCTTCCAAAAATTATGTATGACCGTACTATAAGTGTACAAACATTGAAAATTTACAAGGATTGAGTACCTTTTCTTTTAAACCGGGTAAATAATAAATGATAAGGGGAAATGTGGCTACAAGGTATATTTAATCACTTGAATTGGCGTAATTCTATAGATTAAAGGATCTGTAATTAAGAAAAATCTGTCTAATAAAGAAACCAAGTATATTAGTAGTAAGTATATAGCATTACCACAATATTCTTGTTGTTGATCACTTTTTTAGTTTCTAAGCAAATGTTTGACAACCTTCGACTATTATATTCCTCCCAATAGCACTATCAAGCATCATTCTTCCATACAATTTATTGGATTTCCCTGGTATATCTTCGAAAGTCTGCCTATCCACATGGATCGAGGCAAGATTCTCAATCAATACTGTTTCTTCGTAATGCGCATGAGCACGTACAAAAAAGGTGACAGTTTATCTTAATCCAAATAGATACTTCAAGGTTCACCAATTCGATTCTTATTCAAATTGGTTCCAATTGTTCGAATTTTGAATACAGATGTAGTGTGCCAATGATTTTTTTCGGAAGTTGCGTAAGGCGAAGAATCTTTGTATAATTACAATAACAACAATAGGCTTTCCGTCTATTTATTCTAAGTACATACTGTAGAAAATTTTGTTCTTTCTTCTACCAGATGTAAACCGTGTGAATGACTCATCTATTTTCGCAAGTTAATTGGCTGCATAAATATAGATTAAATTTAAAAAAAAGCTCATTTCCAAGTGTAGTGTAGCAGCAATAGCTATCCGCTTCCCACCGAACTTATTACGAGAAAATCAGCCCACCGCCATGTTTTGTAGTTAGTTTTATAAATAAGGAAACATCTTTAGTACAAGCTGACATTCGAACTCACCGCCGTCAAAGCGTAAATAGAACGCTTATCAAATAAGATATCTACTAAATTGACGTCTTTTATAATTAATAACTAGAGATCTTCCCTTGTTTCACAACGCTTTTACATTATAACTAATACGTAATGTCAAATTTTATTAAAAACAAGAGAACAACATCTCAATCGAAAGGAACGAATGTGATAATAAACAATTGTTATATTTTTTAAACAAACAAAATAACCGAATAAGTGAATTTACAATATATTGTATACTAACGTCTTCGAAACACATTGCATGGTATTGCTAAGTATCATGTCTATCCCTTCTGTAGTTTTCACTTTAGCAGTAAATGGTAATAAAAAGCGTCTTCCTATTTATTAGTACAAATAAATTTCCGCAGTTTTGAGAAATATGTCATGACACGAGGTTTACGAGAGAATTTGCAGATGCCATGGCATTTGCAGATGATTCGAGAACAACAGATGTCTATCACATTTTTAAAATAAAATTTTTCTTTTTTTTTCATAAATCTTACTAACATTCTTGTTAACCATTCCTACTGAGCTTAAGCATAAGCTATGATGATGAGATGGTGTCATGTCAATAGTCGAATGGTGGATTCGAACCCACAACCTTACGATTCCCAGATCGTACCCTAAAGCATTAGGCTATTGACGGTTATTAACTTTATTAATTATTAACTTCGCTTTAACATCATATATTTTTCCAAACAAGAAACCAACCACCCAGCTAACCGAGTAAGTGTCATTTGCTCGAAATTTTATTTCTTTAATTTAAAAAATCTGCAACTAAGACGCATTGATTGCTCGTAAAAGTATATAATGAGGAAGCCTGGATTTTTTTTTAAAGTTTAAAAATAAATTTAATGTAAAAGACAAAGATCGTTGTGGAAGGCCAAACATTTACGAGGATGCAGATTTGAAGAAATTATTACAAGTAGAATCGTCTCAAACACAAAAGGAACTCGCATTTACTTTAGAAGTCACTCAACAAGCAGTGTCATATGGTTTAAAATGACACAATAAATATTTATTTGTACACCTATTACATTCTCTCCTATCATAAGAGTCGGTAAGTTATCAACTCTTTTTTTTGATGATTTACTTCGTCAAATGTTCCTTTTTATGGAAGATCGTTCTTCGTTTGGTACCTAAATTCACCAGATTGTAAAGTGGCCTTGGTAGTATGAATTCGTTGTTCTAGATGAGATTAAATTTTTGAATAGTCCACTTGTCCACACAAAGAATGAAATATATGAGATAGTCGTGGAGGCTAAAATAGCCTTCCTTAATGCATTGAGCAAACATTTTCGATAAGATAAGAACAAAATTACAATAGTTTATTAGTGTCAAGGTCACAGGATGTACGTCACAACCGAATCTTTATTTCGATTCCATTTAATGTTCGGTGTAAAAAAAAATATATCAGAATTGTTTACTATATTATACACCCGTGAGCAAAAATAAAGAGTCGGTTAAGAAAGTTTGAATATCTCGGAACATAAAGACGCTAGCTAACTGAAATAAATTGTACATGATAGACAATTAAATGTCCTTAAAATAAAATAAAATTTTTAATATTTTTTTAACGAAGCTACAACCTTATGATTCGCAGACTATACGCATGTATGAGTGTTGTAATCTTTAGGCTATTGACGCTAAATACGTTGTAATAAATGGTTGCTTTTAATTTTTCAGGAAATAGAGAGATTTATTAATGAAGCGGAATATGGAGTAATCTATGTGAATTTGGGTTCCACTGTCAAGGACTCTACATTGCCAAGGGAGAAGTTGAAAGAATTTCTGTCAACCTTTGGTAAATTGCCTTTGCGAATTCTTTGGAAATGGGACGGGGGTGTTATAGAAAACTTACCGAGAAACATCATGACGATGCGATGGCTGCCACAATATGAAATACTAAGTAAGTATTAAAATATACACAAATAAAACGTAAAAGTCTTGTAACCTTTTCTACTTCCCATTTCTTTGAAATCGCTTTCTTTAGCCACTTCTCTACGAGAGAATTCTTGTCAGCCAACAAAGTAAAACTATCTATGTACATTTCATTGCAAAATAACTTCATGCTATGTGTAAGTGTAAAAATAAAAATATCGAGAAAAAATCATTAAAAGTAAAACAAGTTTTAGCGTATTAATGTAATTAGCCAAAAGTACCTATTCACCTAGCTGCCTAAGCTAGCTTTGGTCTGTGCAGAGAGGAATAACTTGCCTATAATAATTTTCGAGACTCTTTATTCACGTCAAACTGGACTACATCTAACATCCCGCGAATTGTATTAATGTTTCTGCAAAAGGCATTGTGAAAGCACTTCTGTACAAACAAAAATCAACTAAAACAGAAACTACGGCCACGGCTGCATCAAAAGTGAAAATTATAGACTATAACCTAAAAATGGCCACGAGAAACAGGGACGCAGTAGTCTTCGACGCGTGAACCGGAGCATTCTCCAGCACCACCTTCAAAAATCAGGCATTATCATAAAAAAAATGTGGTAACTGTAGAGGTAGCATCCTTATTTAAAAAAAACAAAAGCAACCAATTGAAGAATATTACAAAACAGCACTGGCATAAGTCTATGGTTGCGCTTTATTGAAAGAAAAAATCCACTCGACCCGAAAGAATCTCTTTAATTGTGCTGAGGACGTGTGCTACATTAGGAATTACGAGTATCAGAACAACAAACTGCCTGTTCTGATAGTCTCGGATTGTAATGGAACTCCAATCCGAAAGGTTTTTTTAACATTTTTTTTTACGGACAAGAAACTTTCATAATAACATTTGTAATCATTATAATATTTCGCCTTCCAAATTCAGGCATTATATATAAAAAAAAATAAAGAAAATAGTAACTGTAGAAGTGGCACTTTTCTAACAAGTGCAGAGTAAACAATTTAAGTGTATAGGAAAAGAGCACGGACACAGGTCTGTGGTTGCTATCTAAGAATAATAAAAAAAAAAATCCTTCGCCTTAAATTTCATAGTACTTTTGAATTGTGCTTTTTTAGTTAAAACACATCTCACACATCATCACATCACACAAGACTGATAATATTACTATCATTAACTCTTGGCGGTCAATTAAATAACCCCTCTCTGCCTTTTATATATTTTAAGCAATCATTTCAACATTTTACTTTTCAGAGCATGATAACGTAAAATTATTCATCTCCCACGCCGGAATCCTCAGCACTATAGAAGCCATCGATGCTGGAAAACCGGTGGTGGCTATACCTTTATTCGGAGACCAGTACGGGAATGCCGCCGCTATGGTGGACATCGGTATAGCTACAATCGTTTCATATAACGATTTGAAAAAACCACTTCTTTTAGACGCTATTAATGAAGTGTTGGACTCGACGTAAGTAATTAAATTATGTGTATTTTTATTACACGTCAGTTTTTTTAGCTAGCAATATTTCTTTTTTTCAGAAATATTACTAACATTCTTGTTAACCATTCCAACTAAGCTTAAGTTTGTTGCTAAGATAGTTCACGTCAATAGCCGAATGATGGATTCGAACCTACGACCTTACGCTTCGCAAACTGTACCCTAAACCATTTAATTATTGACGCTTTGAATAATTAATTTGAACAATTATTTATCACTAAAGCTCCGCCCTTGTTTTATGTTGGCTTATTTTACTGTTTTATCGATTTACCGAGTGTCAAATTGTATACGTACTATAATTACGAGTAAAAGCAATAACCGATTTCAAATAGAATAGGAATATAACGAAATAGAATTAGTCAGAACCTAACCAAACTCACATCAAACTACCCTTAAAGTACATCCTTTACAGTGAAAAATAAATAATCAAAATAGGCGTGATATTAAATTATTGACTCATTTGTGGCGCACCTACTAGACGCAAATTTACGAGTAAGTTATGTTTTCACATGGATGCCATTGTCGGAATGGGACCAAATTGGAATGTATCATACTAGAAGCGCCAGCTTTCAGATAAAAAAAAACATCAAAATCGGTTCAACCAGTCAAAAGTTATTAGGTAACAAATATACAAAAAATATATAGACGAAATTATACATATATAAAAATCAAATAATCCCGGAATTATTCATTACATAATATGATACAAGTGTAAGTATATTAATTACTGCAAGTTCATTTATATTACGCCAATACAATCATTTAATGTCGTTTTTCCATTAAGTCGTATGTTCTACATACGTAAGCTAAGTGTATTATTTTATGCTGTTTATTGCAGTTTGTTATAGTATATAGTATGTTATATAGATTTTTTATTGGATTTGTTTTATTTTACGTGACTCGTGACGTCTATAAAAACAATGTCGTACTGTGAAACGAGTCGGCAAGTTAAATAAAACAATCGAAATGCATTAAAATAATGAACTAATGTACCAATAGTTCTTCATATAATGCATAATGTCGATGGTTTGAATCTAAGGCGATTTGTACCAATAAATTTGTGCCCGGTATATGAAAACAGGCTCACCACTTGTCACATATTATTATTAAAAAAATAATCGAGTGGCAGTAACATGGAAACCGGATAAATAAAACCTGCTTTTTATATTTTATCCTAATTAATAACAAATAGACACGCAACCGCACGGATACTGAGCCGTGGTAGCTCAGTGTCCGTGCGGTTGGCTCAAGTTGCGTAGTACGCTAGCAACCCGAGCTCGATTCCCGGTGCCGGCACCAATAGATTTGTTGTTGCAATTTTATGTGCTGATTTTACCACGCGCTCGGCGGTGAAGGAGAACATCGTGAGGAAACCTACATGTCTTAGAAAAATTTTCTACGGCATATGAAGTCTGCCAATCCGTATTAGGGCCGCGTGGCGGATTACGCCTTTATACTCTCTTTACAGAGAAGGCCTGCGCCCAGCAGTGGGACATATATAAAGGCTGCAACTTTTTTTTTAATGACAAAAAACAACTTTTACTTAATTTATCTGCGTTTTAATCTTATTTATAAATTCCTGACATTTCGAACATTTTACAGCAGTTATTTTTACAGTTTGACATCCCTTGTCATAGCAACGGTATGTCATAGTATGGTAACGGTAACGGTATTAAGAAATAATGTAAAACCAGTGGTATATTTATAGGAATACACCAATGGTTAACGAAAAAAGGATAAGTAAAAATAGGATAAGCTTTAAAATAATGTAATAGAAGACAAGCAATAATATGTAAAATAAAAAATAGAAAATAAGGGCAAAATGTAAATGTAGAATAAGAGAAGTACATGTACTCGTAGAGTAAGGAAATATAGAGTGAGAAAATAGAATAAGGAAGTAGAGTAAGAGATTGGAAATGTAGGTAGTAGAGTAAGAAATTGTAAAATGTAGAAAGTAGAGTTAGAAATTGTAAAAATGTGTAATAATGTAAATTTGAAAAATAGAGTAGGAAACTGTAAGAGTGTAAGAGAGGTGAGTGGAAGAGAGCAGTGTGTGGGAGTGGGATTGGAAGAGGAAGTACGGAAAGGGGAATGCAAGGAAGAAGAAGAAGAAAGGACCCTAAGCTACCAAACGTTGGGTAACGATGAAAAAAAAACGGTAACGGTATGTAGTAGTCCGAAAATTCAGAAATAAGATTAAAATGCGATAAAAAAAATGTTTCTCCTGTCACAGAAGTAGTCAAGAATTCTAAAATAACATTGAAAAGCGATAAAAGAATATAATCCTACTATATGATATCAGAATTATTTCTGCAAATATGTACTACACTTAGCTAACTTATACATGACCGCGCTCGTAGCGGCAATAGGAGTGACCTCTCACTGCCAGCTGTGGTTCGTTCCATGGTCGGTAGCGAGGCGTCATGGGATGCGGTAGACCGATTCTGCGACTCTATTATGTCGCAGAAACGGGAGACCGAACGCCTAAGGAGCGGGTGCCTAGGAGGCAAGACGCGGTCGAAGTGCGTAGAAGGCTCACCGCCAACAGGCGGGGCCGAGCACAAGACCGCCGAATGCCTCCTTAGGCCGGGGAACCTGGCGTCGCGACCGACATGGACCGTTGATCCGGCGCCCCCTCGGAAGTTCTCACAGGAACGGCGGCGCGTTTGTATTCGACGCGCCGCATTGTAGTAATTGTCTCAGGGGGTGCTTCTCACCCTCCTAGGTAGGCCCGGAGTACGGGCACGGCCGGGGTTGCGGAAGAACTGTGGATGTTATCCCGTGACCCCACATACATGGTCGTATGGGGAATACCGTGTGAAGATTTTAGTCGGTTGGAGCCCGACACTACCGCCGTCGCCGGCCCTTATGGCTTCGGGGTGTGCATCCGCATTTTGTTACACACGTAAAAAAAAAAAATCTTATACATGATTTTAATAGAAACTGCGTGATAAGGCTGATCCACCTCACCCCTAACATGTGTCTATGGTATGTTCTAGTTATTACAAGATGTGAAAGTTAATGAAGAAATAGATACAAAATGGAAATTGGTGTCGGGCTCCTGGGCCTGAGTATCTTTATCTTTTATCTTTATTATTAATACTGATTGTGTATCAACAGTGAAATCATAAATTATTCGACCTTTTACCGTTACTATCTCGTACAGGTGTAATTCATCGTGATTGTTATTACTTTTATCGCTAAATGAATCATATTATCGTAAATGATTAATGAGCTATATTTTAATGATATCCCAACTGATCAAAGACTAGCAATTAAGTCTCAATAATTCAACGTGTTAGGGTCCATCCGTCGTAACATTAGGACATAGGTTCAAAGTTACGTAGGTCGTCCGTTGACTTAAGCCGTCACAGCGTAATCTTTGTTAGTATTAAAATTAAAAAAGAAACTATCAAACTAAAAGAGTAATTCTAGATTTTTAAGAAATTATCACGATATCGTCCCATAAATCGCTTTTTACAAAGGTTTAGTTCTGTAAAAATACTTAAAATAATTTTACACAAATAATTATATTCTAAAAGAATAAAATCCCTATTAATCTAGTATTCTAGTCTTCAATAGCTTAATGGATTAGACGTGACTTGACGTGAACTACCTCTCAAGCTTAAGCTTCGGTGGTGACATTTTTTTTTCGTTGGTAATTGCCTACTATACTATACCTATACTTTATCTAAATGGCGGACTCGCACCGACGATAACCCAACGGTGGTCGCCATGACGGCAACTGAGGGGTCGTGGGATCTCCGTAAGGAACGCATCCACAACCCCTCTGCGCTTTGCTCTGCTAGCCCGTCTCGGGGGCGTAAAAGCGTAGTTAAAGAATGTTAGTTATTAAATATTTATTTGTGACAAATCGAATATTGTTAGCATTCTTTTAAAATTAAGTCGGTTCGGGTCGGTAGTTAATAATACTAATTGATATATTAATTTTTCAGGTGCCAGCATCGCGCGAAACTTGTGTCTAAGATTTGGCATGATCGTCCCATGTCACCAATGGAGACAGCCGTATATTGGATCGAATACGTAGCTAGATACAACGGCGCGCCTAATCTAGTAGCGACATCTGTTGAAATACCTTTATATCAGCAACTACAGATTGACGTTCTTGCGTTTGTCGCTCTAGTTTTGTACATTCTAGCATACGTTGTGTATAAAATATTAAGTGTGTGCTGTTTCTGCTGCTATCAGAGTGATGCGGCATCACAAAGTGCTATCATAGAAGAGAGGAGAAGAGAGAAAAGGGTAAAATTTGAATAAGAATCTCAAAGAAGTTCTGCGCACCGGAATGCAAGTCCTAGTAAATCCTGTGAGACGCTGATCAAATAAACGCTGTGTGAATTATATAATGTGCTGTAACATGAATATTTATGTGTCTATGTAGTGTTTTGATTGGTGATAAAAGGTATTTTATAGCTATGATACGTATACGTTTTATTCCATAACTATATACATAAATATACACATATATAAGAATGAAAATAAATAAAATTGGAGTGTCTGTTTGTCAGATTAAAATAACCGCCTTTTGCTACCTGCATATTAAGGTATATACGGTTATGTACCGTATATACATACCAAAATTTAGAAAATTCATTTTTTACAATTTTTATCTGTCAGTCTGTTTCTTCCCATAAATGTCTAGAACAGCTGGATTGATTTTGAAGCCAGTTAAAATTTATTGATTTTTTGGTGTTAGTTGATATTGCTCTATTGAACCTTATAAGCACCGTACAAAATAAAGAATAATTATATTTTAGAACAATGTTTACATATAATGTATCTGACTATAGCAAAATTAATGAAATAATATGTTGCTGCTAACGCCCACCCCCATATCTAATTAGAAGTTTGGCAGTCAGTTAACCATAATGTTTTTGTTTAATACTTATTAGAATTAATCTCATGATTTCATGTGAAACTAACAAGTATATTTACGAATAAAAACAAAACTCGACTTAAATTCATATCAAACGTTAAACGATATTACGCGCGAACGCCCATTTTGTATTACGGAATCCAAAAATAAAGAATCATAAAAAAATTTTCACCCAGTCCAAAGTTATGCGGACAGACAAAAAAATAACAGACAAACCACAGAAAAAAAATCGATCTCATAAAACACTACGCTCGCTTTAATCGCCTGCAAATAATATATCAGCAATGTCACTAAAATGTAGAAACACTAACCAAACTTGTACTCAGCACTTTTATCAATTTGACAATCGTATCGTTTTGATAAATCAACTGTTTTGGGAACCAGAAAACAATATTTTTGGGTTCTCCATATAGAAAAAAGACGAAACGGAAATAAGCTATCACGTCCTTTTAACCCTTGCGAGGTAGATAGAATCGTTCCTTTGACGATAGGTTTCAAGTTTATTACGTACCTATATTAGTAGAATACTGCAATATCTCTCTGTGTGTTTTTTTGAAGAAAGAGTAATCCACCACTATCAGCATATGAATTTCAGGTGCGTTGCCAACGTTCTTATGAATAGTTAGTCCGTTGGTGCCAATCAACGAGCGAAACTCACTTCACTCTAATATTCTATTAGGTTTTGGTACTGGAAGATCGTGCTGGTTCATGTAACAACGGAATCTTCTACAGTGGCTCTACTACTTTTCAAAATATTGTATATATTTTTTTGCGGAAAAAACTTATTTTATATCATTGTTATCTAGATGAAACGAAAATACAACACTCAAAATAGACAAAGGCATGTATGACAGGATATAGCCTTTGATGTATTGTGATAGCATACATTATAGAACGTTAATAATACCATGATTTCTTTAAATCATTACATTAGAGAGGATGGGATATTACGTGTATTGTGCCCGAAAAAAATAAAGATGACCGGAAGACGAAGCTGAACAACGATCTAGGCTTATAAGGGGTCAATAGAGGATCCTGAAAATACAACGAGTACTGCACAACAATAACGCCTTAGTAGGCAATTCAAAATTATACTTAAGAACATGCCTGATGAAAGCTGTAAAGTAGCAATCCTTTTTTTTTTTTTTGTTCACGCGGGGGAATCTTTTTATAGACCATCCTCCGGTACCCTGGGTGGGCCCGGAGGGATGTGTGGGACTCGGCCCCTACCCACTAAACCTTCCGCGAATGCCATCAGCCGTTATGAGCGGGGTGCCCCGGATCTGTCAGCGACAGGACACCCCAACGACCGGCGTATATATATCGTAACGCCTCCTGCGCACCCCGATACGTCGCCTGCGGAGGGGGGTAGCCTCTGTAAAGTAGCAATCCTCCCCAATCTGCGCAGACAACACGAGCAGGAATTGCTTATTTTTAATAATCAGCCATATCTGTTTAAGATCGTTATTAGGGCATCGATTTAGCTAGTAAAATAAAGATAACGAATTCAGTCTACAATTTGATTTTAGCTGGAAAGGTCGTATCGGCTTTAATTTTTAATGCGGATAAAATGTTAGTGACCGTGTTACGCAGTTTTCTATTAATATTTTTACTAAATCAAATTAATGAAATTACCTCGTTAAATATATTAGGAGTGTTTCCATATCAAGGGAAAAGTCATTTCTACGTTTTTGAACCTTACTTACTCGAATTAGCAAAACAAGGACATAACGTGACAGTTATTTCATACTTTCCACAGAAAAAACCCGTACAGAATTATCATGATATCAGTTTGGCTGGAAAGTCTATTGTATTTGAAAATATCATACCTTTTCAAAAGCCATCTTTAGTAACTGATATTTTGGCTGGCATTGGGATGTCGTATATGGCCATTGATAATTGTAAAGTTATGTTGGAAGACGAGGAAGTCCAAGATTTATGGAAAACGAAAATGAAATTCGATGTGGTTGTTGTGGAACAATTTAATGGTGATTGCGCCCTGGGACTCGCATATAAACTGAATGCTCCCGTTGTCGGTTTAACATCGCATTTTGTGATGCCTTATCATTACGAACGCTTTGGTATTTCTTTTAACCCATCGCATTCTCCTTTTTTACTGTTATATGGGGGAACTACGCCCACTTTAAAGCAACGGCTAGAACGAGTAATATATCAGCTTTGCTATAAATTTACTTACCAATGGGTAACTCAACGTAAGGAGCATCAACTATTATCTGAATATTTCGAAGATATGCCACCACTCGAAGAATTAGCTCGCGATATCAAATTTCTTCTTCTCTATAGTAATTTTATATTAACTGGATCAAATATTTTCCCCTCTAATATAATTGAAGTAGGTGGTTATCACGTTGCGAAGCCAAAACCATTACGCGACGTAAGTACGCCTATCTTTAACATACTCGTATATTGATAACATAATTTTGACATCGATTGATATATGGATTGTTTGTTTTAAAGGAATTGCTTACATTCATAGAAGAATCAGAGCATGGGGTAATCTACATAAGTTTTGGTTCAATGCTAAGAACTGCATCGATGCCAAGGGATAAATTACAAGCAATTATAGAGGCCTTGGCAGAACTTCCACAAAGAGTAGTGTGGAAATGGGAAGCCAAAGCTCTTCCGGGGAGACCTAAAAATATATTTCTTTCTAAGTGGCTGCCTCAAAACGATATTTTAGGTGAATTATAAATTTAATACTTGCGTCAATTTTATAACAAATTTAAGGAAATTCATTTAATTTTTTTTCTCTTATAGCACACCCTAAAGTAGTTGCATTTTATTCCCATTGTGGATTACTTGGGACGACTGAAGCTGTATATCACGGAGTACCTCTACTAGGAATGCCGCTGTTCGGAGACCAGTTCGGAAATGCTGATGCCGTAGAAAAAAGCGGTTTTGGAGTTAACATTAAAGTGGAAGATTTGACTAAAGAAAATCTTCTGGAGAAGTTTAGAATCATTTTAAACCCCAAGTATGTTAATTATTTTCGTCAGCTACTTTCAATTTGACCAAACTCAGAGTTATAACAATGAATAAGTGATAAAAACGTTAATTGAAGTGAGAATGAAGCGGCTGCGAATGAAATAGATCACACTGATTATCAACCTTCACGAAACGAACGTTTGTGTTAATATGTTACTGAGCTCCTGCACATAAAGCGTACAATAGATAGAGATAATACTGGGTTAAGGTACAATCTTAAGTCTCGAAATGTCGCGTGAAAACACGGTGTTACGCAATTTGTTATATCTAATAATTATGGCTAATTCTATTGAAGGCGAGTTGAACCGTTTGTAATCAGGTGACATCTTACTAGGCTTATCATTTTTTTATACAAAAAACACAATTTGTGATGATGTTGCATATCTTCCAATTCGTTTCCATTTTATATTTATACGATTTTACATCACAAATTCTAAAAATTATTTAACAAAAGCTGGCTATCTATGGCTCTTTACGGTAATCAACTAGGCTCTAGATGTTGATTGAGATTTTAATGAAGCTTATAGCTCTCTACTGTGGGACTTAAAGATCATCTCTCTCATCTCATCTCAACATCATAATTGAAAAGGTTGGGGCAAAAACTGATAAATTAAATTATTAAGATCACACGGTCCCACCGCGATCATGACCGCTGTAATGTATTCGTATGTAGTAACTTTGAGAATTCTAAATAAGATTACACTGTTATATAAAGTTATATATTCAATGAGTAATATAGGAGTCAATTGATAGAGTATACTGAGGTACAATCTTCTTAGTTGTGCACTCTTGACGGAGTGGTGGTGTTGTCAGAAGTGTCGGTTTTTGTATAAAGGTTGGCTTTTGTAATTCCTTAATCCCACTCTGTTTGTTGCATTTCGTGTACATGCTATGGTATTATTCTAGGTTCCATGCGAACGTAAAGCACCTATCACGGGCGTGGCACGATCGCCCCATTTCAGCAATGGAGAGTGCTGTACACTGGACAGAATATGCGGCGAAATATCAAAATCTCACATTCAGATCGCCAGTTGCAGATGTGCCGCTCTACCAATATCTGTGTCTGGATATATTTTTCATTTTATTCGTAACACCTATGGCTGTAATCTGTATCGTGTCCTTTGTATGTAAAACTTATATTCAAAGTAAATAAAAAAAAACTAGACAATGCTTAGAAATAGTGAAAATTTGTTTATTAAAAGTACAATAATGTCGACCTGTGGAGGCATACGTCAGTGATGCCTCCATACGTTAGCTTTTTAAAAGTATGTTTAGGGAAGTTCTGTCTGCGGGACCATGACGCGATTTTCCAACCCTGTGTTACCTAAATTTTGTACATTTTTTCTTTTTTTCCAAAAACTTATGTGAAAACTTGTTATCTGCTAAACTAATGATATATGTGTAAATTATATAATAGTTTAGAATAGCTGTAAGTTTTCCTGGATTAAATAAATAAATATGTTTTACAAATAAGTAGTGATCGGACTTTACGATCTTACTCTCAGATATACACTAATGAAAAGCGTACAGTAATTGCTCTCTACTACCTACAAACGGTTAAAATGAAATAAGGGCTGTTTTTAAATAGGATAAGGATAAGGTTGCCTATTGTACAGGGAATCGTTAAATGTCGTTTAGTTCTGTAATTTGCTTCTTGATTGATTTTGGAGTACAATATAGTTATATAAATCACTGTCTATTTATCTATGTACTGTGTATGCATGTAAATCAGCTATCAGACTGAACAAATAGAATTACGTGACATTCAAAACAGACACTTTAGAGTGGAAAGGTAGAGGGGAAGCGCGCAGAGTCTGCGATTTACCACAGACGTTTCATAAGGAAAACGATCAAATTAGTCATATCAATTATCATTCCATTGCTACTAAATACGTTAAAAATACTAACACACACACGATTGGCGAAGTAGTAAATGGCCTGCCACCAAGAACGTTCCTTTTATAAAATTTTGTAAACCGTAAGTTGTTAAACCAAATTTATTAATCATAAAAGTTAAATGTCCCGCTTCCTCAGTTGCATACTCAGACCTAATTTCGCTTACAGTTGTGACATTTTTATTAAACTTTGTCGACATCTCGGGTGCTGGTTTTTACGTCCCACTCTCTTAACCTTCGTGTATTAAACAAGATTATAAATGTATTTCGTTATTATCATCTGGGTCCAGATCTCATTATTTACCTTGTACAATTTTTATAATTTCAAGATAACGCATTCAATGCTTGAACAGTACTATGTTGAGCAGTGTTTGCTAAACAAATTGGTAGTTTGGACGTAAAACATTTTTCGATTTGATTTATAAACCATTGTTAAGGACCTGTATAACGGACAAACGTAAAATTTTTAATATTTTATTATAAATTAAAGCTTCCATCTCTTTCGAATTCTTCTCGATTCTGTCGAATATCAAAATTTTAAATTTCATTTTAAATCAGCAAATTTATATAAGCTTCGAGAAACTATGGCAAAATGCGAGAAATATAGATCAAAGATTCAAATACAATCATCTTCTTCATTAAAGCCGAACATGCACTGCTGGATATAGGTTCCCCCAACGATTTCCAAAAGGACCGTTCGTAAGCCTCTTGCATCCAACGTTGCCTTGAAAGAAAAATACCTGAAATTTGTTTTTGTACCCTTAAATTTGTACCCTTTTAAGTTATAATAATTTTTATGTGCTTTGTTTAATCAAATTCATTATTTTTCATTAAAATTCATAAAACCAAACCTGGATAGAGATCTACACTTATCGTTATCTGTTTTATCGGTCAATATAAGGCGACTCAGTGACTGTATAATGCCAGACGTGCTTGAATTGTTGCGATGATCGCACCTCGAATATCAGGAAAATGAAAGTTATTTTAGCTCTGTGTTCTGTGTTAGTGTTGACAACATGTGTAGAAATAAAACAAGTGACTCCACTGAATATATTAGGAGTGTTCCAACACCATGGAAAAAGTCATTTTTTTGTGTTTGAAAAATATTTACGAGAGCTAGCCGATAGAGGACACAATGTGACTGTTATATCATTTTTCCCACAAAAGGAAAAAATTAAAAATTACCACGACATAAGTCTAGGTGGTAAAACGGAGGACAAACAGATAGGTTTCCCGTTAGAAAAATCATACTGGAATATAATATTAATGAGTTTCACACTCGTAGAATGGGCCACGGACAATTGTAAAATTATGCTCGCAGATGAAAATGTGCAAAACTTATGGAAAACAAACCGAAAATTTGATTTGGTTGTAACAGAGCAATTTAACAGCGACTGTTCTTTAGGATTGGCACACGCTTTGAAAGCACCCGTAGTCGGCCTCGCGTCTCACGCCCTGATGCCATGGCATTTCAGGAGATTTGGTGTGCCATACAATCCCTCTTATGTATCGCATATGTTTCTAAGCAGTGGAACTAAGCCAAGTCTTTATGAACGAGTCGAAAGATTTATCCTCGATACATATTTGAATTTAATCTATAGATTTTACTATCAAAGAATAGAGCAAAATATTTTGGCACAATATTTCGACGATATACCACCTTTAGAGGAACTGGGTCGTAATATAAAATTTCAAATGATTTACACTTATTTCGTTCACTTCGGATCCAAGCTGTTTCCACAAAATGTAATAGAAGTCGGCGGATACCACATACCAAAGATAAAAATATTGCCTGATGTAAGTATTTATTTGCGAAAACGCACATCACGATCTAATCATTTCATGTCTTTTTCCAATTTATTATTTTTTAACCTTAAGAGAATTCACGTCACGATTGACAGTCGTGACATTTTAAGTCAAGACAATGAGACGAATTATATTTATTGCGTGCCCTCAACAAAACTTACTAAAGTTTAAAAATAAGACAAACTAATAGCATCTTTTTTTCATAGTTATATAGACTCTTAACAACGTTTTTAATTTCGGTATTAATAAATAAGAAAGACACATATATATATAAAATAAATTACCCTCTCATATCCTTTTAATTAATTTCTACCGAAATAGACATATACAGAAGTCGCCGTCTAAATAAAGCTGAATTAATCTCTTTCGGTCCCATACGTGACAAGATATACGAATCGGGCGCAAGCTATTGCAAATTATTTTTGTACATAATTTGATCATCGCCCATTTATCGTGCTCATACTTAATGCAAATTTAAGACTTTGTCTAAGTTTTTTTCATGGACACCGTTGTCAGAATTGGACCAAATGGAAATGGGACCACACGTGAAGTAGCTTTGAAATAAAAAATATCATTAAATTTCAAACAACATGCGCAGAAGAATTGAGAATTTCCACAATTTTTAAAGTCTGTTGAAAAACGGAAACGCATTGGTACAAGTCGGCTGGCACTCCAAACCCCGACCATGAGATCGTTAAGTCGAACGCGTAGACAATCACACTTGTACTAGAAATAATATTTATCAATGAGCTGCAGTGGTACAGATAATAGAGGCAGTTTGTAAACATCATATCTTGTGTTCAAAAATTGATCCTTAGGTCCGTCGTTGGCAACGCGGGTCTTTGAGTCCTTAGCTACGGCGCTTCTACGAATTGCGAAGGGAAACTATATTACGTCTCTGCACTTCAGTGCAATTACTATTTATTATATTGTTCTGTAAGAGACAAGTATATATTTAATTGACTGATTTCTGAACTGTAACTTATTTGATAAAGGCAAGTTAAAGAGTATACTTTTTCTAACTAATAAAGCTTTGATTTAGTTAAAATGGGTTTCAATAAATTTCAAGTGTTAAAAAAATTTAAGTTACAGCCTCTATATATATATATAGAGGCAACAAACAAACATGACACTGAGCTACCTCGGCTCTAATTTCAAGTGTGCATAGTCCATATTTGGCTGTTTTGGACGATAAGGTTGCTGTCTACTGTTCTATTATGATTAGAGGATCCGCCCTCGCTGCACTTTGGCTTATTTTACAACACCAGAGATAAGCAGAAAAATTTAAACTTTTAAACAAACAGACAAAATAATTATTAAAACAGACACTCCAATTTTATTTATATGTATAGATTACAAAATAATTACATGTCAACCGCGTGGAACGATTTTTTTTATAAAATGTTTAATTAAACGTATTCAGTACAACGAGTTTTGGCTATATGTAGCTGCAAGGGGTCTACCGCAACCAGATAAATTTTGAAAGTCTATATGTCGAAGTTAAATAACAATCCATCACAATTGCCTTGCGGTTAGTAAAGGTAACCGGAGTTTCTAGTGCAAAGGCCTTCTTAAAATTGCCTTGTTTATAGGATATATTAAAGTTCATTGAAGATTCTCAACATGGGGTGATTTATATAAGTTTTGGAACAAATATAAAAGCAGCTACGGCGCCTAAGGATAAGTTGGAAACGATTATCAAAGTGCTCTCCGAACTTCCACAAAGAGTTATATGGAAATGGGACGCAGAATCATTACCCGGAAATCCACCAAATATATACCTTTCTGATTGGTTACCACAAAACGATATCCTAAGTATGTATATTATTTTTTAACCTAAGTTTTAAAAACGAAGATAGAGTCTAACAATTCATCTGTATTTCCTTTTTGTTTTATATTTCATTTTTGTGCATTCATAGTAACGTCTTTTATGAGTCGATTTTGTGTTGTTTTTATAAGTTTGATTTCAATGAGATCATATATTAATTGTGTTGGTATAGTGTGGGGTTCCGATGATATGCCAGGGATATACCCAAAAATCGTACGAAAGAATGCTTAACATTGTTATGAATATGACAATTTATGACTACAATACTCTTTAACGACAACAAGCACGAATTTCGAAGATTTTTTTGACGTACTACCCAGATTGGCCGGAGAAGCTGACCTTGACTGCTTCACCGGATTGAGAGCTGACATAGCCTGAACCTCTATCGCTAGTAACTCGACACAATGGTCCCCCCGGTGAGGGGCAACCTCGGCTTGAACGGTTACTATGTTACGCGTAAGCATTCCGAACCGAGGGCGCCGAACCACGACTCCATCGTTTGCTATATGACGGATAATCTAAGGGACATTCTAAGACTAAGCTAACTTTGACTGCCACTTCGGGAAAATTTCGAAGAAGAAAGAGAATATAACTATGATACGTGGGAAATAAAAGAGGGCGGGACGTAAATATGTACCTGTTTTTATGTATAGATGTATTTATTCGCAATTTATGTAAATTAATTTAATTTCTCAGGTCATCCAAATGTAGTGGCATTTTATTCACACTGCGGGCTGTTAGGAACTTCTGAAGCCTTATATCACGGAGTTCCTATGTTAGCGATGCCAATATTCGGTGATCAGCCAGGAAACGCTGCGGCAGTAGAAGAGAGCGGTCTAGGTGTTCAGGTTGAAATAATGGAACTCACAAAAGAAACGCTGTTAGCCAAATTCAAGGAGATTTTGAATCCCAAGTAAGTACTTTTGAGCCACTCATTCCACGCCTCATAAAGCGGTTAAGATAGTAATCCCTTGACATATGCCGAGATTAGTTCTTACAAACTAATGGCAGTGAAATATTCTATTGAACTATATGAAAATAAAATGCGGTTTTATTTTTCAAGTGAAAAATTCTTTAGCCGCGTTGAATATTTTTTGATAGCGGAAATTCTTATGGGTTCGCGTCACCGTCATGCTAATGTAGTATGTATATTTTCCATGATTTTTTACAGTCCATAATGTAATTGCTTTGTTTATTGACAAACTACACAGTTGGCCAGAGAAGCTGGCCTTTACTGCTTCACCGGATTGTGAGGTGGCATAGGTCTTAAGTCGCTTAGCCTGAACCTCTAATATATTTGAACAATGATAAACTATTTAAACGTATAATTGCAGCTCGGAACGTCAATAGATATGAAAATCAGATTAATAATTTTATTTAAACAACTTTTTACTTATATCGGTCTATATTTATTTATTTATTTATTTATTCTTTATTTGCACACAATACAAAAATAAAGGTACAAATAGGCGGACTTAATGCCAGTAGGCATTCTCTGCCAGTCTACCTTGGGGTTGTGAAGAGACAAAGTAACGGGTGCAAGCTATATGAGAAAATAATAAATAAAAGAAAACTATAATAAATACATGCATACTTACAAATAAATTAAACATATAAACATAATAATTATATATAATAATAAATAGATACATATATAAATAAATATATATAGAATTATAGATGGATAGGGACAGCAATTGACAAACTATTCCTTGCTTAGGTAAAGCTTCCAAAGTAAATGTTTGAAAGTAGATTTAGTTCCAGCTGTACGTATATTAGTTGGCAGCGCATTCCAAAGTCTTATTGCGGTAAAGGTAAAGGATTTATACATAAAATCAGTGTGACAGGAAGAAATATGGAGAAAATTACTATCAGTAGAACGAAGACAACGGTCGTGTGAATCACCCTGATACTGAAATTTACATTTCAAGTATTCAGGTGCAAATGGATCACGTAAAATAGAATATAATGTACAAAGTGTTCTGAAGGATCGTCGTTGAGACATTGGAAGCCACTTAAGCTGAGAGCGAAAGAAAGAAATATGGTCGTACTTGCGTATGCCAAAGATGAAGCGAATAGAATTGTTGAGTAGGCGATCCAATTTGCTGAGAAGTTCTTGAGTAAGATCAGTATAACATACATCGGCATAATCCAGTAAAGGTAAGATCAAGCTCTGAATAAGTATTGTCTTAGTGGACGCTGGTAGAAGATTTTTGAAGCGATACAGACAGCGCAGAGTATTGGTTACCTTCTTACTAACTTCAATGATCTGCGGTCGCCAGCTCAAAGTATTATCCAATATTAAACCAAGGTTTTTGACTGTTGTTGTGTAGGGAACTGTGATACTATTAAAACATATGGAGGGCAAAGAACCTACATCTAATTTGGATAGCTGGCGGGAACTCCCTACGATAATGGCCTGACACTTAATGGGATTAACTATATAAGTCTTTTTTTTTATTTTTTTCTATCAATAACCACTAGTATGTCATGTTTTGTATTATTTTCAATGTTAATTGTATGGGTTGTATAATAAACCTTACTGCAAAGAAAGACTTTTAGTAAATCAAATTTTTGTATTAGCTCATTAATAATAATATTCCTCTAAAATCAGTGACGACAAATAGAAAGCAATCATCGTGAGAACAAAATGCATGCGTTCCCATTACCCTCGTATCAATTTCATTTATTAAGATGAAACTTAATACACAGGTTCCGGGCTAAGGTCAAATTGCTGTCACAAGCGTGGAGAGACCGGCCGACCTCGCCTATGGACACAGCAATACACTGGACGGAGTTCGCCGCGCGATATCCCAACTCCACCTTCAGATCAGCGGCCGCAGATGTGTCTCTCTACCAATATTTGTGCCTAGATGTATTCTTCATTCTATTCGGCATACCGTTATCAATCATGTTACTTCTTATATACTGGATCTTAAAGTATATTAAGAAAACCACGCAAACAGCTAACAAAATGAAGTCTAAAAAGGAGTGAACTTTATTTAATCACATCAAAATAAGTGTCAATAAACAGTAAGTACAGATGTAGTGAGAAATTATTTTCCTTCAGGAAATCTCGGATCTTTATCCGAATACGATACCCGTACTGTTAATGAATGATCGTATTAAATGAGAGACATTTTCAGATCCATTAATATGGAGCTATTTGAGAGACTACGATAAATACGAATTTTTCCAAAAAATTACGAATGAAAATCTTTTTTCACTATATCTGTACGTTGCTGTATGTGCGTTACGTATTTTAGAAATATCAAAATTCTGTCGTCTATATTCTGTATCTTCTTAGTAGTCTTGGATTGCCGTAAACCTCCCAATATCTCAATCTACCAGCAATGAAAGCGTCAATAGCCTAATGGTTTAGGGTACGGCCTGCGAATCGTAAGGTCGTGGTTTCGAATCCACCATTGGACTATTGCCGTGAACCATGTCCCAGCACAAGCTTAAGCTTAGTTGGAATGGTTAACAAGATTGTTAGTAATATTTCTGAAAAAAAAAAGAAATATTGCTAGCTTACTTTAAAAAAATTTCAAAGATTAAAATACGCGTGAATTTATATTTTATTATACTCATTATAACATTACGCATACTGAACACGTGGCCTCCAGTGCGATTTTTACGCATGTGTAAAATAGGTAATTGCCTGCTCGTTTTATTTATTCAGATAAGTATTGCCAATATTAAAAAAATTAGGTTATCTTAATCCGTCGAATGTTAAACGCTGTTACTATATTAGATGTCCGCTTTATGTATTGTGTACGAAAGAGAACAACTAACAATGTAAATCGGCGATATCATAATGATAGGAATGTAGTGCAGTGATAGCAATTTAGTGAAGCGATAATGGCTACATATTTGACTTTACAATCAAATGGTCTGGGGTACGAATACCTTGGTTTATACCAATAAGTTTCCATATTACGAATTCTTACTTTCAAATCGCCTGCTAACACTTATGCCTAATCCTAACAAGCTTGGTAAAAATAGACGATTGCTGCCCAAAGAAACGATTATTATTATTAAATATATATTTGTGTAATAAGTACCATAATATACAATGTCAATAAGTTAAATATTTATAAGCACAAAATAATCTAAAAGATACCATAAATTGGAAAAGAAATAAGGAGATCATTTTATTCTATATCGTCACGACAGACTTTAATCCGTTAAAGGGTACATTCAACTACACAGACACGAATAGAAAACGACGCAACATTGACATAAGTATTGTTATTTAAGTGCTCGCTCTTCAATGTCAATGACAGCTGTTGTTGTTGTTGAATATTTTATGGCTTGGTAACAAGACCTTTAAGCCAAGTCTTTTTTAAAACACTCACTTATTTCTTACGTCTAAGATGAAAATGAAAATGTAAGTTAGATGATCCCCATGAGTCCCCGCGCCATTTTTTTGATAGTGACCAAAAGTATTTTCAAATGACAGCTGTCAATCCAACGGGGTTGACAGTACAAAATTATTTATTAAAACCACGTAATTTATAATCGTTTCCAGTACATATCTTAAATTTATGTTACATCTTAGACGTAAGAGATAAGTGTATGTGTTTTAAAAAAGACTTGGCTTAAAGGTCTTGTTGCCAAGCCATAAAATATTCATCAACAACAATAAATTTATGTTAAAACATCAAACACAAACATAGTTATAACTTTTTTATAAATATTTAAATCCAGCTTACAGAAAAATTAATAATGAATAAGATAAACAAAAGAGAATCGTAATTCGTGTCTTTTTTTTAAAATTCCCGCCTGAATATCAGCCATGACGCGACTTATACCGCTGCGTCCAAACATTCAAGGCGATATATGAATGTAAATTCCTTATGACTCCAAAACGTTTGGAGACATATTTTGATGAAATTTTCAGGAAATCTACATACTGGCTTGATCATATGAAATTTGGTAGCGATCAGATCAACAGTTTTTTTGGTTAAATCTTTATGTACAAAAATCAACGAGTATATATCTTTTCTCACTGTTCGCTAGTTATTAATGAAATCAATTATTTTTATTTTTAAAAGCCGTGGTAGCTCAGTGTCCGGCGGTTGGCTCAAGTTGCATAGTACGCTAGCAACCTGAGTTCGATCCCCGGTGCCGGCACCAATAAATTTGTTGTTGCAATTTTATGTGCTGATTAAACACGCGCTCGGCGGTGAAGGAAAACATCGTGAGGAAACCTGTTGAACCATGTCTTAGAAAATTTTTCTACGACATGTGAAGTCTGCCAATCTGCATTAGGGCGGACTATGCCCTTATACTCTCTTTACAGAGAAGGCCTCTGCCCAGCAGTGGGACATATTTATAAAATATATAAAGGCTGTAACTTTAACTTTAACTTAACTAATTATTTTTGATATTCATTATTTCTTGGAACACAGCTTCATACGCTTAACGTTTAAAATTAATTTTTACATACGAGGTCATCTTATGCAAGCAAAGTGAATGGCCGAGAAATGCACTTACAAATTCGGTGTCTGCATGACGAGGGGTGTGAATTCTAGGTCAGTGTTAAAACCTAGACGTGAATGTAACCTCTTTTACTAAAACTGAAGGTTGGCTAAAAATAGACTTTGTTGTAATGCAATTAATAAACCTTTCTATAAACATATCATAACCGACTTCAAATAAGGAAACGTTTCTCAAGATGTCTGTAATTTTTATGTAATTTTTTTAATGTTTGTGCACTCGTAGTGCCGTCATATATGAAACGATTTAAAAGATTTTTTTCTCATTGAAAGGGTTTATATTAAGGGCTTATAATTAGATCCCATTTTAATTTGGTTGGCGGAGACCCTTGGGTTCTAAAGATAAACAAGAGATCGGCTTAAAACTGTATGAAAGAATGCTTGTTGATTGAGATATTGGTAGGTTTATGACTAGATAACTTTTATCTAAGATTAGGTAAATACTGCATAACGCCAAGGAGCACGAGAGTGGAACAACAAAGAGAATATAGGCGCCAGAACTTCGTACTATAACTACGATACTTCGGAAATAAAAAGTAACGTCGACTCGTTCAATATGCCATTGATTTGATTTGAAGTATATTTAAAATAATCTCTTACTATTCTTTGTAGAAATCCTCACGGGATTATCAGGGACAGGGTCAGCAACGCGACAGTTACAGAAGACAGTCACCGCAGCACCCCCGCTAAGTCTTTTTGCTATCGAGGAGGAAATCTTTAAAGGATACCTCGTCTTCTGGGGAATTCGGTGATTACGTGACATTTGTACTCACTTCAAACCCTCCCGGTGGCCGTCCTCGATGCATTTTTGTTTTAACATATTAAAAAAAGCTTAATAAAATACTTTTTTTTTAAATGACCTACGCTGTTTGACCCGAAGGCCGCTATTGTTTCACCGGATTTTAAGAGATTAGCTTCAGCTCTGAACTACTATTGGAGTACCACTGGAACCTTGATTTAAGCTGTTTGCCAAACCAATCAGTCTCTCTACAATGCAATACAAATTTTCGGCTCGAAAGATTCATTAATTATTTGCTATTTAAATATTTCAGGCGTTACTAAGCAACCATACAACAGGCGCACTCAATGTATCTTTAAAAATATTTAACAAGTTTTTTCTTTACGTATTTAATAACAAGGTAATGTTAATGTTATGGATGGAATTAAAATGTCTAATAATACAGAATAGCATGAACAACAAGTGGGATCCACTGTTTAAAAATAGTATGATTCCATTATATGACAACGCTAGAATTCTAACTGTTTATACGTGAATTGAATTACCACACAACTAAGAGCCGGTCTCTTACGTCAGTACAAATTACGTGAGCTCGTGAACGGTCGACTCATATTATCGCGACAATGAAGCTCGTTTTAACACTTTTATTAACAGTCATTTTAAACAGTGCCAGTTCTTTAAACATATTAGGCATATTCCCATATCAAGGCAAGAGTCATTTCTTCGTTCACAGAATTTATTTGCGCGAGTTAGCGAAGCGGGGTCACAATGTAACAATTATTTCCCACTTCCCTGAAAAGGAGCCGCCGGATAACTATCACGACGTTAGTTTAGCGGGCAGCATAAAAATTTTGGAAGATGATATGCCGATACACAGATCCTACATGACCATCTTACAAGTAGGAGTGTTCCTTACAACAAGTGGAAAAGAAAACTGCGAAGTTATGCTGGCCAATAGTAATGTGCAAAACATGATAAAACAAAAACCAAAGTTTGATGTTGTAGTGTTAGAACAATTCAATAGTGATTGCGCTTTAGGGATAGCGTACAAGTTAAATGCACCGGTTGTGGGAATCACGTCTCATATACTAATGCCTTGGCATTATAGCAGGTTGGGTATACCTTACAATCCTTCTTGCGTGTCGTTTCATTTCCTCGAAGGCGGAACTAAGCCGACATTAGTACAGAGACTGGAAAGAGTCGTATTCGACATATATTTTAGAACTCTCTACTACTTTGTGACACAAAGAAGCGATCAAAATACTCTTGCAAGATATTTCGACGATATACCACCATTGGAAGATTTAGGACGTGAAATAAAATTCTTGCTTTTATATCACAACTTTGTTCTCACAGGGTCTAAATTGTTTCCAGCTAATGTAATAGAAATAGGTGGTTACCATGTACAAGAATCAAAACCATTAACAGGCGTAAGTATATACACATCACTAAATATCCCCTCTCATTTCACTTTGGCTAGATTATTTCTGTTAAGAGTATACTAAACGAGACTGTAATTAAATTTTGAATGAGAAAAAATTAATTAAAATTTTTTAAAATGAAATAGAATGATTTCTTATCCTCAACTTGCGTAATACGCTAGCAACCTGAGTTCGATCCCCGGTGCAAATAAATTTGTTGTTGCAATTTTATAGCTGAACAGACAGACAGTTTCAGAGTTAAATTGAGTTATTATCGTACTAAATCCAAACGCATTATTTGTATTTCTTACAATAAATTCAATCTATAAATTAACTTTTTAAGATTATATTGGTATTCAAACTATTAACGCCTGTTCATTCAGAGTTTCACCGATAAATGTATCTTTTATTACCAGGAATTGAAAAAGTTCGTGGAGGAGGCGAAACATGGAATTATTTATATAAGTTTTGGATCAGTTATCAAAAGTTCCACATTGCCCCGGGACAAACTCGAAGCGGTATTGGAAGCTGTGAGAGAATTGCCTCAAAGATTTATCTGGAAATGGGAGGACAAAACTTTGCTTGTCGACAAAAATAAACTTTATCACGCGAATTGGCTGCCGCAAGTTGATATTTTGGGTACCCACATTTTTTATTCTTATACGATCTTTAAAAATAAACCTAACATTTATTTGCATTTCCGAATTATCGTAGGAATATTACGAAATCAAACTAAATCAGAACGTAAACAAACTCTCATCAAACTATTCTTGAAGTAAATCCTTTCCAATAAAAAATAAATCGTCGAAATCCGTTAGCATAATATTGAGTTATTTGTGACACATTTGTGGCGCACGTACTTGATGCAAATTTAACACTTATATAGATTTCTTATGGATCCCATTTCGAGAATTGGACCAAATTATTAAAAAATGAGACACTTAAAGAAAATAATAACTAAAATTAATAAATAAAGTAACTAGAGCCGTGGTAGCTCAGTGTCCGTGCGGTTGGCTCAAGTTGAGTAGTAAGCTGTTCAGCCCTGTAGTTTTGGGCTCTCAAGAATAAGACTACGAGATTAAGTATCCCCTGCCTGTCGTATAAGGCGACTAAAAGAGGCATCGGGTTCACTGGGCGACAAAGGTGGGGGATTTATCGTCCACTAAGGTGGACCCGGGAAGAAGGCGACATCGGCTGGCCCGTGTAGCCATGCACTATGAGGGCACAGGGACGTGCTCTCCTTGAGCACAATGCAGAGGGGCTCCGGTGCGTTCCACTGGAGATCCCGGACCCCTCGTCATGCACCGAGGAAAGGGCCACCGGGGAGGTTTTAGTGGGTAAAACCCCACATAACCGCCGCCTTCCCCAGAAGGCGGGGTATCTTTGAAGATTTCCTCCCCGTTAACAAAAAAAAAGTTGCGTAGTAAGCTAGCAACCCGAGTTCGATCCCCGATGCCGGTACCAATTAATTTTATGTGCTGATTTACCACGCGCTCGGCGGTGAAGGAAAACATCGTGAGGAAACCTACATGTTTTAGAAAATTTTTCTACGGCATGTGAAGTCTGCCAATCCGCATTAGGGCCGCGTGGCGGACTATGCCCTTATACTCTCTTTACAGAGAAGGCCTGCGCCCAACAGTGGGACATATATAAAGGCTGTAACTTTAACTTTAATCATCAAAATTGGTTCATTGGTTCAGACGAATTACGAACCTCTTCCTTTTGAAGTCAGTTAAAAATTGGTTCATAAAAGATGAAGGTATGACTACATGAACATACAAGACAGACAGGAGAGCTGAGAATCTGCTACATTTTATAGTAGGTTAAATATGTAACATTTCTTAACAAGTTCCACAACAATCAAAATTTGCAGGCCATCCTAAAACACTGGCTTTCCTGTCGCACGCTGGCATGGGGAGTACCACTGAAGCGATTCACTTTGGCGTGCCAGTTGTGGCTATGCCAGTTATTGGCGATCAGCCCTCAAATGCTGCAGCAATTGAAGAGAGCGGTCTAGGAGTGCAGTTGCAAATTAGAGACTTAACTAAGCAAAACTTGGTAGCTGCTTTCAAGAAAGTAATGGAGCCAAGGTGAGAAGGTCTTCAAATCACATTCAAACACAAGTTAGACTTCAAATAAATTGTAAAGGATCCAACATTAAAACTACACGCGGGCGCCATTTTTTGTTCCAAAATTATCATTGTACTAGCGTATACAGCCCGCTTCACGGGTCTAGATTTTGCTTTATTTTATTTAAAAATAAACTTACATCATTAAATATTTCATTCAACTCTCACAACATATTAAATTATTAATTTCTCTTCTCGATGCGGGTGATCATTACCTACACCCATGTACATATCAGTAAATACAATATCATACCCGTAGTAGTAGTAACATTGTAAATAAAAGCTGTATTTGACAGTTCAAAAAGAGGTTTGCTCTGATCGTCACAAAACTTTAAAGGATTACTCGCCAGGTCAATTTGAAGAATACCTGAAAGTTTCATTGAATCGGTCCAGCCGTTTCAGAGCCTTTAAGGATCATACCCACACACTTTCTCTTTTATACATATAGATATATCAGTAGAGAGTGTAAATGTATGTGACGTTTTTAGGTTATGTCAGGATAGACAAATGTGTACTGTGTCGGACGGCCCATCGGGAGGCTGATGAGCGATGTCATGATTGTGGTGCTGTGCCCGAGATGGGCAGCGCAGCGTCACGACTTGACATCCGCCATCGATGGAGTAGACCTGTCGCTTCCGAGCCTCGCACTTGCGATAGTCTCGAGCGACAGGTCTTGTCGGCGGTCGCCTCCTTCTGTGAGACGGTCATATCCCAGAAGGAGGCTGACGAGCGGGTCAGGGAGGGGAGCGCTGAGGCTCCCTCCCTCCGCAGGCGACGAGTCGGGGTGCGCAGGAGACGTTTCAGACGTCTCCTTTCGCCGCCCCCGTAATCCGAAGCGGGGTCAGGATGGAAACCTGGCCCCGGCATGCTTCGGCGTCGTCGGGACTTCTCTGAGTGCCGGAGAAGTCCCCTTTGAGGGTGAAGTCCGGTCTTTGCCGGGACCGGCCGGTCGTTGGGGTGTCCTGTCGCTGACAGATCCGGGACACCCCGCTCATAACGGCTGATGGCATTCGCGGTAGGTTTAGTGGGTATGGGTATGGTATGTGGCAGGCCGAGTCCCACATATCCCTCCGGGCCCACCCAGGGTACCGGAGGATGGTCTAGAAACAGATTCCCCCGCGTAAACAAAAAAAAGGATAGACAAATGTGTACGTTTAAAGAGGGTAGATTGATTATTATTAACATTACTACATGTTGATTAGAATGTAGATATCGATATATACATCTAATATTCAAAGTAGATAATGACAATCAGGGAGTTCGTATCCCCCTTTCATCCGTTTGTTTCCTTATTATTCTAGCAGATTTAGGAATGCGTAGCGTACAAAATATAAGAAATGACAAATAATAAATAAGTTACGTGACTCGGCTGTAATTCACCATTACGGCTCCAGCAGTTAACTCCAGGCGTCGTTGTATTCTTGTCTGCCCAAAGCAGGCCCACACACTTTCACTGCCCAAACACAAGCATCATAAATTCTTTTTTTGTGACGAACTTCACAGATTAGTCAGAGAAGCTGACTTTTACTACTTCACCGGATTGAATTGATTGACACTGCTGTTCGCTAACCCTGAACCTCTATAATAGTAACTCGACACAAGTGTCCCCCAATGAGGGGTAACCTTGAACGGTTATTATGTTACGCGTGAGCGCGTCGGTCAGTTGTTATTTCACGGACACGCATTGCAAGTTACGTCGCTCGCATTTTTTCTCACCTAACGATTTGTAATACCTAACTATATACCGATTTGACATGTTATGTCGGATCGAGTGATGGACAAAGCAACAAACAAATTTAGTTATTGAATACCCGATACTAAGATGTCATTAATATTATGTTGGTACCCTACTTTAGGGTATTTATAATTGTTCGAGGTTCGAATACCGTCTTTGCGCCGTCATAGATAATGTTATGGCGTCTATATGTCTTTCTTCTATCACATTTATGTTTGATGTCGTTAACCCTAAACATAACAATGTATAGCATAACATGCATGTAAAGTAAAGATATAAAATCTCTTTATTTAAATTTCTTATTTAATGGTATTTTTTAATAATTATTCAAATGTTTAATGTCACAATTGTCAGTGTCGTGACATTTATATAAAAGAGATGGAGTTGTAATAAGGACATTAAATGTTGTTTCTCTAAATATTCTAAGGAAACGCAGTCTTTAATTTCATGTATACATATACATGAAAGACTATGTAGACTTCATTATATACATTCCTAATAATGCGATACTCTATGTACGTGTAGCACTGTATAGAATAGTGTACATCTTGGTTTTCCAAAATACGGATATACATTTTTTTCTTCAAAATCAATCTTGCCGCGATAAGGGTTAAGGATTACTCACCTAATCTTTCTCGTAGAATATTATAAATCTATCAATATCTTAATCAACATGCAAGTTTTCATACTTTATAACTTTATTAATATATCACAAAAACAAACATGTTACATATACAGGAGCTCTGTTTCCTGAACTAGGTACAGTGTACCTGTATCTCAGGAGACAGTGCCTTCCAGAGTCACAAACAGTAAGTCCTGCGTACAATAAGTTTTTAATATAAGTTAAGTAAATTATACGATAATTAATAATTAAAAATATATGAAAAAAAAAATGTGCGCAAAAGGAAAAAAGGGAAAGAACTACAGTCATAGTTGAGAAGTTATGCGAATGTGTAGTGTGTGTGTGTGTTTGTGTGAGTGTGTGGTTATCATGAGTTTAATAATATATTTTCAATTTGGGTGTAGTCCTGATTCTGCAACCATTTTAATAACAATCCCTTGAACTTACGACTGTTAAGCCTTGTGGGATATTTAAGGTCGAATGGGATTTTATTATATAACCGTGGTGCAATAGAGATATAGTGGCGTTGTGCAAAGGTGGACTATTACTATTTTTGGAGTTCCTATAGCTGATTATATTAAAACATCTAAAGATAAGGAATTACTTTAATGAGTACTAAATTTCAAATAATGGCTAACGAAAGAAACTATAAAATAAAAAGTAGTTAAATTGTATAAATTGGTTAAAAAAATACATTAAATCGTGTTAAATTGAGTGCGCATGGGAGAAAGAACTATACTTTGGAATTATATAGTCATTAAAATAATTGATTTATATCAACAAAAATTATAACACCGTTACAGATAATACCAATATGATGTTATAAAAACTTAGTTAAATATATATTATTAAAATTAAAACAAATAAAAAGCTGCTTGATGTATTGACAAAAATATATAAATATAGAGTCCAAACACTTTCTACGCATTTGTAGGCAGCTTCGATAAACACAGACTCTGTGCAACAAAATATATCAATGTGCAGTGAGATGGTATTAACAATTAATTGTATACGCAAGAGCTAAATATTATCTCTGCTTAATTTATTGTATAATTTATTAACAGCCACAAAGTATAAACAAAAATTGTGTGATTTGCAACATGAAACTGTTCGCTTGTCTTGCCATCGCGGATACGTGACACTGTGATAAACAGGTCAGTGACCTCATTCGCATTCGGGCGTCATAATGTTGAAATATAAAATAAGTTCTCACGTCCTCAAGTTTTTAACTCTACTGAGGTAGACAGAGACAACTTACGCTTTCCACTTTTCACTAAGAGTAATAATAATAATATAGCCTTATTTATTTCCATATCCAGCAGTATTTTGTAACTTTTTTAATTTTAACAGAGGTAGTGTTTGTTAGTATTGTTAGTGTTTACTTACATTTATATTAGTGTTGTTAAATTTAGCAGCTAGAGGGGACCCCACTTTGGGTAAAGGCCTCCTCCTTTTTTTTCCAGTTTTCCGTGTTCCTGCCTAGAGTCATCCAGTTTCTTTCAACTTTATCTTTTATGTCATCAGACCACCGCTTATAGGGTCTGCCTACATTTCTTTTTCCAATTGGCCCTTTCCATTGTGTTGCCAGTTTGGTCCAGCGTGAGTCGGTGAAGCGTGCTACGTGTCCAGCCCATTGCCACTTTAATTTAAGTGCGTGTGTTAACGCTTCGGTTATTTTTGTTTTTTTCCTTGATTTTGGCGCTTGTTACTTTTTGGATTTTTTTGATTTTAAGGATGCTTATTTCCATTGCGCGTTGAGTAATTCTAATTTTCTGTTTTTATTACGCAATTGTTATTAGTAAGCACGTCTCAAACACAGTTCTTTTCATCGTGATCGCGTAATCTCCTTTTAAAATTTCTTTAAGTGACCAAAACCTTTTCTGTGTTATATTTGCCCTTCTTTCAATTTCTTCATCATTGTTTGAGTTTCTGAAAGATACTTGTTTACCCAGGTATATGTAGTCGTCCACGTAGTCTATAGCCTTGTTTTTTATTTCTATCACTAAGAGTATTAGGTCCTAAATGTGACAGTTGTTAAGTCAAACGCCAAACACAGAGCACAAATTTTTTGTACTTAAAAGACCGTAAGAATTCAAATTTGATAACATTGATGTATTTAAAATTAACTTCATACAACTCTAAGTTATTATGTTTTAACTTTTATATTAATAAACAATGTCAATTATAGAATAGAATAGACAGTCATTTGTTTTATTACACATTAACTAATAGAAAACTAAGATTGCAAGAACAAAGAAAACAATTAATGAAGTCGACGAAAAACAGAGTAAAAGTACAAAGCAAGTCATCATCTCGCAACTATTTCACTGATTTTATATCAGTAACCAGTTTATTTTTTGTTTCGACTCTAAACGTAGTTAAGTCACCTGACGCAGTAGTTTTTGTTCGTTTATATAACGCGAAACCAAAGATCCCAAGGTCGACCAGCTTATTACATAGCTAAGAAATCCTGCAGTCTCAATACTGCGGTGGAACTCGCCTACAAGTTACAATGCTCTCTGTCTAATCTTTAGTCTCAAGATAAATCACTTGTCGTAAATTAAAACTATATATAACTTGTAAATTAGTACTATTTATGTCATTGAATTAATATATACCAGAAAAATAGCGATAAGAAAGAGATAAAACAAACAATTATTAGTATTATAGCGAAATAGGGTGACGAAACAAATATTTTCAATGTCATGTCCGTCGTAAATATAACATATTGTGTCTTTTTGACGATTACATTTAGCAACACTTCACGCCATTAATGTCTGTTTTCACCTAAATTAATAGACAGCCGTTTTTGCTAATTTTTAATTTTTCCGTTTTCTACTTCTTACATATAAAACGATAACCTAAAACATATTTAATCTTTTAACGACTATTGAATGCCCATATGTGTTGTTTTTTATAGTTGTTAAGTGATGCTAGATGTGATCCCAATTGTTTCATACTAAAAGCAAGAACAGTAAATAAACTTTATCTGTATCCCGCGTAGCTTTCCATTCGCAGTCGTTATTGTACCAATCAACGCCGACTAATAATAAATAGAGGAAAAACAAAACGACTTCAAATCAAACTGGACGGATCCAAACAATTACTGTTACGTTATTAAGCGCGGACACTCTCATTTATTTTAGAAGTAACGAATATTTTACTATATCATGCTCTTCCATATTTATGCTCATTGTCCGTATGGAGTACTTACCTGGTCTTGGATTGTCATAAACCTACCAATATCTCACTCCAGGCATTCTTTAATACTATTTTTAGGAGTTCCTTAATAAATCTTTGGAACCCGGAGTCCTATACCAAAAAAATCAGTATAGGACGTAATTGAAACTACACGCTTTCAAACAAAATAAAATCCAAATTATTCCAAAACTAACCGCAACTAACTATCTACAAACAATAAAAATACACAGACGAATACGTATGTACCAGTTAGTGTTCATAAAGACAGTTGCCAAGGTCAATCTGAAAACTAACCTTAATTTTTTCTTCCAGTTTCCGCGCCAACGTAAAACTCGTGTCAAAAGCTTGGCACGACCGGCCAATGACGCCGCTGGATACAGCGATATATTGGACGGAATTTGCAGCACGCTATTCAAATTTCACATTCAGGACCGCAGCTGCCGATGTTCCTTTATATCAGTACATCAATCTTGATATCGCACTTGTCTTCATTATACTATTATTTCTAATATTGGCCGTTGTGAAAATTACAGTTTCGTTTTGTTGTTTTAGAAAAGCCAAACATGTCGACAAAAGTAAAAAACTCAAACGTAAGCAAAATTAAGAAATGACAATTATTCAAACGTGTATAGAAAAATCAATATTTCAACTAGTTTTCTCAAAATTAATTTGTTAAAATAATTTTATAACAGATAAAAAATTTCTGTTACTCTGACTTTTTGTATTGAATAAAAATAGAATCCTATTAAATAAATATACGAGTATATTCGATAAAATTACCCCACAAAGCGAAAGAGAAAATTGGGTAATTAATCGTTTGAGCACATGACGAATTTTAGTAAAAAAATTGTAATAATGAGATGAATGATTTAATCGAATAGAAAAAGAAAAACTTGGGGTCACTAATAGTTACTTAATAGTTTTAACACAAAAAAAATAAGATAATTCGAAACACTCGATAGTGGGTGAACACACGATAAATTTAAGAACGTATGGTGAACGCGTAACTTGGCGGTCATATCGTAAATAAACATAAAACAATTATTTTTAAGATTCGTCAAGTGTCGCTATACGATAAAATTACCAAATAAACTATTGATAAAGTTTTATCGCTGTTTAATTATGATTTTAAATTTCCGAAAACCATTGCATGGGCCTTGATCGTACACTACACAACAGACAGTTACCAAATTATAAGAGCTTCAATTGGAATGCCTTGCTCCAACAGATTACCATTGTTTTTCGAAGTTTGGAAAACTTTTTAGCACGGGAAAAAATTCAACTCCGATGCGGCAGTCCAAAGCGTCTTCTAAGATGTTATTGATGCCAGTCCAAATGGTTTTTTAGTAAGGGGATCAATGAACTACCTATGACATTGCAAAAGTGCATAAATAGCAATCGTGCATACTTTGATTAAATAAATTAAATGACATTATATTTTGTATTGTGTAAAAATGGACTTTAGGTTACTCCCTTACAAAACGCCAATTTCATATGTAAGGACCAAATATATGTTTTAAATTATTAGTTAGTAGATTAATATTTTACTAAAAACACAGGCCTTCAAGAAGTGTTTTCTGTCTGACATTAACACTATGTCAAAGTGATGCATTTTTGATCTATTTTCTACTCCAACACGTTCTATCATGTAACAAGACAAAACATATAATATGCGTCTCATTGCAACAAGGTACGGGCCAGAATCTGAATAAAATAAAACAATATGAATACGTCGAAAATTCCACTTCCTTGACAGATATAAAGGTAACTTGGGTCATATTTACTATTAAGACTTTATCCTATTTTTGAAAAATTAGTGTAGCCATCACAACTGTTTCAGTCCGACGCCACAAAAATTATTATATAATGGAAGAAATAGTCGATATTTTGATAGAATAATTCAGTGATGATTTTGTAGAACCTAAGTAGGTTATAAGGTTAAAGTGGGAGCTCAGGTTACGCCATAACCTTATACTTCAAGGGCACAGAATAATATTGTGTGATTATTTAAAAAAAATATATTAATCTTTTCAAATTCTTTTTTTCTAAACGTGACCAATACATTTACGTTACATTTGATAATTATTTTAAAAAACAGGTTAATATTTTTCCTAAGCCACATAATTAACCTTTATTCGCGCTATTACTATCGGCTGGTCTAATGGTCTGGTTTAGCCTAACCGCTTTACTACATCAACTACAGTACGTCAATATCTTGACGTCCTAATTTAGTGCCTACATAGTGAATACCTTATAACACTATTTTTTCTGTAAAAAATAATAGATGCAGTAATATTCCATGAACCTTCCTGCAATATCATTTTACGCGTACTTAGACTCCATATCTGTTAATCAAATAAGTATACAATATGCTATATGACTCAAAACAAGAAGTTCAAGAATAACATGCCAAAGGACATGAGTAAAGGTGAAAGAAAACGTGACCAAAATCAAAACAGGTTAGCTTCGGTGGTTTGAACATGTAGAAAAGTTGAGTTAGCAGGGGCATACTGTTTCAGCCCTGTAGTTCTGGGCTCTCAAGAATAAGACTACGGTATCCCCTGTCGTACAAGGCGACTAAAAGGGGCCTCGGGTTCACTGGGCGACAAGGGTGGGGGCCTGAGTCGTTCACCAAAGTGGACCCGGGAAGAAGGCGACATCGGCTGGTCCGTGTCGCCTTGCGCTGCGAGGGCACAGGGGGGGAGGGAGTAACCTCCCCCCCCCCGGGACGTGCTGTCCTTGAGCACAGTGCAGAGGGGCTCCGGTGCGTTCCACTGGAGATCCCGGAGCCCCTCGTCATGCACCGAGGAAAGGGCCACCGGGGAGGTTTTAGTGGGTAAGAACCCCCACATAACCGCCGCCTTCCCCCCAGAAGGCGGGGTATCTTTCTGAAGATTTCCTCCCCGTCAAAAAAAAAAGGGTATACTATTTACTTGCGCGTAGTATTGGCGGTACGGGATCGTAAAACAATGTAATATAAAATTTAATTCACACCAACTTGATGGTTTTGATTCCACTGCTGTAAGCTTTTCTTTGTAAATCCAACGTAAACGGTTTTGTGAATTCAATACAGTTAACGATACGACTGTTCACCATCAATAAATTAGGCTAACTCCTTTAACAACACTCCTTGTTCAAGGGCAGCGAAGACCATCTTACGTCAGATGAGCCGATTTTTCTTATAATTGATCGGTATTGCTAAGTTAAGATCTTTTTGCACAAGTATAAATACTTATAAATATTACAAATATACTTGATCTAAAGAAGATCCAAACACTATTACTTTTAAATAAACTGGTTTTCATAAATAAAAAGTTTATTATTTAATTATTGTCAGCCTAAAAGCGTCTACAATTTCACCGAGTTATGTGACTCGGTTATTAAAGCGCTCAGCCTAAACCTCTATTATAAGATGAATGTGGGATACACTCAGGGGACATCCGAACCACAGCTCAATCAGATCTTTTATATGAACAAAAAGTTTAATTAAATTAAACGGTATGTCAAATCAATATTCCAAATATAGAACTTACCGTTACCGTTACAAATATATAATTTTGCCAATAATTTTTTGTAGAATTTTTTTTTTCGTATGTCGTGTAAGCGTTGATCAATTTTTCAGATCTGTTAATAAAATGGCATGTTGTTGTAAACCTCCTCATTGTAAGTACACCATTTATTTTTATAAATATAAATTAAAAATAGCTTACAATTGCGATAATAACCTAACAGAGTAGACACTCTATCAGAGTACTACTCTATTAGGTTAACATGGGGGTTCTTTAGGACTGATTCCCGCTGTTAGCACTGAGAATTTCAACATCACCCTGTTCACTTCTTAGAAAGTCTAGCCTTAACCTGAAGTTAAGAGGTAACCTCAGAAATAAATGCTTGAGCCAAGCAACTTGAGGTGCCTCATTAAAAGGAATCGCGTTTCCACCACAATTTTAATTAAATGTTTCGATAAAATTACTAAAATATCTCTGGGATCTCCATAACATCCTAAAGTCGAATACTGAGCCATTACTACGTTATAACTGCTTACCTAATGCATTTTTGTACCATCAGCAAATAAAGCATCGGTGAGTTGTTTGGGTCATTGCGATTTGCCAAAGCACCGATGTTTAAACAAGGAAGACGTAAAATCAGGCCCTGTGCCCAAGAACATGGGATGGCATTATACTGCAAAAAACGCGCCAGAACATCAGGTGAGTAGAGTACAACAAATGTTCAACGTTGTTTTGGATATAGAAAACATTATAGCACTAATGTTGTTTTTCGAGGATGCGATAGCCTCAGTCCTTAGTTCTGAATAAAAAAAATCGTATTATATTGAAAGGGGCAAAAGAGCATATTCACCTGGATCTCAAGGAAATAAAATGGGATCCATATTTGTCTCTGTGATAGCAACAACTATCAATTTTTGTTGGTTGTGATATTCTGCTAGTTTTATCACTATGGCATGGTTATTAGGCTAGGGAAAATTCTTGTTCAAATGGAAGTCCAGGACCCCATGGGTTAATTTAGCTTACTGTGATACTCTTGTCTGTAAGCCCCACTATAATGTTTTTATGTAAAACTTACTTAAATAAGATAAATTTCAGCTACGCTGCGGCTGGCGCCCAGGCCACATTTCATGTTCTGTTCTCAAAACAATTGAACGACACAACTGCATTAAGACTGGCATATGCTCGCCTTGTCCATTCCCTTGTACACGACCTCCCTGCATGAAGCCTTGTTGCATGCCTCCAAAGTATGTACCAGTCTGTGCATCGCCAAGCTCTTGCTGCAAACCACCGATTTGCGGACAACCTCTAATTAGAATCGTCAGGCATGGAGGGCAATACAATATTTGCACAAAACCCTCAAAAATCAGCAATGCACCGTCAGGTCCTTACCCATTGAAATATGTCCTCAATACTGCTGAAGACACAGTTGGCGAGAGCAGCACCGTAAAATATAGCGTCGAGGCGAAGTTCAATGACTACCTTTTTGATTACACAAGCTCACAGTCATCTTTCGTGCTGGACTTTTCACCGCCAAATCAAAAATGTTACAAAATATGTCCAAAGAAAAGTGTTCCTTGCCTACAATGTGAGACTTACAAATGTCTTCAGTAATAAATTTACATTTCTATTTACTACATTCTTGACATTTTCTATATTTTATAAATATATTCTTTATATTAAATAATTGTTTCATATTTTTTTATTACAAAAAAATTAATTCCTTAACCTTTACTTGATTTTTAATACATTGCTTACAGATTCTACCTAATATAAGAAATGAATTTGTATTTAAGTATAATTTACTTATTAAACAATATAATTCATCTTTATTTTAAGTTTTTTACATAAGAGAAGGAAACAGTTGTCACCACTGCCCGTAAGCTGCCTCATCATTTCTAGTGCTTCTAGAGTTGTAGTTTCTTTGCTACGTTTGTGAAAAGGATGTTTTTTCTCATAATTATTTCTACCATACATAGGGCACAAATTTTAGCATATTATTTTATGTATTAGAATGCTTTTAATGGATTTATTGATATAAGCTACATAACATTTGAATATGCTGTTGTCAGATTATAAGTATATATATGCAAATCTAATAAGATTTTTACTAGTTGTAAATATGTACATAACAATATTCAAAATATAATCTTAAATACAGTAACCTCTCCACATGTTCATAATATTACTAAAGAAAAAGAGAATTCCCCAATAAGAATAATTGGTTATAATCAATAGAGAACTCAAAAGACAGGTTTTATTCAACAACCACTATATTTGTTAACATTTGAAATAAGAGCCTAAAATAAAAATACATAAATAAAATAATGTATTAACTAACTAGGATTACCCGATTTTTGAGCCAATGCTAACATATTCTCATTAGCAATCATTTGGAACTCGTGGAACCTTTGAGATACTCTCTGATTCATTCTTAAATATTTTTCCATGCAATTTAGTGTACATTTCTCCTGAAAGTTCAAAAAATTCAAAGTAAAGACACGATATCTGATGATTTTTAATCGAATTTAAAAAGGAGTATATGAAGACCTTTCACTATTAGGGCAATTAGCATTTATCTGCATTATAAGGTTCAGTTTAATGTAGTTTGTTTACCTCTGTCGGCCTTAGAGTCCTCGAGGTAAAGTCATGAACACAGTCATTGAAACATAATTCTGACAATTTATTGTACTGTACGAGAAAATCTTTGAACTGCAATAATAAAAATAACATAATTATTAGTAATCTGTAGTAAAGAATGCAAAAGTAAAGGAAGTTTAGGTTTCTACCGTTTTAATTTGATCAGCTTCACTCATTTCAGCCGCCATTTTTGGCGAATATATTTGAACCGATTTTTATATTAGAACTAAGTGTTAAGTTTAACAATAATATGTTAGTTTTATTAAAAATAGGATCAATAAAATATATTTACTAGTTTGAGGTTAATTTTACTTTTTTACTAACCATAGACATTTACTAGAGTCAGAGAGAAATATAAAATCAATTTGGCTTTTAAATTAAGCACACAGACTGCATGAAAATAGTTAATCCATTATTTTAATATATTAATCTTGATATTAATTTATGGGGTAGCTACCGTTTTTTGCAAAAACAACCGAAGGGATAATCATCATGGTTATATTACCACTTATATTACTATAAGTAGACACAGTAGTACACCAAAAAGTTTCCGTTTACCTTTAAGAATTTAATATAAAAATTATTCATTATTTACTATAATAATACAGCCATTAATATGCTGGCGTTTTTAACTACAGAAGGGATCGTAATTTTTGCTTACGTTTACCATTATTCAGCAAAGCGTACTTTTCGGTTATTAGTCTGCGACGCACTTGAATTAACTGTTTCGCTTAAAGTAGCTAAACAATCCTCTAAGGTTATATTTTTGGGTATTTTAATATATTTTTCCGTCCGGTCTGCGATATACATCAAGAGTAAATTTACATAAAATTGTATTACTAGTTGCTACTTACTTTTAATATTGTAATTGTAAAAGTACTTTTTGCAGCTGATTACCCTTACCATATCAGCAAGTATGAACAATATTGTTCAGAACAATACATATTACAAAGAGACCCTCGTGTCGAGTTACTAACAATAGAAGTTCAGGCTAAGTTCTCGATCCGATGAAGCAATAAAAGTCAGTTTCTCTAGCTAATCTGTGTAGTAGTTAATCACAAAAAAATAGAAAAAAATGGCGCGGGGACTCATGGGGGGGATCATCTAACTTACATTTTCATCTTAGAAAAAAAAATTACATTCACGAGATTACGAGAGTTCAAGTTTGAAGTCAAATCGGACGGATTTTAGCAACAATTCCATTTTAACAAAGTAGTGTACTTTCTTTTTCGGACATAATTGTCTCTCTAGAGTCTATGAAAACCATACAGTGCGTTTGTATATGCTGAAGTCTGAAACTAATGAAAACTCAAGCGTCAATTTGACAGATGTTTATTTGACAAGCGTGTGTATTTATTCACTTTTAAGTGTATTTTTTATAGAAAATGAACGAAAATGAGGACGAAGTTACAACTTTTTGTGATTCTACGGTAATATTTTTTAATAGTGAACGCAAATATTTCATAACATTTTTTATACCACAGTTCTCATGAGGTAATCAATCAAAAATCAACTTCCAGTCAGCATTGGTGGAGGGTTGTCGTTTGCCAGTTCGTATGCAAGGCGGCGATGATTGGCCTCTAGCGGAAATTATAAGTATTAAAGAAATAAGAGGACAAAGAGGCTATTACGTTCACTATGTTGACTGTAAGTATTAACATAATATTTATTCCATAAAAAAATTACATACATAATATTATAAACGTTTCCAAATAAGTATAAATAGTGAACCATCGCTGTGACTGACATTATATTAATTAAATAGCGATAGCAACAATGTCAATTGGCACATTTGACATCTCAATGTTATATATTTGAACTCTGTGAGCCGCAGGCTTGTTTAACCATATTTTAGTAAAAAAATCTTTATTAATATGCATTTCTCTTGTTCGTTCTTAGCTATATATGTATATTATCTTTAAAATTTTAGTCAACAAACGATTGGATGAGTGGGTTGGAGAGTCATGGCTGGATACACGGAAAGTTCAATTTCCACGAAGAGACGGTGCTCCTTCTGGTGGCACCACCACGCCGAAAAAAACGCATATTGGATCAGGAGGTGGCATAATGCCTCATTTTATTAGTATGTGTGTTTTGCTTATTTAGTATCACAGTTGCGGTATGGCCCAACTTCCAAAAAAAATATTATAATAATCAATTTTTTTATTTTCATTTAAAAAAAGTCATCATAAAATGCTAGTTCTGTGTTTACAATTTATAAAAAATATATATGTATATAATGCACTTGTTTTATGGTACATACTTATTACAATTTTAGTGTAATGATCCTACTTTTATGTGAATGTTTATCTAGAATCCTTCATAGTTCCCTTACAAGCATGGTAAATTAAATGTAAAAATTTTAGTTTTGTTCTTGAAATACAGCTATAATATTTAGAGTTATTTTGATTAAACATATACAATATTCAATTACAACTTCTGTATGCTTAATTTATATAAGTAAATAAGAAATGACTTTTATGGTAAATAATATTATAAATATATGAAAGACTAATAAGAGGGTTCTTCTAATATATAACAAGCTCTTATTTCAGCAAGCCAAATTGTTGCCGCTTGAACGGTACTTGGTCGAGTGAAATTACTGTACTAACTTATATTGAGATGAGCAAAAATATTTTTTATGGACAGCTGAGATCTTAGCTCAGTAACTTAGCACAATGATTCCTGAGTGTGAATCTCCTCTATATAAATTGGCCCTATTGGATTACAATGTGGTGCTGGGTATATAAAAATCCTAGCTGGCATTATTGTATTATAGTTGGGGCATTTAACTTTGCCAGTTTGTGCAAAAAAAAGGTCATGCCACAATGGTCTAAAATCAGATATAGTGTAAGACTAGCATAATTGCTTGTTAGTTAAGTTGTAGGTCTCTGCAGCAGCTTTTGCTGTTGCATGAGTGGAGTGGATTGATAAAGTATTATAACCATTCAGCGTGAAGTGGAAGTATATTATACTTTGTCGTAACATGTGCAATACCAATGGCCTGACACTTCATAAAAAACTTGGTGCATCTGAAATACTGCTGATAACTGTTCATAGGAAGTGGGGATCACTTATTATAAGATTCTACTGCAAAAATCGTAATATGCAGATTGTTCCTCAGGGGTACATGGACTATATTCCTTTATTGCTATTGTGTAATTTAATAAATTTGATAAATAATGCTTTATTTAAAAAAAAAAGCAGAACCTGTGACAAGCATGTATATGTTAACATGGTACAATACTATTGTAAAATAAAAATGTTAATTTATGCTATTCATTGTCATATAAAAGATCAAAATTTAATCCTACCTTTTAAATTTTGTTGGCAGATGATATTGTCTGCCCTGAACCCCAGAAGTCTCTTAATTACCTCAGAGATACTAGCGCAAAACAACAACTTCAACCTAAAATACCTGAAAAAATCCATAATAGCAATGCCCTCAATGGTTCCGCGCAAAAATACACACCCGGTATGTTTTATTTACTTTGAAATTGACTATCTAAGCAAATGGACATACAGTTCATGTATAAACTAACTCTAAGTAATTATCAAGCTTGTTACTAATTTTTATAATTGTTTTCTTTGTATATGTACTTAAGATTTGAATGAATTCTAAAATTAACAACATGTCATGTAACATGCTAAAAGATAATTATTTTTATTCAAATAGTACATATGTAATGAAAGATAATTTTATTTATTTAAAAATTTTTAGTAGGTTGTAAAGAATCAGCCCTGTAGTTCTGGGCTCTCAAGAATAAGACTACGGTATCCCCTGCCTGTCGTAGAAGGCGACTGAAAGGGGCCTCGGGTTCACTGGGCGACAAGGGTGGGGGGCCTTTGTCGTCCGCCAAGGTGGACCCGGGAAGAAGACGACATCGGCTGGCCCGTGTCGCCTTGCACTGAGATGGCACAGGGGGGAAAGGGAGTAACCTCCCCACTGGGAAGTGCTCTCCTTGAGCACAGTGCAGAGGGGCTCCGGTCACCATGCACCGAGGAAGGGCCACCGGAGAGGTTTTAGTGGGTAAAAACCCCACATAACCGCTGCCTTCCCCCCAGAAGGCGGGGTTAATTAATAATAATGTATAAAAACTACACAATGAGAGAAAAAATGGTCTAGAAAGATGATATTATATTGGTTTGGGCTTTGAAACATTTTGTAAATAAAGAAAGAAGGAACTAGTAACAGTATTGGGGTGGACTGTGGCACTTCAGTCAGATTGGTGCTATAATAAAGGTGATATTGAGAGATTTATTCTTAGACATTTGGACTTGAATGAAGCAAATTAAGTTGACATTTGCCTACTCCTTTGGTCTTTTCTTTTAATTGTCTGGTGGTCACAAGCATGTTTTATAAGTCCTAATATTGTCACATTATGTATAGTTGTTGTAAGTTTTTACTAACCATTCTAAATAAGCTTAAGCTTGTGCTAAGAGATTGTTCATAAATAATTGAATAGTTGGTTCGAACCTACGACCTCACGTTAACGCTTGCACCCTAAACCATTAATATCATCCTAATTATATTAGCTCTATTAACATACTAATGTTATATATTTTGTTGCTTCTATAAACTAGAATATGCAAAAAGGTATAAGACTATAATAACACTTAAACCTTTGTTTTCAATTAGATATAACTTTAAACTTAGTGTATGCAACAAAACTAGTCAAGTCAGTCAAGTGATGTCCTGCATGTCCATTTAATAACAATACAATTAAAAATAGGATTTTAATAATTCCTGTTGATTCCCACAAGTTTACACCAACTCACAGATGTACATATGTTTTCCCAGTATTTGTTACTTCTACGTAATAAATATCCTTGCTTTGAAACTGTTATCTCTGTCCATTACTTCGAAGTACGAGCTTGAGTTATATTGTTATTTATTTTGCATGATAACAATTATTCAATTTATGAACTTGCATTATATTAAAAGCTCTCACATCCTTTTAACCTCAGCAGGGTAGGCAGAGACAGCTTTCGCTGAAGACTTGTCGCCTTAAATCTATTTTATTAAATAAAAACTGATTTTATAAATTTCTTTAAAGAATTTATCACTTCCTTACTTAATAACTCTTACATTGTGAATATAATACTTATTATATAACATTTCCTCAAACAAAGATTCATATTTTGATTCTATGTTTGTGTCCCGCAAACTTTTCATAACGTTACATCCAGCCGTCACAGTGGAGCCACGCCAGTTGATATCCAGGCCGGCCAGCCCGACCCTCGTCCATGAGTCCAACACCCTGGTTAACGGAGGCGCGGTTCTTGCCGCCGCACTACAAAAGAAGATTAACAGGAAACGAAAAGCCAATTCACTTGATAATGAGGTATGGAATAATATAATAAAGTGTACCACTGCAAATATCAGCACTGTGGCATCCTCGACAGCATATACTGAGACGGTGTCCAATGTTGGCCTCATGTTCTATATCCTATTTGTCCGTTTTTTTTATTTATTTTTGTCTTTTTAAATGTTTCATATTTTGTTTGTAATGTATTCAAATGATGCCAATAAAGAATATGTCTATGTCTAATAATGGAAATTAATTTTAACGGGCTTTAAAAAGAAGGACGTGTTTCTCAATTATTATTCGGTATGATTTTTTTAAATTTGTTACCTCAAAACTTTCGATTGGGTGAACCAATTTTGATGTTTCTTTTTTTATTTCAAACCTAGTGCTTCCCGTTTGGTCTCAATTTGGTCCAATTCTGCTAATGGCATCCATGAGAAAATCATATATGTGTTTAATTTGCATCAAGTATATGCAGTACAAATGGACGAATAACTCAATATCACGCCAACTGATTTCGATGATTCATTTTTTATTGGAAAGACTTTCACTTCAATAGACTACTATTCTACCAGTTTAATTCTTGCCACAATTTGGAAATACAAAGGCGTTTCATTTGTTTTGAAGTCGTTTTTTTTTGTTTTTACTCGTAAAAATACTTTTATTCTTGTAAATTAGTCCGTTCTCGTAGGAACCACCATTACAAGACTCGTTGGACGGTGGGGATACGGTCGCAAGTGGTGCCGCCACACCGACGGCCAGGCCGCGGCAGTCCGGCAGCCTGGTGGCGCACGGGCACGATGATCTCGTGACGCGGATGAAGAACATCGAAATGATAGAGCTCGGCCGGCATAGGATACGACCGTGGTACTTCGCGCCTTATCCTCAGGTGAGAAATCCATTGCTATCAGACACTGCAGAATCTGTTTGTGCGACGAGATATCTTCACCATTATCCACTGCCACATCCTAAACCTTTAAGCTATTGACGATCAAATTGAGAATTAAAAAACGTTATGTGTAATATCTATGGATTACAAATAGCATGTCCCACTGACTGCACATATAAAGAGCAATAAATATATAATGTCTGGATTTTATTAATTATATTAATTTATTTATTTTAATTTCTCTTACAGGAAATGGTCAACTTACCTTGTATCTACATATGTGAATTCTGTTTGAAATATAGAAAAAGTAAAAAGTGTCTTGAAAGACATCTAGTGAGTATTATTATAATTTCATTATTTAATATTTATTAAACAATTACATATTTTATAAAACTTGCTGTTGATTTTCCTATAAATAAATTATACACTAAGTCTACGTCGGTTAACATTTTTTCTAATTCACCGCACCTTAGCTTAAGCTTAGTTGGAATGGTTAACAAGATTGTTAGTAATATTTCTGAAAAAAAAAAAGAAATATTGCTAGATTTCTTTTTAAAAAAAAAAAATTGTGCAGTAATTTTGGCTAATTTAATTAATTTATTACTGATTTTTCTATTTCTTTATAATTAAAAAAAATATTTTTGTAACTATTAATTATTAAATCGTTACGTTTCTTTCTGTTGTTGGAAAGTGTGTTTTTATTAACTGACAGCATTAAATAGTTTTGTTATAACTAAAACTAGAAATATAACTTAACTATACATATAAAACAATATATAATACTACCTAAAAAGAAAAATTATACAATATAATAGGTATTTTACAAAATATTTACAAAAACATTTTTTATCTTTATTTTCTTCACCTTTCATCCGTAAATGTGATTTTTTCTAGATTAAGTGTAAGCTAAAACATCCACCCGGCAACGAGATATACCGTAAGGGTAGCATTTCATTTTTCGAAATCGACGGTAGGAAGAATAAATGCTACGCGCAAAACCTCTGCCTACTGGCGAAGCTATTTTTAGACCATAAGACTTTGTACTACGATACGGACCCCTTCTTGTTCTATGTTATGACGGAATTTGACGCTAGAGGTAAGTTTTGAGGTAAGATTCCAGAGATACATTCTGTAAAGTCGGAGCTAACGTGGACTGGATCCTTTTGGCGGTGAATAAACATGATTATATATCAAATAACTGGTGTGGTTTCTGCCAATGCAGTGGTTTCTGCTAGTGAGAGTGGGCCGGTATGATTGGGGAAATACCACCACCTTACAGGATATGGGCATATTTATATAATTTATACATATAAATAAATTGGACTGTCTGTTTATAATTGTGTATGCATATGAATGTATATACAGTATATATAACAAAATAACCTTTTGACAATTTTTGTCTGTGTGTTTGGTAAACTCTAAAAAAGGCTATACTGATTTGGATGGGACTTTCACTGCCAGATAGCTAATGTTTATTACACTTAGGCTACTTATTTTAAAAACCAAATCGCAGCTAGTCAGTGCATATAAATAAATTGGACTGTCTGTTTATAATTGTGTATGCTTATGAATGTATATACAGTATATATAACAAAATAACATTTTGACAATTATTGTCTGTGTGTTTGTTCCGGGTAAACTCTGGAATGGATGAACCGATTTTAATGAGACTTTCACTGGCAGATAGCCGATTTAGTAGGGAGTAACTACTTTCAAGACTAAATTTATCCCGCTCTTTTAAATTTTTATGGTTCACAGGATTTCACATAGTTGGTTATTTTTCAAAAGAAAAAGAGAGCACAGAGGACTACAATGTAGCTTGTATTTTAACTTTACCTCCATACCAAAGAAAGGGATATGGAAAACTTCTCATAGAATTTAGTGAGTACATTATAATTTATTTGATTTTAACTAACACACAACATAAACATGGGGCCTCCATGTCAGCTACTACAATTGATACAAAACAGTAACACTAATGAGAACATACTTGTCCATTTCTCCTAGTTCAGTAGTAATGTAAGAATCCGAAATTATCATGCTGGACGTCGTGAAAGCGGACATGATAGAGAACAATCTCACAAGGGAGAATGCCAAAGGCCAGGCAAAGTGGAGTAGACTTAATGGGAAATTGGACCCTGGTAGTAGGGTAATCGTTAGGAAAACAAAGAGAAATCTGAAAATATAGCTTAGTCACTAGGATTTGTATTTTTAAAATTAATTATCAATTTGAAAAAATATTAATTAATATGATTAAGGTAAACAGTTTTTATTTCAACACTTTTTTTTTATTTTAAAAGTATTTACTTTTTTATTTGTTTAATTTTAAACATTACCCTAAAGTGTAAATTTTTTTGAGAATGAAGAATCTGAAAAGATTGCTTAGTCACTAGGAATTTAGTTTTTATATTAATTATTAATTTACAAAAATCATATCAATTGATAATTAATTTGAATAGGTTATGAACTGTCAAAGTTCGAGGGCAAAACGGGATCACCGGAGAAACCTTTGTCGGACCTCGGACTGTTATCGTACAGAAGTTACTGGGCGCAGACCATACTGGATATACTGATGAATGTGAAAGCGGTTGGGGATAATGAAAAACCCATCATTACCATAAAGTGAGTCTTTAAATGTTCATATTGTTTAATGTTTTCTTTCAGCATCAGTTGACAGCAACCACTGTTGGGAAATATGCTTTTTAACCTACTACAAAAAGTAGATTCTCAATTGATCTATCTTTTTTGTCTGAGCACATGATCGATATATATATATATATATATTGTTTTTTTATACTTTTTTAGGCGCGTTATGAAAAAATTGTGCTTATATACTTCTTCAAGTATTGTTATATATGTATTTGAGATAACTTACTGTATCTATTATTTATTGATATAAATTAAAATATTGTTATTTTATATAATATTTAATTTTTCAAGTTTAAACTCTGAACTTTATTGGCTATGTTGACTATCCTTTTATTCTATATATATATTATTGTAATTAATTATTTGCATGCAGTTAAAAACTATTTTTAATGATGCCAAAGAAGTATACCTTTTTTATTTGTATGAAATGGATTACATTGTATTCATGTAGGTCCCATACTTATATACATCCTTGAGGTGAGCCCGAGATGGGCGGCGCGGCGTCACGATCTGGCATCTGCCATCGGTGGAGTGAACCTGTCGCTCCCAAGCTTCGTTCGCGCGATGCTCGCGAATGATAGGTCTTGGACGGCAGTGGCCTCCTTCTGCGAAACAGTCATGTCCCAGAAGGAGGCCGACGCGGGGGGTGTAGGAGGCGATACCAACGCCTTCTCTCGGTGCCCCCGTAATCCGAAGGGGGGCCAGCCTGGGTACCTGACCCCGAATGCTTTGGCGCCATCAGGACTTCTCTAATTGCCGGAGAAGTCCCCTTTAGAGTCTTCCTCTATATATATGTATATATAGTCCGGTCTTTGCCGGGACCGGCCGGTCGTTGGGGTGCCCTGTCGCTTACAGATCCGGGGCACTCCAATTATAAAGGCTGATGGCATTCACGGAAGGTTTAGAGGGTTGGGGTCGCCCAGACCGACAGGTAAACAGAATTCCCCACGTAAATAAAAAAGGTCCCATGTTTGTTTATATTGTTGCTATATGACATCGGAATGCAAAAATATAAAATACTAAAAGTTAATAAGAATGTGTTAATTGACGTAAGTTTATGGCAATCTAAGACTATTTTTAACAACGAGCAGAGCAGATCGAATGTGGAAGAAGTAAGAGTTTTTAATTGACGCTAAAAATTATAATGTTTACATTTACGTCCTCGTGATAATTAATTAAAAGTCCAATTTAAATCACGTTAAAATCGTTGGTATTTTTATTCATATTGCGACATTTTTCTATATTTTCTTACTATTCCAGTGAAATTTGCGAATTGACGAGTATAAAGAAAGAGGACGTGATAAGCACATTGCAGAATTTGAACCTAATCAACTACTATAAGGGACAGTACATAATCTCAGTGAATCAGGTAACCTGTAACATTTATCTGGTCTAGTAGCGTGAAAGATGTTATTATCCCCCGATCTGATATTTCTTTTACCGCACAAGGAAATGGTTCAGCAACACGAGAAAGCAATGGAGAAAAATGGTTGCGCATCGACCCCAAATGTCTGCATTGGACGCCCAAGGACTGGTCCAAGCGGGCGAAATGGTAAGACTTTGTGATATTATATATATAAACTATACATATCATTTAATAAAACTAGTTTTGACGGATGTTAGGAAATCCGTACAAAATAGTTTAAATTATTACATTTTCGCTTAAGCATATTAAATCATATCTTATTATACTATTTTCTTTTGCCATATTGATAGGAATGCAAAGATGTAACAATATCGAAATTTGTATCACAGTCAATATATCGGTATTTTTATCGATTGGTATTTGTCGAGTTTATATCGACATTTGTATTGGAATCGATTTAAATATTCATAAAGGAGCATATTGATAGGAATGTAAAATTGTAACAATACCGATATTTGTATCACAGCCAATATATTGGTATTTTTATGGATTGGTATGTTTATATCGATATTTGTATTGGAATCGATTTAACTATTCATAAAGGAGCCAATGTCGATGGTAATAATTCTATATGCCGATGCCTGGTATTCTAAAAAATCTAGTGATGATCGCGGTTTTGAAATCCCAGTCGGCTTTGTATCATTTAAATATGAATTGACATTTTTTGGTTTTTTAAGTACAAAAAAATCACTGAAAAAATTGTGCCCGATAAATAGCGATGAGCTCACCGCTGTTACATATGGGTTCTAGCTTTGTGAAAATCGGACAGCAGAAGCTGTCTATGTCTACCCCAGTAAAGATAAACGGCGTAGGAGCATTTTTATACTAATTCATGGGACTTGGAACTCCTTTTGTTTCCGCAGTACCTAGATGCGGAAATAGAAATGATAATAAACATTTTGCACAGTATATTTAAAATGAAATAGTATTGCCATATAAAATTAAACTTATTTATTTTATAAAGGTTATAAAAATCGATATTGTTGATAACTTTGCAGCCTATTAAATAAAGGAAAATACTTTTTATTTCAACTATTTTTTCTTTCCCATGCTTACAGTCCTTTTATGTTTGTTTATTTTATTTTAAACATATCCCTAAAGTGTTTAATTTCTTTTCTTTTGTCGCCAGCGTTTGAAGTGTTTCGGAGATGCGAGCTATCTAACTCTGGCTTCCGACACGTACGCCATTTTGTTCATTTCGTATCTAACATCTTTTTTAACGTATTATTTTCAGCTTTTTCACAACTAACACACATTGATAACACATCGCTGCCTCTAATTAGGTTGTATGGTGAATTTTCTATTTGTTATAATGGTGCGACATGTATACTCACTTGAATCAAAATGGCTGTCTGTTGCTATGTTCATCTACCACCTATCATTTAGAGCAGAAGTTCCTAACCTCGATTCGTATGTGCTCGCCACTATTCGACACAGGCTGTTTTTTCTTAAACATTAATTAAAAATGTGAATTATTACTACGTTTTGTAAATACATTTCTCTGGGTGTATGCAATTTGAATAATAATTTTATTATTTTAAAACATTTTTGTTTATTATTTATTAATAAATTATGAATATAAGAAAATAAATGATGGGAAAATGAGAAGTTATGGAAGGAGTTGGTCGATTAAAACCGCCGAGACCGATTTAGAGTAATCTAGTAAAAAAAAACCGTTAGATTTTTTAAATCTTACATTTATGAAGAAATTATTTGAATCATGGTAGATTGGTTTCAGCTAAAAATCTCAAGTCACTGCTGTAATATTACTAAAAAAAATTTGGCATGAAATCATTTTTTTTTTAATTCTGTAATCTGTAATTTTTTGCTTTTGGTCATTTGCATTTCACTTCGCGCCTCCACCATTCAATTGAGAATTGAAGTCGCTTTATTAACCATATCCTTATATGTAAATTAATTTTTACAAATTATATAGTCTGTTTATTTCAGCATGAGTTTCCTATTCAGAGAACTAATGATGAATGTCACTTCTTATCTTATGGAAGGGTACACTTTGAAAATGCTTACCACAACAATCATATTATAGAGAGCTTTTACTAAACATACATAGCCACTAAAGCTGAAAGGTTTAAAAAAAACTAAGAGATTATTAATCAACATTTAACTATATATAGTTAGCGGCAAATAATTCTAGCGCTGACCATTAAAGCGCGAATCGAAGTCGAAAATAAGGTATGACAGGGGAGTGAAGTGGCTCTCCCGGTATACAGTCGCGATCTGTTTTATGTTAATTTTGAGTTATTTTAAATAGTGAATATGCCCAGTAAAAAGTAAAAACAAAAACACTTTATTTGAAATTAGTAGAAATGAATTGCGTGCGCGGCTGTATACATGCGCAGCTATTCCACGTTTCGCTCCAGCCTGAGTTATTTGCCTCCAACACTACTAACATTGAACTGGAACTGCTGTACTCAACCTTTGTTATTGGCCCATCTGAAGTAACAAATTTACAAAACAGCGACAAATCAGATCTTGATAAAGTTTTGAAAGTGTTCACGGTAACAAAAATCGCATTAAAACATAACTACATCGTTTTAATTAAGACCTAAATAATTATTGCTTGCGGCCCTCGACACCATGACTGAAACGTGTTTGTCGCCCCTATAAAAAAAAGGTTGAATATGGATGAACTAGAAGCTTTTGTGTTCATATTATATTTTCCACACATCACTATGTATATTATGGGAAAGCAAACATAATTATCTTCACAAGTTCATTTTAAGCAAGTGCAAGCACTCAAAGGCTTACTTAAATTTGCAGGTAGTATGGTTGGACGTGCATATCGCATTGCCACATCAAACCTGTTTGAAAAATGCAGGAAACAACTTCGCTCATATTAAAAAGTTTAAATATCATGTGTTCCAAGTAAAACTGTAATGGATTATTATAGGAATAAATATGCTGTAATTGATGTCTGTGTAGGTTTGTGTCAGTTTATTCGCTCAGTCGTATTATTGTTACATAGGTACATAGCCAATAGATCAACATTTGTGTAAATATTTATTGTGATATTAAATAATATCGTCATTGTGATACTGTTGTTTCATTTATATATCTCTACTTCTACTCGTTCTTCCCATAATAATTCAATAATATAAAAAATATTGCTAGCTTTCTTGAAAAAAAAAATTATTTGTATACAGAACTAAAAACACTGGCAAACACAAGAGCTCCCTATTAGTGCTAGAGGCACTAAGCTAAGCTCTTCGTAAGTGCCATCACAATTCAATGTCGACTCATAAATTTCATAGGGCCTGGAGACCGAGGCCGGTCTCCACTGTCAAGACAATGCTAGGATGAAAAAATGCATCCTATTGAATCGTTAGTAATAGAAAAATGAAGATGGGTTCATCCTGATTGATCTTGGTTGTTTAGATAAATAAAAATAATTTCTTTAAATATAAATAATATAACAGTAGCATCACAGCAGTGGCTTTGGTTGATGCATAATCCTCTTGCAATACCAGCATGAATTATTATACTTTTGTGTTTAGGGTCATGTTTGCCATCTCTTATCAAACAGCTTTGGGGACTAACAATTAAACATATTGTAATGCAATATATGATTTATTTTTCAATGAATAAGCGCAGTAATTTTGCTTCGACTGTCAAAATATTTATATTGAAGAAGCAGGTACAAGTGATGTTCAACACTTACATAATCTAATTACATAAAATTTATAGCAACAACTTCATCAATCATTTGCAAATATAATAATATCTTATATTTAGAAAGACAATGATATTATGTAAACAAATATATATATATATGTAAATACAATTTATTCTGTTATACAAAAGATATATCCTAGATAGAGGGACATTTGATTTCTCCTTTCCAAAGAACACTTTGAGACAAACTGTATTAATAGCAAAGGTTTAACTTATAACATTTCATACCTTAAAATTGTTAATTAACATACTCAAATAAGCATATTTTTATTAATAGGCGTAACATCAGACATATTAAAATATCAAATATAAATCATAACATTATTTCTTACTCTGTTATCATTAATTTAATGTTTTAAAAGTATATATCTATTTCCTTTTGCAATCCTATGCAATAGTAATATACTATCACAATTACTGGCGAGAAATATACACACAATATAATAAGACCTGGCTTATACCATTGTAAATGTACCATTCTGAGTTAATCTTTTTTATAAGATTGCTAAGAAGATACCAATTCTCAATACGACCATATTACATACATCTAAAACAAACATTAAACATAGTGTTAAAAATGATAGCAAAAAATAAATTACACAGAGTAATAAAACAAAACAATAAAGTTTTCGACATAGAACTACTCTTTTCTTATACAAATATAATCTATTCAATAAGGTTTTCAAAGTTTAATTTCACCAGTATATTAACTTTACCCCTCTGAACTTAGCAACAAAATAGCAGGGCAATAACCATATTAGATAAATGTAATGCACTTTTTCTTATAAAGGCCGTTGTTTGTTTGAGGATTCTGAAATTCCAACAGATGAAGAGGTAGTCAGGTGTCTAACCTGAACATTAATGGTAAATTTGTGCAAGGCGTTATATAAATTAGGTAGGGCCACTCTAGGCGTTGTAGTATATTGACTCAAACCTATAACCTTCCGCTCCTGTTGTTTACATTTAACATATGCATTATAATTCTCTATTTAAATGTTCAAACATTGTATCAAAATGAAATTGCAAATGTAATATATAAAAATACTTTGTGGTGTATATTAAAAATGATGTATATATATATGTGTGCATTGCTTGAGTTTCAGAGTGGCATAGTTATTTTAGTTGCAATATAATTTTAAAAATGTTAATTTGCAAGAAACCAGACAAAAAGAACAATTAATTGTGCTCAATTTATTTTGGAAGTACACTACTTTATCACAATAACAATATAAAAATAAATGCTTGTGCGACTGGCTGCTTGTCCATACCATTACACAATGGCAGCCAAATAGACTAGTTTCACTGGTACGCAGAAGGCACTGTCTCGGTATGTCTGCTGCAACTTGACAAAATTTCTTATGGAACACTTCTAAAGATAATTTTCAACTAAATAACAATTTCTGCAATTATCTCTGCATATTATGCAAATTGCAGTATCATATTGTCAGTTGAAAATGACCATTAAAAATGTTAATTCCAAGTTGAAATTTTTGCAGCACAAAAGCTTATCCTAAATGGTATATTTTACAAAACTATCACTTTATAATATATCATGGTAAAAGGACTTTGAGTAGGCATTGGAGGCACTTCCTTTGTTTTTTTTGCAATAATTTAAGGCTTGTTAAGCGACACTATGTGCCCTAGATTCTGATAATAAGAATGTTAACTATGTAGTTTTAATGTAAAATACTTAAAAATTAGGTCATTATTCTCATAACAAGTAATAGTCATATCACGATTTACTCTGAGTTAAAGCACCTTAAAATCTAAATTAACTAAGGTAATTTTGCACAACAGCTCACAAGTCAAATTGTTTAAAAAATATAAATTGTTAAAGTAGTCAGAACTTTTCCATTACTTTGTGTCATTTTATTGAAGACCTACTTATGCTTTTCTGGGTACCATATTATATATCCTTTTAATAAACATATATTTTTTTCAAAATTGGAAAATGGATGAAAAATATGCTTTTATTCACTATTCTCTAATGTTTAATTTTTTAAATTAACATGTTGACCTGTTTTCCAATATTACCTTACCTTATGCCTATATGTATAACAGGTATAAATGTGGAATATTAAATCCATTTTATATTCTTCTATAACATAGAATATACTTTCGGAATTTCAACAGGAGGTATTTAATTGTATTATTTATTGTACTGGAAAAAAATATTAATCGTGTTTTTCATTTAAATATTATATTTGGTGTCATAGGTATAAACAGATTGTAAATACATTTTGTCATTTTTAGTTTCGTTTAAGTTTCAAACTATTGCACCTTCGTTTATAATCATTAATCAGATCTAAAATGATAATAAATATTTTGTACAGATCAAAGCAAAATTAATGAACTTAAAAAATAAAACGAATACGGTTTCGTGTTAGAAAACTAATTAAAATTAAAACAATACATAATCACCTAACGAACTGTTTCACAGATACGTTTTTGGTGTTAACGGTGAATTGAAATTATTATTTCACAACACATTGGAAATTAATAACAAATAAATATATTTTATTATGTGACGTTCGGGCTGTTTATTAAAGAATAAAACTCACCGTAATTGTAGCACCTATCTTGTTTTCGATGGCGAATCGCCCACTGACCTTATTAAACTGAATATTATGTAGTAACTTAGTGTTACAGGCACCATTATTAACTCTATGTTGTTGTTCTACACAGTAGACATACTTTACATTTCGAAATAAACCCTTTTGACCACTGACGTGTGAATTTCAGTGTTTAATTTACGTACATAAAAACAAATATGGCGGTGCTTTTTACATAGATAATAAAAACAACATATGTTATTTATACAGATAAAAACGAACAACGATTATGAAAGAATATAGTATGTGCCGGTGATAATATTTCGAATTTTCGCAATTTCTTAAAAATATACGTATACACATGTCAAAAAGAATTTTGGACCCGACGAGTACGATGAAATGGGATCGAGGACTAAACGAGACAACCGTCGTTGAGACCGTTGCCGATTTTCGTTTGAGCATCTGGTATAGTGCCGGGGTAAGTATGGCACGGCTGCCCAGTTGACAAGTTGTAGTTGACTTCTGACTCATAGTACTCAGTTTCGTGTTCGATTGGTATGAGCAGATTAGCTGCTTTGGGCAAATAGCCATCCGTATTAATGAAATGTGGATCAGAATTTGGTGGCAGACTCAGAACACTATCTGGTCGATTGTAATCATCCATAACTTGCTGTGTTATGTATGTGGTGTCGAGTGAGGATATGGTGTCTATGGAGGAATCTCCGTTAAGTGGAGTGACGCATGTGTAGCTAGAGGCGAGGATGTTGGCGGACTCCGGCCTGATGTAGGGCGACTGAGCGTCGAAGTTCGCGGGGAATGTTGGTGGTTCGTATGTTCGAAGCATGTTGTATTGCGTCGACGGTGAGCTTCTTGTTGTGGAATTGTTATTTTTGACGCACGTTGCAGTGTGCAGTGACAGCATATCAATAAGATGCCGTTTTTGAACTTCCAAATCCTGTAAAAAGAGACATTGTTTTTAGTCTTCGAAATAAGTATTCGGAAAAATAAAACTAATATTAAAGTAGAATTATATTTTAACAATTCTTTTTAGTTGCTTTATGTGTAGTATTTTTAGTAATTTCGGTACTGCTAACGGAATAGTCAGAAAGAGCCAAGAAAAAATGTGCAGATCAAATCGCGACATGCTTTAAAATCATTTTTACTAATATTCGATGACACAATTGGATGTTTAACATGAAAGAACTTTATGGCTTCACCGGTATTTTATAAGTTTTGTAAGTGCCGTGGTACACAAGTTGCATAGAAAGCTAGTTAATTTCATTGGTGGCGGACTAATGAACTTTTTTATTGAAATTGTGATAGCTGACTACAGACCACATTCTCGGCGGTGAAAGCAAACATCGTAATCAGTACACAACATCATATGTTATATATAGTTAAATGAAGAATACAATACCTTCAGCTGCGCTTTAAGATCTTGGTTCTGGTTTTCTAAAACTTCACTTTCCGTTACAAGGTTCACAGTACGTTCACGTTTCTTCATTCTGCATTTAGTCGCTGCTATTTTATTCCGTTCTCTTCTTCGCCGCCTGCGTTCCTCGTCTTCCGGGGTAAGCTGTTGAATAAATAATTAATCAACATGGGCTCTAACACTTGCGTCCTGTATCTAATTTCTCATCGCACTCGCTAACTTTTAATCGAGAAGTTTTGTCACGAACGCAGCCACATTTGCAATGCTGGCCTTCTTTGTAAGCCTATAAAACTTCAATAAAGCCGTTGAATTATAATGCATCGATGGTCGCTATAAAAGCTGGTGTAGTAACGATTCTCGATCTCGCGTCTATATGTTCCTGGTACCCTCGATGATTGGTACAGTTTATATGGACGTCGCACGATCAATATAGTTTATACTGGAAATTTAAATACGGATTTTATACTATACTCTATGTTTAGTACAAAACATAAAAAATTGTGTGATGTTTTGTTATTTATTAGTGGTTACAGATTGCTAGAACATTCACTTAATTTCTAATTCTAATCGATTTTCTGGAATCCACCGATATATCTTCTCCATCTAAGGCCTTGCCTGTTAATAACTTCCTTTTAGGGCGTCCTCTACCGATCCCACCATATAATTTCGCTTATAATCTTTTTTTATCATTCTTTCTTCATTCATCCTTCATAGCGTCAATAGCCTAATGGTTTAAGGTACGGTTTGCGAATCGTAAGGTCTTAGGTTCGAATCTACCATTCGACTATTGACGTGAGCCATCTCGTAGCACAAGCTTAAGCTTAGTTGTGGAATGGTTAACAAGAATGTTAGTAATATTTCTGGCAAAAAAAATATTGCTAGATTTCTTTAAAAAAAAGTTTAAATATAAAATTAATACGGTACCCCTTCATTTTTGACTGTCTGCGTGTGACTACTATCATAGTCTTCGTCGCTCTCCTCCTTCTTGAAACGTTTGAGACCTCCGTCGGTGTCGCTGCCTGACATCTTCCTCTTCGACTCTATTGACAATTTCAGTCCGGCTTTGATGAGATCCGAGCACGTCTGGAAGTTAAATTATTCACATGAACAATAATACTGCGAAGATATTCAATGATGCTATGTTCAATAAAACAAATACAATTACAAGTAAAAACAAAAATTCAATTACAATTACAAGTAAAGGTAAAAGTCTCACCACCAATGACGAATTAAAGGTCTACTAAACACAGGGATGTATCATAGTTATATTACCTAGTTTTGGGACCCGCGTTATCTTGTATCTGCCACATTTGTGCTCTTTGTCGTTGAGCAGTACTTAGACTGAGGTTTTCATATACCTACTAATATCTCAATCAACAAAAATATTCTAAACGACTTTTAAAAGTTCCATGGTATATCTTCGGCATAAATTAAAATGGGATAATTGAAAATATAATCCTTTTAAATAAAAATCAAAATCAAATTCGTAAATGTCGGCACGTAGCAAACGAAACAAAAATATACAAGCGAAAAGGATGAAATATATAATTGAAAACCTCCTTTTAGAAATGGTTAAAAAGTAATATAGTATAGTTATGTATTACTTAGGATATATTTGTACACAAAAAACGAGCCAGTCACTTTTACATGTCTAAAATGTGACAACAGATCGACCTGTAGGTTGGGTACAATTTTCAGCATATAATTTTTGTACGTACAGAACTGAAAAAATATAATTGATTCTGCAAGTTGATATACGATCCTATAGCAAAACGCATGGCCATAGGGCTATAACCACTTTATTTCTACGAGTTTTGATAATCTCGATTACATATTGTTTCTGCCTATTTCATTGCTATTACATAAAAATATATTAAGCGTTATCTTTTATCTAATTATCCTGGTATATAATATCAACACTTCACGTTTGTTCTATTCGATGTTAAGTTATAGCGGATACATAGACATAGACATTTATTTATTGGCATCACAATACAAAAACACATCACAAACAGAATATAATACACATTAAAAAGAATGAAAAATAAACAAAATACAGTTAAAGTTACACGGACAAATAATACAAAACATATGATGCCAATATCGGACACCGTCTCAGCATATGCTGCCGCAAGGATCCGACAGCGCTGATTTTCAGCGGTGCCCGGGACTACCTAAAGAAGTGCGCGCGCAATACTACTTTTATATGGACTACTTGATATGTTAAGTTCCACTTAAAGTTTGAGTAAAGTCCGAGACGTTAGAAAAATCAAATTTTAACCTGCTGCGGGCATTCCGATGTTTTTTTCTAATTCATTTACTCTTCTACTTCAAGTGTATGTCAAGGTTAAAAACCATCGTTCAACTGCACTTTATTCGAATAAATCCATGTTTAATCAGTTAGAATAAAATAACCTCGTGCATAGTAAATGTTGAAACGAAGAAACCGGATACTTTTTTATGTTTTGTACAGATATGTCGGTGCAGGGACGGTATCCAAACTTACAAAGTGACAAGCTGTAGGATAGTCAAATATTATCGGAAGGCAATTGTTGACATTTCAGTTACAGAGAATGACTTTATCTTTGGCTGTGGTTGTGCCTATGGATTTATCTATGGCTTCAGGAATAATATTAAGAAAAGATAGCTGTACCCGACAAAAGCTGATATAATCGATCGATAGTTGTGTTAAAGCAGTTGAACTGTGCGTAGTTGTAGTCATGCAGACCCTTCGCATTCGTCTGGGTTAACTGGTAGAGTCCGTAATGCTGAACTATACGAGAGGTATGTAAAATATTACTGTCGCTCTCTTGTTTTGTTGTTTATTTTAATTGCTTTGAAGTTGCGTAGTATGTGCCAAGGTCACGCTCTGGGGTCTCTGTCTGGGTAATGGGAAAATATATAATTAAAAAAAAACAGTTACCTTAATTTTAGAGATTTTTAAATTGCAAATTTAAAGTATCTGTAGCTGGTACTTTTTATTTTTATAATTGAAATATACTTTTACGAGTTTTATCGCAGTTTGATGTTATATTTTTTATTTCTAACACTTTATTTAACAGTTTTGATGGATTACGGAGGCAACTAAACAATTATTTTTTTAAATTATTAAATAAGTGTATATGATATCAAAAAAGGAATGTCTACGACACGTATTTTTTTGCCGGAAGCGGGTACTATCCGGGGGACTTTCATGCGTTGATGCGGTTGTGCTGCGAAACTACACCACAGATCTTACAATATGTCATATTTAAAATAAAAGGAAAATATTTAATTTAGGTTAACAAACAATCTTGTTCTTGGACTGCTATAAAACAGCCATAAAAACTACTTCTAAAACTAAGTTAGTTTGCATCTACATAATGAAATGACTGTTTCGCGTGCCTTAGAACTGCTTCCACGCTTTCCTTATAAAATAAGACTCAATACTTTGAAATGGTTACGGTTTACGATTTAGCGATTTTAAATTAAGAAACAAAATATCCAGTATATAAGCAGTGATACGTAGTAACTAAGTGGACTAAATAACTCTACTTCGGTCGGAGTCTGATGGATTCAGGTGTTTGAATGCCAACCCGTTTCAAAGTTTAGGGAATAAAAATGGGGAACAAAGCTAATAGCGGTTACTATGTCTCTCTTAGACCTCAAAGTAGGATAAAGTTTTTTTTATTATGTTTAACATCTTTTATTTTAAATAATACTAACAATATATTTTTTTACAGATTTTTGTTGCAATTTTAAAACATCGTGAGGAAACCTGTATGTCAATAGAATTTTTGTTAAGACGGATGTCTATGTATCACTAAGGCCGCGTTACGGACTATGCTCTAAAACAGAGAGTTGCTGAGAAGGCATATGCTTAACATTGGTACAAAATTTAAGCTTGTGCTAGGACGTGGCTCACGTCAATATTGTCGGATTGCGGATTAGAACCTTACGATTCGGAGACCGTACCCTCAACCACCAGGCTGTTGACGCTTTTAGATTTGTTTTAAACTAATGTTCCCGAATTAAAGAGTTGCTTGTTATGTTTTCCTTCGTCGTGCAACAGTGGTCGGAATTTTTTACACTTGTTCTAGTGATTTGCGGTGCATGAAGATCGTGCATTTAAATTTTTCACACTATAACGTTTCACGGCCGACATATTGATAGAATTATTTCAACAAGGTTACTATGAGATGCTAAAACGTATACCTGGTCATATTTAATTACACAAATCGCGGGAATGGATACAGGTGAATGCAATGGCAATTTATATACAATTGTAATTATAATAATCACGAAGAAGTGTTTGTATTTCTCACATTTTAACGTCCGTCCATTGTCTCGCCGTTGGAGATAAAAAGTCTTCGATAGTTCGTAATAGTTTGTTTTTTCTGATACATAGTTGTCGAAGCCTAATCGCGGAGTTGTTATATTTGATTACAATTACGACTCGTTATGGCGTAGGTCTGTTATTTCAATCTAAGCAAAGTGTCTATAAAGAGAATTGTGCTCGGATTTGAATAAGGTATGCTTAGTGGGTAAAAGTTGAAGGAAATTTATATTATTAAAAAAAGTAGTAGCGTGGGTAGTCATTAAAGTATTGCAAACCGACAAAATGGGTTGTTTAATAATTTAATTTTTTTATTTATGCTACAGTTATAAAGTCCGCATAATTCGCTAAAGTTGCTAAAGTTGTATAAACAATATTATTGATAAGGCAACATTCAGTTAATGGCAATACTGGCGTTTTGTCTACGGCCCTAGCCAGTCTTGCCCTTGTCTATGGCCTGAGCTATGGTCGCTGAAGCGGAGAAGCGCGTGAGTTATTACATCTTTAAATGTATTATTATTTGTGTCCTAAATATTTTGTCGCTGGTTATGCTATGTTATGTATATTTCGTGTGTGATAATGGAATATGATAATGGTCGAATATGGGATAGGGATTGGGGTCATCGCCATACACCGATCACAAAGTTTTAACAAGTGATTGTGATACTTAAAAAACCGAGGAAACGACATTTTATTGGTACTAGACAACTTGGTTTTGAAATCGCGATCATGTGGTTCAATCGCTTAGCCACTAAAGGGTAGTAGTGCTATTGAATAAAATAATTAAAACCGTCGACGTAATAATCTTGAACAGACACGGTACGCACGGTTTTTGGACTCGGTGGAGAGGCGGGCTAAGAGGCTGACGCAGCTGAAACCAATCTGCTCAGTCTTGAGCACAGGCGTAAGGTAGCTAGCCTTTCGGTTTTCTACAGATTGCATTTTGGAGAGTGTGCTCAGGAACTACATGATCTAATTCCCCCATCCCCTGTCCACCATTGGACTTCTAGACGCACTGCGGGATTTCATCTTGTTGTGAACATCCCTCAAACCCGAACGAAGCGATTTGCTTCGTCTTTCATTCTTTGTACAGCAAAGGACTGGAATAGTTTGCCCGCGTCTGTCTTTCCTTCCGATTACAATGTGGGTATTTTCTTTATATTCTATATTGTGGTAGAGTAGAGTGAATAGGCATTTACTAAGCTAGTGCGCCTTACCATACAGGACTGCATTTCCACTTAACATCAGGTGGGATCGTAGTCAAGCACTTGCTTAGAAATTATTAATAATATTTTCCTCATTAAATCATATTATTCAGCACCCGCTTGAACTACAATGCTTCATTATAATTGCATGGAAATTCTAAACACTCTTGGCTTGTAAATAGTTGAATTTACATATTCAAACAAGTTTTAGGAATGAGTGAGAAATTTCTTTGGGCACGATGGGATTAAAATCAGCGAATGGGAAAAAATCAAGTTCGAATTTCAGTGAAAATTTATCGTGACCAAATCTAAATGATACTGTGACAAGAGACAGGCAAACCATATTATAACCATATGTGACCATAATTTATTATTTACAATATTTTCATAAAATTCATTGTGTGCCCTTTTGTTACATTTTTTAATTTAAAAAAAAATTCTTTTGGGTCCAAGCCTACCGCGGATATACATAGATATTTCTTCACTAAGTTTAATACAAGTACTACGACTGCTAGTCATAGTAGCGTGTTTAAACATTTTTAAAAGATTTTTTTTAAAGAGTTTGGTTTTAATTAGAGTCCATATCAATTTATTATTTACAATATTTTCATAAAATTCATTGTGTGCTCTTTTGTGTGTAACATTTTTAATTAAAAAGAAAATTCTTTTGGGTCCAAGCCTACCGCGGATATACATACAAATTTCTTCACTAAGTTTAATACAAGTACTACGACTGCTAGTCATAGTAGCGTGATTAAACATTTTTAAAAGATTTTTTTAAAGAGTTTGGTTTTAATTACAGTCCATATCAATTTTGCTGGAAAAGTACTTTGGCGTCAAGTGATTTTTTTTAAATTTATTGTGGTACGAACAGTCATTTAATACAAAATAATTACATAATATACATGTAACATACAAACAAGGCGTACCCAATATATTATATCTAATGCAAATAGCAAAGTAGTTAGCTAAAGGTAGTGATTATATTATAGAAATTTAGAATTTAGACTAGGAATTTTTTTAAATGTTTCTGGAGAGTTATGAAATTAGTCAATGCGATGAAAGTTTTTATTATAAGAGCTGATAGTGCTTAAAAAGAAGCTGTTACTTGCGTATTTCTGTGATCTCGTGGTGGTATCCGTGGTGCTCGTGTAGGACGATCGGGCCATCGGGTTTTAAATATATAATTAACTTTATAAAGAATCAATTTTTAACTTTTATGGGGACTCCTAAAACTATGTGAGAATGCTTATAAATATGGAAGAAGTTGTTTACTCGTAAATATACATGTATTTCCAAAGATCCCCAGTAGAACAACATGGAGGTCTGTAGGGTCTGATTTAAATAGATTTTTTTTTAGGAAGCTGACCTTGCTGCTTCACCGAATTGAGAGGTGGCATAACTCTTAGGTCGCTTAGCCTGAACCTCTATCGCAAGTAACTCGCCATGGCCCTCCCAGTGAGGAGTAACCTCGGCTTGGACGGTAAAAGAAAATAAGAATTTAAATGGATCATATAAAAACTATTTATATGATCTTAGCATAGGGCCTTGATTTTCCCGGAGTCGCAAAGTATAGCAGATGGTTGGATAAGCTATATTATGAATAAAACATTTGCGTGATGTGTACTAAAGAAATGTTAAAATAGAAACACAGATGCAGGATGTGACATGTTTGCGTAATGCGAACGCTATTTACGATTGGCGATAAATTATAGCTTTTGTTATAGCTGCGCTATATAAGTTTAGAACGATGGCCATGTTCATTATGTCTTCCTAATACTTATTTTAAATAATTTAAATATGTAATTAAATAAATGGAAAATAATTCAATGAAGAGCCGTGGTAGCTCAGTGTACCGGCGGTTAGCTCAAGTTGCATAGTACGCTAGCAACCCGTGTTCAATCCTCGGTGACGGCACCAATAAATTTGTTGTTGCAATTTTATGTGCTGATTTACCACGCGCTCGGCGGTGAAAGAAAACATCGTGAGGAAACCTACATGTCTTCGAATTTTTTCTAAGGCATGTGAAGTCTGCCAATCCGCACTAGGGCCGCGTGGCGGACTATGCCCTTATACTCTCTTTACAGAGAAGGCCTGCGCCCAACAGTGGGACATATATATTATATAAAAAAGCTGTAACTTTAACTGTGATTCCATGAATGGTAGGAAACTCGCACTACCCGGGTCTTCATATAACTGTGAAAGCCATTAAGCTCAAAAACACATCTAAACCAAGTAAGACATCTTACAGACATTAAATTTTTCGGTCTTTTTGGAACTATTTGGCTTGGACTCCAGATTCCATCAATAAAGGCAAGGAACTCAGCGTTATTAACGGTATCCTCTAAAAGCGCCTGCTGTGTCGGCCAGTTGTCAAAGGAGTAGGTTTCAGCTAGATCAGTGGAACATAAGCAAGTATATTTTATGGTATAAGCGTAGTATATATTAATGGCGACGTGACCAAAGTACTTCTCCCAATGTCAGATTTTATTGGCAACAGTTAAATGTTTTTACAACGTACTAATATTCACTTTTGGATGACTTTATATTGCCTGTTATATAATACAGGATATAAACTTATTGAATATTCTAGGTCTAAGTTTCTTTGTTTAATAAGAGATCGAGCTATTATCTCTGTATTTACTCTCTCTTAGCAAAGAATTTTACAACAGAAGTGTGTCTCTTTGTGTTTCACACTCCATCTCAAAAAATCGAGGCGTATGCCTTGTATCTTCTTCTCCGAATGCCCCTCCAGTACATGTTAGCCATCTTGTCAAACTTATCCCTTTCTTGTGCTAAATGAAATAGATACGCCAGCTGGCAATACTACACTCTCTGATTCTCATTTTAGCATTCTCAACTAGGATTTTTTCCTAAGCCTCCCTCTAGTTGGGATTTTTCTTATCATTATCATTTTGAGAAGCTCATATTTTTACATAAGAAATGACCAAGGTAGGCGATTTTTCTTCGTTTGACAGATTGACAGTCTTTTTGAGGCGCTGGAGTATCTTGCTTAACGAACCTGTATTTACAGTTCTCCTTTCGAAAGAGCGAATGACAGACTTTATGCTTAGTGGTCCGAAGAAATCGCAGCAGTCATGGGGGTGAGATATCCAAAGATGTCTAAGTGTGGAATTCCTAGGAGGAGCCTTATACACGAATACGGGTATATGCTTTTTATTTATTTTTTTCATTGATTAAATTATTTGTATGGAATTAATTAAATCTATATTACTATTATGTATTACCTTTTGTATGCTAGGCGGTGTACCACAGGCCGGTGAGGTGGCGGACGAGCCGTTGGACAGTGAAGAGTTGGAGTCGTTACCGCTTCCGCCCTGCAACAACGACAGGAAATGATTCCGCGTTCATTCGCGCTCGTCGTCGACTAATGGAATGTTTTCCACTTCGTTGCCAGCGTTGTTGAAGTACGTACGCTCAATGAGTTTTTTTTATCACAGAGAATTTGTAGATTGTATTTTTTTTTTCATTTGAATAAATTAGCTGCAGATTTTTTGTAATATCCAATGCAAATGAAGGTTGCGTTCTCGCGAAATTCCTATTTCGGTGATGTTTATTTTATATATAATTATTAGTCAATTGAAACTTATGATTCTTAGGTAGAATAAAATAACAAGCTTTCAAAATTTTTAAACCCGAATGGGGTTTTCAAATTAATATGTCTATAATTGTAACTGATAAAAGAAAACTCTCACGCCCAGTATTGAATACCACTAGAGCAACAACTACTAATCTACAACTGTCCGATTTTCACCAAGTTTATTAGATCCTTTATTTGGCAGGTGGTGAGTGCAAGTGATATTTGGTCGTGAAACCTAATAACCAATAAATCGGTCAGGATTCGAATCCTCCGAACATAATATTGTTGTATATGTAGTAATGTTAATATTTCGTTATGTCTCATCTTTTCCTATTTTTAGCTGATATATTGTAACCCAGAGAGAATGTTATTAAGGCTTTGAAACCGCCTTTGTGAATCTTAGTGTAACGTGTTATATTTTAACTAATTTATTTAATAATGTTTTCCAACAGTGAGTACAATTATACTATGCTAGTTTAATATACACACAAACACTTTGTAATTGCTTCACTAATTACAGGAAAACATTGCATTCACAAATACATACAACTAAAACGACGCCACTTAATACTAATTTCTAAAAAAATTACTAACAAAAAAATTTTTCTATGAAAATTGTAAAAAAAGTACAATAAGTGTATAGATAAATAAATAAATTCGAACCCTTAGCTAATAAGCTCATAGGCAATCTGTTGCTAAGTGTATTTTTAAAAAAAATATCTTTGTTGAATCGTTGTAAACATGTTTGATATAACAACGATACTGAACCATCCAGTCAATAAATATAATCAAACAAGGAAGGATGGAGGTCGAATAAAAAAAAAACGTTTACATTTCTCGATAGACCGCTAATTATTGATTGTAAGACTAACAGTAACTGAGTGGTCCGCTTCCTTGGAGACCTTGTGAAAATGCCAAATCACATGCCACATTATGTGTGTGCTAACCACCTGTTACTGTTGATGAATGTGTTTTAATTGCGGGGTTGACTGAGACAGCTGTCGCTTTCCGCTTTTCAACAAACTTGCACAGGGCGCAAATTTTAGGGAGTCAAGTTTTTGTAAATAAAAAACCGAAAAGAGGAAATTAATTGGTAAAGCCATAGGCTGACACTTATTTAGTTAGTGTAGTTTTTTTACTATCTTAAATCTATTAATATAGAAAATTGTAAAGTTAACAAAGTATCAAACGAAATAAACCCGTAAATAGTTGTACACCTTGTTTATTTTTCACACCGTATATTAAATATGTCTATACAAGATTTAATCATATGGCGTTAATATTGAGAAACTCTTTCCTGGAAATAAATACCGTCCAAATACTAAACATTTTAGATTTATAGTTGCTGAACAACCGTACCAGATGTGAAACATTCCTTTTTTCGCTTATTGCCTTTCTTAGCCCAAAAATTAAATTACCGGCATTGAGATATGTACAGTTTATCATTGTACCAAATATAATCTAAAAATGATCCCCCCCACCGGGGGGACCCTTGTGTCGAGTTACTAGCGATAGAGGTTCAGGCTAAGCGACCTAAGAGATATGCCACCTCTCAATCCGGTGAAGCAGTCAAGGCCAGCTTCTCTGGCCAATCTGTGTAGTTCGTCATTAAAAAAAAAACTACAAATTTTATTAAGTAATTGTTTTTGTATATAATTGTTTAAAATTGCTAAATTGATTTTATTAAAGTAATATTTGGAAGATGTCATTATATACGACATAATCAAATATTAAAATATGAAACGGCATTGGCCAATGGTACTCAATCGGAAAACCATTCACAACTGGACTATTAAAATACTGAAATTAGCAAATATCGAGAAATATGATGTCGTTGAATGTTCATTTTGATACAATTGTAATAATCAAAGCTCGGCTCGAACTTTTTGATAATCGACATTGTTATAATCAACAATGTATACAAAAATAGCTATAATTTTTATTCAAATCGTTATCATTCTAAGATTCTAAACTGACGGGATATTCAAATAAATATCTGTTAACTATAATACAATTACCATAGCTGGTATTCGAATCCAAAACACTATTTTATAACATACAAAAACCGTTACGCCAACCCGTCACATTAGCGCAGCAAACAAATAATTACACCATTGTCCTATTGTCATTTCACGCTCCAAATTCTCCGTCGCATTTTACACAGTGCGATATATCTCATTCATTATATGACGTAAGATTCTCTACATTGCAAGCTTTTAACTATACGATAACTAAATATAGACAAACGGACTATTACATCGGCGCCGTAGTGTCTGCGTGCTTACACTGCAATAAATGGCGCCCATAGGGTGTATGACCTGACGCACCAGGTTCTCGTCGAAGTTATCCAATATTTATAATGAGAAGTATACAGTCACGTGATCACTGAGCTGGCAACTTTTCAACTCCACCGTTCGCCTCTTTATTCACGAACGTCGCTCGTGCAACGCCTTAGCACTTTGTGAATCCTTGTGTTGGCCTTGTATGCTTTAAAAGCTTATTTAAGTTGCCTACTCTGTGATTTCCGGTGTAGTCGACACTCGTGAAGTTAAAAGAATATTACTCTGTGATTCTATTGAAGATAAAAATTCAATGAAATTTCATGAAAATTGCGCTGATAGAGGAGTATGAAATTTCCCACACTTATAGTTTATATAGAGGAGTTTAGAATTATATTTTTGTAAATAATGCATTTAAAATTGTTTAAATAAATAAAAAAAACATTACACACGCTAACATGAAGTTGATATATATAAACACGACTGTTAAATGGTTGCTTGGCAACGGTTAAGAAACTATGAAAAATAAATACTGACAGATAATAAATAAATAGTAATTTCAATGCTTCCATTTCTGAATTAAAAGCGAATTTCGACTATAGGGCGACTACTAGTCTTAGTAAATGCAAAATGAAAAACCTTTATAACATTTGCTTTATCATTGCCATAATTTAGAAGCCTTAATATCCTATTGGTTTAAAGTACGGTCTATAAAAAGTATGGTCTAAGATTCGAAGCTACCCTTCGACTAACGTACGTGAAAAGTCACCGAATACCAAGCTTAGTGTAGTTTGCAAGAATGTTAATCTTATCTGTAAAAAAATATTGTTGCATATTTTGAAGAAAAAAGAAAAAAAAATTACACAGATCTTCAAACATGTCGTGATTCATTAAATTATTTTTTTTTAAGGTGTCGAAATGCTTTGACCTGAAGGCATGTGGCACCATAAAGCTCCACATTTGCGCTCTAGGAGACACAACGTTAGTTTAGTAATACCACTAACTATAGCTCTCTTCAAACCTAGTTAAACTCCCGTAAGGTATCACTTGCAACTCGCTTCATTGAAATTAAACATAACGGTTGACCTTCTGACTTAACCGGAGTTTGTTAATCTGTGTCTATCTTTATAACCATAATAGAACGCATTTTCATCTTAGACTTAAGAAATAAGTGTATGTGTTTTAAAAAGACTTGGCTAAAGGTCTTGTTACCAAGCCATAAAATATTCATCAACAACAATCAACCATAATAGAACAAATATTACATGTTTGCCAAAGTTTTTTTATAACTTTAATTTTATGATAAAAGTTGACAGAAGGTCGTTGGTAAAGGCGCCATTGGTGTTTCGAATGGTAACTTTGCAAAGAAAAAGTATTGAAGCTTTTATATCGTCATAGAAGCCGCTAACTTATTAAAGAGACCTACTCTGTGATTTCCAGTGCCGCCTTTCGCAATCTTTACGCAACTGCATTATGTGCCTTGTAAATAGTAGAGATGCACGCAAATAGAGCTATCGTCGTAAATACTTTGTTTAATAATATAATGAACATGAATAATATGATAAAATTAAAAAAAAACATGCGCATTAAAAACTGGCCATTTACTGCAATATTAGATTATCAAATAGCCGTGAGCAAAAATAGTCGGTTAAGACAGTTTGAATATCTCGGAAGATAAAGACGATAGCTAAATGACATAAATCGTGCATGATAGACAATTAAATATCTTTAAAATAAAATATATATTTTTTTAATAATTTATTTATATTTAATTAAAAAAACATAAACTTAAACGAGAAAGGATATCTTAGGTAAACTTGCATAATACAGTATTTTGCCTTTAATTTTATTTAAATTTTAGTAATTAGTGTTGCCTCCATGTGGCGACACTAAGTCCTTCCGAGATATTCAAACTTTTTTAACCGACCCTTTATTTTTCTCACGGGTGTATTTATTACTTTAACCATGTACATTCCGATTTTAAAATATCCTATCATAAAATTTTTAACGAATAAAAAAAAGAAACGCGGTCGCCAGAATCAAAATTGTGAGGCTTGCATGTATACTTATTTTAAGGTTTTTATATAAAGATTTTGTAATGGGCAACTCATCTATGACGAAAACGAGTGTATCTCCAAGCGACGAAAAGAGGTCAGTAGGTCAACAAATAAATCCCTGCTTTGTGACTATTCATATGGAAGCAATTCTAAAAAGTTGAACGTTCAACACTTGTGGAGTTCTATGGAATTTTGCATTCACTTGTTGATTCATTTAAGAATCGAGTTTCCTTTTGTAGGATAGATAGGACCTTGGTAGACCGTTTACCTATGCCCGTTAGATGGGTCATAAAATGATATTTGCACAATACTCTGCGAGTTTTGTCACAGTCATGTCCTACCGATGAAAGATAAAAAACAGTCTACAGGACTGTTCCGCACCTTAGAAACTGGTGGGTAACCGGACAATAACCTATTTGCATTCCTGGTATGATATGCCAGAGGCCATGTTTATCGCAAAGCCCATATATAACCCGAGTTCGTTTCCCGGTGCCGGCACCAATAAATTTGTTGTTGCAATTAACCACGCGCTCGGCGGTAAAGGAAAACATCGTGAGGAAACCTATATGTTTTAGAATTTTTTTCTAAGACATATGAAGTGGGCCAATCGGCACTAGGGCCGCGTGGCGGACTTTGCCCTTATACTCTCTTTACAGAGAAGGCCCGTGCCCAGCAGTGGGACGTATATAAAGGCTGTAACTCTAATGTCATTCGAGAGTTAAGTATGTATTCTTTTATGATTTTTTTGACGAACCTGCACAGATTAGCCTGAGAGCTCTTAAGTCGCTTAGCCTGAACGTCTTAGTAACTTGACTCACCGGCCCTGACAAGAGGTTTTTGTTTTTCGAACAACTTAGTAATGGTATAGTTTTTAATTTGGCTGATCATCGTTGTTCATTAAAAAAGTCAAACCAGCGTATAGCCTTGAAGAAGAACATATAAAATTCGGGATCTAATTAGCTTCATGAGAATCGTTCTCTCTGGGATCAGAAAGATGTTTGACCTGATTACAATTTTTTTTTAAACGTAACCTATGTCGACAAAATGTGAAAAGGCAAAGTTACCAAATATCTTATTTCTACCCACTGTTTAGGTCATTCCGTCGCTCATGCACACTTATAATTTAAATTTAAGTGTCTTTTTAAATCTTCAAGCTGTATTAACCTATAACCTGTGTATACATAAGATTATCCTATGTACTTCGTTAATACTATATGTATATGTCGTTGGAACAAGTATAAATAAATGAAAAAAAGAGTTTCCTTACTTTAAAATTAGAATTCTTTTCATTGTAGTTGTACTGGTCCAGGGGGTTGGTCATGGTAATCACGTCATTGACGATTTCGGGCGTGCGGAGTGCGGGACCGGCGTTGTCGGCGGCAAGAAGGTTCATCATCGCGGTGCTCAGGTTCACGTTGATGCTCATTTTAAAAGCCCCTCCCTCAACGTCCGTACCAACGGGCGCAGTCGGCGATGGCGACTCCTCACATTTAATAGTCGGCACAGCTGAGCTCATGCTCGAGTTCATGATATCCTTGTACGGAGCCAGCTTCGTATCTTTTTGGTCACTTTTTAACACTAAAAACTATTAGCACCTATGTCTATATCACGGACGCACTATTAGGTACGCTAGGACTATAATAAAATATCACTGTGCGGTAAACTGGTTCCAAATGGCACTTAACGTCACGTTTTGGAAGTCTTCACGGGAGGGTTGTGTTCGACGGTGCTTCTGTTCGTTCTGTAACAAAGGACACAATTGTCATTATTGCAAACAGTATGCGAAAATGATTTTGAAATATTTCAAAAATGTCGATTGTTTGTTAATTAATTTATTGATGCTCACTCACATCCAACTATTTGAAATATCCTATCCCACAATCGATGTATGCTATGGCGATGAAGACATGTTGAAGGAATTTATTTCCTAAAGATACCTTACTGGTCTTAAAAATAGCAGTAACTATGCAGTCGCACAATTTGTTTTTGACGAACTACACAGATTGGCCAGATAAGCTGGCCTTGACTGCTTGACCGGATTGAGAGGTGGCATAGCTCTTAGCTCGCTTAGCCTGAACCTCTATCGCTAGTAACTCGACACAAGGGTCCCCCCGGTGAGGGGTAACCTCGGCTTGGACGGTTACTATGTTAAGCGTAAGCATTCCCATCCGAGGGCGCCCAAGAGGGCCGAACCTCGACTCGGTCGGTAGCTACTTCAAGGATAGCTCGCTGAGCACAATAAGGTTAGTTGCTATAATTTATGTCGGCGAAGGGCTTATTTTCCATATACATATAGCCCTTGTGTATTATACAAAGGTTAAAAGCACGTGTGAAAAAAGTGATTGTAATTGTATTATTTGAGTTAACTACGTGAATAATAATCATTCTAGATTACTCATTATTCGTTGTACGAGATAAAACAACACATTAACATTCATGAGCGTTTAAATATATTTATATTTTAAAAGAAATTTCATACAAATTAAATTTTGAGAATGTGTATGAAGTCAATCCAGTGACGGTGTGTTCAGATTTAGCTTTAACCTAACAATATTTTTTGTTTTTTTTTTTTAAAAGAAAGCTAGCAATATTTCTTTTTTTTTCAGAAATATTATTAACAATCTTGTTAACCATTCCAACTAAGCTTAAGCTTGTGCTAGGACATGGTTCACGGCAATAGTCCAATGGTGGATTCGAACCCACGACCTTACGATTCGCAGGCCGTACCCTAAACCATTAGGCTATTGACGCTTTTACAATAAAAAAGTTTTGAGTATTCAACTCGATTATTCATCAAAATGAAAAACAATTAATCAGTAAAGAATAAACTGTCCATTTCTAATGTATAATAGGTTACAGTGTATGTAAATTTATCCCGTTGAGTGTACATCATAAATAAAATACAACCATTTTACTTACGAGTATGCAGTACACAGTTATGTAGGACACATGTCACATTTTTGAGAAGGGCATGGATCATAGGATGATATAAGTAGCCTATTTGTATTTCTAAATTTTAAGTGACTTGTCTGCATTCGCTTATAAATTTTAGGGACTCATTCATATCACATTCAATATCCTGATTCCACATTTAAGACATATAGACAACATAAGATGTGTCACGATAACTATGATGACATTTAAAATTCTTATTTTGAAATTAGAAAAATAACATAGAAATACTAAGTTACAAAAAATAAATTTGAGCAATGCTAAATCGCTTTCTTTACATATATTTAGACTTTGCACATCACATTATGTATAGTTCCATTCATTCACATTGGAATATGTGAAAATCAAATTTTCATTTTCATTCTTCTCCTTGCCCACCATACTATACTGTGTGTTTGTGTAAATAATGTACATATGCAATAAAAATCTAGGTTTTAAATATGTAATTAAAAGAGTAATGAAGGACGCGTACGGATTTCATAATTGTGCAGCTCTGTGCTGCGCTTTTGCAAGTTCGCGTATCGAGTTTTTTTAATTAGAGCTCCGACCATCGCGGCCTCGCGGCCAGGATGTGACTCCAATAAAACGTTTTTTTACTGGCCCCAATTGAATGCGGGCCATAAAATTAAAACTACGCGCTTTTTACGACGCATTTCAACTCTTCCGTGTGCCGCGGCGTATCCATTGTTCGGTTACTCCGTTCGGGATGCAAGGACAGGCGTAGATTAAGCAATTAACAGCCGCGACACCGATGTCGGCTCTAGACAACATTATGTGGAAATTAGGGTGTCGAGACGTATAAATGGGACAAGTCGTGACCGAACAAATGATTTGTGGGCAGTGTTAAACAGTAGCTAAAATATGCTGCCTCCATATATAGTTGCGCGACTCGAAAGCTGTCTGGGTACCTTGACCCAGCATGTATATCTCTGTATCTCATATCTGTGGCACGTAAACACAATAAAGCACGGAGCCATAGTAACCTAGTTGCGTGGAAGTTTTTGCTTATTCTGAACGCGCCAAGGAAAATGTGCCACGGTGGAAATATGGTTTTGTGGCTGGTAATAGACAAGCGTTTTCAAGGTTAGCGCCTTGCATTCTAGCTTTTTAGATGTATTGATGTTTTATTCACGATAACAACACAACTCAAGGCTTAGCTCGATTTATGTTTTCTCTGTATTTTTATGTATATACATATCTTTGTTTGCTGTAGAATAGGCGTAGACTAGGCGTTTAACTTTAAAATCAGGGTTTGAATTCTAATCGGTTTGTGCCGATGAGTTAACGTTTTTTAACCGATTTCCAAAAAGGAGTAGGTTCTCAATTCGTCTGTATGTTTTTTTGTGTTTGTTACTTCATAACTTTCGAATGGGTGAACCAATTTTGATGATTCTTTTTTTATTTGAAAGTTGGTGCCCCGCATGTAATCCGATTCTGACAATGGCATCCTATCACGAACCGATTTCGATGATTCATTTTTTATTTGAAGGTATGTACTTCAAGGGTAATTTGATGAGTTTGGTCGGGTTCTGATTAATTCTAATTTGTAATATTACAATAATTCGGAAATGCATAGAAGAAAGTTGTTGCGCATGAAAGTGCGTCTTTGGTTTCCGTTTTACAACATTTGTGCACTGTGTTTGGCGATGCGCTACGCCACCTGTCATAAATGGACCTTTTACGCGCATTGAAAGTGATTACCATCCCTACCCCGCTACAGTTAAAAAGGACGTGAGAGCTTAGTAATCAAATGGGAATATTAAATATAACATTCATTTTCAAATACTACAATGAGTGAAAAATGGTGGCCGGCATTCATTGATACATAAATTGTACATTTTATGAATGGGATGTTTCAAAGTACGGAGTATAAATCTTCATTATTACATCAGCACGTTCAGAAACATGCACAGGAAATTGGTCGATGCTAAAATACGTATAAATGTTCTTTCGCGTTAACCGGCGGTCGTTTTACGCAATCTTAAATTTGTGATTCGACAGTCAGTAGCTTGTTTGATGAACAAATAAGACGCATCTGTGTAAACACAACCATACACAAGTTGAGGTCGTTCCGTAAACCAAACATAACGCTTGAAAGGTGAAAGTGGTATAGATTTAGCCTCAGATATAATTTCATCACGTCATTCCCTTCCCCGAAGATAATAACATTTATTTCTTTGTTCATAAGAAAAAATTATAACATTATTACAGTTGAAACAATGCGATGCTATAACCAAATAATATAATGATTTATTTTAAAAATTATACAAATTAACGTGTTGTAAAAAGTTTAACATATTACAATCGTAGGAGTGTTATGAAATAGAATTAATCAGAACCTAACTAAACTCTCTTTAAACTACCCGCGAAGTAGATCCTTTCCAATAAAAAAGAATCATCAAAATCGGTTCACCTGTAGTAAGGTATGAGGTAACAGTCACACAGATGAGTTGATAACCTCCTCCTTTTTTGAAGTCGGTTGAAATTAAAATGATTAATAGATGCCTTCTACGTACTTGTACATAGCTTTCACAAATTACAACAAAGAAAACAAGGACAGACATTTGTTGTGATATCTAATATCTTTAAACAAGCAATTCATAACACCAGAGTAGTTAAGTATTAACAGTTTTTTTTTAATGACGAACTACACAGATTGGCCAGAGAAGCTGGCCTTGACTGCTTCACCGGATTGAGAGGTGGCATAGCTCTTAGGTCGCTTAGCCTGAACCTCTATCGCTATTAACTCGACACAAGGGTCCCCCCGGTGGGGTAACCTCGGCTTGGACGGTTACTATGTTAAGCTAAGCTAAGTCGAGATGGCCGAACCACGACTCGGTAGGTAGCTATTTCGCGGATAATCTAAGGGACATTCGAAAAGCTTAACTAACTTTGAGTGCCACTTCGGGAAGCGTTGGCGCTGGGAGAAGAAGTGGCCGAAGAAACTCCAGCAACGCTCCTAGCATCTAAGGGGTGGGGCCCTGTATTAACGGATGCCTTCAATTATCCTTTGCATAAATGATGACGGTGGTTTGCCCGACTTTCTATGATTTTCTTAGATATAGAGGCCAATAACGAGAAAAAGCACATAAACATATAAATTTATCGTTTATTTTGCTTTGCTTAGTGCCGTGCAGCTGCGTGGGTTTGGCAATTCAATAATCTTATAATATGCAAATATGAACAAGCTGTAGGATGTCCGTATACAAAAATGGCGAATGAAAAATATATGTATCCGGTCGTTTCGCGTGGGTTTATATTAAACATTTATCTTAAGTAAGGCAAAATATTTCATACGAAATTTATTTGTAATATATTTATTTATTTAAATACAGCAGGAGAATTATATTCAAGTACAGAGAAAGTATCCGAATCCGATGTATTAATGTATGACATGAACAAAGACGGAGCTTTTTGCAAAAGTCACGACGTAAAATATGTAAATATGCAAGCAAATATAACAGAAAACTTTCCAACTTATAAATCATAAATCATTACAAAAATTATGAAAGTGAACCTTATTCAAATAAATAATTACACAGGTACCGAATCGAATTAATTAAACATCACCTATCATTAATTGGATAAATTATATGTTGAAATTGTCTATAAGTTACACCTACAGCTCCTCTGGTGCTGTGGATGTTCATGGGCAACGGTGATCACTTAAGATCAGGTGAGCCGTATGCTCGTTTGCCACTTTTCATATAAAAAAAAGTTAATTATGGACAATTTGTAGTTTCTAACATTTCGATTTTTTCACTGTTTTCAGCAATAAGTTGTGACATTTTGTAGCTAAAGGATTATAAAATAAACTTTTATTTGTTGGCTTTGAAAGGAAAAGTTTAAAGGGAGTAAAACGAGTCATTTGCTTCATTTTATAATAATAATCACGAAAACTTCGGTAGAGATAGAAAAAGCAAGCAAGGTATCATAGAATTATACAAATCGTTCATCCGAATTATCGAGTGACGACCGGGTATACTACTTATATGTATATGAATAATGTATTAAGATTTCTCGTCAATCGGTACAAATGAAATAAGAATTCTCTCTCTCTCTCCCACACTGGTGAAAGGAGCGCTAGAGTGTAAAGGATGGAGCTTTGATGAGCTTCCACGAGCATAGCAAAGGGGCGAACATTTCAATACTAAAAGACTTAACAACCAACAACATGGAGGTGTGACTTGTCTTTCTGTTTCCAAGGCCCGCTATGGAATTACGAGAAATGGGTAACCTAGTTTTGCCGCGCCCGCTGTGTTCGTGTCTCTACTAACGATTTAATATGTGCCAAGTTAATTGCGTTAGTTTTATTACTGCTTTATCCTCTTCAAAAAGGTTTCATATGCTTTCAAATATAACAGAGTGAAATTTTTAAATCACCATGCGACTACTGTACTGGCTGAATCGTAATTTATTCTAATAATTAAAAAAAAATCCTTTCATCACTTAAGAGGAAAATATGAATAATCTCTTATAATGTGCGAGCTTCATTGACCACATATGTTTCTGAAGTCCTACGCACTAGAAGGTTGGAAATTGAATTTAAAATGTACGTAATCGTAATTTGTTATATGTGAAGTAATCCCGTTTAAGCAAAACTCTGTTAAGGTTATCACATTAGTAGGCGGTTAAGAAAACAGCTAAACATATTTTAAAGAAAACAGAATAGGGCCGATGTAAAGTGCTGTGAAAACATCGATATTCAATGTTTATCGAACACAAGACATTGATGTTGGGATATATCACTTGTTTTTGTAAATATCGTTGTACACTTTAAATAATAAATGACCTATAGATATTTATATGATTTTCAAGGAATTGCGATAAAAATTAAAGAAGTAATGGACACGTTATATACTACATTATTTTAAATCGTTAGTGAAATTTAGTTACGATTTACTAAAACTTTTTAGGACGATATTTGGGTGGGGTACTTACAATACTTTTATACACCGGGAATACATTTTATAATTAAGAAACCGAAAAAAACGAAAATCTTTCCGGTACAAACCAGCTGAGATTTAAACTTACATTAGATCCTAGAAAAAACACTTACCACTAGACTGTCGCTGCGTCTAATAAATAATCATTTTAATTAAACAATCGATACTATTTTACAAAATATTTATTTTATGATGCATTTAATATATTTATATTTCACTTTAGAACAGACAAAGATAGATTTTTTTTGATTTTTCCTACTTTAAAATTTTATACAATCGGTACTATTTAATAATAATAATGATCGGTAATGTTTACATTGAAAATTATGTTATTAAATTTAGTTTTAGTTTACATATAATATAATATCTGGTAAGTGAGGTGTTAAAGTTTAAAAAACCCCCAAACTTTTTTGTGTCATGTTGTCTTTTCCGTGTAGGGTAGACCCCCTATTTACCTGATATTGATTTCCTGTTAATTTCTAACTGTAGTGGAGTTTAGTGTTAAAAACTTAAAGTAAAAACACATGTTAATTTATACATTTAGTAATTGAATTTAAATTAAAACTACTCAAAATAAAATTTTGTATCTGTTATGTAAAATATACGTAACATCATAAACTATAAATAAAATAACATAAGCAATAAGTCAATATTTTTAGCGAGAAATAGGTAAATAGGTACTATAACAGTGTATGTGTTGAGATCCACTATCGTGGACCCCCATTTTTATTTCATGGACCCCCAAATTTTTTTTTTCGCTGACGTATACTCCTTGTTGGGTTGTCATAGACCCCTAGGGGTCAGCCCTGTAGTCCTGGGCTCTCAAGAATAAGACTACGGTATCCCCTGCCTGTCGTACAAGGCGACTAAAAGGGGCCTCGGGTTCACTGGGCGACAAGGGTGGGTGCCGGCATCGTCCACCAAAGTGGACCCGGGAAGAAGGCGACATCGGCTGGCCCGTGTCGCCTTGCGCTGCGAGGGCACAGGGGGGGAGGGCGACCCCTAGGGGTCGATATAGAATACTTTAGGAATCACTGGTTTAGAACATAAATATCTTTTACTATAAGTAGCGACAGTGTTGAATCTGATCTAAGAAGCAAGTATTCAATTAAAGGTCATAAATTAATTAAAAAAATTAAAGCGTAAAAATTCTATGGCATCGTTCAGCGTTCTTTTTGATTACCCCTATCAATATGTGTTACATCGATATTTTATCGATGATCATGGCTCATCCCTAAAACAGAAACAAGGCTGCCCTCGCGATAGATGATGATTATGCAACCAGTTGACTTGTGAATGAACGAATTGCCATATTTGTAACACGGTCCATGCCTTGCCAAGTTTTTCTGACCAGTAATAGGTTATAAAAATCAACTTTTTATTTTATTTTTTTCACATAGTGTTAATTGTGTTACTCGTTAACTACCATAATTTTATTTCTTTGATGATGGTTTTTTCTTTTCTATTTTTTTTAAAAGAATTGTACGTTAAAATGTTAACATTTTGTCTTGTAATATAAAATAAGGTACACAAAATAAATTTTAAAACGTTGACGAGGAGTACCCAAAATTTCTTATACTAATATCAAGTTTAAGCTAGAGAATACGTAAAAATTGAAGAAGGAAAACACAATTACTATAATTTAATTAGAATATTTTTTAAACGTTTTTGAAGAGTTTAGAAATAAGTCAATATCATTAAAGTTTTTATTATAAGAGGTGGTAGTGCGAAAAAAGAAACTGTTGCGCGTGTAATTTCTGTGAAGTCGTGGTGGTGCCAAGATGCGTGATGTTCGTGAAGGGCGAGCGTTTATATGCAAGTTTATTTCTAATTGTCGTAGTTAATTATTTTAAAAATACGATTAAATAAGACGAGGGTTATCAGCGTAACCATAACCCTAAATTTTTTTTGGTCTCAAATATTTTTACAATGCGTATTTTGTTGTTTTATTAAAAACAACTTTTATCAAAAACTAGTGTGTTGCTAAAGGCCTTCTTTAAGCGTTTAAGCGATTACTATCTTCGGGTCTCTCACTGGGTTTTAAAACCGACGGACAGTTTACTGTAATCCTTGCGTCGACTGCAATATAATTATTTAATACTTTTTGATACTTGAAACATTTAAATCTAAGCATTTAATTTTTTTAATAAATAGCTCAGTATCCGGACGGTTGCCTCAAGTTGCATAGAATTCGAGCAACCCAAGTTCGATCCCCAGCGCCGGCGCCAATAAATTTGTTGTCGCAATTTTATGTACTGGTTTATCACGTGTTTGGTGGTGAAGGAAAACATCGTGGGGAAAATTTTTTTAGACATTTAGGTGAAATGTAACATATATAAAGGCTATAACTTTAATTATTTAAATTTTAGAGCCTTTATATAAAAAAAATGAACTCTAAGAAAGCTATTTTTACTACAACTGTTTTAAATTGTTGTAAATAAACTAATTCATTGGTGTTTCATTTCACCAATATTTTTGTTTGCTTCGAAAGTTGACGTCCAGTCATCCATTGGCCAAGAGATAAAATTATCTACGTACCAAATGTAATCGTTATAAAATTTCAAGACTTGCTTTTATTAGTGATAGTTGTTGTGCGAACGTCACAGTGTCACGTCATTATGCTGTGACGTTTGTATATATAGACTTGTATTCAAATTAACAAAGGTACGTAATGACGTTATTTTTGGAGCATAACATATGGATACATTTGTTCGAAATTTTCATTGTTGTTCAAAGATTGAAAGACAATTTTCAATACGGCTGTTTAGAATCTCAATTCAAACTTCCTTAACCGACCCTTTATTTTCATTTTTATGTTCACAACTATATATTTTTGCACGTGGTGGTGGTGAAAGTAGATAACCATAAGGAATCAAAATAAAATTATTCTTATATATAATGGAATTCCCCCAATGCCCTGTAGAGAAAACCTGTAACCCTGTTCCCAATGGTGAGATATATACAGGGAAATTACTTTCGTTAGTTTTTCATAGTGTTCTATTATTAGTTTTATTATAAGGATAGTGCCCAAGTGTACGAATTTACGATATTGTACTCGTAGGTTCGAATCTCAGCCGACTTGTATTACGTACAAAGAAAATCACTCACTATTACAATGTATGGCGATTAGGTAATCTCTTGTGTAATGGGACGTAATAAGCTCGGTGAATAGCGGATAGTAATATCTTTGTCTAGGATAAAAGGACGCGACAGCTTTTTGTTATAGGGAAAAGTGCAAACTAATTTATACCTCTATCTATTCCACCTTATCTGTAGTGATTGCTTTCACCCATGACGCTTATTTTTATTGCTAAGTTTAAATTCTTATATATTTAGAAAAATATTTTGATTCAAATTTTAACACAACTTTAAATAATATTTAATTATGATTTATTAAATTTCCAAACTTTAAAAATATAAAACTTAAAATGTCCAAATTGCACAGATTAAACGTTGTTAAGTCGAGTAATAAGCGGCAACACACTCGTTTAGCGCTCGTTTTCGAACGTAGCAACAGAAGCGCCCGTGTCCTTGACACTCGGCGGCGGGCAAAAACTCTATCGCCCGCAATTTTGGCGCGTCGGTCGGTGGGTGTGTTCCAAAACTAACTCACACAGGCGCAAATCCCATGCCATAGAGTATTGTACTGTCGACGATCGTTTCGGAACACGACAGCGTTGCCTCGGGGAGGCTGACTATAAATTACATTTAATTAAAATTATTGGGTCATAAATATTTTTTCGTCTATGAAACTAATCAACCTCCGTAGGAATTACTATCGTTTGTCATTCTGTTTACACGAGTGGAATAAAACCTAATTTAATTTAGGAATAGCAAATTTTGTTCTTTTTTTAAGTTTTACTATCAAACTGCAGATCAATGAATTCTTAGACTTTTCTGCTTGTTCTATTTTCAAATTTGTTACCAGTGTATGGCGATGGCTCACCCACAGTGACATACGGGACTTAATTATCTTTGAGAACAGCGGATATCGACTTTTTCATACATTTGTTAAATTTATTAGTAACTTGCTGCGCCCGCGACTTGGTCCGCGTGGAATTTAACAAAATGTTCTTTAGTTAATTTTTTTTTCTCTGCATTTTCCTGCGCCCTGTTTGCACTGTGGAGGTACTATTACAAGTTGATGATACCTCCAACAAATATCGTTACATTTTAGATATATTATAGACAATTTATACGAAAACTTAACAAATTATTTATTTTTACTAAAACCTTTTTCCATTGGTGAGAACAGAACGAAGATCACTGTAGTAGTTTTGAGTTTATCGCGAACAGACAGACAGACAGCTAGAAGCGACTTTGTTTTATACTATGTAGTGATATATACATGAAGTGAAGAAATTGTCCGCTCTGCGGTCGTAGCAATCATTTGAGATACACGGCGCCAGTCTACTTGTACCTACCACCGAATACATGTAGGCGTAAAAGGAACAAAGGAAGTTTTGCAAGGCATTGTTCACTTGAATTTCACGTCTATCGTGTTGTGGACGGAAAAGAATTTGCATTTGAAGCATGCGCACTATATATGCTTACAGATGATGTATAGGTTATGTATGTAGTAAATTTTAAGGTCTAAAAATAAATAAGGTACCTACCGGGGTCTACAAGGCTAGTCCATATACCGAGCACAAATTTAACCAAGTAGATTTTTTTGTAATCCGGAAAACGGACATTTATTGGTCATGGGATAGTTATTACGCTTTCATAAATTATATTTCTCCAAATGTTTAGTTATAAATTAAAAGTTTTATGTACGTAGACGACAATATTTAATATTTTCACAATAAAAATATTATTTTAGTAAAAACGTCAAATGGTTTTTCTGCAAAGAAATGTAAACTGTATATTGCAGTTATTTTTGTTCTGAAGTACAGAATATATTGGTTTATTAAGTAAACCATGAAGAAATCTTAGGCACTACAGAAATGCACTACCGCTCGTCACCTGCCCACCCAGGGTAGGCAGAGATCACGGACTTCACCTTAGTACATTATTGGCACACCTCTTTCGTTTCATTGACATCTATACATATTTATAATCGTGGGTTAAGGGTACTCATTATCTGCCCCTTTTTTAATATATCGCCAATCTGTTTCATATAGGTTTCCTTTCTATATGCCCGATAATATATGTAATTAAAAATATATGTGAATAGTTTTTATGGTCAAGCATATTATTTCCTCATGTGTCTCGGTATATAAACTTACACGTGCGTTACGTGTAAACTTTGGCCATTAATCATTAAGCAACATTTGTTAAGTGGAAATAGTAAATGAATAACTTGAATCCAACCTTCACCGATTTATAACTTGGCGAGTATTAAATGAGCCCGGCTATGTGCCGTCACGTTTGACGTATTGTATTTGACATGGCAATAATTCAAATGGATAATTTTATAGTTACAGTGTTCGATTATTAACCGTATGATCACTATTCGAGATAAATTAAATGTATACCTTTTGAGTCCTATATTATCATTTATTAGTTGTTAATATACATATGCCCCTAAGCCTTATAAATTTATGACACAGAAGCTGTGAGAGACAAATGGCAGCGCGTCTAAATTACGATCTAAACGGTTAAAGATTCGAATAGCAGCCGGGTTTTACGTTTCTGAGTCTCACTTTCCTTGTTCATATTTTCTACATTTCCAAACCGTCGAAAATTTCTCTATTCTAGTCTATACTATATTCTAATTATGTTATCCTTTCTCCTAATATTATTATTAAGACCGTGTCTCCAAGAAATTAATGTTACCCTCATGCTTATCTGGCTTATGCAACTTTCAATATGATACATTAAAGTGTACTACAGTAGTAGTAACACAGCAATGTGTGTTGGCATCACGAGTGCCTTTTTTAATACACGCTGACTCCCCTCGTTTGAATTTAATCCCCATTCATGTTTCCCACATTCACCCTTCGTCGAATAACCTAAATGCGTCGCAATTTATTTGAATACTCGTATGTTAATAAGTACTGCACGCTTTACCGATACTCGTGGAATATTATTCACATTTTGTAAACATTCACGGCATTATAATTGTAAAATTTACTTGTCAAATGACAATAATTGATGGAACATTTCCTTTTTAAACAAATTGACATGGTTATTCATCAATTTTTCTGATTCATGTGGTGGAATATTTAAAAATATTTACAAGCCATCAAATTTAATATAGGTTGTATTATGCGTTATTGTGTTCTCTTATTGGCTTTTATGGGAGACAACTTGATAGGAAAAGTCGCTGGAAAAGGTAGTGTTGATCGTAGAAGGAAATCATGTCTGCGTAACATCAGAGAGTGGACCGGAATTGAGACTGCCACTTACCTGTTTAGCCTCGCAAGAGATATGGTGGACTGACTGCCAATCTTCGCTAGTCGGACAGGCACTTTAAGAAGAAGAAGAATGGAAGCAAACAGGCTATGCTCAGCTGATTATAATTGACCTCGTCTACCAGAAGCACTTACTTAAGAGGTGTAATAAAGTAATAACAGTTCTAACCTATTATGAAGAGTGGTCGGCAAAATTCTCTCCTATTTATTATTGCTGAATTTTGGTCTTTATCCCGTTTAAGTTAAGGACAATTTTATATTTTCATTTATCACATTAAAATAACTGTATAGCGGAAAATTAACTAGTTTCGTATATTTAAAGGCTTTATTGATTGAGATCACGACCTTCATTATTCAGCCGGCATTTTGATTTCAAGAGCACACAATGTAGGACCGCTTTGTGGTTAGTGATTCAGTATATTAAACCGAAAATAATGGAGGTTATTTTGACGCTAGTTATCCTGGTCAAGTCACGAGACCAGGATAACTAGCGTCAAAATAACCAAATTTAAAATTATTCAGAATTTTGAAAGTGATTGAAATTCGAAGAAGCTCTCACGTTCTTTTCAGGGACACAAGGAGACAATTAATGTCCACTCTTCGCCGAGCTTATTAGGTCTCATATGTGATAGGTGGTGAGCTCCTCACTAAATTGTACCAAGTGCTTTTTATGTAATTGAGAAAACGTATACTAACGTAGCTGGGATACGATTCTCGATTATATAAGATCGTGGTATTGAACGCCTTAAGGCTATATACTTTCAGAAGATTAAGAGAAAGATCTTTGGTACAAAATGGTTGAGAATCGAACCGCCCGACGTTCAAATCGCAATCGAAGACTGGTCACTATGCTCTCACTACTTCGTACAAATGAATAATTATTATTTGTGATAAATATATTGAGATTAGCGAGCCGTGATAGCTCAGTGTCCGGGCGGTTGGCTCTTGTTGCATAGTACGCTAGCAACCCGAGTTCGATCCCCGGTGCCGGCACCAATAAATTTGTTGTTGCAATTTTATGTGCTGATTAACCACGCGCTCGGCGGTGAAGGAAAACATCGTGACGAAACCTACATGTCTTAGAAAATTTTTCTAAGGCATGTGAAGTCTACCAATCCGCACTAGGGCCGCGTGGTGACTATGCCCTTATACTCTCTTTACAGAGAAGGCCTCTGCCTAGCAGTGGGACATATATATTATTTATATAAAGGCTGTAACTTTTTATATTGAGATTTCATGATTTTTAGACAGTTTTTCCAATAATGTCGTCTCACATAACATACGACTAAGAATTAAAACAGCTGACGAGTCACCGAGCTGCGTCCTTCATAAAGGATTACGCAAAACAAATTTTCAAAAGCGGAAAACTGCATCTATTGATACGCCTAGCTGCAATGTCCGCGTTGACCTCCAGCATTTTACGACGGGAAACTAATAAAATGATAATACCTGAAGTCGCACAAAGCGTTACGATAATTACAAACGGCCATTATTATGCACAAAGTACCATACATGCGATCTTTTATGTGACTACATAGAAGCGTTCATGTTCGAACAACAACTAAACTAATCATACGAACGTCCAAGGCTGTTCAATTTAGTGTTGTAAATAACGAGTACAGATGCGCTAAAAATAGCATTCGTTACGTTAAACGTGTTACGGAAATAACGAAAACGAAACGTTTCCTGGCGTAATTTATCAGGTTTTGAAGATTAAAAATGTAATCATTTTTATTGTGTAACTGTTTTATGTATTGATATACTGTTTCTTTTCAGTTTTTTTTTTAATATAAAGCATGATGCACTATCGATAAAAAAAACATAGCGCCTATATAGTCGACACTTCATAACACTATTTTGCACGCTTTGGAAATTTCAATCCGGTGAAGCAGCCAAGGCCAGCTTCTCTGGCCAATCTGTGTAGTTCGTCATTAAAAAAAAAACTTTGGAAATGTATTGGAACTCAGTACAAAATGCTACAGCCCTCATTGCTGATCAGCGTGGTTCATTTAAAAAAATACGGTGTAGTACACAAATCATATCGGAATCGAGTATCGAGTTAAATATGGTAAAATAGAAGATGCCTATGTTGAAAATTTGAAAAACAGTAAATTAATTGGCATAGACCAACTACGATTTTGAGCCCTCAACCGTCCTTACCCTAGGCTATCGCAGTTATTTTATCGTCATTAATAACGTTATATTAACAGGTTGTTTATTTACTTATACGCATTTGTCTTATAAATTGTATATCGGACAAATAAGATTTGTAATACAATGAGCACAAGCAAACCGCTAAACTAGTCCATATGGGAATCGTTGCTGAAGGCCTATCACCAGCAGTCGATGTCTTGTGGCGTACATAATGATGATGAATAGAGTCGTATTCGAATCAAAGTGACTATGGAAATAGTAACGGCCCAGGCTAAGGTTTCCTCTCGAGAGCTCTCGCATTCTCAACCTGGTGATGGTACAGCCATGGAGCTAAGAACGGGAATCGCAATCATACGAGTAGAAAGCAATCAAGATCGTTCTTCTTTGTGAATTGAATTATCCTGATTTGGAGATGGATCACCAAATCACACGCCTATGGTAGCTTCTGTAGCAGAGAATAACGCTAATCAAACGTATAACAGTACATATTTTTAAGGCTTTGCAATTTAGAACGATCCATTCGCAGGACGTGTCGTATATTTTGTCAATTTTACGACGCGTGGGTGGGCCTTAGATTGAACCAAATAGGCGTGGGTGTAAATCATTTTTTCAAACTTTTGAGTATTAGAATCCCAACCGCATAAGGTTTCGTATCATGAAATGTATGTACGGTCAAACACGAATGTGTTATTTCAAGGAAAATTCTGAACTACCTATCAATACAATGGAATTCCGTGACCGCAAAACTAGTTTCATTAATACAAACACCATCTCGACGAATAAAAAAACTGAGATCACAGTTTAAAAATAACACAACGCCCTTGACAGTAATTTAACAATAAACAGTCGCGCCCTATTGGGGTCGGCAGATATTATTGATCTGCATGTTTCACGTTCTAGACGTCCCTCTCCCGCATCTTCGACATCTGCATGTCGTAGGGTTATGTAAAAGCCGTAATATTGTAATTTTACTAAGCTTATTTTACTGTGTGGATCGATAATATTCACAATTTAGTTAAATGATAGAAAGATAATATAAATATGATGTATCAATATAGGTGAGTTCTTCGTCAGGTTATTTTTTATAACTGTCACAATCTGTCTGGTAACTAATGCTATGGTAGCACTATTATCAAAATATATTATTCAACATTTTCAAACTACTTCAAGTTAACTTAAGTTTTATTTGAAAGCTGGCTTCCCGTGTGATCCCATTTGGTTTCATCCAATTCGGACAATGGCATCCTTGATAAAACCATATAAGTCTTAAGTTTGCATTAAATAAATTTCACAAATGTACGAATAACTCAATATCACGATAACCGATTTCGATGAATCATTTTTTGTTAGAAAGGATACTTCAAGAGTAGTTTGATGAGAATTTGGTCGGGTTCTGATTATCGCTATTTCGTAATGTTCCTACGATAATTCGTAAATACAAAGAGGGCGTCCGTCCATAATAGTGTTTAACGTTTGATTCAATTTGAATTAGATGTTTGTTTTTTCTCGTAAATATACTCATTAAAATTAAATTTTAGCATTTAGTAAGTGGTAAATTATAAGCGTACCCTTAATCGACGATTATGTACGTGCAAATGTATGGATGTGAATGAAGCGAAAGAGGTGTGTTAAGTCACCATCCGCTTCAAGAATGGGTCGAGTTCGTTCCGTTTCAGCAGCATATCGCAGGCGTTGATTCGGTCCAGAAGGTTTTTGCGTCAAATCATGCGGCACACAAACATCAAGCTTTTTGTATCCAGCCTTCTGCAGATGGTTTAAAATGGTTTGGTGACTAACTCCCATCTCCTGGGCGATGTCACGAGATGCCACATGCCGGTCTAACTCGATGTAGTCCATGATTTGATCGGTATTTGTCGTTACAGGTCTTCCGCCGGCTGGCTTATCCATGGTGTCGTTTTCACCGGCTCTGAATCGTCGAAACCATTCCTCCGTGGTTCGAAGTGATAGAGTACCATCCCCAAAACACCATTAATCTCACGGAACGTTTCTCTAGCGGATTTGCCTTTAACGAAGGAAAACTTTAAAATAGCGCGAATTTCGGCGTTAGTGAACTCCATGTTTACACGTCTATAACTATTGAACGCAATATCAAACTAATTATGCATAGCGTCGTTTTGTAGGTTATGTCAAGACCTTTCAAATTATGTATAGTATTGCTAGATACGAGCTCTGTAGCGCTTTGTACATAGCCGCGAAATTCAAAAGACAAAAGGCGGAAGGGAGATATTTGACAACCTATTATTTTATTAAATATTTCACTCGGAACTAACACATAATATCGTCCGTAATTTTTACCACTGTCAGTATTGATCTCCTATAGGGTTAGGAGTACTCCGCCTCTTTTTGTCTTTATAGACAAGAGATACCTTAGCTATAATCTATGAACTCAGGCTGTTAACTACTGTACTGGGATTGCCCATGGATTCGCTATTCGCTAATAATTTTTTCTTTCTTTATTTTTATTCATTAATCCATAGCACAATATAGCATACGTTTAAAAACTAAATCGATGTTCACAATTTAACTTTCTCAAAGTGCCAAATCGTTCTCGAAATGCAAAATTTTGTGGGCGTGGAACCGGTTCGGACCTTATCTGCAGCAATGGCGACCGCTGCGGGTATAAAAAAAAAAGCATGAAAGTCATCAAAAACTCTCGCGAGTGTGTCGCACGATATTTTCGTATTCGGCTAGCGTATATATTGCTCGGCGTATGATTTATGGATTACTAGCGTACCCAGCCCGCTTCGCCGGGATAGATGTTGCTTTATTTAATTTAAACAATAAACTTACATCATTAAATATTTTATTCAACTCTCACAATATATTAAATTATTCATTTCGTTCCGTATTCATTCTCTTCTATTAACTTCTCGAGCGGATAAAGATAATTATAATGACTCTACTTGAATACTTCAAAATCCTTAATTATTATCTTTAATATACTTTAGTATACTTTTTATTACTTCAATATACTCCACAGTACTTTAATATCGGTCACAATGACATAAATATACACACAACGCATGTGTCATTACAAATTTGTGTTTAAAAACAATAGAATATCATCATAGTAAATAAAATATGTATTTGACAGTTCAAAAAGAGAACTACTCCGATCGTCACCAAACTTTTACACGATTACTCGTCAGGTCAATCTGAAGATTCCCTGAAAGTTTCATCGAAATCGGTCCAGCCGTTTCGGAGCCTATACGGATCAAACACACACATTTTATTTCTCTTTTAAATACCTAGGTATATAGATTTAACATGTAATGTTTGCGGCTACGAGCATCTAGTTTCGTCACGTTTTATTGAGATGTTGAATGTGACCTGCTTTTACTACACGTATTGTAAGGGAATGAGGGCAGTTCTATATCGCACCCTTGGAATTTTCGATTCTATTTAGAAAATCGAGCAACATATTCTAAAAGCAAACAACATGTTTAGCATAATTAACAATATTTTTTCTGTCTTTGTGTATAACATGGATAATGCCTGTATATTTTAAATGCGCAATATGAGTTAAACTATATTACTTAAACCGCAAAGGAATAAAGCAAATCATTGTCTATAAAAAACAAAAACACAATAGGAGCTTGTGTAAGGATTATGACTAACTTATATTTGAATAAACCGTTTTATCAGTAGAATATAATTAAAGGACTGTAAAGTTATATTTCAATTTTTATTGGTTTAATTATAGTGGATTTAATATTTGGAAATATTGTCATTATCGATATTTCTGACGAAATCAACGCTTTCCAGAAAAAAATGGCGCGGGCCTCATGGGGGGTATCATCTAACTTACATTTTCATTTTCATCTTAGACGTAAGAAATAAGTGCATGTGTTTTAAAAAAGACTTGGCTTAAAGGTCTTGTTACCAAGCCATAAAATATTCATCAACAACAACACTTTGCAGTTCTCGTAGTCAGGGGGGGAACTGAGATAATTAATGTTTAACTAACAATAATTATTGTGAATCGTTAAATAAAGTAACGGTATCTTGAATTAATTTAGTAGTGGGCTTTGTGGGATTTATTAATTATTAATAGAATAGCTTAAGCTTCTTTGGAATGGTTAACAAGAATGTTAGGAGATTTTTTAAATGTTAGCATTATTTTTTTTCTAAAAAAGAACAATTTTTAAATAAAAAAGGATACTTTTTTAACCGACTTAGAAAAGGAGGGATGTTCAATTCATCGTATTATTATTATTATTTTTTGCACCCATAGCAACGTCATTAATGATCCGATTTTAATTTTTGTTTTGTTGGAAAGAGTTTAGTTTCATGCCGTTTGTTATTTTTTCCAATTTTTTGCCTTAGGACCTTTTGTATAGAATTAAACACTTCTTAATATTGTAAGTAGAAATAAAAACTGAAACTAGAATAGACTAAAATAAATTTATTATAATGAATTCGAAAATAGCATTCCTACTTCAGCCTATGTACGATGAAGGGTGCTTGTTGTAGTTATGGCAGAATATAAAAATGCCGTTGCCGTAAAAAATAAGAGAACGGGATCGATCCGTCCCGCTCACGTCCGCACGTCGTGACCTATTTGCGCTCTGTCTCCTAATCTATGCAGCCCACACCCGAACGTGCCTAACTGACATTCAATGTCACTTGATAAACCAAATTGAGGAAACTTTATCCGTATGTTAGATACTTTATTAGTATTTGATTGCATTGAAATGTCTGTCAACTTTGAAAATACGATCTCCTATTGTTTATTTATTTAATAAGGTACACCAACAGAGCACAAACATACAAACATACTATGTGTGTGTGTGTATAAATAGCCTAGTGGTTTAGGGACAGCCCTGTAGTTCTGGGCTCTCAAGAATAAGAATACGGTATCCCCTGCCTGTCGTAGAAGGCGACTAAAAGGGGCCTCCGGTTCACTGAGCGACAAGGGTGCGGGCCTTTGTCGTCCGCTAAGGTGGACCCGGGAAGAAGGCGACATCGGCTGGCCCGTGTCGTCTTGCACTACGAGGGCACAGGGGGGGAGAGAACCTTCCTCCCCCCCCCCTGGGACGTGCTCTCCTTGAGCACAGGGCAGAGGGGCTCCGGTGCGTTCCATTGGAGATCCCGGAGCCCCTTGTCATGCACCGAGGAAAGGGCCACCGGGGAGGTTTTAGTGGGTAAAAACCCCACATAACCGCCGCCTTCCCCCCAGAAGGCGGGGTATCTTTTTGAAGATTTCCTCCCCGTTAACAAAAAAAAAAGAAACGTGGTTTAGGGGTACGGTCTACAAAACGTAACGTTCGAATCCACCATTGGACTATTGACGACCATGAACGTCCACGAACCATCCTAGCTTTGAGACTATATTATTTATACAAAAGAGACATATCATATAGTATAAATATGTTGGGGTGATCCCACTTAGTTTCAAAATTGTGACCGCAACATTCTCAAGCGAAAGTATTAAGACAAGAAAATAAAAGTTAAATAATGGATACTGTTCATTAATAATAATAACTTTAATAACTTTATTAATATATCACAAAACAAACATGTTACATATGCAGGAGCTCTGTTTCCTGAACTAGGTACAGTGTACCTGTATCTCAGGAGACAGTGCCTTCCAGAGTCACAGACAGTAAGTCCTGCGTACAATAAGTTTTAATATAAGTTAAGTAAATTATACGATAGTTAATAATTAAAATATATGAAAAACAAAATGTGTGCAAAAGGGGAAAAAAGGAAAGAACTACAGTCATAGTTGAGAAGTTATGCGAATGTGTAGTGTGTGAGTTAGAGTGAGATCATGAGGTTAATAATATATTTTCAATTTGGGTGTAGTCCTGATTCTGCAACCATTTTAATAACAATCCCTTGAACTTACGACTGTTAAGCCTTGTGAGATATTTAAGGTCGAATGGGATTTTATTAAATATCCGTGGTGCAATAGAGATATAGTGGCGTTGTGCAACGGTGGACCTTGTTATTGGCACCGGGAGACGATACCTTCTTTTTAGAAGGCGGTAATAGCAACTCTATTTCACGGTGACATCTCAATAGCGTTTGAAATATGAAACTTTCGAACTGAAAGGTGGAAAGGTTCATTTAGTGGAATGTTTTTTCTTTCACATTTAAAGGACTTATTTGTGGACAAGAGTTTTTGGAAATACCAGTATTTAGATGTTTAAAATATTTGATTATCTTCTTACCAACAGCTTAAAGTAATAAAATAATCGATATCTTTACATGTATCGTACAATCTTGTTGCGATATGCGCAGATCAAATTATGTGGCCTACTTTTGGCAGTACAAGACACTGAATGTGCGTATTATGTTTCTTCTTTATTTTCACATGATATAAAAGATAAAGACGGTGTGACCAGGATTAAGAAAGGAAGTGGTTTCTTACAGAATGAATGGATGAGTTCTTTAGTTGTTCAACACCTTTTATAGTAGGAAGATATTTTATTTAGACTTTATGGAGATTTGAACGCAAAATGTTTTAATGGTGGTAAGGCTGTTTTGCAACGCCATCTAGTTGACTTTAGAGGTTATCCTTACTTCCAATAGGAAGAATGCAAGTACTTGAAAGATTCGCAAGATGGCGTTGTAAAGTTTTTGTTTTTAAAATATTTCTTTTATATAAAATTACGATAAAATATGCTTATAAATATAACACTATACATTAATTGCTCGTTCAACGTTATAAGGTCCCGGTGTATTTCGATTTATGTTTTATTCTGTGCGACATAAAATATTAGGTATCCATACTCCAGCAATAATTTTCTCAAAATCGGCCCAGATACTCGAATTTAATTAAACAATTAAATGAGAAATATCTGCATATTAAAAAATTAGACAGAATCTAATAATATCATTATTTAAAAGGCAAATATGTCTGCTCCAGACAGACATTTAATAAAAGTACACAATTTCATCGACCTATCAGCCTAGAGCTACACAATAAAGCACTTAGCAGATTGAGTTCCTTTTAAAACAAAGTTATTGTTTTCTTAAAAGTCTACATGTTAATAAGCTCGTCTAAACGGAGCTTATTAAGTAATACATAATTATCGGACTGCATAAGTCACCTGACCCATTGCTTAGGCACTTTCATACTCGTACATTAGTAACAGACACACTAATACTCGGACAGATGTGTTTTACTTACCGTGTTTTTTATGATAATATGACAGTCTCATGCAAATTATCGCATTTTTTTTTGGGAAATAAGGTGATCAGCCTAAAGGCCTCTAGTTTCACCGTATTTTTTGAGAAGTGACATAGCTTTTAGGTCATTTAGCCTGAAGTTCTTTCAGTAATATCTCTGCGCATGGAGCCCGAGAAGACCTCTTGAGAGAGGCTTGAGCTGGTACTCTAATTGCGGAAACTTGGGGCAATTACTTCTACAATAGTCTCCATGGGCAATAACCTACCTTCATTTAATGACAGAAGATAAAATGGCGGACATTAACCACTTAATGGGATATTAACAAAGGATGCTGATTTGTTATTCTTACTTATTACATAAAACGCTCTTCAATTGTTACTGTTACTTGCAATCTATTTTTTATCTGTATGCATCAAGGTTAAATGGAGTTGGCATTGTTCCAAAATTCATGGTAAACGCAATATTTTCAATCTTTTACCAAATTATCCACCATATTCGTCTTATCTTTAAGAGATATGGAGCAAATGGCCATGGCTTTGTTAATTTACCTTAAATAACTCTGCTTTCAAATGATAAAAGTACATACACATAACCCAGTCATACGCGGATAGAAGTTTTCATTGAGCACTATCCCGACATCGGACGACCTTGAATCTGTTTAGCAAACTTGTAAGTCCACGGGTCCACTTAATATATCTCTTCGTAGAGGACTATCGTGATCGATATGAGTTTAAACAATTTCTTGTATCTAAGAGGGTTTTTTTATTTTACGCGGGGGAATCCTTTTTACGGACCATCCTCCGGAAGCCTGGGTGGGCCCGGAGCGATGTATGGGAATCGGTCTGGGCGACCCCTACCCACTAAACCTTCCGCGAATGCCATCAGCCGTTATAATTGGAGTGCCCCGGATCTAGCATCAGGTAATCCCTGATATAACCAACCACTGATATAATGTAGTACAAACAGCTATTAGTTTTTCCGCGATAGGCACTGGACTAACAATAGTATTTACCAGTAAAAAAATCTTAAGTTTACTTTTGCGGTAGGGTGTTTATCGCTTCCTTTTAGCTCGAACATCTAAACACATATATGTTTACATCATAGCAATTAGCGATAATTCGTTTCCTATTCGACTTTATTGCCGGCCTCAGTAATGCGTGTCTGAAGTGCCTATTACAGAATTGATTAAGTCTCCCATAGCAGTGTACATAGCAAATTTATGGAGGCTCGAAGTTGGCGATAAATCCTTATGGACACCAATGACGCGGTTCAGTCGTTAAATTCAATTCTAATATGAATGTTGAAAATAACCTCTTTCGTATTTAATTGTTTATTAAATTAATGTTCTCTAAGAAAGTTAACAAAATATTTCCCGCCGCTTGGGACTCTAGTATCGATTCGCAGACGTCTTGAAAATATTTTTTGATATATGAGTTACCTCATGATTTTTCCCTTCATCGCTGAGAACGTAATTAAATTATCCCGGAGCTAAACAATTCAGATAACTTGCGAATAGTGTACGGGATCTAAATTATAAAAAAAAAACATAAAAACCCAACATAATAATTATATTTTCCTTAGAATAAAAAATCGTTTTAAATAAAGTTACATAAGCATTCAATATTATGATAAAATTTTTACAATTTATGCTTAAATATAGTAGAAAAAGCTTATTGTTTAAATTGTTTTAAAAAAGAAATAAATATTTATTTTGGGACAAAATTACTTTATGCAATAAAATAAGATTTTATTGCATATAAAATACATATGACTTGCAGAATAGAATAAACTTTCAGGTTATTTATATCTCCAGAAAGCAGTTGCTATTTGCTATTGAAGGAAATTCTAAAATGATAAGGGTTGAGGTTGTAATCATACATTGGATGCAAATCTGAACCTACAAATCGGGAACAAAGAGACCAGTCGTAAATTCTTGGAATTCTGTAAAAAGGTGGCAATGAAGGTTGTAAACAGAAATAAAAAAGTGGCATAAAAGGAGCTCTCTACACATTTGCTATAGCAATAGATGTAGAGAACCCAAACATAGATAGCAGAAGGAAAGAAAAGAAATGTAGTTAAAAAGACGGTGGCAAATAGTAGAGATAATAGAGACATTGTAGAGTAAAGAGCAAAAATTGTAATAAGATAAAAATTAGAATAAAATTAATATAGACAATATAAGAATGTAAACTACAGTAAAATTAGAGATAAATATTATGTATTAAATGTAACAGACAATATAATGTAGTACATAGTAAGAATGATATAAATGTAAGAACAATGTAACCTGTATGTATTATATTTAAGAATTAAAGGAAGATGGAAGAAAGAAAGGAATGACAAAATCCCTAACCACCCACGTTGGGGGAACTAGACATAGCATAGGCAGACTATGCTCAGAACAAAAAGGACAAGGGGCAATAAACTTGAATTAACAAATATATAAGTCAGTAGTCATGCCTCATGTTACATTAAAAAAAATCTGAACCTACATATAAGTCGGAAACACGGTATATCTGTGAAAAAATAGTATTCGAATTGCCAAAGAAATGTAACTTCGTCCACCGCTTCATATTTGTTTATAGAAAACATGCTTGAAAATGCAATGTTTCGTATTGCAGTAAAAATGCTGTTATTCAGCTATTTATTGACATTGACACCGGTATGTGACCTTCCCCGCCTCAACAATCTTAAGTAGGTCTTTCCATTCATAAAATTAATTGTGTAATAAATTTGCGTTCAAGAACAATATGGTAACCGTTAAGTGATTTTCAATATTTCAATAATACAATAAGACTATTATTATCTTTGTTTTATTTTGTAGCGCAGTTATGTCTTATTAACAGATATGTGACATTGTAGCGCTTTGTAGCATTACATATGTTATCGAGTCACATACAAGACATTCTAAAGAAGTGTCCTACCGCAATCACCTTTACTTGTTAAGTGGAGATGCACTGAGTGATGCTAAGTATGTGAAAAATGACACATTGGTGTCAAATGGGAAAATTGGCCAAGGCAATTTATTCTATAGCAGTTAGCAAAAATAAACGGTAGCTTAAGATTTGTTTGTAAATCTCAGAAGATAAAGACACAGACAGTTTTAACAATTATTTAAATTTCATTAAAAAACATAAACTTAAACGAAAAAGGATATCTTATGTAAACTTGGATAATACAATCATCATCATCATCATTTCAGACGTAAAACATCCACTGCTGGCCTCCCCCAACGATTTCCAAAAGGACCGGTTGTAAGCGGCCCGCATCCAGCTGCGTCCTGAGACCTTTATGAGGTCGTCAGACCACCTTGCGGGTGGACGTCCCACACTGCGTTTGCTGGTCCGTGGTCTCCAATCGAGAACTTTTCGGCCCCATCGGCCATCTGTTCTACGCGCTATGTGCCCTGCCACTTCAACTTGCTTATCCGGCGAGCTATGTCGGTTACCTTCGATAATACAATATTTTTCATTAAATTTTATTTTTATTTCAATGTTAGTACTTAGTCTTGCCTTCATGTGATGACACTAAGAACTAAAATTTCATTTAAGTTTATGTATTTATGAAAAATAAATGAATTAATAAAAAAAAATATTTTATTTTAAGGATGTTTAATTGTCTATCATGCACAATTTATTTCATTTAGCTAGCGTCTTTATCTTCCGAGATATTCAAACTTTTTTAACCGACCCTTTATTTTTGCTCACGAGTGCACTTCCTCCTCCTACGTATAGTACGGGATGAAGGAAGAAATCTTTTACTAAATTTAATTTAATATTGGAGAAGGGGTAAAATAGCAGGGGCTCATCTGGCCATAAGTGATACTATAGACCACAAACACTTACTTAAGGGATTGCAGTTGCGTTTCCAACCTATTATAAAGAGTTGGGTGGTATATAGTATTATGATCGTGATTTCCCCGTTCCGTGACCGTGAAAGGTAATTTGTACGACAGCAGAAGCTATTGCAGTGGTCCTACTACCGTTGCCATACTCTTGTAAAGTTGAGCTCACTGGTTGTGTTCGAGTTTGCTATTGGTAGATAATCAAGGAGTAAAGAGAATATTAGGGCATCGTACGCCACGCGACCTTTGCGGATTGACAGATTTGATATGTCTTACTATTAATCTCGAGATGACCGCCCGGAAGTTCAGTTATCACAGCTCCATATATTTGTATACAAATAAGAATTGCAAGAAGTTATACACGTTGTGATCACGTAACCATGGCTATCATCTGCTTGGGAATAAGTATTTTGGTAAACGAATCGTATATAAACAAATTATTATATTTTTTGCCCCGGGCGCAACAAAGCGGATTTACTTAGCTCAAATTACGTTATAATATTTTTCGAGGCGTAAATGCGCTTAATGGAAACCCATTAAGTCCATGAATTAAACCACTTTAATGTCACGAACCATGTTCGCTGCACGAATATTTCGTAAAGCATTTCTATAGCAAAGTACATCCTGCTAACCTTGTTTTGATTAAAGGGATTTAATAACATATCCATGGTACATGTTTTACGATTTATTTTTGTTGATTTGGACATTAATTAATGGCTTTGTGGATAGCAAAACTTTGTAACATTTCCGACTGCAACTTATTATGGCGACGGAAAATTCTCAAGAGATCTCACACATGTTGGCCTTCAAATGTATATGAAAAATTTAATTAAGAAACTGTATTTCTATAATTAATCAAATTACTTAATTCACAGTCACGTATCTAATATAAAAATAATGTATAGGTTTGGCTATAGAACCTTGTATTTGTTGGACGCCGCTTTTTAAAATGCAGAGATTAACTACCGGATACTGCAATGTACCGTTGGTAATAGCATTAAAAAAACTATTCAAAAACAAGATTTATATGTACTACAAAACTAATGAATGTTTATATTATTTGGACTTATTATTAATTAGGATTACGGATGAATTTATGTATATTATGGTCTACGAAACGGATAGAGGGATTTTGATAAAAAATTCTGGCCAAGGCCAAATTTTAGCCCAGCAGGTTTAGAAACGATTGGATCAACAAATTTTTTATGGTTTCGTCATCAGTCGCTACAGATGAAAAGTGAGGGAAAATGACTGCTAGCCATGTGAAGGCTGAGTAGGGTGAAGTGATTTATAAGCGTTCGAGAGGACTGAACGTCGTCTTGATGAGAAACTTCTCTTACTTGCTTCACTTGCTTACTTCTTCATTATTGCTCGCTTCATTAACGTTAGCACTTGAACTGGAAAAGACACTGCAACTATTCCGCTTTCCAGTTCAGCCTAAACGGTATAGTTGTATATCGACGATAGAAATAGGAAATGTAGTATCGAATCGAATCTCGAATATTGTCTTAAATTTATTGTTATAGAATTGAACACAGCAAAAAACCGCATCGAATAGTACTGTATACACCCAAAAAAATAATGGCAAAATATTGAATTTTTTCTAGTTTTTCTACTGTTTATTCAAAAATTTGTAATTTTTGAAATAGTTTTTCAGCTCTGGTGTAAAGTTGTATGTTTTGAGATACGACATTTCCACTTTCTACCGTCGTATGTACTTGTGTATAATGCAAAAGGAATATGTTATGGAATGGGTGATATCCTCACCTCCTTAGGCACTTTTCCTTTAGTGACCTGTGAGCAGGCATGAGGGCTTGGCGAATTGCGAGCAGATTGCGATTGCTGTCTTCGCTATTGTTTGCGATCTAAAAGCTTATTATATATTCCAGTAGCTTCCGTCTTCGGTACCTCTGGAATCCAAATATATGACCATAAGATGCTACGTATGCTAGTCGTGAGTTAAATCGCCGTTTTTTACTAATAATTATTTTAAAGCTCTGTAATACAAGGATAATTGTGCAAGATCTAACGCACGAACACGTCCAGGTAATTACGTAAGTCTAGGCACTAAAAGTCACGTAGTTTTCAATGGCTCTAGGTCAGTGCGCATCTAACGTAGGCGTGGCCTCAGACCAACTGTCGCCTGATTGGCGGAATGCAAATGGCAGTTGCATTTCACTTTATACTGATAAGAATGCTAAAATGATTTTCACATTTGACTCACCCTCGAGGCTGTTTTCGGAGTCGCATCGCGTCTTTGGAATTATTCTGACCATCTAACGGTTTTTAGCTTCTTTGTCTATTACATTATTTAATCGAATGATTAGCAGCTATAACCTAGTGGCGAAGCGGTTGGATCTACAACCTAATGGTCGCGAGTTCAAATTCCAGTCGGCTTGTAATTGCACTTGTACAATGAATTGCCGTTTTTCGGGTTTTTACGTACAAAAAATAACTTAGTAAAACTTTGCGCACGGTTCGGTGATGACCCCACCTGTCTGATATCAGACCTAATAAGCTAGGTGAAAGTAGTAGTAAAATAAGAAGTAGAAGAAAAGAAGTGGAAGTAGTTGACCTAAAAAGCGAATAGCGAAATCTGTCCAGATCCTTCCCGCTAGAGTTAAAAGGACATGAGTAATTGCTTAATTAGTAATTTTATCTAATAGCTATGTATTGAATTGAATGACATCTATCGAGCTTACAACAGAAACATTCAGTTTCGTTCCACGCATAATAATCAGTAATATTTTTATAAAAAGTATAAAGCTATTGTAAACTAAAATAACATAGAATATGTCATTACAAATTATAGTTGACAGCTGTAGCAACATATATCAATCACTACAGATAAGGCAAGATGTGTGTTCCATTGTTACCTGATTGTGATATAAGGTTGTCAAATATCTCCCTTCCGCCTTTTGTCTTTTGAACTTCGCGGCTATGTACAAAGCGCTACAGAGCTCGTATCTAGCAATACTATACATAATTTGAAAGGTCTTGACATAACCTACAAAATGACGCTATGCATAATTAGTTTGGATATTGCGTTCAACAGTTATAGACGTGTAAACATGCAGTTCACTAACGCCGAAATTCGCGGCTTGGCCACTGTTTGGGACGATTCACCGGCCTTCGACCACGACCGTTTTCGCTTGATATTGTCGTATGTGATCCATTTTTCGTCGCCAGTCACCATCCGCTTCAAGAATGGGTCGAGTTCGTTCCGTTTCAGCAGCATATCGCAGGCGTTGATTCGGTCCAGAAGGTTTTTGCGTCAAATCATGCGGCACCCAAACATCAAGCTTTTTGTATCCAGCCTTCTGCAGATGGTTTAAAATGGTTTGGTGACTAACTCCTATCTCCTGGGCGATGTCACGAGATGCCACATGCCGGTCTAACTCGATGTAGTCCATGATTTGATCGGTATTTGTCGTCACAGGTCTTCCGCCGGCTGGCTTATCCATGGTGTCGTTTTCACCGGCTCTGAATCGTCGAAACCATTCCTCCGTGGTTCGAAGTGATAGAGTACCATCCCCAAAACACCATTAATCTCACGGAACGTTTATCTAGCGGATTTGCCTTTAACGAAGGAAAACTTTAAAATAGCGCGAATTTCGGCGTTAGTGAACTTCATGTTTACACGTCTATAACTGTTGAACGCAATATCCAAACTAATTATGCATAGCGTCGTTTTGTAGGTTATATCAAGACCTTTCAAATTATGTATAGTATTGCTAGATACGAGCTCTGTAGCGCTTTGTACATGGCCGCGAAATTCAAAAGACAAAAGGCGGAAGGGAGATATTTGACAACCTATTATAATAGTAACGAAAAATCAAAACAAAGGCGTAAAAGATTAAAAGTCAAAGAATGGCGCCACAGCTTCATTATAATATGTCAAAAGATAAACAACCACAAGAACGTAGTATCCATAATAAACGCATTATGTAAAATGTTTTAAATGTGCTTTTTGACATTCCAAACAGGCAATCAAACATTTTCCACCCACACTGCTCAGTTATCACGTAACCTCTATGGAACATTAACGAAATAGTTTTTATGTAACTGAGGCGACAATGAAATTGTCTATGCTTTGATCTCCGATCACATTACAAACAATGGAATATTTTATTTTATCCCACTGAATATGAGAAAAGTTCAAAATATCTGCAATATTTCTTAAATAAAAGTATATTTACGAGCAAAAACAAAAACAGACTTCAAATCGATTTAAACGTTGAACGCTTTTACGCGTGGACGGTCTCTTTATATTTCCGAATTATCATGGGAATATTAAAAATGGAATTAATCAAAAACCAAGCCAAACTTTCATCAAACTACTACTTGCCAATCAAAAATTAATCATCAAAATCGGTTAGCGTATTGAAGTATTGTACCTTTCTCCGTAATTTCAGCTGTGTACATAATATGAGATCATTATGTTATACGTTATAAAAAACAGGCGTTGTTCAAAAGTAAGTTTTCTCACAGCAGGATCCTAGCGCGTGCAATATTGACGTTAACTATTAAGCTAGCAACAACAAATTATCTTTGACAATGGGATGCGCGCACTTTTAGATGTAAGACGTCGACGAAAAACAAGTGCCGCGTTACAATACACAATCACCAACAAACGATTAGAACAAAGGTTGTAATAGAGAATAGAATATAAATACTAAACAAACACATGTCTTTTATCGCTATGCATTGACAAACAACCGTTTAACTAATCAATGACGACCACCAAATAATCTACATTCCCAAAACCTTCGGAGAGGACTATGTCCAGCACTAGTAGAGGTGTACAATAATCTAATGTCTTTATAATAATATTTATTTTTTTTATATATAAACCTATAAATTAGTGCTTGACCACGATCCCAACTGATGTTAAGTGGTGATATAGTCGAAAGATTTCTGTTTTTTAAAAAGAAAGCTAGCAATATTTCTTTTTTTTTTCAGAAATATTACTAACATTCTTGTTAACTATTATTAAGCTTTAGCTTGTGCTAGAAGATAGTTCACGTCGATAGTCGAATGGTGGATTCGAACCCTCGACATTACGATTTGCGGACCGTACCATAAACCAATTGGCGAGCGGCTATGGACGCTTCCAAGATGGTACGCGCTAGTTTAGTAAGTGCCCATTCACTCTACTCTTAAAGGCTTTTATCGGTAAAAAACACGCCTAGTATAAATTGTGTTACAAAATTTGGATTCAAAAGTATAATTTATTTCACATCAGTATTCTGAACACGTTGTACTTCCGTGACGAGTCTTCTTATCATATTAAAAAATAGCAACATTTAAATGATTAACATTCTTTAGATTTTTTGTTTACTTCATTTTAATTCTCGACGTTTTGAGCGCTATAAACCGCAATAAATTGCGTAAAATTAATTTTATTACTAAGGCCTTTCAGTTTGCAGACCGTACCCTAAACTATTAAGCTAAAACTAAAACTCCAGGATGCCTTAATCTTGGAGTATAATTTGGACAGTGTAGGTAGATTTTTAAAAATAGATGCAAACACTAGTATCAGATCTTTAAAAATATTGTGTACATTGACGATAAAAAAACTTGTCTACGATAAAATATAACCTTTACCTATAGGCAACGTCCTTTTTTTGACGGGGGGAAATCTTCAACAGGATGCCCCGCCTTCTGGGGGGAAGGCGGAATTATGTGGGTTCATACCCACTAAAGCCCCCTCGGTGGCCCTTCCTCGGTGTATGAGGGGCTCCTGGATCTCCAGTGGAACGCACCGACGCCCCTATGCACTGTGCTCACTGAGCACGTCCCGGGAGAGGAGGTTAATCCCTCCTCCCCTGTGCCCTCGCAGGGCCAGCTGATGTCGTCTTCTTACCGGATCCACTTCAGTGGACGACAAAAGCCCCCACCCTTGTCGCCCAGTGAACCCGAGGCCCCTTTCAGTCACCTTTTACGACAGGCAGGGTGTTAGCCTTATTCTACGAGCCTAGAACTACGGGGTTGTTAAACGTCCTAAGCCAAGATTTCCTCACGGGGACCCTTGTGCTTAGTTATACTTATGTAGAAATCATCCAGGCTACAAAGATAATATTCATCCCAAAAAAACACTCAACAAAGAAATAGACTATTTACGAAAAGTCATTTTCGTACGTTAAACAGGTGTTACATTTACGAGAACAAGGAACACGTAATTGAAGTTAATAGTAAGTTTGAATCAGCAACACCTGCCAATGATTTGTTCATGTTTGGTCAGCACTGGGTCAGGTTTCCCCCGACGCTGACGTAGCGAATTCTTTCCAACTGTTAACATAAACAAAGCTTGCATATTGCATATGAAATATGATACCCGGTTTAGAAAGGTAAATAAACTTCTCTATTTGTCAATGCATATGTGGGTACCGAGAAGTTAATGACTCCACGAGGACGTTAGCCTTTCTTTCTTAATTTGTCAATCCAGTAAGTTACGATTGTATTTTATTTTTGACTTACACATACCATGTTTGGACGGGTTGGAAAATATAATCGCTTATCTATGTATGAATAAAAAATTGTTTGTGATAATAGCATTAATTCTATTTATTTGATGACTCAAATTTTGTTATTTTATAAGGTCAAGATAAGGTCAAGCTGTCATTTCGACCATAAACAAATACATTACTGCCTGAAGTATACACGTAAATGAGAAATCATAGGCGTTTAAATTTTTATATATATATATATATTGCCATCAGATTCCAGACGAACTGTACCTAGCTAACATGATGCGGCTGTCGCTACGGCAATCCAATAGTTTTGTAACTTACCGTCCTTCCGTGTACAAAAACGAAAGGCCACTTTTCTTTTTATAATATATCTATATGGTAATCCTCACTGTAGTTGTAATTCGTCTCGTTTGTTAAGTCAATGGGATGCACAATAACTGGTAACAAGGTATTAAGGCATTTTCAATTTTTTGTCATAGTGGACGGAACAAAATTCTTACCACAAAGCGCACAACTATAAGAAAAACAAGTACCTTCAAATCTCGCACGTATAGTAGACTACATATACATATTATAAGTTCGTTTAAATAGAACTTATATTTCGCAAGTATTTTGATTCTGGTGATAAACTTCAAGTGGTCATTATTGCCGAGATTACCTTTTTCTTTACAATCCCTGTATCATAGATTGATCGAATAGATATCTTTAATAATTAGAAAGGAATAAAGTAAATGATGTCATTCCAAATTTAATATTGCAATTGTAATGCTCAAATAACTTCCTAGACACGGATTTCAAAAAGAGGATGAATCATAATTAATAATGATTACCCTGTAGTCAAAATTCGTTCGTTGTTCTGGTAAAAATATAAGGAAATTATACAAAATTCAAAGCTCGAAACCCATTCCGTCATCCATAATACTTTATTTAATTTAATGATTAAGCTGAATGTAAACTTTAGCTATGTCAAATCTCACACCTTTGTGCGTGCAATTTTGACCACCTCAACCTCTCTCCCCCCGGGACGTGCTCTCCGAAGAGCACAGTGCAGAGGGGTAGTTCTTATTCTTCGTATATCTAGGTTCGTTATTCTATCTAGGTGGACAGTATCCACTTGTAAACTGCGTATTAAAGTTGTGCACATTTTATGAATCGTATATACAACAATCGTGTTTAACGTAAGAAATTTTGATTTGATTTTTTTTTAATTATCCTTGTGATCATTCACCCCGATTCAGCCGAAATGGAGCGCTTGACATCGTCCTTCATTATTTGTACTGTAAAAGACTGGGGTTGTTTGCCCGGGTCTGTCTTTCCCTCTGGTTACAATTTGGGTGTTTTCAAGACTAGATTGAATAAGCATCTACTTAGCTTAGCCTTACCATCCGGCATTTCCACTTAACATTAGGTGGGATCTTGGTCATGCAGTTTCTTTGAAACAATAAAAACACCAAATAATGGTTAGACATATGCTCTACCACTATTAACAAATGATAAAAATAAAAACTTGTTTTCATTTTATTTTGATATTTCCATTAAAGGGGATCATGTTACACTATAAATCTTACATGTCTACTAGGCAATAAATCTACCAGGTATGCTAATATCACGAAAGAATCAGACGTACATTAACTACAAAAGTTTCTATCTCAAGGTACATGATGTATTTATAGAAGTGAATAGAAAATATTTAATTTTTTTTTTCATTATCCATTAGCAAGGGAATGGTTTGTATTACAATTTAGTTGCTTTGAAATTACACAAGGCACGCGGGCGCTTTGCCAGCCGCCAAAAAATATTTAATAACTGTAACGTATAACTACTGATATTGACCTATTATATTTATAATATCCACATTTATTTGGTTTATTTCAGTTGCGGAATTTAATGAGCACACAATCATAAACATAAACATTCCGCAAACTAAACGTCGAATGTCAGAAAGCGTGCGAGTATAATTTTATAAATTTCAAAATGGCCGCCCACTTTAATTGTATGCAGGTTTTCATACAAAGAATCAAGAAGTCAAATTGTTTTGCCGTACGGACAAAAGCACACAAATAGTACTAACATTCTTGTGAACAATTCCAAGCAAACTTAAGTTTGTGGTAGGGTGGTTCATGTCAATAATTTTTAAAGCAATGTCCAAAACTAGAGATTTTAATTTTATCTTTGGCAAAAAGGCCAGGGAAGATTCAGTCTACTAATTAATGCAATCAAATCACCATTAATACCACCGTGAAATAATCATTTTCATCCGATAGTAAGTGTCACCACTTACAACCGCGCCTCAAGCTGTGAATTTCATCTTAGAACAACCGGGCGACGCATTGATAGTTCTTCAACGTCATACAAATTCGGATTCCTTCGCCGCAAAAAGTATCAAAGATTCTCCCCTATTAATAAAATAATCGTTGATGGAATTGCTTCTGCTACCTATTGCCCTAGTGATAACTACAGAAATAGTACCCCGTATACGGTGATGGTCTAAAACCTTTTCACATTTGAAACTGAACAAGCTCGGCGAAGGAGGTACAGCGATGCTATTTTTCTGTTTACCACGTACATGTTAAAGATACATGTATATTGTAAAGTACAATTTACATATAGTATAATTTCGTCACGTACCTTTAATCCTAGTGGCATAGACAAAGAGAACGCAGTCCGCTTTTCACCAAGTTTATTAGATGCCTCGCAAGGTAGATATGTGACAACTGGGGAGCCCATCGACATTTAAGATAAGTTCTTGTATTAACTGTTTTGGTGACAAGTAATCATTAAATAAAGGACAAAAACATAACTGTCTTCACAGACGTCTAGAATCATTAATACATTTAATATGGACACGTTTTTATCTGTTCGTTTTATTGTATTCACCCACGTAGCTCAACCTTATCGCGTACTTCTTGGACGTAGATAAATCATTTATAAGTCACAAGCACATGAATCCTGCTAACCGTCCTTGCTTATGCCTTTGAAATTTGTAGTATTATATAATACCGCGCCTTTAGTATATTGTAAATTTCAGATTTTGGTTCACAGTTAAAAAGTAAAATAGGTAAACATTAAAAATTACAGAATTAGTTTTATCTAAATATATAAGAGAAAGTGTGTGGGTATGTTCCATATAGGCTCCGAAACGGCTAAACCGATTTCAATGAAACTTTCAGGGAATCTTCAGATTGACCTGGCGAGTAATCCAGTAAAGTCTGGTGACGATCGCAGTACTCCTCTTTTTGAACTGTCAAACAAGTCATACGTCGTACTTTTATTTCTGACATTAACTTGAGCCCCGATATGTTTTTGTATAAATGATAAGAATGATATTGTATTTACTGATATGTACATGGGTGTAGATAATGATTTTCACCCGATCGAGACGAAAATTAATACGGTGAGAAATGAATAATTTAATATATTGTGAGAGTTAAATTAAATATTTAATGATGTATGTTTATTGTTTAAACAAAATAAATCAAAATCTAGCCCAGCACAGCGGGCTGGGTACGCTAGTAAGTTATAAAATGAAAGGCGTAAAATTAGGAAAATTATTTGAATTCAATGATAAAGACCGACACACATTCACACAATACAGGTGAAAATAAGATATTGTAAAATAATATATAAACTGTTCATATTTGATATACAAAAAACCCATCGCTGTACACCGGACAATTCTTCCAAACGACAAGTGTATTGTGGTCATACCGCTTACCTTAGTTAACGCTTGTCATACTATGTTGATTTAAGAACTATGCCACCTCTTAATCCGATGAAGCAGTCAAGGCCAGTTTCACTGGCCAATCTGTGTAGTTCGTCAATAAAACTATGTTGATTTATCTACATATTCAGTCCGCTAAAGGTACTGAGAGCTTATTTTTAATTAAGCTTAAACTGGAGATAGATGGTCCATGTGAATAGTCCGACCGTACCGATATCTATTAGGCGGCTATTGACACTGAGTATTATATTTATAACTATTTAGAGTATTACTTAAAATAAGCTTCATGTACGCCTACACTAAACAAAGCCTGGTCTGAGAGTAAATAATTCACTCTTTCACCAATTAATGATCTTTTTTATTTTATTTTAAAGGGAGACCAACAGAGAATACTTATAAACTAGATATATGAACATAACACCATTTACAGGTCTTCGCAAATAGAATTAAATTGGTAAATAGACGAAATGAACATATTTAAAACGCTTGATGTCACCAAATTTTCATGTAAATGAACTACGAAAGTAGAATAATATAGTAACAAATTTTATTTCTACATAATGATAACACCCTGAAAGTGTTAACAATTGATGTTAATAAGTGTTAACAGTTAATGTTTTTAACATTGGTTACAAATATAAGAAAATATGCAATTCGGACAGCATCTAATTAATCTTCCAGCTGATAATGAAGTTAAAATGCGTAATCCGTAATCTTGCCGACCCAGTTGATAACTGGCACGACGCCCACGATTTGTTTTCCATAAGACGGGGAAAATTATCTTTCATTTCTCAAAGGTTTAAATTGTATTGAAACCAGACGGCGTCGCTATAGACTGTGATGATAACAACCGCTTTAAAGTTCGTATTTCATTGATGTACGTTACTACTTATCGTTTCTCTTAAAGCGAAGAAATTTAATACAAGTAAAAACAAGTACAAATCCAATCAAGCGTGAAAGATCGAACATTAAATGCTACTATGAGCGAACACTTTCTGGCCATGTTTATACATACATAAGTTCTAGGACCTATATTCTCTTTCTTCCCCTACAACTCTGGCTCTTTGTCCTTCAAGAGTACTTACAGATGTAGTGAGAAATTATTTTCCTTCAGTAAAACTCGGAACTTTATTGGAATACGATGACACCCGAACTGTCAATGACGGATCGTATTAAATGAATTACATTTTCATATCCATTAATATGGAACTTTATTATATAGTGTCAAATGTCAAAACGAATAAAGTCATCGTATAATATAGAGATGTTACAATCATAAAAATTATAACTTAAAACGGGATTTTACCATTACCAGTAAACGAAATGAGTTCCCTATATTTTTACGTAATAATTGTTAAATTCGTGACCATGTTACTTTATAATCATAATTAGTCGAATTGATATAATAGAATACAAACGTGGAACGTGAAAAAAAATAAGAGCCATGTATTTTTTCCCTGCTGTACGGCCCGCTGAAAAATGTTGAAAACGTCGCAATTAGAAATTATTAAAAAATTCAAAACTAACACCAAAACGCGACAAAATGCATAAAATCAGTATTATTCAGTACTAATAATGCTTGTCACTGACTCACTGTATAATAAGGTGCATCTCTTTAGCTTCATCTTGTTTTAGGTATCACAACATTATCATGTGATTTGACCGAATTCTTCATTCTACAATGCGCTTTTTTTTTTTGGACGAACTACCAACTACATTATTACGCGTTAGCAGTCCGATCCGAGGGCGCCCGAGAGGGCCGAACCACGACTCGGTCGGTAGCTATTTTATTAACGAAATCTATTGGGACAATCTAAGCTAAACTAACTTATATGCCACTTCCGAAGTGGCCGAAGAAACTCCAGCAACGCTCCTAATCCTATCGAGGGGGTGGGGTTTTCCCATAAAATACTTGTATCGCGCAAGGAGACTACAATGCGCCTCTCCGCATAGGGCTAGGGGATCGTTATATGAAGTTGCTCAAAACAACCGCTTTCACACATAGGACTTTTATCCCACGTCCTAAAGGTTAAAGTTGCACCCATCCTCCGTGCAACCCTCGGGGGGTTAAATAAAAACATAAAAGTCAATATTACAAGTAGCCCAATTCGGAAATTGTAAGAGAAATTAAGCTGAATCTCACAAACAGGTCGGTAGTTTTGTATTGCATTTAAACGAGTTAAGAAACTTCGCGATTAATATGCAACACAGTGCCGAACTTGTGTCCCTTATGGATCATGTTATTAAAAAACACCAGCAGCCGCCCATTCATACAGTGTTCTTATATAACACTGTATCGATTAATTAATTTGCATTCAATTGTTAATGAATGTACAAAAGGCGGGAAGCGGTGTTGCCGACGCGAGGTCACCGCCAAACAATTAGCTTGTTAATCAACTTACGGATGTGAAACTTGAATTTTTCCCATAATAATGAAATATATAAACGTGACTGCAGTAGCTTAGTACCTGAGCGTCCCGACTGACGGCCAGGAGTCCGAATTCATGCTTTTTTATTTTTTTTGACGAACTACACAGATTGGCCAGAGAAGCTGGCCTTGATTGCTTAACCGGATTGAGAGGTGGCATAGCTCTTAGGTCGCTTAGCCTGAACCTCTATCGCTAGTAACTCGACACAAGGGTCCCCCCGGTGAGGGGTAACCTCGGCTTGGACGGTTACTATGTTACGCGTAAGCATTCCGATCCGAGGGCGCCCGAGAGGGCCGAGCCTCGACTCGGTCGGTAGTTATTTCACGGATAATCTGAGGGACATTCAAAAAGCTAAACTAACTTTGAGTGCCACTTCGGGAAGCGTTGGCGCTGGGAGAAGAAGTGGCCGAAGAAACTGCAGCAACGCTTCGAACATCTAAGGGGTGGGGAGAATTCATGCATTTAAAGTATTATTATTATTGAAAGTCGAACGCTTAGACATTAGGTTGATTGATATGATTTTCCAAATGATGCACATATAAAATAACTACATGCCGAAAATGCAGTCAATGAAGGATGGCAGATATTTGAGAAACGCCGACATCCAAGACATCTAATTTATATATTATCTTTTTTTATACTAAATAGAATCACGTTTGGCTTCTATCTTGCTTGATGGAAGGCGAAGATAAAGCCTAGGATGGAGCACGTGAGCCTATAAGGTGTCTGTTAACATTGGACTTAAAGGTGTCCAGGTTGTACCCGTGAGGAAAGACTGAACGCGGCAGAGAGTTCCATTCCTTAGCTGTCCGCATAAGGAAGGTGGAGGCAAACCGCTTCGTGCGTATTGATGGAATGTCTACGACGTAAGGGTGGAACTGCTCGCCACGCCTAGTCGTTCGGTGATGGAAAGGCGAGGGGGGGATTTGGTCATGCAATCTTGATCATTCTTATGCATTACATAAATTATCACTGTGTTAATCAACAAATCATATAAATAAATTAAATTAATTTTAAATACTAAGCATTTTATCGCGATTTTATTTTGAATTCCTGACATTTCGTTAATAATATAATAATTAAGACAAGACGGTAACCCACAACAATAAGAAGCCAACAAGTAGCCTTATGGTTTAGGGTACGGTCTGCGAACCGTAAGGACGCGGGTTCGAATCCACCGTTCGACTATTGACGTGAACCAACTCCTCGCACAAGCTTTAGCTTAGTTGCAATGGTTGACAAGAATTTTAGTAATATTTCTGAAAAAAAAAAAACGAATATTGCTAGCTTTCTTAAAAAAAATAGACCTTAATAAATAAAATCCGTAAAAGTTTTATTCAATTCGTTTTATTCGTGTAAATATGAGATATCAGTTTATATATAAATTGTCAATAATATCTCATTGGCACCGACACCCGGTAATAGTTTGATTCCGTACCAATGCAAAGTCAACAATGTGACGTTGTCCTTATAATGGACAAGCGACAGTTAATTTCTATACCACTTTCTAATGCATGCACTATTAAAAGCTATTTGTCATCTAAGTAAACAGCTGATAACGATTTGTGTACACACAATAATATTACTTCACGCCTTAAGTAATTGGAACGCTGCCAAAGTCAATACGTCACTGTGTGTAGTATACCTGCCAAACGATTTACGATTGTCGATACGTTGAATATGGTGAGCTTTATACGAATTCACGTTTTATGAGGTAATATTAATTTGATTTATTCTATAAGATCGCCCTTCGCTAGATAAATGGATTGCTTACTTAATTTTATCGAGCTAGTATAACTGGTACTATTAAATATGTTAAACTATATTATAGCTAAATTTATTTATTTAGCAACTTCTACGCAGAAATTCTATTAATCCATCAATAAATGAAAATAAAGATATTATTGTCTCAAGACCAATGCGTACGCTTCTACAAATAATCTGTGAATATCAAATAACAATAAGCTGTCACTCTAATCTGTCTGACTACGTTATCCCCTGCCTGTCGTAGAAGGCGACTAAAAGGGGCCTCGTGTTCACTGACTGGGCGACAAGGGTGGGGGCCTTTGTCGTCCGCCAAGGTGGACCCGGGAAGAAGGCGACATCGGCTGGCCGTGTCGCCTTGCACTGCGAGGGCACAGGGGGGGGGGAGGGAGTGCCCCCGGGACGTGCTCTCCTTGAGCACAGTGCAGAGGGGCTCCGGTGCGTTCCACTGGAGATCCCAGAGCCCCTCACCATGCACCGAGGAAGGGCCACCGTGGAGGTTTAAGAGCTCATTGCAATAAACCGGGATTAATTTTTATGTAACACAAGAAAGAAATCGAAAAACTAAAAATAATTGGTAAAAGTAGGTTAGAATTTGATCTTATGATTCTAAGATAAGATTTTTTTTTATGACGAACCACACAGATTGGCCTGAGAACCTGGCCTTGACTGCTTCACCGAATTGAGAGGTGGCATAGTTCTTAGGTCGCTTGGCCTGAACCTCTTTTGCTAGTAACTCGACACAAGGGTCCCCCCGGTGAGGGGTAACCTCGGCTTGGACGGTTACTATGTTACGCGTAAGCATTCCGATCCGAGGGCGCACGAGAGGGCTGAACCACGACTCGGTCGGTTGCTATTTCGCGGATAATAAGATAAGGTCGTAAAGTCGAAAGCTTAGCCATTATGCACTGGTAACATTCCTAATTGTGTTAAATGAAGAATTAAGTTATAAAACAATATTATATTGAAGTTACACTTATTTTTAACGCACGTTAGGGAGAAATGATGAGGTGATTTTTAACCATTCCACCGACATTTTACACCAAGAAGTTGGTTAAATGTAAAAATATTCAAATTAAAATATAAATTGCACGTCAGCAAAAATAAAGAGTCGTTTAAATTTTAGTACTTAGTGTCGCCACATGGAGGCAACACTAAGTACTAAAATTTAAATAAAAATAAAATTTAATGAAAAATACTGTATTATCCAAGTTTACGTAAGATATCCTTTCTCGTTTAAGTTTATGTTTTTTAATGAAATATAAATAAATTAATAAAAATAATTTATTTTAAGTATATTTAATTGTCTATCGTGCACAATTTATTTCAGTTGCTAGCGTCTTTATCTTCCGAGATATTCAAACTTTCTTTTCGCAATTCAATCGACCCTTTATTTTCGCTCACGGCTATACATTTATTGATAATTTATCTTGCAAAAGTTCTCGGAGTTGTTTTAACTTAATCAGTATTAGTACATAAGCACACAAACGCGGTTTATTATTGTTTCTTTTATATATAATCTTCAATAACTAATAAAAAGTGTTTCATTAAGTGATAATGAATATAAGATAAATATTTTAGTATTTTTATGGAACAGTTTATACACATTAATAAATAAGATAACACTTGAATTATCAAATTTATAACTCACTCAGTACATTCGCACTTGCAGAGTCACAGGTCTTTAGATAAGAAGGTCGTCGAGCAAAAAAGAGCTTCACCAATATGAATCATAGTTACACCAAACGAAGAGGTCAACTAATTTTCATTCTATTGGAGAAGTGGGCCAACTCTTCGGAATATTACCTAAAAATACATATATTAGATACGGTAAATATGGCGTCAAGGGCCGTGAAGCGTATTCCTTTGCCGGATCCTGTCTCTCAGAGACAGCGTTCTTCACGAGGAGATAATAAGAAAACAGCAATTGCTATCCACTTTTCGAGTATCCACTTATTTGTGGCAAGTGAGTGAGCTCAAGGCCACGCTTAAAGCACAAATTTTAGTGATCTTTATTGGCGCTAAGAAACTGAAAACCGGTAAATCGTTGATACAAGCGTGTGATTCGAACCGCCTACTATAGATAATAAAGTCGAATGCTACGTCATGAGGATATAAGTTAGACAAGATGTTTTATTAAAGGACTGCTACAGAAGGATTATTTTAGTGGTAATAGCTAGCTAACGATCTGCCTAAAAGCATTAATGTGAGTTTTTTACTATATGTTTATCGAACACTGTACCTAGTGAATTATTTGGTGTAACGTATCGTTACCGTCAGGTGAACGCCCTGAATGTTACGTCGGATTATCTTGTTAGATGTTTCCGATTATAATTTTCTGTGAAGCCGTCGCATTTCCCTAGTCATTATTCCGTGGTCTTTATTTCAGACGCGATGTTTATTTATGCTGCGAAACAGTGATTAATGTTCACACATTATGTTATACGACACGTGTGGGTGGATATTATTTTTTCATAGAGTAATGTTGCTCCTATCGTTCTGGCCGCTGGCCAAGATTACGATGCACAATACGACTGTTCTATACATAAGCTGTTCAATAAAAATTATCATCGGTCTCTAAATAATCCAAGCTGGACTTGGGTCTATCACAATTTGAGAGGATTATCCGAATTAAACACGTGGTCGAGATATGCTCGATGCCTTGTACGTTAAACCATCTGCTAAGACCAGAGATGGCATACCATTGTGAAACAATTATATTTAAGAACAAGAACAAAACAGACTTCAAATCGAATGAAAGGTTAAACGCTAATACGCGCGGACGTGGAAGATAATTCCGAAATACAAAGAGGGCTCTTTCTATAAATAGCCCCTTCATTTCGCTCACGAGTGTATATTAACCTGATAATTCGTAGACAACGAAGAATAAGTTTATGAAATTGTTTACAATACTCCCGCTTACTTCCCTAGGAGAGGGAATATTGCCCATTAAAACGTTAAATAAATATATAACTGCGTGGAATGCTTTCAGCGTCCCTAATGTACAATTAACGTAATACAATCTCCCTATAAAGTCCGTCATAAAGAAAGCTAATGTTTCCAGGAAAAACGCGCGCCCGCGTAGAGCGTTCTTAATGATCTTAGAGATTTTAAGGTTTTAATTACAGTTTTTTACAGTTAGTTCTAATATATGCTAATTTAGTTTTAATGCATAGATAAATATTATAATCTGTGAAGTATACATATGAAATAGAATAAGTCAGCGGACTGACTAATATAAAAGTACGCTAGTTGACTCGGTCGACAACCAAGCACGATCGCTTTACGAACGTCCGCCTCCGTTTTTGAAAGAGATGTCTATACTAGAAATTTAGGATAAAATGGGGAGGACTCTCTCTGTAGACGATCTGGAGGAAAAGCCCTTTACAAGTGACCCTCTGAATGAAAGTCAGTATGTCTTTAAATTGCCGCTAAAATTCTTGATGTTTTGCTAAAATCTGTCAATAATAACTATTGTGTGCGTGTTGAGCAAGGAGGCACACAAGTGATAGGCTAATATCAGGAGGTCTTAATTATAACCATGTAATAACAATCGGGTGTCTTTCCAATGACACTCCGCTTTATACAAAAAATCATGAGTCAGAATGCCAGAGTAATGGGCCAAGCAGAGGTTCTCTCGTTGTTTACCTTGAATGAATGGATATACCTTATGCACAACAATTAACATGTAACAGTTACAATAAATTTTACATATTTATATTAAATTAAAAAAAAAATTAAGTGGGACTGTAATTATATCTAGTTCTAGTTCAATACATAACTAGTTGAAAACATTATGTTCACATAAACATATACTATTTTGAGAAAGTGGCATTCAGGTGAATGCCTCCCTTTATTATTATTAAGCATGTTCTTTATTCTTCTAAAATAACTTGTGATACCGCCGGTAAATGAAAGTATCACATACGTAGACATTTTATTTATTGGCATCATATTATAAAACACGTTATAAAAAGAAAATATAACACTCAAAAAAGGAAGGAAAATAAACAAATACATTTACAAGGAGAAGCAACGGACAGATAGAACATGATGCCAACATTGGACACCCTCTCAGCATGTGCTGTCACAAGAATTTTTTTTTTAAAAAAAGCTAGCAATATTTCTTTTTTTTTTCAGAAATATTACTCACAATCTTGTTAACCATTCCAATAGGGAATAGTTCAATGGTGGATTCGAACCCACGACCTTACGATTCGCAGGCCGTACCCTAAACCATTAGGCTATTGACGCCTCAAAAGAATGCCTCAGCGCCGATTTTCAGCGGTACCCAGGACAACCTATTGTCGTGCAGCATTTTGCAGAGCCTAATAATTATGAATACATGTACATGCCATTATTTTGAACATGTTCTTATGTACTAAAAATAGAGGAACAGAATAAAGCAAAGCGCCCTAAAATTCTTATAGGATGGAAAGTTAAGGAAATATTCGCTCAACTGCGTTTAGTGATTACCATATCGCTCATGAACACGAGAGAACTCGCTGAGTTCTTTAAGAGTGACCGGGCGAAATGCAGAAGTTGAAAGCGTATAGAAATTGCCTTTGTATTTGAGTGGACGTGGAGATTAGTATTAAGTATAAGCCACGAAAAAGTCAAACGGGACGGAGTGGTTTTATCTCCATAAAATCGGTACTTTGTACGCAAACTTGAGAAATTATTTGAAAAAATATTCGAATCCAAAACTGTTAGAATGCAAATCCATCGCAAAGGTTATTGTCAGTTATAATTTAAAAATATAATCCAAATAACCTTGATTTCATTCACAGTGACATCTACCGACATGAACCAACAGCCATCGGCTTCGTAATATTTACACTGACTTATTAATGTACGCGGAAAAAAGGTATGTAATCTTTCCGTCTTAAAATTTCAGCTTAAATAGACTTTTATTGATAGTTAAACATTTTATTTTATAAAATGCCACAATAGCCAGCTGGAAATTCCAAATCGAGTGTCGGGTAAACTACTTTAAGAGAAATAGAGCAACATGTTAAAAAAAAAGTTAAAGTCACAGCCTATATATCCCACTGCTGGGCACAGGCCTTCTCTGTCAAGAGAGTATAAGGGCAGAGTCCGCCACACGGCCCCGGTGTGGATTGGCAGACTTCACATGTCTTAAAAATAATTCTAGGACATGTAGGTTTTCTCGCGATGTTTTCTTTCACCGCTGAGCGCGTGGTAAATCAGCACATAAAATTTCAACAGGAAATTTATTGGTAATGGCACCGGGGATCAAATTCGGGTTGCTAGCGTACTATGTAACTTGAGGCGACCGCCCGGGCACTGAGCTACCACGGCTCTCGAAACAACATGAATTTTTTTTCTTTAATTTCTAACCTCTTTCTAAAAACTCTAATTTTTAAAAATCTTTTTTTTCAGATTTACTTTTTAATCGCTCAGTCAGCATTTTCAGGCTTAGGTCGCTCCTATCCATCCTTTTGTGTTGTTTCGCAACGATAAATGTCATCTAGTTTAAATTAGCTTATAAAATGCATTATATTCTTTACGAGTACGCTTCATTCGCACAGTATGTGTCTTATTGTCTTAACACGATCCATTCAATGTTTGCATTACGAGTAGTTATATAAAATAACTTGTTTGCAACATTTCTGCTGTAGGGCATTTTAAACTTCTTCGTGTTTGTAATGTGTACGTGTAATTCGTGTAAGTTGTCTCTGCCTACCCGCTGGGGTTAAAAGGGCATCAGAGCTTATTTTTTATTTCTAGAAGCTCTAATAATTCTATGTAAGTTTCTGATCGAGCTGCCAGAATGCTATTACGCCTAATATAATGGCCGAGGTCCTGGAAACATGCGCTAAGTTATTGCAAAGGCAAGGGATACCTCATAGTCGTTGTGGGTTTGTTATTTTCTTCAATAGCAACACAAAACAGAAACACTAAATTACAGTTTTTACGCTAATATAAATTTATGACAGTTTTGCATTGAATCTTAGGCGAAAGAGACATTACTTATATTAAATAAAGTCCCTTTTAAATTTACAAAACTCATCTCTAGCGTACAGGATACAACGTTTATAAAATTTATATCGTTGTTTACCTGAACGTTGCCCAACATCGAATATCTTTGTAATCTCACTTCATTCAAAAGAGAACAAAAAGCATTAGTAATACTTTATTTCGGGTAAAATAAATCTAGTACATTTCTCTCACTTCGAATTCATTAGCACATTTGAACTATGTAAGTCTTTCGGATACAAGTATAGCTTTTTAATTAAAACAGCCTTGAGAGATACTAATTTTATACTAAGAAAGCTATAAGCTAAATTTCTACACTTGCAGTCTATGGGCGAAGTATACTCAAAGATCGTACGGCGATCTACGTGTTCTATATAACAACCCGTTCAGGGTTTTGTTGAGGCTGATGGGAGATGTTCGCGGATGCACAGGTAGCATGGTTTTTTGCGACAATGCGCAAGAGGTGTGCATCTCTGGTGCGCAGGGTGCGGACCAGCTCCAACAGCATCCTGAGCATCATCGCTCAAAGGCTTGACTGTGTTTATATAAACAGATGCTGCGCCGTCTCACATGGGGTAAGTTATTCATATGCATGCCGTTAGTATAATATTATATTATTATATAATTATTATAATCTCGGTTATTATTTAATGTAATGATGAGTCTAAGTTACTTAATTGTATAAATAAACTATTACTATTATTATTAATGTACAGTATTTAAGGTAGAGTTACAGTCTATATATATTTGTCCCTCTGGCGGACACAGGCCTTCTCTGTGTAGAGTGTATAAGAGCATATTCCGCTCTAGTGCTTCAAATGATTCTAATAGGTTTCCTTACGGTGTTTTCCTTGACCCGCTGGTCGTGAAGTAAATCGGCTTTTAAAATTGCAACAAACAAATTTATTGGTCGCGACCAACAACAGCACTGGGAATCGAACTCCGATTGCTATAGCGTACACTACAACTTGAGGTGATCGCCTTGACACTTTGCGACCGCGGCTCTTAAACACTATTAATATTGGATTATTATAAGATTTTTCATTTTACACTTACGATGGTTATACATTATTTTTAGTTGTGGACTTTATAAGTAAATAACCTTCACCATCACCCGAAAATAGCAACCGACCGATTCGTGGTTCGGCACTCTCGGGCGCATAATGCTTACACGTAACATAGTAACCGTCCAAGCCGTTACCCCTCACCGGGGGACATTTGTGTCGAGTTACTAGCGATAGACGTTCAGGCTAAGCGACCTAAGAGCTATGCCACCTCTCAATCGGGTGTAGCAGTCAAGGCAAGCTTCAATGGCCAATTTGTGTAGTTCGTCAAAAAAAACTTATAATTTAAATTTAAGTAGAATTAATTCTTATACAAAGCTTTTGAATAAGCACACATACAACATTAATTTAAAAAAAATAGGTCAAACGCCTTAGGCGCACTGCCACCTTTCATTACTTGGAGGCGCAGAAGTCCTCGAGTTAATTAGCCATAAAAAAATTGTTAGCCGTTAAACTAACTAGGATTACGTAAAGAGACCGGCGTGTTTAGACTAATGCTTAATAATGTCACCGGCACGATTCATAACATTAACTGGCTAAATATTGCACAATCAACAACACATCGTGTTCGTTAAATGAATATTATTAGCTAGGTTGTTTTTTTTTATTTTTAAGTAGCCTTTATCTTGGTAATACTAATGGAAAAATGATTTGCTGATTAGCCAGAAGCTGACCACAACAGTTTCACCGAATTTGAGAGGTGGCAGAGCTCTTAGGTCGCTTAGTCTGAACCTTTATGGAGAGCAACACGGCGCAAGGGCCCCCGAGATGGGAACTTGGCTTGAACGATTACTCTAATCCCATATGTTGCTCTTATGTTGCGTGCCGTAGAGCCCCTTAAGGGGTTGAGCTCCGAATGGTGGAGAAAGGCCCTGATAAAGAACTTGTAGGGAGTCAAGAAGGTGCGTGTGGGGCCACATGGCCAGAACACGCGTACCCTACCGCGTTTCGGCCCATATAACCGCGAGGTTGGTGGGGCCATGCGAGGTGGTGGGTTGCCTGTACTCTAATCCCATTTGCATTCTGAACCGAGGGCGACCGAGAAGGCCGTTTCTACTACTATTATACTATTTACACACTTAAATAGCGTAGTGGTTTAATGGTTTAAAAGACGTTTTGATGGTAGCCGATTCAAATCCCAGTTGCTTTGTAGGAATAAATTGCCGTTTTTCGACTGTTTTTTTTTTTATAGTAAATAAGCTCACGTTTGGCTTCTATCTTGCTTGATGGAAAGCGAAGATAAAGCCTAGGATGGAGCACGTGAGCCTATAAGGTGTCTGTTCACATTGGACTTAAAGGTGTTCAGATTGTACCCGTGAGGAAAGACTGAACACGGCAGAGAGTTCCATTCCTTAGCGGTCCGCATAAGGAAGGTGGAGGCAAACCGCTTCGTGCGTATTGATGAGGGTGGAACTGCTCGCCGCGCCTAGTCGTTCGGTGATGGAAAGGGGAAAAAAGAAACTACAATAAATCACTTTACACCTAATAAGTTTGGTGTGGACTGCGAAAAGTTGTTTGTGTCTTCCGTGCGAGGGTTAAAATGACGTGAAAGTTAATATAAAAGAAACTTTTCAAAAGTGTAATATATTTAATAAAAGTATTTTTGTAAAAATCACCAGCCGTTGAAAAGTCAGTCAAGCGGATTACGATCTGCCGGCCTTTAGATCCAGCAAGATTGATCCAATGTGTTTATCGTTTTCTTAAGTATTAGGGTAAGTTTGGGGTAGTGTAGAAATTACTTATAAAACCTAATAAGTTTGGTAAGTGAGTGAGCGAGGTATATCTCTATACAAGGGCTTAATAAACTCATTGAAACACGGGTTGCTTCTCTGTTGGCACACACCTCTTGACATAAAAAGACATGAAAACTAATATATATATTTTTTAATTTTAATTATCCAAATTTAGTGTACCGCAACCTTGATCGTTTATTAACACAAAAATTTCTAATAAAGTGACCCGTTATAGACACAGCCAAGGACAGATAACAGAGTGGAAGTCCCCGTTCGAACGCATGCGTTAGCAATGAATGCATGGCAGAATTTCATAACCATTGTTATATATTTTGCGATACATGTACTTTGTAAAGGCGTAGCGATTGCCAGGTAGAGGCGACCCATTCGCATTTGGTTATAAGCACGGCTCCACATGAGTGTGACCTTGATGGCCGCGTGGTGTAACGGCCAGTAATCCTGAGATTTATTCCTAGCTGGGACAAATTTTGTGATCTATATGTATTTGTGTGTCTATATGTATTCGGTACAAGAATTACTACTAGTCTATATTTTCTTTTCTCTAATGCTGATATCCGCTGTTAGCCTGAAGGATTTTACATTTCAACGGCGAGAGAAGATCTTAGAGTATTTAGCTCTGATAGTGAATCCAACCTCTTTTATGAGTAACTTGGCGTTAGGAACGCGTGAGAGAGTACCTTGAGATGTTGCTCTATGTAGGTTTGCGTCTTAAATCTATGTTGCCCAAGATAACTATCACTCAGTCAAATACTTTAATCAGAAGAACTTTTCTTTATGAAAAAAAGAAATAGGCTTTGAGTATCGAATTCTTTTTTTAAAGGAATTTATTAGTTATAAATTAAAATACTCAGAAAAATTAATTAGAAAGAAAATAGCGTGTGACAGGGAAATTAATTAGTAAGGCAAAATAATAGTTTTCTCCCAGGAGAAAATCGAAATGAATTAGGACTGCTAGCTGTCATAATGGCGACTGAAGTGGCAATATATCTTATCACTAATAGAGACGACCTCATTCCAGTCACTGTTTACTTTTTATCTACTTGAATTACATTTGTACATCAATCTATAATACAATACCAATCTAAATTAACGCTGCAGTGTGTAAAAGAAATAACAGGGCCTCCATTTCAAGCTTAGTCGAACCTGTATATGTACAAATTCGTGACTTATCATATAAAATAATCTTTAATTCATTTCTATCCATATTTGAAAATAAAACAACGGAATAAAAGTGTAAAACTGTTGATTTTTGGCAATAAGTCCGCCTTTGTATACCTTAATTTAATATGTTACAATAAGTGTAAATAACGTAAATAAATCTACAGTATCGTGGCCACGTTTCTATTATATAAAAAAGTTGTATATCCATTCCTCGTAATATAGGCTAGCAACGAACCTTCAATTTTTGTAATGTTTTATTAGTCTTTTTAAACGAAACCCTATAAATAGTTATTTGTGGGCGGAGGGGTTACTTAATTCAGGTGAACCGCATATTCCTTTGTCTTTCTATTCTAATAAAAATAATTTACAGAACCATTTTTCACTTTCAGTGAAAATTTGATAAACAGAAATGAGTGTGTGAGGTTCACGCAATATAGAAATCCGTAATCTCTGGCCCGCTGCATGTTGGGTTATATCTAAGGCATATACATATATAACTTTGTTTATCTGCAACTGTATTTATTCGATTCTATTAACAAATGTTATTCAAATTGGTTTTCATATTTAAAAAAAGAAGCCAATTATCGAACCGAGTTCGCCCCTGACTCGTTATTGACCCGGCCACACCTGCGCCTCATGTGAGGACACGAACATTTTATTAATACTTTCAAGTTGCCTACATATTTTTTTTGTTTCCAACAACAAAATACAATGAAACGATCACATACCTAACAAAAATTTCTCTCAACCCATTCGTGTCGATTCTACTGATTAGCATGTGATTGTGAAATCGTTTAGATTTTCCAATCTGTAGGTAAGTTTTAAATAATATAAAACCTATTGTAGTTTTCAAAGTAGATAGGTCGACGTTGGACGGGTTTTCATTTGTTATTGCAATATTGTTATAAAAAGGACACAATAATAATAATTCATTTATTCAAATAAGTAACTAAGACTCATCATTTAAATAACTATTAAATAACAACCTTAGACTAAATTATAAGATTATAATATAAAATTATTATTATAATTATTTGATTATAATAATAATATAAAAATATAATATTATATTATACTAACCGCTTGACTATGCTTATGATTACCTTACCCCATGTGAGATGGCGAAGCATCTGTTTACATAAACACAGTCAAGCCTTTGAGCAATAATGCTCAGGATGCTGTTGGAGCTGATCCGCACCCTGCGCACCAGAGATGCACACCTCTTGCGCATTGTCGCAAAAAAGCATCTGTGCATCCCCGATGCACTACAGAAACGGGGCAACCCCAACAGAACCCTGAACGCGTTGTTATATTGAACACGGAGAGCGCTGTACGATATTTGAGTATACTTCGCCCACAGACTGCTCTTGTAGAAAGCTGTACAGTAGGCTCGGAAGAATGTGAGCTTTACATTTAGAGAACAGCGTGCAAATCTAAAGGCTAGCATGTTGGCTCTTACCAACAGCGCCCTCCGCTGTAATATATAATGCGTCTCGTGAGAAAAGCTTCCAATGAGGGATGCTTCAAACAGTGAAACGACAAACTGGTATATATATTATTGTTTATTTATACTACGTATATAAATATATATTGAATTTGACGAAACTGTATGTTATACATTTATAAAACATACAGTTTCGTCAAATTCAATATATATATATATATAGGACCTGGACCTTTGTTCGGTTTTTTTTTTTGTAAAGCATGTCTTTTGATAATTATATTTCGATACGATATATAATGATGAAATATGAATTATTCATTTATTTTATCATTTTTCGATCTCGACGACATAATAACATGAAAATTTTCCGTAAATCTTTTAAACGTAGTTTAAAGAAGTTTAATCGCCTCCTGATCAACAACTGACAAGACCATCAACAGAACAACAACAGTCAACTCACTCTTCGATACCGTTAGTGATTCCTGGTCCTAACTTTTGTATGTTCTACCATTGTCTGTTGCAACCCAATAAAACCTATCTCTTTTTTGAATATCTATTATGTATGGTATGACCACGATAAATAGAGAATAACTCAATATTACCTGTTTAACTAAAGTGAGGACGTAAGTAGCGTGCTTTGGGGGACGCCGCTTATCCCGCTCCCTGCATTCATAATATATATACAAAATAAAGATAAAGAAACACAGAGAGCGCAGGTCAGGGTATGGCGTATCAAAGTCGGGCTCAATAACAATTTGTCGGTATCTGCAAGTGCCTGATAACCGCGGCGCGTTTGAAGTGTGCGCCTACTCATAAATGCGGTGTTCTCGAAGGAATTGGCGTCCACCGATAATAGTGAATAAACAGAATATATTTTTGCTGAGGTTTTGCAATACATTGCAAAATAATTTGCAAGGTGTTGGTTAGAAATCACAATATTTTATAATTTATTAGAATTATTTCTTTAATCAATGATACACAGATACGATAATTGATTTTACATTACATACAATTTTACATCCTAAGTGCCTTTTTGTACAATAAAGTAAATAAATTATTACATAATACCCATTACCAGTAAAAGAATGTAAGACACATGTTACAGAATGGCACCAAACCCTCTCGTATTAATGTACAGAAGATCTTTTAAAACCATAATATAGTCAGAGTAACTCACCCCCTTCATACTCGTCCCTACACATACAGTCACTCTTCAACACACGCAACCTTTACACACAACCACACTCACACACACACCAAACGATTAAACTAAATTAAAGTTAAGTTGTTAATTTTACTAAATTTTTATTTGTATTTAACTGTTTGAGATGGGCGTTAATAGCTGCGACACAGTTTTTACTACTGCGGCTATTATCGAACTGGTTTGTACATGAATTTTTGGTTTGAAATAAAGTATATTATTATTATTATTGATATTTCAAAAGTACTATGAATTGGTAATTTCAAAGTTTATTGCTGCATTTCTTTTTATTGAGCTTTTATCTCTAGAAGTGTATGGAAAATACAACAATTAAATATTGTTAATTTCATACCGTACCTAATTATAATACGATACGATAAAAAAAACTAACACCACATATTCGCCTGTAAGGTCAATGCGACGATAAAACACAAACGTCGGGAATGCATTTGATAAAGCACCAAAAAAGAAAGTTGCAAGTGTTACGCAACCTGCACTGCGTCGTTGCCGAATATTTGCCTTCGCGTTTAAATTGTTGTCAATTTATGAGCGCAAGTTAGCGTCATTACCGGCATTCTATACGGGCTGTGCAAATTTGACGTCGCGACGGCCCATTTGATGTGCCGACGACGCGATAATTAAAGCATTAACGATCTGATACGTGGAGGCTTTTTATCGCAATCAAAAGAGAGCCATGAATCGCTGTGCTTGCTTTGTCTGTTCTTTAATTTACAAGTGATAGGCCTTGAGGTGCGAATTCTGATTATTCTCGATTTTAGCAACTGCCAAATTGGCATTCGGGGTCGATCGTGTTGCAGATATTTTTATTTTAAATTCGTATACAACTAGGTAGGTATACAAACACATTGTTAAATTTATTTAATTTTAATAATATGTCATCATTTTATAAAATATAAATGTTAATCGAAAAAAAAATGGCGCGGGGACTTATAGGGGAAATCATTTAACTTACATTTTCATCTTAGACGTAAGAAATAAGTGTATGTGTTTTAAAAAAGACTTGGCTTAAAGGTCTTGTTACCAAGCCATCAAATATTCATCAACAACAATAAATGTTAATCAATAATAAGGTTAATAAATAAGGTTAATAAGGAAAAATCCAACGAGGAAACTAAACTAAATTACAAAAATTTGAACTTTAAGTATCTTGTAAGTACATGTAAATATTTGTTACAATATTTATATTAGTAACAGTTCATAGCGAAAGCTGGAATACCTAGGGCATATAATGCGCAATCCCAAATACGATTTGTTACAGCTCATTATCCAAGGAAAGATACAAGGGAAAAGAAATTCGGGAAAGAGAAGAACATCTTGGCTTAAAAATCTACGCCAATGGTACAATAAGAGCACACGTTCTTTATTTCGTGCTGCTGTGTCGAGGGTCCAAATCGCCATGATGGTCGCCAACCTTCGATAGAAGGCACCAAAAGAAGAAGAAGAAGAACAGTTCATAGTTTGTTTCTAGAGCCGTGGTAGCTCAGTGCCGGTCGGTCGCCTCAAGTTGCATAGTACGCTAGCAACCCCCCGAGTTCGATGTCGGCACCAATAAATTTGTTGTTGCAATTATTTGCTGATTAACCTCGTCGGTGAAGGAAAAAATCGTGAATCATGTCCTAGAAATTTTTTTAAGACATGTGTGAAGTCTGCCAATCCGCACTAGGGCGGCATGGCGGACTATGCCCTTATTCTTTACAGAGAAGCCCTGTGCCCAGCAGTGGGACATATATAAAGGCTGTAACTTTAAATTTATAGTTTACATTTTACATTTTAAATGTAATTTATTTATTATTAAGAGTTTCTCTTTGTAATTCCGTTTAATTTTTTGTATAAAGTATAGTATAGGGGGTACAAGCTATTGTATAATGTAATGGTTGAATGCACACATATTTTATCACCTACGTCCTCAATACCTGTATCTGCTTCTAGACCTAAATGTGGTAATAATATTTGGCTTAACTAAAATTTCGTTGGTTGGATTATCTTATTAAAAATCTGTAGAATTTTAAATTAATGTAATTTCCATTATACATTTTAGTACTAAAGACTATAAGTTGGTGCTAAATTGACGATTTATTTCCACTGTAATTACGTATTTTAAACGAAACGACTGTTTCGTTTGGTACAGAGATAACATCAAGACGCCTCTTACAAAAGCGTGTAACTGGTTTGTTTTTACAAGGCTTGCGTTCTTTACAATTCACGAATTCAAAACGGGAATACGTTGTAATCTCATTTGGGCGAACACTGTCCTTTTAAGAAAAGAATTGTGCAATACTTTTTCGTCACTATTTCTCGTCCGCCAATATTCCAACTGCAATTATTATATTAACATGTATCATTACGACTACAATTAACAACCGACGTTAAACCGAAACCAATCCCTGGTATATTAGTTGTGAACCCTAAGTCTAATTGGAACTTCCTTTGTGAAATTGAAATATTCTTTTGAACAAATTAATTAATGCGTTTGTATTTTTTTGAAGTCTGTTAAAATCGTGCAAAATGGTAGAACATCGCCGGTGTCATTGTATATTAACGAGCAAGTATAAACAGCGATGCTCCAAATGAAACGCCTAAATAGCCCACAAGGTTAATGGATTGCACTACAATGGAGGCGTCGATGTGAATCTCACATTCCTAGTGCGACCTGTAACCTCATTACCGGTGTCTGGGTCACTAGACAAGCGTGTACTAAGATAGTTTGTTTTTTTACAGGAAAAAAGGGCAAAGGACATTAGTTTTTTAAATAGACACTTTTAGTTAAATGTTTAACAAACTACACACTCGTCTGATTAACCACGTTAGTTGGGACTAACCTACACTAATTGGCCAGAGAAGCTGACCGCTACAGTTTCACCGGATTGGAGAAGTGGCGGAGTTCTTAAGTCGCTTAACCCGAACCTCTAGTGGGAGCAAAACGGCGTAAGGGTACCCGAAAGGTGACCTTGTCTTGGACGGTTACTCTAAGCGCGATATCATTCCAGTTCTAGGGCGCCCGAGAGGGCCGAGACACGACTCGAACGGTAGATTTATCACCGAATAGCTAGACATACTAAATCTAACTAGCCTTAAACGCCACTTCGGGAAACTTTGGCACTGGGAGAAGAACTCGCGAGAAATTCCAGAAAAACTACGTTAGTTAGGCTAAGAGGACATTTGTTTAACTTATGCGACTTGCAATTTTTTACATTAACCTTAAAGCTGAGAATGAAATAAGGCAGCTGTATCAGTGAATCCTTTATTCCTATTACGTGTTATTACACACAAAACACCAAACGCATTTACGACAATGCGGTTAATTGTGGCTGATTAACGCTCGCAGTAACATGACACATTTTATTTATCTTGATTCCGGCACAGTATCGGGTGACCCTCGGTGGCAAATAAACAACTAATTCCCTCCAGAAAAAATCAATTTTATATGAAATAGGTCAAAAGTGTAGACTACCTATTTGATAGTGATGTTCAGTGGGAATTTTCCTTTATAATAATATTAAGACTCTCACGACTTTGACAGCGGGGTAGTTAACAGTTATAATTTAGTTATGTAGTATGTTAGTTAGTCCTTCAAAGTGCTTGTAAGACGATGAAGTGCTCACTTTGAATGATAAAATAAACTTTAAAATATTCAAAACTGAGCCGCCTCGCGTCCTTTCCACTGTATCGTGGTAGACGGAAACATGAAGGTCAACAACGACAATTGTGACCGATGTATGGATGTGAATGAAGCGAAAAAGATGTGCCAGGATCGTACTAAAAGGAAATGATCGTGATCTCTGCCTATTCCTCTGGCTGCGGGATTGTCCCGTCAATCCCTCAGAGAATATGCAGAGAGAGCTACGTTTCTTAAGCGCCTGATCAAAATCTCATCTCATAATACCACATGCAGTGTACCATCCTAAGAACACCATTAGTAAATGCCTCTTTAGCTTTCTTTTAATGATCTTCTTCTTAAATTGCGTATCCGGCTAGCGAAGATTGGCCAGTCACCATATTTCCCTCTATCTCGATCTTTTGATGATACATACATTAAAATTGAAAGAGAAGATTGACACAGTCACACACACCCTACAAATAAATTACGTTGTCATTGGCAACACTATATATAAAGACTAGAGAGAACATCTATATAGAGCGAAGTAAACGGACTCTCGGATAAAGCTGTTTGCTGTAGACGCAACGCAAATATTTGAGATCTCACAAACGGGTCGGGGCGAAGACGCCTCGAACGTCCATTTGCAAGTGCAAATTTTCCGTGATAAAAATAATCTTAAATGTGAGGCTTAATTAAGATTATGGGATTAAATCACGCCCGGCTGTGCAATATACTGACGTTGTTTACGTACTTTGGTACGTCCAATTTATAACTAAGGACGAATTTTATCAACTGATTTATATCTCGGACGGAGGCTATAAGGTAGAGATAGCGATAAGTCAACAAATGTGTCAACAAAGTTATTAAGTTATAAAAAATGCTACGTACCTACATCACATATCTAGCGAAGCGTAGTTCCTCAACGTTCGATTTAAAAAGTGACCAATCAGGTTTTTTTTTTTAATTTTTGAAAACAAATGAAACACATCTACCATAATATCTTCACTAAACATCCTATACACTTTTATACTCTGTAATGTTTGCTCGGGCAATATAATATTAGTATACATAGCAGGAGTATGAATACATACTATACATAATAATATATTTTTTTTTGGACGAACTAACACAGTTGGCACAGAGAAGCTGGCCTTTACTGCTTCACCGGATTTGAGAGGTGGCACAGCTCTTAGATCGCTTAGCCTGAACCTCTATTAGGTGGTACTTGACACAAGGGTCCCCCCGGTGAGGGGTATCCTCGGCTTGGATGGTTACCATTATTACGCGTTAGCAGTCCGATCCGAGGGCGCCCGAGAGGGCCGAACCACGACTCGATCGGTAGCTATTTTATTAACAAAATCTATTGGGACAATCTAAGCTAAACCAACTTATATGCCACTTCGGGAAGCGTTAGCGCTGGGAGAAGATAATAAGATAATAATAAAATACATTCAGTCCTTTAAACCTTTTAAAATAATTCAGCCCTTTAAGGGGGTAGACAGAGATAGTAACGCTATCAGCTTTTTACAGTTTATGTGACTGGCACTAATTTTTGCAAGTAATTTATTTTGTAAACTTATTTAATACATATATATTTATTATTATAATTTATGTATTCGAAGTGTCATTTAAAGTTTAATCAATAAACGGCAGTGTCTATAGCAGAATACATTTTGTTTTAGTTAGATAAAGAATTACGTATTCAATTTCCTAAAAAAATATTTAGGAAGTTCTGTTATAACGCCGAACAAACGTATGCAAGGTCGCTCAAATTTACACAAGCGATTAAGGAACGGCGCTAATGAAAACTGAATCTAGCACAAGTAATATTAGGTACAGTACCGTATGTTTTTAATAAATTAAAATGTACAAAGGGGAACATATCGCATTTAGCATTTTCTTGTTATAAGAGCAGGCTGGGTTAGTGGCGCTGAAAATTGCGTTTTAATTTCTATTTTTTATAATATACATTTTTTTAGTTTTCGTTGTCCACTTTTCTCCATATCTGACAAGTGGTGAGCCTATCGCTATACAAATTTTTAGCATAAAATCAGTGGCTAAACTTCACTATCTAATGTTCAGTTCAGTTTCCATTTATTCGTCAGTACTGAGGTCAATCACTCTTCGAATCAATTTATTTAAAAATCGAACGAATTCAAACTTCGAATCTTTAAATAAATTTCTTGCGAACACAAAATACGGCGTCTCATTAGCTCAAAGAGAAGTATTAAAATTGTATTTCCTTTATCCCAGTATCTAGGTTAACGTGGTTTCTTATTTAGATAATACACTTTGTAGGTATTTTTTTTGTGCATTAGCCACATTAATAATATAAAACATAATAGGATTTTAATTACGCGGAACCTTGAACATGCAGAACTTCATTATTTCATTTCCTGCAAGGATGTAGGCTATCATTAAAAAAGAATTCCTTATACATTGATTTATTCTAGATCTTGGTCGCATTTAATGTTTTATTGCAATAACTGTCGTTTGTATGACAGCGATGTTCATACTTTATAGCTGGGTAAAGTAATTTATTAACATTTTCTTGTATTATAGAATTCCCATATGATAATTGTTGATTAATCGAATACCAAACACGCCTGTTACACAAAAAAGTAGGCACAGCTCGTCACTTAGTTCCTTTCGCCTCATTCAGGTGTATACATTTGCCCATACAAAATCATCTATTAAGCCCCTCTCTTAAAGTGTCGCCGATCTGGTCGATATACAGTGTTGGGTGTTCTCTTTTATGGGTAGAAATGGAAAAGAATCGCTACCCATATTTCTTCGAGAATTTGGTCTTTCATGTGACAGAGGGTGAGCAAATCGCCATACTTTAGGCACCAATTTTAGCAAGTATTTTTAATATTGTTAATAAAATGTAAACTTAACCAGTAACTGACTAATTGAAGCGTCAATTAGCCTAATGGTTTAGGGCCTGCGAATCGTAAGGTCGTAGGTTCGAATCCACCATGCGATTATTGACGTGAACCATCTCCTACCAAAATCTTAAGCTTAATTGGAATGGTTAACAATAATTGTAGTAATATTTATTAAAAAAAAAAGAAATATTACTAGCTACTTTGAAAAAAAAATCTTTACATGGTAACATAATTTCAACTATTTGTTGTCAGTGTTAATTTTTGTAATTATATTCAAAAGTTTTACGTTTTTATTGTTAGACGGTATTTTGTTTGGAGGAAAAGGGGCAAACGAGCTTCTCTTAGCACAAGCTTAAGCTGAGTTGGAATGGTTAACAAGAATGTTAGTAATGTTTTCTGAAAAAAAAAGAAATATTGCTAGCTTTCTTTAAAAAAAAAACACTGTAATGACTCTAAATACATAAAATATATAAGTTATGACAAATAATACCCATTTATACAATAGTATAAAATTTATTATTACATTATATGTAAAGATAATATTCAAATCCTATTTGATTATAAGCTTATCTATAACAGTATTCGACCAATTTGCCTTAATCGTAGGATTTTCCTTAATAGTGCTATTAACATTCCGACGCCTACATCACACCTAATGAATGACATTTCCTAATCGCAATTCAGCCATTTCTCTCCTTCTTACGTCTGTAAATTGGTCTACATTCACGTCAATGATAATAAAAACAAATGTTTACATAAATTGTAAATGGAAACCAAAAAAGTACCCCTTAAAATATAAACTCGTGATCAAAAATAAAAGGTCGGTTAAGAAAGTTTGAATATCTCGGAAGATAAAGACGCTAACTGAAATAAATTGTGCATGAAAGAAAATTAAATATCCTTAAAATAAAATAAAATATTTTGATAAATTTATTTATATTTCATTAAAAATCATAAACTTAAACGAAGAAGGATATCTTAAAATGAAAACAGTATTTTTTATTACATTTTATTTTTCTTTAAATTTTAGTACATAGTGTTGTCTCCATGATGACCGACCCTTTATTTTGGTTCACGGCTATATTAAGACGTTATTGCCGAAAAGACTCTATGTTGAGGTTCAGGCTAAGCGATCTAAGAGCTGTGCCACCTCTCAAATCCGGTGAAGCAGTAAAGGCCAGCTTCTCTGTGCCAACTGTGTTCGTCCAAAAAAAAAAAGACTATGATCTGCTCGTCGGAACTATGATACACGTATATTTTAAGTATTAGTATATTTATTGATAACCTATTTATTTATGCCACCATTCTGTTTTGTTCAGATAATACCTGTCTATACAAAGGTTACCTGGAAGAAGTTATCGCTCTTAGCGATAAGGTCGCCCATTTTACAAGGAATTATAAAATTTACCATTACTTATGTAATTTTCTTCTTGTTTGAGTTTAGTGTACAATAAAGTTATATCTATCAATAATTTTCTTTCATCCTAAGCTTCAATAGAAAACGGTATGAGTCGTTTATCCTTTATAGATTCCACAAATCAAATCAATATATCAAATTTTCCGATATGTGAATGGGGGTGATCGCATTGTCATACAAAATTGTAAACAAGGGAAGTTTTTGCACATAGAAACAATCCGATCCGACAATCCTAATGGAACAATAATCAGCTTATCATTCTTCGAACGAATGCTACTAGGTTATCATTGCTTCTTAAAAAAATAGCAATTAGGTCTTCAGACCAATACCTACGTTCAGTGTCGTATTTTAATTCAAGACAAAACTATATCAAAGTAATTATAACGAATGATTATAATAAAATGATTCAATAGCCTAATGGTTTAGGGTACGGTCTACGAATAAAGTTCACGTCAATAGTCGAATCCGCCATTTGACTATTGACGTGAACCATCTCCTAGCACAAGCTTAAGCTTAGTTAGAATGGTTAACAAGAATGTTAGTAATATTTATGAAAAAAAATATATTACTAGCTACTTTGAAAAAAAATTATCTTTATTTGTTAACATAATTTGAACTATTTGTTGTCAGTGTTGATTTTTGTAATTATATTTTTATTGTTAGATGGTATCTTGTTTGGAGGAAAAGGGGCAAGCTTATAGCTCACCTGATCTTAAATAATCACAGAACAAGAGAACGGTAAGTAGAAGAAAAGAAGTAAGAATAGAAACACCGCTTTTTACAGCTGATTTCACAGGTCGACAGTGCGTTACTTTCAGCTTAAGCAAAGAGCCCTAAACTTCGTTGGACACCTTATGCGCTCTTTAAAACATTGTCTAGAGAAGAGATCATTTTATACAATAGGATGGCAGACATGTTCAGGGTAAGGCGCCGTCAAAATGGTCTCACACAATCCTGAAGACGGCATCAGCATCCAGTTCACTCTGCATTTATGACCGCACCCAACGGAGGCTTATACGTGGTCATGATCGGAATCGGAGGGTGACGAAGAAGAATATAGTATTTGCTGGCTAAGAATAATAAAGTTCGCGTATTGAATTTCGATTCAAACGAACATACTTAACCTATAAAACTATTTTGAACGACATTAAATCTCTTTCTGTCCCAATTTTTAGGAGACATTTGCGAACACAAGTCAACAGTTTTTTTTATTCCGTAAAAAATATTAGTTTTTTTTTTGTGACAAACCCACACATATTAGCCGGAGAAGCTAGGGTCGTTTTTTTCACCGGATTTGAGAGGTCGCTTAGCATGAGTCCCTGAAATGCCAACACAACATAATTATATTGATCATAATCATAAGTGTTTGCTATTAAATCGATATTTATCTTCAAATCGATATCAATATAGCCGACGCTATTCGAGTACTTTCAAAGAATTCGCCTTTGCAATCATCATTCGTTAACTTATAGCATTATTGACATCGAACATCCTTCAACGCCCACTTCATGTCTTCAACAGTCACCCGTCAATTACAGAGTCCACACTACCAAAACAAATAGGCTTAAATTTGTTAATGTTATGACGTATGTCGAAATAGGGTCCCCCTACCGCATGCCGCCATTTTGACCTTCTTCCAAGGTCACACTAAACTGACGATTCGTATCGAAACACCGTATACGTTAATTTATTATTTCTGTAAACGCATGACTTCCGCTCTTTGAACTGTAGGAAGTGATTAAGTGTTAGCGCAACGATAAAAAAGAATAACAAAAGTTTGAACAAATTATTCTCACGATTGTACCCCACCGACACCCACAAACTTGTACGCGTTAAGGAAAATTAAACTCTATGTATATGCATTTATTAAATGGATTCGTATTTTTACACGTATTTGACAAGAAACATGTTAATAAGTAAACTCGTGGGTGAGATGCATATGTGTGCGTAAATTTAAATAATGTTAAAAGACATTTAAAAACTACGGCCTGTCAGGTTAGTGTATCCTCTAATCGTTCGAAGTTAAATGTGAAGGATCATTATGCATGATGCGATCTATAGAATACTTGCGCATGTGTGCGTAACACGTTGAAGTGTTCTAAACGAATGTACACATTGATTAACATTCATTCATATGTGTGGAGGCCTTGTAAATTCATGTGTGTCGCTTCGCTTCTTATCACGGATGTGTGCACTGTTAATGTTAAGTACAATGTTGTATTAAGACAGAATGTATTGTTTCTTTGTGGTCTTTAATAAATAACGACAACCGTGTTACTCCGAATGGATTTAACGCGGTACAGATGGCCCTCTGCCTCTGCTCATTTGGACCAATATAACCTATGCATATTATGGTCATAATGACATATTTACTGAAAAGTTAAGTAAAACAGTGATTGCCTAGTGGCTAAGCGGTTAGACTTAAGATCTGACGGTCGCTAATTCGATTGAGTTAGCGCATTTTCATTTGCTAAAATTTTAAGCCCGGTGTGAAGTTATGGGCTCACCACTTTTCACATAACCTAATAAGCTTGGTGAGTGCTCTAGAGTTTATAACAAAACCGTGAAAATTTTTTATGTACTGAAAAAACACAACATATCAGATATTTGGAATTCAATCCGGGTTTATCTGATTTGGAGTCGGTCTTCACAATTACTTAGCTATCGTGACATAAAATATTTGGATTTTTTTATAGTATTTAACATTTCAGCTCTCGGCGATTCCACCACAGCATACATAAACTAAATGTACTAAAATCAAAAACACAAGGCAAGTCATCAATGCGGCTATACCATAAAATATTGAAGGTTATTTTTTTAATATCAGCGATAAAAAAAGGAATGATCTGTAACGAAGCTAGTTAGCTACCTCTAATCTGATTAATGGAAATTCTACTTATAATAGGTTGTCAAATATCTCCTTCCGCCTTTTGTGTCATGCGGCACCCAAACATCAAGCTTTTTTGTATCCAGCCTTCTGCAGATGGTTTAAAATGGTTTGGTGACTAACTCCCATCTCCTGGTCGACGTCACGAGATGCCACATGCCGGTCTAACTCGATGTAGTCCATGATTTGATCGGTATTTGTCGTCACAGGTCTTCCGCCGGCTGGCTTATCCGTGGTGTCGTTTTCACCGGCTCTGAATCGTCGAAACCATTCCTCCGTGGTTCGAAGTGATAGAGTACCATCCCCAAAACACCATTAATCTCACGGAACGTTTCTCTAGCGGATTTGCCTTTAACGAAGGAAAACTTTAAAATAGCGCGAATTTCGGCGTTAGTGAAGTCCATGTTTACACGTCTATAACTGTTGAACGCAATATCCAACTACTAATTATGCATAGCGTCGTTTTGTAGGTTATGTCAAGACCTTTCAAATTATGTATAGTATTGCTAGATACGAGCTCTGTAGCGCTTTGTACATAGCCGCGAAATTCAAAAGACAAAAGGCGGAAGGAGATATTTGACAACCTTATATTTGCAATAATTCTTCAAAGACTACGTAAATTGTTCGATAATTTTCATGAACATAGAAATACCTTTACTAGAAATACTAAACTACTTAATTTAACATAATTTGACATAACCCCTGAGCTGCATTCAAACAAATAATGAATTATTCAAACAAATAATATTGACTTTTAAACGTAAATATAGTGCGATCAACAGGCGTTCCTCCGAATTATAATGTATTACTATGTAATAATAATCGGTGATCTCAATTAATTATTTTTAACTTTAATACGTAAGCCTTAAAGATTATTCATTCATAACAGCACGAACACATTACATAATGAAATAATGAACATTCATTATCTTAGTTTTTATGTGTTGCTGTTGACGCATAGAGTGAAACAGTTGAACGAGCAAATAGGGTTGCCGACAGTAATTTTTACTTTATTAAATTATTCTTTACAAAAAATAAACAAGTACTCAGCTAAATTTTAAATGTTATAATATATTTTTCATATTACGTAAGCAGTACTAAAAGCAGCCAAGGGCGCTACCTTAGATTCCAAAATTGTTCAGTTTGTTGACATACTGAAATTCTTCGAGCTAACCTCTGCTTATTTTAGGGCAGCAGTTGTACTAATCTCTCATTACCCCTATTTCATACAAAGAACCGTATACTCATCCTCACGTTTTGGTTTAAGGGTATTTATTTAAAAAAAACTCGCTATATTTACCGCGCTTATTACGACTACGCGCGGTGAAATTGCGATTTTTATTCAGTTGGTAGTACAGAAGACGTATTGGAACAAAATAAAGAAATATTCCTTGTTATTTTTTCGAATTGGAATGAACAGTTGGTAGCCCTGGAGACCAGCGACCTTTATTTAGTTGGGAACCAGTACGGAGGACGCGGTGCACTGCTATAATAATTATTTTCGACTGTGGTACGCGGCCCGCTATATAAAAACAGCCGCACAGCGTAGGCGACAAAACTCATTCATGAATTGTTTAAGCCCAATTTATATCATCTGTGTGCCGAATAATCGGCTCGTTGTGATATCTTTTAAAATTACTGATAACTTTATTTCCGTCAAGACAGCACTTCTTTTATTTATAAAACCTTACACATAACAACGAAAACACAAATATCGCGTTGTTTGTTTTTTAAAGGAAAAGACATCGAGATCGTATCGGAACTTTAGTGATTCCCAAATGTTCACCAAAGAAGTTGCAGGTTTGTTACCGTGGTTGCAGTATGAGTGACCAGGAAATGCTTTACGTTTGTAACAATTTTTTCGCATGCAAGTCATTTAATGTGACTATTTAAGCTATCAAAACATGATATATATGAATGATTCTGTTTAAAACTTTTTCTGCCTTATTCAAGTCCTACAATACTCTAAATTCGGCACTAAGACAGTATTATGCATTACTAAGCGAGCTTTTTCTATCCATGAAGATGTGAAATGTTTTTATATTAAGTAAATTTAATATACAAACTTTTTTATTCTTCTGTTTAATTAAGCGGAAACTAAACGCTGTGTAATTATAATAAAATCCCAGAGAATTTCCATAGTCGTGCATATAAGGGAATATGGTAATACAAGGGAATCTTGCTCTAATTAACGCAAACCATGTTCGAAGGTCCGCTAGTATCTTATTTCCAAATCCCTTACCGATCGTTTAAATAGAACTTTCGTCGTCGGCCAGCCAAGAAGTGTCTTAAGCTGCGAATCAGCTAACTGCATCATATTATTTTTTCAAGGATTTTTTGATTTAGTTATTTAGTTGGCAGTATTATCGTATTATTAGTAACTATAAGAACAGTTTTTTAATACCAGCGCTAGGCCTAAGAAACACTGGCTGGAACAATAACACTAAAGACGATGAAAAAGACCCAGCAAAATTTTCATGAAATTTGTTAATATTTTCAAAACAGTTTAAGAGATAGTTCATATCAATAATCGAATGGTGGGTTTAACTACAACCTTATATTTCGCAGACCGCAACACACTATTAAGCTGTTCAGGCCATGGAAAATCCAAATTTTTTTAATGTAACAACCGTAGAGTGAAAATGCTTTTATTTAAGCTCTTTACTATTCCACAAAGTAATTCGTGGTCGGTAGCATGCATTTGGGAAGGCCTATGTCCAGCAGAGGACTGTGACAATGTGATTCCACAAAGACTGCATTTCCATTTAACATCAAGTGGGATTGAAGTCGAAGTACTGGCTTGAATTTAGAAAAAAAAACTACTTTACGATTTTCTTTAGCGCACATGCTTTTTCGACTAAATCTATGCATACGTGATCGTTACTTTCAGGTAATCTATCGGCCTTCTTTAATTTGTCACCTTGATAATACACGCTAGCCGTGCCTGAATACGTTTGCAATTTTATGTATGGGTAACATAGAAGCGCGAGCTTGTCTTTTTTAATAATCTCCGAGTTATTGTAATGAGCCGTAATAGGTCAGTGGCCGGTCCCTCCCTTGCCTCAAGTTGCATAGTACGCTAGAAGTCCGAGTTCGATTCCCGGTGCCGGTATTAATGAAATTGTATGTTTCAATTTAAAGTCCGGATTTAATACTGTATAGAAAAATATTTATTTAAAGCTTAAGTTTTTTTTTTATTGTAATGAATTCGTTCAGTTGAACATACGAGTAGCAGCGTTTGTGTTGTTAGTTTGTATATGAAAATGTATAATTTTTTTTGTCCCACCGACGACATTGAATGCGAGGCGCTATTCAATTCCGCTCTTGCGTATTGTGTTAAAATATTTATAAATCCTGCTTTGCATTTCTATTGACGTAAGCTGAGAAACACGTGAAATCTTTAGGAAATTTTTGTATTGAATGTTTATTGAGTGGACATTGTAATACGCAGTTTCAACCTACCGGGGGAAGCTTGATGATCTATTCGATTAGAAATATTTCGAGACATACACACTATTACAACGGTTTTGATGATAAATATAATGGTTTTTATAAACACTGGAAATAATAATTCAAAGATTATGAAGTGAAACTTCAACGTAGCCATCCTATTATCAATTGAAAGTGAAATTATCACATTTCGTTATATGAGAGGTGTTATGGTTAATTATTATTTTATTGATTCATTGCTAAACAACCATATGACATCTTTCTTCTTATAAAGTAGGAAGGAGATACGACAGTTTTAGTTATAATATATATATTTGACAGCTATAGTTCCCGAAGTGACACTCAAAGTTAGTTTAGCTTTTGAATGTACCTTAGATTATCCTTTGAAGTAGCTACCGATCGAGTCGGTTCGCCCTTCTCGGGCGTCCTCGGATCGAAATGCTTACGCGTAACATAGTAACCGTCCAAACCGAAATTACCCCTCACCGGGGGGAACCATTCCATTGCCGAGTTACTAGCCATAGAGGTTCAGGCTAAGCGATCAAGCGATAGAGCTATGACAAATCTCAATCCGGTGAAGCAATCGAGGCTAGCTTCTCTGGTAGTTTGTCGTAGAAAAACAATAGTTATACACTGTTCTAATACATATATTTTTCTTGTCACATGTGTACTTTATTTTTTGTAGCAAATTTTGGTAATAAATAAGTATTAACATTATTTTTGGATAATGAAAAAAAGACATGTCTCTTTCTTAAATGTCTAGTGTTGCTTCCTTTTGTTTTTAATAATAAATAATAAACTTTTTTTTAAGGAAAAGGGGCAAAGGAATATGTAGTGCGACCCACCTGATTACCGTCGCCATGAACATGTTATCTTTGTTTTTCAGACGTCGGAATAGCTTTATTTATTTATTTATTTATTACACCAACACAATGAACATTTTTAACAAACAATACATAAAGGAGCCGAAAGTTGTGCACCATCGCAGTTATAGGCGTAGACTGCAAGCAATTAATTGGCGAGTGACAATGTTAAGATAAAAATAAAAAGAACACAAAATTAAAAATAAAACTAAATTTGAAATAAAAAATTAACTAATAAAAAAACTATTTATAGATTAGTGATTGTTTATACATAGTAATACTAGGAAAAAAGAGGTCGATATCGTCCGTTTTTGAAAAAGAGTTGAATTCTATACTAATTCCATTTAAGGGAGCATTCTTACCTAGGTTCAGTCTGAATAGGTTGAAATTATGTACACATATTAACAATCGACGACAATGCGATAATTTCATTACCTTGACCCAAAATCCTTACCCGCTTTAACAGCAAATATTGTTTATCAAAATACTATTTCGTTTACGTTATCATGGTAACGTGTTTTTTAAGTTGTTTTCCAATAAAACGTAAATAACGATTCGGTCAAAAATTTTATTTACTATTCTGGTTCATTGTTATGAATAATTCAATAACTATGTTATATTCCTTTATAGACGGGCACGTGACAAAATAGCACATTCCGCAATTAACTGTCTTGAGTATTCATTGAATCCGAAGTATGGAATAAGTTATCTAAGTGTTACATTGAATGGCAGAAGCAGAAACTGTACAGTTCATGTCAAAAATAAATCGATATAATATATTGTGAGGTTGTATCGATACTTCGCAATATATTGTACTAATAAATCGATATTTTTCATTTATCGAAATTTGTTTATAATTAATTAGAGCTTAATATTAAATATTAGAAAAGTTTTGTACTATTCGAATAGATTTAACCCTGCCTTCCCCCCAGAAGGTGAGGTATAAAGATTTCCCCCCATCAACAAAAAAAAAGTTATTGTAAAATTCAGACTGAGTTCTTGGGTTTGGTCACCTCTCAAATCAGTTGTACTCTACCAGCATAAAATCTAACCATAAAAACAAATAGTCGCAAAATGAGTCTCTACCTACCACTTTGTAACAAATGCATATTTTTATTTTACTTTATCGAATCCGGAACACTCTGATACAATGCTTGAATTCGCATGCCACCATGCCAAGACGGCTACCGGTGTAAACACGATAAATGTAAAACAATAACCGCTAAGTAACACCGTCAAGGTCAACGGTTCGTCGACAAAATAGTTACCAAGTTTAAAATTATCCGTCTTCATGCTTGCAGTTAACGCTATGAACAAATTACCGTCCGAAATACACGGAGCGTTTTATTAAATAACACTGTATTTATGAAATATATTACAGACTATATTACGCTTTTGGGTGGTCAGAGGACAGTATAAATTACAGACGGTAATTTGTTTACAGCGTTAACTACAAGCATGAAGAGAGATAATTTTAACCATTCCGACGCATTCGCTATATAATGTTTTTCACTGAGCTTATTAGGTTCAATAAGTGACAAGTGGCGAGCCCACCTCTAAACCGTCTCAAATTTCATCCAGTGATATTTGGATACTTAAGAAAGTGACACCTTTTTCCACATAATATAAACTATAATTGCGAAACGTAATATTAATTTTTCTTTATTTTATCTCTTTGACGATTGTTTTGATTTTATCTCTTTTTTCTATTGACGATTGTCGTTATTAGCTCCAACATTTTTACAACTTGAATGGATTCAAGCAGGATCTTAGATTGGTCTGGCGGAACTTCATCGAACGCGGCCACGGCTCCCCAGTGGCGGCTCGATAAGTTGCTTGAATTGGATTGCTAGAAATTCTAGTTACTATTAGCCTTATTGCCACTTGGAAACGTTGCCGCCGGCTGAGGAAATGACTGTCGTATAATTGATAGAGAATTGTGCGTGTACCATCACACAGTTCTGATTAGTAATATATAGATAATTACAAATAGAGATATATCACATAGAAAGACGGTTATCAAATCGAAAGGATATAATGAACTTAAACAAGTATATTTATGAGTAAAAACATAAACCTAATTCAAATTGAATCAAAACTTAAACGCTATTACACGCGGACGATTTCCAAATTATCATATAGCCATGAGCTAAAATATAGGGTCGGTTAAGAAAGTTTGAATATCTCGGAACATAAAGACCTTAGCTAACTGAAATATACTAACAAATAAAGAAATATTTACAATTTAATAGATATTACAAAATATTTAAAAAATTATACGAACAGCTATCTTAGCTCGATTACGCGCCTTCATGGACTCGCGAGAGCTTCCCATACCGAGCAGTTTGGCTTCCGCGCCAAACACTCATGTACTCAACAGGTGCTCCGCATCACGGAGCACATTCACGCCAAATCCTTTATTGGCATGCATACGGGAGCAATCTTCCTAGACGTGGCGAGGCATTCGACAAGTCTGGCACGCCGGGCTTGTATACAAACTATACAAGCGGTGCCGACTATCTAGTGCGCATAGTGCGCGATTTTCTTACCGGTCGAACCTTCAGGTACCGCGTCGAGGGAGTGCGCTCCACCCCCCGTCCCGTTCGAGCCGGAGTACCACAAGGCTCCGTACTCGGTCCCGTCCTATACACGCTCTACACTAACGATATTCCGCGCTCACGTAGAGCAGAGCTAGCCCTTTCGCCGACGATACCGGCATTTATGCTTCCGGGCGTTCTCCCGAAGTCATTCTTAAAAAACTCCAGACCGCGGCCGATGCCCTAGGGGATTGGTTTCGGAAATGGAGAATAGAAATCAACCCGGCCAAGAGCGCAGCCATGTACTTCACGAGGCGTCTTCAGTCTCCACCTCGTTGCGTCCAACTTCTAGGTACCCCTATTCCATGGGTTACACAAACCAAATACCTTGGTGTCGTATTAGATCCCAAACTCTGCTTCGGCCCTCACGTAGATCAAGAACTGGCGGCCTACGTTATGGGTCGCCTATATCACCTCATTAATAAGAAAAGTAAAATGTCCCTCCGTAATAAGGTGACACTTTACAAAGCAGTTATACGTCCTGTTATGACGTACGCGAGCCCGGTCTTCGCGCATGCCGCCCATAAACATATCCATAGGTTACAAGTAATTCAGAATCGTTTTCTGCGACGAGCCACGGGTGCGCCGTGGTTCGTACGTAATCGCGAGCTCCACGTTGATACAGGGTTACCGACAATAGCCCAATTCTTTAAGCAGGCATCTCGACGGTTTTTCGAGACTGCCACCAAACATTCTAACAAACTTCTTGTAAGTGCCGCCACTTATAAGCCTTCCTATAATAAATTCCGTCGCGTCGCCCGGAGGCCGAGACACGTTCTTGACGATCCGACGACGCGATTACCATTGCACAGGCTAGATCTCTACCGTCCACAAAGCGTCCATTCGCGACCATCGGAGGTTGCGAATAATCCTTTGCGCGTTACCGCTATTTTATGGGCAGGCCCCACCCCTTAGATGTTAGGAGCGTTGCTGGAGTTTCTTCGGCCACTTCTTTCTCCCAGCGCCAACGCTTCCCGAAGTGGCACTCAAAGTTAGTTTAGCTTTGAATGTCTCTTAGATTATCCGTGAAATAGCAACCGACCGAGTCGTGGTTCGCCCCGGGCGCCCTCGGATCGGCATGCTTACGCGTAACATAGTAACCGTCCGCCGAGGTTACCCTCACCGGGGACCTTGTGTCGAGTTACTAGCAATAGAGGTTCAGGCTAAGCGACCTAAGAGCTATGCCACCTCTCAATCCGGTGAAGCAGTCAAGGCCAGCTTCTCTGGCCAATCTGTGTAGTTCGTCATTAAAAAAAAAAAATCGATATTTTCATTTATCGAAATTTGTTTATAATTAATTAGAGCTTTATTAAATATTCGCATCCTTACCGTGCACGAGGCCCAAGGCCTCACGTATGGATCAGTGGTGGTCATCAGAACAGTGACGAAAAAACTGCAACTGCACGACAGCGTCCAACATGCTGTAGTGGCGATATCCCGACACACCGTCAGCTGTGTCTATTATACAGATGACTGTGACGACGCCACAGGAAGACTGATGACAAAGGCAATGGCCGCATCAAGGGAGAGGATAGTGGACTACAACCTGAAAATGGCCATGAGAAGCAGGGACACAGCGGTCGCGGGGAAGCTAATAGCAATGCAGCGGGGCGTCTGCGACGCGTGAACCCAAAAGGATCTCTGGCCACCTCCAAATTCAGGCATTATATATATAAAAAAAAAAATAAGGAAAATAGTAACTGTGTGTGGCACTTTTTAACAAATGCAGAGTAAACAATTTAAGTGTATTGGAAAAGAGCACGGACACAGGTCTGTGGTTGCAATATAAGAATAAAAAAAAAAATATATATTAAATATTAGAAAAGTTTTGTACTATTGATTTAACTCGTCCAGGCTATTCGAATTGATTTAAGCCAGAAGATGAGGTATGAAGATTTCCCCCCATCACACAAAAAAAAAGTTATTGTAAAATTCAGACTGAGTTCTTGTGTTTGGTCACCTCTCAAATCAGTTGTACTCTACCAGCATAAAATCTAACCAGTCTCTGATGAGTGTTTAACTACCACTTTGTAACAAATGCATATTTTTATTTTACTTTATCGAATCCGGAACACTCTGATACAATGCTTGAATTCGCATGCCACCATGCCAAGACGGCTACCGGTGTAAACACGATAAATGTAAAACAATAACCGCTAAGTAACAATCGTCAAGGTCAACGGTTCGTCGACAAAATAGTTACCAAGTTTAAAATTATCCGTCTTCATGCTTGCAGTTAACGCTACGAACAAATTACCGTCCGAAATACACGGAGCGTTTTGTTAAATAACACTGTATTTATGAAATATATTACAGAAGCTTCAAGACTATATTACGCTTTTTGGGTGGTCAGAGGACAGTATAAATTACAGACGGTAATTTGTTTACAGCGTTAACTACAAGCATGAAGAGAGATAATTTTAAACTATTCCGACGCATTCGCTATATAATGTTTTTCACTGAGCTTATTAGGTTCAATAAGTGACAAGTGGCGAGCCCACCTCTAAACCGTCTTAAATTTCATCCAGTGATATTTGGATACTTAAGAAAGTGACACCTTTTTCCACATAATATAAACTATAATTGCGAAACGTAATATTATTTTTTCTTTATTTTATCTCTTTGACGATTGTTTTGATTTTATCTCTTTTTTCTATTGACGATTGTCGTTATTAGCTCCAATATTTTTACAACTTGAATGGATTCAAGCAGGGATCTTAGATTGGTCTGGCGGAAACTTCATCGAACACGGCCACGGCTCCCCAGTGGCGGCTCGATAAGTTGCTTGAATTGGATTGCTAGAAATTCTAGTTACTATTAGCCTTATTGCCACTTGGAAACGTTGCCGCCGGCTGAGGAAATGACTGTCGTATAATTGATAGAGAATTGTGCGTGTACCATCACACAGTTCTGATTAGTAATATATATATAATTAAAAATAGAGATATATCACATAGAAAGACGGTTATCAAATCGAAAGGATATAATGAACTTAAACAAGTATATTTATGAGTAAAAACATAAACTTAAACGAAAAAGGATATCTTACGTAAACATGGATAAAACAGTATTTTCATTAAATTTTATTTTTATTTAAAATTTTGTACTAAGTGTTGCCTCCATGTGACATATTTAATGAAAATACTGTAGTATCCAATATCCTAACTTTAAGTTTTTAATGAATTATAAACATAAAATTGATAAAAATATTTTCATTAATTTATTTATATTTCATTAAAAACATAAACTTAAACGAAAAAGGATATCTTACGTAAACATGGATAAAACAGTATTTTCATTAAATTTTATTTTTATTTAAAATTTTGTACTAAGTGTTGCCTCCATGTGACATATTTAATGAAAATACTGTAGTATCCAATATCCTAACTTTAAGTTTTTAATGAATTATAAACATAAAATTGATAAAAATATTTTATTTTACTTTATCGAACTGAACACTCTGATACAATGCTTGAATTCGCATGCCACCATGCCAAGACGGCTACCGGTGTAAACACGATAAATGTAAAACAATAACCGCTAAGTAACACCGTCAAGGTCAACGGTTCGTCGACAAAATAGTTACCAAGTTTAAAATTATCCGTCTTCATGCTTGCAGTTAACGCTACGAACAAATTACCGTCCGAAATACACGGAGCGTTTTGTTAAATAACACTGTATTTATGAAATATATTACAGACTATATTACGCTTTTGGGTGGTCAGAGGACAGTATAAATTACAGACGGTAATTTGTTTACAGCGTTAACTACAAGCATGAAGAGAGATAATTTTAAACTATTCCGACGCATTCGCTATATAATGTTTTTCACTGAGCTTATTAGGTTCAATAAGTGACAAGTGGCGAGCCCACCTCTAAACCGTCTTAAATTTCATCCAGTGATATTTGGATACTTAAGAAAGTGACACCTTTTTCCACATAATATAAACTATAATTGCGAAACGTAATATTAATTTTTCTTTATTTTATCTCTTTTTCTATTGACGATTGTCGTTATTAGCTCCAATATTTTTACAACTTGAATGGATTCAAGCAGGGATCTTAGATTGGTCTGGCGGAAACTTCATCGAACACGGCCACGGCTCCCCAGTGGCGGCTCGATAAGTTGCTTGAATTGGATTGCTAGAAATTCTAGTTACTATTAGCCTTATTGCCACTTGGAAACGTTGCCGCCGGCTGAGGAAATGACTGTCGTATAATTGATAGAGAATTGTGCGTGTACCATCACACAGTTCTGATTAGTAATATATAGATAATTAAAAATAGAGATATATCACATAGAAAGACGGTTATCAAATCGAAAGGATATAATGAACTTAAACAAGTATATTTATGAGTAAAAACATAAACTTAAACGAAAAAGGATATCTTACGTAAACATGGATAAAACAGTATTTTCATTAAATTTTATTTTTATTTAAAATTTTGTACTAAGTGTTGCCTCCATGTGACATATTTAATGAAAATACTGTAGTATCCAATATCCTAACTTTAAGTTTTTAATGAATTATAAACATAAAATTGATAAAAATATTTTCATTAATTTATTTATATTTCATTAAAAACATAAACTTAAACGAAAAAGGATATCTTACGTAAACATGGATAAAACAGTATTTTTCATTAAATTTTATTTTTATTTAAAATTTTGTACTAAGTGTTGCCTCCATGTGACATATTTAATGAAAAATACTGTAGTATCCAATATCCTAACTTTAAGTTTTTTAATGAATTATAAACATAAAAATTGATAAAAATATTTTATTTTAAGGATATTTAATTGTCTATCATGCATAATTTATTTCAGTCAGCTAGCGTCTTTATCTTCCGAGATATTCAAACAGTCTTAACCGACCCTTTATTTTTGCTCACGAGTGTAGCTAGTTCGAATTAGTGTACGAAGTTCTGACGCCTTTATTATCTTTCTTAAACATTCGTACTCGTTGTCGTTAAGAAATACTGTCATAAAAGTATCACACGTACAAGAGTTTCCTGGTATGCTCTAGTAAATTCTTACGATACTTTTATTTCTTTGATTGATCGTAAATCTTCTCAAAAAAAAATTATAAATCGTTTCATTAATACCGGCGGTAAAAGTGCACAAACAATTTAAAAAAATACAGATTAATTGAGAACCTTTTTTTGAAGTCGGTTAAAATATTTGGACTGTTAAGATTATCATTCTCTTACAGATACATTAAAGAATATCGCACGCACTCACTGTATGCATGTATATTGCACAGTAATACAAAGTCGTTATCGTGTTTTTCGCTTTTTCCAGTGTACATACATGTTTTAACTAAAACTAAATTTCGTTATTGATTCGGAAGCAGCAACCGTCGTCTGGCGGCGGGTATCACGTGTAAATTTAAACAAAATATAATTTTTTTAACCTAATACATTTATAATTATTATATATAAAAGCTTTTTTAATTAAGACACGGATGGGTGGCTAGCTAGCAAGCTTTTATCATGCTACATTATGGACTGTTTAAAACAAGTATAATTACGGGCAAAAACGAAACCCACTTCGAATAGAATGGGAATATTACGAAAAAGAATTAATCAGAACCTAACCAAACTATCATCAACCTTTGAAGTACACCTTTGTAATAAAAAATGAATAACTGAAATCGGTTGGTGTGATTCGTACATTTCTCGCACACGTAACTAATGCAAATTTAAGACTTATAAGTTTTCTCTGGAAGTGGACCAAACGGGAAGCGATAGCTTTAAAATAAAATAAGAAACATCAAAATCGATCACCCTGTCGAAAGTTATGAGGTAACAAACATTAAAAAACATACGGACAAATTAAGAAGCTCCTCCTTTTTAAGGAGGAGTTCTAAGTCGGTTAATAAACAAAACTATAACTGCACAGAAAGCGGCCGCGAAATAACAACAACGAATTACATTTCATGTGGATATCGAAGTCAAGATTTTCACCTGATGTTGATAAGAGTTACTGCGTAACACAGTACTAGATGTTCATTACTTTTGTGTGTTTCGCTGATAGCCACGGTGGGTTTTATACGTATAATTGAAGAAGGCTTGAGAGAAGTGGAAGCGTATGTTAAAGACGAAAACCGCAAAAGCGGACTTAATAGTGATGATAATGTCTCTAAAGGATGTACAAATCTTGGCTTAAGTCACTATCGAATATCTAGAGGTATGGAACTTGACTTTGATTAGAAGAAAATAGAAAATATATTTCAGTCTCCTGTTCGAATCTTTATCAGTGATGTATGTACACCTCGGAAACATTTACAAACAGTTAGTATGCAGGTAGCATTCTTTTAAATAAAAAATGAATAAAATATTACGTAATATCATATGTGTATATTTATAAGAATATTTATAAGATTTATTTTCTTGGTGATTATTCAATATGCACGGACTACAAATGTATAATCGATATTTAATTGTCAAAGGTCACTACAAATTCGTTTATTTATTAAATTTAGAGTACGAATCTTTTTACTCTAATAGACGTACCAATTAAAAAGGTTTTATACTATTTATACAAGTTAAATACTTTTCACTTTATAAAAACACCGGTTTTAAGTTCAGGTAAAAAAAGTTAAAACGTATGTTTCTTCGCTCTAGTTAATAGAAATTAATGCATTCATAAGATAAATACTGAAGAGAAAACGTAAAGTATTTTATGAAGCATGTTTTTTGAATATATTTACAAAAGTTAAAATATTTACGTAGAATAATAGTAAGAAATTACATTACTATTAATGTTATATTAAAAAAACGCTAGAAAGCAAAGAATAATACATACTTGTAGTATTGACATGTAAATAATGTTTTCAATATTATAAAAGGAGTGATAAGCGAATCTCAACAGAGGTATAGAGGCATGACCAAAACGCCCGAGATAATAACAAGGACATAAGCTTTACCTTAGCACGTGCCCGCTTGTAGAGCCGGCGGCGAGTTTTCCTCGGTCTGGACCGAGAATTGTCCCAGACCGCAGCTGTATAACCGTAGTCTGGAGGACACCAAGAAGTCCAAAGCGAGCCGGATCGCATCCACACTGCCCGGCACAGCCAAAACACGCAGCCCGGTCAAAACATAGCGCTCACGAACCTTCTTTTCGACACACAGACTCGATTTGCAAAATTTATTCATCGCATCCGCCGAAAACACCTATAATTTTTATGTCTCGCGCCTGAAATAGGTACGCTTGGTTTTAATTGATGTTTCGAATATCTTCACCACGAATTAACACCATAACCATGTAAGAGATAACACTATAGAACGTTAATGTAACTCAGCTGCCGCCGGAAAATTGTATTTTGCATGACACACGCGGTCGCGAAGCGCTCACCGGGCACAGTACCGCGCGGTAAACAGAGAGAGCGCGGCTCAACAACACAGTCACACATATGCGTCCCGTGTAACGATTCACACACGCGCAACCCGTTCGGCGTGCGCATAGTCGCCGCCGACAAAAATAGCAATCACGACATCACCGACCAATGAAACACATGGAAAATCACGTCATAATCGCTCTTGATTGGCTGAGAATTCTGTGATATTACGACCACAAGGCAGTTCAATTCGCGATTAACTGAAACTTTTTGATAATGCTTAAGTGATATCAAATTGGAATAAGCAAAGTTATCGTTATTATCTCAAGAATTAACTTAATTGAGTGTTCAAACAATTTTGTCAACCACCTACGTATATTAATACGAAACGTGATATGATTGAAAAAACAACCAGCAAATGTTTTCCGCGGGAATTTTAACTCATTGTTATTGAAGCTACCAATGAAGACATTTTGCAACAGGTATAATGACGTTGAATTAATTTTTATTAATAAAAACGAATAAACATGTTCAATTTTAAAATCAATATGTTCAATTTTATTATCTATGCTAAATATTTAATACATGTAATTAACTATGTAAAGCAAGGAATTTATTTACGAATCCATTTATGCGTAGAATTTACTAATACATTCTTTATTCATTTGCTGCGCGAGTGGACATAATTAATCTGATTTATTCGCATAGTCTACGCTTTGTAATTACTTCTAAACAACTCGTTGATGAATGAAGCCCTCAGTCACGATTTTCATTGCATAATAACTATTTTGAAGCCAAAAATAATCTATGAGGTCTTGACTTGTAAAACTAATGCAATGAATGTCCGAAAACTGAAATCGAATCCTAGATGGCGTGCACCAGTGAATTAAAACCGCATTAAATTATATCAGTAATTTCTTCATTGTTCGACAACAGCACTTTTTATGACAAGCTCGTACGGGAGCAAAGCTTCCTCAAATTTGTTTACAAATTTATTTTCCATTATTATTTTAAATATAACTGTTAAAAAATTGAATGTGTATTTATCGTTACAATATTCATGTATATGTGATGTCAAATTTGCGTCATATACGAGTACTCGTAAGTACAAGTTTTTTATTATTTTTATCTTTTCCTGCTATAAACAGGGTAAGTAGCTCTTCCACCCTTTAGATCTTAATGGAGTGGACAGAGATTACAGCAGAGACAATCGCATTGTCCTTTTTATATCAAGTTTTTTTATATGAAAGTGGTAATAGAGCTTATGGTTGCCAGTGCGTGGAAGAAAGTAGTAGTGGAACGTCAACCATCACCACCTCGGTCGCCATATAACTTTTAATAAGTGATTTCAAATGTATCTCTTTTAAAGATTCAGTCAGACTTCTATAAGCTTAGTTACAGGCTGTATATCTATGACCCTTCTCTATAAAGGGGTATAAGGAGTTCGTCACGCCCGCTAGTGTGGATTGGCAGATTTTACATGCCTTAGTAAATTTTCTAATACATATAGGTTTTCTCGCGATGTTTGTTTTTACCGCCGAGTACGTGACAAATCAGAACTTAAAATTGGAACTTAGGTTGTTAGCGTACTAAGCATTTTTTTGAAGAAAGCTAGCAATATTTCTTTTTTTATTACTAACAAACTTGTTAACCATTCCAACTAAGCTTAAGCTCTTACTAGCAGATGGTTCACGTCAATAGTCGAATGGTGGATTCGAACCCACGATCTTACGATTTTTTTTTTATAATTTCTAAGCAAGTGCTTGACTACGATCCCACCTGATGTTAAGTAGAAATGCAGTCCTGGATGGTATGGCGCACTAGCTTAGTAAATGCCTATTCACTCGACTCTTGAAAATATCCACATTGTAATCGGAAGGAAAGACAGACGCGGGCAAACTATTCCAGTCCTTTGCTGTACGAAGAATGAAAGACGAAGCAAATCGCTTCGTTCGGGTTTGAGGGTTTGATTCGCAGATCCTAAATCATCAGGCTATTGATGTTTAAGCTTAATTGAGTTGACCACCCGGACATTGTTGCTCTTCTATAACATGTTTAAAATTTAAAAGCACGTTCACAGCAGGTCATTAGTCGAGTGCTTGAGTGGTTCGCCAAATCTGGAGATCACATATCGAATCTCTTAGGGCACGTACCAACGATTGGTTTTGGAAGTGTCTTAGAATATTTATCTCAGATATGCAGGTTTCTTTAATATGTTTTTTTACGTCGCAATTATGTGGAAAATCAGTAATTAAAAATTTTAAACAATAATATCTTTATTGCCTACACCATGGCCCTGAGTCTATTTGGCAGTGATGTTTCTCTCAAAAAATCTCTCACGCCCAGATTTTTTTTTCTTTTCCAAGATTAACACTATTTCTTGTACAACATTGGAATTTCGTTGTTACAGTCTGTTAGTAGTAGTTACAAAAAAATCATTATTTAAGATTTAGTACCCATAAATTTAACTCAGTGTGGGTTATAACGTTTTCAGTTTTTTTTTGTGTCGCGCTACACATATATATAAAATTCTTTGTAGCGCTACAAACTAGCACTAAATGTTCTGTCGTGCATTAACAATGTGTCTGTTCTTTACAAAACCATAAATATCGACATGTGTGAAATTTTGACTTCCTCTTTGTTGTTTCTTTTGGTGTGGCCTCTCACGACTATGTAACTACTCAAGTCTAATCACGAAATCAAATAAAATAGGTTTTTTAACCGTTTGTACCACTACATCTGGCCAATTAGTGCCAAAACCCTTACTTATTTAAAAAAATAGGTCTCAGGGATCTACATTGTTAGAGAAATCAACTTAGTGTAAGAGTACATAGAGTTAAAGAAATTAACAGTGTTTCATAGATTTTTATTAGACATATATGTTTAAATATCTATAGAACGAAACAATTTTTGAGTTTCCTCTATTGGATACTGGTTTTCATTATATATCGACGCTGGAAAGCAAAAACGTAGTAAGTGACACATATGGCAATTTTCACTTTTTTACATCGTTCGAATCAGAAAAAAAAGACGCGTCGATATTTTTTTTTAATGACGAACTACACAGATTAGCCAGAGAGGGTGGCCTCGACTGCTTTACCAGATTGAGAGGTGGCACAACTTTTAGGCCGCTTAGCCTGAACCTCTGTTGCTAGTAACTCGACACAAGGGTCCCCCCGGAGAGGGGTAACCTCGGTTACTCTGTTACGCGTAAGCATTCCGATCCGAGGATGCCCGAGAGGGCCGAACCACGACTCGGTCGGTTGCAATTTCACGGATAATCTAAGGGACATTCAAACAGCCCTGTAGTTCTGGGCTCTCAAGAATAAGACTACGGTATCCCCTGCCTGTCGTACAAGGCGACTAAAAGGGGCCTCGGGTTCACTGGGCGACAAGGGTGGGGGCCTGAGTCGTCCACCAAAGTGGACCCGGGAAGAAGGCGACATCTGCTGGCCCGTGTCGCCTTGCGCTGCGAGGGCACAGGGGGGGGAGGGAGTAACCTCCCCCCCCGGGACGTACTCTCCTTGAGCACAGTGCAGAGGGGCTCCGGTGCGTTCCACTGGAGATCCCGGAGCCCCTCGTCATGCACCGAGGAAAGGGCCACCGCGGAGGTTTTAGTGGGTAAGAACCCCACATAACCGCCGCCTTCCCCCCAAAGGCGGGGTATCTTTCTGAAGATTTCCTCCCCGTCAACAAAAAAAAAAAGGGACATTCAAAAGCTAAACTTACTTTGAGTGCCACTTCGGGAGAAGACGCGTCGAATGATATTTGACTTGTAACAATATGATGAAAAATTGCGAAAATAAGATTTTCAAGATTGACACTTCTCTTTTATTTTTTGTACCGTAAAACGATTTTCTTTTAGGAAAACTCTAGGTTACTGCCGTGGCACAATACTTATTCTGCAAAAAATAATAAATATTGTGTCCACAAACGATAGCTCTAGGTCCATATACACGAATGTTATAATTTTTTTTTTAAAGTTGAAATGTTTTTCGTCTCTGGTGAACAATTTCATTTTTGTGGGTGACTACGTTTTTGTTTTCCAGCGTCGATATGTACTACTACAGTATTCATTCATTTACAATTGAAAATAAGACCAATTTCAAACGATTTTAAAGGGGAGTTTCGATTCCACCATTCCACTATTGACGTAAACTATCTCCTAGCACAAGCATAAGCTTAATTGGAATGGTTAACAAGAATGTTAGTAATGTTTCTGAAAAAAAAATATTGCTAGCTTTCTGTAAAAAAAATATAAGGGTGTCTTCACTTACTAATAACTACAAATTATACTCCTGAAATAAAAAGAGACAGCGCGTAGTAGCGGTCAATGTTTGAACCGTCATCCGATCCTTTTGTTTTTGTAATGTCGGTTTTTGTTGCTACTCGTAAAAATATTCTTGTTAATAAATGATGACCAATATTGATGAATGTTGGTCATCATCAGTATGAACTGTTGTTATACAAACCTGACTCGGAAGCAGGTCGCAACACTGCTTTCTTGTTGTAGCACTGATCGTAGACAGAGCGTTACTGATGTGCAGCGACATAATGATGACGGCAAGAAAATTTTCTGCTGAGAGTGACAACCTTAATAAAAAATTAAACGTTAATAAAGGTTCAGAGCCGTGATAGCTCAGTATCCGGGCGGTCGCCTTAAGTTGCTTAGTACGCTAGCAACCCGAGTTCGATCCCCGGTGCCGGCACCAATAAATTAATTGCTGCAATTTTATGTGCTGATACCACGCACTTAGCGGTGAAGCAAAACATCGTGAGTTAAAAAATTACGACATGTGAAGTCTGCCAATCCGCACTAGGGCCGCGTGGCGGAATACACCCGTATACTCTCTTTGCAGAGAAGGCCAGCCCAGCAAGTGGGACATATACAAAGGCTGTAACTTTTATCTTTTAACTAAAGTTTCTTGCACACTTGTTCACTGTATATAAACAAATAGCTAATAAAGATTACGGTTCGAATAGTTTCTCTTTCACCGATTGTGGATTGTTATCACTATTTACGATAATTTGGAATAATAAACGAAGACTTATATTTTTAATACCCGTATCAGTAAAGACCACAATCTACATATTATCTGACAGCCTAATACTTTGATGAGAAATGGCGATATAATTTTTTTTCCAATTCATGATTTTTTTATGTGTAATTCAAATCGCATGATTTAATCTAGTATGGATTTGATCAAATCAAAGCTAATAGATTTGCGATCCTATTTGTTGTCGATTTAGTACTATAGTCTTCTGTAACATGCATGATAACATCGAAAATGTATTACGTAAGCGTCTATATTAAATAAATTGCGTTTTATCATTATTTTTATGACAATTATAGAGATTATTATATGAAGCACGTGAAGGTTTTAAGCAATTGTTAACAAATGACTTATAACAAACTAAATGCTACGGAAAATAAGGAAACACTGACGAACGTTAACCTTTTTTTTTTGTTAACGGGGAGGAAATCTTCAAAAAGATACCCCGCCTTCTGGGGGGAGGGAAGGCGGCGGTTATGTGGGGTTTTTACCCACTAAAACCTCCCCGGTGGCCCTTTCCTCGGTGCATGACGAGGGGCTCCGGGATCTCCAGTAGAACGCACCGGATCCTCTCTGCACTGTGCTCAAGGAGAGCACGTCCCGGGGGGGTAGGTTACTCCCTTCCCCCCTGTGCCCTCGCAGTGCAAGGCTACACGGGCCAGCCGATGTCGCCTTCTTCCCGGGTCCACCTTAGCGGACGACAAAGGCCCCCACCCTTGTCGCCCAGTGAATCCGAGGCCCCTTTTAGTCGCCTTCTACGACAGGCAGGGGATATCGTAGTCTTATTCTTGAGAGCCCAGAACTACAGGGCTGACGAACGTTAACCTACTCTATCCATTAGATATTGGTTTTCTCCATAACGCCGTACTTTGGTACTATAATTATATATCTACGTTCCCCCAAGGTATTTGCGACTGAAATTGAAATTTTGTTTCATATTTTTTTTGGTCTTTTTTTAAACCTTTTACATTGTCCAATAAAATTGTTGATCACGAGTTCCATATAGGATGGTATATATTTGTATGTGCTAAATGATATATAGATGTATTGTCCTCATTTCCAATGTGATGGTGCGCATTTTTAACCAACTAAAGGATACTGTATCATAAATAAAAATGTTATGGTTGTTTTCGTATGGTAGGTTTCGATCTAGCATCATTAAGCTTGTAGGTAGTCCAATCAAGCAGTTGCATATTGTTACTTTTTATAATCTTTTAATTTTAAACGATTATCCAGATAGTTTGATTACCACTACCTAATGATTTATAACGTATCTATGTTCTTATATACTCGTATCTTAAATACTCGAACAAAATGGATTGTGTTTTATGATTTAAGTGCACAAACAAGCTTGCGTTCAGCCACGTCGGAAATGTCAAGTGTTATAACGAGATAATGTCTTTATTTAATCCCCGTGGACTAAATGGTCTTTTGTAAAAATGGGACATGTCTTGCTTAATTTTTAGTGAAAATTTTGGCTGATAAAAAATTTTATGTTAAGTGAATGAATGACATGAGACGTGGAAATGACACCGTATGTCAGAAATTTGTGACTTTAGAGATATTTTTATCAGTATACAATCTGTTGTAGTTGCGTAATATACCAAAGGAAGGAAGCTAAAAATTTTAGATAAGTATTTTTTTAAATACACCTTAAATTTTTATTGTTGCTTTATATGTCTGATTGTTATTATTAGCTACAAGACTTTTATAAATAAACGACGTTGACAGGTGTTCGGACTCTTAAAAACCATTTAACAAAGAAGGATGCCAAAGACCGGGCAAAGTGAAGGAGATTAGGTAGGAAAGCGGACCTTGGTGGTAGGCCGGGAAATCGCTAGGCAGAAGAAGAGTAGTTGTGTAGGACTTCATTTTATATTTTGAAGTTATAATTATTACGACGCGTAGACGATTCAATAGGAATTGGGGGAAAAGTTAATTGATCGTCATTGTTAACAAATGACTTATAACAAACTAAATGCTACGGAAAATAAGGAAACACTGACGAACGTTAACCTATTCTATCCATTAGATATTGGTTTTCTCCATAACATAAATACTTTGGTACTATAATTATATATCTACGTTCCCAAGGTATTTGCGACTGAAATTGAAATTTTGTTTCATATTTTTTTGAGTCTTTTAAACCTTTTACATTGTCCAATAAAATTGTTGATCACGAGTTCCATATAGGATGGTATATATTTGTATAAAAGTAAATGATATTTAGATGTATTGTCCTCATTTCCAATGTGATGGTGCGCATTTTAACCAACTAAAGGATACTGTATCATAAATAAAATGGTATGGTTGTTCAGGTTTCGATCTAGCATCATTAAGCTTGTAGGTAGTCCAAGCAGTTGCATATTGTTACTTTTTATAATCTTTTAATTTTAAACGATTATCCAGATAGTTTGATTACCACTACCTAATGATTTATAACGTATCTATGTTCTTAAAATACTCGAACAAAATGGATTGTGTTTTATGATTTAAGTGCACAAACAAGCTTGCGTTCAGCCACGTCGGAAATGTCAAGTGTTATAACGAGATAATGTCTTTATTTAATCCCCGTGGACTAAATGGTCTTTTGTAAAAATGGGACATGTCTTGCTTAATTTTTAGTGAAAATTTTGGCTGATAAAAAATTTTATGTTAAGTGAATGAATGACATGAGACGTGGAAATGACACCGTATGTCAGAAATTTGTGACTTTAGAGATATTTTTATCAGTATACAATCTGTTGTAGTTGCGTTATATACCAGGGGAAGAAAGCTAAAATTTTGGCCCGAAGTGGCACTCAAAGTTAGTTTAGCTTTTGAATGTCCCTTAGATTATCCGTGAAATAGCAACCGACCGAGTCGTAGTTCGGCCCTCTCGGGCATCCTCGGATCGGAATGCATACGCGTAACATAGTAACCATCCAAGCCGAGGTTACCCGGGAGACCCTTGTGTCGAGTTACTAGCAATAGAGGTTCAGGCTAAGCGACCTAAGAGCTGTGCCACCTCTCAATCCGGTGAAGCAGTCAAGGCCAGCCTCTCTGGCCAATCTGTGTAGTTCGTCTTAAAAAAAAAAAGCTAAAAATTTTAGATATATATTTTTTTAAATACACCTTAAATTTTTATTGTTGCTTTATATGTCTGATTTTTGTTATTAACTAGAAGACTTTTATAAATAAACGACGTTGACAGGTGTTCGGACTCTTTTAAGTTGAATGTAAGACGATGTAAGAGAAAAACTCTTGGTAGCTCTTACATTTAACTTATTGTCTCCACGTGCTACTCTCATGCTCCAGTGTCAATAACATCAGTAACCTCGATGGTTGGTTGGATGGATGATTCAATCTGATATCTGGATTATCAATTACTAACATTACTTCCACTACATTCTTTACGGTGGTAAATGCGTTTCTGTTCTCTTCTCAGAGATGAATGTAATGATCAAGAAGACAATGATGCAGTATCAATACTAAATAATATATATATCAGAGATATTATCTGAAGACTGATTATGTAAAGATCTGCTATTGGCAGTTTCTTGCATGAAAACAGTAAGTATAAAATATAAAAAGAAAGATATGAATGAAAAATAAATATTGTGTCCAAAAACGACAGTCGATATGCAACCACGCCATCTTGTGCTACTGTGTTCCAGTATTTAACTGCCCAAAGGCAAGCGATATTTAAGGATTATCTGGACACACCATCGTGTGGCTCAAAGTGATGAGTGCGGTGTGGTATAGGTTCTTGCTCATAGGAGTTTAGATGAGCATGCTCTGTTGGGGGCTGGGCGTTTTATAACCTATGGGTCGTCTTGTTCTTATCCAACTGGGGTAAAAAGAGATAGTTACTTTCGTCCGAGCATATTGCATACCAAATGTGACGAAAGGTAGTAATTTTTAGACAGACTAGACTAGACATTCGAACCTTTGGCCGTCAAAACGGAAATTGAACGCTGTATCCACTAGACTATCCTTACTCGTTAAATATCTAATTTCGGTTATTCGTAACCTCCCAACACTCTCTGTTTCCATCATCACTATTATTTACAACCGCCATACATTCTTTGTCAATGTAATATTGGTAATTAAGGCAAGCAGTAAAATTGTGACATTTTGTCAGCACCGGCAAAAGCGGCACATCCCATGCCTGACATATTGACGGGACAAAGAGATCGCGCCAGTCCACAATTTATCTACCACACCGCACGTTACAGAGATAGACCATTAGAATAATATGGCTGCGACTTCCGTATGTTTTAAATCGTATTAAAATACATCCGTTGCTGCTTTGATATAAGGATTATAATAACACGTTTCCCGCGAGACGGAGAAACGTGGAAAAATTTCTAATCTGGTTGAGCATAGCTTAATCAACTGGGGCGCAGTTTCTGGGTTTCTATATATAGACGCTGGAAAGCAAAAACGTAGTAAGTGACACATATGGCCATTTTCACTTTTTTACTTCGTTGCAATCAGGAAAAAAAGACGCGTCGAATGATATATGACTTGTAACAATTAGATGAAAAATAGCAAAATTGGATTTTCAAGATTGATACTTCTCTCTTAATTTTTGTACCATGAAACGAGTTTCTTTTAGGAAAACTATATATATATATTTATACTATATATATATAGTATAAATATATATATATATATATATATATATATATATTTATACTATATATATATAGTATAAATATATATATATATATATATATATATATATATATATATATATATATATATATTTATACTATATATATATAGTATAAATATATATATATATATTTATACTATATATATATATTTATACTATATATATATAGTATAAATATATATATATATATATATATATATATATATATATATATATATTTATACTATATATATATATTTATACTATATATATATATTTATACTATATATATATAGTATAAATATATATATATATATATATATATATATATATATTTATACTATATATATATAGTATAAATATATATATATATATATATAGTATAAATATATATATATAAGCAAAAAAAAATATTGTGTCCAATAACGATAGCTCTATGTACATAAACATAAAAGTTATAATTTTTTTTTAAATGTTGAAATGTTTTTCGGCTCTGGTGAACAATTTTTATGGATTACTACGTTTTTGTTTTCCAGCGTCGATATGCAACCACGCCATCTTGTGCTACTGTGTTCCAGTATTTAACTGCCCAAAGGCAAGCGATATTTAAGGGCTATCTGGACACACCATCGTGTGGCTCAAAGTGATGAATGCGGTGTGGTGCATGTTCTTGGTCATAGGAGTTTGGATGAGCATGCTCTGTTGGGGGCTGGGCGTTTTATAACCTATGGGTCGTCTTGTTCTTATCCAACTGGGGTAAAAAGAGATAGTTACTTTCGTCCGAGCATATTGCATACCAAATGTGACGAAAGGTACTAATTTTTAGACAGACTAGACTAGCCGTCGAAACGAAAATTGAACGCTGTATCCACTAGGCTATCCTTACTCGTTAAATATCTAATTTCGGTTATTCGTAACCTCCCAACACTCTCTGTTTCCATCATCACTATTATTTACAACCGCCATACATTCTTTGTCATTGTAATATTGGTAATTAAGGCAAGCAGTAAAATTGTGACATTTTGTCAGCACCGGCAAAAGCGGCACATCCCATGCCTGACATATTGACGGGACAAAGAGATCGCGCCAGTCCACAATTTATCTACCACACCGCACGTTACAGAGATAGACCATTAGAATAATATGGCTGCGACTTCCGTATGTTTTAAATCGTATTAAAATACATCCGTTGCTGCTTTGATATAAGGATTATAATAACACGTTTCCCGCGAGACGGAGAAACGTGGGTAGAAATGTAATGGCATTGACAATAGCACGAATGCCCCGCCTCCGAAATCGTGACAATCGGTTGATAATAAAATAATGGATACAATCTTCGACACTGCAATGTTACAATAGTCAATGTCTAACATCAATGTCACTCGAATATTTAGCTTTCCTTATATTATATTAACGTAATTAAGGCCCATGAAATCTTACCTTTCTTCTATACCCTTAAACGAATAATTTTTGTATATAATCGGAACCTCAGGTCCAACGATTTTCATGATATTTTGTTCCCTAGATTGTTAGATCGATTTATGTCCCCTTGTATTGTCGTTTTGATTGTGATGTGTGATGCCAAAGACCGGGAAAAATCCGACCCTGGCCCGAACCGCATAAGTGTATAACCTATTTTTAGTTCAGTAGATGGCGTTGGCTAAGTAAATGAGGATTTTGTGTCGTTAGACTTTTGTTAACTAATTGTTTAGTGTGTATTTTTGAAGAAAAATAAATAAATATCTTTGATAAGTATACTGCAAGTTCTAGCTAAAAAAAGAAATATTTACAATATTTATACCTATATTTTACAAAATATTTACAAAAAATATAACTGTGCCAAACTGATTTTTTTTATAGGAGAAAAAGGAAATAAAAACTGGATGTTATGGCTTCAGCCTCCCCGTGAACATTCAAATCATAAGAGAGAAATTTGCTTTCCTTCTTCTTTTCTTTTTCGTCAATGAAATAGATTGCCCGATTACAATATCACCCACATTTTTCAAGAGATGAGTTAGTAGGTATTAGGCTAGTGCGTCAGTCAGGTACGATCATGATCTAGCATTTGCTTAGAAAGTTTCAAAAAAAATGGCATTGTAGAATAAATCTCTAGGGCTTATGTCTACAATTGTATTTATTAATATGAAATTTCAATTGAGCTAGCCTTTAAGAAGCTGAGACTAAATAGTTTTCGTAGCTCTTATAGGTGAAGTAATGCCGAGCATTCATAAATGTTTTATTATAATTATTTTTCTTACATCAAAAGTTCATCCGTTATAAGTAACAAGAATCGATTGAAAACCTTTTAGCAGAAACCAGTCACAAGAAAAGAATACTAGTGTAAAAAACGAATACTGCTAATTGCATTAATCATGCTCGTTCTTGTCCTATTTGAAAACCGTTTTTTTATGACGGTGCATTGAATACAAACAAAAGTATTATCTCTTTGTTATCAGTATATAAATTTTCCTTTTAAATTTTGCACGGTATTAAGCCTTAGCCTATTTGGTAAATACATTTTTACTTACTTACAATTTATACTTTCTAAACAAATGTTTGAACAGGATCCTACCTGATGTTAAGTGGAAATGCAGTCCTGGATGGTAAGGCGCACTAGCTAAGTAAACACCCATTTCGGGCAAGACCTCTCCCCGCCAGCGACAGTAGCGGCTGCACTGGCGGGGAAATCCAAATGGAAGGCGCTGGTCTCCTTCTGTGAGTCAGTAATGACGCAGAAGGAGACCGCCGAACGGGATCGGGAGAGGGCCGATCCCGTTCGGAGATGGCGCAGGCGGGCCGGGGGCAGACCGGCCCACAACCCTGTAGTTCTGGGCTCTCAAGAATAAGACTACGGTATCCGCTGCCTGTCGTAGAAGGCGACTAAAAGGGGCCTCGGGTTCACTGGGCGACAAGGGTGGGGGCCTCTGTCGTCCGCCAAGGTGGACCCGGAAAGAAGGCGACATCGGCTGGCCCGTGTCGCCTTGCACTGCGAGGGCACAGGGGGGGAGGGAGTAACCTCCCCCGGGAAGTGCTCTCTATGAGCACAGTGCAGAGGGGCTCCGGTGCGTTCCACTGGAGATCCCGGAGCCCCTCACCATGCACCGAGGAAGGGCCACCGGGGAGGTTTTAGTGGATAAAAACCGCCGCCTTCCCCCCAGAAGGCGGGGTATCTTTCTGAAGATTTCCTCCTCGTAACAAAAAAAAAAAAAGTACACCCATTTGATTTACTCTTGCCTGTCGTACTGATTTAAAATGGCCCAGATCCATTTTTTAGCATAATAAACAAAATCAATTTTACATCGCATTATGAGCACAGCCATATATTTTCATCGAATAATCCCGCGCCATATTTTTACAAAGTGTTGCATAAGTAATGCGTCCCCATATAGTTCACATGTCATTGTAAGAATTGATTTCCTTTGTCTACGTTGTAAATCTGGCGTAGAGGGAGGGTGCGGTGTATAGTGTGCCGTTAATCACAGAACGTCGGGAGTTTTTCACTGGACGTATGGCAACACGTGCCGCATCGATGATAATGGGAGCACATTAAGATTATTTGGGGTTCGAATACGTAAATAAAACATGACAGTATTTTCTTGCTGAGTCAAAATAACAAATTGATTTCTGTGATATTCTTTTTCAATGATAGATAAGTTTCAAGCGATAGGGTTAACAAGTATGTGCTTTTATTTTATGAATAAAATTTGACGAACAACAATTCTTGTTAAAAGTTGTAGCGAAAGTACTAGTAAGACTTTATTAGCCAACAAAAATCGAATACAATCCAAACGATTGTAGATATTGTTAAATCTATACTTGTGTTGTTGTAAACAAAAGAAAGGTATTTAGGACGTAATAAATACTTCCTACCCTAAGTTTCATCGACACTACAACCGTTTACTTTTTTGGGTCTCAGTCGCTTCCAAAATGTTTTGCTATTTTGTTTTGCGATTTGGTCCTTGGCTTTCGTTCTCCGAGTGCTAACCTTTCCGATAGCCATGAGATCCTTTTCGAAGCTGTCCAACCATCAGCTCCGGCCTTACTCTTGATCTTTAACCTTAAAGGGATATCTTCAATAAGATGCCCCGCCTTCTGTGGGATAGGCGGGGTAATACCTCCCCCAGCACCTTCGCAGTGCAAGGCGACACGGGCCAGTCAATGTCGCCTTCTTCTCGAGTCCACTGCAGCGGACTACAAGGGCTCCCATCCTTGTCGCCCATGAACCCCTTTTAGTCGACTTCTACGACTACAGGGCTGCGGCTTCCACTAACTCAACATAACAACCAGCTAGGTGAAACGACCTTAGCTATCCCGATAACAAACTGTCGTAACAGCGTATGTTTTACTAGGGGTTGTTGTGTTGACCTTTTGTATATACTTGACCATACTTGAAAAACAAAATAATTACGTTGATCAATAGCATATTTACATTATCAACGGTACTCAATCAATCAAAATAATTATATTTTTCGACATAATTGAAAAAGCGTATCGCAAGCATCAAGTCGAATTAGGCGGTTCATAAATCCTTCACAGTTTAAAGGTGTTAATTCTTCTTACATTAGTCAAGGCCCTCGGCCAGTGCGATTAATAAACCAAAATCAAACACACACTAGGTTAAGCCCGCTACTACGTCTCGTGCGTTATTAAACAAACATTGTACTTTAGGCAGAGTAAGAAATGCTATTTTCAAAATTTGTCCATATCTCATACAGTGAAATCACTATATGCCAAAGTTCATGACGTTCGGTTCAGCCAGCCATTTTGAGTCATAAGAGATATGAAAAAAATATTTTTGAGTTTCTTCTAAACAAGTGCTTAACACGATCACCCGTGATGTTAAATGAGAATGCAGTCCTGAATGGTACAGCGCACTAGTTTAGTAAATTGGAATCGGAGGGAATGAAGGAGGCGGACAAACTATTCCAGTCCTTTGCTGACTTGGCTGACATACAAACCGACAGACAGAAAAAAATTGAAATGACTATTTCATTTCGTTGTTCTTATGTTTAGACACCTCTTTATTTTGCCTATAAACAATTAATCTGGCTTTAAATATAATAACAATATATAAAATATTTTTCTGTATTCAAATATAGAACACAATTACAGCCAGTAAAAGAAACCATATTACCTGTATGTTTTTTCTCACTGTAACAAAAAATGGTGAAAAAAATCATACTTAATTTATAATTCTCTCGATAGCTTCGAAATAATAAAAGTCAAATGCATATTATTTAAATACTCTATTTACGATGGCCACACGGGCAGTTACATTGTGCGCGTACAGTTTTATCACGCTATGATAATTGTTGGACGAACGAATCCGATTACCAGTGCCATCTCGAATTTAAAATTCTATTTGAAGTGTTTAACATGTCGCTTCTTAAGTGGCCTGTAGTAAACATTTAGGAACGTCTTTTCATTCATATTAAATGCCAAGGCCTCGATAAGCTTAAAAAACCTCTTACATATTCTCAGCAAATATAAATTGTGCAAGGCAAAAACTGGAAAAAAGTAAAAGTGTTCAATGCTAGTATTATAAAACAAATACGATCCTTAAATATCTCTGCAAATTACACGCATCTGTTTTAATATAATCTTTTATTTTGCTATAAAATTAAAAAAATAATAAGAAACAAAATTTATAATGCAAAAGCGAGTGGCAGTATCGATAAGCGATGCTTTTGCGACTAGATTGAGGATTTTAAGGGTGCCAATAAGCGATGAACATTTATGTTTAAATGTATGATTTTGTCATCGTCGACTGAAGATACAGTATTGCAAAATGGTAAAATTTAAATAAGCTTAATACTAACGCGCTTGACTCCTATATTATCTGACTAAACTAGATAAAAACGAACAGATTCCAAATTCAAACCCTTATCATCTGACAGTAAGCCCAACGCTTTACCACAAGGCTACCACGGCTTGTATATAACGGGAGATTACGAACAAAAATTTTGTGACATTACTATACTCCTATAATAACGTCACAAAATTTTTGAGTGAGCAACCTCACTTTATGGTCTATCGAACTATTTAAAAATAATACTTCTAAGACATTTTGAAATACGTAAATCTATCCCGGGCTGCAATGTCAGGTATCAGACGTTCAGGATAAACGACCTCAGACCCCACCAAATCCGTTGAGACTGTTACCGTCAGCTTCTCTGGTTAGTGGTTAACAAAAAATTGGGCTGCGTGACAATCATAACCTACAGTGCGCTTTAAAAAGAAATCAGTTGTCTATGCTTTTTCTTTGATAATTCAAATGTTTAATATATGAAAAACATTTTCTTCACTCTTCGATAATTCATTGCTTATTCTTCCTCGAAAATATTATGAATACATTTCATGTGCATTAGAAATACATATCAGAGACATGCCTTTACTCTGAATAGTGATTCATCATCTAAGTCTAATAATAAAATTAATCTATGCAAATAATTATTGCAACAACACACCGTGCTGTATGATTTCCTTAATACATTGGCATATAAATAATTATATTGTACAGGAATAATTTGATTTAATTAGAAGGCTTCGTATATTCCTACAACCACATCTTCGCTGTGGAATAAAATATGTTAAGATTCTACCGTTCTATCAAAAATTTAGGTGTTAAAAATGAACATTTAAATCAAAGCATTGATAGCCTAGTGACTAAGCGTGTGACTTTACAATCTGTTATCGGTTTGAATCTCTTATATGAGTTTCCGTTTTCTAGTTTCAAATATGAATAGTACGTAAATAGGTACAAAAGATCCGACCGGTGGACATTGATGGGCTTACAACTGTTATGGGTGCCTAATTAATAGCTTGATGAAGAAAAGCAGACATCAATTGATAATTATTTTATTTATTTTTTTGACATCATAAAACTGGTGACAATTTCTACTCTATGGGACTATTTGACCACATGTGTTTTGAAAACAAAAGATTTCGACGTGTTTGGCGATAATATCGATCGATTGGTCGCAAAAAATACGATCACCTAGCATCAGATAAGCCGTATACTCCTTAACCTTATATTATATAGTTTTACTAATACATTATTAGTATTATTTATTTCTTGTATACTTTATTTGTACTGATTATTTTAAATCTTGTATTACAATCCTGTCTCCTATCCGATACTCCTCTCTCATGTTTTGCCCACATAACATTATATATATATTTATTGTTACTTAATAATTATGGTTGTGCTAATAATCTATCTATATGTTATATGCTTGTATTTTTATGTTTATACATATATAATATATTTTTATATTTGTCATATTTTACTTTTTTTATTTTTATTTTCTAAACTTGCACTCGTGACTTTGTTTCTACACAACCCTAAGGTAGACTGGCAGAGAATGCCTTCTGGCATTAAGTCCGCAGTTTTGTACTCTCTTATTTTGTGCAAATAAAGATTAAATAAATAAACATTATACAAGAGCTGTAAAAAATAGATGTCAAAAATTTCAGATACGGCAATTAACTGTCCGGCCCTTTAATTACTCTTACTTTACAAATATCGGCCTCGTTAACATCGTAAAGACTTTTCGAATGAAAGGGTAGGAATAAGTGAACCGGCGCTATTAATAACCTATATCTAGTTGACGCCTCTGTAACAACGTCACAGTGCGCTAACGAAATTAATGTTTACAATATTGCGGTTAGTAGTGACTTGGCTCACTTAAAGCGATGACTAAAAAGGATCCAAGCCCACGGAAAAAAGGACTAAGCTTTATAATCATTGAGCTGTGGCCGTGACTCAATCCTTCGGTGATGTAATGCTTCGTAATTGATTCGATGATTCGCTTCTAAGATCATCACACTAGTGTTAACCGCGTCAGACCAAAATTATCGATGTACTAAGCATCCCGCGTGGCGGACAAATGCAATCTTTATGCCAAAACAAACAATAAGTCACATACTATTCGTGGAAAGACAAAATAAATATATTTCCGTTTGAAGAGTTTATACATTTTTAATTTTGTACGCATTTCTTATAAAAAGGCCTTAGAGCACTAGAGTAGTAGAGTATTGTAAGAGGCGAGGCCAGACTCTACGCCCAGTGAAATTGAAAGAGCCTCCGGATTGGCAACGGCAAGCAGCCATAAAAACGTCTTCTATTTCATAAGTTTCATTTTTTGTGTGTCAAGACTTTAGATTTCGATCTTTTAGCTTTTTTATTTCTACTTGTCTTTCTTATTCTAGTAATTTCTGTTCTATTTTATGCTAGTTCTTGCAAAGATAATGTGTGATTTTTGATAATATGTTTACTATTAGCACTAGAGCTGGTTTTCCACAACTTCAACGATGTCGGATCTTCTGCTTAATAAACAGTCTGAGTATTAGATCGATTTTTATAAGCGCATAAGTTAATTCGACAGGCACGCTAGGGCCTTCGAGAACCGTTGCTTTAGATATTCAAATAAAATAATGCATCAAAACCGTTATAAAAATATCATACTTTAACTGTTTTGAAGGCAGAGTACACTAAATTAAAAATTAAATTACTAATGTCAAATGGAAACTTCCGTCGATATCGAAGTGAATCAAGTCCTTCACTATTCAAGTTCAACTGCGGCTTGCTGCGTCACGAATCGAATCGACGTCATCTATTACGTTTTGTTTGTTACCAAATTGAGTGTACACTGAAAGTGGTAATATTGGTAATGCTGATTGAAATTCGACACATTTTTATAATACTTTCGATGGTAGCAATAATTTTAATTCGAATTATCTTTATAAAACTCTATTGCTGAATTTTGAATAAGAATGTGAAACCTATTTATGATAATAAAATTATAATAATAAATAATAAAATACTAATCCTAGTAACATACACTGCAATTAAGTTATAAGTAATTATTTAAATACAACTAATTTTACGGATTTTATCGAGTCTTAATTTTGATTTCAAATTGCTGTCGTTTCGAGTGCTTTACACAGTTAACGGTCACGAGATGAACTCAGTTATTCAGTAAATAAGCAATACTCCACTCTCAGCGCGGTTATCCTTAAACGAGTAACTTAGTACTACGACTACGGCATACAACTTGGCCATGTAGCCTTTACCTTCAATTTCAATCTTAAGCTCAAATCATAGCTTACATTCCAATATTTCAGATCAGAGTAGATGTTTCAATTGGCTTTCTAGGAATTCACAATAGTGTTACCTCGGAAAACGCTTGTGCTAGGCAAACAACTGGCTAAAGAAACTCTTGGAACGCTATTCATTATTAGGAATTTACATATAACATGGCCGAATCGTGAATAAATTTGGCGTCATAAACGACGTTCTGACGCTTGCTTATGCCTATGCGAGAGTTCTCACGTTGACCATGTCATGAGGGTGGAGTCGTGCGGACCGTACACAAGAGGAATGCGATGGAGCGGTTAACGTCATTCATGACGCCAATTTTAGGTATTGCAGTGTCGGAAATCCCTAGATCGGTGTAGAACTTCGCGCTCTACGAACGAACCACAGGACAAATTCTGATTATGATAATTCGACGCAACCAAAATCGCTTTACAAACAATCTAAAACATAAAAACCAGTAAAATAAAACATTTATTACATTCAAGTATTGTATTTATAATACATTCAAGCTAAGAGATTGTTCATATAATTAAGATCAGTAGGCGTGGAGCGGTCAATGAAAATTGTTAACAAGTACTCAGATAAAGACTGCCCACATTCGTATCTACATCAACCAGAAATAAGAGGAAAATATTTAAATGCATTCAATGAAACTTATTTGTTCGCATAATATCGATTAAAGTCATCAGTTGCGACATTGGAATCGATGCGGGTCTCCAATTCATATCTAGCTTACGGACTTAAGCAAACAATGACTTTTTTAAACGTTCCAAAAAGCTATTATTTCATATAAGCTTGTACCAGTATTTATTTTAATCGCGATTTTGTGTTGCCAGTTGCAAAAACCCTGATGAATCTTGTAGAACATACGTCATAACATTAGCATCAGTGGCTGGGCGCTCGACTCAAGTTTCTCCAATAATGGCATTGCTTATTGAATTTTTATGGAGAGTGATGGAAGATATTCGTAAGGAAATCCTGCATGTCTGGTCCTAATATATGTGATGAATATTGGTATCGAGTGGAAGTAGTTGAGCCTGAAAGCCTGCTTCGTCCGATCAGATCTGGTTGAAAGCCCAAAACCCTTTATCTCTATTCTGCTGCTAGTAGCTCCTATTTATGGACTGCTGTGTATATTTTCCATAAAAAAGAAACATTGCATTAACTCGTCGATTTTTTTTTTCGGGGAGGGAAATCATCAACAGGATAGGAAGGTGTGGTTATGTGGGGGTTCTTACAACTCTAAAACCACTAAAACCCCCCCGTCAGCCCTTCCTCGGTGCATGGTGGGAGGCTCCGGATGGAACGCACCGGAGCCCCTCTGTACTGTGCTCTTCAAAGAGCACGTCGGGGACGGGAGGAGGGGGGGGGACGTTAATCCCACTCCATTCAGTGCGCTCTTCAATTGTTTTCGTTTCGGTTTCACTGTAATGGCCGAGCGTCCGAATTATCAGTACATAAAATCATCTGATCTTTAATAATCTGTCCCTATTAACCCTCTTTGTAAAAGCATAGGATTCACACAGTATGTGCCTAATCGTTTAATTATTACTTAAAGGTTACTAATAACTTACTATTTGTTTATTTTTAATAATATAGTTTTAAAGGTAACACTGATATAAATTAAATTCTCGAGACTCGCTTAACGATCGCCGCGCCGAGCTTAAAGCTTTGCATAAAGTTCACGCGTCGCTAATATATTCCACGACCGTTGAGCTCATAGCCTGTAATAGAATTCTCGATCGGCTCAAATGTTTCAACGGTATTGTAGACATAAGGACACGCGTACAGACTCGAACATAGAACCTGCTCAGAGAACCATTCCGCGTTCTGTATGTTGCTAATGTGACGTACTATAGACGAGCAAACCCTGTTGGTTTTTATTACATCATTACTAATTTTTAAATATATATTATTTTGACGTGAAAAAAGAGTTTCACGTATTGAAATATATTATGTTATACTGAAAGATACATTTCTTGACTGTTTCTTGGTTTTATTTGATCACCAACTAGTGTGAAAATATTACGTTGATTCTAAAACCGAACATAAAGGCTCAGTTCGGAAATAATTATTGACGTTAACGTAATTAAGCAGCATATACACCTCACAATTGTACATAAAAGTAGTATGGCTCTACTACTTTTATGAGCTTTGATGTTGTTAACGACCTGAGCCAAAAAATGAAATAAAAAATTTGACCTTTGATATCGAGTAAAATTTTTTCCATACACGGGATTGATGACGAACTTAATATACGATATAGAGTAATAAAGATAGAGGTATTATATATTACGTTAAAGACTTTTGAAGAGTGTGAAACTCACAGTGAATACTTGCTGTATTTTAAGTGTGTGTTATTTTATTGTAAAAGAAGTAAACGAGCATTCCGCCCACCGGAAATTAAGTAAACATCGTCCACTACAAACAAACATCATCAACAAGGTTTCAGACCCAATGACTACAGTCTATAAGAAAGATTAGACTTTTTACCACTTCGATCACCGGGCGAATCGCAAAAAGCGTGGAATAGAGGTGATTCATAAGCGTCGTTATTCTGTAAAATGGATTTATCTGCCCCGATTGTGTAATTTCATTCGTGCAACGGCAGAAGCCGCTAAACAAAGGTAAACATAAAGTATTTTAATTTATATGAAATATAATATTCGTTTACAACTAATAAAACAGGACTATTATAATATAACGTTTTAACATGAATTCTCAAGACAAAACTTTTGAGTATATCCTAAGAAATAGCAAAAATTGTATTGAACCCGAAATTTAGTCAGCAGAATATCTTCTTTGAATGCGCACAACTTTATAGATTGCGATACAAACGACGTTCTTCAAATTTTCTGAAACTGCATATATGAAAATTTTGGTACATTGATAGGGTAGGTTTAAGTTATGTAATTTAATAAACTAAAGTTCTGTAATAATTTGTACTTATTTGTTACGGAATGTAAAAACGCTGGAACACAGTGATTTATTTAGTCAAAGAATTCTGGGAAAGGACGGCACGTTAGCTTATCGATCTGAGCTTTAGAGCATCTTGACTGAGCAGCGATAAAACGAACAAACCTGACGGCTGTGATTTAGGCTACCGGATATGGAATGAAATGATGGGATTACAATGTTTTAAGTAAAACAATCTCTGGTAAAAGCTAGAAAATGTTTAAATTTATCATCACTGTTTTAGTTCTATGATGATGACTGACTCATCTGTTTGGACAAGGTTATAGCGTATCAACGAGTTAAACTGGTTATTTTTTATTTGTATTATTGATTTTGATATTTATCATAACGTATACCGTGTGTTACGTTCGTTACGTACCTATATCCTATTACGTCAAGCGGAACAAAGAAGGTTTAAGTGGGTTTAAGCAAATGAATTATTGTTTCACTGTTGCTATTCGCGTTTTTGTGATAGGTTGTACATATCGTCAGTGTGACATGATTGAATAAATCGATAATTGAATGATTGAATAATTGCAAAGTGGAAGGGACACCTAGACCACGAGACAGATCGCCAATGCTATGGACGGATCAGGTGCGGTGTATCGTGAGTGCTCCCCTACACGAATGTGCCCGATTGACGGTCAGCAGGCGGAGGTGGCGAGAAGTCGTGCGGCGGGTACTGTCTGCTGCACAAAGCATCGGATCATGATGGCCATGACCACTCTGACAAGAGTGAGGCTACCAAGAAAAGAAGAAGGCCGTCCACCACCGCCGATACACCAGAGTCTGAATGATATTTATTAAGTCTTTTACTGTTTCTACTTCCTCCATTGACCTTAATTCCATAAAAAGTTATTTAAATGAGCGAACACAAACACAAATCATAGTATTTTAAATGTTATACTGGACTTAAACAAGGGTGTACGTCGTTATAACTTCGGAATAACGATTGTATGAACAAATAAGTCAACGTTATACCAGGTATAACGTATTCTTGGTTTATTAGTACAAATTTTGCTTATTCTTAATTTATTCCTAAGTTTATCTTTATACCACGTTTATTTGTAAGGCTGTATAGCTTTTTTATGAATTTTTTTACCGATTTTCATTATTTTTATATTTGAAAGCTGGTGCTTCCCATGTAATTTTTTGTCTTCTATTTATTTAATTTCGTTTTCACACTTCGCTCTATAGTCATATCGATTCTTCCATTTCGTGTTGAACATAATATATCCCAAGTATACAAATATCTGTAAAGATGTGGTATCTAGATCTATGTAAAGAGCCGTGGCAGCTCAGTGTCCGGGCGGTCGCCTCAAGTTGCATAATACACTAGCAACCCGAGTTCGATCCCCGGTGCCGGCACCAATAAATTTGTTGTTGCGATTTTATGTGCTGATTACCACGCACTCAACGGTGAAGGAAAACATCGTGAGGAAACCTACACGTCTTAGAAAAATTTTCTATGACATGTGAAGTCTGCCAATCCGCACCTGGGGCCGCGTGGCTGACTATGCCCTTATACTCTTTACAGAGAAGGCCTGTGCCCAACAGTGGGACATATATGGAGGCTGTAACTAACTATATAAATATCTTTATGCTTCATTATATTTTTTATTTAATATTTGAGTGTTTAATACAGCATGCGATCACATTATTAGACCTGCTGTGAGTAAATCGCTCTGTAGCGCTGACTTCATAATGAAAGGTGTGTCGTATTGGAATTTGCTATAGATAGCAACCGATATCCATGTCACGCAAATTGCTATTTCAATTAATTAACAATTTGATATTTAATGCTTTAATAACACGGTACAGTGGATCGAATTGCAAGTTAATGCAATATAGATACATAACAAAAGTTAAACTTAAAAGGAATACTGGACAAAAGTTGAAGTCCATTTCAAAAAATCAAATCGAAATATTTGAATTTATGCCTATTCTATTGTTGTTAAGAATTTATAAGATGCCATTCTCACTTTTTTTATATAATAAAGTCTATATATTTGTTTGAAATGAAAGACTAAATTGCGTTTCTTTATAATAATTAGAGAAACAACATTTAATGTCCGTATTTCAATTCTATCTATTCTATATAAATGTCACACATTTCATTGACATTTTACATTTAAAATTATAAAAATACAAAAAGAAATAAATTTAAGTAAAGGAGGTTTCATATCTTTACTTTACATCTCCCCTTAAAGAGAAACAATTACAATTTATATTGTAATTGTTCATTTGCGGACAATCACCGGGGAAAGTTTTGTAATGTGGTACAAATTTGATTCCACCTTCTTGTGTCCGGTTCTTTACTTTACATTTATATCGGATATTATACATTGAATAAATATTAAAACATATATGAATACATATAAAATTGTTTTAAGGATTTTATTTGAATACTGCTTTAGTCTTATCGAAGGATAAAACTCGATAAATTCCTTAGAAGTAGTTTTATTCAATTAGATGTCATTTTGTATATTTTTCAATTATTTGACGTATGACTAATTGATACATGTTTTTAACCTACTGAACACTGTTAATCATAGTTCTACCACGCGTTACCCCCGGAAGGGAGATTTTGGAGGAAATTATAATAACAAAGCGAATTAAAATCGCTCTTTAGTTAAAACAAATGCTGTCTACTTTTCCATCAAAAAGTGCGTAAGTGCATGTTGCACACATATTTACATAGATTTAATGTAATAATATTAATATCTGCTTCATTGCAAAGCATACCATCAGGTGAAGCTCCCGCTCCTTTTGTCGTATATTATCATTTATAAAACATCCAATAAGGAACCAAGAATGATACCATACGATTCGTATTTATTTACCCCAATTAGCCATTTAAAACATAGCAGCTATAAGAAACTATGTCTTTACCCTTCGTGCTCACCCATTCATGTAATTAGTATACATATAACTAAATTAGTTATAAAAACATTTTGCTGGCCTTTGCTGCTTCTTAAGAGTTGGCTTAGCTCTTAGGTCGTTTAGCCTGAACCTCTATAAAAATAATTTGATTGCATTACTCTACTGGCTCGTATTTTATAGATGTGAAATTATAAAACTTTATAAGTCATAACTTACTAATACTCTATTTAATTATAATGTACAAAAAATTGAAAACAATTTTAAAATGAATTAAATTAAAGGAAGAAGTATTTATATATCTACCTTATTAAATATTTGAGATGTAGGCTAAACGCCGTCCAATAATTTACAGGGCTATTCTGTGGTCGAATTCTGGGGCGGTTTCAAATAACTTTTCGTGGAACTTGCGGAGCGTTTGCCAAGATCTTACTGCCTCATTGCCATTGCCAGATAGAAATTGGATGTCAGTCAGCTGAACTGACTGTGACATTGTGTAAAGGTTCATTAGAAAATCATCAACATGCAATGTACATATACAAAATATAAAGCAGTAATATGGAATGACGTAATTTTCTAGCGACGCGTTAACCAATCTGTTTTTATGCCAACAATATTAAGCAGAGATGGAATTTTCAAAGGCGAGGGTCAGCTTTTGGCTTAGTAAATGCCAATTCACTCACTCACTAAATGATTAAGACTTACTACTAAGAGTAAGCAGATTGGTTTCAGCTGTGTCACTAATTAAAATTTTCTTCTAACTAAAGATTCCAACCATGCGACATGTAATTTAGCAAAGTCTGATCAAATGTAATAACAATATTTTACATATGCCAGAAGCTGCCCCATAGCAATTAATACGTATAATATGAATTCGTAATAAAATTTATTATTTGCTGCATTGTTCGTCTCTATATTATATTTTCAAATTTAATGTATTCCTAGCTGACAAGCGAGTATCGTAAGAAAGTGAAGGAACGAGCAAAAAATGGTTTGGTCTCCTGCTTCCTTGTTCACCGGGTAAGACATAAAAAATCTTCTTCATCAGAAGATTTACTAGTACCACGAGTTCTAAGAATTTTCCCATCTGTTTGTATGTAATGTAAGTTACATAGCATTTTTCAATTTCAACATTTATTTATTCTAAGTCACCTATCATTTGACGACACAACTGTGCATCTTGTAATTTATTTTTGTTTTATCGCATGTCTGATGACTTTTTCAATTTATTATAGCCATGCGGCAGGATTATCTAATTCATTTAAGAATTGCTTTAAGTTGTAGTATTAGTTACGTTAATGTTTAAAATCAACACTAACAAAATTTAATTTTTTATGGGTAACAATGAAAAACGTCAAACCAAGTTTCACAGTATTACTGTCAGTGTCATATTTCATTATAAGGAATTGAAAACAATACTTTCGGTCTTACTATTTTTAGGTTTTTTATTCCTATTACCACGTTTTACATTTACTTATTGTTAATTATATTCATTTTACGATATTTTTTTTAATATTTTGTTAGTGTTGAAGTTAGAAGTGAGAAATTAAAGTAATGGGGCCTAAATTGGGGGCAAAACATATCTCGAAGAAACGAAATGTTGAAAAAGCGACCAATAAATTCCTTATGCAAAAGCGCAAAGAGCTAACTATTTTGACAGACAAAGTACTTAAACTCACTAGTGTATTCCAAACTCCAAGTAATACACAGAAAAGTTGGGATCACCATTTAGAAATTGATTCTATTATTAAAGAGATCATAAACATTCAAGCTTCTCCAAGCAGCAAACGTAGTAAGACTGATCGTCATTCAAATTTAGAAAAGAATTTGAACTGGTTGCGTGAGAATGGAGCACAGTTTGAAGGTAAATTAACAATAATAAACAGAAATCTATTATTATATTAAATGATTAGAAGTGACGACTTTGAATACAATTAAAACTTCTGTATATAATTACAACAAGAATAGGTCATGGTTGCAACTACTTGTATAATACAGCTTTTAGGTCTACACTCCTAGATATATTTGATAAGAAACTTGTTGATTATAAGTTACAATAAATACTGCAATATTTATATCAGGTTTGATTATAGTTTTCATTTCCATTCATTGTGGTTATTAATTAATAGGATTTAATTAATTGAGTTGTCTCAGTAAGTCCAAATTTGTGCAATATAATTATTAAGTTTTTAAATTTTATTTTCTTGTTAGGATATTATAACTAGTGAAATTATGGACAGATGAAAAATACCATCTCATATGTAAGTTGATGAGTGTGGTGTTGACTTGGACTTTATGTTTAAAAATCTTGGGTAGCATAACTTAGTGCAGGCTATGCTATAGACCAGCCCTGTAGTTCTGGGCTCTGGTTCACTGTGTGGCAAGGGATTTTTTTTTCTCCTAAAGTGGACCTAGGAAGAATGTGACATCGGCTGGCCCGTTTCGCCTTGCACTGGGAGAGTACAAGGGAAGGGATTAACCTGCCCTCTGACCTCCTCTGCTGGCTCTGGTGTGTTCCACTGCAGATCCCAGAGCCCCTAACTATGCACTAAGGAAGGGCCACTGGTGGTAGGTTTAGTGTATCTTGTTCAATATTTCCCCCGCCAACAAAAAAACGAGGTTATGGTATGGACAGAGAACTAAGTGGATAAAGTTAGATTCATTTATTTGAAAAAAAAAAATATTCTTAAGTAATATTGACCCATTATTTAAAAAAAAATTCTTATACAAACATTAAATAATATTGACTCATTCAAGTTATTATTTAGTATTAAAAGGTAATAATTTACATTTTCAGGTGTGGAAATAAGTGACTTTGAAGGTTATGACCTGGGATTAAAGGCAACAAAACACTTCCCAGAAGACTCACTTGTTCTGACTGTACCAAGCAAAGTTATGATGAGAGAAAAAGATGCTCTAGAATCAGAGCTGGGTGAATTTATTAATATTGATCCAGTTTTAAAGAATATGCCTAACATAACATTAGCCCTGTTCCTACTTTTCGAGAAGAGTAAATCAGGTAATTAAGAAATTTATTTCACTTTAAATTGTTAACTTAGTTTAGTACCTTAAGCAGTGCCTGAATAAACTATAATACTAACTTAACAAAGTCAAGTTGTATACACATTATATGTACATCATACATGATTTCATCCTCAAAACTTTTTGAGGTTAATGCATTCTAATAGGTCAAGCCATGGTAGCTCAGTATCACCAAAAAATTTGTTGTTGCAATTTAATGTGCTGATTTACCATGCACTTGGTGGCAAAGGAAAACATTGTGAGGAAACCTACATGTCGTAGAAAAAAGACATGTGAAGTCTGCCAATCTGCACTAAGACCGCATGGCAAACTATGCCCTTATACTCTCTTTATAGCGAAGGCCTGTGCCCAACAGTGGGATGTATATATTATAAATATATTAAATATATAAATACTTTAACTAACTCAAGCCACGGTTCTCTTTCTAGAGACCATGTGCACCTCTATCTCAATGTATGAAGTTGTAAAAGTTATTAAACTTGCTGTCGCTATTAATGCTAAAATAAATTCAATGACATGTGAGGGACTAGCCCTTTATTTTATTTTTAACAATGTCATTCCAACTTCTTAAAAAAACTTATTGAAGCTTAAACATATTAACACAGTTGCTATTGATTAATTATTATGTAGTCTGTTGTTCAGTCACTACATTAGTATCTTATAAGCTTAACCAAAGTTATTCTTCCTCATGTTCATAAATCACTGACCACAGTTTGTCACTTCCTCTTTATTCCAATCAGAACAATATTTATCAGTTTATTATTTTTAACAATAAAATTGTTCTAAAATTTTTTCCACAATCACTGCATATGGAAGAATAAATGTAAAATAATTAGTTATCAGTAAATCATTTCATTCCAGATTCATTTTGGAAACCATACATTGATATTCTACCAGATAAATACACTACAATTTTATACTTCACACCACAAGAACTGGCTGAACTCAAGGTAATTATTAGATTATAATCAAAGCATAAAGGGTTAGGAACTAAGTACTCTTTACTTTATCGAAATACACTTGGGTTTCATGTATATCTGTAAAAACTGTATTAATGTAAGAAGTTACTTGAGTCTAGTCAACCTTTAAATTTGTCAGTCTAAGAAGCTATAGCTTTCATGTCTTCTGTTACATAACTCTAGCAAACTTTACAGAAACCGTAATTGCTATCCGATTTTCACTGAGATTCACATATATGCATGGTGGTGGGACACAAATTTTGGCAATCAATGTTTTATACATAATAATGGAAATCAATTTGACTGGATTCTGAACACCGACCAGATCATATGTAGAATGCTTAGCCACAGGGCTGTCCTATTATATTTTAATTTCTGTTGTAGCCATCTCCAGTCTTTGAATCTTCATTGAAACTTTATAGAAGTATTGCAAGACAGTATGCTTACTTTTATAATAAGATTAATACTGTGGACATGCCTGTATTGAAAATGCTACAAAATGTCTTCACATATGAGAACTACAGGTAAGAAAAGAAACAACATCAAATTACTGTTTTATTTCTTTTAAATAATTACAAAAATATGAAAATCTTTAATGATTATTGCACTCCTAACATAAATCTGAATTTTCATTAAAATACAACAAATATCCAGTGTTATTTGGTGTACCCTTTTCATTCTATAAATATTGAAACAATTGTCAGTTAATTCTTAAGTAGGCCTTAAGAGATAATTTTATTCCTTAAATAAAAATCAGGTCACTATAAAAATTTTAAAACTACTTACATTGGAATATACCATAACATTCAAGTCTCTGATATTAATGGCTACTGGAAAGGCTTTTTTAAATCATCCCACATGTATTCAGGACATTCATTATTAGCTTTCTCTGATGTGTTAACTGTGTAAATATTTGACGAGAGCATGGGACTCATGCTTCTCATACTGCTGTTTTTGTTACTTGTTCTGTTCTCAAACACAGGTGTTGGTATTCTGTCATTATCGGAACAATGTTTCCTGCGAAACACTTGCTGCTGTTGCTTCCATTTAAATGCGGCATATGTCAATAGAAATAGTACCGCAATAAGTCCCACTATACTTGCGGTTACCACAGTAACTGATTTAGTATGATTTTGTATAGATTCCGGTATGCTAAGATCTAGACTGGCTTCTAGATTTTCAAGTGATGTGTCCGTTTTCTCGTTGGATGATATGTTGAGATCGCTATCACTAGCTCTCTGTATATCTTCAACGATTATTACATTTCCATCATTGTCATCTTCTAGTACGATTTTTTTTATTGTCATATTTTTTGGTGTTTCTGAAATAGTAGTTCCATGTTTTAAAATTAAAGTTATCAAATGTCATGGTGGTGTAGACTAAGCAAGTAACGCTGATTTTGACGAAGCTTGTAAGGAGCCTTAAATGTCATACATATTAACAAAAGTGATTAATTTTAATGAATCGGAAACACATTTGTACCAACCAGTTACGATTCCAACTACCCCTGACTTGACCTGACTGATTGCTTAACAATCAGATCTGATAGTCAGGGGTAGTTGGAATAAGAATCAGATCTGATTGTTAAGTAATCAGATCTGATTCTTATAAAAGTTAGTACCACAATAAGTCCCACTATACTTGCGGTTACAACAGTAACTGATTTAGTATGAGTTTATCTAAAATTATAAAAAATGACTTAATCTTACATATATTTTAATTAATGTACTTTGTATGAATTTAGTTTTAAAAACTTTTTTATTTATTTTATTTACATTCATAACATACACACAGTACTTAGTATCTTTAAACCTAACCTGGGTTTGCTATAGACCCTTGGTTCTCACACAGTAATTGTTTTACAAATTTGGTCAACACTGGAGAACTAGCAAATCCTTATTGATCCTTATTGACACTCATTAGAAGGCAAGTTATTCCAATGGCTTACTGTACATTTAATGAAAGATGAAGTAAAGGGCTTCATTCTGGTCTGAGGCCAAACTAAATAGATGGAAATCAGCCGTGTGTTTTAATGTCTAATAATGACATGGAAATGTTTGAAGTACATGCCTCTGCCTATCCCTCTGGGAGGTGAGTGTAACATGACAAACGTTATGCCAGTTGTGGTAAATAAGAATTGTTATTTTTTTAATTAAAATTACCAACTTACCTGCTAAAGAAATTTGTGCCGAGTTGTCAGCAACATTATGACTTCTTTGCATCAGAGAAAATATTTCATTAAGTGTGAGAAAATCTGTTTCACTTTCACGATTTTGTCGAGACGTCCTGTTTGTTAAACTTGCTCCGTTGTTTTCTTTAATCTTCAATGTATGACCAGCTGAATGTCTGCTATTTAAATTATTTGCGGCAACTTCATTGGTGTAATTATCGAATAAGGATGGTATAGCTGAATTTTCACCATTTTCATTTACATTATTCCCAAAATCCATTATTATTGGTATGTTTAAGTATGCTGGTGGAGGGTGGTATGGCAGTTCTGGTTTTCCTGTGCCTTCATGCGAGTTAGCATCTAAAAGTGCTCTCAAAGGATAAGTCTCTTTTGATATAGGTTCTATGAATGATTTGGAGAGAAAAGGTTCCGGCGGATTTGGCTCCTTTGACGCGTTGTGAAATATATCTGCTAAATGTACGTGACTGGAGCCACGCTCTCTGTGTGCCACTAACTCATTCAATGTCATATTTCTTTCCATTAATATTTGAGACAACTGGGCACTATCTGTAAACAGTGTAAAATAGACATATTTTATCACAGTTATTTTTTCCTTGTTTAGGTTCATAAACAATATGAACGAAGAGAGACAATAAAGTTTCTTCAGACATATTATTTTTTTACTGTTTGTTATTGAATTAAATGTGTTAATGAAGTCACATATGTTAAAATAAATGTAAAAAACAAAGTACTTACTTAAATTGTCGTGTAGAATTTCATCTATTTCAATCTGGGCCGCCTCCTTTGTGGTACTCCAATTTGATGTTGGCTTGTTAGGTGTTAATCGTATGTTTCTTCCACGTGTTCTTAATCGCTTTCTAGACTTACGGGCGGCCGCTTCAGTTGCTGTCTCTGTCGTCGTAAAGTCTTCCTTGATTTCAATGTCATCGGTCGTAGTGGTTGTAGTTGTTGAATGTTCTTGTATTTTTGTAATAAATTCCGACGCTGCTACTAAATTAGCCATTTCAAACAATTCCTTCAACATATGTTCCGGCGACGTTTCATTCACTGAATGCTTTTGCTTCATTTTTTTGTCTTTTAGTCCTTTTATAAAAGCTTGTTGCCTTAGTTGATTTGGTTGCATTTTAATACTGGGCGTTAAACTTGGTTGTGAAATGACGGTATCTTTCAATTCGGTCTTTGTTTCTGGTTCTTGTGTAGTCGATGTTGTTTTTGTTGTAACAGAATCCATAGAACCAATTTGTTCTTCAGCGTCGTCGTCGCTTTGTATGTTTATCGTGTTAAGTTGAGGTTTAACTCGTATCAGCTTTATACCATCAGACGCAGTAGTCGTTGTGAGCTTATTTGTGTCTTCTTCATTTCTATCTACTTCTATTTGCGTTTTAATTTTTATGACTGGAATGAATTCTTTCCACTGCCTAAACTTAGTGGTATTATTTTGTTGATATCTTTTAGTTGTCGTAGCTATCATATCTCTATTAAGTTGTCCCTTATAAGAATTGTTACTATGCAACCTTTTGCGTAGTTTTATTCGAACACTTGTAGGGAATTGTCGCTTACGATCATTGCTACTTGTTTCATTTAAAGTATTTTTATTTGTTGGATTGCTGTTAAATATTTTTCTGACATTAGACTTATGTGTATTTATAGTATTAGATTTAGTAGCAACAGATTGACTATTAGGAACAGCATATTTCACCGTAGTTGACGCTGTTTCTTCAGAAGAATTTGGTTCATCTGAATGATTTTTTTCTAATTTGCTATGTACTTTTTTCCATAATGTCAGGTTTTGTAGTGCTTGTAAGGGAAAAACTTAATGTCTTGACTACAACACTTGGCTCTGAGGACTGTTTGAATCGAACTTCTTCATGTATTTGTGTTGGTTTTGCTGATTTAAAAACTGATAGCGCGTTTCTCTCGCCGCTTAGCAGATCAGCTAAAGTTAAATTATGTTGTTGTAGTAATTCACTTAAGCTCTTACCATTTGATTGTTTTAATATTTCTTTTAAGGATACTGGGTCCAAAGGGGCTTTCTGTAAAAAAAGTTTTTATTGTACAAGAAATAACATTTAATATTTGTTCTATACAAACATTATTTGAACTTTTATACATCCTTCCGTTCTTCTCTTCGAATCATAAATAAATATAAGAGACATACTATTTGATAATATACTCAATTTTATCTCTTGAAACAACGATCATATATTCAACTATTTTATAACCACTAACATGTGCTAACAATGGGTATAATTTTACACAAGGCAAAGCCTGTTGGGAAAATTTCACTTACTTGTCCTTTGATGTCACTCAAAATTTTTTTAACAGACGGTTCTTTCTCATTTCTCCGTTTTGAGATACGAACGGGAGTACCATTTTCTAATGAAAATTCTGACAGAGATTTGTTTTCTTTTATTTCTTGATTGTTGTGATCTTCGTACTCGCCATCTTTATTGATCGGATATCGTGAATCTTCGTCTTCGTTTTCTTCCTCCGTTACGTCTTGTACTGCGTAAATGTTTCGGTTCTTTTCTTCGTTGTAAAATTGATTTAAAGTAAGGTGTGGTTCTCGTTCACTTTCGGTATTTTCTGTTTCACTGTCATAATTAGGTACTTCGTTTTTGACACTTGCTACATTGATTTCAAAATGTTCATCAGCTGGGGCTTCACCAAACTCACTAAATTCATGCCAGGAGCGTTGATCTGAACCCCTTTTAGGGAATTTTTTCCGGTATGTTGTTTCACTTCTTTCTGTGGTCACACCACTCCAGCTATCATGCTCAATTTTGTTGGGTCGCCTATGAGGCACCTTAGTCAAATATCTATTCTTATCATCCTTATGCTGTCTATACTCTTGCGGTTCTAAAAACCTTTCTATTGGTGGATCTGGTTCTCGTTCCGGTTCCGGTTGCGGCTTAGGTTGTGGACGACGCCTGCGTTTGCGAAGAGGTCTACGTCGTCTGGGCGGATCTTCAGACGATCCGTCCCACGTGTCAGTTTGTGTTGTTTGTGTCGCAATTGGTTCTATTTTCACTGCTCGCCACGGCTGAAAAATATTTGAATTGGTAGATTATCATTATATCGTTATTAGTTCATTATACTATTAATTGATGAATATTAATAATATTGCTTATTAGTATTAATAATAAAAATATTAAGAAATATTTGTATTATTGCTTAATTTTCGTCGCTCTTTGTGTTCCGTTAATTTATACATAAAACTGCTTATGTTATTTGTTTGATATGAATTACGATATGTTAATTCAGTTCCTAACATATCATGCGCAGACTTAAACGTTGTAAATGCTATTGGGACAAAAATTGCGATAAAATAAAAATAAAATATTTTTTTTATTGTTTCACAAAAAAAGGTAACAATTTGTATTTTTATTGTTCCTAGATATGTCTGCAAATTTTCAAGACAATCAAACGTATGAAGTTGGTAAAAAAATATATATTTTGAAAGATTCTGTTACATATATAGGTAGATAACTTTTAGAGATTGACATGATCTCTACGAGTATAAGCTAGTAAAATACGGTGATGACATTTTTCGTGTGGATTATTATTCTAGGATCGGCTTCTGGCCGACTTCAATTAAAGTAGATAAAAAAATTATGTTATAATATTACGTAAAATTACGTAATATTATAACATAACATTAACTATATATTATTACGTAAAAATGAAACTTTATTTCCCTTTTTAATTACGGGCGCAGTGTTTATTAGCTTTTCATTAATTTTTCGTTTTTATGTTATCGAACTATATCGCTCAAGAACCAAGTGACAATACTATTTACATAAAGTAGCAATGACAAACATTGAATAGCAGTAAATTTTGTATTCAAAGAATTAAAATACACGTCATCAAAAGCGAAGTCCACGTAAATTGGACAAAAATATTAGTGTTTTTTGGTTTTTATTCAGAAGGATTTTTTTTGACAAACTACACAGATTGGTCAGAGAAGCTGGTCTTGACTGCTTCACCGGATTGAGAGGTGGCATAGCTCTTAGGTTCGGGAACTTACAAAGAAAAATATAATATACAATAGTTGCTTAGTGATAGACACTAGGCACTTACATACACTAGACACTTTTAAAGGCCCTTCACTCAGACTTTCATTTAAGTCGGTCTACACCTCTGAGACATCTTGCATCCTTCACCGCCGTTCATTTTTGATGTCATCTTTTTTGAGTATTTTATAAATCTGGTTAATGCTCTTGGTTCATGGTCTGGTCACACTAGGTGCATGAATTCGAAATTGCTCGCGAATAACAACACATGTTTTTGAATGGTACATGCGAAAGTGAAAACGTAAAAATAAAGCAGCTACATTGAATAGCGGCGTGCGATCTGACGCATGGTTAATCGTTTTTGCCTTTGTTCGTACCTCTAATGGCGACCACAGTGAGAAAAACATAATAGTCATTTAATTTACAACGCAGGTGTTCCAGGACACGAGTGTATGTTCAATAAATTCGGTGAAAAGATTCATCATGAGTAACAATGCAACAGTTACCGAGAAGTAATCTTAGCTTGAGTTTCTTCATGATCTTTCATTTTGATTGTTTACTTTTTTATTTATACAAATAAATAAAATTGACGAGTCTGTTTGTTACATTAATATAACTGCTTTTACTACATGCATATTCGCATATACGTTACATATACAAAATAAAACTTTTTACAATTATTGTCTGTTTGTTCCGGCTAATCCCTGGAACTGCTGGACCGATTTTCACTGGCAGATAGCCGATGTAATAAGGATTAACTAAGAGTACTTTTATATCCTAGAAGCGTTTAAATAAATGTATTTTTTCTTTACTTGTTGCGGACTTTTGATCTTTTGGGCATGTCAGTCCCATCATACCCTAACATACGCACACACACATCGGTCGCATGAAGCGAGAAATAAAGTCATCAGTCATGGCCATAGCCACCAGCTTTCTCGTTTTTAATCGCGGATGACACCGCGGGGCGGAGTTAGTAAATTAATAAATTACAGATCATGCCACAATTGATTTACAAGGAATAGTTTGTCAATTGCTGTCCCTATCCATCTATAATTATATATATGTATTTATATATATATCTATTTATTATTATATATAATTATTATGTTTATATATTTAATTTATTTGTAAGTAGGTATGTATATTATATATGCATGCATTTATTATAGTTTTCTTTTATTTATTATTTTCTCATATAGCTTGCACCCGTTACTTTGTCTCTTCACAACCCCAAGGTAGACTGGCAGAGAATGCCGACTGGCATTAAGTCCGCCTATTTGTACCTTTTTCTTTGTATTGTGTGCAAATAAAGAATAAATAAATAAATTTACAAGCCAAAACTCAATACGCGTACATTAAATCTCTTTGTTATGTCAATTAAAAAATAATTCAGTCACAATTGCCAGTATTCGATCCGTTATTTCTAAATAAGCAGGTGAACTACTCAAATATCTGCAATAGTGATTTCGTGAGTATTAGAGTGATCTAAACCTTAACAAATTGTGCGTCAAGCTTTCCAAGCGATCAAGTCGTTCAGTATCGATGTTATCTGCGAGCGCATTTTATTTGTAATTCGTCATAGAAAGTGTTTATAGTCTAGTGGCTGGATTCATTCTCGTGATCGGAGATTCGAGTCCCACATTTGTTATAATAAGTTTCCGTTATTTGTGACCCAAAACTATTACCATACTTGTGCCAGGAACTAGGCTAAACCTCTGTCGCACTAGGGCCCTAAAACGCTATCAGATGAAGCTTATAAGAATAAAATAGCTCAACCATTTTTTTTGTTTTACGGGGGCGAAATCTTCAACAAGATACCCCGCCTTCCTCGGTGCATGGTGAGGGATTACGGGATCTCCAGTGGAACGCACCGGAGCCCGGAGGAGGTTGATCGCTCCCCAGCGCCCTCGCTGTGCAAGGCAACACGGACCAGCCGATGTTACTTCTTTATGAGTCTACTTTAGCGGACGAAAAGTCGCCTTCTACGACAGGCAGGGGATACAGTAGCCTTATTTTTACTAGTCTAGATCTACAGGGCTGAAAACACCTCGACTTAATGTTGGTATTCTGAGAGGTCATGGTACTTCCGCATTCCAGCCGTTTGATACGACAGTTTGATTTTTTATAGCTAGCTTTTTATAGATTTTTTATATATATTATTTTATAGCTGTAATATGTTCGTTGAAATTAATATTGTTTTGAAGGAAATTAATTATATAAGACGCGCCTAGTCTACCAACTTTTTCCGTTTCCATTTTTTAATTCTAACTCTGCTTAGTTCCAAAACAACGTTCCCAATGTATGGCGACGTTGCTTATCACCCTGCTGGGGTCAAAAGGCCTTAAGAGCTATGTTTTAACAGATTTTAAACGGAGGAGGGTCCCATTTTACTTTTATTGCAATTGGACCTTACAAAAATTTACCAAGCATGAAATACATGAAAATCGATGTGAAATTTAGTCGTAAAAAATTGTAACTGTAACTTATTAGTGAAACTGCTGTTAAGTCAGGTTTTTATCATTACATTGGCATACAGTTTACGTGTTATTATGCATGATTGAATTATCTCATCGTTAGCGAAGAAAGCTGTTACAAAGGCGATGGCATAATGTCGAGAGGAAAGTTGAAAGCGTCGATACCGGTTCTGCGCTTGAACTCGCGGCCGCGGCTTATGTAAATATTAAAACACTATCGATTTATCCGTACAATATTTTTTGATCCACTTTTCGTACGACATGAAATAACTACGTGATCTACGCCGCTTTTGAAATTGGATTTATCTCGAAGTATACGATAAGGATATCTTATGGAAGTTTTCACCTCCATAAAAGGGATCACTACGGTCCCTACTATTTCTATCAGTTGAGCTCCCTTTCATCTACGGGATACGGAACGCAGTACAGTTTACAAATATTATTAACATCCATGTTACCAATATTCCAACAAACTTAAGCCTGTGCTTTGAACAGTTCAATAGTGGATTCAAACGACCTTACTTTAGTATTTTGTTACTCGAGCAAATAAAAAAAACACATTGTATGTACGTACGAATATACATGTATTTATTTATGTTATGTTTTCATGGCCGCCAGTGACTAAATATCGAGCCAGGTACTACCTGTGTCGGACGGCCCGACGGGAGGCTGATGAGCGGTGCCATGATTGTGGTGCTGCGGTGGACTCTGCCCAGCACACCCTGGAGGTGTGCCCGAGATGGGCAGCGCAGCGTTGCGACTTGGCATCCGCCATCGGTGGAGCAGACCTGTCGCTTCCGAGCCTCGCACTTGCGATGGTACGGAGCGACAGGTCTTGTCGAGGGTCGCCTCCTTCTGCGAGACAGTCATGTCCCAGAAGGAGGCTGACGAGCGGGTCAGGGAGGGAGCCGTGGGGCTCCCTCCCTCCGCAGGCGACGAGTCGCGGTGCGCAGGGGACGTTTCAAACGTCTCCTCTCGCTGCCCCGTAATCGAAGCGGGGCCAGGATGTGAACCTGGCCCCAGCATGCTTCGGCGTCGTCGGGACTTCTCTGAGTGCCGGAGGAGTCCCCTTTGAGGATGAAGTCCGGTCTTGCAGAGACCGGCCGGTCGTTGGGGTGTCCTGTCGCTGACAGATCCGGGACACCCCGCTCATAACGGCTGATGGCATTCGCGGTAGGTTTAGTGGGTATGGGCCGCCCAGGCCGAGTCCCACACATCCCTCCGGGCCCACCCAGGGTACCGGAGGATGGTTAATAACTCGATTCCCCCGCGTTAACAAAAAAAAGTACCAAGTTATGAAAGATTTTCAACGTGGAAATTAAAAAATGCGTTGCTTTAGTTTGATGCAATGATCTGAAATGTATGAGAAATAATTTCAGCAGCTTATTACGAATGTAAATATGTAAGCAAACTCGTTTCGAATCCTCTATGTACACAGAATATTTAAGTATTTTTATTTCAAAATAGAAAAAAAATAAGCATATTCAATACTTTGCGATGCCGTAAGCTTGCATAGGGATACTACAGGCGGTAGAGTCTATTTATAGTAAGCTAGCGTACCCAGCACGCTTCCCCGGGCTAAATTTTGCTTTATTTTATTTAAACAATAAACTTACATCATTAAATTTTTAATTTAACTCTCAAAATATATTAAATTATTCATTTCTCTCCGTATTCATCACTCTTATATTCTCTTCTCGAGCGGGTGAAGATCATAACCTACACCCATGTACATATCAGTAAATACAATTTCATTCTTATCATTTATACAAAAACATCGGGCTCAAGTTAATGTCAGAATTAAAAGTATGACGTATAGCTTGTTTGACAGTTCAAAAAAAGGTGTGCTCCGATCGTCACCAAACGTTGCAGGATTACTCGCCAGGTCAATCTGAATATTCCCTGAAGGCTTCATTGTAATCGGTCCAGCCGTTTCGGAGCCTATATAGAACATACCCACACACTTTCTCTTTTATTATTTTAATATTTTAGCTGTTTTGAAGCCGTCTAAAAATAAATGGTTTTTCTAGTTGCTTTCAAGGGAACGGAACCCTGAAGTTGTTTTATTTTTATAGTCCTGATCTCCACGCTAATGAAAGTTTCATTGAAATCGGTTTAGCCGTTTCGGAGCTTATAATGAACAAACCCACACATTTTCTCTTTTATATATATATATAACATAATAATATATGATGGCATAACAAGAGTTCGTTTCCATATATTTATCCACGTTTTATTTTGTGATTTTTTGGTATTTACAAAATCGAAAAATTTAAATTCGACTGGCACAAGAGAGATCTACTCGAAATATTTACATATCTTTTGTCAAAGATAACTTATATATTTTAAGTAGCGTGTTTAATTGTTTCTAAAACAGTACGAATTTTTAAATAGACCAATCAATCTTTAGCGTATGACTTTTTTGCATATAAGAATCCGAAAAACAAAAACCCGGCTGCGATTCGAACCCCGGCCGTCACATCATAATATTCAATATCAAAGTCGATATGAACACATTTCGACCCGGTTTCAACCAACTGCCGTATATTTGCGTTAATTTATTTATATGGACGAGAAAGTCATGACAATATCGTACATAACAGAAGTTCGTAATATCCACCTACATATAGGTGTATAGGCTAACTTGTGATTAACTTGATGATAGCCATTCACAGAGCTGATACAAGTGGGTTATTGGATATTTAAAGGGTTTGAGTCTGAGTGGGTCTTCACCTTAAGCCCTAGGTTAAACGCCTAAAATTATAGTATTCTAGGTAGTTAGTTAGCTATCACAATTATGGTTTACATTATGATTAAACAACGCAAAACATTGCTTACGGCAACAGCCTACGAATAACCTACGAACCTACTTTTCGTAGAATCATAAATTATTCGACAGGCTATTCACGAATAAAATATACTCAGACAGATGTGCGTTCATATATAATGTGCATTATTCTATATCAAGTATATTTTTTATAGTATTATACTTTACATATATATATCGCACATAACACACATCAAAACACAAAGAACTTATGTTATTGTTGTCTAAGTAAAATCAACAAACAATTATTCGTGACTAAAGATTGTTTTCGCAGTATTCAATGAATTGAAATAAAATCACTCAATGCGATTGTTATTGCATAAAATTTGTAAAAACAATCGCAATGAATCGAGTTTTCTTATGAAAGAAATGCCCAAGGTTTAAGTGGGTTACCAGTTCTTAAATGATTACCGTCGCAAATATGTGGCCATCACGTGGCATCTCTAATGCAGAGCAGAAACTGAAGGTTAGGCTCGCCGGGAAAACTACAGACATGTTAATATTTAGACTTACGCATTTATTTGGTAGGTATAACGCGTTTGTCATGATTTTTCATCATTCATGCAACGACAAAAACCATACACAGATCTGCCACTGTAAAATTTTATCCCTAGGATTACTTATATCACATAAGACTCTCCTGATGTTGTAAAAATAAAGTGTCTGCTATTATATTATGAGTTGGGCCACCAACAACCCACTCACTGGGCGAAGCCCCAATAAATATGATAACCTTTATGAATGCCGGGTAAAGAGCCGTGATAGCTCAGTGTCCGGGCGGTTGGCTCATGTTGTTACTATACAGCTAGCAACCCGAGTTCGATTCACGGTGCCGGCACCAATAAATTTGTTGTTGCAATTTTATGTTCTGATTTACAACGTTGAAGGAAAATATTGTGGAGGAAACCTACATGTCTTAGAAAAATTTTCTAAGGCATATGAAGTCTGCCAAGCCGTACTAGGGCCGCGTGGACTATGCACTTCTACTCTCTTTACAGAGAAGGCCTGCGCCCAACAGTGGGGCATATATATATATAACTTTAACTTTAACTTTATGCCAGAATTATTGTTGCATCGGATTATTTTAAATGAAGTATGCTAAGGAATTTACCCAACATTTTTAACCATTCTAATGCAAGCTTAGTCGGTTCATGTCAATAGTTAAAAGGTCAGTTGAACCTACCGCCTTATGTTCCTCAAACCGTGAAACAAACAATTAAGATATTGAAGCATCAGAGATTAATTGGGAGGCATGTGAGTACTCGATAGCGTAACTCAAAGTAGACATTTGCTTTCATATTAAATGGATTCGATTCCGATTGTATTATTAACTTTCACAAAGTTTAAATGCTATGGCTATTTTTATCTCTGTTCCTGCTTTCTTAATAAAGCAGTTCGGTTAGCTGGTCAAATAAAAATATACTCTACGTTCATTTAACCCTTCATAGACAATTTGCAATAGCTATCCGCAGTTAACGTTTTTTAAAGGAAAAGGGACAAATAAGTTTACGGCTCATCTGATCTTCAGTGACCACCGTCGCCCATGAACATCTACAGGTGCAGGCAGAAAGGAGTAGGATCGTGGTTTGGGGGGCCCAAATAGTATAGATTCGGAAAGACTGCTGGTGACAGTTGATTCCGCAGGTCGATAGTGCGTGAAAGAAAGTTACACGAGAAATGCACAATCATGGAACGCCAATCAAGGTGGTGTCGATGGAATTAGAGGACCCAGTTTATTAGGTCGTAAATATGACGGGGGATGGCCACAAGTTATACAACGTTTCATATATCAATATACATTAACACACAAATCGATCAATGCTATTTGTTAATTTAAAAATAATGTTGGGTAAATTACCGGATCGTAGCTTGCTGAGCCGGGGTCCAAGATCCTCGGTCGCAGCTCCCGTCGGTACTCTTCTAAATTTTCATCCGCGGTGTGAACAATGATAACCAGTGCAGCCAACGTACTTAATAGCGGCATGGTGGTTCTCCAATATACACCCATATTATATCAACGAAAAAAGTTCCAAGTGATTTTAGATTACACAAAAGTCACAAAACACTAATTAAAATTCCTTACTAACCAGTCCTCGGTCAGGTTAAGAACGGAAAAAAGTAGAACTTAAAGATAGAAAAGGAAGTGAAACAAGCAATTGTATCAAGTCCACATACAACAACCGATTGTAGACTGCGAATTTCGAATCGTTCGATTTGTTTTATTTCTTTTTTAATAATCACATTATCACTGTTTATTTTTAAACAAGCCTCTAAGTTATAGCTGATCGTTAACAATGATCATGTTACTGCCTGTTTAGAAAAAAATGCCTCGAGTTTTCTTTTTTTTTTTCTTAAATTTCAAAGTGACATGCACACGTTAGCTTGCGACAGATCGGCGGGTAAGAATGACGCGCGGCCGCGGTGGTCGTTTCGTGGATTCTGTCCGGCGCTTCGCAGTAAGTGGAAACAAAACAATGCATGTAAGTAGGAAAAAGCATTTCATTAATTCATTTCGACGAAAAAAATATAAGTAACACAAAAATATATTCAGCCTATTTTTTTTTACTGATGAAAATTATATTTTCTTGTATTGTATATGCCCATTTAGTTTGTTTACAATAAGTAAATAGTCATGACGTGTTTTTATTTTTTATTAGGAAATGGTCTTTTAAGTTTCTGGATCGTATATTTTATTACGGTATTTAGAAACATTAAAATCCATTTAATAGCCAGTTACTTGTATGACGGTATAGATAATGTTAAAATTTTACTTCAAAAATCGTCCCTCTTATCTCAAACGTTTGTCAATAGGTCTCCTTTGCTGCGGGTTTGCGGTAAGCTTCTTTTAGGCAATAAGTATATGTGTACTTTGAAAGCTTCTAATTTTTAATCCACATTGCATTATTAGCCAGTTTTTTTTAATTTTCAAACTATTTTTTTTTCAAACAAAGCGTACATTTGGAGTATCTATCTATAGTCATAACATACTTTATTCGTCGGTATTACTTTTTGGCGGATGACTTTTTAGATCCCGTCTTTAGTGATCTGGTGACTTTTATATTTTTTATTTAAAAAAAAAGGATACTAATTTAATTCTTTTCAATTATTTCTGAAATAAGTTTAAACTTGTGCTAGGAGGTGGATCAAGTAAGTCGAATGGTAGATTCGAATGTACGTCCTTACGTTTCGCAGACTTACCCTAAACCATTAGGCTATTCCCGCTTGTAGAGTTGTTCAACCATAAAAATGGCATTGCTATGGACAAGGCGTTGCTTTGATCAATGCACGTACGTTGCATATGATGTGAAACGGTATGCGGGCGCGCGTCGCACCGCCTCCCGCGCGGCATGCGGCGTGCGGTTAAATATCTGTGTACACTCTCTCACTACCGTTTAGCGTATTTCATTAGCGTTATAAGTTTTTATGTTCGACCCTCTCGAGCGCCGAACCTACGGCTCTGTTGCCTTCCAGAGAATGGCAGAGCTCTTAGATCGCTTAGTTTGAATCTATTGGGATCAACACAGCGCAAGGGCTCCTAGGAAGTGGGACCTCAGCTTGGACGGTTGCTTCAATCGCGTTAAAATTGAACGAAAGAGAGAGTGCCCTGCTACTAGCACAAGACGACATAATCTCAAACTTCACCGACCATAAGAGCTTAAAGTGGCATGCGTAGCCAGGCTTAAGATTAAATCTAATCTGGTCTGGTCTGGTCTGCAACAAAATCAGGTTAAACTTATACTTCTTAATTCACATATAAAATAATTGAGTCTGCGCACAAAATTGATATATATAAAAGGTGTGATATTTCATATAAGCGTGAATACCTTACGGTGTATTACGTGCAAAACTGTAATTAGTACACAGTTTTTCTTTTCAAAGTAACAAATCAGGTTAGGCCGTTAGTGAAATTCACTCAGACATACGAACGGTATTTCCTTGATTAGTTTGTGATTTTTACGTACCGTTCGTCACTAATCAAAATCAATCGAAACATATTTTTTAGATACTCCTTTTTGAATTATACATATTTATCGTAAACGAGTCCAAATTCATAATAAAAATTTATAATCTACATTTTTTTTAATTTTTTTTTTAAATAAAAAGAAAGCTAGCAATATTTCTTTTTTTTCAGAAATATTACTAACAATCTTGTTAACCATTCCAACTAATTTAATGGTGGATTCGAACCCACTACCTTACGATTCGCAGGCCGTACCCTAAACCATTAGGCTATTGACGCTAATTTTATGATATTAATTGGATTATAATAGGTATTTTGAGAATTATACTTGTTATAATATTGTATTTATTAACGATAGTCAAAGTATAGTAGAATATGTATAATATGAATATTTATTTTAATATGATGTCACCTGAACTGTCAATGAATGATCATATTAAATAAGTGACATTTTCATATTCATTTATAAGGAGCTATTTGAGAGAGCACGATAAATACGAACTTTTCCGAAAAATTACAAAGTACAATTACAGAAGAAAAATCTTTTCTCACTATATCTATACAAATTACACAGCGATAGAAGGAAAACAATTTTTTTTTTATTTATTTTAAATAAAATTTTACAATAAAGGAATATACATATAACTTAACGCTATATAAACCGCAATGGTTTGTCACTAGCGCCAAAGCGTCCGTCTTGCGTTCCTAAATAACTTTTTAGTATACTCTTAATGTTTTTGTTAGTTATACAATTCCTTATATCTGGGGTAGTTCATTAATTAATCTAGGCACGATGTATCTTGCTGTGCGCTCGCCGTACACATTTTTGCGCCTATCGTATTAAACTGGTTTGACGATATCGACCGTGTGGGATGTTCCATTTTGGTTAAAATTTTTCATTCAAGAAATATTCTTTTAACATGATGTATTTTATTTTTGTGTAAATAGGTAAGATGTTACAGTGTTTAAAAATTTTTTTTTCGTATAGTAATTATTACCTTTTACCGTTTTATGTCCTACTTCATATGCACATGTGTTCAGTGGTAACAAATAAACTTATTCTATACACATTCATCATTCAACTAACATTGAACACAAAAAATGTTCATACTATTCCGGATTGTCGGAAACGAAACACGAACTCAGTGAGGCAGCCAGCGATTCTTTCGTTTAGTTTTCTAGCCATATTTTGCTGCGTTATGCGTTACATAACTGCCGGTGGACTGAAATGACATCGCGCGCTGCAATCAGAGCGTACAGTGAAGATTTAAAAAAACGGAAAACATAAAGTGCTGTGGTACGACTGCCTATAAGCTCACAGGTTTCTTTTACAAACGTTAGGCTCTGGCCGGCTCTGTAAAGAAAAAGTTTCACGGCGTAGTCCGCTAAATTTAAAATATGTGTTAGAATGTTATTATCAGAAATTCTGGTTTCTTCAATCAATCTCATCTGACAGTAAGCTTTTACTTGCCATTTTAAATAAAGTGTTTTGCATCCTATCTCAATCCGTAACCGCCTTGTTATTATATAGAAGAACGTCGTTTATTCAAACCCTTCCAAATCGATTGAAATTAAACTCTTTGTAAGTCACTGTAATCAGCCATTTCGGTATAAATTGTCACTTCACAACACAAAACTGTATATAAAAAAATGACTTGCTGCTGTAATCTAATCATTAAGGTATTTTAAAATTAAATGCATATAACGTATACCAGTCATTCATAAATGTTTTTATTTGAGACAAACTTACGCATGTACCTCCAGTTACACCAGGTTTTAAAAGTTGAAGGAGCTCTTATGTCATTCATTTAGACAACCTATATAGAGAGCAACTAAGAGCAAGGGCTCCTGAGAGAGGCTTCGGCTTTGGTCGTTAGACTAAGCAAGTGATCCGACTTCGCCCAAAAGGGTCGAGCCGCTACCCGGTAGCATTGATAACAAGACATTCAAATAGCTTTAAATGCAAATTCAAACGTTGTGCCGAAGACGATTACGATTTAATATTCAATAATTTACGTAATGGTTGTCGAAGCTTTCTAAACGTCACATGTTATTCGCCGATTTTTATCAGAACTGCTAAATCACAGTTCCTCATTATCATAGCTTTATTTGGATCATTTCTACGACATACTTATATAATAAGTTTCACGTTATGTAATGGAATAGTTTGTCTGCCAGGTAATGATCACGTATGAACGGACTTGACCGATCGAGATGTTACCGTAAGTTAGAATGCTAACGCTCTTAAAGTCTAAGTTTTAATAATAAATATAACTTAGGATATTTTTTTTATATTTTTGTATTGTGAAGATAATGACTTGTTAATTAAGGTGATATAAAATTTTAAATATTCTGTTGATTTCTTCATTCCTTTGTCATTTCAATCCTTGTGTCAACTTTTCCCCAAGTTTACCAACATAACGTGTTGAGTCTGTCGCCAAACAAAGGCCACATAATTTAGCAAGTAATTGTTTTGTCAGCTCTGTAGTTCTGGGCTCTTAAGAATAAGACTACGGTATCCCCTGCCTGTCGTAAAAGGCGACTAAAGGGCCTCGGGTTCACTGGGCGACAAGGGTGGGGGCCTTTGTCGTCCGCCAAGGTGGACCCGGGAAGAAGGCGACATCGGCTGGCCCGTGTCGCCTTGCACTGCGAGGGCAGAGGGGTTAGGAGCAACCTCCCCTCGGGACGTGCTCTCCTTGTGCAGAGGGGCTCCGGTGCGTTCCTCTGGAGATCCCGGAGCCCCTCGTCATGCACCGAGGAAAGGTCCACTGGGAGGTTTTAGTGGGTAAAAACCCCACATAACCGCCGCTTTCCCCAGAAGGCGGGGGTATCTTTTGAAGATTTCCTCCTCGTAAACAAAAAAGTTATTGTTTTGTACGTAAGAAAACTTATTAGTAGTACGTTTGAGCCATTGAGCTATCACTGATGTAGACACATGTACAAATGACATTTTAATTACAATAATCAGTTGAGTTCTTAAGGCCTTTGGTCATATCTTCTATGAGTAACTGAACGCAAACGAGTCTTAATTTGTAATTGGCTTAGGATTGATGCATTGGTGCATATCGAAGTCCAGGGTATCCTTAACATTCGCCTCCAGCACCACATCTCGAATGCATCGATCCTTTGCCTCTCTCTGGCTGGGATTGTCCACGTTTCCACTCCATACAGGAAGATAGGGAATACCGAGGCACGTATCAATCTGAAATTGGTATTGATACCAATTACCAATTTAGATTAGTAATCAACAATATACACTGAAACCTCCTTCAGAACACGCTGCATCTTATGCGTTAAATCTCTCCCATCTATCGTGTTTGCAGTAAAAGCTAACAAATAAAAAGTTTCTGCGTTTATTAATATAGATCTAATATCTTGAAAAGTAATACATACAAAAAACATTACGCTAGTGGCATAACATTCTTAAAGGGGATAGGCTTATTCGTCGCAATTCGTACATAATCAGCTTGATGAATAGAGCCGGCGATTGTTATCTCTGACTATTATGATTTGAATAAAAATACGTGAGAACTTGTAGCAATTAATCTACTTTCCATAGGTTAGAGTGCTTAATTATATAATAAAACAATTAAATTAATATATATAATAAATTGTTCATTTCTCACTTTATTTATGTAATTATTATGTAACCGTTCCTAACTGGGATATATGTTATCTTTAAATTTACGTAACTTATTTTAAATAAATAATCAATTTTAGATAGTTAATGCAATTGCCTTTTGTATCCGGTGACACCTTTATTCCTTATTACATAACTAACTAGTGGGAGAATAAACCGAAATCCGCTCGAAGTACGCGTAGTTTTATAGTTAACATAACGGTTATATCCTTTAACCCAAGCGGGGTAAATATAGATTGTTGTGATTCTAAGACTGCATTTTTTAAAGATTTTTTTTATGGTAGAAGGTAGATAGGTAATAGTTAAGTCACCACCGTACGGAGAAACACATATCAGATTTCAGGTGCGTTTGGTGACCTTATTTGTAGACAGGCTAAAAGACGACGAAATCACCTACTAAAATTTAAAGCGTCAATACTCTAATGGTTTAGAGTGCGGTCTACCAAATAAGGTCGTAGATTCAAATCCACTATTCTACTATTGATATCTTCTTCTTCATCGTATTCTTCATTTCTGAAGGTCGTGCTTATCCTGAAGCGCTTTCACCGAGACGTCGACGAGCTGCTTCCACACTGCTCTGTCCTCGGCTTCTTTCATCGCGGTCGCGGTCTATTGATATGTACCTTCTCTTTTCTTCTTCTTCTAAGCTTACATGGTTAACAAGGACGTCAGTATTATCTGTGAAACAAAATTGCATAGCAATAGCATTCTTTTAAATAGTATTTGTTCATTCCGTTGTAATGGATGTTGTGGCTATATACAAGTACATTGAACCCTGAGCAAGTCGTCATTAGCCTTGAGGCAAAGTCCGTAATAGCTTACGGCTCGCTATCGGCTGAGCGTTTGGAAAGCCGGAATTCCCGCATCAGTGACGCTTACAACTGTCACTGGTTTTTTATCATTAACTTCTGCCTCTGATTTTGTTGAACATCTGCTGCATCAAAATAATAGATCTATTGGCGTCTGTACGAACAATTTGAAATATTTAAACGACATAAAAAAGATGGATGTTGTCAAGGCGTCTGTATTTATCTTCAGAACTATCATTAACATAATAATATAAAACACATTATGCCAATTTAGTACTAATTGTGTTAGCACAATACAACCTTGGATTCATATGATCTAGAAATAATATGGAAGAATGCTTTTTGTTTGAAATATTGGTAGGTTTATGGTAATCTTGAAGCGTCAATAGCCTAATGGTTTAGGGTACGGCCTGCGAATCATAAGGTCGTGGGTTCGAATCCACCATTCAACTATTGCCGTGAACTATGTCCTAGCACAAGCTTAGTTGGAATAGTTAATAAGATTGTTAGTAATATTTCTGAAAAAAAAATAAAAGAAATATTTCTAGCTTTCTTTAAAAAATCCTTAAAAAAAATCTAAGTCTAGTTTTTTTTTCAATTTATTTAGTTACCTGCAGTTATTTATTCTGCTGCTGTTTACAGTATATATATTTTTCAGGACATTTAATTTCATCAATATTAATAAAACAATTATGTTATTAAGACGATTTAAATTAGAATTAATATTGCATAAAAAGAAACAGTGATTTAAATTTATAATGAGAAAAATGAGAATTTTTATCTAAGTCTAGTTAAGTAGTTAATGACAACGAGCTCAAATGTTAAAAAATGAATGAGAATATAGGCGCCAAAACTTAGTGTAGATATGGTGCTTAGGTAATAAAAGAGGGCGTCCGCGCATAGTACTTATTAATGATATGAATAGTTTTTGTTATTACTCGTAAATATACTTGTTTGCGTAATAAGTTTCAAAAGGAGTGAAAGGAACGAACTGCTATTCCCATGACGTACGTGTTCCCCGACGTGGTACTAACGAGAGTTGCGGGTCATTGTTGCCAACGCACAGCTTCCCACAGCTCTTGCTTTCTTACGTACGCCACATCAATGCAAGCATAATTGTCGAATCATCTGTCCATGAGTATTTTGCTTTGATTGCACCAATATAATACATACTAATATCGAACTGAAAATGTAACTCTAATACAAAAGAAGATTTATTGAAGTTACATATAGTTACTAATCAAGCTCAAGATAATCGCTTAATAATATCACTTGCAACACCTTTCATTTCCAAACGCAACGCCTCTAAGCTGCCTAGAAGAAGAAACATGCATACTAGTAGTACTTTGGTAGTAGTACATACAAGGGCCTAATAACAGTTATAGAATCTTACATAGATTTGGAACTTAACATTATCTGGAGAATATATGCTAATGTGTATAAAACTTAGCCTACATAATTTGGTAATGTTACTGTTATTAATTCGATAGTAATAACATACTTGATTGATACAAGATCAGGTATTTCTACAATCAGGCATATATTTTAAGGGCTGAGTCGATCTGTCGAACTTGTCGCTATCCATTTCTTACGCAGATTCTATACAAATTCAATGTTTTAGTATTGATTCAATGGTAAAATAGACGAAGCTATCCTCATGGATATCTTTTTCGTGCGCCAGGCTCTATCTATATTTGTCATTTACATATTAATTACTCACACAAAGTTTCAAATCGTCAAAAGTATTATTTAAACTAACATAGAAGAAACTAAAAGCTCATTACGACGTGCCAATGTTGGCGACAGTTAAACGTGTATGTTCTATTACATCGTTAAGCTTCTCAAACTGTGTTACGAATAACATCACACAAAATCATATAAATTCACTTGAAGTTGATCAATATTCGATTCTCGCTTTATGTTATAGTACTGGTGCTCAGTAATGAAGAATAACTTCGTAGAAATATGTGCAAAAAAAGTTACAGACACATTAATTAGCAATTGAAATACTCCTGATTCGCGCTAAAGCTGCGTGGTTAACAACGCTCCTGTATCCTTTTTTTTTTTGTTAACGAGGAGAGGCGGCGGTTATGTGGGGTTTTTACCCACTAAAACCTCCCCGGTGGCCCTTCCTCGGTGCATGGTGAGGGGCTCCGGGATCTCCAGTGGAACGCACCGGAGTCCCTCTGCACTGTGCTCAAGGAGAGCACTTCCCGGGGGGGAGGTTACTCCCTCCCCCCCTCTGCCCTCGCAGTGCAAGGCGACACGGGCCAGCCGATGTCGCCTTCTTCCCGGGTCCACCTTGGCGGACGACAAAGGCCCCCACCCTTGTCGCCCAGTGAACCCGAGGCCCCTTACGCTCCTGTATCCTAACGGTAGAATGTGTTCATTAATTAAACTATACATAGAATGCTTGGTAATATGAAAGGCGAACATTTTAAGACATCAATAGACTTCATTTCTTGTCTCCTTAAATCACTACGAATCACACATTCCTGCCATTAAAGGTCCTTTCATTTAAACATCATTTCCGCCGTAGGACTTGTACTGTTGGACATAGGTCTCCCCTAACGATTCTCAGAGATGAAATAGAGCTAATTTGGTGCTTAATCCGTGCGTCTCGTGTCGGCATTTCACGCCAATAAGCGAATGTTTTGCTCGCTTTGGGCATCGATGATGCTGTAAAAACCTATTGCCTGTAATGAAATAAAAATAAATGTATAAAAATAAGTTCTTACTATAACCGTAGACTGTATATAGATGACAATCATACAATTGTAATTGTATCGCGATTTCGGCTGACATAATGAGGATGCCTAATATAGGCTGGCCTGCTTCACCAGATTGAGAGCTGGTCGCTTAACCTGGACCTCTATTAGCTAGTAAGGGTCCCCCGGTGGGAGGTAACCTCGGCTTGGACGGTTACTATGTTACGCATAAGCATTCCTATCCGAGGGAGCCCGAAAAGGCCGAACCACGTCTCTGTCGGTAGCTATTTTATTAATTAAACTAAATTGGATAATCTAAGCTAAACTAACTTATATGCCACTTAGGGAAACGTAGCAACTCCGTTACACCGTTAAAAACTACATCATTCACTGTTTATTGCTATTTTAATTAGGTATCGATATATTTTTAATCCTTAACGGTAGCAGAAAAGGTTGAGAACCTTCGATGTATTACATAAAATTACGTCTAGAAACAATGCTCTGTCTGTCACTTTCAACGGGATCATATTTACGCAATCTTATGTTGTGTTGCGCACATCACAATTTGGCGTATTGCCGAGAATGCAAACGATTACTAACGATTTGGGCTCTTGTTTCCTTAAAGCATACATGTTTTTGAACGTTTTATAAATGTAATCTTTTGTAGTGTCCTACACATTTTAATTGATGTATTTTATCTACGCTCTAGATGTTATGATTACTGCCCACAATCTAAGAAATCCCGAATAATGTGTACCTATTTAGTTTTTTGGAAATTATAATTTTGATACTGGCCATTTAATAAAACCAATTTATCTGTTTAATCTTATTTGTAATTCGCGACTTTTCGACGGTGATGATCACGCGGGGGAAAGTAACAATTGTTTAGTCGCCTAATAATATTGTAATTGTAAAAACCCTAGCCTAGATATGCGAGGCACTTTGTGCCATCTTTTTCGTATTTATATCACCTCACGCCTTTTTTTTCTCAATAATACTTATTATTGAGAAAAAAAGGCAAATATTCCTTCATTACTTTTATCCTGCCTATATTAAGAATTATTTTTCATTACTTGTACAATGCATAGCACATTGCGCAAAAGCGTGTTTTTATGTTTTTTTAGTGTCATTGACTGGAAAAAAATGTTTTTCATGTTTTAGTAAACGTGGACATTGCGCGGATTTTTAAAATTCTAATATTTGTGCTGATTTATGGTATTTAATATCCTCTTTTGAATCCTTTAATACTGTTTCTATATAGCTAGTACGATGTAAATGGCACAGTCAATCGTTGTCAAAAGTGAATTTAAAAAATGAAATATCATTACGGAGAACAGCAAACAGTCGCTATTTGCTTGGAGCAGGTAGAGACAGTTACAACTATTCGCCGGTGCGCCACTGTTTTGGAAATATCCATTCTGTTTGTCCGGTGGTTTGTTAACAATTGTGACTCGTTTCGGTGTCATACGACTATTTTTCTTTATCCATTATCGAGTCACTTGATTCTTTGCACTCCAATCAAATGAATAATCTATTTTTTAATCTATTGTATTAAGCTCGTATCACAACATATTTTGTAATCCATGCATCTTAACTTCATTACAGATACGGCATCTAATCTCACTCGTGTATACTGATTGAAACATCTAATCTGTAGCCTCTCCCCAATTACCAAACGAAGTAATATCCAAAGCCCCACTCTGGGGTCGGAGAACCGTCTAAATTTCTCATGAGAGTGTTTCGGCCCGGTCACCGTGATTCTTCCGTCCTCCGGGCGTCTTATTCCGTCAACCGGGCTAACACACTAACACACACATCGACCTAATATCCTAGTTGATTATCGGGCTTTCGTCTAAGCCATCTAAGCAAATTAAAACAAAACACTTCACATTTGCCCACGGGACAGATTGTTATGTCGTTACCCTTGAAATAATATCATATTTCCAAAAATATCAAAATACTTGACAATTAATATGAAATTGATGTAGCATTAAAAATATTCTTTATAATCAGATGGGCTGTTTCGACGGTGATGACTCGGCAAAACAACGTCCAACTGGCAAACTCCACGACGACAGCTTTCATACCGCTCTGGGACATGTGCAACCATGAACATGGAAAGGTGAGATTATTGTATTTATACTTTTAATTGAAGCGATATATACGGAGTTACAACTCTTAAGAAGTATAAGGCAGTGGTGTTTAACGCCAGGATAACCGAATTCTCAGTTGAACATAAACCCATTTTTAATTAAATCAATTGTAATGTGATGATTAAATCAAACATGGAGTTCTAACCTGGTCTTGAATTGTCACAAAACTACCAATGTCTCTTTCAACGTAATGCACGTGTTCCCACGTCGCGTAAAGATTTTTTGGAGTTCCCTGTAATATCTTTGTAATGCAAGACGTCAATAAAATAATATGCACATATAATAAAAAAATAAATACAGACGAATTGATAACTTTGAAGTCGGTTAAAAGAGACGACAAAATTATATATAAACGCATACGTTTTGTACACCGCTGCATAATGTAATATTGAAACAAGAACAATGTTCGTATGTACAAAGTGAGAGCGCACGCATGTTTTGTCACGCCGCGCCGTGTGAGAATTGACTTCCTGACAATTGTTTGCGCGTCATAAATGGCTACAAGGAATCCTAAACATCAAGAGTTCGACTGAAAATACAACAACTTTCAGTAACATAGCCTTTAGGAATGATTTTGGTACGCCTATTCATATAAGAATCCAGAACTAATGCCAAACAATTCAAATTTATTTATAATACTTGATATCGATTTGTACCGATGTGTTTTCTTTTGTTTTACCGCAAAGATTTTTAAATTTTAAATTTAAGTTATATATTCTCTTCTCGAGCGTGTGAAGATAATTATAATGACTCTACTAAAATACTTCAAATCCTTAATTATTATCTTTAATATACTTCAGTATACTTTATTATACTTCAATATACTCCATTGTACTTCAATATGAGTCACAATGACATAAATATACACAATGCATGTGTCAATACAAATTTGGGTTATAAAACAATATAATATCATCATCGTATTTGACAGCTCAAAAAGATGAGTGCTCCGATCGTCACCACGTCGTTACAGGATTACTCGCCAGGTCAATCTGAAGAATCTGAAAGTTTAATTGAAATCGGTCTAGCCGTTTCGGAGCCTATAAGGAACAAATCCAGACACTTTTCCTTTTAAATAAATAGATATCATATATAACATAGAAGTGTTGCCGTTTTTAAGTTCTAAAAATTAATATTATTTCTACAAACTTTTCAGATAACAACCGAGTTCGACAAGGAACAAGACAGGAGCGAGTGTTACGCCCTGCGCGACTTTAAAGCAGGCGAACAGATATTTATTTTCTACGGGGCGAGGTGCAATGCCGACCTCTTCCTGCATAATGGGTACGTTAACATTATCCAGAATTTTTAACCAACTTTAAAAAAATGGAATGGTTAACAAGAATGTTGTTTTTTGGCACAGATTAGTCAGAGAAGCTGACTTTGACTGTTTCACCGGTTTTTTTTAAGATAAGATAAGATTTATTTATTTGCTGCAAACATGATATAACTTGATGTTATACATGTCATTACAGACAGGCCGACATATTTCGTTTATTATAATTAAACATGCAAATTAAAATTAATTATAATTTTATTATTATAATTTCCAATATACTCCATTGTACTTCAATATGAGTCACAATGACATAAATATACACAATGCATGTGTCAATACAAATTTGGGTTATAAAACAATATAATATCATCATCGTATTTGACAGCTCAAAAGATGAGTGCTCCGATCGTCACCACGTCGTTACAGGATTACTCGCAAGGTCAATCTGAAGATACCCTGAAAGTTAAAATCGGTCTAGCCGTTTCGGAGCCTATAAGGAACAAATCCAGACACTTTTCCTTTTAAATAAATAGATATCATATATAACATAGAAGTGTTGCCGTTTTTAAGTTCTAAAAATTAATATTATTTCTACAAACTTTTCAGATAACAACCGAGTTCGACAAGGAACAAGACAGGAGCGAGTGTTACGCCCTGCGCGACTTTAAAGCAGGCGAACAGATATTTATTTTCTACGGGGCGAGGTGCAATGCCGACCTCTTCCTGCACAATGGGTAAGTTAACATAATCCAGAATTTTTAACCGACTTTAAAAAAGGAATGGTTAACAAGAATGTTGTTTTGACACAGATTAGTCAGAGAAGCTGACCGCAACAGTTTCACCGGGTTTGAAGCTCTTAGGTCGCTTAGCACGAGCTTCTCTGCTGCCTGAGCTAAGAAGCCCTCGTCTTGTGCTCGTGCGATAGCTTTATCACGGAAAAGCTAGAAACATTCTAAGGCTACTTATTTTTCAATGTCACTTCAGGTCTTCTTCAGTATTCTCTCGCTGAAACACTGTAAATTATTTTGTTTTATTTACAGTTTCGTCTACCCTGGCAATAAGCATGATAGTCTTGCTTTGACGCTGGGCGTGAGTTCCGGCGATCCTGCCTTCCAGACGAGACTCGCTCTGCTCAACAAGCTTGGACTGGCGCGCGTCACGCTCTACCACCTGTTCCAGGGCCGTGTACCAATTAGCGCCGAACTGTTCGCATTCATAAGAATATTTAACATGAACCAGGGTGAGCATTTACATTGATCTACGAAACGAAAATATTTCCCATAAATTGATAAGGAAATCCTCTATCTGATGGTACTTAATGTGAACCAATAGTACTTTTGTCTGCTGTTGATGGTGTAGCTGATCATCACCTTCACACGGAATCATCTGAGAAAGAGAGAGGACACTCGCTGTTTCACTTCCACGATGCGGTGTGGGGGTGCTTGCTGTCTCGCTCACACGCTACAGAGTGTGGAGACAATGTAATGTTCTAATCCCTCTTCTCTACCGCCTCTCTTCGTGTATAAAATTAGCATGTAGCCAAATAAATATCTAAAAACGTCGTATTCGTCAGCTTCATCTCCTAAAATGTGATGAAAAGAGTAGGAGGGTTCATTAAGTAGAGACACATATTAAAAGTAGTAATCCCGTGCATTTTTTCTACTGTTACTTTGTTTCTACACAACCCCAAGCTGTACTGGCAGATAATGTCTCGTGGCAATAAGTATCCCATAAACCCCACTGGCGGGGGGAGTCGAAGAACTTTCCGCCGGCTTAGATAGAAAACACCCGTCTGGCAGGTCAGCTATCCCTTCTAAGGGAGTAGGAGGCCCGTTTGCCTAAACCGGATCTGCCGCTAGGGATCATGGCTGATGACGATTCACCATGTGAGGTCTTAGTCGGTAGGGGCCTCTAAGTTAAGCCCGACTTAACTTTCCCGCTTCCAGCGGACACGTATAAATGACATAAATTAAAAAAAGATGGTTTGTCATTGAGACAAAATTCATTTTTTTTTGGAACCTCATATTAAAAATATATTTAAATTGCAGAAGAGCTAACGAAATGGTCAAGCCAGGGCATTGCCGGTGATCTCGTGTCCTCAGAGCCCAGCGCAGTTGAGACAATCGGCGTGGACTTGGAGAGACGCGCTCACACGTATCTCTTGACACGGTGCAAGCTCATACGAAACTCCTACAAGATGGATCCGGAGGAATCTCCTCCTGACACTCCACACAGGTAAATTTAAAACAATACAGCAAACAGCTGTGCTACAGCTAGAAATTAATGTGGTAATAATGAAACCGGGTAATATGATAACCTTACCAGGTTAATAAATAGTGGGAAGGGTAATAAATGTGGATCTGTCTTTCCATAATCATACACTCAGCAGAAATACACCGCATTCGTTGTCCGCTTCACCGAGCTTTTAGGTCTCATATGTGACAGGTGTGGTGCCATAAACCGGGCACAACATTTTAGCGAGTGATTTTTGTACTTAAAAAACCGAACAAAACGGCAATTCATTGGTACGATCCGTCTGACGAATTGGAATCCATGACGGATCTTAAGTCGAATCCCGTATCATATATTCTACCACTGTTTCTTTTTTATTTAAAAAGAACATTTTCTTTTCAGGAAAAATATAAAACTGCTTAAGCAGTGTGAATTGAATTTATTAGACGGTGCCATAAAGTACCTGGAGAACGTTCTGGAAAAACTTCTCGACGCAAAATAATAAGAAATCTACACGTACCTATTTATTGGAAACGACGAACAAATGTTTGACAGTATTCGATTATTTTTACACGTTGAAATGCAAGGATGTTTTTTTTTTGTATTATTTTGATAGATTTTTTAAGAACAACACAACGAATTAAGCAATATTTTTTTTTTACTTTGTTATAAATCTTGTTTTATCTGTGTTCATATACTTTGTGTATTGTGTGTGACTTAATATACTTTGTTTTTTTTTATAAAGTAATATTCTTTTAACTTACGCCTTGTTTTAGCCTAAACTGCAAGTATATTTACGAGCAAAAATAAAACCCGACTTCAAATAAAATCAAACATTTAACGTTATTACATGCAGACGCCCTCTTCGTACTTCCGAATTATCGAAGGAATTTTACGAAATAGAATTAATCAAAACCTAAAGGAACTGTCATCAAACTACCCTTGAAGTACACCCTTTCCAATAAAAATGAATCATCGAAATTTTGATAGCTAAATTTGCTGTCCTCGTTCAAATTATCAACATTTCAACGCATCTGCAATTACTCAGAATTATTAGTGCACGTGATCGCTTAATTTAGTGCTCGTTTGACCATGTCCGCATTTAATCAAGCTTGTTAGGACTCATATGTGACAGGTAAGCTCATCACCATACATCGTACCCAAATGTTTAGCGAGTGATTATTTTTTACTCAAATTACAAAAAAACTCGCAGCCATCAGATCGTAAGTCGAACCGTTTTATTGGTGATTGTATTTGTTATATTTTGTACTTACAGTTAAAACTCATTAGATAAAATATAATGTACGAATAAAAATAACTATGAATTGACCTCCGACCAACAGACCGTGAAGTCGAACGCTAAGCCACTAGGCTGTCACTCTGCAAGAATATCCAGTAATAAAAACGAAAGTCCAAAGCTGAAAAGGTGGTTATTAAACAAACGTTCATGTGTAGATCAATTTATTTTATATTACTTAAGGCATACAATAAATCAATATTTAAATCTTAACAGTACTATTTACATTTTTTTTTCACAATGCTTAAGCGCAAGTAGAATAAATAAATTAATCTATGAATTTGTTTCTCGAACTCAAAAACCTTTAAAACTCATTTCTATCACTCACAAAAAATGTGTTGTAACCGTTTGTAAGCCCACCATTGCTTGAAGGCTTAAGCTTAAACTTTATTAGTCGAAATAATCAGTCCATAATTTGTTAAAGATAAAATTGGACTCCATATCTCATACACAGCATTGTTGGTAAAAATAAATTACACTAAGAATTTGTATTATATTAGGAATTTGTCGACAATGTACGTCATTGTTGCATAGAATTTTTTTTATTTATTTCACCTTTCACAATACCATAATGCAATTACAATAAAAACGACAGATTAATCACTATTTACTAAAGTATCCACGCAATGTCATCGACTCGTTAAGCTAGATCTCAAGAAAATAACAAAGCCTTCCAATACAAATGGATCTTCTCGCTTCGTCTCTTTGGCCACTTCTTCCAGCGCTAATGCTTTTCTAAATGTTACTGAAAACTATTAGCTATTTGAACATCTTGATAGTTTTTCGATAAAGGCTAACGACCAAATCTTTGGTCAATTAAAAGCCAACAACCGAATCGAATCGATGCCCTCGGGTCGAACAGCCAACGTAACGAGGTTCAGGCCTATACGGCCTAAGAGCTGTAATATAGTATGTGTATTTATATGTGTTAAACATTATCAAAAGGAACCATTTAACGTTAATACAAACTATTGGATATGTACGAGTATCATATTTATCACTTGAATGTTGTACAAAAATTTAGATATATTTAGAAAAATAACCCTATATAATTAGAATCCTAAATTTATATCTCGGTGGTGGTGAAAATTTCGTTTTGTTAAATTTTCGAACGCTATTGGTTTACTTATTTCATTATTAAGAAACGTATTAGATAATTAACACCTTAAAATTAGCGAGAGATTATCATATCACATTGCTAACTTAATAAAGCAAATAGGAGGAGACATATTTCATCTGTAAATATAAATCCTCTCTATTCGTCTTTTAGTTGTTTGTAATATTTTTTTCCTTACGATCAAAACTATTCATATTTACATTACCACAAACAATAATGATTGGAATTTTTTTTCTTGACGCTAGCCAAAGGGTAATTGAAAAGTGAGCACTTGATTTTATATATTTTACAAGTTGTATGACGGGAATAAAATTGTACTTTGACAATAATTAATAACTCTTTAAGTGGACATTTTTATAATAATTATAATTAAATATATTTTTGTTAAAAAAAATTACAAAAATATATTTGGCTTAAAGGTTAAATTACCATGCCATAAAATCTCAAAAAAAAATATTATTGTTTTTGGTAAATTAAACTACTTTTTGTGAAACTGAGAATATTTTTTGTGGTAATTAATTATAATTAAACATCGTAAGTTTTGATTAAATTAATTAAGTAATCCCAGAATCCACCAAACTTTAAGGAATGTTTTTGAATCCACAGATGATAAGTTTATGGCGGGAAATATTAATAAGATGTGTATATATTCTGCTATAATTCTAAATTTAAATGATTTCTAAACATTATATACTAAGAGTCTTTCATCACACGATTAATTTAATAAACTTTCTTAAACCAATGTCAAATATTAGAATATAGATATATGGCTCTATTTGATTCGTCCCTTATGGGGTACGTAGGCGTGGAGAGGTGCGTTAGAAGTGCCGTCGCGTCTGCAGCCGCGCGCAAGCACGAGTAGAGCACCACACAGCGCTGCCACTAGGACTCCGCAGGTCGCCACCATGGCGGAAAGTGCCGACGTCCTGATGCAGGTCTGCCCTTCAGCTGCGGCTAAAAATAATCATTCTTATATAAATCATGTAAATTTACTAGTCCCCTCGGACCGGCATGCTTAACACAGTAACCGTCCAAGTCGTTTACCGATCACGAGATCGTGATCTATAGAGGTTCAGGATAAGCGATCTAAGAGCTTTGCCACCTCTTAATCCGGTGAAGCAGTAAAAGTCAGTTTCTCTGGCTGATCTTTTACAGATTTTTCACGGTTCGTCAAAAAAAAAACTAACATTGGAGCGCCTTACAACTAGCTAGCTTGATTACGACGGTTGATTGATACAGTCGTAAAATATACGTTTGAGAGAAACCAGTTGAGGTAGATGCAACCCTGATCGTGACCACGATAGCCAGATATGAGGGAGCGACCCCTATATCTGACGATCGTGGACAATTACTGAGAGAGTTACACCAGGATGTTTGAACCGTTCTTCGCATATAAGGGGTAAGCTCCAGCTCCCACTCGAACGAGGCTCGTCAAGAACTGGCGACGTTGGAAGTACGGTAGTGTGCGAAAGCGTTCCCATAGTTACACAAGAGCGCGAGAGAAATTAGTTGGTGCGAGTCCGACATAATCCGTCGTTGACCCCGCAAAAAAAGGATGTTCGAACCTTTGCTCTGAGCCATTTCTGCATCCTCCTCGTCTTCTTGAAGCACTCGCAGGGACTGGAACAGCGAAATGTTCTCGGACAGCCGTGGAGTCGCTGTCTCAGCCCCGTCAACCACTCCTTCGCCGTCCGCCACTCCTGCGATCGAACGCCGCCGTACACTCTTCATGTTGCGCCAATGGCACGGTTGCGACTGATAACAGATGGATGAAATGCATGATGAGCAAATGATGATGTAGGAATCGGCCACTTAGGAAAATACTGGATGATTTTGGCTGGAATTTCAAGCGCCATGAGTTTTATTATTTATAACTGTGCTATTGATAGAAATCTAGATTAAATAAGTTTCGAGAATTTCGATTCAATGATTAGACTATGGTTTTAATTAGCCATATTGTTCAAAAAATATATTCCTCGTGTTATTATTGGTATTTTTAAGTTATAAACAAATTATTTCGATAATATTATCATGTACCTTCGTTCACGATTTTCAAAATATTTTGAAGTTATATTCAAAATATTGACATAACGACTATCGCTTTATTATGAGTAGTATTACAGTTTCGTTTTATTCCTATTCCTAAAAATCTAAAACTTATAATAGGTTGTCAAATATCTCCCTTCCGCCTTTTGTCTTTTGAATTTCGCGGCTATGTACAAAGCGCTACAGAGCTCGTATCTAGCAATACTATACATAATTTGAAAGGTCTTGACATAACCTACAAAACGACGCTATGCATAATTAGTTTGGATATTGCGTTCAACAGTTATAGACGTGTAAACATGGAGTTCACTAACGCCGAAATTCGCGCTATTTTAAAGTTTTCCTTCGTTAAAGGCAAATCCGCTAGAGAAACGTTCCGTGAGATTAATGGTGTTTTGGGGGATGGTACTCTATCACTTCGAACCACGGAGGAATGGTTTCGACGATTCAGAGCCGGTGAAAACGACACCATGGATAAGCCAGCCGGCGGAAGGCCTGTGACGACAAATACCGATCAAATCATGGACTACATCGAGTTAGACCGGCATGTGGCATCTCGTGACATCGCCCAGGAGATGGGAGTTAGTCACCAAACCATTTAAAACCATCTGCAGAAGGCTGGATACAAAAAGCTTGATGTTTGGGTGCCGCATGATTTGACGCAAAAACCTTCTGGACCGAATCAACGCCTGCGATATGCTGCTGAAACGGAACGAACTCGACCCATTCTTGAAGCGGATGGTGACTGGCGACGAAAATGGATCACATACGACAATATCAAGCGAAAACGGTCGTGGTCGAAGGCCGGTGAATCGTCCCAAACAGTGGCCAAGCCGCGAATTTCGGCGTTAGTGAACTCCATGTTTACACGTCTATAACTGTTGAACGCAATATCCAAACTAATTATGCATAGCGTCGTTTTGTAGGTTATGTATATTATTATGTATTACCTTTCAAATTATGTATAGTATTGCTAGATACGAGCTCTGTAGCGCTTTGTACATAGCCGCGAAATTCAAAAGACAAAAGGCGGAAGGGTGGAAGATATTTGACAACCTATTATTACTATTAGCAGAGGATCATAATTGTTCCCTAAACCATTAGTCTATACATACCCTGTTAATTAAAAAGTGTATCAATAGTCTACAGAATAATAATGTATGAAACCATTTTATTATATTAACCTATTACCCTTAACCATATACCATAAGGGTGCGCGTCCACTTGACCACATTTATAAATAACGTTTTGATTGTTTTATCTGGATTATTTTATTTTACAGTTTTCTACAAGATATGTTAAATTTTGACGCCAAAACATCACACAGTAAAGTTACGAGTGACCGTCGATGAAAACACGTGTCAATTGAGAGCCCAACAACAATTTCAATAACGTATACGTTGCAAGACAGCTGTAAACTTTCGTTGCGAAGTTTGTAATAATATAAAAACCTTATTGAATTTTTATTATTTAATTTAATCGATGAAAGCAATTTTTATATTGAAATAAATAGGGAATTGGGTGGGCCCAAATGGTCACGCATCCGTCAATGAATAATGAATGACCTAATCATATATGGGTGAAAATAATTTGAAATGTATTATGATATGTGAAGAAATTTGTTATTTATTACGTTTAACTATTTAAATTAATATAGGTTATACTCTTTGAGGTAAAATTATTGTAACAAAATAGTTGTTATATTATTTTGATTCTGTTGTTCTTGGAATATCTCTGTAGTAGAATTATTATGGAACGGTCGTTTTTAACATAAGTATCATGTCTACTCAAGTGCGCAGGCGGATACTTAAGTTCTTTGGGCATGTTAGCGGTCGTGGAAACGATTCTAGAGCGTCTTGTCGTGCTGGACAAAGTGGAAGGGACTAGACCACGAAGCAGATCGCCGATGGACGGATCAGGTGCGGGGTATGGTGGGTGCTCCCCTACACGAATGTGCCCGATTGACTTGCAGTAGGCGGCCAACCTATCGGATATTTATGGGCATGACCACTGTGACAAGAGTGAGATCAGAAGAAGAGAAGAATCATGTCTATTCATTCTGTAGTTTTTGTAGTAATAGAAGCGTGCCTCATCGTTTTAATTTAGTATTATCAAAATATCACTCATATCACTTTGTTGACAAGTCGGTACAGTAAAATAGATATAGTGTAAGTGCTGTGGATATTGCATAAATAAATTTATAATTATAGATTATAAATCTAAACAGGGTTACAAAAACGTGGAATTCAACTTACGGACATCTTCCATGACACATCCTGACGTCACACTCGATGTAGAGCGCGGGCGTACCGGTGAAACGGAACGTTTTCATGTACGCGTACACTTGCGTCTCGAACACGCCCGCCTCGGACCACGAGCCGCGGAAACGGGAGATCAACTTATCCTCTACGGGACACCTTTGACAGAGATTAAACTTTACAACAACGACGCTTTGAGCGCATGAATATTAAAAAAATGCATGTACACGTGCTTACAGTTATCAAGAACGGCGCCACAAGGTAACAGTTACAAACACTAAAGGTCTCAGATGTAAATCTTATCATCTCACTATTGTTTAATAAAATTGAAACTCACAACGTACAATGCGCACATTGTAAGTAAATGTACATTATTTTGTTTTTTATTTGCAGGTTTTCTTGTTGTTCACTTAGTTTATTCTCATTGGACGATAATGTAATCGTTTGGCAAAAAAATAATTTTAACGACAGCAAATGGAACAGTAATAACTAGGTATTGTTCTTGTAATAATTATGGAAATCAAATGTAATCTTATAACGATTTATGTTGATCAATTTGTAGAGCCGTGTTAGCTCAGTGTCCGGGCGGTTGGCTCAAGTTGCATAGTACGCTAACAAAAAAAAAGTTGCATAGTACGCTAGCAACCTGAGTTCAATCCCCGGTGCCGATAAATTACATACACCAATAAATTTGCCGTTGCAATTTGATGTGCTGAATGACTACGCGCTCCGCGGTGAAGGAAAACATTGTGAGGAAACCTACATGTCTTAGAGTTCTTCTAAGGCATGTGAAGTCTATCAATCCGGGCTAGGGCCGCGTGGTGGACTATGCCCTTATACTCTCTTTACAGAGAAGGCCTACCATTACCTACTAGAGTGATAGCCTAGACGCAAAACAGTTTAACAGAGCTGATGGTAGCAAATGGCAATGAATAGCCGCTTGTCGGTTTTCAAATATAAAAATATATCAGTAATATCAAACTTAATTTCGTTTTACTTAAACAATTGAAATAGTTCCATTATTTTTTATTCTAAAATCCAAATAAAATCGAATTGTCCTCAGTGTTAATTACTGTAATTAGGCGACAACTCAATCAGTGCTTACTTACCCGTACTCATCGATTAAATGGATCCGTTTGCCAGCGCCGTTATGCGCGAAGCAATCGTTCACCACGATGTCGAACCCGTCTGGAAACAAAATAATACATCCTTACTGTGAAAAATGTAAATGTTCCAAACTCTGCCGACTTATAGCCAATCAGGTTGTATTTCGAGGATTTTTACGTATAAAATCACTTGCGAAATTTGGTGCCCGGTGTGTGGGGTGTCATCCCTTGTGTCATAGTAAGGGTATATCCCGTAGGTTGTACACCCCATACGACCGCAGTAATCTATCCTACGAATATATCTATTTATTCTTTATTTGCTAAGTTAAGGGTTGCACAAAAAGGCGGACTTAATGACAAAAAAATTCTCTGTCTATTTTTGAGTTTTGTAGAGACAACAATGTCAATATTTGTATGTCGTCATACACAACAAATATTGAATTGTTTGTACATTTGAACTTTTTAAATATTACACTTTTTGTGTGTAATCTTTCAGTAATCTGATTAGCTAGTTTTTGAACTTATGCTATATTTGAATAAATGGACCATGTAAAAGCTAATGAGATTTATTTGAACATTTGATAATGACTGTACATCTAATAGCTCGAAGTCGAGCTGTCTGATCGCTGAACCAGCAAGCGTCAGAAAATTTACTGACCCACTTATTTTAAGTCAATGACTTTGTTCAGAGACTGATTCCAAACGGAATAGGATCAATGAACCTGACTATTTGGCATCACATTGCAGCGAAACACGCAATCTTGGTGCACCGTTAAACCCTGCCCTTGCTGTTACGGTAAGTCATTGATATTGCTCATCTACGGTTTTAATGGGCGAATAAACTGTATCGCTAATAAATACTATTACTACACATAACTGTATTCTCAATGTATAACAATATTTTAACTTTACAAATCACACGAAGCGAGACTGGACGACTGTAAATTTTCAGGAATGTCGTTCGGATCATATATGGGTAACCCTATTAGTTTTGCTTATGATTTTTACAAAATACTTTGTAGGCGTGTATTAGTTAGTTGCCACAGACCTAATAGCTGGTATCAGCAGGTAAGGAGTAGGAATAGTCATGAATAGAACTGCCTGGAAAAAGATGGATGAAACCTTCACCCAAAAAGCGGTCCATACTGCACCAGTGCAACTAACACTACTAATATATAATATAAGTTAAATACTAACAATACTAACAAAATTTTGTAGATGTTTTATATTTTCACTTGAATTGTAGATATGGAGAAAAATAAAAGGCGTTATTATTAGTATTATAATAGCTGGTATTAGCAAACAGCGTTTTTCTGGCTGCTTGACGCTGTTAGCCCAAAAGCGTTAATAATTCACCGGGTTGAAAGGTAGCCTTTCTCTTGCAGCACTTAGCTTCTAGGCTTGTTTAGAAACAATTATCAGAAGTTACAACGAATCTGCATCTCGTTTACTTATCAGGTATATCTCGTAAATATTTTAGCTACCTAGAATTTTATCCATCGTGGTAACTGTTCAGGCTATTAGGCATTGAATGAGGAAAGGAATTATATCGCGGAAGTGAGTAGTGCAGTGGTAGAGCCGTGAGTCGTTAGAAGTCGACCTAGAAGGTTGACCAGATTGGCAAAGTATTAAAAATGGGCAAGTAAGGAGTACCCTTAACCGACGATTGTGCACGCATAGATGTAAATGAAGCAAAAATCTATGAACTCTGACTACCCCTCTGGGTGATGAGAGTAGGAGTTTGTAGAATAGAATCGATTTCTATTCACTTTTAAACTTGTTTTTAAATTATTTGTAAGCTACATATTTATTTTTGATTTTATAAATATTTTTTTGCAGATATTCTTATAATTACAATATGGGTGATCACTACTATATGAATCACTTACCATATGCACTTCTCATGTATATGAGCAAGGTAAGTGGGTCGCCGACGCGCACGGGCCCGGATATCCGCGCCCCGTTCGCGCTGTAACCGCCGCGTATCTCCATGTAGCATTCCGGCGGCTGCAACGTGAACACAACCGGATTGCCCGTAGCCACCCTAAAAAAATATTTTCTTAAAATATAACTTTATCGTTTTATTTCGTGCAACTAACATATTACACGTATACCCATTGTCACCAATTATCAATCGACTTCAAAGATGGAGGACGTTGACAATTCGTCTGCATGTATGAATCGATTTTGATGATTATTTCTTTACTTGGAAGTTGACGCAGTTGCTTCAATTCTGACATAGCATCAACATAAGAAAACCATTTAAGTCTTAAATTTGTATTAAGTATTTGCGCGACATGACGCCAACCGATGTCGATGGTTCATTTTTTATTAAAAAGGAAGTAATTCAAGGGTAGTTTGATGAGACTTTGGTAAGGTTTCTGATTATTATTATCATTCTATTTCTTATTTCCTACGATAATTTGGAAATACAAAGAGGGCGACTGCGCGTAAAACGTTTAACGTCTGATTCGATTTGTAGTCGGTTTTTTGATTTTACTCGTAAATATACATGATAAAGATTGACTGGTACAAAAGGTAATAATTACTTACTCTACTTCAAGAAAGGGAAACGTAACAGTCTTCCAGAAGTCGTATCCATACTCGCATGTGACCTTGAAGTGTTCGTCCAGCTCCTCTTCTATGAGCGGGTTGTATTGCACGGTGATGGTGTTCCACATCAGATTCTTCTGTACGAGAAATCTTATTCTTAAGTTGAAAAGTTGAAGCCTTAATAGCCTAATGGTTTAGGGTACAGTCTGCGATTCGAAAGGTCTTCGGTTCGACTACTGACATGAACCATTTCCTAAGACAAGCCTAAGCTTGTTTGGAATGGTTAATAAAAATTGTTAGTATCCTTATTTTGAAAAAAGAAAAACAAATACAGTTATAATCACGTACACGAACTATAGCGGTTCGACTTACGGCGACTCGACGACTGACGGTCGTGGATTCGACCACTTAGTCTGTTTTTTAAGTACAAAAACATCATTTTATAAAAAAAATTGTCCGGTATATAGCGCGTGAATAGGGTCCCTATTAGGTCGCAAATGTTGTAATGCGAGTTTTTTTATAAATGTAAAGAAAAAGTTGGGAATATCGCAAGTATGACTTGTTAGAAATAAAAGCTTACAGTGGGGTGTTTCTTTGTGTCGTCGTGTTGGCCGTTTCTCCCGAGAGTGCCGCAGCGGTTGAGCTGAATGTAGAACTCGTAATAGTCCCGCCCGGAGCCATTTATGTACATGCAGTCCGTGTCGTAGGAATATCCTGTTAAAATGGCAAGTATAATATATACATGTTATGAAAGGGAAGAACCCTATTATATTTTGGTGTTGCAGCTTGGTTTTGGATCCTTTGAGCATTTGTTTTTCTTATAATTATTGTTATTGATATAATTTATTTGCTTATTTGTGTGTTGAATTTCTATGTGTTGTAACTTGTCTAAGCAAATAAATGACATTACTATTGTAACATTGATATAAGATCAATTACCACCTTTTTACACACAAAATAGTTTTAGTAATTATAATAGGTACTGGTTTAGGATATGTGGCATTAGAGCGGAATGCCTCCCATTATTATTTTTACACGTGTTCTTGGTCTTCTTGTGTGCAGCCGGTAAATAAAAGTATCACAGAAAAATTAAGAATAATGAAATTATATTATAAAAGTTTGTTACATTAAAATATACAATTTGGAAAAATGTCTAGACAAAAAGTGTTAAGAAAAATGTTGACATGTGTCTTTTTATAATAAATTTTCTTATTCCAAATATAAATCATTTTAACGTCTAAAATACTTTTTGGTAATTGGCGAACGCAAGTCGCCACACTGGCAATTTGTCAACGACAAAATCATCAAAAGAATTAAACACAATTGTTTAATTGTTCATTTAAAAGATATTAAAAATAATTAATTTTTAATTTGTCATAACGTATTTAAATATCCCACGAGCAGACCACAATTCAATGTTATCTGCCACAGCGATACAAGGGTATTGTATTGTTTGAGATCCGCATATATTAGGCGCAGGTGCCGCTTTGATACAATATAAGGAGTCATTATAGCCTTATCAATTACCTACTGAATGGAATAATATACAAGATGTATCTATGATTCAATATATCGATGAATAAATATACTCAGCTACGTTCGCAATTTACTAAAAATTGCATTTTTTTGTACCACTATCATGAAATACGCTAACACGGTCTTCCTGTACTCTCTACAGCCACTGGCTTTACATAATTCGGAATTGGTGTGTGGGTATGCCTTACGTACGAGGATTTAAATAGCTCACCTTAAATAAACGTATCTATTGATGCGTTTCAACGTTTAAAACAAAGTTTTCAAAATACAAGTGATGACGTTTTCTCAAAATTATACGTCTTATAGCATTGTCGCAGAGGGAGGCAAACGTCTTTGCCGATGTTTTTCCTATGTTAAAGTTAGTCAGTAACATCATAGTTGTCGTAATCTGTTGTACAGGTCAGCTTCTACTGTTTTCCGATGGCGTATCAATTACACTAATACAATATTGCAATATTGTTCAATTTAGTTTTATAATCGCGGAAATAATAACGCTTATAAACTTGTATACAGTTACTATTAACGTAAACACACCATGATATCTATTTAAAACCAGTTTCAATGTTCTTATTGTGATAGATACTGTCCACAGAAATTAGAACAACAATCAAATAATATTAAAAAAAAATGTTCCCAATTTGGAAACGTTTCTTTCTACTAGTATGACAAATTACATTTATTAAGTAATTTACCCAGTTCCCCACTTCGTTAACATCACGTCAATCTTTCTAACTGTTGCAAACAAGGTACTACAGCGCTTATTCACGCATTTAACGGAAGTAGGCGGTGTAGTGCTTGCAATTATAAACTAACCTTTCACACTAGCTTTTTTTCATTATATTCATTTTATACAGTACATTGCTTTGATGTGAGGTGTTCTTGCACTGCGAGTACCTTTCATTGTACATCGACTTTCCAATTAAAGATACTGTTATTAGGTATAATATATAGAGCAGCAATAGCGTGCTGGCTCCGTCGGACTAACGATATGAACGTATTTCGAAAGTGTTCGAAATCCTTGATTTATAGTAAATTATTTTCAGCACTATTCGTCGATAAGAATTTGTTAAAACGCTTTAATGTAAATAGACAATAAGAACTGTTTCTTGCCAAAATAAAGAGAAAAAATGATGTAATTCTGGTGCCTACATTCTTCTTATACTATTACACAAAACTTACCAATATCAATCATTCTTCAACAAACAAACAAACAAACATTCTTTAATACAATTTTTAATAGTTCCTGCCTGTATATTCTTTGGAATCCACTTTGGAAACAAACATGGAACTTAATTGAAAGCGTTTTGGTTTCAATCAAGTTCCAAAGAAAGTTAAATTTCGAAGAAAAAGAATTCTCTAAATACGGTTAATGCATGACGGGGCTATAAGCGCATAAACAATTACATACGAATTGAAACCTGCTTCATTTTTGGATTCGGTTTAACAGATATAATTACCTGCTGAATAAACCAAGCCATTGAAGGATCCGTTGAAACCAACTCTGATCTTCATGAAGTCATCTTGACATTCAGCTTCGATATCTGTTAAAGAAATAAATAACTAATTAATTAATTGTAAAATTTCTACTTAAATTCAGTAACAGAGGAAATAAATGAACATCTAATATTTATACCCTAATTAAAACCATAACCATTTTTGCGACGAACCTACGTTGATTGACCGGCAAAGCTGACCGCGATAGTTTCACCGGATTTGAGAGTAAGCAGCCATGACTCGAACAGTAGCTTTTATCGAAAGACTATGGAGACATTAAAATAGCTAATTAGCTTTAAATATCACTTCGAGCGAGGGTAACGCTTTTTCTTTATTGCATCCTGGGAAAGATGGACCCTGTTGATACGCTCTAATCGTCAGTAGTTTAAAATCATAATTAACACGCGAAAATTTCCGTAAAAACAGTTCTATTTCGATTTGTAACATTCGTGTAATATCCTATGCTGTCATTAATTGATTATTAAATTAAGTTAAAACTAAATATAATAATGACAGGTTCCCTTGTATAAAATTATATTGTTGAAAGATAGAAACAAAACAAGAAATCAATTAGCGAAATTGAAATTTATGACTGGCTGGTTAGATGGTTGCTGCATTGCTTTAGTTTTGTTTTCGTCAGCCCTGTAGTTCTGGGCTCTCAAGAATAAGACTACGGTATCCCCTGCCTGTCGTAGAAGGCGACTAAAAGGGGCCTCGGGTTCACTGGGCGACAAGGGTGGGGGCCTTTGTCGTCCGCTAAGGTGGACCTGAGAAGAAGGCGACATCGGCTGGCCCGTGTCGCCTTGCACTGCGAGGGCACAGGGGAGGGAGTAACCTACCCCACGGGACTCTCCTTGAGCACAGTGCAGAGGGGCTCCGGTGCGTTCCACTGGAGATCCTGGAGCCCCTCGTCATGCACCGAGGAAAGGGCTACCGGGGAGGTTTTAGTGGGTAAAACCCCACATAACCACCGCCCTCCTTCCTTTATCTTTTGAAGATTTCCACCCCGTTATTTTAAAACGTATTTTATATTAAAAGTATTAAGTTAAAAATATTTGTGTTTATATTTTAATTTTACATTTAAGTGTTTAAAAATATGATAATATGAACAGCACTTTCCGAATTTTCGTATTTTTAGTGTTAACAAACAACAACACGACCAATGACCTCTAAGTTTCTCAGTCATAATATGGTTCCTATCTCTATATTTTCTCATATTCTATATTATATATTTAAGTCCCAGCACTAGTTAAAGCATCATTCCAATGATTACATTGTTCAACGCATAATGTTGTGCAAGTAACGGCATACATGCGTTTATGTCGATAAAACTGTTTCCGTTGTTTTCAACACTGGAGGGAGACACGCCTTGAAAAGGAAGACCCGAGAAAAATAAATTTTATGCGACAAATGATTGTCAAAGCGCCAGGAAATATGGAAATCTTATTAAATACTAACTTATATTGTTTAACTTAGAGTTTTTAAGTTCTGTCATTAGAAACACATATTAGAGACTGTGCGTGTTAATAATGTTCTAAAATAGTAATTTTATTTATGTTAGCAACTTTATTTTAATACATACATGAATGCAAATGATTTTCTATATGAAGCTTTTTATGCCAAATGTGAAGCTGAATCATTTTACACGTTTGGTTAAATACAATAAATGTTGTGAAAGTTATGTATTAAGAAAAACGTGCTTAAACCGGCTCAGCAATTTATCCACTACAGACATATCTTTCCTCTTTATAAAATTTATATTGCAATTGTAAAAGACACAATATATAAAATCTATCAAGCATTTAGCACTTAAAATAAAAGCGAGTACATTTATTTTATATAATATGCCATTGACCTGGAAGGGTAGGCAGTGATTACGGATATCAATTATATTCCGCTTATTGCACATTAATACATCTTCGCCTACATGTTTGTCGTATTCCAATATTCCTAACCGTCCAATCCGAGGTTACCCCTCACCGGGGGGACCCTTGTGTCGAGTTACTAGCAATAGAGGTTCAGGCTAAGCGACCTAAGAGCTATGCCACCTCTCAATTCGGTGAAGCAGTCAAGGCCAGCTTCTCTGGCCAATCTGTGTAGTTCGTCATAAAAAAAAATCCAATGTTCCTGACGCCACTCTTCATTACTGTGTAACCAAATTGTCAATATGAAATTACTAAATATGCAAAACATAGTTTTGATTCGATAACAGTCCAATTGTTCCAAAAGGGTACAATTTGGGAAATGTATTATCGTAGTTCCAACCCACGATTGACGTGGACCATCTAGCACAAGCTTAAACTCCCTTGTAATGTCAATAACATTTATAACAGAATTTGTTAGCATTCTTTTTTCAAAATAACTAGAGTACATACACTGCACGCGACTGCCGTTGGTTCGTTGTCTCCTGTACTCCCGCTCCCAAGCCGGTGGTTCCCTCCACGCCACCTCCGTAGCAGGGGACCGTGGCTTTATACTCACTGGTATATAACTGTTCTTATCCGCTACGTAGACCACCTAAAGAAAAAAGTTTATACATGAATGTACGTGTTAAAAGCGCAGCTGGTAGTTAAATCCTAAACTTAACTGTAGCTGATGTTTGGGCGAACATCCCACATGATTTTTAATTTCGTGGATCTTTGATCATGGATGTTTTCAAGTCCGTATGTCTCGTCCGTCTATTATCTTCCAACCGTTTAACGACGTCCTTCCGTCATACACCTAAACCCACAAGCCGGCTTCGCTCACACAAACGTTTTTAAACAAATTAGCGTCACAACATTGACCCAAAAATGTTTTCGAAAGTAAAACCGTTATTCAAATACTCTAAACGAAATAAAATTTGCCACCGCCGAATGCCACTGGCCGTTGGCGAAGATTGCGACCATTATCCGTAGAAGAAAAAGCATTCAAAACAAACTAACGAATTACCGAGAGTAATGCACCATTTCACAGTCACGACCCCTTGCGAGTTTTGCACAAAAAGTAATGGGCATTCGTAAGTGTGTCAGAGCGGTTCGCACGCCGCGGTCCGACCGCCGCCGCTGCACGCATTAGGGAATCGGGCCAATAATGATTTATTGTTCGGTGACTATTGCTTTGAGGCCACATTAAGTTAGGATACCGATTAACATCAGCTAATGAGTTATTTTCACATTAGAAGTTTCAATATTAATGGCTCGGTCCTCAAAACATCAGTCGTACAAACGCGCGATTTGACTATTGACGATAACCTGTAGAGCAATTATTACCTTATTTTGACTAAACAAAAGTGTTAGCATTATTTTACATAGTTATAATAATCGAAAAGCAAGTGTTTAAAATTTAATTTGAACGCGTCAAAAATGATTTGATTTATAATTCTTAAAGATTTAACTTAGACAGGTTGAACAGAGCAACCGCCTTCTGTCTTTTCCCCAATTGTGACATGGTTTAGTGTATCGCAATATTTACGATCGGACGTTGGTGATATATTAATCGCCGATCCTTACGATAAATCTAGAGATAGTTTAACAGTACCTTTAAGTCGCTCTTCTATACTAAATTTTGTTTATAAATCCATTAGTACGCATGCGTTAACCTGTAATCTTACCATGACTAATAATAAATAAACAAACGTTCTTTAAGACTAATTCCTCTATATAGTTATTACGGCAGTAGACTATCTGCACGTTATGATAGAAATCAATTTAAATATTTGACGAATACCACATTAACCTCAGCCAACTGTAACTATAATTGAAACGAAGAGGTAATTACAATTTCATGGGAAGGGCGAGGCAGCGCCAGTGTTGACGGAGTGCTTCTATGTGGGGCGGGTAATGCGTCGTTCATGGTTTACGAGCAATGTGAGTCAAAGAACAGCTAGTTCACGGCGGCGGGTCAGATAGGTATCACAACACATGGTCCGACGACCTCAACACTACCATCTCACATTCTCACGAACTCCACCAAGCCGTGGTCATATGTTAATTGTTACTTGAGGAACACACTTCTGGGGACGGTAAATACGAATGCTCAGGTCACTAGGCTTGCATTTCTTTATCGACGTCTAAAAAGAGGAGGTTCTGTATTTTTGTATGTGAGAAAACCATATAAATCTTAAATTTGGATTAAGTATGTGCGCGATAAATGTACTAATAGCACAATATCCCGGTAACCGACTTCGATGATTTTTTATTGGAAAGGATGTACTTCAAGGTCAGTTTAATGAGAGTTTGGTTAAGTTCAGAATAATTCTATTTCGTAATATTCCTACGTTTATTCAGAAATACAAAGAAGTCGGATTTGAAGTCTATTTTTGTTTTTACTCGTAAATATACTCGATTTACTCCCGGAGCGGGATTTTGCCACTTGTTGGGACATTATACTTTTGTTGAACATTTACTATAGAATTTGCAACTGTACGATACTCATCGATGTAACCCCCTCACCGTGGTCTGGTGTTATTGTGTCTAACATTGCACAAGCTTCGGTAGCCCATCGAGGCCTCTTGTTAAGCCGCGTACACGCAAGGAAATTAAGCAATCAATGTTCCGACGGGAAACAATGTCTCTCTTATAACATCATGAATGGAGTTGAAATAGAGCAGAGCATTCACATTGACCTGCATTGAGTAAATACGATATAAATTAGAATTTTGTACATCGGTGAAATATTGGTTACGAAGCTACTAGGCGAAGTTAATGCTATGTAGAATTTTCTTCCACCAAACCTTAAGTATGCAGAAGATGAGCTCATAACCAAGAAAATATATCTCGCCAGGAAGGGATTCTACAATGACAAGTGTGATCACATGGAATACCTTTTGAGTAAGCACGACAGTTTTAATCTTCACAAAGGGGTTAAAGAGTTGGCGGGTCTGAAGAAAAAATCTAACTACAACGTACAGTGCGAATACCAAGGCAAACTCCTGGTCGACCAGGAGAGTAAGAAGCGTACATGGAGCGACTACACAGTACAAATGTTTGCGGACAGTTCTAGAAGTATTGGTGATTTACGCACGGATAGGACTGCACCATCAATATTGACGTCTGAGGTTAAGCAAGCATTAAGCGCAGCTAAATCAAGAAAAGCACTAACTTGATTGTTATAAATCTTATTCTGATTTATCAGAACATTCGTTTAAAAAAAATTGGTTTAGTATCAAAGTTAAAAATGGGTAGGCTTCAAAATTTCTCTCTACCCCAAATGTGTGACTTGAGACCTTATAGTATAAAAAGTGACCTTAAAACACCAACGCCAAAAAACGTGCGTTTGATAAACGTTCTAAACTGTGACAAATCGTGTTCAGTTTAAATCTCCCGACGACAATTGTCGAAACTTTTTCCATCCATTCGGATCAAGTGGCAGCGAATTGGTAAGTATTATAAAGAAATCTTTCACCCATTTCCCTGTAATTGTGCGGCAAGATTCACTTTATATACCGCACTCAGTGCATTCTTATAAAAACCACAGATTACAGAGAACACATTTTTTTTTCTTTTTAAAAAGTGAGAGTATGGCCAACGTAATGAGAGCAGTAGTTCATGTAGCGTCGGACAATTTATGACACCAATATGGTTGACAAAAAAATTTGTTCACATTTAATTAAATTAGATTTCTTTTAGGAAAAAAAGTAGAAATATCTCTTATGTCCATTTAATACTAACGATATAGACATAGTGATTGATCATAGTCCGCTATGTCCCAAGCTTTAAGTAACTTGTATGTGACGAGGCATTTTGAGGCCTATAAGCAAATGATTTTGTTTAATAATGTGATGAAACTCGAGCAGTTATCTCATGAACCATCTCTAAACAAATGTACAATACAATTTGTTTATAACTAAGTTCTGTAGAACTAATATCGGATTATCCACACCAATCAATATTGTGTCTAAAAGATATAACGAATTTTCTAATTAAAAACTGATATCGATATGGATTCTTTAACAATTTAAAAAACAAAACATTTTTATAGAGTTAATCGCACCAACTAAAGAGCTGTTATCGTAGTTAAGTATTTACTGTTACTTCTTTTTTAATGTTAAGTTAGCCTACCTACCTAGTGTAATATGTCAGCCCTGCCTATCGTAAAGACGACTAAAAGGGGCCTCGGGTTCACTGGGCGTCAAGGGTGGGGGCGTCTGTCGTCCACCAATGTGGACCCGGGAAGAAGGCGACATCGGCTGGCCCGTGTCGCCTGGCACTGCGAGGGCACAGGGGGGAGGGATTAACCTCCCCCCGGGACGTGCTCTCCGAGAGCACAGTGCAGAGAGACTCTGGTGCGTTCCACTGGAGATCGCGGAGGCGCTCACCATGCACCGAGGAAGGGCCACCAAGGGCAAGGGGTTTTAGTGGGTAAGAACCCCACATAACCCCGCCTACCCCGCAGATAATATGATGATATATAAAAATATCGTTCAGAACATATTACGTTGGCTTCCTATTAAGTAATAAATAAACAAATTCACGCATTACACTGGGTTTAAGGCACGTCCCAAGTATTTTCACCTAGGCCTTCACTTTGCTGAAACAGCACGAAACGCGTTTTATCATTCTTTTTAAGTTCATTTCTACGACGGCGAATGGGGAACTCGTTCTTAGGTTGAGTTTTTAAAGGATTAATCAATAAACAATGGACGAATTTTATTAATGAAAATTGCATTATTATAAAATTTATACAAAGGCGAGCTTAAATGTATGTATTCTTACAAAAGCATCTTACGGCTAGAAGAGTGGGATGTACATATATAAGTATGCATTGTTTGCAAAGCAGTGGCCATAAGGCGTACAGTCTACTCAAGGTCGAATTATGTATGCACATCGAGAGTGAAATCACATGAATCTCAGCGTAATACGTACGGGTCAGTTATGTTTACGTTTTCTTTTACGAGTCGAAAGTTCAATTCATTACAAACTTATCTCAGCCCAAGTCACTGAATTTTTACTATGACAACCAACTTACTACAATTCAACTATCCTAGTGCCATAAATCTGTGAATTACGAAATACATTGATCGATTATTACATTGACAGGATTAAAAATTTTTTGTAAGTATTTTATTATTATCGTTTCTGTTTCAGCCCACACCGATCCTATTAAATAAAGACAAAAGTTTTCTATGTTCATCTAATGTCATATTATTTTATGTATATTATATTATATTGTTTTATGTGTATAATATTATGTTACGAATGAATACTTATACTACTTTTTACACGTGTCACTTGTTATGTCAAGTTGTTAATAAGATTAAGTTATGCAATATTGTGCGAACTATCACAATCTCACAGAATACAAGTTTTTTTTTAAATAAAAAAAGTGTCTGTCGACACATAGAGGCAACACTAAGTACTAAAATTTAAATTTATGAAAAATACTGTATTATCCAAGTTTACGTAAGATATCCTTTTTCGTTTAAGTTTATGTTTTTTAATGAAATATATATATTAATAAAAATATTTTATTTTAAAGATATTCAATTGTCTATCGTGCACAACTTATTTCAGTTAGCTAGCGTCTTTATCTTCCGATTTAAGCAAACATTCTTAACCGAGCCATTATTTTAGCTCACGGCTACATAATTAGGTAGAAATAAAAACTGTTTAGAATGAAATTCGATGTCATTTTTTGATATGAATATAAAATGCAGAATACAAATAATAAAATGAGAGTAAGAACTTACTGGGTCTTGCTCACTGCCGTCTGATTTAAGAGCTTCTCTAGTCTCATTCTGTAAAAATAAAATAGATTTCTTAATTATTGTTATCAATCGTATAATAAACATATGCGGAGATACCGTAAATCATTATTAATTTCATATGTAATAATCAAGTCAGAAGTTGACGACTATAAAACAAAAAACATAAACTCCCAATTCTGTACTAATAATTGAGAAGGTGGTATCTTTGTTATCACAGGCAATAGTACTAATGACACCTTTGATGATGGGGCGGGAAGAAAATCGATCCTGATTAAAAAAATCATTTGTTTAAAAAACAAAAACACAAAATAAATTTTTTTGTTTCACAGCTGTTTTTTTAGTGAAGTTTTTATAAAACTATCGTTTGTTTTTAAACATAATGGAGCGTAAATAATGCTGATAAAACGTTTTTAAAAATATGATTTTTTTAAATCAGGATCGACTTTTTTTCCATCCCATCATCAAATATGTCATTGGTACTATCGTCTGTCTTCGTTTTCGGAAGCAGTCTCCTAATACCCCGTGTATAATAAACGAACATTTAAATTATAAATATATCATACCAAACGTTCTTTACTTAGTTTCATAAGTTATTGCAATAGTCTTAAATTACCTTTATGGTAGCCGTGACAGATATCCCGGGTGGATCATCTCCTGAACCCTCGTGCAGCTCAGATGATGCCGATATTAGGTTGGCCTCAGTGGACAACTCTGCGGACTCCGACGACACGTCTGAGTACGGTGAGGAGTTGGTATGCTGTTGGTGTAAAATGTTCTCCTTATATAAACTTCGAGATTCATAACAATCTAAGTTAGACATTCAAGTGACAATAGCCTTTAAAGTTCAGGGTACGGTTTGCGATACATAAAGTCGTATAGGTACCATTCGACTACAAACGTGAACCTCATTGCTAAAACGCTGAGCTAAGCATTGAGCTTAGTTGATACAGTTAACAAGAATATTAGTAATATTTTTGTGAAAAAAATATTGTCTGCCGTTAATTTAGTCCGTTATTTTTCGTTTCCGTTTATTTTTCTCATTATGTATAGTATGTAATGACTCCGATATTTACGCGAATTGTACTTATTGAATAAAACTATTAATACGGACTTTATCGCATTTTAATCTTATTTAATAAAAGTAGTATTGCGCGCGCACGTCTTTAGGTAGTCCCGGGCACCGCTGAAAATCAACGCTGTCGCATCCTTGTGTTCTGCATTTTCTGTTCCGTTGTGACGTTCCGTAATGCGCTTTATCATTCATGTCATTCATACCGTATTTTTATTTAACATGAGGTAGAATCGTGTTTGAGTACTTAGAAAGTATAAAAAATTTAAATTCCAAAGTTTGCAACAGTTACACTTAGTCATAGTGTTAGTGTTCATAGTATTATATACTGTATGTAAAAGAGTATACTGTGTCGTAGTTAATTCATTTTAATAATTCGCCTCACCCACTTGTTATTATTTCATTGATAAAATATCGTCACACACCCCTTCTTCTTTCATTCTTATACGTCCAAGCAACGAACTTATACGATGAATAAGTCACTCTGTATACTTACTCTTACGGAGAAAAGGAGACTGCATACTAGGATCAATCTGAAATGAAACAATATCAATATTACATAATGGTACAGGATGTTCATATTTTTATACTAGTAGTTTATATCATAGTTTAACTTGGCAATATTGGCGCAATGGCTAAGCGAACAGACTTACGATCTCATTCGTAGTATTCGGTCGAGGGTTCGAATCCTAACCGCATTGTAAAAATGCGTTTTTATTGAAAAAATTCTTACAAAACATGATCCCTATCTAAAATTTGTACCCAGTGTACTATGTGTGGCTCACTCGTTGTGGGGGGCCTCGGGTTCACTGGGCGACAAGGATGGGGGCCTGAGTCGTCCACCAAAGTGGACCCGGGAAGAAGGCGACATCGGCTGGCCCGTGTCGCCTTGCGATGCGAGGGCACAGGGGGGGAGGGAGTAACCTCCCCTCCCTGGACGTGCTCTCCTTGAGCACAGTGCAGAGGGGTTCCGGTGCGTTCCACTGGAGATCCCGGATCCCCTCGTCATGCACCGAGGAAAGGGTCACCGGGGAGGTTTTCCTCCCCGTAAACAAAAAAAAAAAGATAAGATTGCTGAAAACACGGTATCAATTGATGTTATATATATCATTACAAACAAGCCGACATGTTTCACTTAATGTATTTAAGCATGCCAATTAAAATTGATGACAATAATTATGAATTATACAAGTCAACATTTCAGTCATATTGTTGGGCAATAAATTATATTCATTCATTCATTCATTCATTGTTTCAGTCAAAATTAAACAAGTAAAAAAAGTCTTTTTTTACATGCTTCAAATGCCAACCGGCTTGAACCGTCGATAGATTGCTATTTCTGTCCTCTCCGCTAAAGATAGCAAACTGATTGAGCCAAAGAAGCTATCATAATCTTTAAACTAATTCGTTAATATTATTCTTAATAATCGTATTCTTTGACAGCCCCTTATAGAGATTTTACCGCGATTCATTACTGTTATTGAATTACCGACGTTTCGAATACGTTATAGACGTCAAAGTCATGGGAGGAACTAAGGCGTTTGACATCCTTGTTACTATTGTTGTAAGTTACCATCTGATCTCATTTTAGTGTCAATTTTATCCGATACACACAGAATGAGCTCACATCATCATGAAAGTTCACCGTCGTGTACTTGAGATTAGATTTAATTTAGTTTATTCAATGAGTGGTCGCATAAATATAGAAGTCAGTATATATTGTTAATGTCAACAATTACTTCTTCATAAATTTATTTTTAAGAGCGAACTCTTTTATAGAAATATCGAAAGTTCGTAGCATGTCCATTGATTATTGCTCAAGCACAGCTCACACACACAACTAAACGGACTCGAGCTCGTGATGCTACTTACTATACAAAGTATTGTTCAATCAGAAACAGAGCTTCTACATAATCAAGGGGTCAAAAGACACGGCAGGGTAATGACAGGGCAGTGGATTGATCTAGAGAAACAATATCGCAATCAATTACCTTATAACTTCGACTCCGTTCTATGAAATTATTTGATCGCGTGCAGTAGCGATGTAAACAATGTAATTCAATTTCGCATCCTCCTTTATTTTGTATCATTATTGCTGCTATGAAATTATTAGCAATCAACATTTAACCAAAAAGAAAAAAAAAACTTTGATTTCTTTAATAGATTCTATAGAGTAAAGTTATCAAGTAATGATATTTGTATAAACCCAACTCAGCACTCAACAATCAAGCACAATTGAAAAGCTTAGCAATCAAATAAACCAAGTAATAACCAAGTTATCCCTTACATTTTAGCAAGACATTTGATGGATAAAATCCTTCTTTCAAAAAACGGTAATCAGTAATTTACGTGAAATACTGATTTTCGTTGTTCACAAGTTTAACATGTAATTCATAGGGTCCTTTTACCAATCAATGAATCACGTTCATATCTTCCTTTCTATTCTATTTGGCATAAATAAAAACTATAAACAAGCTTTTCACGATCGTATGGATATAATTGTTTAGTAGAAATAATACCATGTCGTCTAAATCCACTTCGTAATCATGTTATGATGCATATGGCTCGGGTTCCTGATGAATTCATCGGGAGCCTGCTTCCCCAGTTTCCCAATCGAACCACCCAACCACCAGGCTATCGAGATAAAATAAATTGTCAATTTCATCCATTAGTTACTAAACGCGAATGTAATCAGAAAACCGTACCGATTGCGCACTAACAAAAACTCCAACTTACCTGATATAATGTCACGATTAAAGCCATTTACCCGGGCAAATTTTTCTCTACACTCGAACCATATAATTTAGAGACGTCGGAGTTTGATTTAATTTCCAGCTCCATTAAGCTTATATTCAGTTCAGTCATATTTCAAAGTCAGCGACCTGACGCAACCACCAGACCGTATCCGCCGACCTTCGCATCCTTTGCTCAGATTATTCGATCATCGTTAGAAGAAATTAGCAAATCATTATGGAACGTCAGGTAAACGAACTTTATGATTTTGAGTAAAAAATTAAGTTGTTTTAGTCCAAATAGGATCGACAGGATCATATAAAGAACGTAATCATTTTAGAACAATCAAGATTCTAGATTCAAAGTCATTGCTAAAACGTTAGTAACCCCTACTTTTCGTCTGAGCCCAGGCTAATACGTTATTGAAGTCATCGTAGCTCCCAGAAGAATCCCAGCAAGCTATGTTACCGGCTCTCTTAAGGAATAAAAACTTATGTCCTATATATTACGATTTGCGGTAATAGAGTTTTAGAGACTCGTAGTCGTATTGACTTAAAATATACACTTGATCTGTATATAGTACTTAATTTGAATCATTTTGTAAAAAAATGTCTGTCAAAATTTTTTGATTCTCAACAATTCTTAAAGAGGGACATTGCTAAAGAGCTAGTGAAAGCGATTTCCGATCGTCTGTTTAATTTTTTTTTCCAAATGAATTAGCATTTTGAATCGCTGTTAAATAACTGTAAATAGTAAGCTGTGAAAAAACGACTTTGTTTTTTATACGACACACGTGGTCGCATGTTAGACGAATACACCCACGTGTTTGTTAATGTAAAATTCACTTTTACCTTTTGTAAATAAGCTTATGTCTATTTTATTGAATTTTTTTAATGATGCAAACAAAACCCCGTGTATTGACTGTTGACGTTATCTGATATAATTTCATAGTAATAAAAAATATTTATTATATATTAATATAATGTGTAATAAGGATTCAGTAAACTATTAATATTAATATAGATGAAGTCGTGTTGCTGTCGACCCGGACACTAACCTACCACGGTTTTTTCTGAACTCTGACCAACCGTTAATTGAGATTGCATTTAATTGCCACCGGATTTTGTGAATCATTCGTCAGCTCAATTATCGTCGGCACACGGGTTCGTGATCGAGTTTCCAACGAACCAGTCCGTTACTCGTGCAAATCCAGCAATCGATATGGCGTAATTTTCAATTCGTAATCGCCGACAGTATTGTTCATCGGTTACGTGCGGTCGGATTAAGAAGGTAAAAAAAGTTTTTACGACCATTTAAAGCCCAGCGGAGTACAGATAGCTCTCACATTCTGCTTTTCACTAAGTTTATTAGGTTCCAAATGTGATAGGAGTAAGCCCAAGCAACGGGCACAATATTTTTGCAAGTGACTTATTTTACTTAAAACCGAACACGGTGATTAATGGTACAAGCCGACTGGGAATTAAACTTGGGGCCGTAAAATCGTAAGTGTACGTGGGATAGGATAACCTAATATGCTTTTGTTGATTTGGTGTATATTGAACATCGACTGCTGTTTCTATCTACCCTAGTAATATAAACATTCTGATTTACTATGAATATTATTCAACGTTTGATGTAACAGTTTAATTTTGTATATTTTGAAGTGACAAAATAGTTTAATTGCTGAAAATATTATCGTGAAAATTTTTTTATTTAGAAAATTTATTTATCTTACGAATTTGTAATTTTATTAATTAAATTACAACAGGGAAGAAAAGTCAAATAAGTAAAACTCTAAGCGTTCGTTCGTACTTTTTGATGACATTGAATGATATTGGGGGAAACAGAGCGCGTCTGAATAAACTGTGGCGCCGCTTCAAGCTTCGCACAATTTCGTTTGCTTTAAAAAATATATAATTGTTTGTACGTTTCAAATCTAAGATATACTAACTACTAGTGCTGACTTCGACCCTAGCGATTACAATGATATACGACTCCAAGTGATAAGAGAGCCCAACAGCCAAAAACATCAAAGCAATTATAGCTTCTTTTAAGTTAAACAGTTAAATAAAATGAATAAATTCTTACTCTTATCCCAAGCAAAGTAAATAAAGCCAGAAATTACTAAGCTCATTAGGTCCTACATATCATCGGCGGTGAGTCCAGCGCCATATAGCTATTGATTATTTTGTATGTAAGAAAGCAAAAAGCGGAAAATAAGACCATCAGTGGAATGCTTAGCCAGTAGGCTTTAACTGTCGGTTATGTTAAATCAATTACTAGTAAAATGTATGTATAGATCTAATATTGTATATTATATTTAAATTCAAACTTAAGTACGCCTAAAATAGTACCGTAGTAAAAAGTAACAATAAAATGTCTAACGGTGACATTGCAGCGTGCGCTCGTTTAAGTCTTTTGTTCTACGTCGATTACGTGGCGTCGCCACCGTTTTAGTGGACCTCGGTGTTTCTGCTTTTGTTCGAATATAGTTAAGAATGCTCTTTTAATAGGTTTATTTTCGAATACCCATCGGCACTTCGGTATTTATAGGGCAACTGCGTAAATATGTGTTAATTGGAACTTAGAACTTTTGTATAAAAAGTTGTAAGTGATTTTCGTGATGACCTCCAATCCTACTTCAACCTCACCGATGCCTATTGTTGTAATTTTTTATATGAAAACCTCAATGATTATTTTTTTTATTGTTAATAAATGATCCTTGCAATTATGTCCTATTAAGGAGTTATTCACGTGGATATTGTAATCAACGAGTAATAAAATAAAAATATTGATGGATTGATATTTGTTATAATTCAAAGATTTTTGAGACATTAATTATGTATTAAATAATTTTTTAAAATAAATAAGCTTTAAATGCGTTTATTTCAATTCGATAGCAGATTAGGTTTATCTTTACTTTCCGTAATAAAACATGTCAACTTATTGCTTCACATTACTAATAGAAATCGGAAAGCTCTAATATATAATACTTCAAAAATTAAAATAACAGAAACCGAAAAACCTAGTACGACAGATAGATTGTACATCAAGCTCTCTCGTCCCGTTCACACACAGACATTAATTTGTCTGTTTTTGCTACGAACTTGCTAAGTAAAGACACAAACATATTACCGAATGATTAGATGAATTGTTTCTTGGATCCTATAAACGCAATGATGTGTATTTCAGATAGACCACTAAAATGACAAAAGATTCGTTTAAAAGAAGCTCCAAAAAACTACTCTGAATATTAGAGATAAGATTATAAAAGCTTTTATAATTTTTACTCTATTTCAAAATCAAATCAAAATTTATACATTTCAAACAACAATGTAAATATTTACACTACTACTATCTGTATTTTATAAAATTCTGTTTTTCTTAAATGTTTGCCATCTTCAAAAAAAATAGCCTAACATATATCGAGAGACATTAGACAAGAAAGGAAACAGTAACACGTGAATCTATCCGTGTCCGGCATACGAGGACGATCCCGGTCTGTAAGTGATCTAGATGGTATGTTGCTTGTACCTCCCGTGGGAACTCGGTCCGCTGCCATTGCGGAATGTTATGCTTATCACTTTTTTGTTTATCGTTCCGTCGATTGGTGCATTATAAGTCTCTTGCAGCCAACGGCATTTTATTGGTAATTGGAGTATAACAGTTAATCTAAAGAAATAATGACACTATACCTTTTGGTCAATATAAGAAAATAATTAATTCCCAGAATACTTTTTGACTTTTACTGTATAATAACACTCGCACTAAAGTTAAAAGATTTACGTAATAATTTTAAATTTGATATTTTACCAGATATATAAAGACGCCTACAATTTTGCGTCGGCATTAATATTGCATGATTGACTACGTGCGATCTGTGAAACGTAGGTCTTGGTTAGGAATGGTTGGAGTCATTTGTTAACATTTTAGAAACCCAATGCAGATATATTTAAAGTTAAGGTATATATAACTCTCAGCCCTGTAGTTCTGGGCTCTCAAGAATAAGACTACGATATCCCCTGCCTATCGTAGAAGGCGACTAAAAGGGGCCTGGGGTTCACTGGGCGACAAGGGTGGGGGCTTTTGTCGTCCGGTAGAAACGGGAAGAAGGCGACATCGGCTGGCCCGTGTCGCCTTGCACTGCGAGGGCACAGGGGAGGGAGTAACATCCCCGGGACGTGCTTTCCTTGAGCACAGTGCGTGAGTCCATCGTCGTGCACCGAGGAAAGGGCCACCGGGGAGGTTTTAGTGGATAAAACCCCACAAAACCGCCGCCTTCCCCAGAAGGCGGGGTATCTTTGAAGATTTCTTCCGCGTTAAAAATATATATATATATAAATCTGCGTTGCCCCTAATGGGTGATAAGGGGAACAAATCTATCTTACAAGTGCTCGGGGATGATGGAACATGTCACGAGGAAATGCATGCATCCTGCAGCCCCTAAACTCTCTTTACAGAGGGGTTGAGACCTACACTGGGACACAGATATAGTAATACTTTACTTTACTTAACTAGTATCCCTTTTTTATTCATTTTCCCATAAAAAATTAAGTTAAGTCATATTTTTTCCGAAAAACAGAACCGAATAACGAATATGAAGATCCAGGATTTCTTTTAAGGGGCAAATAGTCCTTTTACTGTGCACCGGAGATTAAGCGAAGAATAGTGATGGCTAAAGATGCAATGACACGTCTGCAAAGTATCTGTAAAAATCGAGGTATAAGCAATAGAACAAAGGCTCGATTAGTTAGAGCATTAATATTCCCAATCTTTCTGTATGGAGTCGAGACATGGACAATTCGAGCAAGAGAAAAACAGAGAATAGATGCATTCGAGATGTGGTGCTGGAGGCGAATGCGACGAATACCGTGGACTGCCAAGCGCACAAATGTATCTATTCTCTCCCAGCTCGCCATAAAGACCAGATTGTCCACTACATGTCTACAGCGCGTACTGTCATATTTCGGGCATATAATGCGTAGAGGGGATGGCAACCTTGAAAAGCTGGTCATCGTTGGCAATAAAGAAGGCAAGAGAACAAGAGGCCGGTCGCCAACACGATGGTCTGACCAAGTAAAAGGTGCCATCTCCTCTCCTTATCTCTACCAGCTGGTGAGGGCTGCCTCGGACCGAAACCGATGGAGGCAGATTGTTCATTTGAGGGGCTCTAGTGACCACGATCCTCAGAAATGAGGGAACGATAAAGAAGAGAGTCTTTTTACATAATTAAAGTTCGTAATTACTGCCAACACCTATGGGCGTGATTGTACATGTGTTTACGTTATAGAACGTCTGACATGCACTTAGCGTGCGTATCCGCTGTGACCTCGCGCCGTTTCCGCCGCATCTTCAATCCCGTCGGCCTTATTACTACTTCCTAATACATGGAAGTAATAAGGATGTTCATTTTAATAATTATGAACACTAACGCAACATTTTAATATTCGCCGGTTTTATTATAATAACATCAGTTAAATGTTATTATAGAGCTCGGCGTTTGCCAGTGGTTAAATCTGACTAGTGGCCACGCGTTCGACCTACAGTTTCTTTCGGGTTTCGAACCCATCAGAGCTGTAGTGGCTTAACTAATTTTTGAGCACAATAAAATTAACCTACCTATAAAATATGATACCTTGGCTTGGTTTCATTTACGGATAAAACAAACTGGCTATTGACTATAAATTACACTGCATAGATTACATATAAAATACTCTGCCGTCCTAAAGAAATAAACCCTAACCTACCCCATTAGGACACACAGATCAATCGCCAGCCATTTTAAGATCGGAATTATTAGGATTAGATATGTCTATATGTCTAACAGGGGTTTAGCCCATGGTATATAATTAACATGTAAAGGTAGGCATTTATTCTTGTCAGTGGAAGACTTGGTAGGAACGATAGGAGGGTATAATGTAAGAATCAAAGTCTTTGTTGAAATCTATCCTACATCTAACTTCATGAATTTGAAAATATTAGTACAGGTAATAGAGAGAGTGCAGGGGTATCCTAAAGAAGTTTTTTTTTATTTTTTTATTCCTGTAAACTAGCGCTTGACCATGATCCCACCTGTTGTTAAGTGGTGATATAGTCGAAAGATGGTACGCGCTAGTTTAGTAAGTGCCTATTCACTCTACTCTTGAAGGCTCCCACAGCGTACTTGGACGGAAAGACTAACGCCGACAACTTATTCCACTCCTTTGCTGTACGCACGATGAATGATGACTCAAATCGCTTCGTTCGGGTGGAGACCCGCCGAGTGTCTAAACGTCCGAAGGTAGAATGGCGTCTACAGTATAAACGTTACTATTCCTTACCTCATAACAATTCTATTAATTCACGTCTGTCCCAGAGCATAGTATCCTAAGACTCTCTTGTTAAATCGTATTGATACGAATAGATAATGCAATAAAATGCAGTCTGACTCTAAATATTAGTTCAAGAATTTTACAACGACAATAGATATTTAGTAACAATAAAAAAACTCAGTATAATCGATGCGGTTGACCGCTAATGTTATCTTAAATTTTATTTTGATGTTGATTACGAAAATACATGCCAAATATGACAGTTGCCAGTCCGCTGTTTACCCCGATTAGGTAAATATTTTTAACATTACATTTTTGAATGTTCATTTGAATGGCAGCCGTATCATTTTTAAACTTAAAGAATATAAAAAATTACCTCTACGTGGCTATTAACACAAATATTTTAGTACTATCTCCTTCATCGTATTCTTCATTTCTGAAGGTCGTGCTTATCCTGAAGCGCTTTCACCGAGACGTCGACGAGCGTGGAAGCAGCTCGTCGTTAGTACTATAATATTATTTTATTAACAATGAACTATGTATTTATTTTTAAAATCTATGTTTTCGTGGCTGTTGGGTTGTAATTTAAATCATTTGGTAATTTCGCGCGGTCAGCCAATTCGCTTTAGTAAATATAGCATACATCGAAAAGTTTTTAGCCGTACTGAGAATAAAGAGGGTGCATATTGATGACAATGACCTGTATTATTTTACTTTTCACACTTAATCTATAAATTAATATGAATATTAAAAATGACAAATTAAATGCTGTTAGCATAAATTACTATTAATACGTAATTACTTGAAGTGTTAATTATTAGAAGCGATTATTAGATTTTTTATTGTATTGACTGTTAAAAAAATTGTTTATCGAAATATAATATAAAAATATTAGGAATATAAAATATGTTTATTTATTACAATTTGTTATAGTGCAGCAAGTGATTTTTAACAAACCGAAAAAATTGGAACATAAATAGAATAAGCTAGCTGGTATTAGAACCACTGACAATGAAAATCTGTTGGGCCTTCCACCACTTAAACAACAGTCAGTAGTAACAGCCATGCAAGACCTGGTAATCCGATCAATTACTCCACAGTCCAGTCACGTCCACCGATTCGCGTCATCGTTCTTCGAACCATAATAATCGCTGAAGTGTTCAGTCTATTGATTTTGTTTTGACGCCTATTAATGTTTATTATACACGAGTGACTTTCCCAAATAATGTTATCAGTCGAGCGCTATGCACGATCGCCTGCTAGGGTCAGATGAGATGAGGCAATGCGCGGCGGGGTACCCGCTGTTACAGCGTCGGTATACTAGGATAAATGAAACAATGACAATAAACTTTAACATAGATTAAGAGAAGTTGTACATCGATGTCATGCCGAAAGATTATTAACGGAATGACCGACGCTGATTGGTCAGGAGTCCAAATTAATGACGGAATTAATTTGAGTGCTATAATATCTATAGGAGTAAGTCAGCGCAAGGGTCCACAAAAAGGAGCATCGGGTTGTCAGATTGGTTGGTCCTAGTAGGATTACTAAGAGAGGAAATTGACCAAAGAATCCATTAAAAGGAGAGAAATATTTTTATTTATTGGTGACATGACGAGTATACGTAACGAAAGAGCACGTTAAATAAGTAGGCTTAAAACATAAAATATAAAAGATTACGAGCAGTTTTCACCTAAAAAAAGTATCTCCATATTTTTTTTGCATGCACACTGCTTTTTTATTCTATGAAACCAAAAAACGGTAAATTCATTAGAATAGAATAGAATAAATAAACTTGCGTAAACGCAATACGTAAATACGTAAACATTCGCATTTGTCAAGGCAAATCTCGTAAATTTTAACAATGATCAAAGGCATACATAAAAATCGCCGGAGAAAACATAAAGTACCGGAACAAAAAAGATCTTTGATTGTATTAATTTTAGAGTTTATATATTTGTTCGGAAGTTAAGGAAACAATCGACGCAGTTTACTCTGCTGAAGCGTAGCGGGGTCACAGAACTAGTACAAACAATTTGACGCTGAAACTTCACACCTTTTAATCAACGACCTGACCGCCGCACTCTGTCCTTATTCTCAAGAAATACTTTCTTCGGATTTTTTTATTAATTATATAATTTCGTTTTTTAACCTTCCTTGTAAGCACAAAATATATAACCTTTTTGACTGATTGCCGATTGCCTGAAGGTTTTTAACGAACAGCCTGGACCTCTACTATTAGAAGCAATTGAAGCAGAAGGGTCCCGGTAAGTGACCCTCGGTTGGGTTCGTTACTCGACGATAGTATTCTAATTTTAAGCGTCAATAGCCTAATGGTTTAGGGTACGGTCTGCGAATCGTAGCGCCGTGGTAGCTCAGTGTCCAGGCGGTTGGCTCTTGTTGCATAGTACGCTAGCAACCCGAGTTCGATCCTCGGTGCCGGCACCAATAAATTTGCTGTTGCAATTTTATGTGCTGATTATCCACGCGGATTATCGGCGGTGAAGGAAAACATCGTGAGGAAACCTACATGTCTTAGAAAAATTTCTAAGGCATGTGAAGTCTACCAATCCGCACTAGGGCCGCGTGGTGGACTATGCCCTTATACTCTCTTTACAGAGAAGGCCTGTGCCCAGCAGTGGGACGTATATATTATATATATATAAAGGCTGTAACTAACTGCGAATCGTAAGGTCGTGGGTTCGAATCCACCACTCGACTATTGCCGTGAACCATGTCCTAGCACAAGCTTAAGCTTAGTTGGAATGGTTAACAAGATTGTTAGTAATATTTCAGAAAAAAAAAAGAAATATTGCTAGCTTTATTTAAAAAAAAATTAAAGGTTGCTCTGGATAGAAGAACCACGGTTCAATGAATAAATTGAATTAAATACTAGCTATATACCATAGCTACTTAACTATGTCAACTATAGAAGATTATATTTCTAAAAAAAATATTTAGAAATATGAAATGTTTTTAGGGTACGGTCTTAAAACGGAGGGTCGAAGTTTCGAATCTACCATTCGACTATTGATCATGTGAACCATCTTCTAGCACAAGCCTTAGCTTAGTTCGAATTAACCATTCGTAAAAATGTTAGTTATATTATGAAATAACCAAGTGGGCGATAATTAAAACATCAATGTAGTGCAGTGCGTAGTTAAATGACAGTTGCTATATTAATACCATAAGAACTTGGTGTATACTGAAATTGACGTCTAACTTATAATCCTAAGGTCGAAGGTTCGATTCCCTATCTAATATATTTTATATATTTTATGATAACATAACCTGGTCGAAGGCCCGCATCCCATCCAGCTTTTACCAACGAGTTTCCGTTTGCCAGTTTCTTAATTACAAAAAAGGATACAAAATATAGCAAAAAGTTTTCTAAAAAACAGATAAAGATTGCTACCTCTGCCTACCTCTCTAGTATTTAAAGGACAAGACAGTTTTTTTACTGTGAGAATAGCTATGATCAAATTATCAAATTTGTTAAATACTAAAGGAAAAATTACTATTCAATCGATGTATTTCAACAAATGAAATTGACCATTTTAAATAGAAAATCTGTCAAATTTCTTTTATAATAAGCCCAAATAATCAAACGTCTTAACACATAACTCACCTTGCATTTAGCATCATTTTGCACGAGTCGATGCACTTGGCGACACTTATTCAGCAACTGTCATTTAACTACGCACTGCACTACAATGAAATGCCTCTTTTATATTTAATACCACTATATACATACAATACGCGAATGAAGACTCAACTCTTTCGTGTTTCTTCTGTACTGTGGTGCGAACACGCGTCTCCGAGGACGGTCGGAAGTTGAATCAGCGTCGGAGTGCACAGCCTCCGTGTCTGCTCGCTCGAGAACCCCGCTAGTGTTGGTGGTCGAAAGAGGCCTTAATGGCTTCCTAAAAAATCGGTACTTAACTAATAGTAACTGGATAAAAAATGTGAAAGCCTTTAATTTTTTTTATATGCTTTAATTTAATTTTAGTGACGTGACTTTGAATTAAGTGATTGTCTTGATACAATTTTTTTGGAAATATATCGTCAAAATGTTCAGTTCGAGTTGCAAAAGACGTACGTAAATATTTTTCGTAGATATATTTTTACCATATTTTGGTGTAATAAAGTAAATTGCAGTAAATATCTAAATTATCTTGTGTAATAAACTCGGAGAATGTGACCGTATGTAGTCTCACAACCGCTAAATAATTAAAATAATACTTAAGTATATGTACATTTAGGTAAATTGGAAAAATAGTGCTGTTATAAACGCTGTTTGCTATTAACCTTTGTTATTTTTATTTACGCAAAATCGCAAAAAAAAACGCTGTACGCCTACTTACATAGGCAAGATAATTGTAGACTAATACTCGTATAAACTTATCAGCGCGCATGTGTTCCAAATACACTGTTTTTCAAAAACACTTATAACATTTAAATTAAACTTGTCTTAAAAATTCTGTACATCTTTTTTATGACGAACTACACAGATGGGCTAGAGAATCTGGCCTTGACTGCTTCACCGGATTGAGAGGTACAGCTCTTAGGTCGCTTAGCCTGAACCTCTATTGCTAGTAACTCGACACAAGGGCCCCCCCGGTGAGGGGTAACCTCGGCTTGGACGGTTACTATGTTACGCGTAAGCATTCCGATCCGACGGCGCCCGAGAGGGCCGAACCACGACTCAGTCGGTTGCTATTTCACGGATAATCTAAGAGACATTCAAAAGCTAAACTAACTTTGAGTGCCACTTCGGGAAGGATTCTGTAGAACATCGTTTCAGTCGCACGTCGAAAATTAAAACCTCTAAAACGTGAAATTTCTTTTTTCATTTGTTTAAGTTTCAAAATGTTCATTTCTTAAAATCTCAAAATTCCTCAAGCGGTCAAAATAATAGATATATAGATAAATCCTTTACTGCACCAAAGTATATGTACAAAGACGAACTTAATGCTATTTAGCATTTTCTCCCAACTAACCTTTGGTGGTTAAGAGAAGTGCCGCTTAAAATAGCATTTTAAAAAAATTGTATAGATAAATAAATATACTTTCAATAACCAGTGAGGGGGGCTCAATTTCGATGCTTATTTTGTCTGTATGATTTAGAAAGAATTAAATAAACAAATAAAAAATGAAAGAAATAAATTAAACTTCTAACTTTCGAACACATCGATATTTAGAAAAATATTTGTTACCTATCGACTTTAAAAAATTGTAGACACTGTACCTCACTGTTTCCTATATTTTATTAATTTATTTCACATTTCATTAATAATCTCAACAAGTTAGATATATTCTTACAAAGTCGAAACCTATAGCAAATCGAAAATTATAATTCCATGTTTTATCGTGTCCCTTAAAGCTCGACTTACAGAAGTTCTATTTAGTTGTAATAAGTTCTACTCTACTAAAAGTAAGGTGAAATAAATGAACAGATATAAAATGATGAGCGTGAATGTTACAATGTTTTATTTTTAATCAACATGACGTCAAAACGGGTAATTTAATTTTTTGTTATACAAGCACGTGTTAATCAGTTGAATATGAAGAGCCGCTCGATCCGCACCAACAGGTTGAAGCCGACGATAAGCGATGTCAACGTTACAACGCCAATTGTTATCTTCATTGGCCTGAAACAATATAAACAAGATATGTATAACAAGTGGGCATACAGTGCACCAGATAAAATGACCAATGGAGTTTTTTTTAAAGAAAAAACTTCTTTACACGCATCTCTGTGATAGCGTTACGAAAAGTGTCCCTTACGACATGTGACGAACGGATGTTGAGGGGGAGATATAAGTTAGTGAGCATAGAAAGAGGGAGAGTTAAGTTTCGTATATTACTGTAGGGGAACTCCTAACATTTTTTATTATGGGGCATACATACATTTGTCTCTCGTATTTTATTAAAAGGTGCCTTATTGAAAACCTACATTTAATGTTCATTACTAATAAATCGATATCCATGATAGTGAGTTTATATTTACAAGAATAGTTAGACTAAATGATTAAACTTTGCTATGCTATATATTACTTGCTTAAATCTTATAACTTGTGTTAAATATATAGATACAAATGAATATTATAGGAAATGTTGTTAGTCCGTGTGAATCGAAAACTTGATACATATATGAATTGCATTCAAATCCAATACAATTATGATGATACTTTTATAGGAAATGTGTGTGTGTGTGTGTAGCTCTTACAAATGGATCAACCTTACCCATCAGCATTATGAAAGTATAGTGCTGAGCGTAACGTGAAGTAAACCAACTGCATGTAGCAGTAGATGAGATAGTAGAGAGCGAGTGCCGTCGCCGTGACGGACAGCTGCAACAGCTGCACCAGGTCGGTGACCAGGTTGAATGACCACCTGCATTCCTACGCACACAGAGAATGCAATTAAAAAAAACTATCAACACATTTTTTGTATACAGACATAATTCTACCCTTGTATTAGATCCTTAAATATTCTATTCTTGACTTGTTATTCCAAATGTGATAGTAACTCTAGAAAAAAATGTTGAATGCCATCCATTAAGATGATGTCAATGTAATTTGGAAATCTGTCGTGATGTAATGGTAGTGGAAATTTTATTAAAAATTAAATAGTAATTTTAAAAATTATTTTATAATTTCTAAGAAAGTGATTGACTACGATCCCACCTGATGTTAAGTGGAAATGCAGTCCTGATGGTAAGGCGCACTAGCTTAGTAAATGCCTATTCACTCTACTCTTGAAAATACCCACATTGTAATCGGAAGGAAAGACAGACGCGGGCAAACTGTTCCAGTCCTTTGCTGTACGAAGAATGAAAGACGAAGCAAATGGCTTCGTTCGGGTTTGAGGATGTTCACAACAAAAGGATGAAATCCCGCAGTGCGTCTAGAAGTCCGATGGTGGAAAGGGGATGGGGAATTAGATCATGTAGTTCCTGAGCACACTCTCCAAAATGCAATCTGTAGAAAACCGAAAGGCTAGCTACCTTATCCAATTCTAATACCGATTCACTTACAAACCAAAACAAGCAATTTAATCTCGAAACATAAACAGAATATTTGGCTTTGACCTACAGAGATGTTATCATAAAGTTAATTGAGCATCAGAGAACGCTAGAGCTAGTAAGTTAAACTCCGTTGAACAAGGTTTCTGAAAATAGTGGTACAAATTAAACAATCGAGATAATTGTAACAAATTATTAATATTTAATCATATTAACTTAATACGGAAGCCTTTATGCTATCCGCTTTTATTTCCGGTATCCGGTTGTAGAATTATTATAATTATAACAACAATTATTATTGTGTAACAAAAAAAGCATTTAAATTTAAACTTTACATGTGTTAAATTACACAATTGACTTTATGAAGTAATTTGTAAAAATCCCACGCATTTACAAAGAAAAACCTTGAAACTTTTTATAATAATAATATTTGAATAAAGTATTACAGGGCAAAGACATTAAAAATGTTCATAGCACGGAGGTCAAGGTTTTATGCCAGCATTATAAAGATTAGATAATATCGAAATAAGACTGTATTTTTTTAATCTCGCCGCGTCCTCTGGGAACAGTCGAGTGAGCCCATGTCACGATCGTTCGCGATCCTATCTCGACTCACGACCCTACAATTCTCCCTTTTCACTTGTCAGAAATGAAATAATGTTCATAAAATATACATGTTATATAATTTGCCACTCTTGGAATGACGAACTAAGTTCAGTGTGGATGACTTTTTTTCCAAACGAGTGATTGGAGTAGACATTTCTTTCACGCATTCTGACCACCAGTACTGGCCACAGAAAATATTTACTTTTTTAGCATATTACTAGATCTTCAATATTGGGTTCTTAGATTGACACGTTGTCATTGAAATATATCAATTATTGCTTTATAAACATTTTTTATATAATTCGTGTTTATATGTTTATATTTTAAGATTACGGATAAAAAAAACAATAAAGCTTTAACTCATTCTATCTCCCGTTCACCCTTGCATGTTGGCGCGTGGCACTGAGTTTCCGATTATCGGGTTCTTAAGCACAAAAAAAATCAACAAAATCAAAAAGATTGATCTCGATAAATGAAAATAGATTCGCCACAATACCGACATACGGAATACATTAAGTTTGAGAAAAGTGGAGAGCGGTTGCTGTCTCTGCATACTTTGGTATAAAAAGGGTTTAAAGGACGCGAACAGCTTATTTTATTAAAAATACTTACATGAAGAGCCGTGGTAGCTCAGTGTCCGGGCGGCCGTCTCATGTTGCATGGTACGCTAGCAACCCGAGTTCGATCCCCGGTGACGGCACCAATAAATTTGCTGTTGCAATTTTATGTGCTGATTTACCATGCGCTCGGCGGCGAAGGAAAGCATCGTGAGGAAACCTACATGTCTGCCAATGCACTAGGGTCGCGTGGTGCGTGTGGACTATGCTCTTATACTCTCTTTACAGAGACCAGCAGTGGGAAAAATAAAGGCTGTAACTTTAACCTACATGATTATTTTTTTTGTTTCTTTTCTGTACATTTATATTACCTGACTTACATACTTGCAAGCAGCAGCAATAGCAAAAAGATAAGCTAGCGGAAACGCAAGCATAATAAGCAATATGAAGTATCAAAAGCAGCCAGTAACAACGAGAATACACGCATAAATGTGAATAGGGAAGAAAGTTTTATGCCCAAATGCAAAATTAGAATATCTGCTTATTTCTTATAGTAACATAAATGATTATTAACTATTCACTATTAAACTTACTGGTTCCACTTCTCTGTCTTTCAACCTGACCACAGGATCGGGACAGATATCTGTAGCACAGTCATCCCCGCAAGGGAACGGGGATTGATGGACAGTACAGAAGGCGGAAATACAAGCTCCGGCATTGTTCTAGAATTGAAGATTTCAATAAGAATTATTTTACAGAACTAGTCAATAGAAATTAGACAGTATTTAGGAGTAATTTAGGAATATTTGATGTTCCTTTCATTAATGGAGAAAGAGTGGAAAGGTTATCTTCACATATTAATCTTATCAGATTAAGGAAATATAGGAAAATCATCCTATGACATCCTCTAGAAAAATAATATGTATTTATTTCTGAAGACTATCTTAGTCTACAGAAATAAATCCCTTTTTCTAGAATATCTCGTAACTACTGTTATAACTGTAGTCGGAATGAGTCTAAAACCCTTAAATAACAATTCAAGGTGAAAGGTAAAAAATCGATTTAAAAGAAACAATTATTCGACCGATTTCAATGTCTCCTGCGATATTATATTTCCCTAAGATTTACAGAAGCACCCCATTATGGAATTGACGCTACGAACAGAACTCTAAAAATAGATTAGTTTTATTTTTTTGACGACCTAACACAGTTGGCACAGAGAAGCTTGCCTTTACTGCTTCACCGGATTGAGAGGTGGCATAGCTTTTAGATCGCTTAGCCTGAACCTCTATTAGGTGGTAACTCGACACAAGGGTCCCCTGGTGAGGGGTAACCTCGGCTTGGGCGGTTACCAATTAGTTTTATTCAAAACATAGCATTTGTATTTTAAAACATGTGCTTTTGCAACCAAAGAGTATTAAAGATGTAATGAGACGTGTTGTTGATTATCAAGAGAATAAGAGCAGCTGCTGTACCATGTCATTGTGGCCAGAGTTGATCTCTTGCTATTTTTTTCATCTCATTAAGTTCTCTTGTAATGTATCTTTTTTTTATTTATTGTGTTTTAACACTGTTATAATCCATGTTATGTTAAATCTTTGCTAGTGCTAGAGAACGTTAATAATATTCGTGAAAACTATTGTGAAAAATATTACTCCTCTAGCTCAGCGATGTCTCCAATTGATTATTATGTAAAACAAGTTTTAGTGATTGGCAAGATATTAAATAATTTTTTTTTACAAATTGTGAGCTGGGACCGGGGTGGGCCGGTGACGGTGGCGGTGCTGTCGGAAACTGCTCGATTATTCTCCGCAGCTTGTCGCTCGTCTTGATGCAGCCACACTGTCTGCGCCATGGGTCGTTGATTTCCAACGTTGATTCTTTAGGCGCGCATTTTCGACAACTTCCTAACTCCCATATTTCATTAACCACTGTGAATTAAATTTATCGATTATATATTATAAGACGTTAATAACCACTAAGGTTTCGGATACTGTCTAGTAAACATAAAGTCGTAGTTAAAGTGATACTAATCGCCTATTGATGTATGACTTGTTTTAGACATATTATATATATATATATATATAAATATACTTAATTTGAAAAAAATATTATAATAAATACAAAATATATACTACTGTACGTAAAATTACGAAAACGTTAAAACGACGTGACAGCTTATTTTCTATAAATATTATTCCACATATAATCATCGGCATACCTTTACAACATGCGTGTCTCCAGAACATAAACGTTGGTACGCTCGTAACAACTATATGGCAAGTTTTTATCCCGGGTTATTTTAAACTGACTAGTTATTGAAAACGAGAGAAGAACTAGATTACATACTTAATGGTTGAAGCTAACTCCGTTCAATCTATTTTTTTTTATTTAATTGAGTACCAATTAAAGTTATTTTTGGTAAAACAACAATAGTTCCCCTTGCGATAGATAGATGCTTTTTACTGACCCGAAATGAGCAGAAGGATCGCCAAACACAGGTTTAAATTTCACTAAGACATTGTTTTGTATTAAAAAAATTGAAAAAAGAAAATGTGTCGATCCAAGCTGGCTGGGATTTGAAACCCCTGCCATCGAATGAAAAGACGAACACATAACAACCACACTAGATTACCTCGTAATTAAAATAAAATAAAAAACTTTTATGAAAACCAACTCAACTTTTCGTTTGATCACTATAATAGTATACGTTTCCTTGCTTAACATTTGTGAATTAATAACTGAAATATATTACTTACTCTGACTCTAAAATTACTAGTGACTTTTCCAAAATTGTGTCAAAATTGAAATTTCCTCCAAGGAGATAATAAACTGTTCACGGCTTCGATTTCTTTAGTTCAGTACGCAGTGGCGTTGTTCATTCTTTTAACAAAATTTAGCCTGTTAGATGAAATAAAATTCACTTAGAATATTGAACAAAAAAATAATAAAAACTTATTCTTTATTTATATACAGAGCAGGAGACGAATGATGGAAGGCATGTCATTGTTGACATATCACTACAGCCAAACGTATGTTTTTATTTTACTTTTACGCTTGAAATTTCAAAAAGTTCTTACCTTAAGTCGTAAATAAATGTTTATCATCTTCAGAATACTTAATTTCATTTAGAAAAACTTAAACTTCTGCCTTACATATGTTCTCATATGTATCACTAATCCGCTTACAAAAATCTGTAAGCGTTTAAAACGTCAATAATCTAATAACCGAACGATCTTGTGGCATTAAAATGGATAAAATAATTTAACCTTGAGGACTGTTCTAAATTAAATTATGGAGGAGTGGAGGTCCACTTGACTCACGAGGTGACCGCCATGTGGGATGTGGATTCGACGATCATTGTCCCGATAGTCTTTTCTGCAAACGATCTCATAGCGAAAAAGAGAAAACATCAGATGGGATCGTAGTCAAGCACTTTCTTAGAAATTATAAAAAAAAAACTCTCGTGTACTCTCGTCTACTCTCGTGTACTCGTCTACTTTCGACGACTCTCGTGTACTCTCGTCTACTCTCGTGTACTTTGTCTACTTTCGTCTACTCTCGCGTACTCTCGTCTACTCTCGTGTACTCGTCTACTTTCGTCTACTCGTGTACTCGTCTTCTCTCGTGTACTCTCGTCTACTCTCGTGTACTCGTCTACTCTCTTTTTTTTAATGTTTATTATTACGAGTATTATTATTATAACATTGACAGCTGTATCTGTCGCTAGGGTTGAAAGGACGTATTTATTTAGCTTATATATTTATTTTAATGTGCTTTACGTCACACCAAGGTAGTTTTATTGAATAAGAATGAGGCGAACACGGCTGCACCAGTGACCGACGACGACAAATCACGTAGAAATATTTACGGTAGCGCCGTGTGAAAGCTTTCACCGCGTATTTCACACTTCACCACGGACAAACCTTTCAATACATTTACCAAATCTATTCATAATAACAGCCAACCAGGTTATTAGGTTAAAAGCTATTTTAATCCTTACTTAAAAATTTCTTACTAAATTTAAGTAAATTTGACGGTCCTAATGCAATATTATTTTGGTTGTTTTTTATCAATTATATTCCTTTAGTTTTAGTAACTTTCTAAAGTTTTGTAGCACAAAATTCTATTAACGAAGTTGGAGTTAAGATTAAGCGTACCAATTTCTTCAATAATATCATTTAAAGCTTTACGATACATTTCCTTTTTCGACTTTCAAAATCGAAGTTTTACCAATTCATTTTTAATTTTTTGACATTTCAAGCACTGTACAATGCTCATGGTCACAGGGGAATTAGGTGACAGTATGTCCGGTGACCACCGATATAATGATAATAATGATTGATTATAGTCGGGAATTTGAAAGAAAAAAATATATAAAAATAAGAATATTTAATACATTTCATTCCAATTCATCATTTAGTAAACAAGTCATAAATTTACTTGAGCTCTCTTTAGTAAAACAACTTTCTTATATTGGCTATTTTGAGAAGATAACTACCTGTTAATCTGTCGAATCACTTTATTTAAAATTCTGCTCAAAATATCCACCATTTTACCATAAGAAGCCAAAATTTTACCATGGCACGTAAGCGCTGTCACATTTTTGATAATTGACCATCAATATACACTTCTATCTAATTTTTCTTAAAAATTTTATAATAAAATAATTAGTCTCCCTCGCGTCCTTTTATGTGCAACTGGCGAGTTAGACGCCATAAAAAGAAATGCATTTATTAACTTTTTTTATAGTGTTGTACATCAATTTGAAGTCCCTCGTTTTTCATAAGCTGTGTGAATAGCATTTTCTTTAATAATATATCAAACCGTTCCGATACAAGCAGCTCTATAACCGTTAGTAACTTGGCGAAAATAATCGCTCTTAAATGTACACTAACGGTTGACAGACGCACGTGACGTCATCATAATGATACAGAACACGAGTCGCCCGAAAACTTACATCACGATTGCATTACGAGCCTACGAGAGCGTTACTTATGCTTATCTAGCGGTGTTAAAGATATATTGTTTATAAGAAAAAAAATATAATAAACACTCATCCTTTTAACACTTACGTCGTGAACAGATACTACTTTCGCAAAACTTATTAGATACGTGACAAAGGAGAAGCCAACCGCTATTCACTATACCATTTTTTTATCTAAAGTACCGTAAAAAGGGATTTCTCATTAGTACTGGGATTCGAATTTCCGACGAACAGATTGTAAGTGGAAAGCCTAGTCACTAGAACGGTAAAAAATAGAATATCAGTCGAACAGCGCCCAGCATGTACGGGCTTTTCTCTGAAGAAAGATAGTTCGCCAAGCAGCCCTAGCGCGGAATAGCAAACTTCTTTATGACTTCAAAAATTTTCCCAGACATGCAAGTGTCCTCAAGATGCTTTCCTTCGGCAAATCGGCGTTTAAAATTTATATAACAAATTATATTAGATCGGGGATCGAACTCAGCCCCTACTAGGATAGGATACTATGTTTGTTCCACAGGTATTATAATACTTTCGGCCGGAAAACGCAATCGCGGCGGGCACTACCTGCGTTACAAAGACGTGCTCAAGCATCATCTAGCTGCCTATAACATACAGACCGACAAGTGGGAGAGCTTTGCCTCAATGCGATCAGAGTGGCGCTCTTGTGTCAAAGCAGGTGTGACGGATTTTGAAAAGAACCGTCTCGTTGTTCTAGACGCAAAACGCCGCGAAAGGAAATCTCGCCCCAAGTCCTCCTACAATTACACCTACAATATCACCGGTCAGCTATATTGTGCTACTTGCAACCGAGCATTTAAAAGCAAGTTCGGCTTCGCAAGCCATATCAGGGCTCATGCACAAAGCTAGTCAAGGTCGCCGTCACCGGTCACGGTGTGGATTATTATATATATATATATAATGCATTAAGAGGTGTTAAGTAAAACAATTAAGATTTTAAATTAAAAATATTTGATAATCGTAAACCATATTTTTTGTTTTTATACAACAGACTGACATAAGAAGAATTTCATGGGCATAAAACGTTTGCGTTATTCGTTCGTTAGACGATCTGATATAGATGTTACAGTTGTCGAACGGCTATAATAGTTAAAAGGTCGTAAAAATGTTATGAAGAGCATGCGTGTCAACCGCTAGCATATGGTAACGGGTGCATTAATTGAAAGTGCTACGAATTCGTACCGAAAAATGTTATCCGGGCCATGCATGTTTTCGGCGGTCTCAAATAATTCTACAACTGGAAGACAGTTACCGCAGTAACGGTACATGTTATATATGTATTATGTTTCGTACATAATTCACTTATTGTTGTTAATACGTGTACACCGTGAGAAAAGATTTTCCAAACCGTCCACAAAGCTTATGCTTCATAAGTAAATTATGCTTCATATTTTCCAAGAACATACGTGCATAATGTCCATGCGTGTTTAATTATTATAATAAACCCTAAATGTACCTAGAATGTAAAACTATTTTAATTCTATTGACTTTTCCAAACATTTCATATATCTAATAACTTTAAACGAGCAATTCTTGTATAATCTGAATCTACGAAACTTCGGGTGCGATAAACCGATCTAGCTAGGACTTATTTAAAAAAAAAGTCGTATTATCCTTGTATAAATTGAAGATACTTCATTAGATGGCATTGTTAAGCAATACTATGCCAATGAGGGGTTGGTTGTTGACGTTAGACTAAGAACTAATACCATCAGCCCTGTAGTTCTGGGCTCTCAAGAATAAGACTACGGTATTCCCTGCCTGTCGTACAAGGCGACTAAAAGGGGCCTCCGGTTCACTGGGCGACAAGGGTGGGGGCCTGAGTCATCCACCAAACGGGACGGGAAGAAGGCGACATCGGCTGGCCCTTGTCGCCTTGCGCTGCGAGGGCACAGGGGAGGGAGTAACCTCCCCCGGGACGTGCTCTCCTTGAGCACAGTGCGGAGGGGCTCCGGTGCGTTCCACTGGAGATCCCGGAGCCCCTCGTCATGCACCGAGGAAAGGGCCACCGGGGTGGTTTTAGTGGGTAAGAACCCCACATAACCGCCGCCTTCCCCCCAGGAGGCGGGGTATCTTTCTGAAGATTTCCTCCCCGTCAACAAAAAAAAAAGAACTAATAAAAATAACCGGCCATATTAAACTATGACCGGTTATTTTTTTTAATAGTAAGTCGAAGATCGAAAAATATTATTCAAATCTAATCATAACGTAATTGGTATCTAAATATAATTTACAAAAAACACGTTTCACCAAAAAAAAAATACCGAGCAAAACTCAGTTATCCAGGTTCGGTAGGTTTGATAGTAATATACTTCGGCACTCTGTAAGGATGTGACACCGCCCTATTCAAGCATGATCTCCTCACAACAAACACATATTTAAGACGTAAACATTTTGAAGAATATTGTATTTATAGAAACCCACTTAAATAAACGAAGTAGACCCTGTCCAATGGTAGTGTTGATTACAATTGAAACTAAGCCATCAATCGTTTAAAACTCGATTAACATTTGATTGAGTTTCCGTGAAATTTATGTTTTATTCACTTGACCAAGTTCAACTCGGACGGTCAAGCTGATGTTAACAAAAGGAATAATTACGCGCTATTTTCCACAATTCGTTCGGAAGAAATGTGCAGCAAGAGATAGTAGGGCAAAGATTAAATTAAACCTAAACTCTTCCAAAAAATTCGAGTAGTAGTAAAAACCAGAAGTAAAGTAAGAAATTATTATATTAGTCGACCCCTGGATATGCCCTAACTAACCACTTTTTTAAAATTCTGGTCACAACATCCTTTTTGAAACTACAATTTTAAAGAAAGCACGTAAGCGCCGTCACAATTGTGATAATAGTGACGAATTCGCGCAGGCAGGCAAAATAGGTGATTCTCAACTAGTTTGGGTAAACTGTACACAAGTGCGGGTGATTTGGGATCGTCATTTATTATGGTAACATAAATCTAGTAGTGAATTGATTCAAACAGATCACCTATCTGTTAACATCATTAAAATAAACCTGGAACATTCTCGTATGAAAATTATCTCACAACAAACGAAATCTGCTATGTTGTGTTTTTGCTAAATTGTATCCCCCATATAATCTAGGATGATTATATGGGGCTACATATTCTTTTGCCCAGCTCTTTCGAATTAGACACGTATTATCATCTACTTTTACTAAACGAAATGTAATTGTTTCATAGCATACCTTTCCGATGCCAGTGGAAGCGTGGTAGGAACAAATAATTGCCAGTATCTAGAACACACTATCAAGGGCTGGCCACCTGTCGCGTGATTCTAATTTCACGGTCATTCACTCGAAACTAGGGTAACCAGATAAAGATTGCACTTAAATAAAATATCCGACATCTTTCAAGATGTACCTAGGTTTTATGTTAGGTGAAGGTTTTTTTTTTACTTTAAAAAGATTTATTTTATATCTATTACCATTATAATCATATATGTACATTAAAATCGTAATTAGAGTCCGACACGTAGCAGAGAGGTTGCAAGAAAGTAGATGGCCTCCAGACTGCATCTTATTAAGTCTTAGATTTCACGGACAAGCTGGGCGACATGAAAGCGGACATAGTGGTGAATAAAAGCACCAAAGACGATGTCGAAGACGGCAAACTGGAAAAGCCTCAGTAAGAAAACGGACCCATTAGGCCTATAGGCATCACTAGGCATAGGTAAGGCGGGAATACTTACCACTATAGTACCTAGGCGAGCCGTAGTAGCTGTGTCCGGGCGGGTTCAATCCCCGATGGTACCAATGAAATTTGTTGCAATTTATGTGCTGATTTACCACGTGCTCGGCGGTGAAGGAAAATAATCGTGAGGAAAACTACATGTGTTAGAAAATTTTAAACATATGAAGTCTGTCAATTCGCACTAGACATATATATATATATATATATATATATGTGACTTTTAGGCATAAGAAGAGGTACGTCCAAATAGCAGTAGGCAAATATTACTATCGATAATATACGTTAGATTTAACATGAACCATATGTTTGGTCCAGTAATCATAAAATGTACTAAGGTCAGTGTTCAGTGATTACAGTGAAGAAAAAAAATATGATATGACAGTAAATATTATGATTTAATAGTATATTGTAACAAATGGCCGCTCATAAAATACATCACGCAAAATATTCTTTTTTAGCTTGCTGGTAATGTTTGGAGCCGTGGTAGCTCAGTGTCCGGGCGGTTGGCTCTTGTTGCATAGTACGCTAGCAACCCGAGTTCGATCCCCGGTGCCGGCACCAATAAATTTGTTGTTGCAATTTTATGTGCTGATTAACCACGCGCTCGGCGGTGAAGGAAAACATCGTGAGGAAACCTATATGTCTTAGAAAAATTTTCTAAAGCATGTGAAGTCTGCCAATCCGCACTAGGGCCGTGTGGTGGACTATGCCCTTATACTCTCTTTACAGAGAAGGCCTGTGCCCAGCAGTGGGACATTTATTATACATATATAAAGGCTGTAACTTTAACTTTTAATGTTTCGCCACCGAGCACCTGGCAAACGGGTAAGTAATTTAAAGTTTTACCAGCACTATCAACCAGCATTTTAACGATTTAATTTATCTGACAGTGAGAAACGCATCATTATCTTCTAATTTGATATTTAGTGATGGCTGCGTAAACAGATAAATAACAAGAAATCGATTTATTGGGTAGGCGAATACCCTTTTATATTCTTAAAATTAATGTTTACTATCATAAATATAAATAAACAATTTGATATAAACAGTCACAATGTCCGTCGAAAGTATTATTAATGGTAAACCTACTCTTGGTTGGAAGCAACGAGTGAGGAATGATTACAGACGCCATTGCGGCGAGCGACATAACTCTGCGCGTACCGTGCAATATTTGAAAATTTTCGCGACGGACGATCGGTTCACTTTCATAAGGCATTACATAATACAATGTCACTTTATGTATAAAATATAGTTTCAAATAGGATACAATTCGTCTTACAATTGAAAGTTTTATTACCTTAGAGATCTCTATTAATTTCTATAAAGATATTTTTAAAAGATATATTACTTAGAAATATTAGTCGTAAGTGATAAAAAATAATACTTCAGGGCGGTCCAAAACAGAAATACGTAATATCTGACTACCCAAATTGGTCAAGAGAATGTGTACTTTTATTTATTCATTATATCATCTTCATCATCAGCCTGTGTCTATCCACTGCTGGAATTAGGCCTTCCCCAATGCCTTCTAACATACGATCCTCCGCTTTCCGCATCCAGCCACTTCTGGCTCTCATTACAAGGTCGTCGGTCCATCTAGAGGGAGGGCGCCCCACGCTTCTCCGTCCCATGCGCGGCCTCCATTCCAAGACTTTCCTCCCCCATCCACCGTCGCTGATTCGGCAGATGTGGCCGGACCACTGCCACTTCAACTCGCTGACTTTAAGAGCTAGGTTGACTACCTTTGTTCTTCGTCGAATTTCTTCGTTTCGTATTCTATCCCTTAGAGAAATACCGAGCATAGCTCTTTCCATCACTCGTTGTGCGACTGTCAGCTTATATAACCAGCACAACGGTCAGATTCCAGATTCATTACATATAAGAAGTTAACCATGATCCAATTGAATACAGCAAAAAATGCGAATTCAAAACTGCAATAAATGGTATTTCATAATAATTTTAAATTAATCTATTTCTTGTTTCCTCTTACCGTTAAATAACATGATAAGTCTAAAATATATGATATATTAGTAATTATCAAAAAACAAATGCATTTCTAACCATTTACAATAAAAGACATGCATTATGTAGATCACGGATATCTAAAGCTTTGGACTAAAAAGGCGTAAACTATTTCAATAAACATGGACGAATCTAAAACTTAAAACCGTTCGTCAGCACTAAACATGTCGTAAGTCAACGACGCATTAAGTATTTGTCGTGCTTAGTAGATTTCAAACACAATCGGACAAAAGATTAAAAACAATGCAATAACAGGAATCCTGTTCACAGATTAAACTTCATGTACCTACTGAACGAGATAAAAATAAACAATCGCGTCTGTTAATTATAATTCATCAAGGTGAAATTTTATGTTAAGGCGAAAATTGAAGAACCGAACAATGGCTCGACATTCCAAGGCCGAATGAACAATAGCCTGAGCTGAAGTGATTTTGGAAATGCGAAGGCCGTTGATGCCGTGTATAAGCGATAAGCCCTTCCGTCTTGTTAACATTGATAGATGTTTACACCCGACGGCACCCGTGATATCTGTTTCAGTAAACATACAAACTTTTTAAACACCTACATAGTTAAAATTACAACCTTTATTTATATAATATATATGTCCCACTGTTGGGCGCTGGCCTTCTCTGTAAAGAGAGTATAAGGGCATAGTCCGCCACGCGGCTCTAGTCCGGATTGGCAGACTTCACATGTCTTAGACAAATGTTCTAAGACATGCAGGTTTCCTCACGATGTTTTTCTTTCCTTCACGGGGGAGGGAGTAACCTCCCCCGCCCCCCCAGGAAGTGCTCTCCTTGAGCGCAGTGCAGAGGGGCTCCGTTAAAAAAAAAGGTAGTATAAACAATTATCGATGTGGGTAAATAAAATTGAAATGATACGTCACAATGTATTTAATAAATAAACACGTTTACAATGTACGCCGCTGAAGCTTCGTTAGACATGTACCAGCTTAGCTTTCGGGTAGACAACACCAGCAAGCAGATCTGTCGCTTAAATATTACGAGCGTATAAATAAACAACTTTTTAAATTACCGCCAAAACCGTCAAAATAAAATAAACGTGGATACAAACATCACAAAATATTGTCACAAGTGTTATATACGTCTATGAATAAATATAAATAAATGATATCACATGTGAGTGATTAACTTAAAATTTAATTTTAAAATATAAGATACTTCACACACATATTTATATATACATATATATCTCAGGGATGTCCAAAATGCCTAGAGACCTGGCTCCCTGCCCATTCCGACTTGTCTTGAAATTAAGTAGAATAATGACCATAATTAAAATGTTATACATGTTTACGATTCCCTAATTACGTACGTAAATTATGCAGGTAATTAATAAATAATTATTACACAATTATAACATAAATAGGCTTTGAATACCTTGATTACATTTCTCTGAGGTGGATGTATTATAGCGCATACGAATAAAACCAACAGAAAAACAATGAAAACCTGGGTAAATACACTGCCATAAATTATAAACGCTCGAAAAACGCTCGGTTTATGATGATGTTTAAGAAAATGTCAGGCATAATACATAATATATCAAATTATGCTTGGGAGTACTAACATTATATTAGTACGTAAGATAATTAAATTATATCAAATTGAAACAATAAATATTACGGTGGTAAATAACACCGATTCGTATACGTACGTCGGGATATAATCCAAAAATTTTTGCTCAAAATAAACAACAGGCAAGGCTCTACAACCGTCATTTGAGAGGAGCATTCTAGGAGTACTTGCGGAGCTATATTTGGAGATCCCTGATATTATCAATTTCAAAACGTTAACTAACATTAAGACATAAAATTGTGCAAGAATTTAACATTATAAATACACACCAAAATTATCTTAGCATTCCGTAATGACTATAATTTCATTAAACCTAGCTAGGCTATTTAAAAATATATTCCATTTACGTGGACATTTTAATTTTGCACTAACACTCATACAAACAATACTTATAACTTTGCCTAGTAGATGTAAGCAAAAGCACAATTTGGAATAGTCACGTGATAAAAGTGTAGCCTATTAACAGACTAAAAAAAAATAAGACGCAAATATTTTATCTGTAATCATTCTGTGTTACCTTTACCGAAGCTACCAAAGAGGTTTTCGTCTCCTCCACAACGTAAACAACGTTATATTAGCTTTAGAATATTTACAAGCACGTGATTGATCCACATTCCTGTTTCTATGCTAATGCGCCGAAAAGAACCAGAGTTTCTGAAAAATACCTGAGAACTTTTGATTATTTGTCAGTTTTAAGTTTACATTACAACAAGCTTTATCGACATTATTTCTAAACTGACTCCAAGTTAAGTATTTTTACGATTCGATAATGATTGACTGTAGTTTTGTAGATTGGTGGATTTGTGATTGGGTTTTTTTAGGGTAGCCATCCGTTATTGATGATGATGATTGTACTAAAGCTTGTAAAATTTCGAATTTGTAAGGCAGTTAGAGCGCTCAACCTGATAGCTTCAATAGAGAGGAATACCTGAGCCCAAGAGCTCTTGGAGCCTCGATTTAGAATCATTACTCTACTAACGATATTGCTCTGAAGATTTAACGACTATTTTGGCTCAACTGATTTTTAATGCACATAAATTTGACAGCTTTTATCACGTGAAATTACAAACGTATAGCAGAAAATACCAAACTATTTTTCTTAATATTATATTAATTCTCAATCGACGGATTCCGTATTTAACCGTACTTATGTGGAATGAGTTTAGAATATATCGGACAAACCGAAATGTATATGTACCATATAGATTTTATATTAATCATTGAAATAGATTCAGTGCTTAAACAATTTTGTATACAAGTGAAAGCTACCTTTTATACTTTGTATTTATCATATAATAGAAACTTTAACGCGCTTTTGTCCAGCCTAATACTTTGTTTTCGTTATAACTAATGCGATACTATTCTAATTCTATACATCTTTGCGAGTGGCAGCTTTTGATTCCTAAATAAATATTACTCTATAATGTAAAAAAAGATTGCTTAAAAACAAGTCTATCAATGGAATATTTATAAATCACACGAAAATATATGACTAGGGCTGAAATTCGAATAATCATATAGGTTAAAAAAAGAAATGAAAATAAAACGCGATCTAAGTTTATCACGTCATATAGAAGCTTAACCACAATATGCTATTATGTTAGTTCGTAATATGATTTATTACATTAAAAATTAACATAAATTTAATGGTGGCAGGAAATAGGCATTGTAGCAATATGCCTAGTGAAAAGTTTTTATGTTGCAGAGCATTTCGTGTTTTGTTTTCATTAGAATACTATTTGATATTTCATGTTTATAAGCTCCAAATTATCTTTCTACAACATTCTTTTAATAGCCAATGTCTGTCCTCTACATGTCTATAATGTGTAAGAAGATTTTTTGGCCACAATGCATGAAGAGAGGACAACAATTTGGCAAGATATTTGATAGTGATAGAGAAAGTCGAATGCAGAAGACCGAAATCCAACGTGGTTAGACCAGATTTTGAGAACAGCCCTGTAGTTCTGGGCTCTCAAGAATAAGACTACGGTATCCCCTGCCTGTCGTAGAAGGCGACTAAAAGGGGCCTCGGGTTCACTGGGCGACAAGGGTGGGGGCCTGAGTCGTCCACCAAAGTGGACCCGACAAGAAGGCGACATCGGCTGGCCCGTGTCGCCTTGCGCTGCGAGGGCACAGGGGGGGAGGGAGAAACCTCCCCTCCCGGGACGTGCTCTCCTTGAGCACAGTGCAGAGGGGCTCCGGTGCGTTCCACTGGAGATCCCGGAGCCCCTCGTCATGCACCGAGGAAAGGGCCACCGGGGAGGCTTTAGTGGGTAAGAACCCCACATAACCGCCGCCTTCCCCCCAGAAGGCGGGGTATCTTTCTGAAGATTTCCTCCCCGTAAACAAAAAAAAAAGATTCTGAGAACAAAACTAGGAGTGCTTGGAGTCAGGTAGAGAATGAGAAGATGTATCCTTCTCCTTTTAATAACCTAAAATAAAAAGCTAAAAGGCATCAAATCAACAACTTAACGAAATAACTAAGAAATATCACAATAACTATCCGAAAACGTAATAATTACAACAAAACAGAACCAAGATGCATGATGTACTAACGCCACAAGGCAAACACGATGTTACTGAGAGTAAATGAGTTAGAAGCACATTATTTCTAGTAAATGCTTTCACAACTGCTAATTAAATAATGTATTTTTTTTCATTCTTGACAAATAAAAGTTTGATAAGACCGCGGTGAAACTTTATATCAACTTATATCTATCTTCAGTCCATTTCAAGATATATATTTTAAGAGTGATACTCTTGCTACGCTTTTATTACACATTTTTTTAAATATTACTTCCACACATAGATAGCCTCAAATTTCAGCAATGATACACAATAACAAAGCTGCTGGTAAAATTCAGTGGTACCTAGACATACGAGTTTTTTGAGATACGAGCCGCTCCTGAAGTGGCATATAAGTTAGATTAGCTTAGATTGTTTAGTTTATGAGACTACGGTAAGAAATAAGAAAGTAAGAATAATAAGACTACGGTATCCCCTATCGTAGAAGGCAACTAAAAGGGGCGTCGGGTTCAATAGGCGACAAGGGTCTTTGGCGTCCGCCAAGATGGACCCGGGAAGAAGGCGACATCGGCTGGCCCGTGTCGCCTTGCACTGCGTGGGCACAGGAGGGAAGGGAGTAAACCCCCGGGAAGTGCTCTTCTTGAGCACAGTGCAGAGGGCTCCGGTGCGTTCTTCTGGAGATACCGGAGCCATGGGCGATTCCACATAACGCGAGGCGGTTATGTGGAAGAAGGCGGGAAGCATGCATGCCATGAGATACGAGGAATCGCACACTACACCGCTCGAACAGTTTGTCTCACTTCAGACTAGACCTGTCTGTGTGCTTGTTTCCCTCATTGTCGAAGCATTTTTGATAAGTTGGGTCCGCGTTTTTTGCTTTTTGTATATTTCCAAAAAAATTGACATATGATCACGGTAACGGAACGAATTGAACACGTATGTGTCGAGGTACCACTGTATTGGTTATGGATAACCGAGTTACATAAATCCATCTATTGAATTTCAATATGGAATGTTTGAACCTACGTGGAATTATACGTCAGTCTCAGTTTTGCTGCTGGTACGCCGACTCCTCCCCGCAGACCCAGCCGGATTGACCCAATGTGGGCCGCTTAATAAAAATTTCTTTACATTATATTCCATTCTGGCCAAATCTTCAGCTGAAATCTCTTTATCTGTTTTTGATTTCAATGCATCTGCCAAATCATTACCCAGATTATAATTGGCCACATTATCTCGGTGGCTTTGCGAGCTCACATTAATTTCTGTGACAGTAACGTCGCCACTCTCAACTGGAAATATTGTTTCCTTCATAACATTACCAGTGACCTTTAAGTTAGGAATCTTTGTTTCTTTCTCTTCTTTTGTGTTCGGATTTATAATGTTCTTATGAATCCAACTATTGTGGGCGTCTCTCGAATATGACTTGGCGAATTTACTAACAGGATGAGGCATGTTGAGAGCAAGTTCGTTGAGTGTCTCAGTGAGTCTACTCAACTTGCTATCTCGTCTTGTGTTGCGATTCACGAAGCTACATTCGTCCTCTAATGGATCGTTAAAACTATTTTGTTGCTCTAAATTTTTCTCGACCCATTCAGCAACTCTGAGTAATTGTTGCTTTTGCAATACAGCTGCGCTGTCATCGCTTGACAGAGAACTTGTACTTTGTTCGTTAGTAAAAACTTTAGTACTCTCATTCACCTTCAAATGTGTCTGAGTGAGATTAGGATAAACATTGACTATAGCTGGCAATGATGACTTTTGTTGCTTTATGTTTGGGAAGTCATTTTTATCAAAGCTTGTTAAATTTACAATCGGCGGGTGATCTTTGGAAATCTTAGTATTTTCAATGGAATGAAGTTGTGACATGTCAATTTTTTTAAGTGGTCTTGTAAACTGATTGGCTTTGTTTTGTTCGTAACGATCAAAATTAAATATTTTTACGTCTTGATTATCAGTGGTATTTTCAATGTTATACTTTTTATCAGTAGCTGCTTCTGCATTGTTGTTCTGTATGTTGTTATCCACACTAAAATCATTCAACAAATTATCAATTTCAGATTGGTTTTGTTGACTGCTAATACTTTGAGTGTTATTATTATTGTTATGTTCTGATGTTTTCAAGAAATTATGTGTCTTCAAAGGTTGTAATGGTGAAGAAGATACATTCAATAAAATGGGATTTATTGAATTGGTTTTAATAGAACTTCCCGAGTCTTTGTTATTGCTATCAACATGGACATCAATAAGGGTAGTTTCAACTACAACACTTTCAGTGTTTATGTCACTTTTGTAATCTTCGTCTGTCTGTGTGTTTACTAAATCAATAAAATTGTCCATGCTGTCATTTATGTCTTTGAAAATGGAATTTTCATTGCATTTGCTTTGGCGCTTGTATAGGACAGGTGGTACATCTGGTTCTGCATTATCTAGTAGTATATTTTTAGAACCCGCTTGCATACGTAAGTGACAAAATCTTGGTCCCGGTCCCACTTGAATGTTAGACTTATGGGTGCTTACCGTAGACTTTGCTATTGATGACGTACGACTTGCTCCCCCCATAGAACCTTGCGAACCTTTCCGCAAACTGGAAGTCTCGCCTGATTGCATCTGATTACTAAATTGTATGTCTTTATCAATAGCTTTATCTTTAATAAATAAATCTTCATTGCCAACACTATTGACACTACTCTTCTTGCTAGAAATTGAAGTTTTTGTTCTATCACAAAGCTTATGATGCACTGATGGTTCCATATTCATATTATTATTATTATTCTTTTTAATCTGCATCAATTCTTCTTCAATTTTATTAATAGTCTCATTTTCATGGTTACAACTCAGTTTATTTTTATCCTTAGGAGGTTCTGCTTCTATAATATTATTATAGATAGGTTTATCTATCTCATTTTTGTCATTTTCATCCACTGCATTTGGCTGAGGAACTATGTATGTATTGCTAAGACCAAAATTGGCATTTTCATTCACGAGTTTAATGCCATGAGGCGAGACACTCCTTATGCTGAGGTTTGATTTGACAGATTTTATTTCAGAATTGCAGTTTAAGCACAGGGAATTTTTCATTTCACCACTCAATGGTGTTTGTGTAGATACTGAATAGTAACTTTCATTGTAACAGAATGGCTTGCTTTGTGATTTAGTACATGTGCATGTGTCACAGTGTTTTGTAAGAGTATCCTGGATGCTATCTTCGAGAATTTTAGACATAAGTGAAGCGGATATGTTAAACTCATATTCACTAGCATCAAAAGTATCTAAATCATTGCCATTTTTGGATTGGCTAGAACTGGCAGGTTTTGATGTCTTAGACACTACATATTGAGATACCCTCGCTTGTGTGTCTACAGGAAGCTGTAAGATATTGACATGATTAGTAACATTTCGATGCATTGTAATTTCTAAAAAAAAAATGTTAAATACATGCCTATGATGTTTATACATATATATATTTCTATCACTAAAGATCAATCTTCGCTTCACTTTGGCTTATTCGATGTTTCACCCACCTTATAATTGATTCATCAGATGTCAAATGAATACTAAACAATAGACACGTGAATAGAAAGCAATGAAAAAATTTGTAATAGAAAACTATTATTGATATTAACAACTAAAATCTTAAATTAAAAAAAAATGCCAGGTGAGTAATGAACGGAAGATTAAATACGAAAACCATCTTATCACACTTCAGTATCATGCCTTCTATACCATCTGTTTCTGCAGTAAAGGGACCAAAAAGATGTCTCCCCAGATTTATTTGTATAGATTTGCATACTGTTAATTTAGTTAATACTTAATATTAACTAAATTAACAGAAACTAACATGTAAATACAACAGGAATGTCCAGTGTGGTCCAGTCATATATTAAGATAGAAAGCTATAAAGGCCAATCATTATTATCTATATATGGCCTTTATTTAAATGGTCTCAGTATTATAAACAAAATTGTATTTATAACATTTACTTACATTGTCCAGTTTCTGTGAAACAAAATTATCAGGTTTGCATTGTAGCAGCTGAATAGCTAAGTTCATGTCATTTTTGTACCTCTCCTGCAAAGATACACATAAAATCAATCAATAAATAAAGTACAATATACATAACCACAAACAGTACTACTATTGATGTTATAAAATACTAGAATACCTGGCCCACTTTGCAGCTAGGCTTTTGCTTTATTTAATTTAAAAATCAACTTACATAATTAAATATTTAATTTAACTCTCACAATATATTAAATTATTAATTTCTTTCCATATTCATTCTCTCCTTGATTGGGTGAAGATTATTAACTATGTACATATCAGTAAATACAATATCATTCTTATTATTAAGGGATTAATTATACTTCATTACACCTCAATATACTCCATTGTACTTCAATATGGCTCATAATGACATAATATACACAATGCTTGTGTCAATACAAATTTGGGTTATAAAGCAATATAATATCATCATAGGAAATAAAGTGTTTGACAGTTCAAAAAGAGGAGTGCTCGGATCGTCACCAAACTTGACAGGATTACTCACCAGGTCAATCTGAAGATTCCCTGAAAGTTTAATTGAAATCTGTCCAGCCGTTTCGGAGCATATATGGAACGTAGCCACACACTCTCTCTTTTATACATATAGATGTCTGTTATTTACCATTATACACAAATTTAGAAGAAAACAAATTAAAACATAAACTTACATTTTCTTTCTGTAGCATACTATAGTTATGCTTAGATTCAGCTAATCTAACTGATAGTGTTGCAATATCTTTTGTCAATTGACTCTTTTCGCTCTTCATCTTGTCTACCATTTGCAGCAACTTATCTTCGAGGACTTGATTCAATTTCTGCACCCTTTTGTGTGAATCATACAGTCTGAAGTAGAAAATAAACTATATAGTTTACACACACAAGAGGTGAAATTCTGTGTGACTTTTATGTATTTTACTCACAAATTTAACAATGATCAACTGAACTGAGATCAATTTTGAAGTTTATTACACAATAAGTAAAATACGAAATAAGTGTGCTGACATAGAGATTGCAGTTGTTGGGAAAGACAAGTTGGGAAATCAATAGATTTGATAGCGCACAATACTACCAAAAATACTGATTTTTGATTGGGCCAGACCCATTGCTTGAAGTGTACCAGATGCAATCTAACACGGAAGCCTGTCATCACCTCTACTCCGTTTTTACTGTATATTGTTATCACAGGGCAATTGAAGTAATAATTTACCATTTCATGTATGTTAGTTCTGTGATAGAACTCTAAATTCAATCTACAACATCTTGATAGTTGTCTTGCAGCTGTCCTCACGGTTTTAAGGAGATACTATGTAAGAACCTTTAAGAAAAGACTTCTCTTCGAATTGCCTTGAAAAAGTATGCATAAAGTTTTGAAAGCAAAGAACACAATTCGAAAGAGAGAATATTAACAAAGAAGCCCAGGGAATGGCATTGAGTATACAGCAATGATAACCAGACAGAGATAGGTTAATGACAATTTTACTTTTTTCTGTTGGACTAATTGAGTTGTTACTTGAGTAAATGGTTAATTAATAATTAGTTAATAATTAGTAACCTTCAAGAACAAAGAGCCGGTGATGCCTGTATTTTAATATAGTAATCAAAAGTATTTTTTATTTAAGCCTCATATTTCTATGTATGTATGTCTTCAAAAAATAATCTATTGAAGAAAAGGCCCTGCCAGTTTGTCAAAATGCCTCTCTAATAATTATTAATATGGTTACTAACTGGACAAAACTATCAGTTTTGTCCAGTTTATACAAAAAAATGGTAGCAGCAATATTTTAACTTGTTACCATGGTGGTAAAAAGCTTGTAAGCATAATAATAATATATCAAAGATTTTACCTTTCATACTTCTCTCTCCATGTATCAACTTGCTCCTCTAAATCATCGGTTCTAGCAGTGCACTTTACAAATTCCGCTTCAAGACCTACAATGTGCGCATCTTTTTCTGCAACATGTTGCCGAAGGTTTTCCACTTCCATATGCAACTGTGCCTCACCCGCACTGTTGCATTCCTATTAATTATGGTGCAACATCAAAACAATCAATAACAAGCAAGTGTAATGTCCACAATAGGTTGTGATAAATAATATTAACAGATAATGGTTTAATTCCATGATGATAAACAAAATAATATGGTTTGATATATGTCAGATGGAGCAAATTATAAAATAAAAGCACTGTGCATTATTGAAGAGTCTAAAGCAAACATTTAATAAAACTACTATGGTAATATCTAGCAATTTGTGGGAATATATATTTTATGTAATAATCTATATCCAAGTAATTTCTGATCTATGAAGTGTGAAACAATTGAAAAACAATAGTATAGTATCATTTGTATATTTGTCGTAGTATACAATATATGAATTTAAAATTAATAATATTTATATTTTTTTACTATCTGAAATCTTAATAGTTTCATAGTTATGATAAAGAAAACAAAAGGTAAAAGAAAAAGTTGAAAAAAAAGACGTTTTCCAATACCTATCACAGGTATTACATCTTGTTTAATGAAACTAAAGAGCTATGTTTAATATTAATAAATATGTTTTAGCAGTATATTTTACCTTACAAGGAGATTTACTATTGCTTACATCCATCACTCAATACTGTTCTAATTCACATTTCACATATCCAAATTCTTGTTTACAGCGAGCCACGTCACGCGAGAATGATAATTATTAGCAATTTTATCAATAAGCCACTTTGGGATAAACAAAATAAAAAATCAATCTTGACTCAGCTTGAAATATTTACTTTGAGATGACTGTGATTATATTTTGGTTTAATAACATATCATGTAAAGATTATGTCGTAGTTATCACCATTTTTTAAAGATTTAATACATAATGTAACGTAATTAAGCAAGTATTCCCCAAAACCGAAAAATTTTACTGTGCACCTTGTCGCCCAATCGTTAAACAATCTTAACGAATCGTAACTCAATTGACGTTATTGACGTCTACATTACTTATTTTTATATTACCTGTGGTTACATTAAAATAGATTATAATTAGAAAGTTGTAGTCAATCCACGCTTTTAAGAAAATATAAAAGGGAATTAGTGTCATTGAAATTACGTGAATACATATTATTTAAAGCATTAAAAACAATTGTCAAATCCGAATCCATTTCTCATATCCAAAATATTAACTCTTGTATTAAAAATTATAGGTATTGTTTTATAAAAAATAGTTTTAAACAAAAAATGTTTTGAATGTTTAAGTTCTCCCAATACTTAATATTTACCTGATTTAATGAAACACTTATCTATTTTTATTAAGGTAATACGGTTGCACACGCTAGACTTCTATTTCATATTAATCTAGTCTCCACCGTTCATAATTGAATCAATTGTACCGTTTAATATTGAAACACAATTTAGTACCACGAGTTTAGGTTACGTATGAAGAAAGTGAATATACGTCTCACCATAGAAGTACTTACACTTTCCCGTAATCCCTATTGGGGACTCTTGCTCTGAGTTATTCCAATAGAAGTCCAGGCCGAAGCGCCCTAAGAATTTGGCTATATATGATATAATAGATAGGAGTCTTGTCCGATCGGCTAAGCTGCTACCCAAAATAAAAATTCATAGGGCCATAGGGTATCGGGCACCCCGATACCCTATGGCCTTACGGGATTTTTTTTACCTAGTTAATTTTAAACGAAACGCCTGTTGAAAATTGTTTTGCAAAATTGTATAACTATCTTAATTTTATGAGAGCTTTGTGAAATGTTAATTGAAGCTTATGTAAACAAACACGATAAATAACTTAGGTAATAAAAGACTTCGTTACTCTCAATCACGATATTACATCTTGTTTAACGAATGTTTGTTTTGACTTAGTTTTCCGATTTGTTATTTTAAATAATACAAAATGTATCAAATTTAAAACCACATTAATTCTTCTGGTTTTGTCTCATCACCCAGTTGGGTCTACTTTATTGCATCTGCGAAGTATTTTTATCATTTAATAATGCATAAATTGAAATAAAAACCTATGTAAATATTTTTTTAAAGATGGTCTCTTAACAAGAAAATTTTATAGTATTAAATTTATATTTGATATAGGCGAATACATCGGGCGCTAAAATTAAATTACCATATAACAATAGTGAAATATTAACCAAGATTTAAATTTCTTCGTTCCGCATATGATTATAATAACATAACAGCTTCATTTGTGGGATAATTTTCATTTGTTTCTGTGACAGTTTGGTAAAGTTTTGTGTCTTTTTTGTACATATTTGAAAAGAAAAACTTATCTATAGAATAAACTGGACTAATTCCTAAATTCGTTAGTAGAAAATTATACTGTATAGAAAAATAATAATTATATTACTTTACATTTCCATTCATTGTTTTAATATCTAGCACGAAAACTTAATAATTAAATACGTAGACAAGGAGAATATACAGGGAACAGAACAGACTCGTCTGAAATAACTAGTTAAAAATAAATAATTGACAGACGTTAGCCGAAGAGGGTCGATCGGCAATACTGCACAAAGTTTAAACGTAGAAACACGTCTGGAGCTGACGCGGGATCTATTTCGGGATAGCGGCCTCATGCTTTTGATTATCCATGTAGTCGGCAGTTCTTTGTCTTTCTAAAAGTACATCGGTCATTACCTATAATAAAATCGCGGGTTCCTTATAAAGTATTCCAAAATGGGAAATATTCTCAGTGGTGCCTCAACAGGGGGGAACGTAACAGTCGCGAGTGACAAAATTAAACGTAAACGCGAAACAATGGAAGATATCATTGACTCTGGCTATAAGGACAATGTAGAAGAATATCAAGATACTGAAAGTGATGACGAGAGCCGAACTAAAAGAAGAGAAGAAGAGATGAATGAATTTAGAAAACAATTAAGTATTAAACGTGAACAAAGAAAGGAAATATTATCGAGACATAGAACTGAAAAGAAAGAACTCGAAATGTCATTGGAAAATGAATTGAAATCAAAATTGGAACTAACAGAAAGAAACAGACTTTTACGTGAGTTATTGATTAAAAATAATATTGAGATACCTGATGGACTTGAAGCTAGCTACGAAACTTTAGATGTTGCTAAAGCCATATCGCAAATGAAAGATGAAGTGGAAAACGTAAAATCTAATAACAACAAACTAAGATGTGAATTAGCGAGTACAAATAATACTTTGCAAAACGCATATTCTGATATCGCGGATCTCAGCGCGCAGAATACGGAATCTATTAAACAGATTAAATCGCTTAAAGAAGTAATCACGGTCAGCAAAACAATGATTAATTTACGGGAGGAGCAATTGAATGAGGTAAGTTAAACTTTTACAACAAGAACTTAAGTATAAAAAAAATTGATAACTTGTGCACTCAAACATTAAGTAACATTTCATAATTTTTATATCAACGTTGTAACTTTTAAATAATATTTGCAACATGTACTAATAACTAGAATGAAAAATCATCCTTGCATTTAAGCATCTTCAGTAATAATTTATAATCCAGTGTTTATACCATAATTGTTGACTTAGATACAAAAATAAAAAGTTAACGTTATTTTATCCCCAGCAGGGTAAACAAATATGTTAATCTATACGTGCTGTTTACCAAGCTAATTACGTATCATATTTAGCAGGAGGCAAGACAATCGCTATAAATCGAGCACAAATATAAACCAGTAATATTTTTGTAGAAGAATCACAGGACGCAATCTCGTAGATGCAAGCTTGTATTCAGGAATCCCGACTGTTAGATCGGAGGTTGAACATTTAGCCAGGAAAAGATTCAAATAATTTCAGACGCATTTTTTTGTTTTTGTTATCTCTTAACTCTGTCATTATAAACCAATTCTTTTTCTTAGTATATTTCTATATACTTATAATAAATATATTCAAAATAACACTGAAAACTGAACAACTGAAATCCAAAAAAAATAATGATATCCTATGAATACACAAGGCGTTGTTATACAGTACACGTACATTTGTTAAACGTGAGTTTTCTCTATTTGTTCAGAATAGTTGGCGCTGTTACTGCGCTCTATTACTAGATATGGAAATGTATTTTGTGAGATATCGACTCCTGCTGTTATACATATTGTTGTGGAGTTTATTATGTAACTTGGCTAAATAGCTCTCGAAACCCAGACTTGACAACAATAAAATTCTGACGGTGCTTGAAGGTCCTGAACGACGAAGATTACATGCAATTGTTTGGGAAATATTAATTAAATATTAAGAGCTAAGATGGGAATATTTTAAAATTATACTATATGCGCCTAAACTATACTATTTTTCGTAATGCCGTCGACCTATTCAGAGAAAGTTCCTATAGCGGTCAGAGACCGCTACAACGCACGGTACGCGTCATTTTAAATGCGATTGGCACAGAATTCTGTCATTCAGCCAGGCAATGTAAGCTAAGTAAGCTTCGTAAACAATATACGTCTAAAATTCAAATGACTATGAACATCGTCAGAATATAACGCACTAAAAAATCGATTATTTACTATTTCTTTTCAGTTGAAAAATAAGTTAAATGAAATTGAGCAATCCCTTGCTGATAGAGAAACACACATGTTATCCGCTGATTTGAGACAAGAGTATGAACGGCAATTGCAGAATATTCGAACATTGCGAGGTCTTTATGAAGAAAGAGCACGTCTAGCAGAAGTAACAAGACAAGCTTTATCGAGAGAGCTTCAAGAACAAAAAGAAGTAAACGAAGCAGAAGTCAAAAAGTATGTTAAATGTTTTATTGTAGAATGCCTACATAATATTTTAAAATAATAATCAAATGTATTCAATCTCTGTTATAAAAATGTTTATTAAAATATTTTCAGACGTAACGAATTAAGTTTAAAGGTTGAAGAACTTGAATCTACTGTAAATGAATTAGAAGAGACCATTGAAGATAAAAAAAATCAAATAGCATCTTTTGAAGATGAGACACGTGGTTTAAAGGCTGAAATGGAAGTAGTCAATAAGGTAGGTTGATTTTGTGGAGTTGCTAAATATTTACGAATTATAGTAAAATTACTGATAGTATGTACCCACATTGCAGCTCTTTTCGCAAGTACTTTTAGGATACAAGAATAAACAGAACTTAGATAAACTAGTCAATCGTCTGGAAGAGAATCATGGTATTCTTACACAGATGGCTGAACAAGACAATGGTTCAGAAACTTCCTCGGCGCTACCTAAATTGTTATTACAATTAATAAGTCAAGTGGAAGAAACTGAAGAAAGCAAAGCGTCTGAATTATCGGTTAACGATAGTGGAAAAGGAGAAGACAGCAATCATATAGAGAAATCAAGTAAGTGTTTACATATTTAACATTTAAATTACTTTCTAATACGTCTTAATAACTGTTTGAATAATATTTTTAGATACTCAAACTTCAGAGAACGCAAAGGCAGAAGAAATAGTTCAAAATCTTCCTAAAGTTTGGAGAGTACTCATGGAGCTACTGAGCCATCAAACTGTACCACAATCTGATGCCGTTAAAGTTACTACATGTTATAAATCAGTAGAAACGAAATCAGGACCAGTACTAGTGCCGAGCGTTAGCCAAACTTACATTAGATTAAAGGTAAATTAACACTATCATTTATTCAGCGATTCTCTGAAATGTTGTTAAAATGTATGAGTCAACATTTAAGATGTAATTCCACCAAAATACGTTCATGACCAGTCTTTTGCATTTCTCATACAAAAAACACGTGTCTATTACGAGAGTTGGCATTGAACCAAATTTACTTTCAATTTTAAAAAATAACGTAAGTACTGCCAACTTTCGTTACACTTTAAAGATTGTTCATTGTCTTTATCAACATTGATATCTTTGTTACAGGATTTAATAATCGAAAAGCTTACATTAATAAAGGAAGTCAACCGAATGAAGCAATTAAATGGTCACTTAGAGACGCGTTTACATGAACAAGAGCGGCGATTATGTCTTGTAACTACTGAGTTGAGCAAAACGTGGAATGTAGTGGGCCGATTACGCCGCCATCACCATCAACTGCATACCCATGAAAAAATACTTAAGTACGAATTGCAACAAAAGCGAAAATTGCTAAACGAACTTAAAGAAGAACTTGAATACTGTCGTGAGAAGTGGAATCAAGCCCGAGAAAAAAATTCTCAATCCGAAAAAGATTGGAAAAAACTTCGAGCAGAGTTTTCGAGTCGTAAAATGAAAACCATATCCACTTCTTTTAACAATTCGGCTGAAAGTGGTTATAGTGACGAAAGACCTTCTGATGATTCGTCCGAGTCAAACGACGAAAGTGAATACGTGAAAGTACCTCAAGTAAGATGCAAGAAGAAAATAAAGAAGTCTATTGAAGCGGCAGTAGATTCAAGCGCAGACTTTAATTTAGCCGCAGAAAAAGAAGATCCTTCTAGTGATTTGATGGATGTCGCTGACTTACCCCTAGATAATCAGGAAGTAGAACACTTAGAACTGTCGAATTCTTCTGAACACTTTAATAAATGTGAAAAACAAAACATGGAAACAGAAGATGAAGTTTGTGACATTGCTGATGATTCTTGTTTAGAAGAACCTTCAGTGGCAGAACATTGTGAGAATAACCAGTCTAGTGTTATTGAGACCAAAAATTTGAGCTATATGGGTGAAGAAACATCACGAATTGAAAGATCAATTACAATAAATACTTCCCAAAAACAGAATGAAAGTCATAAAACGATTGATGAGGAGTTAAGTGGAAAAGACACAAAAATAGAGTTAGAAAATACCACTGCTTCACTTCTTGATAGCACATTAAATTATGTCGTAAATAAAAGACCGTCTAGTGAGCAAACGATTGAAGAGAACCATAATAAAAACGAAATAAAATCGTCGGAACAATATAAGAACAGTGATACACAATTAAATTCACTTATCGATGAAAAACAACAATCCGATGGAAACAAAGTGTCGGCGGTGTCAATGCCCCTAAAACAACCTGAAACAACAGCAAGCTGTGCTTCTACGGAGCCCTGTATTGATTTTAAGGCAATTTTAGACAATATCAAACGACAGGACGAACGTCTCGCATTAAAAGATCAAAGACTGCAAAATCTAGAAAACGGTTGTTTCGATGTAATCAACAGTTTAACAAGTACACTAAGGACAAGTGATTTGATTTCAGATAAATTAAAAACTCTACATGGTGAAACTGCTAGGTCATACGATAATAATCCTCAACCAAGTGGATCTGTAACAGACACTCCTAATAGTAATTTGGAATCCGTACAAGATATACCCGAAGCGTCGACATCTAACGAACTTGACCACGAAGCAATGTTCGCGGCGCGAGATATGCGTCTAAAGAGGTTAGAAGAGCAAACAAAATCATTAGTAAGCAAAGTTAATAAAACTGCAACTAAAGGTGTAAAAATAAATTACAAGTTGGAAGAATTACACAACATTTACGGTTCAGAAACATCTCGCGCCAGTACACCAGCAGAAGACAACGACGACGATTCTCATAGTAGCAGTCATGACAAAGAAAACCAAAAGTAATATTTACATTTATATCTAATATATTATATAATTAATAACATGTATATTGACAGTAAATTTTAATGTAAAATTATGCTCGATTGTAATTCAACATTTCAACTGTCTTTGTGACTCAACTTCTCTCAACAACGGAAAACTTATTCGTTTCAGACGAATAAGTTATCCATCGCTCATCGATGATCGATATAAGAAATTGATCTATGGTTGCTTCAAAATTGTTATAGAAAATAAATATTCAATGTCGATTTCTACAATTTATTTCCAATTATCAAACATGTACAACACATAAAAATAAAATCAGGTACATCGATAACAGTACATAAGTCAAATTTAGATAAAATATATTCACTTTGTCGTGATATTATTCTATTTGCGTAACAAATGTCATAAATGATACATAGTCACATTACAAGATTTTTTTTTAAATTAAAAGCAGGGGGGGCCTGCTTTTCAGTTTTCTCGAAGGGCCAAAGTTATCAGAACTATTAAAACAATAACTACTGGTTCAAGCTGAACAAATAGTCAATGCTAAAAAGGCGATATACTTAAAAAGCAAACAAGACCCAACCAAGAGGCTTTTAAAAAATACCGTTTCACTGGTAATCTACGAGTACATGCATCCATTCGAATACTTCAATATTCTAACTAGTAACACCAACACAACATAAAGACATATAACAACACTGTAACTTATTAATATACAATTACAATTTATCGTTATATTTATTATCTATGTTGTTAAAGGATTTATTAGCTATGCCATCTTTTGTCGCTTTTATATCAAGGACTCCGGTGCCTTCTTCAAGCACAGCCACAACAGCCTTCTGGACTTTATTAACTGCTTTCGATTCTGCCGCACCATAAAGACGCCATGCCCAAATCGATAAAAGTAACATTTCAAATATTGTCACGGTGTTCTGAACAGCTGTAAACAAAAATAAATTTTTATAGTCTATGACGAATATAATCGAACAGTCTTCTAAATATAAAATACAACAGCAAAGCAGATTTAACTGTTCACAAATATATTTATATATAACTCTGACGATGAACACAGAGAGCTACGAGTCCCCGTGAATACTGGCAAGCTTAACTTATCATCGAAAGATTTGACATGAGATTTAAAAACATTTTTGCGGCGGCGGCAAAACATCAATTTTTTGCCGCCGAAAATCCAACACGGTTTGATCAAGTACCATGAAAATGATTAACCAATTAATCATGTCCCCAAATCTGCTATATGACAAATTTCAGTATTAAGCCGACCTATTACAGCCATATAGTCCTTGTGCCAAAAACTGTAATTTGTTGTGAATTGAATCAAATTAACAAATTATTTTGGGAGATGTCACTACTACTTGTATGAATGTCAGTGATACGTCATCGGACAACCATAGTGGCACAACTGAACTAGCAGATTATCAAAATTAGTAAAACCGACTATAACTACTATGATGTCACTGAATGACCATTTTTTTGCATCCTCTCTAAATCTAAATTAAATATTAAAAGTTCTCACTCCCTTTAAATTCCAAAAAGGTAGACAGTTATATATACTATCCGCTTTTTACCGAGCCTACTAGGTTACAGGGGTTGACCCCACCGACAAATAAATTGGCGCAAACTTAAGCGAATGTAAGTTATTTCTATAAGAGAAACCGAAAAAACGAAAATCTTACAAGTATAAAAACGGGAAATCTTACCATCAGCTCGTAAGTTAACGCTTAGGACTACTTAAACTATACTATATTACTTACACTATACTACTTACTAAGCTATCACAGTTACACTTAAATATAACAATATGTATTACTTTTAACGATATTGAAGTTATGCTTACTTTGGCGCTTCCATTTGCGATATAAATCGACACCATGAAGTTGGTTGGCAAATGTCAATGTTCTAATCTAATTCACAAGAGAAGAGGCGGGATTTATGGTTTGTTGTTGGTTTGGGAATTATTGATGTTTGGTGTTGATTTGGGAATAATTGTTGTTTAGTTACGCCAAAGAAATATAACATCTTGGGCGCCTAAATAAGTACACACGGTTATTATTTCAAAAATCTTACCATTAACCAAAACGGCTGGATGAAGAGACATTATGCAAGGTATTGTTACAAAATCAGACACCATTTTAGCCAAACTATACTGCAACTTTACGATGATAAGGACCAACTGCAAAGCTACAAATCTCGGTCGGAACACAACGCCAAAGCCCATCGCGGCGCGTATGGTCATAATAACACCCCAGATACCCGACAGTATGGATATACCAATGAAGCACTGGATGAAAATTAAAGCACGACGGTAGACCATCTGAAAAGAAAACATAATTTCGGTTAATGGCGCGAAAATAAAAACCGTAATATGACTAAGCTCGTCTTTTAATTTGCTATCATCATCACAGACAGGATTTCTTCAAATTCTTTCCTTTACCGCTTTGACCACCTTTTTTGTACGAACGTGGACAGCCAGATCTTTTTCTGTCACGAACAGAGGAGGTCTCATTGTACTTATTAATAAGCCCAGTACACAAATATTTTACTAAAACGAAGCGTATGGAGAGTTACATTTGGATCCATACCTACTTTGTGTAATGCAATCACAACGGTTCGGTTCTCTTTATAACGTTATGGATGGTGAACGGAATGGAGTGGTCATTTTAATATTGCAAAATGTTGTACAATGTATTGGCGCCAAAATGAGAAAACTCAATGAACAAACAAATAAAAATGACAGATTCCAAATTCAAACGTAATATTTTGTTTATTTTTAATTGTAACAGTATTTATGGCCAGATTAGTTATATCAAACTTAACAAGTATTAACTCGAAGGCTAAATTGATAATAGATTTTTTGGCTTCGTTTACGAAACACTTCAATATACATATGGTCTATGTAGTTCTTTACCTACTAAATTTACTGAATAGTCACAACGAAGCCTTATCTTTTTAAGATATGTAAATATTGTAAGCAGTATTTGCATTTTAATACAAGTAGTTTTTGTTATATTCAATTGAAGATATTTGTATTACTGTAGCGGCTATGTAGGTCAATTAAAAACCGATAGAATCTTTAGCAGTGGTCCATTTTAAAAGTAGATTATTCTTATTGATTTATACGCAAATACCGTATACGACCTATACGTATAAAACCTACCATATAAGTCAAATAATGATACAAGTAACGGGTAATAATTTGTTTCATTTTTTTAGTATGGACAATTGTACTTGTAACCTCCTAGGGCGCTTAACTTGATCGTCGTGATATAGAATATTGTAACACATTGACATAAAACTATTTTTACGGTTTAATTATGGTTTTAAATTTTCCCGACGGAACGTCTTTGCAAGGTTCGTGATCATCGAAGGGTCTAGTTAATGTTTTCCATGTTGTTCACGATAGGAACTCTAATCGAAGCACGCTTAATCTTTCAATAAAAAAGCATACAATACACTAGAATACAACAATCAAATAAGTAGTTGTCTTGTGCCTTGTACATACCATATCCTCTGCCCAAAGCACTAGTATGATGACGTACAGTACAGCTTGTACTATGGGTATTTGTAGTACCAAATAACGCAGCCAACTCAAACTCCTCCTGCAAATAATGCGTCACTGATAACTATTTAATCTAGCAGTAGGTAGGTAATTAATTCAGTTGTAAGTCAATATCAATGTTAATATCAATATTATTTGAATTATAATTTCAACTTCAATTATAGCGTCAATAGCCTAATGGTTTAGGGTTTTTTTCATTATGATACCCATGACGACTTTCGTAAGGCGACATATTCAGATGGCGGAGAATTAGACCGGCTCCCCGCCACAACCGGCAATGGTTTAGGGTACGGCCTGCGAATCGTAAGGTCGTGGGTTCGAATCCGCCATTCGACTATTGACGTGAGCACTAGCTGACGACGTGAGACTAGCACAAGCTTAAGCTTAGTTGGAATAGTTAACAAGAATGTTAGTAATATTTATGAAAAAAAGGAATATTGCTACCTTTCTTTTTAACAAAAAAAAACTTTTGCTCTTTCCACGATGACTAATTGCGTTTACATCGTAAATACTTTTTTTGGTGAAGTGAGACTATCCAACCGTGGAACATGCATCCAAGCTAGATTGTATCACTAATATTTCGTTTCCTAAGAAAAATCACTTGGCGTTTGTGTCCGCCATGCACGCAGTTAGCTCTACGCCTGTCAAAAATCCTTATTTACCACTATAACAAGGTTACGAATAATAGAATATAGTCTACAATAACAGCAATATTGTGTCTGGGCTATTAACGATCACCCTCTAATTTGATTCTTAGATTTTTTTTCTTAAAATTAAAATAGTTTTGTAAGTGCTATGTACTAGTGTGTGTGTGCATATGTGACTTTTGTAAACCTGATAAAACATAAAACAAATCAAGGTTTATTACCAATTACGAACTTTCATTTGATACCAATGCTGGTCAAATTGGTAACAACTCAATGATAATGAGTGAATAAATTTAGTTTATGAATTAATTTAGATTTTCCGTTTCCGCACATTTCTGATTCATAGTAATATGGTACGTTATCTGTATATTAAAATATATCTAGCCAGTTTGCAGATCGTGTCAGAGAAAAAGATATACAAACATAATTTTATCTCCTTTGGACCGATTAAAAAAATTCAGGTCGAATTAATATAATTTCAAGTACCAGAATGAAATTCGAGTAGAGTGTCGACAATAATTTTTAAATTATCACGCACTTATCCTGATTAATGCCCATAGTGTTTGTTGTGATGACAGTCACGCCCAATTTCATGAGGAAATATTTTTAATGACTGCTTCCGCCCTACCGTAAGCGTTATAAAAGGGTGTGTCGGCAATTAGCTTGAAAGTAACAATAGAAGTATATTAAGTACTTATATAACCAGACATAATAAGTATATTTTTCGTGCGCACACTGGTGTTTGCCATATTCGCCTACGGAGCGGAGGCATGGACCGGAAGAAAGGATGTTATGGATCCCATAGACAGCACATAGTACCAATGTATCCATCCTTAACGAACTATAGCTAGGCTGTCCACCATATGCCAACACGGGAAACTGGAATACTTTGGTCACATTGCCAGAAAAAAACAGTGATAACTTGAAAAGGCTGATGGGAAAAAAAGAAAAATTGATGGGACAAGAACGCGAGGTCGAAGCCCGACACGCTGGACTGACCAGATCCGTAACACTCACGGCACGTCGGTTAGCGCTCTACGCACGGCTTCAGACAGAGGAAAATGGCGACAAATCACCAAAGACAGACTGTTCTCACGAGATGGTCACGACCCTCAGCATTGACGAAACCGACTCGAGGAGGAGGAATTAGTATATTTAAATGTAAACTATCTTAAATCGCTACTACACGCGGATACTGTTTTTTATTTCAGAAGTATTTTAGTTACGTTGCCAATTTATGGTGCCTATATTCTCTTTCTTAGTCTTAAATCGTCAATAGCCTGCCAACGTCTCAATCAACAGGTATTGTCCCATACAACTTTTAGGATTTCTCTGATAGGTCAAGTTCATATTACCAACTTAAGAACGTTTCATAAATGACAGAACTATTGGTGCACAAACGTTTAAAAATAATTAAAACATCAGACGTTTTCTCGAAGACAGTTATAAATTGCAAATTTAAAAAAAAAAATGCCGCCATTTTACATATGTTACCGCACTGTGAGAAAATCTTTACACAAGGATATTAATATGTAAATACGTACGACAAAAATAAATAATTACAAACATATTTGATAATAAGTTATTAAACAATAAAACAAGTCATACTTATCAATCTTCGGTCTCGGTATAACACAGCAAGGCCAGCAACAGCATGGCAACACTCTGGTCTCCAAGCGAGTATCACCAGCGCGTCTGTAATTGAATAATTATTAAGAAATGAATCAACAAAATCGGTTGGCGTGATATTGAGTTATTCGCCCTCTTGTCGCGCACATCCTTATTGCATATTTTAAGATTAATATGGTTTTCATGGATGCCCAAGAGCTGGACCGAATTGAAATGGGACCACACAGGAAGCATCAACTTTCAAATAAAAAAAATCAATTCACCCAGTCGAAAGTTATGAGGTAACAAACATAAAAAAGACACACGAATTCACAAACTCCTTCTTTTTGAAGTCGGTTGAAAATTAACCTAAGGCTTCGAGTGAAGCAAAAATTAGGCAGCGTAATATATAGATAAAATACAATTAACTTCTTATCTCCCTTATTTATGTCATTTAACGGCTATAATTTAGATAACGGTAATTTCTAATTCTGTTTATTAGATAGTAAAGAAGGCGTAATTAATTAATTACCTGATAAATTGACTAGCACCGCCGCACTCGGCAATAATGAGGCAGTAGAATTGGTATAAAGCCACCATTACCACCTCCTGAGCTAAAGCTTCTGCCACCAGGGTTGCCCGAGGTACCACTATGGCTATATAAGCGGCTGAAGCTACGAGCTGAAATAATTGAAATTACATTAAAAAAATAACAGCGTTTATATATATATATATATATATCTATATAAATATATAAATAAATGAATGTTTGTCTGTATGTCGTTTACGGAATCGTAAACTATGCATTTGATCATCGTCAGCAAAATTTTTTGCATGAATCTACAAAGGTTTCTCAGTGGGTACTGACATATGGCGCCACTATCGTTTCAATGAATTTCATATATTGCCGTGACAGTTAAATTGAATCGAAAACAACAGGACCCTTGTGTCGAGTTACTAGCGATGGAGGTTCAGGCTAAGCGACCTAAGAGCTATGCCACCTCTCAATCCAGTGAAGCAGTCAAGGCCAGCTTCTCTGGCCAATCTGTGTAGTTCGTCATGAAAAAAAAATCGAAAACAGCAAATGAACATCGATTGTCCCCCAATATTTGTAGAATGGCTTTCCTTCAAAATTATTTTAGTTAGTAGCGTAGCAACGCGCGCAGGGTGCAGCTAGTATTATATTAATATATGTCCCAATGTTAGGCACAGGCCTTCTCTGTAAAGAGAGTTTAAGTCCGCCGCCCTACTGCGGATTGGCAGACTTCACATGTCTTAGAAAAAAATTCTAAGACATGTAGGTTTCGTAGTTCATAGCATTAAAGATTAAGATTAGCATAAAAGTTGAAGAGACTTTAATCAAGATATCCAACACGCTAAGCATTTGACTAACGACCTAGTGGACGGGGTACGAATCTCAGCTGACAGGCTTCTTAAGTACAAAAAATTTGCATAAATTTGTGGACAGTGTCACCTATCACATACGGACCTAATGAGCTCGCTGAAAAATGAATAGCGAATTTTTCCTCTCTCTGGCTAAATCTGGCACTGAAGCATTTGTCCGGGGACAAAGTTTTAAAAATAACTTTAGAATAACGCGTATGTCTTGGAGCAACAAATACAAGAAGTTTGTAATTAGATAGTATTTCTTGTTGTATATGTAAATTCTAAAGGGATTATGTGCATAATAGAACTTTGAGAAAAGAGAAACTGCTTTCTTGACAATAACATAATAGAAATTATTAAAGATCAGCACAGAAACAGAAGTCGAAAACGACCTATACAAATGCATCCGTTAAGTAAACAAATCGCTTCCCGAAGTGGCACTCAAAGTTAGTTTAGCTTTTTGAATGTCCCTTAGATTATCCGTGAAATAACAACCGACCGAGTTGTGGTTCGGCTGGAATGCTTACGCGTAACATAGTAACCGTCAAGCCGAGGTTACCCCTCACCGAGGGGACCCTTGTGTCGAGTTACTAGAGATAGAGGTTCAGGCTAAGCGTCCTAAGAGCTATGCCTTCCCTCAATCCGGTGAAGCAGTCAAGACCAGCTTCTGTGGCCAATCTATGTAGTTCGTCATTAAAAATAAATACAAGTAAACTAATAAACGTAGTTACGTATCCTATGATATCTTATTTCAATTTGGTTGAATGGGCATGCAAATTCTTCCTTCAGAGCAATCAACGAATAAATTACCGTATTTCATACTGAAATTATAGTAATAGAGTATGAAGAGGTTTAACGAACGACTCGACGGTTCTGGCGCGACATAATTCGAAAGAGCGTCAATATCATGTGATATTGACGCTCTTTCGTTGTCTTTCTTTTTTGTGTGTAAAATATATTTTAATCTCATAACTGTTTTATTTATGTATCATATCTATTATACTCTTACTGTCTGTATAATAATATTCCATATAAAAGTAGTATTGCGCGCGCACGTCTTTAGGTAGTCCCGGGCACCGCTGAAAATCAGCGCTGTCGCATCCTTGTGACAGCATATGCTGAGACGGTGTCCGATATTGGCATCATATGTTTTGTATTATTTGTCCGTGTAACTTGAACTGTGTTTTGTCTAGTTTTCATTATTTTTAAATGTGTGTTATATTCAGTCTGTGATGTGTTTTTGTATTGTGATGCCAATAAATAAATGTCTATGTCTATGTCTATATTGAATTTTGGTGACATATTTAAGGTATACTTTGTACATAAATATTACAAAATATATATTTACTAACAAAAGTAAACGAAACATTATGGCTTGTACGTAATTTCTAATAGATATCACGATTATCAGTTGTCATTTTAACAAAGTGACATTTTAACAATATGTAACTTTAGTACGAAATAAAGTACACAATACTTAATGTTTTTTCTTTAGTATTATACAGAAAAGCAGTCTTTCATTTCGTTATAAATAAATATGAACAGACATATATATATTTAGATGGTTTAGAAGTACTATGGCACGGATTTTGCTTCACTAGATCATAGAAAGAAATGAAGCAATTTTATGTGTCAGTTAGGTATTAGTTTTATATTATAGAAGATAACGGTTGTAATAATGACCATAGCTCATAGACTTAGAAAATAATAACAAATATCTTCAGCGCCATAAAAGTTGACAGGGCTAGATAGGTCTTGTGTCTACATACGATCTTATGTTTCGTAGATCCCATCCCCATCTATTAGGCTACTGAGACGTTAAATGTAATCAAAAATTGTATCTCATCTTTATACGATATATACAGATGTACAGTGTGATGACTACGTAAAATTAGACAATAAAATAATTAGACTAATGTTTTAGGTAGCATTTCAGACCTTGTTACGACAAGGCAAGCCAAAGCAAGTCTAACAACGATTATTTTCCTTATAGAATCTTGCAATTAACAACTGATTAATTACAATTTTTTCACTTCTTTGCATTTTGGTCAAGTACAAGCTATTCGTGAGATAAATGCGCTAAATCACAGAGAACAAAGAGACAATTTAGTCTTTGTTCGTCTGTAATCTCTCTACAAAGTAAATACTTATTGGTGAAAATTATCACTGATAATTTTAAGGTAATTAAAAAATAATAATTAAAAATTATTTATTTTAGTTTTGTAGTTTTTTAATTATTTATTAAAAGTTCTAAGCTCACATGTACCACACTTGAAAAAAGGAGGTTCTCAATTCGACTATGTTTTTTTTATGTTTGTTACTTCAGAACTATAAACTGGGTGAACCACTTCAGTTGATTTTTTTTATTTGAAACGTGGTCCAATTTTCAAATTTGATTCACTTCCGATAGTGGCATCCATAAGAAAACGAAAGTCTTAAATTTAATTAAGGTTGTTTTTCTCTTTCCAATACGTAGTAAGTCTGGTATCTGTGCATAAAGTCCTCGCTTCATCAAGCACGCGAAGGTCTTGTCTTCGAGGGGGAAACTCAGTTTGTTATGTTATTCTGGCTTTAGAGTGTCTGAGTGGGCTGAATGGGCTATATAATGGTTGAAGCAATTGCTAACAATTGCTTCAACCAAATTACTAGTCAGTTCTTATATTACTGCCTACTATCGAAAAACGATGGCGCTATTAGTAGAAGAATCGCTATTAGTAGAAGAATCTTACGAAGTGGCAATAATGTCTATATACATTCTAGAATTTCTTTTAATCCGATAGGAGCTTCTAATCGACGCGTGGTTTTGACCTTTTCGGCACAAAGAAAAGAGGCTGAGTCAACTAAGAGCTTGGCCACGTATTAAACCGGTAAGTTGTAGCCTTTGGGTTAACAACGGCTATCAGCGAGTAAATAAAACATCTGTTAGTGGACAGATGGCGCTACCATCGAAATGAATAACTAATGTACACAACATTTAAAGTATGATGATTAATTTCGTGCGAAGTGTTGGTTATTCTATCTTAATTGGAGACGATGAACGTTAATTGAGAAGGTCATTTAGAATTGTGCGCTATACTATCGTAGAGGCAAAATTACCGTATCGAAAACGCAGACATTTTTAATTTATTTAAAATTAAAAAAAGTCCCGTCTGACGGCCAGTGATTCATATCTTTTTTTTGTTTTTTTTTTGTTGACGGGGAGGAAATCTTCAGAAAGATACCCCGCCTTCTGGGAAAGACGGCGGTTATGTGGGGTTCTTACCCACTAAAACCTCCCAGTGGCCCTTTCCTCGGTGCACAAGGGGCTCCGGGATCTCAACGTGGAACGCACCGGAGCCCCTCTGCACTGTGCTCAAGGAGACCCGTTCACGTCCCGGGCGGGAGGTTACCCCCTCCCCTCCTCTGTGCCCTCGCAGCGCAAGGCGACACGGGCCAGCCGATGTCGCCTTCTTCCAGGGTCCACCTTGGTGGACGACTCAGGCCCCCACCCTTGTCGCCCAGTAAACCCGAGGCCCCTTTTAGTCGCCTACTACGACAGGCAGGGGATACCGTAGTCTTATTCTTGAGAGCCCAGAACTACAGTGATGAGTGTTTCAAATCTTAGCTAACTTGTTCCAATTAGTTTATGAGTTTTAAGTCGTTTTATTTATATGAACGTTAAATTGTAATTGTGAAAAATCATATATACATAACGTATAAAAAAAAATACGTAAAACCTTACCGTTTCTTTTAAAATCTAATTATTTAACATTAACCTTGACGTACATATTTAAATTCTTGATTGCACTAAAATATATGTACAAAACAATCTTAATGCTATCAACGTCCTGTAATGTTACTATTAAACTATTATGAGTACTATACTTTCTGTACAAGGACCGAAAAAAATACGACAAGGAGATTTTTGTATGTGAAAAAACGTCAATATTAGCATAGTGCCACTAATGGCATCATGCGAGGGTAGACGTTGAAGGTGTCGAATGTGTTAAGAGTAGGATAGAGAAGCTAAACTAAACGAAATTATCTTTTATTTCATAAAATACATAAAAAGTATAATTGAAACTTCACAACGTCACAAACAACAACTTCGGACATATGCCTCGGTCTGCGGAAGAGGCATTTTACGTTGAAAGAAGATATGTGGCTGCATGTACGACCAGTGGAATGGCTATCGCTCAAAAGATAGTTCTCTTTGTCTCTACACAGGTAGACAGGTTGTGTCGTTGGGGTGCCCTGTTGCTGACAGAACCGGGGCACTCGAATTATGACGGCTGATGGCATTCGCAGAAGGTTTAGTGCGTAGAGGTCGCCCAGATCGATTCCCACACAACAATCCGGGACCACCCAGGGTTCCGGAGGATGATCCGTAAAAAGGATTCCCCCGCGTAAAAAAAAAAACAAACAGACAGATTGTGGAGATAAGCTCACTAGACTATATTTGCGGTATTTTTTTACACTTAACCAAATAAATATATTTTTCTTCTATTTAAGAAACCCAAAGGAAGGATAGAAAACGCTACCCCGCAGGTATTGTCATCGCCAAGTTAATTACTAAAGCAAAATTCAATGCCTTATCAGACTTAGTTACATCGTTGTATTTTTTCACAATTTATATACATTATTTTACATCATTATTCTAATAATTATTCAATAAGTTTATCGCAAACTGGTAAGTTTTTTTCATATATTTATTAATCAAGTGCCGCCAAGAACCAAACATGAAAGAGTTCTGACACACTTTCAACCAGCTTAGATAATTTTGTTTCGACTAAATTATCTAGATTAGCTCTATACTGTGGTGGCGTCAGTAATACAAAAGCACTATTAATTAAACAAAATTAACGCTAATAAGTTGGGTTAATTCATAGTTTATTATGAAAAATCGAGCCAGTGTTGTGCACTTTAGGAAAGGGCTGAAAAAATCATAAACAACTTGTTTATTGAACTCTGGAAAAAATTTTCATCTTTTTAAATAAAGCAGCGTTGTTGAAGTGTCTTTCTTCACTTTTCCACAAATAACAAATTTATCTTTTGAAAATTTCTAATAGTACCCCATTAACGTCCGCAATTGCGCGTTTATTCAAAAATTTCCAAAGTTTACTAAATATATGTTTATATTTATGTTAATTTACGTGAGAACATAAAAGTATAATTAAAAAATAAGTAAAAAGAATGAGATGATAAATAAAGGTATACTTACAGGATAAACTGACAAAACTATGGCAACATTGGTTGAGGAATTCCGCCATTTTTTCAGGACAGATCGCAAAGTGACAGCGTACAGAGTCCACAATAATATTAAAACTACCAACCCACTTGCCCAAAGCACCCAGGCGTATGGCTGGAGAGCTAGAAATAAATAAAAAATATTATATGTAGTGGACTAATAGATTGATGTATCAGCAAATACGATGTATAACATAATAGTTTACATTTGCTAGCCATGATCGCGTCGATCGATCGATTAAAAATATGTAATTCGGTAATATATGTAATTAGTTACATACACTTCCTTACATAATTTACATAAATATAATAACAACAGACCACTACACTAGGTCTGTCCTATTATTAAATTAATTAATCGTAATATTTTACGATTTCACCTGAATACCTATGTAATTTCTTCGATAACCTGGAAAAGCGGCAAAGAACTATAGTATATAATATTAAGAAGTATAGTATAGTCTAGCTTTTGGTTTCGGACTCGATTCGTCAACTTACATTTAAGTATAATTTAATCGGTAATTTTTAATTTGTCCGATATCCAAAATTTTTTTTTTATGCGTCTAAACTAGCGCTTGACCATGATCCCACCTGGTGTTAAGTGGTGATATAGTCGAAAGATAGTACGCGCTAGTTTAGTAAGTGCCTATTCACTCTACTCTTGAAGGCTCCCACGTCGTAATTGGACGGAAAGACTGCACAAATATAAAAATCAGAGGGAAATTTATATTTTCCTTCAGCAATAGACATTTGATTACGTTGTTTCTAATAAATATATGTTTATATTTATGTAAATTTACGTGAGAACGTAAAAGTATAATTAAAAATAAATAAAAGAATGAGATGATAAATAAAGGTATACTTACAGGATAAACTGACAAAACTATGGCAACATTGGTTGAGGAATTCCGCCATTTTTTCAGGACAGATCGCAAAGTGACAGCGTACAGAGTCCACAATAATATTAAAACTACCAACCCACTTGCCCAAAGCACCCAGGCGTATGGCTGGAGAGCTAGAAATAAATAAAAAATATTATATGTAGTGGACTAATAGATTGATGTATCAGCAAATATGATGTTTACATAATAGTTTACATTTGCTAGCCATGATCGCGTCGATCGATCGATTAAAAATATGTAATTCGGTAATATATGTAATTAGTTACATATACACTAGGTCTGTCCTATTATTAAATGAATTAATCGTAATATTTTACGATTTCACCTGAATACCTATGTAATTTCTTCGATAACCTGGAAAAGTGGCAAAGAATTATGGTATATAATATTAAGAAGTATAGTATAGTCTAGCTTTTTGGTTTCGGACTCGATTCGTCAACTTACATTTAAGTATTATTTAATCGGTAATTTTTAATTTGACCGATATCCAAAATTTTTTATGCGTCTAAACTAGCGCTTGACCATGATCCCACCTGGTGTTAAGTGGTGATATAGTCGAAAGATAGTACGCGCTAGTTTAGTAAGTGCCTATTCACTCTACTCTTGAAGGCTCCCACGTCGTAATTGGACGGAAAGACTGCACAAATATAAAAATCTGAGAGAAATTTATATTTTCCTTCAGCAATAGACATTTGATTACGTTGTTTCTAATAAATATGAGTAACGAGGAATACCTGATGACCTTATAACAACAATTATACAAAAACAAGGCAGGGCTGGTAAAATAAAAGGCAATATACTATTAATTGGAAAACCATTAACCACTAGTACAACTCTTAAGTAACGTTCACAGACTAATAACCTAAACGAATATTTATTATCAAGCTAAGAGACTGACTGCCAACCTTCGGAGAGGCACTCTAAAAAAAGAGTAGGCTTTTAGGCTAAAAGGAGATATTTGATAGGGACTCCTATACCATAATAAATTGCATAGAAAAATCACGTGCTGGAAGTAGAAAGCAATGTTGATAGTGCATAAGATAGGCTATGTCACAAAAGGCTGTCTGAAATTCTCTTTCGCTCGATGTGTCAGTATCAGTAAATCTTGTTGATATACTCCCCGCAAATGTGTCTCTCTCATTAATTTTGTTTCACACTGATAGATTAATGTTGCCAATGAACCATGCAGCCCAGCTTAATCTGGTCATATCAATATTCACTTATACACAATGAGGGTAATTGCATTATCGCCACGCTTGGCGGCGGACTTGTACATGCAACATCCTTATAAGTACAAAATAACGAAACTCTAACTTTTTATAGAAAAGTGTGCAAATAATCAAGCGAATCTTAATTACTGCCACCCAGTTAAATCTCACTATGGGCCTCATAAGCAAGCTCAAAGCCGCACAACGAGCAATGGAGACGGCTATGCTCGGTATCAGGAAGTATCATATCAGGAATGAGGAGATCAGTACACGAACAAAGGTAACCGACATAGCTCGCCGGAAAAGCAAGTAGAAGTGGCAACAGGCAGGGCACATAGCGCGTAGAACAGATGGCCGATGGGGGCGAAAAGTTCTCGATTAGGAGAGTACAGACCAGCAAGCACAGCGTAGGAAGTCCGCGGGAAGGTGGTCTGACCACCTCATAAAGGCTGCAGGACGTAGCTGGATGCAAGCCGCTTATAACCGGTCCTTCTGGAAATCGTTGGGGAAGGCCTATGTCCAATATTGCAACTTAGCTGTGCTTCCAAAAACTGTAAAAACAACAACGCAAGCCCAGAAATAAAAACAATGCTCCAGGTGAGTTGACACAAAGTATAGCGTGTTGTTAAAGCTATTATGGCTTAATTATAAACCCCTTGAAAGTAACTTCGTATCATAATAATCATTTTTATGGAAACGACGTACGTAGGTAGTCGTCAAGTCGTGTAATTATTGTAACATTTATTTTGGGATCAATTCGGAATAAATACAAAATGAAAATTTTCCAATTGGTTTCTGTATATTTGATCGATAAGAATAGAAAGAAACAACAGTATTTTTGGTTGAAGAAAAAACGTCATGGGAGTGAAACTAATTTTGCAAATTTAACCTTTAAACTTGTGCCCAAAGAAGACTTCAATCTGTTCTATATGAGTTTTGCGAACTTTTTCTTTTATATTTAACATATACTTAGTGTTACAGTGCTTTTAGATTCGATCTATATCTGAGCACACATATTTCGTACCTTACCGTTCTTGTTTGTTCTTCGAAAAAATTACATAATCTATATGTAAATCTCTATATATTAAAGATAAGATAGTTGTCAAATAGCTAATGATCTACGAGAAGTGGCATATCGTCGGGTGTGCTTACGCAAACTTATATAAAGGTCTATCATGCCGGCCGGCTTGCGTAACACTTCGCGTTGTGCAAACAACAAACACCGCAAAATTTATTCTCTCTTTACCTTTACAAATGATTTTATTAGTTTTATTCAAATAAGAAGTACGGTTTTTAAACCCTTTAGCGACATACACAGACATAGCAATCGTTTGCTATATATATAAGGTTGTCAAATATCTCCCTTCCGCCTTTTGTCTTTTGAATTTCGCGGCTATGTACAAAGCGCTACAGAGCTCGTATCTAGCAATACTATACATAATTTGAAAGGTCTTGACATAACCTACAAAACGACGCTATGCATAATTAGTTTGATATTGCGTTCAACAGTTATAGACGTGTAAACATGGAGTTCACTAACGCCGAAATTCGCGCTATTTTAAAGTTTTCCTTCGTTAAAGGCAAATCCGCTAGAGAAACGTTCCGTGAGATTAATGGTGTTTTGGGGATGGTACTCTATCACTTCGAACCACGGAGGAATGGTTTCGACGATTCAGAGCCGGTGAAAACGACACCATGGATAAGCCAGCCGGCGGAAGACCTGTGACGACAAATACCGATCAAATCATGGACTACATCGAGTTAGACCGGCATGTGGCATCTCGTGACATCGCCGAGGAGATGGGAGTTAGTCACCAAACCATTTTAAACCATCTGCAGAAGGCTGGATACAAAAAGCTTGATGTTTGGGTGCCGCATGATTTGACGCAAAAACCTTCTGACCGAATCAACGCCTGCGATATGCTGCTGAAACGGAACGAACTCGACCCATTCTTGAAGCGGATGGTGACTGGCGACGAAAATGGATCACATACGACAATATCATGCGAAAACGGTCGTGGTCGAAGGCCGGTGAATCGTCCCAAACAGTGGCCAAGCCGGGATTGACGGCCAGGAAGGTTTTGCTGTGTGTTTGGTGGGATTGGAAGGAATCATCCACTATGAGCTGCTCCCATATGGCCAGACACTTAATTCTATCATCTACTGCGAACAACTGACCGCTTGAAGCAGGCGATCGACCAGAAGCGTCCAGAATTGGCCAACAGGAAGGGTGTAGTGTTCCACCACGACAACGCCCGACCACACACTTCGTTGATGACTCGTCAGAAGCTACGGGAGCTCGGATGGGAGGTTTTATCGCATCCACCATATAGCCCGGACATAGCGCCAAGTGATAACCACCTGTTCCTGTCCATGGTGAACGCCCTTGGTGGTGTAAAGTTGAACTCAAAAGAGGCTTGTGAAAAGTGGCTGTCCAAGTTCTTCGCAAATAAGGAGGAGGGCTTCTACGAGGGAGGTATTATGAAGTTGCCGTCTAGATGGAAACAGTTTATCGAACAAAACGGCGCATATTTGAACTAAATCCGATCACTGTAACACTGTTTATAAAGCATTGAATAAAGAGCAAAAAGCGGAAGGAGATATTTGACAACCTTATATATAGTTCCTATTTGTGATATATGCATTTGATCAAGCCCATAAAGACACAAATATCAATTAGTATTTTATTGTGCGTAAGAAATTCGTAGATTTCATCCGGCTGGAATTCAAACCCCAACGAATATTGTGCACTTAGACTACTTAAAAGGTTAAAATTATATTTTAATTCATATTTATATTTAAGACGCAATAAAAAATTAAAACCCATGCATCATTGTAACCCACTTTAAAACCGGATAACGATTAATTCCAAAAGACGTTATAACTTCGTTTTATTAAACGTACACAAACACAAATTTACACACGCGCACACACATATTTATGACACTATTGCTAATGCTTATATTGAATTTTATTGTGTTTTTAAAATGGGAGAAGATGTTAACTCCTGAAACACAGATTCAATAGAACCTAGCTCAGGGGTCAAGGATTTCATTTTTGAATCATTTTCTTTGGTGACCAATATAGATAAATATTATTATATTATTATTATTAAAACATTGTTCGAACGACGTGAACCCAATTTCAAGACGAAATTTGAGAGCGACGTTTAAGTTCCAGTTAGTTATTTCGATATATCATTAATGTACAGATACAGATAATGTTCATGACCGCATAAATATTAAAGGCACATTAAAGTTCAAGATACTTTTTAATTAAGTGATGAAAAACAAAATGAAAGGACAGTCCATCATAGCAGTCGCTGACCTGTGGACCTTTAACGCTTATTATTAAGCCGGAACTAACCCGGAATTACGTACAAGATGAATCATACATCCGACAACGACATTTACACGTGCAACTGTGCAGTTTTAAAATGATTTTATGTTCGGCGAATGAAAAATAACGTTACTATTCCAGTAACTATAAAAAATAATAAGAAAAAAAAACAATTATAATAGATATTATAAAATTGTTTTTTGTTTTAGTAAACAAATAAATACACTGATTGACCTCAAGGGTCAAAGGTAAAAGGTATATAATGAGTATCTCCCTAAGTACAAAATACGGATTTCTGTTTCTATATTGTATATGTAAGTATATAGTCTGAGCACATGTCTCTCGCTTACACATCCGTAACATATCATGTATGCGAAGATCGTCGAGTCCGAGTTCTCCTGACCCCGCCCTTCTTTAGCTTCTTCTTTTCACCAAACTTTTTTTTCTAAAGACACAACAACAACAAATTTCTGTTCATCCAAAGGCTGACTGGAAGAGATCGCTCTTAGCGATAAGACCGACAATAGCGCATGCAATTCAAAATCTATTATTTCTGTGATGTATTTATTAATTGTTGCACAATAAAGTATACTCATTCATCATTCATTCATTCTATCTGGTCGACATATAGGTATATTCACCTACCGACACTGAAACTCATTTACACGTCGAAATTGTTTTCGTTTCTCTTAATTCATACCTTCTACATGCCCAAACCACCTATCATGAATAGGTATCATGCGTCTTTCTCTGTTCTAGTCACATCTTCTTTCAAATCACAAGTTACCCTTATGACATAGTTTCCATAGTTTTCTGAATGATAAGTAAGAGCCACTCCTAGCATACTTTTTCTTGACATCACTTGTTCTACATTAATAATCGTCTGCCTTAGTGAAGCTGAACGCTACAGAAACGCCGGCATCGTAAAAACAACTCCTTCGATATTGACAATATTCATAAGGTTAACGTCGTGGCTCGTTTCCATGTTTTACAATTAAAAAATAAACTTTTAAATCTGCCGCCTTCCAATTCGAAACTTGAAAAAGGAAGATAATGGACGAAACGATAAGAAAAGGCAGCCGTATGTGTTCGTGATTGTGTTATTATTAAGATCAACACACTGTCAGTAAACAATTACTAAGTTTTATTGCATGGAATTTTGGCTATGATAACGGTTTTGATTTACGTCTCTCTGTCATCTTACGCCACATTGCCAAGGTTGCATGCCTAGCTACGTTCACACCACGTACACAGAAACGTAATGGAAGACCACTGACGAATATAGTAGAGAACCATTTGTAAAACGTTCTTCCATTTTTATCCTAGGGAAAGCCAAGCTGTGATGTTAATAATAAATGAGGATGTCGGGAGAACTACGAGACAAAATCCACTGAACAACGTGCAATCTATATGACAAGTTGGAAAGTTAATAATAAATGAGGATGTCGTGAGAACTGCGAGACAAAATCCACTGAACAACGTGTAATCTATTTAAGTTCGAAAGTTAAAATTAAAAAACTTGTGAAACTATAGCTGATCAGCTTAGATCCTATAAAAAAAACTAGAGTTAAAATCCCCTTTTTAACCGGCTTCAAAAAAGGAAGTTTTCAATTGGTCTGTAATTTTTTTTTGTGACTCATAGCGCTGTCATAAAGCATATAACTAAGGCTATGTATAAATGAATGCATTAATGAAGGCTTAGTAATACACAATGGTATATCGGTATCTTAGTATAATATAAGGTTGTCAAATATCTCCCTTCCGCCTTTTTGTCTTTTGAATTTCGCGGCTATGTACAAAGCGCTACAGAGCTCGTATCTAGCAATACTATACATAATTTTTCGCTTGATATTGTCGTATGTGATCCATTTTTCGTCGCCAGTCACCATCCGCTTCAAGAATGGGTCGAGTTCGTTCCGTTTCAGCAGCATATCGCAGGCGTTGATTCGGTCCAGAAGGTTTTTTTGCGTCAAATCATGCGGCACCCAAACATCAAGCTTTTTTTTGTATCCAGCCTTCTGCAGATGGTTTAAAATGGTTTGGTGACTAACTCCCATCTCCTGGGCGATGTCACGAGATGCCACATGCCGGTCTAACTCGATGTAGTCCATGATTTGATCGGTATTTGTCGTCACAGGTCTTCCGCCGACTGGCTTATCCATGGTGTCGTTTTCACCGGCTCTGAATCGTCGAAACCATTCCTCCGTGGTTCGAAGTGATAGAGTACCATCCCCCAAAACACCATTAATCTCACGGAACGTTTCTCTAGCGGATTTGCCTTTAACGAAGGAAAACTTTAAAATAGCGCGAATTTCGGCGTTAGTGAACTTCTTGTTTACACGTCTATAACTGTTGAACGCAATATCCAAACTAATTATGCATAGCGTCGTTTTGTAGGTTATGTCAAGACCTTTCAAATTATGTATAGTATTGCTAGATACGTAGCTCTGTAGCGCTTTGTACATAGCCGCGAAATTCAAAAGACAAAAGGCGGAAGGGAGATATTTGACAACCATAGGAGAGGAAATTGGGAATGGCAGAATATATATAAACATGAGAGTAAAATTAATGATTTAATAATGGTCAATGAATGAAAAAAAGAGGTGTAAACATTGATTCGAATCCGAGCCAGTGGTAATGGTTGTACCAATCAGTTTTCGTCTTTTACTATCTTAAATATCTGTATCTGGTGTACACTTAACTCACCACCTATAATAATGTAAAGAATGTAGGCTTGTTGAAGCGAATCATGATTGCTTCTACATCTTAACTCGTTTTTCATATTTGGTCTAAATTGATAGGTGGGTAAGCCCTTTATCGTCTTAATTGTGAAGTAACACGTCGTAGCACAGCAGTTTTTGTATGGATATGTGCCAACGAGGTAGACAGTGAAAGCAATCACATGTAACACTGATTAAATTATAGTAAGAAATTTTGTGAATGTAACCGAAACAAAGGAACACATTGGTACACAAAGTACCTGGGTTTTGAATTACACAAGATTGTAAACTATAGCACTCGCAAAACTTTCACTGCTTATTATCATCCACCTAATGGGACAGGCAGAGATCACAAACTTCCACTTATTTCAATCCTGCTCTTTACTTTCTTTACACGTACATAATTGTCAATTACGCATACTTTTCACTGCCCCTTTTAATTACATTGCCAATTAGGTCGATATACCTCCTACGACCGACCGCCATCTACCGACCCTACCACTCACTTCCACAGTATAAATTTTCAATATCATTCTTATTTCATTCATTCTTCGTACATGACCGAACTACCGAAGCAAGCTTTCGGTCACTACATCTTCTTTCAAGCCATACTTCTTCCTAATCATGCATATAGTAACAATTTAATTATATATTACCTGATAAATAGGTATTAAAATCTGGCTCCAAAGTAAAGTTGTGACAGAGGAGAGATGTGTTCATTGCGTTATTAGTTTCGGGAACTGTTTTGTCCGTACTAACGTGACGCGCTGCAAGTATCCTCACCCCACTGCTTTCTTCACTTAACAGGCTCATTGCTTTTTTTTTAATTCACTCTTTTCACTTAATTACAGTCTATTGCCATGCGTCTTTAATGCCAGTATAGACTTTTTAAAGCGGTAACATTTTTTATTTATAATAACCAACTTATATTTCTCGATTTACGCGCACGTTATAAATACGTTCCGAAATCGAGATCCAAGCGTATGGGCACCACAAAGTGTTCGACTCTACTGCCGAGTGTCGACCACGGCACGCTCACTTTCTTTCGACATTTCGTTGCGCGTAACATTTTAGTGTTGTACCCTATCACAGGCCAACTAATTATCGATACAAAAAAAATCTTTAATTCATTTTTTAAATAATAAATAGAGAAAACGAGCGTACTGCTCAAGTGGCGATCTCAAGTTAATAGATCGCCACTGTCGCTCACACCTATCGAATAATAACAGGTGTGCTGAGAACTATTTTTTTAGCTGCGCTATCGGTGCTGCACTCATCGCGTGAAACACAGTATAAAAGTATTCCACCTCACCCACGTAACATCAGTATTCTGCAAGTTGGTCTGGATGATTCAATCCAATCATGTGACGATATCAAGAGAGGTCAAAAGGTTTGAGCAGAAAACACTCACATCAATCTACACAAGCTTTGGTGGAAGCATCAGACCTATCCTGTAGGCTTCAATTAAAATCCACAAAGCGTCCATTCGCGACCGTCGTAGGTTGCGAATAATCCTCGCGCGTTACCGCTATTTTATGGGCAGGCAGAGTTTCTCCGGCGACTTTTTCTCCGAGCGGCAACGCTTCCCGAAGTGGCACTCAAAGTTAGTTTAGCTTTTGAATATCCCTTAGATTATCCGTGAAATAACAACTGACCGAGTCGTGGTTACCCCTCATCGGGGGACCATTGTGTCGAGTTACTAGCAATAGACGTTCAGACTAAGCGACCTAAGAGCTATGCAACCTCTCAATCCGTTGAAGCAGTCAAGGCAAGCTTCTCTGGCCAATCTGTGTACTTCGTCATAAAAAAAAACTAAGCTTCAAGCGTTAAATGTACATCAAATATATATTCCACATAAGAAAAATAATACAAATAATCGAGATAAAATGATAATTTGTAACTTCTCGAATTTCGGAAATTACGTATCAGTATGTGGAATGCTTAGGTTCTCTTTTACGTGTATTAATAACTCGAAATCTGAATAAATAACATGACTTAAAGATCATCCTTATATTATTACACAGTGAACTATTTCACTCTAAGACAAAACCCATTTTTGAACGCATTATGCATATCATGATAGAGCGTAAAAACTTGGTAAGTGGTATTGATCACTAAATCAAATAAATTGTTATATTATCCACCCATTTCAATAAAAATTACAATAAATAAAAAACTATTAAATAATACTTGAATTTTATCGATACTAAATACTTATAAACAACTCTAGAGTTGTTACCTTCTTGATTACCCACTCATCAGAATGAGGTAACAGCGAGAGGGCCGAATAGCGGACTTGGCTAATCACCTAAATTTTGCAACATTACAGCAAAGTAAATGCGAATTATTTATAAGCTTTGATTTTACTTAGACATGGAAGTTTCTTGAATCATAGAAGAGAAAGCGAACGGGGTCAATGTCAACCACTACACCGCAGATCGTTCCTTGGTGATTCTTAAGTCAGTGAATTGTATTTTATTAAAAAATAAAAATAAAGTGTTTTATTCTGTATAAAACACAGTGCATAATTATTTTATATTCAACTGAAGTCAAAAGTCTAGGCTTTAACGTAACTTATTTTTCTTTTTTAAATAATAAAGTGTTTAAATTTATATTTACAAAACAGATGATTGCATCATTTCATAATCAACTAAAGTAAAAATAATAGAAATTACATATACTTTTACGTAGGTAAAAATTAAATTATGACATATTCTATTTCTTTTTTCATTGAATTAACTGGCAAGTCATAGAGTCTATGGAGGTTTAATATAAAAAAAATAAATGTTCTTATTTTTTTACATAAACATGATGAAAATTTTCCTGTTCAATTAACTACTACATCATTCCAGGCTCCTCTTCTTCCTGTGTATACGGAATAAGCTTCGTAATATGAAACAGATTGGATTCTATTTTTCTGTGTCCTGTATCGATCTTGAATATAGAGTTGGACATTTTCTCTACATTTTTATAGGGTCCAATTCTAATTTCTTTCTGTTTATGCTATTTCCATTCTCGACATACACCAAGTCTCCTATATTGTATTCAGAGAATTTTCTATTTTTGTCAAATAACTTTTTATTGTAACTCATTTGTCAACAAAGGGTGGAATCCGGTAACATATGCATTATTGTATGAATATAAGGAAGGTTCCCTATTGGATTACGCTATTAAAAAGGAAAAGCTTTTATTAGACATGAGGAATTATATTATATTTAATGAGAGCCTATATTATTTCCCATATATTACATACGTGCGATAAAATAGACTCTCAAATACTTTTGACCCTTCCTTTAAGCTTATTAGGTCCCATAAATATATATAGATCATAGGGGATTAACCTTTTGTCATATACAAAAGATTTTTGTTCTTAAAGAATAGAATAACTGACACTCTACAAGCCTGCTGGGATTAAAACCCGTGTCCATAAAATAATAGGCTAATTTATTTCGTACTGGTAAAATAATCAACGTATATTACGATAAACAGCAGTATAGACTTCTGAAAGTAACACAACATAATTAAAAAACGAGGTAATGCGGTTAGATAAAATAGACATGTAGGTAAGATATACAAGAGCACATTAGCACGTCAATATTTTCCCCTCTCGGGCGCCCTCGGATCGGAAAGCTTCCGCGTAACATAGTAACCGTCCAAGTCGAGGTTACCCCCCACCGGGGGGACCCTTGTGTCGAGTTACTAGCAATAGAGGTTCAGGCTAAGCGACCTAAGAGCTCTGCCACCTCTCAATCCGGTGAAGCAGTCAAGGCCAGCTTCTCTGGCCAATCTGTGTAGTTCGTCAAAAAAAAAAAACGTCAATATTGGCTGGGCATAATAAGCAGCAAACGTATTCTAATATATTGTAAGGTACATAACTGTAAATACATTAACAAAAGCTGTTAAAATGTCATATATAATTATCTATTAATTAATCTCCTTAGATTAAATAATGAGAGAAACCTGTTATATCAGCATAGGTCGATAATGCCTTCACCCCCGAAGCACTATCGGCTTAGTAACAGTAGCTTTGTCACTCACGATGAAACTAAGAGGAGCCCACGCGCCTGCGAGGCCGCTGCACCGGGTGGGCTCTCTGCTAGACCATATCCGCCACTGGGGCCTGGGTGAGCGAGCACAGCTCGTTTTCCTGGCCCCAAGGCCTCCAGGTAATAGAGTCGGGGGAGCACATCAACTGCTTATGGAGGTCGTGGATGAACGAAAACATTTTGTTCCTTGCCTGGACGGTGAAGGCTCGTTCTCCCCGGAACGATGCCTCGCTGTCTCGCAACCAGGGCCTCGGATGTTTGTGCAGGCGTTGCTGGTGGTTGCGATGATGGTGGAACATCTTGTGGGTTTGGTCGACCAGGGCCCAACATAACTCGTTCTTCTCCCGGGGGATGAGTACGCGATTATTTGCGTACCCACAAGTATGCCTTATCTCTTATTTTACCCGAAGCCGTAATTATAGAAATAGCTCCGCCCTAGATCAGAAGGTCTAAATGAAGTGCGTACCACTGTCACACTCTCGTAGTGAATCGATTGTGAATTAATGAAGTCGACTGCTTTTACGCACCCCAAAATTGTTCGAAAATGACGCTACACACAACTCTACCTCGAAATGTAGACTTCGTCGCCTTCTCCAGTGAGATACGTATCAACTGGGACGACGCAACGGTGCTTGCTCAGAAACATCTCCTTAGAACAAGCAATCTACCGTTTTTTTGTTATGACAAACTACACAGGTTGGCCAGAGAAGCTGGCCTTGACTGTACACCGGATTGAGAGGTGGCATAGCTCTTAAGTCGCATAGCCTGAACCTTTATAGCTAGTAACCCGACACAAGGGTCCCCCTGGTGAGGGATAACGTCGGCTTGGACGGTTACTATGTTACGCGTAAGCATTCCGAGCCGAGGGCGCCCGAGTGAGTCGAACCACGACTCAGCCGGTAGCTATTTCACGGATTATCTAATGGGGACAATCTAAGCTAAGCTAAATTTAATGCCACTTCGAATAACGTCGGCGCTGGGAGAAGATATGGCCAAAGAAACAGCTGGACCAGCGTAAAAAGATGAAATAACACTTTCTTTTAATTTATAGCTTTCAATATATAAAAAATAAAAAAATAATAGCACTTTAACCAATTATAATCTTTGCCGTATTAATATTCGAAGGAGTTATAAAATAAAAATACAACTTTTACACTGCCTGCGTATATATAATGCATATATGGCAGACTCAATTCGATTAAGCTATCAACTAGTACAATTATTCTTCAATATAGTGTATATATTTCGTCGAATACGACAAAAACCTTTAAATTTGTATTGATTTCATATATTGAAGCGAATTTTACTAATTGCATATACTTCTTTCACGGATTACCACTTTTACACACAATTTAATAAACATTAAAATATAAGTTTCATTTATCAATGAGTGTCCATGTGTCTATTATTTATATACAAATAAAATAGTTTACAGAATTTTGTGACCAGTATATGAACATGGACTTACTCCATGTCACACGGGCACGTAAGCCAAGAGACTTAATTTACTTATATGAAATTACTAATTTGATTCATGACGACGTTATAGTTAGTATTCACGCCCAATATTTTCTTATTCAACATAAACAGTAAATGAAGCGACGGATAAAATGTAACTTACTTACCAAACTATATTTCAGTTTAAATATTTATTGATTTATAGATACGGAACTTGAATGAGTAGTATAAACCCAAATTAAATTGAAATCAGTGTTTTGGAAATGATGCTCAAAGTAAATGGTAACAATAATCAAAGAGGGATAGTCGGAACTTAAAATATCGTACAGGTAGAACTGTGAACAAAAGACCATTGTAAATATTTACGGTTCTTAAGTCCCATATAGACTCACAATTCGTGCGTTTATAGTTGCAGGTAAAAACAGGTATTTAAACAATGGCTCTTTTATAAAAATTTTGCTTAGAAGTCATAGGTACTCTCTTGAAATCATTTTTGTAACTGTGCGTGTAAAAAAAGATATACTTGTTTGTTTGTCTAAGGTGTAAAGTTGTAATGAATCTTTAATATAAAAAGCTTTAATTTAAAATGCATCGCTAGTACGAAATGATTTAGTAGCGACATCTAGTAGTATATAACAACCCTTTAGATTGGTTACGGCTATTCGTCACTAGATGGCAAGTACATTATAAATCGAACAGAAGTCTTGTTAAAAATATAACAGAAGACTGATCATTTTCGATGCGTTGAATTGGAACTGCCTATTAGATAAAAGATATTCTTATCTCTTCATCTGAAGGTCAGATACGAGGAAGCAACTAGAACTAGTATTTAATGTAACAACAACTGATACCAATAAAATTAGAATAAAAAATAACCTATTAACACTTATTACATGTAAAAAGCTTTAAATAGTAAACTACAAACATACTAAAATTAAATTGTGAACTCAACCTTAAACCTTGGATTTACACAGCCGGATGTGATAAAACTTGGTTGTGTTTCAAATGAATCAATAATTTATAGTATTATAGTTATAAATAATCAACTTTTCAGATTACAGGTTACACAATAAAGAAAAATTCATTGGTATTATTAATCACGTCGTTCGCACGTGGTCGACGCGCAAACGGGTAAAATTCTAAAGATTGTTATTTCGACTTCTACGGAAACCGACGTTATTTTAAGCAATTAATTGGTATTATAGTATCTGTTTTATGTTGTGAACGGCCATAAATTATGCGTGATTTTAACAACAATAACAAATAATGTTTACAAATAATATATTAACGGTAACCGAGTTTTTATAGAACTAACAAAAACATATGCTTGTACAACGGTTGTACTACTTAGGAGTCAACGACTCACGTTACAGTCACCGTTGTTGTTATAACTTAAAATTGTTTTAAAGATTTATTCACAATGTGTAGTACTACCTACCTATGTACAAACAATTATGTAAAAAAAACTTTAACTTAATTAAAAAGAAATGAATACTTAGGTAGTATCCATTTCTTTTTAATGAATTGTACATTAAAATTAACCATTTTTAAAGGTTTACACTGGTTTTGCAGCATAAGTTAGCATTATTAGTTTGAACATGAAATAAAAAATAACTGAAGAACCATATTTGAACATATAAAACAACAATAAAATAACATACAGTTCAGGTAGTAAAGATCATTTGACCTTTTACGTCATTATTAACTAATCGTGGATGCGCCGTTACCTCTGAAAAGAAAGAAGTACCGAAAAATAATTATAACAAGCTAATTGGTCTCCGGATAACTTTACTAACCACGAAACATAGCAACTATGGACTGCTATTTCATCAGCGACATTCAGTGAAGGTGTGATCGTTTCTCGCCCATTCAAACTTTCGTACTCCTGCTAATATTAAATATGTCCGCCTTTGACTATAAAATAACTTATTATAGAGTAAAATAATAATTTAAGCCAAATATTTATGTCCATCATTCTTAAAATGATAACGAATTTAATCATTTAATGTACATGTCAGAAAAGCACCTCCCAAAAAATAAACCAGCATTAGGAAAAAACCGAACGACGCCGGGGGCATTGGCCGTTTTTAGCAAGACAACCAACTCACCACTACATACATAATTTACTTCCAATAGAGTTTTTAAACATTGACATAATAACTTAGTAGAATTAACAACATTACACTAGATGAATTTAAGGTTTAGTTTACCTTGTCGATGTTAATTATTACAAGACGTTGATCTCATTATTCATTGTTAAGTACATATACGTATGTTGTGATAATTTTCGATTCGAAATTTATTGTAAGCCACAAATGTATTTAGGGTCTTATTACAAACACTAAGGCAAACACATACGGAGCGCATTACTGTAATACAAAATAAGGTCAAACTAAGTCCTCATATTAAATAAACAATAACGATCAAAGTATAAATCTAAACTGATAACAAATCCGGAAAACTGGTTGTAATCCTTGACATAATAATTCATGTTAACCTGAATTAGACAATTTGTGTTTATGGAAAGTTTTAAAGATAAAATAAACGATAGCAATTAAAAACGGAACAAAATATTGTCACAATAGACCAGAATACTGCAAAGAGATAATATATTCGACTGTAGTATATTACAATTTTATTTTGGTAAACATCACCTCCTTACCCAATTTACATGTGCATAGCGATAAAAAAATTCAGTTAAAAGAGGTCACAAGATCAACAATGACCACATCGTCAAAGTTGCTCATATCGATCACCTGCTTTAACAATCGTTCCCCAGACTTGTTTCGTTCGCGTCGGTCCAGTCGAACGACAAGCCGAACTACCAACACAAAGATACACCGTTCATATTACAGGCGTGTCGACTCGATCTTGTGTTTATTTACGTCCACCGTATTGTTTGTATACAGCCCGGCACGGCTGCGCATCTGTCTACGTCATACCCCTCCCCTTCGCCCTCGCAGAGACCCGCCATTCCTACGCCGGGGTCGGCTTGGCTCACTCGCTCATTCATTCGACATTCGCAAAGGTTGTTGCGCGCCGTCGTATTCGTGAGGCAGATAACTTATTTATCAATAAACCCTCAACGCATTTAGCGCTATGTTGAAAGAGAGATTTGATAACCGTAAAACAGTTCAAGAAGAGGGTCGTCCATTAGCCTCTACCAGATTACCAGCTATAGAAGAGTTGACACTTGGCCTTAAACAAAAGCTTCACCTGCAAGCGCGGGCCCGTGCTGCACCCTATTACATTAGAAAGCAAGAACCTGTCGATCTTGTAGAAAGGTTATTAGAGCAACGTGCCCTTGTCGCCGAGGCTGTCCGAAGATTACAAGAAAAAAAACAATCATGTCATGAAATATCTGTAGATTCTTAATTATTTATATTGAAATAAACATTTTAGTTGTGAAAGTGTGGAACGTGTTGTGAAATCGCTTGTGTAAAAAAACGTGTCGGGTTACAATGGTGCTATATGCGGAGAGCATGCGAGAACGAGATGGCTAGCTATGACGTGTCATTCACGACACGAATCACGAGAACTAACCAAAATGGCCGCCCGTACTTTACAATCATAATATTTATTCTTCGTTTTATAGTGACCTTAACTGATCAAAGTGCTGAATGACGTAACAATGTTTGGTGTCGTTATTGCTTCTGTATAGTGTATTTAATCTCAATTTAAGTGACAAATACTGTTATGTTTCGATCTTTAATAAATATATTAATGTAAAGTATTCCTGAGCTTTAACTATTGTTTATGTCTCTGAACATAGAACTGTTCAATAGTAAATTCTTTTTTACTCTTACATATTATGTACATATTTAAGTAATTAATATACTCAATACTTCGCAAACTCATTCAACAGTTCATTGTCGATAGCATTGTTTATTCTACTATATATACATTGTGGTTTTAGTTTGTAAATATGAGATTACTAATTAAACCATATTTATACAGTGTTCAATCATGACATTAATGAACTGCTTAAGTACAGTTACTTCCTCGCATGTTAGTATGTTTAGGGAAAATTATATCGCACAAATGCGATTTAGAAGTATGACGTGTTCGAAATGTGAACGTTAAACATACATGTTGTTTACTTAGGCAAATTTATAATAGGAAATATTTAAATTAATTAATACCTATTTCTGTAGTACATCAACAATTTTATGTACAACTGTTCCAATTTAGGTATAAAATCAATGTAATTATTACATCTGTGCATGTTTTAGTGCATTTTGTGATTTTTAGATAGTTTAATTTATCGTCGATCTTGTGATTTAGATAAGATTTAAAAGGTATTAAATAAATGGTATGAGTTTCAAAAAGTATAACTCGTTTAATTTAAACCCAGATTTTGTTCGTGTGTATTGTGAGAGAGCTACATTATATTATGTGCCGTGTTTGTATTTAACGATGATATGAATTGTAGTATTATAAACACAATATGTAACCCACTACTGATTAATAAAAAAAGATCAAAAACAAAATTTCTATTTGTGTATGTTGCATTTATCGTAAAATATCAACTGACAGCGGGATTATTACTTGATAGTACGGTTAACTAAAAAAGTAACAATACAAGAAAAATCTAGTCAGGATTTACTGATGTATGTCTGATCTGGCTCAATATGCAAAGAAATACCGACTTACCTTCGTCATATTATCTTTAATTAAAGACGCCAATTGTATTCAAAAGCTGACATTTAAATAAGATTTACTTCAAAAGTATATCTTTATAGGCAATGCTTTAAAATACACTAAACAAAGCTAGCAGTTTTTAAATGTCTAAAATTAATAAATAAAAACGCCCTCTAGCGATGAGTAGTAAGATTTAATAGAAAAAATTAACAATAATAACGGGCGAGTATGTAGTACTACTATGCTACTTATTCTAAATATGCATGAGCATCATGTCAGAATCTGGGGGTACTGGAAAGGACACCCCTTCACGCAGGTGTTCATGTCTAACGCTACGTCTGTACACGTATATAGGTGTGAAACTTCGAAGGTCTTCAAAATCAACTCCAAGACTTCCGACCCGATTAAATCTTTAACGACCATCTACTAATCTCGAATCGATCATTTGCACCTACTTTAAAAAGACATGGGACTGGACTGCACCTCAGTTGGCTTTCTTATTAGGACGCCTAAAATTATTGAATTGACATTATATTAGGTGGTCTCATGATGTACGCGAACCCGGCCTTCGAGCAAGCTTCCCCGCATCTTATCCATCTACTGGAGGTAATCGACTACCAGTATTTATGAGTGACCCACAATTAACTTATTGTGAGTGGCTCCACTTACAACAACATTGATATGAACAAGTTTCACCGAGTTCCACCTTCCACATCCTGGACGATCGGGACAATGGCTAAATTCTTAGAAATTGCACTATCACCGTGTTCCGGCCAGATTCGTTGTCGTTAATAAAAGAAGTTGGAGTTTATTCAGCTACTTCTTCTCCCAGAGCCATTGCAGTTTTATTTTATGAATAGGCTAGTTTTAGTTATAGAATTTATAGTAATCCGACTGATACAACTGACCGAACTAGTTCGTCAGCTTCTGTCTTGATACTGCTTTTATACAGTAGAAGATTATGGATTTTTTATGTTGATAAATATTTTATGGCTCGGTAACAAGACCTTTAAACCAAGTCTTTTTTAAAACACACACTTATTTCTTACGTCTAAGATGGAAAATCATTATGGATTTTTGTACTATTAAACCACAGAACACATATACTCCTAGCGGAGCACAACACTAGGTACAAGGCTACGATAATCCTGTCAACAACTTTTCAATTTCTTCCTTAAACTAATTACAGAGATGTTAGGAATGCTCATTAATTACTTATCAAACTTTATTTAATTAATGATTGTATTTTATAATTCATATTGAATATGTATACATTTTTCGAAGTATGCATTGAATTATAAGATCAGAGACAACAACGTAGTTATAGTACTATGTAAAGATGCATATAATTTAAGCAACATTAAAGCGAAGTGGGTAACAAACACAAGTACAATATATACCACACGTACGATAAACTGTATTCTATAGATATATACCAGTATTGGCTGGTAGGTATAAATTATACATTGTAATGTTTTTATCGCTCAGATAAAGAGGCAACTGTAGTGCGCACGGTAATATTTTCATTACATTACTTTCAGGCAAAATGACTACGACTACTTGGTCGATGGGCCCCGGAACCTATGAGGTACCTTTGTCTTTGTTTGCTAAAAACCGCCAGAGACTGGCCGAAAAATTGAAAAATGGTCAAATAGTTGTTTTGCAAGGTGGTGATGAGATAAATTTTTATGACACAGATATCGAGTACTCAGTTTTTAGACAGGTAAGTGCTCAATTTCTTAAACTTATTATTTTCAATTCACTACAATTAATTATTAACTTAGGTAATCCTATTAAGTCTCCTATCTTCTTAACTCATTCTAACATAATCTTTATTTCATTAAGGCATTAAATTTTTCACTACTTACGTTTTTATTCTAATAACATCTTAGTAAAATGGTATATTGAAGCAGTCTATATCCACAATGACTGTGGCTTTATTTTGATAATTATTGTGGTATGTATTAAATAATTTATCACATCTGTAAAGTCTTGTTGAGAGTCAAATCTTTTAACTTAATTATGGTAGGCAGAAACAGCAATTGTTATCTGAATTCTACTGTTCTAAGAGTTGAATCTTCCAATCACTTTTAAAATTTGCCATTAAATAAAATTTTATTTGTTTAAAATATTTGTGGTAAATATCAAAAACTTTATAAGTTATAGTTATATATTGCAATACATTTACATTACATCTTTTAAAATTATTTTTTTAGGAATCATATTTCACTTGGGTATGTGGAGTCCGAGAGCCGGGCTGCTACTTTGCATTAGATATCAGTACAAAAAAGGCTCATCTCTTTGTACCACGCTTATCCGAGGAGTATGAACTCTGGATGGGGAAGCTTCTTTCCTGTGAACAGTTCAAACAAGTTTATGGAGTTGATGAAGTGCATTATGTTGATGAGGTATTTAATATTCTAAAAATTACTTTACTCTGTCCTATTACTCCTCACCATTAACCCAATAATAGTAAATAAATGATATTGGTATTGTATGGTAAAAAATGGTTGCTCATAAGAGGGTGTTTGTTACGTTCATTACATTCTGGGACACGTATATATTATAATAATAAAAGGAATAATTGCCATTGAACCTAATACTACTGCAGGACCGCTTTAAGGATACAGGTAGCATTTTTCGTAGTACCAAGTTGTGAAGAATGATGTACAAGTAAGTAGTGCAGTAGAAAAAGGAGAATGAGGAGGAGGAATGAGGTGCAAGAACTTAATTTTATAACAAATATAAATCTGAAAATAAGAGGGAGTGCTCATGCACAAAAGTATTTCATTTAAATATATTTACATTTCCATTTATTTCTGGCATTGAATTTCTTTTTTCATTTTCAATTCCATTTTCAGTGTCTATACATAACATAATAAAACCTCGCGTACCTAGTAATATTATGATTATAATTAGACAGTTGTTACATTATCATGTTGTTAAATATAATTTCTTTGCAGCTCCAAGAGACATTGAAAAAATTAAACCCAGAGAGACTTCTGACACTTGTATGTATAAAAGTTATTTTTGTTTGATATTAGCAATATAAATACATAACTCTAACTAGCAAGTCAGTTCTAGCATACTATTAATAATTATTTAATTTCTGTTGTATCTAGGGCTCTATCAGGCGACTTTGCGCTAAAACATTCTTCCACTGGCATTCATTAAAGTAAGCGTCAACACAGCATTATGCATTCACTGTAATGGTGTTGCTTAGCAATGTATCAATAGAGCCGTCAGTTTCATGTCATGTATGTTTTAATTTATATAAATAACTATAACACTAATGAATATAGAGCTCAATTAAATCTGTTCTTCCATTCGCTAATTTTCGTTTTTTAAATCATTTTTTTCATCTTTAAATTGTTCAATAATGTGTTCTTTTCACATATCACAATTAGTTTAAACATCAAATTTTAATTTAGTTAAACTTATACGTTACCGTTATCGTATCACGAATATGCGTTACAGGAGAAAATTTTGAGAAGGGTCATTTTATTTCAGAGTGGACCCAACACAGATAGTGGACTCACAGCAAAAGAAGCAGTTTTTGAGGGAATTGATGAGTAAGTTGGTTTAGAAAACATATTAATTTTAAGGATGTCAGTTCTCAATGTTTACTTTTTAATATTGTGATAGGTATGCTTTGGTTCTTCAGACATATAGAAATGATGAATGACAAAATTTTGACTGAGAAAGTGTCTGGTATCGAGCCTTGAAGAAGGCAATATCTACCAGAAGGGCAATGTATTAAAAAGAGAGGCAAGAATGGAGTAACTTTTGGCGAACTACACTGATTAGCCAGAGGAGCTGAATTTTACAGTTTCACCCGATTGAGAGATGACATAGCTCTTACTGCAGCAGTAATCTTTAAACGATGATTATGTATACACAAATGTATAAATGTGAATGTAGTTAAAAGAGGAGTGCCAGGATTGTGCTAAGTGGAAGAGATCACTTCCACTTTTGTTGATATCTTAATAGACAGTGACAGTTTCGATGTCCACTTTTCACCCAGCTATGATGGGGATATTCTGCTATAAATAAGTCAATACAGGTAAATTAACATGGTATTCTGTATGAATCATAAATAAAATATTGAATACAAGGCAAACCTCTCACTTTGAATATGTTATAACTAACCTGATATTAACATCTATTTTGCTTGCAGATTTAAAGTTGATAACGAGACGCTATTTCCCGTTATCGCCGATTTGTAAGTACATAATTTGTTAATTTATTTTTTACCTACACTATTAAGGGTATGACCCTTTATGGTATGAAAATACAAGCTTATAATATTTATTTTTAACATGATTTGGTTTTATAAAACAGTAGTAACTGTGTGAGCAAGCAAAGCGTCAATAGCTTAGTGGTTTAGGGTACGGCCTGCGAATTCGTAAGGATGTAGGTTGGAATCCACCATTCGACTATTGATGTCAACCATAGCTTCACTTCATCACTTCTTTTTTGTTGACGGGAGGAATTCTTCAAGAAGAGACCCTGCATTCTAGGGAGAAGTCGGGGTTATGTGGGATTGTTAACCACCCGGTGGCCCTTCCTCGGTGCATAGTGAGGGGCTCCGGGACCCCCTACGCACGGAGTTCCTCTGCACTTAATCCTCCGTCCCCCTGTGGGCGTACGAGGGCATATTGCAAGGCGACACAGGCCAGCCGGTGTCGCCTTCTTCCTAATTTGGAAAGGTTAACAAGAATGTTAGGAATTTTCGTAAAAAATGCAATTTTTTAAAGTATGACACATCAACTTAATGTTGCCTAAATTTTCTTAAAATTTTACCAATTGTTTAATTGGTATTTAATAATTCTTTGTTTTATTGTTTATTGTCATTACATTGTATATAGTATCAATAATGTAATTATCACAAGTGCGATAAGTTATGAAATATAATCTGGTCGCAATATCTTATATAGCACCAGAGGGCCGATAAAATTTGCGATAATGGAACTTGTAAATACCGTTTAAGAACGTAATCAATTGCGTAAGCAATATAAATATTGCTGTAGTTAAATACGCATAGTCATGTAAATAAAAGTATTAGATGAATGTCAGATATATTTTCTGATTAATTCTTTGTTAGTTTTAAGTTAAGTTAAGCTTTTAGTTGATAGTGTTGCAGTTTTTATATATGTATATGTCTCACTGCTGGGCACACGCATGCTCTGTAAAGAGAGTATAGGGCATAGTCCGCCACGCAAAATAAAGCAATATGTAGCCCGACGAAACGGGCTGGGTACGATATACTTTATTATTTTCTAACATTCTTGTTAACCATTCCAACTAAGCTGAAGCTTGTGCTAGGAGATGGTTCACGTCAATAGTCGGATGGTAGTATGGAACCCACGACTTTACGATTCGCAGACCGTACCCTAAACCATTAGGTTGACGCTGTAAGTATAATAATATATTTTTTTGCTGACAAGTTACAGTGATAAAATAATATAATTGTTCGCCCTTGTCTAGTCTTTTAGTTCGTCAGCTTGTCCTCGGACATAGGCTTCCTCTAAATATTTCCTTTCGGATCTATTTCGAGCTTTACTCATTCATAAAGGCCCCGGAATCTTTTTGATGTCAGCCTCCCTTCTTTTTAGTTGCCTGTCTTGATTCCTTTTTCCTTGGCGCGGGTACCATTCTGTGATCAGTTTAGTCCATATGTCATTTTTGTCTCTTATATGTCCCGACCAACGCCAATTCAGTCTCCTAATACTTGTTATACGCATATGTTAAGCAGGGTAGAATGCATGTATTAAAGATTTTTCGTTTGTGATTCATTGCTATGTCTCTATTATTATATATATACTATATAGCATAAAATTAAAATTTTAATGCATTTTACAGGCGCGTCATTAAAACCCCAGAGGAGATAGAAGTATTGCGCTATGTGTGTAAGATTTCTTCCGACGCTCATAAACAGGTAGATTACTTAATTGGACGTATTTTTTGTTACCTTTAACAGCTCTACGTTGTACACGGTCAAACGGAAGATGTTGGTATTGGGTGCCCATTATTATTATAAAAGACTCGGAATACGTAATTATTATTTGTTTATAGAAACGCCAAAGTAGCAATCTCATTATGAAATTTTATTTAATCTTTGCGCTCGATTAAAATCCCACCCGATGTTAAAAGGCGATAATGTGAACATTAATACTTAAAACTGATAACGTCAGGCAATTGCAAGTCTCTAGTTCAGTGATTCTCAACCTTTTTTTTTGTTGCGGCACGTTTAATGATTTCAAAATTTGGCGGCACACAAATTAAAAGATAAAAATTATTTACTTACTACAACAATATTAACATTATTATATATTTGAAAAAATTGGCGGCACACTTTTGAAATTTAGCGGCACACAAAAGTGCTGCGGCACAGTGGTTGAGAATCACTGATCTAGTTTATGCATGATGTTAAGTGGTCTAGAATTAGATCACAAAATATCGTTGTACGTGCCAGGGAATCTGCCTTAAAACAACTTGTTAGACATTTTCACTGTCTTAGGCTAAGGAGTATACGCAATCATGAAGTTATGTGGGTTTTTGTATATGGTGTTTGTGATAAACGCAACGAAAGGAGAACAGCACAGGCACTTCACCGGGGGGATGCTTGTGTCGAGTTACTAGCGATAGATGTTCAGGCTAAGCGACCTAAGAGCTATGCCACCTCTCATTCCGGTGATGCAGTCAAGGCCACAGAAAGCACAGGCAAGGATTCGGGTCAGAACTCTTCGAGATTGTGGTACATAGATGGTGTATGGTGATGATAGAGGCATGTCCTCAGCATTGAGTTAAAAGTTGAATAATAAACTGGATTGAACATTGGGCGAGGTGACACTAAGAGTATAATAACCAAAGACAAAAGCATTAAAATGTCAAAAAAAGAGGATATAATTTAATTTTATCGGAAAGGTTATTTCTTCGAAGTAGGCCCAGCCAGACCCTGAAATAGATTTTTAAATCTGAAAAAACCGTCAGGACTTACTTGTGAATCACCGTTGCTTAGCCTAGCTCTCTTTAATATCCAAAGTCCATATTTTAGACATACTATAATTATTTTTTCCTATATTGTTGTCAGATATAACTTCAGCGGCATGCTTTTGGATGATGATGAATGAATGTATGGTTTATTTAATAACAAAATAAAATGTAATAAAATTTATAGGTGATGCTTTACGCGAGGCCTGGTCTGATGGAGTATCAATGCGAGTCAGTGTTCCTGGACCACTGCTACCGCATCGGCGGCTGTCGTCACGTGTCCTACACTTGTATCTGTGGCTCCGGGGACACCGCGTCAATCTTGCACTATGGCCACGCCGCCGCCCCCAACAACAAATTAATCCGAAATGGAGATATATGGTAGGCATGTTAACTTATACTTATTGTAACACTTAAAACTTAAACGGAAGCTAATGTAGGTTTTATGACTGTCTAAATTATAAAATGATTAATTATTTAAAAAATATGTTTTACTGTTATCTGGCAATATTGCCCGATATAGGCCAACAATATGCAAAGATAAGTGGTGGAAAATGTCGAAAGCAAATAAACAGACTCGGAGGCCGAAGTCCGAGGAAGTGGTCGGACCAAATCTTCGAATAATTGGAGTCGTTGATCAGCGGCGCACTCCACCGGACCATGGACCGGAGTGTCTGCGGGCAGATGATCTGCCAGAAAGGGCTCACATTCTTCAGCGAATGGAAGTCAGAATGACAGTCTCACTAGTACCCTTGAACGTCATTGAACACAAATACAAATGTGGAAGTAGAAAGAGAAGTAAGCACCAGAAATTCATAATATACCTGTAATAACCGGGAAATATGCGTGAATGAATGAACTTTATTGTCACATCACTAAAATAATAAATTTAACATTTTGACATATCGTCGATTAAAATAGAAACTTTATTGTTACATCTAGTGAGCGTCACGTTTAATTTCTTAAAGTGTCTTTTATCCATATAAAAAAATATTGTTAACAGTCAAATGACATTTTTCAATGTAATCGACGATATGTCGTTATAATTCCATGCGCAATGGACGGTCTTATTGCTAAGACCTCCCTCTTGCAGACAACCTTTGGATGGACAAAATATGCAATATACATATAAATATATATTCATACATACATCATATAAAAACATATTCACAAAGAAAGATAGTGCTTATGTCTTCTTTTTCTTTATAATCGGTTCCTCAAAACTGAGGGTCGTGACCACCAAGAGAGCTGCTTTAAACGAGCATTCCCCACTCTTTCCTATTTTGGGCCTGGTGGATAGCCGCCTGGAGTTTTAATTTAGTGCTTATGTGCTTTAGTGTTATGCTTAAGTAAGGTTCTTAAAAGTAGACAAGGATTTTGTGAACATTATACATTCTAGCAAAGCATTCCAAAGCCGGACCGCTTCTCTCTCTTTTAGTCTCATATTCTCTGATTTCAAAGAGTGAATATGAATCGTTTAGAAATTCAAAACGTTTCTTAAGATAGGAAGGGTAGGATGGATTGAATTGCGTACAAAATGTGATCATTCCGGCGAAGTACGTTTATAGTTTGATTAGAATTGAAATCGGTGTTCGTTATTAATGGTATGGTATCTATTATAATAGGAGTTTAAAAATAATTCTATTTAAGTGTATTGTTTCCTTTCAGTTTATTCGATATGGGCGGTAACTATGCGGGGTACGCCGCGGACATCACGTGCTCGTTCCCGGCTAACGGAAAGTTCACCGAGAATCAGAAACTGATCTATGAAGCCGTGCTGGCGGCACGAGATGCAGTATTCAGGTCAGTTGAGACAGTTTTGAAGAGCGCTTGACTTGGGAAGTGCGGTAGTGAATGTGTTACGAAAAGTGTGATTGGGCAACGCGAAGGGAAGCTTAAGATAAAAACAGAGGGAGTTCGTATATCTAAGACTCGGTGTGACAATAGTCTGTATCAAACTGTAGGAGCAAGAGAGAGCAGTGCCCTTTTTCTACACATTTTCTTCTTTGAACAATCGTGTTTATGTTATATTTTGTGTACATACATATTATATACATATAGATGGAGCGAAATAAGTTTTACTTTAGTTGTGTCGTTTAAAACACACTCGTTTTTTATGTGACTAGTGTACCCAGCCCGCTTCGCCGGGATAGATTTTGATTTATTTTTTTTAAACAATAAACTTAAATCATAATATATATAATTTAAGTCTCGCAATATATTACATTATTAATTTCTCTCCGTATTCATTCTCTTTTTGAGCGGGTCGAGATCATTACTTACACCGATGTACATACCAGCAGCGTCAGTAAACGGATACATTCGCGGCGCTATAACTTACTTTGAATACTTCAAAATCCTTAATTATTATCTTTAATACACTTCAGTATACTTTATTATACTTTGTATTGACACAACGCATGTGTCTATACAAATTTGGGTTATAAAACAATAGAATATCATCATAGTAAATAAAAGCTGTATTTAACAGTTCAAAAAAGTGCTCCGATCGTCAATCACTACAGGATCACTCGCCAGATCAATCTGAAGATTCCCTGAAACTTTCATTAAAATCGGTCTAGCCGTTTCGGAGCTTATAGGGAACAAACCCACACAATTTCTGTTTTATATATATAGATTATGCTATTGAATTTTTTTCAATTACAATAATGTTTCTATTCAGCTCTTAAAGCTTCAATTAATTGAATTGAGCACATGTATCTGCAGAGTAATCACACACTGATATTAGTCCTGTATTATATTTATGAACATACACACAGATAAAATAATTCCGAAGCAATGCGACACAAAAAACAGCATCGTGTTACGAAATTGCGTGATAACTGTAACCGCATCCTAAACGTGATAAGCGTGATAGCGACCCGCTCTGATTGACAATTTTTTTTGGGCAATAAGACAAAGAACATATTTAATAAATAGCCTCGCCCCGCGGTGTTAGCCTCCAATAAAAACTATTCTCCAAAGGAGTCCAGCCGTTCTAGAGATTAGTCGGAAGAAAGACACACAGACAAATTAAAATTGAATTCATATGCTCTTATGCATAGTAAATTATGATTAGTTATTTTAATATTGCAAACAAGCACTCCAATTTTATTTATTTGTATAGATAGATACATAGAGAAGGATTAAGTGCATTTTAAAAAAAAAGAAAGCTAGCAATATTTAAGCTTAAGCTTGTGCTAGAAATGGTTCACGTCGATAGTCGAATGGTGGATTCGAACATACGACCTTACGATTCGCAGACCGTACCCTAAACCATTACGCTATTGACGGTAATATTTCAACTATAAAATAATTTCGCCATTGGACTGGAAATGGATAGTCAACACAGTCAATAACGTTCAGTTTAAACAAGTAAAATTAAATAAAAAATATTATATTATATAATATTTTAATATATAAATAGATAAGACACTGTTATTTAACCGCAATTGCAAGCACTTGAAGGCTTTGTATAAGCATAATTTTTTACTGCATTGCAACTGCTATCATTTTTCAATAACGCGCCTAAAGAACTAACTTCAATATTTTTTAATAAACTTGTCTATGTTTCATACCTTTTTTGCCTATCATCAACTCAATTCACTAATTCTACAAAAAAATGTTTACTGCAGAGAAGCTAAGCCTGGCGTGAAATGGACTGACATGCACTTGCTGGCGAACAGAGCTATGCTGGAGCATCTCAAACAGGGCAACTTGCTTCAAGGAGATGTTGAAGAAATGATAAGAGTGAGTAGAGTAGTAAATATAGTTCCGACCAGCGCTCTCTCTTGTAATAACGAACGTTTATATCGTAATAAACACCGGTACACAGAAACGAACAAGATACTGTGATACTTTTATTATACACTAGCGTACCCAGCGCGCTTCGTCAGGCTAGATTTTGCTTTATTTTATTTAAACAATAAACTTACATCATTCAATATTTAATTTAACTCTCACAGTATCTTAAATTATTCATTTCTCTCCGTATTTATTCTCTTCTCAAGCGAATGAGGATCATTACCTACACCTATGTACATATCAGTAAATAAAATATCATTCTTATCATTTAGGGATAAACTTCAATATGGTTTATAATGACATAATATACACAATGCATGTGTCAATACAAATTTGGGTTATAAAACAATAGAATATCATCATAGTAAATAAATGCTGTATTTGACAGTTCAAAAAGAGAAGTGCTCAGATCGTCAGCCAAACTTTCCAGGATTACTCACTCGCCAGGTCAATCTGAAGATACCCTGAAAGTTTCATTGAAATCGGTACAGCCGTTGCGGAGCTTATATGGAACATACCCACACACTTTCTCTTTTATATATATAGATAAGCCGATACGAAGTGACAAAAGATAAAAGCATCACTGCGACCTTAGTGGAGGCGACTTGTCCACCAATAAAGACGGAAGAATAGTTTCGAAGTTGAACGGCGAGAAGAACCCGATACAAAGCGAGATTAACTGAAGAGCCGCCAACTATTATCCGTGTACTATAATTTTGTTGGTGGAACCTTGACCTGTGCGAAGTGCTTTCGTGCTTTTAGCAACAAGCTGGGGTACGCCAGCCACCAAAGAGTACACAAAAGGGCAGAAAACCTAAGCTCTACTACTCTACTCTCTACGAAGTGTCGTAATTAAAATGCTTGTCCAGTGACAGTCACCATGGCCGAAATCGGCCTGGACATCATCATAAATCGTCAACAAAAATAAGATACACCCTTTTTTGTTGACGGCGGGGATAATCTTCAACAAGATATCCAGCCTTCTAGGGAGACTAAAACCCACCCGGTGGTCTTCCATGGTTAGGGGCTCCGGGATCTCCACATCGTCCCAGGGTGGAAGTTAATACCGCCTGTGCTCTGGCAGTGCAAGGCGATACGGGCCAGCCGATGTCGCCTTCTTCCCGGGTCCACTTTAGCGGCCCACTTTGCCCTTGAACGTCTTGTCGTGCAGGACAAAGTGGAAAATATCATACTAAAGACTAAACTAAGAAAGAATATAGACGGGCGTTTACTTTGTAATACTTCGGAAATAAAAGAGAGCGTTTGCTTATAATAGCGTTTAATATCCGTGACATTAAATATGTAGTAGATTTTAGTTTTAACTTGTAAATATACGTGTTTATATTGTCTTCAGGAGGAAGTGAACGGTATCCTACAGCCGCACGGGTTGGGTCACCTCCTCGGTTTGGACGTGCACGATGTCGGCGGGTACCTGCCGCACTGCCCCGAGCGGCTTGAAGGTCCCTTGAGTAGACTGCGCACCGCCAGGGTGCTGGAGGCCGGAATGGTGCTCACTGTGGAACCCGGTTGCTACTTCATACCAAAAGTAAGCTAGACTGGACTTCAAGACGCACTGCATTTCATCCTTTTGTTGTGAACATCCCTCAAACCCGAACAAAGCACTTTGCTTTGTCTTTTATTATTCTTACAGCAAAGGACTATATTATATATAGTATATAAAAATAGCAATTACCCATGCTAATTTTATAGAATTTGTACTCTTTTTAGCTTTTAGACCAAGCAATGAATAACCCAGCGCAAGCAAGATTTTTCAACTGGGACATGGTGAATAAATTCCGTGGCTTTGGGGGCGTTCGCATCGAGGATGACGTGCTCATCACTGATAATGGAATCGAAGATCTCACAAGGGTTCCAAGGACGTGAGTATTTCAATGTATATAGGCACTGTGAATTTATAAAGCCGAGGTTCAATATACCTCTTTCTCACCTTGGTCATGTGAAGGCTCACAACATGTCATACCTACTAAGTCTTGAAAATCGTCGTACAAATTTTGATCTCTATTATCTGTACAAAAATCTCAATGGGTTTGTTACTGTTCGGATATTTACATTTTCAAAATTAACTCCAACACTAAAAATAAATTTTTAGCTCACCCTTGTTCTACACTTAAACAACACGTTTTTAAACATATTTTTTCCACCTCCAGCGAAAAAAAACTATACACATAATCGTTTCCTTAACAGAAGCACAATTACAATCTCTCTCACGTGGAGGACTTAACTTCAGAAGTGGATATTTTTAGCAACTCATTTATTAGGTTCAAAACTTTAATTGTTAGTAAATTCTGACTGGCTTCTGTTTACTTCTCTTCAAGTTTGTACGCGGATGTAAATTATAATAAGTTAATTATTCTCGACACTGTTGATTGATAACAACTTGCAAAAAATATTTTATGTAACATAATAGACAATAAGTATATAACTGTTTGTGTGCAAAATAAAGATAAAAACATATTTCAACTCCCACTGCTCAGGCCATGTTGCTATAGAGCTATAGCTATTGTATAGCCTACCATGTAGCCTTACGGCGGGTTTCTATATTCGATCTTCAACGTAAGATTGTTTCCGATCCTGATTTTATTTGGTCCATCTATCGATCCGTAATCCGCATTTCAATATCCGATCTTGGCTTTGGAAGTGATTGAAAAAGAATGGATTTGTCGTAAATGACAGTCCTCTCTCATAATCCGTTTTACGCCGTAAAAATAATATACCAGTTATAGTGCAGAAAATGGATTGAAATATCAATCTCGGATAGCGATTTACGGATCGAGATTGAATATAGAAACCCGCCATTAGTGTATCATAGCAGAGTTTGTTGTTAAAATATTTCTGGGACATATTTTTCTCGCGATACTATATTTTTCATCACCGCCAAGTGTATGTCAAAATTATGAGATAAAATTACAATATTATCCTAGTCAGGATTAGGATAATATTATATTTCTCTTTTTAATATTTTTTTTCTTATATTTTTAATTAATGTATTTATTTATTTTGTTCTCAGAGTCGCCGAAATTGAAGATTTCATGGCCAATGGTGCCAATTTTAAATAAGTACAACTATATATATATTGTACGATGAAATAATAATAATATACAACTCAAACATTCTTTATTCTGTGTGTATTTTGAATTTTACTAAATAAATGATATATAATCAATATATGTTTTATTATAATGTAACAGGCAACTTTTTGTATCACAATTTGTTTTTATAGAAAAACTCTTAAAAATAATGGTAACAACCGATTTCACGAATTGATAGGGCGCAGACGTTCGGGAAAAACGTATAATCTTAAAACGCCAACCATCAAGACGGTGTTGATTGAATTTGGAATTCAACTGACATTCTTAAACATACTGTTTTAGAAAAATAAGTAAAACTTATAATAATAATTTAACAACTATAGGAAAAATATCCTGAGGGACGGAACGGTCGACATTTGTCGGTCATGCCGCCGTCCCGCAGAATCTGATATTGTGCTGACAGATCGGTCAACGCGACAGGCGGTGATCGTCGATATTACCTTCCCGCATGACGAGAACCTTGTGAAGGCCGAAAGGGAAAAAATCACTAAGTACCTCGACTTGGTTCACGAGGTGACCGTCATATGTGATGTGGATTCCACGATCATGATCCCGATAGTTGTTTCTGCAAACGGTCTTATAGCGAAGTCTCGATCAACATCTTAAGAGACTTTCGCTAGATGGCTGGGTCAAGGGTCAGATACAGAGGGTAGTACTCCTGGAGACGACACGCATCGTCAGGAGGTTTCTCTCTATGTCGCCCTAACCACCGGTTGCTTGGGCCCCGCTTCATTGCCGGTGGCACACACTAGGTTAGGTTTTTATAATGTTTTTGTATGATATTTTTGTGTGTTTTACTTTTTATATAAATATTATAAAAACTTAACTTTAGGCTTCAAAATAAATAAAAAAATATATAATTTACAAAACAACAACTTTCAAATATCTATTTGTAACGTAAATAATCTTTAATAACTGCAGGTAGTTTGAGTGCATTTAGAGAAACAAGGAAATTCCGAGTTGAAATCTTGTTACCCAAGTTATTTCTCAGAGATTCCCGAACCATGAGTCTACACAAATGTTTTAAGGAGAACATGGTATAAGATAATTTTTCTACTGTAGTTCTCTCCAGGTCAACATCTAACAAGGACAGCAAATATTCTTGAACCTGAAAAATTATAAAGCATAGTATATTTCTGTATAAAGTACATCAACTTTTAGGTGAACTATTTTTTTAATAGTTCACTAATCCAGTCTAAATAAGCACAATCGAAAAGATGATTTCGAGAATGGTTACAATAATATAGTAATACTGTGACAATTTCATCTTATATTACACAACACTAGTGTAATAATGTTCTTTAAATATACAATTTAAACTAATAAAAAATGTTTTGTTAACTGGTTATACCATAATAGATTTACATGGTGATTTATAGCGAACTCTTCATATTATGTTTAAAGATCAACAACAAATTATAATATAATCTATACTATCTGTTACTCTCACTCCTTTCAGAGAATAAAAATATCAGAGTTATTTAAAAAAACTTACCTGAACAGGTATTCTTGGTAATATCAAATTTTGATTGGCAAATTGTAAAATAATTTCTGGTTCCAATGACAAACTGTATGGTAGCATAATGGGCATAGTACTGGGGTTTGAAGTTAGAGATGCTATGAATGCATCTGGAACACACCATACCGTGCTTGAAGGCAACATGGTAGTACAGTAATCTACATTGCAACCATGATCACACAGTATTTTAAATACCTGCAGAAAATAAATATCACAATTAACAGTAATATTGTGTATTACAACTCTGAACATTGTAATCTATGGATTTCATGAAATACATTAATGTAAAAACATAGATTTTGGTCAATTGTATTACAATGAAGTACACATGTACACACCTTCAATCAAGATCTTTGCAAGATTATGACTCTGTACTTATTTAACTGCTTTAGGGGTAGGGACCCGATGATTATGACATATGTCTTTTGAAGTAACATTACAAGATATTATAATAGACATTTTATTCAAAACTTGTAAACTAGCAGAATATTTCCTATTGAAATATACTTATAATGGACAAGTTCCTACTCTCTACTACCATTTAAATTAATATTATGGAGACCTATTCGGCATTACTACAAATTTGTAAGTCACAATACACTATTTCCCTGGAATTCAGTTGGTTGCAGTCAGCAATGCATTATATATAGCAAACTTCCTCTTCATAAATACATAAAAAAAAAATGTTTTCTATAGTTTTCATTGCAAGAAGGTATTACTAGAATGTGCATGTGACAGAAATAATGATTATGGTATCCTATATTTTGCCCTTCTCAAGCCAGTCATGCCAATTCTTTCACTGATACGCCATATATTCACTCTCAATATTTATAATTTATCAGTAATTATTAAATACAAATTTTGGTATGTTAACTTACTTCTATAAAACAAGCAGAATGTATTGAGAAGTGTATGTAGACAAGCGGTGGACACTCATTTATATTTAATGCATTCACAGATATTCCTTTGGAAAGAAATATATAGAAGTATTGTTCAAACATCTTTGGAGACTGTTTAAAAATATATTCACATATATTTAGAAATGAGTTCAGCGGAGCACTAGTCAGGTATGTAGGTCGTAAATTACCTATTTTCTCCAATATCACATGAAAGGGCTCTACTAAGTCATAGAACTCTGGTCCCAAGTCATATAATAACAGATTTTCTAGTATTTCAACCCTCAGGTAGTGAGACTTGCAGGCGTAAAGTATAATATCAGTGCTAATTTTCCTTTTGTCAGTGGAAAGCAAAAGTTTTTTAAATATAGAACTGTGTCCACTTTTTAATGCTGCATTTAAAGCCATGTCATCATTAACATCTTTAACATGTGGGTCAGCACCAACTTCTAATAAGAATGACACTACATCTTCACAAAGACCTTTAGTAGCTAACATTAACGGACTATCTCCATTGACCGTTACCTGATCTATATTGCTTACAAATGGAAGTAATCCTTTCACTGTCTCTAAACAACCCTTATAGCATGCAAAATGAAATGCTGTGAAAAAACAGTTATTCGGAATTTCGGAATCAGCTCCTGCGCACAATAAAACTTCTACTGCCTTTGGCTGCATAGCTAGAGCAGCATCATGCAGTGCAGTATTACTGTCAAAATCCTGTACATCTATTAGAGCACCATGGTCCAATAGTAATTGCATTATGTCTAATCTGCCCTGGCTACTCACAACATGCAATGGTGTCACATTTTCCATATTTCCATAGTTAGCAATATCTGGAATATGCTCTAACAATGCTCTTATTGTTTTAATGGAAGCAGACTGACGACATGCAACTTGAAGTGCTGTACAGCCTTCATGATCTTCAGCTAAAGGCCTGCAGTCAGGATGTTTTAAGATCAGCAACAAACTGTCATAACTGTCCTCTGAGGCAGCCTCGTGCAAGCAAGTCCACCTCGATTATCAATGCAGTTAGGGTTCATTTTTTTAAGTAGTCGTTTCACTGTTTTCACATCGTTCATTCTCGCAGCTAAATTAAGCGCATTTGATGTTATAGGATTAAGAGAACTGAAATCCATTATTCGTTAATATTTAACTTATCTTGATAATTTAAGAAAAAATTCTATATTATTTTGAATTACTGGTAAGAAAGATAGGTTTGCACGGTAATAGAACAATATTGAAGGATTTTTAATATCGATCGTGTGTCAAAAACGTGACACAAATCAATTTGTTAATGAGGCACAAGACTTTATCTTAAAACAAGATGCAACAATCTTAGAAAAATCTTATCAAAATATTATAATTTGAATATAAAAAATTGTTTTTTCGGAAAGACACATAATACTACTAATATAGGATTCTTTGGTATGCTTTTTAATAAGAATTTCAATTAATTAAACCAATTATTGCAAAATACAGCCAGTTTTGAATTCGTTTTTGACATATTATCGTCCTGTTGACATCTTGTCTTTTTTTACGATTCTGTGGTTTGGTAACAAGACCTTTATGCCAAACAGCTTGACAGATACAAACCGTAAACAAGAACCAGACCACAAACCTTTTTTAACCTGTTCTTAGCGGATTAGACGGATTACCAAGATAAGCTTGGTAATATGCACTGATGCTGAGCCTATTTTTATACACTGATCACTTTTTTGTAGTTAAGAAACCGAAAAAAGAAAATGGTAAAGGTCGGCTGGGATTTGAACCCCGAACCATTTCATGATCTATAAATTCGAGCACGATGCCAATATGCTATCACTGCATGATCCTGACACTGATACCATACATTTGCTAGTAAATCTAACGAAAGAAAGATGTCAGCTCGTTGCACGAAGCTATAGAATATCAGCATGCGAAGGTCATAGGACGCCCCGAAAGAATAAATTGCAGTGTACGGTTTAATTTCTAAGTTAACATTAGCTGCTAAATAAATAATTTAATAATACACTAAGGTTTCTTTAATATTACATTTATTTAAAGATTAAATGCACAGAACAAATAAAAATACATCTACGATCATAAATTCTGAATTCTACCAAAATTACAATGTTTCTATTTTGTCTAGTATTATGAAAATGTATGCATGATAAATTTCGTAGTATAAATACAAAATATTTTTGTTATATAAATCTGCAACTATTATTATAGAAGTTTAAAAAATATATTTTTATTAGTAAAGGGTAAAGGACACATTACCTCTTTATGGTTTGTGTTTCTCACAGCCCACGAACAAATAAATAAGTAGAAGATACAAGATGAATGGTGTATAGTCAAATTTTGTGGAATATCGTACTCCGCATTCTTTATTAGCATTTTGTCTATCTATATAGCATTTTGTCTTTTCGTGACTCGTTGCTAATTAGTAATAACAATGTCAAGACACTCTCTCACTCTCTAAAAACACGTAAAAGGAAATTCAATAGGAATATACACTATAGATACTACTTGGATAAGTATTATAAAATAAAGTTAATAATAAATTATTTTCATAAAATACCCTACCACAATAGTTGGTCTTTTTCATAATAAAACTGATAGATCTCAATAAATTCTTAAACAATGACGAAAATAGAAATGATAGTATTGTAGTATTTGTAATTATTTAACTGCAAGAGCAATTATCATGATGTTTAACAATAATCCGCAAAGTTTCTAAATAAATTTATCTAGTCTAATTACTGTATTAAATTGTCTCATTCATTCGTTATTCGTTAACAATAGTGGAAATTTAATTGGCGCAATTGTAGCGGCGCGTGACAAGGAGTTGGCGCGAGGGGAGCGAGGGGACCGCGGGGAGCGCGCGGATCGTGCGGGGTACGGACGCACCCGCAACTCCTCCGCACTGCGGAAAGAACCGCGCGATGCACGCCGCCGAAATAGTGACGTCACCGATGTTTCTTGCAGTAGACACCTGTTTGAAAAATTATAACACAATATATTTTGCCTATTAAAATGTAACTAATGTGGAATTTCGTAACCACAATGATATTTGGATCTCTGGCGTGTGATGTGTCTCTTATTTTTAACTAGCGTACCCAACCCGCTTCGCCGGGCTAGATTTTGCTTTATTTTATTTAAACAATAAACTTTTATTTAACTTAATCATGTAATTAAATATATAATTTATCTCTCACAATAAATTAAATTATTCATTTCTCTCCGTATTCATTCTCTTTTATTCTCTTCTCGAGCGAGTGAAGGTCACCTACAGCCATGTACATACCAGCAACAATAGTAAACGGATACATTCGCGGCGCTATAACTTAACGTGAATACTTCATCATTCTCCATTGTACTTCAAAATGGTTCATAATGACATAAATATATACAAAGCATGTGTACAATAATTAAGTCACTCGTCAGGTCAATCTGGAGATTCCCTGCAAGTTTTATTGAAATCGGTCCAGCCGTTTCGGAATCTATATGGGTCAAACCCACAAATTTTCTATATATATATTTGTTTTTGCCTTATAATTAAATTAGGTGGTGGGCTTTACCATCGAAATAGGTATCTGGCGATTTACTCAATGGACAGACACAGGTTCTATGTCAAAATCAGTTGTAACATCAAAGCGCGTATTACTTGAGCTTTATCTGCGTCCGTTCGTATTAGCTTACGTAATCTTGCACGTTGTACCTTTAAAACCTACCTACCTTTAGTACCTTAAAAACGATAATCCGTTCAAGAGATAATTCAACTATAGGTTGCCTAAAGAAAAGGATGTGTAAACATTTTTTTATTTATTCAAAATAAGCTGATATTTTAGGTTGTTTATATTTGTATACTAAATAATTATAGAGTTAAGGTTCTTTGTCATTATCTATTTATTAATTCATTTATTTACTTTTTTAATGTCTTCTATTGTTATTTGAGTCCTTTGTTTTTTGTTGAATTGTTGCTCTTTCTATTGTTTAATTTTTATATCTTTAATTGTACATCCTATTCTATTTGCGAAAATTTTTAATTGGCCATTTCCATGTTTAATTTATTTATCTTGTGTCTCTTCTAGCTGTAAGTTTTCAAGGTTTGTTTGTAATCATGGAAGCAAAATTTTCATAGCCTTTGATTTGATAATGAGGCACTTAAGACCGTTTAATTGGGCTAGTTTACAGCGTTTCTCCAGCGTCTAATTAACACCTTCAATTAATTCAGTGATGTAGATATTTTTCATCTATCAATAAAGAAACTTCTAATTTTATTTCAATAAACACTAATTTGTATAAGAATGTAATCATGTTTGACGTGTCATTATTTAAGTACATATCTATCTTAGTAAACTTAACTCATAAATTGTTTCTGATAATGTATTTATGTATTATGCTGGCTAATTTATCGGTTTTATGTCTAATTGTTTTCTATTTTCTGTAACTGTGTAATTAAATTTAGCTGTTGTGTATACTATTATAAAAAAAGATCACTCTTTTAATTAATTCCAGAGCAGTGTGATTGACTCCGACTTCAAAAATCAAAGACAGTGAAAAGACAGAAAAATTACTTCTCAAGTTCCGTGAGCTGCTGTTTCGGCGTCGATGCCGCCACTGGACGTGATCGTCCCAGTTTGGCCCGCGTTGACTGCAACATATCTTTGGTAACTAACGGCTGACTTTCTTTTGGAGCCGGTTTAAACCGTGTGGGGTTGTCCTGTAATACAATATGCCCGATTACTATTAGAGTATAAGCTGTAATTAAGTTTTGAACATAAATTAGCCGTGGATATTTTTTAGTAACACAAATAGGTGCTATGAATTGCAATTCAACGTTTTATTCGTTTTATTGCCGACAGCAGAACAACCTCTGCACCAATCCTTGATTGTTGTTTATGGGTGGCGGTGATTACTTAAAATCAGGCGCTTCATACTTGTTACAGTGGTACCTTGACATACGAGTTTAATTTATTCTGTAACCTTGCTCCTCTCAAAACCTGTTTTCATCTCATCGTAAAATATCGCTCGCTCAGCAGCTCATATCTCAAATCACTCGGGCACGCATATATCGAGGTATCACTGTATTTCCTCATCCCCCTTAGATGTTAGGAGCGTTGCTGGAGTTTCTTTGGCCACTTATTCTATATGAGAATAAGTGGTTCCCCAAAGTGGCACTTAAAGTTAGTTTAGCTTTTGAATGTCCCTTAAATTATCCGTGAAATAACAACCGACCGAGACGTGGTTCGGCCCTCTTGGGCGCCTTCGGATTGGAATGCTTACGCGTAATATAGTATCCGTCCAAGCCGAGGTTACACCTCAAAAATCTTGTGTCGAGTTACTAGCAATAGAGGTTCAGTCTAAGCGACCTAAGAACTATGCCACATCTCAATCCGGTGAAGCAGTCAAGGCCAGCTTCTCTGGCCAATCTGTGTAGTTCGTCAATAAAAAAAAAGTATTTCCTTTTCCTTATGCAAAACTATAAGACCACACACCTTATGGAATGTGACAGTGCCTAATATTAATTTCTTAACATGCACAGTTTTTTTGTTTTTCAAGTCACTCCATTCTTCTTTTTTCAGGATTTTCACACCGAGTGTTCTGATTTTGTGTAAAAATACATTACACGCACATATATTTATAATAATATAATCATGTAAGTATGACATAAATAATGTTTTTTTTTGGATTGACACCCATAATTTATTTACCTAATTGTTTTGACAAAAAAGAACACACGAATTACGAACCTCCTGTTTGAAGTCGGTCTCTTCTTCATCGTATTCTTCATTTCTGAAGGTCGTGCTTATCCTGAAAGGCTTTCACCGAGACGTCGACGAGCTGCTTCCACACTGCTTCTTGAAGTCGGTATAAAATGGTAAATCTCACCTTAGCTTTCCGCAGCTTGACATTGGCAATATCCTCAGGCGTGATGGTTAGTCTGGGCGCGGCGATCCTGGGCGGAGCAGAACCACACCGTGGGAGGGTGTTCGAGCGCACGGGCAGTTTGCTCTGTGGCGGTGGTGGTGGTGGTGGCGGAGGTGGAGGTGGTGGCGGCGGAGGCGGAGGACCCTTCACAGGCACCGTTTGACTTCCCTGCCGATTACTGCACAAAGGACAATTCTAATTACTTAATTGAATAATATGCTGTTATTAATATTGTTATTTTAGTTAATTCCGTTTTCACATTTACATAAGTTAATAGATAAACAAAACAGAATCAGTATTTTTTCATTTCTATTTCATTTCCGAACTTAAATGAATATAAATTTGTCAGTTTCAGGAATTTATCCACAAGAATCGTTTGTTGTTTAAATTGTTAATTTTATTGTAGCCCTATTGCCATAGCCCTTGGAAGCACTATCCACGTAAAAGTCCATTGCGTACGTACCAGAGCGCGTTAATCAATCATGGACTTTCTAGAGTAGGTGACAAGTTTGCGCGAAAACTGTGCTCTCGTGGGGCATGACGGGGGCTGGAGGCATTACTCTCATCTTTATGGTGTACAAAATATTAACTGCGACCTAAAATTGTGACTACTAAGTTCTTACCTCAGTTTATTCTCCAGTTCGTCGATTTTGATAGTCATTTTCTTTAGTTTCTCGTTCAACTCCTCGTTTTCTTGCGACAACCGCGACTGCTTCGTATTTACCTCTTCAAGAAACTTTCTTAGCTCTTTAATCTCATCTACCACAAAACCGCCACAACTCCCTTTGCAAGCAGTCGGTTCATGAAGTATGTCTGAGTACAGACCTGTTATTGACTGGTAGCCCTGAAAGTATAATAAACGTAGTAAAAAACGCCACATAACCGCCGCCTTCCCCCCAGAAGGCGGGGTATCTTTTTGAAGATTTCCTCCCCGTTAATAAAAAAAAAGTTTTTAGGCTAAGCAGCCGTTTTATGAAGATCAAATTAACAGCTAGATTGTATCAACAAATTTCCGTTAAGTAGTTTCTTAAATACAAAAAAATGTTAAATTTGATTTTAATTTATTACATTTGAGACTTAATAAATGTTGATAAAAGCGGATAGCAATAGCTCTATGTATCGCTGTTTAACGGAAATGACAGCTTATTAATAATAAAAACAAAGAATTTAGTTCTTTAGTCTGTTTACCCGAACTGGAAGGCAAAATTATCCACTTTTCGACGAGCTTTTAAGGTTTGAGGTGTGAAAGGGTACAAGCCGGCTTGGATTCGAACCAACGACCTTAGTGTCAACTGCTAGTAAGGTTTTTTTAAAACTCCAGGGGTATTTAATTAATATTTTTTTTATTAATCCGGTGAAATTATGGTGTTGTTATTCATTTATATTACAAGATTGATATTACTATGCTAAATACATTTTAAGGCTTACCTTACGACCAATCCAAGTGCAAATGTCCAAAATACGCCATGGCTTCGCTCGATTTATGCGACGGACACTCTTATCTCTGCGCGGAGTCTCACCTGATAACACGAACCATTCCATGTTACTGATTAATCCTTTGTCCATCTCACATTCAATTTCCACGTCCAACACAACATTGCCCTTTTGAGCGCACATGATTTAAAATTTGTAACACAAATGACAGAGTTCCGCCTTAAGTTAAATCTCAATTCGTGCTCCGTTTTATGAACGTTGGTTTTTAAACTCGGGTGATGTCATTCCGCTATATTTATCTCCATGCGACTGTGAGCTCATGAAATTCGTTACATCGAAGTTATACACTGCATATTATTAAGATAACTTCATTTAACCTATTAACCTTTTGTATTTGTATTTAATGGTATTTATCATTTTTTCTCCTGTATCAATATTTTAATGTTATGTTGTTATTCCAATAACATTACGACAAAATGTAAGTAATACAATTTACATCGTGATACAATTATGATACCGTTTTTAAGCAGTAATTTAGTAATTATGTTTTATTTTAACCACCCTAGCCAAGACGCGCCTTCCTAAATGGCCTCTATTAGCAGGCGACGGACTCCCCGGAATCTGTCACCTGGAGGCCCTGGGTGCTGGTAAAACAAGCAGGATTCACCTGCCCGAGGCCTGGGGGCTCCTAGCGACGGATCTGATCGGACGGATCGATGACTCCACCGATTACCAGACGGCTGCAACAGGAGACTGGCCGCTCCTGCCGCAGCCCCACCGCCGTTAGAATTTTAAGCGGCTTTTTACCACGTCTGTCTGATTTTTTTATATTTATAGTTTGTTTAGCTTTTTAAACAGAAGATCTGCGACCAGCAATGAGGAATGTACAAGCCATTACTTTAAAATGTTGAAAAAATAATGGTAGTCGGCGACAAACATCCGCAACCCAGAGAAATACCAGTTGGCAAACTACAAGAAGAAACAACGAGACCTAGCTGCGATGGCAAATCAAATTAATTACAAAAAATATAACAAAGGGAGCAAATTGATTTTGAATTTGAACGACAATGTGTTTAAGCTAGAGCGCGGTAGGAGAGAGATAGAGAACGCAAATTTGTGATCAATGAAGTAGAAAAAATACTTCAATTTTGTTGAAATAACGTGTGTACCCGGGGACACCTGGGATTTTTTTTAACTTATGAATTCAGTGTACATGTTTTTATAAATTATATTTAAAACGCTTACTAGAAATGATATTCTTTCTTGCTCTTTGCAATGCGTCTTTAAATAAATTTGTCTCCGATTTTAGTCTTCTTTTGCGTATTTTATACGAATTATTGCTGTTTATAGATTTAAATGATGCTTCTGACCCTGTTGACAACCTGCTTGATGAGTCCGACGATCTAAGGTGTTTACTTTCCCTCAAATAATTCGTTGAAAAGGTTGGTGTACTGTGTTCAGTGGCTTTAGTCTTCTTCGAGGGCCGAAATTCCTCGTTGTCTTCAAAAGAATCTTTTCTGTAACGTTTGCTTACTAAACACACCTCAGAATTCTCATTCGATGTTGAATCTTCAAAATTATATTCTTTACCAAATGACAAGTTAACATCCACAAGACTACAATTAATCTGTTGCACAATAGGCTCTGTTTGGGTAGAATTGTCTGCTTTACTTTCGTCTGTCATCACAATACTTACAAAAGGAAGCGTATTATTGCTCTCATTGTCTTTATATCTGTCTAAATTAGGATCCCACGAGATATCAAGTATATTTTGTCCCGAACATTTTCTTATTACTTCAATTGAATTATTAAATATCAGGTTTTTAGTTTCGCTGTCAATGTTTGTTTCGTTTTGGCCTTCTAATGTCATTTTTATACACTTTAACTTTACACACCAGTTTTATTGCTTTATTTTAAGACAAAGTTGATAGTTTAATACATTTCTATAATATTTAAGTCAACGAATGTTGCTGTCAAATATTTATTCTCTTCGGGTACTCTTAAAAATGCTAAATCACCGTTACGTTAGTTTTTGTAAAAGTTGAATTCAAAATACTTGTAAACTAAAAGAATAATACATAAAATAAACCGAAATGTACAATCTACTATAATTCGTCAAATACAATCTGTTTTATTTTGCCTTACAAAAAGAAACTGCTAAGTTGCTACTAGGTGATATATTTACCGAACGGTTAAGAGTAAAAAAAAAAATGGCGCGGGTACTCATGGGGGGATCATCTAACTTACATTTTCATTTTGAATGTAAGAAATAAGTGTATGTGTTTTTAAAAAAGACTTGGCTTAAAAGTCTTGTTACCAAGCCATAAAATATTCAACAACTATATAAACCGAACGGTTTTAATTTTAAGGCAGGACTAGGTACTATACAATAACGTAAGAACGCTGTCAAGTTGACAGTGTCAAGATAATGCGGGCTTGTAGTATATTGTTCTGTAGTGATTGCGGTGAGTGCCATAATGCGGCAGACTATTCGAATTGTAAGCTAGATCAGCTGTTCAACAAAAACATGAGTTTGAACGATATTATGGCTTAATTCAAGAAGATTAGATTGTAATTATTTTTGTCATGCGTCATGCATCCAAAAAGAGATTATTTTTAATATTTGTTGTTGCTGTGTTGATTTTATTGTTGCATCCTGATATGAATACGCGCCGTACCTATGAATTTATAAAGAAAAATAATATTCTTAGCGCATTACACGAAGAAACAGCTGAAAATTTCACCAGTAATGCTATTGTTGATTGTGATTATCAAGATATAATATACGACGATACAACATTGCCTGCCACTGTGATAGACGAGGATCTAGACGAAGGGTATAGAATAAAAGAAGGTGGAGAATATGCTCCAGTGGATTGTAAAGCATTGTACAGTTCAGCTATCATCGTTCCATATCGGTATAATCTTATGTTCTATAGCCTTATTTTTTTTTAAATAAACAATACTTAACACAATTACTGAATACAGGGACAGAGCAGAACTTTTACGAAGTTTTTTGGTGTATATGCATTCGTTCTTGCGTCGTCAACATATCCACTATCGAATATTTGTTGTGGAGCAACTGGATTCACTACCATTCAACAGGGCTAAGTTGATAAATATTGGTGCTGTGGCTGCCATGAGTGCTGGCTATCCTTGTCTCATTTTTCATGATGTTGATATGCTACCGCTAAGACCAGCTAATATATATGCATGTACTAAACACCCTAGGCAAATGTCAGGCAGCATAAATAAGTTTAGGTGGAGAGTTACTAAGTACATATCTTATTTTCTTACACCAATGATTATTTTAGTAGTTATTATATTAGTACACAGTAATTATAAATTTGTACACAAGTTGTGGCATCTTTAATCTTTAAAAATATGGTAGCTTCAATTGCTATGAATTTTCACACCATTATTTAGTGCTTTATTAATATTTAATTATTTGTGTTCTTTGTACTTGAACTTTATTTGATTTTAGATTTGTTTTGCCACATTTGAATGTCCTTGGTGGCGCTACTGCTATAATGGCAAAACAATTTAAAAATGTAAATGGAATGAGCAATAAATATTTCGGTGTAAGTGGTGAAGATGATGACTTGTATGCTCGAATGGAATCTCTCAAGCTAAAACTGTGTAGATTTGAGCCTCAAATTAGCAAGTACCACAAAATTCCATATAGGCTCCAAGGAAGTGGGTAAGTTCATATAACTGGGTATCTAAGAATTCCACTAGAGGAAGGTCTAACTGTTGCACTAAGATTCATATGACAGTGCATTTAAGTCTATGAATTTTCTAAGATGTGAATACTTCCAATCTGCACTAGGGTCCCCTGGTGGACTATTCCCTTATATTCTCTTTACAGAGAAGGCATGTACCCAACAGTAGGACATTTACAAATAGGCTATAACTTTGACAAGTAACTATTACTAAACCTTGATATGCATAGCAAGATAATCATAGCGTAGTGAGCAAGTATGAAAAAATAGTTTCTTATTTCTTTTAAGTAATTTGGTGACTAGTAATTTGATGGCATAAAACTTATAGTTATTTATTTTAGGTATAATAGAAATAAAAAAAAATTATTTACAAAAACTGGAATGGCTGAAGATGGACTTGACTCACTTAAGTTTACTGAAGTGGCAACAGTGCTCCATCCATTATTTACTCATATCATGGTTGACTTGTAGCATATCTATATATTATAAAAAAAGAAAAAGGTGATACTTAGTATTAGAAATTGAAATAAATCAATAGGTCTTAATCAATTTATATATGTATAATAGATGTAATTGAAAAACACTTAGTGTTTCACTTTAGATTCTTTGTAAGCGGAACAAGAGCTGTGACGCATAGGGATGCAGTTAACTATCTTTATGATTTAAAAATAAATGTTTGAAGTCCTAAAATAGTCCTATAAATGTTCCTGTAGTGGTAATACTAAATAAATAATTATGATGATGATGTTCAGGCCGATGTCGCCCATGGCGACTGTGTCACTGGAAAGGCATTTTAATTAGGATGCTTTATTCATGTAGTAATTAGGTAGGGCTTAGGTTTTCTGCCCTCTCGTGTGCTCTTTGGTGGCTCACATACCTGAGCTTGTTACTAGAAGCACGAGAGCACTTCTCACAGTTCAAGGTTCCACCAACATAATTATAGTGGATGGATACTAGTGCTGCTTTTGTCTCCCACTGTGAGGGCTCTATTTAAATAATAAATATGTTACAAATGTTTCAGAATTGTTAAGCTTTAATAACATATCATAAAAAATATCATGGTTATAGTGATATGTACATTTCTTTTAACTGCATTGTTTACTTATGTTTTTTTTTTGTTAAATGTAACATAACTGGCTATAAATATATGCTATAAAGCAGATATTTATAATAATATTCGCAATGACGTGTTTAGATTGTTTAGGTCAGGCCTAGCTAAAAATATTATTCCGGGAATATTGCAATTTCTGACCTTTCAATCATTTGACATTCATTTTAAAATTTATTTATTAATCATAGATTTATCCTTACTAATACTAACTTTATAAATATATCAGGCCTATAGAAAATGTATCAAACAATTTTTTTCTGTATGTTAGTATTGTGTACTATGTAATGACATTTTAGTTTACAGTCAAAACCAATCTTGGGATACATACACTATTAGTTTAGGTTTCCTCTCATGATACTGCCATTCACTTATACCATTTCATTCCTATAATATGAATGTCTTATTACGTCAGAGTAAAATGGTAATGAAACAAACATGTTAAGATAATTCTAATACAATTTTTTTATAATAAAACTATGTAGAATTACTCAGCTTACATTTACGTAGGTATTAATATATGTTGTATAACATAATGTTGTCATTTTGGTACTAACAAAAACTATTTAGACATTAGACAAATTAGTCATTTATAAATGTAGTACAGAGCAGTCATGCCAAGGAATTGATACAATAAATTAATAAAATTTTTACACTGTTTGATTTTATTTCTGCTTACAATCTTGATGCTCGTGGGTTCGAATCACAGCCAAGCTATTATATGTTTTACATATTTTGTACATCCTGGTCTGTGCGAAAATTAGTGGCGTGTAGAGGATCTAGAGCACTGGTGGGCAAACTACGGGCCGCGGGCCAAATCTGGCCCGTTAAAGTGTTTCATCCGGCCCGCCAAGTGTTTTTTGAGTTAATATTTTTGATGTGTTGCAATAGGTATTGTATAATTTGTTCTGTTTTTATTTATACCTGTAGTGTTTATAAGGTTTACAACCTTTTACTTTGTTTAAAAATGCTTATAACGTCGTAAATTTTACGTAAAGACAAAAAAATTGCCACCAGCAATTTGTGTAATTAGCCATTAATTTTTGTTAAAAAGATTTTATAAATTAAAAGTTTTTTCCGTAAAATTTTGGCCCGTTAATTTTTTTTTTACAATTGGTGGCCCGCCAACCCAAAAGTTTGCCCACCACTGATCTAGAGTGTGTGTGTATTAGCACAATTTGACATGTCTTATAAATCACGATGGGCTAGATCTACACCTACAGTGGCGACAATTAGGATGACAATGTAGTTAGTTGATCATATTTAGATGTAAAGCAACTATAATATAAAATCTAGGTTTCAATCGAACAATGGAGCATCCGTACCTATCTGAAGTCGGATGAGTTGCGTAAAGTCACGTTTCTTGGAGACGTTTTCATTTGTTGATTATATAGGGAAAGGCACCATTTAATTTAAATTTGTTAAGATGGATCCTACTACAACTGCTATGACTATTTATTTTATACTAAAATATCGAAATGAAACGAGTTAATGTTGACAATTAATATATTTGGTATGATCAGTAGATGGTCCCGTTACGCAAATATTTAAAAAAATATACATCCATAAAGCTGTGATATCTATAAATCTTGCATTTTTTTAAATACGCTCATGTTAAGATAATCAAAATGGAATTCATACAGTTTCATAAAATACAGGAGTGTTACTTTTTTATATAAAGGGCACATTTATAAATGATTCAGCTAACTTTATAAAGTCAAAGATCATTTTAAGCTTAGGATTGAAACAATTTAAAATATAAGTAATAATTGACCTTGAATCGTAAATTAACAAATATACATAGATAAATAATATCACACAATATTGCTAAGAATATCACAAACCAATATAAAACTAAAGTGAAACTAGCACCCTTTACCAATTTCTGTGAAGTACCAAAGCATATTATATATATCACTTAAAATATTAAAATTAAAACCTTATATTAATATTTTAAAAATATAATCATAATGATTTAATGACCAGATAACAAACGACAGTTGGAGAGAAAAATGCAAAATGAGATTTCACAATTAATGTTAATAATCGTAAAGGTCAATGTCATGTTTTATTGTCAAAAAAGTATAAATACAATAATTTGCCTCTATTTTACCAATCCAAAATGTTTCAGCACTGGTACTCGCTTCAGATTAACAGCCCAACAAGAGGTTTCCTTGGGAGCCATTGCATAACACTATTCATAATCACCTCTCTCAATCCAGTGAAGTTGTTATAGCCTTCACACTCACAATAGCAAGTAGTTATAAATGAATAACATTTATTTCATCACATAATTTAAAATTTAAATGATAAATTGGCCTTTCAATGGAATCAATTCAAGGATACATATGAAAAATGTATTTATGCAAAAACATATACATATATGTAACATATAATGACCTGGTGGAGTATAACAAAGACTTTGTCTATTTGGTTTTTAGCACCAGGCACAAAATTTTATTAAAGTATTTCTTAAAATATTTTTTCACAGTCACAGATTATATATGAAGACCAACACCAATCATTCACATAATTCAATGGTGTTTGTGTGCTTAAGGCCCTCCACCTAAACCTTTACAAATAGTAACAGATAAACACAATCTCATCTTGGGCACACTGGATCTTACGGCATCATGCTTTTTGCTCGGCAACTTTATACATATTAGTAAGAGCCTTATAACATATTTAAATATTTGGTTAAAACAGGTTATCGCTAAATTGAACACTATGTACATGAAATAACATTTTAAAAATTTAATGAAATTGTAAAATATAATTTTTTTAATCCTACTAATAAATCTATGAAATTTACATGTGATATATATTTTATTTATTTTAAACAGCTTATATCATTTATATACATATTATCGATAATATATAATTTTTAATCAAGTAGCAAATATTTATGTCATTACTTACGGACTGATTATTTACAAAATGTTTATATTTTTAAATAACTGTTAAAAATACTGAGGGGTCTGTACATCAACTTTAAAGATAACCTTAATATTTCAACTTTATGTACCTGTTTACCCAGTATATTATTTTTTTACCATAATACTGAAGTTTTAAGGTAGATTTCAATGATGTAAAGAATCATAATGTTATGGCCGTAATACTAGCATACTTACCAGGCCCAGTACAAATGAGAACACCAGTTTCAGATTTGAGCCAATATGAAGCCACTCTGGTAATTGTGATGGAGCAATTTTCTCAGGATGGGTTGGAAGCAAAAGTGCTGCTATACAACATATGCTAACTGCCACTGCAACTACATTAATGGGTTGTTGGTCTCTGTAGATAAGATATTTATCAATTTGTATTCTCGTTTTTATTCAAAAACCTTGACAGTTAATTACAATTAAACCAACCAGTTTCATCACCAACCATATATATCTACAATACTGCAGAGATTTCAGCTATGTTTCTTTTTAGATAGAAAATACAAGGAGTATTTTCTAAAGACCCCTAAATAGTGAGAGGTCAGAAAAAATCCTTACTAAAACTGATGCCATACAGTTTTATTAATGCTTGAAAAAGAATAGCTTTATTTTATGCTCTTGAATAAGGAATTAAACAAGGGCATAAAATAAAGCACTTGTTTTTCATCATATACACTAAAACCGCTACTTTATTATCCTCTCGTCAGTGTAGCGTCAAAATTACAAAACCTTTCATTTGTGACCGTCAAAATTAGAATCTGGCTAATCTGTGTGTCCTCTGAGCGGACTTTACACAGATGGGGTATTTATTCAGTCTAGATTTAGAAAAACCCGTTTCTCTTAGTCTTGTTGGAATTATATAAGATTACAATTGGTTTTATATTCCAACAAGATTTATTTATGTAATTTTGTTTTTATTTATGTAATCAAGATTTATTTATGTAATTTATTAAAAAGAAAACGGCCTTTAAATACACATCTACGACAAGTCCGCTGAGCGGACTTTACACAGAAATCGAATAACTGCAAAGTCCGCTGAGCGGACTTTACACAGAAATCGAATAACTGCAAAGTCCGCTGAGCGGACTTTGCACAGTTGAGAGGTTAATATACAATAGATGTCAGTTTACATCAAGACTAAAATTAAAATAACAACTCTACCTTTCCACTTATGCAATTGACATAACTTTGATCTTATTGTATTTTTATATAATGTTGTGGTTTACCTGTGATGTAAGGAGTGATTACAAGAAGATTTTGCCAGTTCTTCTGTAGGTCTGATGGATTGAGCTTTGCTGGTTAATGGATGGAAACTATCTCCAAAGCTTTCTTGAATTGTGTTAAGAGGTTCTCCTTCTATTAATTTTGTGGGAATATCTCTTTTACCCAGAGCCTGAAATGTGTATCTTCATTCAATGTATAATTATCATATGCTTTATGGTGCACATTTAACTCCTATCCTTATACAAAGCCAAGATTAATACAAGAGCCATGGTAGCTCAGCTCAGTATGGGCAGTCCCCTCAAGTTGTATAGTATGCTAGCAATCCAAGTTAGCTCCCAGGTGCCGGCAACAATAAATTTGTTGCTGCAATTTTGTGTTGATTAACCACATGCTTGCCGGTGAAGGAAATCATCATGAGGAAACTTACATGTCTTAGAAAATTTCTAAGACATGTGAAGTCTGCCAATCCAAACAACTGAAGAATTATGAGCCAACTTAAACATATATTATTCTAAGCTTTATTAAATTAATACTGTCAATGTCAAGTATATTTAAACCCACCTGATTGTGTCTATTGTTAAATATTCTATTGATAACAAAGGAAAGTAGAATAAGTGGTAGTGCCGTTTCACAGCTGATATTGTCTTTATAGGAAAGCATGATAAAAATGAAATCCCTGAGGTAAGTTTTAAATGTATAAACTGTCATTGTAAATTGTTGAAAAGACATGGTTAATGGCTGTGGTCTTAATCAGGATAAACATTGTGTTGCAAAACAACCACAATGTTAGAAAATAAATATCAGAAATTGTACTAACATTGAAATTATATTTTGATGCACCAAAGCATAGCTACAGTGGACTACATACTTTTTTAAAACCGTATTACCTATTTGCAGTATCTTTTTATAACATAAGATATAAATGAACAATATTCAAATGTTTGAACAGGTTTATTATACCTCAGTTTTTTGTTTGAGCATAATAAACTCTAAGCATATCTAAATAAATAACTACGAAACTTACCTGCTGAGTATTTCTGTCATACATTGTTATCCTGAATTTCTCAGTTGTATTACAATGCGCTAGAGAAGGTTGCGTGTATCGAACCACTATATCTATACAACTTTGTGGCGCAATAACACCCTCTGGATCAATAACAGTGAACTTGTTTGGCGAAGTGCATAATACTGAAAATAACGTGTTACTTTTTACTTAAACCATATGGCTTAAAACGATTGTCTTATATTTGTAATTTACCTTTGAAATTTACAGAGAAGTCATATGGATTATATACTGTCAATAATTGTTTGTGCGTATGTCTAGCATTTAGGTAGAATTCCAATGAAACAGGAAAAACAAAAACTGGAAAGTTCTTCATTTTTTAATTTGTTTAACTGATGTGAACAAAGTAAAAATAAAATACAACAATTTCAATTGTTTCGCATCTCGCGATTATTTGACACTTGACAACTGTTTTGAGGGAGGGAGGGCAGTGTTGATATTGTCAATAAAATAACTAATTCGTTTCATGCGATTTTTAATTCATTGTATTGAATAACTTTCAGATAGTTTTTATTTTGTATATTTATATAGTTCTCACTTGTCTGGTTTTATTTAGTGTTTAACTAATTTTATTAAGTAAATAATTTCATTCGCCTTTGACAAACAAAAATCTGATTAAACTATCTAAAAAAATTAGGTTTAGTATTTGCGGATTAAAATACTATCACACAGTAAAAGACTTAGGTTACCTCTGGAAGACCCATGCGCTAAGTTTCTCTCATGTTAAGACAATGATTATGATCTCTGTACATATATGTTTAGTCAACATAGAGACCAAAATCCAAAAGATAGGAAATACAAAAACTAAAACTTTTGGCATAGTACCCGTTAGTACCGCTGAATGGATATGGTGAAAATAATGAAACAACTGTTGTATATGAAATTAATAAATATATTCTATCTGCAACTAAAATACATATTTTACATCTATAAAACAGATACATCTGTATTCATATCCAGTTTGCTAAACATAACATTGACATTATGAATCTTAAAATCTATGAACATTTATTTTGTTTTATACTATGACAACAAATAAGTGTAGTGGATATTTTTTTGTTTTACCTTCATTTTTAAATTTATTTACACTGGCAACATTTGATAGCAATAATAAGATTATATGCAAAATGATTTAAACTAACTTCTTATTATTCTTTAATTAATATTAGCTATATTTAATACAGTAAAACAAAATTCACTCTTATCTAGTTTCATCACAGCATACAATGTTTTTATTCTAATAATTTGCTTTATATGTCATAAGCATAACATATGAAAACATAATAAAAACATTTAACATATATATAAAAAAATAAAGCATTAAAATGTGTTTAGTTCAGAGGGTAGAAGCGTCAGCTTCAGAAAACTATACTGCATGAGGAAAAGATGCAGAGTATCGTATAAGTAAGATATAATAGTGTTTATTTATCATAATATTTTATTGGACTTTTAAAAATTATTTTACGTTTTATTCACCACCATAGGTTGAAGTCTTGTCCTAATACTTCGTAATATGCAGGTGTACACAAACATACAATCACACTTAGAATGTGTGAGCAGTGCATATAGATTAATTATTTTCACTATACTTTCTCGGTTTTGCTCGCCAATAAGCGGGCGTGCTCAAGCACATAATGTATACTATGAACCTACTTGGTAGTAAGAAGCACCACAAAGAGGTGATTGTGATAATAGGAAATACTATAATGTACTCCACTTTAGACATACAGTGGTACCTCGATATAAGAGGGCCATAATATACGCCGAGTGAGCGATATTTGAGATACAAAGAATCGTCTAACAATTTCTCTCACTACAGACTAGACCTCAGTCTGTGAGCTGGTTTCCCTCGTTTTCGAAATATATTTAATAAATTGAGTTCGCGTTTTGTACATTTAGAAAACATTTGTGGCAATGCCATTTCAAAATTGGCATTGGCAAAATGGTGCAATAGCGTTGAGAAACGTGTAAGGTCGTACCTCAACCCAATTCGCTCTTACGGAACGAAATAAACTCATGTCGAGATACCAATTTATGTCTGTTACGAGTACGCTATGAAAGAAGTCTTCACTTCGAGACAGAAAGAAACTTTAAATAAATATTTTCTTTATTAAAAATTATATAAATCCTATCACGTGATAACGTGACTTATTATAATTTTACTAACTACTTGTTGCAACAACGCAAGAACATGTAATGTGATCAAAATTATTATTCGTATGTGTGATGTATGCTACAACTAAACCAATTTACTATCAAAAATTTTTAACAAAAAAAAAGTGAAATCAGTGTTGCTTGTTTCCTGGTATAAAGTAAAATTCTAGTTTGTGTCGGTTCGGAGACACAAATGATTTGACAAAGTTATGGAAGGAAATTATACAAAATAGTGCCTTTGTCGAAATGCCAACAATTAATATAATGTATGATTTCAGTTCTATCGGTACGACTGATAGTCGATACTGGCAGTTGAAAAGTTTTAAAACAATTTATCGAAACGTGGATCGAGGATGATGCAATAAAAAATGCAGATAAACCAAACATCTCTTGGAAATATAAATAGAAATAACAGTATTAATAGAAGCTAAATTATGTAATAATTTAAGAGAGACAGCTATGTTTTCTTAAGCTCACATCTTTTTAACCTAATTCTGAAAGATTACAAGACGCTTTGCACTTGACACATTAAGTGTCAAATGTGACTACAAGGGCACAAGTCTATCATTTAAAATTTAACGTGGAATTTTAAATTTGGAGAGGAGAAAACTCATCTCTGGTAGCGGATATCCATTTTTATTGTGGATATCCTACAGAGGTAAGAGCTTTTAAATTTCGTCTATCACTAGAATGACTCACTATTTAAGTCACTCAAGTTCAGGCGACATCATGGGAAACCCCCATACTGTATGCCAATAGAAAACGACACAAGGTATAGTTTGAAATATTCTAACAAACTTCTTGTAAGCGCCGCCACTTATAAGCCTTCGTACTCTAAATATCGTCGCATCGCCCGGAGGCCGAGACACGTTCGTGACGACTCGGACGACGCGATTATCATTGCACAGGCTAGATCTTTACAAATCCACAAAGCGTCCATTCGCGACAGTTGGAGGTTGCGAATAATCCTTACGTTACCGCTATTTTATGGGCAGGCCCCACCCCTTAGATGTTAGGAGAGTTGCTGGAGTTTCTTAGGTAACTTTTTTTCCCAGCGCCAACGCTTCTTGAAGTGGCACTCAAAGTTAGTTTAGCGTTTGAATGTCCCTTAGATTATCCGTTAAATAGCAACCGACCAAGTCTTGGTTCGGCCCACTCGGGCGCCCTCGGGTCAGAATGCTTACGCGTAACATAGTGAAAGTCCAAGCCGAGATTACTCCTCACCGAGGGAACCCTTGTGTCGAGTTACTAGCGATAGAGATTCAGGCTAAGCGACCTAAGAGCTATGCCACCTCTCAATCCGGTGAAGCAGTCAAGGCCAGCTTCTCTAGCCAATCTGTGTAGTTCGCCTTTAAAAAAAGTTCGAATAATAACGTAAACCCTACTTCCTGTAATACCTATGTAATAAGATACACAATAGTTTTAAATAAATAGAATACTTTTAAATAGAAACATAAAAGACTTGAAAATCTTGAATATGTAATAATGGAAAAGTGAAAACTGTCCCAAAGAATTTATAAGCGGACCAAATACATTATACAATAACATATTCAATCATCATTGTGTTAAATACCTTGACGGAATACTACCAACATATTTACTAGTACGGGTACAGCATAGAAACGGCCGGGTCTTCAGTTTCGAAGGTGATGAGGACATCTTTGAACTTATCAAGTAGTTGCATCAACTGTGAACGTGTGACGTTTTCCATGAACATAATCTCCTCCAAGTGTGTTTCGCCACGGAAATATCCTGTGAAATAAAATTATATTAAAATTTTACCCCAAAATAATTATAGAGGTGTCAACATAGGCGAATTTTAAAAAAAATATTTTGAATTGTTCAGGTAAGTTGACTCCACCAACATGTGACCAAGTTAGGAATAGAAAGAGATGTTATGATTTATTGAGGTTATGATTCACGTTAAAAATTGAGTAAGAGAAGTGAAATAAATAAAAAAAGATAAATATTTTATTTATGATATCTGTATCGTATAGTTTGATGACTAATATATGGACCGTTTGCTGCAAAAATGGTATAAATCCATTTTTTGTTCGATGTTCTTGTATCGAGAAAATTAAAGATTAACATATCGATGATTGTGCAATTACATTTACGCGCCAGTTTTAAAGTGTACAAAACATGTTTTTTTTAAGAAATTAAACACGGACTAGTTATACATATAATTTTAAATAACTGCTTAATTAAATAATATCTATTTTTTTTTTATTAAATGGATTTACACGATTCTCAAAATACGGTTCAACTATATAATGTTAAATAAATAATAGACGTGTGTTTGGGTTTATTGTGTTCATGTATGTGGGGTTTTGATTTTGTGTATGTGTGTTTTTGTAAATTTAGGTAAACAACAGTAATGTGACCTTTTTTGTGAAGTGTCGCGAGGAGCAGCAGGTCGTCCGGGTGTGCGGCGGCCGGCAGCGCAGCGAGTGCAGCGCGCTCCGAGGCGGTGAAGGCGTGCAGCGGCGACGCACTGTCCGCGCACCCCGCACGCCACGCCCCCGCCTCGCACCCGCCCCCCGTCGCGCTGCTGCACACGGTCGGCGGCTGGAAACTGAACCACACATAATAATAATCACCTATTCTTATTTCGTATAAATTCGTATTCTTTTTAAATACTTTCTAAGCAAGTGCGACGTACGTGGTAGCTCAGTGTCCGGGCGGTCGCCTCAAGTTGCATAGTTCGCTAGCAACCCGAGTTCGATCCCCGGTGACGGCACCAATAAATTTGTTGTTGCGATTTTATGTGCTGATTTACCACCAGCTCGGCGGTGAAGAAAAACATCGTGAAGAAATCTACATGTCCTAGAATTTTTTTCTAAGACATGTGAAGTCTGCTAATCCGCACTATGCTCTTGACTATGCCCTATAAGGGCACTCTCTTAACAGAAAAGGCCTGTCCCCAGCAGTGGGACATATATAAATGCTCTAACTAACTGTAACTAAGTGCTTTACCACGATCCTACCTGATGTTAAATGGCAATGCGCACGCGCTTTGAAAAATCCTATTGTAATCGCAGGGAAAGAAACGCGGGTAAAAAAAAGAAAAACAAAAAAACATTATTTATATGTTGGTTAACAAAAAACTTAAGAAACTGTAGAAGCTGGTTGCGGTTTGAACCTCCAAATATAATATTTGTCGACCTGAATGCCTAGCCACTAGACTTAACTGTTTCATTTCTATGATTAAATAAAATAAATAAATAATAATTAGAGATGTAATTACCTCATCTCACTTTGTAGTTTTATATTAAGAGAAACCCCGTTCTTTTTATCTGTGCCATGAGCGTTCCTCTGCTTCGGTGATACATTATCACTTTCCATTCTTTTTTCATCACCATTAACATCTTTATTCGATATATCAGTCTCTTTTAACGACGCGTCCGATAGACGTGAGGTCATTGTATTTATTGATTTTTCAACTCCATTGTTATCACCATTAACATGCAATCTACCTTTATCCGCTTTAATACTATCATTGGTGCTATTTATATTACTGGATATACCACTATCGACAGAATTGCCATGCTTCTTTTGATCGCTGCGATCGTAATCGTTACCGTTAACGCCGTTCGGTTTCATTAAACCGTCAACCACGTCGACGCCGTCGTCCAACGAATGATTAGCGGAATCGTCCACGTGGAACTTTTCGTATTTCGGATGATCGGATTCGATCACTATCGGTTTCGTGTGCGAGAAATCTGTTTGATTGAGATTGTTTTCGGTCGGATAGTCTTCGTCGGAGTCCGGGAATGTGTTAGTGCTGACCCTGGATTCGACCGGTTCGGGTACATTGAGTTGCATTTGATTGAGTGAAGAGAAAGACACATTGCAGGATTGATTGTAAATGTCGTGCTTCTCACAGTAATATTCCTTCCCATCTGAAATATACAAAGCTTTATGTTTACTACGGTCTATTTTTCCACCCTTGACGGTTTTGGGTGATACTTTATCATGAACAACACAACATTACAATACAACCTTACGATTCGTAGACCGTTTCCTACACCATTAGACTAATGATGGTTCAAACTTATGCGCTCAAGACTGGTTTCAAGAGCAGATCAGTTTCATCTGCGTCACCAATAATTTTCTACCACGTTTCTATTCAGTTCATAGCTGTCGTAATACTTTTATGTGATCACAACTGGAGGGTAACTTACTATACATAGCAAATCTACTGATTTGTTAACTTAAAACACTTACCAGGATCACGACCCCAATGTGACGAGTTAAATTGCACATAAGTATGCAGTTGTAGCAACAATCTACGTCGTAGAAGCCAGGCTACGACCCGCGCTAGCTTCGCGCCTCCCCCACAACCTCCCCCAGCTCCGCCCACTCCGCGAGCAATAAACCATAACGGTGCGGGGAGAGAAAATTCGCTTAGCATCTGCAATATTCATCACAAGCAACTATTGTTTTATCACATACATTAACACCGCGAGAGGAGACGGCAGAATCTAGCAGGATCCTTTGTTAAAGGTCTTTAAGTCATAAACGACGAGATTTAAACAAGTAGTTATACAAATAATCAATAGAAGTTAATCACACATGTGCATTAACCTTTTTTGTTGATGGGGGGAAATCTTTAACAAGATACCCCGCCTTGGAGGCGGAAAGGCGGGGTTTTTACCCACTAAAACCCCCCGGATGGCCCTTCCTCGGTGCATGGTGAGGGGCTCCGGGATCTCCAGTGGAACGCACCGGTGCCCCTCTACACTGTGCTCTTCGAAGGGCATGTCCCGGGGAGGGGGGGGGGGTTAATCCATCCCCTCTGTGCCCTCTCAGTGCTTGGCGACACGGGCCAGCCGATGTCGCCTTCTTCCCGGGTACAATTTGGCGGACGACATAGGCGCTTTAACTAGCTTAACCACTAAAGGTTAGCTGGAAGAAAAACTCTGGCGCTATAAAGGATTTATCTATCTATCTACGTTAATTGTGGAATAGCAATCAAAATTAAATTTTTAGTTTTATCGTAGTGGAAATTGGTATCTGAAATGACACCAAACAACAAGGAATGCAATAAATAATATACTATAGAGACTTCATCACTCGTCAAACCTAAATCAATTCGATTGGAACGTACACCAATGAGTAGATTACCTCTCCGTTGCATTTAATTAAATGGAAGGAGTATTGGGAAAGCCCAGCACAACAAAACACTAGCTGAAATGAGATAAGAGTCATACTTGTATCAGACACAGGCCTGGAAACTCTTTAGCGAACTCATCCAACAAGGGGGAGTGAACGTGTACGTTGGCGCCGGGCGCCACTACGTACACGTTGCCTTCACACAGAGGATAGATGACAGTCGCTTTCGCCCAGTACACAAGGTGTCCAGTCAATTGCGATACCTGAAAATAAAACCGATATTTTTTAAAAAAGATACACGGGTTTATAATCTTGTATATAGAATATTGAAAAACGTTCTACGCCGCTAGTCACCTTTTACGAAAGTAGAGAATGCCAATAACTTAATTCTATAAGCCCAGGACTACGTATAGGAAAGCTTGGAGAAAAGCGAACAGTGAAAGCTGTATCTGTCTACCCCGATAAGGTTAAATGGATGAGAGAATTAATAAAAATTGTGCTATCAATTCCGACAATAATTGACCCATCGGAGATTTATCAAGCTTGGTTAACAATGGACTGCAATACTCGACTCTGTCGGCACCGGTTGGGTTAAAAATACATAAGCTTAGTGAAAACCTTCATATCTTCATATCATTATTTATTTTATTTACTATTTTTGTCACTTAATCACCGCGCAGCTGGTAAATCAACTCTACTAAATCACAAAAATTTCAGAAAAGGGTATGAACTGAAGATGCTAGTATGCAACTTTAAGGCGACCGCCCGGCTGGTCAGCTACTACGGCTGTTTAATATGTACTATGTTATTAATAGAAAATTCACCTGCATGAAAGATAAGTCTGCTTCAATAGCGAGCGTCTGAAGACTCTTCAGTGGACTATAAAGCTTGATCAATCTTAATAAGGCAGGACTCCCATCAAGAGGTATGGATGCTAACAAATGATTTGGATCCACCTGCAAAAAATTGTATAATAACTTTTTGGAACGGAACTTCCTCTACGCAATTTACATCAGAGTCAAATGACAGCAATCGTCATAAAATTAAGAAAAACTTTACGCCCCCGTAGGTGTATACGGACCTTTTAAAACAATAGTTTTTAAATATTGATTGTTGGTAAAGTATACAAGGTATCCACGCGATGCCTTAGTTCGGACGCATCTAGTGTATTGTCGTTGCAGTGTCTGATCAGGAAAATCGCATGGTTGGGCATTTGCCTGGTCTGAAGAGTGCATGCATATCGATTTATTTTCATAATAGATAAAAAAAATTATCTTCGTCCACTCGTTTAATAGTGTATAACAAAAATAAATGTTAAGAATAAAAATATTGTCCAGTAATTACAACAGTACTATTATTTGTGTTTCAAGTATTTATTTGAGACTTTTATTTATACCATTAGTCTACAAAGTGCGGCTCCAAAACCGCATGTGGTTCATTAAATGGCTCTGCCACAACATACAAATCTGACTTACTTAAACTTTCCAAACAAAAAGCACATTGTTCGACTTAATAAATATTTATTAAGTATAAAATTTAGTTTACTTATTGTGTGTAATAAAAGTTTACTATACAAGCAAATTTAGCACCCAATTTATTTAAAATGGTTGTAATGTTCATATTTGGTTTTAGGCTATTAATTATATTGTATAGACATATATGTATTACCTATGGTCCATAAAATAGCCAAATTTGATTGTGGTGTTATTCTATTTGAAAATAATTTTAGTTGATATGAATTAAGAAACATAACTTTATTACACATTATACACCAGAATTATAACAAGTATATATAAGAAAGATATAACGAATTGTGTGTTAGAAATAACTGACTTATGAGACAGTATAGTACAGTTACATACCAATAGTAGTATGCCATGATAAGGCCTGAGTTTCTGCAGACATCTATCTATACATTCGGGTTCAATGATCAGTCCTCTATTATGAAATTGATGAGCCTTATGAGGTAAGCAAAATGATAAGAGAACCCATTTATTTATACGGACTTGTACAATCCCTGTAACAATACGTAACAAATAAATTGTAGTACTCATAAACATGATATAAAAAGATACACTGAGATTTCGGATTTACACGTTTTTTCTTTTTTTATAAGAAAATATTTAAATGACTCCACTGCTCATGTAAAGTGATAAAAACAAACAGTACTTCACCTGTTGAACTGAGACCTTCAAACACATCCTTCATGGACCTTGCCAGTGAGCTCCTCTGTATTATCAAGTGAAAAGCTGATTTTGGTATCTTTTCACCACCATTATCAGTACTGTTTGTTGTTGAACTAACAGAGTTCCGTAAGCTTTCTTCTTTGTCATCATTTTTCACGGAATTAACTTCACTTTCCAGAGCTGAAATCTCATCATGTGCTGCCATCTGAAATATTACTACTAAATTATTATATTCAGAAATTAATCCCCTAACTGATTGACTTGTTTGCTTAGATGTACTACTGTACATATGAATGAAGTGAATAAATAGTAAATAAGCAATAGCTGAAACTACTATTAATGTTATTGTGAATTACAATAGCATTGGCAGAAGTGGCCAGAATTCCAGCAATGTTTTTAACAAAATGGAAAGAATTGGTCTGCAAGCAATTTAACCCTGATAGCAGGAACAAAGGAATGTTGTACAAATATGTTACAGTCAAACTTGTTGACAGCTACTGCTTTGTCAATTATATAGGGAACAACCCTAAAATTATCTAGACCTTATGGACTAAGTTATTCTTACTAAAACTTTATAAACTTAATCTGGTGAAGTCGTAAATAGTCTGGACACTTGACTAACAGTTAGAAAAATGAATACTACCTTATGTAGCATTAAATAATATTCCATATCAAAAATGTATTTCTTGTACATGCAACAATTACAAATAATGAAGATAAATCTCACCATTATTTTCATTTCTTCGGTCAAATAGGAACACCTCTTTTCTTCATGTCTCAATGCCTTGCCCAGTCTTTTGCTTAGATCATAATAACATTTCACTATAAAGAATAAACACAATTAATTTTTAGATGCTTCTAGAAATTCCAAGCTAAAAGTAGGTATCTAAAATAATTTCAAAAGTTCAATGAATAAATATTGCATTTATCAGTTATTTTGTCCTAAAAATTGATCCAATGCCATGTTAACTTTAACATATTTGAAAGTACAAAATAATTTTAATAAATGTATGTTAAATATAACTATTTTTGTCCAAGAGCTCTATGTTACATGGCCACAATTGTAAATGTTAAATAAGAAGTATATATATTAAATATGAAATAGAAATAATGGCACTGACCAATTGAGTGACTTGCTGAAGCCTGCAATGCAAATACAATATTTATAAGAATCATAGCAGCAGTATCATCTTTGTTGGTCCTGTAAGGTAGGAGAGTTGGGTGGCCAACAAATCGTACATCATTTACTTTTAGTTCAAACTTCCTGTTACAGAGTTCAGCTTTTACCGCAAATAATGTTGAAAGCATCTCATCTGTGAACCCGCTGAGCTGACCTAAAATGTAATAATGTTGTTCCATTAAACAACCTCCCAGAGGAATTAAATAGTCAAAAGAATTTATGTTTAAAAAAATGCTACAGGCCTTATCTATGCTTTGCAACACTTTAAATTGTTAGATTATCAACAGACTTTCAGGAGCTGCTCTCTCGAAAAATAGGCTAGAAATTGATAATGAATTAAATGAAATTTAAAATATGCTCTTTTCCTGCGTTATGCTTTGTTGTTAGGTTGTTTTTTATAACTGTCATAGAACCGATTCCGCCCTAAAAGCGCTGATATTGCTATTAAAAAATTAGTGGATTGTTATCCCTGTAAATATTTGTATTCAATATAAAAATCAATTTGAAACCACGAATTTCATCATTGTGAATGTTCTTGTCATTCTTTAAATTCTATGTAACTTTTTTTTGGCAAATCTATTAATGACCCCCAATTTTCTGTTTTACTTAATGATTATACTATTGATTGTCTACTATAAAATGTTTCAAGACATTCAATAGAATTACCCACAATTTAGTTAACACCAAGTTATTCTTTTGACATTATCTTATGGTGACAACAGTCAATGACTCTATAACTGTTGAATATTTATATTTTTCTTAATGGCATTTTATTGGGATGGTCTTAACAGTATTGCCTAAGTTTTTTTGATAATTAAATGTAGATGTACCACCTTTGTTGATATTGGATGTTTGTGATTGTGGATTTTGCAAAAGATCTTCAGTACAGTTAGTTGCGTAAGGATTATGACGCCCGCATTTCTTTTGAGTGTTCTCATCTTTATTTTCTGATATATAGGGATATCTAAACAGAAGCCTATCACCTTTGCTGTCCGACTTAACAAAAAATATATTCAAAGGATTAACTTCCATGTTCACGCTCGTTAATTACAACCTAATAATACTTTGTATATCTGAAAATAATACAAAAATTAATCAAATGAAGATGAAGGATCTATTCAATTTGTGTCATAATAACAATGAACTTTATTTACTTTCAATATTTTTTTATACATTTTAGATAAACAGACTATATTGATGATTACTTCACTGTCACTATCATATATTCAAAACTTTTAATTTTAGCCCTGCTAAGTTTAAAAAGAAATTAAAAGAAAACTAATTGACGCGTAAGAAAAGGTTACTAAAGAAAACAAATGTCATATTTGACGTGTTTACATTGCACAAAGGTGGTATTCAGACCACAACCGCATTTGATGATGATGATGAATATTTTATGGCTTGGTAACAAGACCTTTAAGCCAAGTCTTTTTTTAAAACACATACACCTATTTCTCACGTCTAAGATGAAAATGAAAATGTAAGTTAGATGATCCCCGCCATGAGTCCCCGCGCCATTTTTCCTGATTCCCCAACCGCAATTGAACAAAACTGAGTATACAGACTGTACCTTAAAGAACGAATAAGCTTGTTGCATCATTGGGCACTCGAGAAAAAGTTCTTTAGTTAACAACCAAGCCCAAATATTTGTTTTTAAAATGGAATTTTTTCAGAAACTTGAAAAATAAAACATATAATATTAAAAACATTGCCATGTTTCTCATGTTTCTTTGGTACTCCCAGAGAAATATTTTTTCGTATTCTATTTTGAGCGTTAAGAAAACGTTAATATTTTTTTATACAACAATTCGCAATAACTGTAACCGTACCGTAAAAACAATATTTATAGTACTTTTTCAATCACTGATAATAAGATTCTTACGTACATTAATATACACATTATAGCATACATATAGCAACACATAATTTGATTTGTCAAAAAAGAAAATACTTTAGCCGCAGATATTGACACTACCATTAGATTAATAGAAAAATGGCAAGTAAAATCGAAAATACGTTTAAAGTGAATCCTGAAAAAGTTCCTCTTGAAACAGATCAAGGTATTTTAGAAAGCGAAGAGCGGAAATGGGGATTGCCCTTAAGGGAGGTATACAAACATGGACTCTCATTCTACAAAGGTACATTTTTATCTTTATTCACATTTCCTAGAGAGCCGTAACATTTTATGTTGTAAAATTAAAAAAAATATCTGATGTTTTATCAATATATGTGTGTAAATTAATAATATCTAAACAAGACTAGTAAACTCATTTTTTCATTTTATTAAGAAACTATACAATACAAAATTAATTTTGAAATAAATCTATTTTAAAAATAGTTTTGAAAGGACTTATTAGTATCTTTCAAAATTGAAACATTCCTTAATTTTTTTATAATAAACTACCACTATATCTTGAGGCTGAGACGCTGAAACTCCAGCTGACTTGTGAATTACAATGATTTTCTGCTTTTCGTTATTTGTTTATTATGGTCAAAAAGATCTAACATCTTTTTTTCTCAATATGTGTATAAGTGGCGGCAGATCAGAAGGTCAAAAGCAGAGCTAATAAGCATTTATGCAAGCCCACCCACGCCCTCTTTACTCCCTAGTGATACCTTATATTCAACTTCTGCACATTAACGGTCAGCGCTAGTAGTTGTCATTTACTATACAGATTACTTACATATACATTTGTACTTAGGTATTAATGTTAGTTCTAAAGGGAGTCTTCACACATAAGTCAATGATGAATTGGATATTACTATTACAAAATAATGATGTTATTAAAAACTGCATCTAAGTAGGGCTATTGTGATGTAATGAATTTCAGTTGTTCCACCTCTGATGACTTTTAACTATGATTTTCCATTTTTTCATATACATTTTACTTGTTAATGAAAATTACGCACTATTAATTGTGCACGCTAATTGTTAAGTTAAATGGGTTTAGAAATCGCTATAATTTTCCAGACTGTGTGACATGTCTATGTGGGGGATATTTTCCTATCACTTTTTTGAGTGCTTTAGCTAGTTAAATTAGTTTGCTAAATAGATAAACTATATTATATGATGAAGAGGGTAATGGTGTAGTAAATAGTCTCATATCACAATATTGTGTGTACATTGCCCTAATAAAAAATGTTTATCTTTTAAACCATCTTATTACATTGTCTTGCAATTACATTAACATTGATATTTTCTGATAAGATATTGAGTTAACTTGTCCATTGAATTGTTAACAGAACCTTGATGGCTTTTAACAACAAAATAAATATTAGTTCACCCTTTTTATCTTTATTTGGATGGATATACATGTCACCTTGAGCCAATAAGGTTTACAATGTGATAGAGAAAATTAATTATTATGGAAAAATCTTATCACATTTGTCTTTTTATGCATGCCAATGCTAGTTTTACGAGCTTGACAAGACTGAAATCTCTTTGGATTTAGGGTTGACTTTTTTTAATTTCTCTAATATGAATTCCCTATAGAATAAATTTTTTACAGATAAAGAAGGCAAGGCTATGCATTTAAGTTATGAAGATAGGTTAAAACTTGTGGCATACACACAACAAACTGCCCATGGTCCACTAGATGTTAACTCTGCACCCCCTCTTGGGGTTCTAGATGTCATTGGTCGAGATCGTCGAGCTGCATGGCAAGCACTCGGACAAATGTCACAGTTTCAAGCAATGGCTGGATTTGTACATACTTTAGACAGGTGTGGTGTCGTTTAATTTTTTTGTATATCTCCTAAAAGGTACAGTCTTTTAAACTTTTAAATAAATATAAAAAGCTTAGTAATAATAATATAATTAGAATAGTGCTATACAATAAACCAACATATTCATTTGTTTTACTTTGTCTTTGGCCCATCTAAATATTGGGTCAGATATTCTGTTGTAATTTTTTTTAATGTATTTAGAAAGGTAAAATTATACTAAAAAAATTTACAGGTTGTGCCCTTTGTTCAAACCATATATAGAGGCAATACAAAAGGATTTCGAGGACAAGAAACAACAGAAGTAAGTACAATTATTATTTTTTTATAGGAGAAAAGAGCTAATGAGTCTGCTGTCCAACAGTTAAGTCAACAGAAGAAATGCTGTTGTTTTTCTGGACATGTGACAATTTCATAAAGTGATTTAGTACAGCAGAAAAATATGTAAAAATGCTACAGGTGTCAAATGACATCCATAAAAATGGAGTAGATAGATTTTGTGTTCTATTGCAATGAATATTCTTTAATTATTAAAAATAAAACCTTCAGTAAGCTTCATTTGGTACTTGAGATTAAAGGTAAAACTAATGAGATTTCGCAATATCCCTGCCCTAGGCCATTGGGGCAAGCCAATTATAAGGAACCTGGTGGTTCAAACAACCCCTCTTGTATTATGTATATATCTTAATATTTTTATTACAGGTTGAAGAAACAGGAAGAAGAAAGGGTTCACTTGGAGCTACAGAATAGAATAATACTAGAAAAACAAAAGCAACAAAGTACAAAGCTCACAGAAGAGCAGCAAGTGTATGTCCAATTTAATCACATATTTTACAGTGGATGGGTCAACAAATTATATTAGTTTTGTTTTGTAATGTTTACTAAGAGTAGAATCTTAGTCATTCTACACCAGTTAGGCTATTGTGAGAGAAAAATTTGTAGATGGCAATCGCTTATGTAAGCAATGGTATATCTTATAAATATATATACATTTATTAATATTCATATGGTGTTGAAGGAGTGTATTATCCACTTTTTGTGTTCTTAATATCTTATTTGATTCAAACTGAAAATTCATAATTTATTATCAGATAAGGAAACCATTTTCAAATGATACAATTTTTTCATATAAAATATATAATGGACTTTGCAATATCAACATGCTGACTTCAAGTAATTATGAGTCAAGCTTTTAAATGACGATGTCATACTTAAAACTTACTTTATCACAAACAAATGAAATACATTGGGAAAAAACAATGATTTTATTCCAGTAATTTTCACACAATACCCGCATGAAATACAGGTACTAATTGGGTGGATCTAAATCCACTGGTGTTGTGTATCTTTCAAGTATGTAGACTTACACATTGTATAGTTATACAATTCCATATATTTATACAGTTGTATATTTATAATTCCCCAAGTAGCTTATAACATGTACACTGTACATCAGTGTACTTGGTTTTTTATTTAATCTTGTATACTTATTTTCGATTTACTTGGGCTTGAGTCGAGCTTTATCCAATTGAGCCTACATAAAAGCCCAAGTCGATGCTACGTCATGCTGCCCTCATTTATTATATCAATTTTGTACCAGTACAGAGTATTCATTTTAACGGGTTTAACAAACCTTATGAAAAGTCATAGTTTGAAATTTTCTACATTAAAAAGATAACAAGTGAACATTATACATTACTGTTACATGTCACTTATTAGTATAGTATATATTTTTATTTCTTCTTCACAGACAAAAAATAAAGGATGCTTTAAATGCACAAACATATGACCAGTTCCTTCAGTATGCCCAACAACAGTTCCCTGGAAATGTTGACCAGCAAGCGGTGCTTATACGTCAGTTGCAAGACCAACATTATCAACAGTATATACAGCAGTTGGCAGTTGATCAGAGATTAGCTAATTCTAATTTAAAGAACAAGGAAGAAGTTGATAAAGAAAACGACAATTCCAATGTAGAAACAGGACAAGATCCTAACTCTAATGAGCCCGATGCAGTGGAACTTGTAAATAATGAGTAAGTAGAGATGAAATCGAATCATATTTTAAAAAAAAAACAAGAACAAAATTTCACAATGTTACTTTCTTGTCTACCATTATGTATAAGTAATCTTGTGTTAAACAAGATGTAGTTGGATGGTGAATGCGAACCTCGGATCCTATTGCACATTTTTGCCATCTGTCATACCTTTACTATGACGCTAGGATAAATACAAAGAATAATAGTAAATAGATATGATAACAATAGCGTAATAGTAAAATTAAGATAACTAAGAGTGAATGGAAGGAAAGCAGGAGGTTTGAAAATCATAGAAGACAAAGTCCCTGACTAATTTAATAAAAGTTAATAAAACCATAGACGTTTAACAACGAAATAATTCTTATTTCTTTAAATCACTTTGAGATACATGGTATCAGTATATAGATCATAAATTAAATATAATTTCGTACGTTTGATTTAATTGTGTGTAAAGTACTAAAATATTTAAGTTTGAATACTACTAGTAAATATATAAAGATTTTTTATAGGAAAAGAGGTAAACTAGCTTGAGGGTCTCCTGGTTTTAAATGATCACTATCCATGAACATCAATTATAGATCTTTGAGAAAGATTTCTTAAAGGATCTGAATAGCTGTGTATAAAAATTTTCATCCCAACTTGGTAGTAAATAGATAGGGAATTTGGCACCATTCCTTACCAGCAGTAGGAGAGCCACTTCAACAGTTTCTGCTGTTATTCAAATGGGTCGTGAAAGTACCACAACCCTGTATAATACTGACACCAAGTGAAGGTATTATACTTCTGTGTTTCACATGGTGACTCTTTCTACATTGATAACTATGTGCAATCCTTTTAGGAGTTTCTGGGCTATGGCTATCACTCAATCTATACCAACCACAGCACTTTGGATCTTTCCACAAGCACACTGTATAGTTTGGCAGACATTATTATATATATTTTATTTCAGATCATTGCAAACAACAGTTACACCACAGATCTCAGTGTATAATGAGGAGTCAAAGGTCGAAGAGGAGTCGGAAGATGGTATGTAACAAACATTTTGATATAGAAACCTATATGGCATAAATTAGTTGTCAACTTAACTATGGTATTAAATTGAAGCGTCAATAGCCTAATGGTTTAGGGTATGGTGGACCCATGAACGTTGGTTGAATCCATATTGTTAGCATTCTTTAAAAAGTTATTAAGACATACATATAATTACAATCAGTATATAGCGGAAGGTATTCGGGAAGGCCTATTTCCAGCAGTGGATAGACATAGGCTGATGATGATTATGAATCATTAGCAGTTAGATAAATGAAAAGATATACTATAAAATAGTTGTCTAATAAGAAAGAAGAGATTCCGACCCTTTTAAGTTAACCGTTGAACATTACACAAATGCTTTGCCACAATCTCAGAGTTAAGGACACACAAGACTAGTAAATGCCTATTGAATCTACTCTTGATGTTTGCAAGAATGGCTTTGGGCTGACAACGGAAATCAGCCACTTTAGTTGGAGGGAAAGACAGTCAAATATTTAGAGCATTATATGCACTCTGGTTTCTATCCTTACTGAATGTAGAAGAATTTGAATTCCGCCAGATTGTTTTAGAAGGTGTATAATAATTTATGTAACATTTAAGGTATATGAGTTTGAATTTAATTCTAAAGTTACAGCGCCATTATCATATTTATATTCCAGACGGGTTGCCAACGGTGGAGGAGGCGAGAATGTGGACACGCGGGGATATAGCACAATTCAAAGAGTCTGCTCGCGCCGGCGGGGGCAGGCTCACAGTGGGTCAGGGGGAGACGGTGACCGTTAGAGTTCCGACCCATCGGCGCGCTCGGTGCCTCTGCTGGGAGTTCGCCACAGACAGCTACGATATAGGTACGACAGTGTTAGTTGAAATGATGACATACCATGCTTCGTGAAGTTTGTAGACGGTCTCATGACTTGCATAGTACCTGCAGCACAGATTTATTGTGAAGATTGTCTCCAACAAGTGAGCTCTACCTATGTTTCTCCCAATATAGGTTCAGGCTAGTTGACCTAAGTGCCACCTCTCAAATACGGTAAAACTAGTACGTTCGTCGTAATAAAAACGGTGAACCGCTACGTAATAAGTGAATGTGTTATATTTACTAGTAAAAACGAAGACCGACTTTAAATCAGTATAGGGTGACGGATTAAGCATTAGACGCTAACGCCTGGACATTTTTATTTCCAAAGTATCATATTTAAATTACAACGTTCTTTCGTCGTAAAATCGGCGTAGTGTAAAATTGCTAAAGCATCTATTTGAAACCGAACCCTTTGAAAGAAAGGAATAAATCAAAATCAGTCCAAAACTGACGGCACTATCAGTCCATGAAAGGTGTTGCGGAAGAGAAAATATCCTTCATAAGCGTCTATATAATGGTTCCAGGTTTCGGCCTGTACTTTGAGTGGAGTAAGTCTCCTACTAACGAAGTGACTGTTCACGTGTCAGAGAGTGACGATGAGGAAGAGGAAGAGATCGATACGGACGGTTATGGTGATGAAGGTATGTATTTATATATATATATATTTATATATTAGCCGAAACAGACGGACAAATATTGTAATAAATGTTATTTTGGTATATGTACCGTATTTACATTCATATGCATGTAATAAAAAGCTGTTCTTTTAATTTTACAAACAGACCAAATTTATTTGTTTGTAGGAATTAATACACCATTGAATTGATTTATCATTCATCAAATTTTTCGAGTAGAGCTCTTTTCCGTTTACAAGTTACGGAATTACCTGGCTGTGAAGATCTACCCAGTTTCTCGTAGAAATGATGGGTTAACTTTTCTCATAGGGATAAATATATTACTGTATCGTACATAATCTTACTAATAAAAATATTGCAAATAGCACGTAACTATTCACCATAGAAATTTAAGTTTGTATTTTCTTATAATTCTTTCATCACCATTTTTTTGTTATTGTTAACGTCATTGCTACATTTGTAATACTACATTTTACACGTGCGCGCAAATTGCAAATGGTGCATGATTTAAAGTTAATCTGCTTGGTTGTTTACAGATTTCACGATAGAAGAGCACATAAGAGACCCGGAGATGGGAGGAGATAGGCGCAAGATCAACAACTCCAGGCCGCTGGTGAGCCTCGTGGTGCCGGTATACCGCCGTGACTGCCACTCTGAGGTATAAATTCATATACAGTTTCGTTGAACATAGCTTGATTTGTCGGGTGCCTAAGATTTTCAATATCAAAGCCGAGAGTCTTATCAAGGCGCTATTGTAAAGTATTATTATTTGAGAAGAAAAGAAGTAAAATAGCTAAGAAATACAAATATTGGGTGCACCCAATCTTCAGGGCGAGATTTGCACGCTTTTTATTCTTTGTAAGCAAATGCTCCACCACCATCGCACCTTATATTAAGTGGAAATGCTGTCCTGAAGGTGAGACGCTCTAGCTTAGTAAATGCCTATTCACTCAACTTTTGAAAACTCCCACTTTATAATCGGAAGGAAAACAGATGGGGGCAAATTATTCCAGTCCTTTGCTGTATGAATATCGAAGCAAATCGCTTCGTTCGAGTTTGAGCGATGTCCACGACAAAAGGATTAAATACAGCAGTGCGTTGGGGAATTAGATCATGTAATTCCTAAGCAAACTCTCCAAACTGGATTCTGTAAAACACACAAAAAACTAGACACCTTACGCTTGTGAATAAAACAGCAGATTGGTATGAGAATAAAACAGTTTTTTATTAGATACTAGCATGCCCAGGCCGATTCTCCGGGCTAGATTTTGCTTTATTTTATTTAAACAATAAACTTACAGCATTAAATATTTAACTCTCACAATATATTAAATTATTAATTTCTCTCCATATTCATTCAAGCAGGTGAAGATCATTACCTACACCCATGTACATATCAGTAAATACAATATCATTGTTATCATTTATACAAAAACATATCGGGCTCAAGTTAATATCAGAAATAAAAGTACGACGTATGGCTTGTTTGACAGTTCAAAAAGAGGAGTGCTCTGATCGTCACCAAAATTTACAGGATTATTCGCCAGGTCAATTTGAAGATTCCCTGAAAGTTTCATTGCAATTGGTCCAACCGTTTCGGAGCCTATAGAGAACAAACTCACACACTTTCTCTTTTATATATATAGATTCTTTAGAAAACAAGTTGCGATATATGTACATTGTAACAGAAATTTCACTAGCATATCATCTTGCGAACGGTAATATTTGCTTAACTTAAATTGTAAAGTTTAAACATTACATTTAAACATTTAAACATTTTCTATCTCTTTTTAACCCAATTGGGATAAAAGACTCCAGCTTACCGTTATGTGATTATTTATTTTGTGTTCAACAGGTCTACGCTGGATCGCACACATACCCAGGTGAAGGTATTTATTTACTAAAGTTCGATAATACTTACAGTCTTCGGCGATCAAAAACATTGTACTACAAAGTATATTACACACAATAAATGTATTTAATATTATTTATAGTGAACCCATGACATAAGATATGATATATTGTATAGATGTTTAATTATTTGTTATTGAAATAAGATTTTATTTTATTTATATATATTGCCAATGAAGTAGTTTTGTCAGTGTATTAAGAGCTTAAGTATTAAAACCAACATTAATATAAACTTGATACACTACCCATGTACTTTGTATATGTTACATTATTTTAAGTTAAATAAATTAAAATATACTTAATTTATAATATTATAAACTTATATGTTCACTAAATACACGCTTCAATGAACATCTAGGATGTATAGTTCATACACACGAATAGGCTGTGACTAACTGCCTTTTTTTATTTTAAAGTGACATTGTTTTAGTCAGACAATTGTCTTATTTCTATCAAATTACTGTAAAATAACTTTTCCATCGCTCTTAAACAGTGACAGAATAATTAGGCTGGAAATCTGTCTTATGATGGCATCAATTTTGAAATCCAACCGGTTGGTACCAGTGAATTTCCAATTTTCGGATTCTTAAGTACAAAAAATCATTTGTTTAAATATATGTCGATATATAGTCCCTTATCGCATTAGACACCTATTGACATCTGATAACGAAAAGCGCATAGCCATTGCTGCTATCTCTGTCTACCCAACTCGGGTTAAAAACACGCAAGAGCTTATTTTTATTTATATTATTTAATAATGATAATAGTAATGGTAATGTAGTTTATATTTGAAATATTTGAATATTGCATTATTATTAAAAAAAAAAACTTTCGTCATCGTAGTAAGCGGAAGTGCGTGATCTTGTATTGTATATATTGTATACTAAGATCTGACGAGATCCTATTGGCCCAAATATCGCTTTCTAATATTTGTAGTCGGAGTTTTGGGATGGCTCCACGCCTGTAATAATCGGCGAGAAGTGGACTGCGATTGATATCTCTGTCTATTCCGTTAGGGATAAAAGGACATAAGGAATTTGGTTATATAATAATTGGATAAAGCACTGTCATCAATTACAAAAAAAATGACGTATATTTATTTTGTGAAAGCAAGTTAAGAAAAGTAATTTTTGATTGATGTTATGTTCACCAATATCACTTTAGCAATAAACAAGCATTCCTTAGTTTTCTTATATTCATTGTATTGCAATGGGATATAAAAAAAATAACGAATTTATTAATAACCTTACCAAATCTTTATTTTTTAGAAAACTTTGTTGAGGCAAAGTAAAAATATCCATTTTTAGAATCTTTTGTTGTCTATAAAATAACTTAAAGAACAGTGAAGATATATTTTAAAATTATTGTATACAAGGTGCCAAATGCCGTTAGTTTCCCAATGTATGACAAAAAGATTCTCTTTTAACAATTAATGTTAAAAGAGAATCTTTTTGTTCTTATAAATGCAGACATTTTGATTTAAATATTTCATGGCTAATTGCTTTTTCTTTTAATTATTTATGATCCCATATGTTAAAGAATCTGTGCCATTTTTAGAAATATGTCCAGAGTGGCTTTTCATGTAACTGTACTTAATGTGTCCATACAGTTCAAATTTCCTATTAAATGTTAGTAAATGTATAGAAAATATTTGATTCATTGTCGCTGTGTAGAGTTTAGCTAGTTTTAATTGGTTGTAGTTACTGTGAGTGTTATAGCAGATTCTCTAATTAATACAACTTGTCTGGTCATAAATATTGTTATCACTTAAAAAGCTTTGATTTTTCTTACTGAATTCAAATTTAGAACACGTTCAATTTACAATCGATTTCATGTAATTTTACATATCTTCTTAGAGAGTTCTCAAGGTTTATCCGCAGGTTTTTACAAATGAACTGGAGAGATGGTCGACTTAGTTTAATCTAAAACTCTTCATGGGTACTTTAGCCAAGGGCTATTACTCAAAATGTACAAGCATTATATTCCGATTACACATCGCCATTGTAACAAGACTGTATACTTTTTTTATTTATACAACAAGAGTCAAATAGGCCAAATGAACACAAACAACACCAAGAGAATTGCAAGACCTTTATTCCCGATTGTGTTGGCTGATTCGTCTAGCAGTAAAAGCCGCTGCGGTGAACCTACCGGTTTTGTAATTTATTATAGAATTAAATTCGATATGGCTGTTCCGATGCAAAATCCAACCAATATGGTATTTTTATTTTGCATTTAAAGAATCGCAATGCAATATTGCGCTTAGTACTGTGACTTCCGGCCTGTTAAGCTGTCCATGTTTTTTTTAATTGAATGCAGTAATGACATATTTTGGGAATGTATAACTAATACATGCAATGTGTGTTCACTATTGTAATGCATTATAACTGATTGTCATAGTAATATGTACTATACGTGCAAATATGTAGATTCAAACTTCGTCGAATAAATGGTCACAAACGTATGTCAATGTTTATTTTTCCTCTCTTCATCACAATTTTTTTAACAAAACTAAATGTAATAAATAAACTCCTAGTATTTTTAGAGAGAGGTAGCCAGATATAATCTGTTATCCTTTTTCCTTATTTTTGTTTTTTTGATTTCTTGTTGGATCCGAATTTCTACCGGCTGTTACAAAAAAGAATTACTAAGTATAAGAAATATGCTTGCTAAAACTTGTGCAGATTCACATATGGGGTTTTGAAACTAAAGGCTGTAAAATTCTAATTAGAAAAAAATCGTTGCAAATGCCCGACATGCATTAAAATCTAATCCAAATTTTAGCAACGGATGTTTGGTCCTTCCGTCAACCATTAAGTGCTTAATACTATTAAGTCTATTCGAAAAGCTTAGACGGATTTCCCTTGAATTATTTTACAGTTAAGTACATTATCAGCCGTCTATATTCTTTTAGTTTTTATTCTATTTAAAGATATTTATAAATACAGGCTATAAGTCATAAAAATAAGAGATTCACACAAGCAAGGAGTTAAAATGTAAAATCCAATAACACGATGTCTATGGTGACACTTTCATAAAAATGAATTAAAATCTTCAAAAAAATGAGATATAATCATTTGATTATGACAGTAATAACCAATGACAGTGACAATGACAGAACAGTATTGCTTTTTCGGATAATAATTCTGTGCAAATTCTGTGCTTCATATTGACAGACTGATGTTTATTTTATTTTTTAGAACTTTTCAAAAATATATAAAAAATGTTACAAAGGCTAATTCATGTAACTTTAAATGTAAAAGTGTGTAATAGACATAATGCTTTATTATTTAGAATTCCTGTAAGGAGTCAATCAAAACATCACTGCGGGTTCAGGTTATATTCTAGTCACAAAGTTTCAGCCTTACGAAACTATTATGAAAGAACTTCTTTAGGAGATAATGGATTAACGTTTTTTAAATCAAGGTTTTATAGTAGCCAAATAGAAACACAAAGAAAGAACGGACCATTAGAAAGTGTTCATTCAAAAACGACTACGGAAACATCTAGGAAAATCCCCTTGAAATCGAAAACATCAGAACTGAGACGTTTATTTTCGTTAGCTGCACCTGAAAAATGGACACTTACCGGTAAGCAATATTATATATATTACTGAGATAATTAGTTTGTAATAAATTTTATTTACTGGAGGTCAAGAAGTAGTGGAAATTGTAAATTATATCTATTTAAATAAAACAGTTGTAGTACTTTTCTGCACTTAAATAGTAATAGTACTAAAGTACATTATCTTTAGTTTTGTTATTTATATGTTAACAAACTTTACAGTTATTTTAGTAAGTAATTTTACATTATAAATTGGGAGCTATGGATCTAAATAGATTGTGTGTCAGATGGACATTAGGATGTACTTATAGACAAAGTAGAAAGAGCTTAAAAATAGGGCATGGCAGTTTAGAATCTTTTGTTTTCTTGGTGGCACTAGGTGTGTAATACACAGACTTGGAAAACTTGGGATAAGGCAACAAAAACTATAGTTTAAAAAATATAAACTACCATCAAATCTCAACTTTGTTTTATTGATTGTGCTCATCAGATTATTTTAGACTGTTGCTCTTTGTCTGTTGACATTCTGTGTTTAAAATCTGTAGAATCATATAGAATACTATACAATCACCCGTAGGTTGATGACCTTTATTATAATAAAAAGTTATTGGTATAAATGTATTTATTATGTGTATGGATCTGTTTTTCAGTTTCCATATACAGAAGTTTAAGTTATGACAGATTATATGTTGTTTAGATGGTGACAACATTGTGATAATAATACACCATTCCTACATTCTGATATGATTAATTGGTAATGCTACTGAAACAAATTCAGACTTGATTCTATAGATCTGATGGCTTGATGGATCATAGTGTCTACCAGAAACTGTATTATGTAATTACGCTATTGCCTTTTCTTGATTAAAGAACACTTTCCAACTATATGCGATTTATATCCAAGAATTATGGGAAGAATTTATTTTTCAACATTACATATTTAGTAAACTAGCAGTAGGCTTTGTAATAAATTGGTATGCATATACAGTTAGAGCAATAAACAATACTTCTAGTTGTGACTTTAGAATAATATGATCTGATCACTCTTATCTTAGTGTTACCAAAAATGTGAATCTTATTGAGACAACTTATTGTCTTGAAATAGGTTATCTATGTTAATAACCTTTCACATATCTTATTAGAGCAAAATGAAAAATATTTTGTTGAAAAATAGTTTATGGTTATCAATTTTTATAATGTCATTATTATTCACTATTCCTTTATTACAATAATTTATGAATGGTAACTGTATAATTAACTTATACAGTTATTTATACATCTGCTTAAACTATTTAAGTAAAGATGATATTTTAATTACAATGCAAAGTATGTAAATGGCCCAAGTGTATTTCAGAATAAGCATGGAAATGCTGAGAATTGTGGAAGCCATGAGCCTGCTGTTCCAATTAATATACACTAGAGGTGTGGTATATTCTTTAAAGTCAGATGCAAATCTGTTATCTTAAATAAGATAAAAGAATCTTAGTAGGATTGACAACCAAGGAAAAATTATGAACAAATTAAAGAAAGATTATGAAAAGACAAACTGCTTTTAAGATGGGGATAGATTGGATGGTTGTGGAAGTATTTTGTGTGCACATACTAACAGGTTGCAGGGGAGTATCTTAATTTCAATTTCATTAAAAGTCAAAGAGATATACTTTTGGAACAAACAGGATTGGTTTATGATCTGCTATACAGATTTCGTGTTTAGCATGAAAAGAATAAGACATTGATGTAAATGAATAGAAAGAGGTCATTGTGATGGTAAGGCTTGTTAAGTTTAACTCATTTAATTGCAGGTGCTATTGGTTTCCTGATTGTCTCTTCAAGTGTAACAATAGCTATCCCATTTTCATTGGGAAAAGTATTAGATATAATTTATAGTAGTACAAATGACCTTGGTGCAACAACAGAAAAACTTGATGGATTATGCTTTATGTTATGTGGAGTATTTCTCCTTGGTGGTATATGTAATTTTGGAAGGGTCTATTTAATGTCTATATCAGGTAAGTTACATGTTTTTTTTTCTTTTATACAATTTGTTTAAAAAACATGTACATATTACCATCAGTCTTTAGATGTTGGACGATAGTTAGTAATATTGCATCTTATATTTTCTAGTAGATTGAGAACAAATATAATCAGTTGATAAAAGTGTAACTTTTAGGCCAGAGAATGACTCAATCGCTCCGTAAGCAAGTGTATTCGGCGATAATGCGGCAAGAGCCTGCATGGTTCCACAGAACGTCCACCGGGGAACTTGTCAATCGTTTATCAGCTGATACTCAATTGGTCGGACGTAACCTCAGTCAAAATGTAAGCGACGGCTTACGTTCTTTATTGATGACTGTTGCTGGTGCGGGTATGATGGTGAGACTTATTTATTAATAATTTTAGTGGTGGAAATTGCCTGGAGTTAAGACTACCGATTGACCTATGGTCATGTGTCGACTCCAATCATGCGTAAAATATAGAAACAATACAATATGTGACATATAAATAGTAAAATTAGAATTTAAAGGAACATTGTTGAAAAACTTCCCTGACCGTAAAAAAAATTACCCTCCAAAATTTGTCCACGGTGTTAGGCTCACCACCTGTCAGATATGCGACCAAATAAGCTAGGGAAAAGCGTATAGCCCCCTGCTTTCTCTGTATACCCTGTTAAAGAAAGGTTAAAAGGGTGTAAAAACTATGTAAAAATTAAATAACGTTAGCCTTTCGAATATTTTCTTCGGTTGAAAATGAACGCTGTATTATATGCTTTGTAACACGACATTATGTTAAGGCAACCCCATAAGGTTTTATCGTTTTACAATTTTTCTATTACAAGTATTCGCCGTTCCGATTTATTTTGCGGAAATAGTTCACTATCGCAATTGATAACCTCAGTGACATACGTTTTTCATGTCCTCAAGTAGTAGTTATCGAATGATCGCGCTAATAACGAATGATAACTCGGACCGTTATATAGATTCGTGTATTTTTTAACCTACCTAATGTCTTCGATTATCTTTATTAAAATATAAATTATATTTAAAAATATAAGAGAGGGCAGTTTAGTGCTTTACGCTTTTATAAGCTTGACCTGTTTGACTAAGATAAGAGAAGGTTGTCGTGCACTTTCTTGTATGGTTTTACAGTCATAGTACCTACGCAAACCATTGTGCCACTAAAAGTTTACTAAAACTATCAAATATCGATCAATATGATGCCAGTGAAGGTTAATTTTGTGCACAATTGGTTTAGCAGACTTGGATTCCAGCTATTTTTTTTTCTTTAGTAAGGCTGCGTTCTGGGCATATTCCATACAGTTTCACTTTTCTTACGAAGAAAATAACTTCACCAAACTGTGTCAAAATCTCTTGTGAGTTGAATTGATGGCATTATTTAAAATGAGCCGCAAAGGTTTTGCATTAGTACCCTAACTTCTCCAACTGTGATAGAAGCTAGGGCACTATATAAAATTGTAAGAAAATGTTTAATACGTATTAAGGCTTTTGTTTTCACTGAAATTATCGCAGGATGATAGATAGATCGATAAATATATCTTTATTGTACACCAAAATCGAAGAAAAATCATTACATAGCTAAGGTACAATTCGTCGTACAATGGGCGACTTTATCGCTAAGAGCGATCTCTTCCAGGCAACCTGTGTATGAACAGGAAATATATGCACAAAACAGAACGATGGCGTTCAAATACAAATATTATAACAAATCTATACATATAATCAATAACCTGCACCAAATATAACTACATAAATAACTAATACATAAAATATACATATATCATAGTTCCAACGAAATTGACTGATAATGCTGCGCTAGCAAATTCTTAAAAGCATGACGATGATAATATTTACTATTAGAAAATCCTTTAGTAGGTGTTTGTTGGGAACACAAGATCACGTGAACCTTATGTCAATTTGTCTTCTTTTATATAAAAAAAAATATATAAGTAAACCATGTAGTTTTTTTATCATTTCAGTTTTACATGTCGCCTTCGCTAGCGTTAATCGGGCTGTGCGTTGTGCCCCCCGTGTCGGTGCTGGCGGTGGTGTATGGCCGATTCGTGAGGAACATCACCAGACAGCTGCAGACCACTCTAGCTGAGACCAGCGAGGTACGAAGCAAGCATCATCATGATCAGCCTGTGTATATCCACTGCTGGAGATAGGCCTTCCCCAATGCCTTCCACCACATACGATCCCCCGCTCTCCACATACAGCCACTTACGGCTATCCTTATGAGGACGTCGGTCCATCTAGACGGAGGGCCCCCTAAGCTTCCCCGATCCACGCTCGGCCTCCATTCCAAGACTTTCCTCCCCCATCTGCCATCACTGACTCAGCAGATGAGGCCTGCCCACTGCCACTTCAACTAGAACTAACTTTAAGAGTTATGTCGATTACCTTTGTTCTCCGTCGAATTTCTTCGTTTCGGATTCTATCGCTTAGAGAAATACCGAGCATTGCTCTTTCCATCGCTCGTTGTGCGACTTTCAGCTTGTGGACCAGCCCTACGGTCGGACTCCAAGTCTCTGCACCGCGTGAGGGACGCATGAAGAACGCGAAGCAAGCATTTATTTTCTTCTAAATATGTGCGGTAAAGGCGGTATTTTTAATAACTGAATTTAAAAAAATAGGCCGTTCTCAATGACCTAATTTGGGTATAGGACTTTTAATTTTGAAGATATACCAGACAACTCCTAAAAATGGTAAAGAAGAATGCATGTTGATTGAGATATTTGTACAAACCAAGTCCAGGTTAGTACTTTTTAAGTCAACGAAATAATATAGGCGTAAAAACTTCATCTCGTAATTTCACTATCATACTATGTTAATGTTTAATCCCTAAGTCACCGATTCAGTGACTTAGGGATTCCTTGTTTTCAACCGACTTCAAAAAGGCGGAGCTTCTGAATTCATCTATTTGTTGTTTTTTCATGTTTGTTACCTCATAACTTTCGACTGAACCGATTTTAGTGATTTTTTTTTTATTTGAAAGCTGCTACTTTTCGCGTGGTCCCATTTAAATTTGGTACAATTCTGGTATCACATCCATGACAAAACCATATAAGTTTTAAATTTGCATTAAGTATATGCGCGACAAATGGACAAGTAACTCAATATAGGAAGCGTCAATAGCCTAATGGTTTAGGGTACGGCCTGCGAATCGTAAGGTCGTGGGTTCGAATCCACCATTCGACTATTGCCGTGAACCATGTCCTAGCACAAGCTTAAGCTTAGTTGGAATGGTTAACAAGATTGTTAGTAATATTTCTCAAAAAAAAAGAAATATTACTAGCTTTCATTTTAAAAAAAATAAAAAATATCACGCCAGGCGATTTCGAGTGGTTTGATGAGAGAGTTTGGTTATAGTTCTGATTAATTTGATTTCATAATATTCCTACGATAATTCTGAAATACAATAAGGGCGTCGGCGTGTAACAGCGTTTAACATTTCATTCGATTTGAAATCGGTATTTGATTTTGCTCGTAAATATACTTGTTACTTATATAATAAAGTGAAAGTGTAAGTATACTGTACTTTCACTTATACTTTAGTTATAATTGTATCGTGTTTATACCGTTACCCTATCAATATATTCTTAACCTTCGACATTCCAATCAATTTTATGATAAAATAATAATAATGAATAACAAAAGGTCATTAAACTTGATATCAATATTCTATGAAGAGACATCGCCTGTTTACAATTATATCTACAGTAATTGGCTAATTATTTCCACACATTCAATTTGTAATTCTATAATTTCGTTATAGAATTCGAAATTTAAACATTGAATTTAATTACATTATTAGTAAATTTCGAAACTTTTTCGAGGTTCTATTGTATTATTATAATTTTTTCAGTTGGCTGAAGAAAAAATTTCGAACATAAAAACAGTAAAAGCGTTCAGCAAAGAACAGATGGAATGCGAATCATATGCGCAAAGGATAGAGAGCGTTATGAAGTTGGCTTACAAAGAGTCCTTGGCTGTTGGGAGTTTCTACGGAATGGTAAGAACGTTTTTATGAAGTGACCATATTTCATAACATTGAATAACCTGTTACGAAATCTAATAGTATAACAGACAGTAAATTAGTTAGACATTTTGTTAATTAATTAGAAAGTTTACACAAGGCCAATTTACACATTAAAAAACCGTTAAGAATATTGTTGTTACGCTACCATATAACGATAAAAAATTTAACTCATTTTAATTTACACTTACAAAATAGGATTTTTAATTCACGATCTTGGTTTAATGAAATAATATCTGGATATTTGTTAAGGCATAATCTACAGTGGCAAAATCCCGTATGGTCTTGTGGCTAGGATAACTTTCACCCCGAAGGCTCGGGTTCGATTCCCGGTCCGAAATTTTTAACCGTCCAAGCTGAGGTTAACCCTCGCCGGGTGGATCCTTGTGTCGAGATACTAGCGAAAAAAATCTATTTATATTTTATTATAAAAAAAAATTATTTAGTAATAGTCAATAATATGTAGGGTAGCTATTTTACATAGGCCTATGCTTGTGCGGTACACCTACATAGTTGAACCTACAAATATTGAACTAGCAGAGGTTTTTTTTTGACGAACTACACAGATTGGCAAGAGAACTGGATTGAGAGGTGGGGCATTAGGTCGCTTAACGTCTATCGCTAATAACTCGACAGAAGTGACCCCGGTGGGAGGTAACCTCGGCTTGGACGGTTACTATGTTACGCGTAAGCATTCCGATGCGAGGGCGCCCGAGAGGGCCGAACCACGACTCTGTCGGTTGCTGTTTCACAGACAATTTAAAAAAGTCAAACGGAGGATGTGGACAGAGGTCGGCAACCTTGATTCAAAAGGCAAAATACACAATTGAAATTTGTCCAAATCCCGCTTTAAGATACCGTATTATGATTAAAGATACACTCTCGAGCTTGCCTTTGTCAAAAAAGTCTTAACTAAAAGTAAATTAAATAAAATTATTGTAATACTTATAAAAATATAATATTTATATAAGATAATAACTTATTCCATTGACCCACTATATAAAATGTATTCATAGTTCTCAATATCTTGGGGTGACAGTTTAATGGACTTAAGACTCGATGCATTTGTCCTATATAACTTTTTATTTTCAAAAATAATATAATGCTTTTCCTAGACAGGGCTTGCGGGCAACACAATAATAATACTAGTGCTTTACTACGGTGGTGGCATGGTGGCGACGGATCAACTGACGGTCGGCCATCTAACTTCGTTTCTCCTGTACGCCGCCTATGTGGGCATCAGTATAGGAGGCTTGAGTGGATTCTATACAGAGTTGAATAAAGGCTTGGGCGCCGCTACCAGGTTGTGGGAGATAATGGATAGAAAACCTTTGATTGCGCCGACAGGTTTGTACTTTTAAATGTGACAAATTGTAATAAAAAAAAATCTTATAAAAGTATTTAAAATGTAATAAAAAGCGCCCACGCCGTCAGTCCACAGAGGTAGGCAGAGATTACCGATTTCAATTCATTACATCTTTGCATACATGTTGGTTTTCAAATCTCCTTCAGCGTTCTGATTATATTAGATTAGCCGCGAAATAGCAACCGACAGAGTCGTAGTTCGACCCTCTCGGGCACTCTCGGATCGGAATGCTTGAGCGTAACATAGTAACCGTCCAAGCCGAGGTTACTCCTCACTGAGGGGACCCTTGTGTCGAGTTACTAGCGATAGTGGTTCAGGCTAAGCAACCTAAGAGCTGTGCCACCTCTCAATCCGATGAAGCAGTCAAGATATAAATATAAGATTGAAAATTGTTTCTAAAAAGGTTTTAATTGGGTCTATGATTATATTTTATTTTAAAATATACAAAAAATTATATAAAAATATATATATTTTTTTTTAATATTTAAACATTTCTTGTATTCAATTGTTTAGGGTACGGCCTGCGAATCGTAAGGTCGTGGTCGAATCCACCTTTCGACTATTGACATAAACCATCTCCTAGCACAAGCTTAAGCTTAGTTGGAATGGTTAACAAGAATGTTAGTAATGTTTATGAAAAAAAAAAAGAAATATTGCTAGCTTTCTTTAAAAAAAAATTCCATAAATAAAGGTACCTACATATGTTAGAATTCTTTATAAAACATGTGAAGTCTGACGTTCCGCACTAGGGCCGCATGCTATGCTTTTATAGCCTCGGTACAGACACTCTGGTCGGGCATGTGTCCGACAGTAGTACATAATACCAGAATCAGCTTTCACTGTCCGCTTTTCGCCAAGCTTATTAGGTATACAGCGGGCACAAATTCTTATCAAGTGATATTTTGATCAGATCGGTAATTAGAATGGTATATTATCACATTACGCATTTATGAGTATTCTTTATATTTACTCTCTTCTTGCTGTAGGTGGTTTTCGACCAGAAACGAGACCGAGGGGTGAAATAATCTTAGAGAATGTAACTTTCTCGTACCAAGGGGCGCCGCTGATTAAAGGGATGAATTTACATTTAACTCCGGGCAAGTCGACCGCGCTGGTGGGACGGTCGGGGTGTGGGAAAAGTACGATAGCGTCGCTTATACTGAGATTATATGACCCGGAAGAGGGTCGGATATTATTGGATGGGGTCGACATAAGACATTTGGATCCGGTATGGTTGAGAGCACATATTGGTTTTGTCAGTCAGGTAAATACTGTTACTCTTATATTATCTTACGTTATATCATCTGAATGAGATGGGAATTTCACACAGAGACAGCTATCGAACGACGAACGGCTTTGCCACTTAGTTAGCTACCTAACTAACCACTATAAAATATTCTCGATAATTATATTATTTATTATAATAGGATATATTATGATAGCTGCGGTTCCCCTCGCTGGAAGTTATTCCTAATAGAGGTTCAGACTTAGCGAGTTTAAGAACTCTGCTACTTCTTATCTGTGCAATAGCAACCGACCGAGCCGTGGTCCGGCCCTCTCGGGCGCCGTAGGAACGGAATGCTCACGCATAGTAACAGTCTAAGCCGCGGCATTTTTTTTTTACGGAGGAAATCTCTCAACGACATACTCCGACTTCTAGAGGGAAGGCGGGGTTGTGTGGAGTTATCACCTACTAAAACCCCCTCGGTGGCCCTTCTTCGGTGCATGTTGAGAGGCTCCGGATTCTCCAGATGAACGCATCGGAGCCCCTCTGCACTGTCCTCTTCGGAGAGGACGTCCCGGGGGGTGGGGTGGAAGGTTAATCCCTCCCCCCCTTGTGCACTCGGAGTGCAAGGCGACACGGGCCAGCCGATGTCGCCTTTTTGGCCGAAGGGCCGCCCTTGTCGCCCAGTGAATCCGCGACCCCTTTTAGTCGCCTACTACGACAGGCAAGGGATACCGTAGTCTTATTCTACGAGCCCAGAACTACAGGGCTGAAACCGCAGCTACTTTAACCGGGGGTCTCTGTGTCCAGTTACTAGCAATAGAGGTTTGAGTCTAAGCTACGATGATCAAAATGTATTTCTTTAAATAATAAATTTATGACATAAACGTATAAATAAGGTCACAAAACGTGAGTGTAGCGGTAGCAATAATAATCAGTTATAATTTAATTTTCAGGAACCAGTTCTCTTTAGTGGATCAATTAAAGATAATATATTATACGGCGCACTGGATGACACAGAGGAGATAATAGACAACGACGTAAGATCATTTACTACTAGTAATATTGAGTAAGAACAAAGCCGATATATAAAAAAATATATATAGGCTTTGTTATTATATAAAGTAAGTGCCGATATAAAGTAAGATTAGGAAAGCCGTCCCTGCCTCTGGCTGGTAGAAGAAGCCTAGTGGTTTAAGAAACGGTCTGAAAACAGAAGGCCGCAGGGTTATTTCCACTGTTCAACATGGACGCGAACCACAAGATACGCTAGCATGTTATTGGCACGGTTATGTGGGATTTTTACCCACCAAAAACCCTCCCGGTGGCCTTTCCTCGGTACATAGCGACTGTGGTGGCTTCGGGATCTCCAGTGGAACGCACCGGAGCCCCTCTGCACTGTGCACTTAGGAGAGCTTGTCCGGGGGGGGGGGGTGAGGTTAATCCCTCCCGTACACGTGCCAGCCAATGTCGCCTTCTTCCCGGGTCTACTTTGGCGGACGACAAAGGCCCCCACGACAGGCAGGGGATACCGTATTCTTATTCTAAGAGCACAAAACTACAGAGCTGATTAATGCGAACCTAGCACAAGCTTAAGCTTATTTGGAATGGTAGACTATAGTTTTTTTATATTTATAATATGCATTTACTCGGCAGGGTAAAATGAAGCCGGCCTGGCTGGTCGCTGCACGTACTGCACAGCTGCAGGAGTTGGGCGGTACGCGCGATGGCTGGCGGCGGGAAGTGGGCGCTGGCGGCTCGCAGCTTAGCGGCGGTCAGAAGCAGCGCGTTGCTATAGCGCGCGCTGTCGTCAAGGTAAATTATAATTAATTTAACGTTATCTCCCTACTTTTAGGATAGGCAGAACTACCAATATAGTCGTCCAAATGTCATAATTGTCAATCTTTTTTAATTATCTTTATCCACAGGTTTTTGGTCCTTCGAGCTAGATGGCCATTTCTTTAAATATAACGGACTTACATACAGTTTCCGTGATAAGTGGTATTTTCACCAATATCGAGCGATCAATGCGATCTACCCCTCAAGAGCTAGATGTCCCATTACTAGTGATAGATATAAAGCGTTTGTTATGAATTGCCATATTATATCAGGCAACATACAGTTTTCAATATTATTTATTACAATATAATTACAATTTTGCTGAAAGCTATGATTTTTATGACAGTCGTAGTACTAGTAGTACTAGTATTCATCATCTGACCGGGCCGTCGTTCGACCATCTCCAGCGGTCGCAAGTCAGAATGCTATCACCATAGAGTCACATAAGGAAACCCTGTACGTTCCTCAAAATACAGGTTCAATTTGCCCTAAAACCAGTGTTGTAGAATTCGTTAGACTACCACACCATAGAATCCATACCAAAAAAATTGCTTCAAAAATAGACTTTATTTTCATATTTTACATCCGTGGAAAAGCAGGCTGAGCAGTGTGTTATTCGGCCTTCTCGGGCGCCCTGGAATCGAAATGTTTTTATTTTTTGACGAACTAACTACACAGATTGTCTAGAGTAGCTGGCCTGGACTGCGTCAACGTATTGAGAGGTGGCATAGCTCTTTGGTCGCTTAGCCTGAACCTCTTTTGCTAGTAACTCGAGACCCCTGCTCACGGTGCGGGGTAACTTCGGCTTGGACGGTAGCTACTTCACGGATAATTTAAGGGACATTCAAAAATTAAACTAACTTCGACTGTCACTTCGGGAAGCGAAAAATCGAAATTATAAAGCGTAAAATATGCGTTTTAAAGTATGAGCAGTTACTTATCTACTATATCTTCTATATTCTTCTATATCTTAGGTAATCTCGCCTCGTCTCGTAACGACTACGTTACGAGACGAGGCGAGATTACCCCTAAAAATAAGAGATCCCTCACTGCGTCCTTGTTTAGCGTTACTATAGAGATTCAGGTTAAGCGACATTAGAGCTATGGGTCTGAGAGTTTGTCTCAAACCCGTGAAACAGTCAAAGTCAGCTTCGTAGTTTGTGTAGGTTCGAAAATAATTCATATTTTACTTATCATTTCAGAATCCAAAAATCCTCATACTCGACGAAGCTACCTCAGCATTAGACGCTTATTCCGAATATCTAGTCGACAAGGCGCTGAAAGATGTCAGCAAAGACCGAACAGTTCTCACAATAGCACATCGTCTCAGCACAATACAGTCGGCGGACGAAGTCGCGGTAATCGCCAATGGATTAATTGCCGAACAAGGCACTTACAGGGATTTAATGTCAAAAGAAAATGGCGTCTTCAAACAGTTGATCACCCATGAGGCTTTCGCTTCAAAGCCTAGAGAGAAGAACGGGATACAAAGACAATGACGTCACCAAGTATAGTCAAATTTATTACGACATACAGCATGTTATTTATTATTGAATTTTATTATTTATTTTATAAAATGTTGGGATATTTAAATATTTTTATATAAACAATAAATTATAACTAAATTGCACAATATATATAAATGAAGTCGAAATATCTTATGACCAGATACAGTAGTCCATATTTAATTTAACATTTAAAACAAAATACTCTGTATGTATGTACATAAAAAAATCTTTTATAAGTATTCAATTAGAATAAATTAACAACTCTGTGATTATGTCATTAATCGCAAACACTAATTTCAAATCCATATCATTAAAATATAAAAGAGAATTTGGTAGGTTATGGGAGAATGTTGGGTTCATGCATATTTTATTAACATGTAACTTGTTATAGCAAATATTTCTGTTCTGTATAAAAATAAACTAATCCTTATGTTATATTTAAAAATGGTTACTCTGCAACTTTCCTAATTCTATTGTTACAACTCGGTCCACGCTCTCCGAGTCTCTGCTATTTGCCAATGACATTTCACTATGCAACCAACATGTTGCAATTCAATTGTCATTGGGCCAAAAACTGTGACATAATATCTGCTACGTCATTTTCAATAGAATATTTCATGTTAATCGCTTCATTGAACAAAATGTACCGCTTGCATGCCACCTGAATATTTAGACGATACTAGAGTATCCAGCCTAATTCGCCGGGCTAGATTTTATTGAAACAATAAACTTACATCATTAAATATTTGCTATATCTCTCACAATATATTAAATTATTTATTTCTCTCCGTATTCATTCTCTTCTATAATCTTCTTGAGCGGGTGAAGATCATTACCTACGGCCATGTACATTTCAGTAAATACAATATCATTCTTATCAATTATACACAAACATATCGGGCTCAAGTTAATGTCAGATATAAAAGTACGACGTATGACTGGTTTGACAGTTCAAAAAGAGGATTGCTCCTATCGTCACCAAACTTTTCAGGATTACTCGCCAGGTTAATCTGAAGATTCCCTGAAAGTTTCATTAAACTCACACCTTTTCTCTTTTACATACCCACACACTTTCTCTTTTATATATATGTACAAGGTATTATGTACTAGATTAACAAATGGCAAGAGTGAAAACAATATTGGAGTACCAATGGTATGCCACACCAAAACCATAATGGTACAACTGAATTAGCGCATTACCAAAACTAACTTTAATCGACAACTGTGATGTCACTGAATGTTCATTGATACAAATAGTTTAGCAGACTCGGAGAATCGTTATAGTTGTGTTAATACATTTAAATGTGAGTACGTACATCATCGTGATAAATGTTACGTGTAATATATTTGTAAATTTGGTTCAATTTAAGTGTTGCAATTGTTATTGCATAGAAATTATATTGTATAAAGTGTTATAATTTTAAATATTTGACGGGTATCGGCTTATATTATATTGTTATACTGAGATAAAATAAAATAGTTGTTGTCTTTAATATCTTTTAACTTCCCTAGTTAGAGTTATCATAAATGAAAATTATGGGGACATTAATAAATAAGTGTTTTACGAATAATTAACCACGCGCTTGGCGGTGAAGGAAAACATCGTGAGGAAACTTGTGTTAGAGGAACATGTGTTACAACATTTTCTAAGACATGTGAAGTGACTATGCCCTTATACTCTCTTATTATACAGAGCAGGCCTATGTCCAACAGTGGGACTATAGGGTGTAACTTTAACTGTTTTAAATAGTAATTAATATGGACGCAAACAAGATGATAATTGGTAAGTGATTTTTAAAAAATTAAAAATAAATCTTTTAAAAGAGAAAGAGATTCGATTGTGATGTAAGAGTAGAACTCCAATTAAAGACAAGCGTTGCTGGACTGGACAGAGTCGTAGGGACCATCACACTTGAGTGAACCATACCTCAGACTTCTCAGATAATCTCGAGTCAGAATTATCTCACTTAGAGTAACGCTCAAGCCGTAGTTCCCTCTCGGAGCCTTTGCATTAAGTTACTCATAGCAGGATAATCTTGGACCGGATAACTTAACAGTTCGAACAAGTATATTTACGAGTAAAAATTAAAACCGACTTCAAATCTATTCAATGACGGTTTAAACGAATTCGTCGAATTGAAAACCTCATACTTTTTTTGAAGTTGATTAAGAATAAACAAAAATAATCACAAAGATAACTTAATGGTACAGATTCCACTTACAATTAGATGGTCGAGGTTTCGAATCCCAGCCCGTTTGTTCCAACCAATGAGTTTCTAGATCATTTCTTAGATATTTGTGTGGTGTCTTAAGACGATGGGCTCACCTTCATGACACATATTCGTCGGAAATAAAAAGCTTATCGCCTTACACTTAGCGTTATTTATCACCATATCATGCTTGGTTTGAATGTACATTATAAATGGACAGTGGTATAAAATTTATTCAAATTAAATTAATTCAAAATCTTTGCTTAAATCTTAGTTGACGACACTATTTAAAAAATACATTCCATGCAGGCTTATCAGTGTGTGAATGAGTAAATATGAAGAGTGAAGTGAAGACATTCACGCACTGATAAGCCTCATAAATCTGTAACGAACAAAATCACGTACATAACTAAAGAACGATTTACCAACATACGGTGTCGGACAAACTTCGGGCTGACCCCGAGACATAAACGGCTCAAAAATAACTTCAACATTAAATGAAGCCTTTTATTTATGATTTCAACTGCGTTGTAATATAAAAACTGATTTTAAATATTAGCTTCTTCAAGAGCGTTTAAAGGTAAAATACATTAATATGATCATTAAAAATAAATGATAATTAGAGAATAAAATCACCGGTACGGTTTCCGGGTAGATTATTGTCTAACAAGGAAACTTTATTAGTCTTTATATGTGCATATAAAAAATCTTTATCTTTAAGAATTAATAAACGTACCTTGCCCTGTGACGATTTGAGTAGATCGCGCCAAAACATAGAGCGAGCCGCATGTTATTTGTGCGTTGTTGTTGCATTGCGATACACTCAGTAACATGTCTCATATTAAAATCTTAAGCGATTGTTTCGCGAGACATTTTCTCAATTTAACACCGTGCAAAAGAACTATCAGAAAACCAAAGATATGGCGGCCTATTTCGAATTCCCTCGTTTTTTCGCGCAGTTTCGGAACGCAAATTGCTCCTGAATTAGACAGTAAAGTTTTAAATTCACCATGGGGTGAAATAAAAGTTGGGAATGAGACGTTAACTGAATATGTTTTTAGTGATTATGAGTTATGGGCGGATAAGCCATCAGTGGTAAGTTATAATTAAAATTTTATTGTCATTTTTACAATATATATTTTTCCATATTAATAACGTAACTTAATGCTAACGTATATATATTAACGCAAGCAAATCTACTATAAGTAAATAGGTAATTATTCCCGAGAAATTATAATAAAAATTGTAGAAGTTTGTATAATCTAATAAAATTAAAAAAAAAATGTTAGAATTATTATTTGACACGGAATTGGAAAAATAATTAGATAGGTTTTTTAAATAATATCATTTTATGTTATCTGTAACTGGCACGAATAAACCGCTAAATATTGCACAAGAGGAGAAATTTAGCCCTGGACCTTTGATTCATTAAGAGTAGTTGCAATAATTATAACGTCCTCCGGTACAAAGTTCGTATCGATCTATATTTGCTCAAATGCGGACGCATACTGAAGATCTCAGTATAAATAGTCCCTATCTGAAGGTTAAGGTTACGTGGAGATAGTTGCCAAGTAATAACGTAGACTTGTGAACATCGAAGTAAACATTTAAAAACCAATTAGTATTAATTAAAATATGTATACCAGTATTTGTAAATAATTGTGTTGACCTACATTAATACCGGATTTGTACACCGTCTGTCCTTAAAAGTAATATACGATAGATTTAGTTCTTCAATTTTTAAAAAGAAAACGTTAATAAACTGAAGATACATATTAAAACTTTACTTTTGCTTAATACGAAAATTGAATACTAATGTTTAAATAGATAACAATTTTTAACTTTCACCAGTAACGGTTCTGCTGATCTTCTTATTATGCTGTTTTTTTTATGATGAACCACACAGATTGACCAAAGAAGTTGGCCTTGACTGCTTCCCCGGATTGAGAGGTTGGTGAGAGAATCTTAGGTCGCTTAGCCTGAACCTCTATCGCTAGTAACTCGACACAAGGGTCCATAAAAGTGATCAAGCAATACCATAGGGTATGAAAAATGAAACTTATTTTGAGACACTGGGTAATGGTTTTATATAATTTTCACAAAATATTGTTCAATTTCTTCTCGATAGCTAACAACCCCAGTAAACCATGGCTGAAAACCAAGAAGCCAGAAGAAGAATATAAAGCCTACTAAGTCATAAACTTGTTTAGACCTTATAACAAGTGGTTAGAGTTAGACTATCCAGTGGTGTCGCGTGTTAAATACTTTATTACTAAACACAAGAAATCTCTTGTCTCGAATCTATTCATAGATAGTTGAAGATGTACCACTGACCATATCCTATTGTGATGACACGTTAGTGACAGATTGCTTATTAAATACTAATATTGTAATCTGTTTATGCGCCATTCAGACGTGCGGCGTTTCAGGACGTTCGTACGAATATGGCATGCTTCGGATGATGGTAGAGCGATGCGCAATGGCTTTGATAGGCCAGGTGCGCTTGTCTCCCGGCGATCGCATCGGACTGATATTGCCTAATATCCCCGAATTCGCTGCCCTCATTCACGGCGCGATGCGTGCGGGTTTGGTGGTCACTTTTGCTAACCCATTATATACCGCAGGTAAGTACTGAAGTATAGATTTTATATATGTAAAAAAAGGACAAATGTCCGACCGGGCAAAGGGTAAAGGCCCGTTGCCAAAGTTACGGTTGCGTTTTCGGACTTAGCATGAAATTAATAGATGCTAACAAACATAACCGGATTTGTCCAATTATTGAAAAGTTAATTAGAGATATTCAGGTAGGTCATTGCAAGTGTGAGCATGTGTTATGTCGATAACCTTTACACAAGTGGGACTGACGAAGGAGCTACCCCCAAACAGTAGTAGTAACTAGAGTTCATAATGGGATAAGTTTTTAGCGATAGTTCAATCAGTACACTAAGCCTATTTTTTATTACTTATTTTATATTAGTGTTGCCTATAGCGTTATACGTTTGGAATCTACGGATTTATATAGTTTTATACATTAAGCAAATTGTTTAAAGCGATGTTAAAGTTACAGTCGTTATATAAGTCCCATTGCTGGGCGCAGGGCCTTCTCTGTAAAGAGAGTATAAGGGCACAGTCCGCCACGCGGCCCTAGTGCCGATTGGCAGACTTCACATAGAATTTTTTTCTAAGACATGTAGGTTTCCTCACGATGTTTTCCTTCACCGCCGGGCGCGTGGTAAATCAGCACATAAAATTGCAACAACAAATTTATTGGTGCCGGCACTGGGGATCGAACTCGGGTTGCTAGCGTACTATGCAACTTGAGGCGGCCACCCGAACGGCTACCACGGCTCGTGTTAAAGCGATGACCGAGAAATAAATAACACGGTTACACTAAAAGTGCAAGTGAATTGGTCATTACGCTCCCACTCATCAATTGATAAGGAAACCTTCTGTACAAAACAATAATATAGTTCAACATACGCCACGATTAATAACCTGTTTACTACAGTGGAACACGTGATGGCATAATTATGTGTAGCTATTACTACATTTGTACTGTTCAGAGTTCATTGATACATTTTTAATCGGTAAAAAATGTACTTTTATGCAAAAGGGACAAGGAACACAGGGATCCGATAATATGCAGTACAGAGGGAGTGTAGATGCTTAGTAGAACTGGCTCCCCACTAGACTACGCCTACGATTACTTCTTGGCGTACCAATGATTTCTTGGGATGTTTTCCTCTATGACTTTATGTTGATCTCAATACTAAGATGTCCATAGTCTCTCTACTGGTCATATTAGTCCAAAAAACCTCAGGTGAATGTATAGGACTAGAGTCTAGCTTCTAGCTTGAGTAGAATTTTTTTTTTTTTTTAATGACGAACTACACAGATTTGCCAGAGAAGCTGGCCTTGACTGCTTCCCCGGATTGAGAGGTTGGTGAGAGAATCTTAGGTCGCTTAGCCTGAACCTCTATCGCTAGTAACTCGACACAAGGGTCCATAAAAGTGATCAAGCAATACCATAGGGTATGAAAAAATGAAACTTATTTTGAGACACTGGGTAATGGTTTTATATAATTTTCACAAAAATATTGTTCAATCTCTTCTCGATAGCTAACAACCCCAGTAAACCATGGCTGAAAACCAAGAAGCCAGAAGAAGAATATGCCTACTAAGTCATAAACTTGTTTAGACCTTATAACAAGTGGTTAGAGTTAGACTATCCAGCGGTGTCGCGTGTTAAATACTTTATTACTAAACACAAGAAATCTCTAGTCTCGAATCTATTCATAGATGGTTGAAGATGTACCACTGACCATATCCTATTGTGATGACACGTTAGTGACAGATTGCTTATTAAATACTAATATTGTAATCTGTTTATGCGCCATTCAGACGTGCGGCGTTTCAGGACGTTCGTACGAATATGGCATGCTTCGGATGATGGTAGAGCGATGCGCAATGGCTTTGATAGGCCAGGTGCGCTTGTCTCCCGGCGATCGCATCGGACTGATATTGCCTAATATCCCCGAATTCGCTGCCCTCATTCACGGCGCGATGCGTGCGGGTTTGGTGGTCACTTTGCTAACCCATTATATACCGCAGGTAAGTACTGAAGTATAGATTTTATATATGTAAAAGGACAAATGTCCGACCGGGCAAAGGGTGAAGGCCCGTTGCCAAAGTTACGGTTGCGTTTTCGGACTTAGCATGAAATTAATAGATGCTAACAAACATAACCGGATTTGTCCAATTATTGAAAAGTTAATTAGAGATATTCAGGTAGGTCATTGCAAGTGTGAGCATGTGTTATGTCGATAACCTTTACACAAGTGGGACTGACGAAGGAGCTACCCCCAAACAGTAGTAGTAACTAGAGTTCATAATGGGATAAGTTTAGCGATAGTTCAATCAGTACACTAAGCCTATTTTTTATTACTTATTTTATATTAGTGTTGCCTATAGCGTCTTTGGAACCATAAAAAAAATTAAGTGTATAGACATAATCTACGGATTTATATAGTTTTATAGATAAAGCAAATCGTCGTTTAAAGCTATGTTAAAGTTACAGCCGTTATATAAGTTCTACTGCTGGGCGCAGGCCTTCTGTAAAGAGAGTATAAAGGCACAGTCCGCCACCCGGCCCTAGTGCGGATTGGCAGGTTTCACATAATTCATTTCTTTCTAAGACATGTAGGTTTCCTCACGATGTTTTCCTTCACCGCCGGGCGGGTGGTAAATCAGCACATAAAATTGCAACAACAAATTTATTGTTGCCGGCACTGGGGATCGAACTCGGGTTGCTAGCGTACTATGCAACTTGAGGCGGCCACCCGACCGGCTACCACGGCTCGTGTTAAAGCGATGACCGAGAAATAAATAACACGGTTACACTAAAAGTGCAAGTGAATTGGTCATTACGCTCCCACTCATCAATTGATAAGGAAACCTTCTGTACAAAACAATAATATAGTTCAACATACGCCACGATTAATAACCTGTTTACTACAGTGGAACACGTGATGGCATAAATAAGTGTAGCTATTACTACATTTGTACTGTTCAGAGTTCATTGATACGTTTTAATCGGTAAAAATGTACTTTTATGCAAAAGGGAAAAGGAACACAGGATCTGATAATATGCAGTACAGAGAGAGTGTAGATGCTTAGTAGAACTGGCTCCCCACCAGACTACGCTTACGATTACTTCTTGGCGTACCAATGACTTCTTGGGATGTTTTCCTCTATGACTTTATGTTGATCTCAATACTAAGATGTCCATAGTCTCTCTACTGGTCATATTAGACCAAAAACTCAGGTGAATGTATAGGACTAGAGTCTAGCTTCTAGCATGAGTAGAATTTTTTTTTTTTAATGACGAACTACACAGATTTGCCAGAGAAGCTGGCCTTGACTGCTTCACCGGATTGAGAGGTGGCATAGCTCTTAGGTCGCTTAGCCTGAACCTCTATTGCTAGTAACTCGACACAAGGGTCCCCCGGTGAGGGGTAACCTCGGCTTGACGGTTACTATGTTACGCGTAAGCATGCCGATCCGAGGGCGCCTGAGAGGGCTGAACCACGACTCGGTCGGTTGCTATTTCACGGATGATCTAAGAGACATTCAAAAGCTAAACTAACTTTGAGTGCCACTTCGGGAAGCGTTGGCGCTGGGAGAAGTGGCCGAAGAAACTCCAGCAACGCCCTAACATCTAAGGGTGGGGCCTGCCCATAAAATAGCGGTAACGCGCAAGGATTATTCGCAACCTCCGACGGTCGCGAATGGACGCTTTGTTGATTTGTAGAGATCTAGCCTGTGCAATGGTAATCGCGTCGTCCGGATCGTCAAGAACGTGTCTCGGCCTCCGGGCGACGCGACGGAATTTACTATAGGAAGGCTTATAAGTGGCGGCACTTACAAGAAGTTTTTAGAATGTTTGGTGGCAGTCTCGAAAACCGTCGAGATGCCTGCTTATGAATTGGGCTATTGTCGGTAACCCTGTATCAACGTGGAGCTCGCGATTACGTACGAACCACAGCGCACCCGTGGCTCGTCGCAGAAAACGATTCTGAATTACTTGTAACCTATGGATATGTCTTGAGTAGAAGCAATGCTTAAATGCTTTTTGGGTTTGAGTCCAGAATTCATATTTTTTTTTCTACATAGCTGTTCCTTACGATTTAACGCTACATATGTATGTATTCCTTCATTGTCAAAGTAGTATATCAATTGTTTCAAATATTTATAGACAAAGCTAAATAAAAAAATAGACAAAGCTGCGACAACAATTTGACCAATTCGAATCCACGCATGATATTTGTAGATTTTAACCATATTCATTCTCCACTATCTATTTGTGTGGTGTGCCAGAACCGTGAAAAAAGAAATCCTTAATCTCTGCCGATTCCCTCTTTGTTTTTTTTGTTAACGGGGAGGAAATCTTCAAAAAGATACCCCGCTTTCTGAGGGGAAGGCGGCGGTTATGTGGGGTTTTTACCCACTAAAACCGGTGGCCCTTTCCTCGGTGCAAGACGAGGGGCTCCGGGGTCTCCAATGGAACACACCGGAGCACCTATGCACTGTGCTCAAGGAGAGCACGTCCCGGGGCGGGGGAGGTTACTCCCTCCCCCTCTGTGCCCTCGCAGTGCCAGGCGATACGGGCCAGCTATTCGCTCTGGGTCAACGTGACTGCTTTTATTTTTATTAATTAATACTTATATTATTTATACCAAAAAGAGGAGGTCCGGCGCCAGTTCATGGATTGTGGCGTGAAAGCTATTGGGACAATTGAAATGTTTATGCCGCTAGCACAAGAAGTCTGTAAATCCCTTAAAGACTACAAGGGTACTATTTGGGTTGGAGGAGAAGATGACAAAGCTAAAGGTATCGGTCTTATTTACTACTATATATTTCTGAATTTTTATTTCCTCTTGTTTATGATTATTATTTGATATTTTCATCAATTTAATCATTTGTTAATGTTTTTTCTTTCCACAATTTTTAGGGATATTCGGACTACGCTCGCTTCTCATGGCGGATCACAAAGCTGATCTACCGACATTGAATTGCGAGGATGTCTGTCTGATCCCTTACTCCAGTGGAACTACAGGCATGCCTAAAGGTGTCATGCTCACACATAAAAATCTCGTGTCTAACTTAAAGCAAACACAATTCCCGAAGATCATGAAGTATAAGGGAGAAAAAGGTAAGAATCGAACATTTGGCGTTTTTAGCCGACTTTAAAAAAGGAGGTTATGATTTCTTATTATTGTTTGTGCAATTAAAATATTCTACTTTGCCCCTGCACTTTACAGGCCATGGTGACGTGATTCTTACGGTGCCACCATTTTTCCACATATACGGGTTCAACGCAGTCCTCAACTACAACCTAACGCTGGGATATCACGTTGTCTCCATGCCTAAGTAATCGTTTATTATTTAAAATTTATATATATTAATAATGCCTGTAATAATAATGTGACTTATATAGTTGATATGGGATGGATCTTTGCTATTTGAAAAATATTGAATGTGAATGTCCAAAGAAAGGGTCTAAGAACCTTAGACCACAGTACGATAGTCAAATATTGAGTTACTATCGCTTAAAATTAACACCGTGTAGTCTTTTCCTTTTAATTCTAAAGTTAAAGTTCGTATTAACTAGGTGGTAGCGGCCGAACGCTTCTTAAGTTTCATAGTACGGGGGAGGAAACATTGTAAGAAATAGCAATGAAATAATGACCACATTTACGATCTTAAGGTCAAGATTCAAATGCCAGCCGGCTTGTACTAATGAGTCCGCGTTTTTAGTAAAAAATGTATACAAAATCACTTGTTAAAAATTTGGGCCCGTTGTAGTATAATGGGCACGTGTCACCTATTCCCATTCGTGACATATGGTAAGCCCATTAAAAGCTTTGCGAGACTTGTGTAATCGTGACAGCTTAGTAGAAGACCTGAGAAGTCAATACGCATTGCGGATTATGATATTCTCTTTGGAGAAAAATCCTATGCCCAATCGTGTGACTTCTAAATAGGCATTTACTCTCACTTAAATTGTCTTAGCCTATTATTTTGACGTTATATCCTAAGTAAATGAGTTTATTGTTTCAACAAATAGATTTACGCCAGAAGACTATATCAAATGTCTGGTAGAGCACAAACCAACCACATTGTTCGTGGTGCCGTCGCTCCTCGCATTCTTGGCCACACATCCGCTGGTTAAGAAGGAGCACCTACGTTCGGTGGAAACCATAATGGTGGGCGCGGCACCTACAACGGACAGCATGCTCGAAAAGTTTCTTCTTAAATGTGAAAAGACAAAGGACGAAATAAAACTATTACAAGGTAAAATTTACCAACTGATTAACAGGGTTATACGGTAACACTACCTCAATGCGTTGGAGAGTCTCTAGAATCTTCTCCTGAATGCACTGCGCAAGTCCCAGTCACTGGAACTGCAGCCTGTTCTTGCGATATAGAATCAATCAAGCTTTAATTGGTATTTTTTACGTAACCGTTTTCAAAATTTCTTCTACTCAATGTTTTCATAACAACAAAATAACACTTAATTTACACAAATGCACAATTACATTTGGAGAATTTGGTAGTCAGATTTGCATAGACTAGTTTTTTTCATCAAATTACTTCTTCTACTCTATGTTCCGAAAAATCTCTGTTATTGGTTCTATATTTAACTTCTGTGTATAATTATGTTTTCCAACTATGACCTGTGGATTTTGTAATATAAATAAACTTTTTTAATTAGCATCACATCTGTTGTGAACTCTGAATATCGTTTTGTTTTTATATTTAGGTTACGGCATGACAGAGAGTTCGCCGGTGACGTTAATGACGCCATATATCTACCCATATAACAAAGTGGGCTCAGTTGGCCAACTGATACCCAGCACCCAGGCTAAAGTGATTTCTCTAACCACAGCGGATTCATTAGGTCCGCATAAATCTGGCGAGTTGTGTCTACGGGGGCCACAAGTAATTTATTTATTTATTAAACATAATCTGAAAAAATGTATTACATCAATCAATTGCGACGTTTATTTTATGATTTCAACTTTTAAGAGTATTTAAATGTAATATCTGTATTTTTATGTGATATATTTGATTGATTACAAAGAGTCAGGTCTGCGTAAAAAGTATGTTCTGGAATCTAATGTCTTTGAGAAAGTTTCAACAACGGCTTTTAACAAATCAGACGACACGATCGGAGATTTTTTTCTTTTTTTTAAAAAGAAAGCTAGCAATATTTCTTTTTTTTTCAGAAATATTACTAACAATCTTGTTAACCATTCCAACTAAGCTTATGCTTGTGCTAGGACATGGTTCACGGCAATAGTCGAATGGTGGATTCGAACCCACGACCTTACGATTCGCAGTCCGTACCCTAAACCATTAGGCTATTGACGCTTCCAATTATATTAGGAGATATATTACCACAACCCAGAATTCCCAATTGAAGTAGAGAAAGAAAAAATCAGACTTACAAAAACATACAGTTTTGAAGTATTTACATTTCAACGTTTCGATTGGTGAGGTGGCCTAAGGTCTAACCCCTCATGACGGCCAGTAACGCCAGGTGCGTTCTTCTTTTCCAATAGGATGTTCATGAATGTTCAGTGTGCATTCGTATATATGTCCAATAATTGATCCGGCGAAGTACATAGCTTAAACAAATGCAGTGGTAACCCCGACATACGAGTTTAATTCGTACCGTAACCTTGATCATTAACAAAGTAATCTTTCCCATTCAAATTCCGTTGCCGCAAAAGTTTTGTAAATGTATAAAGTATTGTAAAGGAAAAAACGCAAAACAAATTTATCAAAAATGCTTCGGAACTTCGGACGAGGGAAACAAGCAGACTGGGGGAGAAACTGTTAGAGCGGTGTAGTGTGGGATTCCTCGTATCTCAAATCTTACTCTCATTTCAAAGCAAAATATCGCTCGCGTGGTCGTATCTCAAAACACTATATTAAGAAACTCGTATATCGATCGTGTCCACTGTACTAAACACGACTAATGCAAATTGACTTATGACTGACGCAGATCATGAAAGGTTACTGGAATAATGAAAAGCTACTAAGGAGACGGTGGATAGTGAAGGCTGGCTCCACACCGGCGACGTGGCTTACTTCGACGAGGACTGCTATTTCTATATCGTTGATCGAACCAAAGAACTTATTAAAGTTAAAGGAAACCAGGTATGTTCTTGAGATCTTAAATTGTTACCTGACGACTTAACGAAAGGAGATTGTATACAATCATTACTCCACAATCATCAGGTATTTATTCATCGTTTATGAACTAATTTTGAAGTTTTTTTTTAAATTAGGCTATTATTAATATTTTTAACATTGGATCTAGGGTTCCAAACGCCAATTTGGTACGCCTATTTATTTATTTGAAAGAATATGTATCAATTTATGGTGGTATTATATTTCAGGTATCTCCAACAGAAATAGAGAGTGTGATAATGGAGCAGCCAGAAGTGGCAGACGTGGCTGTTGTCGGCATGCCAGACGCACTGGCCGGTGAAGTTCCGAAAGCGTTTGTCGTTCTAAAACCAAACCACAAGCTAACAGAAAAGCAAATATACGACATTGTAGCCCAGAAGCTAACTAAATATAAACGTCTAGAAGGCGGTGTCGCCTTTTTGCAAACGATTCCAAGGAACGCAGCAGGAAAAATCATGCGAAATGAACTAAAAGTTTTAGGTTCAAAAAAGTAAATAATATTTTTGTTTGGAAGTAATAAAATAGTATGTTTTGTATGTATCAGGGAGATGTGTGTGTTAAATTTTTCGTATCCTAAAATATTTTGAATATAGAATATTACATATATAGAAAATAGTCTTGTTTATATATGTAAAAATAACTAGTGTATTATTGTATAGAATCTGAAATGTACCATATAAGCATATAAAGAATTATGTCTAACGTAAAAGTATTCATTCATTTTGAAAGATGAAGATTGTCAAATATGGTTGAACATTACTAAACGAGAAAAATATTGACTGCTATTGCTATTCTATCAGAGATTGGTAATGTAGTTTTGACAAAACTTTGAATAATTTTAAATATTTAATAAGTTAAATGTGATAACATTATAACAATAAAATTGTTACAAAAACTAACTGCCTTTTCATTATCAAGTAATCACTAGATACTCACATACATTGCTTATGATATTTTAAGTCTACAAAAAGTTTTTAAGTCGGAAATTAAATGAATGTTGCAATGTTTGTGAAAATTTTTATAAGGCGGTAAATCTTCTGAAATAATGATTGACTCTCAAAACATATTGTTTAAGCACTTCACAAACCATTGGAAAAATATCCCTAGAAAATCCCAATTGAATACAGTCAAATTGAGAACCACCTTCATTTTGAAGACAACCATCTTAATGGATTTTTTAAAATTTAAATAGTAACCAATGAGGCAATACTATGCAGGGAAGAATTTCACACACTGTCAAGAAAAGTATTGTATCCAAATCTTATGGATAGGGAAATCATAACTTCTATATTAAGCATTTATAATACAGAAAATAATTGTCAGGATATTTTCAGTGGTTAAATGTTAATAATACCTTACATGTAACGGCAATGAATGACGAATATGTCATTCTAGTTACTAAAGACTCAATAGAGTAAAAAATGAATTTAATTTTTTTAATTATTCATTAATTTATTTACTTTTCAACTTACTGAAATAATGTGAAATACACTCAATTATAGAATAATACAAAGTACTTTTTTATGACAAGTCACTGCTCTGGCTCTTCTTTGTCAGTGCTTTGTGTTTCTACAACTTCATCAGGTTTGTTTTCAGTCTTAACATCTCTTACTTCAACTGTTGTATCTTCTTTTTCCTCTTCAGACTTAGTGAATGATTCAGAAGGTATTTGTTGTATCTCTGAATTCACATCACTAATAGAATAATTATCAGTTTGAATTGCAACTTGTACGGTTCTTTCTACTGTTGGATTAGATTCATTACTTGTTTCATCCCTTTTTTCTTCATCTACTTTAACATTCTCTTCCACAGCTTTTTCTTTACAACTTTCTACTGCAATGGACTCTACTTGACCATCTGTTTGGCATTCAGAATCTGTTCTTGGGGAATTACTATTTCCATCAGTATTATCACTGGATGAAGAACTCTCTTCACTTGACGTTATAACATCAGAAAGTATTTTAGGCTCAGAAATATCCTCCTTGCTATTGGAACTGGAACAACTATCTTCACTTACTACCAGTGGAGGCTCTACAATAGATTTAGACTCTTCACTAGGTTTTTCAGCTATACTTATTTCTTCAGGGACACTTTCAACTGCTTCAACTGATTGAGCATTGAGTTTTTGTTCTGTCATTTCGGCGTCATCTACTTTAATTTCAGGTATAATTATAACATTTGGCACTACATCTGTTTTCATCTCAATATCCTCTGTAGATTCCAATAAGGGTTCAATTGAATCACTTTTCTCAACTGTGTTAGGCTGTTCTGTTAGTGATACCGGTACTATAGCCAGAGGTTCACTACAGTTATCTCCTGATTCTTGGGGATTTTATTGCTAGGAGAATTGTTTTCCAACTGAACAGTTTCAATTTTATCACTTATTTTCTCTTGAGTATCCATTGGTGTGTCTTGCACTGCTTCAGCACTCCTTTCTAGATTACCTGCAGAAATATGTGTATCCGAGGAGCTCGGCTGAGGTTCTACGTTTTGGTGTTCTGAATTTTCCTTCCAAGATACATCTTCCATTTCAACATCAATATTATATTCAGAGTTGTTGTCCGACCCATTAACTAAAGGTTCGATTGGCTCACCGTTCTCCTGTTCTATATGACGCTGCGCGCCGGGCTCTCGTGTGCTTACAACTAATATGTTTTTCTCAATCGCTCTCATAAATTTATCTACACGATTATATTGCTTACGAGGAAAGGTGAGTAGCTCACAAATTCTTTGGACAGTAAACGGTGCTGAAGTAAAAGTATCAAGCCTTTCCAATAAGCTATTTTTCATAATATCATAGTTGAATGGATCAACATTTGGATACGGCGGGATATCAATGCCTGGTGTTGTCTCGTAGAAATCAGTAATAACACTCAAAAGTTTTTCTTTGAATAAACTTTTTACAAGTGACCATTGATAAACGGGATCGCCGGTCCGCGCTACATAGGCTAAGTACTCGTTCAATTCTTGAGGTATTGTTTTTGACTTACGTTTTGAGAATTCCTCCAAAAAATGAAATACTTCTTCAGCGTTTTCCATTTTCCTTGATATAGGCAATTTAAGGTTAACTACTAATGTTTTTTAACGGTAATAAGATAGAAAAGGAATAAACAGAAGTATCAAATACAATCAAATTGGGATAGATCATAGAAGCAAGGATGGAAATAAAAGTCAAGAACAGACAATAAACTGTCAGAGAGTATACAAATTTGCAAGGTACCCAGCGTGACTATACTTCATTAAAAAAAAATGCTTAATTGTATTAAATCTGCTACAATTCTAAATTAAAGGTTTTCTAAGGGTAAATTTTTTAAAACAAATCCGGATATTGGCCTGGTTCTGTAATATCTATTATTCCGTATTTTCTTTTCATTTTATCGCGACAGAATAATTAGCCACACAACAAAGTATTTTAATGTAGATAGTACAAAAATATTCTTATCATTTAGTATAAGCTCTATAAAGCCAACAATAAATGTTAAGAATAAGCAAAATTAAAAAAGTATGATATTTATTACAGTTATAAGATTTATATTAGTAGATTTTTAATCTTAACACATAAATCAATAATTACTTGTCTATTGTAGAAGTAGAAGAATAAATTTAACAGTATCTACTGTATTTTTTATTTTGACAATGACGTAAAAAAATTGTTCCTAGTTCGATAATTCCGATTGTGCGGCGATTGACAGCGATTTTGCCATTTAAAAAGGACCCATTTATTATTTTTACATTAAAAGATCATTACATTTTAATTATAAAATTCACATTCTAAATAGTATTTATAATGAATGCGTTACTGAGAAGAAGTTTTCAACCCTTATTTAATAGCTCATTTCGAGCATCATATCGCTCATTTGCCGATTCTGCTATAAAAGAGAAAATAGATAAAATTGTGAAGGATAACAAGGTTGTTGTATTTATGAAAGGTGTCCCAGATGCGCCAAGATGTGGATTTAGTAACGCCGTAGTTCAAATAATGAGGATGCATGCAGTTCCATACATCAGTCACGACGTTCTCTCAGATGAAAATCTAAGACAAGGTATGTCTATCTATATATCCCTATGGACTCTAGAATTGCTTACATAATTGACATACTTAAGAATTAGATGGTCGGTTTATATATGAGTTAACTCGTGTAACTCATGCATATTTTCACATGCTATGCTCAATAATTAAAAGATTAAATTTACATACCTGTGGAGCATTATTCATTATACCCATCAGCCATGGCCACTGCACTGCATACTATGTTTAGTAAGTGAACAAAATTTTGTCAGAGTCACTCATTATATGAATAATCTTTTATATCATGAGTGACTATATCCCTCTTCTTTACTTCTTAGTCAAACTGGTAAATATGTGATAGTTGGAGGTGAGGAAAGTAATGGAAACTCAATGGAACAATTAGGCTACTGTGAACCCCAACTATTAGCAGAATTATTTGTTTAAGAACTTATATTTTGTATAAACAATTTATGTTACAGGTATCAAAGACTATTCAAATTGGCCGACAATACCACAAGTGTTCATTAATGGGGAATTTGTTGGGGGATGTGACATTATGCTCCAAATGCATCAGTCTGGTGAACTGGTTGAGGAACTCAAAAAAGTTGGAATAAAAAGTGCCCTCTTGACAGTTGAGAAGAACAAAGTAGAAGAGAAAAAGTAGAAGTAGACAAGAATACCTTAGATGCTATCCAATTACTCCTATTAATATTTATTGAATTAAATGGTTTTTACACCAATTACAATATTATTTCTTGAATAATTTGTAAATAATCTTCTCAAACTATAGCTATATAAATTATATCCTGTCAGGTATTGTTTCTTATTTAATAAGTTTGTATCTGCAATAACAAAGAAATAAATGCAAATATATTTATAAATAATTGGTGTTTACATGATTAAAAATTCAAGTAAAAGCTGTATAAAAAAAAGTAGCTGAATAAAAATTCAAGTAAAAAACAATTGCAATTATCCTAAACCTAGCTATATAGTAGTATTGTAAAGGTTTTAAACTAGAGGCCTAATATCTTAAAGTCAATGAACTATTATCACGGCAATGTGTAAACTGGTAAATTGTGTAATAAGTTAATATTCTTACAGCATGTAGAAATTTTTAACCACCTTATGTTCAAATATTATCATTTTATGTACTGACAAGTTTTAATGCAGCTGTTCAAGTATTCAGTCTATAATCATAGAAGAGATAAGTGTAAATGATTCTATACAGGATTTTGTATTTAAAAATTATCAGCAGCACTGCATTCTCTGTCAGATTAAGTTCTAATATAGTTAAATGACCTTGACAAGTCACTATATGATAAAAAATAATATTGAACAAAGTAAATTTTTAGGCTGGATAGTGACAACTTAGCAGATATAGTAATGACCTTTGGATGAACTTTTTATCATGTCTATATTGTTAGATAGTTTAAATCAAATTATTTTATTTGCATCATAGTGTATTCCTTCTAAATAACTTTTGCGAAACATATTTTAATTAAATACAATGTGATCATAATAAAATAAACTCTCAAGTCTTAATCCTAGCATGATAGGATGAGAGTGACTAATGGACATAGAAATTGCTATCTGCTTTCACCTATAGCTTATTAGGTCCCATATGAAGCAGATGAGCTCAATGCCATACATCAAGCATTGAGAAACATCAATTTGAGCAAACAATTGTTGGTACTTGAAACTCTTGGTATAAGTCATATAGCATTCGAACTTTCGACTGCCAGATAAGTCGAAATGTGTAGCTAGTGGTAATCACTGCTGTGTGTAGAGATAAATAAAATGACTATAATGTTTAAGAGCTCTTTATTAAATTAGCTGTACATTCGAGTTAGTATACTTTTTGGGCACATAATTCATTCTTATTCTACATCCACTGTTACCTCATATAAATTATAGGTTGGATTAACAACACAGTCAATATTAAAAGACAAAAATATGGCAGATCATTTATTTAGAGTACTCATTCTAAAATACTCTCACAAACGATGTTTTTATAAAACTGATATTCAATTGATGAATAAATATATGCAGGCAAGGTGTGGCCATTCTATGATATAAATAATTTGTGTGACACTTCCCTGCAACATTTATTAATTTTGGCAACTTTAAAACATTCATGATACCTACCGCGATAATTACTAATGGCAGTAATTAAAATTTGAACTTGTATAAATAATGTATGCTTAAAAATAAAAAAAAATATATAACAAAAACATCCTCACATTTTGAATGAGTCTTATTTTGGTGTCACACATTAGTGAAGCCTAACATTAGCACCATGTATAACTTACAAATAAATGTTTTGTGACTTTCCTGATAATTTCGTATAAAAGTTAAAATACCTAAAATACCTAATTAATATAAATAGTGTTTGTAGACATATAGGATTTCTCTGATTTGAGCCAAACAGTTACACAAAGGAGAAGAGATTTTCTTGCTAAGAGAGAGAGATAGAGAGTTAATGACATTTTTGGTTTTAACATTGCACGTATTTGATACAGAACTGTTTTTTTTTAAAGACTAATAATATCACAAAAATTGTTTGCGCAGTGTTGGCGATAGTTTAGGGCGATTTATGAGATTTCTGCCAACATCAGGAAAAAAATTTTTGTGGGTCGTTACGCCGATACCGCTTCGTCTCGGGCCATGGTTGTTAGTACTGTTGAGTGCGGCGACCCGGCTCTGCTCATGGTCCTTGTGGTGTTTCATAAACTCCCGGGTAGAGGTGACGCCTGATGCTAAGACCTGTATCTAAACGTTTGTCAGTTAAGGTCGTAAAAGCTACGCGTCTAAGATAAAAAAAAAATAGATAACAGTCATGTAACACAATGTTTTAAAATATATTTATAGTTACAATGATACTGTTAAAGTTGTTAAACATTAAATCATACGATATTTAACTCGTAACATATAGATCAAGATTTTTAGGATATTTTTTATTATTTTTTTTTCTGTCTTATCTATACAAATAAATAAATTTTTGCGTTTCTTTTTGTAATATTAAAATAATTTTTAAAATATATGCATATGAATGAATTTATATACGGTAACTTTAACAAAATAATATTTTTTACAAATTTTTACATGACTGTGTTTGTTCCGTGTCTGCCGGTTGGATCGGTTTTGATAGGACTTTCAATGGCACATAGTTGATGTAATAAGGAGTAACTAAGGGTAACACAGCGAGGCGCAGCTAGTATATATACCAAAGGGGCTACGAAACTTTTACAACTTAAAGCTCTGAACGTTTATGTTACCTAGTTACTTCATGCAAAGGTTGAAATAGCATTTTAACATATCTGTAATTAGATTACAATAAAAAAACAATCATTGCAACAGTTGTCATCAACCAATAAACTTATTATTATATTTATTTATTATTTTTACCATCGATAATTATCGATTGTCTGTCACCAGATAAAGAAATAGGAAAATAATTTAACGACAAAAACAAACAGTATACATAAAGTTGTCCCATTACTATAGTCATCAGAATGTGTTTTTTTTATATACCTAGAGGTCTGTCTCCCCGTAGAGCGCGGTGGAGAAGGCCATGTAGTCGAGGGCGCCTGGCGGCGCTCCAACGCCGCGGTACGGCGGCATGCGCGCCACGCAGTACTCCGCCTGGTCGGGCGGCAGTTCACGCCTCAGCTCCTCCGCCGTTATGTACGGCTACAGAAACGATAACCATTAAAGTTTTGCCGCACACTAATTTGGTAGGGAAATACCTTTTTTTATTGTTGACGGGGCGGTTCAGGGGGAATCCCCCGCCCCCACCATTGTCGCCCAGTGAACCCGAAGCCCCTTTTAATCGCCTTCTACGACAGGTAGGGGATACCCTAGTCTTATTCTACGAGCCCAGAACTACAGGGCTGGGCACGGAAATACCTTTTGTTTTTGCTAAACGAGTGACAACGCCGAGCATCAGGCGGCGGATATGATAACCTGGACCCCGTTCCGCGGGACGGCTACAGTGAACGTGAAAGGAATGGGAAACTACCGCCACTATTTATCCCAAGAAAACCACAATGAGCAGTCAGCTCTCTTGGTGGTCCCGACCCTCAGCGCTGACGAAACGACAGAGAAGAAGAAGAATTTGGTACATTGGACTTAAAGGTGTCCAGATTGTACCCGTGAAGAAAGACTGAACGCGGCAAAGAGTTCCATTCCTTAGCCGTCCGCATAAGGAAGGTGGAGGCAAACCGCTACGTGCGAATTGATGGAATGTCTACGACGTAAGGGTGGAACTGCTCGCCGCGCCTAGTCGTTCGGTGATGGACAGGGGAGGGGGGTATTAGGTCATGCAAAACCTCCGCACACTCGCCGAAATGCACCCGATAAAAAACCGAGACGCAGGCCACTCGTCTACGGTGTGCGAGGCTCTGAAGATTGGTAATGATTTAATTTTTCAACAGTTGAATATTGAAAGTCCACTTTTACCTTGTCACCAGCTAAGATCCTGAAGCTGTCGATGACCTGTTCAGCGGTGTCTGTATCCGTGGACTCCCGTGTCATAAAGTCCAAGAATGCGTCGAATGACACGTAACCTAATCGAAAGAAATAAAATATATGTATGTGAGTGTGATACTTAAGTTATTTAACAACATTAAATTTTGCATTGGAGTCATAGGAAACAGGATTTCAAAGTTGAATCAGTTAGAACATATAAACTTTATACCAGTGATTATCAAACTTATTTCTATTATATATATACCACACCCTTTGATTATTTTTCAGCGCCCGCACTAAAACTCTGCATGGTAGTTTTTATGAATGTAAATAATTTCTGGTGCAATGTGCAAAAATTAAGGTAAAATTGCTCTAATTTTAACTGTTATTGATTATGCTCCTTTATCCGCTTATATCCGCATAAACTTGTTACAACTTGTTTGCGTACGGTGTGCGGGCTACCCTACGAAATCTATGTTAAGTATTTTAAGTTTTTAAAACATTACACAGGGTAGAAATATAAACTATATATTTGTTATTGTGTGGGTTATAATTTTAGTGAAATTTAAAATACTATATAAAGTAAATGAAATTACAAATTATACATCGCACCCCTAGCCCACATCAACACACCCTATTTTCTGAGCCTCTCAACGCCCCCCTTTAGGTTTCAAACGCAGTTTTTCTGAAATGGGGCGTTATCGACCAATTTCAGAATATAGAAATCTATATTTATACCATAAATATAGATTTGTACATAGCCAACTTCCGTCTTACTTTTGTATATAATGAAATAAAAAGGCTTTCCAAAAATTGGATCTCAGTGAATTTGGAACTATATTTTTCCTACCGCATTTGGGATTGAAAAACAAGGAATATTATATATTTCTCAATACCTTATGTGCATGTATTGGTTTAGCCGACACGTACCTGTGTTGTTGGGGTCCACAACGGCGAGTATACGCTGGAAGTCGAGTTCTCCTTGTCTGTCCTTTCCAATGCTGTAGCCGACGGATACGAGGCACGACTTGAGCTCTTCGGGAGCGAGGCGTCCTGCACAATTATATATATTTAGTATTTATGTATACATCTATATACTTAGTTTTATTTTATATTGTAACACCTTTCGCTAAGATTCACAAATGCGGAATTTCTTAACTTTATCAAATTTAAAAATTTAGTATGAATAAAATAAAAGAAAAAATAATGTTTTCGTTTAAAATCTCTGTGTGATATGGTTCGAAGGACCAATATTTTGACGCTTGATATCGTTGGATATGAAATAACGTATGAAAAATATAAAAACACAATAAACACAGAGTTGTTTTGTGTAACTCAAAATCATGTACATCTCATATTTCCTTAGAAACTAAACGAGGAAGTGGGAAAAAAATAGATCAAAATAGAATATATTAAATTGATGCAAGAATAATTTTTATCTATTAATAAGTTTTTTCATCATCATCATCATTTCAGCCGTAAAACATCCACTGCTGGACATAGGCCTCCCCCAACGATCTCCAAAAGGACCGGTTGTAAGCGGCTTACATCCAGCTGCGTCCTGCGACCTTTATGAGGTCGTCAGACCACCTTGCAATTAATAGTTTTTTTATGTTTATAAAAGTTTCTTTATACAATAATATTTAAGCGTAGTTTGCTCCGCACTTCGACTTTGGAATCGTATCATAAATAATATCACTAATTGGAGATGATATCACAAATTCACTCTGAATATATCACTCACCAGTGCGGTTCTTGTCGAAGTGGTTGAAAGAGGCACGGAATTCGTTGAGCTGCTCGTGCGTGATACCCTTGGAGTCGCGCGTTAAGATCTGGTTCTCCACTTCGTTGATGGTGCGGTTGATGGACGTCAGCAGTTGCTCCCAGCCCACGCGGAGGGTCTCCATCGTGTATTGCGAATACCTGGAAGCAAAATGGGTTCAATATTAGAATAAAAAGTTTGTTTGGTAAATAAATACTTTCACAGACATATATACTATTTACGTGCAATAGCATAATATAATTGCATAGTCATTTTGAGTCGAGTTAATTATGAAAAATATTCTTTTTTTTAAAAAGCTAGCAATATATTTTTTCCAGAAATATTACTAACATTCTTCATAACCATTCCAACTAAGCTTATGCTTGTGCTAGGAGATGGTTCACGTCAATAGTTGAATGGTGGATTCGAACCTACCACCTTACAGGATTCGCATACCTTTAGGCTATTGACAATTCTAAAAATTGTAAAAAAAAAACATTGAAGTTATAGCAAAAAAAACCTAACATTAGGATCGTGGTCTGGCATTTGTTTTGAAACTATTTGAATAACAGGTTTTATTATCACCTATGTGGCCTAAAATCATTAGTATTATTGTAATTTGTTGAGCAATAAAGCAATAATTAAAATATTTTAAATTGGAAGCGTCAATAGCCTAATGGTTTAGGGTACAGTCTGCGAATCGTCAAGACGTAGGTTCAAATCCACCATTCGACTATTGACGTGAATCATCTTCTAGCACAAGCTTAAGCTTAGTTGTAATGGTTAACAAGATTGTTAGTAATATTTTCTGAAAAAAAAAGATATATTGCTAGCTTTCTTTAAAAATAAAAAAAAATAAGAAGAAACAATGACGAGCTTATGTTATCTTTAATATTTATTTATTGTTTTATGTAAGTGACTTGTAATGTGTTAATTGAGAATAAAGTTCTTTAAACCTAGTATAGTTAAGTGTCATTAACCTGTTCTCGAATATCATGCCCTCTTGTACAGCTTGGTGGATGCGTTCGAGCTCCTCGATGTGCGGCTTGTACGCGTACACACCGGCCTCGTACTCCTTAAGGCGACGGAGCTGGTCTTCTAATGAGCCCTGGAGTTATTAGCACATAACAAAACACTTTAAATAAGAACTTAAAGAACAAACAGAAGTGGTAAACAGAAGTAACAAAGGAGGAATCTTAGTATATATGAAAATATATACTCAGACCCCAAAAAATTGTGTAATAAAGAAATGTGCATAAAGTAAAAATAGTAAACTTAAGTAAAATAGGAATAATTTAAAAAAAATAAATATAAGTAATTAAAATAATAGTAAATATATTAGTTAAAATACAAAAATATATGTCATTGCTACGTGTAAAAACTTGGTAAACGTACATTTTTTATAGGAAAAGGGGACAAGGGAGCTTATGGCTCACCTGATCACCGTCGCCTATGACCACCAAGAACTGCAGGTGCGTTGTTGGCCGTTAAGGAAGGAGTAGACTCGTTTCTTAAAGGTCACCAAATATAGTTTTCCGTATAGATTTGAAAACATCGCTGGTGACAGTTGGTGAAGTTGAGAGTGTAAGCATTACCTGCAGACCCATGCCGATGGCGGTGACGGCGTCCATCTGGCGCTCGATCCACGGGCCCACCGCGTTGGCCTTCTCCGCGAACTGGCGGCGCAGCGTCTCGTTGTTCTGCTGCTTGCGAAGCTCCGCAGCCAGCGTACCGTCGCGCTGCGGCACCAGCTGCCTCACGTCCGACCACTTGCGGTTCAATTCCTAAAGATATAAACATTTGTTAAGATTAAATAAAATATCTAGTGCGCATACTGTTCTTCATATTCGCTTAAGGAGCGGAGTCATAGAGCCGATCGTGATCGCATCGATGATTTTGATATGTGATGCTCCATAAAAAGGTAAAATTTACTATTTTAAAATACTTTTACAAGACGGCACATAAAGGATCGCGGAGCGCGACGGCAGTTTCATATCGCCTAACTTTAGGTACTGGGCTATATAGCAGGGCACTTATAAAATATGTTTGAAATACATAAAATATGAGGAAATCTTCAAAAAGATACTCCGCCTTCTAGGGGGAAAGCGGCGGTTATGTTGAGTTTTTACACACTAAAACCTCCCCGATGGCCCTTTCCTCGGCTCCAGGATCTCCAGTGGAACGCACTGGAGCTCCTCTGCGCTGTGCTCAAGGAGAGCAAGTCGCGGGAGGGGAGGTTACTCTCTCTCCCCTGTGCCCTCGTAGTGCAAGGCGACACGGGCCAGCCGATGTCGCCTTCTTCCCGGGTACAAATCCTTAGGCCTGATCTATGTCTATCTCTGATTGTAATTTATTAAGTTGTTAATGAAATGTTGACTTACATGAGCAGTGAGTGTGGTGTAAGGGTTCTCCAAGCCTCCGGGGATCTGGTGTTGTTTCACAATGGATTCCACCTGGTGTACTAGGTTCACTATCGCCTGTCAAAATTACAAAGTAAATTTATTTAATTATTTTAATGATGTATAAATTATATCACTATATTTTTCAATAATACTGGCAACATATCTTTGTTATTTTATAGTTCAAATTGGAGGTATACCTGGTATTCTTTGTCGGCCTCTCCGAGAGTGGCCTTGAAGCGGGCGTGCGCGTCCATAAGGCCGGAAATCTCTTCGATGGTGTGCACGATGAACATGTCCACGAGGTCCTCGCGGGTTCCGTCCAACCTAAAAAAAATAATTTATACTTTTACATATAATTTTAATTTTATTTCTTTTTACTTTGATAAGATTATATCTTATTACCATACGATAATCATATTTTTAAATCCTCATTAGCAATATATATTTTTCATCCGAGACATATCGATTTTTCATAGAAGCATATAATGAGGATGCCTTGAGTGGTTTCAAAAAACGGTGTTTTCGTGTAAAATACAAAAATTTCAGTGAAAGGCCAAAGTTTTCTAGGATGCAGATTTGGAGAAACTTATTGTAGGAAGATTCGTCTCCAACACATAAGGAACTTACACTTCACAAGTCACTCAAAAAGCAGTCACACATCGTTTGAAATCACAGATTAATAATAAATATTATTTTTTTGAGAAAACCATCCCAGAAACTTACTTGTGCATTAATATGAAAAATGTCACACGTCACGATATATGACCATCTTCGACTTATTTTGATGGCACTAGAAGTGTTGGTAGTAGAAGGAAATCGTGGCTGCGTAACATAAGAGAGTGGGTGGGAATTGCGAGTGCCTCGCAATAGACAGAGGGAGATACGGGTGAACTGACTGCCAACCCTCATTAGTCGGAGAGGCATTTTAAGATGAAAAAGTGTGTATTAGTCACCAGTTGTTGAAGGGTGCGGCGCGCTTGGCGAACTCGAGGTGCAGCAGGTCGATCTGTTCCAGCACGCGCTCGGCGTCGTCCAGCGCGAGGCGGCGGCGCTGCGTGAGCGCGCCCAGCCGGTCCCACTGCGAGCAGATGCGCTGGCAACGTGCGTTCACGGCGCCCACCTCGTGATACTCAAGAGTGCTGGAATATTTGTTAAAAGAAAGATGAGATAAGGAGGTACATTCACCTTAAGCTATCTATTAATATATGGGTATATTTATTTATTTATTCTTTATTTGCACACATTAATAAATAGGTACAAATAAGCGGACTTAATGCCAGAAGGCATTCTCTGCCAGTCTACCTCGGGGTTGTGTAGAGACAATGCAAAGGGTGCAAGATATCTGAGAAAAATAATAAATAAAAGAAAACTATAACAACATAAATACATACATATATATATATAAGTATAGATGGATAGGGACAGTAATTGTCAAACTATTCCTTGCTTAGGTAAAGCTGTATTAAATATTACTATATTGGATAGTAGCACCGCTGAAAATCAGCACCTTGGCAGACTTGGTACAGTACATGCTGAGACGGTGTCCAATATTGGACATGTCCGTTCTTTGTTCAGCTATATTTGTTTTTTTTTATTTAATTTTAATTTAGCTTTATATTTCAATGTGTTCGTATATGATGCCAATAAAGAAAATCTAATGTCTATATTAATTTTGTGTTTCGTTTAGCAAAAAATTACAAAATTGCCAATAATATTGTACAGGTCGGTTAATTACAATTTAATTATAACGCATAAAGAGCGTCATTACGGAGATTTTTGAATTAACATAAAACAAAGGGCGTCATACTTGAGCTCCTGAGCAATGGCGGCGATCTGCTCCACGCGGTCCTGGTGCGCAGCCAGGTCGGACTCGAACGCCTCGTGCTTCTTCTTAAGCGCCTTGATGTCGTACAGCTTGCACTGCCGGTAGTCTTGCGACTGCAGCATCTCCTCCTTGCCTGGAATTCAAGATAAAGATTGAGATAGAATTCCGGAACTTAAGCTCTCAACACTATTTTTAACCTTATTTTTATTTTATAGCGATGGGAATGGGATACCAGGCAAAAATTTTGAATTGAATTAAAACTGGCTCAAAATACATAATAAATCCCAACCATACCCAGAAAGAGACTCAACACTTAGTGCTTTTGGGACTTTAGTTACAGTCTATATATGTCCCACAGTTTCGCACAGGCCTTCTCTCTAAAGAGAGTATAAGGGCTTAGTCCGCCACTCGGCCCTAGTACGGATTGACAGACTTGACATATCTCAGAAAATTTTCTACGACATGTAGGTTTTCTCATAATGTTTTGCTTCACTGTCGAGCGCTTGATAAATCGGCAATTAAAATTGTAACGAACAAATTCATTGGTGCCGGTACCGGAGACCAAACATGGTTTGCTAGCGTACTACGCAACTTGAGGCTACCGTCGGGACATTGACCTCTTTGGGACCTAAGAAGCTCAGTGAATTTTGTGATAACAATTACCATATCTGTCTTCTCTAGATAGGCTTAGAAGACTCGAAAGCTCGTAATTATTATATATAACTTTAAAACAAGAATTAAATAAATGGAATGGGTTTTGCATACTGCATTTTGCAACAGTAAGCAATTGCATTAACAAGACTTGCGTTTTTTTTGTATTCCACTGCAACATGGATGCTTATGCCTAACTCTTAAATTGATCATCATTCACCTCTAGTCCAGTCCTCGTGGATGTCAGCCTTGTGCTTGAACTTCTGCGCAAGATACTCCAGACGTTCGAGACGCATCATCTCGCTCAACAGCCATTCCTCGAACGCTTTCTCTGCGATTTCCAGACCCTTCCACGCTTGAGCGATGTCCTGTAAATTATAAATAAAATTAGCACACAGAAATAACATATGAAACGTGTTTCATTGTTAAACAATAATTTATTAAAATGAACACGCAAAATAAAGTATAATGAGGACACATGATGAAAAAAGTATCATCGAAATCGGTTCATCCAGTCCAAAGTTATGAGGTAACATAAAAAAAGACAAATTGAGAACCTCCTCCTTTTTGAAGTCGGTTGAAAAAAATACAGTCGAATTGAGAACCTCCTCCTTTTTGAAGTCGGTTAAAAAAATACAGTCGAATTGAGAACCTCCGCCTTTTAAAGTCGGTTGAAAAAATACAGTCGAATTGAGAACCTCCTCCTTTTTTAAAGTTGGTTAAATATTAAAGCTATACTTACAGAGACCATCTTGCCTTCAGTGGGCATATATGCAGGTCTGTTGCTCAAACGCAGCTTGGTCTGCAGCGTGTTGAAGTTGGTCTCTAGCTTGGCCTTCTGCTCTACACGTGGCGGCTTGTGTTTACGCCTGATTGAAAAATGTTTATTGAATTATCGGCTTCTAGCGCAATGAACTCGGTAATTTTTCTTTCGAAACTGGTAAAAGAACCAAAACTCTCTCCAAAAAATCTCCAATTTGGCTACTTCTAAAGAAACTAAATGTATAATAGACATTAAAAATATGGAGCTTTTTTTATAAATATTATGTTTTTAACACATTAACAATTACCAATAACATATTATGCGAATAGGAAAGTTTTACGAATTATCTTAAGCTCTAGTATATACTCAGTTTAATCTTTGCCTGAAGGACGATAAATGCTGAGATATCACTGAGCAGAAATTGACGCAAGTTTGGCACAAGCTAAGTCAAAGTTCGCTTTATAAATATCAGACTTAGTGTATTAGTATTCAAATAACCTGTCCATACCTTTTTATTAAAAATAAAAAATTATTATAAACACTAGTTAATATTTTCTGAGCAAATGAAAGCGTCAGGCGATTCCTTCCTAAGAGCTATGCCACCTCTCAATCCGGTGAAGCAATACAAACCAGCCTCTCTGGCCAACTGTGTAGTTGGTCCATAAAAAAATGGTTTTATTTTATTATTTATATATTGTTCTCATGTAAGTGACATGTGATGTCTTAAGTGAAAATAAAGTTGCTTGAACCTAAACCTAAAAAGATCGAAACATATTATTAATATTTCAACATTATATTGTATCTAAATATAATTAAAACACGATTTACCAAGAGAAATACATTCATCCAGTTATCTATATGTGAACAATATTTATAGGGTATCTTACCTGTAAGTACGGTAGTCCTCCAGCTTTTTCTGGCAACCGGCAAGCGAGTTGTCGGTCTGGCGGCTGTTCAGCCATGGCATAGTGCGCCTGATCCATTCCAACAGCTGTTAACATAATATCACCAGTGTTATAAATATTGCAGCGCCTATTTGAAGAGCTAGAAGTATACATCAACTGCATTTCTGTTTTAAGTCGGCATTGTAGTGTAATTATAATAAAAAGGTAACGTGAGAGTAATCCAAAGCAACTGATCGAGAATTTTGAAGCTTCAATAGCCTAATGGTTTAGGGTGTGGTCTGCGAATCGTAAGGTCGTGGGTTCGAATCCACCATTCGACTACTGAAATGGTTAACAAGAATGTTAGTAATATTTATGAAAAAGAAAAGAAATATTGTTAGCTTTCTTTAGAAAAAAATGCTACCGCCTCAGAAAAGTCCCTGAATCTGTTCCCCAGGGTGGGACTCTTGTACTTAAAATTGAGATTTAAGTTTAGCTCGTTTTACTATGTTTAACATCTGCGTATAACTATGCCCTTCAACTATGAACAGTGGATTTAAAAATAAATAAAAGGTCCACTTCCACTAAAAAGCTATTTGAATGTATTAATAGTTTTCCGATAAAATCTACGAACCGAATCGTAGTTTGGCGTAGCTCTGACGGCCTCGGATCGGAATGTTAGTTCGTTTCGTGTCATTTTTTTTTTTTTTTTAATAATTTCTAAGCAAGTGCATGACTACGATCCCACCTGATGTTAAGTGGAAATGCAGTCCTGGATGGTAAGGCGCACTAGCTTAGTAAATGCTTATTCACTCTACTCTTGAAAATACCCACATTGTAATCGGAAGGAAAGACAGACGCGGGCAAACTATTCCAGTCCTTTGCTGTACGAAGAATGAAAGACGAAGCAAATCGCTTCGTTCGGGTTAGGTCCATCCAAACCGAGGCTCTTATGCCAATATACTCTCAAAAGAGGTTCATATTTAACGACCTAAAAGGTCCGTTACTTTCCGAATGCCTGTGAAACTGTAGTGTCCAGTTTTACTGATAAAATACTTTTCTCACGAAAACTTTTCCTCATATAAATTACTTATTATTGTATTTTTAAATTTAAAGTTGGTACTTACATCGCTGGCAAGACGCTCGTACTCTTCCATTAGGCGTTCGTTCTCCTGGTTTACTTTGAGAACCTTGCAGATGCGGTTCGCGGCCGTTTCAGCCTTATTATATACAAAAAAGATAGATTATATAACAAAGCAAATTTATTCTAATAGAAACTAAAACACGATATATAAAACATTTTTTTTTATTAAGATGGACGTAAGTCAACAATTTTTTTTTCTTGTTTAAAAAGATAAAAATATATTAAATCAAGGAGATATATTGGTGCTATTTTAAAGTTAAAACAATTTACAACTTAAATAAAATATCTTTATATATATTTTGTAGTAGATTAAACGAAAATTTATAATTAAAATCTAACATAAGTGGCTATGATGTCATATATAATGAGATTGTTTTAGTAAACACTATTCTTGAGTCACTGCCAATGTGGCATATTTAATACAAAATATGATAATATACAGTATACGTTGTTACGTAATATAAGAAATCATTATTTTTATACGTTCAAACATTATTTCAGAGTGATTATAATAGAAGCAAGATGAGATATCAACTAATATATTACAGTTAGCGGGGATAAATTGCATATACAATAATCGTCATGAATTTAATGTTACAAGGTTATTTGGATATTTAAAAAAAACTCAAATTACTATACTAGCGTATTCAGATGATCGGGGCGAAAGCTCATTTTGTGCAACTTCCGATTGTATATTAACCGCGTAAATGGCGGGAAATCGATTGATGTTTCTAACATAATTATCGAGTTCCAAATTTGAATTCAGAATAAATATAGAAGAAAAGAAAACTGAGAAGTTTTTAAGTTGTAACAATTTTATGGCGAGATATATATATTTTTTAAATATCAAATAACCTTTGCAATGTTGAAATACAAACCTTCTGCGCTCCTGAGAAGCAATGGTAGTACGAGGAGACGTAGGTCATGACGGCGCGCTCGTCTGGCATCGCCGTGTTCTGCAGATCTAGCGAGCGGCAGCGAGCGACAACGGGTTAGTGAAACATGCGGACTTTTTGCGTTACTAACAGAATGCTTGCGTTCGAAATTTAAAAAATGAATAAAAAAGAAATCGGCAAAGGTTTTATTGTGCAGATGACTATTTAAATATTATTTTTTAGTTCCAATAAAACTACGGGATAAGGATACCTCTAAATGTAATTAAATTAGATTTCAATATTAACAGGAAATCATACAGGTTACTTGATTTTTAAATTAATTTACAAATTTTCCGCGGACTTTCATGCCAGCGTAGTACAGGACGCATTTCCCGGTACTCCAACCTGAACGCCATCATCCATCGGGCTCTTTCCACCGTTAATGTTCCATCAACTTTGGAGCAAAATGGACTGTTGCGTAGTGGTGGTAAGAGACCAGACGGTTTGACTCTTATACCATGGAAGATGGGACGGCCTTTAGTATGGAATGCCACATGCGTCGATACTTTGGCACCGTCACATCTTCCAGAATCTTCTGTTAAAGCTGGAGCGGCCGCTGCAACTGTAGAAAACCTCAAGCGGCGCAAATATAGTAACCTCGATAGAGGTTTCTTGTTTGAGCCGTTTGGGAGTAGTGTAGAAACTTTGGGTCCGTGGGGTCCTAGTGCACACTACCTTTTTAATGTGATAGCTAAGACGACACATCTGGTGACCAGAGGTCTGGATTATACCTTGCACAGAGGCTTAGCAAGGTGGCAAGGTTACCAGCCTTCTGGGCACGCTGCCAAGCCACGACGGTTTGGCACAGTTATATTTTTTTGTAAATATTTTGTAAAATACCTATTATATTGTAAATAATTCTTATTTACAAATTAGTAGTAATTCTATAATATCAAAAATATATAAAAAAATAATTAATATAAAATCAAACGAATTTATAGCAATATGAAATTGGGTCGTCATTAGTGGAACATCTCGGTTCCCGTGAACCGAGGTAAAATCTACCAAAGTAATTTGAATAAATGTGTAACATTCGCGGAAGAATAAGTCATTCATTATGTGGTTTCTGCATTCTAGTACATGTACTAGAAGAAATATTTCGTGGTATTTATAAATGTTATGGTCGCGGTTAATGCTATAATGATTAATATTCGAGTGGCCTTGTTATCACCTGTTCATTCCTCATTCAATGTGAGTCATTGAGTGGTGTTTACAACACACGTAATCGATGTTTAAATATTTCTGGTGACTTTTAAACACTTTCGAATCTTCTTTTAAAAGTATAACTTTATTTTTTAGCGATGCACAGACTAATTTTGTTATAACTTGACATATTTATGACGTTTGTAAGCATTCTGTTTGTAAAATTAAAACACAAAGTTATTAACGAAAGCAATAAAAAAAACATTAAAACATAGCGTTACTAAGTTCTAGTATAACTTATTGTATAGCATAGCTTTAGAGGTGAACTGTGATTCCAAATATTCTCTAGCAGCGAAATTTAAGGTTTAAATAATGATAATGTCGGATTCGTTGGAAACCAAAGAGGATTTACTCATAATACACTCGGTTCATGCTATAAGTGACACACAAAGGCCTGGCGTTAAGGGTATCATCGGGAGTTGGCGGTAGCGGCAGCCATTTTTTTTTTCTATACCTGTTGTGCGCCTTGGAACGCGTGGTAGTAACATGACACATAGGTCATAATGGCGCGTTCGTCCGGCTTTGGCGTGTTTATGAGGTCTGCAATATTCAGTCATGCCCAATGTAAATATGCTGATTCAATAAATTCATTTTGCGAACGATTTGATTTGTCTTAGACTGTTTTCCTGTCGCGTTTCTATATTTAAATTTATATAACCGTAATATAGATAGAGTACAAATTATTATACATAATACTTTTCATAACATAGTAGACAAAATAAAAATGTGGTGATAAAGACGACAATTTTACAAATTAATAATGTAACTAGAAAATCAATTAATTTTCTAAAATACTTTTCGTATTCGTGAATAGTAGTAATAAATAATAATAATAATATTATAAATTTCTTTCATTACAATATTCCAAAATATTTCTGAATATTTTTTTTATTAATTTATCCAATAATTTCATAAATAATTTTAAAGATTTTCTTTTTGTAATTAATTATTATTTGTTTCAAATCTGTATATATGGACTCGTACATTTATTTTTAGTAACAAAATAAAACCGTAGAAACCTAAGACGTGTTTACATAAGATTCAAGTGACCTTGTATTAAAAATAAAACTATATTTCTGGATCTCATACGCAACTCATTTAAATTCTCCATGTTACGTAATGAGCCATTGTGTGTCAAAAAGTATTCGTAAATTGTGATTTATTTTATAGTCTATTTACATCTATAATTATGGGGCTTACCGTCAGGGTCCAACATGCGGGGGATGTCGAGATACTTTTCGGCCACATCGAAAGCCGTGTTCAAGTTCTCGAGTGGATTGTCCTTGGAAAGCTTGCTGTAGTCGATGAGGTCGGGCCTGTGCCTGTGAATGAGGGCGCAGAACGCCAGACCGTCCTTGAACGATAGATGGAAGTTCTGAACGTTGACGTTCTTGTAAGGTGCCGTCTTGCGTTGACACCAGAGGAGCAGACCTTCCTGTAATGAGAGGAGAAACAATGTTAGTCATGTTGCTTCTTTTTTAGACTTTTCATGGCCAATAAGTTATTTTATTTTGAAATAGTTTATTTTGAAATTTATAAAGTGTACTTTGACTTGCTTAGGCCGAATTTGCGTGAGTTCCAGCTAACTGAAAGTTCAGTATTCGAATTTATATTCCTACACGCTAAGGTTACACTTCGTGCATACAAACTAGAGCTTTAGATAATTCGTAAATCGTTCCTATTCGCATAATATGTTCTTGGTATTTTAAAACGTAATATTCCTGGAATTATGTAAGTGTTCGGTAAGTCAACGATTTCCGTGCCTTCACTTTGCTAAGAATTTGCTCAACGTAAGCCCAGTAAACGGCTATATATTCAATGCAGACTATTAAGCTAAGACTGAGCGAAGTCAAAGTACGCTTTTTAAATTTCAGCCTAAGACATATAGTGCATATTCGAATATCCAATCGAACAGTAAACACTTATGAAGTGACGGTCGGAGGTTCAACTCACAATTCGAGCCCCAGCTATCATTTCACTTGGTATGATGAAACGAGAATAACGACCGGTCTCTGCTAGCCCGGTTTGGATTTAAAAGACACTACAGCTCACATCTATTTATTATCTATATTGATATGTATACATTTTATAATAAAGTTTGTTTATATAAGCTTCCAGATACTTTGTGAGGTGAATTGATATTTTTTCATATCTCTTGTTTACGCAAGACTCAAATGGCCTTCCTTCTATTAAAAATAAAACTAAATGTTTCTAAAACACATTCAGTTTCTCTAGGGTTACGCTGGCTAGCTATCATTTTAAAAGTAAAACTGTCATACATGTATTTTTACAATTTGAGTAGTATTAGAGTAATTTGAGAGTAGTTTTTTCTCTTATTCCAAATTAACTTGAAAGATGATGAATTCGCAACAATTTACTTATATATTATGTATTACACTGTCTTAAATGTAACTACTACTGAATAATTAGGCGGCCTTGACAACTTTTACCAAGCAGTTTCTCTAATAGAAGTCTGTGATAAAACAACCTTTACGCGTTACACACGTTGCATACGCAGCCAAGGTTTTGTAGATAGATTTTTTTAAACATTCTAAGAAAATGCTTGACCACAATCCAACCTGATGCTAAATCGATTGTTTTAAATCGGATAAGCTTATATAATAATATATTGAAGACGTTTAAATGGAAATCGGAGGAAAAGAATGATGCAGGAGCAAGCTTTCTATATATTTTTATGGATATATATAAATTTTTACTTGACCACGATCCCACCTGATCTTAAGTATCACCTGATGTTAAGTGGTAATATAGTCGAAAGATGGTACGCGCTAGTTTAGTAAGTGCCTATTTACTCTACTCTTGAAGGCTTCCACGCCTTACTTGGACTTGTTCCACTCCTTTGCTGAACGATCAACGATCGGTCAAATCGACTCGTTCGGACGCGCGGAACATCGACTATGAAAGGGTTGAGACCAGCCGAATGCCTAAAGTCCGATGGTAGAATGGGGATGGGGGAATTAACTCGTGTATTCCTGTGCATACTCTCCAAAATGTAATCTGTAAAACACCGAAATGCTTTGCGCCGGTGTTCAAGACTATCTAAATGTAGATCTTGGTCATCTATCAACTTTTTGGCTCGCCTCTCCATGGAATAGTTTGGATCTTTATTGAGATCTGACACGACATCCACAAATTAATTCGAATTAAATTCGAAGCGTCAATAGCCTAATGGTTTAGGGTACGGCCTGCAAATCGTAAGGTCGTGGGTTCGAAACCACCATCCGATAGGTAGTCGGGCACCGCTGAAAATCAGCGCTGTCGCATCCTTGTGACAGCATATGCTGAGACGGTGTCCGATATTGGCATCATATGTTTTGTATTATTTGTCCGTGTAACTTTAACTGTGTTTTGTCTATTTTTCATTCTTTTTAATGTGTGTTATATTCAGTTTGTGATGTGTTTTGTATTGTGATGCCAATAAATAAATGTCTATGTCTATATAAAAGTTAACAAAGCCGCATCTTATATACTTCCCATGTTTGGGAAAAGGCCCTTCTCTTTAAATCATTGGGTCATATCTGTCTCACGGCCCTAGTGCGTATTGCCAAAATTTACATACTAGCGTTTTTTTTAAATCAAAACTTATAATTGTCATAAACAATTTAATTGGTGCTGGCGCAGGGTTTGTTTCTATTTCTAGTGTAATTAAGGTTTGGCTTTACGCTAGTGGTTTAAATTGCATATCAAATTGTTAAGAAATACGGCTAGTAAATACACAGAGACTAATTATAAACAGTTAAATTTATTACTAGGTAGTTATAGAGCATCTCACGAATAGGTTATTTAGAGACTTGTTAGCCTATTAATCGAGATAAGTCCTCGAAGTAAATTATATCGAAGTGTATTAATAACAGAGGTTCAATGAACTGTATAATTTCGAGTTGTAATACAAGCATGTTTGATTTCCAAAGATATTACAACTGTTTAAGTTGGTTTACTATTGTAAATGTTTATTTTGTGAATTTCAAAATTGCAGTATGTTACCTTTGCGGTCATTTCTTCCACGGAGATGTCCTGGATTGCGAATCTGAGAATGATAGTCCAGATCATACCCAACGTCATCTTTAGGTTGCCGTCAACAATTTCTTCAGCACCGATTGACACCAATTTCACACCTGGAAATTGGAAAAAAAATCTATTACTACCTATCAGTTTTGTAAACAATTGTAATCCACCACACTCAAGATATGAGCCTTCTGAATAAATTTTATACGTGAGTAATATTTTTTTATTGGACAATTTCGATGGAAGGTTCGGAAGCAATGGCATTGATATACTTAATTTATTTAAAAAGTTTGTGTGTCTTTCTAAGTGTATTCACTGAGGTTGACATACTATACAATCTCAGGACTTATACTAGAGAATGTACGTAATTTAATCTGTTGTATCTTATTACTATAAGAAATATCGATTTCTCTACGTACGTCGTATGAAGCAATAATAGTTTCTTTTATACGGGCTTAGAATATTTTAGGAGTCTCATATATTAAAAGAGTTTTACATACGAGCATGAATCTCGGTTGCTGAGTGGTACAAAAATAAATGATTCATTCCGACTAACAAAGTGGGATGGTTCCGCGGTTGCTCTTGACTTGACATATGTAAGAAGCCAAAGAGTCCTAGTATATTCAGACTATACAAGATTTAGGAACACCCTTAAATTCGATCGAATGCTTTGTTTCGTCTTTACAAATAAAGTAACTGTAACTGTTGGTCTGGAATAGTTTGCCCGTGTCTGTCTGTCGCTCATTACAATATTGAGAGTAGATTGGGGCATTTACTCAGTTAGTGCACCTTCCAGGAATGCAGTTCATTTAACATCAGGTGGAATCTTGGTCAACTTGCTTTGAAAGCATCAAAAAAGGTCTATCTAAAGGAAGACAGGATAAGCTACGAGAAATATATTTACTATACAATGTGAAAGGCAAATTTCTGAGAAGACCACAACGAAGATTAATTTGTACACGTCGTAATGTACGGTTAAATAAGGAATTGATATTGAGTTAGTGATTGTATAAGGATCCTTTTCATAATGTGTCGCCTACATTTCTGGAAAATACAAAGCTAGTATTACTCGTAACCAACGAGAATGAGCATACATAAGGAACGAAGCATAGAAGTGAATAACAGAATAAGCACTCACATCCTTTCAACCCAAACGGGGTAGACAGAAAAAAAAATCACTTAGCTTTTCTTGTATGTGACACAGCATACGGTTTGAGAAAAAAATATTTCCTTAATAAGAAACTTAAATTTAATAAGAACAAAAAATTCACTTACTAGGAAAATACACAATTATACAATTTTAAGCAGTTTAGGAATATGTTTATAAAATAATAATAGGTATAAAACATTCAGGAACAAATCAATTTTTTTAATTGTGGGTTATTTGAAATTGCAAAGTAATTATAATTAAACAATTATTATTTATTTGTTCTTTATTTGCACACAATACAAAAAAAAGGTACAAATAGGCGGACTTAATGCCAGTAGGCATTCTCTGCCAGTCTACCTTGGGGTTGTGAAGAGACAAAGTAACGGGTGCAAGCTATATGAGAAAATAATAAATAAAAGAAAACTATTATAAATGCATGCATATATTATATACATACCTACTTACAAATATATAATAATAAATAGATACATATATAAATACATCTATACTATTCTTTGCTTAGGTAAAGCAAGGAATAGTTTGTTAATTATTATATTAATAAAAGACGGTAAATATTATAAAAGATGGTATTCGTGTTTATGGACAAAGATTTAGAGAATAGGTGCGCTGCGGTCATGCTAGATGTGTCATACATACTATGAGCGTTTTAATTATTATTTATTACACAATTTTAATTTAATTTTTATTACTTCTTTTTGGCTTCTATTATTCATTTTGACGTCATTTTTGTACTTAATTAATCGAAAAACTCATTCTCAATGGTACAAGCCCTCGATCATATTTGCTACTCTGGAATCTTCGATCATATGATTTTAAAATCGAACTCGTAACTGCTAGCCTATCACCACTTATCTATGGTAATCACTGTACGAGTGTAACATATTAAACTATATTCTTTGATACGAGTACGCGAGCCGTGGTAGCTCAGTGCCCGAGCGGTCGTCCTAATTAACGTAGTACCCTAGCAGCCCGAGTTCGTTACCCAATGAATTTGTATGTTGCAATTTTAGTGTTTAATTTACCACGCGCTCGACAGTGGAGACAAACATCGTGACCGGAAGGAAAACCTACATATGATGATGTTAGTCTATGACTATGCCCCTATATCTTATTTACAGAGCCTAATATAAATGTTATAACTTTAACTATGATCCGAGAGCGGTTCGTTACTGCGAGCACGGTAAGTAGTTAAACACTTCAAAGATAATCTTTTGCTTGCATATAGACGAAGCAGAAGTTGCTCAATGTATTTAGGATTAATAACGAGGTAAGCGGTGAAGTTAAACATTTCAAGGGGACCTGCATTCTTGATGATGCATGCGAACAAAAATGTTGTCGATACGTAATGACGCGGAAGGACTTCTTTTTTACTTTATACAAATAGTTTTTAACATGCGTAATAAACCTTGTTGTCTCTCTAGTTCATGATATGAAAAACCTTGAGCATTACCGCTATTCTATGGGTAGGCCCCACCCCTTGGATGTTAGGGGCGTTGTTGGAGTTTCTTCGGCCACTTCTTCTTCCAGCGCCAACGCTTCAAAAGTGGCACTCAAAGTTAGTTTAGTTTTTGAATGTCCCTTACATTATCCGTGAAATTCTAACCGTCCAAACCGAAGTTACCAATTACCTGGTGGACCTTTGTGTAGAGTTACTAGCAATAGAGGTTCAGGGTAAGCGACCTAAGAGCTGTGCCACCTCTCAATCCGGTGGAAGCAGTCAAGGCCAGCTTCTCTGGAGTCTGTGTAGTTCGTCAAATAAAATGTGTATTTTGATTTTTTAGGCGACATCCCGTATTCGTTTCACTTTTCCGTAATAAAGCAATCGCGGTGCTCTTGGCTCGGAATGCTTAGACGTGAAAAGTAACCGTCCAAGCCAAGGTTACCCCTCACATTATGTCCAGTTACTAAGCATAGAGGTTAAGACTAAGCGACCAAACAATCAGTCAGCTTCTCCAGCTAATTTGTCTAGATTCGTCACAAAAATAATCGTCCACTTCTGCTATTTTATCTAGTAATTGATTTCGCAAGTGTCAAAATGGATTGACAATAGTCCATCCAACAATAGAATTGGATGTCAATAAAATTTAACTTATTTATAAGAGATTGTTATTCCTCCTTTAAAACTAAGAAATTGATATAGATTTCAGATAAGTAATTTATTATGTACTAATCTTTAGATTGAAAAAACATCCTGTATCTTCTGGTATTAGTATTAGGTCTCCTTCTGATTTTTTTTCAGTTAAAGCTTACAAAGGAAAAGGTTCTCCCCATTTATATATTTTAGTTTTCTAAGGACATATAGTTTCTATTACATTTCTAATGATTTAGTACGTATCAAATTTAACCAGTTTATTTAACAGCAAACAAGTTTTTTTTTAATTTAGTTTTAAATATTCAGTTAATTAGTCCATCGTACATTCCGAATGTAGTTTAGTTCTTCTGTTATCATGAAAAGCGTAAAATGAAAAAAAAACATACCTTGGCCTGGTTCAAATACATAACGTGTTAAACGTCGACAGTGCGACACTTTATTTGAACAATTAAATAATGAACTAGATTATTTTAACAAAATGCAAAGAATTTCCATTGATTAGAACAATAGAATTTATAAATCACAATAGGGATTTATTACGGCTGGTTGCCGTAGTTGGCCCGAAGGCGTTTTTATTGGAGAAACATGTGGTCTTTACCACGCGCTCGGCGGTGAAGGAAAACATCGTGAGGAAACCTATATGTCTTAGAAAATATTTCTAAGGCATGTGAAGTCTGCCAATCCGCACTAGGGCCGCGTAGCGGACTATGCCCTAATACTCTCTTTAGAGAGAAGACCTGCGCCCAACAGTGGGACATATATATTTATATATAAATAATGTAACTTAAACGATTATGCGCCTCGCCTGGGTGACGAGTTTGCTATTTGCCAGTGACATTTCATTATGAAACCGATCTATTACCAAATACGCCAAATTCTAACACACACACGATAGGTGTACGCCGTCCCTAAACCGTAGTGGCACCAATGAATTAAAAGACTACTATAACTATCAATTATCGACTACTATGATTGCCAATAAACGGTCATTTTGCGTACAATTTGTTTAGCAGACTCGGCCACTTAATCTTAAGTCATCCCTCCTACATGCACCTACACCAACATATTATGAAGAGGCGAATCGTCAGTACAGCAGACTTAACGCAAAAGAATAGTAGACCTCCATTTCATGTCTGTATTCTGCGAGGTTGTGGTACCTCCCCGAACCATTCGTGAAACAGCAGAAGACGTCAAACTGTTATTATTTTACAACTTCATAGAATTGTGAACTGCCCGAGGTGTTAAAGTGCTCAGCCTGAACTTCTTAACGAGTAACTAGCACGACGCTTCGACAAAAGCGTTAGTCCGATGCTTCCACTCAAGGAAGCATTAGAAGCAGGAACAATTCCAGTAGGACAACCTCCAGTAACGCTTCTATAATATTAATGGGCTTCTCTATGTATAATAATATTAATATGATGGCAACGCGAGGGCGTTGTATATGTAAGGATATGATCAGTTCTCACCTTTGGATGCGATAAAGTCCAAGGCCTTGTTCACATTGGCGATCTTGTGGAAGCGCATCTTGCCACGGTCGGGTTTAGGTAGGGTCTCTCCGGAGATGACTTCGAGGAGTAACATCAGTTTGAGTCCATTCCTGAAGTCGTCTTCTATGTTGTCGATGCCTGTGCCGGCCTTTCTCAAGTGGCTGTTGCACCATGCTGTGAACGTCTGCAATGAAAATAAATTTTCACAATTAGGTAGAGCAATAACAGTAGACGATATTTAGGAGTAAAAATAAAATCTGGACGACTCCTATTTTGAAGTCGGTTAAAAACATTGTAAAAAGAGAGAGATGACACGATGAGTCGATGTATATATTTCATTATCCTACAAGCTAGCCGATAAAAAAGCGCTGCAAAGATAATGATTGTACAAAATGTACAATCATCATCATTCTAAATAATCGTTAACTACTTTTAACATGAGAGAAGTGATAACTGAGTGCCCCAGCGGTTGCCTCAAGTTGCATAGTACGCTAGCAACCAGATTTCGTTCCTCGGTGCCGGCACCAATAAGTGTGTTTGGTGCAATTTTATGTGCTGACTAACCACACGCTCGGCGATGAAGGAAATCATCGAGAGGAAACCTACATGTATTTACTAAGATATGTGAAGTCTGTTAATCCGCACTAGGGCCGCGTGGCAAACTATGCCCTTATACTCTATAGAAAAGCTCTGTGCTCAACAGTGGGACATATACATATATATATAGGCAGTATCTTTCACTTTCACTTTCACTATTAACATGTCTTATTTGCTATTTTTTATGTTGTATATAAGTACTTTATATATGTATAGACAATTGTAGCCTATTGGAAAAGGGTTCAGCGCTATGATCTTACGATCGATGCTTCTATTTCAGCGGGCTTGTTCCATTCAAAAATCCCTTTGTCGGTTGTTTAAGAAATAAATGTCTACTTAATATTTGTGCGCTGTGTATGACGATGAGCTCATGCCCTATAAGATATGGGAGTTAACAAGACTAGTGAAAAGCGGACAGGCAGGTTTATCTGGTATTCCTGCACTAATGGATTCTGGAATCATCTGTAGAAGACGAAGAAACTACTGAAGAGAGCTAGAACCGTGGTGTATAAATCAGACAATGAGACAGACCTCAGGGTCACAAACAAGTTATTATATTTATCTTAATCTAACATATCCTGAAGGTATTGGAGGAAGTTGTAAATAATACTCAAACCAACCTGATTGAGTTTAACGACATAAGAAAAAATATGGCGACATTAATAAGAAATCGTAAATTGCGTCGCCGCGCTTGGGTGACATTTTTATTAGTACCAGATCCGAGACCAGAGCTGAGATTTGAGATACATTACCTTTTTAAGTGTCACACGGATAGTAAAGCTTAATATATTGCATAAGAGTAAAAGGTTCGAATATTCTATAAACCTTTTGAGTCGATTTTAAATTTTACGTAACATACCTTTCTCTGTTTACGTTGTTGTTTAAATTGAAAACATCTAACAAAGTCTTTTCTGGTTTGCTTGGTTTTAGGTAACCCATGTATCAACCGTTAAATAGAGGCGAAGTAGTTATTTAGCGTAGTATAGTACAATAGTGGAGTGTAACGGAAAAGTGAAAATTACAATGTAAAGCAACTGTATTGCCTTCTTTCTAAAGGGAGTAAGCGAGTATGAGAAGGAGGAAACAATCGCGAAATAAAAGTACAAGGTCTAAGATCAATAAATGTTTATAAAAAATATAGTTTTGTTTTTCCGATTCGATTCCTAAATAGAAACTTATAAAGCATCGTTGGTATAGATATCAATCTTTCCAGGAAGAAGGCAACATCGGCTGGCCCGTGTCGCCGTGCATTGCGAGGGAACAGGGATTAACCTCCTCCTTCCCTCACTCGCGACGTGCTTTTCGAGAGCACAGTGCGGAGAAGTTCCGGTGCGTTCCACTGGAGATCCCGGAGCCCTTCACCATACACGTAGGATGGGACACCGGGTGGTTTTACTGGGTAAGAACCGCAAATAATCGTTCCTTCAACATGATACCCCGCCTTCCCCCCAGAGATTTCCCCCCGTCAACAAAAAAATATATATCTAAGATAACAGTCAATTCGACTATATTTTTTTTATTTTTGTTTTTTTTATGTCTGTTATAATTTTGTATATGTAATAAATAAATCTCAGCTCGTTCAAAGTTATTAAGATTATGAAACACGATTCTATCTGAGCAATCCAGAATGGATTCCGTAACTGCTTATCGATTTTATTGTTGTGTGCACAGGTATTTTTTTATCCGCATTTCTATAGCCTTTGTTTATACCTATCGGCTCTGTGAATTATTCAACAATAGAACTATCGAGACGCTCGACAGATAGCATCTACACTTAATTAACTATAATAAGATAATATAATCGATTTCATCTTTGAGTAATTGTGTCTGTGAAATCGATTAATTCAATTAAAGGAATAACATCGGACGGCGCGGCCCTTTGATTTGTCAACTTTAATAGCAAAAAGCATGACTGCGCCGCAATTTCATTGAGCTCGGTGTATTTATCATTGGAGACCTTGAAGTCCGCTTTGGAACTAATCACCGCTTGAATTTCATAGGAGTGCCACGAGCAATGTTATTTACCATTGCTATAGGCGTTTACCGTTGCGAAAGACACACCTATCAATTTTCTATGCGGTTTTATTTAACAAGAATGTTGTACTGAAGTTACAAGTATATTAAGAAGTAAAACCAAAAACCGACTTCAAATCGAATCAAACGCCACTAAGAGCGGACGCTTCCTTTAATTTCCGAAGTCTCTTAGTTATATTTTACACCCAAAGGGGATTAAGGGGTGGGGGTGGTTTGGGGAGTCTACCCTCTCAATCCTGTGAAGCAGTCAAAGCCAGCTTATCTGGCCAATCTGTGTGTGTGTCATTAAATAAAAAAAATAACAATAAACTTTGTTATATTGCGAAGTTCTGTCGCCTACATACTTTTTCTGTAGTTAAGGAGTACTTACCTATACGAAGTATTGTATTGTCATGAATAACAGAATTCTGATTGGATCTCCTATGTGTATGCCAAATATGGTTAATTGAAGCCTAATCATTTCAAACAAAAAAAAATATTCGAAAATGGTTTATAAATGACGGCACAAGCATTAAAATGCAATTTTGAAGTCGGTTCGAAATGTTAGGTATCGTCGGTAAAAATTATTGAACCGTTTTATAATTATTAAACCGTTCCTTTTTTTATAATTTCTAAGCAAGTGCTTGACTACGATCCCACCTGATGTTAAGTGGAAATGCAGTCCTGGATGGTAAGGCGCTTAGTAAATGCCTATTCACTCTACTCTTGAAAATACCCACATTGTAATCGGAAGGAAAGACAGACGCGGGCAAACTATTCCAGTCCTTTGCTGTACGAACAATGAAAGACGAAGCAAATCGCTTCGTTCGGGTTTGAGGAATGTTCACAACAAAAGGATGAAATCCCGCAGTGCGTCTAGAAGTCCGATGGTGGAAAGGGGATGGGGGAATTAGATCATGTAGTTCCTGAGCACACTCTCCAAAATGCAATCTGTAGAAATCCTATATTCATTCTAACAATAACACTATTTTGAAACGTCTACGGTTTATGCGCTAATTAGGACAAGACGAAATCGTGACTAAAGTTTCCTCCAAAAGGCAACTTCCATTGTCCACTGCCACTTAATCTTGCAGTCTAATGTAAATTTTGGTCCGTGCCTTAAACTAGTTAAGTTTATTACTTAGAGAGAATTACTTATTTTGGGTGGGCGTCGTGAGTGTCTCTGTATGTCTGTTTAATTTATATGTAGTTGGTATTGTGGCCTAGAGATTAAAATCGACACACAATAGTACGTCGTATTTGAGCCTAGATTTTATAGAAGCCAAAAGTATTGGATCTGGGAAGGTTTAATTTTTGCTCTAGTGACTTTTACAACTATATCCAACGCGACGCGCAAATTATACACACGCGTAGTGAGGGTGAGATAAAAAGGCAAGTGACACAGGACGTGTCTTGGAATTCAGCTTATCTCCTTTTTCCTTATACGTCGACTGACAGAGAGAGGACGTAGTAGGAGACGTAGGAGGATGTCATTATAAATACGATAGCATTTTGATTTAAGAGGCCACAACGGCATAATCTTTTATCACACATCCTCTGTGGTGTCGCTTAAGTTCTTGGCTGGCGATAAAAAACATTAGGTGACCGCTGCTTAAATGAACAAGAAATGATTAAAAAGAGGTGTTATACAAAAAAGACCAGAGATAACAATCGCTGTTCGCTTAAAATCTTATTAGTTCTCACAAATGTGGCAGCTCGTGCGTGGTCTATCGCACACGTGTTGTAGTAAATATTTTTCTTTTCACGTAAAGATCCAAAAAACGTAAACTCTTTGGTGCCCTGATGAAATATGGTGTTAAATATGCAATAAAGTAATTATTCAGCTCCTTATAATTCAAATGTTCATTGACACTAAAACAGTGCGAGCGAAACGAGGTCTTTTGTTAATATTGAACATAAATTTTGATATTCAGATACCTATTGCATTGCCTGAGGTTAACAAGGTCTACTGTGTACCTGTCTTACACTGTGATGCAATTTATTTTATTAATAATATTCTGTGCAAGAGACATTGGTTATCTATAGATAATATATCCTGATGCAATCTAGCCGAAACGAATAACAGTATCACTTTCATTGACTAAGGCTATATTTATAATAAATTGACGGGAGAAAATGGCCGCTGTGAAGTGTTCAAAACATCTAGAATTCAAAACATAATTTTAAAACGCGATAAAATCCGCAAAAACAGTCTTATTCAAAGATATACCAAAACTGGTCAATATATTTAGATTTCCTGAATAAATCCAAACCAGATATAAACATAAAATAAACCACACTAAATATCATTATGCATACTGTTATAATTTGTACTTAGTATGTCAAGCTATAACTCATCACTGGTAACACACATTGGTATAAGACTTGCGACTTCAAGCGCTTAGGTATTATGAACTAAAATACATTAGGAAGTAGACAACAAGGTGTTCTGACTATCTTATAAAGACCACAGGATGAAGCTCGATGCAAGCCGTTTGTTTACAACCGAGGAGGTCTATGTCAATGAAAGTTCTACGGCTGAAATGATGATGGAGATGGTAAAGTCAAGCATTGAATAATCGTGGAAGGAAGGTGAACAGAAATCAAACAGAACTGATTTAGGTGTTGAGTGTAGTTGATGTTTTATCCAACCTTTGCGATTGTACTAGGTTTTTGTTGTTGGGAAATAAACTAAACAATTAGCAAACAACTTTTTTTGTACACCGTCAAGACGTATATGGAAAGTGTTGCGAGACAAATGACGCCATATAGATGATCTCAGCGGCATCAACGACGGCTCAGTGGTTAGCTTCGAACTAAACAAATGACGTAAAAGAACTTGCCTCCGAAAATATACCAGACTACCTTACTGCTAAATCCTATGAAATGACTCACATAGTGGAAAGATGAGCAGCGAGGGTAACAACTTTGCCAAAATTGAAACGAACACTTCAAAAGTGATTACAAAACAGTAACACTCGACAGAATCTCTGTTTGATGTCGATGAAGAAATCAATAATCCACTTAGTCCAAAGAGAACGTGGTCTTACAATTTATCTATTATATATTTAGCGTAATGCAGCATTATCCGATAATTTTTCTAAATAATTCGTCCTATACTTAAAAAACATGATAACATTGGTAACAGATCCATTGCAGCGTCTAATAATGTTGAGCTAATGGGCAAGTGTGATACTTCTTTTTTCTTCCTCTACTTTGCTGAAAGCATAAACATTCGTAAAAATGCCGACAACTTACCAGTAACTCTTCTCTTGGTTATTCATTAACACTAACCTTTAATTTTAGTTGAACCGTATGCTCGTTAGCCTAATCCACAATATAAATCTTGTAATATGGGCACTATAATTATCCGAAAAGTAGAAAATTATACCAAAATAAAATCCCCAAAAGTAATTTATTTAATTGTAAAAGTCTATTTTAAAATGAAAGAACTACAAATGAAGGAAATAATTTCTAAAATGTTACTCATACGCACCCTAATCCGGGCAGACAGATATAGCAATCACAATTAAGCTTAAGGTAAAAGTGAATCTAAGCCAGTCTTACTTAGAACTTTTTTGTATTCAAACTTTTTGCAACCAATTTCATCGCCGTTTAATAATAAGAATTATACAAGTCTCAAATTGAAATGGACGATAGTAAATTAAACATTTTCGCTTCACGTTGGCCGATAAAAGTTTGCATGTATCGAATGGTAAGAGCCCCTCGCAAATTCGGTCGAGGGTCGGACCCTCGTCGAAGGCTCCCCTACTTGATGCACGCTGCAGTATTGATTTGCACAAGTGCAATCGCCGTTACCCAAGGCACTGCTGCCACCATTCTACTAGTTTAGCTAACAGAATAATTTAACATCTTAATTATTTTTATTTCATGAGACGCTAACGGTTTATTTGTAATACAAACACATAGCACACAAGTATTTGAAAATCTAATTCGATATAGATACGTGAATAGTATAAATTGAATTATCTGTACAAATAAATAAAATTGGAGTGTCTGTTTGTAATTAAATTAACAGCTTTTTACTACATGCATATGAATGTATGTTCCATGTATATCAAAATAACATTTTGTACAATTTTTGTCTGTCTGTTTGACCGATTTTGACAGGACTTTTCAGAGACAGATAGCTGGTGTTATAAGGAGTAACGTAGCCTAATTTTTAGAAAAATTAAATAAATCGTTTTTAATCGCGAGTAAAACTGGGCACTTAGGACATTTATAATATAGTAGGTATGTAGGTATAAAACAATCCCATGTGCCGGCACCAGTGAAATTATTTTTGCAATTACGGCTTATTTACTATGAGCTCGGTGGTAAAGAAATAATGAAGTCTGGAACAATAATTAAGAGGTGATGTCTATCAATCTACACTAGGTTTGCGGGTTGAACCTTGTACGCACCTGATAGAAGTCAATTCCAAAGTTTCACCGTACGCCGTCAAAGGTTGATATCTTAAGAAATCGTTATCAAGGCAAATAAGTTTTTCTATTTCATAATTTGATAAGATATTTTACCGATAAAGATCACAATAAGGTGTGTAATTTGAGTTGGCATTTGTTTATTCGTTGTTAACAATGCAATGAGGTCATTAACATACGAAATCGCTACATCCAAACGCATCTAATTTGACGGTAAGTGTTGCAAAAATGTTCCTCGAAACTGACCGGGCTGCATTCTGAGGTGGTAGTATGATGACTCATGAGTGAAGCTCGCATCTTGGAAGACAAGAGATAATAATACTATACAGTGAGGCTGAAATTTATAAAGCATACTTTGTTTTTGCTAGGTCTTAACTTAGGCCAAACTTGCACCAGTTCCTGTTTAGTGAAATCTCAGCATTCAAATTTATACTCATTCACGCAAGGATTAAAGTAAGTGCGTCCTAATCGATAGCTTAAGAAAATTCGTAAACATTTCGAATCCGCATAATATATTCTTGGTATTTTAAAAATATAGTATTTTTAAAAACATGCTCCAATATTTGTTTAATGTCTATTCTTTCTTCATCGCGGCTCGTTTCCCGATCAAAAACCCATTATTTCATTTATAATAATTAAAAAAAACAATAAAACCGCCATAGACTAGTTTGAAGTGTAGTAATTACGTTCATTATTTTCAAATTTAAGAATCTCTCTAAAATTTTTAACATTTTAAAATATTCCTAGAATTATGTAAGTCAAGTAATTGTCAACGATTTATGTGACTTATACTTTGCTAAGCATTTGCTGAGCATAAGATCAGCCTGAGCAAAATCAAAGTACACTTTATAAACTTTACCCTGAGACCCGTAAGCAGTGGGCATACCACTTGTATTTCATACCTTTAATGGTGCTCGTAGTGAGTCCTCGGTGGCTGGATGTAATGAGACGTTTTCGACAAAATCAACGAAACTCGGCATATTTTTTTTAATATTCTAAAATTAAAATTGATATATGTAGCCGTGAATGACTGGACTATACGAGAAAATAAATTCTTTCTTACTGTCACTAATTTGTTATAAGATCTGTTTGTTCGTTGTAAAGACAACTGCCGTTGTCTCAAAACTAATTACACTAAAAAAATATTTTTAAAGAGGCCACCGAAGAAACAGCTCTCATATTACGTGATCACCGGTGACCACGGACATAGACAATAACATATGCGCATTCATAATCTCCGGTTACGCGTACTCTTTGCCTACCCCATTTCGACACCATATTTATACTACGCTAATTTGAATTACGTGTATATTCCGTTAACTTAAAAAATAAATAAAAAAATATAAATAATAAAGGAATAATAGAATTAACTAATATATTACAGGGGCCTTCCTCTAGGTCGTTTTGTACAGATCCTAACGTTTCCTTACCCAGTATTAACCTTTTTCTTCATTCTTTCTTCATTTAACCTTTTTATTTTTTTGTATAAAATTTTATATAGTTATTATTTGTCGTCATCAGTGATAACTAATAAAACTAAATAATTTATAAACACAATGTCCAGAATTCGAGGATCTATATTATCATTATCATTATTTCAGCCGTAGGTCATCTACTGCTGGACACTGACCTGCCTTCTCTAACGATTTACAAAATTACTGGCTGTAAGCGGCTTGCATTCAGCAGCTTCGTCTTGTTTGTATTATAATTAAACTCAAAATTATAAAAAAGAAAAATAAAAGTTCAAACGTGAAAACAGATAATAATCATTCAACAAAATTTACAAACCAATTTAAACCGTCGACGCATTCAAACAAAATACTTGAAGATGACCTTTAAGAATGTCCTTGAGACGATGCGCACGTGACCTAGAATGTGAAAATATCTAGAATTACCTTGCATCCGCGGTCGGCGGCGTTGTTCTAAAATAAGTACGCAGGTGGGAATAGCACTGGGCTATTTAGAACTAGCTCAGCTAAAGAGACGCGTCGTACTGTCGCCGCCATCTTTAATTCGTTGAGAGCGAAGGGCCGCTTTTCAAGGTTAATGTGTCTAGGTTTACGTAGGTGATCTGTTACTCAAATAACATATCTTGCGCATTTGTATACTATACTATCAATATATCTTTCTATTGTTAACCTGCCGTGGTTAGTATGTAAGCTTTTACAGCTTCATCGTATTAACAGATAGGCGGGCTTTGTTTGCACGGTTTCCCGAGAGAGAACCTCGACTCGAGAACTGTTGCTCTAGCTACGACAATGCTGCAATTAAAGTGCCCGAGAGGGCTGAACCACGACTAGATCAGATACTTAAATCCGATTACAAGAGATTTTCTTTAAAAATATAGTTAACAATATTTTACTAATATGCTAGTTAACAATTCAAAATGAGCTTAGGCTTGTGGTAGGTGATGGTTTATCCGTGAGCAACCGACCGAGCCGTGGCTCGGAAAAAAAAGAAGATGGTTCACGTCAATAGCCGAATGGTCGATTGGAACTATATGATGTGCAGACCATCCCTAAACCATGAGGCTATTGAGGCTACGATTACAAAAGATTCTAGAAACTATTACATTACTGCCATTTGGTGAAGCATTGGCGCTGGTAGAAGCGGTGGTAGAAGAAGCAACGCATTAAGTTAACAATGAACATATTTCGATATTGCCACGTACGTTTTCATTATGTAATGGGAAGTTGTTAGTTTCTATTTACCGATATTACTTTCTCATTGAAATAGATTGAATTGGATACATTTACTTTTTATCAAGGAAAAATTGTCATCAAACTATGACATTTATTTACACAACGAGATGATACTCTCTATTATTTATACAGATAAAAAATAAATTGATTACAGTAATAAATATGATCAGTCAATTAAGAGTCTAAAAATATTTCCATCTTAACAACTTATAGACAAGCGATAGCTTCTGGCAGAGAACAAGTTTGGCTCGCAACCCACTTTTAGACCTTTATAAGTTTTGACACTCATTAACAGAGTTATGGTTAATCTGAATTATAGATTATGTCTACGTAAAATTATTGAGATTATTATCTGTCATGGAGCTAAAACGATTTTGGCATGTACGCGGTTAATAAACCTTCAATTTATTAGGCCAAAGCTAAAACCGCATGAATGAATGCAACTGTGTGACTCAACGGATTTTATTAATATTACAACGTAAAACGATATTTCATACACGTATACCATTTCAAATGTCCCGTAACGGCAACTTTTGCGCTAGAACACCGGATCCGAGCAGCAACGTATAGAATACTGATGAAAGTGAGTCAATAACTTGTTTAGAAAGCAAGAAAGTGATTACATATTTTAAACCAATTAATCGACCAAAATAAATTTACGATTCGTGTTGGATGGACCTCGGCGAAGGTATGATGTTCGATGAATTATTTATCAGAGAAACGCTTGTGTCTGAATACTTATCAAGAATTTTATTACTATAGACGCGAGATGATGTAGTACCTACTACCGGTTTAGTATAAATATGAGAGAGTGCAATTGAGATGATACGCGATGACGATGATCACTCAACCAATATCTTTCTTGTGATTAATTTTTTTTGACTGCTTCACCGGATTGAGAGGTGGCATAGCTCTTAGGTCGCTTAGCCTGAACCTCTATCGTTAGTAACTCGACACTAAGGTCCCCCCGGTGAGGGGTAAGTTGTGATCAATTCCGTAGTATTAATTAGAAGAAGCGATTTAAATATTTGAACATGCAACACATACAAGTAAACCGCACAAATAAATATAAAATATAGAAATAAGAAAAGAAGCAGAACTGTAAGCCAATAATAATGTTGCAGTGCTTTACCAAAACTCTGATGTATTGCAAAATATAATGCTGACTATTCTACAGAAATCTTAGTGCGTTGAGGTACAAATATATAGATTACAAATATATACAAATATATAGATATTGATAGAGTTCAATTAGCATAATACACGATGTCATATAATGAAAGGATTTGAAATCAATTCAGACTATTCAAAAGGTCAAAGAAGCTATTTAATCCGTTAAATATAGCAAAAAATTAGATTACAATGCTTAACCGACACGATTTACTATTCAGCATAATACATCAATAATAGAATATTAACTAGAGCTGGTATTCTGCAGAAATCGAATTGCATTGCCTGCCATTAAGTATCAGACAGGTGAAAAACAAAGATTTGGTGATCGTGAAAAGAAATTAGGAGGAATGTATAAGGTTGTCAAATATCTCCCTTCCGCCTTTTTGTCTTTTGAATTTCGCGGCTATGTACAAAGCGCTACAGAGCTCGTATCTAGCAATACTATACATAATTTGAAAGGTCTTGACATAACCTACAAAACGACGCTATGCATAATTCGTTTGGATATTGCGTTAATATCTCCCATATTTGACAACCTATTATTTAGAATGCTAATGAAATTTATATCGCTATGAAAACATTTGGTTATGCCGTATATATGTGGCCGTAATAACCACTATTACATTAGATAGATTCTATTCGATTGGAGATGTGTACACAAAAGATTATACATAGACTTCCAACGAAAATACATTTCTTTCTTTTCCTTGGAACCTTTTGTGAAGGTTTTGAAGGTGTAAAACATCTTCATCTAGGTTTTGAAAAAACCCTTGGTTTGGTAGGAATTGGAATTATTGATCGCTTTGTAATAAAAAAAATGATGACATGGTTCTGTAGTTTCATGTTGTCTAGATTAATGTATGATATATGTAAAGTCAGCCCTGTAGTTTTGGGCTTTCAAGAATAAGACTACGGTATCCCCTGCCTGTCGTAGAAGGCGACTAAAAGGGGCCTCGGGTTCACTGGGCGACAAGGGTGGGGGCTTTGTCGTCCGCTAAAGTGGACGCGGGAAGAAGGTGACATCGGCTGGCCCGTGTAGCCTTGCACTGCGAGGGCACAGGGGGGGAGGTAGTAACCTCCCCCCCCGGGACGTGCTCTCCTTGAGCACAGTGCAGAGGGGCTCCGGTTCGTTCCACTGGAGATCCCGGAGCCCCTCGTCATGCACCGAGGAAAGGGCCACCGGGGAAGATTTAGTGGGTAAAAACCCCACATAACCGCCGCCTTCCCCCCAGAAGGCGAGGTATCTTTTTGAAGATTTCCTCCCCGTTAACAAAAAAAAAATGATATATGTAAAGTATTCATGTTCAATGAGAACACATGAAAAAGGATAAAACAAATGCCTTAACTAACAAAAGAAATCAACTAATGTAGCAACTAGTATTCCCAATGAAGTTAAGCGAGTAAGATCATAAATTAATGTGGCTAAATGACGAGCCGTGGTAGCTCAGTGTCCGGGCGGTCGCCTCAAGTTGCATAGTACGCTAGCAACCCGAGTTCGATCCCCGGTGCCGGCACCAATAAATTTGTTGTTGCAATTTTATGTGCTGATTAACCACGCGCTCGGCGGTGAAGGAAAACATCGTGAGGAAACCTACATGTCTTAGAAAATTTTTCTACGACATGTGAAGTCTGCCAATCCGCATTAGGGCCGCGTGGCGGACTATGCCCTTATACTCTCTTTACAGAGAAGGCCTCTGCCCAGGAGTGGGACATATATATTATATATATAAAGGCTGTAACTTTAACTTTAAATGACAAGTGGAGTCGAAAACAGTAAGAAATGAATTTCAATGCTATAAATTTGTATGCAAATAATAGGGTTAAGTCGCAATATTGTTCAGATTGCAACAAAGAACCATTACCGTATCGACTTAGCGAAATTTATTAATGAAATATAAAAAGTGTTCAGATGTAACGTGACAGGAGAATTGGTGATTATATTGATTGATGGTAAGATGCTACCGGCCATGATGTATACATTAACGGTTAATAATATGTTCTCATCAATTTGCTCGATACTGATTACATGTCTACGCTTACTAAATAAAAGATTAATCTTTGATGTATCAATCATTTTATTTTTAAGTAACAGTGAATTGGTACTCGTAACTTCGTTATTTTAAATAGTAAAATAATGAATTCAATTCAATCATTAAATATTTGGGACCTTAAAGTGTACGGAGCAAAACTTAAGGGACAGTTCCGTTTATTAACTCTTTGTCGAAAACACGACCTTAAGTTAACAAATGAAGTGTGAAAATGTTAATAAGTTATCGTCGTCCAATATTTAATAGTGTTGTCCATCCTCATATTATATTCAAACAATAATTCTACGTCTATGGTTTGATTGATCTCAACTATGACGCATATTTGCCGCTTATCATTACGGTGTGTTTGTTTTATTTCACAGTTTCCAGCACAGATAAGTTAAATAATGATTGAAAATGTATATGGAAAAATTAAATACGAAATTACATGAGTGGACTAACTGATTTTATTTATTAGCGTTACTTTTATTGCTTTTTGTACGGATCTACACAAACGAAGGAACAGAATTTTGAGCTCTTGATTTAGTCTTAATCTTATTTAGTCTCTTGAAGTGGTTACATCCATCTAGTTTTCAGATCTGTTGACACTCCCGATTACCATGTAAATACATGTCGGTGGCGCGAATAAAATATTTTAAGAGTTCCGTCGTTGCTCAATTCAGTGATGCTGTGAAAGCCTAGGGATATAGGATAGTATAGATTATCTATATCATATATAGAAGTTATATAGTACTGTATAGAAGATAGAGAGGGTAATGATTGTAACGTATTCTCTTGCGACGAGTTACGCCTCATCAAATCTAATCCCATGAACTCTCAAGATAGATTTGAAAAAATGACTAAGTTTTCAATGTCTGCAGGCTTCTAGAGTTCAATTTTAAAAATTGGTTAATTAATAACAGTTTTATTTGATTCCCAAAGAGAATACAGTTATCTTAGAAAATCTTAAATGATACCCTTGTAGCACGATGTTTAGTGCACCGTTGTTCCTGAAGGTATAAGATTGTTTTTACATTCAATTTTATCGATCATATAATTCCAACTAGTCTTTAAATTTCAAAACGAAAAGTGCTCCTAGTGTGGTTTAGTTTCAAGGCGTACATATTACTAATGGATGGGAATATTTAAAGTATTTTCACCTAGTCACCTTACGGTTAAGAGGCGCTTGGTGACCGGGCAGTCGCCTCAAGTTCAATAGTACACTTCCGAATGACTTTGTTTGTTGCAATTTTAAGTGCTGATTTTCCACGAGCGTTAATGAAGGAAAATGTTGTGAGGAAACCATGCAAAATTTTCTAAGGCCTGTGAAGTCTGCTAATTCACACTAGAACCGTACCTGCGGGATATTTGCCCAAAAGTGTGCCTAATAACTTTAAGCTTTACGGGCTATCTTTTTTTTTGTTTTACTTGTGGGAACGTACCTAGACGCGTAATGTCGGGCCCACACCGACCAAACCCAAAAGATGTTCCACCAGTGTCGCGTACGTGGCTACGGGATCCCTTGCGCACGCACCGCGGCCCCGCCTGCGACCTGGACGCCTTTCGGCATCCCCGTCCCGGCTCGCTGCCCTCCAGGGATGGCGCGCCGGAACATAGGACGCGCCTTCCTCCACGACCTCCGTAAGTGGGTGACAAACTCCCCCGAGTCGTTACTTATTGAGATAATTTTTGCATTGTCTAACTTGAATCATGTCTGTAAATGGCGCTTTTGTTGGTACTTCGTCATTCTGCTTCATATTAAAATATGTATAGTTATTTCTACTACATTTCTATGTTAATACATTGAGATAGCGGTAACTCTAGGTAAATTCAACATTATTAAATGAGATCAAATTAATTTTAACTCAAATAATGTGCTGAATTAACTCAGCAACTCGTTCATTATATCAAGCACCCTTTGCACATTTGTCTAGATGCCATTAAATGATTGCTTAACTGTTCTGCTTAATTTACATTTCAAATTAGTGTTAGTAACTTGACTAAAGCAATTAAATGTTACCATACACTAAACAGTGATAAGTGACGAAGCAGTGATAGCTTAATGGGCTTGTTGGTACAAGAATGCTGATGTACTATGAAAAGCACCGGTCACAAATATCTACTTTTTAAGAAAGCCACAATTTTTTTTTCTCGCTAACAATAAATAGTACTTGCACAAATAAATTTTCTCGGTTAAAGTTCTAAATAGCCATAATATTACATTCAAAGAGCCTAAAATAGACATTGAAAGCTGCCTTTGACCGCTAAAAGCTTGAGTGCTAAACGTGAGAGCTTATTCATAACTTAATTGTATCAGCATTTCTTTTTAACCATTCCATAACTAGCTAGATGGTGTGGTTGTTTGGTAAGTGATTTACGTTTCTTAACTGTGCCCCAAACCATTATGTTGTTGAAATCTTAAAAAAACCTTTCCTCATGAAAATTGCAAGAAACAATTTCCTGGTACCGGAATCTTCTGACGTCAGTCATCTCTTAGCACAATCTAAGGCTTAGTTAGAATGGTTAACAATAATGTTTATTAATATTTGTGAAAAAAAAATTGTTAGCATTCTTTTTAAACTGATAAATGGTAAATAGTGTAGGTTCAATTATCACTTTTTTGTGTTTATTTAAATATCTTTTGTATCACTGTTTATTTATTCAAATTAAATATATAAAAACTAGTCCACACAAACACAGCGTTGAATGCAGTCCGTCGTAAAAACGACAGTGGAACATTGTTATTTTATATTTTGCTTATAGCAGACTAGCGTACCCAGCCCGCCGGGTTCGATTAAGCTTTATTTTATTTAAACAATAAACTTATATCAATAAAAATTTAATTTAACTCTCACAATATATTAAATTATTTATTTCTCTTCGTATTCATTATCTTCTCGAGCGGGTGAAGATCATTACCTACACCCATGTACATGCAATATGCTCCATTGTAGTTCAATATGGTTCATAATGACATAAATATACACAACGCATGTGTCAATACAATTTTGGGTTATAAAACCATAGAATATCATCACAGTAAATAGAAGTTGTATTTTAAAAAGTTCAAAAAGAGGAGTGCTCTGATCGTCACCAAACGTTACAGGATTACGCGCCAGGTCAATCTGAAGATTCATTTCGGAGCCTCTATGGAACATACCCACACACTATCTCTTTTATATATATAGATAGAATCGTATTTAATTACCTATTTCCCTCATTTATTACGATAAGCCTGTGGCGTTGTTGACTAAATAAAGAGTGTGTTCAATTGAAAAACGATTGTAATCAACTGCAATGTATTTACGCTGTATATTGTTATTCGGGTATTCTATTAGAGTACGTCAGCCACCTGTGAAGGTGTTTCGATTTGGATCGCAGCCAACGCAGCTACACGTATCATTTCAATAAACAATAATGGGACCGTTAACCGGCATACATTCATTATGCGTCGTGTAAACATCGATAGTCTGGTGTACTTAAATATTGCAGTAAGACCATTTACTATTATTTATTCTTGATTAGTGTTTGCTTAAGCAATGATACTTGATGACTATTGTAATAACTTGTAGGTCTTGTGGGATAAAATAGTCCAATACACTCACTTTATACAGATGGCGTAACTTTGTACAAGGAATTAATTTTACGAATACCGACACAGCTACGCGTCCTTACAATCATTATACAAAATTAATTAGAAGTCATATTACGATTTGCCTGGTTAATGTGACGATCAACTAAATTATTGATTATGAATTAAAGATACAATAAGGTTTAGGTAAATCACTAAGATATCATTATTCTTCTTTGTCGTTCCTTCATTTCTGAGGATCGTGGTCACTAGGGCCCCTCAAATGAACAATCTGCCTCCATCGGTTTCGGTCCGAGGCAGCCCTCACCAGCTGGTAGAGATTAGGAGAGGAGATGGCACCTTTTACTTGGTCAGACCATCGTGTTGGCGACCGGCCTCTTGTTCTCTTGCCTTCTGTATTGCCAACGATGACGAGCTTTTTAAGGTTGCCATCCCCTCTACGCGTAGAAGATATCATTGGAAGTAGTTATTATGCATAACAATCGCTGGGTGTCATGTGTTGCTAGCTAACACTATGTACCGGTTTGTTTCAATGGGATGTTCGTTTCTCTGTTTATTAAATACAAGATAATAATCTTAATTAAAAATCACTTGTTAATATTTGGGACTGGTATATTTAATGGCCTTATCCACGTCAATTATTGGAGTTAAGCACGATGTAAAGAGGTTTGCAAATATTGTTTGCGTTTAACTCTATAGGTAAACTTTGGACGGGTGAACCGATGATGATTCTTTTTTATTTGTAAGGGACTTCTGTTTTTGGTCCTATTTTGATCCAATCACAATTTGGTCCAACTCTAACAGTGACATATCCATGAGAAAACCAAATAAGTCTTAAATTGTACATTTAGGATTTGCGCGACGAAAAACCTCCTTTTTTAAGTCGGTTGAAAATAAACTCAAAGAGAAGACTTAAGAAAATATATTATCATTTCTGTGTGATATTTTAAATTTACTGAATATTTTACTGTTGATATAATAAATATTTATTAATAGTTTTAACAAGCGATACATGCTAATAGCTACATTTTAAAACACATTAGACTTTACGCAATTAGGTTAAAGTATACGGTAATATTTTTTGCGAAAGATTATTCAGTATCAGTTCCGCAATTTTTATCTACCAAACAAACAGAGAGAAATTGTATAAAAACGACGCTTTATCTCGATAAACGATAAGGTATTGAGAACGTTGACCCAGAGAATTTATATAGATTATGTTTAAAATATAAGTATATTTCTTAGTAGACCCATAAATATACAACTAACAAATTGTTGCTAATTATTAATGCCTTAAAACTAACACTTACACACACTTGTTAGATGTGTCAGTTTGCTGCCGTGTGAAAATCTGTGTGTGTTTCTGTGCCGAAAGCGGTTTCAATACCTGGAAATAATATAAGAACATAAATAACTATAAGTGTGTTTCAAAAACAATATCATTTAATTATGTGTATAATGTGTATAAAAAGATATCATTATCATAAAAGGATGATATCAATCCATAGTTTGATTATAAAATAATAATAACAGAGTTATATAATATGTTCATATTTAGGCAATGAATATAACTTGAATTCGAATTCAAAACTGATTAAAATCATAATGCTGAAGAAGTGGTCTCGTTTAAAAAGTCTGTAATGCATATAAAATTCTATTCCGAATCTGCTAAACCAATTGTGTACAAAATGAACGTTCAATGGCATCATAGTGGTCAAGATTTGCTCGTTTTATTAGTCTTTTAATTCATTGGTAATTCTCGTTATAGTTTAATTTTTGTTTTAATTGCCAATTGTATGGTTTTTAACTCTGACCGTGGGGCTGGTCCACTGGCTGAAAGTTGCACAACGAGCAATGGAAAGAGCTATGCTCGGCATTTCTCTAAGGATAGAATCCGAAATGAAGAAATTCGACGGGGAACACAGGTAGTTGACATAGCTCTTAAAGTAAGTTAAAGTGGCAGTGGGCCGGCCTCATCTGCCGAGTCAGTGACGGTAGATAGGGGAGGAAAGTCTTGAAAATAAGAAATATGTAATATATATAAAATTGTAAAACTGTAAAAACTAACAACTAACCTAGAGACGAATGAAAGAGAGTACATAGATAATCCCTAACCACCCACGTTGGGGGAGCTAGAGAATGGCACATCGGCTAACGTAGAGAAAAGACAAAGGGTTTTAAAGCTTTGAAATTGGCAATAATTCAGCAGTTCAAAGCCTTTGTGACTTAAAAAAAAAACAAAGAAATATATCGGTTTCATGATGAAATAAAGAAAGAAATAGCAAACTCGGAGCCCAGAATATTTTAAACTATAATGGCCGCCTCTAGATATATGCAAGTGATAAAATGGATTTAGGAACACATGGTGAAATTATTATGACGAAAAAGTATTCGATTGGCTGTGTAGATTCATTGTGTGGGCGTGTGAATCCGTAGACTGAGATATTTTCATCTTCCCGAAGGCTATTAGCTAAAGAGAAACATCCGCGCTTCGTTGCCGCGAGCGTTCCAGAAGAAACGAAATATCTTTAAATTTAACAATGATCAGCGATAGCGGGATTTTTTTAAACATTTAGTTAAAAAAATCTCATTTATATGCATAAATTAGGCCAAAGATTCTTATATAATCATTAAGATGCGTGTCTCCTAACATTGGAATTACATACCCGACGTGTTATTTCAAATTGTTGATGACGCCAGTTTTTTTTTAATGTGTCTGCAATAAACCTACATCATCACGATCCGCGGCTTAGCCGTCCTCTATAAATAAAGTTCGGTTACGAATAAAATCTTTCGAAACATCGCTGTATTGGTTGGTATCTGTGTAAATATTTCCTTAAGTAAACAATGACGTAAGAGAGACAGCATTATTGAGTTAATTCGAGTTAATAATACGCACCGAATTTAGCGTTTATATTATCAAGGATGGAATGTTGAAACAATTGTATAGCAAATAAGCTGTTAGTATGTGTGTTTGTTTCCAGCAGTTGTCCTGATCGTGAGTCATTGTTATCATTTTACCAGTTACGAAGTTATGACGTCGTATTTAATGAATTAGAGTACGGTTTGCGAATCGTAAGATCTTCGATTCGAATTCATCATTCGACTTATTAACGTGAACCAACTCTTAACACAAGCCTAAGCTTATTTGGAATGGTTAACTTAGAAATATTTGTGACAGCCCTGTAGTTCTGGGCTCTCAAGAATAAGACTACGGTATCCCCTGCCTGTCGTATAAGGCGACTAAAAGGGGCCTCGGGTTCACTGGGCGACAAGTGTGGGGGCCTTTGTCGTCCGCTAAGGTGGATCCGGGAAGAAGGCGACATCGGCTGGCCCGTGTAGGCTACACGGCTGCACTATGAGGGCACAGGGGGGGAGGGAGAATCCTCCCCCCCCGGGACGTGCTCTCCTTGAGCACAGTGCAGAGGGGCTCCGGTGCGTTCCACTGGAGATCCCGGAGCCCCTCGTCATGCACCGAGGAAAGGGCCACCGGGGAGGTTTTAGTGGGTAAAAACCCCACATAACCGTCGCCTTCCCCCCAGAAGGCGGGGTATCTTTTGAAGATTTCCTCCCCGTTAACAAAAAAAAAAAAGAAATATTTGTGAAGAAAATCTTGTTACCATTCTTTAAAAAATTATATTCTTCTCATAAGTTTGATCAAGTGAACATCTACATACCTGCCAATTTTTAAGACAAAATGTATGACATCAATTTAACCCTTTCCTTTGCGGTGAACTATTGCCGTGAATACATAAAACGAAAATTCATTGCTATAAAATCGTAACGTCGACCTCTTAATTAATAGGAGGATAATTTATATAATCGTAGCATTACAAACGAATTTTATATTATTAAAATGCAACAAAATACATGCATGAAATAAGTTTAAAACGAATAAATCTCATTTTCATTTTGCGCACGGATTTTACCAAACTTCTGCCACATTCTATATTTTATTTCGGACGAAACAGTAATATGAGTTTCCTTCTGTCCAAAATTAAACGGCCGGTCGGTTTACCGCGGAGCGTGTTCCTCTATATATATACGTGCACGTATTCGTCTGAAGTAGTGACTCTATGAGTATGAGTCTTTCCGCATTGACAATTTAAACACAATTACATGTTATGTAAGTTTATAATTCATATAACACGTAGCGTTGCTTTTGTAGACTCTGGTATTTAAGCTCCTTAAGTTGTATCTTTCAGTTTGGAAATCTTCAAAAGATACCCCGCATTCAGAAGGAAAGGCGGCGGTTATCGGCATTGCTAGTCACAATTTTTGAAATGATTGTGAGGTGGCTCTTAGGTCGCTTAGCCTGTATCTCTATTAGTTAGTAACTCGACACAAGGGTCCCCCCGTTGAGGGGTAAACTCGGCTTTAACGGTATGTTACGCTTAAGCATTCTGATCCGAGGACGCCCGAGAGGACCCAACCACGGTTCGGTCGGTAGCTATTTTATTGATAAAAACTCTATGGGACAATCTAAGCTAAACTAATTTATGTGCCACTTCGGGAAGCGTTGGCGCTGGGAGAAGTGGCCGAAGAAACTCCTGCAACGCTCCTAATCGGGGTGGGGTTTTCCCATAAAGTATCTATATCGGGTAAGGATTGTTTGCAACCTCGGAGGTTGAGTAACTGTAGCGATCTAGCCTGTGCTGATACTAAAACCTCCCCGGTAGGTTAAATACATACTACGTACTTCATCCTCGGTGCGTAGTACGTATTGAATGCGTATGAAGGGGTCCGGGATATCCAGTGGAACGCATCAGCAACAGAGACAGATATTTTTTGTTACATAGCATTTATGGTATATATAGCTACACTTCGTTTTCCATTGAATCGCAGACGAGGCCGTGAGAAGCAGCCGTGTAATGAAGGTTGCTTTTTATTTATAAAATGAACCGTTTATGTCTTTCATTGCAAATACATAATTGGTTTTCACTATGAAACTTATTGTTGCACCTTTCTAGTATTCTGATTCTATAATAGCAGTTACGGTTAGTGTAAATTATACTTTTTTTATAGTACCCTGAATGAATATTCAAAGTACCTCAAATATTGTTTTAATATTATGTAATTTTAACATTACCAGTGCCTTAACCGTTAAAGCAGGGATTAAGTCATTGCTCAATCCTGTAGTCTTGGCCAAATAGAATTAGGCTATGGTATCCAATACTAGTCGTAAAAGGCGACTAAAGATGGCGATTAGGTTCACAGGCAACAAAGTCGACCCGGGAGGAATGCAACACGAAGAGGTTCCGCGATGTCTTAGCACAGCGAGAGTGCTGATAATATGGGGAGTACCGGTGCATTCCGCTGGTGATCCCGTAACCCTTATATGCATACAATATACCGCCTTCCACCCAGAATGCCTTGGATAACAAAAAAGGGATGGACTCACTAGTAACGTTACATTATCCCAAAAATCGTAGGATCGCACGACTAAAAGTTTTAACTTCTGACCACTCCATTAAGGTAATACAATCTATTATAGTCATGCCACGTGAGCGTTTTTTTATTCATAATTTTAGTAACATGGTGATCTAATTTCCAATGACTGATTTCGTTACACTGACTTGGTAACACAAGTGTATACATATATTGCATAAAGTGAGTGGCGGCAGTTTTGAGGGGACCAGGCGACCGTATATCGACTTCGTCACAAACTAAAGCAACTATGAACCAAAACGGGGTAGACAGAGAGAGATATTGCTATTTGCTTTTATCAAACTTTATTAGATGACGATCACTTCAAGTTCCAAGCGCCATGGACGGACTAGAAATTTTAGCGAGTAATTTTTTTAAGTATTAAGACGATCCAAGCCAAGATCTCGCTCGGAACTTGTGCTATGTTCTTTTTCTGTGATGGATTTTATGTTTAAAGCCCGGCTGCTTCTACAACTTCCCTGGTTCAAGAGTTCGACGTGGTGGAGCAAAAAGTTTGTAAGAGTCTTCGTTCTAACAACAATTAACCGTAAATTAATTCATAAATAAAAAAAGTATATCAGCAATGGTATAAGCGACGCGTCGGTCTTGTACTGTAGCGGTCAACGGTTCGAATCTTAACCGGCTTGTACCAATGAGATTTGAGGTGTTCAATTTCTTAAGTATACTATTTAACATGATAAAACAGGGACGGTGCGTTGGTTTTATCCTTTTTACACATGGGGTTTAATATTTGTCTACCTCGCTAGGGAGAAAATGAAATGAGAGCGTATTTTATATATACTTTTTTAACATAAACTAACTGCATTTAGTTAACTGTACTATTTTTTTGCAGCGATAATGCAGTGGTGACAGTTAAAATATTTTAATAACGAATTAGTGAAACGGCTTTTGCGTTCAGTTAAACGAAGTTACAGTGCGTTGAACTTAAATTTAAAAGAGTTAGTCTAACAAGTTACCTCTGTGGCATGCCGCGACCTTGGCGCGAGGCTATTACGAATTTTGCTTTCACTTTCGCAATTTTATCAACATTTGCGTCTAATGTTACATACTCTATGTAGATTGTAGGCTCTTTATACGCCGATAACGAGTACCTTTATGCCAAGCATTGTGTGGTTTGGATACACATCTGTCATAAGATGGTAAAGGGGGTGTTTTGGGAGGACGGGGAGCAACAACGACCACGCTCGCGTCAGCGTTGTCTACAAAAATTGCCGTTTCCATTTGTAACTGTGTCATCATACGGACACCCGCGTCTGTGAAAATTAAATTAAACTGTTTTGTTAATTATTTTCCATATTTATTTATTTCAGTATCCACAGCACATTGGTTATAATATATTTGTATACAATTATATAAGTGTGTAATATATATAAGTGTGTTCACTGTGTGTACTGTGTACTGCCAATGGTCTCGATAACATATTCTTAAATGTAGGTTTTCTGGTATTGAAATTACTAAGATTATTGTTAATTATTCCAACTAAGTTAGCTTAAGCCTGTGCTAGGAGATGGTTCAGGTCAATATTCGATTACGATTCGCAGACCGTATCCTAACTATTAGGGTATTGACGATAAAAGTATAGAAAAAAAAATAGAATAGGTTTCGATTCAAGATTGATAAAGATTCAAGATTGGGGTGGGATTACCCTCCCTCCCCGGGACGTGCCCTCCGAAGAGCACAGTGCAGAGGGGCTCCGGTGCGTTCCTCTGAAGATCCCGGAGCATCTCACCATGCACCTAGGAAGGGACACCGGAGGGATTTTAGTGAGTAAAAGCCCCACATAACCCCGCCTTCCCCTCATAAGGCAAGGAATCTTGTTGAAGATTTCTCTCCCGTAAACAAAAAAAGGGTTCGATTCAAAAATAAGCGACTAGATTATCGCATCTTTGTATTCTTTTTATATTCTTGATACAATTTCATATAAGCTATTTACAATGCACAATGACCATCATAGTGCTCCATTAGGCGTATTGATAGCCGCTTCCGGGCGGAACCAGTGTATATACAAGTATGACATCTAACATTGTTACACTTGAAGCGGAACGATTCTGTAACATATTATGCACAAGTAACTAGTTGTTAAAGATAACAACGTCGCTATTTTTAGAAAATTTAATGAAATTAAATGGACCCGTGGTAGCTTAGTTTCCGGGCGGGTTTGCTCAAGTTGCACAGTGCGTTAGTAACCCGCGTTCGATCCCCGGTGCCGGCACAAATAAATTTGCTGTTGCAATTTTATGTGCTGATTTACCACGCGCTCGGCGGTGAAGGAAAACATCGTGAGGAAACCTACATGTCTTAGAATTTTTTTCTAAGGCATCTTAAGTCTGCCAATCATCACTATGCCCTTATACTCTCTTTACAGAGAAGGCGTGCGCGGCGCAACAGTGGGACATATATATTATATATGAAGGCTGTAAGTTTTACTTTAAAATGAAATTATACTACTTTTGTCGAAGTTGGTCAAAACTATACGAATTATTACGATGTCGTTGTTACAATAATACAGTATAACTTTTGACGTGCGTACATAAGTATTAAGTATACACACATAGTGTTTTACGATAAAGCGATGACTTGGGCAGGATGTTAACCGGTGCTTAGTGATAAGAACTGAATACCCCGGGTACTAACACAGCGGTTAGTGCCCGGCCTTTCGAATACAAATCAAGAGAGTTACAAGTACTTTTACGAGTAAAAACAAACACCGACTTCAAATGGAATAGGATTATAACGAGATTGAATTTTTTTTTTTAAAAGAAAGGTAGCAGTATTTCTTTTTTTTTTTTCAGAAATATTACTAACAATCTTGTTAACCATTCCAACTAAGCTTAAGTTTGTGCTAGGACATGGTTCACGGCAATAGTCCAATGGTGGATTCGAACCCACTACGATTCGCAGGCCGTACCCTAAACCATTAGGCTATTGACGCTTCAATTAATCAGAACCTACACGAACTCTCTTCAAACTACCTTTGATGTACATACTTTCCAATAAAAATGAATCATCAAAATCGTGATATTGAGTTATTCATCTATTTGTGGCGCATATACTTAATGCAAATTTAAGACTTATATGGCTTTATCATTCTATTTTTTCTTATAGGACCACGTGGGGCGCAACTGGTTCTAAATAAAAAAAGAATCGGTCCACCCAGTCGATGTTATAAAGTAACAAACATAAAAAAACATACAGAAAACCATCTCCTTTTTTGTAGTTGGTTGAAATTTAATAAAACAAAACAGGTCAATAACCTATTGTTTTAGGGCACCGTCTGCGAGCGTGAGGTAAGTGTAAGGATCGAATTTACCATCCCACTATTGACGTGAACCATGTCCTAGCACAACCTTAAGCTTGGTTGGATTGGTTAACAAGAATGTTAGTAATATTTGTGCTAAAAAAGTATTGTTAGCATCTTTACAAAAAAGTGTTTTAAAAAGATTGAATCCATAGAAAGAAAAAAGTACGGTCGAAGTAACATTAAGTTAAATGGTATCTTTATTCCATTGAAACCAACAAAGATGAATTCGAATGTTACAATATTAAGTTTTGTTGGCCTTTAAGTTGACCTTATTGTAAAAAGAAAATTTATCGTAAACTGTTCAATACTACGGTTCCCGGTAGTCAAGTTAAAAAAGCAACCGATCAACCGGACGTTTAATAATAACCTTTCACCAAGTAAAGGGCAAAAGGTTAAACTTTGACACTTGATATTTACTCGAAATACCGAATATGTCGAATGTGAAATAGCTGATTAAATCTCTCTTAAAAAATTTCAATACATGAGTCAGTGGAAGTATATGCAGAGCTCCTAGAACAAAAGTCCTTTTAATGGTAGTACACAGATAGCAAATGCTGTCCGCTTTTCACTATTTTATTTTAAATTTCCTAATGTGAGTGAAGGATAAAGTTTATTTATATTTAATAAATCGAACGACAGATAAAACTCATTTAACGAACGCTTAACCAATAAGTTAACACTCCGTCTCGCTGTTGGTATAGGAGTAGTAAACCGCCAGCCCTGTAGTTCTGGGCTCTCAAGAATAAGACTACGGTATCCCCTGCCTGTCGTACAAGGCGACTAAAAGGGGCCTCGGGTTCACTGGGCGACAAGGGTGGGGGCCTGAGTCGTCCACCAAAGTGGACCCGGGAAGAAGGCGACATCGTCTGGCCCTTGTCGCCTTGCGCTGCGAGGGCACAGGGGGAAGTTGTAACCTCCTCCCCCGGGACGTGCTCTCCTTGGGCACAGTGCAGAGGGGCTCCGGTGCGTTCCACGTGAGATCCCGGAGCCCCTTGTCATGCACCGAGGAAAGGGCCACCGGGGAGGTTTTAGTGGGTAAGAACCCCACATAACCGCCGCCTTCCCCCTAGAAGGCGGGGTATCTTTCTGAAGATTTCCTCCCCGTAAACAAAAAAAAAAGGAGTAGTAAACCGACTTCAAAGCAAAAATAACGTTAAATGCTATTACACACGGACGCCCTCTTTTATTTCCAAACAAACACTCCGTATAACAGCCTACTAAATGGAATACTTTCCTAGTCTCAGATTATCATAAACCTACCAAAATCTCACCCGTCAAGCATTCTTCTATACTATTTTAGTAGTTACCTGGTAGACATAAACATTTATTTATGGACATTTAGACAGACATTTATTTATTGGCATCACAATACAAAACACATCACAGACTGAATATAACACACATTCAAAAGAATGAAAAATAGACAAAACACAGTTAAAGTTACACGGACAAATAATACAAAACATATGATGCCAATATCGGACACCGTCTCAGCATATGCTGTCACAAGGACGCGACAGCGCTGATTTTCAGCGTTGCCCGGGACTACCCAAAGACGTGCGCGCGCAATACTACTTTTATATGGAATATTATTATACAGACAGTAAGAGTATAATAAATTTGATACATAAATAAAACAGTTATGAGATTAAAATATATTTTATACAATAAAATAATAGATGAATAATAATAATACTCGTATAAATTCGGAAGACAAATCCTATGCCAGCAAAATATTGGCCCTAATTGAAACCAAATCCAAACCAAACCTTTAAAAAAATATAGACAACCAAACAAATTGACAACCTCTTCCTTTTTTGAAGTCGGTTAATAATTAAGCATTATTGCTTTCATACATTTATAATAGATATAGCTGTATAACGTGCTAGTAATTCACTGGGGACGGTTTTGAAGATTAGAGAGTATTAAAGCAATCTCCCCACGTATTTTGATAACCATGTTACGTCTGATCTCGGCCATAAAGGACTAGATGTATATTGAACAGATGTATGTACACCTTTTGCGAACAATGTGACATTTTGAATAAGCGAAACAAAAGGGAACGGGTCTATTCATGTAGGTAAACAATGGTACCTATACACTACGCAGGGGCACGTTTCGTCACCCGACACCGACGTTCACGTTTATGTACGTACATAAAATTAGAATTCATTTGGCGTTTTTTCTGTATACAAACTTCTTTATGTATTTAATATTTGAGGCATATAGCAGACCCTTGTATAGTTAAAACAACGGTCAATCTTTGCTAGGGTACTGTGTCCTTAATTTAGGTGGAGCAACAGAATCCCATCTAATAAGAAAAGACAATATGTAATAGACAATAAGAACAATGTTTAGATAAGAATAATGAAACATTTTTTTAGAAAATTAAAAAATATGAATAATGAATAATGAATGAGGATTTAGAAAATCCCTAACCATCCACGTTGGGGAGCTAGAGAGTGGCATTGGCTTACGTAGAACAAAGAACGACAAAGGGTGTAAAATCTCTGATCTTTTATAAGACAGCAGTAAACAAGCCTTTGTTACATTTAAAAAAAACATCCTATCTAATAAAACTCGTACGTGCACAGAGAGCAGTGCTAAGTACTGACTGTGAGGTAAATACTTTGTTCTGCAAATAGAATTGAAGCGGCACACCTATTCCTCAACACTCGCCCTCACAAAATCCCGATCCAAGCATAAAAATGTAGTCCCTCAAAGCCAAACCTGCAATACGTCTTTTGTTCAACGATTCTATTATTTTCTAGGCCGTTATTAATATAATAAGTTAAATAACGCACTGCATTTCCACGAGAAGACAAATATGAAAGCAAAAAAAATAAGAAACTATCTTGGGAAACTCACAATTATTTCTCCGTTAGTATAACTATCATATACAACATATGCACATTGCCACACATACCATCAACATACAACCACACAATCTCAATTCGCACACACTATACACTGCTTTCACAGACCACAAAAGAAAATAGTAGTAAAACTGGATGGAAGCCCATGCTTATAGTACGGGATTTTCTAGCTTCATCATTTTAGTTCGTTGAATTGTCAAATGTCCCACTGCTGGGACCTACAAAAATTTTCTACGATATGTCGCTTTTCTCACGACGTTTACCTTCACCGCCGAGCGCGTGGTGAATCAGGGGATCGAACTCTGGTTGCTAGCGTACCATGCAACTTGAGGCGACCGCCTGAGCTACCACGGCCCTGCATCGGCTCGGAATTTTAACTTAATTATTTTATATTATGTTGTTTTAGTGTTACATAACGTCTCGCAAAATTATTAGCCAATAAATAATTCAATAAAGAATACGACTACAAACGACAATGTTATAGTTTCTTAGATCTCTCTCTAACTCAAAGTTAAAAAGAATCTTAACCTATACAGAATATTTCGTTACAGAAGCTTATTTACAAATACAAACTAACTTTAAATAAAATTAAACGTATTATGCACGCTTTGACCAGCGGACGTTATTGTGCGTCCGTTAGAATACGAAGTTCTGGCGCCTATATTGATTCCTCCTGATCGCTGTCGTTATCTCTTGGATTACCATAAACAACATATCGACGAGCATCTTAACAATTTGTAGGAGGACGAGTGCGTTCTCCTCGCTGGGAGCTTATATATCAACAAAATCCATATGGGACCTAATTAAAACTAAATCTTTGCACAAACATTAAAAATATACATGAATTGATAACCTCCTTTTAAAGTAGTCGGTTAAAACCCCGCATAAGTCGATTATGGTGTGTGCAAAGTAGACATGTAGATGGAATTTTGAATCCTAATTGAAATCGCTGACAATCTCATTGTAAGTCAAACTGTTTCGATCGAAGTAAGCTTACAATTTACGAACTGTACACCACAAGACCTCGGGTACGTAAATTACTCATTAAATTAACAATCAAGAACGTAACGACATTCCACACAAGAAATTGTAAGAGTTAATCACAGACCATTTTAAAATTTACAACGGTAATTAATGGTAATCAAAGTGAGACAGAAAATAAAAAAGAAACCGAAAAGTATTTTTAACACGTTAATATATCGATCACGTAATTAGGTTACGGTATTCTGACTAATGTATTGCTAATTATTGTAAATTTAGTGACACTACAAAGTAAACAAGCTTAGCGGCCAAGCCCATACGCCCACTTACAGGCGGTCTGTTCGTTTGGATGTTGGCCATTGCATTCAAATGATCTATTGTTGGAAATTGTTATGTCGAAATCCCAATATAGATGCAGACTTTAACCTTAGGTTTGGCTCACAACAGTGTTATATTTATGACAGACACTCGCTGGTAGGAATTTATGTTGCCGAGTTATGTGTAGCTGTATTACAACTTTATCATCAACTAGTTCCGGCCGGCGTTGTTACACGCGATTAAAAACTGTAGATTTAAATTTAAATAGCTTACGCTAGAGTAAAAATAGCTTAAGTTACTCCTTATTACATCATCTATCTGTTAAAGTCAAAATCAGTCCAGCCGTTTCAAAGATTACTCGGAACAAACAGTCAGCGTGGCAGATAGACAACAAAAATTGTAAAAAATATTATTTAACACACAATAATAGTACAGTAAAAAGACGTTATTTTAATATTACAAACAGACACTCAATTTTATTTATTTATATAGAAAAGCTCTCACTTTCTTTTAGCCCTTATTTCTTATTCGGAGTAGAGACAGAGACAGTATCGCTGTTCGCTTATAATCAAGCTTGTGTGGTTTTTTTTTTCTTTTTGGGTGGAGTAAAATCCTCATGGATACTGCCTGGGATGTACCAGGCGGTAAGCCCGACTCCACAAGAATAGGTTCCTGTGGCCTACGGACTAAAAACCTCCTCGCGCTCCGGCAGCCCTCCCTGGAACCGCTTTCGCATTACTTGAGGAAGGGGCCTGTTTATGTGGAGACATTTATTGACTGCCTGTCCATTTAGTCTTTTTCGCGTGTCCTCATTACTTCGCGGAGAAACGTACTGATTCGATCCCAGTCTTTTTCGCTTTTTAGCATTACATACCAGCTTGTGTGGTGGGATTTATATGAAGACCATTGTGAACGTAAGTAATCGAAATATGGAAACTCATTGGTAGCCGACTGGGGACCGAATCTCGACACCCAGTCGATAATTGAAAAGTCGAACACTTTGCTATTAGGTATTTATAACTCATGATAATATCTACTATATTATAAGATAATCTAAGTCTATGATTTAATATATATAGATTGGATTTAACTGATCTATTATAAAAAACATAATAAATACACACATATGAATGGTGAGATATGTAATGCCAGTCATTTCATAGGTATATTATAAATATTCGAGATAATCCGATAAGGCGCGTAAGTGTGGACAATCAAGGTTGATAAATACACTTTCGAATTATTTTAAGGACAGCTGTGAATAGCGGTATGTAGCAAATTATAACTATTTTATGAATGGACCTAAACCTAGACTTAGGAATGTATTGACAGAATAAGTAACCGATGCCCTACGGCTGGTCGCATGCCTTCAATCTAAAGAGATAATAAGGGCTTATTATAGTTAAACAAGATACTTTTAAATCTTTGAATTACTGAATGCCAAGAACGACAAGTTTCTGACGTGACAAGAAATGGGAAAGGTATGCCTTTGCTATGGTATGTACATGCAGTATAGATGTTTGAGGAGAGACTTAAGCATAGTAGAGCCAGTGCGAACGTATGTGAAAGATTGGTTACATTGGTTACAAGTATATTTACGAGTAAAAATCAAATCAAAACCGACTTCAAATCAAACGTTAAACGCTATTATGCGCGAATGTCCTCTTTGTATTTCCGCATTCAGAACCTAACCAAACTCTGATCAAACTACTCTTCGAGTACATCCTTTACAATATACTCGTAAAATGAATAATTGAAATCGATTGGCAAGTTATTTGTCCTCGGGTTCATTGGGCGACAAGGGTGGGGCCTTTGTCGTCCGCCAAAGTGGACCCGGGAAGAAGGCGACATCGGCTGGCCCGTGTCGCCTTGCACTACGTGGGCACAGGGGAGGGAGTAACCTCCCCCCCGGGAAGTGCTCTCTTTGAGCACAGTGCAGAGGGGCTCCGGTGCGTTCCACTGGAGATCCCGGAGCCCCTCACCATGCACCAAGGAAGGGCCACCGGGGAGGTTTTAGGGGGTAAAAACCCCACATAACCGCCGCCTTCCCCCCAGAAGGCGGGGTATCTTTTTGAAGATTTCCTCCTCGTTAACAACAAAAAAAGTTATTTGTCCATTTGACGCGCACGTCAATGCAAAATGATGCCATTGTCAGAATTGCATTAAATTGGAATGGAACCACGCTTTCAGTTAAAAAAGAATCGGTTCACCCAGACAAAAGTTATGAAATAATAAACATAAAAACATACAGACGTATCGATGACCTCCTCCTTTTTTGAAGTCGGTTGAAAAGGACGATAATTTTTTTATATATACTCTGAAAATGTGGATGAGGCAGAAAGGTGTATCAGGTCTATGTTAAAAAAGAAGTTCGTAATATAGGTAGGCGGCTAAATGCATGAGTGTTTTATTATAATATTCATATACATAATATATCTACTTCGATATAATCATTATTGTTTTAAGTACAGTCATTAGTCCTTAATAATCTTTTCGTTTTGAAGCATAACACTAAATAGTTTCTAATGCTATCGTCCAGACCAGTGTTTTCTCTCTCTTTTTCAATATAATCTCGCAAACTTGCCATAATCAATTATCAACAGTGGCCATATTATGATCTATATTTGTAAAACAATGAACACGATACAGTCATCCATTACTAATCTCAAGGAACGAAATGAGATACGACAGATCGCAATGATATATATATATAATATTACAGAAATAAATCAGTCTTCGTATAGCTTTGGCTATTTAGTTTTTTCCAAGCTTCTAGTTTTACGATGTTTTAAACATATTACAAATAATGTAAAAAAACTCGCACGACCTTTCTTATTTTCTAGTTGTGTAATTTTCAAATGATTTTTTGATTATTTGATATTGATTAAATGATTGAAACGACCGATGGACCAGTAGAGTGATCTCGTGGAGAGGTCCAATGGTCTTAAATGTAGCCCAAGATAGAAGCAACTGGACTTCTTTGGAGGGCCTTCACCCGCGGAGGGGTTCTTGTAAAATAGTTAAGTTAAAGTATATTAGATTCACGTAAAAAAAAAGCTTAGCCGGAACTTTATTGGGGGCTGGTGGACTCTGCGATACGTCGTTCGTTCGTAACCCCTAACGATTATACCCAGGGTATTGGCGCTTTATGTTGTATTTGTTATGGTATTATAGTTTTCAAAATAAATAAATTTGTTTTTATTGCATATGTGTCTGTATTTTTTTAAATTATAATCGGTATAAAAAGTGTGAGTTAGGTGATTCAGGTGTGAAAAGGTATTTATTTAAATGTGACGTGATCTATAGATGACAAACATGTTGCAAAAGATATTGGGTCAAACTGTTTGTGTTACTTACTAGTTAGACAGCATTTGAAAGACATTCGAGAAAGTTTCTGATTTATTTCGCCTCAATACATCAAATATACACAGTTGTCGAATTTTGAAAGTTTTTGTTTATAGGTTCTAAATAACGATGTTTCACTTTTATTATATTATTATTTATTGCGTTAAATGTCTTACTATTTTTCTAAATTGAAGAAGAATTTTCTTTAGTTTATGTCACTAATTATCAGGTTCAAATGCGATAGAAAACCACGTTTATTCTATTCTATGAAGATGTATTGTTGTAATTATTGATCCCCGTTACTATGAGAATGGAAATCAATAATGACATTTATGGAATTTTTATCCAGTATACGGCTATGATACGATCACAGTTAGGACCAAATAAGCTAGTGGAATAGGTGATACGAAGATATCTCTGCGTACCCTCTAAAAAGGTGGAAAAGACAGAAGTAAACACCCACAAAACCATTCCATTAATCATTATTCAGACCTCAGATGTGACCTATGTAAGACAGCAATATTAGGCAGATGGTAGTAAATCCACACAAACACACATTAATAACAAAATACCGCACATCGCGTAAGCATAGCTCGCTCCCGTTACAGTCAAAACCACTTTCCACAAACCACTCCGAAAGTGTAGTTGAGTTAAAGGTAACGTTTTTCATCTCCTGAAGTTGTCAAAAACAATCAGGGCTTAAACATCAACAAAAACGTAAACCTAAAAATCCTGTATCATAATGAGCTTGACGAATTCAGATACGGGATTCAATCTCTGCTCAGTCCAGTTGGGTTAAAAAGTTTATATACTATATAATATTGTGCGACGGAAGCGTCCTACGCAATTACCTAACTTGTTATCTGTTTATTGTAACGAGATTCCGATGCCACGAATGTGAGAATAATCGATATCGTAGTGTGCATCCCTTGACTGGTATCCAGTTCAAAGCCTATTGAATTTTAATGTCTATTGTCATTAAAACTAAGGGCACTCAAATAGCTATCTAATGACATAAATAAATTCCGTTGATATGTTTCGATTTGTTTATATGATCCAATAAAAATTGCTGGCATACTGCAAAAAAAAACTGTTCTCTATAGGTTAGTATTCACGGCCAACTAACAATAGTAAGGACCACGGGCAATAATAATACAATAACAGCGTTCCCCTCTTTCAATCCTCACCGACAGCTGACGGATTTATCTGGGCCGATAATCAGCGTATGCAACCGCTATAGTGATAAGAATGCTAATAGATATGGCAAGTACAAAATAAATTTATTATGGCAAGTAGAAAATATAAATATATAAGCTTTTAAACCTTGCATAAAAATGATAGTAACCGTTATTCGATTTTCACTGAGGTTATTGTATTCCTTACGTGGATCATCGTACACCCAAGCACAAGTTTTACCAAGTGATTTTTTGTACTAGCCGTACAAAAATAAACAATTAAATAAAGAAATACAACATACAAATAAAAAATAGTAACAAGAATACCTCAGCAAGACTTTTGATAACTAAGGAAATTTTTCATAAAAAATCATCGAGAAGCCAAAAAGCATAGGTCACATGATGTTAAGTGATGATCGCCGCCCATGACCATCTATTACACTTTCCTTGAAGGTCTCCATCTCGTAACGGCAACTCGTTACGAAGCTGATTTCACAGAACGGTTTAACATGTAAGAATATACGGGAAAAGTGGCATGTAATTCAGGGGACAGAATAAATAAAATTAATTCCTCGGAATAATTCCTATGCGATAAAGGTGGAATGAATCAATGAGTAAAATTTAATGCTACACAATATATCATAAACAAAATATACATTTGGTTTAAAATACTAGACTTAAGTCTAATCTTAAATAATCCTCGACCTGTGTGATGTTTTAGAATTCTCAGCAAATGCTAACGGAATGCAATAGTTTGTAACAAAAGTGAATCGGATAATTTTAGATCGATTACGTATGGATTCCGATATGACTTCCTGTTCCATAAATTAACACGATGTACGTAGGGTACAAATTTAGTTGGAACTATTTTCTAATTATAATTTACAAGTGAGTGTAAGCAATTCGCGTAGGAGTGAGGACAGGGCCGAAAATAAACCGCGTTGGCAGCGCTCCGCCTGCAATATTTCCACCGACGACTTGATACGACTTCACTGCCAGTCCGAGCCCGTCAAATCGGCCTGTCAACATTTTTTTCCGAAAATAAATCGAAGCTATCTTCTTACTTGTAATACGGTTCCGACAATTCTTTCATTTTTTTTTCTTCTTCAATTTACGTAATTAGTATAGTTCATTATGTAGCAGACAGATGCAAGAAAGTCGATTCTTAAGGTATGGCCACATAAGTCGCAGGTCTTTAGACTACGTCGAAAACAAATCCCGTAGATATAATTATACGAGGCCTCAAATCCCCTGGTCGGCTGTAGTCTGTCAAACCATCAAGCTATCACCAAAACCGCCATGCATTGTGATGGAAGGTGGTTTATCAGTTGGACAAAACTGTATAGATATACATGTTCTTGTATACATTATATTTCACTTGTAAGTATAAACCCGAAGGTGTGATTCTAAATAATGCAAAAGCAAATTAAAGCATAACTGAGCTAGAAGACAAATGGTCCATGTTAATGGTATGTAGCACTATCGAGATAACGCGAAGTTGACAACGCGTTGCAGGCGCTCTTGGGCGAGACGGGTGGGCGTCGACTATCTCTCTACCACGGTGTTTTGAAACAATAACATCAGAGAATAACGAGCGAGTTGATAAGCATGGAATGTACCGACATTTTGTAACACTTTTATCCTTCCATTGTTAAAATCATACGGTGAAATAATGCAAATTTATAACTTTGGAAGTACTCACCTGAAGTTGAGTTATAATTTGCAAATAAGTTATAGCCTATATATACGCATATATAGGCTGTAACTGGCTGGTTGGTCTGCCCAACTGTGGGAAGCCTGTCCCACAGTTGAGCATGGCCCTTCTCTGAAAAGAGAGCATAAGAGCATAGTCCACCACGCGGCCCGGTGGATTGGCGGACTTCAAATGTCTAAGAAAACTTTCTAACACATTCGGTTTCTTTACGATCTTTTCCTTCACCGTCGAGAGCGTGGCCGAGAGTAGCCATCAGAAGGGTACGAAGTACAAAAAAATCACTCGCTAAAAAATTGTGACCGGTTTATATAGGTAAGCTTGGTGAAACACGGACTTCGAACACTACTTTTGTCTACCCCGTTAGGGTTAAAATGACGTGAGAGCTTATTATTATTATCTATACAAATCAATAAAATTGCAGTGTCTGTTATATTAAATTAACCGCTTTTAAATATATATACGGTACATATACCACACTAGCATTTTTAACATTTTTGGTCTCTGTGTCTGTTTGTTCCATTTATTCTCTGGAACGGCTGTACCAATTTTGACGAGACTTTTTCTAGCAGACAGCTGATCTAATAAGGAGTATTTTTATTTTCGAAAAAATAAATGAATAGTTTTTAATCGCGGGTAACAACGAGCAGGTACTTATATTTATGAATGAACTGTAATGTAATTGGGGTATGCGCAATGTAAGACCGTGGGTTCCAACCTACCATTCGACTATTTATGTGAATCGTCTCCTAGCACAATCTTAGGCTTGGTTAAAAAAATATTGTTAGCATTAATTTTTATACTTTCTAAGCTTTATACCTATACATTGATTCTATACATGAACTTGCGTTCTAGCTTAGTTATGCCTTAATTTGTTATCGCCTTATTTATACAAAAAAATATTGAATCTGTAGTTCAAATAGCAATCTTGTGCATTAAAGACAATTAAAGTTTTTTCATTCATAAATATCTTAGAAGTAATTATAATTAATGAGACAATTACAATGTATGTGTTTAATTTAGATAAGTTTTTTTGTACTAATTGTTCGAAAACCTTAATTGCTAGACTTAAGATAAGTATGCATATATTTAACTGTTTTAAAAAGATTCTTTATCTTCTTAGCGTTCGACAAATCTTGTAGATTATCTATGCTAGTTTCTACTCCTGCTAGAGAAGGATCTATAATAATTGAATGCGTCTATAGTTCAGTCGGACGGCGCACGCCGGAACCGGTCCACTTAAAATAATTCTATTGACGTGGGCAAGGGTACCAGAATGCCTGCATGTTTGTTGATCGTCGACGCCTTGTCGTTTGTGGTTTTTAGTGGAAACACAATAAGGAAAACGGACATATGAAATGAGAAAATTAACAATGAGGTGTAGGATTTTTTTTAACTGACTTCAAAAAAGGAAGTTCTCATTTTCCGATTTGATTTTGATGATTCTTTCGACTAATGCGAAAATTGTATATTTATTATTTCTGTGATGTATTTTTTCTTAATTGTTGCGTAATAAAGTACATTCATTAATTCATTCATTATTATTTGAACGCTGGTGCTTCCCATGTAGGTTTCAGTTGTTTTAAAAGAATGCAGTTCAATGCAGGGTAAATCGATTACCTCAACTGTTCCTCAACGATCGTTCTTTGATATTGAGATGTCATGTTTTTCGTATACTCGTAAATAAGTGATAGCCTAGGGGTTGTGTTCAGCCCTGTAGTTCTGGGCTCTCAAGAATAAGACTACGGTATCCCCTGCCTGTCGTATAAGGCGACTAAAAGGGGCCTCGGGTTCACTGGGCGACAAGGGCCTTTGTCGCCCGCTAAGGTGGACCCGGGAAGAAGGCGACATCGGCTGGCCCGTGTAGCCTTGCACTGTGAAGGCACAGAGGGAGGGGGGGAGATTACTCCCTAACCCCCTGTGCCTCCGTGACGTGCTCTCCATGAGCACAGTGCAGAGGGGCTCCGATGCGTTCTACTGGAGATCCCGGAGCCCCTCGTCATGCACCGAGGAAAGGGCCACCGGGGAGGTTTTAGTGGGTAAAAACCCCACATAAACGCCGCCTTCCCCCCAGAAGTCGGGGTATCTTTTTGAAGATTTCCTCCCCGTTAACAAAAAAAAAGGGGTTACGTGTTAGATTTATCATCTGATGGGCAGGGCTTCAAAATGGAGAGACTTTATACCATTTTCACTCGATATTCGGTTTCTATAGGAGAAAACAAAATCACTTCCTAAAATTTATTAATAGGCTTAGTGAAGTTCGGATATCGCTATATCTATCTACACTACTATGGTTAAAAGGTTGCGAGAGCTTATTTTCGTCAATATTTGATTAAGTTATAATTTGCCAAATGCTCTTTTCAAGTGCGAGGCTTTTTAAATAGCTCAAATACCTTAGTAAAGGAATTCGAAGGTCCCATATAAAATGAAGTTTATTACCAGAATTGGTTTAGTTACGTAATATTACAAAACTTGTTTGCCCACACGTCTGCGTGCCTTAATTTAAATATACTTTCTATTTTAGATAATATCCAATATTTGTTTTTCTTTAAAAGTTGAATTCCAACGTTCGAAATTTACATACCCGGTTGGATAAATATATAATACAGTATTTATTTACATTATTTAGCTTGTATGCTGTTAAAGCCTTAGATAGCGACCAGAGATGCTTGCATTTTAACTCTATAGCTTGTAGTTAACTAGTCCAGTAGTATTTTTTTTATGACGAACTACACAGATTGGCCAGAGAAGCTGGCCTTGACTGCTTCATCGGATTGAGAGGTGGCATAGTTCTTAGGTCGCTTAGCCTGAACCTCTATCGCTAGTAACTCGACACAAGGGTCCCCCCGGTGTTACGTTATGTTACGCCTAAGCATTCCGATCCGAGGGCGCCCGAGAGGGCCGAACCACGACTCGGTCGGTAGCTATTTCACGGATAATCTAAAGGACATTCTAAAAAATAAACTAACTTTGAGTGCCACTTCGGGATATCCAGTAGTATGACTGATTTTTGTTTAAGGCAAAGAGCAGAGAAACCTGGCACCTAATGTTAAGTAATCACACTCGCTGATTAACGTCTGTAAAGCTGCAAGAATTGCTTGCCGACTTTTAAGTCAACTCTTTCCTTTAATTCCCATAAGACATATAAGTTAAAAATAGAAATAAAAAAATACAGATGAATTGAGAACCTCTTTTGAAGTCGGTTAAAATGTAAACGATAGTATACTTTGGGATATACAAAGGAATTACTAACTATGTTGTGCATTCAACGGATAAATCACTAAATAGAAGCCATATACAAAGCCGTTTGAGTTACGCAATTACATCAGGTATTACTTTGAATTGCGCAGACATTTTAGTAAACATTTAACAGCTAGAACGTTTCAAATTTTCGACAGCCTTTGATTAAACTTGTTTATGTGTTAAAAATATACCTTTTGTATTAGGTCTCTAATAAAGAGTTATTTTTTTACGAAACAATAAATTCAGTTTTTTTTTGATAATTCCTTTTTTAGTTAGTTATAGTTGCATAAGGTCAATTTAGATAAATTATACCTAGCGCTCTAAAACACCTGTCAAATTAGGCCCCAAATCTGCTTAACCAATTGCGTCAAAGTGAAGTTTAGTTGTGCAACTACGGCTTTCCAATAGTGCAATGGTACTCCAATATTGTTTCAATTATGGCTCTATGTAATTACATCTTCCAAATATGACACTACATTTCAATCAAATAAATAATGTCAACTAAAAAAAACATTCAATTCAAAATTCATATTAAAAACATTTACGATTATGTTTGACACAACGTTAGTTGAATTGTAATAACCCGAGTACGATCGCCGGTGCACCACCAATAAATTTGTTGTTGCAATTTATGTGCTGACTTACCACGCCCTCGGCGGTGAAGGAAAACATCGAAAGGAAACATCCTAGAATTTTTTTCTAAGACATGTGAAGTCTGCCAATTTTTACTAGGGCTGCATGTCGTACTATGCCCTTATACTCTATTAACAGAGAAGGGCTTTGCCAGGCGGTGGGACATATATGAAGGCTGTAACTTTAAGTAAGGTTGGTTTCAAAGTAATATGTAATTGACAAATAGCGCACTTCCCGAGTCAGAGTCAGTACCGTGAAAATTGCAAAAAATATTCAAGGCAACAACGGAAATCAAAAAATTGAGGAATTTTGAAATTACGAAAAATAACAATAAAACAACGCTTCACTCTCATGTTATTTCGATTAAATCGTTATTTCAATCATCATCTTTGATCCTAGCCTTGACATTTATTACTTTAGATATAAAATTGGAAGCCATGAATAATGAGTGATAAATTATTTTCACCAACTTTTATCACATCTAATGCAAATTATGGTTTTGTAAGGAATTTATTAATCGCGACTTGTATCAGCCCGGCTGGGAGCTGGTTTTTGAACTGGTGCCAAAGTTAGCCAACAACGACGAGGAAAAAATAGACATGTCACTTGTTACATAACTGATTACGCTTCACTGAAAAATGAACAAGTGTCTATGACATGTTCGGCGAGCTATAAAAAGGATGACTTTTAATTTGAAACTATAACAATTATGTACAATTGCTGCATTTATCTCTCAGAAAGCGTAATAAATTATTTAAAATACAAAAACTACATGTTACATTTAATAACTGGCCACAAATACTTTTTGAAAGAGCTGCATGACGAAATGACGACGATGAGTGTGGGTGTCGGATGTTTTCGTTCCAAATTTAAATAAAAATACAATAAATACATTTTTTTTGAATTACTTACAATCTAGATAATCATCAAAACTAAGCTTAACCTTGTGCTAGGAAATGGTTCACGTCAATAGTCACATGGTGGTTTTGAACCTGCGACCCTACGTTTCGCAACCGTACCCCGAATTATTAGGCTATTGACCTCATAAATACACTGCTTGATAATAATATTACTCTTATTTTATTATTTAATTTTTGCCTTAAAGTCTGGCAAGTATTTTGAATAAAACCAATCTAACTGCATCGTTAATTTTCAAAACGATTTTATCGTATTAAGTCAATTTGCTATAATTATACATGTTTGGTAAGTTTATTGGTAATTGTATTTAATGTTCAGAATTTTCCATTATGTTTTCATTAGCTGCATTCCTTGGATGTCATTTCTGACCTAGCTTTGTTATAATGATTCTTTGTCATCTATTCATTTAAATACTTCGAGCCACGGATGTATGACTGAAAGATATTCATTGATTTGCGTAACTGTTCATCTTTCAAACATTTGATAAAAACACTGTTAAACTAATAAATGAAGGTTGATAGGTATTTTCTGATTTTTGGCTTAAGATCTAACCGTGATCTGGTTATTATTTGACGAGTTAAGTTTTATCCCTTTTAAATCAGGCGGCTGTGTATCGAATTTTATGTAACAATTTTTTTTAAAAGTTATATATATATATATATTAATAGTTGACAATTCTCTAGCAAAGACCACCAACCAATCTGCCACCGTGATATAAATAAGTTTTTTATTAAATATCAACTACCACGTCATAAAATTGATATGAATGCAGTGTGAGAGTGTATAACGTACTAGCAAAAGTGGACGGTGTTGGAGGGAAGATATAGTCTTATACCAATAATTTTCTAAAAGACTGAAAAGGGGGCAGGTGGTTGTCCTTTAAAATCAATGAAAATTTTCCTTGATTTTTTTCTGTAAAAGTAATTATGGTTAAAGTATTATATGGTACAATTATAGTATCAAAATCGTACCATAAAGTTTTAACGTCGTGTTCGTTTTAATGCTCATGTAACTTACGGCTAGAAAGTTTCGGAATGCGTCCCAAGGGTGTCGTGAATGTCTTAGGATAGACTATAGAAGCCCTATAAGGTAGAATTTCTTTCCAAGTACATTTCATTCTTACAATACGTGTTTTATTGTAATAATAACACCCTCTTTACGGCGTTCGCATTGAGATCTATAACATCGATTTTAAAAGTAATTCAATGCGTTCCATATATGCGTGCTCTTTGTCGTATTTATGTAATGTTAAAGCAGAAAATAAAACACTAGAGAAAGAAGGCCTTTGAATGTCACCTTCTCTTCGCTAGTAGAGTAATACGGTTAAGACCCAGGGTCACATTTAGAGAGAGGCGCATCCGGGGCCACAGCCCCGGGGTCTCCAAGAGAGGGGACCCCACAATAGAGGCTTCATTAACCATTAAAATTATTTTTATATAATTCTTTTTTAATTTAAATAAACGTTTGAAAAAAACTAATACTTGGGTTCACAATAAATTGTTTAATTAAAATTTCGACTACATATTGCTAATTTTATTTCATAAATAATTTGTGGCCAAGGGATCTCTACTCGTTTTTATGCCCCGGGGCACCAAAACTCTATATACGGCCCGGTTAAGTGTGTATCTATTGAGACTTGTTATTTATTTATCTAAAGTTAAAAGAAATTTCATATACAAAGGTAAAAAATAACTTATCGGTATCTTGTTTCACTCAGCTTTCTCTATTCAAGTCCAACTGGATTTATAAAGTACCGATATAAAATTTTCAAATTAAAAAAAAATATAATCTTATTTATTCCAGTTAGTAGTTTATTTGAAAATATAACGACATGTCAGCCTTATCGTATATCCTTTCGTATGGCCTCTTTTTTTTTTTTTTTTAAAGAAAGCTAAAATATTTCCTTATTAACCATTCCAATCTAAGCTTAACCTTGTGCTAGGAGATCGTTCACGTCAATAGGCAAATGGTGGATTCGAACCTACGACCTTACGATTCGCCGACCGTACCCTAATTCTTATAACTTTAATATACAACAAACATCTCGCTATGTCTGACATATTGAACCTAATATGCTTGAAAAAGTTATCCCTGTCTACCCTACTGGTTAAAAGGATATGGGAGCTTATATAATTATTTTAAAAAGGACAATTATTTCCTCGTTACCAAAACAGTTGTCGTCGTTGATTATAGAGGGATAAACATAGTGTGCTACTGACCTCCTTGCGGAAGGCACTCCGGCCGGATGGTGTGTTAGTGAGACTGGTCGGGTGGGTTCTTCGCGCAGACGCATCTTAGCGCGGCCGCGACATTGAACCGTCATACGCGATCGGGCAATGCACCGTGTCGGAGGCTCTTTGTTTATATTGACTTTGTATCCTTCGAGATTTCAAGCCATAGAACTCTGTGTACAAGCCCCTTAATTATCGACCTAGCTTAATGCACTTTTTATGCTAAAGTAATCGCATCTAGGTAGGCATAGCTTACAAGGATAGATTGCACACTACTACAATAATTTTAGTGCGTAATTACATATATGTTTGAAGGTTTAAATTATCCGTACTTTATAAAATAAATTTATTGAATAATTTAAGAGAAAATACACATAATTTTTTTACATATTCAGTACTAACAATAAATGAAATAATTCGATATAATCGTAATGGGCTATGTTGAATTTTTATATTTTAAAATATAAGATTTTGATTTAAAAAAATATTGTTAATGTCAAAGTAAATAATTAAAAATTCAGGCGAAGAATTTGAATATTTGTCAATAAAATCAATGACATTTCCTACACAATTAAATATCCATTTAGTTTTCGAAACTTGTTAATGACATTCCACCTGGGTCGAGTTCTCGAGGTGCGTCAGCGTATTCGTCACAGCATGCAAATGAAGTAACAGACTAATGCATGTTCCATCGACACATGAAGCTGATTCTACTAGATTTCCTGAAATATGGGTTCTACAGTGACGCAAAGACGGACGCCCGCGCTTTCAGCGGCGCCTGCGCCGGACCCATTTTAGGACATGACTAACGGAAATTCGACTCCTCTCTCTCTGGCCCGCTCACTCCCGTGGGATGCGGCGCGCTCCCATCTCGCTCACTCCTAAAGCTCCAAGAAATCTTTTAATAGTGCCCACGGCCGCGATCTACTTTCAACTAGCGGCGGGAAATGTGCAATATCGATTTTAAATTGACTAGAACTCGCGCGTTTTAGTACAACAAATAATAAAAATCAAATAAGAACTTATGGTAATGCGATGAAAAAACAATATAAACAGAACTATTCTGGAAAAAAATAAATAACTAAATTCATTCACCGTTATATTCGATTTCATGTTTTTATTTATTTAATTATTTAAGTATTTATCTGTGTATCGTAAATGGATAATAATGTAATTTATTAAATTTTACAACAGTGAGAAGTTCACCATTTACGTAATTTTATTAGTTAAAAAAACTGTACACAGGAAAAATGTTTAGGAACGTGAGTCACGACAACGATAAGGTTAATATTGCCTTTATTTTTTTATCTCGAATGCAAATTTTGTTCAGCGCACGGAGCAATCGTCTACCTACCCATCATATGGTTTGTCAACTTAGCGATCAAACTGACCTTTTTCTGTTGTTTCTCCCATGCCGGGTCTAGGAGACCCTCACGCTCCCACTCCTCTTCTTGTTCCATGTACCCATCCCCGTACACCCCGTCATAGTTATTTGTTATCACCCCGTTGTCCATCATCATGGTCACCGCACTGACCGTCGAATTCGATGTTCGTTCGAGCCTATGACCGCGAACTCGAGTGTGTTAGTTCGCACCGCGCACTGCAACAAGCAGCCGGCCACACGCCCGCTGCAAGAAGACTGGCGCGCGAGCGCTCCCCGCGGCAGCGTGCGGAACTTCACGCACCTTGCGTTCCGTTGAACGTTTCTAACTGTCAAACGTCAAAGCAGGAGAACTACATATTTTTTATCTATGGTAACTGTACGTTCGGTCATATAGAAGTCTGTGTCTCAGGATACGACATAAATAAACGTTAGGTATTGATATGGGAATTGGGAAATCAACTTTTTGTCTTGGCATTGGAGTATTGTATGCTACACGAGTGTGCATATCATTTAGTTGTAAATTTATTACTATACGATATAACAATTGTCAGTATTTTAAAATTTCTGGCAATATGAAATGTTTTCAAACACTGTTTTTTGTACATTCTTAGGGCGACGAGAAAAACGAGATGTTTATTTGATTGTAATAGACGATCAGTCTACAATAACCCAACCTCTTCAAAAACAAAATTCTGCGTAACATCGAGTATGCACTGATTGCCTTGAAACGAGTACATACAAAAATTACAATTAATGAAATGATTATTGCTATTCAGGTATTAATTGTTAACGTTTAGTGATATTGTTATTTGAAAATGTTATATAAATACATAGTTATAGGTATAGTTATCCATAGATGCATTGGCAAAATGTTAAGTGAATAAATGCGTGATTTATAAACGGCATATTTTTGCGTTTACAGTGCAAAATTATTAGTATTTTTGTTATTTCTATAGTTTATTTTTGTTATCAATCATTCTATTGTCATTATTATTGCAAGAAACATTAACGGGGCCAGTACAAAGCATTTCTATTAGTAGTCCTTTGCATAGCAATTAATTGTTGTGATTTGCTTCAGTATTATAGTCCTTCAAATAAAAGTCAGAGTCGTCGACAAACACGTACTTCTTTTAATTTAAGAAATAAGTGAAGTGTGAAAAAACTAAAAGCTCTAGCTATGTCGGGGCATTTACCTAAAATTCCATGATAATTGAATGATAAACTTTATTCTCGTTTCTACACTTGGTAACTTCAATAGATAAAATAAAGTTTTAGTTATATGAGATAGCGGTACGACAGCTCTTTTTACAACAAGGTCAAATAAAAATGAAACAATGATAAAAATACACAAAAACGTTTATTCACCACATAAATTTCATTGAATAATAATCTTGCCATACGCAAAATAACAGTTATATTTTATAATTTTCTTGATATTTCATGTCTGAAGATACCACATTTAACGCACTTATAGCAGCATACACGATCACAGGAAGGTTAAAATTTTGGAATAGAAAAGTTATTAACCATTTAAGAGCTTGACACATATTTGGTGTTACTACACATTTAACCTAATAGAAATACATATATGAGTATTGCACAACTGATAAGGTAACTACTATACTCACAAGCAATACAGACGGCGGTGGTTTCATGGTCACTGAATAATCTGTTACAAATCGGCTCCTTAGTTATTACTGTAAAATATACGAAGTATAATTTCTCCATGCATTGAGCAAATACATTAAATTAAGTCTCAAAAACCCATTCATCATTCAACATTGGAAGAATTTTCTTTCACAATATATCTTCACAAGTATAAAACTTTAAAGATATTTTAAATTTCTCATTTTATTTGCCAGAATTTTAGAAATGTTAGGCTTATTTTCAATATACCTATTTAGAAAGTTAATTTTGTTTTGTGACCCGTTCCGTACTCTCATGTATATATAATATATATTTTAAAAGGTTTCCACATCTATATACTTAAATTACTTTATTTTTAAATACTATTTAGAAAATGTCTAAAGAACCTATATTTATAAGTAATAAGGAAATGTAGTTTAAATAAATTTAGCGGGTATAAAAGTAGAAAGCTATAACAAGAGATAAAAAAAGTTTAAAATTTCTTGCATTTTAACTATGGAACATAGAGGTAAGGAGAACAGTCTTATATGAGGAGAAAGTTCAGTATATATTTAAATAGAATCGGTAAATAACCGTCCAAAAACCTAAAAGAATTTCGCTAGCGGACAGATGGAATGATAAAAATGTTAAACAGTACAAAAATGTTAAAATGTGCCGAAATGAAATATTTTACATTTTTAAACGACTTAAATAATTACGGAAATGTCAGTGTACAGAAGTCCAAACACAGACTGATTTAAAAATGATATGAAAATATAGCTCAAAAATTGTGTTTAGTTTGTGATTTAATTTTTGTGGATGATTAATAGTATAAAAGCATTAACTTTATTTTTAAAATTTATTCTTATTTAAATTTTCTTTTTTTTTCTTTAATTCAATTCTCATTTTTCTTTTATTTCCTTCGCATTCACGGCGATATTAAAATTCAACCTTGAGCGATAGTACCGCTGTTCTAACTTATCTGCCTTTTGACGGAATTTTTCATAAACTGAGACGATTCTCCTTTCCTCTATCCTCTGTAATAATACCCAATAAATCACATTTTATATGTTTGCATATGTCTTACAATTGTTACAAGCATATTTTAAAAAAAAGTTTGTTAAAACATATCTCTAAATAATTTGATTTCTATTCGTAATTTGATTTTAATAATTAGATAACAGAATTTTGTATTTGTATTAAAAAATAGACCGAATAAAAATCGAGGACAGAGTTTTAAGACAAACATAAATTATAGGTCTGCTTAAATGACTTAAGCTCAATATAAATTAAAAAAAATGAAATAAATTGGGATTATGGTTTTTGAAGTGTAATTTCGGTATGAAGATTAAATTCTGAATAGTGAAAATTAGGTCTTTGATATCCACACCAAACAAATCGGGCAGAAACAGAAAGTATGTTAATGGCCATAGAGAAATTGCTAAATTTTGATGGCCATTGTAAATTTCTTTTGTCTTTATTTTTGTGTTTTGTAATATTTTCGTTGGCTTAAAGGTCTTGTAACCAAGCCATAAATTCCAAAAAAAAAAATTCGTTTTTGATTTTTTAATCACTTATTATGAAATCAGTACGTTTCCCTTTTCAACGTCAAATTGGAGGACGACGTATGACACTCGACGTTCTTTTGTACTGTCTTACGATATTTGTGATATATTTATAAATTGTTTTATGATACAGACATGTTTTATATCCTTTATTTGACGTTGTTAGCTCTAACGCTTCAAGAACTTTATGGGGTTTAAAAATGTAACTTAAGTCGAGACAAGGGAGATACAAGCGTTCATTTTTTGTGTTGGCTTTCAACATAGCATTATAGATTAAAAAACAGTAACGATATTAATTTGGTTATATTTTTATATAAATTTTAATATATCTGGTTTAAAATATGAAAGGAGTAATTGGAATACATAACGGTTATAAAAATAAATTATAAATATCATACGGCGTAAAAAATATTAAAAATAAACAATTGTACTAACCGCACCCACTAAGAAATATTAAATATTGTGGATTTTAAAAGACATACAGACAAGATAGTTTCTTTCAAGTTTTCTAACATATATAAGGTATAAGAAACTTTATTCTTCCATAAGACATTTATAAAAGAAACACAAGTACTTATCACTACATAGTACACTTTATCTACTGTAAAAACGTTTCGCAAACAAGAGTTGAGTAAACATACATTTTATGGCTACAAAAAATGTTCTAAATTATACAACATACACATTTTTTTCGATTTTTTTTTATTATTTTATTATTTTTTAGTTGAAACATTAATCATTTATTAAGTTATAAGGTTATTTTATTTTATATAACTAACATTTAGAATTCGCTTATGATAACTGTAGTCAGTCACTTTATTGAAAACATTGACTTAAATTGTCCTATATAAATATTCTGGGGCTTGTTTCAATAGACGAATGTATCTATGAAAAAATAATTTTAAATATTTCTACAAATAGATCAACAAATATGATAGTATGGAAATTTTAAAATGATATAGTAAATAAAATATAATCTGTGACGTTTTCTTTACTACCTTTGATAGATTATAAATAGTATATTAAACTCTTTTAGTCCCGACTATATTTGTGAAAGTGTATATAGAAACGTGTGATATAATATGACCCATCTTAAATGGGACATAATCAAAATATCTGTATATAATCCCCAGGTTATAATTACTTTTGTTACAGCTGGATCACAGAAAGGGAAAAATGTTCGTACTTGCTATAATATAGTAGTATAAACAGCTACAGGTTAACAGTATCATATCGCCAGACTAAGTACACGTTATCGCAAATTTTCGGTACCAAAAATAGAGATGATTATACTGAACACGTCTAGCTAAATGTAAAAAATATAGGTATCAATGAACAACAACAAGGGTTTGGTATCCGAGAAGTGTACAAATATTTCTCGCACCTCTACTTTAGGTACATATATAACAATAATACTTTTAGAAGGCGTCGATCAACACACTTCAACACGAAGAGAACTCAATCCGACCTCTCTTCACAATTTGTTTAACACTCCGAAAAATCGCAGCATCAAATTTAAATGCCGTAGTCGAAACTTTCGAATTCGGAGAATCGAGAATCTTGTTTCTGTAGTCTCTGCTGACATGCTTCAATGTAGCTGTCCTGGATTCTATACATGCCCGAGTTCGCCTGGTACATCAACGTTTCCAGTATACGTTCATTCTTTATCGCCTTCGACGGGAGTACCACCTTGATCAATTCCTGTGGTGAAATCCTATAAAGCTTAAGGTCTCTAGCTAACCTCTCCATAATGGTTTTAAATTCATTTTTAGCGTCAGTCTTATTTGCGGATTTAGATTTGATTTTGTTCCTAGCCCAACTTAGCATCGCTTCAAACTTCCTCACCTCTGGCACCTCGAGGTTTCGGCACATGATCATTTGCACCATGGATTCGGACAGATTAAGGAATTCCGATGTTTGGAACAAAGCGTAAGCTCTCTGTTCAATAAACGCCAAAATCATGTTGACCAATTCCGAGGCTGATGTATAACGCCAATAGTAATTCTCTAAAGAAATCAGCATCGTGCAAACCTAAAACAATAACACGATATTGTAAAAATCCTGGAATTTAACAAGAGTTTGATGCTTTCTTTTTTTTCTGAAAAGAAAGCTAGCAATATTCCTTTTTTTTCTCAGAAATATTACTAACAATCTTGTTAACAATTCCAACTAAGCTTAAGCTTGTGCTAGGACATGGTTCACGGCAAAAGTTGAATGGTGGATTCGAACCCACGACCTTACGATTCGCAGGCCGTACCCTTAACCGTTAGTGTATTGACAATTCAAATAAATAATTAATGAACTATGTCTATAGACATAGAGAATAACGACTGGGCAAAGTGGACTATGACTACATACTAAGTGTACTGGGCAAAGAAGACTGTGCAGGAAAGCGGACCCTGGTAGTAGGCCGGAAATCGCTAGGTAGAAGAAAAATACGCTGTATTCCGTGTACCCATACAAGTTTTATTGTCAAGTACACTGTCAAACTTGTTCAGAGTCGGAAAATTTCGTATATAAATTCAAATTTAAACTCACCACTTCAATCCTCAAAAACTGTTTAGCGTGATGGAAGCAAGCTTGCAGAAGTTCTGGCAAGTCATAATGTTCAGCCGCACAGATAAGACCAGGTATGGAGGCACATGTCAGTGGGCAACTGCCGGTATGCAGATAATCCAACAATATACGGAACGTTTCCGGATCGAATTCTATTATAGAGAACTGTAAAAAGAAAATTAACGTATATTAAAAGTATAATAACAATTATCTTAACTGATAACAATTGTGATACAGTAAAAAACATAATATCCTGTTTTCTAAACTAGGAAAATCTGTTTTTATCCGCTTACATTGACTTAAAAGTGTGTATATTTTATAGGAACAGGGGCAAACTAGCTATATCTGATCTTAAGTGATCAACGTCGCCCATTAACATCCACAACATCGAAGGAGCTGCAGGTGCATTGTCGATGAGTAGGCTCCTCACATCGTATAAGTCGGAAACACCGCTGGTAACAGTTGATTCCATAGGTTGATAGTCCGTGGAAGAATACGCGAGAAACGTATATTATAATTCCAGCGAGATGTGTGGTAATGAAAATCGGCAGCTGGGATGATTCCGACCAACTCCTCACATCACAGTATATATGTGTATCTGTCTATCAACATAACCACAATTAAAAAAATATATATGTTTTAGATATATTTTAATGTAAATTTTTTCAGAGCTGTGGTAGCTGTGTCCGGGCGGCCACCTCCAGTTGCATAGTACGCTAGCAACCCACCACTGATGATGATTCACCACGCGCTCGGCGGTGATGGAAGACATCGTGAGTAAACCTACATGTCTTAGAAAATTTTTCTATGACACGTGAAGTCTGCCAATTCGCACTAGGTGTGCGTAGCGGACTATACCCTTATACTCTCTTTACAGAGAAGGCCTGTGCCCAGCAGTGGACTTGTATAAAGGCTGTAAATTTAACTTTAACTTTATATGTTTTTAACTGTAACTAAATAGATGGATATGGCGATGATAGAAACGGTACTAGTACAATATTGCCATATGGAGGGGAAAATATTACCTCAGTCTGTGCTAGCTTGGCGCGGTCAACTTTTTGTGCGTCGGCGCATACCGACAGTCTTGGCACTGCGAGCGATGCATTCTTTTCTTTCTCCTTATCTTTACTTTCTTTATCTGCAAACAAAAATTAAGGGTGTGACTTGAAGTGAAAAATTACTTTTGTTTGTATAATACATTGTTATATTATCACATTGGATAAAACTACTCCTTTAATGTCTATAGTATATGAAGAAGTTTTGAAAAACTATTTATATCAGTAAGGCGTGAGGGCTTTTTTATATTAAAATTTACATAGAAATAAACTACCTGCTGAAATTAGGTAATAATCTTTATTCGTCTACGCAAGCTGTATTAACCTATAATCTGTGTATACATTAGATTAAGGCCCGTAGCTTCTTTTTCTTCTGTCTAGCGATTTCCCGGCCTACGACCAGGGTCCGCTTTCCTGCTTAATCTACTCCACATTACCCGGTCTTCGGCATCCTCCTTTGTTAGGTGGTTCCCTAATATATCCGCCTTCACAACGTCCAGCCAGCCATTCTTGGGCCTGCCCTGGGATCTTGGCCATTAAGGCCCTTATCTACTTTTAATTATAAATAAATAACAACAATTTATAGTGTTGGTTGTAGAAAAAGTCATGGCTGCGGAACATAAGAGAGTGGACTGTTTCGCCTCGCAAGAGACAGAAAGAGATATGGTAAACTGACTGCTAACATTCGCTAGTCGGAGGGGCTTTTTAAGAATAAGAAGAACTATAATAATAAGTAAGCTAGAAATAAGCTTGGTTAAAAGTCAACTCCATTCCTGTCTTCATCTACCCTGCTAAAAAGTGTTAAAATAACCTGCTTTATAACTCTTATTTTAACACTGAATTTTCAACAAATCCACGAATATTGATAAAACTGTAGTAGTAACTCAGAAAGAAAGAATTTCGATTCGATGTAATTTATTATATCAAAGAATTCCAACATACGTTACACTAAAAGTGTGCTTGTTATCTTCGCAACATAACACCGTCGTCATTTCGCGCATCCTTCATTCGTTGCAATGGAAGCGTGCCAAGAATACGTTATTTTTTTTAAATAGTTTACCACCACTTCCGAAGACACATGACCTTATTATCATTTGTTCGAAATTCACTGTGACCTTACTTCCTATTTTACCGTGTTGAAAGATTGACCATAGCATAGTTCTTGAAACAAACGTGAATACAGTTTCTTTGTAGTAGCGTCATACAGAAATTCTACCAAATCAGTTAATAGATTTATTTATGAGACGTATGGTGTATGACTTCTTTTTAGATCAACTAAAGACTAACTACTAAAGTATTATGTACAGTTATTATAGGAAGATTTATGAGTTATGAGCTTAAGAGTTTATGAAATTGCGTGACAAGATAAAAGTTTGGCTTTAAATAGAGTCTAGTGACAAGAGTAGAGAAACGCATGCTTCTGTGGTTAAATGGAAAGGAAGAACCTTTTTTTTTGTTAGCGGGTAGGAAATCTTCAAAAAGATACCCCGCCTTCTAGGGGAAGGCGGCGGTTATGTGGGGTTTTTATCCACTAAAACCTCCCCGGTGGCACTTTGGTGCATGACGATAGGCTCCGGGATCTCACGTGGAACGCACCGGAGCCCCTCTGCACCATGCTCTAGGAGAGCACGTCCCGGGGGGAAACGTACTTGCTTCGGCAGTACATACGAGTATACTAAAATTAGAAAGGAAGAACTTTTTTTTTTGTTGACGGGGAGGAAATCTTCAGAAAGATACAGCCCTGTAGTAAAGGAAGACCCTAACCTAATCTGTTAAGAAGACGGTAAAAAAAAAGCAAATGTGGCGTCGGTATAGAACGTCCTAAGCGAATTTATAATAGTGTTTTTTTCTATGATGCGGGGTAGATAAAGGTCTATTGTCTATTCTCTTATCATGGAATATTGGTACAAAACTCAGATCATGAGTTTTTCTGTCAAGCGCTTATCCACTAGGCCAGGGGTCGACAACCTTTTAAGTGGGAATAGTCCAAAATCTCAATTTCCTATTTTTTTTTGCAAGAGCGATAAATTCCTTTCTTGCTAACAATAAATAGTAGTTATATAAATAAAGTTAGCGCTAAAGAATCACAGCTTCTCAGCCCCTACTCTTGGTCATACAGAGCGGAATAGGAAGCGAAAATCCAGAAAGGTCACGACCTTGTGGGACCAAGGACGAGAGAGAGACTTACTGGAACAATCCTGGGAGCTGGCCCACTTCTTCTTATCGTCGGCGTTGAGCTGCGAGTGCTGTTTGCGAATGGAGCGCCCCCAGCCGGCCGTAATAGTACCAAGGCGCGAGAACGCTCGCTTGACCATCGGCGAACTTGGCACGCTTTTGGGTCTAGAAATACACATGTTAACAGTTATTAATATTTTCTAACACTTCTCTACATCTGCTAAGTAGTAAACAAAGTACACCGTATTTCAGGATTAAATAGATGTGATTGATACTTCTATGAGAAAAAAGAAACTAGGAAGGCTTTTGATGGATTAATGGCCTTGGAACATCATCAAATATTTTTTACTTTTTAGTTCATACTATCATAAAAGGGACAAACGAGCTTTGGGCTATCGGGCTAAAAGTTAAGTGATGACCGACGCCCAAGATCGCAACACTATGAATTAAAGATGCATTGTCGCCCTTTTTAAAACCGCCTCCCTAATCGGGTGAAATGCTGAAGAATAATATACTACATATATCACATTGGTTTTTGCGTGGTCAATCTACTTCGATCTTATTTTAAAAGCTTGGTTAATACAGTGGTTTAAAACTCCAAAACAGTATATGTTAATTGTAGAATGAAACATTTGTACATAAATAATTACGTATTTCAAACGTGTTTTCATTTACGAACAAAGAATCAAGATCAGTTTTAATCTAGATTTTGCTAGTAACACTTTTGATAAAGCCCTTGTATGAGCCTTGTTAGCTTAGTAGCGGGAGATTGCCTCAACTTGCACAGTACGAGTACCAGTGCCGGTATCGATAAATTTGTTGTTGTAATGTTATGTGCTGATTAACGGTGGAGGAAAACATGGTGAGAAAATCTACTTCAATCCACATAGGACCGCGTCGCGGACTATGCCCCTACTGCTGTACTTCTTACTGCGTACTCTCTTTACAGAGAAAGCCCGTGCCCAGGAGTGGGACATACATATATAAAGGCTGTAATTTGTATAAGATAGACTTTGCTTTCTATTGCATATCAATTTCTTTTTTATTATGGTTGAAAATATGATATTACCTGGGCGATTCAATGTCGGGCACTTGCAGGAAATTGCTGCTTTTCTGCCGAGCTGGTGTCGGAGACAGCAGTGTAGGTGCCGGTCGAGCTAGTAGTTCCGCTACTGGCACTTGAGGTGAGCCGAATCCTGTTTGTATACCGTAAAGCATCTCTTGGAATACTCTGCAAGGAAATGAAATATACGTTGTAATTCACTAAGTACGTATATTTAGGTTCACGGTTCACTCTCTGATGTTACGCAGCCAAGACTTCCTTCTACGACCATTATGATTGCTTACATACTACGTTATAACTTCATAAAGCTTCGTGTACACTTACCGGCTTCTAACGCCCAATATAGCACGGACCCCAATAAACTTGGTCTTCTGTTTGGACTGGCCGACAAGGAACACGACGTCGAAAAGCTGAGCATTTTGCGCTATATTCAGCTCGTTATTTAAGAACACGCGGGTGAAGTCTTTTGCTAGTTGGTCGTAGTCTTCGAACTGATCTCTGACAGAGTCGAGTAGAGGAGACGACGGTCGCATGTGACCTATTGGGCGCCACGAACCTGGAATCAAGATTTAAAATTACTCCGGATTTGAGTGAAGTAAAAACAAAAAACGGAGCTTCAAATCAAATTTACGTTAAAAATTAACGAAAATGGAAACGTCTAACCCTCAATGAATTCTGGGATTAATAGCCCTTTTTATTTGACTACACATTTTAATATCTTCCACGTTGGTGCTGTTCCTGTCCGTAAATTGTTTTTTGCTTTGATTTGATTGATGCCCAGGAGTGAACGGCGCGTATACAATCGTCGCGAGTGTAGACGCGCTAAAAGAAACGTTTATTGCCTAGCAATTTCACTAGCTGTAACGCCTTTCAATTATTGAACTTTTTTTTATTCAAACCATTCTTGGGAAACAAATAAATAAGTAATAAGAAAATAAGCTTTATTCAAAGCTTATTAACAACCGATTCGTGTATGGCTCACGTAAATAGATGAAGATCAATGTAGGGTACTGATTAGCGTTGGATTACTTACCTCTCCTATAAGGTTTAGGTATTTGTCCAGTTTCAGCATGATTCTGCAAATTGGCGACAATATCTTCCAACATCTGGCTCCGAGTCCTTTCCTGCATGCGTGCGAATTTTGGTGCGGAGTAGGATGCACGCTCGCCGTTCACGATCTTCGTTAACAGCCACTCTCTGAATAGTAAGCATAATAAAATTGAAATAACTATATCATGAGACCAGCTTTTTTTTTAAATGAGACCCTAACGTCACAAAAAGAAATGTGAAATCCTCTCCTATTGCGTCCGCGTCAGCCATATCTCCTTGAGACTTAGGTGGAGGACGTAGAAGTCGTTAAACGATATTAACCTTGGACGCCCTTCGAATTATCGTAGGAACATTAAGAAATATTAATTATATTATCAGAACCTAACCAAATTTTCTTCAAACTACCCTTGAAGTAAATCCTTTCTGATAAAAATGAATAATCGAGATCCGTTGGATTGATATTGAATTATTGGTCCTTATGTTGCGCACATGCTTGATGCAAATATAAGACTTAAATAGTTTTCTTATAGATGCCATTGTCCTGGATCAAGTTGAAACATGGCCACACGGGTAGCACCAGCTTTTAAATAAAAAAATAAACATCTAAATCTAAATTTATGAGGTAGCAAACATAAAAAACTAAATAAAAAAACATTATCACGAATTGAGAACTTTCCCTTTTTTAAGTCGGTTGAAATATAATTAGTATAGAATTCAACTCTGTTTCAAAAACGGACGATATCGACCTCTTTTTTCCTAGTATTAGTATGTATAAACAATTACTAATCTACAAATGGTTTTATAAGTTAATTTTAATTTCAAATTTAGTTTTATTTTTACTTTTGTGTTTTATTTTTATCTTAACATTGTCACTCGCCAATTAATTGCTTGCAGTCTACGCCTATAACTGCGATGGCATTAACTTCACAACTTTTCACTGTTCTATGTATTGTTTGTTAAAAATGTTTGTATAGATTATTTGTAAGCAGGTAAGGAGTTCTTTTCATAGACACAAGTGCCAAAAATACGTACCTGAACATAGGGCCCTTGTCAAACACACTCTGCTCCCACAAATAGGGCTTGTAGGCGCCGACCTCATCTCGGGTAACAACAGACACTTCATATCTCGTTGGCCGCCTCTTGATTTTGGCGGATACCCTCACTGCGTGGAAAAATTGAAAAGCTATTAATTGAAGCGCTTGACGGCAAGTAAAACATTTTCCCTTGACTTTTTTATTCATTGTTTTTGTATCCGGGTTTTTTCATCTATCATTAACACATTGAAAAGGTGATTTGTTTAATTTGTAAGAGCTTTGACAGCTTTCGTCACAAAAAAACAATCTAACTTCTTTTCAATACTCACAATTCTGTGTGGCTTCAATCAGTTAGCCTAAAAATCTAGTCAGAAACCTATTTTTCCTTTTACATATAACATATTCACATTCATTTATTACGTCCACAAAACTAAAAACAAAAAAAACACACACAAATAAAAATAAACTATTTACACTGTATTCTAAAATATGCAAACATATTTGAGTACAATATTTATAAAGGGATATAGAATTTTGTGCAATATATTCCTTAAGGTCATATAAACTGTGAATAAGTATATACACGTATGTATTTATGTATATATGTTGTACATGTATTTGTAATGTGCTTGTGTATTTCCTTGATAATTACATTTGCTACCTGGGATTGAGTGCGAGTTTATGTTTTTTTTATGCGTGTAATCTAGCGCTTGACTATGATCCCACCTGGTGTTAAGTGGTGATATCGTCGAAGGATGGTACGCGCTAGTTTAGTAAGTGCCTATTCACTCTACTTTTGAAGGCTTCCACGTCGTACTTGGACGGAAAGACTGAGGCCGGCAACTTATTCCACTCCTTTGCTGTACGCACGATGAACGATGACTCAAATCGTTTCGTTCGATCGCGAAAACTTACTTAGGGTTAAGTTTTACATAGAGGCGTATTAGATGTTACAACAAATGTATATAAATAAGTGTATTTCGAAGACTATTTTCCCTAAATGGATTTCTATATATAGTAATTTGTAATATTTCATATTTCCATTAGCTTATTTTTCTTCGCATTTGACGTTTTACTCCACTACACGTCCGCTCATTTTGCCGCTAAAGTTGGGGAATAATTACCATGTACTTATTATAAGCAATTTTCAAAAGAGAAACTTTGCTATAACTGTCATTACTTTTGTCTCTAAAACGGAAAACGACCGTAAAGTTTTGGGGAATTGTTTGGAAATTACTTTTTGCTGTATTTCGCATTCATTAATTGTGAAATAATACAAATTTCCACCTTCACCATTTTGATGTTAAAAATGTACTGTACTGTACATTTTTTACATTACATTTTGGTTTTCTTATCTTGTATAACTAGCGTGGAATCTGGTTTCGCCGACGGTATTTCTGTGCCGATACGATTTCCGAAGCACCTAGAACGTTGCTTATATCTGTTGCTATCTCTATGTATATGTTGTTTATGTTACTTATGTGTTGGATATCTTGATTATGAAAATTTCTTATGAACACATATTCAGAACTAAGAACGAAGTATGCTCTCGTACTTTTAGCAATAAGCATGGGTACGCGAGCCACCAAAGAGCACACGAGAGGGCAAAAAACCTTAGCCCTACTACCTGAATGAAGTATCCTAATTAAAATGCCTTTCCACTGACACAGTCTGCCTGGACTCCATCATCATCAACATTTCCGGACCCAAGTCCCATATAAAATGAAGAGGGTTCATCGCAGGGCTACCGCAGTGCCAACCGCACGGGTTACGAGTAAAAACATATCGAATTAATCGTTAAACACAATTACTCTTGTATTTCCGAAGTGTAGTAGTTATTTTAAGAAACTCTGGTGCCTATTCTGGTCAAATATGGTCGGACGGTGCTGCAGGGCTGGGTTTATCACCCAGAAGTACTGGCCGCGCTACGGTTGCGGACGCCTGACAATTACGTGTACATGCGCCTAACTTGTCCAGGAACTCTCCGCTGTCGCATGCGGTTGGGTTTGTTAATACCATCTCACTGCACATAGATATATTTTGTTGCACTCAGTCGGTCTTTATCGAAACTGCCTACAAATGCGTGGAAGGAGCTCAACTCTAATTTATATATATATATGTTATCAGTGCATCATGCATCAGCTGCTATTTATTTGGTTTAGTAATAAATATAGTTCTTACTTAGTTTTTATAAGATAAAATTGATTTATGTGTAACGGTGTTATAATTTTTGTTGTTTTAAATAAATAAATATTTGTGCCCCTTATCGGTATGGAGTAGTTACCTAGTCTTTGATAAACATACACCTGCCAATATCACCATCAACAAGAATTTTTCCATATTAGAAGTATCCTGGTATATTTCCAGAACCTAAGGTTAAATGTCAAGAAAAAAAAATCGAAATTTCTTTATAAATGACGGCGCTAAGAGTGCCTTAATATTTATTCATTTATTTCATCTTCATTTGCACAAAATAAAAGCGTACAGAAAGGCGGACTTAATGCCAGAAGGCATTCTCTGCCAGTCTACCTAATATTAAGTAACGATGAATGGAGAAACTCTTTTTTTGAAATCTGTTAAACAAAAGCCTGGTACAAAAACTACTATAGAGCATCGTAGAGATCAAGACTCACAGAGCGTTGAAGCGCCGAAGTAGTGAGTGGTTGTTACAATTTCAAAACTTACCCAGAATAAAGGTGTGGAGAAAATGACTCTTGATGCAAGCAGGCGAGAAGGCAGTGTTGTCAGCCTCGAGGAACACAACGCACACGATGTCGTTACCGATGTGACGTTTCCTCTGCAACTTCTGCGGGTCGTGGCGTTCGTACGGCAGTAGTGTGGACACGTGGAACATAATCTCGATTCCCCTCCAGTTCGTGTAAACGGAGTACAAGCCGGTGAGGTCGTGCACTGTATCCAAACCGCCTTTGTACTTGTCGAATCCTGGAACGTTGACCATTTGTCAAATTAAATAAACTATCATTCGAAGAGTGTTAAATCAGCACTTAAAGCTGCAACTGACAATTTTTCATTGATCATTTTTTGTGGAATGTGGTTGAGATCACCGCTTATAGCCGTATGCTCGTTTATCACTTCTCTCTTGAAAATTTTTTTATTTTTTTGTTTCATTGATGCAAGCACCGGGGATCGATCAGGTTGCTAACGTACTATGCAACGTGAGGCAAGGTGAAGTGTCATCTTTGCGTGAAGTGATTTTCAAGTGTTATTAATTTGTACAAAAGATTATTTAAATTGTAATATAGCTAGAGTAGAATTAATATATTATAATTGCATGCCGATTGGGCGAAATATGTTAGTGGCTACTTAGAAATTGTCATCATGTCAGTTACCATATTTCCCGCCAATAAATATTATTATTATAGGATGACGAGATTGTCTTGCAGGATTTTGTATTTCATAATCCTGAATGGCATCACATTGTTAAATATTATATACCGTGAGACGAACTTGTCATTTGTTCCTTTGCTCTTAAATAAAAAAATATTAACATTCATATTTTAGGTAACGCTACCTGAGCTGAAGGGTTCGGCAAGTTTATGAAAGGCTGATGTGTAGCTTATACTGACCGATCCCTTTCATTTATAAACACGGCAGGCGTGGAATAATTTTGTTCCCATGCGTATTATGTTAAAAGCAAATACATAAAGGACCATTTTTCTTGATAAAGGTAAACGTTTTTCATCGGACTCGCGACCTAATTCGAAATTTTCGAGAATTGCCGGAATTTACATATCGAAGAAATCATTAAAATCTTTCATATCTTTTAAAGCATAAATATTATAATAAATTCCCATAATTTTGTTTTCTAATTCTGTTCCGAATAACTGCCATGCCATGTAAATGCTTTAAATTACACATTACATAAATAAAAAGAATTAAAATTAAGTCCGTATCCTCACTAGGGTTGCCATTAATTAGTCATTTTTAGTTTTCATATTATTACGAAAATTTGGAGAATAATACTGTAAATAAGTAAACGCCATTAAATACAAATAAAAAAAACAACAGATGACAAACACAGAAATGGTACGTTAAGTATACGTACATATACAACCTAGATTAGAAATTCACGACACCTAATTCTTAATACAGTTAAGTTTGTGTTTCATTAGCAGTTTACACAAATTTAACTGTTATACCTTTTACTACGTACATATACGGTTTTACCTTTTAAGCGAACCTTTTCTCCCATAACTTGCAGAAATTCATCAAACATGGGTGAATTCTCATTATTGTCCAATATTTCTTCCTCGGAGAATTGATTTTCCTTCACGTAAATTACCCCAACTTTGAGTTCTGATTTTATGAATACCTGAAAAGAATCAATATGTGTACGTCAAAATAATGTTAACTGTAATGTAGAATTAATGTTTATGTAGTTACAAAATTCAAAAGAAAATTGGAGTTCAGTGTTGGTCTACTTCGAATCACCCAAGAAGATAGTAAAATATGTGTCACTTGACAATTTAACTAACATTTTTTTTTATCAACTAATCAACAAAACTCTAACAGCCTTACAAATAAACGTGGTATAAAGATAAACTTAGGAATAAATTAAGAATAAGCAAAATTTGTACTAATAAACCAAGAATACGTCACGTCATATGTACGGTATAACGTTGACGTTTTTGTTCATACAATCGTTATTCTGAAGTTATAACGACGTACACCCTTGTTTAAGTCCAGAATAACATTTAAAATACTACGATTTGTGTTTGTGTTCGCTCGTTTAAATTAACTTATTATGGAATTAAGGTCAATTTAAGGTCAATGGAGGAAGTAGAAACAGTAAATGACTTAATAAATTTCATTCAGACTCCAAAAAAAGTTTAAAAGATGGGAAAACCCTTTTGATTTATACGAGTATGTCGATGATTAGTTTCGATTAAAATATCGGTTTTCTAAAAGTGGTATAATATTTCTAGACTAATTATTTGAAAGGTCTTCTTACTCTTGACAAGCGTGGAAGTGGATTATCTTCTATCTACGAGTATATATAGAGTATAGAATATTTTTATAACCGCCACACATTGACAGATACCTACTACATAGACTGCAATTATTTTTTTAGTATAGTTTCTCTTTGATTGCGCTGTTGCCAACTCGTGCATTTTGACGTAAATGAAGACTAGATAAACCATAGTTATTCCGGATTTATTTGTGGTAAACTATTCTCAGCTTATTCTTAATTTAATCCTGGTTTAACTAAACTTAGTTTAAGGGTGGAATAAATATGTTATAACTCATTTTTATTTGTTAGACTTAAAATTCTAGTTCACCATTGCAAATAACGTTAAGCTTGTGCCAGGAGATGGTCCACATCAATAGTCGATTGGTGAGTTTGAACCAACGACTTTGTGATTTGTAGACCGTACTCTAAACTATTACGCTATTAATGCTTAAAATTGTTGACACAAAAATTGCTCGCTTTATTTAAAATCTTGCAGGGTAAACGGACGTATCATTATTCTGACTGAGCTTTAAATTCTTCATGTTTGGTAGTGACTTTCGTTCATAGTTTGGTTATAGTTTATATATTATTATATAGTTTTAGTTATTAACCCAAAAAGCGCAGAGATAAATAGGTATAAATACGCCATCTATTTTTATAAATGGTAATGTTGTTGCGATGCTCCACATTCCGTGTAATAATAGACCGCGGGCTAATTCATTAGGAAGCAATCTATTTTCGTATTGCTTTTATGATCGATCTATAACATGTAGCATGTTACAGTATCATACGATTATAGAGACGCGCTAGGAATCATTTATTTTTCCCTACAGAATGATTCGTTCTTACTTGTGGAATCAACTGTCGCCAGCGGTGTTTCCGAACGTTTACGATTTAGGGACCTTCAAGAAACGAGCCTATTCTTATCTCAAAGGTCGGCAACGCACCTACAGCTCCTCTGGTGCTGTGGATGTTCATGGGCGACGGTGATCACTTAACAGGACTGGCCTTATAATAATAATTAACTTAGTTAAAATAATAATTCCAAACAGGGATACGGATCGAGGTCAGGTTCGCGCATCCTTACCGTGCACGAGGCCCAAGGCCTCACGTACGGATCAGTGGTGGTCATCAGAACAGTGATGAAAAAACTGCAACTGCACGACAGCGTCCAACATTCTGTAGTGGCGATATCCCGACACACCGTCAGCTGTGTCTATTATACAGATGACTGTGACGACGCCACAGGAAGACTGATGACAAAGGCAATGGCCGCATCAAGGGAGAGGATAGTGGACTACAACCTGAAAATGGCCATGAGAAGCAAGGACACAGCGGTCGCGGAGAAGCTAATAGCAATGCAGCGGGGCGTCTGCGACGCGTGAACCAAAATCGATCTCTGGCCACCTCCAAATTCAGGCATTATATATAAAAAAAAAAATAAGGAAAATAGTAACTGTAGAAGTGGCACTTTTTAACGAATGCAGAGTAAACAATTTAAGCACGGACACAGGTCTGTGGTTTCAATCTAAGAATAAAAAAAAAAAATAATAATTAAAATTAAAAAGTTTGTCTATGCGTTCTTAATTTTAATGATGAATTAGAGCCGTGGTAGCTCAGTGTCCGGGCATTTTCCTTAAGTTGCATAGTACGCTAGCAACCCGAGTTCGATCCGGTGCCGGCACCAATAAATTTGTTGTTACAATTTTATGTGCTGACTTACCACGAAATCTGCGGTGAAATAAAACATCGTGAGTATACCTACGAGTACATGTCTTGGAAAAAAATTCTAAGACATGTGAAGTTTGCAATTCGCACTAGGGCCGTGTGGTGGACTATGCCCTTATACTCCTCTCTTCACAGGGCCTTTGCCCAACAGTGTTACATATACGTATATACAAAGGCTGTAACTATAAGCAATCTTATGATGGAGTTTCAGCCGGTTTGTACTAATAAGTTTCCGTGTTTCGGTTTTTTGGTGTATGATAATTGAGTCACCTGTCACATATGGGACCTAGTAAGCTCAGAAAAACGCGGACTATTGCTTTTGCCAATGAAACATACCGAGGAAAAGAAATAACGACATATTAAGAAATACGTACTAATTATAGATATAGTATATACATATTTATCTGAAAGCTTTAGTTTTTTCTTTGGTTTAAAAAGAATTATTTTCTATTACTAATCGTTTCATTCGAATAACATGTAATTCTACTGTTACTTATCTAATTTGGTATTTTAATTAAAATAAGCCAAAGAGAATTATGGTAGTTGTATTTATACTACAACATTTAACATTCTGTTGTAATGGACTCTATTATTGACACAGTAGCGAAAGTTTAAGGGTGGTTTTCTGTAAGACTCCTTTCTCGTTTGCGTAATTACACATGGGAATGAGTAGGTAATTCCCATATGTGATTACTGATTTCGTTTTAGCTCTGCCACCTGAAATACAGTTATAGCTATAGAAAATTTGTAACCGCAGTGTATGTATTTCATTTGATTTTGAATTTGTTGTTTTGCTATATATTTCGTTGAGAGCATGAGGTATATATAAGCATGTTTTAGATTGTTTCCGTTTGTTACGTATACAAATCACCTGTTAAACTTTGTGAGCATTTTATGTCGATAGATTTGCGTATATGGTCTCTAATAAGCTCGGTAAAAAGGTGGTAGTCGATAAATAATCATTTTATTTACTTATTGTGAAAACTTTTCTTTTTTAGACTAAACATAATAACACGGGGACTCGGTCGTTCCCATGCAAATGTAATAAAAAAAAGTGTTTGCTATTCGTGGCCCCTTTCGATGACTGACTAACTTACTCTTTTTTATGCTTTCTAAGAAAGTGCTTGACTACGATTCTACCTGATGTATGTAAATGGAAATGCAGTCTTGGATGGTAAGGCGCACTAACTTAGTAAATGCTTATTCACTCTACTCTTGAAAATACCCAAATTGTAATCGGAGGGACAGACAGACGCAAAACAGACAAACTATTCCAGTCCCTTGCTGTACGAACAATGAAAGATGAAGCAAAGCGTCTTCTGTTTACAACAAAAGGATGAAATCCTGCAGTACGTCTTGCAGTCCGATGGTGCAACGGGGATGGGTAATTAGTAGAAAAGCTAGCTTCCTTACGCCTGTGGTCAAGACTGAGCAGATTGGCTCAGTATAGAGCCGATCCGATCATGTACTCAGAATTTGTGACCTAGGTGCAATGTAATCAATCAATTGACGATATTTAATACGTGCTTTCGCTGACATCAATAATCAGACAAAATAACATACAATATTTGTACCAGGTGTCCGTTCATGGATTCTTCTTGTCATGCCTGTCATCCCAGTCTGCCCTGGTGTAAAAGACCTTGCAAAAGACCACTTGTAGTGGTTTTATCAATACAATTAAGGTTGTATCAATACAAAACAATTTGAAACAAACGAAATGTGGGTATTTTCAAGAGTAGAGTGAATAGGCATTTACTAAGCTAGTGCGCCTTACCATCCAGGACTGCATTTCCACTTAACATCAGGTGGGATCGTAGTCAAGCACTTGCCTAAGCACTCTCTAAAGAGTATAAAAAATAAAATAAAAGATCAGTCGATTCCTGTCTGGTCGTTTATATTTTATATCATTGTTGCGAAAGAGAATTCTGTACTTTATTTATTTATTAACGCTTTTTACATAAAAGCTAAATAAATATGAGTATAAAGTTATATAAATGGTAGATGCGTCGCCAAAATAATTGGATTTTATGTTTACAAAGACACTCTGTTACACTACGCTTAGAATACACATTATAAAATTATTTTTTAAAATATATCGTAGGAATGCTTCTAGCATCTAGACTTTGGATTAGATAGTCTAGACGCTACGACCTTTCTTCTTATTGGATTAGGTTAGTGTTTATCATTTGTAATAGATAGTTGCTTCGCATAACAAAATATGTAATTACCCTTATGTAAAGATCATCACTTAACTTTAATTAGGTTGATTGGTTTTGTCTTTATAGTATTTTTAAAGTTTGTGTGTTTTGAACGGTTACCTTTTTTAGAAGTATATACTAGTAATGAAAGTATTTATAGAAGTCTAATTCTGCTTATTCCAAGAAACGAATTCGTGGAATTATCAGAACAGTTACACGAGGCTTCATCACAAAAAGCTTATCGATGTTTTCTTAGTACAAAAACGTCTTATCAAATAGAATGAATTTAATTCATTGTACTAACGATGTATAATTTTCTTGAGAATGCCACAAAATAAAAAACAAATGACGTAAACAAATACTTAATATGTTTTGCATTAGTTCCATTTTCAAATTTCATCAATAATTTTTTTTGCAATAAAGTGGTCAGATTTAAAAACTGTCAGTACTTATGCCTCAAAGTAATAAAGATTTTTTTTCTTTATTTGATAAAATTCAGAATGCAAACTATTTCATATCATCTAAAAGATCATTGTATTATAATATAAAATTGCAAATGTATTTTATTAAGTACGAAATAGCATAGAGTACGTAATGAATGCCGTATCAATTTACCGTTGACATTTCAATTTTCGAGCAGCAACGCTAATATACATTTTCTGTAGAGAGAATAACCGTGACACGACAATCCACTTAGGAGTCAAATCTATGGAAGCTCAGGTATTATAAATTTCAGACAGCGAAAATAAATTATTGTACCGTCACATTCGTGCTACATACAAACTCCTCGAGGTTATTTTACGTGTTACATATTCTCACGCCTCTTTTAAGCAAATCAGGATAAACAGAGATAGTTATCGTATGCTTCAACTTTATAATCTTCTAATATAAATATTAATTTGATAAATTGTTCTTTTTTCGACCGACTTCAAAAGCTGAGGTTCGAAAACCGATTTAGAATTTTTTCCTCTTGGAAATTGTTAATTCGGTCCCGTATGAATTGCATAAATTTTCATTTCTAACGCTTCGTTATGTAAACTAAATGACAAATTTGTTGGATAAGATACAGCTTACTGGCTATATTGTGTAAAAAAAGATCAAGTAATTTAGGAATACTATTTATATTTTCTGTTATATATATAATAACCGTAAGAAGATTTTTTATATATTTGAAATATTAAATATAAAAAATGTATGACACCGATACAATGAATTCATCAGTTATTGAGAAATGCTTAATACAGAAAAATTAGACTAGACAAGTAACTGATTCGGTCGTGACTTCACCGCTCCCACGCGCCTTTGAATAAATAATCGTCAATAGCCCAATGTTTTACGGTACGATCTACGATATGTAAGGTCGTGAGTTTGAATTCACCATTCGACTACTGACGTGAACCATCTCCTAACACAAGCCTAAGCTAATTTGGAATGGTTAACAAGAATGTTAATAATTTTTGTGACAGTGAAATTGTCAGTATAGGCCCTCCTTTAGGGACTCTCGCCCTGAGTACTGATAGAGGTACACCGGTGCGAGATGGTAAATGGTACCGCGATCTCGCCCCAGCATAGCGGGGGTTTGAAAAAAAATTACGATTCAAGCTGAAGCACTACTCAAGATTGATAAATATTTTTTTTTTAATTGAAAAGTGGCAAACGAGCATACGGCTCACCTGGTCTTAAGTGATCACCGTCGCCCATGAACATCCACAGCACCAGAGGAGCGCGCAAGGTGCGTTGCCGACCTTTGAGAAAGGAATAGGCTCGTTTCTTGAAGGTCCCTAAATCGTAAACGTTCGGAAACACCGCTGGCGACACTTGATTCCACAAGTTGACTGTTGACAGTGTATATTTCAATACAAGTATTATATTAAAATATATACATATGAGATGTCAATATAATCGTTAAATACGTATATCATATGCACCAGTATGTATTGTGTGGTTGAATAAATTTCAATATAAAATTCTTCCCCGGCGATAGCTCATTTTATGTCATTTTTCCTAATAAAGGCGACATAAAATATTCTCCGTCCAGCTGGGAGCGGGGAACTTTTATCACTGTTACCTACCCCTCTGTACAGAATATTACATCAACTCATTTTGGACGAGCACAAATTGTTTTCTAATATAGTTCTTTAAAATTTAACTTACCTAATCAACTCCGTTGTTATATAGCTGGTTAGAAAGAATGTTTATTTATAAAGACATTAATTAATTACTTAAGGATCGCTAATTGAAGTCGCAAAAAGAATATATGGCACCGGTGGAATGGTCTACCAAGTGATATTCGAGAAGTTGACTTGCCATTTTCAAGTCTAAGCTGCATTACCATTTTCTTAAAGGAAGCTACCTAAATTGACTTTTTGTCTTATGTTTAATGTAAGTTTGGTATTATATATAATTTTATATTTTTGTATGCTTATGTTTATTTCAAATATAAATAGAGCTCTGTCCTTATTATAAATAATTCTTGCTGTTATTTATTTAAGATTTTTAACCCTTGTTACTAGATGAACTTGAATTGATTGTAGTAATTGTAAAATAAGAGCAAAAAAGAATTTAAAATCTAATATTCTTAACAGTGGTATGGCCAGATCGGCGGAATGAATGGGTCGTCACGATCTGGGAAGTGTCAAAATCTCCTGACAAATTGGTTTGGAGAGGAGGCATGTTATATCTCCATATTTCACTCGGGGAGTCAGTTTTGACTACGTCTGACTATGGCAGTTCCCTTCTACCAAGTCATGGTTCGTGACAGTCACACCACCTGGGGTTTCTCACCGAGTTACTCCGTAGAGGACTTCAGCATAAGCGACCTAAGAGCTATGACACTGTCACTTGGTGACGACGTAGGTTCATTCGTAAAGTATCAAAGGCAGGCAAGTCTGCCTTTATGAAGTTTCATAAGTTAATAAAATAATAATTACTATATTAAAAAACCAGTGAACGTCAGGCAAATAGCACGGATATAGACGGAGTGAGATGTCACACATACGAGTATATGTAATTTTACTTGTAAGTTGACAGACAAATTTGTCTTTCCTGATTCTCCATGAGTAGGGATGCTCTTGTAATTTTGTATTTACTTTACCTAATAGACATTTTTTGCAATAAAAACAGAAAAATATTCCTCGCGTAAAAAGGTTACGTCACGTGTTAATCCGAGCATGAATGATAAAGTTGGACAGATCTCACAAGTGAAATCTTTTGATATTTTGTTTGTTTTTCATATATTTATTTTGTTCAGTTCTATTTGATCAAATCAGTTTAGATTAAGTTAAGAAGTAATAGCTTGTTAAAGCATTTGACTTATATCTCATAGTCGGGGTTTCGAATCCCAGTAAGCTGTGGAGTTCCTTTTTCTTAAAAAAATCAGTTACTAAAATTCATACTTTCATCATCTGTTACACGGGACCTGAATAACTTTTTATATTTTCTAAGCAGCTGCTTGACTACGATCCCACCTGATGGTAAGTGGAAATGCAGTCCTGGATGGTAAGGCACACTGGCTTAGTAAATTATTCACTTTACTCTTGAAAATACCCACATTGTAATCGAAGGGAAAGACAGATGCGGGCAAACTATTCCAGTCCTTTGCCATACGAATAATTAAGTGAATGAAAGACGAAGCAAAGCGCTTCGTTCGGGTTTGAGGGATGTTCACAATAAAATGATGAAATTCCGCAGTGCGTCTTGTAGGCCAATGGTGTAACGGGGATGGGGGAATTAGATCATATAGTTCCTGAGCATACTCTCCAAAATGCAATCTGTAGGTTAGCTACCTTACGCCTGTGCTCAAGACTGAGCAGATTGGTTTCAGCTGCGTCACTAAACAGCCTCTAGATAAAAATCGCAAGGCGATTGTTCTTTTTGTTTACTCTGCTTGGTTAATATTTAAGACGTTACGACAACTCGTTCCTGTAACAAGATTTTTGTTAAGCACGCACTGTGATCACCCGAGAAGAAGATGAGGATGATATAATCCATGAATGAATGTAATAAGACCGATATAACCACAATCATTAGCTCGTGAACCATGTGCTAGCACGACAACCGTCGTAGGTTGCGAGGAATCTTATCCCGGTACCGTCGTTGGCCACGGAATTTCATTGGCCACTTCTTCTACCAACGCTAACGCTTCCCGAAGTAGCATTTAAAACTAGTTAGCTATTGAGTGCTTCGATACAGTTCTGATAAAAGCTATCGACCGAGTCGTCGTTTAGGGCTGCTATTGCGAATATAGTAACGGCCCATGAGGTCGCATGAGCCTATTTACTCCCTAAATAGGTTCAGGCACTGTGACCTAAGAGCTCCCAAAAACCCCGTGAACCTGTAGAAACCCCATTAGAGTGGTTCATTGAGAAAAAAAGAACATGCTAGTTTGTCCTTTTTTGTTATGTATTTAAGAGTAGAATCTTTGCTTATGAATCGATAACGAAGACAATTATAATGAATTAAATAGCTACACCGACCGAGTTTGTGGTTCAGCCCTCTCGGGCGGCCTCGGATCGAAATGCGAAATTACGCGTATTACATAGTATGCGAAATTACATAGTAAGCCGAGCTTACCCCTCACCGAGAGATCCCAGTGTCGAGTTACTGGCTAATAGAGGTTCAGGCTAAGCGACCTAAGAGCTATGCCACCTCTCAATCCGGTGAAGCAGTAAAAGCCAGCCCCACTCTGGCCAACTGTGTACTTAGTCCTAAAAAAAAGAAGACAGCTGAACCACCATGGTTAAGACAGTAGGTAGATTGCAAAACAAAATCCCGTTCCGTCTGATGAGACTACAGTTTACTGCCTTCCGCCTAATAAAGTAGACATAAAAGTGCTCCTAGGCCAGCGCCCAGGACTACTTTTTATGTCTTCTATATTGCTTTATTAGGAACACTCCGCGAGCACTAAAACGTTAATGTTGTTTTATACTCGCCGAGTAACATTAACGTGATGGGGAAATATTAAATTATATTATATCGAAGCGTCAATACTGGTTTCATTTTTTAACCGACTTCAAAAAAAGAGGTTCTCAATACGTCTGTATGTTGTTTTAATTCGACTGGGACTGGGACAAATGTTGGGACAATAATAAAATTTGCTTTTAAAAAAACTTGGTAAGAATGAATTAAAATTCTTCTCTATACGGACAACATTTAATTAAAATTTAATAAAAGTCTACTAAACGAGCAGATTTGGGTCCTAATTTTTAAACTGTTTTAATGTTCATATTTGGCTCTTTTAATTAGTTTGCCGACCACTAAATTAGGCTATGTCTTTTTATACCAATTATACTTTAACCATACTTAGGTTGGCTAAGAGCTAACGGCTTAAACACTTTTTCAAAACTTTACATCGCCTGTATAAATATTGAAAATCTCAAGGGAAATGTGCTACGATTTTGAAAGCTTAGATTTTATTTAATTTAATATTCCGAGATAACTTTATAAGGACAGCAACAAGGTCCCGTTAAGCTTCGATGTAAGTAATCCACTTTGGGCAAAATTACCATAAAGTTTTGACTAAGTAATTACATGCAAAGTAAATAATTTGTTCAATATTTACGTCACTTGTTTCATTATTAAATTATTCAGATATACGTTATATTCAAAGAATATGTTTACTAAGTTATGTGCTATTTGTTTATTTATTCATAAAATACATAGTTTTCAGTATAAATAATACAAAAAAAATCTGATTTCAACGTTAACCAAAAAACGAATTTATAATTCAACTAATTTAGACAAATATTGTATACGTTTTTTAGGAGTTTCTGTTATATTTAACTCCGTGTACAATTTATCGGTCCTAATTGAAAACAAACCCTTTTTAACATAAAAAACTCGCTTGCTAACAAACTTCAAACAGAAAACACTAATTATGTATTTAATTGAAACGTTGTAAAACTTCTTGACTTGGGGTGAGCTGGTGAAAGCATGATGACGTTACGAAAAGTGTGATTGGGCTAGGTGAACGGAAGTTGAGAGGGAGATATACAAAAGTAAGTGAATGGAATGAGAGAGAGTTACGTTTCGTATATCTAAGTACATTTATTATTGCACGCGCACTGTTCTCTGGCAGTTTCTGGCATATCTCCCTTGAACAATTGTATATATATATATAATACCATGTATGTATGTACATATTACATGCATACATGCATATATTATACATACATACAGGGTATTAGGAGATCTTTTCCGAAAACGAAAATAAGCGGTAGTACTAATGACATCTTTGATTTTCTTCCGTCCCATTATCAAAGGTGTCATTGGTACTATCGTTTTTCTTCATTTTCTGAAGCGGTTTCCTAATACCATGTATAGATGGAGCTATAGAAATTTTACTACAGTCTCTAAAAAAAAGTCTACTACGTCATATAGATAATATTCACAATGGGTTAGGGTTAGACAGAGATCCGTCCAGCACTATTTATTATAGGACAACAGAATGAAGGATATAACATTATCACGTATTTGACGAGAATACACAAAATATAAAGCTATGATACATGAAAATAGTTTCATAGTTTCATTTCGTCACATAGAGACCTTTAATGTAACAAACACAAATTTGAAGCACTCACGTATCGATTACATCACATAGTTACCAGGGTAAACAAAGGAAAATGTAACATACACCGTCGCCATTAGGTTTCAATTAGGATAAGCATCTTAAGTGGAGAATGGATTCACGGGAAAACAAAGCGAAGTGTATTAGTATTTGCCATTCCACAGCCGCACGCACGATTAAAGAAATTGGATATGCGTAGTTATTTATTACACCCATTACAATGATTTTCACCTAAGTAAAATGTAGTGGCATTTATCGACGATATCTAATATCCATTTAATCTTAAGTATATATAAGTTTTTTTTTATATCTACGACGGACTGTTACTTTAAATGCAAACATTTAAATATCACTTACTCAAACATTAAAAATCGCTAAGCGCCTGATGAAAAAAAACCTACACTATGCCCTCTTATGATACATTGCATTTACTACTTAAAGTTAGTTTGCTAATAAGATATTGTCCATTATTAAATTAAAACTATATATTTCACTTGATAACCCACTAAGCAAATATTAACCTGGATTATAAACATTAGTATCACAAATGTCACTCTAATGAAACGAATTTATTGTAGAATCAAATTATTTTTTAAACTCTGAAAAATAGGTTCTATATGAGTGATCAATATTATATTCTATACCAAATACGCTGTATCACATCAGATGTATATATATATATATATATATATATATATGCCGTAAAAAAGGACCATGCCTGTTTTTTTATTAGACTGTAGTAGTAGTAGTTAATAGTTTTGGGTTATTGAGCTCTTAGACATTGACGACAAAAATTTGAGCAACAAATTGTTTTGTACTTAATAATCAACAATTTTATTGTTACATGCTAATTGGATTTCGGACCTCCGACCGAAACTTTTAGCCGTAGTTTGCCTTTGAACGAAAGCGTAAAAAAAAACTCAATTAAAAGTGTTATATAAATTCTAAAGCTTATAAAACACAAAATGGAAACATGGTACACGAGTTATAAAAGCTTTTACATTTAAAGTTAACATTGTCAAGTCCCTTTGTCTGGCGAAAACGATTTTGAATTCAATTCCATTTCCTCGGATTAATTCACACACGTGGGGCCTGTCGGAGCGTTATATTCATGATATCCAACGTTTCAGTAAATACAAAATGCAAAGGACGGACGATACCTACCAGACAAAGTTCCGAAATATTCGTACCTCTGATATTACCTAATGAAGATTGGCGGCCCACTGGATGGAACAAACTTGACGATATTATTGCTCCGGAAATATAGCTCTTATCATAAAACACTCCGGTAGACTTTCGGAAGCAAAACGATGTTAATTTTGCGTGTATTTGTAGAAGGATGTAACATTTTCAGTTGAGCATATTATGGTTATTGAAAATCGCGTCGTTGACGTGCAAAATGGAGAATTCATTTGGTGGTTGGTTACATTTAGTTTATAGAGAAAGGATTTAGAATGTTCGCAGCAGTAACATTGTTCGTGTAAACGATCTAATTTCTTAGTTCTAGACTCCAGTGCATTAGATTTTAATGATATTTGGAAAACGTGAGGCTGTGGAGACTCAAAAATATTCTAATAAAGAAGAAAGTTACAATCAGTTTTTAATTTTTGGATCCTCTAATTGATAAAATTATATCAAAGAATTAGCTCATAAGTTCTGTCACAATCTAGCTCCAAAACACTGTGAGCTCATTTTGCGTAGTATCAACAATCAATAAAAATAACAAGTGTATGTATGTGTCAGAACAAAAAACGATTTCGAATCCTAAAGGAATATTACGAAATTAATTAGAACAACCAAACTCTGATGAGGCTACCCTAGAAAGTATATCACTTGTGGCGCACGTACAATAAAAATTTAATTTTCAAATCTCTCATGGATACACTGTAAATTATATCAACTGTAAATTAAAGGATCAGGATAAAAAATACAAAATTATAGAATAGTTAAATAAAAAGTAGCCCATAGGCTAAAGTAACTACTTTACCGACTTCAAAAAGGAGGTTATTGATTTATTTATATTTTGTGTGATTTGTCTATTATTTGGTACTTTTACGAATTTCCGGTGGATGTATACGTCAAAATAGAGACTGGTCTTAAGCACTTGAGATACACGGCATTTAATCAGGCCAGGCTGCGAGCAGAGATCATTTGCAGGATGCCATAAGAAGAGATGGTAACGTCGACCCCAACAATTTAGGACAAATGATAATCCTGCTCTCATCAATTTGTGAATAGCCCAATGTACCTCCACGATTGCAAACAGGACTCAGCAAAATGAAAAATGAAAAAAAAACTAAATAACTTTGAGAAATTCCACGCGGACGAAGTGGAAGTTTCCAGAATTAGTTGATATTTAAGTATTCCTATAGACCCCGTTACTTGTCAATTAGTACAAAGTTCTGGCTGTCTTGAGAGTAGTTTCTTCGTAACTTGTCATTAGTTCATTACCGTGATTAGTTAGCCTATGAGCGGAGTAGGACGGGGGATACAGGGAGGAGTCTGTGGGTGGTTCAGTGTTCCCACCTCGCGACTAACGGGGCTCATTAATGTTTCACAGCTGCGAGCGGTGGCGTTTATTCGTAATTGGGAACTGAAAAAACAATCGCAAAGTAGAGAGTTTCGCTTCTAATTCACTTGCTATCCCAAGTTTCCTCCCGGCCGAATGTTAAACGAGATAAGATTGGGGGGGGACTTGGTTCCACAAAGTTACTCTTTCGAATAAAGTGTGCACGGTGCCAATTATACCTCAATTAATATTAAGTATTCATGCTTTCGAAATCAAATCAGCGTAAATTTACGGTTACTAGGTTTTTGCAAGGTATAATTTTTCGCCGTTGAGTAAGAAGATTATTAGATTGATAACAGATTAAAATGATTACTTTTGTTATATTTACCAAAAGAGGTTTTATTCATTTTGAAAGGATAACTCTTTTCATCTTTCTGATCTCATGGATATGGGACAGAAATAAGACATGATTTATTTTGGAGTGCACAACGCTGATCTGTCGTGAGGTTTCTGCAGTTTTTGTCAGTTTTGAAGCGTCAATAGCCTAATGGTTTAGGGTACGGCTTGCGTATCGTAAGGTCGTGGGTTCGAATCCACCATTCGACTATTGCCGTGAACCATGTCCTAGCACAAGCTTAAGCTTAGTTGGAATGGTTAACAAGATTGTTTGTAATATTTCAGGAAAAAAAAGAAATATAGCTAGCTTTCTTTATTAAAAAAAAAGTTTCATCGGTTTATTTATAGTAGTTTTATAAGTTTGTATATTTATGTGATTGGCAACGACCAGATTGGCGATTCTCTGCCTTCCTCTCCGGGTGACGGGCGTATTTGTATTATGTAATGTGTGTTTGGTTGACTATTTCCTTTACATCATATTTTATATTCCTACACATTTCTATGTATTATGTGTACTCGTAGAAAACATTACTTATTTACAAGTTTAGAATGTGAAAAAAGACTTGTATTTTCTGATACGTTTATGTTAATTAGATTGCTAAAATGTTTTATACATATTAAAAGAAAAAACTGTAATTTTATTTTTAAAAATCGAAGGCCAAATGTCATCGTATCAATGAAATTTGATCTTACGATTTAATTTTTTTTTCAATTAGAATAGTGATTTGGACAGTGTGAAGAATTAACATTGAATGTAGTTTTCGTTCGTCTTTTGCAAAAGAGAAACTCATCTGTGATTCATAAGAAGCTAACATAAGTCCTTATTCAGAAGTCGTTTCAGTTGTGTTGTTGTTGTCAGTCCTTTTGTCTTTGTAAGAAGTTTGAGCACAATCTTAAACACATTGGGTGTTATTCTTTCTCTTACCTGATCAAGTTTAAGTAATTCCTCAGGGGTGTCGGGCAGTTGTCCCAGCATAAGTGGCGGGTTGATGTTAACTTCTTTGCCAAGCGAACGTACCACTTCCTCGCGGTTATAGCGATCAGCAAACACGCAAGACGCCGGGATCAAGCCGTGAACTGTGTAGCTTATAGCCCGGACCAAGATTCTGTAAGCAAATTTATTATTAAATAAATTGTTCTGTAACGGACGCTGTGTACACATTAACTGGACTTTTATTGCTTTGAGAGGTAGCCGAGCTCACTTAGCCTTAACCTCTATTGGAGCAACAGCGCGTTAGAATTCCGATCCGCAGGCGCCCGACAGACCCGAAAAACGAACCGGCGGTCAATATTTTTAACGGAAGACATTCAAATAACTGACGAGATTACACCTCCGGGAAGCGTTAGTGCTGGGTAAAGAAGTGCTGAAGAATCTCCAGCAACACTCCAAACATTGATTATTGGGAAATTGCCTGTAAGGCGACGTCAACACGAACAGGGAGTCGATAGGAAATAGGGCTACAAAGACACACTAGACCTGCTATGAGAATTATCACTGAAGATTCACAATGACAACCGACCAACTACAAATACATTTTATTTGATAGTAATGTATCGGCATATTTGTAAGATTTCATTATGTCCGAGACTGAATATTCCAGTATCAATGGTATGCCATCGGAAAACTATAATGACATAACGAGAAGAGAGGTTTGATTTTGAAAGTACGTATGTTTATTATGACACGATTTTAATATGAAGTTAATGGGCCGTGGTGGTCGAGTGTCATTAAACCTCATTTATCCGCTTGCTTGTATGCAGCTTTTAATGCTACGCTATGTATATGCTAATGCTAATGGAACACCAAACACCGTGCATAAATTGTGTGATATTTCGGGGTGCGATCCGAGAAAATGACGTGCTTTATCTATACTAATAAATGGGGACACGTTAAGCTTGTCAGATTTGAATGCAAAAACTACAGAACGGACTGACATGATACTTATACTATAAGATGAAGCGTATTTTGGAGAAATTTTTAGTCTATAATACAGTGGTACCTCGACATTAGGAGTTTAGTTCCTTCCAAAACCTTGCTCGTATGTCAAATCTTGAAGCAATTTTCCCCATTGAAATTAATAGAAATGCCATTGTCACAAATGTTTAAATGTTTTGCAAAAAACGTGGACCCACCTCATAATTACCCCACCAACTACCCACCATAAAAAAATCTTAGAAAGCGAGGGAAACAAGAACACAGACAGGTCTAGTCCATTTAAAGTTAAAGTAACAGCTTTTACATACTATATAATATATATGTCCCACTGTTGGGCCTTCTTTGTAAGGAGAGTATAAGGGCATAGTCCACCACGCCGCTCTAGTGCTGATTTTTAGTGCAGACTTCACATGCCTTAAATATATTTTCTAAGATATGTAGGTTTCCTCACGATGTTTTCCTTCTCCGCTGAGCGCGTGATAAATCAGCACATAAAATTGCAATAACAAATTTCTTGGTGCCTGCACCGGGGATCGGATTTGGGTTGTGCAGCGTACTATGCAACTTTAACCGACCGGCCGGACAGTGAGCTCAAACGGCCCTAGTCTGTTTGCTTGTTTCCAATTCCCCTAATCTCGAATCTTGCTCTCATCTTAAAGCAAACTATCGCTCGCTCGGCGGCTCGTGTACCTAGGTATCACTGTATATTCTATATAATTCATCTGAAACCATTAGTTATCTTTTGTTTAAAATAATAATTTTCCATGAAACAATTTAGTTGTAATTCTAATGTTTATTAATCCGAATTGACACTTAGATTGATGACGTAAAATAGGTAAGTATAGATTTGTATAGGAAAGTGTAATGGTAATGATTACAGTAATGTTGGAGAGCGTAAGCCATATATAAGCCAAGTACTGATTGATAGCTATTAAATTAGGCTGATTGAAATGACAATGAATGGCGACTAAAGCGAAGCAGGCTTCTCGTTTACATTCACTTTCAATTTAACAGCTCGGTGTAAAGGGGGTTACACACGTTGTGTAACAATATATGTGTGGAGTGTGGAACACGAATGAGGTCGTCTGGAAATGGGCCATGGTCAAATAGTCACGCCAAGTAGGTCAAGTGTGAATCGGTGATTATAGATCTTTTTGTTATACACATTTTATACGTTGAGACCCACTTGTAGAAGCTCGAATAGACTTCATGAATGGACTTTTAATTCATTTAACTATCTGCCAATGGAATTCATGTTTTCAATCGACTTAAAACAAGAAGGAGGTCATCAAATTGTGTGTATGTTTGTTACCTAAATCTTTTTTTATTCGAAATCTGTTGCTTCCAGTGTGTTCCAATTCTGACAATGGCATTCATAACAAAAACTATATAAGTCTTAAATTTGCATTAAGTATGTGACTGACAAATGGTCGAACAAATATCACGCCGACTTACTATGAAATAGTACTAATTTTTTTAAGCATTTCGTTTCGGCTTAATCTAATTTTGAACTCCCAAAGTTTCGCAACAAGTTTATTGTAGATGCCTATAATAATAAATATAAAAGATAAACTTGGCTCCTTTTAACTTTTGCCGTCCACTTGTCCACCTGTCACATATGTGAGTACATCGCCTAACATTGTCTGTTTGTAATAAGACTTAAGAATGTATATACAGCACATCTAAGAAAAAAACATTTTTACAATTTTTGTCTGTTTACTCCGGCTAATCTCTGAGATGGCTGGACTGATTTCGAACGGATTTTCAGTGACAGGTAGCTGATGTAATAAGGAGTAACTGAGGGTACTTTTAATTAAGATTTTTATTTATTAAATAGTTTACAATCTTTTTTTTTTATAATTTCTAAGCAAGTGCTTGACTACGATTCCACCTGATGTTAAGTGGAAATGCACTCCTGGATGGTAAGGCGTACTGGCTTAGTAAATGCCTATTCACTCTACTCTTGAAAATACCCACATTGTAATCGGAAGAAAAACAGACGCGGGCAGAATGAAAGACGAAGCAAATCGCTTCATTCGGGTTTGAGGTATGTTCACAACAAAAGGATGAAATCCCGCAGTGCATCTAGAAGTCCGATAAAAGTTGTCCCGCAGAGAAGTACGGTTGCACTTTGACCAAGATCCCAAGTTTTTGCAGCTATCTTAGCCTTGGACTCGATGAATCGTCCATAGTTTAGGGTCGATGAGATTTCAATACCCAATAACTAAAGACGGTCAGAGAATTCCACAGATAGATCCTGGAAAGTAGAAGCCAAGGTGTACTGGCTCCTTTTAGCGGAAAAGAAACACGCCTGTGTTTTGGCGGCGTTGAATCTCACAAGATTGGCAAACGCAAACTAAAGTTTGTATATAAAATATTATTAAATATTTATTTTTAAAACTAAATTTTAGGCTTAGATTTTTAATGATGAAGTTTAATTTCAATAAAGTTCCGACATCCGTGGATTTATGTCTATCATGGCTGGCGTCACAACTTGATTAAATTTGCGACGTTTGTTTTAATTAAACTTCTTCCTCAGTCGTATATCAATCACAGATCCTCGTTAAACAAATGATTAAATTATATCACTGACATAAATAATGTTAGAAATGAACCGTATCTGGTAGACAGAGTGTTTAATTGGTAAGGTACACGATCTTAACACACCTCTTTTATAAAAATTGTCATATGAGGAAGTATAATCTGCCGGTATATAAGGGTCACTAGCCTATTTTTTTTTGATATACCAAAAATTTATGTACAAACCAGTTCGATAATAGCCGCAGTAGTAAAAACTGTGTCGCAGCTATTAACGCCCATCTCCAAACAATTTAATACTAATACAAATTTAGTAAAATTAAAAACTTATTATGTAATTTAGTTTAATCGTTTTGTGTGTAAAAGGTAATGGTTTTCACGTCAACAATTCCCTAGCTTAGCAAAAGATTGAGTTTATTGGGATCTAGCTGCGCCCCGCGGTCTTACAAATAAAAACTATTTAATTTTTTTATAAAATAAAAGTAGACTTAATTTACATCACCTATCTGCCAGTCCCGTCAGAATAGATCCAGCCGTTCCAGAATTTACAAACAGACAGAGTTTTTTGTTTAAAAAAAAGTTATTTTGCTATATGTACTGTATTCTATATTCAAGCGGTTATCAAACGGCTTCAAAAGGAGGATGTTCTTAATTCGTCTGTATTTTTTTTATGTTTATTAACTTTCGACTGGGTGAACCGATTTTGATGATTATTTTTTTATTTGAAAGCTATTATGGTGTTGTCGTGTGATCCAATATGGTTAAATTCTGACAAAGGCATCCGTGAGAAAACGATATGTCTTAAATTTGTATTAAGTATGTGCGCGACATAAGGACTAATATCACGCCAACGGAATTCGATGATTAATTTTTATTGGAAGTGGATTCAATTGTTGTAAGTTTGGTTACGTTCTGATTAAGTTTGATTTCGTAATATTCCTACAATAATTCGGAAATACAAAAAGGGCGTCCGCGCGTCTATTACGCGTTTAACATTTGATTCGATTTGAAGTCGTTTTTTGTTTTTAAATCACAAGCACCTCTCTGTTTTATTTATTTGTAACATAGTTAACAAGAATGTTCAATTACTATTATTATATTACTATTATTATATTACTATTATTATTATTATTATAATTGTTAAAAAAAAATTATATCAAAACATTCATAAGTAATTCGCTCGGCTTCGAAATTAGAACTAGAAAGTTTTCTATTACATAAAAATGGCTCGAAAATTCTTATTCCACCTTTCTAATATTGTACAAAGAACGAATCCAAATATTTCGCTCTTCATATTAAATCAAAAATTTTCGATCATGCGACGTTACTCCAATCTAATTAAATTCCCCCGTTGTCTTGCCGCGTTTCACTTTTACTACGACAGACTATAATGAAAATACCCGGCATTCAGGAATATAACAGCGGTCGATTTCACTATTAAATGAAAACGTTTTGAAACATAAAAAAATACAACCGTTATGACTATAAAACTTGAGAGCTTAATAATTTATATTATATATATATATACCTTTTTTCTTTTTTTATTTTAAATGGGGAAAACGAGCGATCTTAAGGTCAAGCAGACGGAGTCGGACACGTCGCATAAGACAACTGATTCTACAATTTCGTGGAAGAAAGTGAGGTATTACGACATAAATCCAATTGCCCTAAGTGGATTTGTCTAGACTTTTGACATGCTTCCTTCTATCCTTATCTTATCCTATATCGAAAAAGGCAATCACTCAGTCGGTTTTGATGGAAATTTAACAATGCGGTGGATTATAATTGACTGCGGGGAGGGTGAATCTATTTTCAAACGGGTCTTATTCCCGTACACGAAATGTCGCTCAAGTCTAAATTCGAACATCTATACAAATTTCGTGTCACGTTTTCGACAGCTTTGCGCCCGTGATATCAACATTACTTATTCATTTTCCTAATGTGACGCCATTGTGGGTTTGAAGTGTTGAGGCGTCTTATAAGGTACATTAGAATAAAACACGTAGGAAGTTCGATTTATATTTATCTTTTCGTTCGGCGACTTATCAAGATTCGGCGTGGCTTCTTGTTGTGAGCTCACGCGTGCCTCGCGCGCGACGTCGCCCGCATTTTTATTATCAACTTCCAGTTTATCTTGTATGTGAGGGTTTACATATAGTTATGTTTTCGGGTGTCAAATGTAAGGTGTTAAGGCTATAAAAGTGTTTTTATATAGGCCTGTTACTTTTATCGTTGCGCTTAGTTCGATTGCGTGTGGTATTGTTTATATATGATGTATGTATATTATTTTAATTTTATGACTTTGTGTTTGAATGAGACACTTGTACCCTACAAGTGAAGCGCTTGATTTGAAGGGCCGATATTGTTATGAGTTTAGTTACCGTCACCTAAAAGATTATATTCTAGGAGACTTACACTCCAGGCAGGTATTCTGCGAGGTCATGGTACTTCCTCGATCGTTACGACCCGTACGTACTACAACAGAAGCCCTTTCCATTGCACTACGCTACCATAGAGTATTTTTCATTAAAATGTTTTAAATTTTTTTACGATACTCATAAATGTGACTGTTGCATATCATTAAAACAATTGTAGTAGAAAATTATTATTTTTTAACCAAAATAACAAATACTATATACCAAAACCTCTCCGACACGTACTGTATATTAACGTATAAGTAATTCTGTTAAATTCTGCAAAATCTATACCATTTGTAGTTTTTGCAGTAAAAGGTAACAGAAATACGTCCACATTTATTAGAATGATTCATTTATTTGATTATTTTGGACAAAGTTAGTACTATAAACTCGACAATTTCACTAGCTATTGGACTCTTAAAACCGCAATACAGTAATCTACAGCACTTGATACCAGAAACAGGTGCTACGGTGGTTATCGATCTACATGAGCCGAGAAATATCATAGTTAAGATTATTTAATCACGGTTAATGTATTTAAATAAGTTATTAGAACAAAAATTACAGTATGCTTTTCACTAAGCTTATAAAATCACATATTTGAAAGGCAGTGAGCCAATAGCAACATTCGCAAATGATTTTTTTGTATATAAAAAAAAACAAACTCATTGGTACAAGTCAACTTAGTTTTCAACCGACTTCAAAAGGTTCTCAATTCGTCTTTATTTATTTTTACTTTGTTACCGCATAACATTTGACTGGGTGAAACGATTTTGACAATTCTTTTATTATTTGATAGCTGGTGCGTACCGTGTGGTCCAATTATGACAATGGAATCTATAAGGAAACCATAAAAGTATTAATTTTGCATCAAGTATGTGCGCCACAAATCGATGAATAACTTAATATCACGTCAACCGATTTCGGTGATTTATTTTTTATTGGAAAGGATGTATTATACTTCAAGAGTAGTTTGATTAGGTTCTAATTAATTTTATTTCCTTATATTCTTACAATAACTCGGAAATACAAGGAGTTTCAAGTTTGATTCTATTTGAAGTCGGTTTTTGTTTTTACTCGTAAATGTACTTGTGATTCAACTATACAATCGTAAAGTCGAAAGCATAGCCATTATGCTATCACAGCTAAAATATATTACTGAAGTATAAAGCAATATAACTTTAATATTAGAAGATATGGTGTTTGTTATTTACCGTTGTAATAATTTCCTCCACGGAAACAATTCCCGGCGGAAACAGTTCCGACATTAGGAATTTCTAGAACAGTTGCTAATAACTCTGCAGCGCTCATCTTGTTGATTTAAGCGCGAAATCTCAATGGACCGAAATGGACTTGTCAAATTTGCGAAGCGAACGTATGAATCATAACCGAGCGGGAAGTTTGTAAATGTTTGTGATAAACTTGTGAAAAATTACATTCGTATTCCTTTTTAATACAACTAATTTTACGGATTTTATAGCGTTTTAATTATGATTTGAAATTCCAAACAAGTATATTAGTGAGATTATTATTTAGTTATATTAGCTATATTATTACATTAGTTATATTAGCTAGAAGAAGAGAAAACTTTATATACTTTTTTATGAATATATAAGGAATATGAAATTTGAACTTTATATTATACAAACATTGAGGCTAAGACTAAATAGACAGAATTGACAAAGCTAAAATATGTGTTTCATACACATTTTTAATTTAACGTTATAACAGATAACATAAATAAAAAAAACTTATTACTGCAAATGTCGAACAATAATAGTCTGTGGTCAAACGGTAACAGAGTATAGATTGTCGGACAATAATTTAAAAATGTTGCCAACAAATAATTACTGCACGTCGATTTCAACATTCTTTTAATAATTTCGGCCAAAGTGCGACAGTTAGAAACTTAAAGAAAATGGTTAGTGGTTGGTACCAATCTCTATCTATTTCATCTAATCTTTTTTTCTTTGTTAACGGGGAGGAAATCTTTAAAAAGATACCCCACCTTCTTAGGGGATCGCGGCGGTTATGTGGGGTTTTTACCCACTAAAACCCCCGGTAGCCCTTCCTCGGTGCATGGTGAGGGGCTCCGGGATCTCCAGAGGAACGCACGGGAGCCCCTCTGCACTGTGCTCAAGGAGAGCACTTCCCGGGGGAGGGGGAAGTTACTCCCTACCCCCCGTTGTGCACTTGTAGTGCAAGGCGACACCGGCCAGCCGATGTCGCCTTCTTCCTGGGTCCACCTTGACGACAAAGGCCCCTTGTCGCCTAGTGAACCCGAGGCCCTTTTAGTCGCCTTCTACGACAGGTCCATACCATAGTCTTATTCTACGAGCCCAGAACTACAGGGCTGAAATTATCAAATCTATTTTAACTGTATATATTGATTTATTGTCATAATTGTTAGGAAAACAAAATTTACATGTCAACATTCAAATTCGAAAAATATATAATAAAAATTGTTTGATTATGAAAGCAAGAAAAATGTGCCCGTTATCAAACAAATAAATCGAGTAGCGGAAATGAACATCGCAATTCAGTAGGGCAGTAACAGGGCGATATTGAGTGAAGGACCTGTAACAAAATTAACGACTGGCGACCGTTACATTATGCTAATTGAATTCTGACAGTTTAGGAGGGAGCGACTATGAATACCGCTATTTTGCCCACTCCCAGTTCAGAGCGGTAAATATAGGTTTTAGGACGCGACGAGAGTGTCTTTTCTTCCAACTTTTTTAAAGTATTCATAAAACATTCTCGTTATAATTCAATGGAAACGAATTCTATAACTTGCTTTGACCTAGGGTGACCTGTGAAATAAGAACCAGCCAGAACCTTTAATTCTAGGAGATTAGACAGAGATGCAAAAATAAAAAGAATTGATTAAAAGGGCCACTGCAGCGACTTCTGTTGTTGTACGAACGGATCAGCACTATCTGACAAACATCACGAGCTCACGTTAAGTGGAAATATTTAGCCTTGCATTTTTATTTTGTGATGACCCAATTATTCATATTATTGTTGAATACGCACTTGTAGATTACTTTAGTTGGCTTTTGTTGGCTATGATTCGCGTCAATGAGTCCTTCTTCAATCAATGAGTTTAGGTTGTAATCGACATTAAAAAACATAGCATCTATATATAACCTATTACTAAGTATTAGTATGATGTCTCTAGTTGAATCTCTTTTTGATCAGTTCTGTTATGATACATCTATCTCCTCTTCTTTTACCTTCTTTTATGAGAAAAAGGGAAAACGGGCTAATGGCTTGATCAGTGCTCACCTTTAATTTACTTATTTATAATAGTAACAGCTAATTTAATCACATAGTAACATAGAAAAATATAAAACAACTAGACACAAAACAGATAAATTAGCCAATAGGTGCATAACTACATTATCCGAGACAATTTATGAAAGTTAAGTTTATTAAGTTACCCTTTGCCCAGAAACATTCAGGAGAATATCGTTGTTACGGACAGAGCTAACCGCTAGATGAACTCCTTAACCATTTCATCGCTTTACATAATAAAAAATACATTATGTACTTCAATTTGAACGTTTTGTTCATTCTGTATTTTCCTCTCAACTGGGACGCAATAAATTACTTCCAGGATTTACTGGAAGTTAATGACTCAAGACATTAAGACCGCATTAAAACCTTAGGTCAATGCGATGCAATGTTTTCATTAAAAAGAAATAAGATTTAAAAAGATTTTTTTTCTGAGAGAAGTTAAGTCTGTCAACACCAGATTGAGGCTGTGTACCTATGTAACTAATATTCTTTTCGAAGAGAAAGCCAATGCGCAATTGTTAGGATATATAGTATGTAACTTTACTTTTCTACTTGCAATGCAAGTGCACAAATAATCTAAAAAATTACCATTAATAGCTAATGCAGCCTAGTAAGGTCGTAGGTTCGAATTCATCATTCGACTATTGACGTGAACCATTGCCTAGCACAAGTTTAATTTTGGTTGGAAAAATGATAGTTATATTTGTTGAAAAATTATTGGTAGTATTCTTTGAAAAAAGCAGTACTCTCTAGATATTGAAATAAATATTGTTTCTACCGACACAATGTTTCTATAGTAAAATTTCACGAATTTCAACTTAAAGAGCGAATCAAATTCTGCGAGGTTGGAATTTAATTAAACAATTAATATTATATGAACGTTTCGGCAACGAATATTCGGCAATGGGAGACTAAATTAAACATCGATGTCATAAGCATCGTTCTCGAAATGACGGCCGTACTGCCAAACGCATGTTTGTAATTACCTCAACTGGTACACCCGCGTCCAGAATGCTTTTGTTAAATCTTTAATTTCATCATTCTTTTTAAAAAGTATAAAACGACTTTTCTATTCTATACATAAAGAGCGCACGTAAGTCATTCTATATATACATATATGTACCACTGTTGGACGTATGCCTTCTCTGAAAAGAGAGTAGAAGGCCATAGTCCAGGGACTTCACATGTCTTTTAATTGTTTACTAACAAATGTAATGTGTTTCTCACGATGTTTTCCTTCACCGCCGAGCGTGTGGAAAATCAGCACTTTAAATTCCAGAAAAAAACATATGCGTTGGTTCCAGTACCGAAGACGTTAGTGTACTACACAACTTAAGCCGGACACTGAGCTGCCACGAATCGACTCTGGGCTTATACACTCACAAAAATAAACAGATCGGGTGCCTGATGCAAATTATTACCCCGTATAAATAATTTTCAGATGCTATTAGATATAACATACCTGAACTGATCGCGAGAGTTCAACGTCTCCTGCTTTATAGACAGTATAACTGGGCCAAGGTCCTCGTCGTTGGTAAAATAGTTCCAATGCTCAGAGCCGTAGAAGTACTTTTCGTATGTCTCTTGCTCCACGGAGGTGAGCTCGAAGCCGCCAGACCTCTCCCACTGCTCTTCGATAGCAGTCTTCTTCTTTGGAGTACTGCCTCCATTGTCGCTACTATCTTCGGCGGCTTCTTCCAGTGATCCTGATCTTCTGCGCCGATCTATAACAAATTTTCATTTTATTAATCAAGAAAACGCTTGTTACGCACGTGCACGTATGTTATGCTGGCCAAAATAAAACTTTATCAAATAAAACTTTTTCGATAAAAAATAAATAAAAATCGGTTTTCAAATGAGTTATAAGTATAAAAAAAATTGTGAACCTCTTCGTTTTTTTGAAGTTGATTAAAAAATAAAGTAAACAGTATTGGAAAAATGCCAAAATAATATTTAGAGTCTGGTTTTTTCGAATATCCCTGCGCTTCATTCGTTGCACGAATATCGTGTCGACTGTCGTTGCTAAGCCTCGCTTACGGCGCGCATTCCACGCGATTTGGTATATTTCGTTAACGAAAACTTCATATTGAATAAAATTTATTTTCACTGCAATACATAGTCGACGTTTTTGAATTTATTCAGCCGAGTACTAGCTTTGAGGGTTAGTTAGCAGAGCGCAAGCCACAAGGATCATTGGAAACTACTTCTTGTTAATACCCGGCTTCAGGTAACGATGCAAAATTTCAGACTTATCAACATTCTATCGGTTACATTTCAACGTACGCAATGGAAATGCTTAATTGAATTTCTGTCGTCTCTCCGTCTCCTCCAACCCCCATGACTGAGGCCTAGGCGTCGCACTTATGTAGTTCGGAGTCGTATAATCAGGCATTGAGAAAGCGCAAGCAGTGTTTCTGTGCACTCTCCACAAGGAAATGTGGTGAACAGCTTTGGCTTCAACCCTACTCAGAGTTGAGGGTCGTAAAACTAACGCTGTTGGAGCTACGGAAATGTGCTAACGTCTCTGTATTTCTGACTATAGGCATCGAGAGGAACAGTGGGGTTTTAGTCAGTGCGAGTCTGACATAATCCGTCCTTAACCCGGTAGGGTGGATATGCGTAGGTATTTCCCCACGTAAAAAAGGCATCCGCTCTAGATGCAACCCTGATGGTGACCATGATTCTCAGACATGAGAGACCGAAACTAGAGGGAATAAAGATATCATAGAATCTTTGTGTTAACCTGAAATTAAAGATTTTAATATACACGAACGCTCTGACGTTGATAATATTTCTGTATTACGATATCCACTCCCTCCCCCCTGTGCCCTCGCAGTGCAAGACGACACGGGCCAGCCTTGTCGCCCAGTGAACCCCTTTTAGTCGTCTTCTACGATAGGCAGGAGATACCGTAATCTTATTCTACGAGCCCAGAGCTACAGGGTTGAGTTTTAGAAACCTATCAACCGAGCCGTGGTTGTAGCCGTAGGCGTCCTTGGATTGGAATCCTAACGCAGTTTTTTGGACTTCCAAAGGCCAGCTCTCTTCCTTACAAAGCCCTTACACTGTGTTGCTTTCAATAGCCACCTTTCAATTTTCAGTGAAACTGTTCGTCGCAAAAAAACTTTCGGTAGTGTACTAGGCATTATATTATATAATATGGTGCCAGTTTTTATATTAGAGAGAAAGTATACATTTACTAGATCCGCAATATAATTTTGTAATGAGGATAACCAGTTTTTCGCGTGCGGTTATGTGTTTCGTTATCTGTGCGCCGGTTACATGTCGCTTGTCATTACAAAGACCGATTCGCTTACCTCGCTTTTTGTGTCGCCACTTAAACTACGCTTGTTTTGGACTGATAAAACGAAGTTACTTAAGTTAATTCCTCCATCATAAGCAAAATGTTTTCGCTTAGATAGACGTAGGTTACTGTAATTTTGATCCTTATGAGCTCGGAAATATTTTAAACAACGCTAGCAAACAAAATTCGTTCACTGATGCCCGGTTAATTGATGTTGTCTGCTGTTTTCTGAAGAAATCTACGTCTGAGAAATCTTTAAAGACAATTTATGTAAAATAAAGTAATAGCCTATAATTATAGAGAAAAAATCTAAGACATATTTTTTCTCCGTATTTTCCTCGGTAATAAATAAGCTGTCAAAATTCCGACAAACACTTTAATATTTGTGTTGCAGCGAAGATCGAATTAATAACTTTAATACTCTTCTATTTTGCTCTTTCTCTTGTCGTTAATGAGGACTTTAAGAAGGTACGGCGGGGGAGTTTAACCGACTTATAAAAAGAGGTTTTCTATTTGTGTGTATTTGGTGGATAGTGGATTTGAACCTACACTCTTAGGTGTTGTGATTGCCAAATATTAAGGTATTGATATTAACATACTACACTCTAATGTATAATTATTACCGTAATAACTTTATTTAAATATAAACTTAACAGACGATTTGCTTGTAGCACAAGTTACTTTAATATTGTTCGAATAAATAGCTTATTTCTGCTACAATACTCGAAACTCTCAATTTACGATACCTGTAAAAGTTCACAAGTTGAAGCTCCCTTAAGTTACCTTACGACATTGTAAGCACTTTGCAGGTTAATGGTAATGGTAATAACTATTTTACTACCATTTTACGATGAGACATTACGGTTTATAATTTTGCAGCTTTTGGATACCTAGTTTGTTTTTTATTATAATTACCGACCGCTGATATACTCGTAATTTTAATATCGACTTTCTATAGTTATTCACGATTACCCGACGAGTTAGATTTGACTAAGACTTCAAAATAGGAGGAGATTATCAAGTTCTTCTTCACTTTTTTTAAATGTTTGTGCGCAAATTAATGAAAGGTTTTTGAATTGTTTTATGTTTGGGTTTGGTTGCAATTGGATATCATATTTATTTAGCATAGGATCTGCGATTGCGGTAAGATAATCGTTTGATGTGTACGTAAGTTATCTATCTAGCTACCTATTTATTTATTTATTTATTTATTCTTTAATTTGCACACAATACAAAAAATAAAGGTACAAATAGGCGGACTTAATGCCAGTAGGCATTCTCTGCCAGTCTACCTTGGGGTTGTGAAGAGACAAAGTAACGGGTGCAAGCTATATGAGAAAATAATAAATAAAAGAAAACTATAATAAATACATGCATGCTTACAAATAAATTAAACATATAAACATAATAATTATATATAATAATAAATAGATACATATATAAATACATATATATAGAATTATAGATGGATAGGGACAGCAATTGTCAAACTATTCCTTGCTTAGGTAAAGCTTCCATAGTAAATGTTTGAAAGTAGATTTAGTTCCAGCTGTACGTATATTTGTTGGCAGCGCATTCCAAAGTCTTATTGCGGTAAAGGTAAAGGTTTTATACATAAACTATGTAACTATGTATTTGGAGTGAGTGAAACAAATGGAGTTAAAAACAGATGCAATGTCACAATGCATCAGGCAAAGGAAACATAATGTTTTTATAAAATTTCAATGTATAATAGAGGAGTTTTATTTATAAAAGGGATGATTAATGTCAGTTCATGTTAACCAACAAGTGTCTGCACTTTCGCAAGAAGACGTCGACGGCAAGGAGTCGGAATAAATTATTAAGAACGTCATTGTTGTTTTGCGAGGAAATGTTCACGTTGTCAGTCGTGTTTCTTCTTAAAATATTTTTCTTTGTTATTTACGGACAATACTGTTCATATTTTCAGTCCATTATCGTTTTTCACCTTCAGTAACAAAAAAAAAATAGTTACAGACTATATAATATACAGGGGCTCAGGTCTGTAACGAGAGTATTAGGCCACAGCCCACTACACATCCCCAGACATCACGTTTTAAATCTGCTTTTCGAACAAATGCAAGTGTCCGCAAGATGTTTTCCGTCACCGCCAGGATTAAACTCTGCCTGCTAGCGCACGTACTATTCAACTTGAGGCAACCGCCCGGATACTGAGCTACCACGGCTATTTCTTAGAAAAAAAATCAACATGTTAAGTCTGCAATCCACGCTCAGACTGCGTGGTGGACTACGGCTAATAGTTTATTTACAGGAAAGATCTGTGCCTAACAGTGGATAATATCTAGGCTGTAATTTTAACTTTATGCATTAAATTAAACAGTCTTCATCTGGCGACAACTAATCTAATGAAAATCTCAATTTCAATCTCTATTACACATCGTCGTAGCTTATAGGTTGTCTGTGTGTAGCGTTGTTACCATAACAGTGTTTCATGTTAATAGAAATAGTTGATCCCTTCGTAACCATATTGTAAGCGTGTGTAATGGAAAACGATTAAGGACGTTATGTCAGACTTAATCATATTTAACTACGTTCATATAGTATTGTTATGATTCTAATAAATAAGAAATGACAGTGACAGCCCAGTGGCTAATTGTTTAACTTTCAAGGAGGAGACATTTTCTTTCTTTTTATGTCAGTTTCAACTCGGACCGTCCTGTCATAAATTGTCTCTACGTAATATATAATTATAGTCTATGCCCGTAATTTTTAAATCGTTATAAGTAGAAAGCTAAAAATCAAGAGGATAATATTCTATCTATCCCTCGGATCGTGTTTCAGAGGTTTTTTATTATTTCCAATATTTCCTTAACAGTGTTATATAACGTGCATTCAATAAGGGATTTGCGAAGCTTTGTCGAGTCACATATTGGATAGATACAACCGGTGTGAATTTTCTTTGACACGCTCTGCGCTGTCCTTCTGATGCACATCTAACATCAAAAAGTGTTCTAGCATTTATTTTCTTAGTAGTTTTACTATTTCTTATAACTTAATTTATTTTTCATATAATATAAATGCATGGGTCGGAGAAGCGTAGGGCGCCCTCCCTCCAGATGGACCGACGACCTTGCAAGGATAGCCGGAAGTGGCTGGATGCGGAAAGCGGAGGATCGTATATGGTGGAAGGCATTGGGGAAGGCCTATTTCCAGCAGTGGATAGACACAGGCTGATGATGATGATGATGATGATAATATAAATACGTGAGTGGCTAAGTGTCATACTATAAAACAGGTCCGAGCCATAAGTGGCTTTTAGCCCCATAGAGATTTTCGTTACTCTCGCATTGACTTAACTAAGAGCTTTATCTTATTTTAAGTTAGTATCATAAAATTACTCAACCTCATATTTAACCTTCGACGGGATAGACAGAAAGAGTAATACTTAAACGTTTTTATCGGGCTCTTTAGGTCCCATTTGTGTGACTCATCGACATTCTCTGGTCACAAATTTTCTCAGTGATTCGAATCTCTAATCGTCGGATCGTTAGTCAACGCAGGGTTAGCTAGGCTAGCAATGCTATCATATCAAGGTCAAATATAATATAGCTGGAGTTTGGATATGAAAGTATAGTGAGGTAAATTTTTTTAATTACATCAGTTCATTTATATCTGTTATTGGGTATTGAAATCTCATCGACCCTAAACTATGGACGATTCATCGAGTCTAAGGCTAAGATAGCTCCAAAAAAACTTGGAATCTTGGTCAAAGTGCAACCGTACTTCTCTGCTGGACAGCTTTTAACACTTTATAAAGCTCAAGTCCAGTCGTGTGTATAATACTGCTGTCACATTTGGGCAGGCGCTGCTAAATGCCATCTCGCAGCTTTGGACTCGGTGGAGAGGCGGGCTAAGAGGCTATTTGGTGACGCAGCTGAAACCAATCTGCTCAGTCTTGAGCACAGGCGTAAGGTAGCTTTCGGTTTTCTAGAGATTGCATTTTGGAGATTGTGCTCAGGAACTACATAATCTAATTCCCCCATCGCCTTTCCACCATCGGACTTCTAGACGCACTGCGGGATTTCATCCTTTTGTTGTGAACATCCCTCAAACCCGAACAAAGTGATTTGCTTCGTCTTTTATTCTTCGTACCGCAAAGGACTGGAATAGTTTGCCTGCGTCTGTCTTTCCTTCCGATTACAATGTGGGTATTTTCAAGAGTAGAGTGAATAGGCATTTACTAAGTTCGCACTAGCTTACCTTACCATCTAGGACTGCATTTCCACTTAACATCAGGTGGGATCGTAGTCAAGCACTTGTTTAGAAATAATAAAAAAAAAATTTAAAGGCAATTCTGCTAGTATCAATATTATATCTTTCTTTTCAATATTATTGTTATGTATTGTATTATATAGTATATGTTCAAATCGATCCTTTTTTTTACTTATTCAAGCCTTTATACAAATCAACGTTGTCGAAACACATCCATCCATCCGTGACCTAGAGCTATCGTGGACATACCTCTCGTTCCTAGGGAAAGGTTTCAATGTAACAAAGTTCGTTAGGTTTTAGGTTACCTTATCAATGTAATAATATAATAAACGTTTTTATGACCACCTCTGTTGGAATAGTTAATCCCTTTATATGGGAGCTTTACTACGCTTACATATAATAGGAGAATAAAGTCCTTAATTATTAATTCAATCTGTTATTTTGGGAACTAATTACATTTACGTGGTACGATTAAACTTGGTCTAGATTATTGCTCTCATAAAATTAACTATTGATCCATAGTTATATTCACTACGGCATTGTACATCATATATATTGTTTTGGTATATATACTTCACGTTTTATATTAATGAGTGAGTTTGTGTGGAAATACGCTCGTTTCTTAAATGTACCGAAGTCGTATCGACTCGGAAATATCGCTGGTGACACCTTATTCCTCAAGGGAAATGTGCGGGTAAGGAAATTGTATTGTAACAAACAGATGTCGATAGAATTTGACCTACAGTCATTAGAGGTGATGTAGTATGTGTATGTAAAAGTATTACTTGAGAGAAGATGTGCAAAGTGAGACGAAAAAATCTTAGAATTAAAAGTGAGTATGACATGACAGTCAGACATTCTAGTGCAAATGTTGATCAGAACAGAGGCATGAAGATATGAAGAAAGGTGACGTATTAAGTACTCGAAACAGACAAGCATGTATGCGAAAATGCTAAGAGTAATGAAGGATTTGAAAGTGGTGTGCCAGGACGGGTTTTTAACATGGGAGGAAATGCGTATATTCATACTCTTCCGACGGAAGGGCCGGACGAGTTATGTGGGGCTCGGCCTACAAGAGGGCCCGACTAAAACCTCCCATGGTGAGCCATCCTCCGCCATGATGGGCAAGATGGGGTCATATTAGCATTACCATGTCGCCCCTGCGAAAGGCCCGGTAAGAAATACCAGTCCTATTGCGGCTGTGGAGAGGTAATCCTGCTCACAAGGGTACCCCTCAGACGGGTGGAGCCTGTTCAAGCTGGCGGGGAGTTCCGCAACAGAGTAGCCCCACTGAGGACGTTGGAGATAGAGGGTGAACTGCCTTCTCCTTGCCCCTGCTTGCCTGCACCGGAGCGGTTACGATGGCGAGGCGAGGTGCCAGGACGGTAATCCAACCTTTGCCTACCCTTCTGATTCAAGACCGAACTTGCTTTATTCGTTAATTATCTGTGGTATAGTATTGGTATATTATTTTATGCCGTTATAAAGCAGTAATTTTGCGTTAACTTTGTTATTGATTACCCTTTTGATATCAGTCTCATTTGTTACATAAACTAAAAGCTAATAGAGATTATTCTGTTTGACTAACGATTATATACTTGGAACTTTATTAGTATATCATTAACGAAGTTTGAGATATTGCTTGTTTGACCTTTGAAATATATTTGAGTTGTTAGAAATAATCTCTACACGTGAACCTCGTATTCCGTCGTGTAATTATTATTAACTGAGGATGATTTGATTACATTTTTCCAGGTTTCTAACTGTTTTATATTTTTTATAGTAAGTCATGTACCTTATCTCGGAATACGAGCAGCCGCTTAGAGACATTCGAAATATGGGTATACAGAAGTTTTTTTAAGGTTTTTAGGTTTTAGAAAGTTTATTCTCACTATAGACATTAAAGGTCACTTACATGAGAACAATAAAATAACTAATATTATAAAAACAATAAGTTCGCTGTCATATGGAAGAACTCCTAACGCATTCATTTGCTTTGGGACAATTAGCTGTCGTTAAGGAATTTAACAAGTTGCATTTTGAATGCGCTAATTGTGTATACCCTCTTGACGTGTAATGTCGTAGACGCATAGAATTATTTAATAGTATTGCAAATGGTGATCAAAATAGGTCCTTAACTCAGGTACCGGTAAATAGCAAGTAAATGTTATTGTTCTTTTTGTCACATTTCTAGGTCTGTGTTTTTGTGTTTTGTGTCTATGGTTTATGCTCTATGAAAAACTGTTGATTACTCTTGTTTAATAGTATAGAAATTTATTATTGCTTACATACGAATAACTCATGGCTGCCCACGCCACATTAAAAACATCATGACAAGTTGGAATTTTATTGATGACTTATCTTTATATTTAAGCGACTTCAAAGAGGAGGTTACTGGTTTGATTATAATTTGAATGATTTGTCTATTATTTTGTAGGTTCTTTGCATTTCTGCTAGAAATGTACGTCAAAATGGAGAGGTAAGCATAGCGCTTAATCAAACTAGTCAGGGAGCGGAGACCTATATGGGATGCCATAAAATATGATGGTAAAGTCGACCCTAAAAATTTAGGACAACGGTAATCCTGCCGTGATTAATTTGTAAATAGTCCAATTTACCTCCGAATACAAACAGAACGCAGTTAAATGCAAAAAGAAATAAACTAACCAATTTTTATTATATGAATTAATCTTTTATTATAACCCCACATATATTTATTTATATACTCAACCGGAAAGTTTTACTTCTCGGCTGTAACAAGACAAAAATAATTCCAAATTTGAATCTAACAAAAAATTGATCCCGCGTACCAAGCTACCAAGTACCAAGTTTTAAGCGTCAATAGCCTAATGGCTTAGGGTACGGCCTCCGAATCGTAAGGTCGTGGGTTCGCATGCACCATTCGACTATTGCCGTGAATCATGTCCTAGCACAAGCTTAAGCTTAGTTGGAATGGTTAACAAGATTGTTAGTAATATTTCAAAAAAAAAGAAATGTTGCTAGCTTTCTTTTTTTTTAAAAAAATTCTATAATTAAAAAAATATAAATAACATTTAAATTTAGAAACATTGACATTTTGAAACCTACTTCGTGGTAATAATTTAAAAGGCGTTGTAATTTGCATTGTAACAATTAGCTCTCATTATTTTTCCCCAGCGCGCCAAAAGTAGTGTACTATTAAATAATAAAATATATATATTAGCTAATCATTTTCTCTCTTGATAAGTAGAGATGTTAGAGACGTATTCTGGTGCCTGCTAACTGTAAGGAGCAAAAATATTTAGACTTTTATTGGTATTTGTGAAGCGGCGACGTAACGGCGGGCGCCGAGGCAAATGTCAAGACTGCGTTATGAAGCTACGGCGCGTGCTGAATGTCTTATACTACAAATTATTTAAAATGCGATATCCCATTGGAATCGGATTATATGTACTTTATATGTACTTTAAAAGCTGTTTTAATTTTAATAATATATATTTAACTAAGTTTTTATAACATCATATTGGTATTATCTGTAACGGTGTTATAATTTTTGTTGATTTAAATAAATAAATAAATAAATTTATACCAGAATTCACGATCATTTCATTTTGGAATACTTTGTGGCGACTTGCATTCGCCAGCCACCAAAAAGTATTTTAGATGATAAAATTATTCATATTGTATTTGGAATGAGAAAATTTTATCATCTAAAATACTTTTTGGTGGCTGGCGAATGCAAGTCGCCACAAAGTATTCTAAAAATGATTTACCAACAGTCTAATTGTATAAATAAAATATGAACAGAATCAATGACTGGAACATTATGATTTTTAAACTAAGTTTCTGATGAGTACTGAACTATGTATTATATACATTTTCACTTATTTTACTACTATTTTTATGAGCAAAAACAAAAACCGACTTCAAATCGAATCAAGTTAAACGCTATTATCCGCGGAAGCCCTTTGTATTTCCGAATTATCGCAGGAACATTACGTAAAACAACTCTTGATAAAAATCATTCCTCCCAATATCAATCAACGAAATCAGTTGTCGTCTATTTAAGTTCTTGTCGATTTGTCGCGCAAATCTTATTTCAAATTTAAAGAAACAGGACCACACAGGAAGAACCAGCTTTCAAAAAATAAGAATCAGAAAAATCGATTCACCTATTTTAAAGTTGTGAGTTAACAAGATGAACATACAGACGAATTGAGAACTTCCCACTTTTTTGAATTAGTTTGAAAACATTGTTAAGCTATAGGAAGAAAAAAAACATACTTGTATTTAGGACTATGAAAACCAACCGTGGAATTAACTCGTTAACAACACGAGAATTATGTTGAGTTATTCAAAATACCTAAGAACATTATCTCCACACAGCAAGCCTAAAAATTGCTGCCTAGACGTGTTCATACCTCTGAGAGTTACAGTTGGAAAATTTCAGCGTCTAGTATTTCCATTCGTAATGTGAAAAATCTGTAGGATGTTTGTATATTTTTTTATAGAGAGCTAAATAAGTCGAAAAAACTGTTTAGCCGCTAACAAATTGAGAGTTGGAATAAAGATTTCCTTAATCTCCTATAGCAAATCCATTAAAGCGTAGTTACTTAAGCGTCAGTAGCCTAATGGTTTAGGGTACGGTCGGCGAATCGTAAGGTCGTGGGTTCGAATCCACCATTCGAATATTAACGTGAACCGTCTCCTAACAAGAATTGGCACCTGCTTTCAACTAAAAAAAGAATCAACAAAATCGATTCACCCAGTCCAAAGTTATGCTGAAATAAATTTAGTAAAATTTTGACAATGGGATCTAGGAAAAAACCATATAAGTTTTAAATTATCATCAAGTATGTGTGTCACAAATGTCCGAATAACTCAATATCACGCTAACCGATTCCGAAGATTCTTTATGTGCTTCAAGAGTGGTTAAATAAGAGGCTGAGTTAGGTTCTGTTAATTCCATTTCGTAATTTTCCTACGACAATTCGTAAATACAAAGAGGGCGTCCGCTTGTAATAGCGTTTAATGTTTGAATAGATTTGAAGTTGGTTTTTGTTTCTGCTCGTAAATATATTTGTATTTTAATACAAAATTAGTTTTGTTTTTATAATTGGAATTAATTATTGTTCTCTCAAGTGCTTACGTAATTATGTCGTATAGGCGTACATACGGGTATGGCGGGTATCCAAGACAATGGTACAATTATTGCAAATGACAGTATAAAAGCATTCACATTTAGCGAATTGTTATTTTATGAATCTCTAAATACGCGGGAGTTGTCATGTTATCAACCACAGATAATTACTGTTATTGAAATGTAACTGGTAATACGTCAATGATATTCTTATTTATGATTATTAATTGTGTTTTAATCGGAATAAGCGTGAAAATTATTGTAGTAAGGGTTCGGTAGTCGTTTTTGAAATATTTTTACATATGGTATAAATATAATCATTTTAAAATTAATAGAACACATATAAATATGAGATTTTATTTTAACACAAAATCTTTTATTTATAATTTTTTTATTCATTTTAATCGATTGATTGTAAATATTTCTTTTTTAGTTAGTTCTATACGTATATTAAGTTATATTTTCTAGTTTTAGTGACTAAGTAAATGCTATTAACTTATATAATTCCAAAATAAATTGGTCGTAATTTATTAATTATAATTAATATTTATATTAGAAATCAAAGTAATAGTGATTAACCACTTAGAGATACGTGTAGATATTTTTTAAAGTAGTCTCATATGGTGTCATTTAGAGCTTACTTATGAATAGTAGAAATTGAGATAGAATAAAGTAAAGTCTATTTCGTTAAGTCCCCCGAGTTTTGGTGCTTAAAACACAACTGGATGAAATAAAAATGTACCCGAGAAATGAGACATACTTAAGGTCAAGTCCCGTGTTTTTCCCGTAGTATCAATAATGCGGGAAGGTCTGGCACAGAAAAATGTCTAGTACCTCTCACAAATAGGGTTTAGGGAGTCTGAATTTTGAATAATAAATGTTGAGTCTGGATATTGCTTTGGAATTTAGTGTTTATAGGTATGTTAGTGACGCTTAAACTATGAAGCAAAAAGTTGAAATTTGATAATACAGAAATGGGAGCATTAAATCGATTTATACATTATATCAATCGAATCGATTTATATATTAACTATCTGCCAAGTAATTATTTATCATTCTTACTTACCCGTTGCCAAGCAACCATACAATATAAGTATCAAACACAAAAAAATATTAGCATTCTGCGCTAATAATAATAGTGTGGAAACTTTTATGCTCCTCTGTTTTCGTGAGAAGGGGTACAAAGTTTTTGCTTCACGTAATATTATAATGAAATATTTAAATATTATTTACATATATGTAAATAACTTCGATCGATTTCCCATCTCGCATAGTTTTATCAGGCTTAAGCGAGATTGAATACACGCCTGAATTGAAAGGACGTTAAAGCTTATTATTTTTCTACATCATCTATCTCCCATATAAATTGCCAGTTACATCATATCTCATCGTATTATATATTCTCTTTTATTTTAATCGAATTTAACAATATGTTTCATTTATTGAATTAGTAACTGAAACTATTATTACGGGGCTCGAACATGTAAGAATGTATAATATATCGACTTACGTCATTATTTGATAAGGATTAAAAACGTGTGCCAATTTCGCAATAATCAATGAATAGTTATCGAATGTGTCAGCTCGCAGTCCATTAAACTTCTGTCCGGGATCAAACAGCTTCGCATAACAAAGCCCTTTGCGAAATTTTCCCCTCTACTGCCTCAAATGTTCGTTATTAGATTAAGTTGTAGGGTTCCTGATTTACTTAGGATTAGTTTGTACGGAATTGTATTCAATCCCTTATATTGCTATCCTATAATTTATTTAATTTTTAACTATTTTCCAATATGTTAAAGTAACAGTCTATTCGCCCCACTGTTAGAAACAGGCTTTCTCTGTAAAGAGAGTATAAAGGCATAGTCCGACACGCACACGTAGTAGGCATTGGTAGTATTACTAATAATACCTTACGATGATTTCCTTTGTAGCCGAGCGCGAGGTAAATTATCACTTAAAATTTATACAAACAAATTCATTAGTGACGGCACCAAGGATGGAATTCAGGCTGCTAGCGTAATATGTAACTTGAGGCAACCGCCTCGTCACTGAGCTGCCAGGGCTTCTATTACAAGCTTAGTAATAAGTTATAAAGGAATGGACCTAGCTACTAAAAGTTGCGGTTTCCGAACCCATTGTTAGCCGTTTCAATAAATACATATAATAAATATACTCGTATGCCCGGTGTACATCGATGAGCCTACTCTATTGGCTATATTGGCAGATGGGACCTACTATGCTCGTCGAAAAGCAGTTAGGTTAGGTTAGTAGATAGAGAGCCCTGTAGTTCTGGGCTCTTAGAATAAGACTACGGTATCCCCTGCCTGTCGTAGAAGGCGACTAAAAGGGGCCTCGGGTTCACTAGACAACAATGGTGGGCCTTTGTCGTCCGCTGAAGTGGACCCGGGAAGAAGGCGACATTGGCTGGCCCGTGTCGCCTTGCACTGCGAGGGTCCAGGAGAAACGAGGGAGGAATTAACCTACTCTGGGACGTTCTCTTCAAGAGCACAGTGCAGAGGAGCCGGTATCTTGTTAAAGATTTTCCTCTCCATCGGTTAACAAAAGTATGTATGTAGTTAAATAAGCATATATTGTATTCTCTGTACCAAATAAATATTTCTTACTTTCTTTCTTTTATTTTTTTGCTATAAAATCGTGTAAATTGATGTTAAGTATAATGAATAAACTAAAAAATAATGAGGTTTCGCTTATTACAATGAAGTATGCAAATTTAGTACATTAGTATTGTAAATTATTAAATAATTTGTTTATAATAATTGCTAAGTGGTCATTATGAAGATAATAATAATGGAAAGAAAAAAAAGACAAAATCCTAATGGCTTACAATCGCTTTTCAAGATATTCAGAAAAGCTACAATATCGTCGTTCATTTTTAACGTTCGCCTACGTTACTATGACACGTATTTGAATAAACATGTATTTAAATAAACTGACTTTCAAAATATTTTACTAAAGTAAATAATGTTAGAGAGTGAACAAATATCTAATATTTGATAAAATTAATTTACTTGGTAGCCTATGCGTGCACTACAGCGTGAAATAGGATAACGTATACGATACGCGTTCGTGGTTCTTTTCATGGAATAGACGGTTAAATAAGTACGCACAAAATTGAGAAAGAGATATCACTATATAAAATAATATATCTATACTAATAAATGGAGACACGGGTTTTTTTCCAACGTATTACTGCAACAAGTATATTTAAGAGTCGAAACAAAAACAGACCTAAAATCGAATCAAATTATTAATAAACTTTATTACGTGCTCACGCCCTATTTGTATTTCCTAATTACCGAGGGAATATTACTACTACTATTACTGTTTATTTATTTTTAAACCTTTGGTTAAGTTTTTACAATATTTATATAAGAAGTAAAATACACAAAAATATCATAAAAAATATAAAACATTATTAAAACCTAACCTAGTGTTTGTCACCGGTAACGACGCAGGGACCAAGCAACCGGTGGTTAGGGCTAGTATGATACCTCCTGACGATGCGTGCCGTGTCCAGGAGTGCCAGATTCTGTATCTGACTCTTGACCCAACCATCTAGCGAAAGTCTCTTTATATGTTGATCGAGACATTTTCCTATAAAACCGTTTGCAGAAGCGACTATCGGGACAATGATCGTCGAATTCACATGCCACATGGCGGTCACCTCGTGAGTCAAGTCGAGATACTTCTACTGTTACTAATTATTACTAAATTGAATTAATCTCTCAATCAAACTATCCTTAAAGTACATCCTTTCCAATAAGAAATGAATCATCGAAATTGGTTGTCGTGAAATGTGCCATGGCGATTTAAAATGGGACCATACGAAAAGACCTTTCATCAGAATCATCAAAATCGGTTCAACCGCAGATAAATTGAGAACCTCTTCCATTTTTAAAGTCGGTTCATAAAAAAACAGAATATCATATTTCATAATCGTTAAAATCTGATACCTGACACTCCATAGACTTTTAACTAGGACCCTTGCTTATTATATGTAGAGACAATTATATGAATATATAACATTAAAATATTTAACGTTAAATAACAACAAAAGTAACCCAATTCATGGTTCATGTAAAGTAAATAGGTTTGTGGGACAAAAGTTTTGTAAGCCTATTAAAATGGAAACGTCTCTTACTGACTACGACAAAGACAGATTTCGTATTGTTTTAAGTGGGTCTAAATTGTTTTTAACCTTTCTGCGTATTTTGAGGCCCGACAAATATTTCAATGAAAATTATTACAATTACAAACTAAGTTGAGTTAAATTTTCACAGGGGTCTTAATTTTGTCGCTTCATAGACGTGGAATACTTTATTTGAAACAACCCATTTTCTGTGTTATATCATAATAGAGTATACAGTATAACACAGAAAATTTGTAGCAATTTTAATATGCTTAAAAAGATTTGTAAAGACAAAACTAAAGTTATAGACATGCATTAAAACTTAGGAGCGGAAACTTTCACGAGACAACTAAATTAACAGCACTTATAAAACTACTCAAAAATTTGTTTCAATATAAATTTAACGTACAATCATATTACCTAAGTACAGGAAACTTTAGAGCAAGTTTAAACACGAAAGGGAGGTACATTGTCTCAAGGTATCACGATTCTTTTATTTTTAAAGAGTGGTGATAGACAGACAGACTTATTTTTACATAAATTAGCTGAAAACTATATTGTTGTGTTATAAAACAATGGAATTAAACACTCACCTGATTCATTGTTTTGATCAGGCCCGCTGTCGTGTTCGGACTCGGATTCATCCCAGATGGTGTCAGTGGCGATCTTCTGGCGTGAACACTCGATCCAGTACCCCGGTGTCGGGATGAGGCTGTGTGGGTACTCCTCGCAGAATTCATCTGTAAAATTTATTACAATTAACAATGTGTTTTTATTATTATTAAAAAATATTTATTTTTTCGGAAAAGGCGATTAAAATGGCCTCGGGTATACGGGCGGTAAGGGTTAGACCTTGTCGTCCGTCATAGTGGACCCGGGAGAAAAGCGACACGGTGTGGTTCGGTGTCGCCTTAACACTACCAGGGTGCTGGGGCTAAGGATAAATTCGCGACTGTCCTCAGATCTTAAGACGAACCGCTTAGCCTCGAGGCTTGAATATACCTAAACTATATCACGAAAAAATTAATACGTTAATAGCTAACATAATATTTTAATGAAATTTAACATTTTACTTAAAGGATTTATTCAAAACGGTCTCTTTAACATGTCGCCGAAAATACAATTGCAACTGTAAAATATTAAATTTTCAAAAGTTCACGACCTACGTGGAACTTCGAAAGGTCACAACACAACTGTCAATATTTTATTCGAACCCCAGAATACGTAGCCAAGTAATGGATGGAATGGACACAGATTTCCACAACGGGAAAAGTTTGTGAACTTCATATGTTACACACATTGAATATAACAAATTTAACGAAAGTTATTTCAATTTGAGGCAGTCATAACCTATTAAGCTTTACATTCATCATCGTCCTGCAACAGTCCACTGTTGGGTATAGGCCTCCAAAAGCATGACATGGAGCACGCTCCTCGGCAATTTTCATCCTGCTCCTGCCGTTCTGCGAAGGTCGTCACTTCTAGTTCTAGGACTCCACTCTGGGTATGCATCCCGGCAGTTGCCCCTCAAAAAATTCGTTTCACCTAACAGTTGCTGGTTACTATACCAGCGGTATTGATGTTATACCGAACGGTTAAAGGTTATAATATCAGTCATATTAATGCATTCATGTTTGTTAATCCATAATCGGGAGATCGATACTATAATGGGGTTACATACAAAAACAATTACTTTGTAAAATAATTTGTGGGTCGGAGAAACGTAGGGTGCTATCAATCCAGATAGCCGGAAATGCGGAGAGCCACCCCTGATTTTTTTAAAAAATTATGCTAAAAATTTTTTTTTTCACATATACTATTAACCGCCTATTGATGCATTTACATCGACAAATTTGAAAATTGTATATTTATTATTTCTGTGATGTATTTTTTTTAATTGTTGTGCAATAAAGTATATTAATTAATTAATTCATTCATTAACCATTCCAAAAAAGCTTAGGCTTGTGTTAGGAGATGGTTCACGTCAATAGTCGAATGGTAGTTCGAACCCACGACCTTACGGTTTGCAGAACGTACCAGCGACAAGCAATTTACGCCTGCGTTGAAAACTAAGTGGAATGTTTTGATGGATTTGATCTGCTAAAATCTATCATCGAGCTTACTGTAATAGTCACAAACACATTAGATATGAAAAAAATAGTAATAGTAATATACCAAGACTTATGTTAAATGATTCTTCTTTCTCTTTCTTCTCTACTGAAGATTTCAGAGGCGCGATTCACTGTAAGGTAGAACACCAAACTTTGTGCAATATGCTTGGCGTTCATACTTAGAGTGAACCGAACTCTCTTATATTCTGGAACATATGTTTCTTTCTTCTAAACTATTCTTCTTTCTTCTTTTAAAATTGAAAATAGAAAAAAATAGAAGAATAAATAAAAATGATAATATATAATATTAATCAATCAATAGAGAGCATGGCCGTGTATCTACAGGACTCTGTCTCAGCCTCTATCATGAGTTACTTAGGGGCAAGTGCTCGTGAGAGCAAAACGTCGGCTTGAACCGTTACTATGGGCGTGATAGCTTTCTGACTTGAGACGATTCAAGGGTGCTTGAGATGGCTGTAACACGGTTCGATGAGATTCTTTAATGGAATTACTACAGGGACTGTAGGTAGGTTGATTTAAATCGAAAATAGTAGTAACTACTCAGTTTTGATTCGTTATTTACTTGCTTATATTTAATATACTATGAAATATTTAAATGTCATATATTTCTACATAGCGTCAATAGCTTAATGGTTTAGTGTGCAGTCTGCAAAACATAATTAGGTTCTAAACCCCGATAATAGTGACGACATACATTACGAAGCTTTAGTAGTAATATTATTATTATAATATATAATAATTATTAAAGCGTCAATAGCCTATAATGGTTTAGGGTACGGCCTGCAAATCGTAAGGTCGTGGGTTTGAATCCACCATTCGACTATTGCCGTGAACCATGTCCTTGCACAAGCTTAAGCTTAGTTGGAATGGTTAACAAGATTGTTAGTAATATTTCTGAAAAAAAAAATATTGGTAGCTTTCTTTTTTTTTAAAAAAAAAAAACAAAAGCTAGCAATATTTTTTTTTCTTTTCTTTACTTATAATATGTAAGGACGATGACTGTGACGACAGGAAGACTGGTGACGACGGCAACGGCCACATCAAAAGAAAAAATAATACGATACAAAAATAGCCATGAGAAACAGGGACGCAGCGGTCGCGGAGAAACTTATAACAATGCAACGGGGCGTCTACGATGCGTGAACCAAAGCATTCTCCAACATCACCTTCCAAAATCAGGTATAAAAAAATATTAACATAAAAGCACTGAAGTAATTTTAGAGGTAGCACTCTTTTGAACCAAAACAAAGCAAACAAATATAGTACAATAGAAAAGAGCACGGACACTAGTCTGTGGTTACGTTTTATTGAAGATAAAAAAAAATGTAAGGACACATATGTACCACCATCATTTTACGACATATCTATCATTCTCACATTGCAGACGTATAAATAATTCATATAGTTTCAGTTACTTAGCAAATATATTTTTTAATAAAAAAAATCTCGTCATTGACCCACAAAGCAGCCTTTCATTAAAAGGCACAAAGGAAATATTAATTTCCGCTCCATGAAAAAGGGTTCCTTAACAATTCTAGTGGTGGGACAATACTGGTACAAAAGATTTCGTTTTCTGTAGAAATGTATATATACTAAATATTAGTAGAAAACTTTTTAATTAAGGTGTAATAGTTCTAGTAGATGCTCTTGCCATAATATTCTCTTTCAAGCCACACTTTCCCCTTATCGTGTTGTAAACCTGTCCCTCACATTTAAAGTTTGCTAATAAACAATCCTAATGATTGCATCAATGAAGTGTATTGTCTACTCGTATGTACGATATGTAATTAAATGTGTATTAAATGTAGAATTTAAAAAATAAGCCCTAACGTTTTTTAACCTCACGAGGTAGACAGTGAAAGCTTTCGTTATCCACTTGACCGAGCTTATTAGATCCTATATGTGACCGTTGAGCCCATTACCATACACGGGTACAAATTTTTCGAAAGCGATTTATTTTGTACTGAAAAAAAAACGCAAAAAGAGCAAATTATTGATACAAACCCAATTCCTAATTATGGTTGGATGGGACCCGAGTAGGTATTTTCTAACAATTTGCAACGCCCGACGTTCAGTCTTACAAATTACTACTAATCGTCTACTCATATGCATAATACATACAAGAAGATGAAAAGAAGAAGTGTAAAACAAATGACAGAACAAAACAAAAGAAATTAAAATTATCTAATAATATTACGCAAAAAGGCTATGCATGCGCTGTGCTACAAATAATTGTCACAACGCTGATTTTCAGCCTTAAGAGCCTATCGAAAAATGTATTTATTCTCATTTATCTCATTGAAGAAAGTTTGGTTAATTTTTATGCCAAAAAGGGGAGTGAGAACGAATGTACGGAACGGTGTTTTTATCCGTTTCTTTTGTGACTAAGCTCCAAAATAATTGAACAATACGATAGTCCGCTCGAAGTTATATCATTTTATGAGTAGCGTGCTTTATCATTTCAGGTGAAGGCTTAATTAATATTTTGCCTGTATGTTTTGGGTCTCGACAAATGCAAAGCTTTTGGGGAAGCTTTTGCGGACTTAAATTTGTCATTGCCATAATTCCGCCCAACTCACTTTGGTATAATGTGACAAACATTTCAGTAGATAAAAAATAAACAACATTATATCGTAGTTAATTTTACTTAGTTATATAATACAGGTTAACTTTAACTTCGTATATGATGATGTATAAGAAAGCAAAAGATCGTGCGTACTTTGAGAAAGTAGTACTTTTTTTCTCAATATTTTAAGTCGTATTGGTTTGGAAAACTCTACTATATAGTCGGCAACGCGGAGTGCATATTTGTGTTTTAGGAGTTTCACCTTAAAAACAGAGAAGATAGATGTAGATTTCATTATCAAAGGTTTCACTTTATAAGATCCTTACGTAAAATTTTGGGGAAGATATGCATTTGTAAAAAGCCAATCATCAAGATTAAAGGCAAACATACGTAACGTAAATTGTCATTTCCTTGTAAATAATGTAAACGTGATTTATGTCATCGTCACTGTTACTAATAAATGTCGATGGTATATAATTAAAATAAGCGAGAACTAATTTATATTGAAATAGTGTTTGAATTAGTCCTTAGTAAAAGTGAACGTTGAAATTGACATGGGATCCTTACAACAATAATTATCATCATTTCAGCCGTAAGACATCCACTGTTGGACATAGGCCTCCCCGAAAGGATTGCTTGTTAATTGTATGCAGATACGAGCTCAGGCCATTATAAAGTTGTCAGACCACCTGCGCGGTCTCCAATAGAAAACTTCTCACCCCATCGGTCATCTGTTCTACGTGCCAATGTCGGTAGTTTTCATTCGCCTACAAATCTCATCTCTAAAATGATCTCGTAGAGAAACTTCGAGCATAGCTCCATAGCTCGTTGTGCGCCTTTGAGCTTATTTATAATACCTGTAGTGAGAGATCACATTTCAAAAATAATAAGGCTTAAATATTATATGAGAGTTTGGTGTTATTGATGTACTTATTTACGCGGGACCGGTTTGCGAGAGGGTGGCATGCGATGCGAGTTTGGAAATGTATTGTACCTCCAGCGGCGGTTTTTTGATCCACTCAGAAAACAAGGGGAAATTGAGTTTACTTGCATTTCATTTCACGGATGCCGGCACAGGGGCACGTCATTGTCAAATCGATTGGAAAAAACCCTAAATAAATATTGGCGGGTTTAATAGATTGCTAACAGGAAATGGGTACATAAATGTGTTGGTAATGTTTTTCTTGACTATTAAAAGCCTGCTAGTTTTTTTTTTTTAAAAAGCTAGTAATATTTCTTATTTTTTTTCAGAAATATTAATAACAATCTTGTTAACCATTCCAACTAAGCTTAAGCTTGTGCTAGGATTTGGTTCACGGCAATAGTCGAATGGTGGATTCGAACCCACGACCTTACGATTCGCAGGCCGTACCCTAAACCATTAGGTTATTGACGCTTTAAAATTAGTTTAAAATTAGTCATGGGATAAAACACAATTGAATAAACGGAGAATCGATAAACTTTACCACTGCAAAATTCTAGACGGCATTTGTTTTTGGTTTCGTTAGTATGTAATAAATTTACAGTGTAGGCCGATGGTCTTACCTATTCTATGTGTATATCAATTCTTGGCAGATGTTTGGTACCAGCGTAATCACTTCTCACAGATGACTTGCATCCCTCTTTCTCTTCTCATATTATAAAATAAACAAATTGATGCTAACGATGAATTACAAAAACATGTAATTCATGTTTTGGGTAAGTTATATCACTGAAGCGTCAATAGCTTAATGGTTTAGGGTACGGCCTGCGAATCGTAAGGTCGTGGGTTCGAATCCACCATTCGACTATTGACGTGAACCATCTCCTAGCACAAGCTTAAGCTTAGTTGGAATGGTGAACAAGAATGTTAGTAATATTTATGAAATAAAAAAGAAATATTGTTAGCTTTATTTAAAAAAAAAAGTTATCGTTAACTTAATGTTCCAGATTGACATTACTTATCTATTATATTATAAAGAGTAAAACGAAGAATCTTTTCATGTAACTGTTTACGTTATATGTTACGCTAGTAATTATATAATGTGATTAAATACAGTTTGTAAAGTCTAGAACATTGTTGGACCTAGCTAAATAGTGTCAGTGTAACTGGGTCAGGTTTCGTCTATTCTAGTATTGGCGTGTCGGCTTTGTGGCCCGAACCTCTATCAACTGGCAGCCAATCAATAAATGTCAACAGAAAATGGAGCAAATGTGTTTCTGATATGTCACGAACTATGACCTATAATGCTGCCGGGTATATTAGGAATTCAAAGAAATTTAAAATCGAAAATCGAAATTTATAACAAGCGTTATGCAATAGTGTATATAGGTACTTACCTATATATATTTTTTAAACTAAATCGTGATAGCCTAATCTAGGCTGAATCGATTTGTATAGTACGCTGATAAAAGAAGTTTGATCCCAGTGCCGGCTCCAGTGAAATAGTTTGTTTTAAATTTAAAATATGCAAATGTACCACGTGCTCGGCGGTGAAGGAAAACATCGGTAAACTTCCTCAAACGTGCACGTTTCAGTTAATTTTCTAAGATATCTGATCCCTCAATATGCATCGAGGCTGTATGGCGGACTATACCTGATACTGAGAGTGACTAGTGCCCAACAGTGGGAAATATCTAGCCGTAACTTTAATAATAAGGAGCCGTGGTAGCTCAGTGTCCAGGCGGTTGGCTCTTGTTGCATAGTACGCTAGCAACCCGAGTTCGATCCCCGGTGCCGGCACCAATAAATTTGCTGTTGCAATTTTATGTGCTGATTAACCACGCGCTCGGCGGTGAAGGAAAACATTGTGAGGAAACCTACATGTCTTAGAAAATTTTTCTAAGGCATGTGAAGTCTACCAATCCGCACTAGGGCCGCGTGGTGGACTATGCCCTTATACTCTCTTTACAGAGAAGGCCTGTGCCCAGCAGTGGGACGTATATATTATATATATAAAGGCTGTAACTTTAACTTTAATAGAAATTTTTAAGATTTTATTGAGTAATGGGTGGGAATAAAAAAAAAGAACATGCTATAATAATTAAAGCATTGTAATAACCAACCGAGTTCGTTACTGGCAATCATCACTCGACAAATTCTGTTCTTTTTTTTGTTCTTTTTTATATTACTCTTTTTTATTATTTTAAAAAGTATATAAACGACAAAACAATTTTAAGCGTCAATAGCCTAATGGTTTAGGGTACGGCCTGCGAATCGTAAGGTCGTGGGTTCGAATCCACCATTCGACTATTGCCGTGAACCATGTCCTAGCACAAGCTTAAGCTTAGTTGGAATGGTTAACAAGATTGTTAGTAATATTTCTGAAAAAAAAAAGAAATATAGCTAGCTTTCTTTTTAAACAAAAAAAAAAATAACTATATAAATGATAAAAATATGTAAATAACAAAACTCTTTATTAAATTATGGCGAATGTGAAACGCCTAGACACACCACTGCGGTTTTTATGGCGTTTAGAAATATCTTCTTTAAAAAAATAGTTTTTAAGGGCAAAACTGACGATTTGATTAAACTGTCATAGGAATATGAGTTGTTGCGTAAGTTTACAATAACTTCCCCATTCCAATAACATTATTTGGAAATACCTTGATTGGTATTCATCAAGGATTGAACCGAATAACCTGTTATGACGCTGGTGGTAACGCCCTGTTTATTAATTTATTTACTTGGTTTAGAATTCTCCGAATCGTATTGTACAAAGCTCTTACTTAAGGATTATATTCTAAAATAATCTCGTTAACTGAATACCGCAAGCTTCGGGCGTAGTCTACATTTCAATGACGGTAAAACTGGATGTAATTATTCAGTTCTTCGAATCCGGTAAAAGTTTACGGGGGCAGCGAATGCTTGATGCGTTTAATCATGTCAATTAACCGTAAAATTGGGAGAATGCCTCCGCAGAAATGGTTTTAAGGCCGATACGGTGGATTTATTAGTATTTCTCGGGCGGAAATTAATGTTCAAAGAAAAGTTTCAAGTAATCTTTTATAGTATCTGCTATTGTTTATTTTTTTTAGAAACGTAAGGAAAGGTTAAATTATATGCTTTTTTTTTAAATTATGCTTTAACGTGTATAAACACTTTACAATTTTTTTTATTTTTTTTTTATATTCACCCTTATAATATATATTATTTTCCAGAGTGTATAAATGTATATTTTAACCCTTATCGTGGCAAGATTGTTTTTTGAAGAACAGTAAAAAAAATGTAAGTTCAAAAAATATCAAAAAATACATTAAAAAATCGTGATATGAATACACGTGATAAAAATACGTATTTTGGAAAACCAAGATGTACACTATTCTATACACTGCTATACGTTCTACGTACGTAACGTACACGTACTAAGTAACTAACAAGCCTAAGCTTATTTGTTTGTTAACAAGAATTTTAAATATATTTGTGAAAAAAAATATTGTTAGCATTCTAAAAAAAAAGTCCTTATTCCAACTCCATCTCTTTTATAATTATAAATGTCACGACACTGACAATTGTGCTATTAAACTATTACATTTTCAATAATTTTAATAAAATACGATGTAAGAATAAATTTAAGTAAATAGATTTTATATCTGTACTTTACATGCATATTATGCTATACATTGCTATGTTTAGGGTTAAAAGAAAAACACACAAAAGTAGGAGAGATTATTGTCATATATAGGGAGAGGTTTTTGGGTAGTACTACTTATGTGGTGTGTGGGCGCATGTGTGAATTGACTTTAGTCGAAATTGACATAAAGAAAAAGTATTATTTTCGTATATTTTTTCTCTAATACCACATAAATGTACATCGACATACTGTTCTGGCGACAGATTAGATAAGAAATCACACATAAATATCTTAATTTTTCAGACAATTACATCTATTGATAATAATTATCGGTCTAAGATAATTGTATAATTAGATTAACACTACTTGATTGCTGGGCGTATAACATTAATGTTACTTTTATTTAATTACAGTCAGAAGCGTTAAAAGTGTATTGGTATAAGGTACGGTCGTAGGTTCAACTACGACCTTAAGTTTCGTTTCGAATATTGACGTGAATCATGTCCTTTTTTTTTGTTGACGGGGAGGAAATCTTCACAAAGATACCCCGCCTTCTGGGGGGAAGGCAGCGGTTATGTGGGGTTCTTACCCACTAAAACCTCCCCGGTGGCCCTTTCCTCGGTGCATGACGAGGGGCTCCGGGATCTCCAGTGGAACGCACCGGAGCCCCTCTGCACTGTGCTCAAGGAGAGCACGTCCCGAGGGGGGAGGTTACTCCCTCCCCCCCTGTGCCCTCGAAGCGGAAGGCGACACGGGCCAGCCAATGTCGCCTTCTTCCCGGGTTCACTTTGGTGGACGACTCAGGCCCCCACCCTTGTCGCCCAGTGAACCCGAGGCCCCTTTTAGTCGCCTTGTTCGACAGGCAGGGGATACCGTAGTCTTATTCTTGAGAGCCCAGAACTACAGGGCTGAATCATGTCCTAGCACAAGCGTAGGCTTGTTTCGAATGGTTAAATATCATTTGCTAGCATTCTTGGTTAAAAAAATAATTACAGTCTCATTCAAATTTCGATGCTATAACCAGTTATCATAAAATTACCTGAACAAGCTTGCGGTGGTAGTGGAAATATGAGGGTAGTCGAGGATTTGCGCCTCGCAACGGCGCACCCCAGCGACTGCGGTTTGAAGCTGCGCAGCTGTTGCATGAAGTCGCTGCACTCCATGAGCGCCACGTCCGCGAAGTGAAGGTCGCACAGGATTTGATTCTTGAATCGGCGAGCCCGTTTCTGTTGAAACAAAATTCGTCAAAACAAAAAGTCAAATTGAATCATTGACGAATTAAGTATAAAAATTCTTATTAAATAATACTTTTAATAGCAAACTTGTTTATTACTAATGTATGTTTGTATAATGCTGTTGGTGTACCTTATTAAATAAATTAATTACTAAATAGAAGTATCATAGTTGTATGTGTCAACTTCGATAGGATTTTATGGGGTCGCCTTGTTTATCTTCGAAACAATTAACATGGTATCTTATTGAAAGCAAACCTTTTAAATAAAAAAATACTTAAAGACGATGCTACGACTGTCCAAATATAAAACAACAAACGAATTGAGAAGCTCCATTTCTTTGAGAACTCTTATCTTATCGGTTATCTCTGGTATTGTCTTTGGTTTAATTACTTTTAGTATCCATAGGGGACGTCTGTTTTGATACATTATATATAACCCTACGTCGCTTTTAATGTTAGTATAACAAGAAGATGATATTTATATCTTAGTATTAGTCTCTAGGGATTCATTAATTATTGTTACAGTAAAGTTTCTTATTTCTCTGCGAAGAGGAAGTCCGAGCGACCAACTTTCTGTATTATTTTCTTTTCTCGCTAATTAAGATATATTAATATTGTTCGTAACTTCATTGTCATAGAAAGGGCTCAACGGGCGGTCCTAAAGCTTATGTGGAGAAATTCCTTTACGTATTCTACCGGTGCACTATGCAGACCATCCAGTACTGCGAGTCCGGCAATTGTTTTTATTAAAGCTCTTATCAATGTGCGCAAAAACCTAACAGCCAGATCTGACCACCATACGTTGCTGGCAAAATGCGTGTTTCGACTTCCACTACCCAACTTCAATTCTCGTCTTGCCCGATGTTCTCCAACCTATTTATACAACTTAGTGTAAAACAATGTCTTCAAAACACTGACATAAGACACTAATGTACGTAGACTAAAGATAACGGTATCATAATGATTGTTCGGCCAACTATGAGACCGAAAATGTAATCGGGCGGACTCAAACGAAAAATAAAAAAGTCACACACAAACATATACACAACCACACGTACACACATGTATACAATATAACTCACACACGCGCCTGTATATATATATATATATATATATATATATATATTTACCTATATATATTTATTTACTTGATTAAAAGGCCACACAAGAAATACCTTATTTGCAAATTCCTCAATGCAACTCGGGAAAAGATACAAGCGTTTGCTTAGTTTGGGAGTCACTGCTTACCAATAATGGTTACATGCAGTTTATACTCCGGTCTGCGTCTTATTTGTGAAATATATATGCATGTAACCATGAGATATGTATGGTCCCTCGCAGCCCTGTAGTTCTGGGCTCTCAAGAATAAGACTACGGTATCCCCTGCCTGTCGTACAAGGCGACTAAAAGGGGCCTCGGGTTCACTGAGCGACAAGGGTGGGGGCCTGAGTCGTCCACCAAAGTGGACCCGGGAAGAAGGCGACATCGGCTGGCCCGTGTCGCCTTGCGCTTCGAGGGCATAGGGGGGAGGGAGTAATCTCCCCCCGGGACGTGCTCTCCTTGAGCACAGTGCAGAGGGCGTTCCACTGGAGATCCCAGAGTCTCCCGTCATGCACCGAGGAAAGGGCCATCGGGGAGGTTTTAGTGGGTAAGAACCCCACACAACCGCCGCCTTCCCCCCAGAAGGCGGGGTATCTTTGTGAAGATTTCCTCCCCGTCAACAAAAAAAAAATGTATGGTCCCTCAATGTATGAATACTTTCAACGCATTGAGGGACCTAATAAGCTTCGTTAGATTTTACTGACCATGTAAGTTCAATTTATAGGAATTAAATACTTTCCTTATTTATTTATATTTTAAAATTACATTGCATATACGTAAATTTAAACATGCGCATCATTTGTCTATGAATAAGTATTTACTGAGATGCTGTCTTTTGTCGAGCGAGTAAAAATTTAAACCCCTTGGCTTACACAAGGGGAGAATTAAATATAGTCTTTTGAACCCTACTGTGGTTACAGGAATTTATTTTCTTAACGTGTCTTTGCATATGAAGATCTAGACAGCGATACGGCTCTAACAAATTGTAAATTCTGTTTTCATATACATAGAATACTTGTTACCATTTAAGCGTAAACGGAATTTAATAAGAAATTATTTTGTATAAAACTTTGTGTTACAAAGGAAAAAATGTAACGATTGGTATGTGCCCCACTGTTGGGCAAAGGCTTTCGCTCTAACGGGGATTATTAGAGCATTTTTCGCCACGGAAGCCACTGGACTTCAACGGACATCACTGCTCGAATTCATCCTTTTGTTGCGAATATCCCTCTACAAAATTATTTGATTCATTATTCGTATAGCAAAGGACTGGAATAGTTTGCCTGCGTCTGTCTTTGCCACGGATTACAATGTGGGTGTTTTCAAGAGTAGAGTGAAAACTGTGCTAGTGGGCCTCACCATTCAGGACTGGAATCCAGTTCGAGTTAACATCGTATTATTGTCAAGTACTTGCTTAGAAGTATAAAGAATATATATATATTGTTTTCTTTAGACTAATGCATATTGCGAAATCGTTTGTTTGTTGTATAATTATATCATTATTATTTTATTAAAAAGATATAAGAAGCTGATAGTATAAGGATAGGGTAATACTTGAAGGTTAGATACTGTCAAGACGTAGACGTGGTCTCAGATTACACAGGCTTGATAATCTTATTACTTCTTTGAAGAGTACACAAGAGGAGGTCTAGAGATCAATCGGTCGTCGAGAGTTTCGGGTCAAACTTAACTTTTACTTTGACATTGCGGCCAAGGATTCCGTCCAGTTGAAATCAAATATTGTATAGAACATGTTAATTTATTTTTACTCTACAAGCATAAGATATGATGAAAAATAATAATCAAAATATTTGAATATGTTGTGGAGCTACGTTTTTTTTTGCTAACGCGGGGAATCTTTTTATAGACCATCCTCCGGTACCCTGGGTGGGCCCGGAGGGATGTGTGGGACTCGGCCTGGGCAGCCCCTACCCACTAAACCTTCCGCGAATGCCATCAGCCGTTATTAGCGGGTTGCCCCGGATCTGTCAGCGACAGGACAGCGCTACTAGCTAGCGCTGTGGCGCTACCTAGAGGATATGGGTTCAACTTATGATCTAACAGTTAGAGGATTAAATCCCAGTTGGCCTGTAGCAATTCTTTTGCTTTTACGAAAGTCTTTTAAAAAAGACTTACTAGATTAAAAACTGATATTTTTCAATGGGTTCAAATATTGTGTTTTTTTAAGAAAAAGCGGCATACGAGCTTACAAATCACTTGATCTTAAATGACCCAAGAACGTTCACAACACCAGAGGAGTTGCAATTTCTTAAAGATTCCTAAATCGTATTAGTTCGGAAATCTTTGTGAAAATTCTTTAGTGTATGCCATTTCTGTTAAAACCAAAGCCAATAAACTGGGCTTTCGCTTTTACGTGCTTATGTTTCTAAGGTGAAATTTTGACCTTTGTCTATACCCAACTCATCTGATAAATGTCAATGTAATGTCTATACAAGAGTACAGTAACACTTCAAAATGTATTTACTCATGCATGTAATTAATCTGTTTCTGCAATAGCGTGACCCTTTGAACGTTGGCAGGCAATTCGAACTTAATTGACTCGTCCGACTGTGTTATTAACTGTGATGTTACCTCGCTTTATTTTACAAACAGTCTTTGAGATTGTTTGATCTCTGATAAAGGAATAATGGATTTGAAATGTAATCAACTTTTATTGACAATACTGATTGGTTTTTAACTTTGAAAGACTTTTTAATTATTTATTTTTATTTGTTTACCTACGTCAATATTACAAACGGAATGAAATTCGATTCTTAGACAATAATTACTAACTTACTAAATTTTGTGCGTTAGGTATGTCGATTTATGAGAGACACACCACCATAAATTAGGCACAAATTCCAACATACCATTGATTTTCTGTCTATTGTTATCTAAATTACAAAAAAAAATTATTTGCTAAAAATTTGCATTTGCATTGCGAATGGCCTCTACAAAACGTTTTATAAATGTCGGTTTTCTGTTGTTGAAAAACGTGAACAGAAGCAGTAAATCAGCCTATAAAATTGCAGCAATAAATTTATTGGTGGTGTTGGCATAGGGTCCAACTCCAGCCCTGTAGTTCTGGGCTCTCAAGAATAAGACTACGGTATCCCCTGCCTGTCGTATAAGGCGACTAAAGGGGCCTCAGGTTCACTGGGCGACAAGGGTGGAGGCCTTTGTCGTCCGCTAAGGTGGACCCGGGAAGAAGGCGACATCGGCTGGCCCGTGTAGCCTTGCACTATGAGGGCACAGGGGAGGGAGTAACGTGGTCTCCTTAAGCACAGTGCAGAGGGGCTCCGGTGCGTTCCACTGGAGATCCCGGAGCCCCTCGTCATGCGCCGAGGAAAGGGCCACCGGGAAGGTTTTAGTGGGTAAAACCCCACATAACGGCCGCCTTCCCCAGAAGGCGGGGTATCTTCTTGAAGATTTCCTTCACGTTAACAAAAAAAGGGGTCAAACTCGGGTTGCTAGCGTAACATGCAACTTTAGGCCGTTCAAATAATGAACGCTGGGTGAGATAATAGCATTTTGAATGACCCCAATGGTGGCTGCTTGGAGGAAGAAGAGACAATCGTAATTTTACAACCGAGAAAAGGAGGAGAATATCAATTCGTCTGTTTTTTTTCTTCAAGTTTGATATCTCATAACTTTGGACTGTGTTAACCTACTCTGATGATTCTATTTTTATTTGAAACTTGGTGGTTCTTGTGTCCCATTTTCAAATTTGGTCCAATTATGGCAATGGCATCTATGAGAAAATCATGTCTTAAATTTGCATTAAGTATGTACGCGACAAATGGACAAATGACCCAATATAATGCCGATGCGATCATTCAGATTTTATTGGTTAGGATATATTTTAAAGCTAGTTTAATGAGAATTTGGTTAAATTCTGAATTATTCAATTTCGTAATATTCCGTTTCTATTTGTAGTTTTAGTATTTTTTTAATTTATTAATTTCTAGTATTAGTTTTTCTATTTGTAGGTTTTTGTTTCTACTCGTAAATATACTTGATTGTTATAAGGAAATGTATAGAGAAAAGTCGATGCCAGTTTCTGAACTTCCATTATTTCGTACGTACTTTTCATTATGGTCGTTATTCAACACACGCTGATTGATTTATTTCACTGGCAATAATAATCTACCGTCAGGCTTCTTTTGTGTTTCCCTCTTAATTATATTCTGAATGCCGATGTGAAAGCGTACCCAATTTTTCTGGACCCTTTCACATATTTACTCTTTTGTTTTAACCTTGCCTAGTATGTTTTTATTTATATTTCATCAATTTATAACTATGTCGTTACACTATTACTAAAGTAATAAAAATAAAACACTCACACCCTTGACTCAACAGCCTTTATATATATAATATATATGTCCCACAGCTGGGCGTCGGCCTTCTCCGTAAAGAGAGTATAAAGGCATAGTCCGTCACGCGGCCCTAGTGCGGATTGCCTTCTTGCAGCCTTCACATGTCTTCACAATGTTCAAAGACATGTAGGTTTCCTCACGATGTTTTTCTTCACCGCCGAGCGTATGGTAAATCAGCCCATAACATTTCAACGGCAAATTTATTGGTGCCGGCACCGGGGATCGAACTCGGGATGCTTGGTTTACTTTGCAACTTGAGCCAAACACTAAGCTACCACGGATTTCTGGAACACTTATCTCGATTCTTTTACAAGCGTCAAGTATTTTGACGTCACCCATCTTCAATATGTCACCATTCTGATTGACATAAGTATATTCGCCCTAAGGCATCCCCGACAGATAGTGCCACTCAATTTTATATCACAGTATTTCTCGATTTCTTTTCCTCGTTTATCCTTTTTACATTGCTTTTACAATCGAAGACCGAAGTATACGATCTGTATCATTAACTTCGGTCTTCATTGAAATAATTAAAAAAGTTTTTTTTGGTAAAAAGTTTTCTCGGATCCTAAAAAATATCTTTAATTCTGTTTGTTTGTATATTCAAGCAAATTTATAACTTCATGAATCTTTTCCGATTGGCTTAAAATTGGTGGATTCAGATAATATAGCCTGAAAGCACGTAGTTCGGTAGCTTCGGAATCTTTTTATTCAACGTTAGTTTTCTCTTCAGTTATAATCTATAAATTTTCATTTTAGAAATAAAACTTCCACACCGTCATATATTCAAAGTGTATATGGCATGGTACGTTCTTGTAAGATTTACTATCTCTTGAATTTATACGCCTATAAGTTGTAGGCCTAGCGATTAGTATAATTACTGTACATATGTCATAACTAATTAGTATTGTTAATCCTAGCTAGATTAATTAGAGGCCAGATGATGGTTGATGGCTTAGCTACATTCAATAACTTATATTTAGTAAGATAATTTCCATACAACTTCTACTTAAAGTGTCAGTGTTAGTAGTCAGTATTTTTATAATAAGGTATTCAAATATTAAATTTGGATCCATGTAAATGTTTTATAAATAAAGAAAATATTTAATTTAGTTGGAGAATAAATTATATGATACGAGCAACCCATATTTACGTGCGTATGTTGTAGCTTACTTAGTAGGGTTGGGTAAGGAAAGGTTTTGTTCCATTAGTTCCATGAATTCCTCAGTATTTTACTCATTGGATGTACTCCAGTTCGAAACAAGTCCGATAATATTTTCTCATTCGTACCAAATGTTCGTTCAACGTAATCCTTTTATTGGAAAACTATCGTAATAAAGGCGAAGACCGGTCAAATGTGAGCTTAAATTGTGCGCCAAGGTTTACGATTCCTGAAATATTAAGTGATCGCCAAACATATAAGTTACTTCTAGTACTATAACATATTTGAAGAAAAAAAATGTAATAATATTTTCTATTACTTTGTTAGTCTACGACTCCGTAGCCAACGTCATAGGGGTCGTAGCTGTAGGCTACGAAGAGTGACGAATAATTTTTAACCTCGATTCATTCAGATAGCTACCGGTGTAAAGGTACCGTCTTGTCCTGCTTGTATTGTGTACCGTGTTATCGACACTCTATCTGAGTCTTCCACTTTAGAATCATTGAAAATCCCATTTTAGATTAAAAATAAATAAAGGGAAGAATGATAATTTCAATTATATTATACTGTTCTTTTTTAATTATAGTTTTAGATACCTGTCTCTTGGTAAGAGATTCTTATAAAAATAACAATTTCTTGGAACTTGTTTTCTAATGAAATAGCTTACTACTATTTAATATTGGATTAGTAATATGACGCTTCCAGAAAGCGAAAACTGTTTCTCTAAAAGCAGTCTCAGTGCACCCTTCGCAATATTGCAGAGCGTGGTATTTCTATACGTTACTGAATAGAACTTATGTTCTCTTTGACGGTTTGCAACGAGGCGAGAGAGATACCTTTCAATGTCTATAGCCTTAGTACAAACATAATTTGCTTTTGTCAGGCCCACTGGGAGCCAAACTTGTCGACCATTCTCAAGTATTAAGTTCAAATGTTATTAGGGATGAATAGAAATGTAATTTTTTTAACTTCTCTGTGATAATTTAAACAAGATTTCTGCTCGAATTAATGCGACGGTACTTATTTGTATGTATTTTTTTAATTTAACATTTCATTGCTTATTTTAATTAACGCTTTAGTAACAATGTGTACTAAAATATTTTTGTTGATGATTTTCTATTTTTTTATAGTAACTTACATAAATAAAAGTTAATAAGAAAATATATATTTTTATTTATTATATTTAAGATGGTGATCAGTTTGGCGGCCGAAACGTTTTGGTTTTGGGTAGTAGTAAGCTTGTACACAAATTTGAGTTTAAATTTTTTTTTAATTAGGAACGGATAGCATTTTATTTGAAGACAATTGAGTGTTAGAAGATCAGCCAGGAGCAGATGCCTGATGGATTGCACAGTTATTTTAAAGAGATTATGATATTAAAATAATATGTTAAGTTAACGTCACTAATCTAATCATTTGGTGTACGTTCTTAGAAACATAAGGACGTTTAAACCCATCATTTATTTATTGAGGTAAACGGCGCAAGCCGGGGCATATGAATTACATGAGTCAATCCGCCATTCTACTTTCGGACGTTTAGACATTTGGCGAGTCTTCGCCCTTTCATAGTCGATGTTCCGCGAGTCCGAACGAAGCAATTTGAGTCCTGGTTTATCGTGCATATAGCAAAGGAGAGGCACAAGTTGCCGGCGTCAGTCTTTCCGTTCAGGTACGACGTGAGAGCCTTGGAGAGTAGAGTGAATAGGCACTTACTAAACTAGAGCACACCATTACCATATCACAACTTAACATCAGGTGGGATCGTGGTCCAGAACTAGTTTATACCCCAAAAAACTTTAACTCATTTGTGTTATAATATATGAAATTTAATATATAATTATCTGGCTGTCCATAAAAAAGTTATTTCTAAAGTGGCATACATACTTAATTCGTATTATAAAAGTAGCTGTAACTTCCATCACAACTTTATCGAATAAAGTGACAAAGAAAATGATACTTTCTCATATATGTCAACCCTTGTTCAGGAGAATGGAAAAGTAACTTAGGTAACTAATGGCCAAAGTGAATTACTTCTAAATAATTTTGATGACGGTACAATAGTTTTATCATTACGAATTTAAACTGTCAATAAACTAAAATAGAATTTTTGATAAGGGTATTATTAAATACTTTTGTTGTCCATGAAGTTATAATTTTGCAAAAACTTTCATGAATATTTGAAGCCATTTCTTATATCCATTACAAGAAAATGACTGAGTTGTTAATATTTCGTAGACCGTGAATCTATATATATAAAAGAGAAAGTTTGTGGGTTTGTTCCCTATAGGCTCCGCAACGGCTAGACCCAACACAATGAAACTTTCAGAGAATCTTCAGATTTACCTGGTGAGTAATCCCGTAAAGTTTAGTGACGATCAGAGCACTCCTCTTTTGAACTGTCAAATAAAGCTTTTATTTACTATGATACTACTACTACGGGTATAATATTGTATATACTGATATGTTCATGGGTGTAGGTAATGAATAATTTGAAAAACTGTGTGAGTTAAATTAAATATTTAATGACGTAGGTTTATTGTTTAAATAAAATAAAGCAAAATCTATATATATATATATATACTAGCGAACCTAATAAATAAATTAATACTAATAAATGGCGAAGCAAGGTTTGTCACTTCTTAATACAAAAACGAAAGAAAGAATAGACATGACGATTATGCCAAAAGGCGTAGCGTTTTTGTAGATAACATATCGATTTATATTTTTCATCCGACTTAAAAAAAAGGACGACGTTCTCAATTCATCTGTAAGTTTTTTTTATGTTAGTTACTGCATAACTCTCGGCTGGGTCAACCGATTTTGATGATTCTTTTTTTATTTGAAGGCTATTGCTTCTCGTGTGGTCCCCTTTAGTTTGATTCTATTCTGACAGTGGGATCCACGAGAAAACCATTTAAGTAATAAATTGATGTATAGGCGCCACAAATGGACGGATAACTCAATATCACGTCAACGGATTTTAATGATTTATTTAAAGGGTGAACTTCAAGAGTAGTTAGATTAGAGTTTGGTTTGGTTCTAATTAATTCTACTTCTTAATATTCCTATTATAAAAAATCTCATCATAAATTAAATAACGTATAAAGCACACTACACACACATACATGAACCACACACACACCACACAGACACCACACAAACCCACCACACATTCACACACACACCACACACTTTCTTTCTTGCATGCTAATTCTTAAGTTAATATTAATAATAAAATTACAGAACTATCATAAGTATGGTGGGGGGCTGGTGATCTGTCTAACAGGGTACCCTAGTTCAGACACCAGTCTTTCACAAATTTAAGAACTACGTAAACTGTAAACGTATAAGTAAACTGTACATTTAAATTTGTGAAAGATAAATAAATAAATTTATTATTATTATATTTGAAGTCGTTTTTTTACTAGTAATTATACTTGTATAAGATTATTTTAGATTATAATCGTTTAAAATGAAATTCTAGTTTCTAAAGCACTTGATAGCGTAAAGTACGTTTCGATGATAGAGCTGACTACTCGAAGATATTGAACGATCTGAAAGTAGATTAAACGGCGGCTACTGTTCCCATTCAATAACTTATCGATAATATTCTGATAATGCCTACTCTGTGGAAAGAAACGTATTGAATATAATCTTTAGATATAAAATATATTCTAATAAAATAGGGTGGCGTTTTTTATTACTTTTTATTCTAAACTACAGAAAGGTTACTATAATATAAAATAAATACTAAAATAAGATATACCGTGTATCGGAGAAGTTATATGTTATCACTTTCTAGTGAGATTATTATGGTCCACTGATTACAATTTGGGTATTTTAAAGTTAGATTGAATAGGCATTTACTAAGCTAATGGAGTGCGCCTTTCCATCCAGGACTACATTTTCACTTAACATCAAGTGGGATAAGGTCCAATCACTTGTTTAGAAAGTGTAAAAAAAATAATACACCAAACTCAAACTTTATTCAGTGCTTTTTGAAATAAATAATGGCTGAAGCACATATAAGATATTTTATAGCGTATTCATAACCTATGTTTAATATAATTAAGAAACAATTACGTTCAATTAGAACAGCATTATATTAGGCTCCGGTGCGTTCCACTGGAGATCCTGGAGCCCCTCGTCATGCACCGAGGAAAGGGCCACTGGGAGGTTTTAGTGGGTAAGAACCCCACATAACCACCGCCTTCCCCAGAAGGCGGGGTATCTTCTGAAGATTTCCTCCCCGTAAACAAAAAAAAAAAAAAAGTTTGTAACTGTTTATGATAAGTTAATACGTTTACAGCGTTCTAATTACGTGCAAGTGGCAGATTCTGTCAATAAATAACAGGTAAATGGAGTCTGAGATTGCCCATAGAACCGTGACAAGTTGCGTAGTACGCAAGCAATCCGAGTTAGATTCTTGGTTCCGGCACTAATAAATTAGTTTGTTGCAATTTGAAATACTGATCTCGGTGGTGGACAACGTGGTGAGGAAACCTGCATATCTTAGTAAATTTTCTATGACATCAGTCTGCCAATCCGCACTAGGGCCGCGTGGCGGACTCCTATACTCTCTGACAGAGAAGGCCTGACGAAGGAACAGTGGGACATAAATATATAGGCTATAACTATACACTACTAAATGGACTCTATTACCTTGATATTAATAGCAAATTGCTCGGAAGTTTTTCACCCTATTAAGTAAAAGATGAGAATGAGCCACAGAGAACACTTAGCATTAATATTTTGAATGAAGTTTTATAACTTAATTAGAAAAGTTATTCTCGGGACGCGAATAAAAGGAAAAATAAATGTTGAATCGTATAAAAGGTGGAAGAAACTCTCTATGAAAAGAGATTGTTGGAAAACACTCCACCGACAAGAGGATCTAGAATTTTTAATATAATTAATTAATTAATTTAAAACAAAATCTCCAATGTTTTTGTATGTTCTTCTAATTTTAGCGACGAAGTCATAGTCTATATTTTATATATGAAAAAGTGGTAGAATTCTAAATAAACTACTAAGAAGGACATAGGGAATTCGTAAATAAATTTATAATTTGAAAATATCAGTAAAATTAAAAGTTAAAGTTACAGCCTTTATATATATAATATATATGTCCCACTGCTGGGCACAGGCCTTCTCTATAAAGAGAGTATAAGGGCATAGTCCACCACGCGGATCTAGCGCGGATTGGTAGACTTCACATGCCTTAGAAAAATTTTCTAAGACATGTAGGTTTCCTCGCGATGTTTTCCTTCACCGCCGAGCGCGTGGTTAATCAGCACATAAAATTGCAACAGCAAATTTATTGGTGCCGGCACCGGGGATCGAACTCGGGTTGCTAGCGTACTATGCAACAAGAGCCAACCGCCTGGACACTGAGCTACCACGGCTCTGTACTCTGTATTCGCGTAAACATCAGAAGCCAATTTATATAACGATCAGTTATTTTAACTTGTATTTAATGTACCTCTATAAATATAACAGATAGATTCAATATAGATAATTGGAAAACATTAGCTGTAGCTAGATTGAATGTCAATATTTGTTTCCATCCAACATCAATGAGATAAAAGTCATCCATTAGATTGGCGTCAGGTACTGTGGAATTTACTGAATCTATATATTCTGTTTGTCCGGAGTAACAGGATGGAACGTGAAACACAACTTATATCAAATATTAGTTTGAAGCTTACAAATACACAAATACAAGTATTTTTATAAATAGCAAAAAAAACCAACACCGGAACGCTACTACGCACGAACGGCGTCTTATCTAACGACGTTAAAAAAGAAAGAGGTTCTCAATTAGTCGTGTAAAATAAACGTCATATAAAATTAACAATATAACCATAAAAAATCTTTTGACTGGGTGAACAGATTTTGGTTTTCTTTTTTTATTTGAAAGCTGGTTTTTCCGTATTCACATTTTAATTTAGTCCAATTCTGACATTGTCATCACGTCTGTTTGTGTGCATACAAGACATGAGAAAACCATATAAGTCTTAAATTTGTGTCAAGTATGTGCGCTACATCAACTAATATCTCGCCAACCGATTTCTATGATAATTTTTTTATTGGAAGAATTAACTTCAAGAGTTTGATTAGTTTCTGATTAATTCTTTTTTGTAATATTTTTAGTATAATTCGAATACACAATGGGGGCGTTCGCGAATAATACCGGTAAGTCGGTTTTGTTTTACTTGTAAATATACTTATTATTTTTCTTATTTTAATTTTATATTGTTTTTCTTTTCCACATTCATGCTCCTTGTCGTTATTGAATACCTACTATATAATTTAACATTATTATATTAACAACCATTCTTCTATACGAATTTTAGGAGTTCCCTGATATATCTTTGGAACCCAAATGCTATGTTAATAAAACTCATATGAGCTCTAAGTTAAACCAAATTAAGTTAGATTTTAAATTTAACGTTTTTTTTGTCACTTTTGCAAGGTTACATTGATAACTTTTGATATAATGATAATTTTAATGATAAGTGTATATTTTAAATATTTAAGTGTAATTAATAAATATGATCGATGCTTGTGTATGCTTTGTATTCGGCAGAATTCGAAATTCCACCGCTACCATCTTGATGGTTGGCGTTCAACGACTGTACGTTTTTCGCGTAACTTTCTCCCACGCACTGTCAACTTGTGGAATCAACTGTCGCCAGCGGTGTTTCCGAACGTTTACGATTTAGGGACCTTCAAGAAACGAGCCTATTTCTATCTCAAAGATCGGCAACGCTCCTACAGCTCCTCTGGTGCTGTGGATGTTCATGGGCGACGGTGATCACTTAAGATGATCACACAGGTGAGCCGTATGTTCGTTTGCCACTTTTCATATATATAAAAAAAAAGTATATTCTAGAAGTATTGCCAATTTCAGTTTCCATAGTTTGTTCTTCACATTTTTAGGTAATTGCAATTTTAAAGTTGGCTAATATATGTGATTAATTTTGCAAGAGGCAAACTTCTATTTAAGTTTTCTAATAATTAAAAATTCTTCTATAAAAATTTAAATACTTATTCTAAATTATTTAATACTACTTAAAAATAGAAATATTTACAAAACAAAATAACTGTGACAAAACACGCTTGGCAGCGTGCCTAGGAGGGTGATAGCATTGTCACGTTGTATGGCAATGCTTAACCTCTGTGTAAGGTATAAGCCAGCCCTCTGATCACCAGATGTGTCGATCAAGCTTTTTGCTACCGCATTAAGGAGGTGGTGTGCACTAGGTGCAATCGTACACCCCACAAACCCAAAGTTTCTACCCCAAAGTGCTCAAATATGGAACCTCTATCGAGGTTATTATATTTGCACCGCTTAAGGTTTTCTACAGTAGCAGCAGCCGCTCCAGCCAAGAGTCAGAGATTTTGCAAGAGTTAAATATATCTTTTTCAATTTGCCATTAATTGTAGAGCAAAATAATGACCAATTTCCCTGATATGACATGAAAATTTTCTCTTTTAGCACTGTAATGGACTAACCTGGTTGGGTCCAGTCAGGTTCAGCCCACAGGAGTTGCAACGGAGGCATTCCTCGTGGTAGTGGTTGTTGTCATACAGTGGAGACGGTTCTGAAAACACACACTTTTTTAGACATACATATACTAGCAATTTTTCCAACAGTGATCACTGCGAAGGTTTTTACGTTCACATGAATAACAAAGTACAACGATCTCGCAGAATAAGTTGTGGTATACTTATACGTTTTGCTTGATGTGCGAGGTGTCGGCCTCCCATTCCTTCATAACATGTAGGCAATGCAATTGCATGTGTTTGTGAGCAAAATCACTTAAGATCAGGTGATACTCACGCTCGTTGCCTCTTTCTCTAATAAAAAAATATTTAATTCACAAAGAATGTTAAGAAATTATTATAAATGCATGGGCAAATAAATATTAAAAATTGGATCTATTAAACACAGTTGGATCTAAAATTAGCGATGTAGCACTGCTCCTACAATCGGTCTACGAAGCCTACGCAACAAGTAAAGTAATATTCAAATAACAGAACTATAATATTCAAGTAATTCATCTTTTCAAACGTTTTTTTGTTAATATCGACGCATTAATAACATTTGCGCCAGTATAGTAGAGGAATTGTCATTTGTTATAGATAATAATAAAATATGTTCTTTTTTAAACGAAGACACATTGAATGGATATCATTTTACAGCTCCGAAATCGATTGTAATGGAGTGTGATGGATGTTGCCATAATCGATCGAGCAAATACGATTGCGCTCCAGGTGTAAAGATGGCGGATTTCCCGCTTCCGTTTTAAAATGAACTTCGTCAAAGGATAAGTTTAAAAATTAAGCTCATAAAGCTTTATTAGCTTAATATTGCGAATCGAGGTACAGATAATTTATAATGTTCTGATGAAAAATCAGAATCTATTTGAGGTGTATGTTTGGGTGTAATCTTGAAAGATTGGATGAAAATCTACTTAATTAACTTTAATCGTTCATTACAACACTGCCGTTTTTTTTTGTTAACGGGAAGGAAATCTTCAAAAAAGATACCCCGCCTTTTGGGGGGAAGGCGGCGGTTATGTGGAGTTTTTACCCACTAAAACCTCCCCGGTGGCCCTTTCCTCGGTGCATAACGAGGGGCTCCGGGATCTCCAGTGGAACGCACCGGAGCCCCTCTGCACTGTGCTCAAGGAGAGCACGTCCCGGGGAGGGGGGGAGGTTACTCCCTCCCTCCCTGTGCCCTCGCAGTGCAAGGTTACACGGGCCAGCCGATGTCGCCTTCTTCCCGGGTCCACCTTAGCGGACGACAAAGGCCCTCACCCTTGTCGCCTTTTACGACAGGCAGGGGATACCGTAGTCTTATTATTGAGAGTCCAAAACTACAGGGCTGGATTACAACACTACCGTACATCAACATTACCGTAAGAGAATATTATAAGCGGTATAAAATAGAGACAACCAACTTCGTAGGAGTAGATTCTTTAAACTAGGCACATGATTATTTATTATGGATGCGGTAAATTCAAATATATAATAGCGTTCTTTTCGGCTTGTAATCATAAATATTTGTATTATCGTCATTTTTTTGTTTTAATTTAAATCGTTTTAGTATAACCTCCTAACCTTTAAAGGCACTCCACTTTAATTAATTAGAAAAATGATTTGTAATTTTTTTTAATACAAAATGTATCTATATCTATTAGTAACTACGAGCTCATTTTTATATATTGATGCATATGTATCAATACATTTGCGAAGATATAGGGCGGTAATCAAATTGACTACACAATTCTCCTGAGAGAAATGATTTCCAAAGTCCATTTACACATTCATCTCGGTAAGAGCATATATTTCCTTTTAAGACTAATCATGTTAAATACATTTGATTATAGTGATCTATACTGGCATTGGGACTTTTTTAAACATAAGTTTTTTGCCTATTTTCGTCACTGTTATGTACAAACCCCGGATTATCCTTTTCTTACTTAATTGAATTTTATTTAATTTGAAAAATTATTAAGTATATAATATATAAATGTATTGAAATTTAATATTATATTTAAATCGGCCAAATATAAGTTTCCACATTTAAATATGTAGAATTAGCGATCAAACGATGAAATGAATAATGTAGGATAAAAATGCTCACACTTTTTTTAATTTATTAAGTAATTTAACAATTATTTTGGCAATTTTAATTTTAATTTTAGTTCAATTTAACTCTTTGTTTTTTTTATTAGTTGCATGCAGACGTCACCTATAAATTCGATGGCATTAACCACGCTGCTATCTCATTGGTTTAATATTTGTGTATTAATATGTTCATTGTGTTGGTAGCGTAATAATAATGGTAGCATAATTTGTATGTTATCAAAATATTATTTGGTACTTTTGATATTGTAAAAAGGATCTACATCTGTACTAAGCGAATTTATATAATTAACTGTCGTAAACATAAAATAACTACTTCTACGTTTGTACGAGTCGCTGGCATGTCCCGGCTTATTACATTGTTTCAAGCGACACATTTTCTGTTTTGATAAAAGTTCGATGTAAAAATATTATAAAGAACATATAGCAATCCGTTCAGCTGGTGGGAAAAGCGAAAGCAGATTTCGTGTTGGATGAACGCCAAAGGAAATATTGCTCTTACTTGGACGCACGCCAAGCAAATTTTAAAATGAAAATTTTCGGTCAAATACATTTTTGTCTTTCGGGGTGTTTGGTTAAATACTTAAGCGAATGACACTTGTGTTTTGTTTCATATATCGCATGTTTTTCAACTACATTTGACTTCTCTGCTGAAAATTGGCATCACGAAGTTATTGTGCATCGTTTGCCGATTTAATGCTAAAAGTAAAAAAAAAACATATTCAAGAAGCCAGCTGGGATTTGAACCGCGACCGACGGGTTTAAGTACAACTCTTAGTTATAGTAAACTCCAGGTAATTCCTGTTTTAAAATAGTTACTAGTTAATAAATGTTTATGTATATGTATAATATATACGATATTGTTAGGTAAACAATTTCATTCGTAGGGAACATTCGGCTTATAGAGGTTCAGGCTAAGCGATCTAAGAGCTGTGCCACCTGTCAAATCCGGTGAAGCAGTAAAGGCCAGCTTCTCTGTGCCAACTGTGTTAGTTCGTCAAAAAAAAAATTCGGCTTATTGGCAATACTAGCACTTTGTGTATGGCCTCAGCAGCCTTGTCTGTCTGTGGCCTTATCTATGGTCGGATTCGGAGTGGGATCGTGACGCCACTGAGACTTATCTCGGTGGCGTCACGATTCTTAAATAGCGCTCTTGCCAGACCTTGGCTCAGTTGTCTTCAAGTTAAACCCACCAAAGTTCTTCTGAAGTAAGAGAAGTAGTTGGAGTAGTGCGTGAGTGAGTTTTGTCTTTCTCTAGATCTATAAATAAATTATTATTTGTGTTCTAAATCCTTGTCATTTGCCGTGCTAAAGTCGGATTTTTTGCGTTATAACGTGCCGCAAGTAGAATACCTTTAGGAAGATATAAACTTTCCAACCATTTACGAATTCGATTAAAACACTATTATAAGTATTTTAGCGTAAAGGCTCCGGTGATGAAATGTCGATTTGGTCCGTTATTTTATGTAAGAAAAAATTTTGCTTCAATGTTGCCAGAGAAGATCGATCGACTCGACTAGATGCTACAATCGAATTACTTTACAATCGAGTTACGATTCCCAACATTTATTCTTGTAAGCCGTTGCTTATGCGTCGTCATATTATATGGGTGGGTACATTCTCATTAAATTCATATAATAAGTGTCTGATAGTGATGTATAGACAGCTACAGAGCTTTCTATCAGAAAACGCTTTTTCAATGCCAAAGTATCATTAAATTACGAAGTTCTGTTGCCTATATTTTTTTCCCTTTCCACATTACCATCATTTTCTTTAATCGGGTTCTTGGAATGTCATAAACCTACCAATATATCAATAAAAAAATTATATTTATGCGATTTTAGGTTAACATTCAAACAAAGAAAAAAATTAAAATCGATTAGTAAATGGTTCATAATCTATAAGTGTATAAAATTTCTCATTTTTTGAAGTCGGATTAATATACCAAAACAGTCGGGTTAAAATACACACAAACTAGATAGTGCAGTTAGAGTATTTAGGAAGCCTAGATTTTGCGTTATGACTCCTGGATTAAGTTCGTTCGTAAGGGTAAATATTTAGGCGGTCTGTAGATGTTTATTTCTAGTCTGGAATCTGGTGAATTTTGTTAGTAAAGCACCCGGGGACAAATATTTGTGTGACCTACATGTTTGTTATTAGGACAAGGTGAGTTAAGTTGCCTCGCGTGATTTCGTAAATTGCGCATATTTGGCATCAGGTTAGTTAAAAGGACGCTGCTTGGGATCCGAACCCACTATCATAAGATCGTTAACACAAACGCGTAGCCACTAGATTGATGTTATATTTAGTCGAATAATTTTAAACCCACTTCAAAAAAGGAGCAGGATGTGTATTTGTATTTTTTTATTGTTTATTGTCTGAGATCTTTCGAATTGGTGAACCGATTTTAATTGACAAGGCTTCGACGGTTACTTTATTTGAGCGACAGCATTCCGATCCGAGGGCGCCCGCGAGGGCCAAACCACGTCTCGGTCGGCAGCTTTTATTGTGAAATCTCACAGAGGTGTGCTTGGTGTTAGATATAATTTTGAAATATATAAATATTAAAGCAAATATAAATAAATTTGTTATAATTTTTATTAATTTAATTTTGCTTTTTATTTAATATGTAATAATAGACCAACAAAAAATAGAGCGTAATTAATACGATCGAAACGGCCGCAGTAAAATGTGTAGAAATACCGTATTTTCGGCGTTTTTTATTGCGCAAGCCTAATATTGCCCACGATAATATAATATTAATGTAACGGGCCCTTACCGACGATATGAATTCCATTTTTATTACCAACATTTATTGTTTCTTTATGCTATCTAATCTGCATAACATAAAACTGCGCGTATTATGTTAAATCCAATGATAAGTGATTTTTTACGTCGTCTCAAAGTCTATAGGTAAAGTCTTTAAGGGTATAAGCAAAATTGTAATATTAACATATATTCTATATGAAGATTTTACAAAGAAATAAATAACGGGTATAACCCCTTTATAATACTTTTTGTTCAACATCACCTGCTAAGACATAATTTAGTTTATGCGGGGATAGCGATTGCCCTCTTTATCTACCTCGTGAGAGTTAAAAGGAACAGAGAAGAATAAGATAGAGACAAAGAAGGAGATAGAAGTAAACCTATTCTATTCCGAATCGAACATATAAACATACTCTTTTTCTTTATAAGGGGCTACGAGAAATTATATCAAATGATTCTTATACGCAAGAGACCTAGAAGTAGGAAACTCTTTAGTATAAAACCGTCGGTATTCGAATCCCGGATAACAAGGTAGCAAGCTAAAATAGGACGTCCGCGTGTAATAGCGTGTAACGTTTAATTTGAAGTCGGTTTTTTTTACTCGAAAATATATTTGTCAAAATGAGGAAATGAGTTCAACGATGCTCGCGTCCATTAAAACTTGTAACATAATTCTTAAGTCTACCCGACGTAAGTGCTTAACTGCAACAGTAGTAAAGTCAATGGGGTAGTTACGGCTGAGAACGCACAACTCTAAATAATAGATTGGCAACACACCTGAAATTTATATTACATGTTTGTGGACGGTACGATCACTGAAGTTCAGGCGAGATGCATGCTCCGATACCACCTTCTCCAATAATGAAAAAAACAACTCTGGTGGTACCACGTGGAGCGTCACGCAATGCTACTTTTGCTATCTTACATTAAAAAAACAATGTATATAATTAGTCATTTTATATTAGTAAAAACGTATTTAACGTTTTTCTCACTCCTAATAAGATATGTCATCGACTTCGATATACCGAATAATTCATTGATATACAATATTCATGAGCACTTAATTATATGTTTTTAAATAATATTTCGAACATTCAAAATTATATTTAATTAAGAAAAAAAATCTTTACATTAAATGGATATAATAAATTCAGAGAATTTAATAAATCTAAATCATGATAAAATTCTCCTTACACTAAATATTTCCTACATCAAATCTTCTAATCTATTTTAATATTTAAGTCCCAAGGATATTACAAATTAATTTTTTGTCTACTAAACATTCCTAAAATAATTTCACAATATTATTATAATAATGTAAATATACTCATGTTTGTATTATTCTATAAATAAACCTATAATGAGTAACTTGAATATTATATTTTGAATTTCCATTCTGGTTTATGTCAAAAATTGTCATTTTAACGCATTCAATCATTTGTTTTCACTTACCATATTGTCTCACTGCCTCTTGTTTATGCACGTTTAAAGTTCATTGAATAAATGTATTTTTATATCAAAATATTAATTCACAATAATGTATATCAACATATATTAATTGGTGTTTTATTCTATAATTAATTATTAAAATTTTAAGTCCTTAACTGGAGTAAACATTTTTAGTCTTATGTCACACCTTAACACTGTTCAAAGACGTACGAAGAGCGATTACACGGCACTAACTTGAAATAATTACATAAAAAATATAAATTACAGGTTAACACGAGAAAGGTACACAAACGCGATTATATTTCGATGGCGAATTCATTTCACTATAATTCGATTCGTTGTAACTAACGGGTTTGTTGCACGAATAAAATCTCCTCCGCGATTTGTGCTGTCAATGTGAAGGTTTAGAGGTTATTCGTTGTGTACGGCACGTCACTTTCGTTTAAGTAAACATGGCAGCGTTAGGGCAACAGATGACAGGGCGCGGGCGGGCGAGCCTGCGCCGGGGGTCGCGTTCATCTCATCTCGACGCGATATCCGCGGCCGCGCTGCCAGTCACAAGTGGCAAGTGCCGCCGAATCAAGCTCACCCCGAGGGCGCCACTGTACAACGTCCTCTTCCAAAGAAGGTTCCTCTCGCGGGTCCTCCTTTCCGTCGATAAAACAGTGCTTTTGGCAATACGAGAGGGAGACACCGAAACTACGTGCGAATCGATTGGCTGATAAAAAGGGGCGGGGAGCGAGCACGTGGCGTTCGTCTTTTGTTACGGAAAGCCTGTATTGTGTGCTCTGTGCTGAAATGTTACGCGGTCTATGAAAGTTCGTAGTAGAGCAATTGTTTACAAGTTTGTTCGAAGTTTCGGCTCGTTTGGGAACGTGTTTAAAAGTCATATAATTGTGATAAATATTTTTTAATAATAAAAACAGCTTATAATCAGGAAGGTATACACACTTAGCGCATTCAAAATGCACTTTGCTGAATTTACACACAACTGGTTAATCTTTTCATAGCAAATTAATGAATGAGGTTCTTTCTCCGTATGATGGCGAACTTATTGTTTTCTTTTATTATAATGTGTTTAGAGAGAATAACGTTTCTTAAACCTAAATCTAAAAAGATATACTTAGAAGTCATATTTAAAGATAGAAATTGTAAGAGTCTGACTTACGATCTGGCAATCGGTCAGCGCTTCAAATCTCAACTAATACCAACGAGATGTTAAAATCGAAAAACAGAAATTGAACAATTTGCTAATATTTGCACCAGGTGATAGTCTCACACTATGCCATATCAACCTTCACTTATAATAACAGATATGATTGAATGATTTATTTCAATAGAATTTAATAAGTTGATGACTCACCTGTCTGTGTACTGGAATCGAAGAATGTGCTCGTAGTCTCCACGGTCATTGTTCCAATAGTGCCGTCTAATATCTGGGTCGAGGAATCCCGACGACCTCTAGCGCGCATACAAGCGTCGTCGCTTTGAGAACTTTGCCGTCTGAAATTACGGCAGCGTATCATTTCCTCCGTGGTCGATTGGCGTCGAAAGCCACGGGCGATCAATATTTCCTCGGTGGTCGATTGACGTCGGAAAATTGTTCGTTCAGGTGGACGAGCACACGGGCTTGGGTCGCGGCTGGAACACGAACTGGACTCCGGACTGCGTGCGCGGCCCATACGAGCGCAGGAGGCTTGTCTCCTCAGCCGGCTTCGACGTCTCGCCGCGGATGGACTCAATTCTCCGCCCCCACCGCGATCAGGGCTCAGTTGATTTCGTTCGCGGCGGGGTCGAGCCGCAGAATCGGGGCTTAATGAGTCTCTCCTCGCCTTTCCTTCATCATCAGGTCCTAAAGATGGACCTGAATCACGACGCCGTGTTCCTGGTGGACCAGTGGGATCATCAAAAGCGGTCGCTTGTCTTTGCAAACGGCCCAATCTTCTTTCCGGACTGGCAGCGGCCCGAGAATCTCTCCGAGCACGTCCGCATTGCGTCGTAGAATCTCGCCTGCCTCCTATGTTAGGAGGTGACTTTCCACTAGGGGTTGCTTGCGTCCCTTGGGATGTGGCTGGAGTAATTTGAGAAGCTTGAGTTGTTTGCATCACGGTAGTAGCGGGAGTAGTTGGTGATGTTGGCGACGGCGTTACAGCTGATGTAATTATCGTTGGCATTGTCATTGGTTGACATTCACCATCAGAACGGCTAGGTTCATGCACTGTTACTATAGTTACAGATGGCGGGTGAGTTGATGGTCCAGGATCAGATGACGCGTCAACAAAGGATGGAGGAGCCGGTGTTGGTGGTGAGGCTCGTCGTTTTTTATGGGTGGCGATAATTCGTGGCGGTGGTACCGCTACGGAATCGCGTCTGTGATGACGATGGCCATCTACTGAATCTCTGCGATCCTTATCGTCACCGGAGCTACGTCTTTTAAAGCGGCGTTCTCTAGACGGTGCTATAGTTGTGGAGTCTTTCCGCTCCCATGTAGCGAAATCTGCACGAAAATCTTGCGGAGCGGCTTTGGAATCGCGGCGTTTGGACGCCATCGATTTTATGCCAGAATCGGCTGAAGAGTCTCTTCGGCGTCGTGGGGGTGGTTCGTGCCGGGCCCATGGTAGAGAGCGTGCTAGATCAGCTAGGGTTTCGCGTCTAGATAGTGGTGCTCTTTGACGTCTTGGTTGACTGCCACCACCACCCCACTCGCGCAAAATATCTGTCAACTGCGCCAGCGAAGAACGGCGTCGCCGAGGGCCACCTGCAAGAGTGAATGTTATATTACATAAAAATGTTATAGAATTTAAAAGTAACAATGCTAGATACGAATAACACACCTCGAGGTTGATCGGCGGCGTCCGGCTCCGGCGGAGAAAGGCAGGAAACCTGAGCGGCGGAATCCCTGCGATTGCCAAGGCGTTGCCGCAAAGTGGATTCTTCTAGAGTGGAGCGTGTCAACTCGTCCCAGCCGTTCCCGCCAGCCCACACCAGACCCACTTGGTGCGACAAAATAGGCAGGTTGCACACGAAACATATTGCGGTCATCGTCCTGGTAAACAAAAAGTTAATATTACTTAAAACTTTCCGAAACACGACGATGCAAATCAAATTGTTAATACAGAGATACTCGAAACTGTTTGATTATTGATGTGTTATTATTAATTGGTTTTAGCAACTCACGCTTTATTGTTGCGAAAATACGTGTAAGGGTACATGTCGGCAGTCGGTTGCGATCTGTTCTGTATTCAAAGCGTAAAGCCGCATATCACGCCCTTGTTTTCGCATCACCGGCCTGATAACTGAGCTAGTGGTTCGATATTAAGTAATAACCGCTCCCATGCTCGTCTACTTAATATGTCATATTACCAATAGACAATTGGTATGGCGGCATACGATATTCATTTATTTTCACAATTCTACTTACAATTAACTTTGTCTAGCAAATAACGAAGGATGATTCTTTTATGCAGATGTTACCAATTTTGTTAATTACAATTATTACTAATATTCTTATTAACAATTTCAAATAAGCCTAAGCTTGACCTAGGTGAATTTGATCCTAAACTGTTAGGCCATTGAACAATGTATTCGTCACGGTAGAATGAAATAGTCGCAAATTCGATAAGGCTTATCAACGTCGGTTCATCCTTTTGTATTATATTCAAAGGAATAACTACTAGATATAAATAGATACATTGTAATTATAGGCATGTTCTATTGACAACGAAAGCCACGATATTATTTTGTTGCACGTTGACACATTGATAAAGCTTATCGGTTATACAGATGAATGGCTTTGGAACCTCCGTATGTCTAGAAATGATTTGATTGTACAGAAATCAATATTGTATTTGTTGAAATAGAAATTGAACAAGCTCGTTTGTAATATTATAATGTGCTCAGTGAAATCCCATATCTATTTGTGCGATATGTGGCAAATATTTTTTCTATGACACAGCAATTTTTATCTACGAAAATGAGATTACTTTTTTGCTTTGCTTTTTTCTAATCTATTTTGTGTGTACCTTAACAATAGCATGCTATATATCGACGCTGGAAAGCATGAATGTAGTAAGTGACAAATACGGCCGTTTTCACTTTTTCACGTCGTTGGAATCAGAAAAAAAGACGCCTTGAATGATATATGACTTGTAACGGCAATTAGATGAAAATTAGCGAAAATAGGATTTTCAAAATTGACTTTTTTTTTATTTTTTGTACCGTAAAACGATGTAAATAACAATCAACTCTAGGTTAATGCCGTGGTACAATACTTATTCAGAAAATATATAATATTGTGTCCAAAAACGACCAGGTCCACAAACACGAAAGTTGTAATTTTTTTTTTAAAAGATGGTTACTACGTTTTTGTTTTTCAGCGTCGATGTATACTGCTAGGGCTTTCTCTGTGGCCCTGATACATGTTAACAGACTTCACATGGCTTTTAAAATTTTCTAACAAGTAGCTCACGATGTTTTCCTTCCCCGGCGAGAGCGAGATAAATCAGTACTTAAAATTGCAGCAAACAAATTCATTGCTGCCGTCTCCGGGGATCTAACTCGGGTTGTTAGCGTTCTATTTTTTTTATACTGAATAGGCTCACGTTTGGCTTCTATCTCGCTTGATGGAAGACGAAGATGAAGCCTAGTATGGAGCACTCTATGTAACTTGAGACAACCATCCGGAAACAGCTATAACGGCTCAAACAGTCCGTATGTACCATAATAATTATTTGACGCTAGTTTCAAGTTTACGCTCGTTGCATCTACTTATTTTCATGTATGAGATACTTGGTGCTATGACTTAATTATAGTATATCTACTAAATCAACTTACCATTGTATTTCACTTTCTACTGATAAAGTTAATTAATTATAATGCAATGAATGTGTGTGATATCAACATGTTTGGTGTGTGTTATTTGAATGCAAGCACTATGTAATGAGATATAGATATTACAGAGAGAAAGCACGATTTATTTATCATGGGAATGATATATTTTTGTTAGATCCTTAATGTTTATGGCTTAAGTTAACAAAACCTGTAACCATATGGCTAAAGTCTTCAGAGTGTATTAACTTTATGAGTATGAGTTTCGACAGTAAACGGTGGGTGAATAGGGATTAAAATTTTTCAAAACCGAATTACCCACAGGAGTAATTATTGCGCCAGTTGGTATGTTTAGCAGACAAAGTACAATAACTTTATACTATATGGTAAATAAAGAAAAATATTTTGTATAATTTTAGTTCTGTAAAAATGGTATTTCGGACATTTTCAGCTAGCCAATTCTACCATGGGTAACGTGGAAAAATATGACGCTTCGGAGAAAATATACCCATATCACCATCAACGCTGGGTAGATGGGTTGAAAAATAAAAATTGAAAATATAATTGCTTGATCGTAATTTGTCATATGACCCAACTCTTCATAATGGCAACGCACATAAAATCCCCTTCGTAGGTGTTAGTTGCCGTCGAGATCACTTAAGATCAGGTAAGTCACGAGTTCGTTTGACCCCTTCTCCTATGAAAAAAAATGCTTCACGTTTTTTTAAAAGCAAAACAAACGATGGCTTTGTTTGACAGAAGCAATGTCAGAGTCATGCAGCTATGAAGTGGAGAAGGAAGTATGAGGTATATGGTTTTTATGTAAAATAAAATTGTAAGCATGCTTGGATATTATCGGGGACCTGTAATGGCGCAGACGTGGTGAAGGGGATTGAGGCATGACGAAAGCCGAGGCATTGGGGGCAGGACGCTAACTCGAAAAATTGCCGACACACAATATCACATCAAACATTTTCAAAATCTGAAACAATTAGGAAAATAAATACAATTAGTTAACAAAAAAACAAACTACTTTAAGATTGCTTAGGTTTTTGTGTGCAAGTAAAGGATTATTATAGTTTTAGTGTTTGAAGCATTAGAAAAAACACAAAAGTTACATATTTCCTCATTTACAAAGCTCGTAGTTTTGTTAGTAAATTGCGAAGAGACATCTGACGATGAGCTTTTCGTTAGTTTATATTTTCTCCTCTTCATACCACGAGATGGCAGTCCGAAAGCTGCGTGCGCTATGCTCTTATTTGCAAAAGTTCTCCACTCAGAATACAGATGGCGCTATTCTCAATAGGAATTTACTACTTTACGACCGCTATCCAATTTTTATAGAGTTCCTTAGATCTTAAAATGATAACCATGTACATTGAATTATTTACATAATTATACTTAACCATTTACGTATAATAGAACGTATGCAATTTAAATCAGTAATAAAATAACCGTTATATTTATTTTTCTGCGGGACATGTTATATCTTTTTTTTTTCTGTTTAAACTCGTGTCGTTCCAATGCTGGTGTGCGTTCACCTATCCGTCGTGTGGTGGATATATACAATAAGTACTTCGCAGATGTTGATTTGTTTTCATTGCCTACTACTAAATTAAGAAAATGTATTAAAGACAGCTTATTTAGTTAATAAGTATTTATTAGTTCATTTATTTCTCAATTCTTCTTCTTAGTTTAAATTTTGTTTTTGTTTTTTAAGTGTGCCACGTTAAAATAATAATGATAATAATTTGCGGATAATGTTGTTGGTAGTGCAGTTATATATTTTATTTCTATTGTCTTTTATAATATCAATTGTGCTATTGTTTATTGTCCCAAATAAAGAGAAAAAAAAATATCTTTAGGATCATATTTATAATTTACTTCAATACATGCGATATAAAGTCGGTAAAGTTCAACGTAATATAAAGCCAGAAATTTCTTTTGTTATTTTTCAAGAATATACGGGTAAAAATATATAAAGCTTATCTAAGTACCCGCCTCCATTTCGGAGCCCGAAAAATTTAATTTCGGGCTTTAATTAGTTTTATTTCTAATTATGATTATTATTAATATAATATATAATACTATAATAAAAAAACAGTGAGAGTCGGCAGTATAAGCCGTGCCTAGATATGCAAAAGCTCGGTTGACGTTACAATTTTAAATACGCGAGTAACCCTAGTTCGAATTCCGTCGCACCAATAAAATTTACGACCGAGAAGTTTGTTCGAAATTTTACACAGGTCACAAATTCACCAAAAGCTGAGCTGTTTTAGTGACTTGCTTGGTGTTATTTACTCTATTGTTTTTAACAGCAGTGATAGCCTAGTGCTAACGCGATCGTCTTCGATGGTCGCCTACTGTATATCGGTGGGCTTACAATCTGTCACATATATAAAAATGGGTAAAAAACGACGATAGAGCTTTCTTTTCAACAGACTTCAAAAAAAGGAGGAGGTTCTCAATTAGCCTGTATTTTTTTTTTTTACCACATAACTTTCGACTGGGTGAACCGATTTTTTATTGTGTTGCGTGCGGCTTGGTTTGGTGGTCCAAATATGACAATGGGACCTACGTCAAAACATATAGTTTTACGTCTTGATAGTCATCAATGTCATAAATTGTTGTGCAATAAAGTATATTCATTAAATAATGTCATTTATTACACCTTTTGTCAATTTAAAAAATAATAGAACGACGTAAAAGAGACAATGCCGCCAGCATATTTGTTTTATTTTCAGATCTATAAATCCTTTTATTTTAAAAGGGCCCCGAACAAACGGGGAATGTTGTCCAATTTAGATTGGATTTTGATTGATGGGGACGAACAAACTTTGAAATGAATTTTGGTCGAAGCTCGCGACGCAATGAATTCACCGTTCAACTTTTCTACTAGCATCGCTGAGCATCATTTTATTTTAATGATGAACTTATTGTGCTCACATATTTATGAAGTTTGGAATTTATTGTATTACTTTAATAACTATATTAGTTCCAGGCGGCATAATGCTCTATGAAGCCAATTGTATTACTAAAGATATTTTTATAATTCATTTATAATTGATTGACAAAGTATCAAATTGGATAATAAGCAGAAGGATAATTATGTAAATTAAATGGAACAAATTCGTGTTTTATTTCTTTATTTATTTTCATATAATTCAAAGCACTAATGTAGGTTTATCATAAATCTATATATCAATTTTTTAATGTACAGTCTGCCATCGAATGGATTTAGGTTTGTTTGAGATCGTCAGTGATTTAGTGATGTGAATGTTTGGTTTTATTTATAATTGTGTGTGTGTGCTTGTTTGTGTGCCTGCCAATGGCCAATTTAAATGTCATTTTCCTTCTGTTGAAAATGTCAATTGAAAAAAAAATACGTACTAAGGGTACAGTATTCAGCACGTAGGCCTTGCTGGCATGTGGGTTACTCAAGTGTGTCGTGTTCTATACGTATACTAAATTATTATATTGAAATCCAAAAACGTAAATGTAATCAACTGTAATGTATTGTATATTTGAACTTTCCTCAAAAAGAAACTGTATCTTATAGTATAAAATATTTATCCTTTCTTTAAATGCTGGCAAATAAATATCTCCCCATTTATTTGTATAGATTTCACACAAATAGTGTCTCTTGATATTGTGAAGATACTTAAGAAAGGTGACTTATATGATGGTTTTTCAACAACTAAAACTCATCTAATTTTATAACTTTCGTATTGTATATTTCAAAATAAACTGTTTCTATTTTCGCATTGTCAAATAACAATGCTCGGGTTTGAATGTTTGTTTCAAAGGCTGATGTTGCTTTTATGGATTAGGGAGAATACGCGAAAATAATATGAGAGCAATTTTTCCTACTGTTTTATTCCCTACGTCCAATTTTCGCCGGTAACTTCATTACTTGAATGCAATTTTTGTTTGAAACTGGTTTCATTCAGTGAGTGGAATTCCATTAGCTTTGTTCTCGTGGTTTTTAATTTATTGTCCGGCGTATGTTATTAATTTGCAATCTCCCTTAAAAAAGCTTTCACGTCCTTTTAACAGATGCGCAGTAGACAGGGATGGATACTATACCACACGTACCAAAAACAGAAATTCTAGTTACACGTATACGTTGCACTATGCAAAATAATTATTTAGAGCGATTAGTTAGAGGATTAATATTCCTAATCTTTCTGTATGGAGTCGAGACATGGACAATTCGAGCAAGAGAAAGACAGAGAATAGATGCATTCGAGATGTGGTGCTGGAGGCGAATGCTACGAATACCGTGGACTGCCAAACGCACAAATGTAACTATTCTCTCACAACTCGCCATAAAGACCAGGCTGTCCACTGCGTGTCTACAGCGCGTACTGTCGTATTTCGGGCATATCGGCGTAAGGGTATGGCAACCTTGAAAAGCTGATCATTGTTGGCAATACAGAAGGCAAGAGAACAAGAGACCGGTCGCCAACACGATGGTCTGACCAAGTAAAAGGTGCCTTCTCCTCTCCTAATCTCTACTAGCTAGTGAGGGCTGCCTCGGACCCAAACCGATGGAGGCAGATTGTTCATTTGACCACGATCTAAAGAAATGAGGGAACGACAAAGAAGAAGATACAGAATAAAAGATAGATTATTAAATTTCTCTAAGAATTATTAATTATACTTCAACTCGATCGAATCACGATCGAGACACAATTATTTATTATTTTGTAATAAGTTTACGTAAGTTCTCAAATATGTTGTTATTACTTTATATTTCACTTTTTAAGTAATACGACAAATTGTAATTTAAAATTTGTGATATAATTTTATTCCCTACGTCCGTATTATATCGATTCTGTAATTTAATGTTTTTGTTGATCACTAATGTTGGCATTTTTGAATTCAATAGCTGTCGATTTGTTAGCAGCGACGTGTTCGGAAGTTGTTAAGTTAAATAACAAAAGCTGCAAGCATTCTGACTTTAGTCTGAGACTGAAGTCAAACAGTTAGTTGGTGGAAATGTTATAAAATTACGAGTAGTGGAATTTATGTAAAAACAACGATGATGTACAAGAAATTTTTAAAGTATTTGAGGTTTTATCAACGGTGAACACACTTTAGCAACAGACATGAGCTTTAAAAATTAAGCGTACTATTTAGAAAGAAAAATAGACGTAGAAAAATTTGTTGTATGATCGTAGACTCATCTGCTGTCAGACTACTGACCTCAAAATGAAAAAGCAAATAGCTCTTCCATGTATACTGTATCTTTTATCATGGAAAATTAAAATGCAACTTTATATAGGTAAATTTTCAATATTTAATGCAAGTCACAGTGATTTTATCACATCGCATTTACTCGATACATGTTCCACGAAATTATTCCACGTCACACCACTAATGAGGGATAATGTCCACATATCCGTTCGAATACAAAAGGCCTTTTGCCAGGTTTTTACCTTTTCGAAATTTCGACACATTGTCATTTATATCATTTATTTAATTCAGATTTACAAAAATTACGATAGAAGGATTTTTCTTTATATTAAAAAAAATAATATCGAGAAATAAATATGTTACGTATAAAATAATATGTACGGGAGTGTTCAATAAAAATATCAACATGTAGAACTAAGCTTTAGTCTGATGATAAATGAGCCTAGTTTATGGCTTAGTTTTTAAATATAAAAGCTGTCACATACGTTTAGTGGTTGCGAAGTAGATAGACTGTAATCGCTATACATTATCAACGTATTCGTTAGATTCATTCTTTTATCTATGAACGGAAAATGTCGTTGTACGAACAGTCAGGTATCCTAGCCTACGACCATCAGAATCGTAAGTCGAATGCTAAGCTAATACGGTATCACTGCCTTTTATTATGATTAACTGAAAACTGTAAATCAGTAAATAGTTTTTCTTTTATTTTGGGAATGTGTGGAGGGAAATGTGCTACGAACTAATTGTTTGGATACTTATTAATTTAATACGACAGCAAAATAAATTATCTGTAAAATCCATTACACATTACAATTATTATTTTGAAGCATTTATATACTTACATTTTGTTGTAAAAATATCTTCCAATTTTCGTATTCCTTTAAAAGCGTTGTCTTAACAACATCTGAAACAAACAAAAATACATGTAATTAATATTTAACAATTACTTCAAGTGGGAGAAATGGTAAACGAGTGTACATCCAGGTTATCAAAATTTAATATTTTGACTCATGTTTGACTGGGACTGATTTGACAAGGATTGACTGTGTTTTATGTAAGTACAATGATATCATGTATGTAATACGTTTGTTTTCTGTTCTACATTACAAAAAGTAGATGTAATTATGCTTCAGGGTTTTCTTTGTTCAATTCTCTTGTGTTGAAGATATGGTGGAAGGTAGTGATTACTTAATCTCAGGTTTGCTAAATCTGTGTTTGCTAATAGTAGTTAGTTTTAATTAAAAATGTATTTAAATAAGTGTTGGCAACACATGACACCCAGCGGCTGTTATGCATAATAACTACTTCCAATGATATCTTAGTGATTTACCTGAACCTTAATGTATATTTAATTAATAATTAAGTTGATCGTCACATGAACTTGGGATTGTAAACGATAGTTGTAACTTTATTAGTTCGTAATCTGACTTCTACGGACGCGAAGTTGTGACGGTATTCGTTATAAATAATTCTTTGTACAACGTTACGCTGTCTCAATAAAGCGAGTGTATTAGTTGTTCGACTATTTTATTCCACGAGACCTACAAATTATAACATAAGTAAATTTATAAATCAATTTGTTTCTCAACCGAATTTTCGTCTGTATGTTTTTTTATGTTTGTTACCTCATAATTTACCTAGTGCGCCTTACCATTCAGGACTGCATTTCCACTTAACATCAGATCGTAGTCAAGCACTTGCTTAGAAATTATTAAAAAAAAAAAACAAAATTTTCGATGGGTGAACCGATTTTGATGATTCTTTTTATACATGAAAGTTATGTTATGACAATGGCATCTATAATAAAACCGTATAATTCTTAAATTTGCATTATGTGCGCGACAGTTCGATGAGTGTTTGATTAGTTTGTGATTAATTCTAATTTGTAAAATTCTTTTTTTATTTGGAAGTAGGTTTTTGTTTTTACACATGAATATGAAAATTTGTAGTGGTAAGGTTGAAATGAAATGTTTTTGAGATCAGGTGTTAAAGCGACTATTTTCCAGGCGCTGTTGAAGGAAATTGAACGCCCATGCCGATTGTTCCAGTTTCCACCGGTGTCACACAAAGCGGACGTCGTCGCTAGCAATTCGATTATAGCACAATAATCGCTAGCTACTAGCAAATATTGAACTAAACTAAACAATACTTCTTCTCTTTATTGTTGTAAAAGGCAGAAGTTATAGTGTGAACCATGTGTTATCATATTTAAATTAAACTATTAATGGAAGAACCGTGGTAACTCTGTGTCCGGGTATTCCTCGCAGGGGTAGGCCTCGCGCATTAAAGAATTGAACGAATTTAATGCACAACAATTAACAAGTACATCACAGCGATAATAAATTTCACATCTTAATATAATACGATATATTTGCATGGGAAATGGGCCGTCTTATGGCTAAGAGCGTTCTTTTACAGATTTGGATAGACAGAAATTTATCACTAGAAAGATTTTAAGTGGGTCTGTTATTATATTTAACTTTAGTTGAATATGGAAAACTAACATAAAGACATAGTTTGCTGACAATCGAGTTTGATTCACCGACACCGGACAAAATAACTTATTGCAAGTTTAATTTTTAACTTCCCAAAATTTATTTGAATTCTGTAAATGGATGGTGGTACAAAAATTAAATAGAAGCCTTTCAACCCTTTTTTTAGCGGGGTAGATACAAACAGCAATTGTTGCCTTATCACCAAACCTATTAGATCGAATATATGACAGATGGAAAAGCTTATTATACACCGGATAATACCACGTCAATTCATATGTTGTATAAATTATACAAATATAGAATTTTTTTAATTTACATGGGTTCAAATTTTATTAAGATGTATCTTGTATATTATTACATTTATATTGAAGTATCTACGCTACTTTAGCGGCACTACCCTTAGCCTGCTCTTATCCACTAAAGGTGGAAGAAAATGCTAAATAGCATTAAGTTCGCCTTTGTACCTATACTTTGCTGCAATAAAAAATATCTATCTAGAAGGTATATGTTTATTTTCTAGTCTATTGGTAGTTCATTTTCATGTCATATAGTTTCCTCACCGCACATATATTATTCCCCAGGAGAGATTATGCGGTAAGCATCAGATGGTCTCGTGGAAGCTAATTGAATTAGAAATGTCAAGAGGCTAGTTAACGCGGTTCTCTCTTGAGATATAAGCTTGTTGCTTCATGGAATAGTAATTATTTTGGATGTAAATTTATTTAGTTTATATAGGCTGTTATTAAGACCATTCTTTAAGTTAAGAAATTACAGCCCATATTTTGTATAAACATGTCCCACTTTGGTGAACAGGCCTTTCCTATAAAGAGAGTTTGAGGGCATAGTCCGCCACAAGGCCCCAGTGCGGATTGGCACTTCACATCACAAATCAGCACTTAAAATCTACCCATTGCGACGCAATAATATCAAATACTATATCAAATGTATCGTCTTAGTGCTTCTTAATTTTGTGCAATAAAGTATATTCTATTCTACGATGATAGTAGTTCTGTAGATAAAAGTAGAGGTATTTTTACTTTTGCGTTTGATCAGGTTCTCTTGGGTCGAAGATACTTGTAGACGGTAGTGATTAGTCACCAGGTGAACCCTATATCCGCTTGCCATTTCTCCTTAAAATACACTAGACTAAAAAATAACCTCTAATTAATAGTAAATTAGGAATGGTAATTGTTATGGATGTAAATTTGTATCGTTGGCATATATTTTGATAATCTTTTAACATCGTGTGAGTTACTTCAGTGTAGAGAGAAAAAACTTATTAATTTCATATTCCTTAGTCTTCAGTTTTCAGTCAAGTCCACTATAACTCATTTTATAGAATATTTGGATTCGGGGTTGTTAGGATGAAATTAATTTATTGTCAAAACAAAACAATAGGCTGTTTCTGAGAATAATTAATTTTACTGTTCTGTTTTAATAATTGAAATAACAGTGAGAGTTGAGCGCGATGTTTGAAACTCTTGCTTTGAAAATAAAGTACGTTGAATTGACCTACTCTATTCAAATTTTCCAACAACCCATTGTTGCTTTTATGTGCTGCTAAGATGAATCACTATGTCACGTTTGATATACCATAGTACTAGAGTTGCCACTACGGAGCGTCTTTACGGCTGATGGGTAATGCTCGCCTTCCCAGCCCAAGTGGATTCGCGAGCAATTTTTCCGCCTAGGTAAGTAAACACACACTCCGGTTACGCGGGTTCGACTAGAGCGACAAATGTTACGATTTGTATTGATTCTTATATCGTATAGGTGGAAGAGGGTATGGAAAATGCCCCCAAACTTATTGCGACCAAAGCAAGCGGTCCTCTACGACACTCTCAATGGCACGTTAGATTACTCACAGTGCCGGTTCCGGCTAAGCGATGTAAATGCTATATAAAAAGAATCTCTTGAAACTATTATTTACTCTTCACCCACCACCCTTCCCTCACGGATGTAGGGAGAGCTGATACGTAGAATGACATCACTTCACTACGGTATTTCGCGAGTTCGTAGCATATTACTGATCGTGCGTAAGTAATCAGCTTCCCGCAAAACCACAATGGAAAATATTTAATTTAAATACTAAAATTTCAATTTGAAAACTGTATTGTTTTGCATACTGCAGGCCTCGAAACAATTTATACAGACTCGCAATTGTTGTCCGAAACAATGTATTGAGAAAAAAGCATAAAAGGCGTAGCAGGTATTATTGAAACGGCTTCCAATAAAATATATATATATATATATATATATATATATATATATATATATATATATATATATATAATATATATATATATATATATATATATATATATATATATATATATATATATATATATATATATGCTTTTATATTTTTATTATATGCTTTTTCTCAATACATTGTTTCATATATATATATATATATATATATATATTTATCTACATATTCAATCAAATATTTATATGATTGAATATCGTGCAAATAAACAAAATTGTTTGCAGGTAGTTATTTAATAAAGGCCAAAATCACGTACGCCCGTGACCCAGATGGTTAAGTAGAGATTATGAAGCTCATGATATATTTACCATCCCAGATAATAGCGGAGCATTTGAACTTCTATTTACTAGTAAATATTAATTAAATAAGATATTTAAAATGAAAAACAAACCTACTGTCTTTCACTTTACGTACTCCACAGATAGTACTCATTTTTACATGGACAATTTTTTTATTATTGACTTTTTTCCGTTTAAACTGTAACTATAGCTATGCTATGGAGAGTGTGCAACACCTCAACTAACGACTGCGTTTTTTTATGGCGTGAAGAAATGTTTTGTATTAATTATGAAAAAAAAAAAACAAAAAAAATTACCGACTTTTGTTTTTGAGCGCAGTTGCTGTTGCACTGCGCTCAAATACACTATAGCTCTTACACCAATCTTGGTGATAAGAATATTGGTATTCTAGTAGTAATTTTCCTAGAAGTAGGATCAATGCTACTCACACTCCCTTTATTGCCTTTTATTATACCCGCGGAAATTATAAGGGGTAACGTTAGTCTACCCTTTTTTTTTTTTGTTCACGCGGGGAATCTTTTATAGACCATCCTCCGATACCCTGGGTGGGCCCGGAGGGATGTGTGGGACTCGGCCTGGGCAGCCCCTACCCACTAAACCTTCCGCGAATGCCATCAGCCGTTATGAGCGGGTGCCCCGGATCTGTCAGCGACAGGACACCCCAACGACCGGCCGGTCCCGGCAAAGACCGGACTTCATCCTCAAAGAGGACTTCTCCGGCACTCAGAGAAGTCCCGACGACGCCGAAGCATGCTGGGGCCAGGTACTAATGTTAGTCTACCCTGCCGGCACCCTAATAGATGATGCTCATGATAGATATTCCTACAAGGTACATGGTTCAATTTCCCATTGTTTTTATTATCTACTACGCTGTTATGTGTTTACTGAGTGTTTGTAATATTGCGTTCCTGGGGTTTGAAAACATACGATTCTGGAGTAGTAACAACCCAGCAATGGTGGAATTTAGGCTATAATGTTTTCGATCGCATTACATGCTCTTTTCTTTATATCAATGTTTAATCATAATTTATAAACAAAATTTTTGTGTCAGTGCGTTATAAATCATTTCTCATTTAAAACATTAAAATGAAAAGTTAGATGAATGAGGCTCATTACTTATTGTAAGATTAATGTCCATAAAGAAAAGGACACTTACCTTTAATGGTTTAATTAATCTATGTACTAAAAATATTTTATTCTTGGAATTATGACAACGAACCATTAGTTGTCTGCCGAAATGAATAAATTATTTGGGTGACTCATAAATTTCAACCTCAGCTGCAATACGGTAACCTAGCTACGGCGCGTAGCGGCTCTACGTTGTGCGTAGTAGCTAAGTTAAGTAGGTTATATATAGATTCACCTTGTTAGCCTGGGCTCGTAGAATAAGGCTACGGTATCCCCTGCCTGTCGTAGAAGGCGACTAAAAGGGGCCTCGTGTTCACGGGGCGACAAGGTTGGGGCCTTGTTGTCCGCTAAGGTGGACCCGGGAAGAAGGCGAGATCGACTGGCCCGTGTCGTCTTGCACTACGAAGGCGATGAGGGAGGGATTAACCTCCCTTTGACGTACTCTCCTAGAGCATAGTTATTATATATATATTTGACGTAGTCTCCGGAGGCAGGAACCCGATTCCTCAGGTCAGTGGGTTAGTGGGTTAAGAACCCCACATAAAATACCCCGACTTTTGCATTTTACTTTTTAATTTCATGTTACTAGATGGCATCTAGAATTATTTACTTTCTTACATTTCTTAAGTCTTTCTTTCAAATCAGTGTTATTAGGATAAGCAGCTCATCTTGTTACTCAGTTCTCAGTTTAATTAACTATAGTCTAAACAAGGATAATAGAAGTTATAATTAATCCAACTCTAATCCTAATTAATAAGATCAGCGAGACGTGCGATACTAGTAACGCTTACAGAACGTTGATACATTCGTTCACAACAGGGATATATTTTTCGTTAAATTCTATTAGATTTTTGTCATGACAAAAATTATGGGATCTTTTATATCAAAACGCAATGAGATAAATTAATAGTACTTTAAAAGATTAGGCTATTTACGCTTCAAAAGCTTCTTCGGTTTATTTAAAATTTAGAGTAGGTTTAATTTTACGGCAATTGTTCATATTTTTTAAATCGTAAGTTTTCTTTTATTCTAAAATTTATATTAATTCACAGATCTTTGGGACATATATAACTTAGCCAACTTTGATAATGCTTGACGTATAGTTTTAGACGATTTTATCGTTAAAGTTAAGATACTTACCCGAGGAACGATCAAGAAAACTTAGTGTTACGGTAGTAACTGCGTGAAGTTCACACCATTACGTTCGTCTTAATCTGTTTTAATGTTCATTTGTCCAAATTAATGGAAACAAAATGGAGTCTCCGAGGATGATGGAGTTAACGACTTGTTTTAAAAGTAAAAAACAGTGTTGATTAAAAATATATCCCGATTATCTTTTTTAGACTAATAATTTCTATCGACCTAATGCAGAATTTTTACTTTAGGCCATGAACATTTGCATCACTACAGGAGCCACTGAAATGGCTGTAGACTATACTGAGGGCTAGTGGAGGCTTAGCAATGCAATCCCGAAGTGATATAAAGGGCCAAGGGTTTTCCATGTTTGTAAGAGGTTCAGGCTAAGCGACCTAAGAGCACCTCTCAATCCGGTGAAGCAGTCAAGGCCAGCTTCTCTGGCCAACTGGTATTTTGTAAATTCTACTAATAAAAATGGACTTTGGACATATATTCGGAAGTGTTATGTTGAGGGCCGTGATTAACTAAGCCCGGAGAAGATTCTACTTAATACGTAAGGACCTTAGGAGATCTCGGAGTCCCATTGTCCAGGTGCTCTAAGTTGAGTATTTCGACCTCTCCTGAATTAAACTATTGCCGATTACTAATATAGTTAATATATATGAAATTAGTATAAAGTGACATTTTAATATCGTTCATAAATTGATGCTTATGCTGTTGTTATTGCCGAAAATTGTTGTAATCGTGCAATAAGGTCACACATGTTTCTCGTTATCGACCGAACTAAATTCACGGGTGTCGAACGTCTATTTCAATGCTGTCGCGTTTCTTGTGAACTTGTATTAGTTTCTCCAAATCTGGTGCAAATGAAAATGTTAAGAAGTAGATAACTTATATAATTCCTACGGCCAAATACACAGGTTTTGGTTACTAAGATTGAAAGTAGAAACAAGTACTGAATCCTGGCAGTAGTGGCAAACCGTTCGACTTATAATCTAGGGAATGAATTTTTATTAGCTTAAACAAAAAGAGCCATTATAATTTCTGAGTTTTAAGTACAAAAAATTAAGCACGGTGTTTGGCGATTGGTTTATATTATGTCACATATGATGTATGGGACCTAATGAGCTAAAAAATTTTACTGAGGTAGTCGTTTTTGTCTATCCTTCAATACTTTAAGACCTTAATTTTCAACGGACTTCAAACAAGGAGGTTCTCAATTCTTCTGTATAATTTTTTTTATGTTTGTACCTCATAAATGTTTTTTTTATTTGAAAGCTGGTGCTTCTCGTGTGATCCAATTTGGACGGGACAAATGGACGTATAATTCAATATTACGATTACGATGATAAAATTTTTACTGGAAAGGATGTACTTCAGGAGTAGTTTTATGAGAGTTGTTTAGGTTCTGATTAATTCTATTTCGTATTATTCTATTTGAATTCGGTATTTGTTTTTCCTCGTAAATATAATTGTTATTTATTTCTGACATATCCAACTCTTATTTTCGTACATTAAAGTGGGCAATAGCGCATCATTGTGTACTGCTAATCGAGCCTTATTAAACACAACTTTTTTATTATTAATTAAAATAAATTATTTTTTATTTATTTTTAAACCTTAGGTTAAGATTTTACAATATTTTTATAAAAATACACAAAATATCATACAAAATACAAAATCATTATATTAACCTAACCTTTTTTTTTTGTTAACTGGGACGAAATCTTCAAAACCTATGTGGGGATTTTACCCACTAAAATCTGCTCGGTGGCCCTTTCCTCGGTGCATGACGAGGGGCTCCGGGATCTCCAGTGGAACGCACCGGAGCCCCTCTGCACTGTGCTCAAGGAGAGCACGTCCCGGGGGAGGGGTTACTCCCTCCCCTCCTGTGCCTTCGCAGTGCAAGGCTACACGGGCCAGCCGATGTCGCCTTCTTCCCGGGTCCACCTTAGCGGAGTCCACAAAGGCACACCCTTGTCGCCCAGTGAACCCGAGGCCCCTTTTAGTCGCCTTCTACGACAGGCAGGGGATACCGTAGTCTTATTCTTGAGAGCCCAGTCATCTAGCGAAAGTCTTAAGATGTTGATAGAGACTTTTCGCTATGAGACCGTTTGCAGAAACGACTATCGGGACCGTATCCGATAATCGAAATAAATTATTATTATTAAGTATTTATATGTAAATCATAAATAAATAAAAATAACATATTTTAAAATTAACTTTATGTCAGTCATAATTTATCATAGTCACCATGACAATTGTGAGGCTTTTAGTCGACTAGGTTATCTCTGCCTATTATTTATTTATAAAAATAACAAAGGTAAAATGAATCAAATTGTTCTATAGAATTTATCACTTCGCACAGAAAACCTTTTTAGACCATAAATTACATTACTATGATAGGACACATTGGGGTCTCGGGGACACTACACATCTGAATATTTCATTTGATAAATGTTGTCTACCTTTATTCAGACGGCATTATTTCTTGTTATATAATATACCTAAATGGTAACTGCAGCATTAGTATTATGTGGGGTTTTTACCTACTAAAACCTACCCAGCAGCCCTTCCTCGGTGCCTGGTGAGGGGCTCCGGGATCTCTAGAGGCACGCAATGGAGCTCCTCTGCAGTGTGCTCAAGGAGAGTACATCACGGTGGGGGGGGATACTCCCTCCTCCTCTCTGTCCTCGCAGTGCAAGGCGACACGGGCCTGCCGATGTCGCCTTCTTCCCGTGTCCACCTTAGCGGACAACAAAGGCCCCACCCTTGTCGCCCCGTGAACACGAAGCCTCTTTTAGTCGCCTTCTGCGACAGGCAGGGGATACCGTAGTCTTATTCTTGAGAGCCCAGTCATCTAGCGAAAGTCTTAAGATGTTGATAGAGACTTTTCGCTATGAGACCGTTTGCAGAAACGACTATCGGGACCGTATCCAATAATCGAAATAAATTATTATTATTAAGTATTTATATGTAAATCATAAATAAATAAAGATAAAATATTTTAAAAATAACTATATGTCAGTCATAATTTATCATAGTCAACATGACAATTGTGAGGCTTTTAGTCGACTAGGTTATCTCTGCCTATTATTTATTTATAAAAATAACAAAGGTAAAATGAATCAAATTGTTCTATAGAATTTATCACTTCGCACAGAAAACCTTTTTAGACCATAAATTACATTACTATGATAGGACACATTGGGGTCTCGGGGACACTACACATCTGAATATTTCATTTGATAAATGTTGTCTACCTTTATTCAGACGGCATTATTTCTTGTTATATAATATACCTAAATGGTAACTGCAGCATTAGTATTATGTGGGGTTTTTACCTACTAAAACCTACCCAGCAGCCCTTCCTCGGTGGCCGGTGAGGGGCTCCGGGATCTCTAGAGGCACGCAATGGAGCTCCTCTGCAGTGTGCTCAAGGAGAGCACATCACGGGGGGCGGTTACTCCTACCTCCTCTCTGCCCTCGCAGTGAGTGCAAGGCGACACGGGCCTGCCGATGTCGCCTTCTTCCCGGGTCCACCTTAGCGGACAACAAAGGCCCCACCCTTGTCACCCCGTGAACACGAAGCCTCTTTTAGTCGCCTTCTGCGACAGGCAGGGGATACCGTAGCCTTATTCTTGAGAGCCCCGAACTACAAGGCTGAAAAAAATCAGCTAACCTGCATTATCGTTTGTCCATTTTATTACAAGAAATAGGTAGGAGGAAGGTAGAAAAATACTCCTATAAATATCGAGCTTAATAAGTCCTATAAAACGCTATTCTCAACCTAAAAGGTTGGAAATATTGTCGTAATCGAATGGCAGAGACACGCAAAAGCTTTTATGAATGCGTAAATGCGCCGGGTCCATCGAACCTAGTGCGGTTTTTGGTGGAGTAAGCAGAGATCACGGACTTTCACTTAGTACGCTCTTATTGATGTTATTATTTTAACATTAATAACTTTAAAAATTAAAATGAATTACCCAAATATGGATGTGTTAACTTCGGAACTAGTGCACCGAATTGGATGATTCTAACTTTTTTGTGTTTGTTATTTTTAGGACAAGGTTTGGTTTTTCACGGGAAAAAATAAGGCGATTCGAAATTCATTGTGTCAGCTAGTATTTGATATTAATTTTGAAATAATTAGTATAAGCTATTATCCTGATCTAAGTTACCGACATTTCCTGCTTTCATTCGCTTAAAACACGTTTAAAAGCTCAAAATTTACCATCCCTAATCTAGTTTTAATGCAGTCGCCTAGGCTATTCTTCTTGAATATTTATCATTATATTTTCATTCTGGCAACAAAAGCGTATACCAACATTAAATTTATATTCAGCATATTTTGGGGCCGTTTTAAATAAGAACTAATTGTTTTCATCCCTCATGGGAACAACTCTGGGCGGGGAGATAAGTAAAGCTTTCTCATTTTTAATGAAGCTATTTTTAAAACCTTCATTAGAATTGCGAAGTGTTCTTTGTCTGAATGAAAATTGATGATGATAGTCAAGTTAATGGGTGGTCCGATTAGAAAATATTCTAATTTCAGTCTAGAAGATTACTGGATTTTGCCACCGAACTTAAAAGAAAATATTCGCGGAAAAAAATAAGGTACTACAAAGTTCGCTGTGTCAGCTAGCATGTGACATAATAAGCTCTAATAAGTGGGGTAGATAGCCAGCTTTTGCGATCCGCCTTTATCCAAGCTTGGGGCTTATAAATGATAGAGTCTGAGGCCATCACCATATACCGGGCACAGATTTTTATACTTAAAACCGAAAAACGACAATTCATTGGTACAAGCGGATTGACATTCGCACTGGCGTCAATCAGATCGTAAGTCGACCCGCATATCCACCTAGGCTATCTCTGCTTTAATATCCTTACTTATATTATTTGTATATCCTATCCTAATCACAGCGAAATGCAGAAGTATAACATAATGGACATACATTTCATGGTGGTATCTTGCGAGATTAGGGTATTTCCGATGTCAATGAATAAATATACTTTAATGCAATTAATAAATACATCACAGAAATAGTAAATTTTGTAATCACGATATAGCTATGGCGACACTTTGGATGGACAGAAATTTGTTTCTAGAAATGTTTTAAGCGGGTCCGTGATTATATCTATTTTTAATACATTAGAAATGCATGAATGCATTTATTAGGTAATTTATTTATTACACATATAAGAAGAGAATTAGGATGTTGGAGCATGTTTGTACACTCTGTCGATTAAGAATGGACTAACAACGCATCAGAATCTAATTATTTTATTGGAAATAGGTGTATACATATGTCTGTTTTTTACTAAAATAACTATTAAGTGAATCATGTGGCGCAGTGATTCGTTTTCCCTAATTATATTAAAAAAGATAAAATCACCCAACTTAGCAAATAATAAAAGTACGGAAATTAATGAGGAAATACTGCTCAATTGCAAAAAATTATCGTCAATCACTCGAACGTAATAATAAAATATGGGAATTAATTACTTCCAGCGATCTTTTCCCGTTTCATTTAATCAACTGTAATTGAAATACGGTTTTAAGGGCTACAAATTAATATTTTCCCGTCACATAGGGGAAAGTGGCGACGGACCACCAACGACAGACTGATCTCACGACACGATCACCACCTACAGCATTGAGGAAACAACGCGAGGAGGTGGAAGGTCACCCTTCACGTAGTAAGAAACCCATATTACTTGTAACAATCACTTATTTACTTCGGATACTTATAATCCTATATGGGACGTATCGCTAATGGGACCTAGTAACCTTGATGAAAAGCGACCAGATATTGTTATCTCTCACTACTAAGCTAAGGTTAAAAGGACGTAAGGGTTAAAAATTATTTATAGACCGCGATCTTTATTGCGTTAGAAATGTATGCTTTTGAATGGAATGTTTAATTAGTCTTACCGAATATATGTGGCTGGTAATGGTTTGCCTGTATGTGGAGAAGCTAATTGAATTCGAAATGCGAAACGAGTAGAGTGGCGTGCTCTCTTGAGGGCTTAGACTTCTACGACGCTTTGAGTTGTTCTCTAATTGCGTAGCCTGGTAAAATATACGTTCCACTTAAAACAGTTTTGTTCGCAGTCGGTAGTAACATCTGTGCGCTTCTTAATTCTACGTACTTTCCTTTGGGGTCTTTTGATTGAACGCTTTTAAATGCTAGTATATAGGAAATGCGATTTTGAATATCCTAATATCAACTATTTTAAAAGATAAATCGTAAGTTCTACAGTTCATGCTTTTGTAAACTTTTCTATATATATATATGTAATAGTAATATAATACATATTTAAAAGCATAAGAATTTAGTGCGAGTAAAAGATAGATATATAGCTCTCTATTATTAACTAATGAAAGGAAAACAATAACACACGAAACATAAAACTCACTTACAGTACACTATTGGGATACTAACAATGGGAGCCCTTATCTCTAAAAGTTCAAAGTTAAAGGTTAAAATTAGGAGGTGCGATATACTTTATTGTATACAGATCGGACAAGATCACTAATAGCCACGATCACTAAGTATCAATCCACTGTTGAGAATAGGTCTTCCAATGCCTTTCACCACACACAACAGCTTCCGGCTATCCGTATAAGTTCGTCGAACCGAAAGTTGGCCGAACATTTCCGAACAACCGTTGTTTTTTACTTTCAAACTGTCCACGACTTCAGCTGATGTTAAATGGAAATGCAGTCCTGGATGGTACGGTGCACTAGCTTAGAAAATTACTATTGACTTTACTCTTGACGACACCCACATTGTAATCGGAGGGAACGACAGACGCAGGCAAACTATTCGGCTTTGAGAGATGTTCATAATAAAAGAATGAAATCTAGCAGACATCGTGCAATAAGTTACAATGACGTGGTCAATATGGCCTCGTAGAACATTATGATTAAATTCAACGTCATAGATCTATACGAGACAAATGTAAGCTCCGATCCATTCAATTGCCCTGAATTCTGATTTAATCTCACATGAATACGGTTTTCTATCTTTCCGGCGTAGGAAATCTATTGAAATCTATTAACAATTTATGTACCTAACATAGTACGTGATTATTTACTCGAAAGAGGTCTTCTAATAATTTATTTAAATTTTCTGTTTTTGCCCTTTGAAACCCTCTTCTTATAGCGTCAAGGTTAAGTTTAAGTTATTTAAGTATAAGTTCATATTTGCGATATATGTGGCGTTGCGGCCGTGCGTATGTAATTTATAGTGTTGAAAAAGCAAGTGCTCAGTGATAAAGAAAAACATCGTGTTACGAAATCTGCACAATGAATATGATAAATCTGAATCTGAAAATTATAATAGCACGTTATGCCCTGATACTCTCTTTAGAGAGAAGAGTTGGCCATAACAGTGGGAGATATATACAGTTAAATTACTATAAGATAAGTGATTTAATAATTATAAATATAATAAAATTAGCACTCTTTGGTGATTTTAATGTTAAGTTTCTGTGATAACAAAAAAATGGTTGACATAATAGAATTAATTTCTAGATATAGAAGCAAATAACTAAGTGTATAAACCTCCACCGTATATGAACACACACACACGCGTTAGACGTATGTTGCCAGTTTTTGGCTGAAGATTAAGTTCTTTACTGAAATTCGAATAACAAACATGGCGAAAAGATAACAATCAAACGATTTAAATAATTGTAGCAATAACCTCTCACATCCTTTTACCTCTACCAGGGTAGATAGAGGTAGCTATCCTCTCGGTGATCGCAAATCACCAAAAAAAAACACTGTAGTAAATTATTTATTTACACTTAAGAAACTGAATAAGCATCTTGACAAGGGTAAAAACTTCAAACAGATCGTAATGTTGACAACCGAAACAAAAGATACTAAAAAATAGCTTCATTACAAAAAATAAAAAGCTCCGGGAGCATTGCTAATTTACTCAGTCCGTCTTCTTCCAAAGTAGAATGGAAATAATTACGTTGTGTAATTTAAGACACTGTTGAGGTATTGTCTTACATTTCGGATCATTTTTTTCTGAGAAAAATCTTTTGTTATTTGTACAGCTTTAACGGAGTCATTTTATTTTCTACTAGCTGCGCCCCGCAGTGTTACCCGCGATTAAGTTACTCCTTATTACATCAGCTATATGCTAATGAAAAACCCGTCAAAATCTGTCCCGTTCCAGAGATAAGCCGGAACAAATAGAAAGAAAGACAGGGTGATCAAATTTCACCGTTGGAATTTGCTAGCTAGTACAGACGTGTAAACAATATAGGTATTGGACACATTCACTTATTGGAAAACTTTACAATTTCACAGTTACACTTGACCTTGTATTAAAAAGGGAACAATTGTCATCGTACCTAAAATTATATGTACTGATTTACTTGACTGTTTAAATGATTTTCACAAAGCATATTTCGTGTCTACCATTTCACATATATATCATAGCACTAATAGCCTAGTGTGCAAGTAGCCTTACGACCTGATACTGCTACCATCAAGTTTGAAACCCAGTCAACTTGTAACAATGAATTGCCCTTTTATGTGTTGTCTAGTGTGTGGCGATTGATCCACCAACTCATATATATATGGGACCTAAAAAAGCAAATATGTCTCTGCCTACCCCGCTAAGTTACAAGGACATGTGAGCTTATATATACTTATATATATATATATATATATATATATATATATATATATATACATACATACATATAAACATATATATTTCTTATTTATCTTGGTTTCTGGTTTTCAACCGACTTTAAAAGAAGACGGTTCTGAATTCATCAGTATGGTTTTTTATGTTTGTTACCTCATAACTTTGGACTGAATGAAACGATTTTCGAAACTCTTTTTTCATTTGAAAGCTGGTGCTTCCCATATGTTCCCCTTTTTTAATTTGGTTCAATTCTGACAATGGTATCATACATACTATGGACGAATAACTCAATATCACGCCAACCGATTTCGATGATTAATTTTGTATTGTAAAGAATGACCTTAAGAGTTTTTTGATGCAAATTTGGTTAGGTTCTGATTAATTCTATTTCGCAATATACCTTTCGCAAATACAGAGAGGGCGTCTACGTGCAATAGCGTTTAAGGTTTGATTCTATTTGAAGTCGATTTTTGTTTTTGGTCTTAAAAATACTGGTAATATTTTTAATAGTTTGTTAAATACACTCTGTTACTGTTTATTTTTAAATTGAGTTTTATATGTAGGAGAGTTAAGGTAACCATTACGTCGGGTAATTAGTGACGTCACGGCCGTGAATATCTGATGCGTAAATGTTTTTTTTTAATTAGACGATACAGTAGAAGGACGTTCACCCTACAGCCAATAGATATCAATTTTAAAACTCTTAAAGCTAAAAGCAAACTAAAAGGTTTCTGTATTTTATAAACGAACGTAACTTAGTATAGAGTAAACATTTCCAGTAGCGTACTTTAATTAAGGGGAAACAAAAACAGATCAAATTAAAAGAAGCTTTGTATTTATTTTTTTATTCTGATCCTTTACCCCTCTTTGAGATGACGGCTACATAAAAACTTCCTTTGTTATTTATTCAATGAAGTATTTTATTACAATTAAATAAAGAAATTAAAATATTTCAGATCAAAACATCTCTTGTTTTAATAACGTTGTAACGGCGAATTATACATGCATACACGCTCATCGAAAATAGTTATTCTGTATTCTAACGTTTTTTCCAACGTGATTACTAAATCATCTATATGATAATAATAGGTTGTCAAATATCTCCCTTCCGCCTTTTTGTCTTTTGAATTTCGCGGCTATGTACAAAGCGCTACAGAGCTCGTATCTAGCAATACTATACATAATTTGAAAGGTCTTGACATAACCTACAAAACGACGCTATGCATAATTAGTTTGGATATTGCGTTCAACAGTTATAGACGTGTAAACACGGAGTTCACTAACGCCGAAATTCGCGCTATTTTAAAGTTTTCCTTCGTTAAAGGCAAATCCGCTAGAGAAACGTTCCGTGAGATTAATGGTGTTTTGGGGGATGGTACTCTATCACTTCGAACCACGGAGGAATGGTTTCGACGATTCAGAGCCGGTGAAAACGACACCATGGATAAGCCAGCCGGCGGAAGACCTGTGACGACAAATACCGATCAAATCATGGACTACATCGAGTTAGACCGGCATGTGGCATCTCGTGACATCGCCCAGGAGATGGTAGTTAGTCACCAAACCATTTTAAACCATCTGCAGAAGGCTGGATACAAAAAAAAGCTTGATGTTTGGGTGCCGCATGACACAAAAGGCGGAAGGGAGATATTTGACAACCTATTATATAAATAATATCTAAAATAGAAAAATAAGCTCCCATTTTGGGCATATTGGGCCTGCCAGGGCAATTTTGCAAAAAAACACTATCCACTTTTCTAGAAACACAATAGTTATTTTAAGCTTGTCGTCGAAATTCTGGTACTTTTTAGCATTTTAATTAAGATTGGGTAAGAATCTGTTTCTGTGAAGAAAAATAGGTTATTTTAGAAGAACGTGGAACCGTTTAAAGGACATCAAATGTTGCCCGTTGATGTTGCTGCACTTTTAAGCGGTAACCGACCTTGTCTATATCAATGAGGAGCCCAATTATCTTCCCGTCGTAGTTATGTTGGGTCAAGAAGTAGTTTTAGTATAAAAATAGACTTCCCTTTATGAGGCATTCTTGGCTAGAATTCACTATATTCAAAACGACTGAAAATTTAATGAAGACCAATTTTAAAGCGGTAGCTACGTCAGACGTTCGTAAGCGAATGATTATTCCTCGTTTTTTTATTGTAAAGGACAACTTATTGAAGAAATTCGAATGTGTGAAGAGTAATGGCTTTACCCTTATATTACTAATTCCCTTAAAAATTATAATAAATGTGACGTAATGTATCCGATGTATGTTAGAGGTCCTGAAATTTCATCGAGGAAAAAGAATCATAGTCGTTTCTTTAAAAATATCAAAATATTATGTTGAAAATATCTGTCATTTTCTATGAAATTAATATTTAGGCCTCGGAATTTTGAAATAACTTTGAATGTAAAGCCGACGAGTAAAGGAATTAATTCGCAGCAATTTCAATACAAACGATAATTCAACGGTACATGAATGTACCGTTGAATTATCGTTTGTATTTACGCGAATATTATTCATTGAAGAAAAGTGATTTTACGGATTCTATTATTGTTTAATATTTAAATAATTTTTAAAATGCAGATTGATTGAAACCAGCTGGTTGCATTTAACGTCTCAATATTTTTTTTTTACTTTTTTTTTTACTTTACTGTTTGATTTTAATCATTCAACCCCTTATAAAGTTGCCCATAGAACCTCTACTTAGGAAAGAACAGGTCGCCTCTCGCACTTTCTAGCCGATAATGTCGTAGACAGAAGGCTATAAAGAAGGGACTTAACTCTTAAAAAAAAACAAGCGAAAGCGAACTTAAAACAAAAACCACATTCATATCGAATAAAACGTTAAACGCCATAGCACGGGAATGCCCTCTTTTATTTACGAACTATCATAGTTATATTACGAAGTTCTGTTACCCATATTCTCTTTCTTCTTCCACATTCATTCTCTTTATAGTTATGGAAAACTTACCTTCATAAACCTATGAATATCACAATCAACAAACATAGACACTTCCAAACTTGTTCAAGCAGATTTTTCTGAGTTCCCTGGTATATTTCCGGAACCCAATGTCCTAAGCCAACAAAATTCATATGGGACCTAATTGAAACCGAATCGTTTCAAAATATAATTCGAAATTGGTTCATAGATGACGGCGCTATAAGAGCACGAACATTCACAAAAATAAAAAAATACTACAGACGAGAACCTCCTCCTTTTTTGAAGTAGATAAAATCAATTTTTTAACAGGTTGGTCTAGCTAAGGCAATCAATAGTTAATATGAGTAGTTGGTACGTAGAGCCAATGTTTTTTTTAAATTACAAACGGTAAAAGGCCCGGATCCTTTTAGTTTAATATAAATAAAATATATGTCCTTTTCGGTTCCCCCGAGTGATACAAAGTGGTTAGAGCGGAAGTTCTTGTCATTTTCTTGTATGTTGACGAGGGTTCTTGTCCTTTTGTATAGTCTACGTTGGGGCTGAAGTCTCGCAGAGGTTTCAGTAATGTTTAGATGTAACAAAACATGTTGTATATAATACTTTCTAAGAGGAAAATGCCAACTTTTCTGACGGCATTTTAACGAAATATAAAAAAAGAGAGCGAACGCTTAACGTAACTAAAAAAATTGTACAATGTCACATAAAGTTTCTTTTATGTGACATTTTACATAATGTTTATTTATTCGAATAGCTAACAGCGGTTCGATTCAAATGACTTATTGCAGTGGATAGATCTATACAATGTTACACATTATGATAGGAAATCATCATTTTAGTATGATTTATGAATAGTATTTGTCTACATATCTGGGCAGGTGCAGCCAAATACCAATTCGCAGCATTAGATTCCATGGAGAGGTGGGGCAAAAAGGTGACCAAGATTGTAAAAAGTCTTGAGTACCGGCGCAAGGTGGCCAGCCTTCCGTTGTTTTACAGATTACATTTTGAAGAGTGCGCCCAGGAATTACACGAGTTAATTCCTCCATCCCCATTCTACCTTCGGACGTTTAGACATTCGGCGGGATTCCATCTTTCATAATCGATGTTTCGCGCGTCCGAAAGAAGCGATTTGAGTTATCGTGCGTCCATCAAAGGACTGGAACAAGTTGCCGGCGTCAGTCTTACCGCCTAAGTACGACGTGGGAGCCTTCAAGAGTAGAGTGAATAGGCACTTACTAAACTAGCGCGTACCATCTTTCGACTATATCACCACTTAACATCACGAGAGATCGTGGTCAAGCTCTAGTATATAACCCATAAAAAAATATTTAGTCTACAATTTTATTTGCTCGAGTTATCTCCTTGTAATATTAATTGGTAACCGAAGAGCATGTGTACGTATAGCATTTGTCTGCGTGCTGATCTGAAGAAGGAACCTGAGCCAGGAAAATCGAGCCACGGGATAGTGTTTATATTTTTTTTTATTTGTTAATTAAAAATGACAGAGTGGGTCGATACTTTGATAAATATTACGACAGACTACCTGGCTGTGACACATCCTTTGGTGGTTTGAGCAAAGAAAGAATGAATGAGAAAAGATAAGCTTAATTGAGTGGCAGTATCCGTAGTGAACGTTCTAGAACAAAGTATATCGAACACATTGATGATATACTTAAACGAAGATGTATGCATGTGCATGGAATCGTAAAATGCAAAACCGTAATCCTGCCTATTCCTCCGGGTGAAGGAGCTGAGTGCTTATATTTTGTTTGCCTAACTGCGATTCACAATTGCCATTTAAATTTTACTCATAAATGATATTATTGAAATGTGCTTTGCTTTTAACCGCTGCACTTGGCTGTACTGCGAAATAAATGTGTAAGCAATTTATTAGTTACAGCTTTGTAATTGAATGTCCGCGCGGGCTTCAACTTAATAATGTCACCCAGCCGGCGAGCGGTGTGGCGGCCAGTTGGAATACATTTAACCTCGAACTTTATACTAGATCAATACGTGTTTTTAAACGAACTACGCCGATCAGTTAAGTGGCCTCTATAGTTGTTAGTCATCGGGTTTTGAGAGGTGGTACAGCTCTTAGGTCTTACCCTGAATCTTTTTAGCTAGTAACTTGATGCAAAGGTCCCAAGGAGAGTCGGTTTGGGCGGTTACTTTCTTCGCGATAGCACTCCGTCGATGGGAGGTCCGAGTAACGATTCGGGTAGCATTTTAGATGCTGAATTTTAAAGGGGTGTTCCTTTAAACCTTTAAAACAATCTGAAATTTAAACGCATCTATTTACTATCCTTTACCTACCCACACACTGACACATATGCACACTCACTTACGCACATACATATAAATATTTTATATTAATTAACATTAAAAAAAACAAATTATATACGATACGAAGAGCTAGATGTTCTGGCACAAGTACATTTTATACTTAAAACAAGATCCAAACATTGTATTCTTGTTTTATTTGTTTTTGAATGTACGATTTGACAGACTGAACTTTCACATTAGGCCAGAGACATCGTATTGTAACAACTTACCGATTTTTATCTTTCGGTTTGTATTCAGAATCTGTAACAAAAATGAATAAAATAAATGAAGGAAACACGCATTTCAATGTTAGGATATAAAAGCTCCCTTTGTTTATCGTTCCCATTGTAGTCTAGACTACAAAGTGTCTTAAATGTATCATGCTTTTGATTCCATATACAAGAAATAAAAACTCTCACGTCCGTTTAGGTTTACTTAATGGTTGACAGAAACAGCCTTTGCTGTCTGCTTTTAATCACGCTTATTCGGACTCATCATGGAATAGCTTTTCATGACAGGGGGTGAGCCCGTCGTCATATACCGGCCACAAATTTTTTGGGCAAGTGATTTTTTGTACTTAAACTTAAAAAACGGCAAGTCATTGGAAAAAGCCGACTGGTATTCTAATTCGCGATCACCAAATCAAACATTTTTAAAAATGTTTGAATTGAAGTAAAAAGCACTTATCTATCTTAAGGGGTTCTTGAAATTTTCTTATAAAGCACCCATAAATGGGTTAAAGCCAGTACATAAATATGTTACTATACAAAAGGTAAGACAAATTCTCATTTAGATCCTTATCTTTAAGGTTATAAACCCAAAAAGGTTAAATAAATTGAACTTACGTCATTTATAAAGCAAAGTATACTCCATTTGAAGTTATTTTATTCAAAGTTTATGATAAATCCGTTGAAGACCATTGTCCCGATGGTCCCCACCGTAAGGACAAAATTAAATATATTACAAATCATTGTGGAGCTTTTAGCGACCGCATCTTTTTGTTGCCGGCGTCCATTGTGAAAGTTTGTTTGCTTGTACAAATACTTACATTTATGAATTTCTATCTCAATATCATTGTGAAATGTTATTTATGTACCATTGTTGGTATGAAATAATTTATTTTCATTGCAGTTGATAGAGATACAAATAAGATAACGGTCAACTTAACTTCATTATTCATATCTTGTAAGATCCCTCGGTCTAAACGTGGCCATAGAAACCCATACAAAAGAAATTACTCCATCACTAACTAAACTTACTAAAGATTATCTTGGTGATCTCTGTGTTCATCCACTTATCGGTGATCAAGTTGTATACTATAAAATAATACTAAGGATCATTCATTTATTCGATGTGCAAAATATCTTATCTTAAGATTTGGCTCGTTTATATATTTACACTGTTACACAAAGGTGGACCTTAGTGGCATACTCTACTAGTCAACCCTGAGTGAGAGAAAAATATATTGGTAGGTACATCAAGTTATGAGACATAACGAAATATTAAGATTAAAAGTCATGACAACATACAGACTTATTGAGAACCTCCTCTATTGACCGTCGGAGGTTACGAATTTGTTGCGCCAACGCTTCCCGAAATGGCGCTCAAAGTTAGTTTAGCTTTTGAATGTCCCTTAGATTATCCGTGAAATAGCAACCGACCGATCGTGGTTCGGCCCTCTCGGGCGCCCTCGTGTCGGGATGCTTACGCGTAACATAGTTATTCGTATTTAGTTATACAACGCGATAGCGTTACGGAATAGGGACCAGAAGGCGATAGACCACGCCAATCAAGTAAAGACGTCAGCGGCGGAAACGAAAAAGTTTAGGCAGTAAACTGTAGAGAAAAAAAACTGTAATTATAAATATTACAGGGGTAACAGTTGTTATCTAAAGCTTTAAGCACTGTCACGAGAGTAACTTAGTACACTATTGCGGTGATAGCTGGAATTAATTGGTATTGTGAGGATAATATATGTAATTTTATAACTGTTAACGTTTTCATTGACATACTATTCGTAGAATGTTAATGGTCCGAAAATTCACATTTTGGCTACAACATCTGTACGGTGGATATTCCACTATTGTACGTTTTGAATTTTCTATAGAATGCAATGTCTTTCGCGGAGGTAAATAACTTAAATGAACGAGTCTATTACTTCCTCGAACATCGATAACATATCTGCAACCTCTGCGCTGTGACGACATGAATAACGTCCATGGGTAATAGTTATTACTTAGGGTTAGGAGAAGGGCATGCTCGTTTTTCACTTTTCTTCTTAAAAAAGAATCTACTTTTTGGCACAGCTGGTATCTTTAAAAGACTTAAATTGTCTCTCAGAATTGACGTTGTATTTTATTTGAAATAAAAAAAATGATTTTAATTACTCTGCAAAATTGTTTTGCCATTTAGACATCAAGAGAAACTTTCCCCGTGAAACTTATCTGCCTATATGTTAAATATAAGTGAATATGATCTCAAAATGTTTTTTCCTTTTCTATTAAGACAAAGAAAATGATGTGATAAACTTTACATCCAGCTTCCTAGGTCCTTGGTCGGTAGTCATTACTTAGCATTGGGTGAGCCGCATATTTGTTCGGTCTTTGTTAAGTAATATTAATGTAGCATATAATTTACTTAAGTTTGACCTTAAAACTGTTGTAAAGAATGTCTATATTGTTCAGTTATTCATGAACCTTATTTATGTTTTTGAACTGTTTGAAATCTTTAACCAACAACTTTCATAATTTAACAAAGTTTGTTGAGACTAGAGTTAGATGATCAAAGGGAATCCGTACCAATTTCTTGTTGAAACAATTTAGTCGCAGGCGAAATTTAAATTGTATTAAAATTTCCAAGAACTTCTAAAAAATATCTTAAAAAATCATGTAAGAAGAACGTGTTATAAATAATTTATGTAATTTATTTATTTAATACAGGAAAACTTACAGCTATTCATTGCTTCTTATATACCTTACAGATATATCCATAGCAGATAAAAAGTTTTCACAAAAAGTTAAAAAAAAACACTAAATATACGCAAACTTAGGTAGCACAGGATTGGAAAACAGCATCAAGATCCCGCAGACAAAACTTCACTAAATATACTTATAAAAAGCTTATGTGTGGAGGCATCACTGACGTGAAATAGGTCAACATTATTATACTTCTTACAAAGGTTTTAGAAATTGTTACATTCTCTAATAAAATAGCTATTAAGCATATAGTTTGCATTACTAAGCGGAGCATATACAGCCCCTGCCTGTCGTAGAAGGCGACTAGAAGGGGCTTCGGGTTCACTGGGCAACAAGGGTGGTCAACTTTGTAGTCCGCCAAGGTGGACCCGGGAAGAAGGCGACATCGGCTGGCCCGTGTCGCCTTGCACTGCGAGGGTGGAGGGAGTGCTCTCCTTGAGCACACTGTAGAGGGGCTCCGGTGCGTTCCACTGGAGATCCCGGAGCCCCTCACCATGCACCGAGGAAGGGTCACCGGGGAGGTTTTAGTGGGAAAAACCCCCAAATAACCGCCGCCTTCCCGCCAGAAGGCGAGGTATCTCTTTGAAGATTTCCTCCCCGTTTTTTTTTTGTTAACGGCGGAGTCAATAATGGACAGTTAAATCGTGGACTACGACAAAGGATAGTAATAAAGTTTTAGCGAGATCGTCTTGCCATATATGTAGAAATTTAATGATAAATTGAACGTAAAAATAGAGATTATATTAAAAACTAATAAGTTTCTAAACAAAATGTGGGAAGGAGCAAACGATTCGCTTACTCAATTTCATTTTATGACGCTATAATGTGAAGACGTGCTCTCGTATTTAACTGGTGAATTAATTCTCTAACTTCGGAGAGTGTGCACAGAAATCTAATATCCCCATATCAATTTCACCATTGGACTCAAGACGCATGGCTTCTATCCTTTTGTTGTAGACACGACTTATATAGAAACGAAGCGCTACGCTTCGTCTTTCACTATACGTACAGCAGAGGATAGGAATAAATTGCCCGCGTGTATCTTTCCCTCCAATTTCAATATGTATCTCTCTATCTCTTGCGAGGCAAAACTGATGGGCAGCTCTCGCAATTACAATCTTGTCTCATATGCTACACAGCCATGATATCCTATTTTTTTTCTTTCAATAAAGCGCAACCACAGACTTGTGTCCGTGCTCTTTTGTAATTTTGTATTGTTCCTAAATTGGTTACTTTGTTTTTTTTGTTAATAAGGGTGCTAACTCTACAGTTACTACATTTTTTTATAATGCTTGATTTTTGAAAGTGGTCTTGGAGAATGCTTTGGTTCACGCGTTGAAGACGCCCCGTTGCATTATTAATGATATCCTTTTATAACCAAGACCTTCTTTAACAGCGACTTTGATCAACAAAATGAGTTGAAGAGTAGATTGAATAGATATTTGGCGAAGTAAGATTGGCATATAAGATTGACATTTCAAGTTAACATCTAGTGGTATAGTGGTTAAACATTTGCTTGTATTTTTTTTTATATCAAACCAAAATGGTTTACGAAATTTAGTAATAATATATTTAATAAAAGATCTTCGGATGATTTACTTCAATAGGTGTGGTCTAACAAATGCTCCACAGATCGTTCTCCAAAACCAATCTTTTTCTTTTATTGCCTCTTCAATGCTAACGGTTGGCCACTTACTTCACATAAGTTTATTAATAAAACAAATTAATAAATAAAGTTTTCTATCTAAGTGTTATTTAGATACAAAACGCTGAACAAAAGAATGTATTAGCAAAAGCGTACTCGTATTATAGTTATTTATGCAAAGTATCCATTAATATAATGACTTTATAGCTACATATTGACCTTCATGAAACTAAAAGGAAAATAAGTGTAGCCCAGCCCGCCTTGAATTCACGGTAAATGTAGCCGTGGCTTTCACTTCGCAAAAACTGTAGACGATCAGAGCTGGCATCGCCAGAGTACACTTGCTTTATAATTTATTCGTTATAACATTACATAATCACTTTAGGTTTAGAGTTAGATTATAATGATGGTCCCTTTGTAAGTAATTTGATATATTCAGGACACAATCCCTAATTTATGAAAAATAATATCTGTAAGTATTGCTATTAAATAAATTAGTGATTTATTTAAGTACCAGTATAGGGATATATTATAATATTTAAATTTTCAACAATAATAGTCTAATAGCTTATGTGTTCGACTTTAGCAGCCTTACAAATAAACGTAGTATAAAGATAAACTTAGGAATAAATTAAGAATAAGCAAAATTTGTATTAATAAACCAAGAATACGTTATACCGACGAAGCTATAACGACGTACACCCTTGTTTAAGACCAGTATAACATTTAAAATACTACGATTTGTGTTAGTGTTTGCTCATTTAAATTAACTTATTGTGGAATTAAGGGCAATAGAGGAAGTAGAAATAGTAAATGACTTAGTAAAAAACATTCAGACTCCAAAAAAAGTAAAAATATTTCAAAGATGGGAAAACCCTTTTGATTTATATGTCGATGATTAGTTTCGATTAAAATATCGGTTTTCTAAAAGTGGTATAATATTTCTAGACCATTTATTTGAAAGATCTCTTACTATGGACAAGCGTGGAAGTGGATTATCTTCTATCTATATATAGAGTATAGAATATTTTTATAACCGCCACACATTGGTAGATACATTACTACACTACTACATATGGCTGCAATTATTTTTTTAGTATGGTTTCTCTTTGATTGCGCTGGTGCCAACTCGTCCATTTTGACGTAAAGGAAGAATAGATAAACCATAGTTATTCCGGATTTATTTGTGGTAAACTATTCTCAGCTTATTCTTAATTTATTCCTGGTTTAACTAAACTTAGTTTAAGGTGGAATAAATATGTTATAACTCATTTTTATTTATAATTATATATAGCATTAAGTTCGCCTTTGTACATATTCTTTGGTGCAATAAAGGATTTATCTATCTATCTATCTACTTTACTATTTCATATATACTAATAAAAATTAGGCGTGTGCATGGAGATTGGCTAACCTAACTAGCTAATTAGCTTGGTAAGTTTTAAGATAAAAATAGATTTAAAAAAAAATTACTTGATAATTTTTTGTATCAATATAATAAATAATATACTACCATAAGACTTGCAGCGTCTAGGAGGAATAACCAATTACTAAGTTTCGGACGTGTGATGACCACTCGACACTCTTAGTCACTTTTAATTAGGCACATCTACAAATTGTGTAATTTGTGTGTAGAAGGAATGGGGGATGAATACAGCCGAAGATTGGCGAAAGAAGGGAGTCTAGATCACTGAAAGAAATATGAATACTTCATGGTGGTTTTATACGTAGGCAAAATACAAAACACAGTTAAATGATGAACGGGTAAGTTATTATAAACGAATTTTAAAGATTTTTGACAGTTTTTGCACTACAACAAAAAAAAATCATCTTAATAATATTAATATACATTTATTATAAGAAATGAATTAATATTGATAAAGATTCACAAAAATATAAATTAAATGAGCCGTAGCTCCTTACGTATTAAATACGCGTAAGAGTAATTTTCCGAGCCAGTGAGCTAAACGTGTTTATCGTGATGAATTCTATTGGGCTCGTGAACGAATTAACGAACAGTGAAATCGGACGAATTGTTAATGTCGCAACAAGGCTTTAAGCTTAGTAGCATATCGTTTTAGATTTGTCATTCGTAATTTCTAATCAAATATTCAGTATTGATAGCGTAATGGCTGAGCGGTTCCTTGAGCTTGTGATGAACAATGAGTTTCCGGTTTTCAGTTTCGTGGGCATTGGGCTCATCCTCTGTGAGCACGATCTTCGATGCTGGCACCAATTGCCCGCTGAATTTACTATATACTACAATAAGTACTGATTTACCACGTTTTTAATGGTGAAGGGAAACATCGTTAGGAATTCAGATTCAGATTTTATTGGTAATATATTAAATTACAAGTCAATTATTTACTACAAATTATTTCAAATTATTAGTATTACAAATTACATTAGACAATTGAATAGAAGAAAAAATAATGAAAAAATTTTAATTTGTAATTTCATTTGTTAATTCCTCCACACTATAAAATGCCCTCTCAACCAGCCATGACTTCAACCTACTTTTAAACATTGCTAGACTGTGAGCTTCAGTTACATGCTTAGGGAGTCGATTGTAGATCGCGGGGCCTGTGACGTGGGTCATCTTGTCCGATTTCGCGAGACTGATTTATGATTTCGGAAACTGTTGTATGTCTACACATCCTATGTTTTTATAGGTGATAGATGAATTAAATTCGCTGTCTTGTATAATTACTAATAGGAACATATTCACATATAATTTTATTTAATATTGCACTAAACAATGTTTTTAAAAGAACTATACCTAGCAAAGTAATAAATGAAAATAATTCCTGAAGCCAATCTAAGCCAGCGAAATTTAAATACTCTCAGTATCACAGTTTTATTAAATTAAGAGTTAACTAACGCTTCAACAATTTGAACGAGATCACTCAGTTAACATTTTAATACAAAGTTTATATGAAATTAAGATTCAAGGTAGATAAATTGTTTGAGAAAATAATCATGCAATACGTTTGGTATAAAATTATAGTGTTTATTTAAAATGGACGGTATTTGACTATTTTATTCGTTAAATGACTTTAAATTCACTTTACCTGAAGACGAAAGTCTTCAATCAATGCGTCTTCCCAGCTATGACTTACAATGCAGAGATTTTCACTCTGACTGCTGGGCTGATTCACCGACTCAAAGTCGCACATCGAGCGACGGGAAGAGCTGCACTTATTTCTCTACGGGATAGAATATGTGGTGGTTAGGTAGGATAAGGTAGTTGTCATAGCTCTTTAAGTCAGCAAGTTACAGTGTCAGTGGGTCGACAGCATGTGCAACGAGTGTGTGACAGCAGCTGAGAAAGGAAAGGCTTGAAATAAAGGTCGTGCAAGGGTCGGAGAAGCGTATGGCCTAGGCTTTCTACAAATGGACCAACGACCTTGCTGAAAGGGCAGCATCGCGTATTGTGGAAGCCATTTGGGAAGGTCTATTTTCAGCTGAAATTAATTATAATAGATTTAGTTTTAAAGATTGATATAAAAATTTGGTTATTTTAGGCTTTAAATGAAAAGATGAACTAAGACAAAGGTCTAAAATCTTTTTCGTCTAATTTATAAATTATTTGTTCATTACGCTTAAAAAAATTATAGCGATTTTTTTTATCCTCTGCAATCACATCGGATATATGTTAGATGAAATTTCGTATCCGGTATTTAAAATTCGCCAGTAAGTAAATTTATTTCGTAATTTGGATAAGTCCAAAAAACTGTTTGACTTTTACCGGAAAAGCTTCAATTTATAAAATGAAAATAGTTTATGAGGCTGCAGGTAAGCTAATTAAACTTCAATGAAAACCTGTTTTTCAGGTCGCGCTGAAATATATTTTGTTTAATTACCTTTGAGTATTTTTATTTTGAAATATAACTGATTTTACTTACCATTACATAAGAATTATATTTGGGGAATTTTACGAGTAATTTATGCATGATTTAAAATTAATAAGCATGAACAGTCCTTATACATAAGAACTGATAATATTATCAGGATTTACGTAAAAATATGATATGATAAGTCCTTATAGATAAGCGTAGCGATACTTAGCACTATATATAGCGGCGAAACATGACAATACATGAGCCAAGACTTGACGTCCATATTACCTATGTCGCTGAATTGATGTTACGAGTGTCCTGGTTTTAAATTAATACCTAATTGAAACCAAACCCTTTAAAAAATTTAAAGCTTACGGTAACTATGAGTCTTAAAAAATAGAATAAAAGATACATTTATTCGACACGAGAACATAAAAACAACAGGTATAACAAGACAAAAAACAACAAAAACAAAAGAAATTTAAAATTAAGAACAAAATAGACCTTGTGCCGAAGAGAGGTTGGAGATGTGCTGTGCTCACATATGTAGCACAGCGCTGATTTCAGCCATAACCCTGTAAAAACTATGGCGGCGAATTTGGTTGTATATAGATATGTATAAATATGGCGTTACATAAACTTATATTTCTAATAAGTATATAAATGTTTATACATATTTATACTTTTTTAATAAACGACTATCATAGAACACTGGAAACTCTAAAGAAATAGTACTTTTTCTACTTACGAATATTGGATCTAAGAGTAAATTATTGTCACAAATGCCCGGCCGACTAAGATCAATATTAAAAATTGACTACTAAAAAACTGCAATGCACTTGATAGTTCCTATAAACAAAAAAGTCCAATACAACCTCCTAGCAGAACAACATTTTCGAACTGAAATTCAAATACCCTTTGATCACCCCACCAATACAAGAAGTGAATCCAATAAAAAACTGAAAATAACATTTCATTGCAGCATATACGGTAAACGAACATCGCAATACTTAATACCGACACTAATTAATAAACTCATTACAACCATTACAAATAAAAAAAACATTAATAACAAAAACTTTAAAACTATTTAAAAAAAAATCTTTTTAAAATACATAACAAACAAAAATTGTCCTACAATTTTTGTTTGTTATGTATTACAGTCTGTATCGAACACACGCACATTGAGGTGTCTTCGCGTATTATGTGTGTGTGTGTATGCAGTGCATTCGTTTGCAAAAATGCTCACAACTCGTAACGACGACGGATTGTTCAATGTCGATATTAACAATATGCCTACTTGAAATAGGTTTTTAAGTTGCTCCTTAATTTGTATTGTAATGTGGAAAATGAATTAAATAAGTAAATAAATAAAAAAAACAAAATTAACTCTTAATATTACAGTTTAATACAAGCCTTGAAATAAGTTGAAAGAATATGTGATATCAGCACGTAAAATTTTAGCAAACAATTTCATTGGCAACTTGCGAAGCGTTTGGATACTCTCTCTTGTTTTATTAAGACCTTGAGTTATTCTCTAACCTATGGAGAAGTTCATTTGCATATAGATGACTTCGGATAATTGCATTTCCTCGGCGTTGGGCATGTTCTATAATTAAATGTGATTTAGTTTGAAAACATTTTTTTATGGGTATAAACTAGCGCTTGACCACGATCCCACCTGGTGTTAAGTGGTGATATAGTTGAAAGATGGTACGCGCTAATTTAGTAAGTGCCTATTCACTCTACTCTTGAAGGCTCCCACATCGTACTTGGATGGAAAGACTGACGCCGGCAACTTGTTCCAATCTGTACGCACGATGAACGTTGACTCAAACGCTTCGTTCGGACGCGCGGAATATCGAATATAAAATGGTGGAGACCCGCAGAGTGTCTTAACGCCCGAAGGTAGAATGGGGATGGGGGAATTAATTCGTGTAATTCCTGTGCACACTTTCCAAAATGTAATCTGTAAAACACTGAAAGGCTGGCCACCTTGCGCCGGTACTCAAGACTATCTAGGTGTAGATCTTGGTCACCTATCAACTTTTTGGCCCGCCTCTCTATGGAATCCAGTACCGCGAGTTGGTATTTGCCCAGATATGACAACACACATGGAGTACCCACACATGTTATTACTACACATTTTAATATCTAATCTTGTTGAATTGTCGTTTTTCTTCGTGGCTTCGTACTTCATGGCTTTGTGGTCAGAATAATTATCTTACAGGCCTTGGGTTTGATTAATAGTACAGACATAAATATTTAAGTATCAAGTATATTTAAATTAAACATGACAAAATAGGTTACTACCTGTTACATATGGGAGCTAATCAGCTTGGTGAAACGAGGATAACTAAAGCTGTGTCTGTCTACCCCACACGAGATAAAAGGATGTAACAGCTTAATTAGTTAGTAGACATCTTTAATACTTCAACTGTATCATTAAGACAGGCATTCTATCAAATGTTCTTTATTGAATAATTGTTGGTAGGGTATTTGATTAATAATGGTTTTTCTCACACAATAAAATATTTGCAAAGTTTTTCATATTCCCGAAGATATGTTACTGGCAGTTTCTTAATCATTATTAAATTTTTTTTGTAAACTTTGTTGCTGTTGATGTTCCTATAAATAAATAAATAAATATCATTTCAAATAAATCAACTTCATCACCTCAAATATGACCAAGGCATCATTTAACATATTTCGAGGCTGGCGTCATCATTAACCTACATTAAAAGAGAGTCAATTGAAAGAAATTATTTATTAAAAGTACATTTTGTGCCGTTTTATGAAAGTACGGGAACAATTGTTGGGTTTTGGATTAATGTTAATGCATGGCATTTAGACCGCATTCACGGTTAAAATGTAGGCGCAGTCCATGTAGCCACATTTACCACAGAGAGTATCCATAATGGAATAAAGTGGGTTATCCTCGCCCGACACTTAATGTTAATATTCTCAGAAATAGACTCAATGTTATCGAGGTTCCACTTTGCCGATGTGATCCTAATTTCTAACAAAAGTGAAAAATAAGGAAAGCAGAATTTTACATTTTAAACCTTTAGATGCCACTTAGGTTAAATCTATATGGTCAATTTTTTTATAACCCATATACGCGTCTTAGATTGCTATTACAAATTGATACTGAAGTGTGCCTCTATTGGACCAATATGTATTGGTTATCGATTATTTATAAGAAAAGTAAACATGTTGGAAACTCATATGACCCTAAAGTGATTTCCCGACGTTCTCTTCATAAAAAAATGTTAAAGAGAGAAAATTCTCTTATTTAAGTTGAAATACGCCGTGCAAAAGTTGCCAGGTCTATGTTCTTAATCAAACTCCAAACAACTCGGGAATAACAAGCAATTATCCAACAAGTACGTACGTTAATAAATAACCTCTAGACGGGCAACTTTCATGTGAATTTGATAAGTTGTTTGTTTGTATTGAAAATTTATTAGCTATATAAATAAATGAATTCGGAAAACTCCGTAACATCCTCACTTTGCAAACACCTCAATGCGTGAAGACGAAGGTCTTCAACTGGTGCGTCCTTCCAGTTATTACCTACGGAGCAGAGACTTAGACTCTGACAAACTTAAAGTAAAAATATGTCTCCATTATATCTTTACCTCTAACTATAATACTAAATATTACAGAATTTTGGATAGTCCAGTAAAGATATCAGTATATAACAAATTGTAAAAAAATTGTAATTGAAGCGAAGAATTAAGAAGTTTCCAAAACACGAGTTATAAATAAATATCATTTCAAATAAATCAACTTCATCACCTTAAATATGACCAAGGCATCATTTAACATATTTCGAGGCTGGCGTGGAGTTCATTAACCTACATTAAAAGAGAGTTAATTGAAACAAATTATTAAAAATGTACTTTCATTTTATGCCGTTTTATGAAAGTACGGGAACAATTGTTGGTTTTGATTAATGTTAATGTATGGCATTTAGACCGCATTCACGGTTAAAATGTAGGCGCAGTCCATGTAGCCACATTTACCACAGAGAGTATCCATAATGGAATAAAGTGGGTTATCCTCGCCCGACACTTAATGTTAATATTCTCAGAAATAGACTCAATAATGCTGTTATCGAGGTTCCACTTTACCGATGTGATCCTAATTTCTAACAAAAGTGAAAATTAGGGAAGCAGAATTATACATTTTAAACCTTTAAATGCCACTTAGGTTAAATCTATAACAAATAGATTTATATAATACATTACATGTTCAATTTTTTTATAACCCTATAGACGTTTCTTAGATTGTTATTACATATTGATACTTAAGTGTGCCTCTATTGGACCAATATGTATTGGTTATCGATTATTTATAAGAAAAGTAAACATGTTGGAAAATCATATGACCCTAAAGTGATTTCCCGGGACGTTCTCTTCATAAAAAAAATGGTAAAGAGAGAAAATTCTCTTATTTAAGTTGAAATACGCCGTGCAAAAGTTGCCAGGTCTATGTTCTTAATCAAACTCCAAACAACTCGGGAATAACAAGCAATTATCCAACAAGTACGTACGTTAATAAATAACCTCTAGACGGGCAACTTTCATGTGAATTTGATAAGTTGTTTGTTTGTATTGAAAATTTATTAGCTATATAAATAAATGAATTCGGAAAACTCCGTAACATCCTCACTTTGCAAACACCTCAATGCGTGAAGACGAAGGTCTTCAACTGGTGCGTCCTTCCAGTTATTACCTACGGAGCAGAGACTTAGACTCTGACAAACTTAAAGTAAAAATATGTCTCCATTATATCTTTACCTCTAACTATAATACTAAATATTACAGAATTTTGGATAGTCCACTAAGGAAAAAAAATATTTGTAATTGAAGAGAAGAATTAAGAAGTTTCCAAACCACGAGTAAATAAACATCATAAAAAAGTTCATTTCACTCATCAAATTCATAGAATATTAAAATACCTTTTAGTGATTTTAAGATTCAAACGGCGATTTACTAAATTCATACACGAAAAAGCACTTAAATCATTAAATATGGATTTCACACGTACTGCCACCGTCGGCAGATTAAAATAATGTCACATAACCGTACAATATTCCCTTTCATAGTAACGAAATAACAAACAAGGCCAACATCGGTATTAAATTTTAGCCCCTAGGCAATATAAGACTTATATGGGATTATTTTGCTGTACTGACTAGTTGATCCAATTGAGTAAATGGTGCTCAAATATTCATACTTTATTTATAATAATAATAATTATTATTCATTTATTCAAAGTAACCAAGACTCATCATTACTTCAATATTTTTCAATCATTGTGGGGCACGATGCTTGCTAGTGAAAGTTGTTTATATGTTTAATATTAAATTAAAGATAACTTATGTTAGAATGTTCGGTCGGTTCTTCGGTCACATAGCCAAGAAACCGATACCTTGGAAACACTCCTGGTCACAGGCACAGTACAGGGAAAACGACCAAGAGGGAGGAGCCCTATGCGTTGGACAGACCAAATTAGCGTCAACAGCAACAGGAGAGTCCACGAGGCATTTCACATCGCCAAAGACCGCAACAGGTGGAAAGCGATCGTCCGCCACATAATTCGTGGAGGTCACGACCCTCAGCAATGAGGAAAACGACGCAAGGAGGAGGATGTTAGAATGTTAAATGATTGTTAAAATTGTTAAGATGCTTGAATGCATACAGTCGTGACGGTTCCGTATAATGCATTGAAGCAGTTAGCTCGACGTGCGGTCAAAATGCCGCGGGTCGGCTGACGTCACGTGTTATTTGTTTATTACACCGAACAAACATACTAATGATATCTTAGCTTTTTAGCCTAGATATTTAGCTTAGCCTTAGTGATTCGACTTACTATGTGATGGTCTTGATTCCCAGTCTGCTAATATACGAGTATATAAATTGCCGTTTTAAGCACAAAATTTTTTACTAATAATTTGCGTCCATATTTACCTAGCGAAATCTGCTTCTGTCTACCATGCAATGCCACCGTGTGCCCCGCATGGGAGGCGGAGCGACGGATCCTGGTCCAGCATATCGGGCAAGACCTCTCGGGGAAATCTAAATGGAAGGCGCTGGTTTCCTTCTACGAGTCCGTAATGACCCAGAAGTAGACCGCCGAACGGGATCGGGAGAGGGCCGATCCCGTTAGGAGATGGCGCAGGCGGGCCGGTGGCAGACCGGCCCGCAGCCCTGTAGTTTTGGGCTCTCAAGAATAAGACTGCGGTATCCCCTGCCTGTCGTAGAAGGCGACTAAAAGGGGCCTCGGGTTCACTGGGCGACAAGGGTGGGGGCCTTTGTCGTCCGCTAAAGTGGACCCGGGAAGAAGGCGACATCGGCTGGCCCGTGTAGCCTTGCACTGCGAGGGCACAGGGGAGAGAGTAACCCCCCCGGGACGTGCTCTCCTTGAGCAAAGTGCAGAGGGGCTCCGGTGCGTTCCACTGGAGATCCCGGAGCCCCTCGTCATGCACCGAGGAAAGGGCCACTGGGAGGTTTTAGTGGGTAAAACCCCACATAACCGCCGCCTTCCCCCCAGAAGGCGGGGTATCTTTGAAGATTTCCTCCCCGTTAACAAAAAAAAAAAGGAGATGTTTCACGTCAATAGTCGCATGGTGGATTCGAACCTACGACCTTACAGTTCGCAGACCGTACCCAAAACCATATCAGGCTATTGGCGCTTCAGAAAAACAATTAGAAATAATAATTTAAATTTGCATGGCAATTGGGCGAAATATGCTATTATAAATTGTGCAGCATGTTAATTAACTTAGTTACAGTAAATAAATTTTTATAATTTTCGAAAAAAAAAATTCCTTGAACATGAGTGTCAACTTCTACTTGGTTGGTTAAGTAAGTCATTCAATATTTTTCATAAATTATTCATCTACATGACAGAGTCCATTACATAATATTTAAAAGTAACCATATTTATTGCAGAACACTTTCAGGGTTCTATATTAAATTTGCACAAGGCACTTCTAAAACATTAGTCTTTTCCATCTATCCATTTAAATGGAAATATTTTTTTAAGGGTATTATATTATTTTCTAGATTGCTGTTTCTGTTATAGTTAAAAGGACTAGTGATCTTTTCTTTTCAACCGATTTGAAAAAAGGGAGGAGATTTTCAATTCGTCTGTATGTTTTTATGTTTGCTGGTTCAGTTGTGACAACGGAATCTATGAAAAAATATAAGCCTTAAATTTGCATCAAGTATTTGCGCGACAAATGGACGACTGATTCAATATTGCGTCAACCGATTTCGGTTATTCGTTTTTCAACCGACTATAAATGAAGTATTTTTTATACACATATCTATATAAGCCGGCTTAGGAGTCAACTGTGACAAACCAGTTTGCGGAATTCTTAGTTACTAGGCAATTGAAGGCATTTCAAACTTGACTTTGATTCAAAGTAATGTCGCATGCACTAAGTATTCACACAAGATACTCAATTAACATTTCTATTGAGTCTCAAAGCCACAGTTTCAGTGACAAATCACTTAGACTAATTGCAAGTAGTAATTAGTCCTCGGTTCGAATGAATGGCCTTTCATCAAACTTGGAATACTTTACTATAGAAGTTATATTAATAATAATAATATAGTTTATTTGCCTCAAAAAAAGTTTATATTAGAATACATTTAAAGGTGAGTCCCTTAACTCCCGAACTAGCGTAAGCTGTATCTCAGGAGCTAATATCTTCCCCCGTCATTTTTGTAATCTTAAACATTAAGAAAGGAAATAAAAGATAAAAAAGTGAGTAACAAAATATAAATAAAGTTGAAAATAAAGTCTGTTTTTAAATGTATTTGTGTGTATGTGTGAGTATTTGTTTGTGCGTGTGTGTGTTACTGTGTTTGCACAATAAACAAACTGTCAATTTATAATTATTAATTATACAATTGCTTCATAATTATACTGTTTAAGCTATGTATCTCTATAACTTCTCACATTGTGTTCTTTTTGAAGAATATTGTAAAGGTATCGAGCTAAGACATCGAAACGTTTTTGTGCAAAGGAGTTTTTCACTCGGGGCACAGGACATTTATTAAGGCGTTTTATTGTGGCAGACGAGGTTGGAACAATTTGCTTGTGGTATCTTCTTAACAATTCATAAGCAAATGCTTTTCTTACCGATAAAATGTTAGTTTTATCATAAACATCTGTTGTTGGAGATCTGTATGGAAGGTGCATCATCATTTTTAGTACAGCTTAGACTTTTTTGAAAGCTTAGACTCAGCAACTTTGAAATCTACGTTGATTTTACTGTTTACTATTTACATTTAAAAATTAATTTAATTTAACACTAATTATAAAAATTAATTTGCTACTAAAAATAATTCATATTAAGTTTAATTTATTTATTTATAAATAAGCCACCTTACTAGATAAACTTCTCACCTTTATCTTAAATCCAGGTTAACTGATAAACACTAAATGCACTAATTCCTTTGTGAACCTCAGTTATAAGTGTTACGAAAGGAAAATAAATGCCCTTTTTTGTTCTTGAGATATAATATATAACTGCACATACATATATCGTCAATGTTTTAAAAGAAAAATTATTTATAAACAAAATCTTGATATAAATCGGAAACGCAAACTTTAAAAGTTTTGGAATGAATATTTTATCTTGTCTGATCATTTTCGTAACTTTATATAAAAAGTTTGTAAAGGAAATGAATTTAGTATTTTGGGTAGATGTTAAAGATATCCGGCATTGCAGTTCATTTTTAATCGATTTTAATAAAAGAAGGAGATTGTTAATTCGTCTGTGTATATTTTTCTGTCTCTTCTGCTTAGTATTATTTGTATGTGAAGGGGGTAAGTCAAGTGATCCCGTCGTTGACCTAAAAACCTATCAAATATCAGATACGTGTCCATTCTATAATATGAAGAGTTAGCGGTAAACAAAACTATAATAAACCTTCACTTAATGACGGTACGTCGCTGATCATGCCGACCCATTTGTGCAACATGTATTAGATCATATTAGAAATGCAAGCATCCCGCCTAGCTTATGTTTTGTTTTATAGGCATGGTATTAACCTGTGTAAAGTTTTACTTCACTTAATGTGTCCTGGGGTTATATTGTTTATCACAATCTCAAAACATAATATAAGGTCTTAATTTATGTACATAAAATTAGAAAAAATAATTTAACCGATGAAAAACAACAACGAATAAAAAGAAAATTCGTGAAAAGTCTGTGTAATCTTACTCGCAATATCTTTTATCGACTTTAATAGAAAATTTAAAGTTCCTAATTCCACTTTCGAAATTGCAAAGAACTTGTAAAACCTGTTTGACATTGAATAATACAACTTTCAAGAGGCTCATACTGTAATATTATCTGAATTAAGGTTTTATTACGGGAATTGAGATAGAAATACACTCATAATTCTGGTGATAGATAGAAGCCATTTACAGATAAGAAAAAAATATTTAACGAAACAGGAACTTGAGTGTTCTTGCACCATTGACCAGTATATTTATATCGCATATAACTATACTTATCTTAAGTATAATAATCAAAAGTTAAACGCTATCACGCATGGACTCTCTCTTTGTATTTCCGTATTATCGTAAAAATATTAGGAAATAGAATTAATCAGAACCTTTCAATAAAAAATGAACCATCACCATTAAGAATTACATGGTTTTGCCATAGATGCCGTAGCCAGAATGAGACTACACCGGAAGTACCAGCTTTCATATATAAAAAGTTCGTGAAAATCGGACCATCCACTCGAAAATTATGAAGTAACAAACATAAAAAATAACCCAACAGAAAACCTTGTTTTTTGAAGTCGGTTGAAAAGTAAACGGCTCTAAAGTATATAGTCTTATGTTTTACCTCCAAGTCTGTATAGCTTTTAATTTAACGGACTGTGTGATCTTTAATACCGTTTAATTTTGGATTCAATATACAACTTTGCGTAAAAGGTTTTCAAAATAGGCACAAGAGACAATCTCTTTGATCCTCATTAAAACGTACTTAATAAATCGTTTAGAGCAATTTATAATATCTTGAACCAAAGATCCTCCATAGTCTCGGCTTAGCACAATTATAATTTAAATAATTTTCGTAATATTTTGTACTTAAATATGGCTAATTTCTTAAACTATGAAATAACTTAATAGCTGAACGTACACCCAGTAGATACAAAAACAATTCTGACGAACTGATCGCTATAACTTTTTACAGGATTACTCTCTGGTCTACTAACTGAAAACTTTCTTCAAAAAAAATCAGTACAATAATTTTGGACTACACAAGGAACAAGCATACTCCATATGTACCCATCGCATTTTATATAAATATATTGAACTATATACGGCAGACTATGTCGGAAATAGATGCCTAGTCCTCAATTTACAAGGCGCAAGATGCCGCGGCAGGCCCAAGAAACGCAGGCTGGACGTTGTGAAGGCGCATATGCTAGAGAAACATCTTACAAAGGAGAAGACCGGGAAAGTGGAGTAGATTAAGCCGGAAAGCGGTAACGTGAAAATTTAATAAAATCAGTCCAGAAATTAGTCTAAGGGAACATAAAAAAACTCTTAAATGTATATTATGACGATTCTTATATTATATTAAATTAAATTATATTCTTATATTATAAGAATTGTTATTGCTTCCCCCACTGCTTTCAGACTTAATACTTTTAAAACGTTATTGTGTTATAGATAAAGTTGTGATTATTTACATATAATGAACGTTGGTAAATTGAGAAAGCGAAAATGTTATTATTTATGAACAAAATATCATTATAAGAACACCTCAGTAATAATAAATATTTAATACTTTTTAAAATTTTGTCAAGTGATATTTTGAGTTCTTTCTAAGCCGGATTAGATGTCATATGTGAGTCAAGTCAAACGCGTAATCACATTATCATTGCTTAATATAAATCACATATTATTTACAATCTTATCGCATACTATATAAAAACTTAGATCTTAAATTATCAAACATCCTTAATCTCACTAAAAAAGGAAAATCGAAGTATGAAAACTTTTTTATGCCACAACTTGCTCTTACTTAAGCAATATAAATTACCTAATAAACAAGAACTCTCTGCACCTTCAACAAGCAAAAAGCAATTAGGGCTTTTAATTAAATAAATACATTTCACATGGGTCATGTTTGTTTGGGGACAAACCACGCGTGTCTGTTTCTCGCAATCCAAGAGGACACGTTGCTTAAACAGAGAGCCTCTCACAATATTTGATCAACAGCCATTATTGTACACTTATATTGCGATATAACTCGGCTCATCACACGTTTATACCTATTTCCTAATTTTGCCGGACTGCACCTGTCCAGTGATGGACATAGGCATCTTGTAAAGCATGCCACTTAGCACAATCCTCGGCCTCTTTTTTCTAGTTCCTGCGAAGATCATCGTTCCATCTAGTCTGAGGGCGCCCTACACCGCGTTTGCCTCTTCGTGGTCTCCCCTCAATAATTATGATTTATATTAAAAATACATCGTCAATAAATTATTAAAATTAAAATCTGAATCAACAAAGATTTGCGACCACATAACGCTTCCAAATTTTATACGAGTACTAACTTCAATTTGTGATTAAATTGGCTATTATGTTTGGATTTGATATTTAAATCTATCCTTTTTTTTTGTTAACGAGGAGGAAATCTTCAAAAATACCCCGCCTTCTGAGGGAAAGGCGGCGGTTATGTCGAGTTTTTTCCCTCTAAAACCTCCCCGGTGGCCCTTCCTCGGTGCATTGTGAGGGGATCTCCAGTGGAACGCACCGGAGCCCCTCTGCACTGTGCTCAAATAAATAAATATAAATGTATATAGTCTCTACCAGACAACCTCTGTATATGGTCAAGATTCTGGGAATTACACGTATATCTTAATAATATTAACTATATAGCATACATCCATTGAATATTAAACATTTCACAAGATGTATTTACGATAGTTCGGCCTGAAGATACATAACTTTCAAGTTTACTACAGAGTAATCAAATATACTGCCTTACAGAGCCCTCGGTATTCATAAAGTTGAATACCAATGAAAGTGTTTGCGAATAAACATAGAAGGTCCTTTACGCGCAGGGTGGTCTGGTGACCTCAGCAGTGGATGCCCTGGGGCTGAAAAATAATGAAGCTTTATTATCATTTTCCATAATTGTGGACCAATTTGGATGTGAACATCTCAAGCTGGCCTGCCGACGTGTCTCTTACTTACCTGCGTCTGTTTCTTCTTCTCATAACAAGAGAAATTTAACAAATTAAATACAGATTTTAGGATATGAGTACAAATCTTATATACTGCAATTTGACCCTAGTATTTAATGATAGCAGCCACATTTGGAATCCCGTATAAACTAGGCGACTTGATATAGTCTATATAGGTGGGGTTAAAAAGAAGTGACAGCTTATGTTCATAATAAAAATAAAACCTATCGAAATATACTACAACGTTATTATAAATCGAAAGTTGGCGAGGAATCCTTTGATGCACGTTCAAGACCGGAAATAGCTTTCTGATTTAATTTATAAAAGTTGGAGGAAATAAGTTGGCGCGGACTTTCATAGAATCTTGTTTAATGTTGATGTATACATATCCGCTGTGTGATATGTGGTGCGTTTTGTTCGAATGAAATATCAAGTAATAACTTAGGCTTGAACAAACAATCCAATTAGGCAAGTCCAACTTTGAGAAAGAGGTCAATCGTTGAATCCAAGTCAGCTGGGCAGCGTTCGGGAAGCTTCGAAATGTATTCTTGTCCAAAATACCTCAGTGCTTGAAGTCGAAAGTCTTCGACTAGTGATGACATATGGAACAGAAACGTGGTCTCTCACTATGGGCCTCATAAGCAAGCTCAAAGTCGCACAACGAACTATGGAGAGGGCTATGCTCGGAGTATCGAACGACAAACGAAGCTAACTGACATAGCTCGCTCGGATAATCAAGTTAAAGTGGCAGGGCACATAGCGCGTAGAACAGATGGCCAATGGGGCCCAAAAATTCTCGATTGGAGACCACGGACCAGCAAGCGCAGTGTGGGACGTGGACAAGGTTGTCTGACGACCTCATAAAGGTCGCAGGACGCAGTTCGATGCGGGCCGCTTAAAACCGGTCCTTTTGGAAATCGTTGGGGAGGCCTATGTCCAGCAGTGGATGTTTTACGGCTGAAATGATGATGATGACCTTAGGCTTGAATTGCTTTGTAGGTACAAGAAAGATAAACGATGTAATTACAATGTTTAATACCATATAACGTTAAACAGTAGTTTCATTAACCGAAGTGGGCCGCAAGATTTACTATCTGAAGTAATCACTGAAGTTGAACCGAGTATTGGCTAAAGATTTTCGGACGTGATCTGGGAAAACGTGTTATTACGTGTGCCTTTCTTACGCTCATATTTCAAGTATTTAACGTCAAATGTTCTTTCTTTTTATTTAATTATAAGCTTTAACCTATTTTCGAGACTTCATCAATGTTATTCAGTAATTCTTTTCATTGAAGAAACAGGAGAAGCCTGAGAAGAAAACAATTGCTGAAAGACGAAGTATTAGGAAGGAGAAAATTGTATATAATATAAAGAAATTGTATTCAGATAAAGATTTTGGGCAGGTCTTATGCGAGGGAATAGTTTGAAATACGGGGAGTATTGCAGGGGTTCTTTTACCATTCTGTCTATCCATATTCTCTCTATATTTTTTCAGAATATTTGTAAAATCAGTATTATTCACTGAGTAAAATACACTTTTAGTGTAAAGTTAGAATAAAGGCAGTATAATAAATAACATTGATTCCTGTTTATACCCATTTAGAGGAGTCAATGTATTATGTACAATTATGTAACGTATATCTGTGTTTATATAAGTCTTGTACTTGTATTTCCGGAGCATATGCTACCATACTTTAACATTTTGGTATGTTAATGTGTGCACAAAATTGTGAATTATTACGAGACTGCTCGTTTAAAGTTATAAGATATAAAACGTAATGAAATCGAAAGCTTTCGTAGCAATTTAATCACAAATCTATGGGGTGGATGTCGAAAATATAATAACTACATAGTTTGCCATCGTTATCGTGTTTTATGGCTATACGGTTATTGCTTTGGTAAACAATAAGTGAAAGAAGTAAAATATGAGATCAACCTGCATGTGTGTAATTATAATTAAATTAGTTTTAAAAATGTTTAAATATGATTTTGCTTTATTTACATCAGATTCATTCTACCAATTTTTGTATTTTAATAACAGAATATATAAAATTAATAAAATTTGAGACCAAATATAATTTTGTTTTTCGAAAGAAAGCTAGCAATATTTTTTTTTCAGAAATATTACTAACAATCTTGTTAACCATTCCAACTAAGCTTAAGCTTATGCTAGGACATGGTTCACGGCAATAGTCGAATGGTGGATTCGAACCCACGATCTTACGATTCGCAGGTCGTACCCTAAACCATTAGGCTATTGACGCTAAATTAATAAAAAGATTTTAGTACGTCTTTACGTAATTAAATAATATGAGATTATATATGGGAATAAAACAGTTTTCGTAGCACTCTACTAAGCGTGCTACGCTCTCTGTACCAGTAGGATTGTATTTGCCTCAATGTATGGTGCATTACAAATAGAGTAAAACTTGTAGCATGAGCCTGTGTAATGAAGCCAATGCTATCATTGATATAGTACTATAGTATTTCAATCTTCTTTTTTTTCTTTTACTTTATGGACGAACTACACAATTGGCCAGAGAGGCTGGCCTTTACTACTTCACCGGATTGAGAGATGGCATAGCTCTCAGGTCACTTAGCCTGAACCTCTGAGTATTTTCATTAACGTCATAACCGCTTTAGTACACAAGTGCACACGTATAGGAACGAGATGTTAAGTGATCACCGGTACCCGTGATTTCACAGCGTGAGAGGATTTGCAGATACATTATCTTCCGTTTTAATGATGCTAATCGAATTTACCTTGTGGTTACCCCAACCAATGAAACGATGATGTTCACTTTCATAGAATAGTCGTTCTCGTTACCTTTCTTTATATAAATACATGCAACTTAAATTAGTATTGAAATTTAAAATGTTTTTGAATTAAATAATACATTTTTTTTGATAACTGTGATTTAAACAAGTATATTTACTAGGAAAAACAAACGTTAAACGCTTTTACACGCGGGCGCTCTCTTTTTATTTTCTAATTATCGTAGAAATATTACGAAATAGAATTATTCGAAACTTAAACAGACTCTCATAAAAATAACTAGAAATCTGTTGACGTGATATTGAGTTATTCGTCCATTTGTGGTGCACATACGTAAATCCAATTTAAGACTTATATGGTTTTCTCATGGCCACCATTGTCAGAATTGGAAAACACTAGCTTACAAATAATAAATAAATCATCGAATTCACCCAGTCGAATGTTAATAAACATAAAAAGACAGACGAATTAAGTACCTCCTACTTTTTTGAAGTCGGTTAATAATAAAACTGCAATAGTAAATTTCAACACATTCGTCAGTACCGGAAATAATGAGATAAATATGAAACTTTGTAGCATTTGTGGGTGAACTGTATAATAACTTCATTGGACTTGAGCTCCCACAGCGGTGAAAACTCCATATCTTGTACGTGTTTGCTAACTTGCATCAGAATTTATGCTTATGTCCCCATGTCACTGTAGCGAATATGAAACTACTGAGAAACTTCATTGCTAGTAAATAACGTTGAATTAATACACTAGAATAGATAACCTCCCTTAGCTTAGAAATTGGTTAGCATCAATGTTTACTAAGATGCGATCGTTAATGGAGGATAGACGATCCCACGTATCATTCTTCGGGTTTTATAGCGTCATATATCTTAGCCTATATCTTAACAATGCCAGAGGTAACAAACTTATGTTAACTTTGACACTATTACGTATTTATTAAATGTGGTACATTAATTTTGTCTGTGAATACACGTACGAAGGAAACACCACTATTATGTACTATATGTTTTAATGAATTGCACTGTCCATTATATTTTTATTAAATTCAACATACTTTGTAGAAGATATAGAAGTTTTGTTATTGAAAACATCAAAAATCAATGATTTAGGGTACGGTCTACGAAACGTAAGGTAGTGAGTAAACGGGGGTTTAGTTCCACCCTTCGACTATTAACGTAAACGATCTCCTAGCATAAGCTCAAGCTTAGTTGGAATGGTTAACAAGAACGCTAGTACTATTTGTGAAAAAAAATTGCTAGCATCTTTAAAAAAACTACCACTGCTGTAAGACTTTACAAAGCCTATTTTTTTATAATGGTATGCAGAGTTACTAAAGGTCCATTACAGTAAATGTTTTTTTCAAATAAAATTACAAACAAACAATGGTGAAAAAAAGTGACGATAAAAGTGAACACTGAATTAAAATTAAAATAATAGATTTTTAGAATTAAGCCTAGCCTGCTGAAGCGTTTTTATAAGTTACAGTTTTGGTTTTTCAAAAAGAAAAGATCACATACTAAAACTACACTTAATGTGGGAGACATGCGGGACAAAAAATATTGGAGGGCTTATTTTTTAATTTTTTGACTCAGTTGATAAAAATACACTACATTATAAGTGTATTTACCAGAAAAAATGAAAACCAACTTCGAATCGAATCAAATGCTTTGAATCCTTTCCGATTAAAAATGAATCATCGAAATCATTCGGCGTTAAATAGAGTTATTAGTCAATTTGTCCCGCACATACTTAATTCAAACTTAAGAAACATGTTTAACATTTGGATGACATTGTCAGAATTTAGACCAAATTGAAATGAGATCTTATGGAAACACCAGCTTTCGAATGAAAAAGAATCATCAAAATCGGTCAGTCCAAATTTATGAGGTAACAAACATAAAAAAAAACAGAGATGAATTCAGAACCAATTTTGAATTCGTATGAAAAGGAAGTACTTACAGTTTGTATTTCACTTAAAACAGAGTGAGATAAAAGGCGAAAAATAAACAGTTATGTGCCGTGTTGCCAACATAAATAAAACAAAGTAGCTGTCTCAATAAACGAATGTTTAGATGTAGCAACAGATAGCCATGCCTCCCTTCAACCCTCTTCACCCCTCATCGCCCGGGTGTGGCCTACACTTTCTTCAGTCCTCCATGAAATCGATATAAATGTGCGATAATCGTGGCGTAAAATCTGCTCCTGACGATAATCGATTATACCCGACTACTTTTATGATACTTCCGTTAATATTAATAAATACTTTTCAACCGATTTCAAAAAGGAGGTTCTCAATTCGTCGGTATGTTTTTTTTATGTTGGTTACCTTATAACTTTGAACTGGATGAACCAATTTCTATGATTCGTTTTTTATTTGAAAGCTGGTGTTTCCCGTGTGGCATGCCAACGGAGTTCGATGCTTAATTTTTTTTGGAAAGTATGTACTTTAAGAATAGTTAGAATAGTTTGGTTAGATTCTGATTAATTGTATTTAGTAATGATAATGCCCTATTATCCGTGCAAATAGCAACGATTCGGCCCTCTCTGACGCCCTCAAATCGGAATGCTTAGATAGTAACCGTCCAAGCCGAGATTACCCTCACCGGGGGGACCCTTGATTCGAGTTATTACCAATAGAGGTTTAGGCTAACCGTCTTAAGAGCTATACCACCTCTCAATCCGTTGAAACAGCTTCTCTGAAGACCTGTGTAGTTCATGTCACAAAAATATGCTCGTGTACGCTTGGCTCACCTTAAGACACATCAGGACAACAGAGAGGTTAAAATAATTGTGTATAGGTCTGTATAGAGTTATATGTGTGATTTATATGATTGTGTATGCCTTTGTAAGTGTGTAACTCTGTTTTTATTTTATCTTGTATTTTTATTAAGTTTATTTTTATAACAGCTATAGCTTAAAGCAATTTATCACAGATTCAACAGAATTAAAATGCAATATTTACACAACAGCAAAAAATACAAAGTTTGTCTTCCGTCGTCCTAATTAATTTTCACCTGCACTTCAGACATTTTCGGTCCAGTTAGCACGTTAATTGAACAGCTACAGATGGGAAAAAATATGAAGTTCGAGAACGGTACATTTGAACTTTTTTAAATTGCATTTGTGTTCGCAATTGATATCATAAAGAAACTTCGGTTTTAAGTAAAACTTCAGTTTTCATGGTAAAGTAATTAAAAAGAAATAATTTGCTAATTGTAAGGTGATGCAAAAGTTGTGTCTGTCCACCCTGATAAAATGTTTCGAAGGACGTGAGAGCTTATTTCTATTTTTAAATATATTTTTTTATTCTTAAAGCAAATTATACCAAAAAAACTTCCATACTAAATCTGTAATAATCTAAGTCATAGAGTGCACACACAAACTGAACGTTTTATCTTCTGAATCATAACATGAAATAGAACATAATCACATCAAAAGAACCGTATATATCGTGATATAAAACACAAACCCCTTTTTATTATAAGTCGGGATAAGAGCGTAATATCGTCACACTCGAGCTCCGATGCGTACTTCACATATTTTTCCAAAGCATACATATTTCATCCCAATGTATTTACTTTCATGCAGAGTGCTTTATTAAATTCACAGGAATCTGTTGACGCGATATTTAAGCCGAGTACTCATAACTGAAAGTAAACTCGTATATAAATTTCCATGAATTTTTTATCCCTTAAATGATTTCATCAACATCATTTCAATTGTAGAACATCCACTGCTGCACATAGGTCAACCCCAAAGATTTCCAAAAGCACCAGTTGCAAGCGTAGGCTAATCTCCTTCAACTTTTTCTGACGGAGGGGAAATCTTCTACAGGATCAAGATCCGGGATCTTCCGACGAACGCACCGGTACCCCTCTGCACTGTACCGTAAAGCACCTACCGGGTGAGGTTACTCCTTTGCTCAACTCTCTCGCAAAGCTTAGGAAACACGAGCTACACTGTGTCGCCTTCCTCCCTAGTCCATTGTAGTGGCCGACAAAGCTCCTCGTCGCATGTGAACCCGAGGTCCCTTTTAGTCGTCTTTTACGAGTAGGGTTGCCATAGCCGAATTCTGTAAGCCTATGTGTGTATTGTACAGGGCTGAAAGTTCTTCACTTATATCGTCTAGCAACCACGTTGGCGACTATTTGCATTTACAATGAGAGTTCAACGGAAAAAACAACGGGCTGACATTTATGTCCGATGTATAGCGTTCACTTTTTAAAAAAATACCTGAAGACATCTTTACCTTCCTACCTTGATTATTGTGGTGTTACGAAAATTTGTTTAGTTAAAAAAACAAATTTTTACATTACAGTCGATATCTAAATGTTTCCCTGGAGTTTTTATAGTCTTTAAGCTGCGGAATTGTGTCGTAGGCATTTTCCATTACGCATTTTAAATGCGGTAATCTTCTTCGATGAGCACTTAGGGCAATCCGACACAACGGAAGAGGAAAAACTTTCAGAAGCTGTTTTAATAAATGTATATTGCTTTTCCGAATTATATATTTAAATAATCTTTATGTGGTGGCACTTACTAGTGTAGGGTTTATTGATTTTTCAGGAATTAATAAATTATGAATATTTATAATCTATATTTATAATCTTCTGACTTGGTGTAACACTATTTACGTAGACGGTCTACGTAATTTGTAAAGAGGCTATAATCGACAATTGAGACATTATACTGAACACAAATCATGTTCAGTTTAGTGAATTAAAAACTCAGAAATCCGTCGGACCACATAGGTTTTTTGTAACAAACCACCGAATTTTAAAGGTAACAGACGCTTAACCTGATCCTCTATTCCCACCATAGTCTTCTACGACCCATACTTTGTAATAGAGATGCTAGCTATCATTGCAGATAGTAATAGATTGATCTCCTGTTTATACTTTTAGCATGAAATTCGACTTCAGTCCACAAAATAAAAGAAAAAACGAGCAACTCTATCGGAAAATTTATTATATATATAGTATATATATATATATATATACTAAGGCCATAGTATATATATATATATATATATACTATGGCCTCGCTTCAACAAGTAATATATATCAAAAACAAACTTTTCACGGTTTACGTTTTAAATTTATTATGTACTTACCAATGCGATTCACGTTTGTCAATAATCTGGAACAAAACAAGCAAGTATTATTTTATTGTTTTAAGCGCTAAAAAACATTTTTGTGTTGGGTAATAATTAATTTTTTGTCTGAACAATATTGTCATGCCTTATATCTATAGTATAAATAATTAAAGAATTGAATAAGTACAAGTAAATTTACTAGTGAAAACAAAAACCCGACTTAAATAACAAAAATCGTATCAACCGCTAAACGTTACTACGCCCCTCGTATTCTTTGTATTTATCGTAGGAACATTACGAAATAAAATTTATCAGGACCTAACCATACTCTAATCAATCTATTCTTGAAGTACATCCTTACCAATAAAATTATCAATCAACAAACAAATGAATCGAAATCGGTTGTCCTGATATAAAATTATTCTAGCGCACATACTTTGTGCAAATTCAAGTCTTATTTGGTACTAGTGTACTCAGCCTTCGCCGGGCTACATTTTGCTTTATTTTATTAAAACATTAAACATAAATCAATAAATATATAATTTCTAAACTCTCACAATATATTAAATTATTAATTTTTCTCCGTATTCATTCTCATCTGGAGCGGGTGAAGATCTTTACCTACGCCCATGTACATATCAGTAAATACAATATCATACCCGTAATAGTAGTATAACAAAAAATAGAAGCTGTATTTGACAGTTCAAAAAGAGGAGTGCTCCGATCGTCATCAAACTTTACAAGATTATTCGCCAGGTCAATCTGAAGATTCTCTGAAAGTTCCATTGAAATCGGTCTACCCGTTTCGGAGTCTTTCTCTTTTATATTTATAGATTTTCATGGATACTATTGTAAGAATTAGAATTATTAAAAATACTGGCTTTTAAATAAAAAAAGAATCATCAAAGTAGAAAGTTATGAGGTAACAAAAAAAAGTACATACAGACGAATTGAGAACTTCCTTCTTTTAACTCCGTATTACAACTCAAGCAAAGTGCTAAAGTTAAGGATATTCTATGTTTATTATACAAAATATATTCTTAGTGTAATTGACGAACACCACCAAGGCTTGTTCTTTATTATGTAAAATTTTATGAGTTTCTCTTAATTGAAGCTAAGTTTATTTCTTCGAGTAATTTATATAATATATAACTTATTGCATGTGATATGAGCTTACAAGTGACTTAATGAATGAATTCTCATTAAGCTCTGTATTGAACAGTTTCAGAGGCACTGTGACTAATTAGCAGTCGGTTCATAAGAATGCCATCTCACTGATGGCGGATTAACTTTGAAACCTCAGAACCATTCAGTTTAATATTATTATTAGTGTATTTAACGAAATGTCTCATATTCGCTGTTTGTATCGATGCAGATCTGACTCGTTGGTGCGGTGGTGTTGTTACGTAGTCCGTTCAAAAGTTCTGTTGCAAATAAAAATGCATTTATTAAAATGAAGTAACGTAATATTTTTAAAATTTATATCTACATATTTATTAATCTCAGCAAGAAATAAATAAAAAAATCTATTCGAAATGGCCACCTTTGGCCTTTAAACAGGGATCTTTGGTTTGGTCAGAAATCTATGGTTTTACGCATTGCTTCCAATGGAAATTTCGCTACTCCTTTCTCCAAAGATTTTTAAGAGACTCAATGTCTGCGAATGACGCCTTTTTTCACAAAGATATAGATAGGGGAAGGCGGCGGTCATGTGGGGATCTTACCCACTAAAACCTCCCCGGTGGCCCTTTCCTCGGTGCATGGTGAGGGGCTCCGGGAAGCGAATGACGCCTTGTCGATGTAGAATATGTTATCTAAAACTGACGGGTTCAGGTCTAGGATAGATGAGGGCCAGTTTCCAACTCTTATAAGTCTGGAACGTAGTTTTCAAGACAGTCTAGATGCATTTGCCTAGCCAAGGTACACGTGTCCTGCTGGAAATTCCACGGAATATTTTTTAAAAGTATATTTCTTAGAGATTTCACAACATGATCCAAGACTATATCTAGCGGGAATCTTAATTTCTTGCTCTAAATATGCTGATATATAAAATAGTTTCGATGCTTCTTTAATTATTAATCCAGTTCACCTTAACTCAAACTTGTTCCAAGTAACTTAATACAATTAATAGTTCAGCCATTTATTTCACCGTCACCGTAAGTCACCGTAAAAAATATTTCTTGGATAATATAACTGTTCCTTGTGTTAATTTAAAATATATATTCAAATTTTGTAATACGGTTGAGAATAAATTAACTAATAAAAGGTCTGTAATACTTGTTCTTTGATTTCAATGGCTTCGTTAAAGGAGATAAAATCTTATCAGATGCTGTAGAATTTCTGCTCAATTAACTGCGAAATTCTTATTCAATTTACAAATACCATAAGATTATATTACAACTTTGATGTTATTAACGTTAGATTTTTCAATATAATATTTGATTTTTTTTTAATATATCCAATATTAAAGACTATACTCTCTTGGCTCTAAGTGATACTGGGGTGGACAAAAATGTTAATACTTTCCTGTATTAAATGAACTGTAACCTGCTTGATGATTACACCTCCCAATATGTATCCCTTTCTCACCCAAGGTTGACAGTTAGAGATTGCCACAATACCTTTTTTTTTGTTGACGGGGAGAAAATCTTGAGAAAGATACCCCGCCTTCTGGGGAGAAGGCGGCGGTTATGTGGGGTTCTTACCCACTAAAACCTCCCCGGTGGCCCTTTCCTCGGTGCATGACGAGGGGCTCCGGGATCTCCAGTGGAACGCACCGGAGCCCCTCTGCACTGTGCTCAAGGAGAGCACGTCCCGGGCGGGGGGAGGTTACTCCCCCCCCCTGTGCCCTCGCAGCGCAAGGCGACACGGGCCAGCCGATGTCGCCATCTTCCCGGGTCCACTTTGGTGGACGACTTAGGGCCTCACCCTTGTCGCCCAGTGAAACTCGAGGCCCCTTTTAGTCGCCTTGTACGACAGGCAGCGGATACCGTAGTCTTATTCTTGAGAGCCCAAAACTACAGGGCTGTTGCCACAATCCCTGCCCCAGCACACCCGCAGTGCTAAGGCGACGATGGAACTTCAGTGTCGCCCGTGACCCGAGTCCTCTTTCAGTCGTACTCTACGACATAGCCGTAGCCTTATTCTATAAGCTCAGGATTACGGGACTGGTCTTTGTAAACCTTAATTTAAAGGGTTACAATAAGTATTTATAAATATTATAAATAGTGTTTTTAGTTTTTTTTTTTTTAATTAAAAATGCTTTAAAAAGAATCACAATCCGAGTTTGTGACAAATTGGTCCCTTTGATGTCGAGTGCCCGTGTACGTAATACCGGACAGAGCTTGTTGTTTCAAACCAGACACACCGTGAAATCGCCAACGACAGGTCAGTGCGCCCAGTGCACTCATTATTATACAAGCGACGAAGCCATCCTTGCGTTTTATTAAAAAAAAAACGAATCGTTACTTTGAGAAGTAATATGTACCAATATTTCTTTCATTTATTTTTCACAAAAAAAGGAGAGACGAAAAAAGTTGTGTCAAAAGAATGAGTGGCAATATCTGTAGGGGACTTCATCGGTGACAAGCTAGAGAACGGTGACGTCACAAGTATTTAAAACCGAAGAACATGTATATGTATGTATGTGTACATCCACACGAAGTGAGAAAGGTGTATCAAGACTGGGAAAATTTAATAAATATTTCAAAATTAAAATCCTTAATCTCTGCCTAACCCTCTATGTCCACGGCGAGAGTGCTTTATTTTTTACATTTCTACAAACAGTAATAGTGAGAATTATTTGACAATACCAGAATTGGTGCCAAGGTAACTAACGCTTCAATGTCACGCAGGTTATGTTTTGTACAGAATAAGGACCGTATCCTTATTCCCTGCCTATCGTAGAAGGCCACTAGAAGAGCCCTCGGGTCCACGAGCGACAAGGGCCTTTGTCGTCCGGTACAGCGGCCCGAAAAGAAGGCGGCATCAGCTGGACCGTGTCGCCTTACTACGGCGAGGAAGCTGAGGGAGGAAGTAATCTACCCCGGGAAGTGCTTTCAGTGCACAGTGCAGAGAGGCTCCGGTGCGTTCCGATTCCGGAGTCCCTCGCCATGCACCAAGGAAGGGCCACCGGGGAGGTTTTAGTGAGTAACAACCTCATAAAACCCTGCCTTACGAGATAAGACGAGGTATCTTTTGAAGATTTAGCGCCCTCCCCGTCAAAAAAGATTATGACTTGAACAGGACGCAAAGTACTATGTATTGTTATTTTATTTTACTTAATTGGAACAAAAAATAGCTACACAAAACAATACAAATTAACAAAAATACTTTAGTTACCTCAACAACCAACTTCACTATCCACACATTCATCGATGGCGTTGATTGTTGTTATTGCAAACATAGTGTTTCAATTGAGGCACTTTTAATCCATTTCAACATCGGATATCAAGGTATACAAAAAATCGTACTTCATTTTCCCATGTAGAGAATCAAGCAATTTGTATCGTCTTTCATTAAGCCTATCACTATGGTACTATTTGTAATTTTGAAAAATTTTGCACGGTTCAATCTTTCTATCAATTTTAAATGTAGAATATGTAGGCTTTTACTGAGCTAGTAGGTGCTGCTATGGTCAAAGCATTTAACTGTAAAAAAATATGTAACAATAATGAAATAAGTGCCAAGACATATACATTATTGAAACTAGATAAAACGTACATAAAAAAATAAGTATTTTTTTGTAATATTTTTAAACCCTTTATGAAGTACATGGACGGTGCACCGCGTACCTAAATATGGACGACCTAGTTTTAAAGTGTACACGTCCCTTCACGTAAATACAGTGCAAAGAGGGGAATGCATGAGTTGACAGTTTTAACTACATCATAAAATGTTACAAATCACCAATCAGCAGTAACCAAACAGTAGCTACGCCAAATAGTAGACACGATTTCAATTAGTTTGTATTTTTTTTTTTTTTTTTTTTTATTTTTTTTTTTTATTTTACTTTTTACACACACTTAAATTACATACATTTTAAATTACCGGCATGCACACAAATATTGGAAAACATATTATCAAATGTAAAACACATACTATATAACAAATTCCACAAACACTTTCTCCTTTGTTTTCGTCCTTCGGTACACATCTCCCTGCTAGACTAATTTATAGCCTGTATTAGGAGATGTTGTACCTAAGTCCGAGTTTATAGACTAAAGTTTGTTATATAGCACTATTTGTATGTAGCAAACGTATACACAATTAAAACAATGACCGATTTCAAAACTTATCACCCATTAAATGGACGCATGAAAAGCCTCGTTGTATTTCCGAATTATCGTACGAATATTACGAAATAGAATTTATCAGAACCTAACCAAACTCTCATCAAACTAACCTTAAAGTACATCGATTCCAATAAAAAATGGATCATCGAAATCGGTTGGCGTGATATTGAGTCGTTTAGGTTTGCATTAAGTTTGTTCATCTGTCGCGCACGCCAATGCTAATTTAAGACTTTGAAGTCGGATATGTATATTTCTCTGGTTTTATGGAGTTTAGACGACGGCAATTATTTAAGATCAGTTAATATATGAGAAAAAGGGGTAAACCTTTTTCTATCGGAAACAAAGAAATTCGACAAAGAACAAAGATAATCGACATTATTCTTAAGTTAGAAAGTTAAAGTGGTAAAGGCACATGAGTCGGGCACATGAGCAACGTAGGGCGGCGTCCCTCCTGATGGACTGATGACCTTATAAGTCTAGCCGAAAGAAAAGAAATTCAGTTGTATTTTCTAAATTCAATATGCTAGAAATGGTACAATAAAATTTCGTTTTACAAATAAAATATATATCTCATTTATGAGAAAATGTTGATGTTACGAGTAAATGAATATAGATAAATATTTATTTGAAAGCGGAGCTTGACTTGCACTGTTCAACAAATAAGTGTAACATAACACTTTAAAATTACCAACCCTGTGTGCTTTCGCCCACGTTTCGGTTTGGAGGGTGAAAAGAATATTGAATAATAAAAACTCTTTTACAAACAAAATATGGACAGGCACGAATGAGTGTTCATAACAAAATCAAACTTTTAATTGAATATTTTATTTTATCTGATCAGATTTCGAACTTTATTTAGAAAAAAAGTATATTTATTTTGAATTGTAAAGGAAATTATATTTTGTGTTTAGAATTCTACATTATTTAGAAAATTTGCAAGGTATTGATTTAGTCTTTCAATTTTCAAATTAAATTATAATAAAATTATATTATCATTATCCGGACTATTATCAAATTACTATGCCCTAAGCAGTGATAGCCTAGTGACTAAGTGATTAGACCTACGGTCTGATGGCCGTAGGTTCGATAAATCAGAAGTCCCAGTGGGGTTATTCCAATGAATTACAATTTTATCGGTTTTTTAGTACAAAAATCAATTATTAAAAATGTATGTCCGGTGAACGACGATATGTCTATTTGTCACATAAGGGATCTAATAAACGGACAATGAAAGATGTTTCTGTCTATTTCGTAAGGGTCAAAAGAACGCAAGAACTTATAATCATATATTTTATTATGAGCACTTAAATTAAGTCGCCCAGATCTTCGCTTAAGATAAGAAAATTTCTATGCACCAAATATCCTAGTAAGTACATTTACGTTATATATTCCAGTAAGTGAGCACTTAGCTTTAATATAAGCTTAAGTATGTACTCTAAAGTAAAAGGTTTGCTTCACATTGACCATAAGTTTTACTAAGGTGTAGTTTCATTTTCTATTAGCAAACTCGAAGTCAATGTCTTGCTTTAAATTTTTGCAACCGTACAACTTTTCAGTGCACATTTTATCTTAAAATAATATATATGAATTAAGCTTTATGATTCATAGTTAAAGTTCAAGTTACAGCCTTTTTATATATATAATATATATGTCCCACTATTGGGCGCAGAGGTTTTCTGTAGAGAGAGTATAAGGGTATAGTCAACAACGCGGCCCTAGTGCGGATTGACAGACCTCACATGCCTTAGAAAATTTTTCTGAGGTATCCTCACGATAACTGCTAACGTACTGTGCAACTTGAGCCAACCGCCCGGACACTGAGCTACCACAGCTCATACTATGATTCGCAGACCGTACCCTAAATTGTTAGGTTATTGGCAAACGCAACTGTCAAATTGTAACCATAAAAATGTGTTTAGAAGTAAACTTCAAACGATCTATTTCGAAACACCCCAAAGAGTTATTCCATTAAACAACCACATCAATGTATTTTCTTTTTACAAATTAATGTTCATAATTGAATTGCATTACAATACATAGCAACTATGCTTGCCTGGTAATTCTATTAATAGACCTGGGGTTCGCGCAAAGCCGGTATGTAGAGTTAAAACAAACCACGATAACATAAGCCCGCTGACGTACGTTCAAAGAGAAATATTTCCGATACAAAAAACCCTTTTATTTTTTAAGTAACATTTCTGTCGAATTTATACGGCACGGGAACGAATTTTACCAGGCATTTCATTCAAATACAAAAAGTTAATTTTGGTTGATGCAGTTCATAATTTACAATGTCGAGTAACATTAGATTTTTTCTGTATCAGCCCTGTAGTTCTGGGCTCTCAAGAATAAGACTACGGTATCCCCTGCCTGTCGTAGAAGGTGACTAAAAGGGGCCTCGGGTTCACTGGGCGACAAGTGTCCTTTAAGGAGTAAACCCCATATTGTATATTGTTTTATGGCCTATAGCAGTTGTTAGTCCCCCAGGGCTTTCAAAATGTTACCACATTGTAAGGTAGCTCTTGCAGCTGTCAGAGTGATCATCCTGAACCCCATTATAATAATAAGCCATTTAATCGCTTAAATAGATACCATACGTAGAAATTCGGCACAAAGTTAAAAAATGAGATAATATAAAAAAGATAGATCTAATACTATAGAAATGCGTTGCAACGCTAAACCGACAGGCATAGCTGCTCATACTGACTACCCAAGGAGGGTAAATCAGCGCTCGTATTCTGCAGAAACCCAGATGATTCTAATAAACAATCGACAGCGATAGATTTGTTTTTAATCAATAATAAGAATATCTTAAAAGAAATTAAAACGAGGGACAAAATAGAACGCAGTCAACCAAAATGTTCAAAATAAACAATACATGTAATATTTATATTGGAGTTAGCGAATTAACTTAGTGTAGTCCCCCAAAAGCAACTGTTTAGGGGTTGTTACTCTAGCCTCGATAAAAAAGAGGGTGGACCAGAGGCCGAAAATACGGCTCGATCAGATGCTTGAATTGTCACTTCGGGAAGCGACCGTTGGTGCTGGGACCGGCTCTCACTGTTATGAGAATATACTGACCGCGTCTTTCGTTGCATTTAATATGTGGTGGCGGCCCCTTGAGCACTGGTTTTGAAGTTGTAATCAAAAAAACAAATAACTGATACATCTTTTTGTCTTCGTAAATTTACGCTAATATGTATATATTCGATTACGAAGAACCTTTACATGCAATTTATTTATATCTACCCACTCACTTCGAAAAGAAAAATTTCCTTGGTCACACTTTCGTTATTCAACCTAGAGAATGAATCGTCAAGGCATACCTTTATTTAGTTTATAATTATCATCCATCAAGCTAAATTGTTCCTGATTTATTCATGCTACTATTATGAATATTCATTTATGATTTTATTATATAAGGTCTATATTAAGCTGTATTCCGCCTTTCTAGAAACGTGTTTATATCTACGTATTTCATAATTCCCTAAAGCGCTTCATTTGCTGTCTTACATATCATGAGCGTAATCATACCTACTTTGAGGTTAGCTTCCCGAAGGATTTCCTTTGATACAACTTTGTATGCACGGAATTAGGACAGATGGACCTATTTATCATCAGAATTTATATTCAGATAAAGTAAACATTGTCTATGTATTATGTTTTGAAAATAAATTGTTTATGCGATTTATTTATAGAATAAAAAAATATGTTATTATTTTTAATATGTTTGAAATACTATATAATAAATACAATATATATTTAATTATACGTTTTAAGACTTTTTGCAGACGGGCATAAGATCAAAGTACACTTCTAAAGTGGTGACAACATTTTTTCTTGCACATTTGCCTTTTGCCGTTTGCTAACTGTTTCAAAATTAAAAATCGCTATAAAGTGTGCTTTATTCTAATTCTACCCAATGATATTCGACTAAGTTTACTCCACTTAGCCCTTTATTTTATTGATTAAATAAGAGAAGGCTTACTTCTATTTAAAATAATTTGTAGTAAATAATTGACTTGTAATTTATTATATTACCAATAAAATCTGAATCTGAAAATTAATAAATGTTTTCAGGACCACCAAACCCTGTAACTTGTCGGTTATCTCTATCTCTATATATATTAATATAATATAAAATGAATAATATAATATATAATATAATATATAAATGAGAATGTTGCGAGTACCTTGGACAGCCCACCGCACAAATGCGTCAATTCTCCGGGAAGTGGGTGTCACTGTCAAATTGTCAATGGTCTGTCTCCGTAGGGTTTTCGAATTCTTCGGTCACATAGCCAGGAAAACCGATACCTTGGAAACACTCCTGGTCACAGGCAAAGTACAGGGAAAACGACCAAGAGGGAGGAGCCCTATGCGTTGGACAGACCAAATTAGCACCAACACCAGCAGGAGAGTCCACGAGGCATTTCACACCGCCAAAGACCGCAACAGGTGGAAAGCGATCGTCCGCCACATAATTCGTGGAGGTCACGACCCTCAGCAATGAGGAAAACGACGCAAGGAGGAGGATAATATATAAATATCTCTGTAATAAATAAAGGTAATAAAAAACTTGACACATAAAATTACACATTTATATTCAAGTACTAGTAGTATTTTACAATATTTAATAAAAACGTAAAAGTAAATTGGATTGAAAATCCAAAGTCATAAATGAAACAAACATTCAAATTCAACTAACACCAGTCGATAGCAAAAGGTAATATTAGTCAATGAAATGAGATTTCGAATTATTCGGACCGTAGTATTATTTAACAAACTTGAAAATCTATAAGATGAGGCCAACAAACTGTACGACATTAAATCGTCCTAGGATAACTTAACAGAGATACGCTATGTAACAGTACACAAGGGTCACAAGTTCAAACATCTTTGCTCACTTTAATGAACAAGATGAAATATTTTAGGACTGAAAATTTAGCCAAAATCCATTAATCCATAATAGTTTGTAAAATGTTTGATATGTATTTGCCTTAACGTAAGATTTAAGTAATTTAAGAGGCAATAATGGTTTAGGAGAAGATCTGCGAAATGTAATTTGCAGGAATCCACCATTCGACTATTGCCGTCTCCTAACTAAATTGGAATAATTAGCAAGAATGTGACAAATGTTTATAAAATGAAATATAAGTTTAATTGGCGTTTGTGGGCTGAACGTGGCTCGTTTGTCCCCTCTTCTAAAAAAAATACATTGAATCTGATAAGACAATGACGTCAAAGTGCTTGAATTATGTAAGGCCATAAAATCTATTTTGTTTTATTGGGGTGTTCATGTATTCCAACTTCCGGCTTTCAACTTTTTAAATGCAGGATATTTTTGAAATCAACTGACTGAATTTTGCTTAATTTTTTTTTATACTTTTTTTTATAAAAGTTTTATTACATTGTAATCTACTTTGCACTCTAAAAATTTCAGCGCTTTAACAAATTGGGGAGTTGGTTAAAAGTCGATTGGTAAATTACATTCGAACAAGAGCAGTCGATAAAAACATCTTGAAAATAAGTGCTTTCTAGCATTCTTCTGTGTAAGGTGTAAACGTTTTACGACAACTTAAATTCTACAGCCGTAATCAAACTTGGAATTAGATTTTTAATCGACTTTCCAAACGAATTTTTAAGTTGAGGAAACAATAATGTTAGATTAATTTGGTCTATATGATTTATTTTTTAAAGAATTCTGCGATATATTACATAAATTTTATATTATATCTTCAAATCTATACACATAAAAGAGAGTGTGTGTGTGTTTGATCCGTACAGGCTCCGAAACGGCTGGACCGATTTCAATGAAACTTTCAGGGAATCTTCAGATTGACCTGACGAGTAATCGTGTGAAGTTTGGTGACGATCACTTCTCTTTTGAACTGTCAAATACAACTTTTATTTACTATGATGATATTCTATTATTTTAAAACCCAAAATTGTATTACGTAGTAATTATGTACATGGGTGTAGGTAACGAACGATCTTTACCCGCTCAAGAAGAGAATAAATACGGAGATAAATTATTAATTTAATATATTGTGAGAGTTAAATTAAATATTTAGTTATGTAAGTTTATTGTTTAAATAAAATAAAACAAAATTTGGACTGGGTACGCTAGTGATCTTATATAAATAATCGCTGTAACCATAAAAGGTAAAGAAATAGATTCATTCCGAAAGGCGCAAATGTCGCTATTGGCTGCCGACTAAATATTTTTGTTACCATTTTAATAAAAGTCGTTTAATATTTGCGAGAATTTCCATTAAAAGTATTTTGCTTAAAACATTTTGTACTGATTGACAACTTGCGAATTTATAAAATTGAAAAATGTTTCGTGTACTGAAAAGTGGTTATGATACATTGCTTAGATTTGATATAGAAATTACATATTTAGAAATTATATTCGTTCATTACACTTTTGGTATCCATGCGGTTAATTTACTGAGATTAAAAATCAAATTTTACAACATAACTATATACAACAGGTTGGCCATGCACATGAAATCCTTTTACGAGAATTTATGGGCGTGAAATCGTTCGATCGAATGAGTTGTTCTGCTTTAAGTAGAGAAGGATAAGGAAGAATCCGCAAAGTCTGTTTATTTTCTCTTGTTTGTGTCTGTAACACTTAAGAGATTATATTAGCTTTAGGATTTAATTTAAACGCAAAAACTAGGTGTAACCTTTCATTACAGAGAGACGAACAATCCCTCTGAACAATCTTGTTAGGGTTATCTAGAAATGAAAACAATTTAGCACATCTTAATTAAACCCTATGAAAATTGTTTTAAGCTTTCTTCAATGTCTATAGTTGAAATTATTCAGTAATATCTATTCTAGGTCAGAGAACAAGAAAAATATAAACGATACAACTCGCAATTCTGTGCGGGCAGTGGTGCAGATAAGCTGGATAAAATACACAATAAAAATTCACAAGATAAAAATACACTGTGTAGTCGTGTATTGCAAATAAATCTGCAACGGCAAACAAAATGCTGCTATTACTGACAGATCCGTAAAGACATTGCCCATTTTACTAAAGCATATTGCTTTCATGGTAGCGAGATTGGCAATATTACGTGACTTAACAGAAAGGGAACCGATCTTTGTATATTTGGTATTTTGCACTAAATTATGGCTTTGCATTTTAACATTTTAGTAAGTAATGTTTTTTTTAGTGTCGAACTACACAGATTGGCCAGAGAAGCTGGCCTTGACTGCTTCGCCGGATTGAGAGATGGCGTAGTTCTTAGGTCGCTTAGTCTGAATTTCTATCGCTAGTAACTCGACACAAGGGTCCCCCTGGTGAGGGGTAACCTCGGCTTCGACGGTTACTATGTTACGCGTAAGCATTTCAATTAGAGGGTGCCCGAGAGGGAACCATGATTCGGTCGGTTGCTATTTCACGGATAAACTATCTTTGACTGCCACTTCGGGAACAACTATTGTGTACATGCCTTCTCTGTAAGGAAAGTTACCCTCGGAAACCTAGTGATTGACAGCTTGGTGGACTTCATAAGTCTTAAAAAAGTTTTTTGTTAGTGTACAATGTTTTTACCACGGTAAACGTGGCAAATCAGCACTTAAAATTTGAGAAAACAATTTCAGTGACACCGAGAATCGAACTGGGTTTTGTAATGGGCAACTTGAAACAACCGTCCGGCTACCATGTCTGGTATCTAATCAATCTTAGTATAGTTATTTTATTATTTGAATATATGTTATTTAAAAATAACACCTATAAGAGATGTTTATAAACAAACATTCTGAATTTATAGGGTATTTTATATGATGGAAAGTCATCTAGTACATAAAGTCGGATGTATAATTAAACTACAATCTGATTTACCGTTATTACTCACAAATATACGTAGATCGTTAAGTAAATGGTGCTTGGTTAAGTGACTTTCTTAGTTAGGTGCATTAACACAGCGGCAAAGTTTTATAAACCTTTCTTGGTGACCTCTTTAAGTGCAAGCCTCTTAAGATTTACAATATGTCACATGTTATAACGATATGTCAAGCTATTGTTATTAAAATAATAATAATAATAATATCTTTATTGTACACACATACAGCTATGTCACTTAATATACTGTCGTCCTGTCTCCTAAACTAGGAAAACCTGTGTTTTAGGAAACAGTACCCACCCATTATGTTTCAATTGTGTACATATTACAAATATACATTAATTTAACATTATAGGCAGCTTTCAGAGTGTTAATCTCATGTGATCCGATAATATCCTCCAAAACCATTTGTTTTCTTTAAATAAATGTCGAACAGCATATGTTATATGACATAACCGGCATAAAGAAGATTAAACCAGCAACACACCTACAACTCTAATGGCTGAAGCGTCAATATCCTAATGGTTTACGGTACGGTCTGCGAATCGTAAGGTTGTAGGTTCAAATCCACTTTTCGACTATTGACGTGAACCATCTCCTAGCACAAGCTTAACCTTATCTTGAATGGTTAACAAGAATGTTAGTAATTTTTTCTGAAAAAAAAAGAAATATTGCTAGCTTTCTTTTAAAAGAAAAAAAACTTTAATGACTTTGAAATTATTTATTGGTAGCGTTGACCATTTTAATATCTATTAACCGACTTGAATGGTGCGGTAAAACAAACATGAAAATAAAATTTTAATTTTATATATATCTGACTTCTAATGGACATCACATCAGTAGTGGGATGGCATATCTGACTATGAGACCTTTGTACAGAAACAGGACATGAAATGATTTTATCACTTAAAGTTGATTAACGTTAGAAAAAGATAATTCACTGGTTATTTAATTTTAAAAATTAGTAAAGATCAATTTATTATACATATAACGAATAAAAGCATTGATTTATTTCATTCTCCACGAAATTTGTCTTAGATGAAAAAATTGTCCTTTCAATTATCAAACGATCATAGGGTGGTATCAATGAAAGAATTAAAAAGCGTAATCCTACTCTAGGGAAACGAAGTAAAAATCAATCAGTTAGTCTTATGAAAGGCTAAATTAATCGAAAGCCATTTTAATATCCTGGGGAATAAAGAGTAATTTGTTAACACTTGATTCAATTAAGACCTTTGTAAACGATTTTTGATATCTTGACTTGCATGGTAAGGAATCTAATATATACCTATAGAAATATATTAGGTACTTTATAATATATAGAAATAAGCTAAAATGGTCACCAACTCTCCGTTATAGTAGCACCTTTTTTTACTGGGGGTTAGGTGATGGTTCACCAGCCCTGTAGTTCTGGGCTCTCAAGAATAAGACTACGGTAAGAAGTTCACAAGAATAAGGGCCACCATGGAGGTTTTAGTGGGTAAAACACATAACCGCCGCCTTCCCCAGAAGGCGGGGTATCTTCTGAAGATTTCCTCCCCGTCAACAAAAAAAAGAGTTCATATTTTTCCTGTCCATATAAAGGTTGCCTAGTAGCCAGCCTGCAAACGAAAATCTGGAAATCTGACCTCACTACCATGTGGCGCCAATAGCAAGGAAGAGAGAGAGATACATTTGAGGATGTGTGAATGGTTACGAGATAAACTAGGAGTATGTTATGGTTATGGCAGCCCCGTAGTTCTGGACTACGAAAACTACGGTATCCCCTGCCTGTCGTACAAGGCGACTAAAAGGGGCCTCGGGTTCACTGGGCGACAAGTCGTCGTCCTCGTCCACCAAAGCGGACCCGGGAAGAAGGCGACATCGGCTGGCTGTAAGTAACCAGTAGTGCAGAGGGGCTCCGGTGCGTGCCCCTCGTCATGCACCGAGGAAAGGGCCATCGGGGAGATTTTAGTGGGTAAGAACCCCATATAACCGCCGCCTTCCCCCCAGAAGGCGGGGTATCGTTCTGAAGATTTCCTCCCCGTCAACAAAAAAAAAAGGAGTATGTTATATGTATGTAATATTGTAGTGTATTGAGTTTGTAATAATCATGACCTAAATACTTGTACATTGAGGTCACGGGCGAGTGTCATTTAATTTGGTAATCGTTAACCCATGCCTTAACCTCACACTCAATGACTTCGCTTCGCCATGAATGTCCTTTGTATTTGAGTCTCACCTCTTAACTTTTGATACCGTTCTTTCCAACGTTGTAAGTGGGGACAAAGAACATGAACGGCCCTCGAAAATACTTTAGACAAAGTACTTATTCCAGACTTTCTACATAATATTCGAAAGCCTTGTGTGTCATTTTCATTTCGCATATACGAACACAATACGCATTAAATATTTGAATTAGTATTTCACGTAAAACTATATATTCAACAAAGACATGCAATTTACATACATCTATATATATATATATATATATACAAATAAAAATGTTTGTCCCGGCACCTAAAGGAAATTGATATTCATTTGGTTAGATTAAATTATATTTACGCATAGTAAATAAGGTTTAAAAGTAAATAAATTCGTTATATTTAACACTTAACTCAATCATATAAAAATTAACATAAGAAAATAACACAGATGCCAAGTTTTATTTGCCTTGTCTTTGTTAAGCAAATCCATTGTACAAAGAGTTTAGACATTACGCCATAAATATTTCATAAGAGAAAACATCTCGAATACGAAATTATATTTTCAGACGTCGTACAGCTTTCACGTGAAGTATGTTATTAGGTATAGATACATTCGTAAATTTGTTGTGATTCAATATATCAATCATTTAGATCACTTTACTTACAGAGTAGAAGAAAATTTCGAAAAACTTTTAAGATATTTCAAAAAGGCATTTTTTTGAAGACAGTCTTCAACCAGTGCGTCCTCCTAGCTACTCGTATGACCGGTACAGAGACTTGGACTCTGACTTGGGCTGGTCCACAAACTGAAAGTCGCATACCGAGCGATGGAAAGAGCTATGCACAACAGCTGTAAGGGATAAAATGCGAAACGAAGAAATTCGACGAGAACTAAGGTAATCGACATAGCATACATTTTTCACAACGCGCCTAACGAACTTTAATAAAAAATTTAACAGACAATAGTTTAATAATAAACATTAAAGTAAAGATTAATTATAACTAAACAAATATTAAGCTGATAAATCCGTAGCAACTAAACAGTCTTTAATAAACTTTCTAAATTTGGAAGTACACAATAATGAAGGTCTACAAAGGCGTTTGGAACTATCAATAGTATTTCTAAGAGAATATTGGGTTACCAAATACATTATACGTAACAATTCGTAATGGAAGCTTAATAACAATACACAAAAAAACTTTTAAGACATTAAATATGAACGTCTCCATTTGATACTGATGGCCCTTCAACGAAAAATTAATGTCGCTTGGGCGGACAAAGACATTGTAACGAAATAAGAGTTTCTAATACGTACTCTCATTTCACCCCCTGGATTTCTACTCGCTAAACCCTCCCCCCTTTTTTTTTGGACGAACTAACACAGTTGGCACAGAGAAGCTGGCCTTTACTTCTTCACCGCATTGAGAGGTGACATAGCTCTTAGGTCGCTTAGCCAGAACCTCTATTAGGTGGTAACTCGACACAAGGGTCCCCCCGGTAAGGGTAACCTCGGCTTGGACGGTTACCATACCAGCCCTGTAGTTTTGGGCTCTCAAGAATAAGACTACGGTATCCCCTGCCTGTCGTAGAAGGCGACTAAAAGGGGCCTCGGGTTCACTGGGCGACAAGGGTGGGGGCCTTTGTCGTCCACTAAAGTGGCCCCGGGAAGAAGGCGACATCGGCTGGCCCGTATAGCCTTGCACTGCGAGGGCACAGGGGGGGGAGGGAGTAACCTCCCCCCCTGGGACGTGCTCTCCTTGAGCACAGTGCAGAGGGGCTCCGGTGCGTTCCACTGGAGATCCCGGAGCCCCTCGTCATGCACCGAGGAAAGGGCCACTGGGAGGTTTTAGTGGGTAAAACCCCACATAACCACCGCCTTCCCCAGAAGGCGGGGTATCTTTTGAAGATTTCCTCCCCGTTAACAAAAACGACGGTTGCCATTACTACGCGTTAGCAGTCCGATCCGAAGCACTCCCTCCGGGCCCTTGGGTGCGTTTTGAGAGCCAGTTGAACACATCGGTAGGGGCCTACGCCAAAGTATGTCCCAGCAACATCGTTGTGTTAAGTCTCGTGTTAGGATACTAGGCTATACATCGGGCACATTTTTTTTAGCAAGTGATTGTTTTTAACTGACTACAAAAAAGTCGGTTATCAATTCGTCTATATGTTATGTTTTTTTTTGTTTGGTACCTCAACCGATTTCGATGATTAATTTTTCTTTGGAAAGGACTTGTACTTCAAGAGTAGTTTGATGAGAGTTTGGTTAGGTTCTTATTAATTGTATTTCGTAATATTCTTACAATAATTCGAAGATACAATGAAGAAACTCGGATTTTAAGTCGGTTTTTGTTTTTACTCATAAATACAATTGTTTACTTACAAGAAACAGAAAAACGGCAATTCATCTGTACAAGCCGACTGGAATTCGATCCCGCAACCATCACATTATAAGTTGAACCGCTAAGTCACCTTCATTTAGGATACCTTTAATTTGATATAGACTTATTTGTTTCACTCTTCTTTAATTGCCCTTGTTAGATTAAACAATCCGTCACTCAATTGTCTATTTGATTAATTAGATTCTAGAGCGTTATCAGTTGATATTAAGCTCATGTTGATCCCAATTGCTTGGACGAATTGAATAATTGAGAATGCAAGCAATAGTTCCTTAGACACGAACTATAATACAAATAAACAAACATTTTGATTATCCCACAATAATTTAATTACCAACTAATTAGATTTCAATTAAGAGCGGGGCGACTGTCTAAACTAGGAAGAAACCTGTGAGATGGATCACCAGACCTGCATCCCACAGATATTCACAAAACTTTTAAAACTACTGGAGAAGCATTGGAGTATACTATAGATGAATTGATCAGTATAATACATATTGTAACTTCATTTTATGTTGGGATCCTATTGAATAAATAAAAAAAAACTCTTTCGTTTTAAGACTGTTTAAAAAAAGACGAATTATTTGGTGTTCTGTCAAAGTCTACATTGGGAATTGCTCTTCAATTTTCACTTTGCCAAAGTGTGTAATTACCCTTACGCATACTAATGTGACATCTAACAGTAGGCCTGCGTGGGAAAGTTAATTGAATTTGAAATACGAAACGAGACTGCTCTTCTCGATTCTCTTGCTCCTGAGAGCTCAGTCTTGTAAAACGCTTTGAGTTGTTCTCTAATTGCGGAAAATGTTAAAACACACGTTCTACTTATGTAGGTTAGAAATGAAGCCAGCCGTACTATGATTAAGTGTTTCACATTTTAAATTCATTTTATGTTTTACTCTTACCTAACTCAATTATGATGATATAATTAAAATATTTATGAAAATAATTAATCAAAATCATAGTTTATCATTACACATATTATGTAATTCTAGTTGCCACTCATAGATAATGAATAGAAGTCTGTGCACTTCCATGCAAAATTGTAATCTACCCAACAATAGACGTCTAATATATTGCCGGGCAACATAATCGGCTTACAAGCTTTGACCTATTTGCTACATATGACAATTGTATTGTATCTTACCTGTAAAATGGAACTAAAAGAGAAATTACTAAAGCTTTTTAACATATAAATTTTACAATAAGAAGTTAAGAAACGATAACATAGATTGAATATAAATACGAGTATGATAGAAGATTATATAAAAACAATAATTACATTGTTAGTGCTAATGCATTTCCATTTTTAGATTTTTTAATTGTAATAAATCACTTACTGAAAATTCCCGGCGTGTGACCTTAATAAGATTGGTGGAAATTGGAGAACGAAAGTTGCCCCTGTCTACCTCGTTATGGTTATAAGTACGTGAGAGCATATATTAACACATTTTCAAATTCAAACCCCAGACATTGAACCACTAGGCTATATAAGACCTCTTATTCATGAACAAATAATTCATCCCTAACACAAAACTACTTCGGCTACAAGAATATGGGTAAAGTAAATATATTATTAGGATTCACGAATCCGCTGTCTAGTGACCCATGTAAACGACCCAATAAAGATATGCCTACATATCGTGAATAAGTAAAAATGAAATAAATCATGTATAAAAATAAAACCCTTATGTTTTCCTTATGAGAATCTTTTATCCAGTTATCTAAAGAGTGAATACTATTTACATAAAGGTTATTTAACGTTTTTGTATTTTTATATAACATTGAACACTGGAATGGAGCTCTAAACTCTATTGTATAATTCCAGAATATGTCTAAAGACGGCCGTCTGGTAATCCACTATTCCCCACCCCTTAGTTGCTAGGAGCGTTGCTGGAGTTTCTTCGGCCACTTCTTCACACAGCGCCAACGCTTCCCGAAGTGGCACTCAAAGTCAGTTTAGCTTTTCGAATGTCACTTAGATTATCCGTGAAATAGCTTCCGACCAAGTCGTGGTTCGGCCCTCTCGGGCGCCCTCGGATCGGTATGCTTACGTGTAACATAGTAACCGTCCAAGCCGAGGTTACTCCCCACCGGGGAGACCCTTGTGTCGAGTTACTAGCGATAGAGGTTCAGGCTAAGCGACCTAAGAGCTATGCCACCTCTCAATCCGGTGAAGCAGTCAAGGCCAGCTTCTCTGGCCAATCTGTGTAGTTCGTCATTCAAAAAAAATCCACTATTATATTATTTTTTCAACCTACTTCAAAAAGGGAGTAGGCTCTCAATTCGTCTGTATTTTTTATGTTTGTTACAGGATGAACCGATTTTTAATTGTAAGCTAGTGCTTTCATTGCGGTCCCATTCTAATTCTGACAATAGCGTCCATGAGAAAACGTAACTGTCGTAAATTTGCATAAAGTATTTGCGCTACAAGTGGACGAATTACTCAATATCACGCCTACCAGATTTCGTAGTTTATAGTATATTTCGTAGTCGATTAGTAGTTTAATGAAATGTCGGTTAGGTTCCGATTAATTCTTGTTATTCATTAATATTCCTACGATAATTCGGAAAGACAAACATGGCGTCCGCGCGTAAAAGCGTTTGACATTTGATATGATTTGAAATCGGTTTTTGTTTTTGCTCGTAAATATACTTGTTTCTACTACTATTATACTTATACTACTCTTATATTTTTATACTAATATAAATTAATATTATATTTGATTATTTGAGTTAGGAATTACAACCAGTAAAATCCAATGTATCTCCTTTTTTTATGGGGTATACACTAGTGCTTGACCACGATACCACCTGATGTTAAGTTGTGATAAAGTGAAAAGATGGTACGCAATTCACTCTACTCTTGGAGGCTTCCACATCGTACTTGGACGTAAAGACTGACGCCGACAACTTGTTCCACTCCTTTGCTGTACTCCTTGTTCCACAGTCGCAGGATTAAATAAGTTGGTATTTTTTTGGTGTTGTAGCTAGTAGTTTTCTAATTTGATGTTGTGTATAAAAATATATAAAAGTAAATAAAATAAATCGGGAATGAACACCAATAGGTATTGAATATTGAACGAATTCAAAGCGTGAATAGCGAGCTTTGTGTTGCGGCTTACAGCGGTTGTACTCTCAATAATTAGCGACCATTTCGGTTGCCTGCACCCGCACCAGATATAGATAAAGTTTATACCTATTGATTTCGTTCTCTATTCATTGCGAATTGAAAACAATATATCTATATCATGCAACCATCTTTCTCTAATCTGACCAACTAGTACACTATTCAACTGCAATTTTGTCCTGTTACACAATTAATGTTTGATCACAATCCCGTCTGATTTTAAATGAAGTAGTAAGTTTTTTGTTTTTAATACTTTCTATGCAAGTGCTTGACTACGATTCCACCTGTCCTGGGTGGTAAGGCGTACTAGCTTAGTAAATGCCTATTCACTCTGCACTTGAAAATACCCACGTAATTGCCTATTCACTTCTCACTTGAATACACGCGCTGTAATCGGATAGGAAAAGAATTCCGACTCTATTTATACTTGTCTATTTATTCTATATAGAATGTACACAACACTGATATATTTATTTAATTTATCACCTACTGACACTCTCCAAAGTATATTCTTGTTATTTATTTATTTAATAATTTACGCAAATATACATTAGTAATTTACAAGTTTACTAAAAACTGTGAGCTATTGTGTTCGACATTGTAAATGTACGCTATTAACAGATTGTTAAAGTTAAAGCCTTTATATATGTCCCATTGCTGAGCACAGGTCTTCTGTAAAAAGAGCATAACAGCATAGTCCGCCACGGGGCCCTAGTGTGGACTGGCAGACTTCACACGTCTTAGAAAATATTTCATGTAGTTTACTCACGACGACTCCACCGCCGAGCGCGTGGTCAATCAGCACATAAAATTGCAACAGCAAATTTATTGGTGCCGGCACCGGGGATCGAATTCGGGTTGCTAGCTTACTATGCAATTTGAGGTGACAGCCAGGACACTGAGCTGCCAGGGCTCTTAAATAAATTGTAAAAACGTAACATTTTTACTTTTTAATAATTAAAAATGACTAATAAAACATTAATATTTTTTAAATGACGATTCATGTGTAAATTATGATATATTAAGAGTTATATGTACAATACTAGTTTGGCAATAAATAAATAAAGTTCCCTTGAACTTAATAAATGTTTTCATTTATTAAGTTTAAGGGAAGATAAATGTAAATATTTGACAATATCATTATCATTTACTAGTCTTTTAAACATTTCAGAGACTAGATTAGAGAGATAAATACACGAAACGAAGTTTCATCGTTAGATTTTTCGTTTTTTTTTTAATAGAATTAAATTTTTCTACAAGCATGTGCTATGTACATCTATGAAAAATATTAAACCATAAATTTAAGCTTTTATTAATACCGTAGTTCGTTTTAAAACTGAATATTAAATAAAAGCACGAAAGATGTGGCTAATCAGATTTATAAAAGAACATTTTTCACGTCTCGATATTAAATTTGCATGAGCCATTTCTAAAGCATCAATCTCTTAAATCTCCCTGTATAAAGTTAAGGAGAATTTTCTTTTAAATCTCTATTATAAATACGAATACAAAAAGAGCAGTCAGGCCACTTAAACAGGATTTTATCAGAAATTAAAAAGAAATAAACTCCTTCCATTCCTTCTATTTGTTATTTAATAGAAATTAGTGATATAAATCCAATTCGCGGATTGAATTTCATTGCATATGCGCAGAGTACGTGGTCTGTACAATTTCATTTATTAACATTTGTGTATAAAAACTCGTTAATTTCCTTGTCAAATTAAACTACCTTAGAAAGTAAAAAGAATTAAGTTCCTTATATATTTTTACCTCAAATTATTATGTTTTTAAAGCCTTGGAAGGGTCCTTTATGTAGTAGAAGATTGGTCTATCGAAAATTTTATCAAGTGATTAAGTACTTAACAAAACATAAAACTTAAAATTCGTTGGCTTAAGCCTGGTTAGGGGATACGAACTACAGACCGTCGGATTATAAAATACGTTTCGTCTCTAGTCTGTCATTGCTAAGGTCAAAACAAAGGTGGATCCTCATTCGTATTATAATGATTGCATTGTCAGTGAACATTAACTTACAGCTTGGTGTATGGAGCGAGTGCCATTTAAATATCGATGATATTGTAGCGGTCTTCCGGTGTATCTACGTAGAAGGTATGTAAAAAGGGGCAAGTAAGATTTATGACACAATTTAGAACCACCCAAAGAATCCATATATTGTCAATAACGTATACATTTTACCTCAGATAGGGATCGAATCCTGGAATTAGAAACCAGAGAAAAACAAGCCTTCATCGCTTGTTATTCATTTTGTGTTAGTAAATTTATCTACAAAAGCTTTCCAGTAAATGAGATAAAACTTTTCTTTGCATTGTACGCACAGGGGCTTTAGATAACTCCCGGGATAATAAATGTGAAAAGTAATTTTGAATACTCCTCATTTAACCGACCTTTCAATTCGAATGCCGTGCAGTGTTCTGGTCACCTTTTTATTCATCTGGGGTGTGTGAGATCTTTGTAATACCTTCATTTTTTAATTCATGGCATTAGTGTATTTTCCAGTGGTTTGGGTTTGAACAGCCAAATCGTTTAAAGTAAAAAAAAACTATATTTATGACGATCTCTTCACCTATATTGGAAACCATTACTCCAGTTTTACTAAATAATTAACCTTCCTATTCTTTCCTATTAAATTATTAATTTTACTATCAAATTAAACTTGGATGTCGAAGAATCTATATTTATCACGTGAACTTCGGCGTGTATATAACGATAGCTTACAATTATCTAGAGATAGTATATAGAGTCGCTCGTTTTATGTTAAGAGACTAGTTAGCAATATTAGAAGTATTAGAGCAATACTGGAGCGCTCTACGTAGAACTTTCACAAGGATAGTAGTGTATGGAACCTCGTAGCTATACTGAGGCTACGTGGCGTAGCGTGACAGATATATTTTTCTTTAAAATCAGACACAAATTATTCGCGTGAACTACCCATTGTTGCTAATGTTTATCTTATGACCTTCTCTAAATTTATAAGTATTTTTTTTCATTAGCAAATTCATAAATATACTTCGAAAATAACCATCATATGTCATTGAAACGTAATAAAATATATAAATCACTCACCACTAAAAAAATGAATAAAAGCACTAAAACTTGCAATGAATTATTGTGACGAAATAAATTCAAAATTTACCCGTACTGTGAAACTTAAATTACAGGAACATTGACAATGAAAGTTCGAATTCATTTTAATAAATTAAATGTCACGTCATAAATCCTTAAAAACCCACCCAATGAATCCCTATTAAGCTTTTGTTCTGCGGATTAGAACATTTTCAATGTGGTATCACTCCAGCTAATTAGTCGTCGGTTCGAATGAATGCGTTTTTGTCCATGTCGGATTATGTTTGAAGCTTGAATGTTTAATTATTGTTGTCTGCTGAATAACTTTCAAGCTTAATATTTTGGTAAAAAATAATCTCTTATGTCCTGTATATAACGGGATACACAGAGATCTGTTTTGTGCTTTTCATCAAACTTATAAGTGTAATATGTGACAGGAAGTAAGTCGCCGTACGTATTTAATAGTACGAATTCCAGCGGTATCGTAACCACCGAAATCGTTGGGGGAGGCCTATGTCCAGCAGTGGACGTTTTACGGTTGAAATGATTATGATGATGATGAATTGTCGTCAAGTGAGGATTATTCCCATTTGCCCTTTCTCGTATAAAAATTATAACGTTCCAAAGTGATATGCATATTCCACAATGCATATAGTTAAAGTTAAAGTTAAAGTTACAGCCTTTATATATATAATATATATGTCCCACTGCTGGGCACAGGCCTTCTCTGTAAAGAGAGTATAAGGGCATAGTCCACTACGCGGCCCTAGTGCGGATTGGTAGACTTCACATGCCTTAGAAAAATTTTCTAAGACATATAGGTTTCCTCACGATGTTTTCCTTCACCGCCGAGCGCGTGGTTAATCAGCACATAAAATTGCAACAGCAAATTTATTGGTGCCGGCACCGGGGATCGAACTCGGGTTGCTAGCGTACTATGCAACAAGAGCCAACCGCCCGGACACTGAGCTACCACGATGCATATGTTTCATATAAACTCTAACAGGCTACAGACCTTGCACAGAGAAGTAGGTTACCTGATAAGTGATTTATGTTCGCACTTGACCCACTGCACTTGCTCGTGCTGTGGCCTAGATGTGTAAACAGTTTACTGCATGCGGGGAGATAATTGAATATCCGCGAAATGCAACCTAATAACATTATCCTACGGGCAGGCGGTGAGCTCGTTTAGGTCAATGTGGTTAATTTAATTTTAACCTTGGCCTTCACATCCGGTTATGCAAAACACATATACTCTATATAATGTGGAGCTGTCTTTATTTACATTAATGAATATGTAGTTGAAAGATAAAAGAATTTAAGTAATGTTTTTGGAAACTACGAAATTTTTTTAACTTTTTTTTTGAAGAAATTTAGTAGTAACAATATTTCTTTTTTCAGAAATATTACTAAAATTCTTGTAAACCATTCCAACTAATCTTAAGCTTGTACTAGGATATGGTTCACGTCAATAGTTGAATGGTGGATTCGAACCTACGACCTTACGATCACCGCAGTACCCAAGACTATTAGGATGACGAATCTAGCTGTAAAAGCTAAAAATGAATTAGGTGCATGACTTCGTGTACTTAGGCTTAAAATGTTTAACAAAACAATTAGCTATCATTTTCTTGTCTATGATATGGTAGGCCATAAAGTGGGCATGAACTTTAGCAGGTGATTTTCTTGTACGAAAAACGGAACATTCATTAATGCAAGTATATTTACGAGCAAAAACAAAAACCGACTTCAAATCCAATCAAAAGTTAAACGTTATACGTTAATGCGGACGACTTCTTTGTTTTTCGGAATTATCCTAGGAATATTAGGAAATAAAATTAATCAGAACCTAACCAAAGTCTGATCAAAGTACTCTTGAAATAAAATAAAATAAATAATAATAAAAATAGAATAAAAAATGACTCATCAAAAACGGTTAGCGTGATGTAGAGTTAATCGTTCATTTGTCGCGCATATTTAATTCAAATTAAAGCTTTCACATGGATACCATTGTCAGAACTGGACTAATAAAAGAATAATTAAAATCAGTTCACCTTTTTTTTCGTTGACGGGGAGGAAATCTTCAGAAAGATTCTCCGCCTTCTGAGGGGAAGGCGGGGTTCTGTGGGTTCTTACCCACTAAAACCTCCCAGTGGCCCTTTCCTCGGTGCATGACGAGGGCTCCAGGATCTCCAGTGGAACGCACCGGAGCCCCTCTGCACTGTGCTCAAGGCGAGCACGTCCCGGGGTGGAGGTTACTCCCTCCCCCGGTGCCCTCAGTAGCGCAAGGCGACACGGGCCAGCCGATGTCGCCTTCTTCCCGGGTCCACTTTGGTGGACGACTCAGGCCCCCCACCCTTGTCGCCCAGTGAACCCGAGGCCCCTTTTAGTCGCCTTGTACGACAGGCAGGGGATACCGTAGTCTTATTCTTGAGAGCCCAGAACTACAGGGCTGAAAAATCAGTTCACCTAGTCCAAACTTACGAGGTAACAATCATAAGAAAATATACATACTCGTAAATATATTGAGAACTCCTCCTTTTTTGACGTCGATTGAAAAGCTAAATGCCATTCCAATCTCCGCTCCTCAGACCGTATGTCGAACGTTTAGCATCCAGACTATCACTACTTATATCATATAATAACATATTCAAAATAAACGAAGCCATTGCCAATGTATCACCCGAATCCCGGCAATCCCCAGATTATTGAAAAATGATCCCCGAGCGATTCCACGAAATGGGTCTCCATTTGGCGTTATCGCATAAATCTTTTAAGAGCGAATTCGATACCCTTTTAAAGTGTTATAAAAACAAACGTAAAAATTATTCACACAAGCGTATTGGACAATTTGTACCAAAACCCGTGTTAAGGGATTACAGGGAATTATGAAACCTAAGTGTTTTAATAGAGGTTTTGCGCTCGGAAAAAATCACAATTTATCCACTAGAAATTCGATTTTAAAAAATATCGTAGATGGATTCATAATAGTTATAGTTCCACCATGATGAAAGTCCTTATCACTGTCCAAAGAAATAAAAGTGACTATAACTTGGAATTTAGTTTTAAAATTTGAAATATAATAATGTTTGAATTAAAATGAAATTTAAAATACTGATAATTTTAAAAAAAATACCCACGTGAAATACTCGTAGAGACACTTTATATACTTTTATAATTTTTAGTGTAGCCTCGTCTTAAGAACTATGGTAAGGTACAAATTCCTAAATTATTTTTGTGTTTGTGGGCAACGGTCTCTTAAAATGTGGTTAGCGATTTGTTTTCCTCTTCTCTTAAATAAGAAGACAAACGAAAGGAGATCCAGAGTTGCACAAATGACAGCTAGAAACGGCAGCAAAATTGGATATGTTGTTTCAAAAAAAATGCAAAATACAGCTGCAGTCAAGTAACTTACGAAGCAGCAAGTAACTTACGAATGGACAGCCGCGGATTCAAATCCCAGACGGTTTGTATTAATAAAAAGCGTTTACTAGGAATTTGTGGATGGGTTCGTTGGTAGAAATTGGAGCGGTGAACTAACATACTGTCACATGTGAGACCTAATAAGTTCGCTAAAAAGCGGATAGCAACTTGCTACTTCTGCCTACCCCGTAAGGATGAAAAGGATTTGATTGATCACTTTTTAATAAAATATTACATGATATCTGCGCAGGGTTTATAATCTTATTAAAGTGAAGCTTACACATTAAAATTAACTTCATATTTAAGTAACTTTTTCAGACATCTAATAGGGCCTCGACCGGTTATTAGGTCTCTGGGACGCAATTTTTCAATTTAAAGCTTCGGAGAGAGTTTATTACGTTCCGTAAAAATAGAAAAAAAATTGTAGGGAAAATTTACGTTCATTTATTTAAGGTCGGAAAATGTAGTATGTTTTTAAAAAATGTTAAAATTAAAAGCAAAAGTTGAAAATACCTTTTAATGTATGAATAAATTTGTATTAATATTATCGATTCATCGAGAGCTTCACACGGGTGAATCGCGGCTACTAATCTTAAATCTAAATTTATGTATAGAAAATACTTATATATACGTATTTATATATGACTGTGCTTCCAAGTAGGTTAGCTCCCCTTGTATTTGGTGTAGAAATGTTTCGATTAATCGCTACAAAAAGACCTTTCATATCTCATCGAAATCTCGGAAAATCTTAACTATAGGCAGATTATAGAGATGAAAACGTCAATGTTTGTCAAAAGCTAAGAATCCTCGAATGAACGAAGTTCAGGAGAATATGCAGAGACCATGGCTTTTACCGTTTCGGGAATGGGTCGGCACAATCGGTGAAGTGCCACCAACTCACCTAAACAGCTTGAATTTGAGGTACATTAAAGAACAAAGCGAAGCTACGTAAGTATATATGTATATATAAAGAATCTATATGTAAACAAAAACATGTATGACCGTTTTTCTTAGATGTTTTCTTTGTAGTCTTTTTCTGATTTATAAATACCTTAAATAAGTGTCACGACTGATAAGCGAAATGTTTTTATAAAGACGTCATAAGAGTTTTCATTGTACTGTGTGCTATTGGAAATTGAATAACGTATGGAATACAAATATAAAATCATATTTTAATAGAAACATAAAATGGCAGCAACGGTTTTTATTTTGCAAAATGTAAATCGCGTTTCGCCCATTGGATAAAACTCATAAAGGATTTATTTCACCACGAGGTCATTTTTTTTTATACTTTCGAAGCAAGTGCTTGACTACGATCCCACCTAGCGTAGAAATGCAGTCCTGGATGGTAAGGCGCACTAGCTTAGTAAATGCCTATGCACTCTACTCTTGAAAATACCCACAATGTAATCGGAGGGAAAGACAGACGCGGGCAAACTATTACAGTCCTTTGTCTTACGAATAATGAAAGACGAAGCAAAGCGTTACGTTCGGATTTGAGGGATGTTCACAACAAAAGGATGAAATCCCGCTGTGCGTCTAGAAGTCCGATGGTGGAACGGGGACGGGGGAATTAGATCATGTAGTTCCTGAACACACTCTCCAAAATGCAATCTGTAGAAAACCGAAAATCTGTGGAAGGCTAGCTATCATCTATGGATATTACCCACAGTCATGGTAAGGATACCTTGGCCACATTGGTCTGATGGTGCAATATTCATCAGTGCACAAGTTAGTGAATAAATGTATTGGACGCGGTTTACGAATTAAAATAAAAGTGATTACGTGTCGAATGTGATTGTAATTGTGAGTAGAAGTCGATTAACTATCGTTTTTGTTTTAAACTTGGAAACGTACAACGCAATATATAATGAAGCTTACGTAGCTTGTCTCAATAATATTAATGAATATTCAAGAGGCCTTGAAGCTTCGAAACTTCGTAGGATAAACATTTATCAAGTACTCATTCGTGAAAACGCTATAGACGGGTCGGATTCTATCGTCATTCCTTTGACCTGTTTACCTATTTAGTTATCAAAACAAATGAAATCATACAAAATGTAAAATTTGCTAATTTCCTCTTCTTTTGCAACTACATACAGATTGATCGGAATACACAATCACAGACAAAGATTAATGGCAGGTGAGTTATTCTAATCTGAGGTAAGTTAACACTAAGTAATGTACTTTGTCCTATTTTATCCAGCAACAAGTATATTTACGAGCAAAAAAAAACAAGTTCAAATGAAAAATCGATACTACGCGCGAACACCTTCTTTGTATTTCCGAATTATCGTAGGAATATTACGAAATAGAATTAATCAGAACCTAACTATCGTCAAACTACTCCTAAAGTGTATACTTTCCAATAAAAAGGAATCATCGTAATCTGTTGGCGTGATATTGAGTTATTCGTCCATTTCTCGCGCACAAACTTGATCCAAATTTAAGACTTGTATACTGACTTTTCTGATGGATCCCGTTGTCGGAATTGGACCACCTCGTTTCCTTCCGTTTTAAATAAAATAGTATTCACGGGTGTTATGTAAACATTTTTCCACATTTAATCAACAGAGTGTGTTGCAATGAAACGAAAATAATATACAGCTATCTACACTGGGTCGGTAAACCGCCATTCGACAAATATTAAATCGCAAATGTATGCGTAAATTCAAATATAATATTAATATCATTTCAACAATATCATTCATTCGGAAACATTCAGAGATATGTAATAACATATAATATGAGTTATTATTCAAATAGAGCTATGTTATTTTAAATTTTTATATTTTTAAGGGCAAAAATATTGCAGGTAGTAATAATTAACTATTCTGTATTCGATGGTCTGGCTTCAAAATGCACTGTTGGATTACATCCTTTTTTTTAACACAGCTGACAATATTTTCAGAAATATTACTAACATTCTTGACCAATAACCATTCCAACTAAGCTTAAGCTTGTGCTAGTAGATGGTTCACGTCAATATTCGAATTGTGGATTCGAACCCTACAGACAGTACTCTAAACCATTACGCCATTGACGCTTTTGTTGTGGACATTCCCCAGCCCGACCGAAGCATTTGACTTCGTTATTATTTGTACGCTAAAGCAATCGTTAGTCTTTCCCTTCGATCACAATATGAGTGTTTTCAAGAGTAGAGTGGCATGTATCAAGCTAGTGCCTCTTACCATTCAGGACAGCATTTCTACTTAGCATCAGGTGGGATCGTAGTCAAGCACTTGGAAATGATTATTTCATTTCCATAACGTTAACACTATATTTTTACTGGTTGTCTCGGAGTCAGTGCGCGTGGATCAATGCTAAGCATCGGTTAACTTATATGCCCCACACCACACGTATTCTCTCTAAAGAGTATTAGGGCAATAACAACAAGTTTATATTGGTTCTGTCGGTTATTCTTGTTCCAAATTGTAGCATGAACCCATGAAAAGCAAAACTACACAATTTTTTTAAAAGTATATCTTAAACAATTTTATATTCTTTACTTACCATTAATTTGTGTTGGCATATAATCTGAAACAAAATTAGGAAAAATGAGTAACTAAAATGGAATTATACATTTTTTATCATAGGTGAAATAGTCAACAAGAAGTTGAAAATACTGGTATAGAATTCACCTAACGTTGTTGTTGAACGAGTATTTTATAATATCATTTGCAAATCATATATTATAAAAATCACATCACTAGTGTCTAAGACAGACATCGCAAATCTTGGAAAACAATTCTCCCATACGCTACTTTCCTCACCATTTTTCTCCTTTATCACCATACACCTGGTTCTTTACGTTAATAGAGAATCAGGCTGAATGGCCCTAAGAGCCCCACATAAACCTGGTACAACTGCAGCTATCGCCTGGCCAATAAGTGTCGATTATTACCAAAGAAGTGTGAAATTAGTTAAAATAAAAACTATTTTAAAATATTGATACAATTAATAACTTTTCTGATGTTTTTATTGTTCATTCTATTCCTAATGGCTGCAAAGAAATATATCCAGCATGTCTATAATATAATTATGTTCAATACGGTTGATTTGATTCCAAAACTTCCCGATGATAATTGTTGTAGACGAAAGTTACGAGAAAGTCAATAAGTAAATTATTGCTTGAAGGGCAATAAGGTTAGAAGTACTCTTATACAATATTTACTCAGCCTCACATCAAAGTTATTGGTTGTGAATTCCTGCGGCGACTCATCGTACCGACGTATTAAAGTGTAATCAAAAATTGTTTTTGATCTGCCACAACATTTTCATGCGAAATATTTCGTTCAAGACGAATAACAATCTTTATGGTTCGCATTCTATATATTAATTTAATAAAGATTCATACATGTATATACGCTACCCAGAGGGGTAATCAGAGAGACACGGACGGACGTAACATAAAAATATATTTATTTTATTATGTAAAAAGTAATTGAATAACGTTATTTTTACATAATATAATACATTAATTATTATAATAATTATTATAATACATTATACAAAAATGTTATTTTTACTACACTTATAAATGATACCTTGTAATCGTCTGCATTTCACTCAGCCTATTTAGTTCCATACATTCTTGCATCACGCTGTCCATCGCCATTGGTGAGGCCAGAGACAAGGATTGCTGCCTCTGTTTACCTTATTGCGAGTAAACGTTTTGTAGATATGAAAGAAGTATTGTCGTCCATTACGAATGATTAAATATTTATTTGTTTAAAATATGACTAATATTTATTAAAAGTTACTTCGATTGGCAAGATTTAAATCTTTTGATTAGTAATTACTGTTACAGCAGATTCAAAGTTAATTTAACTTAATTCAATTTAACTTTAAAATTAGAATTTAATTAGTAAGGAGGGAGTGTGCTTGAAATTTACGTTAACTTTCACTTAATTCGTGAAGTGGTTGAGTCGTTCTACAATAGAAATGGATCTATAAATTGAATAGGCAGACTCCATAAGCCGTAATTACGGGGAAGTTATTTTTTTTTTATCATTTGTGTAAAACATCTGCAAGACTTGTCACCAGTTTAATTTACCGCATTTAATATACGTTTTAATTTTTATATGTGAATTTTAAGGAGCGAAAGAATTCACGGCTCACTTGATCTGAAGCGATCACCGTGGCCTATGAATATCCATAGACTCAGAGTTGTTACACAGCCTTTAAGAAAAGATATTAAGGGTTCGTAGCGGCGAAGAAACACGGCTAGTGTCAGCTGATTTCTCAAGTATTGCTATGTTCAGTTATGGAATTTTCATTAATATTACGTCGATAGAATTTGGAGTTCCGTTTTGATGTACGGCAGTGAAGTTTTTCACCTTTTAATAGGAGACAGGGGCAAACGGGCATAACTGAGTCCCCCACCAATTATTAAAATTAAAAAGCTGCGTGTGTATTGCCAACAAGCTTTACAGAGCAAAATGGTCATCCTTCACTTCATTTCAGCTTCCGACACAAACCGACTTCAAATCGAATAGGAATATTACGAAATAGAGTTAATTAGAACCTAACCAAATTATAGATATTGAGTAAATCATCGATTTGTCGAGCACATTCTTAATTAAAATTTGAGACGGATGCCTTTGTCAGAACTGGAACCTCAATTGAAGCACATGGTACGTACCAGATTTTAAATAAAAAAAAAATTATCTAAATCGGTTCACCTACTCGAAAGTTATATTTAGATAGTTAAAGTTAGACACATAACAAAACATACATGCGAATTGAGAAAATCCTGTTCCATTTTAAAGTCGGTTGAAAGGAAATAGTCCAAGATAGCGCTTGTCGCAATCTTGTTACCCATAAATTCCCTACAACAAAGGGTATATTTTTCATTATTGAAGACCTTCATTTACAGTATAACCCGCAAAATATTTCATAGAAACGTCAATCAAGAATCGAAGTTGTTCTCCGTCTGTAGTACTGTTATTCAGTGTTCTCGATGACCCTTGTCAAAACCATTGTTTGGGGGTCGATGGGAGAAAATTCAATAACCTCTCACAAATTAACGTTGATCTTTTGGCTAAAAGATTTTATTGTTGCGTGTACACCATTGTCAGACTTTTGTTCGCTTGGGTATGTGTTCAAAAGTTTTTTTTAGCTCTTTTTAATATATCAATATAAGTAATTACTTTCAGGTCCTAGATGAGTAATAATTAAACATTTGAGTTATGTATACGTTTATTTAAGTAAATATGTACATCAATAGCCTAATATGTTTAGGATATAGTTTGCAATACGTAAGGTCGTAGGTCAGAATCCATCATTCGACTATTGACGTGAACCTAACACAAGCTTAAGCTTAGTTGGGATGGTTAAGAAGAGCAGCCCTGTAGTTCTGGGCTCTCAAGAATAAGACTACGGTATCCCCTGCCTGTCGTAGAAGGCGACTAAAAGGGGCCTCGGGTTCACTGGGCGCAAAGGGTGGGGGCCTTTGTCGTCCGCTAAAGTGGACCCTGGAAGAAGGCGACATCAACTGGCCCGTGTAGCCTTGCACTGCGAGGGCACAGGGGAGGGAGTAACCTCCCCCGGGACGTGCTCTTCTTGAGCACAGTGCAGAGGGGCTCCGGTGTGTTCCACTGGAGATCCTGGAGCCCCTCGTCATGCACCGAGAAAGGGCCACTGGGAGGTTTTAGTGGGTAAAACCCCACATAACCGCCGCCTTCCCCCCAGAAGGCGGGGTATCTTTTTGAAGATTTCCTCCCCGTTAACAAAAAAAAAAGGTTAAGAAGAATATTATTTGTGAAAAAAGCAACCTCAAATTTTATACTAAACCTTTAACCAATGTTAGCTAACCATAGATGTTATAGCATAGGCATGATATCTATCCCTCTAGTAGTTCTTGCAGTAAAACAGTTTTTATTTGTTCCCATACGTGACAGGTAGTGAGCCTATTACCATACTCATCCAATTTGTTTGTAGCGAGTCAATTTTTGTACCTAAAAAACCGCATAAACAGTAACTTATTAGTACAGATCGACTCGGATTCGAATCGATCTTATCATCGTATGTCGTACCGCTTAGCTACTAGGCTATAACCGCTAACAAAACCGTCGTTCCATTTGTTAGAAACCATAAATACCATTTTATTGCAACATATACGTTAAAACCGACACTAATAATATAAATAATGAAAAAAGACATTAATGACAAAAACATTAAAACTATTTTTAAAATATTTCAGAACAATAACAGCCTGTATAGAAGTCATTCACATTGAGGCATCTTCGCGTTCTATGCGTATGAGTGTGCAGTGTGTGCGTTCGTTTGCAAAAAATGCTCACAACTGGTGATGACGTGTTACGGATTGTTCACTGTCAATTGGTAATATTGTGGAGGATTTGTATACTGACTGTTTAGCATACAGAAAATCTAAAAAAATACTAGGTGTCTGGGCGCAAGGCGCGCGCACGTTGAATTCGTGACAACATATCCACACGTTATTACAAAATTTAAGTATTTTTTTCTACTTCACTGAGCACAAATTTGCGTCCTCTATCTCCCTTATACCGCGCTCTCGCTTACAAACTTTGAACAATACACTATCGGCAATTCTCGGTAACTCTCGGCTCGAGTCTAACGCGACATTTTGCGCGATTGACTTCCAGTATTCATAATTTATAAGACGTTGTCACGTCAATAGGTTTTTAAGATGCTCCTTGATGTGTATTCCATAACATATAAATAGGTACATTTAATTCAATTTATATTAAAAAAAGTAGGACACAATAAAACTTATTGGTAAATATTTACAATAACAAATAGGTCTACAACTAAAACAACAATTTTAATAATTAAAAAATCTATAAATAATAGGTAAATCTACTATGATGTGTATTGTAATTGTCTTAGATGTAAAATGTATTAAACAAAATAAATAAATATACACGACCGTATAACCGTGCCTTTTATTTTAAATACCTTTAATAAAAGCAGCATAAACGATAAAATGTATTACACTATAAGGCATTAGTACTATAAGCACCAACTGTTTTCTGCTATGAACTCGAATATAAAAAAAACACGTATTGTTATCGTGCGGTGGTATTCGCTTAGTTATCTTCTTTCTTTATTAGTAATAACGTTTCTAACGAATAAAAGTTAACGTTTTTCTAATACAAAAATGACCTAGTAGCTGAGCATTGAAATTTCTATTTGACTGTATGGGGTTTGCTATACAGTAAGCTTCAATGCATATTATAGGTACACATGACAGGTGGCCATCGAATTTTGACTTTCACGTTTGGGGTATAACGCTTGATTAAAAGCAGAGAGCGGTTGGTGTCTCCATCTACATTAAGAAATAAATCTCTTCTTCTTAAAGTGCATCTCCGACTAGCGAAGTTTGGTAGTCAGTTCATCATGTCTCTTGCGAGGCGAAACAGATAGGCGGCACTCACAATTCCGGTCCACTCTCTTATGTTCCGCGCCCATGATTCCTTTATACGACCAGCACTTTTATTGCCAGCGACTTTGCCGGTCAAAATAAGTTGAAAAAGGTCATATCTCTCGTGCCTAACCACCAGATACTATTACTACTACCTATAGTTACCATTACCATTATTAACGTCATCTCAGCTCTTCGTAACCTTAGTCATTTGTTAGATTTGCTCGTATCTCAAAGCAATTTTCCCCAATTATGAGCCGTGGTAGCTCAGTGTCCGGCGAGTTCGATCCCCGGTGCCGGCACCAAAAAATTTGTTGTTGCAATTTTATGTGCTGATTAACCACGCGCTCGGCGGTGAAGGAAAACATCGTGAGGAAACCTACATGTCTTAGAAAATTTTTCTACGACATGTGAAGTCTGCCAATCCGCATTAGGGCCGCGTGGCGGACTATGCCCTTATACTCTCTTTACAGAGAAGGCCTCTGCCCAACAGTGGGACATATATATTGTATATATAAAAGGCTGTAACTTTAACTTTTAACTTTAAATTAATTGAAAGATCATTGCCACAATTTTGTAAATAAACAAAAAGCAAAAAACGCGAACCCAACATTTCAATTGCTTCATCGACATCATGCTTCGAAAACGAGAGAAACACAGACTGAATTGTAATCTGCGGTGGAAGAAACTGTTGCAGGTCGCAAAATATCTAAAAGCAAAATATCGCTCGCTCGGAGGCTCGTATCTCAAAACACATGCACAATTCTCGTTTATCGAGGCACCGCTGTATATCGAAACAGGGTTGAAAGTATAGAGCCTCGCATTTATTGATTTTTCACTCAAACCCATAATTCTCGTATACTTGGGACAGCTTTTAAAGGCCATTACAAAAAGCTTCTTACGGCGTCGTCTTTGTGAAAACAAGGAAACTTTTCTCCATATTATTTTGTGAAACACATGTACACGACTAAAAGTAGAATAGAGTATTATTAAGCTATTTCTAAATAATAAAAAAATAAATCAGATCCTTTATCAACGTACTTTTAACCCTGTGTGTGGTAGACAGGGGCATTAACTCCATGATTAATGAGATGATAATGGAATTTACGCCACCTGATTGTGAGTGTAGTGGTTAGTTGGTCATTAAAACTTTTATAAATGGACTGTGCCCAATCTGAAGCATTTAAACAACATCACGAAATCCCTAAATGTAAATAGGTATTTTTTAAAATATAGCAAAACTTTGTTAAAAATATTACTAACATATTGTCTGTAGGTTTTTGACGAACAAAAACAATAGTGCCATCCAGGACTGTATATCCACTTAACATCAGGTGGGATCGAAGTCAAGCACTTGCTTAGAAAGTATAAAAAAAGATGGTTCAAGTCAATACCACGACTTATTTGAGCTATTGACGCTTACATTGTACTTGTTTCATCGATATCAGAAGTTTATAATAACAATAACAATAAAGTCACTAAGTACCTCGACTTGGCTCCCGAGATGACTGTTATGTGGGATGTTGATTTGACGATCATTGTTTCCTAGAAACGGCACGCAACATCAGGAGGTTTCACTCTGTGTCGCTCTATCTACCGTTTGCTTGCCGGTAGCACACTGGGTTAGGTTTTTATAATGTATATATTTGTGTATTTTACTTTTTATATGAGTATTCTAAAAACTTAACCTAAGAGTTTAAAATAAATAAAGGAAAATAATAACCTTTACTAAATATCGAAAAAACAGAGCAACAGAAACACTTATTACAATTTTTATATAAGTGTTTCCACTAGAAACTTCTTGTGCGATAGGTGGCAGTCTTTCCTTCCACAACTATTTATGTATGTATTTTTTTTAAAAAAAGCATATTGAGTGTAATTTGTATGTGTGTGAGTGTTTGTGAGTTAGTGTGTTAAGATGCCAGTGAATGTGTAAGTTGTATGCTTGTTAATTTACCAATTTTGACATATTTGCCCAACCTTCATAGTTCATTGTTTCAAGCCAGCTTAAAATTTCCTACTTGGTTAAATATAAGTTTTTTTGAAAAAGGTGGATTTTTATTACAAAAATCTGTGATGATTTGATGTGATATGATTTAATGATGTAAATTATATGCATGGTTTTTATGTATGAAATTTTGATCATAAGTTAATTAAAAGTGGAATTTTATGCTTTTCTTCATTTGTATCAAATCCCTTGAATTTACTCCCAGAATAAAAATTACTTTGACTTGAAAATAATCTTCGGCGAGAAAATGAAAAGGTTCTTTAAAAAGGCCTCGAACAGAACTTTGGTTAAGAAAAGTATAGAAAGCCATTGGTAAAGAATCACAAAGAAATTAAAAGTCATCTGAAAATATAAATGGCAACACTTCTTCACCAACAAGCAGCATTTCTGTTAAAAATATTTTGACTTCAGTAAAACATTGCTCATTAGCTTTATCGTTAACTTTAACGTTTAAACATTATTACGATTGTTGATTATGTTAAGGTAGCTTTTTGTTTGTAGGGTATCGGTTGTTGACGGGAAACACTATACACGTTTTGCTTGCAGATACGTTATTCGCTATTAATTTCTTTACAATATGTCACTGTGATGTTTGTCGGTGTAAGTGTGTGTATAGTATGCGAGTTAGTATGGCGGTGATTTTAAACATAATATTTTTTATGGGTTACTACGTTTTTGTTTTCCAGCGTCGATATTTTAAAAACGTTTTAAAAGTTATTAAAGTCTATATGTATACGTCTATATAAGTTGCTTCAAGTTGCATTGAATGCTAGCAACCCGAGTTTAATCCTGGTGCCGGCACCAATTAATTAATTGTTGCTCGATGGTTTTAGAGGAAAATTTTCTAAGACATGTGAAGTCTGCCAAACCGAAACACTAGGCACGCTATACAATATATAGGTTGTAACTTTATCTATATATCTACAAATGTAAATTTAAAATACTGTAACAAATCTATATAAAATAAAAATTTAAATGTTTATTTATTTAAATGAAAAAATGATTTGTAATATAAGACCAAAGCTTCTTATGCTTAAAATTTTTATGAAAACCCCGAACTTTACGTGCTTCTATATAATAAGGAATGGGGCCTAACGATTACGACTTTGAGATTTCTCTTCCGTTTATTAGGTTCATTAAGCACCATTGTACAGGAAACAATTTGGAATTTATTGTGTACCAGAGATCTAAGTAGAAGTTATTTTTTTCTATTGTAAAAGACGTTTATGATCTGTGGTTGAATTTTATTTATGTTAATAATTTTCAAACCGTTACCAAATTTGAATATAATGTACTATTTTTAATATAAAATATAATAAGATCTAGAGAACGAACGATTACATGTCCTTGGGATGGCGATAGACTAGTAAGCTTTAACTTTAGTAAAGTCGGAAGTCGATCTTTTTCGAAGTTGGAAAGATTTTTTTATACTTTTGAAGCGAATGAATGATAACAATACCACCTGATGTAAAGTGGAAATGCTTTCCTGGATAGTAAGGCACACTAGTTAAGAAGAATTCAGTCTTCTTTTGTACAACCCACACTGTAATCGTAGGGAAGGTAATCATGACGTCATACAATATCAGCGTGAAGTATTTTATCTTTAAACATTTGTCACCAAGGTAATGAAGTTTGAACTGTTTGCAGAAATTTAATTTTGAATCTGAACTTTGTGCATTTATCTATGTTGTGTATGTGTCTGTTCTTTCATATATCTTAAATGAGTTCGATATTAAAAAATTGAATTTTTTTATATATTCTAAATGACGAAAAGGTGTTTAGGCGATTTTTTTAATTTTTTCTTTCTTTCACCAAGGTAATGAAGTTTGAACTGTTTGCAGAAATTTATTTTTTGAATCTGAATTTTGTGCATTTATCTATGTTGTGTATATGTGTCTGTTCTTTCATATATCTTGAATGAGTTCGATATTAAAAAATTGATTTTTTTTATTTATTCTAAATGACGAAAAGGTCTTTTGTGATTTTTTATTTTATTTTATGCAATCATTTTTGTAACTTGCAAAAAAATCATTTTTGTGAGTTACAAATATTCATTTCCTTTTAACCTCTTTTCGCTTACAGCATCTGAGCAATTTTAAATGTTTAAGCGTCAACTTTTATAATTTCTCGAAGTTTTTTCGGAGTACAGTCAGATGATCAAAGGATACGCGTGCTTATTCCTTGTTGAAATAATTAAATCGCAGATCAAAATTAAAATTATGTTACAATCTTCATAAAGTTCACCTCAATTTGAATTTTTGTTCATTACGATAAAAAACTAAGAAAAGGGAAAATACCTTTTATAAAACGCATAATTTGTTAACTCAATTTTGGCATTTCTTTGTTAATGTATATCTTTGTTATCTCTTCCTTTAAGTAATCCAAGTATGTCCATGTAATACATAAATTATTGCATAAAAGAATTAAGTTGGTAGAGTTTAAATTACAGCCTGTATATTTATAATATATATGTCCCACCGTTGTGCGCAGGCCTTCTCTGTAAAGAGTGTATGTGTGCGGGGGAGTGCCGTGGTGCGGGTTGACAAACATCACATACCTTAGAAAAATTTTCTAAGACATGTAGGTTTCCTCACAATGTTTTCCTTCATCGCCGAACGCGTGGTAAATTAGCACATAAAATTGACAACAACACAAACAACAAATTCATTGGTGCCGGGGACTCAGAGCTACCACTAAACATTCTTCGTAAACATTCCCACTGAGTTGAAGTTTGTACTACGAGATTAAAATTCAAGAGATTTAATAAAAAATAAATCATCAAATACAACAACGTTTAAATTATTTTTGTCAAATTTAAATTAAATAAAAATGCTATAACGTTTACCGGCCCATTAATATTCTTAAATCGTAACGACTTGGAATCTCGTTAAGAGCGTCCTAAAATTATTATAATAATGTCCGTCAGAAAACGTGTCATAATATAAAATGTCAAGTGGCAAAAGAAAAATTCAAAGTCCTTTTTGTTTTTATTACCAAATTATTTTGATCATCTTAAATAGCAAAACCACGGCGTAGAGAACTGTGCCTGACCGCCGAACGGGATCGGGAGAGGGCCGATCCCGTTAGGAGATGGCGCAGGCGGGCCGGTGGCAGACCGGCCCGCAGCCCTGTAGTAATGGGCTCTCAAGAATAAGACTACGGTATCCCCTGCCTGTCGTAGAAGGCGACTAAAAGGGGCCTCGGGTTCACTGGGCGACAAGGGTGGGGGCCTTTGTCGTCCGCTAAAGTGGACCCGGGAAGAAGGCGACATCGGCTGGCCCGTGTTGCCTTGCACTGCGAGGGCACAGGGGGGGAGGGAGTAACCTCCCCCCCCGGGACGTGCTCTCCTTGAGCACAGTGCAGAGGGGCTCCGGTGCGTTCCACTGGAGATCCCGGAGCCCCTCGTCATGCACCGAGGAAAGGGCCACCGGGGAGGTTTTAGTGGGTAAAAACCCCACATAACCGCCGCCTTCCCCCCAGAAGGCGGGGTATCTTTTTGAAGATTTCCTCCCCGTTAACTAAAAAAAAAAAAGTGAACTGTGCCTAATTGATTAAACAGGACATAGTTCGCTACGCGCCCGCCGCAGTTTGCGTGAATTAAAAAAAATATCTATCGACCAGGACTGCTGTGAAGGTTATAAGTGGCGGCAATTCTAGGCAAAGTGGAATGTGACAGTAAGTTGGTTCTGGATTACGGCACTTCAAAAATCCTACACTAAAGACTACTTGGATATTTGAATGACACGCAATAATAAGTAGGTTTTCTAAGCTAGATTTCCATTTCACTCATATTGTTTATTTTATCTTTAACTTTTATCAAGTAAAAGTAATCAAGTTTACATCTTAACAGAGCACAGGTAATTCAAAATGTAATTTTGCGTAGAGATGATTGGGTCAAGTACATGCCTCGCTTCGTCGTCCCGATAACGCTATTTATAGAACGGGATCAATGCGGAGCCTGAATGTAACATTCAAAGCTTCGGCACCGTTAAATCCCACAGAGCGGATAGAAGCGAACTTGGCCGTATATGTGCTTACTGTAGCGCCTTAAACTTAGTTTAGCAAAGGTGGACTTAATGTCTCAATAACGTGTTCGAACAGTCAATCTAAAGAAAATTAAACGTATTATTTATTTTATTCTTGTCGTTCTCTGTCAATCTACCTTGGGGTGTTGTAGAAAAAAGTAATGGGTGAAAGTTTAGAGAAAACAGTAAAAGTTAAATTACACGCAAATAAATATACATACATATAAATATATCAACAAATTAAAAACAACTATAATTAACACATGAAACAAGAAAAAGATACATATCAAATATCAAACTACATACATTCTATTTTAGATCTACATAGGTACAGAAAAAGGTACATTTAAAATTTATTTAAATAAATACTTGTATATTGGCAGGTGTCAAGGAAAATATTAGACATTTATCAAAATTCATATAATATTAACATATAAAAACTGAAGATTTAGCGAACATAGATTAGGCTAAAAAAACAGAGGATGGACGGGAATAGAAACATTTGGAGTTGCCGCTTAGCCATAAATAAGGAGAAGTTTAAAAGACTGACTGCTGGCCTTCCATTATGGAAAGCCCTATAAAGAAAAAGATAAAATTAATAGCCCAGTTTCATATCAAAAAACACGACAAAATAATACTACACAATGTTTTTCACAGTTGAATTAATTCTATTATCCTACATAATAAGCCACGAGGCGGTCGTCCTAATAAAAAATATACCATACAGTATATTTTGAATTTGTGTTCTCCCAGTTTCTACTGAGGTGTATTCGTGTATTCTGAAATCTCGGTAAACAGTATTATACAGAATCAAAGTAGACTTGTACTCAAAGAACATCACACGCTACGCAGGTAAATACGGCGTACTTATAAAGAAAAGATTTCACGTGATAAAACCATTTGGAGATTCACGCAAACACATTTTATTTTGTGTTATTTTATTGTATGTTCTATAGAATTTGATCGAATAAGCTTTTACGTTTAAGTTATTTTGAAATTTTTTTTGGTGGATACTTTCCATTTTAATTTTATTGGCCTTCAATCTTAGTTTTCGAAGAAATACCAGGGATCAACTAAAAATCGAATAGAAAAATATTTGAATATATTGAATGCCTGAAAATAGCGCGTAAAATATCAATAGGAAAATACAGACGGTTTCATACACGTTGAGTACGAGCTTGAAAAATAACTACGTAGGTCTACGTTCCACATTGCTGAAACAAACAGAAAGGAAGCAAAAATTCAGAAACACTGGAAGCCTAGAGCCGATAGACTACGGTACTAATTGAAAAATACTTTTGTTCTCCCTGGCATTGCTCTGACCTATCTATTTAACCTTGATTCGGTTTTGGGATACTAATTATGTCACTTATTACAACTACACACAATGCTAGCTACTGTAGATTTTATGTTCGACAAAAAATAGTTCTCTCTCTTCATTTCTTATCTGAACTTGATACGTCAATAAAAGGCATGCGTTAGCAACTGACTGATTTATTCAAGTTGAGAACCAGATACCCTCCACCACATTATTATATCTAATGTAGGTAAGACGTTACATCTCTCCCCACTAAAATATTGCCATACATTTACAAATTTACTATTCCTAACTTATTACTAATACATCTTACTCTCGGTAACATCTTTACGTTCAGCCCGAGTAAGCGCACGCAATGCTCGAGCTGACGTCGGCGGTGGCAACGCCTCCGGCACTGGCTGCAGCGACCACTGCTCGGACCGCGCCTTTGGCGGCGCCACCGTTTCCAAATGCTCGTCCCCGCTGGATGTGTCAATACATGTATCACCCTCGGCGCCCTTATTTTCCTCGGGTGCATTCAACTTAACGGCTTTCTGTTCTAGCGCGGAGGCGGCGGCACTCGTGCGCGACAAGGAATAACGATTTTTCGTCGGAACTACTTGATCGATATGCCTCCGCCACTCGACCCCATTACCTAAGCCCACTTTGTATGACACCGGTCCTGTCTTTTTGATCACGGTGGCTTCAGCCCACTTGCTCTCCCCCCGTCCTATAGTCGCGCGCGAGTACCGAGTCCCCTGCGCGCAGTTCCCTGAGGGTGCCGCCGGTGCGCGACGCCTGGAGCTCCTGCCTGGCGCGCACCGCAGCCGCCACGTCTGGTCGTAGCGCATCCATCCGGCTGCGCAACCGACGCCCCTGCAATGCCACGGCGGGCGACACGCCCGTCGTGGCGTGCTCACAATTTCGATATTTGAAAAGAAACTTAATAAGAGCCGTTCTAATATCTTCACCTTCGTACAAGGCTCTTTTAATGGCTTTTTTAATTGTTTTGACGGCATTCTCTGCTGCGCCATTGCCCTGAGGTCGATAAGGGGCCGAGGTACTGTGCTTAATACAGTTATTTTCACAAAAAGACTTAAATTCGTGAGAAGCGAACGGTGGTCCATTATCTGTTACGACCTGCGATGGTAAACCGAATCTTGCAAAGATGCTTCTAAAAACATTTATCGTGGAGGTTGCATTCGTACTTCGCATCGGGATGGCTTCGATCCATTTGGAGTGCGCGTCTACTATGATTAAAAAGCGCGTGCCTCCGCAGTCCGCGAAGTCAGCGTGTATGCGCTGCCACGGATGCAGTGGAACTCCCAGGGATGCAAGTGCGCGGCGGCGCGTCCAGTACCGTGCGGCACGCGGCACACGACCTACACGTCTCCTCGATGTCCCGGTCTAAACTACCCCAGTATACGTAGTTCCGTGATAAGCTTTTCATTTTATTCATACCCAAATGGCCGTCGTGAATTTCCTCTAGAATTTTTTGTAAGACGTAAGGAACTACTATTCTATACTTATAAATAACACAACCCTGTTCTACTGTAAAATCCTGTTTTCTTGCAAAAAATGGTTTTTCCTCATCGCAGTTCGTACTCAACGGCCATCCAAAAAGAACATATCGTTTTATTTTGCATAACAGTTTGTCCCGTTCTGTCTCCCTCGCAATGTCTTTATAACAAACGGGCAAGGAATCTCCTACTATATTTAAATAATCTACCGAGTCTTCGAAGCGGCCCTCCCCGGGTAATGGCAAACGCGACAAAGCATCGGCCGGACCGTTGTCCGCCGAACGCACGTATTCTATGGCGAAGTCATATGCCGCCAGGCGCGCCGCCCACCTCTGTAGGCGACTGGCCGCCGTTTGTGGGATACCTCCCTTATTTCCAAATATGTACGTCAACGGCTGGTGATCCGTACGTAACGTGAAGCGCCTCCCGAATAAGTATTGGTGGTGTTTTGTAACACCGAACAAGATCGCGAGCGCCTCTTTATCTAGTTGACTGTAGTTACGCTCGGCCGCGTTGAGCGTGCGCGACACGCAGCTCACAGGCCGCTCCCCGCCGTCGGGGTAGCGGTGCGCCAGCACTGCCCCCACCCCGTACGCGCTGCTATCCACTGATAGCACCAGCTCGCGGCCCTCCTCGTAGTGTGCCAGTACCCGTTCACTAAGGAGCGATCGCTTCGCCTCGCTAAACGCTTTTCTACAGTTGGAATCCCATTTCCAGCCGATATCCTTTTTTAGTAAGTAATGCAAGGGTTGTAATAAAGTACTTAAATTCGGAATAAATTTCCCGTAATAATTTAACATTCCTAGAAAACTTTTAAGCTGACTTACATTTTTAGGCGCAGGCGCGCTGGATATGGCTTCCAACTTAACCGGATCTGGTCGCAATCCATCCTTGCTAATAATGAAGCCTAGGTATTTTACATTGTCTTGTAAAAATTTACATTTACTCAGTTTGACCGTGAGACCCATGTGGCGCAACCGTTCGAGTACAGCTCTTAAGTTTTTAATATGTTCTAATCTGTTCGCGCCTGTAACACAAATGTCGTCCAAAAAAACGACGCATCCCTCTACCCCGCGCAGCGTTTCCTCCATCAGCTTTTGAAACTTCTCCGGGATACACGACAAGCCGTACGGTGTACGGCGATATGCAAACGTGCCTATGTGCGTAGTGATAGCGGTGTAAGGTTGCGAATCCTCGGAGAGGAGGCACTGCTCGTATGCGTGCCTCAAGTCTATTTTTGTAAATTTCTCCCCTCCCCTTAGGTTCGCAAACAATTCCTCAATCCGCGGTAATGGGTAATAGTCTCTTCAACTTAGGGTTAATGGTGATTTTATAATCACCACAAATTCGTATTTCCCCATTACTTTTAACTACCGGAACTATTGGAGTACCATAATCCGAATAATCAACGCGATAGATGGAGCCGTCTGCCTCGAGCCGCGCTAGTTCTGTTTCCACCCGAGGGCGCAGCGCCAGCGGCACTGGCCGCGCGCGCACGTACACCGGTTCACTATCGCTCAGCTGTAGTCGAATGGTCCGCTTACATGTGCCTAATTTGTCACAAAACTTCCGGAAACTCATCGCACAATTGGTTCACGAATCCGTCATCCGTAATTTCATTAAGTTGAATCTGAGTCATTTCTAAAGCACGCATCCACTCGACCTAACAAAGGACGTGCGCCGCCTTTAATAATATACAAACGCAACGCTTTTTGCCTTTTGTTACCAAAACGAACGTCTACCTCAATGTAACCAAGAGACTCGATTCGTGAACCAGAGTAGCCACGCAGAATTAAATTATCACATTTTATTTTTCTATATGGAAACATACTATGATACAACTCTTCGCTTATAGCAGAAATACGACTACCAGTGTCCATTTCACACTTGACCATCTTGTTATCAATCGACAAATTAATAAAGTACGGTTTGTTACCTCGGGCTGTCACTTTAATGTTGTACACACCGTCGTCCGACCCTTCACTTACAAAGTTGTGTCGGTATCCACTATCGCGCACCTTTTTTACACATCACTTTTATGTGTCCTCGCTGACCACACTCGTCACAATTGTAAGCTTTGAACCGACACCTGTCAGCCGTGTGCGCCTTACCGCAGCGCCAACAAACGCGCGCGCGGGGTCTCGCGTCCGCGCCGCCGCCCCCCGCCGTCTCGGCCGCTCGCGGAGGGCGCGCGCGCCGCACGGCCCGTGCGCCGTCGCCGCGCGCGAAGTGCAGGCCCTCGCCCGCCTCGCCCCCCCGCTGCTCCCGAGCCGGAGTCCGTTGCTGCCGCCCTGCTGGAGCCGCTTACCTCTGCATGTTTTTCTGCCGCTTCTAAAGCGAACGCGAGCTCCACTGCCTCTTTGTATTGGATTTTTCTTTCCGCAAAAATTCTGGCTCGCATCGCATCATTAGCCAGACCTGACACGAATTGGTCGCGCAGATTCTCTTCCATCGACATGCATGTGTTGCACCTGCCGAAGTTACACGTAGCCGCCAGATGTTTCAAGGCTTGTAGGTAATCAGTGAGCGATTCTCCCACGCCGGCGCCGTAGCCTGAATACGTGGCGCTCTGCGATCTCGGAACGTTGTGGTTCTAAGTGTTCCGTTACTAACCTTACTAATTCCTCGTACGTTTTATCTTCCGGGAAGTACGGAGCACACAGGTCGCACATCAACGTGTAAGTTTCTTCACCCACCGCCGTTATCAACAAAGATACTTTTAGCGCTTCACTAATTTCATTTAGTATAATATACTGGTTGATACGACGAATATACGCCGGCCACTGTTTCGAACTTAAATTAAATGGTCTGATTTTCCCGATCGGCATTTTGTGCAACTTTAACACGATACAATCACGAATTACAAAAATCCCACTCGTCGCCAGTGATACGTCAATAAAAGGCATGCGTTAGCAACTGACTGATTTATTCAAGTTGAGAACCAGATACCCTCCACCACATTATTATATCTAATGTAGGGTAAGACGTTACAGAACTGAGTTATCCAGATTAAGCATCTCAATTATATTAATTCGAAAAATTGTTTCCTACAGACTTTTATGAAACTAAAGTCAGTATTTCGATGAAAAATATATATTTAACACAAAATATATTTAAAAAAATAAGCTCCCTCGTTCTTTTAATCCGAGCCGGATAAAGAAAACTTTTTATTTAAAATAAAGTACGCTAACAATATTTTTATCCGTTCACAAATATTACTAATTATTTTTCACTATTTCAAGTTCGAGCTTGGGCTATGGTTCACGGTTCGTAAAATGCTGGTCTCGAACTTACGACATTACGATTTGCAGATCCTACCATTAGGTTGATAATTCCGAGTTTTTGCTCGCCACTTGTCACCAAGCTGACTGAGATTGGAACTTCCGACCATTAGACTGTAAGTGGCAACGCTTAGCCACTAGGCTATCATTGCAAGAAGAGTTCTATAATCAACACAATGAAAATGAAAAGTTGGAACAATCACCTTTTAGACAATGCAAGCTATTTGCGATTAGGAATACTTTGAGAGCTCGTATCAAACTTTCTGATTTTGCTATCTATATTTTTGATTCATTTTTATAATGAAGTAAACCATAAGCTAAATAAATAAATATTCGCATATTTCGGACATACAATGCGCAGAGGCGACGAAAGTGTAGAAAAACTGATCGTAGTTGGGAACACTGTAGGTAAAAAATCTCGCGGCCGTTCACCAACAAGGTGGTCCGATCAGATAAAAGACTCGTCGATCTACAAATTATACTCTGCTGAAAAGATGCGCTGGACAGAAGCCGGTGGAGGCAAATCATCCGCTCCAGATGCAACTCTGATGATGACCACGATCTTCAGACATGAGGGACCGACACTGGAGTGAGAGAAACCATAAACATAGAACGTTATACATTTGAAATGCTGGTTTTCACAAGCCCGACTTTCACGTACTACGAATAAAAAACAGAAGTTTTTAGAGGAATTTATATCCTATAAGAATAAGGGTAAGAAAAATAATTAAGAAACAAAAATTATTACAACGAAAGATTTTGTAAGTACCCGATTTTCTGACTACTCGAGGCACCTTTGTGTCGATTTTAAGTAACGGATTATCAATCCTCAAGCACACCTCGACGTTTCAAAATAAACTCAAGACACCATCTCTTTGATCTATAGCGTAATTAACAAATTTAAGCACAGAGCAATGTATAACAACTTAATTAGATCCACTCAAAATTGTCTTAGATCTCGGGTTAAGTAATTGCTCAACAGTTGAAATACCTAAATACTTTAGTCCCTGTTTCTGAATGAATGATTGTAAATAATTTAACAAATTTTCAACAATTAGGGCATAAGGAACTCAGACAGGGACTTTCCCTGCTTTATGAATAAATTTTAACTAATAATGGTATGGCTATTAAAGACGTTTTTGCTGTTGCATTAATGGGTCCAAATCTCCTTCCATTTCACATGACATTGGATGGGCCAATATATAGACGTTTTGTATTTAATTTCTTGCGCTATATTCCAAAGTAATAAAGCTATATCCAATTAATTTAGGGCCGTGATGAGGTCGTTTAATGGTAAAGAGACCTCGGCTGCCATACTATTGTCCACCGCAAATCCATTTAAGCACAATCAACTGTTGATTGAAGCTCGACGTTGTACACACGATGTATATACATAGATGTTATTTTTGTGTCATTTTTTGTTGTACACACAATCTATTCTCTTTTGCATCCTACAGAGAAATGTTCTGACTTATTTTTAAAAGACTCGTAGCAAATAGAGAAAATAGACTGGGGAGCATAAAGAGTATTCATATAGCCGAAAAAAAACTTTTGGCAGTTTTTTTTGTATGAAACCATTTAGATAAGAAAGAGAGATGGATTGGATGAGAATGGAAGTAGAATAGAAAGCTAACCTGTATATAAATAAAATAAATCAAAAATATATAGGTGTGAAACACGCTGCATAACTATCGTAGCTTTTTGTAGTAAAAGATAACCAAAAAAGCATCTACCTCTTTAATAATTTATATAGATTAAAAAATTACATTCCAATACAGAAGGCGTATCAAGTCTACAAAACGTTGTTCTAAAGAAAAAAGTCCACGACTTCACAGAAATTTATTTCATCATTTATTTAATTTGCGAGATCCATATAAATTGCGAAACAAACTCCCCGCATCTGGGGCTTTAGTAAACAAAAAGTAATTAGGGATATTACTAAAATAAATACATTTCACACGTGATGTCTACTTTTGACAACTAAACGACGTGCCTTGTACATGTACAGGCGTAGTAGATAAAAATTCCCTTCTGTTAAGAAGAGATTTCCCATTAGAAAGAGAGTTAGGGCTCAAATGTAGATTGGTATATCTTATATATTTAATAGCCTAAAGGGCACGGTCTGCGAATCGTGAGGTCTTACGTTTGAATCAACCATTAAACTATGGACGTCGACCATCTCCTAACACACGCCTAAGCTTATTTGGAATGGTTAATAAATTAATAGATAGGTGAGTAATGTAGAATAGAAAGCTAACCTGTATATAAATAAAATAAATCAAAAATATATAGGTGTGAAACACGCTGCATAACTATCGTAGCTTTTTGTAGTAAAAGATAACCAAAAAAGCATCTACCTCTTTAATAATTTATATAGATTAAAAAATTACATTCCAATACAGAAGGCGTATCAAGTCTACAAAATGTTGTTCTAAAGAAAAAAGTTCACGGCTTCACAGAAATTTATTTCATCATTTATTTAATTTGCGAGATCCATATAAATTGTGAAACAAACTCCCCGCATCTGGGGCTTTAGTAAACAAAAAGTAATTAGGGATATTACTAAAATAAATACATTTCACACGTGATGTCTACTTTTGACAACTAAACGACGTGCCTTGTACATGTACAGGCGTAGTAGATAAAAATTCCCTTCTGTTAAGAAGAGATTTCCCATTAGAAAGAGAGTTAGGGCTCAAATGTAGATTGGTATATCTTATATATTTAATAGCCTAAAGGGCACGGTCTGCGAATCGTGAGGTCTTACGTTTGAATCAACCATTAAACTATGGACGTCGACCATCTCCTAACACACGCCTAAGCTTATTTGGAATGGTTAATAAATTAATAGATAGGTGAGTAATGTAGAATAGAAAGTATAAGTTATATTCACCTGATTGCCAAAAAAAAGATAAGTAAAAAGTACGTAATCGAGGAATATATATACAGATGTATGGATATGAATGAAGCGAAAGAAGTATTTCGGGATGGTATTATGTGGGGGAGCCACCAAGATACCGTAAAGCAATAAAGATATAGTAGCCATTTTAGTAATATTTGTTGGTAAGAATCATAAAAGCAGAAAGTAATTGGAAAAAGTAAGATCTTCAGACCGTCAGATAGAAAGTTATAAACCCAGCCTCTAGGATCGATCAAGATCAAAATATGTTTACTTTACTGAAAGGAAACATCCATTAGGTTTATTTCCACTCTAGTATCCCTTGAGTATCGTAAAAGTTGACTTATTTACTTAAATAAACTCATGCGGTCTATTTCGCTACCTATTCACTCGGTGACATTTTTTGTAGCTTTCGACCCGTTTTCGTCATGTAGGTACATGTCAAAATTATTTCAATGTCATATATCTATCAATTATCATTATAGTATTATCACTATTTTATATAATTTAAGTACGATGCCTCAGTCGGACACAAAAACCTTTTTCGGTTACAATTAACGCGTGAATAGCCTAATGGTTTAGGGTACGGACTGCGGATCGTAAGATCGAAAGTTCGAATCCATCATTCGACTATTGACGTGAACCATCTTCTAGCACAAGCTTAAGCTTAGTTGGAATGGTTAACAAGATTGTTAGTAATGCTTCTGAAAAAAAAAGGAATATTGATAGCTTTCTTTTTAAAAAAAAAAGTTCTTTATGACTCGTAGACTCTTAATACCGTTTGATACTAAAGAATTACTGACAATTGCATCCATAATTATACACTGACACACAGTTATATCCAGGTCAACTTTGGCGGACGACACAGTGAACCCGAGGCCCCTTTTAATCGCCTTCTACGACAGGCAGGGGATAGTGTGATCCTATTCTACGAGCCCAGAACTTCAGGGCTGAACGAACCTTCTCTTACCCCAACTGTACAAGCGAAGCGCTTATAAAAAATACGTTTCATAATTAATTACACAGCAGAATGCTGCGGCCGTCGATTCATGTGTCTACGTAATACTTAAATGTCCTACGCAAGCATACGTAGAGGCTTATTAAAATCGAAGAGTAAATGGAGTGGAAAATCAGACCTCGTTTATTTGCGTGCGCACGAACGGTCGGTATCGTGTTATTGGTATACTATACAACGATTTTAAGAGAGCGTAATCATCTGTATATCATTGATATGTTCAAGAAACATTCGATAGTTTTAAAGTGTCGATGAATTGTTTCAATATCTTTTCAGTTGACGTACACAGCACGGATCGCTTTTAGTTGTAAAGCGTATGTAGCTGGTAAGTCATACAAGCTGTTTAATGTGGTTTTATTAATAATAAGTCAGACATTAAGCGCTGCTACGCACGGATGGTCTCTATTGTGTCCTGTCGCTGACAGATCCGGGGCACCTCGCTCATTACGGCTGATGGCATTCGCGGAAATTTAAGTGGGTAGGAGCTGCCCAGGCCGAGTCCCACAAATCCCTCCGGGCCCACCCAGGGTACCGGAGGATGGTCTATAAAAAGATTCCCCCGCGTTAACAAAAAAAACGGATGGTCTCTATTAATAGGTTGGGGGAAAAGTCTTTTCACATTATAGTATGTATCAATTTGTAATAAAATCACTGTGGCTATACTATTTATTTTGGGTTGTTTTAGTATCATTTAAAATTTAAATTTTAAAGAACATAATTCCAATTTCAAATTAGGAAAATGTGCGATTTTCATTTGTTTTTCGTACTGTCAAGTTGAGTGAATATAATGTAGAAATACGATACATTTTAAAATTTTACTACAAAAAAGGTGATAATGCAACGAAAGCCACAAAAATTTGCGATGTTTGTGTAGCTAGTGCAGTATCTGTGGAAGTAGCACAAATTTGGTTTAAGCGTTTTCAATCCGGAAATTTTGATGTCAAAGATGCACGTCACTCTTGGCGCCCTATTACGGATAAAATGGATGAAATTTTTGAAAAAGTGGAGCAATAACGGCATACCAGTAGTTACGACGTAGCTGAAGAACTGGGAATTGACCCCGTAACAGTTTTGGCGCATTTGAAAAAAAGTGGGTACACAAAAAGCTGTGTACTCGTTTGTGATTCTTTATTTCGACGTAATGAAACCGAACCATTTTTGAAGAAGCTAATAACTGGTGATGAAAAGTGGATCACGTACGACAAGAACGTGCGAATAAGGTCATGCTAACAATTTTTTTTCAAAAACTCCCAATACCCTTGTTAACCATTCCAAATAAACTTAATCTTTGTGCTAGGGTATAGTTCACCTAAATATTCGAATGAGGGTTTCCGACTACAATTTTTAAGACGAATTAACAAAGTTGGCCAGAGAAACTGGCCTTTACTGCTACACCGGATAGAGAGGTGGCTTAGCTCTTAGGCCGCTTAGCCTGAACCTCTAACCGTCTACGACCTTAGGTTTCGTAGATACACATACCCTTGACCATTAGACTATTGACGCTTCATATGACACGAATTACGGGTTCACAAACGTGCGGTTACTCTTGCCATCAAAAAGAAAAACTCGTTGGGAATACAAAACAGCGTAGTTTTATCTTTATTAAACCAATTTATTCAAACCATACCTGTCACCTTTCTTCTTTTATTTAATTACAAAAGGTGTCTTATTGTCAAATTTGTTTTGCAACGTGATAGCATTTAAGGTAGGATTACTCGTATTTTCCTTTTGAAAACTGATCTCGCTAATTAAAAGCTGAACGAAAGCGAGCATTTGTTATTAACGGTTCAATTCACGTCAGAAAATCTTTCTTGACTACAGGATGTTACGTAAAGTATTGATAAATTTCTAAGCATCTCATTAATTTATACATAAATCACAGTGTTAAATATAAAAGAGCATGGATGACCGTGTGAATCATTGTATTGTTCGTCTAACTCTAGATTAGACACACTCTTTGTGAGTGATTCCTAACCAAGTGACTGGACCATCCTTTTGTTTCAAAATTCTTGAATAGATCAAGAATTCTTCTTCTGTTTGTTCTAACATAGTCTGTTGCAACCCAATAAAATCTGTCTCCTATGTCTAATTTATATATTTGTTGTGCATCAAGCTGCTTTTTATTTGTTTAAATTATAGTAAATATATATGAATATATATATTAGTATATGGTTCTTACTTAGTTTTTTTTAACATCAAATTGGTTTATGTGACGGTGTTACAATTTTTGTTGTTTTAAATGAACGAATAAATGTTTTTACGTGAATATTGCTACTTATTGATTCATCACTAAGCAACTATTTGACATACGTTTTTTATAAATAGTTTATGTAATCAATTGATTTTCTTGACGTTAGACGTCAAACCAAACACTCTTGCTTATTAACGCCATCTACTGAACGACTTATCGCCTTCGAACTTTCTGCATACAAAATTCCATGAAATCGTTGGAGCCGTTTCCGAGATCCAGATAATATATACAAGAATTACTCGTTTAAAGATATTAGATTTAACAGTACCGTAAATCGATTGTGACGGTATATATATATATATAATTTATTTATTCATATTGGAGATATAATTTCCAATACGTGTGTGAAGTCGCCCAAACTCTTTTATTATTTTGCCCCTGTTTCCTTCCCGACTTGCCTTTTTTCCTTTTTGTTTGGGACTAGTAAAAATAAGCGTTTTTGAAGCTATACTCTGTTGCGTCACATAAGAACCACATCTATAAACTATATAAGCTATTTTCAAAGAGGCCTGTGGCTCGAAGCCAACGTAATACGCTATCCCAGGGAACAACTATTTGCAAATACATTTCCTCCAGTTTCCCTTTCATCGACATGCACCGACGACCTTATAATAATAGCCGGAAATGACTGAATAGGAAAAGCGGTGGATTGTATAATACGTATTGTTTTTGGGAAGGCCTAGATAGAATGTCTTTTTTGTTCACGCGGGGAATCTTTTTATAGACCATCCTCCGGTACCCTGGGTGGGCCTGGAGGGATGTGTGGGACTCGGCCTGGGCAGCCCCTACCCACTAAACCTTCCGCGAATGCCATCAGCCGTTATGAGCGGGTGCCCTGAATCTGTCAGCGACAGGACAGCCCAAAAGAGGCTACTCCTATCTCAAAGGCTGGCAACGCACCTGTAGCTCCTTTGATTCTGTGGATGTTCATGGACGTTCGTGATCACTTAAGATCAGGTGAGCCGTAAACTCGTTTGTCAAATTTCCTATAAAAAAATACTACTAAATTTGTTTCCTACTAAAGAAAATTGTATAAGTATTTATAAGTAGATAATCGACTATAATCAGTACGTTTCCCTTCGGTCGCCGAGTGAGAAATATCAAACATACATAACTCACTATTACACGAAAAGAAAATATATGTGAATGACACAAATATTTTACCTTACGAGGCCAAGAACCGCGACCAACCTACTAGGTATTGTACGCACAAGGCCTCCCAACGCCAGTAATAAATAATAACTACGGCAACACAGTTTTCTAATGTATTTCTGCGGTCACCGTTCGAGAAAGCAATCGATATAGATATTATACATTGGAAATGTCGCAGCCTCAACAATATTGCTTATTGCACGGCTTTCTATTAACTTTTCTATTACCCGGAGAAGCCATTTGCAATTTTATGTTGTTAAATGTTAAATTATTGAAATTTAATTTCATACGTATAGTTCCGTAAAAGACCTTGAACAATATACATATAAGAGTTACAATATAGTTAGTAGATAAGCTAATAAACTTATGAAACTTGTAACGTGAAGTGTTTCACGTTTTAAGTTCCATGTTTCACTCATTGGACGAAAATGACTGGGATTAGACGATCGAAAGTCAAAAGATGTTTAATAAATGTAAATAACAAAAATTCGTATAATTGATGACAATTATTATGCAATAAGTTATAGGTTATATTTATTTATTAAATAAAAAAAACAGGAGGCAGACAGACAATATTCTGATTAAAACAGATATTTGTACCACTTGGGATTAGAACTCATGAATTACGGGTTAAAAACATCTACACCTTCTTATAATTAAGGCCCTTGGAAACTTTTCAAATTATCCTTTTTCATAAGAATTAGGTAACAAGCGTACTTTTTCCTAAGTTCTTTCCCATCTGTCACAATTTTTATAATTGAAGTAAATCTTGCCTAAAGACTTTTATATTAACACATTTTAATGTTGACGAATAATTTATGCAAAAACTTTGTCTCCAATATATTTACAATGGAATATATTTTTTTAATTTTACACAAGGGCAAACCGGCATACTCACAAGATATTAGTGATAAAAACCGCTTTTTTTTAAATGACGAACTACACAAATTGACCAGAGAAGCTGGCATTAACTGCTACACCGGATGGAGAGGTGGCATAGATCTTAGGTGGCTTAGCATGAACCTCTATCACTAGTAACTCGACACGAAAGTCCCCCCGGTAAGGGGTAGCCTCGACTTGGCCGGTTAGATTAGATAGCCGCATTCAAAGAGATTTGAAGAAGAAGCCTTTTTTCATAAGACTCCAAGTGGTATCGGTTCCGCTAAAACCGCCCAAAAATAGTTAACCATAGAACGGTCCATACAAAACATGAACTGCCTAAGCTCAAAATAATTAAGTTACACAAAAATATTAAAATGGATATTGAATATATGGTGATATTATAAAAAATCCTTTTAAGTCCTTAAGAGGCTTTTTTTAGAGTAGGTAGAAAAGCTTTCGTTATCCGCTTTTCACCAAGCTTCCTTGTTCCCATAAGTGATGAATCCATCCCAGTGGACGTTCCCATTACCGGCAATTAATTTTTAGCAAGTGAATTTTTGTACTTAAAATATCGAAACGCTTATTCATTCGTAAAAAATGACTAGAATTCGAACTCGAGACCATCAGATCGTAAGTCGACCACCCGTGTAGCCACAAAACTTATAAATTATCTTAATATTCTAGATTTTATCGTTAAGGTTACCGATATATTACAAGGTCGAGGTTGCATTCAACGTATCCCAGGGAAGTTTACCGTCGACGGAATAATATAATTAAGATGAAACCTGTCGACAATCAATATATATTTCTAGATGAAGCTACAGGAAAGTGCAGTAGATCAAGGCGCTGTCCTAAATTGTTTATCGATAACTAATGTACTTTCCATACGATAACTAGGTCAGGGTCGTTATGAATTCTAAATATATAAATTAATAAAAAAAGTGATTACTGAGAAGGGGGCAATCGCTGCCCCCTTCTCGCTTGGAGCTTTTTTTTCCTTTTTTTAACTGACATCAGAAAAAAGGATAACATTTTCAATTCGCCTGTATTGTTTTTTATTAATTCTTTCTAAGCAAGTGCTTGACCACGATTCCACCTGATATAATAGGTAGAACTAACTAACGATAGAAATGCAGTCCTGGTTGGTAAGGAGTAGATTGCACTGCAAGGGTGCTGGGGGAGGGTTGGACCACCTCCCGGGACGTGCTCTTTGAGCATAGTGCAGAGGTGCTCCGGTATGTTCTACTGGAGATCCCGGAGCCCCACACCATGCACCGAGGAAGGGCCACCGGGAGAATTCCCCCCGTTAATAAAAAAAGGTAGGTTATTGAAGGTCCCAAATCGTACTGGTTTGGAATCACCACTGACGACAGTTAGTGCCACAGGTTGATTATTCAGTATGCTAGTTATTTGATGTATAGTTTGAAAAGGTTTAGTTTCAACTAGGTGCCATATTAATTTTGTTAGCATAGAACCTTGTGTTTCAAAGATATGCTAGGTAACTAAAATCGTTATGGAAGATTGATTGTTGGTTGAGATATTGGCAGGTTTATGATAATCTATGACTAGGTAAGTACTTCTTTATGACAACGATAACCTCGTATTATAAAAATGGTACTTCAGAAATAAAACGAGCGCCCGTCCATACTCGTAGTAACGTTTAATGATTGAACCGTTACGTTTATTTTAATAAGAAGTCATTATTTGTTTTTCGATCGATTTTAAAACCTCCTCCTTGGAGGTTCTCAACTCATATACTTTTAATGTTTACCTTTTAACTTTCGACTGGGTGAAAAAATTTGGTGGTTCCATTTTTATTTGAAAGCTTTAGTCCAATTGAGACAATGGCATCCATGACAAAACCATATAAGTTGAATTTGCATTTAGTAAGGAGGAATAAATCGATATTTTAAACCAATTGCGATGATTTATTTTTTTATTAGAAAGGATGTATTTCAGGGGTACTTTAATGAGTGTTTGGATGTATTTCAGGGGTACTTTAATGAGTGTTTGGTTAGGTTCTCATAAATTATATTTAGTAATATTCTTACGAAAATCCAGAAATACAAATAGATTAAGTGGCATAATGTACCCCGGTGGTAGGCCGGGAAAATGCTAGGTAGGAGAAGAAGATTATTTATGTTTATAATACTTACTTTAAAGTTAATGTATAATATAAAAATCCGTTTACAATCTAATCTAATATACAACTTTTGCAAAACGTGCCAAGTATATGCCATATACATATTTATTCGTTCATTTCATTCCGTTCTTTTCAAATACACCTACATCCACTCTTATATTTCCACGAAGTGTTCTAAAGTGAATCAGAACGCCATTTACGTTACGTATTCATATTTATAGTAAATAGTACACGGGAACATTGAATCTCGAATATCTATGAACGCTACGTAATGTGCTACGTATTGCTACAACAGATAAATATGTTATAGTATGTTTGCCTAGAGCGTTCGTGTATATAATTGGGATTTGTGAAGGAATTAAATTTTTTGAGTCGAAATTCTAAATAGGTCTTTACATCGGAGCCTAGCAAAAAAGTTTTTAAATGTTTGTTTTATGCAGTATTTAAAAAAAATTGCTGCATTGACCATCGTACAAAAAAAATAATTTTCTGGCCGAGGATGACCTTATCACTGTCTTCTTACGCGAAATGTTATGACTTTTTCGGTCTATCCGAAGTATAATTACAATAATTCCATGCGTAAAATTTACGTAAATTTAAGAAGACGTATATTTAAAAGTCCGGAGGCGTAACATTGCTTGCTTTACTGACCAAATACCAGGTAACGTTAGTGCTTCTAGAAGAAGTACGTTACAAAATGTTGAACGTAAACACAATTAATTTGAGTAACAAGAATATGAGATGTTCCGTAACCGCTGGAGCTATAGATTTGCATACAAACGAACATTGATGATTTTGTTACTGCTATATACAAAGGCTTCAAATTATACAATCTTTACTAATACTATAAAAGAAGAAAGATTTTATTGTGTGTTTATACTGAATCAATTTAATAATTAACCTTTGAAATTCAAAATTTCAAATAACTTACAATATTTGGTTTGTAAAAAGGAGATTTTTTTGAAAAATTTACACCGAGGCCGAGGATAAAACATTAGGTCGTAGATCGTAGGAATCGACATGGTTCACATTTCACATAGTGAGATGGGATGGTGCACAAGCTTAAGCTTAGTTGGAATGAGTAAAAACAAACACCGACCTTAAATCAAATCAAACCTTCAATGTTATTACGCGGGGACACCCTCTTTGTATTTCCAAATTATCGTAGGATTATAACGAAATCAAACTTAACCAGAACGTCACCAAACATTCATCAAATTACTCTTAAAGTACATCAAATCCAATGATCACTAAATTTAATTCGGACCCCAAGGGCCTTTCAGATAAAAATAGCATCATTCAAATCGGTTCAACCAAAGTTAAGCTCTAACAAATATAAAAAAATACACACGAATTTAGAACCTCCTCCTTTTGAAGCCGGTTGAAAAAGAAATTTGAATTGCATTGATTTCTATTAACAAATAGTCAGTCGGAGCATTTATAAGACATTCTACACTTTAGGTAAAATAAAACAAATAAAATAACTGTAAAAGAGCATTCATTAAACTCAATCAATTTCGGGTCGAAAAGAAACCTTAATAGTTAGCAAATAATGTCAAAGATTTCCTCCTCCTCCTCTTGTAGCTTTCCTCAACGCTGAGGGTCGTGACCGTCAAAGATTTAATCAATGTTTTTGTTACTTTTTGACAAAGCCGACACCATTTGTTTCAAAAATAAAACGTTTGAAATTTAGTTCATAAAAAAATGTTTTATTAAATAAGGAACAAAAAAGTTAAAGTTTATTGTAAATGTACTCTAAGGGATTTCTAAACGGATAATCAATGATTTTAATTTAGAATTATGTGGAACAAACTAAGGCGAAATTGGCCTCAATAGTACAACTCGAACTCCGATGTGGGACATTTAAAGTTTCTTATAATGAGGAACACTCCATTGGACCGATAGAGCCGTGAATTTGCATGCAAATGAGGCCCGAGGCGGCGTCGGCCAGGCCACAACGCGCCACGCTTGTTGTTAGAACGCTTAACGTTATTAAGCGAAAAATCGCGTTAACCTATTTTATAGTCCATTGAAAATTTCATTACAGATTACTTATTATAACATTTATGACAAATTATGTTATAAAAAATAATAAAATATATTTTATTTGATATAAAAATGGAAAGAAGAAAAACTTTATAAGTTTTCAATTTAATTGAATTTGATTAGATTTTTTATTTTGTAAAATAATTTGCTTACCTCTGAATTATACTATAGATTAAGTCCTTTTTGAATTATTTTTTAAAGTGGTCATAAAGAATGTGTCGAGAATGCAGAACGGTAAATTTGAAATGAATCCTAATTCGACCCCACGACCTTACGATTCGTAACCTTAACCATTAGGTATATTTAGTAATGATTCATTAGTTTATATATAGTTTATCTATAATATGTATTTCTGTATGCTATCGTACTGATTTTTTCAGGTTGCCTGGGAGAAATCGCTCGATCGATAAGGTTGTACTATAAATTGTAAAATGTACCAAGTTCTGCAATCTTGTTTGATTTACGTGTACAATGAATATCTATCTACAATAACAAAATATTGTCCAAAAGAACCATTCGTTTGATAATAGTACCAATTCAATAATTTATACGCTAACACCACAAGGAAGTTTTAGTCACGGCCAAGATATGCGTAAGTATTCAAATCCTTTTAAAATGCAACAGGTTATCCGGAATAAACCATTAGAGTTGAAAATGCTCAGGTGATCTTCCATGTGACGTTCAACATCTTGTTAAGATAAACGAGTGGCTATAAAACTCGTCGGAGACTTATGTTCGGGTCGTCTGTCCCAGATTTAACGACGTGATTATCGTACGTTTATATCGACTTCGGGGCGTCGTGGCAGGTCGGGGTTAACATAAATATCTGTTGCTTCATATTCTTAGAACTACATAATTTAAGTATTTTCATTTTTATACTATAATTCAGAGTATTCATTAAATATAAATAAAATAATGTTACGATTTTTTTTTTTTAAAAAGAAAGCTAGCAATATTTCTTTTTTTTTCAGAAATATTACTAACAATCTCGTTAACCATTCCAACTAAGCTTAAGCTTGTGCTAGGACATGGTTCACGGCAATAGTCCAATGGTGGATTCGAACCTACGACCTTACGATTCGCAGGCCGTACCCTAAACCATTAGGCTATTGACGCTTCAAAATTACATGCCACTTTAAAAAAAAAATCACAAATAATTTTTAGTAGTAGTCGCCACTGCGGCGCCTAAAGCTCTATATCTCTGTCTATCCCGTACTACCTACATTCATCGGGATCCGCATATGTCTTTGGAGACATCTCTGCATCTTTTACATGGACTGTCTTGTTTACTTTTTCTTTCTAATGGCACCCACTCTGTTAAACGTTTTGTCCATCTATTGTTACACATCCTACATACATGTCCTGCACAGTGCCATTTGAGTAGCCTTCTTTATTGTGCTTCTACAATTTTTGTTTTGTTTCTGATGGTCTCGTTACTAATTTTATTCTTTTTAATTCTGACCATACTTGTTTCCATGTTACGCTGACAGATTGAAATTTTTTCTTCATCTTCTTTCCTCAACTTCATCAAATATGATACATAGAAAAAATTATATATTAATATTATATATTTTTTATTTATAAAGATTGTTAACAAATATTAATACTTTTCTTTTAAAACATTCTCCTCAATCTTTTTCTACCGCTGATGACGGTTGCCAGTCAGTTCATTAATTTTCTATCGGTCTGTTGCCAATGTAAAGGGCAATACTGGCAATTCCCGTCTCTGATGTTACACAGCCATGATCCGTCTACATCTAACATTTCTTTTTTACCCATTAAGATGAGGCGAAGAAGGTCATATTACGTGCCTAAACACGTGACCCGTTTACCGTTTTCCCATCTTGACCATCTGCTATAGTACTCGGCATTAACAATTAAAAATTTCTTTTAAAAATTCGACCAGTGATTAACACTAAACACGTGATGAATTTAAACTAATCTACCATTAGTATTGCGTCACACAACGAGCACAACGAGTAATTACATATGTTCTAGAGATCCGCCCGCGCTTAACTTCGTCTTATTTTACCTGATAATTGATTTATCAAGTGAATGTAAATGATAGAACATGTCAATTGAATGCGACAAATTTGTAATAGAATATATTTTAAAAAGGTTACAGATGAGTAATCAACAATCTATATAAGATCTGTAACCTTTTATATAAAAAATCTCTCTATTACTATACTTTACCCTCTAATACTACAGGTTGTTGATAGCTCATCTGTAACCATAGCATTTAAGCGATAATGACTCGTCGTACAATATTTAAAACTAAGCTCCTATTCACTAGAACATCATCATACAATTAATCATTATCAATCAACGTGTGGTTTCACGATGTAGGCTCTAAGAACGGATTTTGCGCAAACCCTGTCCAAAATTAATTTTTCACTATCTTTATAAATATGTATTATATCCAGTGTCTGAACCTTATGATATAATTAGGGCTATCCGTGTGAAGTCGAGACTGGACGCCTAGTATTTTATAACGTAAAACCATATAAAAATCTATATGGAGCCAGCCAAATGTCATCCGTGTTAGTCGAGCGCTGTTCTTTTATCAAACATCTTCATTGAATTCGGGAGCAAACGCTGAGTCTTGTAAAACGCAGTAAGAAATAAAAAAAATGTAGGATTTCCCCAACATTATGATTAAACTATTAGCTACCCTAAATAAAAGCAATGAAAATAGGAAATAAATTCCTGTGACAAAAAAAAAAAATATTTGCAAATGTGTAATCATTGTTTTTGTCTTATAATATTTTTGGTCAGTCTAGATGATTATTTCCCTATACTAGTGGTCATCTTATAGTCGAAATTTGACTTTAACTAAACATAGGATGCATTGAAATCATCATTTATATATTAACTATCTGTCAGTAATTATTTGTTATAATTAATTAACCGTTGCCAAGCAACCGTTTGTAAATGTATCAATTTATTACATTTTGTTTTAAAAAAATTTTAGCATTCTGCACTCCTTTTCTATGTTAACTACAAATATGGGAAATTTTATTCTCATTCATTCGATATATATATATATAATTTGGCTTCTCGAGTTCCTTGTAATACAGCGCCAGTGGTAGGTAATTGACTAATCTTATTGAATGATAATCTGATCGTTAGATCAAGGGCACGTATGTACGTATCATTCTTTGACGAGACTCATATTACGTAGCCTGAGGTAAGAAATTTGTATTATCATTTGTTCTAATTTTTGAACCTTATTTCCTCAGCTTAGTAAATGCCTATTCACTCTTCTCTTGAAAATACCCACATTGTAATCGGAGGGAAAGACAGACGCGGGCAAATTATTCCACTTTTTTGCTGTACGAATAGCATTAGCCGGTTAAATGCTTCTTAGCTTTTACTTTTGATTGTACCTATTAAGCACTAAAATAGATGTATGTGAGCAATAAAGAGTCTATCTATCTACCTAATTTTATTGTTTATAAATCCACTTTTCTCATATCCCTTTTCATCATCATCATCATCTCAGCCGTAAGACATCCACTGCTGGACATAGGCCTCCCCCAACGATCTCCAAAAGGACCGGTTGTAAGCGGCCTCCAGCTGCGCCCTGCGACCTTTATGAGGTCGTCAGACCACCTTGCGGGTGGACGTTCCACACTGCGCTTGCTGGTCCGTGGTCTCCAATCGAGAACTTTTCGGCCCCATCGACCATCTGTTCTACGCGCTATGTGCCCTGCCCATTGCCACTTCAACTTGCTTATCCGGCGAGCTATGTCGGTTACCTTCGTTCGTCTACGGATCTCCTCATTCCTGATTTGATCTCGTAGAGATACTCCGAGCATAGCCCTCTCCATAGCTCGTAATATCATTGTCATAATCTTTTAGCTAAGTCTTTGATTTTAATAAAGAGAAATGTATCGCTTCTACAACACAGAAAATTTCTAAGTACGTCGTTACAGCTCTTAATGAATAATGGCAAGATCGCTGTCGGTCCGCAGGGCTGTAGAATTTACATATAAACGAGCGCAGTTGTGTTCTCCTAACCGCAACATCTCTAAAGACAATTTAACGTACGCATGGAGTACTATTTTAATGTGTACAGTAATGACCTAACCAAATCTATGTATATACGAACAAATGTATCGTCTTTCATCGCTATGTATTAAGCGTACAATTCACAGTTAATGACTTACATAAGTGATAATATTACATCTATAGTGCCATAAGGAAATGAACATAAAATGGTTCGTGTCTTATTCGAGCGAAACAAATAAGGTCCATGGTGTTAGTCTAATTTTCTTTTCTGTTATTTATAGCGAGATACTATGAGCTCATTTGGCTTGTTTGTAAAATAAAACCTAGTAAACATTGAGGTATCATTAATGTCAAACAGTATTATGCAAACCACTACAAAACGGCAAAGCCCACATGCTCCGTATTTATCAGCGCTACAATGTGATCAAAGCTTCAAGAATTTGATATCGAAATTAAACTTATATTAAAATAAGTTATATTTTAATGTTCCTGTTAATATAACTATTTGGATTTTTATTTTGTGAAAGTATAAAAAAGTATCAAAAATTGCGATAAAAAATTGAGATGAAAGAGACGGAGATGAAAAACGATCAGGATGCGCCTTAACCCTAAAAGCTATGTTTAAGCGGCTTAAAACTATACATAGCAGCAACAAGCTGCTATCAATACAAACACAAACACTCACGGCGGAGCGGGAAGCATAGATCACGGACACAAACCGAACCAATACGATACCTTTAATTCCTAGCCTTTTAAAAATCTGTGTATCTAACGTGTAGAGCCTCGTAGCCTCGTGGCCTCGTGGCTACGTAGCATATTGCTCGTCCGTAGCTGCCGTGTCATGGAGACTTACTGCGAATAAATTTATTTCGTATCTTAGCGTATACGTTCTGTATTTCGATAGGGTCACTATAATAAATGAAATACAATATCATCTGCTTTTGACATTTGTTTATAATTTTTAAGTAATAAGTTCATACCTTCCTTCTTTTTATTCAGTTTTACTATGATAGGTCCATATTTAGACAAAAAGTTGACTTAAAATGTTCAAACAAATAGTAGGTAATCATTTTGATAGATGATTTAGCTAAGTTAATTCCCCTGAAATTGCTCTACTATTCAAATAAATTAGGGCATTTAACCGTCAGACCTGGAGGCGATAAACAAAAAATATTCATCTCGTTCTGTTACAAATGTCGCCTATTCCAGTGAGACCTGATGGAAAATATGCCTTTGTCCTATTCAGAGTCTCAAATAAATTGTTTAAATTATAACTATTACGTTATTCTTCATGAATAACCCTTTAATCCCCTAAGGAAGGTAGGCTAACGCTTACATTAACGAAAGTGATTTTCCATTTTTTATCATGTAACCACTATCGATGGTTTTTTTTGACAAAATACACAGATTAGCCAGAGAAGCTGACCTAGACTGATTCACTGAGAGATGGCATAGCTCTTAGGTCGCTTTGCCTGAACCTCTATCGTTAGTAACTCAGCACAAGGGTCCCCCCAGTGAGGGGCAACCTCGGCTCGGACGGTTACTATGTTACGCGTTAGCATTCCGATTCAAGGATGCCCGAGAGGGACGAATCATGACTCGGTCGGCTGCTATTTCACGGATAATCGATGGCTCATGAATCATTATTATACAGCAAGTTATAAGTTTAAGCAGATCCACAAACTTATCTTTGATTTTCATAATCCTATATATTCATGTAGAGTCTCATCATATTACTAGCTGTGCCCGCGACTTCATCCGCGTTGAATTTAACAGAATGTTATTTAGTTTATTTAGGATTTAGGCGCGAACGTATATTTAAAATAATAAGGTATGATACCGTATTTGTGTAATTAACTTTCTAATAACCGCTTTATAATTTCCCAATTTTAAAGTGTTAATATGGATATAGTATGGTTTCCTTAAGATATGTCCATTCAGTCTGCTATCGCGGACCACCATTTGTACCTGGAATATGACGATGGGCCCGCCACATAAATGGGAACATAATTTGATAAAATGTGAAACAGACAAACAGAAATCAGTCTATATTCACCTCGCTAGGGTCAATACGAAAGGAGAACTATGTAATCTATATTTATATTTTAAATTCCACTATCTTATATGATCTCGCACAAACACCTACGAACGGGATTGTGAGTCCCCAATCTATTACGACGAGTTACGTCGCTACCGGTGCACGTAGTTTATTTCTAATTAATTAATTCTTGAGATTAAATTCCACTACAGTCGTTGAGAAAACCTTATATCGTAGAGGTACTTGCTGTAAAGTTGAATCCTAGCTTAGCTAACATTGATAGGGTATTAATTTAAGCAAAAAGAAATAAAATAAAATCATTAACAATATACTGAAAATATAACTGGAGTAATTAAGCAGGGCTCTGCTCATTACGAAGTAGGGCGTATTCAGTCCGCTCGCTCTTGTTCTAAATTTGTATGTAAATGAACAACGCTGATTACATTACGGCCACAACGCTATAGGCTTATTGTCTTTATGCTTTTTTTTTAAATTGAAATCCAACATTTCCTAATTTCTAATATGAATGACTAATAAACATAAATATCTTATATCGTGTTTGAAGTAACACTTTAGTACGCTCTCTTGATTCTAAAGATGTTCAGAGTTACCTACCCCCTACTTCATACGCATACCTACACATACACTAACACGCAAACTTCAACACACGTAACCTTGTACACACAAACACATTCACGCATTCACACTCGTTCAAACGGAATTACATAATATACGTTTTTAATTTAAGTAAATTTGGAATTTTGTAGTAAATTGTTAGGAGATGAGCGTTAATAGCTGTGACACATTTCTTACTACTGCGGCTACTGTCGAACTAGTTTGTACCTATTTGAATTTTTGATTTGAAATAAAAATTATTATATTATTTGGGAGTAAGCTGGTGAATGTGTTACGATACGTGTGATCGGGTGTAGCGAATGTAAGTTGAGAGGGAGATATAAAGTAGTGAAGAAAGAAAGAGAGAGCGTCACGTTTCATATATCTAAGACACAGTGCACCAAGAGTGCACCTTCCTTCTTGATCATTCCTGTATACATACGATACATACGTATAAATAAGGAAGAAGCTAAAAAAATTTCAGTCGTATGATCTAATTCACACTCGTTTTTTATAGAAAAAGAGGCAAACGAATTTATAGCTCGCCTGATCTTAATTGATCACCGTCGCATGAGTATCCACTACGCCAAAAGAGTTGTAGGTATGCTGCCTGGCCTTTGAGAATAGAGTTCGTTCAATCTCAACCACCAAGGTCGTGTCGATGTTATTTGAAGTTCTGCCGTATGTGTTCCGTATGTAATGATGCTGAACAATTCTACAGCGCACTCCCCATGGTAAATGCGATAGAGGATGCAAAGAGCCCGACATCTCATCGCAGAGTCAGAAGGTCAAATCGATCGGCAAGAACCTGACCATCATACAATTTTTCATTTCGTGTTATAATACTAAATCAACGATTTTTCTATTTCAACTCATGCTAATCATATGTGAAAACTTATTATCTGTTTTTGACTCATTTGTAAACTACAAATCAATAACATTATACAGCTTAAGTAAACAGCTGAATTGTCCTAATGATATTATAAATACAGTTCTATAAGAACTTTTGAATTGTAAACTTATATAAACGAACGTTCTCGCAAAAAGCTCTGAAGTCCATGTAACCACAGCTCTATGAAAGAGAGATTTAATAAAAGGGATGAAACTAATTATTCATAACTGTTGCTCTTTGTGAGAAGTTGTTTATCTTCTACCCTTTCGAACTCGCTTTATATGATAGTTAGTATAAAATGTACTTGTTGGCTAGGAATTGCGTCAGTCGGTATGTTGTATGTATATATATTGAATGTTTTTTTTATTAATTATAAATAAATTCTTTGATACAAGAAATCAAAAAAAGTTTTCACGTTGATTGAACTCGAGTGATGTAGACAGAGGTAACAATCGCTTTTTGCCATTACTCAAAAGTATTGAACTGAATATTTTAAATAAAACATATTTATTATATTAAATATTTAATTTAATATAGTTGGCAAGAATGTGAAAGAAAGTGGTAGCTTAGAATCCGGGCGGTAGGCTCAAGTTGCATAGTACGTTAGCAACCGTACTATGCAACTTGAACCGTTCGTTTTCGATCAGAGTTCGATCCCCGATGCCAGCACCAGTAAATTTGTTGTTGCAATTTTATGTGCTGATTTACCATGCGTTCGGTGATGAAAGAAAACATCGTGAGGAAACCTACATGTCTTAGAAAATTTTCTAAGGCATGTGAAGTCTGCCAATCCGCATTAGTGCCGCGTGGCGGACTATGCCCTTATACTCTCTTTACAGAGAAGTCCTATGTCAGTCCTACGTCAGATTTTAAGTCAAACATAGCCATAGTTTTAATGTGTTATTTCTATTTACGTATTTCTACGTACGTACCTGTCATTCATATGCGATCTTCAACACGATGTGAAACGATACACCTGAAAAGAGAAATATAATTTAAAAATAGCCATAATTAAGCTAGATAACTAAAAGTCTAACTCTATCTAAGCGTACGTACTAATCGTACCTGCCCTCACTAATTATGTATTAATTAGTCGTCATTACAATTACACAGGTACAAACGCAACGTTTTTTTAGTGGGATAGACATCAATGTCTGCTTTTGTCACAGAGATGCCGAAACTTCAAAGACGGTAGGCATAGTACGATGTAGACGCCAACGATCTAACTTATGTAAGTTTTTAACGTTTATTTTAATTTCGAGAGGCACCTAAAAATTTACCTATATATATATATATATATTTTTATACAACAATAAGAGAATAGTGAGACTTTAACCAACGTTCTTAGTGACAAATTTCCTAATTCCAACGACATATAGATCGAAAAATAAAATCAAAAAATTTAGATTCGTAGATCTCACGCCGATTTTTAAGGCATTATTCCTATCAGCGAAGATAATCTAGGTTCAGTTATTTCACTTTTCTTAAAATCACGTATGTGTTAAACTTAGCAATGCGTCGTCCTCGTTCCCGGTTTCATATTCGTGAAACAGAAGTGTCCTAACAATCTCGTCGACGAGGGTGATAAAGTTATTCGCAACACCGCTACGCCGCGGGCGAATTCTGCCCAATTCGTGTAACAGCTATTATTTATACGTAGAACAAAAAACACTGATGCGATGGTTTACTATTTCAGTGAATTTTTTTACACGAATTTTCAACCAATTTCACTTTTTATTGAGCTTGACTAGGAAATTTGAATAGCTCTTATTTAATTTTTTCTTATTGTTGTCCTTTTGCTGGTAGTCTTCTCAAGTACATACTCGTTGTATATTCGCGGTACTAAGTACCTACGCGCCCGTTCATTGAAATCGGTTTTGTTTTACTCATGAATATACTTGTAACCATGCTGATGTAGACAGTTTTCGCTATTCGATTATGGAATATAAAAGAAAAAGATAAATAAAAAGAAAAATAAAATTAGAACACTGCTACTCATAAATCTTCGTAGACAGAATTTTACAATCAGAAATTACAATTACAATACAAAAAAATACAAATTAGTGTACAGTCTACGAAACGTTAGGTAGTAGGTTCCCATCCACCATTCGACTATTGACGTGAACCATTTCCTTTTTTTTTTTTGTTAAATGGGAGGAAATCTTCAAAAGATACCCCGCCTTCTGGGGAAGGCGGCGGTTATGTGGGGTTTTACCCACTAAAACCTCCCAGTGGCCCTTTCTTCGGTGCATGACGAGGGGCTCCGGGATCTCCAGGGGAACGCACCGGAGCCCCTCTGCACTGTGCTCAAGGAGAGCACGTCCTGGGGAGGTTACTCCTCTCCCCCTGTGCCCTCATAGTGCAAGGCTACACGGGCCAGCCGATGTCACCTTCTTCCCGGGTCCACCTTAGCGGACGACAAAGGCCCCCACCCTTGTCGCCCAGTGAACCCGAGGCCCCTTTTAGTCGCCTTATACGACAGGCAGGTGATACCGTAGTCTTATTCTTGAGAGCCCAGAACTACAGGGCTGGAGTGAACCATTTCCTAGCACAAGCTTAAGCTTAGTTGGAATGATTAACAAGAATGTTAGTAATATTTCTGAAAGGAAAAGGAAAAAAATCTGTGTAAGTTGTTGAGAGCATCAAGCGAAGCAACAGATTGCTACTTATTCTAACCGAATAATTCTCCCAATCGAAGTAAATGTACCATAATCGCATCATAAAATTTGAGACAGTGGAGCCAGCTGTTCACTTTCTTCTTATTTTATCGCTACCAGCTAGCACTGGGTGGATTTATTACCTGTTTTTATGACGATATATATATCCGTCAACATTTTATGTCTGATCATGAAGTGAAAACGTGTACTGATGTTAACTTTTAGCAAATGATAATTGTGTGTTGCACTCTTTTTTTCTTCACGTATAAATTTAAATTTGACTATAAAATTATTATAATCTTACATTATCTCGTAAAATTTGATACGCAATATAAAATAACATCGTTGACACTTAGAAATTTCTCGCGTTAAATATCTTCTATCTTTTGATTCAGTAAACTTCACCGAATTTCTATTTCACAATTCACTAAAATTTTCGATGCTCTTCAGCCATTCTAACCTTTTTCCATCTCTCTCTGCTACTTGTGCTGGAAATATTCTTATCTTTATCATCAAGTCAGCCTCAGTTACTCATTATCTCCTTCTTTTTTTAAAATAAGAAAAGAAAGTATATCAGAAGTCTACAAAACAAGCATATTTCAAATCTCCATTTACTTCATTTTATTTTCATTATTTTAAGAAAAATGTAGTAAAGGGGGTAAACAAAGCGGGTCACATAATATAACCACATACCGCAAATTAAATTTAATGAAGCTTTTGCAAAAACTGACAAAGTTCGTTCAACCGTACCTCTGGAAACGGGTAAAGATAGAGACTCATAATATTAATTACATTTACATTGTTCTTAGTACGCGGGACCTCTGTTTCTGACCCCTCCAACATTGTGTATCAACGCTTTATTTATGTTTAGTTAGTTTTACTGAATACAAGAAACAAAAACTCACATCTTGATGCGTAAAACAGGCCAACATACCAATATACACTTGTGAGCAAAAAAAAAGAGTTGGTGAAGAAAGTTTGAATATCTCGTAAGATAAAAACGCTAGCTAACTGAAATAAATTGTGCATCATACACAATTAAATATCTTTAAAATAAAATAAGTTATTTTTATTTTATTTTAATTTGTGTTAAATATTAAATATTATTAACGTTCTGTTAACTAAATAAGCTTAGGCTTGTGTTAGGAAATGGCTCATGTAACTAGTCGAATGGTTTGAACTCGATTGGCAGACTGTACCCTAGACCATTAGGCTATTGACGTCTCCACTTTTTAGGTTTTAGAACTTCGATATATATATATATATATATATATATATATATATATATATATATATATATATATATCCGTCAACATTTTATGTCTGATCATGAAGTGAAAACGTGTACTGATGTTAACTTTTAGCAAATGATAATTGTGTGTTGCACTCTTTTTTCTTCACGTATAAATTTAAATTTGACTATAAAATTATTATAATCTTACATTATCTCGTAAAATTTGATACGCAATTATAAAATAACATCGTTGACACTTAGAAATTTCTCGCGTTAAATATCTTTAAAATAAAATAAGTTATTTTTATTTTATTTTAATTTGTGTTAAATATTAAATATTATTAACGTTCTGTTAACTAAATAAGCTTAGGCTTGTGTTAGGAAATGGCTCATGTAACTAGTCGAATGGTTTGAACTCGATTGGCAGACTGTACCCTAGACCATTAGGCTATTGACGTCTCCACTTTTTAGGTTTTAGAACTTCGATATATATATATATATATATATATATATATATATATATATATATCCGTCAACATTTTATGTCTGATCATGAAGTGAAAACGTGTACTGATGTTAACTTTTAGCAAATGATAATTGTGTGTTGCACTCTTTTTTCTTCACGTATAAATTTAAATTTGACTATAAAATTATTATAATCTTACATTATCTCGTAAAATTTGATACGCAATATAAAATAACATCGTTGACACTTAGAAATTTCTCGCGTTAAATATCTTCTACCTTTTGATTCAGTAAACTTCACCGAATTTCTATTTTACAATTCACTAAAATTTTCGAGGCTCTTCAGTCATTCTAACCTTTTTCCATCTCTCTGCTACTAATACTGCTGGAAATATTCTTATCTTTATCATCAAGTCAGCCTCAGTTACTCATTATATCCTTCTTTTTTTTTAAATAAGAAAAGAAAGTATATCAGAAGTCTACAAAACAAGCATATTTCAAATCTCCATTTACTTCATTTTATTTTCATTATTTTAAGAAAAATGTAGTAAAAGGGGTAAACAAAGCGGGTCACAATATAACCACATACCGCAAATTAAATTTAATGAAGCTTTTGCAAAAACTGACAAAGTTCGTTCAACCGTACCTCTCGAAACGGGTAAAGATAGAGACTTAATTTTAATTACATTTACATTGTTCTTAGTACGCTGGACCTCTGTTTCTGACCCCTGCAACATTGTGTATCAACGCTTTATTTATGTTTAGTTAGTTTTACTGAATACAAGAAACAAAACTCACATCTTGATGGGTAAAACAGACCACCATACTAATATACACTCGTGAGCAAAAAAAAGAGTCGGTGAAGAAACTTTGAATATCTCGTAAGATAAAAACGCTAGCTAACTGAAATAAATTGTGCATCATTCACAATTAAATATCTTTAAAATAAAATAAGTTATTTTTATTAATTTACGTTTCTAAGTATAATTTGTGTTAAATATTAACATTTTTTTTTCACAAATATTATTAACGTACTGTTAACTAAATAAGCTTAGGCTTGTGTTAGGACATGGCTCATGTAACTAGTCGAATGGTTTGAACCCGATTGTCAGACTGTACCCTAAACCATTAGGCTATTGACGTCTCCACTTTTTAGGTTTTAGAACTTCGAACTATATATATATATAATAAACAGCTTAATACACGTGATCGTCACCGACTCGCTAGCTCATTATTTTTTGTAGCTATAACGCTGATAATATGGAGTATAATAGGTTGGGGAAAACGTTTCTTCCCATTTTTTAAAAATTCAAAACATATTTTATTATAGTTTATTTTTATTTAATTAAAGTATGAAGGTAACAGGAATTTTGGGAATTTTGATCAGTGCGAAAACAAATGAAAATCACACATTTTCCTATTTTGAATTTGGAATTACGTGCTTTAAAGTTTTAACTTTCAATGATACCAAAACCAGCCAGATACAAATAGTATTAGCAAAGAGATTTTATTACAAGTTCATACATACTATAATGCGAAAAGACTTTTTCCCCAACCTATTATTCTCTTTGACATAGATATATAGATTCTTTATTGCTCACATTTCATTAAATAAGTACAATTAATTGTAATCAAACCTAAGCTTACCCTAAAAGGGGCAATGGCGGCGTTATCGCTATAAGCGATCTCTTCCAGGCAACCCTGCTACCAGACCGGACCAGAGGGATAAAATAAATAAATGAATACCCTTCTATAAGAAAAGTCAAAAATAAACAAATACCAACAAGAACTGTTTATAATAAGGACAGAGCTCTATTTATACTGGATATAAATAAGCAGTTCATATAAAAATATTAACTTATAAAACATAACATTATACATAAATTTATTTATATACATTTACACGACTATGTTAATAAGAAGGTTAAGCTGGTTAGCAAGTGACAGTCACTTAGTCAGCTAACCTCTCGAATATAACTTGGTAGACCATTCCACAGGTGCGAAGCCTTCACAGCGGAAGAAGCAAGATTGAAGAAGAAGTAGATTGCCTAATATATTTTTTTATATTATTACATTCCTTACGAATGGTTTTCTGTTAATTTGAAAACAGAAGATATGTTTCAAATAATATTATCCTTTTTTAGTAAATTACCTTTGTGACCTTCGGCTTTCACACAATATAAAATAATATACATTTAAATATTCTCAATTTATGAATTCGAAAAAAATGCTTGACCCTAAACCTGCGTAGGTTTACCTTAAATTTAACGAGGGCAACTTTTCACGAACTCATTCTTTGTACAGAAAACCCTTAACTGTTAAGTCTTAAATCGTTCTTTTCATTTATTATTGGGAACAAAGACCAACTTCTACGGGTCGCGAAATGTTTTAAACAAAGCCCTTAACGTTTTGATGCTACCAGCTTAATATTTAAAAACTTCGAACGTCAATATTTCATCAGAGGGATTAAATATAAGTACGGGTACAAGCATTTTTAATATTGAATTTTGATCTTAGCTTCTAACGATATGCTGGCTTACTGTAGGAAATCGATCAAGCCCTGCAAGCCCAGCCCTGTAATTCTGGGCTCTCAAGAATAAGACTTTGGTATCCTCTGCCTGTCGTAAAAGGCGACTAAAAGGGGCCTCGGGTTCACTGGGCGACAAGAAACCCCACCCATGACGCCCGCCAAGGTGGACCCGGGAAGAAGGTGACATCGGCTGGGCCGTGTTGCCTTGCACTGCGAGGGCACAGGGAGGGAGGGAGTAACCTCCCCATAGCAGCATAGTATAGAGGGGCTCCGGTGCGTTCCTCTGGAGATCCCGGAGCCCCTCACTATGCACCGAGGAAGGGTCACCGGGAGGTTATAAAGGTTCAAACCCCACATAACCGCCGCCTTCCCCCAGAAGGCGGGGTATCTTTTTGAAGATTTCCTCTCCGTTATCAAACAAAAAAAAAGGAAATCGATCAAAAAACAAAGGAAATCGTCCCTCGCCATGCACCGACGAAGGGCCACCGGGGTTTTAGTGAGTAACCTCACATAACCTCGTCTTCCTAACTAATCTTATCTAAGTATCGTGTTAAACGATTTTCCCCCGTCAACAAAAAAACAAGGATACCGATCCAAAATTTAGTCGAGTTTGATTTTAATTAAAAAATATAAGTAAATAAATAATCAAAAAAATCTATTGAAAAAAAAAAACGTCACTTGGGTAGAATTTGGTGGGCATTTTAAGTACAAAACCACCCATTCGTTATGATTTGTATGTACAATGATTCGTATACCTTGTGGAATATCTTTGTATACCAGGACAACATAAACAAGAGCTTGTGAGTAATAGCTCAATGGTAGAATATATGTTGGAATATATTAGAATACACGTCATCTGGGAATGTTTGCAACATGCCCTCGAGGTGAAATCGAAACGGATCAACATTCAATTTACTATTACACAGACATATCCAGTATAGCGTACTGTTTGTAAATTTATGTTTGCTAAGACTATAAACCAACGGTTTGGTACATAATAGTATATACTTTAATACACACTAAATAAACTAACACATCCTATGACTTGCGAGGTTAAAATATTTTATAGCTTCCACTTTTTACCAAGCCTATTACGTACTGGATGTGATGGGGTTTAAGACAGTTTTTTTAGGTACTTCCTGAAGGGTTCTCGGCTTGTCGTGTCGGCTCAGTAACCGTGGGAAGCTGAATCAAAGAAGAACCTACATACCTACCTACATGAGAGGTACAGCTGGCCCAGGCGGCAGTATCCGGCTGCGCGAACTCGTTTTTCTCGGTACTCGAGTACGGGTTAGGTATTTTCCCACAAGTAAAAAAAAGTTTTTTTAGGTAAGAAATAAGTCAATCGCCTTTCGTGTTCGGATCGCCAGAATGCTACGAAAGTATATTTAATTCACAGTAAACACTTAGTGTGCAGTTTACTTTACCCAGTTTTAATTAATATACACTTATGTACAGATTATACCGTTATTAAAACAGTATTAATAAAAGGCCGAATTTTCACTGTAAATTTAAAGCAAAATTTAATTTGATTAATTAAAATATAGACTGCATCGAAAATATGTGGAGTGCTTTCGGTACGACCGTCGGTAACCACATTGGGGTTATCTGATTTTTGATATTGATTTTACATACAAATATATTTCACGTAACAGAAGCTACTCGTATTGCAGATTCGAAATTACAGCATTACATGTTACTGAGCTTCTTCATCTTACATAGAAAGACAGATAGATAAATCCTTTATAGCATCAAAGTCTATATACAAAGGTGAAATTAATTCTATTTAGCATTTTCTTCCAGCTTACATTTAGTGGTTAAGAGCAGAATAAGGGTAATGCCGTTGAAAATAGCGTTTTAAAAATATTATATAGATAAATAACTATAAATATACATAGAATACAAAAATGTGTATACCAGTTTGTAATTTTTCATTGTTTGAGTAGAAAGTATTCAGATACACGCGATTTAAAGACGTTGACAAAGCCTCCCTAATCTCAATGGGACTATACCATAGGTTTATAGCTGTACAGGTAAAAAAATTGCCATATCATACGTAATGAAGAGACGAATTTAAATAAATATAGATTTTACATAAGCCTTATAACCGTAGTGAGGAAGACAGCTTTCACAATCCACTTTTCACCAAGCTTTGTAAGTCTCATATGTTACACATGGTAGCCGAACAACAGTCACAAATTAAATCAAATGATATTTACGTAACGTGTCATAAAAATTAATCATTGTCTTAGGTTCGAACACGTTAAGGTCATAAACTCTAATGTTCGGATATTTTCCTAACACCTACACAAATTTTGTATTATGTTAGCTAGCAACAAATGGCACCCTGCGATTGTTATGCATAATAACTACTTCCAATGATATCTCAGTGATTTACCTGAACCTTATTGTAACTTTAATTCATAATTAATAATTTAGTTGTTCATCACATTAACTTGGCATTGTAAATAATAACTTAACTTCATTAGTTCGTAATCTATTTTTTTGTAAAAAGATGGCGAGGACGCGCAGTTGTCACGGCATTCGTTAAAATAACACTTTGTACAACGTTACGCCGTCTCAATAAAGCGACTGTAGTAGTTTTTGGACTATTTATTCCACAAAACCTTAAAATTATTACCTCAGAGGAGCGAGGAAGTTGGTGGCTACGGCCATACAACATTGATGACTTTCTTTTTGCTTCATGCGACCAATATGTGTGTGCGTAGTTTAGGTTATGATGGGGCTGACATGCCCAAAAGGGCAAAAGTCCTGAATAAATAAAGAAAAATAAAAGTTATTACAATTATTACTCTCACCTCTCTTAAAAATACTCGTCACACGTGACGTAAATAACGATGCGATTACCCCAACGCTTTCATGTGGGTGAATATTTGAACAAACGAAGTGTGAAAAGATACCCCCCCTTACTTAACGTGAAAGCTGAAATTGGTCAGCTTGTTATTAACACATAAAAGCGTTTGTGTGAGTTTACCGCAGGGTATGACGTCAAATACTTTAGGCAACGTTAAGGGGAAATTAAACTTTGTTTATGCTAATATTCTATGTATAAGTTGTACATTTAAATAATGCCGCCTTAAGGACTTCAGCGGAGAATGGAAGTTTTCATACGTGATGGCAATAATAAATTACTGTTGTATAATAAGACAAAATATACATTCAATAAAGTTCAATTTCAATTGACTTCAATAAGAACATGGTTCTCAATTCGCCTGTATGTTTTGTTTATGTTACCTCATAACTTTCGACTTTGTGAACCCATTTTGATGTATTTTTTTTCTATTTGAAAGCTAGAGTTTTCAGTGTATTAGCGATTTGTGGTTCCAATTTCTTACAATGGCATTCATGAGAAAACAAAAATTAAGAAAGAAAAAGTCTTAATTGCATTAAGTATGTGTGTGACTATGGACTAATTACTCGCCAACCGATTTCCGTGACTAATTTTTTATTGGAAAGTTTGATGAGAGTTTGGTTAGATTCTAATTAATTCCTATCCTTAAAATTCCTAAGATAATTCGGAAATATAAAAAGAGCGTCCGATCGTAATAGTGTTTAACATTTCATTCTATTTGAAGTCGGTATTTGTTTTTGCTCGTAAATATATTTATAATATTTTATATTTAATAAATGTTATTTCGCTTAAATTTTATTTTGCGTTGGCATAGTATACATGTGTAAAGAGAGAGAAAGAGCCGTGGTAGCTCAATGTTCGGGCGGTCGCCTCAAGTTGCACAGTACGCTAGAAACCCGAGTTCGATCCCCGGTGCCGGCACCAATAAATTTGTTGTTGCAATTTAATGTGCTGATTTATCGCGCGCTCGGCGGTGAAGAGAAACATCGTAAGGAAACCTACATGTCCCAGAAAATTTTTCTACGATATGTCAAGTCTGCCAATGCGCACTATGCCCTTATACTCTCTTTACAGAGAAGGCCTGTGCCCAGCAGTGGGACATATATAAAGGCTGTTACCTACCTATGTATAAAAAATAATAATAGGGGTGCAAGAAAGTTGGGTCTCATATACTGGCGGTGAGCCAATTGTAGGCACAAAATATTTAGCAAGTAATTTTTGATTTAAAAAATTGAAATTCATTGGTACAAGGCGACTGCGATTTTAATTTGGATATCAATAGACTAGAGATAGACCATTGCATTTGGGCGGCTGGCGGGGAGTTGAGGAACTCTCCGCCGGCGTCCATGACACCACACGACTGGGGGTTGTGAGCATGGCTACACACTCCCACAGGCGCACGAGGCCCGGTTTTTTTAACTTTGCCTATGACCGGGGCGAGATTGTGAATGCTCCATCACAACGAAAGACTGCTCACTATGGGAGCTTTTAGTCGGTAGGTCGAGCCCGACGTAACTTGCCCGTTTCTCTGGCGGGCACGTATGAATTCCTTCCATCAAAAAAAGACCATTGCATATTTGTTATTTTAAGTGTTATGATTAAAATCTAAAGGCGAAACCTGTCAATATGAAACTGTCATTTTAGTTGACCTTTTACCTTTCAAATTTCGTAAACGATAAATGGAACGACACAAATCGGAAATACGGCTATTAAAGAGTTCAAATCCGATTGATATCTTGACAAATACACGAAAGAGCACTTAAAACATTAAACATGGACCGCAGAACCCATCATTGACTACCCGACTTGTTACAGATACCGTCCGTACCGTCGTCATAACCTTGGTAAAATATTAATTTCATTTGACAGGACAATACCCTCTCATTGTATTGAAAATATCAAACAGTTTCAAAGCTTAATATTAAACGTCACCCCTGGACTGTTCGGGATATATGGGATTATTCAATATTAATTCTAAACTAGTTAGTTTCATTCTATCTACAGAGGTTTTCGAGTCGGCCTATTATTGTGGCAATTTCTAGTAATTCAACAGCAAGATCATCTCGACGGGAGTTCAAATCCCAGCCAATGCTTGGCTTATCCCTCTCAATTACCAAACCTAATAAGTGTGGTACACAGCAATAGCTGCTGGGGGATGGTTCGCAGATTTACAATTAGCAGACCGTACGCTAAACCATTAGGCTATTGACGCTTATATATGCGTCATGCCATGGGCGGCGGTGATCACTTAATAGGATGACGAGTTTTCTCCTGTGCCCATTTTGCATAAAAAAAGACTACTTAAATAACGCGGACACGAAAATGTGTATACCAACAAGTCATAGTACATAGCTATGTGTTTTATACATAGAGATAAATCCATCAGACAAAGGTCAACAGTTTTTAGCTTGTTATCATTAAAAGAATAATGTTATTTCTCTAATCTATTCTCTAATCTTAGAAGAAATAAACAATTAGTTTTTATAAAAACGTAATCATTAAGGCTCTTGTATTTTGTTATTTAATAGTTAACAAGGACAAAATGTTTCTAGAAAATCTCCTCCTTAGAAAATATCCAAACAATAATTACCGTGGTAGCTCATTGTTCGGGCGGTCGCCTCAAGTTGCATTGTACGCTAGTAACCCCAGTTCAACCCCGGTGCCGGCACCAATAAATTTGCTGTTGCAATTTTATGTGCTGATTAACCACGCGCTCGGCGGTGAAGGAAAACATCGTGAGGAAACCTACACGTCTTAGAAAATTTTTCTAATAAATGTGAAGTCTGCCAATCCGCACTAGGGCCGCGTGGCGGACTATGTCCTTATACTCTCTTTACAGAGAAGGCCTGCGCCCAGCAGTAGGACGTATATATTATATATATAAAGGCTGTAACTTTAACTTTAACTTTAACTTTAAGGACAAAATGTTTCTAGAAAATCTCCTCCTTAGAAAATATCCAAACAATAATTACCGTGGTAGCTCATTGTTCGGGCGGTCGCCTCAAGTTGCATTGTACGCTAGTAACCCCAGTTCAACCCCCGGTGCCGGCACCAATGAAGATCGTGAGGAAACCTTGTGTAAGTCTTAGAAAATTTTTGAGCCATGTGACTTCTGTCAATCCGCACTAGGGCCGCGTGGCGGACTATGTCCTTATACTCTCTTTGCAGAAAAAGCCTGCGTCCAAGAGTGGGACATATATATTATATTATATATATAAAGTCTAGAATATTGAAGGTAAAACCTACCTATACCTATATTATAGATTGAATTTTCCTTACTATCTATTTTATCGATCAACGCGACAGACGGTACTTGTCATGTTACCATCCCATATGAACAGAACCTCGTGAAGGCAAAAAGGGAAAAAATTAACAAGTACCTGGACTTGACTCACGAGGTGACCGCCATGTGGGATGCAAATTCGTCGATCATTGTCCTGATAGTCGTTTCTGCGAACGGTCATAAAGCGAAAAGTCTCGAACAAACCTCAAGAGACTTCAAATACAGAAGGCGGTACTCTTGGATACGGCACGCATCATCAGGAGGTTCTCTTTATGTCGCCCTAACTATCGGTTCCTTGGTCACCTGGTTCGCCACCGGCGGTACCCTGGGTTAAGTTTATATGTTTTTATATTATTTATAGTCCTTTTATTTTACTTTTTATAATAATATTGTAAAAACCTAAGCTTTTTTTTTATAGAAAGCTACCAGTTTTTTTTAGAAATATTACTAACATTCTTGTTAACCATTCCAACTAATCTTATGCTTGTGCTAGGAGATGCTTCACGTCAAAAGTCAAATGGTGGATTCGAACCTACAACCTTACGATTGACGCAGACCGTACCCTAAACCATTTGACTATTGAAGCTGAGGTTTCAAAATGAAATAAAGAAAATAATAAGTATTAACGATCTCAAGTTTTTGTCATAGACAAACCTTTCACGTACGTACTTTACTAATAATAATTCCCTTACCACTGTCAGATATAATAAAAACAAATTTCATTTACAGAATTACCTTAATACTCTTAACGGAAACCATTACTAAAACTAAAAACGCGTGCGTGCTTACATTTAGTCGGATCTAACGCAAAATGACAACGCCATCACATTAACAAAATGTGAGCTTATGAATTGTCGCCTGCGCCTCGAAAGCGTAACCCGAGGTAGGACCCATCCAACGTTTAATATAACGTGGCAATTTGGCACGCCAAACAGAATCACGTTCCACTAATATTGTGCTTAGACGGTCCGTTTGTTATTTTGGTCATGAATTTGTCATACGTCGCTCGAGTCATTTCTCTAATGGCGTACAGGTAATATGATTAAATCTGTGTACTAAACATTCTACTTAGAACCGAGTGAGATATCTTTGAAAGTGTATTTGATGTGCAGGATAAACAAACAACCCAACCTGTTGACATTTGTTTCATGTTATATAATATATATAAAATATATACTCGATTCGCTATGTCACATTACGGTTGCATAGTTGAGAAACGATGAACAAAGCATACCTTTGAAAATAGTTTAATTATGATTTCCTATCCATATCTAATACCAAACATTACCTCTACTTACGAAACAGAGGTTCAGGCTAAGCAACCTAAGAGCTACGTCGCCTCTCAATCCCATGAAGCAATAAAAATTTTCTGGCTAATTTGTATAGGTTGTCGTATAGATAACAGTGCCATCTATTGGTGACAGTTGAAAATCGCTATTGTTGCGGTGACTGACGTAAGAAATGGATAGAAACAATTTTTGAATTGGGTTGTATGTGGTGACAAAATATGCAATGAGCTAAATCAATGTAGACATTTTTGATTGTTTGAATTGTACACACGGTTGTGTACAATTTAAATAATACAACATTTTTATTTATATTGTTATATATATGATAAAGTCTATATATTTGTTTGAAATAAAAGACTAAATTGCGTTTCTTTATAATATTTAGAGAAACAACATTTAATGTCCGTATTTCAATTCTATCTATTCTATATAAATGTCACACATTTCATTAACATTTTACATTTAAAATTATAAAAATACAAAAGAAATAAATTTAAGTAAAGAGGTTTCATATCTTTACTTTACAATAATATTGTAAAAACCTAAGCTTTTTTTACAGAAAGCTACCATTTTTTTTTTAGAAATATTACTAACATTCTTGTTAACCATTCCAACTAAGCTTATGCTTGTGCTAAGAGATGCTCACGCCAAAAGTCAAATGGTGGATTCGAACCTACGACCTTACGATTGACGCAGACCGTACCCTAAACCATTTGACTATTATAGCTGAGGTTTCAAAATAAAATAAAGAAAATAATAAGTATTAACGATCTCAAGTTTTTGTCATAGACAAACCTTACTTTCACGTACGTACTTTACTAATAATAATTCCCTTACCACTGTCAGATATAATAAAAATAAATTTCATTTACAGAATTACCTTAATACTCTTAACGGAAACCATTACTAAAACTAAAAAGGCGTGCGTGCTTACATTTACTCGGATCTAACGCAAAATGACAACGCCATCACATTAACTAAATGTGAGCTTATGAATTGTCGCCTGCGCCTCGAAAGCGTAACCCGAGGTGGGACCCATCCAACGTTTAATATAACGTGGCAATTTGGCACGCCAAACAGAATCACGTTCCACTAATATTGTGCTTAGACGGTCCGTTTGTTATTTTGGTCATGAATTTGTCATACGTCGCTCGAGTCATTTCTCTAATGGCGTACAGGTAATATGATTAAATCTGTGTGCTAAACATTCTACTGAGAACCGAGTGAGATATCTTTTAAAGTGTATTTGATGTGCAGGATATACAAAAAACCCAACCTGTTGACATTTGTTTCATGTTATATAATATATATAAAATATATACTCGATTCGCTATGGCACATTATGGTTGCATAGTTGAGAAACGATGAACAAAGCATACCTTTGTAAATAGTTTAATTATGATTTCCTATCCATATCTAATACCAAACATCTTCTCTACTTACGAAACAGAGGTTCAGGCTAAGTAACCTAAGAGCTACGTCGCCTCTCAATCCGATGAAGCAATAAAAATCAGCTTTTCTGGCTAATTTGTATAGGTTGTCGTATAGATAACAGTGACATCTATTGGTGACAGTTGAAAAACGCTGTTGTTGCGGTTACTAACGTAAGAAATGGATAGAAACAATTTTTGAATTGGGTTGTATGTGGTGACAAAATATGCAATGAGCTAAATCAATGTAGACATTTTTGATTATTTGAATTGTACACACGGTTGTGTACAATTTAAATAATACAACATTTTTATTTATATTTTTATATATATAATAAAGTCTATATATTTGTTTGAAATAAAAGACTAAATTGCGTTTCTTTATAATATTTAGAGAAACAACATTTAATGTCCGTATTTCAATTCTATCTATTATAAATAAATGTCACACATTTCATTGACATTTTACATTTAAAATTATAAAAATACAAAAAGAAATAAATTTAAGTAAAGAGGTTTCATATCTTTACTTTACATATATTAAATGAAAAATACTTGCATTTAATTTTAATTATTATGTGATATTCTTGACAATGACCCGTAATAATACTAATGACTACGTAATAATATAACGCTGTAAAGTATTGTCGGTTTCTCCAGACTGCCACCAAACATTCTAACAAACTTCTTGTAAATGACCTGGAACCTTGTATCAAGTTACTAACAACAGAGGTTCAGACTAAGTGACCTAAGAGCTGTGCTACCTCTCAATCCGGTGAAGCAGTAAAGGCCAGCTTCTATAGCCAGTCTGTGTAGTCAGTCATTAATAAAAATCATATTAAAAATTTAAATCAAATTCAAAATAATATTAAACCGCGGTAATATCTGTAAAAATAGTTTTATTCGATGTTCATTATCAATTAACGCCTTCTTGTATTATGTGTTTCAGTATGTAATACATAAAGAACGTGAACCCAAGCCATCCATTTTGTTTTATGTTAATTGGAGGTTTATAGCTTCTATAAGCCAACGTTCTACCGAATACGTGTTGATTCAATTAGGTACCACGATATTGGTCACGAAATTCTATAACATCACCGGGGTCGATTTTGCCCTAAATTTGCATAAAATATATGCTTACTTCTGAGCCGCAAAGTAATTTATACTTTGCATTAAGGTCGCACGCTTCTAAAGTACTTAGACCGTGAACAAAAATAGCTTTTTTAAATTCCACATCGTTCCGATTGGCAGTATGCATTATGCTGGTCGGTGCATGCTTTTGCCACATAGTTGTCGCTGTGGCGAAATGGTCGACCAGCTGGGACACCACGGACTTTCATGCCAGCGTAGTGCAGGACGCATTTACCGGCACTCCAACCTCAACGATATCACCCGTCGGGCTCTTTCCACCGCTAATGTGAAAGAAATTATATATATATATGGTCCCAAGATTCATAACTCCTCTTTCGTGATTACTAATTTCGGAAAATACTGCTAATTTGAAATATACTACAAATGTACTACATCATATTAATAGGTAAAGCTCAGCTATAATAATAATTAGTTACACCGACAGGGAGGGCTTAATTAAAGCTTCATAATCTTTGCGGATTATGCAAAATATAACATTCTTGTGTTCCCTTAGCCACAAGGAACGTTAATAACTTACTAAAGAAACGGGTAAACCGTGTTATAAGATATTTTTATACCAGATCGGTTCTACTACGACTAAGGATAATATAAAAGAATAATCATAAAATAAAAATTCATACAGATATTATTTTGCGGTGAAAAATCACAGTATTATTTAACAGGAAACACATACAAATTTGATTTGTATAAATGTATTAGTAAAAAAAATATTTATTAACAATTATGTCTTTAAAAAATTAATGATAATAAAATAACGCAATGAAAAAAAGGTAAAGGGTAAAGAATCAATGACCTTAGATTTTGGACAGAAACGCTTAAAAAAAGATGGAGGAGGAGGAGTAACACGAATGCAACTAACAATCTGATATATGTCTATTATAAATGCTAATGATATTGTATTTTTTAGCTAAATCACGCCAGAACGACTGAATGGATCTGAATAAAATTTAGCAAAGAGATTGATCTGTAACAGCACATCGGCTATTTTTTATATTTTTATAGTTAAAGTTAAAGTAACAGCCATTTTATATGTCCCACTGCTGGGCACAGTCCTTATCTGTAACTAGAGTGTTAGGGCATAGTCCGCCACGCGGGTCTAGTGCGGATCCGCATACAGGTTACCTCACGATCTCTTTCACCGACCAGCGCGTGGTAAGTCAGCACATAAAATTGTAACAACAAATTTATTGGTGCCGGCACCGGGGATTTTATACTAGGTATTCCTGCCCTCAGCCTTGTATTTCTGGGCTAGTAACCTCCCCCCCCCCTCGGGAAGTGCTCTCCTTGAGCACAGTGCAGAGGGGCTCCGGTGCGTTCCACTGGAGATCCCGGAGCCCCTCACCATGCACCCAGGAAGGGCCACCGGGGAGGTTTTAGTGGTTAAAACCCCACATAACCGCCGCCTTCCCCCCAGAAGGCTGGGTATCTTTTTGAACTTTCCTTCTCGTTAACACAAAAAAAAGGTATTCCTGCCCTCATCAATTTGTAAATAGCCCAATGTACCTCCACCAGTACAAACAGGACGCAGTAAAATGCAAAAACGAAAAAAAAACTAAATATTTTGTTACATTTCACGCAAGCACAGCTAGTGTTTATATAAATATATGTACATAAGTTAGAACTAACAAAACTTGATACTAGATAAGCAATATGTAGTAATGGAAATAATAATGAAAATAGATAAGTATGTACTATTGCTACAAATGTATTATTTAAAACTGGAATACCAGTTTCTCCAGCTTTTTCTGCTTTTAAACTTTGAACGAAGCAACGACTAAACTTTATTTCATATACTACTAAACTTTATCTATTCAGTCTGCGCTTTCAAACATCCCTGAAGGAAAGAGATTATGTACATATTATTATAATTAATGTGAGAAAACCTTTCAGAAATCTTTTTCTACGGTCACAATTGTATGCTTACATTACGTTTAAAGAATAGAGTACAGAAAAAGGTATTTAATAATGTAAATTGTAATGTATTAAATGATCAGATAAGTTTCGTACACTAGTTAATAGCCCCTAACCAATGGGTTAGGGCCTATTAACTAGTTATTAATTAGGCTATTAATTAGGGGTGGGGGGGGTATGGAGCCGTGGTAGCTCAGTGTCCGTGCGGTTGGCTCAAGTTGCGTAGTACGCTAGCAACCCGAGTTCGATCCCCGGTGCCGGCACCAATAAATTTGTTGTTGCAATTTTATGTGCTGATTTACCACGCGCTCGGCGGCCGCGTGGCGGACTATGCCCTTATACTCTCTTTACAGAGAAGGCCTGTGCCCAGCAGTGGGACATGTATAAAGTCTGTAACTTTAACTTTAACCAATGGGTGTAACTAAGAGGTAGTCTTATGGGTGTAAAAGAGAAAGAACTATGCCAGCTTTGATCAAAAGGACCACCTTGTTTTAAAAACATTTTTTTTTGTAAATTTTAAATTTAAATAATACCCCATAAACAAAAGTTACAGATGCCCTGATCCAAAGCAAAAAGCTTAAGTGGCGTTGGGCTGAACACATAGCCAGACTGACAGATAACAGGTGGACCACCAGGTTAACATCCTGGAAGTGTACACCAGGCACCAGGAAGACAGGAAGACCAGCTGCCCGGTGGACAGACGATATTATGCACACGGCTGGCAAACAGTGGATAATAACGGCAAAGAACAAAGAGACATGGATATCTCTTAAAGAAGGCCTTCGCCCTCAAGAACGAGGGGTTCTAACATAAATAGCTTAATTAATATTATATACAAGTAAAGAGACATTTATGGTAAGCCACTATATTGTGAATGATTGGTAACATCTTTTTTTAAGATGTTACTGTTAAAACTAACAACTTATCTACTATCCGTTATCTATACAAATATTTTATTATAACACTACAGTATAAAACAGGATTCTATATATTACGACAAGAAGTCATTAAAATAGATCTCTGTTCTTAAGTCGGTAAAGAAGGCTTTGCTGAGAGAGATTTGAACTAATCAAAAAGACAAACAGACCACAAACGCTACTCTAGCATTTTCACCTAATTTGCTCGTTAAACGTAAAGATTGTTTCACCAAATTACTGACATTCCAGCGATTTTCTTTGCAGGCAAAAGTTACAAGCGTATAAAAAGGCGTTTTGAGAATGCCTTTAATTAAAAATAAATATTTTAGTATCTTATAGAAAAGGACTGAGGAGTAAAATCAATCTCTTACTTTTAGCAGAGTAGACAGAGACTGCAATCGCCGTACACTTTCCGAGAAGCTGTGTATTAGATGGCACATGTGACAGGGTACAGCAAGTCATTCTTCTCTTGAAATTAAACAAAACCGAAAAACGATCTCATTCTCAACACATGGCCACTAGACTATTGCTACTGATCGAGGGAATATTTTTTAAAGAATGCTAACAATATTTTTTATTTGTTAGTTTTTTTATATTATATTCGGCTTTAAGTCGATATTAAGTACGACTAAGTAAATTTTGACACACATACTTAATGCAAATTCAATCACTATACGGATTTTTTCATGGATTTCATTGCCAGAATTGGACCAAATTACACAGGGTACTGAAAGCACCAACTTTTGAATAAAAAAAGAATCATCAAAATCGCTTCACTCAGTCGAAAGATATGAGGTAACAAACACCAAAAAAGGAGATTTTGAAAAGAGTGAAATTGAGAAGCTCCTTCTTTCTTGAAGTCAGTTGACAAATATTAACTAACACTCTTGTTAACCATACAAATTAAGCTTAAAACTGTGCTAGGAGATGACTCACACTCGTAGATCGTTCCCTAAGCCAGGCTATTGACGCTTCGAATTGTAAAGAATGATTCTTTAGTAATTAAGTGAATTAGGCTATACTATTTCATGAATGAGCTCGTCCAGAGTCCACATAATAGAACGGCGTGATGATGGAGTGTAGAATTATTGCTTAGGTATCAAGACGAATGTAACACGGTAGTAAGTAAGGTAACACATTATTTTCTATTCATAAGAAGAACGGTTTGCATTTAAAAAGCGCTCACGACCTATAAACCAAGTGAGGTTACGACAGCTGTCTCTGCCTATACAGCTATCGCTCGTTAGGTTCCATATCTGGCAAGTCACATCGCCGTACACCGGCAACAAATTTTTAGACGTAAAAAACCGAAAACACGGCAATTCATTGGTGCAAGAAGATGGGATTCAAACTGACGACCGACAAATCGTATATGGATTCTCAAATATAACCAAAATAAGTATTTCCAAGTAGCAAACACTGTTAGTGATGCCTTAATACTATAATACATTATTTTCCATTCAAGGATTGAAAGGACTGTTTGCTTTTCATGTTTAAATATAAACGATTATAAGAATCGTTTACGTTATATAACATAGTCTTCCAGGTGCTAACATTAATCTATGCAGGAGCCGTAGTAGTTACTAAATTGCTTTATCGGCAAAGAAAAAAAAACTTCACAAACTCGTACAACAAATAATGACCAAACAATATCGCGCAGATTGAATCCAAGCCAAACCGTACCTTTGTTTTACGAAGGGGGACCTCTTTACAAGCTAATTTTTCCACGTAAGTGTTCCAAGTTCTCGGCCTATTCGCACAAACTCGGAATATTCCTATCACGTCGACCGGTTTCATTCCTCAATAATCCAAGTGATTAGAAATAAGCCGCGTATAATTTGATAAGATATTCAATATGTTGCTAATTCAGAAAGTACACAATCCACTAATGTATATAATTCTATATATATATTCTAATCAACATATATATAAACGAAATACTACCATTGACATAAAATTTTAAGTAATTTAACATCATTGCTTAAATCACGACATAGATGATCGTTTATAACGGATTTTACATAATCTTAAAATAGATTTTTCTTTTACAATATAAATAAATATGATAAATCTCAGACTCAAGAAATTTTTAATCCTTTCCAAGCGGATGCTTGACTACGATCCCATCTGATGTTAAGTGGAAATGTGGTCCTGGATGGTAAAGCCCACTAGATTAGGAAACGCCCATGCATTATAATCTTTAAACCACCCATATTGTAATCGAAAGGAAAGATTTTTAAATAGAAATGAGTGCTACGTAAGGCTGGTCACTTCTAACTGGTAGTTTTGAATACAGTTGTGATAGCCTCAGGTTACATTAGCTGGCCAGTATCCCCTTGTACTGCAAAGGTGCTTGGGGAGGGATTAACCTCCCAGGAAGTTTAAAGTTTGGTTCGATTTGAAGTCGGTTTTTGTTTTTACTCGTCAATTTGTTCGCCCTTTAACAAGCAACATGTTACGTATCGGAGTAAACAGTAAATAACATATTACATACATTTCCGAATGTGAAAGAAAATTTCACTCAGTTAATTTTATCACGATACCCAACAGGACAGCAGAGCGATCTTCCGTTGATGAGATGTTATTTTACTGTTGTTTATTTCATAAATAAAAATATCCTCACGAAACGATAATAAGTGTGTGAACAGATAATTTTATGCAAAATATTAGTAAGCTGCTCACTTTTTCTCAAATATATCATTACAATTTTATAGACGTTAAAGTCAGGAAACTTTGACGCGCTTACATGAGAACAAATTCTAAACTTTTTAAGCTACTGAAGAACACTGTGTTAGAATTTCGAGTTCAGTGATAAAGTTATTTATTTCAGCTACATATTGTACCAAGGGGAGTAATTTAAAAGATCTATTCAGCTTTACACCAGTGGCTGATTTCCACAACCATATCACTCTGTATGTATCTTATTATTTGTACAGTTACTTGTTCTTACCGTACACTAATTTTCATCAATTTCATTTAAGCTGTTTTTGAGTTACACAAGGACATACAGGCACATTGTAAAATTGTCAATAGAAATATCACAAAAATTGTGCAAAAAGAAATGTATACCTAGATATTTAGATAGTAGTATAGATATAAAAAATAGAATTTATTTAACGGAAGAAAAGAGCACGAGCACAAGATGAAAATATTAAATTTCATAGAGGCTTGAACGCGTTTCGAGCAGAGGCAATAAAATTCTTCGAACATACCGCCTGCTTGTTATGAAGCTAATTAAATTTTATCTGAACTCGTGTCGTTGCTTGCTTTATTTTAAAATGTTCGACTCCCAACCAACCCGCGCGTAGAGTGTCAGCAAGTCCGAGCTTGAAATAACTGACATTTCAACATGAAACAATCTGACCTTTCTTCCAAATAGAAGATTAAATCGACAAAAAATTAATGGAAAACAGTGTCAAAATCTCTAAAAATCTTTTTCTAAAATCAGATTCCTGATTAAAGACCATTATTTTGCACAAATATATTTACGAGTAAAAAAACAAAAATTGATTCACACGTGAAGACGCAAACAAATATAAGAAATAAAGAAAACAGATTAATTGTGAACCTCCTCCTTTTTGAAATCGGTTGAAAAGTATTTTCATGAGAATATTACGTTATTTAAAATAGGAGCGGACACAATATAACATTAGATAAAGCTATGATAAAACATAACTTTTTAACATAGACGGCCTAATTATAAATAAATATATTTTATTGATAAAGGTAAGAAATATTTATATTTATAAGATAAGCAGGTACAGTCAAAATTTCTTATCACTAAGCTTAAATCATCTAATGTGGTGTGCATCTCTGGTGCGCAGGGTGCGGACCAGCTCCAACAGCATCCTGAGCATGATCGCTCAAAGGCTTGACTGTGTTTATGTAAGCAGATGCTGCGCCGTCTCACATGGGGTAAGGTATTCATAAGCATAGTCAAGCCGTTAGTATAATATAATATTATATGATATTTTTTATATTATTATTATAATCAAATAATTATAATAATAATTTTATATTATAATCTTATAATTCAGTCTAAGGTTTTTATTTAATAGTTATTTAAAATAATGATTTTTTTTATAATTTCTAAGCAAGTGCTTGACTAGGATTCCACCTGATGTTAAGTGGAAATGCAGTTCTGGATGGTAAGGCGCACTAGCTTAGTAAATGCCTATTCACTCTACTCTTGAAAATACCCACATTGTAATCGGAAGGAAAGACAGACGCGGGCAAACTATTCCAGTCCTTTGCTGTACGAATAATGAAAGACGAAGCAAATCGCTTCGTTCGGGTCTTAGTTAGTTACTTATTTGAATAAATGAATTATTATTATAATTATTATTAGATGGCAAAAAAATAAAGCTTATTTCAAATAAGCATCATTATTTTGAAAGTGGTAAAGTAATTACCAAAAATGTTCAAGAACGAAATATTAATAATAATTTCACAACTTGACATACATAATTGGTATTAATGATTCAAGTCACACCCTGCCGGTTAGGGTAATGTAATACATTTCTCCTTATTTTGAAGTAAAAGGGTCTTTTTTCATTAAAATGTCCACATAATTTTCTCGGAGTGTTGGCTTGAAAGATATTAATTTTTATAGGTTACTTTTTGTCGCTTCACTAACAACTAAATTACCTAACAATGTATCCCTATGAACTCCGTAACTGATGGACGGATTTTGATGAAATTTTCATATTGGCCTATAGAATGATTCTGTTAAATTTGAAAGCGATCGAACAAAAAATCAAAAATGAAATTCTCTAATTTGTTTTTTTTTTAACTATTTATAAGAACAATATATAATAATAATTACTACTTATGTATATCCGGGGCTGGTCGCTAGTTGATAAATAATATGTTCATTTTCCAAAAAAGTCGTTTCGAAAATTATTAGTTTGAATCGTTAAATTAAGAAACCCTTATTATCCATCTGCCTTCATCTACAGCGTCCTTAACCGACCCCGCATCATCTCCACATTTTTTCATACCGTCTCGGCTACCTAGACCATCACGATACCAAGTGCTAAGAAGTAGTGTATTCAGTCGACCTGTACTTAGGTAAAAACGCTCCTTTAACTTGATTTCCTAGAGAATTTAAATCATTATCAAAATCGAATGATATCGATCTCTTTTCTCAAAGCATTTGTATGAATTTCTTTTTCTTTTTTTTTAAAAAAAAAGAAAGCTAGTAATATTTTAATTTTTTTTTTAGAAATATTACTAGCAATCTTGTTAACCATTCCAACTAAGCTTAAGCTTGTGCTAGGACATGGTTCACGGCAATAGTCGAATGGTGAATTCGAACCCACGGCCTTACGATTCGCGGGCCGTACCCTAAACCATTAGGCTATTGGTCATAAGTCATTAACCTAAGTATTTTTTGTTGTATTTCTTTTTGCTTGGTTAATTTTAATTTAAAATTTAGTTAAATTTTGCCATTTATTCATTCCAGGCAGTCTTCAACTATAACTGCCAAGGCATTAACCATGGAACTTTTCCACTGTTTTTATATATTGTATGTTAAAAATGTTCATTGTGTTGGTGTTCAATAAGTAAATAAATAATTTTTCTTTGTCCCTATATTGATATCTAATATTTAAATCGATCTATCAAATATAAGTATTTTAATAAATTGATATGCTTTTATTAATAGTGGATGAATGGCTGGATTAATTCAGGAGAGCAAAACAGATTACCTTTTAGGAAGCGGACCCGGTGAAATGCGTTCCACGTATTACCCTTATTTCAAAACAACTTGTGTATAAATACAACTACGACCTACTCAATTACCTTAAAGCAATCTGTAATTGCAGCTCCAAGTTTTCGTCAACCGATGTCTTCGCCGAATCCTCGGTATCTACTGGCCCGAGAAAATTTCTAACGAACATCTTCTGGAGCGCTGTCGTGAAAGCCCGATCGACCTCCAAATAAGGCGCCGCAAATGGAACTGGATTGGCCATACCCTCCGAAGAGATGCCGATCACATTCCCAAGCAGGCCCTTGATTGGAATCCGCAAGGAAAGCGCAAGCGTGGCCGTCCTAAACAGACGTGGCGCCGAACAGATGCAGACGAGGCGAAGAGCATCGGGAAGACATGGAGCGAGATAAAGCGTGTAGACCAAGATTGAACGCGATGGAGGTTCACTGTGGACGTCCTCTGCCCCACCTAGGGGACATAGGATGATATATAAATCTGTAATTAAATAATTCTATGTATTATATAAATAAGTTAATAGTAGTTGAATTTTATATATTAATTTGTATACAATAATAGAAGAAGCATAATTTGGAATATTTAAATGTCTTCTACAATTGATATTATTCAATTTTAAAGCTACCCGAATGCAATCAAATGCTCGCAACATATTTCCGCCCAACATGTCAACGAGATTGACATGGAGCTAATTAAATTCCAGCAAATCTCGTAGCACGGCTTTAACGATACAGGTAAATGAAAATCTGACAGGCATTTCAATAAAGTTTAGCTTTAATTTTAAACGGTTTCCACGGATCGAGCAAATGTATGGTACAAAATATTGAAATAAAAAATAATGTTAACAATGTACTTTTTAGGGCAATAAGTAAAGAGCACAATCCGTGAGCCTCGACTAGACGTACACATCGACGCTGGAAAACAAAAACGTAGTAACCCACAAAATTGACATTGTTCACCAGAGCCAACTACCAACTTTTTAAAAAAAAATGATAACTTTCGTGTTTATGGACACAATATTTATTATTTTTTGCTGAATATGTATTATACCACGGCATTAACTTATAGTTTTCCTAAAAAAATCGTTTTACGGTTTCGACTCGAACTCGCGTCGTTTGTGTACTCTCTTCCTTTTATGGGCGTATATACGTAGGAGAGCGAAGGAGATTTTGATTAAATTTAATATTTGAAATATCATCAGACATTTATAATCCTTTTTTCATTCATTAAGTGATAATCTAAATTAATCAAATGATTATAAAATTAATTAAAATATAAATTAAAAAAACTTAACACTTTATACTATGCAATGATATAGTAGCATTAGATATATAGCAGTAGAAAATTATAAACAAAATTAAACACTACAAAAAATCGCACGATTTATAATAGACTATAATTACGGTGTCAAAAATTATTATATTTGCTTATGTCGTAGCATCTCTCTCTACGACGTTGTCTACGAAATCGTATATATAGATTTCATTCGCAGTTATTTTCCTCATTGGCTTGACCGTCTGGGTCTACGAAGAGATGTCGGGGCTTCATTCTACAATCTCCATCACAAATACCACGACACCTTATTAATGGGTCCACGACTGTACGTTTCTCGCGTAACTATCATCCATGCACTGTCAACCTGTGTAATCGACTATCACCAGCGGTGTTTCCGAACGTTTACGATTTAGGGACCTTCAAGAAACGAGTCTACTCCTATCTCAACGACAACGCACCTGTAGATTCGCCGGTGCTGTGAATATCATATGCGAATATAATCATGTGCGACGGTGTTAAGTTCAGGTGAGCCTTAAGCTTGTTTTTCCCTTTTACTATAGACGAATGACAGATATTAAATACAAGTAAATTAGATATTTATTAAAAACATCAAATACAAAAGTACAAATTACAAGTCTAGGTTCGAATGTCAAGTTCTTTGAAATTTCTGTACCATTTTTATGGATTCATTTACGATAATTTCTGTGACGATTGTCATTTACTTTCTATTAGAAAAGTACAACTATATTCTCGTTAATTCACACCTCATGCTTACAAAATAATGTACTATTTATGAACCAAGTTTCTCCATTATACATATTCACTCATGCAAGTATCACAATAAGTTACATTTGCGAAACTCCCGGTTAATTTTAGCATGTGTGGGATATACGGTGCTTACATAACACAAATGTTATGGAACTATTTTTATTACTAGCATCTCAGTAAGAATTGCTATTACGTACAGTATTGAAAAATAGATGGATTTAATAACTTGTCATAATGTGGTAAGAACTTACGTAAATTTTTACTTTTGAATATTGATTGTACTGAACTCGTGAGCAAAAATAAAGGGTCGGAATATAGGTCCGGATAAGGAAGTCTGAATATCTCGGAAGATAAAGACGCTAGCTAACTTAAATAAATTGTGCATGATAGACAATTAAATATCCTTAAATAATTTTTATTAATTTATTCATATTTCATTAAAAATTTAAACTTTGATAATACAGTATTTTATATTAAATTTTAGTACTTACTGTTGCCTCCATGTGGCATAAAAATATTTTATTTTATTTTAAGGATATTTTCACAATTTATTGCAGTTCTAGCTAACTTATTATCTTCAGAGAAATTCAAACTTTCTTACAAAAAAGTAAATTAATTGCTAAAATCCATTATTAATGTAAATTGTTAGTTGTTAACACTTCCCAAGCTTGCTGATATCATGGAATATGGCAAATACAAACCGTACACGAAATTAAACTTTGTGTGTTAAAAAGCGAAAAACAGAAATTCAAAATGTATTCAGGTTAACTTTATAATCCGATTTTAAGCCACGTGTAAGTATTACGATGTGTTACAATTTAAATATTAACGCAGGATTTATGCCGTAAAACATAACTAGTTACCCATTTGTGAAGCGAACCCAAGAAAACCCTTTCTGCCTATTGACCTTATTTGAACAAACACATACAATAAGACTATATAGCAAGACCCTTTATATTTAACAATATAATACGTATTGATTTTTGTGATATAAACGTAAGCTAATTTTTAACCGTCTTCAAAAAGGAGGAGGTTCTCATGGTTTATATGTTTTTTTATGTTTGTTACGTCATAACTTTCGGCTGGGTGAACTGATTTTGATGACTTTTTTTATTTGAAAGCTGGTACTTTCCGTGTGGTCCCATTTAAATTTGGTCCGATTCGACAATGGTGAGAGAGAAAACATGAGAAAACCATAAAAGTTTTAAATTTGCTAAACTTAGTATCACGCTGACCGATTTCGATGATTCATTTTTTATTGGAAAGTATGTACTTCAAGAGTAGTTTGATGAGAGTTTGGTTTGGTTCTGATTAATTCTATTTCGAAATATTCCTACGATAAGTCGAACCCATAAAGATGGCGTTCAAAGTTTGATTCGATCTGAAGTCGGTTTTTGTTTTTGCTCGTAAATTTACCTATTTTAGTTACTAACCTTGTTATTTTTTTACATTTGAGTAATAATGATATTGTATAATACCAGTAATATAGGACAAGTTAGGCTTCTTCGACTTTTCCTTTTCTTCAAGCTGTGATAACGCATCTCTGGTTTGCGAGCTTTCAAGTCACCTGATCTTAAGTAATTACCGTCAACAATGAACTTCTTAAACAGCGACATACAGGAACGTTGCCGTTAAGAAAGGAAGATGCCTTTAAGAAAACAACTTGAATGTCTCTTGGGACTCCTTTGGGAAACACTACTAGTGACAGTCGAACCAAAAATTGATGATGCTTGAAAATAAAACGTTAAATATCTTCGATTGTATTATGAAAAACAAAAAACGTCAATAACCTAATAGTTTAGGGTACGGCCTGCGAATCGGAGTTCTCAATTTGAATGATTGTGATGAACGGTATTATAAATTGGCAGCTAAAATGATTCTGAAAATTTCTTGTTTCCCAACTAGTCTTAAAAAATCTAGAAGGTCAAGTTGACCATAAAGAACTTAGGCTTTTATATTTTTAGTCTCTGCTAATGCCTAACAACATTACGAAGCGATATGAAAAGAAAGCGTGTTAGCTCCGTAGCTAATACATTAATTACTTGATTAAGTGTAATTTTCCACTTTGTTTTATTTTACGTAATATAAACAGAGAAGTGAAATGCATGACTCGAATTTAAACACACATATCTTACGTACACTGCAGTAAAGTCATTCAACAATGATGTGTTAAGTGTAAAGAACAAATTTTGAATTATCTTACATTTTAATCTAACTCTAATCTACCTTTTCAATTTCAATTTTAATAGAGTTAGTAAAACACCACACATTCAGAAATTCGCCAGCTCTTTAATATGTCTAGTGTCTAGACAGGACTATCAATTGTTTTATAGTCACATTGTTCTTAGTCATTATACGTTTTAGTACGTAGGTGGTAGGTTAGTAAGCTTACTAATGTAGAATTGCACAAATGATATTAAAAACAACTATACGTCTATCAACAAGTAGTAACTTCAGTGCTTCTCAAAATCAGTACCTAACACAGTTGTTGGTGAAGGTATTTAATAAACAACTAACTGCTACTTGGAAATGTTTATTTCTAAAAGAGTTTTATTTTTCATACCTTATCATTTGATTTTTCAGTATTTTTATATGGAACCAATACGCTTATATAGAAACAAACAAGTATTTTTATGATTAAAGACAAAAATCGACTTCAAATCGAATGTAACTACCTGCGGACGCCCTCTATGTATTTCCACATTATCGCAGGAATATTATGAAGTAGTCGTAATCGTAATAATTTGTCGAAAAGCATATGTAAATTTAAGACATATGGTTTTCTTATGGATTGTTAGCACTGAATCAAAGCAATGGTTCTATGAAATGGAACCACATCGTACCACTAACTTTCAAATAAAAAAAGAATCATCAAAATCGGTCCAGCCAGTCTAAAATTATTTGATAACAGACATAAAAAAACATAGAGACGAATTCAGAACCTCCCTATTTTTTGAAGTCGGTCGAAAATACAAAGAATATTACTCCGGATGAGAAGAGTGGGCGCAAAACTCACATACTATTTTTAAATAATAAATGTGTTATCTGCAAAAACATTCCTTCCTATATCTTCTTATACCTGTGAAAATATTTTTTAAATCATACTTTAAAAAAGAACAAAACGGATACAGCTGGCATATCAATTCGAATCTCCGACCATCGACGACTCGAGCATCGTAATACAAATACTTATCATTGGGCCATCAGTGCTTATTACTATTCTACAGTTATTAATCTAGATACAGTATTTTTGTGAAAGCATAATGGATCCCTTTTTTTAAATCATATATCGGACTACACTAGCAATTTTTTTATAAATTAATTAATAACTAAGTAAATACTTAATTAACTAAATAATTTGATTATAGCTTTTTATGAGGTGTTTTTGATATGATATTATTATTATATCCACAATAATATAAACATTTTATAATCATTTAAATCGTCGGTATTCAAAACTATAAGCCTATACATCTAAATATGATGTAGTTAGGGTATTTTAAAAACATTATCGTTATATATATTGCAAGGATAATAAACGAACTTTATATATTGGAGACTTTCCGCCTCATTTACCAATTTAACCCGAAGAGAAAGTTTGCTCAATAAACAGGTGTCCCTAATTTTTTCGATATTGTCGAACATCATAAAAAACGTTTTATTTCTTAACTTAATATGAAATTAATAAAATGGTATATATTTTTTACTTACCGACGTTGAAATGCAGTTCTTCTCAATCGATTTTCTTTTTACAGCGACGTCATAAATTTATTTAAGAGTAAGATACAAATGTCTACGTAAGTAATAGTCAACAGGTAACACAGATACGAGTATACACAACAACAGATTAAATATTTAAAAAGTGCAACAAGTTAACCACGGAGGCGTAATAGGGCTCGCGGTATTGTGAACTATAACGATAGTCGTCCTTAACAACAACAACAAGAGGAAGACTAAATCAAGCGTATCCAGGATACTTGCAATTAACAAGGTAGAGCGAAAGCGAAGAGAATGCATCACAGGTAATAATCCAATACAGTAACACTCGAACGATTGTCAAAAAAAACTTAAAGATAGAAGAAAAAAAAGTTTGAGCAGAGGAATAATCACGGTTACGCACTGGCGGCACGCGCGACGTGACTTGAGCGAGTTAAGATATGGTATGAAAAGTCTGGCAGATTCAACAAGTGGCTCACTAAGGCGGGCGCCGCGGGCCGGGCTCGGAGGTCCTCGCGGCGGGAACGCTCGCCCGCCAGTGTCCCGAGCTAACGTTCCCGCCTCACCACCGGCTGCGCTAGTGTGCGCTCTAGCCTTGCTCTAAAGCCTTCATTGTTACACACTCGCCTGTGTGCGTGTCCTCGCTGCCTGGTGTGCCCCTATTGCGTCAGTGTGAGAGCGTGACGCGCCTACGGGTCTAGCGCGCACAGGTGAGCCCGGGCCGGCGGCCCCCAGCCAGCTCCCATCCTATCTATACCGCTTTTGCAATGAAATGGCTCGCTGAACATAAACTACCTGTGTACTACATTAGCAGACGCATGAACTCGTTTGCCCGAGCGGCTACCAAGCTTTTGTTCTCAGTCCAAGATTCTGGTTTTGATTTTTGAAAATAAAATTAACTGACTCATTTTAACCTACTTACAACGACCGATCTTTATAAAGATCTAAAAATTGTTTGAATCTACCCTTAATTTAAACATATTATTACAATTACAAGATCAAAATCAAGACAAACAGATAATTCTATGTGTATTGTTAAACAATGGTTATAGTAACCGTTACACAATGTTTTAGTGCATACATAGTCAACATATAATAAAAAAACAGTTTTAAAAATAATTTATGTTTTTATAATAATATTCCTTACTCTTATTTCAATTTTTTTTTAATGACGAACTACACAGATTGGCCAGAGAAGCTGGCCTTGACTGCTTCACTGGATTGAGAGGTGGCATAGCTCTTAGGTCGCTTAGCCTGAACCTCTATTGCTATTAACTCGACACAAGGGTCCCCGGTGAGGGGTAACCTCGGCTTGACGGTTACTATGTTACGCGTAAGCATGCCGATCCGAGGGCGCCTGAGAGGGCCGAACCACGACTCGGTCGATTGCTATTTCACGGATAATCTAAGAGACATTCAAAAGCTAAACTAACTTTGAGTGCCACTTCGGGAGGCTCTTATTTCAATAAATACGTGTTTTATACTAGTATAACGCCCCCGGATAAACTATGGAATAAAATTGTAAATTATAGAAATAAAAGCCAAGATTTAGTTTCAGTAATAAGTGGGTAATGTACTTCGCATTAAGTGTTACATGAAACTTTAACAAGCTTCTATTTTGAGGTAAGCTAATATATATTAAAGCGTCAACAGCCTAATGGTTTATGGTACGGTCTACGAATCGTAAGGTCGTGGGCTCGAATCCACCATTCGACTATTGCCGTGAAACATGTCCTAGCACAAGCTTAAGCTTAGTTGGAATGGTTAACAAGATTGTTAGTAATATTTCTGAAAAACAATAAAAAAGAAATATTGCTATTCCGGTTACTATTCCACAGTAACCGGAATAGTTCTGGCTTGTTGTGTCATCAGGCAGGCAGAATATGAATAATAAACTCTAACAACTATGATACACTAACGGGGTGGCCTTAAATAGAGAAATTTGAATGTGTCACATGCAATCACTTCATAAGATATCATCAAAATTACATGTAATAAACACACTGATACATACATCGCAAATAATTTCAGAAACATTGATAAATTGAGATCAGGATTATATAACCTTATTCATTATCACTTGAATTACGATAGAGGCTCTAATAACCATTATGATGCAGCTCGCTCCGTCTACGTAGATAGGATTGTTTTTTCTACAATCAAGATAATTAATTAGAATATTATGATGGCTGCGAGATCGTATCACACCGCTGTTTGTTTGGCGTTTGCACAAAGGACAACGCGAAATTGAAAACGTCCATTATGATAATTAAATGTTGTTTGCACACAGATGAAAAGAAATAAAAGACATCCCGCTAACGGTCTCATGATATCTACACAAAGCGGTTTTGGAATTCTGCTATAAAGTGTTTTTATTATTATAATAAACTCTCACGGCCGTATAGAAGTGGAGTAGGCAGATTTTAACGTGATGCTCACACACTGCTTTACTACAGGTTAAATTAAAAGAATTTAAGCTTTTATAATCTTGGTGACATACTATAATATCTAAATAACTTACAATATTAGAAAAAATAGGACGTACAAGGATGATGTGACAAAATCCTATTTCCGACTTACAACTTAAACTTTTTTTTAATAAAAATTAAGTTTTTAAAAGCTATTTAATTAAAGCTATTAAATTATAAGCCGACGAAGCGCATTAATGTTATTCATTAAGAGTTATTAATAATTTTCATAAAGAGTTATTTTCAGCTAATAAAATGAATCTACGAACACGGTCACACCGCTACGGCTGCTACGCCCGCTACGGTTATAATCAATAAGAAAAAAATCGTAATGCGTTAGTGGAAGTAGACATCGCATAAAATTTACTATTTAATTTTAAACTGCTTATATCACACACATAAATTTATATGTTATTTTAACACCGTTTTTATAACTCTTAGTTGTGGTGAGTTTTATTTTTATTATTTAGTGGTTCCAGTATTGTAAGTAGTAATTTATCGCGTACAAGTACGTAGTATCATAAATGAACAGGAAGACAAGAGTTGGTTGGGTCTATTGAAGCTGAAGAACATAATCCTTTTGTAAAGTGGCTCCCTTTTTCCACTTCATCTGGGAATGAGATTTAATACTTATTCACTTTATTGTACGGAAATTGTAATAAGTTGTAATAAAAAAGCTTAGTTGAAGCTTTGTTCAGTATTAGTTCGTTATCGACAACATGGCCTAGTGGCCGCATTTTTGATATTTGAGAGACCTACAAATGTTTCTTCAAATTCATGTTACATTTTTGTCTAAATATTTGTAAAAGGTTATCTTCACTACAAATATTAATCCCCAAGTTTATGTCTTAGAAAAATCTAGGCCTTTGATCAAGTCTTTAATTGTAGGAAGAACTGGAATAGTAGTGAGTATACGACGCCAAGGAAACAATATAGTATAAATATACCAGATGGTACCCGCTCAACGTGCTCACTAGTTCACTTGTTATGGAACTCAAAATATAAGTAGACATAGAGAAAAACATATGTCAGGATAGATTTATCGCCTATTTCGGAGTCGACGGATAAATCCGAAAGGTTAACGGCTAAACACAAAAAAAAATTAAACAGTGACAATATTTAATATTAACTTACTAATTTCTTAACTTACGTGGTTCGGCCATAGTTCAGAAGTTCTTTGAGATACTGTTGTTTCGTTCTGTTCTTGTCAGCCCAGAGGAGGTGGACGTACTTTAACTGCCCGAACACAACTATCACAAGACTTTTTTGTGACACTAAACTACACAGATTGGTCAGAGAAGCTGACTTTTACTGCTTCATCGGATTGAGAAGTGGCATAGCTCTCAGGTCACTTGGCCTGAACATCTGTTGCTAGTAATTCGACACAAGGGTTCCCCCCGGTGAGGGTAAACTCGACTTGGACGGTTATATGACGTTGCGCGTAAGCATTCCCATCCGAAGGCACGCGGTTCGGACGGTTATAGTTACCGTATAAGCAGTACACTCAGATGTCACTTATATTATTTTAATACCCTACTTTGCGGTATTTATTAATTGTTCAATTTTCGAATACCATCTTTGCACCGACTTATACTCCTTTATCTTAGTAATTAAAAGAACCTAATAGTCCAAATTTAAAGAAATAGAAAAATAGGCTGTCACTTCCATTTAACCCTGACAAGATGGAACAGAGATATTAATCATTTTATAATCGCTTTCCATTTTTCTCCTAGCGCCAATGATCAATAAAAACAGCGGGCGAATCCATAGTTGTATATAAGACACAATTTTATCAAACGAATTTTTCGTACATAAACAACCAAAAAATAGAAACTCAAAGCTGACTAGGATTCCATCACATTGAAAGTCGAACCAAGTATCTACAGGTTTCAAACTTTTTATTCTCAATGAAGTAGCTATTAGTCCCGCGATAGAGTTTTCATTCCACCATGAGAAACTAGAAATATTTTCAGGATCAGTATATTTTCCCTCAGACCTAATAAAAGAGAGTTTTTAAGAGGATTAATTAAATATAGTCACTTCTTCAGTACCTTTTAATACTCAAAGCATTTTCAATCCAGGTACTTAAGGAAAATTATACGATCACACTATCACAAACAGAACTATCAAATCCTTGTCTTACAGTACTACTGCCATTATGACGTATTTACTTTTGTTTTTATTTTCAAAGTAGAAGAGCACAAATTGATTATACACTAAATTAGGTTTTTAACACTTTTAAACATAACTCATAGCCTACTCTTATTTATCCTATCCTCTGTGGATGTTCATGGGTGATGGTAATCACTTAAGATCAGGTGAGCCGTATGCTCGTTAGCCACTTTCATTTAAAAAAAAAATAGAAAATTTGCTCGAAAAACAGCTGAATGTCAAAATAAAAATTATTATTTTGGTAGGGTAACACTTTTATATGCATAGAGCAACATTTTAGTTATTTGTCATCTGCCAGCCGCAGCCACGGATAAGAGATGACTATACACACAAATTGTGTATTGTGTATAATTAAACGCTCATAAATAATTGAATTAACCAAAGCAATAAAAACATTTTTAAAATTTTATGTGATAAAGTGATATTGGTCATAAAATCATGTTATAATAAACATGAACTAAAACATTGCGAGATTCGCGCATCTCCCGTCGTTGCGGTCTGAAATCGTTTTTCCGAAAACATCAAGTGACAATAAAATGCATTTTGTTAACATCAAAAAGCAATATTTTGTTATCGGAATGTTATTCTTTGTCGTGCTATTTTTATTTAACAGTCGGCCTGCATTTCAATGCCAATTTACGCCCGAGATAATTCCATACATCCCCACAATCTATGGGATTACTCCGACGTACGCAAGACTTGCACAAAAGGCAGATCTTACAAGGTAAGAGCGTTTGTGGTTTTGTAATTGCCCTTGATGATTTACTACTTCAAATATTTGAGTTTATTGATTTGGCAATGGGCCAATATTATATTTGTTTTATTATATATATTTACGAGCCTTATCGAATTTACTTTAATTGTAAAAAACACTTTATAATACACAAAAAATCATTAATTATCATTGCAGAAATGATTTAAAGATATATATAATATAAAAGAAAAAAATTCTTATATTTATTTTAAATCTTAACTAAATGATGTGATTTTTTTGACGATTGTACATTGATATAAATTGGTAGTATATGTGACATTGAAAATTCGTGCAAACTGTGCTACCATGAAATATGTACTTGTATTGTAGTATGATAAGAGAGATGATCTCGCCAGGAATTGATGTCACCTAAATACTGTGCTAAAATCTAGTTTATATTTCTGTACTGTTCTGTAAGTTAGTGAAAATTAATTTCTAGAATACTTTTTAAAAAATTACTGTCCTACTCCAGTTCAAAAATATATATTAATACTTTTTTTTTTATTTTGCTATTTTTATTAGTTTTGTGTGACTGGCACGAAAAAGTAAATAATTTTAAAAATATTCCAACCTTCTAAAAGAACAAATCCATCAAATTAAATAAGAAGTTATAGTACTAACAACAGCCCATCAGGAAGCTTAATAATTTAATTTAAGAAATTTTACTGTTTATCAATTTCTGATTGAATTCATTATTGGTTTTTAGTTTCTATTAACCCTTTGTATACATATTAGTGCCTATTGTGACATCTAACAAAATTCGGTGTGACATATACTATTTTGAATATTATTACTAGTAATGAAAGTACTTGTGTATGCATTATTAAACTAAAAGTACCAAGTATTTGCATTGATATTAGATTTAGTAACATCTGATACAATCCTATATGAATTCCATTGCATATCATGAGAAGACTTGTATGTTGGGGAAATACCAGAACAGGATATAAGTATGTTGTAGAGGTTTATTATACTTTGTTTGGTGAGGTGGTGGATTACCTGTTCCTACAAAGGGCCAACTAGCCCTGGTCTGGAATTGCTGTCAATATATTTAACAATAGTGAATTCTAACTGCTATGTGGCATGCTCTGTCGGTTATTAAAATATAACCTGTGCACCTGATACAAGAAGTTACCTTGGCCTCATGTAGATAATTTCAAATTATTATCAAGACTAAATTTGATACTCCTGAATGAATAGGTTACCAGTCATTTGTTTTCTTTACAGCTACTGAAAATACACAAAATCCAAACATTATTTGGTTACATTCATTAAGTAGCCATTACATAAACAATTTACATAGTTTTTCATTTTTGATTCTTTTAAAGTTATTTGAAAATCAGTAGTGTTAATATATTGTAAAATATGTTATGTTCTAATATAACAAGCAATGATATCCTAATGCCTAGTGGTTCGACTTACAATCTGCTGATGTGGGTTTGAGTTAGCTTGTACCAATGAACTGCCTTTTTTAGTTTTTTAAATACAAAAAACTCATTTGCTAAAAATGTGTACTTAATGTATAGCTACGGGGTCACCATTTTACATATGCATCTTTATAAAATAGGAGAAAGTGGACAGTGAAAGCTATTCTTGTCTACCAAAATATGAGTACTTGTAATTTTATGTTAAAGGAGATTAAAGGCTGACAATTCTCAACCTAGTGATATTGTACCATTTGATTTGAAATTGTAGACTCCAAGCAAATAATGACCAACCAATCAGCAGTAAATAACAATCATAATTTTCTCTATAGGTGATACTATATTATGATTAAGTATATGCTATTCCTGAAAAGTGAACGATGATAGAGTTTAATGAGATAGCAAGTATCTAATTATGACCCATACAACTAAAGTGAATCCTAGTGTGGATTTTCAAGTCAAGTGTGACAGGTTATACTCATGCATGCTCCAGGTCTAAAATTGCATATTGTTCTTTTGTTTTATCATGGAGTTTTAGTACACTCTCTGGTGTATGGGTGACAGGGACAAAGTAAAAACCGTTACGTCAAAGAGAATATTGCAAGTAATTCATGTCTGTGTTATAATGTTGGAAAGGAAAAGTTGTTGAATATATCCACTTTGACCCTATGTTTAATATTTATGTTATGTTCAAGTTAAAAATCTTCTTTTTAAACAGACTTTCGCAAACTCTGATGCTGGTGAAGAATTTCCACTGGATTGTCATAGAGGACTCTGATACGAAAAGTAAATTAGTGGGGAACCTTCTTAAAGACTCCATGCTTAAGTACACACACCTCAATGTAAAAACTCACAAGCCAAAACATTCAACGGTATGTATATCACCTATTTGTTGATTTTTTTACCATAAGAAATGCTTATGAAAAACTATAGGAACCATCATATCTTCAAATTTCCAATTTTAAACTTAGATTAGATCCCAAGTAGAAGGGTCAGTATTAAATGTTTGCATATTAAATGTGTTATTGTGTTATAAGCATATGCATATTGTACTAAGATAAAAATATCTAACAATACTAACACATGCATACATAATGAAAGGTCACGCGTAATTGCTAAATATGGAATATTGCCGTAACTAAGTTGTTTCTATCATTAAAGTACAACTTTTTATTGACTATTGTTTAAAATAGTATTGCAAAATTTTAATGGCTTAAGAGCATGTTGCAACTGGAATAAGAATATGCTATAAGGCTCGTGCTAATAGAGAAGAAAACAAAATATATGCTGCTAAATGTTGGTAGAGGGTATTCAGGACAAAGACACATTAATAAAATTGGCAAGTAATTTGTGAAGGACAACACAATAGACAAAGCTTAGCTGGAATGGCTATAGATAATGTTAGTGAAATTCTGAAAAAAAAATTGTTGACATTCATTTTAAAATACATACTTCTATTTTGTCTATTGTCTAATGAATAAATTGCTAATGTGAATTACCACTTTTCACCAGTCATCTCACCACTTCTTACCAGTCTTCCATTCAACTATTTTATAGTTTCTAGCATGTACCCAATCAATAACCTCCTTTTTTGAAGTCGGTTCAATGAAAAAGCCTAGCGTATATGCTATTTCAGACTATAATCTATTTATGTGTTATATATAGCTGTTGTGGCGTCATTGAGTAACAAACATCCATCTGTACATAATATATGTAAGGATTAGCATTAAATGAGATTTAAAATTAGAACTTGTTAAACATTTCTCTCAGGAGCAATGGGTGCCATGTACACAAACACATTACCAATTGTTTTATTTTATATATAAGAAATACATAAACTGTTAGTACAACCGGCTAGGTTTCTATACCCTGGCTGTAAATAATATTATTAAGTCGATTGTGCACACTCGGCTAGGTTTAAACTCTGGTCGGAAATAATATTGTTAAGTTGATTGTGCAGCCATTAGGCCATTACTTTTTTATGTATATATAATTATTACAGGCAAGTGGTGTTGAACAAAGGAATGTAGCTTTAAACTGGCTTCGAGAGCATATGCAGAATACTCACGACACAAAAGGTGTTGTTTATTTTATGGATGACGACAATACATACTCCCTTAAAGTATTTGACGAGGTATGTATTATATTACACGTAATATTTATTCATTATGGTAGAGCAAACAGTGAGAAGACCTTTTTTTGTTGACGGGGGGAGAATCTTCAGCAACATAGGGCAAGCGGTTATGTGAGGTTCTTACTAAAACCGCCCGCAGAGGCCCTCTTTGGTGCTCCACTAACTCCAGTGGACGCACCGGTGCCCCTTTGCTGCTGTTAAGCACGTCCGAAGATTACTTCCTCCCTTCAGTCCCTCGCCGTGCTAAGGCGACACGAGCCAGCCGATGTAGCCTTCTTCCCAGGTCCACTGTAGTCGTCTTATGCCTAATGCCTTACGGGGCTGCGTTTTGTTGCAATTTTAATTGTGAGAAAACCTGAATTGCTTAGAAAACATTTCTACTCTTTTTATCGAGAATTCCTGTGCTCGTGCACCGGTACAGTCATTCAGATTCAGATTTTATTGGTAACATAATAAATTACAAGTCAATTATTTACTACAAATTATTACAAATTACATTAGATTATTAAATTAAAAAAAAAAATAAAAAATAATGAAAAATGTCCCACCCCTTAGATGCTAGGAGCGTTGCTGGAGTTTCTTCGGCCACTTCTTCTCCCAGCGCAGACGCTTCCCGAAGTGGAACTCAAAGTTAGTTTAGCTTTTCGAATGTCCCTTAGATTATTCGTGAAATAGCTACCGACCGAGTCGTGGTTCGGCCCACTCGAGCGCCCTCGGAATGCTTACGCGTAACATAGTAACCGTCCAAGCAGAGGTTACCCCTCACCGGGGGGACCCTTGTGTCGAGTTACTAGCGATAGAGGTTCAGGCTAAGCGACCTAAGAGCTATGCCACCTCTCAATCCGGTGAAGCAGTAAAGGCCAGCTTCTCTGGCCAATCTGTGTAGTTCGTCATTAAAAAAAAAAACATAATGTTTATACATACATATAGGCTGTGACATCAACTAACTTTTTTTAATCAATATACACCGATATGGTTCGTATCCAGTGCAAAGAATACCATGTGCAGTTCCTGTAGATATGCATATTTATTCGCAAAACAAGATAACAGTGTTCTGAACACTGAGTAAGCGAACTGTTTTACTCATTTTACTTACTATTGAGATATATTTAAACAACTATTTATCTCTATAGAGAGATGTTGTCAATTGATCAATAAACAATTAAAAATGTATACCTAATTTTATTTTAAAAAAGTTTAAATTACTGTCTATGTACTTATACGTAGGTTATCTCATCATCAGCCCTGTAGTTCTGGGCTCTCAAGAATAAGACTACGGTATCCCTAAAAGGGGCCTCGGGTTCACTGGGCGACAAGGGTGGGGGCCTTTGTTTGAACCGGGAAGAAGTCGATATCGGCAGGCCCGTGTTGTGATGTGCTCTTCTAAGAGCACGATGCAGAGGGGCTCCGTTGCGTTTATGGAGATCCCGGAGCGCCTCGTACTGCACCGAGTAAGGGGCGTCAGGGAGGTTTTAGTGGGTAAAAACCCCACATACGCCCGGAATCGATTTCCTCCCCGTGAAAAAAAGGTTATCTCACGATGTAAATCGGCTCTTAAAATTGCAACAAATAAATATTTTGATACAGAATTGCTACCGTACTATGCAAAATGAGGCGACCGCCCCGATTATAAATTATTGCGTATTGTCTATTATTATCATGTGAAAAAATTTCCTACTATGATGATTCATTTACGTCTTTTCAAAATACAAAACCTCCTTTTTTAAAGTAAAACTTATTGTTAATTTTTTTATAAATTATTAACATCCTTTTTAACCATTCCAACTACGAGCTAATGTTTTGTACCGTTAAACCATTAGGCTATTAACGCTTGATATTTCTAATAAATTATAATTAAAGACAATAATTTTCGATTTATTTATTTGCAGATGAAAAGGTATAGTATAAAAACTTAAATACACTATTTATGTATATTTAACTAAACAATGTTTTTGGTAAGCAAATAATGTCGGCTACAACATTTATTCAGATAACCAAATCGATAGATGTACTGGCTCCAAATCTGATATTTTAAGCCTACAGACTTTTCGAAGTCGGCTAAATAAACTTAGCTTGGTTTTCGGTTTTACATGTGTTTTTTCTTTCATCTAACTGAAAAAAAAAATATTTACAATAAATATAACTGTGCCAAATCGTTGTCGCAGCGTGCCCAGAAGGCTGGTAGTATTGCCACGTTGTATGGCAATGCTTAGCCTCTGTGTAAGGTATAAGCCAGCCCTCTGGTCCTCAGATGTGTCGACCAACTTCTTAGCTATCACATTAAAAAGGTGGTGGGTGCACTAGGACCCCACGGACCCAAACTCGGCCCAAGCAGCTCAAATATGAAACCTCTATCGAGGTTTCTATATTTGCGCCGCTTGAGGTTTTCTGCAGTTGCAGCGGCCGCTCCACTCTCAACAGAAGATTGTGGAAGATGTGACGGTGTTTTTTTTTATTTCCAGATGCGAAAGATAAAGAAAGTAGGTGTGTGGCCAGTTGGTATTGTGGGAGGAATGAGGGTAGAAATGCCTCTCGTCACTGATGGAAAAGTATCAGGATTTAATGCTGTATGGAAGCCTTACCGGCCCTTCCCAATCGATATGGCTGGCTTCGCTATCAATGCGACATTGTTTGTAGATCACCCAGAGGCGAAATTCTCCAGGAAAGTGCAGTCTGGTTTCCAGGTGGGTCTTGTCTTTATTATCTACATAATCTAATTCCCCCATCCCATTCCCACCATCGGACTTCTAGACGCACTGCGGGATTTCATCCTTTTGTTGTGAACATCCCTCAAACCCGAACGAAGCGATTTGCTTCGTCTTTCATTCTTCGTACAGCAAAGGACTGGAATAGTTAGCCCGCGTCTGTCTTTCCTTCCGATTACAATGTGGGTATTTTCAAGAGTAGAGTGAATAGGCATTTACTAAGCTAGTGCGCCTTACCATGCAGGACTGCATTTCCACTTAACATCAGGTGGGATCGTAGTCAAGCACTTGCTTAGAAATTATAAAAAAAAAAAAAATATTTACAGTATTAAGTACATCAATGATCTGTCTCATACAACGAAGTGGCGTTTAAAATTAGTATAGCTTCGAATGTCCCTTGGGTATCTGTGGAAATGCAACAGACCGAGCCATAGTTCGGTCCTCTCAGGCGCCCTCGGACGGGGAAGCTCAAGCTTAATATAGTAACCGCCCAAGCCTAGGTTACTACTCACTGGGAGTATGTATAATAATTTATGACTGATAAAAAATCATTTATAAATTACTAGCGTACCTAGACCGCGGGCTAGATTTTGCTTTATTTTATTTAAACAATTAAAATACATCATTAAATATTTAATTGAACTCTCACAATATATTAAATTATTCATTCTCTTCAAAACACTCGTATGTCGATTTTTTTTTGACGAACTACATAGATTGGCCAGAGAAGCTGGCCTTGACTGCTTCACCGGATTGAGAGGTGGCATAGCTCTTAAGTCGCTTAGCCTGAACCTCTATCGCTAGTAACTCGACACAAGAGTCCCGTCGGTGAGGGGTAACCTCAAGCTTGGACGGTTACTATGTTGCGCGTAAGCATTCCGATCCGAGGGCGCCCGAGAGGGCCGAACCACGAATCGGTCGGTAGCTATTTCACGGATAATCAAACGTATGTCGAGGTACCACCACTGTGTATACGGTAATAATAGCAGAATTCTATTGCAGTTTGCCTATTTCAGATCTAACAGAAATGTTATATTTTTCATTATGTAATTGCGTGTTACTTTAGTTTTTTAATGACTATTGTTATAATCTCATCTTATCGGGTGGGAAAATATAATTTTAAGTATAGCTAATGAACTGATAACATTTTAAAATATCATTCTTGTTACACGTGATTATGAAAGCCTTTTGTTTTAAATAAACTATTTTTAATAAGCAATATTAATCGGTTCTCATAGTTTTTTAGGCGACAAGCGTGAATAAACCTTTGTCGGTTTAGTGGTAGAACACACTGTTGAGTGTATAATGACTTCACAGAAAAAATGCATAAAATATTCTTCTGCGTTCGGTGATGAGTGATGTGTCTGAATTAATCGAGGATAGGATCGTCGATTACTATATGGCAGAGAGAATTAAAGCTATCCTATAGTTTTGTGGACTGTGAGGTCACCAACGGCTTCGCAGATAAAAGGGGTGAAATATCTGAAAGCATTCTAGGATCGAGGCACTCTTTCTCAACTATATGGCACGGGAAATTAAAAACTCTAGGGATGTCGTAGAACTCTAAAGTCACGTAACATCAAATTCAGGTTCGGCGCCATCACAATCGCTCGGGCAAACGATAACCTGTGACACTAGTGATCAGGAAAATTAATTCAAATCTAATGCCGTCCATCAATAGTAGTAATAAAAGTCAATGCCCTGTATCGTATTTTATTGCCGAGACTCAAATTTCTTCCCCGGCGGATATTTCATCTTCTTAATCTGCCTCTTTGACTAGCGAAGGTTGGCAGTCAGTTCACCATATCTCTTCTTGTCTGTTGCAAGGCGAAACAGTTGGGTGGCTATCGCAATTCCGGTCCACTCTCTTATGTTCCGCAGCCATGACTTCTTTCTACGACCAACACTTCTTTTATCTGCGACTTTGCCCATCAAAGTAAGTTGAAGAATATCTCTCGTACCTAAGCACGTGACCGAGATACGACACGTTTCTATCTTGATGGTCTGCAATAGTTTGCGCTCCTCGTTGAGTCGTGGACTCGTCGTACAACTTCCTCATTTGTCAAATGAGGAAGATATTTCGTATCTGGGTTCAAATCATTTATCAGACAATGGAAGTATTTGTCCTAGACGTAAGTCCATGCGTTCTCTCTGTCCCTCCACAACTGTAACATCGTCAAACTGGCTAATTACGTCTTAGGAAGTTTACTTAACTTTTTTTTTGTTAACGGGGAGGAAATCTTCAAAAAGATACCCCGCCTTCTGGGGGAAGGCGGCGGTTATGTGGGGTTTTTACCCAGTAAACCCGGTGGCCCTTTCCTCGGTGCATGACGAGGGGCTCCGGGATCTCCAGTGGAACGCACCGGAGCCCCTCTGCACTGTGGGAGTATGTACTGCAAGGAGCAGTGCACAGGGGGGGTTATTCCCTCCTCCCCTGTACCCTCGCAGGCGGCACAAGGCGACACGGGCCAGCCGATGTCGCCTTCTTCCCGTGTCCACCATAGCGGACGACAAAGGTCTCCACCCTTGTTGCCCAGTGAACCCGAGGCCCCTTTTAGTCACCTTCTACGACAGGCAGGGGATACCGTAGTCTTATTCTTGAGCCCAGAACTACAGGACTGAAGTTTACTTAACTAACGTAAGCATTCCGGGCCAAGGTCGTCCGAGACAACTGAACATCGACTCGGTCCGTAGTATTACCACTCAGTATCGGTGCCGAAGGTCTAATTCCTCATTTAAAGGTGCTATGTAAGGTCTAAATATTTAACTGATAATATATAAGAGATATATTTATAACTAATATTTGTTTTACTATTTGAAAAAATTAGGAAGCAGCGATAATCTCTAGTCTTACATAAAGACATTAACTGAGAGCTGATAATTTGTGTTATAAATAGAACGAGTAAGCATATCTTGCTGTATGGAATTTTGTTTGTTAAGGTGCGTTCATCAGAAACGTACGCGGAATTCAAATAATTATTTATTAATAAGTTAAAAAAAAAACATTTTTATAACGTCAATCGGACCGGACCACCTTTGAGTTTTATCTTAAGTGTTTTATTTCTATTGTCTTATCTTGTTCGTTTTTTTTTAATATTAAGTTAATAAAGTATAACTTTTAAGTGTAATAAAATTTCTTTACATATGTTGCTTATAATATATTGTAAAGTACATATTACGTTGGCTACGTTGTAGAAAAGCATCAAATTAATCCTTATTGTCCTTAATTCCATAATGTCTGAGTTTACTTAACGTTGAAAAAAAAACAAGTGGGATTTGATAAGAATAAATAATATAAGCATACAAAGAGAACGCTGTCTCTGTCTACCCCTAAGGCATAAAAGGACATATCATTATATATTTTATTATTTATTTATTATGAAAAATCTATGTATAATATAAGTAGATAAATTTATTTTATTTAGATTAGTTACAAAACGTTCTTAGTTTTGACTTTGTTATAAATAAAAAAAGGCATTGTTTTTTTTTTAATTTTTGTCCTACCGTTGTTGGATGTTGGATTTCGGGTGATCCTGTATTATATTTGTATTTAATTTTCTACCGTCATTTTCCAGGAAAGTGAAATTCTCAAATATGTCACAACAAAAGATGAATTGGAGCCGTTGGCAGAGAACTGTACCAAGGTCCTCGTGTGGCACACTCGCACACAAACACCGTCAATACTCAATCCCAAGAAATTAAAACATGCGCCAATACCCGACGGCCATATTGAAGTGTGATTCACTCGTTACTGTATTACCGATGGTATTAATAAGGACCCAATTGGATTCCTAGAGATTCTTAGAGTTTTAGGTAAATGTTAAGGGAAGTTTGCCAGGGTGGCTGTTCCAAAAGGCATCTAATTTTTATCTTGTAGGCTCTACATTTTTTGTATATATGGTTGTGTAAAAACTCTCGAAGGCCTAGAATTGCCTATAGTAACAGTTTGAGATTATCTTCATTAGGTCCAATAAGCGAGATGTTTTGGTTAGAGGCAACTGACATTACTTTATTTCATGTAATAAGGCTTCCGGTCCACTTCATATGTTCAAATAATCAAAGTATGAACCCTTTCGAAGGACCCTTAAAATGGCATCTGCGTTTGTCTCATGATATCGTCGATTCAAAATTTTCGGAAAATTAGATTATTACTAAAAAGAGCCTATTATTGTTAACAATATTTTTATATCGATAAATTAAACGTGGAAACTCACTAGATGTCACAAGAAAGTGTCTTTTATACATATAAAAATATTGTTAACAGTGGGCTCTTTTTAGTAATAATCTAATTTAAAAAAAATTAAAATATCATTTTTCTATTCAATCGACGATATGTTCGTATGTATTATATATATATATATATATATATATATATATATGTTTATGTATATATATAATTATTTAAAATTTGCCAACAATATTTTTCTTCAAAAAAAATTTTTTTTTTTAAATTGTCAACCATTCTAAGATTAAGCTTGTGCTAGAAAATGATCAATAGTCGAATGGGAGATTCGAAACTACGACCTTACGTTTTACAGACCCTACTCTTAGCTTATATATTAAAAAAATCATATCAAGACGTTGGCCATTTTCATAATTAATCACATAAATAGTTTTTTTTTTGATTTTGGTTGATTTCTAAATTTATATTTCGTGCATCATCAGTATTATAGGAATCCTTGATATAATTTTTTTATCGTTTGCATTTATTGGGTCCTTACTCAAAACTTTTTTTAAAATTATATTTACATTTGATGTATGTATAATTTATTCGCTATGTTCACAAATATTTTTGTTTACACAAAAGATTACTCAAAGAATTCTCTTAGATTTTATTTTGATAGATTATTTACTTTGTTAATTTTTTTTTTTTTTTTTTTTTTTTTTTTTTTTTTTTTTTTTTTTTTTAAAGATGATTTATACTAATATTTGTTCCCCAGCATGTTTGGCTGGGGTTTCTTATCTTAACATTAATTTTACTACTAACTTATTTGTCTACTTTATACAATACTATTTCTAAATTTCTTATTTCTATTACAATTTCCTTATATCTATTATTTCTAAAGAATCTACAATTTCTTATTTCTATTTCAATATTTCTAAACTTATTTCTATATTACAATTTTGCTTCTTATCTAATCTTATATCTATTACATTACATTATGTTTTATTCCTATCAATAACTTTTTTAACTACGTATTTACAAAATCTTAAAAATATATCTATCCTATTCTTATCGCTAATTAAATTTCTAATATTTTCTACAGTTATCCTTTCATTCATCTCGCTTTCACACTCAAATCTTCTTACATTAAATTCCGGGCATTCTGTCAAGACATGTAGCACCGACTCTTGTACATCCGGATCGCAGATGCACGAAGGGCTCTCCTTACACCGAAACTTATTCAAATACTCGGAGAACCCTCCGTGCCCCGTCAGAATTTGTACAAGAGTCGGGTCTAGGTCCATCTTCCTGATGACGGGGTATGCGGACACAACGTCGGGGAAAAACACCTTCGTTGTGCCCGCAGTGCCCCCGTCTTTGTAGCGCCTGTTCCATATGTCAAGCGAGTCCAATCGGATTTGTCGCTTGACATATGAAACAGGACACTCTTCATAATTGGGTTTGGTCTTCATTCCGATTGCAGCTTGCTTTGCAAGTTCGTCCGCACTTTGTTAATTTTAAGTTTGTATATCAACTCTAAGTATTGCCATTTATAATGAAATTATAAATATGTATAATTAATTCGCATACGTCAATTAGGGCAATTCTAAACCTTTCCTAACCTTTTTATTTTACTTGAACTATTTTTTATTATGACTTAATACGAATATTTAACAGCTGAAAAAGCCAAGACCAGCATTGTATTATAACTTACTTTAAAACTAAGGTTTACAAAGGTGGAGTTAATGGCATTAGACCTGAGTGGCATTTTTTACCAGTCAAAGTATTTTTACAACAACCTGGGTGAGTGAGAAAAACTGGCTGATATAACAAACGAGGAAAAGATAAGAGACATAAGATATAATTAAAATAAATACACAGACATACATGTGAATGTATGAGACGTTACGCTATTCAATTTTGATTTTAAACACCCTATTTTGTCTTGAGACAAAATTAAACCGCGATAAAACACTTTAAATTATTTCTACTCAAAAATGCGGAAATCCAAGCATAAAATTGTAATAATAGGCGTCAATATTTGATACCATCAGGGCACCAAAAGTGGCCTATGGCTGAACCCCAATTTTTATATGTAAATAGCAACCCACCCAAGTCGAGTTTACACTTACCGGGGGGACCCTTGTTCAAGCTAAGGAACCTATGGGCTTTAGTTATATATAGTTACACACATTATATAGTACATTTTTAATACAATCGCAGGGGGGAGGTTAATCCCTCCCCCTTGTGCCCTCGTAGTGCAAGGCAACACGGACCAACCGATGTCGCCTTACCGGGTCCACTTCAGCGGACGACAAAGGCCCCCACCGTCGCTCAGTGAACCCAAAGCCCCTTTTAGCCGCCTTCTACCGACAGGCAGGGGATACCGTAGTCTTATTCACGCATTAAGTTACTTAAGTTAAGCCGGACTTGCTAAACGCTCCACTTATCAATCCAGTGAAGTTAAACTTTGGCTAACAACTCGATTCAGCCAAAAAAATAACAGTTATTTGACGTAACAATTGGATTATTGTTTCGATTTGATTTGAAACAATCAATGCTTACACCATGACACTGTCGATCTTATAGTTTCAGAAATGCTCATAATCTTAATAATATATATTGTAATAATATTTTCTTAAAACGATTTGAAAAAAAAATATAGTCTTTGTTTTTCAAATTTTCTATTTTCGTTATTTTTATAATGCGTCTTTGATAATATTTTTGTATTAGCTATCTGATTGATACTGATTCCCTGTTTACAAATAATCGGTGTATATATTTTTTTTTTTTGGGAATGCTAACAATATTTTTTCTTCAAAAAAATTTTTTTTTTTTTTTTTTTTTGATTTTGGTTGATTTCTAAATTTATATTTAGTGCATCATCAGTATTATAGGAATCCCTGATATAATTTTTTTATCGTTTGCATTTATTGGGTCCTTACACAAAACTTTTTTTTTAATTATATTTACATTTGATGTATGTATAATTTATTCGCTATGTTCACAAATATTTTTGTTTACACAAAAGATTACTCAAAGAATTCTCTTAGATTTTATTTTGATAGATTATTTACTTTGTTAATTTTAAGTTTGTATATCAACTCTAAGTATTGCCATTTATAATGAAATTATAAATATGTATAATTAATTCGCATACGTCAATTAGGGCAATTCTAAACCTTTCCTAACCTTTTTATTTTACTTGAACTATTTTTTATTATGACTTAATACGAATATGTAACAGCTGAAAAGCCAAGACCAGCATTGTATTATAACTTACTTTAAAACTAAGGTTTACAAAGGTGGAGTTAATGGCATTAGACCTGAGTTACCAGTCAAAGTGGGTGAGTGAGAAAAACTGGCTGATGACAAACGAGGAAAAGATAAGAGACATAAGATATAATTAAAATAAATACACAGACATACATGTGAATGTATGAGACGTTACGCTATTCAATTTTGATTTTAAACACCCTATTTTGACTCGAGACAAAATTAAACCGCGATTACATTTTTTTATTATACTTTAAATTATTTCTATTCAAAAAATGCGTAAATCCAAGCATAAAATTGTAACAATAGGGGTCAATATTATTTGACACCATCAGGGCAAAAGTGGCCTATGGCCGAACCCCAATTTTTTCATTTGTAAATAGCAACCCGCCCAAGCCGAGTTCACACTTACCGGGGGGGACCCTTGTTCAAGCTAAGCAACCTATGGGTTGCTTAGTTATAGCTATATATATATATAGCTTTAGTTATATATAGTTACACACATTATATAGTACATTTTTAATACAATCGCAGGGGAGGTTAATCCCTCCCCTTGTGCCCTCGTAGTGCAAGGCGACACGGTCCAGCTGATGTCGCCTTCCCGGGTCCACTTCAGCGGATGACGAGGGGCTCCGGGATCTCCAGAGGAATGCAACGGAGCCCCTCTGCACTGTGCTCAAGGACGCACGTCCCGAGGGGGAGGTTACTCCCTCCCCCTCTGCCCTCGCAGTGCAAGGCGACACGGTCCAGCTGATGTCGCCTTCTTCCCGGGTCCACCTTGGCGGATGACAAAGGCCCCACCCTTGTCGCCCAGTGAACCCGAAGCCCCTTTAGTCGCCTTCTACGACAGGCAGGGGATACCGTAGTCTTATTCTTAAGAGCCCAGAACTACAGGGCTGGTCAATGTTAACCATTTTTTTACGACGAGGAAATCTTCAAAGATACCCCGCCTTCTGGGGAAGGCGGCGGTTATGTGGAGTTTTTACCCACTAAAACCTCCCCGGTGGCCCTTTCCTCGGTGCATGACGAGGGGCTCCGGGATCTCCAGAGGAATGCAACGGAGCCCCTCTGCACTGTGCTCAAGGACGCACGTCCCGAGGGGGAGGTTACTCCCTCCCCCTCTGCCCTCGCAGTGCAAGGCGACACGGGCCAGCCGATGTCGCCTTCTTCCCGGGTCCACCTTGGCGGATGACAAAGGCCCCACCCTTGTCGCCCAGTGAACCCGAAGCCCCTTTAGTCGCCTTCTACGACAGGCAGGGGATACCGTAGTCTTATTCACGCATTAAGTTACTTAAGTTAAGCCGGACTTGATAAACGCTCCACTTATCAATCCAGTGAAGTTAAACTTTGGCTAACAACTCGATTCAGCCAAAAATAAGAGTTATTTGAAGTAACAATTGGATTATTGATTCGATTTGATTTGAAACAATCAATGCTTAAACCATGACAATGTCGATCTTAAAGTTTCAGAAATGCTCATAATCTTAATAATATATATTGTAATAATATTTTCTTAAAACGATTTGAAAAAATATAGTCTTTGTTTTTCAAATTTTCTATTTTCGTTATTTTTATAATGCGTCTTTGATAATATTTTTGTATTAGCTATCTTATTGATACTGATTCCCTGTTTACAAATAATCGGTGTATATATTTTTTTTGGGAATGCTAACAATATTTTATTTCACAAATATAATATTACATTCTTGTTAACCATTCCAACTCAGGTTAAGCTGCTAAAAGACAGTTCTGGTGAATAGTCGAATCGTGAATACGAACGTTTCGCAGACCGTACCCTAAACCTTAGGCTAGTGACCCTTCAATATTTTAACCTTATTATTGTTTCAATTAATAGTTAGTTTTTGTAATTAATACTTTCTTTTCGATTGTAATTCATTACAATTACTAAGAAATGCTTTATTGCATTATTTTTCTATGTTCTTCTAGTCTGTTTATGAGATGTAAATTTGATATGAAGAGCTTATATACGCCAGCCAGGGGTAAACAGAAAACACATTATAATTGATTTAGTTTGCAAGAAGGTAAATATTATTAAAGTATAATAACATACATAAAATTTTATGTTCATATTGTATTTATTGAGATTCACATCCCAAAACAATCATGTCAATGTTAACCATTTTTTTTTTTACGAGGAGGAAATCTTCAAAAAGATACCCCGCCTTCTGGGGGGAAGGCGGCGGTTATGTGGGGTTTTTACCCACTAAAACCTCCCCGGTGGCCCTTTCCTCGGTGCATGACGAGGGGCTCCGGGATCTCCAGAGGAACGCACCGGAGCCCCTCTGCACTGTGCTCAAGGACGCACGTCCCGAGGGGGGAGGTTACTCCCTCCCCCCTCTGCCCTCGCAGTGCAAGGCGACACGGGCCAGCCGATGTCGCCTTCTTCCCGGGTCCACCTTGGCGGATGACAAAGACCCCCACCCTTGTCGCCCAGTGAACCCGAAGCCCCTTTAGTCGCCTTCTACGACAGGCAGGGGATATCGTAGTCTTAGTCACGCATTAAGTTACTTAAGTTAAGCCGGACTTGATAAACGCTCCACTTATCAATCCAGTGAAGTTAAACTTTGGCTAACAACTCGATTCAGCCAAAAATAAGAGTTATTTGAAGTAACAATTGGATTATTGATTCGATTTGATTTGAAACAATCAATGCTTAAACCATGACAATGTCGATCTTAAAGTTTCAGAAATGCTCATAATCTGATTAATATATATTGTAATAATATTTTCTTAAAACGATTTGAAAAAAAATATAGTCTTTGTTTTTCAAATTTTCTATTTCTGTTATTTTTATAATGCGTCTTTGATAATATTTTTGTATTAGCTCTCTGATTGATACTGATTCCCTGTTTACAAATAATCGGTGTATATATTTTTTTTGGGAATGCTAACAATATTTTATTTCACAAATATTACATTCTTGTTAACCATTCCAACTCAGGTTAAGCTGCTAAAAGACAGTTCTGGTGAATAGTCGAATCGTGAATACGAACGTTTCACAGACCCTACCCTAAACCTTAGGCCAGTGACCCTTCAATATTTTAACCTTATTATTGTTTTAATTAATAGTTAGTTTTTGTAATTAATAGTTTCTTTTAGATTGTAATTCATTACAATTACTAAGAAATGCTTTATTGCATAAATTTTCTATGTTCTTCTAGTCTGTTTATGAGATGTAAATTTGATATGAAGAGCTTATATACGCCAGCCAGGGGTAAACAGAAAACACATTATAATTGATTTAGTTTGCAAGAAGGTAAATATTATTAAAGTAAAATAACATACATAAAATTTTATGTTCATATTGTATATATTGAGATTCACATCCCAAAACAATCATGTCAATGTTAACCATTTTTTTTTGTTTACGAGGAGGAAGTTTTCAAAGATACCCCGCCTTCTGGGGAAGGCGGCGGTTATGTGGAGTTTTTACCCACTAAAACCTCCCCGGTGGCCCTTTCCTCGGTGCATGACGAGGGGCTCCGGGATCTCCAGAGGAATGCAACGGAGCCCCTCTGCACTGTGCTCAAGGACGCACGTCCCGAGGGGGGAGGTTACTCCCTCCCCCCCTCTGCCCTCGCAGTGCAAGGCGACACGGGCCAGCCGATGTCGCCTTCTTCCCGGGTCCACCTTGGCGGATGACAAAGACCCCCACCCTTGTCGCCCAGTGAACCCGAAGCCCCTTTTAGTCGCCTTCTACGACAGGCAGGGGATACCGTAGTCTTATTCTTAAGAGCCCAGAACTACAGGGCTGGTCAATGTTAACCAACATATTATGGCGAAATAAAACCACTTTGAAATCCATAAATTTTAAGCTTCGGATGCGTTTGTATTCCTGTTGTATTATGTGACTTTATGATGTGTTCAAATCTATCATATTATTATTATTTTTTTACGCGGGGGAATCCTTTTTACGGACCATCGTCCAGAACCCTGGGTGAGCCCGGAAGGATGTGTGGGAATCGGTCTGGGCGACCCCTACCCACTAAACCTTCCGCGAATGCCATCAGCCGTTATAATTCGAGTGCCCCAGATCTGTCAGCAACAGGGCATTTGCAGGTTCCGGCAAAGACCGGACTTGTTCCTTTAAAGGGGACTTCTCCGGCAAAGAAGTCCCGACGGCGCCGAAGCATTAGTGGAGCCAGGTACCCAGCCTGGCCCCGCTTCGAATTACGGGGGCAGCGAGAGGAGGCGTTGGTATCGCCTTCTAAGCCCCTGGGCTATCCTCCCTGACCCGCTCGTATCATATTATAATGCACTAGCGTACCAGCCCGCTTCGCCGGGCTAGATTTTATTTAAACAGTAAACTGACATAATTCAATATTTAATTTAACTCTCACAATATATTAAAATATTCATTTCTCTCCGTAGTTATTCTCTTCTCGAGCGGGTGAAGGTCATTACTTACACTCATGTACATATCATTAAATACAATATCATACCCGTAGTAGTAGTAGTATTATCATAGTAAATAAAATCTGTATTTGACAGTTCAAAAAGAGGAGTGCTCCAAACTTTACCGAATTACTCGCCAGGTCAATCTGAAGATTCCCTGATAGTTTAATTGTAATCGATCCAGCCGTTTTGGAGCCTATATGGAACAAACCCACACATTTTCTCTTTTATATATATATATATATATATAGATAAAAATTAGTGTTTTTCTGTTTATCCCGAATGTGCTCAAAAGATAATTAGATCATATTTATAACTACTTCCTTACAATATAAAATAACTTATACTATATATATATGTAAAGAAAAATATAATTTCCTTTTTATAAAATGTTGTCAAATGTCATCATGTCAACGAGACGTTTGAACTTATAAAATGTCGTTTTGTAAGATAGGATTTAAATTGATAAATAAACACAGCCCAGTTTCTTTTTATAAAAAAAACGACATTTAAGGTAATTAACCTTTTTTACAATATTTATCCGTATTCTACATAAATTATTTTATAAATTCAAATGTCTCGTTGACATGATGACATTTGACAACATTTTATAAAAAGAATTTTTCTTTACATATATATATAGTATAAGTTATTTTACAACACAAATAATTCTCTTAACTCATTTCTATTTAGTTAATTTGCGTTTAGATTTTACATGTAATAAGCTACTATTTAGGTGCAATAAAAATTTATTTGTTTATTTTGACCATCTACCGCTTAAAATGGACAAGTGAATAGGGATTTAACTAACTTATTTCTTTTTTAATGTACTATTAAGACATGTATTATACTAACACGGGACTTGATACTTGATTACTTATCATAAATCCTTTGAAGTCAATCTTATTGCTGTTACATACAACAATTATAAAAACACTCATTAAACATTAGGTCCAAACCATTGTCCCACTTCCTTGCCTTCACTATCCCTCATTAAGGCAACCTGGTGAATAGAATATGGAACTTGCTTTCTTTCTTCAAATCTCTGAATAATTTTAAGATAAGTTGGATCTCCAAACCCAGTCAGCACACAAGTGAATTCTGATGAGAGCTACGCCAAGCACCATCTGACCACAACGCAACATACATCCCCAACCTTTATCAGATGTTAAACTCTCCTATTGGAACAAATCCATTTCTGTACGTACACCAAATAATTGAACTGATATCTCGTCTTATTCGATCCAAATCTTGAATTGCACTGTATTTCTTTCCCAAAATCCAAACACTCTCTTTGTCTTAGGAATATCATCAGGCTCATTAAACTATAAACCTACTATGTATACATAAGTCATACACCTTTATAACTAGCTGCGCCCCGCGGTGGTGCCCGCTATTGACTAAAAAATTAAAGAATGTTTGTTTAAATTTTTCTGTAAGTAACCTGAGTTACTCTTTATAACATCAGCTGTGAAAGTTCCAGAAATTAGCCGGAACAAACAGACGACTGACAAAAAATTAAAAAAATGTTATGTTGGTATTTGTACCGTGTATACATTCATATGGTATGTAGTAAAAAGCTGTTATTTTAATACTATACATTTAACAAACAGACTACAATTTTATTTTTATCTATAGATATAGGCAGTTAAATAAAATAATTAACACCATTTCGTCTTAGTTAATTTATATGTGTTACATGTGTATATATGATTTGATATTACTCCTTGATAAAACATTACAATACTTTAAAAATTTTCATAATTCTTTCAACTATTGCGATGTCATGAAAACATTTTATTAAAAAGCTATCAGTATTTTTTTCGCAAATATTACTACCATTTTTGTTAACCATTCCAATTAATCTTAAGCCTGTTCTAGAAGATTCGAAGCTAAACCGGTAGGCTATTGACGCATTCATTGTACTTTATCTGTCCGATTTATCAATGGGATTTAAAAAAAAACCTTTATTTCCATGAGAATACTGTTTAACTTTGATAAAATATATAACCGACTTACTAGTATTTATTTAGAATCTAAGATATATTCAGCATAATAAATCCTAGATGTATTGCTCAAGTATCAATCGGTCTAAAATATAATCCCTTTGTAGTTATAATTTACTTTGTACTTATCATTGACGTAGTACGTTGTTCAAGCAATAATATAATTTACCGTATTAATTTTAATGATCATTTTTTCATGTAGTTGTTGAGGTCCTGTATAGGGACTGGTCACATTAGATTGTAATTAAATTAATATATATTTATATTGTGTGTAATAAAGTTTTTCATGTTTTTATTTATCAATATATTAAATGTCATTTATGTGTTTATGTGATATCAAGGACGCCGTTAACAAGTTTACAAATATAAAACTAGCCATTCACGTAGCAATTCGTATGCCGCGCATTATAAGCAGTTTCCGTTTCGCCTTTAGACACAAACCTTTAGAAACAATCCCCACGTGTAGGTTCGTCAAAGCAAAATTAGCCTTAAAATTAGTGCAAGTTAAAATGATCGGTAATCCTTGCGCTTTTTTTAAATATATAATAACTACTAGTTAACAAATAGTTAACCTGTACAACTTAACCGACTTTAAAACAAATCAAACCCTAGGGCGCGCAGACGTATGTTATGTTACGAAGTTCTGGAGCCTATATTTTCTATCATAAGCAATAAGCATTCTTCCATACGATTTTTAATAACCCCCTGGTATATCTTCGGAACCCAAAGTCCTACGACAAATTCATATAGGTTCCGATTCCATGCAAATCCATTCAAACAAAAAAAATCCAGATCGGTTCATAAATGAGTGCGCTACGAATGCAGAGATTTAAAAAAAACCGACGAATTGAGAATCTCCTCCTTTTTCGAATTCGGTTAACAGTAGAAAAGGTTGCCGCAATAAAACTAGACACAAAAGCGGGATGAAATCCCTTTGAATTACTCAGATTTGTTACAAGTTCTAACTGAACGCTCTAATATTTCGACGATCTTTCCATACATTATTGTTGTATAATACTTCTAAAGTAAATAGGTCAGTTTAAAGTAAATAATTTGTCTTATACTCCGTATATTTGCAAAAATCAAACTGGCATACGTAAATTGTTACGCTTATAGCTACCATTATTTGAAATAGTTGGCCTAAATCTTGAATGATTTGTGACTATTATTTATTATGAGATTCGTTTAAATAATAATTATTACTATTTAATCTTTTTAACACTAAATTAAAATAATATCAAAACCGTTTTTGATTGTCTATCATTCTACATTCACTATTGACTATCATTGCCTGTAATAGACAATTACGTAGCTAAGAAAAAATTAATGTAATAAAGAAAAATTATATGAAACTTCGCGCACACGTAGATTGCAACGACTGTATTGTTACATATAGAAACATAATACATATACACGAATACGATTAGAAAAAAATACTGTTTTTTTACATTTATACTGTTATTAATATTTTATAAATTCGAAATGTATATGGCAATAATAAATATCAATTGAGCAATAAGTATTAAAATGTAATTTAGTTTGAATTTGAAGAAAAGGAGTTTTGTATTATTACTACAAGTAGGTACGGTGTCATTGAAATATATTTATTAATAATGTCCCTTTCATTTGTGCAAATGCAACCGTAAACCACTGTAACGACTAATTAATAAAATGATTCCTAAAATTATTACTTTTATTTATTTTTGACGTAACAACGTCTTATAAATTGGTATACACTAGAAGGCATTCGCAAAAAAGTTTGACTCAATGTGAATTCTCCTTTACCTATGACTCATCGCTCCGTTCGATCGTCTGGGGCATGTATGATCGTATCGTCGTTTGACTGAATTGGGGGCGTGACTCATCGCTCCGTTCGATCGGCTCGTCGACTCTAAGCTCAACTAGAATTACTTGTCGGAGCCGTAATGCTGAACTACAGCCGAGTCAGTAAGTGATTTATTATTGTCACTATATTGTGTTGACTTAGCGTATACTAATGTCACCCACTTCTTTTAATCCGATGCCAGATCAATAGGGAAATATATTACACTGCCGGTCTTAAGCTCGGATAAATTTTGACTTCGCCCCAGTTCATTAATTTACGATTAATTGTAAATATCGATAAACCCATATTCTATTCAAAATACGGTAATGTTAATAGTTATCAATCTACACTTATTAACCGCTCAAATTTATCCGTCATATGCTACCGCATGCATCTATTGTCAAATAATTATAATGATGAAGAAATTGAACTAAAATTTGGTTTGGCAATTTCAATTTTTTTTACATATATGGAGTTCGGCTTAGGATCACACCATAAAGAAAGAAAGAAAGGAATAATTAGTACATATAAAAGTAAACAAGAGTATGAGAACATACATTATTGCTATGCAACAGAAGTTCGTGAATACTGATTTTCAGTGGAACCAATCATACAACATACAAGAACTCCACATACGATCTAGGCTAAAGTTTTTCGTTCTTTTAAACTTTCGTTTTTTTTTTTTAATACAGAATTATAGACTTTTTTCAGAGATATATCTCTGAAAAACCTTCAATATCTCATCCCATCCCATGAAAATTAGCTTATTAGTAGAATCAATGGAATCAAAGGACGAATGTCATGAGCTTGTACTGATGAATGTGCACGTGGATCAATGATTTTTGAAATATTTTTTGGCTATGATAACTAAATTACTCGAAGAGTGATATTTATCTCACCACTCTCATGGATCCACTTATATCGCGGTTATAACGAAACAAGGATTTTGAGACTTGATACGTATTTGTTGTCTAGCTCGACGGCCTTATTTTGCCAAGAGTACGCGAACTCTGTGAACTTGAGATAGGAATGAAAATAAATGAACTCTTAATAATTATAAGTATATTTATGTTTATTTTTTAATAAAATTCAGTTTTTTTTTTTCATAAGTCTTTAGGGCTCAATAGACTATAATCAGTGGCAATAAGGTCTAAGGGTAAGGTCACCGACACATGGTAATGATCACTTTTAAAGCAACACAGGTGAGCCGTATGCACCTTTAAAAAAAGTCTAAAATTAATGCTTAGTTTCTCGGGTTTATCAGCGTTTCGAAATAATTTTCTTTACTCTAAAACAATAAATAAATTACACAGAGCTGAAACGGGAAAGTAAAACAATTTTATAACAGAAATAATACAAGTCGGAGGAGCTTTCATATAATAAACATTTACCTAAGCTTCCAACAAGCTGTAAAGTCGTGATTAGTTTCCGCAGGCGTGCAAATTTCTCAAGCGTCTAATACAAAGATGAGTGGTTAGTGCTTACCGGCTCGAATATTATAATTTGCACCGTGCTATGAACCTTTTTAAACATCATTTTGTGACCCAAATATCTCGAGTACCTTGATTTTGCGTTCATGAAGACACTTACTATATTAATTTATGCAATATTGACACAATTATCGCGCTGCGTGGTGTGCTTGAGTGCTTGTTCATTTTATGTTTTACACCTAACATGCTTTATTTGCAACTTACCTACTACACGACATCCCACGACCCTTCTATTAATGGGGCTTGAAAGAAACATCGCAGTAGATACCTCACGCTTATTATGTTCCTAGGGGATAATCTAAGCGTGTAATTGTTCCTGGGCTTGGTCCTTTGCGGCAGAAAGAAAAATTAAATATTAAGCACGCGGATGCCCTCTTTGTATTTCTAAATTATCGTAGGAATATTATGAAATAAAATTGACCAAACTTTCATCAAACTACTCTTAAAGTACATCTTTTCCAATATAATGAATCATCAAAATCGGTTGGCGTTATTTTGAGTTATACGCCCATTTGTCGCGCACATGCGTAATGCAAATTTAAGATATATATGGTTTTCTCATGAATGCCATTGTCAGAATTGGACCAAATTAAAATGGGACCCTACGGGACACACCAGCTTTTTAAAAAAAAAATCGTCTAAATCCCTTCACCCAATCGAAAGTTATGAGGTTACAAGAATGAAAAAACATTCAGACGAATTGAGAACCTCCTTATTTTTGAAGTACGTTGGAAATAAGCAAACAAAATTCGTCTCAATGCAGTAATAGATTTGAATTTCATAAAAAACCTTTCACGTTCTTTTAACAGCAAGACGTTTAAGAATAGACATAAACAGCTTTCGCTAGATAGCAGCTTTTCACTTTTGTTGTTAGAGCTTATTAGGTCCTTTATGTGACAGTGTGTCTTTGACTTTTGTATTAAAAAATGGATAACTAGTAATTCATTGCTAAAAGCCGTGTAGGGTTCGAATTTTTGTTTCGAATCCGATTTGTAACTTGACCCGCTTACCCTATAGGCACTGCTTATATTAAATGATTTATACAAAAATAAATAAAGCGTTATTATTTACAGGGCTTTATAATGTAATAGAGTAAAATATCCAATAACGGTACGGAAGCCACATAAGCCGTTCTCACTCGGAAAATGTAATACGTGATTCACTTAATAGATAAAGTTTGAAACGTTTGTTACGTGATTTTGTCTACATTCTGCGTTGACTCGTAACTGTCTAGAGCTTTTATTGGCTTTTTAAATCTGTCGCTTAGTTTTTACTTTGATAAAGTTTTCAGACCTGTCTAAAACGATGACAGTGACAAGAAAGAAATAAATGTAGCTCTGCTCTAATCTACCGCTAAATATATCATAATATAGCTTACATCCTGATGTATAATGTAATAGTTATACATAAATGTTTATAACGTAAACGTAGGATATAAATGGAAGTGTTTTATTAATGAATAAACAAAAGAAAAGAGTCAATGGAACGGGGCCAGGGTAAATAGCATTGTTACACATTTAAAAACAATCGATGACGCCTGTTCGCGTTTATTACTAGATACACTGTTGTAGCGCACAATCAAGGAATAAACATAATTTTTAACCGACTTCAAAAAAGGAGGAGGTTCTCAATTCCTTTGTATGTTTTTTGTTAATGTTGGTATATCCATAGGTCAAGTACAAATCGAATTCGAAACAAAGTTTTCAATTCTTTAAGTACAAAAGTTGCTGCTTGATGTATTGCAATGGGCTTACACCCTGTCACAGGGGCACAGGGAGTGAGGGAGTAACCTCCCCCTCGGGATGTGCTCTCCTAGAGCACGTTGCAGAGGGGCTCCGGTGCGTTCCACAGGAGATCCCGGAGCCCCCTGTCATGCACCGAGAAAGTGCCACCGGGGAGGTTTTAATGGGTCAAACCCCACACAACCACTGCTTTCCCCCCAGAAGGCGGGGTATCTTCCTCATGTTAACAAAAATAAAGGGTTAGGTTCTGCTGAATTCTATTTCGTAATATTCCTACGATAATTGGGAAAACCAAAAATACAGTTTAACTGTTGATTTGATTTAAAGTTGGTTTTTGTTTTTTCCCGTAAAAATACTTGTCTACATTTATTTTTTTCCTAATTATTTTATTTATCTATATAAAGTTTGGTTTATACCAAAATAGTAAGTACTGTTATAAGTAAAGTGATATGAAATGCACCCCTAAATTTATGTGCCCCAAGATGTGCTAAGCGACGGAGTTCATAAATATTCAATTTTCCCTTCTCCGTACACTAACTTTCAATTTGAATACACAAATTAAACCCCGCTTTACACCTGTTTAGATTTTTTTTTAATAAAACCCAACATTCATTCATATACTTTTACCTAAATAATGACAGCTCAAAAATGTTACAATTCGTTTCATTCAATGCTGTTTTTTTTTCGTCAAGTAATGTATTTCTTATGAAACTATCGTTACATTTAGATGATGGAGCGTAAATAATGCTAATAAAACATTTAAAAAATATGTCTTGTCTTTTTTTTAATCATGATCGATTTTTTTCCCGTCCCATCATCAAAGGTGATTAGTACTTTCGTCTGTCTTCGTTTTCAAAAGCGGTCTCTTAATATAATACCTTGTATAAGCTCTCACACCTCTATCCTCAGCGTGGTAGTAACAGCTTTCTCTGTCCGCTTTCCATATATGATAAGTCTATCACCATGGGCACAAATTTCGGGCAAATGATTTATGTTACTACAGTGCGCAATGACAGCCTAAAAGCTAAGCAGTTCGACTTACGATCGAATCGCTAATGGGTTCAAATCAAAGTCGTCTTGTACCAATAAGTTTCCGTTTTTTAAATTTTTACGTACTAAAAATCACTTGCTAAGATCCCATCTGTTGCGTTCGGGTCTTAATAATCTAAAATCATTTTTTATTATTTTCTTAATTTTAAAGTATAGATAAAATAAATGTCTATGTCTATGTCTACTTGGTTAAATATTGACTATATCAAATAGACACGATTCTCTTTTTAAAACATTGAGTTATCATCAACTGTTTTTATTAAAAAGTCATTAACGGAATAAATCTGAAGAAACGGAGCGGAAGGTAAAAGAAATTTACGTAAATATTATATTATTTTTTGCGTGATATGCAAATAAAGATTTAATATTCCGAAGTATTTAATGCATAATTTTTTAAAAAGCTGGCAATATTTTTTTTTCAGAAATATTTCTAATATTCTGGTTAACTATTCCAACTAAGCTTATGCTTGTACTAGGATATAGTTCACGTCAGTAGTCGAATGGTGGATTCGTACCTACGACCTTACGATTACCGCACACGACGCAGACCGTACCAAAACCATTAGGCTATTGACGCTTCAAAGAATACATTTTTATGCAGATTTCACGTGAAAATTATAGATTTATTATTTATTTTAACTATATTTTGCATGATATTATGTTTTGATAACGTTAATTATAGCTCAACATATGTAATTGCTGGGCAAGACTTGAGAATTTCGTGACAAAGTCCACTACGCAGTCCTAGTGAGAATATATCTGATTTTTTTTTATATGAAGTTAAAATCTTCTCGATCAATATTTGTCGAAAAAGTATTAGCTGTACAGTTAGATTCGGGGATTTAAATAACACATTTTTATAACCAGAACCAAATATATTAAAACAAAAAAAATTAAAATCGCTTCATAAGTGACGGCGCTGTAGGTCAACAAACATTAAAAAATAAATACGAATTAAGAATCTTCTTTTTTTAAGTCAGTTAAAAAGACATTTAAAATAGTTTCGTTCATCTGTTTTAACTGACATGGCGTATTGATAGTCTTTTCAATATTATGTACATATATATATATATATATATAATACTTTAGTACTACTAATGGTAAATGTGCATCCATGCCAAATGTCTAGATCTAGGCGCTTCAAGTTATGCATTAGTCCGTCTGTTCCATCGCCAAGTTTCTGCTGAATGAAATATCATCTTTGAATATTTCAGTGTACTCTTACACGATTTACTATTGCCAAAATAAGTAACGATTTTTATTATATTAAAAATAAATTGAATACTGACAAACATTTTTATTAGACACATTTTTATCAGTAAAGGCCAGCATCATAAACGAAAATCTTGACGTGGTACTGTCGGTCGACCATAGAACCGTAATACGAGAATGTGTTTTTTGTACGCAGAAAAACTATAAATATTTTTTTTTTTGAAAGCTAGAAATATTTCTTTTTTTTTACAAGAAATATTGCTAACATTCTTGTTAACCATTCCAACTAAGCTTAAGCTTGTGCTAGGACATGGTTCACGTCAAGTGTCGAATGGTGGATTCGAACCTACGACCTTACGATTCACAAACCGTACCCTTAACCATTAGACTATTGATGCTTCAAATGTGATAAATATGCAAATACGTAAATAATTTTAATTCTCCCAACCCCCTTCCACCATGGGACTTCAAGACGAACTGCTGGATCTCATCTTTTGTTGTGGATGTCACTTAAACCCTAACGAAGAACTTTGCTTCGTCTTTCATTATTTGTTTAGCAAAGGATTGTTTTAATTTACCTGTGTCTGTCTTTCCCTCTAATTACAATATGGTAGTTTCAGTAATAGAGTGAATAGGCATTTACTAAGCTAATGCGCCTTTCCATACGGTTAAGAACATGCTTTGGAAGGATAAAAAAATAGCTAATTTTATTGATGTTGCTGGCAATGTGTCGATACTACGTATAATAACCATGTCAAATGGTTCCATGTTCCAACTTGCTATAAATCTTAACCACTCAGTGAAGTATATGGTTTGAAAAATTTTGGCTTGCCTCCAAAAATATTTAATATAAGATAATAAATTTTGGGTAACATTCATTCTGAAACTTGGATAGGAATTCCCTCCGAGTTTAAACTTAGAACGTGGACATAAAACACATTAAGCGGAACATTGCACTGTTAACTTTTGTTCCAAACTGTTGTCTAATTGATAATTAAAAATAATAAAATTTATAGTTTATTTATTTGTTTCCTATTAGACCAGTAGACTAGTGCAAACAAAATCAGAATGCAAAAATAGCAGTGATCAAAAGAGAAAACTGAAACCTGACCACTTACAAAATTGCCACCAACTGTCACGTCTGTCCGTATGTCCATTAGTGCACCTAATAAATGAACAAAAAAAGTAGAAGGAATAATGTGGTTTTGTTGCTGCTTCGTTACTAAAAAGACAAAGATAAAAACGCTCACGCCCGTTACTCGGTTTTAGGATTTACGTTATGAACAGTCCTTGCACAACACACTTACGATATCTAAAAATGTACGAATTCGCATTCGTCGGATACAAGTACACGTCTTTTTGAACCGATCATATAAGACGTAGGTTATGTTATTCCAAAGGTGACACAAGTCATTTAATTCATTGCAATTATCCCGAAGTGTAACTTAAAGTTAGTTATTTGAATGTCTCGATAGTTTTCCGATAAACATACCGACCGAGTCGTAGTTCACTCTTCTTGGGAGCCCTTGCGCTGAGTTACTCCCGAAAAAGGTTCGAGCTAAGCGACTGTTACCTAGCAAGACACAGGCATGATATCTTAGTGGTTTATCTATACCTTATTATTATTTTTTATTAAGAAAAGTGGCAAAAGAGCTTACGGCTCTCCTGATCTTAAGTGATCACAGTCGCCTATAAACATCCGCGACATGGGAGAAGCGTGCACGTGTGTTCCCGGCCCGGTGGAGTAGGCTCGTTTATTGTAGATCCTCAAATCGTACTGGTTAGGAAACACTGCAACGACAGTTGGTTCCACAGGTTGATGGTACGTGGAAAGTAACGCGAAAATCGTGGAACGTCAACCATCAAGATGGTATCTATGGAATTTGGAATTCTGCCGAGATGTGAGATGAAAAACCAGAATGCAAAGAGCACCGACAGATTTCGCAGACCCAGTCGATTCGATGAGATAAACCCGGATCGTCGAAATTTTATAATTAATAATTTAGTTAATCATCATATTAATTTGGTGTGATAAACAATAATTTAACTTTATTAATTCGTAATCTGACTGCTAATTAATTTTGTATAAAGCGGGTGAGGACGCGCCATTATTGCGGTGTTCGTTAAAATAATTCCTTGTACAACGTTACGCTGCCTGAATAATATGCGACTGGTTCCTTCCGCAAGATCCACAAGCACTTACACGACGTAAGACCTGTAACACCTTATGTTTTGGTACATAGATAAATAAATTAAAATTATTTATTGGATTAGAAGAGTAGATAGATATTACTACTACTACGGATTTCAATTGTGCGCGATCGTGACACATCGTCTTTGCTTGTTTCAAATCTTTACATCTTCATGCGTTCGTTGATTTCTATTGTTTTTTTTTATTTATTTATTTACAACCATTTTTTCTCTTGGAAAATATCATCCTCAAAGGACAGCAGATACTATAAAAACAAAAGCCTTACTTATTACGTAATAAACATTTTCTTACAATTTTATTCAGTATCCTAGCTTCATAGCTGGAGAAGCTAAGCTATACTGTTACAAAACCCAACATCTTTGCGGCTTATCTTAAATTTAGCTAACAATTCAGCTCTCAGAGCTTCGTTCTTGACACCTTGGTTACTATTGTTGAAAGAAACTACTTTCTATCTGTATTTTATTTTCGATGTTTCGAACACTTTACAGCGGCCATTATTACGGAAGGTACTGAGACGTTTGTCATCCCTCGTCGTAGTTATTGATACCGTAACAACGTAAATATGAGAAGTGGGTTCCAATTACTTTTGATGGCGCCATTCTATAAAATGTCAACTATCTGTTCAAGATTCAAACAAACATCATCCGATACTGCCACTCACTTATTGGCTTTAGTATTCATCCCTTCTCATTCATTCTATATATCATAATATCCTCTTTTAAGCTATACAAATTTATGTACAGCATAATCGAAAATTTAGAGTACAAGACACTTGGAATTCGAATCTTCAACCATTTTCCGTTGTGTTGTTCAAGCTTAACTATATAATTTCATCATTTATTAAAATATAATCATCTTAGAAGTGTTTGTAAGTCAATCAAAATATGATTGGCTGGAGATTAAACTTCAAAGAACGTTATAAAAGCTTAACAAGCCGAGCTAAGTATCTCTTTGAACCTTTACTGTCTAAACGGCATCAATCATATTGTAACTAACCCTTTTAAATTATTAATTAATTATTAATTTATGGATCGTGATACCTTTAGATCAGGTGAGACGTATGCGCGATTGTCTTATTTTTCACAAAAAATAGTAAATATTATATAGGGTAAAGGCTATAGTCGTTGGCCCCCTTAAGCAGCTATATATATATATATATATATATATACAGCCCTCTCCAAAGCTCGTTGTGTGACTTCGAGCTTGTTTATGAGGCCCATAGTGAGAATAATTTTATTGTCGCTAATTTAAAAATATTAAATTAATTAGTATTAAACTTTTTTATTCTTTACCTACCCCATCCAGCTCAAAGGTCCGTTGCTTTTTTATTGCGTGAATAGCAGTTAAGTAGAGATATACTACCGCGTTCCGCCCTTTGAGTACGGTAAGTACGGTTAAAACGGCTGCGCTGGCGGGGAGATCTAAATGGAAGGCGCTGGTCTCCTTCTGCGAGTCAGTAATGGCCCAGAAGGAGACCGCAGAACGGGATCGGGAGAGGACCGATCCCGTTCGGAGATGGCGCAGGCGGGCCGGTGGCAGACCAGCCCGCAGCCCTGTAGTTCTGGGCTCTCAAGAATAAGACTACGGTATCCCCTGCCTGTCGTACAAGGCGACTAAAAGGGTCCTCGGGTTCACTGGGCGACAAGGGTGGGGCCTGCGTCGTCCACCAAAGTGGACCCGGGAAGAAGGCGACATCGGCTGGCCCGTGTCGCCTTTCGCTGCGAGGGCACAGGGAGGAGGGAGTAACCTCCTCCCGGACGTGCTCTCCTTGAGCACAGTGCAGAGGGGCTCCGGTGCGTTCCACGTGAGATCCCGGAGCCCCTCGTCATGCACCGAGGAAAGGGCCACCGGGGAGGTTTTAGTGGGTAAGATCCCCACATAACCGCCGCCTTCCCCAGAAGGCGGGGTATCTTTGTGAAGATTTCTCCCCGTCAACAAAAAAAAAGGTACGGTTAAAAGGTTAATCCGTTTTCGATTTAGTATTTAAGTAACAAAGGACTAAATATCCTTTGAAAGACCCGATGTGGTCGTTTCTCCCTGTAATGAATTATGCTTTATACTCGTGTATTTTCTTTGTTGTTATCCGATAACGGTGACAGTATCATAACAACTGGTTTTGTGTGCAAAGGATGAAAGTTATGTCCTTAGTAATATCAAAAGCACCAAACAACTTATGGACTTATAATTAGTTTCTTGTTGGTGTTAAATTAACTCGCGCGTCTAATGCAGCGATGAATGTTTGCCGCGAATATGAAATCCGAAACGCAATTTAAACTCCGCTGCAATATTGTTGCGTCTAGATGATACATTTATATATATCACTCCATTTTTGTTTACCTTAAAGACGTTTGAATAAATTAACAAATACGATTTTGACTGAAAAACGGCATCATTGGGGGAACGTTAGAAATTTATTGTAGAAAACATTGTAATAAAGAAACCAGAACCTGCATGGTTAGATGGAAAGCTTTTTTAAGGCTTTGAAAAAACAATTGGATATTTTTTGAGCATTTTATTTGATCGCATCTTCTAATTATATTATTTGTTTTATTCCTTGATTAATTTGTTATATCTTATAGTTTAAGTAATTTTTTTACAAAATAAATATAATTAAAAAGTAATTCCTTTTTAGTACTAAACAAAGTTTTAAAACGTCCTTAATTGGCGGCTTTTAAGTACGTTAATGCTTCTCTTTCAAAAGTTTCCTTTTGAGGTTCTCTTAATTAGTTTCTGGTGTCAGTAAATTACAAAAGTTATGTATCTTCAAACAGAATCTAACAAAGCCGCACCTTACAAAGTTTTATAGTTGTTATGCAATGCATTAAAAAAATATGGTAATTTGAAAGTTACGTGGTTTGTAGTCTTACTGAGGTCTTTAAAGCTCTGATTGAATGTCGGCTCGGATGAGTACCTTTGCAACTCTCGTTGCGCAAATAAGATTTTAAATTATTTACATTAATTGGGTTTTATTGGTTATTTCACACCAATTCCTAAATAAGTATACGTACGATAAGATGTTTGCAATAAATAATAAATAACTTATTAATAACTTATTAATAATAAATAATCTATTTGTTAGTTTTTTTTTATGCGTGTAAACTAGCGCTTGACCATGATCCCACCTGGTGTTAAGTGGTGATATAGTCGAAAGATGGTACGCGCTAGTCTAGTAAGTCGTACTTGGACGGAAAGACTGAGACCGGCAACTTATTCCACTCCTTTGCTGTACGCTCGATGAACGATGACTCAAATCGCTTCGTTCGGACGCGCGGAACATCGACTTTGGAGGTGAGCGTGTTGCTACGACACAGTTTTGTAGGAATAATAAAAATCTCGTATCTAGAGTTATTCACCAGCAAATTGTTCTTCGATATGGTCTCGTAGATTCCGAGGTGCGGTACTATAAATACACACCGGCGCCAGTTCTCGAAAATGGTCATGCATGGCATTTTGGGATCGATCTGTTGTCATAGTCAGGACTATTGTTGCCAATAAGCCTGATATTTTGCTGACAGATCGATCAACGCGACAAGCGGTGTTCGTCGATATCACCATCCCACATAACGAGAACCTTGTGAAGGTCATAAGGGAAAAATCACTAATTACCTCGACTTGGCTTACGAGGTGACCGCCATGTTGGATGCGGATTCGACGATCACTGTCCCGATAGTCGATTCTGCAAACGGTCTTATAGCGAAAAGTCTCGTTCAACATCTTAAGAGACTTTTGCTAGATTGCTGAGTCAATGGGATACAGAAGTCAATACTCTTAGACACGACATGCATCGTCAGGAGGTTTTTCTCTGTGTCGCCCTAACCACCGGGACGTACTCTCCTTGAGCACAGTGCAGAGGGGCTCCGGTGCGTTCCACGTTGAGATCCCGGAGCCCCTCGTCATGCACCGAGGAAAGGGCCACTGGGGACATTTTAGTGGGTAAGAACCCACATAACCGCCGCCTTCCCCAGAAGCGGGGTATCTTTCTGAAGATTTCCTCACGGTGAACAAAAAAATTTAAATGTCTTTATATTTTGTGTATTTTACTTTTTTTACAAATATTGTGAAAACTTAACCTAAGGTTTAAAAAAATAAAATAATAATAATAACTTTATTCAAATATTTCTTAGCTGAAATAGTTTAAAACGATCAGTTATGTAAATTTTCTTATGTTATCCATTTTTTTATTATAAATTTATTATTTATATTGCAGCAAAGAAGCACACGTTTAAACTGTATATATACAGTATATATATGTTCATATGTAAATGCACATATACGGATCGCAAATTTAACCACTTGAAATTATTCTGTTCAATAATCCGATTGTTTCCGTCACACAGTATAAATTTTGCGAAACGCTTAAAGAGCCTTTCTTAACAACGCACGTCAATTTCGCAAGAAGATTACGTTCATACATAAAGATGTGGTGAAATTTTGTTTATCTAAATTGCCTCTGGCTTCGAATGAGCTTAATTTCTCACGTGAATATATCATTTTGACGTGCCGACAGTGGCGTCATATTAACGTTATTCGGCCCGGTTCTTTTAAACAAATAAAAGTAATAATATTATTACTATAATTATATTCTATATTAGATTATATTAGCAATATAATAACTGAATGTTATTAAACAAGTATTTTTACGAGTAAAAACAAAAACCGCCTTCAAATCGATTTAAAAGTTTTACGCGCCCTCTTTTTTTTCTTTTTATAACTAAAATTTGTTACATTGATATAATTTATTCTAACTAATAAATTTTCAGGGTTATCATAGTCAACCTATTATAGGTTGGGGAAAAAAACTTTCCGCATTATAGTAAAATTGTCGTTGCAATTTTATGTGCAATCACCACGCGCTCGGCGGTGAAGGAAAACATCGTGAGAACCTACATGTTTTAGATAAGTTTTCTAAGGCATGTGAAGTCTGCCAATCCGTACTTAGGCCGCGTGGCAGACTATGCCCTTATAGTCTCTTTATATAGAAGGCCTGCGCCCAACAGTGGGACATATTTATTATATATATAAAGGCTGTAACTTTAACTATAATCTTCGTGAAAAGCGGAGCTATTGCTACCTAATGTAAGGTACATACTGCTCTGTCCGGCTAAAGACTGGTTGAAAAGAACATGGTAACTTTTTTTATTATTATGGATTTCTAATATTCATGTAATTTCGCACCATTCGCTTTTTCCGAAGATTGACAATAGTTACTCGCGTGATTGATTAGACAGCGGGTGATTCAGACGAACGCCGCCAGATGCCGTACCCTTACAAAGGAATTGGAACTGATGAAAATGTTTTAACTTTTTTTCGATTTGACATTTTTTTCTCATGTTACGGGATTTTTTTCTCATATACCAGTTACATTATATCATCTTCAGAAAAAAAGCGACCTCATTGCTCTGAGTGAGTGAGAGACAAAGAGAGGGACAGTCCCAATTCCATAAGAACTTTGTGGAGCGGTCATAAAGGACCCACCCTTGTCGTCCAGTGAACCCGAAGCCCCTTTTAGTCGCCTTCTACGACAGGCAGGGGATACCGTGAGAGCCAAGCCAAAACAGCCCTGTAGTTCTCGAGATCCACTACAGGGCTGTTCAATAAAGTTATTTTAACCCAACATAAAAAGGAAGAAATCCTAAATTCCTATATGCCTGTATTTTGTTTTAAAAATTAGTACATTAATGATGTCGCAATTAATGCACGAACATTTTACACAATACGGAAGAATTTATAACGACCTCCTTTTTTGAAGTCGGTTAGTAAATAAACACCACACTTGCTCCTTTCAATTTGAAATCTGAAACATCTAAAGACGACGATACGGTTTCTTTAAGGGATATCCGTTCATGCATAAAGTATGTGGCGAAATTGCGTTATCTAAATTGATTCTGTCCTTGAATAAATACATTTTGATTGGTAAATTGAATACTAACGTAACGGAATGGTTGATGTTTATTATTAATAAGGATTCGTATTCTATGTATATCTTTTTTTATGGGGCTATAAACTAATGCTTGACCGTGATCCCACCTGATGTTAAGTGGTGATATAGTTGAAAGAGTACGCGCTAGTTTAGTAAGCTGACGCCGGCAGCTTGTTCCACTCCTTTTCTGTACGCACGATGAACGATGACTCAAATCGCTTCGTTCGAACGCGCGGAACATCGACTATGAAAGGCTGGAGACCCGCCGAAAGTCTAAACGTCCAAAGGTCGAAAGGAGATGGGGGAATTAACTCGTGTAATTCCTGTGCACACTCTCCAAAATGTAATCTGTAAATCATCATATGGTTTTTAATGCAATTGATTTTTCTTCTTTGTCCCATCACTAAGGATCGTGACCATATAGGCACCCTCCATAGGGTGCGGTCATACGTGGAGTGGACCGTATGCTGGATACTGCCTCCCACCGTTTTCGTAATTGTCTGAGGCTAAAGGTGGTGGCGGCGTATTTTGTACCTTAGAAATCATAAAACGGAAATCAGTTCATAAGAGTGGAACCCTTGATTCCTTGCTATGGGGTATGTACATTAAATGATCAACGACAGTTTTTTTTTAAGTAAAACTTCTTTTGCTTCTCTTGGGGTGTAAGCTGATGAGAATGTTACGAAAAGTGTAATAGGACGAAGAAAATAAAAGTTGAGATGGAGATATATAATAGATCAGTGAAGATAGAAAGAAGAAGATAAGTGAAGAAGAAAAGAGAGAGTTACGTTTCGGAGCTAGAGAAGTTTCATTTCAGTCTTGTGGTCTGAAGCATGCTCGTTTTTTTTTAACCGACTTTAAAAGGACGAGGTTATTAATTTGTCGTATCAAACATTGGTCTGGGTGCACGATTTTGATGAATTTTTGTCATGTGTTACCATTTTGAATATGATCCAATTCTGACAATATTATCCGGGTGAAAACCACATTGATCTTAAATTTGCAGCAAATTACGTAATTACGCAAATATTTGCGCGACAAATGGACGATTCAATTTTTTTCTGGGAAAGTATGGTTCTGATTAATTCTATTTCGTAAGTCGTAATTCATTAATACAAAGAGAGCGTCGGTGCGTAATAACGTTTGATTCGATTTGAACTCGGTCTTATGTACACAATAATTTACTAAAACGCGTTATGTTAAACGTGAAGTGTAAAAGCGTCAAAACTTTGTGAAGTAAGGTGAAGAAACTTGTGTTTGATGAAACAAAGTAACTTCAAGATAATTGACTAGCACCAGGAAACTAATTAAAGGAACCTCAAAGGAAAACTTTAGTAAGAGAAACATTTACAAATTTCATAGACGATTTTTAAAAAATTTAATTTAGTGTTGGATCATTTGTATTTTCTTTACATTTTTTTATGTTGTCGTAGTTATCTTCACATAATTAATGCAAATTTTAGTTATATGGTTTTCTCACGGCCATTGCTATAACTTATTTGATATGGAACCACACCAAAGGAAAGAAAGAAAGAAAATTTTATTTATCTAAATAAAAACACTAACAAAATATACATAGATAAGAATTACCTATATAATTAAAATAAATACAAACACAAGGCGATACAGAGTTACCCTTACCACTAACTTTAGCCGCCGTGCTAGGTCATAGACCTGTGTTACGGAAGTCTTTACTTTATAGGATCATTTCTATAGTAAGTTCTTCACGAGACCTGTGTTACGGGTAGCTAAGGACTTCCTGTTAACACTTGTCACTATCCCTTACACTACACGCTACTAAAGATTAGTTTTAATATACGATTATTTGTAGGGCTAATTACACTAGTTTAAATTATTTTGTACAAATAAAGTATAAGATATTTTCACTTGTTGATTTCAATTTCACGTGAGCACCAGCTTTCAAATTTAAAAATAAATGAAAATCGGTGCACTCAGTCGAAACCTTGAGGTAACAAACATATAGACAAATTAAGAACCTCCTCCTTTTGTGAAGTCGGTTGATAAAAGTTGTTTGATTTTTAATGCACGTGTAACAGAAGACTGATGGATCCTTACTGAAGTAGTTAAGGATAGGTTCCCACTGCAACTCCAGTTCCTTTCAAACAATAGTAGGTATACATTATTTTTATTGACGAACTACACAGATTGGCCAGAGAAGCTGGCCTTGACTGCTTCACGGGATTGAGAGCTGGCATAGATTCGCTTCGCCTGAACCTCTACCGCTAGTAACTCGACACAATGGTGAAGGGTAATCTCGTCTTTGGTCGGTACCTATGTTCCGATCCGAGGGCGCTCGAGAGGGCCGAACCACGACCCGGTCGGTTGCTATTTCACGGGTAATTGCATACATTGTACAAAAAGGTATTTACAAAACATATATACCCTACACAAGCGACTTTGAGACCCCAAAATGGCTATAAAGAGGACAAAATGTAAATAAGGCGATATAAATCTAAGTAGCACGATAGTTTGAACTAAAAGTTTTAAATGTGTTTAAAATATAAAGTGGTTTGTAACTAATGTCCTCTAGTTTCGCTTAGGGATTTCGGTTCATGCATACACTATGTGGTGAAATTGTGTTTATCTAAACTGCTTCTATCCATGAATTGAATTTCTTTCGTAAATTTATTGCCAATGCTTACTAATGCAATATGCTGCAACGAGAAGTTTGAAAGTTATAACCTTAGAGGTGATAGTACATACGAATAGAAATTACGTTCTGACCAATTGAGATTCTTATTAGTTTGTACTGACGTTTTCGTTTTTAAAATTTTTGGGAGACACGATTTGTTTTCATAGTTAACTAATGAGCTTCAAACCGATAGCTTTTTTGTCTACTGTCTTGGTAAAATATTAGTAAAACCTTATTTATCTAATATGCAATGTAGTCAGACTATTTCTGGCCATAAATAGTATTGCAAATGAAAAGTATCCGATTTTTGTTTTTTTCTAAATTTAAAATTGGAATAAGAGTTTATTACGATTACGTTATTTTATAAAAATACATTTCTTATTTGTAACAACGGAACTCATCGCAACACTAAATACATAGAGGCTCTACGATTTATTTTATTTTATTTAAAAATCCGCTATTAACGCAGTAGATAATACAATGTACAATCGTGAGCAAAACTAAAGGGTCGGTTAAGAAAGTTTGAATATCTCGGAAGATGAAGACGTTAGCTAACTGAAATAAATTGTGCATGATAGACAATTAAATATCCTTAAAATATTAAATTTTATTTAGATTTTATTATATAGCAAGCATTAACTTCGATAATACAGTATTTTTTATCAAATTAAATTTAAATTTTTTAGTGCAATATAAATAAATTAATAAAAATATCTTATTTTATTTTAAACATATTTAATTGTCTTGTAAATGCACAATTTATTTCAGATAGCTATCGTCTTTATCTTTCGAGATATTCAAACTTTCTTAACCAAACCTTTACTTTCCTAAGTTATCACATACCTACATAAGTTATCAATTTAACATTGCAATGTAAATATATTGATAAATTAAATTTAGGCAGTGCTATTGTTAACATTTATGAATTTTGTTTCAGGCGCTTAGGTATTTCATAAATTGTGAACCAATGGTCAATCAACAAACTACATAACACAGAAACCTGTCAATTAAAATAGACTGTACATATAGGTATTTTTAAGCTACCCTCTTTCCGAGTCATTTATTTTTCGGTATTTTATTTCGATATTCCCCGCAGTTGAAAGCGATAGGCACTTGATTGATTAAAAGAGGAGCGAATCCGACGGACCCTCGCTAGATAGAAGTGGAAATTGCATTTGAAGGAATCGTACATGATCAAGAGCTACCGAATTTTCGATTAAAATTTCACTTTCCGTACTTCATTTATAATTGTTTTAGTAGTATCATAGGCCAAAGATTAGCCGTCTGTTAAACTGCGATAGTTACTTTAAATAATAACTCAGCACCAGTTCCAAAGGATGCAAAAATGTGTTAACAGTACGACAATATACTTTGAAGACAATATTTGCATCATAAGTATAATATTAAGAAATGACTTAAATAGAGAAAGGTATGCTTTAGTAGTTTGAGCATGAATGTGAAGAGGAATGAAAAAAAATCTTATTAACCCCTAGTGCGGCAACAACCAACAGCGCGTGTGGCGTAGTCCCGCTCCGGGAGTAACCTTTTTTTAACAACAGTTTGAAAATATCAACTCTGAATATTGTTCCATTTTAAAAACATAGACATAATGTATTTCTTTTATGTGTTATGTGGTGTGCTGGAAGCGAGAAAAGTGCAGAGAAAAGTCGAGAGAAGTGTCCAGAGCCGTGAAAATCCGCAATCTTTGCCTACTCCCTTAGTCAACGGTGTGCTTTTATTTACTAAAATATGAAATCTGGTCTTTTCAGCCAAATACAGAAACATCCATCGTGATATAGTAATATTACTATGCGAAAAAGCTTCACATTAGTAAATATTCCATTCTGGTAACATACATGGCTTGAACATATTTGGCTTCCTACCAAAATTATTTAATAGAAGATAATAAATTTTATAATACATTTGTTCTAAAAGTTGAATACCTGTTCCACCAGTTAAATTCTAGAACGAGTACTATGATAAAGTGTAGTTGTTAAATAATAACTTAGCTTAAAAAAGCTTAGCCTCTATATGCGTCTAATTTAGTATACTAGTTCCTAATAACATAACTAACTAGTTTGACCTGGTGATAGACCGACTTTCGTCGAGCGTTACGTAAAATAAAAAAAATAATACGCTCATGGTCAAGCGTTCAAATTTACACAGTAATATTCCGGAGTTTAAAACCCAGCTGACTTTTACTAATTCATTTATTTTATTTAATCCGTATAAAGAAATCAGAATGTAACTCGAGTATATGGAAATAAAGTCACCGCCTGTCATTTAAGGGACTTACGAAGCTTGTTTTAAAGTGGATGATTCCTTTCTCCTTCTACCCCGTTGAAGAGGAGAATGTAGTTTATTTATTATTGAGTTATTTAAAAGTTATTTAGAATTAAATTCCTTACACTTTTATTCATATGATAAACATACTATAACCCGCCCAATTTATCGAACGTCGACCGCCGACGTACAGTGTTTTCGCATAATAGCGGTGGTATAATCGAAGCTTAATACGCTATGTTTGCCGGCGCTTTAAAATAAACAAAGGAGGCAATAGGCTAACAAAAGTGGCGGTCACCGCCCTGTTAATCGAAAACCAAAACATCACCAAGCAAACATAGCCAATAGATTCACTATAATCTGTATTTGTGTTCACCGCTGCAACATTCTGTGCATGAATGCTGTGTGTTTCAATTTCTCAAAAATAATGCCGGTACTTAGTATGCATTTTCTATTTATATATAAAAATAAAAAAAGAGACGTGGTAGCTCAGTGTACGGGCGGTTGGCTAAGTTGCATAGTATGCTAGCAAACCGAGTTCGATCCCCGATGCAGGCACCAATAAATTTGTTGTTGCAATTCAAAGTGCTGCTTTACCACGTGCTCGACAGTAAATCATCGTGACGAAACCAATACGTCTTAGTAAATTTCCTTAAACATGTGAAATCCGCCAATCCACACTAGAACCCTGTGACGGAATAGACGTACGTAGGTACGTACGTACGTAGTAGACGATTATCCGTGAAATAGCAACCGACCGAGTCGTGGTTCGGCCCTCTCGGGCGCCCTCGGATCGGAATGCTTACGCGTAACATAGTAACCGTCCAAGCCGAGGTTACCCCCCACCGGGGGACCCTTGTGTCGAGTTACTAGCGATAGAGGTTCAGGCTAAGCGACCTAAGAGCTATGCGACCTCTCAATCCGGTGAAGCAGTCAAGGCCAGCTTCTCTGGCTCTCTCGGAATCTGTGTAGATCGTCAAAAAAAAAAACGTAGTAGACTCACTTTACAGAGAACGACGCGCAATTTTACCTTCCCTTTTTAACTTATACTTTAGTATTGTATTATACAAGTGAAAACATGACATCCACCGTAAATAGTTATAATCATAGCTCCTTATATGATTTTGAATCATAAAATCACTCGTCCTGCTCGAATAACCATTCATTTTGGTACCACCACGACATTACAGATGTTATACCTGTAATAGCTTCCTTTTCCGCTCCATTTACTCTTACAATAAGAAGTTCTCGTAATAAAGCTAAATGTTTAACGTTTTAAAATCAAATTTAAAACGTTAAGAAACTATTTCCCCAAACTTATATGTACCAATAAATTATAATAAAAGACAATTTATCATTATAATACTTAAAAGATTTAAATTAAATGTGAAAGTTTTTCTTGATTCCAGGCGATATCAGTCCTCGCTAACAATGGTAATGTCTCGTGGAGATTTAAGAGTGTAATTAAAGCTGACCCATTAACTTGCAAATAGTAGGAAAGGAAGCATTTGTAGAAGTAAATACTTCTCATTTACATTTTACGCAAAAGATAAAATGTAACACAGAGATTACAAGAATCAATTTAATTATTTAACTTATTTAAAATTGATTATTTTTATGAAGGAATTTTTAGTGCCACGATCCCTGATATATGCCTTGTATTTTGACCTACTGCTATGCACGATATGGAAACGATATGAAGATCCATTTTTAATTATGAACTAAGGCATAGTGCATTGACAGAATTTTAATTTTCGGTTAGCCCCACTTTTCAAAGTGAAATCCTTGCTTATAGATCATAAATTTTTGTAGAGTTCTATGCCTGATATAATTGTAAAAAGCTACTTATACAAACACTTAAAGTGATTTTCCTCGGCCTTCAATTACAAATTAAAATGTATTATCAGAGACGTGGTAGATCAATGTCCGGGCGGTCGTCTTATGTTACATAGTACGCTAGCAATCTGAACTCGAGCCCCGATGCTGGCACCAATGAATTTGTTTGTTGCAATTCAAAGTGCTGCTTTACCACGTGCTCGACAGTAAATCATCGTGACGAAACCAATACGTCTTAGTAAATTTCCTTAAACATGTGAAATCCGCCAATCCACACTAGAACCCTGTGACGGAATAGACGTACGTAGGTACGTACGTACGTAGTAGACGATTATCCGTGAAATAGCAACCGACCGAGTCGTGGTTCGGCCCTCTCGGGCGCCCTCGGATCGGAATGCTTACGCGTAACATAGTAACCGTCCAAGCCGAGGTTACCCCCCACCGGGGGACCCTTGTGTCGAGTTACTAGCGATAGAGGTTCAGGCTAAGCGACCTAAGAGCTATGCGACCTCTCAATCCGGTGAAGCAGTCAAGGCCAGCTTCTCTGGCTCTCTCGGAATCTGTGTAGATCGTCAAAAAAAAAAACGTAGTAGACTCACTTTACAGAGAACGACGCGCAATTTTACCTTCCCTTTTTAACTTATACTTTAGTATTGTATTATACAAGTGAAAACATGACATCCACCGTAAATAGTTATAATCATAGCTCCTTATATGATTTTGAATCATAAAATCACTCGTCCTGCACGAATAACTATTCATTTTGGTACCACCACGACATTACAGAAGTTATACCCGTAATACGAGTACGAGTAGCTTCCTTTTCCGCTCCATTTACTCTTACAATAACGAGTTCTCGTAATAAAGCTAAATGTTTAACGTTTTAAAATCAAATTTAAAACGTTAAACATTTGATTCTTCTTCAAAGGCAATGGCCGCATCAAGGGAGAGGATAGTGGACTACAACCTGAAAATGGCCATGAGAAGCAGGGACACAGCGGTCGCGGAGAAGCTAACAGCAATGCAGCGGGGCGTCTGCGACGCGTGAACCGTAGCGATCTCTGGCCACCTCCAGATTCAGGCATTATATATATAAAAAAAAATAGTAACTGTAGAAGTGGCACTTTTTTAATAAATGCAGAGTGAACAATTTAAGTGTATTGAAAAGAGCACGGACACAAGTCTGTGGTTGCAATCTAACAAAAAAATCTTGGACTTAGAAAAATTTCGAAAATTCATGGGGTTTGTGACGTCACACCCCATAAAACCGAAAATCTTGGACTTAGAAAAATTTCGAAAATTCATGGGTTTGTGACGTCACACCCCATAAAACCGAAAATCTTGGACTTAGAAAAATTTCGAAAATTCATGGGGTTTGTGACGTCACACCCCATAAAACCGAAAATCTTGGACTTAGAAAAATTTCGAAAAAAATTCATGGGGTTTGTGACGTCACACCCCATAAAACCGAAAAATCTTGGACTTAGAAAAATTTCGAAAATTCATGGGTTTGTGACGTCACACCCCATAAAACCGAAAATCTTGGACTTAGAAAAATTTCGAAAATTCATGGGTTTGTGACGTCACACCCCATAAAACCGAAAATCTTGGACTTAGAAAAATTTCGAAAAAATTCATGGGGTTTGTGACGTCACACCCCATAAAACCGAAAATCTTGGACTTAGAAAAATTTCGAAAATTCATGGGTTTGTGACGTCACACCCCATAAAACCGAAAATCTTGGACTTAGAAAAATTTCGAAAATTCATGGGTTTGTGACGTCACACCCCATAAAACCGAAAAATCTTGGACTTAGAAAAATTTCGAAAATTCATGGGTTTGTGACGTCACACCCCCATAAAACCGAAAATCTTGGACTTAGAAAAATTTCGAAAAAAATTCATGGGGTTTGTGACGTCACACCCCCATAAAACCGAAAAATCTTGGACTTAGAAAAATTTCGAAAAAAATTCATGGGGTTTGTGACGTCACACCCCCATAAAACCAAAAATCTTGGACTTAGAAAAATTTCGAAAATTCATGGGGTTTGTGACGTCACACCCCATAAAACCGAAAATCTTGGACTTAGAAAAATTTCGAAAATTCATGGGGTTTGTGACGTCACACCCCATAAAACCGAAAATCTTGGACTTAGAAAAATTTCGAAAATTCATGGGGTTTGTGACGTCACACCCCATAAAACCGAAAATCTTGGACTTAGAAAAATTTCGAAAATTCATGGGGTTTGTGACGTCACACCCCATAAAACCGAAAATCTTGGACTTAGAAAAATTTCGAAAATTCATGGGTTTGTGACGTCACACCCCATAAAACCGAAAAATCTTGGACTTAGAAAAATTTCGAAAATTCATGGGGTTTGTGACGTCACACCCCATAAAACCGAAAAATCTTGGACTTAGAAAAATTTCGAAAATTCATGGGGTTTGTGACGTCACACCCCATAAAACCGAAAATCTTGGACTTAGAAAAATTTCGAAAATTCATGGGGTTTGTGACGTCACACCCCATAAAACCGAAAATCTTGGACTTAGAAAAATTTCGAAAATTCATGGGGTTTGTGACGTCACACCCCATAAAACCGAAAATCTTGGACTTAGAAAAATTTCGAAAATTCATGGGGTTTGTGACGTCACACCCCATAAAACCGAAAAATCTTGGACTTAGAAAAATTTCGAAAATTCATGGGGTTTGTGACGTCACACCCCATAAAACCGAAAATCTTGGACTTAGAAAAATTTCGAAAATTCATGGGGTTTGTGACGTCACACCCCATAAAACCGAAAATCTTGGACTTAGAAAAATTTCGAAAAAATTCATGGGGTTTGTGACGTCACACCCCATAAAACCGAAAATCTTGGACTTAGAAAAATTTCGAAAATTCATGGGGTTTGTGACGTCACACCCCATAAAACCGAAAAATCTTGGACTTAGAAAAATTTCGAAAATTCATGGGGTTTGTGACGTCACACCCCATAAAACCGAAAATCTTGGACTTAGAAAAATTTCGAAAATTCATGGGGTTTGTGACGTCACACCCCATAAAACCGAAAATCTTGGACTTAGAAAAATTTCGAAAATTCATGGGGTTTGTGACGTCACACCCCATAAAACCGAAAATCTTGGACTTAGAAAAATTTCGAAAAAATTCATGGGGTTTGTGACGTCACACCCCATAAAACCGAAAATCTTGGACTTAGAAAAATTTCGAAAAAAATTCATGGGGTTTGTGACGTCACACCCCATAAAACCGAAAATCTTGGACTTAGAAAAATTTCGAAAAATAAGAAAAAATGCGACTAGCACTACTTGGTCGTGCAAAATAATGCAAATTATAATGATAGATAATAAATCAAAAACAAAAATAAATTGTATATTCATCTTAATTTTGTAATATATGTATATTGGGATTTTTTGGGAACAAAAATGATCCTTTGGGAAATGTGGCATTAGAGCAGAATGCCACCCTTTATTATTTTTACACGTGTTCTTGGTCTTCTAGTGTGCCGTCACCGTAGTAGTAGTGTGCCAGCCAATCGCCTTCTTCCCGGGTCCTCCTTGGCGGACGACAAAGGCCGCCACCCTTGTCGCCCAGTGAGCCCGAGGCCAGGCAAGACAGGCATGGGATACCGTAGTCTTATTCTTGAGAGCCCAGAACTTCTATATCTTTTAAAATATGAAATAATAAACATCATGAAAACATTTACTAGTCAGCAGGTATTTTGTGTAAATATTTTTCAAACCATCATTAAAAATATTTTTAATATACGCAGCTTCCGGGAACATTGAAAAGTAAATACTTTATTTAAAATATATTTTTATGGTAGCCTTTCAGTGCGTTGGTAGTGGCTTTATGATGCTAATGACTTGCAATGTTTGCTAATGCTACAAAGCGAGACAAAAGAAGCAATGTGGTACGTTGCTCGCCGACTGTTGTTCCAAAGCCTATACAACTTCAGTAAACACTTATAAATTTTCAATGAAAAGAGATTTCACATTTTATAATAGATTTTTTTACTTTTTTTATTTATTTATCAAAATACAATGGTAACAAAATTATTTCTTAGTGCGAAAAAATTCTAGTGTTTTGTCTAGGCGTTGTTGTGGTCGAGTATTTGGTTATAAATCAAATAACATGTTCATTATACATAAATTAGGCCTAGAGAAAACGAAACAGCAGTAATACAATATTAATCTTTTATAATATATAACTCTTCAGAGCTGTAGAAGCTCAGCGCCCGGGTGGTCGCTTCAAGTTGCGAAGTACGCTAGCAACTTAATTTAGATCTAACATTTTGTTTGTTTTATGGTATGGCATTAATATTATTTACATTAAGAAAATGTTATGGGCATCGAGTAAGATCTAAACACGCTTAAGACATAGCCATAGACATAGACATTTATTTATTAGCATCACAATACAAAAACACATCACAGACTGAATATAACACACATTAAAAAAGAATGAAAAATAGACAAAACACAGTTAAAGTTACACGGACAAATAATACAAAACACATGACGCCAATACCGGACACCGTCTCAGCACATGCTGTCACAAGGATGCGACAGCGCTGATTCTCAGCGGTGCCCGGGACCACCCAAAGACGTGCGCGCGCAATACTACTTTTATATGGAATATTATTATACAGACAGTAAGAGTATAATAAATATGATACATAAATAAAACAGTTATGAGATTAAAATATATTTTATACAATAAAATAATAGATGAGAAAAAAAATAAAATATATAAATATTATTGAGTCAAAAATAAACTTAAATAAATAATATGATAATTAAACGTATAAAGTTTAAATTATATAATTAAATATTGAAAATATTGGAAACAACAAGCCACCGATGTCTTTAAGAAACAAAGGCATTCAATAAGTTATAAAATATATGTATATAAAATATCCTAAGTCAAGAAATATCGTCCACAAACTCGCAAGAATATCTAAAACATCACAGTGGGAGGATATTACGGCGCTCTCTGCGGATATTGGCTGACACGGCATCTGCCGACAACTTTTAAAATCCATTACGATTCTTTGAGTGAAATCCTTGCTTATAGATCATAAATCTTTGTAGAGCTCTATGACCGATATAATTGTAAAAAGCTACTTACACAAACATTCACCCCCGACACCTAAACAGGCAGGCAGAGATCACGAACGGTCTCGGCACATCTCTTTCGCTTTGTTTAAATAATAAATACATAATATAATACATTTTTTATTATTGAACGATTTAACTCTAATTAAATTGTTTTCTTATATCTATAATTAGCATGATTTATATAAAATATTCATATATACTAACTAATAAAGAAATATTTACAATTTAAAAGATATTACAAAATATTTACAAAAATATAACTGTGCCAAACCGTCATCGCTAGGCAGCGTGCCCAGAAGGCTGGTAGCATTGCCACGTTGTATGGCAATGCTTAGCCTCTGTGCAAGGTATTTATTTAATTGTATTTATTTATATTGAATTATGTATATATTCATGTGTTTCTATAGTTTTTTCATTTGTTATTTTTCTCTTCTAGCTCGCACCCGTTATTTTGTCTCTACGCAACCCCAAGGTAGACTGGCAGAAAATTCTTTTCGGCATTAAGTCCGCCTTGTTGTATTCTTTCTATTGTTGGCAAATAAAGAATAAATAAATAACTAACGATTTAGGGTATTTCTTACCTGCCCCTTTTTAACCGGATTCAAAATTTTATGATCTTTTTTTTGTTTGTGCACTCATAGCACCGTCATCTACAAACTTAATTTGTTAACTTACATACTTAAATTTCACTTACTCGGAATATAAGGAAAACATTTCTTTAAATCCAGTCTACAGCATTGGAACGTTACGTTTAATTTCCGCTGATTCTGGTTTATCTCGGTACAAGCTACTTTTATAATATCTATCATAGAATTTGTTAACTTAAAGTGTTTTCAAGGAATATTTCAGGAAAATACACTCGCAAGATTTATTTTTTTACCACATTTTGATAGTACAATTAATATGATATACATACTTCGTATTTTTTAGACCTTTACAACATTATCAGACTCACAAGTCCATCCCCATACTTGACACACATTTAAGTGAGTGATTTTTTTTTGGATATCCAAGAAACCACTTTCAAATTCTAGCCCCCGAAAGTCGGATCGTAAGTCAAACGTCAAACTTGGAAAATAAAATATTTGAATAATATTGGTTTACATATATGTTGCGTAGTTTAGTATCAATAATATAAATTTATTTATACTGTAAACAAATAAGTAATAAGTTGTAAATTTCGAAAAATAATTCATGGGGTTTGTGACGTCACACCCCCATAAAACCGGATAATCTTGGACTTAGAAAAATTTCGAAAATTCATGGTGTTTGTGACGTCACACCCCATAAAACCGAAAAATCTTGGACTTAGAAAAAATTTCGAAAAAATTCATGGGGTTTGTGACGTCACACCCCATAAAACCGAAAAATCTGGACTTAGAAAAATTTCGAAAAAAATTCATGGGGTTTGTGACGTCACACCCCATAAAACCGGATCATCTTGGACTTAGAAAAATTTCGAAAAAAAAATTCATGGGGTTTGTGATGTCACACCCCATAAAACCGAAAAAATCTTGGACTTAGAAAAATTTAGAAAATTCATGGGGTTTGTGACGTCACACCCCATAAAACTCGAAAAAATCTTGGACTTAGAAAAATTTCTAAAAAATTCATGGGGTTGTGACGTCACACCCCATAAAACCGGATCATCTTGGACTTAGAAAAATTTCGAAAAAAAAATTCATGTGGGGTTTGTGATGTCACACCCCATAAAACTGGATAATCTTGGACTTAGAAAAATTTCTAAAATTCATGGGGTTTGTGATGTCACACCCCATAAAACCAAAAATCTTGGACTTAGAAAAATTTCGAAAAAATTCATGGGGTTTGTGACGTCACACCCCATAAAACCGAAAAATCTTGGACTTAGAAAAATTTAGAAAATTCATGGGGTTTGTGACGTCACACCCCATAAAACCGAAAAATCTTGGACTTAGAAAAATTTCAGAAAAAAATTCATGGGGTTTGTGACGTCACACCCCATAAAACCGGATCATCTTGGACTTAGAAAAATTTCAGAAAAAAATTCATGGGGTTTGTGACGTCACACCCCATAAAACCGAAAAATCTTGGACTTAGGAAAAATTTCGAAAATTCATGGGCTTGTGACGTCACACCCCATAAAACCGAAAAATCTTGGACTTAGAAAAATTTAGAAAATTCATGGGGTTTGTGACGTCACACCCCATAAAACCGGATCATCTTGGACTTAGAAAAATTTCGAAAATTCATGGGGTTTGTGACGTCACACCCCATAAAACCGAAAAATCTTGGACTTAGAAAAATTTAGAAAAATTCATGGGGTTTGTGACGTCACACCCCATAAAACCGAAAAATCTTGACTTAGAAAAATTTCTAAAATTCATGGGGTTTGTGGACGTCACACCCCATAAAACCGGATCATCTTGGACTTAGAAAAATTTCGAAAATTCATGGGGTTTGTGACGTCACACCCCATAAAACTGGATAATCTTGGACTTAGAAAAATTTCAAAATTCATGGGGTTTGTGACGTCACACCCCATAAAACCGAAAAATCTTGGACTTAGAAAAATTTCGAAAATTCATGGGGTTTGTGACGTCACACCCCATAAAACCGGATCATCTTGGACTTAGAAAATTCTCGAAAATTCATGGGGTTTGTGACGTCACACCCCATAAAACCGAAAAATCTTGACTTAGAAAAATTTAGAAAAATTCATGGGGTTTGTGACGTCACACCCCATAAAACTGGATAATCTTGGACTTAGAAAAATTTCTAAAATTCATGGGGTTTGTGACGTCACACCCCATAAAACCGGATCATCTTGGACTTAGAAAAATTTCGAAAATTCATGGGGTTTGTGGACGTCACACCCCATAAAACCGAAAAATCTTGGACTTAGAAAAATTTCTAAAATTCATGGGGTTTGTGGACGTCACACCCCATAAAACCGGATCATCTTGGACTTAGAAAAATTTCGAAAATTCATGGGGTTTGTGGACGTCACACCCCATAAAACTGGATAATCTTGGACTTAGAAAAATTTCGAAAATTCATGGGGTTTGTGACGTCACACCCCATAAAACCGAAAAATCTTGACTTAGAAAAATTTAGAAAAATTTCTGAAAATTCATGGGCTTGTGACGTCACACCCCATAAAACCGAAAAATCTTGGACTTAGAAAAATTTCTGAAAATTCATGGGGTTTGTGGACGTCACACCCCATAAAACCGAAAAATCTTGGACTTAGAAAAATTTCGAAAAATTCATGGGGTTTGTGACGTCACACCCCATAAAACCGGATCATCTTGGACTTAGAAAAATTTCGAAAAATTCATGTGGGGTTTGTGACGTCACACCCCAATAAAACCGAAAAATCTTGGACTTAGAAAAATTTCTGAAAATTCATGGGGTTTGTGACGTCACACCCCATAAAACCGAAAAATCTTGACTTAGAAAAATTTAGAAAAATTCATGGGCTCTGTGACGTCACACCCCATAAAACCGGATCATCTTGACTTAGAAAAATTTCGAAAAATTCATGGGCTTGTGACGTCACACCCCATAAAACCGGAAAATCTTGGACTTAGAAAAATTTAGAAAAATTCATGGGGTTTGTGGACGTCACACCCCATAAAACCAAAAATCTTGGACTTGAAAAATTTCGAAAAAAAATTCCTTAGGGTTTGTGACGTCACACCCCATAAAACCAAAAATCTTGGACTTAGAAAAATTTCAGAAAAAATTCATGTGGGGTTTGTGATCACACCCCATAAAACCGAAAAATCTTGGACTTAGAAAATTTCGAAAAATTCATGGGGTTTGTGACGTCACCCCATAAAACCGAAAAATCTTGGACTTAGAAAATTTCAGAAAAAATTCATAGGGTTTGTGACGTCACACCCCATAAAACCGGATCATCTTGGACTTAGAAAAATTTCAGAAAAAATTCATGTGGGGTTTGTGACGTCACACCCCATAAAACTGAAAAATCTTGGACTTAGAAAAATTTAGAAAAATTTCGAAAAAAAAAATTCATGTGGGGTTTGTGACATCACACCCCATAAAACCGAAAAAATCTTGGACTTAGAAAAAATTTCGAAAAATTCATGGGGTTTGTGACGTCACCCCATAAAACCAAAAATCTTGGACTTAGAAAATTTCGAAAAAAATTCATGGGGTTTGTGACGTCACACCCCCATAAAACCGAAAAATCTTGGACTTAGAAAAATTTCGAAAAAAATTCATGGGGTTTGTGACGTCACACCCCCATAAAACCGGATAATCTTGGACTTAGAAAAATTTCGAAAAATTCATGGGGTTTGTGACGTCCACCCCATAAAACTGGATAATCTTGGACTTAGAAAAAATTTAGAAAAAATTCATGGGGTTTGTGACATCACACCCCATAAAACCAAAAATCTTGGACTTAGAAAATTTCTAAAAATTCATGGGGTTTGTGACGTCACACACCCCCATAAAACCAGATCATCTTGGACTTAGAAAAATTTCGAAAAAAATTCATGGGGTTTGTGACGTCACACCCCATAAAACTGGATAATCTTGGACTTAGAAAAATTTAGAAAAATTTCTAAAAAATTCATGTGGGGTTTGTGACGTCACACCCCCATAAAACCGAAAAATCTTGGACTTAGAAAAATTTCGAAAAATTCATGGGGTTTGTGACGTCACACCCCATAAAACCGAAAAATCTTGGACTTAGAAAAATTTCGAAAAAAAATTCATGTGGGGTTTGTGACGTCACCCCATAAAACCAGAAAAATCTTGGACTTAGAAAAATTTAGAAAAAATTTAGAAAAAATTTCTAAAAATTCATGGGGTTTGTGACGTCACACCCCATAAAACCGAAAAATCTTGGACTTAGAAAAATTTCGAAAAATTCATGGGGTTTGTGACGTCACACCCCATAAAACCGAAAAATCTTGGACTTAGAAAAATTTCGAAAAATTCATGGGGTTTGTGGACGTCACACCCCATAAAACCGGATCATCTTGGACTTAGAAAAATTCTCGAAAATTCATGGGCTTGTGACGTCACACCCCATAAAACCGAAAAATCTTGGACTTAGAAAATTGAAAATTCATGGGGTTTGTGACATCACACCCCATAAAACCGAAAAATCTTGGACTTAGAAAAATTTCTAAAATTCATGGGGTTTGTGACGTCACACCCCATAAAACCGAAAAATCTTGACTTAGAAAATTTCGAAAATTCATGGGCTTGTGACGTCACACCCCATAAAACCGAAAAATCTTGGACTTAGAAAAATTTCAAAATTCATGGGGTTTGTGATGTCACACCCCATAAAACCGGATCATCTTGGACTTAGAAAATTTCGAAAATTCATGGGGTTTGTGACGTCACACCCCATAAAACCGAAAAATCTTGGACTTAGAAAAATTTAGAAAATTCATGGGGTTTGTGACATCACACCCCATAAAACCGAAAAATCTTGGACTTAGAAAAATTTCTAAAATTCATGGGGTTTGTGGACGTCACACCCCATAAAACCGGATCATCTTGGACTTGAAAAATTTCGAAAATTCATGGGCTTGTGACGTCACACCCCATAAAACTGGATAATCTTGGACTTAGAAAATTTCTAAAATTCATGGGGTTTGTGACGTCACACCCCATAAAACCGAAAAATCTTGGACTTAGAAAATTGAAAATTCATGGGGTTTGTGACGTCACACCCCATAAAACCGAAAAATCTTGGACTTAGAAAAATTCTCGAAAATTCATGGGGTTTGTGACGTCACACCCCATAAAACCGAAAAATCTTGGACTTGAAAAATTTCGAAAATTCATGGGGTTTGTGACGTCACACCCCATAAAACCGGATCATCTTGGACTTAGAAAAATTGAAAATTCATGGGGTTTGTGGACGTCACACCCCAATAAAACCGAAAAATCTTGGACTTAGAAAAATTTCGAAAAATTCATGTGGGGTTTGTGACGTCACACCCCATAAAACCGAAAAATCTTGGACTTAGAAAAATTTCTAAAATTCATGGGGTTTGTGACGTCACACCCCATAAAACTGGATAATCTTGGACTTAGAAAAATTTCTAAAAATTCATGGGGTTTGTGACGTCACACCCCATAAAACCGGAAAATCTTGGACTTAGAAAAATTTCTAAAATTCATGGGGTTTGTGACGTCACACCCCATAAAACCGAAAAATCTTGGACTTAGAAAAATTTCGAAAATTCATGGGGTTTGTGACGTCACACCCCATAAAACCGAAAAATCTTGACTTAGAAAAATTCTCGAAAATTCATGGGGTTTGTGGACGTCACACCCCATAAAACCGGATCATCTTGGACTTAGAAAAATTTCGAAAATTCATGGGCTTGTGACGTCACACCCCATAAAACCGAAAAATCTTGGACTTAGAAAAATTTAGAAAAATTTCTGAAAATTCATGGGGTTTGTGACGCCACACCCCCATAAAACCGAAAAATCTTGGACTTAGAAAAATTTAGAAAAATTTCGAAAATTCATGGGGTTTGTGGACGTCACACCCCATAAAACCGGAAAATCTTGGACTTAGAAAAATTTCGAAAATTCATGGGGTTTGTGACGTCACACCCCATAAAACCGGAAAATCTTGACTTAGAAAAATTTCGAAAATTCATGGGGTTTGTGGACGTCACACCCCATAAAACCGGATCATCTTGGACTTAGAAAAATTTCGAAAATTCATGGGGTTTGTGACGTCACACCCCATAAAACCGAAAATCTGGACTTAGAAAAAATTCATGGGGTTTGTGACGTCACCCCATAAAACCGGATAATCTGGACTTAGAAAAATTTCTGAAAATTCATGGGGTTTGTGACGTCACACCCCATAAAACCGAAAAATCTTGGACTTAGAAAAATTTAGAAAATTCATGGGGTTTGTGGACGTCACACCCCATAAAACCGGATCATCTTGGACTTAGGAAAATTTCGAAAATTCATGGGGTTTGTGACGTCACACCCCATAAAACCGAAAAATCTTGGACTTAGAAAAATTTAGAAAATTCATGGGGTTTGTGACGTCACACCCCATAAAACCGAAAAATCTTGACTTAGAAAAATTTCTAAAATTCATGGGGTTTGTGACGTCACACCCCATAAAACCGGATCATCTTGGACTTAGAAAAATTTCGAAAATTCATGGGGTTTGTGACGTCACACCCCATAAAACTGGATAATCTTGGACTTAGAAAAATTTCTAAAATTCATGGGGTTTGTGACGTCCACACCCCCATAAAACCGAAAAATCTTGGACTTAGAAAAATTTCGAAAATTCATGGGCTTGTGACGTCACACACCCCCATAAAACCGAAAAATCTTGGACTTAGAAAAATTTCGAAAATTCATGGGGTTTGTGACGTCACACCCCATAAAACCGGATCATCTTGGACTTAGAAAAATTTCGAAAATTCATGGGGTTTGTGACGTCACACCCCATAAAACCGAAAAATCTTGGACTTAGAAAAATTTAGAAAAAATTCATGTGGGGTTTGTGACATCACACCCCATAAAACCGAAAAATCTTGGACTTAGAAAAATTTCTAAAATTCATGGGGTTTGTGACGTCACACCCCATAAAACCGGATCATCTTGGACTTAGAAAAATTTCGAAAATTCATGGGGTTTGTGACGTCACACCCCATAAAACTGGATAATCTTGGACTTAGAAAAATTTCTAAAATTCATGGGGTTTGTGACGTCACACCCCATAAAACCGAAAAATCTTGACTTAGAAAAATTGAAAATTCATGGGGTTTGTGGACGTCACACCCCATAAAACCGAAAAATCTTGGACTTAGAAAATTTCGAAAATTCATGGGGTTTGTGGACGTCACACCCCATAAAACCGAAAAATCTTGGACTTAGAAAAATTTAGAAAATTCATGGGGTTTGTGGACGTCACACCCCATGAACCCGAAAATCTTGGACTTAGAAAAATTTCGAAAAATTCATGTGGGGTTTGTGACGTCACACCCCATAAAACCGAAAAATCTTGGACTTAGAAAAATTTCGAAAATTCATGGGGTTTGTGACGTCAGACCCCATAAAACCGAAAAATCTTGGACTTAGGAAAATTTCGAAAATTCATGGGGTTTGTGATCACACCCCATAAAACCGAAAAATCTGGACTTAGAAAAATTTCGAAAATTCATGGGGTTTGTGACGTCAGACCCCATAAAACCGAAAAATCTTGGACTTAGAAAAATTTAGAAAAATTTCAGAAAAAATTCATGGGGTTTGTGACGTCACACCCCATAAAACCGAAAAATCTTGGACTTAGAAAAATTTCGAAAATTCATGGGGTTTGTGACGTCACACCCCATAAAACCGGATAATTTTGGACTTAGAAAAATTTAGAAAAATTTCGAAAATTCATGGGGTTTGTGATGTCACACCCCATAAAACCGAAAAATCTTGGACTTAGAAAAAATTTCGAAAATTCATGGGCTTCAGGACGTCACACCCCATAAAACCGAAAAATCTTGGACTTAGAAAAATTTCGAAAATTCATGGGGTTTGTGGACGTCACACCCCATAAAACCGAAAAATCTTGGACTTAGAAAAATTTAGAAAATTCATGGGGTTTGTGACGTCACACCCCATAAAAACCGAAAAATCTTGGACTTAGAAAAATTCGAAAAATTCATGGGGTTTGTGACGTCACACACCCCCATAAAACCGAAAAATCTTGGACTTAGAAAAATTTCTAAAATTCATGGGGTTTGTGATCACACCCCATAAAACCGAAAAATCTTGGACTTAGAAAAATTTCGAAAATTCATGGGGTTTGTGACGTCACACCCCATAAAACCGGATCATCTTGGACTTAGAAAAATTTCGAAAATTCATGGGGTTTGTGGACGTCACACCCCATAAAACTGGATAATCTTGGACTTAGAAAAATTTAGAAAAAATTTCGAAAATTCATGGGGTTTGTGACGTCACACCCCATAAAACCGAAAAATCTTGGACTTAGAAAAATTTAGAAAATTCATGGGGTTTGTGACGTCACACCCCATAAAACCGGATCATCATGGACTTAGAAAAATTTCGAAAATTCATGGGGTTTGTGACGTCACACCCCATAAAACGGATAATTTTGGACTTAGAAAAATTTCTAAAAATTCATGGGGTTTGTGACGTCACACCCCATAAAACCGAAAAATCTTGGACTTAGAAAAATTTCTAAAAATTCATGGGGTTTGTGACGTCACACCCCATAAAACCGGATCATCTTGGACTTAGAAAAATTTCGAAAATTCATGGGGTTTGTGACGTCACACCCCATAAAACCGAAAAATCTTGGACTTAGAAAAATTTAGAAAATTCATGGGGTTTGTGACGTCACACCCCATAAAACCGAAAAATCTTGGACTTAGAAAAATTTCTAAAAATTCATGGGGTTTGTGACGTCACACCCCATAAAACCGAAAAATCTTGACTTAGAAAAATTTCGAAAATTCATGGGGTTTGTGACGTCACACCCCCATAAAACCGAAAAATCTTGACTTAGAAAAATTTCGAAAATTCATGGGCTTGTGACGTCACACCCCATAAAACCGAAAAATCTTGGACTTAGAAAAATTTAGAAAATTCATGGGGTTTGTGGACGTCACACCCCATAAAACCGAAAAATCTTGGACTTAGAAAAATTGAAAATTCATGGGGTTTGTGATGTCACACCCCATAAAACCGGATCATCATGGACTTAGAAAAATTTCGAAAATTCATGGGGTTTGTGACGTCACACCCCATAAAACTGGATAATCTTGGACTTAGAAAAATTTCTAAAAATTCATGGGGTTTGTGACGTCACACCCCATAAAACTGAAAAATCTTGGACTTAGAAAAATTTCTAAAAATTCATGGGGTTTGTGACGTCACACCCCATAAAACCGAAAAATCTTGGACTTAGAAAAATTTCGAAAATTCATGGGCTTGTGACGTCACACCCCATAAAACCGAAAAATCTTGACTTAGAAAAATTTCGAAAATTCATGGGGTTTGTGGACGTCACACCCCATAAAACCGAAAAATCTTGACTTAGAAAAATTTCGAAAATTCATGGGGTTTGTGGACGTCACACCCCATAAAACCGGAAAATCTTGACTTAGAAAAATTTCGAAAATTCATGGGGTTTGTGATCACACCCCATAAAACCGAAAAATCTTGACTTAGAAAAATTTCAGAAAAAATTCATGGGGTTTGGTGGACGTCACACCCCATAAAACCGAAAAATCTTGACTTAGAAAAATTTAGAAAAAATTTCGAAAATTCATGGGGTTTGTGGACGTCACACCCCATAAAACCGAAAAATCTTGGACTTAGAAAAATTTCGAAAAAATTCATGGGGTTTGTGACGTCACACACCCCCATAAAATCGAAAAAATCTTGGACTTAGAAAAATTTCGAAAAAAATTCATGGGGTTTGTGACGTCCACACCCCCATAAAACTCGAAAAATCTTGGACTTAGAAAAATTTAGAAAAAATTTAGAAAAAATTTAGAAAAAATTTCTGAAAATTCATGGGGTTTGTGACGTCACCCCATAAAACCGGATCATCTTGGACTTAGAAAAATTTCGAAAAATTCATGTGGGGTTTGTGACATCACACCCCATAAAACTGGATAATCTTGGACTTAGAAAAATTTCGAAAAAAAATTCATGGGGTTTGTGACGTCACCCCATAAAACCGAAAAATCTTGGACTTAGAAAAATTTAGAAAAAAATTCATGGGGTTTGTGACGTCACACCCCATAAAACCGGATCATCATGGACTTAGAAAAATTTCGAAAAAATTCCTTAGGGTTTGTGACGTCACACCCCATAAAACTGGATAATCTTGGACTTAGAAAAATTTCTAAAAAAATTCATGGGGTTTGTGACGTCACACCCCATAAAACCGAAAAAATCTTGGACTTAGAAAAATTTCTAAAAATTCATGGGGTTTGTGGACGTCACACCCCATAAAACCGGATCATCTTGGACTTAGAAAAATTTCGAAAAAATTCATGGGGTTTGTGACGTCACACCCCATAAAACCGAAAAATCTTGGACTTAGAAAAATTTAGAAAAAATTCATGGGGTTTGTGACGTCACACCCCATAAAACCGAAAAATCTTGGACTTAGAAAAATTTCTAAAAATTCATGGGGTTTGTGACGTCACACCCCATAAAACCGGATCATCTTGGACTTAGAAAAATTTCGAAAAATTCATGGGGTTGTGACGTCACACCCCATGCTAAAACCGAAAAATCTTGACTTAGAAAAATTTCTGAAAATTCATGGGGTTTGTGACGTCACACACCCCCATAAAACCGAAAAATCTTGGACTTGAAAAATTTCGAAAAATTCATAGGGTTTGTGACGTCACCCCATAAAACCGGATAATATTGACTTAGAAAAATTTAGAAAAATTTCGAAAAATTCATGGGGTTTGTGACGTCACACACCCCCATAAAACCGAAAATCTGGACTTAGAAAAATTTCGAAAAATTCATAGGGTTTGTGACGTCACACCCCATAAAACCGAAAATCTGGACTTAGAAAAATTTAGAAAAATTTCTGAAAATTCATGGGGTTTGTGACGTCACACCCCATAAAACCGAAAAAATCTTGGACTTAGAAAAATTTCGAAAAATTCATGGGGTTTGTGGACGTCACACCCCATAAAACCGAAAAATCTTGGACTTAGAAAAATTTAGAAAATTCATGGGGTTTGTGACGTCACACCCCATAAAACCGAAAAATCTTGGACTTAGAAAAATTTCGAAAAATTCATGGGCTTCAGGACGTCACACCCCATAAAACCGGAAAATCTTGACTTAGAAAAATTTCGAAAAATTCATGGGGTTTGTGACGTCACACACCCCCATAAAACTGGATAATCTTGGACTTAGAAAAATTTCTAAAAATTCATGGGGTTTGTGACATCACACCCCATAAAACCGAAAAATCTTGGACTTAGAAAAATTTCTAAAAAATTCATGGGGTTTGTGACGTCACACCCCATAAAACCAAAATCTTGGACTTAGAAAAATTTCAGAAAAAAAATTCATGGGGTTTGTGACGTCACACACCCCCATAAAACTCGAAAAATCTTGGACTTGAAAAATTTCGAAAAAAAAATTCCTTAGGGTTTGTGACGTCACACCCCATAAAACCAGAAAAATCTTGGACTTAGAAAAATTTCGAAAAAATTCATGGGGTTTGTGACGTCACCCCATAAAACCGGATCATCTTGGACTTAGAAAAATTTAGAAAAATTTCGAAAAATTCATGTGGGGTTTGTGACGTCACACCCCATAAAACCAAAAAATCTTGGACTTAGAAAAATTTCGAAAAATTCATGGGGTTTGTGACGTCACACCCCCATAAAACCGAAAAATCTTGGACTTAGAAAAATTTCGAAAAAATTCATGGGGTTTGTGACGTCACACCCCCATAAAACCGAAAAATCTTGGACTTAGAAAAATTTCGAAAAAAATCATGGGGTTTGTGACGTCACACCCCATAAAACCAAAAAATCTTGGACTTAGAAAAATTTCGAAAAATTCATGTGGGGTTTGTGACGTCACACACCCCCATAAAACCGAAAAAATCTTGGACTTAGAAAAATTTAGAAAAAATTTAGAAAAATTCATGGGGTTTGTGACGTCACCCCATAAAACCAAAAAATCTTGGACTTAGAAAAATTTCTAAAAAATTCATGGGGTTTGTGACGTCCACACCCCCATAAAACCAGATCATCTTGGACTTAGAAAAATTTCGAAAAAAAATTCATGGGGTTGTGACGTCACACCCCATAAAACTGGATAATCTTGGACTTAGAAAAATTTCGAAAAAAAAATTCATGGGGTTTGTGACGTCACACCCCATAAAACCGAAAAATCTTGGACTTGAAAAATTTCGAAAAATTCATGGGGTTTGTGACGTCCACCCCATAAAACCAGAAAAATCTTGGACTTAGAAAAATTTCAGAAAAAAAATTCATGGGGTTTGTGATGTCACACCCCATAAAACCGAAAAAATCTTGGACTTAGAAAAATTTCAGAAAAAAATTCATGGGGTTTGTGACGTCACCCCATAAAACCGGATCATCTTGGACTTAGAAAAATTTCGAAAAATTCATGGGGTTTGTGACGTCACCCCATAAAACCAAAATCTTGGACTTAGAAAAATTTCGAAAAAAAAAAATTCATGGGGTTTGTGACGTCACACACCCCCATAAAACTCGAAAAATCTTGGACTTAGAAAAATTTAGAAAAAAAAATTCATAGGGTTTGTGACGTCACCCCATAAAACCGGATCATCTTGGACTTAGAAAAATTTCGAAAAATTCATGTGGGGTTTGTGACGTCCACCCCATAAAACCGAAAAAATCTTGGACTTAGAAAAATTTCGAAAAATTCATGGGGTTTGTGACGTCACCCCATAAAACCAAAATCTTGGACTTAGAAAAATTTCGAAAAAAATTCATGGGGTTTGTGACGTCACACCCCCATAAAACCAGATCATCTTGGACTTAGAAAAATTTAGAAAAAATTTAGAAAAAATTTCGAAAAGCATGGGGTTTGTGACGTCACCCCATAAAACTGGATAATCTTGGACTTAGAAAAATTTCTAAAAAAATTCATGGGGTTTGTGACGTCACCCCATAAAACCAAAATCTTGGACTTAGAAAAATTTCGAAAAAAATTCATGGGGTTTGTGATGTCACACCCCATAAAACCGAAAAATCTTGGACTTAGAAAAATTTAGAAAAAAAAATTCATGGGGTTTGTGACGTCACACCCCATAAAACTCGAAAAATCTTGGACTTAGAAAAATTTAGAAAAATTTCTGAAAATTCATGGGGTTTGTGACGTCACACCCCATAAAACCGAAAAATCTTGGACTTAGAAAAATTTCGAAAAATTCATGGGGTTTGTGGACGTCACACCCCATAAAACCAGATCATCTTGGACTTAGAAAAATTTCGAAAAATTCATGGGGTTTGTGACGTCTTGGACTTAGAAAAATTTCGAAAAATTCATGTGGGGTTTGTGACGTCACACCCCATAAAACCGAAAAATCTTGGACTTAGAAAAATTTAGAAAAAATTCATGGGGTTTGTGACGTCCACACCCCCATAAAACCGGATCATCTTGGACTTAGAAAAATTTCAGAAAAAAAATTCATGGGGTTTGTGACGTCACACCCCATAAAACCGAAAAATCTTGGACTTAGAAAAATTTAGAAAAAATTCATGGGGTTTGTGACGTCACACCCCATAAAACCAAAATCTTGGACTTAGAAAAATTTCTAAAAAATTCATGGGGTTTGTGACGTCACCCCATAAAACCGGATCATCTTGGACTTAGAAAAATTTCAGAAAAAAATTCATGGGGTTTGTGACGTCACACCCCATAAAACTGGATAATCTTGGACTTAGAAAAAATTTCGAAAAAAATTCATGGGGTTTGTGACGTCACACCCCATAAAACCGAAAAAATCTTGGACTTAGAAAAATTTCGAAAAAATTCATGGGGTTTGTGACGTCACACCCCATAAAACCAAAATCTTGGACTTAGAAAAATTTAGAAAAAATTCATGGGGTTTGTGACGTCACACCCCATAAAACCGAAAAAATCTTGGACTTAGAAAAATTTCTAAAAAATTCATGGGGTTTGTGACGTCACACCCCATAAAACCGGATCATCTTGGACTTAGAAAAATTTCGAAAAATTCATAGGGTTTGTGACGTCACACCCCATAAAACTGGATAATCTTGGACTTAGAAAAATTTCGAAAATTCATGGGGTTTGTGACGTCACACCCCATAAAACTCGAAAAATCTTGGACTTAGAAAAATTTCGAAAAAATTCATGTGGGGTTTGTGACGTCCACACCCCCATAAAACCGAAAAAATCTTGGACTTAGAAAAATTTCGAAAAAATTCATAGGGTTTGTGACGTCACCCCATAAAACCGAAAAATCTTGGACTTAGAAAAATTTAGAAAAAATTTCGAAAATTCATGGGGTTTGTGACGTCACACCCCCATAAAACCGAAAAATCTTGGACTTAGAAAAATTTCGAAAAAAATTCAACCCCAAGGGTCTCTTTCGAGACCCTCCACCATCTCCAGCCAGGTAGTCTCCTTGGCTCGGCAGATGGCCAGCTGCAGGATCTTCTTTTCTCCACGTAGACCCTGTACAGCCGACCATCTCTCTCCATGACTTTTAAACCCTACACAAACCAACGTAACATTTTTATATATCATGATATGTAGAGAAACTCATATTTGTTTAATTAATCTATATCCTAATTTATGTATATTAGATTTATTCTGCTACGAAACTAGTTTACTGTAGTTTTACTATGAATTCTTAATTACTAGTAATACAATGTATTTTTGTCTTCTTGTGAGACTTTCAGGCGATCAGGGTTAATTGATATATTTCCAATCAAATATTTATCGTCAAGACGAAGTAGGTCACTATTTCGTAAAATCTAATACGTGGTCCGTCTCCTCAATAATAATTTAATTATTTGAGAACGTCTGCTATGGCAGACACGTACGTTTCCAGTCATTAGAGAGATGGCGTGGAGTTGACTGAACTAATATGCAGAACGTGAGTTGGCTTGACTTTCAAAATGCATACAAGTTACATTTGCATCCAATATATAGGAGTTTCTGAGCCAAAATTACATAATTATGTTTTATGTTTGAACCCAGTACTTAATGAAAGATGGACGATCCCTTGTCGATATGCTGTTTACTTTTTGATGTGTTATATTGCCATTAACAGCATTGAATTAACATCGGCATTCGTGCAGATAAGAGTTCTACTAATAAATTTATTTTCAAATAGAAAACCGGAGATTCTTCTAGAGAAAGTAATTATTGAAGCGGCCACAATACCATAATTACCTCGATAATACCGGGAGCAGCTGATATTGAAAATTTATAACAGAGGGGATGAAATTAAAAAGCTATGCCGCGTGTTACGAGCAACTAGCTTTTATAAAATTCGATTTTTTATATTTGTTTTTGGTGGATACAATTAAAATAAAATTTATTTGTTTATGGTGGATACAATTAAAAACGAATAATTGAACATCACTATCCGGCCAAGTATAGGACATGAACGATTTTATGGCGGCTTAATTATGATTTTAAACTTCCCACGTTTCGAGCGCCTCCACTCGCTTCAGGATCTTGGGAGGTACTGAGGTGTTTGACGTACCAGTAAAACACTGTCATTTTTTTGGTTTGTTTGTTTTGGTTTATCAAGACACTGTCTGATCTAAAATTAATTGTTATTTTCTTGTGTTCTGATCTATGCAAAATGAGTTTAAAGTGTCTTGAAGTTCAAGATTTTTTTTTAATAACAGCACAGCCCAAGTATGCCTAAATATCAAGCTATCTTCTACATAAAATAAGGATATTTTTGTCTTTGTATCCAAATACCCATTACTCATAATCCTTGATAATAATCGATGTTCTTTTATAAGGATTTGTGGTTTATCACTGGTTTATCTAATGTACTGGCGATGGTTGACCTGAAACCTTGATTACAAAGAACAAACTTATTAGAAGTGACGTGTCAAGTCACCTTTTTGACTTTGGTCAGTCTTCCCTATGTAGCAGAACCCTCATTTATAATCAAGCTTATGTCTCTGTGTACTCGCTTAAAGAGAGAGCTAACATTTATATCAATTATTTACAACACTCCGCCTACGCTTATTACTTACAAAACTTGTAACACCCCTGAACCTTGGACGTTAAATGATTAGAAACCGGTAGCCGCTGTATTGATTTATGAGTGAGCCAATAATTTTCCAACAATTTTCTGCGCGGCTATGAAATACCCTTAAGTACAACTTAAGTTCGCGTATTGCTACTAAGGTTATTCGAAAAATTCAGTACGTTTTTTTTGAGGGTGAGAGGTGGCATAGCTCTTAGGTCGCTAAGCCTGAACCTCTATCGCTAGTAACTCGACACAAGGGTCCCCCCTTAGGGCGTAACCTCGGCTTGGACGGTTAGTATGTTACGCGTAAGCATTCCGATGCGAGGGCGCCCGAGAGGGCCGAACCACGACTCGGTCGGTAGCTATTTCACGGATAATCTAAGGGACATTCGAAAAGCTAAACTAACTTTGAGTGCCACTTCGGGAACCCCTGGCGCTGGGAGAAGAAGTGGCCGAAGAAACTCCAGCAACGCGCCTAGCATCCAAAGGGTGGGGCCTGCCCATAAAATAGCTTTAACGCGCGAGGATTGAATTCAGTACGTGCGCAAGGACAAATATACGGAAAACCTAATTACGTAGAAGCACATATAAAGATGTTTAAATTATTAATCTAAATCGCGTTAATGTCAAACCATATCATAATGATTATAATCAAATCTAACAGTTTAATTCAAGTCTTGAGCTAACTTGTCCATAATATAATATTGGAACAGTTAATGCGAAATTAAATAAAAATAAATCTAAATCATTAATACATTGAAGCTTCGTCAATAACAAATTAATATCAGAATAATTACTTAACTTAACTACATGGAATATACTTAACTTAACAACGTTACATGGAATATAATTAACAGGGGTTGATCCTCGGATTATATCAGTGTATTAAGTTAATTGAAGGTCTTTAATGAGCAGTGATTTGACGAGACTTTGTCAACACGCAATCTCCCTTAAATTCCGAAGGGTTCGAACCCTAGATGGTCTTTCATCTTGTTTGCGTCTTCGCTGTTCGATTTCTTTAGTACAATAATTCAGTGCCTAAAGTTTTATCTGTTGTACAGCGTTGTCTTACTGTTTTAAGGTTTTTGCGTTAACTTTAAACGATATTTTCTATACGTATATAACCCACTGTTGGACGTAGACCTCTTTTTCGTTTCCTCACGGAGTTTACCTCCAAGCACATGGTAAGAGCTTAAAATTGCAATCAACTAATTTCATTGGTGCTGACATCGTGGATCGAACTTAGGTTAATAGTGTACTTAGGTAATAGTGATCAGACCGATAGAATGAGACTACGGTATCCCCTGCCTATTCTAGAAGGCGACTAAAAGGGTTCTCGGGTTCACTGGGTGACAAGGTTGAGCTCGCGTCGCCTTGCACTGCGAGGGCACAGCTCGAGAACGTCCCGGGAGGGAGGTTAATCTCTCCATCTCCATCCATCTAATTAATAAAGAGCTCAGAGGGGCTCCTGTTCGTTTCACTAGAGATCACGTAGCCCCTCAACATGTACCGAGGAAGGGCTACCGGTTTTAGTAGGTAAAAATTTCACATAACGGCGCCTTCCCCCCAGAAGGCAGGGAGTATCTTGTTGAATCTTGTATCTTGTAGACTAATGTAATGTAGAGCAATGTTTATTATTAAATATTTATATAATATTCATTACATAAGGAAAAGAAAAAAACACAAAGTGTAATTTGTATTTGTATTTTTAGTAATGTGTAGATATAAGGAAACTGTAATACTTTGAATGACTAACAAATAACCCTTTTTTTTTTTTGTTAACGAGGAGGAAATCTTCAGAAAGATACCCCGCCTTCTGGGGGGAAGGCGGCGGTTATGTGGGGTTTTTACCCACTAAAACCTCCCCGGTGGCTCTCCCTCGGTGCATGGTGAGGGCTCCGGGATCTCCAGTGGAACGCACCGGAGCCCCTCTGCACTGTGCTCATAGAGAGCACTTCCCGGGGGAGGTTACTCTCTCCCCCCCTGTGCCCTCGCAGTGCAAGGCGACACGGGCCAGCCGATGTCGCCTTGCACTGCGAACAAATAACCCAGAGACGAGTGAAAGATGAATTACAAAATCTCTTACCACCCACGTTGGGGGCGCTAGAGTGACACATCGGCTTACGTAGAGTAAAATGACAAAGGAGTTAATGACTCTGATATTCTATAATTCAGCAATTCAAAACAGTTTAAAAAAAACATAACAGTGCTCAGACACTAAGCTACCCTCACTCTTTTTTTTTAATTTAAACAAACCGTGAAGCCGATTCGTATAACAACATTCTACGAGTTTATTATTACTCTTTGTTGTGTCGTGTTCTTGTATAATAGCATATTTACTCTGGAATTAAAAACTTTTGTCTGAGCTTGAACATACAAAGAACCTAGTTACATAAAAACCCTGTTTAACTTCATCGTAAACGTGTTGCGAGTTCACAAACATAAACCCTGTATAAAAGTTAAATTTAGTTCAGAGAACAGTTACTGGATGTAAAGAGTAGTTATTTTTTACATTTCCTTAATAACACTTGCCGGGGAAAGTTACAATAAAATTCATTAATCGAAATATTTTGTTACCATTTGCGATTTCTCAAGTCGCATAGTATGCTCGATTCCCGATACCGAAACCAATGAATTTGTCCGTTGCGATTTTACCACGTGAATGAAAACGTAGTTAGGGGAAATGCAGAAAATTTCCGAACTAGGGTTGCGGACTGTGTCCCTTTACAGACAAGTCCTGCGCATAACAGCGGGACATACAGTTGTAGTGAGAAATTATTTACTTTCGAGAAAACTCGGATCTTTATTAGAAATACGATGACACCCATATGAATGATTAATATGGTAGCTCCATAGAGAGAGCACGATAATCGAACCTTTCCGAAGAATTACGAATAAAAATCTTTTCTCACTATATCTAGACATATATTTATAGGCTGTAACTTTAACTTCTTTGCTTTTGTTTCAATTCATTTCAATTTGTTTGGCTTAATCTGCACCTACCATTAGACTTTCTGAATTCATTAAAAAAACACAATCATTTCGTCTTAATCATTCTTTATTTATTACATTTAAATCTCCTAAATATATTAGAGAAAAAATTAGTTACTTCACCTAATAAATGCTGCAAATCTCAATGTATTAAATAACTGAATAATGTATAGCGGCAAGTTAATTAATTTAATAACGATTTGGTCTGGGTAAAGAGACTACCAATCTCACTACTGTAGGAAAGTACATACCTTAAAATATAAATAAAACAAACAGGAATGCTTAGCACTTTCAAGAATAAAAGCTCTTGGTAAGCGCACTTTAGTGCACCAATTAACGTTAATGCTTTAGTGGTTTCCTGGTTTTCTCTTACTTTATATCTTAATTGCAGTTCATTTGTTTCCAGTCTTGTGTTGCAATAGAATACAAAATTTAATACACTTAAAAAATTGCTAGTTAAGTTAACAAAACATATGGTCGTAGCTTAAAATCCATTCAATTATTTTCGCGAACCATCTCCTATTCTATCTCGGAATGGTTGTAAAAATATTTGTTAGAATTATTAAAATTTGTTAGATTTTACTTGAAAAAAAGTACCATTTCAGCCATATCACAGGTAAGTTTTCCTTTATTCTTGGACCTTACTTGACCTCAGAATCTGGAGACTGTACTCTAGGCCCAAGTCCAGACTGTACGTAGGCTATCGACGCTAGTATTTCAATGCAATGCCACTCCACTGCAAGTAATTGTATAACACAGATTTAATTCAACGAAACGTTTAGAAACTAAATAATTTTTAGATTACGATTAAATTGACGACTAGATCAAGTTGCATTCTTTGGTCCCTTCTAGCTCTGAAGGTTTTGTTCTTAATAATTGGCATCGTTCCAGAATTTCTCTTTGACAGTAAATTGTGAGCGACATTTATCTCAGAACACAGAGGTAATAAAATCCTAAAAATTCTAGTCTAAAAGAGATTTATTTTATTTATGCTGTTATTTTTTGAGGATATTAAATTTAAAATTAATTTCAATACTTTTCTTCTTCTTCTTCTGCCTAGCGTTTCCCGGCCTACAGCCAGGGTCCGCTTTCCGACTTAATCTCCTCCACTTTGCCCGGTCTTCGGCATCCTCGTTTGTTAGGTGGTTCATTAACATGTCCGCTTTAACAATATCCAGCCAGCGTTTCTTGGGCCTGCCACGGGGTCTTGGGCCTTGTACGTTGAGGGCTAGGCATCTATTTCCGACATAGTCAGACGGCCTGCGGTATATGTGGCCATACCATCGGAGACGACTTTCCTACAGTTTGTCTGCTACGTCGCGGACTCCAAGGCTGCCCCGGATGTGTTCGTTACTTATACGATCTAATCGCGTAACGCCACACATCCAGCGCAGCATCTTCATCTACTTTACTTTTTACAAAATGATATTACTATCAAAGAATTTGGCTACTTCACTCCCATTAAGTAACAACTCCGATTAAGAATCTGCTTATCCGGAATGATTAACAAGAATGCTAGTAATATTTGTGTAATAAAGATTGTCAATATTCTTTTTAATAAGAAAAAATATTACTCTCTACTAACAGATAATCAGGAGAATTAACTCCGTAACCTCAAAAGCCTAATTAATTTCTCCAACACCACCTTCAAAAAATATGTAGTAACTGTAGAGGTAGCACCCTTATTAAAAAAAACCAAAGCAACCAAGTCAAGAACATTACAAAAGAGCACGGACATAAGTCTGTGGTTGCGCTTTATTAAAAAAAGCTTAATTAATGGTTTATGATAACGTCCGCGCATCATTTGACTAGTAACGTGACGTCAACGACCTTATTTTGGGGTGGTCAAATTAATGTTAATTTGTGGGATTTTTTGCATTCTAGAACAATTAAAGAACAATGAATAGAGCTTTCTCTTCTTCTTGGTCGGCTCACTCTTGTCAGAGTGCTCGTGGCCATAATGATCCGGTGTTCAGCAGACAGCACCCACCGCACGACGTCTCGCCACATCCGCCTGCTGGCCATCAATCGAGCACATACTTGGAGGGGAGCACCCACCACACCCTGCACCTGATCCGACCATCGCATTGGCAGTCTACTTCCTTCCACTTTGCCCTGCACGACAAGATGCTCTAACGAATCGTTTCCACAGGCTTTCTAAAGAGATGACTTAAACAAATGCAGTACTTTTTAGTACCATTTTATTACGGATAGGATTTATCGCTTACAAAATAGTTAAATAAATGGCTTAAATAAGTAAATAGGACTGCGCTGTATAGGTACAAGACATCTATAGGTAAAATTGATAAGGCGAATAAAAACTTAAATTAACAATGGCTGCACGTATTATGGTATTTTGTGGTGTACCTATCATTATCTGACGGACCCTCGCCATGGTGTATCTAACGAGCCAATTGTGTTTATCATTACGTAACAAAAGCAATGATTAAGGGCGTCGTGTAAAGGGAATTGAACGTGACTGTTGTAACTAAATCGATTGAAACATACGTAATATTTTAACAAAGTTTCTTGTTTATATTTCAACTAGTCAATACTTATGTATAATATATACATATGGATAAAGTTTTACGCGGGTAATCCTTTTTAGGACCATCCTCCGGAACCCGGAGGGATGTGTGGGTATCGGTCTGGGCAACCCCTACACACTAAACCTTCCGCGAATGCCATCCGCCGTTATAATCGGAGTGCCCCGGATCTTCCCTATACATGTCCCTCTGTTGGGCGTTCACTATAAAGAATGTTTAAGAAGATAGTTCGCCACGCGGCTCTAGTGCAGGATGGCGGACTTCACGTCTTATATATACGTCGAAAATATTCTTACACTACATGTGTTTCCTCACGATGATTTTCTTCCTCGTCGAGTAATTTTTACGACGAATGCCCATTTATTCAATTTCATATTCATTCAAACACGAAAGCCCTACTCCCTCACGACATAGAATAGATCGTGGACAAAGACATAACGGAAACCATAGACTTTCTTCAACCGAGACTATAGATTACTCTATTTGTAAATTTTATTTTATTTTGTTTCATTATTTGAAATTCGAATACCGTTTATACATCTGTATATATACGTAAAATATACGACCTTCTTATAGGAGATGTATTCTTTTATTCTAATTTATAATTATTTTTATTATTTATATTTTATTAGTAGCTGTCACGAACTAACAAGCTTTTTTTTTTAATGACGAACTCCACAGATTGGCCAGAGAAGCTGGCCTTGACTGCTTCACCGGATTGAGAGGTGGCATAGCTCTTAGGTCGCTTAGCCTGAACCTCTATCGCTAGTAACTCGACACAAGGGTCCCCCCTAGGGCGTAACCTCGGCTTGGACGGTTACTATGTTACGCGTAAGCATTCCGATGCGAGGGCGCCCGAGAGGGCCGAACCACTACTCGGTCGGTAGCTATTTCACGGATAATCTAAGGGACATTCAAAAAGCTAAACTAACTTTGAGTGCCACTTCGGGAAGCGTTGGCGCTGGGAGAAGAAGTGGCCGATGAAACTCCAGCAACGCTCCTAGCATCTAAGGGGTGGGAAAACTAACAAGCAAACCGAAGGTTTTCATTGTATTGTGAAACATTATAAAGTTTATAGTAAATAAAATCATAAAATGTTGTTTCTATAGAATTTTAGAAACGCAGCAATTTTTTATTCCTTAAATTTGGTTAAAGAATTGATAAAGAAAAGATATTATATATATAAAAACCGATAAAGGAATTCTATTCAATGGATAATATTCACATATGGCAAGTTAGTTATAATAAATTTGTTCAGAAATAGAATTTAAGGAATACTATTTGTGAATACATTTGAAAAGGTTTATAACGCATTTATCTGTATGAATTAATACGTGGGGTAGACAGCATTAATCTAGTTTGTAACGGACAGCGAGCTTATAGCGGTTTATACAGTCTCTCACCGAGCAAACGATGACGTATAGTGTTTACTTTGAAATTAAGTTAAAATAATACATTTCAAATTACTTAGATCATACAGAAAGTTTCTGAATTGTAAATTATCTTTAGATTAGTTCTTATATTGATAATACACTCGTGAGCAAAAATACAGGGTTTTAATATATAATTATATAATCTATCCATAGTCATACATAATCATAAAAAAAAACCATTAGGTTTTCACTGATTTTTTGTACCATCTTGCTTTTTACTGCCTAAAAATTCACCATTTCAAAATTTATGTCAGATTTATCAACCGCTGCCACATTTGCGATCAGATTCTATTAGGTGAAAAAAAGCTTATTTTTAATTAAGGTTTCGAGTGCAAATTTTAATTAAAATGCAATAAAAACTGATTAAAAATATGTATTTATATTTAAACTATAAAAAACAATAAGATCTTTGGTAAACGATAAAAAATAAAAAATATGTTTAAAAAAACAAATATTGTTATCTATAGGTTTAAACAGACCTAAATGTTCATAAATATTATAACGTTATAACAAACAAACAGTAGCATATTTAAACAATTATAACAATTCAAATTTAAAAGACAGAAAATTTAATATACAGTTATAATAAATATATCTACTTAATAGTTTAAATTAATAATTGGTATATGACGACGGCTTAATTACGGTATGAATAATATAAAATATAATTTATTAATTTAAAAGAAAGATATTTAAAAAAACTTAATAAAATATTACGTAAAATTAATTTAAAAGTATCAAAACAAATGAGATTCATGCATAAATAGCTATTTTAAATTTGAATTAAATTCAATTTAATTTCTTTTTTTATTTCATTAAGTTATATTAAATATAGCTTTTTAATAATTACTTATATTTTCACTTAATGAAAGAACAATGATTGATGGATGGATGTGGAGTTGTACGCTTGTGAAGTTGTTAAAATTGGGTATAGGAGAAATAATATAAGAAAATAATTAGTGTCGATGAACTATATATATATATATAATAATTAGGGTGTTAAAGGCTGTGCTGTGTGTACTTTAATAACGGGCTAAAGATTGTGATAAAGAAAAAGCTTGAATGTTGTGACCAAAATCAAGAAATATGCTTCGGTGGTATCGATGACGAAATTTTTTATATTAAAAGTGGAAAACGAGCATACGGCTCACCTGATCTTAAGTGATCACCGTCGCCTATGAACATCCACAGCACCAGAGAAACTGCAGGTGCGTTGTTGGCCTTTGAGATAGGAGTAGACTCGTTTCTTGAAGGTCCCCAAATCGTAAACGTTCGGAAACACCACTGGTGCCAGTTGATTACACAGGTTGACAGCGCGTGGAAGAAAGTTACGCGTAATTCATGAATGCTTATGCTATATTACTTAGTAAAAATTTTGTACAACTTTAAAAATCGCACTATTCAAACGGCTGAATGTTTCCCAGTGATGACTCCCGTTGTCTTATCATACTCGTACTCTTTGTGACCGCTGTTAGGCCTTTTTATACTGTCGCCTGAAGTCGACTCGCCGTTATTAAGAAGACCTTTTTTGTCCCTAAAATTAAGAGGTGATAAAGATAAATTGAATTTATTATTTCTCTGCAACGAGACCACGAACACCTTAAAGTCAGGTTGTTTTTCATTAAGAAAGCGGACCTTTAATTTTACACCGGACGATGAGTCGTTGATAGGTTTATGCGATGACTTGAAGCAATTTTCCTCTAACACAATGTACAATTCTAAAACACTAGAAATACTGTACTAACACATACTGTGTTAAAATTGTGAAAAAACTGTGTTGTTAAAATGTCATTTTAATATAGTATGACCATAATGATCTTGATGGTAAGGTAGTTACCAAATGCACTCTATTATCACACATATTGCAGATTTTCGATCCGATAGGATTACTTATTCCTACATAATACAAGTAAAAACCTCGCTACAACGTTTGTGCCATATTTATGTAGACTGTAACATTAACTTTCTTAAAATCAGGGAAGGTTTATTTCATCCTAAACGTCATATTTGACCTGACACACGAGTGCATCACAAAGCGAATAGTTGCGAAATGCATTGCTTACTCGTATATCCTGCCTAAACTATGTATCTAACATTCAGTCACATGTAGTGATGACAAAAATAACAATTAAAGTGCTTGGCTTCGTCTTTCGTTGTTCGTACAGCAAGAGACGGGAATAATTTGCCCGCATCTGTCTTTCCTTCCGATTACAATATGGGTGTCTTCAAGAGTAGGCATCTACTAAGATAGTGAGCCTTACCATCCAGGATTAGATTTCCACTTAACATCAGGTTGGATCGTAGTCAAGCATTTGCTTAGAAAGTATTAAAAAATTTTTTAGGCAACAGCCTGCCAGCCAAATGGTAACAACCAATCGATATTAGGAATTCGGCTTCTCTGTTCCCAGTTTAGTAAAAAATGTAATGTTTCTTACCGTGAACGAATAGCATCATCTAATTTTTTATTTTTCTTCTTATAGCAGCAGTTAGCTATAATTCCCTGTCGTCGCCACAGCAATAGAAGTAGATCAAGTAGCAATAAACAAATGAATACCGCCACTACTGATAAAGCAATGATGGCACCTGCTGACAGTAGAGGCGTCAGATCTTCTTCTGCAAAATTGTAGAAATATGTATCACAAGCACCGTTGCCGTAGCCTGGATTGGTTGGTTCATATTCTAATTTGGTCAAAACTAATAAGTTAATAAATAAGTACCTAGGTGACTTTTTATATAGTGATTCTTTGCCTTAACCAAGTGACCGCGCCATCTTATTGTTTCAAAATTTGTGATGTAATTCTTTTGTATGTTCGCCTACTATCCGTTGCCTCAGTAAGACTTGCTAAGAGTCTTTTTTTCTGACGTGAACATCGACTACTTTATTGTTTTATCACTACGCAACCATATAATACATATATTTTATAAATAATTCATGTAAAAAGAGTTGATTTTTTTAGTCTAACGTCAAATCAAATACTCTATGATTTACTGTTGCTTAGCAAGGCCCTCTATTTAGCTAATAATAGGTATACGGGGATAAAACGACATTTTCTCAAAAAAAATCCAGCTAGATAAATTTATCGCCCCCAAACTCCCTGCATACTAAATTTAATGAAAATCGGTGGAGCCGTTTCGAGATTCAGAGAGAAGTTCAGACTAAGCGACCTAAGAGCTATATCACCTCTCAATCCGTCCAAGCAGTAAAGGCTAGCCTCTCTTTTTTTTTGTTAACAGGGAGAAAATTTTCAAAAAGATACCCCGCCTTCTGAGGGTTTTACCCACTAAAACCTCCCCGGTAGCCCTTTCCTCGGTGCATGACGAGGGGCTCCGGGATCTCCAGTGGAACGCCCGGAGCCGATCAGCACTGTATACCCCCTGTGCCCTCGCAGTGCAAGGATACACGGGCCAGCCGATGTCACCTTCTTCCCGGATCCACCTTAGCGCACGACAAAGCTCCCACCCGAGGCCCCTTTTAGTCGCCTTGTACGACAGGCAGGGGATACCGTAGTCTTATTCTTAAGAGCCCAGAACTACAGGGCTGAAGCCTCTCTGGCCCAATGTGTAGTTCGTCCATAAAATCCTCCTCCCTCGTCCAAACTCCTATTAGGTGACAGGTAATAGATAAGCTTATCGCCGTACACCGACCACCATGTTTTTTTTTATTATAATTTTTTTCTTAAAAATCCGTAAAAGCGACAATTCAGTAGTACAAGCCGATTAGGATTCGAACCGCATAGCCACTACGATACTACTATACAATATTCTATATGCAATATCAGAAGTACCTGGTACAATAATTAAAAGTTGCGAAGCGGATGAATTTCCTTGAGAATTGTGCGCGACCAATTCCAAATAATATGTTTTGTTGTATTCAAGATTTGTCAACTGGATTTCGTTGGATTTGGCTATTTCTTCCTTGCATAAATCTTCTTGAATTATTTCAGTAGAAACACCCACCATCTAAAAAAACAATTTGAATATTAGGGTAACATAATAACTAATAAGCTATCTTTACCACGTTCATGTCTGATGAAAAGTGATTCATCTCTTTGCAAGGTATAGAGCCTTAACTTACCCAAAATCCTGTTCACTCTTGTTAAGTATCTAATAATAATCTTCGAGAAACTTTATGATTTATCTCCCTTCTGTAGTTTTTGCACTAAAAGGTAACAAAATGTCTCCCCGTTTAAGGATAGACTAAGTGACTGTTATCCAAGTATTTTGACGTGACAACGTCTTATAAATTAACGAATACTGGATATCATTCGCGCAAAATGTCCCGTTACGCTCGAGCCGAAGGTTCAAAGTGTGTAAGCGTTCCAGATTGTGCTCAGTGAAGTAGAAAAAAAAAGTTCAACAGGATATAATGACGAAGACGATAAAAGATTTACAATTAGATAAAATAGATATAATTTTTTTTTAAATGAAAGCTAGTAATATTTCTTATTTTTTTGAGAAATATTACTAACAGTCTTGTTAACCATTCCAACTAAGCTTAAGCTTGTGCTAGGACATGGTTCACGGCAATAGTCGAATGGTGGATTCGAACCCACGACCTTACGATTCGCAGGCCGTACCCTAAACCATTAGGCTATTGACGCTTCAATAAATATGATTATCATTTCTTTAATAAATACTTAAATTTTGTTTGAATAACGTGTGTATCTAGGATACGTTGTCACGAATTTAACGTCCGAGCGCCGACAGCTGGAATTTTTTAACAAAATGGGCAAATTTTCCCCAACAGTGGTCGTAGCAGATAGAAGACATAGTGTAAATAGAGTATTAGGGCATAGTCCGCCACAAGACCTTAGTGCAGATTGGCAGACTTCACATGTCTTAGAAAATTCTCTATCACATGTAGGTTCCCTTATGATGATTAGCACTTAAAATTGCAACAAATTCACTGGCGCCGGCACCCTGCTAGCGTACTATGCCATTTGAGATCGCCCTTACCCTGGACTACCACGGCTCTTGACTCTATTAATCATAAAATTATAAGATAAAGCACCTTAAGTACAACATTATTGAAAATAAAATTACCGGACAATAACGTAAAGCATAGTAGTCAATTGGTTCTTCAATCTCTTCAGGTGTTTTCCAGCTTATTGTTTGACTATTACTTGTAGCTAATATTTTCTTGGAATCCGTGATCCATTCTGGGGAGTTAGGGACAATTCTGAAAATAAACATCCTTAGCATCAACACCCAGCAGGCAACTACACTCGTGAGCAAAAATAAAAGTTTGAATATCTCGGAAGATAAAGTCGCTAGACTGAAATAAATTGTATATGATAGACAATTAGATATCCTTAAAATAAAATAAATGATTTTTATTAATATATATCCAGTATATATAAACGAGCAATTCTTGTATAAATATAATTCGAATCTCGAAAAGGTCTATAAAGATCTAGAAATGTCGAGAAATGTCATGAAAAATGGTAAAAATTCAAATGCCTGCAGAACGCACAGAACCTTTTTATTTGTTGACGGGGAGGAAATCTTCAGAAAAATACCCCGCCTTTTAGGGGAAGGCGGCGGTTATATGGGGTTCTTACCCACTAAAACCTCCCCGGCGGCCCTTTCCTCGGTGCATGACGCCCCTCGTCATGCACCGGGATCTCACGTGGAACGCACCGGAGCCCCTCTGCACTGTACTCAAGGAGAGCACGTCCCGAGGGGGGAGGTTACTCCCTCCTCCCCTGTGCCCTCGCAGCGCAAGGCGACACGTGCCAGCCGATGTCGCCTTCTTCCCGGGTTCACTTTGGTGGACGACCCACCCTTGTCGCCCGGTGAACCCGAGGCCTCTTTTAGTCGCTTTGTACGACAGGCAGGGGATACCGTAGTCTTATTCTTGAGAGCCCAGAACTACAGGGCTGATGCACAGAACCTATATTAACTGTTTCTCCAAAATTGATATTTTTATGGAAAGTGAAAATCATTTTAAAAGAAATTAGTACAGCTTTTCTGTAACAAATAGAGCGGCACCTACGTTATTTCAATTTATGAAATGTGTAATTCAAACGTGTTTCAAATAATTTATTTTAGATAATGAAGTCAAATCTTGGCTGCATGTTTAACTAAACCGGGGGAAGGACTAGTTATGTCGGAACGTGTCATATGGTTGATGACTAACTGACTGTACCCCAATTCACCACGGCCCATTCAATAAAGTCCATAAGGCTAGGACATTTTGAATTTAAAGCACAATGGAAGTGAGTGAGAATATGTTAATTGTATATACACATTTGTGAAATGAAAATGGTATAACAAGCAAGACGAGCGTAAGTTCAGCATTAAGATCTCTCTGTTATGATTATTGTTATAGCCTGCAGCTAAATGAAGCCGTTTAAGTAACAAATGACGTAAATACTATTTATCTCGATGTTATTAAGGATAAGAAACGCGTGCATCCTGTCTAGCTTAAATTAAATGAAGTTAATGTTTTCCTTTTATTTCAGTTTCGTGGATAATTACACACAAAACGGGGAAGAATGAAAACCTGAAGTTCTTTAATGTATATATATAAACTTTTTATATTTTTTTATGTTTGTTTATTTGGATGTTTGGCGTTACAATATCAGAACTGTGTACTGTATAATTTTAATTGTTTTATATTTATTGATCTTTTTTAGAAAATTCTAAGACATTGAAGACTACCAATCAACTACCAAACTAGCAATCCTCTCATTACAGAGGTCTGCGACCAGCAGTGCGACGTATTATATACTATGTAGTATATTTAGGCTGCAATTTTAACCTTTTCTTAAAACCGTAAGCTGGTTTTCTCATCACCTATAAAAAGAAACATTGTGTGCAAGATTACTTCCATGAAGACAGAAGGTACATCTAAAAGGTAGGTGCAAAGTTTGTACATAAATTTATTAAGACTCACGTCTCGAGGGTAATAAATCCCAAACTTTCGCTCCATTGCCCCGCACCGACGTCGTTCACAGCTGCAAACTTGATATAATACGTTGTGTTTGGTTTCAATTTGTCCACTTTGTAAGGTCTGTGTATGGACCAAGTTCTATTGATGTGGATATCTGTGATATCGTAGTTGTCTGATTCGTCGTATTCAGCCGTAAACCCGATTACGTCCGGCCCATTTACTTCAGTCGGCCCTATGATAGAGAAGGTTACAGATGTTGCTGTTTTTTCCACTATCGTTACCTGAAAATGTAATGGACCGATATCAGAATCGACTTGTTCAACTAAACTTATTTCAGGGAACAATGGTTATTTTCTTAATCGAAATGAAGATGTTTTCGTCCCAAAGTTATTTATGTACATCAATCTATCCTCTCATGACCTTTTATATCAATAATATAATAATAATCATTTTCCACCGAAAGGAGTACTCCTTTCTTCTCTCTGTTCGGTTCGGTTCGGTTCGGTTCTCAATTCGCCTGTATGTTTTTTTTATGTTTTTAGTCATAACTTTCGACTGCGTGAACTGATTTCGATGATTCTTTTTTTATTGTTGGTGCTTTCCGTGTGGGTCCATTTCAATTTGATTTTCGATTTGAACTCGGGTTTTACATCCAGAACACGATAATAAATGCATTAACACGTATTAAGTAGCATTGATATTGAACTACTTGCTGGTTTCAGCCCTGTAGTTCTGGGCTCGTAGAATAAGACTGCGGTATCCCCTGCCTGTCGTAGAAGGCGACTAAAAGGGGCCTCGGGTTCACTAGGTGTCAAGGTCCCCACGCCTTCGTCGTCCGCCAAAGTGGAGTCCCGGGATGATGGCGTAACCGGCTGGCCCGTGTCGCTTTGCACAGCTAGGGCACAGGGGGGAGGAATTAATTTCCCTCTCCCCCCCCACCGGGATGTGCTTTCCTTGTAGTGCACAGGGGCTCCGGTAAGTTCCTTTCGTTCGTTCCCGTTTTAGTGGGTAAAAACCCCACATAAGTTTCCCCCCGTCAACAAAAAAAGAAAAAATGCTGGTTTAGATTTGCGTATTTTATACGTATGTGTTGTAATTTTATCTACTACACCATTTATTATTATTACTTGCATTTTCTATTTGAGGTGGAGTAAACGCTTCTTGCAGTGTGATTGTTTTCGTACTTTCTCCGTATTCATTTCTCGCCGAACATTCGTAGTTGCCATAGAAATCTTGTCTGTCTATCACAAGTGTCATGAATTCGCCCGGATCAGATTTCGCTTTCTCCTCTAAAAGCTTATTTATTTCCACCTGTTCTGCTGTTGATACATCATTTCCCTGGAATCTATTTCAATACACTTATATTTCATTAAAGCCAATTAAAAAAAATATACGCAAATATTCAATTGTTTTATGTTTTAGATGTTGTAAAATAAGAATCGATAAATTCTTTACAAAACATTTTAAAAAAAATTACAATAAAATAATTACACTTTACTGCTTAATCATTAGGCTACCAAAGTATTATTAGCCTATTTTTTACTCCAAAAAATGTTGATAACGTAATATAAATTTGAGCGAAATGCGTATTTTCAACTAAACTTACCGCCAAATCATACGAGAACTCGGGTTACTCTCATGTTCACAACTCATATTGACAGTTTTCCCAATCCAGGCCCACGTGATTTCTGATAATGCTTTGAAATATGGTTTATGTAATACTGACATGTACATCGTTTTATTAGCAACGTCAACTATATGAAAACAAACAAAACAGTAAATTAAATGTAGACCCAAAACTGAGTTAAATATAATTTAAATATGAATTAATTTTGTTTACTTTAAGAGTTTTTGCCATTGAATAATTTTTTTTTCGAGTTGGCAATTCTCTATGCATTGGGTGGGACTTCAGAACCCCCGACGGAGCACACCGATGACATACGTCAAAACCTACAGTAATTGTCTATTTTTGGCGTAGGTATTCCACGTACCCAGAATCGTCATGCACCGAGGAAAGGGCCACTGGGGAGGTTTTAGTGGGTAAGAACCCCACATAACCGCCGCCTTCCCCAGAGGGCGGGGTATCTTTCTGAAGATTTCCTCCCCGTTAACAAAAAAAAAGGTAGGTTAGGTAGGTTAACAAAAGTGCGTAGGTATATACTAATTTTCAGTAGATTTACTATCTGAAAATAGTCTGATAACACTAAAATATCAGATGGGGTCGTGGTTACGGCACTTGATTTGGAATTCTAATACTTTCCTCTTATTTATGTGTCTCTGTTACTAAAGGTCGGTAATCATCGGATTAAATCCTTGTTGCAGTCGGAATAGTTCTCGACTGTTTTTATTTCAATCCTTAACCATGATCTTTTTCCCGTCCCTCTCCTTTTGTTTCCTGCTATAATATAAGTTATTTTCTACAGCCTTTATATATGTCCCAATGCTGGGCTCAGATCTTCTCAGTAAAGAGAATATAAGGGCGTAGTCCACGCGGCCCTAGTGCTCCTTGCGCGATATAAGTATTTTATGGGAAAACCCCACCCCCTTGATAAGATTAGGAGCGTTGCTGGAGTTTCTTCGGCCACTTCTTCTCCCATCGCTAACGCTTCCCCAAGTGGCATATAAGTTAGTTAGTTTAGATTGTCCCAATAGATTTGTTAACAAAATAGCTACCGACGAAGTCGTGGTTCGGCCCTCTCGGGCACCCTCGGATCGGACTGCTAACGCGTAATAATGGTAACCGTCCAAGGCGAGGTTACCCCTCACCAGGGGGACCCTTGTGTCGAGTTACCACCTAATAGTGGTTCAGGCTAAGCGATCTAAGAGCTATGCCACCTCAATGCAGATTGGCAGACTTCACAAATCTTAGAAAACAATTTTCGAGGACATGTAGGTTTCGTCTGATTTCCTTCACCGCCAAGCGCGTGGTAAATGAGCACATAAAATTTCAACATCAAATTTATTGGTGCCGGCACCGGCAATCGAACTCGGGCTAGCGTACTACGCAACTTGTAGCGACCGCCCGGACATTGAGCCACCACAGCTCTTGTGTATTAATATCCTCACCTTCGTTACTCGCAGAGCAGGTATAAAAACCTTGATGGGTTGTACGTGCTTGATTGAATGACAATCGGAATATTGTTTCAGTATCACTTATATTTACTTCGCTCCACGATGCGCTACAAGAAGAGACGAAACATTAATTTTTACTAAGTGTCGAGTCCCTTGTGCGTTGGATCGACACGTAGACAAGTGGTGTGAAATAATAACTGCTACTTTCCTGCTACCAAATGCGTGTACTTCGTTTACAGTTTGAAAAGCAAGTGAATTTTACATTGTGTTCTTCGTCCTGCCCAACGGTGGGGTCGCGGTCCTGGTTGTGGTGCGTTCCTATTGGCCGACCGATCTTCCAATAGAACCAATCCTGTTTTCAGAGTGTTTGCGATGTCCTCACTAGAGAGCACCAGTGATACCAATAACACAACACTAAGTTTAACTCTACACATAAATACACATGTATAAGAAAATAAGTACTATTAATATCGCCACATCAAGATCGGGACAGTCACTCATTAACTGTTATAATCTTTTCAGTAAATAAAACATTATAATTTAGAGATCTTAATATTTTACCCTTTGTCGTCATAAACGTCTCCTTCGAAGATTATTATAATTTTGGGTCTGGGTCTTCCCATCGCTTTGCATACTATTTCAGGCGTTTGACCTTCAATTACTGTTACATTGTCGAGCTCCATGATTTCGGGTGGAACTAATACCTAGAATTAAAGAGACGAGTTACGTATAAATACGTATTTACCAATTTTGATATATTATATTTATTTATATATATAAAAGAGAAAATGTGTGAGTATGTTACATATAAGCTCCTAAACGGCTGGACCGGTTTCAGGGAATCTTTAGATTGACCTGGCGAGTAATCCTGTAAAGTTTTGTGACGATCGGAGCACTTCTCTTTTTGAACTGTCAAACAAGCCATATGTCGTACCTTTATTTCTGACATTAACTTGAGCCCGATATGTTTTTGAATAAATGGTAAGAATTATATTATATTTACTTTTATGTAAATGGGTGTAGGTAATGATCTTCACCCTTTCGAGAACAGAATATTTTTAACAAAGTGCCAGTGGTATTCTAATGCTGTAAATCTCAATTCAGCCCATGTTTAGAAAATAGTTTTCACATTCTGCTAAATCAGATCTGAATTCTGCACAGGCTCTAGTAAATGCCATCTAGCAGCTCGGGACTCGATCAAAATTCACGCTAGGAGGTTAATTTTCGAGGAGATTAATGCCGACTCTGAATACAGGCTCAAAGTAATGAAAAATGACATAAAGTGGCTAGCCTACCACTAGTTCCAATAATTCATGGCGGATTGTACCAAACTCAAGAGATACATCGTTTAATTCCATCACACTTTTGTCATCTCGCACGGCAAGTTTCCATTCTTTTCTTGTGGACTTTTTTTTCTTTTTTTTATTCTCAATAAGCTCACGTCCCTTGGGGAAACTCAGGTATACGAAAATCTGGTGTACTCACGTCAATAGTGATCTGCTTAGTAGCATTGCCAGCTCCATTAAAGGCGGTACACTCATAAATACCTCTATCTTCTGCAACAATGCTATCGAATATAATACTATTTGTAATTTGATGCCAGGTCACGTTCACATCAGATGGTTTCTAAAAATATTTAATTAAATCAATAAAACATTATTTTTTTGTGTCAAATTAATCTTTATCTTGTTAGAATTACTCACCCCCTCTGAAATCTTTTTCCAGCTATAATCAGGATGCGGCATTCCATTAGCGGCGCATTCTATGGTTAAGGATCCGCCAACGACAACTTTTGCTTGCGGTGTTGGAATGAGACCATCAATTGTGGGCATATACGTTACCTAAATATAAAATTAATTTAATTTATTTTTATTATTCCTATCCTTCCTATCCTATAGATAGATAACAATATTAATTCTTCACAATTGAATATGGCAACAAATAGGATAAATTACTGATCCCAGTGCCCAGTATTGTGTAAAAATAAATTGCCGTCTCCAGCCAGATCATTTCGTTATCAAACGATCTGAGTCGTGATTCGGCCTTCTCGGGCACCCTCGGTATAGTAACCGTCCAAGTCGAGGTTACCCCTCACCGGGGGGACCCTTGTGTCGAGTTACCACCTAATAGACCTAAGAGCTATGCCACCTCTCAATCCGGTGAAGCAGTAAAGACCAGTTTCTCGGTGCCGTGTTAGTTCATCCAAAAAAAAAATCAAACGATAACTCAGAAGCAGTAATATAAAACATTAAAAAAATTTAAATCAAAGTGGAACAAAAAATAAAGTAGGAAAAACACACTTATAAAAGCCTAATTGAATGTGTTTAAAAGGAAATAAAAATTTAACAGCATAGTAACTAAATTGGAGGTTTAAAACAATTATTTATTTTCGTTTATTTTTAAATAGGAATGACTTTTTAACTGACAAAATGCGGAAGTCCTATATTTTTGTGTTTAGGAATCACCACCCGTTTAAGATTTCTATGACGTTTTGTACGTCATATAAATCCATGACCCAATCGAATTTGTTAAGCAAGAACAATGTCGATTACGCACGATCTTATCCTTATCATTAGAAATATAACTTCAACCATACAGACATATTGAAGTATTCTTGAAAGAATTACATGTACATATAAATGTCACTTGTGGAACCACGCACTGTCAACTTGTGGAATCAACTGTCGCCATCGGTGTTTCCGAACGTTTACGATTTAGGGACCTTCAAGAAACGAGCCTATTCCTATCTCAAAGATCGGCAACGCACCTATAGCTCCTCTGGTGCTGTGGATGTTCATGGGCGACGGTGATCACTTAAGATCAGGTGAGCCGTATGCTCTTTTGCCACTTTTCATATATAAAAAAAAATGTATTTAATTATGTTATTATTGATTATTTATTATTACCACAACTGTAATATCTCTATCAATGCCTTCGCCAGTTTCAAGGTCCGATGCCGTACATTTATAAACTCCGCTGTCTTCTTTTGTGACTTCTTTTATAATAAGTCCTTTCGAAGGGACGATTTCATATTTGTCATCATCTGATATCTAAAAGGAATGTGTGATAAATAACATACCTTAACCCCAATGACACCTTTAATATATATGTATATAATGTATAATACACTCGCGAGCAAAAATGAAGGGTCGGTTAAGAAAGTTTGAATATCTCGGAAGATAAAGACGCTAGCTAACTGAAATAAATTGTGCATCATAGACAATTAAATATCCTTGAACATTTTATTTTAATAATTTATTAATATTTCATTAAAAAACATAAACGAAAAAGGATATCTAAAGTAAACTTGGACAATACAGTATTTTTCATTAAATTTTATTTCGATTTCGTTATATCGCCACATGGAGGCAACACTAAGTAAAAAAAATTTAAATAAAAAAAAACTTTGAAACTTTCTTAACCGACACTTTATTTATGCTCACGCCTATATTTACCTCAATAAAACCATCTTCATTCTTATGCCAACTTATAAATGGATCAGTCTCACCTCTGGCTTCACAAACAACTAGTTCATCTTTACCATTGATAACATACTGTATCTCGGGTGTATTAACAAAGTACGGTTGATCTGAACAAAAAATTGATTTTATTTTTATTTTAACTGACAGTAAATATAATTGTGCAATAATCATTTTAGTAATTATGTACATACCGTAAGCTTCAACAATAAATACTCTAGTGTACTGTTGGCCATTGTATTTTGTTACGCACTTGTATTCCCCAGATATGGATTTGGTGACATTAGAAATATACAATCCGTTTACATTGTGATCTAGCCATTCCGTGTATATGTTTGATTTTGTACCTGGTCTTATAACAATCATTTAACTTTAAGAAAAAAAATACACATAAGTAAACTTTACAATTAGTATAAGTATAGTATTACCCTAATGTGTCAATTTCTTGACCGTTTGTGTCAAACCATTGTAAATGTATCCCCGATGTGTCGGGTTCCTCACATTTGCATTCTTGAAAAAACGAGCTGCCCGATTTAACTTTCGTGACTTCAGTTTCTTCCTCCGTAAAACAAGATACACATTCTGTAACAATTGTATCTTTTTTATTTACACTTATTGTAACACCGTAAACTAATGACACAGTGGTATTCTTTACCAGGCAACCTTGGGTGAGAGAGAAAAACATATAGATAGGTGTAACCATGAAGCAAAAGGTAAAGCATTCGCGACCGTCGGATGTTGCGAATAATGCTCGCGCGTTACCGCTATATTATGTGAGGAGGAGATGTTAGGATCATTGCTGGAGTTTCATCGGCCACTTCTCCTCCCAGCGCCAACGCTTCCCGAAAAGGCACTCAAAGTTAGTTTAGCTTTTGAATGTCCCTTAGATTATCTGTGAAATACAAACCGACCGAGTCGTGGTTCAGCCCTCTCGGGCGCCCTCGGATCGGAATGTTTACGCATAACAAACTAACCGTCCAAACCTAGGTTACCCTTCACCGGGTCACCCTTGTGTCGAGCTACTAGCAATAGAGGTTCAGGCTAAGTGACCTAAGAGCTATGCCACCTCTGAATCCGGTGAAGCAGTCAAGGCCAGCTTCACTGGCCAATGTGTGTAGTTCGTCATTAAAAAAATCTAAAGATGAGAGACATAATAAGATATTCTGTGTATTTATACAGATGGATCTCTCTGTTTAACCCGTTTTATATATAACAGCTAAAATTCTTTACAACATGTTATATGTTGAATTAAAAAAGAATAATCATCTTGCTTACTTCCCCAAGCATTATAATCTACTTCTAGGCTAATAAACATTATTAGCCACACGACATCGGAAAGCCTCTTTGACGAGGGTCGTCCTAATTTTTTGTAATCAGAACAAACTACCCGCCTATGACTACGTTAACTACGTACTAAAACTGATTTTTTTTCGCTTTTCAGTGATTGAAAGAACACAAATTACATTATATATTCCATTGCATTCTAAAGTGTTCTAAGCTAATCGAATGTCTTGTGAATGTCTTAAGAGTAACCGTCCAAGCATAGGTCCTCTTCTCGGATGTCCTAGCGCCGAAAAGAGAACTGGGGAAGAGGTTGAATCAAAGCGACCTAAGAAGAGCTGTGCCACCTCTCAAAACTCGATGAAACTGTAAAGGTCTTCTGGCTGATCAGCGTAATTCAAAACAAAAATGACCGTAGCTTATTTTAATATTGCCGCTCTTCATTTGTTCTTTATCTTCAAATCGAACACGCTTAAAATGATTCTGATGAGTTTTTTATTATTTGATTTTTACAAGTTATAAAAGCTTGTCTAAGAAAACTTTATGTGTGATTGTTACTTCAATTACCCTAGCAATCTGTATCTGGATTGGTTATTTAATTAATTGTAAACGGTCCACCCTCACACGAACCCGTAAAAGTGTCCGATGTCTGTAATTTTCTCCTCATATACCTAATCAAAGCATATAATTGTCATCCGTTACTATATATCTATCCTAAGGGCGGAGGTCACGGACGTCTATTTCGAACAATAAAAAGTATTACGTCATTGTAACAGACAGTAGAGAGAGAGAGCTTTCAATGTCCGCTTTGCTTCAAGCTCATTTGCAATCATAGGTGGTGAGCCCATCGCTCTGCACTGCACACACACAAACGCGCGCAGTCCACATCATAACAATGATTCACACATAAACGCAAACGCAACGCAGGAAATAACATTTAGTTTTATTTTTGTTGTTGAGTTTTATTATGAGTGTAATTTATGATTGTTTTTATTTTTACCTAGTTTATTAAAAATACGACTTTGCACATATTTGACTACATTTTATATAAAATTAATAAACTGTAGATTTTGCGGATGTAATTTGTTTTTATTTAAAAAAAAAACATTTTTTTTTACAAATCTAATATTCTTGTTAACCATACCAACTAATCTTAAGCCTGTTGAATGGTGGATTCAGACCTACGACCACGATTGGCAGACTCATTTTTTTTTAAATATTTAAATAGAATATAACGTTATTAATTAATACAAACAAATGACTGGTCACTAGCTAGTTGCCGACAGCCACTCAAACGAAATAAAAATCCCAATAGAGTTTTAATGACTACTAACCATATGCGCGTTTCAATGAGATCACAGCTTTTTATAATCCGAGTAAATTTTAAGGCGTAGTTATAAAATTGGGTCGAGCCAAAACCCAAACAAGATCATAAATCTATCGTATAACAGATTGAACAATAAAACTTTACTTTAAGCTTTGTTAAATAATGAAAGAAGCGATAAACGTACTAGTGACTCCTCCATAGTATGGGCAAACATCTATATATATATAAAAGAGGAAGTGTGTGGGTATGTTCCATATAGGCTCCGAAACGGCTGGACCGATTTCCATGAAACTTTCAGGTAATCTTCAGATTGACCTGGCGAGTAATCCTGTTGTCAAAGTAAGTTTCGTGACGATCGCAGCACTCCTGTTTTTGAACTGTCGAAACAAGACATACGTCGTACTTTTATTTCTGACATTAACTTGAGCCTGATATGTTTTTGTATAAATGATAACAATGATATTGTATTTACTGATATGTAAGCGTGTAGGTAATGATCTTCAACCGCTCGAGGAGAGACATGTGTAATTTAATATATTGTGACAGTTAAATTAAATATTTAATGATGTAAGTTTATTATTGAAATATAATAAAGCAAAATCTAGCCCGGCGAAGCGGGCTGGGTACGCTAGTTGTTTAGAAAAAAATGTGTCGTAACAGACGTCTTACTGCCTCTATAAGATGAAAGGGAGAGAAATCATCCCATCGAATTCTATTACCGTATATTACGGCAGAATTCCAAAATTCCGTCGACGCCATCTTGAAGGTTGGCATTTCATATCTATGCTGGGTAAAATTCTAACAGGCTTGACTAACGAGTAGTCTTCTTTGGGTGTCTTAAAGAAAAAAAACACAAGCAAATTTGAACCTTCTTTTTTGTTTTGTTGACGGGGGGGGGGAAATCTTCAAGAAGATACCCCGCCCTCGGAAGGTTATGTGGGATTCTTACCCACCAAAACCTCCGGGTGGCCCTTCCTCGATGCATAGTAAGGGGCTCCGGGATATCCAAAGAAACGCACGCCCCTCTGCACTCTTCGGAGAGCATGTCCCGGGGAGGCGGGGGAGGTTAATCCCTCCCCCCTGTGCCTTCGCAGTGCAAGGCGACACGGGCCAGCCGATGTCGCTTTCTTCCTGGGTCCACTTTCGCGGACGACAAAGGCCCCCACCCTTGTCGTCCAGTGAATCCGAGGTTCCTTTTAGTCGCCTTCTACGACAGGTAGGGAATACAACAGCCTTATTCTACGAGCCCAGAGCTACAGGAACCACCGTCATACATTACTGGTACCTAGTAGGCTTTGTGAAAATCTAATAGCAATTCTTGTCTCTGTCTACCGTGCTATAGTTAAAAGGAAGGAAGGTATAGATTGTTTCATAAACGTCTCTGAGTAGTTACTTGCGATGACACATAAATTAAATTACCTAATGTTAGAGCCCATCTTTACACATACCAATTACCTAATAAATTTTATTAACTGAGACGGGAATTTGTTAAATACGAGCGTCAACGGGATGCAGTGTCTAGCGGATGTCGATTACGTAATTACATTATTACAACAGTTACGTGCATTTGCTTTGAAATAATAATAAAAAATTAAACTTGCTTACATATGTCAACTACTTACACTTTACAACGATCATTTTCATGGGCCAAAGTTGGTCTAGTGTTTGTTGGTCGAAAACGTCGGAAGTACAATTATAATTCGATAAAATCCGTAAAAATTATTTTATTCAATGACTAATATTCGCGTAAATAAAAGTCATAATATCATCTGACTTAAACGTGTCGAAATAAAATACAGATAATGTATCTTTCTAATAGTAAAGAATAATTTAAATAGATTAATTAATCTAATATATATATCAAGTTAAAAAGACGTCCAGTCTTTTTATTTTAAAAACAAAACTACAAAAGAACAATGCACTATCATTAGCTAATTAAAAACTAATAGAAATTATTAAAAAAAAGCATTAAAAATAATTGTGCCCCACCAGAACGTGATACAAGCAATTAGGACAGCGCTTAGTATAATTTTGTGGCTACCCATCATGCTGATTTTCAGCGCGGCCTGGTTATTTTACCCGACATTGTCTTAGTAATACTTTTTGTGGTCTCGTTTAGAATGTTAATTTGTTTGTATTATGATAATTTAAATAGAAATAATAAGTATAATGGATACTTTATGACAAACTGCAATTGTCTATTGTGTATTATTATTACTTTATTATATTTATTAAGGCAAATATTAATTTATATATTAATTGTATTAATATTAATAAAATTATAATTGGAATTAAACAAAACAAATTATTTATAAAATGCCCAAGCCAATTAACGTATTTAAAATAATAAGGAATAATACCGTATTTGTGTAATTAGGTTTCCAATAACCACTTTATTATTGCCCATTTTTATACTATGTTAGGATAAAGATATTTTGAATAAAACAAAAGTATTGTGTCATTATGTATATGATTTGTAAAACAAACTTATAATTGCATACGCAGACAGAAATAGTGGGAGTACCTGGTCATCTTCTTTCCTGAATGTTGACTCACAGATGAACTTGAAGTAGTCAAAGAGTCAAACGTAATAAGAAGAGATTAAGACGTGACATCATACTTATTCTAAAACGTGACAATTTGTTGCAAGGATACCAGCTTTTTACGGCAATTTAAGTGAACCAACCCAGCGGTACTTTGTGTTGGGAATTAAACTGTATGTCTGCCACTCGTACATTCCTTTCTAGCAGGCTAGTTGCTACAAGGTCGAATTGATAACGTTATATCAATCTGTTTGTAAAAATAGAACAATAAATGGTTTTGAAGAATTTAGAACTGCCTATACCGTAACAAAACAATGTTGATTTGATTACTACAATAAGTTTGTGTAAATCATAGTGGTAATACATAGGGCGACCATATATCAACTATAGACCATAGAACAATCCTATTACTGTAATGTTTTTCAATCATTTTTATACCTTTTTACTGCAAAATCTACATGAGGTATATACATTACTTTTACCATAAATTGTAGCGCGTTTCAACGTTTTTTAACAACAGGATCTTATATCGTTTTGTTTAAAAATAATAATTTTCTACTAAAAATTCCGCTTCATTGACATGTAAGTCTATTATTCGTTATTCAATTTCACGCTTGCTACTAAATAAGCACAACTAAAAAAGGCCAGATCTGTGGTTATTATAAAAAATATTCACGCTATAGTTTTTTTATGGGAGAAGGGGGAAACGAGCATATTTATAAGGTATACCTTATATAAAACCGTATAACCTTACCCGGAAATTTTACGAATTCGTGTTACTTTCTCTGTTTTACGGTTACAGCAACAGTAGAAGCCGCCACAGTTTCACCAATTTCGGTATTTTTTTTCAATGCACATATTGTTTAAACAAATTCGTGGGGTGGCCATTATATATTTAAGGCTTGTTGTTTGTTTATTAGATGCAACCCTTAATATCGTAAACATTATGTTAATTTGTGAAGAAACTAAAACAAACGATGCAATCGACAAACTGGAATACCGAGAGGAACTAAAGGAAATGGACAGAGCGCACCCCCACCCCACTGAATTATCGGTTCGTTAGCGGGAGAGCTTCGAGAGCGGCGCAGACCGATGCAATTTAATGTTATTTCTCCCAAGTGAAAGAATTAGCACATCGAAATACACGATGGGGCGATGCCCTCGCAAATCGCACTAAAATATTACCTATATTGGGTATAAAGTTAAATCGAAATATTAACAAGTTTATTTACGAGTAAAAAAAAATCAATTTAAAATCGAATTAACCGTTAAACATAAACATTATTTCAAATCATCGTAGAAATATTACGAATTAGAATTAGAAGCTAACCAAACTGTCATCAAACTACCGCTGAACATCATTAATTCAAGTCGTCCTTTCCAATAAAAATTGAATCATTGAAATCGGGTGGAGTGATATTAAGTTATTCATCCATTTATCGCGCACATATTTAACGCAAATTAAGACTTATATGGTTTCCTCATGGACATTGTCAGAACTAGAACCTAATTAAAATGGGACCACAAGGGAATCATCAAAATCGGTTCACCCAGTCGAAAGTTCGGAGTTAATAAATATAAAAGAAATACAGACGAATTGAGAACCTCCTTTTTTAAGTCGGTTGAAAATCTGATAATACACCCAAGAGGGACAAGAGGACAAAACTTTTTTTTTTGTTATCGGGGAGGAAATCTTCTAAAAGACATAACCGCCGCCTTCTGGGGGGAAGGCGGCGGTTATGTGGGGTTTTTACCCACTAAAATCTCCCCGGTGGCCCTTTCCTGGGTGCATGACGAGGGGCTCAGGGATCTCCAGTGGAACGCACCAGAGCCCCTCTGCACCCCTGTGCCCTCACAGTGCAAGGCTACACGGGTCAGCCGATGTCGCCTTCTTCCCGGGTCCACCTTAGCGGACAATAAAGGCCCCCACCGTTGTCGCCCAGTGAACCCGAGACCCCTTTTAGTCGCCGACAGGCAGGGGATAGTGGTCTTATTCTTGAGAGCCCAGAACTACAGGGCTGAAGAAAACAAAACTAGTGCAAGGTTCACATTCCAGGATTACATTTCCAATTACCATTAGATGTAACTAATGTCTATTGAAGCCGTTGATTTATTATAGAACCAAAGCTTATTTGATTCAATGTGACTAGACAGTTGTTTAACTGACCAATTAGATATATGACAAGTAATTATAAAATTAAAAAAAAATCTTGAGAAATGTTTGAATAGATAGGAAAACCTTTGTATCATGTTTAAGTTAAGTGATATTCGATAGCGTAAGACGAGAATAGCCAACGGCTACGGTCTGCTAATCATAAAGTCGTAGATTCAAATCCGTCACTATTCAACTACCCACTTGAATCGTTTTCTATCACTAAACCTATATATATATTATATAATACATATTTAGATAATTAAAAGTTACTGAAATTCATAAAGAGTTATACATGTAGTGAGAAATATTTTCCTTCGGGAAAACTCGGATCTTCATGTGTGTGTTTTCAAGAGTAGAGTGGATAGGTTTACTAGGCTAGTGTTCCTCACCATTCAGGACTGCACACCTAACACCAGATGGGATCGTAATTAAGCACTTGCTTAGAAAGTATAAAAAAAAATTCGGAATACGATGACAACCGTACCGTTAAAGAATGATCGTATTGAGTGACATTTTTATTCCCATTAATATGGTGCTATTTGAGAGATCACGATAAATACGAACTTTTCCGAAAAATTACGAAGGAAAAGCTTTTCTCACTATAGCTGAGTATTTATTTTTTATCTTAAAGTTTATTTCCGTTTAGTCCATAGATTATGATTTAAGTTACATACGTGTTTGGAATCTAGTTATGTCATCTTAAGTTTTAATATTGTATGCATATGTCTCAGATCAAATAACCGTTACATGATTTATTAATGACTACATTCAAAGTTGTATGACATTAAGTTTTACATCGACATCACTCTGCTCACAAGATGCTGCTTGTTTTGTTTGAAACTACAAACCAGACTGTACCCTGTTGTTTTTGGTTATAGACTGTCTAATCATAGCTAATGTAATAAGTATTTGTGTTAGGCCTTCTGTTTATAAGATGTTTATATATATATATATATATATATATATTTGTTTTACACGGGGGAATCCTTTTTACGGACCTTCCTCCGGAACCCTGCGTGGGCCCGGAGTGATGTGGGGAAATCGGTCAAGGAGGATTATACACCCCAATACGCCACAGAGTCGCTTCACATGTATTAGCTAAAACTGAGCTGCAACAGAGCTGCGCCCCGCGGTGTTACCCGCTGTTAAAAATAAAAGTAGCCTAATTTTTACCTTATTACATATGCTATCCGCCAGTGAGAGTCCAATTAAAATGAGTCCAACCGTTCCAGGAATTAGCCGGAACAAACAAACAAAAATAAATTTAAAAAAATATTTTGATATATACCATATATACATTCATATGCATGTAGTTAAAAGCAGTTATTATAATATCAAAGCCACCAATTCATGAATATTACAAAAGAGCGCAGACATAAGTCTGTGGTTGCGCTTTATTAAAAGAAAAAAAATCCTCATCATAAATATGCATTCAAATAATATTGTTCACGACTTCACTAGCCCGGCTTTAGATCCGTCATAATTAAATGGGAATATAATACAGCCTTGAACACAATGATAAATTACTTCCTCGTGAGACACGAGATAAAAGAAATTGAACTGCCTTTATTGAAAGATCAAAAACATACTTAAGCATTATTAAAGTCAAAGTCAAGTGTATTTGTAGCTCTCTGGCAAGATGAGGTCAATTTAGAAGCCGTTGAAAACTAAACCCCGCCTTGATCAATGTTATAGTTACACTGTAATTAAACTAAAAATAGAGATTTGATTAAAAATTGTATTATAGATAGGAAGAAATACATTCAAAATGAATAAAGAAAATCTAACGATTACTTGCAAACAGCTACACAACTGAAACGACAAATGTCTGTCACCCTGTAAATATGAGAACTGTAAAGTGTCGAAGCATAGAGAAATTAAGAACATACGGAAAGTAAAAAAGATAAAAAAGATGGTGGTTTTATAAAAAGGCCTTATTACTTGAGATGCGACCTGCCCATAATTCGCTGTAGTCTGAAATGTAACAAAGGGTCCCATTTACATCGAACACTGATAATTTTCCCGAAGTGGCACTCAAAGTTAGTTTAGCTTTTGAATGTCTCTTAGATTATCCGTGAAATAGCAACCGACCGAGTCGTGGTTCAGCCCTCTCGGGCGCCCTCGGATCGGCATGCTTACGCGTAACATAGTAACCGTCCAAGCCGAGGTTACCCCTCACCGGGGGGACCCTTGTGTCGAGTTACTAGCAATAGAGGTTCAGGCTAAGCGACCTAAGAGCTATGCCACCTCTCAATCCGGTGAAGCAGTCAAGGCCAGCTTCTCTGGCCAATCTGTGTAGTTCGTCATATAAAAAAAAAACTGATAATTTTTTTACGAAAAGTTCAGATTTTTTTTCTTAAATAAAATACATGTTTTTTTTTTGACGAACTACACGGATTGGCCAGAGAAGCTGGACTTGACGCTTTAGCGGAATGTAAAGTGGCATAGCTCTTAGGTCACTTAGCGTGAACCTCTATCGCTAGTGACTCGACACAAGGGTCTCTCCTGTGATGGTTAACCTCGTCTTGGACGGTTACTTTGTTACGCGTAGGCATTCCGATCCAAGAGCGCCCGAGAGGGCCGAACCACGACTCTGTCGATTGCTATTTCACGGATAATCTAAGGGACATTAAAAATGCTAAACTAACTTTGAGTGCCACTTCGGGAAGCGTTGGCGCTGGGAGAAGAAGAAACCCATTACCCATTAATATGTTATTGTAAGCCAATGATCATGAGACCGCAAGTCTGTCAGTTGGTATCTGTAATATACCGTAGTAAATTATAAATTCATATTTTTATATTTATATTATAAATTGTATAACAAATTCATGTTTTACAATACAATATTATTTATAGGAAAAGAGGCACACGGCCTGAATGGTTGGTTCCAAAGGAAATTGTAATATTGTAATAATATTCCACAAACTGGAAATTTTGCTGTTGCAACACTAAACATAACTGGCACTACCAATTAAGAGTACACAGCATTTGTTTTGTGCAATTTCAATTGAATAGCCAACATGACACAGCTTGTGACGTGTCCGCTATTCTTGTTTTATTTAGATGGACGCAGATTAACCTGTAGTTGCTACTACAATAAGCTAATAATAATTCCAGTTAGCCGTTTATGCGAATGGAAATATGACTGCGTTATAACACACTTGTATTACTGACTTCTCTTATTTAGGGAAATATTACTGAATAAAATCTGATTTTTGCTTATTTATATTTTTAAGGCATTTTATTCGAGATTAATTTTGATACGGTTTTAATGTTGATAAATAACCAATCGTTTTTATAAATCAGAGGGAAAAATGAGATTTAAATAGATATATTTTTTTAATAATTTTGAAGTTACATTTCTGACTTATTTCGCAAAAGCTAAAAACATGATAACTAAAAAATGGTTCACTTTTGCATAATGCATGAGTTAAAATCCCAAAAGACTATCATCTCCTAACCGATATACGACGAATTACCAATAATCCTGTATATGATTATACATCTATAAATATGACGGCAAGAAAGAGAAAATCAAAAATGTGCTCGCACCTGTCTCTCTTGCCCCTATAGCAACTCTCTCTCTTTCTATCTTCAATAATTTATATCTCCCTCTTAATTTTGCATCGCCACAGCCGATAACACTTTTCGTAACGCATTCATTAAAGAAGTTTTACTTCAAAAACGATTTCACATAGATCATTCAAGCGACAATTTATTATATAACTTGTTTCTCTGACAAAAACACAACTTATACAAGGTTCATTCCCCTTAATCCTCAATCCCGGTCGAAAACAGATTTTCTCCTCCCATTAACTCGCTAATTGCCTATCGCCCTAAATATTGTTTGGTGTAGTGTATAAAACCCTTTATATTAATTTGACGCCACCATGACACCAATATGGCGGACATAATTTTAGGAATTGGTAACGTCACGTTGCGTTTAACGAGCTCAACTAGATGGTGACCGAACGCATCAAATTGTCGTTTGATACACGCGCCTTGTATTGTGTTACGCGTTTTAATAGTCAACGTTTGTTTGCAGCTAGGAAGTTTACTGCCACTTGTTATCGTATCGTTATTATTCTATTGCACAAAACGTTTCGATATCCTAGCTCCATACATATACAATTTTTTTAACTATTAATTTAATTATCGATTCCAACTAAGCTTAAACTTGTGCTAGGTGGATAGTTCACGTCAGTAGTCGAATGATGGATTCCAACCTACGACCTTACGATTCTCAAACCGTACCCCGAACCATTAGGCAATTGCTTGATACAATATTCTATACAAAGAATACAAAATTAGAAACCGTGCAAATATTACATGTAAAAAGATTTTACTAATATGCCTTAAGCAGTATAGTTATAAAAACATTGAAAAATTAGTAATTATAAATTAATGGTTTGTATGTTGTACAGATACACTTATACACGGACACACATACATGTAAAAAAACATTTTTATTTTATTTTTAAATATAATTTTTTCTAAATTAAGTACAACGTTGGAAGTTAAAAGATTCTAATTTTCGTTTTAATGGACCAGTTTGTTTGACGCAAATAAATTAACATATATTATTATTAATATGTATTTATTCGAAGCGTCAATGGCCTAATAGTTAAGGGTACGGTCTACGAATCGTCACATCGTGAGTTCACACCATTCGACTATTGACGTGAACCATCTCCTAACACAAACGAAAGCTTATTGGAATGGTTTACAAGAATGTTAATAATATTGTTAGCATTCTGTTTTTAAAAAATCGATAAAACTGGACGAAAAATAGAAACGTAGGAACAATAAAAACATATTAATAAAACTATTTACATTAAAACCTTTTTTTTTTTGTTTACGAGGAGGAAATCTTCAAAAAGATACCCCGCCTTCTGGGGGGAAAGGCGGCGGTTATGTGGGGTTTTACCCACTAAAACCTCCCAGTGGCCCTTTCCACGGTGCATGACGAGGGGCTCCGGGATCTCTAGAGGAACGCACCGGAGCCCCTCTGCACTGTGCTCAAGGAGAGCACGTCCCGAGGGGTGAGGTTACTCCCTCCCCCCCCTCTGCCCTCGCAATGCAAGGCGACACGGGCGAGCCGATGTCGCCTTCTTCCCGGGTCCACCTTGACGGACGACAACGGCCCCCACCCTTGTCGCCCAGTGAACCCCAGGCCCCTTTTAGTCGCCTTCTACGACAGGCAGGGGATACCGTAGTCTTATTCTTAAGAGCCCAGAACTACAGCGCTGTATTTACATTAAAACTTAAATCTTCTATCCTTTCATCAAACTTTTACGGGAATTCATTCACGTTGCCAGCTACTGTGACTGTGGAATGCCCTTCCTAATTATGTTTGAGTTGCTAAGTTCCTTTTTAAAAGCTTGTTAATGTGGCATTACCAATCTAAATCGCCGGAACTATCATATATGTGTCTATATAGGTATATTTAGTGTAGATTATGGAATCGTGTAGTTTAGTTATAATATCTGTATACCATCGTCCTGTTTTCTTCATATACATATTTCCTGTCATTACAAAGGTTGCCTAGAAGAGATCGCTCTTAGTGATAAGAACGCCCGTTGTACAAGAAATTCTATTTTAATATCTGTTCATCGACATATAGATTTACATTTGAATATAGAATATGTTTAAACTCAGTCACAAAAAATTAACAAGAATCTAAAAAGTTCGATATATGAAGCTTATAAGTTATAAAGATTTTTCGAAATTTAAAAGTTACTTGTTTTTAAAACGGCTTTAAGTATGGTCTGCAATAATGTCGACGCAGCACCGTTCTGCCATTCGTCTTTGGAATTACTGAAAGACAGAATTAATTATCGGTCAGTCACAAATATTATTGTTAAAATGAAACCATATTTCTTATTCAATCGACTTCAAAAAATGAGGAGGATCTCAATTCGTTTCGTCTGTATTTTTTATGTTTGTGTTTACTTTCGACTAGCTAAACTCGTGATGATTCTTCTTTCGTTTTTAAGCTGGTATTTCCCGTATAGCGCCATTTCAATGGTCTAGTTATGGTGATGGTAACCACCATAAAAGTCTTAAATTTGCATTGCAATTTCGATGATTTATTATTTATTGGAAAAGATGTACTTCAAGGATAGTTGGGTGATACTTTGGTTAGGTTCTAATTAATTTATTCAGTAATATTCCTAATCGATTTTTGTTCTTCACACAAAATTCAATTTTAGTTTTCTATATAGTGACGAAAAAAACAAAACGATATGCCTCCACGGGTTTTTGTATGAAGAAATCGGCGCACAAAAGTACCAATTATGCGGGTCCTTTAACAATGTAAAACTAGGTCTTTGAAAATCTTGTTCACCTAAGACGTATACCCCTAGAAGAGATTTTAGCGATAAGGGCGAATATTGCGACGCTTATGTAAGTTACTTTTTATATTCAACCGACTTAAAAAAGGGAGGTTCTCAATTCGTCTGTTTGTATTTTTTATATTACGTCTTAACTTATGACTGATTGAACTGACAATGGCAAACATGAGAAAACCATATAAGTCTTAAATTTGCATTAAGTATATGCGCGACAAATAGACGAATAACTTAATATCACGTCAACCTATTTCGATGTTTAATTTTTTATTGGAAAGGGTGTACTTCAAGGGTAGTTTGATTAGATTCTGATTAATTCAGCTATAGAAATCAGCGAATAGAAAATGTCCAACGTGCATTTACACGACATCTTGCGTTCGTCTCGCGTAATACATATCGCAGATATCCTTATAGTGACAGATTAAATTATTTTCATATGCATACTTTGTGTAATCGCCGCAAAATGTTAGATGTAGTTTTTCTTCACAAAGTCATCAATGGCGAAATAAAAGTAGAGTGGTACTCGAAAACATTCACATTAAAGTGCCATTCAAATATCCAAGGAGTCGTTGTTATAGGATTTTGATGTGCCGCAATCTAAAACCAACCTACTGTCACACTCGCCCTTGCCAAGGATTTCCGCTGCATATAACCTTCTTAACACTAAGTCCACGTCGGTTGACATTTTTCTAATTCACGCAAGGTCTTCCGCACCTTAGTGTTAAAAATTGTGCAGTGATTTTGGCTTATTTGATTAATTTAGTAGTTATATTCCTGTTACTTTATCACTTAATAATATATTTTGTAAGTATTAAGAATAAAATCGTTACGTTTCCTTATAGCGAATGTTGTGTACACCTGTAATTGGCATACACAACAGGACTTAGTTTGTAAACTTGATTATTACAACAATGTATGCTTGTGTAATGCTGTTGGTGTATCTTAATAAATAAATAAATAAATTAATTAATAAATAAATTCTATTTCGTAATATTGCTACGATAATTCGGAAATACAAAGAGGAAGTCCGGTCGTAGAAATGTTTAACGGTTGATTCGATTTGAAGTCGTTTTTTGTTTTTACTCGTAAATATACTTGATGTGTATTGTTTTTTCCTTTTATTACTAATTACTAAAGAGTATCTTTTTGCGAAATTGACTCAATAAAGAACTAGCAGAAGCCCTACTGCTAGGCTTACTGTCAAAATATGAATAAAAATTATTTTTAACAATTCCAAGTTTTAAGTAAAGTTAACGTCGTTTAATAGGAGAGGTTAACTTCGTCTTCGTAGTTGGTTGGTTTGAACTAACAATCTTATTTGTAGACATAATTCAAATTGTAAGGCTGCAATGCACAAACGGTAACGTAAATCAATAATTTAAAATCGCTTCGTATGTGTTGTCGACCACAGATTCAAAGACTCAATTGAAAAGCGCGCACAAGTTGACTTCTATGACACGTGAATCACAACGTGTACAGATCAAAATATAATTTTATATAGTAGCATATATTTATTTAGAAAACCCAAAAATCCTCGGACGCGTAAAGTTATTTTCATTTGAGATAAAATGTTACACTTCGACTTATAAAAAATAATCGTCGTTAAGTGGAAAAAAAAAGAATGAAATTCTGATTACCAAAACAAATGGACGTAGTGTCACTCTCAACAACTGTGCATTATGCATTTAAATCAAAAAAAAATAATATAAGAAAACCTGAAACAAAATGCCATTTTAAAAACGACCAGTATTTATCGTACGTCATATCAGTAAATTTAAATTATATTTGACATAAATTTACTGATATGACGTACAATGCGCATGCGCTCAGAAATATACGAGTATCTATAGATCGATCGCTCTTTATATCTATGTTTAATAGAAAGAAAAAGTTAAGTTTTTACATGTCCCTTAAAAGCTCGTATTGCTTACGCATAACATAGTAACCGTCCAAGACGAAGTTACCTCCCACCGCGGGGACCCTTGCGTCGAGTTACTAGCAATAGAGGTTCACGCTACGCGACCTAAGAGCTATGCCACCTCTAATCCGGTAAAGCAGTCACGGCCAGCTTCTCTGGCCAATCTGTGTAGTTCGTCAAAAAAAATAGAAAGAAAACATTAATTTCGATTTCGATTAATTGAATTATGAATTACGAAATGAGTTAATAAGCCATTTTAAATAACAAATTCTTCTGTGATAAAATAAATCTATTTCATAAAAAACTAGTTTATTATTTACAATTTTTTTCTTAAGTCATTATTATTTCAAACAAATGCAATAAAAATTAATGCAGGATTATAAAATAATTCTCATATTTTTTCGTTACTGATAAACAAAAACATATTTTTGAACGTATATTAATTAATTAAATCATAATGAAAGAATTAATCTTCAATGAAATTAACTTTTGAGTTGCATGTAAATTATAAAGTAAACAATTGTAAAAGAAAAAAAATAGAAGAAGAAATGTGTTATTTTTTTTATATTATTACTATTTATATAAATTACTATCCAGTGCTACGCGTTACGAATTGTACAATATCTCAAACGTTACTAGAACGATCAGTAAAGGCCCCAAACACTAGATGAATTAAATTAACTCAACAATACATACTTTCAATACATAAATCATCAACAACTAACGCATTTCTACAGGAAGATGTCAGGGACATTTTTGGTTCGCGCGCAATTTCTTTTTTTTTTGGAATATATGGCTTGGTTACAAGACCTTTAAGCCAAATTTTTATTTCACATTTCGTTACAGCGCGCAATTTCCTGTCATACCTACCACAGATAATTATCTAAATAAATGTGACAATGACATTCAAATGATATATGAATGACAATAGGTCGCTTCAAATAGGCTACAGTTTTTTTATGAAGTAACAACGAATACAAAACTCATTGTCTCAAACTGTTTTTTTTTTTAAATAAATAAGCAAATGCTACAACACGCTCCCACTTGACAATAAGTAGGAATGCAGAATTTATATAAATGTTTTCTTTTATAGCATTGTTAGGTAATTATTCAACTTACACTCAGACGGCCAAGGGTACTCCAGTCAGCTTTTTAATTAATTTCTATTGTACTATGCGTTTGATACTAAAAAAAATCACCCGCTAAACTGTCATGTATTATATTTGTCGTCATTTAGGAAGTTCTTAAACGATGAACGTTCACCGAATAAGCGAGACGCCTTGCAAACTAAATCCTATTGAGTATTGGGCTTGCACTCGTGTGCAATTCATAAGTCATGAGATGGACCATAACTTATTAGCCACGTGATTTCACTAGCTAGCACGTTTTAAGCCGTAACATAATCTATCTAGGCTCTATTCTCTGCCAGTAGAAATGTGCGAGGGAATATATCGCTTCCAAAAGGGGCCAAAATTATCTTCACTAATTTTCGTAAAAGCAGTAACTTGTAATTTTTTTGGCGTGTGTGCTCGTTCCTTATATGCATGTTGATAATAATAAATAAGCCCTTACGACTAATATTAGTTTTCGACGAGACAAAACTAGGTGAGTTATATTCTGTATAATATTTAAAAAAAAAACTTGACTGACCTTGACACAAATATCAATCAAATTACAGTAATAGGAGACACTGCGAAGTATGGAAGCCTGTATCAACTAAAACCTTCTTTGCACAATACTTCTATACCTTTAGAATATTTTTTTATCTTTATTTATTGGGGACTTTTGCCTGTCATGTCAGCCCCATCACACCCTAACCTACGTACACACACATCGGTCACATGAAGTGGGAAAGAAAGTCATCAATATTGTATGGCCATAGCCACCAGCTTCCTCGCTCTCTCTGAAGTCGGGTCAGACTATTAAAAAAGCACCCACATGTTGCTCCCTCAGTTTTAGACTATCTATTAATGACTTTCTTTCCGATTCATTAATAGAATTCATAGAATAAATAAATAAATTATTAAATATAACTAACCTATCAAAATTTTATTGCAAAAAAAAATGAAATGGCTTTTGGAAATTGATCACGAGGAAACAGAAACATTCCTACATCTACAAAGATATTTGAACATTTTGTTATGCCTAATTGTCCAAGGGGGAGCCAAGAGACTTAACACAAGATTACTTAGTTTGAGCTCCTGGCTCCCACATCCACCTATTGTGTCATGTCATTGTATTGTATATAAGAATCCGATAAAAACGGAACCTTGGTACTCTTGAGTTACAACTCACTAACGCTACGTCCCTAGTCCGACACAATCACTTCTCATAACTACTAAAAAGCAAGGTACATTAATTTAAAAACTACTAAAAAACATTAGTCCTCTATCTAATCTCTGTAAAAGATAAAAAGTCAAACTGTATGTGTAATTTTTACCCGTGATTTAAGCCTCTTGATTTATTTTATTTACCTGTGAATAACAGCGTAAAACAAATAGTTTCGAGAATTTTCATATTCACGATGAATCGAGAAGAAATTTTTCATTAACAATCCAAAATTTATTATATTGTTGTGTCTATAACAGAAAATTTACAGAACCAGAGAAAACGATGCGTTGATTTATGTAGTGTTCGATATTTGAAAAATGTGTATAAACAATCATATAAATCAAACGTATATTAAACATGATATAAAAAAATAATCAATGGAATTGTTAGTTTGAATTGAGTATAATAATATAACTTATAATTGTTTTTGTTCGAATCTAATTATTAACTTATTAGGAAGAAAAAAAAACAACTTACCCTTAAAACTGGCCGAAAACAAAACGAGAGAAAAACAACTAAAATATATTTTGAACGACATCTCGACCTTTATACCTTGAATCGACATTGATCGTTAATTTAACGAACAATTAAATATAATGCGGAGACAAACGCGACCCAACTATGCGCATCCCTGTCTCAGTTGGCGGTTAGATGGACGACTGGCGTTGTCAGGCCTTGGTCGGTCCGTTCGCGTTCACAAGCGGGACGTATTTGAGAGCGTAAACATCATGATTATATTTAGAGTTGTAACAATGCAGCCGATAGCGTTCAACAGGAATGTCGTTACGTAGCCGTTGAAAGGGAACGTAACTATGCTGTTACGGAAATTTTAAACTCGATCCAAATATAGATCTAGAACAATGATCTGATTTTAGGAGTATTCTTAACGTTTTATTTGCGATTTACTATGGAATTAGCGTCAATAGCCTAATGCTTTAGGTTACATTCTGCGAATCGTAAGGTCGTAGGTTCCAATTCATCATTCGAATATTTATGTGAACTATCTCCTAGGCCAAGCTTAAGCTTAGTTGGAATAGTTAACAAGAATGTTACTAATATTTAAAAAAAAATGTTTTATTTATTGGGAGTCTAAAAAGAATATTTATTTTCCAGCTTAATGACAATATTTGATACTTATTGTGACTAGGCAGTGAATAAATAGTTTGATTAACGATCTGATGGTCTCAGGTTCAATTCACAGACGGCTTAAAACCAATTAATTGCCGTATTTAGGTTATTAAGTAAAATCACTTGCTATCTATTTATAAGTATACGGATTGAAAATACAATATCCTACACATATAATACTGTTTATTATTAGAGAACATAAATATATAAATAAATATATCATGTTTACACTAATGAACAAGCAAAACAATGTAGAGGTTCAGACTAAGTGACCTAAAAGCCATGCCACCTCTCAATCCGGTGAAGCAGTCAAGGCCAGCTTCTCTGGCCAATCTGTGTAGTTCGTCATTAAAAAAAGCAAAACAATATAATATTATTAAACAATTTCGGAAGACTCCGCACCATCCTCACTTCGCACAACCTCAATGCCTGAAGACGAAGGTCTTCAACCAGTGCGTCCTTCCAACCATGACCTACGGTGCAGAGACTTGGACTCTGACCGCTGGGCTGGTCCACAAACTGAAAGTCGCACAACGAGCGATGGAAAGAGCTATGCTCGGCATTTCTCTAAGGGATAGAATCCGAAACGAAGAAATTCGACGGAGAACAAAGGTAGTCGACATAGCTCTTAAAGTCAGCAAGTTGAAGTGGCAGTGGGCCGGCCACATCTGCCGAGTCAGTGACGGCAGATGGGGGAGGAAAGTCTTGGAATGGAGGCCGCGCATGGGTCGGAGAAGCGTAGGGCGCCCTTGTAAGGATAGCCGGAAGTGGCTGGATGCGGAAAGCGGAGGATCGTATGCGGTGGAAAGCATTGGGGAAGGCCTATTTCCTTTTATATAATGATGATGATGAAACAAATAAAAGAACAGGTTCATACTAAATAACGAATACCGCGTTGTATAAAATAACAATGGATAATGTAACGATTCTTGCCTTAATGCGTATCTATTAATCTTTAAATATCGTCGTGGCTCGGAATGCTTACGCGTAACATAGTACCCGTCCAAGCCGACCCACCCCACACCGGGGGGACCCTTGTGTCGAGTTACTAGCAATAGAGGTTCAGGCTAGCCTAAGAGTTATGCCACCTCTCAATCCGGTGAAGCAAGGCCAGCTTCTCTGGCCTCTCTCTTGTGGATTTGTAGAGATCTAAGGTATCTAAAAGTAGTTGACAATCATAAGTTCTAGGGCGCAGTGTAAGTCTTAAGTTCGAATCCACTATTCGACTATTGACGTGAACCATCTCCTAGCAACAAGCTTAAATTTAGTTATAATGTTGAACAATAATGTTACTAATATAAGTGACAAAAAATATATTGTTAGCATTAGTTTAAAAAATATAGATATTTATGTATGTATATTCAAATGAGAATATTCTCTATTCAACCGACTTCAAAAGGAGGAGTTTCTCAATTTGTCTGTATTTTTTTATATTTGTTACCTTGTTAACTTTCGACTGGGTGAACCGATTTTGATGAATCTTTTTTTACTTCCTGTGTGGTCCAATTCTGACAATGAGAAAATCATAAAGTCTTAAATTCGCATTCAGTATGTATATGTATATGTGTATCATGCCAACGAATTTCGATGATTCATTTTTGATCGAAAAGGATGTAATTTAAGAGTAGTTTGATGAAAGTTTGGTTGCGTTCTAATTGAGTTTGATTTAGAAATATTCCTCTGTTAATTGGGAAATATAAAAAGGCGTCCGCGCGTTATACCTTTTAACGTTTGATTCGAATTTAAGTCGGTGTTAAGTCGGATTTTTAATTCTTGAACTTACGTTATTATATTAACTTGAATGATATCATTACCTGACGCTTTTGGTTAATACATTTTAGGCATGATTTATTAGAGCTTAAGACGGGCGTCGTGGAAAATTCTATGCTACTTTTTCAACACCACTTAAGAACGCTATTGTTCAACTAATGCATAAGCATTTTTTACATAGTCCCTGGCTTTGAAAACCTTTTGCCTCGTTCCACTGAGGGCAATGAACAAGCGAAGACTTTCCCCTCCTAAAGAGATCGTTTCTTCTTACAAAAAATGACGCTTAAGACAGGATAACGTATTATAAGAAGGGGTAAAACACAATTCATCTCCCTAAAGCAATCTGTTTCAATTAATTAGCACTTATCAACACAGCATCCCCTAAATTAAAAATACACTTTCATCAAATTTCTAGAAGGCAAATTGATAATTATATTTTACAAGCCCGTTTGAATGTATATACACAAGAAAGTTTAAGAGTAAAAATGACTTCAAATCGAATCAAATGTTGAACGCTATTATGCCCAGACGCCATCTTTTATTTCAGTAGCATCATAGTTACATTGAGATTTCTTTTTCTTCTTCAACATTCGTACTCGTTGTATGGAAAACCTTTTTAGTCTTGCATTGTCAAAAACCTACCAATATCTTAATACACACGCATTCCTTACTACCATTGTAGGAGTTTTTTCACACAAAATTCATTTAGAGGTCCCATATGAACTTAAATCAAGTCTGAACACAACATAAACAGTTCACCATATGAACGTTCACTGGGCGACAAGGGTGGGAGCCTTTGTCGTCCGCTATAGTGGACCAGGAAAGAAGGCGACATCAGCTGGCCCGCCTTGCACAACGAGGGCACAGGGTGAGAGGGATTAACCTCCCCCCGGGAATTGCTCTCCGAAGAGCACACTGGAGAGGGGCTCCGGTGCGTTTCTCTGGAGATCCCGGTGGCCCTTCCTCTTTGAATGATGAGGGACCATGCAAATAGGAAGGGCCACCGGTGGGGGGAGAGGTTTTGTGGGTAAAAATCCCAGATAACCTCGCCTTCCCCCCAGAAGACGGGGTATCTACTTTCCCCCCTTCAAAAAAAAGTGTCACACCAGTGTCGGCACCAATTTAATTACTTATTGAAATTTTATGTACCGACATACAAAACCTACTTAGGATCTTTTCTACGGCATGTGAAGTCTGCAAATCCGCACTAGGGCAAGTGGCAGATTATGCCCTTACACTCTCTTTACAGAGACCCTTATGCTTAGCATCATCATCATTATCATCAACAAGCCTGCAACCTCCTAGGGTCAGAAATAAATCATAACGTTGGACCTCCTTTCACCTTAATCTCAATTGCTTTTATATAATTTCTTTTAACAAAAACGCGAAGACAAAGGGTCGCTCATAAATCTAAGAAAATTTGATCCCATTTGACAAATTACCTGTTTTCTTGTGAATTTAATCACCTTCATTTTATGCTACGATGAGAGTTTATTTATTTATCCAAACTAACATTATTGTATTTTTTTTAATGACGAACTACACAGATTGGCCAGAGAGGCTGGCCTTGACTGCTTCACCGGATTGAGAGGTAGCACAGCTCTTAGGTCGCTTAGCCTGAACCTCTATGGCTAGTAACTCGACACAAGGGTCCCCGGTGAGGGGTAACCTCGGCTTGGACGGTTACTATGTTACGCGTAAGCATTCCGATCCGAGGGTGCCCGAGAGGGCCGAACCACGACTCGGTCGGTTGCTATTTCACGGATAATCCAAGGAACATTCAAAAGCTAAACTAACTTTGAGTGCCACTTCGGACATTATTGTACTGGCACTATCTGTACACTGGATCATATTATATCAAAAAAGCACATATGATATTCATGTCATTGTTATGAGATACTTGCTATGTGACAAATGATGAGCCTAACGTCTGGAACCTTTTAATCCAAATGAGCAAAGAACAATACACAATTGGAGTTAACCCATTGAACCATTTTTTAAACTATACTCTGGCTTTAGTTAAACCATATTACGATTAAAAACCTCCAGCCACAAGTCCGTTTAATGATAAATTAAAAATCATATTTATAAAAGACAATTCTTCTTTAAGATTATAACTTGTTATATAATAAGTTATATTACGAGCCTACAATAAGCATATAGTGAAAGAGCAGTCCAGTACCCAAAAAGCTGCGGAATACCGAGATACCTAAGATTCAAATCTGAGCATAAAATCGTAAATTCGAACGCCTAATGACTTGGTCATGGTTACTGTTATCTAGATGAATAATTTTTTTTTAAGAGAAAGGGCGTCTCATACACCCACGCAGTAATATACACAAAAGCTTTATTTATCGATCTTTTTAATGGTCAAAGGTAGAGGTCCTCAATTAGTCTGTATGCATTTGTTACCTCGTAACTTTGGACTGGGTGAACCGATTATGATAATTATTTTGTCATTTGAAAGCTGGTGCTTCCCGTGTAATTTCATCCATTTCTGACATTAGCCCCTATGAGAAAACCATATAAGTCTTAAATTTGCATTACGTATGTGCACGAAAAATGGACGAATAACTCTCATGCCAATCAATTTAGATGATAGATATTTTATTAGTAATGATGTATTTCAAGGGTAGTTTGATGAGTGTTTGGTTAGGTTCTGATTAATTCTATAACGTAATATTCCTACGATATTTTGGAAATCCTAAGAGGGCGTCCGCGCGTAATTACTTTCAACGTTTGATTCTATTTGTACGTTTTTACATATATTCGTAAATATACTTATTTTTTACGAATATATGTAAAAAATCCTTTGCCTTTTACGTTTTTACATTAATTCGTAAATATACTTGTTTATCGAACAAACCTTTTTAAAGAATTTGAACTATTGGTATCACAATTGGATCATTGGATCACCGTGATTGCTTTTTGAGGCGTGAGATTGGAATGGCAGTGAGGCAATTTAATAGGATACATTTACACGGTGAATAAGACGTCAACTCCACGATAAACAAAGCTTTGCGTCTATCCGTGGTAGTGTATGGTATAATAAGGCGACCGCAACAATGAAACTTAGCCTAACTACCCACTAAAGCGTTTACTCATCGCTTGAGGCATTTACGGGGGAAAGGTGGCCGAAACGTGCCCTCCAAAGAGAAAATTGTTTTCCTCCCGAAAGGCTTGAACCTTGTGCCATCAAACGATATTATCAGCTTTTACATTCCATTTGGGATGCTGTGAGCAATTGAGCTTAAGAGGATTACGCTTTGTTTCCTCTTGTATTTCGGTGGGACGTCCGCTGTTCCTAATTGTAGAAGTAATCCGTTTGTATTCCTCTCAACGTCAATCCTCGACATTTTTCGTTCAAATTCTATCGTGAAAGTATACTAATTATTTCTATTCGTATTTAGGTTTTAATGTATATAAATGCGTAAAATGAAATAATTCTCAGAACAAGGTCTTATCATGTTAAGGGAACAAATTATAGACAATACCAGAAGAGTTGTCTATAATACACCAATTTACATTTTTTTTGTTGACGGGAGGGAAATCTTCGACCACATATCCCACCTTCTGGGGGTAAGGCTGGGTTATGTGAGGTTGTTACTCACTTAATTCCTCGGTGCATGGTGACATTCTCCGAGATCTCCAGTGGAACGCACCAGAGCCCCCTCTGCACTATGCTTAAAAGCACGTCCCGGGGAGGTTATTCTCTTCGCCCTCTCTGGCGCCCTGGGATCGGACTGCTAACGCGTAAAAATTGTAACCGTCCAAGTCGAGGCTACCCCTCACCGGGGGACCCTTGTGTCGAGTTACTACCTAATAGAGGTTCTAGGGACCTAAGAGCTATGCCACCTCTCAATCCGGTGAAGCAGTAAAGGTCAGCTTCTCAGACCAACTGTGTTAGTTCGTCCAAAAAAAAGGTTATTCCCTCCCTCAGCACCCTCGCAGTGCAAGGCGACACCGAACAGCAATGTTGCCTTCCTCCTGGGTCCACTGTAGCGGACGAAAAGGGCCCCCACCCGCGGACGAAAAGGGCCCCCACCCGCGGACTCGAGGCCTTTCAGTCGCCTTCTACGACAGCCAGGGGATACCGTAACCTTCTTCTACGAGCCCAGAACTACAGGGCTGACATCTACATACACATAGCAACCATTAAGAAATATCAGGCCAACTCAACTTACACTTATAACAAACTTGAAGCGTCAATAGCCTAATGGTTTAGGGTACGGCCTACGAATCGTAAGGTCGCGGGTTCGAATCCACCATTCGACCATTGCCGTGAACCATGTCCTAGCACAAGCTTAAGCTTAGTTGGAATGGTTAACAAGATTGTTAGTAATATTTCTGAAAAAAAAAGAAATATTGCTAGCTTTCTTTTTAAAGAAAAAACCTTTACATCATCTTATTATATATTTAAAAATCTGTTGTATGATTCTGTGATAACATGATTGCGTGAAAAGTCGGAGACCATTACAGCTAACAATTTTTTATCTTAATCATTTAATGATCTTAAAGTAAGACAAATGTTCAGTTGAGCCCTTGTTCTTTAAAAAAAAATGAATTTAAAAAGTTCTGTTAAAAGCCTAAAAACATTTGATGGTACTTGAAACCAGTTAGCTATTGAATGTTTTAATAGTTCATAGTATAATAATATCCAACACTTCACCTAAAACTTCTTTGTACTTGGATCTGATTGCATGTGCGTTATATCGTATTACGGAAAACGACTAATACTTCTATATTGCCTCTAGTAAATACAACACCGTAATGTACACCTTGATATTTTCTCAATAAACATCGTCCCTTAAGTCAACACAATATACTTAGTATGTAGATGCAATTTTTTTGACGAATTTACGCTAGTTGCCCAGAGCAGATGACCGCAAACGTTTCACCGGAGTTAAGGGGTGGCAGAACGCTAAGCGTGAAACTCTATTTGGAGCAGCTTGAGGTAAGGGTTGGACCTCATTTTGGGCGGCTACTGTAGGTGTAAATTCACCACTCTAAAACCTGAATTATAGTGTGATAAGTGTAGGTAAAAAAACTTTTATTCCATCTCATTATATATTTAAAAATCTGTAGTATGATACTGTGATAACATGATTTCGTGAAAAATTGGAGATCATTGCAGCTCACAATTTTTTATCTAAATCATTCAATGATCTTAAAGTAAGACAAATGTTCAGTGGAGCCCTTGTTCTTTAAAAAAAAATGAATTTAAAAAGTTCTGTTAAAAGCCTAAAAACATTTGATGGTACTTGAAACCAGTTAGCTATTGAATGTCTTAATAGTTCATAGTATAATAATATCTAACACTTCATCTAAAACTTCTTTGTACTTGGATCTGATTGCATGTGCGTTATATCGTATTACGGAAAACGACTAATACTTCTATATTGCCTCTAGTAAATACAACACCGTAATGTACACCTTGATATTTTCTCAATAAACATCGTCCCTTAAGTCAACACAATATACTTAGTATGTATATGCAATGTTTTTTGACAAATTTACGCTAGTTGCCCAGAGCAAATGACCACAAACGTTTTACCGGAGTTAAGCGGTGGCAGAACGCTAAGCATGAAACTCTATTTGGAGCAGTTTGACGTAAGGGTTAAACCTCATTTTGGGCGGCTACTGTAGGTGTAAATTCACCACTCTAAAACCTGAATTATAAGTATAGATAAAAAAAAACTTTTTCTAGTATTTCACAAATATGTACATTTGATTAAGACATTACAACAACTTTGTAACTCTCTTCTAACTGACTCCAAAAAAGGAGATTATCAATGTATCTGTTATTTGGTTTTAACGCTCGTGTATTCCGTCATTTACGAGTTTAAACCTTATCAGTTGTTTCAAAGGGTTTACTTTCAATTGAGGCTCATGTTCACAAATGTCCTTGAATTCTAAAGATATACCACTGAACTCTTGATAATTGTATGAAAAATGTTTGTTGATTGAGACATTGATAGCTTTTTAAGATTTCAAGACTAAATAAGTACTTTTACTGAATTCCTTTACGACACGCGCATGAATGTGGACGAAGAAATATAATGTAAACGCTTTATTATTGTGATTATGTAATTTGATTCTAGCTCGGTTTTTGTTATCAACCGACTATAAAAAGGAGCGGGTTCTTCTGTATGTTTTTAATGTTTGTATAAAACTTGTAACCTCATATCTCTTGACTGGGTGAACCGATTTTTATGATTCTTTTTTTATTTGAAAGCTGGTGCATCCCGCGTAATCCTGTTTAAATCCAATTCTAATAATGACATCCATGAGAAAACCATATGTGTCAAATTTGCATCAAGTATGTCTGCCATAGTTGGACGATTACTATCACGGAAACCTATGTCGATGATTCATTTTTTATTGGAAACGATGTACTTCTAGAGTAGTTTGATTAGAATTTGATTAAGTTCTTATTAATTATATTTCGCGTATTCCTACGATATTTCGTACTTATAAAAGGGGCGTCCACGCGTAATAGATTTAACGTTTGAGTCGATTTGAAATTGGTCTTTGTCTTTGCTCGTAAATATACTTAAATGTACTCGTGTTTTATAATATTCTTCGGTCTCTTCTCTTCGCATCATTTTTACACGCTCAAACGTTTCTGAAGAAAAAATAAAAGTCAAAACAGATAAAAACAACAAACTCCTTTGTTGTTTTGCTCAGAGGGTCTTATATTTCGTAAAACTTTTAGCATGAGGCATTCTAAAATAAAATACTTATCAGAATAAAACCTTCCAGCTCTGTGACTGCCTTTCTAATTAATTTAATGACCGTAACTACCTGCAACATGTACTAACTCGCTAACCGTCTTTCTTTTACAAAATTTAAAGTCAAAGGAAAATCCTTCTTACTTTAAAATTAGCTCGTTTTCGCAGTGTTAGTGCACTGCATAACAAAGAACCTATTGCACTTGCTATTTCTATTAGCAAATTACTAGTTTTTTTATTCTATGTGCTCTTTGGACACACTCTAAGAAAATTGCACATAGAAAAATTAACTTTACTTTAAATAAACTTTTGTTTTTTCTCACAAATACAAAAATATACACAAAAATTTTAAAGTCCCTGACTCCCGAGCTAGGTACTAATAGACCTGTGTTTCAGTAGTCAGTATCTTCTCCCCTTCACTGTGCACAAACTTTTAAAAAAGAATCTATTCTAAAATACAAATAGATAGGTCTTAGTATTTATATTGTGTGTGCGTGTCTGTGTTGTGTGTGTTGCGTGTAGTTGAGTGAGAGAATGCGCATGAGTATGTGTTTTTTTTTTGACGAACTAACACAGTTGGCACAGAGAAGCTGGCCTTTACTGCTTCACCGGATTGAGAGGTGGCATAGCTCTTAGATCGCGTAGCCTGAACCTCTATTAGGTGGTAACTCGACACAAGGGTCCCCCTGGTGAGGGGTAACCTCGGCTTGGACGGTTACCATTAATACCCGTTAGCAATCCGATCCGAGGGCGCCCGAAAGGGCCGAACCATGACTCGGTCGGTAGCTATTTTAATAACAAAATCTATTGGGACAATCTAAGCTAAACCATATCAATGTTTTTTTCTGGGCGGAAGGCGGCGGTTATGTGGGGTTCTTACCCACTAAAACCTCCCAGTGGCCCTTTCCTCAGTGCATGACGAGGGACCCTGATCTCACGTGGAACGCACCGGAGCCACTCTGCACTGTGCTCAAGGCACGTCCCGGAGAGGAGGTTACCCTCCCCGATGCCGCTTTCTTCCCTGGTCCACTTAGGTGGACGACGCAGGCCCCCACCCTTGTCGCCCAGTGAACCCAGAGGCCCCTTTTAGTCGCCTTGTACGACAGGCAGGGATACCGTAGTCTTATTCTTGAGAGCCCAGAACAAGTTTGTCTGCCATAGTTGGACGATTACTATCACGGCAACCTATGTCGATGATTCATTTCTTATTGGAAACGATGTACTTCTAGAGTAGTTTGATTAGAATTTAATTAAGTTCTTATTAATTCTATTTCGTGTATTCCTACGATATTTCGTTCTTACAAAAGGGCGTCCACGCGTAATAGATTTAACGTTTGAGTCGATTTGAAGTTGGTCTTTGTCTTTGCTCGTAAATATACTTAAATGTACTCGTGTTTTATAATATTCTTCGGTCTCTTCTCTTCGAATCATTTTTACACGCTCAAACCATTCTGAAGAAAAATAAAAGTCAAAACAGATAAAAACAACAAACTCCTTTGTTGTTTTGCTCAGAGGGTCTTATATTTCGTAAAACTTTTAGCATGAGGTATTCTAAAATAAAATACTTATCAGAATAAAACCTTCCAGCTCTGTGACTGCCTTTCTAATTAATTTAATGACCGTAACTACCTGCAACATGTACTAACTCGCTAACCGTCTTTCTTTTACAAAATTTAATGGGGGTTTTCCCATAAAATACTTATATCGCGCGAGGATTTTTCGCAGCCTCCGACGGTCGCGAATGGACGCTTTGTAGATTTGTAAAGATCATGAGTATGTGTTTTGCAATTTTATATATATATGTTTATATATACGTACATAAATTATACTACAACAATGAACAAATTTACATGTTTTACATTAATAAGGCTTCTGTTTGTTCGTAGCCAAGTTCAAGTAACTACTTTTTAATAGTAGCCTTGCATTTATGAGACGACAGTGGATAGATATTAAGCTTTTGGTTTATCGTGTTGTATAAAAAGATGGCTCTGGAACGCTGTTGTTGGCGGGTAGTGGCTGTTCTACATTAAAAAATAGCTTAGCGTAATAAGGGAAAGAATTGTTTGAAAGAAGATTTTAAAAAAGAGTAGATAAAGGCTTGCTTCAGTGGTTTTGGAAGTCCTAGACGAATGTATAGGGATAGAATAAAAAATTATATAGTGTTATAACGGAAAAATGTGGTTTGAAAGAAGATTTTGTAACTGGAATGAGAAAGGTTTACTTCACTGGTTTTGCAAGTCCTACACGGGCGTATAGAGATCATAATTGTGACATACCATGTGACGGCAGAAGTATTCGAAACCACCAAACTTGTATGCGAAGATGTATTGGTGTGCAAGAATGGAGAGGTGTACCTTGACAAATTAAAATGCATAATCTGTTCTGGGTCGATGACGTTAGTGCTTTATTTTATTTTATTATTAATAAATATTAAACATTACCGCTTTTTAGAACACTGTAGGAAATAAATAATCCACGGTTGTGTATTAAAACCGCAAATATGAGTTCAAAAATTCAATAATTAAAAATTTCGTACTTGCCGATCGTCGGACACGACCGGTATTTCTAAGTTATTTCAATTGTTTTGAACTTTTTAATTAAAGTTACAGCCCACTGTTGGGACATAAGGTATAGTTCTCTACGCGGTCCTAGTCCGAATTGGTGAACTTCACATGCCGTAGTACATTTTCTACGATATGTAGACTTCCTCATGTTTTCCTTCATCGCCGAGCGCGTGGTCATCAGCACTTAAAATTGCAACAATCAATTTCATTGGTTGACACCGGGGATCGAACTCGGATTACAAAGTTAATTAAGGTGACCACCATGAGCTCTGTCTCTGTCACATCTTGGTATACTAATGCTAAGATCTGTATTACGCTCCTTACTGAATACCGTCATGTAAAATATTTAACGATATCAGGAAAAAGGGATATTCGTATGAAATATGTTGCGTCTCCGCCTTAGGCGAAATTCATAAATCACATCTCGAGGTGATATCGAAAATATTCCAAACCTTCATATGATTTCTTCCTTTCGAACATTTTATGTATAAAACTTGTATCACAATTTTCTTCCAGGCTCGACTACCATAGGTCACTTGCGCTCATTCAATAATCACAAGAAAATAACGTCCGACATTTATTATTCAATATTATTGTTACTATATGTAATATAATAATAATATACTTACAGCTAATACTAAGGCTACATCTAAATGTTTACTTTGGAATCCATTTTATTCCAACTATATCTAGACCTATGTAGCGGTTTATGTACGTAATCTATTTATTGATATATATATAATTATAATGATTATATCTTTTTTTAAAGAAAGAATAATAACAAATGATTATTATTATTACTGATTATTTCACAAATATTATTAACCATTCCAGCTAAGCTTAAACTTGTGGCAGGAGATGGTTTACGTCAATAGCCGAATGGTGGAGTCAACCCTCGTAGGTTTACTGTTCGTAGACCATACCCTAAACCATTAGGCTATTAACGCTTCGTCTTTAATTTATTAACATAAATGTATGTATGTATATTTATATATTATTTAATTTTTACATAACTTATTTTTCTCTGAACTCGCACCCGTTACTTAATCTCTACACAAACAAGACTGATAGAGAATGCCTTTTGGCCTAAAGACCGCCATTTTGTACAAATAAAGATTAAATAGATAAATACAATAAGCATGTACTTGTACATCGTAGGAAAATAAGAACTAGAATTAACCATAAAAGCATTGAGGCATAAACAAGTGACTTTGATGGATTCACACCAAGAAATGAAATATCGCCGCCGCGAATTCAATACAGTGAATGACGCCACACTACTAATAAAAACATTAACATTAAGCGAACATCACACAAAAGAAAAGGCGAGTCAGATGCGATAAAAATTGTGAATATTCATACATCGCGACAGAAGCGAGGGACTAACTTCGCAAGGATAGTAAGAAAAAAAATTATGTACTATATTAAAATACTTAAACGTAACAATTTGGGGAAAAACGTACGAAAACAAAGCATTGAAAACGCTTAAACCAAATTTGTGCTACTCTCAGCGACACTGCACTAGGTCCATAACCATGGCAAATTTTGTCTCTACTTGCGTTGCAGTTTTACCTTTTCTGTGGCAAAATTTTAAAATGTATCCAATTTCTTCATTAGATTCACTCACACATCACATATTGACAGTACAAAAACGAATGAAAATCACATATTTTCCTAATTTGTATTTGGAATTATGTTGTAACGGAAGGAATGGTGAGGAGCGGATATGGGAGCGAATAACGCGGTGGAGGGAGAGGTGGGAGCGCAGATGATGAGGCGAGGAGGGAGAGGGGGCGAGGCGAGGAGAGGAGAGGAGGGGTAGAATATAAAAGCGAAGGTTTTGGAAGTCCTAGACGAATGTATAGGGATAGAATAAAAATTATATAGTGTTATAACGGAAAAATGTGGTTTGAAAGAAGAGTTTGTAACTGGAATGAGAAAGGTTTACTTCACTGGTTTTGCAAGTCCTACACGGGCGTATAGAGATCATAATTGTGACATACCATGTGACGGCAAAAGTATTCGAAACCACCAAACTTGTATGCGAAGATGTATTGGTGTGCAAGAATGGAGAGGTGTACCATGACAAATTAAAATGCATAATCTGTTCTGGGTCGATGACGTTAGTGCTTTATTTTATTTTATTATTAATAAATATTAAACATTACCGCTTTTTAGAACACTGTAGGAAATAAATAATCCACAGTTGTGTATTAAAACGCAAATATACGTTCAAAAATTCAATAATTAAAAATTTCGTACTTGCCGATCGTCGGACACGACCGGTATTTCTAAGTTATTTCAATTGTTTTGAACTTTTAATTAAAGTTACAGCCCACTGTTGGGACATAGGGTATAGTTCTCTAGGCGGTCCTAGTCCGAATTGGTGAACTTCACATGCCATAGTACATTTTCTACGATATGTAGAATTCCTCATGTTTTCCTTCATCGCCGAGCGCGTGGTAAATCAGCACTTAAAATTGCAACAATCAATTTCATTGGTTGACAACGGGGATCGAACTCGGATTACAAAGTTAATTAAGGTGACCGCCATGAGCTCTGTCTCTGTCACATCTTGGTATACTAAGATCTGTATTACGCTCCTTACTGAATACCGTCATGTAAAATATTTAACGATATCAGGAAAAAGGGATATTCGTATGAAATATGTTGCGTCTCCGCCTTAGGCGAAATTCATAAATCACATCTCGAGGTGATATCGAAAATATTCCAAACCTTCATATGATTTCTTCCTTTCGAACATTTTTATGTATAAAACTTGTATCACAATTTTCTTCCAGGCTCGACTACCATAGGTCACTTGCGCTCATTCAATAATCACAAGAAAATAACGTCCGACATTTATTATTCAATATTATTGTTACTATATGTAATATAATAATAATATACTTACAGCTAATACTAAGGCTACATCTAAATGTTTACTTTGGAATCCATTTTATTCCAACTATATCTAGACCTATGTAGCGGTTTATGTACGTAATCTATTTATTGATATATATATAATTATAATGATTATATCTTTTTAAAGAAAGAATAATAACAAATGATTATTATTATTACTGATTATTTCACAAATATTATTAACCATTCCAGCTAAGCTTAAACTTGTGGCAGGAGATGGTTTACGTCAATAACCGAATGGTGGAGTCAACCCTCGTAGGTTTACTGTTCGTAGACCGTACCCTAAACCATGAGGCTATTAACGCTTCGTCTTTAATTTATTAACATAAATGTATGTATGTATATTTATAAATTATTTAATTTATACATAACTAATTTTTCTCTGAACTCGCACCCGTTACTTAATCTCTACACAAACAAGACTGATAGACAATGCCTTTTGGCCTAAAGACCGCCATTTTGTACAAATAAAGATTAAATAGATAAATACAATAAGCATGTACTTGTACATCGTAGGAGAATAAGAACTAGAATTAACCGTAAAAGCATTGAGGCATAAACAAGTGACTTTGATGGATTCACACCAAGAAATGAAATATCGCCGCCGCGAATTCAATACAGTGAATGACGCCAAACTACTAATAAAAACATTAACATTAAGCGAACATCACACAAAGAAAAAGCGAGTCAGATGCGATAAAATTGTGGATATTCAAACATCGCGACAGAAGCGAGGGACTAACTACGCAGGGATAGTAAGAAAAAAAATTATGTACTATATTAAAATACTTAAACGTAACAATTTGGGGAAAAACGTACGAAAACAAAGCATTGAAAACGCTTAAACCAAATTTGTGCTACTCTCAGAGACACTGCACTAGGTCCATAACCATAGCAAATTTTTGTCTCTACTTGCGTTGCAGTTTTACCTTTTCTGTGGCAAAATTTTAAAATGTATCGAATTTCTTCATTAGATTCACTCACACATCACATATTGACAGTACAAAAAACAAATGAAAATCACATATTTTCCTAATTTGTATTTGGAATTATGGTGTAACGAAAGGAATGGTGAGGAGCGGATATGGGAGCGAATAACGCGGTGGAGGGGAGAGGTGGGAGCGCAGATGATGAGGCGAGGAGGGGAGAGGGGGCGAGGCGAGGAGAGGAGAAGAGGGGGTAGAATGTAAAAGCGATGGTTTGGGTTGGCGGAGTGCTCTTTGTTGTCAGTAAAATAATAAATAAGTATACATAAAAATTAAATGTGTTCTTTCTTTATATAACTAAATATAACATAGTTAGTCGTTATATATATAAATAGTGAGTCGTTATTGTAGTGTATCGAAATAAAAACGCGGGTGTGTAGGCTGACAGTTTATTACAGACTGGCAGTGTCTCTCACTGCCGCTGGGTTCACACTTAATGTGTGAATACCCTACACCTCCACTCTTAGCACATAAAATTATTACAATAATAAAAAGAACAATAACAATAAAAAACAAAAAAAACTAGAACTAAACATAACTTTAAAATTTATAATTAGTTGTCTTAAGACGGCACTGTCGTACCGGTCTTGCCGGGAGGTCCTGGGACGGTTCGGTGGCCGGAGGAGGTGGTGTATGAGCCGATGGGGACCTCGAAGCTCTTAGGGATCCCTCCGAATTTTCTCCGTCGTCTTGGTCCGCTATAGCCTCTGGAGGGCTCTGAAGTGTGAGGGCTTCAGAAGGGTTCGTACGGGGAGAATTTGTTTGCTCTGCTGCACTCGTGCACGGCGTACGATCAGAATTCGAATTTGGCTGACTACTGGGACAAATTAAGGAACTTCTTGTTCTCCGCTTTAATTGGTCTATATGCCTATGAGCTTCCTACCTGTTGTATCTAACACCTTATAGTCTGTCTCCCCTAGGCGTTGTGTGATCCGACCTCCTACCCACTTGTCTCGCCCTTGATAGTGACGTAGCCATACGTCATCCCCGGGCTCTAAAGCACGTTCTAACCTGCCCGTACAGTCCTTATGTTGCCTATTCTTAATTTTATTTTCCACGTTGGGTCGAAGTACGTCCAATTTGGTACGTAATCTTCTTCCCATCATTAGGTCGGCAGGACTTTCACCAGTAGTGCTATGCTCTGTGTTCCTATAATGCAGGAGAAATGTGTTCAAAAATAAATTAATGTCTTTATTTTCCCTTACCGCTTTTTTAATGGCTCTTTTCAGGGTGCGTACGGCGTTTTCCGCAGCTCCATTTGACGCGGGATGATACGGTGCGGTGAAAATGTGTTCAATTCCGTTGTCCGATAAATAGTTAGACAACTCACTGCTTGTGAAAGGTGGTCCATTATCCGAAACTAACTGTTTCGGTAGACCCCATCTAGCAAAGAGTTCGCTAAGCCTGATAATAGTGTGACTAGCCGCCGTACTCGGTACTTGGAATATTTCTATCCATTTAGTTCTTGCATCAATTATCACTAAATAAATTCTATTGAAAATGGGTCCTAAAAAGTCTACATGTATCCGAGACCATGGTCTCGATGGCCATGGCCACAGGCTCGGTGCGTGTCGCTGAGGCGCATCCGCTACTGCAGCGCACGTGAGGCATGCACGGCACATTGCTTCAATCGCTTCGTCGATACCCGGCCACCATACGTAGCTCCGAGCTATTGCCTTGGTCTTAACAATACCCATATGACACTCATGGAGTTCCGACAACACCTTACTCCGGCACTTGTCGGGTATCACCACCCTATGTCCCCACATGACGCATCCTAACTCCTCATAAAGTTCGTTTTTACGGTTGAAATATGGCTGTAGTGTATTAATATCATTTACTGACGGCCATTCCTCGCGTAAGTATAACAAAATTCTTCCTAAAATCGAATCTCGAGATGTTTGTTTTAATTTCGTTATAATTCAGCAAGGTCTCATCCTGAGCGAAATGCAAATACGTTTGTTCGGGCATATCTAAACATTCCCTTTTTGTGTTTGTAATCGGCAAACGCGATAACCCGTCTGCGCAATTTTGTTTGCTAGTTACGTATTCTATATCGTAGTTGTAAGCGGATAGCGTTATTGACCAACGCTGTAATCGGCTTGCGGCCATTAATGGAATTCCGTGTTTGGGACCAAAATATTCACAAGTGGCTTATGATCGGTTCGCAAGGTAAAACGTCTACCGTATAGATATTGATGCAATTTTTAAAACAAAAACAATCGCTAACGCTTCTCGATCAATTTGTGAGTAGTGTTTCTCCGCGTCGTTAAGCGCTCGCGAGACATACACCACCGGCCGCTCCGCGCGCGCGCCGCCGTCGGCCGACTGCGTCAACATCGCCCCTATGCCCCGCGCGCTCGCGTCGCAAGTAAGTATCAACGGTTTGTTTGGATCGTAATGCGTTAACACCTCGGCACTGGTCAACATTTTATAATCTTTTAAAAGAATTCTCACAATGTTGATCCCAATTCCATCGCACCCCTTTTTAGTAATTCGTATAACGGCGCTAAAATGGTGCTTACATTTTAATAAATTTTGCATAAAATTAACTAATCCTAAAATGATCTCAACTCCGAAACATCCTTAGGCCGATTAATTTTTTTTATTGCCTCTATTTTATCTGGGTCTGCCTTCACGCCCTCTTTCGAAATGACGTACCCTAAATATTTAACTTCATCTACCATGAATAAGCATTTATTTTTCCTAAGCTTCATACCGTGCTTATGTAATCTATTCAGCACGGTATCCAATATTTCCAAGTGCTCTCTCTCGGTAACCGTGCCAATTATTATATCGTCTAAGAAAACTTCTACGTTCTGGAGATCTTGAAAAAGATTCGACATTATTCGTTGAAAAATGCCAGGACTTGACGACAAACCATAAACGAGTCTCTTATATGTAAATAAACCTCGATGTGTATTGATCACTGTTAAGTTTTTAGAGTCATCTAGTTCGATCTGATTATATGCTTGCGACAGATCGATTTTAGAAAATATTCTAGCCCCATTCAGGCCAACTAACAGGTCATTTATCCTAGGCAACGGATACCGATCTATCTGAAGTACGGGATTTAAGGTTACTTTGTAGTCAGCACAAATTCGAAGTCCACCATCCGCCTTACGTACCGGTACCAAAGGTGTAGCCCAGTCCGAGCTCTCCACAGGTTCTATGACTCCCTCCTGGAGCATCGCATCTAGCTCAGCGTCGACGCGATCTTTGAGTGCATAGGGTAAAGGTCGCGCGCGGCAGAAGACCGGCGCAGCCCCCTCGCGCACTCTCAGGCTCGCTTTGCCGCCGGTGAACCGTCCCAGCCCTTCGGAAAATAGTTCCTTATATCTGTCGAGTAATGAAGACAAACTGTTATTATTACACGATGTTGTGGAAATGTTGTGGAATGTAGGTATTTTGACCTGCAATTCCGCTAACCAATGTCTCCCAAGTAAGGAAGTGGTACCTCCATCTATTACAAAAAGTTCTAAACATTTTGTTATGTTACCATATTGAACAATGGGCTTAATAATACCTAACGGTCTTATCCGACTTCCGTCGTAAAATCTTAAAATAACCCCTACACTTTCGATTGGTTTCGCATAAAAATGTTTATTATACATTTGTTTACTTATACAAGACACTGCAGAACCCGTATCTACTTCCATATTCACTTTCACTTCATCTATTAATAATGTTAAGCTCACCGGCTTGTAATTATTTAAGCAGAGGTGGTGAATCCCTTCGTGGAAGTCTGCCCAACCGCCCTCAGGCCGTGGCTCCTCCTCTGATGACGTGCCCTCCGGCGCCTGCACATGATGCACACCGCGCCGCGTCGTTGTAGCCCTTTTTGGACAAACTCGTCGTAAGTGGCCCGGCTTCTTACACCCGCTACAAACAAATTGCTTGTAGCGACAATTATCTCGCTTATGGTCCCGCGACCCGCACCCATTACAGTACACTGTAGTGCCGCCGCCATATTCACGACCACCATGCGACCGCAATACGTCACCCCGCCGCTCGGTTCGCCTCGCCGACGACGTCACGGCATGCACTGCGTCGCACGCGCTACTCGCGCGTCCGCTGCGCTCCGCGCCTCCCGCGGCCCCGCTGCACGCCGCTCCTCCCGCGCTCCCCGCATCGTCTACCGCCGCCGCGTCACGTTCTGCTGCCTCCATGCCACATGCGATTTTTATTGCGTTGGCATATTTGAGGTTATCCTCCGCAAACAAACGCTGACGAATGACGTCACTGAGCAGCCCACATACTAGTTGATCACGCAAATTATCTTCTAGTACCGCGTTGAACTCGCAATGTTTAGACAACCTCTTTAGTTCCGAAATGTACTGCACTATAGTTTCCCCCGGTAATTGCCTCCTTTGTCTAAAACGGTAGCGCTCCGCCATACAGGATGGTTTTGGCTGCAGGTGTTCTTTTAATATAGTCACCACCTCTTCGTACGTTTTCTCGCTCGGCTTGGTAGGACTCGCCAAATTGCTTAGCAATTCGTATGCTTCATCGCCCATACCTGCGATTAACGTAGGCAGCCATCTTTCTTCCTGTACTCTGTTCGCCACAAAATACATTTCCAGGCGCTCCACATACAGGGACCAGTTGCCTGTTCTCACACAAAACTCGTTTACTTTGCCGATCGACATTGTAAAAAAAAAAATAATTCACTTTTATCCTCGTCGCCACTGTAGTGTATCGAAATAAAACGCGGGTGTGTAGGCTGACAGTTTATTACAGACTGGCAGTGTCTCTCACTGCCGCTGGGTTCACACTTAATGTGTGAATACCCTACAGTTATAATGTTCTTTAAAATTTAAACTTTCAATGATACCAAAACCATCCAGATACGTATACAAATAGTATAGCCAAATAGATTTTATTACGGCGGCTATGTGCTACGAACCTTATTTATAACTAGATTATGCCATGTTTATGACACGTCCACGTTAACATCAAATGGCTTTTAGATTAAAAGCCGTCGTAGCAAACATGACCGAGTGACGGTAGCTCCCTATTGGGACGTTCAACTGTAACAAATCCCTAGAGTACCGGCATTTTTACGCCTACCAATATCATTTTCGTGAGAGATGGCGACGTTTTGTTATTTTGAAGCGGGTTCTGTACAAAATTATAACATTTATTAGCTAGTAGCGATCTGCCCTGGCTTTGCACGGGTAACATTGACTTGCTTAACTGAAGACTTAATCAAAATCGGTCCAGCCGTTTAGGTGTACATAGGATTCACTCATGGATTTGATGTGTATATCGAATCAAAAAATCTGTTGATCCGATGCTACCAAACTGAATGAACAACTAGGCCAATGTGAAGATTTCCTGTATTTCCTTACCGATACTTTTTTCTTGGAATAGTTTGCCTGCATCTGTCTTTCCTTCCGATTACAATGTGGGTATTTTCAAGACTAGAGTGAATAGGAATTTACTAAGCTAGTGCGCCTTACCACCCAGGACTGCTTTTCCGGTTAACATCAGGTGGGATCGTAGTCAAGCACTTGCGTAGAAATTATATAAAAAAAAACCGAGAAATGAATGTATAACAAAACGTTATACATTCATTTCTTTTTGTATACTATATAGATATACGATTCTTGTCACTGTTGGGAATCAAACCTTAGAAGACTGTGTATGTGATATGAAGCACTTTAACCACTACGACACGAACATATCATAGCAATTTAAATATATGTTAGGACATAAGCAAATAAATTGTTATAAAACTTTTTTCGGTCAAAAATCTCATAAGAAAAAACAGCTATATAAAATAACTTAACAGTTAAAAGATTAGCGCTATTTAGCATCGCTATTTGAAGAACGATTTCGTTAGTAGTCTATATCTGATTACAAATTAATCGCATTAGTTACAAGCGAACAATCTTACACAGACAAGGACTGACTCATCTCGCTAAAGAGGGGAGAGACGGCACAGATGGTCCACAGTTATTGCCACCTTCATGGCTGGGGAACTTTAAGAGAAACGTAAAACGGTAATCAATATCTGCTTTGTGCGTTCTCTGTGGACGTGTAGCTCTTTTTATTAACTTTAGGCGTGTGCGAAATAACTTACGTCGATGGCTGGCTGTTGCGTACGTGACTTTGAATAACATCTTGATCAATAAGACTTAATATAACTATTCATTAATATCATCAATCTGGAATGAATTAATTAATTAATATATTTTAATGCACAACAATTTACAAATACATCACAGTAGTAAATGTTTGTGGCGTTATGGGCGTCGCGTAGGTCAACCAATGTCCTTCGATAAAACAGAAGCAACACAATTTGCAAAAGAAAAGTATTGCCTAATTTTATATATAATATATTTCTTGATTTTTTTTATTTACGTACGTAAAAGTTTTTAGGGAAATTTATTATTTTAATTTAAAAATCAAATTGATAGTCAGTTATAAAATTGTATAAAGCTTTATTGTGACACTATAAACCCTACTTCATCGGACATCCGTCCGCGACCTCAGGAATTTTCTTCCAGGCTCGACTACCATAGGTCACTTGCGCTCATTCAATAAGCACAAGAAAATAACGTCCGACATTTATTATTCAATATTATTGTTACTATATGTAATATAATAATAATATACTTACAGCTGATACTAAGGCTACATCTAAATGTTTACTCTGGAATCCATTTTCTGTCCCTATTCCGACTATTTCTAGACCTATGTAGCGGTTTATGTACAAAAATTGTATAAAGCTTTATTGTGACACTATAAACCCTACTTCATCGGACATCCGTCCGCGACCTCAGGAATTCGTAGGTCAAAGGTCAAAAAATCACTAACACATTTATTGTAATGATAAATAGGTTATGAGACAAGTTTTAGAGTGTCACAATAAAGGCTTATACAAGTTAATAGCTATATCTTTTCGGAAATTCTTACCACTATAAATATATAATTTTCCTGAAGCTTATAGCTTAGCGAGAATATATGTGTTAATTTATGTAAAAGTATACATCGGTAGAATTCTTTAAAAGAATATATGGTATGACTCTGAAAGACATTCTAAAATGTTTTTATAGCGGTTTATTTTTATTACAAGTAACGATCTCGTAGAAATGCGTCATTATTAAAAATAAACAATGCGTACTAATAGTATATTATATAATTTTTTTCCTAGTTTAAAAATGTATAAACAATCACTAATCTACGAATAGTTTTTTTATTAGTTAATTTTTTAATTTCAAATTAAGTTTTATTTTTACTTTTGTGTTCTTTTTATTTTTATCTTACATTGTCAATCGCCAATTAATTGCTTGCAGTCTACGCCTATAACTGTGATGGTATTTACTTCACAACTTTTCACTGATTTATGTATTGTTTGTTAAAAGTGTTCATTGTGTTGGTGTAATAAATAAATATAAATCACTTGTATAAAGCGAGTGAGAGTTTTTTTCAGAAATATCTCGAACACTTTCGCATTTTATCGTTTGAATCTGTGAAAGTAATCAGTAAGTTTGAAGAAATATCGAAAAGATTTTCAACACGCGCTCAATACCTAAATCCGAGCTCAGTGTAAAAGTTCGGCAATATTTCTTATTTAAAACTTTTCAAGGGAAACATGGGAAAGTCTGCTATATTTCCAATCCAAACTCTACCCGAATTTCATATTGTTATTACAAGGAGTAACAAGAAGAATACCAATCGAATGTTAAGTGAAGGGACGTTAAAGCACAGTGAATTTATACGCTTTCACTACTTGACCAGAAACAAATAATGAATACCATAAACGCATCTTTAAAAATAACGCTACAATAATTTAGGCTACACAAATATTCATTCTTATTTTTCTTATTGCACGAATACAAAAATCCTGGCACCCGGACTATGGCGATAACTCCCGTCACATGAACCTAATAAGCATAGTGGTAATTTGTCCCCGGTGGCCACTCCTCGGTGCATGGTGAGGGTCCCCGGGATCTCCAGTGAAACACACCGGAGCCACTCATCGCAGAGCACATCCTGGGAGGTTTATGCCCCTCCCCTGAGCCCTCGCAATGCAAGGCGACACGGGCCAGCCGATGTCGCATTATGCCCGGGTCCACTTTGGCGGACGACAAAGGCTGGGGGCCTTTGTCGCCCAGTGAGCGCCCTTAGGCCCTCCTTAGTCGCCTTCTACGAAAGGCAGGGGATACCGTAGTCTTATTCTACGAGCCCAGAACTACAGGGCTGCCGTTGCACATCAATTGCTAGCTTAACCTAACGCATTAAAAAAAAAGTTTAAACGGGGCTATAGGAAAACGGACCCTGGTAGTAAATCGGATAATCGTTAGGGAGAAGAACAATAAACTATTTATTTATCTATCTATCTAAAAATCGGCCTCATTTTGTGAAATACGTCCATCTACATATATATAAGATGTGCCGCTGTTAATTGTATTTAAGTAGTCTAATACTTAATTAACTGTTCAGAGCCGACGGAATAAAAAGAGTGATTTATTGGTTAGACGAGTAACAGAGCCCTCATCCGTTTACGTTCTAATACTTTTTGTTCCACTGAAATAAATGATCGTGTAGGAAGATTATTTGAGCGGAGGATTTTATCTCATTAAGAAGCACTTGATATAGGCTAAAAGCTTTTTTTCAAAAATCAGATGAATAATACGGTCGCCAGATGGTGGTAACACTACGTCTGCTCTGCTCACCTTAATATTGTAAGTAATGTTATAAATTATATTCTCTCGCTAGGGTTGATCTCTCATGTCTAAGAATCGTGGTCGTCGTCAGGGTTTCATCTGGAGCGAAAGGTCTGCCCTCCATCGGCTTCTCGTTAGCGCGTCTCTTACATCCAGGTCAAAAAAATATGGAGAGGACGGGGAGTCTTTTTAATTTTAATTTAATCGGTCCATCTTGTTGGTCTAAGACTCCGAGATTTTTGTTTTTGGTGTTCCCAATTGCAATCAGTTGAAATTAACGATTGTGATATATTTTAACTGTCGGTTAATATAGAAGAATAAAAGCTAATATTTTTATTTGAAGATAAGCTAGAGATAAAAGGAAAAAAAAGTAACAATAGGTCGGCACGAATACGGGCGTTTAATGAAGATATCTATACAATACTTTTCGGTTTTCCCGATGAATGCCAACAAAAACAGACTTTAAATAGGAATATAAATATTATGAAATAGAATTCCGAAATCTCATCATTCTTTTGGAATGGATTTCATCCTTTTGTTGTGAACATCCCCCAAACCCGAACGAAGCGATTTGCTTCGTCTTTCATTCTTCGTACAGCAAAGGACTGGAATAGTTTGCCCGCGTCTGTCTTTCCTTCCGATTACAACGTGGGTATTTTCAAGAGTAGAGTGAATAGGTTAAAAAAAATTGTCAAGGCATCTTCTATTCCAATGTAGGTGTTTATGGGCACCGGGACCGGCCAGTCGTTGGGGTGTCCTGTCGCTGACAGATCCGGGGCACCCCGCTCATAACGGCTGATGGCATTCGCGGAAGGTTTAGTGGGTACGGGCTGCCTAGGCCGAGTTCCACACATCCCTCCGGGCCCACCCAGGGTATCGGAGGATGGTCTATAAAAAGATTCCCCCGCGTGAACAAAAAAAAAAAAGGTGTTTATGGGCAGCGGTAATCACTTAACATCCGATGAGGTCCAATGCTCGTTGGCTTGTTGTTTTTAAAACAACTTTAAAATGTATTTACTTTTGAACCGTGTCGCCCTACACCCTATTCCATTATAACCAAAGAGACCCTCATCCCCTGTTATCATAGTTATTCGTCTATACGATGGATTTCGTTATCGTGTCGAGTCATCTCATCTCGGAAGGCGACGATAAATCTTGTCCCCGATCGAAACTATTTATCTTACGAACAACAATTTACCAGAACTGATGTCCCTTTTGTGTTCGTTTGATGGATCAGTGACGAGCTATAATATTTATTAATCATTATACATACTAGGAACTGCGTGTAGAAATGCATATCTGTTTATGCTACCGTCATTATATGAAAGTTGGCAATCTATCGAATGGCTAAGTATTGTATTAGTACTGTTAATAATTTAGATTTTTACTCTAATGATCTTGATCAAGCTAATACAGCTATCCTGTTATCGTCAGTATTACGTTTACAAAATTTCAAGGTATTACGACAACGAATTACAACGGAGGGTTATGATTTTGATCTGTATGTATTTATGTTTCCTTGTTTTAATAAAATTATCATTTGACATGTCCGATACCGATCGTCCGCTGTTTTTTTTTGTACTTTAAAATACTTTATTCAAAAGATTCTTTACAAATACACGAAGTCCCCGCCGACTCCTGTACTAGGTGTTAGACATTGCAAAGATCAAATTGATTTACAAATTAAATTAAAAAAAGATCGTACTTTAGTTAAATAAATTTACACACACAGACGCACGTATGGTATGTGTGTGATAAGTGTAGTATTTATATTGTTTATGTGACATCACATCAAATCCAATATACCGCCGCATATAGTAGATTAAATTCTTTAAAATACGTTATTTTTGTTTACATGGTCAGCCACATGCCATAAAAACTAAAACTACTATCACTGACAATACTGTCAGTACTGTTAAATATTTCTGCGTGGATTTAATAAAAATAATTTAACGATTCACTGACATTCGGAAGCTTAACACATTCCCTCCGGTGACCATGAGCATTTTAAAGTTTCTGAAAAATTTATAAGAAAACAAATTTGTAACTTTTAAAAATTTATAACAAATTTGAGTTAACATCTAAAATTAATTTAGGTCCATGTGCTAATATACCTACCAATACAACTCTCCAATATATCAACGCTACCGAAAGTATACATATAAAACATATATATAGTCCACACCGTGACCGGTGACGGCGACCTTGACTAGCTTCGGGCATGAGCCCTGATATGGCTCGCAAAGGTCATCTGCGCGTGATGAGATTATAGTGAACAAACAGTTGCGCTTCTGTAGATCCACTCTCTCGTTCCCAAACCTCCCAGTATCAGTGAATCGGGTGACTGATGGAGGCAGGGAGTGCAGTGACTTGCTAGTGCTCCAGTAAGCAAGTGACTTTTGGCATATCACTGTGTAAGATCCGTCAGTCGTCTCATAGAACACCCACGGGAAGAGTAGGGGTGGTGCTATTCTAAGCCGACACCAAACCGCATATAATACATTCGTGTACATGAAAATGTTTATTCAGCAATTCACAGTCCGCAAAAGCATCAGAGTTTGAAATTGTATTCAACAATGCAATAACCGCATTTCCCAATTAGGCATTCGTAATTCATTAGAGATTGGCAAATAGCCCGAATTTGTTTCCTTCAGTTTGAAATAATTAGCTCCGATTGATTCACAATAAATGATTTTTGCTAATAGTAATATCCAGGAACTGTTCGATCTCTGTGATACAAAAGCTTTTACAATTATTTTGTTGTACATTTGAAGCAAGTGCTTGACCACAATCCCACCTGATGTTAAACGGAAATGCAGTTCTAAATGAGCTTAGCTTAGTAAATGCCTATTTATTGAACTCTCGAAAACACGCACAGCGTAATCGGAGGTGGGAAGACAAACGCTGGCAAACGATTCCAATACTTCGCTGTACGAATAATGAAAGACGAAGAAAGGCGCTTCGTTCAGGTTTGAGGGATCCTTGATCTGGACACAAACACATTTACATAATTTACATATGTTTTTACATGTTTGTGTGTATTTATTTTTTCCTTAGAATGATTTTTAGAGTTGTGACAAATTTAACACGTACGTGAAAGAATAGGATTTATTGTTAACAATTTATTAAAGCTCTTTCATTTTCTCGCAAGACCACGTAAATTATTCAGACCGTCTTCTCACTAATATAGTGCTTGCGATAAATTAACTTGACAGTTATTTTATACCAGACAGGGAGTAAAGTTTTCTGTATTAGTTCTTAGTTTTATTTAAAAGTCAATTTAAATCAAAGAGTTTAATGTCTTTCTTATATTTATGTAAAATGTCTTTATACATTAAATTCATTATCAGTCTGTGTCCATACACTGCTGGAAATAGGCCTTCCTCAATGCCTTCCACCACTTACGATCCGCCGCTTTCCGCATCCAACCACTTCCGGCTATCTTTGTAAGGTCGTCGGTCCATCTGGAGGGACGGCGCCCCTACGCTTCCGGCTTCCTTTCCAAGACTTTCCTTCCGCATCTACCGTCACTCCACCATGATGTGGCCGACCCACTGCACTTCAACTTGCTGACTTTAAGAGCTATGTCGGCTACCTTTCTTCTGTATCGGATTTCTTCGTTTCGGATTCTATTCCTTAGAGAAATGTCGAGCATAGCTCTTTCCATGCCTCGTTGTGCGACTTTCAGCTTGTGGACCAGCCCAACGGCTAAATTATTAAAGTTAGAGAAAACATTTCTATCAACTAATGTTTCGAAGAAATGTAATATTAAATGAGCTTTAGTTAAGCTTAGTGAGAAAAAAATTCAGCCGAGTTTTTAATAAAATTAAGTTAAACAAACCTCTCCAATCTCTTATTTGTTTAATATCTAACGAAATTAGCAACGCGATTTCAAATAAGAAACTGTAAATTGAAAAGTAAATTAAAAACGCAAAATTCTGCCGCCGATATTATTCTTTAAGTCCTTTGAGATGAATTTGACCTTTGCGGCATTGGTTTAACATCAAAGAATTGGGACCCTTTTTTTTTTTTTTTTTTTTTTTTTTTTTTTTTTTTTTTTTTTTTTTTTTTTTTTTTTTTTTTTTTTTTTGTTATTTTTGATTTATGTCGTTTTGAAATTTTACTACGTTTGTGACGATCCTACGCGCTATAGAATCCAGCGATCCTAATTCATATCTCGGTGGGACCTTTCGTTTCTCAAATCCATCGACTAGAGACACTGCTGAATCGATTTATGGGAGAAACCACGGATGCACCGCACCCGTGGCATTCGTACGCAACCTTGAACTGCATTTGGACCTAAAGCTTCCATCCAACCACAGCACAACTCTTTTCTCGGCGTTATTTTGAGACCGCCCCAATTCATTGCAACCATCTAATTGTGAGTGCCGCCACTTCAAAGTTATCCTCCCATATTAAGAGAAGCTGACCGCAACAATTTCACCAGTCTTTAACAGTGCCTCTATGCAACATAAGTTCGTAACCAGCCATTCGTTCCAACATGACATATGTTATTTCCATCTATAACTATGTAGTTATAAAATGTTTATTTCTCTAAGCTTGCGCCCGTTACTTTGTCACAACACAACCCCAAGACTGGCAGAAAATGACTGGCATTAAGTACAACTTTTTGTATACGTTAATTTGTGCAAATATATATTTAAAAAAATAACAAACTTTTTTGACTCTCAACAAAATTTATTAAGCAAAAGATATATTAAAATTTTAATTGTAAATATAATTAAACAAAAATCCACAGAAGGAGAAGTGAATATTCACTTTGGATCATTTTTTTACTCAGATTTTAATTAATTTTGAAGATTAAGTAATTAAAAACTGACTTCGGTGGCGTTGTGTTCTCATAGTTTTAGAATCAATTGTTTTTGTTTTCAAAACTAATTTGGGCGAGTCTATTCTAAATAGAAGTTAAATTGAGTTCCCAGTGTAACTAAAACAAAATTTGTTGTGCTCTACGTGCTTGGTTTTTTGTGATTATATATTGATTGTGTTATTCAACAATTTTTACCAATATTACAAAAAAATGCTATTTAAAATAACAATTTATAATATATTTTTAATTTTATAAATCAGTATACTCAAGTGAAATAATTTGTTATATTTCATAATATATTATATTAAATTGAAGTGTAGTCATACTAGTTTAATTCCATCAAGAGTGTATGTATCTACTAAAGAATTTTGAGTGCAGATGCACTTAATATCAGCTGGGATTATGATCTTCTCCTTGGTCGCTTCACTCTTGTCAGAGTGGTCGTGGCCATCATGATCCGGTGGGTTGGGCAGCAGACAGCACCCGCCCACTGGCCGTCCATCGGGCACATTCGTGTAGGGCAGCACCCATCATACCCCGCTACTGATCCGTCCATCACAAGACGTGATAATCTAACTATAGTCAATCATTTATTAAGCTCAGAATTTAAAAGAATAATGAAAAAATGAACTTCATACGACAGGTTGTTAACAAAGATAAAATTAAAGAGCAACACAGTTTCGATTAAGAAATAAATCGTTCGTAACCTATGTCACTGAATTTTCACTATGACAAATGGTAATTCAATTGACGTTGTGACAAAACCGTAATCTACTAAAACACAACGATTGACCGATTGTACACCTAATTTTATCTTATCTTTTTATTATTTGATACTGCTTAATATATTAAATGTAAGGGCATTTTTTGATTTTGATGATGTCATATGAGATTAGAAAAACTGAAGCGTCAAAACCTAAGGTCGTAGGTTCTAATACACCATTCGTTAATAATATTTAAAAAACCTTAGTCGAGCGTATCATTGGTATGGCATTGGGTCAACAAAGCGAACCAGAAAATGGCAGAACATCGAATGAATCTGTCTGCACGATCAGTGATGAGACACGAGCATGCAGAATAGCGACGTAAAGTGGAGGTTCCTGGTGAGTGAGCTGCTGGCGACTTAACTCTTGATATGTTTATATCAATATATTATAATAATATATGATAGGCCTTTAGCAGGTGTATGTGGGCGGAACAAAGCAGCGTATTCTTAAAAATAGCAAGTGACTTTGTCCTTCGATTATCACGTGGTAGACTATATCACAGGCTTCGACCTTCACAGTGAAAGAACCATTAAAGTAGACCAGACTTAGTATATGGCACATGAAGTATACTACCATAACCCGGGGCGTGGTACTCCTATAGTAAAACCATTCCTTCAGATAGGTCATAACTCCATTTCCATAGCTCTCTATGTTAAAAACTATAGGTGGACGTTGATTTAAGTCCTTTGAATATAATAACGAAATACAGTATAAAAAAGATAGCAAAGGGGAGCGGACGAATAAAAGCAAGATTCAACGGTTCACATTTCTGAGCGCTCCGCCATTTTCTCGGTGCACAATAATGATTTAGAGCACGTTCTCTGTTTAATTAACACGTCGTGATAAATACGTGTGACTACTTTCCCGCGAGACTCTTAACTAGAAGGCTTAATGTTACACTTCTGCCAACTGTAGCGAAAAAATGTAGTCATGTCAGTATTCCCAACACAGCAAGCACAATAACAATTGGTAGTAAAGAATTATGATCAATTCTACAAATAAGCATCATGGCTTGGTAGCTCAAGCTGCAAGCTACCTGAGTTCGATGCCGGAACGTGCACCAATTAAATCGTTTCTTGAAATCTTAAGTATTGACTTCCCTCGTAATTGATGGTGAAGTAAAACATCGTGAGGAATCTACATGCCTTAGAAAATGTTCGTTATTGGGGCAGCGTGGCCGAAAATTTCCTACTACTCTTTTTAAGGAGAAGGCCAATATGTGAGGCCATCACTGCAGTGGCCTAACTCTAAATTTTTCATATGACTTACCTACCACAAATTATTAAAAACTTGCTAAAATTTACACAACCGGCCTATATCTTGTTTATAATTCCAATGTTATTCTGTTTACAATTGAAGTTTAAGTGAAATTTGTGAGTTTTAAAAATAATTTGTCGCAGGTAAATCGTTTTAAAAATTGAGAGTTAAGCCATTTTAGCGCTGACGGCGTCAAATAGACCGTCACTTACAAAGTAATTGCGCCGCGTAGTGTTACCCGCGATTGAAAACTATTTTTTTTTCTAAAATAAACGTAACTTTAGTTACTCCTTATGACATCGGCTGTGACCCGTCAAAATCGGCCTGATCGTTCCAGACAGCCGGAATAAACATACAGCCAAAAATTATAAAAAAATATATTTTGTTAATGTACCCGTCTGTAGTAAAACACGGTTATTTTAATATTACAAACAGACAGTCCATTTTTATTTATTTGTATAGATAAGCCCGCGTTAAAAAAACCTACTCTTGAAAGGTTAACGAACTTTCATGGGACAAATGGACGTGAATGATTAGTATAAGCTTGTAGCAGGAGGTCGGCAAACCCATGGGGGCTATTAATGCGGGGTGGTCGCTATGCAACGGGAGAGCGGCGACGCGACGGCGCGACGACGTGGCGCGGCACGTGACGCATCCAACACCTCCATGCCTCTCCCTTTGTCCGGAGAAAATCTGGCAGCCTCTGTACCACGTTGACTCACCGATTTCGAGGCTTTAACTGCGTAATGTCTAGTCATGTTACTCTGAATTTCGTCCCTTGTTGAGTTATTGCTAAGTTAGATAAACTGGTCGTATTTAATGAAAGTTCTCTCTGAAAAAAAATCTGTATTTTCCTCTGGCACGGAAAACTTTCAAGGTTTCACATTTATTAATTAGTGGTAGCCTAACAGCAAAGATAGACAGACATACATATCGTCGATTAAATAGGTGGTTAAAAAGATGGATAAAAGACATTTTAAGAAATTGAACATGAAGCTCACTAGATGTCGCAGGAAACTGTATATTGTTAACAGTAGGCTCTTTAGGAATAATAAAATTTTCCGAAAATTTTGAAAAATGACATTTTTCTATTTAATTGACGATATATAAAAATCAACAGGAAGAGATAGAAGATTTTAATCTCAGCCGTCTTGTACCTTGTGGTTACTAACATACTAAAATCATTTGCAAAAGTCTGTACCCGCCATATATGGCATTTAACAAGTGTTATTACCATATGGTACCAAAGAGTCAATTGTAGTTTTCTTTACGACGAATCTTATTATTTATTTTTATATATACACGAGAAACATATTTTACCAGTGTCTTACCTTTCTAAGAAAATTACATAGACTGTGAAATGCGTTACATGGAAAAAATTTTCTTTTGTTTCACGACTTGCATAAGATTAGCGTTTGTGAAAAGAATGGTTTTGTTTTTAACCTCCAAGTAGATAATTATTTTTAATTTTCATACAAAAAGTCTAGAAACGTTTAAGGGAACTGCGCACGAGCAATTGCCCTTAAAGTACATCCTTTCCAATAAAAAATGAGTCATTCAAATAAGTTGGCGGTATTTTGAGTTATTCGTCCATTTGTTGTGCGTATTATTAAGCCATATTCAAACCTAACTATATGTTTTTCATGTCAACGTAAAATAAAAAGGAGCATGAGAATAAAACAGTCAGAAAAAATAAGTAACGAAACCATAAAAAACAGAACAAAAATTGTAGAAGCACAGAAAAGACTAAGGTTACTAAAATGGCACTGGGCAGGACATGTATGTAGAATGGAAAACAAGTGGGTACCATTGGAAACATAGAGAAAACAAGGAAGACCGTTTAAAAGGTGGAGGGATGTCTTCAAAGACATATGTGGATCCCAGTTGATGCAGATAGCACGGGATAGGCATTGATGGAGAGGTTTTGGAGTGGCGACTACTACTAAACTGTAAATTAAATTATTTTAAAGTGCATGTCTTTTTGTAGTAGCAAATAAAGGCTATTTTATTTTATTTTATTTATATGTTTTTTACATGGGTACCATTGTCAGAACTGGACCCAATTAAATGTATCCACACGGGAACCACCAGCTTTCAAATAAAAAGAATCATATCAAAATCGGTTCACCCAGTCAAAAGTTATGAGATAACAAACATGAAACATAAAACATACCGACAAATTGAGAACCTACTCCTTTTTTTAAGTCGGTTGAAGAGAAACGCTTTATAAAGTTTTCATTCCTTATGCTAAAGGTGTGTTAAACTATACAATGATTTCCAACTATTCAGACCGTGAATACGGAATGAATGTAAAATATTATTGTTGGCTTAAGAGCAGCATTTTGGAATAGTTCCACGTAACGTCTGCTCCCACCGAGATAGTTTCTTCCGTTGAGATTCAACCCGGGTAGTTTTAATTTCTTTTTCCAGCATTTAACACTGCATTCATTTGTTTTATAACGTAACACTATTAAAACGGAACGTTCTAGAGAAATATTTAAATTTTTCTTTTCTCTTTTGTCGCATTTCTTCATTTCTTGTTATACAAAATTGTGAAATAAGAAGAATTAACACTTAGGAAACCACCGTCGCTTCTTACTCGTGCTTCTTTATCGAAATCAAATGAACTCGCATGATATTATGTCCACCGTGGGTAGATGAAGGTTTTTTCTTGACGAATCTACACAGATTAGCTGACTTTTACTGCTTCACCGGATTGAGCGTTAGCGTAAGCATTTCGATCCGAGGACAATTCAGAGAAAAAAACTATTTATGCCTGGTGTATGACGATGGACTAAACACTTGTCACATATGAGACCTAGGGTTAAAGGAGTTAAAAGACATCATTTTTAAATATATATTTATTTACTTCTAGTAAAGACATTAATTGGTGCTAGTTTATATTAGATGTACACCAATATCGTGTTATACAAATACTACCGTTGGTACCACTGAATTCTAATGAACGTCAGATTATATGGAAAGGTTTGCATAGCAAATTGACGGTCCTGTAAATAGACATTTATGTTATAGTGTTTGCATTGAGTTCAGGTTTAATCAAATGATTCCTTTGTGGCATCTTAGTGTAGTGATAATGGGATACTGATGGATGTGGGTCAACACCCCATCTCCCTCTGTAGCCCAATATATGTATGTAGTGATAATTATGATATGCGCCTATGGACATACAATTGAATCTTTAATAGCCGACTTAACATCAACACTTTCTTAATGACTGCACACTAATCACACCTACAAAGTACCGGTTATGATATTTGAATATTTGCAATAACTTTGTGACTACATAAAATATTGATTTGTATTTTTCTGCTGGAGCAGGGGTGGCAACATTGATTAGACTGTAAGTCGTGTTTCAGTTTCATCAGACTTGAGGTGAGCATGCTCTTAGCACTGCAGTCATGATTCCTGAGCATGACTGTGGTTTAAGTAACACAGGACAAGTGTCCCTGAAAGGGAACCTCAACTTGAGCGTTACCATGATGCATTAGCATTCTTACCGAAGTTGTCAGTTGCTTCACTCAGGGCATTAGTTTAAGAAGATTTAGCGATAGCAACTCCAGCAACGCGAGTTCGGTAAAAAGCTCTAAGAATTTATTTTATCCTAGCCTGTGCAAGTATCTTCTAATCACCTTGGTGACCGAGGATACTTGCTCAAGCATGCGAGATGCCAGACGCTGAAAGTCGCGTCGAAATATGTAGTGGCATTTACAATAATGTGTGTCAATGTTGGGCCTTAACTGTAAAGAGAGTATAAGGGCATAGTCCACCACGCAGCCGTACAGCAAATCGGCAGACTTTACATGTCTTATAAAAAATTCTAAGATATGTAGGTTATCTCACGATGTTTTCCTTCGCCGCCGAGCACTTGGTACACACCGTGACCGGTGACGGCAATCTTATCTAGCTTCGGGCATGAGCCCTGATATGGCTTGCGAAGCCGAAGTTGCTCTTGAATGCTCGGACGCAAGTGGCATAATATGGCTGACCGGTGGCAGTAAGTGTATTTGTAGGATTGTAAACGTAAAAAGTTGGTTGGGATTAATCAATAGATAATCAAATGAAAACTTTAGATTTGTTTTATACTAACAATTGCATTGTCAATTATCATTAGACATTTATCAGAAACATCCTCCAATTATCGTTAACCCGACGTCTGGATTTATGCACATGATCTTGGCATGTAATTAGCAACAGTGATGAAGCGTTTCACAGGCTATCGCAATTAACGAACCCAATTTGACTACTGACATCCGATTGCTTTGAATCCCTGATTAGACTTCGATTAACGTACAACAGGGAATCATAACATCGCAGCATAAACGTGTATTGAACTATTTCTTCCGCTTTAATCAAAGAATTTACAACGACTTCCCATTAAATTTAAAAAAATATAATAAGTAAAAGTTTTGTTAATAATGGCTTAAACATTACGATATTTATATTTTAAGAATATGTTTCACCCATGATTGTGATGTTTTTTTTGTGACAAACCTACGCTTGGTAGAGAAGCTGACCGCAACAGTTTCACCGGGTTCAAGAGGTGGCAGAGCTCTTAGGTCGCTTAGCTTGAACCTCTATTGAGAGCAACACGGCCCAAAGGAGACATCGACTTGGACGGTTATTCTTGGCGCGTTAGCATTCCGGAAAGAAATAAAATAAAAATTCGGATTCTGCAAATGTTCACTGAACGGCGTTCAATAAATAAATGGTAGTCAAAATAAAGCCAAATCACATTAACGTAAGTTTTAGTTTGATCTTATCATCGAGATAATTGTCACTCTCCCTAATTCGTGTAAACGTAGGCGATAACAACTGCGGAATAGAATCGAGCTGATACTAGACCGGAAAGAAAAACTTTGTCGATAATCGTGAATAGAAGAATTAGTGCCGAAGTTCAACTTCTAAGTATTACTTTTAATTACTAAAGGAATCACAGTTTGCCAATCTCAGACTTTTACTTATGGAATGGGATAATCGCTTTTTTTATAGAACAAGGCAAATGAGTGTGCACACTCGATGTTAATTGGCAACTCCGATCCTTAGAAACCGATAGAAACTTTAGGTTCTGTGGACTATAGCTTACAATTAAATTTATAATTCAAATACAAGTTACCTTTAAACAACATTGACACTACTTGCCAATTTATCATTATATTAAAAACACTTTCAAGAAAATTACAAAGACGTGAAGATTTGAAAACTAAGAGGTGACTAAGATTTGAAAACTAAAAATACGAAGACTTAGAATTGAAAACTGGACGTGAAATTATTATTAATTGTAACGAAATGTGAAATAAAGATTTGGCTTAAAGGTCTTGTAACTAAGCCATAAATTCCAAAAAAAAAACAATGACATTATGACGTCAAATAATCAATGAATGAATATTGTTTATTCAATAAACAAATATATCATAACAATAATAAATTTTACATATTTTATTTTATTAAGAAAACTTACAGCGATTACTTAAAACAAACATATTGTTATACATTATATATATTTAATACATCCAATTAAAAGTTTTCTCATATAAATACGTAGAATAATGTGACCATGCAATGTACATGTTAACAGATTTAAATAGCGCAAAGTTTAGGCCGTTAAGTATTTTTTACTAAATATGTTTTTTGCGCCACTTGGTAAGGAGCACAAAGGATCTAAATCGATTCGTACCAAGCGAACTTTTATTGATATAATACAATGTAATTACATGCGCAATGGGCGGTCGAATCACTAGCAATGTTTCAAACTTTGGATGTACAAAAAATTTGTTTCTAGAAAGGTCTATTGGCTCTGTGATTATATCTATTTTTTAACATATAACAAATATATATTTTACATACACCATATAACATATTCTAAAAGAAAGTTACTGCTTATGTACAAGATTCTTATGTGCGTATTACCACCCTTTCCGCGATCGTGAAATCTGTATAGCCCTCGAAAGGTCGGGTATATAAAACATTAGTAAACGATGATAAAATCTATAAATATAAGAAATCATTGTATATAGTTATATCAAAGTACATAGTGCCATTTGACCGCTTGGTTAAATACATTTGTAAATACATTTTCCAACTAATGTACGAAAAGTTTACTTCCTACAGCCATAACCACCACTGATGAGGCAATAAATGCGGTACGCGCAGGAAAAATAAAAGCATTCCGTGATTGTCCCGCGGGGGTTCCTGTCAGGGACCCCCAGTTGAGCTCCGGCCCTTTAATTGTATGTTTCTGAACGCATGCCTCTGTGTACTGTTATTTTTTTGAAATAAGAAAGGAGAGTATGGAAGAATGACCTTAAAAATAAAATGAATTATGTAGTGAATTTATGAGGAAATTATTTACTGAAACAAGAGAACGTGGCCGTCCTAAACAAACGTGGCGGTGACCAGTAGCGGCGGATATGAAGACGATCGGGTTGACATGGCCCGAGACAAAACACCTAGCCCAAGACAGAGCGAATGGCGACGCACTGTGGACGTCCTCTGCCCCACAGCATAATAAGTCAAGCAAGTCTAGCACCGTTTAGACTCCTACAAGTTCTTTATCAAGGCCTTTCCTTCTTTTTCAACTCTTCCCCTTAAAGAGCTTGACGGCTCTTCAAAATAACTTTTAAATATGTACATATACATCGTCATATGTCGATGTATATGTTGTCTCGCTAGGCACTAGCCAACTCAGGACCTTCTCTTGAGAAAGTTGCCCTCCGAGGAAACCAGATCACGAGAGTGAATAAGAATTTACTAAGTAACTCGATCGCAGACTTCATTTAACATCAAGTGAGATCGTAATTATTATTTTCAAACGTTGAACTCCCTACCTAAAATGTACGACTGTGTTATTTATTTAAGTTATATCGGCTCCACGATTAACAATATAGATTTAAAAATTAGATTTTATATTTGTTTCGAATATGTTGGAATTCTGTATTCAATGGAAAGGAATGAAATTTTAAATTCTTGTGTAACAAATTCCAATTTAGTTTCATCGTTATTATAGAGCTTTTAAAGCTCTGCGTATGTGCGTTCAGAGCGCTGCGAATTAAAAACATTACAGCTTCGCATTGGGTATGGGCTGCGATGCAAAAACATTGCGGAGTAAATTGAAACCGCTACAGTGTCAATGATGAGATCGTTACGTTTTTGTTAGTTGGTATATTGTAAAACAGTTTCCTTTCGTTAGTTTTTAACTATTCTTTAACAAAGTATATGTATGATTTTTTTGTACTTATGTTAACCGAAAAACTCATGAACTCATGAAGTGGGCTCATCATGGGCTCTCAAGAATAAGACTACGGTATCCCTAAGACGAATCCCTAAGCGACTAAAAGGGGCCTCGGGTTCACTGGGCGACAAGGCGACATCGGCTGGCCCGTGTAGCCTTGCACTATGAGGGCACAGGGGAGGGAGTAACCTCCCCCCCCCCCGGGACGTGCTCTCCTTGAGCACAGTGCAGAGGGGCTCCGGTGCGTTCCACTGGAGATCCCGGAGCCCCTCGTCATGCACCGAGGAAAGGGCCACTGGGAGGTTTTAGTGGGTAAAAACCCCACATAACCGCCGCCTTCCCCCTAGAAGGCGGGATATCTTTAAAGATTTCCGCCCAGTTAACAAAAAAAAAAAAGATCACCCCTCACCGGAGGGACCCTCGTGTCGAGTTCCTAAGAATAGAGGTTCGACTAAGGGACGTAAGCTAAGTCAAAGTTAAAATGACAACATTTATACAAATATATATGTCTCACAGTTGGGCATAGGCCTTCTGTGTAAAGCGACCTAAGAGCCATGCCAGCTCTCATTCCGGTGAAACAGTCAAAATCAGCTTCTTCGACTAATCTGTGTAGAAAAAAAAAGAAACTTCATTGCGTGTAAGACGGCCAGTATCAAATCACCGACCAACGGGATCGGTGATTGTAAAAAAATGCTAAAATTATATCATTTTTTGTGTCAAAGTATATTTCGTTAGAGGTTTTAGATATTATTAAGTTTATTTATATCCATTGAGTGCGAAGTAGTAGCTCAGTGTCTAGTTCGTCTGAAGTTGTATAGTAAGGCAACCCGAGACCATGGTGTGTATCCGGTATAAAACGGCTCTAAAGGAACAGTATCATTGGTGCCTATTAAAGGCTGGTTTTACCTGGCTTCAATTTACGTGCCAGGCGGTGAAAAAGCATCGTGTCCATAACTGCCCGTGACGCGAATTTTCATATCTTTTCTAATGCAATGAAAAATAGGCCCGCCTGGCGGTATGCCCTAAATATAATTGAAGAGAAGGACTGTGCAGAAAAACGGAAAAATATTAAAGATTTTACTTTACTTTTAAATGTATTATAACTCTGATTTAAGTTTCTTTAGGAATACTCGTATATATTGATGGCCTTAAGACGTTTGTGGTGTAGACAGTTAATACGAGTATACATTTATCTAACCAGTTCTTTCAGTAAATAATAGAGAAGTAACCTTCCCAAGTAATTTGTATGCAAGTTCACAGCTTAACAAGTCAACATTGGAACGCTCTTTATTCGAGCCGCGTCTGTCCCAACCCTTCCACGTTTAGTTCATTTCTTACCTAACATTGTGATTTGATTCCCCCTCTAATGTGAAGGTAATAAAACAACGACAACGGCTTCATGTGTTAGTACGAATATATAATATATGTACAAATATAAAGTGTCCCCATGAATATGTGTGCTATTTTACTGCTGTATTTCGCATTTCTGTATCTCGGCAATTTATTTAAGCGGAAGTGTCAATTTTTTTTTTATTTAATGATCGTCTATGCGTCTTTGACTTTTTAATCCTATCCGAATGCCTTTACTTATAAGGGTAATTTAATAATTTTTTTGTAATAAATAAAAAGACACTTTATAACAAAACTCTTTCTGTTTTTTTTTTCAATAATAAAAAAGTTACACTGAAATAAATTGTGCATGAAAAACATCTTTAAAATAAAATAAAATAAAATATTTTTATTACGCCACATGAACACACTAAGTACTAAACTTTAAAAACTTTTTAATGAAAAATACTGTATTAACCAAGTTTATATTCTTTGTCGTTTAAGTTTATAATTTTTAATGAAAAATAAATATATTAATAAAAATATCTTATTTTATTTTAAGGATATTTCATTGTCGATCATGGACAATTTATTTCAGTGTAATTTTTCAATGATTGCAAATTATCTGCAAATTATCTTCCGAGATATTCAAACTTTCTTAACCGACAATTTATTTTTGCTCACGGCTATAAATAGCTCAGGATCAAGACACTTCGTACTGCTTTGTGTTTATTTAAATATCTATTAAACGCCTAATTAAGATGTTCACAATATAGATATTATAATAAATATCTTTTAGTAATAATAATAGTTTTACTTCTATAAATTATATATCGACTCCATTCAGCTCAGTTTTCTGGCCTTACACAGGCAGGTTACAATATAAATCATGAAAAATAATGTAAATAAAAAATAATCTAACTGAAAGACTTTAATTGAGAGTAAATTAACTATGAGAATGTGATGCCATGTTGAGTGAGCAATCATGGATAGACAACCCATTTGTCGTTTGTTATGTCGCAGTGGAATTTTCGATTAATTATGACAACTGACCGGCGGCGGCGACGGCGGGGCGTCGGGGTTGAATCAACCCTCGCGACGTCAATCACACTCGTGCCGATCGTTAGCTGAATTTCAACTTCGCTTTAAATATATATACATATCATTTGTATCTATCCTATCGCATTTTGCACACGTACGAATCATGTAGGAGGAAAATTGATAGTAAAAAGATCTACCTAAAGAACCATTCCAAAAGAAAAGAACAAGAAGATGGTTCAAGTCAACAGTTGAGGGTTTCACCTACGACCTTATTATTTTCGATCGTACCTAGCTGTTTACTTTACGCGTCAATAGGGTACGGTTTGCGAATCGTAAGGTCGTGAGTTCGAATCCATCATTCGACTTTTGACGTGAAACATCTCCTAGAACAAGCTCAACCTTAGTTGGAATGGTTAACAAGAATGAAAAAAAAATGAAATATTGCTGGCATTCTATAAAAAAATATATACACCGATTATTTGTAAACAGGGAATCAGTGATAGCTAATACTTTAAGACTTTAATACTTTAAGTAGAAGTTATACTTTTTTATGGTCGTTATGAAAAAAAATTATGGGAGATAGGAAGATTTCACTCGCGCGCATCACTGTAACACAAAAGTAACAGGTTGAAGCTGCAGTGCAAAAAATTGAGCTTATATTTTGCCCGCGTCTGTCTTTCCTTCCGATTACAATGTGGGTAGAGGTAGGTAGGTTTCAAGAGTAGAGTGAATAGGCATTTACTAAGCCTTACCATCCAGGACTGCATTTCCACTTAACATCAGGTGGGATCGTAGTCAAGCACTTGCTTAGAAATAATATAAAAAATATATATAATTTTTCAAGTGCTCCATTATAATTGAGGTTTACTATCAGTATGTATTATTTATAAACATAAATTCAAATATTATTATTTAATACAATATTTATTTATAAAATTTTTCAAATTGAAACTAAACTTTTTGGACGATCCTTTTTCAGTTCTTTTATTGTGATTAATTGTTTGCTGCGTGCAAAATTTTCTTACATTAAAAACTTTTTGTTTTGTTTACATACATTTTTTTCGACAGGATCGAGAGCTTCTCATTTTGGCTTGGTCACCCTATGCGTGATGGCGCCTTTAATATTGAGGTATAGCTCGTTATGGCATTTTATGGTAAATATAAAAGCGCTTTGCTTTATCTTTCATTATTCAGCAAGGGACTGGAATAGTTTGCACGCGTCTGTCTTTCCCTCCAAATACAATGTGGGTATTTTCAAGAGTAGAGTGAATAAGCATTTACTAAGTTTCCACTTAACATCAGGTGAGATCGTAGTCGAGCACTTGCTTAGAAAGAAAAAATATATTAATTTCTATTCAAAGTTTATTTGTGTGTACAAATAGTGATAGAAAATACAGTTCTTTTTTTCTTTCGTATTCGAGATACATTCTTAACAATAGCATGGTTACCCGCTGTGCACTTTGATGTCCGATGATAGGAACGGGGAAAGAGGAAATTAACTCACCAAAATGTAACCCACAAAATCTGTCGCAAACAACACAGCGCAGAATTTATTTATCAAATCGTGCAAAAAGAATTGTTCAATTTCACATACTGCCGCACGAAACATGTCCGTCATACGAAATATATTAAGCAATCTCACAGAATTACCATAAATGCTAATGTCTCATTTCCGTTACGCTGTTTGCCGTTACCATTTCGTTTTACATTCGGACTAGATTTTTCTTTTACAGTTATTACTTTACATCATACTATGTAGAAATGTTTTCAGTATTTTTCAACTAATCTATGTAGAATACATGCTATTTGCATAGGAAGCGGCGGTTGCGGAATAATAAATAAAAACGGTCATTCTAATAACTTGACATTTTACTTAATGATGGTGATACTTTTTGAAAAGATGAACGAGGTCATTTTCAAGGCGTCCTATTTTTTTCTTATATAGAAAAACAGACAATTTTTCTATATTATACCAACTTCAATGAAGGACAAGGTTCTCAATTCGTCCGTGTGAATTTTATAAAGCTGTTGCTTCCCATGTGGTCCCATTTAAATCAGGTCTAATTCTGACAGTGGCATTCATGAGAAAACCGTTTAAGTTATAAATTTTCATCAAATATGTGCGCCTCAAATAGACGAATAACTATATATAGGAGTGGAATAAGTTGCCGGCGTCAGTACTCCGTACAGTTTCCGTCCAAGTACGACGTGGGAGCCTTCAAGAGTAGAGTGAATAGGCACTTACTAAACTAGCACGTACCATTTTTCGACTATATCACCACTTAAGACCAGATAGGATCATGGTCAAGTGCTAGTTTACAGGCGTAAAAAAAAAATATTACGACAACCGATTTCAATGATTCATTTTTTATTGTACTTCAAGAGTAGTTTGGTGAGAGTTTGGTCAGGTTCTGACTAGTTCTGTTTCGTAATATTCCTACGATAAGTTTAACATTTGTAGTCGGTATTTGTTTCTCTCGTAAATATACTTGTTAAATAGGAAAAATGGAGCAGAAGAGCTTACTGGTCACCCCAGTTGCAAATCCGTTGCCGGCCTTTCAGGAAGGTATATTAAGGCCTTTTTTTTGTTGACGGGGAGGAAATCTTCTCAAAGATACCCCGCCTTCTGGGGGGAAGGCGGCGGTTATGTGGGGTTCTTACCTACTAAAACCTCCCCGGTGGCCCTTTTCTCGGAGCATGACCAAGTGCTCCGGGATCTCACGTGGAACGCACCAGAGCCCCTCTGCACTGTGCTCAAGGAGAGCACGTCCCGGGGAGGTTACTCCCTCCACCCCTGTGCCCTCGCAGCGCAAGGCAACATGGGCCACCCATTCTTCCCGGGTCCACTATGTTGGACGACGCAGGCCCCCACCCTTGTCGCCCAGTGAACCCGAGGCCCCTTTTAGTCGCCTTGTACGACAGGCAGGGGATACCGTAGTCTTATTCTTGAGAGCCCAGAACTACAGGGCTGAAGGTATATTAGGGCCTAAACCAACACAAACATCACGTGCGGTATGTTGTTTATCTTCACCGTAGAGCGCGTGCTAAATCAAAACAAAATTTCCGTAAAAAATTTAATTGTAGTCGGCTTCAGGATTCGAACTCGGGTTGCTAACGTACTACGCAACTTAGGGCGACAGCCCTCGCACTAAGCTACCATGACTCGTGTTAGGATAACTGTAAATAGACTCCGGTCAGCAATATTACGAAAGTTTCAAGCACCGTATCCATGCGGCGCACAAAGGGCAAGATATCCGGCACAAAGTTGCATGTTGGCTTTCACAAATTATATTTGACACGTGCGAACTGAAGTGATCTCTGAATATTGAGGATCTCAGCGAGCAGCCGGTACGTGACTTCGGAGCATTTTACCCCTATACAATTTATTTAAGTAGTCATTCTGTGTCAGCCTTGTAAATAGTTGCTGACAAAGTTGCCCTTTTCAAACTACGCTTCAGATGCTTTAAACTAAAAAACCAAATTTAAAAGTGACTAATAAATAATACTTTATTTTGCTTACGGCGTTAACCTTTTTTTTTTTTGACGGGGAGGAAATCTTCAGAAAGATACCCCGCCTTCTGGGGAAGGCGGCGGTTATGTGGGATTCTTACCCACTAAAACCTCCCCGGTGGCCCTTTTCCTCGGTGCATGACGAGGGGCTCCGGGATCTCCAGTGGATCGCACTGTAGCCCCTCTGCACTGTGCTTAAGGAGAGCACGTCCCGAGGTTACTCCCTCCCCTGTGCCCTCGCAGTGCAAGGTGTCACGGGCCAGCCGATGTCGCCTTCTTCCCGGGTCCACTTTGGTGGATGACTCAGGCCCCCACCCTTGTCGCCCAGTGAACCTGAGGCCCCTTTAGTCGCCTTGTACGACAGGCAGGGGATACCGTAGTCTTATTCTTGAGAACCCAGATACAGATACCTTACACAGATATGAAAATAGCTCAGTTTTTCCTTTTATAGCCCACTTCGCAAAAGAAAGAGGTATTCAATTTGTCTGCATGTTTGTTTCCTCATTGATTCAGCCCAACTTCCTTGTTGTTGTGGACTACACCAAGGCAGTTGACAGGGTAAACCGACATTGATTAATCTTTTATTATTTGAAAGCTGATCTAATCCATGATAAAACCGTATGTCTTCAATTTGCATTATGTGCGCGTGAAGTGGACGAATAACTCAATCTATAAGCGATTTTGATGATTCATTTTTTTTGGAAAGAATGTACTTCAAGAGTAGTTTGATAAGAGTTTGGTAGAGTTCTGATTAATTCTTAATCGTAATATTCCTACGATAATTCGTAAATACAAAAGGTCGTCTGCGAGTAATAGCCTGTGAAGACGTTTTTGTTTTGCACGTACGTACAAATATTCTTTTTATTTATTTTTTACATCTACATGATCTAATTCCCCATCCCCATTCCACCGTCGGACTTCTAGTAGTAAAACTCATTAGTTGAATAACGAAGTGCGTCGTCCCGGCTTGAGAATGTTTGAAAGAAATTCTCCTCTCTTGCATACATGTTTTTTATTTGAGTTTTTATTGTTTTATTTGATTGTTATAATTTTATTGTTATGTATACAACATTATAAAAAGTCTTAAGAATTAAACTTCGTAGGCGAAAGTAAGTTAACAAGAGAAAAGAAATATTGATTTCCTTATTATTATAAATAGAAAAAAACAAGCGAATGTGTCTAATTTAAAAAGGCCCTTGCCGTAAAATAAAACAGAAGAGAGTAAATTAAATAAAGACTCTGCCGTGACTATGAATCATTGTTAGTGCCCTCAAATCTTGATACCTATCGCAATAGGGGTCAGCACCCCTCACAAACAGAGCTTGTGCGAGATGACCAAATTTACTTAGACACGAAAACTATAGGAGTTTCGCACTTTAGTACAGTCGAACACAGAAGCGTGTAACATTGAAATAAATAAATAAGTTGAATCAATTAATGATTTTTTTTGACGCGGAGGAATCTTCAACAAGATAAAAGAAGGTGGAGTTATGTGGGGTTCTTACTAAAACCTGATGGCCCTTTCCCAGTGCATTGTGAGGGGCTCCGGGATCTTCAGTGGATCGCACTGTAGCCCCTCTGCACTGTACTCACTGAGCACATCCCGGAGGGGGGAAGGTTAATCCCTTCTTCCTGTGCCCTCGCAGTGCAAGGTGTCATGGGCCAGCCGATGTCACCTTCTTCCCGGGTCCACTTCAACAGACAACAAAGGCACCCACCCTTGTCGCCCTGTGAACCCATGGGCCTTTTTAGTCGCCTTCTTCGACCGGCAGGGTATACCGTAGCCTTATTCTACGAGCCCAGAACTACAGGCCTGAACTAGTTATATATCTCAACCTTAGAGAATACCGGGATAAAAAAGAAGGATTTTATATTTCTGTATTTCGCATAATGAACAAAAGGAGCTATAACTCTCCTATCTCTCTTTTCCCTCTGTCCTCATTTTTTATATTTACGGTGGCATCCTTAAATCAAGTTATCAAGTCAATTTGTGTAAAAACTACGACAAACGGCAGTTGACAAGATAGTTTTCTTTTTCTGTGTAGTATATGGCAGTCCAACAAGATGTCCTATAGATAGTCAAGATAGATAGACTCGGGCTTTGTCTTCAAGGAGATTGTCTTGACATTGGTCCACCCCACGTGGCCTGATGCAGACTGGCTTTAGAAATCATTACTAAATTTCTCAGCATATTCTTCGACGTCTGGTGGCGTCAAATATAAAATCACAGGAAAGCATTCGGCCACTTAACTAAGTACCTGATTTTGTTCCCTTATAAATATAAAACGTTTTTGTACGCAACTGTACATTACGCTACTTCCACTTCGAGGGTACAGCAAACACTGCAGATGAATCATAAAAATCCCCAATAAGTTACGAGTGCTACGAATTTTATGGCTCCTCAGCAGATTGCCCATTGCTTTCGTATTTATTACGCGAATGGGCCAATAGAGATAATAAAATATAATAACATGACAAAAAACACGCCGTATATTTGTAAAGACAATGGAACTTAACATGTGCAGAGCTCATTAAAAAACGAAGTGCGTAATAAAATTAAACGTAATACCCGTTATATGCTACAGGTCCGGATTTCACTTCGATTTATGTTCTATTATTTAATTCAATTTGAACAATGAACAATAGAATTACATGCCAATTAAATTCAATGAACTTGTTATAGAAAATTATTATTCTACCAATATAAAACCGAAAAATATAGGTTCCAAGTGTCATCAAGTCATCAGCAAATTGAATAGACACGATGTATCTTATGATTTAAGTATCATGTCTATCCTCTCTTATCTATATTAGTATAGATTAACACAACGGGATATGAAACGAATACTCGTAGAAGCCTAACAATTTGATGTCCAACAATTTGACCACCACAAAAATACCTATTGGTTTCTAATCCCAAGCATCTCGGACTGTAGTTATTTACTTTCGTTTGTTCCGACGATTATGGCAGATGTATGGTTGTGACTGAAGCGAAAGAGGTGTCCCAGGATTATACTAATTGGAAGCTCGAGATCTCTGCCTACCCCGTGGGTTATGGGGTATTTTTTGTATTTGTGTTATCAGTTTTTTTGTTTTATATACCTAGGATAGACCTGATATAGTATACGATCCCGAGTTCGGATTTCAATCAACTTGTACCAATGAATTGAGTTTTTATGGTTTTTCAGTTCAAAACAAAATTTGTTTTTATGATTTAATTTAAGCAGATGGCTTAAAATTTGTGCCCGGTTCATGGCGACAGGTTTATCAAATATGAGACTTTATAATCGTGACGAGACGTGCTTTTTGGTTTTTTAACCTAACTTTTAAACTTCACCAACTTATGTTTTGTCATTGGTATTAACGCAATGGCGACAAACGCACTTCTTGTCACATTATTTAGCAAATATAACAAACAAAAAAAAGTGTGCCGTATTACTTTCATGTGTAAATATAAGATCACGTATTAAAAATAAACGAGGTATGTTAAATTTGCCATTTCTGTGTAACATACGTACGCCAGAAATATGTCAAAAACAATTTTATCTGTCATTGCGAACACATTCCTGCGACGTACACATTAAGCGGAATTGCTAATAAAATTTGCCAGGCGTTAAAAATCCCATACGTCTGCTTAAAATTACAACAGAAAACACGCTTGAATTTATATAGAAATTTTTTGACAAAATCATAATAAACAACGCAAACAACTGATTGATTAAATTACACGACTACGTGTCGCATTTATTTATTATTTTCCGCTTGAGTACGGGCGCGATGTAAAATTGTCGCTGTTTACCCTTTTTCACACTGTGACAAATAGCAGTGTCGAAGCTAAGCTTAATGGGATTTACATATATACGGTAAATCCTGACGACAAAGCCTTTTACGCAAACATTAGCACGATTTAAATGAGAAATCTACGTAACACATACTTTGTGTATATGTAGACTATACAATTCCGGTGGTTTTGTTTGCGCCCTTTAGAAAGCGGTAAGCCTCAGTAATGCCGGCGAAACGTCGAGCTGTGTAAAGGGTACAGGATAGCTTAATGCCAATAAAACGTGCGACGAATAATAATTTAAAAGAAGAAGCAACTTTATTTTGAGTGAAAACAATTTTAGGCACATTGTCTTGTTAAATAAGTTCAAGACCTTTTTTATAATAAACAAAATTGATTGTAAAAAAACTTAAATGAATCAAGCCCAGTTAATAACAACAGAGATCGTATGATCTTGTATTTCGAATCCCACCCGGCTACCTATGACTTTCCGTATTTCTGTTTCTTAACGAATCAAAAACCCCATGCTAAAGTATCCACCGACCTGCCTCGGACGCCCTCGAATCTAATGCGTACGAGTAACATAGTAACCATCCAAGACAAGATTACTCCCCACCGGAGGAACCCTTGTGTCAATTTCCTTCAATAGAGGTCCACGTTAAGCGATCTTAAGAGCTATACCAGGTGGCAATCTGGTGAAACAGTCAAAGTCAACTTCTCTGACTAATCTGTATAGCTTCGTCAAAAAAAAGTGTGAATGTGCGCCCGGGGTATGAGGATGGGCTCATCACCACATATAATAATGCGAACAACCCTTGCGCGATATAAATATTTTTTGGGAAAGCTCCACTCCTTGCATAGGATTAGGAGCGTTGCTAGAGTTTCTTCGGCCGCTTTTTCTCCCAGCGCCAACGCTTCCCGAAGTGGCATATAAGTTAGTTTAGCTTAGATTGGTGATTGGTGGAGATCCTGGCGTATTTCGGACACACATTGCGCAGAGACGACGAAAGTCTGGATAAACTGATCGTAGTTGGGAACCCCGCAGGAAAAAGTTCTCGCGGCCGTTCACCAACAAGGTGGTCCGATCAGGTAAAAGACTCGTCGTCCTCCAAATTTTACAGTGCTGTAAGAGACGCACTGGACAGAAGCCGGTGGAAGCAAATCATCCGCTCCAGGCACCTGATGGTGACCACGATCCTCAGACATGAGGGACCGACACTAGAGAGAGAGAGAGCTTAGATTGTCCCAATAGTTTTTATTAATAAAATAACTACCGACCGAGTCGTGGTTCGGCCCTCTCGGGCGCCCTGGGGTCGGAATGCTTACGCGTAACATAGTAACCATCCAAGACAAGATTACTCCCCACCGGAGGAACCCTTGTGTCGAGTTACTAGCGATAGAGGTTCAGGCTAAGCGACCTAAGAGCTATGCCACCTCTCAATCCGGTAAAGCAGTCAAGGCCAGCTTCTCTGGCCAATCTGTGTAGTTCGTCATTAAAAAAAAGCCGTCGTCGTCACGTGTTGTAGTAAACATTTTTTGCAAATTTTTTAAAAATAGTTTTAATGTTTTTGTTATTTATTGTTTTGTTAAGGGGAGGCACTCACAATTAGATTGATTCACAGTGATTTGAGACGGTCTCGAAATACTATCGAAACGTCAGCTTAAAGACAGTGAAAATGAAACTGCAACGTGGCATGAGCAAAATTCGTGGCATTATATTCCTGTAATATCAGTGTAGTCGCATGTAATATATCCGTAGATAGCTCTGCGTTGAGTCTGTAATGAAATGCTGGTCCTGCGTGTCGCCCCCTCGACTACGGCTGCGGAATACTGATACCGCTGGATATTCGGGGATGCGTCTCCTTAGGGGTTGCTCCACCGTCTGGTTGTCAACAAAAAATCTATACTTTTTACACAATGAGGAAATTCCTTTACGTTATGGAAAAAATGTTCATGCAATTTTCTTCATCCACTTCTATTGTACGGCGGATTTTATTTCTCTGTATGTATTAGTGAGATAAAGGATTTCAAAGTTTATGATACATAAGATTGGTGCGTATATTTAAATAAATAAATAAGCTTTCACGTCCATTTAATCCTAGCAGGGTAGACAGAGATAACTTTTTATTTTTCGGTACATTATTTGACCTCATTTGTTAGTGCTCAACAGCATCAGGTAGTGATTTTTTATACACAAAGAACTGGTTAGCCACTACTACTTACCTATATTTTGGTATAACTTCCTCAATCTTTAATCAAATACTTTTAAAATGTATCTGGGATAGTCAGAGATAGCAATTACTAACCACTTTTCATCAGCCCTAATTGTAACAGCTTTACAGTTACCGTTACAGTCTAAGTATATATAAACATATGTCCCACTGTTTGGCACAAGGCCTTTTCTATTAAGAGAGTATAAGAGCATACGCGTATACCACCACGCGGCCCTAGTGCGGATTGGCAAATTTCACGTACCCTAGAAAAAAATGTTGAAAAATTGACATGTAGGTTTCGTCACGATGTTTTCCTTCCCCGTCTAGCGCGTGGTAAATCAGCACATAAGAAAGCAACAGCAAATTTATTGGTGCCGTATGCAACTTGGGCAACCGCCCGGACACTGAGCTACCACGGCTCCTACTGAGCTAACAGCCTTAGAAAGATTACGAATTATTGCGATGGGACCGTATTTACAATTGGTTCGACAATAAATAATTAATTTTAATGATACTTAAGAAAGTCCGACGCATCAATTGATAAATAAAGACAAAAAAGAAGTAACCAGTACAACGATAGATATTTATTGTCGTTTCCAGAAAAATCTCATTGGAGGAAGACAATGATTTAAATAAATGTAAGACTTATTATTAATTCCGAAGCGGAATTAGCTAACGAACTGAATCGCTCCAATTAAACGTTTTAGAAACAGTTGAAATTAATTAGCACAAAGGAATTGACGATAAATTTCGAAAATCCCGATGTTTAAATCGAAGCGGGCTCGAAATTCCTCATCTGCGCGATTATCTGTAATTAAACTCTCCTACAGTGGGATATTGTTTCATCCGCGATATTTTCTGGTTACGACCGCTGACATAATTTATGATGGGGTCCCTATGTCGGGTGGGCTTGTAAAAATTATTATACATTTCTACTGAAATAAGCAATGAATAATGAACTTTCATGTTTACGAGAAAATACTAATGCATATACTGCATTTATTATTATTATTATTACTTTTAATCGTTTCACCTTGTTGGTTAACCCTTTAAATCGCTTTGTTTATTCACTTTAAGTTTGCTTAAAAGTTAAAGTTACAGACCCACTGTTGGACGCGGGCCTCCTCTGTAAAGAGAGTATAAGGGCATAGTTATATATAGGCATTTTGGAGAGTGTGCTCAGGAACTACATGATCTAATTCCCCCATCCCCTTTCCACCATCGGACTTCTAGACGCACTGCGAGATTTCATCCTTTTGTTGTGAACATCCCTCAAACCCGAACGAAGCGATTTGCTTCGTCTTTCATTCTTCGTACAGCAAAGGACTGGAATAGTTTGCCCGCGTCTGTCTTTCCTTCCGATTACAATGTGGGTATTTTCAAGAGTAGAGTGAATAGGCATTTACTAAGCTAGTGCGCCTTACCATCCAGGACTGCATTTCCACTTAACATCAGGTTGGATCGTAGTCAAGCACTTGGGTAGAAATTATAAAAAAAAAAGTCCGCCACGCGGCCCTAGTGCGGATTGGCAGAATCATAGAAAAATTTTCTTAGACATGTAGGTTTCTTCACGATGTTTTCCTTCACCGCCGAGCGCGTGGTAAAGTTTGCTTAATATGCCGTAACTTGCTTGGTCACACGTTGGTTACAGAATTAGGGTAGCTCTTATACCGAATACTACTTTACTGTGTAGAAACGGACTCCCTATATATTACTATTAGGCCGTGGTAGCTCAAGTCAACCCGAGTTCGATCTCCAATGGATTTGTTTGTTGCAATTTTACACGCTCAGCTGGGAACGAAACATCGTGTGGCAACTCTGGTTTCCGCAGTTGTTAGGTTACTAAGATATGTGTAGTCTGTCAATCCGCACTAGGGCCGCATATCGGTCTATGCCCTTTTACTTAAACACTCTTTACACAAAAGGCTTGTACCCAGGGTATAGATATAATTTTTTTTTAATTTTGGTCGGTTTCTCGTTATTTTTATGTTTTAAATGATACCCTGAAGAGCCCAATTACTGTATCTTCATATTATTGTATTATAATGGTTGTTCGCAGGGATGACTTTTAAGTAAAATAATAAAATAATAAATTTGAATATAATAATGAAATATAATTTAATAATATGAAAATACTACTTGGTTAAAACTACTTCTACGTTTTAATCAACAATAAAAACATTGGGAGTAAAAAAGCATATCTAATAGATAAAATTTTCTAAAATTTGTGCCACTAATCTGCACTTAAGTCGCGGGGCGGGTTATGTTTTAACTCTTTTTGCAGACAAAGCCTACGCCCAACTTACTTACATTTTACACCTTACTTTACACTTTACTTTAAACTTGACCTTACACTTTACATAAATGAATACATAGTAGTCACCAGTAGTTATAATTTGACGTACCATTCAGCAACGTAAATATCCATTGTAAGACTTCCAAAAATCGCAATAACGTCATACAAGATTTGTGAATATTACAACGAAACAAAAAAGATATAATAAAACGCATAAGGAATATTTATTATTTCGTGGTGAACGGGACTTTTATTGTGAGTCAGAGTTAGTGGCAAACGATTTAGGGCGGTTGTGAGATGTCCGCTATTTCCGATTTAACGCATCGCTTCACGCAGACTCAAGATTTATACAGTTTTTTGTCAATAAAAAAGATAGTGATGAAAAATTTATATATATACAAGAGGATTTATTTACGCTATATAAAATAATTATATACAAAAAAACATGATATAATCACAGACATACTTAAAATAATGCTAGAAACAAATCTAGGTCCATCATAAGATTAACTGGAAGAGATTTCTCTTAGCGATAAGACTGCCGCATGCAATTATGTCGTATTATATCAAAGATATGGATGAACAGAGCTTTCCTCGGAATATTTTTTGTAAGTTTTATGGTAATTATCATCCTCATAATCATCATCATCGGTCTGTATTAGCCCACTGCTAGACATAGTATCCTCTCTCCAAAAGTATGCCACCGAGCACGATCTTCATTCAGCTTCTGCCAGCCGTCCTGCGAAGATCGTTGCTCCTTAGGGCGTCCCATTCCGTGTTTGCCTCGCCGCGGTTTCCACTCAAGCACACGTTTCGCTCCTTACGAAAGAAATATTTACAATCTGTTGGTTAAATTACCAACAGATTGTAAATCTCATGTAAGTCCTATATTGAACTCACTCTTCGATCCCGTTAGTGATTCCTGACTTCAACCGGGTGACTGCTCCATCTTTTGTTTCAAATTTGTGATCTGTTTCTGCTGTATGTTTCTACCATTGTCTGTTGCAACCCAATACAACATATCATTATTGACTACTTTCAACATCACTAAGCAACCATATGACACGTATTTTTTAGTCTCACTAGCGTACCCAGCCTGCTTCGCCAGGCTAGATTTTGCTTTAATTTATTTAAACAATAAACTTACTACATTAAATATATAATTCAACTTTTTCAATATATTAAATTATTCATTTCTCTCCAAATTCATTCTCATCTCGAGCGAGTGAAGATCATTACCTACACCCATGTACATGCAATCTACTCCAATGTACTTCAATATGGTTCATAATGACATAAATATACACAACGCATGTTACAATACAAATTTTGATTATAAAACAATAGAATATCAACATATTAAACAAAAGCTGTATTTGACAGTTCAAAAAGAGGAGTGCTCCGATCGTCAGCAAACTCATGCTAATGCTAATGTCAATTAGCAGGCTCATGTTAATGTCAGAAATAAAAGTACGACGTATGGCTTGTTTTACAGGATGAAGAGTGCTCCTATCATACCCAACTTTACAGGATTACTCGCCAGGTCAATCTGAAGTTTCTCTGAAAGTTTCATTTAAATTGGTCCAGCCATTTCGGAGCCTATACAGAACAAACCCACACACTTTCTCTTTTATATATATAGATTTTCATAGAAATTGATTTTCTTCACGTCAAACTCATTGACTTACTGTATGTTGCTAAGCAACGCCATTTACTAAAATATATTTTGTACACTAAACCTGGATAAAACTACATTATCTAAAAATTAAACCTTTGTCCTGTGTGACAGGTCCTATCGTCAATTTCTTGTGAACTTTTCTTGAAAATTTCTGACCCGACCACGATAGTGAAGTCGACCTTTTGAAACGAAAGGTTTCCATACTACGTTTGCTTTACTATCAAGTAAACTGTATTTCAAAATTTTATTATCTTGAATATGCACTACAGGAAATTGGACGTACGCTTTCAAAGTAAAGACTAACATAACGTACGTCTATAAGCCTCTCAAATATAAGGATGTTTATAAAGAACAAACAAGTGTATGGTGTCTCGGAGTTCGCTATGAATTCTTTATGTAGCAAAGCCAGATCGGTAAGCGTGTTGTGGCGGCGAAATCCTCAGCTTTACAGTTCCCTTAGCAGCCATTTCAGTGAGCTTAGGATCAACATAAAATAAAATTGAAATACAACTCGGCATAACGCGGTGTTACACATAACCGTATTACTCCTGCGCCTTTATTTCTGATTTTTAAATTAGGCATATGATAATGACAAAAATAAAAAGAAACTGTGTCATATCACACATGTTATGGCCACATAACACATGCTTACGCGTAACATAGTAACCGCCCAAGCCGAGGTTACTCCTCACCGGGGACCCTTGTGTCGAGTTACTAGCGATAGAGGTTCAGGCTATGCCACCTCTCAATCCGGTGAAGCCTCTGGCCAATCTGTGTAGTTCGTCCTTAAAAACACTCATGTTATTTGACTACTGAATGTTTATTGTGATGAACGGTAAATTTCTAGAACTGGCCAGTTAACAATACAGTACTTGGATGACCGAGGCTTGCTAGGTATTTTTTTTGATACATAGATAGATGTCGAACTAATGCTATTTAGCATTTTCTTCCAGCTAACCTTTAGTGGTTAAGAGCAGGCGAAGGGTAGTGCCACTAAAAATAGCGTTATAAAACTATTATATAGATAATTTAATATATAATAATAATAAAATAATCATCTCTCTCTCTCTCTCTCTCTAATAGTAAGCGTTAAAAAATAGTTTTTTTTGGTCTTTCTTTCTTTTCGCTTAGTGAGAGCTTTTTCTTTTACAATAATGTTTACAATTTTGCGTCATTTCTGTAACAAAATTACAAAGCAAGAGCAAAGGAATATATTTTGAAAGATTCGCATGACTTTCTCCGGCATTCGGAGCAATAAAGTCGCGTATACAAAGTAACAATCTTGGGCGCGTCCCCTTTCATCTGGGAGGAGGGAATAAAAGAAACGACACGGTTTGTTGTCAATAACATCAGCAGGTGTCCCATAGGGATGGGGGGTCATTCAACCCTACATACGGCTCGTATTTAGTGCTTTATTACGTACTGTGGTTAAGGGTTACGTGTGGGTTGTTAGGTGATAAAAATTTCTATTCCGGGTTGAAGACATAAAGGTCTGTTGAATTATTTATTTTCGCCTGCAAATTCTTTTGCTATTAGATGTATAGCCCAAAAATTACAGCTGATATTATAAATGATTACATAAATGTGAACAATAGTGATTTGAAAGCGTTTTATTATACTTATAGAGTATAATAGTATATACTTATAGTATAATAAAAAAGTTTTCAAGTCCTTTTCACCTTCCAAGGCTTGGTATCGGTGGCGTAATAACATTCCCGATTGCTCTGGCAGAGTTTAAAAGAGGTTAGCCTTTAGTACGCTTAGTCAATATTTAAAACACAAATAACTGAAATAAGAGTATGACAATAATAACTTACATAATTCTCCTGGAGTTCTGCATTATGGCGACAACAAATAACCCAAAAGAACTTCGAGGTGTTTGCACTACTATCTTCCCGGAACAGAACCATACACATTAAGGGCACAAACACAACTATTACAAGTTCTGTCGAGAACGCCTACTTATTCGCTCTAGCGTGCAATCTTACTCCTAAATAGACATTGATTAGATCATGGACAGAGACAAAACCATAGACAAAGCTACGGGCAAATTCAGTCTCTTTAACTGATTACTATACCGAGATGTCATATATATTATTTTTATACCCTACTTTACGGTATTTAATAATTGTTTGACGTTCGAATACCGTCTATGCGCCGACGTACACTTTATCAGTTTTACTTATTAGATATACTAAGGAAAAAAACCGTAAAAGCAACGCCATCAAAACTAATGGATAAATGTGGCCATACCGTAAAGGAAGAAGGTCGGGGCTCTCTCGAGACGTGGGGAATTTGCGGAACTGACCGGGCCCCGAAACTTTGATAAATATTTTATACGTATGTAATATGGGGCATCCTTTGTAATGTACTTTTTATGGAGTATCACTTTATGCTCAGTTTCCTTTAATATTCAGTTTGATAATAGAACAATAAATATCGTTAAAAAAAACAGGGAATACTGTTTACATTTTCGTATAATTTTTATGAAAGTTGTTTTGTTGATTCTTTATTTACGTTATGACAAGTATATTCGAGAATAAAAATAAAAACAAACTTCAAATCAGACGTTAAACATTATTACGCGCGGATGCCCTCTTTGTATTTTCGAGTTATCGTAGGAATATTACGAAATAGAATTGATCAGAACCGAGAAAGTTAAACAAACTGTCATCAAACTAACCTTAAAGTATTTAGTCCTTATCAATAAAAAATTAATCATCGAAATCGATGGGCGTGATATTAAGTTCTTCGTCCATTTGACGCGCACATACTTAATGCATATTTAAGACTTACATAGTTTTCTCATGGTTACGATTGTCAGAATTGTTCCAAATTGAAATGGTACCGCAAGAAGACATCAGCTTCGAAATAATAAAAGATTCATATAATCAGTTCACTCAGTCGAAAGTTATCAGGTAACAAATATAAAAAAAAAAACATACAGACCTATTGAGAACCTCCTCATTTTTAAAGTAGGTTGAAAACAATAAAAATAATCACGTCCGTCACCCGCACGGGGTATGCAGAAATCACGGACTTTCTCTTGACCCGACATATCTCTTACGCTTCATTCATATCCATACATCTGTGCATACATAATCACCGGTTATGGGTTCCAGTTACCGAGTAAGAGTCGTGGTAGCTCACTGTCCAGGCGATCCCCTCAAGTTGCATAGTACGCTAGCAACCCAAGTTCGATCCTCTGTGCTGGCACCAATAAATTTACTGTTGCTATTTTATGTGCTGATTTACCACGTGCTCGGCGGTGAATGAAAACATCATGAGGAGAAAACCTACATGTCCTAGAAAACTTTTTCTACGACATGTGAAGTCAATACCCACTATATAGAGCCGCGTGGCGGACTATGCCATTATACTCTCTTAACGGAGAAGGTCTATGCCCAGCAGTGGGACATGAATGAACATATGAAGGCTGTACACTTACCGAGTAAGTAATTAAGGAGTATTCTATAGTACTAATAATAGAAGCGGCTTCCGGTTATCCAAACATATAAGTCCGAATATGAAATCTAAAGAGATTATCTTTTTCTGTGTCAATTCCGGAGATAGGAAGCTTTTTAATTAGTCATAAAATATTTTATTATTGACATTATTTAAGTAATTAACTAGATAACAAACAATCAATTAGATTACGTTTCACATATTTTACAAAGGGACAGTATTGCGTACGACATTACGGTATACACTTGCTACTAATAGCTCTAATACGGGAATGTTGGATATTAAACTGCTTGCCTTTACTTAATAACTTGTTCTGTAAGTTTCAGATTTCTGCGCAATTTCTTTCGTCTATAATAGACTTGTGATATCATTAGGTAAGACAAATTAAAGTTTTCCCAACAACTCGGAACAGGTCTCAAAGATGAAACAGGTCCGGGACTGCATCAGATAATTAATTGAAACGTATTTGGTTCATGGTTAATAATTAAATTTTACATTAGTTACAAAAGTAAAAATCGCAAAAAAAAAATTTTTGAAGTAAAACCTCTTCACGCACGCTTGACGTGAACGTTACGAAAAGTGTGATTCGGCAAGCGGAATGGAAGTTGATACGGAGATATAAATTAGCGAAATAGAAAGACAAAGAGATACTTTTGGAATATTACTGTAGGGGACAGAGAGTGGTGCAAGCACACATTTTTTTCTTTCAGAGTCAATGCCGTTTGATTAATGTAATTATATACGTGTATATATTATGCATATATATACATACATACATATAGATGGGGCTTGTTTTTTTTATTATGTATCTATTTAGTTAATTGGTAGTCACCAAGCTACCCATTACAACAAAATACGAGTATATCACCGCGCTTAAATATTTAACGAAGCTTATATTTATGACTCTAAGGCTTCGATATCTTAAATTCACAACAACATCGATATATATGTCATAAGCTTAATGAATAGCGTATGGTATTGGCGATCTCTACCTACCAGAAATTATTATTCAATGAGATTAAAATAGAAAATAATTGCCGTTATTTTAATTTTAAACAGAAAGTATAAAAGTTCATTCATTCCAATTCCAATTGTCATTCGAACCCTATCTTTATTTTCAGTAATGACTATTGGCTTTGTCACAAAAATCCTCTATATAATTAATTAAGTGACAACAATAGGACGGGCGGGCCTACGGGTTGATTTTGGGGCGTCTGTCAGGGGTCATTTCGATATTGGTAGTACCCATGTTTGTTTTGTTTGACCCATCGCGAACATTTACGTTACGATATATAACATGCACGTACAATAGTAATCAGAATAGAAATATGTTAGCAACAGTTAGTTCTACTATATGCCAATTTAGTTGTAATTCGTAAATAAATATTATAATCTGTAAAGTATACTTATGAATAAGAAGAAGGACTATCAGAAAAAAGGCGCGGGGACTCATGGGGGGGATTTAACTTACATTTTCATCTTAGACGTAAGAAATAAGTGTGTGTTTTAAAAAAGACTTAGCTTAAAGGTCTTGTTACCAAGCCATCAAATATTCAACAACAACAAATAAGAAGAAGTTTATGGACTCAAGTCCGATCAAGTCCGTTGAAGTCGAAAGTCTTCGACTAGTGTGTGTTACCAGTGATGACATACGGATCAGAAACGTGGTCTCTCACTATGGGCCTCATAAGCAAGCTCAAAGTCGCACAACGAGCTATGGAGAGGGCCATGCTCGGAGTATCTCTACGAGATCAAATCAGGAATGAGGAGATCCGTAGACGAACGAAGGTAACCGACATAGCTCGCCGGATAAGCAAGTTGAAGTGGCAATGGGCAGGGCACATATCGCGTAGAACAGATGGCCGATGGGGCCGAAAAGTTCTCGATTGGAGACCACGGACCAGCAAGCGCAGTGTGGGACGTCCACGCGCAAGGTGGTCTGACGACCTCATAAAGGTCTCAGGGCGCAGCTGGATGCGGGCCGCTTACAACCGGTCCCTTTGGAAATCGTTGGGGGAGGCCTATGTCCAGCAGTGGATGTTTTACGGCTGAAATGATGATGATGATGAATGATAATGGACTCATTGATTTAGTACCAATACTAGAAATTTAGAAGAAGAGGACTCTCTGTAGACGATCAGTGCTCAGTTTAGAATAATTAGTTAAAAAGCCTTTAAAACCATTGAAAATTTTAGGTCTATGTATTTATATATATAGCCCGAGTAAAAGAGGAGGGTAACTAATTAACCATTCACTGTAAATATCGATATACCCACATTCTATACAACATGTAGTGAGAAGATAGATTCGTCGCGGCTGACGCTTGAGGGATTAGCCGCGACGCAAAAATAGTTATTCCTAAAAAATCCGTTCCAAAACGGCACCCAAGATCAGGGGAGCAGTCGCCCCCTGCGCTGATAACCCTGGTAATGGGGTAACACCCCGAGGCCCGTACCTGCGAGGTTCCCGTGAACCTTGTAGATGACTCGACACACACACACACACACACAACATGTAGTAATAATGTTAATAATTATCAATCTATCGTTATTAAACGTTCAGTTTTTTTGTGTATTCCGTTGCTATATTATATATCTCGATACATCTATCTACCCCGTTATATATAACTATATAATAATAATATGAATCTCATTGAAAGAACATATTATTGCTTCTACGGAACCCGACGGTGAAGGTAGAATGGCGGAGAATGGCTTGTGGCATTCAATCCACCTTTTGTGCGCAAATAAAAAATATATAATACATTAATTTCAGTAATTCATTAGCTTGCGTAAAATAACGACATTAGTAAAATTACGTATTTCGTTCATTGTCTAAAAACGGTTGTAAATAAAGCTAATATTGTTATACAACAACAGCGGGCGATAAATAAAGTTAATAAAAAAAAGACGTCGTACAATAGAATGAGCAATGGTACAAAGAATATTTTCTACGTGGTTTTCTTAGATGGAAATTTCCTAGGGAGACGATATCTGTCCCCGTAACAAATCATGCCATTGTCCTAAGCGAAACCCTCGCCGTGGAGAGATTTTTCCACTCCATAAAATTAAACATTGCTACAGGAAGATGAATGTTAAGTACCGAAACATCATCCATTTTTGTTTGAGCACAAAACTCAATTTTGTACCTTTCTTGTAATTTTATGATGTTTTCGTGTAGCATTTTCTTTTATTTCAAATTACATCAAAGTAGAACAGTTACTTTGACATAATTTCACGTAAGTTTTTTTTTACATTTATAAATGCAAACCTAATGCTGACTAAGGATTAGTGGAGGTCTTAAATGTAATTGTAAAGCATTTGAAATTGGTTGTCAATCTTATTTCTCCTCTATAATTCAAGTCTGTCTTTTAAACACAAATTCTAACCACCCTAGAAATCACGGACATCTACTAAGTACAATACATTACATATTCATTCTACCGTAACTACTCACTCAATCTGATCGATAACCCCAAACACCGCTATAAACAAATCCAATAATTTTTTTTATGACGAACTACACAGATTGGCCAGAGAAGCTGGCCTTGACTGCTTCACCTGATTGAGAGATGGTATAGCTCTTAGTCGCTTAGCCTGAATCGCTATCGCTAGTAACTAGACACAAATCTCCCCCGGTAAGGGTAAACTCGGCTTGACGGTTACTATGATCCGAGGGCGCCTGAGAGGGATGACTCGGTCGGTTGCTATTTCACGGATAACAAGTCCATTAAGATCACCATGCGGTCCTGGTGGTCTTATACATGGTCAAGATCCTCACTGGTCTCGATTCGACATACAACATACATTTTCTTTTTCACTATTTAGAGGACCTGTTTAGCTCGGTGAAGAACAGATAGCTATTGCTGTCTCTGCCTTACCCGTTAAGATTAAAAGGATGTAACAGCTTATTCTAAATGTTTATTCTAAATTCAAAATACATCAACACAGTAAAACAATATATTAATCAATCAACTAAACTCTTGCATAATATTAAAAACTGTAGCGCCTTCACTTTTCATAGCAGCAACAAAGTATAAATAAGCATAACAACAGTGTTGTTTTCCATTAGACAAATACAAAAGACAAAACTATTACTTCCCTCTAGTCATGACAACAACCTTTAATGCACATAAAGTGTCTTTCCAACTGTGAACACAGGAGAATTCTGTGTTACATTACCTTGTAAATTTAGTTTACTTCAGTAATGTGAGTGCATACTCGGTAAACGTGCGCGTCGAGTTAGAATACAGGCTGTGTATAATAAAGTGTGCCTTCCCCTCCGGACTCAGCTGTGTGGCCGAGTTGGGAGTAGATGTTGCTATTTACGTGAAGCCCTAACAGTCGCCAATGGCCTCGTAGATTGTGTGTCTATCGTTGAAAGCTTCAAAGTAGTATTACACCTGAATTAAGGGACTTTAGGGCGTACGAATTATGCCTGAGTCTGTACGTATTGATTTTAAAGAGACGACAAGAAAATGATTGTAATCGAGTTATACTGGTTAAGTGAAAGTAAACTTTATGAGGACCAAATATCCTAAGGATTTAGGATGTTAGAATGGTCTGCGAAACTTTAAAGGTCATAAGTTCAAACCCACCTTTCCACTATTTACAAAATGTTGCAAAAGTAAGAGATTACACCATTGAAGTATCGATACTAAATGAAGTAATAAATATTAAAAATGAATTCTGACATCTTTTTAAGCCTAGCGCAGTTAGAGAGGTGGACTATTGTATATTGGTAATATACTATATGAAAAACATCGAAGAGTGCATTTCCATTTAACAATGACTGAACCAATTGTAAACGAAATGAAGGAACATTGGTATTATAGTTATCGATTTTTACTAGAATTTTAGTTTATTGGTGCCACTACGCTTTACCACTAGCACGCAAATCGTGTGTCAGTATTTGATGTATTTGGTAAAAAAAGCGTTGTTAATTTATATGACTGTAATAGATTGGTTTGGTAATGAAATCTCACTGGCAATTAGCAGACTGGGAAGTTAGATCGTAATCAAACTTGCTTAGAATGTCTAAAAAGGTGCGCTAGGACTATACAGACTCTTCAATATGACAATTTGGGAATACGCAGTGTTTCTAGATATTTATAGTAACGAGATGCTCCTAACTAACTAACCTCTAGGTCAAAGGGCGTCAAAGCTTTTATCTTTAAAACAAGCTTCTTTGATCATCTTAGTTTTGTTATCGATACTGGCTGTTATTTATTTACTGGTAAATTAATTAGTCGAAATTCAAAATAATTATACTTTGAATTTGGTATTTGGATTGGTGTTCTATTTCAATATAAGTCGAAAAAGATAATTAAGGCTGAAGTAATTGGAGGATGGAGGCTCGAAAATATTCAATTACTTCAGGCTGTTATTAAAAGGATCTGTCGTTAAATAAAACTATATCGTCCTGTTTCAATTAACGCTATAATTTATGAAATATTTCCTAGAATGTTATATTTTAATGCAATTGGTGTAGAATAATTTTTAGGTTGACCGAAGTTCGTAACTTTCCCCCGGGACGTGCTCTCCTTGAGCACAGTGCAGAGGGGCTCCGGTGCGTTCCACTGGAGATCCCGGAGCCCCTCGTCATGCACCGGGGAGGTTTTAGTGGGTAACAACCCCACATAACCGCCGCCTTCACCCCAGAAGGAGGGGTATGTTTCTGAAGATTTACTCCCCGTAAAAAAAAAAAAAAGTTTAGGTTCAGGCTGAGCGACCTAAGAGCTATACCACCTGTCAATCTAGTGAAGCAGTCAAGGCCAGCTTCGCAGGTCAATCTGTATAGTTCGTCAAGAAAAAGAAAAAAAATCAGTTCCTAAATATTATATAAGTTACTTTTGATAAAAAAGCCTAATTGATTTCCTAATCCTATTTCGAATTCGGTTAATGAACGTAAATACAATGCTTGTATTAGTAGTAACAAACGATTGCTCAAATCTTTCTTATATAATATCCTAAGAGATGCAGCATCTCTTCGTAATGTGGATAGCGGATTAATGGTCTAAACTGTACTACACTTTAATAACACGTCGTAGTGACACATCAGTGGAACAAAAAAAACAAATAGATTTACAGAGTTCATGCAAAAAAAATAGATTTATATTTCTATATATCTTAATGTCGTCGTCGTAATTGTCGATGCGATGTATTGTACAAATTAAATAGCCCAAAAAAAACTGCAGCATGTATTATAAAATTTATAATTTATAATCTGTGGTTTTTGGTTATCGGACGAAATATATCGATTTTAGATGATTTGATAATATCAGATTTTATGTAATATCGATATATATCGTGCACTCCTAGGATTATTCCTAGATGTTGTATTGGCTGGCGTAGTACGTTAGATAACGACTCCAAAGGGTGTTATAATTAAATTATAAACTTTCGGCGGCGGGTTCCTCTCGCAGGAGGGTCAACTTGCGCTCTAAGTAAATGCCGCGTCGTAAAACTTTATTACGTGCCAAATAAAGGGGTTATAAACTTTTACATTTGTATTGAACGCGGTGAGATTGTAAAGAACTTTACAGAAATTAAACTACAGTTTAAATACAACACAATTTGCTTTCGGATAAAATCATAGTTTACTTGGGAAGCAAACAACTGATCTACTACTATCTAAATAAAACTACTTTTACCGGATTTTAACGTGTTTTATTTTAAATTTTTGAGATTAAATATGGCCATACAATATTTATTTTTAATATAGCTTTAAGCTGGCAACAATTTTGATTTTATATTTATTTATATTTTATATGTTACAAAGTATTTACCATTACAATTTGAAGGAATATAAAGAGAACAGTTTCAATCACATCTTCAGGAGCGAGTTGAATATAGAGTTAGAAGAGCAGAGAATCTGGAGGTAATTTAATTTTTGAACTACGTTTACGAGATTTACACTAGCATTTTTTCAGTCGGTAAGATCGAAAGTTATTATTCGTGTTTCATCATTATGTAAATTACTCCTCACCGGGGGGACCCTTGTGTCGAGTTACTAGCAATAGAGGTTCAGGCTAAGCGACCTAAGAGCTGTACCACCTCTCAATCCGGTGAAGCAGTCAAGGCCAGCGTCTCTGGCCAATCTGTGTAGTTCGTCATTAAAAAAAATCATTATGTAATTCTTATCTAAGTATAATATACCAAAAAACATGATGTACATAAAAAAATAACGAGCAAATCTCGGTCAAATGGCAGGTATCATCGGTCTTAGGCCAATGGCGTAAATATGGCGCCAATAAGGTCATGGGCTCGAACCCACCCTTTGACTAATTTTATTTGGTAAGGTTAACAGGAATATTAATAATAATTGTAAAAAAATATTGTTAGCGTTTTTTTTTAAATAGAATCTTTGAGCTCGAAACAATTGTATGAACGACATGTTTTTATTCCCTTATTAATACATCAAAACCATTCAAATAAAATGCTCATTAAGTCACCTCAATGTATTATGTTAGCAGGTAATGTAATTCAATTCCACTGGAGTCGTCCAAACCGTGCCTCGAGCTAAATAGTTGAATGTTTCTGTACGTGATCCCATCTAGTGACGTCCCAGAGGTTTCTCTTTTTCTTCGTTTATTTCACTTTTATTCCGACACGACGTCTCGATTTTTATTGCTCGCATTATTCAGACGTAATACCTCAGGGTTGAAGATTCATTACTTCATGTAAGGTGGACGGTATTTCTGATTTGTAGGGAATGATGTAATGGAATTTATATTTCTGTGTTCGATAAGTAACTAACAAACATTGAAAGACTAATGTATTAATAGTAGATTTTGCGTTGGTTTGATTTTCGAATCCCTGCCGGGAGTAAGTTTATGTTTCTCGCTTTCATGCAGTTATTATTAATGAACTCCGTTCGAAAACTTATTAATCTTTTAAATTTTAATATATATTTAACTGTCTTCTATTTATGTATTCATTTATTTGTTTTTTATTTGTTTACTTAATAAAAATAGTACAAAAAGGCGGATTTAATACTAAAAAGGCATTCTCTGCCAGGTTACCTTAGGCTCCATTTATCGCGGTCAGCCCTGTAGTTCTGGGCTCTCAAGAATAAGACTACGGTATCTCCTGCCTGTCGTAGAAGGCGACTAAAAGGGGCCTCGGGTTCACTGGGCGATAAGGGTGGGAGCCTTTGTCGTCCGCTAAGGTGAACCCCGGGAAGAAGGCGACATCGGCTGGCCCGTGTAGCCTTGCACTGCGAGGGCACAGGGGGGGAGGGAGTAACCTCCCCCCGGGACGTGCTCTCCTTGAGCACAGTGCAGAGGGGCTCCGGTGCGTTCCACTGGAGATCCCGGAGCCCCTCGTCATGCACCGAGGAAAGGGCCACCGGGGAGGTTTTAGTGGGTAAAAACCCCACATAACCGCCGCCTTCCCCCCAGAAGGCGGGTTATCTTTTTGAAGATTTCCTCCCCGTCCACAAAAAAAAAAGCTATATGGCCTCCCTTCTCTGTTAACAGTATAAAGGCGTAGTCCGCGTCTCTAGTGCTGATTGGCAGACTTCACATGTCTTAGGAAATTTTCTAAGACATGTAGGTTTCCTATGAATGTTTAGAAAGTTTAATGAGAAGCTGAAAAAACTTGCCTACGGACTTCGACTGTTGACACTATTTACACTGAAGGATTTTGAGAGGAACACAAGTATACTACAAAACGTACGTAGTATGTAACAAAACGTCAAGGTTTAAAACCTATCTGACAACCCAAGAATACCTGGAAAAAGGCTCCATTTATCGCGCACATACTTAAGACATATGGGTTTCTCATGGATGGTTAAAATTGTCAGAACTGGACTATTTACTCAGTTCTGAGAATTATGTTTCATTTTTCAAACGGGACCACATGGAAGACACCAGCTTCATCAGCGACATCAGAATCATTAAAATCGGTTCACCCAGCCAAAGCTATGACACACATAGATTTTTTTGAAGTCAGTTGAAAAAGAAAAATAAATTATGAAAACATTACATATAATTCAGTAGTAACTCGTATTACTTATAATCAAAAATATAAAAATATGTGCTGGCAAGTTATTTAGGTAACATTTGTCTAAGTATCGACAACCCCAATATTGGCTTCTGCATCCCGACCAAAATTAAACAAAGAAGTACACGAGGCAGCTTCGAAACTGTTTCACAAACAACATCTGCCGCTGGCAATATTCGAGCATTAGGTGAGATTTGTTCGTGGCAGCGATCCCGTCAATCGCTTGACCATCTGCGACGAATTCGAGGGTAACCAATCGGTTGTTCTCGGTTACACCGATTTTCACGTTTTCCTATCTAACGATGACTCTATCAAGCGTCAATGGTACTCTAATGATTGTTATTTTTCAATTTAAATAACGTTCAATTTTACCTCCGTTATATATTTTTACAAGTTATATCGACAATTATTAAGATCAAAATTGAACCGTAACTAAATCCATAACATTAGTTCTATTTGAAAGTGTACATTTTGCGTAAATACACTTTTTTTAAAGGAAGCTAGCAATATCTCTTTTTTTTATAAATATTACTAACATTCTTGTTAATCATTCCAGCTTAGCTTAAGCTTGTGCTAGGAGACGGTTCACGTCAATAGTCGAATGGTGGCTTCGAACCCACGACCTTACGATTCGCAGACCGCACCCTAAGGCTATTGAGACCAAGTCATTAGGCTATTGAAGCTTCTGTGTCTATATATATATATATATATAACATTATTATGAAAACCAATTAAAACCAAATGTCGCAAATAAAAGAGCAATTAAACAGCGCACCGCAAAAAAGTATGATTGAATTTATAAGTTGACCACATAAGTTATATAACAAACTTTAGTTCATAATAAACTCGTTCGGAGTTAGGTACAACATCTCCCTAATACAGGCTATGTATTAGTCTAGCTTTATACCCCTCACCGGGGGGACCCTTGTGTCGAGTTACTAGCAATAGAGGTTCAGGCTAAGCGACCTAAGAGCTATGCCACCTCTCAATCCGGTGAAGCAGTCAAGGCCAGCTTCTCTGGCCAATCTATGTAGTTCATCATAAAAAAAAAATAGTCTAGCAGGGAGATGTGTACCGAAGGACGAAACGAAGTAAGAAAATGTTTATGGAATATGATATATAATATGTATCATAATATATGATAATATGTATCAAATATTATTGTGTATGTGCATGTCGGTATATAAAATTTCTTGAAGTTTAGCAGGGACGGTAATCTTAGTACATTAAATACAAATGTCAAAATTATGGAAAACTTACCTAGTCTTGAATGTACTTAAACATTTAGATGAATAAATATTACATACATAAGTTTTTCAGACATAATGGCCTTTAGGTGACCTAAAAATCCGCGGACCATATATCTATCTGTTATAAATATGCCATAGTAACACATTTTGTGTTAAAACTTACATGACATAAATCCCAGCGTGCAATTCGAATTCGCCCAGCCGCTGAACAGCTTGTGTATTGTGTAATTACGTTAAACATTTATTAATGAAATAAAACTTGAAACCATAAATGTATTAATTATATTTATTTAGTCTTTGATGAGAAAACCTCTTTATAAATATATCACCATCTTCATCAGCCTGTGTCAATACACTGCTGGATATATGTCTCCAATACCTTTCACTATATACGGTCTTCCGCTTTCCGCATCTAGCCAGTTCCGGCTATCCTTATTTCGTCATCGGTCCATCTGGAGGGAGGGCGCACCACATTTTTCGACCGTTGCCTGTCCTCCATTCCAAAATATATATTACTTATGAAAGAAATATTCATTTATTACTAATATTTATGCAAAATAATTACTTGAAAACGATAACAAACTGATAATAAATAATATAATAAGTTTTTTTATTACTTTACAATTTTCCAAATATTCACTCATAAACACTTACACACATAAAACCTAACAAACACGCACACAGACAATCTATCTATACAAGTAAATAAAATTGGAATGTGTTTTTGTGATATTAAAACAACCAGTTTTGATTGTATGCATATGAATGTATGATACGAAACCAAAATAACAATTTTTGCGTCTGGCTGGACCTAGGATAGCTGATAAGGAACAACTCTTTTATTTTAGAAAAAATAAATAAATAGTTTTTAACACCGAAGGCCGCAACTAGTTTGTACATTTTTTTTTGTTCCCTTAAAAATTATATTTAATGCTTTCCATTTTATCATTTGAATATCATTATATGGAAGTTTAATTTTCTAAATGTTTCACTACTACAGCACAAATGTTATTATACTAAGCATGATGCAGGCGTATCTATCATGGCACCTTAAAGGCTTAAATGTTAAAATAAAGGAATAAAAATTAGCTCCAAACATATTAATCTAATTATTCAGCTTTTGTTTGCACAGTCCGGCCCAGGCGGGTCACGGCTCTGCGGGCAAACAGGGGTGGATTATGACGTTCCTCTAATTGTCACAGATATTTTAGCGGAAACCTAAAACGCGGCCCCCTTGTTATGCGTTGACGCATTTTGATTAGATATCGGATTTGTTTAATTCATTTGGTGCCGAGTTTGTTTACTTTGGCATTAGTGAAATGAGCAACGACCCGACTACTCGTTTCCGGAATAATAATTGATCGGTTTATCTACATATTAATATGTGGAGCGAAAGGAACAGTTTCTGTGGACAGTATGCGATATCCTCTTGACCTCTTTGGGCCGCTGTTTAAACTGGTCTCAGAGGTACAATAAATGGTAAATGTACTATTTAGTAACCGCTAATAGCCGAATGGTCTGAGTTCTGACTTATTCCTTTTAACCGTAGATGTTATGTTAGTTGTTAAAAAGACCGCAAAACAATACCACGTAATGAGATATTTCCAAACTTTATCTAGTTCGATATTGTTTCCTAAATCGGATCAGAAGCGGCGAGGACGGCGGGTCCCTTACGGCCAATTACGTTATCGAACTTTGCACCAGCTCAGCTGCTCGGCGGAGTTTAATCTCCTTTGAGTGATGAGTGCAACACATCGCGATGACGTGCATTATAACTCCGCTCAAGCTAAGTAGACGTAATAAGCTGTTACCCTCAATTTTATTTTGGACGTTTCAATCCACTACAAGAACTTTTCAACCTACTACAAAAAAGGAGGTTGAAAAGTTCTTGGAGGGTCAATTCATTTGTATTTTTTTATGTTTGTTACAGCAAAACTTTCGAGTGTGTGAATCAATTTTGATGGTCCTTTTTTATTAGATTTAAATTTGTGTCCGATCCCCACAATGGGATCCATGAGAAAACCGTGCAAGTCTTAAATATGCATCAAATACGTGCGCCACAAACGGACAAATAGCTCAATTTCGCGATCACCGATTTCGATGATTCATTTTTTATTGGAGAGGATGCACTTTTGTAGTTTGATGAGAATTTGTTTTTTTTATGTAACAAAAGGCTTTGACTACTGAATTATATAAATCAGAGTTATGTTGGCTTTTTTTTGACGGCGAGGAAATCTTCACAAAGATACCCTGCCTTCTGGGGGGAAAGCCGCAGTTATGTGGGATTCTTACCCACTAAAAACCTCCCCGGTGGCCCTTTCCTCGATGCATGACGAGGGGCTCCGGGATCTCACGTGGAACGCACCGGAGCCCCTCTGCACTGTGCTCAAGGAGAGCACGTCCGGGGAAAGGTTACTCCTTCCCCCCTGTGCCCTCGCAGCGCAAGGCGACACGGGCCAACCGATGTCGCCTTCTTCCCGGGTCCACTTTGGTGGACGACGCAGGGCCCCACCCTTGTCGCCCAGTGAACCCGAGGCACCTTTTAGTCGCCTTGTACGAAAGGCAGGAGATACCGTAGTCTTATTCTTGAGAGCCCAGAACTACAGGGCTAGAGTTATGTTGCCCTTTCTCATGTTTACTCTAAGAATAGTCATTAGCTGCTATCTCTAGTTCCCCCTGGCTAGGACAGTCAGGGCCTTTCAATTTCCTTCCGTTCAATTTCCTTTCTTTCATACATCATCTATTTAATATATACATTTTATGTACATACATTTTACATGACACTTTTCACTTAGCTCATTACATATCTATTACTTATTCTACTTCATTTTTTATTCTTATTTTTACCGATCTTCTTACTTTTTATTTATTATTTACTTTCCTTTTCTTCTTACTTTTATATTTCTTAGTCAAATTCTCATTTTCCCATTATTTAATAATACTTACTTAGCGATGAGAATTTAGATAGGTTCTTACCGTTTAACCCGTTACTACTACCGCGTTTAACGTGTGATTTGATTTGAAGTCGGGTTTTGTTTTTGTTCGTGAATATACTTGTTTATGTTGTTGCCTCCATAACTCCATCTTTTGTTTACCGATTAAGGGTTTTTTTTTAAGAGTTTACATTTTAAAATTAGCATTGAACTATGGTTTTACGATATCAGATGAAGAGCACTATAGATGCTGCTTTAATACTTTTTACTCATTCATATACTCGTATATATCGTGTAAAACCGTCAGGTAAATTGCTATGTATAAATTATCTCTATAATAAAAAAAGACAATATATTATTTTAAAATTTGATGCAGGCACGTAATAAAACGTGATATGTTGCAACAACAATATCGTAAATAAAATGTTTAATATTTACCGACACTTTGCCTCCAACAGTAGCAGTTAGTAGCACAGTTTATCACCCTCGTCCGCCTGCTCGGGGTTTCCCTGCAAATTTGATGGATAACATATTGCTATCGGGATGTCAATAACGGAACTAAATTAATAGAGCACGCTGGATACATACGTTGTGTTAACTTATTATCGATAAAGTTCAGACGCAAATCAGTGTTTGCCTGATTGGATAATACACTCCCTTGTTGTTTTGGATCACGATCTTTTTGCGAACGATAGAGCAAGGCAATACTTAACCAACTCCAAAAAAAGGAGATAGAAAAAGGAGGATATTTTATTTAGAGCGTCTTAGCCGTGTGTTCTCGATCGGTCCAATTCTGACAATGAAATACATGAGAAAACCATACGACGAACGACACAGTTGGCCAGAGAGGCTGGCCTTTACTGTTTCACCGGATTGAGAGGTGGCATAGCTCTCTTAGGTCGCTTAGCCTGAACCTCTATCGCTAGTAACTCGACACAAGGGCCCCCGGTGAGGGGTAACCTCGGCTTGGACGGTTACTTTGTTACGCTTAAGCATTCCGATCCGAGGGCGCATGAGAGGGCCGAACCACGACTCGGTCGGTAGCTATTTTATTGATAAAATCTAAATGGACACTTCCGGGAGCGTTGGCGCTGGGAGAAGAAGTAGCCGAGGAAACTAGCCACGCTCCTAATCCTATACAAGAGGTGGGTTCCCATAAACTATTTATATCGGGCAAGTATTGTTCGCAACCTCCGACGTTTACCATGTAAGTCTTAAATTTGCTTTAAGTATGTGCGCGACAAATGAACGAATAACTCAATATCACGTCAACCGATTTCTTTAGATGATTGATTTGATCATAGAAAGGATGTACTCCAAAGATATTTTGATGAGATTTTGGTTAGGTTCTGATGAATTCTATTTCCTAATATTCCTATATGATTTGAAGGAACTCTCCGCTGTCGCGCGCGGTTGGGTTTGTTAATACCATCTCCCTGCATATTGATATACTCGTATTTTGTTGCACAAAGTCAGTGTTTATCGAAGCTGCCTACAAATGCGTAGAAGGTGTTTGACTCTATTATATTTATATATTATTGTCAATACATCAAGCAGCTTTTTATTTGTTTTAATTTTAATAATATATATTTAACTAAGTTTTTATAACATCATATTGGTATTATCTGTAACGGTGTTATAATTTTTGTTGTTATTATAATACTTGTTAGACTTGTCTATTAATGCGAGGACTCCATTTCGTTTTGTTTTTGTAATCGACAGCATAATACCCACATGACAAACCTTTTCATACGCGTTTTGTCGAATTAATAGCAAACCCCTGTATCAACGTAGATCGGTCCACATTTCAATCTTCATACTATATTAGAGGGCATACTCGGACCGGAGCTAATCCGTATCATCTGCTGCCGAGGTAATTATTTAAAAGGGAGCTTGCATGTAAGCTTTTGCGCGTGTCGGACCCTAATTGTTGCGTCGGATAACCAATAAGGGCTTATAGAAGGGCGTCCATTTCCATTTAATATGTCGAACTAAAAGTAAACTATTACAAATTTTTATACATTTTTTAACTGAGTTCCGAAAAATATGTTTTTTTCATAACGCGGATTCTGATGCGTTATGTGACAACCCTGTTTCCTTCGACGATATTTAGTTACAATATAATTGATGTTTTCATATAAGTTTTTAATTTTCGCGATTGCCGAAAATAAAGGTTTGTACTTTTTTATTATTGTTGATGACCGATTGTGATGTTTTTTTTCTTGTTTAAAAAGGTTTGTTTTCAATTATGTCTCATATTAATTTATGACTTTAGGATTATACCAGGAAACTCCTAAAAATAGTGGAAGATTGCCTGTTGATTGAGATATTGGTAGATTTTTAATTTATTTTTTAATTTATTTGAAGCCGGTTCTTATCTAAGCATATAAATAAAATTAGAAAGTCTTTTTGTAATATTAAAATAACCGCTTTTACTTGAGCATATGAATGTATATATACGGTACATATATCAAAATAAGATTTATTTATATTTTTATCTGTCTGTTTGGGCTGGACCAATTTTGAAGGGACTTTCACTGACACATCGCTGATGTAATAAGGAGTAACTTAGGCTATCTTATTTTAGAGTTAATCTGAGATTATATTTTTAATCGGAGGTAACACTACGGGGCGCAGCTAGTTTTGAATAAATTTGTTATTTTAAAAATAATCGTTTTGAAATGAGGCATATATAGGTATGTATTCACTTCACAACAGTATTTTATGAACCATGTTAGAAGACAATTTCTAAATTTGTTTAAAGATAAAGTAACAATTTAAGATACCAACATTAGTCATCGCGAGTCCTGTGAGATATGGCACGTATTGCGCCCCTACAGTTAAGGGCAGAAACATAAATTATAAAGAGCGGGGTGCGTCACTGCTGCCCCCGTTCCTCAAAACGTATCAAACCACAGCGATTGACTGCACCTCGCCCGTGACGCATAGCTTTTATCGACTAGTTATGTCAACTGTATCGATGACTTTATATCGATTTTAGGTTGCTATAATATCAATTGTGCGTAGAGCGTTTAATCTGACGTTGATTCTCGTCACTTAATACAAAACGAATACATTCCTCCGACACAATTTTTTTAGTTCTCTCTTAACGCAATTTGATTTGATGTAAGTTAAGTTTTTACTAGAAAGTATCGCTTAGTAATAACACTTATTATTATTTTCTCTATAATATAAAAAGACAATATATAATTATTAAATATGATTCAGGCACGTAATAAAACGTGATATGTTGCTACAGCAATGTCGTAAATAAAAGGTTTAATATATTATAATTATAACGGGATTATTCTAATTTTAAAGAGCGCTCTGGAATTGTAAGTTGTATTATTATTAACTTATAATTAATAATATTTGTTTTCATTATTCGTGGAATTATTCCTTAATTTCGCATGCCCCCTGTGTAGGACTAGGATATGATCGGATAGCTGATCACAAATTATTACTTGATTATAATAGGTTGTCAAATATCTCCCTTCCGCCTTTTTGTCTTTTGAATTTCGCGGCTATGTACAAAGCGCTACAGAGCTCGTATCTAGCAATACTATACATAATTTGAAAGGTTTTGACATAACCTACAAAACGACGCTATGCATAATTAGTTTGGATATTGCGTTCAACAGTTATAGACGTGTAAACATGGAGTTCACTAACGCCGAAATTCGCGCTATTTTAAAGTTTTCCTTCGTTAAAGGCAAATCCGCTAGAGAAACGTTCCGTGAGATTAATGGTGTTTTGGGGGATGCTACTCTATTACTTCGAACCACGGAGGAATGGTTTCGACGATTCAGAGCCGGTGAAAACGACACCATAGATAAGCCAGCCGGCGGAAGACCTGTGACGACAAATACCGATCAAATCATGGACTACATCGAGTTAGACCGGCATGTGGCATCTCGCGACATCGCCCAGGAGATGGGAGTTAGTCACCAAACCATTTTAAACCATCTGCAGAAGGCTGGATACAAAAAAAAGCTTGATGTTTGGGTGCCGCATGACACAAAAGGCGGAAGGGAGATATTTGACAACCTATTATATTTAATATCTATGATCCATGAATAAATAATTCTTATTACTTATTGTTAACCACCCCTTAAATGCCTACATTCAAGATAGCCGACAAACAGCTTTTAGACTTTATGAGGTAGACCTTACAAATTAAAAACTCTTTGGTACAAGTCAGAATCGAAGTCGAATTCTATTAGACATTACGCAGTTAGAGCTTTTCTAAAATTATGAAATCTATACAGTTCTGTCGATAAATAATGTACATCCCTTCACTTATTACTTAAGTGATGTTGCACAACATTTGCCACGTTGTTCGTAAAACTGCGGGCTCAATTGTATGCCGTCCCATCCCTCTGTAGAGAGGATTACACTATAGTAAGAACGCCGATTAATAACTGTGACGCTATACATAAAAAAATTGTATCGCTCTTCTATTAAAGTGTAAAGTGTGCGTGTATGTGTGTTATTATTACAACACAACGTTCGAATAAGTCAGAATATACTGAACTTCTTAGAATAGTTGTTTTGAATTTGTAATTGATCAAATGACGTCATTATGAGTATTTTATTTACATGTGAGGAAACTTTTTTATTCATACGTATCTCATGTTGGGCTCGGCCCTTACTGACTAAAACCTGAGCCGTTCTCTGTCAAGATGGGCCGGCGCCAGCCAGCGGAGATTTCCCCAACTCCCCGCCAGTGACCAGTGGTTGGAGATAGCCGGTGAACCTATTTTTTACATAGTCCACTTGTGCCAATGGCCTAAGGCATACAGCAGTCATGTGTCTTTGACTGTCTTCAGGAGTAGGTATTACATTCACAGTGATATGGCTTGACAAAAACTGCATCATCACCTATGCTTTGCCTCAAGCTGACTGATGTACAAAAAACAAATCTATATTATAAAAATTCAATCATCTCTTTTAGTTAAGTTAAAGGTATGATGGCTCATATCAAATTAATGATAATTTAAAAATAAAACACACGAGTATAATAAAGACATTTATTTTTTTAATAAAAAATGCGTATTTCCGTTGGTACAAGGATTATTATAAAAGATGACATTCATCCGAAAGCTGACAGAGAGACATACAGGAGGCTTATTAGCGTCTTAAGTATCTATCAAGCTTTATCAAATACAGAATAAATAGACATGAAAATATTAAAAAAAATCTAAAAAGTATATAAAATTATCAAAAAGGGAATTCATTTCTGTAAAAACTTTTCGGTCTTTATTACGAAATGTTTAAGAAATGTAAAAAATTACAGAAACTTATCAAAACGGATAATTATATAAGTAAAGAAAACATTTTTTACAATAGTAGCAAAGCTTTAATTATATGAATTATTAGGTAATAAGAAATATTAATTACATTTTAAACAAATTATTGATCACTAATAAAATATAATGTATAAAATATAGTTGAAATTAATTATGAAAAAAGTGCAGTGTAAATAATGTGCAGCGTCAACATAAGTATTATCTCAGAGAAAAATAATAGGAAACCCGTTAAGTTTGCAGTAAGATTAAAAAACATCAAATAACTAAGCTAATCTATACTCTAATGTGTGTTAAGGAATTTTTCGGTTACTATTTGATTACATACAATACTGGGTCATACAACTAAAAGAAACATCCTATATAGGGTGTAGAGATCTATGTTCCAGTTAACCATTACGTAAAAATAAATTGTTGTCATTGTACCGATTAAAATATAGATTTAAACCCTAAATTAAATTTATTTACAAAGCTAAAAATATAAATATATATGTACAAAACTAATTCTAAAATAATTGTGATTTCTCAATTTTCAGAAGCTTTAGCATTATAATCGAAAAAAGCTCTGACTATTAAGACTATTACGATTATAAAAAAAAGCTTGTATATTAGTTGGTATAATTGTGTAGGGATTATTATCGATACTAAAAATAATATTTTCGATATTACAGAAAGTGTAATTATTTATTGAATACAAAAAATGGATTCTAATGTGAATTAGGCGGCTTTGTTATGTTAAAGGTTGTTCTAAATGTGAAACTATATTTTAATATGTTGACTAAAATGTCAACACGCGTGAAATTTAATTTGTGACATTACAATAGATTCTAGAACATTATAATACTATTTACATATGCTTATATTAAAATACCCTCATTAGAAGTATCCGAATACAATATAGAAGGCACGCTTTGTGCCTGGAAGAAGCTGGGGTGTATTTTAAACCAATTTAAATATAGTCTGCAAAGACCTATTAAAGAATCCCTATAAACATATAATTCGATACAAATTAGGGTATCTAAACACGCAATAAAGCTGTTTACACACTTAAGTATTTGAAATGATAATTCGTGTTTTGGCTCACCAATACTGATCGCGCTCGTCACAATCACACAAGCTTTACTCGTTATTCAATAACATACTCAATTAATAATATTTTAACGCTAATTTATATTAAACAGGTAAGTGACTGTTTTTAAGAAGCAATGACATGTAAAACTCTCCTTTTAGACGGCTGAATTCTTGCCAATGATGGTCCCACTAGTGGCGTAAACACGTCGACCGTCGAATTCCACGGACGAATTTCGCTTTATGGTATCATCGCCTGTATCCTTCAGAGGCTCCTTCTCGTCTCTAGAGGATTTTATGGTTCAAAGATTAGATATGTACAACTCGTATGCTCTTTCCAAGACGAAAAAGTTAGTTGCTTAGTGGAATTACTAGAATTACGTTTGGACAGTGATAATAACTTTTTTAACATGGAAAGAGCAACATTTATGTATTATATTGATATTATATAACAAAATTACTTATCTAGAAAACTACTTACTTGTATTAATTTACTCTACGCCAGTGATTCTCAACCAATAACCGAATGTACCACTAAATATCTAGCGGTATTACATATTAAAATTGTTTATTAAATGTTTTTATTAATGAGTGAAGCTTTGCAGACCATAGGTTAAGAACCACTGCTTTATACTATTAAAATATATTGTATTTGCTAAAATATACATTTTTTTAAGTTAAACTTCTTTTGGTATTGTTGTGGACTGATCAGAGTGTACTTTATATTGCGACCATCGATTAAATAACAAAATGAATTTTTAAAATTTTCAAATTAGATTGGAAGGATACGATTATTTTTTTAATGACGAACTACACAGATTGGCCAGAGAAGCTGGCCTTGACTGCTTCACCGGATTGAGAGGTGGCACAGCTCTTAGGTCGCTTAGCCCGAACCTCTATTGGTAGTAACTCGACACAAGTGACCAACCTCGGCTTGGACGGTTACTATGTTACGCGTAAGCATTCCGATCCGAGGGCGCCCGAGAGGGCCGAACCACGACTCGGTCGATAGCTATTTCACGTATAATCTAAGGGACATTCGAAAAGCTAAACTAAGTTTAAGTGCCACTTCGGGAAGCGTTGACGCTGGGAGAAGTGGCCGAAGAAACTCCAGCAACGCTCCTAGCATCTAAGGGGTGAGTAGGATACGATTGCTAGGGACTATACGGTAGTGCGGCTGCGTCTTGCGATGCGTGAGTATCCCACAGATTATTACTAAAAAGAGCCTACTGTTACCAATATTTTTAAATGGATAAAAGACACTTTCTTGTGACATCTAGTGAGCTTCATGTTTAATTTCTTAGTGTCTTTTATCCATATAAAAATATTGTTAACAGTAAGCTCTTTTTTAGTAATAATCTAATTGTCCGAAAATTTTGAAAAATGTAATTTTTCTATTTAATCAACGATATAGTTGACACCGTTGTAGCTCATAATATGACTTTCAAGTTACAAGTTTTAATTTAGTTTCATTATCATATTATTGGATTTAAGATTATTTATATTCGAGCATTGTAACTTCAAATATTTAAAATTTGATTTTTATTTCGTCAAAGGAGTATAACTTTTACGTGCACACGTAAGTGTACATAGTATGCATCCCAATCACCAAGTACCAAAAGATTAACAAAAATCTAATTGTTTTGCACTAATGCACAATTGTAAAAATAAAATAAAATGATTATTTTATTTTATTTTTTTTATATCACTTGAAAATTATAATTTTCGTAATAAATGAAATCGTAAAAGTAATTAAATGAAGGCAAATTACAGCTGTCTATCTATTAAGGGTTGTACACCACACGCGTATAAGCAAAACCAATGCGATTAAAATAAGCAATATATAACCGCATACTAGCGCAAACAAATAATAAAATGTGAATGAATAATATCTTACACTGGTGTAGTTGGGACATAGCTATAAGTCGAGAGGCCGCGTGAAGGAAGAAAACATCCTTTTATTAGTATTAAAATTGCATACATAAACAGATTATATATATATACTACATCTTATGTACATATATATTACTAGCGACCCGCCCCGGCCTTTTTTTTTTGACGAACTAACACAGTTGGCACAGAGAAGCTGGCCTTTATTGCTTCACCGGATTTGAGAGGTGGCACAGCTCTTAGATCGCTTAGCCGGAACCTCTATTAGGTGGTAACTCGACACAAGGGACCAACCTCGGCTTGACGGTTACTATGTTACGCGTAAGCATTCCGATCCGAGGGCGCCCGAGAGGGCCGAACCACGACTCGGTCGGTAGCTATTTCACGTATAATCTAAGGGACATTCGAAAAGCTAAACTAAGTTTGAGTGCCAATTCGGGAAGCGTTAGCGCTGGGAGAAGTGGCCGAAGAAACTCCAGCAACGCTCCTAGCATCTAAGGGTGAGTAGGATACGATTGCTAGGGACATATCCCACAGATTATTACTAAAAAGAGCCTACTGTTACCAATATTTTTAAATGGATAAAAGACACTTTCTTGTGACATCTAGTGAGCTTCATGTTTAATTTCTTAGTGTCTTTATCCATATAAAAATATTGTTAACAGTAAGCTCTTTTAGTAATAATCTAATTTTCGGAAAATTTTGAAAAACTAATTATTAGTAATTTTTCTATTTAATCGACGATATAGTTGACACCGTTGTAGCTTATAATATGACTTTCAAGTTACAAGTTTTAATTTAGTTTCATTATCATATTATTGGATTTAAGATTATTTATATTCGAGTATACAATATTTGTAACTTCAAATATTTGAAATTTGATTTTTTTATTTCGCCAAAGGAGTATAACTTTTACGTGCACACGTAAGTGTACATAGTATGCATACCAATCACCAAGTACCAAAAGATTAACAAAAATCTAATTGTTTTTGCACTAATGCACAATTGTAAAAAATAAAATGAAATGATAATTATAATTTTATCACTTGAAAAATTATAATTTTCGTAATAAATGAAATCGTAAAAGTAATTAAATGAAGGCAAATTACAGCTGTCTATCTATTTAGGGTTGTACACCACACGCGTATAAGCAAAACCAATGCGAGTAAAATAAGCGATATATAGCTGCATACTAGCGCAAACAAATAATAAAATGTGAATGAATAATATCTTACACTGGTGTAGTTGGGACATAGCTATAAGTCGAGAGGCCGCGTGAAGGAAGAAAACATCCTTTTATTAGTATTAAAATTGCATACATAAACAGATTATATATATATACTACATCTTATGTACATATATATTACTAGCGACCCGCCCCGGCCTTTTTTTTTTGACGAACTAACACAGTTGGCACAGAGAAGCTGGCCTTTATCGCTTCACCGGATTTGAGAGGTGGCACAGCTCTTAGATCGCTTAGCCTGAACCTCTATTAGGTGGTAATTCGACACAAGGGTCCCCCCGGTGAGGGGTAACCTCGGCTTGGACGGTTACCATTATTACGCGTTAGCAGTCCGATCCGAGGGCGCCCGAGAGGGCCGAACCACGACTCGGTCGGTAGCTATTTCACAGATAATCTAAGGGACATTCGCAAAAGCTAAACTAAGTTTAAGTGCCACTTCGGGAAGCGTTGGCGCTGGGAGAAGAAGTGGCCGAAGAAACTCCAGCAACGCTCCTAGCATCTAAGGGGTGAGTAGGATACGATTGCTAGGGACTATACGGTAGTGCGGCTGCGTCTTGCGATGCGTGAGTATCCCACAGATTATTACTAAAAAGAGCCTACTGTTACCAATATTTTTAAATGGATAAAAGACACTTTCTTGTGACATCTAGTGAGCTTCATGTTTAATTTCTTAGTGTCTTTTATCCATATAAAAATATTGTTAACAGTAAGCTCTTTAGTAATAATCTAATTGTCCGAAAATTTTGAAAAATGTAATTTTTCTATTTAATCAACGATATAGTTGACACCGTTGTAGCTCATAATATGACTTTCAAGTTACAAGTTTTAATTTAGTTTCATTATCATATTATTGGATTTAAGCTTATTTATATTCGAGTATACAATATTTGTAACTTCAAATATTTGAAATTTGATTTTTTTATTTCGCCAAAAGAGTATAACTTTTACGTGCACACGTAAGTGTACATAGTATACATCCCAATCACCAAGTACCAAAAGATTAACAAAAATCTAATTGTTTTTGCACTAATGCACAATTGTAAAAAATAAAATAAAATGATAATTATAATTTTATCACTTGAAAAATTATAATTTTTGTAATAAATGAAATCGTAAAAGTAATTAAATGAAGGCAAATTACAGCTGTCTATCTATTTAGGGTTGTACACCACACGCGTATAAGCAAAACCAATGCGAGTAAAATAAGCAATATATAGCTGCATACTAGCGCAAACAAATAATAAAATGTGAATGAATAATATCTTACACTGGTGTAGTTGGGACATAGCTATAAGTCGAGAGGCCGCGTGAAGGAAGAAAACATCCTTTTATTAGTATTAAAATTGCATACATAAACAGATTATATATATATACCACATCTTATGTACATATATATTACTAGCGACCCGCCCCGGCCTTGCATCACTTATTATATCTTGGGGCACTGGAAATAATACATATATATATAGAAGATGAAGATTCATTTTCGGTCTAAGTGAACGTCCACATATATATTTATCTAAATAAGCTTCTTAAAAAGTTATTTTTAGTGGCACTATGCTTGCCATTAACCACCATAGGTTAGCTGGAAGAATATGCTAAATAGCATTAAGTTCGCCTTCGCATTATGCAAAATATATTTTAGTGTAATATAGAAGTCATCTATTTATTATAGATTGCTCTTTGATTGTCTATTACTGTAACCTATAGTTTTGGTTTCAAAAGTATTTTTTTTCTATTACTAAATCGTCGATTGACATGTGTGATGACAATTCTATTGTGTTTGACACTTGGTAAATCAATTAACCTGCCTAACTGAAAAGGGGGCGAATCTCTAATTATGAATTTTTATAAATATATATATATATATACGTAAGATGTAGTTATCGAAGCTGAATATAACAATATATAAAATAATGAAGTGGGAGAAATGTTGCATTGCCGTAAGAGATGTTCCAGGCAATTTAACACTAAATTCTCTGGCAAACGTAGCGGCTGAGTTTGCATTTCAATTTCACTGTGATTTAAACGTCCATTTTACAAGGCATGTTACTCAAACTAGGCAATTAAAACAGCTGTCATACGATACCAAATTTCAAACCGGCAATATTTACAAAAGGCTGTGACGGAAAGCTTAGTCGTCCAATTCAATATTTACAAACGATCGGCCCCGGCGAAAAGTCACCTTTTTTAAAATCCGACTACGGTAAAATGACGTGGTGTTTACGTAGTTATACGTTAACACCACGAATACGTTTCTGTTTGAAGGAAAATGTAGCATATGTACAAAGTCGGTAGGAAATTAGAAAATCCAACGCATGTTATACTTTATTAAGACAACAACAAAAAACAGACTTCTTCTATCTACGCGAATATTACTCAATAAATAAAATTTCTTTTACAGATCAAGTCTTGGAAATAAACGAATCAAGATCAGACGGCAACCTACAACCCAGTCCACTCCGTGACAATGACTGCAAAGTGTTCGAAACATTGGGTATTCAAAAATAAAATGAAAACGCGAAAAATTCCGTAAGAGTAGTTTTATTAAGAGAACAGATTTATTTTAGTTAGGTTTGAAATGTTTTATGAAAAAATCAATACTGATGTGAATACAAGATTTTTTTGGGTGTAAAAAAAAGTGATACTTTATATAATTGTGTTAAATTTGTATGAGCATTTAGGCATAAAATGGCGAAAACAAAGACAATTTTCTCACAGGGGCCGCACCGTATACAAAAAAAGCATGCAGGCAATGTTTATAGTGCCTTACGTCGGAGTCGGTACGAGCTTGACGGGCGGCGGCAGGGGCGCGGGGGAGGGCGGCGCGCGCGGCTTCGTACTGCAATAAGGGAGCGGGAAGCGCCAACCGTACAGACTAGCGGGCAGAAACATCTCTCATCGACACTAACACTAAGACACGGGAACACGGAAAGGGAAAACTGGGAATATTGGTGTAAAAACAAGAAGGGGAATACAAACGTCGATGATAGAAGAATGAAATTTGATCGTTACAAAAATATATAGAATAAATAATTGAAACTTACCTTCCTAATTTCGCTTCGTCCTCCTTATGTTTCTTAGTACGCTTGCCGCATATAGTTGCAATGACTCCTTGCCGTCTAAAGCAGAAGAGCAAGAGATCCACAATGATCAGACAGATGAATACGCCAGCTAATGCCACTCCAATAATCGTCCCACTTGACAGAAGCTGAGGTGGTGCGAATCCAGAACGTTCCACGCCTGTTGATTTAAAAACAAATGAGAACACACAATAAAGTAAACATAATCGAGAACAGTAAACAATCAAAAGGCAATTAATGGAAATAAAAATAGTAAGATTCTATGAACAGAAAGCCTTGATGTTTACTATTCTTAAGCACGTTAGTCTGATGCATCCTTGGTTTTAATGTTAGATGTCATGGCAGTGATTGTAGTAAATACCATGTTGACGCCAGTGCGAGAGTTATGCGAGTGAATTGTTTTTTCATAGAGAAGTCTGCATTGTTTTACTAAGCGTTATACATATCATTCATAATAACAGTTCTATGGTGAACAGAGAGTGCTTTCAATTCAACAAAACGTGCACCCAATCACCAATAGAGAATGAGAAAAGATAATGCAAATAAAGGGGAGTAAAAGAATTTGCTTTGTATAGAAAGCGCTCCGTCGCCGGTGTGAAATGGGGTTTGAATGAAACTGAAATTATGATAAATGATGATAGCGAAAGACTAGGACGTCTATGATGCACGAATATGAGACTTATAATAAGGAGTAATTGTAGGAAAGAAAAGTTGTCAAGATGCGAACATTCCAAATAATTCGACTGAATGCAAAATAAACATTTCAAACCCCATGACAAAATCATTTTGGTTTATAAAAAGCGTATCTGGATATCTACAATACAGTTACAATTTTTAACAATAAAATACAGGAAGGATTATAAATTGGTTCCTTTAAACCACCACCTCAGTTGTCATGTTTCTAACCTATAAATATAAACTATCTTAAAGATCTATTACTTGGATTATTAGATGAATACATTACTGTATACATATTTAAAGAGATGACAAAGAAAATTGCTGTAACTGATTCAATAATTAATAATAATCCAAATCACAGATATTCTTCATTCGTCTAAAACAGAACGTTGATTGAAACAACCAAATTTCGTCAAAGTAACGATTAAGAAAGCCAATCATATTGTACGTAAATATTTGGAATTGCGTGATTCAAAAACATAATTTAGTTAAATATTGATTTGGCAGTTTCGATAATTAAAGAAATATGATCGATATTAAAGGATGCTTTAGACTACATAAATTAAATACACAATAAAGTGATGTCACCTAAAATGACATATCTAAACACCGATTAAAAATAGAATACAAGGACTTGTAAATGATGCATTTTATAATGCAATATTGACCATGCTTGATGGTACTGACAGGTTATTTTGTGATATGGTATGAAGGGACATTAACCAGCGAGAAGGTTCATGCAGTATTAATTAGTTCATTCCGAAGGATATTTGAATAGCAGGTTTTAAATCTACGGAACATATTAATATAAAATATATTTACCTAATGTCAGTCAGGGCGACACAAACACACTTTTCAAATCAAAAGGGACTTTGGATTGGTCTCTTGACAAGCATCTTGACAGCTTTCTTTTTTTGGACTTTATACATATATTACATGTTTATTTAATTAATTATTAGTAAATAATTCACACTGTTTAAAGGATGGCGTAAAGGTCTTATAGGTCAAAATGAATGAAGTGCGTTTGTTTAGTCAAATGAGTTGGAAAATTTCAATTTGATGCTTCATTCATTTTTATATTGGGTGTGACTCACAAATAACTGTATTCGTTTTAGAAACATTTATTTTTCACATTGGTCATTTTCCTGATCTATTCACAAATCCGAAACTTCCATTGGCTGTCCTTATATCAGACGCTTTTCTTTAATATCAGGCCCAGTAATGACATCATTTTACGTTAAAATCTTTGATCTGGACGATTTTCTTGACAATAAGCTAGTAAAATTTAATCTAAGTCTTATTAAGAGGAATAAAATAGTCGTCAAAAATTCGTACATAAGTGTATCTACCTACTATAAGAAGACAACACATTTCGTGTATTGGTTTACATTTAACACTAAACGCGATCAAACATTTTGGCAGTGGATTTATACCGATTTAACTTACTACTTATAAGTTTAACATACCTATACAGAGTCTTTAAGGATCATCGTAAGATTAATAAAGCCCTGATAGAAATATTTTTTAATAATAAATGAAACTTTGAAATATTCCATAATATAATTATATATTTTTATATAGAGCTTCAGAGGCTTAGGTGCATCATTAAATGATAATTTTTCTTTGAAACACAAGCGATACTTATAATTATACATCAACAAATCGTTATATCACAAAAATTATTTCTAATTAACAGTCGTCTTTGGACTTAATTAATTTACGTTGAATATTTATTGTTATAACTATTTATTTATATTACGAAATACAAAAGCAGAAGCGTAGTTAAGATGTCCATTTTAGATGGAGCCCATTGGAAAATGCTTGTACTTCCATTTGGGTTACCTAAAAACATTACGATACGATAAAACTTTATATTATGCAATAGTAAACAATTTCGATCCTATGCCAGTGAAATCAAATGAAATTTATGAATTAAATGAAACTTACCAGATTTTAGAAAATAAACACCAACATAATGAAATTAAATTGTTTTAAAAAGAAGAATAAGTAGGCATCTTATAACGATTCCAGATATGTAGCACGTGCATATGACTGATTTCTAGAAGATTTTCTGAAGATATATATACGAAACCAATGATGCAAGTTGTACTTGTATATTTAAACATTTTAAACTTGCAAAAGAAAAAATGTTTTGTGAACCGTAACATACTGATATAATTAGTATAGAAATGATTCGTTCCGATTTGTTCCGATTCGTGTAATTGGCAAGTAGTTGAGAACATTTACAATATGATTTGTACAAAATGTGTGTAAAACTAATTTCTTAAGCGAACAATTACAAAGTAAAATTAAAAAACACACTGGGCATGATGAAATTAATTAAAATTAACATAAATTGTACTTTTACACAAAAAAAAGAAAACAGAATAGCTATTATGAAACCAATCGTATTTCGAACAGCGTTAATAGCAACTACAAACACAGACACATAGGAATCACAAAATCAGATCAAATAAACAAACAAACAAGGTGGGAAATGAACAAAACTAAAACACATGAGGTGATTGCGGTTGACGTGGACTTCGGATCTGTGGCGGCATAGACGTTGTAGAATCCAGCCTTGTGAGGTTTGATATTTTCTGTGCTGTACTCACCGAGGGCAGTCTGGACATAGAGTTGGGCAGGCAGGGAGTAACCCAGAACGTTGTGGGCTCGAACTTGCATTCTATAGCGGGTGTCCGGGTGCAGTCGTCTGACCTCGTAACTGATCGCCTCATACGACCTAAGTTCTTCGACAACGCAATCGGTCTGTGAGGCCACGCGCCATTCTCCACTAACTTTCAGTACCTGGCAGCGAAAGAATGTCATTAGATAATCAATATTAAAATAGGTATAAAAGAAAAATCAATAAACAACTCACTGGACAATGGTTCACTTCATACATATCGATCGGTTCACCGTTATGCGCTGGAATTTTCCATTGAAGTTCATATCTATCTGCGAATTTACCATGAATAAGAGATTCCGAGCTGATAGCTTCACGCCATTTCGGTTGCTCAGGTGGGGACCTATATTAAAATAGAGAAACATTAGATAAATATTACATGAATATTACGCAAATAAATCAAATACATGTTGATACAAAATAAATATAAATAATTTTGTTTTACCTTCGAGGCATAACAACAGTTACCGGTGCTCCCCATGAACCGGCACCGACTTGATTGACAGCTGCGAATCTAAAGTCATACGTAAACATAGGTGTTAAGTTTTCCACGATGTAGGGGGAATTGACAGACCATGTCCTATTCATAGATAAATTCCAATCGAAATTTCCATTCTCCTTGTACTGAGCGGTGAAAGCCAATGTTGGAGGTCCCATATCCTCAGCTGGTCCAATGATATTAAACGATACAGACGTCGCTGTTATTGTTTCTTGTTTGACCTGTAAATTGTGTTAAATGTTGTAAAAGAGCAGATTTTTTTAATGCAGTTGTAATAATCATGTTTTGGTTATATGTCTTAATAAATCTAAAAAGTCCTACCTGTAAAACTGGACCTGGTGGAAATGCTTCCCTTAACTGAATAATGTGTTCAGCTTCACCGAGTGTATTAGTGGCAATGCATTTGTAGACCCCATATAAACTCCGATCAACCGGAATGACTGTAACGTAGCTGATGGGTCCGGAGCCATAAATCTGGACATGTGAGGATTCGATCAAATCGTATTCGTGGAACCTTGAATTAAATATAGAGTTAAACAAACAACCACATCAACAAGCTGTCAATGATTGAGACAAAATGATGTTTACTGACTTCCATTTAATAGTAGCGTTGGGGATACTCTCCGCTATGCAACTGATGTTAACAGGTTGGCTATTCCAGCTCCAGATAGGAACGTTGGACATATGCTCGAATGTTGGCTTAAACTGAACAGTCAAATGGCCATTCTTTCTTGCTTGTCCACCTATAAATGACACAGATTTAATACTATGCACTATCGCTAAATATCACGGACTTATCAGTATCAAAATTTAAAATAATACCTTCATTTTCAGCAAAACACTCGTACAAGCCATCGTCAGTTCTGTTTAATCTCGCTATTGAAATGGCCGCAGCGGACTGCATCTGATCCCCTGTTTGACGACTGGTACTTTCGACTATAATCCTGGATTGAATTTAGTTACGGTTTATAAAATAGAATTGAATGTACTATATTACTAATTCAAAAGTAAACTACAGAATTAATTTTTGGTACTTCTAAATTTATTGAATGCTAGTTTATCCAATTTAACGGAACATATACATTGATATATGTACAACTAGTTTTTTATTTTATTTTATTTGCATGTATTATGGGTATTAGGCTCATTCTGTTTCTATGTGAGACTTTATTAAGAGTCATGAATCAAATATTTTGCTAAAGTAAATAACACTGTAACTTTAAACTGTCCTAAATTCCATTAGAAATATGTCTTAATAAGCAGAAGTTACTTACCTTCCTTCTTCGTTAGGGCCATTCAAGAAAGGATCATTGCTGCTGAGCTTCCGGAAACTTAATCGAGGCGCTGGTCTGCCCGTGGCTTTGCATTCCAATCTTCCATCGGTTTTTTCCGCTGCGGTTGTATTAAACAACTCAAATATTTTCGGTGGCACTAAAACTTCCACTTCAATTTCGGTTTCATTCTGTCCTGCTTGGTTGACAGCGCTACAAATATATTTTCCGTAGTCACCGGCTTCGACTCTATCGATGGTGAGGAGACCAGTGTTTTCGTTTACGCTGTATCTAGAAGTTGTTGCCAAGTTCTAAAAAAGAATTAGAAGGTTGAGAACGACTTAACAGTTGAATCAGAGGCATTAAATAAATTTTTCTGAAAATACCTCTCGTGTGTTCGCTTTTATCCAACTGTAAGTCGGAGGAGGTTTTCCCCTCGCCTTGCATGTAATAGCTGCCGATTCACCTTCCTTTATTTCCACCCTCGGTTCGCGCTCTTCCATTTCGGGTGCAGTATATACCTAACAGATAAATTAGTATATGTTTTATTAATTATGACAGTTTAATGGATTTTGAATTATATGCCGTACCAATTTTTCCCGTGACCAGCACCAATAAAATTCGTGAAACTAATTTTATTCAATGCGTAAACGTAGAAAATGAATACACTACAACTAATTTCATGCTCTAAGGCCATTGTTTAGTACAGGCCTTCTGTAAAGAGAGTATAAGGGCATAGACCGCCGCCACGCGACCCTTGTGCAAATGGCAGTCTTCATATGTATTAGAAAAAAAATTCAAGAACATGTAGATTTACACACGATGTTTTTTGATTAGCATCGTGGATTTTAATGAAACAACGCGTAAACCTTTAAGATGGTTTTTCCCCACCCGTTAGATATTAAGAGTTTGAAACGTTGCTGGAGTTAATTTGGCCACTTCTCCCGCAGCGCCAACGCTATTTGAATGTCTTGATAAGCTTCCGATAAAAGCTACCGACCGAGTCGGTTCAGGCGCCCCTGGTTCGAAATGCTAACGCGATTAGAATATGCGTCCAAGCTGAGATCACCTTCTGGGGACCTTTGCGCAGTGTTGCTTTCAATAGAAGTTCAGGCTAAGCGACCTAAGACCTCTGCCACCACTCAAACAATACAAAAATCAATATACTTTATAAGATATTACAATCATACCTCTAATTTGATATTCCTTTCGGCGAGTTCCCCGGTTTGTATTACAACCGCACGACAAGTGTATGTGCCATCATCACTTTCCTCTATATTTTTAATTAACAATCCATTCGCGTGAATTACATATCTATCAGAAGTTACAATCTATAACAATAGAGTTATATGTCAACAAAGTATTTAATAAAATTTATAAGACAATAGTAGTTAAATTATGTTTACTTACGGTGGTTCCTTCTTTAAACCAATCAACGGACGGTGCAGGTTCAGCGGTGACTTCGCACATTATTTTGAAATCCTTACCCTTGGTTGCGAATTGATTCTCATTGGCATTTACCCACGTGATTGCAACTAAAAGTATTACAAATATATGATATGTATGTTGGTAAACGTGCATTATTTGTTGCCTTAAAAAGATCTCCAAAACTACTGTCTTGCTAATATATTGTAATTTATACTAATTATTTGTGTCTTTAGACGGATTTATCTATAGGATATTTATTGTTAAAAATGCTCGCCATATCTCTGTGCCATGTACATAGAAATTTTTAAATATTTTTTTATTAAATAAATCTTCTTAATTTATGTCTAACCTTCACCGATTATTTCTCCTTTCGAGAAGTATACAATATCAAGCAGCTAAAATTGGGCTTCATTTCCAAGTCATTCTATTTAAAGATTTACTAATTTTTGGAAAAATATTATTAACCGCGAATTTCGAGTGAACCGATGTATCTGCTAGTATTAGTATAAATTCGTAAACGTAATATTCGTTATGGAATTACTGGAAGGGAAAATGTATCAAGTTTCCCACACTTCGTATAGAGTATGTCAGAATGCAAAAATTTTGTTAAAATTACAAATACAAATAGCATTAAATCACTAAAAAAGATTACACATATTATATATACAAACGGTAGTAATATGGTTGCTTGACAACGTTTAAGTATTTACTGACACAAAATAGTGATTTCAATGCTCCCATTTCTGGATGAAAGTCAAATTTGGAACACTAGTATGTATGAATACTTGTTAAGTTATCCCAGCACGAAAATTAATTCCGATTCGCAAAACGCCCAACGCCTAACGAGCTGTTAAATTACAAAATAGCATTTCAAGGGCTCTTTGTTTGCTAGCAATGGAAAGTAATAAATTTGGTATTTCCATACCGAATGTGTCCAAAACAACGCTAGCGCTGAGCGGCATGTTGGTATAGGTGGCAACGCAAGTGTAATTGCCTGCCATTGCCGGAGTGATAGACGAAATGTACAGCAGTTGAGATTGCTTCGCGGGCATCGCCTCCGTGTAGATCTCCGGTCTGGTTCCAGGTCTGTTTTAAAAATAACTTTTTAATATAGCATAAAAAAAGTGATGACACCGATAATAAATAAAACTAAGCACTCCCCAAAAACGTACTAGAACTATCGACCTTTTCTATTTACCACCAGCAAATACTAATTACGCAAAATACTCCGTCGTAAGCAGTAAGAGTGTTAAACACATATTTCTCAATCTCTCAAATTTAATCATACTTTGGCTGATGGCATTATTCGGGTTAATTAAAGATTTGTGATACAGGACACACAGGATATACACACAATGTACACACATACACTCACACACAATAACGCAGGTAATGCAATTTTTATTTCCTATTAATTTGTTTAATTCTTTTTTATTGATTTTTAATATGAAATACATCCTTAGTTAACACTGAAAAAAAATGTTTTATATAATGTTAATCTATAAAGGCTTAGGTCCTGAATAATGTCCTGTGACCGAAATATTTATTATAATTCTTAAGCTTTTGATTTTGTAAAATAATAAATAAATAATGCTCTGCCCATTATAAAACGGTGTTGCATAAGATTTAAAAAAATCATATGCATGATATTCATGATAGCTAAAACGCAAATTTATTTGTGGTGTAGTGATTCTCAAATCTGAGTTTAACCCTTCACACTATTAACGGGTTTGTACATATCTTATATCTAAATATCTTGGACCATGAACTAATAAAGTACAGGTGAAACACGGATGTGTTCATTTGATGTCTTCAATTGATTTTTTTTTAATGACGAACTCCACAGATAGGCCAGAGAAGCTGGCCTTGACTGCTTCACCGGATTGAGAGGTGGCATAGCTCTTAGATCGCTTAGCCTGAACCTCTATCGCTAGTAACTCGACACAAGGGTACCCCCGGTGAGGGGGTAACCTCGGCTTGGATGGTTACTATGTCACGCGTAAGCATTCCGATCCGAAGGCGCCCGAGAGGGCCGAACCACGACTCGGTCGGTTGCTATTTCACGGATAATCAAAGTAAGAATACTTACGCGGCTTCATTGATGACAAATCCTTTGGGATCTTTCCACTGCGGTTGAGTGACCAGTGCCGGGTCTTGCGTTTCTGCCTGACATGTCAGCACCACAGACTTGCCAACGGCGACCGTCTGCTGTTTCTGCATCGGGTATATCCTCAGGATTTGGGAGGAACATCCTGCGAAGACAAAATTGTATTATGAACATTTACTCACCGTTCTAGATATTAAGATAGATTAGATTAGTTATTAAATATAGCATAGATATAAATAAAGCTTTATTTTTTAAGTATTATTTTTTTAAGCAAATTATGATAGATTTTTTTAGGGTTACGTTTATATACATGCCATGTACATTAAAAAATCTCAGTGGTATTATTTTTCTAATTAAAAGTTTTGTTGGTTGACATGTTAACTTAATATTTTTTCTCGCTTGTTTCTACGCTTCAAATGGAAAAAAAACCCAGTATTAATATAAAGTTGTATTGCCAATAGCAGTAAGATTTTCCATCAACTCAATCCAAAACGTTAGTTTTATCGTTATAGAACATTTGAGCTTTAAAGTTAACTGAAACTTTGGGGCGGGCGGCGCTCGTAGCTGAGCGCTACGCAAGTCTTTAATTAAGTTCACTACAATTTATTCCACGGCACGTGACTAAACTACCGTGTATTTTATTGTTTTTTTTTCCACAATGGAATCTGAATTTTCGGCTAATTTTACCGTAACGATTATAAGTTTCTTTTACGCTTTCTAATTTTCAAATCAACCTCTTTTGTCAAAGTTTTGATATGTTTAAAAATTCACTTACCTATAAACAGTTTCTTTTACTAGTTAACTTTAATTTAGTTTAATTTTACTTTTTGTGTTTTTTTAGTTATAATTTGATATTGTCCTCGCCAGTAAATTGCATGCAGTCTTCACCTATAACTGCGATGGCATTAAATTTATAACTTTTGACTGTTCTTCCATATTGTATGTTAAAATGCTCATTTTTTTGGTGTTCAATAAATAAATAATAAATTTTCAGTTTGTTGTACTTACCTGGGCAAAAGGAAAGTCACTCAAACTCATGAAGTAGGCTGCTTTGAGTACCAAATAAAATGTTTTTTTTTGTAATTAACCTATCAGTATATTGGGGAACTTTATAAGATGGATAAGTATTGTGATTTGGTAGTACCGTTAAAACAGTCACTTTTCAGCAGTATATTTATGTACCCAGATAACTATTCCTGTCGTGTCTGCAAGGTAACTCGAGCGCTCTCCAGTCTATTCACGCGCGCCTATCTCTTTTAACAGGGATTTTGAGGCTTCAGACCGCTGCCTGAATAAGGATCACTCTTTTGAATCTTGTTATAATATAAAATTACTTTTCCTTTTCTAAAGCGTTATTTGTGGAAGATTACATTTTTAGCTCAAAAAATATTTAATAATCTAAAGAAGTACAATTTGTAAGTTTAATTTAATATATATTTATAGATTTTATTATTCTATTATTGCAATAACAAATAATGTCAAAAAATATTATACAGGAGTTGGACGCATTGTACTGGACATAATTTGCTTACTTGCTGCTTTAACTTGGAATAGAAAAACCGAACCATTCGGATAGCGATGCTAAAAAAATTGTTATCGTTCTGTTATGAAAATGATATGAGTGGGCGACTGTAATTATAATAATATATATAATAATTCAACCGGCGGTAGGTCTTCAAGACCTAAAACGATTACGTGACTTTAGTATTCTGGTTATATAATTGTAGTCTCTTTAACTTAACACAATAGAGACGGTCATAATAAAAATACCAAATTGAGCCGTAAGATAGTTCGCCTCTTCCCCCATACGAAAACGTCAATACTCTTTAAAAATGTTCTTTATAAAAATGCTCGGAATAACAATATAATATAATTTATTCCCGGACGTCTTTATACTTGTATATAAGACATGATCGTAGTAGTCGCGATCCTTTGTCCCGTTTTCAGAATGCAGTCCACGTCGCCCGACCCTTCTTTATCCACCCGCTCTCCCTTCATCTGCGTCAGTTGCATTTCATACGTAACAATGTAAGCCAAAACACATAACTTTTCATTTTCAACCGACTTTTAAAAAGAAGGTTCTCAATTCGTCTGTATGTTTTTTTTTATTTTGCAAACCTTAGAAAAAAGTAACATCGATAGAAAACAATTACTAGACTGTATATGTAAGCATACCAGCAATTTAATGGAGCCTATGAATAACAATATTTCTATCCTTTATAAAAACAATAAGTTCCCACCTTCTTTAACCATTTTGAGCGGGGTAACCAGATAGAGCACTCGTTGGCTTTTCACCAAGCTTCAGTCATTCAGCCACTAGACCATTGATACTTAAATGAATAAATATGTTATCGCTTTAAGTAATTGATTTACGATATTTTTATATAAAAGAGTTATATATTATATAAGAGTGAGTTCCAAAGCTAATAATGCTAAGTATGCACGTATATGATAAATAATATTGTCTACTTCTCCGACAGGTTTACGGTGTTTAGGGGATTTTATAAAATCTTATAACACACCTCAGTATATTCAACGAGATAGAACAGCAATATCCAGGATAGATAAATAATTTCATATTGAAATTTATATTTATAGCATATCACTAAAAGGTAGTTAAAATCTATAAATCATATTTATATTTACATGTAACAGTAAGAAGTTTATTTAATGATTTCGTATAGTGCTTGACTACGATCCCAACTTATGTTAAGTGGAAATACAGTCCTGGATGATGCGCATAAGCTTAAAAGTTAAAGTTACAGCCTATATATACATATGTCCTACTGCCGGGCTGGCGCTAGGCCAGGGCCTGCCTCAGGCCTGTAGTTCTGGGCTCTCAAGAATCAGATTACGGTATCCTCTGCCTGCCGTAGAAGGCGACTAAAAGGGGCCTCGGGTTCACTGGGCGACAAGGGTGGAGGTCTGAGTCGTCCACCAACGTGGACCCGGGAAGAAGGCGACATCGGCTGACCCGTGTCGCCTTACGCTGCGAGGGCACAGGGAGGAGGGAGTAACCTCCCCCCGGGACGTGCTCTCCTTGAGCACAGTGCAGGCTCCGGTGCGTTCCACGTGAGATCCCGGAGCCCCTCGTCATGCACCGAGAAAAGGGCCACCGGGGAGGTTTTAGTGGGTAAAACCCCACATAACCGCCGCCTTTCCCCAGAAGGCGGGGTATCTTCTGAAGATTTCCTCCCGTCCACAAAAAAAAGAAAACTATAAGGCCTGCCTTCTCTGTTAAGGGTATAAAGGCGTAGTCCGCCACGCAGCTCTAGTGCTGATTGGCAGACTTCACATGTCTTAGGAAATTTTCTAAGACATCTAGGTTTCCTATGAATGTTTTGAAAGTTTAATGAGAAGCAAAAAACTTGCCTACGGACTTCGACTGTTGACACTATTTACACTGAAGGATTTTGAGAGGAACACAAGTATACTACATATAATACATACATATAATACATACATTTATAACAAAACGTCAAGGTTTAAAACCTATCTGACAACCCAAGAATACCTGGAAAATTGCCTTTAGCATTCTGCTCATAAAGACTTTACAATATTCTATGAATAAAAGGCAAAACGAGTGTGCCTTTGATATAAACAAGAGACTAAATTTAGAAGTATCTTTCGAACCGCCGAAATTACATTGGCACGAACAAGGGGAGAGAAGCATGGGGATAAATTCACCATTGAGGGGACAAGTGAAATAAGCGAGCGGTGGATTAAAGGGTTTGTGAATTTGTACGCCTTATAACAGGTCCGCATCCCCATGCGGTTTTGAATTACCAATTACTTTCATTTAGTTTGTAACAAGGCTTTCCGGTGGATTTTGCGGTATCTTGTGACGTGACAAAGACATGCATTGTTTGAAAACATGATGCAAGCTATATCTTATTAATTGTCGTAAGCATCATTTTTGTTATATACGAGTACGTGGGTTCAAAGTACTTTTTCTTTTATCAATGTGTTAAGGCGCTTTTACTTTGTTCAGGGTTCTGTTGAGGCTGCCCCGTTTCTGTAGTGCATCGGGGATGTTCGCGGATGCACAGGTGGTATGCTTTTTTGCGACAATGCGCAAGATCTCTGGTGCGCAGGATGCGGACCAGCTCCAACAGCATCCTGAGCATGATCGCTCAAAGGCTTGACTGTGTTTATGTAAACAGCTGCGCCGTCTCCCATGGGGTAAGGTATTCATAAGCATAGTCAAGCCGTTAGTATAATATTATATTATATTTTTATATTATTATTATAATCTAATTTAGTCTAAGGTTATTATTTAATAGTTATTTAATGTAATGATGAGTCTAAGTTACCTAATTGAAAAAATGAATTATTATTTTATTATTCGATAAAGCAGCGAAATACTAAGCTATAAGTTCATTGTATAAAAGTAGTATTGCGAGCACACGACATTGGGTTGTCCTGAGCCAGCCCTGTAGTTCTGGGCTCTTAAGAATAAGACTACGGTATCCCCTGCCTGTCGTAGAAGGCGACTAAAAGGGGCCTCGGGTTCACTGGGCGACAAGGGTGGGGGTCTGAGTCGTCCACCAACGTGGACCCGGGAAGAAGGCGACATCGGCTGGCCCGTGTCGCCTTGCGCTGCGAGGGCACAGGGAAGAGGGAGTAACCTCCCCCCGGGACGTGCTCTGCTTGAGCACAGTGCAGGCTCCGCTGCGTTCCACGTGAGATCCCGGAGCCCCTCGTCATGCACCGAGAAAAGGGCCACCGGGGAGGTTTTAGTGGGTAAGAACCCCACATAACCGCCGCCTTCCCCAGAAGGCGGGGTATCTTTCTGAAGATTTCCTCCCCGTCCACAAAAAAAAAAAAAGAAAGCTATAAGGCCTGCCTTCTCTGTTAAGGGTATAAAGGCGTAGTCCGCCACGCGGCTCTAGTGCTGATTGGCAGACTTCACATGTCTTAGGAAATTTTCTAAGACATCTCGCTTTCCTCTGAATTTTTTGAAAGTTTAATGAGAAGCTGAAAAAATTTGCCTACGGACTTCGACTGTTGACACTATTTTTTAGTTGATCACTATTATTACTACCCTGAAGGACTTTGAAAGGAACACAAGTATACTACAAAACGTACGTAGTATGTAACAAAACGTCAAGGTTTAAAACCTATCTGACAACCCAAGAATACCTGGAAAATTGCCTTTAGCATTCTGCTCATAAAGACTTTACAATATTCTATGAATAAAAGGCAAAGCGAGTGTGCCTTTGATATAAACAAGAGACTAAATTTAGAAGTATCTTTCGAACCGCCGAAATTACATTGGCACGAACAAGGGGAGAGAAGCATGGGGATAAATTCACCATTGAGGGGACAAGTGAAATAAGCGAGCGGTGGATTAAAGGGTTTGTGAATTTGTACGCCTTATAACAGTTCGGCATCCCCATGCGGTTTTGAATTACCAATTACTTTCATTTAGTTTGTAACAAGGCTTTCCGGTGGATTTTGCGGTATCTTGTCACGTGACAAAGACATGCATTGTTTGAAAACATGATGCAAGCTATACCTTATTAATTGTCGTAAGCATCATTTTTATTATATACGTGGGTTCAAAGTACTTTTTCTTTTATTAATGTATTAAGGCGCTTTAACTTTGTTCAGGGTTCTGTTAGGTCCCGTTTCTGTAGTGCATCGGGGATGTTCGCGGATGCACAGGTGGCATGCTTTTTTGCGACAATGCACAAGAGGTGTGCATCTCTGGTGCGCATCATCCTGACCATGATCGCTCAAAGGCTTGACTGTGTTTATGTAAACAGATGCTGCGCTGTCTCACATGGCGTAAGGTATTCATAAGCATAGTCAAGCCGTTAGAATAATATTATATTATATTTTTATATTATTATTATAATCGAATATAGTGTAAGGTTATTATTTAATAGTTAATTAATGTAATGATGAGTCTAAGTTACTTAATTTAATAAATGATATATTATTTTATTATTCGATAAAGCCGCGAAATACTAATCTATAAGTTCATTGTATAAAAGTAGTATTGCGAGCACACGACATTGGTTGCCATGAGCCAGCCCTGTAGTTCTGGGCTCTTAAGAATAAGACTACGGTATCCCCTGCCTGTCGTAGAAGGCGACTAAAAGGGGCCTCGGGTTCACTGGGCGACAAGGGTGGGGGCCTTGTCGTCCGACAAGGTGGACTCCGAAGAAGGCGACATCGGCTGGCCCGTGTCGCCTTGCACTGCGAGGGCAGAAGGGGAGGGAGTAACCTCCCCTCGGGACGTGCTCTCCTTAAGCACAGTGCAGAGGAGCTACGGTGCGTTCCTCTGAGATCCCGGAGCCCCTCGTCAGGCACCGAGGAAAGGGCCACTGGGAGGTTTTAGTGGGTAAAACCCCACATAACCGCCGCCTTCCCCAGAAGGCGGGGTATCTTTTGAAGATTTCCTCCTCGTAAACAAAAAAAAAAGAAAACTATAAGGCCTGCCTTCTCTGTTAAGGGTATAAAGGCGTAGTCCGCCACGCAGCTCTAGTGCTGATTGGCAGACTTCACATGTCTTAGGAAATTTTCTAAGACATCTAGGTTTCCTATGAATGTTTTGAAAGTTTAATGAGAAGCAAAAAACTTGCCTACGGACTTCGACTGTTGACACTATTTACACTGAAGGATTTTGAGAGGAACACAAGTATACTACATATAATACATACATATAATACATACATTTATAACAAAACGTCAAGGTTTAAAACCTATCTGACAACCCAAGAATACCTTGAAAATTGCCTTTAGCATTCTGCTCATAAAGACTTTACAATATTCTATGAATAAAAGGCAAAGCGAGTGTGCCTTTGATATAAACAAGAGACTAAATTTAGAAGTATCTTTCGAACCGCCGAAATTACATTGGCACGAACAAGGGGAGAGAAGCATGGGGATAAATTCACCATTGAGGGGACAAGTGAAATAAGCGAGCGGTGGATTAAAGGGTTTGTGAATTTGTACGCCTTATAACAGTTCGGCATCCCCATGCGGTTTTGAATTACCAATTACTTTCATTTAGTTTGTAACAAGGCTTTCCGGTGGATTTTGCGGTATCTTGTCACGTGACAAAGACATGCATTGTTTGAAAACATGATGCAAGCTATACCTTATTAATTGTCGTAAGCATCATTTTTATTATATACGTGGGTTCAAAGTACTTTTTCTTTTATTAATGTATTAAGGCGCTTTAACTTTGTTCAGGGTTCTGTTAGGTCCCGTTTCTGTAGTGCATCGGGGATGTTCGCGGATGCACAGGTGGCATGCTTTTTTGCGACAATGCACAAGAGGTGTGCATCTCTGGTGCGCATCATCCTGACCATGATCGCTCAAAGGCTTGACTGTGTTTATGTAAACAGATGCTGCGCTGTCTCACATGGCGTAAGGTATTCATAAGCATAGTCAAGCCGTTAGAATAATATTATATTATATTTTTATATTATTATTATAATCGAATATAGTGTAAGGTTATTATTTAATAGTTAATTAATGTAATGATGAGTCTAAGTTACTTAATTTAATAAATGATATATTATTTTATTATTCGATAAAGCCGCGAAATACTAATTTATAAGTTCAAGAGCACACGACATTGGGTTGTCCTGAGCATTTTGTCCTATTTATGCCTTCCTTCCTTTAATAGTTTTTTTTTTAATGTGTGTTATATTTTGTCTGTAATGTTTTTGTATATTATAATGCCAATAAATAAAAAGTCTATGTCTAAAAAGGTTGACCTTAAATTGAACGAGTACATTTTTCTTTTAGCTATCTATCTAGGCTTTATTACAGGGAAGATTTTTTTTTCTTTTTATTTTGACAACAAACAGTCCTTATTGTCTATTATGTTACATTATATATATTTTTTACAAGTTCTTATCGACCAACAGTGCCGAGAATGTTTAGTTTATTATAATTTACAATTTGCATCCGCGTACAAATTTTTAGCAACTAATAAATGAGTTGCTAAAAATATCCACTTCTGAAGTTAAGTCCTCCACGTTGCAGAAATTGTTTTTGTAATATTGCAAGCTTCCGATGAGGAAACGATTACTTGTATAGTTTTTTTTCGCTGGAGGTGAAACAAATATGTTTAAATACGAGTTGTTTAAGTGTAGAACACGAGAGGGTTGAATTAAAAATTTAGTTTTAGTGATGAAGTTGATTTTTCCTAAAATATCCGAACAGTCAACATGACCATTAAGAATTATTACAATGGTAGTTATATTAAGCAGTAAATATTTATTCCGACTGGTTTATCCGTATTTGCAACTAAATCAAACGATAAAACTACGCTTTCACCCTTACGGTGTTCAATCTTACCTTTGACCTTAACAACAATGAGTAAATCGTAATACGGTAAAGTGAAACGAACCGGAACGATTTCAGGTCTAGTGGAGACGTCCCTTGCCCACGTCTCGTTGGAACTCAGTCTACTGAGCGATCAAATGTACACAAAACAAGTACTATATAGTACACATAGCTCTCTTCGTAGGGTTGCCTCCTGTGATTAATTGCTTAGACATTATTTTCTAATTAAGGTCCCCTTCCCAGTGCTCAGCCGAGGGCGTTTTTGTCTTTAGGGAAAAGACAGGAGCGAGCTAAAAGATCAAGTGAAGACGGTAATACGAAAATCTGTTCAGTAAATGTAATTTAAGGATTATCGTATATTACAGGTAATTTGGGAAGCTTAGTTGGATTCTAAGATTATGTTTTTCGGGTGGCTTTTGATTATATCGATATAATTTAATAGATATATAGAAATAACTTTATTGTACACCAAAATCTTAGGTACATTTTACAATTCGTCGTACAACCTTATCGCTAAGAGCGATCTCTTCCAGGCAACCTGTCTATGGACAGGAAATATAAGAACAAAACAGGAAGATGGCGTTCGAATACAAATATACAAATCTATACATATAATCAATAACCTACACTAAATATATGAATACATTAAATATACATAAACGTTAAGACTAAAATATTCAGGTCCAACGTTAAATCCGTACTGATGTATGGGTGTGAGACGTGGAAGGTTTCCAAAACCATCTCTCATCAGCTCCAAGTTTTCGTCAACCGATGTCTTCGCCGAATCCTCGGTATCTACTGGCCCGAGAAAATTTCTAACGAACATCTTCTGGAGCGCTGTCGTGAAAGCCCGATCGACCTCCAAATAAGGCGCCGTAAATGGAACTGGATTGGCCATACCTCCGAAGGGATGTGATAAATCTTACTTCCGAAGTTGATTTTTGATAATGGTGCGTTAACAGATTTTTAGAAGCAGGTAGGGACTTAGCAAGTTGAAGTCGTTTAATATAATTTTATGTGACTAATTTATTCGCAATTTTAAGTGCTGATTAAAGTGCAAGACTCGGCAGTGAAGAGAAATATCGTGAGGAAACCTATATGTCTTGGGAAAATTTCGAAGACATGTGCCTAGCAGAAGTACATATTTATATATAGGCTGTAACGTTAACTTTACCGTTACTGTAATTCTAATGCGAATTTTAAGTATGCTGTATTCTAATTAGTGGCATTAGAAATTTGCGATATGGTAAAAGTATGGTTACAAAGAGGCTATAAAATGCTTCAAATATGGTAAAAAAACCTTTATTAATTATGTGTCTAGAACAAAATCTATGTCGAAAGATAAGCAGAATAAGATAGCAGAAATAAATGTCGACTTCATTGGTTTATGTATAAATATAATAATAATTACTAAAAAACCGAACGAGCAACGGATTGTGCAAAATGACTAGTCTTTGGCAAAGACTTCTGGGCAAGAGCAACTTAGTTTATTTGGTTTAATGAATTATAAATGTATATATCCATTTCAACATATAAAAATAAAACGCAAACAATTTATACCACGTTCGTGATACATAAGCCCCTAAGAAACCGGTAGAGTGCACCCTATTTGACACGAGACGTCACGAAAATTTAGTAATTGAGGGAAATGAGATAAATTACTGTTGCGGACTGTTTATTCGAGGGGCGCGGAAGTAGGCGGATAAGGTGCGGATGTGTATAATGCATTTATTAGATGTGACTCATATACAAAACATACGTTAGTATAATTATTTATGCTTTATTACCGAAATCAAATCTTATCTTATTTGTATTTCTAACGCCATCGTCCTGTTTTGTTCATATGTTTCCTGTCCATACACAGGTTGCCTGGAAGAGATCGCTCTCAGCGATAAGGTCGCCCATTGTACAACACACTGTAAAATGTACCTTACTTATGTAATGCCTTTTGTTTGATTTTGGTGTACAATAAAGTTATATCTATCTATCTATATCAAAAAAGAAGGGTCAAAAAACGTCCGTATTTCCGTTTAGCGTTTTAGCGCTAAAACGATGTTAGCCAATAGCCTCACGAGTACTGACTAGAAATCATAAAAAAATGTTTTTTAGCTGTTTGACATAGTGAATGTGATGATGAAATTCCAACGGTATACACGAAACTTTTATTATTAGTAGAGATTCCAAATATATTTTTATTACAAAAATAGTATATATTATAGCGCTAAACTTTCTTTTCGAAAGAAAATAGAAAAGTGTAAGAGATATCTCAGGCATACAATTATCCTTAACTGCACGTAAGAAACATGTTGGTTTACAATTTATTAACATTGTCATATATGTCGTATTCTAACGTATATTGGTATACAATGTAATGTAACTTCTATGGGCCAATTAAAACAAATCACTCTTTCGAACTTTCCAAGTGGATGCTGCAATAAACTTAACCTTAACAGTAACAATACATTACTCGCTCAGCTAGCAAGCAGGTGTTTAAGCCCTTAGGATAACCATTAATGGACCTATTACAGGTAATGAAAACCATTACACGAGTAACGATAAATTTTCATTCTCAGACTTCGTTTCGTGTATCCGAAACTCCCCTATTCTCCCCGCTTTCATTATCAGTTTAGCGTGAGGGACCCTTTTGCCAAAAAAAGGAATATAAAAAACTCTATCCGTAATACAGCTAAGTACATGGGCGTAACGAAGTGTTGCCCACTTAAAACAATAGCCAAATGCAAGGGTCGGCGTCTTCAGCACTTCCAGCGCTTGGAACTGGAGAACACTTAATACTCGCTGAATCCGTAGAATTTTTATGGGGTACATTTCTGGTACGGTTTATTGCTTACGATATTTATGGTGTCCCGTGGGTGCAATAAAATGCGCTTGAAAATTTTAGAAACAATTCTGTTACGATATGTAGTTTGTAATGTATGTATTGAGACATTATTTCCATCCCCCGTAGATGTTACATGCATATGTATTGCTAATAACAAAATGGGACCACACGGGAAGCACCAGCTTTCTAATAAAAAATATCATCAGAATCGGTTCACCCAATCACAAGTCCTGAGGTGACAAAAAAAAAAAATGTTGAGCTCCTGTTTTGATGTTGGTTGATGTACAAGACCTTTTCTATTTTAAAATAGAAGGAAATGCATTTATTTATACGTACTCGCCGGAGAAGACAGCATTTATAAATAAACGGAGAGCCTCCCGACTAAAACCTCCCATGATGAGCCGTTCTATGCTGTGATGGGGCGAAATGGGTTTGCGTTGGCATTTACTATCCCGCCCTGGCACTAAAGGTGGGAAACCGGACCTCCTACTACAACTACGAATAAGGATATCAAACGTGTTAGTCGCAAGAAAAATGACCGCTGCAAAGTGTTCGTAAGTCGGTAATTCAAAAATTAAGATTAAAACGCTATAGAATGTATAAAAATCGTTTTATTCAGTTTTATAATTTATGATTACTTATATAACTAAGCCTTAGATTTAAGGTATCTAATCGAGCAACGATATCAAATTGTATTCTATGTAAAGCCAAAAATCGTGCGTAAATTGATCCAATTTCACCCCTGACTGTCCTGGCATATCATTAATTACGGCGTGATGCCGGGCCAGGACCCAGTAAGCCTACTGCACAGTTTATAGCCCGCGAACAAACCGACATCTCGCCCTGTGTTTGTTTATTGCTCTCCCTTGCCAATTCCTCTGTTTATTAGACGCTTTTAGCTAAGTTTTCAAATACGGAACTTGACTAAATACTGTTAATAACAGCGTAAATGGACTCTACCAGTGATGGACTGAAACTTTAGAATAATATGTATAAATGAGCAATTGTGTGTTTACTTCACATTCATTTTTTCAACTACAATTAGACTAAGCCGTGGTAGTTCAATGTCCGGGCGATTTTTTGCAATATACGATAGCAAACCGATCGTTCGTGCCGGCACCAATGAAACGGTTTGTATAAATTTTACCACGTGCTCGGAGATGAAGGAAAACATGGTAAGGATACATTCACGAAACTAACGATTACAACTTCTGATGTATTTCTATTACTATATCTCATTAACCAGGTACTAAGTAACTAGTACGTCAATGAAAGACTACATTATTTTACAACTTTTAATGTAATACTATCTACTATATATAATAATAAACATATTTTATTTGTTATATAAGGAGTACTTGCGCAATATAATTTTAGTAAATGGAACACATTCACAAACAATCAACAACAATCGAGTGGCCGGATGAGAGTACTGGAGTTGATTCAACTCTCGCCTATTGACCGAGGTCCATCTCGTAACTCCTCTCCTACGCACTTTTATGATCAACGCCGACCTTAGCATATGCATGTTCAGTATAAATACACTGCTATAATTGCACGCATAGCAGTGATAATCTAGTGGCTAAAAGATAACGAACTAATGGTCGCAAGATCGAATGACAGTTTGTACCAATGACTTTCCGTTTTTCGGTTTAAGTAGAAAAAATCACTATTGCTAGCTGGCAACATATGGCACCCAGCGATTTTTATGCATAATAACTACTTCCAATGACATCTTAGTGATTTACCTGAACCTTATTGTATCTTTAATTCATAATTAACAATTTAGTTTTTCGTCACATTAACATCGCGTTGTAACAATAACTTAATATTATTAGTTTGTAATATGTCTTCTAATTAGTTTTTAGTCAAAAAGATTATGGCGAGGACACGCAGTTGTCACAGCATTCGATAAAATAATTCCTTGTTCAACGTTACGCTGTCTCAATAAAGCGAGTGAATTCCACATGACGTACATATAACAATATGTATATTGTTATATTTCTATAGACGTAATCTCGATATATTTCTATTTATCAATAAAAGATTGTCAAAGCGCTACTTTTAGTGGCACTGCAATTAGCCTGCTCTTAACCACTAAAGGTGAACTAAAAGAAAATTCTAAACAGCATTAAGTTCAACATGTATTTTGGTGCAATAAAAGTTTATTTGTCTATGCGACATTTATCCGTGAAATAGCTACCTACCGAGTCGTGGTTCGGCCCTCTCGGGCGCCCTCGGATCGGCATGCTTACGCGTAATATAGTAACCGTTCAAGCCGAGGTTACCCCTCACCGGGGGGACCCTTGTGTCGAGTTACTAGCAATAGAGGTTCAGGCTAAGCGACCTAAGAGCTATGCCACCTCTAAATCCGGTGAAGCAGTCAAGGCCAGCTTCTCTGGCCAATCTGTGTAGTTCGTCATAAAAAAAAAAAATCTATGCGACGGGCTCATCCTCTGTCACATTTAGAAAGCGAAAGTTGTCTTTGTTTACCCCACTGGGGTTAAAAGACCCTAAGAGCTATTATACATATAATTGCACGCATAATATCATGAAACAGTGGGGGTAGTTACTTTATTATTATTATTACTTATATAATTAGTTCTTTATTATTAACAGTCTTCAAAAAAGGAGGTTCTCAATTCGACTGTATTTTTTTAAATGTTTGTTACCTCATAACTTTCGACTGGGTGAACCTTGAAAGCTGATACTTATCGTGTGGTCCTAGTTGATTTAGGCCCAGTACTGATGAGCTTTTGATTCTATTTGAGGTCGGTTTTTGTTTTTACTCGTAAATACAGATGCCTGTCCTATATCACACTTATACGATAATATAAGTCGTATATTGTTAAAACAGTCACATGATTAGCGTTTATTATTTATAGTAGGGTACCCAAAACAGTCAGTCTATTGACGACTACAAAAAAGCAACCGTTACTTCCAATACAAAGTAATACGATAACAAAGGTTCTATCCATTCAGCGTGTTAATAAAGTCACATAAGATTTCAAGTGTTATTGTTCATTTTTAACTGCAACAATTCCAGTTAAAAATTACAATGCTCTACGTGACTTAAGGGCAACGCGTACGAGTACTGACTGTTTCCGTTACGAACAAACAATCGATTCGATCGTGTGTCGTATGTAATGACCTTATCGGTATCGAATGACATGAAAATTTGATGGTGAAGATGACCTCGAAGCTAATCGACCGTGGCCGACACCTTCCGGATAACATAAAGTAAAGTAGCAACAAGCCTAAAAACAAAACCACTAAAAATTAAAAAAAAAATCTTATTTTTTTATTAAATAATGCTTAACCGCCCCAGTCGCGTTACTACAAACGCACGCTGTCTTTTAATATTTTTTATATGATTCTAGAAGTTCCTTGGTGTATGTGGGCCGTGCTTTACCAGGGGACCATATAAGGAGTAAACCTCCAAAAAACATCGGTTAATAAATATTTCATGAGTGTCAGACATAAAATAAATTGTTAAAACTTCCTTTTTTAAGGTCGGTTAACAATAATTAACTTGAGTTAAGTTGCCCTTATTTATTGTATACCTTTAGATAACAGATAAAAAATATATAGCCGTGAGCAAACATAAAGGGTCGGTTAAGAAAGTTTGAATATCTCGGAAGATAAAGACGCTAGCTAACTGAAATAAATTATGCATGAATAGACAATCAAATATACTTAAAATAAAATATCTTTATTAATTTATTTACATTTCATTAAAAACATAAACTTATAAAGGATATCTTACGTAATTATTTCGTGAATAATACAGTATTTTTCATATTTTTTTTTAAATTTTAGTAATAAGCGTTGCCTCCATATGGCGACACTTAAATTAAGGATATTTAATTGTCTATCATGCACAATTTATTTCAGTTACCTAGCGTATTTATCTTCCGAGATATTTAAACTTTCTCAACCCATCCTTTATTCCGACCCTTTATTTTTGTTCACGGGTGTATATTTAGATTGTAAGTGTGATATGAGTACAATAAGTCATTTTACCTGTTTCGGAGTAAAGATAAAAACTTCTTTTTAGGGAGAATTCGACTTGCGTATAGTCGAATTCAAGACAAGCTATTTCTAATAATTATATGTTTATGTCTGATATTATGTACACAATAATAATTACAAACCTAATTGACAAAATCTATTTTAATAGCATGATTATACTCGTATATAAAAGCAGTTTCATCCCTTTATTTAAATCTTGATAATGGGAAATAACAAAATTAATTTCGAGCGCGAGTTAGAGCGCGTGCTTGCTCTGTTGCAGAAAATTTATTTACTATCATCACAGATTGCGGTAACGAGATGTATTTTAAATTTAAATGTACTGTATTAAATCTAGAATGATATTAAGCAGTTGAAAGCCAGTACAATTTATAACGTTCATAGTATATGCTATTAAAAACTTTATGAGACGTGCTTTAACTATAAAGAAGACTGGCCAACTATATTTCATAAGAATCCAACAATACTTCAGCTTATGGAGCGGAATTCTTAATATTGTTTTTATTCTCGAACTTTCATAAAGATTAAAGAAAGATTTATAATTGAATTTTGCTTCATAGTTTTTGATTTTTCTTTAATAAAATTTTGTTTCAACCAAAAAGCGTTGAATAATATTCAACGGCAGTTATTAACCAAATTTGAGTTAAACCAGTAGGTCCGGAACGAGATATAGCATTTATATTTCATGCTGTCATATAGAAAAACCTGCTATCGAATGCCTTACTCAACTTTAAGGTATCTTTCTGTGTCTTTTTAAATATATCAAATATAAAATATATAGTAATAGTATATATAGTAAAAGATTTTCTTGTCATAAAGTGCTAACAGTTATACTATCTGTATTTTTTGGATTTATATATATATATATATATATTTAAAGAAATTAAAGAGCCTTCGTGCTTTTTTTTAATTACTGCGGATCGAAGTTTCGCAATTCTATATTCAAACAAAGTGATGGTCGTGTTGAATATATATTCGAGATTGCAATTGTAAATTTATGGCCACATTGAGTGCCCTCATCACGACGGCGCGAACCCGTGATTTGTATTCCGCACCTCTCGCGGTGCCATCCGTCTGGCCAGATTAATTATCAGTCGCGTCCCCTCCATGTTTGCCAATAAGGAAAATCCCGTGACTTTTCAGTATAAATCTTTGATATTAAACTTGTCTCTTCCGTGATCCCGGCACATGACCGGAATTTGATAGGTAATGCACGATGTAGGTTAACTGCGCTTTGTGAAGTGTGCTCCGAGCTAATGGACTTGCATATTAAAAAGCTATGATTCTGAAACATGTGCTAAAAACCAAGCGCTTGATTTCTTACAATGTTTTTGTTTTGAATTAAGAATTTGTTCCATTTTACTATAGCCTAATACTGTAAATGCGCACCCAATGAAGAGTGATTGTGTGGTCTCGTTCGTCACCACTGACGGCACGAAGAAGAAAAATAATACTGAAAAATTTATTTATATTTTAACATTACAAGGGCGCGGACTAATATCGACAGAATGCAGTTGCAGATGCATTGCGCATGTTTAAGTGAAGTACCATGAAGTTAGCAATTACTGGGAGCAGTAATAACTCCTTAGCCGGGCTATCGTCTCAAGTTTTCAGCGATGCGAGTTCGAGTACCGGTACCGGCACCAATAAAATTATTTGTTACAATTTTAAATGCCGATTTACCACGTAAACAAAACACTGAAAGACCAGCCTGTGTAAGAAAAATTTCGAAAATAGAGATTTTTCAAGACATGTGAAGTTCGCCAATCCGCACTAAAGTCGCGTGGTAGGTTATGCCATATACTCTCTTTACAGAGAAGATTGTTACTGCTACTACATTGCTATCAAAAAATAGGCACTGTCAAATGACAATAAGAGTGATTACAATTGTTACAACGAATACTGCAACACTCTACAAATTTTTGACTTTAGATTTTTTATCTCATTATCTACAAATTTGTTTTAATATGTAAAAAGTAATGTGTTTTCTGCCATGTATAATTATAGTCACGTAGCCGTAAAATGTATTTATAACATTCAAACCGATACGGAAACTAGAATTCCGTTTATTCTTTTTAAAAATTCCAAATACATGTATATTTCCCTCAAATTTTACACCACTCAATTTTCCCAATGTAAGTGAAACATATTTCTTAGCTTGTTCGTTTAAACAAACAGTCTCGCCGTCGTGTGATACTTTTATACGAGAAGATGCGTTCAGAAAGCCGACAGGGGAGACTTCGATCACGCGTTGTTTGCCGAACGTCTCGCTGGCAAACTGAGGCGACAACGTACGTGCCATACGCCGCTGGCAACTTATTACATCCAAATGGCAAACGTTTGAAGCAATATTAGTGGATTTGTTTGTTTACACGAAAAGCGAGATTACGCAGAGCGCGTGGATTTGTATTATAGAGGTAAATCCCCGTCTCTGTTATCCAAATATAACGAGCTGCAAATAATAGGGTGAATATACATGGCGAGTGAATATACGTGACAAGCATAGTATCCTCAGACGAAGGCGCCTATGAGATGCGGACGTCGAGTCGTAATTTAACGGCGACATGTGAAGGCGTGTGGGAACTCTCCAGGGATAACGCTGCAGGGTAGGATGTCTGGGAACAAATGAAACATGTAGCGTTGACGTGTGAAAATTTTGATTGTATAATTCTTTTGAATTCTATTCACTTGCCTTTCATTTAAGATATAATTTATAATAATAATTGATTTTTTTGGTCTCCTTTAACTGCAGAAATATTGCGGATATAATATATTGTTGATTTAAATATAATATTATGTTACAAGTTCGTTACCTTTGATTAACACGTAAATATTATTTTTTTGTCTGATTTGACAGTTGATAAATGGCCCGAAGTGAAACGAGGGCAGATCTATATTTCAAGGAAAACAATTTCAATTTTATTTTGAGCAAAAATCAAAACACAAATCTACCTTTTTAAATGACCAAGCGAGAGAGAACAAGGTAGACTGGCAGAGAATGCCTTTTGGTAGTCCACGTTTTGTAAACTTTGCTTTGAGCTAATAAAGATTTAATAAATAACAAAATAAAGTGACAATTGGACAGAGAAATACTCAACCCCAGTAGGTGTCCGTTGTGTGTAGTACCTACGTGACCGTTCCGCCGCGTACTCCTGTCAAAACTCACGCGGAGCCAGTGCCGAGCAACTACGTAACGAAATTGCTAGCTGCGACGTGCCATAATAACACTCGCGAGGAAATTGGAAAGCATAACAAGTAAAAAACACTTGTGTGCTTTAGACTACAGGACTGAAGTAACACTTCTTTAGCATCTATATGTATAATATATATACACAAAAAAATAATATTTACAAGATTGTTCAAGAGAAAAAATTGTGTGCGCGCACTGCTCTCTCTTGCTCCTACATTGTGATACAGACAATAGGCTTCTTTTTTTGTGACGAACTGCACAATGTTGGCCAGAGAACTGCTTTACTGGATTGAGATACTATTAGGTAACTTAGCTTGAACCTCTATTTCTAGTAACTCGACACAAGGGTCCCCCCGGTGAGGGGTAACCATGACTTTTCTATGTTACGTACTTTTCTATATTATGTACGGTTACTATGTTAAGCGTTAACATTCTGATCTTATAAAGCGCCCGAGAGGGACGAACTACGACTCGGTTCGTTGCATTTCCACGGTGAGAGAGACAATAGGCCTACACTGTGTCTTAGGTACACGAAACACAACTGCTCATGAGAGAAAGAGAGAAAGAAAATGTGTCTCTCTCATGTCCCCACAGTAATATACGAAACGTAACTCTCTTTCCATCTTCACCAACTTAAATTTTCCTTTCAATTTCCATTCTCCTCGCCCGATCACTCTTTTCGTAGCGCATTCACGAGCTTACTCCTAGTCAGACGTGCGTAAAGAAGTGAAAAATTGATATGTGAGGTTGGAACGGTGGCCGTGTCGAGTCAGCCGGCAGTCGCATTCGTTTGAGATAAATGGCATGAATAAATTATGCTTTAAAAAGAGCCGTGTTGTGTAACTGCTGAATGTTACAAAGCGGAAGTGCGAATGGGGTGGTTTGTGTATTTTTTTTATCGATGTTTACACGGTGTGAATAATTTAGACGTAAATGAATTTGTTAGTATATTACAGTAGCTTTCCATATATGTAACAAAATTGTATTTGGGGACATAAGCCTAGAGGATAATCAAACGACTTACGATCTGAGAGTCGGGGTTTGGAAATCCATTGTATCAATAAGTTGATTACTAACTAGTTAACTCAAGTTGTTTTTGTCATTTCAATATTTTGTATTAACAATTCAACAAATTTAGATACATTTAAAAAAAAAGAATGGTAACAATTTTTTTTCACAAATCTTACTAACATTTCTGTGGTTAACAAATTAAACATTCCAAGTAAGCTTGTGCTAGGATCGTACCCTAAGTACCTGGCCCCAGCATGCTTCGGCGTCGTCGGGACTTCTCTGAGTGCCGGAGAAGTCCCCTTTGAGGATGAAGTCCGGTCTTTGCCGGGACCGGCCGGTCGTTGGGGTGTCCTGTCGCTGACAGATCCGGGGCACCCCGCTCATAACGGCTGATGGCATTCGCGGAAGGTTTAGTGGGTAGGGGCTGCCCAGGCCGAGTCCCACACATCCCTCCGGGCCCACCCAGGGTACCGGAGGATGGTCTATAAAAAGATTCCCCCGCGTGAACAAAAAAAAAAGGATCGTACCCTAAACTGATAACTTGATGCTTTGTATTGTTTGTATGTTTGTCAGACTGTTTTACTTTCAACTTAGTAAAAGGTGTCTCTTGATCTATAATATAAAAATAACCGCTTTTTACTACATGCATAGAAATTAACATACGGTACATATACCAAAATAACATTTTTTACATTTATTGTCCTTTGTTAGTTCCGGCTGATCTCTGAAATGGCTGGACCGATTTTGATGTGACTTTCACTGGTAGATAGCTGATCTAATAAAGAGGAACTTTTATTTTAAAAAAAAATATATTAATCGTTTTTAATCAGGCGTAACACCGTGGGGTGCAGCTAGTATAGTATAAAAATAATGCAATACTACATAGATTTAAAATTTCCAGAGCACTCTTGAAAAATATAAAATGTGAAATATTTACACCAGACCCCTCCACTTACTAATACGCGAGGTAACTGGAAAGTGGCGAACCCGAATAATTTTCCAATTATATTTCCCGTCCAATTTTCCAAGGTGTCGCCCGCGGCGCTCGTCAAATGCAGCCCTGCGTTATAATAGCTACGGAACCCTCGCCGCGAAACATCTATTCGTTACACCGCTGCAAAAGTCAGCTCCTCAGCTATAACTGGCATTTGTTGGTAGTTCATATGAGCAACGGACATTCTAGACTTTCTTGTGACCTTTGAAATTCTAAATGAAATTGCATTTCAATTCGCGTGTAATGCGGGAAATGGAAATGTACTGAATTTTGAATATTATGTTTGTGTTAAATATTCAAATAAATATTGGCAGTTGTGTAGTAACTAACCGTTTAACTTTTGAAGTTAGCTGTATTGATTTTAGTTCAGCTCGTTATGGAGTGTACGTGGAATATAAAGTGAAAATAGTCCATACAACTGTATGTAATTTTGTCAGTAGTGAATGCAAGCATGTGCAACTGAAATGTCATAGTATGAAATTTAATAAAGTTAAAACAAAGATGCGGAATTAACGGCAATTTATGAAGCGTCTATAGCCATGTATTAGTTTAGGACAGGAGTCGGCAACGTTTTAAGTCAAAAATTACAATTTTCAAAATATCTAATGATTTTAAGAGCTATAACTTTTTTTCTAGCCGGCAATAAGTAGTACTTGCATACATTATTCATTTTTCATTATTCATCTTTATTCATGCATTCTAATTTAAGGTACGGTCTGCAGAACATAAGGTTGAAGCCCATCATTCTACTATTGACGTGAACCATTTGCTACAACAAGTTTAAGCTTGATTAGCATGGTTAACAAAAATTTATTTTTCTATACGACGGGCCGCTAGTACAAGATAATAAGAGCGTTTTTTCAGCAAATAAATAAATAAGATAAATTTATTTATTTGCTGAAAAACGGTATCAATTAATGTTAAATATATCATTACAAACAGGCCACCATTATTTTGCTATAAATAAGCATACAAATTAAAATTAATATCAATAATAATGAATTATAAATGTCAGATATGTATATGCTATTGACGTCATATTTCGTATAAATATGACGTCAATAGCATATACATATCTATGTAAAATTTTCATCCCTCGAACACGAACGAAGCAGCTTCATATTTCATTATTCATACAGCAAAGGACTGGAATAGTTTTCAAGAATAGAGCGAACAGGCATTTACTAAGCTGGTACGTCTTACAGTCTAGGATTGCATTTCCACTTAACTCCAGGTGGGATCATGGTAAAAGCACTTGCTTAGAAAGTATTAAAAAATTTCATGTATTGTGTACGTGTCACGTGATACGCGTTATATAAGAAATGTCATTACTTTTTTCAGAATTGTACATAATCGGAGAATTAGCATACCACTAAAAAAGTCATTTCCTCGATCGTTAACCATTGTTACCCTTTATGAATAGTCAAGAGCAATACACTCTCCTGTAGAGTAACGCCCGAGGTGCATGTCACTAATGCCGACGACTGCATAAGTAATAACAACCCCATTAGAGGGTTGAAAACGAAAACAACTTAATTCAATTACAATGTCAATAGCCTAATGGTTTAGGGTACGGTCTGCGAATCGTAAGGTCGTGGGTTCGAATCCACCATTCGACTATTGCCGTGAACCATGTCCTAGCACAAGCTTAAGCTTAGTTGGAATGGTTAACAAGATTGTTAGTAATATTTCTGAAAGAAAAAAAAGAAATATTGCTATTTTTTTTTTTTTTTTTAAAAAAAGCCGCTGGATAGATTCGTGATAAATGCGTATTTATTATTTTATTCGTTACAATAGTCCATCATTACCATCGTAAGGACGTACGGCATGGATGAAAATTTTCACTAACCTACAGCAGTGGTCGACAACCTTTTGATAAAAAAGAGTTAAGCATAGATAATACATAATTAAAATTTATCTAGAGCCATTTTTTTTAAACTTTCCTTTAGTCAAAAACCATGTTACGATTAAGTCTCAGTTTAAAAGTAAATTAAAAGTATTCTCATAATTATATAAAATAATACCTAATGTAGATAACAAATTGTTATGTAATAAGTAACATAACGTGATTACTTCAACTTTTTCACCATTTTAAGAATAGGAATATTACGAAATACAATTAATCGGAACCTAAACAAACTCTCATCAAACTACCTTTGAAGTACATCGTTTCAAATAAAAATAAAAAATCGAAAGCACGACAGTTATTCGGTCATTTGTCGCGCACAGATTTAATGCAAATTTAAAACTTTATATGGTGTTCTCATTGATGCCATTGTTGTTGAACTGGACCAAAACACCCACCCACATAGGAAGCATCAGGCTTCCCAGGTATAAAATACTTTATACAAAAACTTGAAATAACAAAGCATAGTTCATACGGCAAATATTTATTCTACGATGATGTTCTAAAAATAAATTTCCATTGTCGCTTTTATCTTCATGGCGACTATTTTCTCCCCTTTACCAATTTATATCACTTGAAACGCCCCGCGGTCCTCTGCGCCCCTGGTACCTCTCAATTTGTATTAAAACCATTTTCACGGAATTATAGTTGCGCCTCGGGGTTCAGAATGGCCTACATAAACAAGCCGTGAGGATTTAAAAGAAATTCACATTAATTAGTTATTTATTCAAACGAAACATTTCTGACATAATGATTCAAAGATTATAATTTTTATAACGATTGCCACTAGCTGTATATGTAGCTCGTATCTCTCTTGGGTTTGGTTAACTTTCTCTTTAAAGTCACTCTTCTCTTACCGCATAATTCATATAACTGTCGTTAGAAGTCGCATCTAGCGTTAGCGATCTTGTTAATAACAGCTTTTTATAGGAATTTTTGAATTGCCTCGTGCAAACGATCTTATGCCTGACCTCATCTTAAATATTCACCGTAGCCATGAGAAGCAGGGACGCAGCGGTCGCGGAGACGCAAATAGCTATGCAGCGGGCGTTTATGACGCATTATATAAATCAGACATTATAAAAAAAATAGTAACTGTAGAGGTAGCACTCTATTAATAAATCCAAAGTAAACAATTAAAGTACATTAGAAAACATTAGAAGCACGGACAGAAGTCTGTGGTTGCGCTTTAAAAATAATAAAAAAAAAATTATTCACCGTCAGCCATAAATATCCACAACACCAGAGGAGCTGCAGGTGCCTTTGAGAAGAGTAAATGTGAGAGAACAGAGATAATATAAAATATGAGTGACAGATTTGAACAGAGTAATTTTTTTCTTTAGATTCAAGTCGTATAATTTAGGATACACTACAGGTAATAACTGATGGCACAGAAACAAAAATGTAGCACAAATCAAAGCTTAAGTTCAATGTTTGAGCTTTTTCTTTGTCAATTAATTGAATTCTACACATATATGCATGTGTTTCGAGGACGAATCAAGAATTAACAAAAATTTGCTCCTTTTGTCAGTGCTATATGTTGAGTTACGACGTGAAATTAAAAAAAAAAATAGTGTGAGGAATCCTGCATGTCGCACAAAATTTTCAGAAACACGTAAAACTCGTTTAGAAGCATCAATAGTCTAACGGTATGCGAAATGGAGGGTCATAGGTTCGAATCAACCATTCGACTATTGCGCCCTTATACGCCATGAATATTCAATAAAATAAATAACTTTTTGTCAAATTCCACACTGATGAAGTCGCGGGCTCAGCTAGTATTATATATAAATATTCCGTACTCAATAATTCGCTCTGTTCGGTGAAGCAGCGGTTTAGTTATAGAACGTAATTGTCAGTTATTACGTGTCATCATAGATCCATTGTCCGACGCTTTTCGTTTCGTATGGAGGAACACTTTTATTCGCTTCAATTAATTTTGATGATGTACTCCAGAAAATTATTGCGGTCCGTCGTCGGACAATGCGAATCGCTGATATTAATATTCCGTAAATACAGCAGTCGATTGTTGTTTTATGACGCCGACTGTAACAGTCCAGCGAGCAATTATTGTAACGGTGGATTTTGTACTGAAACTAGATGTTTCTTCATAGTAACAGCCTATATATACCCACTGTAGGGCACATACCTATATTTACTGAGTATTAAGACACACTCTGCAATGTGGCCTCAGTGCGTATTTTTTCACAAATATTATTAACATTCTTGAAAGCTGGAATACCTAGGGCATATAATACGCAATCCCAAATACGATTTGTTACAGCTCATTATCCAAGGAAAGATACAAGGGAAAAGAAATTCGGGAAGGAGAAGAACATCTTGGCTTAAAATCTACGCCAATGGTACAATAAGAGCACACGTTCTTTATTTCGTGCTGCTGTGTCGAGGGTCCAAATCGCCATGATGGTCGCCAACCTTCGGTAGAAGATGGCATCAAAGAAGAAGAAGATTAACATTCTTGTTAACCATTCCATCTAAGAGTGCACGATAGATATCGATATTACATAAAATATCGATATATGAACGCGACATATCGCTTCAATCCGATATTATTGAATCATCTAATATACGAAATATCGTAAGAAATTAAATAAAAAAGCATTCCGTTCTTGGTTGACAACTTGAATAAAATAAAGCCCATACTTGCGCCATCACGAAGAGTGTAGTGTAGTATGTTACTACACTCCTACTCTTCACGATGGCAGGAATAATTTTATAATCTCAGCATGTAGACTACATGTACTGCTAGCAGAATCAAATCAAATCAAATAGTCTGGATTGGTATCCGAAGCTAGAACCTCTCAGTTACGCGCCGAGCTCTATTAGTACAAAACTTTTCTGATATTTAATATTAAGCGCTAATTAATTATAAACAGATTTCGATATACGAAAAATATCGATATATTTGTACAATATATCGCGTTGTATCGATACACCTCACGACATATTATTGGCATGAACATCCCTAATTCCATCTAAGAAAACAAACGAAGTCGCAGTTAACATCTGGCGTATAATATAAAAGTAGTTACATTGACTTGGAAGAAAGCTACAGTGAAAACCTTAACTAAAACCTTACAATAGAATTATTTTGCATAACAAATGATATTCATTAATATCTTATTACATTATTCAAATGTGGCACTTCTAGAGTTGTATTAATTAAACATATTTTATAAATGGAATCTTATTAACGCTAGAAAATATAAGACGTTAATTTCCCTCAAAAAATCTACACATTCATGTGAAATATTACGAAAAGGAATTCCGCAAATCTCAAGGAAACCTCTGAGGGCCAAGGGATAAAAAGCCTCATTAGCAATCCCCTGACGTTCTTTTGAATGAATTCTAATAAAGTTAATCGCGAATGGAGGCCCGGCCCTCTTTTAATTTATCCGTGAATAGATTCCAAGCATGACTATACAACATTTATTGCTTTTAAAAGGAGAAAGACATCAATAGTGTTTTGTTTTATTTATTTCTTTTTAACCGACTTCAAAAAAGTAGGTTCTCAATTGTCTGTATGTTTTTTACGTCATAATTTTCTACAAGGTGAACCGATTTTGATGAATCTTTTTTATTTGGTCCAATTCTAACAATGGTAACTATGATAAAACCAAATGACATTTAAATTTGCATTATGTATGTTCGCGACAAATGAGCGAATAAGAATATCACGCTAACCGATTTCGATGATTTATTTTCTATTGGAAACGATGTACTTCAAGGGTAGCTTGATGAGAGTTTGACTAGCTTGTGATTAATTCTATTTCGTAATATTAATATTAAATCTTATTAAATAGTACGCAACATGATCTACAGAAAGACCGTTGCTCTGAACCTGAACCTAAGTAAAGTAACTAACTTATGATAACAGAACCTTCGTGTGTTTAGTTTGTAATGTTGTATTGTAAATTAAACATAGAACCGAACTTTTAATACAGTCCACTGAGCTCTCAGAACGAGTGAGCGAGTACGCGCGCATATGTATGTATGCGTGTGCAACTGAGCTATCCACTACCACTGTCGTGCGAGTCGCCTACAAATACGATAATTCGAGAACGATTTGAAGTCTGTTTTTTTTACTCGTAAATGTACTTGTAATATTTACCAAGCAAGTGACTACAATATCACCGGATTTCCTATCTTTTCAAAGCCTGCCGTAAGGAACTTTTGTTCCTATAAAAGTTAAACAGCGTCCATTCGCGACCGTCGGAGGTTGCGAATAATCCTTGCGCGTTACCGCTATTTTATGGGCAGGCCCCACCCCTTAGATGTTAGGAGCGTTGCTGGAGTTTCTTCGGCCACTTCTTCTCCCAGCGCCAACGCTTCCCGAAGTGGCACTCAAAGTTAGTTTAGCTTTTGAATGTCTCTTAGATTATCCGTGAAATAGCAACCGGCCGAGTCGTGGTTCGGCCTCTCGGGCGCCCTCCGATCGGCATGCTTACGCGTAACATAGTAACCGTCCAAGCCGAGGGTAGCCCTCACCGGGGGGACCCTTGTGTCGAGTTACTAGCAATAGAGGTTCAGGCTAAGCGACCTAAGAGCTGTGCCACCTCTCAATCCGGTGAAGCAGTCAAGGCCAGCCTGTGTGGCCAATCTGTGTAGTTCGTCATAAAAAAAAAATCTATAAAAGCTACTAATGACTATATTGCAAGGTGGACTTATAACCACGTTGGTTAAGCCAGGCCGAGGTCCCCGTCGTGCAGCGTGACACGTATCGATTCCATAATGAAGTGACACATTTCTGCGCGTGCTGTCACGTCGTGAAACTTCACGAGTAATTGTGCCACGCGGCCGGGAAACCTCGGCGAATATAAAGCGGTTTCCCGACACTGCCTCACGTAGCCTTCCGACTGCTGCATTGTCAAAGTTCAACAAAGGAATATGATGAAGGAACGACAAGTATTTTTAAAGAGTCACTTGTAATACGCTTTACTTACTGAGCTTGAGCTGACATTAGACTTGTAAGTCAAGTCTATGATAAATGCTTTAGATACTACTTTCTTAAGTAACCGTTGGATAAACGACTAGGACGTAGGCGTATCTATACAAATAAATAAAATTGGAGTGTCTGTTTGTAATATTTAAATAAGCGGTTTTTACTACATTCAAATTAATGTATTTACAGTACATATTCCAAAATAAAATTTTTACAATTTTCGTTTGTCTGTGTCGGCTAATCTCTGGAACGGCTGTACCAATTTCGACGGGACTTTCACCGACATTTAAATCACACACGAAAATTTAAATAAATAGTTTTTAATCGCGATTGACAACACAGGGCGCAGCTAGTACATTATAGAATCATTAAGTTATATAACATTAACTTTAAGAATGTAGATATATTTGGCTTAACTCATTTCAAATTTAGAAAAGCGGTACAAGAGATTTTGTCTGTATCTTAACTAAATGATTATAGTTATTTATATTTTTCTCTAGCCTATTTTACTTTATTGTTTAAATTTTTTCTGACTGTACGTCTGCCAGTCGGTTATGTCCAGACCCAGCCCTTTAAAATTGATTAATAACTTAATTGATAAAACACTAATATACAAAATGAATGCGAGTAAAATCTGGCCACGTAACAGACAGACATCTGTAAAAATTCAATTACGGTAAACTAAAAATACTGAAAATAAATTGATACCATAAATTACGTCATAAAACATAATAATATGCAAAAATATGAAAGACAGGAGTGAACAAGTTCGTAATCCAATACTTTATTAATATGACCTCGCCTGTACCATCATAAGGGCAAAACAATTGAACAAGACACGTAACAGGCACACAAGTAGCTTCTCAATTTAGTCTCGGGACAATTATTCATTCACTACTTCATGCAGAAGCATTCACATCACTTGAAATAATTTCATAGGATTCATTTCAATGTCATATTGGTTTATGAAACTGATTCTCATTGAATTTTTAAAGAAAGCTAGCAATATTCCTTTTTTTTCAGAAATATTACTAACAATCTTGTTAACCATTCCAACTAAGCTTAAGCTTGTGCTAGGACATGGTTCACGGCAGTAGTCCAATGGTGGATTCGAACCCACGTCCTTACGATTCGCAGGCCGTACCTTAAACCATCAGGCTATTGACGCTTTAATTGTACAAATGTTTGTTGTCATGAATAAAGAGAAAAAAAGATGATAAGTACAACATCGGTTTATTCCTAAACTTTTGACCAATTTGTCGAAATATTGTTCTTTTGTATTAGATAATGATAATGATCAATAGTTCAAATCTATTTCAGGTTCATTAATGATTCAAGATGAATACTGCGAAATATAAGCTCTCAAAGGTTTCAACTAACCATTTGGCTATTAAAGTGAACTTCATATCAATTTGTTTTGGAAAGGTAAAAAAAATATAATTAATATTCAGTAAGTAGTCAGTACTTAACCCATTCGGTGTAACCAGAGACAACATCACTGTCCGATTTTCACAGAGCTTTTAGGTAGGTATATGAGGCATATATCATAGATGGTGAAGAGCTAAGAAAAATCATCTAATAGCAGTACCACTACAGAGGATTCGGATTATGCTGTTCCATGACCTAGAAAGTATCACCTCACAGAATACCCACGTGACTGTACTTCCACCAGCCGGTTATGTCCAAACCCAGCCCTTTAAAATCGATTAATAACTTAATTGATAAAACACTAATATACAAAATGATTGCGAGTAAAATCTGGCCACGCAACAGACAGACATCTGTAAAAATTAAATTACGGTAAACTAAAAATACTTTGTTAAATTAAATACGTCGTAAAACAGAATAATATGCAAAAATATGAAAGACAGGAGTGAGCAAGTTCGTAATCCAATACTTTATTAAAATGACCTCGCCTGTACCATCATAAGAGCAAAACAATTGAACAAAACACGTAACAGGCACACAAGTAGCTTCTCAATTTAGTCTCGGGACAATTATTCATTCACTACTTCATGCAGAAGCATTCACATCACTTGAAATAATTTCATAGGATTCATTTCAATGTCATATTGGTTTATGAAACTGATTCTCATTGAATTTTTTAAAGACGAAGCTGACTGAAAGAGTTTCACCAGATTTGAGAGGTAGGAAGAATTTCAACCATCTGTACCCATCCACTTGCTGGATATAGACCTTTTTTTTATTTTTTTTTTAAAGAAAGCTAGTAATATTTCTTTTTTTTTTCAGAAATATTACTAACAATCTTATCAATCATTCCAACTAAGCTTAAGCTTGTGCTAGGACATGGTTCACGGCAATAGTCGAATGGTGGACTCGAACCCACAACCTTACGATTCGCAGGCCGTACCCTAAACCATTAGACTATTGACTAAATACATTGCCCTTCCACCGCATATGAAAGAAGTATCCGATTACTGCCCGCTTATTTGGTCCCTATGTGATAGGCCATGAAGCCTATCGTCATACATCGGGCACAATTTTAAAACAATGGTTTTTTTACTTAAGGAACAAAAATCAACTAAATTATCTACGGTTATGGCCAATGAGAAACAAGAAGACTCGTGTATTGAAACAGATCTGGCGACAATCGTTTCCACTAGCTGATTGTGACGAGGTAATTAAGCAAGCTGCGATTTGAACAACCACCACTAGACCAGAGGTCAGCAAACCTTTTGTATCAAATTTCATCCATAGTTAACCAGAATTTAGTAAAAGAGCCACTTCAAAGACCTAAACAGTCGAAAAATATAGCAAAATTAATGAAAGCGAGGATATCAACGTACTACATGTGGCTCAAAATCCGTATATTTCGATCCCTACGCTAAACAAACTTGTTTCAAACTGACTGCCGTTAAATCTATAACAGCCGAAATAAAATAAAAAGTTTCTAATTTAATCGACAGTATCGTGACTGACTATAACCAAAGTGAGATATTAAAATAAATGCGATTGTTACCAGTTAATAAAATTGCCACACCAACGTATCACAATAGTCTATAAAAAATATCCATTATATTTTGCTTACAATGTATCAAAAAGTTATAGATATTGGCGAGAAAGCTGAAGTAAATTTTCACGTTCTTTTTGTTCGATATGCAAATCAAACGAATAATGTAGAGATAAAATTCTATTGCAGAAGCCCGACCTAACAATATGGAATTGTATTCACAGCGGAAATAGGAAGAGCCACAAGTAGCCCACATACAAAAGAGGTAGCGTTAACAAAAGAGCTATCTACACTCTTGCATTTTACATACGACGCCTCGTTACCATTTATATGTTTAATATATTCAAATAATTTAATGAATGTCACTTTAGGAGAAGGAAAAATGTGTTCTACCGCAAGTATATTTTCGCTGTATTACGTGTAAAAACAAAAACCGACGCGACTATAAATCAAATCAGTAACGGATTAAACAATAAACGCTTCTTTCAGCCGACGCTATCTTATATTTATAAGTATATAAGGTATATAACGGTATTACCTAAGTTCGTGCGCCTATATCCTCTTTTGTCATTCACATTCGTAGTCTTGGATCGTCAAAATCTATCAATATCTAAGTCATATGAAAACGAAATTAATACGAGACCTTATGGAAACCAATCTCTTTCAAACAAATTGAAATCAAAATGAATGCAGAATGGTGAGTGAAATATATTAAATACAAACATTTTGAACACCACCTCCTTTTTTAAGTCGGTTAAAAGGAATAGAAATTATATTATGTCGCACATAATTTTCATATTCCTTAAAAGCTTATTTATTTCTTTAGTAGTGCCGTTACATTAAGTTTCTGTACCATTTATTGCAGCTACATTTTTCTAAATGTATGTATAATTTCTATACGCATGTTGGGCACAACGAAACCATTTAAGCGTAAAGATACTATTATCTGCCTATATCAGTATTTAGTAAGGTCATATTTCGAGTACGTATCTCCCATATGGCACCCATTCTATGCAGTTTATGCAAACAAAATTGAGATGGTGCAAAAGAAATTCTTACGAATGCTCAATTACCGTATGCATTGTCCTCGTAAATCCTATAATAATCTTCTATCTAAATACCACCTGCTATCATTGAGCGCCCGACGCTGTGTTGTTTGATGACGCTGATTTGTGTTGGTGAAATCAAGTGTCCAGAGTTGTTGTATGAGGTGAGGTTCCGAATACCATCGAAAACAACACGAATTAAAAATCTGTTCCATGTTTCGGCAGCCCGTACAAACATAGGCCATCGCGAGCCAGTACGTAGAATGTGTGTCACAACACAATGTTTAATGATTTAGATTTGTTCTCGACCTCGCGCTCTGCTTATTAAACCCAGATAAAGTCACTGTTCCATAGCAAATATTACGAATACTTTTCAATTTACTTTATATTTTATATTTATTTGTTGTTTTGTTTATTTTTCTTTTTTATCATTTACTCTTGTGTCCTTCATTTATATTTGTTATTCTGCCCATGCTAACATCTCCTGCTGTACTGTATCGATGATTTTCGAAAAACAAATTTGAAAAAGATTTGTATGCCGTAATTGTTAAAATATGTCTGTTATCTTTTGTTTCTGTTTGTCTCCAATAAATAAATTAATAAATAAATTCTTCGTGATATTAAATATGAAACATATAAGACATAAAATGTATACTTAAAAATAAAAAAAAATCGTCTATGACAAGTAAACGTTTAAATAAAAACACAAAACATCATCATAAATACTTGTACATCTTTACAGCAAGCAAACATATCCTCGAAATGGTATAAACGCGCTCGTTAATTTAACGCACTCTGCCATAAAATGAGGTAATCTCTCATTCACTGCGCCCTTCAATCGATGTACAGTTAACGAGCTTCAGGCAGCGAGGTGTCCCATATGTCGCGGCAGGTCTCGGCTCAGGTGGCGCGCCAATGTTCCTAATTTGTCACACGAGACCGCCCACAACTGCTACCGTAAGCCTTGAGGACAAATCCTTCATACTGGATGTTAACGGTTAACTCAAAATTGGAACAAGATTCCACTGATTCTAATAATATATTAAATTAATTTTCATGTTAGCTCACCATACATGTCCAATGAATTTCAGTTTTTCGGACGCTAAAACTTTTCGAACGCTTACTCTGGAATCTATCTATACCTAAACAAAATAGTTTTAAATATACCTTTTTTGTCATTATTATCATTAATATCTAGATCTATGTAGTTACATAAGTAAATATGTTTATTTATGTATGTATATTAATATATTATTGTTACTTTTTTCTCTAAGCTTGCACCCGCTGTTTTGTCTTTACACCACCCTAAGGTAGACTGACAGTGAATGCTTTTGGCGTTAAGTCCGCGTGTAAACGTGTATTTTCTGCAAATATAGATTAAAAATTATTGCCGGTAAGGAGTTTGGTGAAAAGCGGACATCAATAGCTCTCTATCCCACCAGCCTTGATTGCGATCAGAGCTTATTAAATATATCTATAAGTGACGATGACCTAAAAGAAGTGTTGCCTAGAATAAAGCGCTGTTTGATAGGATTTTTAGAACTTTCTTCGATAATCAGCATCATTTCAGCTGTAGAACCATCCACTGCTGGGAATAGGCCTCCCTCAACGATTTCCTTAAGGCTTGGATTCAGCTTCGTTCTGCCTTTACGAGGCCGTTAAAATTAAAAAAAAAACAGTAATAGTTAAGTTAGCACTGCCTACCGTAAATTTCAATCTCCAATTAGATTTGTCGCTCCTCTGATCACAGCAAACTCGATTTCCGCTTACACAAATTTTTTTTTTGCAAAAAGATTTTAGCACGCATCAATTAATAAATTGGTTCCGTGATATTTTCCCAGTTGCTATTATCGTCAGACGTGAAATTGAATTTTCGTACAAAAGCAAACAGCAGAGGCGGCGTATGAATGAGGTATGAGGTGACAGTCGGGCCAGTTCCTGTAATTACTCCCCATCCGGCACTGCTTCCAAATGCACGCTTGCATTGTTACAGCGCAATCTCTGAATATGAAACTCAATAATGTCACATTTAATAAACACGAATTTTACTGCCTTATATATCGCAGTATTCATGTATTATCATTGGTTGGTAATTTTGAAAGAATAAATGAGGAGATGAGAGATAAACCAGAATCGCGGCAAAAAAAACCTTCTTAGAAGTTTTTTCTGATAAGTGCTAGAGTGTCCCACCTCCTTGGATAGGATTAGGAGCGTTGCTGGAGTTTCTTCGGCCACTTCTTCTCCCAGCACCAACGCTTCCCGAAGTGGCACATAAGTTAGTTTAGCTTAGATTGACCCAATAGTCCTTTGTCAATAAAATAGCTACCAACTGAGTCGAGGTTCGGCCCTCTCGGGCGCCCTCAGATCGGAATGCTTACGCGTAACATAGTAACCGTCCAAGCCGAAGTGACACCTCACCGGGGGGACCCTTGTGTCGAGTTACTATTTAATAGAGGTTTAGGCTAAGCGACCTAAGAGAGCTATGCCAGCTCTCAATCCAGGAAAGCAGTAAAGGCCTGCCTCTCTGGCTAACTGTGTAGTTCGTAAAAAAAATAACAACGGGCCAGAGTGATGTTGATCCTTTGGCAAGTCTTATACCTTTATATACAGTATTCTGTAATTAGGTCCTCTCGATGTTATCCTGGTCTGGAGATTAATATATTACTCTAGATATCCGTTCACAAGTCTCCTATGAAAGTTATCTTTGCTCCAGCCGACTAAGATGCGAAGTATATTCTTAGATTTTAAGATTGCTACGGTATTGTTTCTCACATAAATATCACGGTTGATAATCGAAGCGGTAATAATTAACAATTTTACAAAAAAACAACATTAGAGAATATTTTTTTTAACGATAGAGGAAACTAAATATAATGTCAGGAAGTTCCCACTGTTCCGAACCGGCAGAACTGACAAAATTCATCTGCCATGTCGATTTTTTGTCGCATTCACTTCCGCTCTCAAGATCCCACAAGCTGCGACTCATTGCGAGTGGTTCGAAACTTGAAACTGTTGACAAATAGAGAGGCGATGAAGTTTTCGAGTTGAACGTTGAAGGATTTAGTAGAGATTGTACGGCGGTTTTTATGCGTTCTGTCAATATAATATTTGAAATTATTTTTGAAAATATACTTACTTGCATTCAAGGATCCGTGTGTTAAATCCCAGTTGTAATAATTTACCCAGTTATATAAGTTGTGTTTATGGTAGAGTGCCTTAAGTTTAACTAATTTACAACGTTGAGGCTATGGCCACACAATATTGATGACTTTCTTTGTCGTATAATGCGAATTGTGTGTACGAAGGTTAGGGTATGATAGGGTCATCATCAGTATCATAAAAAAATTGAGTCTTAAAACAATCTTCATGTTTAAAAATAAAAACCGACCGTTTTTGATTCGTTAAACGTTATGTATGTACGAATTATCGTAGAAATATAACGAAATACAACGAATCAGAACCTAACCAAACTCTCATCAAACAACTTGCAGTACATCCTTTCCAATAAAAAAATAATTAACGAAATCGGTTTGTGTGATATTAAGTCATCCATCCATGTGTCCGAAGCAAGGCCAGGATTAGGAAGGTCAGGGTACCTGGCCCCAGCATGCTTCGGCGTCGTCGGGACTTCTCTGAATGCCGGAGAAATCCCCTTTGAGGGTGAAGTCCGGTATTTGCCGGGACCGGCCGGTCGTTGGGGTGTCCTGTCGCTGACAGATCCGGGGCACCGCTCATAACGGCTGATGGCATTCGCGGAAGGTTTAGTGGTTAGGCTGTCCAGGCCGAGTCCCACACATCCCTCCGGGCCCACCCAGGGTACCGGAGGATGGTCTATAAAAAGATTCCCCCGCGTGAACAAACAAAAAAATCCATCCATGTGTAGCGCACATAATTGATGCAAATTTAAGACGTACACAGTTTTTCTCATGAATCCCACTTTCAGAATTGGACCAAATTTAAATAGGACCACATTGGAAGTACTAGCTTTGAAATAAAAAAAAACCATCAAAATCTGTTCACCCAGTAGAAAGTTATGCGGTTTACCTTTACCTCCTCCTTTTTTTGAAGTTAGAAACAAAATCAGAATCATTGGAAAGTAAATCATATCCTAATCACTACGCTATTGTAGCAATAAATTAAATTAAAACATTTGTTCACGTAGAATACTGGTCAGACTATTTGTTTCCCAAGCGAACCGCTATTTCGTGATATCTTTAGATGGTATTTTTGATATATCTACTTCTTATTCACTCACACATGCAAGCTGTTTACAAAAACATATATTCTGTTCTGCTATTTCAACCACAGCTTCCTATATTAACGTTCGGAGCGAACAGTGAAAGATTGATCGAATCTATCGAGTGCTTGACTCAAGTTCACATACATAAAACATTTAATATTGGAGCGCGGATATTAATATATTACATAAATATTTGCGCTGACATGTATATAAACCTTATAAGTTTAGTAAGTTTATCAGTTTGTTCTACAGATGCACTTTTAATGTGTAATCAGTTTCAGAAAGGATTGCTAGGGGATAAATTAGTGAGATTGGACTGAGAGATTAGTTGCAGTTGGATTTTTGACAGCTTTACCAGATTGATAGATAGCATAGCTCTTAAGTAGCTTATTCTGAATCTCTATCACTAGTAACTCGACACAAGGGTCCCCCCGGTGAGGGGTAACCTCGGCTTGGACGGTTACTATGTTACGCGTAAGCATTCCGAGGGCGCCCGAGAGGACCGAATTGCTATTTCACGGATAATATTGCAGTTGGATTCAATCTGCTCTTGACTGGAAGCCATAACAGCTAGCTCTTAGTGTTGTTGAGGTATTGTACATTTTGGAGAATGCAGGAGTTGATGACACGATCTAATTCTCTCATTCAATTCCACCAAGATATACTGCGCGGTAAAGAACCATCGAAGACTACACCTTAATTTAACGCGCATCTTAAATGATCCGGTTGCCAACATTTACCTATATATACACTGTAAACAAGTTGTCTAAGCTAGCATTTTTTCAAGAAATACACCTTATAGTTAAAAGTTATACATACAAAATTTTATTGACATCGTCAGGGCTGAATTATAATATACGACTGCAAAAATAAAATCAAGGTCTTTTACAATATTTCGTTCAGTTACACATGTCGTACGTCAAATTATTTCGGTTATTACGCTACCTTCAAAGTTCTTCATTTTTATGGACAGGTCCTAATACATAACAAGACGTAAAAGTCGTGCTTACCTGGTAAAAATTATTAATATACACACTCTGTCACAGAATCTTTTAGATCTAAGCTGGTAAAATACAATTGAAAAACACAATTTTAAAATATGTTTATTACGATAATAATTGATTTGTTTCAAACAATAATTGTGATCATGTTGTCAGAGTTTAGAGTGTTCATCCTAAATATTCTAGTAAAAACATTATATTTACGATCTAAAACAAAAACAGATTTCAAATCGTATCAAACGTTAAACGTTATTATGCTCGGACGTCCTCTTTGAATTTCAGCACTATCGTAGGAATATTACGAAATAGAATTAATCAGATCCTAACCAAACTCTCAAAAATCTACTCTTAAAGTACATTCTTTTCAACAAGAAATGAATCGAAATTGGTTGGCCGAATATCGAGTTATTCGTACATTCGTCGTTTATTGAATCAAATTGAAGATTTATATAGTTTTCTCGTGAATACCATTGTCAGAACTGAACGCAATTGAAATGTGACTTCAATTCAAATAAGAAATGAATCATCAAATTCGGTTCACCCAGTCGAAAAGGCAAAAAACAAACATAAAACATACAATTGCAACATATAACAAACATTGAAGCGTTCAATAGCCTGATGGTTTAGGGTACTGTCTACTTATCATAAGGTCGTAAGTTCGAATCCACCATTTGACTATTGACGTGAACCATCAGCTAGCACAAGCTTAAGCTTAGTTGGAATGGTTAACAAGGATATTAGTAATATTTATGAAAAAAAAACAGACGAATTGAGCTCCTCCTCTTTTTTTTGAAGTCGGTTAATACTGAAATCCAACACGAAGTTCCATGTTTGTAAATGAAAGTTTTATGCTATAAATTATCAGTATAATTTGTTAAAGGTTTTCGAGCGTTGTAACTACATCACTATAAGGGTTTAATTAAACGTTAGAAAAGCGTTCACAGTTTAAACATATTGTTCCTCAATCTCAAACAACTAACACAAGTTGACTTGAGGAGGAAGCAGCTGAGGATTAAGCAAACGATCAACCCTTTGTTATATTAAGCAGGATTGAGTTACCCCAGCTCGCTGTGTGTGTGCCCCCGTTTGACACGATAATCTTAATTCTTGTCACTTTAGACATTTACTCTCCTAGAATATAAATTGTATAATTTTGACAAACTGTTTTCCAATTATCCGTTTAGCTTATAGTGTACATATTTTTTAAAATGACAGAATGCTTTAAGAAATACTGCCACAGTACGTTAAAATCAAGTATATATATATATATTCTCAGACAATATATACATTCAAAATCAGTTAAAAACTTTTACCTAGACAAGTCCACCTAACATCATTTCTACTGTTATGATATACACGTTTTTCTTGTTACAATATAAATTTTGATATGTATATATTTATACATATATATATATATTATATGGATGTATGTATGTAAATGTTTATTATTAGTATTTAAGTATATCTTTATTTTTTATAAACTTCCGCCGCTGCTTTTAATTATATCTTTCCATCCAAAGGTTACCTGGAAGAGATCGCTTTAAGCGATAAGGCCGCCATTGTTTATGGATTTTTGTTTCTTTTTATAACTTAATTTTTTTTAAATAAATGTAAGCAATAAAGCGTTTATAATAATAATATATTTACGAGCAAAAACAAAAATCGACTTCAAAACGAATGGAACCGATTTGGACGATTTCTTTTATTGAAAACTGGTGTTTTACAATTTCGTTCAACTCTAACAATGGCTTCCGTGAGAAAACCAAATATGTAAGTCTTAAATTTGTATTAAGTACGTGCGCGACTAATGGGCGAATAAGTCAATATCACGCCAACCGATTTCGATGATTCATTTTTAATTAGAAAGGATGTACTTCAAGGGTAGTTTGATGAGAGTTTGGTTAGGTTCTGATTAATTCTATTTCGTAATATTGTCGCGGTAATTCGCATATACAAAGAGGATGTCCGCGCGTAGTAGCGTTTAACGTTTGATTTGATTTGAAGTCGGTTTTTTTTGCTCGTAAATATACTTCTATTTCCCATGTATCATAGTTATATTACATAGCTTTGGAGCCTTTCTCCTTCCTCATTTGTGCTCGTTGTCGTTATGTAGTGATTATCTTGTGTAAATATTAGATTAATTATGAGATCATGCGTTAACTAAATAAAAGTCTTCGTCGTTTGGTTCAACATACGGACTTATTAAATACCTCCAGTTGAGAAAATTTATGAATCTACCTCAACTATAGTTCACTTGCCAAGACGTTCTCCTCGTGAATGCGAAATGGTGGTCAAATAATGCGGTTGTCAGGGGTAACAAAGTGGCGGGTCGGTGCGCGTAGCACTGACTAATGTACGGAGCCAGCTACGTTTAATGCGAACCCCTGTATCAACATGTCCATATTAAATCACAAGCTTTGTCTTAACAACAGTTCATCGCTCATATCAGAAGCGCTGCTTATAAGGCTATTTAGCATATGTAATCCTCAAAGGGGACTTCTCCGGCACTCAGAGAAGTCCCGACGACGCCGAAGCATGCTGGGGCCAGGTGCCCATCCTGGCCCCGCTTCGGATTACGGGGGCAGCAAGAGGAGGCGTTCGTAACGCCTCCTGCGCACCCTATACGTCGCCTGCGGAGGGGGGGAGCCTCTGCGCTCCCCTCCCTGACCCGCTCGTCAGCCTCCTTCTGGGACATGACCGTCTCACAGAAGGAGGCGACCGCCGTCCACGTCAACTATTTCCTAACACAAACTTAGGCTTAATTGAAATGTTTAACAAGTAAGTAACACTTGTTAATAAATTAATATTATTTAAAAAAATACTGTCTTACATAAGTCAAAATAAATATAAGTAACAAAAGACGAGGAATATAAGGAGATAAAAAATACTGGTATTATTTTTTTATCTTACATAAAATTTAATTAAACTCTTCAGTAAGATAATACTTCCGAAGACCGTTTGGAAATAAAAAGCCTTTAACATAATTAAGAAATTCACGACCGGTATTTCAGATAAATACGCCTAAACAAGCATTAGATCTAAAAGATAAATACCTCTATTAACAGAATAAGCACGTACTGCCAAATAAATTCTAATAAAGTTAATTAAGCCGTAGAACGGTATTATCTCTGCCGAACTTTACCTTTTTAAATTAAAAAAAGAAGTCCACCCCCACGGTTTACGCTTCCATTCTGTCAACAAAAGAAAAGATAAGGCCGCCTACGTGACAGTTAAAGCGAAGTAGAAATTATTTAAAAACCATTGTTAGATGAAAGAGACAAAAATAAAGGGAAGTTAATTTGAAAGAACTTAGAATACTATAGCAGCTTACATTATCTAGTTTAAAGTAAAATCGGAGAAGATAACTTTCTTATTTATTTTCTAACGATTATTTAATTAATCTACAAAGAAATAGACCAATGTACATATCATGACAACTGTGTAGAAATGTACAGTATCGTAAATAATTAAAATTATGAAACTCCGCTCAGTACACCGAGGTACAACCACCATTCGAGTCGTGGATCGGCCCTCTTGAGCGCCATCGAATCGTCAACTAATGTCTTTAAATCGCGTGTATCTGAATACTTTCTACTCAAACAATGAAAAATTACAAACTGGTATATTTATTGTCGTTGTATATATTCCATGTTTATGTATATTATTATATTTATATAGAAGTATCTATTTATGTATATGTAAATGTATATTTATTTATTTATATAATAGTTTTAAAATGCTATTTTTAGCGGCACTACCCTTAGCCTGCTCTTAACCACTAAAGGTTAGCTGGAAGAAAATGCTAATTAGCATTAAGTTCGCCTTTGTACATTTTATTTGGTGCAATAAAGGATTTATCTATCTATCTATCTATCTATAGAACTAGAATGCTACGGGTGATCATCCAGGCAGAGGTTACTCCTGCAAGGACTTGAATCGTGTTACTCCAATATTAAGGTTCCTGATTAACTGAGACCTTTGCCACTTCCTAAATCCGGTGAAACAGTATAGCACAATAAAATTCAGGGAGATTTCTAAACCATTTTTTTATGACGAACAGTTTGGCCAGAGAAGTTGACCTTCACTGCTTCACCTGATTGAGACGTGGCATAGCTCTTAGGTCGCTTAGCCTGAACCTCTATTGCTAGTAACTCGACACAAGGGTCCCCCCCGGTGAAGGGGTAACCTCGGCTTGGACGGTTACTATGTTACGCATGTTAGCATTCCGATCCGAGGGCGCCCGAGAGAGCCGAACCACGACTCGGTCGGTTGGTATTTCACGGATGTTCTAAACCAATTGTGTACAAAATGGCAATTAGTAACATGTGGTCGGTATTTGCTAATTTTAAGTATTTCAGGACATTGGTGCCGTTATCGTGCAGGTCGCTATCGTGGACAGGGACCAAGTACATCAAATAATCGTGTGTTTATTTGATGTACTTGGTAATGATGAAATGATAATTTATATGACTGTAATAGATTGGTTTCATAATGAAACCTCACTGGCGAACAACAAACTCGGGCCCAGGCCAGCTTCACTGGGTAATCTGTATGGATTCTTTAGCCTTAGATATAACAATAACTACATAAATATTGATGACTTTCTTTCTCGCTTCAAATGATTCTATTTGTCTTTGTCTTAGTAAGGTCCCTACTAAATAATGAAAAAAATATATACAATGAGAACAAAGATACTTTTAAGACTTTACTAGATAGACTAGAACGAATGAAGTTACTACACACCTAAAAGGCATTGGTCGTCTTTTTCAATATATAACTTCGCAGAAAATCAAAGCCGCCTTAGATATCCAGCAAACTGTGTGGAATCCATTTTGACTTAGCAAATACAACGTCATAATTTTCATATACTATGCTTCGTTCCTTTATTATCATAATATTGTCTGTTATAGATATGATTTTTGTGCTATCCAATAGTGTCTGCGTCTTACTTATAATATTGTTCCCAACATCTGAAAGTTTAAGTGATAAACTTACCTACTGACTAGCTAGTAGTGCTATCACAAATCGCTTTTAAACGTCAGACGTGAATTTCGTTTTATCAGTCCAATATCGTTAGTTACGAGTGTGTATCCAAATTGAATTCCCGACATCCCACTGGCCATTAGGAGTAATTCAATCTGATGCTTATAAGGCTTCTTACGAAATAAAATACAATCTCAAGCGGTTCTCTTTTTTCCTCATTGATAATGCGCCGGTGAGCATCTGCGTAACGAGTGAGAGGCTGGAGTAAATTAGTAAGAGGGAAAGGGAGGGCTTGCAAGGGTAACTTAATCCACCATTAATGATAACCTCCACACCTGCGCGTAATTCGTGTTGGAAAATATAGTCCGTGAGTAACGGTGCGTTAGAATTAAGAAGGGTAGGCGGCATGTAAATGTAAAATTGCGGGAGATCTTTACGTCGCCATGGCAACGGATTCATTATTATGTACATTATAATCACAAGTAGAACCAAGGCTTAGAATTAGGCTTTTTGTGACATAGCCTAGTTACTTCAAAGTCCCACAAAATATAACTGATAGCTAGCCGGACCTTCTTCAAATCAAATCAAATGTTAAAAGCTATTACGCGCGGACGCCCTCTTTTTATTTTCCGAATTATCGTAGGAATATTACGAAATAGTATTAATCAGGACATAATCAAACTTTAATCAAACTATCCTTTCAAAAATGAATCAGCGAAATTGGTAACCGTGATATTCAGTTTTTCGTCTATTTGTAGCGCACATATTTAACGCAAATTTACGACTTATATGGTTTTCTGATGGATGCCACGGGAAGAACCAGCTTTCAGATAAAAAAAGAATCATCCAAATCTATTCACCCAGTTATGAGTTTAACAAACAAAAAACATACAAACGAAATGCGAACGTCCTCCTTTTTTGAAGTCAGTTGAAAACCAAGAGACAAGCCTTCAAAATGTTGATTAAGTAGTTAGTACCATTGCTCCGATCTGTTGGAATCACTTATTGTCATTCATCCAAATGAGAAAGAGAACTTCTTGACGAGTAGTAAAGCTCAGTAACAGTTGCTTTCCACTGTAGTAATCCCACGGCGTATTTGAAAGGTCCAATGATGCCTTCGACATGAAGATCACACTGTTATTATAGTACACTCGTGAGCAAAAATAAAGGGTCGGTTAAGAAAGTTTGAATATCTCGAAAGATAAAGACGGTAACTGACTGAAATAAATTGTGCATGATAGACAATTAAATATCCTTAAAATAAAATAATTTTATTAATTTATTTATATTTCATTAAAAAAAACATAACTAAAAAGGATATCTTTCGTAAACTTTGATAATACAGTCTTTTTTATTAAATTTTAATACTTAGTGTTGCCTTCTGTGCGTCTTTATCTTCTGTATCGTCTATAGCTCACGGCTATATTTGTGAGATTATTCATTGTATAATTGATCAATGTGTGAAGTGTGTACATAGCAGCTATATCAATAACAATGCCGGACCTGACTCGGGGTGTCTGGTGTACTAACCACATTACTGGCTCACCTTACCCCTTTGTTTTAAAAATAGACCGGAGTGACCTCTAACATTACGTAGCCAATATGGCGGATAGCGTTGAGCAAACAAACTGAGGGTATTTTTGATAGACTTATTTTAATTTAGAACTTATATAAATATTATTTAATATAAATATTTATTAATAACAAAGGCGGCTGCAGTTAGACGGTAATGTTCGATTTTTCACCAGATATTATGTGATTATATCTATGTGATTTTTAGATATTATCAATCATGTTTAATGAATCGTTTCGCCCCTTTTGTATTATTAAACGAATTGTAAAAAACTACGTTCTTAACCCAAAATAGACAAGTTTACCGTTCTCCGTTAACATGCTCGATGTACGTTGACGCTTAGTTATATAATTTACGTAACGTACGCTACCATTCGCGGAATGTACATACATATATACTTTATCACTATAACAGACTTCACAAAATAAAAATGAACTAAGCAGCAAATTATAATTTAAAAAGACAAATCGACCATCTTTGTAGGATCTACGGCCATTTAGCCTGGGCCTGTAGACAGCTATAATGTTTTACTAACATAAACAAAAACATACTTTTAATTTAATCAAACGTTCATCAAAGAATCATCAAAATCGATTCATCCAGTCGGAGGTTATGAGGTAACAAACATAAAAAATATACACTCGAATTGAAAATCTAAGTCGGTTAAAAAACAAATATAAACCGTACTCACGGCCTTGACCAACAGAAGTAGACATAGACATTTATTTATTGGCATCACAATACAAAAACACATCACAGACATAATATAACACACATTAAAAAATAATAAAAAATAGACAAAACACAGTTAAAGTTACACGGACAAATAATAAAAAACATATGATGCCAATATCGGACACCGTCTCAGCATATGGATGCGACAGCGCTGATTTTCAGCGGTGCCCGGGACTATCTAAAGACGTGCGCGCGCAATATTACTTTTATATAGATAGTTTATGGATATTCATTCATCACCATCCTGAAACACTTCTCACATCCCGTTCACTTCCACAAATCGTCGTATGCGTCTTCGTTTTTGGTTTTCTTTAGTCTAGAATACCACACTAATAAATAATGAACAAAGGTATTCTAATTAAGAAATTGTTGCAAAGTAAAATTCTGCCAACATTATACTTAAGCTTACCCGAAATCCCTTTAATTAAAGAACAGACGGGATTTAGTTAAGACAACACGACATCAAAGTTTCACTTTTTACATTAAAATTTTTAAGCTTCAAAGTGGAGCGGCAAACAATCCCAGAAGCCTGGAGACTGGGACTGGGACTGGGTGCACGGCGGTAACACGTACCGAATGTTTGCTCTGCCTTTCGTAGAGCATTCTTGAATTAACTGGCTGTTTACTTTAAATTTTAAGTGAGCGCTTTAAAATTGAATTCAAACGTCGAATTCCTTTTAAGCATTTATATGATTAATAAATTCTGTTTGATCATCGAATTAAGATTCACGTTAGAAATTTACAAAGAACACTGTTAGAATTTTAAAGCACACTCAAGACATGTAAACGTGAAATGTTCAAGAAGTAATATTTGATTTAGCTAAATAATGAAGTTGTTCTTTCTCTTTCTTTTGCGCGATACAAGTATTTTATAGGAAAACGCCACCCCGTCGATAGGATTAGGAGCGTTGCTGGAGTTTCTTCGGCCACTTCTTCTCCCAGCGCTAACGCTTCCCGAAGTGGCATATAAGTTAGTTTAGCTTAGATCGTCCCAATAGATTTTTGTTAACAAAATAGCTACCGACGGAGTCGTGGTTCGGCCCTCTCGGGCACCCTCGGAGCGCTGCTAACGCGTAATAATGGTAACCGTCCAAGCCGAGGTTACCCCCCACCAGGGGGACCCTTGTGTCGAGTTGCTAGCGATAGAGGTTAAGGCTAAAATACCTAAGAGCTATGCCACATCTCAATCCGGTGAAGCAGTCAAGGCCAGCTTCTCTGGTCAATCTGTGTAGTTCGTCGAACCATAGCGTAGTAATGATATAGATCTCAAGCGTTTGAAGTGTAGAGTAAATGAATTATTTAACGTAGGTTTGGTAACAATATACAGAATACGTATTGCGTTGATAACCAATACGTTTTCAATATTACAGCGAATCGAATCAAGAACCTTTTCGATTCCTTTATTCCAACGATATTGTATCCATGTTGGTAGAATTTCATTCCCAATATTTACACAGGAAACACATGTAATTGAATTTCTCCAATACGAAATGTGTGTAAAAGAAATAAGTGCGTCAAGATATTACAAAAAATAAGCCAGTATTTTATTACATGTATTTCGTTTACCAGAAAACCTCGTAGCCTGACAGTGATATGTGAGTGTTAGGAGTTCGAATCCCAATCAGTTTGCACAACTAATTTCAACTGTGATCATATTAATATATTTTATTGAGATTAGTAAGTTTACCTCACACCCATATGTTATACAACCATATATTATAAAGTTAGTAAAACGCATTGACGATATACAAGACCAACTATTTAGACAGACCTCAACATCAAATCAAACTCGATATTGTCGTCCGAGTCCAGACGCTGACAAAATAAAACAAAAGAAGCGTTTATAGCAAAATTGACGCAACAACCCGATGTTGTTGGGGAAATTATAAAACCATTTAAATATATGTTTTTATATCATCAATATCATCATCAGCCTGTGTCTATCACTACTGGAAATAGGCCTTCCCCAATGCTTTCCACCACATACGATCCTCCGCTTTCCGCATCCAGCCACTTCCGGCTATGCTTATAAGGTCATCGGTCCAACTGGAGGAAGGGCACCCCACGCTTCTCTGGCCTATGCGCGGCCTCCATTCCGGGATTTTCCTCCCCCATCTGCCGTCACTGACAGCGCAGATGTGGCTGGCCCACCACCACTTCAACTTGCTACTTTAAGAGCTATGTCGACTACCTTTGTTCTCCGTCGAATTTCTTCGTTTCGGATTCCATCGCTCTTTCCATCGCTCGTTGTGCGACTTTCAGCTTGTCGACCAGCCCAACGGTTACAGTCGTTAAATGTTTTTATAACTTGAACTTAATTCAAAACTAATATACCAAAGAAATCATAGTATTCAAAAGAACAATTTGAAGTACATTATGTTGTCAGTACATATGAGTACAATAATCACTTTTTCCCACAGTCGGCATAAATAAAACATAGACAATATATCCAGACATCAAGCCTATTGTGCGTCAGAAAAAAGTGAAAACGAAACAGAATGCGATCGTTTGATGGATGAACTGTAAAAAATGGCATACTTTCATTTCTGCGTTGGATATTCCACAAAAGACATAAAAGTGAGTCAGGCATAGCTAACTACTTCAATGTTCACACTTTCATTCTAAAAGATGTGACCATACAGTTTTTCAATAGCCTACATATCACACGGTGGAGAGGCGAACTAGGTCTCTTGTAGAATTTAACCATTAATGTATTTACAGAAATGAATTGAATACTGTTTTTAAGTCATGAGGTTAGGGTACCGGGTTGTCTATCTTCTTGGATTCATTTGGTTTATATGGCTAACATTATTTATATATTTGAAACATTTTTGGTTATTTAAATAAACAAAAGTGTAGAACTAATGCTCATTGGCACTCTCTATCAGGCAATTCTATCTGAAAAGTTTAATCTTCTAGCATGTACGTATAAATAAATATACCTCCCTTTTTCTCTCCTTTACTTATAAGCTTCTCGGTATGGGAAATAGAAATAAGTTCAAGCATATTAGTCAAGATAGCTCGATGATCTATAAAAATTTCATCATTTCTTCAATTCAATCATTAAAAATTGATTGTTATATAATTATTTCTCTTTTCGATTCGTAAGAAACATTAAAAAATAAACATTTTCATGCAAATACGCAGTACACATATATTTACAAATTTCTCTGGCAATCAAATAAAGGCTGTGTTGATAGGTAAAAGAAGCGTTACGAACATAAATAAAAATAAAAATGATAGCTACAAAGGATAGAAATTATTACATAACAAGTTATTAACGGTTCATAAAATCCTCCCTACAGTTGACGAAGTCTTCTGCGAATACGCTTCGCCCGCCTAATCAAATGTAATCCAGTTAAAACTTTTCCAATAAGCTTTCCCCCGCCGTGCATTCCGTCATGCTACGACATCGTTGTACTAACAGTAATTATATCGGAAAGAAAAAGGTCGCAAGTGTAATCCGTGATAATTGAGATGACGAGGAGTTAGTAGCCTTCCCATTCGTCGTTAGTTAACTTGATTACTTGCGGTTGGCACTAATAGTCAACTCGACATACGAAGACAAGATTTGACGTAGACAATGCTGTTACAACTTCTTGTAAGTGCCGCCACATATAAGCCTTCCTTCACTAGATTCTTGATCATCCGGACGACGCGATTACCATTGCACAGGCTAGATCTCTACAAATCCACAAAGCGTCCATTCGCGACCGTCGGAGGTTGCGAATAATCCTCGCGCGTTACCGCTATTTTGTGGCACGCCCTCTCTCTCTTAGATGTTAGGAGCGTTGCTGGAGTTTCATCGGCCACTTCTTCTCCCAGCGCCAACGCTTCCCGAAGTGCCACTCAAAGTTAGTTTAACTTTTGAATGTCCCTTAGATTATCCGTGAAATAGCAACCGACCGAGTCGTGGTTCGGCCCTCTCGGGTGCCCTCAGATTGGAATGCTTACGCGTAACATAATATAGTCGTAGTATACCGTCCATGCCGAGGTTACACCACCGGGGACCCCTGTGTCGAGTTACTAGCGATAGAGGTTCACGCTAAGCGACCTCAGTGCTATGCCACCTCTCAATCCGGTGAAGCAGGCAAGGCCAGCTTCTATAGCCAATCTGTGTAGTTCGTCATAAAAACAATGCTGTTTCGCGTTAACATTATCGGTTTTATATTAAAATTTGATTGACTTGAATCGTGGCTTTTCTCTTGGGATTTGACTGAAAGCAATATGATAAAACAGTCGTATTACTCTCATAGGTTAAACAGATACTGGAAATGTCTCCTGGAACGTTATTTTGATATATCGTATTAACATTACACATCAGGAACTAATGATATTTTGTCATATAACCTATAAAAGATTCCGTTTCAAATAAAATAAATAATATGACGAATAGATCCGATGCGTGGCATCTTGTTGTGAAATAGGATTGTTGGTTGTTGGATCTTACAATATTTTTGAAACGTCGATAGCCTAATGGCTTAGGGTACGGTCTGCGAATCGTAAGGTCGTAGGTTCGAATCCACCATGCGACTATTGACGTGAAACATCTCCTAGCACAAGCATAAGCTTAGTTGGAATGGTTAACAAGAATGTTAGTAATAATTTTTTCCTATCTCAAATATGAAATTCTAGTTTAATAATTTTTATTGGTTGTGAAACTAACACTAACATAACTATGAAAATTTCAAGCGTATCGAAACATATTATATTTCCCGAGAATATGAAAATAGGTATACTTTTATAGCTTTGCAAGTCAACCCTCTAGTCGGACCATTAAACAAATGAGATAAATCTTGTGAGCGGCATGTATTTTTACCCCCTACAATGAACAAGTAATCTTTCAATCTTTTAACGACGTAACTTCGAAAATTGCCCAATTTAAGTGATGATAGGAACAATTTCCTTAACTATTAAATTTGCACTACATATATTATTATAAAGCCAAAGCTTATCTAACGGTAAATATAAATAATACATCGTAAAACATACATCAAAGTGTTTTATTGATGTTTCTTAAACAAGTTTACATTACTGATGATTAAGATGCGTTGCCACTAAGGTCGAAAGTGTTGTTGAAGTCGTATATTGTTAGCGATTCATTATATAATCAATAACAATGAAATTACATGTAAGTAAATGAGTTTAAATAAACAAAACAAAAAAAGGTACGTAATAATAAAAAAAAGTAATTTAAAATCACATTATAAAAGAAACTTCAGTAGAATGATAATCACAAATCTAATCTAAGGAAGGCAACACCCGATGAGTATAATCATTCAAATTATTCCATTCCCCCAGACAACGGAGGCAATGGAATGGAAACTCAAAAATGTAATCCATTTCCATAGTAGGTAGATCATAAGATAATAAATGCTGGGAAATTTTTCTCCTGAGGCCTATACTTCACTACTCCTTCTTAGAGTTTTGCAAGAAATTCGAACGATAATTATATTATTTATGATAGCAGTACAGAACTTTTCTTTGAAAGTTTAATTTGATGTTTCAAATGTTTAAAGTTAAAGTTACAGCCTTTATACATGTCCCACTGTTGGGCGCAGGCCTTCTCTGTAAAGAGAGTATAAGGGCATAGTCCGCCACGCGGCCCTAATGCGGATTGGCTGACTTCACATGTCGTAGAAAAATATTCTAAGGCATGTAGGTTTCCTCACGATGTTTTCCTTCACCGCCGAGCGCGTGGTATATCAGCACATAAAATTGCAATAACAAATTTATTGGTGCCGGCACCGGGGATCGAACTCGGGTTGCTAGCGTACTACGCAACTTGAGCCAACCGCACGGACACTGAGCTACCACGGCTCAAAATGTTTGATGTCAACGAATTTGGAGATAATTTTTTTCAAGACTTCTAACAACGTACTTCCGTTAAAATTTATGATCAAAACCAAACATATATACATTTTCTTGTAAGTGATTAATTGCAAATATGAAGGAGATAATGTGTCGGTTAAGTAATAATATAAATATATTTGATCTGAACCACTTAAAAGTAAACAATATACATTGATATTATAGTGAAATTAAATTTCAAAAAGAACTGATGTATATTTTGGTAAAATTTTACAATAACATAACATACTAATATTAAATATTCCAACGTTAGACGTCCACATAATAAATTAGGTTGTCGAAAATTTGAAAACGTAGAGTTGATAATTTAAAAATATATATATATTAAATCTTCCTTCCCACAGCTGGCAGTCGATGTTAAAGAAAATCAATCATACTCCCTTCCAATATGCAAAAGGGGATCTCGCATACTCAACAAAAAGCTCTTTACACGATCTCCGCTTAGTACTGCAATTTGCGAGATGTCTGCGGGAGTGGATGACGCAGCCTACTACATTAGACTCATTGTCACTTAACTCTCAACAAGCCGAATTAAATGAGCCGTGAACATAATGGTGTTAGGAGCTCGAGAATAACATTATTACTGCAGAGTTATAACTTACTTGTTTTTGCGACTGATGGTACCATTACACTTGAAAAATGTTTTACTTAGGTTTTATGAGTGTCCTAGTGGTTTTTTGTCTTGAGAATTTCATCACAGGACACGGATCGATTTATCAGATCTACAAATCTACTAATAGCTAATAAAATTAAAAAAATATTTTATTTTAAATGTTAAATTATGATATGTTGCCCATTGGCCATTGCCTGTGTTTAACAAATATATGATTTAGACTTACAAACCTCGATAAATGGTCGGAATACATTGTATCGAACGTACCTGTAACATGAAAAAAAATGAGTTAGACACTTATAAATTTGATTATATGTATATTGGATTAATTTGGTTGAACAAACAACATCTTCAAAAATCTAATTCTATCTCAAGGGACGATAACACGTCATCTCTCTTTCAAATACATAAATCCTTATGTTTAAACACGTTCAATGTTTATCGTCTTGAAATTGTTGGGTAGGTAATTTGAATCCAGCCCTGTAGTTCTGGGCTCTCAAGAATAAGACTACGGTATCCCCTGCCTGTCGTATAAGGCGACTAAAAGGGGCCTCGGGTTCACTGGGCGACAAGGGTGGGGCCCTGAGTCGTCCACCAAAGTGGATCCGGGAAGAAGGCGACATCGGCTGGCCCGTGTCGCCTTGCGCTGCGAGGGCACAGGGGGGAGGGAGTAACCTCCCCCCCCCGGGACGTGCTCTCCTTGAGCACAGTGCAGAGGGGCTCCGGTGCGTTCCACTGGAGATCCCGGAGCCCCTCGTCATGCACCGAGGAAAGGGCCACCGGGGAGGTTTTAGTGGGTAAGAACCCCACATAACCGCCGCCTTCCCCCCAGAAGGCGGGGTATCTTTCTGAAGATTTCCTCCCCGTAAAAAAAAAAAAAAAAGGTAATTTGAATAGCCATGCTATTACCGTTTCAACTAGCAGCTCTGAAATTCTAAATGATGCCTAAAATAATTGTTAATTGCAAATATAACCAAGAGACTTTATTATTAAACATTTCCGGTACTTCAAGCCATAACGATCTTTCGAAATATGTCGATTCGAAAACAGATCCTTCGAACTAGATACATAAGAGCGAAACAGACATCTATTGTACGCAAGATGATGACAAACAAAAGAGAAATTCAAATTAATGTAAAGAGCTTTAATAAAGCAATTGAAACTTCCGTTGCCCATACATCATCCGATGTTTGCGATATGAAGCGCTGGCGTATGTATATAATTAAACATAGCACCTTATATCGTGGATATAAGAGCTAAATTCTCACGTCACAAACGGTATTTGCTTTTCCAACGATAGGTGGTTGATAGACATGGTAAAGGATTTATGAAAATTTTCATTAACTCGACGCGACGAACGGCATTGTATAATATGTTCATAAATCACATTTGTAATTTTAAAGCTCTCCTTGTTATGGATTAGATGAATAACGCATTAATTTATTAAGAATAAATGATGGGGTTATTATATTATATCTTCTTAATCGTCTCCTTCATTGCTGAAGGTCATGTCTAGTACAAAGTGTTGATCGCTCGCTTCATGATCAACTTCGACGTGTCCCTGTCCTCGGCGGTCTTCATGGCTTTGGTTATTGGCAGGCCTGTGAGCGTCTTAACTGCGTCTGCCCACCGTGTGGGTGAGCGACCGCGTGCTCTTTTTCCGTCCACCTGGCCAACAACCATTAGCGTTTCGAGGTTATCCGGATTTCTGCGAGCTTTATTATATAATAATAAATATTATTATATTATATAATCGAGGCAAAATTAAAAACTAAACAACATTCACCATCATTCATTCACCACACAGATTTGAAACTCTCCAATAACTGAACTTAACTGTTTTTTATTACTTTTGCAGGGTTTTCTATTGATTTTTATAGGAAAAGGAGTAAAGGAAGAAAAGGCTCGGTTAGTGAGAGCAGCCCACAAACACATCCAGTTATATTGTTCTTTTTTATGTAGTGTCAAGCCGGTAGTCTGTGCGGTTGTGGTATTTCTCTGATCGGATTTTATTGATTTCATTCATGCCACAGCTGAAGCCGCTGCAGCGACTCTACAACGGTTGGTATTTTTCTATTTGCTTACAAATTGTCACTGTAATTTGGTAACATCTTTATTAATTTCAAAACAAGCTAGGAGATGGATCACGTCAATAGTCGAAGGGTTGGTTTGCCTAAGATCTTTTGTTTGGTGTGTCGATCCGATCCCATTAAAGCTTCGATATTAAATGTCATAGAATATTTTTAATTTGTTTTTATAGACGGTGTGTTTAATGGAAGTATTAATTGGAATAACGATGGGCCAATCGGTCAATCACACCGCCCCATAAGCGAGCTTACCACAAGGTAGGAAGCCTTAATAGCATCTAATTAAATAAATGTCTGATCGATGACATAGGTATAGGTTTGTAATGCATCAAATAAAGCAGGCTCTCTTGCCCTTTTCACCTCTTCTAGCGGTTTAATCAAAGTAAGAAATCGTGCTCCATTTACGACCAAGTTTATTAGATCACAAATGTGATATTTTTTTGATGTTGAATTGATGATATTTTTGCGCTATCAATAAACCCCGTTTGAGATCCATTTTCACAACAAAGTTCCCATCTGCGTACGATTTATTTGGCGAGAGCGACACTTTTTTAAATAACTTTATGCCTACGTTCGTAACCGCGTCAGCTATTAACGGCCGCATGTTTCAGACATGTGCTTAAATATAATTCATTGTGTTCAGCTTGTACCGGTCCCTTAAAATACTCTGTATGAAATGATCGTCATCGTTTTTTTCGACGAACCTGCACAGAGTAGCCAGGGAAGCTGGCTTTAGCTGTTTTACCTGACCGAGAGGTGGCATAGCTCTTGGGTTGCTTGATCTGAACCTCTATAGCTAGTAACTCGACACAAGAGTGTCCCACCGATGTGGGGTAACCTCGGCTGTGACGGTGAGTATGTTACACGTGAGCAGTATAATGTCCTATCACTATACTGCTCATGCGTAACATACTAACATAACAACTAGCTCGTATCCAGGACCATGTTTATAATGGCAATTCAATCCGGCTCGAAGGACCATGTTTATAAGCGCATTTCAATTCTCCTCGAAGGACCATGGTTTATAAGCGCAATTTAATCCGGACAAGTAGGAAAACTCCAAGATACAATGTTGTAAAAAAAAGAGAAAATTAAACAATCTCAATCGGTAGTTCTGACACGACTGTTCTATTTTATTAAAGTTTTTTAAAAGTGGCTTTTCGTCGAGAGACCATGAAGGCGCAACAATTCCGATCCGAGGGCGCCTGAGAGGGTCGAACTACGACTCGCAAAGCTGGGCAAACTTTGTGGTAATCTCATAAACGCTTTCAATCTTGTAACTATCATTTTTCCCATAATATAATTCTCTTTCAATTTATTGCATTTCCTTGCATAAATATACCTTAATTAATGTAATTTAATGCAATAAGGTGTTACGCAAACAGTTATGTTGTCCAACAAACACTTATAAAGCAGGACTCTGTTAAGTGAATTACAAGACAAGCGACAACTGTCGCAAGTTAACCTGCTAACTAAATAGTGAAGTCGTTCAAAATGCTAATTCAGAAAGCCGGGAGGGCCCGCCGAAACGAATTACTTGGTACCTATGCAGGTGCCATGTCTAGCGAATCTGATTACAATATCACATACATAATACATAATATCATTATCATCACATACATATTACATAATATGTAATATTGTAAAAAGAATCCAGAAAGAAACCAATTGTCAAAATGAATATGTTACGTAAGAACTTTTCTCGGAATATAAAACGGTTACACGATAAATGTGCGTCGTTAAGCTCGTGCATCGCAGAATTCCAGCTCTCATCCCGTGGAATATAATATTCTCACGGTATGGCTCCGTTAGGTTACGTCTGTAATTACATGTGAGCGTGTACAGAGATGCGTATGAATATAAAACACCTTCCGTTTCAAACGGAAAGACAAAACGTACTTCGCACCGTAAAACAATCTCCTCTTCGCTTCCTCATATAAGAGAGCAATCATTGCAGCGATATAACTATATGACTTTTGGATAATAACTCCAGTTTACACATTTCATTTCATAACCTTCAACGCCAGATGTGAGTTTGGTTAGTGATTTAGTGTTAGTGATGGTCTAGCGCAGTGGTCATTGTTATCCAAAAGAGCCTAATATAGATAACACCAAATTGAAATTTATCAAAAAAAAATCCCAGGTATCTGGGCGCAAGGGGCTCGGACGTTAAATTCGTGACAACGAATCCTAGAACAATAAGCACTTGGCACGGACTAACAATATACATGAATTACAAAATTAAAACGAATATACAGTTTATTTTTGTTTTTGATTTATTATCTATCATATATTGCATTATTTCGCACGACCGAGTAGAGGTGGTCGCATTTTTTTTTGTTATTTAAAAATTATTTATCTTTTTTTTTGGACGAACTAACGCAGTTGGCCAGAGAAGCTGGCCTTTACTGCTTCACCGGATTGAGAGGTCGCTTAGCCTGAACCTCTAATGAATCTTACTTGTTCGGTCATTTTATTCCTCCGCGCTCGCACTCGCTTACTATCGGCGATACCTCTCTCATGCTACGCTCTCGCTCACACACATTCACCCACGCAGTACATCGATCGTGAATGATCGGTTACTCTCGGCTCAGGCGCAACGCGACACGACCGTGACGCTACATTTTTAGTGAATGCCACTCGCTATCATCAATTTACGTTACGTTGTTACGTCAAAAACATTTCTTTCTAGGAAACCTGATTACGATAAAAAGGATATCGACGATAGAATCAAACGTTAAACGTTATTACGTGCTGCCGTCCTCTTTGTACTTCCGAATTATCGTAGGAATATTGATCAGAATCTAACCAAACTCTCATCACACTACCCTTTCCAATAAAAAATGTATCAGTAAAATCGGTTAGCGTAATTTTGAGTTTTTCGTCTATTTGTCACGCATATACTTAATGCAAATTTAAGTCATTTGGTTTTCATGGCATTTTCAGAATTGGACGAATTGAGAACCTACTCCACTTTTGAAGACGGTTGAAAAAAGAATCCAGAAAGAAAACCAGTTGTCAAAATGAATATGTTACGTAAGAACTTTTCTCGGAATATAAAACGGTTACACGATAAATGTGCGTCGTTAAGCTCGTGCATCGCAGAATTCCAGCTCTCATCCCGTGGAATATAATATTCTCACGGTATGACTCCGTTAGGTTACGTCTGTAATTACATGTGAGCGTGCACGGAGATGCGTATGAATATAAAACACCTTCCGTTTCAAACGGAAAGACAAAACGTACTTCACACCGTAAAACAATCTCCTCTTCGCTTCCTCATATAAGAGAGCAATCATTGCAGCGATATAACTATATGACTTTTGGATAATAACTCCAGTTTACACATTGCATTTCATAACCTTCAACGCCAGATGTGAGTTTGGTTAGTGATTTAGTGTTAGTGATGGTCTAGCGCAGTGGTCATTGTTATCCAAAAGAGCCTAATATAGACAACATCAAATTGAAATTTATCAAACAAAATCCCAGGTGTCTGGTTGCAAGGCGCTCGGACGTTAAATTCGTGACAACGAATCCTAGAACAATGAGCACTTGGCACGGACTAACAATATACATGAATTACAAAATTAAAACGAATATACAGTTTATTTTTGTTTTGATTTATTATGTATCATGTATTGCATTATTTCGCACGACCGAGTAGAGTTGGTCACAGTTTTTTCTTATTTATAAATTATTTATCTTACTTGTTTACTATCGGCCCTACCCTCTCTCTCATGCCGCGATCTCGCTCACACACATTCACACACGCAGTACATCGATCGTGAATAACCGATCACTCTCGGCTCAGGCGCAACGGGACACGACCGTAACGCTACATTTTTAGTGAATGCCACTCGCTATTATCAATTTACGTTACGTTGTTATGTCAAAATATTTCTTTCTAGGAAACCTGATTACGATAAAAGGATATCGACGATAGAATCAAACGTTAAAACGTTACTATTTGCAGTCGCCCTCTTTGTATTTCCAAATTATATTAGGAATATAACGAAATAAAATTGGCGCAATATTGAGTCTATTTGTTGCAAACGTAGTTGATGCAAATTTAAAACTTATAGGGTTTTCTTTTGGATGCCATTGTCAAATTTGAACCAAATTGGTTAAAAACACCATCAATATCGGTTCACCCAGTCCAAAGACATGACGTAACAAACGGAAAACAACGAATTGAGAACCTCCTCCACTTTTGAAGACGGTTGAAAAAAAGAATCCAGAAAGAAAACCAGTTGTCAAAATGAATATTTCACGTAAGAACTTTTCTCAGAATATAAAACGGTTACACGATAAATGTGCGTCGTTAAGCTCGTGCATCGCAGAATTCCAGCCCTCATCCCGTGGAATATAATATTCTCACGGTATGACTCCGTTAGGTTACGTCTGTAATTACATGTGAGCGTGCACGGAGATGCGTATGAATATAAAACACCTTCCGTTTCAAACGGAAAGACAAAACGTACTTCGCACCGTAAAACAATCTCCTCTTCGCTTCCTCATATAAGAGAGCAATCATTGCAGCGATATAACTATATGACTTTTGGATAATAACTCCAGTTTACACATTGCATTTCATAACCTTCAACGCCAGATGTGAGTTTGGTTAGTGATTTAGTGTTAGTGATGGTCTAGCGCAGTGGTCATTGTTATCCAAAAGAGCCTAATATAGACAACATCAAATTGAAATTTATCAAACAAAATCCCAGGTGTCTGGTTGCAAGGCGCTCGGACGTTAAATTCGTGACAACGAATCCTAGAACAATAAGCACTTGGCACGGACTAACAATATACATGAATTACAAAATTAAAACGAATATACAGTTTATTTTTGTTTTGATTTATTATGTATCATGTATTGCATTATTTCGCACGACCGAGTAGAGTTGGTCACAGTTTTTTCTTATTTATAAATTATTTATCTTTTTCTTGGACGCAGTTGGCCAAAGAAGCTGGCCTTAACTGCTTCGCCAGATTGAGAGGCTGCATCGCTCTTAGGTCGCCTGAACCTCTATTGCTAGTAACTCGATACAAGGCTCCCCCCGGTAATGGGTAACCTCGGCTTGGACGGTTACTATGGCGCCCGAGAGGGCCGAACCGCGCCTCGGTCGGCTATTTCACGGAAAATCTAAGGGACATTCAACGATAGATCGATCATACGATCTATATATAGTTCCCAGTACGATCCCGGGTACCGGCAGGTACTGTTCTAGTATATTATATTATACTAGTATATAGTACTAGGATTGCTAGCGTACTATGCAACTTGAGGCAACCGCCCAGACCAAAGCCACGGCCACGGCTTTAGTCAAGAATTAAAGTGACTAAGTTACTAGTGACTTTCATAATTTGTATAGGCAAAGCGGCTCGCAAACTTCCTAACTAAAGCAAACATCGAGTTAAGGGATTGTTATTGATGGATTAACCCCTAGATTGCCATATCCGACGCCTGGCGCGACCTTAGTCCATTAACGGTCGTCTACTAGGATTAGTGAGATTAATTGCTGATGGGAGACAAACGACAGTTGACGTACAACAGATCGTAGTTTGACGTTAACCTTAGACGGTCGTGTACAATTATACATAGAGCATAGACCTGTATTGGCATCCATTTAAATAGTAAACAAGATTACAAATGAAATAACAAACAAAGTGAAATTTACAATTTAATAAAACTATTTTAAGGATTTTACCGCGTTTTAAATTCTAATTTACAATTTAATTTGAATGCGAAAAAATAGTTTTATTCAATGAGAAATAATATTCGTGCAAATATGTACAAGTGTAAAATTACAATTTAAGAACAACAATACAAATAAAACTGAGAAACTTAATGTATCAAATCTGATATAATATACCAAACGAAACGCTTTGATACGTCTTTCGCTGTGATTACATAGTGGGTATTTACGAGTAGAGTGAGTAGGCATTTGCTTACTAGTGTGCCTTACTATCCACGTCTATATTTCCACTTAACACCAGGTCGGATCAATCTTTTTGAGGAATAAAAAATATTTACTATAGATTGAATGTGATTTATTTAATACCCGTAAGTACAAATATACGAGAAAGAGACATAGCATAGAGGGGATAAGAACGCCAGCGCCACCAGTAAGCAACATTTAATATCTATTATCATGTTCGGAAACCTATTCAACATTTGTAATTAATTATGTTTATTTTTAACAGTATCGGTGGCCTGACGACCTAATGAAGGCTGCAGGAAGCCGCTGGATGTAAGCCGCTTACAACCGGTCCTTTTGGAAATCGTTGGAGGAGGCCTGTGTCCAGCGGTGGATGTTTTACGGCTGAAATGATGATGATGACAGTTCAATTCTGTACATGGTGTCGCTTTGGTAAGTGCATAAGCTACGGCCGTGTTCATCTTTATCTTTTTTTTTGTATATACTTCATATTAATAGTACCTCCAGCAAACATATCATGCACAAAAACACTCACATAAGTGTGCTTGTTTCTATAATGATCCTTGAAGAATGATCCTTGAGAAACCTAAAAGTTTCAAAGAACTTTGATTATATTATCGGTATAAACATCATTTTCTCATTCTTCAGTTACGGCCAGAAACTTCTTGAAATTGTTTGTCGCATAGCTTCTTCTATCTACAGTAAATTTGGTCCGTATTCTCATTTCCTCAAAAACGATAAAAGACCATTAGAGAAATTAAATAAAAACTAACTTAAGTGACGCGATGCTAACTATGGATTAACTGTCTCAGCATTTGCTGTCGCAAAATTGCCGTTAATTTATCATTAATTATTACAGTACATTAATTATACACTACAACAGTGTACCTAATTAGTTATTCCCTTTCCACTAATTTGTTGAATGGATGCATTAGAGTGGTTTGAAAAATCCTATTTTTGTGATTTTCAACTCTCACTTCACCCAAGTAATTATGAATTCAAACGGGTTAATTGTAAATAGAGCTCAGTTGGAAATAGGCTCTCGTATGCAAACAGGTAAAATGCATTAGTGAATTTAATAATCAACAATAGAAGGTCCACCGTTCAGTCACCTGCTGCAAATACGCTCTCGTTAAATATGGATTAGGGCTGTTAAAGATGTATGGCTAATCCATTAAGGTACTATTGTAATAGAAATAACACTATTTTGTACAGATTATATGTGTATATTTATAAACTATCCTTCTTATACCAGGTTTGGTCCATTTGTCGTTATGCAATACTCACACGGAATTTTAAACAATAATAAATTATTATTGTACATATTAATTTAGTACCAAATTGATATTTTGTTACAAAACAACTTAATTTTTTTATCAAAGTATCATTACTGCATATAATATAGGTATACGAGCTCAGTGCAACGAGAGATGAGGGGTCTCCAAGTGGGGAGAGAGTAGTACAGTCAATTGCGCATGGCGATGCGTCACCAAATAACATTAGTTGCTTCATACTATCATTTCGCGCCTACTAACAATCAGACCGACTATTCGTAGACGCTATATATTCGTAGAAGCCGTATTAGATGATTTCGTAGAAGCCGTATTAGATGATTAAAAAGAAAACGAATTTGAAAAACTGGAAGAGAGATTTTAATATGACTCGTACTTATATAGTTGGGGTTAATCGTATTTATATTAAATACTTTTTGCATATCGTGTTTAATAAATAGGTGTCGGTATAGGAGACTTTATGGATATATGGACCAGATACTAGGTAAATACCACATACTAAAAAAGGATGACTTAAGAAATACTCGAAACCGACGAAGTATGCGAAGGTAACTGGTAATATCTGCTTATCCCTTATGAACAACAGTTTGAATGCTTTATTTTTTTCTCTTTAGCCAATACTTTTAAATTGCGACGTTTCCACCGAGTGTAAAAAAGTTCATACAAAAATTTACTTATTTTTTACGATACTGTATAAGAACCCTCAGTGAAAATCGGATGCTGTCTCTGTCTTTCCCGCAAGTTTGGAAGAGGTGAGAATCCTTTCAAAATAGAACTTTAGTTACAAATAAAAATATTTAGTGGGAAAAAACTCCAATACCACTTGCTGTTACAAACGCTGGGCTAGAGAACGTGTGTGTAATAAAACCACTTCCGTAAACGGAGCGTAGAGGAAGCCCCGACGGAGAATTAGTCATGTATAGACTCGGCTTTCTCAAATTAATGTTAAACGGTTTATCATCTTATTAGCGTCTTAACTGAAATTGTATTAGGTACTATTTGTTTTACGAAATATTAACAATACAAAAGGCACTCTGAACCTAAATGTCTTAGAATTACGCGACCTGCGGTTAATAGCTTCAAGATCTCGAATTCTGCAATCGTTAACCGTTCTGGGAAAATACTTGTAATTTGCTATACAAAATCTAGAATTTTTTTCTATAAAATAAACGTAAAAAAAGGACTTACAATATTTTTTTAAAGTTATACATACTTATTCCGCACGTTAGAAAAAAAATATTTATCATTAAAGACATCACGATATTCGTTGCTAAATTGCAATTGACATTAGACACGCAGAATTAGGACTGGTTACTAGATAAGTAAAAAATTCTGGTCTCAATCCTCGAGGGTTACCAAGGGGATTTAGGTTACACCGCCAGATAATTCTAGTAGCAAATTTAGTAAGTATTGAAAAGCAAACCGTACAGCAAACCACCCCAATGTATTAGCCACAGACATTGATGGACATGGAACAACCAACTAGACATCTCAAACGAAGAATACCGCAGGACTTTTTGAAACAGTAAAATACTGAAAATAATATCGGATGCAACACAGGTTGCATACCGAATACGACAACAAATCCTAATGCCACACATACTGTTGAATGTCTCTACTAAAGGAGACAGATAGTAGTAAAGAAGAGAATTAAAAAAAATGTATTGTAAAGTCCAGTTTATGTTACATATTCGTAACGTAATCACTGTTTTTACTGTTGAACTAGCTGTGTTACCCGCGATTAAATAATATTTATTTATTTTATTTTACATAAAAGCATGTTACTGCTTATTACATTAGCTATATACTTGTGAAAGTCCCGTCAAAATCGGTCCAGTTCTTCAGGAGATTAGCCTTAGCAAACAGACAGACAGTTACACAACAATTGTAAAAAAAACCGTATCTACGTTCATATGCATGTAATAAAAAGCAATTATTTTAATATTACGAACAGACACTCCAATTTAAATTATTTGTGTAGTTTAAAAAAGTATAGATGTAGTAAGAAATTATTTTCCTTCGAGAAAACTCGAAATAAATGATCGTATTAAGTCAGTGACATTTTCATATTCATTAATATGAAGCTATTTGAGAGAACACGATAAATAGGAACTATTTCGAAAAATTACAAAGGAAAATCTTTTCTCTCCATATCTATACAGCTTAACAGTCTCAGAATAACTGCATAAAGTAGAGGTTTACTACATGCGTTAAGCTAAATGAGTGAAGTGTCGACTTCCTAGCTCATCATAAATAGGTAGGCTTTGGTAGGTTATGGACGTCCTTGATCACTTAACATCAAGTGAGCTGTATTCATTGGCCCAATCTCCTGTAACAAACAATTAAAACATTATAAAGTAAATATACCGAATCATTAAAGATGCAACTGCAGTCCAATATTTACATTCACCTCAGTTCACCTTGGCTAAACACGCGGGGAATTAGTGTAAAAAAGCAAACAGCGCTCGAGTCTGGCAAAACAAACAGCGCTCGAATAAACTCGCGGACTGTGCGAACGTAAACACACCGGGCTTCTCGCAAAAGCAGCTTTATCCGCAACATTTATACTGGAACTGCTTTTTTTTTGCTTTTATTACATTATGTAATTTTACAGTTATTTAAAAATCTCCTATCAAAATATAATTATGCTGGCCGGTTTCAACTTCGACGAAACCGCTTGTTGTTTAAAAAAAAGTATGTATTCTCTTTCGTATAATGACGACTACAATCGTTGTACTCACTTCGTCAAGCTACCAGGTACTATAACGTGACAGGTAATGAGTCCATCGATATTTGACAAAAGTGCTTATTCCTTTGTCAAAGGCTAGCAGCAAGTGATCCGTATGCTCGTCTGTCACTTTTACAATTAATAAAATATAGGGTACAAATTTTTTTAAGACATTTTTTCGCAACCGCTTTAATATTCCGATAAAAGCAACCGAAAGCGTCGATGAACCGAGGGTGGTTCGGCCCTGTCGGAGCCCTCGGAACGGAATGCTTACTCGACTAGAGTAACCGTGCAAGCCGCGGCCCCCTTTGGGCCCTTGTTGTTGCCTCCAATAGATGTTCATGCTAAGCGACCTAAGACATCACCTCTCAATTCTAAAGAGAAACTATTCAGTCATGGCGGCGGCTTCTCTGAACAATCAGCGTTGTTTCGTCTTAGAAAAAAAAAGTCAATTCCTGATTGTGCCTATGTATTCCTATTAACAGTAATATGTAAGCTGCTACTATTCCCATATTAACAATAACCAATCCTTTGTCTTCACTATTATGGAAATTAAAATAATGACTATAAATTATTAGTACAGCTGTACTTTGCATTTCCTTTGACTTAGTGATTTAGCATCCATTAAGTGCTTTGCGGTTTTAATAACTTCACAGCAATCGTACTAATTGTTTTAATGTTTCAATTTGTATTTTATATAGCGTTATTCAAATCTACAGATTACAGTTATGACATTTAAAATGTTGTATATAGTGAAATTCAGAACAAATGATTTCGTACAACATTCGAGCAACAGAGCCGTCGAAGTTGATAAATATTCCGCAGTGTTAACAAATTAATCCAATAAGCCATTTGCCAACATACCCCAAGTGGACACAAAAATTCGATGTGACGTATAACTAAAGCGACTCGAAACATGGGCGCTATTGCAATTTTTATTCTACGCCATATGTTGTTACAATGCATTCGACAGGCATATCCAGAGCCATTTATTAGATCATGCGACTTTCATTTTGCACATTTTATTTGCACAAATCGACTTCATAGATTAAACGATAAAAGTTTTATGCATAAAATAAAGTTATCGAACGCTGGCGGAACTATAAACATTATAAAATTGAATTGAATTGTTTTGAATGGAACTCCGCTTACTGTCCATCCATCGCTCGTTCTATTCAACTTACGAATAAAACGTTCGACGTTTACATTTACAAATAGTTTTTTTTTAATATTTACATAGAAAAGTTGTTAGTTAATAATATATGTATTAAGTTTTAATATATTATTTATGTTTTAAAAGAATTCCAAGTTTTACAGAAATTACGCAGCGGTCACGTTTTGTTTTATTGTCGTTCCGTATGTGTTTGTCTTTTAAATGTCTCAAAATATCTTTTAAATTATTAGCAACAAATATGAAAAATTAATGTGAGTTTTCAATAAATATAATTTCTATAAATAAAAATGCTTAAATATCAAATTTGCAAAATGGCTCGTTCTATCAAGGAGCTAACACACACATGACATAAGCTCTTGCTTCACTTAACTCTAGGAAATGGAAATAGCCAAGGTGAGGTTAATTCTCACCGGGGGGACCGACCCTTGTGTCAAGTTTAGTAACTTACAGCGATACAGGTTCAGGCTAAGCGACCTAAGAACTATGCCACCACTCAGTCCGGTGGAGCAGTCAAGGCCGGCTTCTGTGGCCAACCTGAGTAGTTAGTCCAAAAAAAAAAACGATCGCTGTGACAGCGGTAGGCTATCAGTAGAATATAGTATAACCAATGAACCAAAAGACTTTTAAAACTAACAAATGTCGACCATTATGATGCCAGAAAACATTCAATTCGTATACAATAGAATTAGCAAAGGGGCCCAGGAACTACAACTATTTTAAAGTATAAAATTTACCAGTAAGAGTAAAAGTTCCTCATAGCTGCAAGTACGTCTAACAACTACACAGGTCGAAAAGCCAATCATCACAAACGTTACAGACCGTTGCATTAGTCGATGTCTGCTGACGCTGAAAGCTTTCTAGCTACAAAATAAACACATCTAAAGGGTGTTACATTAGTTCGTTGTATGCGGAAATGAAAATATAACTTTGTTTATACTTGACATTTAAAACTTGTTTCGATTTTTTAAATACATAAACGTTTTTTAATACGATTTAAAACAAGAATAAAGTTGTGTTGCTTTATAAACGAAGAAATCACATTTAAAGTATTATTGCCAAACGTAGATATTAAATCACGACTGTTATTATTCACAATGACACCGGACCTCACTGACAGGTCAGACATTGAGGGTACATAAAAAATAATTGTTGTCATACTTAGATGAGATAAAAACTTGTTTTATCATTTCATCTTATTTCTCAAACCTCTCAGGTCAATTTAAAACTAGCTAAACTAAAATTACGATGATAAATTAGGTGTAATTTTTCTTAAATGTTCTAATAAATTTTATGTTGGTAGTCTAGGAGAGCCTACTGCTTCCGAAACTTCAATGGTTTGTGTTTTATGCGTGCCTCGGCTCTGCTTTCTATTTTGACTAATTTACTAAACTTAGCACACAGTCTTTTTGGACAATCGGCTTAGGCTGTTGCTCTAGGTTTACCAAAAAAAAAAATTAGATATTAGTTGGTATATGATAGTCCATAATAAGTTTCCATCACGTAAACCTAAAAAATACCACTAGGGTTGTTAATAATGTTTAGCTTGTACATCGATAACCTGAACACCAATAATTAAATTCCTTTAACACTATCCATAGTGTCGTGCAGTACATTCATAAAATATCTCGACATAGTACGCGATGTTTGAACCTCCTGTTACGGCCGTGTCTCGAAACTATTTATTAGCTTTAGCTAGTTTCACTTACGGGTGAAACTATTCGCCAGTCCATAACACAATCACGCGATACGATCTCGAGCCATCCCGTTGTTGTGAATCGATTTCCGTAATACACTTTTCGTTAACGGTTCGTGAGAGGCTTCGTGATAGAACTCTAAAGTAAATTGCTCGGAAAATAATCAAGTTGCATGTTATAATCATGATGTTATTAATCACAAAATAATAAACGTTAAAGGGAGTAATAATGTAATGTTAGGACACTAGATCAACCAAATAGTTAGAAGGTATAAATAGTATATGTTTAAGAATTAATATTATTATGTGTATGTATTTCAAAACCATTGGGAAGTTTCAAGGTATCGTAACCGCGACCTCCACATTGATACAGGGTTACCGACAATGCCTGCGTCGTCCACCAAAGTGGACCCGGGAAGAAGGCGACATCGGCTGGCCCGTGTCGCCTTGCGCTGTGAGGGCACAGGGGGGGAGGGACTAACCTCCCCCCCGGGACGTGCTCTACTGAGCACAGTGCAGAGGGGCTCCGGTGCGTTCGACGTGAGATCCCGGAGCCCCTCGTCATGAACCGAGGAAAGGGCCACCGGGGAGGTTTTAGTGGGTAAGAACCCCCACATAACCGCCGCCTTCCCCCCAGAAGGCGGGGTATCTTTGTGAAAATTTCCTCCCCGTCAACAAAAAAAAAGAAAAAAAAATTAATTATTCTAACAAACTTCTTGTAAGTGCCGCAACTAATAAGCCTTTCTCTACTAGATTCCGTCGCGTCGCCCGGAGGCCGAGACACATTCTCGACGACCCGGACGACGCGATTACCATTGCACAGGCTAAATCTTTACAAATTCACAAAAAAAATACTGAGGAATGTTATTTTTTTATTATGCATAAAAAATGCATACTTAAAAATTGAAAATTATATGCATAAATCAATTTAAAGTGCGTTTGATACACACATACGTGGGTGTACCTTAACCGTAACCTTAAATGAATGACAGTAAGAAATTATTGACGACTTGAGAGATGTATTGACTGGAGATAACGACCCGTTCAAATTTCTCAGCCTGAACAGTGTATATAAGAAACATGTTTAAAACGTTCTCAAGTAATTACGCAGACCGTTGTCCTATACGAGACACCGATTTAAAATTAAGATTCCTCGGCGCATCGTAAGTAATGGAGTGTTTTTACTGCAACGTCGAGCCACTTACGCAGTCGGTTACAATGGTTTACTTGCTCATCAATTATTAGAGATTGGAATACATAAATAGTGTATACAAGAACATAAAATAACAACGACAAAGCGCTCGCTCTGTTTGCTCCGTTATTGTGTATTATATTTCTCTTATTTATTTTGATACCTTAAGTTAAGTTTTTATAATATTTCTATAAAAAGTAAAATACAGAAAAATATCATGCAAAATACAAAAACATTATAAAAACCTAACCTAATGTGTGCCACCGGCAACGAAGCAGGGCCCAAACAACCGGTGGTTAGGGCGACATAGAGAGAAACCTCCTGACGATGCGTGCCGTGTCCAGGTGTACTGCCTTCTGTATCTGACCCTTGACCAAGCCATCCAGCGAAAGTCTCTTAAGATGTTGATCGAGACTTTTCGCTATGAGACCGTTTGCGGAAACGACTATCGGGACAGTGATTGTCGAATCATCCACATGGCGGTCAAGTCGTGAGCCAAGTCGAGGTACTTTGTGATTTTTGCCCCTTTCGGCCTTCACAAGGTTCTATTTATTATCATAATACGATTATATATGGTGAATTTTAATGAAATGTTAATCTACATAATCCTGACCAACGAGAAACTAACAGTACACTGTAGGGTACTAATTTAAAAAAAAGTAGCAGTACTTTAAGGTATTATAAAGTGCTTGAAGTAAGTACTTTTACGACGGGCGACATCCCACCAACAATGGGCGGCCAGGGCTAAATCCGAAATTGACGCACAAAAGCCCTCGGAAGCCACTCGATACCGGTTCTAATAAAAACCGGATATGCTTCGGATACGGATACAATCACCGCAAACTTCAAGCAGCCCTTGTAACAAAGGCGTTGTACAAAAAAGATTCCCCTTTTATAACCGCACGCTGTCGAAAATTCTTTTCACTTCTAATAGTTCATTAAATACCTTTAACATTTTTTGTGATTGTATATTTGACCCTCTAAAATTGAATAATCCTAATACTTTATCAATAAAAAATATACAATCCGTCCTACGGCCCAGTGGTGCAAGGCAGGATTGGAATGTTACATTAGAAGATTAATTACCGACCGCTTTGTGTTAACAGATTATCAGTTTCTTACCTACAGAAAGTTATTTGATCATATTTAATCGTCCAAGCCGAGGTTACCACTCACCGGGGGGACCCTTGTGTCGAGTTACTAGCGATAGAGGTTCAGGCTAAGCGACCCAAGAGCTATGCCACCTCTCAATCCGGTAAAGCAGTCAAGGCCAGTTTCTCTGGCCAATCTGTGTAGTTCGTCAAAAATTTATGAAAAACATGAAGAACCCAAAGATATTATTCATATGTGAAACGAAAGACTTTGAAAATATTATTGCTAGGACTTTGTAGCATAAACTGTTTTCCTATCCTTTTTTTTACATGCCTTAACTACCGAAGCGAACAATATAAAAAAAACAACACTACAAAAACTTTTCAGACAATTCTAAAAAAAAGTTTTATCATTTAAAAAAAAAGAACAATTCGTGGAAAAATGAAAGATTGTCCCGAAAGCAAACAATAGTAAAGCGTTATGTCGCGAGGTTACCGAACAAGCGAGCCCGATAGAAAACAAATTGACATCTGAATGGTACCCCGCCCGACGACCGGCGCATTTGCAATTCAAAGAACCACTCTTCAATAACACGCAAACGTATGGAAATAAGTGCGTATTGAAAGGGATTTGATTTTTGTAACGATACGCGATTCTATGTCTCATGTTACGAGTGCGAAATGTGCCCCTGTTGCAATATGCTCCGACGTATAAACCGTTTAACTGTTGAATAAAAACATCAAAATGTAAAGACTGTTCACAAATATAAGACTGTACAAAAGATAATTAAATAAAAGTACTTATGTTCATTACTCGAGGACCACAGGAGCCATGGTAGCTCAGTGTCCGGGCGGTCGCCTCAAGTTGCATGATACGTTAGCAACCAGAGCCGATCCCCGGTGCTGCCAATAAATTTGCTGTTGCAATTTTACGTGCTGATTTATCACGCGCTAGGCGGTGAAAGAAAACATCGTGAGGAAAACTACATGTCCTAGAATTTTTTTCTAAGATCTCTTCATCTGTGAAGGCACTACGGCCGCGTGGCGGTCTATGCCCTTATGCTCTCTTTACAAAGAAGGCCTATGCCCAGCAGTGGGACATATATAAAGACTGTTACTTTAACTTTTAATTTATGTACATTGGTGACGAATAAACCAATAGCATGACATTCTCAATTCTATTTGTATTTCCCTTGTCAAACGATTTCTATCAAACTGAATCATTAAGAAATCTAATCTCGAAATTAACTTTACTATTTCTTATACAATCTACCGTGATAAAAAATTAAGTTCACACATCCGTAAACTGAAGGAATGGTCAGATATTATGAATTTCCAATTTGCGTGTGCCGGACACGTCTTTGTTTCGTCTTTATTTTATCAACCACATTGCTTACTCGACAGTTATGGTTACTCACAAAAAATTGGACTATTAGTGACTTCAAAGTCATTGACATTGTCTTGGTGACTTAAAAAGTCAGCGCAGGCAGGTCCGTTATAAAAAATATAATAAGATTATAATGAAATAATGCTAAGAGAGTAATAATAGATTGCTGTTAACCAGTGCTTTTAATATCATTAAATCATGTCGATTTATAGTGGTGGTCTTTGTGGTCAAGCAAAAGCCCATTTAATCATTAAAAAAAATCAAAACCTCTATAAACAAATGATTGGATTGAGGTTACAAACCGCTTCAAAACTCGTTAACATGTTCTAACGTGTTATAAAATATAAAGACAAAAAATGTGTATATACTGAAAATGTGAAATAAAATTCAAAGAAAACTATCTCACCGCACCACAACCCCCGTCGTTACATCCATTATCATATATTTGTATTCAAATTCCATATATACGTTAGCCATCAAAAGGCGGTCCCTCAACTTATGGAATGGAATAAGAAAAAGATGAAAGTAAAACAGACTAGATACACATATCATATTTTTGGATATAGTGTCAAAATCATTTAGAAGCATGAATTGAAAGGAATATATATCTATGGGAACAGGACTTGACAACTTTGAGCTTTAAGACCACACGATTGAAACTTGTAACCTATGTAAATAAAATATTTGTTTTTTTATAGGACGTGGAGACAAACGAGCTTGCAATCAATGACACAATCAAGTGATTGATCTTAAGAGATAAACGTTACTCAAAAACATACATAACACAAGAAGAGTGCAGATGCGTTGATGGCCTTCGAAAAAAAGAGTAGCCTTGACTTTAAAATAAAAGATTTCTTTTAATTTTTAAACACAAATTTTTCTTTTAGAAATTATAGAAACACAGATTTGAACTCGGAGAAATGATGTGATAAAATTAAATTAGTACGCACCGGAAAACTATATGAACAGTATTGGGCACAAACGTGAGCCAGTTGATTTTTATTGCAAAATAATTACGCTGACCAGCCAGTAGGCCTTTTGAGAGGCGGCACATATCTTAATGTCAACAAGAAGGGATCTCAGCTTAGGCAGTTACTCTGATCTCGTAAAGCACTACGATCCGAGAGCGATCGGTCGGTGTTAGAAAACTATTAAGACATTGAAATAGCTATATAGCCAGGTGGTTCATAAGGAGTCATTCTCGTTTTCACAAATCTTTACGTAGATAATATCAAGGGATCAGATTGTAAATCAAACAATAGTGTAACTATGTAATGGTTTGTAGAACAATGGATCTCAATCGCTAGCGTCCCATTGTGTTCCAATCAATGCTAATTGGTTTAGGATAATACTCACTAGCACGGAGTGACAGAACCACGTTCTGATTAGCAAGCTCAGACAGAAACGACCCTTATGAAGATGAATCTCATGACGAGAATGTGTTGAAGTTCCATGAGCATTAATATACGAGCATAAGGTTGATTTTTACATGTCTATAAATAGTTTTTACTGCTATTGTCAAGTATCAATAGTGCGAATGAGTGTTTTAATCATTTTTTAATTTTTCTTCATTATCTGCTAACATGGGTATGTGCTATTAATTATCATAGTTATAAAACGAAGTTCTGATTTCTATATTTTCTTTCTTCTTACAAATTTACTCATTGTTATAGAGTAATTATCTAATAGTCTTGGTTTAGTAGTTAATATTATAATCTAAGAAAAATAATATAAGATTTCCCTGACATATAGTCGCAGCCCAAGGTCCTATGTCATCAAAAGTCCTTAACGTAATTGAAACCAAATTTAAAAAAAAATAAACAAAAAAATCATATCGGTTCATAAATGACACCGCTGTGAGTGCACAAACATAAGAATACAGATGAATTGGGAAGCTCCTCGTTTTAAATCAGTAAAAAATAAGAGAAAGTAATATGTACTGTATTTTACGCGTAATGAGATATGTTAATTAAAAGCACATTGTCAGTGGTCACATGTTCAGTGTAATGTAACGTATAGGCCGTTAAATCTTTATTCCCGTTACGAAATCTTATATTTGTGTCGTATTGCGCCAGAGCCCGCACATGCAATGAACAATAAAGTTTGGTATCGTGGCTTCAGGATTAATGTTTAATGGATTTAAAACGATTGCCAAGTCGCTTCACTCGGAAAGGGTCGACCGGTGCTTGACACAGGAAATCTCGCTTAGGATTGTTTTTGGGTTTGTCCTACAAATGAAATGCAATAAAAATGTTTTTCACCGTTCCTCGGTTTTTTGCACGCTACTCTACTGAAGAAAAACTATTAATAATACATTTTTGTGACGAACTACACAAATTAAAGTAGCTGACCTTTACTGCTTCACCGGACTGATAGGTGGCATATCTCTTAGGTCAATTAGCCTGAACCTCTATAAGTTTTAATTTGAATAATATATATTTAACTAAGTTTTTATAACATCATATTGGTATTATATTATCTGTAACGGTGTTATAATTTTTGATGATTTAAATAAATAAAAAAATAAGTAGTTAGTAACTCGACATAAGGGTAGACAAAAAATACATTACTACTACGCTACAAAAATTATTGTATTCAAAAGACATTTGTTTCAGACACCGATATCGATGTGCGGAACAAAACTATGAGTTGAAACACCAGTTGCTCCAAATCTTCGGAAACAGATGTTTTGTAAACATTACATAATTCGTTTGTGAAACTCGAGTACTGAATTCTCTTTTCAATCATTTACATAATTCGTTACATGTGCGTAACGAAGACGCATTTCTCCGCTCTCATTCGTCTTCCTGCGCGAACAGAACTCTTTGTGCTCCGTTGACGTAATCGGCGCTGATTTTCAAAAATAGAACCACCAGCCTTTGTTCACGGGAAAAAAACACAATTGACGTGCTTCTTTTTTTCTTAACGCTCCTTTCGACAACACTGCCAGTATTGACAGCCGTCAAAATAACTAGGTTTACGGGCTATAATTTTAGGGGACGATTTAATTACGTTTATTGCCAGTCACAAAAGGCCGTCCTTTGTTTATGAGTCTGCATTTTATGAGTTTTACAATAATGACTTTTGTTCCCTATAATTGTATAGAATATAAAATGTTTAACGTATTTGGCATTCTGCTCTGTTATTTGTATTTGCCTTCTAATTTATATTTAACATTTGAGTTTATTTATTATCTAGTAATAGTTATAGCCTTTATATATCTCACTACTACGCACAGGCCTTCTCGGTAAAGAGAGCATAAGGGCCTAGTCCACCACGCGGCCCTAGTGCAGATTGGCAGGCTTCACATGTCTTAGAATTTTTTCTAGGACATGTAGGTTTCCTCACGATGTTTTCCTTCACCGCCGAGCGCGTGATAATCAACGAATAAACTTGCAACAACAAATTTATTGGTGCGAAATAGATATGACAGATTTATTTAAAAGAAATAGACAAGGTGTTTGCTTGGCTTTTTGCACATTTTCATTTTTCTGAAGTTGTCTTTTTGCAAGTTAGGGGGAGTTAACCGATCAGCGTGCTTTTTAGCGTGTGATAAAGTTGCGAATGCCGATGTAACAGTTAATAAATTTTTCATACAGCAGTAGAACGTCACGGTTAAAATAGGTGTCGTCATTTTGATAACAAAGTAATACTTATTTGATTATATGGATATTTATTGGTCATCTTATATCACAATTAGTATAAAATACAAATATAACAATCACGCTAGTCACCCAGAGAGATAAGCAGAGATCGACGAACCTTTATCTTGTATATTTTTAACATTGTCGTTGTATATTTTTCTTACATATGCAGGTTTAGGTTAAAAGATTTTTATTCTCAAAAAGACAATTTCATAGTCATTTACATGAGAAAAATATTAACTTATACCATAACTATAACTCGTCGCCGGTATTCATTATTTGCTAATTTTAACACGGTTTTCCAAAATCTATTGTGCTAACAAAGATTTAATGAGTTCACATTTTTAATAGAATATGTAGATATATATATTTATTTGTCCTGTCTAAACTTTACAGTAGGGTTCACAGCTGTCTGATTAATATCACTATATAGAAGTATCTATCTTTCAAATAGAACCAGTAATGACTCTTTCTATCCGGTCCTTAGACGTGAAACACGTGTTACACGTACAAGGAAATACTAATTAGGAGTGATCTCTCAATCTGTAATATAAAAATACTTAACATCCGACAATTTCCTGCTCCCAGTTAAGCGTTTGTATACATGTACCGACATATTTATTACTACTTGCTTATAATTAGGCTGTAAAACTCGACCGCTCGGTAGACGTGTTAAGAACCAATAAAATTTACATCGGTCGACACCCGTTTCAAGTATGGATCGGTTTAAGTATGGTGAGTTGTATGTATTTGATTTAGTCGCTACTTCCTTTACCAAATCTTGGGTTATTTTACGGCTGATTGAACTTGTTATCTCGAGGGATTTTACAGTTATAATAATAATAAAATTTATTTCTTAATCTTTCACAAATTTAACTACACCACATATAATTTATAGTACAGTTTTATTCTTAAATTTGTGAAAGACTGGTGTCTATACTCGATTACCTTGTCAGACAGATCACCACCATAGTTATAATATCACTGTATTGTTTAATACGTGTGAGAGAATGTGTGTGGTGTGTGTGTGCTTGTGTGGTGTAGCTGTGTGTAAGTTCATGTATGTATTTGTGTATTATTTGTAAGTAATAATAATCATGCTGCTATACCATAATATGTTCTATGTCTTTAGTGAGACAATATAAAGGGAAAAATTGTAATTATCAACAATTTGATTTATTTTTGATAGTCCCCTGTAAGAACAGTATAAAATTTATAATAATTTAAATATAACCACTCTCAGAGTCGCCGGAACCTCTATTATATATTGTTTATATAGTAATGACATTTTATATGTACTATATATGTTCTAAAATTGTTAAAACGCTACCCTTAGCTCGCCACCAAAGGCTACTTACTAACTGTTTTTTTTGACGAGCTACACAGATTGGCCAGAGAAGCTGGCCTTGACTGCTTCACCGGATTTAGAGGTAGCATAGCTCTTAGGTCGCTTAGCCTGAATCTCTAATGCTAGTAACTCGACACAAGGGTCCCCCGGTAAGGGGTAACTCGGCTTGGACGGTTACTATTTTACGATGTAACTTTGAACTACTTACGATGTAACTGGAAGAAAATGCTAGCATTAAGTTTAAAGTTAGTCTTCTCAAAGACACCAGAAATACATTACCGAAAAGTTAAACCCATTGGTTGAGCTGCAATATTACCTGAAACAAAGTACCATGTAATTATTACAAATTATTCAGAATATTTCTATTTTCCGCACAAGGCATTTCTATAGCCTTATACTTTAGAGTACGGTTAGAAAAAAGAGATTCTATCCCTCCATTTTTTTATTTTATTGACGAACTACACAGATTGGCCTGAGAAGCGGTGGCAAAGCAATTAGATCGTTTAGCTTGAACCTCCATCGCTAGTGGCTTGGACGGTTCCTATCCCTCCATTTGACTATTGTCTATACCACGTCCAAACTTTTTAAAAGATTCCAACAGTAGTTCAAGGACACCGGAGCGTTTTGTTGTGGCATGATAGACCAGAAGTGGAGGTCTTCTGCGGTTTCCATTGAGCAAGGTGACCGAAGTCCTAACTCTTATTAGCATTGTTAGTATTCGTGAAAGGCGGTTATCAATTAATAAAAAGGTAACACCATGGAAAATTCGGTACGTTTCAATCAACACTTCGAATTCCTTTCGGCTTTAAGAAATCTCTTTTAGATTTATCTAAACCAGGCCACCAGCGATGCATCTAGAGAACGATTTGCGAGATTTTATTGCGATTGACGGGTGTCGATAAGTCCGCCCCTCATACGCCCCATCCAATTACTTACAGCGTAAGCGAGATGCCGGTACTGTGCCGTATCTAAATTCTATCTAAAGAAGTCAAAATCGACCCGCGTGCAGGAGCGATAGCATCTATGATGCATGAACAACTATCGTAGCGTTGGCAATTCGATTTTACGTCACAATAATTGAACGAGATAAACAAAATGGAAATTATTTATAGGGTCCATGGTTAGATATGAATGTCAGATGTGATATCAGAAGGAAGAAGTGAATAGTGCGATATAAATCGATCACTATAACAACTACGTAAGATATGAGTCGGGCAATCGCCCTAATTTGGTGTTACGCTAGCACCGATTAAATTGTTTATTAATAACACAAATGAAGAGACAAAGAACTGTAAATAAATCGTTAAGTTGCATATAGGATAATTTTTCTAGATTTGTAAAGTCTACAAATCCGTAGTAGGACCGTGTGGATTGAGTATATCTCTTTTAAAAAGTAAATGCTTTACAAAAAACATATATGTACCTGTATTATGTTTTAGTAATAAGTTCTGAGGACCGTCTTAAAGTAACAAGGATCAACATAATAGACGGTAAGCCTATTGATGTCTTTGTTGTGAGCAACCAACTCTAAGATACAATATATATCTTTCTAAACATTAGGTACGCAGCGCGGCATTTAATCCGGATCGTCCTATTTGGAAGCGGTCCACGCTCGCACCCTAGCGGTACACCTGAGTAATACTATTAATATATGTTTTCCATCGCTAAATGTTTTATTATATAGAAGTAAATGACACTTATCCCTAAGTATGCTTTTTATTTTGATAATTAAATTGTGAGGTATTAAGACTAGCATCGAAGTTAAATTCCACTTATTGAAGTCGAACACTTAAATAAAAATCCAATTCTACTTTCCGGACAACTTATAAACAGAGTTAATTTGTGAGTAATACACAATTATTAACAAACCCGCCACTTGTACCGAAACTCTTTAAAAGAACTTTCGAAATTAACAGAACCCGTAGACAAACAAATGAAATTGAAAGACAAGTAGCTTCAAAGCATCAATAAATTTCCGTTTCAAATGAACAACCACTTGAAATTTTAAGTTAATCAAACTTAGTTTTGGCGCGCGCCTGTTACTGAGGTGTAGGGAACCCTTAAATTTTAATTTTCCGCTTGATTTATTAAACGTTGATTTAAACACACAGATTACAAATTAGAGATCAAATAAAAAAGATAAAACAGATGAAATTGCTTAATGAAGATGGGGGGTCTATCGAGTTCTATTTGAAACATACCTACATTTAATTATAAACAAACTTGTTTGTAAATTTAGATAAACAGATGCAACCTATAGATGGAGTGCTTCATTGAAGATAACAGAAACGTAATTACTATGAAATGACGACTTAATTTTTGTGACGTTTATGACAAGGAAGATTCTTGTGTGGGAATATTGTACGGGCAGGCACTACCCATAGATATTTAAACTCACCAAAAAGCTGCAAATTTAGAGGATATCGATAAATGAGAGCAATGTGGATTCATGGCGAACATGTGCGGTTTAGCTACTTTATTCGGAGACCCTTTATTGGATGGAATGACGATCAGGTTACAACAGATGAAACGGATATAAGTCGCTTAAATTTTTCTACCTATATACGAAAGAAATGAGAAATTATGATAAACTACAATTTGTGTCCCGAATACACAAATAAGATAATAAACAAAATAATCTTTTTGTTAATCAACTTCAAGTCAATTGTTTTTTTTTTTTTGACGAACTACGAGTACACAGATTGGCCAGAGAAGCTGGCCTTGACTGCTTCACCGGATTGAGAGGTGGCATAGCTCTTAGGTCGCTTAGCCTGAACCTCTATCGCTAGTAACTCGACACAAGGGTCCCCGGTGGTAACCTCGGCTTGACGGTTACTATGTTACGCGTAAGCATTCCGATCCGAGGGCGCCCGAGAGGGCCGAACCACGACTCGGTCGGTTGCTATTTCACGGATAATCTTCAATTGTTTAATATTTATTCTATAGCGGGGTGGAGAGAAATAACCTTCGTTTTACGCTTTTCACTGAAGTTATTAGGTCACATATCGCCGATTGAATAGAAAAATTATATTTTTCAAAATTTTAAACTTAGATTATTACTAAAAAGAGATACTTTCTTGTGACATTTAGTGAGCTTCACGTTTAATTTCTTAAAGTTTCTTTGCATATAAAAGTATTGTTAACAGTAGGATCTTTTAAGTAATAATCAAATTTTCCGAAAAATTTTGAAAAATATCATTTTTAAATTTATTGTATTATGATATAATATATATTTATACATTTATTTTATATTGTATATTTAACGATACGTGGAAAGTGGTAAGTCCATCGCCATACATAAAACACGTACTACAATATTAAATGGAATCTTTACCTACCATTATTTTAAAAATATAAATTAATGTGCAATATGACGCTACCGCCTCTCTTATTTTTATTGCTTCTCGGCCCCGTTTTTGCAGTGCTACTTCAAAAGAACGTTTAATTTATATTGGTAAACAAATAGCCCTTATTTCGAGGGCCGCTGAAATCCAATTAAAACGTTAGCTTATCTTTTGGAAACATGAGACTATTGAAATTTTGTATGGCTTTTCTATAACCTAAACTTTTTGTTACACTAGGCAAATTTTACAAAGCAATTTACAAAGAATGAGGTATGTATCGCATTTGTTTATTCTATCTTACTATTTATCTACATAATCAAAGGCTTTAATTATTTTCACATGTCACAGTACAAGACACATAACTAGAGCGATGTAAGCAGATCTCGTCATCGTCATCATTGTTAGGTCCCATATATGACAGAGGTTGAGTCTATAGCCATAGATCGGAAAAATTTAACAACTGTTATTTTCGTACTTAAGAAAGCAGGAAGGGGACTCATTAACACAAGCCGGCTGGGGTTCAAATGCCCAATGATCGGACTGTATGCCGTAGCATATCTATTAAAAGTATTAAGTCGTTAAGCGACAACTTGACTTGTGTGATTCCAATTTCTAAACAAATACCTCTGCATTTTAAGACAAATACCTCACAGCATTGCCTGCATTCTCGAGACATAACAAAACCTCTATTTGTATTATCTTACAGCCTCTCATTTTGGGACAATACTCCTAATATAATTCCACAAATGAATACGGAATTCCGGGAGGGGCATTCCCCAAAACTAGGGTGAGCTACGGTGTGGCAAGAGCGGAAGCGAGTCGAAGTGAATCAGCTCGTCGCGGACATGGCCGGATTAATTCGTTGAGATCGACCGCTTTCACGGTACAAAATAAAAATTGACGGCCCATTACTTGTCCCAATCGTAATAATTTACTTTCACCTATTGTTGTAGGTACTATACTCTGCAGGCAATTTCGGTTGAATTATCAAAGAGTTATTATTACGTTGCATTTTTTTTTAATTAACTTTTAAAGTAGTGAAGAGATTGTGTATAACGAATGGATTTTACCGGAAATATCACGCTTCTATAGAACGCTGTTGAAAGTCACTCCTAGGTGTAGTGTTCCGTGTGATTAATGATTCACATCGGAATGCCGATTACTGGTAACAACCGTTTTATGTTAGATATCAGGGACAAATCAAACATAATCTGAATAAGGCGGTTGGTTAGGTGAGCGGAAAAGAGCAAAGATTGTTTTGGAGATCGATGTGAAAACGTAGCAAATTTGTAGCTATTGATATTTCTTATATATCTCAAGTTTGGTCAGGTACTATGCGACGCAGCGACTCGGGTATATTATTTGATTTTAATTATAAGCGATGACAGATAAGTATAGTGATAAATAAGGTAAACTACATGTTAATTAACTTATTATTAAATTTTTGAAAGCTCTAGCTTTTGGAAAACTTAGAATAGTCGGTGTCGCAAAACAGAACTTTGCCTCATCCTAATATTTCCAATTTTTATTATTATCTCCTGTTACCCTCTTTGAGGTTAACAAAGCAACTCAATCACTCTCTCAACAAATCTCGTAAAAGTTCTTGGGTAGCAGTTGCCAATTGCGGTGAATCGTTTAGTCTTTTACGAAGAATCATTTTTATATAAAAAAAATACATCCAACGGCATTTACTCGATAACACGAAATAACGCACAGTTTAGGTTTCGTTACCTTTGAACTGAACGCAAACGAACGCAGAACGGTTCAAGCTGTGAGCTCAATCTCTGCCCACCATATATATTTCCATTGTCGAAATTTAATTTGTATCATCTCCAACAGCTTGAATACCAAGCCTTATATAACCAATTAATGACTCTTATGTATGAACAATAAATTAATAAAATGGAACGAATAACTCGCGTTATATTTAGTTTGCAAACAAAGTTCGCTATTAATGGGATTCCGCTTGCCGCACAAACCACCGATCATTTTCGTTAGCAAGCACAGCATTAAAGCATTAAATATATTCCGGCATGATCTGTTCGCGGCTGGAAGCGATTCCAAAGGTACGCACGTGATGTCCATCAATTTTTATAGAATATGAATAGGCTCCAGAGCATTTTTCTTCACAAATTCCCTCGCATTTACTGTTGCGTGTTGGGGAATGGCGAAGTATTATCGCAAGACAGAAACCCATGTTAGCATTTTTTACGACGTACACGGATTTATTATGTATTATGGGTAGGTAACGTCACTATGATGATGTTTGTTAATATTTGGATTTCAATTCTTTTACCTTAGTAATAATAAGTATAATGTACGCAAATCATATCATAGCTGCAGCACCAAGGTAGATACAGCTACTTTTTATCATAGCTTCATATAGTTATTATGGTATTCAGAAATATTCAGAAAACAACAACGAATCTGTGCCTATATATCACAGGATTACTTTATTGTTTACAGTACAGTGTTATTAAGTTAAAACTAAAGCGTAAGTACGTCTTTGGTAAAAAAAATATTTTGAAAAATGCACTAATAAAAACATAAATCACTCAATAATTATATGTTTTATAAGAATTTGGAAACAGGCTATTAAATTATGTAAGCAAGTACTTCACAAATAAATATCATCTAAAAAAATGTCATCCTAAAGATCTATTTTTGTTAAAAATACTGCACTAGATTTAGAGAACTATCACGCTGGCGCCATATTTTGACAGCAGTCTGTTTTCTGAACGGAGGAATATAATAACTGGGTGATAAAATTAACATATAGATCACTGTGTCGCGTCGCGTGCGGGGCGTGTGCTGTTGTCATATTTACGAGCCTCTTTTATGAAGATCGGTAATTCATCCTGTAATACAATATACAAGACTAAGTTACCGGATAGAAAATAAAATACAAGATTGACAAATAAATAATAAACACGCCACACTCAATCAGGAGATTACGGATTTCCGTTTTCCACGATCCTAGTCAAACTTTTTTCCCATCGTTCCTATTCATCTTCGAATCAGTCCTCTTCTTTAATCCTCTTGTTATTAATTTCAAATTTAGTTCATTATAAAACGATATATATATAATGCACATCAATAGAATGCTGGATTCCATCCTATGACGTTACATTTCGTATACCCTAAACTTTAATGCTTTTGAATCATTTCTTTTTAAAGAAAGCTAGCAATATAACAATCTTGTTAACCATTTTGTGCTAGGACATGGTTCACGGGAATAGTCGAATGGTGGATTCGGATCGTCTTCTTTAATTTGTTACTAATCTGTTCGATATACCAGCAAAGAATAGGAACGTTACGAAATAGAATGAACCTAACCAAACTCTCATCAAACTACCCTTGTACATCATTTCCAATATAAAAATTAATCATCAAAATCAGTTGGCCGTGATATTGAGCTATTCCGTATGTCGCGCACATACATAATGCAAATTTAAAACATATGGTTTTCTCATTTATGCCATTGTCATAACTGGATCAATTTTCAACACGGGAAGCTTTCATATAAAAAAGAATCATCAAAATCGATTCACCCGGTCCAAAGTTGTGACAAACATACAGACGAATTGATAACCTCCTCCTTTTTTTGAATTTATTACCGAGAATGCAAAAAAAAGGTGAAAATGTTGAAAATTTCCAGACATTGATTGAGATATTTAATTAAGCTCCTGATGAAAACAAAGGAAGATTACGAAGCCGGTGAACACGGTCTTAATGAAGTGTAGTACTAACTTGTCGAAGAGAAACGACTTGAAGAGTAATTAAAATTTTATGCCACATCAGCCCATTTTCTGGTTTGCGGTCAGCGTTCATATTATAACTGTGGATTGTGGATTTGATTATATAATAGCTATATACTGCAACATAGTTTATATTATATAATATCGTTACATAAATGGGAAATTTTGTTACATACTGCAAGTCGGTTATTAGAATTTTACTACTTACTTTAAATTTTACTAATATTAATATGGTCCTGATTATAAGATACAGGACAACTATAAAATAAATTAAACATTATTTTTAAGATGTTGTGATGCCGGCCACCTCACTCACTGGGTTTGTATAGTATACTATATCTATAACAAGGGTTTTTCTTCGCTGGTGAAGATAAGATGGATCTAACACTTTTGGATTGGAATTGTAATAAGTTGTTGTAAATGTTTACTTCCACTCACTGTCAACCTGTCAACTATCACCAGCGTTTCCGAACCTTTACGATTTGAGGGCCTCAACACACCTGCAGCTCCTCCGCTGCTGCGGACGTTTATGGGCGACGGCAGTCACTTAAGATCAGGTGAGCCGTAAGCTCTTTTGTCCCTTTCCTATAAAAAAAAGTTTAACAACAAGATATTAATCAGGAGGTAGATAGTATCGTAAGGCTTTCCTACAACCAGTTTCTAGTGAAAAATATACACGTACAATGCAATTAGGTGCAAACCTAATAGTCGATTTACCGTTACCTTTTTTGTCACCATTTTTAGCATTTTTATATTAAAAAATCAAATAATGGGAACACCACTGTAGCGACTGCTGTTGGTGACTCAATGAGCAGCATCGGGGAAGTACCACAACTTGGTACTTCCCCGAATGGCATGGTGCGCTTTGCCCGACAGGCATCACATCTGCAATACCTCTGATAAGTGTGATCACTTAACATCAAGTGAGCCCCATGTTCTTTTGTCTCTATCCTAGAAAAAAACATTGAGTAATAAATAAGATATGAAAGTATATGCAGGGTGTTATTCTGCAGTGGAAACGGTCTTTTATAATGTACAGTTATTACGTGACTCGACAAAACAGTTGACATCGCTGCAGCATCTATTTGTATAGCGATCAAAATTCAGCGGGTGTCAGTGGATCCGGGCGAGGGTACGTTCGATGTGGGACAGGAAACACGCGTCTTGTTATGGAAAACCGCTCTGCATTCATTCCGCCACCCAAGAAGTGCAAAGTGGAGTAATGTATTATAATTTTATTCAGATCCCTTCCCCGTAGCGCTTTTGTAGGTACAATTGCATTTATTGGTAGTTGTCGATTCAGTGTTGGTGCATTGTCGAATATGTTATGAACAAATTTTTATTGAAACCATATAGGAATTACTAAAATCTGTAGAGAATTGCTTTCAGAAAAGCCACCTTTGTTGAATGAATTTTAACAAAAGAAATAAGGTGTTTGCACTTCTAATGTCTCGGAGATGAGAACTGAATTATTCAATGAATAAATAAATTATTAAAATAGATGGTTTTTGTAACCTTAAGCATCGTGTTTTTTGTTTTATATCTCTTATTGGGTAGTATGTCAGTTATAACTTGCTACCTTCATACACTATAAAGAGGATGCGAACATGGAGTAGCATCTATTACAGAATTTATACCTAACATCGTGCCATTAATTCTGCGTCAAAGTTTCGTCGAATTCCATTGTATACCCCAAATCCGACTAGCGGTGTAACAGTTAGATTATCTCCAGCCAACTTGTTAAATGAACTGCACGTGAATTTGATGTTGCTCAGTCGAAATAGGATTTGTGAGATGCAATTTCCTCAATCCCAACAAAGGCCGGCCTTTGTGATGAGTACACGATTCACGGGCTCTCCGATATTTTGACGGAACGGTAGAACGGTGAGCGGATTTGTGGGGTTTACTTTACCGCATCATTAAATGTTTATACTAACAATCGAACATTTCGAACGAGCCTTATTCATTTGTATTTCACGTTGCAATTTAAATTATGATTTTGATTTGATTTTAGTGTTGTGCTGTGCTTATCGATAAATGCAAGACAAAAACAATTTATTTTTGGTAATTGATAATGATTATGATGCAGTTAACGCTTATTAGCTAGAGAAGCGAAATATTTTATACGAATTTCAGTAACCACTGCTCCCTCAAGATGCAACAGTTTTAATCCGACATTTTTTTTCTTAATGTTTGTGGACGTAATTTATGAACCGATTTTGAACATTTTGAAAGGATTTGGTTTCAATTAGGTCCCATATAATTTTGTTAACATGGTAACTTGAGTTCCGAAGATATACCTTGAGACTCCTAAAAGATTGATTCTTCTTATTGGTTGTGGTATTGGTAGGTTTATCATAATCCAAGACTAGGAAGGTAGTCCATAACGACAACGAGCACGAGTGAGAGAAAAAGAGAATATATATAATAAATATATAAATAATATATGTAATTATATAGGAGCTGGAACTTCGTAACTTATCTATGATACAACGGTCGTTGAATAGGGCGTCCGCGCCCTTCAGCATTTAATTATATAAATTCGTTTTTAAGTCGGTTTTTGTTTTTACTCGTTTATACAATTGTGTTACAGACATATTCATATGTCTTATGGTTGGGGTTCAAATTCTAAAAAATTTCCGACGTTCATATCTATTGCAAATAAAAAATATGTATAAATATCGTTTTGTTTACCGTCATAAATAGCGAAGTTTAATGACAGGCGCAAATCAAACGGATTTCCATTACGATAGACAAGGTCTAATAATTGATTCAACGTACACCGTAAACGCCTTTATGAAAACGAACAACAAACTCATCGACCCAAAGTGAATGTATTCTTTCATTACGAAATTAAATTAATTTCGCGTTAGTGGACAATAGCTGAATTTTTGGACATGGGATTAGTAATAACGAAAGCGTAGGGGAGGTTTTTATTGTACTTGCTCTTTCATTTTGAAATAAATTCCTTAATTAAAAGTTAAAGTAATTATTTATTTGTTTTTGAAGAATAGACCCATAGTTCTGGGTGCGGGCGGTGGCCTCAAGTTGCATAGTAGGTTAGCTCGAGTCCGATCCCCGGCGCCGACACCAATAGATTTGTTGTTGCAATTTTATATGCTGATTAACCACGCGCTCGCCTTTATACTCTCTACGGAGATCTGTGCCCAACAGACTTCAAACTTCAAGACGCATTGCTGTATTTCTTCCATTTTGTTTGTATTTTTTGAGCAAGTGCTTGACCATTGTTGTGAACATCCCCTAACCGATTTCTTCTCGATATGGTAACGCTATATGACAATTTGAGCTGACAAAAGCAATAGCTCACAATAAAATGGTATTGCAAATCGTTACGTACGTTGTCCTTGATTTGTTACCATATGATAAACCCGGCTGGCTTACCAAATTGTAGATAGAATTGAAAATATAATTATAACATATTAAATGTACTTCTTAGGATTAATGATCTTCGTTTCATGTCTGTTAAATCTTGAAGGGAAAGCGGATTAAAACATTTCATCCGGTGAACGAACAAAAGCTACATTTTTAACTTGGACTTAAAATTCACTTATCAAGATTGTCGCTGGAAAGCTGCGGAACAAAGTCGACCGAGTAAAGCCACGTTTTCATTGCTCCCCCGCGCCAAGCGATCGCGACAAATTGATTTTTTTAGAGAGTGTGGTAAATGAATTGGAGTGAAAGGTCCAGTTCTTACCTGCCAGTAAGATTGGAATCATTTGATAAATTACAGATAAAGCATGACTTTTTAAATTAGTTTTTTTTTGTTGTCATTACTGTATCATTATTCCGATTGTCATTTAAAAAAAGAATATATTATGACACGAATCTGCAATTTCCGTTCTTCTAAAAAAAATCAAAATAAACGAGCCCTTCAATTCTGTCACTAGTAATGTTTCAACTGTTTTTTTCCACAAAATTAAGACAAGCATTTTAGGATATTTATAATTTTTAATACGTAATTTATTTTTGGATATTTATTAATATCATTACACTTCTTGACTCTGATCAGACTTAAATTGAATCGTGCATTGGTTTTTGCTTAAATATAATATTACAAAAAAAATCTTTACTAAAACAAGTGACATAACCAATAACATACAGCGTGTCTCGGAGAAGGTTTTAGTATTTAATATTTTATTTATCGTAATAATAAAAATGTTCTATTACTAATTCGTTCGATTGACGTGTAAATCCATCGTTTATTATAAAAATTGATACTTAAAGTAAATCTAGTATTACTACTAATACTTAGTGAGGTAAAATAAATCGAAGTAACACGAGGTCGAATCTCTAGTATTGTATAAATAAATTGAATAGGAAGTTAGGTACATATGTAACACCGCAGTTGAAAATAAAAAAGCAATCCCTACTCTGGGAATCCATAGGAAGGCTCCAATTCACAAAGTACTGGAAACTGATAGGGCTTCTATAGCCACTATCTATAAATGATTTATTACCGCAGTCAGAGCACGGAAACTATGCAATGCGGAAAGTACTACTTATTTAATCCGACACTAAAAATACTGGTGAGATTTGAATATGTAGGTATATATGTAAGTTTTTTAAATATATTTATGTATAATATATATAAAAGTGTATTTAACACCATATTAATACACAAACGAATCGTGTCCGCCTTAGTTTTCACAGGTTTTTTGGCTGAAAATCAGCGCTGTGCTACATGTGTGAGCACAGCATATGCTGAGCCCTTTTCGGCACAATTTTTTTTTTAAATTTTCACAATTTTAATTATTTTTGTTTGTTGTTTTTTGTATTGTTTTACCTGTGTGTTCTGTGTTCTTGTGTCGAATAAATGTTTATTCTATTCTATACTAGCATACTTTGATTTCAGTCCCAAACCTGGGCGCAGTCCATGGAGAAGATATTTATATATATGTTACCAGAAATGTATGAAATTAAGGAATTGTATACAAATCCTAGGAAATGTGTAATAATTTTTTATAATAACACTTATTGAGACAATCGGGTAACAGTCATACCGTTAAATAATAATAATATGCATTATAATTATATAAAATCACGTCGTATCGCCGCAATAACCAATAATCACGAGAAGTGTTTCTGGCAGTTGTTTTTGCCATAGAAACCTCTTCAATTAATCCTCTTTATGACGTTCAACTTCAATAAAAGCAGTGTTTTAAACGTTTGTTAATATTCTTAATGACACCAAAGTCAAATTAAAAAAAATTCAAAGCCAAATTTTAAAGTTTTAAGTCAAAGCCAAATTTTTCATTTCCTAGGAATTGTATACAATGAAGGATTACATACATTTCCGTTAACATTTACATATATAGAAAGGCATATTAGACAGTAAGTTCAGAGCACACTGCTGATTCCATCCTTCTGCTGTGGACAGACGTTCACGAAGCGGTTTGCTTTCAATCTGTCATTATTCGTATAGCAAAGGACTGGTATAAATTGCTCGTCTATCTTCCTCCAATCACAATGCGGTTGTATTCAAGAGTTCGGTGAATAGGCATTTACTAAGCTGGCGTCCCTTACCTGCTTGCATAAAGAACCTTTATTTTTGCGAAGAACCTATGCTGATTGGCCAGTAAAGCTGGCCGCAATAGACCACGCAATAATAACCTTGTATACAACAGGAAATTCACAATTGCACTAAAATCACTTACTTTATTATTATTATTATAAGTAAGAAACTTATAAGTTGGAAAGCAAAAAAAAAGTACACAAAATAACATGATAAACATGTTAGAAAAACTTCGGGCATCGGACAATATAACTATTTACATCCCTGTCGACAGCAAATTGGAAAGTTCACCACAATGGCGGGGTTTATCCTCATAGAACTTTTACGGGACTATCAAAATGCGCATAAATCAAAACTTTTCGCGCTCATCGGAGATGTTTTAAAAAAATGTCCTTTTCAATTTCCCAAATGGCGCGGTGCTTGTTAATCTTGTTTTTAGTGTTTATCGTCGTAGGGCAAAGTTTGTGAAACAATTTTGTACGTGCCGTTCCTCTGGGAGAGAGATATCATAAACAATTAATCACTGGACGTCGAGCTTAATTCCTTGTCAAAATTTGTAGGTGGGTTAGATCGTGTTTAGAGGCTGCCCCACTTTATAACTAATGGTGTTACTACCCCTCAAGTGATAAGCGACAGACGACAACCTGCATCTTTTGGCATTTAAATATTCTTTACACTTCTTGTATACTTTTTTACGGGCGCGTTCAGTATAGAATTTTTTTTTAGGCCACTTGTTTAAACAATATACGATCGGTTTTGTTTTGGACCATCGTACCTAATCGAATTTCATATTTGACTGACAAAGTTTCATGAAGTATCGGCAACGTAATAAAGTAGAAGACGTATACCTTGTAATGTGCGGAGGTTAGAGGTTCAGGCTAAGCGATCTAAGAGCTATGCCACCTCAATCCGGTGAAGCAGTAAAGGCCAGCTTCTCTGTGCCAACTGTGTTAGTTCGTCCAAAAAAATGTGCGGATGATGGGTAAAAGATATAACTTTGTATATTAATGTTAATTTAAGGATGACAGTATATGTAATCGCGTCCCTTCTTAAGTCGGATCAAAGTACGAGTATATTACAGTAGTATTAACTAGATACCATCAGGGGTCATCGCCATTTCATTATCATATATCAGCCGTAGGATATAAACTGCTTGACATAGGCCTCCGTCAATGATTTCTAGAAGGACCAGTATAGTGAAGGTAGCCGACATAACCCACAGAGTCGTGGTTCTCCCTCGGAATACCTCCGCTATTAGAATAACGATCAAGCCAAGATGGGGGATCTTGAGCGTTACTCCCGAAAGAGATTCAGGCGAAACGACCTCAGAGCTGTGCCAGCTCTCAAGAAACCCGGTGAAACAGCGTGGTTGATTTCCAAAATAAAAACAATGACCACCGCTCGAAACCAAAGTAAACTGACAGTCTGAAAAATTATTTAACACAGCAAAATATATTCAAAGTTCACATTCAAATTGAAATCTTAACTTACACCGAAATAGGTAGTGTAGTTAGGCCAAAATTTATTTGAACAATTTCAAAATCTTATTGCATCTTTGTAGTAACTCGTTCCGAACTCGACTACGAATTAAAGTCAGCATATAAATGCAAACTACCCGGCTCGGTAATAAAAAACGAGCTTGCGAGTGCTTACACCGTAAAACTTCAAGCGAGGCTAAAGTTCTTCGGGCAGGAAAAGAAATGTCTTTGTTCTTAACAGTCAAAACAATGTCCTGTTCGGGTGTTTGTTACAATAACAAACATTTGTACAAACGTTTGCTGTAAAGAATGGGCGAAAACGTGCTCAATCAAAGGGCTGTATTGAAAATATTTTCTCTATTTTACGAAACGTGCGACGCTTAAGTCCCCGAGGATCAAGCGTTCATTGTTAACGGCAAATGCCTTACCTGCTTAATAATAAAATTCTCCACTTTAATTGCGTTCCGGAATGAAATATGCACGTTGGTCAACTGTTTATATAAGCAATGCTGGAAATTCAATTCCAAACCTAACATATAACCTTAAGTTAGTTTTATATGAATCAAACGAAGCTAAGTATTTCAAGTGTTTGCAGCAATCGAATGTGCGGTCCGTAGCAGACATTTCGTTATTTGCTCTTCGATTTAAAACTCCATTGAAATAAGTTACGGTCTATAGTCGCTGTTACATACAAAGTGAGGTTGAATCTGCAATGCTTCTTCCTGCATATTTACGAGCAACAAATTATGGCAGCTGAATATGGAATATTGACGATATTGCTCCTTGCACTCACACGGTGCTAATAATAAACCTCGACATAAAGTCCTAACTTCAACAATTTTATCTATAAACTCAGATGCTTTTACAAATATTAGATGAAATATGAAGCAAGTTTAATACAAACTCAGCCCTTTAGTTCTGGGCTCTCAAGAATAAGACTACGGTATCCCTTGCCTGTCGTAGACGGCGACTAAAAGGGGCCTCGGGTTCACTGGGCGACCAGGACCCAGCCTTTGTCATCCCCCACGATGGACCCGGGAAGAAGGCGACATCGGCCGGCCCGTGTCGCCTAGGGAGTAACCTCCTCCACCCCCCCGGGAAGTGCTCTCCTTGTGCACCGAGGAAGGGCTTCCGGGGAGGTTTTAGTGGGTAAAACGCCACATAACCGTCGCGTATCGTCGCGGGGTATCTTTTTGAAGATTTCCTCACCGTTAACAAAAAAAAAGTTTAATACAAACTAACGATAAGTATGGTACATTAAGAAGTTATAGATTAATTTTAGCCTTGAACCTAACTTTAGCCTAATCTTTGAACCTCTACGGTGTTGCAGATGTTCATTGGCGAACATCCCTTTTTTTCTTTTTGCCGTAATTAGCTGGCTTAAAATAACTTCATTTTAACTTAAGTTTGCAGTTTTCTACACAGAGATATATAATGTACCTAACATTATATATCTCTGTGTAGAAAACTGCTAGAGTTAGAAACTAATTTGATTTGAAAATGTCCCGATCATATACGATTTGGACGACATCGGTAACTGTCACATTGGTTGGGATCACTGCTTGTTATTTCTTGATATTTATTGCCCTAACTAGTTTTCGTTAACCTGATTTAAAAAAAAACTGTATCTATGTATGTTTGTTTATTTAAAAGAATAAAATATTTATCTATTTAATACTATTTTATAGTCACAACGCTTAGTCTGCTCAGCTAAGCTGGAAGAATATACTAAATAGCATTATGTTAGAATTTTTACATACATTCTAATACAATAACGGGTTTATCTATCTATTTATATGGCATGTAGTAATCTCAAAATTATCGGGGTTGTTAATTAAAGCCGGTTTCAGTTGATCAGTTTCTTTCGTACAAAAAAAACAACACACAAATTTTAACCATTACATTATTTAGACCCTAACAAGACCTAACGAACGGATTACGTTTAGTATAACTATTGCAGATAGTTAGCTAGGGTTGAACAGACGTGACAACTTATTTAGCGGTCATTATCATAACTAATGAACAAAATTGAAAACAGAATCAATGTTCCAGCAAACCCTGTCTGAATTCTCCACAGACTACAAACCAAGCAATGTTCGATCAACCCTCCCCGGCCATGTTTGATTTGAACAGGACATTTTGCTGATGCAACGCATTTCGTGGTAGCGTAGAGTTAGACGCTAATTGCTCAAACAAGGCCGGTTGAATGCTCCGGCGATTTATTTACGAACACGCCGTTAACTGAAACTGAGCTCTGTTTACCGCAGTAACGAACATTGCATCGGCTATTATGATCCTTAAGAAAAGAGAACCATTGTAAATATGCAACTAAGTGACGGCGTTGAAAGATCCGCTGAAAAGTTTCACCTGTTTGAAACGTGTTCCCGTTTCCGGGTTATCGTTTGTGAATATACAAATAACTAATAATATTATTTTTAAATCACTTTCCACTTTTACTAATGGCAAAACTTTCAACTAACGATGTTATGGTGGAAAGTTCAAATCCCAGTAGGCTAGGTTTTTACATTAATTGGTTACTTAGTCTTCAAATGACTTGTGTCCGGTATAAGGTAATGGGATCATCGCTTGATTGATGATTTGACTTGGATCATATATGAGACCTTATAATATCATTATGCGTAAATCAAAGGAGTCAGTCTTTCCGTCCAAGTACGGCATGGGAGCCTTCAAGAGTGGAGTGAAAAAGCACTTACTAAACTAGCGCGTACCATCTTTCGACTATATAACCACTTAACATCAGGTGGGATCGTGATCAAGCACTAGTTTAGACCCAATAAAAAATATCAATGGAAAGCTATCCAGCTATTGCTGGTCAGATCGGGCCTCTCCGGCACCCTCACTCCTCGAATAGAGTAAAGGCCCAAGTCCATATTCTCTCTCGGGCGCCTTTACGCTAAATTACTTACCCTATTTAGCTTGTTAAAGTCAAACAATGGCAATCAGCCACAAAATAAGTCTATGGTATCATTAACAAAAAATATATCGTGACGTTCTTTTTTGGTTTTACTGCAAAAACTACAGAAGGGATAAACTTGCAATACCATGATCAATGATAAAGTGTTTCGGACAAGTTTCAGTATATTAAATACGGTTGATTACAAATTCGTTCCAATTGATTGACATTTTATAATAATGAAGCAAGAATATCAAAAACTAAGAAAAAAAATCTGTGTCTTAAGAATGGCAATAGGCTCAGCATACACTACATGTTAAATCGTCATACAGTGTTGGTTTTAGCTTACCCCTTCTGTACTCGCATGCTTTACTCTGTTCTGTATCCGTAAAAGAGGTGACTTGCCCCTTGAAGTAGAAAAAAGCAAAAAGTGAAGCAAGGTTCAAATTTATTTCCCATCCCTATATTATCCATTTTCGACACTTGATAAAAGTATTATAAGGTGAAATAAACCGAAGCGAAACGAGACGTGATCTTAAGTCATAAATTAAATAATTTAATACCGCTATTTGCTAGTGCAAGTACAATAACACATTCATCACAACGTCTGGTCCAAATCTGAAACATCTGTACAAAGTGTTTCGTCAACTTCGGACGGTGTCGGTAGAAACAGAGTCAGGGTTACTCTTTTGTATATGTAACAATTGGTGGGGATTTCCCGAATAACGAGAACCTAGTCTGATTTACGAGTGGTGCCATGTGTTAGCGGCATGTTTAGCGCTCATTGTATGTCAATTTGAGGTTGTTGCCTCTAAGTAGGTAACGGATGCAACGAACTCGATTGATATTGGCAACGGACGCGTAAATATATCGTTCTATCGCTTATGTTTACATTCAGTGTTTTTAAGCAGCAATAGCCTGGTTTAAGTTACGATCTGCGTAACATCGTAGGTTCTAATCCACCATTCGACTTGATAGACGTGAACCATCTCCTAACTCAAGCTTAGTTGGATTGGTTAACAAGAATGTTAGTAATATATGTGAGAAAACTTATTGCTAACATTTTAAAACTGTTGTTATTCGTGTGAAGGCGAATGTAGCTTTAAATTAAGACAGATTCAAAATTAATGGCTTGAAAAAAACAATTTGGCAACGCGTGGGAGCGGCCAGTAACAAAGGCGCATGTGTTTTAACTGAAGCAACGCAAGTTGCCTAAAAAATGATTACCAGATGTCGCAATGTTGGCAAAAAAACCTTACCTGAAATACTGTGCTCTATGAGATGAGTTTCATTAAAAAAAAATAAGGTCTGGCATTCTTTTAGCACGGTAGGCAGGAGCAGAAATGGCTGTCCAGTTTGTCAGCAAGCTAATTTGGTAAAAAAAAAATTATAAGAATTGAAACCAAAGTAGCGATGTATATGCCAAAAATATATCGATATATTTTTCGATATAATATATCGTGAGGTTGTATCGATATATATGCGATATATTCGAAATTTGTTTATAATTAATTAGCGCCTAATATTAAATATTAAAAAAAAATTGTACTAATACGCCTCGGCGCGTAACTGAGAGGTTTTCGCTTGGGAGTCCAGACTATTTGATTTGATTCAGCTCGCAGTATATGAATAGATTATAAAATTTATTCAACGAGTCCTGCCATCGTGAAGAGTAGGAGTGTAGTAACATACTACACTACACTCTACGTGATGGAATGCTGTTTTATTAAATTTACGATACTTCGTAAATCGGATAAAATATATCGAAATAAATATCGATATTAGATTATTCGATAATATTGGATTGAAGCGATATATCGAGTCCATGCAGCGATATTTTATGTAATATAGATATATGTCGGGCACTCCTAAACCAAAGCAGCTTTAGAACAAATAAAATCAATTTATGAACATTAAAAACGACGATGTTATGAGAACGCAAACCTCAAAACTATACAGATGAATTAACGAGCTCTTTATTTCTTAGTCAGTTAAAATTTTAAGTGCATAATCTCAATGGTCGTTGACGGACTTACAATACTATAACCACTGCGACAAACCAATTAACAAACTTTCGATCTGTAAATTCTAGTCTCATTACATATACCAAAAGAAATACTACAAAGGGCATCACTAAATCGATTTGAAATATCTAATTAATCGTTAAAAGAATACGTTGGTAATTATATCCGCATATCTAATAAATTAGGAACGTTTTGTAGACACATAAACGGTCCCACTACACGTCGTGATGACAGGCACGGCATACAAGGCGGTGCCCACTAGTAGCGGCTGCAGCGGCAGAAGGCAAACGATCGTGTAATTACATCGCACTATAAGTGTCAATATCCCTACCACCAACGACGTTTACAAGTACCCACATTATTTATTCAAAATGAAAAAGCTAACGACCACGCAATTTTCTAGAACAACGCTGTTTCTTTGTTCACCAACCCATTTCCAAAGTAATTGACACAGTTCGACGTGTTATTAGTGCGTCGATTGAAATTATCTGGAAATTTATATGAATGATGCCGATGATTATCTTGCCATACGTTAAGTCACACCTTTGTCTTCGATACGTTCCTTTAAATATTGCATATCCAGTAGTTATGTATCGAACAAAATAACAAGTACGAGTATATTTACGAGCCGTAATCCCTCAGGTGGTCGCCTCAATTTAACGGGTATAAGGCATGTGAATTGTTTGTTGCATCTTAAGTCCTCATTTAACATGTGTTAGAAAATTTTGTAAGACACGTGAACTATGCCAATCAAGGTGACTATGCAGTGGGCCATATATGAGCTGTAACTTTTGCTTTTTTTACAATAATAATTACGAATAAAACACAAAAACCAATCTATGAATAAATCATCAATTCAAATCATTTGTCGTAGGTTGATGCAACTTACGTTTACTAGGTGGAGGTTCGTTCCCAGCCGGCTTGCATCTGTGAGTTTTTCTTTATCGAAGTCTTATAACAAAAACGCTAATATTATGCACAAAAAGTTAGGTAGGAATTGCTATCTCTGACTATAACACAAAAGATCGTATTAACTTATTTGTATTTGGTAATAACAGGTCTGTACCAATCTGTTTCCGTTTTTGTTAGAATATTAAGTATATATATATAACTTTGATTTAAAAAAAAATGTGGTAGCCTTATTTAACATAACTTATTAATAATAATATACAAAATATTAAACCAAATAAGCAATATAAGGAAACAAAAATAAAGCGACACAGAAAAAACAGTTCATGATTTAAAGGTGCACAAATTCTCAGTACAAAATTTGTAGAAGAGGAAGAAACGTAATCCCGATGTAATACTTACCTGGAAATGTACGATTGGCGAAATAAATTGGAAGCGAAATACTCGTAAGTAAGGTCTAAGCAAGGAGCCTCGATAAATTGCGTTCAGAAACCGCTATCGCCACCCGCGCCCGAACCCGCTTTACTTTCAAAGTTTACTTGTTAGAATTTCCGACCTCTCTTTGCTTTGCCAAAAGCTCGTCCCGTACAAATTGACCTATCAATTCATAGCTCAAGTATTAAAGGATAAAAGGGGTGATAAACTATCAGTATTTGGATTATGTGGCATGTTTACGCCTTGGGTTAATAGTACGACTCGGTTCGTTGCGAACATTTTAACCGGGCCGTTCTCTATAACTGTTTTTATGACTCACCAAAATTACGGAACCACATTGAAAGAAACACTTGTATATCGTCGAAACAAACGGCTACTGAAACATAACTAAGTGTTCTGAAATAACACCAACTTTGATCTTATTGCAAAACGTTTGAAAATAGAGAGAGATCTGTTAGGTAGAAATTTATAATGTTAATTTACTTCCTCGATTATATTTTCTTTGGGTGATTTGTGTTTTTATTACATTACGGCTACAAACGAATATACAACTTATGTATTTATTATAAGATCTCATAGTGCACAAGTGCATCCTTACAAGTAGAATAAAATAGAACACAGAAACAACAGGTATAACAAGACAAAAAACAACATGAACAAAAGAAATATTGTGCCGGAGAGGGGCTGGCTCAGCGTATGTGCTGTGCTCAGCCCTAGTTCTGGGCTCGTAGAATAAGGCTAAGGTATCCCCTGCCTATCGTATCCCATCCCATCCAATCCCATCTCCAATCTAGACTTACAAACAGAGCATAAAAGTGCCTCCTCACGGTAGAATAAATTGAGCTTAACTCACCAGGTAACATATAATATATTGCTACAGAAACTAATTTCCTCGCTAAGATACTGTGAAATCACATTAACACAAAGTTGTTTACCGGTGAAATTCCAAGTAGTAAATCAAATCTGCAGCGGCACTGAAATTTCTAATTAACCGCCCGAACACTTGAGTTATTAGGAGTTAATTTTAGCCAAAATGATATACCTCCATCAACCGCAACTAAGCGAAACTCGGCGAATTAGAATGTTCAGATCTGATTACGCAAACCTTTGTTACACAATTAGGGGTAGTGATTATCCACCCGAAATTATCAAGTATTCCGCTGATGTGTAGTTTGCCTTTGTTTGTTGTATAGCTAACAAACATGTTTGAGGTTTGTACGTGAATATTTTGCAACATATGAAAACTTTATTTATTTATACTAATTAATTCAATACTTCCTTACTAAAAAATTAAACATTATCTGTAGAAAAAATGGCTATAGAAGTAGAACTAATTTTATGTAATGTTTTTGTGGCATTTAGCCTCCAAAATTGATTTTTTCCTATAAGATGCCTACTTGAAAGCTAAATTTTTAATAATTAAAAATCGAAGTCTTAACGACAACACAACAATTATGGCATTATGTACAGCAAAGGATTGGGATAGCTTGCCCGCGTCTGTCTTTCCGTCCGGTTACAATGTGGGTATTTTCAATAAAAGAGGGAACAGGAATTTACTAAGCTAGTCCGCCTTACCATCCAGGACTGCATTTCCACATAACATCAGATGGGATCGTAGTCAAGCATTTGCTTCGAAAGTATAAAAAAAAATTATCCTTGATTTTTTAGTTATCACTACTTATTTTTTTATTCGTTTTACCTCTCCTATCCGACAAGGTTGCCCGAAAAACATTACTTATAGCGACAAGGACGCCCCCGATATAATATAGGCTATATACCTCTCACCGGGGGGACCCTTATATCGAGTTACTAAGAATAGAGGTTCAGGCTAAGCGACCTAAGAGCTATGCCACCTTTCGATCCGATGAAGTCAGCTTGTCTGGCTAATCTGTATAGCTTCGTCAAAAAAATTAGGCTATAGGTTTTTTTTTTAATTTTCTGAGGCATGTGAAGTCAATCCGCACTAGGGCCGCGTAGCGGACTATGCCCTTATGCTCTCTTTACGAGAAGGCCAACGCCCAACGTTTCCTTTATAAATATTATATATGTAAAAATATGGGTATAATTTTGTAATAATATTAAATTATCATAATAGATTAAATGAAAATCAAAACTAACTTTTTTATAGTTAGCTAAAAATTGTACACCTTAAAAATCACAAATCAATTTTCTCAAACACGTCGAAAAGTATCACTTCGATAATAGATTTTTGAATAAACTCTTATTATAATTACACGATATTTCACTTTAGCACGCGCGCATTATATTTCTTTAGGCGCGTTTGAAATATAACTTCAGGAAGGCAGTAAAGCAATACGTGTGTGCTTTGCACTTCGCGACTTGAATTAATGGTGAAACTTTCTTCAAAATGGTTTCAATAAATAAGTACTTCGAACATTGCGGGGCAAAGTTAAGCGATCCTACGTTTACGCTGACAACGCAACAGAATATATTGCCTCTTACGTAGTTCAAGTGATGCTACATTGTTCATTAAGCCGGATAAAGTTGTCTGTTCAATTATTTGAAGTATTTTAGTAATTCATAACGAGCGAGCTGTCCTAGACGTTCATTTAACATGAGACCTCACAAAGCACGACTTAGCATCTCGTTGCAAGATTAAAAGTAAATTGACAACCATTATATAAGTACCTGGATGATCGAGCTTTGCTCGTTATTTTAGTATATTGATTAACCTTAACCGAGGGATCTTTTTTTTTTAATTTGTGATGTAATTCGTCCGTATATTTTGTCATTGTTTGTTACAACCAAATAAGACCCCAATCTCCGCACGCTGTCTTTTTTTAACATAATGACTAATTTAATGATCAATAAGCAACTATATGACATGTATTTTATAAATAATTATTTTTTCTGATCTAACGTCAAACTAACTCTTTGATTTACTGTTGCTTGGCAACTATGTACTGGACTAATAATAGGGTATACGCGGATAAAACGAAATTTTCTAGCTATCTAGTCCGATATATCGCCTCCGAAACCCTTTGCATACAAAGTTTCCGACTTTAGGCACAAGTCTTGTCTGTAAAGAGCATCACGACATAGTCCGGCACACGGTCTTAATTGGATTATCCGATTTTCCATATGTGAGAAAATTTTCTAAGAAATGCAGGATTCCTCACCGTGTTTTTCCTCCACCAATTGTTAAGCAGCGCTTAAAATTTCAACATAACAATTTTATTGCTACCGGCTTGTATTGGAATTGAACTCAACCCGAGTTCCATTCCGATACCAGCTAGTGTATTGAGCTACAAGCGCTCTTGCAAGAGTATTGTACGAATTTCAACACTGCTGTAAGCATTCTATTAAAAGTGATGTAACGACCTACTTCCTTGTGCCGTTTAGATTTATCGATATTTTAAAAGTATCTGACAAGCGATGGGTATCGCTCGTTCATTGTTGCAGAGAAAAGATGATTGACGTAAGCGCTTCGTCTATTCAACTCGTTCATTCTTTGTACGGAATTATAAATTTAAACCTAAATTTTAGCCCAGCGTACCAAGCCCGCTTCGACGGGCTAGTTTTTTTTTTACAATTTATTAATTTAAACAATAAACTTACATCATTAAATATTTAATTTAATTCTCACAATATATTAAATTATTCATTTCTCTCCGTATTCATTCGCTTTTATTCTCTTTTCGAGCGGGTGAAGATCATTACTTACACCCATGTACATATCAGTTAATACAATACATTCTTATCATTTATACAAAAACATATCGGGTTACTGTCAGAAATAAAAAACTATGTATGGCTTACTGACATAAACATACACAACGCATGTGTCATTACAAATTTGGGTTATAAAACAAAAGAATATCATCATAGTAAATAAAAGTTGTATTTGACAGTTCAATAAATGAAGTGCTCTGATCGTCACCAAACTTTACACGATTACTCGTCAGGTCAATCTGAAGATTCCCTGTTTCATTGAAATCGGTCCAACCGTTTCGGAGTCTATACAGATTAAACACACACACATTCTCTTTTATATATATATATATATAGATTACGTCATACACATTCGTGTATGTTATTGCTTCGAATACAATATATCAGTAGTGATACATGTGACATACAGATTTCTTTATTATTTATTGGTCACACGAGTCGAAAACAACTATTTAAAACAATAATTTTAGAAACATTAATTTAAACCCCTAAAGTTTTATTCTAACAAAATCTATAATGATTTCTTTTTTTTAAAAAAAAAAAGAAAACTAGCGATATTTCTTTATTTTCTTTTATTTATTTTTTTCATAAATATTACTAACAATCTTGTTAACCATTCCAACTAAGCTTAAGCTTGTGCTAGGACATGGTTCACGGCAATAGTCGAATGGTGGATTCGAACCCACGACCTTACGATTCGCAGGCCGTACCCTAAACCATTAGGATATTTACGCTTCATATAACGTGAAAGACCTAAAGAAAAATGGTCAAAGTAGGTATATGGAAAATCTAAACACGACATGAAAATAATGTCTCATAGTGTTTATTTACTGGTTTAAGATATTATATAATGTCTCTTTCCAAAAGCACTTACATAAAGAACAGCACGTATTACGGGATTTTGAATTCCCCACTAGTTTTTTATATACTCTATGCATTTAAGAAAATATTCGGTATTTATTTGTAAAATATATACTAATTATTTTATCTAATAGAATACGAGATATAATATATATAATTATATAACCTCAATTATAAAAAAACTTGTTTATTTTAAATATCAAACTCCCATTAATCTTCTATTCGAGATAAATAATTGACTTATGCATTTAAGTAAAAAGCTTTAAAGGTAAATCAAGAAATATATGTAAAGAAGAAAAAAATATAAGTCCCAAACTTCAAGTAGCACAAATAACGACCGCAAAGCACTCGAAGCAACTTAAGTCAAAGATATTTTTAAACCGGCTTATCTTGCTTCTCTTACAAGTGCTCTGATAAAGGGGATTAGGAGAGCATGTTATGTGTATTTACGTACATGTTCATTTTGAATAATGCTATACTGTTTCTTACAAGGATTTCTCTCGTAGTAAAGATGTTTTATAACATAATGAGAAATAATTTAGAATGGAATAGAATTAAATTATAATAGAAAAAACGTTTATATTTTTGGTCTCATTTAAAGAATCAAAACAAGTACACGTAAAAGAAAAAAAACAGAAACAAAAATTAAAAACAAAAGCTAAGTAAAGTTCGTATCTTTAAAATAATGTTTTACATAATAATAGCGTAGTTGTTAAGCATTTTATTTAACAATCGAATGGTCGTGGAGTCGAATCCTAGCCGACTTATATTAATGAGTTTCTATTTTTAAAGACCAAAACCCACTAGATTACATTTTTGAACTTGGTAAAAAATACGTCCAGAGTTTAGTTTTTTAATAATGGAATGAAATTGAATGCATTTAATACAAACTACATTACTATTGACAGTCTGGTCAGGACAGTTAAATAGTCTTCCAGGCTTTTATCTAATAAAGCATTCCTGTAATATAACACATCACTGCATCCCAGACGAGATTACTCGCTCCAAATCGACGTGTAATCAAAGCTTAATCACTAACATGAGTCATACATCCGATGCGAGTAGAGTTCGTCGGCAAATTGCAGTTAAATTAGTCGCCCCGAGATGCGAGGCTGGCGGAACTGTCTCGAAGAGACTAACATGCACTTCGGCCTTAACAGTAGCACAAATTGCTCGCCGGAAATTATACTAAGCAATTGTTTTCAATGCCTTACACGTATTACTAACGGAAGCTTTAAGCTTTATTTTATATAAAATTAGAGATCCGTTCTTTTTACACTTTAAGTTCGGTAACTCACTGTGAGGGCGAACGCCTCAAGTTCACAGTACGCTATAAACTCCATTTCGATTCCCCGGTGCCTGGACCAATGAATATGTTTGTTGCAATGCATTTACGACGGCTTCGGTAGGGAAGGAAAAACATCGTGAGGAAACCTATATGTGATAGAAAAATTTTAACAACGCGTTAACTCCATCAATCCGCGCTAGGGGCACGTATCGAACGATACTCTTTAGTAAATTACAGAGAAGGCCTGTGCTCAACAGTGGAACATTCATATAGGCAATCAACAATACAGTATGTAATATATTCTAAGACAGGATGATATAATGTTTTTTATATAATAGGTACCATATCTATCTCTTCAATAATTTTAGTAACGAGTTTATATATCAAATTACGTATTGTATAATAAAAAAACAAATTCTTTCCTCGATGATATGATCAGAATGTTTCACTTGATGGTAAATAGTGAACCTTATAACATAGTCGGGCGCAATACTATTTACATAATACCCTTCAATGTATTCGTACACACAAGTAATGCATCATTCATCACGACGACCCGCATAGGGGCCAACAACCAATTAGCTCAGTAACAGTTAGCTCATTATCACAGAATACTTATGGAAACTGTCTCCACGTCTGGAACCTTTAATTAAGTAGTTAAGTATATAATCGGGGTAGATAGAAACAGTATGAGCCTTGGAGTTAGCTGGGCTGTCGCCTCAAGCTGAAAATTACGCTGGCAACACTATTTTGATCCTCACTGCCGTGTCGTTTGTTGCAATCTTAAATGCTAAAGCCAAAAGTTACAATGTACGACTAGAATTAGAACAAATGGTATTATTTATTTGGTTCGTACGTAATCGTGAGCTCCACGTTGACACAGGGTTACCGACAATAGCCCAATTCTTTAAGCAGGCATCTCGACGGTTTTCGAGACTGCCACCAAACATTCTAACAAACTTCTTGTAAGTGCCGCCACTTATAAGCCTTCCTATACTAAATTCCGTCGCGTCGCCCGGAGGCCGAGACACGTTCTTGACGATCCGGACGACGCGATTACCATTGCACAGGCTAGATCTTTACAAATCTTCAAAGCGTCCATTCGCGACCGTCGGAGGTTGCGAATAATCCTCGCGCGTTACCGCTATTTTATGGGCAGGCCTCACCCCTTAGATGCTAGGAGCGTTGCTGGAGTTTCTTCGGCCACTTCTTCTCCCAGCGCCAACGCTTCCCGAAGTGGCACTCAAAGTTAGTTTAGCTTTCGAATGTCCCTTAGATTATCCGTGAAATAGCAACCGACCGAGTCGTGGTTCGGCCCTCTCGGGCACCCTCGGATCGGAATGCTTACGCGTAACATAGTAACCGTCCGCTGAGGTTACCACCGGGGACCCTTGTGTCGAGTTACTAGCGATAGAGGTTCAGGCTAAGCGACCTAAGAGCTCTGCCACCTCTCAATCCGGTGAAGCAGTCAAGGCCAGCTTCTCTGGCCAATCTGTGTAGTTCGTCAAAAAAAAAGTATTATTTATCTCTTTGCGTATGGATAATGAGGTATACTTATACGGAACGTAAGCTTTTATTCATACTTAACCCAAGATATTTGAACAATGTTGTTTGACGAGTTAATTATTTTTAATTTCTTTATCTTAGGGTTTGTGTTTCAGGAACCGATTCAACCATATTGTTGACTTGGGTATGTACATATATTAATCGGGATTTATACCTTTCTGTGTCTGTCAATATTCCGTCCGTTAGATAACAGATTTATTGGTATTTAATTTGATTAACCTTGATAGCAGACTTAAATTACTAAATAACTTTTCTCAGCGCTCTCACACTGTACGCAGGTACACAGGCGTCTGCCCGGACACAGAACCGTGGTAGCTCATTGTCCGGCAAGTTGCATGTACGCTAGCAACCCGAGTTCGATCCCCGATGCCAGCACTAATAAATTTGTTGTTGCAATTTTATGTGCTCATTTACCACGAGCTCGGCGGTGAAGGAAATCATCGTGATTAAGGGCCGCGTGGCGGACTATGCCCTTATACTCTCTTTACAGAGAAGGCCTGTGCCCAGCAGTAGATACACATATAATAAATTTTATGACTGACTTAAAACACGAAATAACTTTTCTCAGCGTTCTCACACTGTAATTTCCTTTTCCTATTTCATATAAATTGACTTCGCAATAAAGATTTAAGTCTTTCCACGTTTCTAACATTTATACGGTTTAAATTTACCAGTAAAGCAATTCGCAAATTCAAATACAGATTATCGAGCTCTGCAGTCTAAGAAAATATCTAGAAACTATATAACGTGGTATACGTGAAATGCATAATTTAGGTAGCAAATGCAGCCTGCCAACTCAGCACTACTCGATGTACTAAAAGTTGCATACACATACTAGATGAAATCTAGCCAACTGTGTAGACATATTATCAGCCGAAGACCCACGCGTATAAAGCCACAATTCAAGATATGTGATAGTGTCAATGTTGATGATCTCAATTTAACACTCCCTGAGTATATTGTATATAGTTTGGGGTACCCTTCTGTCGAGTTACTAGCGATAGAGGTTCAGGCTAAGCGAACTAAAAGCTGATGATGATGTCCAGGCCGATAACGGCCACGGCGACTGTGTCACTGGAAAGGCGTTTTAATTAGGACGCTTCATTCAGGGAGTAATTAGGTAGGGCTTAGGTTTTCTGCCCTCTCGTGTGCTCTTTGGTGGCTCACGTACCCGAGCTTATTGCTAAAAGCACGAAAGCACTTCTCAGAGGTCAAGGTTCCACCAACATAATTATCGTGGATGGATACTAGTTGGCGGGTCTTCAGTTTATCTCGATTTGTGTCGAGTTCTTTACGCCACTCAACTTCGAAATCAGCTACCTGTTGGTGGACAAGTCGCCTCCACTCAGGACGCAGTGCTGCTTTTGTCTCCCACTGTGAGAGCTCTATTTTGCATCTCTTCATATGTCTTTTCAGAACGTCCTAATATCTTAGGTACTGGCCACCGCGTTTCCGCTTGCCGTACTGGAGTTCTGAATAAAAGATGCGCTCTGCCACTCGACTCTCCGACATACGAGAGACATGTCAGCACCACCGCAGCTGCCACCTCATTAAATACACTTCAATGCCTCCGACACTAGCACGCCTCAGGACAGTTGTGTTTCTGACGTGGTCCAACCAACGGATGTTCATGATGTCTCGGAGACATTTGAGGTGAAATCTGTCGAGCGTACGGATATACTAAAAGCTATGCCATCTCTCAATCCGGAGAAGGAGCCAAGAACAGATTCTCTGGCCAATCTATGTAGTTCGTGAAAAAAAATCGCTCTTAAGGTTGGTTAATATTTATTTATGTAATTTGTTTCTTGTTTACTTTTGGTCTTGCAATACAGTATCAAAGCTTCGAACAACTAATCACTTTTCGTGGCGCTTGCTACGTATAAACGCATAAAATTAGTTTGCTCAAACTTCTCAAATCAATCATCCGCCGTGTACATTAGCGCCGCGAAATTAACCACGAAGAAGCTTAAATTACGTACCCGCCGCGAGCACCTGTTATTAGATAACGTCAAGAAACTGTCAGGGGCAACTCGCAAGAACACCGGGCGAATATAGCAAGTTATGATTTATGAACTACCCGCAAATATACCGGGAGTAAAGTCGGACCGCGTGAAAATAAGAATCGTATCAAAGGCAGTAAGGCATCCCCCGAGGCAAGGCCTTTATTTATAGCCCTCGCCTTTGTTGGAAATATAAATAGTTCCCGTTGAAATATCCAATGCATTCCGGGGTGCGATATTGTGGAAAATTAATGACGTGGTCAGTTAGATTAGGGAAGTGTTGAATGGATGGGCGCGAGATGTTAAAAGGCTTGGGCGGAGTTACGCTGCGTTTGTGAAACACTAACGTAAATTGGGAAAGTACTCGGGGGCCGCATAAATTGCTTTCAAGTTCGTACAAATCCTTTTAATGCGCCTCTGGAGAAAATCGTACGTAACTTCACCCTAATTTATTTAATGCTATTTTTTGCTATGTATTTTAAGTCATTAACGTGTTTTCGGTCATGACGACGAACAAAATCGTAGATACATATATAAATAAATAAACGCCCTTGATCCAGAGGGGTAAGCAGAGATTACAATTTATAATAAACACGATTCTGACACATCGCTTCTTTTGGTTTATTTATGCCAATGAGATACTGAGAATACTTTTAAAATTATGTACTCGGTACTCGCGATAGGTTCACCACTAATTTCGATGAAAAGATCCGCTTTTCATCATTGCTTATCTATCATCTATCTATCCACGACATAGGCTTAAAAGAAAATGAAAGCTTAAAAGTTTTCTGTGAAAATAAGATCGCGCGGTAGCTTCAACGTGCCGACACCGGGGATCGAACTCCGGAACTAGCGTACTATGCAACTTGAGGCGACCACACGAACACACGAAACTACCACTGCTGTATGAGCTCTATCGTGCTGATGAGATGATGAATGCCTAATATGTATAATATTATTATCATCTACTGTATAGCCTTCAATAGTTATCTTTGTTATCTGTGAAGCGAACTGTTTCTATGCACATAACCTAGTTCCCATAAAAATAAATAATATTAATATAATTATTTATTTCAATTCAATATAATAAAATGATAATAAATAATACAACTCAATTGATGTAATTCAGAACGTGCAAGCGTACCTACGATTTAATGTACGGCGATAAAATTTTATTGCGACGATCCGGCAAGCAGAAACCGGCTTTTCTACAAAGTCGTAAACATTGCCCAAATACGATATGTCTCGCAAGATTTCCGGTGAATACAATAAAATTGTTGTTATATGGGAATAAGATTGTGTTGTCCTACACGTAACACGACGGTCTCTCTCAAATTTTTACCCACTTGATTTAATTTTTAACCAACTTCAAAAACAGCAGACGGTTCTTAAAGCGTCTTTTATGTTTATCCAATAATAGCGCTAGTTTTGGTTGCAATTCGGTCCCGTGTTAATTTTCGGTGGATAAGTTAAAAAATTACAGCCTTTATATATATAATATATATGTCCCACTGCTGGGCACAGGCCTTCTCTGTAAAGAGAGTATAAGGGCATAGTCCACCACGCGGCCCTAGTGCGGATTAGACTTCACATGCCTTAAAAAATTTCTAAGACATGTAGGTTTCCTCACGATGTTTTCCTTCACCGCCGAGCGCGTGGTTAATCAGCGCATAAAATTGCAACAGCAAATTTATTGGTGCCGGCACCGGGGATCGAACTCCGAACTAGCGTACTATGCAACAAGAGCCAACCGGACACTGAGCTACCACGGCTCTGTGGATAATTAACGATAAATCGACATCTGTGATTTATAAACATGGATACTGTAATAGGCATTCAAATTACTATATTACTATATATAAATTACAATTTCTCAGAAACAAAACTTAATTGGGACTTAATTGGGTGTTGAGAACATCAAAAATAATATCTGTCTGCAGGATAAGAGCTAGTTTCTTAAATATTAATGTCTCGACAATCGAGAATGTCGGAGACAATAACACTTAAAAATTTATTATGTGCATAATTCATAGACGTCTGCCGACTGGCCCGCGATTCGTATAAGAATTTCCCGTCCACCGCGAGCATGTTTTCTCCGGCGTTTACGAGTGCAAGGATTCGTGTGTTCCAGAGTTCTGTAATTCAAAGGAAAGGGTTCCATTTCCTTAAGGCAATTCAAACTTGTCACATTTTGGACTAGCGATACGATTTCATTACAGGAAATCGTAGTGCTACATATTAGAGCTTTCCTTGCCTATTTTTCAACCGACTTCAAAAAAGAGGAGGTTATCAAATCTTCTGTTGTTTTTTTATGTTTGCTATTTAATAACTTTCAACTGAGTGAACCGATTTTCATATTTCTTGTTTTATTTGAAAGCTGGTGCTTCCAGTATATATATGGTCTTTTTGCAATTTGGTTTCCAATTCTGACAATGGCATCAATGAGAAAACCATATTTCTTAAATTTGCAATAAATATATGCGCGACAAATGGATGAATAAGTCAATATCACGCAAACCGATTTCAATGATTCATTTTGTTTTATTGGAAATGATGTACTCTTACTTCAAGAATATTTTGATGAGAGTATGGTTAGGTTTTTACTAGTAAATATACTTGTTATTGTCACAAACAACAAGTATATTTCGTTATATATGTTACTAACATTCCTGTTAAACATTCCAAATAAGCTTAAGCTCGTGCTAGAATATGGTTTACGTTAATCCAGCCCTGTAGTTCTGGGCTCTCAAGAATAAAACTACGGTATCCCCTGCCTGTCGTACAAGGCGACTAAAAGGGGCCTTGGGTTCACTGGGCGACAAGGGTGGGGACCTGCATCGTCCACCAAAGTGGAACCGGGAAGAAGGCGACATCGGCTGGCCCGTGTCGCCTTTCGCTGCGAGGGCACAGGGGAGGAGGGAGTAACCTCACCCGGGACGTGCTCTCCTTGAGCACAGTGCAGAGGGGCTCCGGTGCGTTCCACGTGAGATCCCGGAGCCCCTCGTCATGCACCGAGGAAAGGGCCACCGGGGAGGTTTTAGTGGGTAAGATCCCCACATAACCGCCGCCTTCCCCCCAGAAGGCGGGGTATCTTTGTGAAGATTTCCTCCCCGTCAACAAAAAAAAAATGGTTTACGTTAATATTCGAATGGTAGCTTTGTACGACCTTATTCGTAACACTCACGCAGAACATATTCAAAACCATTAAGCTATTGACGCCTTATTAATAAATGTATAAATTAATTATATTCAAGACTTGGTGTTGTTGGAGCTTCTAGTGGTAAGCTATTTAAGAATTTTTCTTTAGCCAAACACAGTACTGTATTCCGATCTGAAAGCGGTTAATAAAATTGTTGGGCTATTTAACTATACCATATTTTTAGTATAAAAGAGTGCACTATAAAACAAATAAAAGTTAGGTGTCGGTAAAGTCTTGTCTATGTACTAAATAAAGTAAAACAAAAAAAGTATCAAGGAACTTTTTTCAAACACAAACTCACTATAAAACTAATTTCACAACATTAAGTATGCACAAACTTTCAAAGAACTAACAAACGGACAACTTACCAGAAACATGAAACTTTGTGTTGCCTTCCTTCTTCAGCTCATTAATTTTTTATTCCCTCGTGATATCTTTGTAAACTGGCAAAGGGTTACTTATTTTGATACTAAAAGAAGGACTTGTTTTGATAGAGTTTAACGAGTTACTACTAATAATAAATATAGCCGTGAGCAAAAATAAAGGGTCGGTTAAGAAAGTTTGAATATCTCGGTAAGATAATGACGCTGGCTAACTGAAATAAATTCTGCATGATAGACAATTAAATATCTTTAAAATAAAATAATTTTTTATTTAAATTTTGCCGCGACATGGAGGCAACACTTAAGTACTAAAATTGAAATTCAAATAAAATTTAATGAAAAATACTGTATTATCCAAGTTTACGTAAGATATACTTTTTCGATTAAGTTTATGTTTTTTAATTAAATATAAATAAATTATTAAAAATATCTTATTTTATTTTAAGGATATTTAATTGTCTATCATACACAATTTATTTCAGTTAGGTAACGTCCTTATTTTCCGAGATATTCAAACTTTCTTAACTGACACTTTATTTTTGCTCACGAGTGTATTAGAATATTTTTATTTTGTATTTATACATTTAATAATGTATATTCTTTCTACAAAACGTCACTGCCATTCTTTAAGATAATAAAGAAACAACATTTGGTACAATAATTATATCTTCTCACTACGTTGCTGACAATGGTGACATCTATTAGAAAATCATTACTAAATACATCCATAAATTATTTCCAATTGATTAAATGTAAGCATTCAAATGTTTTTCTTTTTAAGAGAAGGGATCACTTCTTCTCATATAAAGGGCAAGAGAGCATAAAGCACACTTGTTGCTAAATATTACCGCCATTAGTTAAATCAAGCGCGTTGCGGACTTTTATGAGAGAAGGACTCTGCCTAATACAAAAATAGTAGCCATTATATTTTTCTTTTTTTTATACTTTCTAAGTATGTGCTTGACTACCATCCCACCTGATAAGTAATGGAAAGTTAAGTAGTGGAAATGCAGTCCTGGATGGTAAGGCACTGTAGAACACACCCACATCGTAAACTTGGATCGTAAAAATGGACTTACCATTCATAACAAGCCGCTAAATTCCTCTCAAAAAATTATAATAATAAGAATTAATATTTAATACCATCACATCTATTATAATTATGAATTGCATAGGATATTTAAGTATATCAATATATACAAGTATTAAACTTGATGCATAAATTAAACGCTATTTATTACGCACGGACACTCTATTTTTATTCCAAAGTACCATAGGTACGAATTTCTAATCTTTCTACTTACACACATTTGACCTCATTGTCGTTATAGAGTACTAACGTAGTCATAGATTCTCATAAGACTAATTCAATCAACAAACATTATATAAGTAGACAGATTCCATAAGATTATCATTAGTTCTATGGCAACAAAGTTAATATGGGACCTAATCGAATCCAAATTTTTTCAAACAATAAAAAACAAAATAGGTATATAAATGAAGGCGAAGTACACAAATATAAAAATGAAATACAAACGATTTTTTTTATGATGACAAAAAAATACAAACGAAACAGTCAGTCTTCGTATATCATATATTCGGAGACTGAGACAATAATCAGTATCATGACGGTGCCAGACAAACATCTAGGTACCGACATAACAAAAACCGATTTTTTTATAGTAAATAGGCTCACGTTTGGCTTCTATCTTGCTTGATGGAAGGCGAAGATAAAGCCTAGGATGGAGCACGAGAGCCTATAAGGTGTCTGTTCACATTGGACTTAAAGGTGTCCAGATTGTACCCGTGAGGAAAGACTGAACGCGGCAGAGAGTTCCATTCCTTAGCGGTCCGCATAAGGAAGGTGGAGGCAAACCGCTTCGTGCGTATTGATGGAATGTCTACGACGTAAGGGTGGAACTGCTCGCCGCGCCTAGTCGTTGAATCCTTTTTTAAAGTACAAAGAGGAAGTTTCAAATCCAAAACGATATTATCCTTATTGTAATTTGTTAAATATCTTACAGTATTCATTGACATGTTTAAAACACGAGCGTAATGTTTATTTTTCAATATATGCTCAATTGTTTTACATTAAGTTGATTATGACAAATGAATATGTTTGACCAAAGCGGAGCGTTGAATAATGCGGGCTTATTGTTCAACGGGTATAGGAGACATTTAAAGGGTTACAATGTTTCATCAACAATGTAGACATATCAAAGAATTGCCACGGCTTTGTATGGTTGATTAATATATCCAAAATTGCATCTAATCCTTTCTAAAGATATAATGTGAATAAGCAAAAATACACGGTGAACAATTTTTTATGGTTTTTTGCTTTGTTAGCGCGAACACATGAATTGTGTAAAAGAACACAATTATTTAATATCACACAACTACACTCTTACTGTACTTACAATCTAATTAGGTAAATTATAACAAATTCAATTCACACAAATATACAATTGCATGAAAAAGAAAGAACTTGTAACTTGAGGAACAAAGATAAGCTCGATCTAATCACCCCACGTACCAATTACGGAAGGAAAACGATATTGTACGAAGGAGCACAGTTATATAATAGCCTGCCAAATAAAGTGAAAGAGTGCGACACTGTCCAACAATTTAAAACGAAACTAAAAGAATTGATGACACACATGTGACGACGTCAACCTGCGGCCCAGAGGCACATCATTAATTATATTATTTAAGTACCTTGTATCTCATTAAGTGAACTTTGTTTATGTTCTTATGAGAAATAAATTCTTCAAACCCAACACAATTTTACGCGCAACAGAATCCTTATTAGAGGATGACATGCTTCGATTAGATTACTTTAATCTCTGGTACCCTAGCGCTAACTTACTCATAACTAACTTTCCATTTTTCACGCAATTTATTAGGTCTCATACGTGACAACTTTTTTAGAAGGACCTACACTGATCAGCCAGAAGGCCGATACTGTTTCATAGTCGTTGAGAAGTGGTCTAGCTCTTAGGACACTCCGTCCTGAACCTCTATCCCTAAGACTCTTTGACGTTCTATACTATCCTTGCACCTACTATTTATAAAAAACCAAAACTTGAATTACTAATGGTTTAAGGCGAATGAGATGTCAAAAACTTTGGAAGATTTAAAATTGTGTTACCAGAGGTAATCATAACATCTTATAATCTAGAAATAAATTAAACATCCGTCAGTAAAGTTAATTAACTTAAATGACAATTTCTTTAAGTTATTTTTATAATATATATAGTAGAACCATCATTTATTTTTAGCGGCAATTCCCATAGTCTGCTCTTAAGTACCAGAGGTTAGTATGAAAATACTAAATAGCATTAAATTTGCCTTTGTACATATTAAAATAACAGCCTTTATATATGTCCCACTGCTGGGCACAGGACTTCTCCGTAAAGAGAGTATAAGGGCAAAGTCCGCCACGCGGCCCCATTGGCACCCGGATTGGCAGAATTCACATGTCTTAGAAAATTGTTTCTAAGACATGTAGGTTTCCTCACTATGTTTTCCTTCGCAGCAAAGGGCATGGTAAATCAGCACTTAAAATTTCGATAGCAAATTCATTGATGCTGGCACCGGGGATCGAACTCGGGTTGCTAGCGTAATATGTAACTTGAGGCGACCGCCCTAACACTGAGCTACCACGGCTCATAGAATTTATGTATCAGTAAAGTACTATAAACAATACCTATGTTTATAATAATAACGTAATGGATGCCGTATAATACAACTGTAAAATATTTTGGAATACACAGTGTTACATTTAAGCAAAATCCCATACGACGCTAACCAGAACATTCAAGTTGTTTTCTCGCAGACAAACACAAATTTCCCCGAAGGCACTTGACCGGCTTGCTTGGCTCCAGTGTTGCAAAGGGTCGTCCTGAGGCCATAAAAAACAAAGCACTTTGGACTGTAGCCAGCGGCCTCCCACTTCTGATTCAACCTCATTGAAAGAAGCATTTAAACTTAAAACGGCACCACTTGAATCCGTTTCAAGTAACGAAAACGTCTAAATTCGTCTTAATGAAAAGCTCCGTTTACATAAGGCAAACCTTTTTCTTGACAAAGATGTGAGACGTTAAAATAACAGTTAATTAATTTTTAGTTCCCATACACTTTTAGTGCCAATATATATATTGCTCAGTCAACATAATTTCCAATATTTCGTTATTAACAAGTCTTATTATACGGTAGAAGGAAAGGTTAAGTAAATAAGATATATTTACGAAAATGTCATCAGCCTTACCAACTACTTAAAATAAATAATATATAAAGATATAACAATAGATAAGGGAAAAGAAAAATATTTTAATAAAAATATTTAAAAAGCAATGATGGCTAGGTTTGATACCCTACCGGGAAGAAAGCGACATTGGCTGGCCCGTGTTGCTTTGCACTGCGAAGGTGCTGTGAGAGGGATTAACCTCCCCGGAGACATGTTTCTAAAACTGGTGCTTGCCGTATTGGTCCATTTCTGGTAATGGGATCCATGAGAAAACGTAAAAATACTTGTTACTCCTAAATATACAATACTAGTCAATTATTATACTAAGATCTCACCGTGGTAAACCAAACGGGATGCAAAAGGTGGAGTGCCAATAAATAATACGTATATTAATAAAATAGCCAATACATTTTAGGCATTGTTTTAAAGAATATTCTAGTTTCATTTAAAATCCACCTACGAGTATAACTACTTTATCGTCGTCAAAAATAACGGTTTTAAATTTTAACCGCATTATAAACGTCCCCGCGCAAGATTAATTCCGAACGGAAAGATTTACGCGGGCACATTCACAAAGTTTTTAATTTTATTAAAAACCCTACGCCGCGGTTGTCGAGATTGCCCGCTCTGGTCCGGCGAGATACCTGTACTAAAAATAGAATAATGCCACTGGAACAAAGAGCCTCTACATTTCATAGCCCACTTTAAAATTGTCGTTTTATTGTTAAGACTCCGAGAGAGCGACACCGAACGCTTTTTCCACACATTCGCATAAATTCTAGTGGAATTTTCGAGGTCGAATCTAGTTCTCTAACCGTGTTCCGTTAACTGCTTAACTGCTCAACAGTATAACAGTAATACAATCGATGCTTTCATCAACGTTCTCAATGAGAATAAACATTCAGCCTCATTATAAAGTATCAACTTACAAGAAGTTCTGAGTGCTTGAAATCTGATCAGATTGTTAATTTATTATTATTAATTTGTACTTGAAAGATTAATCATTAGTATGTAGCTGTTAGTTCATCCTTAATACACGCTTATACAAGCATAAATGGGTATTGTTGTTTGCTTACACAAGCTTCCTAGCTCTGTCAAGGATTCATGATTAGCTCGGAAATCATAGCTGAGGAATTGTTCGGAATCATCCCAGCTACCGATTCCCATTACCGCACATCTCGGCAGAATTCCAAATAACCACCGCCACCATCTTGATGGTTGGCGTTCAGTGACTGTACGTTTATCGCGTAACTTTCTCCTACGCACTGTCAACTTGTGGAATCAACTGTCGCTAGCGGTGTTTCCGAACGTTTACGATTTACGTCTTCAAGAAACGAGCCTATTCCTATCTCAAAGGTCGGCAACGCACCTACAGCTCCTCTGGTGCTGTGGATGTTCATGGGCGACGGTGATCACTTAAGATCAGGTGAGCCGTATGCTCGTTTGCCACTTTTCATATAAAAAAAAAATCTTTATAGTCTTTTATCTAACGAAGCTCAAAAGAACGAGCTCTGGAATATGAAAGCTATAATAATAGAATATCTTATATAAAAGATAGTTAAATGTAGTGGTCTAAAGGATTTTATGTATAGGACATATCACGAAACATTACATCACGTTGCCGTTTTTAAACACACGCATTAACAAAAAAATGCACATTTAAAATAAACATACGACATTAGTGTCCTTACAATACCCGAATGGGTCTGCACGACCAGGGAAGAATCACTTTTCCAGAATACCATGCAGTGGAAGTATATTCTAGTTCTGCATTGAACTCTTCATTGCCAACTTAACATCTAGTAACCCTCATGCTGTATAACGTATGTAAAAATATATATGTGACCTATAGTCATATCAATTGTCAGTCCATCATACCATATACATCAAATACTAACACACAAGATTAGCGTGCCACTAATACGTTATCGGTAGACCATAGTGGCACCAATAAACTAAAAGACCACTATGATGACAATAAACGTTCATATTGACCCAATTGAGTAAGCAGGGGCCCTCGAGGAAGCTAGTCGAAAAGCAGAAATTCACTTCAATAAAGAAAAGCCTTAGTGACCGCTATCATAAGTATTCTTCATCTTCATCACTTATTCATTCAAATGGATACAGTTAATCCAGAACACGTCGTGAGATTTCCGTCACCATGCATTGCATATGTATTGATCGGATAAAAATCTCCATAACAGGAACAAAGGAAATCGATGATAAAACAATGCACATAATTCATTTCGACACCCAAAACATAATGCCGAGATAACGTTGCATTTTATGGGTCGCTCCGGTCAAAACCCCCCGTGTAACTAAGTCTTATATGGCGGCCGGTACAATGCCTCCTGAATGTCGATCTCCTACGAAACACCCTCTACATCACGCGCGCCTTTGTTTGCTTTCTATTGTTTTTTTTCTTTGTGTTGTTGGTGGATGTGCGGATGATAGGTGAGATGAAACTTGATAAGAACAGTATACAATTGTCTATACAACAAATGTTATGAAATAACATAATATTAATACTAATATAACACACTTGCTTGCATATTACGTTTTACCATCTTTAGATTTCATAGCCACAAAGCTATCACTATTTAAAGTAATTTAAAAAATCTAGTCCAGGACGCCAAATTTCCACGGGGCGATCGATGGGGGTGGGATGCTTAAAAAAAAATACAATAATATAAATATATTAAAAAAACATAGGAGCTAAAAAACTTTAGACTAGCTAGAAACTTTAGTAGAAACTTACGCTGATGAAAAGAAAATAATATAATTTATATCTTATATTGGTTTAGCACAAAATTTACACTCTTTAAGTGGGCGACAACATGTTCTTGCCACCCGGGCTAGAATATAGTCATCAGCCCTGTAGTTCTGGGCTCTCAAGAATAAGACTACGGTATCCCCTGCCTGTCGTACAAGGCGACTAAAAGGGCCTCGCGTTCACTGGGCGACAAGGGTGGGGCCTGAGTCGTCCACCAAAGTGGACCTGGGAAGAAGGCGACATCGGCTGGCCCGTGTCGCCTTGCGTTGCGAGGGCACAGGGGGCGTAATCTCCCCGCAGGACGTGCTCTCCTTGAGCACAGTGCAGAGGGGCTCCGGTGCGTTCCACGGGAGATCCCGGAGCCCCTCGCCATGCACCGAGGAAAGGGCCACCGGGGAGGTTCTAGTGGGTAAGAACCCCACATAACCGCCGCCTTCCCCCCAGAAGGCGGGGTATCTTTCTGAAGATTTCCTCCCCGTAAAAAAAAAAAAAAAGAATATAGTCATAACGCCGGTACTGTAATTCAGCACATAACGTTACCACATACAAATTATCGGTCTAATCGTCGTTGCCGGCACCGGGTATCGAACTCGGGTTGTTAGCGTAGTAATCAAATCGAGGATGCTGGTAACTGGAGCTAGCAAGATATAACTGATTTACTACATGTCAAATTATATAATAAACAATAGAATTACATACTATCCTTCGAATTAACTTGTCGTAGAAAATCATTAATAATCAAAGTAAAAATAAAATCCAAAACCTACTGCATCTCGTATCGTCCTTTCTATAGTCATTGCGATACAGGTAACACAAAAACGTTACGTCAATTATTAATACAGTTTAAGCCTAGGACAAAGCACATAAGTACATAAAGTTTATGCACATTTAAACTTCTTGAAGAAACATTTTAAATGGCAATCTCGTGTGCGGAGATGAGTTTTTATAAACATTGTCGAAGTGACAAAGTATTTTATGAATAACCATTCTTTACAAACGGAAATTCTTAAGAACTTTATTAGTCGCGGAGGGAACTTTGAATCGAGAACAAAAAAAACTTCTTAGGAGAAATCGGAATGCCTTCCCCGCCCCCTAAGCGCATCAGGCGAGGGGTAAATCTTACATCACGTTTGAGGTCACAATAAAAGGAATTAAATAGCTCGGAACGAGTCCGTCTCGTCCTTCATAAAAACTGAGGCACGCGTCGAAACTCGACGCAGGTAGAAATTACATAACTCCATTCCAGTCATTTCTTTACAACCGACTTCAAAATGGGAAGGTTTAATTTAATCTTTGTTAGCTCATAACTCGGACAATTACAAATCGACTTTTGTTGTTGGAACAATTTCAAAGCGATGCTATTATAATTTTAACCATCCAAGCTGAGGAGTACCTCACCCTTGTGTCGAGTTACTAGCGATAGAGGTTCAGGCTAAGCGACTTAAGAGCTATGCCACCTCTCAATCCGGTGAAGCAGCCAAAGACAGCTTCTCTGGCCAATCTGTGTAGTTGGTCAAAAAAAAGCTATTATAATTTTGTGTGCACTTTGAGTTGCGTAGATACATAAGAGAATGTTTTGGTGACTGAGATTTTTTTTTTTATAATTTCCAAGCAAGTGCTTGACTACGATCCCACCTGATGTTAAGTGGAAATGCAGTCCTGGATGGTAAGGCTTAGTAAATGCCTATTCCTGGATGGTAAAGCTTAGTAAATGCCTATTCACTCTACTCTTGAAAATACCCACGTTGTAATCGGAAGGAAAGACAGACGCGGGCAAACTATTCCAGTCCTTTGCTGAACGAAGAATGAGAGACGAGGCAAATCGCTTCGTTCGGGTTTGAGGGATGTTCACAACAAAAGGATGAAATCCCGCAGTGCGTCTAGAAGTCTGATGGTGGAAAGGGGATGGGGGAATTAGATCATGTGGTTCCTGAGCACACTCTCCAAAATGCAATCTGTAGAAAACCGAAAGGCTAGCTACCTTACGCCTGTGCTCAAGACTGAGCAGATTGGTTTCAGCTGCGTCACCAAATAGATTAATTTGTTAATTAATTAAATTGTAGATTTATGACAATCCTAGGCCACCTTAGGTGGAGTACCTAAGTTACTGAATTCCTTAAGCTAAAATGGAACGTAGATATCAGAACATCGTAACTATGATATTCTGGATATAAAAGAGAGCATCACGTAGCAACGTCCAAATTGTCTTTAAATTGTCTCTGCGCCTTAAGCGCATTACATATTTTTTTGATAAGGACGAATTACAGACGCAATTTGTTTCTATTAGTATAACGTTCACTTAACACTGTTTTCTATGAACGAAATGTGCAGTAATAAAAACCAAATGAATGAATTTCAAACATTTAACAATCATAAATTGAAGCGAAGCGTCAACAGCCTAATGGTTTAAGGTACGGTCTGCGAATCGTAAGGTCGTGGAGAATCCATTCGACTATTGACGTGAACCATTATTACCACATTAGAGTGCCATTCAAATATCCAAGGAGTCGTTGTTGTAGGATTTTTGATGTGCCGCAATTTAAAACCAACCTTCTGTCACACTCGCCCTTGCCAAGGATTTCCGCGTCCACGTCGGTTGACACCGCACCTTAGTGTTAAAAATTGTGCAGTGATTTTGGCTAATTTAATTAATTTAGTAGTTATATTCCTATTACTTTGTCATTTAATAAAATATTTTTGTAAGTATTAATAATAAAATCGTTACGTTTCTTTATAGCGAATGTTGTGTACACCTGTAATTGGCATACACAACAGGACTTAGTTTGTAAACTTGATTATTACAACAATGTATGCTTGTGTAATGCTGTTGGTGTATCTTATTAAATAAATAAACCATATTCCAGCACAAGCTTATTTTTTTCACAAGAATATTTGTGAAAAAAATATTGCAGCATTTCATTCAGAAAAAGAAACCGCCATTTGGTATTTATTAACGTTCACTGTATACTTTTTTCTATGTTTCGAATGTGTAATGAATGAATTTCAGACATTTAACAATCAAAAACAATAGAAACGCCCCGGAACACGTGTCTCTGCCATCTTTTTTTCGAACCGTATTAAACAAAGGAGCATCTGGTAAGCTGGATACGTAAGTGGTGAATTTATAATACCGGACGATTTATGCCTCATTTAGTAACAAAGCCAACCCGGAATGCGGCCGTGGCGCATCTGTAATTGTGACAATTAAGAAATGTCTCCTTTAATTTACAAGTGACGATGAACCCTCTAAACAACACTGGAAACATAGGAACTGGTAGTGTAATATACAGAGAAGTTGCTACTCGGAGGAGTCCTTTGATAACACATATAAGCTTTCTCCAACATTAATATGTGTACAATATAGACATGTTTATTTAAGAGTAAACATAAAAACCGAATTCAAATCGAATCAAACTTCGATGGAATATTGCGAAATAGAAATAATCAGATCCTAAATAAAATCTCGTCAAACTACTCTTAAAGTATAACAAAAAAAAATTAATCATCAAAATCGTTTATCATGATATTGAGTTACTCAAATTGAGTTCTCATATAACACCAGTTTTATATAAAAAAAAGAACCATCAAAATCGATTCACCCAGTCGAAAGTTATGAGGTAACAAAAATAATGAAACGTATAGACGAATTGAGAACCTCCTTGTTTGAAGTCGGTTGAAAATCATGATTTTGCTCACGATTATGGCAAGCGAACATAATAACGCAATGTGAACGATATTGTATTACAATACTTTCATTACCGGCGCATCTCCATTAAGCGAGGCTAATCAAAATTTCGACTTCCTGTGTCCCGCGGTCGGGTCCTTGTTGTCCCCTTTATTTACTCATAAGTAACGCGATACGTCATCCACACCAACCACCGGCGACCGGACGCCGTTCTCGTTAATGTCAATAACGTTGCCCAAAGCAGACGGCACATTAATAGACTGACTCACACCTACTAATGGCGAAGTGGAGCGATTACTTAACAAGTGTAATGAGAGGGAAAAGTTTTTTTAATAAAGTTAGGGGCACAACGGAAGTGATCCATCCAACGGCCATTAGACATTTGCAGTTGTCAGTTACCATCCCAGGTTTAACTTCCGACGCTTATAACAATCTGATCGAAACAACGACACTCAATACAGTAATGGTCCAAGCCTCCCTTCTCAGCAGCTCTCCTTTTCCCTTTCGCCTAGTCCCTCCTTGAAGAGGTTCAGACTAAGCCACCTAAGAGCTGTGCTACCTCTCAATAACCCGTTGAAACTGTAGAGGTGGCTGATCGAAGTAGTCCATTCAGAAAAAAACAACAAGTATTTGGAACAGAAACGTAGAATATCATTGAGCGAAATGCCCATGACTCAAGCAACTAAATGTGCGCTACTCCGATGAGGTGAAGACTAACGCGCCCTAAGAGCTCGGCTAACCCTTTTTTATGGCGAACTAGACAAGAATGGCCAGGGAGCTGGCCTTGACTGCTTCACCAGATTGAGAATGTGGCAGTGCATGTGTGTGTGCAGTGGAAGTGGCATAGCTCTTTTCTCGACCTAAGAGCTATGCCATCTCTCAACAGTGAAACAGTAACGGCCGCCTAGCTGATTAATTTAAGTCCTTCCCAAAAAATCTGCATAATATAAGGTTATCTCATTCGACTATTGACGTGAACTATCTCTTACCTTGTGCCCAGCGGCAAGCAACTGTTCTACCACCATTTACATGCGGGATCTTTGTAAAAAGCGTAGAGCAATTTATGTCTCTGTCTACCCGCAACTTAACAGCACAGTACACAGTGACTCCGGTGCGTCCCACTGGAGATCCGGGAGCTTCTCTCCATGCACCGAAAAGGGCCACCGGCGAGGCTTTAGTGAGTATATACCTCACATAACCGCGCCTTCCCCTCAGAAGGCGGTTCCCCCTCACTGGCGGCGAATTTCCCCTCCCCCGGTCAACAAAAACATACAATCAAACTAATTGGACTAATGTGGATGTATTTGTATTTTATCGTATTTGCAAATAACGGACTTATGAGGTAATAAAATTACAACCGAATTTATAAGTCTTTGGAGTCGGTTAGAAACAGGTGCGACAGATCTCTTGTTTATATGACATATGTTATTAGACTGATCCAGCCCTGTAGTTCTGGGCTCTCAAGAATAAGACTACGGTATCCCCCTGCCTGTCGTAGAAGGCGACTAAAAGGGGCCTCGGGTTCACTGGGCGACAAGGGTGGGGCCTTTGTCGTCCGCCAAGGTGGACCCGGGAAGAAGGTGACATCGGCTGGCCCGTGTCGCCTTGCACTGCGAGGGCACAGGGGGGGGGAGGGTGTAAACCCCCGGAAGTGCTCTTCTTGAGCACAATGCAGAGGGGCTCCGGAGGAGGAAGGGCCACCGGGGAGGTTTTAGTGGGTAAAAACCCCACATAACCGCCACCTTCCCCCCAGAAGGCGGGGTATCTTTCTGAAGATTTCCTCCTCGTGAAAAAAAAATGTTATTAGACTGATTACGTAATAAAAATTACATTAGGAACAATATTACGATCAACATGTAGAACCACTAGCCTTTAAAATACACGCAAAATAAGCTACTGGTGTTATTCATGTACATAGTGTAGCTCCTATGCCAGAATCAGACGGTGTTCATGTTTACACACGACCGGTGGCCTTTTGTTATTCCTCACTAAAGGGTTTATTTGCACAAAAGTAATTCAAGTCACTGTGTCAAAGGAATATTTCAGTAACTGGCATTGTATTTTCAAACGGAGCCGTATTATCTAAGCATTGTTGGTTTTGACATTGCTGCAACCTCTACGATAAACTTCAGTTCTCCTTTTTAACTTACTTTAAAAATAAGGGAGGTTTCCAATTCTTCTTTTTTTATGTTTGTACAGTCACAGCGCCGTTGTTTTTGAACAGATTTTGAATATTTATTATGTTTTTTTTTTAACTTTCTAAGCAAGTGCTTGACTACGATCCCACCTCATGTTAAGTGGAAATGCAGTCCTGGATGGTAAGGTGCACTAGCTTAGTAAATGCCTATTCACTCTACTCTTAAAAAAATTGTAATTGGAGGGAAAGACAGACGCGGGCAAACTATTCTATTAACTATTTGTTTGATTTACTTTCCAATAGGACCCATATTCATTTTGCTGGCGTAGGACCTTGGGTTCCAATGATAAGTCAGGGAAGTGCCAAAATCGTATGGAAGAATAATTGACGATTGAGATATTGTTAGTCCAATCAATGACTTGCTAAGTACTAAACAACAACGAGCACCAATGTGGAAGAAGAAAGATAATATGGGCACAGGAACTTCGTAATATTACTATAATAGAATAAAACTATTTGTTTTCTTTTAAAGGCGAAAGAAGAAAGAAGGTATTTGAATTCCCGATAATTCGAAAACTTTACAGCATGACAGCATTTTCACGGAAGGGACTAAGACGTTTAATATCTCTTGACACAGTTATAGGTTATTTGACTGTCAAGTTTTGATCCGATCCACGCTCAATAACCAATCTTGTAAAAATAGCTGAGTATTATTCCCATAAATATAAGAAATCACTATTATAACTTAATCAAAGAGTTTCAAGTGTAAAAAACGTAAAGAAATTTTTTGGGTATATATAATTAATTTGAATAACTAAGATGCATTTCAATTTTAGCAACAGGATCGCAACACTTGTACGTTATCGGTAATATGCGGAAATCTTGAAAGTTCGTGAACCTTGTTTTGAAGATGTATCTGGGTTGAGTACTTGTTTGCTGGCGAGCGGCCAAATTCTTGATGAACTATCCTGAATTCAAGTTTTACGCCTAATTATTTTGACACGGAAGAATGGTACATATACATTTACCTAGTTCAACAAAAAATATTATATCGCTTACAACATTGACAACCTTTTTTTTTGTTAACCCAAGATAGAAAGGCGGGGTTATGTGAGGTTTTTCTTCACTATAACCGCCCCGGTTACCCTTCCTCTGTGCATAGTGAGGGACTTTGGGATCTCCAGTGGAACGCACCGGAGCCCATCTGCACTATGCTTAACGTACGTCCCGGGGAGGTTAATCCTTCCCCCAACTCTCTAGCAGTGTAAGGCGACACGGGTCAGCCAATATCTGAATATGTGCCTTACGAAAGTCGTCATGTATGGGTATCATAATGAAAACGATTGAATATAAAATAAAATAAATATCGACCCACGCGCGGCCTTCATTCCAAGACTTTCCTCCTCCATCTGCCGTCACTGACTCGGCAGATGTGGCCGGCCCACTGCCACTACAACTTGCTGACTTTAAGAGCTATGTCGACTACCTTTGTTCTCCGTCGAATTTCTTCGTTTCGTCCTTCGTTTTAACCCTTAGAGAAATGCCGAGCATAGCTCGTATCATCACTTACCTATTGTTAAACATTCAATAAAAAAAACGAACTATACTGTGCTATAACTATGAGTGTGCTTTATAATTTAAGTAACATTAATTCCAAGATAAAGAGCGAAACATTAACAATATTGCGTCTTCCTTTAATAAAGGATAAAGGAAGAACCTATAACCATTATAAAAGGTATTACTTGTTCCTTTTTATAATATCCGCAGTACAGACTGTGTCTGTTAATTATTTCAAAAGGTGATGAACTACGCTGATCAGCCAGGCGGCCTCTACAGTTTCACCGGGTTTTTGAGAAGTGGCATAGCTTAGGTCGCTTAGCCTAGTTCTGGGCTCTCAAGAATAAGACTACGGTATCCCCTGCCTGTCGTAGAAGGCGACTAAAGGGGCCTCGGGTTCACTGGGCGACTAGGGTGGGGCCTGAGTCGTCCACCAAAGTGGACCCGGGAAGAAGGCGACATCGGCTGGCCCGTGTCGCCTTGCGCTGTGAGGGCACAGGGGAGGGAGTAACCTCCCCGGGACGTGCTCTCCTTGAGCAACGTGCAGAGGGGCTCCGGTGCGTTCCACTGGAGATCCCGGAGCCCTCGTCATGCACCGAGGAAAGGGCCACTGGGAGGTTTTAGTGGGTAAGAACCCCACATAACCGCCGCCTTCCCCAGAAGGCGGGGTATCTTCTCGAAGATTTTCCTCCCCGTGAACAAAAAAAAAAAAAAGGTCGCTTAGCCTGCACCTCTGTAGGGAGTAACGAAGCGGAATTTAACCGTTCAAGCCAAGAACATCATTTACAGTTACATCTCTCCGGGGGACCCTTATGTCGAGTTACTAGCGATAGAGGTTCAGGCTAAGCGACCTAATCTATGCCACTTCTCTTCAAGCTATGTAAGGGCCCCGAGGATCTCGGTTCGGGCGGTTACTCTATTCGGAATTTTCAACTTAAAGAAGTAGTGTTTGTAGAACTCTTTAACTTTTTTTTTGAATATTTTCCTTCTAGATAGATATCTAAGGAGCGTAACCTCAAATCAACTTCTAAATATCTATGCCTCAAACAATGTATATGTACTTCGTATGTTACCAGAAATGAAGACGTTACAAAAATATTTGATAGATATTTTGTGTTTTATGTTGTCATATCGTTGTGATATTTCAGTCGATATTTAAATCACGGCTGTTATTAATATATTAAATGTAATTAACCTTACAAATCTTTAAATCCATTCTAAAAATAATAAAAAATCCCTTTCGTTACCCTACACGCGAGTTTTGTATTTGCTTGCGAATTCAATTACATCTATCGTCAGATACGACACGAAAAATACATCCGACACAATAGTACGAGAATTTAGTTTCACATATCGTTGTTTAAGTGTATTCCCTAACGTGGCAGCTCCAAATTAAATTTATTTATAAAATTATTACGTGATCGCCATCCCCGGCCGGTTAATGCTCTAACTCAATTTAAGTGATGCTGCAGTTTGAATTATGTTGTCCGTTGCATTTATCGGACCACTTGTGTTCCAAAATAACACAGCTAGGGACGCTAATGAATCATAAAATGTTACTCTTGTAAAATGAAAGTCGAGAGCGATTTATTAATATTCTTAATCATTTTGGATTAGTCTCGTTTCTTTTTATCAAAACTTGACTCTTGTGATGATTTTTTTGCAACTGTCCAGCCTATTCTCAACTTAACAGACACTGTATCTAACGATTTTAACAAGAATTATAGCCGGATATTATGTACATGATATGACAATTTTCTCTTCACTTTTTTTTGCACAATTTTGCATGAGTAATTAAGACCCGACCTCAGAACAATAATTACATGTTGATAGGAACCATTAGTTTTGGCTTCCATTCACTGAAATACTGATAAAAATACGATAACTTGACCTAATAGACTCCACGCAAAATTCGACATACAAATACGTTTTAATATGACAGCTATTATTGTTTATCAAAATAGAGAGGTTTTTTTTTAATGGGAGGAAAACGATCTCACCTGATCTTAAGTGATCACCGTCCACAAATCGTATAGATACGGAAAGACCGCTTGTGACAGCTGATTTAAAGTTTATAGTGCGTTGAAGGAAGATACGCGAAAAACATACAATCGTGGAACGTCAATCATCAAAATGGTGTCGATGGAAAATTTAGCATACAATGTTATATTAGCGCCTTTTTAATTGTGGTAAACTATAATTTTATTCAATGTTAATTTTACTTGTAAAGACCAAATTCCAGAAGTCGTAATAATATCAAATTTTATACGCGTATTAACAACTGATTACAAAAATAATAAAATATAATTTTATTACCTTCGAAGGTAATAAAAAATACTTTTACAGGTAACACTTATACATAATAATACAGGAAATATTAATGTTTAAATACTAAACACTTTAAAATATAACTCTAATCACAACATGACATATTGTTACAAGAGCGTGTCATTTTCAAAAATAATCAAAAATGATTGCAATATTTGTGGTCACTATAATCATTTAACAATACTGCTACATAAAAGAACCTATCGAGCTTGTATAGTCTGACATGTCAGTTTTAATATTCACAAAAACGACAAAATGAAAATGTTAATTGAGAAAACAGAGTCGATATACGACATCTTCAAAGTTTCAGTTGTAACACTAGACGGAGTTATTGTTAAAGCGAGAACAATGACCGCGAAGCGAAATGCAACGGTGCAACGAGCGAAAGATCGCAAGAAAACGTAAGCACAAGCAATTACAACGTCCGAAACAATGGTGAGAAACGGCAGACTTAAATATATTCGCTGTGTGGGAAAACGAAGCAAATTATCACATTTCTTTTTTAAGTATTGTTTGCTCGCCATTGCTAATTTACTTTAGAATCTTAACTTGAAAGTGGATCATACATCGAAAATGCAAATCTTCACGTTTTGTAATAATAAGACTATCGGGGGTCTTAAACAGCATATCGCTGTCTCTGTGCGGAGCGCGCAAGATGTGTGACAGAGAGGGTCACCTCTCGCTCACTCTCATTGTAAATAGCTGTTGATCAGTGTCCCTTCCTGATTGGTCGACAAACCTAGTTTCTACTTAGTACCAGTAAGGACGTAGCACATAAGATTGTATAAATGGTTGAGAAATTAGAAAATAAACAAGGACATTACAAATCTGGACTCCGAGTGTTATTCTTCCCGCAATTATCAACAAGAGTGGAGGCCTCCCACAAGACATTTTAAGTTCGTCACTTCTTTTCGCTCGTCTGGAAAAGGGAAGAGAAAGTATTTTTTGCGTGTGATAGAATACATAATTAGTACAAATAACAATTTATATGTAATTGGTATTTTTTTATTCATATTTACCCCTTTAATGTAGGGTCCTGTCAACTTTGGTTTTGTTTTTATATCTCTATGCATTTTTTTTCTCTTTATAAATAATTATCTATGAATTGTAATTGGTTAGCAACACTTGAATAAATACTGGTAAATAATTACCAAGAGTTTTCAGTGTTCCTTTTTAAATACATATATACAATGTTATTCAGTTAATTAATATATCATTAAAGTCTTCAACGCTGTTGTAAGTATAACTAAAATCGCATCATAATAAATATCAAACAAGAAAAAAACAATTAATTAATATAAAACTGTATTAAATTAATGTAATTTGATTTTATGCGAGTTTTGCACTTTCGTCTATTAGTCATTTAATCAGTTGAAATTTGTTTGAATAGAAAAAAAAATTCTTAATTACCTCTAACATGCCTGTGTTAGATAATTGTATTATAGTTGCTCTTTTGACTATCGAATGATTCGTTTCGAATTCGATTATATGTCAAATGCATTTGCCAGTTACTCCAGATTTATAACAGCTTCGTTTATTCGACACATATGTACGACACGGTATGTGTATGTTAATGTATGTGCTATTAAAACCAAAGAATATTAAATATGTAAAGGATTAGTGAGGAGTCATGTTGTTGACTCCTCACAATAGTATAAGATCAGTAGTACACTTCAGAGGCTTTAGAGTTGTTCTGCTGTGTTGTGTTGTTAGTGTTGTTCGTCGATAACGCCTCTACATAAGCTAAGTATTCTCTTGTTATTTACGTTGTTTTATATATTGTTATTATAATGTACTGCCCGACCGGATCTCTTATTTTACTAAAATATATCTATATAATAAATATATAACTTCGATTCTGTCACTTGCATGAGTCAACACACTTTATTATTTTCATATTGAAATGCAACAACCCTATTTGACTCTTTTTAAAACATCAAAAACGTAACGTCAAGGTCCGCGGACAGTCGGTCGTCAGTCCGGTTCGTTCGACACACTCTGTTTCCGCCGGCGAGATGCCAGAATGACGGCAAACCTGTTGTCTTTAACTACAATGCAATGTTCTATGAAATTTAAACGACTCCCTTACATTTCTACCTAATACATTGTTAACTAAGAGTGTTACACATTAAGAGTATATTAAAAAAGTTATTTAGGAACGCAAGACGGACACTTTGGCGCTAGTGACAAACCATTGCGGTTTAAATAGCGTTAAGTTATATGTATATTCCCTTTATTGTAAAATTTTATTTGTAATAAATTAAAAAAACTAAAACAACGGTTGTTCAACTTATATTTTTTTTTCCTTTGATTAAATTTTTATTTATAGATAGATAGATTATTCTTTAATGCTCACATTTACATTAATACAATCACTTTAAGTAATACGTACATTTAAACCTAAAAGTGGGCAAGGCCGGCCTTATTTACAGGAGAGGTAAAATAATTAGATATGGTAATAAGAAAAGATAAAAAGAATAAATAAATAATAGCAAGAATTATTTATAATAAGGACAGACCTCTATTTATATTAGAAATAAACAAGCATACATACAGAAATATAAACTTACATATCAAACAAAACTTAAATTATAACATCTTTCGCTTATATCAGCGCTTAACATCAGGTGGGATCGTAGTCAAGCGCTAGTTTATAAGCCATAGAAAAACATTATTTATCTATATATAAAAAAGGAAAAATATCAAAAATATCTCAAAGGAATAATCACCTGAATATGCAGCTTAAAATTAAAAATAGTGAATGATTTTGTTTCTCGATTTTTTATGACGAACTACTTGGCCAAAGAAGCTGGCCTTGACTGCTTCACCGGATTGAGACGTGGCATGTTAGGTCGCTTAGCCTGAACCTCTATTGCTAGTAACTCGACACAAGTGTCCCCCCGGTGAGGGGTAACCTCGGCTTGGACGGTTACTAAGTTACGCGTAAGCATTCCGATCCGAGGGCGCCCGAAAGGGTCGAACCACGACGGTCGACGGTTGCTATTTCACGGATAATCTAAGAGACATTCAAAAGCTAAACTAACTTTGAGTGCCACTTCGGGAAGCGTTGGCGCTGGGAGAAGAAGTGGCCGAAGAAACTCCAGCAACGCTCCTAACATCTAAGGGGTGGGGCCTGCCCATAAAATAGCGGTAACGCGCAAGGATTATTCGCAACCTTCGACGGTCGCGAATGGACGCTTAATTGTTTCACGAATATCACATCGAATTCACTGTGAAACAACCCCTAACTAGACCGGACTTAGTATGCATTGTATTACAGTAGCATTACATAAAATATATTACCATTTCCAAAGCGGAGTACACAGCTTTGGTTAGTACAGCGATAATAAAAAGCTATCTTTTAACTCAGGACTCTACAATACTAAGATGGAAATCAGATTTAGATCTTAAGTAAATGTGACACATTTTTAATTCTAATATGGTTGAATATATGTAGCAAGAAACGCAGACAAAGACGAGGGCAACGTCTGTATAATACATACATAATAACCCGTGTTTCGAACATCGACATTTGACATCTTAAAACCGAATGAATTATACAGCCATGGTAGAAATCAGTTCATATTTAAATCATCGTCTTACGGTTTTGGGTTGTTTATTTAACATAATAGCTTCTCAGCGTACGTAGCCTTTGTGTTGAGCCTGTTTAAATTCGCAGCGGAAGCCAATGTTTACATACGCAAAATATTGTCCCGTGGTTCTGGGAGATTTGTGAATTGATACCGAAAACCCAACTTAAAAAAAAGAACAGTCTATTTCAGTGTTCGACTTTATAATGTTATGGCTCGACCATTCGAATTCTAGTCGGCTTTTACCAATCAATCTTGCATACAAATCCTGATGAAGCCGTTATTACATGTTTAAACTATATGTAAAAGAAGTGATAATAATAATAATAAATAAATAATGTAGTTAGTGATTATTCGTTAACACGATGAGGAATTCCATTCAAAGTAAGCTTCTACCAAAGAGTTCTACAAAATACTCTTTGGGTAAAAATGGTGTTTGGTCTGTGACAAATAGGACGAATGCTGGCTTTATAAATAAAAGACTATAATTTATTAAACAACAATTAACGTAATTAAAAAAATATTTTATATTTATTTATATTAAGATACGATATCAGGTAATGGAGTGAGGCTCTGAAAATCGAAGTTTCCTTCGTTTTTTATTATTTATAAACTGTAAATAATTAAAACAGCAAATTATAAAAATCTTATTACTTGACGCTGGCTAATGCACAAACCGTGCTGGAGCTAAAAAATAAAAAAGAAGATACGATATTATTGTATGTGTAATGGGCGGTCTTGTCAAAAGCATTCTCTTCCATACAACCTATAGAACACCAAATTTTCTGACACAAATTTCTGTCCTCTCTATAATTTTACGCTACCCGCGCATTTAACTTGCAGCGCTATAATACGTATTCTGTATGCAGTTCGGATCTTGTGGAGATGACAGGATTTAGAATAAAATCTTGATCACTCTCTTTGTGAGATGCGCCATTCTTAAGACGACATTTTCCCTAAACTAGAAAATATTTTTGGAAATTTAAACAACTTTTCAAAAGTCACGATTTTAGGTCAGGAGGTTGCAATGTTAGCGTCTTGCTAAATTACTGCAGTTATGCGAAAGCTCAATTATAGTAATGGTGTACAATTCAAGTATGTTTTTAATATTTTTCCATTCACAGCAAAGCGTTGACGCTTTATACTACGCCAGAGCGATTTTCTTGAATACAACTAGTGGGTGTGACGAAAGGCTTGTGCAAAAAGCAATGTTGTTAAACTTAGAAAATTTCTCAAGTATTTCTTTTGTAAATCATTGCTATATTTATTTTAATTATAGCTTCACTCACCACTGCGTAGTATGTTCAGCTTTTGTACTTTTTATTCTAGTACGCAATGGCATTTGCGCAAACAAGACAACAACCGGTTCAGTGTCAACATTTATGAAATTTTATCATGAACTATAGGCATTAGCCCAAAACGGTTTCGCACGGGTAGTACTAATTATCTATTACCAGATGACATATCGTCGATTAAATAGAAAAATGTAATTTTTCAAAATTTTTAGAAAATTAAATTATTACTAAAAGAACCTACTGTTAACAATATTTTTATATGGATAAAAGACACTTAAAGAAATTAAACGTGAAGCTCACTAGATGTCACAAGAAAGTGTCATTTATCCATATAAAAATAATGTTAACAATAGGCTGCACTGGACCCTTGTGTCGAGTTACTAGCGATAGAGGTTCAGGCTAAGCGACCTAAGAGCTATACCTCTCAATCTGGTGAAGCAGTCAAGGCCAGCATCTCTGGCCAATCTGTGTAGTTCGTCTTAAAAAAAACAGTAGACTCTTTTAAGTAATAATCTAATTTTCTAAAAATTTTGAAAAATGTCAATTTTCTATTTAATGAACGATATAGTTCCGCTTTTTGCCACGCAGTGTTTCCGAACATACATGATTTGGGACCATTCAAACTTACTCCTTTCTCAAAGGCCGGCGAGGCATCTGGAGCTGCTTCGGTGTCGTGGGTGACGGTGAACATTATAATAAATAGTAATAATATTATAAATAGTAATAATAAATAGATCAAGATCAAATATAAAAAACAAAACCAGGAAACACATTTTTCATCTAATCGTTACCAGACTTTACACGACCCCGATGGGCTTCTCTGAAATTTGACCATTTTTTCTGCTTATATTTCATATCAGAGTACTAGCACCACATACAGAAGTCACGCATGACTAAGTATGAAGTGGTGTCCAGATCATAAAATTATCTTAAGCACTTTATGTAATAGCTTAGTAATCGCTCCAAACGACCAGCACGAGTTAACTTTAATGTCATACTCATCAAGCAAACATTCAGTTAATCGCATGTTCTTAATACACAATTTCACGTTGTGGGGTATCTCATTTATAAATGTGTTAATAAATGGTGCGTACATTAATAATTCTACAATGGATTAAGCAGATTCTATTTCCTATATAACACAACAATATATTTTTTTTAATAAATAATAATAAACTCTCACGTCCTTTTCAACCTTAGCAAGGTACACAGAGACATATCCGCTTTTCACAAATCTCATTATGACCCATAAGTGACAATCGTGATCCTTTAGTAAGGCACAAATTTTATAGCAATTGATATTTTGTTCTTAAAAAACAGAAGAACTGTACAAGCCCGACTGGGATTCGAACTCCCGATCATCATTATCAGTTCGTAAGCCGAACCGCGTAGACACTAGGCTAACTCTGCTATGTATACAGTGAGTATTTTATAGATGATTACTGCTTCACTTACAATTTACAATCAATTTAATAAGATAATTAAATAATATATTTAAATCTTATATAATTTTTAATTACAATGGGCCCGTTGATCATAAGCCTCATACATTCTAAATCATCTCTTGAATGTTACCGTCGGTACAACCAGTGTATAAAGCGTTATTTAATTAATTTGCATCAAATCGCAATTCGTCTTTGGCCTATATCACGGTGTCGAAGTTCGTATATTTTATATAAATAAAATATTTTAACCATTTTGTAAACTTTTACCAAATAATAATTATTATAATAAATCATCTAGAGCGTATTATTTGAGACAATATTTGGTAATGATTAAGCCTCACTTTATAATTAACTACAAAAAAGAAAAAAATACATATAAAACAAAGACAAGCAGGAGCGCAGAACCCGATTCTAACAACAAAAACTCGACACCTGAGTGAAATTGTCGGGAAAATTTGCAATGTCTCCCCACTTCCCGTCTGCACTGAGGGAACCGGTTCCACGACGATAAAGCCGGTTATCAAGAATTCAGAAGCTGTACGAAAGCGATATTACTACGCGATGCACTGGAAACGGAAATTTGCATTATAGAAAACCGGTCATCAGTGGGTTATGGTTTGATCTTAGATAGATCAACAGTAATCTTAAAAGAATACGAGGTATAGAGTAATTACTTATCCGATCCCAGTGATAGTTGATCGTGTTGAATGAAACTGAATGTATCTTACCGATGACATCATCTTTGATAAAATCTCGTATATTGTAGGTACAATAATAAATACAATAGGTTTACATATAATATTAAAATTTTGTTTTCTCTTTTTTAAAGCTCCTTTATACTTATCGATTCGAACCGCTATTTATAGCTTCAGAACACGTGCAGTTGAAAATTAATCAAAAACATACAGCAAAAGAATTCCCAACCATCAAAAAGGTGTCAATGGAGTTTGGCATTCTGTCGTATCAAAATATCTCTAAACAATGCCACCAAAGTGTGAATCGCCGCCTATGGCACCTTCTGGCCTGACCTAAAGGATCAGCTGTAGGTCCTAAACGGCGAAAGTCAAGATCTGTCTTGGGTATTTTTAAGCTAGTTATTCGAAACTGAGGCTCAAGCCGAATGCTCTAAGTGCACAAATCTCCGCCTCCTAAAACAGGTAAAATTGTCAAAATCACTAAAAGCGTAAATCCATTCCAAGAATTAACGACCTAAAACTCAATAGTTCATGATGAGATATAAAATACTTAGGTGATTTCCGTACCTTATTTTATTTAGAAAGAAACATTAATTTGGTTCAAATAAAAGTAAACTACAGTAATGAGAAACCATTTTAAAATCAAATGTACCTAAATCGCGTCCACTCAGCGTTCAATCACGAATTTAACAGAATTACGTGAATACTGATCTTCAGTGGAATCATGAGATAGATGACAACCTGACTCCTTCATAAAAATTAAAAAAAGAAATGTTCGAATAAAAATCTATATTTCTATTACAAGTCTTTGTAATACAGGGAAAAGACGAAACAGACGACGAAAGAAACAGTGCTTCGTGTAAAAAAAACAATCCCTAATAGGCATGACCAGAAAGAGTTGATAATGCTACGATATCCGATCGATACTTAATATCCGAAGAAATTATTTATTAGATAATAAATAGAGGATTTTTTTTATGACGCAGATTGACCAGAGAAGCTGGCCTTGACTGCTTCACCGGATTGAGAGGTGGCATAGCTCTTAGGTCGCTTAGCCTGAACCTCTATAGCTAGTAACTCGAGTAGTGAGGGTTAACCTCTGCTTGGACGGTTACTATGTTACGCGTAAGTATTCCTATCCGAGGGCGCCCGAGAGCAGTAAATAGAGGATGGCAGATTGTAGAAGTATAAGAAGAATGCAATGATGTTGACGCATTAAAAGATATATGAAGTCAGTAAATGTACTCTACGTTGTAGTTTAATGAGATCCGTTTGTGCATTACCATACAAACAGAATTCCCATGCATAAACAAACAGATAATAAGAATTTTTAAATCGAAAAACTTCAAGATAAGCTTGGATTTACTCAGTAGAATATTTTCATTGGTCGCAGCAATGCATTCTAAGGTAAGAGACCGTTTTGCGGGAGAATATGAGCTAATCTCATATCGTTAAAAGTAAACGAATTCAGGATTTTCAAATTTCCCCCAATGGTATTGCTACTATTGTAGAAAGAATATTTACGTAAGTACTAAATTGATTATAATTCATATTTTAATTCTTATTGCATTAAACTAAAACTTGCTATAACTTTAACATGTGGAACACGTACCGACGAGTAGGCTGGGTACAGGCCTTCTCTCTAGAAAGTATTCGGGCATAGTCCGTCACGCAACCCTAGTACGCTTTGGCAGACTTCACATGTCTTAGAAAATATTCTAAGACATGTATTTCCACACGATCTTTTCCTTCACCGCTGAGCGCATGTATGCAACACCCAAGATTTCATTGGTATCGGCACCGGGGATAAAACTCGGGTTGCAGTTGCAATCTTACTACGCAACTTGAGGCAACCACCCGGACATTGAACTACCTACTTTTAGAGTTGGGCCACTTATGAATACCAGTGATACTGTAGAGGCCTCATCGTAAGTCATATAAAAAAAAGAGCGACATATAAGATCGGCAATGCATCTCCAACACTAAAGGTCCGCATGGTCGCGTGCTCGAAGAAGAAAGCGCTCAACTAGTCAACGTGAATGTATTCACTCGTGGTTGTAACATAGTTTTGCACAGATAACCGGCTATCGTATCGCATACGTAGGGACTACCTGCTCCGCTAGATAACGTATCTCTGGATATCAGTCAGCAACATGAAATAGTAACATGTTGGGTATTGCACTGTGACGAATAAATTCTCTAAATCCGATTACGAATGAATGATTATTTTTAAATGATTCGATTTCTTTTTTTTTCATTCAGTTGGCCCACCAGATCACAAACTTCAAACGAGTGCCATGTATACTTGTTTATTCCAATAGGCCGTCGCAACTCCAACACATCCCGAAGAGGTAATAATAATATCTATAGAATTTGCTTTGTAATCTGGTTATAGTATCTGATAGAGTGATAGAGTCGTGATTCAACCGTGTCGGACGTCCTCGATTTAGAATGATTTGTCTTCTAGAATAATCCTCTTGGGGATCCTCGGAGTTACTCAAGATATAGATTCAGAATAAGCTAAAAGACCTTTTAATAAACAGCATGAATATTGTACCTTTCAGTGTAGGCGAAACAAAGAAACAAGTAGGTTATTTGTGTCTCATGTACCCAATTCCAACCGGAATTTTTTAACTCCTGTAATATCTTTTTTTAAATAATAGTCACATGTGTTATCTTATATTGGTTTTCTATTACACGCAAATGATGTATTTACATTTTATTTTAACACTATAAGTATGAAAATATATTTTTAATTTGAAGACTGGTATAGACATTACGAGGTATAAATAAAAGCGTGTAAATACTTTTTACATGCCAAAATGTTGTTTCATCCTCACTTTAAGCGGAGTAGACAAAGACATTACTTTTTAAGCTAGTGATCGTTTTGTACGTAAGAAACCGAAATGGGGAAATTAATTAGAACACGTACTATCACTGAAAAAAATATTTTTTTGTCTCTTTATTGAGGACAACAAGCATTTGTACAGTTATAATAAATCAGAAAATATATGATCACATTGTTGGTCCATACAACACCGTTTTTCAGCGTCAGCCATAGATTACTTTTTGTATAAAATTATACTTACAGAGAGTTAATAATAATAATAGTGTTAAAATACAAATAAATAATCATAAAATAGAGAAAAGCAGTAGAAGATGGCGAGGATTAAGATATATAATTAAATTATTGAGTCACTTGTCGTCTACGCATAAGACGTACAAGAGGTACGGCCTTACTAAATTTGGGAGAAATTAGACTAATTTTTTCATTGAGTAAAAACGATTTCGCAGTATATTTTATCCAATATATTTTAGACAACACAAAAATGTGTACGGCGAGCGCACGTCAAGATCCATCGTGCCTAGATTAATTAATGATCAGATTTCATAAAATGTATATCTCTAAAAAACATTAAGCACAAGCTAAAACATTGTACTACGGTCACTTAAGCGCTAGTGACAAACCGCTGTGGTTTATATAGCGTTCAAATTATATTGTTTTTTAATGAACTACATAGTTGGCCAGAGAGGTTGGTCTTTACTGCTGGATGGATTGAGAGGTGGCATAGCTCTTATGTCGCTTACCCTGAACCTCTATTAGCTAGTAACTCGACACAAGGGTCCGGTGAGGTGTAACCTCGGCTCGGTTGGTAGCTGTTATTAATAAATGTATTAATAAAAACTATATGGGATAATCTAAGCTAAACTAACTTATATGTCACTTCGGGAATAAAATGATGTATAATTTTCTTTTTGTAAAATTGTATTCATAATAATTTAAAAAATTAAATGTATAGAACAGTATGAATCCCGTATTACGAATGATTTATTGCATTCTGCTTGAGGTTTTACGTCAGATGTGCCAGGGGGGCATGATTGCTCGTCTACACGGTGGTTGTTATTTTATGTTGTCACGTAACACGCTGCCTGGTACGTGATAAGTGCGATATGTGTTCACGTGTGATTCATCACAGTGACCCACATCACGCGGCGCTACACCGTTAGGATTAAAGTATACTTTACCATTATAACGAGCCGCACTCGGACCATTTTTTTTTAATTAAAGCCGGCGACGCACTTAAGGCTGCATTCTTGGTAACATACGTAATGCTAGAGTTACTTATTGTAGATTCATCGTATCTAGAGCAATGATCGATAAACTCGCCATCCAAAGGATATGTAGACAAAAGAGGATTTAATTAGTCAATTTTAAAGTTAAGCTTTGCTTTGGAGACATTTTTATAGAAATAAAAGTACATTCTTGCGCTTGTTCTTAAGGTAAAATTGTCGTAGTTTCATTAACATGAAGTTACTCCTCACCGGGGGGACCCTTGTGTCGGGTTACTAGCGACATAGGTTCAGGCCAAGCGAGCTATGTCACCTCTCAATCCGGTGAAGCAGTCAAGGACAGTTTCTCTTGCCAATCTGTGCAGTTCGTCATTGTTACCGCCGTACAATGGACATAGGATTTTAAGACACAAATTCTAACACACGCTCAGGCCCAGGCAAAGTAACAAATTTGACACCAGACCTCGCCATTGGATGAATTCCAAGGGGATAATAGTACTAAACTAAGTAAATTAGTCACTATTGGTTGTGTTCTATGAATGTTTATCAGAATACGGATTTAACAGTTAATATTTGACTTGTTGGCACTCTAAATATTTGAACTTCTCGTGAGAAGTGATCACGGCTGCGTGAATAGCTGCCAGATAGTCATTATGACAACCTCGCTGCGTTAACTGCCTTAAACAGCTAAGGGTAATGACACCGCTGATGCGTTTAATTTGCATGTACGCCACATTCGAGCGGGATACAAGCGGATACAGCATCGGTTTATTGGAATACAATAATTTGTGATTCTGTTCCTTGTTTTAATTGGATTAATAGCAAGAGTAAGTATAGGGAATAATATATATATATATATATATATATCCTGTAAAGCGATAACTTGTTACTTCTTTTTTCAGCAATCAAAACTTGATAATAAAATAATCAAGTCCAGCCTTTACGTAAAGGGATGTTAAACGCCTTAATCCCCACGTGAAAATGACTGCTATTAGTGAGCGAAACGTCGGAATAAGAATTAAGATTAAAACGCGATAAAATCCGTATAGTAGAATTATTCAATTATCAGTCCATGTTTCTTTTTTTTTACTAACATTCTTGTTAACCATTCCAACTAAGCTTATGCTTTTGGCAGGAGATGGTTCACGTCAATAGTCGAATGGTGGATTCGAGCCCACGACCTTACGATCCGCAGACCGCGCCCTAAACCAATAGGCTACTGACGCTTCCTGTTATTATTGTTTTTTATTATTTATAGATATAAAAATATAACTTTAAATATCACAGTAAGACCCTGCCACGGACTGGAACCACTACGATGTCTATTTCTACCTTATATTTCTTATATTTTTGACTGTATCGACAGGGGAAATAATTAACCATGGCCGCTAAGAAACACGAATATAAGATAATTTATAATAAGAACTTCACATAACAATGATACTGCAACAGATTCACGACGAATAGGTCAGCACGATTGGTGATGTACCACGACTTCGCAGAATACCAACGTTAAGTGGAGGTATGTTATACTGTTGTTTTTCTCCCGGTGAGCGAAAAACTTTACAATAGGTTGTCAAAGCACCTGCAATCCTTTTAATAGGTATATTTGGAGGGATCCCCTAACATCATAACCCAACTGCTGTGCAGGCTTTTCCAAAAAACAAATGCCTTATCGACAGAATTTTTCGAAAATTCATCCTGACACCGAATTTGCATGTAAAATTACAAAGCGATCATATACAGAGCAATTATTGGCCATTATTCAAATTGCACTCGAACAAAAGAGCGGATGCGATATTTCCATCTGATCGATTCGCTGGCGTTTGGGTGAGAAAGTAACGCATGGACGCGTCCAGAACGAATGTGGCGTATTTCTCAATTGTTCCAGGAAAGCTAGTTTCTAGCTGCACCGCTTTTGTAGCTTGTTGAGCGCGTAACGGGCGGCAACGGTTTTTGCACAACTAGGCCCCAGATTAACATCGTTGAATTTGTTGTTGATTTTTCTATTATCTGTCATTATTCTGGGATAAAAATTGAGACACTAATACTTAGTGAAGAATCGCTACATGGAATAACGTCGATCTTATTCTATAATCGATTACACCTACTCTATCCATATCGACAAAAGGTCCCGAATATAAATATTTAAAGCCCATATAAATACTTTTACAATCTGTATAACGATCTCAGAAGTAATTTCCAAAAATGACTATTTCTTTTATTATGTATCTAAAGGAACTAATAAAATACCCTCAAAAAGTAAACAATTATTGTTTGTATATAATTGAATGTAATTTTTAAATTCTTTTACTATATTTCCTAACCTCAAAACAAATGCATGAATCATATACCATACTTATAAGTTAGTAATACCAACATACAAAATATTGTTTTATATATCTTGTACTAATTTATTTTATAAATACTTTACTTTCAAAGTAAAGTTAAAATATAAGTACACTTTGATATTATCTTATTGAATCTTAGTAATCAACTGTTTTAAATAAGTTACCTGTTATAACCGCCAAGAAGACCGCTAAGGCCGCCACACCTGTCGCTCTTACTCGCGTGGACCTCATATTGTCTCTTTTCAACGCGATACTAGTTTATAAAGTTCTCATAAACAAGAAAAACAACTGAAAATTCAAACCGAGTCTTCAACGGCCCTTGTCTTTTGTTTTAAAAGAATAAACTACTACACTTGCGATTTGTCACACCTACGCGAACTGTTGTATTGTTTATTAAAGATTAAGTAGATTCACAAATTACACAACTGTTTTTAACATTCTGAAATTATTGAAAATAAAGTTTTTCCTAGTTGTACACTTAAGTTCATCGTGATGCTTTACAGTGGATGAGAGAAACAAAATAGACGAAAGGGAAAAACTTGTTTCGTATTGTAAATTCTGTAGAGACGGCAGAGATGCGTACGTCCGTCCTATTCGAGCGCGAGGCCGAACTGTCGCTACATGAGCGACACGGCGCTGAGACGAACAAGTGCGGAACTACAGGCGTCCCTTGGCCATGGAACATGGATTCGAAATTTACGGCAAATTGGAACGTTAATTTCAAAACAAGAACATGAACTTTAGTTGTTACTTATAATATATTATTTAACATTCATTCAAAAATATTACGCCTTAAATTCTCGTAACTTACAAAAATAATGAAATATTGTAATGAGAAAAGCCCTTCGAGCTTCGAGTAACTTTAAGCCGAATTGATACCACTAAAATTGATGCCTCCTGACAAACCTGTCTCAAATTTCTATTAGATTTTATGTTCTCACCGCGTTTTGTGAACAATGCTTATTTATAAGCAATCAATTTGCCCATCGAGTTTTTCATAACAGATACAAAACGTAATTAGGCCTTTCAAATTCAAAATATGAGTGTCCAAATTTCGATTTTTTTCTTGTTACAATCAGATCAGAATATCTGAACTAATGGGTTATTTTTACCTATTATTAGCCACCCTTTTCCCCCTTCTAGACTTCCAACACCCAATTACTTTGTACAATAAAGATTAAATACGAATTAAAAAATTATCGCAGGTTCCCAATAACCACTTGTAAATTAACTTATTACATTGTACTTAATTAAATAGCAATGTTTTAATTTAAATTGCTAATTATTGTAAAGTATAACGATTGAAGCATAAAATGACGAATTAATGATAATGAAGTTAATGATAATTACCTTTTATTCATTATATACCGAATAGGCGAGTCAATCTTTTAAATTGTATAACTATATGACAGTTTGCATATAACATGCCATCACAAATTTTAAACATTGCGTTTGTGATCAAGAAGGCTCGGCACCGATTCACAACATATTACAAGTATTAAAAAACATTAACAAAAAGACTCTAAATGCTTACGGAATATTAGAAGATAGGTTGACGGCGTGGAAATATTATATAATTGATATCTTATTTGTCATGTAAGTGTAATGTATTATAAACAACAAAAAATAAACACGCAATTGTACAATCAATAAATTGTATTAATAGTCAATGAGCTCCCCTTACAAAAAGTTTCTGCCACGGAGAAAGTTATTGAACGATACGTAAAGTGAACAGACATACTCGTAAATCTGCCGAAAAACACTTGCATCGATCGATACGATATGAAACCTACAAAAATTGACCCAAATCTTATTAGGGTCACCACTGTTAGCTTCATTAAAGTTAACATTTTGTACGGCGTGGTTGGCACTACCGGCTTATTACCATGTACCTACCAAATACAACTTGGCTTTCAAGATCTTTTTGCTGTAGTGGAATAGACAAAGTTAAAAAAACAGTATCTTAACTTTTATACATCTTAAAGTTTATAAATATGTCTTATTTATTTATAACTATTTATATAAATAACAGCGTAACATATATATAATATTAAAACCAATTCTAGTTATCTATTCATTCAGATCTTATTATTTATATTTTACAAGACCAACGAAAGATAGATTAAACCAGTGATTTCCAAAGTGGTCTATAACGACCCCTAGGAGTCTATGACAACCTGCAAGGGGTCTACGTCAGCGAAAAAAAATTTGGGGTCCATGAAATGAATATGGGGGTCCACGATAGTGGATCTCAACACACTACACTGATTTGACTATTTACCTATTTCTCACTAAAAATATTGACTTATTGCTCATTTTACGTATTACTTAATGTTACGTATATTTAACATAACAGATACAAAATTTTATTTTGACCAGTTTTAATTTGTTGTGAACATCCTCAAAACCCGAACGAAGCGATTTGCTTCGTCTTTCATTCTTCGTACAGCAAAGGACTGGAATAGTTTGCCCGCGTCTGTCTTTCCTTCCGATTACAACGTGGGTATTTTCAAGAGTAGAGTGAATAGGCATTTACTAAGCTAGTGCGCCTTACCATCCAGGACTGCATTTCCACTTAACATCAGGTGGGATCGTAGTCAAGCACTTGCTTAGAAATTATAAGAAAAAGAAAAAAATTTGGGGTCCATGAAATGAATATGGGGTCCACGATAGTGGATCTCAACACACTACACTGATTTGACTATTTACCTATTTCTCACTAAAAATATTGACTTATTGCTCATTTTACGTATTACTTAATGTTACGTATATTTAACATAACAGATATAAAATTTTATTTTCAGTAGTTTTAATTTAAATTCAATTAATAAATGTATAAATTAACATGTGTTTTTTCTTAAAGTTTTAACACTAAACTTCACTACAGTTAGAAATTTACAGGAAATCGGGTCTACGACACAAAAAAGTTTGAGGAACTCTGGGTTAAACAATTTGTGAGCGAATTTGTTAAATTTAATGTATTTTTAATCTTTAACAAATGAAGTCGCCCGGAGGCCGAGACGGACGACGCGGTTACCATTGCCTGTTAGTCCTTACGCTAAGTAATCTATACAAATAAATAAAATGGGAGTGTCTGTTTGTAATATTAAAATAACTGCTTTTTACCAAAATATTTTTTTTTACAATTTTGTGTCCGCTTGTTCCAGCTTATCTCTGAAACGGCTTGGCCGATTTTGACGGGACTTTTACTGGCAGATAGCTTATGTAATAATAAATAAGGTAATAATACTTTTTAGAAGAATTTAAATAAATGGTTTAGTCACGGATAACACCGCGAGGCGCAACTAGTTCATAAAAGAAGTTCTTCTTATTCCGGTGAAGTTGCCTGCGGACTAACAACGAACAATCAGATATGGGTAGACTAATGTAATAATATCTTTTGTCTTTTTTTATAAATTCTCTGTTAATATATATAATCCATTTTAGATTACCTAATTGAATCATTCCTTTATATTTTCTCGGTCCCGTTTTCTTTGTAGAGAGCGCACATGAAGTTACAATTACATTTCAATGCTTTTTATATTTTCGATTTTCGTAAATTGCGATCGGCATAAAGAACAATGCTAGGGGTTGCTCGGATAAATGAATTGAAAGGGGATCGGGACAGGCCCTTGTTTTGACTGCGCAAATAGAATTAAAAATGTACACCCCATATTCCAATAATCGCTCTATTAGGCAATTGCGGGCCTCTGACTGCCAGACTGGAATGTCGAAGGCGGATGACGAAATGAAATTATTTTACAAATGAACATTACATTGGACAATATGAAACATTAATTTATTTGCAGTAATAAGTTGAAATAAGTCGAGTCGTGGTAGCTCAGATTCCAGCACGGCACCAATAAATTTGTTGTTACAATTTAATGTGTGGAGGAAAACGCCGTGAGGAAACCTACATGACACCTAGAATGTTTTTCTAAGACATGTGAAGTCTGGCAATCCGCACGAGGACCGCGTGGCGGTCTATGCCCTCTCTTCACTCTCTTTACAGAGAATGCCTGTACCTAGCAGTGGGACATATAATATATATAAAGGCTGTTACTTTAACTTTTAATAAGTTGAATTAAATGAACTGCTTGTGTTCTATTATATTTTTGAGTTCAAAAAGAGGAGGTAGTTTTCAAATTGGTTCATTTGATTTGAATTTGGTTTTTGTTTTTAGTCATAGTTGACTACCTCTATGCTTTAGCTTATCTATTCATATAATACAATCGTTATTGAACTGATAATATAAAATAAATAATTTCTTAAACTACTTTTCGTATTAATGACGAGTCTTAGAAAGTAGTTGTCTAGATTTATCTCACTTCGGCACAGGCCTCTTTAAACAGAATGTCAAAGCAAGCAGCATGCGATCCAAGTACGCATTGCAGTAGACTTTACTAGAGTTCGAAAAATACCCAGCTCGTGGCAAAATTAACAATTAAAATTGCAATTAATAATTTCATTGATGGTAACACCAGGTAGCGTTCGTTACGCATATTATGACGTATCTACTAGGGATGTCGAGAATGCAATAAATTATCAATATATATCGAATCTATATTTGTTTTGAAAATATCAAAATAGTAATTTGTTATTTGACAGGGTATATCCGTGCTCTACATTTTTTGCTTAATCTATTTATCAATATACATTACTAGATAATAAAACAAATCAGTAGACATCATTTTTAATAAGTCAAGAACAACCATTAAAAAATTTACCGTAAAAATGTGTATGGGCCTAAAAAAATATCGATTTTATACCTTTTCGATACTTGGAATTTTATATCGATACACCGATATATTGAAATATTAAATATCGCTCAAAAAAATCGATACGTTGCAAAAATAATATATCGATATTTTTTCATTAAGCCTAGTATCTACTAGGCGTTATCGCCCGCAATTTAAATATCGGACTTCGGGATGGCTACATGTTATGTTTTGTAAAGTAAAATAGTAGAAGACATATCACAAAAGAAGCTTATTCCCGGAGTGGGACTATGGCACGTGCGTAGTATGTATTGGAGGGCTGGAACGGGAGTTTGCCACTGAAGCAGAAATAATTAAAATGGCGACTGTAATGTACTAAAAACTAATAACAGTCATAATGAGAAAAGAACCGCTGTTTTTTAAATCTTAAGTTAAGAACCGTTCAGAAACTCTCACAAAAGAAAAAAAAACACCAATTAGGTGTTAACAAAATGCTATAAAGTTCTAACTTCAGTCCGTTAGCGATTTGCATAAACCAGAGTGTAAGCGAAGTGTCGGCGTAGGCTTCGTTTCCCCACTCAGTCGATTTCCGTCGACAGGCTTACTTATCGCGAAATAAAACCTTCGCGATGTCTGTTTATTTTTATTCAGCCAGTCACTTGAGTTTGTGGATAACGCCGTTGTGAAATGTATGAAATTACATTTATTTTTATTCAGCCGACTGTTTAATAATGGAACGTTTTAGCTTAGCGGCGGTTAACTTTTTTAGACAGTACAATTGTTTTATTTATACTTTTATTTTATTTTTATTTATGTCTAGAACTTGATTTACAAATCAGTAAAGAAAATGGACACTTCTACTGGCAATATAAAGTGCTTGGTGATTCCACTTCCACCGGAAGGATCTTGTAATAGACTAACGATTAAAACCTTAACGACGTTTGCGATTTGATCAGGGTGTTTGTAAATTAACTAAATGTTATACAATTTGGCGACTTTAAGTAAGTCGTGTCCGCGATGACATATTGTGTCTATGTAAAATAATTGAAAGACTGTCGCATATCAAGAAGTCTATGGCATACAACCTCATTAGGAGAAACTTAAGAGGAGACAAGAATGAAGGCTTGAAGTGGCTGTTATGACCATAACTCTACCAGTAACAGACTGAGAAACTCCTTGAATATTACGAGTAAAACAAAATCCAAATTCAAATCGAATCAAACGTTAAATACTATTACGTGTAGATGCCCTTTTTGTATTTCCGAATTATCCTAGGAATATTACGAAATAAAACTTAATCAGAACGTAACCAAACTTTCATGAAATTACTCTTAAAGTACATCTTTCCAATAAAAAATGAATCATCAATCGTTGGCGTAATATTGAGTTATTTGTCCATTTGTGGTGCACACACTTGATACAAATTTAAGATATATATGGTTTTCTCCACGGAAAGCACCAGCTTTCAAATAAAAAGAATCATCCAAATCGTAAACATAAAAAAAATACGAATTGAGAACCTGAGAGAAGACAGAAATAAGGATAATTAAAAGAATATGTGGTGCTATTTCGTTTAGTAGCCAATTTTAAATTAAGGCATGGCTCTATTAATAGTTAAAAACATTTCGATGCGGCTTTTATGTTGATGGAATTTTGCTGGCTTTTAAAGAAATTTTTAAAGAACCTGCGATATATTATTCTGTGTAGACATGTTTTGCATAAAATATAAATAGCGAAAACAAATTTCTTGTTCCAGATTTCATGACTGTCCGATATATGTCGTCGTAATCGTCAGGAAAATGCGGCAGTCTCTCAGGGTTGCTTAGGTTAGGACAAGATTGAATTGATTCTGCGTGGAACACGGAGAGACGCATCCTGGTCCAGCAGATCGGGCAAGACTTCTTCCCGCCGGCGGCAGTAGCGGCTGCGTTGGCCTTCCTCCAGAAGGCGGGGTATCTTTTTGAAGATTTCCTCCCCGTTAACAAAAAAAAAGGACAAGATTGAAAAAAATTGAAAAAAAATTCATATTTACAAAATTTATGAGTAACATAAAAAGCAGGTTTTTGTGTTACCTGTAAATATGACAGGTATACGTTTACATTCTCACTAGATTAAGAACTGATCAACCTTGTAGAAAACTCAGTATAAGCATGTATTAAAATTAATTTAGTAAAAATTATTTCTGTCTACCCACGATATCTCATATCGTTAGAACGATGCGGGTAGGATGTTACAAAATTCTAAATAAAGCAATATGCCGCGCTGACCGTGCGTGTGATTCAGGGAAAGCGAAATTATAAGCTTCCTTGGGTTTTAATAACGATGTCCATGAAAGATTTATAATATTTGTTGGAGAGATTTTATAAATTAATTTTAATAATTTATTAATATAAGAGTATTGACAATATAAGGATTCTTTCGACTTTATGATCTTTACTTCTCTTGCTGTGGAGGCTTCGCACCTTCAGACAAGAGTTGATCACGTAACATTCGAGAGACAAATTCACTTGATATTTTAAAACAATAAGTATTTATTAGTTCATTTATTTCCGTATTCTTTTCTTTAATTTAAATTTTGTTGAAAGTGTTTTTGTTTTTAAAGTGTTGCACGTTAAAATAATAATGATAATAATTTGCGGATAATGTAGTTGGTATTGCAGTTACATAATTTAATTCTATTATGCCTTACATAATTTCATTTGTGCTATTGTTTATTGTCCCAAATAAAGAGAAAAAAATTAGCTCCATAGACAACAAAGTAAATTTATTATATATATTATTTGTACAATGTAAGTTTAAATAATTATAATATATTTACTGCTAATATAGAGTTCAATAATTGTTCTATATTATAATCAATTGTAGCTCCTATTTGTAAATTATTTATTGCCCCGCTATTTATTTATTTATATATTTACCTCTCCAGTCCTCCAGGGTTGTCTAGAACAGATCACTTACAGCGACAACGCCAACTTTGCCCAGATTTTTTTTACAGTATTTTTTTCACATTATTATTAACATTCTTGTTTACTATTCCAAACAAGCTTAGGCTTGTGTCAGGAGATGGTTCACGTCAATAGTCGAAAGGTGGATTTGAAACCACGACCTTACGATTCTCAGACTGTACCCTAAACCATAAGGCTATTGACGCTTCAGACTAAATTTAGGTTAGTTTTTACACAAATTAATTATACAAATATGTGTAATGTCGGGAATCAAGTGTAATTTCTATACATCTTAATGTAATCAACTTTTGATTTTGTTCAGTTAGTTATAGATCACAGTCTATAAGAGAAAAGAAAATCATTACAATTGACACAGCAATAAAACTATACGCAACTGAAATACAGAATTGGTAACGGTCGGTTTCAGTCTGTTGCGAAATGTCCCCGTTATCACGAAATATTCGAAAACCATCATAGGAAGAATGATAGAATAAAGTTACAATTCGCTTGAGACACTCTTGACTCAATAATCGGGACAAAAATCCAGAATCGATACCCTTTTAAGTAGAAGCTAGTGACGTAAGGAGAAATCCACAGAAACCATTCGTGAGTGTTTCGCATAATTCAATCAAAGGAACATATAGTGATGGGAAACCTAACAAAATTGAATCCTCCTGAAGATTCCCAGATCGTGTTCTTATTATTGAAGACAAAGACCCAAAATGTTTCGTCGTGGTCTCCGCAGACTGTGGTATATTCGCCACGAACCGGACAACTTAAAGGTATGCTCAGGTAAAAAGATAGACCTTAAATGTAACCCCTCACCGGGGGGACCCTTGTGTCGAGTTACTAGCAATAGAGGTTCAGGCTAAGCGACCTAAGAGCTATGCCACCTCTCAATCCGGTGAAGCAGTCAAGGCCAGCTTCTCTGGCCAATCTGTGTAGTTCGTCATTAAAAAAAAAAAGTACTAAAATGTATGTATAAAGGTGGACTTCATGCTATTTAGATTACGTTTTCAACCTAACCTTTGGTAATCCTATAAATTAATTATCTTATTACTAAATAGAATGATATTAGACATGTTTGATAATCTGAGAGAGATTTTGATATTTTAGCTTTTGATTTTCAACCGACTTCAAAAACAGGTTCTCAATTCGTCAAAATAAAAACACACACACACACATGTAGTTTTTTCTTATTTTGTTTGTTACTGATAACTTTCGACTGGGTGAATCCGATAACGATGATTCATTTTTAATTAGAAAGGATGTACTTCAAGGGTAGTTTGATGAGAGTTTGGTTAGGTTCTGATTGGTTCTACTTCGTAATATTTCTACTAGAATTCGGAAATAAAAAGATGGGCGTCCACGCGTAATAACGTTTAGCGGTTGATTCGATTTGAAGTCGGTTTTTGTTTTTACTTTTAAATTTACTTGTTGGAATCGCTATTAATGTGTAATGCAAAGGATATCGATACATCTCAGCACACTAGTATCGATATCCTGTTTACACACACATTAACAAGTAATTTATACAACCGTCGACCTCGTTTAAAGCGAGCTGTACGTCGACGCCGAGGGATGGATTTTAGCGCCCCATCCGATGTCCCGACGGATTAGTGACGCTACGTTGGCCCCTGAAATCACCGATATCGTTAAGGTGAGGCGGGTAGGATATTACAAAATTCTAAATAAAGCAATATGCGGCGCTGACCGTGCGTGTGATTCAGGGAAAGCGAAATTATAAGCTTGCATGGGTTTTGATAACGATGGCTCTCAACGCTTATAACGTTTGTGGAAGTTTTAAATTTATTTATAAAAAAAAACTTTTTAAATTCATAAATGGCAATGATTACATTAGAAGCTTAGTATTGCACTAGCTTTTAACGATCTGTCGCCCTGTATCTTTAACGGCTTGTATCAATGGGTTTTCCTTTTTCGAATATTTATGTAAAAATAATCATATTTTTTTTCACGAACTACACAGATTGGTCAGAGAAACTGGCCTTGACTGTTTCAAAGGATTGAGAGACGGCATAGCTTAGGTCGCTTAGCCAGAACCTCTAAAATTATCAATTGCAAAAGTTTGTGACCGTCGTTTGTCGATGGGCAAACACAACACCTGATAAGCTTAGTGCTAAACGCTAATACCGAATGCTATCTCTGTGCCAGTAATTCTGTCACCAGATTGGTGTAGATAGATAAAATAAGTACTAATTTAAGAAAAAACTAAACTTTGCGAGATGTGGTCAAGAGCGGCTCTATCGGTATCCTATAAGTAATAACAAGAATTGTTTATCATATTGTGTAGATGTCTAATATCCATAATTAAGGTACAAAATTTGACAACGAATCTCGGCTTTCTCTTGACCAATAACGCTGCATGACTGCGTTACATTCGACGCGAAATTGTCTATATTGTTTAATTTAGACCCAATAATTTTGGGTACGTGTTTTTGACTAATTTTATATGTAAGAATCCAAAAAAGTTGTAAATATTAATGGGCGATTCTCTTAATCTCAGATCCGCTGAATGATCGTTTATAAAAAAAATCCCTCGTGATATAAAAAAAATCGGAGTAAACGTTCCTCCAATCGGCTTTGCTTGCGAAAGTTTTAAAGCGAACAATTTGATATTTATTATAGATCAGGCGAATGACGTCAATCGTTGGACATTCAATTGCGTCGCAAGGCTAATATTTGTCACACATTAGTGAATGAGTGAATGTTTATATTGAAATCTTAATAATATTTATTTATTTTTATTTTTATTTACTTTTATTAAAATAATATGTAGCGTATATTATATGACGCGTCCTGCTCTTTTTTGACTGTCACGTCTTTTTTAAACTTTTTTACGACAGAGGTAACAAAATTCATGATGTGACGAATTTTGTTACGAATGTGAAAGTTATAGTATACGTATATACGTAAGAATCCGAAAGCTCGTGGGTACCGTCCATCTGTCACCCTACCAGAATCCAGAATTAGCCAGGCAATAAGCTAATAGCGAATGCTAGCTAAGGATAGAATGAATCTAAGGTGTGTCAGGATCGTACTACGTGAAACTCCGCGATCTCTGCTTACCTCTATGGGTGACGGGCGTGAGAGTTTATGTTTGTAGGAAGAGAATAGGCATTGGCAAGTTCAGTCGTGAACCGATACATTGGAAGTTCCTGTCTAAAAGAGCTCCGATTAAAAACAAACTTTATAATAATATATGCTACTTAAGTTAATAAGCTAATATATGCTACTTAAGTTATTGTAATAATAAAAAAGGGACAAAAAGACATAGTAATTGCTCGCTCGCACTTCACTTATTTAATTAGATCCTCTATATACTCGTAAGAGGGATCACCATCAACCCGGCTAAGAGCGCAGCCATGTACTTCACGAGGCGTCTTCAGTCTCCACCTCGTTGCGTCCAACTTCTAGGTACCCCTATTCCATGGGTTACAGAAACCAAATACCTTGGTGTCGTATTAGATCCCAAACTCAACTTCGGCCCTCACGTAGATCAAGTTAGGAACCGGGCGGCCTACGTTATGGGTCGCCTATAACACCTCATTAATAAGAAAAGTAAAATGTCCCTTCGTAATAAGGTGACACTTAACAAAGCAGTTATTCGTCCCGTTATGACGTACGCGAACCCGGTCTTCGCGCATGTCGCCCATAAACATATCCATAGGTTACAAGTAATTAAGAATCGTTTTCTGAGACGAGCTACGGGTGCGCCGTGGTTCGTACGTAATCGCGAGCTCCACGTTGCCACAGGGTTACCGACAATAGTCCAATTCTTTAAGCAGACATCTCGACGGTTTTTTGAGACTGCCACCAAACATTCTAACAACTTCTTGTAAGTGCGGCCACTTATAAGCCTTCCTATAGTAAATTCCGTCGCGTCGCCCGGAGGCCGAGACACGTTCTTGACGATCCGGACGACGTGATTACCATTGCACAGGCTAGATCTTTACAAAACAACAAAGCGTCCATTCGTGACCGTCGGAGGTTGCGAATAATCCTCGCGCGTTACCGCTATTTTATGGGCAGGCCCCACCCTTAGATGTTAGGAGCGTTGCTGGAGTTTCTTCGGCCACTTCTTCTCCCAGCGCCAACGCTTCCCGAAGTGGCACTCAAAGTTAGTTTAGCTTTTGAATGTCTCTTAGATTATCCGTGAAATAGCAACCGACCGAGTCGTGGTTCGGCCCTCTCGGGCGCCCTCGGATCGGCATGCTTACGCGTAACATAGTAACCGTCCAAGCCGAGGTTACCCCTCACCGGGGGGACCCTTGTGTCGAGTTACTAGCAATAGAGGTTCAGGCTAAGCGACCTAAGAGCTATGCCACCTCTCAATCCGGTGAAGCAGTCAAGGCCAGCTTCTCTGGCCAATCTGTGTAGTTCGTCAATAAAAAAAAATCGCAATAAAAATAACATAAATCCTAATGATATTTTTTATATTTACGTACATCCTAAAACCAATTGGTATAAGTCGACTAAAATTCGAAACCTTCGAAGGTGATGACGCGGAAGGAGACCTTACAGCGGGTAAGGGAGAGCGCGATACGACTTCTAAACTTAATTGACTACGGAAAGGAATTCCGGCTTTAAATGTTCCCTACGAAGAAGCCGCAAGCGGGTAAAGGGCCCGGGACATTGGGAGACAGCATTAGCGAGTTCTACGTTATGACTTGGAAAATGCGACACTTCTTACCCTAAAAGGGAGCTCTGTATTTATGACGTGCGTTTGATTTATTACCTTACAACCCTCGTGTACGTTTTGTTGTTTCTTTGTGGCGAGATGAGGGCGTCGCACTCCCGAATTGAATTGACGTGAGAGACAACACTGTCTGAAGACGTCTGTAGGCTAGCGAATTGACTATGCAATAATAACAAAAGGCGAAACGGCATATTAAGTTCTTATTAAATTATAGGTCATTTTTTAAAGTAATGCTGACAATATATTTTTACACAAATATTACTAACATTCTTATTAGCCATTACCTAACCTTTTTTTTTTTTGTTCACGGGGAGGAAATCTTCAGAAAGATACCCCGCCTTCTGGGGAAGGCGGCGGTTATGTGGGGTTCTTACCTACTAAAACCTCCCCGGTGGCCCTTTCCTCGGTGCATGACGAGGGCTCCGGGATCGCCAGTGGAACGCACCGGAGCCCCTCTGCACTGTGCTCAAGGAGAGCACGTCCCGGGGGAGGTTATCCCTCCCCTGTGCCCTCGCAGCGCAAGGCGACACGGGCCAGCCGATGTCGCCTTCTTCCCCGGTCCACTTTGGTGGACGACTCAGGCCCCCACCCTTGTCGCCCAGTGAACCCGAAGCCCCTTTTAGTCGCCTTCTACGACAGGCAGGGGATACCGTAGTCTTATTCTTGAGAGCCCAGAACTACAGGGCTGAGCCATTACCTAACCTAAGCTAAAGTTTTAGGGTGTTTTAAACCTAAATCATTGGGCTATATTGACTCTTTTAAGTTACACTTCTTATAGCGAGTTTAACAGATTAGATTGTATTATTTTCATTGAGTGCCGAAATTCAGCGCGCGGATGGTATACCTAGTTTATTTTTAAATAGCAGTGCGTCATTACAATGCAACATCACTTTTTTTTATCACGAATTACACAGATTGGCCAGAGAAGCTGACCTTGACTCATTGAGAGGCGGCATGGCTCATAGGTCGCTTAGCCCGAACCTCTATTGTAAGTAATTTGACACAAGGGTCCTCCCGGTGAGAGTAACCTCGACTTGAACGTTCACTATGCTACGCGTAAGCATTCTGATCCGAAGGCGCCCGAGAAGGCCGAACCACGTTGGTCGTTTGCTTTTTCACGGATAATTCATCACCTTCAAATGACTATGCGAGTCTCTCTCTTTCTCTACCTTGATATTGGCCCCACGCGGTGCTGGAGTCGGCTTTCTAGATTTTCGCTTTCCACTGTCCCCGACATCACCTTGAAAATTTTGCACTTTGCAAAATTAAATAGTCATAAGTTGATTAGTTATCGTCCACCAAAGCTACTACTAAAATACTAAAGTACTAATATCGATATTAAAAAAATGGGAGTTGGTGGTATAAGGGTCAAATATTGGAATTGTTTATATTTTTAATGTCAAATCATAAAAATAAAAGTAATAAATTTTATACATTTTTTTTATGTGGATCACCCTTATCGCTTAGGGATATGAAAAATAGATAGCAGCCGATTTTCAGAGCTACTGTGTATGCAAATTTCATAAAATTCGATCAAGACGTTTCGGAGGAGTATGGTAACTAACAATGTATTTTATTTATTAATTTATTTTTATTTATTTATAAACTCTTTATTCTTTACACTTATGAAATAAAATTAAAAAAGAAAAGAAAATACAATTAAAATACATAACAATGGGCGGCCTTATCGCTAAAAACGATCTCTTCCAGGCAACCTTTGGATGGAGAGGAATTATAAAAGAAGCGGCGGAGTTTATAAAAGTAGATATACTTAGATACTGATAATAAATATGTACATACAAACATACATACATACATATAATATAGTCTTATATATATATATATTTTGAAAAGACAAAACGTGTGTAAAAAGTATTACATATAATATATTTACATACTCGTATATATCATAACAGTATAAATGATGTTAGGTGGTATATATACGAGTATGATATAAGCTTATCCATTAATAAACGAAGCCGGAAAGTAGTATGGTAACGTCATTATTTATTAATGTCGTAGCCTCCCAAGTTAATTGATTTTTTTTGAGTGAATTGACTCAAGGAAATTGATGAGAAGGATGGGAAGTGAAGAAAGGCGACGCTGTAACTATCATTACGTGGCGATTTACGATTCCTCGTGCGTTCGCAGTCCATTATTCACATTTCATTCCGGCGTGACTACATTGAAAGCTACTGCGAGAGCGGCTACGTTGCGTAAATCATTTCGAATTACCACAGCAGCGAGTATTGCTCTTGTGGTACTAATGCTTGCTCGGTCTTCACTTCGTTCCATCACAACTACATATGGTAAACTTATACAATATTTCGCACACGTAATATATAAATTTAGCTGTTATGTCCTTTTAACTCTAACGGGGTAGACATAAATGGATATCGCTCACCTGACCGCAACAGTTTCGTCGGAATGTGAGACCGACGCCGTGGACGCTTTGGTCTGAATCTCTATGGGAGTAACTCTGAGAGTCCCAAGAGATCACCTCGGCTTTGGTGGCTACTCTATTCGCGCGTTATATCTATGGACGCCATAGACAGCCGAAGCAAGACTCGATTGCTCATACTTCGTATTCAGTCGGACTACTGCACGGAGCTTATATGAGCCTGTTTCCTTATTGTATGTCTATTAAAGTACTTAAAACAAAGGCTTTTAAAACTTCATAAAGACGTCACTGAGCTTTTCGAAGTAATTTCGTATGTCACTAGAAGTGGGCGACTTGTAAGGCCTCCAATTATATTTAATATATTAAATTTTTTAATTAAATTTAAGTATTATATTAGTTAAAAAAAAATGTTAAAGAAGATAGAGTTTAGTTTGTTTGGTTTTTTATATAAGAAGAGAGATGTAATAGTGTTGCAAAACAGTCAATAGTCATGTCATGTATGTTTTAATTTATATAAATATAAATATTTATAACAAAATAAATAAATTATTTTTATTAATATTTTAAGCAATATTCATCACTGCTTAATTGCTTGTTTAAACGAGTAGGCGCTAAAATATTAATGGCAACTGAAAAATTCATTGGTGTTGTTTAGAATGTTACGTGTGTGTTACGTGCTACTATGTTAAGTTTTAGTATTCAACAATAACCACTCTATATTATTAATAGTTTAGCCTTATCGTTAACGTGAAACGCCTTTCATTTCTTATAACACGAGCATAAATGTTAACCGTCTACATTGGTGTGAAAAGTTAATACATTTTTATGGCATTTGTCACGCGACGGTTTGCTCGATGTACCAAAGACCTACCGCAGTTTTAATAGCTATTAAATAATGAGGTCATGGCCGAAACAATCCTCAACGATCAGATATATTTATTTGTTTGACACAATTTACATAGACAATCAAATTACACAAAAAAAAGTATATTATAAAGAATTCTAGTTTTCTCTAGATCCCAGCACACAATTAATACATACTATTTCAAATTGGCAGTGAACAGTGTTCATATTATCTTAGATATAGTGATGGTTAACGGCGTAATAACTATAGTGTTAAATAGAATTTTACGTTAATTAGGTTTAACTAAATCTTTTTAAAACATTTTTACTAATATTTAGTGAATAAATACAATTGACTGTTATACAAGACTTTGGTCGATTGATTGGTAATTGAACTCAGAAATTGTAACGATAACTAGACACACAACGGGGATAAAAAACAGTAAGAAAAAATAAATCAAAAGTGGTCTAAAAAAGACCACTACAGCGGCTTCTGCTGCCGCAGAAAAGGTCGGTATGGTCAAGGGAGTACGATGGAACATTGTCCAAAGATTTAGTAGCCAACAATTTAACTCTTTATACAAGTAAAATTAAAAACCTGTTTCAAATCAAATATACGCTACCATCTACGGACGCTCTCTTTTGTGTCCAAAGTATCATAGTTACAATATGAAGTTCTGGGGTCTACATTCTCTTTCTTCTTCCAAAATCGATTTATGAATGGCAGAGTTATGAGTGCTCAAACATAAATCAAAACATCATAATTGAGAACGGGCTCTCTCCTTTTTGAAAATGGAAAATGGATCTTGTATTAATGAATAAATCTCAGTGTTCAACCGTAGAACCATAGCTCTACCCGTTCGATACTCCGGCATGCATGAAAAACGTGGCACAATAATTTTAATGTAATTATCATTCCTCGAAGAACGATTGTAAAGACTATAGTCAACATTCAAAGGCATTCTAATATATAACGTTTACAAGTAGTTCGGTTTCATAGGAACATATAAATCAGGGTATTTATTTCCATTCTTCAGTACATATGAGCGCAGTCGGCGAGTTGGAAAGCGGACTGGAATGAAGTGGGTTAGTTCAATATGGAACACGTGAACGCCTCGGTGACGATAGCTTTGCAATTAAATAGGTCGTCTATTCGCCCCCGCTACTTCAATAGCTGTTTATTATAAAGTTTTCCCTTCATCGTGTTTTTTTGTTCTATATCCTACCAGTTTGTTTTTCGTAAATTTAACACAGAAATGGCGTGGGTACTCATGGGGGTATCATCTAACTCACATTTTCATTTTCATCTTAGACGTAAGAAATAAGTGTATGTGTTTCATCAAAAAAAATTAACACTATTATTGGCATCGTATACAAACACATTACAAATAAAGAAAACACCCATTCAAAAAAAAGGAAAATTTTTAAAAAGTTGAAAAAGAAAGAACAGCGACAAATAGGATATGATGACAGATTCTCAATTCGTCTGTGCGTTTTTTTTATGTTTGTTTTCTCATAACTTTGGACTGGGTGAACCGATTTCGATGGTTTTTTATTTATATGTATAAATTCTGACAATGGTATCCATGATAATATAATTGTTAAATTTGCATTGAGTATGTGCGCCACAAATGGGCGAATAACTTAATATCACGACAACCGATTTCAATGATTTATTTTTAATGCATTTACTTTAAAAGTTTCATGAAAGTTCGGTTAGGTTCTGATTGATTCTATTTCGTAATATTCCTTTGATAACTCGGAAATACAAAGAGGACGTAACGTAACGTTTTGACGTAATTGTGTTTTACGTTTGATTCGTTTTGAAGTTGGTTTTTGTTTTTCCTTTAATATATTAAATGAATAAAGACTAACATTGTTGTTAACTATTCCAACTAAACCTAAGTTTGTGCTAGGAGATTGTCAGTTCTGTAATCCTGGGTTTACATAATTAGGCATTACTCCCTTGCCTATCGGAAAAAGCGACTGGAAGGGGTTGAGGAGTTCAGAGGCAACAAGGGTGGGGGCTGATATCGTTTTAACTTACTTTCCAAATGATTTTTATTTGCAACTCGTCCCCGCTGCGTTAGACCCGAGAAGAACACTGGTGGTCCCGCCTTAGCATTGCTAGGGTGCGGAAGGGCTCCGTTGATTTTCAGCGGTGCCCAGGACTACCCACAACAGACAATAAGATTACAATAAATATAGTACGTGTATAAATATTTATGAGATTTATGTATATTATATACAATAAAATAATAGATGAACAAATTTTCATAAATAAATATATTATTAAGTAAAAAAAAATTAAACGTATAAAGTTTAAATTATTTATTGAAATATTAAAAATATTGGCAACAACAAGCCACTGATATCACGGAGATATTATCTTTTTGTAACTATATATAATTGTACCCTGTATTTGTCGCCTGTAATTTTCATTGTAAATATGAAATCTAAAAACGCAAACTCATTTGTCCTGGGCGACTGTGAATTTAACTCTAGCTTAACAAATTTTCTACGGCGGCAATATAAAAAAGGATGATTCTTTATAAAGCGTTAGCACGATTTTCGAAACTAGGTTACGCCACATTTCGAAACAATTAACACCGTTGCAAGCGGCGAGAAAACTATGAATTTTTAATTCCTAGATATATGGTTTGTTGTTCGAATGAAAATTATAATTGAAAATTATAATTATTAATGCGGTAATCAGGACTCAAATTAGCCTTTCTCATTTTTAAATTAGGGTTAGTATTTAACAGAAAGTCATGGCTCAGTGTCCGAGTGGTTGGCTCAAGTTGCATAGTCCGCTAGATACCCCGGTGACAGCACCAATAAATTTGCTGTTGCAATTTTATGTGCTGATTTACCACGCGCTTGGCGGGGAAGGAAAACATCGTGAAAAAACCTACATGTCTAATAAAAATTTTTAAAAGGCATGTGAAGGACTGCGCCCAACAGTGGGACATATATTGTATATATAATGTCTGTTACTTTAACTTTTATGTAATAGCGTTATTGTTAGAAGCATCCCCTTCCACCATCGAACTTCAAGACGCGATGCTTTAATACATACTTATGTTTTGAATATCCCACAAAGCCGAACGAAGCAATTTACTTCGTCTTTTATTATTCGTACAGCAAAAAGACAATTTGCCCGCGTCTTTCCCTTCAATCCAATATAGAATATAGTAAATTCCTCCAATTACAATATAGAATAAACAAAGAAACAAAACAAATGCATAAAAGAGAAAAAAAAAACAACAGCACCAAAATTTACAAAACAAAAGTAACAATAACGAAGTGTGACGCAAACAAATAGGATGACTCAGCAAACTTTTATGGAATCCCATAACACTGGTTTTCAGCGCAGCCCCCGATATAGGCGTTATTTGTTGTTTTAAGTGTAGAATGAGCTACTCGTAAGCTAGAGTGGCTTGCCTTACAGGACCGCTTTTCCTTACAATGCCAGGTGGAGGAACCCGGTCCAGCACTTGCTTTGGTTGTAAAAAACTACAATTCTTTCACACAAGTACTAAGGTAAATGAAGTGATGTTCGAGTTACTTAAGTCATACAACAACTCACAGATACTCGGCAAACCTTTCTATATGTTGAACTTTATTGTTAACGGAGGGTATTCCGATAATCATTTTTCCGTTGCTGTTCTTCCACTTATTCTTCTTACACACTTCTTACACATTTTCTTCTAGCTAACCTATAGTGGCATTTTAAAATATCTTACATAGTTAAATTGTATATTTGCACACATAGGTACGTCAATATAAATATAATAAAATGCATTTACATAGTGTAAATAAATGATAATAACGACGCTGGAAAGCAAAAACGTAGTATAAGACACACATTTGGCCATTTTCACTTTTTACATCGTTGGAATCAGAAAAAAGACTTGTAACAATTAGATGAAAAATGCCGTAAAACGATTTTCTTTTAAGAAAACTCTAGGTTAATGCCGTGTTACAATTCTTATTCAACAAAAAAATATTAAATATTGTGTCCACAAACATGAAAGTTATAATTTTTTTAGTAAAAATGTTTTTCGGCTCTGGTGAACAATTTCATTATTGTGGGTTACTACGTTTTGTTTCAGCCCTGTAGTTCTGGGCTCTTAAGAATAAGACTACGGTATCCCCTGCCTGTCGTAGAAGGCGACTAAAAGGGGCCTCGGGTTCACTGGGCGACAAGGGCCTTTGTCGTCCGCCAAGATGGACCAGGAAGAAGGCGACATCGGCTGGCCCGTGTCGCCTTGCACTGCGAGGGCAGAGGGGGAGGGTAACCTCCTCCCTCGGCACGTGCTCCTTGAGCACAGTGCAGAGGGGCTCCGGTGCGTTCCTCTGGAGATCCCGGAGCTCCTTGTCATGCACCGAGGAAAGGACCACCGGGGAGGTTTTAGTGGGTAAAACCTCACATAACCGCCGCCTTCCCCAGAAGGCGGGGTATCTTTTGAAGATTTCCTCCTCGTAAACAAAAAAAACGTTTTTGTTTGCCAGCGTCGATATACACCAGTTTGTCAATTTCACTGAGTAGAAAGAATTCTGATACATGCAATTTAAAATCATTAGTTATACGAAGCAAAAAGCAGACGAATTTTGAACTTACCCTTTAGAAATCTGTCGAAAATTAATTCATTGTATTTAACCCTCATTGTAAAGTAGCAACGATTTTAATCCATACCAGCCAGTTTTTTATTACCCTTCTTATAATCTTTTCCATACGTTAGTCCCGACATCCAGTTGTCATCATGACAGTACTTTGATTTCCATTCACATGTCATTTTGGATGACAGGCGGCGACGGCAAGCACGTGGCGCGGGGTCGTGACACAAGTTACAATTGAAAAAAAGTCGATATCTAATCTCCAAAGTTAATGATGAGCTTATACTTGTTTATTTCTATTATTTCTCCTATGGCAATAATATACAATAAAAATGAGATAAGGGGGTGCTATTTTAATAAATAAATAACAAGTCTTTGTGTAAAAACATGAACCGACTTCAAATTAGTGACTAATTAAACATCAAGATTTATTATGCGTGAGCATTTGATGTTTTATATGCCCAAGTTCTAGCGCCTTCATTCCGTTTCTTCTTTCACATTCGTGCTCATTGTCGTTAAAGAGTACAAGTCTAAACTCGTCAGCTGTGTCTATTATACAGATGACTGTGACGACGCCACAGGAAGACTGATGACAAAGGCAATGGTCGCATCAAGGGAGAGGATAGTGGACTACAACCTGAAAATGGCCATGAGAAGCAGGGACACAGCGGTCGCGGAGAAGCTAATAGCAATGCAGCGGGGCGTCTGCGACACGTGAACCCAAGAAGGTGTTGGAAAAGAGCACGGACACAGGTCTGTGGTTGCAATCTAACAATTAAAAAAAAGTCTAAACTCGTATGATTCATACGGCTGAGGGTTGCATAACTACAAGTCTTGGATTGTCACACGGATATCCCATTCAGTAATTAATATTCTTGTATTCGATATTTAAAACTTTCTTGATTATCTTCGGAGCTCAAAGTCCTAATGCAAACAAAATTAAAATGGAACCTAACCGAGTTGGTAGATATAGGTATAGCGTCCCTCACTCGCATGGGCATTCTAAAAAAATTGTTTCTTTCCGTTACTACTAGATAATACTTTTCTTAATTTTGCTAATGACCGATAGAGACAATTTAAAATAAGCAAATATACATTTACATTTTTTTATATTGTCTTGTCCACGATCCCAACTGATATCGGAAATGCAGTCCTGAATGGTTAAGCTAGCTTAGTAAATGCTTCAGCCCTGTAGTTCTGGGCTCTCAAGAATATGACTACGGTATCCCCTGCCTGTCGCACAAGGCGACTAAAAGAGGCCTCGGGTTCACTGGGCGACAAGGGTGGGGCCTGAGTCATCCACCAAATTTGACCCGGGAAGAAGGCGACATCGGCTGGCCCGTGTCGCCTTGCACTGCGAGGGCAGAGGGGGAGGGAGTAACCTTCTCCCCGGGACGTGCTCTCGTTGAGCACAGTGCTGAGGGGCTCCGGTGCGTTCCACTGGAAATCCCGGAGCCCCTCGTCATGCACCGAGGAAAGGGCCACCGGGGAGGTTTTAGTGGGTAAGATCCCCACATAATCGCCGCCTTCCCCCCAGAAGGCGGGGTATCTTTTGGAAGATTTCCTCCCCGTAAACAAAAAAAAAGCCTAGTAAATGCTTATTTACTGTACTCTAGAATATGCGGCGAAGGGAAAGATTTATATGTGTGTTAAAACATCAAACACAAACACAGTTATACTTTGATTATACAGATAAATCATTAAATTCAGATTACAGAAAAATTAATAATGCATCGATTAAACAAAAGAGAGTCGTTATTCGTGTCTTCTTATTTTTAAAGTCACGCCCGAATATCAGCCAGGACACGACTTCTACCGCTGCGTACAAATAATGAAGGTGCATGTAGCCGTGCGTAACATGTATTTAGTTTTAAGTTGGTTCTATTTTAAATTGATATATGTACCCAATTATTTAAAAGCATGTCGTATAAATAATAGTAATAACACCTACATATTGTTGTACCCACAAAAACGAAATGGATTTCATTTGACCCCGAATTCAATAGATTCCCCTAATCGATTCAGTACAATGGCAGTTTAAATCGGACGCTAAACACGTGTCAAACGCCGTGACATCGCTTTTAGCGTATAAACGAGACTCGAAATAATATAATAGTATGACAAGAGAAGATGAAAGGGGAGCACAACATAGTCGCGTTTGTATGCGATAAGCGCGACGAATTCGCACACCCTGTAGTTGTCATTCCGGGGGCTAGATGTCCGCTGGAGTGAAAAATATAATTAAACGCATCAAGTTTTACTGTAGCGTGAAATATTGAAACATTGTTGAACTCTCGTTAGTGTCACTCCTCTCGTTTCGCGTTTTAACGTGCAATTCGTGACGATGCGACATAAATACGTCGCAGTGGAAAGATATGGCAGCTCAGCGAACTGAGTGGCGGAACCTCATAAGGGAAAGGGTGTACGCTTTTGAGCAGAAGCGTAAGTCTGAATTAGACGACAAGCGTGACACCCTGAAGGCCCGACCACGAGCTGCCATATCCTACAACATCAATAACGGTGTGCTTACGTGCTCCCAATGCGGGCGCACTTTCACAAGGAAGAGTGGTTATGCGAGCCACATGAGGGCACACTCAAGAGCCGCGTGACCTGGCTCATGACATGACAGTCCCGAAGCGTCGCCGTAGCCGAAATCGGCAGGACATCATCATCATCATCATCATCAACGTGCAATTCGTTTGATTTCTTTCATTTACTATTTATATTCCGATATCCCATAGCTGAGCAATTTTAATTATATACATTTATGTATAACATTTTTTTAAGGATTAATATCTGTAATTAATATTTCAAGCTTTATAAAATAATTAGAGATTAGAACAAAAGTTTGTTCCAAAGCACGATAAATGTGTTTTTAACAGACTAATCAACAAATACATTCACGAATTTTTTTAAAAACAAAAACCGTCTTCAAATCAGATCAAACGTTAAAAGTTATTACGCGCGGACGATCTATTTGTATTTATGGTCATTGGAATATTACAAAATAGAATAAATCAGAACCTGACCTAATTCTCATCAAACTATTCTTGAAGTACATCCATTACAATAAAAAAAATAATCATCGTATTTGCTTGGCATGATACTGAGTTTTTCGCACATTTGTGGCACACATACTTGATGCAAATTTAAGACTTTTATGGTTTTCTCATGGATACCATCAGTGGTCAGAATTGGACCAAATTTAAATGGGACCACACGAAAAGCATTCACTTTTAAACTAAATAGAATCAAATCAAATCAATCAATCAAAATCGGTTTACCCACATAAAAAAAATACAGACCAGTTGAGAACCTCCACTTTTTCGTCGGTTGAAAACAGTATATGTCTTTTAAAATCATCTCCTCGTGATTTTTTGTTTTAGAGTGTTAGACAATGGCATCGCTATTAGCTTTGCACCGTGCTATTTTAGGCCCTATATGTGATAAAAGGTGGGCTTATCATTAGTCCCGTACAAAAATATGTCAAATGATTATTTTGTAATTACGAACCCAATAACTGAATCAGAACAATTCAATGCCATTGGAATATCCGCCAGCTAGGCCAGACTCGGGACTCTGCTTAACCAATTCTGTACAAAATGAACGTTCATTATAGATAGATATTTGCTACAGTAATCTTAAGTGTAGTTAATCTTAAATTAGCTTCCACTATGGTTTACCGATGGCGTACCACTGGCACGATAATCGTGTTTGTGTTAGTATTTATCGTTTTCGGTAATCAAGGAATGATAATTGATATTACTGTAATCCATCGGTTTCATAATGAAACGTCAGTGCCAAATAGTATTCGGGTCCTGATCGATATCTATCCATAACATCTAAGCTTTACATACTGTTCTCTTATCGTGACGTAATTAGGGAATAGATCTTAATACATGAGACTAAGTCAGTAACAAGTATCCTTTGGTTAACTAATACATACACTCGTGCATACAGTTTCTCGAAACTTGAGCAAGTTACAACGTCGACAGAAACCGAATATTTGATTGATTAAATCTATCTGTATTTATCGCTAATTCAGTGATCATTATGTATTCAGAATAAATCCTTGAAGTATCCTATATTTCAACCCATCCAAGATACAGATGAAAGTCAACAGCTCAGAGGTCATATAAGAATTCGTCGAAAGGTTCTATTTACTCAAATGTCTTTATATATAGTCCATCCCAACGCAAGGCTTCGATCCGAATTACAATATACAATGTTTAAACAAGTATATTTCTGAGTAAAATCGTAAAAATTACGCGGTTCTATTTTCAGAATATCATAGATTATTATTAACTTGTGACGTCTACGTTCTCTTTCTTCTTCCACATCTCGTTCGCTCGTTGTAGTTCGTTTAGGAGTACTTGCCGAGTTTTGTATTGTCATACACCTACCAATAATAATACTACCAATAAACGTCGTTGTATACGATTGTAGGAGTTTTCTGTATTTAAGAGCTTCCATATCTTCGGAATCTCTGGGACCAAATAAAAAATCAAATAAAAAAAATACTACAAAATCATTTCATAAATAACGGAGCTATAAGTGTACAAATATACAGTATAAAAAGGTAGACGGAATTAATACTTCCTTCTTTTTTTAATTCGGTTAAAAATACTTGCTTGACTAAATGGTTTTGTATTATTTATAAGCCTATATTTTTGTATAATATGTATTGCTTATGTTTATTTCTAATAAAAAGAGATCTGTTCCTATTATAAATAATTCTTGCTGTTATTTGTTTATTTCCTGACTTTTGTTATTACCTTATCATGTACACTATTGAGCAAAAATAAAGGGTCAGTTACAAACGTGTCGCCACATGGAGACAACATTAAGTACAAAAATTGAAATAAAAATAAAATTTATTGAAAAATACTGTATTATCCAGATAATCCGAAAGATATCCTTATTCGTTTTGGATTATGTTTTTGTAATGAAATATAAATAAATTAATAAATAATAATTTTAAGGATATTTAACTGTCTATCATGCACAATTATTTCAGTCCTCCTTTATATTTGCTCACGGCTATATTTATTTTACCTCTCTTGTCCTACAGGGTTGCTTGGAAGAGATCGCTCATAGCGATAAGGCCGCCCTTGCCCTTTTAGGTTAAGCTTAGTTATAACTTTATTGATTACTTATTATAAAATTGAAACAATGAAGAATCTATCTAGACACAAACAAGTCATCAGCACAGAAGATCAAATTTCCTGTTAGAAGTTGGGTATGCATCGTGTGTCTTTGTGCATTTGATATAAGTTTACGTAGCTCAGGAGTCCAGTAGTGTCGGTAGCTGAATATTCATGAACATGGAGCGAAGTTGCTTCGAGTCGAGCCAGAGCGATATCGCCGTACCCGACAAATTAGTTTAAAACTCTCGTTACAAATGTCAAGACGGAAATTATTAATGCCGGAATGTTTTTTTATAAGCAAATTCCGCAGAACTACATGTTTTATTATTTTCGACCAGTATTTTTTTAAATGAGAACAATATTTTATATTTTGAATAAAGTTTACAAGCAATGTAATGTTTAAAGTAATAACTAGGCGTTACAACTTAACGATCTTACAGTTTATGCCTATGAGTTCCCATTTTAAGTACAGTTTATGGTGACCCATTTCATTTGCGACCCAAAAGCGTGGTGAAAAAAGACATCTTATTGCTACTTATTGCAATCATTGCTTCAGTTGCTTCATTCATTAACACAAAATTTTAAGCTATAACGACTTCATCACCCAAATTCATTAATATTTCATATCAGATGCAAGACTCGACTAAAACAATTTTGTTCGCAATATTGCATTATGTACGTTACAACCGGGTTTAAGGTGCTTACTTCCTCTCAGTTTATGTACCAGTACATTCCTTTACACCTAGCAGGTCTAAGATTCCACTGGCTTAGTTTCAAGTTGTATCTCCGAATACTAGTTATACTGGGGATTTGCTACAAAATAAACCTAGATACAATACCTTACGAATATTTTATTTTACATATATTATATTTTTAAATAAATAAATGCATCTGAAATGTTATTTTCGTGTTCATTAGGTTATTTTGCCAAATTAAAGTCATCTTGAAAAGCCGATAAGAATATTTCCTTAAATTCCGTCGTTACTTGTGAGCCGCCGAGATAAAGGTCAAGATGCGACCTATTTAAGAGACAAAAATAGAATATGGATGTTGAATCGCGGAACAGTAAAACATCTACAAATTCAATCTTCGTAAACATAACATAGGTATTAGTAATTTTTTTGTTAATAAATAGCAATATTTGGCATACTGACTTAACTATTATTTTCTTACAGGCGCTAATAAATTATAATTTCTATATTATACCGTTGGCATATTTTAAGGGTTTAACTTCTTATTCATTATAATAATGATTCAATGATAATGCTGTCTTTATTCTTTCGTTTCTTTGAAACTAATTACCCGTACAGACCAATAGAAATTAAATATATAGCTTAGATCAGTCACAGAAAAACAAAAGAAACACTGTTGTATGCCAATTCTGGTCCAAATACCGTTTTGATTATTTTAAATTGACAACATAACATTTGAAATATTGAAAATAACTATGTTGAATTTAATTATTACCATTTTTAACTATAGCGATTAGTTTTATCATGTATTTTAATCCTAATTTCGGTCGACAGATACATAATTCGTGTCACTTTTAAAGCAGATTTAATTTTCGCACTACAGACAATTCCAATCCAATCGATTCCTTGATGTTATTGTATAGAAAAAAGTTACAAAATTAATTATAAAAGTTACAAAATTAATTATAAAAGTTACAAAATTAATTATAAAAGTTACAAAATTAATTACACTTACCGATTCAAAATGAGAACGAATTCACCACAGCTACTTTTACATTATCCAATGCATATTTTATGAGCGGCGAAACTTTTCCGTAGGGATTAATACCTACGAAGGTTAGCGTATAAGTAGGGGCGAAATTAATAGTTCCGTTTTCACGTAATGTTGCCAAGTATCATTTATTTTAGGGTGTCACGTCAATTATAAATCGAATACACGATCGCTAATCTGTGGACAAGACAGGAAATAAATAATTACATTTACCAATAATTCAATGGCCACGAAATCTATAATTCATCACGGGTCTCGTATTTATATGTATGTATTATTGAGTAATGAGGTTGGTATAGTCTGTATTTACTCGTGCTTGAAATATTTTCTACGCAATAGATATCCTAGTGGCTAAGCGGTTTGACTTACGATAATGGATTCGAATACCAATTGATCAAAGTACAAAATAATCCCTTATTATAAATTTGTGCCCGGGGTATGGCGATAAACTCATCATCTGTCAAACATGAGACCTAATAGGTTTAAAAAGTGGACAGCGAACGCTTTCTCTGTCTTCACCACTCCGGTTAAAAGGACGTGAGGGCTTATATTCTTATATAGAGCGGTATTAAGAAAAAAATAATTAATGAGGTATCAATGTTAGGAATAAAAGCCAAAGCTTGTTTTAGAGAAGGTTAGGAGTATATAATATAATAACGTACTAATTTTTTTCTTTTTAAAAGAAAGCTAGCAATATTTCTTTTAATTTTTTCAGAAATATTACTAAAATCTTGTTAACCATTCCAACTAAGCTTAAGCTTGTGCTAGGACATAGTTCACGGCAATACTGTAGTAATATCTGAATCCATCATAATTAACTTCGACTTTCGTGCAGCTAAGAGCTCCCTCATACCGCACATACAAAACCAACCTGTTCCATGTCCCCGTTAAACGTACCAATTATGGTAAAATTCAATTGCCTGCAGAACGCACAGAACGTATAATAATTATTTCTCTGAGATTGATATTTTATAGGAAGTAAAAATCAGTTTAAAAGAAAATTAATACAGATTTTAGGTCAAAAATAGGCACTTTTGTTTTATTTTGTTTTCAAAGAAGATACTTGTATTTAGATTAGTTGAAGACACATGTATTTCAAACGTCTCTTAAAATAACTTATTATAAATAATGAAGTCCAAACTTGGCAGTATGTTTAATTGTACAAGATTGTAAATTTAACACCTAAGTGCTGTGTGACTTTGTAAATAAATAAATAAATAGTCGAATGGTGGATTCGAACCCACGACCTTACGATTCGCAGGCCGTACCCTAAACCATTAGGCTATTGACGCTTATATTCTTATATAGAGCGGTATTAAGAAAAAAAAATTAGAGAAGGATAAGAGTATATAATATAATAACGTACTAATTTTTTTTCTTTTTAAAAGAAAGCTAGCAATATTTCTTTTAATTTTTTTTCAGAAATATTACTAAAAATCTTGTTAACCATTCCAACTAAGCTTAAGCTTGTGCTAGGACATAGTTCACGGCAATAGTCGAATGGTGGATTCGAACCCACGACCTTACGATTCGCAGGCCGTACCCTAAACAATTAGGCTATTGACGCTTTTATTAATATAATGACGCTTTAAACTTCAAACTTTAAAATAGGTTATATTTTTATTTTAAAAAAAGTTTTTTTTTACAAATTCAATTGACTGGCTCATCAAATTAATTAATAAAAAAATAGAATAACATCTATTTTTTTTGGTCAATTTAAGGATTCTTCTTCAGTTATAACGTAATTATTATAATAAAACGAGGTCTGATAATATATTTTTATGTTTTGTTTTAAATATGTATAAGGCTTTAAAATTTGGTATCAATGTACTAAATATATGATAAAAAATGTTTTCATTAACTAAAGGTGATCCATTTAAAATGAAATCCCTTAAAGACTGGTTGCCAATCAATTTTTTAGTAATGGCGACATCAATATAAACTAGTGCAATCCATTAGCAAATTGAGTGAGCAGTCACTACGCAAATTTCATTCACGGCAATAGTCGAATGGTGGATTCGAACCCACGACCTTACGATTCGCAGGCCGTACCCTAAACCATTAGGCTATTGACGCTTTTATTAATATAATGACGTCGCTTTAAACTTCAAAATAAGTTATATTTTTATTTTAAAAAACAGTTTTTTTTTACAAATTCAATTGACTGGCTCATCAAATTAATTAATAAAAAAATAGAATAACATCTATTTTTATTGGTCAATTTACGGATTCTTCTTCAGTTATAACGTAATTATTATAGTCTGAGAGGTCTGATAATATATTTTTATGTTTTTAAATATGTATAAGGCTTTAAAATTTGGTATCAATGTACTAAATATATGATAAAAAATGTTTTCATTAACTAAAGGTGATCCATTTAAAATGAAATCCCTTAAAGACTGGTTGCCAATCAATTTTTTTTAGTAATGGCGACATCAATATAAACTAGTGCAATCCATTAGCAAATTGAGTGAGCAGTCACTACGCAAATTTCATTTCACGGCAATAATGGAAACAAATGTTGCCACATCCCCTTCGTATAAGTGCACTTACTGGGGGCTAGCTTTTAGAAGGCTATAACTAATTTTATTTTTAAACAACTTTAATTTGAATTCGTTTTTACTGAAACTAATTTTAAGTTATTTTATTGCGTTTTAATCTTATTATTGAATTTCTAACTTTACAAATACTTTATAGCGGTCATTTAATTTAGCAACAGGACTAAAGAGTTCGGTGTCTCTTGTCATATTTTTTCATTTTTACACAAGAAGAATTCTAATTTTAAGCAATATTTACGCAAAATTTATCGTTCATAATATCCGATATTTGAAAATAATATACAGTAAAATTATGAGGACTGCAAACTTATTTTAACAATTTTTAGTAATGGCGACATCAATATAAACTAGTGCAATCCATTAGCAAATTGAGTGAGCAGTCACTACGCAAATTTCATTTCACGGCAATAATGGAAACAAATGTTGCCACATCCCCTTCGTATAAGTGCACTTACTGGGGCTAGCTTTTAGAAGGCTATAACTAATTTTATTTTTAAACAACTTTAATTTGAATTCGTTTTTACTGAAACTAATTTTAAGTTATTTTATTGCGTTTTAATCGTATTATTGAATTTCTAACTTTACAAATACTTTATAGCGGTCATTTTAACAGGACTAAAGAGTTCGGTGTCTCTTGTCATATTTTTTCATTTTTACACAAGAAGAATTCTAATTTTAAGCAATATTTACGCAAAATTTATCGTTCATAATATCCGATATTTGAAAATAATATACAGTAAAATTATGAGGACTGCAAACTTATTTTAACAATTTTTAGTAATGGCGACATCAATATAAACTAGTGCAATCCATTAGCAAATTGAGTGAGCAGTCACTACGCAAATTTCATTTCACGGCAATAATGGAAACAAATGTTGCCACATCCCCTTCGTATAAGTGCACTTACTGGGGCTAGCTTTTAGAAGGCTATAACTAATTTTATTTTTAAACAACTTTAATTTGAATTCGTTTTTACTGAAACTAATTTTAAGTTATTTTATTGCGTTTTAATCGTATTATTGAATTTCTAACTTTACAAATACTTTATAGCGGTCATTTTAACAGGACTAAAGAGTTCGGTGTCTCTTGTCATATTTTTTCATTTTTACACAAGAAGAATTCTAATTTTAAGCAATATTTACGCAAAATTTATCGTTCATAATATCCGATATTTGAAAATAATATACAGTAAAATTATGAGGACTGCAAACTTATTTTAACAATTTTTAGTAATGGCGACATCAATATAAACTAGTGCAATCCATTAGCAAATTGAGTGAGCAGTCACTACGCAAATTTCATTTCACGGCAATAATGGAAACAAATGTTGCCACATCCCCTTCGTATAAGTGCACTTACTGGGGCTAGCTTTTAGAAGGCTATAACTAATTTTATTTTTAAACAACTTTAATTTGAATTCGTTTTTACTGAAACTAATTTTAAGTTATTTTATTGCGTTTTAATCGTATTATTGAATTTCTAACTTTACAAATACTTTATAGCGGTCATTTTAACAGGACTAAAGAGTTCGGTGTCTCTTGTCATATTTTTTCATTTTTACACAAGAAGAATTCTAATTTTAAGCAATATTTACGCAAAATTTATGGTTCATAATATCCAATATTTGAAAATAAAATACAGTAAAATTATTAGGACTGCAAATTTATTTTAACAATTTTTAGTAATTATATTTTTTGTTTTAAATATGTATAAGGCTTTAAAATTTGGTATCAATGTACTAAATATATGATAAAAATGTATACGATTGAATATAATATCTTTTACATACTTTAAATTAATATCTAGATTAGATTTTGAAATAAATATTTTATAATAAAGAACTTGTTTCTTTCTGGTGTCCCGTGACACTACACGGGTTTTATTATTACAATTTCTTGTAATAAGATTGATAAGAAAACAAATATTCCGTTAAGATTTCAGAAAGATCTTTTAAAGGTTTGGTAGCTTATAGGTATTAAAAACAAATCACAGTAAAAGCTTGTCGTAAGAATTGAAACGTACACGAGAAAGTTCGTGAGCTCAAGCAGCTATTGCTAACGCGCTTTCAGGACTTCACCAGCAGTTCCTTATGGTTTTGGCTTAGGCTTTGCGGACCTTAGCCAGCAAAAAGTGCTTAACGTTAAAGAAAAGCATAAGATTTTAGTGTCGACTGTTTTATATATATGATGCTATTATTACTTATATATTTTTATAAATCATTGTAAACAAATAAGGGTATTAAGATAGAAATAGATAAGGTTTTGAGTACTTTGTTGATTTTTATCAAATGAAAATATGATAAAAAATGTATACGATTGAATATAATATCATTTACATACTTTAAATTAATATCTAGATTAGATTTTGAAATAAATATTTTTATAAATCATTGTAAACAAATAAGGGTGTTAAGATAGAAATAGATAAGGTTTTGAGTACTTTGTTGATTTTTATCAAATGAAAATATGATAAAAAATGTATACGATTGAATATAATATCATTTACATACTTTAAATTAATACCTAGATTAGATTTTGAAATAAATATTTTTATAATAAAGAACTTGTTTCTTTCTGGTGTCCCGTGACACTACACGGGTTTTTCTTATTACAATTTCTTGTAATAAGATTGATAAGAAAAACAAATATTCCGTTAAGATTTCAGAAAGATCTTTTAAAGGTTTGTTAAATTATTCTAATTTCAGCTTTCAATTTCAATGAGTACAGATTTATGTGAAATTTGAAATTCTAAGTAATGCGTGCCTCGTGAGCACCAAGCAACTGTGGATTTAAAATATCAAAGCGTTCAAACGTAAAGGAGATTACGTTTAATATTTTAGCGGGGAAACAGTCCGGGAGCTTTGCGTCTACTTGAGCTGAATCTGCATGATATTGAAGATATAATATGTCGTTTCCATCTTCTCGGTGTAGTGTAACGAGCGTTTTGTCTGAGAGGGCGTAAAGATATTTTACGACAACAGTCGTTGAAATTTGTCACGTATTTCATAAACCTGACACCGTAATAAGACGAACTCAATATCAGACTGATGTGCCCATTTAAGAGAGCGTGCGGGGCGTCTAAATAATTTTTATTTTTAATACAACTTGTGGGGTCCCTATTCAAGATTAATTTTTGATCATATATAAGAATAAAAATTAGGTATTATTTTAAAGTTTAACACGAGAGTAAGAGAACGTTTTTAGATGGAATACTGTTCTTATATCTTGGCTCGAGTTTTCTCATATCAACTCCTTTTGAGCGTTTGCAACGTAATGGAACTTCAATCATAGACGACCTCCAATCACCATCGACTGATGAACGGAAGAGAGGATCCTTCTTTATTTATTTACTATAACAAAATCCACATTTTTAACGTACAAACTGCCAACGAAGACAATTATTTATATATATATTTCTGATAATACTAAATGTTAAAATATATTTTGTGTGGTTATCAGTGATTTAGTGAATTGTGTGTTTTTTTTTAAATTAGAAAGCTATCTATGTTTAAAATGTGCTTCTTTACTATGTACTGCTAATGGATTCTACGAGAAAAAATTAAATGTTAGTTTTCTGCTGTTGAAATCGTCAACTGAAGCAAGTTTTCATAAAGATGTGTATATACGATACACTTATCAGTTCTGCGCATGTGAAATAATGAACATTGGCGTGTGCCTGATTCTGCACGTTGGACCAGAAGTTCATGACCATTGCATTTAATTCCAGCCTATCTGTGGCATTATTGCAGTAGTCCTACAACGTAAGCAAGTAACTAACAAGGTAAGGCCAGACTAAACCAGTTAAGTTGCAAAAGGTCCTGAGCAAACAAAATCCAACAGCATATTTTGACCCAATCAAAACGTGGCTCGGGCGAGTGTTACAGTTTGCGTCCTCTCACTGCTGTGTGCTGTTCTAGAATGCTCCAATTTGCTTAATGCCAACTGCGTCCATTGTGTATGAACTATCCGCACTAACATAGGAAACAATTTACGTTGCTCGCAATTGCAGGCTAATTCTGTGGAACACTGAAAGCCGCAGTGTATTTGGTTTTACACATATACTGTTATACGTTTCTTTGGGAGTTTTAAGGTGACCAAAGAACAGGAAAAACGTATCGCAATTCCGAATTGATTTGATTTATTTAAAACTAGCCAATACCCGCAATTTTCAACCGACTTCGAAAAGGGGTACACAATTCATCTGTGTACTTTTTTTATGTTTGTTAGCTCATAACTTTCGACTGGGCGAAGCGTTTTTGATGATTCCTTTTATTTGAAAAGTGGCGCTTCCGGTGTGGCTAATTTTCTTTTCCGACAAATTCCTTTCTGACAATGGCATCAATGAGAAAACCATGTAAGTTTTAAAAATGCATTAAGTATGTGCGCGACAAATGGACGAATAACTCAATATATTTCGATAATTTCTTTTTTATTAAAACAGAAGTACTTCAAAGGTAATTTGATGAGAATTTGGTTCGGTTCTGTGTCATTCTATTTCTTAATATTCCTACAATAATTCAGAAATAGTCCATCAAATCAGAAATAGTCCACCAAATCAGAGAGGGTCCACGCGTAATAACGTTTAACGTTGGATTCGATTTGAAGTCGGGTTATTGTTTTTACTCGTAGACTTGTACACGCAATAATATTTTTATAAATGTTATTTTTTTCTCTTTATTTGGGACAATAAACAATAGCACAATTGAAATTGTAAAAGACATAATAGAAATAAAATTTGTAGCTGCACTACCAACAACATTATCCGCAAATTATTATCATTATTATTTTAACGTGCAACACTTAAAAACAAAATTTAAACTAAGAAGAAGATTACGGAAATAAATGAACTAATAAATACTCATTAACTAAATTAACTAAATAAGCTGTTTTTAATACATTTTCTAAATTTAGTAGTAGGCAATGAAAACAAATCAATATCTGCGAAGTACTTATTGTATATATCCACCACACGACGGAGAGGTGAACGCACACCAGCATTGGAACGACAGGACTTTAAAGAAAATAAATTATATGCCCTAACCTCTCGCCGATAAACTCTTCTGGGTACAACGTAACATAAATTATTTAATAAATAAGAAAAGTCAAATTTATTGTTACACAATCCACGTAGAAACATGGTTTGAAGAAGCATGCGCCTTGATTTCAAGGGTAAAATTTTGTGTTCCTTAATATATCATTGTAAGGAGTACAATTTTGTGGCACCTGTAGTTCAAGGTTTTAAAAACTTGTTCTGGACTCTTTCGATATCATCAACATATTTATTGTAAACAGGATCCCAAACCATACAAGCATATTCCAATTGAGGGCGAAGCAAAGAGTTGTAAAGGTGTATATAAGTTGGAGTTTTTTTAAACTCTCTAGAAGCGCGTAATATGAAACCGTTATAACCAAAAGAGATAGGTATCGCTATCAGGTTTTCAATATTTGGGTATACATATCGGCACATCCTCATATTAAGACTATAAACAATAACAAGTCATTTTTTGGTACTTAAGAAAGTAAACAATCGAAGAACTTGTACTACGCGTAAGTTTCCTGCACTACCAACATGTGGAATTAACTGTCACCAGCAGCGATTTTGGGCCTTCAAAACACGAAACTACTGCTTTGTCAAAAGCCGACAACATTCCAGCACTTCTTCTGATGTTATGGATGATTACGGGCGACGGTAATCACTTAAGATTAGGTGACTCGTAAATTCGTTTACTATATAAAAAAAAACCTATTTCTATAAGCTGGAATTGAACCCACCACAAGTCCAAAGGTCACTGCTAGTTAAAGAAAATGTGTCAGGGAAATTCGTTATAAAAAATAAAACGCGGGATTATGGCACAAAGACTCAAAAATCAACAGGGGAAATGTTGCTCTCTCCCCTGTTTACTTTTAACGTTGAGGAAAATAATCTAAAGCGGGAAAGAAATTCTCCTATTGACAAAACGTGTCTTTTGGCTTGTATTGAAAATATATTCCATTCCTTTTCTGAAAGCGGCACCGATTTAATTCCAATATCTTTTCATCTTTGCGACAATTTTTACAACTGATGGGCGTTGTAAGCCTTAAGGCTGTCACAATTTCGCTGGACTGAGACGTGGTTGATCAATTAGGACACTCAACCTAAATTGTGAGTAAATAGTGCAAGAGGAAATTACGGTTCAGGCCACTGTTGCAGACTTGACACGCGAAAGAGACGAAATGGACAGGTAGTCCATAAATGTCTCCACATAAACAGGCCCCTTCCTGAAGTAATACGAAAGCGGTTCCAGGGAGGGCTGCCGGAGCGCGAGGAGGTTTTTAGTCCGTAGGCCGCAGGAACCTATTCCTGTGGAGTCGGGCTTACCGCCTGGTACATCCCAGGCAGTATCCATGAGGATTTTACTCCTCCCAAAAGAAAAAAAAAAAAGACTTGACAGCATACTGACTCGATGGTCTTCGCGAAGCCGATTCAAAGCTTCACTAGTACGATATGTACGAAAGATTACAATTATTTAATAGTAACATTATAGTACATAATATATAAATTTATATCAATAAACTAGCAAACCCGGCGAACTCCGTTTCGCCACCAGATCTTCGTTTTATGTAACATTTCGTTTGGTGATTAAAAGATGAAGAAAAATTTTATTTTTGTTTTATATTTGTAAAGGAAAATTTTATTTCATTTCACAACAGTAATGAATTCATTTCGATTACAAAATGAAGTGTTATTTAGTTGAACTTGTCTAAGTAAATGAAAGTGAATCCAAAGTAAATACTGAATCGAAGCGTCATACGTATCCGCAAATTATCCGTTTCATTGAAGTGCTCTTTGGTAAACCACATTTTTGTTTTTGGTCTGACGTTTACACAAACAAAGCGGATGGTTTCCCAACTCGTGAACACGCAACATATAACTGCCCATGTGAAAACAATGATTTTCTAAATTTATCCCGCAAACACTAAGCGATTGGCCTTGCGACTTGTTAATTGTCATTGCGAACGCAAGGCGAACTGAAATTGCAATCGTTTGAATTCAAACGGAAGATCAGTCGGAATCATTGGTATTCGAGGAATACATACATTTTCACCTGCGTACTTTCCGTTAATAATTGTTGCCTCAATCAAATTCGGCATAAGTCTTTTTACCGAAAGTCGAGTACCGTTGCAAAGTCGCGGTGGATTCAAATTACGCAATATCATAATAACTGTACCAACTTTGAGTTGCAAGTTATGTGGTGGAAATCCTGGTAACTCCAGAGAGTTCAAAAACTCCGTTGGATAATTTACTACATCATCGGGATTTGTTATGGAATCAACGGATTTGTATGTCACCAAATCGCCAGCAATTTTTGATTGAATGGTGAAATTGACTTAACCAAGCATAATTCTGATAATTCTCACTAATGTTTGGGAAAACATTTTCAATAAGAGCTAATTGAGAGTCTACAAATCGGAAAAAGTCGTTGGCAAGAGTAATTAATCCAGACGTCACATCAACTGGGACTTTTCCATTTCCAACAGCTAACAATTGTTTGGAAAATTGTGCAGCACTTTGATCATTTTGAAGTTGAACTCTCATATTAGTGGTTAGCGATAATGTTTTACGTTATTCCATAAAGGTGATGCCTTCAGGCAAGCATTCAATTCATCTGCAGGCGTTCCACGGGGAATTACTGGCAACGTCTGCCTGAAATCGCCTGCCAACAATATCATCAAGCTGCCAAAGAGGTTGTTATTTCGCCGAAGATCCTTCAGTGTGAAGTTAAGTGCTTCAAGTAATTTCTTATGTGCCATTGTGCACTCATTCCAAACAATGAGCTTGCATTGCATCAACAATTTTCCCATTGCATTGGATCGGGAAATATTGCATGTTGGAGTATCAATTGCGTTTAAATTGAGTGGCAACTTAAGCGCAGAATGTGCAGTACGACCACCATCTAGAAGAGTCGCCGCAATTCCAGATGATGCTAACGCCAAAGCTATGTCACATCTTGATCATTGAATCTTCGCACATGTTCACCTGTTGGGGTACAATCAGCTCTTATGACAAATTTATGCGTATCCGATGGCATTCGTTCCAATGCTGTTTTGAACATATTAACCACAGCATTATTAGCGTGAAAAATGCTTGCAACTGTTCAATAATTCGTCTCTTTAACTGTTGTATTCCTGTATATTGCACCGCACATTCAGCTGATCCACCATCGACGAAATGAAATATATTTGCAGAAATTGATGCGGTTCATCTGGTGTTGGCACCATTGAACCATGCAAATGATATATTTGTCCTTGTATCTGTAATTGCAAACAATCATTTGTTAAAGAATACGGTGTAACTTCTGATCCTGTGATGGTGCAGTGTGTGGGGTATATGTAGTTTTTTTTTTTTTAAAGAAAGCTAGCAATATTTCTTTTTTTTTTCAGAAATATTACTAACAATCTTGTTAACCATTCCAACTAAGCTTAAGCTTGTGCTAGGACATGGTTCACGGCAATAGTCGAATGGTGGATTCGAACCCACGACCTTACGATTCGGAGGCCGTACCTTAAACCATTAGGCTATTGACGCTTTAAGTTAAAGTTGTTATGTGTTGCAATTCATTGTGTTGGTGTGATTGATTCAGGAAGCCGCAGGCGACGTATCGGTGCGCAGGAGGCGTTATGAACGCCTCCTCTTGCCGCCCCTGTATCTTCTAAGCGGGGCCAGGATGGGTACCTGGCCCCAGCATGCTTCGGCGTCGTCGGGACTTCTCTGAGTGCCGGAGAAGTCCCCTTTGAGGATGAAGTCCGGTCTTTGCCGGGACCGGCCGGTCGTTGGGGTGTCCTGTTGCTGACAGATCCGGGGCACCCGCTCATAACGGCTGATGGCATTCGCGGAAGGTTTAGTGGGTAGGGGCTGCCCAGGCTGAGTCCCACACATCCCTCCGGGCCCACCCAGGGTACCGGAGGATGGTCTGTAAAAGATTCCCCGCGTGAACAAAAAAAAAAAATGGTGTGATTGATTGGTTATGTGTGTTGTATCTTTTACCTTGCAAGTCAGCATGAAGCCGCCTTCTCGAATGATATTAGCTCCAAAGGAAGTCATGCGAAAGCAGTTATTGTATTCAAGGATGTGTTGAAGAAAATGGCTGGAATCGGGATCACTTCCATCGAACAATGGTTTCAGTGGCTGTGGTGGTGTAAGTAATGGATCAAGTTGAATTTTCCACTTGCGCAGCACAATCCAGCCGTTTCTCTTTGAACTTTAACGCATTGCAATATCGGCATATAGTCGTCATTGGTCCAATATCTAAATTTTCATCATCACTGTAGTTCGCAGTGGGATCATATTGGAATGCCAAGCGATTGTATGATGCCAATGATCTTCGTGTGCTCACACGTTGTCTCAATCGGGCATTTTCTCTTATTATATTTTGTCTTTCGTCGGTTAAGTTCTGTGAATACACTTGTTGCTGGCTTGCATGTCTTGTGCGGTGGCCGATGTTCACACGTCGTCCTCTAGGCATTTTGGGCTATAGACAGAGTGGTGAATTTAACCTCAAATGCACGATCCACATAATTTACACAGTTCAACTTACCACCTTAAAGACAAATGCCTGCTGTTGAAATTTAATAAAATTTGCACAATACACGTGATTGATTTGATGGTAAATGTAAGGAAACGAATAACTATTTTTTTACTTTTTTCACAATTTCACAGTGAACATAATACCGGTTTGTCACATGAAGCTGTCAAACAATGTATCACGCACCGGCGCCATCTACTTAAAATATTGGTTTGTAGTACATGCTATGTATCAAAGATGGCGCTGTATGTGAAAAAGATTTTCCCGTTTTCTGATGAAATTTTTCCTGAATTTTCCTTATAAACCTGCTATAAACCTCACGGGCCGAGACCTTTCCAACGAATGCAAAACCGTGGAAATCGGTTCATGCGTTCTGGAGTTATAGCGTCAGGAAGGAAAACCCGACTTATATTTATATAGTAGATAAAACATATAGTGTAAGGATAGTTAACCTTAATTATATTGGAGTACTTGAAAAATATAGCCACATAGCCGTGGTAGCTCAGTGTCTGGGCGGTCGCCTCAAGTTGCATAGTACGCTAGCAACCTAATTTCGATCCCCAGTGCCGGCACCAATAAATTTGCTGTTGCAAATTTATGTGCAAATTTACCACGTGCTCGGCGGTGAAGGAAAATATCGTGAGGAAACGATATGTCCTAGAATTTTTTTCCAAGATATGTGAACTCTGCCAACCCGCACTAGTACCGCGTGGCGGACTATGCTCCTATACTCTCTTTACAGAGAAGGCCTGTGCACATCAGTGAGACATATATAAAGGCGATTACTTTAATTTTAAGTTTAAAAAATATATAGGCACATTTTTTTTTCACTGCAGCTTAAATCTGTTAGTGTCATGATTTTATCATAACCTGTGACGTTTGTGTTACGGTGATTTGCGCGCATCTTAAAATTACAATCTCATCATTTTTAACGATGCGCCTAAAGAAGTATAACTTCAAAAAACAAATTCTAAAGTTTCTGTCATGTTTTTTTTTTCTATGCTATTTCTAGTTCCCCTAACGTGGATAGGTTAGCGCAGTTTTTCTCCCATGCCTTTCCTCTCATTCATTCATCCTTCTTATTATTTATTACAGTCTTATATTCTACTTATTGTTACAATTTTTATTTCTACTTTTAATGTACACTTCTTCTTTTATTTTCTCTTTCTTATACTATTTCTTATTACATTTCTATCGTTTTACTTATTTTAATCTTATTTTTTATAACACTTGTCTTATATTTATCTACACTATTTTTATATAATACTATTTTTAAGTTTCCTAAATTTTAAGCTACTTACTAATTCTAATTTTTTATTCCCAATTTTTTCTGTCATGTTAAGAAACATCCTTTCAAACACACAAAAATTTTTGATCGCTGTCTTCAGTGGGAGCCTAGTAGAGTATAAAGGTACGCTAGGGTTAAAACGATGGACTGACCAAATCCGCGCCACTCTTGGCACTTAGGTTAGCAATGCCCTACACCCGGATGCAGATAGAGGAAAATGGCACCAAAAACAGACTGATCTCACGAGATGGTCACCACCCTCAGGAAACCGACGCGAGAGTTAAAACACGAACACGTCTCCGTTGAGCTGGTGCTACTAGCTAAAGGCGCTATGTACAGCAGTGGACTTTTTACAATTTTTGTCTGTCTGTTGCGGCTAATCTCTGAAACGGCCATAGACCATTTTTAAGGGGACTTTCACTGGCAGATAGCTGATGTAATAAGGAGTAACTTAGACTGCTTATATTGTCCTGTGTCCACCGAAACGGACGGGATCAGCTAGTAATAAATAAATTCATTACAATTTCATTAGATAATAAATCTTTTTTATTTAGTGAATAACAGTAATAAGTATACGAAGCTCTGTGAGTTGTTTTGAGTTAGTAACAAGTAATACTTAAGTTTAAACTTAGCGCAACATTAGTGTCTCAGAGCGTTCGTCTTTAAATAAACTTCATGTAACAATAGCCTTTAAGTGGCGGAAGCCTTAATGGTCCCGCCTTCCGAAGTTATTTATCCTCTTGTACTAGAAATAAATTAATTAGTTAACTTGAAGATATCAAATGTTACCTTTTAAATTATCCAAACAGACAGTATACTCGAGTCTTACACACGTTCAAATAGTTCAAGTAAAATTTATTTAGTAACTGTCTTCATAAAGGAAGTGCTGTAATTCATCTGTATTGTATTCTTTTATGATTGTGTCATCACGCCGTGTATTATCAGCTCATAGCTTGTCGTTGATAAACCAATTTTGTTTTTTTTTGTTACAGAAACTTCTACTTTCCTTTGGGTGCCATTTTAATTTTGATGGCATTGGACTTTGGTTTCGAAAGATATACCCGGGAATCGTATTTAAAAGTGTTTTCGGTAATTTTTTGACAATACACGAGCATAAGCTTAAGCTTGTTATGATTAACAAGAATCTTACGTTTTTGTAAATTAAAAAAAATGCTTCTTTTTAAAAAAAAAAAGAGACTGGAGACAAAAAAGCTTCGTATATGTAACCATCTTTTCTGTTTTAGCAGTAAAACGTAAAAATAAACGACTCTCCATTTATTTGACTTTAATGAAATGACTTTGCATGTTTCACCGGATTGTTAAGTGGCATAGCTCTTAAGTCGCTTAACCTGAACCTCCGTTGCTAGTAACTCGACACTAGGGTCTCCCCGGTGAGTGTTAACCTCGACTTGGACGTTTACTATGTGAGGCGTAATTATTCCGATCCGAGGGCGCCCGAGAGGACCGAACCATGGCTCGTTCCGCTGCTCTTCCACAGATAAAATGTCGTCTTAATGACCTGCGGCTCGCGAGACACACGTGGCTATGTGAAGTTGTCACTATATTTTTTTGATGAAAAAAAATTGTGATTAATTACCTGCCTCTTTAAGAAAGATAATAATAGAATCGAAAGGTTTTAAGGGGAAAATAATAATGGAATAGAAGCGCCATGTTTCACAACTTGTAGCCAGCAGTTGTTAGTTGCCGGTTAGTTTGGTAAAGTTACTACGTGTTTTAGTTCTACAGTATACGGCGTTAGAGGACATTTGTCATTGGTAGATTTGAAACTTGTTAACTGCTTCCAACTTCCACTACAGGTAACTGTACGTCTAATAAACTTACAATGATAATTAAACATTTTCTTATCGAGACACAAAGTGAGTTTCCTTCATCTTGAATATTGGCAAAGTGATTTGAACGGGAATAATTTTTTTTCAGAAAAGATTACTAACAATCTTGTTAACCATTCCAACTAAGCTTAAGCTTGTGCTAGGAGCATGGTTCACGGCAATAGTCGAATGGTGGATTCAAACCCACGAGCTTACGATTCGCAGGCCGTACCCTAAACCATTAGGCTATTGACGCTTCAATAAATATCACGGAGGACACTGGAGGTCACTGCTAGGGGAGTATTAAGTTTTTAGTCACTGAAAAGAGAGACGATAATGTTAAGATAATTGACAGCTTTCGAGTTTTCGTGTACTATATAAGCTTATTAGATTTTATAGAGAGATTCACAGATGTGAGTTCATCAAGTGACTATTTTGTAGAAAGACTTTTATGGGAAGTCATTTATCTCGCAGGCTACTAGACTGCGGAATGCCCTTTCTAATTCTGTTTGAATTGCTGAGTCCCTATCACCTTTAAAAACGGGATTATCCATATCGTCGGATGTATTATGGTGGATATTTTATGTTTTATTGCATAATAAAATACAATTATAAAATTACAGTATTATTATAACTGTTGTGGGGGGCTGGTGATCTGTCTTACCCTAGTATAGACCCTAGTCTTTCTCAAATTTATGAAAGATCAATAAATAAATATTATTATTATGTATGTTGAGACTAGAGTATAAGTTTGTATGTTATGTATTAATAGAATATAATGTATAGTTTATTTATAATATTTGTACCGTCCTGCATACATACATTTTTGTCAATATAGAAGTTCCTTAGAAGAGATCGCTCTTAGCAACAAGGTTGCGTATTGTACAACGAATTGAAAAAGGTGCCTTAGTTCTGTAATTTCCTTGTTGTTCGATTTTGGTGTATAATAAGGTACAATAACCTTATTCCAATATTTGAAACCCTGACCATTTTTATCAATTTTTATATTTCTTATTTAAACATTTTTTTTCGTTGAACAGTAAAAGAAAAGTTATTTTTTTAATGTATATTCAATACAGTAATATTCTTATGATAAATCTATTAAAGGTAAATAAATAATAATTAAATAATAAAATAAAGAAAATAATGAAACTAAAACGGTATAAATTATTATAAATTTAATAAATGATATTGACGGCAGTATTAAGACAAAATTATTATTTTTATTTATTTATTACTCGACAACTGTATGAACAATAAAAAAAAAACATTCTTATAAATATGACAGTCTGGTATATATGACATGTCGTGGAAAACTTCTTGGGTGGTTAAATCTTCGGTTGCTTTTAATTCAAAGGGATTATCAAAAATACCTCACTTGATTTAATGAATGCATAAAATTATTGACAATAACACAAAAGTAGATGAACACGGCTGAAAATAAGAAAAAATAATAAATATTCTTAATAGCCAATGATACAGTGATAACGTTTTTGTTTCGATTATGTCAACATAATGATAATTATAATTAGTTTATTATGAAAATAAATTTATCGATTAATTACGAAATATAACAAATAATTGAAGAACAAAGTCCAACGATTTTGATCGATTTTATTTGTTCCTACTCTTTTTGCGTAATTTTTTTGTTGCAAAATTTGACCTCTTCGTTAATTATAAACGAATAATATTTTTACTTGTACTAAAGCTAATATCTTTATTACAATATAGTAAAGTATTTAAAAGCCCTCACGTACTTTTCCCCTTTTCTAGTGGGGTAGATAGAGACAGATATTACTGTCAGCTTCACTAAGCCCATTTGTGTCCCTCGAGTGACAGGTTGTGAGCCTATCGCCACACGGACTTTAGCAAGTTATTTTTTGCACGTAAAAAGCGGCTGACATTCGAATCACCGACCACAATATCGAAGAGCCGAACGCCTAGCCACTGCTATTTATACATCTATTTTTTTAGGACTAAGCGACCTAGAGTTGTGCCACCTCTCAAATACCCGGTGAAACTGTAGTGGCCGCGACAGCGCAATTCAAAATAAAAATCGTTTTTTGTATATGTTGAAAAATTATCATTATATAACGATACCTTCGTAAATTATTCCAATAAGGATGGTGATAGCAGCCGGAAAGTACAATTTTTCATAAAGACATACAGCTGTCCTCGCAATATACAGCATAGAGTAGACAGTAAGGATCGACAGGTGCGATACATACCACAACGAGCATAGGAATATATTGCTGTTGACCTGCATCAGGAATCTTAAATTATACACTCTCCCAGTGATCTCATTGTCGTCTGATGGTACCAAAGCCCCTACTCTGCTATTTGCTATAGCATGGTATTATAGGTTTTGATATGGTGTGATTTTAGGAGTTACTTGGTTTACCTTTGAAACCCAGGGTTAACGCTAACATTTATTTATTTATTCAACACATGCACTAATCTTTACAGGTTGTAATAACCTAATTTAACAGTGATGGTACTACTTAAACTAAGTTACTGCTTAACTTATCATATGATACCCTAGTGAATTCCTTCGTGATGATATCTAGTATTTTACAAATTGAGTGCCCTAAATGGGCGCGTCAGTGGCGCGTACTGGTCCGGGACACACAACCCCATCATCTGCAGTACGCCTGGTTTGTATATATCACCACGAAGCACTTTGAATAAGTAAGTGGCGAGAGCAACAATAAAATAAAAAGGTATTAAAAAAAAAAATCAAAATCGCTTTAGAAATTATTGCGATACGAGTGTACAAACATTAAAAAAGTACCTCCATTTTTTAAGTCGTTAAAAAAATAAGGTGCGACCTTACCCAGAAACTTTGCAGAAACAGCAACAGTGATATTGATATCTGATAAACCGACAAACTTGTTGAGACTAGGGAGAAGATTAAGTTGACAGCAGAAAGTGAGTTCTTGTTTAATCCCTCCTGATATCTCGTGTTTAGAAGATACGTGAAAGAACAAAGCAGTACCACTAGAGATAATACCTGAAAGAAGGTTTAAAGCAAGAAGTCTTTATTGAAGTAATGCTAATTTTTATTAGTATGACATGGACAAAAGACTTCTCGGACCCGGAGTTCGTCGGCAAATTCGTGTAGGATCTCTAATAACCAACCGAGGAGGATGCGACCGGGAAATTCGGACGTACACAGATGGCTAAAGTAGCAATGAGCAAACCGACCAGAATATGGCAAATCCGAAAAGTGTCAAACACCACCAAGACTAAAGCGCGCACGATCATCGTACGCACTTATAGATTATTCTCGATATTTTTGTACGCGTCAGAATCATGGTCAATCCGATCAGCTGACCGAAAGAAAATTGAGGTTTACCATGGACAGCAACAAGAACTAACAAGTCAATTCTCCGCCAACTTAAAATAACCACCAGACTGTCCACTACCTGCTACCGGCGAGTCCTTAGCTACTTTGGCCACATTGCCCGAAGGCAACCTGATAATCTGGAGAAAATAGTTGTTGTAGGGAAAATCGAGGGCAAAAGATCACGGGGCCGATCACCTACCCGCTGGTCTAACCAAATTAAAAACATAGTGGGACTTGACATTCCGACCGCAATGAGAAAAGCCGACGACAGAGCGGTGTGGATGCAGCTCGTCGATATCTCGGTGAAGGCGCTTCAAGATAAGCATAACCTTCAGAAATGAAAAATACGATGAAGAAGAAGAAAGCTAATTTTTAAAGGGTGCTTAGGGATAACCCTTGTCGATAAATCTATCGTACTGTAAAAAGTGTCATTAATACCGTTGCAATTATTGACACGAACATCACACTCCGCCGGCGATCACCACCGCACATTGATCTCACGTCCCAGCATTTGAATTTAAATTCCACTTCATTGTTTTGCGAATACGTGTCCGATTTCATTATAAATATTGCGACATGAAACGTCAAAAGCTGTCATTGTTCACTTCAAATACACAGACTAGTTATGAACGGAAATTGAAATCTGACAACAAATGTTTTAGGTAAATAAAGTGAAAAAAAAAACAGTCCCTTTTAAAACTAGCATATATTGGCATATCTTTTAGAGTTTTATTATCAACATATTAACTTATACTATTTCAATATTATATTGTAAAATATTAACAACGTTTATGTTATAATTTGTAGTTCTCGTAGAATAAAATAGTCCAACAACTAATACACTTTCTTTATTGAGACAGCGTAACGTTGTACAAGAATTATTTATAGCGAGTAACGTCACAACTGCACGTCCTCACAATCTTTATACAAAATTAATTAGAAGTCAGATTAGGAACTAATAAAGTTAAACTATTGTTTACAATGCCAAGTTAATGTGATGAACAACCAAATTATTAATTATGAATTAAAGATACAATAAGGTTCAGGTAAATCATTAAGATATCATTGGAAGTAGTTATTATGTATAACAATCGCTGGGTGTCAGGTGTTGCCAGCTAATATTTATTTTTATTTTGTTTTACTTAAATGTTGCATTTTTTCAATTTCTGATGTCTTGATCGATTTGCAGAGTTCATGGCAATCAAAATGTTATATAATGTAAGCATGTATATGAAAAAAATACTCATAAAGAAGTAAGTCATACTGACTAACATATATGCGAAGTTGTGAAAGAAGTAGGCCAGATGTGCGAGGAGCATGCAAAATAATAATTCATATTATCTGCCTACCTTTTTGGTGCAAGGACTTAAATGCTTTTAATTTTAGTACAAATGTTTCCATGTATTTATCATAGCGAAGTTTTTGTAGGCTTCATAATAAAATTTGCAAAAGGTAAAATATGGTTTTATATTCCAATTGAATCATACCTTCGCACTTTTCAGATGTGATTTTCGGAATTTCTTAACGAAGCGTAAAATCAAATGGACTGTATAAAATATATAATTCAACGATTTCTAAATTAGTTATGTATTTTTATAAAATCGTTATATTTAATTAATAAAAATTGAGTTATATATTAAAAAATATAACAAACATATCGTAGAATGCCGACTCTGAGTATATATACATTGTATATTTTATAAGAATGTATGTGGCGATACATAACAGACACCACATATGTATCGTTGTATATAATTTATAAGTATGTATTATATATATTTAATGGATCATCCCGAAATTGACTTTTCGATATGAGCCATTTCCACGACAATATGCTAATTCGGTGAACTAAATCAAAAAATTCATTCTCCGACTTGAGTAGCTTGTTCCTCGTTCAAGATGCGATCTGTCATGGAAATTTCCAGAAACAGCTGTTTCCATACCCTATTGAAAAACTTATGTGTGTATATTACGTCGGGTAGGGTGGACTGAAGTCTTTAGATTTTTAGTATAAGCGATAAAAAAACGTTCAAGTTGACGGGAAAGCTACCCACGGAATAGTTGAAAGAGTTCTCCTTACCACCGAAACGATTCCAAGCTGGATGCAATTCTTAACTTTTTTTTGTGATGTTTGTAACCTATGCTGTTTGATCAAAATGGCTGACCGCAACAGTTTTACCAGATTTTAATGAGCTCTTAGGTCGCTTACCTTGAACCTCTACCGCAAGGCCCCTAAAAGGGACGTCAACTTGGACGGTTACTCTATCGCGTTAGCATTTAGTTCAGAGGGTACCCGAAAGGGCCGAACCACGACTCGGTCGGTAGCATTTATCGAAACACTATCAGACGTTCAAATAGCAAACCAACTTGAACTTCCCTACCGTTAAGTTACTTTGTGTCGTACAACTAAGTATACTGTATGAAGTAAGTGCATAAGGAAACAAAATTTTACCTCGAATTTCATGTAAACGAGCTTCAAAATTCTACCAAAAGTGCATTTAAATTGCAAGCATTTTATTCAGTAATACTTTAGGGAGGAGCGCAGCCACACAAAAGTGTAGGCTCTGACAATGGTAATCCAGTTGAGAATCCTTAGGGAAATTTTACATTTTATGGATTTTAAGAACGTTCCTTAAGTCGAAAGAAGGAAGAAATGAGGATATATTATTTATTTTTTATTATGACTGAGGTTTTAAACAATAAAATTATGCCATAACATGCACCAATTTATTCGTGCTCCTAATCGCCATATTGGATATAGTTTTGTGATCTCTTTTTATATACAGTAAGATTACTTGAAGAAAATATTTCTAATAATTTTTGTATGCCTTAAATGTTTGTGTCTTTTATCCAATGTGTTATTTTGTTTCCGTTTGTCTCCGATAAATAAAATAAAAAAAAAACAATAAATTAATTTTATTATATACTAAAGTGTAAATACGAAATCATACCAAATAAACGAAACTGTGTTGAATTCAACAAATGGCTCTGGTAAATTGTTTCTCTCTCCATTATCGTATTAATATTGTAAATTAACTATTAGTTCTGTAGTTCCGAGTATTATCGCTAAAAATTAATTACCGTTTCATTTATTATTCTGAAACTGTTTCATATTATTTGTTGGAAGCTTTCGTTTTTATATAACGATAGTTATGTATGACATTACTATTATGTATATGCTATTACATAAAAAATAAAAATCGATATGTGTAACAAGGTCACGTCTCTTTTTGTTGCCAATAGAATCCAAAATTAACCAAAAAATATCTGGACTGATTTAGACTCTTAGGCAATCAGGTTTGCAATTAATCCTAATCTAGCTAAGTACTCTTTAATGACAAGTACTACGAATCGACATCACAGTTGTCGATATAGCTAGTTTTGGTATTTCGCTAGTTCAATTGCGCCATTATGGCTTTCTAATGGCGTAACACTCACACACCACTGTTATTTCCATGATTGCTATTTATTCAATTTTTTAATTTAAAGCCTATATATCATACTTATATCCCACACTGGCACAGGCCTTCTCTCCACGGCCCTAGTGCGGATTGGCAGACTTCACATATCTTAGAAAAATTTCTAGGTGATTGGTTTCCTCACGATGTTTTCCTTCACCGCCGAGTGGTTGGTAAGTCAGCACATAAAATTGTAACCAACAAATTCATTGATGCCACCGAGATTCGAACTTGGGCTGGTACGTATTGTAGAGGGTAGGTAAGGCTAGGTTAATCTGGTCAGCCCTGTAGTTCTAGGCTCTCAAGAATAAGACTTCGGTATCCCCTGCCTGTCGTACAAGGCGACTAAAAGGGGCCTCGGGTTCACTGGGCGACAAGGGTGGAGGCCTGCGTCATCCACCAAAGTGGACCCGGGAAGAAGGCGACATCGGCTGGCCCGTGTCGCCTTGCGCTGCGAGGGCACAGGGGGGGAGGGAGTAACCTCCCCCCGGGACGTGCTCTCCTTGAGCACAGTGCAGAGGGGCTCCGGTGCGTTCAACGTGAGATCCCGGAGCCCCTCGTCATGCACCGAGGAAAGGGCCACTGGGAGGCTTTAGTGGGTAAGAACCCCACATAACCGCCGCCTTCCCCAAAAGGCGGGGCATCTTTCTGAAGATTTCCTCCCCGTCAACAAAAAAAAGGTTAATCTGGTATAAAACATCTTCCAAATGCCGAAACATTTCATTCAATTATTCATTTATCATATCAAATAATTAAAACTTAAATAGAAAATTACCTATAAAAAATTCAATTAGTTGATCTACGGTTTTTAGCATAATGACAATTCAATTGTGATAGCTTTCAAAGTGAAAAGTCATTGTCAAATATACCGCCACTGTAGCGTCTCTTCCTCCTAAACATGCTCTGTTCAAAGATGTAACATGGACAACTAACCCATAAATTATACTTGTACATAACTATCTAGAATCATTGACTAAAGATTAATTAAATTTTGGCTTAAATTAATTTTATGATGGGGTTTTAAATTTACATTTAGTATCTGATAAACAATGAAGAGGGATCCAATTTCAATTTTATTAGAATGGAGGCGATCATAAATTTCTGAATATTCAAATACATGTTTTATAGGAAAGATAACGGTGGGTTCATTTTCAATTTCTATTCCTTACTCAATTATACGTTTTATGACGATCTTTTAATTAAATATATTAATTCTTCAATTGCATAATTAATAATAAGAATTACATGGAACAAATTAAAAAAGAAAATTATTATTTTTTGAAACCAAAATATATAGGCTGCAGATGAGTTTTCATAAAGTAATTGTTCACTTAAACTAAAACTTATATGAGAGCTTATTTCTCTGTCTCTTTTAAAGAATATTAGAATGTACTTGTGACTAAAGATGAGCCCACCTCAGATACCTCGCAAAATTTAAATAAGAAAGATAACCTACACGTAGAACTTCGTAATATAATTATGATACGAGTACTTCGGAAATAAGCGTGAGAGTCAGTCGTCTGTGATGGTAAGACGTTTATTAAATTTTTGTAACTTAGAGGTTACTCCCTCCCCCACTGTGCCCTCACAGTGCAAGGCTACACGGGCCAGCCGATGTCGCCTTCTTCCCGGGTCCACCTTAGAGGACGACAAAGGCCCCCACCCTTGTCGCCCAGTAAACCCGAGGCCCCTTTTAGTCGCCTTATACGATAGGCAGGGGATACCGTAGTCTTATTCTTAAGAGCCCAGAACTACAGGGCTGAATTTTTTTTTGTATCTATTTCAACTTGTTAGTTTTTTAAACGTTTTTATAGTAATTATGATTTGAAGTCAGTTTTTGTTTTCAATGGAATTCAAAAAAGGACATCTCATTACGTCTGTATGTTTTTTTATGTTTGTGACTTTCGTAACTTTCGACTGGGTGAACTGATTTTGATGATTATTTATTATTTGAAAGTTGGTGCTTCCCGTGTGATTCCATTTCAATTTGGTCCAATTTTGACAATGGTATCCATGAGAAAATCACATAAGTCTTAAATTTGCTTTAAGTGTGTGTTTTATTAGGTTCTGATTAATTCTATTTAGGAATATTACTACGATAATTCAGAAATACAAAGAAGTGCGTCCGCGCGTAATAGCGTTTAACGTTTTGATTCGATTTCAAGTCGGTTGTTTTTACTCGTAAATATACTATGTTATTTGTGTATGCGTAGTGTGTCCGTTTATGGTGGAAATGATGTCAGTGTTTGTTACTATAGATTCTTAAACATACGCAACTGCTAATGAAGGCTTGCTTCGAAACTTGAAGCAAGTTTGTACAAACTATCAAACACACAGAAGTATCTTTTGCTACTTTCCCCGAGTGCTCTAAACTTACACGCGACTCCGCTACTTAAAGTTATGAACTCAGTCAATTGCTACTTACAAATAACGTTTGCATGAGCGGCGCTTTTAACCAACTACAGAAATGAAGTTCACTCTGCGACTGTTTACTTTCATATTTGTCTTTATAAAATAGGAAAGCTTTTTAATATATTTTACTTTAGACCTTAGATATTAATGAACCACATGTAAATTGAAACTCATTTTAGCAGATTTTATCTTATATACAATCTATATAATTTATCTGCTCAATGAGCAATTTTATGCATAAATGAAATCACTTAAAAGCTAATGTTTTTGTCAAAAATATTACTGGCATTCTTGTTAACCATTCCAACTAAGCTAAAGCTTGTGCTAGGAGACACAACAATCGTCTAATGATGGATTCTAACCTACGATCTTATGTTTCACAGATCTTATCCCAAACTCTTAAGCACACACACGTTATTGAATTTATCGTAGGATTGTGAATAATTTTCATTCTCAAAATAATATAAAGAATTCTTAAAAGCGCAATTAAAGATGGTCAAACTAAAGCAAAGCAAACGAACTAAGGACTTCCTTCGCACAATTAAAGTAATAACAACTTTGTCTTCATTTAAAAGTTCTTTAGAAGTCTTTATCAACACAATAGCTTATAAATACAAGAGAACGTTAATTTACAAGAGCGATTAAATTGTGTTTCTTTAAAGAAATCTACTACTGCTACGATATTTCTAAATTTTAACTTTACAAGGCGCAAGTACGGCCTCATATGGAATACTGTTCGCATCTCTGGGCCGGGGCTCCCCAATACCAACTTCTTCCGTTTGACCGTGTACAACGTAGAGCTGCTCGAATAGTCAACGATCAGGGTCTTTCCGATCGACTCGACCCTCTGAGTCTGCGAAGAGATGTCGGTTCTCTTTACATCCTGTATCGCATTTACCATGGGGAGTGTTCTGAGGAATTGTTCGGAATCATCCCAGCTACCGATTTCCATTACCGCACATCTCGGCAGATTCCAATTCCACCGCCACCATCTTGATGGTTGGCGTTCAACGACTGTACGTTTTCGCGTAACTTTCTCCCACGCACTGTCAACTTGTGGAATCAACTGTCGCCAGCGGTGTTTCCGAACGTTTACGATTTAGGGACCTTCAAGAAACGAGCCTATTCCTATCTCAAAGGTCTTCTCATCTGTGGATGTTCATGGGCGACGGTGATCACTTAAGATCAGGTGAGCCGTATGCTCGTTTGCCACTTTTCATATAAAAAAAAAAAATTATCTTGGATTATAATTTCTCCTACAAACACGATGTTATGTTTCGCAGACCGTTGTTTCGGACCACGAAACATTTACTAGTACTCTTAACGAATATCTGCAAGTAAAATCATGGGACTTTTTTAACCCAGAGAGACATTAGGTATTAAGAAAAGATTTTTTCAGGCCTGCAGTTCTGGGCTCGTAGAATAAGGCTACGGTTACTGCCTGTCGTATAAGGCGACTAAAAGGGACCTTGGGTTCACTGAGCGACAAGGTGGGGGCCTTTGTCGTCCGCTGGAGCGGATCCGGGAAGAATGCGACATCGGCTGGCCCGTGTCGCCTCGCACTGGGAGTGCACAGGAGACAAGGGATTAACCTCCCCTTCCTGGACGTGTTCTCCGTGAACATAGTGCCGAGGGGCTCCGGTGCGTTCCGCTGGAGATCCCGGAGCCCTTCACAATACACCGAAAAGAAGGGCCAACGTGGGATTTTAGTGGGTAAGAATCCCACACAACTTCACCTTCCCCCCAGAAGGCGCGATATCTTTTTGAAGATTTCGATTATGAAGTTTAAGTCATAATTAAATCAATTACGTGTTTCATAATAACATGTCGCAAAAATATTAACACTTAGTTATCGCATACAAGGCTTATGGCTCACAGCAAGCGGGTAATTGCGAATGTTGCGAAAGTTGTAACCTTGTATATTACCATTCCTTTGTCACACGTACGCTCTTAGCTCGGAGTTCTTATTAGCGCTAAGTAAACACTTTGTAATGGCGGCGTATTATACATTTGATTTTAATGGATAACACAATGTGGGCACATAGGACAGATCGGGAGTATCTCTAGAAAATTTGATTTGATTTAATTCATCGCCATGAATATCACCCCAGGCATGACACACCCCTTGATTTTTTTTAATGACGAATTACACAGATTGCCCAGAGAAACTGACCTTGTCTGCTTCACCGTATTGAGCTTAGCTCTTAGGTCGCTTAGCCTGAACCTCTATTGCTAGTAACTCGATACAAGTCAGGGGTAATATCCTTTGCCCAATAATTGTTTTGTGATTAGTGCATATTTTCTGATACGACATATCATGTTGCAGCCCCTTGTAGCTAGTGAAATTACTGGGCTAGCTAGGCGTGCCAATTTAGAAAACCACGCGACTCATTGCTTTATTGTCAGTCACATAGATATGTACTCAAGTATAACAATTTCAAAGATATTTTATTGTAAAAAAATAGCCTAATTCAAATTTAAAAATTTAAATCTTAATATGTAATCAAAATTTGTTTGGAGGGTGGGCGTTAATAGCGGCGACACAATATCCTTTTTATTAATGTTGCTATTATCACTTAGTACACTATAACTTTACTGTATAAATTTTGTTATGGTTTTAAATAAAGATTTTTATTATTATTATTTTTATTTATTTTAAAGCCATAGGTTAAGTTTTTAAAATATTTGTTTAAAAATTAAAATACACAAAAATGTCATACAAAATACAAAAACGTTATAAAAACCTAACCTAGTGTGTGCCGTCGGCAACGAAGCAGGACTCAAGCAACCGGTGGTTAGGGCGACATAGAGAGAAACCTCCTGACGATGCGTGCCGTGTCCAGGAGTACTGCCTTCTGTATCTGACCCTTGACCCAGCCATCTAGCGAAAGTCTCTTAACATGTTGTTCGAGACTTTTCGCTATGAGACCGTTTGCAGAAACGACTATCGGGACAATGATCGTCGAATCCACATCCCACTTATTATTATTATTATTATTTTTTATTATTCGAAAAAAATCATCGCTTAGTGCACATGGGTTTCAACAGAATCAATAAAGAAAAACATCATATAAAATGCTAGATGCTAAAATGCATCACTAGAATAATGGTTTAGGGTATAGTCTGAGAACGTAAAGGTGTAGGATTAAGCTTATTTGGAATGGTTATCAAGTAAAGTAAAGTTACCTTTATTATTAAAGCCTTTATTTATGTCCCACTGCTGGACACTGGCCTTTTCTAAGAAGATAGTATAAGGGCATAGTACGCGGCCCTAGTGCAGATTGGAAGTCTTCACATGCTTTAGAAAATTTTTCTAAGACATGTAGGATTCCTCACGATGTTTTCCGTCACGGACGAGCGCGTGGTAAATCAGCCCATAAAATTGCAACAACAAATTTGTTGGTGTCGCCACCGGGGATCGAACTCGGGTTGCTAGCGTATCATGCAACTTGAGCTAACCGTCCGGATCCTGAGCTACCCCATGGTAGTTTAACAAGAATGTTAGCTAATGTCTATCTTATGTCTATCCAAAAGTTGTTCGGAAGAAATCGCTCTTAGCGACAAGAGACAAAGCATTGTAATTATATTGTTTTATATTAAAATTTACATCTATCATATTATATTTTAATTTTAGGTAAATAATACAATAATACAAAAGTAAATAGTATTAACAAAACTAAGAAGAAGAGAAGAGAACTAAGAAGAGGCTTTGTTATTTTTATTATATTAAAATTGATTGATTGTTTCAGTGATTAATTGTTGTGCAATAATATATAATTATTTATTCGTTAATAAAACAAGGTTTATTATTATTAACAGTGAGTCGATATCATAAACACAAATTAGATATTAACAAAATATTTCTTTAACAGTATAAATAATATTATACTTCCGAGTTAAACTATTTAACAAATATAATTGGAAATATAATTTAAATTTGTGACGACAAAATTTAAGTTACGAAACGTAAATAAACTTACCGTCACGTAGCTCTGGGAGTCCTGTTCCAATTTGTTCGAGCACCTGTAAATAAATAAAGGGAAACGTTAAAATGAAGCTGGGACTTTTGAAAATATCCTCTCATCAGAGCAGTGAGACTTCTTTTAACTTAATTATAAACTTCGTCCGAATTTCTCGTTGATGGTGGTTGCATTTTAACTTACTAAAAATAATTTCTTATTCACATTCGCCTCTATTGGACAGAGTTAAGGCGTCTGGCACTGGCACTGGATGAGCGATTGTGGAATATCTTGGGGTTGTGATCGGTGCAATACTAGCATAACTAAACCTTTGAAAATTCTAGTCTTAGGCTCATACAATTGGGGCTAAGATATTACCAGCCCATGAACTCCTCGTGTTGTGTAATAAAGTTTTGGACTCGGTGAAAAAGCGGGCTAACAGTTTACCGGTTTTCTACAAATTACATTTTGAAGAGTTCACCGTTTCATCATCGGACATGTACTGCTGGATTTCATCCTTTTGTTGTGGACATCCCTTAAGCTTGAACTATGCGCATTGCTTCGTCTTTCATTATTCGTATAACAAAAGACTGGGATAGTTTGCCCGCGTCTGTCTTTCCCTCCGATTACAATGGTTTATCAAGGTTTTATCAAGAGAAAAGTAGTCGTTTACTAAGCTAAGATTTACTATACAGGAATACATTACCACTTAATATCGGGTAGGACCGTAGTCAAGCACTTGCTAGGAAAGTATAAAAAAAGCGCCATGAAAGCATATCTATATAAGAGGAATCGTCTACTCTCCAAATATACTTCTCCTACTGCAACAAGTTGAGATGTTAAAATAAAAGTGAGAAATTATAATTTGTCACTGTACAAGTTGTCGCCACAAGCCAATAAAAATTTAAAAAAGATGGCCGTACCTAGTTCGTTTAAATATTACTTATTGTAACTGAAGCCCCTAAATTTTCTTGTATAAAAAAATCTTTTTAAAGCTGCGGGTAGACGGAGAAAATAAAACGGAAAAAACGGTTTTCCGCTTTATATTAGGATTACTTCATGTTATATATTATATGATGTGCCCGTGTATCATATACGGGATACATACTTAAGGAATTTATTTGTACAGAAAAGGTCGAAAGAAAAGTAAATATCTACAAGGCTGTCACTGTCAATCACGAGGCCGCAATTAATAGCGCTAGAGTATAGTAGTGTTAATCAAAGCAAGTATTCTCTAATATAACACCGCATAAGCCTTTGTCTAATTCCCAGTGAATAGTTAGTACGAACCACTATTAGCTGAATAGAACACAAACTTCGGATTTGTGTTAGTATGTATTTAACAATGTACAAATAGGCTCAACTAATCTATCTTGAATGTGATGCGAGTTCAATGTGTGTATTTGAAATTGATTCTTATTAAGATTATTTTGAAGCGTCAATAGCCTAATGGTTTAGGGTACTGTCTGCGAATCGTAAGGTCATAGGTTTAAATCCACCATTCGACTATTGACGTGAACCATCTCCAAGCACAAGCATAAGCTTAGTTGGAATGGTTAACAAGAATGTTAGTATTATTACTGAAAAAATGGAATATTGCTAGCTTTCCTTTTAAAAAAAATCCCAATAAGCTTGAGCTAGTGCTAGGAAGTGGTTCACTTCAATAGTCGAAAGGGTTTGACCCCAGGACGTTTTTACCGAAATTTTTCTCATTCAATAGAAGTGTACCTCCTTCATGACCGCTTTAACATCGGGAATTCGAAATTGGGGATTGAAACAGAAAAAAAATCCGTAAAAGTAGTTCAATTCAACATATTATTATAAAAAGATATAGAATAAATACACGAGAGGTATTTTAAATTTCACAGTACACTGAATAACGTTAAATTGCCATCTGAACAGTTTACATCCGCATCCCGCATCTGTTCGATAGGCGTGTTGATGAATAGCGCTATACGTTATAATGCAAATGGTCCCAGTTGCCGGGCCATCTCAATAAAACTGCAATAGATGACTAGATAGGATTAGAATCATTGCATTATTTTACATCAATTTTAGACGTACCAGCTTTTCTATAGAATAAACTAGAATAGACTTTTTTTTTTGTTTGCAGTGGCACGGGCATGTGATGAGACGGTATTAGGAGTATGTTGTGTGGGCCCTTGCAAACATGAAGAAAGCTAGAGGACAACGGAAGTGGAAGTACAGACGATCCAAGACCGACTGTTGTAGGTGACGAAGGCCCAAGTAAAGGAAGGCTTCGAAGAAGAATTTATTCTGTACAACGAGAAAAAAATCCGAAAACAGATTATATATGCTAATTTTCAGCCAAAAAAAACTCCATCGAGAAGCGGATGCTGTTCGATTGTGGTAAATGATGCTGTTCTGATGACAGAATAAAAAAAATAGGCTTAAATCACAACTGCATGTCTAATTTTCTTTAAAAAAAAAAACAAAAGAAAAAATCATCGCGCTCTATGACATAATCATAAATCATTTCCTATTAAGAAAACAAAATATTACAGTTCTCGCCACTCTCATTTTTAAAAGATTAGTGTTACAATAATTAGCTCTAGTTTTCTTCACTTACTATCCCTTTTTACAACTTAACGAAGACTTCTACAACTCCACTTCAAATCTAATAAAACGTTAAACGTTTTCACGCGTGGATGACATCTTAGTATTTCCGAATTATCCTGGGAATATTACCTACTAATCAGCACCTAATCAAATTCTCATCAAACTGTCTTTGCAGTACATCCTTTCAAATAAAAAAATAATCACTGTAATCAGTGTGATATTTAGTTATTCGTTTATCCCGCACAAACTTAATGCATATTTAAAACTTTTATTATCATAGATGCTGTTGTCAGAATTGGACCAATTGGACCATACGGGAAGCACCGGCTTTTGAAGTCGGTTGATTACTATAAATCGAAGGTTAAAGATTAACTGCGCCTATATTTTATTTGGATATATAGAAAGGGAAACTTAACGTAGTATTGATATATGAAATAACAGCGAACAACGGTCACACGTAAGAGAATTCCAATTAAACTTTAGATGGTCCTCAAAAGCTCGAACATTTCAAATTTTGAATAGATATGACAATGCCGAAGTCTATATGCATAATAGAGAACAATAAACTTTAATTAGAAATGTTGAACAACACGAGAATATTTCGTATTATTTTAAACGATAGCCTGAAAACGGAGAGGTATACGTTTATTGTTTTTCTCCTTACTCCGCTTAAAAATACAGACCTTTCTGTTTAATAATACAGTAACCATTTGATGCTTAAACCATAGCAGTAAAGCTTTAGGGTTATTGAAAACAATCTGTGGAGTAAGTTAACGTAACAATACTTACGGAGGAATTGTCTTTCTTGCAAAGCGCTTCGGGTCAGTACAGAGAAGTTAAAGTTACAGTCTCTATACATGTTCCACTGTTGGGCACAGGCCTTCTCAGTACAGAGATTAGATATAAGGGCATATTCTCCTAGTGCGAATTGGCAGACACATATTTAAAAAAAAATTCTAACACATGTAGGTTTCCTCACGATTTTTCCTTCACCGCCGAGCGCAACGTTCACCGTAGATCAGCATTCACTGCAACAAACAAAACATTTGCTTTAACTCGGGTTGCTAGCGTACTATAAAACATGAGGCGTCCGCCCTGATACTGAACTATAACGGGTCTTACTTTACTGCCACCGCTTATTTGAGAAAAAGGAAGGATCCAAATGCACCGATCGCAGTCAATTGGTTAATTCGAGGGTAGTAACAAAAAAATTGAAAACTGCTGAGCTCGTGGTAAGGTAACATATAAAATGCAAAACTTGCTAGCTATGTTATTTCATGTGAAAACTACGCGATATCTCGAATTACGATTTATTGTTGCCGTTATCACAATAACTAATAAATGTATTTTCCTTAAAAACGCAAAATAGCCCAACGTTAAATGTCAACTTCCTATAAGTGACACTAAATTGATGTTAGGTAGTTTGAAATGTCAGAAAATGTATCCAAGCGAGGCTTAAAGTTTGCAACGATATCAAATTAGACGTTGAAGGAAGTTTTTAAAGCTTTTAACTCGCAACTGTTTGGAACATAAATTTAAGGTATTTCACGTCGGAGCAAGTTTACGATGTAAATATAACATTTTGATAAATAAGTTTGAACTGAGCAACCATTTATGATTTGTTTCGTTTAATCGAATACAAAGGAATGAAGTTATGATTCATATTATATAGGCTACAGGACAATGACTATAGACATTCTGTAACTATTGCCTGCGTTTCAGGCCCGCTCTAACAAGGTGGTATAGCATTCTTGCCTGATCCAACTCCGGAAAGGCAAGAATGCTATTACACACCCCAAATCAATATTAAATTTCGCCGTGAATAGTATTCTTTCGGCTTCGTTCCGGACACATTCGACCATTATGTGGTAAGCATCCTCAACTTTCCCGCATTCTAAACAATTAGGGGTTGACACCTTTCCCATCATGTGGGCAAAGCTATTAAGCGTGTGTCCGGACCGAAGCCTAAAGGCCAGAGTTACTTCATCCCTGATTATTCCCATATTGGTGCTGTCAATACATAAAAATAAATATAATCACATCCATCTTTGTGTATTTTAAGTGAGTCGTTTTACAACGATAAACACACTTTTAATAAGTTCTCGCGACTCATTACGAATGCAAATACTTCTTTGTAAATTTAAGTACTTTAAATTAAACACTGATTTTGTACAAAACTTTCGTAATTTAGAACAAAGGGAAACTTAACGCCGTTCCGACCTTGTTTAAATACTATTACGATCGTTCCCGCAAATAGATTTATATTAAATTTTACAGGTACAGTCAACAACAGAGATTTATGGAAATACATTAAATTGTTTTAGTATATGTTATAATTTGTAGGTCTCGTAGAATGAAATAGTCCAACAACTAATACACTCGCTTTATTGAGACAGCGTAACGTTGTACAAAGAATTATTTATAACGAATATTGTCACAACTGCGCGTCCTCACAATCTTTGTACAAAATTAATTAGAAGTCAGATTACGAATTAATAAAGTTACAACTATTGTTTACAATGCCAAGTTCATGTGACGATCAACTTAATTATTAATTATGAATTAAAGATACAATAAGGTTAAGGTAAATCACTAAGATATCATTGGAAGTAGTTATTATGCATAACAATCGCTGGGTGTCATGTGTTGCCAGCTAACATTTATCAAATAGTTAAATCAAATCCAAACTCCTATTGCACAAAAAATTAATGTGGTATTTATAAAATAAGTTACTACATACTATTTAAATAAGTATATTAAAAACAGTAAATAATTGGGTGTAGTACTGTTTAGTTTTATAGGCTAGCTTATTACGCTCTATGAAGTTGCTCAAGCTTTTAATAATTTTAAAGTTAATCATATGTCTATATCATTGCTTAGCATATATATCGCAAAAGAAATAATGGTATATTATAATCATTAATGTCATATTTTCACACAACAACGAAAAAACATGATCTCGTTCTGTCCCGATGAAGCATTTAAGCCATACAAGACAGACAAATGGGCGAATACATGACTATCACGCCAAGTGATTTCAATGATTCATTTTTTCTTAGGAAAGGAACTTCAAGATTATTTTGATGAGAATTTGGTAAGATTTTGATTCTATTACGTAATATTCCTACGATAATTCGTACAAGGAGGGCTTTGATTCAATCTGAGGTTGGTTTTATTTTTGCTTGTAAATATTTTAGAAGAATTTAACATTCTAATTTAATATTAATTTAAAATCATTCTATTTGCGAAATAACATAGCATTTAACGTCTGGAAACCAGCTGTGTTCTACTTCCATTGAAGAGCTCTTCCATTCAGCAACGTCGCGCTCGATCCACACTCTACGTTCACCTTGACCGCATTACCAACTCTTCGCCAATCGTGATATGATGGTCTGATGTCGATATTATAGATCTTCATTAAATATGTAGGTCACATTATCGCACATCGGTAAATTCTTCAAAGTTTTGCTTTATTGAATACTTGTTTTTTAACCGACTGCCAAAAAGGAGGAGGTTCTTAATTCTTCTGTATTCTTTATGTTTGTCATCTCATAGCTTTCGACTGGATGAACTTAAGTTAATGATTCTTTTTTATTTGATATCTAGTGCGTCCCGTGTGGTCGTATTATGACAATGGCAATCCATGAGAAAACCATATCGGTCTTAAAGTTGCATTAAGTATGTACGCGACAAATAGATGCATAATTCAATATCACGCTGACTGATTTCGATAATTGATTTTGTATTGCAACGGAAGTACTGCAAGAGTAGTTAGATGACAGTTTGTTTAGGTTCTCATAAAATTCTATTCCGTAATAATCTTACGATAATTTCGAAATACAAAGAGGACGTAGTAGCGTTTAACGTTTGATTCGATTTAATGTCGGTTTTTGTGTTTTTTCTATAATCTAATGATGCTGACGCTGCTAGTCGATTGCTATCGACTTTACAGCTTCATTGGTTACTGCGCGAGCTAGATAAATAACTAACTAACCCTAACTCTACCCTAACGTACTAGAATCTGCACGTTACGGACTGCCACGCCGCCGAAAATTTCTTCTTATCACTGGATGTTGTCTACTTGATAGTCGTAGGGAGGTTCGGACCTCTCCTGCGCATATCGTCAACCTTTTCGTTTGCTATGGGCGGTGAGAACCGACCTGAAACGCTGGTGTTGTAATGTGTACGTGTATGTGGTCCTATTGCGCAGAGCTCGAAGGCGAGGTCGGGTCGCTGGTGTGACGTTGTTTGTTAGTGGTTGCAGTAGTACGTGGCGAGGCCTCCGTCTGCGTTTAGTGGCGTTTGGGTCTAGTGTGTAATTGACGGTGTTTACCACCACATATTTGACGCATTATCAAAGCGGAAATAGTGGGGTATATTATAAGTTTATTTACGAGTAAAAAAAAACCGACAAATCAAATATGACGGATCAAAAATACTACGACCGTTGTCTCTATTTCGTCAGTGTTATTTCATAGACATATTATAAAGTTCTTGAGCCTATATTTTCTTTATTCTTTCATAACCGTGTTCATTGTCCTATATAGGTACATAGTACTTATAGAATTAGTACTTGTCTAGTCATAGATCATCATAGACTTACCAATAGTCCATTCAAGAAGCATTCTTTCATAAAGTTTTCAGGAGTTTCGAGATACCTTCAGATACCAAAGGCATATGGCAACAAAATTAATGTAGGACCTTATTCAAACGGGTCTATGCTACGATTGTTTTAGCGGACAGGAACAGGAGCTTGCCACTTATGTAGAAATAATCAAAATGGCAAAAGATAATTCAAAGACATCAAATTCAGAAGTTCTTTGCGAAATACGAGCCCAAGAATGGCGAATAATGCTTTGTTAGTGCGCATAGCTTACACCCAACAGACGGAGTTGTGCTTAAACGAATTGGAGCATTGGAACACTGAACAGAATACCAGGAACAGCTTATGACAGCCAACGCTTTAAGTTATATTTTTTTCAGACAAGACATTTCTGAAATATATATGCCTGAAAACTATACGTTTGAAGAATGCATTCTATTTTGATTTTGAACTATAAATGAGCTCATTGGCATTAAAATGGTATCATACTAAAATCTGTCAACGCAGCATTATCAATCAATACTCCGAACTTCCTATGTATGCCGCTATGCCGCTCCAGCGTGGTACGGCCTACTTAGTAAAAGTGCAAGGATTCGCATCCAAGCACAACAAAACATCTTCTTAAAAACGACCCTAAACGCTGGGCGTTACGTCAGAAACGTTATACAACGCGATCTAGGTATCGAAACCATCCAGGAATTTGTTACGAGACTAGCTCGGACTACTCGACCGTGCGGACAACGGACCGCACGAACACCTGCGCGGGTTCGCTCCGCAGCACGCGCATCCGCCGGACGTGCGTCGTAGGTTCAAATTCCCCTATTCAAGGGAGCTTTTGAACAGTTAGGCCTACATCGCCCCCCTCTCGACCTCCGTGTCAATCGACACCGAAAGGTTGGGAGGGCGTAGCAGATAGATTCGTAGCGGCTGACGCTGAGGGATTAGCCTCGACGTTAAAATAGTTAGTCCTAAAAAATCCGTCTTAAACGGTACCCACGACCAGGGGAGCAGTCGCCCCCTGCGCTGATTACCCGGGTAATGGGGTCGATACCCCGAGGCCCGTACCTACGAGGTTCCCTTGAAGCTAGTAGACGACCCGTGATGATGATGATGACGAACTTCCTATTATATACATAAATTTTATGTATTAATATATTTATGTAGTAACTTATTTATGTAGGTATATTTAGTGTAGAATATTTATTATATGTATTATACTAATAATTTTTGTATCTGTGCACCATAGTCCTGTTTTTTTCGTATATTTTTTGCCTGGAATAGATCGCCCTTAGCGATAAGCTCGCCCATTATACAACAAATTGTGAACTGTATTTTAGTTATGTAATTTTCTTCTTGTTTGATCTTGGTGTATAATAAATTATATGTATTTATCTATTAAAGGGTGAATGTGCCAAGATGGTGAAAAAAATGGAAATCCGCAATCTCTGCACACCTCTCTGGGTCAACGGCGTGAACTTGTTTTATTTATTTATTTTTAAGCCGTTACGTTCTTCTAACCCTCTTGTAGCTGTGTAGAACCAGATCGCTATCTGCTTTCGACCAAAGAAATGTGGTCTCATATACTACAGGCAATGACTTCATCTCCAAATATTGGAAATAAGTTTTAACAAGATACAGTGTGTACTTACAAACGTTTACACATATCTTACTACTAACACCAACCATAACATAGTAAGTCGGGCCATCTCGAGGGAGGGAGCCCTACGCTTCTTCGACACATGGGCAGCCTCTATTCCAAGACTTTCCTCCGCCATCTGCCGTCACTAACTCGGCAGATGTTGGCGGCCCACAGCCACTTCACCTTGTCTTTAAGAGCTATGTCGACTACCTCTGTTCTCTGTCGAATTTCACATGGCCCGACCTTATAAGAATAGCAGGAAGTGGCTGGATGTGGAAAGCGGATGATTTTAGTTATATGTTGGAAGGTATTAGGGAGCTCTATTTCCAGCAGTGGATTGATACGGGGTGGTTGATGATGATGAAGATAGTCGAATGTTTACTCACTAGGCTATAAGGCTACTACGACACTACAATTTATTGCAGAGAAGGCTGGCCAGACAAGATAAAGGATAAAACTACAAAAAATATACAATCTTCTAGAAGATAATAGATTTATCACCTGTAATAGATGGCACAGTGTCACCATAATTTCGCCATAATATTCAGTTAATGGTCCATTTAACTTTCCAGCAGAGTGAACACGCCTGCTCGCTGTTGTAATTGCCTAAGCGGCGACGTGTTTATGCCTCTGAGTATAACCGCAATTAGTTTAAGGTAAGATTTTTGAAGTTATACTTTGTACTATTGTTAGGTAAACGATATTATTCATCGTGGAACATTCAGTATAATGGCAATACGTGCGCGTTGTCTATGACCTAAGCCAGTTTCGACAGACACAGAGTGGAGAATGACGAGATAAGAATAGCGCTCCTAGCAGAGTTTATTTTTACGTCCACGCCGAGGTTACCCCTCACCGGAGGGACCCTTGTGTCGAGTTAGTAGCTATTTAGGTTTAGGCTAAGCGACCTACGTAAGAACTATGACATCTTTCATATCTTTATTATCTTCAAGAAGTCAAGGCCAGCTTCTCTGGCCAATCTGTTGTCTTCAAGCAGTTATACCGGAGTGCCTTTCTGAAGTGACCAGTGCGTGAGTTAGTTTTGTCTTTCTCTACATCTATAAATGTAATATTATTTGTGTGTACTTTGTCGTTTGCTATGTTACGTCGCATATTGTGCGTGATTATGTGCTCCAAGTGGAGTAACTTATAATATAGGTTTAATATAGACCCTGTAGTTCTGGGCTCTCAAGAATAAGACTACGGTATCCCCTGCCTGTCGTAGAAGGCGACTAAAAGGGGCCTCGGGTTCACTGGGCGACAAGGGTGGGGGGCCTTTGTCGTCCGCTAAGGTGGACCCGGGAAGAAGGCGACATCGGCTGGCCCGTGTAGCCCCTCCCCCCCCGGGACGTGCTCTCCTTCCACAGTGCAGAGGGGCTCCGTTGCGTTCCACTGGAGATCCCGGAGCCCCTCGTCATGCACCGAGGAAAGGGCTACCGGGGAGGTTTTAGTGGGTAAAAACCCCACATAACCGCCGCCTTCCCCCCAGAAGGCGGGGTATCTTTTTGAAGATTTCCTCCCCGTTAACAAAAAAAGACTTAAGTAGCCTTAAGTTTCTCCATTTCAATTTGTACACCGACCTATAAAACAACACCACGAAAAGGATTGGTATATATCAATACGTTTAAAGTGATACAGTCTATGTTTGGCCTACTGTTGGGCACAGGCCTTCTGTACAGACGTTCGGATTCAGTCAGATAATATTTCAATTTTATTAATGTTTCTGATGCCCTGGTGGGACCCTTATTCATTAGTGGATGTAAAATCAAATTCGTAATGATGATATGTCGAATAAAGACAAATTGTTTTAAGCTTGAATTGTTTCACGTGTAAATGTTGATCGATTTCCTACTATCAGTGTATGTATTCGGGATTAAACAAACGAAACAATTTGAATGAATATTATATGTTTCCGCTTACTGTTAGTCCGTTTTAAAAGCTTTCCATTTGTGTTTCATTAAATTAGGCTTTGAATAATTCGCACCATTTCATTTCCTGGTTTTCGCTAATCTGTGTTTTAAAAAATATCTTATTTCCACCTAAAATTAAAAAAAAACAAGAATGCTAACATGACCTTCCTATTTCACAAAATATTAATAATATTCTTGTTAACTATTCCGATTAACCTTAAAGCTGCTACGAGGTTTTTTTTATATGAAAAGTGGCAAACGAGCATACGGCTCACCTGATCTTAAGTGATCACCGTCGCCCATGAACATCCACAGCACCAGAGGAGCTGTAGGTGCGTTGCCGACCTTTGAGATAGGAATAGGCTCGTTTCTTGAAGGTCCCTAAATCGTAAACGTTCGGAACACCGCTGGCGACAGTTGGTTCCACAAGTTGACAGTGCGTGGGAGAAAGTTACGCGAAAAACGTACAGTCGTTGAACGCCAACCATCAGGATGGTGGCGGTGGAATTTGGAATTCTGCCGAGATGTGCGGTAATGGAAATCGGTAGCTGGGATGATTCCGAACAATTCCTCAGAACACTCCCCATGGTAAATGCGATACAGGATGCAAAGAGAACCGACATCTCTTCGCAGACTCAGAGGGTCGAGTCGATCGGAAAGACCCTGTTCGTTGACTATTCGAGCAGCTCTACGTTGTACACGGTCAAACGGAAGAAGTTGGTATTGGGGAGCCCCGGCCCAGATGCGAACAGTATTCCATATGAGGCCGTACTTGCGCCTTGTAAAGTTGCAGACGGTGGGCAGGCGTGAAATACTGTCTTGCTCTACTGAGTTTGCCAAGTTTTTGGAGGACAATTTGGCTTTGCCTTCCAAGTGACCACGAAACTGAACGACACTCGATATATCGACGCCAAGGATTCCAATGCTGGAGGATGCGACCAAGGGAGTGCCCTCGAAATAAGGGGAGACGATAAAGGAGGTTCACGTAAATAGTCGAATGGTGAAATCGACTCTACGGCTTTTTGCAGATCATACCCTAAGCCATTAGGCTTTAAATTATTTCTATAATTTTATTTTATTAAAATTAATAACACTGTGTGGTAATAATATTAGCATCACACAGTCGACAACAAAAATATTAGCAACGTACACACCACCCTAAGACCTCGGCCACCAATTCGGTGAAATTGTTGTGGTCTCCTGATCAATTAGATATAGAAATGGCCATTACATTTATTGCCATCAACACGATACATACAAAATATGTAAAATTACAACTGTAATACACAAATAAATAACAAACATTAAGACATAATGCCAACCTTGGAGAATATGCTGCATATGCAGTTATTGGGTATTGTTAGAGGCTATTTGGTGACGCAGCTGAAACCAATCTGCTCAGTCTTGAGCACAGACGTAAAGTAGCTAGTCTTTCGGCTTTCTACAGATTGCATTTTAGAGAGTGTGCTCAGGAACTACATCATCTAATTCCCCCATCCCCGTTCCACCATCGGACTTCAAAACGCACTGCAGGGTTTCATGCTTTTGTTGTGAACATCCCTCAAACCGGAACAAGACGCTTTGCTTCGTCTTTCATTATTCGTACAACAAAGGACTGGAATAATTTACCCGCATCTGTCTTTCTCTCCGATTATAATGTGGGTATTTTCAAGAGTAGAGTGAATAGGCATTTACTAAGCTAGTGCGCCTTACCAGCCAGGACTGCATTTCCACTTAACATCAGATGGGATCGTAGTCAAGCGCTTGATTAGATTGTATTAAAAAAATGCTATTTAAGGCTTCCACAGATGATAATTCAGCAGTGCTAAGAACTAATACATTTCGTGCGGACGTACATTAATTAACAACTATATGCTGGTATGTCTACAGAGAATACATAAAATTATCATAGGTCCTTCTGAATATCGATCTGAATATTTAGTTGGGGTGTCCTGTCGCTGACAGATCCGGTGCACCCCGCTCATAACGGCTGATGGCATTCGCGGAAGGTGGTAGTGGGTAGAGGCTGCCCAGGCCGAGTCCCACACATCCCTCCGGGCCCACCCAGGGTACCGGAGAATGGTCTATAAAAAGATTCCCCCGCGTGAACAAAAAAAAAAAGGTCCTTCTGAATAAAAACTACTCACGTATAAACTCCAACAGCAAATAAACAGATTTTAAATTTAAATCACGAATGCCTGAAATTACTTATTCATATGAAATTATTTCAAATAAACTATGCTAACCAAAGGACGCCTTGTATGTAGTTGCGGTTCTTGAAATTGTACATATTAGGAGCAATTTTGTATAATTTGGTCATAATTTCTGGAACTCTAGTGCGTGAATTCTGCATACATGTAAGAGTACAGGCGGTAATGCCAACACTTAATGTATGAATATGTCTTTAAATTGAAGTTAAAGTGTAAAACATTTATAACAGACTTATTTTGTCACTAAAACTAAAATAACATTACATTTACTAGTAAAAAGAAAAACGACTTCAATTCGAAGCGCATGTGACGGATAAAACGTTACACGCAGATGTTTGGAGCGTCAATAACCTAATGGTTTACGGTACGGCCTGCGAATCGTAAGGTCGTGGGTTCGAATCCACCATTCGACTATTGACGAGAACCATGTCCTAGCACAAGCTTAAGCTTATTTGGAATGGTTAGCAAGATTGTTAGTAATTTTTCTGAAAAAAAAATGAAAGCATTATTGCTAGCTTTCTTTTTTTTTTTAAAAATGTAATCTTTTATTTCCCAAGTATATTCTGGCGCTTGCATTACCTTTTTCCATTGCAGTCGTTAAAAATACTGACCTTTAGTTTTAGATTGGTCATAAACCTACTAAATTCTCAATAAAGAAGCATTTACACGATTTTTAGGAGTTCTCTAATGTATTTTCGGAACCCAGGTCCTATACTACACAAAATTTATATGGGACCTAATTAAAACCGAATCCATTCAAACAAAAAAAAATCAAAATCAGTTAATAAATAATCTGGCACTATACAAACATTTAAAAAATAAACAAACGGGTTGAGATATCTATTCTTTTTTTAAATAAAAAAAGACAATATTTAATTCTATGCTAGCTTCACCGTTATGGAACATCCTTCGGGTAGATAAATACTTTATTGCGCTAAATTTATACTAAGTAAATTAATACTTTTTAGCATTTTCTTCCAGCTAAACTTTGATGATTAAGAGCAGCTTTGCAGCTTGCTAGCTAGCTACACAACTTCCTAATATCCTGCTGAGCATATAATGATACTTATATCTGTACTATTGGGTGGACAGATACTACTAGCGTTCATGCTTATACTTAAACAAAAAATATTCCAAACATAATTAAGTCCTTTCCTTTACCTTCAACTGGGAAATATTACCTTAATTAGAACATTCAACCCTGTTAGCTAAGGCGAAGAGCTTCACTTAAAGTACAACTTGCGGCGCCGCCTGTTCTAAATTGAATTCGCGTGGCATATTTAAAATTAAATGTGTTAGCGCGCTATGCTTTTGTTATTATAGGCTTTTATAAGTAATTTACTACTACTGCGCTACCTATATACATATCTGCATGACCTAATACCCCCCTCCCCTTTCCATCACCGAACGACTAGGCGCGGCGAGCAGTCCCACCCTTACGTCGTAGACATTCCATCAATACGCACGAAGCGGTTTGCCTCCACCTTCCTTATGCGGACCGCTAAGGAATGGAACTCTCTGCCGCGTTCAGTCTTTCCTCACGGGTACAATCTGGACACCTTTAAGTCCAATGTGAACAGACACCTTATAGGCTCACGTGCTCCATCCTAGGCTTTATCTTCGCCTTCCATCAAGCAAGATAGAAGCCAAACGTGAGCCTATTTACTATAAAAAAAAAAAACTTTGAACTAAATTGTCTTATATAGGCTTTTACGCTTAGCAACTATACTATCATAGAGATGACCTAAAATGTCTAAATATATATAAAAGAGAAAGTGTGTGTGTATGTTTCATATAGGCTCCGAAACGGCTGGCTGGCTGCCGATTCCAATGAAACTTTGTTTCAGGGAATCTTCAGATTGACCTGGCGAGTAAACCTGTAAAGTTTGCTAACGATCGGAGCACTCCTCTTTTTGAAGTGTCAAATACAGCTTTTATTTACTATGATGATATTCTATCGTTTTATAACCCAAATTTGTATTGACAATTGTGCATTGTGTATATTTATGTCAATATTCAACCCTGTAGTTCTGGGCTCTCAAGAATAAGACTACGGTATCCCCTGCCTGTCGTAGAAGGCGACTAAAAGGGGCCTCGGGTTCATTGGGCGACAAGGGTGGGGGCCTTTGTCGTCCGCTGAGGGACTTACCTCCCCCGGGAAGTGCTCTCTATGAGCACAGTGCAGAGGGGCTCCGGTGCGTTCCACTGGAGATCCCGGAGCCCCTCACCATGCACCGAGGAAGGACCACCGGGGAGGTTTTAGTGGGTAAAAACCCCACATAACCGCCGCCTTCCCCAGAAGGCGGGGTATCTTCCGAAGATTTCGCAAAAAAAAAAATATTTATGTCGTCATATTGAAGTACAGTGGAGTATATTGAAGCATAATGAAGTATTATAAAGTATATTAAGTATATTAAGGATAATAATTGAGGATTTTGAAGTGTTCAAGGTAAGTTATAGCGCCGCGAAAGTATCCATTTACTGATGTAAGTTTATTGCTTAAATAAAATAAAGCAAAATCTAGCCCGGCGAAGCGGGCTGGGTACGCTTGTATAATATATATGACATGACAGAAATATCTACATTTCTCATTTACAATTATATTTCTTTCTACTACTTTAATAAAGACACTAAATTTTTACACCACGTTGTATCAATAGATATAGGAATTATGTAACATTATAAAATCATAATATATATCTAGGTATTCTTCTATTTGGTGTTTATTCTATGTAGAAAAAGATTACTCCAAATCCTTTTTCAGTACAAAAGACACGTTTTGTCAATAAGAAAATTTCACCCCTTTGATATAATTTTCCTCAAATCAAAATGCAAAGTACACAATAACAAGAAAGGCGTCACAATTCCTTGTCTATTTTTAATCTTGTTTGAAATATTGCCACACTTTTCTTTGGCAAAAATATTTTTGTTACTTCTTTCGTTATTTATCAATCGAATCATAATGTCGTAAATGCTCTTTATTTTAATCCTAGGACCTATAACAAACCACAATATAAAATATAATAATTTAACCGACATCAAAAAGGAGATGATTCGTCTGTGATTTTTTTATGTTTGTTCACACGTAGCGACTAATTTATGAACCAATTGAAAATATTCTATAAGATCCCATTTAAATTTTATTTGCATTGATTATTTTTTTGGATTTCTTAGAATAAGATTACGGTATCCCTGCCTGTCGTAGAAGGCGACTAAAAGGGGCCTCGGGATCACTGGGCGACAAGGGCCTTTGTCGTCCGGCGAAGTGGCATCGGCTGGCCCGAGTCGTCTTGCACTGCGAGGGCACAGGAGGACTAACCTTCCCACCCAGGACATGCTCTCCGAAAAGCACAGTGCAGAGGGGCTCCGGTGCGTTCTACTGGAAATCCAGGAGCCCCTCAACGTGCATCGAGGAAGGGCCACCCCCCGTCCTACCAAAAAATAAGTAATACGAAGTATTTCCCCCCTGTCCTACCAAAAAAATAAGTAATACGAATAGTATGTGCAATGGTTAACTGTTCCACTATGGTTTAACCAACAGCGCCCGTTGTGTATGAAATATCCACACAACGTGGAAAACAATTTGCTCTCGTCGCAATTCTCGTATACCTATTTTGAACAATGCCGTTGAAATGGGAGGCTGTTGCGATACAATTTCCCTAAATTATGTCTGATAGTGCGGTATAAATAATGTTTATAGAGTCTGAACATAGAAGATTACGTCTCCCAAGCTGAACTGAACTCACTGTAATGTAATGAAATGGATTAATCATAAAAAAAGATTCAAAATGATACGGAATAGTTAATTATTTTATGCAATGATTGCCTCTAATAAACAACTCTAATAAGCTTTTGTGAGTTGACAAACGATATCAGCAGTTCAAAGTGTTGAAAAATCTTGTTATAACTAAACTGTAGTTACGCTAGTCTGCACGTATAAAGAAATAATACTTTTAATTTTATGGATTTTTATTACAGTTAAATTTTATTAAATTTCGAACACTATACAGGGTACACGTTCTCGGGGCAATGAAGTTACATAATAGTTAGCGCCAATAGCCTAATGTTTTAGGATACGGTCTGCGACTCGTAAGGTCGTAAGATCGAATCCAACATTCGACTACTGACATAAACCATCTCCTAGCACAAGCTTAAGGTTAGATGGAATTGTTAACAAGAATGTTAGTTTGTGAAAAAAAATATTACCGTTCAATATAGACTCAATTATGAACAAAACAAACAACGGAATACAGCCATAACAATGTATATAAATATTTAGTTATACTAATTGTTGACGAAGACGAATTTGGAAGAATAGGTGGTCCGCTGTGGAGCCGGGTAGCAAAAGACAGATATTCGTGGAAATCTTTACAGGAGGCCTTTGTCGACAGACAAGCCGTCCACAACCAGTTGCCGAGTATTAAAATTTAGTATTAAAAACTTTGAATAGCAAATTAATTTATTTATTCTTTACAATAAATATAATTTATTATATTTATTGTAAAGAAACTTGAAGGCAATAAAGGCTATTTTATTTTTATTTTATTATACTAATTCTTGCTCACGAGGAAGTGGCAACATCCAGCATATTTAACATGACCCCAATCATAATTATTACAAATCATTAGTAATAGTGTTTAATTTTAAGGCGTGGGGCCTCCAATCCAATAAACAGATTCAGCAGTAACTTAATAGAGTCTAAAATAATTGAAATCTATATTTATGGCACACGTGTAATGATGCGCGTTGACTCGTATATACGAAACTGAATTAATGTACGAATATTATTCAAATTTCAATGGGGCTCATCAAGACTTTATTGAAATGACTGTAATCAATTTTAACGTTCAGTCTATTACCAAAGCTTTTGAATATTTGACAATTCGCAATGTAAACAATTTGCATAGATGTTATATGAAATTGGGTCACTTCGAAGTGAAACTAAAGCAGCTTAATACTGTATGACAGAGATGTCAACGGTATACTTGAACAAATTTTTCACAATTTAATACTATTGCGAAATTGAGACCGCGATACGCTCTAACTTCCCCTAAGTTTCAGTTCTGTCATTAAGCCTTTCCCTTACTGACGGATAATATTATTTCTAATCCAAAAAATATACGTTCCGAAATAAATTATCAACTTAAACCTTTTTAGATACTCTGTACTTATGAAATAAGTATCATGTATCTGCTTTCTATAAAGTAAAATTAATTTGCAGTAATAAAAATCTGTTCATTTATTAGTATAGAGCTAGGGAGCGCCTTGCCTGGGTTGGTCTTGGGGAGGCTCATCCTCCCTGTTCAATACGACGATGGTGGAAAATCTTGGAGTTTCAGTCGCTGCAAGCCCGACATAACCCGCCGTTTCCGTAAATTAAAAAAAATGGCTTAGGATTCGTTGTTACGATAATATAATCGGAGGTTTTATGACGGTTTTCAGAAAATTTTAAATTACAGCCTATGTATGTCCCATTGTTGGGACGTTTATTTGATTGTTTGTCGGGCACAGTCCTCTCCGTAAAGAGAGTGTAAGGGCCTAGTTCGTCACGCGGCCCTAGTATGGATTAGCTTCTTCACGTCTTAGAAAAAATTCTAATAAATATAGATTTCCTCACAATGTTTCACTACACCACCGAGCACGTGGTACGTCAACACTTAAAATAACAACAAACAAATTAATTGGTGTGTACTATTCAACTTGAGGTGACCGCCAGGACATTGAGCTACCGGGTATCGGACTGTATATATTTTACTTATTATTTATGTGAACAACCAATTTGAAATTGAAAGCTATAGAAAAGTAAATAATTCTTTTATAGTTTGTAAACACCATATAAAAAAACATTTGTAAAATTGTTAACGCAGCTCTGCAACGAAAGTCTGCAAAAAATGCTCTCGAGTCGATTACGTATGCATGGGACTAACAATGAGAAATGACGCCGCCGGCACGTGTCTGCGGTGAGTCAAATTCGAGAGATCGATTGAGCTTTCAACAAACACTGAGCCACCAGACAGATTAAATAGCAAACAAAAATATTCAAATCAAGGTGTATTTTTCATTTATTTGTTTCACCGAGGAATCATATTCATCAAATTTCACATAACAGTGCGTTTTTCGCGTAACTTTCTTCCACGCTGAAAGTGCGTCAGTTGTCTTCAGCGGTGTTTCCGAACTAACACCACTCGGACCGTAAAAAAGTAGCCAACTCATTTCTCAAAGGCCGGAAACTCATCAATAACTCCTATTATGTTATGAATGTTATCACTTACGAACAGATGAACTCGCATGGTCCGTTACTCTATTTACAATGGAGACCATGGCTGGGTCAAATGCTTCAGTCGCGTACTAGAATACTGTATATGCATATTTCTGTTTGTTCTGCAAACCTTGGAGACCCAATAAATACACAAAAAGTTGCACAGAATTGTTTTCCCAGCTGATAATTACATGAGATTCACATCACTTATTTGACTGATAGGTCTATCCGTAATTAAAATGTTAAAGCGTCAATAGCCCAATAGTTTAGGGTACGGTCTGCGAATCGTAACGTGGTTCGAATCCACCATTCGACTATTGACGTGAACCATCTCCTAACACAAGCCTAAGCTTATTTGGAATGGTAAACAAGAATGTTAATAATATTAGCATTCTTTTTTTAAAAAAAATCATCAATGGCAGTACAGTATTTCTATAGCATACTGTTATATACAATACATCGGTATCCGTATTTTTTGCAGTAAGTCTTTACTCACAGTAAGTATACTTAAAATTTCCTCTGTTTTAATATTAAAACAAAGTTACTGTTATATTTTAATGTCCAGGAAACTTAAACTTCAGCCTCGTAAGCGGCGTTTCGCGCTAGAATTTTCGATTTAAATTCACTAGACCGGAATAGATCTTAATCCCTTATGCATGGATGTTTGTTGCAATAAATCTTTCTACTTAAATATTAAATATAAATAAAAAGTTCATTACGAAACCTAAATTCCGTACTAAATAAATAGAGTTAAAACGGACGAGCATAAACCTCACTGTGTGTGTCATCTAACACTCTCATACATTTACTTAAAAGATTGCAAGTTTGCCAACCTATATTATTAAGGGATGGGTACCTAACTCACTTTCACACATAAGTGACATATTCTCCCAGAGCAAACAATCTCGGAGACGATTTAATGCATTCAGACAGTTAATAAAATCGTTATAGATGGCCTAAGAGCTGTGCCACCTCTCAATCCGGTGAAGCAGTCAAGGCCAGCCTCTGGCCAATCTGTGTAGTTCGTCATAAAAAAATAGATGGAAGTTTTAATTTGATTTTATTTACTCCGTGTATAATTTCATGATCACAATACAAAAAAAAAGATGACATACAGTTGCCTATGATGAGAACATCATACGATAAAAAAATTATAATACGAGCCCCGCTGTACAACAAGCTGCCTCGGCATATCAAAAACTGTTCCTCTATTTTAAGTTTTAAAAATAGTCTTAAGTCATATTTATTAAACAACTGTATTTAACTTTATTTAAGTTCCCCAATAGTCTTAAGAAAGTAATTTTAAACAGTGAAATGTAGTATGTTCAATAAAACCCTTGCAAATGGTTACTCCTTTAATCTTGAAGTTAAAGTGACATCTTTTCGCACACGGTGTTCGGTGCGCGCAACAATTGACATATCCCAATATATATATTAGCGCCATCTGTTGCGGCGTTATTAATACACATCAAAATGTCAATTTTGTTTTCTCAAATATTTAAGTGAATATTGTTTATTCTTTTTGAGAAATGAATTTCTTTAAACCGAAAGATATCTTCTTCGATCTTTACATCCTATTCATCATGAATAAGCAAAACTTACCGCATCCCGGAAAGCAACGTGTCCTGAACGATTGTAAACCACAACCCATTTCACGCAAAGTTAAACGATGTTCAACCGACTTCAAAAAAGGAGAAGGTTGCAATTCAATACCTTTTATTATTATTGTGCCTTGTGTTTCAATGCGTACGTGGCATCCATGAGAAAACCATATGTCTTAAATTTGTGTTAAGAATGTGCTCGAAAAATGGACGAATAATCGTCTATGTGTCGCGTTAATATCACGCCATGATTCGAAGGAGATGGATATTTGAAAGGATGTACTTTAAGGGTACTTTGATGAGAATTTGGTTAGATTATATTCATACGAATATTCGGAAATACAAATAGGGCGTAAATACTGCACACAACATATCATTGATCAATAGATTATATAAAATAAATTATCGATGTAATAAAAGATATGTATTATTTCAAATAAAACCATTGTCTATATTCTCTTGCTATCTTCAACGCTTACAATAGTTCTACGTTACACAAAGAGATCATTTCTCTCATAAAAGTCTTTAGAATCTAGTTCACTTCCGCTATCACAGCAATATCAGTTTTTCATCTAATGCAAGTAATATCGTAAGAGTTCAATAGACTTTGTAGACGACCGGCCAGCCGACCCAGCGAAACCGGGAATATTATATAGTTAATATTAGTAAATAAATGATTATGTATAAGTTCCCAGTAAATTGTAAATAGTTCAAAGCGATCCGAAGATCATTTAAAATTGTTAAGAATCAAAGATAAAGAGCTTATTGGGCATTTTGCTCTATATTGCTGCCATTAACAATTCTAGGGCTATAAACGTTGCAGATGGCAACGTCAGGCATTGTTTAAATTTACAAATGCCGAATTCTATAGAGTTATTGGAAAGCGTAATTAAGTTATTGGAAAGCGTCCTTTTCTAAATTCCCGCTTCGGTTAATTGTATTATTTATCAATATTTTAACTATGAGACGGAGCGGGGATAGAGCCCATCTTTGGATATTTAAGGTGGTGCAAAGAAAGCGTAAGCATGATTATTAGGTTGAACCATAGTGAGACGGTTGCTCTGAACCGCAACTGAAAGAACGTTTAATTAATAGTAAGCAACGTGATCTAAAGACAGACCGTTGCCCTGAACCGAACCTTATAACAGTGTTGTGATGATTATTATGTTGAACTATAGAGAGACGGTTGCTCTGAACCGCAACTGAAAGAACGTTTAATTAATAGTAAGCAACGTGATCTAAAGACAGACCGTTGCCTGAACCGAACCTTATAAGTAGATGATTATTAGTTTGAACCATAGTGAGACGGTTGCTCTGAACCGCAACTGAAAGAACGTTTAATTAATAGTAAGCAACGTGATCTAAAGACAGACCGTTGCTCTGAACCGAACCTTATAAGTAGATGATTATTTGTTGAACTCTAGTGAGGCAGTTGCCCTGAACCTTAATTGTTGAACTGTGAGCTGAACCGTTGCTCTGAACCGAACCTTATAAGTAGATGATTATTTTGTTGAACTACTGTGAGCTGAACTGTGCTCTGAACCTTGGTTGAACGAACCAAATTAATTAGAACGCAACGTGATCTGGTGAAAGACCGTTGCCCTGAACCGTAAGTGAACTGAACCTTATTAAATAGTGAACCTGAACCGTTGTTATATGTGAACCTTTGTTATGTGTGAACTTTTATCGTGAACCCTTTGATTATTGTGAACTTTTATCGTGAACCCTTTGATTATTGTGAACTTTTATGTGTTTAGTTTATAATTGTGTATTGTGAATTAAACATAGAACCGAACTTCCGAACCTTTAATACAGTCCACTGAACCTTGAACCGAACTTATATATACAGTCCACTGAGCTCTCAGAACGAGAGAGCGAGTGCACGCGCATATGTATGTTTGCGTGTGCATCTGAGCTGTCCAAGAGGACCACTGTTGTGCGAGTCGCCAACAGAAGTTGGTCCTTCGAGCCGGATCTGCGCTAGTGACCAGGATATGCGCTAGTGAGCTGGATATGCGCTTGTGAGCCGCATTCTGATCAGTAAATCGAACGAAAAGAACCATGGTGTTGACAAGAAGTCAGTGGCACAAGAAAGAAGATGATGAACGCAGTCGCTTTCTGTGCTACTCTGGAGCAACGACAAGACCTCAACCGTCTACGCACCGAACCACAGAACCACAGGTCGAGTTGCCGCGCGTCGCCGACATAGAGGCCGCGCTTACCAGAGCACTATCGAATACGCGAGTTAGTGAGCGTGTAAGAACACATTGTCCGACCGCGTCTGTGCGATCCCGCACAAGTCTAACGACATCAATAAGGAAGCGAGAAGCAGAGTTTGAATTAATAAAACTCAAAGAGGAGATGTTAAACGAAAAAATGAAATTAATTGAAAGGAGATACGAGTTGAAAATCGCCCTTATTGAAGAAAACTCGAAAGCTAGCGCCAAGGTCGAGTCTTACCGAACTACCGACCAGTGGGTGCAAAACGCTCGGTCTGAGATAGAAATCCCGAGCGAGAATCAAAGTCTGTCCTCGTCGACGCCTGTACGGGGGGAGTTCCTACAAGATTATGATTCCACACGTCGAGACGACGCGTGTGATGAGATCCAAGGCGGTGACAGATCAAGCTCACCATTTTTGGAAAATAGTGTTAGAAATAAGAACGAAATGGATAACGAGCAGGAATATCCAGACGCTGTAGAAGCCATCAGTGAAAATAATTATGTGGAAGATTATGTTGCGAATTATGTAGCCACAGAAGAGATCGCGAATAAAGCGAAATTTGAACAGCGTAGTTTAAGCAATAACTGCAAAGAGTTATTACGCCATGTTCCGAACGAACATCGAACCGAAGCACTTACACAACAAAGTGGAAAGGATCAAAAACAGAAGGAACAGAAAATCTTAGGTATGTGTTGGGACACTGATAATGAAGAACTCAGTGTTAATAGAAAAATGCTGGAACTACCGGCAGACGTCCGTCAAGGGGAACGACCGCCGAGAAAGCGAGAAATGCTTAGTGCGGTGATGAGCATTTATTTTCCTTTAGGGCAGATTTCCCAATATGTTATATCGGCCAAAGTTGCACCTTTAAAGCCTATCTCAATACCGCGTATGAAACTACAGGCGACGTTAATTGGAGCTAGGTTAAAGCAAGCCGTAAGCAAATTAATCACATTTGATCCGAACTTAGATAAGAACAATACTTTAAGATTGAAGGAGCGAATTGCGAATTGCGCTCTACCAGTACCAACTATAGAGAAGCGTCCAAGAATACTCGACGGTAAGAATTATTTTACCAAGTTATGGAACCTACGAGCACGTAGACAAGCGTGTCATGCAAAGAACGCACGTGAACGATACGTGGTTAAGAACGGTAACCGGAAACAAGTTTGGGTTTTAAAATTAGGAACCGCCTACGAACAATGGCAACCCAAGCTTCGAGAGAAAGCGCTGCAGTGGACTTTGACTGGCGCTTTATCTCCTGGAGCACCTAATCAAGGTGACGCGGGGAGAGTTTGATCCTGCCTGTTAAGGCCGCTCTCACCACGATCCTGAAATCGCGAGTGCCAAAGGAAGAGGTGCTTGCAACACTGTTCGCAGAGGCCAAATACACGGTCGGTACGCGGCCGCTTACGAACATGCTCATGCATCACGAAGATGTAGAAGCTGTAACGAACCATTTCCTGTTGAGCAGCTCCGCGGGTGCACCCACTACTGTCCCCTGCGTCGAAGCTGGCAGGAAATACCTCCCAACGATCACACCGCGCCAACCTCCTGCGGTGGGCGGTTTCGATCCTGGCGGGAGTTTACGTGATCGTCGTGGCACCGGCACTGCCCCACAATGTGTGGCCGTGGCCATCATGCGGGATTGTCGAGCGAACCTTCTCCAATCCCAACGACAACGTGAGCAGCGCAGACGTCCGAACGCGCACCAATGTCTTCAGATGACCTGTGACCCGACTGGCCGCTCTAACCCTTGCAACCAGAGCTGAAGAGCTTCAGCGGGGGGAGAATGTAGACGACCGGCCAGCCGACCGAGCGAAACCGGGAATATTATATAGTTAATATTAGTAAATAAGTGATTATGTATAAGTTCCCAGTAAATTGTAAATAGTTCAAACCGATCCGAAGATCCTTTAAAATTGTTAAGAATCAAAGATAAAGAGCTTATTGGGCATTTTGCTCTATATTGCTGCCATTAACAATTCTAGAGCTATAAACGTTGCAGATGGCAACGTCAGGCGTGTTTAAATTTACAAATGCCGAATTCTATAGAGTTATTGGAAAGCGTAATTAAGTTATTGGAAAGCGTCCTTTTCTAAATTCCCGCTTCGGTTAATTGTATTATTTATCAATATTTTAACTATGAGACGGAGCGGGATAGAGCCCATCTTTGGATATTTAAGGTGGTGCAAAGAAAGCGTAAGCATGATTATTATGTTGAACTATAGAGAGACGGTTGCTCTGAACCGCAACTGAAAGAACATTTAATTAATAGTAAGCAACGTGATCTAAAGACAGACCGTTGCCCTGAACCGAACCTTATAACAGTGTTGTGATGATTATTATGTTGAACTATAGAGAGACGGTTGCTCTGAACCGCAACTGAAAGAACGTTTAATTAATAGTAAGCAACGTGATCTAAAGACAGACCGTTGCTCTGAACCGAACCTTATAAGTAGATGATTATTAGTTTGAACCATAGTGAGACGGTTGCTCTGAACCTCAATTGAAAGAACGTTTAAATAGTAAGCAACGTGATCTAAAGACAGACCGTTGCTCTGAACCGAATCTTATAAGTAGATGATTATTCTGTTAAACTGTGAGCCGAACCAGTTGCTCTGAACCTTAATTGTTGAACTGTGAGCTGAACCGTTGCTCTGAACCGAACCTTATAAGTAGATGATTATTTTGTTGAACTACTGTGAGCTGAACTGTGCTCTGAACCTTGGTTGAACGAACCAAATTAATTAGAACGCAACGTGATCTGGTGAAAGACCGTTGCCCTGAACCGTAAGTGAACTGAACCTTATTAAATAGTGAACCTGAACCGTTGTTATATGTGAACCTTTGTTATATGTGAACCTTTGTTATATTGTGAACCTTTTATTGTGAACATTTTGATTATTGTGAACTTTTATGTGTTTAGTTTATAATTGTGTATTGTGAATTAAACATAGAACCGAACTTCCGAACCTTTTAATACAGTCCACTGAACCTTGAACCGAACTATATATACAGTCCACTGAGCTCTCAGAACGAGAGAGCGAGTGCACGCGCATATGTATTAATGAGTGTGCATCTGAGCTGTCCAAGAGGACCACTGTTGTGCGAGTCGCCTACAGACTTGGTCACTTCCCTTTTATTATAATTTGTAGGTTTCGTGGAATAAAATAGTCCAACAACTAATACACTCGCTTTATTGAGACAGCGTAACGTTGTACAAAGAATTATTTATAACGAATACCGTCACAACTGCGCGTCCTCACAATCTTTATACAAAATTAATTAGAAGTTAGATTAGGAACTAATAAAGTTAAACTATTGTTTACAATGCAAAGTTCATGTGACGATCAACTAAATTATTAATTATGAATTAAAGATACAATAAGGTTCAGGTAAATCACTAAGATATCATTGGAAGTAGTTATTATGCATAACAATCGCTGGGTGTCATGTGTTGCCAGCTAACACTTAGAAAAAGATTAAGTTAGAGAAGAGAGTAAGAATACTGTTTTACAGACAAGCTTTCGTGTCAATTATGTCACACGGAAACATCAATTAATATTAATTAAATGTATTTTCTATGATGTCGATGGTATTCGATAGTTGAATGTGTACGGATCAATAACCGTACAATATACCTAGGTCATCATAATTGTGGTCCTTCGAGCTGGATCAATGTTCGGGGTTTGGGGTGAGATTAAGTTAAACCCTTACTTAAGATTGTGAAAGTGTATTTTTAGGATAAAATACAATATTTAAGATGTGGTGAATAGGATGAGTAAGACCGCACCGTATGGCGTTCAATTGCTTACTAAATTTTATTACATACGCGAGGATGGGCATACGATACTGCGCGGTGTCACAATTATGATGACCTAAGTATATTGTACGGTCATTGATCCGTACAGAATGGTTTAATTTATAATAATATATATAATTTATTTAATAGTTTTATATTCGTATATATTATTCGTCTTGAGATGAATATAATTGTTGCGACAAAGTTTCTAACTACTGTAGCAGTACAAGTACAAATTAAAAAAATATATGTATTAACTATATTATTATTTGTAGGAATTTCGCAATGAATGGTAACAGAAATTAGCAGCTGGATATAACGATGTTCCTCGGAGCATGCCCCACGGTATTTATAAATATACACAATACCACAAAAAAAGGTGAAAGACCTACTCTCAAATCTAGAAGTACAATTTTACCGAGTATACAATAAACTGCACGATACGATCAAATGGAATAGTGGTATAGGTGAGCCCAGGCTAAAGACCCCGAAGCAACTGAAGATACTAAAAGCTACTACATAAAATCAAACTTTATAATAGGAAAAAATGTTTTAAATTAATTACCTGCTATTTGTTTATTAATTTTACCTCGTAAGTCCTAGAGGGCTTCGAATTAGGTTTGCATCACGTTTAGGTTAAGTTTAATTTGTACCCAAATTTACTTTTTAATGTGTGATACGGGTAATAAAGTGTACATCTATTGAAATTAAACCTTCATATTTAGAAATAAATCTTTTATATTTACTACCTGCTATTTGTTTATTAATTTTACCTCGTAAGTCCTAGAGGGCTTCGAATTAGGTTTGCATCACATTTAGGTTAAGTTTAATTTTTACTCAAATTTACTGTTTAATGTGTGATATGGCTAATAAAGTGTACATCTATTGAAATTAAACATTTATATTTCGAAATAAATGTTTTATATTTACTACCTGCTATTTGTTCATTAATTTTTCCTCGTAAATCCTAGAGGGCTTCGAATTAGGTTTGCATCACATTTAGGTTAAGTTTAATTTATTTGGGTAATAAAGTTTATATCTATATAAAATAAACTTTTATATTTCGAAAAAATTGTTTTATATTTAATACCTGCTCTCTGTTTATTAATTTTATCTCTTACGTCCTAGAGGGGCTGTAAGGAGATCGCTTCTAGCTACAAGGCCAGCATTGCCGTCATTTGGTGGTGTTTTTTATAAATTTGAATAAAAACTTTAGTGTGTGTAGTTTGGGCAATAAAGTGTATACCTATCTAACTATCAACTTTTACGGTTGTTGATTTCTACAACTGGAAAACATAGTAATTGAGAAAGTTTAGTTCAAATAAAAAGTCGGCCATTGTACATGCAACATAGAACAAAACGGTGTGCAGTTGTAACAACCGTAACCTGGTTTCTTTTTTCGAATTGCTTTCGTATATAGGTCTGCGGTCTCGTTTGTTTTTATTTATTTACATTTGAACGTTAGTTTTTTTAATAATGAGCAAGCATATCAAAATAAACTGCTCCTACTGGCCACAACTTCATCATCTGTAACAGTGCACTGCTGGAGACAAGTCTAAAAACATTTCACTGAGCACGTTCCTCATCTACCTTCATCCAGTTTCTACCAGCTGTCCTGCTAAGATCTTCGTTCCACCTAGTCTTAGGGCGTCTCACTCCCCGATCACCACTCGATCCAAATCTTAATTCTTCATAAATTACTACTTCAATCTTTAGTCGCTTATATAATTCAAATCAATTGTTTTTGTTGACGCCGTTTCCGGTTTCTTATATAATAAAAACATATCTAAATATATTAAGAAACAATTACGGTACTTGAAGCAAAAGAAAGTAAAACAAAGGTCGCCAAAACAATATTATATAGAAGATGAGGTACAATGGGTGAATGGGTTTTTACGTTTGGAATACAGCCCAAGTATTATTATCAAAGATAGTAGGTTACATTAAAATCAGCCCTTTAGTTCTGGGCTCTCAAGAATAAGACTACGGTATCCCCTGCCTGTCGTAGAAGGCGACTAAAAGGGACCTCGGGTTGACAGAGCGACAAGGGTCCTTAGTCGGCCGCCAAGGTGGACCCGGGAAGAAGGCGACATCGGCTGGCCCGTGTCGCCTTTCACTGCGAGGGCACAGGGGGGGAGGGAGTAACCTCTCCCCCTCTTGAACACAGTGCAGAGACCCCTCTGCAATGTGCTCTTCGGGCCACCGGAGAAGTTTTAGTGGGTAAAAACCCCACCTAACCGTCGCCTTCCCCCTAGAAGGCGGGGTATCTTTTTGAAGATTTCCTCCCCGTTAAAAAAAAAACAAAGGTTACAATTAAATATGTGAACTAGCTTCACACCCAATCATGGGAAGGAAAGAAAAATACTGTGTTATTTCGCCCATTTGTCGCACATACATAATGCAAATTTAAGACTTTTATGGTTTTCTCGAGGATGCACTTGTCAGAACTACTGGGGCTAAAGCTATTGCTTAGCTTTTAAATAAAAAAAGAAACATCAAAATCGGTTCACACAATCAAAAGTTATGAGGTAACGTAAAAAAAATACAGTACATATTGAGAACCTCTTTTTTTTAAAGTCGGTTGAAAAACCTACAACTATTTGGTTCGCAGACTATATCCTATTGATACCTATGGTTCTATTTCTAAACGGCATAGAATAATCGACACAACTACGTCAGCGAATTAAAAAAAAATCATGCGTGGTTTTATTTAGTTGCCTAGTACATTATTCCAAGTTTCTAAACTGTTTGTTGAGAACAGGAAAACTGTTAAGAGAGCAACACAAACAACGAACGTGACATTATTACAAGAACGAGGATCGAAAGAGAAATACCCTTCGCATTACGTACGAACGTACGTGCGAACTTTGAAATCATTTGCAGTTGTTGAAGCGGTAACGGATTATTGGATCCAGGTCTTCTAAGTGAGGAGATGAGATAGAGAGTTACATGGACAACGATAGGTGAAATCATTATTTCGTAGTATTGTTTACCATTGTAGGAAGGTAGGTAGGAACGACGTTCATAAAAAATATAGAAGTAACACCGCATAAAAAAATTGTTTATTTTTATACTTTAGGAAATATTCCTTGATTTTTGTTTTTAATTTTGTTGATTGGTTTTTATTGAAGTACATAAAAGTATTTAGGAAATTTCGTATTTTAGAAAAAAACAATGTAAAATAAAAGAAATAAAACAAAAATATAGTAATTAAAATTATTAAGTAAAACAAAAAAAAGTCTGTTTATTATTTTTTTCGACAGTATAAAATCACATCAATAATTAATTAATACGTATTAAAAATTCGTTAAATCGTCGCGCTATCGAACGCCTTGTATACGATTACGACTACACTTCCGTTATATATTTTTCTTACGGTTTTAGTGTCACATTTTTTCGGTCGCGTAGCAATACCCTTATGCCCTCTAACCCTTCCGTAAGGAAGTTCATTCCAATAATGACCACAAACGTATTAATTGATAACAAGAGTTCTTGTTTTCAAATCTATTTAGAGTCTAGGATTTAGATTTTCTATGACATAATAGAAGAGAATAGAATATTTAATTTGCAAAATATGGTGCATACAGGTGTTAATTTCAACATACAGTAAGGATCGCATGTTTAGTCAGTTAAGTGACATGCAAATTTTTGAAGCGTCAATAGCCTAATGGTTTAGGGTACGGCCTGCGAATCGTAAGGTCGTGGGTCTGAATCCACCATTCGACTATTGCCGTGAACCATGTCCTAGCACAAGCTTAAGCTTAGTTGGAATGGTTAACAAGATTGTTAGTAATATTTCAAGAAAAAAAAAAAAGGAAATATTGCTAGCTTTCTTTTTTAAAAAAAGAACATAAAAACATAAATATTAATGAAAGCAAGGCAGTTTAATGTAAGTAACCATAAATTATTAGTATTGTAGTAACCATTAATAATTAAATAGCCGTGGTAGCTCAGTGTCCGTGCGGCTGGCTCAAGTTGCGTAGTACGCTAGGCGGGCGATGGAGGTCTGGCGCGAGCGGCTCTCGGAGCGTCGTTGCTCGCGCCAACGCATCGTCTGTGCCTTCCTGCCGAACTTCGAAGCCTGGCTTAAAGGAGGAATGACGCGCACGTCACATACCGCCTGACACAGGTACTCACCGGGCACGGGTGCTTCGGTGAGTACCTGAACAGGATAGGGCGCGAACCGACCGCGCAATGCCACCATTGTGGCTGTGACCGGGATTCCGCGCAGCACACGCTAGCCGTGTGCTCCGCGTGGAGGCGGAGCGGCGGATCCTGGTCCAGCATATCGGGCAAGACCTCTCCTGCCGGCGGCAGTAGCGGCTGCGCTGGCGGGGAGATCTAAATGGAAGGCGCTGGTCTCCTTCTGCGAGTCAGTAATGACCCAGAAGGAGACCGCAGAACGGGATCGGGAGAGGGCCGATCCCGTTCGGAGATGGCGCAGGCGGGCCGGTGGGAGACCGGCCCGCAGCCCTGTAGTTCTGGGCTCTCAAGAATAAGACTACGGTATCCCCTGCCTGTCGTAGGAGGCGACTAAAAGGGGCCTCGGGTTCACTGGGCGACAAGGGTGGGGGCCTGAGTCGTCCACCAAAGTGGACCCGGGAAGAAGGCGACACCGGCTGGCCCGTGTCGCCTTGCACTGCGAGGGCACAGGGGGGGAGGGAGTAACCTCCCCCGGACGTGCTCTCCTTGAGCACAGTGCAGAGGGGCTCCGATGCGTTGCAGTGGAGATCCCGGAGCCCCTCGTCATGCACCGAGGAAAGGGCCACCGGGGAGGTTTTAGTGGGTAAAAACCCCACATAACCGCCGCCTTCCCCCCAGAAGGCGGGGTATCTTTTTGAAGATTTCCTCCCCGTTAACAAAAAAAAAAAAAAAGTTGCATAGTACGCTAGCAAACCGATTTCGATCCCCGGTGCCGGTACCAATAAATTTGTTGTTGCAATTTTATGTGCTGAGTTACCACGCGCTCGGCGGTGAAGGAAAACATCGTGAGGACACCTACATGTTGTAGAAAATTTTCTACGGCATGTGAAGTCTGCCAATCCGCATTAGGGCCGCGTGGCGGACTATGCCCTTATACTCTCTTTACAGAGAAGGCCTGTGCCCAACGGGGGGACATATATAAAGGCTGTAACTTTAACTTTAACCATAAATTATATGAAACATATCTTTCACTTGTTTTCGAAAATATTATTTTTAGTCATTAAAGCAATTATTGAGCAACTAGGCCTTATAATAGGCATATTAATTTATTTAGTAGTATTTTTATAAATAGCTGAGGCAATTTATTATATATTTTTATATTAAAAAGTTTTAGGAGGCCTATTCATAATTTTAATTCGTATTCCTATTCTATTCTGTGCGTGTCCTTCTTTTGTTTTAATTTGGTACAATACAATACATAATCCTAATTTTGGTGTAAAGTTTGAACATTTTTTGTAATACAACAAACTAGTGTTACATTTGCGTACAGTTCGGATGCAATGCCCAGTTATTTTTCTTTTCGCACGGTCCGCACCGAGCACCATGTAGACCACAGGTGCTTTTAAATATCTACAAACCATTTGTCCCTTGTTACGGCCAACGCAACGAACCTCGCACACTAAAGCTTGTATGGCCTATACTATCATTTCATTTGCTTCAAATGTAACAGTTACTGTATTTTATATTTATAAAAAATCTGTTTATTTTATTTATTTTACATTTACTGCAGTATGTAGGTTATGTTACATATCAATTTTACTGACAAAGGGATTCACAATTTATTGATAATTCTTAATTTAAACTAAATGAACAATCAAATTGAGGTCGTCAGTGATTTCAGGACGTGATTGCGTGCCTTTGTGTTGTGTAGGTTCTGTGTGTGTGTACTATGTACTTCCAATGATCTGTTAGCATAAATAGTTATTTACTTTTTTAAAATTTTATTAAAATAAATAGTTACTTTTTTCTTGTCTCTAAACGAAATTTATGTAACGATATAGTCTAACTTTGTGTAGAATATATCATCACCACCTGTAATTTATGGGGCCTAATAGAATTGATGAAAAGCGGGCAGAGATTGTTTTAAGTTGCTGTTCTCGTTTTTTAAAGGACGAGAGAGCGTACTCTTTTCAAATACCAAACGATCTTCCGTCGCTTCTGATCTTAAGTGTATTACCGTCGACCCAAAAACTTCATAGATTTTGCTTTGCGTTCCCAATCTTTAAAATGAGAGTGATTTTTTTCTCGATTACCGGTTGCCGCTCGTGAAAGCTGAACTCATGGGTTCACGTGGAAGAAAAGTTCTGGCATCTTAAAAAAAGTATACGAACACGTATACTTTTTTTAAGATGAATATTTTATACAAGTTGTCCCTTGTTTTAACGTCTAACGGTAAGTGAGCGGTAGGTGACTGCACGACATGTTCGACAAAAATTTAAAAAAAATCATGTTGACCAATTGTGGTCGTTAATGCAGTTATCGGCGCTTTCAATCAAAAACAACCGTCGCCAAAACTAACCTTTTTGTAGTTATAAAAATTCTCGTACAAGGTGCGATTTTTCACAGTTTTGAGTATAATTGTCATATAAAAAAAAAGGATTTTTTAAATTTATTTTGTTAAGGCTGTCATTCACTTTCACCTTCCCCACTTCCTGTTAGATGTTGAATTATTAAAAACCCTGTATGAAATTAATCTGCAAAAAAATTAATGATAAATTGTTATTCTCGTGTATTCCTTTTAGAAAATAAGTACGAAGAGCTTTCCTGCAAGTGGCTTAAATCGGCGTCAGCTGACGGAAATTGTTTTAGTAGAGCTCATTCCGACTTAATAAAGATAATAGCCCTGAGGGACTAACGCCACTCATTTTAAATGTATTACAATGATAACGGCATTAAATAAATAAATTAACGACTTACTTAACATATTTTTTTAACGTGTACTTAGTATGTACGAGATTGAGAAGTTATACTTCTTTGGAATCATTAAAAATTAGTATTTAATTATTTGTAATAAAATAAAAAAAAGGATCACCACACTATAAATATGACATAACAAATGAAATACATAAATATCATATTAAATAATAAATTTTAATTTATATTAATAAATAATACATACCGATAGTTAACCTAAATTATATTTTTCACTGAACCTTCAAACTATTACTGTCACATTTTTTGATAACGCGCCTAAAGAAGTAACTTCAAAAACGCAGCGTTACTCTTATCATTCAATAACGGCGGAACTCTGAATAGTTTCTATAGTATCTACGTGTATCTTTTTTTATTACATTTGTATATTTAGTGATATATATAAAATACAAGCCTTGAATAAGAACGCGGAATAACGTGAATACCGTCCAAGTTCTTGAAATGAAAATGCTGAGATGGATGTGTGGCGTAACCAAGCGTGATAAAATACGCAACGAATTTGTGCGAGGAAGCCTGGTGTACAGCGACATTGCCGACAAGATGCAGGAGAATAGGCTGTGATGGTATGGATACGTTAAGAGGAAGCACCCCAACTGCGCAGGGAACCTACAAATATCCCTTCCCGACCGAAGTTCCAGAGGGAGACCCAAGACAAGGTGGGAGAGTGTGGTGTCGAGAGACATAAGGAAGTGCAAGATTACCAAAGACGTTGTCGGGGAGAGAAGTGGAAAGTGAAAATCCTGAAAGCTGACCCCACCATGTGGGACCCATGTGGGATGGCAAGGAAGAAAGCGAGAGAGACAAGCCTTAAATGAGAATAGAATGACAAATAACGTACTACTGTTAATGTATACGAACAACTTAATTCTATATTGATTTTTAAATTAACAAAATAATTCAGAGCTAAAAATAAATATATATTATGAGCTATATTACGAAATTATATTTCGCAACGTTAAAATCATCCAAACTGAAAAGTTCAGCTTAAGAAATTTAAGTTTGAAGTTAAGAGAGGTAAATATAGTTACGGTACTCACTCTGCTCTTTGGTAAGTTCGAAGTTGTAAATAAGTTAATGCAAACGTCGAAGCATAGGGCGGAAAGTTTGTAAAAGCAGAGCACCATGTAGAGAAGCTTAAGATAAATTCTTTAGACGCATTAAAATTTTATCTTCAACTCTATTATTTGGATGCAAACGATGTAGTTTTAAAAAGCTTACCTGGTCCATGAGTCTGCTACCTAAAAGCCTAAGATAAAAATAAATAACGGAAGTGCAATAGTTGTATACACGGCTGCCAATTGCGTGACAATTAAGCATGTAGTTCGACTCTCTGATCACAGGTGGCGCTTTAACGAATTATTGATAAGTATTATTTATTTTATTTAGAAAATTATATATTGCCGAGTATATCTATGTTTTTTTTATTTTACTTAAATAACCAAACAGCGAAATAAAAATAAAAATCAAAAAAATACATAAAAATTACGCACTATTTTTTTTGAAAATTGTGTTGCTTCTGAGGAACTTCGTTCCTACGTGTTGTCCCATGACACCACATCATTTTCTTTTTTCAGGAAAGTATGACTCGATACGTAATGGACATAATTAGATATTTATTTTCGTAGCGAGGCTTGCGGCTCAATCCTGTTTAAGGTTTGAAAGCCGTTTTAATTAGGATTTATCTGCGTCCAATGCTAACGCTAAAATATGAGTGAGATTAAGCTCAGCCGAGCCTGTCGTTAGCTCACCTGTAACGAGCACAACGCCGGCGTGCCTTGAGCTATATTAGCTTGTGGGAGGCCTTCACTATTGTAGATATTTGCGGGAAGAATAACACTCGGAGTCCAGATTTGTAATGTCATGTAATTTCTAATCTCTTAACTATATATACAAACTTATGTGCTACGTCCTTACTGGTACTAATTATAAACTAAGTTTGTCGACCAATCAGGAAGGGACATTGAGCAACAGCTATTTGCAACGAGAGTGAGCGAGAGGTGACCCTCTCTGTCACACATCTCGCGCGCTCCGCACAGAGACAGCGATACGCTGTTTAAGACCCCCGACATCACTCCCCCTCAAGCGAAGCGTACGCTCTTCTTTACGACGCGGCCCGATCTTGTTACGTAGGGATGGCTGGTAGCGAGCATGTTACTTGATGTTGCTGTGTTTCTAGTTACAGGTACCTCTTCCTTGTCTGTTTCACTCTCAATTGTATATGCGGGCTTCAATCTGTCCAGCGATATTACTGAAGTTCGCGTTGGAAGTTGAATTTTGAAATATTTTTCGTGTCGCTTTAAAACTTCGTATGGTCCGTCGTACGGTGGTGTGAGTGGTGACCGCACGGTGTCATTGCGGACGAATACATGTGAGCACTTTGAGAGATCTTTGTAGACGAATGGTCGCTGTGACGTTTGTTGCGGACGTGTTGTAGGCGTTAATGACGTCATCGCTTCTGTTAGATGCCGTAGAAAATCTGCGTCGTCATATTTCGGCTGAGTAGGCACGAAGAAATCGGACGGTATCCTCAGATTTGTACCATAGGTCATAAGCGCGGGGCTGAAATTGTTGTCGTCTCGTATAGCGCTGCGTAGCCCCAACAGAACTGTAGGTAAGTCTTCACTCCATGTTATAGACGCGCCACGAGCCATGAGCGCGGCCTTCATAGTTCTATGCCATCTCTATTTGACCGTTAGATTGAGGATGGAATGCGGTGGTTCGAATTCTGTTTATTCCAAACTTTTTAATAATGTGTTGAACAATGATGATTCGAACTGGCGGCCTTGATCGGTTGATATTCTTAACGGACAACCGAAGCGTGTTATCCACTGTTCGTAAAGCGCTTTAGCGACTGTCTGTGCGGTTATGTCTTGCACGGGAATCGCTTCGGGCCATTTCGTGCATCTATCGATAATAGTGATGCAGTATCGATAACCGTTGATGGTTGTAGGGGCCGACTATGTCTATGTGTATATGTTCGAAGCGTTGCGATGGCGGAAATGTAGATAGCGGCGTTACGACGTGGCGATGTACTTTAGCGCGCTGACATTCTGTGCAGGCTTTCGTCCAACTTGCCACTTCTTTACTCATCGCTGGCCAGAAGAATTTGGTGGTCATCTGTTTTCTTGTCGTTCTTACGCCTGGATGGCACAGTTCGTGTTGCGCTTTGAAAGCGGCGTAACGATATGCCTTGGGTAAAAATGGGCGTGGCGTTGTTGTGGACAGCTCACACGTGATTGGACGGCTCATTCCAGGTAGGGTTAGATCGGCGAATTTTAAGTTCGGTTGTACTTTTAACTTCTTTAGTTCTTCGTCGTTGCTTTGGTCGATAGACAATTGAGCGAAGTCGATTGCAGTTGGGCATTGTATTTCTTCTATGCGTGACAATGCGTCGGCGACTGGGTTCTCTTCGCCTTTTAGATACTCGATTTTTGAGCAGAATTGGCTGATGTAGCTGAGTTGACGTTCACGGCGCGGGCTGTCGCTGTTACTCGCTGTCTTTGTCAGTGCATACGTAAGAGGCTTGTGATCGGTGTAGATGGTGACTTCGGAGCCTTCTATTAATCGACGAAAATGTTTTACAGCTGAGTAGATCGCTAATAGCTCGCGATCGTACACGCTGTAGCGGCGTTGAGTAGCACTCATAGTTTTCGAAAAGAATGCCAGTGGTTTCCAAACTTCTGAGTCTTTTTGTTGCAGTACGGCGCCTAGACTATGATCTGAGGCGTCGGTCATGATGACAAGTTTGTTTCCGACAGACGGGTACGCTAGTGTTGTGGCTTCTGAGATGCTTTGGCGGCATTTTTCAAAAGCGTTTTCGGCTTCAGGCGTCCATTCGATTGGCGTCTTGTCGTTTTTCTGTTATGTAAATACTTGTTTAGATCGTGTTGTAAGTCGGCTTGGTGAGGTAGGCAATCACGGTAGAAATTTAGCATGCCTAAGAAACGTCGTAGCTCGATGATGGTTTTCGGCTTGGGGTATGTAGATATGGCGTCTGTACGTTCTTGAGGAGGTCTTATTCCCTCTGCTGTAACTTCGTAGCCCAGGAAGTTGATCGTATTCTTCCAAACTCGCACTTGTCTACGTTGATCGAGACACCGTATTTCTCGAGGCGTTTTAATATTTCGTGAAGCAGCTTTTATGCGATTCTTCACATTTTGAAAAGAGCAGGATGTCGTCTATGTAGCAAAAGCATCCGCTAATACCTCGTAGGACCTCATGCATGAATCTTTGATAAGATTGGCTTCCATTTTTGAGACCAAACGTCATGCAGTTGAATTCGAATAGGCCGAAAGGTGTGATTACGGCGGTCTTCTTTGCGTCTTCTTTATTTATAGGTATCCAGTAATATGCAGTCTTGATATCGATTTTGGAGAATAATTTCATGTCTTTCAGCTGATACGTGAAGTCTTGAATGCGAGGTATAGGGTACCGGTCCGGTTGTGTAACCGCGTTAAGGCGTCTGTAATCTCCGCAAATTCGTATTCCTCCATCTTTTTTCTTAACAACATGGAGCGGGCTCGCCCAAGGACTGATGGCTGGCATATACCCATCTCCATCATGCGCTCGAATTCTTCTTTGGCCGCTTTGTATTTGTCGGGCGGCAGGGGCGCGCGCGTGCAAACAACGGTGGGCCGGTTGTTTCGATGTAATGAACTACGTTGTGTTTCGGTGGCTGCTTCAGTGACATGGGCCGAAGTACGTTAGGATAAGTCTTCAATATGCCATGGTAATCTTGACTGGAATTGATAAGGTGGATGGCTTCGGAAGGTGTAGAAATCTCGATGGCATTTATCGATAGTTCTGTCACCATATCGACTAACCTTTTCTTATGCAGGTCCACAAGCAGTTGAAAATGGCGAAGAAAGTCAGCTCCTAATATCGAAGTCTTGACATCTGCAATGATGAAGGTCCACGTGAAGCTTCGACGAAGGCCAAGGTTCAGCCTAATCGTTTTCTCACCATACGTTTTATGGGCGTATTATTTGCGGCAAAAGTTGGAAAGCGCTATCTCGGCTGTTTTTCTTGTCTTATTTGTCGCTGCCAGTACGGAATGTCGGCGCCTGTGTCCACGAGGAAACGTTCCCGAGTGTCGCGATCGTGTACACATAGGCGATTGCTTGTATGGGAGACATCGACGCTCGCCACAGTCGATGTCGACGTTAGTTTTCCGACTTCTTATTTCGGCGACAGCACGGTGACTCGCAACGTTTCGCTTTGTCGCCAAACCGGAAATGGTATTTGCATTCCCATGTAGGATCCCCAGGCTTCACTGATGAACTGCGTCGCGTACTGGACTGCGAACGTGAGCGTGAGCGCCAGCGAAAGGGACGGCGCTGATCATTATGCTGCGAACGGGAGCGTATTTCGGCAATTTCAAGCGTAAGTTTTTCGATTTGCTTCGTTAAAAATTCGAATCTTGTATGTTGATCTTCCATGTTTCAAATCACGTCGGTCTGACTCCAGATCACGTCGGGGTCACCAATGTGGGAGGCCTTCACTATTGTAGATATTTGCGGGAAGAATAACACTCGGAGTCCAGATTTGTAATGTCATGTAATTTCTAATCTCTTAACTATATATACAAACTTATGTGCTACGTCCTTACTGGTACTAATTATAAACTAAGTTTGTCGACCAATCAGGAAGGGACATTGAGCAACAGCTATTTGCAACGAGAGTGAGCGAGAGGTGACCCTCTCTGTCACACATCTCGCGCGCTCCGCACAGAGACAGCGATACGCTGTTTAAGACCCCGACAAGCTTGTTTAAATAATATGATAAACGACGTCATTTCCAAGCTTTTGAATTTCAGCGGAGTCTCGACCCAGTTTCTCTATTTAAACACTAGTTACTATCAATTTTGAATCTTTGTTTGTCACATACACTTTAAAATAATTAAAACAAGTTAAGGGGATTATAAAATTAATGATTAGATTTCTCTTTTTTTTTCTTCTTTTTATTAACTGGTCCAGCTTCTTCCAAATTATGCAGCATACAAAACTAGTATACCTTCAAAGAGGATTGAGCATTTATAAGTGGTATTAACTTTGTTTAGATTGATAGATTGATTTTGCCTTACTTATAAAATTATTTTATTTTGTCTGACTAAGAGAAGTAGGAGATCCCACTAACGTATGCATTTACATATATATATTTATATAAGCTAAAGGGGACAATATATATATTTAATATGACTACGTTTGATACAAGATTTTCTATTGCCTAAGATTACCAAGTTCCGCAATTATACCTTCAAAGCTATACCCGATGTTTGTGAAGCTTGACCGAAATGTACACGTAACAGAAGCTCTCGAGTCAAAGAGACCGCAAGGCATTCCCCGACAAGGCAATTAGGAGCGTGACCCCGTGTTCAATGTACGACTAAAGTGAATGACACCTGAGGTTATTAACCTAAGCATTTTTTCTATACTTGACTACAATCCCACCTAGTGTTCAGGGTGGAATTGCAGTCCTGGAAGGTACGTACTACCTTAGTAAATAAATGCCTACTCTTAAAAACCCCCACATTGTAATTGGACGCCGACAAACTATTCCAGTCCTTTCCTGTATGAATAATGTCTAGTTGGCATAATTGTGAACACTATATGTAAATGTTATAAAGTTAATTACATTAAGTTACTTGATTTATTAATTTGCTACAATAAAATTGAAGACAATGAACTCATTACGTTAACAATAATATATCACAACATGTTAAAGTTAAAGTTACAGCCTTTATATATATAATATATATGTCCCACTGCTGGGCACAGGCCTTCTCTGTAAAGAGAGTATAAGGGCATAGTCCACCACGCGGCCCTAGTGCGGATTGGTAGACTTCACATGCCTTAGAAAAATTTTCTAAGACATGTAGGTTTCCTCACGATGTTTTCCTTCACCGCCGAGCGCGTGGTTAATCGGCACATAAAATTGCAACAGCAAATTTATTGGTGCCGGCACCGGGGATCGAACTCGGGTTGCTAGCGTACTATGCAACAAGAGCCAACCGCCCGGACACTGAGCTACCACGGCTCACAACATGTGCCTTGAGTTATTCGATTTCTTTGCCAATTGCTTTACAGCAATTAAACTCTGGAATAGCTTGCCAACTTGGTGTGGCAGCCTTCACGTTTCTTAAAAAAATTCTCAAACTGAAGTTTTTCTCACATCTTTTACCTTTACCACCTAGCACGTGATTAATGAGAACTTCTATTATTAACAAATTCATTGGTGCTAGCATCCAAGATCGAAGTCAGGTGGATAGCGTACAATGAAACTTTTTAAAGAATTTTTTTTATACGGAGGTATATTGTAAAAAAAAAATATCTGTCTCCTGAACTAGGTATAGTGTACTTGTATCATGGAGACATTGCCTTCCGTGAATGACAATCGTGCGTACATTAAGTTTTTAAATTAATATAATAGGTTGTCAAATATCTCCTTTCCGCCTTTTGTCTTTTGAATTTCGCGGCTATGTACAAAGCGCTACAGAGCTCGTATCTAGCAATACTATACATAATTTGAAAGGTCTTGACATAACCTACAAAACGACGCTATGCATAAAAATAGCGCGAATTTCGGCGTTAGTGAACTCCATGTTTACACGTCTATAACTGTTGAACGCAATATCCAAACTAATTATGTATAGCGTCGTTTTGTAGGTTATGTCAAGACCTTTCAAATTATGTATAGTATTGCTAGATACGAGCTCTGTAGCGCTTTGTACATAGCCGCGAAATTCAAAAGACAAAAGGCGGAAGGAGATATTTGACAACCTTATATATATAAAGAAAATAAATAAATGTGTGCAAAAAGAAAAAAAAGGAAAAGAACTACAGTCAAAGACAAGAATTTATGACAGTGTGTAGTGTGAATGTATGTTCATTATGACGTTATTAATATATGTTCAATATGGTATACCTATTTTTAAAACGTAATTCAGGTAATTCATTAAAATTAATAATTTTAAAAGGGACATAGTAAGTCAAATACCGAGCAATTATGCTACCGCTGCTTATTTATTTTTATAAAAAAAAGTTATTCTATTAAAAAATCATTAAAACGTTGCAGTCGTAACAGTTAAAGAACTATTTCACGCTAACCGCTCTCCTCGTAACTGCAAACACAACAAAGCGAAGTACCCAACCATTGTAACAGTTTCCACTTTAATAGCCGTTTTTTATCGTTATATAAGTTAGTACTAGACCGCAATCCCACTTGGTGCTTGCGGAGAAATAATGTCTAATAAACAGACAGACACACGTCCATTTCCCTAATATTAAATACAGCAATAATAGCGTAGGCTAGATTTTGCTTTATTTTATTTAAACAATAAACTTAATGAATGAATGAATGAATGAATGAATTTATGAATGAATGAATGAATATAATTTATTGCGCAACAATTAAAAACAAAATACATCACAGAAATAACAATTATACAATTTTCATATTAGTCGGTGTAATTGCATACGCAATGGGCGGTCTTATCGCTAAGAGCGATCTCTTCCATACAACATATGGACAGAAATTTACGTCTAAAAAGATTTTAGTGGGTCTGTGATCAAATTTACTTTAATACAAAAAACACAATATACATATGTATATAAAAATAATTATAACTACTATAAATATGCTAAACATACAACTTAACATCAAACTTACATCATTTACTCATTTCTCTTCGTATTCATTCTCTTCTATTCTCTTCTCGAGTGGGGGAAGATCATAACCTACACCCATGAACATATCAGTAAATACAATATCATTTATACAAAAACAAATCGGGCTCAAGTTAATGTCAGAAATAAAAGTACGACGTACGGCTTGTTTGACAGTTCAAAAAGAGAAGTGCTCATATCGTCACCTCGTCACCGTGACAGGATTACTCGCCAGGTCAATCTGAATGTTCCCTAAAAGTTTAATTGAAATCGCCGTTTCGGACCCTATTTGGAATTGGAATATATATATAAGAGAAAGTGTGTGGGATGCCCTCTCTCTCTCTCTTTCTCTTTCTTATATATTAAATATATATTACAATCACCGTACACGGACACTATTCTTGAGTATGGTAACTAGAACTAATACTACAAGGCTATGTTGTTACCTCTTACTGCTAAAACCACAGAAGGGATAGACGTGATACATACACCAACAAGTATATAATAGGTTGTCAAATATCTCCCTTCCGCCTTTTGTCTTTTGAATTTCGCGGCTATGTACAAAGCGCTACAGAGCTCGTATCTAGCAATACTATACATAATTTGAAGGTCTTGACATAACCTACAAAACGACGCTATGCATAATTAGTTTGGATATTGCGTTCAACAGTTATAGACGTGTAAACATGGAGTTCACTAACGCCGAAATTCGCGCTATTTTAAAGTTTTCCTTCGTTAAAGGCAAATCCGCTAGAGAAACGTTCCGTGAGATTAATGGTGTTTTGGGGATGGTACTCTATCACTTCGAACCACGGAGGAATGGTTTCGACGATTCAGAGCCGGTGAAAACGACACCATGGATAAGCCAGCCGGCGGAAGACCTGTGACGACAAATACCGATCAAATCATGGACTACATCGAGTTAGACCGACATGTGGCATCTCGTGACATCGCCCAGGAGATGGGAGTTAGTCACCAAACCATTTTAAACCATCTGCAGAAGGCTGGATACAAAAAGCTTGATGTTTGGGTGCCGCATGACACAAAAGGCGGAAGGGAGATATTTGACAACCTATTTTATATATATATATATATATATATATTTATAAGTATATTTAGGAGTAAAAATAAAACCGACTTCAAATAGAATAGGAATATTACGAAATAGAATGAATCAGAACCTAACCAAACTCCCGTCAATCTACCTTTGAAGTACACGTTTACCAATAAAAAATGGATCGTCGAAATTGGTTAGCGTGATATTGATTTATTCGTCCATAAACATACAGACGAATTGAGAGCCTCCTTCTTTTTAAAGTCGTTTAAAAATACAGCGTGATACGGAAAAGGTTTGAGTAAATAAAATTTACTTGAATCCTTACTTTAATTTCGTTAAAAAAAAAATAATAAATTTAAACTAGTCGTCGTTAAACTAATAGTCACTTATGGTTTTCTTACGTACAAAAAGCCCTGAAAAAATTGTGCCCGTTATCATCAGGCTCACAAAAAAGTTTACTGTATTTTTCGTACTGTTATAATCTTTAATAACATGGAAACAAAGTCCACTCAGAGCCTATCCAAACGCTGTTTTATTCCATTTCAAGTCAGCACTTTTGCTCACGTATAGTTTTTATATTATATTCGAAGCAGTCTAATACAGATCCCCGCGGAACTCAGTTCTCTTTCAAATTCAGGGATTCGGGAGTCAGTGTTTTATTATTACAAAATCAAGGTGTGTGCCAGCAAATAGTTTTTTTTTAAAAAGACATTTAGTACTATTAGATGTTATAAAAGCATTTAAAAAAAAAAAACAGAACTTACTTCGCTAAAATCATAGTTTGAACAGTTTAGCAACTAGCGCACCTGCATCCCGCGTCTCGACGCCCGACCGACTGATATATAGCGCCATTTGTTATAATTTAGAAGCTTCGGAAGTTCAGCTACCAAAGCTTCGTATGTAACTACTTACAACTTTCTTTTTAGCTATTTTCAACCGATTTAAAAAAACGAGGAGGTGAATACTAAATTGAATAAATGAAAGACAATGAATAATGAATAGGAAGTAGGGGCCAAGTTAAGAAAGGCATGTTTGGGTCAGCCCTGTAGTTCTGGGCTCTCAAGAATAAGACTACGGTATCCCCTGCCTGTCGTACAAGGCGACTAAAAGGGGCCTCGGGTTCACTGGGCGACAAGGGTGGGGGCCTGAGTCGTCCACCAAAGTGAACCCGGGAAGAAGGCGACATTGGCTGGCCCGTTTCGCCTTCCGCTGCGAGGGCACAGGGGGTGAGGGAAACCTCCCCCCTCGGGACGTGCTCTCCTTGAGCACAGTGCAGAGGGGCTCCGGTGCGTTCCACTGGAGATCCCGGAGCCCCTCGTCATGCACCGAGGAAAGGGCCACCGAGGAGGTTTTAGTGGGTAAGAACCCCACATAACCGCCGCCTTCCCCCCAGAAGGCGGGGTATCTTTGTGAAGATTTCCTCCCCGTCAACAAAAAAAAAGGCATGTTTGGGTCAAACGTGAAGAACGTTTTTTTTTGTAACTAACCTAGGCAGATCTGGCTAGAGAGAAGCTATTGACTGTTTCGCCGGATTGAGAAGTGGTATAGGTTTAGGTCGCTTAGCCTGAACCTCTTTTCGTAGTAATGCGAAACAAGGATACGGTATAATCACGGCTACAGCGGTTACATTTTGTGTAACGTGTAATTATTCCGAACCGAGGGCGTCCACGACTTGGTCGGCTGCTTTTCCACGAAAGTGAAGAAAGAATGACAATGAAAATTTTATTGCAGAAGTTAGTGATATGATAGATAGAGAGTGTCTTTGAAAAAAGTGTATCGACCAGATTACTGCGACAACAACGTACTGAAAGAAGAGTAGATAGAGAGTATGGGTAACCGAAGGTAAGGTTTGAGTGGCAATGCAGCGAAAGAGATGCGGATCCGGTGACCGTAATATTTGCCTATCCTTCTCGATGACGATCACGACTGGCTGTGTATAGAACACGGTATATGTATTGACGAATAAAAAGTTTACAATATCATCCAAGTAGTAGATTTACAATGCGCTTCAAACGCGTCAACTTCTAATTCCATATACTTTATTTCATAGATTGACGGAAAGGATACGGCACCACTTCACGGTACCACTAGGGCGCACTAGGATCAGGATGTTAATTTTAAAACTTCTGTAAATATCGGAATTCATTGAAAAATTGTAAAATATAAAAGAAAACTCAATGTAGACAGCTACGCCATCGTAGAGCTACGCGGTCGTCGTAACGAACTTGTTGAGAGAAAGTAGAAAAATGGTTGTCTCAATGTTAAAAAATACAATACCATTTCGCTTCTGCTATCGCGAGTACTTTGAAATATAAACTATGAAATTTAATAAAACATTTATTTTACATGGGGTAAACTTTCAAATTGTATAAAAACATCTTTTTGTAACTTTTATTTTTTATCGAGGTTTTTTGTTGTCTTTATAATAACAAGGTTACTCGTCAAAGAAGTAGCTGCCTGCATCCAGTGTTAGCCAAGACAAATATTCGAATAGTTGAAAGTTAATCAGTGGACACCTTGTGACCGTAAATCAGTCCTCAATCCTTATGCAAACCTGATCTCTCGAAGTAATGTTAAAAAACTATTGCCGATAATTATCGACATAAAAATGTGTTGCGTCTATTCCAAATAAGTCGCAAAAACTGACACAAAGCCTCATTTTCAAACGACTTCCAAAAAGGAAGAGTAAATCATAAGTGGTAGAACTGATAGTGTGAACCCATATAAATTTGGTCAAGTTCTGACAGTGGCATTCGTGAGAAAACCACGCAAAACTTGCACTAATTTTTTTAATTTGCACTAAATAATAATAATAATAAATCATTTATTCCTCACCATAATCCACAGTAGTTACTTAAGATAATTATATAATTAAAAACATATACACATTTGGAACAAGGGACATAATAACAGAAAGATTATGGTGGATTGACACTTGAACTAGGACGGATCCTGTCAGCCCTGTAGTTCTGGGCTCTCAAGAATAAGAGTACGGTATCCCCTGCCTGTCGTATAAGGCGACTAAAACGGGCCTCGGGTTCACTGGGCGACAAGGGTGGGGCCTGAGTCGTCCACCAAAGTGGACCCGGGAAGAAGGCGACATCGGCTGGCCCGTGTCGCCTTGCGCTGCGAGGACACAGGGGAGGGTAACCTCCCGGGACGTGCTCTCCTTGAGCACAGTGCAGAGGGGCTCCGGTGCGTTCCACTGGAGATCCCGGAGCCCCTCGTCATGCACCGAGGAAAGGGCCACCGGGGAGGTTTTAGTGGGTAAGAACCCCACATAACCGCCGCCTTCCCCCCAGAAGGCGGGGTATCTTTCTGAAGATTTCCTCCCCGTAAACAAAAAAAAAAAAAAAAAAAAGGACGGATCCTGTGTCTCAAGTAATCAACCCTCCACCCCTTTACATTATCAAAGGTAGTGTACATAGCTAATTAAAACACAATTTTAAGCTATTTCGTTTTGGTGAAGATGAGTTTAGATGTGTATATAAACATGTAACAGGAATATATGATAGTTTTGTAGAGTGAGCATGTGACTTTGTGTGTGTGTGTATGTGTGCGTATGGTATGTAGATGTGTAGAATATTGCTTATCATTTAATTTTTAATATATTTTCAGTTTCAGAGTAACCAAGTTTCATAAAACCTTTTCTGATTACTATTTTTAGTTGCCTTCTATTTAGTTGAAATTTAGTTTTAGTTGAAATGCGACAAATGGACGAATAACTCAATATCACGCCAACCGATTTCTATCATTCGTGTTTTGTTTTTTTTTTTTATATATGAAAAGTGGCAAACGAGCATACGGCTCACCTGATCTTAAGTGATCACCGTCGCCCATGAACATCCACAGCACCAGAGGAGCTGTAGGTGCGTTGCCGACCTTTGAGATAGGAATAGGCTCGTTTCTTGAAGGTCCCTAAATCGTAAACGTTCGGAAACACCGCTGGCGACAGTTGATTCCACAAGTTGACAGTGCGTGGGAGAAAGTTACGCGAAAAACGTACAGTGGTTGAACGCCAACCATCAAGATGGTGGCGGTGGAATTTGGAATTCTGCCGAGATGTGCGGTAATGGAAATCGGTAGCTGGGATGATTCCGAACAATTCCTCAGAACACTCCCCATGGTAAATGCGATACAGGATGCAAAGAGAACCGACATCTCTTCGCAGACTCAGAGGGTCGAGTCGATCGGAAAGACCCTGATCGTGGACTATTCGAGCAGCTCTACGTTGTACACGGTCAAACGGAAGAAGTTGGTATTGGGAGCCCCAGCCCAGAGATGCGAACAGTATTCCATATGAGGCCGTACTTGTGCCTTGTAAAGTTGCAGACGGTGGGCAGGCGTGAAATACTGTCTTGCTCTACTGAGTATGCCAAGTTTTGAGGCCAATTTGGCTTTGCCTTCCAAGTGACCACGAAACTGAACGACACTTGATATATCGACGCCAAGGATTCCAATGCTGGAGGATGCGACCAAGGGAGTGCCCTCGAACTGAGGGGAGACGATAAAGGAGTTTTTAGCGGTAAACACGCATACTTGTGTCTTTGTGGGGTTAAATTGACTAGATTTAGTCTTCCCCAATCTGAGACCCTGTCGAGAAGAGTTTCGACTTCGGACACAAGTTTGTTCCGGCACTCTTCGATGCTTTCCCGAGAAGTATTGGCACGGCCTGTGTACATTGCATCACCTGTGCTATCGTCTGCATAGCAGTGAATGTTTTATAGTAGTACACTTGTTGTAAATTTAATCATTGAATACTACGCATTGCAATGAAATTTTACTGCCGACAAATGACTATGGCCATCGTATTGTAACCGCAAATATTTGCATTCAATTCCGTTATACACAGCATAGCTCTCGTTAAAAGGGAAAAACGAAAATGTTCAATATTATCGTTCGTTTTTTATTCCGCTTCTATACTGTTCTATGTTCTATTTGTGTATTGTTCTTAACTTATTAAAGTAGAATAAGCGTCAATAGCCCTAGCAATAATGGTTTAGGGTACGGCCTGCGAATCGTAAGGTCGTGGGTTCGAATCCACCATTCGACTATTGCCGTGAACCATGTCCTAGCACAAGCTTAAGCTTAGTTGGAATGGTTAACAAGATTGTTAGTAATATTTCTGAAAAAAAAAAGAAATATTGCTAGCTTTCTTTTTAAAAAAAATAAAAAAAAAAATATTTTGTGTGAACGTAGCCGAACTTAAGACTTTTTTGCTTTTAACCCGAAAACTTAACAACTTCCATAAGTACATTACATAGTTAAAGAATAATTTAACAAACGGAGGCCAAGTTTAAAAAAGTATTATCCACATTCATCACACAGTGGTGACCATGATAAAATGTAACTCTTTTGGCTTTCGTGAGACTTAAAATGTAACTCTTTTGACTATTGTGAGACTTGGAAAATTCTATTTAAAACATACCCTAAATTAAGCAGCTCAAATAAATAAAACAAATGTTCCTTCCAGTGACTGGCATATAATGTTTTTGTGAATAATATGTCCCCGCATTGTGAATTCAACATTCATCGAATAATAAGTCTGATACATATACAGGGTGGCCCATAAGTCCTTTGAAAAGTAAAATTTGAATAAAACGAAGAGGGCGCGCGTGAGCGGTGCAGGGGAAGCGGGGGGAGTAACTTCGGTTTCTGGGAATTTAGTCGCGATGGAACGTTTTACCGGAGCGGACCGTGCGTTTTGTGTGCGCGAGTTTTATAAAACGACAATTCGGCAACCGTTGCGCGGCGTAAATTTCGAGAACACAAAGGTTTACACAACTTTGACGACACTCCAACTCTTCAAACGATTAAGAACTGGGTTGCTAAGTTCGAGGAGACCGGTTCGACGTTAGATAAACCGCGGTTGGGTCGCCCAAGGACGTAACGTACGGAACAAAACATAGACACAGTGACACAGTCTATTCGCGAAAATCCGACACAGTCAACTCGTAAGCGCACCAGAGCATTAAACGTATCCAGGACATCGTTACAACGGATTTTGAAGAAAGACTTACATATGCACCCTTACAAAATTCAGTTGGTTCAAGAATTAAAGGAAACTGACGGTATTCTAAGACAAAATTATGCGAATGAAATGTTGAATCGGTTTACTTCCTTTAATAACATAATGTTCTCTGACGAGGCTCATTTCCATCTTAACGGGCATGTTAGTAAACAAAATTGCCGCTATTGGAGCTCCATCAATCCAAAACTTAAGCATCAGAAGCCCTTACATAGTCCGAAATTGACTGTTTGGGTCGCTATGTCAGCCCATGGTATCCTAGGGCCTTATTTCTTTGAGGATGGCAGAGGGCGCGCAGTTACTGTTACGTCGGAGCGATATGTGGCTATGATCGAAGAGTTTTTCATACCAGAATTGCAAAACTTTTCAGGCTTTAATGCCAGGATGTGGTTTCAACAGGATGGGGCCACTTCTCACACCTCTAACACTGCTATGCCCGTTATCCGTCAACTTTTTCCTGGCAAAGTGATCTCTAAGAGAGGAGACATTTCCTGACCTCCACGTAGTCCAGATCTGACCCGATGGATTTTCTTTGTGGGGCTGCCTTAATGCTAAAGTATACGACACAAACCCGCGGTCAATTGAGGCCCTAAAAGAAAACATCCGCAGAGAAATGACAAGCATTTCAGCAGTGACGTGCCGCGCAGTCATCGACAATTTTAGGCGTCGTTTGCAAGAGTGCCGTGATCGCAACGGATTACATTTAGAAGATGTTATTTTCAAAAATAATTCCCGTTTTTAAGCTTTTTGTAAATAAAAATTTAATTCATAATGTAATTAGTTTTATTTTAATAATTTTTTTCATATCAAAGGACTTATGGGCCACCCTGTACTATATATGCCACATACACTAATTATGTACAATATGTTTTGTGTATCTTTGAGTTATCTAATGTTTTATAACTTGTATCTTATATATAAACTTATAAATAGGTATATAATCTAAAATTTGATAACAAAATGTTTATACAAATAGAAGCCGTGACCCGGACATATTTCCACGACACAAAAATATCCGTTTTTCTTTTCTTAGCGCAAAATCAATTTCCATCGGAATGTTTCCGGGTCTCCGCTGCCTGAATACATAAACAGTGACCTTTTGTGATAAACAACTTGACCAATATATTCCATTATTATAAATGTCCTCATACATACAATCGGTCAATATTTCCTTTAGATTGTTTTATTTTACATTATTATATAATCAAATATGATTTATTATATATATGTTAGAATAAGTAGATAGATGTATGTGATACCTATCGGAGTAGACGGACAAATGTGAACTGTTAAAGAGGGTTATCATAATTAGATTGATCGTATATAACATTACCGCTTGTTGAATAGAATGTGGGTAGAGTCGTGGTAGCTGAGTGTCTGGGCGGTTGGCTCGATTTGCAGGGTACGCTATCAACCCAAATTCGTTCCCCGGTGTCGGGACCGGGACCAATAAACTTGTTATTTCAATTTTATGTGCTGATTTACCACGCGCTCGGTGGTGAAGGAAAACATCGTGAGGAAACCTATTTGTCTTAGAAAATTTTTCAAAGTCATGTGAAGTCTGCCAATGGGCGGGTGGCGCCCTCAAACTCTCTTTACAGAGAAGGCCTGCGCACCCAACAGTGGGACTTATATATTGTATATATATATATAAAGGCGGTAACGTTAACGTATATTGAAATGTTTGTCTATTGAATGGACATAAATAGTAATTTAGATTTTTTATTAAAACTTTATATAGTTGATTTAATGTCACAAACTGAGTATTTTTACAATAAAAAATCAGTCTCAGTATTTTAAACATTCTGTTATACAACATTTCATAAGTTCCACAATTTTAAACAACAAAACATAAAACATAATTGGAACATATGTGTCTGCTGACTACACAATAACAAAATAGGATCAGTTAGGAGCAGTGATTTGCCACAAACCGCCGTCACGTGAAGTGGCCGAGAACATTGCGCACGGTGATCACGAATCAACAAAATTGTTCCGGAATAAAAGAATAACTAACAACGCACAAAATCATTGTAAATAACCCGATAATTACTGCACTCATTGCACTTGACGCAACATCCTGCTCTATAACTTTTGACCCAGTAAATATATGATGCGAGCGCATTTCCCGTGTAAACTGGCACGAAACACGACGCATCGTAATGATGAAAAAACTATTAATTTACATTTTCATATTCAAAGTGGCTGCAACACAAATAAATGGTGAATTTTGGTGGTTAAATGACAAGTTGGCAAAGTTATTTAACGTAGAGCCATCACCACCCAAGTTTGACGACACTGGAGAGTTCGACACCGACGATAGTGTTAAAATTATTTTTAGGGATAGCGAAGTAGAAAAAAATATAACATTTCCCAATACGACTACAATGAAAACAGATGTAATTGAAGCAATTATACATTTCAGGGATAACAGTAAGCTTGATTTAATAAACAAAACAGAATTATTTGAAACACAAAATAAAAAAATTGATTTTGTAAATGAAACCAACAATTATAACGAAGATATTTTAAGTTTTGTATTCTCCGACGATGTAACAAGTTTGAAGAGAAACAAGACTAACGCAAATAACTCTATGATTTTAGAAAATTATACTGAGAATAATATTAATAATAATGTGATTCTTAATAATTCACTATTAGTTAATACAGAAGAGCAAGATTCGTTATCGGAAAACATTTGCACTTACATGAAGAAAGCTGAGTGTAGTGGCTGCAATGGACTCCCGTATATACCAGAAATGGAGTAAGTTATAAATAAATAAATAAATAAATAACGAAATACGCTTTTGGCACTAACTAACTATACCTATTTTTAGATCATTTAAATATACGTCCAACTTCCAAAACATTTGTTGCATACTACCATTAAATAAAGAGAAATCGTCAAAATAAGTTTCCCCGGCCGTATTCATAAAGACGACAATCGAATAAAACGATCGAACATTGAAAGAGATATAAGTCCATCTCTTAAACAAAGGAAAGCGCTAATGCAAAGAAAATATGGACCACAAAATCTTGATCACACTCAACTTACTACATCGATCATTTTACAGAAAATTGTAACACCCGAGGAAGAATACACCGATCCATATATAAATATAAAAAGTTCCCACTTCAAACTTCCCAATAAACAACAGGATTATCAGACAGGAAACCCTTATCATGAACATTACAGCGATTACAATAATTATTACACAGTAGAATTGCCAAAACCAAGCCTGGTCGGATTATATTCGGATCACAGACTTTCAAGTTGGTCGTTTATACATCCGAACAAAGATTTTTCTTATGATAATGAAGAAAGCGTCGAAGAGGAAATTGTATCCAATGGGTATTCAACTATTGATCCTAGACTAAGTGAGAAATATTATTTCTTTGAAATATTAGATATCTATTTTAGTTCTTTGACTATAATTTTTAGTACATATATTTTATGCGGACTAAAACCTTTGCTATCTTTATCTGGGATATTTAAATTGTTTACTTTCAAATTTCACCCCTTAGATGTTAGGAGCGTTGCTGGAGTTTCTTCGGTCATTTCTCCCAGCGCGAACGCTTCCCGAAGTGGCACTATAAGTTAGATAACCTTTTGAATGTCCCTTAGATTATTCGTGACATAGCAACCGACCGAGTCGTGGCTCGACCCTCTCAGGCGCCCTCGGACCGGAATGCTTACACGTAACATACTCGTAGTAACGGGGGGGACGCATGTGTCGAGTTACTAGCGATAGAGGTTCAGGGCAAAGCAACCTTTTTTTTTGTTAACGGGGAGGAAATCTTCAAAAAGATACCCCGCCTTCTGGGGGGAAGGCGGCGGTTATGTGGAGTTCTTACCCACTAAAACGTCCCCGTTGGCCCTTTCCTCGGTGCATGACGAGGGGCTCCGGGATCTCACGTGGAACGCACCGTAGCCCCTCTGCACTGAGCTCAAGGAGAGCACGTCCCGGGGAGGTTACTCCTTTCCCCCTGTGCCCTCACAGCGTAAGGCGACACGGGCCAGCCGATAGCGCCTTCTTCCCGGGTCCACTTTGGTGAACGACGCAGGCCCCCACCCTTGTCAAGTTATAAATAAATAAATAAATAAATAAATAAATAAATAAATAAATAAATAAATAAATAAATAAATAAATAAATAAATAAATAAATAAATAAATAAATAAATAAATAAATAAATAAATAAATAAATAAATAAATAAATAAATAAATAAATAAATAAATAAATAAATAAATAAATAAATAAATAAATAAATAAATAAATAAATAAATAAATAAATAAATAAATAAATAAATAAATAAATAAATAAATAAATAAATAAATAAATAAATAAATAAATAAATAAATAAATAAATAAATAAATAAATAAATAAATAAATAAATAAATAAATAAATAAATAAATAAATAAATAAATAAATAAATAAATAAATAAATAAATAAATAAATAAATAAATAAATAAATAAATAAATAAATAAATAAATAAATAAATAAATAAATAAATAAATAAATAAATAAATAAATAAATAAATAAATAAATAAATAAATAAATAAATAAATAAATAAATAAATAAATAAATAAATAAATAAATAAATAAATAAATAAATAAATAAATAAATAAATAAATAAATAAATAAATAAATAAATAAATAAATAAATAAATAAATAAATAAATAAATAAATAAATAAATAAATAAATAAATAAATAAATAAATAAATAAATAAATAAATAAATAAATAAATAAATAAATAAATAAATAAATAAATAAATAAATAAATAAATAAATAAATAAATAAATAAATAAATAAATAAATAAATAAATAAATAAATAAATAACGAAATACGCTTTTGGCACTAACTAACTATACCTATTTTTAGATCATTTAAATATACGCCCAACTTCCAAAACATTTGTTGCATACTACCATTAAATAAACAGAAATCGTCAAAAATAAGTTTCCCCGGCCGTAATCATAATGACTACAATCGAATAAAACGATCGAACAATGAAAGAGATATAAGTCCATCTCTTAAACAAAGGAAAGCGCTAATGCAAAGAAAATATGGACCACAAAATCTTGATGACACTCAACTTACTACATCGATCATATTACAGAAAATTGTAACACCCGAGGAAGAATACATCGATCCATATTTAAATATAAAAAGTTCCCACTTCAAACTTCCCAATAAACAACAGGATTATCAGACAGGAAACCCTTATCATGAACAATACAGCGATTACAATAATTATTACACAGTAGAATTGCCAAAACCAAGCCTGGTCGGATTATATTCGGATCACAGACCTTCAAGTTGGTCGTTTATACATCGGAACAAAGATTTTTCTTATGATAATGAAGAAAGCGTCGAAGAGGAAATTGTATCCAATGGGTATTCAACTATTGATCCTAGACTAAGTGAGAAATACTATTTCTTTGAAATATTAGATATCTATTTTAGTTCTTTGACTATAATTTTTAGTACATATATTTTATGCGGACTAAAACCTTTGCTATCTTTATCTGGGATATATAAATTGTTTACTTTTAAATTTTACCCCTTAGATGTTAGGAGCTTTGCTGGCGTTTCTTCGGCCATTTCTCCCAGCGCCAACGGTTCCCGAAGTAGCACTCAAAGTTAGTTAACCTTTTGAATGTCCCTTAGATTATTCGTGACATAGCAACCGACCGAGTCGTGGCTCGGCCCTCTCAGGCACCCTCGGACCGGAATGCTTACACGTAACATAGTAACGGGGGGGACGCACGTGTCGAGTTACTAGCGATAGAGGTTCAGGGCTAAGCAACCTTTTTTTTTGTTAACGGGGAGGAAATCTTCAATTTATTAAATTAACTAAATTACTTAAAAATCTGGAAACGGAAACTAAATGATTTATGTTACATTTTTTTAGCAAGTAGTTCTCCTACGGTCGCATCAAACTTTGAACGTAGACTGTTAAAACCGTCTCTCTCGGACGTCATGCTTGATTCAGAAAGTCAAACCGTTACATACCATTCGAATCCCGATTATAAAGTATTGCAAGGATTTAAACTTTTAAATTTGAAAAATAAAATAACTACGCCTCCAAGAAGAACTTCAACTACAGAGAGTCTTGCAGATAGTAGCGATGAAAAATACCAGCAATCGGAATCGAATATAGACAATGATTATGATGAATACGCGGAAGATATGGAGCAAATATACAAAAATTGTGGCAGAATGAAGGAAAACTCGGTTCTAAGCCACAATTACAGTAAGAAATATGATACCCCTTAATATACTGTTATTTTGTACAATGATGGAACTGCAGAAAATTATGTTTCAGAGAGTACATTAGGTGAATCAGCTAGAGGGGCACATCCTTGGATCCTACTTGTCGTGCTGACCAAAAGGAAACAGAGCATACTTTGCTATGCGACCCTGGTACATCCTCGAGCTGCTGTCACTGCCGCTGACTGTACTTTTGGGTAAGGAATACAATGAATTTAATATTTCTTTACTTAGGAGTGATGAATAAACATATAACCAATCCTAAGGCATTTTATACTGCCTTATAACAATAAAAAACCGATAGTTTTTTTTTTAATTTGTAGCCGTGTTAAACACAAATGTAAATGAAAAAACAAAAAACACCGATTAATATTGAAATAATCATATATTTGGAAGTATTCGCTTTTGACGTGACAACGTCTTATAAATTGATAAATACTGGATTCGTCCCGTCATCCAAAATGTCCCGTTACGCTCGAGTCGAGAGTTCCCGAGAATTGCCGATAGTGCTATCGTTCAAAGTGTGTAAGCGAGAGCGTGGTATGAAAGAGATAGAGAACGCAAATTTGTGCTCAGTGAAGTAAAAAAAAATACTTCAATTTTGTTGGAATAACGTGTGTACCTAGGATACGTTGTCACGAATTTAACGTACGCGCGCCTTGCGCCCAGACACTTGGGATTTTTTGTATTTTTTTCTAAGTGGCCATTAGTTTTACCATGACCCATTTTAATGTTAAGCATTAATTAAGGGACAGCCCTGTATATAACTTTTTATATTTATGAAATAAATTGTTGTACCTACAGAATGTCACCAGGTGATATATCTATTGTGGCCGGAGTGTGGGATCTGAATGAAAATAAAAGACCTAATGTACAGTATCGCCGGCCGTCCGACCATGTACATCAGCGGTATATACCAGGACAGCTTGCTTATAATATAGCAGTACTGGTAAGTACCGTACTATATGTTGGACAATCGTAGTCCCTAACATAACGGCTCTGTTATGGACGTCTCGTAGCATAACGTGTTGCAAACCGCAGACTTGACTACGTCAGAAACAGAAGCCTACCGCGGGATGTACAAGGCCTAAGATCTCGCGGTAGGCTTAAAAACAGACAGACCGGGCATTGTGGTGTAGACTAAGTAGGAAAGCGTATCTTGGTAGTAGAGCTTGGTAATGGTGACCACGATACTCGGACTTATGGGACCGACACTACAGATAGTTTGTTTTATTTATAATTTAAAAAAAATAACGAACGTCTAAAATTTCAGTACTGGAGACGCCCTTTAAGGCTGGATGCACACGTACAACCAGCATGCGTCTCCGATGTCAACATCGACAATGACTGCGTGTTCGTCGGATGGGGCGGATACGATCAAGGTACATTCAATAGAATCTCTTTTAACAGAATTCGAATAAAACATGTCTATAATTCACTACTCGAAAAAATATACATATAAAAATATATTGATATGTCAATCCTCTATAAGATATTATCAATACAAACTATCACTCAATCTCTCGAAAATTTTTATCGAAAATCAACATTTGGATTAATAAGTTACATTATTTTAAGAATTCACTGTAAATGTACGTCATTATTTCTTAGTATTTTTGCTTCTAAATAAAAATTAGTTTGACTGAACCTGCCGTATATTTTTTTGCAAAATCGTCCAGATTTTGATTTTTAGCGTCTCTTTTCGACGACGATATTTGGGGTTAAAGTTTATAGTAGTAGTTATAGTTAAACTTGTAGCCTTTATATATAATATATAATGTGTAGGACATTATTAGGTTAGGACCAGGCCTTCTCTGTAAAGAGAGTAAAAGAGCATAGCCGGCCACGCGGCCTCAGTGCGGATTGGCAGACTTTACGTGTCTTAGTAAAATGTTCTCCTATGTGTTAGAACATTTTTCTAAGACATGTGTGATGTGTAAAGTTTCCTCACGATGTTTTCCTTAGTGCCGAGCGCGTGGTAAATCAGTACATAAAATTGCAACAACATATTTATCGGTGCCGGGGATCGAAATCGGGTTGCTACCGTACTGTACAATTAAAGGCAACCGCCCGGACATTGAGCTACCACGTCATAGTAGCAGTATACTTTATTAATAATTCAAGAATTTTACACTTTTCCACTAGCGAGTGTGTTAGCTGGCAACACATGACACCCAGCGATTGTTATGTTGAACAATAGTTGAACTTTATTAGTTCGTAATCTGACTTCTAATTAATTTTGTATAAAGATTGCGAGGACGAGTTGTGACGGTATTAGTTATAAATAATTCTTTGTACAACTTTACGCTGTCTCAATAAAGCGAGTGTATTAGTTGTTGGACTATTTTATTCCACGAAACCTACAAATTATAACAAGTGTAAAATATTTATTAGTTCTAAATTAATGAATCATAGAACTCAATAAATTAGCTATAAATGCGAACAAATTCGTTTGACTACAAACATTAAGCGCAATAATTAATGTCAGAATAGGTAGATGTCTGCGAAGTATTTAGTATGTCAGAATAGACGGATAAATCTAAGCGGCGGTTAATGAGGGTAGATTGATCATTATTAACATTAACATATAATATAAAGAGTGACAATAATAAATAACTTACCTGGCTCAGCTGTAGTTTACGGCTCCATCAAGTCATTCCATTCTTGACAGCATAGAGGTCCACACACTTTAACTGCCCACAAATAATCACACACACTCACAATCACTTTGGTTTTGACGAATCTACACAGAATAGCCAGAGAAGCTTTAACTATTTCAACCAATTTAGAGATGACATAGCTCTTAGATCGCTTAGCCTGAACCTATATAGTTATAGTTCCGACACAAGGCTCCTCCCAGTGATTGGGAAATCTCGACTGTGACGGTTACTATGTTACGCGTAAGCATTCCAATCCGAGAGCGCCCTAGAGCCGACCCACGGCTCGGTCATTTGCTATTTCACGGATTCACAAGTTATGTCGGACACGCCTATTTATTCTCATTATTGTTCGCAAGCGTGAAATCCCTACTAATCTATGTCGGATATGATCACAAACACAAGTGAAGTCATAGACAAAGCCACAGACAAAATCAGTTATTGATTACTCTATACTGAGATGTCACTTATATTATTTTTGTACCCTACTTTGCAGTATTTAATGGTTATTGTAAACAATAATTTAACTTTATTAGTTTGTAATCTGACTTCTAATAACATTTATTGCTATTAAATGTAATAAATAATTTTTATAACTAAAACTAGATAATATAATTAAACTATACATATAAAACAATACGTCATACTAACTAAAAAACGAAATATTTACAATATAATTAGGTATTTTACAAATTTATTATTTGAATCTTTTTATAACATTCCTGATGTCAAGTGATCAAAGCCTGATGCTGAAGATACAGTTGGAGTGAAGCTTCTTCTTCTTTTTTATTTATACGTATAATATCTTTCACGTCCTTTGAACCCTGGCGGGGTAGACAGAGGTGGCTTTCGCTGTTCGCTTAACACCAAGTTTATTAAATCCATATGTCATAGAAGGTGAGCTCACCGCTATACAAAGAGTTTTTGTTTTTAAAAACCAAGAAAAGCCAATTCATTGGTACAATCCTACTGGGATTAGAAGTTGTAAATTCCAGTACCAATACTATATAAGTACATTGATTTAACAACATTACTAACTACCAATAACCGGCTAATTTCTAGCAATTCGGGAGCGTCCACGTTGGCAGCGAGCTAATATAATACCACGTGATGAATGTGACGAACGAATTTCTACCGAACACGAACTCCCCGTCGACACTTTCTGTGCTTCTGTGGACGGTAAAACGACTGTAGTAAGTTGTTTTATACGAGTTATATCCTAATTTAAGACAATATTAAAATACGACCAGACAGCGTCCAACATGCTGTAGTGGCGATATCTCGACTGACTGGAAGCTGACTGAAGACTGGTGACAAGGGTAACGGCCGAATCAAAAAAAAAATAGAGAACAACTAAAAAATGACCATGAGAAACAAGGACACAGCGGTCGCGAAGAAACTAATAACAATACAACGGGGCATCTTTGACGCTTGAACCGGAGCATTCTCCAACACCACCTTCCAAAATGAGGCATAAAAAATTGTAGTGACTGTAGAGGTAGCACTCTTCTTAACAAAACAAAGTAAATTATTAAAGTACATTAAAGAAGGGAACGGACATAAGTCAGTGGTTGCGCTTTCTATCGCATACATTTTTCTTAAAAAATTGTGATCGTTGTCGCGGAAAACGTATCTAGTCTTGGACTGTTATAAACTTACCAATATCTCAAACAACAAATATTCTTCAATATCATCTCTAGAATATATATTCGGAACTAAATGTGCAATGCTAACAAAATTAACATGAAAAGTTGTTTTAACAAACAAAAAAAAAGGTACAAACTCGGTTTATGAATGAGGAGGCTATACTTAGAGAGGTCAAGTAGCTACTCCCACGCCACTTCCCATTCCGGTGGTAAAACCAGTAAAAGACAGCTTCTCTGACTAATCTCTATTGGTTCATAAAAAAAAACAGTGCTATGAGTGTGAGAAATTTGATAATTTCCTCCTTTTTGAAGTCGATTAAATAATTAATAACGCTTCAATGGTTCTTTCTCTTTCAGACGGGGCCAGGTGGGCCCTTGATGTGCAGATCGGGCGACTTGTTCTCGATGGTTGGCTTCGCCGTTTGGCGCGACGACGTCGTAGTGCTGATGCGAACAAAGGAATGGCTGATACGAGCTATGGCATCTTTGGGTCATAATTGAAAAACCAATGCAACATTCTTGATCGAGAACCTTGTAAAACACGGCCAATTTTAACTTTTGTTAGCTGGCAACACATGGCACCCAGCGATTGTTATGCATAACAACTACTTCCAATTAGTGATTTACCTAAACCTTATTGTATCTTTAATTCATAATTAATAATTTAGTTGTTCATCACATTAACTTGGCATTGTAAACAATAACTTTATTAGTTTTTAATATGACTTCTAATAAATTTTTGTAAAGAAGATGGCGAGGACGCACAGTTGTCACAGCATTCGTTAAAATAATTCCTTGTACAACGTTACGCTGTCTCAATAAGGCGAGTGTACTAATTATTGGACTATTTCATTCCCACAAACCCTACAATTATAACATTATATAAAATTAATTATTTAATATCAAACCTTGTTATGTATATTGTATATATGTGGAGTAGCTTTAATAATTACACAACCAGTGATAGCGTAATGACTTAGCGGTTTTATTTGATGGCCGCAGGTTCGAAAGTCAGTCAGACTGTGTACTGACACATGAATGCTGCCTTTTCGATTTTTTAAGTAAAAAAAAAATCACTTGGTGAAAAATTGTGTATGGCTATAGGCTCACCACTTGCTCCATATGGGACGTAATCTGCTTTGAGACAGACGGACAGGTCTATGCTTAATGCCATATGCTTAAGGGCATATTTTTTTATACTTTTTTTTTAATTGCTAGTTTCTTCTAATACGTGACCGCTATAACTGTATCGTTTACAATGAAGGCAAGTCATTATTTTCATTTCATTTCTATCACCCTTATTTTGTATAAAAATGTAGCGAGTGCGAGTGAGAGCGCTATATACCTCACTACGCTCACACATTTACACTTACAGAGATAACTTATTAATGACTTATTTTTTTTCTAAACTTTCAAAGCAAGTACACACAATCCCATCTGATGTTAAGTGGGAATGCAGTCCTCGGTGGTAAGACGCTCTTGTTCAGTTAATACCAATTCACTCTATTCTAGAAAACACCCACATTGTAATCAGAGGGAAAGACAGGGTACACACCTTGTGAGTGAATGAAACAAGTGCCACTTCCGTTTATGTATTTATTTAGTTCATACACTTAGAGCGAACAGAGTTGGAACAATCTAGACATAAAAGTTAAACTTCTCATAAACACTTAGTAATATTTAGTTTTAAACATCATACTACCAAAAGGAAACGGGGAAATTAATAATTCCTAACATAAAACATAAGAAATGCAGCGCTAAATCATTTAGAAACTAATTAATATAAAAAAATACCATAATTTTGGGTATGTCATCTCTACAGGGGTCACAATAATTTCTATTATTAGTTCAACACACTACATTTAGGCATAAATTAACTAACATTGTACTTTTAATGATGTACATAGATCTTTGGTGTCGAACTTGAGTTTAACTATATGCTATAGGTCACACAGACTGTAATACAATTTAAAAATATATAAATAAACTAACGTCACATAACACATAGTACATTAACAAAGTCTTTTTATATTACAGCCCGTTTGTATTAGATGTTGTCCGGGTGGCGGGAAGCCCATACATAATACTTTGTCGACTTCAATTCTTCAAGTGATCAAACGATGATAGCGATAAGTGCTCCAACTCCTTCGAAGACATTCGAAAACCAGCTGTCTTACCCATTCAGAACTAACATAGCTGTTCTCTGACAATTTGTTTACATACGTCAATATAAATATTATAATATACATATACATGGTAAATTAATATATATACATATATGATAAAATAAATACCAGTTTGTACTTTTCATTGTTTGAGAAGAATGTATTCAGATACACGCCATTTAAAGACATTATATACCTGCTAAGTTTGTATAAATAGGATCGCCCTTTTTCTGAGATTGTTAAATAATGATCACTTTAGATTTTTTCAAAAACCGCCTTAACTATGGTCGCTCGTATCTCAGATTTCCTGTCATATAGTACCGGTGTGAAAGATTGAAATTTCATTTCGTTTGAATTGACGAATGATTGAATTTCCTTTCAAATTTTAATTTCCATTTGACATCAATGATGATTATTTAATACTGGATTTAATTGTACGCGATACGACGCGACCGTGGCTACCTCATCCCACCCGGACAAGACCAATCAAAAATATAATCTAACGTATTAAAAATAAAGATGTTTATACAGTGAGCAAATCTTTGAAGCATAACAAATATTTTTTTTTTAAATAATATTTTCCATAATATTTAATACCATTAGACACCTCTACTGAATTTTTAGACTATAGAATATCTTTATGGCGATATAACACTCGGTAAATATTATATAGCATGCACTGGTTGTCACTATTAAAGGTCAAAGTGAGCCCAAGGCTAAAGATCAATGGGTGAAAGTTCAGAAGTGATACTGATCGTAGACCATTAAACTACACATCGATATTTCATAAAAGGTTTCAAACGACAACCCTAACGTATTATGAGAATGTTAAAATTTTTCTACGCATAAATTTAACATGAATAAATTAGTAAAGAAAATGTCGAGATCTCGTTATATCCACGTTGCCGGGTTCAAGCGATCACGAGAGGCTCGTCGTCGGAGAAGCCGTGGATCGGGGGTACGTCGTCGTCGTCTGTAATGGACACACAACTAATGAGAATTGTAATAACAAGTATATATCACCGCCAGAGCCGTGGTAGCTCAATGTCTGGACAGTCGGCTCAAGTTGCATAGTACGCTAGCAACCCGAGTTCGATCCCCGGTGTCGGCACCAATAAATTTGTTGTAGCAATTTTATGTGCTGATTTACCACATGCTCGGCGGTGAAAGAGAACATCGTGAGGAAATCTACATGTGGGATATATGTAATAACTCATAAGTGACGTCGCTAAGAGTGGACAATCATAAAAAACAAACACAAAGGAATTGAGAACCTCGTCCTTTTTTGAAGTCTGTTGAAAAAACAATACTTATTTTGTTACAAATGTTACTAACATACTTGTTAACCAAGTAAGCTAAGCTATGGAAGGTTCACAATAATTCTAAAGATTACGCGTACGCTATTAAAGTCGTGGTTCGGCCTCTCGGCCCTAAGAGCTGTGCCATCTCTCAATCCGGTTAAGCAGTCAAGGCCGGCTTCTCTGGCCAATCTGTGCAGAGCGTCATTAATTTTTTTAAGCGTAAGCTATTACTTACCATGCTCGATGATGGCCTGCCCGCGCCGTATGTCGTAGCGGGGCCTGTGAGCGATCAGCTGCATGAAGGAGCGCGTGAGGCGTCGATTTCGTATAGTCACAAATATCACGACTGCACCCATCCCTAGCGCTATGAAGAGCGCAAAGAGGCACGATATGAACACCGTGTGCGCGTGCACCACCACGTACTCCTCCTCTTTATCTATGACAAATATTATTATTAATTTAAAACTCAACCAAACTGAAACACTCATCAAATAACCCTCGAAGTAAGGCGTGATTAGTAATTCGTCCATTAATAGTGGACATAATGCAAATTTGAGACTTTATGGTTTTCTCATAGTATCCAATTGTAGAACTCACGAGGAGCACTAGCTTAGCTAGCTCAAATAATAAAAAAAACATCAAAATCGGTTCACCCACTCCCAACTTATGAAGTAACAAATATAAAATAAAAACATGCAGACAATACGAATTGAGAACCTCCTAATTTTTTGAAGTCGGTTGAAAAGTGTACATTAATACAATTGAATTATGTATATAATATAAATGATTTTTTTTTATAACTAAAATACCCGATTTGTTTGTATATGGTCTGTCACCGCTGCGTTTGTATATGCATATGCAGCATCTTGTCGCTTTTATTTATTACTGTTTTGATCACGTCGTTAGATGTCTTAGATGGATACAATGTATCCGTTGGCTTTGGCAGCGAATATCATTACTTTCAGAAGTCGAAGGACGGAGGTCTAAGGTCGTCATTCAATATTGGCAATAGTGTCTTTTGTTATGGCGAGATTCATTCGTAAATCGAGATATATTTCCAACGTACCATCCAAAATCAGAGTCCTCACTATGCTGATGTCGCCGTAGTAGCCCTCTGGTGTTACTGCGCGAACGCCGACGTTCACAGGACCCGAGAAGAGGCCGGGCACTGTTATTAGAAGCGGTGACGCGTCCACCTGGTACATGATCATATTCTCCGTCGGATGGAGCAAATCCTCTGGTATCTTGTTAGCCGACACTATCACTTGGTATTTATGTCTGAAAATAAGATTTATTACCTTTGTACACGGTTGTTCAATTTGTTAGTGAACAATAGTTTAAAACGTGAACAATGTGGTTTAAGAATAGAAGAGTCCGTCTGCAACTTTACAAGGCTCACACATGGAATGCTGTTCACATCTCTGGGCTGAGGCTCTCCAGTACCACCTTGTTCGGCTTGACCGTATACAACATAGAGCTATTCGAATCGTCTATTCGAATTAGAAGAGATGTCGGGGCTCTTTGCATTCTCTATTATATTTACAACGGGGAGTGTTATGAGGAAAAGGAAAAGGCCGGCAACGCACCTACACCTCCTCTGGTGCTGTGAATGTTCATAGGCGACGGTGATCACTTAAGATCATGTGAGCCGTAAGCTCGTTTGCCACTTTTACTAAAAAGGAATTGTATAAAAAAAATAAGCTCTCACGTGATTTTACTCCTTGCAAATTAGACAGAGACAGCATTCCGCTTTTCACCAAGCTTATTCATTATTTAATCTTTATTTGTACAAAATGAAAATGTACAAAAAGACGGATTTATTCCCATTTGTAATGCTTATTAGTTTCTATATGTACACCATGTTAAAAAACAAATGTCCACCATCTTTTTTTTCTAACATTCTTCTATTAGAAAGAGAAGAACTACTACTAGAAAGAGAAAAATATAATCTTGCGTCGTCTTCCTCATTGCTGGGGTCCTGACCTCCAAGAATTATGTGGCGGACGATCGCTCTCCACCTGTTGCGGTCTTTAGCTGTATTTAAATATTTTCTTAGGAACGTATAAATGAACTTGCGGCTCGCTTCATATTAAATGATCGCTGACGTCCACGAACATTGACAACATATATCAACGAGGAATTGCTGCGTTTGCGGTAAACTAAAATAACGTCTTGCGGACGTAACACACTCAGTTCTCTTCTTCACTAATATCCAAAGGCAAGAACTACTAATTTACTATGCAATAATGATCTAAGGCCGGCCACATCTGTCGAGTCAGTGATGCTAGATGGAGGAGGAAAGTCTTGGAATGGAGGCCGCGCATGGGTCGGAGAAGCGTAGGGCGCCCTCCCTCCAGATGGACCGACGATCTTATAAGGATAGCGGGAAGTGGCTGGATGCGGAAAGCGGAGGATCGTATGTGGTGGAAGGCATTAGGGAAGGCCTATTGGAAAGGCAGTGGATAGATACAGGCTGACGATGACGATGATGATGAATGATCTAAGTAAGAGAGATTTTTACGGTGTGGCTTTGGATCCTTCGGCATCCTGCCAGTTAAGCACCAGGCGTCCACCACGTGACATGAACCCTACTACGCTGCGTGGTGCTGCCAATTGACCAGTCGACACGTCCATGCACCGGTTAGAAGCGCCGTCAACGTGGGCCTGAAATATAATTATTAAAGATCAAGCATTTTTGAAGTTATACTTCTTTACGCCCACTTGACTTGAGGAGTAAGCCGGTGAATGCGTTATGATAAGTGTGATCGGACGAGGCGAACGGCAGTTGAGAGGGAGATATGTTTGTGAAGACAGAGAGTCGAGAGTGGAGGCAAGAAAAAGAGGTAGCATAACGAGCACACACCTTCATTCTCTATCTCTCATGGCCAGTTATGTTTTGTATCTCTAATACACTGCAGGCCTATTGTCTGTTTCTCACTGTAGGGGCAAGAGAGAGCTGTGCGCGCGCACATTTTCTTTTTTTCCTGTACAATTGTGTAAATATTATACATATATAAACATAAATACATATACAAGGAGCTAAAGAAGTTTTACTTCAGTCGTGTGGTCTAAATAAAGCACACACTATATATTAGTTGAAAAGCTCTAGCCAGAGGGGCACCTATCTTAGCTAACAGTTCTGATTAAATTTCAACCATATTTCAAACTGGAATCGCGGTATTAATGATTCATCTCGAGGTGATGTATTTAAAACCCCGAACTGTAAGCACTTTCATATTATGAGCAGGGTCTATTTTTACAGCTTTTCCTTTGTTGTTGAAAACCATATTTTCGCCTTTTTTAGGAGGGTAGACAGAAACAGCTATAGCTGTCGCTATGTCTTATCCGTATCTGTATGTGACAGGTGGTAAGCATATTCACTAACAAGTGTTTTTCTTTTGGTAAGTAAGATACCGGCAAAATACTTTATATTGCCCTAGGTAATACGTAAATTAACTTTTGGAATTTAGCGTTAACATACATTACATAGGACTTTGAAATGTCTACAGTGAGTAACTTCACTTTAACTTACGGCGACACAAATCCTGAAGCGTCCACCAACGGGCACGTTTTCGATGACATGCTCCAGGGATGAGTTCTTCGAAGCGGTCAGTCCGTATCGGCTTACTTTGTTCTTTGTCTCCTCCGTTATAACCAGCTGAGAAAACAATAATATAAATAAACCGAGCTCGACAATGATAGTAACTTGATATACCTGCACATGTTTTCTAAAATAAACACTAGTTTTACCACATAACTACGCTTTTTACAAAACATGCCTTTTGAGACAATATTATATTAGTGTATTGTGCGTAGAGGGGATGGCAACCTTGAAAAGCTGGTCATCGTTGGCAATACAGAAGGCAAGAGAGCAAGAGGCCGGTCGCCAACACGATGGTATGACCAAGTAAAAGGTGCCATCTCCTCTCCTAATCTCTACCAGCTGGTGAGGGCTGCCTCGGACCGAAACCGATGGAGGCAGATTGTTCATTTGAGGGGCTCTAGTGACCACGATCCTCAGAAATGTGGGAACGACAAAGAAGAAGAAGAAGTATTGTTTATAACAGTTTCGTTTGGTATAGTTAGTTGGTATAGTTTCATTATGTCTACTTATCTTCTTCTGTTTATAATAAAATAAATAAATTACTGAATTTAAATCCTCTCCCGTACCGGGAATGTAAAACTAAAGTTACCAACAGCAAAATTTAACCTATAAAGACACAGAAGCAATTATCCCTGGATGCTTGTGATGCATACACGCACACTCTATCCCTTTCTCTATTTCTGACACACATGGGCAAGCGTACACAATATTCTTTTTTATCTTTTGTGATCTAATATCTACATAATTATAAGTTTAACTTGTTTTTATTTTCTTATGTCTCGAGGTAGTAATTTGTTCCGACACAGTTACCAACTACTGTAGCAGTTTATGAACGTTAAGTATTGTCATATTTCCTTTTCTTTTGATCAAATAAAAAACTTTTATCATTATTTTATTTATTACTATAGTGATAGACGTACTCGCCAAAAAACTCAGTATTGAGATTTCACGTGACGATTTAACGTTATGTAATACGTATACGTTAATGTTTAACGTACGCGTTAACGTATACGTTTCTTGTTACATTATAACTCTTTTAGATCGAGTACTTACCAAACAAGTAAATTTAAAAATGAAAACGCAATAGTAATTACCTTGTAAGGAACAGGTTCGGTGAGAACGGTCAGCGCATTGCAATTGGCGTGCCATTTGATCTTAAGTTGGGACTTCTTTTCGTCGTAAACGTAGTCAAGGTCCTTCACTGGTGCCCTGATAAAAATGTAGGTTTTAAATAACTTGAACACTATCAGAAATAGCTTACCTACATAAATTATACAGTTTTTTTTTAAATAAATACAGGGTTTGAGCTACATCCTTTAAAGTTAAAGTTACAGCCTTTATATATATATTATATATATGTCCCACTGCTGGGCGCAGGCGTACTATGCAACTTGAGCCAAATGCCTGTACACTGAGCTACCACGGCTCAATATCCTTTAACTAGCTTAAACTCACGACGTCCCTTTTCCCTTTTCTTTCGCCCCATCTTATGTCACCAATGTGGTCTAAATACAAACATTCGCTTATGTTTACTATATTATATATATATATATATATATATATATGTATATATATATATATGCTACATTTTTTCTTACTCTTACTCTTCTAAACTCTTCGTATTTCGTTGTTAATTCAAAACTGGATTAGCCTTATTTTGAGACGATCGATCGATTGATCGTTCTGATCACAACATAGCATTAATTTTATACAATGGCAACTACTTATTTGAAGTTTATACGTTTATGAATTGTGGCGTGTAGCACTTACTGGGGATTCTCTCTGGTAATAATCTCCTTGTACTTTGATACCGGTCCGCCGAGGAGGCTGACAGTGAACACGTAGGTTTGGCACGCATGCAGGTTTTCAATAATCAAGCCAGTGGATTTGGTTATAATTCGCTTTTCTGTGAAAGTAAAGTATTAAGACAACATCACTAATCATTATCAATCATCGCATTTATTATCAACTTAACTCGATGTTATGTGAACGTATGTACAACTACAATACACTAGCAGTCGATTGTGTTGCAAGCCTTTGGAGTTAGGAAAGAGAAAGCATCTGGCAAACTCACTCAGCGAGCGATACGGAGAAGAAATAAATATTATTAATTATTTTTTCCTTACATCGGAATATACTTTTTTGGCGCATTAAGACGAATATAAATTTGAAAGCGCACACGTCGTTAAGGAAAATACAAATTGAAGTTGCGAGTATCGAGGTAACGGACTTTAATAAATGAACAGTGGACTATTAATGTTAATTGACAACGAATGAAAGAGAACTCTGATGATATTACAAATAACTTGATAACAAATACTGCAGCACCATTTTCGATTAAATTGTTTCGATGTTTTGACACAGTTCATATTTGTTTAAATACACAAACGTTACGTCTCTAAGGAGCACGTTTGTTTTGTTGTATATAGTACGAAGAAACGTAAACAAATCATCGGTTGAAATGAATACTCCACCCTGTTTTTTTTTTGGACGAACTACACAGTTGGCCAGAGAGGCTGGCCTTGACTGCTTCATCGGATTGAGATGTGGCATAGCTCTTAGGTCGCTTAGCCTGAACCTCTATTGCTAGTAACTCGACAGAAAGATGCCCCTGTTGGGAGGTAACCTCGGATTAGACGGTTACTAGATCCCGGAGCCCCTCGTCATGCACCGAGGAAAGGGCCACCGAGGAAAGGGGAGGTTTTAGTGGGTAAAAACCCCACATAACCGCCGCCTTCCCCCCAGAAGGCGGGGTATCTTTTTGAAGATTTCCTCCACGTTAACAAAAAAAAACGGTTACTATGTTACGCGTAAGCATTCCGATTAAAGGGCGCACGAGAGGGCCGAACCACGACTCGGTCGGTAGTTATTTTATTAATTGAACTCAATGGGACAATCTAAGCTAAACGAACTTATATGCCACTTCGGGAAGCGTTGTCGCTGGGAGAAGAAGCGGCCGAAGAAACTCCAGCAACGCTCCTAATCCTAACCAGGGGATGACCCTGCTAGTATCTCCAAATATGATCGCGGAATTGATGACAAAAATTGAAGACATGATAATTAACACGTTAACACTTTTCTAACGTACCATGGTCATTCTTGACGTCGTTAGCAATCCACCAGTGCGCTGCGTCGGTGTAGATCAATACGTACTGAAGCTCCTTGCCCTTGTACCGTTCGCCGAGGGGTGGCGACCAGGACAGCTGTACGGAAGTGCGTTTCTCCTTCAGCAATATAGCGGTCAAGTTCAGCACTTCGTCCCGCTCGCCCCTCGTGATGATGGAGTCGGTGACTGGATCACCAATGACCATGCCTTTGTACGCCCTAACATGTACGAAGATTTTCACTCCCCGCGGCAGGTTATCCACTGTGAAACAAAATCTCATAAAAATGTATGTAATTAAGTCAAGTTTTCACATTACAGCCCTGTAGTTCTGGGCATAGAATAATACTACAAATAATACTAAAAAATCTAATAAGTCCCAGACTTGACATATGAGTCGCTTTAATCTAAGACATTTTGAGGATTTACTATAATACTTTTCTAATTTATTTACACAATTACTTACGCATAGCTTTCTTGGCTTTGGTTCGTATAGGTTCAATGCTCGCGTAGTCAAGCGGCATCTGTAAGCTCACGATATAGCCATCGACGCTGCGGACCCCGTTCCACTGTACCAACACCGTGCCGTTGTGGAGCTGAGAGGCTGTGACGTTTGCGAGATCGTCCACGTCAGCCGCATCGTCGAATGTTAAGTTCATCACTTCTGAGGACTCCGACGTGAAGGCGGTATTTTTTGCCGTTACCTAAAGAGCGATAACTTTTAATTCAAATATTAAAAATAGTCTTATCGTCAGTGACGGATGACGACTACTACTCGCATGGAAGCTTCCTCTTGTTCCTACATTCTCCTTCTTCAACAATTGCGATCATTGACGTTAAGGACCTGTTCTTGGGCTGTCATAAATCTACCAATATTTCAATCAACAAACATTTTTCTACAAGATTTTTAGGATTTCTCTGATATATCTTAGCAACCCAAGGTCCTATGCCTACAAAATATAGATGGAGCTTTATTGAAAATAAGTACCTTCGAACAAAATAAATTATTTTTGAAATATAACTCCATTACGCACGCTTGACTTGAGGTGAGAATGCGTAACGAAAAGTGTGATCGGGCGAGGTGAACGGAAGTTGATAGGGAGATATAAGTTTGCGAAAATAGATATGCGTACGTATGTATACATACATGTAGATGGAGCTAAAGAAGTTTTACTTCAGTTGCGTACATAATCGTTTTGTTTTCGACGAGACCTACACATATTAGCCGGAGACACTGACTTTAACCGTTTCACCGGATTAAGCAATTCATAGCTCCTACGTGCTCCTTACAAAAATGTAAAAAAAATTACAGAGGAATTAAAAACCAAACACTTACCCAGAAGGAATAATTATGGTCAGGTTTAAAATATCCATTGATAGTAACTTGGACCGGTTCTTCATTAGTAGCGAGGACGACGTTCTCAATTGGTGGGATTGGGGGCGCGTAGTGCACCGTGTAGGAGCGAATAACGCCCTTCGGCTCGGCCGGCGGGTCCCAGATCAGACTCACACGACTGCCTGCCATCTGACGCACGCTAACGCGACGCGGGGCCGACGGTACTGTAACATACATTAAATAGCATAGCAGTTGGCTACACAGCTCCACAACAATGTTCCGAATGAACCGGTGAAGAGTAATCTAATGGATGTTCAGCTAAATGTAGGCATTGGAGGTATAACAGACAACTGAGAACACACATCATTACTAATATTCAAAAACAAATTGAAATACTTCCTAACTCAATCTCGACGTAAGCACGCAAACATCAATTACGACAAATCGTTTATATAACAATACATTTATGTTATTATGTAATTTGTTTTTTTTTTTAATAAATAATAAATATCCTTTATTACTTAACAAAAATTATAACAGTATTACTAATTACACTTTTTACTGCGAGTATTTGTTCTATTTAAGTTTCACTACCACCTAAACTATTCGATTTCCTGTACGATAGGTGGCAGTCCTTCCTCCCATGGTTATTTATATATCTAATATGTTAATTATATCATATTTTTGTGTGCGTGTGTGTGTGTGCTTATGTGCGCGCGGGTGTGTGTATGTGTCGGTGAATGTGTGAGTCCTTTTCAATTGACCACTTCTAAAATATTCTCACAACCTTCATAGTTTAGTGTTTCAAGCCACTTTAAAATGTCATGCTTGGTTTTATATAAATTTTTATCTCTAATATTTAATATTATACTGTTACTATATATATATATATATATAGGTAAACATGGTACATATATTTATTTATAATATATTTAAATGTATGTAACACCATATTTATACACAACCAATTGTGTCCGCCTTAGTTTTTGCAGGTTTTTGGCTGAAAATCAGCGCTGTGCTTCATTTATGAACACAGCACATGCTGAGCCAACCCCTGTTTTTGATTATGTCGTTTTTGTCTTGCTTTACCTATTGTTTCGATGTTTTACTGTCGGATAAATGTTTATTCTATTCTACATAGCTCGTTTATTTAAAATAAACTAGTGGTCGCCTTAAATTCGAAATTCTATTTAACACAGTATTTGAAATCACACATAATTCGCAGCTCGTTACGTATTCGGTTAATCTGTCAGTCGTTATTTATAATAGTTACTTTACCTTTATCAAGTAACCGTATAATACCCGCGTGTATGTGCACATATGTTTGTGTATATCAAACAGCACGGTAATGTGTGTAATGTCTGTATTATTGATTTAATGCATTATTTAATAAATATATTAGAATTCTGCACTCTATCGTTATATAAAATAGGAGTGTGGGAAATTTCATACTCCTCTACTATTTTCAAACAATATTCGTTGTTTTTTGAGATTACTTAAAAGTGGGTGAACCTGTTTTTACATTTTTAACTTAGTTTATGAATTTGATCATGTTACCTCCTTCCCCAGTAGTAGTGTTGACATACTTCAAAGACGGATATATCTTATTAGATTTGCTGTCTTTGATATAAAATGTGACATTGTAGTTTGTGTACGGCTTCAGATTGGTAAACCTGAAAAAAACATTCAATTACAGTTCGTTTGTTATTGGCTTTTTAATTATAGACTAGCGGTCCCTCTCGGGCGCCCTCGGATCGGCATGCTTACGCGTAACATAGTAACCGTCCAAGACGAGGTTACCCCTCACCGGGGGGACCCTTGTGTCGAGTTACTAGCAATAGAGGTTCAGGCTAAGCGACCTAAGAGCTGTGCCACCTCTCAATCCGGTGAAGCAGTCAAGGCCAGCCTCTCTGGCCGATCTGTGTAGTTCGTCATAAAAAAAAACTAGCGGTCATCCTGTGGTAATACTTTGGTCTGGCAGCAAAAGGATTATTTGACACCTTCTTCTTTTTTTGAAGTATGTTAAAAAAGGTTTTTAGGCCAGAAGAAATATTTGAAATATTTATTTTTTTTACTTTTTACATACACTTACATTTTATATTAGTGTATGTAAAAAAAAGGACACGCGTATCTGAATTTGAGTAATTAAAAAGATATAGACAGCTTACGAACCGCGGCGGTAGCTTTGCGTCCAGACAATCATATCAAGCTGAATAGTAAATTAATAAATTAATAATCATCTATCAACCATTTAACACTAACGCCTGAAGAAGTATTCAGCTTCAACCTGTTACTTTAATTTTACAGTGACGGGCCCACTTTTTACTTTTTAAATGAAAAGGTGCAAACGAGCGCACCTGATCTTAAGTGATCACCATCGCCCATGAACATCCCCGCAACGCCGAAGGCACGTCCGTTGGCGCAATATGGCGCCTTTGTGGAAGGAATAGGCATTTATTTAAGGTCCCCAAATCGTATTGGTTCGAAAATACCGCTGAGGACAATTGGTTCCAAAGGTTCATAGCACGTGAAAGAAAGTTTCACGGCAAGAAATATCACTCTTATCATTATTTCAAAATACGCCTAAAAAGTATAACTTAAAAAATCTGTGGGAGAGAAATAATGGGTTACCGATAAACACTGTCACTGGTCCAAGTCATATTCCGCCACACGCCGTCACTCGCTTTCGCTATGGACGGCAGGAAATTGTACAGGACCAGCTTCTGCTGCGCCATCCAGCACGAGATTAGGAAACTTGTCGAATTGATCGACGATTGGTCCACTCCGATGCTTAGGTACTAATTGGAAAACAATGTTTATTTTAACTTTCATATAAATTTGTTAATAGTTAACTAGTCGCTTAATATAGTTCGATAGTTCGTAGTATAGTTCGAATCATCAAGTAATCGCGCCCTCTCAACTGTGTTACCTCGTTCCCCGCGACCGCTTTGTACCCAGAGAGACATAAAAACTTCTGCTCGTCCAACGACTCTTGCCTAATTAGCTGCCGACAGGTTAGACTAACGTTACGTTAGTACCTCCAGCCCTGTAGTTCTGGGCTCGTAGAATAAGTCTATGGTATGCCCTGCCTGTCGTAGAAAGCGACTAAAAGGGGCCTCGGGTTAACTAGGCGACAATGGTAGGGGCCTTTGTCTTCGGCTGGCCCGTGTCGCCTTGCACTGCGAGGACACAGAGTGGAGGGATTAACCTCCTCCCATCTCGCCCCTCGCCCCCGGACGTGCTCTCCGAAACACAGAGCACATGAGCTAGTGAAAGTCCCGTCGAAATCGGTCCAGCCGTTCCACAGTTTATTCGGAACAAATAAACAGACGATGATTGTATAAAATGTTATTATGGTATATGTACCATATATGTATAAATAAATGCATATGCATGTACTAAAAAGGTCACTCCAATTTTATTTATATGTAAAGATGTATACATATCAATGCGTAAAATTTGTTATTGCTGTGATGTATTTGTTGTGCAATAAAGTATATTCATTCATTCATTCGTTCAAGTGTATTGAATAAGTGGTACCTGGTAATTATGGTCAGTGTCCGCGGCACTGGAGCAGTTGGCCTCGTCCGTGCCGTCGTAGCAGTCCTGGTGGCCGTTGCACACCATTACTTGCCACAAGCACTGCATGCCGTCGTCGCACGAGAAATGTTGTGGCGGACAATCCACGGATGGATTGTGTGACTGTTAACGTACCGATTATTACTGTTAAATAGTGTTTTTTGCAAATTATATTAAGATACGAACTACTAATGATGAAATATTATAATATCTTTCAATCTTACCGCATCATAATTAATACGAGTCTGCTTTAAACGACTGGAGTGCAACTTAAACATTATAAAATGTATAATAAGTTAAGAAAAAATGTGCGCGCGTATTACTCTCTTACTCCCACTGTGTGATACAGACAGTAGAATTATCTTTTTCTGTTTTTGAGGAACCTACATAGATCAATTAGCTGACTTTCCAAGTTTATGACAATCCAAGACTGAGTAAGTACTTCTGAACGACAAACGACCTGGGAAAAAATCTCTGCTTACCTCCCCCTGGATCAATAGAGACTTTATAATTTCCTGTTTTGCTCGGTTTACTGCCACCAGACTATGCGATATTATCGGAGGTTGCGTTCCCAGTCTGCGTGTGCCAGTTACTATTCTATATTTATTAATTCCATACTTCAGTATTCTTACGTACGAAAGAACATTTTGTTGCATCAGCAATTACTGTCTTAGTCACTCCGCTAAGGTAAACAAATAAGAGCTTAAGTAAATGTGGTATACGGTCCTCACCGGTATGCAGTGGACTTCGTCGCTGCCGTCCGCGCAGTTGGGCGTGCCGTCGCAGAGGCGCGAGGTGAGCACGCAGCCGCGCCCGTCTCCGCAGAGCGTCTCCGTAGCGCGGCATGCCGGGGGGGCGTGGCTTGTAGACCGCAGCTCGCAATTGCGCTCGTCCGCGCCGTCAGCACAGTCCTCTTGCGAGTCACATACCCACGACAACGGAATACACTCGCCTGTATACAATCAGTTGATAGTTATTATTACATCTTCAACTAAGGTTCACAAGGGCAAGCCCTGTAGTTCTGGGCTCGTAGAATAAGACTACGGTATCCCCTGCTTGTCGTATAAGACGACTAAAATGGACCGTCCACCGGAAGTGTTTAGTAGGTAAATCAATTTTATGATTTCAAATCGCCTTGTGGCTTCTGTTGGACAAACAACTTCTGTTCCAGCTGTTTTTGTATACTGATTTTGTATAATTAAACCCTTAATCGAAAACGGTCGTATATGAAAGATGATGGTACCTGAAGAACAAGTGAATCTACTCTTCTCGCATTTCTGTTTCAAGGTGTCGTGTCTATTTACGGGCTTTGGTTCGACGGTTTGATCGCCACAAGCGACTTCGTCAGAGTTATCGCCGCAGTCGTCGACCTTGTCGCATCGCCACCAATACGGCAAACATTTGCCATTGTCGCATTTGATCATCCAATCCAAACAGGAGCTGTTTGTTGAGAAGCTGAAGGGGTTCTCTGTTGCGGGCCGAGGCAGTAGCTTAGAGTGGCCGATGTAAGTGCAATTTTTCTCGTCGGACGATTCCAAGTCGCTGCAGTCGTTTTCACCGTCGCATACCTGGTTGAAAATAATTTCACATTATAATAATAATAAATAATATAATAAACCATTTATTCAATCACGCGCATAGAAAGAGACAAATAGTAGGTAGTCTGGCTTTGGGCGGTTACTTTTCTATCCATGGCCGTCCTGAGAGCTGAACCACGACTCGGTTGCTATTGCACGGATAATTTAAGGGACATTCAAAAACTAAACTAACTTTGGGTGCCACTTCGGGAAGCGTTGGCGCTGGGAGAAGAAGTGGCCGGAGAAATTCCATAAGATATATCACATACCCAAGACTTGTATATGCACTTGCCGCTCGGACAGCGGAACATGTACGGCGCACACGTAGAGTTCTTGCATCTTTCGTCCTTTTCGTCCTCGCCGCCCGGACAGTCGGTCTCGTTATCGCACACCCACGAGTTGGGGATGCACAGGCCATTGCTATCGTTGCCGCAGGAGAAACTATTCGCTGAGCAGTTCATTGTGTGAGGTCGTTTCACCTGGACCTATAACAATGACCCGTTTATATTAAAAGTATGCCCTTTACAACAATTAATATCTTTTAAATAGAGAATTATGAGATAACAAACATGTAACCTCCACATTTTTAAAGTTTAAAAATATGATATTCACCGTGCAGTTGCGTTCATCGGAGTTGTCCTTGCAGTCGTTATCGCCATCGCACACCCATCTCTTCTCCACACAATTGCCGTTGGCACATTGAAACCCGTTTTCCGTGCAGTTATGTTTGCCGCAATCTAAAATATAAAGATAAATAAGATTACAGATATCAGGATATAAATAAAAGTTGTCGCTGACGTTCGGAGTGGGTACTACGAATGTCCATTAATAGCAGCCCAGAGAAGGACGATGACACGGAGTGTCAAGGGGGTGCCGTGAAGTCGTGGTAGTCCGTCAGTTTTGGGGGTACCGACTTTGAACGCATGCCCTCGAGACGGGCTAGCCCAGCAAAGCGCACAGTGGTTATGGTTGCGTTCCTAACGGAGATCCCACGACCCCTCGGTTGCGCTGATGGCGACTACCGTGTGGTTTTAGTTTGTGCAAGTCCGTCATAACACGTCATCGTCCCCGCGAGGGCGCGTATAAGTAGGTATTTCCCCACGGAAAAAAAAGGCATAAAAGCATATGTAAGTGTGTTTACTCCGTGTCCATACACAACATTTTTAAATACCATAAAAGTGATGTTTTGATACTACATTTTTTAAAATAACATAAACATAAAAATTATCAGTATCATAAAAGTGATTTTAAAAAATGTTATGCTGACTTTCTTATGGATTTTCAGACCAAAAAACTAAAGTAGGGTGTTTACTTGAAAATATGAATAATTTATTTTAGTAGTAAAATGTTTTGTACGACTTTTGTTAATTTGTCCAAATAAATAAATAACAAACATGTAACCTCCACATTTTAAAGTTTAAAAATATGATATTCACCGTGCAGTTGCGTTCATCGGAGTTGTCCTTGCAGTCGTTATCGCCATCGCACACCCATCTCTTCTCCACACAATTGCCGTTGGCACATTGGAACCCGTTTTCCGTGCAGTTATGTTTGCCGCAATCTAAAATATAAAGATAAATAAGATTACAGATATCAGGATAGAAATAAAAGTTGTCGCTGACGTTCGGAGTGGGTACTACGAATGTCCATTAATAGAAGGACGATGACTCGGAGTGTCAAGGAGTGCCGTGAAGTCGTGGCAGTTCGTCAGTTTTGGGGGTACCGACTTTGAACGCATGCCCTCGAGACGGGCTAGCCCAGCAAAGCGCGGAGTGGTTATGGTTGCGTTCCTAACGGAGATCCCACGACCTCTCGGTTGCGCTGATGGCGACCACCGTGGGGTTTTAGTTTGTGCGAGTCCAACATAACACGTGTGTATGCGTAGGCACTTCCCCATGGAAAAAAGGGCATAAAAGCATATGCGAGTGTATTTACTCCGTGTCCATACATAACATTTTTAAATACCATAAAAATTATGTTTTGATACTACATTTTTAAACATAAAAATTATCAGTATCATAAAAGTGATGTTTTGATACTACATTTTTAAACATAAAAATTATCAGTATCATAAAAGTGATGTTTTGATACTACATTTTTAAAATAACATAAACATAAAAATTATCAGTATCATAAAAGTGATTTTTAAAAATGTTGTGCTGACTTTCTTATGGATTTTCAGGCCAATAAAGCTAAAGTAGGGTGTTTACTTGTAAATTAAAATATGAATAATTTATTTTAGTAGTAAAATGTTTTGTACGACTTTTGTTAATTTGTCCAAATAAATAAATAAATAAACATATATCGTTACCTTTTCGTCACTCATGTCCGCACAGTCTATGTCACCGTCACAACGCCACTGCGGCAGGTAGCAGCTGGTGTCATCACAGGCCACCCTGGGGCGTGCAGACGCACCCCGCCTCGTCCGAGCCGTCGCCACAGTCGTCATTACCATCGCACCTCCACGATGAAGCGATGCACATATCGTTCTTGCAAGTAAATTGATCCTGTTGGAACGCGTCAGTACATGTATATTTACAAGTCAAAACAAAACCAAAATTCAAATCAAAAGTCACAGATTACAATGACAACTAGTACAACTCTTTTATACCTCTTTAGGCGTGTTATGAAAAAATGATGACAATAACAGGTTGAATTTACAGCGTTTTTATGGACGAACTAATACAGATGGCCAGAGAAGCTGGCTTTACTGCTTCACCTGATTGAGAAGTGGCATAGCTCTTAGGTCGCTTAGCCTGAACATCGATCGCTAGTAACTCGACACAAGGGTCACCCCGGTGAGGGGTAGTGAGATTAGGCTAGAAGAGTACAAGAACGAGGAAGGCGAAATAAATAAACATATATCGTTACCTTTTTCGTCACTCATGTCCGCACAGTCTATGTCACCGTCACAACGCCACTGCGGCAGGTAGCAGCTGGTGTCGTCACAGGCCACCCTGGGGGGCGTGCAGACGCACCCCGCCTCGTCCGAGCCGTCGCCACAGTCGTCATTACCATCGCACCTCCACGATGAAGCGATGCACATATCGTTCTTGCAAGTAAATTGATCCTGTTGGAACGCGTCAGTACATGTATATTTACAAGTCAAAACAAAACCGACTTCAAATCAAATCAAAAGTCACAGATTACAATGACAACTACTACAACTCTTTTATACTTCTTTAGGCGTGTTATGAAAAAATGATGACAATAACAGGTTGAATTTACAGTGTTTTTTTTTTTGGACGAACTAATACAGATGGCCAGAGAAGCTGGCCTTTACTACTTCACCGGATTGAGAAGTGGCATAGCTCATAGGTCGCTTAGCATGAACCTCAAGAACAACTTCAACAATTACAGTGAAAATAATTGTGCTTGTTCGGGAATTGAATGGGGACTCTTCATAAAAACCCCAAAATAGATCTTATAAAAACACATGTATTGCCTTGATGACAAACAAAGGTTGAAAAATGAACTTAAAACCAATCAACTCCGATTCGTTCGCGCGTGCCTTTGCTATCCGCAAACGAGCAGGCTCTTTTTTTGGACGAACTAACACAGTTGGCACAGAGAAGCTGGCTTTACTGCTTCACCGGATTGAGAAGTGGCATAGCTCTTAGATCGCTTAGCATGAACCTTTCCAGTCTTTTATTATTATTTGCATGTAATCAAAAACCATATTTGGAAGCGTCAATAGCCTTATGGTTTAGGGTACGGCCTGCGAATCGTAAGGTCGTGGGTTCGAATCCACCATTCGACTATTGCCGTGAACCATGTCCTAGCACAAGCCTAAGCTTAGTTGGAATGGTTAACAAGATTGTTAGTAATATTTCTCAAAAAAAAAAAGAAATATTACTAGCTTTCTTTAAAAAAAAAATATTTTAATGATGCCAAAGAAAACTTAACACCCATCCATTCTTTCTTTACTTCATACGCTCTCGTTTATTTGATTTATAGTTATAAAAGCTCGCGCCTATATTTATAACCCTCCTCCGCATTTGTGCTGTTCGCTCGTGTGTCGTTCAGGAGTACTAATTTAGTATTAAACCTAAACATATCGATATCTCAACCAACAAGCATTCTACCATTTATAGGTCAAGGTCCTATGAAGATATATGGAGACATAATTGAACAAGAACACTATGAAACAAAAAACAATAAAATCAGTTGAAATAGGGCGACGCTACAAATACGCAAACATTGAGTCTTTTTGGACGTCGATAAAAAATTTGAAGTTAAAATACTAACAGCAGAGCAGGTAGCCCCCGGTCTCTTTGGACAAGTCAAATTGGCGTAGGGCTCGTCGAAATTCGGACACATACATTTCCCATGAACTTTCACAAAGCCATCGGGACACAGACAACTGAACGTATTGGCAGGCCCTCCCAGGCATATCGTATCACAGCTAGTGTTTTTAGACGAACATGCATTGCTTCCGTGTTGAATGAAATGAGCGAAGACTTTGAGACCCATTAGACCGGAGAAGGAGCCGTTAATTGTAATAACATTCTGTCCATTGTCTTTATCGGCTATAAACAAAGATTTGGCTTTCCAATCGTCCCAATACATCTTGTCCTTTAGCACGGCAACAGCAAATGGATGTGACACTTTAGTCTCGTCGTTCCACAAAATTTTCTTAAAGTACTGCCCGTGCAAATCAGCGCTGGCGATGTAGTCTTCCATTGCATCCACCCAGTAAATTCTCTCGGACATTTGATCAATGGTTATACCATTAGGCCACTGCACAATCGGCGTTTCAAACAGTCTAACGATGTGTGTACCGTCAAGATTCGACCGAGACACCGATGGCTTGGTTCTATCCCAATCGGTCCAAAACAGATAGCCTGCTTTAGGGTGCACCGCTATCCCCCGTGGTTTCGATAATACATCAGGACCCAAAATCGTTACTCTCATTCTACCCTCACTCGACAAATCTGTTCTTACCGCTTCGATTTTCTTCCTCATACCATCAACAAAGAACAAGACATTTGATATCCAATCCAGAGCCATTCCTTCAATACTGGCTAGATCAGTGTCAACGACCACTTCCTGAGCGAATCCTGCTTCAAAACACTGTCGACTGATCTTATCCAATTCTATGTCAGCCCAATAAATGCAGTTGTTTTTCATATCAAATTCAATTGCAATGATGTTTTGTTGATCTTTTATTGGGTATATTGTTGTATTGTCCGATAAATCAATGCGTGCTATTTTGTCCCGCAAAGCAACTAACAGGAATTCAGTCGGTTCTTCTAGTGGGCAGGGAATCGTATCCGGTTCATAAGGTAAGTAACCGGAGGTGGTGCACACATCTCCGTCGATCTTTCTATAGCCTTTTGTACGTTGATAGAAGCGGCCCGGTCGACAATCTGCTGGGATCGCGTACGGGTCGAATTTGGACGTCTTGTTGCGTATGCAAACGTTACGGGAAAGAACGAATCCGAAGTCACATTCGAAATCTCTCCTACCACACTCGCATACTTCCTTTCTGATGGGTCCATCGTATTCGATTCCATTGTAACAATTAGTGTGTGCGAGCCGACGTTGGAAGATGTCCCTTGTTCCCAAAACACAGGATACAGAAGTATTTGGCGGTGATGGGGACCAGAATTTGTAATCGTCAGATTTACAATTGCGGGGAAAGGCGTTCTGTAGATCGATAGTTATGATTATCCATTGATGTTGTTCGTTCGCCGAACCGAACATTGTGAATACGGTCGTGTTCTCTCCAGGCTCTGTCATGAGGCCGTAGATACGAAGATCATTTGCGTTAAACCTGCAAGATAAAATGTTTGAATATTACTTACAAGTAGTAAAATATTTAAGCGTCGCTATTAAAAAACTGACGGCTAAGATCGAATCTTGGCATTGTCAATTATAAAAATACAAAACTTTACGCCCGTCCCTCTGAGACGTAGGCAGAGATGGACTTCCACATATTACGATTCTATATGATACCACGATTAAATATGTTAATACATAATCGTTGGTTAAGGGTTTGGGGGTTAGTTTTTTTTATTTTAAAGAAAGCTACCAATATTTTTTTACAAGAAATATTACTAGCATTCTTGTTAACCATTCCAACCAAGCTTAAGCTTGTGTTAGGGGATGGTTCACGTCAATAGTCGAATCGTGGGTTTGAACACACGACCCTACGACTAGCATACTCTGCAGGGGTTCTATAAACGTATAAGAGTAGGTGTGCAAACATATTAGTTGCTGGTACTTGAAACCGGTATCACTTGGACCTAATAATCTTAGAAATTATTCAATCAAGAACGTAGATGAAGTACCCTAGTACATACTAGGGTACTTCATCTACGTTCTAGATTGAACTTGTGACTAGCAATCAGCTAATTGCCGCTAAGGACAATGTTACACCTGACCCCCCCTTAAAGTAAAATGGTCCTTCGTGCTTGTCATGTCCATATCAGCTCATGCTTCGAGCTGGAAAATAAATTAACCATGTTTTATAACTACTTACTGATAAGAATTCCATGCGATACCCTCGTTCGTGGAATAGAGTATCTCTCTAGTTTCACTCAACAATTTGAAATATTTAACAGCGACCAGCACGCCGCCGTGATCACCGTAATTGAAAAAGTAAAAGTCCTTAAGGATCCGCTTCCAGGTCAGACCGGCATCACGGCTTAGATAAACACCGGGAATCCCTTTTAGGGAACGTCCGACAACGCCGGTGGCCATTATTATGCCGGGTGCAGATTTGGAGCTCATTATGCTCGCTGACCTAAAAACAATTCATATTTAACATCTTATGTTTACATCGAAATGACTCAGTAAGCTACCGACTACCGATTTGATTATAACAATATGTTACCAGTTAAGAATTACTTCTAGAAAACCGACATGAACGTGAAAGCAAACAACATATAATATATAGCGTGATATCTCATTACTAATTACATCGAAATACTAAACGCATAAAATAACAATATATATTTTTTATTATTTATTTATAAACTTTATTGTTTATAAATATGAAATAAAATAAAAAAGACACGTTTTTTTTGGACGAACTAACACAGTTGGCACAGAGAAGCTGGCACTTACTGCTTCACCGGATTGAGAGGAGCTCTTAGGTCGCTTAGCCTGAACCTCTATTAGGTGCTATCTCGACACAAGGGTGCCCCCGGTGAGGGGTAACCTCGGCTTGGACGGTTACCATTATTATGCGTTAGCAGTCCGATCAGAGGGCGCCCGAGAGGGCCGAACTACGATTTGGTCGGTAGCTATTTTATTGACAAAAATCTATTGGGACAATCTAAGCTAAACTAACTTCTATGCCACTTCGGGAAGAAAAAAAAGACACAATAAAATTAAAATATTTAATAAACAATGGGCGGCCTTATCGCTAAAAGTGATCTCTTCCAGACAACCTTTGGATGGACTGGAATAATAAAGAGAAGTGGCGGGAGTTTATAATAAATAGATATACTTAAATACTAATAATAAATATTTACATATAATATATTTACATATAATATATTTACATATAATATATTTACATATAACTTAAAAGCATAAATAAATGATGTTAGGGGACTCATTTAAGTAAAACTTTTAACTCTGATTTTGAAAGTATTTATCGACTGAGAATTTCTAATGGCCACAGGAAGAGAGTTCCACAGACGGACATCGCGTACGGTAAAAGAGTTGCTGTAAAAGTTTATGTCATGCGGAGATGTCTTTAGCAACTACCATAATTGCAATTAATGTGATTTCCCATCCCAAAATAGGGAATAATAGTACCAATAGTTAATAACATAAATATGCAATATAATATGAATCAAACTCCGTGCAAACAGCAAAACCAATTTGTAAGCTAAAATGTTATTTTGTCCCATACACATTCGTTGCTACACTAAATGTTTACCTCATGGCATTGCTTAACACATTTCCAGGCGGGCTGTAAATAAATTTACGTTCATTTACTTTCACTTATTACATAAATAACACAATACATAAACAATTCACAATTGATATCATCACGTTATAGACAAATAACCTCCACTACAATAAGTAGTATACAATCTCAACTAACCTTAAGAATTACCAGAGATTGCCGAACCCATTTATTTCTGGGCTTATTAGGCTTAGAATTAGGCTCATGTATCCTTGTCGGAAATAGCGACTGAAATTTGCCGTCAGTTTCAGTGACTGAGTACGTGACAGTATATATTTATCTATTATTGGTCAACCAACAGCATAAATATTATATTTACATATAATTTAGGTATAAAAAGTAATACATATAATATATTTACATATAATTTAGGTATAAAAAGTAATACATATAATATATTTACATATAATTTAGGTATAAAAAGTAATACATATAATATATTTACATATAATTTAGGTATAAAAAGTAATACATATAATATATTTACATATAATTTAGGTATAAAAAGTAATACATATAATATATTTACATATAATTTAGGTATAAAAAGTAATACATATAATATATTTACATATAATTTAGGTATAAAAAGTAATACATATAATATATTTACATATAATTTAGGTATAAAAAGTAATACATATAATATATTTACATATAATTTAGGTATAAAAAGTAATACATATAATATATTTACATATAATTTAGGTATAAAAAGTAATACATATAATATATTTACATATAACATAATAGCATAAATAAATGATGTTAGGGGGACTCATTTAAGTAAAACTTTTTAACTCTGATTTTGAAAGTATTTATCGACTGAGAATTTCTAATGGCCACAGGAAGAGAGTTCCACAGACGGACATCGCGTACGGTAAAAGAGTTGCTGTAAAAGTTTATGTCATGCGGAGATGTCTTTAGCAACTACCATAATTGCAATTAATGTGATTTCCCATCCCAAAATAGGGAATAATAGTACCAATAGTTAATAACATAAATATGCAATATAATATGAATCAAACTCCGTGCAAACAGCAAAACCAATTTGTAAGCTAAAATGTTATTTAGTCCCATACACATTCGTTGCTACACTAAATGTTTACCTCATGGCATTGCTTAACACATTTCCAGGCGGGCTGTAAATAAATTTACGTTCATATACTTTCACTTATTACATAAATAACACAATACATAAACAATTCACAATTGATATCATCGCGTTATAGACAAATAACCTCCACTACAATAAGTAGTATACAATCTCAACTAACCTTAACGATTACCAGAGATTGCCGAACCCATTTACCTCTGGGCTTATTACGCTTAAAATTAGGCTCATGTATCCTTGTCGTAAATAGCGACTGAAATTTGCCGTCAATTTCAGTGACTAAGTACGTGACAGTATATCTTTATCTATTATTGGTCAACCAACAGCATAAATATTATATGTACATTATAAAGCTACATATGGGCCTTAATAAGATCAGATTACAGGTTATCACATCATGCGTCTTAGACGTATTAAAATAAAAAATAAAAAACAAAATACGTAAATACATTAAGTGTGTGTCATTAAGCATTCAAATTTAGGTAATGTCTCAGAATCGGGAGGGTGGTTAAGAAAGTGTTAACCGTAACCTTCAGGCAGACTGATGACGTCACAAAGATGGCCGGAATTAGTTGGATGCGGAAATCGCAATGGCCAAGCCCTATAACCAAGAGTAACAACCGTTACGTCGTTTTGTTTTACATGTGTAATCTTGTAACATATTGGTGTGGACGACGATAAAACAATTGTCTGTGTAATATGTTTAATTATGAAGGCTGACAATGAAGAGGCTATTGGATATAGAAATATATCTATTTTTGAACCGACTTCAAAAGACGAGTTTCTCCATCTGTGTCCGTATTTTTTTTATATTTGTGCACTCACAGCACCGTCATTAATGAACCAAATTCCATTTCTTTTTATATTTTAGGATTTGATTTTAATTAGGGCCTATATGAGTGATGTTGGAATATAACAATGAGTACCAAATATATACTAGGGAACTCCTAAAAATCGTGTGGAAGAATGCTAGTAGATTGTCACATTTGTAAGTTTATGAGAATCTAAAACTAAGTACTCCATAAAGACAGAAGCAAGAAGAAAGATAATATATCCGGTAGTAATTTCGTATTATAATTATGTTAAAGAGAAAGTCCGAACGCTGCTGCTTTCAATATATAATTTGATTTGAAGTATTTGTTTTTCCTTTGTAAATATACTTGTACCAACTGCTTCCCACTGTGTTACCCGCAAATAAATAGTATATCCTTTTCTGCACCCTTTGCAAAATTCAATGATGATCGGTTGAAAGCGTTACAACACACACATTCTAATAGTAACCATGTCGTATCGCGCATTCCGTTGTTTATCGTCATAACTATTGAAATAGTCTAAATTTTGTAGTATAAAAGACAACGTTAATCTACTTTAAATACCTAAGTACCTTTAATACCTAAGTACCTAAGTACTTATTTTAATATAGGAAAAAGTAATTTTTATTTTTTATTTCGAAGCTTCAATAGCCTAATGGTTTAGGGTACGGTCTGCGAATCGTAAGGTCGTAGGTTAGAATCCACCATTGGACTATTAGCTTACACTTAGGATAACTTATTAGATTAGTTAATAAGAATGTAAGTAATATTTATGAAAAAAAAGAAATATTGATAGCTTTCTTAAAAAAATAAAAAATAAATGGTGCGTTATCGCCCACTTTGAGGAAGACTGATATAGATTATAATGTGTATTTATTATGATGTACATAACGTCAGACGTACCCATCCATAACCATTTGACTATTGACGTGAACCATATCCACAAGCCTAAGCTTAGTTTGAATGGTTAACTTTATAAATTATAGCCTATGTGTTACTCTGTATAAACTATATTGTTAGAAAGTTTAATCAAAATACATTCATTAGTTTTTGCGTGAAAGAGTAACACTTCACACTGTATGGAGTCGAGACGTGGACAATTCGAGCAAGAGAAAGACAGAGAATAGATGCATTCGAGATGTGGTGCTGGAGGCGAATGCTACAAATACCGTGGACTGCCAAGCGCACAAATGTATCTATTCTCTCCCAGCTCGCCATAAAGACCAGATTGTCCACGTGTCTACAGCGCGTACTGTCATATTTCGGGCATATAATGCGTAGAGGGGATGGCAACCTTGAAAAGCTGGTCATCGTTGGCAATACAGAAGGCAAGAGAACAAGAGGCCGGTCGCCAACACGATGGTCTGACCAAGTAAAAGGTGCCATCTCCTCTCCTAATCTCTACCAGCTGGCGAGGGCTGCCTCGGACCGAAACCGATGGAGGCAGATTGTTCATTTGGGGGGCCCTAGTGACCACGATCCTCAGAAATGAGGGAACGACAAAGAAGAAGAAGAAGAAGTAACACTTCACGCACATACAAACATTCACGTTTATAATATTAATAGGATTTATATCTTTGTAATGTAATAGTTGAAGTATGTACAGTATAATATTCCTGTTTATACTGAGAATGATTAAAGTCATACCGTGTGCCGTGGCAAGTTCAAGACGATAGCGTTTGCTCTGTGGGTGATAATTATATCATAACTGCAAAGCACATATATGTACGGGTTTAACGACCGCTGTATTTATTTATTTATTATTTGTTAATCTATAGCATTAGTATTCTATAGCTACCATCTCTCGTACAAATAGATCGTTAGTATACTAATTGATACATGGACTAAAAAGCACTGTCGTAAGCATCATATAGTACCTTTGAAATCATTTATTTTTCAGCGCCCCCTATTTTTTATACACTCCTAAGACTTCAAAAATAATCTGAAATCTATGTTAAGTATTTTAAGTTTTTATAACATGACGCAGGGTAGAAATATAAATTAATTATTCGTTATCATGTAGTACGTGGGTTTAATGAAATTACAAATTATACATCACCCCCCTAACCCACATCAACGCCTCCATTTTTTCTGGAGCCCTTAACGCCCCTACTGACTTAGGGTACGGTCTGGGTATCGTAAGGTCGTGGGTTAGAATCCACCATTCGACTATTAGCTTACATTTTAGATTATTTACTTATCAGATTAGTTAATAAGAATGTTAGTAATATTTATGAAAAAAAATATTGCTAGCTTTCTTAAAAATAAATAAATAAATAATGGTGCGTTATCGCCCACTTTGAGGAAGACTGATATAGATTATAATGTATATTTATTATGACATGACGTCAGACGTACCCATCCCCACCTATTTGGTTGTTGAACAAAAACCAACAGGGGCGTGGAGAGATGTTAAAGTGAAGTCCTTGTAAATCGGACTAGTTTACCATATATTTTGCTTTATGCTTATCGAAGATATAATTTATATATTGATGATTCAGAATAACATTATTTCTATACAAATAAAGTAATTAAACATTGATCGATAATAATGAATACACATAAATGAGTAATGAGCGACTAAACATAGTGTATTAGTCGAGTCTTTATCTATAGCTTAATTGTGTTCATGTTGAAATACTGGCAAGAATTCAACGATGTATTTTTTTAAAAAAAATTTTTGAACTTATTCACTCTCACGTCAAAGTGTTCAAGCTGTAACATTATCTCCTGAATCTCCTAAACTCTGATATAAATTAAGGTTAGTTAAAGGTAAGGTAATGCATATGAAACATTTTCACGCGACGCGTGCAGACAGACATTTGACATAACCCCAAACAAATATCATATTAAAAAACAATGATTATTATATATAAACATGACTATTATGTGTATTTTTTTGAATGTTACGGTTGAGTTTTTTTTTACGTTGAAAAAGACGCATCACCTGGGCGTCGTCAATTAATTTAGAAATCGTATATAATACTCTTATGAGTAAAAACAAAAACCGGCTTTAAATAAAGTCAACCGTTCAACGATAATACATTTGGACGCTCTCTTTGTATTATAAAATTCTCCTATTCTAGGGAGCTTTTGAACAGTTAGAACTTTAACTTACATCGCCCCCCCTCGACCGAGACTGAGAGGAGGAGTAGCAGATAGATTCGTCGCGGCTGAGGCTTGAGGGATTAGCTTCGACGTAAAAATCCGTCCTAAACGGTACCCACGACCAGAGCAGCAGTCGCCCCCTGCGCTGATTACCCGGGTAATGGAATCGATACCCCGAGGCCTGTACCTGCAAGGTTCCTTGAACCTTGTAGACGACCCGCGCCGTCTTTGTATGTCCAAATTATTATAGAAATATTACTAAATAAAATAAAATCAGTACCAAACCAAACTTTCACGAAACCAATCTTAAATGACATAATTTCTAATAAAAAAATGAAACATCGAAATCGGTTGGCGTGATATTGAGTTATTCGCCCATTTGTGACGCACATACTTAATGGAAATTTAACACTTATATGGTATTATCATGTAACATGGGAAGCACCAGCTTTCAAACAAAATAAGTTTGATCAAAATCGGTTCACCCAGTCGAAAGTTATGAATAGTACAACCTCTTTTTTGAAGTCGGTCGAAAAGTCAATTTGAAACAAACAACTAAAACAACTTGTATTACAATTAGTAATTTCCATACAAATACAAAAGACATGTTAATACCAGAAAGAAGTATAGAAGGGTAGCCTTACCTTGTGACTGGGTACAGCTGGCTAAATTTCTGGCACAAATGCAAACTGCAAGTCTTCTCGCTGTCGTTCGAGTCTGTGCAGCTAATTGGTTTCCCTGCAAAATTACGCTATCTCATTAACTGCACCTATTAATTATGCTGCTTTTTTGGGAGGAGGAAATCCTCATGGATACCGCCTGGAATGTACTAGACGATATCCCGACTTCACTGGAATAGGTTCCTGTGGCCTACGGACTAAAATCTCCTCGCGCTCCGGCAGCACTTCTTGGAACCGCTAGGGGCCTGTTTATGTATAAATACAAAAAGAAAAATGGTAGATAAAAATTGCAAAGGTAAAGTATATGGAGTAAAGAATAACTTAGATAAATGTAATAAGAATAGAATTAGAATAAAATAAGAGATAGATCAATATAAGAATGTATTAGAGTAAAATTAGAGAATGTAAGCAACAAATGTAAGAAAAATATGATAAAATATAGAGTGTAATAGATAGTAAGAACGATATAAATGTAAGAAAATGTAACTTTTTGTATTAATATTAAGAGATGGAAGAAAGAGAGGAAAGACAAAATCCCTAACCACCCACGTTGGGGGGAACTAGACATAGCATAGGCAGACTATACTTAGAGTATTAGGACAAGGGGCAATAAACTCTAGAAAAAGAATTAAACCATGAGTCAGTAGTCATGCCTCATGTTACATTAAAAAAAGGGGGCCTGTTTAGTTTATGTGGAGACATTTAAATATTTCCTGTTGATTTCATCTCTTTCTCGTGTCCTCATTACATGTCGAATTATGATGCCATGACGGTTATAGTAAGCTCAAGCGAATTTATTTTCGCAGAAACCTGGCTTGTTAGTTTATATAGTTGGACCCTTTAAGTGTACCCTGGGAGTGGAGATCGAATTTTCAAGTTTACTTATAATTATCACTCCAAATCTCAACTGTGTGTATAACCTACGTAAATAAACAAGGTTAATAACAGGTTTTTCATAAATATTACTAACATTCTTGTTAACTATTCTAACTAAACATAAGGCCTGTCTTAGATAGTTTACGTCAATTGTCGAATGATGTATTCGAGCCTACTACCTTACGTTTGGCAGATCGTAACCATTAAGCTATTGGTGCTTAAAAATTCGCTTCGTTAAATTACAAGTACGTATATATTGAACTACAGAAGTAGCTGTGTCGTGGCGGCCGCCTCAAGCCGCACCAACCCGAATTCGATCCTCGGTGATCATTTAGTTTGTTGCGTTTGAGTGTTCATTTATCACGCGTTCGGGAGTGAAGGAAAACAACGTAAGGAAACCTTTATATGTTAGTAAAATTTTTAAGATATGTGAAGCCAACAAATCTGCAGCAGGCCCGCGTGGCGGACTATGCCCTCTTTTAACAGAGAAGGCCTTCTGCAAACAGTGGGACGTATATATGACGTGTATTGTAACTTTAAGTTTTAAATTCTCGAAGTTCGTAATGACTTAACGTCCATGCAGGAGGAACCTCGACTTCTCTCTCTAACGCTTGCTAACGGCTTTCTGTGATACTATTATACATAGATATTATATGTATAGAATAATATAAAAATGACTGATTGATGGACATGATTAAGGCGGGCCAATGGCAGTATTCAAACTGGATTTCAAATGTAATCCAATTTCTCCCCAAGCATATAGAAAGTGCGTGTAACAAACACGTCGATTACCTACATACAACGATATACAATTCCTTTGTCAACGTACAATGGGGGCGTATTAAACGTGTTCATTTATTTACAGATAAGCCGAATACTATTCGTGTTCCTAGCAGTTCTCAGCGGGTGATACATATACTCACAAAATGTTTTCTCCCATTATTACGAGAACCAACCGGTGAACGCGATCCATTGACTAGGATTATGAAGCAGTATTAATGACCATTTCGCCAACATTTATGTGTCTCTTCATAGTTTATCCCTATATAAGTGTAAAAGCTACTTTACTCGTTTCTCCATAATTTAACCAACGAAGAGACTGAAAAATTTCTGCATAGCCTAAAATAAATTATCCTCTCTTATGTACTCACTCGCACACACACTCTCACATGCACCCACGCACACTACTCTTTTGCAAAAACACACGAATACTCATAAGCTATATAACAAACTTTAGTCTATAAACTCGGACTTAGGTACAACATCTCCCTAATACAGGCTATAAATTAGTCTAGCAGGGAGATGTGTACCGAAGGACGAAAACAAAGTGAGAAAGTGTTTGTGGAATTTGTTATATAGTATGTGTTTTACATTTGATAATATGTTTTCCAATATTTGTGTGCATCCTGGTAATTTAAAATGTATGTAATTTAAGTGTGTGTAAAAGTAAAATAAATATTTCAATATTTCTTGCCTTTTCCTCTTATAAAAAAACTTTAATAAAGAAACTGGATATTTTAAATATGTAAATATAGATATCAATGCAGATATAAAGTGTGTGTAGTCCTGTAGACATTTTGTGGACATTATTATTACTATGTGGATGGTGGACGGTGTTGTTTACATACTCGTATTTATTACTCTTTATACTTAATGTATTTTTTATCTTAAGCTTTTAATATGTATTCGTTTGTTGTTCCAATTAAAATAAAATAGAATAAATAAAATAAAACTATCCAACATTTCCTTGTAACGTTAACAGTGAGGACATGAAACCGAGCGCATATTTACGTCTACGTACATTTATATCGTTGAAGTCTTGGTGTTTTAATGAAAGCCTGATTGTTTAAGATCACTGCTCATATATGTTACCGATTACAATCCGAAATGAAGAAATTCAATGGAGAACAAAGGTAGTCGACATAACTCTTAAAGTCAGCAAGTAACGACACATTGGGAAGGAAAGTCTTGAAATGGAGGCCGCGCATGAGTCGGAGAAGCGTAGGGGCCGTCCCTCCAGATGGATCGGTCCATCCGGCCTTATAAGGATAGCCGGATGTAGCTGGATGCAGAAAACGGAGATCGTTTATCCTAGAAGGCATTAGGAAGGCGTATTTCCAGCAGTGGAGACACAGTCTGATGATGATGATGTATCCCCATAATGTATACTCGTAGTTAGACAGAGATTGTTCAACAAGTTAATTACCCCCAAATATATGTATCTACTAAAAAAAATTGTAACCAATGCTATTCTGTCAGCTTCTTTTGTTCATATTGAAATTAAAATGTGAACTTATAAGAAAAAGTCGCGAGATGAGTTTCAAATATTCAAGGCTGAATATTGACCCTAGATTTGGAGAGACACGACAACAGTAGCTTACATTAAAGTAATAGATAACAACAATTTAATTTTGTTGCTTATCAACAATCGTTAAATTTAATTACGCGTTCTTGGATAGTCGCTTAATAAATAAGGTCACATACATTCTACTCGAATTGATAAACAGAAAATACAAGAAGTTCTTCTCTAAAAAAATTTAAAAAAAGAATAAACACGCAATAAGTATTTAAATCAGATAATAAATACCAATGTATATGAATGTGGACGTACAGTCGTAATAAAGCGTCACTCTGATATATCATACCAGAAACTGTTTTTTTTTAACAAACCAACACTAATTGGCCAGAGATTGTTTCAGTTTCAGATTTTTTTTTAATTTTTTTTTAAAAGAAAGCTAACAATATTTCTTTTTTTTCAGAAATATTACTAACAATCTTGTTAACCATTCCAACTAAGCTTAAGCTTGTGCTAGGACATGTTTCACGGCAATAGTCGAATGGTGGATTCCAACCCACGACTTTACGATTCGCAGGCCGTACCCTGAACCATTAGGCTATTGACGCTTGAGTGATGGCAGAGCTCTTAGGTCGCTTAGCCTGAACCTCTCTTGGGAGTTGTGGAGCGGTAACTCTAATCAGAGGGCGCATGAGAGGACCGAATCACAACTCGGCCGGTAGCTTATATCGGAAGACTATTGACATATTCAAATAGCTGACTAGCTTCAATTTTGGGCCACGTATCAAATCGAGGCAAACATATAGACCCATATTTCACTATGGATTACACAAAAAAAAAGCTTTAACTTCGGGAAGCGTTGATACTGGGGTGAAATTGGCCGAAGAAAAACAGCAACGCTCTCTCTTTCGAATATAAATGTTGCCATATTATAGGTATCAATCATAGTAAACAGTTGCCATATACAACATACCATTCTCATCTTCCGCCGGTGGTTTGACAAGGGACCAAGTGACTCCATGATCAAAGGTGATGAGGGATACCAGGTGCTCCGGCTCTATATTGGCTATCAGCGATTTCGAATTCACCTTCGACGCTATGTAGATCCCGTTCAGCCCCTCTACGCGGTACAAATCCGTGAACGCGTCCTCTGTTACATCCCTTAAAATAAAAATACATATAAGTCTATCAATCAAGCCAGTTCTTAAAATTTGTGAAGAAAGTGAACATTAAGAAGAACCGTGCAATCGACATTTAATTATATTTACAACTTGCCGCGCTACGCGGTGTTGTTCGCGATTAAATCCTATATATTTAAATTTTTCTAAAATAAAAGTACCCTTAGTCCTTATTCCTTATTACATCAGCTATCTGTCAGTGAAAGTCGGTCGGAAAATCGGTCCAGCCGTTCCAGTGATTAGCCGAAACAAACAGACAAAGATTATAAACAACGTAATTGTCGTATATGTACCACATGTAGTAAATCACGGTTATTTTAATATTACAAACAGACAGAACGAACACATAGCTGTCTTGAAAAATCATTTAAAAGCTTAAATTCTTTGCACCTATACAAAATAAGCCAAAAGACTTAAGTCAATATTCAAATGTAATGAATGTTTTTTTTATATATTTCTAAGCTCTTTCTAGAACAGTGGTGAGCAAACTACGGCCCGCGGGCCAAATCTGGCCCGTTAAAGTGTTTCATCCGGCCCGCCAAGTGTTTTTTGAGTTAATATTTTTGATGTGTTGCAATCGGTATTGTATAATTTGTTCTGTTTTTATTTATATCAGTAGTGTTTATAAGGTTTACAACCTTTTAACATTTTTACTTTGTTTAAAAAATGCTTATAACGTCGTAAATTTTTACGTAAAAAGACAAAAAAAATTGCCACCAGCAATTTGTGTAATTTGCTAAATTAGCCATTAATTTTTTGTTAAAAAGATTTAATAAATTAAAAGTTTTTTTTGGTTAAATTTTGGCCCGTTAAATTTTTTTTTACAATTGGTGGCCCACCAACCAAAAAGTTTGCCCGCCACTGTTCTAGAATCTTATGTTTCGCAGACCGCAGCCTAGATCCTTGGGCTTTTTTATTTGAACTAAAGAGACTATATCTTGGCTATCTGTCCCAATTTTCCAAATTAAAGGCCTGTCGTTTGTATATTATTGACTTGCTCGTTTATCAATCTAACACAATATGCCATTGTTTTACAACGGGCGTTCTAAGAGCTAAATCATACAATCGACTAATTGTTTAAATGTTGTACATACAAGGTTCCCTTATGTCTATCTCTTCTAAATGTATCCACACACTGCAATATAAAAAATGTACAGTATACACGTTGTTACCCATCGTTCATTCATTAATATAAAATGTTTTAGGTAATTTCAACAAAAAGAGCATTCATAAAGCCTTTTATCGGTGCAAATATAGACTACATACACCACGGACCTCTTTCTCTGGGATAAGTGTTTTTTCGACTACTGATCTGAAACATATATCTTGTTTTGCAATGGTTAAAAATCAATGCATGCAACTTAGAACAGCGCCGAGGTCAAAGTTCTCTCTCCCTCTCGCTTTCCCTTCCTCTACCGATCTCTTTCTCACGCTCTCCCACTCTCTCACCCTCTCTTCTTCCCTATATCTCACTCATGACCTCTATGATTTTTCGATCTGCGTTGTAAAAAGCCCCTGGGCTACCAAATACATGAAGGCAGAAACAACTATTTAAAATTACTTACTCTAGCCAGCTATCCTTCCAGTTACCCTGGGGAAAATAGCACAAAACCTGTTCCAAGCTCAACACAAAGTTGTACTGTGTGAAGTTGTTGCTTATTTCCGACACGTACAAGTTCGCCAGACTCTCTGTGTGCATGACAGAGATAAATATACGTTTGTCCGTCACGTCGGCTATGTGGAACTTCCTCCGGTCCAATTCCGTTTGGAACTCGGACTTGTAAAACGGACCTCTATTGTGGGAAATGTATAGATCCAGTGTGTTATTCTGAAACAAAACCAATATAATGCATTCATACAAAAAAATAATTAGCACAACTATAAAACATAAAACTCATATACGAGTGTATGGTATTTCCATATATATCAATTGGCTCAAAGAATAGCAAATAAATTTCCTAAGATTGCGCTTTTCATCTCATACTTTTAAATATTTTTTTGTATGTACATACATTAAAGAATAAATAACAATAGCATTGTTCACGGTGTCTAGTTATCTGCTATTGCGAATATCTCGTGTATAGCTGACAACACTCGCTTGTAACCTAATCATAAATCAAGAGAGAGATCAACACATCCTGTTTCTACATATAACATAACAATACCGATGCCAATCAACTGCAAAGAGCACAATCGAGTCGCTTAATAAAAGCTTCTGTATACTAGGAGTGCACGATATATATCGATCATTAAATCGATGTATTTCATCCGATAACTAAATATCGCATGGATGTTACTACACCCCTACTGTTCTCGATGGCAGCATTAATTGTACAAATTTCATAATCTGTGTCAAGTCCCTTGTGCGATGATCGACACGTAGAAAAGTGGTATGAAATAAAAAGCCAATTTCCTGCTATTAGTTGCGTGTACTTCGTTTTAAGACAGTTTGAAAGCAAGTGAGGTGACAATGAATGCCCTCGCTAGATGCCACTATTGGTACCACTCCCGAACGATCTGTGAAGCGTTTTTTCTTGGGCTACTTAAAATAAACATATTAAGATACGTGAAAATCTCAATATATATATATCTATACAATACATCGCATAGTATCGATACAACATTACGATATATTAAATCGATAAATATATCGATATTTTTTTGCATGAAAATTCCTACTGTATCCAAGTGTTTTATCACACGTCTTGTCAAGAGTTCATCTTATTACCAATGGTTCAGAGGTTAGACCGTATGCGTAACGGCGTGCAAAAAGATAAATCAGTGTTTTTTCCTAACAATATCTGAAAACTAGTCAGTAGTACAAGCCATTTGAGATTCGCAATCACAAGCGTTAAATACGATCAGACAGGAACTACGCTTCAAAAGCTTTCAAACATAATTTAAAGGCAAACACAGCATCCTTTTAACTCTATATATGTAGACAGAGATGACATAAAATAAATAAATAAAGCACCCTCACAATCGTCCCAGAATGATAGGCAGAGGAAACGGATTTCCATTTCTCACACCTATCGCGCTTCTTACATATCCATGCATCTCCTCATACTTGTTCGCCGAGTACTTCTGAAGTCGTCTTTCTTGAGTTTGCCAACAATCTTGTCGACATACATGCACCAAGGACATCCTCTGCGGACACTGCTACCCACTTTTGCGACAATTTTTTTTGTTTCTCTTTCCTCATTCATTCTTTCTATATAATATTATTCACATCATTCTCTTGCAAGCCATACTTTTTCACTCAATTTATAATCCGATCATAATTTTTATCAATTAACTAAATTTTATGGTATTGCCATTTTACCTGTACAGTTATAAAACTATGGAATAGTTTGCCGATTGAGATTAAGGAGGCTTCGTGAACAAATTTCTTTCAACATTCTACTACCAATTTATGTAGGGTAGTACTGGAGAATATAGTTATTTTCTTGACTAATAAGACGTCGATGATGCGACAGTTGAAAGTAGTTTTTTGTGACGATCCTTAACAGATTAGAAGGTAAAGCTGGCTTGCACTGATTCACCGGGTTTGAGAGGTGGCAAAGCCTCAATTGGGACTAGACTTAAGGGTCCCTCCGGTGAGGTAACCTAGGCTTCGACGGCTACTGTAGGCGCGTTAGCATTCTAGTTTGAGATAGTCGAACCACGACTGAAACGGTGGCTTTACCACGGGAAAGCAACATTAAATGCCACCTCGGAAAACATTGGCACAGAGAAGTGGTTAAAGAAACTCCAGCAACTGTCCTAATATTAAACGGGTAGATATCAAGTAAGACGTGAAGTGGCACAACTTCAATCTATATATATCTATCACCCTATTTATATTAACTGAGCAAAATGAAGACTGGTATAACCATACACATTGATAATTCTAAAAGGAACAAACTAAAGTAAGGTATCGGTTCCCTCTAAATGGATAATCCATTTGACACAATGGAATGAAATAGTTCATATTTAAATATTAAATTGTATCTTATACCTAAGATATACGGTTCATATTCTGTTATCGACATTAATCAACCATAATAAACGTCAAGCAATATATAACATCGATGCTAAGGAAACTATAAATAATTTATATTAAGAGAAAAATTATTAAATCAATGATATGTAACACGACCATTATAAAATTCCACCTTCATTGTTACTTAAATGGGTAAAGACAGCGGCAACTAGACCGGGGCCTCTATAGTTCTTAGATCAAAGCTTTGGATGTGTAGCTGGTAACCACAAAGCCACATCAACACCGCCTATTTTAGCCATGAAGGGTACCGGGTGTCTATATAAGCGCGGTGTGCTTCGCTTATTAACACAGGCCAATCAAATCTTAATGTTCTGACTCACAATTTGACCCTCTCCGATATATTTGTAGTGGTATATTGTTAATATCACTGTGTTGGGTCTATAATTTATTTTTTTAGTATCACTTATAGTATAAGAATTGTTTCCAATGTTCATATAAATGTATAACTTTTAGAAATTGTGTCACTGCCTCTCTATCTGTAATCTTCAACAAGATATGGGACTTTTACCCACTAAAACCGCTCCGGGATCTCCAGTGGAACGAACCGGAGCCTCTGCAATGTGCTCTCGGAGAGCACGTCCCGGGGTGGAGGTTAATACCTCCCCTCCTGTGCCCTCACAGTGCAAGGCTACACGGACTAGCCGATGCCGCCTTCTTCCCGGGTCCACTTCGGCGGACGACAAAGGACCCCACTCTTGTCGCCCAGTGAACCCGAGGCCCCTTTTAGTCGCCTTCTACGACAGGCAGGTGTCACCGTAGCCTTATTCTACCAGAACTACAGGGCATAATAATAAGCGCCTACAGCCAGAGGCCTGTTTTCTGGCATGTATTATTTGAAATCCTTTAAGGCGAATTTCGAGACAGAGAAACTATGGCACGACGTTTGCGAGTACAGCAATGAAGTTTGCGTCAAGTAGGTTTACTGCGAGATTATTATAGTTGCGCGTACTGCGTCTACAGCGCGTACATTCATATTTCGGGCATATAATGCGTAGAATGGATGGCAACCTTGAAAAGCTGGTCATCGTTGGCAATACAGAAGGCAAAAGAAAAAGAGGCCGGTCGCCAACACGATGGTCTGACCAAGTCAAACGTGCCATCTCCTAATATCTACCAGCTGGTTAGCGCTGCCTCGCACCGAAGCCGATGGAGGTAGATTGTTCACTTGATGTGCTCTAGTGACCACGATCCTCACAAATGAAGGAACGACAAAGAAGAAGAATATAGTTGTTGCATTACCGCTGAAGATACCAAGAATTCCTTTCTTGTTCATGGAACTAAAGAAAACGTTATTTCGGTTCAGTTTTGCGAAGTTAAAGGCTACTTGACTTGATTTCTCAGATTCGGACAACATAAAATCCTCTTTCATTTTTTATTGTCATTGTGCGCACGTTTATATTTACCAACGGCATTACATAACACGAAAGTGAAATCAAGATTGTAAGAGAAAAACAAGTATTAATTTAGCGTATGATATGACCAAAAATGTGAGCATTTTTGTCCTCTATAACAAATTTTTAACATTCCCCGAATGTCACACGAATTTCTATGGCAATTCTTTTACCTGTACAGCTATAAAACTATGGAATAGTTTGCCGATCGAGATTAGGGAGGCTTCGTCAACTAATAACTTATATAACTTTAAATAACTATATATAACTTTATAACTATATAATATATATAACTTTAGATAACTTTAAATCGCGTGTATCTGAATACTTTCTCACCAAACAATGAAAAATTACAAACTGGTATATTTATTGTCGTTATATATAATCCATGTGTATGTATACTATTATATTTATATAGAAGTATCTATTTATGTATATGTAAATGTATATTTATTTATCTAAATAATAGTTTTAAAACGCTATTTTTAGCGGCACTACCCTTAGCTTGCTCTTAACCACTAAAAGTTAGCTGGACAAAAATGCTAATTAGCATTAAGTTCGCCTTTGTACATATTATTTGGTGCAATGAAGGATTTACCTATCTCTCAATATCTCAGTAGCAACTATTTCTCAGAAGCGAGAATAACGAATAATTGAATCATCGATAAATTGCGCTTCCGCCGGATGGCGTCTTCCTGAACAAAATGGTAAAAAAGTATAGGATCGAATGAAATAATATTAGACCTCTGTAATTACGTCACGCCTGTAATAACTCTGATCCGAGTCACTTTTTGTATTTGCTATTTTTAATAATCAATAACAAGGAAGTTGCGTGACAAGTAAAGGTTAACAAAATACATTACGCATAAAGTAGGGGAAAGTAAAATCAAGGTCAGTACTTAAAATATACGGAACAATAATAATACTGAAAAGAGAGTTCTCATACGGGCCTGAACACAACAACTGTCACTATACGGCATACGGCCTATTTCCAGCACAGGCTGATGATGGAGTTTCTTAGGTACTATTTGTAAAACGGAATTAACCTATCGCCGTATACGAGGCACAAATTACAAAAAATCCCAGATGAAATTTGAACACTCGACTATCAGACAATAAGTCAAACGCTAAGCCACTCGGCTATCACTAACCAGGGTATGTTTTGAGACAGGATATCATAACCACAATATAAATAGGTATTCTCTAGTAATGCAACTAAAGCATCATTCTATATGATATCTGATGGCCGCAACGCCTTCGCGGCGTGGTGAGGCTTCGGCGGGATGGGCGATTCTCCTGCCGCGGCCATGTGGTCGGCCGCGGAGCTAAACATCTTACCCGCCGCTGGGGGATGGGTAGGCGAGGTGGGAGCTCGCATTCCCGGCCCCCAAGGCCTCCAGGTGATGGAGTCGAGAGAGTGCATTACGCGGACGATTATGCGGTCAGGTACGTTCCCACAAGTAAAACCAAAAAAAAAAAAGGCCTGAGACGAAAAACGACTAACTATGTTCTAGCTGATTACCTCCCAAAAATCGCTTATACCATACTATGTATTTAGTGAGTTGCTGTACGTAAGAATCCGAAAATCGAATACATATTAGTACAACTAGTGGATTCGAACCCCAACCATTATATCGCATGTCGAACGCTTAGGCATTACATATTATACTATACTTTAAACAAGACTGCTTCTTTAGATTTATTAATCAAATTGTAATTGAAGTTTAATTGAAGGTTCCGTGAAACGCCAATCTCCTCGATAAAAAAAACAACATTTGAGTCATGGTCGAATTGCGACATAGAAAATAAGAACATGAATAAATTTGAATTATCCTTGTACGATGGTTTTCATTAAATAGAGTTATAAATATGCGTCATCCGGAATTTATGAATAAATTGCGAACCTGTATAAAAAACAAAACGTTAACCTCTTTCTTTGTTTAAGTGAGCTAAAACTTTTTATAATATCATATTTTATGCCATTAAAGATTAGAAATATTTTAAAATACACCACTAATAGCTCAGAAAACTATTAAGTCAGCTCGACCGTGACTCTTAGTAAATGAGTGTTTCACAATCGACGAAGGATTTAGATTGTCGAAATGCATGTAATGGGGCTCAGTGTAATTAAAATTTTTTTAGCCAGTGCTTCAGTTAAGTGCTGAGTTTAAGTTTAGTGAAAATTTAGTCCGGGATTTTAAGGAGCACCAGTCCAGTAAATACCTCTTCACACTTTTGAAAACACCCACAGGTAATCTAATTGGGTTTGATATGTTTGTTAGCTCATAACTCCGTCATTTGTAAACCAATTTTAAAATTTATTTTTTTGTTGGAAAATTTTAATTTAGTTTTATTAGCATTTTAGTTGGATATTTGATTCCGACGGGAAAACTTCATAACATATTCACGCCTGCATAAGACCCGTGGCATCGGAACGAACAAGCGCTCGCCTTTTAAGGCGATATATGACCAAATCCCAAGCCTGTTAAAATTGATATAAGAATTTTAATGCCTTATCACATGCTTACTGGTCAAATCAAAAAGTCGAAAGTCGGCAGAAAAATAACTAGCAACAATTTTCTCATTAAATTTGTCAATGAAGTGCCACTAACAGTAGGAGGGCCGACTGCTGTGGAATTCTTACGAGTAACATAGTAACCGAACAAGCCGACGTTAGCAGGAACCTTGTGTCGAGTTAATAACAATAGAGGATCAGGCTAAGTGATCTAAAAGCTATGCCACCTCTCAATCCGGTGAAACAGTAAAAGCCGGCTTCTCTGGCTTTTCTTTTTAAAAAAAAGAAATCTAACAATATTTTTTTTTCAGAAATATTACTAACATTCTCGTTAACCATTCCAACTAAGCTTAAGCTTGTGCTAGAAGATGGTTCACGTCATAGTCGAATGGTGGATTCGAACCTACGATCTTACGATTACCGCACATGACGCAGACCGTAACCTAAACCATTAGGCTTTTATGAATTTATTATTACCTATTTTGTGTAGGTACGTCAAAAAAACCTGCATCCCATAAGTAGGCTTTTGTGGGTGGCGGGATGACTTAACAAGTCGCATGCTCGTTCGCCCCCTTCTTAATTATTAAACGATATGTTCATCGTTTGCCGCTCTAACAAGGGCGGTGAGAAACCCGTGTTCTATGGATTTGTTTGAACCTATCGTTAACGTATTAGAGAATGCGATTACAACACCAGCCCACATCATCAGACAACTACTAGCTAGCAATATAATAACAAAATGCCTTGTAAGTAAACAGAATGTTGACAATTCGCGATTATACCAACACGATCCAACGTTCAGTGTTTACAAATAGGTACGGAGATTTCTGTGTATATTCAATTGATTAATACCAGCCGTCTACTAACCGCAGGCACCTATGACCCAGACAATTAGTGTAACAAGTTTTTTTCATAATGGCGATGTATAACTAATCTATTTAGAACGGTCGCACAATACGAGACCTAAATAAAATTAACCCCTAGCCAACAAAACCGACTTCAAATCCGACTTTCTTTCTTGTGTTTCTGAATTATCGTAGAAATATTACGAAATAGAATTAATGAGAACCTAACCAGACTCTCATTTAACTACCCCTGAAGTATGTACATCCTTTCCAATAAAAAATGAATCGTCGAAATCGGTTGGCGTAATATTTAGTCATTCGTACATTTGTGTACATACTTTATGCAAATTTAATGCTTATGTGGTTTTCTTATGGATGCCATTGTCAGAATTGGTTCAATTTTAAATGGCAACACACGGGAAGCACCAATTTTCAAATAAAACAAGAATCTTAACAATTGGTTCACCCAATCGAAAGTTATGAGGTAACAAACATGAATAAAAAAAATACAGACGAATTGAAAACCACCTCTTTTTCGTAAATTTAAGTCGCTTGAAAAAGGCATTTATGTACTACCGCATGATATCGTTTAGATACTACAGGCGGTAGGATCATAACCAAATGGTGTCAAATGCCACTAAAGACTTCTTTTTCCCTCTCCACACACAACCCAAATGCACCGCTCCCCTACTCCACTTATCAAGCGCACGGTAGCCCCTCAGCCAAATTTCCGGTTCATGCAGGTCGATTTATAATAGGTTGTCAAATATCTCCCTTCCGCCTTTTTGTCTTTTGAATTTCGCGGCTATGTACAAAGCGCTACAGAGCTCGTATCTAGCAATACTATACATAATTTGAAAGGTCTTGACATAACCTACAAAACGACGCTATGCATAATTAGTTTGGATATTGCGTTCAACAGTTATAGACGTGTAAACATGGAGTTCACTAACGCCGAAATTCGCGCTATTTTAAAGTTTTCCTTCGTTAAAGGCAAATCCGCTAGAGAAACGTTCCGTGAGATTAATGGTGTTTTGGGGATGGTACTCTATCACTTCGAACCACGGAGGAATGGTTTCGACGATTCAGAGCCGGTGAAAACGACACCATGGATAAGCCAGCCGGCGGAAGACCTGTGACGACAAATACCGATCAAATCATGGACTACATCGAGTTAGACCGGCATGTGGCATCTCGTGACATCGCCCAGGAGATGGGAGTTAGTCACCAAACCATTTTAAACCATCTGCAGAAGGCTGGATACAAAAAGCTTGATGTTTGGGTGCCGCATGATTTGACGCAAAAACCTTCTGGACCGAATCAACGCCTCCGATATGCTGCTGAAACGGAACGAACTCGACCCATTCTTGAAGCGGATGGTGACTGGCGACGAAAAATGGATCACATACGACAATATCAAGCGAAAACGGTCGTGGTCGAAGGCCGGTGAATCGTCCCAAACAGTGGCCAAGCCGGGATTGACGGCCAGGAAGGTTTTGCTGTGTGTTTGGTGGGATTGGAAGGAATCATCCACTATGAGCTGCTCCCATATGGCCAGACACTTAATTCTATCATCTACTGCGAACAACTGGGCCGCTTGAAGCAGGCGATCGACCAGAAGCGTCCAGAATTGGCCAACAGGAAGGGCGTAGTGTTCCACCACGACAACGCCCGACCACACACTTCGTTGATGACTCGTCAGAAGCTACGGGAGCTCGGATGGAGGTTTTATCGCATCCACCATATAGCCCGGACATAGCGCCAAGTGATTACCACCTGTTCCTGTCCATGGTAAACGCCCTTGGTGGTGTAAAGTTGAACTCAAAAGAGGCTTGTGAAAAGTGGCTGTCAAGTTCTTCGCAAATAAGGAGGAGGGCTTCTACGAGGAGGTATTATGAAGTTGCCGTCTAGATGGAAACAGATTATCGAACAAAACGGCGCATATTTGAACTAAATCCGATCATTGTAACACTGTTTATAAAGCATTGAATAAAGAGCAAAAAGCGGAAGGGAGATATTTGACAACCTTATATTTCGAAACTTGGTGAATAACAAATGGACATGTTTCATTTACGTGCAGGTTGCGTTTCATTACTCGTCGTGAATATTGGCTAGTTGACCGTGATTATTTAGATAATGTGTGGATAATATCCTTAAAATCCTATCGCCACATAGAGGCAACACTAAATACAAAAATTAAATAAAAATAAAATTTAGTGAAAAATACTGTGTTATCCAAGTTTACGTATATGCTTTTTCGTTTATGTTTATCTTTTCTAATGAAATATAAATATTTTATTTTAAGGATATTTAATTGTCTTTATCTTCCGAAATATTCAAACTTTCTTAACCCTTTATTCCTACCCTTTTTTTTGCTCACGGCTATATATTAAATCCATTACGTATTGATGCGAATAAAATATACTTATCTCTACATTCGTGCATTGACGTATTCTTGTTTTTTTTTTAATGATAAGATAGTCATAACTATTCATCAGTATCATGAAGTAATCAAATCCTACCGCTAAGCATATTTTATACATTGGATAAAACTAATTTTATCGGGGTTTACTTTTGATTTCAAATCACGACGTTTCGAACAGATCGTCCAGAACTGTAAAGAATGGACTGCCCATAATAAGAGTTATCATCGTTTATGTAATTGTTTCTGCCTGAAGGGGTGAAGAGATTTTCAATAACACGGGTCATTGCCCAAATGCGAAAGTAAGAGATAAAAAAACTTATCGTTTAGAAATTTACAAACCATTCTAAAGGTATTAAGGAGTACAGCTTTGTCATATGTACATGTTATGGGGTAAGTGTAGGATTCTAAGACTATTGAAGTAAAAAACAATTTATTCGGTAAATTACAGAGAATTACTAGAGAGAGCACAAACGCGCGTGGTTGACATATCCTGTAGTTCTGGGCTAAAGGGGCCTCGGGTTCACTGGGCGACAAGGGTGGGCGGCCTTTGTCGTCCGCTAAGGTGGACCCGGGAAGAAGGCGACATCAGCTGGCCCGTGTAGCCTTGCACTATGAGGGCACAGGGGGAGGGAGTAACCTCCCCCCGGGTCGTGCTCTCCTTGAACACAGTGCAGAGGGGCTCCGGTGCGTTCCACTGGAAATCCCGGAGCCCCTCGTCATGCACCGAGGAAAGGGCCACTGGGAGGTTTTAGTGGGTAGAAACCCCACATAACCGCCGCCTTCCCCAGAAGGCGGGGTATCTTTTGAAGATTTCCTCCCCGTTAACAAAAAAAACCAATGATGACACGATTAAATTATTTCTTTGTTATGTGTATTGCATTTCAACAACTATGTATTTATTGAAGTAACACTTCTTTAAGCACGCTTGGGGAGTATGCGTTAAAAGTGTGATCGGGCGAGGTGAACGGAAGTTGACAGGGAGATATAAGTTAGTAGGTAGATAATAGAAGTGAAGTCTTTCATTATTCGTACTGGACTGGAATAGTTTGATCCTCCGATTACAATACCCACTTTTTTCAAGAATAGAGTGAATAAGCATTTATTAAGCTATTACACCTTACCATCCAGGACTGCATTCTACTTAACTTCAGGTGGTATCGTAGTCAAGCACTTGCTTAGAAATGATAAAAAAAAGTGAAGATAGAAAATGTTACGTTTCATATACTGTAGGGGAAGAGAGAGCATTTTCGTTTTCTCTTGATCGAAATCACTCCATCTCTTGATCGCATCGTATAAATATTATATAGATATATATACATATTGATGGAGAAAAAAAGTTCTACTTCAGTCTTGTATAAATAATATGTTTATTATTTATTTAGAATTCTAATAACATTGTCACTTTCCAATAGCCTAACGGTTTAGGGTACGGCCTGCGAATCGTAAGGTTCGAATCCACCATTCGACTATTGCCGTGAACCATGTCCTAGCGCAAGCTTAAGCTTAGTTGGAATGGTTAAAAAGATTGTTAGTAATATTTCTGAAAAAAAAAAGAAATATTGCTAGATTTCTTTTAAAAAATGTTGCTAGGTCAAAAAATAACAGAAACAACTATCCCGCTTCCATTAATCAATAAACGGGGACAAGTGACCTTCGTCCCGGGGGGTGGGAGAGCGCTAGGATACTCGTGTATTGAGAATCTGTTTCGCTCTGTACTGAGCATGCGTCGCCGTATCGATCGGACCATCAAGGTCGTAGCTCGGTCTCCCAGGAGCACTATGTTGTATTAATTTTGTCTTACATCATTTATTGCTGTATAAACGAGCTAGTTTGACATAAATGTAGTAACTCTCTGATAATACTCCAACCGACTTCAAGGGAGCAGGTCCAATTCGTCTGTATCCATGTTCATTTTGTTGGCAATGATCTTTAGTTCAGAAGATATACCAATGCATACAGAAAAATGATTGTCGATTGACAGGTTTACAACCCACGACTAGGAAAGTACTCCTAAACGACAACGATTACTAATGTGGAAGAAATAACAGAATATAGGCGACACATCATTTCGTAATATATCTGAGATATTTCGGATATAAACGAGAGCGTTGTGAGATGAGAAAGAGCTCTTAGGTCGCTTAGCCTGAACCTCTATTAGGAGTAATTCTTCGCAAGGGCTAAGAGTGCACGATACATATGGATATTTGACCTTATACCAATACTTAAATCGATATATTTCATTCGGAAACCAAATACCTAATGTATGCTACTACTCACCGTGAGGGCAGCATTATTTGCTTTAATTCTATAATCTGTGCCAGTTTTTTGGCTACTTAAATATAAACAACTCACGATATATGTGAAAAATTGATATATTTATACAATATATCCATATAATCGATATGTCAAATCAAAAAATATATCGATATATTTCTTGCATGAACATCCCTAGCAAGAGCCTCCGAAAGGTACCTTGGCTTGGTTAATTACTCTAAATTTGATTTGATATTGGTTTTAGATTGCACGGCAATCTATTTATTTGTTTATAGCCTCGTCAAAACAATAACAATGGAAGGCAGAACGTCACATGGGCTTCGTTATCGGACGAGCATGAAGATAATAATAGATTAATAACGCTCTCCTTTGCGACTCTCACATTGGGCAGACATTTTGATATCGTAATCAGATTAGGCAAACGTTTGTATAGAGGCCATATAAGGCTTCGTCGTGAATAAATATATAAAACGTGTTGTTGGTTTACATTCAACCGTCGTCGGAAATTGAGGTGCTTAACGTGAATATTATACACTATATAACACATATATAGGTAGGAGTGGGAGAGCCTAAGACTTGGTGGAGCTACGATCTGCGCAGGCTGGCAAGAGCTGGATTAGTGTGGCTGAGGATCGTACTCACTGGCATACCTCTGGCGGTATGTCCAACAGTAGATTGGTGCAGGCAGATGATATTGATATCACCTTATAATTATGTAGATAACTTTCTTCATACAGCAAAGGATGGGAATCTTTAAATGTTTTCTGAAGTAGTATGATAAATATCTCATTACGATCATTTATGAACCGACTTCTACAAAAAAATGATTTTGTCTTTATGTCTAACGACTACTTGTTGTATCCCGTTCTGAGCATGCGCGACGCATCGATCAGGCCGTCAAGGACGTGCCTCTCTCTTCTCAGAGCGCGATGCATTTTAACCGACTTCAGAAAATGGTGGAGGTTATCAACTCGTCAGTAATTTTGTTATATTTGTGCACTCATAACGCCGTCATTTATAAACCGATTCCGTCTTCCATTTGGTTGGTCCATAAAAGCTGCATCGAAAAGGTGACAAGGACTTTGTCTCAGGTCTAACGACTATTTATTGCGTCCTGTTCTGAGCATGCGTCACATCGATCAGGCCGTCAAGGACGTGCCTCTCTTCTCAGAGCGCGATGCATTTTAATCGACTTCAGAAAATGATGGAGGTTATCAACTCGTCAGTAATTTTGTTATATTTGTGCACTCATAACGCCGTCATTTATAAACCGATTCCGTCTTCCATTTGATTGGTCCATAAAAGCTGCATCGAAAAGGTGACAAGGACTTTGTCTCATGTCTAACGACTATTTGTTGCGTCCTGTTCTGAGCATGCGTCACATCGATCAGGCCGTCAAGGACGTGCCTCTCTCTTTTCAGAGCGCGATGCATTTTAACCGACTTCAGAAAATGGTGGAGGTTATCAACTCGTCAGTAATTTTGTCATGTTTGTGCACTCATAACGCCGTCATTTATAAACCGTTTCCATCTTCCATTTGGTTGGTCCATAAAAGCTGCATCGAAAAGGTGACAAGAACTTTGTCTCATGTCTAACGACTATTTGTTGCGTCCCGTTTTGAGCATGCGTCGCATCGATCGGGCCGTCAAGGACGTGCCTCTCTCTTTTCAGAGCGCGATGCATTTTAACCGACTTCAGAAAATGGTGGAGGTTATCAACTCGTCAGAATTATTTTAATGTTTGTTCAGCCAGAGTGCCGTTTTTATCAGATCCGATTTCTCCTCCCATTAAGTTGGTCCATATAAGCGTCTTGGGAAAGTTCACAAGGACTTTGTCTCCACGTCTAACGACTATTTGTTGCGTCCTGTTCTGAGCATGCGTCGCATCGATCAGGCCGTCAAGGACGTTCCTCGCTCTTCTCGCACGATGCATTTTAACCGACTTTATAGAACGGAAGAGGTTATCAACTGGTCAGTAATTTTGTCATGTTTGTGCACTCATAACGCCGTCATTTATAAACCGATTCCATCTTCCATTTGGTTGGTCCATAAAAGCTGCATCGAAAAGGTGACAAGGACTTTGTCTCATGTCTAACGATTATTTATTGCGTCCTGTTCTGAGCATGCGTCACATCGATCAGGCCGTCAAGGACGTGCCTCTCTTCTCAGAGCGCGATGCATTTTAATCGACTTCAGAAAATGATGGAGGTTATCAACTCGTCAGTAATTTTGTTATATTTGAGCACTCATAACGCCGTCATTTATAAACCGATTCCATCTTCCATTTGGTTGGTCCATAAAAGCTGCATCGAAAAGGTGACCACGACATTGTCTCTATGTCTAACGACTATTTGTTGAGTCCTGTTCTGAGCATGCGTCGCATCGATCAGGCCGTCAAGGACGTGCCTCTCTCTTTTCAGAGCGCGATGCATTTTAACCGACTTCAGAAAATGGTGGAGGTTATCAACTCGTCAGTAATTTTGTTATATTTGTGCACTCATAACGCCGTCATTTATAAACCGATTTCGTCTTCCATTTTGTTGGTCCATAAAAGCTGCATCGAAAAGGTGACAAGGACTTTGTCTCATGTCTAACGACTATTTGTTGCGTCCTGTTCTGAGCCTGCGTCACATCGATCAGGCCGTCAAGGACGTGCCTCTCTTTCAGAGCGCGATGCATTTTAACCGACTTCAGAAAATGGTGGAGGTTATCAACTCGTCAGTAATTTTGTTATATTTGTGCACTCATAACGCCGTCATTTATAAACCGATTCCATCTTCCATTTGGTTGGTCCATAAAGCTGCATCGAAAAGGTGACCACGACATTGTCTCTATGTCTAACGACTATTTGTTGAGTCCTGTTCTGAGCATGCGTCGCATCGATCAGGCCGTCAAGGACGTGCCTCTCTTTCAGAGCGCGATGCATTTTAACCGACTTCAGAAAATGGTGGAGGTTATCAACTCGTCAGTAATTTTGTCATGTTTGTGCACTCATAACGCCGTCATTTATAAACCGATTCCATCTTCCATTTGGTTGGTCCATAAAGCTGCATCGATAAGGTGACAAGGACTTTGTCTCATGTCTAACGACTATTTGTTGCGTCCTGTTCTGAGCATGCGTCGCATCGATCAGGCCGTCAAGGACGTGCCTCTCTTTCAGAGCGCGATGCATTTTAACCGACTTTATAGAACGGAAGAGGTTATCAACTGGTCAGTATTTTTTTTATCTGTGCGTCGTCATTTAAGAACTGATTTGGAAAATTCCGTTTTTAATTGAAATTATTTGGTTTCAATTAGACACACGGAAGGGTTTAATAATAATAATAATTGCGTGGAAATAAGTAAAAACAATACTTATCACTTCATGGCCCATGTGGAAATCTTAATCCAAATTAACCGTGTATGGAGTAAGTAGCAGTTATAATTACTGCGAACGATGGCTATCCGTTATATTGTCGACGATCGACTGGAGATAACGGAAGATCAACAGTTGATAAATCTTTATTGGTCACCAAAAATTATTTAAGAATGAACTGTGAAGTCCCTGACTACTAAGCTAGGTACTAATGGACCTGTTTCAGTAGTCAGTGTCTTCTCCCATTTTAAAATCACAATAAAAACATTAACAATAGTATATAAATGTGTGTGAATCAACAAAATATCGAAATTAATCATCGTTGGATTGATCCTTATTCACCAATTGTTGAGATATAAATAACGTAATCACCCGAAAAACGTTATATAAATTTCATTTTACTTTTGAATGCACGAAATCTGTCAGGATAAGTGATAAATACGTGGATAGTATTCAGTTAGTCAAATCCACTCACTGTGAGGAAGTAGTTCGTCAAGTGAATAATACGACGCGAGATTGACCTACTCATGTCGTGTTGAATGGTCCTTTTGTAAATGCTCAGTTACCTATATATACCTGTTAATGCGACGTCCTTTAAATAACTTTAACGTTATAACTAATAAATGGTTCATTGTTAAGCAATCAATACAATTTTAAGAGCTAGAATATTAGTAAACTAATGAATATGCTTTAGATTTAAGACCCGTTGGTGTGGTTCGAATTTCACTTTACTATATTTAGAATATTAACTGATTTTATGTTTTACAGAATGTTTTAACTTCCCTCTCCGCGCTCCCTGTTTTTTATAATTCACATCAAGCGCGCGAAGTGATTTACTATGTAAAAAGTGATGGCTGTATATATTTTTTTGTTTAGAAATTCAATTTTTTTAATATTTAAAACAAAAGTATGTGTTGCCACCTAAATATTTGACTTATGACAACTCCACACTGCAACTGTTTTAGGATTATGACACACAAAAATATTACTAACTAAATTGGTGACCTGCGTATGCTGATACGCCCACACCCTGTCACTTAGCTAATCAACCAACTCTAAAAAAATCACTACATGCTAATATATATACGAACTAGCCAGAGAAGCTGACCTAGACCGCTTCCGCGGATTGAGAGGTGGCATAGCTTTTAGGTCGCTTAGCCTGAACCTCTATCGCTAGTAACTCGACACAAGCGTCCTCCCGGTGAGGCGTAACCACGGCTTGTACGGTTACTATGTTATGCATAAGCGTTCGGTCTCGGTCAGTTGTCCTATTTCACGTATATTTTTTTCTCTGAGCGCCACTTCGGGAAGCGTTGGCGCTGGGAGAAGAGTGGCCGAAGAAACACCAGCGACGGTAGGATAAGGGGTGGGGCCTACCCATAAAATAGCGGTAACGCGCGAGGATTATTATATGCTATTACTAGATAACTAGGGCTATTGTGTAAAAACTATTGAACGGTAATATATAACATGCCGGTTTAATTCTAGTTACATACTAATTATTATCTTATAGAAACATCTTTTTTTTCTTATTCTTCTTCTTTCATTTCTCATCATTGCTTGGAGGCATCCATCAAAAAATAACGGCATTAGAGAATCTATTACGGTGTAATATTGACCAAACATACTTTGACCAAATGTCATCTTTACAAAATTTAAGAAGACAACAAATAAGATATCTAAAAAGAAATCATCAGCTCATTTCAGCTGTCACGAGGCCTAGAACAATTTCCAAAAAAACGGTTGTTGGCACCAAATAAGTTGTGTACTTCACTGTGAATGAATACCAAAAAAACCTAAAATAAAAAAAAAATATGAGTAATGTTAACATATAATACTTACGTCTTTCTGCTTCGTAGCAAACATGTAGTCGCCCTTGATTTGAAATTCCTTGGCATCGGAGAACAAAACTTTTGCATTTATCATATCCTCTGGATCCGGCACACTGAGCACAGTACTGCTGCCATTGGACCCCCATCGTTCCACATAGAAGAGTTTCGGAAATCCAGGGCCCGATGACCAGAAGAAAGTCTTCACATAGCTCTGTATAAGTCTGAATGTCTTGCCACCATTAAAAGTCATGTAGAGCTAAAACATAAAAGATTGATTTAAAAAAATAATATAGTATTATTTAGTAAAGAATGATTGTCAACAGGTTTTGGTATTTGAGAAATATGATAAATGAAAAATATGTTTTGAAAATGGTTATGATGAGCCAAGTTATATTTAGTTTAGTTAAGCCCTGTAGTTCTGGGCTTAACTAAACCGGGACGTGCTCTCCTTGAGCACAGTGCAGAGGGGCTCCAGTGCGTTCCACGTGAGATCCCGGAGCCCCTCGTCATGCACCGAGGAAAGGGCCACCGGGGAGGTTTTAGTGGGTAAGATCCCCACAAAACCGCCGCCTTCCCCCCAGAAGGCGGGGTATCTTCGTGAAGATTTCCTCCCCGTCAACAAAAAAAAAAAGTTATATTGATTTGAGGATTTGCAAAGTAGTTGCAGAAGCTGAAAAATAATGGTATTTTGAGAAATATAGATTGCTTTAAATTGGAAAATTACATTACAAAGCAAGTCAATGTTTGTGCATGTTTAGTTATGTATAGCACTGTTGTTTATGAACCAATTTTTTTTATATGATTATTTTAAGTTAGATATGTCAGGGAACCTAAAAATCGTATAGAAGATTGATGATTGTGATTTGATTCAAACAAGGAACAGAAAGGGGATATTTAATGTGTATATATGGCATGTTATAATAGAATGTTATATCATGTTACTTCAGAAGTTGTTCAGTATACCAAGTGTTCCTCCTGTGAACCTGGAGGTAGTATTAAGCACTTTTAACACACAACAATACTAACCATTCGATTACGGCCAACTTTATCCAAGACAACAAATCTTTTTGGGTTGTCCTCATCAAAAACCAGCTCACTGGGTTGGAAATTAAGGTCTGATCTATGTATGTTTTGACCGTTGTCATCAGTGTAGTATAATCTCTTGTTAGTAGAATCAACAAAAACACACTAAAACAAGGTTCAATATAAATATTATTTACAGAAGTAGATAAGCTTACAAATTTGCTAAAAATATAACAAAGAAGTAATAAAGTCTATTATATTACATATGATTCCTTATATAGATTCAAACACAATTGTTCAACCACTTGAGGTCATTGATCTAACACTTAAACAAATTGCATGATTCATCAATATTGACATATGTTTCAATGTCCAATAAGGCTATTTAATTAATCATATTTTATATTTCATTATTACTTACAAACTCAGGATGTGTTGGGTGATTGAAGAATTTGTCAAGTTGAGCATATCCACTGTTAGGGGTGTCATCCAATCGGAAGCTCTCAGTTTTATTAACAAATGTCTGTCCATAGTCGTATGAAATAAAGAGGGCTGATGGTGACAGAATTCCTTTGCTTCTTGGACTTGAGTCCCTTGCCAAGCAAATTATAACTTTGGAACCTTCACCCACCCAATGTACCATCAGCTGTTGGTGACTATCATTCAGATATGTTGTCTGTAGAAAGAGAGAGAAATTATCAAACACATAGGACCAGTCATAACCAAAACACAAAACAAATTCAAATGCAAAATAGCCCAATTTAAAATCAATTAAAAATATGTATATGCCACAGAGTCTACAGCAATAGATACCTTTTTTAATTTAAAAATCTTCAAAACTAGCAAGAGTAAATGAATATTATTTATTAAAAATACAAGACTCTTTTTGATGTCTTTGTATTGGACATTCTAAAATTATATTGTATTAAAAATAGAAAAGTTTGTTTAAATACACTTATATATAGTAAGACGTGTATAGCTGAGAAATAAATTTACAATGTTGAGGCGATGAGATGCGAAATAACAAAGGGGAGAGTGATTGTATGCAGTTAATAAGGAAATGAAACATTACCCATGTACTTATATTTTTCTCTAGAGCCGGCGTCGGGGTCGTCTGCGCATCGCGTTTCTGCCTTACAAACTGTGAGCCAGGCTCTTCAATTTCGATTTTATTTATTACAGCTAATTTCCCAGAATCCTGAAACGGCTCTCGTGCCACGTACAATGATTTTTCCGATTCATATTGGTGTGACGATACGATACACGGAATAAAATACAAGAATGTTATAATACCAATTCGACGTCCTAACATCGTGAACATTTTGTCATCACTGCGAAGCAATCACATACCCAACCGATCGTATACGTAAGATGAACAAAACTGCGCTGTAATATTAGAATACAAAATCAATACACGACACGGTAGACAGACTAAAACTGATGAATTAGAATTTGCACTAACAGATAAAATATATTTTAAAAAGTATAATAACTTTGTTTTTTTTTTAAATATTTAGCATCAGTTTTGTATTGTAAATACTTCTCAGCTTCTGCAAGGTGAATAAAGCATCAGTTTTACGAATTTATAGAGTAAGATAATAAAGCTTGCATCGAAATTCTACCACTGACAATGCGTATCTCCTTCTTAAAGTGCCTCCGACAATACGCTAGAAAAAGATATTGTAAATGTCCATGTTTGGAATAGCACACTGTTATTTAGGCTACGAGCCAGGCCATAAGACGAGTCAGCATTCTTGTTGGTTGAGATATTGGTAGGTCTAGGACAATCTAAGTACTCTTTAAGTACCAACGAGCGCTAATGTGTTCTCTTCATAATGTAACTATAATTCTTCGGAAAGATAGCTTCCATGAGTAGTAACGTTTAATTGAAGTAGGTTTTTGTTTTCTTCAGCCCTGTAGTTCTGGGCTCTCAAGACTACGGTATCCCCTGCCTGTCGTAGAAGGCGACTAAAAGGGGCGTCGGGTTCACTGGGCGACAAGGGTGGCATCGGGTGGCCCGTGTCGCCTTGCACTGCGCTCGCTCTACTTGAGCACAGTGCAGAGGGGCTCTGGTGCGTTTCTCTGGAGATCCCGGAGCCCCTCACCATACACCGTGGAAGGGCCACTGGGGAGGTTTTAGTGGGTAAAAACCCAAATAACCGTCGCCTTCACACCAGAAGGCGGGGTATCTTTTTTAAGATTTCCTCCCCGTTAACAAAAAAAAGGTTTTTGTTTTTACTTACTTGTGATTATACTTGTAGGATTCTAATAAGTACATTTTATATAGATTATATTCCTTCATTTTTTTATTAAGGTTGGATTTTTGTTTTTACTTACTTGTGATTATACTTGTAGGATTCTAATAAGTACATTTTAACATTTTATATAGATTATATTCCTTAATTTTTTTATTAAGGTTGGATTTTTACATTTTTTAATAAACATATAATAATTATAACAAAGTCTATCTGTATATCTTTATTTTACATGAAATAAAAGACTTTAATTTTAAGAGACCTTATTACCTAATCTGTATCTTCAATTTGAAATATCACAACACAGACAATCATTACATTACTATGTGTATATTTTGAAATTAGGAAAAGAATATATTAGGTCCTTACATATGAAATTGGTTCTGTCGTACTGGCCACTTTGATCTCAAATTTATATTTCCTCTTTGGTTAGGAATTTTTTTTTCAAATTTACACAGCTTTATGCATTTATTTTTCGAAAACCGTAATCCAAATATATATAAATTTGCCAAAGAAGCCGTAACGGACGGTGACAAGTCTTCATATCTAAATTATTGTCATGATTTAGCTTATCTTCCTGCAATTCATTAAGTTGGAACAAACTCTGGGGCACTAGCAAAACATTAAAAGGAAAAAATATTATGCTCTCATTCAACCAACTTTGGTATGGTTGGTTGAATGAAAGCATAATATTTTTCCTTTTAATGTTTTATGATATATGTTATAAATTTTTTTATGAAATAAACCCTGTTTTTTTAAACTGCAAATAGACAAACCATCTACATCAGTTATTACACATATGACATTAGGCCATCAATGTACGCTATATCATCCAGCAAAATGGAATATAATTGGAAGTGAAATTTGCCCTTATCCACTGTCCTGATCCTTCTTTTCCGAATTGTTATATCTCTAGTTCCTTTTTGATAAATGTTTCTCCGCTGTTAATCACATCTACCAATTGTCATTGGTCTCGAATGTGCTAAGTAGCAACTTGCCATAAAAAAAACTTAATCCATGTTTTTTTCCATCTTTGATTATATTTTAAAATATTATTAATTTAAAAAATTATTTATATTTTGAAAAAATCTACTTAAGGTTACTCCCTTATAAAACGCCAAGTTAATATGTGAGGACCTAAATAAAGGAATATATTAAGTTACAAAAAAAGAACAAATTTAAGGAAAGCAATCCTATATTGCTAAACATTTTGGTTGTTTTAGTTAATAACACATAAAAAATGTGTTAAATTTGGTCTCCTTAACCACCACTCCTTAAAGAAAACAAATATTATATAACATGTATTTGAGTACTTGCTTAGAAAGTATAAAACAAAAAACAACCACTAAATTAATGACTAAACCACTAAACTAAATTAATGTAGACAATATAGTTTAGAAGTTCGAAATTAATTCTATTTACATCAAGGTCTACATTAATTTAGTTTCATAAAAATGGTAAATTTTAAACTACTTATTTGTTTTTTTAATTTTTATTTCTCATAAAATTACAGTACAATCACACTCTGCTTAGCTTGCTGCTTTGCCTTTTGGCGGACTTGTGCCGCGATTCTGTCAAGATCGCGTCTGCCCTGGAACGTGAGAATGCGTCCACCATCAGGTACTTTTTCAACCAACTTAAGGGCTTCAAGAGCTTGCAGTGCTTTTCGTGCAATGCTGCCAGATGATCTGTAAATATGAGAAAAAATTGCAAAATTAATCAGAGCTATCTGTATTATTTATTAATATATGTACACTCGTAATACCTTAATTTCTGTATCAATTGTAAAAAAAAAAAATTGTCTTAGGTCTCATATTAATTTTGTTTGCATAGGAAATATATTTTTATTATTATTTGAATACATATATCAGAGAACTCATGGAAATTGTAAATAAGCACATTTGTTAAATGAGATACTATTTATAACAATTTAAGACTAGGTGAGGAAGCACAAATATGAAATAATATCTGATACTTATGATATCATAATAAATAAAAGTGTCTCTATATAGGAGGCAGGTTTAATCCATCACTGATTTAAAGTCAGGTTTTGTTTGTCTACTTATAAACTTACTGGTAATTCAAATAATTTCAGCACATTTTGAGTCTTACAAATTTTAAGAAAAATACTGGAAACAATGATTAAAATAGTTATATAAGTTATGAATAATGAATAGTTCTGATGTAGCACCCCAAGCTTTTTTCAATTTTAAAAGACTACATTAAATTATATTTCTGTGAATGGTACATCATTTGAAAATTTAAATAAAAATAATATGCTGCTACCTACATTTTTAATGGTTTGTTAAGCAAATCTATCATGTATTTAGAATTAACAAGTACTGATTGTATGCTTGGTGAAGCGGTTTTATGTGAATGAGCTACAAGATTTGGGACTGCTTTACAGACTATTTGCAAAATTAATGAAAAACGCATGGTTCAAATAACACTGCAAAAGATATAGGGATAAATTGGTTACTAAAAGTAAACTAAAAGAACAATTTTAATAATGGTAATTTGCATATTTAATATTCACAGGTATATAATAAATTAGGTTAAAGTAATCATAAAATTTCTTGTGTCCAAATGTGCCCTCTGTTTAGAACCAGTATAGGTCATCCAACTTCTGCAATACTTATGGTCAGGAATTCTAATCTTATTTGGCTTATATCTATGAGTTTGTTATTGAGTCTCATCCACCATCAGATTTCTAGACACACTGCAAGATTTCATTCTTTTGTTGTGAACATCCCTCAAACTCGAATGAAGCACTTTGCTTCGTCTTTCATTATTTGTACAGCAAAGGACTGGAATAGTCCCTCTGATTACAATGTGGGTATTTTCAAGAGTAGAGTGAATAGGCATTAACTAAGCTAGTGCGCCTTACCATCCAGGACTGCATTTCCACTTAACATCTAGTGGGATCGTAGTCAAGCACTTGCTTAGAAAGTATAAAAAAAAGTGTTTCAAGTGAGAAACTTCAAAATGTCAACATCTGTTGCAGTATGCATATGACTATATGGTATAAGATTTACACCCACTAAGGATAACAGTTTAACTTAATTACCTGCAGAAGTGTGAGGGCGTGACTCCATTACGTTTACGACCTCCAAAGATTTTAGTGACAGTCTTAACTCCAACTGGCGAACGAATGTAAATGTGGCGGAGGACAGCAGCACAACGGACATAGAACCAGTCAGGATCGTAGGGAGCCAATTCCTTGAAACGACCAGTCTTCACCAGATCCATATGCTCTGGCACTTTAACTTTGCCAGTCCTAAAATTTTTAGGAAAAATAAAAGAAATTAGGAACAAGGTAAACAAACATATCTTTCGTAACAGAAAACATTGATTTAGAATAAGTTCTTCATATAGAATACGAAATATACATACTTTTTCAAGTGGGCAGCAACGGTCTTTACGACCTTGTCTTGTTCGACATCTTTCAGTGTCACGGAACGCATCTAAAACAGGTAAATAATAAAATCAGTAAATGTATGAGATATTTAAAAGAACAGTTAATAAGAGTACGGTGTTTAGAAAGCTAATCCTATTAATTACAACTATCTAGTATTATGATATAATAGTAACTCATATTATTAATATTTAACAGGTTAGGTTATAAAATTCTGTCAGAATTTGTTTATTACTATTGTTTCATATCTTAATTAAATAAATAAAAAAATAAGAAAATATCGCAATTTTCTATTTACACAGGAAAGCGAAAAACAATTTAATGAAAGCAATTCTTAATACCAGACTTTGAAATGAGGTTCAACAAGCGTGTAAGATACCCCGGGCAAGGGCTAATATATAGTGAAAAACAAGCAAGCTTAAATTGGAAAATGTTACCTTGAATGACAAAAATCGCGATTATATCACTAAAACCTTAATTATAACTCATAGGCCTTTAAAAAACCATGTGGTAAAACTACGACACTCACCTTGCCTTGTGTTGGCAACCGGAAGAAAGAAAGAGAAAACTAATTTCAGTGTTAACATTCTTCATTTTTATTTCTCACACAGATAAAAAATTCGAAACACAGATAGAAAATTCATATCATATTTATATGATCTTAATAATTACTAAAAAAATTTATTATTATATGTGGATAATATATAAACATAATAACACTGTAAAAATAGTATATATAATAAACCAAATATGAAAATAATATGCATAACTTATTCGTGCACTACTTAGCAAATCAATGCAAACATAATATTAATGACACCAGTGAATTTCCTATTTTCCACTTTTTAAAAGATAAACCTCTTGCTGAAATCTGTACTTGGTATATGGCTTTGGTCATATGCACATATGGAAACTATTAATCCGGGTGAAATGCATACAATTAATTTTATATTTTTACCCTACAAAGGAAACGACGAAATAAGAGTTAGCTGCTGGCGACCCAATTCCTCCTCTGGCAACGCATTTGTGATACCACGTCCCATGCTCATTTACCTCATTCAAATTAGGATTTTTTTTTTTTGATTACTTATATTATGCTTTTCTTAACATCATTAGATGAAAACATTGCAAGTAATTGTTTTGTATTTTCAATTTCTATAAATTGTTTCTTATTAAGAATAAGAATACGAGGAAGCAAAAAAGGTACCTACAAAAATATTTATGGTTGAAGCAATTTAATATAGAACATCTGTAGAAGTAGGTTACATTTTTATCTGTATTAATTTGTTTCCTAAAACTTGTGTAATATCTTTGTTTATGTGTCATGAATTGGAAAATGGCCGCGAAACATAATTCAATTGTGAATGATGGTAAAGATTTATTTATTGTGTTCCTCGTGTTATATTATATTTTATCAACTTTGTTTTATTCGTTTAGGGTCAAGTTAAGTTTGGGTAATAATTATATAATAGAAACCGAAATGTCTCCATGAACATGTTTAATTTCAGGACAAACAACATCGGAAGATATTCCCTTGACATCATTGGAAGAAAGTCTTCTTAGTTTAGAAAAGCTTGATCGGGCGTCACCAGAACTATGGCCAGAACAAAGTAACTTTTTATCGTTTTATGTGATTATTAAATTTTATTTACATTGAGTGTAATGAACTTTCAAAATTCCCCGCGATTTACGTTTCATTTCTAATGTTGTCATCCCGTCCACCATTACGACCTTCCATTCATTTTGCTTTTTCGGTTATAACGTCTGTATTTTAAACATTTAATTCAAAATGGGTGACAGTAATAGTAATTTATCGAACTCTGACGAAAGCTCACAACATTCAAATACCTCTTTCGTAGTTCCCGGTGTTTCGGAGTTCGCAAACCTCCAGAATGCAGACCAATCACCACCGTCGTGGAAAGGACTCACCAAAGATGACTACAGCTATATGCGACGTGAGTATTTATTTCAAAATATATTTTATTATTATTTTTCCAGTTATTTAAAAAATATGTTTTGTCTAACTTTGATTAGAATAGTATTATATACGACGATAATTTTTATAAATTATAAGATTTTTGGGTGGAAAATTATCAATTACTGCATACGTAACTCTTATCTCTTGCGTCTGGTTTAAGAAGTAATATTCTTTTAAATCATATAAATATAGAAAATAATTATATGTATTTTACAGAGCTGGGATCTCTATCCACCAGTGGTCTCATAATGGAAGTAAAGAGACTTCATGATATTGCTTATCAGCTCGGCCTTGAAGAGGCCAAGGAAATGACAAGAGGGAAGTATTTAAACATATTCACCTCTAGACGGCAGAGATAGGCTATTTGTAAACAAATTATAACTTATGGAATAGAACAATGAACTTACCTGCATTGGTCTTATTAGAATATTTTAAAATGTAAAAAGGTTTTTAACTGAATTGTAAACATTTATAATTTTTAACCATAATTACACATATAAATTTTCTTTAAATAGGTATACTATTTCATTATATACACACAGCTGTAAACATAAATATGTATACAATAGACAGAAATTTGTATCCTCCGTTCATTCATGTTAAGATTTGGCTGACTGTAAAGTACCAACAATGTATATAAAGCTTCCTAGGAGTAAGAATGATAATTACATAATTTACTCTTAATTATTTATTTGTATAAATCATATTAATATATTTTGTATTAATTGGTGTTTACAACTCTTTTTTTTTTTTTTTTGTTCACGCTGGGAATCTTTTTACAGACCATCCTCCGTACCCAGGCCCGAGGGATGTGTGGGACTCGGCCTGGGCAGCCCCTACCCACTAAACCTTCCGCGAATGCCATCAGCCGTTATGGCGGGGTGCCCCGGATCTGTCAGCAACAGGACACCCCAACGACCGGCCGGTCCCGGCAAAGACCGGACTTCATCCTCAAGGGGACTTCTCCGGCACTCAGAGAAGTCCCGACGACCTCGAAGCATGCTGGGGCCAGGTACCCATCCTGGCCCCGCTGGGATTACGGGCGGCAAGAGGAGGCGTTCATAACGCCTCCTGCGCACCGATACGTCGCCTGCGGAGGGAGCCTCTGCGCTCCCCTCCTGACCCGCTCGTCAGCCTCCTTCTGGGACATGACCGTCTCACAGAAGGAGGCGACCGCCGTCAAGACCTGTCGCTCGAGACCATCGCAAGAGCGAGGCTCGGAAGCGACAGGTCTACACCACCGATGGCAGATACCATGTCATGGCGCTGCGCTGCCCATCTCGGGCACACCTCGAGGGTGTGCTGGGCAGAGTCCACCGCAGCACCACAATCATGGCACCGCTCATCGGCCTCCCGGTGGACCGTCCGACACAGGTAGTCCCCGAAGCACGGATACCGTACGAGTGATGCGCCAGGTCCTCCTCCCACCTTCGGCAAAGTGCCACCTCTCCTAGCCGACGGATCCGCCGGACCTCTTCTGGCAAAGGGTTCTCTCCGAGGGCCCTCCTATTAACTGTTTTACAACTCTGAGTCTGATTTAAGCAATTCTAATAATAACAGTGCAATGTTTTTTTATTAATTGAGTTACTAAATTTTTATGAAAATTCACAATATTATTTTTGTTCTACTAAGTGCTTGAATGGTACTTCTTGTGACAATTTGTTTGTATAAACAATCGCAAATTTTAAGTATTAATACAAAGTAATGGTAATTATGTGATAAAATGCAATATTGCATTATGAACTAATCAAGAAAGTTTTAAACATTAGTGTTTAACTTTTGATGCAAATTTTATGATAATACTACAATGTGGTCAGATGTTTAGAAGATTTTTTTAAATTGCTGTAGTCATGTGACAGAGTGGACGTAATGTGCCATAAAATAAGCAAGCTTTCATCATCCATTGCCAATGGAATTTGTCTTGCCACTAGTAGAGCTCCATATTTGCATATAGATCTACAAGTTTTTGAAGAATCTGAGACTCGAGAAATATATAAGATTGTGCTCTCACATATTGAAATTAACAAACAAGTGTTCTATTATAATTTTGGTGAATGACACTAGAATTTCACATGGTGATTTAGTATGTATTTTACACTAAATATATTTATAATAAATAAATCTTTTATTTTATCTAAAACTTAGCCTAATCAATATCTCTTATTTTTCCTTATATTATCCTTTATAGATAATAAACATTATTTTGCAGGTATTTTTTTTATTAATGTTTGGCTAGTTTTGTAATATCAGATAACTACCTACTACCCTCTGTACTAGTTACAAGAACTATATGACGGCAGAGTAGTGCAGCCAGTTTGTTGTTTATGTTTAAATATGTCGCAGTACAGGCAAAAGCACATTAATATCCTATTTCTTTTGTAGAGGAACATATTATGGATATCCTATATACCTTAATCCTAAATGACATTGTAACAAGATATTTCTTCTGTATAAGCAACATTGCATTGCATAATACGTATTGAATAATGTTATGTTAGCAGTCTGTTTCAAGAATGAGGATGACCAAGGTGTTGGTGGCAAACATATAACAGACTATAGTGAAGTAATGATAATATACAGGGTATTAGGAGAACACCTCTGAAAACGAACACAGGCGATAGTACTAATGACACCTTTGATGATGGAAAAATAAATCACTTGAAGAGAAAATACTATTTTTTATGGGAGAAGGGGCAAACAAGCCAGTCTATGTGCCACTGTTTGGTACATATATGGTTCAAGCTAAATTAATTGAGTGAATTACGGCTGTAATATACTACAGTCAGTTGGTTGAAATAAATTTGACTATGTAACATGTAAATTTGGTTTGTTGTTTCATTAGTGTATCATTTTACTTCGCTATCATATCTTTTACTGACTTGTCACATTTAACTATGTATTCTTATGCTTGACGTGAGAATACATAGATTTGATAGATATTAACTTTTTTATACTAAATCAAATGTATAACATTTTTAATACTTGTGTTCATTTTAATTAATTCGAATAGGTGACCGGCGTGCGTTGTCTTGTCATATAAATAAATAATTTGCATTTTAAATGTCTATTTATTATTTACAATATATTTCCTTTTTACAAGATTAGACCAAGAAAAGACTTTAACCTGATGATTCACGATACGCTGTCATGGTGCACAGGATTTTCTTTAAGTCAACAACAATCATTAATAAGCAGTTTTGCTTACCACACAAAATTCAGTTTTAAGGGCTGACCTTTCCTACAAGGGTCCAATACTATGAAATAACAGCAGTGATAGTATCGCTGAAGAGACAAAAATTACAATTTTCAAAATTTTTTGCATAAAAATTTCATACTAAAGAGTCGCAGCTTTTCATCCAGATCCGCAGGTTGCACCACAGGTACACCTAGCCTAAACGTTCTAGTTACAAATGATGGCTAATGGAAACGAACTGGCCTTACTTTTCATTTATAGTTGTTACAATGTAGCTTACAATATTTATATGGAATTTGCCAGATTTTTTAACATTTGCGTAATGTAAGATACAAAAAAAACTTTCAAATCGATTCGGCAGTACCTGATTAGAGCGGTCTAACTATTCAGAATTCTGTAGGTACCTATCATAAACGCCTATTAAAACAAAATCATATTTTATTATTTATTGTGACATACTTAAACAACAGAAAAGAATAAATTTTTAAAACTTAAAAATGGCCTATTTTTTTCATTACACTCTATCGATAAATCTTATTTTCAAAGGTTTATTCGGTTTGGCGATAAAACTTCGAGTAGGCTCGATATCACCGTAATGGTACTCCAATTTATACTTTTGTAATACCTGTGGAATTAAAATATGTTACTTTGGTATAAAAAAGCATTGTCACTTACGGTAAGATATTTTCAATTTTTTTTATTGAGGTTTTATTGCCCAAACTAACGCCCTTGGCGAGAACTGAGATGATTTAAAAACCTTCAGACGTCAAAGGAAAGTTTGGATTCGAACAATCCAAAACGTTAGTGTAATCGGTATATCACGTTATCTAAATCGCCAAGGTGTGCTTCAGGGTAGGTGCTGCTTGATACAGTATTGTTCAGATTTCTCTTCCATTCCCGATGAACCTCGGCCGTTTGCTCTTCCCTTACGAGGGAACCTTATCTGGTTGGAATTATTTTATACTATTTTGTGTATTGTGTATATAAGTTGTATTTAATTTATTATATAGTATGTGTAATAATATGCAGTTTAATATATATATAAAAGTATATTAAGTATGTATTTAGTAACTATATCATATATATATATATGGCGTTTTATCGGATATTTATAATTGTAATAGGTGTAAAAATAATACTCAGTGTGTTACTAAGGTAAGAGAAAAGACTTTTAAAGCTTTTACTTACACCTATGTCGACCCTAATAGGAATATAAAATATGTAACTGTGACAGTCTACGTATTGACTGTCACTGTCAGAAAGCAAATGATTTGGTAGTTATAAGTAGTAATGCATTATCTTTAGATATATATTATTTTGAATACTTTGTAAACAAACACTTGGTGTTTGACCACGATCCTACCTGGAGTTTGCTCAATCAATTGTATCATAAATGAACGTTTATTGGCATCATAGTGATAGATATTTACTAGTTTTAGTAGCACACGATTGGCGTATCAGTAGCACGTCAATCGTCTGTGTGTATTTGAAGTATTTGGTAATCATAGAATGATAATTAATATGACTGTAAGAGATAGGTTTCATAATGAAATGGAACCGGCAAAGAGTAGCCCCGGGGCGCTGATGTTAAGGGGAAATGCATTCGTGGATATTAAAGCTGAGTAAATGCCTATCCATAATATATAATAGCATTGAGATACCCATAAATATAACTAACCTTTATGATAAGGAGAGATACTGATATTTCCGCTATGTTTTGACCTAAGCATTTCCTTGCACCGCATCCAAAAGATATCGACCCCAGATCGTGTAGATTTTTAGATTCCTCATGTATCCACCGCTCAGGGTAAAATCTTGCCGCGTCATCATAATTATTCTCCTTTAGGGCGGCATCTTGTATTGACATCATGATAAGTGTACCTCGAGGAATGCTACGCAAAGGTAAAATTGTTAAAATTTAATTAGGCCGATTTACATGTACACATTATAATCGTATTGTTTTTTATCTTCATCATATATATGTAAATCGCACAGGCCTTCATTGTAGAACAGAGCCTTCTAGATCAGAAGGACAAAGTCGTATGTCGCGGTACGTACGTACTCCGGATTGGTAGACTTCACATGTCGTAGATGTGAAGTGTCTTTTTTTTTTGAAAAACATATGCAGGTTTCCTCACAATGCTTTCCTTGAGCTGAGCGCGTAGTACCTAAATGGGCACGTAAATTCTACGTAACAATATCATCGGTGCTGGTACAGGGGATCGAACTCGGGTTGCTAGCGTACTATGCAACTTGAGGCGACCGCTTTGACAATGAGCTACCACGGCTCGCTCTACTTCAGTTATTGAATTTATATATATGTTACAATTAAGTACAGTCACAACCGAACACGTATCAGGACTTAAAATTACAATTAGAATCTATATTACTTCTAACAAATCAAACACCATGACGATTTAATTTAATTCGACTATAAAAAGTGCTTTATCTTGTTTGTAAGTCAGTAGTTTTTTCTTTGCAAATAAGTAAAAAAAAAATCTTCATTAACAGCTACAAATAGCCCCTCAAGAATTACGCGAGTGGTAATCACATTTCTCCCATGCACTTGCGGATTGCACGGAGGAAATTTCGCGCCCGTTCCAACACACATCGCTGGTTAAGTATTCATTTTTTTTACACAACTTCGTTGTATGAAACGAAATGAAATAATATGAAATTTATGATGTAATTGTTATTGTTATATGAATTACTTTTGGCATTTCTATTAGTCTGATTGAAGCAAGCACAGCAGCAAGCACCCTGGAGTTACAAATGTTACCGCGTCTTGTATTCCTGCCATTAGCAAAAGGGTATTTATTAAATACATTACTTACTTATAACTATCCAAGACTATATTCTTTGGTAAAATTCTTGTCAATAAAGGTATTGGAGGAGCCAATCTGAAAGCGTTAATATTTTTAAATTATATTATACACAATGGTTTTTCGTTGCAAAACCACACTTACCTCAAAGTCTCCTTTATGCTTGCCTGAAGATATGGCGTTTTCCCTTTAAGGCCGATAATTTTATCTAGTTCCAACTCTGGTGTTATATTCTCTATTTCCTGATAGAGTAGTTTTTGTACTCTTTGGTGTTTCGCTATGTAATACAGTGAAAATGATACTGCCGAAGTTATCTACGAAAATAACATTAGTAAAAAAAGTAAACACACAGCGGCTAACAATGATTATTGAAGTAATTCATGGCTTAAAAAGGCATGGATTAACCACATGTACAGAAAGTCTAGATGATTCGAGTATACATCACACCGGCAGGAAGAAAAAATATTTTACCTACTATAAGTAGTGACCTAACGAAGTGAAAACTTTTATAGTATTGTTGCGATTGGAAACATGATACAACGAAAATGAGACAAATACATAAATCGAAAAATAGAATATAGCTTGCGAATGAATGAGATAGATTTCACATCGTTTCCCTTATATGCCGCAATACATATGTGTGCTTGTATCGGATAATAAATAATAAAATTATATGCCAATCGAACTAATCTGTATTACAATTAAAAGACAAAAAATTAATAGGGTACTCAATAATTGGTAATTTTATCGAATACGGTCACCCGACAATTTTCAGTAAAGAATGATATAAGAGAAGTCATTAAATCAAGTCCATTAACAATTTTGAAAAAAAAAGAAAATAAAAACAATCAACACTAACAACAATTAGACACTTGACAAATTTAACATTTCTCAGATTTTTTTACTGACAATTTTAAGGTGCTCGTAGTCGATTAAATTACGCGATAATTTATTATACGATAAAATACGTTTTCAGACGCTGCCTCTTGTGGGATAAGTATTCTGTCATTTCTACAGTTCGTAGAATATGGTAACAAAAAAAACATTTACAAGTATAGATTACTAATATTATCAAAATAATTGGTTGTACCGTGTTCACGCCAATTAAAAGCATATCCATGAGCACCGTTGCGATATCTTCTACGTTCATTTTATCTTCACCCAGTAACATGGACCCAATGAAAAGATTTCCATCTAGTAAAAATTATTAAAAAATATTATTTGTCTATGCGCCGACTTTAAAAATAAATGATTGATTAGTACCTTTAAATTTATCATTTTCGCTCAGTGCAATATTTTGTTCTACCTCGAGAACATGCTTGCCGATTAAACTGAAATATAGTGTTTTAGTTGTTAATTAGTATAATCTGTATACCTTACATACTGCAGCTCCTACGGTGTTGTGGATGTTGACTTAAAGGTGAGCCGAAAGCACGTTTGCGTCTTATCCAAAAAAAAATCAAGTCATATGGTAATTTCTTATATTTACCCATATTATTAAAACTAATTTACGGATCACGGTTTAATTATATTTGAATTTCCGACATTTCGAACACTTAACAGCGCTTATGGTCAGTCCCTCCGTGTGCGTAGTAAAGCGTTTATATTAAATAAAATTAAACCGTAACAAAATGTGAAAAAGTAGATTTGTTCAAGTCTTACTAGCCAAAAACTTGCCATTTTTACTGTGGTAGCTCGGTAGTTTTGTAACATAAGAATGATTCCTAGTAATGGCGTTAACAAAATTCACGATTGTAATTTTAAGTACCGATATATGTATTGACGGCGGTTGAGCGTTATAGCGGATAATACAGATATGTTTCAGGTATTTAAATCTAGCCAATATCGCTTACGTACGAAATATATGGTCAATATTTAAATATTGTATGACCAAATGAGTCAGACTTCACGGATAAAAGAATACTGAAGTTTTAAAGAGTAGTCACAAAGAAAGTGTTTCGGTGATGTAGAGACTATGAATGAGCGGAACTAAATTCAACGATAGACTCAAGAATGTTGATAAAACGTATATCAAGTATTAAAAGCGTGGCCTTAGACACTAAATATATATACGTAAAAAGATGTATGGTAGGAGTGAAGGAAGAAGTCTATAATTCCTGCTCGGGGTAAAAGGGATCTCTAATTCTCCTACTACTCCTTTCCAGGAAGGAACTCTTTTTTGCCTGTTTTTTATGGAGTACTCAATCTAAAAATATATATTTTTCTTTATTTATTCGGGACTTTTGCCCTTTAGGGCATGTCAGCCCCATCAAAAAGACTTACTTGTCCAAACTATCACAGTATTTGACCAGGGAGTACCATGAGGGCGTCGGGAATAACTTCCACAAGTGCAGACCAGATTCGCACTTCGCAATAGCGTCACTTGCCTTCGCCAAGCTGTGATACAGCCACGACATATCACACTGACTGTATATTAGCTCCTTTTCCAATATGCCAAACTTCTTAGAAAATATAATAAGAGCTAGGAATAAAATAAAGTGTTAGGTTTCTTTATCCACGTCTATATTAACCTAAGGTCCAATGCTAACTAAATCAGCAGGGGACTGTATGAAAGTAAATCCTTTGAAATCAAAATGATGGAGCTAAGAGCTCAAAAACAAACCGAATTGAAAACCTGTTCTTATTTAATAGACGGTTAATATGGTACAAAGCTTCATTTTTTCTGACACAGATTGGCCAGAGAAGCTGGTCTTGATTGCTTCATCGGATTGAGAGGTGCCATAGCTTTTAGGTCACTTAGCCTGAACCTCTATTGCTTGTAACCCGTGAGGAGTAACCTCGGCTTAGACGGTTACTAAATTACGCGTAAGCATTCCTATCCGAAGGCGCCCAAAAGGGTCGAACCACGACTCGGTCAGTTGCTATTTCACGGATAATCTAAGGGACATACAAAACTACTGGTAAAAAGCATCATCACATCTTTTACTTACATTTTTGCTATCGTTATTACATTATTTATTGTTGTTACGTACTTACCCATACAATCAAAAGCCCATTTGTTTAATTCGTTCACCAATTCTTTTGGTATTTCATCCTGATAGTTTCTCATGTTGTATATCTTCTGTGTAAACATGTCGCACGATTCACAAATGCCTCGTGCATGTTGTGTAATGGCATCATGTAATGGAATGTCCATCACCGACCGTCGCCGTGTCCACTCTGGCCCGTGACTGACGATATAAATTAAGGGAATTATTATAACATTGCATTATCCTGATCTTGAACCTCAACCAGTACAAATTACCTATGTATATTATTTTATTTCTACCATCAACCATACATTAAAACCTCCTCCTCGCATCGGTTTCCTCAATGCTGAGGGTCGTAACCATCAGCCTGTTGCCTGCGTCTTGGGTAACAAATCATTTTTACGAATACCGTCACAACAGTGCGTCCTCACAATCTTTATACAAATTTAATTAGAAGTTAGATTACAAACTAATAAAGTTAAATTATTGTTTACAACGCCAAATTAATATGATGATTAACTAAATTATTACTTATGATATGAATTAACGCTATGCACAGTACATACATACACGAAGATGTCATTGGAATAGTTATTTTACGCCCGTACGTCAACCGCTGGGCATCTATGTGTTGCTAGCTAACAATAATTTGTCCTAAAAATTCGTAGTTCCTAGGTCCAGGTGGATCTTACATAACTATAAGTACTTACATTGCGTAAATCCCTCCATAAATGTGACACCTGTGTTCAGCTCTATACTTCTCTAAGCAGTCTAAAGCGGACCTTACTGGGTGATCTCCTTCCATATTGTATACTTTTTGAATATGATCTGGACGATTAATAAGTACGACGTCTCCTCCTACCGGACTTACAAAACGAACTACCGGCCCATATTCATCAAACAGCGTTGACAAATATTTCGAAGGTTTCTTTTTGTAGAAAACTGAACCTAAAAAATTACAGTTTTGAATAAAATATGAAAGTTGTTTACTTGATTTTAGAATTATGTCATATATATTAAAGCTTAAAAGGCAGATAATTTAGGTTTAAGTAATTTGCCCAAATGGCTCGGCACAGCTTCCTAAAATGATTTTAGGATTGCACCTAATATAATACAATTGCAAGCAATGGGCCCAGCCTAAAGGTCCAACAAAATTTTTGAAAGCCAAATTTTCTTAATGTGTCAATGCCAAGGATTGCTCGCAATTTGAGGAAAGATAAAAGTTGTTTTTACTAGTAATTGAACTTGATTTAGGCGATTTAGGATTAAGATAATCCCATACTTTCAAAATTGTCCACACACAAATGCCGGCCCTACCTTTACTACCCTACACTTAGGAACGAAAAAATGGTTAGATAGAAAAACTCACCAGCATTAAGACCGACTGTTAATAGACCAGCAGTAATTTGAGTCCCAATATCAGAAATGTATTGACGGAAATTAGCTAAATATTTTAATGACTTAGGGCCAGGAACTTCTTCAAATGACAAAACAACTGGATCCTTATTTAATATCAATGGTATAATTCGATGTGTTGGGAACATGTCCTTAATCGTTTCGTCATTGAATGGAGAAACACCAATACCAGAACTCTCCTCTTTTTGAGTATTTGCAATATTAGCTTCTAAGTTTTTTTTTGTTTGAATATCTAAACTTCTACTTGCAAATAATCGCCTTGTAATGTGAACATGTTTTAAACAAAGCGTGCTGTATTTTATTTTGTCCAACATTTTAATCATGGGTTAAATAATATTAATGAAAATTGTGGTAAATATATTTTCAATAATTTTCAAATGTCTTAATCTTGACGTTATAATTTTAACAAAAGAACAGTAGTTTAATTTTTAAAATTACCTTTTTTTCTTGAAAACTTGCCTTTTTTAGAAGTTTTGTCTGAATAATTTAACTAAAGTTGAAAAAAATATTATGTAAAAAAAAATACTTTAAAATAAAGTATTAAAAGAAAACCATACTAATAAAGCGTATTTGAATGTCTTCTACAATAACAAGTTTATTTCCTAATAAATAATGTGGCAATTTGGAATGAATTAAAGATTCAGTTTTCAACGTCAAAATTTGAGATTGAATTGGTCGCCGAAAAGAAACTTTTATTACATTGTTGTAGAAACACTATTAACACACATAACTTACAAATAAATAATTCAATGGAACTATTCATCTATTCGACTAATCTATATCTGTATACTAGTTAGTCATTAGAGTATGTAAACACTAGGTAATAATTGTCAAAAGAGCACAATAGGGTCCACATATGGTCTTTCTTCAGTTTCGACATTATTTGCGCAAATTTTTGACAATTATAAAAATTAATGTTTAAGATTTGATCGTATAATCCTATTAATCTATCATTTCGTATTATGTATAGATGAAGGCACATATGTATTTCAAATATTTAACGAGTTATAGTCACTCAAAATATATGGTAAGCTACTGTAATGAACCATGTGCCAGTTAATGAATTATTGAGTATACGGTGAAATATAGTCACATGGTAATGATACAAAATAATTTTAATAAAACGATTGCAAATCATTTAGTCCATTTACCTTTATTGGTAAATTCCATTATCATAATATGAGTCTCTCACTCTTCTTTTTATTATATCTTTCATATTCGAAGTAAACTACAAAAATAATATACTAATACTTAACAATAATCTGAACAATACATACATTTTCTTACATAATCATTTTGGTAACAAATCAGTCTTGTAATTATTATTTTAATTAATAAACTTGTTGTACCAACAATAGTTGGTAGTTATTACTTGAACAACTATAAACTAAATAATTATGTCCAAAATCAATTATTGAAAAGAATAGAATAGAACTTTGTTGGTTTTTTAAGGTTTTTCTATAATCAAATTTACAACAGAGTATTATATTAATATTTGTCAAAAAACTAAATTTATCACAGCTAGACAATAACTAAATTTATGAAAAAATCATTTAGTAACTAGGAGAACTCAACTGTTAAAGCTTATTGTGAAGCTTTGCTTTCAGTACCAACAAAAGTTGATCGTGTCTGGCACTTGGAATGTTCCCAATGTTTAAGGTTTTGCAGGAACACAGGACCTATTACTATGTGTAGTAAGCTCACTCTGTTTTAAAGGTGAGAAATCACAACCTTTCCAACATTTTAAAATCCAAGGTGGTAATGTTGATGTTATCTCTTAACATAACAGCTCTGACTACACATTTCTAAGTGATTGTTTTCAAAGCCATTTATCCAAATAACCTTTTTTTGGTAATGGGGAGGAAATCTTCCAAAAGATACCTCACCTTCTGGGGGGAAGGCAGCGGTTATGTGGGGTTTTTACCCACTAAAACCTCCCCCGTGGCCCTTCCTCGGTGGCATAGTGAGGGACTCCAGGATCTCTAGTGGAATGTACTGGAGCCCCTCTGCACTGTGCTCAAGGAGAGCACTTCCCGGGGATATTCAAATAACCTGGTGGATGGCCATAATGCCTTTGAAAGTTGAAAAAATTATATCCTAGGGTATTATATGTTCATTAAAATATATGTCTGCCCTTGCAGTCCCAAAAAAAATTGATATTGTATCCATTGGCTCTAAAAATTTATTTGGTAACAAATTTGGTGAATGTCCCAACGTCTATACCTGAATTGACTGAAGTCTGTTGGGGGTCTTTTTCACTATTTCTTCCAAGGCTATCTGGAGCACCTATACAGGGTATTATGAGTAGTCAGAAGAAAGTATTAATGACACCTTTGATGATGGGATGGTAAAAAAACGATCTTTATTAAAAAAAAACATATTTTAAAACGTTTATTAGTATTATTTACGCTCCATCATGTTGGTGTAGCTAAATCAAACGATAGTTTCATAAAAAAAACATTACTAAAAAACAGCAATGAAATACAAAGTCAAAGACATCTGATGCTCGGGTCAACGAACGCTGGGGAGCGGAGGGACGGCGGCGCTAAAGAAGCGGTAAGAATTATTCTATGGCGCGGTATCAGCGCCGGGCCGCCGTGCGTGAAAGCTATGCCATATGTCTATCTCTTTGAGCACGTTAAATCTTTAATTCCAATACATTTTATTCCGCTTTTCTCTTCAGATATCTTCTTTTTTCTTTTCTTTTCAATATTATATAATTCATTATTTTGTTTTAAAGCACTGTACCGTCTACGTTTAGCTATTCTTCTTTTAGCTAATATTTCTTCTTTAGTCTTAGGGCGCGCCATTTTTGTATGAAACGTAAAATGTACGTAAATTACTAAGATATTTATGTATACTATCACACTATCTAACTTTGTGGGCTTTACAGCAATGTAGCTTATGCATCAGACTAATATGTCCGCTATAGATTATAAATCGGTGCAACCACCGGACACTTCTAGTACAGTGTAATTTTAATCAGTCAATATTTAGTCATTATTGCTATTATACGATACATACGGATACGGTAAACTACGGTACCCTTATACTTTCTTTATAGAGAAGTCTTGAGCCCAATGGTGGGACATATATAAAGACTGTAACTTCAAACGACGGCAATGAAGGGCACGGTTATAAACAGTAAGTACTTTTTTTGTGCACTGTTTTGTACATGTTGTAAATTTGTAGAGGGCATCGCTACAAATTTGAAAAACAATTCAACCCCGATCTTATTGAAATGTGATAGCATGGCGTAAATGATTCTAAATACGTATTAAGATATAAGTGAACTAGTATTGGACAAATTGGGCAAAAACTATAAACATAACACTTACCTTGATTTTTAGATTGAAATCTTGGGTATGTCTTCTCGCCGTTACGCTTGTTGGTTGCAGTTTTTTACTGGAACAAAATTTTAAAAATGCACATGGTGAATATATATTTATCCGTCATATTAATAAAAAATTATTATTATGACGAATAATAATTAAATGTGAATTTTGATTTTTAAGACGTATTAAATGATTATTGAATTATACGACACAGTCGGCAAAATTAATTTCTTTGCTTCAGATTTTAGTATACGACTATTAAATACATGATATCTTGAAATGGAGTGAGTGCCTGTAATGAATTTTGATGCTTATAATAATGCTTAAAATAGAATATTTGCAAGAAAATATACGTATAATTAAAAAACAAATAAAGTGCAAGTTAAAGTACTTGGGTATACATACATGCATATATTATATTCAGTCTAAACTTAAATTTTTATTTTTATTCAACAAAATTTCTCAATTTGGTACACTTGAATATCTGCCCAATAGCGAAAACCTTTTTAATTCATTCATGGCAATAAGGAGCGAGCGAGTTAGCTAGTGTGGTAGATGGCGGGAGTGATCTCGTGTGATATAACTGTGTTAGCTTAGTTTTTAAATTTTTAGTGTAAAATAGTTATTAAAATGACTAGGTAAAGTATGATAGTATTCACAGAATATATTATAACATTACTAAACGCCGTGAATGCTACGATAAACAGTATAGGCGCGTCTTCAATATCGACATCACTCGAATTTGTTCTTAAATGAACATTTGGTTTTCCAGAGCTAAAATAGAACTTGGCGACGTGACACCACATAATATCAAGCAACTGAAGAAATTGAACACAGTCGTGTTCCCAGTATCCTACAACGACAAATTCTACAAAGATGTTTTGGAAGCAGGAGAGCTGGCGAAGCTAGCTTATTACAATGATATCGTGGTCGGAGCTGTCTGCTGCAGGATAGATACGTCAGAGAACTCACGTAGATTATATATAATGACCCTGGGTTGTCTATATCCCTATAGAAGACTTGGCATTGGCACTCTGATGGTGGAACATGTGCTCAAATTTGTTGAACAGGATGGTAATTTCGATAGCATTTTCTTGTAAGTACATACTGCATTTTATATTTTTGAATTCCATGATTATAACTCTATTAGTTCTTATATAAATTAAGCATTATGTTTTTAGCATATAAATTCCACTAAGTATTATAAAACTAACCTATTTAATGCTTCTGTCAAAGTGGCAAGTATTTTATAGTCTAGTTAATTGATCAATGAAATAAATAAAATCAATGAAATTGACACATATTATTATGATTTTATATAAGTAATTTATAAAAGTGAACAATTTCACACAATTCTGTGCTTTTAAATTTTTAGCCCATTTAATTTTTCATTCAGACAATCTTAAATAATTGTTTTCATAATTTCTTATTAAAGTATGTTAATTGGAATTGTTGTGTTAATATATATATGTGAATCAATTTTTTGTAGCTATTATTAAAAATATTTAATATTTGCAAGATAATATTTAAAGTTGGACTAACAATACAAAAATTTTGGAGAACAGTTTTTATCATATCAAATATAATGTTCATATAATTAATAGAACAGTTAAAAATAATTGTATTTAGAGCTATAGAAATTTTGTACAATCAGTAAAAAAAATAATGCAACAGTAGGACTTGTGTTTCAATTTGAAGCGATTGGGCGATCTAGTTAATTACTTTACTGAGCTATCCAGACACTTATAACTTGTCTTGGGATTCCAATACAAATGTAATGCTGTAAATGTTATTCACTTCCACTTCATACTGGGTTAGCTTAAATACGAAGTAGAAGTGAATCTATATTCAGCATTGCTGTGTCTGAGAGTGGGGTACTCAACAAAAGTAAAAAAGATTGTGTGTGTGGATGGTGTGGTAGTTAAACTTTAGGTAACCATAGACATTTCAATCTATTCAGGCTTGATCATATATGTAAAGATGTTTATATACATTCTAAATTTTACAGGATTTTAAAAAGTGTGTAAGCAAAAATTTATTTAATTTAACATTTTTCTATTTCCTTTCCGTTTATAAATAGGCTGCACTGCGATTTTCTATCCCAATGTTTTGTTGATATCCCTTATTTCACAACTGTATTTACGAGCAAAACAAAAAACCGACCTGAAATTGAAATAAACGGTACACGCTATTATGTACGGGCAACTTCTTTGTATTTCAGTACCCTAACCAAACTTTTATCAAACTACTACTAAGTACATCCTTTCCAATAAAAAATGAATCATCGATATTGGTTGGCGTGATATTGAGTTATTTGTCCATTTGTGGCGCACACTTATAGCCAATTTAAGACTGATATGGTTTTCTCATGGTGCCATTGTCAGAATTGGACCTAATTTAAATGGGACCACATGGGAAGCACCCACTGTTAAACAAAAAGAATAATCAAAATTGGTTCAACCCGTCAAAAGGTATGAGGTTAACAAACATAAAAAAAACATACAGTCAAATTGAGAACCTCCTTTTTTGAAGTCTGTTAAAAAGACTACAGCTCCATTTAAAGTAGATATACGGTGGAGCATTGGGTTGGAATATGTGAAATTGTACAAAATATACATGATATAAAATGAATGAAAAGAAAATGAAATCTACAAGCTATAAAGTACTGTGGTACATAATTTAGGTGTTTTGTACTTTATGATTCTTATTCAAAATAATTTTAAGTGATAAGCTGCCACAGAAATAGAGGGCAGGCGGAAATGTATAAAATAATTAATATTGTAATAAGTAATGAAATAGCAAATTGCTAATGCTTTAAAATATAAAATAATAAAATTGTGTGCATAAACTTACTGTGACATAAGGGAATTAATAGTGAGTACAGATGCTATTTGATATGGATAGTTCATATTTTCAAACAGAAAGCAATCAATTTATCTGTCTATACTGATACTGATAAAAAAAAGTGTGTGATATGTCTTTTTATACTTTCTAAGTGAGTGCTTGACTATGTTCCCACCTGATGTTAAGTAAAAATGCAATCCCGGATGGTAAAGCGCACTAGCTTAGTAAATGCCTATTCATTCTATTCTTGTAAATATCCATATTGTAATCGGAAGAATAGACAGACGCGAGAAAACTAGTCCAGTCCCTTGCTGTACGAACAATGAAAGACGAAGAGAAGCGCTTCGTTCGGGTTTGAGGGATAGTCACAATAAAAAGGATGAAATCCTACAGTGCGTCTTGAAGTCCGTTGGTGGAACGGGGATGGAGGAAATAGATCATGTAGTTCCTGAGCACACTCTCGTAAACCGAAACACTAGAAACCTTACGCCTGTGCTCAAGACAGCAGATTGGTTTTAGCTGCGTCACCAAATAGACTCTTAGCCCGCCTTTCCACCGAGTTATAATGATTTTGTTTTTATGTTCCAGACATGTTCAAGTAAACAATGAAGGAGCTATCGATTTCTACAAAAAGTTTGGCTTTGAAATTGTTGAAACAAAAGAGCATTACTATAAGAGAATAGAACCGGCAGATGCACATGTACTACAGAAGACTATCAGAGAACCACAGCCAACTGCTCCCCTAGTTAACGGATCTGTACCGTATGCAAAGGTTAATGGACTTGAACTTGATTGAACACCTAAACCATTTTTCTATCCAAGTATACAGAGATATCATTGTGAAAAAAGTGATAAAACATAAGTTATAAGGATTGTATTCAAGTCTAATGTTTATCTCAATTGAATGGAAAATAAGTTATATCTGTAAAGAACTGGTTATTCATAGGTTGTGGTTGTGGACATATGATGCGATAGAGATAATTCACAGACTGAAATCTCACTAACTTCAGGATTTGGTGTTGACAGATTTGTTGAAGTGTTGAAGTCGACTGAATGTTACAATGGGTTTTTATAAGACATGCATTGTATGGCATAATAATCTAGTAATACTGTTAAACTCACTTTTGAATTCATAGTAACATTTCTAAGAACTCCCAGGTTTGGATAAATGTAATATATCAAGAAATTTAGCTCTAGGCATTCTTTTAACTACAATTCATTATATGCAAAACTAAATTTACAATACTCGTACATCAAAATCCAAATGTTTAAATACATATGTCCTTAGGTATATTGCAAATTAATCATATGTTAAGAGAAATGTGTAAAGTGGCGGCTACTTAAAGAGACAACTAGTAGTCAAAGGATAATTTATATACATATGAAATAGATTTTGTAATATAATTAACATATCAAGTCAAGCCATAGTTGTTCCTTCTCGAAAAGGCTAGATTCCCACCTTAAGACATGTCTCCGTCTTTGGAGTGTTTAATCTAATATTATAAGTGCAGTCACTAGCTTGACCACCTCTTAACCTGGAGATGTGGTGTTTGCCTTTAAACGGCTGTCTTCAGTGCAAAAAGAATAAAATGTATTTTCTCTAAGGACAGTATGTATTTAAATCCATAGACCAATGTTTTATATATACATTCAATTAAGTTTGTAATAGACCCAAATAAAATAATTTTTAAACATGTATCACCTCGCATTTATTTGGTATTTTAGTGCCTATTGTAATCTGATCAAGTACCTAAATGACTTTGTTTTTATTTTAAAACATTTGACTTGTTGTCATCTAAATACTTTTTATATATAGATTTTTATTTATGTGGTGACACGAGAAAATTTATAAATTTATATTGATTCCACTTTTTTGTTTGTTGATGTCACAATGACACTATGTTCTGTACGCATTGTATGTGGCAACACTGAACATTGTTACCAAAAAGTCAATTTTTCAAAATATTCTGTAACATATAATTTGTTAAATATCATGTTCCCCAACATTTAGAATTAGTACAATAAACATGGATAACATTTTCTTTCGGCTTTTTTATCAATATTTTCCCTGCTATTGAAAGTTTTTTTTATAATATTTATAATAAAGGAAAATTGCCAGGTATCAGTAACCAAACAGGTTTGGAGTGCTTTATGCGAAAAATGATTTATATTAGAGAAAAATTATTATAGTCTTACAGTCGATGAAAAATTTTAGGGCGACTTCTCGGTTTAGAAAAAAATACGAAAATTTTTATACATAAAATAAACATCGGCCATACTGGAATTGGTACTTTAAGAGTTTTCAATGTAAATTGCTTTACTATATGTTAGTTAGCAACACATTATTCACCGCACATTAGGTACCCAGCTATGCATAATAACGACTAATGATACCTTAGTAATTTACCTGAACCTTATTGAATCTTTAATTCATAATTAATAATTTAGGTTGCCTGGAAGAGATCGCTTATAGCGATAAGGCTGCCCATTGTTTGTACATTTTGTTTTTTAAATAAGTGTAAACAATAGTTAATAAATAAATAAAAAAATAGTTGAACATCACATAAATTTGGCATTGTAAACAATAGTATAACTTTATTACTTTGTAATCTGATGTCTAATTAATTTTGTATAAAAATTCTGAGGACGTGCCCGTTGGAGGGTATTCGTTAAAATAATTCTTTGCACAACGTTACGCCGTCTGAATAAAGTGAGTGTAATAGTTATTGGACTATTTCATTCCACAAAACCTATAAGTTATTACATATCAAATTGATTTCAAATCGATTACTTCATCGATACATTAAGATCATTGGTATTATTACATTTATTATGACATATTATGTACTCATCATAGATACTATTTTTAATGATAGCATTAGACACACATTCAGATACAGAATCGATTCTGCTCTAAATAATAGGTTAGAATGTTATAGTTGGAGCTACACTGCTACTTTAAGCTTCTTTTCTAGGTTAGTTTTTTTATGACTGTCACAAAATCGATTCTGCCTTGACAGTACTGTTTTGGCACTATAAAAAATAGGTTAAAGTATAACCTGGTAAATCAATTATAGGGTAAAATTTATACAGGTGCGGAAATAGTGTACAAATAAAACAAATACAATTTCAATATAATATTTCATTCAAAGAACATAAAACATTGTTATAATGTCGAATTGCTAATGATGAATGTTACTGTGGACTATATAATAAATTGAATTTACGATTTTTCAAATTAATTCCACATTTAAGGCCTGCATACACTCCATGTTGTTAATAGTATATATTTATACGAATCAAAATGGAACAAATATCTAATACAATTTACCAAAAGACGTTACATTGAAGTATTAAAATGTTCTATTCTATAAAAATATCAATAAATATATATATTAAATTCTATCGACTACACAAAGAATAAGTATTCCGCTATATAACTACATCTTAGGGTCTGTCTACACACGGCTTAAGATCTATCTATCGTTAGCCCAACAAGCATGTGAATTGTAATAGACAAGATTCTCGTATATAATTACACATGTTTAAATAAATTAAAGCATTCAGGAAGCCGAAGTATTGTAAGTTTTGCCAGTGGCCATGCATGACTATTGACGCTTATTCGACATGTAAAGCTGTGCCGCTAGTGTTCACAGACCCTTATTTCGCGCATTTAGAATACTGTTACGCTTTTAAAAAGCTTCGATTCTATCACAGACGTTCAACATTGCATTAATTGAACAACGAAAACATGTCAAATAAATATACTATTAATGTATAACAGAAGAACAAATACTGTTGGAGATGTGTTTAGAATCATTTATACAAATCTAAGCAAACATATTATAATTTAAAATTATTTTATTTCATTTAAATTTATTCTATGAATTAATTCCAAACATAAACTTTTTTTTGATATCATAAAAAAGGGTATTTTTAAATATAATTCATAGATTTTTTTATAGAAATTTATAATTAATACATTAGAAAGTTGAGTCAATCAATAAGGTAACATTACGTGTTATTTATTGTGTAATTTATTCTATGAATTCGTTCCAAAAATAAACTTTTTTTTGATATCATAAAAAAAGGGTATTTTTTTAAATATAATTCATAGATTTTTTTATAGAATTTTATAATTAATACATTAGAAAGTTGAGTCAGTCAATATGGTAACACGTAAACGCATTAAAATTCAAATAGAATGGTATCATTTCGAAACAATTCATTAAAACAAATTAATTATACTTAAAAGCTCACTTAAATGCATTTCCGATGTAACTTGTAACTCTTAAATGAATTGTTTATGTTTTGATTACCTAACAATTATCCGATACCTACAATTAAGTACTTTGTACGCATTTATTCGAGTACTTTAACAATTGTTTACGAGTCGAATTTCATTGTTCGGGTACGTAAGTGAATGCGTTAAACAAACTAACTTAAAATGGTCTATCCTAGATACCATCACAGAACAAAAACTTAGCGCAAATATAATCTATATATATTTCTCATCAATTTTATTTACAGTTAATGGGGTTTTGTATTTGAAATTCATAATTTAAAAAAATCACTATTAATGTCCTTTAATATTCTGATATATCTTCTTTCACTCATACCTTCTACACACCTTTCTCTAGTATACAATACAAACATTCGCTACTGTCACCTAAAGGGGTAGGCAGAAAATTCAAATACAGACAGCCTTGCCTGTTTATTATGCAATCTTCCAAAAAATGATCTTACTCGGATCATTTTTCTCTAAAATTGTTTTGATATCTCTGTTTTAACCGACTAAAAAAAGGAGGAGGTTCTCAATTCGTTTTTTTTAAATGTATTTTGAGTATATGATTGCATATATTTTTTTTTTGTTAACGGGGAGGAAATCTTCAAAAAGATACCCCGCCTTCTGGGGGGAAGGCGGTGGTTATGTGGGGTTTTTACCCACTAAAACCTCTTCGGTGCATGACAAGGGGCTCCGGGATCTCCAGTGGAACGCACCGGAGGCCCTCTGCACTGTGCTCAAGGAGAGCACGTCCCGGGGGGGGAGGTCACTCCCTCCCCCCCTGTGCCCTCGTAGTGCAAGGCTACACGGGCCAGCCGATGTCGCCTTCTTCCCGGGTCCGCCTTAGCGGACGACAAAGGCCCCCACCCTTGTCGCTCAGTGAACCCGAGGCCCCTTTCAGTCACCTTCTACGACAGGCAGGGGATACCGTAGTCTTATTCTTGAGAGCCCAGAACTACAGGGCTGTTATTGTGTTGCCTAGTTTAAGATCACTTAATTAATCTGTAATACGCTAAGGCAAGGAAATACCGAGTTATAAATATGCTTTGGTCATAGCTTGAGGAAAGATAGTGGGTAGTAACAACTACTTGGTTAAATATTTATACGTCTTTTAATACTTTCTTAGCAAGTGTTTGTCCGATGTGGAGATGTTGAGTTGAAATTCAGTCCTCAATGGTAAGGTGCACTAGCTTAATGCTCAATGCAGAGGTACCTAGTGTGTTCCATTGGACCTCCGGAGAGAATGGCGGGAGGGTGGCTACCGGAGCGAGGGTTTTAGTGAGTATCTTGTGTTAGCTAGAAACACATGGAAACCAGCTATTGTTATGCATAATAACTATTTCCAATGATATTTCTGTGATTTACCTGAACCTTACTGTATCTTTAATTCATAATTAATAATTTAGTTAAGCATCACATAAACACATTATTGTAAACAATAATGTATCTTTATTAGTTTGTGATCAGACTTCTAATTAATTTTGTATAAAGATTGTGAGGACGCGTAGTTGTGACGGTATTCGTTACAATAATACCTTGTACATCGTTACGCCGTCTGAATAAAGCGAGTGTACTATTTATTTGACTATTTCATTCTACAAAACACTTGTGAATATTTCCGCCCGACAACACAGTTATTTGTCTGGTTACCGACATACACAATACGTACTACGGTGGGTTGTGTACCCTAAACGATGCATTGGAGAACCTAACAACGGTATAAAAAGTAGTTGACTTATAATTTGGCAAAACAATTGTATAATACAAGATTTTGTATAAAAATTGGCAAATATATTTCAGTATGAACACATTTTTAATATTTTGGGAATGCACTGATCTACGCAAACAACTATTTGATGTTTGAAAATAATTTCTAGAAAATGAAATTCCATCGAGATTTGACCTTTTAATATATCTATGAAAAAATAATCAAAAATAAATTATCATATGCATTTAATATGCTAATTTATTTTTGATTATTTTTTCATATTATATACACACATTGAATTTAAAAAAACAAATTTAACTTGACCGGATTTTCTCGCGGTTTTACTCTTAATTTGAACTTTCCATTTTGACATAGCGGTAATATAATTTACGTTTAGATAATGTAAAAAGTAATTAACATAATGACTGCTATTATTAAAAAAAAACTTTTTTTTTTAATTTTAAATAGCGCGCAAATTTTGGTTTGTGAAACATCACATTGGGTTTATATTAATAATAATTTATATGTATTGATAAAAAACTATATTTTACACATAAGTAAATTTAAAGGCGATAGGACCGCATAAAAAAGTAAATATATAACTTAATTAAAATTTAATTATTAAAAGTAAAAACAGTACTTTTAATAATAAAAGATTTCTCTTCCTTTCGACTCTAGTTGGATAGACAGAGACAGAATTCGCCTTAGCTTCTAACCTAGTTTAGTTGTAATATGTTATAGGAATAACCCATCTCATCTCATCATTCACAAATTTTAAGCAAATATATATTTTTTATTTATAAAATTCTGAAAGACGGAAATTGGTACGAATCCGCTGGGATTCTAATTGCGACTGTCAGATTGTAACTTAATCACTAAGCTGAAGTTTTAAATGTGTGTGTTAGTTTTAAAAGGCTAAGGAAATATATTCATGGAGCCCCTTAAATATGTTACATAATGAGACTAAGGAACTGTGTCCATAGAGTATCCTATTTTTACAATACATTATATTTATGTATGTGGCTAAAGAACTAGGTCTATAGCGATTCAGTTTCAAGTGTTGCTATCTTAAAAGGCTAAGGAAATTTGTCCATAGAGCCCGATTTTTTGTAAAGCACATTAGGCTGTGCACAGCACATTAAAGCCTTACGTTACAAGGTAACACAGACCGCATATTCATAAGTGCTCGTCGCCATTCGAAGCGGCAGCCTCGTTCTCCAAGTCGAGCAATTGCTTTATGCGCTCGACGCATAGCTTCGAACCTTCATTAGCTTCTTTGGCCATCTGTAAATATCAACAAGCATATTTACAAAAAAGATTTAAATCCGACTTCAATCTAAGCTAAAAATTAACTAACAAATAAAAATATATTTTAACGTGACAAAAATTGTAAATATTTTGCCGTTATAAACGCTACTATTGACAGTCTCTCTATTCTGTTACGTTAGTACCATAGCTATAATACGAAGGTATATGGCTATAATAAAGAAACTTCTCTAGGCGTGATGAAAATTTTTATGTTAAATTTGAATATTTTTCCGATATATTGTAAAACATCAGTAACGCAAGTGCCTTGACCAAAAACACTACGCTTTACATGTGTGAATTTTACGATAGATAATAAAATACATTATTCACCTCATTCACTATTAGATCTATTTTCATCCTTTGTTTAATCGGATGCGGAAGGCCGAGTCACCGAACTGTGACATTTGCCAAGTGGTGGATGATGTGCATCACATAATGGGGGAATATGCCAAACATGAAGCGGAAAGAAAGTCATTAATAGATAGTCTAAAGGGAGCAACATGTGGGTGTCTTCTTAATGCTGCTGTCTGACCCGACCTCACAGGGAGAGAGGAAGCTGGTGGCTATGGCCATACAACATTGATGACTTACTTTCTGGCTTCATGCGACCAATGTGTGTGTGCGTAGTTTAGGGTATGATGGGGCTGACATGCCCAAAAGGGCAAACGTCCCGAATAGATAAAGAAAAAAAATCCTTTGTTTAAAACACGACTTTACATCTAATTACGAATCGTTTAAATTGCCAATACTGTGCCCAATTATTCCTAAGAATGTCAATGCAATAATTATCAACAAATAACTTACCAGAGAAAAATTAAGAAATCCGTGAGGGAGACCTTCCAGCACGTCGATGCCCACTTCGTTGCCGAGCTTCTTCAGCTTCTTGGCAAACATGACGCAGTCATCTAAGCACGGATCCAAGTGTACGGTCTGAAATACAATATAATCTTAAATAAATGTATCCCTTAATAAGATAAAGAATCATGGCCAACCCGAGCAGCCGACCGAAAGATAACTGAGGCTTTTGAAATGTGGTGTTGGCGGAGAATATTAATAATGATAATAATAATTTTATTTATTAATTTTTCATAAATTTACAGCAAATATAACTTATAGTACCGTTTTACAAAATAGTTCTTAAATTTGTGAAAGATACTAGGGTAACCTGTTAGACAGATGACCAGCCCCCACCATACTTATGATGATACTGTAATTTTATTGTGAACATTAAATTAAAAAATTACATGCATGTTAGAAAGTGTGTGGTGTGTGTGTGTGTGTGAGGTGTCCCTGTGATGTGTGTGTAAGTTCATTTATGTGTGTGTAGTACGCTTTATATGTTGTTTTAATTTATGATGAGATTTTAAGTAAGAATGTTAAGCATACCACGGACATTCTCCGCCAACTTAAGATAACCACCAGACCACTACCTGCTATCGGCGAGTCCTCACCTACTTTGGCCACATTGCCCGAGGGCAACCAGATAATCTGGAGAAAATGGGTGTTGTAAGGAAAATCGAGGGCAAAAGATCACCTAACCGCTGGTCTGACCAAATTCAAAACATAGTTGGACTCGACATTCTGACCGCCCTGAAAACTGACAGAGCGGTGTGGAGGCAGCTCGTCGACGTACACACCAGTATCCTGACGGGAGGAAATCTTCTCAATAGATCTTCATCAGCCCAGTACGGAGACAGGAGTGGATCTCGTGGAACCGAGAATATGAACTCGTCAGAAGGACTCCGTGCTATAAGGGCATCCAAATTGGTACGGACTGCTAACCTGCGAGGATTAAATCACATAATGACTCTCAAGGGATTTGAGGTATGTATGCTGTACTGTCAATTGTTACAATATTTGAAGCGTTGATAGCCTAATGGTTTAGGGTACGGCCTGCGAATCGTAAGGTCGTGGGTTCGAATCCACCATTCGACTATTGTCGTGAACCATGTTCTAGCACAAGCTTAAGCTTAGTTGGAATGGTTAACAAGATTGTTAGTAATATTTCTGAAAAAGAAATATTGCTAGCTTTCTTTTATAAAAAAATATTATGACGTCACAAATTGTGGCGTGTACACAGTTACACGATTTTTCTTTAAATTTTATGAGTTTTTAATTGCTTATAATTAATTACAATAAAAAGTTTTTGGCATTGAATATCAATTCAAAGTTAAGAAATACATAAAAAAATAATAATTTTAATTCAAAATCCCTGTTTTTTAAGTTAAAATATTTGTTAATGTGACCCTTTATGCTATCACTTTTGAAATAATGCCTTTTTAAATATACTTACAGTCCCTGAAAACAAATAATTGACGTGATCAATGATAATAATAAAAGCAAAAATTAAAATATGCAGTGTTATGATCGAAAAATAAATAGATAAATTCTACGCCCTTTAACCATATAGTGGTGTACAGTGACAGCTTTCACTGTCTATCACAATGTTTACTACGCTATGTGACAGGGAATGACTCCATCGCCATACACGGAGCATAGTTTTTAGCAAGTGATTTTTTGCACTAATAAAACCAATAGTCATTGGTATAAACCAACTGGGAAACGAACACGTGACCTTCTTCTTCTTCATCGTGTTCTTCATTTCTGAAGGTCGTGTTTATCAGCGTAGTTCATCTAGGAAAAAGAAAGCAAAAACTCACTCCTCTTGTGTGGGCCTGTCGATGGAGTTGGATCCAGTGATGTAGGCGAGACGTGACGACATAGCTCCCATTATACCCGTTGCAGCTTCACTTAACCTTGAATAAGAAAGGTTACAGAAGTTAGAGAGAATATAAATTGGAGAAAAACAATATTATGACGGAATGGTAACCCAGAGACGGCAAACGAAGGAGAGGCCAACAACGAAGAGGATGGGTGGATGAACTAAAATTTACAGCAGGTCCAAACTGGAGAAGAGTTGAAGATCGAAGCAATGGAAATCGGTAGAGACGACAGAGATATACCAAGTGTCAGGGTAACGGGCTATTGATTAATCGATGATGAATTAGACGATCATTAACAATCACAAAGCGGTTCGAGTGTCAAACCCTTTATCCATTGAAGCTGTAACCAAGTCTCGTTACCCATCACCGAGGGGACCCTTGTCTCGAATTACTAACGATAGAGGTTCAGGTTAAGCTACCTAAGAGCTATGTCACCTCTCAATCCGGTGAAGCAGTCAAGGCCAGCTTGTAGCTCGTCATAAGAAATAATCATCATAAGTGGATTTCCTGATTGCTATTGTATTTTTTATACTTTCTAAGCAAGTTCTTGACCACGATACCACCTTACTACGGGGCATGGTGGGTTCTCCAAATACTTGCATCTTTTCAAGTGTAAGGAGAGCACATCGTGACCGAGTGCCCTATATAAGGCAGAGTCAGGAAGGAGACAGAAATAAAAATAGGCGTTAAAATAAAATTAGAAAACTTACCAGCTATCATAAAAAATGAAAAGAAAAATAAAATATTTTTGGAATTCTGTACAGCAGTAGTGAGAAAAGTAAATGAAAATAATAAAAAGTAATAATGGAAGAATCATATTATATATGAAAATAAATAATAAGACTCCAAAAGAAGGTATAAAAATAAATGTAAAATAATAAAGCAGTAAAAAATGTAACTTAGTAGAAATAAGAATAAGTTCCATATCCATGTTCTATAGACTGTAACAGAAATCTCTGAGTCTGCGAAGAGATGTCGGTTCTCTTTGCATTCTGTATCGCATTTACCATGGGGAGTGTTCTGAGGAATTGTTCGGAATCATCCCAGCTACCGATTTCCATTACCGCACATCTCAGCAAAATTCCAAATTCCACCGCCACCATCTTGATGGTTGGCGTTCAACGACTGTACGTTGTTCGCGTAACTTTCTCCCACGCACAGTCAACTTGTGGAATCAACTGTCGCCAGCGGTGTTTCCGAACGTTTACGATTTAGGGACCTTCAAGAAACGAGCCTATTCCTATCTGAAAGGTCGGCGACGCACCTACAGCTCCTCTGGTGTTGTGGATGTTCATGGGCGACAGTGATCACTTAAGATCAGGTGAGCCGTATGCTCGTTTGCCACTTTTCATATAAAAAAACAAATATTCATTTAGTAATAAGACAATTTGTAAAATAAAAATTAAGAAATAATGTAAAAATAGAATAGAAATAACTTTGTAAATTAGAATTGAAGGAATTATGTAAAGAAATAGAAAGTAAGAAAGAACTAAAAGGTCCTAACCATAATTTACTAAGCTAATCGTCTGGACAGGCGATTAGCTTAGTAAATGCCTATTCACTCTACTTTTGCATACTCAAATTAAAATCGGAGGGAAAACCAGACGCGAGTAAACTGGAATAGTTCTTTGCTGTATGAGTAATGAAATACGAAGCAAAGTGTATATCTCTGCTTACCTAGTTTTAATTCTTTTTTTATTATCCTTGGCATCTTGCTCATCCACCAGCGGTGGTTCTCCAACCAATGTACTCGATGCTTCCGATTCTAATTCCCTGGAAGTTATCAACAGTTAGAACAACATATAGCAATTGTTAAAATGATAGATAGATAGATTTTCACGTGATTGTAACTCGTTTTTCAATAACCTTAACAGCTGGTGAGCCTGCCTCCATGGAAAATAATGTAACGAATTTATCTTAGAAATTATAATTATTGATGCATATATATTTAAGCGTCAATAGCCTAATGGTTTTGTTTACGGTCTGCGAATCGTAAGGTCGTGGGTTCGAATCCACCATTCGACTATTGACGTGAAACATCTCCTAACACAAGCTCAAGCTTAGTTGGAATGGTTAGTAACATTTATGAAAAAAAAAAAGAAATATTGCTAACTTTCTTTAAAAAAAAACATACTTTAAATATATCGGAAATGAATAGTTTTAAAATTGCTTAATGGCTTTGGGTGCGGTTTGGTAAACTTAACGTTGTTCAAAACCACTATTCCATAGATAGACAAATATATTTATTGCACCAAAATATAATACAACTAGCGTACCCAGACCGCTTCGCCGGGCTTAATTTTGCTATATGCTTTATTTAAACAATAAACTTACATCATTAAATATATAATTTAACTCTCACAATATATTAAATTATTCATTTCTCTCCATGTTCATTCTAGAACAAGTAAAGATAAAAAAATAACAAGTAAATACAATATCATTCTAATCATTTATACAAAAACATATCGGGCTCAAGTTAATGTAAGAAATAAAAGTACGACGTATGGCTTGTTTGACAGTTCAAAAAGAGGAGTGCTCTGATCATCACCAAACTTTACAGAATTACTCGCCAGATCAATCTGAAGATTCCCTGAAAGTTTCATTGAAATCGGTCCAGCCGTTTCGGAGCCTAAATGGAACATACCCACATTCTGTCTCTTTTATAAATATATTTCAAAATAAAACAAACCTGAGCGAGTCTTCCCGTATTCTGTTGTTCGGTTTGATGATGGGGAACCGTCGGCCCTCGGAGTCTGTGTCGCTGTCGAGGACATAACGTTCCAGGAATTCAGACACGTACTGCTGAGACTTGTCCTCAGTCGGCGTGACACCTGTCAGGTGTTAACGATATATTCAAACTAATCCCTGCAATCTAATGCAAAGGTCGGTAAACATGTAATTACAATATTTACGAGTAAAAACATAAACTTGACTTCAATTCAAGACAAAAATAAAAAGTATATACCGACAGTAAATAAATGCAATTTTGTACCAGAGCCGAAAATCGGGAAAAATACAATGCTTTATCATTATTTTCAGTGGTTTAACTTTGACCACTTGACGAGTCTTTTTAACTTTTACTTGCTGCTTCGTTGCCCAACACGTGGGCACATTTAATTAAAAACAATTCTATAGCAATAAGTCATTTCCACTTTCCACCGTCGATATTTATTGCCCTATCAGTTAAAAAATAAAACGATATACAGAAACAATTTATCAGGCGATCACCAACTGTATAACCTTCGACTCGAAGGTTTCATTGAAATCGGATCTCGAATCGAGGATATAATCGATATTCATATCATCAATTAAAGCGTAAAGCGGAAACGTAAAGCTGAATCGTAAGATTGCAGGTTCGAATCCACCATTAGACTATTGACATGAACCATCCTGCTTAGCTTAGTTGAAATGGTTAACAAGAATGTTAGTAATATGTATATTTCTGTTTTTAATAATTAAATTTAATAATATTTCTTAAAAAAACAGAAATATTGCTAGCTTTCTTACTAAAAAAAAATTGTTTAAAAAAAGTCGATTCAAATAGAGAAGTCACGCATTTCTGACCTGTAGCGGTGTGTTCGCTCTGCAACGACGCAGCGCTGATGGTGGTGTCTGACGACTGCCTCCGTTCACTGCCCGACTTGTGTGCCTCTAGCTCGGCCAGGTCAGACGGAGAAACCTCCTCGAATGACGACGGACCTTCACTTATGCCCTCTGCAGAACGAAAACCAACATCAAATGAAAGTTTAATTGGGGAATGTCCTAAACATGAAGCGGAAAGCAAGTCATTAAAGCTTTAAACTGAGTGAGCAACATGTGGGTGCTTTTTTAATGTTCATTGTCTGACCAGACTTCAGAAGGAGCGAGGAAGCTGGAGGCTATGGTCATGCAACATTGATGACTTTCTTTCTCGCTTCATGCGATTGATGTGTGTTACCAAGGATACGGTATCATGGGGCTGACATGCCCAAAAGTCCCTAAAAAATAAAGAAATAAAACTTGAAATTAATTTTTTTAATTATATTTAATTTATCTTAGTGAACATAAGGAATCTGAAGATACTGAAGTAAAACTGTATTATGTGGAATGTATTAGGGGAAGGCCTGTTTAGCAGTGGATTCACTTAATATGAGTACGTTATAGATTACCTTGAGATGGGCTCACTTTGAGGAAGCCATTGCTGTCCAAAGGAGTTGTAGCACTGGATGTTGTTGAGTCTTTGTTGCTTCGACCGTCTGATTTCCCTTTGCCTGTAGAATTTGGGCTGGCATACGCTGAAATGAAAGGTTTTTTATTATTATTAGTATACAGGGAAGACAGACAGTTTTAATGACACCTTTCAGAATTGCAGGTCCGTTGTTGACGGTTTTATTTGGAAGTAGGCCTTCCGCCACTACAGTAACTGAAATCGCTGAAAGTCAGCGCTGTCGCATCCTTGCGACGGCATATGCTGAGACGATGTCCAATATTGGCATCATGTCTTATGTATTATTTGTCCGTTTTTTTCTTTAACTGTATCTTTTTATTTTTTTTCTGTCTTTTTGATGTGTTTATTTTGCACCAATAAAGAACATGTCTATGTCTATATAAGCAATAGGCGGAAGTAGTATCATATACCTCTACTTTACTCGTTATTTTGCTAGGTTATGGTAATTATCCAACCGTAGCCCATTAATGAAGGAATCTCTTTTTTTAACGATTATTAACAAAATTTCTCAAATTTTATTAAACTTATTAAACCATAACTGCATTATGTATTACTATTGCCTATATGTTAAAGAAATACATAACAGCATACCTTTAAGACATCTCATCATAAACCCAAAAGGCAGTAACGGATCCATCAAACACAGCAGCCTGGCGGGACTGGGTATGAAGCTAACCAGAAGCGGTGCGTAAGCCATGAACAGGCCGTCTGGGGGACGCAGTCCAGCCGAAAGGATCTTGAGAGTGCAACCCGCTATGAGATTCGCGCCAGCTGAGTCTCCAGCGAAGACTATTCGTTTACCTGCAAAAAGTACTATAGTTGAATTTCGTTACTTAAGCCGTGCTTTAGTGCCTGGATAACAACCTAGTAAACTAACTGAAGTCCTGTATAAAGCAGTGGAGCACGTCTATTAGCAGCTACTAATGCTGAATGCTATGGGATAATTATATATTAGCGTTGGTACTGGTAAATATATGAAATAAACAAAACCAGCATGTACATATTAAAAGTAAAAAGAAAAGTCGAAACGTGAAGTTATGGTTGGAATTTCACATGGAAGTTTACTGGGTCCTCTATTACTAATATTACATATGACTCGGATAAGCTGGATTACGATACCGACAATATTTTATCATACAATGTACGTAAAACAGAAAGTTCTCTCTTTATTTTTACCATAGCAGCTTAACAGAGATAGCAATAGCTATACGTTTTCATCAGGATTATTAGGTTATAGAGGCCAAAAAGGGAAGTAATATTAGCAAATCTTTGAAATAAAATATGGCGTATCAGACCGTAATGTGAATGCTTAGTCACTAGATTATCACTGCATATAGTATAAGGGTTGCAAAAAAACAATGTAAGTGAGCTGTAGTTGATGTACAGCAAGGATTTTAGGTAACTTAAGTTACTAATAGTAGTAATTGAAATATTCATAAAATCTTCCCAAACATGAATAACAATCGAAGGAAACAATTTGAATCACCTCGACTTAAATAACATCCTCCGTAATAGGTTTTTCATTTAAACCTATCTGACGGTGGGGTTATCTATCCTGCTTATATCAATGAGTTTCCTTTATCAGCCTTATAGTACACAACCTTAACATGCAACAAATGATAAATTCCCTTCTTTTTAGGGATGGGCACACTCCTTATTACATATGAAATATCATAAGCTAAACGAAAATTGGATTGCTGTTTTCCTACCGCGCTAGAGGTGGTGGAAGAAGACATGATATATTTTTTGATTAACTTACCTGTTGTGCCAACCTCCTTAAAATTATTAACCATCCAGCAGTATGCGTAGAACACTTCCTCCAAGGCCCTTGGGAATGGTGCTTGAGGGGCTAGGCTATAATCTATTGACAGTATTGGCATATTCAACTTTGTGGCCCACTCCCGTAGATAAGTTTCATGTGACTTGGAACTCTGTGCCACAAAACCCCCACCGTGGCAGTGGAAAAGTATGCCATCTGCTGGTGGAAGGGATGATGAACCTTCGCCAGTCTAAAAGCATACAGGAACCAAATTAAAGAAGACTGGATAAATTACTTTATGGACAAATTTCCTACGAATAAATACCTAGATCACGGGTCAAATTATTTTGGGTACGGTTGACTGTTGTCGGAAGTCATATTTTTACTTTTGCTGTACAAATAATATGTAAGATGGTGTAACGAAAAGCTTTTCTCTTGGCATTAAAAATAACACGTTATTCGTGTCATCATCTCTCTTCATTGTACTTATGATCGGAAAATAACCCTAATAAAAAAGGATGTTAGCACTTTTTTTTTAATTAGCTGCGCCCCGCGGTATTATCCCAGAATAAACACAATTAATTTTATTTTTTCTAAAGTAAAAGTAGCCTAAGTTACTTATTACATCAGCTATCTGTCAGTGAAAGAGAGACAGATACATAAATAGACAAAATTATTTTGGTAATATGTACTGTTAGGGAGCTCTAACGCCAGCAAAGAAAAAAACAACACGTACCACAAATTCACGTCTTATATTGATTTACATAACCAAAATTTAAATTAATCTAATCTAAGTAATTGTTTATTACTCGAGAAACAAAGTAACAATCACTAAGTTAGGTTTAACACAACAGTAAATAGTAAAGGTAAAGAAAAAGAGAATATAAGTCTAACAGCCCTTGAACAATGTTGCCGCTCCGAGTGAGCCGGCCGAATGAAAGGATGAGGGGTGCGAGGTGCGGGGTGCGGAGTGCGAGGTGCGGGCGCGCCGTTTTATTCAAAATGTTATGCTGGTCTTTCCTAATAGTACCGTATGTACATTCATATGCATGTAGAAAGCGGTTATTTTAATATTACAAACAAACACTCCATTTTTTTTATTTCTATAAATTCCTTTCACTCTCGAAGAAAGTTTGACCCTAGTTTATTTTTAGAGCATGGGAAAACAAGGTATAGACATAGTAAAATTTCTCAAATTTAATGACGATATAAGTAAGAATTTAATAGTATTGTACTTACCATCCCAGCTCTTTTATTGACGCTTATCAGTCTGACGTTAAGGCCCTGTAAGCCAATGTGGACGGTAGGGGGTAGCACGGTGGTTTCGTTGCCCTCCAACGTCACCACCGTCAGAGGCTCTGGAGGGATCGTTATCAACTTATTTACAGCAACCGCAGACGACATTAGACTTGGTACTCTCTTCATTATTTCTATAAGAAAATAACTCTGCTTTGCTTTAAAATAAAAAATAAGTTTTTAATTCTAGTCGTATTCATTATGTGTACAAATACTTAGCTGCGTCATTTATGAACTGATTTTTTAAGTTCGTTGAAAGAGTTTACTTTCAAGGAAGTCCTATATTATCCTACCTATTAACTATTAACCGCGGACGAGTTTTCCCGACGGAAAATAAGTTCTCACTTTACATCTGTACACACGGTTGTAATATGGTTACTTAGCAACGGTGACTATGATAAATAATTACTGACAGATAGACAAACCTAGTAATTTCAATGCTCCCTATCTGGATTAAAATGGAATTACGACTATAGAGCGACCACTAGTATATAATTAATAAGTCATAGTCTTTCTTACCACTCTCGGCAAGAAACCAGAACGCCTTGCAGAATTCCACGCTAGCCGACTGAGATATATTGACTATCCTACGTGCTCTCATCTCAGGGTCGATGAGATACTGTCCACCCGTCCACACTGAGCTGATGAGGTTCCCATGGCTGTAGTATGCCTCTGAGAAGCCGGCCATACAAATAGAGATGCCCTTCAATATGCCTCTCATCGATGGAGTGAACTGAAATAGAAATTCAGTCAAAGGTAAATAATACTAACCACCTTTTATGTGGATGGACCTGATAAGGGAAAGGGTGTGCGCTTTTGAACAGAAGCTCAGGTCTGAGTTAGATGAAATGCGTGACTCCCCTGAAGGCCCGACCACGAGCTGCCGTATCCTATCACATCAGTAACGGTGTGCTTACGTGCAATGCGGACGCACATTTACAAGGAAGAGTGGCTATGCAAGCCACATGAGGGCACACATCAGAGCTGCGTGACCTAGCTCATGACTTGGCAGTCCTGAAGCGTCGCCGTAGCCGAAGCCAGGACGTAATCACCATCATCATCATGAATATGATCCATATTATCCACTGTTGGTTAGAAGCTTCTCCCCTATATGTATCGACCCTACCACTAGAAAAGAAGCTGTTTGACTTTTACGGCTATCATTTTTACTGCAGAATTAAACTAGCAATGTTAACCGCTTTAATAGCTATCTGGTGGTCGCAAATTCAATGTATTGCCGTTTTTCAGTTTTTGGATTGACATATGGCATTTGAAAAGCTTTTCCTGTAACCTTTTCAACATGCGTTAAAAATGAGTTAATTTCTTACATATTTCTATTTTTACATAAATTGCAATTTTCACCTGGAAACCAAGACACCTGCCGTAAAAACAATACTGATTGATAGTGTCCGCCTGGGAGAACAATTCCTCTGGTGAATGATGCTCCGTTGGGAACAGATCACCTGGTGGTGCCCATGTTAATAATGTTTGTAGATGATGCAGACATGTCCCTAGAGACGCCAGTAGCTGTCCGCATGACTCGATCTCTCTGAAAAATTATTCTATGTTATATTATAATACATACAGGCTATTAGAAGACCGCTTCCGAAAACGTTTTTAACCTTTGATGATGGGACGGAAAAAAAATTATCTCGATTAAAAATATGTATATTTTTAAAACATTTTAGCTATACTGCAGTAGCTGTAGGCACTGATACGAATTCTTGCCGCTTCTCTCATAGCGGTATCGATACCTAATATTCTGTTCTCCTTCTTCTTTGTCGTTCCCTCATTTCTGAGGATCGTGGTCACTAGAGCCCCTCAAATGAACAATCTGCCTCCATTGGTTTCGGTCTGAGGCAGCCCTCAACAGCTGGTAGAGATTAGGAGAGGAAATGGCACCTTTTACTTGGTCAGACCATCGTGTTGCCGACTGGCCTCTTGTTCTCTTGCCTTCTGTATTGCCAACCATGACCAGCTTTTCAAGGTTGCCATCCCCTCTACGCATTATATGCCCGAAATATGACAGTACGCGCTGTAGACACGTAGTGGACAATCTGGTCTTTATGGCGAGTTGGGAGAGAATAGATACATTTGTGCGCTTGGCAGTCCACGGTATTCGTATACATTCGCCTCCAGCACCACATCTCGAATGCATCTATTCTCTGTCTTTCTCTTGCTCGAATTGTCCACGTCTCGACTCCATACAGAAAGATTGGGAATATTCATGCTCGCTAATTAATATCCTGTATATGTATATAATTTGATGAAAACTAGAAGAGGATAATTGAAGTCCACAAGTTATTGTCATCAGAATGGAATTACTTCATCAAGCTATAAATGGGCAATAGATTTTGGACAGATAGTAACAATAGATTCCGACGTAGAATCATTACTGACTTTACTGCATGAAAAATGTTTATATAAATCGAACGCAAGGATAATATTGGAGTTGATTAAATTAACATAAATCTCTTCTTCTGCGCCAATCGCTTTCACAAAAAGCCGTTAAAGTAACGCTTGTAAATCGCCAGTATGATAGAGCCCTTATGCTTAGAGTATTTGCCTTTGGCAGATCAATTGGCAAACGCGGTTCGACGGATTCAGCATTTTAGGTTAAGTACATTAGTGATCGCTATTCTACTATCTGTTGGCTGCCAACATTTTCAGGCGTTCAAAAATTTCCAATATTGCATCATTATTGAAACTCATGGCTTATTTAAATTCATTGGACTTTATTTCAGAATGGAATTTATATTTGGCAAGTTTATTTGGACCGACAAATTAAAATAGTGTCACGATTGTAATTTTTTGTGAAATTTTTGAATGAACTAATTGATATCGGTGGCTTGTTGTTTCCAATATTTTCAATATTTCATTATATAATTTAAACTTTATACGTTTAATTGTCATATTATTTATTTTAGTTTATTTTTGACTCAATAATATACTTATTTATGAAATTTTCTCATCTATTATTTTATTGTAAAAAAATTATTTTAATCTCATAACTGTTTTATTTATGTATCATATTTATTATACTCCTATTGTCTGTATAAATTCCATTTAAAGTAGTATTGCGCGCGCACGTCTTTAGGTAGTCCCGGGCACCGCTGAAAATCAGCGCTGTCGCATCCTTGCGACGGCATGTGCTGAGACGGTGTCCGATATTGGCATCATATGTTTTGTATTATTTGTCCGTGTAACTTTAACTGTGTTTTGTCTATTTTTCATTATTTTTTAATGTGTGTTATATTCTGTCTGTGATGTGTTTTTGTATTGTGATGCCAATAAATAAATGTCTATGTCTAATTATGTTTCATCTTATCAATTGAAATACATCTTATAATAAACGGGAACAGAAAGAGAGTGGACTAGCTAGCGACTAAACGTTTTTACGGTCGGCGAACCGAATCCCGGCCGGCTTTTTCAATTTCTTATGTACAAAAAAATCAAGACAAGCAAATTTGTTATCTCTGTCTACCCCGATAGGATTAGAAAAGGATAAAAGGGTTTATTTTATACAATTACTATTAATTAAAGAGAATAAGGGACAAAAGAAGCAGTTGCACCGAAATATATCTCACGGGTTCATCACGAGATATCTAATATTATGCACCCTAATGACTTCAAATTTACCAGTCCCTATTTCACGATGTAGATAATAAGAGGCTATTGCGAAAATCTTAGTCAAAATTAGTTTCTCATCTACCATCTATATTATTATGTATTACTAGCTGCGCCCCGCGGTGTTACCCGCGATTAGATGCTATTTATTTAAATCTAAAATGAAAGTAGCCTAAGTTACTCCTTATAACATCAGTTATCTGCCAGTGTATCCCGTCAAAATTGATTTAGCCGTTCCAGAAATTAGCCGGAACAGGCAGACAGACCAAAATTGTGAAAGTTATTTTGTTATATGTACTGTATGTACATCTATATGAATATAGTAAAAATCAGTTATATATATTACAAAATATAAATTTAATTTATGTAAGATTTTCAGTGTCTGAGCCACATACCATATCAGAGCTACCCGTGCGAAGCCGGGGCGAGTCCTTAGTGTTGTATATACATAGTTCATAACTTCAAGAGTGTGGTGCGATTACTTTTAAAAAGAAAGCTAGTAATATTCCTTTTTTTTTTCCAGAAATATTACTAACAATCTTGTTAACCATTCCAACTAAGCTTAAGCTTGTGCTAGGACATGGTTCAATAGTCCAATGGTGGTCGAACACGACCTTACGATTCGCAAGCCGTACCCTAAACCATTAGGCTATTGACGCTTCGTAGTATTACTCAGACCTCGTTGATTGTCGTGACTATATATATTTTAACTTATAAATAAAATAAATGATCATATTGTCCACGTATTCTTATTGTAAACTTCCGTGTAGTGTGGTACGTTTGAGTTAAAGTTAAAGTTACAGCCTTTATATATATAATATATATGTCCCACTGCTGGGCAGAGGCCTTCTCTGTAAAGAGAGTATAAGGGCATAGTCTGCCACGCGGCCCTAATGCGGATTGGCAGACTTCACATGTCGTAGAAAAATTTTCTAAGACATGTAGGTTTCCTCACGATGTTTTCCTTCACCGCCGAGCGCGTGGTTAATCAGCACATAAAATTGCAACAGCAAATTTATTGGTGCCGGCACCGGGGATCGAACTCGGGTTGCTAGCGTACTATGCAACTTGAGCCAACCGCCCGGACACTGAGCTACCACGGCTCATACGTTTGAGTACTAATATGTAAATGATCGCTAATGCAAAGGTCGCTTTGAATACAATTAATAAGTATAATAAACCAAATTAAATATAGAAAGTTCGATTTAAAAACGATTAAATAATCAGTAGTGAGATACACAAAATATATTAGAGTTGAAATGAAATTAATTCATCGGAATTGAAAATACTAACGCATACAATTGTAGTACAGTTATTTATAGCAGTCTAAGAATCCAGACATATTAGCGAATGTTAGTATTAAAATGTGTTATCGCAGTGATTCTCAACCTTTTTTTTTGTTGCGGCACATATTTAACGATTTCAAAATTTGGCGGCACACAAAGAAAAAGTCAAAAATGTTAAATGTTCGAAATAATAATATATATTCATGTTAAAAATATTTTTCTTTTTAAATGATATAATTTAATAATATTAACATTATTATATATTTGCAAAATTTGGCGGCACACAAAAGTGCCGCGGCAAAGTGGTTGAGAATCTGTTATCGTAATTATGTTGACGCGGCTGTTATATAATAAACGGATTCCTTTGTATAGAATTTATCTCGGCTTAATTTAGTATCTAATTATAGAAAAATGGGCAACCGAGTTCACGGCTCATCCGATCTTAAGGAATCACCGTTGCCCATGACCATTCATTTTTTTTATTACGAACTACACAGATTGGCCAGAGAAGCTGGCCTTGACTGCTTCATCGGATTGAGGGGTGGCATAGCTCTTAGGTCGCTTAGAGGTTCAGCCTCTATCGCTAGTAACTCGACACAAAGATCCCCCCGATGAGGGGTAACCTCGGCTTGGACGGTTACTATGTTACGCGTAAGGAATCCGATCCGAGGGCGAATAATATATTGTTGAAAAAATTATTATATTAATATATTAAATTTGTTTTTCATCATTTTAAATGTTTCAATTCGATTGAAATGTAATTCCATTGTGTTTATCCATTTCAACACTTGGTAAATGAATTCTAAGTAAAAATATTCCGACGTGGAAAAAGGACGATTCTGTAGTCTGAATAAATAATTAGTAGTAAATAATTTAATAAATGAAAAATATACGTCAATCTATAAATATTTAAACAGGTAGTGATAGAATGGAGGTCGCAGTAAAGTCATTTTAACAATACGATTATCACTTAATTCGAGTTTAAAAAAAAACGTTTCAACAAACGAAATTCCAATGATTTTGGCGTCAGTTCAATTTTATCCGGTTTCACTACAGTATTCAAGATTCAGGCTGACTTGTTTCTATACGCCAGTAAAAATTTACACCACAAATAAATTATTAACACTTTTTTAAGTTTTTTATCCTAAACACAAATGATGATATCGAAAAACAATGAAAAAGCGAACGTGAATTTATATGTATGTAAAAAATTTGCAGGGGTTCAGACCGTGCATATTGGTTTATAGTTATCGACGCATGTTTGATTGAACTAATCTTTCTTTTTTAAAATATTTAAGCGTCAATACATTAGGGTGTGGCCTGCGAAACGGCGAGTTATAACGGCCTCTTCGAGTGCGAGGCTGATACAACTCGCCCGTAAAAAGGATGGATGGTAAAGCCATAGTTGGTTGATGGATTTTAAGACCGTTGGTACTTTAAGCACAAGACAGATAACCTAACAGGCTGACAACTGTTCAGTAGCTAATACACCAGCATTTTTTATACTTTCTAAGCAATTACTGGAATACAATGCCACCTGATGTTAAGTGGAAATGCAGTCCTGGATGGTAAGGCGTACTAGTTTAGTAAATGCCTATTCACTCTTGAAAATAACCACATTGTAATCGGAAGGAAAGACAGAAGGAGTGGCAAACTATTCCACTCCCTTGCTGTACGAACAATGAAAGACGAAGCAAAGCGCTTCGGTCGGGCTTTAGGAATGATATGTTTCACAGGCATTTAGTGCCTTATAATAAAACAATAGTCTGAACAGTCATGCTAAATACAAATTGTATGTTATCGCTAATTATTCACACTTATAGCGGTCGGTAACTTGATATAAACAAGTATTTAACCAATACCTAAGAGCTGTGCCACCTCTCAAGCCAGTGAAACAGTTGCGGCCAGCTTCTCTGGCCGACTTGTGTAGGTTCGTCAAAAAAATAACAATAATATTGATGGTGAAAATCGTATGTGTTAATTCCGAAATTGGTACAAAAATGGCGGCGCTATTAGTGTACAAACATAAAAAAAGCTCCTCCTTTTTTTTGAAGACAGTTAAAAAAAACTTACTTCACAAAATATCCCTTTCGAAAAAGTAATGCATCCCTCCCTGAGCCAACTTGTCTACTAAGCTTCAGTCCATGTAGTACACAAGAGTCCACAACCGATACAAAGCTACGGTATCCATTGCCTGGGGATTTTGCATCAAAGTCGTAATTTGGTGCAACCTGAAAAAAAATTATAAATTCTAGCTATCATACCTTCGTAACAGGCCTTAAGTTTTCTAGTGTGAAAGTAATCTCAGTTTGACTTTGCATACAGAAAACTAATAAGGCTGAAATTTTAAATATATTTATACCATTATAGTTAGTAAATGTAACCCCACCAATTATTCTCAAATTAAGGGGTTTTCATAGTAATAAATACACAAAATGATTGCTTGTTTTATGGGATTAAATTGGACTAGATACAGTTAATTTTTTTCAGTTGTTTTCAGTTAAGCTTTTTCTCACAGGAGATTCTCTCTGCCAGTGCTTTGTCGATTTGTAATAAAAAAAATACATATAAATAAATAACCTCTGTGATTTCATTTATTTACCACCCATAAATCTTAGCATAACATTATATATGTCTATTACTACATTAAAGTGGACATTGGCCTGGATATGATTAAAATTACAACTACAGAATACATTTAGAGTAAGTCCAGAAAGTGGAGATGTAAAACAGACCATGGGTCTATTTTCCATCATTTACTTTGACTAGATCATAAACTCAAAATGATTAGCTGCTACATTAACTGCTTATATATAAATATCTGATACTTAATGTAATATTTTTTTCAACTGTTAAAAAAAAAGGGGAGGTTCTCAATTTGCTTTTGACTAGGTAGACTGAAATTCATGATTCTTTTTTTATTTGAAAGCTAGTGATTTTCATGCGGTCCCATTTATGTTTGGTCCAATTATGACAATGGCATCGACAGGAAAACCATATAAGTATTAAATTTGCATTATGTATGTGTGCAACAAATGGATGAATTACTCAATATCACACCAACCAATTTCAAGACTCCATTTTTATTAAAAAGGATGTATGTGAAAAGTAGTTTGATTAGGTTCTTATTAATTAAATTTCGTAATATTCCTACAATAATTCGGAAACATGTTTAAGCTTTGATTCAATTTGAACTGTGTTTTTGCTCATAAATTTACTTGAATTAAAATAAATTGTTTAATGCCCACAGAACATTTGAAATATAATTTGAGTTTCAACATGATAAATTACTTAAACTACTAACTGAAATTTAGTCAAGGTAATGTCACATTGTGTAAATCATGACTCAGTCATATTGAAAATAAGATACAAAGTTCACACAAGTTTATCACACATTACAAACATCTGTTGTTGTAAACATGTGGAAATGATATAAAGATGTTGTTACAAATGTTTACTTTTTTAAACTAAGTTTTAGACATACTACATTTTTGACATATAAAATTTGCCTATTGATTTTATTAAGTCTAGAAGATGGCATTGGGATATCCTATCAAAGTTATCAAGCAAAGTTTATAATATGCACATTATGCAATGAATAGATGAGTGTAATTATGGATAGCAGATGAAAATTATGGATGTTAATACATGATTTAATTATTTATCCAATCGATTGTCACTTACCTTTCTTACATGATCCACAAGTGGCCAAACCGTATCAATATGATCAATTAAAGTCATAAAACCTTGGTACAATCTTTGGCCATTTTCAGTATCATCTGGTTGAAAATACGTGGCGTTATTCTGACAAGAGTCTTTCAGGGCTTCGTACATAGCGTACGTTGGTGGAGCACCTTCTTGTGTCTCTTCGCAGCATAGCGAAGCTTTTGCGGGTGAATCAGGGAAAGACATAATCTTTTTAAAGTTCCTTCCAGCAATCAATAATCCGCGTGCAAAGATTTTAATCCGCATCTTTAAAAACCACAAATAATTATGTTAAACAAATATTAATTAAACTTAAACGAAAAATCACGTTAAATGTATTTACAAAATATTCTTGAAGTAAATATCATTGTATCGCTCTTACAATACTTCAGTATAAGTAGACAGACTGGTCAAACATAAGCTGTAGCAAAGGACGAATAAATATTTCACGATATATTTTAAATACGAGCTCATGGATAAATTTGCGTTATTATCAAGTTTCACGTCGATTCTGTTGTGAAAAGCGAAAGAAATGTCAATTGATGGATTGTGAATGAAAATGAATGGCAAATCAATCATTTTGACAGTATTTGACAAATGATGTTTTTACTTCAAAACTTTTTTTTTTTTTTTTGTTTCATATTACTTTTATAATATTATTATATGTCATAATTTAAATCCTTCAAAAACTTGGTGTTGATTTCTTGTACATCTATACATAAGTAAAAATAAAAGCAAAGTAGTATTAAATAATTTAAATAAAGCAAAGCAAATTTTAAATTGCAGTCATGGTTCTCTTTGAGCTGTACTGCATGAAATTATTCTAATAGTTTTTAGAATAAATATAATATAATAAGATATTTGAACCAGTAAACGATGTGGAATCCAATCAAGTAACGACTATATTATACTTCTGATTTTAATTTTGCCACTGGAACGTTTTAGATCTTGTGTTGTTGCTAGAACCATGCACAGATACCTCTAGCGGCTTCTGTTGACAAAATGAACTGATATATAAATCTCCTTTGTGTCTCCTATGTTCTTTATGAATAATCGTGACAACTAAACATCTGTCAACTCTCACATGTAATGCTTATTTCTATAGCTAATTAAAGCCAAGTTTCCTAATTGGTTATTCGTTATTATGTATCAATTTAATTAGCTAAATATATAAATCATGTCGGACCCGAAGTACTCATTAGCAAAATATCTACGACCCGACAGATTCGAAGTTGAACCTAGTGATCCCGCAGCCGGAGAAAAGTGGTCGCATTGGCACTACACCTTTTTAAATTTTCTTGCTGAAGAAATTCCTATTGATGAAGCTACGGATTCAATAAAACTCAAAATATTGGCTAACCATTTGACTGCTAATATTTATGTTCATATCAAGCACTGTCAAACATATGAAGCCGCTGTGACTGTTTTAAATAAATATTACCTAAAACCTCAAAATGAAATATTAAATCGTCATGTCCTCGGAACACGAAAACAAGCACAAAATGAAACAATTCATGACTATTGCCGTGCATTACATCTTCTTGCACAAAGTTGCAACTTCAAGACTGTCTCAGCGGATGAGCATAAAACCAAGCAATACGAAGTGCTTTTATTGCCGGTATTCAATCACTGAGTATAAGAACACGACTCTTAGAAAATTTATCGCAGACGCTAGAAGAAGTTTTAATCAGGCTGTTATTTTGGAAACGGCCGAAAAAGATTCCGCTACGATGAGCCTTAGTATCCCGAGTACTTTAACTGCTGTACAAGAAAAATCGACTAAGTTGAACGTAACAAGTCCTCAAAATGCCGCTTTTCCTGTCCCTCATCACAACAATCGGCAAGGCGTTGCTTTTCTGCGGTGGTAAAGTGCATCAAAGAATCAAGTGTCCTGCCTTCCACGCCTACTGCCAACTATGTTCGAAAAGGGCCACTTTGCTACAGTATGCCGGTCTCGTAATAACCCTTCTACAAGCAACGCTATCCCAAGCCCTGCTGCTCCTTTTGAATACCCATCACTTTCAATTTCTCACGAAGCTGTCAGCACCATTTACTCTGCCGCGTCACCCTCGAGTTTAGGAAAGCAACGGTCGCCATCACTATCAACCATACCCGTGCGGATGCGTTGATTGATACTGGTAGCTCATTGAGCTTCATCGATAGTAACATTGCACAGATAATGAAACTAGAACTGCGGCCCTGTAAACAAACCATTAATCTGGCTTCACTTAATCATCAATCAGATGTTAACGGTGTCTGTTTTGCAACGCTCGAAATTAACAACCATGTCTATAAACAACGTCCCTACTTGTAATTGACAATTTGTGTGCGGATGTCATCATCGGTCACGACATACTGAAGGACCATTCTAAACTTGAATTCCAATTTGGAGGAACCAGGGATCCCCTACATGTATGTGTAATGGAAGCCTCAGTCCCTCAGCATCAGTCTTCACTCACTTATCTGCTGACATTACTCCTATCGCTGTCAAATCTAGACGTCACAATAACGACGAAGAAAAATTTATTGAAGCCGAAATATCGAAACTATTAAACGATGGGATTATTGAACCGAGCGTATCTCCTTGGCGCGCTCAGGTACTTGTAGCTGGTGGAGGCGCTCATCGCAAGAGGTTGGTTGTCGACTACTCTAGAACCATCAACAAGTTTACTTATTTGGATGCATACCCGCTGCCTAATATAGACATTTTAGTCTCTAAAGTAGCAAAATTTAATCACTTTAGCCAGATCGACCTCAAAAGTGCTTATCACCAAGTAGCTATTTTAGAAAAGGAAAAAAATTCACAGCGTTCGAAGCCTGCGGCAAATTATGGCAGTTCAAACGAATTCCTTTTGGGGTCACCAATGGAGTTGCTGCTTTTCAACGCACTCTCGAATACATTATCGACAAGGAACGGTTATCAGGAACATTTTCATACCTGGACGATGTGACAGTCTGTGGTAAAATAAAGAGGACCACGACAAAACCTACAGAAATTTATGACCGCTGCGAAGAAATACAGCCTGACATTGAACGAACAAAATGTAACTTCGACAAAACTCTATTAGTCTTCTTGGTTACACTGTGAAAAACAACACAATAGAACCTGACAAAACCGCCTGGAACCACTTACAAGACTACCACTACCACGCAATGTAGCGGAAATGAAACGAACCCTTGGCCTGTTGCTCACTACGCCAAATGGGTTCACAAGTTCTCTGAAAAATTCAACCCTTATCAATAACAATCATTTCCCATTAAACGAAAACCAGCGACGCTGTTTTCAGCTCTTGAAATCGGATATAGAAAATGCGGCATTGGTTGCTATTGACGACAAGGAGACTCTAACAGTAGAGACTGATGCATCGGAGTTTGCTATAGCAGCAACACTTTCCCAGAAGGGCGCCCCGTTGCATTCTTTTCTAGAACTCTATCGGACAGTGAACGCAAGCATGCTTCCGTCGAAAAGAAGCCTGCGCTATCGTCGAGAGCATCAGGAAATGGCGTCACTATCTTATACACAGACACTTTCTTCTAATCACTGACCAGAAATCCGTCAGTTACATCTTTAATCAAAATCACACAAGCAAAATCAAAATGATAAAATAGAAAGATGGAGGTTAGAGCTGTCATGCTACAAGTATGACATTATATATAGACCAGGAGCTGAAAATGTTGCTGCTGACGCTCTCTCCCGAGTTTGCGCACTTATGAACAACAACAAATTATACGAGTTGCACGACGCACTTTCGCATCCTGGTATCACCCGAATGTATCATTGGATTAGATTAAAGAATCTTCCCTATTCTATAAATGATGTCAAACAGATGACGGTTTCTTGTCGTGTTTGTGCAGAGATTAAACCTCGTTTTGCTAAAGCAAATGGTACGCTAATCAAGGCTATGTCACCTTTCGAGAGACTAAACATAGACTTCAAAGGACCTTTGCCGTCAAACACAAATAACAAATATATTCTTACGATAATTGACGAATTCTCACGTTATCCTTTCGCATATCCATGTCCTGACACGAAGTCTACCACAGTAATCAAGTGTTTAAGAGATCTTTTTGAATACAGTCAGCCACTATATATACATAGCGACAGAGGTTCTTCGTTCATGTCCGAAGAATTACAAACGTTTTGAAAAATTGTAACATCGCCACTTCACGTACGACCCTTACAATCCACAGGGCAACGGTCAAGTCGAAAAGCTAAATGGTACTCTCTGGCGAACATTACAGCTGTCTCTGCGGTCTAAGAATTTATCCATTGAGAACTGGGAACAAGTCTTAAAATCCTCTCTTCACTGTGTGCGTTCTCTTCTCTGCACTTCAATAAATGCAACTCCTCACGAGAGGTTATTTAACTTTCCCAGAAGGACACCTGTCGGCGAGTCGCTACCATCTTGGCTGGTGCCAGGCCCTATATTATTAAAAGATTTGTTCGATCGAAAACGGACCCTTACGTTGAGGAAGTAGAGCTTCTACAAAGTAACCCCAGCTACTCGTATGTTCGAAGACGTAACGGCCAGGAGTCCACTGTGTCCAACAGACATTTAGCGCCACTTCCTTCATCGTCAAACGGTGGAGATTCTACGCTCGAAAACGGAGTTATTGACAAAAATCTCCAAAACCCAGTATTGGAAGAGCAATCTGATACTATGCATGAGGAAGAGGTTAACAGAACTCCCTCGCAAAACATGGTACCTACCGAAGTTCTTCGGAGATCTACAAGAACAAGGAGGCTACCACAACGTCTCAACGATTACATCCTTGGTGAAGAAACCATAGAGGGGAGAATGATATATAAATCTCCTTTGTGTCTCCTATGTTCTTTATGAATAATCGTGACAACTAAACATCTGTCAACTCTCATATGTAATGCTTATTTCTTTAGCTAATTAAAGCCAAGTTTCCTAATTGGTTATTCGTTATTATGTATCATGAACTTTGACAGATCGCAAAATTTGAAAGGATTTTACCAACTTTTATTGATTTTTCTATAGACGATTTTGTCTTGTTGTTATTAATGTAACTACTTTGATTTAATATCTAATGCAATGGAAGTTAATGAAGTTGCACTTCCTTACTTCCAAGAAAATATAAGCTATAATGTCTGCGAAATAATTAATATTAGTTCCAACGAAAATTATCAATATGCATATCCAACGTTGTTCAATAGCAAAACATTGCTGGAACTCTGTTGTACTTCCTTTTCAAAATCACTTCAAGATAACGATGAGGTACAGCGGTACTTACGTGGGTGTAAGTGGTCGCCGGATGGTACTTGCTGTCTCTCCGTTGTTAATAATGATGGAGTGCATTTAACGGAGCTTCCAAAAGATCTTTATTCAGGTTCAGTGAATTCTAAGCGTATGATAGACATTCTAGATTCAGTTATTCACGTGAAAGAATGTGGACTTATATACGACTTTTGTTGGTACCCTGGAATGGACAGTACCATTCCAGAATCATGTTGGTGAGTTTTAAAAAAATTGATAAAGTAGTAGATCAACTGAATTATTTGTTATCGATGTAAATACATTACAATATAATTTAATTGCCACCGTCCACGATCCTCAGCCAGGATTATTGATCTATCTTGTCTAAGACATTTAGGTTTTGCTGTTCAAAGATTGGATTCAATCTTCAAAACGACAAACTGAGCATGGCCCTTTCCGTAGCTTAATGCATTAAATTAGATTTTTCTTTATATAACTATAATACTTTTATATTATGTACATCCACAACATCAACAGGTGAATAGTAAATTACAAATTTATTTTCTTCACTCATTCTTACTTTTTATTTATTGGAATATGTGAAGATATTAAGCAAGTTAATTACCTTCACAGTAGAATGTTTGTGTGTATTTCCTAACTCAACTATATTCCACATATTGATTTGCCGGTGCATATAGATTCCATTTAGGTAGCTTGATTCTGGTAATGGAATAATCTTGATCAGTTAGAAGACAATGGTATTTTGATAACATACTTACAATGTTAAGTTTGTTGTCATTATTGTTTCTTTATTTTTGTTTAGAATAGAATAAACATTTATTTCACACAAGAACACAGAAACAACAGGTAAAACAAGACAAAAAACGACATAAACGTAATAAAAGTAATTAAAATTGTGAAAATTTGAAAAAAAATAATGTAATAGAAATCTGTGCCGAAAAGGGGTTGGCACAGCATGTGCTGTGCTCACACATGTAGCACAGCAGTGATTTTCCGCCGAAAAAACATTTAATGAATTCATCGGATCTGAACCACACATTTTCACTTATAGCCTTTATAAGAATACCCTATACTGCTCTATAACTGTATAGATCATGTGTAATTTTTTCAATTTGTAAAGGTTTTCTGTTCTTTTACAGTTGGCTTACGACGAGACAAAATGCTCCAATTCAAATGTGGGATGCTTTCAATGGCTCTTTAAGATGCTCCTACAGAGGGTTTAATTCAGTGGATGAAATGGAACCAGCTATATCAATAGCATTTAATTATGATGGAAGTAGAATCATAGCTGGGTACAAAAAGGTTCTAAGGACATTTAATGTGCAGAGGTAGACATTAGACTCATGAAATTGTAATTGTTCGTGATTCTATCCAATTATATTTTTGAGATAAAGACAGCATCTGTTGAAAGAGTAAAAGAAAGTACTATCCCAATGTAAAGAAAATGGCACAGGTCATCATGAAAACTGAAACTATTATGGTTATTATAGGAATTGTTTGCTTGAATTTTGACTGCTCACATTAAACCAAATTGGAAAATTGTTTTAAGTTTAGAGATTGTTCCACTGAAATATAACTAACAATCTACATTTATGATAACCTGAAAATCTGTGCATATAGTAAATATATTTTTATTTATGTACATTATTTTCTATGCTTGTTCTTGTACTTTGGAAAATAATCTATGTATAATTTTTACAGACCCGGAAGAGACTTTGCTGAGCATAAAATAAATGCACCTGCATCATGTCTTGCTACAACTAGCAATCTTTTGGCCGTTGGCTCTTGGAATAGCACAATTAGCCTCTTCAATGAAAATGAGATGGGCTGTTATAAAAGCATAGGCAAAATGCATGGACATTCAGGTGATTCATGTGTTACGTTCTCACCTACACTACTATTTTAATATTAGTTTATATTTATACTATTATATATTATCTAAATAAATATATATATATATATATAAATTTTATCTTTAAGCTTTCTCTTCCTTGCTATTGGTTTCACATGGGTTTCTTTCCACTTCACTCTGTCTCCCACCTTGTCTTGGGTTTTCCTGTGGATGTTCATCCGTGAGGGAAAGCTGTAGTGCCAGGTCACCTATGTAGTCAAGAGGCCTCCTCTTAACATACCCATACCATCACAGCTTACTCTCCTGCATCTTGTCACCTATGTCACATACACTCCGTCAAGTTTCCTTGCACATTTGCGAGGTAGGTTACTTGTTGCGTATTTTATCGAGCCTGGTTACGAAATACATCAATCTCAGCAATTTAATTCAGCAGCTTGGATAGTATGCGCATTCTTCTGAGTCAAGGCCCGTGTTTCACTGCCTTACGTAAGGACTGGTCGTATTTTTATAAATTAGACCTATCAGTCTGACTGGCATCCTTTTATCACAGGTATCACCAGTTTCTTCTTGAGTATGGTACGTTAAATGTAATAAAATGGGTCTTTGCAACACTTGCAACACACAAATATTAAAACTTATTTTTACATACATTTAACATTATTATAAACTCATTTCCAAATCAAAGTCAAATTACAGCATTTCTGCTAAAAGAGAAGCTTTATAATGTCAAAAAAGTCAGTGATAGCCTAGTGGACAAGCATACAACTTATGATATTATGTTTTCCACCTATTGGAACTTCTACATGCTTATTGGTCTTAGATACTTAATTTTATCTTACAATTGCTGTTGTAGACACTGTGCTTACCTTTGCTGCCAAAAAAATATCATAACAATAATTTCAGGAGGAGTCACACATATGAAGTTCACACCTGATGGAGTTAAATTGGTATCAGGTGGTCGTAAAGATCATAGGCTTCTTGTTTGGGACATAAGATACTACCGCAGGCCAATTAATATTTTAAGTAGAGATGTAGAAACCAACCAAAGAGTATACTTTGATATTTCACCTTGTGGTAAATATTTGGTCTCTGGGAGCACCACTGGCATGGTGAAGGTGTGGGATATTAATAAAATTAATTGGCAATCAAACATAAATGTTTTAGATGTGGGTAAAGATAATGTCTCATACACAGTAAGTACAATGTTTTTTTATTGCTTATGACTGCTATTAGATGGACGGCTTTTACAAATCACAAAATTGAAAGGTGAATGTGCACTCAAGGAAAACTGTTATAGGAACAAAGCAATGAATTTGCGAACTAGTCTCAGCTTGAACTATGATAACTGGCCATGTTAAGGTTGGATGTTTGAACTAGACAAGATTTAAAAAAAAATCTAATGCACATATGTACATATATAATAAAGCAATTGCATATTTTGTAGCATTATTGATAGTTATCATTAAATGGAGAGAGAGAGGAGTATAATTTCAATATTAAAGAGAGTTAGCCAATTAATCAATGAAAGGCATTTAAACTGTATGTGTATTATTTCCTCATAATGTGATTATTTTTAATTATTATATTGATTACATTATATACCACTTATAAATTGTATATAACCCACATACAAAGATGCCTTCTTGTCTACGGATAGGTAGGTGTAGATGGGTTCCCTTATCATAAGTAAAATAGGATAGCTGACGATTTGATTATTACATACGCTTTTGTAAACACCAATCCACTCTTGGTTGTTGCTTCTTTGACCTACTGTTGTGATTGCTATTTCTGACGCTGCTATTTCAAAAAAAGTTTTTTTTTTATTTTTTTCCGTACATGAACTGTGTTTGATTTTTTAAGAGGTTTGGTTTCATTTAGGTCTCATATTAATTTTCTTGGTTACATTGATTTGTGAAGTCAATTTTGCTTTTACAAGTAAATATACTTGAAAGCAGCTATGCAATATCACAGTCTATTCTGACTTGTATTCTTTCGGTACTTAAACTGGAAATATATTCAACCCATAAAATGATATGTTTTGTTCTTCCAGTTTCCATTGCACAAAGACTGTTGCAACAGCATATCCATTCATCCTAACAGACCTATATTGACCACCGGCTCCGGCCAGTACCACTTTAAAGATCCCGTATCATTAATTGGCGACGAAGATGTGACAGATGCTGCAAAAGAAAGTAATGATCAAGTTGATCATGTCATTACTCACGGCACTGTTAGCAAAAGTATGAAATATTCAAGTGAGGGCGAGAATAGTTTAGTATTCTGGTGGACAGGACAGATGGACGACTTAGCATAAAGATACATAGTGTGTAAGAATAATGTGTAATTTTAATAAATGTCTCATGCTTACTTAATAGTTGGTATTTTAAGTCGCACATCAATCTCACATTGTAATGGCCAAAATTACATATGTAAATATTTATACAGTGCCCCAAGTTTGGCAATGACGATTCACTATGAAAGCAACTTCCATAGTCATTGTGCCAAAAACCGTAATGTAAAGTAACATTTTTTGATATGTCAGTTTTCCATCTAATTTTTGTTTATTTCATATTGATTCATTGATTAAAATGTATGTATAATAGATGTATGTTATATTTGGGTGTATTATGGAGATTAACATTGGCAGATTAGCAATGCAACATGAAGGAAATGTGCTATAAAATATGAATAAAAATATTCATTTGAGAACTTTTATTGAGTTAACTTCCTAACACACCCTAAGACTGCTTTTTGAATGAATGAATAAATTTTATTACACGACATTTAACATGTACATAACAAAAAAAAAGATTTTTCACATTGTTATATTACAATATCATGCATGTGCAAGTCAGTCATCGCTAAGAGCGATCTCTTCCAGGCGACCTTTGAATGTCTTTTTTTCTTTGTTTGGAGACTTTTGCCCGCTTACGTAACGTACCCTAACCTTTATACATGCTACAAATAGTATCACATGAAGTCATTAATGTTTATTAGAGTAACCAGCCTCCCTTTGTGATCGGGTCGAACAGCAACATTGAAAATGCACCCACATCCCACATGTTGGTCCCTCAGCTTAAGGCTATTCATCAATGTCTTTCTTTCCGCTTCATGTTTGGCACATTACTCCAATATGTGGTGAACATCTCTGTACATCTCACAATTCGGTGAGACAACTTTCCGCTTCCGATATACAAAAAGATTACAGGGGCAATGTCCCGACCTCAGTCTGTGCATCGTTGCAATATACTTTCTGCTGATTGTTTAATTCAGGAACAACATCTAAGGCTGACTTTGTATGATTTTATTCCATATACTACTTTGCTAACTTCATTCATAAAAATATTCTTTAAACTTTTGAAAACAATAAACCTAGAACCTCTGTATAAATTGGTATAATAAATTTCTCGTCTCATGTGATAGCCTATTTGTCGGATTTCTCGTTATAACCTATATGTGACGGAGCCCATATCAATTTCAAATTAGCATGACGCCTATCAAGCTCATGTACGAGTTTTAAAATTTCATAAGCTATATGAACACCTCTGCTTATTTTAATGACGTTTTATTTTAGTTGAATATAGAACAATATTATGATATATAAAAATATATATTGACTAGTATATAAACATGACGGAGCGTCCCCATCTGCGGCGTCATCGCTTATTAGATTTTAATAAATAATCATAGATTTTTGTCTATGGTTATGTCTGCGAGGTTATGGTACGACCTGATCCATGTCTGGTCAGTAGTACGGCTTCCACGCTTCAGTGAATGTGAAGTTTAAGTGACAATAAATAGGATTTATCGATAGAACGTGTGATACTGAGACACTGAACTGTGTTTGAGTAGTTAAAGTGGAGTGCCTCTGGGTTGATGGATCGATGGAGCCGTAATGCTGAACTGCAGGAGTGGCAGGTAAGTTATTATTGTCACTTTTATTTTGTCGTTAGTATTTGTCACCTTGTAACTCTAACAGAGCGATGGGAAAACTTATTGGCATACCGATCCCTAGCCTGCATAAAATAGAAGGGACAGTTATATTCTAATTCAGATGTATTTACTCTGGATAACCAGTATTAATAACTTTATTAATATCACAAAACAAACCAGTGGTTGTAAATATCGATGTACCAATATTCTATTCAACAAGCGGTAGTATTATAAATGATCAATCTACCGTCAGCTTAATCTATCTTTCTCACATACATGATCTACCCGCGAACAACATATTATTACTGAAAATACCTGAACGATCGATTATTGTAAAATCTAATATTTTGTAGTTTATATATAAGTTGATTATCGATAAAAGAATATTTTCTAAATATGAATCCAAGCTAAATCGATTTATCAACCCTTGAAACCTCTTGCATACTAAATTTCACATTTCAATATCATTGTAGGCATTTCCGTGATTCGAATTATAAATTTAGAAGATAGCGAGGATCACAAGGCAATAGACATTTTATTACACCAGCAAATAGTTATGTTGTATATTGTTTGCTTATCAAAGCGTTTCGCAAGTTAGTTCTGATGGAAAGGGGTTCAATAAAGCGAAGTTTCTTACATACTAAAGTGAGGTATGTGAACTAGGGATAGAAGCGATGGGAGAGATTGGTGTTTTTTTATTGTATTCTAAGTTTAACAAAACATTCACTTGCCAGTCCGATTCTGTCGAATAATGTCGTTGGTACAAATCCATAATTCAACGATTAACGTAAACTATCTCCTAGCACAAGCTTAAGCTTTTAACAAGTATAATAATAACATTTTGAATTTATAATTAATTAGTTAATAAGTAATTGGTTGCAACGCCCCTTGCATCCTGACTACTATAATGTAAAAACAATAATTAAGTTCGGTGATAAATGGACATAGATTGCTATTTTTGTTTACACCGCTAAAATTTTATTACACTTTAAAGCTTATAGTGATAAATTGCAGGATAATTTATTTACATTTTTATAGATATCTGCAATAGCGCAGAACATAGACATGAAAACCTTTTTATTTTAAATAACCTTAAAGAAAATTTTCATACATAAAGATTACGGATATATAAAAGAAACGTGTGCCGCCATTTGTAGCAAATTACCTGTCAAGATAAAACCCCTAAATGAAATGATATTGCCATTTAATAGGTGTGTAGGTATCGATACTTCATTATCTTTTTTTTTTAAATATATTATCCGCAATATCTTGAAACAATTTCAAATGAAGAATTATTGAAATATATTTATATATTACATTAAACCTTCTTGTGTCTTAACTGTTCCACGTTCGTTGTCAGTCAATCAAAGGTATTTTTTTATAAATCTAAGCAAGTCCTTCACAACAAACACTAGATGTTAAGTGGAAATGCAGTCTTTGTTGAAATAGTGCATTAATAAAACATCCACGTTGTATTTGGAGGGAAAGACTACCGCAGGAAAATTATTCCAAATATTTGTTGTATGAACAATGAAAAACAAAGTAAGGTTTTCGACATTTTAATTGTAATTAGTCAGTTGACATAGTGAAAAATGAGTCATAATTGCACGCCAGAGAATATAATCTCGAATTTTGCTAATAATATTATAAAACTTTACATTTTTAGGTTATATTTTAATCATTTATTTTTTACTATAAAATTAAAAGCTTCAATTATCCTATTAATATTTTAAAGTAGTTTTTTAATGAATTTAAAGGCACAACTACCATGTAGATTCACTGCCATAGTCTTATTATGTGAAATGTTTCATACGTATTTAGTTGGTTAGACAAATAAATAAATTTATACAAATATATTCATGAAAAACTTTCGTACAAATTAAATGTTGCCATAGTCGTAAAATTTTAGCAGCATTTCATAACCTTGACTAAGTTACTTGTCTCCAGCCAGTATTAGTTAACATACGTCTATATTCTCGTAATATCACCGATTCTGGATCGAATAAATGACTTTGTGAACTTGGAATATATTCATTTCGTTAACATTGTATGTAGTAAAAAAGTTTTCACTTGCGTTGCTGATTGTGATATCTTAAAAATATTATTATTAGTATTTATATATGTGACATTTTTTTATCTTATGTTATATATTTGTAGAAATAGAATATAGTATTAATCAGAGTGACTCGGATAAATAGGGCAGATTCCTTAATTATTAACATAAATACGATATGTTGAATAGAAAAGGTGTACCGATATTTGCAGCTGGTGATTCAATGGGATTGGCGTGCTCAACAGATTTTCCCATTACTTAGGCAAAGCTCCAGCGTTGGTATTTGTACTGAGACTAATATGTAACAGAGAATAATAATTAATTCCTTTGCACAAATTAATTATTCAAGGAGTCAAGGATAAGTCAGCAGCTGTTCTTAACTACGGTTGGTTAGCTTTAGGTCAATTTTTCACTCTTTTAGCGATTTTATATTTTAAAATTGACCTGCTCTTCACATGTATATTGTAATGCAATTGTAGTTTACTGCATAGTTTATATATATGTTCATTTGCGGTCATTGTATGCAAGGTCCAATGAGTCGTCGCTTCATCTAACACAGGATTGCTCCTGTACGTTTGGCGTGTTTGATATTCAATGAATTATTCGTGCTACTGCGCTAATTGTTCCTGGCTGGTATTTGAATTCCGAATTTCCTCTTCATCGGGTCATCTTTATTCTATAGCTGCTAGCTCGTATGCCCTTTCTTGCGTTATTTTTTTTATTAGACAAAGGCGAAAGTGAGCATGCGGCTCATCTGATCTCAAATGACCCCGAAACATAACACGTACTAAAGGGACTGTAGTTTCTGACTGTAGTTTTAGGGGGCACCGGTGCTTCCTCCTGAATATCCTTAGCAATGCACCGAGGATGACCTACAGCTGGAAGAAAGGGTTTACTGAGTAGAAATCTTACATCACCCATCTCCCCTCTGAAGGGAATCTTTTGAAGATTTTCCCCCTCGATAACAAAAACAAAAAGTACGTATTGTAAATAAACAGTTATATTATATATTTTCATACATCCACAACCGTGGAGGAGCTTTAGGTGTGTTGGTGACCCTTGAGAAAGGAGTCCGCTCGTTTCTTGAAGGTTCCCAAATTGTATAGGTTCGGAAAAAACCGCTGGTGACAGTTGGCTCCACAGATTGATAGTGCGTGATAAAAGGTACACGAAAACGCATCATCGTGAAGTGCCAACCATCAAAATGGTGGTGTGAAGTTGCCATTCTCTGAGATGTAAGTTAAAATATATACATATAAATATATTTCACTTAAAGATATAGAGAATAGGTTTCATTATATTTTCGAAGATTTCAATAGCCCAATCAAAATAAATTAAGGATATATCAGTGTATACCTAACGTTAATCCCTTTTACTTAAGTGTCCTCTACAGGGAAATCATGTTTATTAGCTTTTCAACGGTATAATTTAAAAAATATTATATGTTATGGATATGTTCATACAAATTTTATGTAATTAGGGAAGAGAAATTTGAATACGGAATTATAGATGCGAAGCTACTCTTGAAATTGGAGATGATTCATTTTGGCAGTGTATAATTATGTAAGCTAGTTTTGATTCATTATCGATGAATTAATTTCGACATCATCTTGATCGGTAGCATACCACAAATGTACTTTTTCACGTAATTTTTTATCACAAACTACCAAATTGTAGCATCAGTCGCCGGGTCTTCCCGGAAAAATACGATTTAGAGAAGGTCCGTAATAAAAAGACCCGTAAAGAAAATTTCTTGAGCCGCTTAAAGGTCGGTAAAACACACAACTCCTCTTCTGTTGTGAATATTTCTTGCCCAATTTACTAACGTCCTTTTCAATCACTTCAACCGAACGGGATGAACATCGTTGACTGGACGTTACGTACTGATAACAATCTTCGTTAGAAGTAATAAATTTATCGAACAAGAAACGGAACATCGGAGTTCAGATTTATTTGTTTCACCTGCCTTAAGTTTCCGTAAATAAATTGCTTTTGAATCGAAGTGGAACATTCCTGACATATAAATCGCTGACAAAAAGTAAAAAACATTGTTGTTTACGATTCTATTGCCATGACATGGTTGGTGAATAATTGTGTCAGAGCAGTAGTATTAATTGTCATTTCCATTAAAAAGAGAGTTCCAATCCAATCCAAATAGGTAGAGAATTTTTTATTTATATGTTTTTTTGCAATCCTCTCGATCGATCTAACAATTGAACGCGGATAGGCATTCGGCATATTTTTATAACTGGCTGAACTCGCAAGCTTCGCTGGACGTAGGACAATAAAAGTAGTCTAAGGTACTCAATATTACATCAGCTGTCTGCCAGTGAAAGTTCCATCAAAATCGGTCCAGTCTTTCCAGAGATTAACCGGAATAATAACACACAGATAAAATTGTAAAAAATACTCTGGTATACGTATCGTATATCATACATTCAAATGCATGTAGTAAAACACAAAAAGCATTTTAATATTTCAAACAGACACTCCAATTTTATTTATTCGTATAGATTAATAACCGACTTATTAAAAGTATTTTTGTGTACACAAATAATCTCAAAGACATTCAGGGATTGAGAGTGAGACGGTCTGGAGTCTCGAGAAGTACAATTAAAAGTCTAATTAAATTTTTACGATTCAATTTGAAGAATCTGGTAGAAGCAATTAAAAAGTTCACAGAGTGTACTTGATGGCTTGTCGGTCAGTACGATTTTATAGTATATAAAATTTTATAGACCACAAACTGAATCATTTTTACAACGATTAGATACACGTAGTACTACCAAATTTTCTTAATTGATTTTAACTATAAAAGCACACAATGCTTGCAACGCATTAAAAAGCTGAAAATTTGCCGGTTTTCGTATGTATCGTGTAAATAAAAAAATAACCAAATGTACTGTGTATTGGAGAAAAATTGCGTAATTATTTCCAGAATTGCATCATGCTATCGTAAAAATGAAATCAATATTTCCAATTTACTTTGGGGACTTGTTACACTGTGATTTATACTGTGTTATAAGACAATAACAGATAGATTCAAGGACTGTTCTTCTAAATAAATATATATAAAGTGATCTAATCACGATACCATATAGAAAGTCACGACCATCAGTTGCAGAAATCTTGAGAGAGGGTATTCTTGGGCACAGATGTGGTCTATTGGCATTAATAGCTTCGTAGATTCGCTTTAGTGTGTTGAAGCAACAGCTTAAAGATGTATGCTTATATTACATACCGAACGTGATAATTATAAGATTTTACCTACTACAAAAATATATGGCTTAAGCTGTAAAAAAAATCCAAATGAATATAAGAAATGGAATCAGTATCATAAAGAATTTAGTTATTTCTAATTATTTATTGTTATCTCTAGAAGTGCGACGAATTACAACCTTTCTGTGTTATGAGAACAAAATGTTGGCTAAGCCTAATTTTAATAAATAAAATAATTTGAAAACAAAGCGCCATCTGTGTCTGAAGTTTCCTGTTGAATTCAGAGAACATTTTTAATATAAAAGGCACGGGTCAGTAAGCAAATAAATTGAACGAAAGCTTTCCAAAATCCAATTACCTATACCAAAATTAACGATCGTTGACTTTTTCTTAATACTTTCACAAAATATTTATTTATTCCGATTCTATGACAAGTAAAATAACTAAGCTCTCACATTCTTTTAACCCTGTTTTAGCAGGGTCAGAAGCAGGCCGAATTTTACCCAGTTTTTTAGATGCCACTTTTCATTATTTAAAAACTTTTTCTTACCAATATCTCAATTTCATATATTTTTATTCGAGTTAATAGGTAGTAAGTAGTTCTTTGGTATATTTTTGGTACCCAAGCTTCAATGATAATAGAATTAAAATGGGACTACTTTGATAGTTTTTTTTATGAAGATTTAAGATGCAAATAGCTAACGAGCATACGGTTCACCTGATCTTAAGTGATCACTGTCGCCCATGAACATCCACAGCATCAGAGGACCTGCAAGTGCAAATAGGAGATGACTCGTTTCTTGAAGGTCCCCAAATCGCAAAGGTTCGGAAACACCGCTAGTAACAGTTGAATCCACAGGTTGACAGTGCGTGGAAGAAAGTTACGCGAAAAACGTATAGTCGTGGAACGCCAAAAAAGTATTCGTAATCAACCCCACTCACTTGTGTACTGTTATAACCCTTAACCATATGTATATATATCTTAATATTATACATTATATTCAAGGCAGTCTAATTCAGAACCTCGTGGAGTTCAGTTCTCTTTGAAATTCAAGAATTCGTGAGTCAGAGTTTTATTGTTACAAAATAAAGTGGCCACCTAGTAGTATTTTAAAAAGACATTCAGCGACTGTAGCCTAACAGTAAGAAGCTGGCTTTCTTATAATTTACAATCCAACGTTTAGATCAGTTTGTCACTCGCAGTTTCAAAGTTAAATTACGATAAGTTATATAAAACCTTAGCTACGATGTTGTCATTTGCTGAAACTTAATTGCGGTGAATTTTAATTAAAACACTTGTAGTCGCTCCAGCCACTTGGTGGGCAAACAAGAAGTGTTTAATTAAATTATGTACAGGAGAACATCGTAGCGTGTTTAAAAAGGGTTTTATAATTATTTACATAAATAAAAAAAATTGCTTTTTGAGATAGACAGAGTTAGCCATCGCCAAAATTATTCCAAGGTCATCAATGAGTTTCTAGGACATCTTTTACAAAAATGAATGAATACTGTAACAAAACTGTGGTAATGGAAATTATCTAGTTTAATAGTTTCCTATCTTTTTTCATTTTAAAGCATGCATTCATACTGGTACAAATAGCAGACACTGGTCAAAGCAGCATATTATATCATTACTTACGAAATTCCGGGTCTTAAAAAATTGTTAACATCTTTAACCGGCAGTAGTCTATATATATATAAAAAGAAAGTGTGTGGGTGTGGGGCTCCGAAACGGCTGGACCGATTTCTATGAAACTTTCAGTGAATCTTCAGATTGACCTGGCGATTAATTCTGTAAAGTTTGGTGATCATAGCACTCCCCTTTTTGAACTGTCAAATACAGCATTTAATTAGTATGATAGTAGATGATTTTCTATTGTTTTATAACCCAAATTTGTATGCACACATGCGTTGTGTACATACAAATTTGGGTCATCATTATGAACCATATTGAAGTACTATGGAGTAAATTGAAGTAAAAAAAACCTCTAAATGATAAGAATGATATTGTATTTACTGATATACAAATGGATATATATAATGATCTTCACCCGCTCGAGAAGAGAATGAATACGGTGACTACGCTAGTCCACTATAAAATTATGAACGCTTATGACATGGCATCTAACTTTAGGACAATAAACTAGTTACGATATGTATGCAATGTTGCAATGGTTTTAATCCGATCATCGCCGGAAGGTTATTATGACATGATACTTTACGAAACCCACAAGAGGGTAGTAAAAGATAGCCGGCAGACGGCTTGAAACATTAAAGTACTTTTAGTATTATATCGAGTGATTTGTAAAGACAACTGAATAAATGTATTTGAGCGGACATTTGAAACGTAATAAATCTAATTCTGCGACCTTTTCTTATATACCGACCATACCTATCGCACGTCTGAAACCGTTCCTCCCTTTATTGCTCTCTTTTACGGTTGATTTACCTCAAAAGGTTTTATTGCCTCTTGTAAGGGACACTTTGATAAGGACACAGATTGCAAAAAATAAGCTCCGAGATAGAGCTGGCGATATTTATCCACGTTTCACTAAATCTATTAAGGTTACGCCACTTGTGATATTCGGAGAAGTTCGTGTCGTATTTTTTCTATAGCACCACTGACATTTGAAACTTGATGAAAAGTCACTAAGCGTCTCACTATTTACACTAAAAATGAGACAAACACGGGCATTTATTGGTTTTAGAATGATATAGAATACATTATACAGTGTCTTCTATTACGTGTCCTTCCTGTCCGGTGCTTCCTCGTTTATTAGTTTGCGGGCACTCAAACATGCACATTTCATCATAATTGTTGAAACTTTACTATGAATGTTGAACCTTTTTTTTGTTGATGGGCGAAAAGTCTTCAACAAGATTATCGGGTTCATTGGGTAACACTGGCCGGCCGATGCCGCCTTCTTCCTGGGTCGTCGTCGGCGGACGACAAACCAACCCTTGTCCGCCAATGAACCCGAGGCCCCTTTTAGTCGCCTTCTACGACAGGCAGGCGATACCGTAGCCCTATTCTACGAGCCCAGGACTACAGGGCTGATGAATGTCGAACCTAATCCAAGCGGCCAAGCATCTAATTAATCAATTTAAATTTAGTTCGAGATAAGCATCATCATCTTTTCGTCTTTCTTTCGTCGTCCTTTTTGGGAAACCTTGTGTTTCTTCACAAAACTCTCTTTTGTTGACACTATAGACTAATAGAGTGAGAGAGAGAAAGCGGAGCGGCTAGAGAACTACCTCACAATGCGATGAAATTAAGTCTTTAGGTGCCATAGCGACCATGAGTCAGCAAAAATATAGGTAATTGACAGGGCACAAACAGTGAACAAAAGATTGTATTCCAATTGAACAACTTTACCCATCACAACTACTACCTACAGAATTGCTAATAGAAAACACCTGCTAAAAATGTACATCGTATATTTTTAAAACTATATATTTCTTTCAATCTATCCCATCTATCACGAGAGTAAAGCAAATAGAAATATTATTGTAACAGACAAGATTTTGATTGAAAACAAATCGAATCCGAAAACGCCTTCATCGCATTCAAGTATATACAAAGACATTTAATAAATTGTCCCCTGGAGAATCTATTATAGGGTGCTAGAAAAAACATCGCAAGTTGATAAAAATTGTATACTGATTAATAGATTTACGTCTGACGCTTTAGACACGGCATTGTAATTTCTGTATTTGTTGTGTACTTGTATTGCTTTGAAAATTTGAAAACTGTCAATAGCCTTAGGATCTAAACATAAGGTCAATCTACCATTCATTGATGAATCATCTTCTGATACAAAGTTATTACAGAAGTTCCAATACTTTAAATCAAGACAACAGATTATTAGGAAATGACTTGCATATACTTTCCATTATGAGAACGTAATCTATCAAAAATATGAGGATCATGCATCTAGCGTCTCGTCTATGTACAATTGAGTTAGTAATTTATCAAGCAAATGTGTGTATGTTTTCGTTCTAAAACAACGGCAGAGGGAGAACGTCTCCCTTTGACTGGTTGGATATTTTAGTCAGACCTCAGTAAATACAACGCAGATAAATTGTTTCTTAACTATTCACCTCTTTGGCGTCTTTTCTCCATGGCATTTGTTTATAAAATTTCATTTAACAAATCTTGATTAGGTTTTTCGGAAGAAAATTTAGGGTTTCTCATAACACCTACTTACTTAAATTTTACGTAAACGTTACACCTAGTATCCGTAGCAGAACAGTAACTGGGAGATCGTTGTAAGTTGTATAAGACGCTAGTAATCCCAGTTAGATTCCCGGTGCCGGTACCAATGAAAATGTTTGTTGCAATTTTAAGTGCTGTTGTAAAGGAAAACTACACGTGTTAGAAATTTTTTTTATACATGTGAACTGCGCTAATCCGCAGTAGGAACGCATGGCGGCCTATAGCCCTATACACTCTTTTTAAAAAAGGCATGTGACCAACAGTAAATAACTTTAGCTTCAATAGCTTAATGGTTTAGGGTACGGCCTGCGAATCGTCAGGTCGTGGATTCGAATCCACCATTGGACTATTGCCGTGAACCATGTCCTAGCACAAGCTTAAGCTTAGTTGGAATGGTTAACAAGATTGTTAGTAATATTTCTGAAAAAAAAAGAAATATTGCTAGCTTTCTTTTAAAAAAAAAATCTTTTAAATGTAAGCTTCCATTACTGATTGGTTTGAGAAGTAATAAATAATAAAGAAGTAAATACAAAGGAAAGGCACAACCCTATATTTTTTTTATATCTGAAATTTTTTATCATTCTTACTTTGATCTGAGCAGAACATCTTAGGGAGAGGTAATTAAATTGCTGTAAAAGTGACACCAAAGTGCTCGACTCGTCCCTAAAGTTACTAGCAGCTAGGGTCCTTGTAAATAAATAACTTTTTAAGGATCATCTGTCTAACTTGTGTAATTACAGGTAGTTCTAGAAGTTATACAGTTTTCTGTAGACACGTCAAGAACGAAATTAGTACGCGGAAATTAGAATGAAATTGGACCTGATATATTTGTGGAATTTGAAAAAAGTGAGTACGCCGTAGAGGAGCCAAGCTTTCGTTTATAGGTTTAAATATATATAGTCACCATCTTTGGGTAGCAATTTATCAAATCCAAGTTTCACAATCGTGTACAAAACGTTCTAATGTTCAAACGATTGGATTTAAGTTGACATGGGGACTAAAATCCATTTTGAAATAAAACTTCTTTACGCACGATTCACTTGGGGAACACAGACAATAAAGTTCTGTTCAAATTTGAAAAATTACATAATTTTTTTTATTTTATTTTTTTATTTATTTATGCGTAAAAACTAGCGCTTGACCATGATCCCACTTGGTGTTAAGTGGTGATATAGTCGAAAGATGGTACGCGCTAGTTTAGCAAGTGCCTATTCACTCTACTCTTGAAGGCTCTCATGTCGTACTTGGACGGAAAGACTGACGCCGGCAACTTATTCCACTATATAATTTCCGCAATAATAATAATTTAATTTACATCAATAAATTTTTCATACTCATAGTTAACCTAATTTAAATTAGAGCACTTTTCATACAACTTTTTTCATTTCAGCTATGACCTGTTACTGACAATACAAGGCGCTTAAAGAACTATATACTCGTAACTATAAATTCAGATCAATTGAGAAAACTGCTACAATTTTGAAGTCAGTTAAAAAACTAATAACAAGTTAACTAGAACACGATATTGACCATTATAATAAAAATCGGTTCGGCCGCAATCGCGGCTTATATAAATAATGAAATGGTAATTTAAATAAGTAATAAAAGCTCCAGACGAGTATTAAATTCCCACATTTTCCGAATCCAATTTCGATAAAGCCCCGCGTAGATCCAATTAACTGTCTGCTCCATTCGCTTAGCTTCAATGTCACGTTGTCCTTACTGTTTAATGAGCAAATCTCAAATTAAATATTCAATAACAAATATATGTGTATCAAACTACGATCTTAAAGGTCGGAGATTCAAACTCATACACTAATAACCGAAATGTGTTGCATTATTAGGCCTTCTTTAGGCGAGTATAAGGGCATATTCCACCACGCGGCCCCGGTGCAAATTAGCAGAATTCACATTTTTTACCACCGCATGTAGGTTTGCCAAAAGGTTTTTAAAATAGTAAAACGTTTTTAAGCGTTTAAAAGCGGTCTAAAATAAATACAATCCCTCACTCAAGGTATTAGTTAAACTGTCTGGAAAATAAATAAGCACGCTATTAGTCAGATAACATTTACAAATTAACATTTAGAAAAGGTATCCAATCCTCTTTTTAACATGTATAATCACTGAGACTCCCTTACTTAAATATATGTGGGTACTATATAATATATATGTGATTTATAGTATATGTATGTATTAGGTGTAAATATAGAATTCATGCTGGATTGGAAGCTGTCATGCTCGTGTACAAAATATTATCGTAAATAAATAACTCGCGATAGCCTAGGGACTAAGCATTCGTCTTTACGATTTTTTGGTCGAAAGTTTGAATACAAGTCAGCTTGTACAAATCGATTTTACGTATAAAAAACGTTAGACATTTGGGAGTGCAATGGTGGAGAGGCATTAGGCCAATAGTAAAAGGCTTTTTGGACAATTTTGTAAACAGAAAAAGGTACAGCAAAAATTTTTGTAGGACACGATATTTTTAACGTGGAAGCAAAATTATTGTAATAAATACAACCAATGTTTCCGCTACAGATTTCATTCGTCACATAATCTATTTTTTTTTGTTAACTGGGAGGAAATCTACTAAACCCCTTGGCCCTTCATCGGTGCATGATGAGGGACATCTGGGTCTCCAGAGGAATGCACCGAAGCCCCTCTGCACTGTGGTCAAGGAGAGTACTTCCCGGGGGGAGGAGGTTACTCCTCCCCCGCTGTGCCTTCGCAATGCAAGGCCTGTCGTGTCGCCTTCTTCCCGGGTCCACCTTGGCGGACGTCTTTTAGTTTCCTTCTACGACAGGTAGGGGATACCGTAGTCTTATTCTTGAGAGCCCAGAACTACAGGGCTGAATCTATTTAATCTATTCTAATTGCACAAATAATCTTTGAATAAGCGGACAGTTAAGTTCTAGTTTGCAAATGTAACAAATCGTTTAAAAAAGATCAATACCATTTCTACTTATTATATATGTGTATTTTGGAATTCTTTTTGTTTCTCCTATAACTGCAGTATCTCTTTGTAGATAATGCTCGAGAAACATTCCGCTTTGTTTCATTTATGAAACAAATAACCTAGATACGGGATGTTCTGTGGATTTGTTTTTGTTTTAAGTTTAGCTTAATGCAGCGCTTTAGACTGGAGACCATTTTTATTTGTTGAATAGCGGTTTTCATTTATATTATGTTGTTTTTATTAGTTTTTTAACAATATCTTCATAATTAGTCTGGCCATAAATACTGTTACAATTAAAAACAAACAAAATATTACATTTGAATTTGGAATCTGTCATCCTTACATGGTTGTTCATTGAGTTTGGTGCCAAAACATTGTATAATATTTTTCCTTTATAATGTTTAGAAAAACAATATTTAATGTCATTATTCAATCTTTTATCGATTTTCTTTTAAAAGAAATGTCCCGACACCGACAATCAACGAAAAATAATAAATTTAAGTAAAGAGATCCCATATCAGTCCTTTAAATATGTATTATTTTTGATTATAAAGAAAATAACATCTAATAGAACCAATAACAAAGAACGAAAAAGTGTACCGTCGATGGGCAACCTAATGTTACGTATACCGTATTCCAAATAATTATACTATGCTTAATAGTATGACAAATTCAGTAGATACAATGCCACACTAATTTTTACTACTATAACGCCAATAAAGATTAAGAACTACGATATTACAATACGCGTGAATAGGTTTAGGGTACGCTCTGCCAAATTCAAGTTTATAGGAACCCACCATTGGAATATTGAAGTACACAATCTCCGAGCATTACAAATTGGAATGGTTAAAAAATTGTTAGCATTTGTAAAAAAATACTTCATTTCAAATCACTTTGAAACCTGCGTCAAGTAAAGATAAATTATACTCCTCACTCGATGAGTAAGCCCAAGACCTAATCTTTGATAGATTTTTTTTGTAACAATAGGCATAACTACTGACTTTTATTTTAAAATTCAGAGTTTTATTGCCCCTTGTCCTTTTTAATCTAAGTATAGTATATAGTATGCCTATGCTATTTCTAGTTCCCCTAACGTGGATAGGTTAGGGCAGATTTTCTCCCATGCCTTTCCTCTCATCCTTTATATTTATTCCGCTCTTACATTCAACTTATTATACAATTTATTTCTACTTTTACTTATTATCATTACCCAATATTTCTATTTCTAGTATACACTTATTCTTTTATTCTTTTCTTATACTTATTTCCTAATACATTTCTAACATTTGCTTATTTCTAATCTTGTTTATATTACACTTGTCTTATATCTATCTATCTATGCTATTTTTATATAATGTTATTTTCAATTTCTTATACTACATCCTAGTTCTAAATTTATTTTTTATGGCCAATGGTGGGTTCGCAACTCACATTATTTTTAATGCGTGTAATCTTTGATAGATTGGCTTTGCGCATGCATTGCATTTTGTGACGATGATACAACGCTAGTTGGCCAGAGAAGCTGGCCGCAACAGTTTCACGGGGTTTAAGAGGTGTCAGAGCTATTACGTCGTTTAGTATGAACCTATTATATATTGCCCTAGATGAGATTTTAACCTCATTTAACTCTAGCATGAGAGGTAGCACCCTTATTAAAAAAAAACAAAGTAACCTATTCAAGAACATTACAAAAGAGCACGGACACTAGTCTGTGGTTGCGCTTTATTAAAAGAAAAAAAAACTCTAGCATGAGAGATTAATCTGGACGTGAGCTCTCCGAAGAGCCCAGACCAGAGGGGCTCCGGTGCGTTCCACTGGAGATCCCGGAGCACCTCAGAATGCACTGAGGAAGGGCCACCGGGGGGTTTTTAGTGGATAAGAATCGCTACATAAATGGGAGAAAGAAGAAGAAACCCCGCCTTCGGGGTGGAAGACGGGGTTTCTTCTTGAAGATTTCCCCCCAGTCATCAAAAAAAAAGAAAAATAGTTTTATTAAATAACGTTATAGCTTTTTTATGTATTGTGTGTATCACTTAGAGAAAAGTTAGACTTACAAGGATATTAATTACAATTAGGAGTACTAGGCGAAAGCTCGTTTCATTAAGAAGGTAACTCTAACAATGTATATTATACAGGATTGAGAGAAACAATTAAGATTACACGCAACGCTACAGAGTTTGTGTCAAGACGTTTTTGTTTCATTACGTGAACATATTTATCCTATTCATTCTAATTCTCTTAAGTCTACAACAACCATTTTCTGCAAGGTTAATTCAAGGCTATTCAGTTTATCAACAATCGAAAATTGGAAAGTCAAGGAGAGAGAGAGGGTTCCTGGATAGCAAGACGATATGCAAGAGTAAGAATATCCTTATTACATGTTGATATTCTGAGGGGCCTATCCCAGATAAACCTGTAGCTACGGCGTAGCTGTTGCGCTGTTGAATATTTCTAATATTTCGTATTGATGTTTTCTAGGCAGATATAGGGAAGGCCATCTTTTAAAAGGGTTAAAATACGTTTTTAACTTATCGTAGAAGTTGTACCGTCAGTCATTTTATTTTCTGATCGAAACGCAGAGGTATAATATATGTACACGCTGTAAATTTAGTGATTCACTTCCGTTTCCAAAGACCAATTTTTAAGAAAAAAAAAAGAAATTATCAGTAGAAGTATAAAAATAATTTTAAATTTTTATCTTCTCTTCGTTGTTTTAAAAATACAAAGCAACATTTAAAGTCATGCTGGTAATAAATGTTAAGGAGAATGACTACTGTTTCACATAACAACTGTTCCAATTACGTAAACCAAACTTTTAACCTAACTATGACAACGTCTGTGCACCACAAAAACAATTTACCCCTGAGTTGTTCCTTACTGTTTTACTCTACAATATAAATAAAGCTTTGAGTCATCATTACGCGCCAAGTAATGTGAGGTGTTTGAAATTAGGGCGACTGAATACTCGTTTAATTATATATAAATGGGTGATCACGAAAACTCCTAACGCAAAAAGTTTCATCGGTACCACTAGGGCGTTATGTGGGGGTAGGCAGGAGGTATAAATTCCAGCCGGCTTGTTTTAATTACTCAGTTTCTCGATTTTTAAATACAAAAAAAAAACCTAAATTTGTGCCTCGTTTATAAACAAAATGTGGTGAACCTTGTCGCCCATGAACCCCAGGTCCCATTTAGTCGCTGCTTACGACAGGTTGGGGATACCATAGCCTTACTCTAGACTATGACCAGGACCTCAGACAAGGACTACGAGTCTGCTGGTAACTTATACGACTTGACCGGACTGTGTGCTATATTTATTTAAATCATGTTAATTCATGCTTTATACTACCGTTTTTCACAACGTTTACAAGTGCGGTATAAAATGAAGAGGGTTCATTAGAAATGTTTGTATACTCTCTTTTATACGAGAACGAAGTATTCTTACCTTCAAGCGGTTCTTACGTATCAGTTTAATATTCCAAAAAGAAAATCATTTTTCGGGAATAGATTTATTAATTTGACAAAGTGGTATATATTTAAATTATTAGTCATAGCGGTATTTTTTATTAGATCCCTAACAATAGCAGTAGCATTTTTTTAATATCATCCTATATCTATATCAGTCAGTCAGTTATTTTCAGTTATTATATTATTAGTTATTTATTATTTCTTTGCGCCATATATCTTCGTACTTGAGAGGATTTAGGCTACTACTTTATGACAATAAATTACAAATCATTACTCCGAAATACTTGAAATTGACGTCAGAGGGAAAGTGGCATTTGTGTCATTCCTATGAATTTTTATTGACACGAATATGTGTCACGAAGTCCAAGCTGTTATTTCCATTTTATTAATTTGACAAAGTGGTATATATTTAAATTATTAGTCATAGCGGTATTTTTATTAGATCCCTAACAATAGCAGTAGCATTTTTTTAATATCATCCTATATCTATATCAGTCAGTCAGTTATTTTCAGTTATTATATTATTAGTCAGTTATTATTTCTACGCACCAGTTTTCATTGCGCCATATATCTTCGTACTTGAGAGGATTTAGGCTACTACTTTATGACAATAAATTACAAATCATTACTCCGAAATACTTGAAATTGACGTCAGAGGGAAAGTGGCATTTGTGTCATTCCTATGAATTTTTATTGACACGAATATGTGTCACGAAGTCCAAGCTGTTATTTCCGTTTTATTATACGAGAGATCTTTTTTTGGGATTAAGGTCGGAAGAGTGCTACGTACCAGTTACGATACAAATACGTAATAAAATATTATTTCGTTTCTTATATGGCTGTATTAAAATTTATATAAACAGCTAATTGGAAAACCGCAGCTTAGCCTTTGTAAACTTCTTTTAAAGCAGTTTTACTCAACGGTGGTGAGGCCACACACGCTTCTACTGTTGCACGAATGGGTCGTCATGATCGGGGAAGTACACGCCCTAGCAGAATACGGAGTGAAGTGGCGGTATATTACCGCCTGGCGAGCATGATGCCAACTCTTTATATCTATCTATAATCGGTTGGCAATACATCTGGCATCTCCGTAGTAATTTTTTGAGTGCGGTAGGATTACTTAATACAGACGAGCCACATTTTCGTTTGCTCCCTTCATCAATATAACATGACTGGGCAATGTTATATTTCTTTTTTCCACTCGTCTTTTGTTATTTTATGTTTTCTGCCATTGTTCGCGCTGTGTACTAGGTTTGTTGGTTGTCATACTGACTGTCCGTTTTGTCTCCCAAATTGTAATTCTACTACAGTCCTTTACTTTAAGTTGCTCGTTGTCCCTAAGAGCCGCAATTTCGTCAGGAAATCAGGTCGCCTTTTGGCGACACCTGTATTCTTTATTTTTAACTTTAATCGATGGATTTATAATCTGTGTGATATTTCATTACATTTTATGAGGTCAACGACCAAGAACATTCAATTCACCTACTCTGGTATTGTGGTCGAACACTTGACATCACAAAGGGTCACAAGCATATAACACATTTTCTCGTCTTAGAACACAGATCACGGCAGAATTCCAAATTCCATCGGCACAATATTGATGATTGGCGTTTCACTACTGTACGTTTTTCGGGTAACTTTCTTCTACGTACTATCAACCTGTGAAACTAACTAGCGCACGTAAAGCTCCTCCCATGATGTGGATGTTCATGGGCGACAGTGATCACTTAAGATAAGGTGAGTCGTAAGCTCGTTTGTCCCTTTAGTTTCCAATAAAAAAAAAGAAATAAAAAAACTTAATATATTTAATAGCTAACATTTTCAAATCTGTAAATAGGCTGCTATTATAATCTATCTCGTTCGCATTAATACAATCAATTTAACTAGGGTAGGTATAAAATTGTCTGGAATCATGAAAGAAAGTAATTTCTAAACCGCCCACCTAGATTATTGCCAATTTACCAAAGTAAATTTACCAACACATCTATTACTGTGATTTTGCGATATAACGGTGAAATTTATTTATGTATTGAAGGCGTAGCGTTACAAAATGAGTATTACTGAACCAAAAGCAACGTAATAAACATTATTTTGCTATCTACCATGTATTGCTATGTTACAGACTATTTTGTTATCACCACATATAAATATATGTACATATATATGTAAGCTTTTACATCAACATTTCAGCTTTATACACTATACAGAGAGACCAAAAGATCGAAAAGATTAATTATTTAGCCATTAGGCTATCACTGTTTACAATTTCACATTTTCTCACAACTATTTACAACAAACAAATATTTACCATTAGATAAACTATTTTACAAAATGTTTTCTCCCATTATTACGAGAACCAACGCCGGTGAACGCGCTCCATTGACTAGGATTATGAAGCAATATAATGACCATTTCGCCAACATTGATGTGTTATTTCTTGCCTTTTCCTCTTATAAAAAAACTTTAAAAAAGAAACTGGATATTTTAAATATGTGAATATAGATATAAATGCAGATCTAAAGTGTGTGTAGTGCTATAGACATTTTGTGGACATTTTTATTATTATGTGGATAACGGTGTTGTTTACATATTTATAACTCTTTATACTTAATGTATTTATTATCTTAAGCTTTTAATATGTATTCGTTTGTTGTTCCAATAATAAAAAAAATAAATAAAGAAAACACCCAAAGGTTTTGGGTACTGTTTGCTAAGCATTAAGTTATAAGTTAGAATCTTTTATAGTATAGTGCGCCAGTCTCTTCGTATAAGCTCCGCTTTGTAATGATCTGTCCTAGTAGATTGGACTTCAGTGAAATCTAAAATAAATTGTTTTATATATATTTCTTTATTGAGTTACGTCGGGCTTGGTGTAAAAGATTTAAAACCCCTAGCGAGTAAAAACTTCCATTGTGAGCTGGCCTCCGCCATGATAAGGCAAGATGGGGTCGCGTTCAGCCCTGTAGTTCTGGGCTCTCAAGAATAAGACTACGGTATCCCCTGCCTGTCGTAGAAGGCGACTAAAAGGGGCCTCGGGTTCACTGGGCGACAAGGGTGGGGGCCTGAGTCGTCCACCAAAGTGGACCCGGGAAGAAGGCGACATCGGCTGGCCCGTGTCGCCTTGCGCTGCGAGGGCACAGGGGAGGGAGTAACCGGAGTATCTTTCTGAAGATTTCCTCCCCGTGAACAAAAAAAAGATGGGGTCGCGTCAGCGTTTCACCATTGCTTTATTTCGTTTTGCCGTATTCACAATTAAGCTAAGTGTTCTCCGACGAGGATTAAACTATAGTATCACAAAAAAAGTTTTGTGAAATCTGTCCCGTACAAATTGCTATTTAGCAACGATAATATTGAAGTAGAGAAATCATTGGTATAAAGAGATTTGTGCAAATGGAATGAACATAATTTTAATTAATTCCAACGATAAACAAGCTTTAATGCTAAATGGAATTCAATTGCGTTAAGCATACTTGCATTTCTGCTCATATTAAATTAAACAAATGCACTTTGGATTAATGAAATGAAATAATTGAAGTAAGATATCGTGCCTCGTGTTCATTGTCTCTAGGAAATTTAATAATAAATAAAGTCAGGATATTTCATTAAATTGCACAAATTACAGAAAACTATTTGAAATGTGGTTACTATTCAGATTCGTGATTTTTTTTGTATAATTTCTTGTACTACGATCCCACCTGATGTTAAGTGGAAATACAGTCCTGGATGGTAAGGTGCACTAGCTTAGTAAATGCCTATTCACTCTACTCTTGAAAATACCCACGTTGTAATCGGAAGGAAAGACAGACGCGGGCAAACTATTCCAGTCCTTTGCTGTACGAAGAATGAAAGACGAAGCAAATCGCTTCGTTCGGGTTTGAGGGGTGTTCACAACAAAAGGATGAAATCCCGCAGTGCGTCTAGAAGTCCGATGGTGGAAAGGGGATGGGGGAATTAGATCATGTAGTTGAGCACACTCTCCAAAATGCAATCTGTAGAAAACCGAAAGGCGATTCAGTGTAATCAGCATAAATAAATGTTCAGTGTCATTTTGATACCAACAAGTAAATTGTTATTCATTTGGACATTATAATGTCCCTCAATCGACCGTATTACTCGTATGGAGTGTTGTAAAAACCAACTTATAACGTAGCAAGATAGCAGCACCAATATGGGCAGGGATGAAGTAACTCTGGCCTTTAGGCTTCGGTCCGGACACATTCCGCTTAATAGCTTTGCCCACATGATAGGAAAGGTGTCAACCCCTAATTGTTTAGAATGCGGGAAAGTCGAAGATGCTTACCACATAATGGTCGAATGTGTCCGGAACGAAGCCGAAAGAGTACTATTCACGGCGAAATTTAATATTGATTTGTCGCATGTGGGGGTGTGTGCATTCATGCTTTTCCGTAGCCGGATCAGGCAAGAATGCTATACCACCTTGTTAGAGCGGGCCTGAAACGCAGATAATAGTCAAATTTAGTATTCGTGTTTTGATGTTGTGTGTTGTGTATTTAATATTGTATTGTTTTGCTGTTATGTAAAAATTTATTATAAGATTTTTATGAGGGTGATATGATCAATTTTGATCAAACCCTCCATAATAAATGAAAAAAAAAACGTAGCAAGATCATCTACTTTTTGTCAAATCTGATCTATTTCAAATGAATATGATTTTGTAGCGAGTCGCTCACCACTTTAATAATTAATTTTAGAATACTACTCGTATATTACATATGTATTACCTTTTATAATAATTTAATGTAAAATAAATACGCTACGTAATTTAACGTAAATGTTACGGACATCAGGACGGAGCGGCACATATTGTACGTCATTACTAGAACCGGTTTTGGTACAGTGCGCCGTCCGCCCGCCACACATTTTTGCGAATGCACTCTGTAAATAACAGTGCGAAAACGGTCCCCAATAACAGTGCATGTCGCTCACGCTCTTGCCCCTTAACGCTTACCGCTTACGCTGACCGAATTTTAGTGCCGTATATTATTGGTGTAATTCCGCTCCTCCATCAGTGCCTTTCCCCAAATTTTTTTCAAAAAGAATTAATTCTAGTAATTTTGTTGTTTACCATTCCATTTAAGCTTGTGCTAGGTGAGTCACGTCGGATGGTGGATGACTTCACTTTCACAGGCTATTGATACTTTTTTATTTAATTAACTAACTGTACTTCTCTGCGGGACAGCTTTTAACACTAAAGCTCAAGTCCGGTCGTGTGTACAATACTGTTGTCACATTTAGGTAGGAGCTACTAAATGCCATCTCGCAGCTTTGGACTCGGTGGAAAGGCGGGCTAAAAGGCTGTTTTGTGACGTAGCTGAAACCAATCTGCTCAGTCTTGAGCACAGGAGTAAGGTAGCTGCTAGCCTATCGGTTTTCTACAGAATGTGCTCAGGAATTACATGAACTAATTTCCTCACCCCGTTCCACCATCGGATTTTATTCTTATGTTTTTTTGAACATCCCTTAAACCCGAACGAAGCGCTTTGCTTCGTCTTTCATTTTTCGTACAGCAAGGGACTATAATCGTTTACCCGCGCTTGTCTTTCCTTACGATTACAATGTGGGTATTTTCAAATTAGAGTGACTAGGCATTTACTAAGCTAGTGCGCCTTCCCATCCTAGACTACATTTTCACTTAACAGCAGGTGGGATCGTAGTCAAGCATTTGCTTAGAAAGTATAAAAAAATATGATTCCGTATCTAGATGCGTTCATTTATCAATGCACATGTCCAAACCAAGACACACACGTACATAACGTTAAGATATAACATCTTAAATAACTTCAGGAAATAAAAATTGAAATACTTTGTCTAGAGCATTGTCATATTTAAAAGTGGACAACTTAACCCTTGGTGTATAAGAAGGATCGTGAAAAAAATGAGTATCATTATGTTCTCTTGGAGCACTTAAACGGGCAAAGGTGAGGGTGCCTCGACCTTCATTGAGGTCAAGAGTGACAAGATCTTGAGTCGGTCTCAAATGAAGTGGTTTTATTGGGATAATTTTTAATTATATATTGGTAAAATAAAAATAAAATTGTCTTAGCATTATTTTTGTTACTAAATTATCAAAATAGAATAAATTATATTAAACACCATCCTTAATAAATCCATATAGAAAAAATTAAGTGTAGAAATTGACCCACTCAGATAGCCAGAGATGTTTAAAAAAAAGATCCCCCATCCCCGTTCCGCTATCGGACCTCAAGATGAACTGCTGGATTTCATCCTTTTGTTGTGAACATCCTTCAAACCTGAACGAAACATTTGTCTTTCATTATACGTACAGGAAAAGATTGAAATATTTTGCCCGCGTCTGTCTTTCCCTCCAATTACAAAGTGGGTATTTTCAAGAATAGAGTGAATAGGCATTTACTAAATTAGTGTGTCTTACCAGAACTACATTTCTACTTAACATCAGGTGAGATCGTAGTCAAGTACTTGCTTAGAAATTATAAAGAAATATAAATTATATTCTCAATGAAAATTAGGTCCCGGCTTAAATTGCCTTTTTGCGTCAGTAAATTTATGAAAGGTTTTTAAACACATTACTAGAGATCCTATTACACGTTTTAGTTACAAATTGTTTAATTTGATTAGTTTCAGCATTTCGGCGAAATCGAATCATCGAGACGTTTTAGACCCTCGACTGCTTTCGAATCTTGCCTTTACAATTCTAATTTATCATGGTCTGACCTATTTTTTCAACCGACTTCAAAATTGGAGGAGGTTATCAATTCGTCTGTACCTTTTTTATATTTGTTACTTCATAACTTTCGACTGTTATTGATAATTATTTTTTTTATTTGAAAGCTGGTGCTTCCTCTTTGGTCCTGTTTAAATTTAGTCCAAAATAATGGCATTGTGAAAACCATGTAAGTTTAAAATTTGCAGATTTCGATGATTAATTTTTTGGAAAAGGTGTACTTTAAGAGTAGTTAAATGAAAGTTTGGTTAGGTTCTGATTCATTTTATTTAGTAATATTCCTACGATAATTCATAAATAAACAGAGGTCATAACGCGTAATAGAGTATAACGTTTGATTCGATTTGACGTCAGTTTTGCTCGTAAATATACTTCTCTGTTTTCCTCTTATCGCATGCTTATGCTCATGGTAAGAGAATATCATTAAGACCTTATGTCTACTACAAAAAAGTTTGTGTAAAACATATGTGTTTCTTCATTCTTTGGTACATTTACCTTTACGTGAATATATTTAAAAATACAATTCCTTCCTTGTTGAAAATATGTCTAGAAAATTTTTCTACGACATGTGAAGTCTGCCAATCCGCATTAGGGCCGCATGGCGGACTGTGCCCTTATACTCTCTTTACAGAGAAGGCCTCTGCCCAGCAGTGGGACATATATATTATATATATAAAGGCTGTAACTTTAACTTTTATGTGCGAATAATTCAATATCACGCCAAAAGATTTCGATGATTAATTTTTTTTGGAAAAGGTGTACTTTAAGAGTAGTTAAATGAAAGTTTGGTTAGGTTCTGATTCATTTTATTTAGTAATATTCCTACGATAATTCATAAATACAAAGAGGTCATAACGCGTAATAGAGTATAACGTTTGATTCGATTTGACGTCAGTTTTGCTCGTAAATATACTTCTCTGTTCTCCTCTTATCGCATGCTTATGCTTATGGTAAGAGAATATCATTAAGACCTTACGTCTACTACAAAAAAGTTTGTGTAAAAACATATGTGTTTCTTCATTCTTTGGTACATTTACCTTTACGTGAATATATTTAAAAAAAAAACAATTCCTTCCCTGTTGAAAATATGTCTAGAAAATTTAACACTAACAAATCATCCTATATCCTATAAATATAAAACAATACATAATACTAACTAAAATAAGAAATATTTACTGTGCTAAACCGTCGTCGCTTGGCATCGTGCCCAGAAGGCTGGTAGCATTACCTCGTTGTATGGCAATGCTTAGCCTCTGTGCAAGGTATAAGCCAGCCCTCTGGTAATCAGATGTGTCGACCAACTTCTTAGCTATCACATTAAAAAGGTGGTGGGCACTAGGACCCCACGGACCCAAAGTTTCTACCCCAAGCGGCTCAAATATGAAATCTTTATCGAGATTACTATATTTGCGCCGCTTGAGGTTTTCTACAGTTGCAGCGGCCGTTCCAGCCTCTACAGAGGATTCTGAAAGATGTAAACTATCAAAATAAGGCCTAAGTATGATTTCCAATTTGCATCAGAGTGCTATTTTATATGTTACTTTAACAACCATTTAGCTTTACGAAACATTAACCAGTGGAACGAGTTTATTGTCCCTTTTCACTTACTCGGATTGCATTGAATAAAGAATCCTTTTTAAAAGTCAAAAGGTATTACAATTTATTTAACATTGCAAATTATTTTATAGAGAAATCTTTAAATGAATAGCTGCTTTTTGAAACCACAATAATGTCGGAAAATTGTATTATGTACTTAAATAAACCGAAAAACGACAATTCATTAGTACAAGCCTATTGTGATTCAAACTCCCGACCGATTAGATCGTTAATAAAAGCGTTTAGCCACGAGGCTATCACTGAATATTCTTGTAAAAACTACTAGTATATAAACTAAAAAAAATAAAATCCTCGACTCAACAATTTTCCTATTACCCAACAATATATTATACTAGAAGCATAAATCCCCGATATTATTTCTAGACTTGATACACATATAATCAGTGTTGTGTGCCGATTAATAGATTTACGTCGCCGAGCTTTGACACTGTCCTGTTATTTTGGTGTTTGTCTTTCATTCGTTTCAATTGCTTCATTACTCTTTTGTGTACATAAGAGTGGGCAAATATAAGTTTCGTTAATAACCTTGTGTTTGCTTGGTATTAACTTTCTATATTTCTAAATTGAGTTTGTGTGTTGGTAGCTTAGTGCATTTAGATTAGGATCTAATGGTTGGGGGCTTAATTGGAACGTGGTCTAGAAGGTTAAACAATGACGTATGCCATCTGGCTGGCTGATGAAATGAATCTTGTCACTCTTAGAACAGGCGTAAAGTGGTTCAGCCCTGTAGTTCTGGGCTGGTAGAATAAGACTACGGTATCCCTGTCTGTCGTGCAACTAAGAGGCGCCTCGGGTTCACTGGGCGACAAGAGTGGTGGGCCTTTGTTGTCCGCTGAAGTGGACCCGGGAAGAAGGCTACATCGGCTGGCCCATGTCGCTTTGCACTGCGAGGGCACAGGGGGGAGGGACTAACCTCCACTCACGGGAGGTGCTCTCCGAAGTGCACAGTGCTTCGGAGAGCACCTTCACCATCGTTCCACTCCCTCACCATCCATCGAGAAAGGGCCACCGGGGAGCTTTAGAGGGGAAGAACATAACTCCGCCTTTCCCAGAAGGTGGGGTATCTTGTTGAAGATTTCCCCCCCGTCAATAAAAAAAGGCGTAAGATGGTTAGGCTTTTTCATTATTACTCATCAAGGCACCTTGCTGGTTTCCATCTTTTTTTTGTGTGTACTTGTTCACGCGGGGGAATCTTTTTATAGACCATCCTCCGGTACCCTGGGTGGGCCCGGAGGGATGTGTGGGACTCGGCCTGGGCAGCCCCTACCCACTAAACCTTCCACGAATGCCATCAGCCGTTATGAGCGGGGTGCCCCGGATCTGTCAGCGACAGGACACCCCGACGACCGGCCGGTCCCGGCAAAGACCGGACTTCATACTCAAAGGGGACTTCTCCGGCACTCAGAGAAGTCCCAACGACACCGAAGCATGCTGGGGCCAGGTACCCATCCTGGCCCCGCTTCGGATTACGGGGGCGGCAAGAGAAGGCGTTCGTAACGCCTCCTGCGCACCCCGATACGTCGCCTGCGCACCCCGATACTTCGCGAGACCATCGCAAGAGCGAGGCTCGGAAGCAACAAGTCTACACCACCGATGGCAGATACCATGTCATGGCGCTTTTGTGTGTACTTCCCTCAGACCCGAATAAGATACTTTAGTCTTTTACTCGTAATACATCTGCATTCAGGACTGCATTTCCACTCGATATAAAGTGGGATGGTGGTCAAACACATGTTTAGAAATTATGTTACAAATGCTCTATAAGTGTATCGATTTTCAACCGGCTTCAAAAAAGGAGGTTTTTTTATGTTTGTGTACCTCATAACAATTTTCATGGTTCTTTTTTATTCGAGAGCTAGTGCTTCCCGTGTGGTCCATTCTGACAATGGGATCCATGAGAAAACCATATCTCTTAAATTCGTATCAACTGAGTTCTCGAGTAGTTTGATGAGAGTTTGGTTAGGTTCTGATTAATTCTATACCGTAATGTTCCTGCAATAATTCGTAAATTTAGTGAGAGCGTCCATGCGTAACAGCGTTTAACGTTTGATTCGATTTGTAGTCGGTTTTTGTTTTAGCTAGTAAATATAATTGTCTCTTTTATCATCTCTTATTTGCTTTTTGTTTCGATCATAATTTCTATCTAATTCTATTTACTCTAAGCTTGCACGTTACTTTTTATTTACCTGAGGTAAACTGGTAGAAAATTCCTTTTGGAATTAAGTCCGCCTCTTTGTATTATTTTGTGCAAATAAAGATTAAATAAATAAATGTACAATTATGGTAATACAGAGTTTTGTAATCCTCAAATTATATTTTTGTACGGATTTAGGAATCCCAAGTGAGATTAGGTCACGCATGCGATATTAGCATTAATTGAATCTGTACACGAATAGTAGACCACTAAATTTGGTTTTGTATTCCGGATCACGTCTGATTATTGGAAAATGTGTACGTTGTGAACCACATCTTTGCATAGCGCGATTATTAGAAAATAGTTGTGGTTAACTCAACGCTCGACTATTTTAACAAATTATTATCTGTATAATTTAACTATAAGTTCAATTTTGGAATAGAATCCGTGATCTTCTTAAACGCTGTGCCGTACAAGTAAACATTTGCTTCACAATTTGTCGTAACAGATTTAAAATAATTAATTCATATAAAAATGAAATATGCCAGTTGGGTTGACCAATAAATCAGCTTCAAAACTGCATAAAAACTTATTGCTCCACCTAACATTTATTTTTAGCTAGGGACCGTTAAAACTAGGTGGGTCGATAGACTCCGCAGGCGACGTCTCGGGGTGCGCAGGAGGCGTTATGAACGCCTCCTCTTGCCGCCCCCGTAATCCGAAGCGGGGCCAGGATGGGTACCTGGCCCCAGCATGCTTCGGCGTCGTCGGGACTTCTCTGAGTGCCGGAGAAGTCCCCTTTGAGGATGAAGTCCGGTCTTTGCCGGGACCGGCCGGTCGTTGGGGTGTCCTGTCGCTGACAGATCCGGGGCACCCGCTCATAACGGCTGATGGCATTCGCGGAAGGTTTAGTGGGTAGGGGCTGCCCAGACCGAGTCCACACATCCCTCCGGTCCCACCCAGGGTACCGGAGGATGGTCTATAAAAAGATTCCCCGCGTGAACAAAAAGGTGGGTCGATAGATGTGTCCAGGAGTGTAAATATCCATAATTAACGAGAATGTAAGTAAATTTTATTTCACAAATATTACCAACATTCTAGTTAACCATACCAAATAAATTTAAACGTGTGCTAGGAGATGGTTAACGTCAATAATTGAAAAGTGAATTCGACCCTACGATCTTTCGTTAGGCAGTACCATAAACCATTGGACGCTTATAAATGGTACGTGTAGATGTGATAAGTGACATGTTTCCAAGAGGTAAGAGACACATCCGTCACATTGGTTGGCTCATGCAATAAAAAACCAACTGAAAAATACAAATACACTTGCATTGGAACAATATCGCTAATTATGAAATCGTACAGCTAATAAGTATTCAACAGGTGTATTCCAATCTATGGTTCCGATACGTGTTCCAAATATCGTAATATGCTATATTAGGGCTTGCGATCTACATCTGACGTTTCAAAATGGCTTAACATCGTAATACAATAACGAGGCTTCGAAATATTACAAATCGATACATTAATAAAAAGAGTGATTGCTAAAAGACATCAATACGGCAGCGATTATTCAGTCTCAATAAATGAAAAAATTAAGTTCTGCTACTAATTCTACTAACCCCAGATTGAGACGGCCTTTCCTGTTCGCCTTTCAAAAAGCGTATTAGGTCTCAAATGGGATTCTAACCCGGGACCCTAACCGCAAATATCTATATAATCACTCACACAATATATAGCCGTGAGCAAAAATAAAGGGTCGGAATAAAGGGTAAGCTCCATTTGGCGACACTAAGTACTAAAATATAAATAAAAATAAAATTTAATGAAAAATACTGTGTTATCCAAGTTTACGTAAGATATCCTTTTTCGTTTAGGTTTATTTTTTTAATGAAATATAAATAATAATTTTTTTATTTTTTATTTTAAGGATAATAAATTGTCTATCATGCACAATTTATTTCAGTCAGCTAGCGTCTTTATCTTCCGAGATATTCGTACTTTATTTACCGACCCTCTTTTTATTATTGACGGGTGTATTACTATGAAAAAGATTGTGCTTAGATTGTCTATTCACTTGTTTAAGTGATTTGCCTTTTCAACCAACTTGAAAAAAGGACTAGGTTCTCTATTCGTCTGTAAGTTTTTTTATATTTGTTACCTAGAACTTTGAACTGGGTGAACCGATTTCGATGATACTTTTTTTATTTGAAAGTTCGTCCTTTGACTCCATTCTGACAATATATGAGAAAACCATATATATATTTAAATATATGTATATATAAGTCTACAAATTTGCATTAAATACGTGTCCGACAAATGGACGAATATATACGATACGATATCGAAATCATTAATTTTTGTCGGAAAACAGGGTTCTTCCGATTCAATTCTGTAATGTTATATTCCTACGATAATTCGTAAATACAAAGAGGGCATCCGCATGTAATCGCTATTGTATATTAAACGCTTTTAACATTTGATTCGATTTGAAGATTTGTTATTAAAAAAAATGTTGTGAAAAAGAGTTACTTCTTATTATAATAATAAACTCTAAATTAAATTCTTTACATGGAGTATCGTAATCAAATACAGCCATATCGTTAGGCTCGGTATTTTCCGTTTAGAATAACCGTAATTTAGCAAGCAATTTGTACAACTAACAACAAACGATTTAACAGACATTGTGGCGTATACCTCAATAGACAAAACGTTAGATGATTATTGTTAAATTGTGTTCGGTAATTTACTACAGTTGAATTTAATTTACGACTTAATGTGTTTGTTATTAGAACAAAGGAACTTAAAGGGAGAACTAATTAATCGACTAAATTATTTTCGAACTAGACCTTCCAGACACGAATAATTTATAACTAAAACTAATTAGTAATAGCTGCAAAAAAACTTGGGATCTTGGTCAAAGTGCAACCGTACTTCTCTGCGGAACAGCTTTTAACATTTTATAAAGCTCAAGTCCGATTGTATGTAGAATACTGCTGTCACATTTGGGCAGGTGCTGCTAAATGCCATCTCGCAGCTTTGGACTCGGTGGAAAGACGGGCTAAGAGGCTATTTGGTGACGCAGCTAAAACCAATCTGCTCAGTCTTAAGCATAGGCGTAAGGCAGCTTGCGGTTTACTACAAATTGCATTTTGGCGAGTGAGCTCAGGAACTACATGATCTAATTACCCCATCCCTTTCCACCATCGGACTTTTAGACGCACTGCGGGATTTCATCCTTTGTTGTGAACATCCTCAAACCCGAACGAAGCGGTTTGCTTCGTCTTTCATTCTTCGTACAGCAAAGGACTGGAATAGTTTGCCCGCGTCTGTCTTTCCTTCCGATTACAATGTGGGTATTTTCAAGAGTAGAGTGAATAGGCATTTACTAAGCTAGTGCGCCTTACCATTCAGGACTGCATTTCCACTTAACATCAGGTGGGATCGTAGTCAAGCACTTGCTTAGAAATTAAAAAAAAAATCAGGTTCGCTTGTGATTTAACTAGATCTAAAGCGTAGATGCAGATTTTTTGTAATGGGTTTTGACTTTAAAGAATACAACATGTATTGACTGAAAGAAATAAAATAATTTCGTCATCAAAAAATATTTTTTTTCTTTTCTTGCACCGACAAAATATTTATAAAGTGTCTGTCTGTTCATTTATCTATATTTTCAGTATTGGAGTTGTGGTTATAATATGGGAGTTGGATGGAAATTAATGGATGGCATGACACAATAATTATGTTCATAACAATGCCTGTTGTTGTTCTATAAAATTGCATTATATATGTACTTATATAAAGCCTTAATAATAACAATATTATATCAATATAACTTAACGATTAAGTGAAAGTCACTCAACATTGTGTTCAGTGGGGTCTGGCTAAAGCGCGTTCTTCTTCGAACCGTGCGTATATTGTTAGTCTGGAAATTGTTTGATGAATTAGGCTTAATGTACATAGATGAACGACTAGCGAGCATGACGTTGAAATTTGTGAGAAATTACACAAAGCAAACCCAGTTTGCAAGTCATTAACATTGTTCTCAAGTTTCGTAGATCGCTTGCTACAATTTTATCGCTACGACGTAGATCCTGAGATTAATCTATAAACTTTAGAATTGCAATATTCGGGAGCTGTGGTGACTTGATATCGAGATGATCGCGTTAACTATAATTGCAGTGGTTTTTTTTTATACTAAATAGGCTCACGTTTGGCTTCTATCTCGCTTGATTGAAGGCGAAAATGAAGCCTAGGATGCAGCACGCGATCCTATAAGGTGTCTGTTCACATTGGATTTAAAGGTATCCAGATTGTACCCGTATGGAAAGACTGATCGCGGCAGAGAGTTCCATTCCTTAGCCGTCCGCGTAAGGTGGACTCAAACTGCTACGTGTGTATCGATGGGATGTCTACGACATAAGGGTGGGACTGCTCGCCGCGGCTAGTCGTTCGGTGATGGAAAGGGGAGGAGGGTATTAGATCATCGAGCGAGTCACTGCCTATGATGCTTCTAATTTTAGGTTCCTTCACTTCCGCTCGTTGTAAACCAGAACATAAAATTGAAACAAATAATTTAATTTGTGTTCGTACCGGGAATCGAATTCAGGTTGCTAACGTGTTATGCAATTTGAGGCGACCGCCCGGGGACTGAGATATCATTTTTAGAGACAACATTTTTGATTTATTTATTCACTAAAAGTAAACAAATATTCGATGTGTTAGTAAACAACAAAGTGGAACTTCAATAATGAGTTTCCTCACTGTCCGTAACTCGGAGTAAGTTTTTTAAGGGAATTCGTTTTTTCCCCCCAAGTTAATTAAGAAAGCATCAATCACAGAACGCGCTTTCAAACAATTTTCGCAGTGGTTCCTCTAAATTGAAATGTCTGCTTTAGACGTATTGTATGTTGACATATTATTATTGCGAAAATAAATAAAATATAAGTCCCAAATATATGTATAAAAAAAATAACGACTTTGTTGTTTAATAACGATATTGTTATTTTTTTTGGATATATTTACCAAAACAAAAACCGACTTCAAATCAAATTAGCAACTGATTAAAGATTAAACACTACCTCGACTATACTGTTTTACTTGTTTGGGTAAGCAACACTCGCATACATATAAAATATCCTCACGGAATTAAATTTTAAGTTACTCAAAGCGTCTATTCGCGAGCGTCTGAGCTTTCCAACAATCCTTGGGCGATTTAAATATTTTATGGGGTAACCCTTGGATAGGATTAGAAGCGTTGCTGGAGTTTCTTCGGCCACTTCTTCTCCCAGCGCCAACGCTTCCCGAAGTGGCATATAAGTTAGTTTAGCTTAGATTGTCCCAATACCGACCGAGTTGTGGTTCGGACCTCTCGGGCACCCTCGGATGGATATATAATACATAGTAACCGTCTAAGCCGATGTTATCCCTCACCGGGGACTCTTGTGTCGAGTTAACGATAGAGGTTCAGGCTAAGAGACCTAAGAGCTAATCCGGTAAAGCAGTAAAGGCCAGCCTTTCTGGCCAACTGTGTAGTTCGTCCATAAAAAAAATTAAAGTAATTAATAATTTTCCAATTTATTAAATTAATTTAAAATTTCAATTAACTTAATAACAAACTGTTCAAGTGCCTTTATAACAAAATTGATGACAGCAATATTTCATTTAAATGTGCCTGATGTTACGCATTTTTGTGTACTTAATAAAAATTAACAATTTGGTCCTTTGGTTTATTTTGTTGAACATAATGTTAATATTATTCATGAACTGTTTTAGACGCATTGCGTTGAGATTTCAGTGGAAAGTCTTTAATTTTCTTTAGATACTTATATTATGGAAGGAATGGGCTATATATGTCCGGCTAGAGCGCACGAGTCTTAGATTTACAGAGATTATTAGCTCACAGTCAACTACGCGGTTCAACTAGTCTCATATCCTCATCACAATAGCGGTGCAAACAGGGCTATGGTTTCAACGTCGTCTATCAAATCTTTCAATTTACACTTTCAAACAGTTATTCAAAATTCATTTAAATTTTAAGGAAAATCAAGTGAAAGCATAATTTTTTTGACCCTATTCGTTAGCAGACCTTAATTGAATTTAACATTGCAGAAACTAAATTTAATTAAGAATTGAAATCCTAATCAGAGTAATTAAATAATAGAATTATCAAATTAGATCTTCGGTTCCCAATTTTAAGGGGACGAAAATTAATTTTCCTTTTTGTTATTTTATTTTATAGCCAATAATTGTAACTTTTTTTTTATTTGTGCCCGGTGGTACAATGGTGTATTGTCAGTTATATTCATGGGCCTAATAAGCTTGGTAAAAAGTGTACAGCGGAAGCTGCAAGTTATTAAAAAAAAATAATATATAGCCGTGAGCAAAAATAAAGGGTCGGTTAAGAAAGTTTGATATCTCGGAAGATAAACACGCTGGCTAACTGAAATAAATTGTATAAAAGTTGTAAAAAATAAATATTTTTATTTAAATTTTAGTACTTAGTGTTGCCTCCGTGTGGCGTAAAAGTTAAATAGAAATAAAATTTAATGAAAAATACTGTATTATCCGAGCTTACGTAAGATATCCTTTTTCTGTTTTTAATAGAAGTACATAATCATTCTCCACCGGAGTATCATCATCTTACTAAAGACGGGGAATACGTGAAGATCAATTTAACGAAACATAGGAACCGTGGGCCTGAAAAGTTCTCGATTGGAGACCACGGACCAGCAAGCGCAGTGTAGGACGTCCACCCGCAAGGTTTGACGACCTTAAAAAGGCCGCAGGACGCAACTGGACGCGGGCCGCTTACAACCGGTCCTTTTGGAAATCGTTGCGGGATGCCTATGTCCAGCAGTGGATGCTTTACGGTTGAAATGATGATGATGATGATGACGATAAGAACCTTGCTGGTGCTCCTCTGAGCACCTTCCAACACTAACTCAACTTTACATTAAACGACAAGTCATTTACTTACCAAATAATAGAATAAAATTGAAAAAGACATTTATTCGACACAAGAACACAGAAACATACAGGTAAAAAACAACATAAACTAAAATAATTTAAATATAAAAAAACAAACAAATAAGTATAATTACGTAATTTGAGTTTATGTTCTTTATAAAATATAAATAAATTAATAAAAATATTTTATTTTACTTTATGGATATTTAATTGCCTATGGTGCACAATTTATTTCACTTTCCTTTATTCCGACCCTTTATTTTTACTCACGAGTATATATTAATTTTAATAGTTATATATTTATATATAATATAATTATATATTACTAGGTTTAATTAATCTAAAAAAATACTTTTCCAAAAATAATAATAACAATAGCCTAGTGACTAAGAGTTTAACTTACGATCTGGGAGCCCGAATCCCAGATTGTTTGTACCAATAAGTTTTTTCAGATCTTTAAGTATAAAAAAATCATTTGCAAAAAAATAATAAGAAAAGAGATAATAGTTACTCTGCACTTGGTACACAAATATAGAATGAATATATGTGTATTCTTCTACCTGCTACTAAAGACTTAGTCTTCAAAGAATTTTCTTTGCAAGACATAAAGTTTTTATCTCGTCTAATTATCTTTGAAACTTATCCTTTGTGTTTTCCTCTCATTTGAGAATAAAGTTTTAGTATTTTTCTGTTTACGTAAGAAAATTTAATCATAGCAAGTTAGGAAGAAAGGATGTGCTTTCATAATGTATCATGTTATAAGAATTGCTTTGCCGCGTGTTTAAAATATCTCCGTGTTATGTGAAGCAGAGCCGTGGTAGATCTGTGTCCGGGCGGTCGCCTCAAGTCGTGTAGTACGCTAGCAACCCGAGTTCGAATTTCTTGTTGCAATTGCTGGTATACCACGCACTCAAAGGTGAAGGAATATATTGTAAGGAAACCTACATGTTTTAGAAGTGAAGTCTGCCAATCCGTACTAGGGCCGGCGGACTACACTCTGGTACATATTTATATTATATATATATATAAAGGGTGTAACTTTAACTTTATGTGATATGTAGTCGCTTCAATTCTCAACCCTTTGCAAAAAAATTATAATATCTCGACTATGATGCAACTAAAAATCTATTAAATATAATTGCGTAATTCTCAAGTTCAAAAATTGCTACACAATATTAAAAAAAACGCTATATTTAGCGGCATCACATCATTGTATCAATATATAAATCCGTAAACTGCTCTTAACCTCCAAAGGTTAGCTGAAAGAAAATACTAAATCGCATTAAGTTCGCCTCTGTACCTATATTTTGGTGCAAAAAATAATTTATCTATCTATTCTACTAAGTGGATGTCCATGACTCTGTCTGACTTATTAATGTTATGTTATTGTCATATTGTCCACTTTGTCGAGAAGTGAGAATGTTCATCGTTATCTTGATCTTCTTTTACACGGATTATATTTAGAATAATGCAATGCGATTTTTGTAAAGGTAAAAAAAGTAAAATTATTTACTATAGTCATGTCAAATTAAATTTGAAACATGAGCCAAATATAATGTTCATGATCAAAACAACATATTGAGTTTGTTCGTATAAAATGCAGTGAAATTTAATTATTAAATTCAACAAGGGTTTGTTTGCGAAACACGCATTTGGCCTTATTTGTGAATTTGATCACGTTTTATAAATACTAGGCAATAACATATCAAACACATTGTGTTCATTAACAATTCATATTTTGCGGATAATGTTTTAATTATTATATAATTTACACAGTGATATATATAAGGAACACAATGGAAAGGGCCTATTTGAAAAAGAAATGTAGGCAGAACTTAGCGGTGGTCTGATGACATAAAAGATGAAGTAGGAAGAAGCTGGATGAGTCTAGGCAGGAACAGGGAAAACTGGAAAAAAAGGAGGAGGACCTTACCCAAAGTGGGGTTCATATCTAGCTGCTAAATTTAACAATACTAATATAAATGTAAGTAAACACTAACAATACTAACAATTACTACCTCTGTTAAAATTTAAAAAGTTACAAAATACTGCTAGATATGGAAATAAACAAGGCTTTATTTTTTTTTATATGTTAAGGATCGTTTAATACTACCGTGGATTTAAGACTAAAGAGAGAAATTGTATGTATAAGTCATCATTTGATCTAATATGAATCCTTATTTATACCCTCAACATATAAAGAAAGATAAGCTAATCCTTTGTCTAGTCTAATCAAGGAATTTCCGTTTCATTCTTATCAGAGAACCTCTTTTGCCGGCCTCGTAATCCGCAACATTTTCTAAGATTCCTTCCCTTATGACTTAGTGTATTGTTATAGTATTATCTTCGTGCTCATGAATGGATGTTGGCTTATTTATATTTGAAGATATAGTGTTATATTTTTTCTTATTAAAACGTAAATAAACTAGGTCTGCTCCAAATTTGTTTAAGCTTAGCAAAATTAGTATTCGAAAGTACAAAAACTAAAATACTATAAAAACTTTAAGTAGCCTTTCTTGCATTCAAAAATATGTAAGTTAAGTAACTCTTCTGCCCCATTGATGGGCACAGACTAACACGAGACCCAAATTGGAATAATTTAAATAAAAATATCAGACATGAAGGTTTTTATACAATGTTTTCTTTTAAAAACTAGCGCAAGACAATAAGCATTTGTTATTGTGATAAATAATTTCATTGATGCCGGCTTCAGAAATTCAACTAGCCTTGAAAATGTATTGTGCAATTTAAAGCATTAACAAGTATAAACAAAATCTAACTACTACTGATTATCGTAGGAATAATAAAAAATATTCGTCCATTTGTGACCTTTAAAACAAAAAAGAATTATTAAAATCAGTTTAGCCAGTCAAAAGTTATGAGGTAACAAATATAAAAAAATATAGACGAAAACCTCCTTCTTTTTTTAAATCAGTTGAAAAAACTGACTTACAAGGGCTCTTTTCAATGACAGGATTAGAAACTGTGTCATTTAAAAAAGTTAATATCATATGTCATGAAAAACGTGTCTTAGGAAGTAATTTTTTTTTTAAAAGAAAGCTAGCAATATTTCTTTTTTTTTTTTAAATATTACAAACAATCTTGTTAACCATTCCAACTAAGCTTAAGCTTGTGCTAGGACATGGTTCACGACAATAGTCGAATGGTGGATTCGAAACCCACGACCTTACGATTCGCAGGCCGTACCCTAAACCATTAGGCTATTGACGCTTTTATTAATATAATGACGTCGCTTTAAACTTCAAAATAGGTTATATTTTTAGTTTAAAAAACAGTTTTTTTTACAAATTCAATTGACTGGCTCATCAAATTAATTAATAAAAAAATAGAATAACATCTATTTTTATTGGTCAATTTACGGATTCTTCTTCAGTTATAACGTAATTATTATAGTCTGAGAGGTCTGATAATATATTTTTATTTTTTTTTGTTTTTAAATATGTATAAGGCTTACTAAGCGTAATTGACGCTTAAGTAATAAAGTTACCCAATGAGAAATCATATCACTTTGTTAAAAATACTTTTTTTTCATTCATTATACGAGAGTAGGTACAAAGACAATAATAGTTCGCCTTATCAGTCAGGTTTTTGTTTTCATACATCAAATGGGACAACGCATGCATAAATAACAAGTTGTTTACGCTATGTCGGATGTTGATTTTGTAAATGTTCCTCATTTTTAATTTCTAGAGGCATAAAAAGGATTTACCAATTGTGCTGATCAAAGAAATTATGTTTTCTTATTAATAATTGTGTACAGTAGTAAAAATAACATCACAAATAAGAAACATAATAAAAAAGAAAACGAGCTTGAAATTCTTATTTGGCAAAGTCACTGTGCCTAAACAAAAGTAAATATAATTGAATAAAAGTATATATTATGTATTGAATTTTTAATCTACAAACATTGGTACATAATAAATACTAATTGCTGCAATAGCTTAATGGACAATCGGTTGACTTTATTATGGTTGAGGGTTCAATTCCCAGCTACAGTATTTGTTTTTTTGTTAATTAAGAACAAAAATCATTTTCTCATTCAATCAAGTTGCCCGGTGTATGGCAAATTAAAGATAGAAACAAGTTGGAATTCGACGCTATAACTTTAGTTAGATGACAGTCTTTAGGCTATCAATGTTCTTTTAATATATGTTTGATATTTGTTAATAAAAGTACAATAAAATTTTCTATGTAATATTTATAATACAATTAATAATATTACATAACAAAATAGAAAATAGAAAATAAGGACTATGTTACTTGATAAAATATAACACAATGATTTATATTATCCTAATTGAGTTAGAAGCCGGTAGACCCTTGTCCAAAGCGAGCGTAAGCTAGGAGAATCGTCAATCAGGGGGCCCCTAAGGATACAACCAGTCACTTTATAAGAAAAATATAAAATGACAAACCGGCACTTTTTCCGCCCAATGTGAATCAGAATTTCGTAGCACTGGCAGTAAAGTGTTACGAAATTTGATTTTCTTAGAGTAAAAGACCACGCCGCTCAATTGATTTTTTTTTAATGAACTACACAGATTGGCCAGAGAAGCTGACCTTGAACGCTTCACCGGATAGAGAGGTGGCTGTTGGGTCACTTAGCCTGAACTTCTATTGCTAGTAACTCGACACAAGGATCCCCCGGTGAGGGGTAACCTCTGTTTGGACGGTTACTATGTTACTCGTAAGCATTCCGATCCGAGGGCACCCGAGAGGGCCGAACCACGGCTCGGGCGGTTGCTTTTTAACGAATAATCTAAGGGACATTCAAAACCTAAACTAACTTTGAGTGCCACTTCGGGACTCTCAATTGATATTTAGTGATTACCGTCAGTCAAAAGCAACTTCTAAAGGGATGCGGTGATGCTGGTGCGTTGCCGACGTATTTTATGGGCGACGTATTTTAAGACTTGGGTTAATACCTCAGTGAAACGTAGATACACCTGCACTTCATGTGTAAAGTTAATAATAACTTTAAAAAATATTTTTTTTTATTAAAATTAATACGTAGATGTATTTTCCGGCAGTCAATTGCGTGGTATATAGAAACATTCTTGTTGGTGCTAAATGATATGATAGTTAAAAGCACGGAAAAATTTATCAATAATATATTTTTCTGTATATATTTGATATTCGAAATTAGAAAAAAAGTAATACATACATTATCACATAATCTTTAAAGGCATTTGTCACTTACAATATACGAGTACAACTTAAAACTTAAGAATTAAAACAATTCTAAGTTTTCTCTGAAAATTTTCATCGATTTCCCGAAATCCGGAATATCATGCTTACCCATTTGGGTGTGAGTGCCTTTGTTTTAGTGTATTAATATAAGTAATTTCATGAATGCAATGTGGGTATTTTCAAGCTTAGAGTGAATAGGCATTTACTAAGCTAGTGCGCCTTACCATCCAGAACTGTATTTCTACTTAACATCAGGTGGGATCGTAGTCAAGCACTTGCTTAGCAAGGATAAAAAAAAGCAATTTCATAATCGGTTAAACTCGTACAACGCGAAGACCAATTCGTGTAATGTAAAATATTTTACAAGTAACATTTATGTTGCAACGTTTATCCTCACAATTTTACGACTGAACCGAATTAACAATATTTCACTTTATCTCGCGGTTATCTTTGATAAAATGCGCAAAGCTTTTATATTGCTTTATTTCAGGTTCTCGTTGGAGGGTTAAATATATTTTACAAGGTATTTTTTTTATTTTATTAATCTTTGTATGTTTGTCACTGGCCTCTAGTCATATTTTTGTATGTAATATTACTAATATTCTTGTTAACCAATCCACTTGAACTTAAGCTTTAGCTAGAAGATAGTTCACGTCAATAGTCGACTGGACGACCTAAGACCCAAAATTTCGACCGTACCCTAAACCAATAGGTTTTTGACGCTTCATAATATATAATGCATGTAATTTTGCATCTTAGGTGTAAGTATCTCTATTATCACCTTTTTTAAATATTTGCAATGAAAATTGGGGGGTCTAGGTAATTAGCTTGTTGTCCCATTTTTTCATTTCTTTTTGCTGGTTCTGATATAACTGAATTAATTCGTTGTAGTTTGTTTCGTTGTCACATCCCGCTAGTTGTAGAGTGTCCTTCATAGAAGGCAATAAACCTTTTTGAGGTAAATAAACCATAAAAGAGAGCAATAAACGAAGAAACGGTTACAGAGACGCCAATAGTAAGTACATAAGAAAAGGTCGTCAAAAGGGATATATTGCGTTCTTAATGTTCACTCACACTGTATACACTTTTTAAACAATTTACTTAAACATATTTGTCGAAAAATACAATAATAATAAAAGCGAATTTACAATTAGCACAACGTAATTGCGAACAAATCTATCGAAAGCAGAACTGCGCCATAAAATGTTATTAACTATTTTTTTTAAAGAAAATCCGCAATAATTTAGTCGATCGAATAATTTTATTAAATCACTGGATAGAAATTTTTGAGTTTAAGCCACAACTGAGCGGAGTCGTACAACTGAGAATAATTGAGAAAGTTGGCACAAGTAGTCAATTCGAATTTAAAACAATGTATTCTACTTGCCAGTTAGACGAAACTGGGGACGTTAAACTTGAAATTCATTTATGTACAAAATTTAACTTTATCGAATACTTTAATTTACTAAAACCTATCAAGAATGAGAAGTAGGCTAGTAACCCGAGTTAAGAGAAAAACATCGTGAGGGAGCCTACATGTCTAAGAATTTTTTTCTGAAAAAATCCGCATTAGGGCCGCGTGGCGGACTATGCCCTTATACTCTTTTCACAGAGAAGGCCTGTGCCCAACAGTGGGTCATATATATTATATATATATATATGATGGCTGTAACTTTTTACCAAGAATGAGATTTTCTCAATCTTCCGAAGTTATTTCTTAAACAGTGTAATAAATTCCAGAGTCTAAATTATTAAAACGTAATAAATACAGTATCTAGTCGGGTTCCCCGAGACTGGTTTCAAGGATACAAGCTATGTTATTCGTAGAAGTTCAGGCTGAGCGTTGACAGAGCTCAGTTGTCACTTAATGCGGTGAAGCTGTAAAAGCAAATAATCTGCAATAAAATAAAAAACCTTTTTGTCTAGTCTTTGCCGTTAATCAATGTATAGTGTTACACAATCGATATTGTACCAAGCTTAACTATACTCAAATTATGTAAATATTGCTTCATTAGTTTGTGTCTAAGTGCTATACTCGCATGTTGTTGTTAACTTAACAAGGGTTGTAAAAAGAAAATAAGTAATTCATATGCTACTGCTGCATTTAATGTTACTGCTGTGAAGATGTCTGCATTTTAATCTATTTCCATACTAATGTTATAAATAGGACAGATTTTTTTCTTTGTTCAATTTTCAAAACTACATAACAGATTTTAATTGTTCTTATAACTGAGGAAATCCACATTGACGAAACGAAAGCATAGGCTATTTTTTTTTAATTATAAAAAGGAAATATTTATATTTATGTAAATATTTTGGTATGAAAATCGTTTTAAGGTCCTAATATAAACAGACGTGTCTTTCAGTTTGATAGTACTTTTTTAAAATATCTGTAGATAATATCTACAGACTTGTTAATTTTGAGTATTAAATTAATAATTAATAAAACAAATATTTTTGATGTGCGATTATAAAAATTAAAAATAAACGGTGTCCATAACCTATTGGAGTATGATTGATTTGCCTTGAGTAAAATAATGAGATTTTTTAAAATTATACTATCCGGTATCCGGCCGGATAGTGAAAACAAGGCCGGATAGGCCGGATACCGGATAGTTACCGGATATCCGTTTCAACTCTAGTAGATATCCATGTATAAATTTAAAAATCGATATATGGATGTATATTCCCAATGTACTCCAAAACAGGTGGTACGATTTTAATTAAATTTTCTTTAACCTAGTCCAGAATATTTTGTGTACAATCCATCCGAGGCCGGGATGAATTTCATAACTTTCATTACATAAATTCATCACAATGTGTAATATTGAAATTAACCTAGGCGACGTCGGGAGGATCAGTTAGTATTATATATGATGATAAGTTTATGGCTTTATTTCTATTGATGGGGATGAAAAGATAATTTTAGTTGAATAAATATGATTTACAATAAAAAATGAGATTTCGTCAATAGCAATGGCTTAGAGTACAGTCTGCGTATCGTAAGATCGTAGCTTCGAATCCGCCATTTGACTATTACCGTGTTCCATCTACTAGTACAAGCCTAACTACTAGTTGGAATGGTTAACAAGATTGTTAATAAAATTTTCTGAAAAAAAAAGAAATAATGCAAGCTTTCTAAAAAAAATATTACTACTATATCCTTCAGAATCCGAGGCAGAGATTACAGACATATATTTAGTTTAACACTGACACATTCTCTCTTCCTCAGTAAATAAAGCCGAGCACGTTTAATACTCGTAGAAATAACTCGCCAGTAAGGGTTTGGCCGTTTTCATATAACTTGTTCCTTTCATTAATAAATCAAATATTTGACCTCCATCGCAACTGATGTATAGCTAAGTATGATTAACATGTAAGTTAGATGCCTATTCACGATTATCTTAAAAATCCCTTTTTTAATATGATTCGGAAGAAATGAAGTTGTATAGCATCACCCTCTGACAATTCTGATTAAGATGAAACATGTAAAATATTAAGTGTGTTCTTGCGGCTTGTTGCCCGATTTTGAAACGTGAGTGGAGAAATCGTGTCGTGTAAATGTTCTACATGTCCAATCTAGTGCATAGTTTTTTTTATTACATTTATTTGTTTACTTATTATGTTTTACTTTTGCTGTACAAGTGGGCGTTAGATGGCGCTAGTTGTATTTAAGACGGCAGGAAGGTTTGTCTGTTTTAAAAGTATGTGTACTGTCCGAGCTCATAATAAACTCTCTTAATTTCGGAATCTGAAGTGTCATTTTACCGGTATCAACAAGCTATACCAGTGAACATTGGTCCTTCGAGCCGGTTGAGCTAGCGACCTATGGATTTCTTGAACCTTGATGTGAATACTAAGTTATTTCATCCATTACTTAAGAACTATACATGAAAATCATACTGTAAGCCATCGCCTTGATCTGTTTTCATTTCTTCTGTCCATATAAAGTTTTCAAGCGGTTGCCAGATATATCTTAGCTTAAATTCTCCCACATATACCACAAATGAAAACATATATTTTACATCTCTAATTTGTTTCTTGTTTTTATAAGTGTACAATAAAGTTGTCCGATGCTACGCGCACGAAGCGATTTGAGTCATCGTTCATCGTGCGTATCGGTATTAGAGTATCGGATCAAGTTGCTGGCGTCAGTCTTTCCATCCAAGTACGACGTGGGAGCCTGCGAGTGTAGAGTGAATAGGCACTAACTAAACTAGTGCGTACCTTCTTTCGACGATATCACCACTCAACATCAGGTGGGATCGCGGTCAAGTCGTCGTTTCGACCAAGTCAATCAATTCGTTTATACCCATAAAATGGGTGCTAGTGACGTTATTTTCCACGGACATTTTTTCATTAACTTATTACTGATTTATGGCGAAAAACTCAACTTCTGTCACATATGAGACCAAATAAGTTTCGGCGTAAAGCGGGCAGTGAATGTTTGGTGGAATGTATGTAGCTATTTATTGATTAAAAAGACGATCAGTGCATGCATACCCTTTTTTTATGAACATCTTGGTCTAGTTGAGTGTCAACCCCGATACGGTAAAATGGGGTGTATTTATATCCTTTTCGTCGGTTATCGGTTAATATATTCGGAAGACTACAATTCCGTAATCGACTCGTAAAATTTTCAATAAAAACATCCATAATTTTCTGAACAGAGAATATATCGCGAGCACACACTGAAAATTAGCATATATTATCCTTTAAAAAGTCCCGAAAGCAAATGCGAGTTTTTTGTTTGAAGATGGGAGTGTTTGATAAAATGCGTGATGTTGGTTTAGGCGCGTTTCTCTCGGTATTAAGCTGACAGTTAAAAATGTGGGTTCTTAAATTGTTGACATTAACCGACCTTTTCGTATCTTACGAAAAAGTGAGGTCATTTAAATAAAAAAAAACTACTCTAGGTAACTCTTTAAGGAAGTAATAAATAGTGGCCTAGTTCTTTACCATCTTAAAATTTAATAATTTATTAATAATTTACTCTCGGTATTAAGCTGACAGTTAAAAATGTGGGTTTTTAAATTGTTGACATTAACCGACCTTTTCGTATCTTACGAAAAAGTGAGGTCATTTAAATAAAAACTACTCTAGGTAACTCTTTAAGGAAGTAATAAATAGTGGCCTAGTTCTTTACCATCTTAAAATTTAATAATTTATTAATAATTTACTCTCGGTATTAAGCTGACAGCTAAAATGTGGGTTCTTAAATTGTTGACATTAACCGACCTTTTCGTTTCTTACGAAAAGTGAGGTCATTTAAATAAAAACTACTCTAGGTAACTCTTTAAGGAAGTAATAAATAGTGGCCTAGTTCTTAACCATCTTAAAATTTAATAATTTATTAATAATTTACTCTCGGTATTAAGCTGACAGCTAAAATGTGGGTTCTTAAATTGTTGACATTAACCGACCTTTTCGTATCTTACGAAAAAGTGAGGTCATTTAAATAAAAAAAAACTACTCTAGGTAACTCTTTAAGGAAGTAATAAATAGTGGCCTAGTTCTTAACCATCTTTAAATTTAATAATTTTTCGATTTTTTCCTATAAAAAACCTAATTTCTGCATGTTCTTTAATTACTACTAGGGACGTATATCTTTAAAGATGAAGCCTAGGTCTATCAGTGATATTAAATGGGTTGTTACTAAACCGCCTTATTTAGTGAGTGAAACGTTGACCCCGTCAAAGTGGTCCAACTATTGTTGGAGTATTTTAAAACAATAAAATATAAATTATTTTGAGATGTAAACGAAATTTTCACAAAAAATAGTATCCAGTAAGCTAAGAGACCCTAAAACATTTGGCTATTGACGACTCAAACCTTTTAGTGGAAGTATATTATTAATAAACAGATATAATCTCTTTATTAATAATTGTTTTAATATGTTTATTTTTTATTAATATACGAATATCGAAGATTAATAAAAAAAAATCGAGTCCTAGTACATTTAATCTACTTATTTATTGCGAAGGTATGTTCTGTATATAAAAGGAAAAATTCACTTTCTAATAATATATCGTCTTAGATTTTGTTTTTTTTTATTTTATTTTTATTTTTTATTTTACTATCTAATTTAATTTACAGAAGTAATGTAGTGTATATTTAATAATGTAGTGATATAATTTGTCCAGTGTGTGTCTATAATATTGTAATAAATATTCATTTGGGCAAAATATATATTTGAACTGAATGACATTAATAATTTACTTGTTCATCACATTAACTTGGCATTGTAAAAAATTTACAGAAGGATGAGATTAAGAAATATGTACATAGATTAATATAAACATACATACATATTTAGAAATAGAAGATATTTTTTTTCATTAGTAATAAGATGTCAGTCTAAAAAAATTCTAAAGCGACAACTAACGAGCTGGTGTATCTCTGATTAAATAGGCCTGTCTTATATACAAAACTCTTTAAGACATTTAAAAAGGAGTCCGGAGAACCTTAAACCCAATCTCTTATAAATAAGAGAAAGCACTTTAAAACTTTCATTACATAAATTCATCCTAGCGTGTAATATTCCTATAAAATCGTGAGACGCTAGTGTGGAACAGTTTGTAATAATATTGTGACACATTAAATAAATGTTTTCTGTTTGTTTTATGCTTTAATAAAGTGTCCCTGAACGATCTGAAATGTTTGTTAATGATCGAACAGTACATAAGGCTTCCAAAAGTCAATAACGTTACTTGGCCTTAATCTCTCCAACTTAAGTCATTATCGTAATTTCCTCTAGCTTCGAAAAGTACACATGTAAAGTTTCGGTAGTTGACTTAACAGATAATAGTTTGTTAAACTGACAAGTTAACCGGCCTTGTGTGCAAACATGGAACATTTGTGTACTTATAACTTTAGAAGTCAATTTAGTATGATGAATATTTGTAGGATCATAAGGGGACGAAAAATGTCAGCAGTCACGTTAGCTGAGCGTTCGAATTTTATCAATGAGATTTTCCTTCTTATGTAAAAAAAATTGACTGCGAACTCGCACGCGGTATGAAGTGAGATTTTGTATTCTGGTTAATTTCTACGATAATTAGAAGAATACATTATGGAAGTGGCAAACAGAGAGAGAGTTAACTCGAAGAAATTAGAATAACATTTTAGTGAAGAAATAATTCTATTCAATATATTTTTTAAAATACTTTTCTACAACTTTAATATTTTTCTTCTTAGTCGTCTCCTTCATTGCTGAAGGTCGTGTCTAGCACAAAGTGTTGATCGCTCGCTTCACGAATAACTTCCACGTGTCCCTGTCCTCGGCGGTCTTCATGGTTTTGTTTATTGGCAGGCCTGTGAGCGTCTTAACTGCGTCTGCCCACCCTGTGGGTGAGCGACCGCGTGCTCTTTTCCGTCCACCTGGCCAACATTTCTGCGAGCAACATGTCCAAAATATTGCAGTATGCGCTGGAAGCAAAGTGTATGTGTTCTACAACATAAATATAACTAAAATATATTTTTTTACATAGGTTGAAGTAGAAACGCATTTATTTTCTTTTTCCCTCACAGCCTAAACAATATAAATACATTTATAATTGTCTCTTTTTCGTTATATTGTTTCGTTTCGCCAAATTCTGTTCACACAAGAGATCGATTTGTCAACAATCATGATCTTTCCAATCGATTTGATTCGCTAGGTTAACGAAGAGAAATTTGCTCTATGTCATTTACCATGGGAAGTGAACCTCAGAACACTTCCCATGGGAACGGTTCGGTATAACTTCTGTAAGGAACACACAATGGAAATCGGCAGATTTACATTACCGCGATAGTTTTTTATATTTAACGAAACAGATAACAGATCAAGGTTTCGCTCACCGTCAGATCGTAAGGTTACTCCTGACAAGTATTGTGCTTATTCTAAAGTGACTATGTATCATTATATATATACCTTATTGCTTATATATTTTAATATTGAAAAATCTCTTTTTGATTTCTTCACGAGCATGTATATTGTCTATGAAACGACTCTAAAAAGAAACATTTGGTTGTGTCTAGGCAGTAAGAAAACAATTTATTTCAGTTCACTTCGCGAAGAAACGATGTAATTTCGTGATAAAATATCTAGAAAAGGGTTTTTAAATTGCCTTCTGCATACGAATAAATGCTCTTTATTTTTGTGGTGTACAATCAAACTACTCGGATTAGGTAGAAGTGCTGAAATGAATAAAGTAGATGGATCCTTAACGTTAAAACATACATATTGGTATATCTGTAGAAATTCTGTGTATGGTCGTTAACGTGGCTAGTCTTGAGGGCGCTGTATACGATTAAGGGCGGTGTTCTTCACCGTAAACAGATTCGTGGCATAGATAGTTTTCAGTTATCATACATCTATATCTAAAGGCTCGTCCCTACTGTAATTGAACCCTTTTAAGAGACCATTAGGCCTCACTAAGATTTCTGCGACGCTACGCTTCACTATCTCGGATTGTGGTATTACTATTGACTAGATACGTTGATAGTAATATTTTTAAAATGTTGTTCATTGCTTAATTATATTAAAATGATCCTGTTTTCTTTCTTCGAATATTACACATTGATATAAAACATGTTTCATAGATTTTATCTTGACCTAATTTTGATCTTAAATTGTCGTAAAAAGAAAAAAGTTTCGATCGTGTTTTATCCAACTCTGTTACGTAAAATTTGGTATATTTTTGTAAAATATATTAATTGATGGGTATTAAAAAAAAGATAAACTCTACTCCACCACTTGATTGCGATTTTACTAAGCACAGGCCTTAGTAAAATTAAATCTAAATACAAATGCACCAATATGAGACAAGAACTGTAAGCTCGTTTTGTGCAGCAATATAACTTATACTTCGTATACGAGACCATGAAGTCATTAGTGCTCGAAACGTTGGGAACGTGAAATCCTAATAGAAAAGAGTTTCAAAGCCCGGCAGCGCATTTACAGCTCTTCTGCTGTTGTGGATGTTGGGTGGCGGAGATCGTTCAAGATCCAATGAACGGTAAGCTCGTTTACGATATATTATAAAAATATTGTATGAATGAAAAGAAGAATACAATGATATACAAAATTTCTGCTAAAATCGAAAGAAAAAAGTAATAGTGATTTTTTAAAAAAAAATACATGTAACACAGATAACCTTGTAAAAGATAAGTGATAAAATGTACAAAAAAATCAAAATCATTACTCTTAAGATATGGAATACATATGTATATAAAATTTCTCGTAAATAAAGTTAAATATATGAAGACATATTCATTAAAAATTTGGCAAGATATGATATGTAGTGATTGAATAATGTATAATATAGGAAAGCAAAACAAATTGACAAATTGGCCAAGTTTACCTTGCGTTTGTTGTCGCTTGGCAAACTTGAGAAAATTTAAATTAAGACACTTGTTCTACTTCGTTTCGCCCGGAACAAGAAGGGTTTAATTACGTAAGCATTATGAAACAGCTTTGTAAGGTTAATTAGCTACAGAGATGTTTAAGGAGAACTACTACTCGTATTAGTTACTGTTACGTATTGGGTTCCTTTAGTTTTATATACATGTTATATAATGTTTATTTTAAAATCGCGTTATCTGTAAATGTAACATATTTTTATATATTATCTAAAAATTATTAATATAGCCCTTTAAGCAATTAATTAAATAGTAATAACAAGCATTTAAGACCCGTGGTAGCTCAGTGTCCAAGCGGTAGCCTCAAGTTGCATAGAACGTTCGCAACCCGAGTTCGATCCCCGGTGCCGGCACCAATAAATATGTTGTTGCAATTTTATGTGCTGATTTACCACGCTCTTGGCGAAAAAGCAAAACATCGTGAGGAACCATGCATGTCCTAATAAAAAAAAAAGAAAAAATTTCTAACACATGTGATGTCTGTCAATCCGCACTAGGGCCGCGTGGCGGACTATGCCCCTCCCTTTACAGACAGGGCCTGTGCCCAACAGTGGAACTTTAACAAGCATTTATTTTGGTAACTTGGCACGCAAAGGAAAGCGTCCTGCATGTCTTAGAAAATATTCTAAGACATGTAAAGTACGACAATCCACACTAGGGCTGCGTGGCGGACTATGCCCTTCGACTATATTTACAGAAATGCCTGTGGTCAACATTGCGACATATATAGGCTGTTAGTTTACTTTATTTTTGTTTAGGTAATTTAATTAACTAACCAGGTCCTTGTTATCATGAGATTTAATTGAGACACCGATTTGCAAAAGGCATGATGTTTATCTGAACTAAAGCTGAAAGAGAAACGATTGATTTTACGATGTTATGATCGAGGTATCGTATCCGTTTAGTAGCAATTCCGTTTTGTAATGTAAAATAAAAATTGTGGTTGCCACGCAACATATATAGACTTAAAAAAGCTGGAAAGCGAACAACACATACGTTCTTTATCTACCCCGTTGAAAATAAAAGGTTTAAAACGATGCGAGAATATATTTTTTAACTTTTATACCCATACATGGTTAACAGAAAACGCAAACTCACCTTTGACAACTTCAAAAACAAATATGTAGGTAAGTAAATGTTGCAAATGAAAATACCTCCCGGCAATCATAATAATGAATCTCGTGTTATTTGTTCCCGTTGTTTTTCATACAATCTCGGAAACACGTTGTATTTATGTCAACACCATTTCTCAATATTCCACGAATACAAATTGTAATGCTCTCGATATTTTTACATGTTTCTAGCAAAATTGATAAATTCAATTAGTGGCGTATATTAAGAATTAAACCACTTTTTTTTTAGATGTTTTATAGTATGCATGTATTTTGTTTACTTTATGGTATTTGGTCAGTGTACAATCATCTAGTGATTGTACACTGACCTTGCGCCAGTTTTAACGTAACACAGCCCTGTAGTTCTGGGCTCTCAAGAATAAGACTACGGTATCCCCTGCCTGTCGTACAAGGCGACTAAAAGGGGCCTCGGGTTCACTGGGCGACAAGGGTGGGGGCCTGCGTCGTCCACCAAAGTGGACCCGGGAAGAAGGCGACATCGGCTGGCCCGTGTCGCCTTGCGCCTCTGAGGGCACAGGGGGAGGGAGTAACCTCCCCGGGACGTGCTCTCTTTGAGCACAGTGCAGAGGGGCTCCGGTGCGTTCCACTGGAGATCCCGGAGCCCCTCGTCATGCACCGAGGAAAGGGCACCGGGGAGGTTTTAGTGGGTAAGAACCCCACATAACCGCCGCCTTCCCCCCTGAAGCTGGGGTATCTTTCTGAAGATTTCCTCCCCGTCAACAAAAAAAAAAGTTTTAACGTAACAAATTTGACGTGACACAATGCTGCTGTATAGGTAGAACTTAGTTCCTCACTATAAAACAAGTAGCTCAGTTTGAACTTAAATTTATTGGCTGCCTTGTTCAGGTCATATGTCTTGCCACGAGTTCTTTGATATCACCCACAGAAGTAGAACAGCACTATCTGATCATGGACAGTCTACGTCAGAATAAAAGCACTTCAACAACGTTCCAGGCAATAGTAAAGTTACATTATCTCAATACTCTTTTGTCTTTACAAAATTTCTACTGTACTTAAGTTACTTTTTGTAATTACAATCTACTCCCTAGGCATGTAACTGAAGCTCCCAGTCTAGCAATGTTTAAAAATAGGTTCAAGTCATGGCTGGTTGGGAAGGCATTTTATAATGTGGAGGAATTGATTAATCAAATTACAAATTATTAGCATTTTATTTCTTTGATGTACTTATTTTTTCATTATTTTTTTCTATTGAATTATCTAATTTAATTTGTAAAAATCAACTTGTAATTACCAATAAAAATTTGAATCTGAATCTAAGTAGTTCTTATTTCTCCACTACATACATCAACAAAATAGAGTCGATCCATAAGAAATTTCTTCGGCACGTGCGTTTCAAATTCAGATAATGTAATGAGAGCTACGAACAATCATGTTCTAGACTTCACCTTTTTCCATTGTACACTCGTCGTCAACACACTCACTCACTCGCAAATATTGCTCAAAGTCGCATGGATTGTCCTGATCTACTTAAGAAGCTGCACTTTTCTATCCCTTCTCGAAGTCTACGATTCAACTGTCCATTATATACTCCGCCTGGTAATGCAAACTAAATGTTTCATTAATAGAACATAGAACTTGGAAGCACTCAAATTTACTTCATGAAAGATTGATTCTAAATTTCAGTTGCAAATTATGGACACCTAGTCATAGCCTTGTGCTTAATCTGTATTTACTCGAAGTAAACTGATTACGTTCGCACAGATAAACCAAATTGGGAGTAAGGAGTAATTTAATAGGCCGTGAACAATCACAATATATAGTTGTAAATTTAAGTTGAACCGTATCTGTAGGCGCTGGTACGTTACTTGCTGCTTCATTAGTACTTGGTTATATTGACTGTGATGTAAATTTTGCCTGTTTATTTCCCACAGTTGGGCATAAGTTTTGCATGATTCTGACAAAAGTGTTTAATTATAGTCGCTACTATACAATCTAATAGAAGCATTCGGCCCATCTAATATTAAGGGAAAAATAGGTAAGAACCATTGACCACTGTAGGGTTATTTTCGTAAGGTTCTACATTGATACAACATACTATTTACAAACATACAACTTTACTGAATTTTTGTTAGTGATGTTAATTTGCAAATTATATTGTAATGTAGCTCTAGCGGGTTGTTTTAATAGCAAAATACACAAGCAAAACGATGTTATGTATTGTTACAACAATAAGACTTTAAGGCAGTTAAGCGGTGATTAACCCCTGAGATTTATTAATAGCAATTTTGTTATTAGTAATAAAAGCTATTACTAATTCGTAGGCAGTGCAAGTGAACGCTTTTTTCTTCCAAGGAAATTTTATTTAAGCTTTATATTTTACGTACTTAACGTTACCAGTGTGTTCGCGAAGTGGAAGTTCTAGGAAGTCCAATAATCTTCTTTTAATAAGAGTTAGTAAACATTCTAGACGATTGAGTCGTTCGCCTTTCGGTCACTTGGTCACAGAGTTGACATCTCATGCGGAAGACCTGCTTCGAGGATTATTGGGCTAAGTTATCCATATAAGAAGTTTAGGAGGAGCGATAACGACGAAATATCAGCATAAAGTATATACTTCTGAGTTTCCCCTGCTAAGTGGAACCGAGGGTCCCATCAAAATTTTAAAAATAAAAAAAAAATTAAAAATAAATTTGATTAACTTCACACACCTCCAGATTATTCAATACACAGACGGCAACCTTCACCAACTCGAACTGTTATTTTTATTAATACTTTCAAAGCAAGTACTTGAATGAGATCCCACCTTATGTACTGTGTAAATATATTTTTATATATATTTGAATGGTAAGGAAGGAGCGAAATATAGACGCAGGCAAAGTGTTCCAGCTCTTAAGAATAATGAAAGATAAAGCAAAGCGCTTCGTTCAGGAGTGAAGCTTATTCAGAACAAATCTTGTGGTGTTTTAACTTCAAGGGTGATTGACCTACAAAAATATACTGGGATTCACAAAAGATATGAACAAAAACAAAGTTGGTATAACGTATTATTAATTTATTTTTATTTTAGATACATCTTTGGTAATTTCAATGACTTTAGGGTTTCATGGCCCCTGAATTACTTGGTTCTTTGGTATCAAATCTTTTTTCGTATGTCCCCTTATACTGCAATCTATTTGAATATTGTATGTGTTAAAGTACTGCTATTAAATTTGACGTCGTAAAATTTCAAATGAATGTTAACAATTATATATTGTGTACGATACAAAAATGTATTGATTAGAAAACTTCTGATAGTGATTTACAAATAATATTAAGTAATATCAACGGAATTTTCAGTTTGTTTATAGATGTAACATTAACAAACGTTTTGTGATTTTCTTTTGCAACAATCGTACGCTTATATGTTAATAGACACAATAATCTATCAGACCCAGATTCCAATTTAAAATTAACATTACAATAAGCTATTACCTTATCACTAAGTATTGTATACTTAAACAATGTAAATTTATTGCACGGGTGAACATTAAAGTGTAAACTATTTACAATTATTTATAACAGTGTATACTTAATCTTAAACATATATTAAACAATTCTTAGCATTTAAGTTATTATTTCTATCAGAAAGAACCAATTAATTTCTTCTTCTCGTCGTAGTTTCTTGGTCTACCGTTGTAACGGTAGGTATAACTTTATGCGTATACTCATGGTGCTTCGTTCTTATTTAGTTACATTATAAAGAATGTATATTATTTACAACAAATATTTGAAGAGCATGTTTATTTGATCGTAATATTTTTTTATTTATTTACACTTTTTGCAACACCTTAAAATAAGGTTCACAATGGCGTCAGCCGTGTAGCTCTGGGCACTCAAGAATAAGACTACGGTATCACCTGCCTGTCGTAGAAGGCGACTAAAAGGGGCCTCGGTTTCACTGAGCGACAAGGGTGGTGGCCTTTGTCAACCGGTGGACCAGGAAGGGCCACCGGGGAGGTTTAAGTGGGTCAAACGCCACATACTTCTTTTTGAAGATTTCCTCCCCGTTAACAAAAAAAATAGGTTCACAATGGCAAACTTAATGCTTTAGTGGTATCCTCTACTAGTCAACCCTGGGTGTGAGAGAAAAACATACATTGCCAGGCGTAATCGTTAATGGAAGGATAAGAGACACAATGAAATACTACAATAAATACACATACAAATGAGTTTTCTATACCATTTCATTTTCATATTTAATTTTTTCTTCCATATTTAATTCTATTTGTTATATTATAAATGGAATTTGAAATATATACAGTACTTTTACTTAATAACACCTATTTTATTATACAATGCAAGCATTTCACATTAGTCATACGATAGAAGCTAAAAAAAATATCATCTAAGCCGTCAATTGGAGTGCGTGACATGAAATGTTCTGTCAGCTTGTTCCGTCACACTCAGAAATGTTCCAAATACCATTCATTCACCTTATCTATTTAAATTTTATACAAATTTATTATCTACAACTTATTGGAAATGGTTTTCTGTAATGTATGAAAATGTGTACAGAATAATGGATATTTGGATGAAATGCCGTATTACTTAAAGGAATGTAATTTACAATCGTATTTTAATCTATGGGTTTAATTTTGTCATAAATCGATCCAATTGAAATAAATATTAATTTTACGGATTTTATCGCAGTTCAATTTTGACTTTAAATATCAGACGCATGGAATATTTTAGAGTGATCGTGGTTGATCAAAATTAAACCGCAATCAAATAAATAACTTGTAATATTCGTGTATATTAGATTACCTTTATTAATTAAATAATACTGGTAATTATTCATTACGGAACTCTACCAATAATTTGTTATTTAAAATCAAATATTACGTCAAAATTGTTATTAAAATCAACCATTTTACTCCATGTTTCGGTAGTGACTAGTTAAATGTTTGTTCATAGTAATTTACTAATCTTTGTCATCGGCACTTGCATAGATTTTTGTACGCTTTCCTGTATTCATTGGACATGACTACATATATAACGGGATTGATGCATGTTGACATATAGAGAAGAATATAGCCAGCAATGTTCGCTATAGGATGAGATGTATAGTTGCGCATTAGTTTGGTCACCGCTATAGGTAAATGGGTCATGCAGAAAGAAATCATGATCGCAATTATCATAGTACCTAACTTCTTATCTTTCCTCGTAGGAAGGGAAAGCTTTACTAGAGCTAACGATTTCCGTAGCACTGTTCTACGAAAACTCGTAGCTGGTTTATCATTCGGTGGATTTTCATTTGATTTGCTCCTATTGCCTTGGCTAGTAGAGTCAAACGTGATCTTTGTCATTGAAATCGCTGGAGAACTATTCAAATTGTGTTCCGATGTTGAATGTAATTTCTTTATTGCCATAGCGACGTATTTACTTGATATGTCAGATCTGGACTGTCTCTCTGTCGCAGATGATGACTCTTCCTGGCCCAATTTTACTGTTTTACGAATAACTGCGCTGCTAGATGCACGTGTTGTCTTCTTCACTATGTAGAATATCCGAGCGTAACAAAGTATTATTGTTAAGAATGGCAGAGAGAAGGCTGTCGCGAATAGAAATATCTTCGGTGACCTGCCATGATCATCTGGCAGTATACTGCATGAACAGGAGTATGTGTCTAATCCAAAACGGCCCCATTTTTCGAACCACGTAGGTATGAGTACTCCAAAAGGAAAAATCCATGTGCACAATAACATGAGTACCAGATAACGTCGTCTGTACAACCTGTTGAAAAATAATACACATTTAGTATCTAAAATAAAAATAAATTCTAGAGACTTTTACCGTACCAACAGTACCAATAAAATAACTGCTATTGCCTTTTTCCCCGAGATATTCCAATCATAGTAACGAATTGAACAAGAGAAGAAGAGCAAGGAATTCAAAAATAAAAAATGGGATTCAGCCTTAGCGTATTACTGGTTTTAATGTAATAAATAGCATTTTACATGTAAGCAATCAGTTGAAACAAATGTTGACACGAAACAAGCAGATGCAGTTGTCATCCCACTGCACTGAGATTAAATACTTCATTTTAGTAGCCAGGCAATACACTATAGCATAGGTCTGTTTTACCGTTTGACTAAAAGCGACCTCGGATTCACTGGGCGACAAGGGTCTTTGTTATCTGTCAAAATATACCCGGGGAGAAGGCAACATCGGCTGCCCCGTGTCGCCTTAACCTCCTCCCCTAGGGACGTGCTCTCACGTGGACGTGTTCCTGTCGAGATCCCGGAGCCCCTCACCATGCACCGAGGAAGGGCCACTGGGAGAGTTTTAGTGGGTAAGAACCCCACATAACTTCACTCCAGAAGGCGGGGTATCTTGTTTGAAGATTTATCCCCCGTCAACAAAAAAAAGTCTGTTTCACCGAATCAACCTCAAGCACCGAGTAGACGGTAGTATATCTCTTCTTTTAGTCATTCACGAATTTAATAGGTAACTATAAAATGTAAAGTTTAGATATTGAATACTTACTTAGGATAGAGATTCGGATGCGAAATCATAACGTATCTGTTGACAGTGATTGTCACCACGGTAAATAGAGATACGGCAACGAGTGCATAGCGCGCGTATGGGAACATGTGACAGAGGATACGCCCATGTTTCCATGATCGCCGCCAGAATGTGGACGCGGCGAGTGGCAGGTTGAAACAGCAGAACAGTAAGTCAGACAACGAGAGGTTCATGATAGATATTGCCGTTGCATTGCGGACCTGTGAAATAAATAAACATGATATTATTTGCTAAAATATGTGCTCGATGTATCACTCTGGGTTCAACCACTGTTATATTTAGAATTTAATATATTTAATGAAAAGCACACAAAAGCCATGTAAATGACTGCTAAAATCAAGATGTAAAATTTTAATACATTGTAAAATACGTAAAAGGAAAATATGAAATATAAAAACATTACAAAACATAACCGAAGTGCCGCCCGCGATGCTGACCATAAGCATCCGGTGGTTAAGGGTATACAGAGAAACATGACAATGGGTACGTACGCATAAAAACGTAAAAACTTTACCTAATATTTAAAAATAAACAGATACAATATATTTACGAGTGAAAGCAAAAACCGACTTCATAACGAATCAAACGTTAATACGCGCGGTCGCCCTCTCTTTATTTCCGAATTATCATCATATATGATACCAATATATGATATCATATTAAGAAATAGAATAAAACAGAACTTAACCCAACTGTCATCAAACTACCTTTACGGTACATGCTTTCTAATAAAAAAATTAACCATCGTAATCGGTTGGTGTGGTATTGTGTTATGTGTCTATTAATCGATACAAATTTATAAGGTTGTCTCATGGTTGCCATTGTTAGGATTGAACCAAATTTGGACCACACAGGAAGAACCAGCTTTCAAATAATCAGAATCAGAGTAAGAAAAAAACCGTTGTTATTAAAATACGTGGAAAGTATAACCCTATACCAAGACAAGTGGCGTGTTTGCTTTGATCGTCCATACGACAAAAAGAAAGTCTGCTGTCTGTACCTACCTACTCATGGTGACAGGCGTGTTTGTTGATATACATAAAATGTTTGTATAATTACTTAATACAGTCAATATTAGTGATATCTAAGTGCTTAAAGACCTGTCATTTATACACTCGGGTAACTGAACTTGTTTTTGGAGCATTTGTCCATGACATCGACTGATTTCTTATTTTAAATTGGTATTCTTTTTAATTTCTAAGCTAGAAATTGTCCACAATACCACTTATCAATATTATTAACTTGAAATCTTCTTTAGTCACATTGAGCACATTCTGACCCTTATCTTATCTCTTATAGATATAAGTCCACGCACTTCATGCTTCCGTTCGCATAAATTTACGGAAGATAGTACACCAATATGTCTAACTTGTCCAGAAACTCTCCGCTGTCGCGCGCGGTTGGGTTTGTTAATACAATCTCACTGCACATTGATATATTTTGTTGCACAGAGTCTGTGTTTATCGAAGCTGCCTACAAATGAGTAGAAGGCGTTTGACTCTATTATATTTATATATTATTGTCAATACATAAAGCAGCTTTTTATTTGTTTTAATTTTAATAAAATATATTTAACTAAGTTTTTATAACATCATAGTGGTATTATCTGTAACGGTGTTATAATTTTTGTTGATTTAAATAAATAAATAAAGTCACGCTCATTTAGGTCTAAGAAGATAGAAATATCTATATATTTCTAAATCCTTATCGTGACATGATAGTCTAGAAGCATTGCCGTATCCAAAACCGGCAGGACATTATCGTTCAAGTCAAACGTTTATGTTAAATATATTAACCGCTATTCTATTTTTGAATTAGATATCCTACAAGTAGACATAAAAAAAAATTGAAAAACTGATACTATGATTTGTGGTTCTCACACATACGCACACACAACATTTTTTTATATTAATCATTATATAAAAATAAATTTCAAGGGCTTATTTGTGCACCATTGCAACATAATGGTTGGGTACTGTTTTATATAATACAGGATTTACCAGTTTAGTAGACAGGGCGACATTATTTCATTGACCATAGCTGTGTTCAATAAAGATTTTATTATTATGATGTTTACAATATTTTTGTATCTCGTCTTTTTAGAGGGTGAAAATGTAGGTACCGGCCGAAGCCAAGTACATGTGATGAAATTATATAAAATTAGTGTCAAAATAAAGAAATTTACGTTTTTTTTTGACGAACTACACAGATTGGCCAAAGAAGCTGGCCTTGACTGCTTTACCGGATTGAGAGGTGGCATAGCTCTTAGGTCGCTTAGCCTGAACCTCTATCGCTATTAACTCGACACAAGGGTCCCTTGGTGAGGGACCTCGGCTTGGACGGTTATGTACTACTATGTTACGTGTAAGCATTCCGATCCGAGGGCGCCCGAGAGGGCCGGACTTCGACTCGGTCGGTAGCTATTTCACGGATAATAAGAAATTTACGTGTGACACGGCATGTATTGAGGATAACGACTTAATGTTAAGTATTTGTTTGTATGGAGAGTTTTTGGTATGACACCTGTAGTACTCGTAGATATCACTATTGGAACTTTTCAAACATGAATAACTTGCTTATTTTTAATATATGGTGTTAAAAGGATATGATTAAATGGATCGTGTAATGTTTACGTTTACACTCTTAAGCGACTTATGTGTTTATTCAATTAAAATCTAGCATAACAATTAAATGGCGTAGTTGTATCGATAAACATGAATCGAAACTATGAGTTGTTGACGTTAACTGCTAGATGAATAATATATATAGTAAGCGTGAACTAACGCACCCTTTACGAGTACAACTCCACTCAGTGCTGAGTCACACGTAGTTCGAGAGGAAAATCCAATAATAACATCTTTTGTTGCTGCTTTATCAGTTAATGGTCTTCGGTATTGTGTGTGAAACTGAGATAACATAAAACGTAGGTTGAATTCCACCATTCTTCTATTATTTAACTATATGAAACCATAAAGGTTTATAGGAATATTAATAAAATTTATAGAAAATACAACGGCTCTGGCTTTCGTGAATAGGCCGACAAAATCGAGGAAATACCAGGACCTCGCAGAAAATCGGCGTAATTGTATTTTCTTTTGTTCGTTGGTTTTACTTTTTTCTTGATTTACTTTACCTACTATATACCTATATTCCTATATATATATTTATATTCATATATATAACTAATATAATATATAACCGCTTGGAATCATAAATATAATTATATCAAAAGAATATTTTTGCCAATTATCCTGTTAAAAGTTCAACAACAAACACTTTTAATAAATAAAAAACAATCACGACAAAGCATTCCGAAATTAATAACACTGCGTGTTATTTCTTTGATTAACCTCAACAATGCTGAAATATCATGTTTTGTTATGAAAAAAATAACTAAAAAATTTTTAAGCTGTTTGACATAAAATTTTCTGAAGATATTATTATGTTTGTGATTCTACGCGGTTGTATCGATAGCGAATTTATTTCGACTAAATTGGTTGCTCGTAAATATACTTGCAACAAAATTGAATATAAGAGTTACAGTACATTTAAAGCTTTATGGTAATGGTTATTTCAAGACAGAATGTGCAGTTCGTCGGCCTGAACATATACTATAATTTAAACAAATGATAATTTGCTAACCTTTTTGTAACGTGCTAGTGCGATGATTGTGATGAGGTTCCCGGGGATTCCAATACACATGAACAGGATACAGCTCACGCTAGCAAATGCCATCAACCAATCGGGATAGTTAGTGAACAGCTTCACGTCTCCAATTTCCTTGGCAGTTCCGTTGTAATTCAGCACAGATAAATTACGATTCATAAATTCTCTTAGATCACTTTGATTCATTATAACAAGATCTCACTTTGCGACAGACAATTAAACACGCGTCATTCTCCAACAAATATTAAAATATAAATGGTTTCGTTGTAAACAATCGTCATTGTGGTCATTTTTACTGGAATGTACATATATCCTCATGACTCAGCGTTTTGACGGACATCCATTTGGATTCACCCGAAGCTGATAATGGTTTGTATTTGTAATGGATTATTGTATTCAACATATCAATTTTATGAATTAATTCTATTTTAACAATTCATTTGACATAAATAAAAGTTATTTTTAAAGCCTTTATATAAGTCCCACTGCTGGGCACAGGCCTTCTCAGTAAAGAGAGTATAAGGGTATAGTCGCGGCCCTAGTGCGGATTGGCAGACTTCATGTATGTCTTAGAAAAAATTTCTAAGACGTGCAGGTTTCCTCACGATGTTTTTCTTCACCGTCGAGCGCGTGGTTATTCAGCACATAAAATTGCAACAAAAAATTTTTTGGTAGCCGGCACCGGGGAGGGTTGCTAGCGTTGTGCAACTTGAGGCGGCCGCCCGGACACTGAGCGACCACGGCTCAATTCATTTGACACAAATTTAATAATGATAATTTTATTTTAATATTAAATTAGAGCCGGGATAGCTCAGTGTCTAGGCGATTCGATCTCAGCTGCCGGCACCAATGAATTTGTATTTTTTCAACTTTAAGTGCTGTTTTACGATGCGCTCGGCTGTGAAAGAAAACATCGTGAGGAACTCTACTAGTGTTTAAATATTTTTTTAAGACTTGAAATCTGCCAATCCGTTCTACGGTCGCGTAGCGTAGTGTGATGCAAGTCCTTTTATTTTAGATTTTTTATTTTGGAGAAAGACAAATGACCATACGGATTGCCATCTTGAAAGTAGTTAAGCTCCTTTTTAATCCACAGAGTGCAAGAGGTTAGATTTGAAGTTATTCGACAAACGTATAGAAGTTGAATGCCAACCATTAAGATGGTGTAAATGGAATTCGAAGCGCTGTCGCAATAGACGTAAATGAGATTCAGCGGACGGAATTCCAAACAATTCCTCGGACCGCTCCCCTTAGTTTATGCAATAAAAACGCTAAGGGACAACATCTCTTCCCAAGGCCAGTGAATTAAGCTGACTAGACAGAATGTCTTCAATGAATCGATGCTCCTTATTCCTAATTCCCTTCCTAATTTGACCACTTTACGGTAAAATTAAATAGTGATTTTTATGAATATTTAGATTCTGTTTCAAGTTTTGAAGTATTGATTTTTTTTTTAATTTTTATCTTTTATACAAAATTTTAATCCATTACAAATTATTTTAACATTATCAGTCGTTGAAATATTTTTTGTACAAACCTTAAAAACAAAACGAGTATTTATGCAAGTCTAAAACATCACTAATATTATGTGCTTCTTTCACTATTCTCCTACGAAAATTTTGCATTCAAATAAAAATTTCCAGAATACTTAAATCTAATAATGAGTTTAAATTATATTAATTTAATTTCGTTTTGTCTCGATCATACACATCATTTAACACAATCAAGGACGGCTCGATTATATGTGAACTAAAAGAAACATAATCGAATAAATGCACTAAAGTACAGATCCATGAAGTTTTGAACACTAAACACATGTCTTAGAGTCCATATTCACTAAGTTAACACTTTGGTTTATCAGTGTTTACATGTCAAGATTGTTCAATGATTCACGACTCTTCACGGCGGGCGTTTCTCAGAGACGCCTTCGCCGGGCGAACGTCACGCCTTCCTTCGACACATGAGCAAATTCTTATACGCTTGTCGGTATTCACTAGACATTACCACGTAGATAATTGGATTGATGCAAGTAGTTAAATATATCAACAGATAACCCGCGATGTTCGCAGCTGGATGCGAGGTGAATTCACGAAACAACTTCGTTAAAGTTATAGGTAAGTAGCATACCCAGAAAGAGATCATGATTGCCATGATCATCTTTAAAAGCTTTCTGTCTTTTGGTGTCAAACGGGGTGGTCGCATTGGGGCTGGTGATCGTCGCAAGGCAACAGCTGCTTGCCGGAGTCTCTTGGCTGTTTCCCCACCGCTTGGCGTTCGTGGTTTGCCGTCAAGAGCACATTCCTCGTCATGACCATCTAGAGTATCTACGCCTGAGGAAGATGAACGTTCCGGCGCTGGAGTTGGTGGACAGTGTAAAACTGGCGGTGCCAGTAATGCCCTCCGAGGTGGAGCAGCGGCATGATTCACACCATTTTCAGGACCCGGAGAGCGCTCAAGTGCCGTCGACGCTGATCCCATAGCCGAATCTTCGAGTCCTGTTGCAGCCCTTGGCCGTCCCCTCGCTGGTGCTCTTGATCTTTTAGCCGCTTCCCTTACGATACAAAAAATTCGGGCATAGCAAATCACTATCGCCAAACAGGAAGCATGAAGGCACCAACAAAGAGAAACTCTTTCGGTGATCGATGGCTGCTGTCGGGTAGAATGGAACATGAACCGATGGACTGATCTAATCCAAAACGACCCCATTTCTCAAGCCATGTTGCAATGAGAGCTCCAAATGAGAAAATCCAAGTACTGGCTACCATGACAGCTAAATATTGCCGTTTGTAGAGCCTGTATAAAAATAATAAAAGTTATAAAATGTACAATTTAATGCGGGATATAAGAAAATATACTTCTTTGGCGTAAGTAAAAAGTATGTATAAACAGTCCAGCGAGTTTGAATAAATAAAAAACACAACACAATTAGTTATATTGTAAAAGATTTACTTACTTGGGATATAATCTTGGATGTGATATCATGACGTATCTGTTTATGGTTATAGCCAAAACGGTGAATAGAGACACCGCCACTAGAGCATATCTGGCCAGTGGAAACATACGACACAGCGTTCGCCCATGTGCCCATGATCGTCTCCAAAATGTAGACGCCGCTAGAGGTAAGTTGAAACAGCAGAACAGCAGATCGGAACAGGACAGATTCATTATAAACACCGCCGTTGCATTGCGAACCTGAAATTGTAATAGGTCATTTACTATCGAGCACGCAATAAAAGGTATACTTATAATAAAAACAAAAACCGACTTTAAAACGTAACGAATGAAACATTAAAATTGCCGACTCTCTCTTCTATCTCGGATGTATTGTAGTTGTATACGAAGATGTGGTGCATATATTGGTTTTCATCTTCCACATTTGTCGACATTAACTCGTTTAAAAGCACTTATCTGCTCTTAGATTGTCATAAACTTCCCAACATCTATGCTTCCATACAATCATTAGGGATTCTCGGGTAAATCATCCCAATAATACTAGTAACCCAATGTTTTACATAAATTCATATGAGACCTAATTGAAACTAAATCATTAGAAACAAAAAAAAATCGAAATCGGTTTATTTAATGTTGGTGCGCAAACATTAAAAATACAGACGAATTGTGTACCAAATAGGTAACATTCTTTTGAATTCGGTTAAAGGTGTCTATATAGTAATTAAAATCACAATGCGATCATTTGCTGCAACCATCTAACTATATTAATCCGTGTTATATGATAATAATGTGTACAAATGTTGCTATATCTTTGGAATAGTAAAAAAAAACGATTTTTTTTATTATCTATTGTCCTACTAATCGTTCCAAATCAGCGGTAGTGTCCGGGCGGCCGCCTCAAGTTGCATAGTAGACTAGTAACCCGTGTTCAATCCCCGGTGCCGGCACCAATTAATTTGTTTGATTCAATTTTAAGTGCTGATTTACCACGCGCTTGGCGGTAAAGAAAAACGCCTTAAGTGAGACTTACACGTCTTAGAAATTTTTCTATGACATGTGAAGTCTGCCAATCCACATGAGGGCCGCGTTACGGACTATTCCCTTATATTCCCGCTCGTTACAGAGAAGACCTGTGCCTGACAGTAGGACATATTTGTATATATTTAGATTGTAACGTCGTACTTTTTAACTACTAATCATTCAATAGCCTGTCTTGACGATGAAACGAATGAACGAAGATGTCTCAAGTTAAAATTTCAAGTAATCTAAATGTCATCACTGATTACGTAATGTAACTTGTGACAAACGAGTTCTTATCACTATTCGTCCAACATAAAATTAATGTTGAAAGATCACTGACCTATGCGAGATAGTTTATTTATAAATGTTGTATTTATGTTACTATACAATTACTTTAAAATGATAATTACTGTTTTTAAACATTTCCTTTGTCTCTAGTAGCATTACTAACCTACAGAACCAAATTGCAATGGTAGCCTAGTGGCTAACCGGTTCGACTTAAGATCTGATGATCGTGGGTTCGAATCTCGGGCGGCTTGTACCCATGAATTGCTATTTTTAAAGTACAAAATGTATCACTACGACCTTATAAATTTGGAAAAGCGGGCAGCGAAAGCTATCCATGTTTTTACCCCATTTGGGTTAAAAGCGTGTGAGAGATTGTTTATTTATTTATATTTATAAATAAACGGACACGTTCTCCTCAAAAGTGTAATAAATTAAAAAAAGTATGTAACTATTTTATCTTTAATGTATATTATAAGAAAAGTAAAGAGTTTTTTTTAGAGGAACGGTACGGATTTGTTTCTGTGTAATTAAATGCGTCTCTGTAATGTATACCGTGGTATTTTTCATCCACTGCGGATTCCATATATTATTCTTTAAGTATGATAAATGTTTGACTCGACAATTTTAGGATAGGTACCAAAATTAATACACACAATGATCATTACGAAATTACTATTTGCTCTTTTTCTATGTGACGATTCTAGTTTTAATTACCATTAAAATTAAATTGTAATGAAATTATGTTAAGGTTAAAATAACATAAGATTAGTATAGTTGAACTGATAACACAATTAACTATAAATATAGCTGACGATGAATAACGAATAAGTTAACAGCAGATACTTAAACATTAATAATATTTGTTAATCGTCTTAAAATTAACTATAAAATAAAATTGTTTTATTAAAACCGTTAGTACACTCTAACATAATAAAAAATGATCTCTCATTATCAATCTTGCGAGTTAAATCGAGATCCCAAATGCTGTTCATCAAGTTTATGTGATACAGGGAATGAGCCTCCCACCATTCCCAAATTTTGTGATTTTGTTCTTACGAAACCAGTAAATAGATACAAGTCGATTGAGATTTGAACCTTTGAGAATAAGATTGTAATAACGAATGATTGTATTATCTTTTCCTTTTATAAAGAAAACGAGCTCTGGGGGTATGAGCTCACCGCCACTAACTAATTTTCTAATTGAAAACAAAAATTTTATCAGTAGTGTCTTATTCTTTTCCTAATTTAGCCTTAGCTTAGCTTTATATTTTCCTTCAGCCCTGTAGTTCTGGGCTCTCAAGAATAAGACTACGGTATCCCCTGCCTGTCGTACAAGGCGACTAAAAGGGGCCTCGGGTTCACTGGGCGACAAGGGTGGGGGCCTGAGTCGTCCACCAATGTGGACCCGGAAGAAGGCGACATCGGCTGGCCCGTGTCGCCTTGCGCTGCGAGGGCACAGGGGGGAGGGAGTAACCTCCCCCCCCGGGACGTGCTCTCCTTGAGCACAGTGCAGAGGGGCTCCGGTGCGTTCCACTGGAGATCCCGGAGCCCCTCGTCATGCACCGAGGAAAGGGCCACCGGGGAGGTTTTAGTGAGTAAGAACCCCACATAACCGCCGCCTTCCCCCCAGAAGGCGGGGTATCTTTCTGAAGATTTTCTCCCCGTCAACAAAAAAAAAGCTTTATCTTTTCCTATTCGAATGATAATATTATAATTTTATCACGTTAAACTTTGGCAAAAACTATAACACTACATATACTAGGTAATATCTAGCATGCGTTTCACAAACGCCATCTATCGTTCAGTTTTACCAACACAGAAATGCACTCCTGCGCAATTGGATGAATAATTTAGAATAAGTACCATGTGTGTTTATTTCTTGATTGGGACGAAAAGAAACATTCACTTTAAGACATTCAAAGATTAATCTTTCTGATTTTCTTACCTTTTTACATCGCGCCAACGCTATAATAGTAATAAGATTGCCAGGTATGCCAACCAGCATGAACAGTACACAACAAAGTGATGCGAATCGCAACAAACCCTCCGGGTAATCCTTGAACAGTTCCACCGCAGCCAATTCGGCGTCGGACTTATAGTCGTCAAGGCCAACAACACTCCAGTTATATCCGTCTACTTCGCTGGAAGACGTGCTCTTTGGTATACTCGGTAACAAATCACCCATTTTATCACCAACAAATCACTCGATCGCGTAAGTTCCACTATCAACTATGAACCTATTGGGGGCGACTTTCATAACGATCATTTTAAACTAATTTACATAATGACTTCATTTAGGTGTGGACGCGAGCGGGTAGCCGCCACAACTGATATCTCTCCCAGAACTTGTTTCGCTCTATCAATAAGAGGCTGGTAATGGTATAATATCGTTTGTTGATAAGGCATTTTGCCGATGAGCGGGAATGTCGGGTCACAGCTGGTCAGGAAGTGTTCCCGTATCAGTTGGACGTCGGCTCCATTCTTGTCCCATACGTGATGACCTGCAAATTAATGTTTTATATTATTTATCAACAAAGCAATTATTTTATTAATTATAAATATAAACATTTGTATTTATAACTATTTCACGGTCATATAAGTTGTTGATTACGAGTCATGATGAACTAAGCAGGTAAACAGAAAAAAAAGTATTTTACGTGGTGTTGGCAGAAACAATCTAACTAGAAGTAGTAATTAATGATTGAAACGCGTAAAACTTAAATAGAAACAGTCGAATAGTTATAGTAATTATATAGCCGTGAGCAAAAATAAAGGGTCGGTTAAGAAAGTTTGAATATCTCGGAAGATAAAGACGCTAGCTAACTGAAATAAATTGTGCATGATAGACAATTAAATATATTATTTACTTATTTCGGCATACACTATATCCCTCGTAAACACCTATAATATATAATATATATGGGACATACTGGACATAGGACTGTTGGGCGCAGGCTTTCTCTGTAAAGAGAGTATAAAGACATAGTCCGTCACGCGGCCCTGGTGCAGATTGGCACACTTAGAAAAAAGTCTTGCCTTAGAAAAATTTTCTAAGGTATGAAGGTTTCCTCACGATGTTTTACTTCACCGCCGAGCGCGTGGTAAATCAGCACATAAAATTGCAACAACAAATATATTTGTGCCGGCACCGGGAATCGAACTCGGATTCTAGCGTACTATGCAACTAGAGCCAACCGCCACTGTGCTACCGCGGCTATTCTGTCTTATATTATATCTATTATTATAAAAGTAGAAATATTCGACGCATCTGCGTAAATCTACCTGATATATTAAAATGAAACGGAAATAGTTAATTAGATAATAAAATAAATATGTAAGAGATGGCGTTTTAAAATAATAAAAGGCAACTTAAAAAACGCCATCTCGTATATCTTTGAAGTACTTGTAATGTTACATTATAAATATATAATTATATATTATAAATATCTACAAGATGACGTCACAAAACAACTTTACATGGCTACAAATCCAACGGTACTACTAAAAAATTAAATTTTATGTTTAAAGTTTGATTGGAATGAAAAATTAAATTTATGTTTTGCTTTTAAAGTTTATCTGAATAATAAATTATAAAAACAATACAATGTCTGGGACCTCATCCTTTGTTTGATGATAGCCGAGTGACCTTAGCTCGCTACAAGGCGATGACAAGCGAAATTATTAATAACCGTTACGATATCTTATGAAGAGGAAACCTGAATCTCTGACGAGAATAAAACTCTTCTAACGCACAAAAAATACTTGTTAAAATTAGTGCATTCACATATGGGACCTAAGTTTAGTAAAAGTAGGCTGGCTAGTCTCCTTCTCCCCGTTAAAATAGGATTAGAGGGTCATAAGCTTATTTAATAAGCTTTTGTATCAAAATTTGTGCCTGTACTAGTATTTTGTTCCCACGAGAATTTCTAATTGTCTTTATGGTATTTGCTAATGATGTTGTCTTAGTAATTACTGCTGTATAATCATGGTATTATTGACACAGAGAATTAGACGTCATAAAATGAATCGTTAGGTGGTCATTACTTTTGTTATAAGTTTGAAAGTATTTCGGTTATTGATGATGATGAATATTTTATGGCTTGGTAACAAGACCTTTAAGCCAAGTCTTTTTTAAAACACATACACTTATTTCTTACGTCTAAGATGAAAATGAAAATGTAAGTTAGATGATCCCCGCCATGAGTCCCCGCGCCATTTTTTTTCTCGACAACAAAGTCATTTAGGTTATTAAGTACTACGAGTATATAGATATCGATTGAATGACGTTAGATCAAGAAGTAATAAAATGTTAAACTAATTAGATAGATAGATAGATAAATAAATCCTTTATTGCACCAAAAAATATGTACAAAGGCGAACTTAATGCTAATTAGCATTTTCTTCCAGCTAACGTTTAGTGGTTAAGAGTAGGCTAAGTGCCGTTAAAAATAGCGTTTTAAAACTATTATATACATAAATAAATATACATTTACATATACGTTAATAGATACTTCTAAATAAATATAATAATATACGTACACATGGAATATATATAACGACAATAAATATACCAGTTTGTAATTTTTAATTGTTTGAGTAGAAAGTATTCAGATACACGCGATTTAAAGACATTAGTTAACGAAGCCTCCCTAATCTCAATCGGCAAACTATTCTATAGTTTTATAGCTGTACAGGTAAAAGAATTGCCATAGAAATTCGTGTATAAATATTTAACATTCGGGGAATGTTAAATATTTATTATAGAAGATTCGCGGTTCGCGGCCGACGAACTGTTTGAGTACAAAGCGCTCACGAAGATATTCTGGAGACCAAGTGTTATGGATTATGTTATAACATGGTAAGTGTGTGTACATCTCTCTTGTTGCGGAGGTTGAGCCACTTCAGCTGAGCCCGGTAGTGTGTCACATGGTCGTTACGTAAATTCGCTCGTGAATTTTTTATTTAAATAACCAATTTATATTTATTATTATTATGTCGGTAAGATCAAAAAATATTGTTCATATTTCATCATTATGTAATTTGTAACAAAATAAACATGCCAAAATACTGAATCAAAAAAAAAATACCGAATCCAGGTAAAAAGGGGAAACATTTTTATTTCTCATAAGTTGACTTTGTATTAACATGAATACAAAATGCATTTTTGTATTTTACTTCATCACCATTTCAGGAAATTTCAATGATATGTATTTTCCTTCTACCGTTCTCGGGATTAATTCGTATACTAATTGTTAATAATGTTTTGTTCTATATCGCTCACCAATAGATGGCGCTGTCCAGTTTTAATACATACTATTGAGTGCTTACATTAAGATGGTATCGCTGCATTGATTATTTAAATAAAGAAGTTTAAAAAGTTTACAAAGTTAAAAAAAAAAGTTAAAACAATTTAAGTGAAGTGATAAAGTGCCTTTCAGTGAAACCCTTCTCCCCAAATTAGTTTTAAATTGTACACTAATAATAAAAACAGAAAGTCCTTTAGACCGTAGCTTAGGATGGACACAGACCGCTATTTTTGAACAAAAAGCGTCCACCAAAGTCCCTGTTGCGGGTAATGAGCTCATCGTTATTATATATTAGGTAAAAAATTAAGTAATTTTTTAAGAATTTATTGTTCTTATGAAACCAAGTCGGTCAATAATGGTGAGGATTCGAACTACCGACTTTCAGATCGTAAAGTCGAAGCATGTCTTAACTTAATTTTAGCATTCTTTGAAAAAAAAAAATTAAGCTGATAAATTATTAAACTAGAATATATTTGGGACCGTGATACACTTGCACAGAAATTATTACTAAAACAAAAAAATAGATAGCAATTTATGATACGCTGTGTGTGAAATTTATTTATTTGTATAGAGGCATTCCATTGTTGCCCTCTGGTGTAACAAGACATCTCCATCTCGTACTTATCGAGACTATGTAACAATTTCGTTGGCCGCAGGGGCTGTGAACAATCTTAAGGATTTAAATATTAACATTTGTGTGATTTCATACAATGAAATCGTTGGGCTGTTCTACAAACTTAAAGTCGCATAACAAGCCATATAATGAGCTATACTCGGCATTTCTCTACGGTACAGAATCCGAATTGAAGAATTTTGACGGAGAACAAAGGTAGCCAACATAGTTCTTAATGTCAGTTAAGTTGGCAGTGGGCCGGCCACAGCTGTCCTGTACAAGGCAGCAGAGGGGGAAGACAAGTCTTGGAATGGAGGCCGCGAATGTGTCTGAGAAGTGCAAGGTAACCCATCCAGATGAACAACTTATTAGGATAGCCGGAAGTGGCTGCGTGCGGAAAGCGGAGGAATGTAAATAGTGGAAGGCAATGAGAAAGGCATATATCCATCAATATATTAATGGTGATGATTCTATTATAGTTCGTATTGCCGAACACGTGATAAACCAGCAAACAAAATTGCTACAAATAAATTCATTGGTGTCGGCACCAGGGATCGGCTTCCGTTAGCTAGCTTACTTACCTTACTTATTACGTTACTTATACAACTTAAGGCGGCTGCGCGGACACTGAGATACTACGGCTCTTTACCAAATGTTCGGCGCTGAAGGAAAACATCATGACCTACTATCTTAGAGAATGTCGGCATGAAAGCCTGCCAATCCGCATTACAACCGCATCGTGGAATATGCTCTTATACTCTATTTACAGGGAAGAGCTGTGTCAAACAATGGTACATATATATTTAGGATGTAACTATAAAATTATTTGAAAAAAAAAAACTAAAAACTGACTGCTTTACCATCTATAATAATATATATAAATATATAGCAAATACTATATCTGTTTATCTCGCTTGGGTGAACATGAAATAAGAGCTTTATATTGCAGCAAAACGATTTTAGATAAATAATATCTAATTAGGGTAGATATAACTAAGAGAGGCAACATTAAATAGAGCTAGATTAAGCAAAGCCTCGGTCACGGTCCTGTTCTTACGTAACCATCTTAATACCGGAACGACCGATGACCCAGAATATATTTCTGGAGCAGGCGAAGTCTTAATAATGTTTACCATACGAATAAATGCTTTATTAAGTGGCAAAAGATAACTCGCATTTGTTGGGCGTTGCTGACGTCACATTGAACGTTACCGAAATGTGTTATATCGTAAACCGGCAGTGTTATTTAATATTTATTACGAATTATGCGTATAGAAATAGCGATTTCACTACCTGTTTGTATGTTCATATCGGTCTATGTCTATGGTATGAGCCGTAGTGGCTCATTGTCCGGGCGGTTGGCTCAAGTTGCATAGTACGCTCAGCCTTGTAGTTCTGGGCTCTCGAGAATAAGATTACAGTATCCCCTGCCTGTCGTACAAGGCGACTAAAAGGGGCTTCGGGTTCACTGGGCGACAAGGGAGGGGGCCTGAGTCGTCCACCAAAGTGGACCCGGGAAGAAGGCGACATCGGCTGGCCCGTGTCGCCTTGCGCTGCGAGGGCACAGGGGGGGAGGGAGATAGATCATGGATGCCATGATGTGAATTTGTTTAAGTTCTGATCAATTCTATTTCTTAATATTCCTACCATATTTCGGAATACAAAGTGGTCGTCCACGCGTAATAAACGTTTAACCTTTGAATCAATTTGTTGTTTTTACTCGTAAATAAACTTGTTTAACAACCAACTTCACATTTCCTTAAATAATCTTAACAATAAGCAATCTATTAAAATAAAACGCACGTTAAATGACGGTAGTTATAAGACTGTGACACTATAACATGAGTAAATAATACATAAAACGTGGAAATAACACACAGAAACGTTCGAGTCGCCCGAGCTTAAAGTGTTTTCCCATTGCATAAGCAGTAAGTGATTCATGTTAAGCTGCAGATACACCCGCTGCGCCGTCTAGGTGGCGCCGTGCGGGAAAACTGGATTTTCTCTTAGCCCACAATTAATAAGGTTCAATGACCTCCGAGGTCACAGTAATGGGATACTAATATTTAATTACGATATAGTGATACTGCAAATTTCTAATTTCTAATGTGTGTATTCCATTATAATGTTCATTACGTATGTCGACCGATGAATCTGTGAAAATTTTTATAGCGTTTCGCATATTCTGATAATTTTGGGAAATGTTCTTTCGTCACACTGATATAGATTAAATTATTTTTGAATAGTTTCACTCGCGGATCGAAAACGCATGCTAGACTTACCTGAGCTTCTCTCCGCCTCTCTCTAGCTTCTTCTATATCGTCGCGGTTACCTAGACCTTCACGATACCAATTGTTAAGAAGTAGTTTATTCAGGTCGAACCTAGGTAAGAATGCGCCTTTAAATAGATTTACTATAGAATTTAATTCATATTCAAAATTACTGATATCGACCTCTTTTCTCAAAGTATTGGTATGTTTTAAAAGTCACTAACCTAATAAATAGTTTTTTTTTTAGTTTATTTTAATTTAAGATTTAGTTTAATTTTGCTTTTTGTGTTTTTTATTTTTAATTTATTTTTGTCACTCGCCAATAAATTAATTTAAAAAAAAAAGAAAGCAAGCGATATTTCTTTTTTTTTTCAGAAATATTACTTGCAGTCTTCATCTATAACTGCAATGGCATTAACTTTTCACTGTTTTTTATATTGCATGTTAAAAATGTTGGTGTTCAATAAATAAATAAAACATTAGTCCGATAGTGATTGACTGTAATGTAATAACAAGATGTCTTTGTTTTTTTAGACGATAATATGTCGATCAAATTGGTGACATACTAAAGAAAGCGTTTTTTTTTTAATGAGCTACACAGATCAGCTCCATTCTTACGTCCTTATGCGGACGGCTAAGGAATGGAACTCTCTGCCGCGATCAGTATTTCCATACGGGTACAAACTGGACACCTTTAAGTCCAATGTGAACAGACACCTTATAGGATCCCTTGTTTCCTAGGCTTCAATCTTCGCCTTTCATCAAGCGAGATGAAGCCAAAAAAAAGATTAGCCAAAGAAGCTAAATAAGGCGTTAAGAGTTTTAAAAAACCGACAAATATGCTTATGTATTTGTCGGTGTTTTTTTCAATGTGTATAGATACGGATGGGGAGATCAAGGCGTCTAGGGACCGTGCAGAATGGAAATTTCTGCATACCCGTATAGAACAAAGGCTTAAAGTGCTTTTATTTATTTTATTTTGATAATCAAGTGAAGAGTGAAGAAAAACATGTAATTACCATAGGATGTATAATTTTAACTTTTCAACCTATTTCAAATACGATTTTGTTTTTTTTTTAATATCTGTTACCGCATAACTTTCGACTGGCTAACACAATTTTCATAATTCTTATTTTATTTGATAGCTGGTGCTTTCCATGTTCCATTTATTTTTAATCCAAATCTAATTAGGATATCTATGAGAAAACCATGCAAGTCTTAAATTGTAGTTAAGTATATATACACATGGACGAATTACACAATATCACGCCAACTGATTTCTATGTTTCATTTTATATTGGAAAGGATGTACTTCAAGGGTCGTTCGATGAGAGTTTGGGTAGGTTCTGAGTAATTCTATTTCGTAATATTCCTACGATAAATGTGAAATACAAAGAGGTCGTCCGCACGTCGCAGCGTCGGTTTTAATTTTTAGATATTTAGACTTATTGCTGTGCTTACAAAATAAAGTTTTATTTTGTATACTCTGTGGCCAGACTTTAACATGCCTGAAGGGTAACTAATCTTTTTTCTACAATGTGAACAATTTCTTTACACTACGTAAAATTGAGTATGAACTTAATTTAATGGTTTTGTCGTCTGCCCAAAACTGATTTTAGTGCTAAATTATTATCAACGACGTTTGAAAGTTTATAGTTAATAAACGTTTTTATAGTATGACCATAATCTTTATCTGAATTTATATGAAACGAGTAGTAGCGGTCCATTCTGTCTTTAAGAATAATTTCGATGTCACTGACGTACGATGTTACTATCCACGCGGTCGAAGTCCCAGCCGCAGGTAGCGAGAGTAGTGGTTTTACACGTCTTACTTCTTCTCCTTCTTCTTCTAATGCCTGTCCACTACTTGAGGTTAGTAGTCAGCTTAGTGAAGTGATTTCTTTCGTGTGCCGAGCGAAAAATTTCCATGCTCACTGACTTCTCTGTCATGAGAGTATAAGGGTATCAAAATACGATATAGTCTACCACCCGACCTTAGTGCGATTAAGCATACTTCACATATCTGAGAAAATATTCTAAAACATGAAGGTTTCCTTTTTATGTTTTCTTTCACTGCTACTATCAGGATCGAATTTCAGCCATGTTTCTCAGCCCTAACACGGTGCCTCCAGCACAATTAAACTCACCCCTCACCGGGGGGACCCTTGAGTCGAGTTACTAGCAATAGAGGTTCAGGCTAAACGACCTAAGAGCTGTGCCACCTCTCAATCCGGTGAAGCAGTCAAGGGCAGCCTCTCTGGCCAATCTGTGTAGTTCGTCATAAAAAAAAAAAACAATGAAACTCAGTTCACTAAGTTTATTTGTGAATAGAACAAATTGTGGCAAGTCATAAAATTACCAAACAAATAGAATTAATAGCTTATTTTTATTGCTTCTATGGTTAAGCATCGTGTGAGATTCTATAGCATTGCGTCCGTTAAAGCTATATTTGTCTGTTTGTTTTTATAATGGTCACGAACGATTTAAACTTTGTTTGGATTAGCTCGTAAATTATAGCGGTTAGTATTTCATTGGTTGTTTAAAACGTTTTTTATTCTATAAGCGTTAGGTATTTATTATAAGAGTGAAATATACAAGCGTAGTTATTCAACCCATCGGTCAATGGCCGGCTCTGGTGTCGGAATTTTTAGACCACCCTTTTGAAATTCTTCGACTGTCGTTATCTATCCAATTTTTTATTAAATCTATAACTTTTTAACCGACTAAAAAGGTTCTAGAATAGTTTACGTTACTAATTTAATGTTGGTTTACATTGCAGTGTCATTGATTTTGAAAATTTTTCGATTTTAAGAGTAATAAAAGTAAGCTTTTACTTTCTTTAAGTGGGGTAGATAGGGATAATAATAACTGTTGGCTAATTTAGCTAAACTTATTAGGTCCGATATGTGACAGTGGAGAGCTCATCACATACATCGAGCTCATTAATAAACATTAAGTTATATTTTATGTACGTAGAAAATCATTGTTTTTGTTGACGGGGGGGAAATGTTCAACAAGATCCCCTCAGAAGGCGTGGTGCCTTCTGAAGGCGAGGTTACGTGAGGTTCTTCCTTAATTAAACCCCCCGGTGGCCCTCTTCGGTGTTTGGAAGGATGATGATTGACGGGATCTCCACTGGAAAGCGCCGGAGCCCTTCCGCAGTGTACTCTCAAGCACATCCCGAGGAGGTTACTTCTTCTCCCATCACCTTCGTAGTGCTAAGATGACATGGGACCACGCGTGTAGCTTTAGTAGGATCCCCTGTAGCGGACAATTAAGATTCCCACCCCTGTCGCCCGTGAGTCCGAGGCCCCTTTTAGTCGCCTTTTACGATAGGTACGGAATACAATAGCCTCTTTTTCTATGAGCCCAGGACTACAGGGTTGACCTAGAAAATCAGTTTCAATGTTCACAAGCTGGCTGGGATTCGACTCCTGATGATTACATCGTAATATCAAACGCTTAAGCTATCATAGTCTGAGCCGTAAAATATTTTCCATTAAGTTATAATTACCTAACCACGATAAGGTATATTGTTTCATGGCTAAGTAATCTTATCGTTCTCAAATAGGGTTACCTGTACAATATATTTGACCCTACAAAATAGGTTACTGTGAAATTATAATTTTAATAATAATGTTTATGAAACACGATATTTAAAAATTATAAAAACATGCAATGTATAATAAATATTTATTGTTTCCTTTTCTATTTTGGAATGAGTTAAAAATATTATTAATAAATATTAAATAATTATAAAGCAGTGATAGCCTAGTAGCTAACTTTTTAGACTTCGATGATCAGGTCGCGAGTTCACATTCCAGTCGGTTTGTACCAATCATTTGTTGTTGTTTTTGTTTTTTTTTTAGTACAAAAATCACTTACTAATATGTGTACCCGTGACGAATTCCCGTGGCATTTTATCCATTGTAAATTTCTGAATAAGACCATACGGGAAGCACCAGCTTTCAACAAAATCGGTTCACGAAGTTCTGAGGCAACAAACAGAAAAGAAAATACTTGATAATTATAAATTGAGATCTCTCTCCCGCCCTCCATTTATGAAGTCGGTTGAAAATCCAGCGTCTTATACTTGTAATAGGAAGGAAGAGGATTGCAATTAGAGAAAGAAGTTAAAGAAAAAGCCCAAGTAACTTTTGACGAATTGCTTTCTTATTTACAGACGTTAAAGCTGTTACAAGTTTAAGTAGACACGTAACTATTGATCGGGAAAGTTTATATTCAATGCAAGTGGACGCTATCTGATGATAATGGTAAAAAAATCTATATATTAAATTTTTATTTACACACATAGATACAAATCAATACAAAAATCGATTACAAATCAAATTACTGCCGATTTAAATATTAAATGCTATGGGCGGACGTTTCACTTTTTCATAGTGTAATAGTTATATTACGAAGAGCTCAAGTCAGTCCTAAAAGACTAATGGTAAGCCAAAAGGTCAATGAACTCTATGTGTGTTTGGTAGAGAATGAAAAACCTCTTTTCCTGAGTGGCGCCAGCGAGACGCTATCAGTGGGTGATTCTGCAACTATTCAAGCCCACACAAATTTAGTTCGTGCAAAACATATGACGAAATTCAAAATTATAATGTAAGTATATGAAAGACGAAAAATGATTCTCACAATTATCTCTTAATAATTCCAATGTTTTAATAAAAGCAATAGTAGGTCACCAATAACTAAGTCTATAACTTCTGAAGAAGTAATTGAGTCACCATATTACGATCCATTTTTCAAATTATACTTACACAGTAAAAAAATGTTGTAGAATAATAAGCAGTGATATCGCTTTCTCGATCTACTCTCAATAGGCTCAGAAGACGTGAGTGCTTATTTATCTATGTATATATAAAAGCATTAATAAAAAATAAAAAAAAAACTTCACGAATAACTAAACAAAGAAAACGTAATTTGATGCTAATTTAGAGTTCAGTAAATGGTGCAAGAAATATTTTCTCATTGTGAGATTTACTCCAACAAACGCGTTTATCTTTCACAGCTCAATGGAGGGGTATTTTTAAAAAGAAAAAAAGGAGATTTGTTCATTTTTGTGCTGTCTGATTTCAAAGGAAATGAACCGAGAACAATCTCCATTTCAATTTGCGCTGTTTTTAAAATGAGGATATATTAGAGAATATTTTTAACTAAATCGATTGTACAATTTAATCCATTATTAGTATAGGGCACATAGCGTTCATAATAAGCTACCACATTGCTTATTTTTGTTTACCATCGTCGGGAAATAGAGCAAATTGTAAACAACCATAATACATAAATCTAAAACCAAATGTAAGTTAAATCGTAGATCTTGTAGATCCAAGTTGTTATCTTTACTTTCTCGCAGTTAATACGTTCCCGCAATATTAACCAAAGTGCGGTGCTCCAAGTAGACGTATTATTACGTGAAAATCTGCGGGGAAGTAACATTCAAGTGATTTATGTGAGTACTTTATCGTTCGCAGGGCGCTTTTTGACTCTGTTAAGTAAGCTCGGTGTTGAAGTGCGCAAGTCTAACTTTTTATTAGCTGTCATTTATTGTGATGTCTACACTTTTATTATTTACAAAAATTAGGTCAGTGCTATGAAGATTTTTTTTAAATAAGCCGCCTCGACTTGAGTTGAAAATTATAATTCCACTAGTGAAGACGCTTATGATGAATTGTATGTGTAATTTCGCTGTAAATACGTGCTACGGCAATGTTACGGTACGGTTTAGTACTGTAGCACGTTCACAGTGTCCCAGAGATAGATTCTAGATTACTGCACAGGGGCAGCACACTCTTCATGCGAATGGCTGGCCAATGGGTCCGTAACTTTTAATTTATTCTTATTTTAAAATCATTCTTTCTTTCCTTTTTTATCTACATTGTTCAATTCCAATTAAATTTTTCTTAATAATTATTGTTTTATTGATAATTATTTCAATACTAATTGCTTTTTAGAATACAAAAAAATGATAATATTAACATAATATATATCTAAGCGGTATACTCAACAAAAGTACTAAATATTCAAGAAACTTTTTCAGCGTACACAAAATATAATGGAGGGTGGCCTTTTTTTTCATTTTACGTAACGATAAATCTAATATAGCTCTGAACATCTCGCGTCCCTAAGCCCATTACACCAGAAGCAATTTGTTTCAGGAATGGCTGAAAATGATGAAGAGGCCATAAAGCGGACACTACACGGACCATTAAAGACGTCGCTCGAAAGAAAAAAAATGGAATTCTGTCAATTTCATAACGGTTTCATAACAAACATCGTCACGCGGTTACTCGTGATAAAAGGAGAGATGCCGACTCGGATATCGCGAAAGAACTAGGTTAATCACAATCGTATTCCTCAATACAGTCCCAGTTTAGAAAAAAATTGTGAATACATATCACGTAAATTGTTTTGTTGTTATTGTTGCTTCGCTAGCCGTTGTTACGGGTTCAGGAAGTTAAAGTTAACAACCTACAGGAGGTAGGTTTAGGATAATATTATAGTCACTCCTTAGACTTATTTACAAGTATGCTTACGGTAAAAAACAAAAACGGACTTCAAATCAAATAGGAGTATTAATATATAGAATTAATCAGAACCTAACCAAAATCTCATCAAACTACTCTTGAAGAGCAGTCTTTCCAATAGAAACGTCAATAGCCTAATGGTTTAGTGTACGGTCTGCGAATCGTGATAGATCCCAACCTACGACCTTGCGTTTTGCAGACCGTACCCGAAACATTTAGGCTACTGACACTTTTAAATTACTTTATTGCAAGACAGCTGAGAAACAGTAAAAGAAAAATATTGCTGCAAATATCAGATAGCAAAAATTCAATTCAATACTGTATTGCTTAGAACAAGAAAACTATAATTTTTGTTTGAAATAAATCACTCCCGTTTTTTTTAAATCCCCGCGCGTTTTCTCCTTTGTTGTTCGGGGACTTGAGAAAATGGAGAGTAAGCAATGAATCTACGATATATCACTTTGCACGTACGCTAAAATTGTTTTGACTTTTTACGTAAATCCAATATTATTACAATGTTCTACGCAGACTGATTTTTGTAATAAAAAATCTATTTGTTTGTTTTATGTAGATAAGTTACTAGATTTAACGTGTAAAGACTAAAACCGACTTCCAATCGAATCAAACGTTAAACGTGATTAAGCGTCGACGCCCTCTTTGTATTTCCGTTTGTCGGTATTGGTGTTCGTAATTGTAGTAGGAATATTACTATTAGAATTAGAATTAATCAGATCCTAATCAAACTATTCTTGAAGTACATCCTTTCCATTAAAAAATAATTAATTCGATTGGCAGACTTCAAAAGTCTTCGACAATTTTCTAATACATGTAGGTTTCCTCGTGATATTTTCCTTCATAGCCAAGCGCGTGGTAAATCAGCACTTATGAATACAACAAACAAATTCATTGGTACCGGACATCGAACTCGGGTTGTGCTGTACAATTTTAGGCGATCGACCGGACATTGGGTTACCACGACTCTAGGACACGAGACACGACTTTTAGATTAATAGTAATATTTAATTAATAATTAATATTAATATTTAATTAATAATTAATATTAATATTTAATTAATATACGATTAATTAAGCTAGATTAATCATTTAAAATTTTTTATGTTATTCTTCGAGGCAATTAATTACTCAAAGAAACTTTACTGTAAAGCACTACAATAAATGTATCCATACGTATTCAACGCTCAATTTAAACGTCTCGTCTCGACCGCATTTCGTTGATTTCAAACGATAGAAATAACTTATTCTACATCGAACTGTATTTATTTGAAGTCTCGGTCCCAACGCACCAAAGAGCCTTTGCTGTAACGGTAGACAATAATAGAAAATGTTTTTAATCAAATAAATATGTAAAAATAGACTCCTGCGTGTCACTTTTTGATCTCAACGGTATACATAGAAACAGCCATCGTTAGCAACTTTTCACACAGCTTATGAAATCCTATATGTGACAGGTGATGAGCTCTTTGCCATATTTATTAATTATGTTATTTATATTTATACATAAATTATATTTTTGTATCTAAAATACCGAGAAACAAAGTCATTGGCTCAAACCGGCCTGGCTTTGAACCACCGATCAAAGATTCGTATGCTTTTATATTTTTTAATATTTTCTCGCTCTCCGACGTGTTGGGTTAGGGCCCATATCATTCTTTTTCTTTTTTATTAAATCACTTTTAAGACATCACCTATTTTACAACAAACACAGATTTTTGTACAAACAGATTCGAATCCTAACCCTTAAATCGAAGTTTGGCTACTAAACTATCACAGTTCGTAATGTTGACCCAAATAAACACTAATAAGCAATAGCTGTTATCACGCACATAAAGTAAGTTACGACTTTCCAATGGAACATCATAAATAGAGATAGGGCTGACAATATTTCTTTATGAACGTGCCGAGAGGAAGCCCATAAAAATACATGTAGATGTAAATTCCATTTTCCGTCCAACGAATTAAAGTTTATTAAAAGCACTGATGGGACGTTAAAGTCGACGCATTGAAGTCGTAAAGCACACAATCGCTTTGTTATTCAACACTTGTCATAAACTCTAAGATGTTGTCTTAAAATAAATAAGGAAAAAAAACTAATACATCTCTTAATTTGCTCTCTTATCTCTCTAAATATAATCATTGATAGCCATGTGATTATGTGTTCAACTTCATTATGTAATGGTATATACCAAAAATGTACAGCAACATACAAAAAATGTGAGCAAAAATAAAGGGTCGGTTAAGAAGTTTGAATATCTCGGAAGATAAAGACGCTAACTAAAATAAATTGTGCATATCCTTAAAATAAATTAAATATTTTTATTAATTAATTTAAATTTCATTAAAAAACATAAACTTGAACGAAAAAGGATACCTATCATTATATCATTTTTTTTATTTTACGCGGGGGAATCCTTTTTACGGACCATCCTCCGGAACCCTGGGTGGGCTCGGTGGGATGTGTGGAAATCGGTCTGGGCGACCCCTACCCACTACACCTTCTGCGAATGCCATCAGCCGTTATAATTGGAGTGCCCAGGATCAAAATTGTCTATCATGCACAATTTATTTTAGTTAGCTAGCTCTTTTTCTATATATCTTGCGAGATAGTCAAACTTTCTTAATCGACTCTTTATTTTTGCACACGGCTATATATATATGAGATAGATAAATAAAATAAGAATATGAACAATGCTGAAATAGTAATTCGGTTAGAAATTCAAAAACTAAAATTAAACTACTGGTTACTAGATTTAATGCTTTCATAATTATTATTTGACACAGAGCAGTGGTAGCTCAGTGTCCAGGCGGTTGGCTCTTGTTGCATAGTACGCTAGCAACCCGAGTTCGATGCCCGGTGCCGGCACCAATAAATTTGCTGTTGCAATTTTATGTGCTGATTAACCACGCGCTCGGCGGTGAAGGAAAACATCGTGAGGAAACCTACAGGTCTTAGAAAATTTTTCTAAGGCATGTGAAGTCTACCAATCCGCATTAGGGCCGCGCGGTGGACTATGCCCTTATACTCTCTTTACAAAGAAGGCCAGTGCCCAGCAGTGGGACATATATATTATATATATATATATAAAGGCTGTAACTTTTAACTTTAATTATTATTTGTGTTAACCGTTTATTATTTTAATTAAAATAAAGTATATATACATATAAATATTAGGCTTACTGCTAACATATAAATTTTTTTGGTTTTTGGGGTGTGTAATATATATGTAATTATTATTGTACAAAAAATATTTTATATTTATTTATATGCATAATTGCACACAACTGAATAGCGTCTACCTTTCTACCTCTACCTTCGATAGGTTTTTAAGGATTTTTCTGAAAGACATCGCTGACTTACATGACAAGCCTTATTACTTCATTTTTAATAATATATTATATATAATATAAAAGTAATAATATTTCTTTTGTTTCTATTTTACGTTTCCATACTAGTTTTATTATTCTCGTCTTAAGTCCAATAAATGTATATTATTATATCCTTTAACCCTGGTCCTTGTAGACAATAAATAATAACCCAAGTACAGCAACCCGGTGCTATAATTATGTAATGTAACTCTATTGTAATAAATTGTAATACAATCACTTAACTCGAATTTCTAATCCTTTGTTCTCTACCTTGTTCTAAATAACATAAATGTAATAAATTTATCAATATAAATTTGTTCATAAACTTGCGTTCCCCCCTTCATAATTGAATTTCAGTGTTTAGCTACCAAATCGAGTTTAATCTTCGGTGTTGAGTTGATTTATCTCGCGCTCGATGGTGAAAAAAAAGATATCGTGAAGAACCTACCAAATCAGAGAAAAAAGTTTGAAAACCTTTGGAGTGAATTTGCACCAGGCCGTTTGGCAGGTTGGCAGCACTTAAACGCACATTTTAGACAGGAAACTTGTTCCCAATAGTGGGAGATATGCTAAAATATTCAGTAATTAAGCTTTAAAGATACATTTTTAGTCAAAGTCGTCGGTAAAAGTTACTCGCTAAATTAGAAATCATTCGCCGCTTGGCTCGTTTCAATCTTGAATTGTTTGTAAGCCAAAATATAAATATCTCGTAAATGAGGTACACTTAGTGATCCAGTTACGAGAACTAGTTCGTGAAAGTACGTCACTGCTGCAACGGAGTTGGGGCGTAATGCGTAACGCTCGAGGCAACAAACGATCCTTGTCATTTCCGCCGAATTCCGCAAAAGAGTCTGCAACTTTTCTCATTACTTCGTGCACAATGTATTTGAACTAGAATAAAAACTAACTTACTTACCGTACTTATTCGCACTTCTTAATAGATAACACGATATTAGTTGCTAAATGTCAACGTAAAGGTTATATAATGATAATGTATTTTCAAAATACATTCATTCACCTTAACTAAGGTTCACAACGGCCAGCCCTGTAGTTCTGGGCTTACAGAATTAGGCTATGGTATCCCCTGCCTAAAAGGCGACTAAAAGGGGCCTTGAATTCACAGGCGGCAAGGGTGGGGATTCTTGTCATCCGTACAGCGGACCCGGGAGGAAGCAATACAGTGGAATTCCGCACTGCGAGGGTGCTGGAGACGGAATTAATCTCCTTGGGACGCGTTCGAGGCTCTCACAATGCTCCAAGGATGACCACCGGAGGGTTTAATTGAGCAAGAATCGTATAAAACTGCCGCGTAAATGTCGGGCGCAAAGGGGTACCTTGTCGAAGATTTGATTTGATTTGACCCCAAAAAAAGGTTCACTAAGACGGACAAATAATGTCATAGTTGCATTCTCTACTTGTCAACTAAATATCATCTTAAGTCTACAATGTATATGTGTATAAATATTATTAATGAAGAAAATGTACGTGTTATATATTTTTTAATATCATTTCTTTTCATTTGCGAGCGTACATCTTTCTTTTTTTCACTTCGTAATAGACAACACGATATTGGTTAATGTCAACACTATGTGCGCAGGCATCTTTATTTACCCCCAGGAAGTTAGTTGATAAACGACAATAAAGTTACAGCCTTTATGTCCCGCTGCTGTGCACAGGCCTTCTTCGTAATGAATATCATACATAACCCGTCACGCGGCCGTAGTGCGCATTGGCATAATTTAGGTGTCTTAGAAAAAATTTTCTAGGACATGTAGGTTTCCTCACGATGTTTTACTTCACCGTCGAGCGCGTAGCAAAGCAGCAACACCAAATTTATTGGTGCCGGCGCCGGGCGCCGGCCGAACACGGGATGCTAGCGTACTATGCTACTTGAGGCGACCGCCCAGATACTGAGCTACCAGGGTATGTGTGTGATAATTTATTTCAAAATATAGAATACTGAAACGTGAGATCATATTTATATTTAATAATATAAAAGTAATAATATTTCTTTTGTTTTTATTTTACGTTTCCATACTGGTTTTCTTATTCTCGTCTTAAGTCCAATAAATGTATATTAATTTTATTATATCCTTTAACCCTGGTCCTTGTAGACAATAAATAATAACCCAAGTACAGCAACCCGGTGCTATAATTATGTAATGTAACTCTATTGTAATAAATTGTAATACAATCACTTAACTCAATTTCTAATCCTTTGTTCTCTACCTTGTTCTAAATAACATAAATGTAATAAATTTATCAATATAAATTTGTTCATAAACTTGCGTTCCCCTTCATAATTGAATTTCAGTGTTTAGCTACCAAATCGAGTTTAATCTTCGGTGTTGAGTTGATTTATCTCGCGCTCGATGGTGAAAAAAAAGATATCGTGAAGAACCTACCAAATCAGAGAAAAAAGTTTGAAAACCTTTGGAGTGAATTTGCACCAGGCCGTTTGGCAGGTTGGCGGCGCTTAAACGCACATTTTTGACAGGAAACTTGTTCCCAATAGTGGGACATATGCTAAAATATTCAGTAATTAAGCTTTAAAGATACATTTTTTAGTCAAAGTCGTCGGTAAAAGTTACTCGCTAAATTAGAAATCATTCGCCGCTTGGCTCGTTTCAATCTTGAATTGTTTGTAAGCCAAATATCTCGTAAATGAGGTACACTTAGTGATCCAGTTACGAGAACTAGTTCGTGAAAGTACGTCACTGCTGCAACGGAGTTGGGGCGTAATGCGTAACGCTCGAGGCAACAAACGATCCTTGTCATTTCCGCCGAATTCCGCAAAAGAGTCTGCAACTTTTCTCATTACTTCGTGCACAATGTATTTGAAATAAAATAAAAACTAACTTACTTACCGTACTTATTCGCACTTCTTAATAGATAACACGATATTGGTTAATGTCAAAACTATGCGCGCAGGCATCTTTATTTACCCCAGGAAGTTAGTTGATAAACGTCAATAAAGTTACAGCCTTTATGTCCCGCTGCTGTGCACAAGCCTTCTCCGTAATGAGAGTATAAGGACATATCCTGCCACGCGGCCGTAGCGCGCATTGACATACTTTAGGTGTCTTAGAAAAAATTTTCTAGGACATGTAGGTTTCCTCACGATGTTTTACTTCACCGTCGAGCGCGTAGTAAATCAGCAACACCAAATTTATTGGTGCCGGCACCGGGGATCGAACACGGGCTAGCGTACTATGTTACTTGAGGCGTCCGCCCGGACACTGAGCTACCAGGGTAATGTGTGTGATAATTTATTTTCAAAATATAGAATACTGAAACGTGAGATCATATTTATGTTGTTTGTTGTTTGAGTATATTTTTATTTTATACATTAACATAACTTATTACGTGCATACACATTTACATTTTTCAATAATGTTTTCTCTAGAATTGTGTAATGGAAAATCTCCGGCTCTACATAAAACATAACATTATGCTGAGCAATACACATTTCATTAACAATTGGACCGACCCAAAAGATATTCTATGTCACTGGACATCCCGGTAATAGAATAATTGTGATGAAACAGAACGGCATTAATGTTCTTGCCTATTTCGGCGTTACGTCGGGGCCCACGCTGGTTTTTTCTCACTTAATTCGATGTGACACGTATATGAACAAATACTTTTTCCCTGTTCTGTTTCCCTAATAGGATATATTGAGTTCGTACTGTTTGCCGCAAATTAAGGATGAGTTATTTATTTGAATAGCATTTGATATCTTTGTTTTCGTTGCTAGCTTGATTACAGACACGTCCATTGATTGTCTTATTATTGGTTGATTTGATTGGTATATGGGGATGGAGTATTCGGATAAAAGTAATTTAATATAAACGGGGTAGAACTTTGATGGCCCGTCTGAGGGGTACCCTTGTGAGCAGGGTTCTCCACAGTCGCAGGAGGCCTGGTTGTTCTTACCGGGCCTATCGCCGGGGCGAGATGGTGAATGCAAACGCGACCCCATCTCGCCCATCATGGCGGATGATGGCTCACCACGGGAGGTTTTAGTCCGACATAACTCGTCCGCCTCCGACGAGCATGAATAAACCCATTTTCTCCCATGTAAAAAAAGGGATTAATTATTTGAAATTACTGTCTCGCGGTTGGTAGTTTGAATCCTTTTTTTCGCGTTGTTTGTACTAAAACCCCATGGTGATCGCCATCAGCGCTATTGCGTCCTATCGTATCCTATTAATTTTCGTTTTTTGCTTTTTTTGTATTAAAATTTATTCCCATTGGCTATCGCTATATATATATATATATATATATATATATATATATATATATATATATATATATATATATATATATATATATATATATATATATATATATATATATATATATATATATATATATATATATATATATATATATATATATATATATATATATATATATATATATATATATATATATATATATATATATATATATATATATATATATATATATATATATATATATATATATATATATATATATATATATATATATATATATATATATATATATATATATATATATATATATATATATATATATATATATATATATATATATATATATATATATATATATATATATATATATATATATATATATATATATATATATATATATATATATATATATATATATATATATATATATATATATATATATATATATATATATATATATATATATATATATATATATATATATATATATATATATATATATATATATATATATATATATATATATATATATATATATATATATATATATATATATATATATATATATATATATATATATATATATATATATATATATATATATATATATATATATATATATATATATATATATATATATATATATATATATATATATATATATATATATATATATATATATATATATATATATATATATATATATATATATATATATATATATATATATATATATATATATATATATATATATATATATATATATATATATATATATATATATATATATATATATATATATATATATATATATATATATATATATATATATATATATATATATATATATATATATATATATATATATATATATATATATATATATATATATATATATATATATATATATATATATATATATATATATATATATATATATATATATATATATATATATATATATATATATATATATATATATATATATATATATATATATATATATATATATATATATATATATATATATATATATATATATATATATATATATATATATATATATATATATATATATATATATATATATATATATATATATATATATATATATATATATATATATATATATATATATATATATATATATATATATATATATATATATATATATATATATATATATATATATATATATATATATATATATATATATATATATATATATATATATATATATATATATATATATATATATATATATATATATATATATATATATATATATATATATATATATATATATATATATATATATATATATATATATATATATATATATATATATATATATATATATATATATATATATATATATATATATATATATATATATATATATATATATATATATATATATATATATATATATATATATATATATATATATATATATATATATATATATATATATATATATATATATATATATATATATATATATATATATATATATATATATATATATATATATATATATATATATATATATATATATATATATATATATATATATATATATATATATATATATATATATATATATATATATATATATATATATATATATATATATATATATATATATATATATATATATATATATATATATATATATATATATATATATATATATATATATATATATATATATATATATATATATATATATATATATATATATATATATATATATATATATATATATATATATATATATATATATATATATATATATATATATATATATATATATATATATATATATATATATATATATATATATATATATATATATATATATATATATATATATATATATATATATATATATATATATATATATATATATATATATATATATATATATATATATATATATATATATATATATATATATATATATATATATATATATATATATATATATATATATATATATATATATATATATATATATATATATATATATATATATATAAAGGCTGTAACTTTAAACTTGTTAATCCACCAAATTCCACAATAATCACAGCAACAGTACATATGCAGTAGATCCTACAACGGAAATACGAGCTTATTGCTTAGTTGTATTTTAACTGGATGGACGACGTACGAAAAAGGGTCATGTTAATAGGAAACCTTGAAGTAATTTACGGGCGGACATGCACTGATATATGGATGTGTAAAAAGTGGGTCATGACGACTAGAAATAAAAATTCCGATTTGTTAATATTATAAAAAAAAATCACTTGCACCTGGCATCCAAAGGATTAGGCAAAGATCTCGGATTTCCACGTCTACACGTCCGTGCATGTGCTTTATATGCTTTTGAACGCTTTCTTTACGCACACTTAACTTAGTAAACTGGTGATTGCGTTACGAAAAGTGTGATTAGGCGTGGCGAAGGATTGTGAGAGACTTTAGAAATTGTTACAGACATACGTAATTTCAAAGGTACAGTTTTATTACAACCTCCCCGAGTTTAAAATTACTAGTAAGTACTTATTGTCCGTAACCGTGGTAGCTCAGTGTCAGGCGGTTGGCTCTTGTTGCATAGTACGCTAGCAACCCGAGTTCGATCCCCGGTGCCGGCACCAACAAATTTGCTGTTGCAATTTTATGTGCTGATTAACCACGCGCTCGGCGGTGAAGGAAAACATCGTGAGGAAACCTACATGTCTTAGAAAAAATTTCTAAGGCATGTGAAGTCTACCAATCCGCACTAGGGCCGCGTGGTGGACTATGCCCTTATACTTTCTTTACAGAGAAGGCCTGTGCCCAGCAGTGGGACATATATATTATATATATAAAGGCTGTAACTTTAAACTTGTTAATCCACCAAATTCCACAATAATCACAGCAACAGTACATAGGCAGTAGATCCTACAACAGAGATGCGAGCTTATTGCTTAGTTGTAGCATAACTCGACCACATAAATTTGACATTTCAATATAAAAATATCCTTACAAGCGTCGATGAAGCTGCTTATTTTATTGAAAGAAGTTTAACGACAGTTTAACAGGTCTTAATATAAAAGGAAAAGTTTAACGATTCCAAGCCCAAGAGAAATTGAACTCTCTGGGGTGCTTTTGCAAACACTAAATATTTTAAGAATAACTTGAAATAAATTCCATGTTTAACTTTTATAGTTTAGTGTTATAGAAGAAGTTCTTGCGGAAAGAAGTGTTATCTTAATCTTCGATTACCCACTGAACCTAAAGTTTTGTGCCAAGTTCCAAATTCATTTGTTTTATTTAAGGTGAAAGTTGAATGCGGCTCTTCTAATGTTTGAAAATGACGGTGACGGTGTCATAATGTCTCAGCATCGAGCACCTGAAATACGCTGGAGCGCACATGGCTAGGGCCCTTACCATGTTATACAACCTTTTTATGAGCCATAGTGATTTGCACGCTGTTCTCTAATTGTTAAGCTCACACTCTTCCAAGCCTACTGTACAACTTTCTACACGTGCAGTCTGTGGGCGAAGTATACTCAAATATCGTACAGCTCTCCGTGTTCAATATAACAACGCGTTGAGGGTTCTGTTGGGATTGCCCCGTTTCTGTAGTGCATCGGGGATGTTCGCGGATGCTCAGATGGTATGCTTTTTGCGACAATGCGCAAGAGGTGTGCATCTCTGGTGCGCAGGGTGCGGACCAGCTCCAACAGCTTGACTGTGTTTATGTAAACAGATGCTGCGCCGTCTCACATGGGGTAAGGTATTCATAAGCATATTCAAGCCGTTAGTATAATATTATATTTTTTATATTATTATTATAATCAAATAGTTATAATAATAATTTTATATTATAATCTTATAATTTAGTCTAAGGTTGTTATTTAATAGTTATTTAAATAAAGGTTTTCGTGTACACGAGCGTATCCTATTTAACCGAAAGGTTGTATTTTAACTGTATGGACGACGTACGAAAAAGGGTCATATCAATAGGAAACCTTGAAGTAACTTACGGGCGGACATGCACTGATATATGGATTTGTAAAAAGTGGGTCATGACGACTAGAAATAAAAATTCCGATTTGTTAATATAATAAAAAAAAATCACTTGCACCTGGCATCCAAAGGATTAGGCAAAGATCTCGGATTTCCACGTCTACACATCTGTGCATATGCTTTATATGCTTTTGAACGCTTTCTTTACGCACACTTAACTTAGTAAACTGGTGATTGCGTTACGAAAAGTGTGATTAGGCGAGGTGAAGGATTGTGAGAGACTTTAGAAATTGTTACAGACATACGTAATTTCAAAGGTACAGTTTTATTACAACCTCCCCGAGTTTAAAATTACTAGTAAGTACTTATTGTCCGTAACCGTGGTAGCTCAGTGTCAGGCGGTTGGCTCTTGTTGCATAGTACGCTAGCAACCCGAGTTCGATCCCCGGTGCCGGGACCAATAAATTTGCTGTTGCAATTTTATTTGCTGATTTACCACGCTTTCGGCGGTGAAGGAAAACATCGTGAGGAAACCTACATGTCTTAGAAAAAATTTCTAAGACATGTGAAGTCTGCCAATCCGCACTAGGGCCGCGTGGTGGACTATGCCCTTATACTTTCTTTACAGAGAAGGCCTGTGCCCAGCAGTGGGACATATATATTATATGTATAAATGCTGTAACTTTAAACTTGTTAATCCACCAAATTTCACAATAATCACAGCAACAGTACATAGGCAGTAGATCCTACAACAAAGATACGAGCTTATTGCTTAGTTGTAGCATAACTCGACCACATAAATTTGACATTTCAATATAAAAATATCCTTACAAGCGTCGATGAAGCTGCTTATTTCAATGAAAGAAGTTTAACGACAGTTTAACAGGTCTTAATATAAAAAAGGAAAAGTTTAACGATTCCAAGCCCAAGAGAAATTGAACTCTCTGGGGTGCTTTTGCAAACACAAAATATTTTAAGAATAATTTGAAATAAATTCCATGTTTAACTTTTATAGTTTAGTGTTATAGAAGAAGTTCTTGCGGAAAGAAGTGTTATCTCAATCTTCGATTACCCACTGAACCTAAAGTTTTGTGCCAAGTTCCAACTTCATTTGTTTTATTTAAGGTGAAAGTTGAATGCGGCTCTTCTGTTTGAAAATGACGGTGACGTGTCATAATGTCTCAGCATCGAGCACCTGAAATACGCTGGAGCGCACATGGCTAGGGCCCTTACCATGTTATACAACCTTTGTATGAGCCATAGTGATTTGCACGCTGTTCTCTAATTGTTAAGCTCACACTCTTCCGAGCCTACTGTACAACTTTCTACACTTGCAGTCTGTGGGCGAAGTATACTCAAATATCGTACAGCGCTCTCCGTGTTCAATATAACAACGCGTTCAGGGTTCTGTTGTGGCTGCCCGTTTCTGTAGTGCATCGGAGATGTTCGCGGAAGGTGGTATGCTTTTTTGCGACAATGTGCAAGAGGTGTGCGTCTCTGATGCGCAGGGTGCGGACCAGCTCCAACAGCATCCTGAGCATGATCGCTCGAAGGCTTGACTGTGTTTATGTAAACAGATGCTGCGCCGTCTCACATGGGGTAAGGTATTCATAAGCATAGTCAAGCCGATAGTATAATATTATATTTTTATATTATTATTATAATCAAATAGTTATAATAATTATTTTATATTATAATTTAGTCTAAGGTTGTTATTTAATAGTTATTTAAATGATGAGTCTTAGTTACTTATTTGAATAAATGAATTATTATTATTATTATTATTATAATCAAATAGTTATAATAATTATTTTATATTATAATTTAGTCTAAGGTTGTTATTTAATAGTTATTTAAATGATGAGTCTTAGTTACTTATTTGAATAAATGAATTATTATTATTATAATCAAATAGTTATAATAATTATTTTATATTATAATCTTATAATTTAGTCTAAGGTTGTTATTTAATAGTTATTTAAATGATGAGTCTTACTTACTTATTTGAATAAATGAATTATTATTATTATTATAATGAACATCCGCAAGGTCAAGATATTTAGAGGCGCCACTGATGTAGAATATTTCGTGTACGGCGATGGGTTCACCACGCGCCGCGCTTAGGATCGAATAAGTTTGCTGAAAAGCAGAGCGCACTTTTGGGCTTGACGTAAGAGTATTGTATTAAAAAAAAACTATTTGCATTTGCGCGTATTTGTGCTATCACATATGGGATTCACGTAAGGGATTTTTTATTATATACGTTTTTATCATACAACCTCGTACGCGAAAGGTGTGGGCCTCGGCATTTTTTTTATAATTCCAGGCATTGCATTCCAGTATCGAACATCGCGGTAGGATCTAAAATTCCATAGACTAAATACGAATAATCGGGATTGTTGGAATTGTACAGTTTTTCACTTACGACCTCTTTATTGAATTTTATCTAGCTAGTATATAATCGATATTAGTTATGGTGATGGTGGAGTGTCCACTATTCTATTGAAAACCACATATGCATCTCTACCGATATCACTGATTTACAGAAGATCTTTTAAAACCCTTCATACTCATCCCTACACATACAGTCACTCTTCAATACACGCAACCTTTACAATAATATAGCTAAATTTTGTCACTAAGTTTTTGCTTTCCAGCGTCGATATGTAAATTAATTAATTAAATTATTATCTCAAATTATTTAATTATGCACAATAATATAGCTAAATTTTGTCACTAAGTTTTTGCTTTCCAGCGTCGATATGTGAATTAATTAATTTAATTATTATCTCAAATTATTTAATTATGCACAATAATATAGCTAAATTTTGTCACTAAGTTTTTGCTTTCCAGCGTCGATATGTGAATTAATTAATTTAATTATTATCTCAAATTATTTAATTATGCACAATAATATAGCTAAATTTTGTCACTAAGTTTTTGCTTTCCAGCGTCGATATGTGAATTAATTAATTTAATTATTATCTCAAATTATTTAATTATGCACAATAATATAGCTAAATTTTGTCACTAAGTTTTTGCTTTCCAGCGTCGATATGTGAATTAATTAATTTAATTATTATCTCAAATTATTTAATTATGCACAATAATATAGCTAAATTTTGTCACTAAGTTTTTGCTTTCCAGCGTCGATATGTGAATTAATTAATTTAATTATTATCTCAAATTATTTAATTATGCACAATAATATAGCTAAATTTTGTCACTAAGTTTTTGCTTTCCAGCGTCGATATGTGAATTAATTAATTTAATTATTATCTCAAATTATTTAATTATGCACAATAATATAGCTAAATTTTGTCACTAAGTTTTTGCTTTCCAGCGTCGATATGTGAATTAATTAATTTAATTATTATCTCAAATTATTTAATTATGCACAATAATATAGCTAAATTTTGTCACTAAGTTTTTGCTTTCCAGCGTCGATATGTGAATTAATTAATTTAATTATTATCTCAAATTATTTAATTATGCACAATAATATAGCTAAATTTTGTCACTAAGTTTTTGCTTTCCAGCGTCGATATGTAAATTAATTAATTAAATTATTATCTCAAATTATTTAATTATGCACAATAATATAGCTAAATTTTGTCACTAAGTTTTTGCTTTCCAGCGTCGATATGTAAATTAATTAGAAGTCAGATTAGGAACTGATAAAGTTAAACTATTGTTTACAATGCCAAGTTCATGTGACGATCAACTTAATTATGAATTAAAGATACAATAAGGTTCAGGTAAATCATTAAGATAAAATTGGAAGTAGTTATTATGCATAACAATCGCTGGGTGTCATGTGTTGCCTGCTAACACATATTAGCCTTATTAAGCCTTTGTTTTCAAGTTTTTAATACCGTTGCCCGTTTCGACCAAACAACCCTGTCTACCCTGTTAAGTTTAAAAGGATTTACTTAACAGTATACATATACATCGACGCTGGAAAAGAAAAACGTTGTAACCCTCAAAAATGAAATTGTTATTAATATTGCAGAGCCGAAAAACATTTCAACTTTAAAAAAATTATAATTTTCGTGTGATGACCAAAAGCTGTCGTTTTTGGACACAATATTTATTCTTTTTTGCTGAACAAGTATTGTACCACAGCATTAACCTAGAGTTTTCCTAAAAGAAAATCGTTTTACGGTACAAAAAATAAAAGTGTCAATCTTGAAAATCCTATTTTCGCTATTTTTCATCTAATTGTTACAAGTCAAATATCATTCGACGTAAAAAACTGAAAATGTCCATATGTCTCACTTACTAAGTTTTTGCTTTCCAGCGTCGATATGTGAATTAATTAATTTAATTATTATCTCAAATTATTTAATTATGCACAATAATATAGCTAAATTTGGTCACTAAGTTTTGCTTTCCAGCGTCGATATGTAAATTAATTAATTAAATTATTATCTCAAATTATTTAATTATGCACAATAATATAAGCTAAATTTTGTCACTAAGTTTTGCTTTCCAGCGTCGATATGTAAATTAATTAATTAAATTATTATCTCAAATTATTTAATTATGCACAATAATGTAGCTAAATTTTGTCACTAAGTTTTGCTTTCCAGCGTCGATATGTAATTAATTAATTAAATTATTATCTCAAATTATTTAATTATGCACAATAATATAAGCTAAATTTTGTCACTAAGTTTTGCTTTCAGCGTCGATATGTAAATTAATTAATTAATTAATTAAATTATTATCTCAAATTATTTAATTATGCACAATAATATAGCTAAATTTTGTCACTAAGTTTTGCTTTCAGCGTCGATATGTAAATTAATTAATTAAATTATTATCTCAAATTATTTAATTATGCACAATAATATAGCTAAATTTTGTCACTAAGTTTTGCTTTCCAGCGTCGATATGTAAATTAATTAATTAAATTATTATCTCAAATTATTTAATTATGCACAATAATATATAGCTAAATTTTGTCACTAAGTTTTGCTTTCCAGCGTCGATATAAATTAATTAATTTAATTATTATCTCAAATTATTTAATTATGCACAATAATATAGCTAGAATTTTGTCACTAAGTTTTGCTTTCAGCGTCGATATGTAAATTAATTAATTTAATTATTATCTCAAATTATTTAATTATGCACAATAATATGGCTAAATTTTGTCACTAAGTTTTGCTTTCCAGCGTCGATATGTAAATTAATTAATTAATTAAATTATTATCTCAATTATTTAATTATGCACAATAATATAAGCTAAATTTTGTCACTAAGTTTTGCTTTCCAGCGTCGATATGTAAATTAATTAATATAATTATTATCTCAAATTATTTAATTATGCACAATAATATAGCTAGAATTTTGTCACTAAGTTTTTACTTTCCAGCGTCGATATGTAAATTAATTAATTAATTTAATTATTATCTCAAATTATTTAATTATGCACAATAATATAGCCAAATTTTGTCACTAGTTTTTACTTTCCAGCGTCGATATGTAAATTAATTAATTTAATTATTATCTCAAATTATTTAATTATGCACAATAATATAGCTAGAATTTTGTCACTAAGTTTTGCTTTCAGCGTCGATATGTAAATTAATTAATTTAATTATTATCTCCAAATTATTTAATTATGCAATAATATAGCTAAATTTTGTCACTAAGTTTTGCTTTCCAGCGTCGATATGTAAATTAATTAATTTAATTATTATCTCAAATTATTTAATTATGCACAATAATATAGCTAAATTTTGTCACTAAGTTTTGCTTTCCAGCGTCGATATGTAAATTAATTAATTTAATTATTATCTCAAATTATTTAATTATGCAATAATATAGCTAAATTTTGTCACTAAGTTTTGCTTTCCAGCGTCGATATGTAAATTAATTAATTTAATTATTATCTCAAATTATTTAACTATGCACAATAATATAGCTAAATTTTGTCACTAGTTTTTACTTTCCAGCGTCGATATGTAAATTAATTAATTAATTAAATTATTATCTCAAATTATTTAATTATGCACAATAATATAGCTAAATTTTGTCACTAAGTTTTGCTTTCAGCGTCGATATGTAAATTAATTAATTAAATTATTATCTCAAATTATTTAATTATGCACAATAATATAGCTAAATTTTGTCACTAAGTTTTGCTTTCCAGCGTCGATATGTAAATTAATTAATTAAATTATTATCTCAAATTATTTAATTATGCACAATAATATATAGCTAAATTTTGTCACTAAGTTTTGCTTTCCAGCGTCGATATAAATTAATTAATTTAATTATTATCTCAAATTATTTAATTATGCACAATAATATAGCTAAATTTTGTCACTAAGTTTTGCTTTCCAGCGTCGATATGTAAATTAATTAATTAAATTATTATCTCAAATTATTTAATTATGCACAATAATATAGCTAGAATTTTGTCACTAAGTTTTGCTTTCCAGCGTCGATATGTAAATTAATTAATTAAATTATTATCTCAAATTATTTAATTATGCACAATAATATAGCTAGAATTTTGTCACTAAGTTTTTACTTTCCAGCGTCGATATGTAAATTAATTAATATAATTATTATCTCAAATTATTTAATTATGCACAATAATATAGCTAAATTTTGTCACTAAGTTTTGCTTTCAGCGTCGATATGTAAATTAATTAATTAAATTATTATCTCAAATTATTTAATTATGCACAATAATATAGCTAAATTTTGTCACTAAGTTTTTACTTTCCAGCGTCGATATGTAATTAATTAATTAAATTATTATCTCAAATTATTTAATTATGCACAATAATATAAGCTAAATTTTGTCACTAAGTTTTGCTTTCCAGCGTCGATATGTAAATTAATTAATTTAATTATTATCTCAAATTATTTAATTATACAATAATATAGCTAAATTTTGTCACTAAGTTTTGCTTTCCAGCGTCGATATGTAAATTAATTAATTAAATTATTATCTCAAATTATTTAATTATGCACAATAATATAGCTAAATTTTGTCACTAAGTTTTTACTTTCCAGCGTCGATATGTAAATTAATTAATTAAATTATTATCTCAAATTATTTAATTATGCACAATAATATATAGCTAAATTTTGTCACTAAGTTTTTACTTTCCAGCGTCGATATGTAAATTAATTAATTTAATTATTATCTCAAATTATTTAATTATGCACAATAATATGGCTAAATTTTGTCACTAAGTTTTTACTTTCCAGCGTCGATATGTAAATTAATTAATATAATTATTATCTCAAATTATTTAATTATGCACAATAATATAGCTAAATTTTGTCACTAAGTTTTGCTTTCCAGCGTCGATATGTAAATTAATTAATTTAATTATTATCTCAAATTATTTAATTATGCACAATAATATGGCTAAATTTTGTCACTAAGTTTTTACTTTCCAGCGTCGATATGTAAATTAATTAATATAATTATTATCTCAAATTATTTAATTATGCAATAATATAGCTAAATTTTGTCACTAAGTTTTGCTTTCCAGCGTCGATATGTAAATTAATTAATTAAATTATTATCTCAAATTATTTAATTATGCACAATAATATAGCTAAATTTTGTCACTAAGTTTTGCTTTCCAGCGTCGATATGTAAATTAATTAATTTAATTATTATCTCAAATTATTTAACTATGCACAATAATATAGCTAAATTTTGTCACTAAGTTTTTACTTTCCAGCGTCGATATGTAAATTAATTAATTTAATTATTATCTCAAATTATTTAATTATGCACAATAATATCCTCTTCCCCGGACCGCGAAAGTGATTAGACGTGTGCACCGTAAATACATTTTTAAAATTAATTAATTTAACATAAAAATAAATAATTTAAAAACTCCGCGAGTACCAGGAACGCATCAACTGTGAGAAGGTGTACGCAGCGGGTCATACAAAAGGTGCGTGTTAAGTTGCTTGTGTGAGTGTGCTTTCATGTGATTGGCTATTACCACGACAACCACACCCACAGCTGAGTGCAGCCTGTGCAAGCGCCTTCGCAAATTTGAATAGCAAAAGTATTTTATTGGCGCTTGCCTTTGTTTGCAAACAGGGGTAATATGATTCGCTCACCGAGCAAATCAGGTAATGATCCAGAAACCACCAAAGGTCAAACAAAACCTCCTGGTGCATCAACTAGAGCCAAGAGACGCCAAGAAGATTTATCCAAAGATGATTGGCTAGACTTTAAACGTGAAATTATGGATATGCTGCATTCATGGAAATTAGACCAAGAAAATAAGTTGAGTAAATTAGAGAAGACTTTAAAGGAAATTCATAAATCCAACTCTGATATCGAAAAATCAATTGAATTCATATCCAAACAGTATGAAGATATGAGGTTAAAAATTGAAAGCCTTGAAAATCAATGCAAAGTTAATGACCAACATATTGCGTCCATGGAGGATAAAATTGAAGCATTGCAACGCAACAGCAGAAAGAACTATATTGAGATACGCAATATTCCACACAAGGATAAGGAATCAAAGTCATGCTTATCGCAATTAATAGTAAATCTTTCCAAAACGCTAAAAATTAATGTACAGACGACTGATATTAGAGAAATTTATCGTGTGCCTGGGAAAAAAGGATCTAATAAGCCTATAGTTGTGGAATTAGCCAACCTAACTCATAAATATGCCATAATTAATGCGGTGAAATCATATAATAAAAAAAATGCGAGTAACAAACTTAATGCAACCCATCTTGGCTATGATGACAAAACAATCCCTGTTTTTGTTTCGGAATACTTAACTCCAAATATGAAAAGAGTGTACTATTTAGCTAGAGAATTTATCAAAACAAATGGTTTCTTGTTTTGTTGGACATCGAATGGCAAAGTGCTCATACGTAAGTCAGAAGGCTCTCAATAATTGCGGTGAAGAGTGAGGATCAATTAAAAGATTTAAGCGATGACTGACTAGATAAGTTTTATATGCATTCGTCTATTTTTTATGTAATAGTTCACTTAACTTAATTTTATATAACTTTATTTTTTTTTTCTTAACTTTATTTTATTATAATTTTGTAAAGACATTTAAAGCAAGTCTTAATAGGTCTGTTGGAAATAACTTCTGTTATAAACTTAATCTACATACAATTAACCACATACCCCATATACATACAAATAACTTAAATTTTACAAAGGAACATAAGTTTCATTACAAAATTAATCAGAAACATGGTTTAAATTTCACACATAAATATACTAGAATCGAAGTATTTGGCATAATGCCTTGGACAAAAACTAATTTACAATGTCTAAAAGTAATACTGAATATTGCCGAATATTTTATTACAAAAGATGCCAGTTTGATAACATATTGTCACGATTTAAAAGATGTTACTGGATCTCTTAGGTTAACTACTCAGGTCACATATTGTCACTCTTATATAATGTCCTTAAAGCTTTCTAATAAAAGGCGCGGATACTAACAGTATAAACATAAGAGAGTTAGACTCTTCTGAAGCATCCGTGGACTGCACAAGGCTTACTGATATGGAGTCATGTAATCGCATCATAAAGACAAACAAAAATAACAAAGGTTCTCTTTCAGTTCTAACGCTAAATATCAGAAGCATACATTGTAATATTGATCAGTTTTTGGTATTTATTTCTACATTAGTAATTCCTATAGATATCTTAGTTCTCGTAGAGTGCTGGACTAATCTAAATAATCCGCCACCCAATATTAATAACTACAACATGTTTTGGTCAAGAACCAATCTTAATCAAAATGATGGTATAACTGTCTACGTTAAAGAAGAAATTAGAGCCGTATCTTTTGAGCCTGAGTTTTGGAGGAAATTGTCTTGTTATCAATATCAAACCCGAATATACCATAATTTGTTCATACAGATCACCCAGTTTAAAACATTTCCCCATATTTATCATCTCTTGATAAAGTATTGTGCAAAACACAATCAAAAATGTTATATTTACTGGAACATAAAACATAAATACAATGAATGTCACTGGGCAAGTATCTGATTACCTTAATCTTATGGCCATGCATGGACTTAGACAAGGTATTAACATACCTACTAGGCAGACGTCATGTCTAGACCATTTTATGATAAAATCTAGTTGTTCTTGTAATACATATGTATTTGATGAAAAAATTACAGATCACTGTCCTATATTGCTCTGCATTAACAATGCAATTATAAATAAAAGAGACAAACATAAGAAAAAATTGTAATAAATAATAATGCGGTACAAGAAATACTCAAGAAAGAGACATGGGAAAATGTATACAGTTCCAAGGATACTAACACTGCGACTGAAATTTTTATTAATAAGCTTATAACTATAATTAATAATAATACTGAAGTCACTCACATGACAAGACGATACAAGCCATTAAAGCCTTGGATAACAAAAGGAATTATAAGAGCGTCAAAAAGAGATAAACTACATGCAGAGTGCAAAAAATTCCCGAATAATAAGCTACTAAAAGAAAAATACCTAAATTATAGAAATACATACAATAAAATTATTAAAAACCTTAAAAGGCAGTACTACCAGGACGAACTAACTAAAAACAATAAAAATATTAAAGGGACATGGAAAACTATAAAAGAAATTTGTGAAATAAAAACTGACAAAAGTACACCATGTGAATTACTTACCATAAATAAATCACCGGTAGATTCCCTAAACACTGTAAATAACTACTTTACATCTATTGGTAAAACACTAGCCGATATCATCTTAAAAAAAATGAAGATTAGTGAAGAGGAATTGGCATCCCTAGCTGTAGCCCATCATACCCCTGCATCATCATTTTTCTTTAGCCCGACTGACCCATTTGAAGTAAGAAAAATTATTCTTAATCTGAAGACACTAAGTGCACCCGGGTGGGACAATATTAGTGCAAATATTCTCAAATTAAATGTCGATAATCTTGTACTGCCCATTACTCATTTATGCAACATGAGCCTTGAAACAGGTATTTTCCTTCCATTTTAAAAGGGCAGTAGTGTCCCTATATATAAGGCCGGTGAGAAAGATAAGCCCGCAAATTATAGACCAATATCATTACTGTCGACTATATCAAAATTCTTGAAAAAATAGTAAATGGAAGAATAATGACCTACCTTGAAATGAATAATATTATAAATCAAAACCAATTTGGCTTTAGAAAACACAAATCAACTGAAGATGCAGTTCTGAAATTAGCAACGGAATTAAATTCCCAAATTGATAAGGGTGAAAAATGTATAGGGTGTTCCTGGACCTACAAAAGCGTTTGATACGGTTTCTATCAAAATACTTCTAAAAAAGCTAGAGAATGTTGGTATAAGAGGTACTGTCTTGGATTGGTTCAAAAATTACTTATCAAATAGATTACAAAGTGTCCGCGTTGAGCAACACGTAAGCGACAAGGCCGCATGCACTTTAGGTATACCGCAGGGCAGCACACTTGGTCCCACCCTATTTCTAATCTACGTCAATGATCTATTTAAAAGTACCTTACCTAATACGAATATTTTAATGTTTGCTGATGACACTGTTTTGCTCTTCTATGGAAAGTCATGGGACGAAGTATATAGTAAAGCTGAAACAGGTTTAGCCAAAATAACTACTTGGCTTGAGAACAACCTTCTCTCACTAAATACAGACAAAACTAAACACATATGTTTTACAAATCAAAACTAACTAAACCAGACAACATGAATACCCTTAAGATACACACCTTTCCATGCAACCGTAATATGGAACCATTTGACTGTGGCTGCGCTATCCTATCTCGTGTTTCCAACATCAAATATTTGGGAGTTATAATTGATGAACAATTAAACTGGCAGCTTCACATTTCGACATTGGCCAATAGAATAAGAAAGATGATTTATATTTTCAAAAATTTAAGGAATATAGCCAATACCAAGCTTCTCAAACAAACATATCAAGCACTAGTCGAATGTTTGGTAAGGTACTGCATCTGTGTATGGGGTAGTGCCGCTAAAACCTATCTCCTTGTTATTGAGAGAGCCCAGCGTGCTGTACTAAAAATCATGATGCACCTTCCATACAGATGTCCAACAACAGATGTTTACGATAAAACTAACATTTTATCGGTAAGAAAAGCATTTGTATATGAATTGTTAAGGAGATACCACAAGCAAATTGTTCCAACCTTGTCTGCCACACTAAAACCTTTAATAAATGTCCTGTGCCCAGAGTGAAAAATTCCTTTGCACAAAACGCTTCGATGTTTTAGCTCCATACCTTTACAATATTCTTCAAAAGAACACAATATAAGAAATTATACAAATAATAAATTTAATAAGACAATACTTACATGGCTAAACAAGTATAATTATGAAGAAATTGAAAAATTAATAATTATAAATTAAAAGTAAAACACACATTATAAGTAAACACAGTAAAACACACACACATACACACAAAAACATTTAAAAACAGATTTTATTTTCGACTATTTATTTACATTTTGTTACACAATTTTTATCTTTTGTTATTTTTTACTATATTAATGTTTAAGATTAAAAAGTTACGGGGAAGACACTAGCTCCTGAGATACAGCTTACGCTAGTTCGGGAGTTAAAGGGACTCACCTTTATATGTATTCAACTTTATTTTTGCAAATAAACTATATTATTATTTTAGGTTATAGCGAAACTATATCTCAGGCTAGGCCTGGTATTAAGATCTAACACGGGTTGATACCAAGTGCTAGGTCCTATAAAATCTATTCTGTATCTGTCGGTCTATCACTATCTGAAGAAAGTTGTAGAAATTTACGAACAATTCTGCATGTGTTTAAAATGGCGGCTTTTGTAGAGTCAAATAAGTAAATTCCGGTAAACTAAGGATATTTAATGCTTTAAATAGATATTTGGGTACGACACCAGTGGTAGAAATAATTATCGGTACTATTGTCACGTTGTTCATTTTCCAAACTCTTTTAATTTCTTCCTGAAGCTCTGTGTATTTCCTTATTTTTCGCTTATGGCTGTTTGCAAATTATTGGTGTTAGGTACCGAAATATCTATTATATATGTTTTTATTTTCTTGTCAACAAATGTTATATCTGGCCTGTTATTGTATATAGTGTGATCTGTTAAAATTGTCCGGTCGTAGTAAAGTTTATATGACTGATTTTCTAGGACTGGTTGTGGAGTGTATTTGTAGTACGGAGTGTGCTGACTGTGGGCAAGATTACTTTTTTGTGCAATTTTTTTATGAATTATATTTACTAGTTGATTGTGTCTGTGTGTGTAGTCATTTTGTGTCAATGTCACACATGCTCCTGTAATGTGCTGTATAGTTTCGGGCTTAGTGTGGCATTTTCGACACAAATCGTCCTTAATCGATCTCTCTTTCAAAATAAATTTCCTGTAATTTTTGGTGGATATGACTTGATCTTGGATTGCCAGCATGAAACCTTCAGTTTCTGGAAATAAGCCTCCAAGCTCAAGCCATTTGTTTGATGCATCTTTGTGTACATGTGATTGCTCTAAGTCTTTCAGGTGCCTACCATGCAGTTCCTTACTTCTCCATCTCCGCAGCTTTCTTTCAACCTCTTCTTTTTTATCAATCGGTTCCGTAATTTCAGACTGCAGATTTAAGGGTGTGAATTGTGTGTCTATCTTAGTAATAGTGTCGTGTAATTTACTTTCTAACTTCTTACGGTTAAAAAATGTTTTTAAGTTGACTATTTGACTATTATGTAAATGTGTAATATCGATCAATCCTCTTCCACCGCATCGTCTAGCTAATGTCACACGTTCTATTGCAGACTTAGGATGATGATACCTATTTTGAGTCAGAATTGTTCTTGTTTTAGTCTCTAAATAATTTAATTCTGTATTAGTCCACTTAATAATCCCAAATGAATACGTTAGAATTGGTATGGCGTATGTATTGAAAGCTTTAAATAAATTTTTACTGCACAGTTGCGCCTTGCCTAGCAATCGTAACCTTTGAAAATATTCTATCTTTAATTTGTCTTTTATCGCTTTATGTTCAATAAATCTGCCCTGGTTGTATCCTAAATACTTATATACTTCACCCTCTTTCATTGCTGTTATACTCTCCTGTTCATCTACATTATAATCGCCTTCCCTTATTTTTCCTTTAGCTATATTTAGTTTTCTACATTTTTCTAGTCCTAACTCCATTTTTATATCTTTTGAAAATTGTGTAGTTATGTTAAGTAATTGTGTCATATTAATTTTCTTACTTGAATACAATTTTAAGTCGTCCATATACAGTAAATGTGTAAGTTGGTGTAATGTTTTTCTATTACTTTTAATATCATAGCCTAGATTTGAAGTTTTTATCTGATTTGAAAGAGGATTTAAGGCAAGACAAAACCATAGGGGACTCAAAGAATCTCCCTGAAATATACCTTTTCTAATATTGATTTCTTTAGTGCTAATGTCTGCTGATTCTGTTCTTAAGTGTAGTGTAGTTTTCCAAATCTGCATAGTATTTTTGAGAAAGTTTATAATTGTAGGATTAATTTTATATAACTGTAGTACTTCTAATAGCCAGGAGTGGGGAACACTATCAAACGCCTTTTTATAATCAATATAGGTTACAAAAAGATCCTTTCGGCCTTTTTGTACATGTTTTAGTATAACTGAGTCAATTATCAACTGTTCCTTGCATCCTCTATGATTTTCCCTGCAGCCTTTTTGTTCCTCTGATATTATTTTATTTCGTTCTAGATGTATTTTAATTTTATGTGCTAAACACGATGTTATGATTTTATACAATGTTGGTAAACAAGTTATAGGTCTATATTGAGATGGGTCGTGAGTTCGATTACTTTTTGGCAACATATAAGTGATTCCTTGCGCTAAAAACTCTGGCAATGTCTTATTACCTTTTATTATATCTGTAATTTGCTTAGCCAAAATAGAATGTAATACAGTAAGGTTTTTAACCAAAATTTTGAATATTATCAAGGCCTGCGGCTTTCAATTATGTGTCCTGTTGATTATATTTTTTAGGTCATCGGTTTCTATTTCCTCAAATTCCATTTCTTCAACACTCTCCGAACCAGATCGTTCCTTTTCAATCCATTCAGCATTTTTGTTATGTTCGCCATCATTACTCCATAACTTGCCCCAAAAGTCTGCCAGAGCTTGTTCTGTTGGTGGATTTTCTACTTTTACGCTTTCTTTAAGTTTTCTATAAAATTGTTTTTCGTTTGTTGTGAATAGTTTATTGTTATTTTTTCTACACTGTGCCTTTTTGTACCTTGCTAACCGATGACTTTTTACTGATAGTTTTTGTTTTAATGTATCAAGGTGTTCATTTATTCGTTTATTAGGATCCTCCCGCGAGCTGTGTACTTTTGTGCATTCGAAAATTTTACTAACTTGTTTGACTACTTTTTTACCTCTGTTACCATTTTTATATTGAGTTACTCTACCTATGTCTACACGCAATTTCTCGATATCTAACTCTAACCTTATTTGCCAAGCTGGTTTAGTTTTAGAATGTCTTCTATCACTATGATTAACTTTTACATTTAAATATGTGATGATCGTCAATGCAGTACAATAAATTAGGTGTGTGTATCAAGTATATTTTCAAGTGTGTTTAGTTTATATGGCAAAATGTACTCATTAAATGCTATTAGTAGTTTGTTTAATTGAACTGAATATCTTAGTTTTGGTAATTTTGGTCTTAATCTGGGATCTGTATTTCTATATTTAACTAGGTTTTGTTCAAGATTGTTCTTCAATTTTTCTAGTACATCATCACTGAAATCACTTACCATTGCACTTTGTTCAGACGTTTGTGTGTTTGCATTTTGTGTACAACGTAAGTCCTGTGTATCAAGTAATTCAAAATCAAAATTTTCTGTGTTATTAATAGCTGTATCTATAGAAGAATTTATATTTATGTTATTTAAATTTAAATCGCGATGAGGTGATATGTTACTTTCTATGTTCGTATTTGACTCTAAAACAAGCCGTACTTCCTCATAAATCTTTTAATTTCATCATCCGGTAATATTATTATTATAATATTATTATTATTATTATTATTATTATTAATATAGCTAAATTTTGTCACTAAGTTTTTGCTTTCCAGCGTCGATATGTAGAATTAATTAATTTAATTATTATCTCAAATTATTTAATTATACAATAATATAGCTAAATTTTGTCACTAAGTTTTTGCTTTCCAGCGTCGATATGTGAATTAATTAATTTAATTATTATCTCAAATTATTTAATTATGCACAATAATATAGCTAAATTTTGTCACTAAGTTTTTGCTTTCCAGCGTCGATATGTGAATTAATTAATTTAATTATTATCTCAAATTATTTAATTATGCACAATAATATAGCTAAATTTTGTCACTAAGTTTTTGCTTTCCAGCGTCGATATGTGAATTAATTAATTTAATTATTATCTCAAATTATTTAATTATGCACAATAATATGGCTAAATTTTGTCACTAAGTTTTAACTTTCCAGCGTCGATATGTAAATTAATTAATATAATTATTATCTCAAATTATTTAATTATGCACACAATATAGCTAAATTTTGTCACTAAGTTTTTACTTTCCAGCGTCGATATGTAAATTAATTAATTTAATTATTATCTCAAATTATTTAATTATGCACAATAATATGGCTAAATTTTGTCACTAAGTTTTTGCTTTCAGCGTCGATATGTAAATTAATTAATTTAATTATTATCTCAAATTATTTAATTATGCACAATAATATAGCTAAATTTTGTCACTAAGTTTTTACTTTCCAGCGTCGATATGTAAATTAATTAATATAATTATTATCTCAAATTATTTAATTATGCACAATAATATAGCTAAATTTTGTCACTAAGTTTTTACTTTCCAGCGTCGATATGTAAATTAATTGAATTTAATTATTATCTCAAATTATTTAATTATGCACAATAATATAGCCAAATTTTGTCACTAAGTTTTTACTTTCCAGCGTCGATATGTAGAATTAATTAATATAATTATTATCTCAAATTATTTAATTATGCACAATAATATATAGCTAAATTTTGTCACTAAGTTTTTGCTTTCCAGCGTCGATATGTAAATTAATTAATTTAATTATTATCTCAAATTATTTAATTATGCACAATAATATGGCTAAATTTTGTCACTAAGATTTTACTTTCCAGCGTCGATATGTAAATTAATTAATATAATTATTATCTCAAATTATTTAATTATGCAATAATATAGCTAGAATTTTGTCACTAAGTTTTTACTTTCCAGCGTCGATATGTAAATTAATTAATTTAATTATTATCTCAAATTATTTAATTATGCACAATAATATGGCTAAATTTTGTCACTAAGTTTTTGCTTTCCAGCGTCGATGTAAAATTAATTAATTTAATTATTATCTCAAATTATTTAATTATGCACAATAATATAAGCTAAATTTTGTCACTAAGTTTTAACTTTCCAGCGTCGATATGTAAATTAATTAATATAATTATTATCTCAAATTATTTAATTATGCACAATAATATAGCTAAATTTTGTCACTAAGTTTTGCTTTCCAGCGTCGATATGTAAATTAATTAATTTAATTATTATCTCAAATTATTTAATTATGCACAATAATATAGCTAAATTTTGTCACTAAGTTTTGCTTTCCAGCGTCGATGTAAAATTAATTAATTTAATTATTATCCTCAAATTATTTAATTATGCACAATAATATGGCTAAATTTTGTCACTAAGTTTTTACTTTCCAGCGTCGATATGTAAATTAATTAATATAATTATTATCTCAAATTATTTAATTATGCACAATAATATATAGCTAAATTTTGTCACTAAGTTTTTACTTTCCAGCGTCAGATATGTAAATTAATTAATTTAATTATTATCTCAAATTATTTAATTATGCACAATAATATAGCTAAATTTTGTCACTAAGTTTTGCTTTCCAGCGTCGATGTAAAATTAATTAATTTAATTATTATCTCAAATTATTTAATTATGCACAATAATATAGCTAAATTTTGTCACTAAGTTTTTACTTTCAGCGTCGATATGTAAATTAATTAATTTAATTATTATCTCAAATTATTTAATTATGCAATAATATGGCTAAATTTTGTCACTAAGTTTTGCTTTCCAGCGTCGATATGTAAATTAATTAATTTAATTATTATCTCAAATTATTTAATTATGCACAATAATATGGCTAAATTTTGTCACTAAGTTTTAACTTTCCAGCGTCGATATGTAAATTAATTAATATAATTATTATCTCAAATTGTTTAATTATGCACAATAATATAAGCTAAATTTTGTCACTAAGTTTTTACTTTCCAGCGTCGATATGTAAATTAATTAATTTAATTATTATCTCAAATTATTTAATTATGCACAATAATATATAGCTAAATTTTGTCACTAAGTTTTGCTTTCCAGCGTCGATATGTAAATTAATTAATTTAATTATTATCTCAAATTGTTTAATTATGCACAATAATATAGCTAAATTTTGTCACTAAGTTTTTACTTTCCAGCGTCGATATGTAAATTAATTAATATAATTATTATCTCAAATTATTTAATTATGCACAATAATATGGCTAAATTTTGTCACTAAGTTTTTACTTTCCAGCGTCGATATGTAAATTAATTAATTTAATTATTATCTCAAATTATTTAATTATACAATAATATAGCTAGAATTTTGTCACTAAGTTTTTACTTTCCAGCGTCGATATGTAAATTAATTAATATAATTATTATCTCAAATTATTTAATTATGCACAATAATATAGCTAAATTTTGTCCACTAAGTTTTGCTTTCCAGCGTCGATATGTAAATTAATTAATTTGATTATTATCTCAAATTATTTAATTATGCACAATAATATGGCTAAATTTTGTCACTAAGTTTTTACTTTCCAGCGTCGATATGTGAATTAATTAATTTAATTATTATCTCAAATTATTTAATTATGCACAATAATATAGCTAAATTTTGTCACTAAGTTTTTGCTTTCCAGCGTCGATATGTGAATTAATTAATTTAATTATTATCTCAAATTATTTAATTATGCACAATAATATAGCTAAATTTTGTCACTAAGTTTTGCTTTCCAGCGTCGATATGTAAATTCAATTAATTTAATTATTATCCTCAAATTATTTAATTATGCACAATAATATAGCTAAATTTTGTCACTAAGTTTTTACTTTCCAGCGTCGATATAAAATTAATTAATATAATTATTATCTCCAAATTATTTAATTATGCACAATAATATAAGCTAAATTTTGTCACTAAGTTTTTACTTTCCAGCGTCGATATGTAAATTAATTAATTTAATTATTATCTCCAAATTATTTAATTATGCACAATAATATAGCTAAATTTTGTCACTAAGTTTTGCTTTCCAGCGTCGATATGTAAATTAATTAATTTAATTATTATCTCAAATTCATTTAATTATGCACAATAATATAGCTAAATTTTGTCACTAAGTTTTTACTTTCCAGCGTCGATATGTAAATTAATAAATATAATTATTATCTCAAATTATTTAATTATGCACAATAATATAGCTAGAATTTTGTCACTAAGTTTTTACTTTCAGCGTCGATATGTAAATTAATTAATTTAATTATTATCTCAAATTATTTAATTATGCACAATAATATAGCTAAATTTTGTCACTAAGTTTTGCTTTCCAGCGTCGATATGTAAATTAATTAATTTGATTATTATCTCAAATTATTTAATTATGCACAATAATATAGCTAAATTTTGTCACTAAGTTTTTACTTTCCAGCGTCGATATGTAAATTAATTAATTTAATTATTATCTCAAATTATTTAATTATGCACACAATATAGCTAAATTTTGTCACTAAGTTTTGCTTTTTTTTTTTTTTTTTTATGCGTGTAAACTAGCGCTTGACCATGATCCCACCTGGTGTTAAGTGGTGATATAGTCGAAAGATAGTACGCGCTAGTTTAGTAAGTGCCTATTCACTCTACTCTTGAAGGCTCCTACGTCGTAATTGGACGGAAAGACTGACGCCGGCAACTTATTCCACTCCTTTGCCGTACGCACGATGAACGATGACTCAAATCGCTTCGTTCGGACGCGCGGAACATCAACTATAAAAGGGTGAAGACCCGCCGAGTGTCTAAACGTCCGAAGGTAGAATGGGGATGGGGGAATTAACTCGTGTAATTCCTTTGCACACTCTCCAAAGTGTAATCTGTAAACACCGAAAGGCTGGCCACCTTGCGCCTGTGCTCAAGACTATCTAGGTGTAGATCTTGGTCACCTATCAACTTTTGGCCCGCCTCTCCATGGAATCCAGTGCCGCGAGTTGGTATTTGGCTGCACCTGCCCAGATATGACAACAGTACTCCACACATGGCCGGATCTGTGCTTTATACAAAGTCAAAAGCTGTCCCGGTGTGAAGTACCGCCGTACCTTTGATAGGACTCCAAGCTTCCTAGCAGCTACCTTCGCTTTGGATTTGCTTTCCAGCGTCGATATGTAAATTAATTAATTTAATTATTATCTCAAATTATTTAATTATGCACAATAATATGGCTAAATTTTGTCACTAAGTTTTAACTTTCCAGCGTCGATATGTAAATTAATTAATATAATTATTATCTCAAATTATTTAATTATGCACAATAATATAGCTAAATTTTGTCACTAAGTTTTTACTTTCCAGCGTCGATATGTAAATTAATTAATTAAATTATTATCTCAAATTATTTAATTATGCACAATAATATAGCTAAATTTTGTCACTAAGTTTTTGCTTTCCAGCGTCGATATGTAAATTAATTAATTTAATTATTATCTCAAATTATTTAATTATGCACAATAATATAGCTGAATTTTGTCACTAAGTTTTTGCTTTCCAGCATCGATATGTAAATTAATTAATTTAATTATTATCTCAAATTATTTAATTATGCACAATAATTTAGCTAAATTTTGTCAGCGATAGTAAGGCAATAGCAACAAAATTTCCAGAATCCCTTAAGGAGTTCCTACTATAAAAGATATTTAAAAAACTTAGGCTCGTGTTAGGAGATGGTTCACGTCTATAGGCGAACGGTGGATTTGAACCTACGATCTTATGATTCGTAGAACGTACCCTAAGTCATTAGGCTATTGAAGCTTAATGGTAAATATGACATATTGACATTGTTATTAACCTATGTAAATATATCTTATTACATCTTAACATCCCCTTACAATTTCGATATTGGTAATATCGTGGTCCGCATATAAATTAGGAATTAAAATCGTGTTAACCAATACCATGCGTACATAATATGTACGGAATCAGTTCACGTATTCAAGCGCGCGTGGCTTCCTTTAAGGCAATAAATAATGCACCGGTCTATATAAATACAAGTATATTTTTACGAGCAAAAATAAAAACGGACATCAATTCAAACCAGTGATGAATTAAACATAAAACGCTTCTACGTGAACGTTCTCTTTTGTTTCCGAAATATAATCGTTTTACGAAATTCGGCCTATATCCCTTGTCTTCTACCACATTAGTGGTCCTTGTAAGAAGTAAAATTATGTCGATATACTCTAAATCAGTGAGGCCTCCATTCGTAAGCTTATATATATATATATATATATATATATATATATATATGTCTGCGGAATCATAATGCGATTGTCTAATAAATGTCAGGAGGATTTTAAATAATTCAATTCTTGGGCGGTTGGCTCAAGTTGCATAGTACACTGGTAACCCGACATCGATCCACGGGGCCGGCACCAATAAATTTGCTGTTGCAATTTTATGTGCTGATTTACCACGCGCATTGCAGGGGTTGACTGATTTCACATGTCTTATGAAATTTCCTAACACATGTAGGTTTTCTCACGATATTTCTACCTTATATATATTTCTTCACTAGCCAAGTTGTTAAGTTACACAGTTATAACTGAGTCCGATATATGAACAAGAAACATAGAAAAATTCGCTTCATTTTGGGATTTGATCTGGACTATACAAGAAGATAACCAGATTATGAAGTCACCCGGCAATCTTACTTCGTCCTAAATTAAATATATATATATAGAATGCGATTAGTAAACAATTTTATTCAGAGCAGACTTACAAAAACAACATTAAATAACCGATGAATTCATGACTGATGACTGCCAGATGTCTTGCTCTTATGCCAAAGGTTACGATAAACTTATTGTCATGTGAAAGAGCTGTAGGATATAATTATTGTTATGAAATCCAAATTATTATTAGTGTTATTTATATTGAATATTTCTCTAAACGAAACAGCTTTTAAAACCCTCTGATCCACTAAAAATATTGGTTTTGCTATCGACTTGTCTAAGAACATTTATTTATCAGAAGTCAATCCTATAAATTAATGAATCGTTAAATAATTGGGATTATTTTGCGACAAAAAACCTTCCAACACAGTTTTACATTATCAAGCAACAAAAGGATGTAACCAGGTGACGATTACTATCATCGCACATCTTGACGGAATTCCAAATTTTATCGACATCATTTTGATGGTTGGCGTTCCACAACTGTATGTACACAACAAATACACAAAACAACTGTACGGTTTTCACGGAACTCAAACACCCATCGTACGTCTCATTTTATTCTAATACTAGCGTACCCAGCCCGTTTCGCCGGGCCTACACCCCATATCAGTAAATACATTCTTATCATTTATACAAAAACATATCGGGCTCAAGTTAATGTCAGAAATAAAAGAACGACGTATGCTTGTTTGACAATTCAAAAAGAGAAGTGCTCCGATCGTCACCAAACTTTACACGATTACTAGTCAAGGTCAATCTGAAGATTCTCTGAAAGTTTCATTGGAATCTATTCAGCCGTTTCGGAGCCTATACGGATCAAACACACACACATTCTCTTTTATATATATATATATATATATATATAGATAATTATTATTATATTTTCTTCTCGTCAATTTATATTAACTATAAGAATGGAGTGAGGTTATGAAGATAGCCAAACATTGAATAAAATACGTATGGATTCAATTGCTATTTCCAACTAATAAATTTAATAGGTTTTACGTGCAAAAAAATAACGGTAGCTCTTCGATTGGGATTTGTATCTATTCCGATGGTAATCGTAACGGACGTCGTCCAACCACTATGCTGACACTGTGAATGTGTTTACTATTAAATGTGTTTACGCAAAATATGTTTGACGTTGAAGTCATACCTTATAGTATAGATTCGGCGATTTAAATTACATGTATATAGCGTATTTAAAAGTTCTTTTAACCCACGTAATCGTTAAATTTCCGGACGAAAATAGGCCGCTTTGATCTGTAACTGGAACAGGATTTTAACATTATGAACGACGCTCGAAGCGAAAGTTTTATAATAACTTAAAATTACACAAACATATTTTCCCACCAAATATATCGAGGCCTCGTACCAAGGGACGTAAGGAATTCCTACGCATTGTTAACCAATCATATAATCAGAGTAAAGAAAGATAACATGTATTATCTGGAACTTCCAAATCCAAAAATAACAGAGAGTTAATCTTATCTCATAGAAAGTACACATCGCAGAAAATTAAAATGATTGCGAATTCTCACCAAAGATATCGTTCCTTTCTTAGTCTAGTAATATTTAATTTTCATATTTGATGGTGAACGCCTGTCGTGTAAGTGCCGTGGAAACTCAGTGAACTTAGCAGTAGCTCAGTTGCTGCTGTCCTATACAGCAATGCCTCCCCCCAGCAAAGGTCCCCACCCTTGTCGTCCCGTAAACCTGAGGCCCTTGTAGGAAAGGCAGGGGATACCGTAGCAGACGATGAAGGGATACTAACATTGTAACCGGCCTCCTCACCAAGGAGACCGTTGTGTCGAGTTATTACGAATAGAGGTTCAGGCTAAGGCGACCTTTTTTTTTGTTGACTAGGAGGAAATCTTCAGAAAGATACCCCGCCCTCTGGGGGGAAGGCGGCGGTTATGTGGGGTTTTTACCCACTAAAACCTCCCCGGTGGCCCTTTCGTTGGTGCATGCCGAGGGGCTCCGGGATCTCCAGTGGAACGCACCGGAACTCCCCCTCTGCACTGTGCTCAAGGAGAGCACGAGGCACGGGCCAGCCGATGTCGCCTTCTTTCCGAGTCCACTTTGGTGGACGACTCAGGCCCCCACCCTTGTCGCCCAGTGAACCCGAGACCACTTTTAGTCGCCTTGTACGACAGGCAGGGGATACCGTAGTCTTATTCTTGAGAGCCCAGAACTACAGGGCTAAGGCGACCTAAGCTATGCCACCTCTCAATCTAGTGAGGCAGTGATGGTCAGCTTCTCTGGCTAATCTGTGTAGTTCGTCACAAAAAGAGATTAACATCATTTAGAAACCTGCACGAATATTTTGTTTGTTTGAACAATTTGCATGGTCTATTGTTTTTTTGTTATCGTACATACGTTTCAAATGGGCGAAAAATACACAGTTAACGACAAGTATTAATTAATAAAGGAACAATTTATTTAGAATCCAATTTTCAATCACAACTGTCCACTGTTTTAGCGGAATTATATATTAATTTAGAAAAAGTAAATTCATGGAATATTTTCCTGTGTACACAATATACATGGTATATAAAAAGTCATGCTTGAACTAAAAAGTAGAAGAGACATCTAAAACTTGTCTCACCTATCATACAGTAATCTTTATTTTAATTATCACAAATTTGTATTGTAGGTATCTGTTCATACATACAATAAAATACTAGAGTGAAAATCAAGTTTGTTTTTTTGAATTTGTACTTCTTTGGGCGCGTTATAAAAATGAAATGAAATATTTTTTTATACACACACTCACACATTTTTCACACACATATGTACTTACACATATTTATTACATACATGTTATTTTTTATATACATTTTTCTTTTTCAGATTTTTAGGACACATCTCCCTGCTAGACTTCACATAGCCTGTATTAGGGAGATATTGTACCTGACTCCGAGTTTATCTTAGGAACTAAATATTAATAATTTATGTAATTGATTGTTTGTGGAGAGAATAGTGTGCGTGGGTGCATGCGAGGGTGTATGTGCTAGTGTGTGTGTAAGCGTGAAAGAGCGTGTATTAATGAGAAAGTGTTTTCATTTGTTTTGTGCCAAAGTTGTACCAAAATGACTACAGGTTGAAACTGCGATGAAAAAAATTGTGCTTATATAATTTTTGAAGTGCTTCAATATAATCGAGGTGAACTATCAATATGTATTATTTATTAAAATGACTATATATTCGACATTAAAATCTGTATGTTTTTTGTTTGTTACCTCATTAATTTCGAATGGGTAAACCGATTTGGATGATTCTTATTTTATTTGACAGCTGGAGCTTCCATTCTGACATTGACCAAGCATCTATGAGATAACCATATGTACGTGCGTGACAAATGGACAAATAACTCGATATTACGCCAACCGATTGTAATGATTATTTTTTTTGTACTAAGAGGGTATTTTAATGAGGTATTGGTTAGATTCGCTCTTTTCCTATTCCATTTGAAGTCAGGATTTTGTTTCTACTCTTTAATATACTTGTTATAAATTACGGTCGAATTTAGACCGTGGGTCTAGAATACATTAAAAAATGAACGAAAAGTCGGGAGTAATCCATATTTCTTTTTGTTGAGTTCTACCGACGATTGTATCATAAATCAACAATTCTCTTTCTATATTCTACGCAGGACTAACTCGGTGACATGTGTGACAAAGCTGTCAAGATCCGTCTTCCAGGAAATAGATACGCTGCACAACATTCCGGAAGAGGAAAATAAATCATTTGACGGATTTAATTGCTTAGTAGACAGTGAAAAGTTACGAGCTTTAATCATAAATTCTTAGGAGCTTAGCTTATATTGTTATAACGTTTTAAAAATGAATCCATTCCAGAGGTGATAAACCTTTTTCGGTAAAATAAGCTGAAGTGGAATTAGGGCGGATCTACTTTAAAAAAAAGAAGTTTACCGTTAGTTCCCGAGAAATCAGAGACAGAAATAGAAGGTAATTAAATAAGTATATTTACTAGTAAAGAATCGATAAACACTGCTACTCGCAGCCGCTCTTATTAAGTCTTTATTGCTCTCTTTATTGGCTTTATTTCTAAAATCTCCTCCCGGCAACCCTGTCGGATAGGAGGGGTGAAGTACATTAATAACTACCAGGGTAAAAAGAAAAGTATCTAGGATATCACTGTTTTCTTTTGTACTATCGTAAAACAAATATTGTAAAATCACACCATAAAAATAGCCTATTATCTATCAAATAGTGTATATTTAATATCCCATTCTTTAAATTACATTAACACAAAATAAAGAGAAACGAACTGATTTTAACTAGAACTCGAACGTCATAATGTTTAACTCGTGTAACATAAATAAACATCGCTTTAGTATGTTTCAAACCACAACAAAAACAATCTCAGTTAAATTTAACACAAGAAAATTGTGTTGGAAGGTCTCCTGCTGTAATCGGATTATGAGGTAGAACGCATCAAATCTACACAAATAAATAAAATTGGAGTGTCCGTATGTAATACTTTATAACACTACTAACACTTTTGAAATATTTTTTTCAAAAATTGCAGTAGCCCAAGTTACGCATAAAATATATAACTTCACATATATATATATATATATATTTATGCATAAGATATTTAATCAAGCTAACAAAAGTATTTATGGCCCCAATCATTCGGCACCATGAGAGACTATAAAGGCATGCCAGACCTCGTTATCGACGTTAACTTCAAAAGGCGAATATGGAATTTCGCCAATTTCATAATGGCCTAATAACAAAAGTCATATGACATGTACGTTGTATGACAACGCGACTTAATACGTGCATGAATGAGGTGCTATAAATAGATCTTATTGTCCTACGCCCTAAAACATGCCCTAAATGGCACGGGATGTCCTATTTCGAGCCCCACTTTGTCTAGACTGGCTGTGAATAATGAAATAAGTTGTAACTCAATAAACACATTGACAGTATAAGATTTCTTCTCGCGACTATAATAAATTTATTTCTATACGAGTTTCGCCAACGTAAGCAAATAGGCATTATTGAAACGGCACATTTATTGTTACTCATTCGAATACGCTTTAATATTTTATACGTTACATTTAGACTAAGAGTAGTTGTTAACTGGCCTATTTGTTTTATTAGGTACGACTACTTGGTACTAAATAAGCTCTTGTAGTGTCCTGTCGCTGACAGATCCGGGGCACCCCGCTCATAACAGCTGATGGCATTTGCGGAAGGTTTAGTGGGTAGGGCTGCCCAGGCCGAGTCCCACACATCCCTCCGGGCCCACCCAGGGTACCGGAGGATGGTCTATAAAAAGATTCCCCGCGTGAACAAAAAAGCTCTTGTAAAATTTTAACTCTAGTAGGGACACAGAGATTACTAGATCCCATAAGTGACAAGCGGAGGCCTACCGCGATACTGTTAGCAATTATATTTATTGTTTTAAGAAACGGAAAACCAGAATAATTGGTACAAGATGGGTAGGATTTGAACTACTGACTATAAGACCGCAAATGGAAGGCTAAGACATTATTTATCACTGCTTATTATTTTTTCTTCTTTAAGATTAATAAGCTACTATTGTCTGAGTCTCTCTTTACGTATATTTTCATATATATTTGTCGTCGTGTTTTCTTCTATAGTCAACTAAAACTAGATATTATCACAGACCTATTTAAAAAAATCTAGAAACAAATATCTGTCCATCCAAAGGTGGCCCGAAAGAGATCGCTCTCAGCAATAACACCGCACATAGCGCATGTAATTATATCGCATTATATCAAAATGAAAAAATTATTATTTCTGTGTTTGTTAGTCGTTGTGCAATATTCATTCATTCATTAAATTTAAGGTACATTTTTATGAATTTTATTACGAAGATGGAGAGAGCTCTATTTGTTTTTTGTGTAAAAAATGTTGATTAACGTATGTCTAATTTAGAAATTGGTAGGCGAGGTAATGGGACCTTTAGGAGTGAGCGTTCATTGCATCCGCGTCGAACAAAATGGCAACAACGGTTAACGAAGCACACATCCGCGATGCTTGTCAATCAGATTGATTAACAATGGGAGCGTGATCGAGTGTGTGCTGAATAGAATCAAGCAGGATTCGATTAACGATTGAATATGCGGTGCGCGAATTAATGACATTAAAGCTATGTTGGTAAACAAATTGATTAGTATTTAGTTGTTGAAAGTTTATCTCTATGAGATAAGCTTTCATATAATATTTACATATATATTTTTTAAATCCAAATTCAGTAATGACGCACAAACACAAAATTGTTATAATAGGTTGTCAAATATCTCCCTTCCGCCTTTTGTCTTTGAATTTCGCGGCTATGTACAAAGCGCTACAGAGCTCGTATCTAGCAATACTATACATAATTTGAAAGGTCTTGACGTAACCTACAAAACGACGCTATGCATAATTAGTTTGGATATTGCGTTCAACAGTTATAGACGTGTAAACATGAAGTTCACTAACGCCGAAATTCGCGCTATTTTAAAGTTTTCCTTCGTTAAAGGCAAATCCGCTAGAGAAACGTTCCGTTAGATTAATGGTGTTTTGGGGATGGTACTCTATCACTTCGAACCACGGAGGAATGGTTTCGACGATTCAGAGCCGATGAAAACGACACCATGGATAAGCCAGCCGGCGGAAGACCTGTGACGACAAATACCGATCAAATCATGGACTACATCGAGTTAGACCGGCATGTGGCATCTCGTGATATCGCCCAGGAGATGGGAGTTAGTCACCAAACCATTTTAAACCATCTGCAGAAGGCTGGATACAAAAAGCTTGATGTTTGGGTGCCGCATGATTTGACGCAAAACCTTCTGACCGAATCAACGCCTGCGATATGCTGCTGAAACGGAACGAACTCGACCCATTCTTGAAGCGGATGGTGACTGGCGACGAAAGATGGATCACATACGACAATATCAAGCGAAAACGATTTGCCTTTAACGAAGGAAAACTTTAAAATAGCGCGAATTTCGGCGTTAGTGAACTTCATGTTTACACGTCTATAACTGTTGAACGCAATATCCAAACTAATTATGCATAGCGTCGTTTTGTAGGTTATGTCAAGACCTTTCAAATTATGTATAGTATTGCTAGATACGAGCTCTGTAGCGCTTTGTACATAGCCGCGAAATTCAAAAGACAAAAAGGCGGAAGGGAGATATTTGACAACCTATTATAATTTTCCTTAAGTCCGTACGTACAGTGGTCACTCCAGCCTACGTACTCGATGTCAAGCGAGTGACGGTGAATATTTATAATCTTTTATAATATACCTCCATAAATTTGAGCACACGTCCAACACTTGTAACTGTATGGATCATTTTTGGAAGAGGCTAACGTCTAAGATACAGGCTCGGCCTAGTTTAGACGTTAGAAAATCCAAAAAATAGTGTCAATTTTATTTTATCTTATAATCACATTGTTTTAAGAGGAATATAAGCATTTTGTTTGGTTTCAATAAAAATATTTCTTTTTTTATTCCTTTGAAAAGACAACCGGCTAATGTAAGTGTAATGTAACATACAAGTGATTTTTTTACGTAAGTAAGAAATAAATAATTGAATTTGATACAAACGGATTCGAAGCTTCGACAACAGCATAGTGACAAAGCTATCAAAGCCCAAAGGGAAATTAAAATAGTGTTATTAAACAATAATTATGTGCTTTTGTTATGGACATTTCCCAAACCCGAATGAAACGCCTTGCTTTGTCTTATTTAATTATTATAATATATCCCCATAAAACAGTATTAAGATTCCGAAGCGCAGCAGCCTCGGGATCTGGTATTTCTAATTATATATCACTGACAAGTGTGGAAATAGTTCATCTGACGTAATTTCCATCGTTTTTTTTTACAATCAATTACTTCTAATTCCTTAGTAAAGACAATAATAACTTGTGATCGAATCTTAAGCAGCTTGTACCGTTAAGTTCCTTTAAGATTTTAACATTTAAAAACAGTGGTTAAAAGTTTTACTGTGTATATATACAAGTATAGTATAAAGTAAGTATAGTATAGTAATATAGTAAGTCTCATACCTACCACGTCTAGGAATCAAACCAGCATAAAATAAAAGTATTCGAAATCATGATAACAATAAACGTAGATCATATTACAAGTCACATTAAATCCTTTAGCCCCATTCAGAAGTATAAAAACCCCACAATTATTTCCCGTTGTGGTTAATTAATAAAATAGCTACCGACCAAGTCGTGGTTCGGCCCTCTCGGGCGACCTCGGATCGGAATGCTAACGCGTAACGTGGTAACCGTCCAAGCCGAGGTTACACCTCACCGCGGGGGACCCTTGTGTCTAGTTCCTAGCTAATAGAGGTTCAGACGACCTAAGGGCTATGCCAATCTCAATCCGGTGAAGCAGTAAAGGCCAGCCTCTCTGGCCAACTGTGTAGTTCATTAATAAAAAAATCCCGTTGTACTTCCCCGGTCATGCCAGGCTATTAATATATTTAAAGAAACAGCTAAAATGGTTCCACAATCGTTGAAATAACATATTTTTAACTGCATACATAAAGTATCGCTACGCGTTATTGGCTTAGTTCTTTTCTATGTTTTTGTTCTAAGGTCCAAAGCTTTTCTAACAGGCCTAAAATGTTACGAAACTAACGTGCTAAGTGTGTAATTTGTTATTAAGGTTGAAATTACTTATAAATTAACGCAGTAAAGTTATTAAAGACATAGAATTACGACAGTGTTCTCACATCTAAGCGAAATACTAGCTGCCGTAGTTATATGACAATTGCTAAGATTCTAACATAGTTTTAATATGAAACAGTCCTTACGGGTAATATATCATGTTATATTTAACTGCTGAATAGGAAGGATGATAAATAACCTTATATAAGTTGTAGAATGGAGAATAGTGCCTCTCCGACTAACTTTCTAAGAGACGAAAGATATAATGACAAAGTTTTGGCATACCGGGTAAATTTGTTCTCGTTTTTGTTCATTAATAGCATTTATACCCTGTGAATGTGAAGTACACCGAAGTACGGATATTCCAATCAACCCAGCTTCTAAAATAAATTAAATTTATAATTCTGTTACGTGTAGATTTCTGTGAGGTATCTTTTTGTAGAAAAAATCACGTCCGTCAAATTGTCGCGATAGAATGCCTATTTGATTGGATCGTCAGTAGTGTCACAAAGTATGGCGAGACTATTCTGACAAGAGTGAAAAGAAGAAGAAGAAAAGATAAGAATAAGCTTAATGACATACTATCTCTCACAAACACTTTGCAAATTTTCTAATAAAACTACTTTTACGGAGTTTTAAGTATTTTTCGCGTTTTAAATTTTGTTTTTGAATTCCCCTACATTCGTAATTTTCCCTTGCTGTAAACTGTTCGTAGCCGATCATTTTTAAGGGGAGATTTCACCATAAGGACCTCTATAAAATGACATTGTCATGGAAACTTCGGACTAAATCAAAATTCACTTATATAAGCGCCTGCAATTTTTTTAGTATTCGTATGTCATTGTTGAAGTAGTTATTTAACGAGTAATAGTCACCTAAACAAGAAGAAGTTAGTATAAATGTGAATTTTGTATTTCTAATAAGTTTTACATTAAAATATTATTAAATATTAATTTTCTATAGACACATTTCTACTGTAAATATTTTGAAATGTTACTAATGACAAAAGACGAGCTTCACAAAATTTTGGCATGAAATAGTAGACCATTAGTAATTTATCATAGTGGGCTTGTTGTCAACTTTAAGCGTTGATAAATAACCCTTTATAAAAGCTGTTTGAGATGAATGTAGGTATCGTCGTCAAAGAACTTGCTACGAACGTTGACATTTATATTGGCGTAGAACTTGATGTTCAGTATTTTAAAAATGTAAGCGGTATTTAAAGTACTCTACTACCTTTTCTTTTCCGACTAGGTATCACAGTTCATTTTCTTACTTCTTCTTTAATTTTTTTTTATTACAAATAAAATTTTACAGTAAAGGAATATTCATTTAACTTAACGCTATATAAACCGCAATGGTTTGTCACTAGCACCAAAGCGTCCGTCTTGCGTTCCTAAATAACTTTTTAAAATACTCTTAATGTTTTTGTGAGTTATACAATTCCTTATATCTGAGGGTAGTTCATTAATTAATCCAGGCACGATGTATCTTGCCGTTGATTAATTTTTTATGGTCGTTGTCGTTAATCTATAATTACCTATTGTCATAATATAATCATAATAGGGGCAAAAGAGCCTAAGGACTGATCACAACTGATCTTAAGTGATCACCGTCGCCCATGACAACACCGAAAGAGCTAAAAATGAGTTCCCGGTCTCTGAGAAAGGAGTAGGCTCCTTCTTTGAAGGTTTGCATTGTTCCATATTATTTCTATCCTTATCACTGGTATATTTGAAATACAATAAACCTCGCGCGTTACCCCTATGTTATGGGCCCCACCCTTAAGATGTTACGAGCGTTGCTGGAGTTTCTTCAGCCACATCTTCTCCCAGCGCCAACGCTTCCCGAAGTGGCACTCAAAGTTAGTTTAGCTTATGAATGTCCCTTAGATTAACCGTGAAATAGCAACCGACGGAGCCGTGATTCGGCCTTCTCGGGCGCCCTCGGATGTGAATGCTTACGCGTAACATAGTAACCGTCCAAGCCGAGGTTACTCCTCACCGGGGGGACCCTTGTGTCGAGTTACTAGCAATAGAGATTCAGGCTAAGCGACCTAAGAGCTATGCCACCTCTCAATCCGGTGAAGCAGTCAAGGCCAGCTTCTCTGGCCAATCTGTGTAGTTCGTCAAATAAAAAAATATAAAAAAAAACTAAATTAATATGAGACGTAAATGAAATCAAGTTCTTTCGAACAAAAACAGGAATAGCAAAGACATCGCTGTGAGTCCACGAAAAATAGAGAAAAGTATACTTACGAGTAAAACAAAAGACGACTTCAAGTCGAATCAAACGTTAAACACTATTACGTGCGGACACCCTTTGGTATTTTCGAATTATGTTAGGAATATTACGAAATCAAACTCAATCAACTAAACGAAACTAGTCTTAAAGTATATCCTTTCAAATAAAAATGAATCATCGAAATCGGTTGGCGTGATATTGAGTTATTCGTCCATTTGTGACGCAAATTTAAGACGTATATGGTTTTCACATGGATCCCATTTTCAGAATTGTACCAAATTTAAATGGGTGGACCCATTTAAACGGGGAGCACTAGCCTTCAAATAAAAAAAGAATCATCAAAATTGGTTGACCTAGCCGATGTGATAACAAACATAAAAAATATAGACAAATTGAGAACCTCCTCTTTTTGAAGTCGGTTGAAAATAGAAATTATTTAAAAATAATGCTAGCAATATATTTTTTTTAATTATTACTTACATTCTTGTGAACAATCTAAGCTTAAGCTTTGTGCTAAGACTAGCTTATGACAAAAGTCGAAAAGTGGATTCAAATCTGCGATCTTACATTTCGCAAACCGTATCCTAAACAATTAGGCTATTGACGTTTTATTTTTATTAATCTTTTATTAATTTATAACATCCTCCTTTTGTAAGTGGTTTTAAAACTTCTGTTCAGTAAATAGCGTAATTCGATTATTTTCGATACCTACCTGGTTTCGTATAAAAACCGTGAGATTTTGTTTTTTATCACTGTACTAGTAGCTAATGTAACACGATGCAATATTGTCACATGCAAGACATATGAACGTCGTAAAAACAAAAAAAAAACAGTTAGTCAACATGTGTTCCTGACGCCGCGTCAGATGTGCGCCGTAGACGGGCTAGCGTTAAACACGCTATCTCTCTAAATTTGATTAAGTTTTGTAAAACACGAAAGACTGTATATATATATATATATATATATATAATATGTATATATATATATATATATATATATATATATATATATATATATATATATATATATATAATATATACTTTCTATAATATTATATCAAGATTTAATATTATAGAAACGCGAGATAGAAGAAAAGGAGAGAAGAGAGATTTAGCGAGTCAATTATAGCCTTTTCAATCGACTTCAAAAAAGGTGCAGCTTCTCATTCGTATATTTGTTTTTTTTAATCTTTCTTACCTCATAACTTTGGATTGGGTCTCCTGTCCAATTCTAAGAATGGAATCCATGGCAAAAAGTCCTATCTGCATTGAGTATTTGCGCCACATATGTGCGGTGCGAATAACTCAATTTCGATGACTCATTTTTTTATTGAGAAGGTTGTACGACAAGTGTGGTTTTATGTCAGTTTGGTTAGGTTCTTATTTATTCTATACCGTAATATTCGTACGATATTTGGGACATACAAAGCGTTCGCGTGTAATAGCGTTTAACGTTTGATTTGATTTGAAATCATTTTATGCTTTTACTAGTAAATATACTTTCTTTTATACTTTCTAAGCAGGTGCTTGTCCACCATCCCAGTTGATGTTAAGTATTTATACAGTCCTGGATGGTAAGGCGCACAAGCTCAGTAGATGCCTACTCTACTCTTGAAAACACCTACATTTTAATTAGAGTAACACGCGGCGAACTATTCTAGTTCTTTGCTGTACGAATAATGAAAAACGAAAAAAAGCGCTTCGTTCTGATTTGAGTGATGTCCACATCAAAACAATGAAATCCATCAGTGCGTTTTGAAGTCCGATGGTGGGACGGAGGAATTAGATCATGTAATCCCTGAGTACACTTTCCAAATTGCAATATGTATAAAATCGGAAGGTTAGCCTCCTTACGTGCGGTCTGTGTTACACAACTTTCGAATATTCGTTTTCAAAGAAAAGTTAAATTTTTTGTGCTTTGGCTACTAAATCGCACGAGTCTTTAAAAATATTGCAAGACATGTAAAGTCCGCCATTCCTTACAAGGCTCGTGTAGTGGTTTATTCCCTAATACTCTCTTTACAAAGAAAACCTAGATTATAGACTGTTATTTTTCTTTTTCCTGTAGGGCTCATAGTATTAAAAATGATTTATCTTTTAATCTTGAGAATGGAAGTTCTAGAGAATTATTGTCAGTTATCTTATTTTCTTAATTATAGTGAACAAAAACACAACATCATGAATGAATACCAGCCCACCAGACATTATGAATTGACCTAGTGTTAAAAATAGAATTACGTTCATAATTAGAGGGAAAATGAAACCGTAATATCTACGTAACGTCTTCGCTATGTGCTAATTAGTTTACCCGGGAATCAGCGCGTGAACATTCATAAAACACCCAATTAGAACAAAAATTTAATGGGTCGTAATGGAAATAGAACGCGCGTATTTGATGATGAACATTTCGTACTGTTTGTGAAATATAAAGGCATTGATGCGATAACCTAAATAAATTAAAATCCATATGTATACACTTCTTTCGCCAGTAGTTTGACAATAAATGTTCTGTTTAAAAATGTAAAAATTCTAGCTTTTATTATTTCGATTTTATATCATCAAAATGAGACGCTTTATATCAATAGTGATACGTCAGTCTTTTTTTTAAGAAATCTAGCAATATTTTTTTTTAGAAATGTTACTAACATTCTTGTTAACCATTCCAACTAAGCTTATGCTTGTGCTTGGAGATGGTTCACGTCAGTAGTCGAAAGGTGGATTCGCACCCACGACCTTATGATTCGCAGACCGTACCCTAACCATTAGGCTATTCACTCTTAATCTTTCGGCGTGATTTTGTAAAAAATATGATCCGCTTATGCGTAAGAATCTGGTTTCCGAAAGAGGGATGGGATATATGAATCTATACAAATAAATTATAGTGTAGTGCCTGTTTGTAATATTAAAATAATAGCTTTTTAATATATCCATATGAATATATATACGTTACATATAAAAAATATACAAAAATAACGTTTTTAAAATTTTTTGTCCATACGTCTGTTTCGACTAATCTCTGTAACAGGACCTTGTCGATGGGACTTTCACTGGCTTTCAGTAGCTGATGTAATAAGGAGTAACTAACATCACATCGTGTAAAGGGGACCTAGACGGATTGGCAGAAATTAACGATAAAATTAAGGAAAACAAAAACGTAATACGCGAACACGCTTCAGTGTGCGTGAGTGGTTGACGTGCGGAGTAGTCCCAATTGTTGAATTATTTTAATTTAATAAGCAAAAAATACATAAATTTATTAAACGACAAAATAATGAAAAACTTTTGGTTTCAGTAATTTAATGGATCTGAAAACGAACTACATATATAAATATAGATTTCATTCCGTGTATGTCGTAACATTAATGAGAACTTACAGTACGTAATACGAGTACGCCAGACATCCTATTCGACCGCAAATTCTTATTACTAGTAAGCTTCGGCGTCCTAAAATATTTATAAAAGATATGTTTTAAATTAGTTCTGGAAGTATTTCATCCAGAATTAATTTGAATTATTGATAATATTACACCTGGAGGGTCCAAACATAACAAGATGTAATACATGGCTTAGTTTAAGAAGTAAGTAAATAATTATCCCCTTTTAGTCGACTCCACAAAATGCACGAAGTTCTTAATTCGTTTTTTTTTTAATGTTTATGCGGTTATTGCGCCAGTAATTATGAACTAGTGTTGATTTTCTTGTCTGAAAGGGTTTGGCTTTAATTACGACCCATGTTATTTTGTTGACATAAGTCCGTGGTCACAGCTCTATAGTTATGACTCGTAGACGTTACGGTATCCCCTGCCTGTCGTAGAAGGCGACTAAAAGGGGCTTCGGGTTCACGGGGCGACCAGGGCGGGGGTCCTTGTCGTCTCGCCTTGGAGCTGGAGGAGGATCAACCTCCCGGAGACGTGCTGCCAAGCATAGTGCAGAGGGGCTCGGGTGTGTTCCACTGAGATCCTGTAGCCCCTCACCATGCACCGAGGAAGGGCCAGGAAGAGTTTAGTGGGTTTAGTGGTGCTTAGCTTCTGATTGACCGGGAAATTTACACTTATAAATCTCGTCTAATATTTAATCCGTAACGTTTGATTTGATTTCTAACCGACCTTAAAAGGAGGAGGTTCTAAATTCGACTATATTTTTAATGTTTGTTACCTTCTGAGGTAACTTTTTTTATTTGAAAGAAAACGATTTTGATGTTTTTTTATTTGAAAGCTGCTCCTTCCCGTGTGGTCTCAATTTGGAGTAGTTCTGACAATGACACCCATTAGACAACCATATCAGTTTTAAAAGATCGCACGGCCTTTTAAGTAAAATCCATCAATGATTTGTGTTTATGCGTAAAAAAGCTTTTAATTCGTAAATATTCTTGTTCATTCATCAGACTGATATTTTAACAGGTATTTACTAATAACATCGTATCATACAGCTCACGGAATCGCGAGTGTATAAACCTATTATTGGAAATAGGTTGAGCTGTTAATTTAACGAGGCAGTCATAAATTTTAAATTGAATCGGGAAGTTTATCTAGAGATGTGCGACTTTATTACCTAACTGTACTGCGTCCATTAATTCCGTTTGTATGGCGCAGTTAAATCAAGGGAAAGGTTTAATTAAATTAAATATATATACGTTACATTTAAACAATATACAAAAATAACATTTTAATTTTTGTCCATACGTCCGATCCGACTAATTCTGTAACAGCTGGGACGTTGTCGATGGGACTTTCACTGGCTTTCAGTAGCTGATGTGGTAAGGAGTAACTAACATCACATCGTGTAAAGGGGATCTAGACGGATTGGCAGAAATTGACGAAAAAATTAAGGAAAACAAACACGTAATACGCGAACACGCTTCAGTGTGCGTGAGTGGTTGACGTGCGGACTGGTCCCAATTGTTAAATTATTTTAATTTAATAAGCAAAAAAAATACATAAATTTATTAAACGACAAAATAATGAAAAACTTTTTGGTTTCAGTAATTTAATGGATCTGAAAACGAACTACATATATAAATATAGATTTCATTCCGTGTATGTCGTAACATTAATGAGAACTTACAGTACGTAATACGAGTACGCCAGACATCCTATTCGACCGCAAATTCTTATTACTAGTAAGCTTCGGCGTCCTAAAATATTTATAAAAGATATGTTTTAAATTAGTTCTGGAAGTATTTCATCCAGAATTAATTTGAATTATTGATAATATTACACCTGGAGGGTCCAATCATAACAAGGTGTAATACATGGCTTAGTTTAAGAAGTAAAGTAAGTGTTTTTTTTTTAATGTTTGTGCGGTTATTGCGCCAGTAATTATGAACTAGTGTTGATTTTCTTCTCTGAAAGGGTTTGGCTTTAATTACGACTTATGTTATTTTGTTGACATAAGTCCTTGGCTTCTCAGCTCTATAGTTATGACTTGTAGACGTTACGGTATCCCCTGCCTGTTGTAGAAGGCGACTAAAAGGGGCCTCGGGTTCACGGGGCGACCAGGGCGGGGGTCCTTGTCGTCCGCTACAAGGAAGAAGGCGACATTGGCTAGCCCGTGTCTTCTTGGTGCTGGAGGAGGGATCAACCTCCCGGAGACGTGCTGCCAAGCATAGTGCATAGGGGCTCGGGTGTGTTCCACTGGAGATCCCGTAGCCCCTCACCATGCACCGAGGAAGGGCCAGGAAGAGTTTAGTGGGTTTAGTGGTGCTTGGCTTCTGATTGACCGGGAAACTTAGACTTATAAATCTCGTCTAATATTTAATCCGTAACGTTTGATTTGATTTCTAACCGACTTTAAAAAGGAGGAGGTTCTAAATTCGACTGTGGTTTTTTATGTTTGTTACCTCAGAACTTTTTTTTTTATTTGAAAGAAAACGATTTTGATGTTTTTTTATTTGAAAGAAAACGATTTTGATGTTTTTTTATTTGAAAGAAAACGATTTTGATGTTTTTTTATTTGAAAGAAAACGATTTTGATGTTTTTTTATTTGAAAGAAAACGATTTTGATGTTTTTTTTTTTATTTGAAAGCTGCTCCTTCCCGTGTGGTCTCAATTTGGAGTAGTTCTGACAATGACACCCATTAGACAACCATATCAGTTTTAAAAGATCGCACGGCCTTTTAAGTAAAATCCATCAATGATTTGTGTTTATGCGTAAAAACTTTTAATTCGTAAATATTCTTGTTCATTCATCAGACTGATATTTTAACAGGTATTTACTAATAACATCGTATCATACAGCTCACGGAATCGCGAGTGTATAAACCTATTATTGGAAATAGGTTGAGCTGTTAATTTAACGAGGCAGTCATAAATTTTAAATTGAATCGGGAAGTTTATCAAGGGTTGTCAAATATCTCCCTTCCGCCTTTTGTCTTTTGAATTTCGCGGCTATGTACAAAGCGCTACAGAGCTCGTATCTAGCAATACTATACATAATTTGAAAGGTCTTGACATAACCTACAAAACGACGCTATGCATAATTAGTTTGGATATTGCGTTCAACAGTTAGAGACATGGAGACGTGTAAACATGGAGTTCACTAACGCCGAAATTCGCGCTATTTTAAAGTTTTCCTTCGTTAAAGGCAAATCCGCTAGAGAAACGTTCCGTGAGATTAATGGTGTTTTGGGGATGGTACTCTATCACTTCGAACCACGGAGGAATGGTTTCGACGATTCAGAGCCGGTGAAAACGACACCATGGATAAGCCAGCCGGCGGAAGACCTGTGACGACAAATACCGATCAAATCATGGACTACATCGAGTTAGACCGGCATGTGGCATCTCGTGACATCGCCCAGGAGATGGGAGTTAGTCACGAAACCATTTTAAACCATCTGCAGAAGGCTGGATACAAAAAGCGATGTTTGGGTGCCGCATGATTTGACGCAAAAACCTTCTGGACCGAATCAACGCCTGCGATATGCTGCTGAAACGGAACGAACTCGACCCATTCTTGAAGCGGATGGTGACTGGCGACGAAAAATGGATCACATACGACAATATCAAGCGAAAACGGTCGTGGTCGAAGGCCGGTGAATCGTCCCAAACAGTGGCCAAGCCGCGAATTTCGGCGTTAGTGAACTCCATGTTTGCACGTCTATAACTGTTGAACGCAATATCCAAACTAATTATGCATAGCGTCGTTTTGTAGGTTATGTCAAGACCTTTCAAATTATGTATAGTATTGCTAGATACGAGCTCTGTAGCGCTTTGTACATAGCCGCGAAATTCAAAAGACAAAAGGCGGAAGGGAGATATTTGACAACCTTATATTTTATTCCTATTTAAACAAGTAAAACCACAAACCGACTTCAAATCGAATCAAACGATAAACGTTATTACGATTTCATTGTATATCAAAAAAAGGACAGACAGAGACAGCTATTGTTACTTATTTTTCATTTTCCTTCTTGGTTACCGCCATATAGCTGACAGATATTTTATCAAGTATTTTATTCCTATTTAAACAAGTAAAACCATAAACCGACTTCAAATCGAATCAAACGATAAACGCTATTACGATTTCATTGTATATCAAAACTAGCAGCCTGCCCTAAGCCATTAGGATCTTGAAGCGTTTATGCCTATAATGATTTAGGGTAAGGTCTGCGAAACGTAAGGAGGAATCCACCATTTGACTGTAGAACAAGCTTAAGATTATTTTATTTTTAAAAAGGACGCAATATTTTTTAGCACTCTTTGCTTTTTAGTGACTATAGGATTTTACTTGCGGTACGATGCTCGTGGGTTAATAATAGTGGTTATCTAGAGCGAAAATCGCCTTTGATTATTTCTGCTGGATTGGCAAGCTCCCGTTCCTGTCCGCCAAATCAAACAGCGCATGTGGTATAGTCGCGCTCCGGGTGCATTTTTAACAACAGTAATGATAGAAACAGAGACATAAAATGTTTATGTTATGACTCATTATTATTAAGATTAAAAAAAAACCTTAAATGCCCATGTTCATACAAAAAAACTTAAAAAAAAAAATACAGTTTTACTCTACAATAAACATACTAGGGAATTGGCATCGAAAAGTAATTGCTACATACACCAATGTTTCAAAATGGCGGCAAAAGTGATAAGGGTTAGAAGAACGAAAGAGCTTATTTTTTTATTTGTATATTCTTCTGTCATTAACAAAATGTCTTTGAATTATGACTTGGCTAATTTCAATTTGGACTATGTTTAACAATGTTTCATAGAGTATGAATAATAATGTGATAATAATAATAATTCATTTATTCAAAAGTAACTAAGACTCATCATTAAATATAAAATTATTATTATAACTATTTGATTATAATATAAAATAAGGGTTAACTATGCTTATGAATACCTTACCCCATGTGAGACGGCGCAGCATCTGTTTACATAAACACAGTCAAGCTTTTGAGCAATCATGCTCAGGATGCTGTTGGAGCTGGTCCGCACCCTGCGCACCAGAGATGCACTCCTCTTGCGCATTGTCGCAAAAAAGCATGCCATCTGTCCATCCGCGAACATCCCCGATGCACTACAGAAATGGGGCAACCCCAACAGAACCCTGCTATCAAAATGAACTTATTGTTCAACGTAAGTTCTCGTTCTCTAAATGTTTGTCACACATATCGCCAATAATTACACAAAGATTCATCATCAATCACAATGATCGATTTCTGACATTCACCAAACAAATTGATTGAAGCACAAACTCAATTGACGGTTGGTGATTGCTCTTGGTTTAGTGATGAATTTTCTTCGCATAATTGAACTTCCAACGAATAAGTTGGGAAATGAAATTATGAAAATCTCTATATATAAAAGAGAAAATGCCCCACACACTTTCTCTTTTATAAATATGTTTCTTATAGGCTCCAAAACTACTGGATCGACTTCAATGAAAGTTTCAGGGAATCTTTAGATTGACCTGGCGAGTAATCCTAAGTAACCGTAAGTTTGGTGAACATCGGAGTACTCACCTTTTTGAACTGTCAAACAAGTCATACGTCGTACTTTTATTTCTGATATTAACTTGAGTTCGATATGTTTTTGTATAAATGATAAGAATGATGTTGTATTTACTGATATGTACATGGGTGTAGGTAATGATCTTCACTAGCTCGACAAGAGAATAGAAGCAAATGAATATGGAGAGAAATTATTAGTATTGTGTGAGTTAAATTAAATATTTAATGATCGAAGATTATTACGTTTATTTATGTTTGGTTTAACATAAAATAAAGCAAAATCTAGCCTAATATATTGTATTTATACGTAATATAGACAATTAACACACATGTGCAGAAATGCTTATAAGATTTTTCCTTTAGACCTGCCTCTAAAACTCATTATTGAGTTTATTTTATTTGAGGACACATATGTCGACGTATTTTATATGCCTACGAATGTATTAAGATATTTTCTCCTCGATACTTTACGACATTTTTACAACGGAACATAAAAGTGACGTATAAATAAATCATTGGTAATTTAAAATAATATTTTATGGTATATACTTAAAATATTTCAAGATGTCGGCAGTCTATGCCGATTGTGAGAAAATACGTGAAAGTTTATTTCTATTTGATATCGGCGAACTTTCGATAGTAGTGCTAAAAATCTATAGTAAGAAAATAATTTATTGAAAAAGTTCTTTGATAAGTTTCGACCGTATTGACCACTCAGGCTTGAAGTTAACTATATTATAACACATATTAAACGAGTAACAGTGATATCCTTTGGACAGGCATCCGAGGAGTTAGAGCTCCATTTAGGTCACGTCAATATCAACGTCTATTTTCGGATATTAAGTGCGAAAAACAAATTCAATTTTTTTATTTTAAAATTAGTTCAAATAAATGAAATCGGGTCTGTTTGTAATATTAAAATACCCGCTTCTTACTACATAGATACGAATGCAGATTCGGCACATATATTATTTATTACAAACAATTTTTATCTGGACGTTACATCATTACAGGAACAAATCTCTGGAACGGCTGAACAGATTTTGACGGGACTCTCACTGGCATATAGTAAAACATAATAAGGAGTAACTTAGGATACTTTTTTAATTAAATAGTTTTTAGTAAAACCGCGCGGTGCAGCTAGTGAGAAATACGAATATAAAGAAATTAAAGTAATAATCAATCAAGACTATAGATAGACAGACCTACCCGTTTTTAAATGAGGTTATCAAATACTACCCAGTAATACACAGTGCATCCTAGCAAGTGATTACATTTTCTTTGTACAATAGTCAATAACATGAACAAAGTGAAACTTATTGGTAGGCTTACATCATGTATATAGTATCTCTCAACGTTAATCAGACAATTTTTAAACACGTGACAGGTAATTTAAGGCGAAGATAAAGCCAGCGTATTTTATGTACTTAAGAAACCGACAACTACGAGTAAATGGTAGAAGCCGCCTCACATATAAATCCCATACAATAACATTAAGTACGGGTGCGATACGTGAGGTCGTAGGTTTGAATCCACCAATTGACTTGATGTGAACCATCTCCAAGCACAAGCTTAAGCTTGTTTGGAATTGCTAACAAGTATGTTAGTAACATTTGTGAACAAAAAAAATAATTATTTAAAAAAAAAATCACCAATGAAAGGCTGTTCCCTACGAGATGCTGACGAGGAATTCAATGCGAGGAGATGAATTCCTATCTCCGATGGTCATCTAGTCATTTAATCTGACTACATTTATTATTGATCTCTTTTCAAGTAATGTGTACGTAAATTTTTGTCGCGAATCCAAACGACGCTGGAAATGACTAAAGCAAACTACTTTCGGTTCGTACACTAGTTAATTAGGAGCGTGGTACGCTGGCCTTGATATGTGGCAAATAGAACGGGAAATGGCATAACGCTACGCAGGTGTTGTACGTCTGTTCCCCAGTGGAAAAGCTCCGATGCGTAACCTTGAACGACCGTTATTATACCCTTGGTTTATTTAAGTATCTGTGAATGAATATTACAACATATAAATTACTGACTGACCCGGCAAATTTCGTATCGCGTCATATTTTGATAGTAGTAGTCAGTAGTCGATGGAGGTTCAGGCTAAGCGATCTAAGAGCTATGCCAACTCTCAATCCGGTGAAGCAGTCAAGGCCAGCCTCTATGGCCAATCTATGTAGTTCGTCATTAAAAGAAATAATTAGTAGTAAAACCTCAAAGAGGTTTCGATTTTAACCGGACAGGATTCTATGATTGAAATTTATGATATATGGTCTATTTGAAGTTGTCATTTGTTAGCTGAAGAACATCTATCTGTCTCGTTCACTCTCACTTTTCTTTAAAGAGGTTTTGTAAATTTTAATAAAAAACAAATATTATTTTATTTTATATAAAACAATAGTCCTAAAAATAATAAATACAAACATGTAAATAATCGTCTAAACTGGTGCAGTACCAGCTCAAAAGTAATGAATCTTATCGCTTTAATCCAAGTAATAATTTATGAGGTCAACATTTAACAGAACGTATACTCTGCAACTGTTATAATTTTTTATATGCTTTTTTTTATTTTATTGTATGTTGTGTATAGTGGATAGATTTATGGGAGCAGTTTTCGCCAATAAACTTCTCTGGCAGTTTGGCGAAACTAAAAAAAAATAAAAAAAAACGTATAAAAAATTACAACAGTTATTATTAATTATTTTTCTATAACAAGTTTTAATTCTTATTTTATTACCAAATTTATTTCTAAGAAAAACGTATAATTACCTAACGAGAGAATCAAGCTTATACATAGTAGACCAGTACTCAGCAGTAGGCATAAATAGCACAGATAGGTAGGTTATTGTATACATAGAAATTGTATACAAGAGACAGATAATTGAAAATAGCATTTGTTTTTGGTTGCGGCAATAAATCTAGCTTTTATTAATTTGTATTGTTTGTTATAATTACGAGACGCCCTAGAAATGTACTGACCATCTGTCGCTTAGTTCGTGTTATAAAGCGGTGCGGAGAAAAAGGCGATATAACGAGAATTAATCCTGGCCAAATAAAAGATTCTTTTCTTCCCTCTACATTATAAGAAAGCTTTTCTATGTGAATCTACAGTAGCCGAGACAAAATTAAAAGTACTTAATTTATAATGATAGTCGAGGAGACAATTGCCACCATCTTGATGGTTGGCGTTCAACGACTGTACGTTTTTCGCGTAACTTTCTCCCACGCACTGTCAACTTGTGGAATCAACTGTCGCCAGTGGTGTTTCCGAATGTTTACGATTTAGGGACCTTCAAGAAACGAGCCTATTCCTATCTCAAAAGTCGGCAACGCCCCTTCAGCTCCTCTGGTGCTGTGGATGTTCATGGGCGAAGGTGATCACTTAAGATCAGGTGAGCCGTATGCTCGTTTGCCACTTTTCATATAAAAAAAAATCGCAGTATTGGTGGAAAATATGAACTCTTCAGATTATGGCAAAAGCAAGCTGATAATTTTGTATTCCCTTGTTTGATACCACTAGAAATATTTTATGTGATCAATATTTATTTTAGAAAATATATCTTTCGTACTAGGTATCAACTGTAATGTGAGATTAACCACAGACACTAAAACTCTAGGTTACTCTCGGGGTCGGACCATTGCAATCACACTTCGTCTCGAGCTAACCACCTTTTAATCTGGTTACGTTATAAAATAATCCTTTGGTTTAACATTCAATCACAATTAAAACACAGAAGTAATAGATTTGAATATGATTCTAACCTAATACTGAACGAAGTGCCAATCAATTATAATCATATTGGTTTAGATATGAAACACTATGCGAAATCATAAATATATTCGAGTTCTTGCTTTGTTCTCTCCGTCTGTAGATAATGAATACACAAAGCTATTATTAATATTTCTTATTCTGAGAAAATTTTGCCCGCTATCTCATAACAAATTTATTGTATAGTGGTTTCAGTTTAGTAGGCTAGAACGTTCGATTCTAGAGGTCAAGAATCTTGTCGACTAACCCCGATAAAGTCACATGAAAATATTTGTCACCGTCTGTCAGATATCAGATCTAGACAAAAAGAAAAACTTCCTACAAATAAATTGTTAGAAGAAAGAAATATGTAACTAGTATATAACTTGAGACGTGACTTCGTACAAGTGGACGCTATTGGTTATTTTTTTTAATGGTGGGGAAATCTTAAACTAGATATCTCGCCTTCTGGGGAGGGCGGGGTTATGTGGGGTTCTTACCCACTAAAGACCCCCCGGTGGCCCTTCCTCGCTGCATGGTGAGAGGCTCCGGGATCTCTAGTGGAACGCACCGGAGGCCCCCTGCACTATTCTCGAAGAGCACGTCCGAGGGAGGTTAATCCCTCCCCCAGCACCCTCACAGTGCAAGACGACACGGGCCAGCAAATGTTGCCTTCTTATATTATTATCTTGGTACAGGTTTCCTGCAAATATATCCAGTAGGACTTGTTGTTGATGGCATCCATCATCTTCCTGCGGCCTTAATAATGTCATTGGATCACCTCATGGGAGGCCATTTTGCCATTTGGTCTTTTGTTTTCGATGGGTAAATCTTAAAAAGATACCGCGGCTAACACTAACACGGGACCATTCCACTTTTCTTCCTCTCGGGTCTAATTTCCCGGCAAAGTAGGTCAATCATTTTTAGGGTATTTTGGCGATAGGCTTACTACCTTATAAAATTAGTGAAATGCGGACAGCTACAGCTATCTTTGTCTACACCGCTATTGATAAAAAGACGTGAGAGCTTATTTGATTAATAGGTCTCACGTCACAATCATCGCCATTTCTACTGAAGTCAATTCAGTGTTAATACCTTGAAAGACCTTAATCATTTTATAATGACTTCGCTACCGCAGTTATTATTAGTTATTATTAATAAATAAATAGTTATTATTATCAGAGAATCTATCTTTAATATTTTTCACGAACAAATCATGACATAAGTATGAAAAATATATCTGAAAGCGGGAAAATAGAACAGCTATGTGGGACAGCGTCTGGAAAAAGTTTGCACGACTTTTTTTCAGTTGTTATTATACGAGTACTTTTCATTATAATATGGAATAAATGACAAAAAATCTTGTCCGAAATAGAATATTCTTTTTATTTGGAATGAATTTTTGTTTCCTGGTCAAATAGCAACGGTATTTCTCTACGGAGTAGCTTTGAACGTTTTACAATGCTCCAATCCGTCATGTGTAGAGTACTGTTATTCAAAATCAGTTGGGCAGACTCATTGAAAACAACTTTTTTTTGCATTTCCACTTGAGATCAGGTGCGATGGAAAACTCAACTTATGCCAATATTTCCCTTAATATTTTTTTTTATCCTCATAGAAAACTTTTGAAGTCGCTTTAGATTTTTTTTATATAAAGAAAGCTAGCAATATTTCTTTTTTTTTCAGAAATATTGCTAACAATCTTGTTAACCATTCCAACTAAGCTTAAGCTTGTGCTAGGACATGATTCACGGCAATAGTCCAATGGTGGATTCGAACCCACGACCTTACGATTCGCAGGTCGTACCCTAAACCATTAGGCTATCGACACTTCAAAATGAAATAAATACTAATTTTGCTGTGCTAAACGTTGTTAGCCGGAATGAGTAATCGGTTAATTTCGACAGGGAATAAGCGATCTCGTGTGTATAACTGTAACATTTCTGAATGTTAGATTTTTTGCAATATTGCAACAAAAATTTCTTTAAGTAAAACTCGGTTAATACCCTCAAAATACGATTAATTAGATATATAATTATGATTTTTTTTGACGAACTAACACAGTTGGCACAGAGAAGCTGGCCTTTACTGCTTCACCGGATTTGAGAGGTGGCACAGCTCTTAGATCGCTTAGCCTGAACCTCTATTAGATGGTAACTCCACACAAGGGTCCCCCCGGTGAGGGGTAACCTCGGCTTGGACGGTTACCATTATTAGGCGTTAGCAGTCCGATCCGAGGACGCCCGAGAGGGCCGAACCACGACTCGGTCGGTAGCTATTTTATTAACGAAATCTATTGGGACAATCTAAGCTAAACTAACTTATATGCCACTTCGGGAAGCGTATATATAATTATGAATGTATATACACATATATAAGGACAAGTATTAAGATTTATAACTATTGTATATTTGTGAAATAGACACAAAGAATATTTATTTAGTGCCGCTTATGAAAGTGACTTTATAAATAACATCATGTGGGTAACTTTATAAGTAACATACCCTAAAAGTCCTTGAAGACTTTGTCATTGTTCAATTTTCAAATGTTTCAGAGTGTTTTGACACTCTTTTCTACAAAAATTACCATAAAAAAGTCATTGCTGCTTTGAAACATCGACGTTCATCGAAACAATAATCGGATTTAGATATGAGAAATTCTTGCAAAGAGAACCGATTCCTGGTTTTTTAAAGTCGGTAGAAAAAGAGAAATGAAATCATATAACGAGCTTACCACTGACTTCAAGTGTCTGTGACCTAATTATGTGTAGAACGGAAATAATATAGGTTGTCAAATATCTCCCTTCCGCCTTTTGTCTTTTGAATTTCGCGGCTATGTACAAAGCGCTACAGAGCTCGTATCTAGCAATACTATACATAATTTGAAAGGTCTTGACATAACCTACAAAACGACGCTATGCATAATTAGTTTGATATTGCGTTCAACAGTTATAGACGTGCAAACATGGAGTTCACTAACGCCGAAATTCGCGGCTTGGCCACTGTTTGGGACGATTCACCGGCCTTCGACCACGACCGTTTTCGCTTGATATTGTCGTATGTGATCCATTTTTCGTCGCCAGTCACCATCCGCTTCAAGAATGGGTCGAGTTCGTTCCGTTTCAGCAGCATATCGCAGGCGTTGATTCGGTCCAGAAGGTTTTTGCGTCAAATCATGCGGCACCCAAACATCAAGCTTTTTTGTATCCAGCCTTCCGCAGATGGTTTAAAATGGTTTGGTGACTAACTCCCATCTCCTGGGCGATGTCACGAGATGCCACATGCCGGTCTAACTCGATGTAGTAAATGATTTGATCGGTATTTGTCGTCACAGGTCTTCCGCCGGCTGGCTTATCCATGGTGTCGTTTTCACCGGCTCTGAATCGTCGAAACCATTCCTCCGTGGTTCGAAGCGATAGAGTACCATCCCCAAAACACCATTAATCTCACGGAACGTTTCTCTAGCGGATTTGCCTTTAACGAAGGAAAACTTTAAAATAGCGCGAATTTCGGCGTTAGTGAACTTCATGTTTACACGTCTATAACTGTTGAACGCAATATCCAAACTAATTATGCATAGCGTCGTTTTGTAGGTTATGTCAAGACCTTTCAAATTATGTATAGTATTGCTAGAGCTTTGTACATAGCCGCGAAATTCAAAAGACAAAAAGGCGGAAGGGAGATATTTGACAACCTATTAAATAATTAAAATCATATCATAAATGTGTAAGTGGTCCTCAATTAATAACATACTGCGCTTGGGCCGTCAGGAATTTTAATGCTTATAAAATAAACCACCACCAAATCTCAAAAAGGAGTTTTCTTTCATATTTAGCATACATGTAATGAATAATTCTTTTCCACAATACGCCTTAATGGAGCTAAAATTATTTTCAGTATTATGACATACATCGCACACCTTGAGCGCACTGTATTTATTATGTTTCCATGAATTTTGTGTGCAAACAGCATTCATGGAAATGAAATGCGCTCTGGGTGGGAACAAGCAAGTGTAATTCGCGCAAAATATGTATTTTTACTGTGGTGGTAACGGATTAAAGGTTTTTAAGTAAGCAGACCAAATACAAGACGTGCATTCTAATAAAAGAAAAGAATAATCTATACTTGATCTTCACAATGTTTTAGTTCACCAGAGATTAGCCCCCCCCCCCCTTCAAAAACACAGTTTTAATTCCTAGTTGAGTACTCATGTATTTATATGTTGAGAAACATTTGAATAAAGTTGATATAATTATTTTCAAAACCAACACTACTAGATCACTTTAGCACCATAAAGTTATACCGTTTCATTGTTAATCTTTTCAAACCACTAAAAGATAGCTTTCTCTAGTCACATCATCCTCTTTTAAACGTTTAACAAAAACGAAATTGGGAAATGGAATAATTTTTAACAATTCGACGGAACACCCTTGGAAATATGCGATGAAAGATGCTAGGGAATGTAACATCCTTTGCAATGCCAGTTTAAACTGGCTGGTTGCATAGTCGGCAATGATTCGAGACGACATTCGACAATTATGAAATAAAATTTCTTAACAAAAATGTTATTGTGTTTTGTTCCAAATGAAAATCGTGTACACATTTCTATGTTTATTCTTTGTAGGAAACCTTTTTGTTATGTTTTGTACATACTTGACCATTATTTGAGTGCTTCAACCGTAAACGTAACCTTCCAGAAACTAGTTCCTTTGTGCGAGTGAAGTACGACGTCTTACATGCCTCGTTATTACTTACTATTATCGTGATTAATATTAAGGTTTTTATTATGTGCCATCTTTCCATTTTTATCGTGTTATTTTCATTTATATAATCGAGTTCATACAGCGCCGATGCAATAAATATGGCTAGTAATAATATGAGAGATTGAGATACGAGGATTGACGCATTCGAAATGTAGTGCTGGCGCAGAATGCTGAGAATATCCTGGACGGAACGTCGCACAAACGAGTCAATCCTCAAAGAGTTGGAAATAACAACACGGCTCTCAACAATCTGCAGGCAGAGAGTCCTCAAGTTCTTCGGACACACGGTCAGACGAGACCCAGACAGTCTGGAAAGGCTGATTATTACTGGATCCTACAAGATGGACACACACAACTCAGGACGCTACGAGAGACTTCTTAATTTAATGTACATACATATTTCAGAAATGACAACTTATTCTAAATTATTCAATACTTTCAAAAAAAAATATTTACAATATAATAGGTATTTTACAAAAATATAACTGTTCCAAACCGTCGTCGCCTGGCAGCGTGCCCAGAAGGCTGGTAGCATTGCCACGTTGTATGGCAATGCTTAACCTCTGTGCAAGGTTTAAGCCAGCCTTCTATTCACCAGATGTGTCTAAGTCTTAATTAATTTCAGCAGAAAAGAAATAATAAAAATAAAAAAAAACTAGACTATAAAGATGTTACTACCAAATTGTTAAAGTTTATATTTTGTCTGTTTGCAAGTGTGGGTTATTATGATGTATGTTATATGTCAATTATAGGATGAAGACGTACATAATATCGAATATTGAGCCGTCTAGCAACGTGAGTTCGATCCCCGGTGACATCACCAATGAATTTAATTGTTGCAATTTTAAGTGCTCATTAACCACCCGCCGAGCGGTGAAGGAAAACATGGTGAGAAACCTACATGTCTTAGAAAATAGACATGTTATCTACGTGCGGGCAGACCCTTTTTATAGAGAAGGCCTGTGTCCAACAGTGGGAATATGTATATATCTAATATATAGACTATGAATTGAACGTGATATCTGAATATATTTTATAGTCTACAGGCACTACTAGGTCATAGGTAGGTGCTAGGTAATGTGAATGCATTTATTTCACGATCATGTTAAGTGGAAATATAGACCTGGTTTACGACCTAGACCGCATTTCCTTCCCTGCCTATTCCTACTCTTGACACTCGGGAAGGAAAGATGCGGGAAAATTAGTATCGTAATTAGTATTTAGAAATAAACAGTACTGTATATTATCCAACTAAATGTGCGCTACATACTAAATGTGCGCTACATACTAAATAATCTGAAAAAAAAATGTTATGAAAGAATCGCAGACATAAAATGTTTTCCAAACGTAACATCGGGTTTATTTTCCGAAAAGGAGCTCTTTGATCGTAATTGAACTGCTAGAACCAGCTCGTTACTCTGAACAAATCAACCTATATGAAATCAGTTTCTGAATAAAGGAAATCCTTTTGGAGATATATTTATTGTGAATTCGATTCATCGACTCGTTCTCTTTGAAAGAAAACATTAATATATGTTTTTTACAATTGTTGAAAATAGTTAATTTTATCGTTATCGTAACGATATAATAGAAATGACACAAAGAATATTGTTACGAGATTTATGAAAAAAATCAAATATTAGACATGCTTATGGCTGCTTAGTACTTCTCAACAGATCACCCCCTATGTCGAAAGTGTTCTCGGCATATAGTGCCGAGGGGACTCAGTGGCTATGACGTGTGTTCCTTGGGTAAGATCGGTCACCACGTAAGCTGACGTTGAGGCGGAAGGACTGAGGATATTTTTCGTGTACTAGTCAAACATCTTGGGGCTACTGACTGGGAGTTTGGAAGCTCTTCAGCATCTTTTTTTTTGTAATGGAGGGAAAACTTCAACAAGATACCCCGCCTTCCCCCGAATTTGTGGGGTTCTTACCCACGAACGGAAAGCCCAAGGGGGGTGCTCCGGGATCCCCTTCTTTGGGTGCCCCTTCGCACTTTGCTCAGAAAACACGTTCCGGGGTAGGTTAATCCCTCCCCCAGTGTTCTCGCAGTGCAAGGCGACACGAACAAGCCTGTGTTGCCTTCTTCCCCGAGTCCACTGTGACGGACATCCCAGAAGTCCCCCACCCTTGTCACTGTGAACCCGACGCCCTTTTAAGTCGCCTTCTACGACAAGCAGGGGGTACCATAGTCTTATTCTACGAGCCCAGAACTACAGAGCTGAAATTCTGCTGTAATTCCAGGGATTCAGCAACTTGCATTAACCAAAAACGCTTTACCATAGCCGTACACATACACAGGCCTAAGAAACCAGGTTCATAACCGGCGCGTAACCGTCATCTCGCCCCATTACAGCGCAGGCCGGCTTATCGTAGGGAGTTTTAGTCGGTACTTGCTGCTAGGACTTGCCGACATAAAATAAACCAAACTAAAGAATACTTATACTTCTCTGGCAAAAAACGTATTCAAACACAAGTATGCGGGCGTAGTCGATTAATTGTCGTAGGATTCGAGTGTTCGCATATATGTAGAGACCGTGATGTGAGGTAAATAGCGAATATGTTCGAAATCGCAAACGACCAAACTAGTTTAAACATATTGACGGTGTTTTTTTTTTGATGAACTAACACAGTTGGCACAGAGAAGCTGGCCTTTACTGCTTCACCGGATTTGAAACGTGGCACAGTTCTTAGATCGCTTAGCCTGAACCTCTATTAGGTGGTAACTCGACACAAGGGTCCCCGGTGAGAGGTAACCTCGGCTTGGACGGTTACCATTATTACCCGTTAACAGTCCGATACGAGGGCGCCCGAGAGGGCCGAACCACGACTCGGTCGGTAGCTATTTTATTAACAAAAATCTATTGGGACAATCTAAGCTAAATTGACGGTGTATAAACGGGTCTTTTTATACTGATTTGAATGACTAACTAAGGAAAAGGAGCATTCATCATGTTTTTTTAAGATAGGACCGCTAAAGTCATGTCGGTAAATTTTGTGGGAATATGGTAACACTACCGTCTGCCGTCTACACATTTATAAAAATCACTTTCCATGCACTAAACATTAAGCTCGTTTTATCTTTAAAAACCTTAATATAACAATGTACCGAAAAAGGTATTCATGATGTATTTAGGTTAAGGCGCAATGTTGCATAACATCAAGTGAAATTTGTTTTCCTTTGTCGACTTTATCTCCACATAAAAATAAAACGAGCTATCTCTATGGTTTTATTAGCAGAAAAGTGATCATGGATGCCACAGCCTCGTCTTTATACGGTAAATAAAATCACATCAATAAAGAAATTGGTACAAAAATTAAATGGGAAAAAAGTAACAAAAACAATTGTCAACACATACTTAATACAGAAGACTTAATTTTAAACCTCATTCTACTAAATAACCTTTTCTAAACCAGTATGATAAGTGAATATATATTTTATTTTATCTATATTTGCAGAAAGAAGCAGACTTAATATAATGCCTAAGAAAAAAGATATACTCTGCTAGGCTACCTTGGGATCGTGTAGAGAAGAAAAAAAAGATAATAAAATAAAATAATATATGAATAAAAATGCATACATGTGAATAAATGAAAAACTTAACCATGATAATATATGTATATAACAATAAATATATACATAGTATATAACTATTAAGATCTAGATATAGATGGATACAGATGAAGGTAAATTTAAAACTATAATTGTTCAGGTATAGATAAAGATTTTTTTGTACACCTCTATTTTGTACAAATAAATATTAAATAAATAAAAGATTCCAGAGTTGTATCTAGTATAAGTATTAATTATCTTTTCATATCGGTAATAAAATCGCAGCCATAAATAAAAACAAAAGAAACTTATTAAACAACTCACATAGAAAATGTTAGTACGTTGACAAAAGATAACATTTTCTTACTCACATTATACTTTTCAGCCATGTACACTTTGGAGACCATTGTCCCTGTGTACTGTTTATCATGAAAACTACAAAACTTTAGACATTTCTTCATGCAAATATCTTTAGTTTAAAAAGCTTCCAAAGTATATTTCAAAGCGAAACTGTTCGTGTTTTAGATGAAAACTTTTTTATAACACTTGGCTTTTTATTCAAAACATTATATACTTTTTAAATATATATAAAGCGTCAATAGCCTAATGGTTTAGGGTGCGGTCTGCTAAACGTAAGGTCGTAGATTCGAATCCATCATTCGACTATTCACGTCAATCATATTAAGCTTAGTTGGAATGATTAACAAGGATGTAAGTAATATGTATGAAAAAAAAATTGTTAGCATCTAAAAAAAATATTAAAAAAATCAGCCCCGTTCCTTAATTCTGCCTTAAAGGTAGTAAACGCTAGCTGCTTTTCAAGTATGTTAGGCCCTATATGTGAATGGAAATTAGCTCATCTCCGTACACCAGCAGCAAATTTGTGGCAAGTGATTTTTTTGTGCATTTGCAACCGAATACGTGAACTCATTAGTAGACGTTCTTCTTCTTATTTATATTATATTCTTTATAATATGGGTATTTACCAAAACTTTCAGCAATATCAAGATCTTCTTGCGATAAAACTGCCATCGAAATTGGTTTAGAAATTCTAAGGATATGCGCCTCCTTAATAAAAATTTAAATTGAGAACATGAGGTGCATTCAATTGTTAGTATGTAGTTCTAAGCTAAATATCTTTTTCTTTCTACTATAACTGTCTCTCACTCTCTCTTTTTTAGGACGCCCAAGAGGGCCGAACGACGACTCGGTCGGTACCTACATCACGGATAAAATACTCTCTCTTGGCGTCGGTTTCCTTGTTAATGAGGTTTATGACCAATAGGAGCTGTCTGTCGTTAGTAGCAATGCAACTAGCAGTCAAGTTAACAGCTAGAGGTAATTCTGGAAAAAGAATGCTAAATACGATAAATGATCGTGATTCCGTCCATTCGGACCAATTTATTACAGTTGTATCGGAATCGCAATTACTTGTCTTAATCCAGATTCTATCCCTCCTCTGCGCTTGTCCATTTAATCCTTGTCTTGTCGGTATTTAAATATACCCATCCTAAACGCCGCTAGACCGTTGTAGTCGCAGACCCCTTAGCAATTTAATTAAAGGATGAACTTACAAGCCTAATTTCTCGATTATAAATTGCTTAACGAATTGATAGTCTGTAGAAACGGTTATTTAAAAAAAAAGCTCTCAACGTCCTTTTAATCCTAGCATAGTAGGCAGATTTAGCTTTCTAGAAGAGATAGAGGTGTGTCAGGATTGTACTAAGTTTGTGAACTCTGCTTACCTCTATCGGTGATAGGCGTATTTACGTTGTGTAAATACGTGTGTCGCTTAACTTGAGGAATTTGCTCAATTTTCGTTGTGTTAGAAAAATTGCCAAGACATTGTCTTCAGCCCACTTGCGCATAAAGGCTGGAAAACCGTACAATATTTATTCCCTTTTTCAACGGATTTAAAAAAATCGTCTCGATCGTATTTGTTTTGTCTGTCTTTTTATGTTTGTTAATTCATAACTTACGACTTTGACGATTCTTTATTTATTTGAAACCTGTGTTTCCCGTGTTGTCCCTTTCGATTTTTGGTCCAATTTTGACCGATTTTAAAAATGGCACCTATGAGCATTAAGTACGACAAATGGACGATTAACTAAATATCACCTCAACCGATTTCAATGATTCAGTTTTTATTGGAAATTATTCAAGAGTAGTTTTATGAGAGTTTGTTTAGGTTCTGATTAATTCTATTTCATAATATACGAGTACCTACGATAATTCGGAAATACAAAGAGGGTGTTCGCGTGTAGCACCGTTTAACGTTTGATTCGATTTGAAGTCGGTTATGGGTTTTATTTAATAAAAAAACAGAATGGTAGTTTTCTTAGAAACGAAATCCCAATAGATTATATTAACTACTACTTAGCAAGAGATTCATAATAGAGGCCAAAGCGATATGTACTGTTGCAAATGCGGCCTTGATTACGTGGTCGTCATATTACTCAAATATTGATTATTTAACATATTAGCGTGAGGATATACGTAAGGAGCATACAGTATTTGTGCCTACAATTTTTTATGTATCTCGCTGTAGATTTAGTGATTAGAGTCGCTTCTTCGGTTCTTTCCCAACGGTATAATATAAGACACTAAATTCATAGCAACCAGGGGTTATGGATTCTTTTTTGCTGTTAAACCATTTTTTTTTGTTATCGAGGGAAGAGATTTCTTTCAAAAAATACCCTACCTTCTGGAGGAAGGTCATTTTTATAAAATTACCAATAAGATTATATTTTTTTTTGTATATTTTTAATATATTTATATTTCTTTTATTTGTATTTATATGCATAATTATTGTGTCATATCTGTATTTTTTTCGACGGTATAAAATTACATAAATAATTAATTAATACTTATTAATACTTATTAAGCACCACGTATGATCAGATAGTTGAACTACATGCTTAATAGTCATGCTATCGGCCACCGTGTATACGACTAAAGCACTTCCGTTATATATTTTTCTTACGGTTTTAGTCTAACATATCTCCTCCATGCCTGCTGTAAGTAAAATAAGTAAGTTCTCAAAAATAATCATCCATCCATCCAACATTCACCATCGTAACTAATCAAAAGTTTATAATTAAGGAAGTATTGAAATCTGTCGCTCCGAACTGGGGTATACTGAACTGGATTTCTTCTTTTAGAGAACATGTAAACCAACATAACATACGTGTATATAACATAGACACAACATAGACAAAACAATAGACGTAAGCAATTTACGTCAATTGTTTTCTTATTTAGAATTCTCGGTCTGCGATTGGGACCATTAAAAAAGGAAACGCCACAGAAAGATTTTTAAAACGACGTATAAAACGGGTAGAGCCGTAAAAAAATTAACGATTAGTAATGGTACGTGTACAATTATGGTTTTACGAGTGTGTTTCGTAATTTTTTTATCACCGAATTGTAATTCTGCTTGCGCTCTCTGAAATTAGGCGTCGGACATACGGTCTAGCAGTCGTATGCTTAGATGCCATAAAGCATCAGAGACACAGACAATAGACAAACAGAAATCAATGGATACTAAACTAGTTAGGATGGATCACATAGTGAAATTATCTTCAATAACCTAATCAATCAAGTCCCATTTTTACATTTTTTCTTTTCAAAATTATTAGAAGTTGCATATATAGCTTTAGTACTAAGAGCTGTAAATTCACATCCAAAGAGCCGCATAAAGTGTGGCTTGCGAACCATAGGTTTTTTTTAATTTGATAAATAGCAACCACAGACTTGTGTCCGTGGTCTTTTCTAATGCACTTGTTAGCGACAGTTGGTCCTACTGAATGTCAACTTAGTTTTAAATATTATAATCTATAAAGTTAATGGACTGACTAATATAAAAGTACTTTAGTTTAGTCAACTAAAGTACTTTTATCGGTTGTCAGCAACCAAGGCCGTTTTCGTTTCCGTCTTTGAAAGAGATACATATACTAGAAATTTAGGATAAAAAGCAGAGGACTTTCTCCGTAGACAATTAGTTTACAGTTTAGAACAAGTGAGTTATGCTGGAGGAAAAGCCCTTTAAAAGTGAATCTCTGAAAAAAACGTCAGTAAGTCTTTAATAAATTACCTCTAAGGCTCTTGATGTATTGCTGTTAATAATATGATAAAATATAAAATATGTTGTGTGCGATGTTGAGCAAAGTAGCTCACACACTTTATTTTGTTAAGAAGATTGCTACCTCTACATTTATTACAATTTTTATGCCTGATTTTTTTTTGACATTAAAAAAAGACTAATTAAAAATGAAATATTTTCAATAAAATATGTATTTTACAAAATCTTTACAAAAAATATAACTGTGCCAAACCATCGTCACTTGGCAGTGTGCTCAGAGGGCTGGTAGCATTGCCACGTTGTATCGCAATGCTTAGCCGCTGTGTATGGTATAAGCCAGCCCTCTGGTCACCAGATGTGTCGACCAACTTCTTAGCTATCATATTAAATAGGTGGTGTGGACTTAGTAACTAAGTCAGGTAAGTGATTCTAAATCATTTTCGTTTTCGCCACCTTTAAAATACCTGTGGTTGCGATTTATGTATAACTGACGAGAAGAGACACATGACGAACGTGATACTACTTCGTCACTATTTACTTGATCAAGATTCAGTACGTGCCTATCGAGCAGATGACGATTATCTTAGTCACAGCTGCGCTGCATTCAACACGGTACTGCTCTTATGTACAGTATTGAACAAATAAACGTCGGTTTATATCACCACTAACAGAGTTAAATTTACCTTAACACTGTTGTGGAATCACGAAGCGCCTTGTGCTGTTGGGTTGGAGTTATGTTACCACGCATTTGGCTGAGTTCTCTGTTCCATCCTCACATTGCAAACACCACAATTACCAAATTACGAACTGCGGTACCGAGACGTGAAGCATTAATAGCCTTATGGTTTAGGGTAAGGTCTGCGAATCGTAAGGTCGTTGGTTAGAATCCACTATTAATGTGAACCATCTTCTAGCACAAGCGTAAGCTTATTTAGATTGGTTAAAAAAATGTTATTAATATTTCTAAAAAAAGAAATATTGCTAGCTTTCTTTTAGAAAAAAAACTTAGACTCTCGCATGGCTGCAATCAGAGAGTGGAGCAGCATAAATAAATAAATTCTCATGACATTTTAAATCCCATCAGGATAGGGGCCAGTTTTCGCTGTACTTTTCCAAGCTTATTATGTCCCCGTATATATGACGGATGGTGAACCTATCGCCATTCATCACAAATTTCTAGCTAGTTTATGTTATTTGTGTGTATTTTTTGTATTTAAAAAAGCGGAAAAAACAGCAGTCGACTGGGATTCGAAGTCGTGATCACTTCGGTCGTAAATCGAACCGTTGACCCATTAGGTTGTCATTGCTATATTGGTTTAATTTAAACCGAGCTAAGTATTCTGAAATATAGCAGTTGTGTATGGTTTTAGTTTAATTTAACAAAATTTTAAGTAACTACCTATTAACATAACACGTATTAAAGCGAAGAAAAAGCTAGACAATAAAATCGTTTTCTCATCAGAAGTTAATTACAATGTCCTCAACTTATTTATTTATTTATTACACCAACACAATGAACATTTTAACAAACAATACATAAAACAGTGAAAAGTTGTGAAGTTAATGCCATCGCAGTTATAGGCGTAAACTGCAAGCAATTAATTGGCGAGTGACAATGTAAGATAAAAATAAAGAACACAAAAGTAAAAATAAAACTAAATTTGAAATTAAAAATTAACTAATAAAAAAACAAACTATTTGTAGTTTAGTGAATGTTAATACATACTTATACTAGTCCGTTTTTGAAAAAGAGTTGAATTCTATACTAATTCTATTTAAGGGCGCATTCTCAACCTCTACAATGTACTTCATATTGAAGAAGTTGATATTGTAATTCCTTACCTAACTTCATAAGTGGATATTTTTAGCAACTCACTCATTAAGTTTAAAACGTTAACCATTAGTTAATTATCTTAACTAGATTAATTCTTTTCCCATTTATTTTTTAACTAAGCCATATGCATATACATTCAATTATATTTACTATTTTCGGTACTGTTAGTCGATAAGAAATTGTTAAAATGCTTCGACGTAATGAAATATATAATACGAACTGTTTGTTTCCAAAGTTTTTGGTGTCAGAATAAAAAAAAATCGTGATAAATATAAAACACCATTCTAGAACGAAGAAGCAAAATTTAATATTATACACGACGTGAACAGATGTCCGCAAATCAGTTTTCCTCAGTTTATGAGATTTTTTTGCAAGACAAATATATTTTATTCGTGTATAGAATTGTTTTTACTGCCTTTGTTTCTAGAATACAGATCTCTGAGCAAACGTTAAAAGTATTGAAATACCAAACCTTTTTTATTCTCGCCATTGTTTATCGTAGTACAGGTAATAGTTAAATTATTTTTCCATTTTTATTTAATTTCTTACCGTCCATCCGTTGGTTACAGCAGTTATAAGACGTAACATAATGACTAATGAAATTAAATCAATAAAAAAGAGATGTGGTAGCTCAGTGTCCAGGCGGTTGGCTCAAGTTACATAGTGCACTAGCAACCCGAGTGCGATCCCCGGTGCCGGCACCAATAAATTTGTTGTTGCAATTTTATGTGCTGAATCACCACGCACTCGGCGGTGAAGGAAAAAATCGCGAGGAAGCCTACATGACTTAGAAAATTTTTCCAAGGTATGTGAATTCTGCCAATCCGCATTAGGGCCGCGTGGTGGACTATACCCTTACACTTTCTTTACAGAGAAGGCCTGCGGCCCAACAGTGGGACATATATACTATACATATAAAGGCTGTAACTTTAAAAGAGATGTGTTACACTTAATATTAATATTACTAATCATCATTTCATATATATTTATTTAAACAGTATTTCACGCCTGCCCACCGTCTGCAACTTTACAAGGCACAAGTACGGCCTCACATGGAATACTGTTCGCATCTCTGGGCCGGGGCTCCCCAATACCAACTTCTTCCGTTTGACCATGTACAACGTAGAGCTGCTCGAATAATCGACGATCAGGGTCTTTCCGATCGACTCGACCCTCTGAGTCTGCGAAGAGATGTCGGTTCTCTTTGCATCCTGTATCGCATTTACCATGGGGAGTGTTCTGAGGAATTGTTCGGAATCATCCCAGCTACCGATTTCCATTACCGCACATCTCGGCAGAATTCCAAATTCCACCGCCACCATCTTGATGGTTGGCGTTCAACGACTGTACGTTTTTCGCGTAACTTTCTCCCACGCACTGTCAACTTGTGGAATCAACTGTCGCCAGCGGTGTTTCCGAACGTTTACGATTTAGGGACCTTCAAGAAACGAGCCTATTCCTATCTCAAAGGTCGGCAACGCACCTACAGCTCCTCTGGTGCTGTGTATGTTCATGGGCGACGGTGATCACTTAAGATCAGGTGAGCCGTATGCCCGTTTGCCACTTTTCATATAAAAAAAAAAAAAAAAAGTTTACAACACCAACTTACGCCATATAATTGCAGTAATGTTAGTACTAGACGGGTAATAATGAACATCTGCCCATCTACTAAATGTAGAACAGCCATTGCACGTCAACAGCAGCGCTTCAGACCCACTTCCTTGTACAATAGGTTAAATAAAGTCTTAAAAATTCATCCTTTGTCGAATCATAAATGTAAATTCGTTTGTAAAAAATATTTACTAGAGTTGAATTATATTCAGACTGAACGCCTCCTAATTTAATAAAATTTAATATACTCGTAATATAAAGCTGAGGGACATACACAAACACAAATTTACACACGCACACACATTTATGAAATATTGTTACGATTTGTTATGCTCATATTGTATTTTATTGTGCTTTTCAAATGGGAGAAGACACTGACCCCTGAAACACAGGTCTAATAGAATCTAGCTCAGGAGTCAGGAACTTCACGTTTCTTTGTTCAAACATTTTCTATGGATACTAATAATGATTTATTATTATTATTATTATTTCAGCCGTAAAACATGCACTGCTGGACATAGGCCTCCCCAACGATTTCCAAAAGGACCGGTTGTAAGCGGCGCGCATCCAGCTGCGTCCTGCGACCTTTATGAGGTCGTCAGACCACCTTGCGGTATTACTAATATTACTACTTAATATCAGTTTCAAATGTTTCCATGCCAACGACCTGGTATATATATCAAAAGGGTCTAAGGGTGTTTTCACACAACTTTAGTGGATCAAAAATTTAAACTTTGAGCTAAGTTTTCTTCTTTGCTTTTTTGCAAGCACGCCAGTCTCGTCGCCTTTGCGAAATTCAAATTTAACGTAACGGTCGAGTGCATAAATTTAAAGTTTGGATTGCAATAAGTCACGGGAATACGGATCGGAATTTCGCATACACGAAGTTAACAAATGCAAATTCGGTAAAAAGACGCTGATTGAGTTTAAAAATTTTCATATGTTAGAGCAGAAAATACTTGAGGTATCTCATATTTATTATATGGAATTTCATACATGTGCTTTAAAAGGTGATTATGACTATAATTACTACATTGTAAGTGTAGTAATTATGACGATGCTCATCACCCATTAAACCGTCCAAGCCAAGGTTACCTTAGCTAGCTAATAGAGGTTCAGGCGAAGCGACCTAAGAGCTATCACCTCTCAATCCAGTAAAGCAGTAAAGGCCAGTCTCTCTGGTCAAATGTGTAGTAAGTAACAATAACACCACTAAAAAGATTTCAAAGTTAGGGATAAATGTTAAGAGTGAATTATTACTGGTGTTCACGCACGTTTAGATGTCGGTATCTAAATCGAGACCATAAAGTTGGTAAAAGGCAATACTAAGAAAAAATCTTGACAGTTTTTGTAGTTATTTAGGCGCGTTATGGAAAAAATATGAGATTGCAATTTTAAGATGTGCGCTCATCACTGTAACAGATTGAAGCCGCATACTTCTTTGGGCCGGTGGCAGACCGGCCCGTAGCTGTGGTTCTAGGCTCACAAGAATAAGACTACGGTATCCCCTGCCTGTCGTAGAAGGCGACTAAAAGGTGCTTCGGGTTCACAGGGCGACAAGGGGCCTTTGTCATCCGCAAAGGTCTGGCCTGTGTCGCCTTCTACTGCGAGGGCACAGGGGAGGAGGGAGTAACCTCCCCCCAGGGATGTGCTCTTCTAAGAGCACAGTGCAGATGGGCTCCGGTGCATTCCTCTGGAGACCCCGGAGCCCCTCACCATGCACCGTGGAATTGCCATCGGGGGGGTTTTATTGGGTAAAAGTACCAGAACCGCCGCCTTCCCCCCAGAAAGCAGGGTATCTTGATGAAGATTTCCCCGTCAACAAAAAAAAGCATACTTCTTTAGGCGCGTTTATGAATAAATGATAGTAGTCTAAGCTGCAGTGAAAAAAATGTGAATGTGAAGTGCTCTGATATAATTGAGGTTAACCGTCTGTATGTATTTTTTTTTATGTAAAATAAGAGGCAAACGAGCAAGACGGGTCACCTGACGGTAAGTGATTCACCGCCGCCCACAATCACCAGCGGCGCCAGTGCGTTGCCTACCCTTCAGGTAAGAATCTCTTGAATGCTCTTTTCTTGAATAACCCAATGTCGCAGTTGTTGGGGAAGATTATATATTGATATAAAATAAAATATTGATTTAATGTAACATTAATTTATTCAATTTTTCAAATTTAAACTGAACTTTATTGACTTTCCAGTCCTTTTTTATTGTAATCAATTATTTGCGTGTATTTAATTTTTTTTAATGATGCCAAAGAAGTATAATTTGCGTGTAATTACACGCACCCATTTTTTATTTTAATATCAAATCATGTGCACGGAGGTAAATAAAATCGTTATAAGTTAATCTGATACACCTATATTTAAAAATATATATTAAAAATATTTACTATCATTTTAATCAACCATATTTAATTTACAATTTCTTCAGTGTAGAAAGCACTTATTAAACTTGTGCCCAGCGAAGTTACACTTGCTCCATCACATTTACTATTGCTACCCCTGTTTATCCCGCTAGATATGCTAACTAATATTCTTGTTAAACATTCCAACTAACCTTAAGCTTGTGCAATAGTCGAATGGTGGATTGGAACCTACGACGTTATGATTACCGCACACGATGTAGACCGTACCCTAAACTATTAGGCTATTATTAATACGTAAGAGTTAGTTTTACTTTTACATAATTTAGAAAAGATATAACACGATCTACTAACAAAGCCTGCATAAACATAGAACAATGTTCTAAATTTAATTTCTTAGAATAATACTGTATCCCTAATTCGCTGTTGTGATTCGAGAAGTTGTGTAATTAATTCAACAACGACGACCCACTGTCCAAAAAGGTAAACAACAACAAAAGGATGTGTATTAGCATTTGTTGTTAACAATATATTTGAGATAGAGAATACTAAGAGAATCAACATTTGCTTGAAATTGTCTGACCCTTGTAAGCATAATGAATTACTGAAATTTCAAGTTGATAAACAAATTAGGAGTTATTCTGGTATTGCACGAATGGGGCAAGTACAACTTCATAGAATACTGACGTGAAGTATATGAAGGATATGTGGTGGTACTTGAATAAAATAGGTGGGGTATTTTACCTGTAATTTATTTAGTGGGTGTTTGCCTTCAACGCTGGTCACTTAACGCCATGTGAGGTCACGTTACGCCTGCGGGCGGTGACGGAAGAGGCGGGGCGTCAGGGAGAGGTAGTGTTGGCGGTGTCACTGGACATCGCCAATGCCTTCAACAGCCTCCCTCATGCGGTGATACTGGCGGCACTCGTATATTTCGGAGTGCCCCTGTATCTCAGGAGGCTGTTGGGCGCCTACCTCTCCCAGAGGAGGGTGGCATTCGAGGACCGGAGGGGGTCTGTCAGGTGGAGGAAAGCCGAGCGCGGTGTCCCACAAGGATCGGTGTTGGGGCCGATTCTGTGGGACATCGGCTACGATCATCCTGCGGAGCCGTCTCCTCCCCGGGATGGGTGTCATCTGCTATGCAGATGACACCCTCGTATATTCCCGGGGAAAGGCGTATAAGGAGGCGGCGCGGCTGGCCGAGGTCGGAGTGGGCCTCGTGGTCAGCCGCATAAAGAGGTTAGGGCTTCGGGTAAAACTGGAGAAGACCGAAGCCCTCCTCTTCCGCAGGACCGGGCGTAAAGGACCCCCTCCGGGTGCCACCCTCCTCATAGGAGGAGAAAGAGTGAGGGTGAGTTCCCAGATGAAGTACCTGGGACTCACCCTCGATGGAGGATGGACCTTCGGACCCCACTTCGAACAGTTGGGGCCGAAGGTCCTGAGGACGGCAGCCGCGCTGGGAAGTCTCCTCCCGAACCTCGGAGGACCCAGCGCGGTGTGCAGGAGGCTGTACTCTGGGGTCTGTCGGAGTATGGCCACGTACGGTGCCCCCATCTGGGCGGGTGACCTGTCTCGCGGCAATCGCTCACAGCTGCGCAGGGCGCAGCGGATTGCCGCGATCAGGGTCATCCGGGGGTACCGTACGGTCTCGTGGGCGGCAGCTACAGCGCTTGCCGGCGATCCGCCGTGGGAGCTCGTGGCGGGGTTCTGGCCGAGGTGTCCGACTATGTCTCGGATAGGAGGGCCCTCGGAGAGAACCCTCTGCCAGAAGAGGTCCGGCGGATCCGTCGGTTAGGCGAGGTAGCACTATGCCGGAGGTGGGAGGAGGACCTGGCGCATCACCCGTACGGAAACGTACAACGGGTGCTCTGCGCCCGGTCCTGAGCGTTGGATGCGCAGGAAGCGCAAACCTCTCACCTTCCGTCTGACGCAGGTGTTCACGGGGCATGGCTGCTTCGGGGACTACCTGTGTCGGACGGCCCGACGGGAGGCTGATGAGCGGTGCCATGATTGTGGCGCTGCGGTGGACTCTGCCAGCACACCCTGGAGGTGTGCCTGAGATGGGCAGCGCAGCGTTGCGACTTGGCATCCGCCATCGGTGGAGTAGACCTGTCGCTTCCGAGCCTCGCACTTGCGATGGTACGGAGCGACAGGTCTTTGGTCGGCGGTCGCCTCCTTCTGCGAGACAGTCATGTCCCAGAAGGAGGCCGACGAGCGGGTCAGGAGGGAGCCGTGGGGCTCCCTCCCTCCGCAGGCGACGAGTCGGGGTGCGCAGGAGGCGTTTCAAACGCCTCCTCTCGCTGCCCCGTAATCCCGAAGCGGGGCCAGGATGGGAACCTGGCCCCAGCATGCTTCGGCGTCGTCGGGACTTCTCTGAGTGCCGGAGGAGTCCCCTTCGAGGGTGAAGTCCGGTCTTGCCGAGACCGGCCGGTCGTTGGGGTGTCCTGTCGCTGACAGATCCGGGGCACCCCGCTCATAACGGCTGATGGCATTCGCGGTAGGTTTAGTGGGTATGGGCTGCCCAGGCCGAGTCCCACACATCCCTCCGGGCCCACCCAGGGTACCGGAGGATGGTTAATAACTCGATTCCCCCGCGTTAACAAAAAAAAAAAAAAAAAAAAAGGTCACGTTACGCCAATTCTTTTATAAAGAAATTTTTTTAATCTCTTAACAGATCGAGATATAAATATTTAATATTGATAACATTTTTGCTAACCATTTTAACTATGCTTAAGCTTGTGCAAGGAGATAGTTTACGTCCATAGTTCACTGGTGGATTCGAACCTACGTACTACCTATCTTACGATTCGCACACCGTACCCCAAGCTATTACGATATTGACGCTTTAATACAATTAACAATTTAGCTTAAAAAGAACTGTAATATTTGAAACTACATAAAGGCGGGCAAAAAACATGGTACGTCTTTATAAAACAATCTTCTAATTTCGTTCGTATGTCAACAGATTATTTCTCGACACTTCAAAGAGTGTTAGGGCATCTGCCTGCATCACAGATACAATCGCGGCGCGTTGCTCTCCTTGTGATCGATTATTAATAGACGCGGACATAGATCGGCGATGCATATGGTTTGCTGTAACACACACATGTCTTTAGCTAGTTACCTTTTAAAAATAACGTTTTCATTATACGTTCGGCTTTAATAAGGAATTTAGCTGTCACTTTAACCATACCTGGACATGTAGCAATCGGTATTCACTGTGATGACACAGAGGAGTTGATCCAATCTTTACAGGAGACGCAAATTTTAGCTAGCGATATTGTTGTATGCCGATTTGCTTGTTGGACTTGAATCGTCGATGATCAGGTAGAAACGCTTAGCAACTATGTAATCACTTCTTCATTCTAATACCAATATTTATTTAGAACAAAAACCAACTTCAGATCCAACCAATCGTTAAACACTACAACTTATTTCCTGCGCATATATTTACTTAGAACAAAAACCGACATTAAATCCAACCAAACGTTAAACACTACAACTTATTTCCTGCACATATATTTATTTAGAACAAAAACCGACTTCAGATCCAACCAATCGTTAAACACTACAACTTATTTCCTGCACATATATTTATTTAGAACAAAAACCGACTTCAGATCCAACCAATCGTTAAACACTACAACTTATTTCCTGCGCATATATTTATTTAGAACAAAAACAGACATCAAATCCAACGAAACGTCAAACATTACTACTTATTTCCTGTATTATTCCTATATATTTTCTATCTTCTTTCACATTTATACTTGTTATCGGTCAGGTGTACCTAGTTATCCTTACATTTAATTAGTTACTTAGTCTTACATTGTCATAAATCTACCAATTCTTCACCTATGTATTTTAATAGGAAAAGGGGCAAACGAGCCCACGGCTCATCTGATCTACGTGATCACTAAGTGATCACCGACGCCCATGAATTACTGCAGGTGCGTTGCCGGCCTTTATGATAGGAGTAGACTCGTTTCTTGAATGTCCCCAAATCATAGATCCGGAAACACCACTGGTGACAGTTGATTACACAGGTTTACAGAGCGAGGAAGAAAGTTACCTCAATCAGCAAGCATGCTTCCATACGATTTTTAGAAGTTTATAGACATTAATACCAATTTTATTGAAATTTAAAAAATTTAAACATACACAACATTCCTCTTCTTCCTCATGACAACGTATAAGTCCATTGGATGTGGTAATAGACGGAGTTGAACGCACGTTGCATGCTGCCTCCCATCGGCTTCGTGATTGTAAGATTTTGTGGGCGCCCTTCCCCGAATACTTTTTACCGTCTATTTTGAATAGAACGTTCTGATTCTCAGACAGTTATTTGAAGACCGCATTTCGTTTCTGTCACAATTCCAAAAAAGGTGACGGTTCTTTGGAGGCGTAGTTCAGATAGCCGTATCAGATACACAGCATGCTCATACAAAATAATATTTAATTAAATCTGTAGACGGTAAAATCTAGTCTAAGTAACTAAACGGCCACATCACACTAGGTATAACTCCTGGGGGATCGTCCGTAAAATCAATGCAACAAACATCAAAAAAACTCTGTAAAGAGCAATTTGTTCCTCCCCAACGGAAGTTTTAAATTCCAATTGTTCTCCTGAGCGTTTTCGCGTTGTACGCTTACTTTACGTGACCGATAAACGGCGAGAATACTTTAGCGACTGCCTTTTTTATGGAATGGTTACTAAAAGGTATATAAATGGTCTCTTTACAATCATTAATATGTAGATTGTTTATATTGAGAGCAATGATTGCCAAGTGACTAAGCGGTGTGAATTTCGATCTATTAGTCACGGGTGCGAATCTCAGTCAGGTAAAAATTGTTCCAAATGAGCTTGGTAAAACGATCACGACTCTGTCTACCACGCTAGGATTAAAATAACGAGAGAGCTTGTAAAATAACTAAAAAAGATAAACTAAATTTCGATTAAACGCGACTAGTTTTTCTACTTTTTAAGGAAGTGCTTCACCACGATCCCACCTGATGTTGAATGCAAATGCAGTCCTGGATCAGTCCTTCGTTGTAAGAATAATGAAAGACGAAGCAAAGCCCTGCGTTTGTGTTTGAGGTATGTTCACGACAAAAGGATGAAATCTAACAGAAATGGGGAATTAGATCATAAAATTTCTGAGCACACTCTCCAAAATTTACAACAAACTGAACAAATTGATTTTAGTTGCGTCACCAATTAGTCTATTTGCGAAGTTAACATTTAAAAAGTATAATTTTACATCTTAAAATTATTTGAATAATTCTGTATCACTTAAGTTGTTTTACTTTAATTTATTAACTATTCAACCGACTTGAAAAAAGGTGGAGTTTTTCAATTAGTACGTTTTATATGTTTATTATGATATTTGATTTCGATGTTCCTTTTTTTATTGTAAAATATGTACTTCAAGAGACTTTAAATTTCGAAATATTTCTACGATAAATCGAAAATACGAAGAGGGCGTCTGCGCTTAATAGCGTTTAACGTTTGATTCGATTTGAAGTCGGTTTTTGTTTTTGCTTGTAAATTTATTACAGAGTACATTATTAGAATTACATTGTTGTCTTATTTTTTTCTTATACGATCTATACATTAATTAGTTCGACCTACAGGTAAATAGACCGACGTCTTGGAATGTAAACGGAATTTTTGTGTACATAAATTACTTTACCAATCTCAGATACTATTTTAAATGAATGAATCCTCTCGCAGATTCTCTAAATGTCAGACAGTTATGATGGTGATGTTTGCAATAATAATTATGATACATTTGACGACGTAGCTTTAAATATTTATTGATCAATTGATACGATTTCGTCACTCTTACGACATTTAAAAACAGATTAAATAGAAGACATAAATTTTACCGTATAAACTATTTTTCTCATTAAGTGTACAATACACCCTAAAATATTATGACACAATAAATTTTTCGAAAAAAAAAATTGTTCTCAGTAAGACAACTTAAAGGAAGCATTTGAAGCGTCAATAGCCTAATGGTTTTGGGTACGGTTTGCGAATCGTAAGGTCATAGGTTCTAATCCACCATTCAAATCTTGACGTGAACCATCTCCTAGCACAATCTTAAGCTTGGTTGGAATGGTTACCACGAATTTTAGTAATATTTATATTTTCGAAAAAAAATTCTAGCTTTGTTTAAATAAAAAAATTGTAATAATTTTTGTATGCCGTAATTGTTAAAATTTGTCTGTTATCTTTTGTTTCTGTTTGTCTTTATTGAATAAAAAAAAATACTTTTAGCAAAGTAATCAGTAATCATTTTTAAAACATTTTTAAGGATATACTTTCTAAGCAAATGCTTGGCCATTATCCCACCTGAAATTAGGTCGAAATACAGTCCTGGAACGTAAAGCGCATTCGCTTCGTAAATGTCTATTCACTCTATTTTTGATTCCGAACAATTTACGAACCAGCTAAATATAATTGTATATCTAGGTTCACACTTGACAGATGCTACGTGCATCAATGCTTGAGAATCGATTGAGAACCGCTGTACTAGAGACTGTCACTGCGTCTATGTACTATCATATCGGCTTTAACAAGACAATACGATAAAAAAAAATATTACGTCTTTCTGTACACTACATGAATACACGTATTCAAATTACACAATAATAAAAACAAAATAAGCTTACGTATTTTGTTTTTATTGTTGTTTAATTTTAAAAGTGTCGTATATAAGAATAATTATCACATGCATATAATGAAAGGTTAATTTTGATATTTGCTTTGTTTATAAGTTGTTTTGTGTTGAGTTGAGATTAAATAGTAAATAAGAAGGAATTCATTATGCAGGCAAAAGTTAATTCATTTTTTGCATAACTGTATACAAATAGTAAAAATTGTAACACATATATATACATAATATTATAAATAATATATTAAATATTATATACATAATATTATAATAATATTTCAAAAGTTCAAAACTAACATACTAAACATAAAAAACTATACATAGTTTAGTTTAATAGCTAAGTCTAAGTAATTTATTTATTTTATTTATTTATCAGTTAATACTTTGACCAAGTTTTTTTTTCAAGTTTTTGAGTTTAAATTATCTAATATATTTTGCTATTACGTCGGTGCCTTTATATTAACCAGCAAAAAATATATATATATATTAACGAGTATATAATAATTATAACCCATTGTGGTGATATAAATGCTTTTGATTTTTAATATTGGGCATAGGTTTTGAGATGGTTTTCACTTCAGGAATACGAGGGTTTTCGCAAGTATTGGATGACACACCTACACTTATTTCAGTAGAGCAAATATAATATACAACACACATGTTGGAGTATGAGTGTAGAAGCAATAAATTTACCGTTTCGCTGAATGTGAAGAAGTTCGGAGCTATTTTGATGCGTATACTCCTTATGCGTGTACAACTTCCGTCCGTTGTCGAAGCTACACAGGAAGCCGCCAGTCAAAACATAAAATAAACTCGCACGTTCAATTCCAACTCGTTATTGTTTTTCAAACACAATTACCAAAACGTCAAAATTATCGTTAAGTCCAAACATTAACAGGTATTTATAAATCACGTTCGTTGTTATTATATCAAATCCATACTGGAAATATACACTTTTGACAACAAGTTTTGATGACGATTTGCCAAAGTTATGAAATTTTTTTTACTAAGTTTAATACTAATCTAACACACAAGTATCGTAAAATGTATTTTATTCAACACTATAATATAACTTTTAGATTTGTCTCGAATTCTTCGATGTTATTTACGCGGCGCACAAGTCACAGTGTGCCATAGTCTACACGTCTATACTCAACGGCGACTTATCGCCGACTGTCCTTTCAGATTCAGAGCGGCACTGAAAGTTACGACTAGACCCAGCCTCCGGGCGTTGTGTGAAGCGCTGCCTCCGGCGCGGGGTCATTACACTTGTAGGCAATTGAGGCCTCAAAGCGATTATAGCCACGTAACAATTAAAGTAAAGCTGTAATTATACTTTATCATCTTGCAGTGATAAATCTTTGTCGCGCTATACAAATAGGCATTGTGGCTAATTATTTAGAGTTTATAACTAATTAGTCACTTTTACTAGATAGATAGATCTAAATACTACTTCTCGATGCCGTGTACCAATAAAATTTTAAAGGCGTAACAATAATTTATTATAGATAATCAATATGTGATGAAATTGTGTATCTTAAATACGTGTTATAGAAAAGTCTGCGATGAATAATGAAAGAATGAAAGCTACATCTCCTCGGAGTAAGCATAGGCTATTTTATATTTTCTGTAAAGAACCCGTGCGAAGCCTGGGCGCGTTGCTAGTAAGCAATAATTGGCGCTGAAGATATTGCTCTGTAATTAACAGCTTTGTAACTTTTGTCTAATGTAATGTCGTATATCATGTAAGAAACATATTTAATATATAAAAAGGTATACTGGTATATAGGAAACAGTCAAATAGAATAAGAATATTACGAAATAGAATTAATCGGGAACTAACCAAACTCTCATCATTCTACCTGTAAAGTACATCATTTCCAATAAATTATAAATTGAAATCGGTTGGCGTGATATTGAGTTATTCGTCAGTTTGTCGCGCACATGCAAATTTTAGACTTTATGTTTTTCAACTCTATGATTATCAAAATCGGTTCACCCAGTCTAAAGTTTTGTTGAGAACCCCAATATTGGAGTCGGTTGAAAAGGGACAAACTTGCTTATTGTTTCCCTGATGTTACATGATCACCGTCATCCATGTACTTGCACAATAAGAGAATGATTGCAGGTGTGTTCAATTCCTTTGAGAAAGGAATAAGATCGTTTTAAGGACGTATAGATGAAAAATAACTAATGGCAATCAATTCAACAAGTTGGAATTTGGAAGCAAAGTGATTATTTTTTCAATAAATTACAAGGCTATTTATGATTTTAAATTTCCGACGTGTCGCTTGACATATTTGTTGGTCACGCGGCTTGGGGGAGAGGAGACAGATACTTGACGTCCCAATGTTATAATTTTTCTCCACACCACCTTTCGTTTGTCACTTATAAATTTAATTATATTTGTTTCGATCTATCAGTATGAAACCACAGTATCTTGCAGTGTTTAGTTGTTTATTAAATTTTATTAATTACAGAACCTCAAACTTATTTTGCAAGGGTTTTATTTTACAAGAACGCCCGATCTTTGTGAGAAAGCGGCTGGCTAATCTTTCGTCATTTTTTCGATTCTAATGTATATAAGTCTAGAGAAATATATTTATATGCATTGCATTATCAAATCAAGACACCAATCAACAAAAAATTAACACCGGGATTTGCGACCGTGTAAAAATGTCCACCTTCAGTTTATTACCGATGGGTCGGCGTCGTCACGAAAAACAAACAACGATATGTCCACCCACTGCCGTCAACCGTAAGGCCAACGATCACCCAGTCAGATAAAAACATAACAAAAATAATCTCCCGGACAAATAAGGTGACACACTTTTACTTTCAATTTTAATCCTTCCCGCCTTCATGTCATCATTTTATGAAGCCATTGTAAATATGTTCCGGAGATAACTCTCATGTGAGCTAATTTTGTTGAGTATTTTTAAATTATGTTTATTTTTAAAGATGTCTTATGTTTACGCGAAAATGTGAGTTACATGATACATCGATGCTTCGAGAAGTCTGCAGGCTATAGTCGTAATCGAGTCTAATACTGGCAAGAACACTTAAAACCTTTTTTTTTATGAACATTAGCCATTTCAAATCTGAAAACTTTTACAACATTGTATTAGAATGTGGACGCGCTTGTTGGCTTTTTGCCTTCAAATCGATTGAATCAATCGGATATTTAAAAAGTTTTCTACTATTCAACCGACTTAAAAGAGGAGGTTCTCAATTCGTCTGTATGTTTTTATGTTTTCCCTATCGACTGCGTGAATTTCGATTCTACTGATCGAATCGACATCAATTTAACTGATTATTTTTTAATTTGAAATCTATTGTAGTCCCTTTTAAATCTAATCCAGTTCTGACAATGAGCATCCATGAGAAAAACATATATGACTTAAATTTACATTAAATATATGAGTGAAAAATGGACAAACAACTTATTATCACGCCAACTGATTTTGAAAATTCAATAAATTTCGATAAGCATGTATTTTTAAGGTAGTGTTATAATTTGTAGGTCTCGTAGAATAAAATAGTCCAACAACTAATACACTCGCTTTATTGAGACAGCGTAACGTTGTACAAAGAATTATTTATAACGAATACCGTCACAACTGCGCGTCCTCACAATCTTTATACAAAATTAATTAGAAGTCAGATTACGAACTAATAAAGTTACAACTATTGTTTACAATGCCAAGTTCATGTGACGATCAACTAAATTATTAATTATGAATTAAAGATACAATAAGGTTCAGGTAAATCACTAAGATATCATTGGAAGTAGTTATTATGTATAACAATCGCTGGGTGTCATGTGTTGCCAGCTAACAGTAGTTTAATTAGGTTTTGATGGTTCAATAAACATTTTATTATTTATTTATTTAATAGTCACGTTAATAAAGATGTTCACACCACGTGCTTGGAATCATGTTATTGACTAGAGTATATTTGCTCTAATGGCATTCTCTGCCAGTCAGCCTGGGTGAAACAGAAAAACATATTGGGAGAGGATGTACTGGAACAATTTTTAAATTTATATTCTTAAAATGTGTTTTGTTTTTATTTCTAGGTAAGTCAAAAATTACCATGTCTAGGTAAGTGTTTTACCGTAAAGTATTATATTAAGTTAGTTAGCTTCGCGAATTTACTGTCTGACGCAATAATTACAGGCTATTAAAACGATGTTAATATTAATATCAAGTAATACAAATCTTGTACTCAATTATATCGTCGATTTATCGCGTCGAGACGCAAACTTCATTCGACGTCGTGTTGGCTTGCCCTTAATTTTGCATATAATGAAATTGTAGCGTCTGGCTTATAACAGATCTCAGATTTAATCATACTATGTAATATAAGTTAGATATGATAGAAATTTCAATTGCTAAATAAATAAAATAAGCTCTCACGATCTTTGAACCCTAGTGAAGTAGACAGAGACAGCTTTTGCTCTCACTAAGCTTTTATTTATTACTACCTGCGTCCCGCAGTGTTACCCGCGATTAAAACTATTGATTTATTTTTTCTAAAAAAAATGCCCCGTTAGGTGGATTCACGTAGCATTAAGCCGCATGCTCGATGCCCTTATAATTATTAAAAATAACATATTGTAAATTTGTAACTTTCTGCAATAAATTTTAAATATATTTTTTTATGCCAATTCTATTTCTTTCATTTACTTTTACAACAATTAAACTGTGGAATAGCTTTCCGATTAAGATTAGGGACGCTTCGTCAGTTAATATATTTCAATCTAATGTATCTGAATACTTTCTACTCAAACAGTGAGAATGACAAGGTGGTTTAATTGCATCGTTTATTGTTACTATGTACTTGTACATATATATATATATATATATATTTATTTATTTTGGTACAAACTATCATTTATTACAAAACATTTACAGAATATACATGTAACGTACAGAAAAGAAGAACTCAATATATTTTGTTTAATACTAATAGCAAAATATTATCTATATAAGACTCTTTATACGATATTTTTAGCGGCACTACTCATAACTAAAGGTTACCTGGAAGAAAACGCTAAATAATATTTTTTGGTGCAAAAAAGAAATTTATTTATCTTTCTATATAACCTTTTTGCTTCTATCTATCCCTGATTATACTGTTGGTCACCTTATCTCCACTAGGCGTGACGTATGTACGTGTATATCGAGTTTGTTATAATTAAATACAATCTATCCAAAGACGTATGAGTGAATTGATTTGCAAAACTAAATTTAACTTCTTGCACATGTAACTGTTGCCATTTCCTCTGCGTACGGTCGTAGAAATTTTAAGTTCCGCCGACGTGCCCGGCTTCCTAAACACAGTGGCGGAGTCCGTGCACGCTTTATATTCGCGATACGTTCGGTTGGAAGCCGCCCTTTTATGTGACCAGCCGAGACCAGCGGGGAATTTGCAATAACCAAAACCACTAATCGCTTTTGAATGCTTATTAATTCACGTTCTAACAATTTGTCTACTGAAGGTACGATAAGTTTCTGCTGATGTCGAATTGAATTCTTGTGTTGTATGGGGTTATTGTACGCTTAATGCATTATTATAATTTCATAGTCATATATAAACATAATGAAGATGTTAGATGTTAGGAATTGGGATGACCAAAAATGACGAAGTTATCTCTTAATCCTGCATAGGTTCGCTAGCTAAAAAAAGCTAGCTTTATTTCTATTTGGGAAAAAGAGCTACCATGGTACGAACAATGAAAGCTCCGTGTTTGGGCGGCTGCCTTAAGTTGTATAGAACGCCAGCAACATGCCTTCGGTTCTAGAAACTGACAATAATTATTTTATTCCACCACCTCCCATTGCCCCACCAACTTTAACATTAACATAACATGCTATATAGGCCGAAACGCGTGTTCTGACCGTGTGCTTTTCTCTCTTACTCAACTGTCGCCCTTAAAGGGCTTCACAGTTACACATCATCATCATCATCATCAGCCTGTGTCTATCCACTACTGGAAATAGGCCATCCACCACATACGATCCTCCGCTTTCCGCATCCAGCCACTTCCGGCTATCCTTACAAGGTTGTTGGTCCATCTGGAGGGAGGGCGCCCTACGCTTCTCCGACCCATGCGCGGCCTCCATTCCAAGACTTTACTCCCCCATCTGCCGTCACGGACTCGGCAGATGTGGCCGGCCCACTGCCACTTCAACTTGCTGACTTTAAGAGCTATGTCGACTACCTTTGTTTTCCGTCGAATTTCTTCGTTTCGGATTCTATCCCTTAGAGAAATGCCGAGCACAGCTCTTTCCATCGCTCGTTGTGCGACTTTCAGTTTGTGGACCAGCTCTCTGTGAGCCCAAGTCTCTGCACCGTAGGTCATGGTTGGGAGGACGCACTGGTTGAAGACCTTCGTCTTCAGGCATTGAGGTATTTGCGAAGTGAGGACAGTTACACGCTGTCTGCGAACTCCCTTCGAGGAGAACAGATCACGGAACCAATTACGATTTATTATATCGTGAGGAAACCTGACTAAGAAAAATTTCTGAGTCATGTGACGAATAGGACATGTGTATTTCGCTTAGCGAGTGAAGTGCCGGTGACTTTTTTCATCTCATTTTTTTATAAAAACAATATCTAGGTTATTCTATGATTTTGACCCAGATTTGGCTCTTCTCGCATACGATATTGTAACCTTAAACATAAAAACAAATTCGTTGAAAATAATTTCAATAAAATAAATAAATAACTCGATGTATAGTGCAGATAATTTTGAAAGCGATACATTTAAAAGCTTCTTCTATTTTAGATCTAATTAATTTTAAACAAACGCATTGTTTCTCCGCTTAAAGCTCACCTGAAATCACGCCGCGATCGAAATCCATAAACATCAAAGCTTTTTCTTAACATACAACTTTAAAGCTCGATAAATAATTGAGGCCAAGAGATTTTGTTTCAAACATTTCTCTAATTTATGATTACGTAGTAAAACGCGGTCGACATTAAAATGTCGATAAATTAATACACCATTTCAACGCCGGTGATTTAGTCTTTGTTTGAAGTTATGACAGCTGCTAGCATCTAGTGCGTATTGAGTGAAGCGTCCGATGGAATTGGCCTGTATAGTGTTTCATATATAAAAACAAGAGAAAGTATACGGAAAATTATTTATAAGAGTATACATGAACCTGACACCTGAACATAAATGTAAATATCATTTTCTACTTCTTGGCGTTAGCTCAGTCTTAAAACACAGATAGAAACATATTTTATCACACTCTGTCTTACGTTTTTGTCTAGGGAGAACCTCCGTTATAGAGGTTCAGGTAGCAACTGATTCCACAGGTTGGTTAAGCGTGGAAGGAAAATACTTGAAAAAATATTCTGGAAGGCCAATGATGTCGATGGAATTTGAAATTATACTATTATCAGGTTTTATTGCTCTATAAATTTATTTAAAAAATAATGCTTATAATATTTTTACAAACCATTAATTTAGTTAACAATTCTAACTAAGCCTAAGCTTGTGCTAGGAGATGGTTTACATTTTTTTGACAGGTAAGTTCAAACCTTCGACCTTACAATTTGCAGAACGTACCCTAAACCATTAGGCTATTGACGTTTACGGACTTTTTAAATCGAACATGACAGAGTCTTCGTCGGTCATATGTCGTAACTTTCGTAGATCACAAAATTATAAATAAAATTCATTCCCACACTACTAACATATAATTCACTTAGTACAAGTAATATGTACCTCCTTGGAAACAGGGAACCGATAAATCTCGCGTCGGTTAGATAAATCTCGAGTTGGAAGGTACTCGGTATCGGAAAAACGAAAACTTCCATTACGATATGTGCCAACGCGTACTTCTAGTTTTAAGACTTCTATTCATCACTTTGATTTATATAAAAAATACCCTTTGAATGGCGTTTTGATTCATTGTTATAGTCTGGATGTGGGACACGTGCTTTGGTAAGCAGTATCTAAGTTCTCGAAGCTGAAGGTCGATACTTAGACTTAAAAATATATCTATATATATATAAAAGAGAAAGTGTGTGGATTTGTTCCTCATAGGCTCCGAAACGGCTGGACCGATTTCAATGAAAATTTCAGGGAATCTTCATATAGACCTAAATAAAAGCTGTATTTGACATTTGAACTGAAAATACAGCTTTTATTTACTATGATGACATTCTATTGTTTTATAATCCAAATTTGTATTGACACATGCGTTGTGTATATTTATGTCATTACGAACCATATTGAAGTACAATGGAGTATAATAAAGTATATTGAAGTATGTTAAAGATAATAATTAAGGATTTTGAAGTATTCAATAGCGCCGGGAATGTATTCGTTCACTGATGTAAGTTTATTGTTTAAATAAAATAAAGCAAAATTTAGCCCGGCGAAGCGGGCTGAGTACGCTTGTGTAATATACAAATTTCCATTTGCAACCGACTTCAAAAAGAGGAGGTTCTCAATTCGTCTGTATTTTTTGTGTTTAGTTCTTGTACTTTACAAATAAAATAGGAATTCTTGTCGCTATGCTTGAGGGTTTAAAACATTCCATCGATACTATTAATCCTCTTTACTTTTGAATTAACCCAGAGACAAAGTGATTTTAAAACCTCCATTTGTTAAACCAAACGAGATTATGTCCCTTTGTGTTACTACTTTTCTTTAGTCAATGAAATAAAAGGTTAGTGAAATACCATATTAAGAGATCCTGACGGTCCGAATCAGGTTGATTTTTTTTTTAAAAGCTGCTTTATTACCCGACTTAGTATGTTTGATTAACCAGTATTTATGTGGGGCTGTATGTTTATCTATTTCTCTCGTAAATTCTAAATTACTTGAGACACTGGTGGTCCCGTGTCGCCATAGCACTGCGAATGTGCTGGGAGAGAGTAACTTCCTCGCGACGTGTATCGGAATACAGAATAGTGGGGCTCCGGTGAGTTCCACTGAAGAACCCGGAGCCCCTTGCTATGCACCGAAGAGGGCCACGAAAGGGGTTTTAGTTATTAAGATTCTCGCATAACTTTGCCCGCAATTACTCAAAGCGTCCATTCGCGACCGTTGGAGGTTGCGAACAATCCTTGCGCGATATAAGTATTTTATGGAAAAGCCCCACCCCCGGGATAGGATTAGAAGAGTTGTTGGAGTTTTCGGCCACTTCTTCTCGCAGCGCCAACGCCTCCCGAAGTGGCATATAACCTTGTGTCAAGTTACTAGCTAATCAGCCCTGTAGTTCTGGGCTCTCAAGAATAAGACTACGGTATCCCCTGCCTGTCGTACAAGGCGACTAAAAGGGGCCTCGGGTTCACTGGGCGACAAGGGTGGGGGCCTGAGTCGTTCATCAAAGTGGACCCGGGAAGAAGGCGACATCGGCTGGCCAGTGTCGCCTTGCGCTGCGAGGGCACAGGGGGGGAGGGAGTAACCTCCCCCTCCCCCGGGACGTGCTCTCCTTGAGCACAGTGCAGAGGGGCTCCGGTGCGTTCCACTGGAGATCCCGGAGCCCCCCGTCATGCACCGAGGAAAGGGCCACCGGGGAGGTTTTTTGTGGGTAAGAACCCCACATAACCGCCGCCTTCCCCCCAGAAGGCGGGGTATCTTTCTGAAGATTTCCTCCCCGTCAAAAAAAAAAAAAGTTACTAGCTAATATCATATATAGGTTCAGGCTAAGCGACCTAAGAGCAATGCCACCTCTCAATCCGGTGAAAGAGCAAAGGCCAGCCTCTCTGGCTAATTGTATAGTTGTAAAAAAATATATATTCCCCGCCGTCAACAAAGGTAAACTAGGCATGTTTGAACTCTTTTCAATTTTTCAAAGGGAACATTTACAAAACGTCAATAGCGACTGCTGTGCTTCTTTCAAATACATATTGGTACATTTACATAGAGCAGCAAGTTTGAAATAAGTAATATGAGCATTATAATACTCCACGGGTCCTATTTTTACAAAATAACAACCTTTCAAGTTGGAACCTTTTATATCTACGCTCACTTAGACAAATACAAAAACTCGAGAGGGAAGTGAAAAAGCTTTGTCACCTCAAAGGGAAATAATAAAATCAAACAGAAATTCAGCCGTTCCGAATAACAGAACATTGTTCATGGGTGTGAAGGCACTCGACAAAGGTTGACGTCTTCTAACTAGAAGGAAACGTTGACTTTCATTTGTTGACTTTCAAATTTCATTGTATTTGAACATTCGTTACAGAGGACGTGAATCATAATTTAGACTTTCAAATCACACAGTTAAAGTGGAACATTATATTTCTACCGACTTCAAAGAAGGAGGAAGTTATCAATTCGTTTGTATTAGGTAATGCGACCTCCGCACACTCGCTGAAATGCAACCGATAATAAACTTTGAAGCGTCAATAGCCTAATGTTTTAGTTTAGGGTACGGTCTGCGAATCGATAGGTCGTAGGTTCGAATCCAACATTCGACTATTGACGTCAACCATCTCCTAGCACAAGCTTAAGCTTAGTTGTAATGGTTAGTAAGAATGTTAGTAATGTTTTATGAAAAAAGAAATATTGCTAGCTTTCTTCAAAAAAAACTGGAGAGGCAGGCCACTATTGTTCTTCAATATGGTTCATAATGACATAAATATACACGACGCATGTGTCAAATTTGCGTTATAAAACAATAGAATATCATCATAGTAAATAAAAGCTGTATTAGACAGTTCAAAAAGAGGAGTGCTCCGATCGTCACCAAACAACAACTTAACTATCTGAAGATCCCCTGAAAGTTTCATTGAAATCGGTCCAGCCGTTTCGGAGCCTATAAGGAACAAAGCCACACACTTTCGACGGTAACGTAAGGAAAGTGGTCTATGTTAACTATTTATCCCTCTTTGTGATGGACGTGATGGCTCCGGGTATGTTCAGTAATAAAATCATCAATTTTAAAGTCAAAGCATTTGTCCAACACAACCCCCGCAAAGTTGTTCCATTTACCTATAAAAAGTACGTTAATGACCGCACATGTCGAACACATGATTGACGGTCCCTTGATTTATGTCAGTTAATAATATACCGACTTTGTAGTTACCATGCTTGTACTGTAGAAACATGGCATTTAAAGTTACAGCCTTTGTATAATATATATGTCCCACTGTTGGGCGCAGGCCTTTTCTGTAAAGAGAGTATAAGGGCATAGACCGCCACGCGGCTCTAGTACGGATTGGCAGATTCATAAAGACATGTAGGTTTCCTTACGATGTTTTCCTTTACCGCCGAACACGTGGTAAATCAGGACATAAAATTGTAACAACAAATTAATTGATGTCGCGGGGATCGAACTCGGGTTGCTAGCGTACTATGCAACTTGAGGCGACCGCCCAGACACTGAGCTACCACGGCAGTACGGCATGGCATTTGATTGATGTAAATTAAGTTTTGAGCATATCAAAGTAATTGTGTGTTTAAGAAATGAGAGAAAAAGCATACCATAAACTAACTAGAGAAGTAAATATGTGCGATACACTCTAAATTTCTATAAGATACCATTATTTTAGCAAGAATTGTATTGTATTCAATAAACCATCCCAGATTCGGACCTATTTTTAGATGATGAATATCAAAATCTGACGCCCAAGTCAGGTAATAAAATTCTTCATTAATTTTACGATACAACTTTTAGAGCTGTGGTAGCTCAGAGTTCGGGCGGTCGTCTTAAGTTGCATAGTACGCTAGCAAGCCGAATTCAATTCCTGGTGCCAGTGCCAATGAATTTGTTTGTTGCAATTTTAAGCGTTGATTTACCACACGCTCAACGGTGAAGGAAATCATCGTGAGCAAACATAGTGTTACATAATTTTGTAACACATATGAAATCCGCAAGCCCGCGCTAAGGCCACGTGGTGGACTATGCCATTGTACTATCTTTTCAGAGACAGCATGTGTCCGAAAGTGGAACATGTTATCATCAACATTTCAGCTGTAGGACATTCACTGCAGGACATAGGCCTCCTCCAACAATTTCCAAAAGGACCGTGTAAGCGGCTTGCATCCAGCTGCATGCTGGGGCCTTTATCAGTTCGTCAGACCACCTTGCTGACGTCCTACGCTGCGCTTGCCAGTACGTAGTCTCCAATCCGAAACTTTTCGGCCCCATCGGCCATCTGTTCTACGATTTATATGCCCTGCCATTGCCATTTTAACTTGTTTACACGGTGGGCTATGTCGGTTATCTTCGTTCGTCTACCCATCCCGTGGGACATATGCATAGGTTGTAAATTAGACTTTAAAAAAATACTTTTCGATAGTCTCACAATGAGAATCTTGGCTCAGCTAATATTAATCATCATCATTAATTTCCGTATGTTTTTTCCACGATTTCTTTTTAGCAATTTATTCTTGTAACATCACTTAAGAATACTGATTAATGATACCCAACGGAGAATGGAATCAACAGAAGGCGCTGAAAAATGAGGTGATTGCGTAGGAAGTGGGCGGTAATGGCCCTTGGGGTCAATACCTTTTAGTGGCAAAGGTTGTTCAAATCTCGCACCTGTTTTTTTTCTCTTGGCATTCTTAAGGCTTCTTATTTCACTGCGATTAGATGTAGTCGTGTATTATCGTCGAACGGGTAGCACTAATTATCTGTAGTCAGATGACGTTTACTGGTCATTGAAAGTCATTGAAATATGATTATCATAATTAATCTAATAAATGTGTAAAGTAAAGATATGAAACCTCTTTACTTAAATTTATTTCTTTTTTATATTTTTATAATTTTAAATGTAAAATGTCAATGTAATGTGTGATGACATTTATATATAATAGATAGAATTGAAATACAGACATTAAATGTTGTTTCTCTAAATATTATAAAGAAACGCAGTTTTGTCTTTTATTTCAAACAAATATATAGACTTTAAAATAAATGTATGCCTATATTCTAATTATTTAGATTATGCGCAAATATTCGGATGTTAATGACACGAAAGAGGTGTGCCAGGGCTATTTTAAATAGAATTCCTTGCATACCCTTCTGGGTGGCGTGAGTGATCGTATTGCATTGTATTCTATTCACTAAACCTAAAAAAAACGGTGTCGGTCAGTTTAGTTATTCCTGTCTACCTCGTTAGAAGAAGTGTTAAAGTACTTAAGAATTTATTTTTTCATTTAACTTTAAAAAAAAAAATGCTAACACTATTTTGTTTTATAAATAATACCGTTCTTGTTAAACAATGCATTCCAACAAATCTTAAGCTTGTGGTAGAAGATGGTTCACGTTATTAGTCTAATGGTGGATTCGAACCTACGACATTACAATTTGCAAACCGTACCCTAAACAATTAGACTACTGACACTTCGAATTGGTTTGCTATTATAGTATCAAATTTATAAGAGTAAGATGCTATCTCTAAAGGCGATTTGACCCGTTCCCATTTCTACAGAGTAGTAAGTTTTTACATTGCGGGTGTTTTTTAACATGAATAAAATTATGTTACACTAAACACTAAAGCATATTTTATCTGGTTAATGTTATTACCAAGTTCTAATCCGATAACTATATATAGTTATATAATATTTTATATATATTATATATATAATAATTTATTCTTCACCATAATCCACTCAGTACCTTAATATAAATTATAAAATTAAATAATAACAGATAGATAATAGTGGATTGACACTTGAATTAGGACGAATCCTGTCAGCCCTGTAGTTCTGGGCTGTCAAGAATAAGACTACGGTATCCCCTGCCTGTCATACAAGGCGACTAAAAGGGGCCTCGGGTTCACTGGGCGACAAGGTTGGGGCCCTGCGTCGTCCACCAAAGTGGACCCGGGAAGAAGGCGACATCGGCTGGCCCGTGTCGCATTTCGCTGCGAGGGCACTGGGGAGGAGGGAGTAACCTCCCCGGACGTGCTCTCCTTGAGCACAGTGCAGAGGGGCTCTGGTGCGTTCCACGTGAGATCCCGGAGCCCCTCGTCATGCACCGAGGAAAGGGCCACTGGGAGGTTTTAGTGGGTAAGATCCCCACATAACCGCCGCCTTCCCCCCAGAAGGCGGGGTATCTTTGTGAAGATTTCCTCCCCGTCAACAAAAAAAAAAAAAGGACGAGTCCTGTGTCTCAAGTAATCAACCCTCCACCCCATTACATATTCAAAAGTAGTGTACATAAATACTAAAGCTAATTCGTCACGGTAAAGTATTAATTTAAAGAGGAATATTTGATAGATTTGTAGTGTGTGTATCTGATCGTGTGTGTGTGTGTGTGTGTGTATGAGTATGTAGATTACTTATCGTAAGATTTTCTTGAATGATTAGTTAGTTATTAGTTCTATTAAGAGTATTTTACAATTTGTCTTTTTTTAATACTTTCTAAGCAGATGCTTGACTTTCTATTCGTCCTACTATTGAAAAAAAAGGTCCAAATAAAGAAATAGGTGGAATCAAGTGAGATTCGTGCCAAGTAACATACGATAACATTGCTCTAAACCCTTTTAAACGACGATGAAAAGAAAAAATATATTATTGCTGTCTCAACAAAAATTTAATTTTACAATATTCACCATATTTATCTAAAGCTAGGAATATTCTTATAGAAATTGTTTTCTACGAATATGCACTTTCGCATACTAAATTTTCATGAACCATTTCACCATTGAAACTTATGGGAGTTTGCTATGCTAGTACTATTTAAAATTCCATTTTTACTTAACATGTCAAATAAATATTATGTTTAATTCTAGTATGATCTGACATCCCGTCTATATAATATAACATAGTATTAATTGAATAACACCAATTTTACCGTTTTCATAGCGTTTTAATTCCGCCATTACACCTTACACAATTCTTTTCACGGCCATGCCCAATTATAGTGGCATAAGCTAAGAGACAGAATGTTTGAAATTATTAATTATTTACACTCATTCTCCAATAAATAAAAATATGTATATATGGCATATGGAAGGTGGTATCGATGGATTGGCCACATCTATCGAGTCAGCGACGGCAGATAGGGACGGAATGGAAATCCATGAAATGAAGGCCGCGCATGGGTTGGTTAACTATGGGGCGCCCTACCTCCAGATGGACCGACGATCTTATAAACACAGTAGTGGTTGGACGCAGAAAGCGGAGATTAATAACGTATTTACAATGGTAATAAATTGAATGGTTTACCATTTACTACATTTCGACGGCCGGTTTTCAGTCAGAATCTGATGACATGAAAATGAGCATATTGTGAAACATTTTTTTTTTTGTTGACGGGGAGGAAATCTTCACAAAGATACCCCGCCTTCTGGGGGGAAGGCGGCGGTTATGTGGGGATCTTACCCACTAAAACCTCCCCGGTGGCCCTTTGACGAGGGGCTCCGGGATCTCACGTGGAACGCACCGGAGCCCCTCTGCACTGTGCTCAAGGAGAGCACGTCCCGGGGGGAGGTTACTCCCTCCTCCCCTGTGCCCTCGCAGCGAAAGGCGACACGGGCCAGCCGATGTCGCCTTCTTCCCGGGTCCACTTTGGTGGACGACGCAGGCCCCCACCCTTGTCGCCCAGTGAACCCGAGGCCCCTTATAGTCGCCTTGTACGACAGGCAGGGGATACCGTAGTCTTATACTTGACTTTGAAACATATGGTACTCGATTGATTGAGTTGATGGAAGCATAGCATAAATATATTAGATATTTATTCAACGTACTTTAAGGTATAACCTAAAAAAGTTTAACAAATATATCGAACGGTTTGAAAGATTTAATTTCCCAAATGAACTATGACTTAACTCGAGAAGCTTTGCCGTTCGTTAAACATGTTTCATGTTCCTACACTTTCAAAGAAAATGTTATACAATTTGTCGTTAGTAAAACTATTACCTAACATATAAAGAATCCTAAATAAATAACTCATACGAGTACGTTACGCTGTATGAATCCTTTCAATTTTCCTTTGAAGAAATATTTGACGTTCGTTTCATAAATGAATGCTACAAGAATAATTGGCTTTACCGGCTGACGTAAATTGCGCGAAATAATACGTAGCGTGAGTTTAGTTTATTTTAGTGTTTAATCGTCGTTAGTTCACTACTTTTTATAGTTATTTATTAATTGGATGATGATGATGAATGTTTTAATGGCTTGGTAACAAGACCTTTAAGCCAAGTTTTTTAAAACAAATACACTTATTTCTTACGTCTAAGATGAAAATGAAAATCTTTATTAATTGGTAATAATGTTACGTATATACGTTTTTTTTAAGAAAAAATGTCAAACTAAAAATAAAGGGTCGGTTAAGGAAGTTTGAAAATCTCGAAAGCTAGACAATTAAAAATCATGAAAATAAAATATTTTTATTAATTTATTTATATTTCTATAAATTTCTAAATTTTAGCACTTAGTGTAACAGTAGTGGCAACACTAAGTGCTAAAATTTAATGAAAAATACTGTATTATCCAAGTGTATTCCTTTTTGTATTCCTTTTAATTTTAAGTTTATATTTTTAATGAAATAAAAAGAAATAATGTTTATTAAAGTGAACAACTTTCTCAGTGTATAATTTATAATTACATAAATTTTAAAAACAGTAGTACAGTTTGTTGGCAACAAATCCAAAAGAAATTAATAAAAATATTTTTTATTATTTTAAGGATATTTAATTGTCTATCATGCACAATTTATTTCAGTTAGCTAGCGTCTTCATCTTCCGAGATAATCAAACTTTCTTAACCGACCCTTTATTTTTGCTCACGAGTATATTAGCTGAAATAAATACAACATCTGTTACCATACTTCAATAGATGTCGAGTTCTCAAGTAAATTAAATTTTGAAAATAAAACTAGTTTGGTGAAACGAGCAACTGGACTTCTTTAGTATAATTTGCAAGTAATTTAAATCACATTCCATGATTTATTTGGTTTGATATTAGTTTAAATGTCTAAAACCCGCCCGCTCCGATTTGCTCCCTTATGCATATTCATGGCAATTTTGTGTCGGTTGTCATAACCATTCTGAAACTGCCTTACTATTTGCATAACATTCTGAATGTTTTCAAATTGCCCTTTGTAATATAAGGATAATAAAGAAAAAAATATATATTTAAAATGAAAATAAAGTTGTAGCAATCATTAAAATGAATAAATAAAATCTTAAATAATAATAATAAACTTTGTTTCGTTCAAAAATATAATTTATTTATTTAATTAATCATCAAAATCGGTTCAACCAGTCGAAAGTTATTAGGTAACAAACATAAAAAAAAAACATTCAGACGAAGTGAGAACCTCCTCTTTTTGAAGTCGATTGAAAATGTTAACTTAATGATACAATAAGATTATTTCAAAAACAGTTTCAAATATTGGGGTCTCGCATTAATTTTATAAAGCGGGACAGCTGTTTTTATTTCGGAATTCTAATAAGAAAATGGTAAGGTACAAACAAAAAGGAATCGTAATTGGCATGCCAAAGTTTCTGATTAAAATAAAAAAACCCTTCGCCTTCTAGACCCTTTAACTAACTCAACGGCTATTAATCTATATAAATAAAAGAGAATGTGTGTGTGCTTGATCCGTATAGGCTGAGAAACGGATAGAGCGATTACAATGAAACTTTTAGGGAATCTTTAGATTGACCTGACGAGTAATCTTGTAAAATTTGGTGACGATCAGAGCACTTCTCATTTTGAACTGTCAAATACAAGTTTTATTTACTATGATGATATTTTTACATATGTATATATTATATATATATATATTATTTTATAACCCAAATTTGTATTGACACATATGTGTATATTTATGTCATTATGAACCATATTGAGGTACAATGGAATATATTGAAGTAAAATGAAGTATAATAAATTCCTGAATGATAAGAATGATATTGAATTTGCTGATGTGTAGGTAATGATCCTGACGTGACCCGCTCGAGAAGAGACTAGAAGAGAATGAATACGGGGAGAAATTATGTAAATTTATTGTTTAAAGAAAATAAAGCAAAATCTAGCCCGTCGAAGCGGGCTGGGTACGCTAGTAATATATAAAAAACAACTTCTAAATTTTTTTTACGCGAGAATGGACAAGTAAGAATTCAACCCACTCGATATTAAAATATCCCCGCCGTCCACAATTGCCTGGCAGTGGAATTATAGGTGCTAAGCCAGCAGAAGTACGCCTTATTTCTTACTTTGCCAGCAGTACTAAGAAAATAAAATTAGTGCCGTATAACCGATAGTCGATGCCGACTTCAAATCCAATGGATTATACATTGAACTCTGTTACGCGGGGACTTTCGCTTATTATCGAAATATGATGGTTATAAAACGAAGTTTCGGTCCCTATATCCTCCGTCTTACTTCGATCGCCATAAGCCTAATCTTAGGAGTTCCCTGGTATATCTTCGGAACCCAATATCCTAAGCTAATAATATTGATTTGGGACCTAATTAGAAAAAACCCTTTCAACCAAAATTTTTTAATGGTTTATAAATGACGGGTATATTAGTGTACAAACATTTTAAAAAATATAGACCAATTGATAAACTCCTGCTTTCTTGGAAGGCGGTTAAAAATTAAATTAATATTCTAGTAAAAAATGTATTAAGACAAGGAATAATGTTAATAAAAATGATGTTTCAATGAGAAAAACACAGTTCCGTCTACGAAATTGAAATGAACACTGACAGTTAATACTAAAAGTATAAAGATATCATGGACTTCCACCTATTACGATCTTGAAATAATTCTCGGTTACGCGTACTTACTTTTTCATTACGTCTCTAAGAAATCAAACCTCCTCGTAGGACAACCTCTATGGATTTCAAAATATGTTTGTGTATACTTTTTGGTAAAAACTTCTCATATTTTCATAAATATAGACAAAATTCTAGTAGTAGTTAAACTTCTTTGTTTTGAAATCTGGTAAAATTATTTATAGAGTATTTTATTGTTAATGCCAATTCTTTACTATGTAATTTAAGAGGGCGTGGCGCGCGCGTTCCACTTTACGATCAAGAACAATGAAGACGTAGCGTCGGCCTTTAAAACTACCAAAATTCTCCTATTCAAGACATGGCCGTATGGACTAAAGTCTTTTGCCTTTCCCATTAGGGATAAATTAATATCATTATCATCATCTATGTAATTTGACATTTATATCATGTTATTTTTAATTGTAATTTTATGTGAGTTATGTATATTTTAAATATAGCTTATTCGTTTTATATTCCGCCGATGATAATAATAATCATAGTTTTAACGCGATGGAACATTTTTTTAACATAATCCTTAATTTAGTGAAATTAACATTGAACATTTTAAATGGAACTATTCGAGGCGTATTTTACGCGGTGTATGAAGTCGTTTCCAGAGGTGTTCTCCTGCTTATAACTGGATTAGTTTTAAGTTATCTTTGTCTAAGGTAGGTTTAAAAGTAACACAAAATAACCCATCTCCCACGGGTTCTATAAAAATTACTATATATCAGAAAATAGTCATAATTATTTCTCACTTTAGTGAGACGAGGTCTCCTGCATAATCACCATAGTATCTTAGGAGAGATGAAGCCCCAATAGTCTGCGACACGTAAAATTGTTGGTTCAAATGCACAATTCGACTATTGACGTGGACCTTCTAGCACAAGCTTAAGTTTAGTTGGAATGGTTAACAAGAATAAATGTAAAAAGAAAATAATGTTAGCATTCTTTAAAAAATGAAAGAAAACACGAGATAGCCGAGTGTTTAAGCGTTCCAATTTATATACTTAGGGTGGGGATTTCGAATTTCAACCAGCTTTAAGCGACTACTCCTCCTCCTTGTGTCGTCTTCCTCATTGCTGAGGGTTGTTAAAGTAAAAAACTTAAAGTTACAGCCTTTATACATGCCGGCTGCGTGGCACAGGCAAAACTCTCTGCAAAGAGTGTATAAGGGCATAGTCTGCCACGCGGCCCTATTGCAGATTGGCAGACTTTACATGTCTAAGAAAAAAATTCTAGGACATGTACGTTTCCTTACGATGTTTTCCTTCACCGCCGAGCGCGTGGCAAATCAGCACATAAAATTGCAACAATTTATTAATACCTGGGATTGCTAGCGTACTATACAACTTAGGGCGACAGCCACGAGACTGAGCTACCACGGCTCAGGGTAGTGACCTCCACGAATTATGTTGCGCAAGATCGCTTTCCTCTTGTTGCGGTCTTCGGCCTGTATTGCATGGACTTTCGAATTGGTGTTATCGCTGATCAGGTCTATTCAACGAATAGGGCTTCTCTTTTTTGGTCGTGTTCCCTGTATTTTGATCAGATGTATCATCGTTAACCAAGAGTGCCAAACCGATCGGTTGTTTAATAGGAAGAATGAAGAAATAAACTTGAAGACATTAATTCCGTATTCACGCAGTCAGTAAGGAAGGTGGAGGCCTAACGTTCTTGTGAATATTCCTTATTAAAGTAAATTAGTTTACAAATATCTGTTTGAAAAATATTAATTAACTTAAGAAAACTATAAATATAGTTAGGTTACCTTCAACGACAGCGCTTTTTGTCACGGGCTGTGTAAATTCAAAGTTCGCAAGTTTCGTTAAAATAAAATTTACAGTTCGCTGTGTGACCAAATGACGAAACTTGTGAGCGTAAACAAGAAGTTTTGGGTTAAGATTAAAACTGGAACTTTGAGCTCTAGTTTATTGATCCTTACACTTTAATAAAAAGGAGAAAATTAAATCGAAAAAACTTTCTTTTGAAATTGGACTAATTACTTGCCTCCGCCAGTATGAGAAAGTAAATCCATAAATACGTTTAAAGTGAAATGAAATCAGTAAGATTTTAAAGACAAACAAAGTAAATGTCGTGGCTTATAATTTCCAATACATTTAATATATAATTATATTTTCGTTTCTCTTTATTCATTTATTAAAATGTTTTAAATCTAGTTATCCATATTATTTTTATAATTTGGATAACTAGATCCTGCTGTATGGTAGTGAGACGTGGCCAGCCCTCGGAAGACATGTCCAGCAGCTGCACGTTGCAGAGATGAAGATGCTGCGCTAGATGTGTGGCGTTACGCGATTAGATCGTATAAGTAACGAACACATCCGGGGCAGCCTTGAGTTCGGGACGTAGCAGACAAACTGCAGGAAAGTCGTCTCCGATGGTATGGCCACATATACCGCAGGCCGTCTGACTATGTCGGAAATAGATACCTAGCCCTCAACGTACAAGGCCCAAGACCCCGTGGCAGGCCCAAGAAACGCTGGCTGGATGTTGTTAAAGCGGACATGTTAATGAACCACCTAACAAACAAGGATGCCGAAGACCGGGCAAAGTGGAGGAGATTAAGTAGGAAAGCGGACCCTGGCTGTAGGCCGGGAAAATGCTAGGCAGAAGAAGGATAACTAGATTTCTAGACTCTCATGTATTTTTAACTTAAGGGGCGGAAGTACTGGTCGCTTTTCACTAATCTTATTGAGTGACTTAGTACGTGAGATTATGTATGTGACTTTTAGGTACTTAGGTACTAAGGTCTTAAGTACCTAAAATACACTTTAAAAAATCATATGTTTAAAAAACAGCAATGAAACGCACCAACAAAGCGGATAGAATTCTTTATGTCGCGGTAACAGCGCCAGGCCTCCGTGCCCTGGCGTTCATTGACCCGAGCACCAGCTGTTTTTGACTTTGTATTTCAATGCTGTTTTTAGTAAAGTAATGTATTTTTTATGAAACTATCGTTTCATTTAGCTATACTAACATGATTGAGCCTAAATAATGTTAAAAAAACTTTTTAAAAAGATGATAATTTTTTAATCGGCATCCATTTTTTTCCGTCTCATCATCAAAGTTGTCATTAGTCCTATTGTCTGTCTTCGATTTTAGAAGCGGTTTCCTAATAACCTGTATATATAGAAGATTTATAATGAAATCGTAACTTATGTTTTTAATTCGTGTTTGTTATCTTGTTTCGAATTTGCGTGAATGCCAATACAAGAAATGTCTGTCTAAACACGTGGCATACTAACCGTAAAGGTGTACCTAATGCCTACGTGTCACAAAATCCTTAAATTATAATGAAACGGAAAATATAATGCAAGTTAATACCTAAATATTTATCAGTTTCGGCATATTTTTGTATGTAAAAATAACCAACACATACACACACAAAGGACACGTAACAATTATATATCTATATTCCTTGTTTTATATATATATATATATATATACATTTATTTATTTATAAATATTTATGTACCTTCTCCTTCTCTCCAATAGTTTTAAAAGTTTTCTGCACATCCGTGGGGTTTAGGCCTACACACAGGTTTGTTCCTAGTTTGGACACCAGTCCCCTGCCCATAGTTGTTATTTAAGTAAGTTGATATAGAAATTATTGTGTGACAATAAAAGTCTTTGTTTGTTTGTTTGTGTATCCGTGCTCTATGAGAAAATGGGATAAAGATGCGTTGTAACTTCTGAATATCAAAAAATTAAACGTCAATAGCCTAATGATTTAGGTTACGCTTTCCGAATCGTAAGGTCGTAAATTCGAATCCACCATTCAACTATTGACGTGAACCATTTCCTAGTACAAGCTTAAGCATAGAATGTTAGTTATGTTTGTAAAATATTCGCATTCGTTTTTTTTTAACGGAGCGTTATTCGCGTAAATATACAAATTCAATAATCTCATCAATGTTGCAGGTACACGAGCGATGTAACGGAAGGTGACATAAATGCTTTGTCTTTACAAAATCTGACTGTAGCCGGACTCTGTGTAATCATTATGTATAGTGCTTATAAAAATATAGTTTGAGATTTTCATCTAAATTAATACACAAGTTATAAAATTACCATCTTGTTGTATTTCCATCGAATACTTTAAAAATTAGACGACCTATTTTTTAATTTTTTATGCAAAAATACATCATCAAAATAAAAGAATTTATGTCATATTTTTATTAGGCCTTGAAAATGGCCCAATTTCATTGTGATAACTTGTACAGAAATCAATGTTCATAATACAGGGCTAAATCTCCAGAGCTGTCTACGTCGTCTTTAATTAAGTTTTAAATATAGCGATGACCTTCATTCCTATTATTAAGCTGTTTCATTAGATCTTTTTGTTAGACGTCTAACGATGGTTGGTTGGAGGGTAATACGAAGTAATATTTTAAATTATATGTTTAGACCTCGAGCTATCATAAAAAATATTTAAACCCGTCACATCTTATAGTAGTCGTACCTAATCTTCACATTGCCATAATACATGAACAACTCATTCTAACCAGCTAATTCAGAGGCTGTGTTCCGAGTCACTCGACAGTTTGATAACTGTTTAATATGCACAAATTGATGTTTAATAATATAACTAAACACACATAAATAAACAATCTTTTTTGACTTGGGAGAAGCATTTAAAAAAGTGTAGCACAAAGAAATATATACGCTCTATAAGCTTAGACAACTAAATTAGAATGCTTTGTATTCAAAATAAATATCGCCGAGAGAAAAGAAAACTGTGGTTCAATTTTTTTTATTTTTTTTTATGCGTGTAAACTAGCGCTTGACCATGATCCCACCTGGTGTTAAGTGGTGATATAGTCGAAAGATGGTACGCGCTAGTTTAGCAAGTGCCTATTCACTCTACTCTTGAAGACTCCCACTTCGTACTTGGAAGGAAAGACTGATGCCGGCAACTTATTCCACTCCTTTGCTGTACGCACGATGAACGATGACTCAATTCGCTTCGTTCGGACGCGCGGAACATCGACTATAAAAGGGTGGAGACTCGCCGTTTTTTTATAATAAAAAGAATTTATTTAATTTTATTTTGTACAAATGCGAGATCCTCCCGACAAAAGCATATATATCCGAGTGTTTCATTGTTGAATTGTAACCTAAATAAAAAACTTTTTTTTTCAATGACCGTAGTTTTAGTATTATTATTACTTGAAACATTTTTCAAATTAAAGTTACACATTGGCATATATAATATGTTCCACTGATAGGCACAGGCTTTCTCAGTAAAGAGACTATAAAGGCATAATGCGCATTTGCAGACTTCTTAGAAAAAGCAAGCCATGGTAGCTGTGCCCGGGAAGTCGCCTCAACTTGCACAGTACGTTAAAAACCCAAGTTCGATCCTTAGTGCTGACACCAATGAATTTGTTTGTTGCAATTTTAAGTGTTTTACCACGCGCTTGGTTGTGAAGGAAAAAAATGGTAAAGAAATCTTTAAACGTCAATAGCATAATGGTTTAGGGTACGGTTTGCGAAACGTAAGATCGGGTTCTAATCGGAATCCCTTATTTGGAATGGTTAAAACAGAATGTTAGTAATATTTATGGAAAAAAAAAGAAATTTTGCTAGCGTTCTTTAAAACAAAAAAATCTACATTAGTTTTCCACATGTGAAGTCTGAAATGAATTGTCTAAAATGCCACCTAATATTAATTATACTACAAACTTTATACTACACTCTAATATAGAATAAACATAAAGTTAATCCTTCTTTTTTTATTTTACGAACCTACACATAGCAAGAGAAGCGGACTGTTTCCCGCTTAGCCTAAACTTCTATAAAACATAGTAACTCCTGTGAAGGGTAACCTCGGTTTGGGCGGTTGCTTATTGCACGTAAGCATTAAAATTCGATGGCCAAAGCACTTATCTTTAAGTTTCCTGATGGATTTACTTCTACCCCAAATGAACTGTACACATGTTCTATTTTCATTTTAAATTTGCCCTGGGGATCACCCTTGGTAAATCCGTCCATAAAATCTGTAGTAATGGCAGCGGTTGTGAAGATATGATAATAGAATGCAGACATTTTATAGTTTGATAGTAAAATCTCACGCCATACTAAACAGAATACAGTTCTATTCTTAATTTCTCAAAATAATAAATTTCACAAATAATTACAATTATCTTTACTATTATAGGCGACAGACATCTTAAAGCATTTATATTTGTTGACAGTGATGTGTTCTCGTTAAAGTGTTCCAAATAAAAAGGACCCATTTTATTGTGTGCTAATAAAATGGCATGCCATAGTTAACAGACGAAAGAATAAATTCGACAAAATAATTTCAATTTTAAAAGCAATCATAAGTGTTTCTTTTTTGATCTGGTCGCGAGTTTCTCATCTATTTGTACTCGTACTATATAAATAATGCAAAACAAACATTTGCTAAAAATTTGTGCCCGATGTATGGCAACGCGCTTGGGACATATGCGACCTAAGTCGCTTGGTGAAAAGAAGACATTGAAACTGTTTCTGTCTTCCCCTCTAGGGTTCAATTATGAACCGTCAATAGCCTAATGGCTTAGGGGGAATTGTAAGGTCGTGGGTTGAAATCCACCATTCGACTATTGCCGTGAACCATGTCAACAAGATTGTTAGTAATAATTCTGAAAAAAAAAGAAATATTGCTAGCTTTCCTTTTTTTTTAAAAAAAATACGTATTTTTGAGTTGGGTCTGGTAAAAACTTTAATGCAGAAGAGATGCAGTTATTGTTCCAAAGCATGCTGCACTTTGAAGGACTAGAAACTGTGATGAAAGTAAAGTGTAACTTTACAGAGGACGCTTTGACTAGAATTGAATAAATATGCTTTGGCCGTTTGGACATGTAGAATTAGAATGACAAAATATTCAGATCAACGTTCATTTTTGTACAGTGTTATAGAATATTCAACACTTTACTATAAGTCAGGATGGCCGAGCGGTCTAAGGCGCTGCGTTCAGGTCGCAGTCCACCTCTGTGGGCGTGGGTTCGAATCCCACTTCTGACAAATTTATTTTTTATGAATAATATATTTTTTTAACTTATAAAATAAACTTTATTTGAGATTAATTCGTTAGACGCATATCTTAAATGTATATACAAAATAAGTAATATCTAAATCAGTGATTCTCAACCTTTTTTTTTGTTGCGGCACATATTTAACGATTTCAAAATTTGGAGGCACACTTTTGAAATTTGGGGGCATAAAAAAGTGCCGCGGCACAGTGGTTGAGAATCACTGATCTAAGTATTCATCGGTTTGGGTGTTCCGGTCTCCGTCGTTATCGTTCCCTTGTCGAGATTATTTCGTCAGTAGTAAGGAACTAAGTTTAGGAATATTGAATACACCATAATTGAACCCTTTTCAATCCTAAATTTCAATTTATCAAGATTAGCTTAGAAAAACTCTGTCGACTTATTGTGTGAATAGAATTACAATTAATCAAGTAGTTATAGATTCTTAGAAATATATTTATGAGAGAAATCCAATTTTTAAGGTCTAGATAGAGAGATTAGAATTTTTGTACTTATTTATTTATTAAAAGGTGCGTGTCTGTCTGTTCTACAACACAAAAAAACATATAAAGAGATTTTTAGACATTTCATATTTATATTTCTTAAACTGATTGTAAATAAAATTATTTACTTCACAGTTTTTATCAGGTTTTTCTCTACTGTTTTAGAAAAATCATTGTATCACACGATTTATGAATTTGAGCAACTTCATTCCATATCACTAAAGTTCCTTCATTATTTCATAGCCCAAACGGTAGTGGCGGCTTAAAGCCTAAGAGACACACATTAATCAACTAAGAACAACACAAAGATAATTCTCTAATAAATCGTAACCTATAGAAATATAGATAAATCCTTTATTTCCCAAATATATTCATATAAACAAAGTCGAAAATGCTATTTAGTGTTTTTTTTCAGCTAAAATTTGGTAGTTAAGAGCAGGCTAAATCTAGTGTCGGTAAAATAAATTTGAAATACAAATATAGTGTAAATAAACTATAATATATATATATATATATGTATATATATATATAAATATAAATATATATGTATATATATACCAGTTCATCATTATCACTGTACACGCGATTTACAGATATTATTCAACGAAGCCTTAATTTAAATAAATTTTTGTTAGTCGATCACTAAATGTATGACATCAAATCTACTCTTTTTTTTTAATAATTAAGAACTTTAGCATTGATTCTAATTAAAAGATCAGATTAACAGAGAATAGTTACTGAACAAAAAAAATACATCTCTGTCAACTGATAATGATGTAATCCCCTATTCTTCGGCAACAACTGACATCAAAGCGCCATAAGCTTTCGCTTCAATCCTTTTGTTGTTGGAAATGCGCAGATTTGGACAAAGCATTTGCTTTGTCTCTGATTTCGTGTACAGCAAAGGGATGGAGTAATTTGTTAACGTCAGTTTCAATATCGTCAAGAGATCATTGAATTCAATAATTTAATGCGTTTTTTATCCAATTGTAACATTTCATGCAATTATTGGTTGAATATGAATATTTTTTAAGTCATAAGAGAACAAGGTAATCATGAAATATGTCATGATGGTAAAGAAGTTGCATATGTGTTGCTAGCTTTGGTGAAAAGAATAGAAAAAGCTTAAAGCTTCCTGAAGTAGCAGGAAGTAACGCAGGATTATAGTAATCTTTACTTCAGTCGGCACTCTGTGACATTACATAGTGACATTTGAAAGATAGAACAATTTAATCCTAACATATATCATTTTTTTTTGATGGGGGAAATCTTCAAGAAGATACCCCGCCTTCCCCATAGTAGGGGAATTATGTGGCATTCTAACCCTCCTAAAACATCCCCGGTGGCCTTTCCTCGGTGAGGGTCTCCGGGATCTCCAGTGGGACGCACCCCTCTGCACTGTGCTCTCTGAGAGCGCGTTCTAGGGGGGCAGGCTAATCCCTCCCCTGGCAGTGAAAGGCGACACGACAAAGGCCCCAACCCTTGTCGCCCAGTCAATCCGAGGCCCCGTTTAGTCGCCTTCTACGACAGGCAGACCGTAGCCTTATACTACGAGCCCTGAACTACAGGGCTGAATCCTAATATATATCTAACTAAACATAACAATATTATTACCTGCATTGGAGGAAATAATATTGTAATTTTTATTTCCTTTCTTTGATTATTATGTTGTTTTAATGCACTACACACTCTTCGTTAACACTGAATTATACATAATGTAAATCTATAAGAGCTCACATTTTATTATATAGTTAATTCATCAGCTGTAGGTTTTGTAAAAATAATTAACAAAAATAAATGAAAAAATGATTTTTATGAAATAGCAAAACCCATTCTGTGAATCATAAATGATCAATAGGGATTCGCTGCATATCCAAATTTATTTGAGCACAATCAAAGCATCTGGCAATGTCAATCAAATATCTTATTTTCCGTCAAATAGCAACCGACCGAGTCGTGGTTCGGCCCTATCGGGTACCCTCGGATCGGAATGCTTACGCGTAACGTAGTAACCGTCCAAGCCGAGGTTACCCCTCACCGGGGGGACCCTTGTGTCGAGTTACTAGCAATAGAGGTTCAGGCTAAGCGACCTAAGAGCTGTGCAGGTGGCACTGAATCCGGTGAAGCAGTCAAGGCCAGCGTCTCTGGCCAATCTGTTTAGTCCGTCATAAATAAAAAAACAAATATGTTACAAAATTTGATGTTAGCGTCATTTATCATTTTGATGTATTAATAAATCAAATCTACAAATTACCATTGTGTACAATTTCGAAAACTAATAACGTCGATAAAAGTACAAAATATTACAGACAATTGGCAAAGTTTATCCCATAAATCTGTGATGTTGATAAAAAACGGACTTCCGACTATAATTCAGATCCATTTTTTCAAACCCTTTATCAGGGCTTTAATGATCAAAGGAATTAGGGAACTCGTAGATAATAGAAACAGATAATTTATTTAAAAAAAAAACGATTTTAATTGAGTAAACATTTGGAACAGTGATGGCAAAGAGTTCGGCCTTAAATAAAAAAAATATTATTAATATTATATTATGGAATTTTATAAATATTTTTGGATTTACTCAAATTTGTATAATATATCATATCTATAATTAGTTTACTTAAACTGTGACTTAAACTATATATTATATTAAATATAGAAACATAATAGAAACAGATAACAAACAGATAATTTATTTAAAAAAAAAACGATTATAATTGAGTAAATATTTGGAACAGTGATGGCAAAGAGTTCGGCCTTACGATGACATAGGAGAGCTTCCAATTCCTATGCTTTAGTTTTAAATTTCTTCCGTGCAAAAATTCACTTTCTAAAAAGCTTAACGTAAGGTAAGGTTTGATAAAAATAAATGAAATCTTAGAGATTGCCATCTCTATTTTATTTAAAAAAAAAAAGAATGCGACCAATATTCATTTTTTTCAAATATTATTAACATATTTATAACATTAATTCTAACTTAAGCTTATGGTAGGAGATGGTTAAGATAGCGCCTTGACATGGTATCTGCCATCGGTGGTGTAAACCTGTCGCTTCCGAGCCTCGCTCTTGCGATGGTCTCGAGCGACAGGTCTTGAACGGCAGTCGCCTCCTTCTGTGAGACGGTCATGTCCCAGAAGGAGGCTGACGAGCGGGTCAGGAGGGGAGCACAGAGGCTCTCCCCTTCCGCAGGCGACGTATCGGGGTGCGCAGGAGGCGTTACGAACGCTTCCTCTTGCCGCCCCGTAATCGAAGCGGGGCCAGGATGGGTACCTGACCCCAGCACGCTTCGGCATCGTCGGGACTTCTCTGAGTGCCGGAGAAGTCCCCTTTGAGGATGAAGTCCGGTCTTTGCCGGGACCGACCGGTCGTTGGGGTGTCCTGTCGCTGACAGATCCGGGGCACCCGCTCATAACGGCTGATGGCATTCGCGGAAGGTTTAGTGGGTAGGGGCTGCCCAGGCCCAGTCCCACACATCCCTTCGGGCCCACCCAGGGTACCGGAGGATGGTCTATAAAAGACCGCGTGAACAAAAAAGGGGATGGTTAAGATTTAATGGTTTGAGGTTCGAATCTAGTAATAGCCAACCATTAGTATATCAATTTCCTTCTCTTCTACCTTACTGGAGTTAAGACTATAATTATATTTTTTAATTATATATGGATTATGTTAATTCCTTTTTGCTTAAATTAAGAAAATAGCAGAGTCGGTAGCGAACGGCTAGGCGAACATAAAAAAAAACAGATAAAGCCTATCTCATCAAATGAATCTGCGGTCTCTGAATAAATCCTTTACATCCAAGATGAAAGAATCGTTGAGAAACTCAACGCAAAGTCGAGGATAATGTTTAATCGTGCGTAGACAGACAATATTGTTAAACAAAAGTTCCGCGCCAACTTAAGGTTACAAGGGATTGATTGCCCTAACCGTCAAGACGTAATTTGAACGTAATTATAACAAATAAATACCATTAATATTATATTATGGAATTTTATAAATATTTTTGGATCTACTCAAATTTGTATAATTTATCATTTCTATTATTAATTTACATAAATTGTGACTTAAACTATATATTATATTAAATATAATTTACATATACTATACACACAATAAGATAAATAAATAAAGCCAATAAGACGAATTTCTCTAAGCATGAAAGACCAATTAGGAATTGAAGAGAAATCGAGTGACGATATGCGCTGTATCGTAGAGAACACTTTCCCGAAGTCCCAATAGCTTCAGATGACATGAAAGGATTGTGAGTGAGTGATTACCCCGCTAATATTAATACTATTAATATTATTATTATTTTATTTTTTCTTACATTAATAGAGGTTCAGGCTAAGCGACCTAAGAGCTATGCCACCTCTCAATCCGTTGAAACAGTAAAGGTCAGGTTCTCTGGTCAACTGTGTTCGTCTAAAAAAAATTACGTTTTTGCAATATTTATATAAAAAGTAAAATACACAAAAATAAGCAACGTAACATGGCCCAAGCAAAACCGGTGGTTAGGGCGACACAGAGAGAAACCTCCTGACGATGCGTGCCGTGTCCAGGAGTACTGCCTTCTGTATCTGATCCTTGACCCAGCCATCTTGTGAAAGTCTCTTAAGATGTTGATCGAGACTTTTTGAGACCGTTTGCAGAAATGACTATCGAGACAGTGATCGTCGAATCCACATCCCACTTGGTGGTGGTCACCTCGTGAGCGAAGTCGAGGTACTTAGTGATTTTTTCCCTTTCGATCTTCACGAGGTTCTCGTCATGTGGGATGGTAATATCGACGAGCATCGCCTGTCGCGTTGATCGATTTGTCAGCACAATATCAGGTTTATTGGCAACAATAGTCCTGTCTGTGATGACAGATCGATCCCAATAGAGCGTTGCAAGACCATTTTCGAGAACTGGCGCCGGTGTGTTCTTATAGTACGGCACCTCGGACGCCACAAGACCATATCGAAGAACAATTTGCTGGTGAAAAATTGTGGCTACGAGTTTAATTAACAATATTATTATTTATTTTTAATTCTGAGGTTGGGTTCTTTGAAATATTAATTTAATAATTAAAATACATAGGGTGTTACCGGCAGCATAATATTATTATCATTTCTCAAGGTCCTTAACAACAATTGAGCTAAATAGGAAATTGAAGACAATAAATATCGAGCCTAAACTTGTTAGGTGTAAGGAAATTTCGTAGCACCTGTCAAAACAAGATCCGACTAATCGATTCCCGTTCCAAAGGCGAATCAAGTTTGTTTTGGACAAGATCCCATTTCAAACGAAGTATTTGGATCTGTCGGGACTTTTACATGAACGCTTTCAATTTGCCTTATACTAATAAAACTTCTGTAAATCAATCATTTATCAAGAAGAAAATTACTGCTAGAAAATCTGATTAAAACTTCTAATCGAATTATATAGTTCCTAACCACGCTATCTATTACAAAACCACGTATAAATCTTTGATCATGATCTACGATTTTGAAATAAGCATAAAAATAATAATTTGTACGGAATATTACTATATGGTAATTAAACAACAAACTTTTTATAAACTTATGGTAACACCTTTAAATAACGTTCACGAAATCGGATTTAATGCCTTGGTACCACTGTAATGTGGTCTGCACTCGTAAAGAGATTACTCTGTATTTTCTAACTCCCGATTTTCTTTAACTGTGTATAAATAATAATATAACATTTTTAATGTGCTTAATAAATTGTCTTTCAACATATTGGCTCATTTTTATAAACACAATTGGCTCTATGTATTGCGTTGTCCCAACCTATCACATATAAGGCCTAATAAGCTTGTTGAAGTGAACAGTGAATGTACTGGTACATTGGTCAATGTTCACAATGTAAACCGCACAAAGCTTAAAATGGTGTGAGAGTTTATTTTTTCATTTAACTTATATTGTTGAACACGATGAATAAAAATCTAGAAATATAACTTGACAAAATAAATTTGTCAGAAGTGGGATTCGAACCCACGCCCACAGAGGTGGACTGCGACCTGAACGCAGCGCCTTAGACCGCTCGGCCATCCTGACTTACTAAACAGCGATAAATCAAGTGTACAAATATAATATTTCTGTTTTATTCGTATATATGAGTCTGTCATGTTTCACCGGAACTTATTAAGACAGCGTTGTTTAGCCTGTATCTCCACACCTGATCACAATCACAATGGCTTCTGTTCTTGTATGAATATTGCGGCATGATGAGAATTAAGAAAGTAACGCAACTAACGGTTGAGCGGTTAGCTCAAGCTGAGGCCCTTTATCGTGGGTACTTTCACTGAGTTGCTCACAATAGAGGTTCTCTGGCCAGTCAGCGTCGGTTCATCGTAAAATCAAAGAAGTACAGTGACGGGTGTATTGTACTACATTTCGCTAGATAATTTTATGTCAGTTTTTACTTCTTAAACAGAAAGAATAGTCACTTAATACGATACTCGTATCATAACATGCATCGTGTTTTGTAAAAGGATTCGAGTGTGTTTTTGATTAAATCATGGAAAACAGATTTAGCTTTCGCTGTCTGTTTTTCACCAAGTTTATTAGTGCCATACCATATGTGATTTTTTTGCACTTAACAGAAAAATGCTATTCATTTCTACAATCCGACTGAATACGATTTGAACACGCAATCATCACATCTTAAGACGAACCGCTTATTAGTCGTCTGAAACAAATTACATTTTCAAAAAATAACATTTTTCTTTGAATATCTACCAGACGATTCCATATGCCTCACATCTTTTTACGGAATCGGATCTGGGTAATGGCATTTTTAAGCGCCTACTCAATTTTTTCTGCAACATAGTATGTATGTTTTTTGCTCCTAAGGTATTTGGTTTTATATACGTCTTGTTGTCGTATGCATATTACTGACCCATCTCTATCAGATATCTAATAATATCTGTGTAAAGCAGATAACGATTATATCTTTGTTTACCCTTAAGCTAACATACGTGCTAGAGAATGCGCGTAACGATAGTATGTACGTATTATACAAGACGACTTAAGGGTGCACATAATCTATCTAAATTATAGTTACGCTAAAATTACTTGCTAGTAAAAGAAAGCACTTATTCATCGTTTGATGTTCGTGATTCGTCTTTTTCTATTTTCTACCGACTTCAAGAAAGAGGATTATCAATTCGTCGGTATTTATTTAAATATTTGTACACTTAAAGCGTCGTTAGTTCTGGACTGTATTATTTATATGGCTTTTTGTTTCTGAAGATATACCAGGAAACTCCTAATAATCGCATAGAAGAAAGATTATTGATTGATATGTTGGTAGTTTTATCACAAATCAAGACTAGGCAGGACTCTATAATTACTACGAGCATGAATGTGAAAGTATAAAGAGTATATAAAGATCAGAATTGCGTAATATACCTATAACACTTCGTACATAAAAGTTCGTACATTTAAAGTTTGGCCGGAAAGTTCTATTTGCAGTCTATTGAAATACTGCCATCTATTGGAAAATAAGAAATCATAATCACAATAGTAATCGTTCTCATTATTATTCTTTCATAAAGCTTTTAAAAATTCTTTAGCATTAAATATTAACGAGGTTTTCGCATCTGTGATGAAGTCCTTTATAGCAAATGTTTTATGCAAATATACTTTTTACGGATCTGACGTTTAAAAGCTTAATTTGTAAGAGAATTTTCTGCAAACTTATTATTGTTCTGAGCTTTATTGCACGTTCAATCTACGAAAGTTATTACAAGGTGCTCGCGACCATAATAATAAACCTCTAGTTATAGTAAAAGTCATTTGTTTATGCCGTAGCAGTTAAAGTAACGATTGCATGCGAGCAGTGGTTACATAGACCCCGAGTCTTCTGCCAGTTACGTTTAATTATGAAACCGATATGTTATAGATCTAATTTATCAATTATCATTCCATCATCGCCAAATACATACGAATGAACTAAAACACTGCTAAAACTAACTACAACATCGCGATGGCGTTTCGGAACAGGGACCCGAAGGCGATAGATCACGCCAATCAAGTAAAGGCGTTGGCGACATCTGCGAAGGCGTGTGGCGAAAGTATTGAAGTTTTAAGCAAACTCTTTAATAAACGAAGCAGTTAAAATAAAAAAAAAAACTAACAAGTATAGATCACTATGATGGCAATGAACATTCATTTTGTACACAATTGGTTAAGCAGAGTCGTAGTGTTCGAATTGGATTGTTACATCAACAGTTCTGTACTACATTGTCCTATGTTCCATAACTTACTTAGTAAAGTAATGTGATGAAAGATATAGATAAACTACTTCTTGTCAGAAATAGTTGTCCCCCAATGCACAAACATACATTGGGAAGAAGATTAAGATAGTTTAAAAAGTTAAGTTAGTTAAATAAGAAGGTTAAGAATAATCTTAATAAGCTGTCTCGCATTAGCGGATTTCTTAGGAGATAGTTTCTCCCATTTCACACAGTTTGTATACGCATGAGCTTTCTGTTTTTTTTTTAACTTTTTGTTCTTACGGAAGTCCAAATCCTACCCTGCGTTTTACACTGCCTTGTAATAGCGATAATCTCATCACCTGTTATGAAATCTCATAAACTTTTTCTTTTACTTTTTATCTTACTGAAATCCAAATCCTACCCGGCGTTTTACACTGCGTTGTAATAGTGATAATCTCATCACCTGTTATGCAATCTCATAAACTCGGTAACAAATACAGCAATTACTGATAATGATGTCAGTTTTGACGCACAAAACAACATTTAAACGTTTTTTAAGAAAAAAAATTAAAAATGTGGATGTTAATTAGAAAATGGAATTTTAATATACAAAAAATGTATTTTTGTCAGAAGTGAGATTCGAACCCACGCCCACAGAGGTGGACTGCGACCTGAACGCAGCGCCTTAGACCGCTCGGCCATCCTGACGTGTAAGAATTCCATGAAAATTAGATATCTAATCATGAAGAATAAATAATTCAGAATGAAATAATATATTTTTATACTTGTTTAAAACCGTTGTTGTTCAGTTTTCGGCTGTACAATAGCAACCCAATTTCGAGGTACTAATTAAGTTGTTTTACGCGATTTTAAATGCTGATTTACTACGTGTTCGACGTTATAGGAAAACGTCGTGAGGAAATCTTACATGTCTTAGAAAATTCATGTGCATGTGAAGTCTGCCACTCCGCACTAAGGCCGCGTGGTGGTCTATGCCCTTCTACTATCTTTACAGAGAAGCCTTGTTATCAACAGTGGGACACATATAGGTCGTTATTTCACTTTATTTTTTATTTTAATATCGCATATTTTTTTTCCAAAATCGGACTTTCTTTTCCGAGCGACGGTACGGTCTCTCTTGATTATTATTTAACCAAAGCTACACAATTTAATAAACTTATTTAAGTTAGGTCCAAGGAATAAAATGAATTGTAGATAAACATAAGCCAATATCAATGTTTCTCTTCTATGTATCTAAATATTCATCAGGATAAACGTACATTGGATGTAGACTTTCTATTTATCTCAGGGAAGGGGAAAGTCAATACATATTTATTTTGTCCCTAAGGTGGACTTAATTTTAAAGTAATAGAATCGGGAGGGATTTTGAAAGACATGTAGGTTTCCTCAAGGTATTTTCCTTCATCGTCTATTATGTACCGATCCACTTGTATTCATACGATTACTTACTTTGGTTTCATTAATTGAATAAGGATAAAATCTTTTCACATTCAACGTAAAGTGTAAACCGGAAAACGATTCTTCATACTGTGCCACCTGGACGGTTCTTTAATAGTGAGTACGCGAGAAAATAGTAAAACCACTTAAAACTGGATCGGTGATACTTATGCCATTCTACAAATAGCGTCTTTCAACGTAAATATCCTGACTGTACCAAATCCAGTTTCATTGTGTGCACTAAAATCTTTCATTGTATCAAATCTTTCGTTAAGTAAATTAGAACAACGAGGGATCGACCAATAAACCTCGATCGTCAATTTCTTACGAAACTGCTCTGAAAGTGTGTCGCGTACTTTATCGTAGTAAATCGTCACACGTTAAAAAAATCGAAATAAAAAACGTATATAAACTTTTTTATCTAACGTAATGAAATAACAAAAAATAAAAACGAAATAGCATCGTAAAAGAAGAATATCATTATAATTTTGTGAATGATAGCCAGAGACCCAATTATCAGTAACGTGGCGTTCTATTTCCCTTTCAAAGTTCAAGTCTTTCGTAGCACCCTGGCTACGACGTAGGCCTTAAGAATTGGCGGTCATGGGTTCGTAGAACATCATAGATACATGAGTGACACATTCATTGCTATAGACTTTCATACTGTCATACTAACTAAAGAAAATCGTAAATCAATTTTTAGTTTTAAAGTAAATAATTCAAATCACACGTGTGAAACCCTAAAAGACCGCGTCAGATAAAAATTTCAATTTGCTGTGTTTTTTGTTGTTCGTAGTTTTAGCTAGAAGCCTTCGAAATGTGGGTATACTAAAGAATTCTCAAAATAGCATGGACGGATAAGATACCAAACAAAAGAATATTGATAATGGTGAGCAACCACGCGGAGGTCCTTAATACCGTGAAAAAACGTAAGCTCCAGTACTTCGGTCATATAATGAGTAAACAACAAGTAAAAGTACAAATACGAACTACTCCAACTTATCATCCAAGGAAAAATCGAGGCTAAACGACCACCTGGAAGAAGTATTTTGTGGCTCAAAATCTCCAGACATGGTTCAACATGAGCACAGGATCTTTGTTCCGTGCCGCTGCATCAAAAACTAAAAGAGCCTTAATGATAGCCGACCTCCGGTAGGAGATGTCACTTCAAGAAGAAGAATGTCCTGTCCTATTATTTCCTCTACTTGAATTGATTTACAGTTCTCGATTATTAGATATTATTTTGTTTTTTCGTCCAGGCTTATTAATTGTTTTTTTTTTTTTTATAAACTACAATCGCTCATTGATTTTAAATGGGCAATCACGTCCACCATGTTTAATAACCAAAGTGATGTCAGGTACGTTAACGATTATTTTAAAGTTTTTAAGTCACACATCTGGCGAGATACGGAAGCATATCTCCATTTAACGCCGGTATTCGGTAAGATCGTATTACTTTGATAAACATAGCCGGCCTATACATACAAATGGAACCTCTGCAATAGCCTCCAATTGTTAAATATATATACATATATATACGTATATTAACATTCTTTTTAACCATTCCAAAACAAGCTTGGTCTTTCTCGAATAGGTACACTTCAAGCCCAACCGACAACTTGCAGAACCCCAAACTATTAGTATATCGACGCTACAAAAAAATAAGGACGTTGAGATAGTATCTCATATACAGGGTACAATTTATATTACATTCTAGTAAATTACCCAGCGAATGTCATCTGTTTCTAGCCTCATCGGGATTAAAGACACAAAAGTTTAGCTTAGGCGGTATTTAAATTAAATGTAGGAATTCGATGAATTCTATAGCAATCTCTGATCTCACAGAATATTTTCTCCAACTTCCTTAATCCTGTTTCGAGTAAAAAAGTTAATGAATCGTGAATAGCTGAGGGAGATGACACGACACGACAGCGGAAATTATAGTCCCAATTTCTTTTGAAGGGCGAAAATGACATTTTAATGACTTGAATTACGAGGATCGAATCGTTAACTGTAATATAGAGGTTTAGATATGTTAGAGGTTTTGTTTTTCTGGCCCATTGTCGATATTTTTTTTCAACTATTAAATTAGTATATGTTATAACATTAGCATTATTCATATCTTAATTCAGTACTGATAAGGAAAATCTCTACAAGATCCCGTGATTGGTAGTATTTTTAATTCAGTTCTATTTTTCAACCGTCTTAAAAAAAAGTAGAAGATTCTTAATTCGTTTGTTTCTTTGTAAATATATGTTACCGCGTAACTTTTGACTGGGTGAACAGATTTTGATGATTCTTTTTTTATTTCAAAGCTAATACTTCCCGTGTAGCGATGTGAAATTTGGTCCAATTCTGACAATGGGATACATGAGAAAACCTTACAAGTGTTAAATTTGCATCAAGTATGTGCGCCACAAACGGACGGAAAATACAATATCACACTAACCTATTTCGATGATAATTTTTTACTGGAAAGGATGTACTTCAAGGTTCTTTAATAGCGAATTGGTTTGCTGCAACTTTACAAGGCACAAGTACGGCCTCATATAGAATACTGTTCGCATCTCTGGGCCGGGGCTCCCCAATACCAACTTCTTCCGTTTCACCGTGTACAACGTAGAGCTGCTCGAATAGTCGACGATCAGGGTCTTTCCGATCGACTCGACCCTCTGAGTCTGCGAAGAGATGTCGGTTCTCTTTGCATCCTGTATCGCATTTACCATGGGGAGTGTTCTGAGGAATTGTTCGGAATCATCCCAGCTACCGATTTCCATTACCGCACATCTCGGCAGAATTCCAAATTCCACCGCCACCATCTTGATGGTTGGCGTTCAACGACTGTACGTTTTTCGCGTAACTTTCTCCCACGCACAGTCAACTTGTGGAATCAACTGTCGCCAGCGGTGTTTGCGAACGTTTACGATTTAGGGACCTTCAAGAAACGAGCCTATTCCTATCTCAAAGGTCGGCAACGCACCTACAGCTCCTCTGGTGCTGTGGATGTTCATGGGCGACGGTGATCACTTAAGATCAGGTGAGCCGTATGCTCGTTTGCTACTTTTCATATAAAAAACCTTTTACTAAATAGTAGTAAGACTAAATGTATTAGATTCTCTCTTACCAAGGGAATGTAATGTAATTAAGATTTTGTCTAACTATATAAAAATTACCTCTGAGTTTCGCCTCATTAACTTTATTTATATTCTGTATTATGACATTCGTGAGTGCTCCATTGAAGCCAATATTAATAAATTTATTTCGAGTTAGATTTTTTTTTAAATTCTAAATCGTAATTTTCCTACGATCATTCGTGAATACAAGACGGCGGGCGCGCGTAATAGCGTCTAACGTTTAATTAGATTTGAAGTCGGTTTTTGTTTTTGCTCGTAAATATACTTTTCTCGTATAAGTGACATCGGCACCAGCGGCGAGTAATAAATACGATTATAATGAAGTCTTTCATTACACGTCTAATACAATATCGTGAACACTTGTTGATAATTAAATGCAAAAATAATTAATTCTTATTTGTATATAAACGCAATTAGTTTCAATTTACGAGACAGTCTAGACATTATTAAAATTTAGTCCGGAGTACGTGTATCCCTATTAATTTTTTAAAATCACTCAAAATTCTCAGTAAGGATTTTTTTAATTGCTAAGGGACACTGTTTGCTATAATTTACGATGTTTCTTAAACAAACTTTGTTTACCTATAACTTGATTAATTACTTTAAACATTAATTTAAAATATTAATCTAAATATATTTAAAAGAATAAGTGTGTGGGTATGTTCCATTTAGGCAAAGCCTGGACCGCTTTCAATGAAACTTTCAGGGAATCTTCAGATTGACCTGGCGAGTAATCCTGTAAAGTTTGGTGACGATCGGGGCATTCCTCTTTTTAAACTGTCAAACTTCGTACTTTTATTTCTGACATTATCTTGAGCCCGATATGTTTTTGTATAAATGATAAGAATGATTTTGTATTTACTGATTTGTACATGGGTGTAGGTAATGATCTACACCCGCTCGAGGAGAGAATGAAGAGATGTAAGTTTATTGTTTTAATAAAATAAAGCAAAATCTAGCCCGGCGAAGAGGGCTGGGTACGCTAGTATACAAATATAATCTGGACGCAACGTTCTGTTTACGCGTTTTTCAATCGGAATAAGTAAGAATTTTATGATATTTAATTATGGTTATATATTTAATTTTTTGCATATATGCATGTTTTATGTGCAAATGCATGTATTTATGTTTTTTTCTAACAGTTTGCATATTACTTTGTCTCTATACAACCCCTTACAGCATGATGCGACGAGCTAGAGTTGAAATAGCATTAACTATCTAACATTTTTATAAACTATTACAACTTTGCTTAAGCATGTTCTAGAAGATGGTTCACGTCAACAGTCGAATTATGAATTCGAAACTACACCCCGTAGGTATAACTATCTTACGTTTCGTAGGTACCCTAAAACATTAAGCTATTGAAGTTTATTATAGATTAATATTGAGAATACTCCATTTTTGTCACAGATTGTCATCGATAGCCCGAAGGTTTTTACAACTTTATTAAGTTAAGCGAGCTTTTCAACAAGGGCCATTGTCGTTCGCTAAAGTGGACCCGGGAAGAAGGCGACATCGGCTGGCCCGTGAAGCCTTGCACTGCGAGGGCACAGGGGAGGGAGTAACCTCCCCGGGACGTGCTCTCCTTGAGCACAGTGCAGAGGGGCTCCGGTGCGTTCCGCTGGAGATCCCGGAGCCCCTCGTCATGCACCGAGGAAAGGGCCACCGGGGAGGTTTTAGTGGGTAAAACCCACATAACCGCCGCCTTCCCCAGAAGGCGGGGTATCTTTGAAGATTTCCTCCCCGTTAACAAAAAAGAAAAAGCTTTTCAACACGCACCAATTACCCAGTAGATTTTTTTATACCTAAGACACCTCTCTCTCTTCCTTGCAATTGGTGCCACCATGTCTTTGGTTCCTTTAGATCTTCAGCTAGGGAGTGAAAATTGTAGTGCCAGGTTCCCTACATAGTCAAGAGGGCTGCTCTTCACGCCTCGTCTGTGTAACTAACATACCATGGAAGTTCATTAGTATAAGATTCCAGACTAAAAGTTCTTAACACTACACTAAAAAAGAAAGTTAGTTATATTTCTTTTTTTTTCAGAAATATTACTAACAATCTTGTTAACCATTGCAACTAAGCTTAAGCTTGTGCTAGGACATGGTTCACGGCAATAGTCGAATGGTGGATTCGGACCCACGACCTTACGATTCGCAGACCGTACCCTACACCATTAGGCTATTGACGCTTCTACACTGTATCATCGCATTATAAGACTGAGTATCTATGTCCAATATTAGTCCGATTTAAATTTTTATTTTCTTTAATCTGCATGGCCATTTTCAGAATTGAAACAAAATAGTTCAAAAATGGTTTGCACATTGCAAGTTAAATGAAAATTTAAAAATGTGAGGGACTTAAACATCTTTTTATAAGAAAGTGTCTTGTAAAGATCTTGCGCTGTCTCAGCGCTGGATTATTTTATGGCTTTGGAATCGCTTTACGAAGTCTTGCTGATTATTATTTAACGTAGGTACGACATTTTTAGGATAAAATATTATTTAGATACCTATAAGAGCCGTGGTAGCTCAGCGAGGAAGTCTCAAGTTGCATAGTATGCTAGCAAAGCGAGTTCGATTCACAGTTCCAGCACCATTGAAATAATTTTTTGAAATTTTAAATGTTGTTTTATCATATGCTCGGCGGTGAAGAAAAACATCCCGAGGAAGTCTACATGTGTTAGAATATTTTTTAAGACAACTGAACTCTACCAATCCACTCATAAAATTCAGGGTAAGCGACCTAAGGGCTATGCCACCTCTCAATTCGGTGAAGCAGTAAAGGCCAGCCTTTCTGGCCAACTGCATAGTTCGTCAATAAAAAAAAATTAAAAAAATACCAATCCGCACTAAAGCCATGGTAGCCTTTATGCTATTCTTCTATAATAATCCAGAAGAAAGTGTCTTGTAAAGATCTTGCGCTGTCTCAGCGCTGGATTATTTTACGGCTTTGGAATCGCTTTACGAAGTCGTGCTGATTATTTTTTAACGTAGGTACGTTTTAGTGTAAAATATAAAATTTTAACGTTTTTATAGTTTTTTGCACCTAAAATGATTATCTTCAGTCGTTAAGGATTTTTGCTAACTATTCCTTTTATTACACTCTATTGAAAATTTTCGATATTATAGTTAGCATCTGGTAAGCCATTTAAAATCTCAAATCCATATACACTACAATTTTTTTCTTTCTTTTCAATCGCTGCCCCATTGCTGAGGATCGTGACTCCTCGGCGATTAATCACTTGTCCCCAGGCATTCGGGTTCATGGCTCTGTGCAGGGCGTCACTAGCAGATGACTCCAGTTCTTCGAAGATCTGGTCCGACGTTCGGCCTCTTGGTCTTTTTCCTTCGACCTTTCCCGTTACTACCAATCTTTCTAGATTCTTTGCATTCCTTTGTGAAATGTGGCCGAAAACTTACGCGGTGCAAACATGTAGAGGACATGCCGCATGCCGAGGACAGGACGCGTTGGGTGATTTTTATTGTCGTTCTTTAAGGGTCGACAAGTTTGTGCAGTATCCACGACCGAAGGGCTATGCCACCTCTCAATTCGGTGAGGCAGTCAAGGCCAGCTTCTCTGGCCAATCTGTATAGTTCGCCAAAAAAAATACGACTTAGTTTGTAAATTTGATACAATGTATACTTGTTTTATGCTGTTCGTGTATCTTATTAAATACATAAATAAATAAACAAATAACTTAATATCACCATTTGTAACTTCACTACAGCACTCATTTGATGCTTTTAAGTCAATAAAAAACATAGTCTTTTTAACTGTATATGTGAGAGAGAGTACTGCCGTCCTCAGTGTTTCCCCTTCATTGAAAATAGAAACATAATTATCCAAGTTAGTGAAACAGAGCGAAAACCATTTTTGCGAAAGTCTCGTTATTAAAAGTTTTCGAGTTATGGAAGTATTATTGTACTATATCTCGAAAGGATAAGAGTGCGTGACAGCAAAATTACCCTTAACCACGCTACATTTGACACGCAGTAGGACATTTTTTTCATTTCCAACATAATAAAGCTTTGTTAAAGGAGCAAAATACAAGATACCATTCCACACAAAAAAATGTATTTTTCATACATAAACTTAATGTTTAAAAATAATAACCAAGGTTATGGTAATTAATAAACAAGAGGATACATGACCATAAGCGCGGTACCCAACTCGTCGGGTCTTAACAGATACAAATTAAACTTGTATAAAATGCGTAAAAATAGATTTATTCGCGTAAATATAAGAAATAAGTAATTTAAGAATACTGGTAGAAATTTAGTGAGGGCACAAAGGGTTGATTTGTAGTAGTTCCTCCCCCTCTGAATAAGTTACAGGAGAACAGGGTTATATTTCATATTTCAAGCATTACTTAAGTAATAACAAAGGTTATCTACTTAGACGGCGGCTTTAAAATGTAAATTTGATTCAATCGTGGTCTTATTATTTATGGGGGTACGAAGGCCAGAGTGAATATTTTTGTTTGAAATTACCCAATATATCATTTATAACGACCTTCGTTTCTTGTCTTTTATTAAGATGCAAACGTTTATCAGTTTAATAAATTATTTTACGAACAAAGGAGGGCAATGACAGTTACAACAACCGCATTTCGTTAATTTAATTATTTCTTTATGGTTCTACATACAACAGTAAAATGTACATTCAAAATTACATACAAAAATAAACTTAACAGACTAGAATAGTACCACACAGTGAGTGAAATGTGATAACCATAAATTATATAGACATATTATTTATTGGCATCATTCGAATACATTACAAACAAAATAAATATATTATTATATGTTTCATATATTAAGAAGACAGAAAAAAATACAGTTAAAGAATTCTTTAACTGTATTTTTTCTTTAAAGAACGGACAAATAGGATATAGAAATGATGCCAACATTGGACACAGTCTCAGTAGATGCTGTCGCAAGGATACACAGCGCTGATTTTCAGCGGTGCCCAGGACTACCCAAAGTTGTGCACGCGTAATACTACACATCACATCACATCGAATTTATACAGTTGAATAAAAAGATATATATATATATATATATATATATATATATATATATATATATATATATATATATATATATATATATATATATATATATATATATATATATATATATATATATTAAATATATATTTTATACATATAAATATATAATATGTGTATAAATAGATATAGATTTATGTGTACTACTTAATAATCGGAAATTAAATTTTCAACCAAATTATTTTTTTTCACAGAAGAGGTAGATGAAGAATTTTTTAACTATCTTGTTGGTGTGGCCTATTTTTACTAAGGCTTTGTTTATGCTTCCTTCTTAAGTAGTACTAGTTATATTAACAAAATTATGGGCGTGTCTATACGATTTCATTTCTCTATTCTCCTTTTACTAACAGACATGTCTTTTCCTCCAATTACAACTTAGGTGTTTTCAAGAGTAGAGTTGAATAGGAATTTACTAAGCCAGCACCACGATTGCATTTCCACGTAACATCAGGTAGGATCGTAGTCAAGCACTCGCTTAGAATGTACAAAAAGTCAATAACCACTGCTAATTTTCATCCTTATGTCCTGTATGTACCTAGAGTAAAAAATAACCTCTGCTGACTTTCCCTCCAAAATCTATGTGGGTGTTTTCACGAGAAGAGAGAATGCGCATTCAGGTATGCGCCCCTCGATAGATTTTATATCCACTTACCAACAGATGGGAACATGGTCAAGCATTTGTTTAGAAATTATTAAATAAAGTCCTTCTTCGCTACCTAATAAAACGAACATCGCCTTCATGGCGGAACCAATAACAATTAATTGCGTAGTATCCTTTAAATCGTAGTCAGGTAGACAGAGCTTGTAATTATCACTTACCGCACAGAACAGTGACTTATTTACCAACATAAATATGGAAAGAAAAAAGTATCAGAAGGAAATAACATGATTTAAACACACAATGGTATAGTAAACATGGCAACATTTTACTAACGAAGAGATAGGAATAAAAGGAAGCCGCCATAAATCTGAGAAACGGAAATAATACCATATCATTGTTTTCAACCGACTTCAAGAAAGGAGGTTCTCAATTCGTCTGTATGTTTTTTTTTATCATTACCTCATAACTCTAGACTGGGAGAACCGATTTTGATGATTCTTTTTCCATCTGAAAGCTAGTGCTTACCATTTAGTCCGATTCTGACAATGGCATCCATAAGAAAACCATTTAGGTCTTAAATTTAGTATGCATTAATTATGCGCATAAATTAATGAATAACTTAAAAAAAACTAACGATTTTTATGATTGATTTTTATTGAAAAGGATGTAATTAAAGGGTATTTTAATAAAAGTTTCGTTAGGTTCTGATTAATTCTATTTAGTAATACACCTACGATAATTCGGAAATACAAAGTAGATAGTCGTATATGAAGTCGGTTTTCCTTTTTACTCCTAAATATAATTGTTAGTTACAATACATTGTTTCTTAATACACCGAATAATAAAAAGAATTGAAATGATGGAAAAAAAATTGTCTTCTTCCATACCTCAAGTAATATAGTTGTTACTTGTGTGTAGTAACGAACATAAAAAACATACAAATGAATTGAAAAGCGCCTTCTTTTTTGACGTCGGTTGAAAACCAAGTATTGTATCGTTAATGAACGTTGAATATGATAAAATTGTAATAACAGACTTGGGGCCGCGTTAAGTGGTGGTAGAATAGTACTCAAGAGAGGTAGAACTCTCTGAGAACACTTACGGGCCACCAGCGGCAATAAGCAATGTAAGAATACCGTATTCTCCAACTAGAGTAACAGAACTTAAGCACAGCATATTGCATATTGTTTAATTTTAATTAGAGCGTAGTATAAACGGGTCCCCTGGTGTCTAACAATATTACTAAAGTTGAATATGTTAACGAGTAGTGTTATTGCCGAGGCGGTTGTAAAACGTTAAGATACGTACGTACAAATATCTATTGTAATGTATGTGATTATCACAATGTTAATATCAAGCAATTTAAGCAATGTCTTGTAATCATGCAACCCAAGTTTGATCGCCGGTGCTAGCAAGAATGAAATTTGTTTGTTGCAATTTTTAGTGGTTTTAAATGCGCTTGACGGTGAAGGAAAACATCGTGAGGAAACCTACATGTCATAGGAAATTTTCTAAGAACGCCAATTCGTACTATTTTTTTTAATATGAAAAGTGGCAAACGACCATATCTTTATTGATCACCGTCGCCCATGAACGTCCACAGTATCAGAGGAGCTGGAGGTGCGTGGCCAACTTTTGCGATAGGAGTAGACTCGTTTCTTGAAGGTCCCCAAATCGTAAACGTTCGGAAATACTGCTGGTAACAGTTGCCCCAATCTCTTTACAGAAGAGGCCTATGCCCAACAGTGGGATATATATAAGCTGTAATGTACTGGCTGTAACTGTAGTGCCCTCTTTATTGTCAGGTAACAATATTATTCGTGGGGCAACATTAAGTTTATACAGGTATTACTGGTACTTTGTCTATGGCCTTATACAGCCGTGCGTCGGACAGGACTGATCTATCGTCGAGTTCGGAGCAAGATAAAGATAGTGCTGGTGGCGGAGCAGAGGGCAGTTGTCTTCAAGCAGTTAAACTGTTATTATTCTGGAGTGAGTAGTGCCGCCTTGACACTGAAGCGGAGAAGTGTGTGAGTCATTTTGTCTTTCTCTACATATAAAAATGCATTGTTATTTGTGTTCTAAATACTTTTCGTTTGCCGTGCTAAAGTCGGATTTTATGCGTGGTAATGTGCCCAAGTAGAATAACTTAAGGAACATATAACCTTTCCTTACACTATGCCACCCTTTTTATTGGAATAAAGTGTAACATTGCATTAAGAACGAAACGAATAAATTCTCTGATATAAAAAAGTCTTAATGTATAAATGTGTTTAGTTAAAATTCAGGAATAACGCTGTAGTAAGTGAAATTCCAAGCGGGTGAAAATGGCGAAAAGATTTTTACAGAAAATAACAAGGTGATAATACATTCGAGCATTGTTCCCGACGCTCTTTGAATTTCCACAATGTCATTTGAATGACTTCAATAAGAGCGTTTGCGGTACATTTATTATACTAGATCTCTTTTGTTGATCTACCCTCCTGTTTATATTTCACGGGGGAAACGATATTATACATTAAGAAATACAATGATAGATTCAAGCAAAATTAGTTGAGAGATTGAAAATGGTATTGTGCTTGGTAAAGTCATGCGGCATTTTTTCCTTCATTAACGCATTCCTTTACATAATAATTGTTCGGCCATTGTTAGAAATTCGCCGTAATCCAGAGAAAGGATCATTCAAATTAGATATTTAGGTCTCTCACTATGGGACTTAATAAGCTCAAAGTTTCACAATGATCGAAGTTTATCTAAGAGATCAAATCAGAAGTGGGAAGCGCTGGAGATAGACGAAAGTAACCGACATAAACCAGCGGTTCAGCTAGTTTAACTAATAATAAGCAGGGCAGTGCAGCGAAGTACGTCCATCTACAACGTTGGAAGGCCATTGAATCAAGCCGACTCTTCTCAGAAAGACCGTCAACGCAAGCTAAGCATCTCTGGTCTTGTGGATGTTCATGGACGATGGTTAGCCAACACACAGATAAAATAAATAAAAAGATAAAAATTTCCTTTCAAATATTATCATTAAAATGTCATAACCAGTACGGCCAGCGTCTCCAGTAACAATAAATTTAATTATGAATATCGCTCCCCTTTTCTAGTACTCTTGTGAATTGAAAGCAATTTTCGAACTGGATGAAGCGCCAGACCGTAAATTATCCTTCTCGTCTCATTAAAACCAATTTATGTGAAATTATTTAAATGTTAAATTATTCAAGCTTAGTAAAATAAAGGTGTAACCTTTAACTAAAAATAAATATTAGAAGCACTAGTGAAGAAATGATTATTTATAACTCAACAAATATCAAACTAAAAAATCCTTACGAACTAAGCTGTCTTTAATACATATTTTAAATTTGGAAGTAGACGATGAGAACAAGTCAACATCTGCGAAGTACTTATTGTATATATCAACCACTCGACGGAGAGGTGGACGCATACCAGCATTGGAACGACAGGAGTTTAAAGAAAATAAATAAAATGCCCTAACCTCTTGTCGATAATCTGTCCTAGGTACAACATAACATTCGGTGGAGTGGATCTGTCGCGATGCTCGCGAGTGATAGGTCCTTGAAGGTAGTGGCCTCCTTCTGCGAGACAGTCATGTCCCAGAAGGAGGCCGAGGAGCGCCCAGAGGCTTCCTCCCTCCGCAGGCAACGAGTTGGCGTGCGCAGGAGGCGATACCAACGCCTCCTCTTGCAGCCCCGTAATCTGCCCTGTTGCTGACAGATCCAGGGCACTCCACTTATAACGACTGATGGCATACGCGATTTAGTGGGTAGAGGTCCCATACCGAGTCCCACACATCCCTCCAGGCCCACAAAGGACGGTCCGTAAAAGGATTCCCCCGCGTAAACAAAAAAAAAATAAAAAAGGTACAACATAACGAATTAATTACTAAATAGGAACAGTCAAATTTATTGTTACACAAAACATGTAGAACCATGCGCCTTGATTTCAAGGGTAAAACTTTATTTATTAAGCTAGTTAACCTATTCCCTCTATGCTTGAAAATATACTATACAAGTAAATAGAATTGTTACATATATACGTTTGTAAAGTACAACTGCAGTGCCGTGGTAAATAAAATTATATGAATAAATTAAGAACTACGGTACGGGAATAAAAATTCTACGAATCCTGTTTTCAAAGTTAATTTAAAGTTTATTTTGCCGCTCTTATTGTCTATGGTTTACGAACGTCTACATTCATACTCGCAAAAAATATGTGATGCATTTTATTGCGCTCGTAGAATACCGGCGTCGAGTGGGTTATTACATTTCTATGTTTCGTTGAGTGTACGGTCGGCGGGTTTTTTTAATCTAAAGCTACTTTTTTAATCTTTTATATTTCCGATATTTTTTACACTTTACAGCGGCCATGATCACGGGGAGATGTCAACGGACTTATTTATTTATTTATAAACTCTTTATTGTTTATACTTATGAAATAAAAAAGAAAATATAATTAAAATACATAAACAATGGGCGGCCTTATCGCTAAAAGCGATCTCTTCCAGGCAACCTTTGGATGGAGAGGAATAATAAAAAGAAGCGGCGGGAGTTTATAAAAAGTAGATATACTTAAATACTGATAATAAATATTTACATATAAACATACATACATACAGATAATATAGGTATAAATATATATATATATATAATGAAAAGACAAAACGTATGTAAAAAGTATTACATATAATATATTTACATATATATCATAACAGTATAAATTATGTTAGGTGGACTTGTCTGATCCGGGACACCCCGCTCAAAACGGCTGATGGCATTCGCGATAGGTTTAGTGGGTATGGGCTGCCCAGGCCGAGTCCCACACATCCCTCCAGGCCCACCCGGAGGATGTGTGGTCTATAAACAGATTCCCCGCGTTAACAAAAAAAAAAAGGTGGACTTGTCTAAGTAAAACTTTTTAACTTTGATTTTAAAAGTTAAAAAGTTTTACTTAATTTCCAGTCTCCCAGTCCAGTCAAGGATAATTTCCAAAAATAGGAGAAGTATGTAGGTTCTAGGTGGCGGTAATGCGTTACTATGAAACGTTACCAGCGAAGTCACGTGAAAGTCGGAAGTATTCTTTAAAGACGGCTTTTAAGATGGCATCAACTCAATAGTTCGCCAATTTATTTTTAAAGAATGGTAACAATATAAATTTCTTTTATTAAATAATAATGCTAATAATTTGCGGATAATGTTGTTGGTAGTGCAGTTACATATTTTATTTCTATTATGCCTTACATAATTTCATTTGTGCTATTGTTTATTGTCCCAAATAAAGAGAGAAAAAACATTTTTGTTCATGTCCATTCCAACTAAGCTTAAGCCTGTACATAGATTATGTCAATAGTCAAATGGTAGATTCGAACCTATGACCTTATATTTTGTTGACAGCAGTCTAAGCCATTTTTCTATTGACGCTTCATGTATTTTATGTTACACTTTCTAAGTTCAAGTGCTTGACCAGGTTCCCACCTGATGTTAAGTGGAAATGCAGTCCTAGCTGGAGCACTAGCTTAGTCTGCCCACTGTAAAAATACTACTACGGCAAACTATTCCCGCCCTTTGATGTACAAATATTGAAAGACGAAGCAAAGCGCTTCGTTCGTTCATTAGCTTATGAGCGACTGAATAGAGTGGCGAAATCACTTACACAAGTTCCACGCGGTGCTGTTAAATGAAATGGTACCTATGCAATTACCTTAACTGAATAAACAGTCTGACAACTGGGTGACACAGTTTCGCGCGTCACCTTGGCGAAATGTTACCCGCTGTTTGTTTATCAGCTCCCCTCGCATGGTAATGAGGATGTTGAACGTTCCCGCAATCGGCTCCACTCTCATCCTTGTCATATTGCTTCATACGATTTGTCTGTGTCGATGCGGTCGTAAAAGTTATTTCGTCCACCGACTTCAAAAATTGAGGAAGTTACCAATTCGTTTGTTCTTTTTTATGTTTGTTATCTCAAAACTTACGACTGGGTAAAACCGATTTTGATGATCCTTTTTCGTTTGAACTATTTAATCTAATACTAACAATAGCATGTGAAAGTGTCAAATTCGCATTAAATATGTGCGCCACAAATGGACGAATAACTCAATATCACTCCAACCGATTTTGATGATTCATGTTTTAGTGGAAAGGATGTACTTCAAGAGTAGCTTGAGGAGAGTTTGGTTAGATTCTGATTAATTTTATTTCATATTACTCCTACGATAATTCGTAAATGTAAAGAGTGCGTCGGCGCGTAATAGCGTTAAAAGTTCGATTCGATTTGGTCGGCCGGTTTTTGTTGTTACTCGTAAATACATTTTATAAAACTCTATAAGAAAGTAACGGTGCGTGATAGTTCAGTGTCCGGCGGTCGCTTCAAGTATAGTACGTCAGCAGACGGAGTTCGATTCGATTCTACCGGGAGTGCTAGTACCGATGAATTTGTTTGTTGCAATTTCAAGTACTGATTTACCACACGTTCAGCGGTGAAGGAAAACATCGTGAGGAGACCTACATGTTAAGTTAAAGTAACAACCTTTATATATGTATATAAATCTTACTATTGAGCTCAGGCCTTCTTTGTAAAGTGGCACGAGGGCACAGTCCACCACACGGCCCTAATGCGGATTGGCAGATTTCACATGTCTTAGAAAAATTTTACAAGACATGTAGGTTTCCTCACGATGTCCGGGTACGCGGTAAATCAGCACGGAAAATTGCAACAACAAATTTATTGGTGCCGGCACCGGCACTTGAACTCGGCTTGCTAGAGTACTATGCAACTTGACGCGACTGCTCGAACACTGAGCTACTACGGCTCTTACTGAACCCTAAAGTACCCAAAAGTCGTAAAGAAGAATGTTTGTTGATTGAGATATTGGTAGGTTTATAACGAATCGGCATTCGTTATATACCTACCAATGTCTTTTGCATTATCTTAAGTATAACAATAGCAAGACTAAGCTTATAACTTAGCAATAATTTGGTGGGTACGTCGCGTACGTTAACGGTAGGAACATTTCCATTTACGATCATTTTAAGCGAAGATTTGAAATTGGTTTATGTTTTAGTTAGTTTTAGTTTAAATAATAGTACTGTGCGTTTTGTATAAATAAGAAGTAAATTGCTATACCGATAAGATTAAATGGTACTTTGAAACCGATCGTGCCTGGAGGAAATAGAACCAAAGCCGATATCTACTTGAACACTTTAAACACCAACTTGTGCCCCTTATCATCTTACTCGACAACTTAACCAATGGAGTACAACAAATGGAACAACACAACAAATGTTCAACTAGTCAAAGTAACTTTCAAACAACGGAGACAACGCCAACTATCAGTTTGAGAAAACATCTCATAATCGATATCACGTAGCTAAACGTTATTTAATATATGAATTTTGTTAAGTAGTCACTAAAATTAATTAATAATTTAGAGCACAGTGCAGAGGGACTCCGGTCCCGTTTAGATCCCGGAGCCCCTCACCATGCACCGAGGAGTAGACGCTTGCTCACGGTAGAGGTTCAGACTCAGGGAGGACCACCCGTTTTAAAAGTTGTTAAAGCCCTCGGGGAAACAACCGCAAAAATGTTAAAAGTTAAAGTTACAGCCTTTATATATGTATATATATATCACTGTTGGGCTCAGGCCTTCTTTGTAAAGTGGCACAAGGGCACAGTCCACCACACGGCCCTAATGCGGATTGGCAGACTTCACATGTCTTAGATCCGTAGCTTTCCTCACGATGTTTTCCTTCACTGTCGAGAACATGGTAAATCAGCACATAAAATTGCAACAACAAATCTATTGGTGCCGGCACCGGGGATTGAACTCGTGTTGCTAGCGTACCGGACACAGCTACCACGGCTCCCTGAAAAAAACATGTAGCCGTAGACATTTTAGTTACCGTGTCGAATAAAGTTCATCACAGTCAACCTTCCCCTGAGCTGTTAGCTAGTTAACATATATAAAAAAAACAAAAGTATAGGTTGTTCCCCAAGTTTCTTCGCATTTTTTAAGAAAATTCAAAAATATTTTAGTATAGTTTATTTATATTTAACTAAAGTAGGTAGGTGCCATTTTGTTTTATAACTTTTTGCCATCTTGTAGGGACATGATCCCATTGCAATAGAAATTTTGGGACTTCTGATCAAATACAAGTGCTAGTGTAAAATTTTAAAATGAATAGAATTTCTTCATTAGAATTTGGAATTACGTTCTTTAAAATTTAAACTTTCAATGATACCAAAACCAGCCAGATACAAATAGTATAGCCAAAGAGATTATATTACAAATGCATACATACTAAAATGCGAAAAGACTTTTTCCCCAACCTATTATTAAATTTTTTAACGCTGACGTAAAGCGCAATGTATATTGTATTACCTCACACGACATTACGAGGATACATTTTATATTTCACATTTCGTTTTTGAATCTAATCCGAAATATAGCCGTGGTATTAGAATGTAAATCAAGTCACGTACCAGTTTGTAGACGAGATTGCAGCTAGAAAGTGACGAGTGACGATAGGTTTTGTCTGCGTCGTAAAACATCGCACTCATTTGAGTTTATAAAGCAAGCATAAAGTTGACGCTGTGAAACGAATTTTCACATGCTCCGCATCGTGTGTTTATATCGTAATAACGATACGAGTCAAATTCGTTCAGAATATAAAGGATCAAAGTACAACAATACCGAGACGCAGGACGGTTAGATAGATAGATAAATCGTTTATTGCACCAAAATATATGTACAAAGATGGACTCACTGCTTTTTTTTATACTTTCTGAGCAAGTGCTGCGATCCCAACTGATGTTAAGTGGAAATGCAGTCCTGGATGGTAAGGCGCACTAGCTTAGTAAATGCCTATTCACTCTATTCTTGAAAATACCCACATTGTAATCGTAAGGAAAGACAGACGCGGGCAAACTATTCCAGTCTTTTGCTGTACGAAGAATGAAAGACGAAGCAAAGCGCTTCATTCGGGATGTTGACAACAAAAGGATGAAATCCCGCAGTGCGTATAGAAGTCTGATGGTGGAACAGGGATGGGGAATTAGATTAGATTAGCTTTTAGCATTTTCTTACAGCTAACCTTTGGTGGTTCAGAGCAAAACTAAGGTAGGTAACTAGATTTAAATTTAAATTTATCCATTAAGGATTTCCAACAATGAGTAGTAATTAGTGGTTAATTTAATTTAAACACAAGTCACTAACACATTCCAAAAGTCTCATTAATTATAGGAAAACACAGCATTCACACATACATACAACTAAAACAACACTACTCAACTAATTTATAATCTGATTTCAGAACTACAGGGCTGAAGTTTAAAAAATCTAGCTCTTTGCTAGCGCTAAGCTTTAAAATGGAAGAAGCCGTCTTCTATTTCTTTTCAAACAAAAATGGAATGTGGATGTAAAATGGAATGTTTGTTTTCCCACTGTTTTAAAGTTTATGTTTATAGTTCATTTCTGTATCCACCATTTCAGCTCAGCAATATAAAAGTTAACAAATAAAAAAATTAAACATCAATTTTATTTGCAATCTGGTTACGACCAGAACGTAGATGATAACGGTTTCAACGTTGAGTATGTATTTCATTTCTAACTACGTTCCTATTTTATAACTTTTTGCATTACAGCAGTATTCCTGAGATGAACATATATTTTTTTGTGTGATATTAGAAGACCGCTTCAGAAAACGAAGACTGACAATAGTACTGGTGACACCTTTATAAATGGGAAGGCAAAAAAAACGTTCCTGATCGATTGAACTCACGTTAGTGTTTCTTGCCGCGTTTCCACTAGCCTATCACTGGTGTGATATATTATATAATAAATATAGCAAAAAATGATAACATTAAAAGTTAACTTAAAATTTCAATACAACTTAAATGTCACATACTTAATTTAAATTATCATGTAATTAAATACAATTACACAATGCCAGTAATCATCGTAGCTAAGCTAAAAAAAAGGGTTAAAATGATGACGATATCTTAAGGTTAGCCTAACAGGTTATACTTTCCTTTTTAACCTGGGGAATCCTTTTTAAAGACCATCCTCCGGAAACCTGGGTGTGCCCGGAGGGATGTGTGGGAATCGGTCTGGGCGGCCCCTACCCACTAAACCTTCCGCGAATGCCATCAGCCGTTATATCGGAGTGCCCCGGATGTGTCAGCAACAGGCACCCCAACGACCGGCCAGTCCTGGCAAAGACCGGACTTCTTCCTCTAAAGGGGACTTCTCCGGCAAATAGAGAAGTCACGACGAGGCTGAAGCATTAGTGGGGCCAGGTACTCAGCCTGGCCCCGCTTCGGATTACCCCGCAGCGAGAGGAGGCGTTGGTATCGCCTCCTGCGTATCGCGACTCGCCGCTCTGACACGCTCGTAGGCGTCCTTCCGGGACATGACTGCCTCGCAGAAGGAGGCCTAAAAGGTTATCCTGCAATCTTTGGTTAGTTTTTTTTTGTATTTTATGACAAAGATTAAATAGGCATTAATTCGTCGTGGTTCGCTAATTAATTAATTTAGAGCTTTTAAAGTTTGTATGTTTGAAAATTTGTCATTTATCTGCTTTTGAATTTTTCCATAATGATTATAACATAATATTATAACTATCCTATAAATCACATCTACACACTTTAATAAGGAGCCTTTTTGGTTTCTTTCGGTCTGCGAATCGAAAAATCATGGTTTGAAATCCGCCATTCGACTGTTGACGTGAACCATTTCCTAACAAGCCTAAGCTTAATTGGAATGGTTAACAATATTTACAAGAAAAATATAGCTAGCTTTTTTTTAAATAAAACAACGCAAGAACTTTCAGTGTGACCTAAATAATACATTAATATTGTACGTAGTTATTAAATTTATCGGAAACTAATTATTGTCGTACTGAAGAGTGTACGATGTGGACCGTTATTAAAAGTATCTATTCTAGATAACAAGCTTGATAAGGTTCTTTTTTACCTAATATATTGTGCGACCTTATAATATAGTGAGATCTAAGAAAAAAGATATTTTCTTACGCGAGTAGCTCAAAGAAATACGAAACGGACTTATATAAAATTGAGATTGGTTTTAAAAACAAAGTTCTGATCTGCGAAACATAAGGACCGACCATTCGAATATTAACTTAAGCTAATTTTGGAATGGTTAACAAGAATGTCAAGAGTTTTTGTAAAAAAAAAATTAGCCTCCTTTAAAAAAAAACAATCGAAAGACAGTAAAAATAGTTCAATATTTATTTAACGATATAGCAGTATATACTGTCCCTGTTACTATTGATACCGAGATCAACTACAGGTTAAAAAACGTATTAAGCCATCCCCAGTCTAACTGCATTGAATGGTCAGACAAAGAGAAGCGAAACCATTTGAAATATCTTTTGTAAATCCTTTAGAGCTTCAAATAGCTTATCTTAGACGATAATATCTTACCTTGGTTGAAATAAATACTGTCTTCGTGACCATTTTGTTTTCATTTTTTCCTATCGTTTGACCGTAAGAATGAAACACAAGCTAAGTACTAGGGAAGTAAAAGTCCATTTAAGGGAAAAATAGTATTCATTATTCACCTTACATGTATATTTAGGGTTGTAAAACATATTTTAAGTAATACTAGCGTACCCAGCCGGGCTAGATTTTACTTTATTTTATTTAAACAAAAAACTTACATCATTAAATATTTAATAAGCGTCAATAGCCTAATGGTTTAGGGTACGGCCTGCGAATCGTAAGGTCGTGGGTTCGAATCCACCATTGGACTATTGCCGTGAACCATGTCCTAGCACAAGCTTAAGCTTAGTTGGAATGGTTAACAAGATTGTTAGTAATATTTCTGAAAAAAAAAGAAATATTGCTAGCTTTCTTTTTAAAAAAAAAGAAAAAAAAATTAACTCTCAGAATATATTAAATTATTTATTTATCTCTGCATTCATTCTTATGCATAACAATCGCTGGGTGACATGTGTTGCTAGCTTATACATGCCATGCGCACTAGGGTCGCATGGGGGGCTATATATATATGTGTAATCTTAACCTAAACGATTTATAGTCTTTCAGACGAAAGTTAAGGTTCTGTCATGAAGCCAGAATTCATCATTCATTCTGTTTTTTACCGAGTTCAAAGGAGAAAGAGGTTCTCCATCATTTATAAATCGATGGGTTTTTTTTTTTGGGAAAACAAGTCAGAATCATTATTATTGTAGTTCAAAGTTTCACTGTCCATATTTTTAAAGTTAATTAAAACGGGGACTTTTTAAAACTTAACAGCGAACACAACCTCCTTTAAAAATGCCCTTTGATGTGTCGCTACAAAGAGACCGTAAAGGTCTCGCTATATTAAAAAAAAGTTCTTTATGAACCTCGTATACTGTAAAAAATATTTCAGTGGCTATTTGCTCTTATACATTACAAAACAGCATAGTAAAATCACAACAATGTCGTAAAATTCGATCAGTACGTATTATAGAAACTCTATAATTTAAGATAAAATAAGAAAAATTATAGAATTAAATACACATAAATATGAAATAAGAGACATAATACAGATAGATTTTGGGGGATTGACACTTGAACTAGGACGAATCCTTTGTCTCAAGTAATCAACCCTCCACCCCATTACATAATCAAAAACAGTGTACAAAACTATAGAACACAAAATTAAGCTACTCGTATTTCGTCGTGATAAAGTATTAATTTAGAGAAGTATCAGCCCTGTAGTTCTGGGCTCTCAAGAATAAGACTACGGTATCCCCTGCCTGTCGTAGAAGGCGACTAAATGGGGCCTCGGGTTCACTGGGCGACAAGGGTGGGGGCCTTTGTCGTCCGCCAAGGTGGACCCGGGAAGAAGGCGACATCGGCTGGCCCGTGTCGCCTTGCACTGCGAGGGCAGAGGGGGGGAGGGAGTAACCTCCCCCCGGGAAGAGCTCTCCTTGAGTACAGTCCAGAGGGGCTCCGGTGCGTTCCACTGGAGATCCCGGAGCCCCTCACCATGCACCGAGGAAGGGCCACCGGGGAGGTTTTAGTGGGTAAAAACCCCACATAACTGCCGCCTTCCCCCCAGAAGGCGGGGTATCTTTTTGAAGATTTCCTCATCGATAACAAAAAAAAAAATTAGAGAAGTATATAAACATGTGGAGGAATATTTGTAGCCATTAGATAGATTTATAGTGTTTGTATCTGATGGTGTGTGTGTGAGTATGAGTGTATGTATGAGTATGTAGATGTGTGTTTGTAAGTTTGTATGTAAAGCTGCTTGTAAAATTGTTTAAATTTCAATATATTTTACATTAACAAATCACAGTAATGGTTAATTAAATTTCAAGCACTTATTGCCAGTGGTAGGCGTAGTGCGGCTCCAGAGTAGCACTTTAGTTTTTTAAGTGCGGCTCTGGCACAAATATCCACGGAAGGCGCAATAATATTTTTATTAAAAAAACTTGATAAGATATGCGCCCCTCGATCTAAGATTTTATATCCACTTACCAACAGATGGGAACATGGTCAAGCACTTGTTTAGAAATTATTAAATAAAGTCCTTCTTCGCTACCTAATAAAAGATGACCAGATCATCGCCTTCATGGCGAAACCAATAACAATTAATTGCGTAGTATCACTTCCTTTAAATCGTAGTCAGGTAGACAGAGCTTCTTGTAATTATCACTTACCCCACACAACAGAAAATATGACATCTTATATTGATAAATTTAAATTCTTCTATAAATCGAGAACATATATAATTTGTTTAAGCTAAAAGATAGGTAATCAAAATAACATACAATTTGAATAAAATTTTACTAACCCAGCAGATTGGAATCCCAATTTTTTAATTGGTGTAATGTTCGTATTTGGCTGTTTGGTTAATAAGCCGATCATTGCACTAGGCGATGATTTTTGACTGTCATTTTAATATTATTAGAATTAACCTTATTTATAGCGGGAGACAGAAACTGCTTTCGCTGGTTTGCACCAAGCTTAGGTTTCATATGTAGTAGTGATCCCATAATAGCTATGGGGCCATAATACATCGGTCAAAAACTTTTGGCGAGTGATTTTTGTACTAAACCGAAAAGATACATACGAAAAGAAAAACTCCTATTAACAGTCGGTTAAAAATGCGCCGCCTGTTAATTTGATCAAACTTTATGAATCGTGTACATCAAAGGTAGGTTTCGGTATGTTGTTTATTTTTTATGTTCAAAAAGGTTTACGAATTTTAACCAAAACCGTTGCGAGCAATTTATCAGAAAACGTTTTATGGCTAGGGCTTAATGGAGCGTGTACATCGTTGCTTTTTGAATTAAGGCTCCGATCTAAATTGATATGGATATTGAAATAGATTATCGATTTTCATGTCATATTATTGTATTACACTCCAAATATCACTCATATGTTAAAGAAAAAGAAAGTATCGCGTTGATTTTGCTGTCCTATGAAAGAGCCTATGTATAGTATTGTATTTTTTTGTTAACGCGGGGGAATCATTTTATTAACCATCCTCCGGTACCCTGGGTGGGCCCGGAGGGATGTGTGGGACTCGGCCTAGGCAGCCCCTACCCACTAAACCTACCGCGAATTCCATCAGCCGTTATGAGCGGGGTGTCCCGGATCTGTCAGCGACAGGACAATAGTATTGTATATGGACAATCAATGCTAGTATAAAAATATCTTTACTTAATACTAGCTGATAGCTACGCTTTCGAATCTAGGTATTGAAGTTCAAACTTCGGCCGTGAGGGTCGAGTTTTCGAAACCCCGGCCGAGTTTTGTCAATAAGTTATGGTTTTTCAATTTTTAATACATTTAACGTATTAAAAAAAAAGTTTCACCATGAAAGCCAGACTTCAAGACGCACTGCAGGAATTCATCGTTTTGTTGTGAACATCCCTCAAACCCGAACGAAGCGCTATACTTCGTCGTTCTTTGTTCGGACAGCAAATGGCTGGAATAGTTTGCCCGTTTGTCTGTCTTCCAACTGGCGTCCGATTACAGTGTGTTGATGACGATTATTTGGTGTTTTCAAGAGAAGACTGAATAGGCATTTACTAAGCTAGTGCACCTTACCACTCAGGACTGCATTTCCACTTAACATCAGGGGGGATCGTGGTCAAGACCATAGAAAGTTTTTTTAACTTTTTAAGCAAATTTGTAAGAGTTTGCTATAAGTTGAAAATTGGTTAAAAGCACGATCGCATTCGCTTTGATTTTTCTTTATTTTTTATTATAAAAAATTCTTATAAGCAAAATTTTTAATAAAAGTATGTGTTCCAGACGAGAAATATATTTATACCAAAATCTTTTCCGAAACGTACAGCAGCACAGCATACGGTATAAGTATTTTAGAGTATGTCTGTCCTTTTTAGTTTTTTAGAGTTAAGTTTGCTAAGTCGTATTGGCTCAGAAAAACCGTGAACGACGTTATTTTACACAACGGCTATTTAGCACGATGTTACGCGAAAAACGTACGAAATGCTGACCATCATTATTTCGTGTAAAGTTTAGAATAAAGTAAAAGCGACAGTCCCATAACATTAGATGAGCCACATGATCGAATGCTATCTTTTTAGAAACATAAATTTATTATCTGTCTACCCTGTCTAACCAAGCAGCTCCTACAACTAAATGGTTAATACAAGTGTATAGCTTACTATATACATGAACAAATGTAAAATTTATACTCTGTTAATAAATAAGGTTTAATGTCCTTTATAAATGCAATCTAGGAACATTAAATAGGACGTCTTATCTGCTCGTTACTTCTAGACTTCACGTAAATGTAAGCTATGACATTAATATAGAAGTCACTTTGAATGTCGCCCTTAAAGGACCCATTCAGGTAATTTGATACATGTCTAAAACGGTCATAAGTGTTGTAGACGTTTAATCTCTTCATAACGGCCCATAATCATCAAAGATTCATTAGACATTTTCTGAAGGATTCGAGAACAAATCCCTGCAACTGTCTCTGCATCTGATTAGTAATATAAATTAACGGTATGCTTTTCTTTCAGCTGACCTTTAGTGGTTAAGAGCAGGTTAATTGTAGTGCCGCTAAAAATAGTGTTTTAAAAATATTAGATAGATAAATAAATATACATTAACAAATACATACATAGATACTTCTATATAAATATACATATAATACATAAGCGACAATATATATAGTTTGTAATTTTTCATAAAGTATATTTCAGAAAGTATTCAGATACCTGCAATTTAAAGACATTAGTTAACAAAGCCTCCCTAATCTCAATCGGTAAACTATTCCATGATTTTATAGCCGTACAGGTTACAGTAAAAGAGTTGCCATAAAAAATCGTGTGACATTCGGGGAGAAGATGATGAAAATGTTTAGAAAAATACCCTCCCTTTACATGTAAGAAGGTATTACGACAAAAAATTCACATTAATTTTTACACATGGATGTTTTCGAAATAAAACTAGCTTATATGTTATTATAGACTATACTCTATTTTTGTGCCAAATTTCATTAAGTTCTGTCTAGCAGTTCAGGCGTTATTAAGTAACAAACATTCACACACATATTTTAAATAAGATTTGTGTATGTGAACAATAATATATTATAAAAATAATGTATATATTTGTATTCTATTTCTTGCATCTATTATTGAGACGCTTAGAATAGAGAAAAATATATTCAGAGTTCATGTTGTATTGTATTTCAAACTTGAATGAGAAAACTTTATCCTAAGACCTTTTTGGACAAAAAATGTTTAGGTAGTAGAATAAATCCAGGTTGGGACTGGGAGTGTGTGAAAGTTTTAAAGAGTTGTCAAGTGCGTTCAACGTCTACATGTGATCGAGATCGTTTTGCGCATTTTGATAAAGGCAGAGTAAACAAAGTGCTTTATCTTATAAGTATTGTTTTGCAAAGTTAGTTGGCAGGATAAAGGGCCTAAGTTAATATTCTAAAGTTTAAAGACATTATTGTGTTATAATTACATCTATATATATAGTGAGAATAGATTTTTCTTCGTAATTTTCGCAAAAGTTCGAATTTATCGTGCTTTCTCAAATATAGCCGTGAGCAAAAATAAAGGGTCGGTTAAGATAGTTTGAATATAGACGATTAAATATCCTTAAAATAAAATAAAATAACATATATTTTTTAATTTATTTATATTACATTAAAAAACATAAACTTAAACGAAAAAGGATATCTTACGTAAACTTGGATAATACAGTACATGAAATTTTATTTTTATTTAAATTTTAGTACTTAGTGGTGTTTTTAATGAAATATAAACAAATTAATAAAATAATTTATTTTTTAAAAGGATATTTATATTGTCTATCATTCACAATTTATTTCAGATAGCTTGCGTCTTTATCTTCCGAGATATTCCTTCATATTTCGGGCATATAATCCGTAGAGGGGATGGCAACCTATTTATTACTACGATAATTAGAACTCATGTTTCAACCGATTTAAAAAAAAGTGAGGTTCTCAATTCGTCTGTATAGTTTTGTTATGTTTGTTACCTCCTTACTTTCGACTGGGCGTCCGTGTGTATTATTAGCGTTAAGCGTTTGTGACGATTTGAAGTCGGTGCTCGTAAATATACTTGTTGTTAAAAAGTTTTGGTTTCAATTGAGCCTCACATGATTTTTTTGGTATAGGACCTTGGGTTCCGAAGACCAAGGAAACTCCTAAAAATCGACCTTTTTTACTTGATATCTTCACTTATTATAGCATAGCATAATGGAATCTGAAGAAAATAAAATTTAAAATCTCACTTAAGACATCAAAATATTCAATAAAAGTTCCTGTATATATGTCTTCAGATTAATGCAATATGTTAAGTGAAAAATCAAAGATTAAAATACATTCAAATTATTCCTTATTCAACGTTTTTCCAGAGCTTTAACTATTCAAGTAACTTAACACTAACTTCGCATATAACTTCAAGCTCATGCCAGATAACATGAAATACTTCAATATGCTTACAAACTTGGGACAAAATTTATAGCTTTTAAAGTTTCTGAGTACAGTATACGCATAAGCTTAAAAGTTTCTTAGCACCTTTAGTGCTACCAGTTTTTATCATTTTTATTTCTTACTTTATTTTTTTCATTGAACGAGTTAATGCTACCAGCTTTACGTCCGCCACAGTGAACCCAGGATTAAGGCGACATGGCTAGCCCGATCGCCTTGCACTGCGAAGGTGCTGGGGAGGGATTAAACTCCCCGGGACGTGCTGTATAGCATTTTTTTATAGGTTATAAACTAGTGCTTGACCACGATTCCACCCTGATATTATGTGGTGATGTAGCCGAAAGATAGTAAAAGCTAGTTTAATAAGTGCCTATTGGAGACCTGCTGAATGTCTAGTGCAGAGGGGGTTTGGTGCGTTCCACTGGAGATCCCGGAGCCCCTCGCCATGCACCGAGGAAGGGCCACCGGGGTGGTTTCAGTGAGGAAGAACTCACATAACTATTTATGTTGTTGAAAATTTCCACCGTCAAAGAAAAAAAACAAAAAGTTCCTATTTGAATTACACCTGCACAGGACCTGCGCCGGATTACTTTGGAAACGAAATCAATTCAACTCAAACAAAAAAAAACTGGTCTAACTGGATGATCTTGCAACATCAGGTACGTGTTGCCCCCTTTTTTTAATGACGAACTACACAGGTGGCCAGAGAGGCTGGCCTTTACTGCTTCACCAGATTGAGCCCGAACCTCTCGTTGCCCCGTTTTCATATCTATATATCCTTGCTTTAATTGTTGTTTATAGGTGAGAAACAATAGTATAATCGAAGACTCATGACAATGTCTTCCAATTATAAAAAAAAATATTTTGTTTTGTTCCTTACTCCACATGAGTAACCGTTATTCAACTATATAGCGCAACAGCTAATGATCTGTAACGTTATTTTGCTACAGTACATTTAATATTAGTGACGCGATTGATGACGAATAACTGCACGTTAAGAAGCTGTGCCAACACCGACGTAAGATGTTTATTAAGTTATTACCGCAAGGGTTACTCTGAGTACATTTTCGCATAAGATCTCGAGTGTAAAAACAAGGTGGGATTTAAAACATTTGCTATTGATTAACACCTTCTGAAATTAAAAAAAATATATATAAAATAAATTATAATGTACATAAACTTTTACAGGCACTTTTTGAATGATAGTACCCACCACCCGCCTTTATACGATTCGATACGAAGTCGATTATAAAACGAATGTGAACCATTCACCTCACCCCAAGCGCCAGGACATGTAACGACTGAAGGAGATAAAAGAAGGAAGGAAGTGAAGAAGAGATGTTGAGCTCTATTTTGAAGGAACGAGGCGTTAATAGCCTAGTAGTATAGTAGTTCGAATCTACACTATTGGACTATTTTTCTGAACCATCTCTTTTCTTTGTTAACGGAGGGGAAATCTTCAACAAAGATACCCCGCCTTCTGAGGGGAAGGTGGGATTATGTGGGGTTCTTACCCAATAAAACCACACCGGTGGCCCTTCATCGGAGCATGGAACGCAGCCCCTTTGAACTGTGCTCGAAGAGCACGTCCTGGGGGAGATTGATTCCTCCCTCAGCGCGTTTGCAGTCCAAGGCGACACGGACTAGCCGATGTTCACTTTAGCGTACAAAAAAGGCTCACCCCGGTTGCTCCGTAAACCCGAGAGCGCTTTTAGTCGCCTTCTACGACAGGTACCGGAGCCTTATTCTACGAGCCCAGAACTACCGGGCTGAACCATCTTCTAGCATAAGATTATTCGGAATGGTTTACTGACTGTTAGTTACATTTAGAACAAGACCACCGTCGTGCATCATTGTACGAGCAACGGTTTCCTGACCGCTTTGCATCACCGTTCCTTATACCTACACGAGAAACTAGTATTTCCCAAAGCCACACCATCCATACAACAACAGAAGTTGTCGCGGCATCCCTACGATTGATAAATATTCGTATCTTACGGTATTATATAAAATATAGGTGAAGATGTGGACGAGTTTAATACACATATGATGCTCCAGTAAGAATATGCCGGCTATGAATAATAAAGTGAAAGCAGGGGACCACAATGCGTACGCGAGTCACGATTTTACGGGGTGTTTTATATCGAAATGAGGCCCGTGATGAAATTTTAAAGGTACCGCAATCGCCCTTTAAATATATTCGGCTTTCTAACCGGCTGGATTTTAGATCCCTTCGCGTTTGTTTTTACCTTGGGTACTTTTAATGTTGTAATTACTGAAAGGTAGATTCAGGATTTTTTTTAAATATCTTATTTTTCCTCTTTTACTGCTCTTATAGTTGTATGCTATTGTGAAGAATTCATACTGTTGGCCATTTTATAATTTCATAAATATCGTCGAAAAAAGTCTAGAATATAGAAAAGAAAAAACCTGTTAATAAAATTTCAACAGTAGCCTAGTGACTACGTGACTACGCAGTTTGACTTACGATCTAATAGTTGCGGTTTCGATTTCCATTGCGCGCAAAGAATTGCCGTTTTTAAATACAAAAAAAAAGCACTTACTAAAATGTGTGCTCCTTAGGCTTAAGACTTAACTAGTTTAGTGGAAAGCGGACAACGAAAACTGTGTCTGTCTACCTCACAAGAGTTAAAAGGACTGGAGAACTTAAAAAATTTCAACAAAATAATTGACATTTGAATGTATTCATTGTGGATTTATAGTCGGAAGAGAGATTAAAAAAGAGGTTGCAAAATGCAAATAAATTCGATTAGCTGTGCGACATCACAAAACACAATTAGTATTCCAAACAGGTATGGTAAGTCATTTCACATTCATTGTAAACGCTGTTTACACTCAAAGCCTGGAATCATTTAAATATTAACAGCAAAAACAAACTTTAACTCATTGCAATAAGCATGATAATCATTTATTGTAGAATTATCGGGATAGTTTGTAGTGTTTTTGCAAATATAGACGTTATTTCTAGGGTATAACAGTTAAATCGGGTTGTGCAAGTTGTTATGAATGACGAAGCCCTGTGTATAATCGAGTGAGTCACTCCGTCTCGCTCGCTCGTCGCGTACAATGCGCGGGCGCATTGTGAGCCACCGTTCGTTATGTCAGTAGATTGTATTCATTTCGCAGTGTGACATACACCGCCGTCAGCGGCGCATGCGAGCGTAACGAAATTTGGCGCGAATAACTTTTGAATAATTTCGATTATGAAATCGTTTTTCAAGTGATCCATTTGTGATGACAGATACAATAAATTATATCGTTAGAATTGTAGTGTTGACAACGTTATATTATATATTGCTGTGCGTTTTCAAAGAAATACGTCGCTATTGGACTGAAAACGATTTGTCGGTGTCTTAAATAAACTTGGGATTGTTTTGATTTCGCAACGATAATAATTGGTAAGTGTTTTGTAAAATATTTATACGACTGACCCATATTTTATTTATTTTAATGTATATTACATATGTTTTTATAACGTTGTTTCGTAATAGACGATCTAGCGGTCAAAGGATTAACTGTGAACTAGCTATACCAATATCGTTTTTAGAATTCTTAAGTACAAAACATGACTCAAGTAAATGCGCCATACCTTAAAACATTTGTACTTGCCAGGGGAATTATTCCTTAGCATTTCACATTCAGTTAACTCGGCATAGGGTAGTTCGGTATAGATACTCGAACTCCAAGCCGAGGTTACCCCTCACCAGGGGACCCTTGTGTCAAGTTACTAGAGATAGTGGTTCAGGCTAAGCGACCTAAGAGTTATGCCACCTCTAAATCCGGTGAAGCAGTCAAGGCCAGCTTCTCTGGTATCCAATCAGTGTAGTTCGTCAAAAAAAGAGACTCGAACAAAATAATTACTACAATAAATATAAACATTAAGTCCTTTCTATATTAATAAAATATTAAAAAATAATAAAAAGTCGGTAGGTCTTATAAATAATAGAAGTGAAGTGAGATGTACGAAATATTTTGTATTATATTAATAAATAGTTTTTGTAATATCAAAAACTTATATGAAGTGTTACCATCACATATATATTTTTAATCAATTTATTATCACTATTTTTAAGTATAATCGTTTATGGTTACGTAACCTTCATAAAAATTACTAAAGAATAACAAACATATTTCATGAAAAAGAAATTACAATTGTAATCACATTAACCCTTAGAATTAATGATTATAACCACAATTGTACGCTTTATAAACGATTAACCATGACAGTTAAATTGCTAAACCAGTCAACACCATCTTCGTGCACCCTTCATTGTTAAAAATACAACAATGAGTCACGGACATCGGGTCCACCAATTAACTCTGTTCAACGGACAGCTAATGTTAAGAGTGTAGGAATGTAAAACCATGCACACTGCTTTTGCTGTCATTTTCAACATTATGACATTAAAAAATATAAGCTTATGAATGTCGACACCATTGACGTTGGTTTTACTTCAAAACGATTCCTTCTTCAGCTATTATTATAAAAAACAATTGAAGATATATAAAGAAGCGGGAGATTGCTCTCTGTCTATCCCCATAAAAATATTAAAAGAACGTTAGAGCTTTTATTTTTTGTATCTAATAATTATAATCCATTTATTCAATCAACAAAAACAAAATAGAACCGATTTTTTTCAATTTAGAACTAATAAAAGAGAAAAGAGAAGAAAAAATAACTAAATCTATTTGGTTCCGATGCTGTATCGACTAGGTTTCGGTTAGTCTCCGATTGAATTTTCGTGGCATATTAAATAGTTGAAAGCCTCGTGAATAACGTGGTCCCTAAGCCGTAAAGATTTTTTTTGACGAACTACACAGGTTGGCCAGAGAAGATCGCCTTAGCTGCTTCACCGGATTGAGCGGTGGCATAGCTCTTAGGTCGCTTAGCCTGAACCTCTACTCGACACAAGGGTCTCCCCGGTGAGGGGTAACCTCGGCTTGGAAGGTTCCATAAAGAATACATCAGATAATGAATGTCGAATCTCGTACGAAGTTTCCTTATCTGCGTACACATTAAGAACATGAGATATCTTGGAAAATGAAGGAGATAGAAGATTGATAATCACCTACCTATATGAAGGCTAGACTATTTCACCGGAGGTGGCATATCTCTTACGTCGCCTGGCCTTATTCTTCTCGCAAACCAAATTTATATTTGATCTTCTGTGAAAGTCTGGAACCCCTGAGATTTAAAACTTCGTCTCCCGGTGCCAGTGATTTGATACGGTCTCGAGTTCGCATAAACATACAAAACGATAAGGCAGATCTCGTACAGTAGCGACCGTCCTTATTTATCACACGCGTTCACCACATATATTCCCCACTTCCTGAGAAATGACTTCCCGAGGAAGTGATTCGTTATTAAACCATAACAGGGGAGCTATCTACACGAATATGTCGGCGTGTTTGTAACATCTTCTCAGTAACGTATGCATTCAAATACTTAAAAAAATGAGTATTTTATTAAGTTACAGCCTTTATATATATATATAATATATGGATTCCACTGTTGGGCGTAGGCTTTTTCTATAAAGAGAGTATAAGGGCAAAATTCGCCATGCGGCCCTAGTGCGGATTGACTTCACATGCCTTAGAAAAAAATCAGCACATAAAATTGCTACAACAAATTTATTGGTGCCGGCACCGGGGATCGAACTCTGGTTGCTAGCGTACTATGCAACTTAAAGCGACTGCCCGGACACTGAGCTACCATGGCTCTTCAATTTTAAATACATACAAATTAAACATGTTACTAAATAATTATATATTCATTTATATCAATAAATGATACATACGGATAGTTAACCTCAATCATATTGGAGCACTTAAAAAGTACATAAGCACAATTTTTTTACTGTGACTTCAACTTTTTACAGTCATCATTCTTTCATAGCGCTCTTAAAAAAGTATGTACTCGTATAACTTTAAAAAAACATTAAAGACAGGCAAAGAGTTATTAAAACAAAAGACTATTTTGAGTTAATTGAAACTGCCTGCTGATTAAACAATTAAAATCATACATAATATATACGTAATAGAAGAATATGAGAGATGAATATGAGATCATGGCTACGTAAAATCAGAGAGTAGACTGTGTTTCGCCATGCAAAAGGCAGAAATATGGATAGCTAACAACCTTCGATAGGTCGAAGAGGCACTATAAGTTCAATCAAGAATCTTCTTAGATAGGGGGCTGAGGGCAAGCTTACGTGCTGTTAAGTACTGCAGTAAGCTCTATTTGAAGATTTACTAATTTAATTTCTAATGATATACGAATAACTAAAGCATAATTCATTACTCCACAATAAATTTTCTTTTAACGCCGAACTCGTCGTAATTTGTCATTTAAAATAATTAACAATATATCAACGATACCGGCCGTATTACTCGTGTTGAGTTAAAAGCGACGTAAACCATTAATTAATCAAATTAAATTAATCCATAAAGGAACATTTTGGAAGACAAGACTTTGGAATGCGCTGCCAACAAATATACGTACAGCTGGAACTAAATCTACTTTCAAACATTTACTTTGGAAGCTTTACCTAAGCAAGAAATAGTTTGTCAATTGCTGTCCCTATCCATCTATAATTATATATATATATATATATATATATGTATTTATATATGTATCTATTTATTATTATATATAATTATTATGTTTATATATTTAATTTATTTGTAAGTAGGTATGTATATTATATATGCATGCATTTATTATAGTTTTCTTTTATTTATTATTTTCTCATTTAGCTTGCACCCGTTACTTTGTCTCTTCACAACCCCAAGGTAGGCTGGCAGAGAATGCCTGCTGGCATTAAGTCCGCCTATTTGTACCTTTTTTTTGTATTGTGTGCAAATAAAGAATAAATAAATAAATAAATAACATTATTCAGTTCACGTACTAAATAGATTGATGTATTGAAATAAACTTATACGGTTTTTTATTTTTCAACAAGTCACTGCTTCCTTCTTAATGAGCCATGGTTCTGTTACTTAATGGAGATTCAAGCTATGAGCAATGCGACCTCTCAAATCCGATAAAACGGTTGGTCAGCTTCTTTAGCTAAATGATATTGGTTTGTCACCAAAAAAACTTTTAGTGTTCTAAATATAAAATTTTACCCACCCACTTATTCAACGGAAGTTGAGAATGTCCGTCAAGTTGACAACCCTTCGGTGACAGGAAACGGAGTGATCGAAGGTGTTAAATTATTTTTAGGCCATTCCAAGTAAATAGCATTAATGTTCAGGACATCCTGCTATCAAAGGCTTCCCAGAAACTAGATGCCGTTATGGCTATTCAATTTACGTTACCTATACATTCATATATTTTTCTAACTCATTAATGCAAATTTGATGATGTAATAATTGTTTTTTGGAAACCATTTTAGTAAACACGTTAAAATACGCAACAATGAACCGAATACAATTTACAATTCACCCAAACTTGATTTTTATGAATGAACTACGCTAATCACCTAAATGTGCTCACTGAGTTTTTGAGGGGTGGCATAGCTTTTAGGTCGCTTAGCCGGAACCTGTTTACTAACTAGGCGCAAGGGCCTCAGCTAGATCGGTTACTCAATTCGGGATAGCATTCCAATCCGAGGGCTCCCGAGAGTTTATGACTTAAATCCATTGTTTTTCCAGCGCCAACGCTTCCCGAAATCGTATTTAAAGCCAGTTTGCTATTTGAATGTCTTGATCAGGGCCTCTTTGGGTGCCTTATTGCTGCCATTACAGTTTAAGCGACCTAAGAGTTTTCCCACATGTACTACACTGTAGGTTCGTCACAAAAAGCGACGGATTAAGAAACTACTTTTTTGAAGTCGGTTAAAAAGAGGAATGAAGCCTTCGAACTTTACGTCTTATTAAAGATGTTATGGAATAACGAAATAATCTCTTTATTTCGTTATTCCATAAAAGCCATAATTTTTATTGCTCGATTTTTTGTATTTCTCGCTTCGTCTAGTTTTTTTGTTCCCTAAACATATCACTGTGTTTGAAAAATAAATCATATACGTATATTTATCTTTATATGTTCAGCATTTATCGAAGTCTTCCTCAATACAGTAGAACTAAATAAACTCCTGATTTATTTCATAATCTTAAGTTATCATTCTGTGACACACTTTGTACACAACACGTGCACTGTAAAAAAAACTAAGAAAAAAAAGTCATGTGACAAGCTGTGCTAGCACACATGTTCACACGAACCGGCGGTAGTGCAACAAAATCTATTATCTAGATGAGTACCCTCATTTAAAATGATTTTTACTAAATTACCCTGTATAGCTCTTCCTCTGCCATCCATCAATATTTTGCACCAATCTCAAGACATTATCGGTAATTTATTAACTCGCAACACTTTACAATCTCTACTATATACCATGTTTTGGGTCGAATTTTAACCGACTACGACAAGAAAAGCGTAGGTTCCCAATGTTTGTGCATTTATAAACTGATTTTGTTTTTATTTTGAAAGGATTTGGTTTCAGTTAGGTCCAATATTAATTTTGTTAGCTTCCGGAGAGACGATTTTAGGATTTCCGTCGTATATTTTCGAATTCAAGTTTCAGTGCCAACATAATTAACGTGGGCCCTAAATGAAAACAGACGAATTAAGAACGGCCTCCTTTTTGAAGTTGGTTAAAAAGAGATCCATAGTTTCCCAATTGTATATTGTATAAATTGTAATTCCTAACGTTCTACAAATTTATACATATTAATACAATAACACAATTTCAAATACCAAAACTCTTTAATCGAGTTTTAATTCCCTAATTCTAGTTTAAGTACTTTTAAACTTCATGAGAAACGTTAGTTATTTGAAATCATTTCTATTCTATAGGCCCATTAAGCTAAGACTTCCAAAGTATCACCGCATTAAACCTTTCTTGTAACTTAATTTAAAATTATAATTATACTGTAATTAACATAAGGACTAAGAATTGCAAATCGAAATTAACCAAAAGCCGTAATGATCATAGTTATGACAGAGTCGACCTCCTCATTTGCCTTCGTTCCTGAAGGAAACATGTAGTTGATATACCTTCAACTACATGTTCACAGCGGTTCACAACGGTGCACAGATTGAGGTCGGGACATTTTCCTGCAAACATTTTATGCACATCGATGAGTCACCGAACTGTTATATTTGCCAAGTGGCGGATGATGTGACCACATAATGGGGAAATGTGAGAAACATAACATGCGGAAAGTCATTAATAGATAGTCTAAAACTGTGGTAGTAACATGTGGGTGTTTTTTTAATGCTGCTGTCTGACCCGACCTCAGAGGGAGCGAGGAAGCTGGTAGCTACGGCCATACAACATTGATGACTTTCTTTCTCGCTTCATGCGACCGATGTGTGTCTACGTAGGTTAGTGGTGTGATGTACTTGCTTCGGCAGTACATAAACTAAAATTGGAACGATACAGAGAAGATTAGCATGGCGCTGCGCTGCCCATCTCGGGCACACCTCGAGTGGTTCTGTTACTTAATGGAGATTCAAGCTATGAGCAATGCGAACTCTCAAATCCGATAAAACGGTTGGTCAGCTTCTTTAGCTAAATGATATAGGTTTGTCACCAAATAAACTTTTAGTGTTCTAAATTTAAAATTTTACCCACCCACTTATTCAACGGAAGTTGAGAATGTCGTCAAGTTGACAACCCTTCGGTGACAGGAAACGGAGTGATCGAAGGTGTTAAATTATTTTTAGGCCATTCCAAGTAAATAGCATTAATGTTCAGGACATCCTGCTATCAAAGGCTTCCCAGAAACTAGATGCCGTTATGGCTATTCAATTTACGTTACCTATACATTCATATATTTTTCTAACTCATTAATGCAAATTTGATGATGTAATAATTGTTTTTGGAAACCATTTTAGTAGACACGTTAAAATACGCAACAATTAACCGAATGCAATTTACAATTCACCCAAACTTGATTTTTAGAATGAACTACGCTAAGCACCTAGATGTCCTCACTGAGTTTTTGATGGGTGGCATAGCTTTTAGGTCGCTTAGCCAGAACCCAAGGGCCTCAGCAAGATCGGTTTCTCAATTCGGGATAGCATTCCGATCCGAGGGCTCCCGAGAGTTTATGACTTAAATCCATTGTTTTTCCAGCGCCAACGGGACTACGACTTCGGGAAGCGTTGGTGCCAGTTTGCTATTTGAATGTCTTGATCAGGGCCTCTTTGGGCGCCTTGTTGCTGCCATTAAAGTTTAAGCGACCTAAGAGTTCTGCCACCTGTACTACACTGTAGGTTCGTCACAAAAAAGCGACGAATTAAGAATCTACTTTTTTTGAAGTCGGTTAAAAAGAGGAATGAAGCCTTCTCATTTCATGTGATCCTATATGATGAAGTGGAATAACGAAATAAAGAGAAAAAGCCATAATTTTTATTGATTTTTTTGTATTTCTCGCTTCGTCTAGTTTTTTGTTCCTAAACATATCTCTGTGTTTGAAAAATAAAACATATACTCGTACGTATATTTATCATTATATGTTCAGCATATATCGAAGTCTTCCTCAATACAGTGGAACTAAATAAACCCTGATTTATTTCATAATCTTAAGTTATCATTCTGTGACACACTTTGTACACAACACGTGCACTGTAAAAAAACTAAGAAAAAAAATTCTTGTGACAAGCTGTGCTAGCACACATGTTCAGTGTGAACCGGCGATAGTGCAACAAAATCTATTATTTAGATGAGTACCCTCATTTAAAATGATTTTTACTAAATTAACCTGTATAGCTCTTCTTCTGATCCTTCAATATTTTGCACCAATCTCAAGACATTATCGGTAATTTATTAACTCGCAACACTTTAACTGACTTCAAAAAAAGCGTCCCAATGTTTATAGATCCCTAATTCTAGTTTGTATAAACTGATTTTGTCTTTGTTTTGAAAGGATTTGGTTTCAGTTAGGTCCAATATTAATTTTGTTAGGTTCCGAAAAGACGATTTTTAGGATTTCCGTCGTATATCTTCGGAATTTAAGTTCCAATGCCAACTAAATTAACGTGGACCTAAATGAAACCCAAACTCTAAGGAAAACAGACGAATTAAGAACGGCCTCCTTTTTGAAGTTGGTTAAAAAGAGATCCATAGTTTCCCAATTGTATATTGTATAAATTGTAATTCCTAACGTTCTACAAATTTATACATATTAATACAATAACACAATTTCAAATACCAAAACTCTTTAATCGAGTTTTAATTCCCTAATTCTAGTTTAAGTACTTTTAAACTTCATGAGAAACGTTAGTTATTTGAAATCATTTCTATTCTATAGGCCCATTAAGCTAAGACTTCCAAAGTATCACCGCATTAAACCTTTCTTGTAACTTAATTTAAAATTATAATTATACTGTAATTAACATAAAGACTAAGAATTGCAAATCGAAACTAACCAAAAGCCGTAATGATCATAGTTATGACAGAGTCGATCTCCTCATTTGCCTTGGTTCCTGAAGGAAACATGTAGTTGATAGAATAGAATAGAATATTTATTTATTAACACAGATTTGGTTACACTTATAAACATTACACAAACCAAACGAACATACATGTAACCATTGCAGCACATATTATTGGTACACAGTGACCCCCAAACTAAGCAAACGCTTGTATCTTGGGAGCCAGAGTTGCGCTGTGGAGTTAGCATTATTGCACAAAGTATTAGTTTTTATAATTTAATTAATAAATTTATATATATATTATATATATATATATATCGCAATTTGCAATTTTTTAAATTATGCCAACAAAATGAATTCAATTATAAAACCTTAAACACTTCCGTGCATTTGATACACGTATAGTAGTAGTGAGAAAAGATTTTCCTACGTAATTATTCGGAAAAGTTCGTGTTTATCGTGCTCTCTCAAATAGCTCCATATTAATTGATATGAAAATGTCACTCAATTAATACGATCATTAATTGACTGTTCGGGTGGCGTACTCCGATATAGATACGAGTTGTCCCGAAGGAAAATAATTTCTCACTACATGTTACGTACACGTAGATATTATACGGTTGATTGGCAACGGCTAACTGACTATAATAAATATTGACTGACGGATTCACCGTATAAGTAACGAGCTGCGACTTACGTGTGATTTCAATGCTCCAATTCCTGGATCAAAGAATTTCCACCACTAGTTATTATAATTTTATACAAGACTAGCGTACCTAGCGTACGGTAAATCATCAGCAACAAAACAAATTTCATTTTGACGGCATCATGGAACTCTGGTTGCTATGCAACTTGAGGCGACCGTCCAAACACAGAGCCATCACGGTTTGACTTACTTAGATTGCAATGATTCATTGTTTTCTTTAACTTTCTCCCAAGCCACTGAATTCTGACGGATTACATGTAATTACAATGATAGTGTGACAATACGATCTTTACAGCTTGATCTACCTCTTTTAAATTCAGCCACCCAGTACGCAACCGTAGAATAGGGTACAGCATCACCCCCTAATGTCTGCTATAATGTCCAAAAAAATTTCCTTCGTTGACATTTTTTTCAAACTGAGATATTTTATCACCGCACGTAACTCACTTTTATCCATAACTTTGACTTTTAGCAACTTGTTGCACAAAAAATTATTACATGCGAACGAACTGACAAAACAAGTGACAGTCTGCATAAATATAGTGTGATAGACACTCTTTAATTTGAATATCGAACTTGATCCAAAAAGGTTTCATATATATGCACTTCTAAGAACTTTTTGATTCACCCTCGTATAATTAATTTTCTTTATACATTAACGGTGGCAATATAACGGTGTCATAGGTCATTCATACTTTTATTTCAATGAAAACAACATTATGACATTAAATAAAACAATAATACATGCTAATTATTGTAAGAATACGTTATAGTTAATGTATTTAGGCAACACTTTTTCATGGTATCATTTATGGAATGAATGACCGCCATCTTAGATACAGCTTTCTTTTTCGTTATCGAGGGAGAAATCTTCAAAAGATACCACATCTTCTGGGGCGAGAACATAAACATACATAAATGAATAATATTATGTCCATTATGTCAGTGATGTTATATAAATATTTATCGTGACGTATTCGCTATCGGTGCGTAAGGAATAATATATTAGATATTTCACACTACGTTTTTGATAACACGGTTTATAATTAGGTTATGCGAAAAAAATATGATAAAGTGACGATCAGACTAATGATATATGAGTTGTTAATAAGAATCAAAGATTGTGCCAATTAATGTACGAATTCTTTTTAAGATACTGATAATTTTAAGATGGAATATGGTTTACCAACCTTCCAAAAATCTGCACGACTAATGTCCCACTAATATTATAAATGTGAAAGTTTGGATGGATGTTTGGTAATCTATCACGCTAGAATGGCTAAACAGATCCGGATGAAATTTGGTACAGAGATAGATTATAGTCTGGAATAGCATATAGACTAATTTAAACGTCTTCAAGAAAGGAGGTTAAGGTTCAGGTTCATACTGTATATTATAAATGCGACCAGTGACTTCGTGTGTTTCTTCGTTAATTTGTAACGCTTTCACGCTTTAACCACTCAAATTATCATCGTGAAATTTTGTATGTAAGGGGTACAGGAAAAATACTTTTTAATCGCGGGCAACACCGCGGGCGCAGCTATGTAACTAAAGGCGCGCGCCCGAAGAAGATATGCCACGACTACATTGATATTAAATTACTTCAGAATAAGTAATTCAAGGGTCGTACTTCATCCCAGACCATGACATTAGTCAAGATAAAGTGTGACTAATTACAACAAACCGCCTCATTACAATAAGTCACTGGCAACTAAGTAAATTATTCCAAGATATGCCATTTAAGGGTTATCTGTGTGTCGAATGTTATATTTAAATTTTGAATTACGATGATCATTTGAATTAACTATTTTAATGTCTTGATAGTTATCCGATAAACGCTTGATCAGAGAGAGATCACGAGAACTTTTGTATTGTCTAAAATTCTGTAATTACGATGACATATGAACAGTAAATAACTGGCGTTTTAGATCGCAAGGAGCTTCTCGATGTTCCGCTCCTGATGATATTGAGAAAACAGGTCAGATGCATTGAGAAGAGGAAGTGACCATCCAAGAAACGATAGGTTTTAACGATCTGTAATCGTAAGAAACGCCAAACCGCATTTAGGCCGCGTGACGAGCGCTTATCCACCTTATGTTAAGTGGAAATGCAGTCCTGGATGGTAAGGCTCACTAACATACTAAATGCCTATTGACTCTTCTCTTGAAAATACTCACATTGTACATTGACAAAGCTTGGAACAACTCTGATTAATCAATGAACATTGTTAACTAAACAGAAGCATTGTTACACTAAAAAAAGGAGACTTGGGGTCGAAATAAGCAGCATACCCAAAAATAGAAAAAAGAAAGAAGAAGATATTGTTATCGGCAGACAAGAAGGATATCTCAATTTATAGCCAAGTTCAAGTTATATATACGACTAGCGTACCTAGTTAGGCTAGATTTAGCTTTATTTTATTTAAACAATAAACTTACACCATTAAATATTCAATTTACACCATATAATAAATTATTCATTTCGTTCCGTATTTATTCTCTATCATTCTATATTCTTCTCGAGCGGGTGAAGCTACATACACCCATGTACATATCAGTAAATACAATATTATTCTTATCATTTATACAAAAACATATCGGGCTCAAGTTAAGCTCAGAAATAAAAATTACGACGTATGGCTTGCTTTTGAGCTGCCAAAACATACCCACACACTTCCATTTATATATATATATATATATATATATATTTTATTATATAAAAAATATATATAATATATATATATATATAGATTGCGTTTGAAATTAACGTTTCTATATTGGTCATATCACCCACGACACCACACACGTTGCATGACGTATCGTGCATAAGGGACGCGTACAATTTACACGAAAGCAATTTAAAGTAACAGTGTCTTGTTATCATAACAATTCATCGTTTCTTGCTACATCACTGAATTTGTCATAGTTGTTTTAGATTACTGTCTGCTCTTCATTGTTTGATTGTTAAGTTTTGATCCAATCCGATTTAATTTTATTTATCACAGGATTCCAAACACTACTTTTTTTACTTACCTTACCGCAAGGAGCGGACATCCGTTATGGACCCTGGGCAGCCCGTGCTGCCAAGGAATGTCCGACTCCCACCGACCACAAACCCTCCTCCTGCACCACATCAATGATTCGACCTTGCGGCCTACCACTGACTGTTTGATTTTGTCCTTCGCAACCTTTTTACTCTTTGTCTTGTCTCTCTCTCTCTCTGTTCTTTATTTTCGTCTTTTTCCTTCTGTTCGACAATTCTTTCCATAAACGATTATAATAATTATAAGCACTACTTGGAAGAAGAGTTCATTGCATAAAACGCCATAGCACCTAAAAAGACATCACGAAACCCGCATCACTGCGACGCGGCCACTGGTCACACCACTCAAACGCTCCCAATTACGTTTAATTGTCAGCACGTCGAATCATTAGACATGCTACTATATAATAATATGACTTTTGAGTCATACAAATATAAGCATAATAGTGAGCTTAATAGCATAACGCAATGTATTGCATGTGTTCAGCATCTAATGCAATCCAATTCGAATCTTCGAGCTTATCCTGAACCTTTGTGGGAGCAACTCGGCTCCCGGGAAGGGATCACGGTTACTCTAATCGCATTATACGATCCGAGCGCCCTCGAGAGAATCCAAGATTTTTCCAGAAGACTATCAAGATATTCAAATAGTTAACTAGCTTTGATTACCTTCGAGAAGCGGTGGTGCTAGAGGAAAAAGTGGCAGAAGAAACTCCACCAACGCTCCTATTATACTTCGGAGAAATTGCTGGTAAAGTGACAATAGCATGAAAAAGATTATCGCATTCTCCGCCCAAAAAAAGGAATTAATATTAACCCATCACTTTTCTCATACATACTAATAATTTTAAACTAATAAAAAAAGAGCCGTGGCAGCTCAGTGTCTAGTGGTGGACTGGGTAGTGGACTATGCCCTTATACTCACTTTACAGAGAAGTCCTGCTCCCAACAGTGGGACATATATATTTTATATATAAAGGCTGTAACTTAAACCTTAACTAATATATTTTACTTACTACATGTTGTAATAAAGTGACAATTGCTACAAAAACTTTCAACGCGGCTAAAACAATAAGCATAACAAAGAAAAGAATCGTAGATGAAACGTCAAAACGGATATTACAAGAGCGGACAGTTTGCTCTCCAGATGTGATCTAAAAGGAAGCTGGAGTAATAAAATTTGCTATTGTTCTATAGCCGGATACAGAATTACGGTGCTTGCTAGTCCTTTTTTAAATATGGCGACTGGTTAGTCCAATGAACTATTTTTTCCTCTTATATTTCTTCATGAGTTTACCAAATCATACGATGTTAATGCCTTAATTATTATAATGATTTTTTTTTCTATTCGATCAAATTATTATTACAGCTGTGTGTTATTTTTCGCTCAATAATTTAATACGTAAAAGTTTTCAAGTTACATAACACAAACAAATTTTGCCAAATATTTTTTTTTCTGAATGTATAAAATCGAAAATGGAAACGCATTGCTACAAGCCACCTGGTATTTAAACTGTATTGTTGAGTCGAACGCTTGGCTATTAAGCTATGAGAACTTAATAATATTATAGGGTTTTAAAAATATGAATCTTTTTTTAAATGTGCTCAGGAACTACATAATCTAATTCCCCCATTCCCTTTCCACCATCGGACTTCTAGACGCATTGCGGGATTTCATCCTTTGTTGTGAACATCGTCATCGTCATTCGTCTCTCATTTTTCGTACAGCAAAGGACTGAATAGTTTGTTCATTATCGTAATCGGAAGGAAAGATCCTTCCGATTACAATGTGGGTATTTTCAAGAGTAGAGTGAATATGCATTTACTAAACTAGTGCGCGTTACCATCCAGGTCTGCATTTCCACTTAACATCAGGTGGGATCGTAGTCAAGCACTTGCTTAGAAATAATAATAATAAAAAATATCTCGAACGACCTTAGCACAATTATCGTAATCGTCAACTGCTGAAATGTTTTTTGTGTAATGTTACCACAACGCTATTATTGTTTTCAACCGAATTTAACAAAGGAGGTTTTCAGTTTTTTTTACTATATTTTTTATCCATAGCTAAAAAAATTGTAAGATTTTGGTAGGTTTAAGACAATCCTAGATTAGGTAAGTAGTTCATATCGATAACGAGCAATTATGTGGAAGAAGAAAGAGAATGAAGGTCTGAGAACATCGTAATATATGTATGTAGAAATGGTAGCACGGAAATCAAAACTACAGCCCACGCATAGTACCGTTTAATATATGATCCGACACGTTTGACTGGATTTTTTTTTTAAAAAGCTAATTTTTTTTCAGAAATATTACTAACATTCTTTTTAACAATTTCAACTAAGCTTAGGCTTGTGCTAGGAGATGGTTTATGTAAATAGTCGAATAGTTTGAACGAACGGACGCTTCAAACATTGAATGAAATAGTTGAGATGATTTGAAGTCGGTTATTGTTTTTGTAATCTACAAATAGTTTTTTTTTATTAGTTAATTTTTAATTTCAAATTTAGTTTTATTTTTACTTTTTTTGTTCTTTTTATTTTTATCTTACATTGTCACTCGCCAATTAATTGCTTGCAGTCTACGCCTATAACTGCGATGGCATTAACTTCACAACTTTTCACTGTATTATGTATTGTTTGTTAAAAATGTTCATTGTGTTGGTGTAATAAATAAATAAATAAGTAAATCTACTAGTTATCTCCATTCTTCATTTTAACACTACAAAAATGTTGATCACATACGATGAATCTAATATCGACAATTAACTCAAATATTGGCACGGTTTTATTTTTCTACACGTTATGACATGTATTTTAAATTCCATGAGTTCAGTCCTACAAATAAATTTCAAACGTCGAACTTAATAAATATAAACAGGGATCAACGAACCGTTAATTCAAAGCAAATCAATTTCAATCGAGAAATAAATATTCTATTGAGAGTCCCCGTCGCCTGATCGACCCAGATAACATTTGTCTTAACGATGTTAAGTAATTACATGTCTAGGGAATTATAGGGCTCGAATTAATTACGGCCATTTCGTTGCTTGTATTGAAAACTTTGTATACCGCTTTGGAGCGTCGCTTGTAATTGCTTTATGGGTAATTCAATTTTAGCGAAAACGCTACAAATGCTCATTTTTTATTATCCATTCATCCAGTACGTGATTTAGGAGAATGGATTATGACCGGATGATTTAATTCCTCTTCTTCTTGTAATGCATCTCCACTTTATTGGCCATCAGTTGAAGGAACTTATCTTTTTCTTGTGGCAAGCGAAATAACTGTAGCAATGCTGATCTCTGATGTTTACAAGTTTTTCCTACGTCCAGTGCACCTCTTGATTTCGTCATAGTTCGGTTATAAATATATGTATTTGTCAAGTGCACAGGCGCACACTTAAGTTCTTTGGGCATGTTAGCCGACGTGGAAACGACTCTTTAGAGCGTCTTGTCGTGCAGGGCAAAGTGGAAGGGACTACACCACGAGGCAGATCGCCAATGTGATGGACGAATTAGGTGCGGAGTATGGTGGGTGCTCCCCTACACGAATGCCCTGCTGCCCGATTGACGGCCAGCAGGCGAGACGTGATGATGATGATGGCCGCGACCACTCTGAAAAGAGTGAGGGGCCAATTAAAAGATTTATGTATAGTAATATAGTAATCTTAACTCATCAGCTTCCCTTATTCTGCATCTCCATATTACCTGGTCTATTGCATCCTCGACGGCTAAACATATTTAACATTTACATGTGTCCCGTAAGAAACACGACACACGTTTTGTATATACAGCATCAAACGATTACTGGAAGTCGGGTTTTTTTTAGAAAAACTAAAAACTCTCAATCTCAACTTTTAGTTAGGTTTTTTTCTCTAGTAGGTAACCCTTTAAGCTTCTTAATCTTCCCTTTCAGTCCGTCGTGGTACTTACGGGATTCCTGGATATATGTATATTGAACTCATATCCCTTTATACCTAGGTATCTCCAGGGGCAAAATCGAAAACAAAAAATGACTTCAAAAAATACGTAATGGATAGAACATTAAACACTGTTATACATCGACGCTTTTAAAAGTATCATAGTTATATTCCAAAGTTCTGGCAGCCATTATTTTCTTTCTTCACATTCTTGCTCGTTGTCTTTAAAGAGTACTTATCTTGTCTTAGATTGTCATAAACTTACCGTTTTTTTTTTTTTGTTAACGGGGAGGAAATCTTCAAAAAGATACCCCGCCTTCTGGGGGGAAGGCGGCGGTTATGTGGGGTTTTTACCCACTAAAACCTCCCCGGTGGCCCTTTCCTCGGTGCATGACGAGGGGCTCCGGGATCTCCAGTGGAACGCACCGGAGCCCCTCTGCACTGTGCTCAAGGAGAGCACGTCCTGGGAGGATTCTCCTCCCCTGTGCCCTCATAGTGCAAGGCTACACGGGCCAGCCGATGTCGCCTTCTTCCCGGGTCCACCTTAGCGGACGACAAAGGCCCCCACCCTTGTCGCCCAGTGAACCCGAGGCCCCTTTTAGTCGCCTTATACGACAGGCAGGGGATACCGTAGTCTTATTCTTGAGAGCCCAGAGTCATAAACTTACCAATATCAACATGTATTCTTGGACAACATGCATATGGGACCTAATGTAAACCAAACCTTTAAAAAACGAATGTGTATATCATAGTTGTTTTAATGTCGACGTATGTACGTATATTCTTTTATGTTGCACAAGCTCAATTATTTTGATTATATAGGTTTATGTAGATATATAATGGAGTGTACACGTCATCGGTGTCATAGGGGTACTGACCTATTCCCCCTGTACTTAGGTTAAGCTCGTAATTTCTAACCATATACAACGATCAATTTATCGATCCTTAATAAGCATAACGGTCGATGCTCTTGGCTTGGTTCTTAACTAGGAAGCTGAATTGGACCTATTTGGTCTTATATATTCAGATATTACAAGCATAGAATTTCTTTTACAACTTTTTTTTTAACGCCTATGTAACTGAAGGGGCAAGTCATTTAGACCCTAGAAAGTGTGCAGGATTTAGTCGTGTTTGTGTTTTTCATCGTGTGGAAACGATGAAATTAATGTCGTTTTAACTAAAATAAAACAAATATCAGAACCAACATTATACTAACAAAATATATATTGATACATAAATGACAGCGCTATAACTGCACAGACAATAAAAAATACAGAGGAATTGAAGACCTCTTCTTTTTTTTATCAGAATAAAAAAAACAAACAACATACTAAAATTAGTCCCATATAGCGATTGACTCACCCACCGTCACATGTATAGATGCATGGACCTAATATGCTAGATATAAAAAGATTTGAAGGTTTTTCAAATCAAATCTGTGAATGCTATAAAACGTCAATGTAATGTTCAATCGGAAAAGTAGAAGCAATAAAAACTGTTTTTGTTATTAAATTTTCAACATCGTTGTCGTTGTAACTTTTTAATAAGACGAAATGCTATAGCATCGAAATGTCGTAAAAAGTTTATTCCCTGTACAAAACATTAATGAATTTACCTATTCCCCTTTTATAGTGAAAGTTCGGAATACAGTCGTAACTGGGTGATTGGTAACGTGACAAATTGACGTTAAATTTATTGGTAATCAATCTTTCCTATGTTAGTGTATTATCACTTCGCTGTTGACTAGTGTATTTGCAACGTATTGACGTAGTTCGCGTAATCGACGATTAGTCATTACTTACGCACGGTTGTGAGAACCGGTTTGGAAACACGGATACACCTTTTACGATCACATAGGGAAGACATATTATAAGTAATTACGCGAATAAATATTGTTTCATTTAAACTAATTTTGATGAAAAAATATATCCATAATAAATAGCTTAATAAATCGTCTAGTAACAACTTATAGGCTCACGGGTCCCATCCTAGGCTTCAATCGTCGCTTTCCATCAAGCGAGAGAAGCCAAACAAGAGCTTATTTTGTTTAAAAAAAACAACGTTGTTGAACAAGAAACAGCAATAGCGCCATCGAAGCCCCCTCAATTAATAAAACAAAATAAAACCTGGCACTTGACTATCGTCTTGATTTTTTTGACGAACTACACACCTGGCATTGTCTGCATCACCGGATTGAGAGGTGGCATAGCTCTTAGGTCGCTTATCCTGAACCTCAATCGCTAGTAACTCGACAAATGGGTCCCCCGGTGAGGGGTAACTTCCGCTTCGGTCGGTTGCTACTTCGTGGATAATGAACAATTCAAAAACTAAACTAACTTTGAGTTATCTCCAAGCACAAGCCGGGAAGTTTGCATTTTAAAAAAAATTGCTAGCACTCTTTACATAAAAAATTATTGCTTTATATGCTTAAATATATTTTTATACAATTTTTTTTAATTTCTTTATATTATTATTAACCATTTCAAATAAAATTAAGCTTTTTATATGAGATGGTTCTAGTGAATAGTCGAATATCGGGTATCAACCTACGACCTTACGTTTTGCAGACCATGCCTTAGACTGTCAGGCTATTGACGCTTCCAATAGATTTAAGCTCTCATGATTTTTAACCCTCGTGGAGTAGAGATATATAGTTCTCTGTACTGATAGATCCCTATCCTTGTCTCACCGACCTCAATAAAATGATAAAAATTCTTCGACATTTCAATCTTCTCTTCGTAATTATTTTAACTATATATAAAAGAAGAGAAGATAAAACAAAAGATATACATAAAAAAAGCTGCATTCAAATTCAACTTTCTACTTCACTGCCATCACACTTAAAGAAGTTTTACTTTTAAACAAATTAGGGTCGCCATCTTTAAAATAAATCGAACCACTGTTTTCTATTTTTGCTCATCCCTATTCTTCTTGAGATTTGGATGAAGAAAATTTCAACCCCATTTGTCACTTCTCGCAATTTAGCATTTAGTGTTATAACACTTGAATACGCTAAGAGTACCAAATACCGCAAGTAATTTTCACCTCTATTGTAATATTTATGAGGTGTTAATATCCTCTCAATTGACGATAAAAGCAACACCATATAAAAGCTGTCTTCATATTAGTGAACACACAACAACGGATTGTAAATCCTATTTCTAATGACATAAAATTCAATAGCCAATGCCATTTTCATAATGTGATGATGCTGCATGATTTCGGCTAATGTGCCATTGAAGATGTACAATCTCATGTAATCGGAACACGTGAAAATGTATTAAGAATAACTACCGTAGATTATAACGGTAAGAATGAATCCTTTTTGAAAGGTATAGAGACCAGGGAGTGAACGATTCATTGCATAAAAACGGGTTTAATCTTATTTTGAATTTCGTATGAACCTATGTGTATGTTGTGCATGTATATGTATTAATCGTAATATTTCGTTATGTCTTTTATCTTTTCCTTGGTTACACCTGTTACACCGATATGCTTTTCTCTCTTATCCAGAGTTGACTGGAAGAGATTGCTACTAAGTCCGCCGTTGTGACCCTTTTTTTTGTTGACGGGGAATTCTTGAACAAGACACCCCGACTTTTAGGGGAAAGTTCTTACTCACTAAAATCCTCCCGGTGGCCTTTCCTCGGTGCGTCCCGGGTAGGTTAGTCTCTCCCCAGCACCCTGGCAGTGCTAAGGCGACACGGACCAGTCGATGTCGCCGTCTTCCCGAGTCAACCGTAGCGGATGACAAAGGTCCCCAGTCTTGTCGCCTGTGAACCCCTATTATCGCCTTCTATGACAGGCAGGATACCGTAACATTATTCAACAAGCCTGAGACTACGCTTTTGCGAACAATAAGTGTTGATATATACGAGTAAATAGTATTTAGAGACACTTACCCTTCTTCCCTATTCACAGAGTTTTCAGCAACTCGAGTTCGATCGCAGTGCCGCCCTAAAATAAATTAAATAAATTTGTTTGACTATTTATAAACACTGTACCATTATTTGATATACCACGTGCTCGGCGGTGTAGGAAAATATATGTGATAGAAAAAAAATTGTAAGATATTTGAGGTGTGCATGTGTTTATCTTCGGATGGTTAGACATTCGGCGAGTCTCCACCCTTTCATAGTTGATTCGCGCATCCGAACGAAGCGATTTGAGTCATCGTTCATCGTACATACAGCAAAGGAGTGGAACAAGTTGCCGGCGTCAGTCTTTCCGTTCAAGTATGACGTGGAGCCTTCAAGAGTAGAGTGAATAGGCACTTACTAAACTAGCACGTACCATCTTTAGTTCATTGTATCATCATTTAAAATCAAAAAATGCATGGCGGACCTGTGCCCAACAGTGGGACATATATATTATATAAGCTATAACTTTAACACAGTTTCAAATTATTGATGGTTTACAAGTTTCTTTGAAATTAAATTGATATTACTTCTAGGAAATCGTTTAAATTAGAAAACCTAACCTTATATACGGTAGCAGGATATTGATACGTAACGATGACCTTTAGATACTTCCTCGATTTAGTCATGGCGTGTCATTAAAGCCATGCTCAGTATTTTAATAGTTATATTCTTACTTGTTGGCGAAGGCTGCTCCGTATACCTTGGACTGCCATGAGAACCAACGAGTCCATACTGAAGGAGCTTAAGATCTCCACACGGCTATCAGAAATTTGCCGCCAAAGAGCCCTCAGCTTCTTTGGACACATCATGTGGTCTTCAAAGCACTGTCTGGAGAAGCAGATCATCTTAGGCAAAATGGACGGCAAACGTGCTCAGGGTAGGGCGCCTACAAAATAGTCGCACACGATCATGAAGACGGTGGGAGGCCGCATGCAGCGTGCGGTCCACTCCGTCTATGACCGCACTCAATGGAGGCTGCTTGTACGTGGTCGCGATCCTCAGCAGTGAGGGAAAGAACAGGAAGAAGATTCTTACTTGTTTATTGATGATAACATATATCATGAATAAAATCAGTACTATTAAACATGGTACTATTGCTACTACTCGAATATGTCCACACACATATGTATACACTCTCTTATTAAATTTTTATTTATTTTTAAATCTTAGATTAAGTTTTTACAATATTCATATAAAAAATAAAATACGTAAAATAAAATACATTTTTTTTTGTTAACGGGGAGGAAATCTTCAAAAAGATACTCCATCTTCTGGGGGGGAATGCGGCGTTTACGTTTCGTTTAACCGACTAAAACCTACCCGGTGGCCCTTCCTCGGTGCATGGTGAGGGGCTCCAGGATCTCCAGAGAAACGCACCGGAGCCGCTCTGTACTGTGCTCAAGGAGAGCATTTCCCAGGGGGAGGGTGGTTACTCCCTTCCCCCTGTGCCCTCGCAGTGCAAGGCGACTACTACTTAAAGGGTCGGTTAATATCTCGGAAGATAAAGACGCTAGCTAACTGAAATAAATTATGTCATAGTTTATTCAATGACTAATACTTAAAGGGTTTTATCGTGTTTTAATCTTAATCTGGAATTTCTGACATTTCAAAGACATCAGTCATTTTCGGAAGGAATGAAAATGACCGCTGTAAAGTATTCGATAAAATTTGCAAAAGCTGTTACGTTCAATATCTGTATTTATGGTCGTATCTTTATGTATATATAATGTTTGTCGTTTGATGAATGCCATTTGTTTGAAATATCGTTATAGCCTTCAAGAGTAAAGTGAATAAGCACTTACTAAACTAGCGAGTACCTTCTTTCGACTATATCACTACTTAACATCGGGTAGGATCGTGGTCAAGCACTAGTTTATAACCCATAAAAAAAATCTTTTCCTTGATGATTATGCCTGCCAACATGTTTCTCTCTCTCATCCATAATTAACCGGTAGAATATGCCACTAAGGCACTCTGCCTTTCTCAACTTTAGTTTAAAATGTTACAAAGAATGTAAATATATAAATAAGACAATAAAAGATTCGCTTTCAAAATCGTTTTGAAAGCGAATCTTCGTATTAATTCGTAATAAATTCGTATTACGTAATCATTTTGAATCTTCGTATTAATTCGTAATAAATTCGTATTACGTAATCATTTTGAATTTACTCGTATTTAAACAAACTGGGACACACAGATAAATAATGAAAAAAGCGATCATGACCTACATGCATGTTGGCACAAGTGGCAACTGTAGAATGGCACGTTTGGCTTAAAACCCCGACCGAGGATCTAAACATCTGTCTGGGTCGCATTGCCCATTTATAGGAAATTGTTTAAATACATTTTATCACCCGACTTCAAATATAGACGAATTGAGCGTCTATATTTTTTTATGTATGTTATCGCTTCCGACTGGGTGATATGATGAACCGATTTTTATGATTCTTTTTTTTACTTCAAAGCTGGTGTTACCCTTTAAATTTATAAGTTCAATTATGACAATGGGATCCATGAGAAAACTATTTAATCCTTAAATTTGCATCAATGTTCGCTACAAATGTACGAATAACTTAATATCGCGGCAACCGATTTCGATGATTCATTTTTTTATTGGAAAGATACTTTAAGAGTAGTTTGATGGGAGTTTGGTTAGGTTATAATTTATTATATTTCGTAATATTCTTACGATAATTCGTTAATACAAAAAGGCCGTCCACGGCTAATAGTTACGCAAATTACAACGTTAATTTGTGCAAATAAAGACTTAATCATTTTTTTATAATTCTCATGACATAATTTCGTTGTAGAGGCGTGGCCGAATGACCACAGAAAACCTAGGTTATAAGCCAGAGTAGAAGTAGCATAAAATATCTGTCATTAGAAAAGACATACAAAACAATTGCATAGACTCACAGATTAGGAGAGCTGAAGCCAATTAGAATTGGAATAAGGTCGCAAGACAAGTCTTTTTCATAGATATATTTCAACGAAGTAAATGCAAACGTATAAATCGAATAATAAAGCAACGCAAATCAATAATATATCCCATGTTTGTGCTACCGAGTACATTTGCTAATTTGTGTTTGGCGATGGCCTCACCACCTGTCCTATGGGATCTAATAAGCTTATTGAACAGCGGACATCCATAGCTGTATCTATGCTAGCGTTGACGTACGTGAGATAGTTCATCATAATTTTATCTTAACATCTATGCAGAAATACACAATTAAATAAAATTTGAATGATTGTTTGTAAAAATTAAAATGCCGCTGCTTACTATATACGGTACACAAACCAACATTTTTTACAATTTTTGTCTGTCTATCAATCTGTTTGTTCCAGCTAATCTCTGGTACGGCTGGACCGATTTTGTTTGTCGGATCAGCTAGTTTGAAAGTGAACAACAGAATTGTATGTTAATGGCTACTCCATTTGTAGTAGAAAATTATAAATTTATAAAAATACAGATGAACTATCAACAAAACATTATATACTAAAAACCATCTTCGAAAAACGGTGTATCTTATGGTATATATTTTTTATATAACTTTTAAAATATATGAATAACACAATGTCTATATATATATTATTAAATATACCTAAATATTAATATATAAATTATAATAATTAAAGTATAACCTTAATATTAAAATGAAAAGTTATCAAAATATAAAATTCACCTGCCGGTTGCGTGTTCAGTACAATTAACTTAAATTATAACCACTTAACAATAAGAATTCAAATAAAATAATAGAAAAACATATAAGTAAAGAAATAATAATAACAAAACACAGTACGCCCTTAACAGTGCACAATACCGGAGGTTATGATCACTCACATACTCGTATATATATATAAAAAAAATAAATAAAATAAAGTTGAAACAAGAATTAGAAACAACATTACCTCTGATATTTTACTTTAACATACTTATCAGTTTGTAGGTGGACATAATATAAGAAAGTGCCATCTATCATAAAACTCAACAATTCGTTACTTATCAGCGTCACTATGTCAAACAAAGATTAAGTGGTTTATGAATTTAAAATATTAAATTACTCACATTTGCACTCATTAAAAAAAAAAAAGGTGCAAGGTAGGTAGATAAGTAATAAATGACAATTATAAAGTGGGTAAATAAAGAAAAACAAATCTACCTGCATACATAAGAGAACACTAATCGATTCACTTTTGTAAACAAATCAATTTAAGCACTTATTTTCTTCCCGTGGGCCCTGCTCGTCTACCTTTGACACGACGTTTTCTTTGGCAGTAGCTGCAGCAGGTTTTGCGAACTCGGCGCGGCAATATTGTCTAGTTCCGTGAGTGAACAAGTACGAACGAGTGAAGTAAAATATTTAAAAACGAAAACTGTACGGGAGCAATTTTAAAACTGTCTACTTGTTATGACGCCACCCGCAAAATCGGTTTGAGAGGTGGCATAGCTCTTAGGTCGCTTAGCCTGAACTTCTATCGCTAGTAACTCGACACAAGGGTCCCCCCGGTGAGGGGTAAAAATATATCTATCCCTCCTTATTAAATAGTATAGATTGAGATATGTACTTACATATAATATTTATCGCTAAACAACTGATTGACGTGTTGAAATCAATACATTTGTTGATTCAAACAGCTACAATGATGCTGACTCAGGCCGCATTCTCCATTCGAATCTCAGATATCCATGAGTCACGAGAGAACCTCACGTTTACCTGTAACACGGTCCGTTACACTGTGTCAGCTTGTTTACACCTACCTGGTATGTTAGTGAAATAACAAATATATGCTTTGTCACAACAAAAAAGTAAATAAATAAATAATATCTTTCATTCGCGTACACAGAACGAAAACTTTACTAAAAGGCACACATACAGCTTAGATCTCTCAATCGGCACAATTATTCTATGAATAATAAAGAGAACACGAAATAGGAAACATGATATAGTCAGCCATTTGCATTAGGGACCTTTAAAGTGTAACAAAGTTTAACGTTTGGGAATTTATCCATGTACTCCATATAACATTTTTACATATAAGGAACTACAATTGTAATCTAATAGAAGACTAGACTATCTAATAGAATTTCCGAAGTCTCTTTTGGCACTTTCTAGATAGATTTATTGATAACTGGTTTAAGGATTTCATTGAGTCGTGATTCTGTTCTTCTGGGTATCTTTAGGGCACTAAGCTATCGTGCTTAGAATACCTCCCCACACACGGGGTTCGTTCTCGGGGATCCTTGCATTAAGTTACTCATCAGCCCTGTAGTTCTGGGCTCTCAAGAATAAGACTACCGTATCCCCTGTCTGTTGTACAAGGCGACTAAAAGGGGCCTCGAGTTCACTGGGCGGCAAGGGTGCGGGCCTGCGTCGTCCACCAAATGGACCCGGGAAGAAGGCGACATTGGCTGGCCCGTGTCGCCTTGCGCTGCGAGGGCACAGGGGGGGAGGGAGTATCCTCCCCCCGGGACGTGCTCTCCTTGAGCACAGCGCAGAGGGGCTCCGGTGCGTTCCACGTGAGATCCCGGAGCCCCTCGTCATGCACCGAGGAAAGGGCCACCGGATAGGTTTCAGTGGGTAAGATTCCCACATAACCGCCGCCTTCCCCACATAAGGCGAGGTATCTTTGTGAAGATTTCCTCCCCGTCAACAAAAAAAAAAGTTACTCATAAAAGAGGTTAAGACTTAGAACTCTAAAGGGCCCGATGAAGGTAAAATTAAAAACGCCTACGGTCTAAAAAAGGCGATATTCTAAAGGATCTTGTTATACGAAGATATAGCGCTTATTAACAATCTTCCCATGTCGTCACTTTTTCTTATAAAACAAAGACAAGACGATCTTATCGAGCGGATTTCAATGCGAATATAGAAAACATTCAACAAGCGAGGAATTTATAATTCATGTTTGGATGCGTGCAATAACAAAGGAGCTTAGTCATCATGATTCTCCTGGCTACCTTTTAGTAGAATAAAAGGGTGCCTGTGTAGGTAGATGTATTGACTTTTCTATATTAGATGCAATGAATGAATGAAGGAATAATATGCAATCGACTTCTCCTCATCGAGACAAAGCAATCATCGAAATCAATTACTTCCATGAACTGCATAAATGGATGAATAATTAAATCTTAATATATTTTATGGTAATGCATACTGCATAATATCCGTCTTTATGTACAATGCACGACAAAAGCATCATAAGTTTTAATTTCTCCAAAAGTCTAACAGAAGCTCGGCTCTCTTTAGCGCCCTCTGATCAAAATGCTGTGGCGAAAGTACTCTGGTAACAACTCCAAGCTGTGGGAGTCGGGACTCTTGCGCTGGGTTTCTCCTACAGACTTTTATTCCAATGGGCCCTAAGAACTCTTCCATCTTTCTATTTCCAGGGAAACTGTTGCGACCTTCTAGTCAATCGTAGATCCTCATTAATATGGCAATATGTATACTTTTTTTTTTGAAATAAAACTTCTTTACGCACGCCTTACTTTGGGAGTAAGCTGGTGAATGCGTGGCGAGTGTTAGGAAAGGTGTGATCGGACGATGTGAACGGAGGTTAAAAGGGAGATGTAGATTAGTGAAGACAGAGAGAAAGAGAGAGAGTTACGTTTCGTATTTCTAAGACACAGTACAAGACTATTTAGTGTCAGTACACTAGAGCAAGAGAGGGCAGCACATTTTCTTTCTCTCTTGAATAATCGTGTATATATTACACATATATACATATATAAATAAATGTGTATTATACGTATAAACTTCTTTAGCTTAAACGTATAAAGCTAAAGAAGTTTGACTTCAGCCGTGTAGTCTCGAGCAAATTCGTTTTATTCGTACTTCTCATTTAATATTTTTAAAATTGTATCTGACACTATTTGAATAAATCTGAGATTAAAGATATTATTTATTATGATCACATAAAATAACTTATTGTACATTTAGTCACATATACCGGTAATCATCGGTTCATGACTCAGAGAATCGTAAGTAAAAAATGAGGTGAAAAAATTAGAACGCAAGGCAAGAAATCGCTGTGACAAAAATCCAAGAAAGTACTGTTACGTTTAGCGATAACTATCTGTCAATTTTTGTGTTACACTCAAGGAAAATGTCAGAAACAGCTAGCGGATTAGTCAGATTCGGTGAGTCATTTTTTTTAAAGATTTTTGTCATAAATCTATTTCCGCTTACAATTTGAAAAACACCCAAGATATATCTACCTTATTAATTTAAAGAGAACGTATAATCAATGGTTATGTTGTTTTTTAAATTACTATTAAGTTTTAGCTTGGGATAGGCCAGACTTTGAAGCACATGTGGCTAAGCTGATTAAGTTGACTCTTTGATTAGTTTGCCGACTAATAGGTTAATAGATTCATGTCAATAGTCAAATTGTCATGAATCTATTAACTTGTTAATGTTATACATGCTTGCATCTCTGTGGGTGGGCAGAGATTGTAAATAATATAAAAATAAAGATGTGTATTTTCATAAACAAAATATACTCGTGCCAGAAAATCCAGCTCTTCCTTAACCATTTAATTTTTTAAAGTTAATTAATATAACATAATTATATGTATGTGTGAGTGTGTATGAATGTGTGTATTTATGTGAGATTACGATAACAGTGTACATGAAAAATATTATATATTGTTGGGATTGTTATCACACGATTCGGACAAAACTTTCTCATCCTTAAGATTCATACTTATTTACGGTAATAGGTAACATATATTATAGACATTACCATTACGTGTTGTAGAAGTGCAGTGTGGGGAATATCTAGTTGGCATACTCGTTTTTTATTTGCAAAAAACTATAGATTTTTTAGATTGATTTCAGAATAAAGATAAATCTACAGTTTCCCTATATATAATAACTTTAACCTGAAACAGCTAATTTAAAATATAAACGAATAACATTCTTTAATCTAGCTACTGGGAAATGAATGAATGTAGTATTTGCAGAAAGGGATCGTATCACAAATAAATCACGTTAAGCTAGAAACTCGAGTATTCGATAGTAATTGCGTACGGGTACGTTCTGAGAACGCTATGACTATTGGCGAGTAACGTTATTACTGTCAAGAAGCTTTTTAAAGGTAAAAAGCATAGGATTTCCAATATCGAGTAATTTAAAAGCAATGCCAAATAGTGGGTCTTAATATCCCAATGCACGACAGAGGAATTCTCGCTAGGGCACGATTGCTTTGATCTTTTAAATGAATTATTATAAAATTCTATGACTTTTGGGACCAAAACTGCGCATCTCAATTAAGATAACATCTTGAATCGTTTAATTTTAACCCACTTAAGCTTCCATTTAGCTATATAACTGTGGGGTTACGATGGGACATAGGTGTTTACCGCATGAAATAGTTGTCAGAATTATGTCTATTTTCTTTATTGCATAGCTAGGGTTTTATAAAACTGTTTTATTTTATGAGCAATTTATGCAGAAATCTTTCATACATATTCCCAACCTACTACCAACTATATTTTAAGTTCGAGCACATGCTACTAAGTATAAAGTAAGTATATTAAAAACAATTGACAGTCGATTACTATACGTATTTATATCAAAGTTATAAGGGCAATGAAACCTTGATATTCGTTGTCATGGAAACTAATCGTTCTCATTAAAATGATAGACATTCTGCGGATAACCACGAATGCTAAACCACCTGATACTCAAAGGTATTAACTAGGTTAAGGTCTGAAGATGAACTCGTGCTTAAAGCAAGGACAATCCTATTATAACATATATAGATTTAAATAATACAGATATGTCAAAGATTTTTGTTATTAGAAGTATTATTTTTTTTTTTTTATTCTTAGATTGCAACCACAGTCCTGTGTCCGTGCTCTTTTCCAATACACTTAAATTGTTTACTCTGCATTTGTTAAAAAGTGCCACTTCTACAGATACTATTTTCCTTATTTATTTATTTTTTTTATATATATATAATGCCTGAATTTGGAGGTGGCCAGAGATCGTTTTGGGTTCACGCGTCGCAGACGCCCCGCTGCATTGCTATTAGCTTCTCCGCGACCGCTGTGTCCCTGCTTCTCATGGCCATTTTCAGGTTGTAGTCCACTAACCTTTCCCTTGATGTGGCCATTGCCTTTGTCATCAGTCTTCCTGTGGCGTCGTCACAGTCATCTGTATAATAGACACAGCTGACGGTGTGTCGGGATATCGCCACTACAGCATGTTGGACGCTGTCGTGCAGTTGCAGTTTTTTCGTCACTGTTCTGATGACCACCACTGATCCGTACGCGAGGCCTTGGGCCTCGTGCACGGTAAGGATGCGCGAACCTGACCCCGTATTATTAATTGTAACTAAGAAAAAATAAAAAACTTTTTTTTGCGTGCAACAAAACCAAATAACTACATTAAAAAATAAACACAATTTAAGTGTAGACGATGCCGTAAAAGATCCTTGTAGTAATTATGACCACAGTTCAAGAACTTGTTAAAATTAGCTGCCGTAGCCTGTTATATTTTTTGAAATAAATTCCATAATTTTAACTACTCCTACGTACAACAGACATTTTTAACGAGCTTATATTACAGTTTTCTGTTATTGTTAATTTCTTTATTATTTATAAAAACAAAATTATATAAAAATCAATAATAATACTGTCAATGTAAAATACATTTTATGGACGGAATAAAATTTGGCATGGATGAAATTTTACAAAAAAAAAAAACAAGTACCTTGAAACGAATGAAGTTATGACAATTGTCTCGAAGAAAGAAAACATGACTATAAGTTAAAGTTTGGTTGAATATAATAATTTAAATTCACTGGGAATAATGTGCTTTAAAGAGTAAGTAAGTAAAACGGACGAAGGTGAACGAACTAGATATAAATACAAGCACGAAAATTTAATAGGTATGTCTGGCGAGTCCTTTTATTGCGGAGGTTGAATAAACGACAACCCTATAGTAGGCAATAGCAAAGATCCAAGACTATAAACAAGAAAAGGAAACTATTGCGCTAGACCATTCTAAGTCTACTACAAAGGCTTAGATATATTAAGGTTCCAACATTTTTCTCAAATACGACAGAAGGCATAATCCGTAAATATCCATTTAATACTTCAACTATTTTCTCTATCTCTTATCAATTTGATTACATTCTTTAACGTCTTGTATTCTACGTACTTCATATATATATATATATATATATATATATATATATATATATATATATATATATATATATATATGTAATACACGTTTAAATGATCGTCTCATGGATTGGCTCATGTTAATAGTTGATCTATTTCTCCGTCTTCTAACTTAAGAGTTTTATAAAAAAGATACTAAAATTTGTTCGGGTATTGCTGTATCAGAATAACGACGTCAAGTAGATATATTCATATTTCTGATGTAGCTTGTGCCAGGCGATATTTAAATGAAGGGTTTGCAAAACTATAAGGCTATTGACGTCTTAACTTATATTTTTACAAATCTCAATTGTCAATCAGATTAAGATTTTCTGAGCAAGAGTGAAACGCTATCTTCTGGGATCAACAGATCACCTTTATTTCGCTTATCTTTGATTAAGATCAGAAAATATCTCGACGACACGTTGGCCTACTCACCCCTGATTTCATTTCATTAAAGAAATACGTTCGAAGTATCGAACTTTTTGATACATTTTTGTTAAAAAACACGTCTTTTACTAGATGAAGTATGTCGGTAGAGGAAGATAAAATTTTTATAAACATTACACATCTTTAACACCTGTACTTGAAATTAATTTGAGTAGTTAATTTTAAGTTATAATCAAAACAACCGGAAAGTCATTAGCGCAAAAGAATTGGGATTGGGGAAAAGAAACTATTAGGTCCCAAATAACCAGGCCGCAAGTCTTACTTTAGTTGGTACTTATTCTTAATTTTCTTTTGACATTAAATAAAGAAAATGCCCAAGAACAATGCATCAAAAGGTACAAGTAACAATACATCCGAAACATTAAAGAAGGTCTGGAGATAACTATATCATGAGAAATTCAAATTTAATGTTTCATTATCAGAAGGTTTTTAGTACGGTCATGATAGTTGGTGACTTTTTTGCGTAGATCGGTGTAAAAAATAAATTTTGTACTTAAAATCTATGGTTATAAATATCAACTATGTCAAACTTCGAACACTCAGCCCCCTTGTGAGCGACACAAGAAAATCCGTAACAAAAGCTTTCCTTTCACAAGTCAAATTTTAAGACGTGGAAAAGTTTTAAAGATGCTGTCCACTTTATTATGATTAATTTCTCAAATTCAACTCGAAAAGGATGTTAAAGTGTACGTGGGCGCTTCCCTTATTGAAGACAATGAGCGTATTCCACTTAACATTTGTCGTGTTAAATTAGTTAATTGCCAGTGCAACGGTCACCGCGGCCGAGACAGTCTATCATCCTGTTCCAGATTAAATACTTCTTTATTCGTGGGTTATACATAATGATATCAATAGTTATATATAATTATATTTATATATGTAATATAAAATTCAAATTAATAGATAGATATTAATTTAAAGGCTGTGAATAGTTAAGTCTTTAACAACTGGTTTTGAGCTTAAAATTTAAGCTCAAAAACTTATTATTATAAATAGTTAATTGTTATTATTGCCTTTATTATAACCTCTAAGCATGTACAGTTAGTTTTTTTTTAGAAATATTACTAACATTCTTGTTAACCATTCTAACTAAGCTTAAGGTTGTACTAGATGGTTCACGTCAGCCCTGTAGTTCTGGGCTCTCAAGAATAGACTACGGTATCCCCTGCCTGTCGTAGACGGCGACTAAAAGGGGCCTCGGATTCACTAGGCGACAAGGGTGGGGGCCTGAGTCGTCCGCTAAGGTGGACCCGGGAAGAAGGCGAGGCACAGGGGGGGAAGTGAGTAATACCCCACCCCGGGACGTGCTGTCCTTGAGCACAGTGTAGAGGGACTCCGGTGCGTTCCACTGGAGATCCCGGAGCCCCTCGTCATGCACCGAGCAAAGGGCCACCGGGGAGGTTTAGTGGGTAAAAACCCCACATAACCGCCGCCTTCCCCCCAGAAGGTGGGGTATCTTTTTGAAGATTTCCTCTCCGTTACAACAAATCAAAAAAAAAAGATCACGTCAATAATCGAACGGTGGATTCGAACCTACGATCTTACAATTCGCAGACCGGAAAGTGTGAATGACACTAAGTAGGTTTTACTAAGCAATAAACAAAATGAAGCTATCAATTTGGTTGTACGTTTGTTAGCTATTAATGACCAAATTAAAAATGATTCTGTCATTTATACGTCAATTTGAAATACAAGTTTTTGTTGTAATAATTTTAATCTTTGATTCTAAAGGTATATCGAAGAACTCCTGACAATAGATTAGCAATGAAGTCGGTTGTGTTTTGATAAACACTAATCATCTTAAAACTGGTCTTAATCAATGAATAATTAACAAAAGCACTCTCATTTTCTATCGCTTTATTCACATTAATATTTGCAAATAAACGCTATATTTACTACACATTTCGAAACTCCAATCAAACGAGATAAACACTGGATAGACGTGTTTTGTTTAGCATCGGTCCACTGTGCCATATTATGTGGTTTATTAATCAACCTTCGTATTCCCAGTCGAGCCTCAATCTGTAGTCATTTAGACATTCCCATATATTGTGAAGGGACTTTGCGTTCCCAAAACATAAGTCAATTCTGACCAATGTAGTACTATGTTTCGCTTTCTCACCCATTTATCACTTTTGTATTAATTTTGTTGAGTTTTTTTCTAAAAATTCAATATATATATACTTATACATTTACCAATAACCTATATATATGTTTCGTGTGGTGTACATTTCAACTATATGACCACTACATCAGGTGGGATCGTGGTCAAGCCGTCGAGTATAAAACCCCATAAAAAAAAGTTTATATATTCGTTAGTTATGTTTACTGCTTGTCTCTTTTACAGTACCTCGCCAATCTTGTGGAATAGATTTCCTATTAAAGCTCCCATAATCTCCTTCAATTTTCTTCATTTACTCTTTCTATATTTACCCCGGAAGCACGTAGTCAATATGCCTTGTGGTCGTTTGCCGCTGCTCTAAGACACAGAAAAAGCCATGTGCAAACTATTTAATGATTTACTTCTTATGCACGTAAAATTAATTTTGAAATATAACTATTTATAGATTTTATCACGCACTACTTTCTAATTTTTCGACATTTCAGGTGCTTAATTCTTATGGTCCCGATGAAGGGCCGAGATCCCAAGTCAGTGCAAATCCAAAAATACGGAGGTTCTCAAGTTATCTCTATGTATTTTTTTATGTTTGTTGCCTGATATTTTTTTTATTTGAGAGCTGGGGCTTCCCGTGTGGTCTCTGAGAACAATGGCATCCATAAGAAAGTCTTAAATTTGCATCAAATGCGCCACAACTGTACGTATAAGTCAATATCACGCCAACCGATTTCGATGATCCATTTTGTATTGGAAAGGATGTCTTCAAGAATATGATGAGAATTTGGTTAGGTTCTCATTATTTCTATTTCGTAATATTCTTACAATAATTCGTAAATACAAATAGAGCGTCCGTGCGTTAGCGTTAAACGTTTGATGCGATTTGAATTCGGTTTTTGTTTTTGCCCTTAAATAAACTTGTTCCAATTTCTATTGCTTGAATAATCAAAAACGAGAATGTCACTTTTTTTAACAAGGGCTGTTTTTTGAACGAATCTTTATTTATATAATATTTCTATTAAGCTTAATAATGTTAAGGGTTAGCGAATAATTCAGTAGACATTTCTAATTTAACTTGAGGAAATTAATAGTGTTTTAGCGTTCGATACACCTGGCCTCCAGAGAACGATCAAAGGACGTAGAACCGCGCACCCTAGTTTAATATTGCCATTAATGAAGATTAATGAAAGGTTATTTTTAGACACAATGATAAACTAGCGGCTCAACGTTCGCCATACAATCGGTCAGGGTTCGATACTCAGCCGACTTGTACTAGTTTCCATAAGAACTAATATTTGTGACTGTTGAATGGCGATAGGGTCATCCTCTACTGGTATCTATTTGAGGCCTAACAAGCTTGGAGAAAAGTACATAAATGGACATTATTTGGATCATGAGCAAAGATAATATTTAAATTATTACATTAATTCAAATTCATTATGACTAGTGTACCTAGCCCTCTTCGCCGGGCCAGATTTTGCATTCATTCTCTTTTATTCTCTGCTCGAGCGGGTGAAGATCATTTGTCACACCCATGTACATATCAGTAAATAGAATATCATAGTTTCATAGTATATAAAAGCTGTATTTAACATTTCAAAAAGAGGAGTGCTCCGATCGTCACCAAACTTTACAGGATTACTCGTCAGGTCAATCTGAAGATTCCCTGAAAGTTTCATTGAAATCGGTGTGTTTTGCCCGCCTATATGGAACATACCCACACACTTTCTCTTTTATATATATAGATTACTTAGTAGCAGTGGAATAAATCAAATACTTGTTTAAACTTTAAAAATTCGTCTTGTTCTATCTAGTTATTGATTCTCCAAATCTCAAATTTAATTAAACAAAATAATTACGTGTCAATCGAGCGGAAAGAATTTGTAAAAGAAGATTATTATGCTTTTACATTTAAGAATTAATTAGTTGAGTATTATAAAGAATAAAAAATATTAAACCCTCCGAAACGTATGGTTTGAATATTTATTTATTTATTTATTCTTTATTTGCACACAATACAAAAAAAGGTACAAATAGGCGGACTTAATGCCAGTAGGCATTCTCTGCCAGTCTACCTTGGGGTTGTGTAGAGACCAAGTAACGGGTGCAAGCTATGTGAGAAAATAATAAATAAAAGAAAACTATAATAAATGCATGCATATATAATATACATACCTACTTACAAATAAATTAAATTTATAAACATAATAATTATATATAATAATAAATAGATACATATATAAATACATATTTATATAATTATAGATGGATAGGGACAGCAATTGTCAAACTATCACACGTCTATCGCTTATGTAATTTTTTCTGTAAAACTAACCAAAAAAAAAAACAAGTTTATACACAAAGTTTGTTTCGTGGTTAGTGAACACGATCATTGAGTAGCGATTGTTGTGAAATAATTTAAAGTTACGAGCAACTAATGACCGATAAGTTGTCGAATGAGATTCCACACTTTTTTTTTTTAATTATGGTCAACTTTCGACCATAGGTTGGAATATTGGAATTCATTAAACACTTTGTTTCTTGCGAAGTTTTTTCGATTAGGTTAACCTACTACTCGTAATTTCTGTACAGACCGTACCATTTTAAGCAGCGTTCTTGGGTTCTAAATGGTCTAAATTGACTCTATAAACAAGAATTCCGCACAAGGCGCTCTCTCAAGTTGATTGTAAGTAACCTTGCGCTTTCTTACCATACCACGTTCCAGCAATTGTTCCTTTCTATACTTTACCAATATAGTATTTTACTAAATAACGTTTTATTTTTTTTGTTTTATAATTTCTAAGCAAGTGCTTGACTACGATCCCACCTGATGTTAAGTGGAAATGCAGTCCTGGATGGTAAGGCGCACTAGCTTAGTAAATGCCTATTCACTCTACTCTTGAAAATACCCACATTGTAATCGGAAGGAAAGACAGACGCGGGCAAACTATTCCAGTCCTTTGCTGTACGAAGAATGAAAGACGAAGCAAATCGCTTCGGTCGGGTTTGAGGGATGTTCACAACAAAAGGATGAAATCCCGCAGTGCGTCTAGAAGTCCGATGGTGGAAAGGGGATGGGGGAATTAGATCATGTTGTTCTTGAGCACACTCTCCAAAATGCAATCTGTAGAAAACCAAAAGGCTAGCTACCTTACGCCTGTGCTCCTTAAGACTGAGCAGATTGGTTTCAGCTGCGTCACCAAGCCTCTTAGCCCGCCTCTCCACTGAGTCCAAAGCTGCGAGATGGCATTTAGCTGCGCCTGCCCAAATGTGACAGCAGTATTCTACACACGACCGAACTTGAGCTTTATAAAGTGTTAAAAGCTGTCCCGCAGAGAAGTACGGTTACGGTACGGTAAATTAAATAAATAATCTCTCAAGTATTCTTCAACTAAGGAATTAGTTATATATAGTAACGAGCAATTGCTACCCGCCTTTCACTAATCTTATCAGATTGCCTATGACAATATTGCTTTAATACCGATTTTTATTTACGAAACCTATAATGAATGTGAAGTATTAGTTTCAGTTTTTGGAGCAAGGAATAATTTATCAAATCTTATCTGGAGGTAGGCTTTCCCCAATGCCTACCACCATATACGATCTCCTGCTTTTCGTATTCAGCCTCTCCTAATGAAGTCGTTCTTTCAGCAGGGAGAGCGTCTTTACCTTCTGCAACCTATGCGCTTCTCTCTTTCTTGACTTGACGAGTCTCACTGTCACTTCAACTTGCTTACTTCGAGAGCTATGTTGACTTTCTTCGTTCTCCATCGAATTTCAGAAGCGTCACTAGACTAATGGTTTGGGATGAATAACTAGAATGTTAGTAACATTTATTATAGAATTTTCAAAATAAAGAACTGTCAACTAAGAACGTCATGTCCATTAGAGAAACATGGATATATATATTGCTATCGTTGAATCCGGGAATCATTGCAAGGATTTCATTCATTTCATTGGGGTTGAAGATTTTCGTCTTAAAACTACGAAGCGTATATGGTTATATGCTATGATTGCATATATCTATTTTTAAGCAAACAGATATTTATAAGCAAAGAAATTTCCACGGCTTTTCTTTTAAATACTGACTATGCTGCCACGGTTTTTAACATTTTTTGCAGGTTCGGATAAAATGTTGCTCCTAGAGCAAAAACATTAGCCCAGTTGGCACGGCCAGCATCGTCTGTCGGCCAAATGCGGTCATTAATTGCTATAGAATGCTCGGCGGTGTCTTGGTTTAGAATTAATGTAAGTGCTTATTGTCCTAAATCAGACGATAAAAGTTTAAGAAACAAATAAATGTTGCGGGGAAAAAAATTGTCTTGGCAGTGAACATTAATGTGATGGAAAATTTATGTTATTTCACTCCAGTTCAATAAACTAAAGCGCTGGTAGATTTGTGGCCGCGGGTACTATTTATTACAATCTGACTAAGTATTCAAATCAGAATGGATATCGATTCCCAAGGCTGGAGTCTGCTAAACCAATTGTATGCTAAATGAACTTTCATTGGTATCATCATAGTGGTCGATATTTAGCTAGTTTTTGTAGTCTATTAGTTCAATAGTGTCGCTTTGGTTTACCGTTACCGTACCACCGGCAAGTCAATCGTGTGTGTTAATATTTAATGTATTTAGTAATGATTGATACGTTGATTGATCGGTTTTATAATGAAACTTCACTGACAAATAGCAGATAATACAATCATTTTGGGTATCTTCCCAATGTATAGCAAAAGTATCAGACTCGATAAATCGCTTCTTCTTTACATTGTTTACGCTTTTAGACGCTAACACCAGATAGTTTTGAAGCTCTTGTAACTAGCTAACTTGTACGAGCAAAAAACGCTATTGTATCCATACTGGCATAACAGTACTGTACATTTGCGCTAAATTAAGTACTCGTAATCATTATATTTATCATGCACTCAGCGGTAAAGGAAAACATAGTGAGGAAACCTACATGTCCTAGAATTTTTTTTTCTAAGACATGTGACGTCTTCCAAGTCCAAGTCAAGTCTTTACAGAGGAGGCCTATGCCCAGCACTGGGGCATATAATATAAAAGCTGTAACTTTAAATTTAAGAAATTTTTACAGCTATTGCATGAAATCCGCGGTTGTAAACGAACTTTTTTCAAACCGTTACGACATAGGGAGCCTTAATAACGCAAAGATGTTATAAATGTTTCTGGGTGGCGGTGATCGCTTATCATCTGGATGTCTACTGTGTATTTCCAGTGAAGTTCCATTATGAAACCAATACATTACAGTCATATCAATTATCGTTCCGTCATTGTCAATTATCCAAATACGACAAATAGTAACACACGATTGGCGTGCCAGTGGTACGCCATCAATAAACCATAGTGGGATATTAAATATCAATCATCGTGATGCCAATGCGTTCATTTTATACACAATTGGTTCAGCAGACTCGGAAGCCGGTCGAGCAACATGCTCCTGTGTTATGTCATTTTTATTACCTGTTATTTTCCGATTATATGGCAGTACACGATGACATACATTGTAAATGCTTAGTTATCGTTTTAAAAGTACTTTGTTTGTCATTGTTTACTATTGATGTTATATTGGCTCGTAGTGTCGTATTCACTTATGCATACATGTTGACATTTGCAGAAGAAACGAATCGGATACGTTCGAGGCGTAAGAGTGACTCTTTTGTTGTTGATTGGACGTGCTCTGTGGCGCGTTACGGTGGACTCTATACGTCTAACAAATGTACGCATGACCGGCTGTCCGTGGGAGCGGCTTATTGAGCGATGCTTCATGACGTTTCTTAATCATTACTTATAAACCTGATACCTTGTACAAAGGTGATTTGTAAGGAGTTTTCACGGTTGTTATTTAAATTCATAAATGTAAACATAAACGCTTGCCCGCGTTACCCGAATGGGTAGGCAGAGGTCAGAGTGATTTCGTTTCATGCACATCCATACATCAGTGCATACATAATCGTCGATTAAGAGCACACCCTTCCAAATACTTAATACATCCAACATACGTCTCGTGAGTACTCAAAAACGCTGACGATCACAACAAAGTTCTGATATCCACACAATTGTGAAATATATGGCAGTGACAGTTGGGGCGGTAGAAACAATACCCAAGAGGTTTATCATTAATAGACTAATGATTTGGATGCAGTCTGCAATACATAAGATCGTAGGCTCAAATCTACCATTCGACTACTGACGTGAACCATTTCCTAGTTCGTTTTGGAACAGTGATAAGAATGAAAATTTTAAGCATTTTAAATTTAAAAAATCAAACAATAGTAGGACCACTGGCTTCTACTGTTGCACTAATGGGTCGGCACAATCAGGTACCATGACATGGCAGAATGCCAACGTGTAGTGGAGTCCCAAAAAAATGTGTGTGCCTTAAACCACACGACTAAAGTAAAACTTCTTTAGCTCCATTTATATATACGTATGCAAATATGTTCATATATTTATATATGTACAAAATATACACGATTGTTGAAAAAATCTTCAACAATATACCCCGCCTTCTGGGGGGACGGCGACGGTTATGTGGCTGCCCCTCTGCGCTGTGCTCTTCGGGGCTCCGGTGCGTTCCACTGGAGATTCCGGAGCCCCTCACCATGCATTGAGGAAGGGCCACAAGAGTTTTAGTGAGTAAAAACCCCACAGTTCAAGGCGACACGGGTCAACTGTTGTCGCGTTCTTTTCGGGTCCACTTTGGTGGACGACAAAGGCACCATTGTCGCCAGTGAACTCGAGGCCCCTTTTAGGTCAGGCACAGGACCGTACCGTACCGTAGTCTTATTCTTACGAGCCCAGAACTACAGGGCTGACACTTACGACCCTAAGTCAAGCATGCGTAAAGAAGTTGTACTTTAAAATAATCTAGGGATGGTTCACATCAATAGTCCAACGTCGGTGTATACACATTGCTTGGCTATCACACTACGTGATCGTTTGAGTTTCAACTTATCTCTCCACTTATTACTTGTCTTAACAACGTAGGCATTACGAAGGCGTAACTAAAGACACGGTCATGTGCCTCTTAAGGTTAACAACGCTCATTAGCATCCGGACAGCCGGACAAAAATATATATTATGATGATTCACGTCTTACTCAGAACGGTTGACGCAACTTCACCGAAACGTAATTGAAAAGGTTACGGTAAATTATTCCCGTAACCTTACATTTGTCACGGAGTGCGATATATCTATCCATTGATAGTAATCTCAAAGATGAGAATCAAAATCAAACAAGAAGTAAATTATAAATCTATGGTACATTTTACAATTTGTTGCACAATGGGTGACCTCTTCATATGTTCTTTTTATTTATTGGAGTTTTTTTGAACCAACACAGTTGGCCATAGAGGTTGGCCTTCACTGCTGTGAACACACTGTAGCAACTATTATATATCTATATTCCTTCTTTTATATATATATATATTTATATATATATATTTATGTATATATCTACACATACCTTTATTTATTTATAAATATTTATGTATATATATATACCTTCTCCTTCTCTCTCCAATAGTTTTAAAAGTTTTGTTAAAATCCGTGGGGTTTAGATGATCCATCACACAGGCTCGTTCCTAGTTTGGACAGCAGTCCCCCGCCCATAATTGTAATTTAAGTAAGTTGTCATTGAAATTATTGTGGGAAAATAAAATGTTTGTTTGTTTGTTTGCTTCACCGGTTTGTGAGGTGGCATAACTCTTAGGTCGCTTAGCCTGAGCCTCTATTAGGTAGTACTAGACACAAGGGTCCCTCCGGTGTGGGGTAACCTTGGCTTGACGGTTACTATTTTATGCGATAGCAGTCCGATCCGAGGGAGGGTCGAACCACAACTCAGTCGGTAGCTATTTTATTAACAAAAGAGTATTGGGACAATCTAAGCTAAACTAACTTATATGCCACTAATTGGTGTGGATACGGCAATCGATTAAAGTCAAAAGATAAAGTTTTGTTAAAATCCGTGGGGTTTAGACCTGGTGATCCATCACACAGGCTCGTTCCTAGTTTGGACAGCAGTCCCCGCCCATAATTGTAATTTAAGTAAGTTGTCATTGAAATTATTGTGGGAAAATAAAAATGTTTGTTTGTTTGCTTCACCGGTTTGTGAGGTGGCATAACTCTTAGGTCGCTTAGCCTGAACCTCTATTAGGTAGTACTAGACACAAGGGTCCCTCCGGTGTGGGGTAACCTTGGCTTGGACGGTTACTATTTTATGCGATAGCAGTCCGATCCGAGGGAGGGTCGAACCACAACTCGGTCGATAGCTATTTTATTAACAAAAGAGTATTGGGACAATCTAACCTAAACTAACTTAGATACCACTAATTGGTGTGGATACGGCAATCGATTAAAGTCAAAAGATAAAGTTTTGTTATAATAACGGTATATACACATCATATTTCTTAGATAAATTTCTAAGACATGTAGGTTTCCTCAAATGTTTTCCTTCGCCGACAAGCGCGTGATAAGTCAGCACTAAAAAATGCAACAAGAAAATTCATTGGTGCCGGCACCGGGGATCGAAATCGGGTTGCTAGCTTACAACAATCAATTATGAGGTTAGGTACCAAACATCGCTTTATGTGGGTGCTCAACATAAAGCTTCAGTAAATATCGATGTTGCTAAGTATGTTAGAAGAATTATTAAAAGAAATAAAAAAATACTAAGTATTAAACATTTGTATACAGCGATGGGATCGTTCTTGTCACATATGAGATCTAATAACTGAAACTGACCTAAGACCTGAAACACAGGTCCAATTGAACCTAGCTCAGGAGTCAGGGACTTCATATTTCTTTGTTTAAACATTTTCTTTGGTGACTAAAAAAGATTTATTATTACTATAATTATTAAAAAAAAATAATCTCGCTGAAAAGCGAATATTAATCTCTCAATATTGATGATTATCTCACCCAACTCAGCTTAAAATGGATGAGCTTATTGAAAAGATTACATCATTTTAACTCTTAAAATATTCTTTCCAGGTACAAATTGATGATGGACGACATACTGAATCTCACAGATGATGCCGCCTCCAGTGTGCGACCGAGTGAACTCTCAAAGTAAGAAAAACAGCTATCTTAGTTCAGCCGTCTCTACTGGTCTTTCTATGAAATGATCTATAAATTCTCAGTAGCTTTCTCAGTATTTTTATCTAGTACGGAAGCTATATGTCTAGCTATATGTTTGTTAAACTGATAAAAAATCGGATAGGAATTACTATTTACTTAAGTGAAAACCTGGCGGGATAGACAGCTTATGAGAGAGACAGCTTATTATTTTTTTAAGGTTGTTAAAAGTGTAAAGTACAAGTATATTTATTAGTAAAAACAAAAACCGACTTCAAATCGAATCAAACGTTATTAACGCGGAGATCCCTTTTGTATTCACGAATTATCGTGGAAATATTAAGAAATAAAATTAATCAGAACCTAACCAAAATCTCATCAAACTACTTTTAAGGTACATCATTTAAATCGGTATAAGTGATATTGTGTTATTCGCCCATTTTACTCGTCCCGTTATGACGTACGCGAGCCCGGTCTTCGCGCATGCCGCCCATAAACATATCCATAGGTTACAAGTAATTCAGAATCGTTTTTTGCGACGAGCCACGGGTGCGCCGTGGTTCGTACGTAATCGCGAGCTCCAGGTTGACACAGGGTTACCGACAATAGCCCAATTCTTTAAGCAGGCATCTCGACGGTTTTTTGAGACTGCCACCAAACATTCTAACAAACTTCTTGTAAGTGCCGCCACTTATAAGCCTTCCTATACTAAATTCCGTGGCGTCGCCCGGAGGCCGAGACGCGTTCTTGACGATCCGGACGACGCGATTACCATTGCACAGGCTAGATCTCTACAAATCCACAAAGCGTCCATTCGCGACCGTCGGAGGTTGCGAATAATCTTTGCGCGTTACCGCTATATAAAAAAAAAATCGCCCATTTTTCGTACACATACATAATGCATATTTAACACTTATATGGTTTTCGTATATATGGATGCCACTGGACCGAAGGGACCACATAGGAAGCAAAAGCAAGTCGAAAATTATGAGGTAACAAACATAAAAAAAAACATACAGACGAATAAAGAACCTTCTCCATTTTAGAAGTCGGTTGAAAACAACGTCATATTTTATAGGCGACTTTTACCAATGATAATTTTTTGGTTTATTAAGAAAATTTTTAAACTATCATACTTGGTGAAAAACGTAGAGCGATTTTTGCCTTTATCCAATCCGCTAGGGTTAGGTGTAAAGCTGTTGATTCACAAATAGTGTTCATATTCAATTGAAACCACACTTTTTAAAATTAATATAAGCATTTTTTACATATAAAAGAAATCACCATTGCATACCCCTTTTGAAGGATTGTTTTGTGCTAAGAGCCCTTTTGTTTTATAATATTTAGCGCGGAAGTCTATTCAGGTAATGAATACATGGTTAAGATTTGTGAAACAAAGGACATCCTGTGATCTGGGGTTAGTGAATTATTGGGCTTTGTTGGCAATAAGCAATGTGTGTGGTACATTATAAAGGCTATTCATTTATGTTGGATGTTGACTGGCGAATTTTCATTCAAAAAACAAGCCGTTCCAGTAGTTCAATCAGTCGGATTTTTTTATTAAAAATGCTAACAGTTTGTTTAAAATATTGTAGAACTCTCCATTCAATAGGTGACTAGTGACGGGATGTGATAACAAATTCACCTTTTTAAACTCATCACCGATCTCACCGTAAAGTGAAAGCGGCTCTGAATAGTCATAGCTTCATTTGTCCTAACGTGATAAAGAATACATGTTAGATACATAACGCCAATGGATATAGCGTTATTGCAAATAAATACAAACAGGAAACAAATTGTAAAAATAAAATTACATTTTTCAATTTGTATTGCAATGGGTGACCTTATCAATACGATCTCTTCCAGTCATACTGTGTGTTAGTATACTTTATAGAATTTCTTGTATCTTTATTGAAGCAGCTGATCTGGAAGTGATTCGGAACCTCTCGGTCATTCTTTAATCTTTACGCTATCACGCCTAGAATAACGTCGAGATATCCGAGAACTCTTGCGCTGAGTTGCTAGTAGTTTACTACTGTACTAGTATGTTTACTGTGATTTCAGACTGACCTCAATCAGGTGACGTTAAAGTCTGGCCAATAACTATCCATTGAAAAAAGCAACAAACAAATAAAGCTAAAAATATGCTTCTTTTCCAGATTCTCCCCAGTGCTGCTAACCTTTGCCGCAATTATAACAGGATTTATCATGGTGATAGGTTTATTCGGCAACTTACTAACCGTAGTTGCGCTAATTAAGTGTCCCAAAGTAAGAAACGTTGCTGCCGCTTTTATTATAAGGTATGTTATTCAATATGCGATTCTTTATTTCATAGCTTAAGTTTGTGTTGCACATCGATTCAACGTAAAGCATCTTTCCTATCAGCTTGATCTTTGGCATAGGGTTGACTTAGTATCTTTTATTACATCAGCCCTGTAGTTCTGGGCTCTCAAGAATAAGACTACGGTATCCCCTGCCTGTCTTAGAAGGCGACTAAAACGGGCCTCGGGTTCACTGAGCGACAAGGGTGGGGGCCTGAGTCGTCCACCAAGGTGGACCCGGGAAGGAGGCGACATCGGCTGGCCCGTGTCGCCTTAGGCTGCGAGGGCACAGGGGGGAGGGAGTAACCTCCCCCCGGGACGTGCTCTCCTCTCCGGTGCGTTCCACGTTGAGATCCCGGAGCCCCTTGTCATGCACCGAGGAAAGGGCCACCGGGGAGGTTTTAGTGGGTAAGAACCCCACATAACCGCCGCCTTCCCCCCAGAAAGCGGGGTATCTTTCTGAAGATTTCCTCCCCGTCAACAAAAAAAAAGTATCTATTATTACATATATCATGGAATAAAAATAATAATAAAAAAATAATAGGTTTTTATAATGTTTTTATATTTTGTATGATATTTTTATGTATTTTACTTTTTATATAAATATTATAAAAACTTAACCTAAAGCTTCAAAATAAATAAAAAAAAATAATAAAAATCTCAAAGTTTATTCAGTACAATTCTAGTATACGATAATAGCAACATTAATAAAAGGATATTGTGTCGCTGCTATTAACGCCCACCCTCCAAACAAATTTGTTTTTTTTTTATTTAAAACCGGTTTCAATTTTAAAATAGGTTATTATATTTTTTTCGTTTCCTTTTTCCTCGCAAAATGCGATGAACTAGACGTTTGACTGCGAATTACAAATTATAACAAAAGCATAATCGGTGAAGTACCATAATCCAAACCGACGTTAGGTAGAGTTAGAAAAAATAGTAGCAGTCTAACGTTATGTCCAAGGCACCGCTCAGAATCAGCCCTGTGACAGCACATGCTTAGACTGCGTTGAAGGTTGGCATCGCATACTATTTGTCCGGTCTTTCTTTGTTCTATTTCTAGTTGTTTTTTTTCTTTTTTAATGTGTTTCTTCTTTTATTTGTAATGTGTTTGTATGATGCCAATAATTATATCTAACCTACGCTGTTGCATAGAATGTGAATATTATTTTTTGGACGAACTAACACAGTTGGCACAGAGAAGCTGGCCTTTACTGCTTCACCGGATTTGAGAGGTGGCACAGCTCTTAGATCGCTTAGCTTGAACCTCTATTAGGTGATAACTCGACACAACGGTCCCCGGTGAGGGGTAACCTCGGCTTGACGGCTACCATTATTACGCGTTATCAGTCCGACCCGAGGGCGCCCGAGAGGGCCGAACCTCGACTCGGTCGGTAGCTATTTTATTAACAAAAATCTATTGGGACAATCTAAGCTAAACTAACTTATATGCCACTTCGGGAGGTGAATATTAACTAGACATGTTTCTTATATAGATAAACTTCTAGTAACTCATGTGATTGACATCTTCATGGGTGGCGTTGACCACATAACCATAATTTTTAGGTACAAAGACTTGGAAAATAACTACTTAAACCCCTCGCAAAATACTATCTCATAAATATCTCCTCAGTGGCCACTCAAGAGAATATTAGAGTATAATCACGCAGCCCCAGTGCGAATTATTGTGAGATTCAGTTAGTTATCTACGATCAATTTTTTTTGCACCTCATTACTGCAACCATTTTGATCGGTTTACGAGCACACTTGCTCGTTCACAGAAACACTTGCTTAAAAAGTATAAGAAAACATAATTTACTTGTAGCCTTCGTACAAATTATTAATACTTACAAAAGCGGAACCTCCCTGCTATTTGCCAATGATATTTCACTATGAAACCAACCTATTACAATTCATTTCGTCATGAACTAATTAAATTTTTGACTTAAATTAATCGCCGTATTATGTACGAGATTAAAAAATAGCAATAATTCAAACAATATTGGTGTGTCAGTGATACAACATTGGCAAATAATAGTGCCACAATAACAAATTGCAAGAAGTAAAACAATATTGGTGTGTCAGTGATACATTGGCAAATAATAGTGCCACAATAACAAATTGCAAGAAGTAAAACAATATTGGTGTGTCAGTGATACAACATTGGCAAATAATAGTGCCACAATAACAAATTGCAAGAAGTAAAACAATATTGGAGTGTCATTGATACAACATTGTAAAACTAGCACAATTGAAATAGCAGATTACAAAAATAGCATCAGCAATAGCCTTGCAGCAAAAATCTACAAATATGATGTCACTGAACGTTCTATTTGACACAATTGGTTTTGCAGACTCGAGGCCTTGCTCATTTAAAATTGTTAGAAGGATAGAATAATTAATATACAAATGTAAATAATTAACACTATCTTATTTCACCTTCAATTTCAATTAGCGTTACATGAAAATCTATCTAAATTGTATCAACGATGTTTTCGAGCTACGGTGCTGTACGGTTTAATTTTTCAATTCCAACACAATTTACAGTCAAACGCTCCATTATCGTACGGCATATTGTCTCTTTCGTTTTGACTAACCCTCCGTAAACCGTAGAATTGTGACTCTTGATATTCATCACCTTGAAATATATAGAAACCATAGGATGTTTCCTAATATAGAACCATTATGTATTTATTACTTCTATTACATACTGTAGTGTGTAAGTTTAATTGTAAATGTATATTCTTCTACGTCATCATCAGCCTGTGTATACAATCCTCCGCTTTCCGCATCCAGCCACTTCCGACTATCCTTATAAGGTCGTCGATCCACTGCATGAATGTATTTTTTTTGGAATTTATGGCTTGGTTACAAGACGTTTAAGCCAATGCATGAATGTATGTTGTTGTTAATGAATATTTTATGGCTTGGTAACAAGACCTTTAAGCCAAGTCTTTTTTTAAAATACATACACTTATTTCTTACGTCTAAGATGAAAATGTATGTTAGATGACCCCCCATGAGTCCCCGCGCCATTTTTTAGAATGGAATGGTTGCATGAATGTATAAAACATAAGAGCACAGGAGATAAATCCCCAGAGTTTTGTGATAAAATAATAAAAAAGTTAATAAAATTGAATTGTTTAAAAGATAGTAATATATGAACTCCCATACATACATCCATAACGTGACATATAAATGTATTAATACAATAGATAATAGAAATAAGCACATAGTTTAAGATAAGTTTATTAAAATACATATCATATCATATTTAAAATTATATAGATGTATTACATAGAAAAGAAATAAGAAAGGAGAAAAAAGGGGAAGATTAAAAATTAAAAAACCATCACAATACACCCCACGTGAGTCATTAAAAGTGTCCGGCAAGGGGCCGCGACATATGACTGAAAGTCCGTAAAGCAAACTAAAGACACTTAAGTTATTTGATATGTAAAGTCTCCCCGAAATTTAGACCGGTGGATTAAATACGAACAATTTATAAAAAAAGTAAAAGGTCGTCGGTCCGTCTCGAGGGTAGGCGCCTTCCGCTTCTCAGACCTTCACACGACTACATATCTTCGCAGTACTCATTAAAAAGAGACATGATCACAATTCTTTATCACATCGTATGTGATGACGCATTTAAAAACTCTATATATATATAATCTACATTTTATATTCCAGTCTATGCATAGCGGACTTTTTGTTCTGCGCTGTGGTACTTCCGTTTGCCATATCGGGCTTCTGGACAAGGACCTGGTCCCACGGCGGGGCGCTGTGCAAGCTGGTGCCGTTCCTACGTTACGGCAACGTCGGAGTTTCACTACTGAGCATCGCGCTTATAACACTGAACAGGTAAGACTCAAGGGAAACGCAGTGTGACTGACATACAGTACTATACAAGGATATTTGACCGTGAATGTAATGAATAATGCAAACTCACTTTAGCTATATAATATTTATTTATTTTATTTGGAATAACTAAGCCAAAAGGCTATCTCTACTTCTAACTTTTAACAAAAATAAATAAAAAGAACTATATATATTCCTGAGTTTTTGTTGTAAAACCATCGACAAAGCAATCACGACAAGTTTAAAAGGACAATAGAGTTGTCACAAAAATATCGCCATGGGCGTAAGAATAACTTTTCTTGAAGGAATCTTTATGTGATATACTCTTTTCGATATCAAATTTGAACGTATTTCCCGCGAAATAATACTATCACAGTATCGTCGCAAGTCGTATATATATTATCATATTTTTCCCTCCCATTGTAACGCACACCCGAGATTTATACCATATTCCATTTTACATATTAAACTATCGAGTAAGATACGTGAACATATTGGAATCTTTAGTTTATTCGCTGTATAAATCAAAGAAATTGTCTCATTCAATTGATTCAACAACGCAGGTGACTAAAACGTTATTCTTTGAATGAAATCAGTTTGGGAAATTCAATTTTCACAGTTTGCGTATCTTTGATTGAAACATATAAAACAATCCAGTCGGTTATGTATCTTTACAATCAATATAAAAAAGGCGAAAATCTATTTTAAACATTATTTCAATTTATATTTAGTAATAATTGACTTAGATGCATCATTTGCGATAGTATACTTCCCCTTTGGATCAAAGACGTGGTGCCTTTATATGATTTTACTATCCCTTTTTTTAATTCTTTCTGTTAAATGGAAATTCAATACTGGATGGTATGGTGCACTACTAAATGCTTATTCACTCTACTCTTGAAAACACCCAAATTGTATTTGGAAAGAAAGGCAGACGCGGGGAAACTATTCCAATCCTTTGCTTTATGAAGAAAAAGAAATGAAATACGAAGCAAAGCGCTTCGTTCTAGTTTGAGAGATGTCTACTACAAAAGTATGAAATCCAACGCCTTAAAATCTAAAATCTAAATGCGGAAAGTCTAATTAGATGATGTAATGCCTGAACACACTCTCCAAAATGCATTCTTAAATTAAATTTAAAAAGACAATACTTACATGGCTTAACCAGTATAATTATGAAGCAATTGAAAAATTAATAATTATAAATTGATAGTTTGTTTACTGTGCAAACACAGTAAAACACACACACACATACTCACACATACACACAAAAACATTTAAAAACAGATTTTATTTTCAACTATTTATTTACATTTTGTTACACACTTTTTTATCTTTTTTTTCCTATATTAATGTTTAAGATTAAAAAAGTGACGGGGGAAGACATTAGCTCCTGAGATACAGCTTACGCTAGTTCGAGAGTTAAGGGACTCACTACTCAACTATATTATTATTATATTATTATTCTGTAATACACTGAAAGGCTACAAGTCATATTATGTATGCGAAGATGTGATGTGATTTTGATACTAAGTGGAAGTCCGTGATCTCTGCCTAACTCTTTGGGTGATATGCATGATTTAATCCCTTAGATGCTAGGAGCGTTGCTGGAGTTTCTTCTTCCACTTCTTCTCCCAGCGCCAACGCTTCCCGAAGTGGCACTTAAAGTTAGTTTAGCTTTCGAATGTCCCTTAGATTATCCGTGAAATAGCAACCGACCGAGTCGTGGTTCGGCCCTCTCGGGCGCCCTCGAATCGGAATGCTTACGCGTAACATAGTAACCGTCCAAGCGGAGGTTACCCCCCACCGGGGGGACCCTTGTGTCGAGTTACTAGCGATAGAGGTTCAGGCTAAGCGACCTAAGAGCTATGCCACCTCTCAATCCGGTGAAGCAGTCAAGGCAAGCTTCTCTGGCCAATCTGTGTAGTTCGTCAAAAAAAAAGCATGATTTAAGAGTAATATTTTAAATTAATAGCTAGTAAGGTTCGCTAAGTCTCTTAAAAATTGGCAGTTGTTGTGCGCATTGCGTGTTTTATTAACACATTTGATTTATTCTTCATACCCCTGGCTCTTTATGGAGCAGGGGTACGAAAACGTTTTCAGTACAAAGTTTTCGTACCCCTGCTCCTTGTCCTATAAATTGATGAATACTGGATGTCAATCGCACACAATGTCCCGCTACGCTCGAGCTGAGAGTTCCCGAGATATGCCGATAGTGCAAAGTCTGTAAGCGAGAGCGCGGTATGAGATAGATAGAGAACGTAAATTTGTGCGTAAGGAAGAAGAAAAAATACTTTAATTTTGTTGGAATAACGTGTGTACCTAAGATACGTTGTCACCAATTCAACGTCCGAGCGCCTTCGGCCCAGATACCTGGGATTTCTTTTATTTTCATCCTTCTAATTTACTCATTCTTTTCTTTCTCCGTTTATATGTATATTGTACTCAATATACTTATTTATTTCTTAAGCTATTAACATATGTGCTCCATATCAGTCGTACTTATTATTTATTTATTCTGCTACTCTCTTATTTACTATTATTCTACAATAATCTAATATTTAATCTCTTATTTCCTTTTGTATTATTATTTTACTGATATTTTGTTCTTCTATCCTCCTGGAAAAGAAGAATGTGCCCTACATCTAATAATCGAATGCCCGGTATATGAGAGGATACGCAACATCTTAGAAATTGAATTAGGAGTAAAAATAGAATTAACACGGGTTAGGAATGCCTCAAGCGTAAAGCCTGCGCTATGAAGGATCCATCAGTGAACTTTATCTTGTCTAGAAATGTAACCACTGAGCTGCAGTGAACGTTCAATAGTCTGCCAGTGACAGCGTCCAATATCTTGTGGAATATTGATACTAAAAATATGGTAAATAAATGTGACGAAGGTGAAGTAGTCTTGCATTAGTGTATTTGACATTCTATTTTGCACGTCAGTTAAGTAAAAATCATTATTTTACACAGAGATGATTTTCACTTCGCAATCTTCACCTTTGGATATAGATAGATAGATAGATAAATCCTTTATTGCACCAAATAAAATGTACAAAGGCGAACTTAATGCTAATTAGCATTTTCTTCCAGCTAACCTTTAGTGGTTAAGAGCAGGCTAAGGGTAGTGCCGCTAAAAATAGCGTTTTAAAACTATTACATAAATAAATAAATATACATTTACATATACATAAATAGATACTTCTATATAAATATAATAATATACATACACATGGAATATATACAACGACAATAAATATACCAGTTTGTAATTTTTCATTGTTTGAGTAGAAAGTATTCAGATACACGCGATTTAAAGACATTAGTTGACGAAGCCTCCCTAATCTCAATCGGCAAACTATTCCATAGTTTTATAGCTGTACAGGTAAAAGAATTGCCATAGAAATTCGTGTGACATACTTTTAACAGTGCTGTCCGGACAGACTTCGTTCACTCAAAAATTAACTAAGTTAAAATTAAAAAAAATATAACGTTTTTTATATAATCACGTTAATTTACTTAACAACAATTGTTGAATAAAGATCGATCCAACAATCATAAATTTCATTAAAATGTTGACCTTTCATTATCTGCAGTCAATCGTCATCGATGTAATTATTTCTGCAACTAATACCATACACAGTGAATTTGGTGGTCATCACGGTGGTTTTCTAAATTGGCCATGAAGTGTAAAGAAAATTTTTATTTTAACTATTGTCCACGCAATTTTTGAAGAATATTAGGAAATACAATGAGTCAGAACCTTTTTTTTTTTTTAGGGGAGGAAATCTTCAGAAAGATACCCCGCCTTCAGGGGGGAAGGTGGCGGTCATGTGGGGTTCTTACACACTAAAACCTCCCCGGTGGCCCTTTTCTCGATGCATGACGAGGGGCTCCGGGATCTCCAGTGGAACGCACCGGAGCCCCTGTGCTCAAGGTGTGAAGAAGGCGATACGGGCCAGCCGATTTCGCCTTCTTCCCGGGTCCACTTTGGTGGACGACTCAGACCCCCACCCTTGTCGCCCAGTGAACCCGAGACCCCTTTTAGTCGCCTTGTACGACAGGCAGGGGATACCGTAGTCTTATTCTTGAAAGCCCAGAACTACAGGGCTGAATGAGTCAGAACCTAGCCCAACTCTCATCTAACTACCCTTAAAAACATCCTTTCCAACAAAAAAATAATCATCGAAATTGGTTGGCATGTTTTTGAGTTATTCGCACATTTATCGCGCACATACTTATGCAAATTTAAAACTTATTGGAATAGGAACACACTAAAAGAATTCTGACGAATAGAGTGACTTCTCCTTTTTTGACGGTCGAAAAACCTTTAATGTTACTTTTGTTTTATGAAATAATTCTTTGAATACGGGGTACTTTTACAGATTTGGAGAGATGAGAGGATGAGTCCTTGTGTTTTACTAGCATTAATTCCCAGTTCGTGGTTGTATAACATTGGCTTTTATCTCATTTTCCAGGTATATTATGATAGCGCACCACAGTTGGTACGCCCGCGTCTACCGGAAGCACAACATTGCACTAATGATCGTTTTCTCGTGGATGTTTTCGTACGGCATGCAGATACCGACGCTACTCGGAATATGGGGTAAATACTCATTTATTTTTACCCGACTTAATAAAAGTAGGTACTCAGTTTTCCTTAATATTTTTTAGGTCTATATTTTTTTTAATGTGTGCTATGAGTTATGAACCATTGTGTGTTTGAAATTACTTTAAATGTCGTCCCATGTTAATTTTGTTTGCATAAGAACGAACGAAGGTATACCAGGGAACTCCTAAAAATTTTATGAAAGAATGATTTATGACATATTGGTAGGATTATAACTGATTAAATATGTGTGGAGGGTGCTGCGGGGCTGGGTTCATCACCCAGAAGTGCTGGCCGCGCTACAGTTGCGGACGCCTGACAATTACGTGTGCATGCGCCGTCGTCCGCCATTGTTCCTACTACCTGTCTCCAGGACTAACTTATCCAGGAACTCTCCGCTGTCGCGCGCGGTTGGGTTTGTTAATACCATCTCACTGCACATTGATATATTTTGTTGCACAGAGTCTGTGTTTATCGAAGCTGCCTACAAATGCGTAGAAGGTGTTTGACTTTATTATATTTATATATTATTGTCACTACATTAAGCAGCTTTTTATTTGTTATAATTTTAATAATATTTTGTAACATCATATTGGTATTATCTGTAACGGTGTTATAATTTTTGTTGATTTAAATAAATAAATAAATAAATGAATACTGTGTAAGTACTCCTTAATGGAAACAAGCACAAATGCGCAAGAAAAAAGAAAAATAAGCACCAGAACTACGTAATATAATGCTTCTGAAATATTAATTTTGTTAGCATAGGAACGCGTTTCCGAAGGTATACCAGGGAAATCTTAAAATGTTTATGAAATAATGATTATTGATTGACATATTGGTAGGTTTATGACCATGAACACTGGGTAAGTACACCTTGACGACAACGAACACAAATGTGGAGGAAGAAAGAAAATATAGCCAGAACTTCGTAATATAATGGTTCTGAAATAAGATTTATTTATTTATTTAAAACAACAAAAATTATAACACCGTTACAGATAGACCAATTTCATGGTATAAAAATAAGTTAGAACCATATATATAAACATATATATATATTACTAAAATTAAAACAAATAAAAAGCAACTTGATCACTGACAACAAATGAACAAATTTATTAATTAGAGATAAGCTCTTTCCACGCATTTGTACGCAGCTTCGATAAAGATCGACTGAGTGCAACAAAATATATCTATGTACAGTGATATGGTGATTAACAAACCCTATATTAACCCAAAATAGTGCATCCGCGCGTAGTAGCATTTATGGTTTGATCCGTCAAAATAATGAACTATGTGGTTATTTCCAGGTAAATTTGACTACGATCCAGAACTAGGTACATGCTCCATAATGCCTGACGATTTTGGTCACTCCTCCAAAACCGCTCTCTTCGTTATTGCCTTCATTGTTCCCGCCATGTTGATCTTCATCTGTTACGCTAGGATCTTCTGGGTTGTGCACAGGTATTATTTAATTTATTTATTTATTCTAAGAGCAAAAACATTAATAATAAAAAAGCCTATCTTATCTTATATTTTATAATATGGCGTGATCATAACTTCCCTTGACCATGCTGTACCATTACCTTAACTTGTAGCCTTCACGTAAGATTTCGTAGATATCGGTTCTGAAAATCAATTAAAAGAGAAGACAGTTTTGTTTTTTGTTTAAAAAAATATTAGCACACACTCAACATATTCAATCATCACCATTCTTCGCACCTTCATCAAACGGGAAATCATAACGAGAAGGAATAATTAATTCAATTGTGTTATTTTTCCAGTTCAGAGCAAAGAATGCGCGAACACCAGCGCTCGCAGCACGCGGGTCCAACTCTGAACAACACAGACAAAAGGTCGACGGTGAAGGACAACAGAGACACTAAAGCGAGACGCAATGAGTGGCGCATCACGAAGATGGTTCTAGCGATCTTCCTCTCCTTCCTGGTCTGCTACTTGCCCATCACCATCGCTAAAGTCGCCGACAGCCACGTACATTACCCAAGTAAGCTAACATTTTTTAAATAAAACCTCTTTTCCGCACACCTCCTTGACTTGGTAAGCTGATGAATGCATGACAAGAGCGTTATAAAAAGTGTGATCGGGCGAGGCGAACGGTAATTGAGAGGGATATATAAGTTAGTGAAGATAGAAAGAGAGTGTGCTACGTTTCGTATATTACTGTAGCGGCAAGAGAGAGAGAGAGGTTCACTATTTGAAAGCTATATCATATTAATTACTCAAATTGATATGCGCATGTTTGTCCACTGGCCCAAATACCTGTTATTAATCTACTCCCAAAAATATTTGACAATTCGTTAGTGGTATTTGTGCACTCATAGCCGTTTCTGTAGTGCCTTTTTGCGACCACGCGCAAGAGGCGTGCATCTCTGGTCCACAGGGTACGGGCCAGCTCCAACAGCATCCTGAGCATGATCACTCAAAGGCTTTAATGTGCTTATGTAAACAGATGCTGCGCCGTCTCCCATGGCATACATAGGAATACATAAGCATAGTCAAGCCAGTACTATAATATAATTTAAGTTAGGCTAAATATATAAGCTTTATAAGCTAACAATGTCAACTAACTAATTAGTCAAAGTTACTTGAATGAATAAATAAATTAATTTATATTTCTTTTAATGATGCCAAAGATGTATGACTTCTCATGCGCGGACATGAGTACACGCATCTATTTTTTTTATATCTGATTCATTTTGCGCAGTATTCCACATCGCCGGCTATCTCCTGCTGTACGCGAGCGCGTGCGTGAACCCGATCATCTACGTGATAATGAACGCGCAGTACCGCGCGGCGTACGCGGCGGCGCTGTGCTGCCGGTTGGCGCTGCCCGGCCTCACCAGCGGTGCGTATCCCTCCTCGCCCGCATGCCGCAAGCCCCCGCCCACCTCTGCAGTCGCATCATACGTGCGCACATGAAGGTATCACCATCACATCTCATCACTACTCATCACAACTCATCACGTTGCTCGCAATATCCCGCTTCTGCTTTTGTCACTTACAGCTGCGTGATATAGCGGATCAAACGAAACGCGGTCGCAGGAGTATGAAATTCCCCACACTTATAGTTTATATCGAGAAGTAGGGAATGCAATTTTTTATACATTATGCATGCAAAATGCATTAAATCTATAAAAGAAAACATTACATACAATTACCAAGCGTTTGATATACATACGAGAGCCGTAGTAGCGCACTGTCCGGGCTGTTGCGTCAAGTTGAATACGCTACCGCAACCTGAGTTTTATCTCCGGGACCGAGATCTATTTTTGAAAAAGTATAGGGAAAAACCGTATAGTGTAGTGGGACACCAGATACGAAAAAAGTTCATTTTATAAAAATATTAATTTCAATTTGTGTTCGAGATATAAAGAAACTTATTATTCTTATATATCTATCGATTCAAAATCATATCGTATCGAAAAAAAAACATTATAAACTGTGTATCAGTTTATAATGATTTTTTTATCATAAAAATCCAAAAAAACTACTTTACAAAATTATCTTTAATAATAAGTGCCAACACGTGACTATACATTCAAATCTTACAGTTTTATTTAACGTTAGGGACGTGTCTTCCGGCTAGGGTAGCCCTATAGAGCCCCATAAGAAAACTTCCTTCCACAAAGCAATATTTAATGTAATAACTAGTGACGCATTCCTTTTAGAGAAATGGAACGAGCGTCACGGGTACAGCTACAGCAATACACGAACGGCGCTCAGCCAAGTGTCGATCGGGGAGTCGAGAGCGGACGCCCGGGCTTCCGTGCTGTCCACGAGCCCAGGGCCAAGGTAGGCCCGAGGCACGTGGGGTCCAGCGTCACAGCGCCCAGCGTCGGACCCCGCATAGAAATATCAACGCGATCAACAAACACTGGCTCGCATTTGAACATGACAAACTCTAACAGGTCCAAAAACAAAGACTCCTATCGGATAGGAGTGGGAATTATTCGTAAGGGCTTATCGCTCAATAGTGAGATGTACCAAAGATTTGATATTATATTTTAACTGACTACGGCGAAGAATACATCTGTTTCTAAATTAGACTTGACAGTTAAAATTCTTTATTGCACTAAAATACATGCACAAAGGCGGACTTAATCTTATTTAGAATTTTCTTCATACTAACCTTTGGTAGTTAAGAGCCTATAGGTAGTGACGCAAAAATTAGCATTTTAAAATCTTATATATATATATATATTTACATATACAACACACACAGATTAATTCTATATAAATATAAAAATAGACATAAATAAAAAATTACTTAAGTTACTCGACAAATTGAGTAGTTTATAATTAGTATAAAGTAAGAAGCAATCTCCAGAGGAATGCATCGGAGCTACACTGTGCTCTTCGGAAAGCACGTCCGGGTCTCCTTTTGAGTCATTTCGGCCTCGCAGAAGGAGACCAGCGCCTTCCAAGCATTTACTAACCTAGTACGTAGAGCCAGGAATGCAATACCACTTAACATCAGGTAGAATCGTGGTCAAACACTCGCTTACAACGTAAAAAAAAGGTCCATTCTCCTATTTTCGTGTTTCTTTTCTTTCAAGCAGGTAATAGCTTAAATGTTATCTTCTAGCCGTAGTCAAGGTTTTATTTTTCTTATTATTGTAACCAAAAATATTTTTTGCATGCATTTATAAACTTGTAGTAGGGATTATAAGAATGATTAATAAATAATTGAAATATGTCCGTCCCATTACTGAGCGATAAGTACACAACTTAGAGCGTATATACAGGGGGTTCCTAAATAATAATGATATTTTTTGAGATTATTAAAAAATTCTTTTATATCTCCTCATTCCACGTTCTTGTATGTCTATGTAACATTTGTATTATAAATTTACATTCCAATAGTCTCGAATATTAATTGCACAAGGAAGAATAGGGTTGTACGAATGAATTGTCGTTTTTTCGGTTTTTTAAGTACAAAAAAATTGGTAAAAATTTGTGTGTAGTATGGCGAAAGGCTTACCACCTATCGCATTTGGCCGATAAGCTTAGTGAAAAGTGGACAGCGAATGCTGCCTCTGTCTACCCCGCGTTGAAGGGACGTGAGAGCTTATAAATTATAATTATATAAACATTCCCGCATTAAGCCGAAGTTCCACCAAAGAACTTAAGTTATATAAAAGCTGTTAAATAAAGCTCAATTCGTAACCACAAAAGACCAAACAGTATTTAAGTAAGTGACATTTAATAGTGTAATGAATGTATAGAAATGCCATATTAATTGTATTATTAAATAGGAATTTATAATTTTAATAAAATGACATTTCCGATTTTTATTGTTACCGAGTTATTTATTATTTTGTTTTAAGTCATAGATGCGAACAAAACAATGTTTTAAAAATATACGTTTTTAAATGTCTTTGGCGATTTTTTTCCTTCATTACCCTTGACCGATGTCTTAATTTTTATAGAATCGATCTACGTAGCATTCATCAAATCATCATAAATTAAAGTAACATACTACTATAAATTGTATAATAAAGTAAATACATTTTAAATATATATAACCTATTAAAATTTTATTGCAAAAAAAAATTAAATGGCTTTTGGAAATTGATTACGAGGAAACAGAAAAATTCCTACATCTACAAAGATACGTAAACTGTTATGTTATGCCTAATTGTCGTAAGAGGAGGGGGGGGGGGAGACGAGACTCATAACACAAGTTTACCTAGTGTGAGCTCCTGACTCCCACATCCACCTATTGTGTCATGTAATTGTATTAAAAATGTACTTTATAATTTGGGAGTAAGACGAAAAAAGATTTTTATTACTAATGTCTCACAATCTGGCAACGGTCTTTACTCTAAGGAGACTAGCACATAATCTATGTGGCGTCAGTTTGTATTGGGAGACTCACGAGACAATGGTTTCCTAAATGAAATGAAGCCTTCACTCTAGAGAACCGGAAAAATCATCATCAAAATTATTTGCGTTACAAAAAGAATGCAAACAACTTTGTACTCAAAAATATTACTAACATTCTTGTTAACCATTCCAACTAAGCTTAAGCTTGTGCTAGGAGATGGTTCACGTCAATAGTCGAATTATGGATTCGAACCTACGATTTTACTAACTATACTACTATATACGTCACATACAATTATCTACCCTGTTATATAGAATAAAGGTATAGCGACTAACACCTCCCACGGTGACCAATCGTCCGCCGTGATGAGGCGAGATGGGGTCGGGTCAGCATTCACCAATACTATATGATCTAGGCTAATGATTATATCAGCCCTGTAGTTCTGGGCTCTCAAGAATAAGACTACGGTATCCCCTGCCTGTCGTATAAGGCGGCTAAAAGGGGCCTCGGGTTCACTGGGCGACAAGGGTGGGGGCCTTTGTCGTCCGCTAAGGTGGACCCGGGAAGAAAGCGACATCGGCTGGCCCGTGTAGCCTTGCACTATGAGGGCACAGGGGGGGGAGGGAGTAACCTCCCCCCCCGGGACCTGCTCTCCTTGAGCACAGTGCAGAGGGGCTCCGGTGCGTTCCACTGGAGATCCCGGAGCCCCTCGTCATGCACCGAGGAAAGGGCCACCGGGGAGGTTTTAGTGGGTAAAAACCCCACAAACCGCCGCCTTTCCCCCAGAAGGCGGGGTATCTTTTTGAAGATTTCCTCCCCGTTAACAAAAAAAAAGGCTATTGATTATAAAACTTATTTCTTTTACCGCCTCCTTTGAAATTTAATTATTTATCATTCTTTTTATTTTTTATACACCCCTTAAACTGCATGGAAATTTTTTCCTAATGGTTATAGGTAAAATTGTTCCAATTTTTAACTATCATCGATCATGTTCCTTTATCCGCAGAAACTTGTTACAACTTGTTTGCGTGCGGTGTGCGGGCTATCCTACGTAATCTATATTAAGTAATTAAGTTTTAAATAATACCATACAGGGTAGAAATATAAAATAATTATTTTATATTTCTATTATCTTTGTAGTAGGTGAATTTTAATTGTAGTGAAATTTAAAATACTATATAAAGTAAATTAAATTACAAATTATATATGGCCCCCCTAACCCATATCAACACCCCCATTTTTTCTGGGCCCCTTAACGACCCCTCTAAGTTTCAAACGCCTCCAAAGGGGGCGTTATCGCCCACTTTGAGAAAAACTGATCTAGGCTATAGACGTCAATTGCCATACCATAGTATTTATCCCGTATCAATAAATAAAGCGACCGCTTGTTGACAGCAAGTGGTAAGTTAGGGGTTTGATTTATCAACCCCTATGTGAAACTCCACTTATTTGGCCACTATCCAAAACGTCTTAAAATATACCTCCGCGCTAGATATTATCTATATAATGAACGACAAAATAGAAATTGGTTTTCCGAACACTGTAAATATTTGAATCTTATTTTGATTTTGTTTACGTGACTTGTTTATCGTAAAAGTTGTTTTCTAGTGATTTAAGAAGTACATACAACGTTGCCTTCTTTAACACCGATATCATGTACTACGTAATAGATTTGGGGATTTGATTTGATACACTGAGTTGGGCTCGCGTAGAATATTTTTCAACCGACTTCAAAAAACGTTTCTCAATCGTCTTTAAAAGCAAAAAGAAAAACTGACTTCAAATCGAATTTAACGTTATTATGCGCGGACATCCTCTTTGTAGGTTCAAATTCCCCTATTCTAGAGAGCTTTTGAACTCATAGGCCCCCCTCTCGACCTCCGTCTCAATCGAGACCGAGAGGTCGGGAGGGCGTAGAAGATAGATTCGTCGCGGCTGACGCTTGAGGGATTAGCCTCGACGCAAAAATAGTTATTCCTAAAAAATCCGTTCTAAAACGGTACCCAAGACCAGGGGAGCAGTCGCCCCTGCGCTGATAACCCGGGTAATGGGGTAACACTCCGAGGCCCGTACCTGCGAGGTTCCCGTGAACCTTGTAGATGACTCGACTGACTGACTGACTGGACATCCTCTTTGTATTTTCGAATTATTGAAGAAATATAATGAAATAGAATAGAAAGAAAGTAACCAAACTTACTTGAACTCTACAAACTACTTTTGAAGTAGCATCCTTTCCAATAAAAACTGAATCATCATGAAATCGGTGGGCGTGATATTCCAGCTGTCGTGCACATACATGCAAATTTAAGACTATAGTAAGTGTATTAAATCAATACATAACACTAACTAAAAAAGAAATATTTACAATTTAATAGATATTTTACAAAAAATATAACTTTTTTTTTTAATGACGAACTACACACATTGGCCAGAGAAGCTGGCCTTGACTGCTTCACCGGATTGAAAGGTGGCATAGCTCTAAGGTCGCTTAGCCTGAACCTCTATTGCTAGTAACTCGACACATGGGTCCCCCCGGTTGTAACCTCGGCTTGGACGGTAAGCATTCCGATCCGAGGGCGCCCGAGAGGGCCGAACCACGACTCGGTCGGTAGCTATTTCACGGAGGTTGCTGTAACTGTGCCAAACCGTCGTCGTTTGGCAGCGCGTTTAAGACTTATATGGTTTTCTCATAGATGCCACTGACAGAATGGACTATAGTTAAGTAGGACCACACGGGAAGCATTATCAAAAAACAAGTTATGGGATAACAAACTAAAAAAAACATGCAGACGAATTAAATTAACCTCCTCCTTTTGTCGAAGTCGGTTAAGAAATATCTTTAATAATAATAATAATAATAAATCTTTATTAGTCACCAAAGAAAATGTTTAAACAAAGAAATATGAAGTCCCTGACTCCTGAGCTAGGTTCAATTGGACCTGTGTTTCAGGGTCAGTGTCTTCTCCCATTTGAAAAGCACAATAAAAAATATGAGCATAACAAATGAAAACAATATTTTATAAATTTGTGTGTGTGTGTGTGTGTGTGTAAATTTGTGTTTGTGTATGTCCCTCAGCTTTATATTATATTAAATTTTATTAAATTAGAAGGCGTTCAGTCTGAATATAATCCAACTCTAGTGAATATTTTTTACAAACTAATTTACATTTATGATTCGACAAAGGATGAATTTTTAAGATTTTATTTAACCTATTATACAAGAAAGTGGCTCTGAAGCTCTGCTGTTGACGTGCAGTTGCTGTTCTACATTTAATATATGGGCAAATGTTCTTTATTACTCTTTATATAACTTGTTATGAAGCGCACGGAGTTGTCACGTGTCCTTCGCAGACAATGAGAAAGCTGTAAGAAAATTGAAATGCATCAAAAACAATTTCACTCTCGTTCAGATGTAAATTATTGTAGGAAATTTAAGCACAACGAAAGACATCGACAATATTACCTTAAGAAATGTGTTGAATTACGTGAACGTATTAACTTTATATTAGCTCTTCGTCATAAATTTAAAATTTATTATAAAGTAGAAAATATTTAAGACAAAACGGCGCATTTCAAAGATAACTCTTTAACTTATATTTCAAACTAATTGATTTCTTCGCCATTCCTTTCAACACACATTTCAAACAATGTCATTGTTAGAGTGAATAGGCATTTACTAAGCCAATGCGCCTTACCATCTAGGACTGCATTTCCAATTATCAGAGTTGGTGCTTAGAAAGTAAAAAGAAAAAATATAATTTGACTAAGCGTTAGAATTCCTCCCATTTGGCTTGTTTTTCCGGATACCAACGGAACGTACGTCCTACAAGTATATTTGTTGTTGTTTATGTCACAGCTTTTATATATATAATATATAGGTCCCACTGTTGGGCGCAGGCCTTCTCTGTGAAGCGAGTATAAGGGCATAGTCCGCCATGCGGCCCTAGTGCGGATTACTTCATATGTCTTAGGAAAATTCTAAAATTCTTCTTCACGATGTTTTACTTATTGGTAAAACACAAATTTATTGGTGCCGGCACCGGGGATTGAACTCTGGTTGCTAGCGTACTACGCAAATTGAGTATTTTTACGACTAAACAAAACCGACTTTAATTCGGATCGTAAGTGATGGATGAAAAGGTAAACGCTATTACGCCCTCTTAAAATTGGAGTGTCTGTAATATTTAATTAACCGCTTTTTCTACATTCATATTAATCTATAGTATACGCTACATATACCAAAATTAAATTTTTTACAATTCTGTCTGCTTGTTGTTGATAGTACTTGCACTGGCAGATGGCTGAAGTAATAAGAAATAGCTTTAAAAAAGAAAAAAATTAATAAATAGTTTTTAATAGCGAGTAACACTGCGGCGCACAGCTAGTGCGTAATATTCGCGTAAATATGAGAATTCAGTATACTCTATATATTTACTATGTCAGTGATAATCACATAGAGATAAGCATTAATGAAACTTATCTCTCTTAACACTTCAAAGTGACGATGTATCCACCAAAGTGGGACATCCATGCGCTGTCGATCAAGTAGCTCGAGGCGAAATAACTTAAAGTTATGAATAATGGAGAATCGATTCACGAAGCTCCTTGTTCATATAATCCATATCGAACTTACATCGACAGCTCTTGAAAACGTTCAGTGAGTAATGTACTTTAGATTAACTTGAGTATATGTTTAATCGACTTCCATAAATAGGTTCTCAATTCAAATACATTTTTTTATGTTTGTGCACTCTTTGCTTTGTCCTTTCTAAAGAGATTGCATATTGTTTTAGAGGAATTAGTTTGTATTGGGTGCTATAATCATAATTTTGTTGACTTTTTTATTATTGTTAGATCGCAACCACAGACCTGTGTCCGTGCTCTTTTCCAATACACTTAAATTGTTCACTCTGCATTTATTAAAAGAGTGCCACTTCTACAGTTACTATTTTCCTTTTTTGTTTTTTTTTATATATATAATGCCTGAATTTGGAGGTGGCCAGAGATCGCTCCGGTTCACGCGTCGCAGACGCCCCGCTGCATTGCTATTAGCTTCTCCGCGACCGCTGTGTCCCTGCTTCTCATGGCCATTTTTAGGTTGTAGTCCACTATCCTCTCCCTTGATGCGGTCATTGCCTTTGTCATCAGTCTTCCTGTGGCGTCGTCACAGTCATCTGTATAATAGACACAGCTGACGGTGTGTCGGGATATCGCCACTACAGCATGTTAGACGCTGTCGTGCAGTTGCAGTTTTTTCGTCACTGTTCTGATGACCACCACTGATCTGTACGTGAGGCCTTGGGCCTCGTGCACGGTAAGGATGTGATTTTGTTGACTTAGGATAGGTTGACTTCGATTTCTAAGATATACCAGGTATATCTCTAAATGTCATGTGCGTGTTGATTGAGCTATGCGACGTGGGTGAAGAAAAAAAGGCGCCAAGACTGAGTAATATAATTATGATACTTGCAAAATATATGAAGTATAGTTGGCGGCAAATAACTCCAGCTCTGGCCGTTAATTTATTAACTGTTATAGTTTGTATTTATTAGCTTAAACGAACTATCATAGACATAAAAAAAAAGTACAAACAAATTTTTCTAGTATATGCGAAGTCTGCTATTCCGTACTAGGGTAGCATTGTGGACTATTCCCATATCATATCTATACAGAGCAGGACTGTGCTTGACAGTGGGATATATACAGGCTGTAACTTTCAACTTGATGTTTTTTTTTTACTAGTAAATATTTACCTATCTGCCCAGATTTGTTTTTTTTATCTGTTAGAGACTTTTGCCCGTTTCAGGCATGTCAGCGTAACCTAACGTTATTAAATAAGCAAAGACAGATGGCAAATACATGAATCTACTTAGATGTTGCCAATATACCCGTGTATGCTACACATCACATGGCAATATCTGAAGAGATTGGTCAAATAATATTTGGTGACCCCTTGACTCTTTTGCCTGTGGAAACAATTTTGAAGCTGGAAAACGTTCCTAACCGAGATATACGTACAAGTGTTACGTTTTCATTTGCTTCTAATCTTATCACGTATAACCTATTTCCTTTCCTTTCAATTTCCCTGGCTGTGGAATAATCAGCCCTAATACGAAAGTTTTGTACCGCTGCTATATTGCAATAAGTCAGACGTGATCTTATTAGGAGATTAATATTAATTTATATACTAATATTACTATATTTTCATTTAGATATATATTGACAATCAATGGCTTTAAAACCGACTTCACTAGGAGGATGTTCATAATTCGTGTCTGTATTTTTTATGTTTGTTACTGCATTACTTTGGACTTGGTGAGCCAATTTTGATGATTCTTTATTTATTTGAAAGTTGGTGCTTCTCGTGTGGTTCAATTCTGGTAATGGGATCTATGAGAAAACCAAAAAGTCTTCAATTTGCATCAAATATTTGCTACAAATGGACGAATAACTCAATTTCACGCCCGCGGATTTCGATAATTCATTTTTTATTGGAAAGGATGTACTTTTGTCTTTAGGTGGTCCCGGGCACCGCTGAAAATCAGCGCTGTCGCATCCTTGTGACAGCATATGCTGAGACGGTGTCCGATATTGGCATCATATGTTTTGTATTATTTGTCCGTGTAACTTTAACTGTGTTTTGTCTATTTGTCATTCTTTTTTAATGTGTGTTATATTCAGTCTGTGATGTGTTTTTGTATTGTGATGCCAATAAATAAATGTCTATGTCTATGTCTTAAGAGTAGTTTGATGAATCGTAATAACGTTCTGATTAATTTTGGTTTCATAATATTCCTACGATAATTCGGAAACAAAAAGAGCGTCCGCGCGTTTGATTCTATTTGAAGTCGATTTTTGTTTTTACTCGTATATATACTTTTTCGGACTTTTTCCGATTATTTTAGACAAAAAAGTTCTGTATAAACGAGTCCATATTCGATGCCAGTCATTCCCTTTCTTATAAAAATTTTCGTGAACAATTCACAAAATTTTTCGCCCGCTAATAAGCTGATGAATAATTTACGCTTTCGCGGTAGAAAGGAAGTATTTTCTCATTAGTCGTATTATGTTTGAATATTTTCAAAATTACTCAAGTCGAATTTTCCCTAAAACTTTTGCAACGAAGCGGAATTAGTTTTTTGTTAATAAATTTTCTGTGTTGTCTAAAAGCTTCTACAGTCAACGGCAAGAGTTGATAGTCCAATTCGGAACATAAAAAGTAACGTTCGTGTTACTTAATACTTGATGACTACTCTGATAAAAGCTACCGACCGAGTCATGGTTCGGGCCTCTCGCGTTACTCTTGTTCAGGGTAAGCGACCTAAAAGTTTTGCCAGCTCTGAAATTCCAGTGATACTAAAGCGGCCAGGTGCCTTAATCGATAGCATAGGTTAGTCACCAAAAAATTTTGACTTTGTATCCCTGGAGACGACCCGGGACTGAGAGATGACTCAATTGTTGCTATTAATTACTTAATCTATAAGTTTTTCCATTCGGAGAGAGATTGTCTGGTATGGAACCGCGCATAACCTAACCGACCGTAAGCGACGAAGCCGAGGTTACTTACATCAATAAGAAGTTTAGGCTAAGAGCTTCGCCAACTTTCAAATCCGGTAAAAAGGTACTGGTCAGCTTTATAGGTTTATAAAGGTTCTTCTCTAAAAACAATTAAGAATGATTATTGAGTGAAAGACTAGCGTCATAAATTTCCCATCGCAACCTTGCCATTTACTAAAGATTACTTTTTCTTAAGCCAAATGCAGCACTATATTTTATATAAATTTAAAGTATTGTAAGAAGTCTCCACACATCGCCATCAACTACCCTACAACAGCCTATATAGGGAGGACATTTTTAAATATTAGTTTAACCAGTAACAGTGCAAAGAACCGCATCCAAGCACAACAAAACATAACCTTGAGAATGATCCTAAACGCGGGGCGTTACGTCAGAAATAACGTAATACAACGCGATTTAGGCATCGAACCGATTCACGAATTTGTCACGAGACTAGCTCGTAACTTTTTCGACCACGAACACCTGCGCGGGTTCGCCCCGCAACACGCACGTCTTCCGGACGTCCCCGTAGGTTCAAATTCCCCTATTCTAGGAGCTTTTGAACATATAGACCCCCCTCTCGACCTCCGTCTCAATAGAGACCGAGAGGTTGGGAGGGCGTAGTAATGGATAGATTCGTCGCGGCTGACGCTTGAGGGATTAGCCACGACGCAAAAATAGTTATACCTAAAAAATCCGTGTTAAAACGGTACCCAAGACCAGGGGAGCAGTTGCCCCCTGCGCTGATAACCCGGGTAATGGGGTAACACCCCGAGGCCCGTACCTGCGAGGTTCACGGGAACCTAGCAGATGACCACACACACATAAATATTAGTTCAGTTGCCCGGTGGCTCTTATATTGTGTACACGTTTGGCGGTAATCTGTGTTGGTCATTATTAAGGTCACGTAAGCCATTTCCATTTTCTTTTTGTATCCTAATTATTAAAGTCTGCAGTACTCGATTTTGTTTTGTGTAGCTAATTTTGTTTTATATTAAAATTGTAAACAAACGGATTTCTTGTTTAAGTTTAGTATTTTTTTTAATAAAATTCCACTTCTGGCGCTAAAAGTATATTATATCAAATATATGTCGCAAATAGTTTTTCTCTTATGAGATACGAACTCGATTGTCACATACTCGGGAATATTGAAATGCACCGGTCCGTGTCTTAGTGTGGAAAACGTTTCAAACATTTGCTTCAAATCACTTTCATCAAGCAAATGGAGCCTTGCTTTTCTCAATAAAACATAGTCTCTAATAATAAGAATACCGTAACTTGTTAATTTTGAATTTTAAATTTGTAATCAAGTGGCATCTTTTAACTCTATATATCTATCCATAAATACTCAGGTACGAGTATTACTCTATTTCAAGATGCATTGCTGGATTTCATCCTTTTGTTGTGAACATCCCACAAACCTGAACAAAGCGCTAAACTGCGTCTTTCATAATTAGTACTGTAAAGGACTGGCATAGTTTGCTCGAGTCTGTCTTTCCGTTCGATTACAATATGGTTGTTTACAAGAGTAGAGTGAATAGGCATTTACTAAGCTAATGCGCCTTACCATCCAGGACTGCATTTCCACTTAATAACAGTTGAGATCGTGGTCAAATTCTTGCTTTATAACCTTATAATTATAGAAAAAAAACCTGAATATTATTTATTGAATAAAATAACTTTTTCGGATTTAATTTTATCTATACAAAATCTAACTTTATTTTTATTATAATTTAAATAAAATAATTATTATTATAATCTACATAGTAAACAATACATAATACTAACTAAAAAGAGAAATATTCACAATATAATAGGTTTTTACAAAATATTTATAAAAAATATAACTGTGCCAAACCTTCGTAGCCTGGCAGCGTGCCCAAAAGGCTGGTAGCATTGCCACGTTGTATGGCAATGCTTTACCTCTGTCCAAGGTATAAGCCAGTCACCAGATGTGTCGACCAACCTCTTTGTTATTATATTAAAAAGGTGGTGTGCACTAGGACCCCACTGACCCAAAGTTTCTACCCCAAACGGCTATCGGAAACCTCTATCAAGGTTGCTATATTTGCGCCGCTTCAGCCTCATCAGAAGATGTGACGGTGCTAAAGTATCGACGCATGTCATCCCATACTAAAGGTCGTCCCATCTTCCAGGGTATAAGAGTCATACCGTCTGGTCTCTTACCATGACTACGCCAAAAACCATTTGACTCTAAATTAGATGGAACATTAGAGGCGGAAAGAGCCCGACGGATGATATCGTTGAGATTGGAGTGCCGGGATTTTATCGGTGTATAAACTTATTTTTAAACAATACAACAAAACCATATATTAACCACAATATTTCTTTCATGTAGTTTATTGTATTTTTCTATACCTTGTTGCAAAGAGAAATTGAAAATAGTAGAGAAATTGCCCGACGTCATGCCTCGGCGCCATGTTGAAATATTTATCATGAAACATTTTTATTAAAAAAAACGGAACTATTTCTTGTGTCGTGTCCATCCGTGCGTAAAGCTCACGTAGAAAGCATTCGAAAAGAAAGGGAAAACAAGTGTTTGTAAATAGATATATTATTTAAGATTAATTTTATTGAGTGTTTATTCCCGATCAATTCCGAACTTCTTTACCTAAGCATTCTGGATTCCCAATTTAGTTTTCTTATTTACCATTCCTATTTTTTTCATTATAAACATCTTTATTTAAATTTATTATTTGCCGACTTACTATTACAGGGATCAAAGTGTCACAAAGAACTGTGTCAGAAATCAGAGAAATTTACACTGGAAACTTTAGCCGTACATCATAAACTGATATTACATGCGCTTGGGGCAAATTTCCAGTAAAGTAAGTCCTACATTCAAGTAACAAACTTTAATATAATCGTTCATATGAGATACTGAAATGGGTGAAATCTGTATGTCTCTCTGTTATAATATATGAATTGTATTATTAGTAATGTATAGCTAAAAACGATAAATTAATTATAATATTAATTTTGTTATAATACATTTAAGTACTTCCAAAGTTAAAGTTAAAGTTACAGCCTTTATACATATAATATATGTTCCACTGTTGGGCATAGGCCTTCTCTGTAAAGAGGGTATAAGAGCATAGTCCGGATTGGCAGACTTCACATCCTAGAAAATTTTATAAGTCATGTAGGTTTCCTCACGATGTTTTCCTTCACCGCCGAGCGCGTGGTAAATCAGCACACAAAATTGCAACAACAAATTTATTGGTGCTGACACCGGGGATCGAATTAGGGTTACTAGCGTACTATGCAACTTGAGCCAACCGCCCGGACACTGAGCTACCACGGCTCATTACAAGTACTTCCAAGTGGTGATAAAAATATACCGTTAATACGACGACGCCCTGCAGGCCGCGTGTGGCTTACCTGATCTTAAATGATTCCCCACAAATACCTACTTAAAGGATCACAGATGCGTTACCAACATATTATAAAGATTTAACGGCACATTCGTAAGGCGAAACACATTTTTTACAGACATAGACATTTTATTTATTGCCATCTTTGTACATATACAAACACGTTAGAAACAAAATAAAACACACATTAAAAAAAGAAAGAAAAATACAATTAAAACAAGAACGAATGAGTAATAGGACATGATGTTAACATTGAATGCCATCTCAGTATGTGGTTTTTTTGACGGAGGGGAAAGCTTCAACAATCTTATGTGGGGTTGTTACCCACTAAAACCCCCCGGTGGCCCTTCCTAGGTGCATTCTGAAGGGCTCCGGGATCTCCAGTGGAACGCACCGGAGCCCCTCTGCACTGTGCTCACGGAGAGCACGTCCCGGAGGGTGGGAAGGGGGGGCGGGGAGGAGCAGCCGATTTCCTTCACGGGTCCACTTTAGCGGACGACAAAGGCCCCTGCACCTCGTCGCCCAGTGAACCCGAGGTCCCTTTTAGTCGCTTTCTACGATAGGCACGGGATACCGTAGTCTTATTTTACGAGCCCAGAACTACAAAACCGAATGTTAATGTTCACGTTGAACGCCTATATACTAAGTCTAATATTACATGACTACTCTGATGTATGTTACCCTGATATAAGGCCAAGTACATATAAATTGTACAAATTGGATCGTATTTTCAATAATTGCATACGTTTCATTTTTGGACTACGCAAATACGACCAAATATCCTTCTAAGCCTTTTCATTTCAATCACGATCCTTGCGTCCCTGAATAAATAAAAAAATGTTATGTCCCTTTTAACCTTTTTAAAGGAGTAGACAGAGGCAATAACTGCCTTCCGCTTTCCAAGCTCAATATGTTTTTCGATTATAGATTATTTTTTATCGATTCGAAATATATCAAATATTTCTGACTAATTTAACTTGCGGTTGACCGTCGGAGAATAGTTCTACATGTCAAGACCACTTACTACTTGCGTAAGGTACAATATTTAAATGCATATAAGTAAAAATAATGTCACAAGAGAGGATAATAAAAGATTCCAGATCTGCAATATCATTCTTAAGTGCCTATGGAAGAGTGAAGTTTTACGTAATGGCCAATATAATAGAGGCAGATGAAATTTATAACTGTTTTAGTGAATCCCAACATGTGGTTAAAATTGCTTTTCGATTTACGTTAACGACAAAACTAGAAAGGTCATTGTATTATAAGTTATCTCTAGTCTTATGAAATTGTAGTTTGTTTTTTTAATGAAAAAGGCGAATTTGGCTTTCCTAATTACTTTTCAAACGACTTCGAAAAAGTAGGAGATTCTCAATTCGTCTGTATTTTCTTTTTATTTGAAAGCTGGTTCTTCCGGTGTTCAATTTCAATTTGTACTAATTCTGAAAATGGCATCCATGAGAAAACCATATAAGTCTTAAATATGCATCAAGTATGTATGCAAGAAAACGGTTAATAACTCAATATCACACCAACCGATTTAGATGATTTTTTTTATTTTTTTATTGTTTTTAGATGGCAACCACAGACCTGTGTCCGTGCTCTTTTCCAATACACTTAAATTGTTCACTCTGCATTTATTAAAAGAGTGCCACTTTTACAGTTACTATTTTCCTTTTTTTTTATATTTTTTTATATATAATGTCTGAATTTGCAGGTGGCCAGAGATCGCCCTGGTTCACGCGTCGCAGACGCCCCGCTGCATTGCTATTAGCTTCTCCACGACCGCTGTGTCCCTGCTTCTCATGGCCATTTTTAGATTGTAGTCCACTATCCTCTCCATTGATGCGGCCATTGCCTTTGTCATCAGTCTTTATTTTTTATTTGCAACGATGTACTTCAAAGTAAGTTTGATGAGAGTTTGGTTAAGTTCTGATTAACTCTATTTCGTAATATTCACACGATAATTCGAAAATACAAAGAAGGCACTTTCGCGTTGTAACGTTCATCGTTTGATTCGATTTGATTTCGGTTTTTGTTTTTTCTTCTAAATATACAAGTCACATGCGTTTTGGATCTGACTTACCGCCCGAATCGTAGAAATACTCGCCCGTTATCGTGATGCATAATAATCCTTGCGCGTTACCGCTATTTTATGGGCAGGCCCCACCCCTTAGATGCTAGGAGCGTTGCTGGAGTTTCTTCGGCCACTTCTTCTCCCAGCGCCAACGCTTCCCGAAGTGGCACTCAAAGTTAGTTTAGCTTTTGTATGTCCCTTGGATTATCCGTGAAATAGTCTCTCAGTAACTGTCCAAGCTGAGGTTACCCTCACCGGGGACCCTTGTGTCGAGTTACTAGCAATAGAGGTTCAGGCTAAGCGACCTAAGAGCTGTGCCACCTCTCAATCCGGTGAAGCAGTCAAGGCCAGCCTCTCTGCTCAATCTGTGTAGTTCGTCATAAAAAAATCGTGATGCATTCACAAGTCCTTCCACAAATCCACATTTCAAGTGAATTGAAGACATATTATTCAATTATCTGCACGTATATTATACATGGGAAGGAAAATAATTGTTTGTAATGGATAAACACTGAAAGTACTCCATTTTCCGGTTTGCTTCGTCTTTCATTATTTATACCACAAATAATGCAATAGTTCACAGACGTCTGTCTTTCTTTCACAGTGAAATTTGGGCCTTATAAAAGGAAAAGAAAGAAGAAGGAAAGGAAAATAAATGGACAAGATAGCAATGGGGGTGTTTTGATTTAAAAATATATTTCCTTGTTAGAAAGCTACATTATCCGGAAGCAACATAGATATTTTTTTTCAAAATTGTCAAGACAAGGTTTGTATGACAGGAAGTTTTGGAAAAATTCACCGGTAAAGTTGGGAAGTTTCTTCCGAGTTGCGATATCAACATAAGAGACATTTAGTATGACAGTTCTACTGTGACAAGTTTTCATATCTTAAATTCTATAACTTTACTAGCGTACCCATCCCGCTTCGCCGAGAGCGATCTTGCTTTATTTTATTTAAACAATAAACTTACATCATTAAATATTTAATGTAACTCTCACAATATATTAAATTATTCATTTGTCTTCTCGAGCGGATGAAGATCATTACCTACAGCCATGAACATATCAGTAAATACAAAAACATATCGGGCTCAAGTTAATGTAAGAAATAAAAGTACGACGTATGGCTTGTTTGACAGTTCAAAAAGAGGAGTGTTTTAATAAACTTCACAGGATTACTCGTCAGATCAATCTGAAGATTCCCTGAAAGTTTCATTGAAATCGGTCCAGCCGTTTCGGAGTCTATATGAAACATACCCACACAGTTTCTCTTATATATAAATATAGCAGAATTGCTTATAATAAGTACAGAGCTCTATTTATATAAGAAATAAATAAAAGCAAGCTTATGTACAAAAATACAAGCTTACTTATATATAAGAAGGAAAATAGTTAATAAATTGTTACGCACCGCTACATTCACCTACAATGTTTGGACGCAGCGGTATAAGTCGCGTCCTGGCTGATATTCGGGCGGGAAATTTTAAAAATAAGAAGACACTAATTACAACGCTCTTTTGTTGTCTCTATTCATCATTATTTTTTCTGTTAGCTGGTTTTAACGATTTATCTGTACAATAAAAGTACAACTGTGTAGTAGTAAAAAGACATTAAGTCTAAAATATTTTCATGAACCACAAACGTAATATCGTTCTTAATTTAATAAAATCGATTAAATAGATCATAAAACATGGATAACCGAATAAATTGTCAACGTATTTCGGTAGACAGAAAATAATTCGGATCATAAAATCTACTGCAATTGTGATCAGAATTATATTATACTCTTTAAAATAAATCTAATCGGATCACGGAGATGAGCAATAAAATTAAAATAACCTGTACGAAAATAGAGAATCTTTATCTCATGTAGGTAAATTCAAGCAAATTCAATCGTAGAAGCTCGCTCTCGTGGGTATTATATTTCTTATTTTACATGTAAATAAAATGTAAGCATGTGGAAAAAACTGTTTATTATTATTAAATGAAGACAAATTTTTATCGCAGTTCTCTTTTGAAAACGAATTTATTTTTAAATTCTCTATACAGTATAATAAGTTTTGAAAAGAGGTTTTACTGATTCTGCCGCCGGATTTTCTCCGAAAAGCTCTATCAATTGGAATTTCTGAATATATTAAACATACACCAGTAAGAAAAACACGTTGAGAGTAATTTATCTCTGAAATTCTGGTTTTTGAAGGCTTTATTTGGTACAAAAAGCATTTATTTACTATAATGATGACTTGCGGTTGTTGAAATAACCACAAAATTATTTGCAGATCAAAAAATGGCCTTCAACAAAATTACACATTGTCATAATTCACAAATGTAAAACCATTCGTTAGACTTTTATTTTAGTATCTATCAAACATACATTCGACCAAATTTAATAATAAATAAAACGAGATGACACTATTTTTAATAATAATAGTCAATATATTTTTAACTAATTAATATTGATTCTATAAATTTCGGTATTATTATTTGGTAAAAATTAGTAAGAATAACTTTGTGAGCGAGTAAATTTTAAGACGCACTTGTTTTACTTACTGTAATATTAACTGAAACCTTTGTCACATCAGGTAACACTAACTCAGATGAACTGTGGGATGTTATCCCGTGACCCCCACGTACATGGTCGTATGGGGAATACCGTGTGAAGATTTTAGTCGGTTGGAGCCTGACACTACTGCCGTCGCCGGCCCTTATGGCTTCGGGTGTGCATCCGCATTTTGTTACACACGTAAAAAAAAAAAAACACTAACTCAGATGCTCTACAATAGGTGATTTAAAAAGAACCAGGTTATGTTAGTTCAAGATAAGAAAACCAATCTATTCTTCACTTATCCCGACTTCCAACGCCATTATTGATGACTGTCTATTATGGTGGAAGAACTCAGCAAATATATTTATAAAGCAAAATTTATCAAGAGCCTGTTGACTCCGCACTAAACTAGATATTATATTTCATGACCCAAAATCCGCATTTATTGGACCGTGTGCTAAATTTTATTTGCACATAGATGAAATTCTGACGTAACGTACCTTTTCTATCGTAGCTCTGTAATAAACCTTAGTAAAATTTATTTCCCTAGATCTGAATTATAATACCGAAACACACGGTTGTATAAATAATATCTGTGGTGATATATTTATGACACCTTAGCTATGTTTTTTTTGTTCTTAGATATCTTGTGTGTCATTTATTTTTCTGACTAACAAGCAATAACGTAACAAGTAACATCTGAAAGCATGACTAGCCTAATGGTTAAGGGTACAGTCTATGAAAGGTAGGGTCGTGTTTTCGAGTAAACCATTTCATTTCCAATTCGACTAATGAAGTGGACCATCTCCTCAAGAACAAGCTTCAGCTTATTTGGAATAGTTAACAACAATGTTAGTAATATTTATTAAAGAAACAAAATTGCCCCCACTCCTTAGAAGTTAAGAGCGTTACTGGAGTTTCTTCGGCCACTTCTTCTCCCAGCGCCAACGGTTCCCGAAGTGGCACTTAAAGTTAGTTTAGTTTTTGAATGTCCCACAGAAATAGCAACCGACCGAGTCGTGGTTCATCCCTCTCGGGCACCCACGGATCGGAATGCTTATGCGTAACATAGTAACCGTCCAAGCCGAGGTTACCTCTCACCGGAGGGGACCCTTGTGTCGAGTTAGTAGCGATAGGGGTTCTCTCAATCTGGTGAAGCAGTCAATGGCAGCTTCTTTGCCCAATCTGTGTAGTTCGTCAAAAAAAAATCATTTTGGAAGCATTATTTTAAAAAAATCAGCTGACAATAATTTACTCTTGCAAAAATACACAGATATAGCCATTAATATTGATCAATCGCGGTTCGAATCCCGGAAGGCCTAGAATTGCCATTTATTGCTTTCTTACAAACAATCGTTAGTCACATTTGAGCCCATAGTCGCAATCGCTGTCCGCTTTTCAATGAGCTTATTTCCATAATTATATTCCGTTCTTGTTATAAGACGCGAGAGTTTACTTTTTGCGAATATTAGCAATCGAACGACCATCTAGTAATTATTCCTGTGATCACGTAGCCTTTTAAGCTTTAGCACTGTACACAACGATAATAATCATTTGCACCTGATACCGATTTAAATTTAATTTATGGCAACAATTTATTATTAGCAGCATATGCATCGTTGAGTCACGTTCGATACTTATCCTAAGAGACTTCTCAATCAGCTCTACCGTCTGGAAAGTTTTTTATTCATATACATCTCTCTAAAACTAAAATAGAACCCTGGGAATATGGATGTTAAATTGTTATCTTTTTTTTTAACAGTAATATTTTTAAGTTATTTAAAAAACACTACAATATAGTAGCTTCTGTAATTTCACGAATGGGTTTGAATCAACAAAGCTCTATCAATCAAAATCAAACAAACCCACAAACTTTTACTTTTCGCATGATTTCATGTAGGTTAGAGCTTCATTGTAACTCTGAAGAACTATAAAATCGTTTCTGCAATAACAAAATTTCTCGTTGTATTTCTCTTTTAATTTCGATTGGTCGAAGAGAAAGGTGGCGAATGATTTACAGTAAAACTCAACTCATAGCTTTTTAATCAATAGATTTCTTTAAAAAGACTTAAAATTTAAAACAAGTTCGAATAACAACTAAAGGTATTAATGTACTGCAAATAATATTTGGCACTAATTAATCACTAATATTATCTATATTTTTACTAATACTATCTTTATTTTTTTATTCTGTGGTTGTTAATTTCTGTGGTTCTAGTTTCTGTCAATTGAAATTTCTATGTTCATTAATACAATGTTTAATACTTCGCAAATAGTGTTTTGCTCCGATATATTTTTATTAAATACTAGTGAATAGCAATTAAAAGCGTGTCCTTTAAGTGAAATTATTCAGATTGTTATATCTTGTGTGACGTAGTGTAGTGGACGGCCGAAAAATGGATGTTGTCGGCAGCGAAATAGGACAGAAGATGCGGGTAAATACAAGGAGATTAGCCTTTGAAATATTGGCTTATTTCACAAAATATATTTATGGTTTAATAAAATAAGTCTAATTTTGATTTTACAAGCGTTTTACTGAGAAACAAGAGCGTCTTCTGGTTGTATGTTGCGATGTTTCATGTTTTACGATGTTGTATTGATTTCCTTTATTTCAGTCTGCTATCAAGGCCAAACTTACGGAGTTGGGTTGTTACGTTGGTAAGAAGTAATATTGTCTTATATTATTCGCTTAAATTTCATTCATAACGGATTTTGTAATTACAGTATTAGTAAATATTGAATAAAAGTCGCAGGGAAATATGTCAAGACATTTCACAAAAAATTGCCAGATATACTCCCACAAAGCTAGTTCTAGGAACTTCCTATCATGTAAAGGGAAAGAGGTGGAATTCGTAAATTAAGTAAATCCATTTGCCAGAAATTGATAAAAAAGGGAGATTAACTGTTTTCTTTTATGGCTAGAACTTAATACTTATAGCATAAGTCTGCGATTTTTGGTGAAGGTTTTAGTATATAATATAATAATGATTACTAATCTGGAACTAATGTTTTATACATAATCTTTCATTGCAAAAATATACACAAATATGGTGTATTTGACTTGTATCTTAGAACTTGCAATTCTGCTTCAGATGATGAGTTGCCGGACTATGTGATGGTGATGGTTGCTAATAAACGCACCCGTTCTCAAATGGATGAAGACCTACAACTCTTTCTGGGTGACAATACAGAGCTCTTTGTTAACTGGTTACATCAGGTGCTGAAGAAGCTACAGGAAGTTCAAATTACTACTCCTCTTAGTAAGTATTTATTGTATGCAAGACATAATTTTAATAGTTTTAGGTTAATTAAAATAAAGTTTTACTAGTATATTCACAAGCAAAAACAAAAGACTTCAAACCAAATCAAATGCACTGTTATGAAGTATCATAGGCATATTACGAAATATATTCAGAACCTATCCAAATTATCATCAAACTACTTTTGAAGTACATCCTTTTGAATAAAAAAGGAATCATCGGAATTTGTGGCGCACATGATGCAAATTTAAGACTTATACGTTATATATTTTCCCATGGATCCCATTGTCAGAATTGTACTAAATCTAAATGGGACAAAACAGGAAACAGCAGCTTGCAAATGAGAAAAGAATCATCACTATAGATACACCCAACTAAACGATTGAAGTAACAAACATTATAAAAAACATCATATAGAGGAATTGAAAACCTTTCTGAAGTTGCTTGGAAATATTTCCAAATGTATACATTTTTCATGTTACAAATGCTCATGAAAATTATATATATACAAAATAAAACAGTGCCACCAGTGTTCTATAAAAAGGATTTTATAGAATACAGATGTAAGATGTTATTAATTCCTAAAGATAAAAAAACAATTGTTATGCTTTCGCTCTCCTTTTTATTAAAAAAAAAATAAAGAGTAGTAACTATTATTATGAAGTACTTTTATGGGTAATAAAAACTTGGCATTCTTGTGATGTAGTATAATTTATTAACTTAATCTAACTAAAATAATCAATTTTTATGAAAACTTGATTTTCCAGAAGGAATAGAAACTGAAAAGATTAAAGACACTTCAAAGGCTAAAGATAAGAAAGTGAAGGAGAAAAAAGAAAAAGATAAGAAGATTGATGTGCCTAAAAAAGCAAAAAAGAAAGAAAAAGAAAGGGTGCACAAAAAGAAAGAAGATAAGAAAGTACATAAAAATAAGAAAAAGAGCAAGCATCACGACATGATTCGTCCAAATGTTCCACCTTTGCTCATGAACATTGAAAAAGAATCGGAGCCATCAATTACAGATGTATTTGCTGGACAAATTTTAAAAAATCATGGTATAAGTTTAAACAATAAAAAACTTGAACAAACATCTGTAGAAAACAAACGACCAATTATACCAATAATAGATCCAGCAACAATACAATCACATTCTGAACCAGTAGAAGAAAGGACCAGTACAAAAGCATCTGCTGAAACTGCGAGAGATGAGCAAATAAAAGAGGTACATGAAATTGAAGTCAAGATATGTGGCTTGAAAAAGAAATTGGCATATCAGTTAGATACAATATCTGATGACGAGGACTTTCTTAACATTAGAACTGAAGCCGAAGAACTTTTGACTGATTTTGCAGATGATGTTTTTCAGGTAACAAGTTAGTATATACAAGGCTATATAACAGAGGACAGTGATATCCTAGTTGTTTACCATCAGTGTACCGTGGGTGTTAGATGGTAAATAACTAGGTTTAAATCCATGTCGGTGACTACAACTGTGTTGTTAAATTATTTTCTTAAGTACAGAGAAACCACCCAGACACTGAGCCTGTTAACTCAGATTTTTAGTTGAGTTAAGGTTGTCTCAACTTACATAGTATGCTAGTAAATTTAACCGGCACCATGGATCGAACCTGAGTTGGGTTCGATCCATGGTGCTGGTTAAATTTGCTGTTGCAATTTTATGTGCTGATTTTGTGTAAATCTTACACTTACTTAAAACTTACTTACTGAACTTAAAACAATCGAAGACATTGTGAGGAAACCTATATGTCTTAGAAAATTTTCTATCATCAACTATATACTAACACTATACTAATTATATTCTAACATTTCTGAAATCTGCCAATCCTCATTAGGCAAATCATCACTCTCATGTACTATAAATCTATTTACCTGTTTTAAGATATTTTTAATAAAAAATTATTTGGTAAAATTTGTGTTCAAATTGTATGTAAATTTGTGACCCTGTCACATATGACCTAATAAGTGGGGTATAAGTGGAAAGTGATTGATGCAACTATCTGCCCCACTGAGGCATGTAAAAAAATTTCAGTGCATATTTTTTCTGTCTATCATATTTTGATACAAATGGATATTACAAAATATTGCTGTTGCAGGAGATATCCAAAACTGCGCCAGTAGCCACTCCTCCCTTAGCTCTTCAAAAGTCTCCAACACCATCCCCTCCAATACCGACAGTACACTCTCCAAAAACCCTCCCAGAGGAACCTATAGAAATCCTACCCCAAATTGAACTTAACCTTCCAAAAAGATCTATAAGAGAGAGGCTTGGAACTTGGGAGCATTCTAAGGAGGTAGCAGATATCAAAGGAAAGGATAAAATTACGGCAACATTGCTTGCAAGTCCTGAAAGGTTGTTAATTACAAACTCACTTAAGGTAGTAAGAAAGAATATGTGGCTTATCTTGGTATCGATTATTCATTTTTTTAATTTTTTTTTCAAATAAAACAATGTTTTTACTTTTGCAAAATGAGTTTCAGACTTACTCCGGAACGGCAACCCGAAGAGCTTCCATCTATACCTGTGAGAAGGCGCTTAGGTGGCACTCCAGAACTGCCACAAAAAACATCTATGTCAGAAGATTCATTAGAAAAATCTGAACAAACAAAAAGACTGACTTCAAAGTATGTTCTTTTCTGTAACTTATATGTCAGCATTATTTATTATACTCTTACCTATAAGTAGCTTTTGCCCGCGGCTTCGCTCGCGTTAAGAAGTATAGTTTTTACGGCTTTACTTTTGTTTAGCGTGTGTAAAAATGAGGGCCTACAAAACTACTTTGCACACACACCAGGCATCCCCTACGGCATAACATCTACCTGCATGCCAAATTTCAGCCCGATCGGTTTATTATTGACAAAGTTTCATACTAACTTTCATCCCCTATTTTATATCCTTGGGGGTAGAATTGATCAAAATTCGTTCTTAGTGGTTGCCTACGTCATTACATCTACCTGCATGCCTAATTTCAGCACGATCGGTTTAATATTGACAAAGTTTCATACTAACTTGCATCATCTATTTTATCCCCTTTGGGGTACAATTGATCGAACCTCCTTCTTAGAGGATGCCTACGGCATAACATCTACCTGCATGCCTCATTTCAGCCCGATCGGTTTAATGTTGACAAAGTTTCATACTAACTTTCATCACCTATTTTATCTCCTTGGGTATAGAATTGATCAAAATTCGTTTTAGTAGATGCCTACGTCATAACATCTACCTGCATGGCAAATTTCAGCCCGATCCGTCCAGTGGTTTGGGCTGTGCGTTGCTAGACCACTAGCTCACTCACCTTCGAGTTTTATATATATAGATTATATATTATAGTTGCTTAGAGAACAAGCATTCAGGCTACTAACAGCAATAAACCGGATGACACAACAATAAACGGTAACATCATCGGAACAAGCCACATAGGATTCGAATCTTTGACAAGTATAACTAACATCAATATTAACCATTCCAAATAAGATTTAAGCTTGTTTTAGGACAGAGGTTCGTAACCTTTTTGTACTCCAGAATAGGTCGCGCAGAAAATTACAATGTAACGGGGAACCAAAGCATTCGCCCAACAGCACCTTCAAAAATCAGGCATTATAATGAAAAAATGTAGTAATTTTAGAGCACAGGAACTACTTGATCTAATTCCCCCATCCCCGTTCCACCATCGGACTTCTAGACGCACTGCGGGATTTCATCCTTTTGTTGTGAACATCCCTCAAACCCGAACGAAGCGATTTGCTTCGTCTTTCATTCTTCGTACAGCAAAGGACTGGAATAGTTTGTCTGCGTCTGTTTTTCCTTCCGATTACAGGGTATTTTCAAGAGTAGAGTGAATAGGCATTTACTAAGCTAGTGCGCCTTACCATCCAGGACTGCATTTCCACTTAACATCAGGTGGGATCGTAGTCAAGCACTTGCTTAGAAATTATTAAAAAAAAACCCTTATTAAAAAAAACCAAAGCAACCAATTTCAGAATATTACAAAAAAGAGCACGAACATAAGTCTGTGGTTGCGCTTTATTGAAAGAAAAAAAACACACACAACACATTCTATAATATCGGTCGAGTGGCGGGCACCACCTATTTTTAATTGACTCCTTCCATAACTTCTCATTTTCCCAAACAAAATGTTTCAAAATAATAAAATTATTATTCAAATTGCGTACACCCATAGAAACGTATTTACAAAACGTAGTAATAATTCACATTTTTCATTACTATTTAAGAAAAAAATCTGTCTGTGTCGAATAGTGACGACCACATACTGACGGCTCACTTCAACAGTCCAATATTGGGTTTGAATTTACAAAGTTATGTCTCAGAGGTCGTATCGGAAACGACTAAACTATTTACGCTTTAATATAAGTAACGTTCTTATAATAAAGACTGTTGTGGGTTTGGGACTGCGGCTGACAGATAAGCAGCTAGTCCTGAGCTTACAGAATTACGAGCTTAGAATTAGAGGCTCTCGTATATTAAGGTACTACTGTACTTAGAAAAATTGTAAATTACTCCTCTTTATTCACTAAGATCCCCTTGTATTCTTACGAATATGCGAGACATTTAGAGATTTCAGATTCAAGATAGATAAATCCTTTTTTGCACCAAAGTATATGTACAAAGGCGAATTAAGAATGAAGATCGTAGGGGCGGGGCTTTTTATCGTAGAGTAACAAAATGCTAACGTTCCGCACACCCCGGAGCCAAGTGGGCCGGCAACGGGATAGTGTCGGACTCCAACCGACTAAAAATCTTCACACGGTATTCCAACGTACGACCGTACACGAGTCACGGGATAACATCGAACAATAGTTTTCGAGAGGCTTCACGGATGACAAGGGTGGAGACTCTTGCCGTAAAAGTCGACCAGGCAGAAGGCGACACTGAGTGAGTGATCCTGTGCTACAGCGAGTCCGAACTGACTAACTGAGAGGAACTACTCCTCAGGGATTGTGCTTCGGCTCAGTGCAGAGGGGTAACGGTTACGGAGTCCCTCATAATACACCGAGAATGGTCACGGTTTTACTGATTAGAAATCTCTCATATGTCTGAAGATTTTCCTCTCGATAATAAAAAAAAAGCGGCTGAGAAATCAGAGTCATGTTGGTGAATATTTTGGTCGACACAACTTGTTAGCCTTCAATGCATACTTGTATATGCTACTTGTTTATGGTATTATTATCTTTTGTTTAGGGTGTCGGTGCTTGAAAACCGCCAATCTCGTGTGAGTTGTGCCAGCGTAGTTCGGGTGCGACCCCGGCCACGGGTCACAGCGCCTGCTTCGAGCTTACTTATGAAAGCGGTAGCTGATGCTCATAAAAGTTTACTTAATGTAAGTTGTACACTTCAACCCTGTAGTTCTGGACTCGTAGAATAAGGCGGTATCCCCTGCTTGTCGTAGAAGGCGACTAAAAGGGCCTCGGGTTCACGAGGCGATAAGGAAGGGGGAGCTTTGTCGTCCGCTAAAGTGGCTGGCCTGTTTCGTCTTGCACTGGGTCTGGGGTTGGGATTTCTCGGGATGAGCTAGTAAATCATAGTGCAGAGGGGCTCCGGTGCGTTCCCGGAGCCCCTCACCATACATTGAGGAAGGGCCACCGGTGAGTTTTAGTGGGTAAAAAAAAGTTGTACACATATCCGTCATTTAACAACCGACTGAGCCGTTGTTCAGCGCACACGGATCGGTAAGCTCATGCGTAACATAGTAACCATCCAAGCCGAGGTTACCACCGACCCAGCACCGGGGAACCGTTGTGTCGAGTACTGCCAATAGAGATTCAGGCTAGTTGACCTAAGAGTTATTAGAGCATTTTTTAGTGGCTCAAATCTCTATCATTTAAACTAATTTTGTAACTACATAGTGTAATATGTATAGTCTGTTCGCGTTAAGAAAATAATGAGACGTCAATGCAACTGCAGGGTAAAGGTGTTTTCACAGTGGAGTAAAAATATTTTGTTCCTTTGCTTGAGTAGAGATACTTGGGTTTAATTTGTTCCATAACCTTGTTCGTATCTCAAAGCAATTTTCTTCATTGACATTCATTGAAATATTTTTTAAATGTATAAAAAGCAGACACGCGAACCCAACTTATCAAAAATGCTTCGAAAACAAGCACACAGACTAAGTCTAATCTGAGTGGGGTATCAAAAAACACTCGTATATTGAGCTACTACTGTACTTAGAAAAATTGTAAATTACTTTTCTTTATTCACTAAGATCGACTTGTATTCTTACGAATCCCTCACCGGGACACCCTTGTGTCGAGTTACTAGCAATAGAGGTTCAGGCTAAGCGACCTAAGAGCTGTGCCACCTCTCAATCCGGTGAAGCAGTCAAGGCCAGCCTATCTGGCCAATCTGTGTAGTTCGTCATAAAAAAAAAATCTTACGAATATGCGAGACATTTTCAAGTCTATTATTTTATGTCGGTAACGCACAAATGTTTGACCTGCCGTCAAGATAGATAAATCCTTTTTTGCACCAAAGTATATGTACAAAGGCGAACTAAGAATGAAGATCGTAGGGGCGGGGCTTTACGTAGAGTAACAAAATGCTAACGTTCCGTACACCCCGGAGCCAAGTGGGCCGGCAACGGGATAGTGTCGGACTCCAACGGACTAAAAATCTTCACACGGTATTCCAACGTACGACCATACACGAGTCACGGGATAACATCGAACAATATTTTTTTTATCTAGAAGAAAGCTAGCAAGTTAACATTCTTGTTAACCATTCCAACTAAGCTTGTGCCTAGGAGATGGTTCACGTCAATAGTCGAATGGTGGATTCGAACCTAAGACCTTACGATTCGCAGACCATACCCTAAACCATCAGGCTAAAATAGCATAGATAGATAGAAATAATACAAGTGTAATAAAAATAAGATTAGAAATAAGTAAATGTTAGAAATGTAAAAGAAATAATCATAAGAAAGAGTAAAGAATGAGAGTATATTACAAGTAGAAATATTGCGTAATAAAAATAAGTGTAAGTAGAAATAAATTGTGTATAATAAGTTGAATGTAAGAGTGTAATAATTATAAAGGATGAGAGGAAAGGCATGGGAGAAAACTGCCCTAACCTATCCACGTTAGGGGAACTAGAAATAGCATAGGCATACTATATACTATACTTAGATTAAAAGGAAAAGGGGCAATAAAACTCTGAATTTATAATAAGTCAGTAGTTATGCCTATTGTTACAAAAACCATCAGGCTATTGACGCTTCAAAATTCTATTGCAACCCTCGGTAATGGGCGGGGCTTAGCAAACGAACAATAATGACTCCCAATTTTCTTAACGCAAGCGGACTATAGCCCTGTTTACTTCTTAAAAACTTTAAACTGGTGTTTGTCTATTTAAATAAATATGTATATTCTTTCATTCTTTCCCAAAGGCACCACCGAAAATAGAGTCAGATCATACAAAGCCAAAACGCGCACTAGTTTTGCCAATGAGGCGGTGTGTTGACGCGCAGAACATCGTTATTCAGGTACCAAGAGAAACGCCGACGGATACAAACAGCGACATCGTCAGTAGTACTGATTTCGACAGCGATGGAGATGATAAAAGCATCAAGTAATTATTACACTATTTTAATTATTAAAATTGAAGGTACTTGTCTCATTAAGCTATACAGAATGGTAGATGTAGCAATGAATTTCTCGTATTCTTCTTCTTCTTCGTTCCCTCACTGCTGAGGATCGCGACCACGTACAAGCAGCCCCCATTGAGTGCGATCGGAACTGCTCATAGTGGTTTTCTTGGGGTTCATAGTGCAGTAGTTCCCCATGGCTTTCTGCACCAGGCATTTTAGGAGTTATTTAGTCCCCCAGGCCGCTGTAGCCTCTTCCAACCGGTTGCCCGACTGTGTGTATGGTTATACCGCCAATGGTCGGTCGCCAGAGCCTCTTCCGTATTCTAGCAGGGAGTATCACGACATGGTTTACGCCACGCCGCCGCCATATGGCGCGTGCAGGTGAGGTTGACATTTGGGCCGGTAAAGATGTTGTAACCGTTCCCCCCTACCCCCCAATTTCTCGTATACTTAATTAAAAAACTCCCGAATTTAACATCGTTTAATTTCCCAGGCAAACAATCAGCGTGACGGTTAAAGAAGATTGCGTCAAACCTGTGAATATAACAAAAGTCATTAATAACACACCAAGTAGAACTGCCAGCAGAAAAGACGATACCCTAATTATAGAAACGATGTAAGTAAATTTTAATAATCTGGCAAAACAACTAGCATATTAACGACTTAAAACAAAAACCCGACTTCAAATCAACTGGGAATGTTACGAAATATAATTAATCAGAACCTAACCAAACTCTCATCAAACTACCTTTGAAGATTTTGATGATTCATCTTTTATCCATTCCGATAAAAGATGAATCATCAAAATCATCATCATCAAAATAATTAAATTAATTGTAATGCTAATAGCCTAATGGTTGAGGGTACGGTCTGCGAATCGTATATATGGCCGTAGGGAATCCACCATTCGACTATTGTCGTGATCTATCACGTAGCACAAGCTTAACCTTCGCTGGAATGTTTAACAAGAACGTTAGTAATATTTCTGAAAAAAAAAAACAAGAAATATTGCTAGCTTTCTTTTTTTTTTAAATGCATAGGTTTATAAAACCTTACATAAACAAGCTAGATGACGAAGATCTTGGTGCAAAAGTATAATGCATAACACGATATGCACTAAAACCTCCCCGGTGGCCCTTCCTCGGTGCATGGTGATATACCCCCTATATATTTTTAACTCGTAATGTGGCAATTTTTTTAATAAAAAGTAGTTTTCTGTCTTGGAAGTGTTAACTTTGTTATATCTCTATAAGTATGTTATGTTTTTTTATCGATAAAAATCAAAAAACTCCTTGACAAAATTATTTTAACACCTATAAAAAGAAATAATAATTTCGCCATCTATTTAAGCCAGTTGACACTAAAAATCAAAATCTTACGCTTTCAATAACGTTACGAGCGTTTTTTGTCGGTTAGCGTACCCTTTCGCATCGCCCCATAAGGAACTTCGTTCCGAAAATCTAATCTTCATTTTGTTTTATTGCAGCAACATTCACAATCCAACCATCGACAAGGACAAAGACACTCAATTCATTGTTACAATGGATGGTTATCTGCCTAATGCTTTCCTCGCAAAGAAACTTATGATGGAAGGACTGCTTGATGAACAGGAAATTAATAAAAATAACATCGCCCAACCGGCAAAGAGTGTTTTAAAAACCAAAGACAGTGTTGAAGAGAACAATGCAAAAGAGAAAGTTGATAAACTTCTTAACAAGGAAAAACCACCAACCACTGAAAGTGGAAAGAAAGAAAGTTGTGATAAAAGTGATACAAAAGACGATCAAAAGAAAAGACTAAGTGAAGTAAGTGACGAGAGTGACACACAAGTAATAATAAAAGAAGAAGAACCACAGCAAAGTGGAGAACAAAGCATTGATTTAACCATCGATGAAGAGATGGTTGTGAAATTGGAGTCTCCACCGGCGAAGAAGAGGAAAGCGTCTCCTATTGTCTTTAATGTAGTAAAGAAGGAGAAAGAGACGGAAAGAGTCAGAGAGAGAACGCAAAGTGCAAGCAGTGATAGTCACGTAATAGTAACCACTTCAACAACATCACACAAATATGATTCTGTACCGCCCCGTGAGTTATTTCTGAATTCATTTTATTTGTTTATAAGCAGAAAGTATATGTAAATAACTATAAGGTTGTCAAATATCTCCCTTCCGCTTTTGCTCTTTATTCAATGCTTTATAAACAGTGTTACAGTGATCGGATTTAGTTCAAATATGCGCCGTTTTGTTCGATAATCTGTTTCCATCTAGACGGCAACTTCATAATACCTCCCTCGTAGAAGCCCTCCTCCTTATTTGCGAAGAACTTGGACAGCCACTTTTCACAAGCCTCTTTTGAGTTCAACTTTACACCACCAAGGGCGTTCACCATGGACAGGAACAGGTGGTAATCACTTGGCGCTATGTCCGGGCTATATGGTGGATGCGATAAAACCTCCCATCCGAGCTCCCGTAGCTTCTGACGAGTCATCAACGAAGTGTGTGGTCGGGCGTTGTCGTGGTGGAACACTACACCCTTCCTGTTGGCCAATTCTGGACGCTTCTGGTCGATCGCCTGCTTCAAGCGGTCCAGTTGTTCGCAGTAGATGATAGAATTGAGTGTCTGGCCATATGGGAGCAGCTCATAGTGGATGATTCCCTTCCAATCCCACCAAACACACAGCAAAACCTTCCTGGCCGTCAATCCCGGCTTGGCCACTGTTTGGGACGATTCACCGGCCTTCGACCACGACCGTTTTCGCTTGATATTGTCGTATGTGATCCATTTTTCGTCGCCAGTCACCATCCGCTTCAAGAATGGGTCGAGTTCGTTCCGTTTCAGCAGCATATCGCAGGCGTTGATTCGGTCCAGAAGGTTTTTTTGCGTCAAATCATGCGGCACCCAAACATCAAGCTTTTTTGTATCCAGCCTTCTGCAGATGGTTTAAAATGGTTTGGTGACTAACTCCCATCTCCTGGGCGATGTCACGAGATGCCACATGCCGGTCTAACTCGATGTAGTCCATGATTTGATCGGTATTTGTCGTCACAGGTCTTCCGCCGGCTGGCTTATCCATGGTGTCGTTTTCACCGGCTCTGAATCGTCGAAACCATTCCACCGTGGTTCGAAGTGATAGAGTACCATCCCCCAAAACACCATTAATCTCACGGAACGTTTCTCTAGCGGATTTGCCTTTAACGAAGGAAAACTTTAAAATAGCGCGAATTTCGGCGTTAGTGAACTCCATGTTTACACGTCTATAACTGTTGAACGCAATATCCAAACTAATTATGCATAGCGTCGTTTTGTAGGTTATGTCAAGACGTTTCAAATTATGTATAGTATTGCTAGATACGAGCTCTGTAGCGCTTTGTACATAGCCGCGAAATTCAAAAGACAAAAGGCGGAAGGGAGATATTTGACAACCTATTATATTATCATGATATGAGCAGAAGCATAGATTCGAACTCACCACACCAAGTTTTGATTTAACGCTTCCCGAAGTGGCACTCAAAGCTAGTTTAGCTTTTCGAATGTCTCTTAGATTATGGAATAGCTACCGACCCAGTCGTGGTTCAGCCCTCTCGGGCGCCCTCGGATCGAAATGCTTACGCGTAACATAGTAACCGTCAAGCCGAGGTTACCCCTACCGGGGGTCCCTTGTGTCGAGTTACTAGCGATAGAGGTTCAGGCTAAGCGACCTAAGAGCTACACCACCTCTCAATCCGGTGAAGCAGTCAAGGCCAGCTTCTCTGACCAATCTGTGTTCGTTATTAAAAAAACAAGTTATGAGTCCTATCCAAATAAGAGTATTTTGGTGATTGGATAGATTTTTTTATTCTTTCATTATACAGTATTAGTTGGAAATGTAGGACATTCAAAATAAGATTAAAAAAAAATTGGCTGTAAAGAGACTATAAGGGCATAGTCTGCTAGGCGGCGCCAGTGCGCATTGGCAGACTTCACATGTCGTAGAAAATGTTCAACTCATGTAGGTCTCCTCACGATGTTTTCATTCAATGCCGAGCGCGTAGTAAATCAGCACTTAAAATTACAAACAAATTCATTGGTGCCGGCACCGGGGATCCATACGGTTGTAATATAACAGAGGGAACTGCCTCTAACCTAATTTTTTTGTTGACGGGGAGAAATCTTCGACAAGATACCTCACCTTCTAGAATTGGGAGTTACTCGGGAGGGATTAACTCCTGTGCCCTCACAGTGCAAGGCGACAAGGGCCAGCCGATGTCGCCTACTTCCCGGTCCACTTCGGCGGACGACAAAGGCCTCCACCCTTGTCGCCCCGTGAACCCTAAGCCCTTTATAGTCTCCTTCTACAACAGACAGGGGATACCGTAGTCTTATTGCACGAGCCCAGAAAAAAATAAAAGGCTCTAAATAAACTCAACAAAAAAAAATTAATAAGATGGAACTGTGATAAAATTCGTAAAAGCAAGTAAGTTTTCAAAGCCGGAAAGGGAACAAGAGTTTTGGTACGACGTATCAATTGCTCGACAGAATTAAGAATACTTGAGTTTTGACAGTATTGTTTTGTACAGTGAGTCTGGCGGAACGCAAGTTGGTGTGGTGCCGTTCGTTTCCGTTGTGCCGTTTCGGATCGGCGTGCGCGTTCGCACACCCGCGCTGCAAGTTCGCCGCGAGCTGCACGCGCCGCGGCTGCGTCTACTCGCACGCACTCAACGAGGCCACGCCCCTTACCACGCCTCCCGTTCTCGGTGAGTCACACTACACTATACAACTACATTTACGTGTAAAAACAAAACCCTATCCCTTTTTACTGGTTACTAGCGATAAAGGTTCAGGCTAAGCAACCTATGAGCTATACGACCTCTCAATTCGATAAAGCAGTCATCAAGGCCAGCTTCTCTGGCCAATCTGTATAGTTCTTCATTAAAAAAAAACGAAAAAAAAAACGTTAGCGTTAGTATCATCATCAGCATGTAGCCTTCCACCATATACGATCTTCCGCGTTCCGAAACCAGCCTCTTTCGGCTATCTTAGCCACCACCTTTGACAGAAGTAGATAGGCTGCCATATAAAAATGTTTGTGCGTTGTCGAACTAAAACGTCAGAGACATTTTAAGAAAGATTTATTCAATAATTAGAAATGGAGACACGACTTAGTAGTTATGGTCGTGCCATGAGGAAGAATGAAAGTAATTTTTATTTATCCATATACACAAACAAGATATACATAGATAAGAATAACATATCGAATTAAAATAAATACAAATGCAAGGCAATATACTCTTACCACTAACTTTAGCCGGCGTGCTAGGTCATAGACTTGTGTTACGGACAGCTAAGGACTTCCTGCAAACACTTGTCACTTCCCTAACGCTACACGCCTATAATAGATAAAAAGATTAGAAATAAGTTCATTGATTTCTGTAAATATGTGGCGAATGGAGCAATAAATAATAACAAAACTAATTAAGATAAACACAATTAACAGATGATTAAAACTATATACATATATACATACATATATATCTCTATAGGTTATATACATATAAATTATATACTTATATCGTTGTGATTAGTGATTTAGAAAAATAAGTGCAAACTAATTAATAAAGAGGGAGAAAAATGAAGAAAACAAAGAAAAAGATAAATATTATACACTTATATATATGTATATATATACTATTTAGACATATATATAAATACAAAATATATACTTAGAATCTAGAAATTATCACGAAAAAATCACTAAGATAAGAAACCTACCAGTTTGTGCAATCTCTGACCCCACAAGTCAGAGAAACAAATAGAATCTCCCGGAAAGGGCAAAACGCTACACGCCAATACTAAAGATTAGTTATTATAAACGATTATTTGTAGGACTAAACTACACTAGTTACATTAGTTCATATGAACACTCGATAAACAAGTATATTTAAGGGCAAAAACGAAGACCGACTTAAATTTTTTTTTTTATAAAGAAAGCTAGCGATATTTCTTTTGTTTTCAGAAATATTACTAACAATCTTGTTAACCGTTCCAACTAAGCTTAAGCTTGTGCTAGGACATGGTTCACGGCAATAGTCCAATGGCGGATTCGAACCCACGACCTTGCAGGCCGTACCCTAAACCATTAGGCTATTGACGCTACGTAAAACGCTATTTCGAGCAGAAGTCTTATTTGTATTTCAGAATTATCGTTGGATTATTACGAAAGAGAATTAATAAAACAATCTCTCATCAAACTACTCTTGAACAAAATCATTTCCAATAAAAATGAATCATCGAAATCGGTTGACGTAACTTATTCGTACTTCGACTTATTTGTCCTTTTGCGCACATTCTTAATGCAATTTTAAGTCATATATGGTTTTCTACCTTGGATTGGATTGACAGAATTAGACTAACTTTCACCACCAGCTTTCAAATAGAAAATAATTCATCAAAACCCGTTCTCTCAGTCGATAAGTCGTTTACTTTACTTACAGAGGGACTTCAAAACACACTGCGGATTTCATCATTTTGTTGTAAACATCCCTCAAACCCGATCGAAACGCTTTGCTTCGTCTTTCATTATTCGTACGGCAACGGACTGGAATAGTTTGCCCGCGACAGTTTTTCCCTCCAATTACAAAGTCGGTATTTCCATATAGGCATTTAGATTAAGCTAGTGGGTACAATCCATTTCCATCTGCACTTAACATCAGGTGGGATCGAAGTCGAGCATTTGCTTAGAAATTATAAAAAAAAAGATATCTGATAGAGAGTAAGATGATTTCATATAAATATATACTTTATTTGATTACAGCATCCCACGTAGTGCCCGCAGCGAACTACAAGTCGATCTCGTCGGCGAGCGTGGGTAATTTGTGCAAGTACTACCCAAACTGTGTCAACCCAGCCTGCCACTACTACCACCCGAAGCCTTGCAGATACGGCCAGGCGTGCATCAACAAACTAGAGTGCAATTTTTTCCATAACGATACACCTTCCTCCAAGTGGAACTATCTTGCGTAGAATAAATTTATTTAAACATTAAAAAATCTTTTTTCCCGTCAATACTTGTCTTCAATCGGTTTCTGATACAAGTGACAGATGACCAAGATCAACACCGAGATAGTTTTAAGGTTACATTTTGGAAAGTGTGCACGAGTTAATTCCCCTCATCCCCATTCTACCTTTGAACGTTTAGACTTTCGACCAGTCTCCATCCTTTCATAGTCATAGTTCATCGTGCGTACAGCAAAGGAGTGGAATAAGTTGCCGGCGTCAGTCTTTCCGTCCAAGTACAACGTGGGAGCCTTAAAGAGTAGAGTGAATAAGCACTTACTAAACTAGCGCGTACCATCTTTCGACTATATCACCATTTAACATCAGGTGGGATCGTGATCAAGCACATAAGCACATATAACCCATAAAAAAATCATGTCCTTTACGACTGATCAACCTGGGCTACTTGGTGAAACTAAAAGTTGAAGGCCGCAAAGAGGATTTTTATATTATATTATCAAGGAGTTGAATATCAGCATCTCAGCCACCCTAACGCAGACCGAAGGCCGAGAGACGCAGATTCTGATAAAGAATTTTGTCCTTAATGGTCACAACGCATACGAGGTAACTACTAACTATGGTCATAGTTGGCGGTAAATAATTGTAGCGCTGAGCGAAACGTGGAAGAAATAGCGCAATTGTACTGTGCCTGAGTTGTCCACCAAGGTGGACCCGGGAAGATGGCGACATCGGCTGGCCCGTATCGCCTTGCGCTGCGATCGCGCAGGGGGGGAGGGAGTAATCTCTCCCCCCGGGACGTGCTCTCCTTGAGCACAGTGCAGAAGGGATCCGGTGCGTTCCACGTGAGATCCCGGAGCCCCTCGTCATGCACCGAGGAAAGGGGTTTTAGTGCCCACTTAGTGATGTCGCCTTCTTCCCGGGTCCACTTTGGTGGACGACGCAGGCCCCTACCCTTGTCGCTCAGTGAACCCGAGGCCCCTTTTAGTCGTCTTGTACGACAGGCAGGGGATACCGTAGTCTTATTCTTGAGGGTCCAGAACTACAGGGCTGACGTAACGATCTACCTTCACTAACATATCTCCGTCTCAACTTTCGTTCGTCTCGCCCGATCACACTTTTCGTAACTAGCTTACTTCCCAAGTCAAGCGTGCGTGAAGAAGTTTTACTACAAAAAAGATCTTATGTTATTTTGATCATCAAAATCAATATCTTTCAACGGCAAATACGTTCAAATGACATGTAAATATGTTGTTTATTAGTTGATTGCAAAAAAATATTTGGTACAGCTACTTCACACTTAGAAAATTTTCTAAGACACGAGGAAACCCTTCACGATGTCTTCCTTCACCGCCAAGCGCGTGGTAAATCAGCACATAAAATTGCGCAACAAAATTATTGGTGCCGGTACCAGGGATCGAACAAGGATTGATAACGTACTATGCAACCACCCGGACACTGCTACTTGTACCACGGCTCTTAGTGGCAAGTAATTGATCATTACTTTAATAAGGAAATCTATGCCCGAAATATCTCCCACGCGCTCGTTGAAGGCAATTGGGCGTAACCTTTGACCGAATTGTTTAATACGGTATTGTGCTCTACTGTTTATTTCACATGTTGTTAATACAAATAAAATTGATCAATGAACTAATATAAAAATATCGAACACAATGTCATACGTTTATCAACCGACTTCAAAAAAGGATCTAATTTACCATTAGCTGTAAATTTATTTATTTATTTAAATCAACAAAAATTATAGCTCCGGTGCGTTCTTCTGGAGATCCCGGAGCCCGTCACCATGCACCGACGAAGGGCCACCGGGGAGGTTTTAGTGGGTAAAAACCCACATAACCGCCGCCTTCCCCCTAGAAGGCGGGGTATCTTTTCGAATATTTTCTCCCCGTTAACAAAAATAAAGGAAGACTGACAAACTGTGCCTAATAACCCTAATTTTTTTTTCTTTGCAAAAAACCTACAGAAATCTTCAAAGAATTCTCGAATTTATTAGTGGTTAAATCTTTATTTAACGAATTGGTAAGAAGCCATTTAGAGACGAACGCTTACATATGGAATCCTCATGAAGACAAATATTGTCTCATGGTGGAGAAGATACAAAATAAATTTTGTAGATTTCTATATTATAAGCAGTACGGAGTGTATCCTTGCTTCCCACTGATGTACCCGAGCCTATTTGTACTGGGCATGATCGGGTACAGCAGGCTGCATGTGAGGAGAGACGTCGCACTGGTTAAATATGTGTGGAGGGTGTTGCGGAGTTGGGTTCATCACCCCTTCTGGGTGGCACTTCTTGCTGGCCGCGCTGCAGTTGCGGACGCCTGACAGTTACGTGTGCATGCGCCGTCGTCCACCATTGTTCCTATTGTCTGTCTCCAGGACTGACTTGTCCAGGAACTCTCCGCTGTCGCGCGCGGTTGGGTTTGTTAATACCATCTCACTGCACATTGATATATTTTGTTGCACAGAGTCTGTGTTTATCGAAGCTGCCTACAAATGCGTAGAAGGTGTTCGACTCTATTATATTTATATATTATTGTCAATACATAAAGCAGCTTTTATTTGTTTTAATTTTAATAATATATATTTAACTAAGTTTTTATAACATCATATTGGTATTATCTGTAAAGGTGTTATAATTTTTGTTGATTTAAATAAATAAAGTTAAGCCCTTTTTTGTTTACGGGGAGGAAATCTTCAGAAAGATACCCCGCCCTCTGGGGAAGGCGGCGGTTATGTGGGGTTCTTACCCACTAAAACCAGCCCGGTGGCCCTCTCCTCGGTGCATGACGAGGGGCTCCGGGATCTCCAGTGGAACGCACCGGAGCCCCTCTGCACTGTGCTCAAGGAGAGCACGTCCCGGGGAGGTTACTCCCTCCCCTGTGCCCTCGCAGCGCAAGGCGAACCGGGCCAGCCGATGTCGCCTTCTTCCCGGGTCCACTTTGGTAGACGACTCAGGCTCCCACCCTTGTCTCCCAGTGAACCCGCGGCCCCTTTTAGTCGCCTTGTACGACAGGCAGGGGATACCGTAGTCTTATTCTTGAGAGCCCAGAACTACAGGGCTGAAAAGTTCAGCCCTAGTTTAACTGTAAATATCACTTATTTAAACTGTAGAGTGCACATTAGCATTATCACATCGCATTATCATTTCAATGATAAAACAAACATCATAAAACCTATGCTATACATCTCGATTCTAAATTTAATATAACAAACTTCAATTGTTGGCGCCATATTGCGACGCTAACTCAACACAAGGGTTTAGAACATGAACTTAGATAATTCAGTTATGGAAATACTTTTATGATAAAAGATTTAATAATATTAACATTATTTTAAAATAAAACACTTTTACGTATTCTAAATACAAAAAATCGTTCAGTGAAGTTTCTCTACTGTCCTTACACTGACGGTCCCATCGGCAGTACTTAATATAATGAGTTGATAACTGGCATAGTCGTGAGTAACCCATCCTATCATTTGTGTAGGGTCCTCGATACAGGAGGGAGTCACTCCTACTTCATAGTGCAGTGAACTATAAAATCTGGTGCTGTGCCTGCGAAGTGCGCCGCTGAAATTTTCGGTAAGTTTGATAAACACAACTACACTCGTGAGTGAAAATTAGGAGTCGGTTAAAAAAGTTTGAATATCTCGAAAGATAAAGACGCTAGCTAACAGAAATAAATTGTGCATGATAGATAATTAAATTAAAAAAAAATACCATGGAGGCAACACTAAGTACTAAAATCCTTTTTCGTTGTTCGTTGTATATTGTTTTTCGTTTAAGTTTATGTTTTTTAATGAAATTTAAATAAATTAATATTTTTTTTTTATTTTATGGATATTTAATTGTCTATCATGCAATTTATCTCAGTTAGTTAGCGTCTTTATCTTCCGAGATATTCAAATTTTCTTAATCGACTAGTTATGTTTGCTCACGGCTATATGTACATATAACGAAATATCCAATTTATAACACCAGAATTGAAAAATATATTTCAAAAAATCTTTTTGTATGCACAGTAGAAAAACTACGAAAAAATCAATGCTGTATCATTAGTTATTTCGTGATATGCAGACAAGATGTAGACTATTCGTCGCGAATTTTCATTCTGATCAATTCTGTACCAATAACTCATTTAGAGCAATTTTCGAGATACAACATTTTTCCGCTTTCTACCATCGATATAAATTATCTATATTCCATTAGAAGGTTGCCTGAAGAGGTCGGTCTATGCGATAAAGTCGCCCATTGTACACGGAATTGTAAAATGTACCTTAATTCTGTAATTTGCTTGTCATTTATTTTTGGAGTACGACAGAGCTACTTATATCAATCTATAAACATTTCATTCGGTACTATATTATATATTTAATAAAATAATAATATTTTATTTACGTAATTATAGGCTTTAATTGTATGTAGAGTAATGAATACTAAATTATTTCAAGATTTTTATATTATATTCAATTTACCAAATTGAATATTTTCAAAATATTTTTCAAATGCTTTCGCGTCGTTTTAACCCTACCGGAGTAGACAGAGATAGGTTTCACCGTCCACTTTTCGCCATGACTGTAAGGTCTAATATGTGACAGGCCCATCGCCGAGCTTAAAGCTCAAATTTTTAGCAAAAATTGTTTTGTACTTAAAAAAATCGATAAATCGGCGATTCATTGGTACAAGGATACTAAGATTCTAACCAGTTTTTGCTTCCCTATCCTATTGAGAGGATACTAAAGTATTACTACTGATATTATTATTTAAGCCCAAAAGAGGACCTCGGTTTGTACGGGTACTGTAATCGCAAAAGCATTTCGATCCGAGGGAGTTCTAGAGAGAGGATATCCACCTGGGCAATCATTGCAAGGCCACTATACTCGTTTTGCAATACCGAGGGGAACGGGACGCGTATAACGAGTTATACTTTAAATTACTGAAACTTCCTGTCTCGACCGAAGCGTGGGAACTCTTTAGTTCGTAGCTCATGTACGTCTCACACCACTGAAGTTATGAAAACCTAAAGCTACCCCCCAAATAAAATTAAACCTAAGAAAAATACAATTTATTCGATTCGTCTCCTAAAATTTTCACTCAAAAACTGCACCATTAGATATAGACCTTTTTAATGTCCCTTAGATTATCCGTGATATAGCAACCGACCGTAGTGGTTCGGCCCTCTCGGGCGCCCTCGGATCGGAATGCTTATTCGTAACATAGTAACCGTCCCAGCCGAGTTTACCCCTCACCGGGGGAACCCTTGTGTCGAGTTACTAGCGATAGAGGTTTAGGCTGAGCGATCTAAGAGCTATACCACATCTTAATCAGGTGAAGAAAAAATAGTTTAAAATAATAAACATTTTATTTATTGGCATCATATAAAAACAAAATATGATATATATTTATAAAAACAGAAATATAAAAATACATTTGAAGAAGAATGAACGGACGAACAAGACATGATGCCAACATTGGACACCGTCTCAGTATATGCTGTGCATTACTATCATTCTTAGAATTAATTGCAGAACAAGTCACAAAAGTAAACAACAAAACGACTTAATTGGGACAGGCTTGGTTTGCGGAAAACCAGACCCGAACGGAATATTTCGAGGACTTTTTTTTATTGTTTTAACTACCTTTTTATTGTTGCTTTATGACTTTAGTTACCATTTTATAAATGGAATGTGATAGAGAAAGTTATATTGATAGGGGTTAAGCATTAATTGAACTTCTGAATAATGAAGGCCGTGGGATATCTGTATATATTACTAATAAAATATTTGTGCCGTCGAATCCCTAAGAATTGATTGAGGTATTAGTGTAGGTTTATAAAAAGCCAAGACTAGGATAGTACTCCTATTGCCCTGCAGTTCTGGGCTCGTAGAATAAGACTACGGTATCCCCTGCCTTTGTTGTCTGCCAAAATGGACTTGGGAAAAAGGCGACATCGGCTGGCCCTTGTCCCCTACCCCCGCGCCGGGGCGTACATTCCGAAGAGGGGCTCCAGAGCGTTCCTATGGAGATCCCGGAGCCCTCACCATGCACCGAGGAAGGGCTACATCCTTACCCCACAGAAAGCGGGGTATCTTAAAAATAAGGTTAGTACTCCAAAACGACAACTAGCTTGCATGTGGAAGAAGAAAGAGAATCTATGAGCCAGAACTACGTAACACAATCATGATACTTCTATAGTAAAAAAAGAACGTGAATAGTATCGTTTCTCTATTTTTATCAAAATTGTAGCACGTGCTAATTCCATGCGATTTCGTGTAAACTGATTATGTTATGTAAAGGCTATTTCATAAGTTATAAATAGCTTTTTAGCGCACTGACCGATTGCATTGTGGCCTTTTTATAAAAAAAATTTTTACGTACAAGGGCATCTTGATTCTTAATTAAATGATTTTTGATTTACGGATTTTATGGAGGGACACTTGATTCGTGTCGGGAATTTAAGTTTATGAACATTATTAGAATTTTAATAAATGTCACTTAAATTAGATTAAAAAAAGTGTTGTATTGTGTGTATGTTATTCTAAAATTGGGTCTATAGTTAACAATTATATATATATATAGTATATATATATAAACTAAAAAAGTGTACATTTGTACGCAAACAAGAAAATGTGCCTGCTAAAACATGCTTGACGTAACAAAACAAAAATATGTCCAAAAAATTTTTCCGCGTTAATAAATATAAAATTTCATTGGTGCCGTTACCGAGGACTGAATCCGGGTTGCTAGCGTGGAGCTAAATAAAACGATGAAAGGCAAAATATAATATCAATATTAGGAGACCGCTTCCGAAAACGAAGACAGACGATAGTACTAATGACATCTTTGATGATAGGACGGAAAAATACATCCTGATTTAAAAAGATCATTTGTTGAAAGAAAACAGCAATGAAACACAAAGTCAAAGACAGCTGATGCAGGCGTGCGGCGGTGCGGCGCTGATACTGCGCCATAAAAGAATCCTGCCATCATCAATCCGCCAAAAAACTGCGCGCCCCGGCGATCGTTGACCCGAGCATCATCTGTTTTTGAATTTGTGTTACATTGCTGTTTTTTTTTAGTAAGATAATTTATTTTTTATGAAACTATCGTTTAATTTAGCTACACTAACATGATGAATTGTAAATAATGCTAATAAAACGTTTGAAAAATATGATTTTTTTTAAATCAAGATCGATTGTTTTGCGTCCTATCTTTCGTTTCGTCTTTCGTTTTCGGAAGTGGTCTCCTAATATCCTGTATATTTAGCTCAAATTACCATAACTGCTTCAAATATTTCGATTGCACTGATATATTAATCTATTAATCATTATTAATGTTGTTAAAATCAATTCAGCCATTGCGTGTGGAATTACACATAATAAAAAATAAAATAAAAATAGCTCGCGAAGGCCGCCTAGAATTCAATTGGACTGTCTTAAAGACCACGAAAGCTATGGAGCGCACTTTATATTAAATAAATGTATAAAACAAAATAAATTTTTACTATATTTATTATTGAACAAAATTCTTTTAATTCCGTTTTATTTTAATCGACATTTCGAATTCCGTACACGAGGCAACTAAGATCTCGGGACCATTTGTGATTAATAAAATTAAATGTCAAACTGGACAAAGCATTGCATATAAATGCGAGAACCTTAAGTAACTGTGACCTCATTCTATACAAGATTATTAATTAAAGTTAGATTTTAATCTTTATTCTAGCCTGATTAAATAATTGATATATTTTAAAAGCAAATAAGTAATTCGTAAGCTTTTCGTCGTAATCGAATTTTAATCCCAACAAGTAACGACGTGTTTTATAAAAAAAAATTCTATAATGTGTATTGTCGTGACGTCAGATAAAATATATAAGAAGAAGCGATTTATTCTCACTCATTAATTACACCTCATTTTAAAATTGTTGTACTATATTTTTTGCTAAGTTCACAATTCACGTGGTGGCGGTGTGCCCAAATCAAGTAATTGACTTCTTTAATAGTCATCGGTGGTACGGACAATTTGTCTTCCTGGTTTTTTAATGTATCCAAAGTAAGATAAATTGAATCTTGTTTAGACATTTCTCATGTGATTTAACACTTTCTTGTTTTTTTTTTTAAATAAATTATTAATTATGTATTTACATCGAAAATATTCTAAATTGTATTTGTTATATAATTTGGTTAAATAATCGTTATATTTATTATTATTCAATGCCATTGTGAGCTGCCACCGCAGTCGTATTTCGCTTCATAGTCATTCATATGTTTTTGCAAAACATTTATAATTGATTTATTTTTACAAAAACAGCACTTTTACCACGCGCTCGGCGGTGAAGGGTAACATCGTGAGGAAACCAACATGTTTTAGAAAAAAATTCTAAGACATGTCAAGTCTGCCAATCCGCACTAGGTCTGCGTGGCGGACTACGTCCTTTACTCTCTTTACAGAGAAGACCTGCGCCCAATAGAGGGACATATATTTGAAGTCTGTAATTTAACTTTAACAACACCACTTAAAGTCACACGTATTACAACAAATCAATTTTGCCGCATACAGATTGCCAACAAAGGGATTTAAAATATTTGTCGATATATATATAATTGATCGTCAGTGATTTTATACATGTAGGTATTTTCAAAAGTAGAGTGAATAGGCATTTTCTAAGCTAGTGCTCCTTACCATCCAGGACTGCATTTCCACTTAACATCAGGTGGGATCGTAGTAAAGCACTTGCTTAGAAATAATAAAAAAAAATACATATACTAGCTGACCCGGCAAACATTTTTTTGCCAGCAAAATTATTTTTAGTGACTGTTGTGGTGGTCAAAATATAAAAAATGATATTTTCCATCGGCCATGCAAGGTGACAAATGATTTAGATTACAGCATAAGCCATGGATCATGTTTTTTTTTTTTAAAGAAAAGAAAGCTGTACTGTAATGTGTAATGTTTGTTGTACCAGTATTAAACCGTCATTGATCCATTAATCAATTATGGAGCGAGATTAAAAATTATTAAATTACTGAAATGACTATTAAAACAAAGGGGGGGTGTGGTAGAAGGATGAAAATGTAGGGATGTGTGTTCAGTATTGGTACCACTAGTGCCCTCTAGTGAGGATATCGCAAACACTCTGAAAACAGGATTGGTTCTATTGGAATATCGGTCGGCCAATAGGAACGCACCACGACCACGACTGCGACCCCACCGTTGGGCACGACGAAGAACACAATGTAAAATTCACTTGCTTTTCAAACTGTAAACGAAGTACACGCATTTGGTAGCAGGAAAGTAGCAGTTATTATTTCACACCACTTGTCTACGTGTCGATCTAACGCACAAGGGACTCGACAGTATGTGTTTTTTATTGCCAAAAAAATAAAAATACTTTTTTTCCATAAAATAAAAATTTGGGGGCAAACTCTTTGAGTTGTCAGCAACTACGGCTTCCTACGAGTTCAAAACAGAATTGAAACCTACTAACAATTGAAAACTCTAAACACAGTGTCGAAAGATAGCAATAGACCGGATACTACGTTTTTTAGTGTTTTAGTAAAATGGTTGCTACATGAGTACTACTGGGTATAGAACGATGTTTCTTTTTGGCTAGCTGCTCACGAGAGGATCTTTCTGTTGTTGCGAGGTTGCGTATTTATACGTGTAATGGTTCAATGCAAAATATTTTAAAACTGCACACTATTAATCAATTAAAAGTATTATGGTAATTTTATGATAGTTATGAATTGTAAATTGCCAATAATCCATAGGAAAAACCATATAATTTCCCATTCCTGTATAACGAAATTTACGTTCTGTTTACCAATTTTAAAGCCTTGTATGTATAATCAATGAACGATTGCGTCAAACTAATTCATTATTCAAGCGCCCAAATTACCCACGACCTAGACTTTACCCAAGCCAAGCAAGAGTCTACCGCATGCTAATTAATATAAGCGAGGCAGTTAATAGCTTGTAGTCATTAATTATGTACTATTAAACAAGAAATAAATACCGTATTTCACTGTTTGCTATACACTTTACATATTTGAAACGGCTATCCAGTTCATATAATTGAAATTGTACTATCAAGTCTATAGTTCCAACATTTTCTACGTAAATCATAAAAAAGTGTTAATTTAGCTCTAGAATGTCCCTTAGATTATCCGTGATTTAGCAACCGACCGAGACGTGGTTCGGCCTTCTCGGGCCCCTCGGATCGGAATGCTTACGCTTAACATAGTAACCGTCCAAGTCGAGGTTACCCCTCACCGGGGGGGACCCATGTGTCGCTACTACTCTAGCCTTATCCTGACTAGCGATAGAGGTTCAGGTTAAGCGAACTAAGCTATGCCACCTCTCAATCTGGTGTAAGCAGTCAAGGCCAGATTCTCTGGCCAATCTGTGTAGTTCGTCATAAAAAAAATCATTAAAATTTAAAAAATCACCGCCTATATAAGTGCAACTGTTGAGCCGACAGGCCTTATCTGTAAATCTCTTCTCTCTCTCTCCGATATTTTTTCTAAGACAAGTCATTTTTTAATCGACTTCAAAGAAGGAGGTTCTCAATTCGTCTGTATTTTTTTTTAATTCGTTACCGCATAACTTTCGACTGGTCGAACCTATTTTTATTTGAAAGCTGCTAGTGTTCCACATGTGGTTTAATTTAGTTCAATTCTGACAATGGCAGTCATGCGAAAACCATACAAGTCTTAAATTTGCGTTAAATATTTGCGCGACAAATGGACGAATAACTCAATACCGCGCCGATTTCAATGATTAATTTTTATTGGAAAGGATGTACTTCAAGGTTCTTTGTTAGGTTAATTGTATTTCCTTATTTTCCTACGATACAAATATAAAGAGGGCGTCCGAGTGTAATAATGTAATGTTTAACGTTTAGTTATATTTGAACACGGTCTTAGTTTTTAATCGTAAATATACTTGCACTTGTGCCTTTAAGAATTAAATTCCTTTAGATACAAAGCTGTTGTCACAACATGTGAACATTATAAATGCAGGTTGGATGTGGCCTGTCTGTGATACATAAAGGCCTACAATTGTTACGAGGAAGTAGCACAGAAATGTCAAGGCCGTATCACAAACAAGTAATCTTGACCTACCACTCTTAGCTGTTTATTCTGAATTAACTCAAGCGTTGAATAACACTTGACGTGTACAAACTTTCTAATTAGTAACAGTGGGCATGCATAAAGTACGGACCTTCCTTTACCAAGGCCACTGCACTATACCGTAGTGATAAAACTCATGCAAGTCGAATAGATAATTTTAAATTACATTTTTTTATACGATCTCATTGCCGCATATCAAATATGAAAACGAGAACATTATCGCATTTTTATAGCTGCATTTACGCTTCCTCGACACGAACATGTTAGTCCGTTGGTTATATACGATAAAGAATTTTATAGTAATGTGTATATTTCTCTAAGGGATAGAATTCGACGGAGAACAAAGGTAGTCGAGTCGACATAGCTCTTAAAGTTCAGCCCTGTAGTTCTGGGCTCGTAGAATAAGACTACGGTATCCCCTGCCTGTTGTAGAAGGCGACATCGGCTGGCCCGTGTCGCGTTGCATTGCGAGGGCACAGGGGGTGGGAGGAGGGATTAACCTCCAGTGCAGAGGGACACCGGTGCGTTCCTCTGGAGATCCCGGAGCCCCTCACCATGCACCGAGGAAGGAGCGCCAGGGGGCTTTTAGTGGAAAAAAATCCCACATAACCCCGCTTTCCTCGCAGAAGGCGAGGTATATCCCCGTGTGAGTGAGACTAATAAAATTAGGAATATGACAATTTCTATTCTTCTACCTGTTTGTAATGGCAATCCATCCTTGATTATTATTTTTTTATTTGAACGGTTGTGATTCAAGAGTTGTTTGATAAGAATTTGCTTAGGTTCTGATTAATTCTATTTCGTAATATTCCTACGATAATTTGGAAATACAAAGAATCCGCGCGTGATAATGCGTTGCGTTTAATGCAGCCGTTTAACATTGTATCGTCGAAGAAGTCGTCATGGTTTTGTTCGTAAATATACTCCTTTGAAGTCAGTTGATAAAATTAAAACTGTTTTAGTTTTTGCAGACTACTGAGACTTCAAGATATTGTACTCATTCTGCATAGATCAAAGCTAACATTATTTAAAAAAAAACAGGAGCAATAATTAAAATGAGTTTTTTTTTGACGAACTACACAGATTGGCCAGAGAAGCTGGCCTTGACTGCTTCACCGGATTGAGAGGTGGCATAGCTCTTAGGTCGCTTAGCCTGAACCTCTATCGCTAGTAACTCGACACAAGGGTCCTCACGGTGAGGGGTAACCTCTGCTTGGACGGTTGCTACGTTACTCGTTAGCATTCCGATCCGAGGGCGCCCGAGAGGGCCGAACTACGACTCTGTCGGTAGCTATTCCACGGATAATCTAAGGGACATTCAAAAAGCTAAACTAACTTTGAGTGCCACTACGGGAGTTAAAAATCACATAACTAAGATTAGATAAGAAGGAAGCTTATAAAAACTAGAACGATGGATGTCACCAACTCTCGTGACGATATGTTGAAGTCCACGAGTGGCATTGATTGTGTTTGAGTGAACTCCTCAGATTAGGCGGAGCGACGATCTTCACAGGTCAGCTGGCAGAATCTAGACGAGAGTGGCCGAGGATCGTGCGTGTATAGAGCATGCTTTTGAAGAGGCCTATGTCCAGCAGCGGACTGTTACGTGCTCATGATGATATCCTTTAGTAGTACGTAAATATATAAAATGAGGTCTCTTTTAACTTTTAAACTTTGTAAAGAAACCTTCTAAAAACTTCAAAAATCATAACATTACTTCCATCTACTACTTACTACAATAATTGCGGCTCATAGCTTGTCACAGCGCTTATAAGTTGATCGACACATTTTAAATTACAGCACCATTTGATACGTAATCAGATCTTGGTAATTAAAATTGAGAATTTTAATTAGGAACGTAATTATTCACTCACTGCTTAATCACTATCAGCCTTACAAATAAACGTGGTATAAAGATAAACTTAGGAATAAATTAAGAATAAGCAAAATTTGTACTAATAAACCAAGAATACGTTATACCTGGTATAACGTTGACGTTTTTGTTCATACAATCGTTATTCCGAAGTTATAACGACGTATAAGTTTGATGCACCCTTGTTTAAGTCCAGTATAACATTTAAAATACTACGATTTGTGTTTATGTTCGCTCATTTTAATTAACTTATTATGGAATTAAGGGCAATGGAGGAAGTAGAAACAGTCAATGACTTAATAAATATCATTCAGACTCCAAAAAGTATAAATATTTAAAAGATGGGAAAACCCTTTGATTTATATGTCGATGATTAGTTTCGATTAAAATATCGGTTTTCTAAAAGTGGTATAATATTTCTAGACCATTTATTTGAAAGGTCTCTTACTATGGACAAGCGTGGAAGTGGATTATCTTCTATCTATATCGAGAGTATAGAATATTTTTATAAACGCCACACATTGACAGATACATTACTAGACTACGACATAGACTGCAATTATTTTTAGTATGGTTTCTCTTTGATTGCGCTGTTACCAACTCGTGCATTTTGACGTAAAGGAAGAATAGATAAACTATAGTTATTATATACTACTGTGGTAAACGATTCTCAGCTTATTCTTAATTTATTCCTGGTTTAAATATGTTATAACTGATTTTTATTTGTAAGACTGGGATAGTTTAAAAGCTTAGTGGTTACTAACCAGTTGATTAAATGATCACCGTCGCTTATAAACATCCACAACACCGGAGGAGCGTTGCTGGCCTTTGAGAAAGGAGTACTCCCATTTCTTAAAGATCCCCAAATCGTATTAGTTTGGAAACACCGCTAGTGTAATGACTTGTAGGTTTTGTGGAATAAAAGAGATATGGTGAACTGACTGCCAAACTTCGCTAATCCGAGAGGCACTTTAAGAAGAGAAGATATTTATATACTGTATAGAGAATTAGAAATCACGTAGATGTACAGTGTTCTAGAAATTAAGTTCTAACATATTGAACACAACTTTAATTTGGCAAATGTATTCATCTCGCGAGTCCTTGTTCATTGCGATAAGATCTTATCTCGTCATAATATACCGGTAGCACATTCGCCATATATCCGGGACTTCAGCTTGACAGATACAGTAATATGCATATAATTATATTTTCAACTCATGTATATATAGGTGTCCCGTATTTCAACGTCCAACAGTAAAGGGTCCAACATAAAATATCTATCATTTTTTTATATGAACATTTAACTGAAAATTATGCGAAAATTCGACCTTGTACGTTATTTTTAAGTACCATAGCGACAAATATTCTAGTTTTTGCAACGGTTATTTTTAATTGGTAGCGTAGGTAACTGCCTTATCGACCACAAGTACAATTAAAACCAGACATGTTACAATAAAACAAAAAAAAAACTGTTATGACTATTCTTTTTTTTGTTGGAAAAAAATCATTGTTCACCTGACTTTATACACCATGCTGTAAAAAAATGTAGGGTAACCATAGTGATAAGTAATTTCAAAAGCTGCCGCTATTAAAAACCGTACAGTTTTTAGTTAAATACTCATATTAAAAAAATAAGTAACATTTTTTATTTTTTAAAACCGGGATAAGACTTAAATGAGACAGATCCGACTAAATCTTATTTTACTTGAGATCCGCTTTGATGTTTTTAAATTCACAATGCGGATATTTGATGGACTTTACGTTTTTATTCTACTGATGTATTCATGATCGGTTTATTTATTTTTATCACTGATTTATTTTATTTGATTAAATGGATTAAGTCGCATCCTGTTGAATGGCATAACAAACGAAGGTAATTAGAACAAAAATAACAAAAAGCAAGACCTAAATCTAGAAGAAGATCAAGTAGGCAGAAATTACGATCATAATCAAATATGTTTGGGATAAGGTCTAGAATAATAAATTTACATGAATTGTCGCCTGGCTCGTTTTGAAAAAATTAAAAACATTTAACTTATAATGACATCGATTTTTCTAGACACTTTAAGACACACAATTAGGATAATGTATCTTATCATTATGTCATGTGCTTCTAGTTTGATTTTGTGTTCAATAACACTTTTTTTTTGATGGTGGGGAAATCCTCAATAAGATACCTTCTGGGGGGAAGGCAGGATTATGTGGGGTTTCTTACCCCCGGTGGCCCTTCCTCGAATGCACCGGAGCCTCTCTGCACTGTGCTCTTCGGAGAGCACGTCCCGGGGGGAGAGGTTAATCCCTCCCCCCTATGCCCTCGCAGTGCCCAGCCGATGTCGGCTTCTTCCCGGGTCCACCTTGGCGGACGATAAAGTCCCTTGTCGCCCAGTGAACCCGAGGCCCCTTTTAGTCACCTTCTACGACAGGCAGGGGATACCGTAGTCTTATTCTTGAGAGCCCAGAACTACAGGGTTGTGGCTGCTGCCACCGGCCCGCCTGCGCCATCTCCGAACGGGATCGGGAGGAAGCCGATTCCGTTCGACGGTCTCCTTCTACGTCTTTACTGACTCACTGAAGGGAACCAGCGCCTCCCATTTAGATTTCCCCGCCAGCGCAGCGAGGTCTTGCCGATCTGCTGGACCAGGATCCGTCGCCCGCTTCCCACGCGGGGCAAATACGTATAGCGCTGCGCGGAATCCCGGTCACAGCCACAGTGGTGGCATTGCGCGGTCGGTTCGCGCCCTATCCTGTTCAGGTACTCACCGAAGCACCCATGGCCGGTGAGTACCTGTGGTGCAATTAAACTACATCGCTACTACACTACTACTACTACAACACTACTACTAATGATCTCCATCCAAATCCAGTCACTTGTCCCGATGGCTTGCAGATTCCTTGCCGAAAGTTAATGTCACTAAATAATATTGAGTTATCACTGTATGTACTCACGATACATATATATTAAAACTTCCTAAACACGCACATGTCAATCGGCCGTAACGTGTTTCGAAGGAATAAATTGTTCGTAATAAATGTACGCACTTAATGTAACTGGTAAGTCTTATAAGGGGTAAACAATTAATTGCGTTTCGTCAACACGTTCTTCCGCGTACTACGTATGAAAATGTAGCAGTTGTTGTATATTAACGTATCTCATTTCATAGCCGGATGGATACGCCATGAGAGCAACTTTGACGCAGCCTTGTCGCCGTTATATTTATTAGACAACAGGCCTGCGAAAGAAAAGGTACAGTTAGCCGCCTATGTAGTGCACCATTGACTGATTCATATTTACGCGAATATTACTCCTTGAATTCAACTATTTCGGATTTCATTGCATTTTAATCGCGATTAAATCTTAACTTGTTTTAATGGAATAAATTGTTCTTAATAAATTTACGTGCTAATGGAACAGGCAAGTCTTCAATTGGGTCTCGTCAACACATTCTTCCGCGTATTTAGTATAAAAATATAACAGTTGTTATATATTGAGGTATCTAATTTCAAAGCCGAATGGTTACGCCTTGCGAGCAAGTTTGATGCGGCCTTGAAGTCCGTTATATTTTTTAGACTATAGTCCTGCAACAGGTACAAATAGGTACACTCAGCGTCCTACGTAATGTACGATTAAGTGACTCATGTTTACGCGAATTTTACTCATTGAATAAAACTAAGTTTAAGGATTTTAATCGCGACAAAATGTCAAAATAAAATCCGTAAAAGTATCGCAAAATAAAAGTATCGTATCGTATACGGAGTGTATTATAAAATTGGTTCTACAGAAATAATGGAACACTTTTCTTTAATACACCACGTTTCATTTTTAATTGGAGCTAATTAATTAAAGAAAAATATTCATTTTGAGGACAGCATACAAAACCATCGTAAGCCATAAGCTTAAACCCTAATGGTCTAGGGTACGGTCTGCGGATCGTAAGGTCGTAGGTTCGAATCCACCATATGACTATTGACGTGAACGATCTCGTAGCAAAAGCTTAAGCTTAGTAATGGTTAACAAGAATGTTAGTAATATTTTCTGAAAAAAAATTGCTAGCTTTCTTTTTTAAAAAAAATGAAGTCACAATAATCTATTACTTCTCATTTACACAATATATATTAATTTTTAAATTAAGATATAGTTAAATCAGTTAAAGTTACAGTCAATATATTATATTGTCTATGTTCCACTGTTGGGCACACGGCCTTCTCTGTAAAAGAGGAAGACGCAGTCGGCCAAGTAAGACATCTAGGTTTTCTCACGATGTCTTCTGTCACCGTTGAACGCGTAATAAATTTCGTTTTTAATTAACATATAATATTTAAGTCATTTCGAAGTAGTCTTTAAGTAAATCTACTTAAAATTTTATTTAAACAAGATTAAAATCTAGATCGCATACAGGCATAATCCATGAAGAATGGAATTAATTCATAACAATGCGAATGTAATATAATAAATTGAGAACATTGAACATTCCGTACACAGTGATTATACATTGAATAGAAATATTGGAACTGTTTTAACATTAGATATTATCGCGTTTTATTTAGCAGGTTTATATTTTTTATTATATTAGTTATACAAATCTCAATCATGCAAAGCTACGTGAAGGACGGGGAGACGGAGACATAATATTGTTGTCGAAAAGTCAAACTCATAGCCTATATATACATGTCCTGTTGGGCACAGGCCTTCTCTGTAAAGATAGTATAAATGCATAGTCCGTCACTTTTTTGAAGATGCTTACTAAAACAAAAAGAGCAGTTTTTATATATATTTGTATATATGAATGAACAATATATGAAATTAAAACATAGGAGTACATAGAAAACATTCTTAAGAATAAGAGACTATCTAACTTTTGTCCTGTGGCTTATTCTTACGAGCTTTGCTTAACAAGTTCCTTCTTTAAAGTATCCGAGGAATTGTATTACAAAGGACATTCAAAGTAAACGAATGTCAATATTCTTACTATCAAGAATAACAATTTAATAAAACACGTAATAGTTTACGGCCTACAAAAATAAAGGTCGCACGATGAAACCCACAATTCAGCAGAAGCTTAAGCTTCATTGGAATAGTTAAAAAGAATGTAAGTTTAACATTTATATGAAAATTTGTTAGTTTATATTAAAAAAACTTGATAAAAATATATGAAAATTCTTTAAAAATCATATCTCGGTGACCTTACAATTGTTTAAGGAAGCATCTATTTGTAACATTTCCGTTGGATTCATTTGCATAGCCTTGAGGAAGCTAGTAGTGCAAAGAATTTGCTACATCACGATATTCCAGTTACATGTTATAATTGTAGGTCTTGTGGAATGAAATAGTCCAATAACTAGTACACTCGCTTTATTGAGACAGCGTAACGTTGTACAAGGTATTATTTAAACGAATGCTGTGACAACTGCGCGTCCTCGCCATCTTCTCCTACACCGGGGGGATCCGTGTGTCGAGTTACTAGCGATAGTGGTTCATGCTAAGCGACTTAAGAGCTATGCCACCTCTCAAACCGGTGAAGCAATCAAGGCCAGGGTCTCTGGCCAATCTGTGTAGTTCGTCGTCATTAAAAAAATCGCCATCTTCTTTTTACAAAAATTAATTAGAAGTCTTATTATAAACGAATAAATTTAAGTTATTGTTTACAATGCCAAGTTAATGTGATGAACAACTAAATTATTAATTATTATTTTTTTTAAAAAGAAAGCTAGCAATATTTCTTATTTCTTTTTTTTTCTGAAATATTACTAACAATCTTGTTAACCATTCCAACTAAGCTTAAGCTTGTGCTAGGACATGGTTCACGGCAATAGTCGAATGGTGGATTCGAACCCACGACCATACGATTAGCAGGCCGTACCCTAAACCATTAGGCTATTGACGCTTCATGAATTATAGATACAATAAAATTCAGGTACATCACTAAGATATCATTGGAAGTAGTTATTATGAATAACAATTGCCGGGTGCCATGTGTTGCCAGCTAACATACATATATTAAAGGTAAGGACAAAGTTTTATGAGTGGTAATTCGTAAAATAGGAAATAATTAAGAATTTAATTCATATAGATTGGTATATATAGTTTAACGAGAATCGCAATTCACATAACATCTGTCTTATTTATTTAAAACACGATAATAACCGGTTAGCATACACATGGTGCAAATTTTAATAATTATAATTGGTTTTATGCTTAAAAACGGCAAATGAATACAAAATAGGATTCGAACTTCTGATGGTTAGATCGTTGGTCTTATGGTTACCGACTATGCAATCAGTGCTATCAATCTTTCAGTGTTAGGCCCGTTGTACGCACAAAAAAGGAATAAGCTCTCACTTTTTTTTTGACGAACTAACACAGTTGGCACAGAGAAGCTGGCCTTTACTGCTTCACCGGATTTGAGAGGTGGCACAGCTAAGCTCTCACGACGTATTTCCCCTTTTTAACGCAATCCTGTCCACTCTCTACCAAGCTTATTAAGTCCCAAATATACACAGGTACACATTTTTAGCAAGTGATTGTTTTGTACATAGCATTTATTTCGAAAATTTCTTTAACTAACTTCCTTGTTAACCATTTCAACTAAGCTGTGCTAGGAGATGCTTACCGTGAGTAGTCAAATGATGGATTCGAACCTATTGACGCTTCTAAATTCATTGATACAACACGTCCGGGATTTTAACTCGCGACTCGAACCGCTTAGCTAATTAGCTAATGTCTTATAACTCTGGTATATAACTGTTTGATAAAACATTAGAACTGTTGCGACATAAATTTAACGTGCATTGAACGCAAATTCAGGTAAATGAGCTATTTAAGAAGCCAATGTCGTTACGTGTCGAGACTTAGCCTTAACGTTTAACCGATGTAGGTGATACATACATCAGGTATTTTATATCAACAAGCATCGGCCGTGAGGGTACCACGGGTCGATGTGACATAGACTTAGAACAACATAGATCATCAAGGATAAGGTCATACTATGATGAACAATATCTTTGGTACTACGTACTATATTAGGAGATTAGCGTGGCTCAGTGACCAAGTGATCGTTTTAAATTTTTTCACATAGTAACCGTCCAAGCCGAGGTTACCCCTCACCGGGGGACCCTTGTGTCGAGTTACTAGCAATAGAGGTTCAGGCTAAGCGATATCAAGGCCAGCCTCTCCGGCCGATTTGTGTATTTGTCACTAAAAAAAAATCTTTTTTTTTATAATAACTACTAATATTCTTGTTAACCATTCCAACTAAGCTTACTAATACTAACCTAAGCTTACTAACTTAATACTAACATTCTTGTTAATCATTCCAAGTAAGCTTGTGCTAGGAGATGGTTTACGTCAATAGTCGAATGGTGGATTAGAAACTACGACCTTACGATTCACAGATCGTACCCTAAACCATTAGGATATTGAAAATACGAAATCAATATGCATAGTATGCTAGCAACCGGAATTCAATTCTTGGTGATTGAAATTATTTGTTTAAATTTTAAGTAGTAATTATTATCAAAATTGATGCATAAAATATGGCGCGATGAGTGGTTTTAAAAAAATTCAGACGAATTGAAAATGTCCTCAAATATTGATTTCGTTAAAATTAATTAAATAGCGTTCGAAAAGAAAAAACAACCAATCCTCCAATTTATGGTGTGGCAAAGGGAAGCCCGGAACTGAAAGTTGCCAGTCATATAATTAGATTCCATTAACGCCACGTTACGGCCTTGGTCAAATGGTGATCCAATCACATCCAACAAAAAGCGACCCATTTAAGTAGCACGTGAAATGATTAAAGGAAACTCGTGAATAAGGTCCGTTTGAATACGGAATTAAACGAAACATAAACAAGTAATTAGTCACAGTGTGATTTAAATTAAGTCACTAATTAGAGAACAATGCTCTCTGCAGGTATAGCGGAAGAATGGAATCGAAGTTTGCTCTCTTCAAATCTCCTCAATCAAACTCATCAAACGGACGGTGAACAATGGAGTAATAGATAGCATTTATTATTTTAATAAATTATATTATTTACAGCCAATTCCTTGGGTTAACGCGCCACTATCAGATCGTAAGCTCTTAGGCATTAAGATATCGTTGTATTAGCACAACAGAATCACTAGTTAAAATTTTCCGCATGGTGTACGGCGATAGGCTCACCACTTGTCACACCTGGGACCTAATAAGCTTGATGAAAAGCGGACAGTAAGAGTTGTCATTGTTAACCCCGATAGCACTCACCCATCCACACGAAGATACTCGCACATGCATCTCAATCAAGCAGATCAAAATTTAAAAAAAATATCAACTAAGTTAAGTCGTGGATAAGTTAAGTCTTAAAAATTCATCCTTTGTCGAATCATAAATGTAAATTAGTTAGTAAAAAATATTTACTAGAGTTGAATAATATTCAGACTGAACGCTTTCTAATTTATTAAAATTTATATTAATATAAGGCTGAGGGACATACACAAACACAAATTTACACACACTCACACACAGACACACACATATTTATAAAATATTGTCATGATTTGTTATGCTCATATTATATTGTATTTTATTGTGCTTTTCAAATGGGAGAAGACACTGACCCCTGAAACACAGGTCCAATAGAACCTAGCTCAGGAGTCAGAAACTTGTAGACCTGTCGCTTCCGAGCCTCGCACTTGCGATGGTCTCGAGCGACAGGTCTTGGTCGGCGGTCGCCTCCTTCTGTGAGACGGTCATGTCCCAGAAGGAGGCTGACGAGCGGGTCAGGGAAGGGAGCGCTGAGGCTCCCTCCCTTCGCAGGCAACGAGTCGGGGTGCGCAGGAGACGTTTCAGACGTCTCCTCTCGCCGCCCCCGTAATCCGAAGCGGGGTCAGGATGGCAACCTGGCCCCAGCATGCTTCGGCGTCGTCGGGACTTCTCTGAGTGCCGGAGAAGTCCCCTTTGAGGGTGAAGTCCGGTGTTCGCCGAGACCGGCCGGTCGTTGGGGTGTCCTGTCGCTGACAGATCCGGGACACCCGCTGCTGATGGCATTCGCGGTAGGTTTAGTGGGTATGGGCTGCCCAGGCCGAGTCACACACATCCCTCCGGGCCCACCCAGGGTATCGGAGGATGGTCTATAAACAGATTCCCCCGCGTTAACAAAAAAAAAAGGAGAGTCAGAAACTTCATGTTTCTTTGTTCAAACATTTTCTATGGTGATTAATAAAGATTTATTTATTTATTTATTATTATTTATTGCGAATTGTAAAATTGTGAAATAATTTTCAAAAAAGAGACTTAGTACGCAAAGACGAAAAGTTAACTAATACTTGACAAAATCGTTGCACGACACCGGTCCGGTTTAGTAGTCAGTTGCTAGCCAGTGTAACATGATCTCTGATGGCCTACATTTAATAATACCGTGTTAAATTTACTTAAGTTCGGTTAGTATTTATATAATACAAACATCCTACTATCATAAGGATATTGTATAACTTCAATTCCGTATAATATTATATACGCGATTTAAATAAACATATTAATAATATATCAAAACCATGAAGCTATTTACGCCTTTTGACGTGACTTTAAGACCGACATACTTTGATTTACTATTGAAGTATCGTTACGTTGTACTGTATGGGTAGAATAGCAATGTTAACCCGGATATTTAGAGATATAATAGCCTTAATTAAAAACAATTTTCTATATAACAGAAAGAATTAATTCAAAATGATAATGCTCAACAACAGACCGCTACGCCAAAGCTATCATTATAATGGCTGTCTTGACAGATTGATAGCATAAAGCCTATATTTACATGAACACTACAATGAAAATTGTTTCAAGCTATTTTCCGTTAACATATTGCCTTGTATTTTATTACTCTGGCAACCCCTTGACCTCGTTAATAAAACAAGATATATTATATATTACAACGTAGCTAAAAAAAATGCTATTTTATATGTGTCAGAGTTTAGATACTTTTTTTAAATTAATCCCCGTTTTTAATGTTACGGTATTTAGAAATTAAAGATATGGATCTGAAGACATAATTAAAAAAAACCATAGACAAACATAACTATAGTCATAGACAAATTCAGTCTCTGTAACTGATTACTCTGTACTGAAATGTCACCACTGACTGCCTAATATTTTTTTGTACTTTTACAAAATAATATGAAACGTTATATCTACACTCATGTTCTTTTGGCAATAGATAGATAGGGTTTATAAAATCCACATTGAACAGAACCTATTCTCGTATGTTATAGGTAGAAAGCCACCTAGTTTCCACCTTATAAAAATAAGACGGCATTTTACTTTCATGTAAGTTAAACACATATTTCACAACAGACAGACAAAGACAACAAAGTGTGTGAATATAAACGAGATGATACGTATAGCCAGCCTTTCGGAAGCCTAAGTGTCCACTTTTGTCTGTCCGTTGGGATTCCTAAAACACGCAGTCTGTCTAACCGAAGAGGATGGCAAAATGGATGCGAAGAAAGCCGATTCTTGCTCGAGCCGGTATTAGGCTAGGAAGAGAAGTCATTGGTCAATCCGATTAGGATTCGAACCCCTGACGAATAAAATTGTAATATTCAACGCTTAGCATTTGGGCTACCGCAAGAATAGACAGTAAAACAAATTCATTTTCACATTGAATACATGAGGGAATTAAACTTAGAGCGTAAATAAAAAAAAAACTAATAAAGCAATTGATCGCAGATAGAACTTAATGTCTACAACATTGTAAGGCAACACTGTAAGAGATCCTTTTATTGTGTCCTTGCGATCCTCTCTTATTAAATGGAACTTTATGTAACGTACATAAGGTATAAATTCAGTCGTTCTCTTCACTTGTGTCCGGTCTCTAAAATTAGACCTTATCAGCTGATCCTGTATGACAATGACACACTTCCTAAGAAGCTTGACTCACGTTTGGCAGGTCAATGCTAATTGCACCACGTTAATTGGTACCTAAAAATTGCCTGTAGGACTTTTATGCACGTTTCGCTTTTAACGGCTATTAAAACTGCATAACGCTTCGTAAACTATTTAGAAATGTATACAGAATTTTTTGTTGTAAAAGAGGGTAAAGGAGCAACTCACCTAAACTTAAGTTTCCGCGTCGCTCACAAACTCCTACTAAAGGGTTGGCACGTTGCCAACTTATTAGCACCACCCGTTAGATGTTAGGAGCGTTGCTGCAGTTTATTTATTTATCTCAGCCCTGTAGTTCTGGGCTCTCAAGAATAAGACTACGAAGGCGACTAAAAGGGGCCTCGGGTTCACTGGGCGACAAGGGTGGGGGCCTGAGTCGTCCACCAAAGTGGACCCGGGAAGAAGGCGACATCGGCTGGCCCGTGTCGCCTTGCGCTGCGAGGGCACAGGGGGGGAGGGAGTAACCTCCCCCCCCCCGGGACGTGCTCTCCTTGAGCACAGTGCAGAGGGGCTCCGGTGCGTTCCACTGGAGATCCCGGAGCCCCTCGTCATGCACCGAGGAAAGGGCCACCGGGGAGGTTTTAGTGGGTAAGAACCCCACATAACCGCCGCCTTCCCCCCAGAAGGCGGGGTATCTTTCTGAAGATTTCCTCCCCGTAAACAAAAAAAAAGTTTATTTATTTATTTATAATAGTATACACAACAGCTGACTTAATGACACAGTTACATGGAACAATATAAAATACGACACGAAACAGATAAATTAGCCAACAGATGCATAACTACATTATCAGAGACAATTTATGATAGTTAAGTTTATTAAGTTAGGTAAGTACTTAAATTATGAAGCGTCAAACATAATTCACAACGACAAAACAAGAAGTTAAAACACATTCTTATACATTTTAGTGTTTATTTAAATAAAAAAAAAATAATAAAATCTTCATTTTCAAAAAACAAGATCATATAAAGCAAGTATACAATGTTTGGATCTTCTTTTAAGTATAAAATATACTTGTGCCAGAAGATCCAGCTCTTCCTTAATCGTATCATATATTTTTTTTTGTTTTATAGTTAATTAGTATAAAGTAATTATATGTGTGTGTGCGTGTGTGCGTGTGTGTGAATGTGTTTATTTATGTGAGATTACATTAAAAATATACAAAAAGATGTTATTGAAACTGGTATCGTAATATTGCCTCCGTATCCTCATAGTCCAAACTTTCCAGCCACTTTAGTAAATATGCTTTACAGTCGTGCCAGTTTGAAATGAAATTAGACTAAGTACATAGGTGATTTTATTTTTAAAGTGACTTTTTGACTGAAAAATATCTACACCACTGGAATTTTCATTGTACGGGCGGGTAATCTTGTTAAAATGGATTTTCTGTCATAATTTGTATGGTGGTACGGAACATAAAATTATATCATAAAATCTTCGGCCGCATCTCCCCTCTCCAACGCTTACCGAAGTGGCATTTTAAGTTAATATAGCTAAAAGATAAAGTGAGCTTTCAGACATCTTAATTTTAAAAAGCAACAGATGGACTCATGTTTCGGACCTCTCGGGCACCTGCGTGTGTCGAGTTACTAAGAATAGATTATCTGTTACTAAGAATTAGGCGAAGCGACCTAAGTGCTACGCCACCTATCAATTCGGAGAAACAGTCATAGTCAGCTTCTCTAACTAATCTGTGTAAGTTGGCCAAAAAGGGTCAACCTATAATGAAGAGTTGGATAGGCGCCACCTCTACCAGGCGAAACGCAGAAACCACCACTCTTAGCGATAAGACCGCCTATTGCGCAAGGCATTATATCGACATATATGTTAAAATTGTAAATGTATAATTTCTAGACACCCGGCGGGTCTCCACCCTTTCATAGTCGATGTTTCGCGCGTCCGAACGTACGATTCGAGTCAGTCTTTCCGTCCAAATACGACGTGGGAGCCTTTAAGAGTAGAGTGAATAGGCACTTACTAATCTAGCGCGTACCATCTTTCGACTATATCACCAATTAACACCAGGTGGGATCGTGGTCAAGCACTAGTTTATACCCATAAAAAAAATGTATTTTCTATTTGTTGTACTATAACGTATATTCATTTATTTATTCATCTTCGCATAAATTTTCGTCGTTATCCAATTGACACCAGGCGTCTTTATTATGTCATCAATCTTGTCTCGTCGGTGGAGGAGAGCTGCCGCTCATTTGTTTTCATCTCTCTTTCACCCCTTCTACTTTTTCAAACACCAGAAGGCATTCTTTTAGAAAATTCTTATCACAGAATATTTGTGAATTACTAAGTCATTTTTCATTTTTCTCTATAAACTTTCTAAAAAAAATACTAATGAACAAATCACAAGATAACCACCTCCTATGATATCTATATTTCTATGTATTTAAGACAACATATCCATTATTTGTGAACTACGTAAATATACGTGTGACATACATATCAGTGAACAACCGGCTTAAATTTGCAAAATTAGGCGTGGCCTCCCCCCTCAGATTTGATAAGCGCCACTTCGAGAACCAGTCAACGAGAGCTGTTTAAAAAATACAACCAATCATATAATATGTTTCAATCATCCTGCAATGAAATGGTTTTGTAATTAGGACAAGCTACCGTTATATCTACGAACCGACGACCACTTGGAACACATATTACGCTCAAAAATCTTGATCCGTGCCCTTGTGTCAAGAGATACAACCTTAATGATGAGCTGAAGTCCGGAAGGCGGCACCTCAAGAAGGAGAAGAATTTACATTAACAAATATTTACATTTCCAACCAACTTCGCGCCAAAAGAAGTTTTTCTTCATATACACTCTTTCTTACTTCACTTTAAATATACATAATATATAACGTCTTTTTAACCCTAGCCCATTTTTTGCTAATGTCACGGGGGTGAGTCTATCGCCAAACATCCGGCATAAATTTTAGCAAAGTTACTTTTTACTAAAAAAAATCCATAAAATGGCTATACATTGGTATAAGGCTTTGGAAAGAGATTTAAAAGGTTTGGAATTTTAAGTTGTTTAGAAATCTAAAGGGATATCTAATATCTTTAAACGACTCCACCGATGTTCATGAAAATTAGCATGCAGGGGTTTCGAGTGCGAAAAATCGATCTAACTAGGTTTAATTTTTAGAAAATGTCGTTTTATCCGGTTATAGGGTACAAAATATACTTCAATAGATGGCGTGCCTAAGCAACAAACAATAAGTAAATGAATTTGACGTTAGACCAGGAATTTCAATTTTTTTTTGGAGGTGGGAGGAGGACCTGGCGCATCACCCGTACTTTATACGTACGGGTGATGCGGCGTCACGATCTGGCACCTGCCATTGGTGGAGTGGACCTGTCGCTCCCGAGCGTCGTTTGCGCGATGCTCGCGAGTGATAGGTCCTGGACGGCAGTGGCCTCCTTCTGCGAGGCAGTCATGTCCCTGAAGAAGGCCGATGAGCGGGTCAGGGCGGATAGCCCAAGGCATCCTCCCTCCGCAGGCGTCGAATCGGGGTGCGCAGGAGGCGATACCAACGACTCCTCTCGCTGCCCCCGTAATCCGAAGCGGGGCCAGGCTGGGTACTTGGTCCCACTAATGCTTCGGCGTCGTTGGGACTTCTCTAACTGCCGGAGAAGTCCCTTTAGAGGAAGAAGGCCGGTCTTTGCCGAGACCGGCCGGTCGTTGGGGTGCCCTGTCGCCGACAGATCCGGGACACTCCAATTATAACGGCCGATAGCATTCGCGGAAGGTATAGTGGGTAGGGGCAGACCGATTCCCACACATCAGATCAACCCGGGTTCAGGAGGATGGTCCGTAAAAAGGATTCCCCCGCGTAAAAAGGAAAATCAATTGTAATCAAAATTATTTATAAAATACGTGTGTCATATGATTGCTTAGTGAAAAAAGATATATCGCGGGAGATAGGTTTTATTGGGTTACAATGGTAGAACATACAGGTGAAATAGATTACAAAGTTTGAAACAAAAAGACGGTGCAGTCATTTGGTTAAGGCCAGGAATCACTAACGGGATCGTAGAGCGACTTGAATATAGAGATAGACGAGCCATACAAAAGTGATATAACTTTTTTCAACTATGCTTACAAGATTTACGGCAGCAATTTTTTTATTATAATGTCGGTAAGATCGAAATATTATTCATATTTCATTATTATGTAATTCGTATCTAAATATAATTCCCAAAAAACGAGATTTACAAAAAAATTCCGAGTAAAGCTCATTCAGGTCCCTCTTTATGTATTAGCCAAAATCCATACCAGTGTTATGCGAATTCTCGCCAATGTTAAGATCAACGAATACCAGTTATAGAAAGTAAATATTTTATCGTCAAGTTTCAAGGTGCGCAATTAAGTTAAAACGAAATGCATTGGCGCCGTTAAGTTAACATGTATTTACGTATTTTTTTTACATTATTATTAATCGCTTTAATAATAATGAGGGAATTCCGGTCGTTGTTAGTACAAATCTTGTAAATTATTTAACACTTGTGTTCTTCGTGAAACTTAAAGCTCCAGAACCTAAGACTTTTTCTTACTGATTAGATTTAGGTCATTTAAACATGTATTCATATTTCATAAATGTCCTTCCTTTAGTAGAATATGTTATATAATTTACTAAGAAGTATATTTACGCGTAAACATAAAAACCGACTATAAATCGATTCAAACATTATTGTGCGTGGACGGCCTGTTTGTCTTTCCGAATTGTCGTAAGAATATTATGAAATAGAATTAATCAGAACTTAATCTATTTTTTATCAAACTGCTCTTAAAGAACATCCTTTCAAATATAAAATTAATCATTGAAATCGGTTGGTGTGATATTAAATTATTCATACAATTGTTCGCACACATACTTGATGCCAATTTAAGACTTATATGGTTTTCTTATAAATTTTTTCAGATTCAGATGGGACCAGGTTTTAAATAAAGAAATAAGACTACGCATCCTAAAGCCGTTATTATCTTGGACCCGTAAAGCGCTGATTGTGCGCTGCGTATAGCTCGACCACAGATTGCGCGTGTAGAAAACTTGGCAGAAGGCCTTAAACAGTGTAATTTTTGCCTCTTCACTACAACATGCCAGCATGTCGCAACGCGCCGCCAGTGCCCTTTTTTTTGGACGGGGAGGAAATCTTCAGTAAGATACCCTGCCTTCTGGGGAAGGCGGTGGTTATGTGGGGTTTTACCCACTAAAACCTCCCAGTGGCCCTTCCTCGGTGCATGACGAGGGCTCCGGGATCTCCAGTGGAACGCACCGGAGCCCCTCTGCACTGTGCTCAAGGAGAGCACGACCCGGGGGGGGAGGTTACTCCCTCCCCTCTGTGCCCTCGCAGCGCAAGGCGACACGGGCCAGCCGATGTCCCCTTCTTCCCGGGTCCACTTTGGTGAACGACTCAGGCCCTCAACCTTGTCGCCCAGTGAACCCAAGGCCCCTTTTAGTCGCCTTGTACGACAGGCAGGGGATACCGTAGTCTTATTCTTGAGAGCCCAGAACTACAGGGCTGGCCGCCAGTGCCCTACGTTCCCTTTCTATGTCAACATGGTCCCTAAGGTCGTCAGTTACATAGTGCCTTTAAACTGATTGACTCGTTTTAAGTCAATGCCATTCAATTTTAAAGGTGATGGTGGTAAAAGCTTAAATCGTTAAACAATAGTTTGATATATTCAAATATTAAAATGTAATAGATATCTATGATAGATGTAGCAAATCTTAACTAGCTTACAGAATAAAAAATTAAAGGCCAGCCATTAATCATTCCTAAAGTCTAGTCTATCTAAGCGGGAAGTGTTATAGTATTGTTGCAATAAAACTTGTAAGTAATCCTTATCGGAACGATGCACAAGGCTTGTCGAATTAATTAATTTCCTTCACAGCTTAATCTGCATAATAGAATTCATATTGCATTACAACGAACATTGTTTAAGATAATATTAGCTTATAAATTATCTTATTATAAAAATCACCATTTTTTTTTTGTTAACGAGGAGGAAATCTTCAGAAAGATACCCCGCCTTCTGGGGGGAAGGCGGCGGTTATGTGGGGTTTTTACCCACTAAAACCTCCCAGTGGCCCTTCCTCGGTGCATGGTGAGGGGCTCCGGGATCTCCAGTGAAACGCACCGGAACCCCTCTGCACTGTGCTCATAGAGAGCACTTCCCGGGAGGTTACTCCCTCCACCCTGTGCCCTCGCAGTGCAAGGCGACACGGGCCAGCCGATGTCGCCTTCTTCCCGGGTCCACCTCGGCGGACGACAAAGGCCCCCACCCTTGTCGCCCAATGAACCCGAGGCCCCTTTTAGTCGCCTTCTACGACAGGCAGGGGATACCGTAGTCTTATTCTTGAAAGCCCAGAACTACAGGGTTTATAAAAATCACCATAGGCGAGTCTTTTAACGTTTCAACCGACTTCAAAAAGAAGGTTGTTTTTATGTTTGTTATCTCATTACTTTCCACAGGGTGGATCGTTTGATGATGTTTTCTAACAATGGAATCCACGATAAAATCATCTAAGTCTTAAATTTTTATTAAGTATGTGCGTGACAAATTGAGGAATAAGTCAATATCACGAAAACTGGTTTCGATGATTCATTCTTTATTACAAAGGATGTACTTTAAGGGTATTTTGATGAGAGTTTGGTTAGGTTCTGATTAATTCTATTTCGTTATATTACTACGATAGGACGAAAATACAAAGAGGGCGTCCGCGCGTTATAACGCTTCCCGAAGTGGCACTCAAAGTTAGTTTAGCTTTTGAGTGTCCCTTAGATTATCCGTGAAATAGCAACCGACCGACTCGTGGTTCGGCCCTCTCGGGCACCCTCGGATCGGAATGATTACGCGTAACATAGTAACCGTCCAAGCCGAGGTTACTCCCCACCGGGGGGACCCTTGTGTCGAGTTACTAGCGATAGAGGTTCAGGCTAAGCGACGTAAGAGCTATGCCACCTCCCAATCCGGTCAAGCAGTCAAGGCCAGCCTCTCTGGCCAATCTGTGTAGTTCGTCATAAAAAAAACGACTTTTGTTTTTACTCGTTCTTCTCAGCTCGGTGAAAGAGGGTCGCAGAATAAATAATCATGAACTCCTTGTCTCGAATGTAACAATAATTATACAAATATAAATACTGCACCTCAATTCAAATATTAATTTCTATATATAGTAATCTTTTATTTAATATCATAACACTATGCAATTAATTTCTGTCTGTCCCGATAGGCAATCACCATTCAAGGTCTATAAAAAAACAAAACTAGCCTAAAGCAAAGCAGGAAGTCTGAATTGATCGTCTGGCACTAAGTTATAGAAGTAGATTTTTATAATTATAATGGGCGTAAGTTGTAGTTAAATAAAACCTTTTTAACATAACGTCAATAGCAATAAAAAAATTTTAGGGTACCGTCTGCGAAATGTAAGGTCGTATAGGTTCGAATCCACCATTCGAGTATTGATTAACGTGAACCATCTGTAGGAGAGTCTATTTTTCTTCTATATCAATAAATAAAATTGGAATGTATGTATGTAATATTAAAATTACTACATACATATGAATGTATATACGGTAAAATTTTTGTCTGACTGTTTGTTCCGGCTACACTCTGAAGCGAGTGGACCGATTTTGACGGGACTTTCACTGGCAGATAGCTGATGTAATAAGTAGAAACTTAGGCTACTTTTGTTTGAGAAAAATTATAACTTTTAATCGCGTGTAACACCGCGGGCGCGCCTATTTATTATTAAGAATATTCGTATAATTTCAGCACTTAGAAAAGTTTTGTTTCTACCATTGGTATCCTTGCAATTACGTTACTAAAAATGCAATTGCTCATGGAATTAGCCTACTGTTCTATTTCAATTTTATACATGGAAGTCATAATTCTATGTACAAAAACAACTTTAAATCTCTTCGATCTTACTTAATAAAATGGTAATGTGCTTCCGTATTAAAAAGAGTGTTACCATGTACTTGAAAAATACATTGTTGTGTATTTATCAAACAAGATACACGAAGTAAGATTCTTACAGCCCACTGCACTTGAATCGTGTAGCGACACAACCGAATACTCTGTGAAAAGAGTAATATTTATCTAGAAGAGAAATGATCATTTATTTTTAAAAAAATATTTTTTATAGAAAACATTTACACAAGGGAAGGGACTTTTGGAGAACGTCTTAGTTGAAGTTATGTAAAGTTGAATAATTTAGGTGATAATGATAGAATAGCTTGGAAAGATGTTATTTAACCGACTTCGAAAAGGAGGACGTACCAACGTGTCCATCCTGAGGGAACTTAAAATCGAAGCTAGGCTGTCCACCATATGCCTACGCAGGATGCTGGAATACTTTGGTCACATTGCCAGAAAACAGCAATAACCTAGAAAGGCTAGTTGTGACTGGTAAAATTGACGGGACAAGAACGCGAGGTCGAAGCCCGACACGTTGGACTGACCAGATCCGCACCACTCTAGGCACGTCGGTTAGCGATGCTCTGCGCACGGCTGCAGATAGAGGAAAATGGCGACGGATCACTAAAACCAAACTGTTCCCACGAGATGGTCACGACCCTCAGCATTGAGGAAACCGATGCGAGGAGGAGGTAATTTTGTTAGCATAGAACACAGTACCGAAGATATACCACTGAACGCCCAAAAATTCGTATAAGAAGATACTATTAGATTGAGATATTGTTAGGTTTATTATATGAATCGTCAACAGCCTATTGGTTTAGGGTACGGTCTGCGAATCGTAAGATCGTAGGTTCGAATCCGCCATTCGACTATTGACGTGAACCATCTCCTAGCACAAGCTTAAGTTTAATTGGAATGGTTAACAAGAATGTTAGTAATATTTTCTGAAAAAAGAAATATTGCTAGCTTTCTATAAAAAAAAAACCCAAGATATTCGTAAGTACTCCTTAATATCAACGAGCACGAATGAGGAAGATACGATAGAGGTATTGAAAAATAGAGGTTCAGGCTAAGCGACCTAAGAGCTCTGCCACCTCTCAATCCGGTGAAGCAGTCTAGGCCAGCTTCTCTGGCCAATCTAAGTGTAGTTCGTCATAAAAAAAAGAATGAGGAAGAAGAAAAAGAACTATATCTATGATACTTCCAAAATAAAAGGATTGAAGTCGGTTTCGATTTTTACTCGTAAATTTACTTATGTTATACGAGAAAGTAACAAACGAACGGTTTACATGAAGATGAATTAGTACTGGCCATAACCGCTTTTTCGCGATGAACGAATGAAAAAAATAAAAAGTCGGAATCATAAAAAAACATTTAAATTATTAATCAACATAGCAATTCGTAGCTCTACACAATTTGCAACAAAGGGGCGAGGGAGGCGCGCCGTCTGTTGTACGAGCAGAAAGCACAGAAAATCACACCCCTTGTTAGCAAGGCATAAACTTGTATAATTAGTATTGCTAACTCGCTCTATCCTATCGTCATTAACGGGAATGACAGGGATGGTTAATAAAAGAAAACCTTTCACACTAGAGCTCTGTGTTTGTTTCACGGAAGCAATTCTTGCAACATTCTAAAGTGGATGAATCTACAAGGCACGTAATTCTAAAAACTGAGGCATGAATTCAGTTTTATATCAATTAGATTATCAACAGATCAATAGTTTAATAATTAGCAGTGGTTGTGGCTTAGTGGTCGACTTTATGGTCGTATGACAGGGTTGAGGTGTAATGATTGAATGAGACCAATAGAATTTTTGTATTTTTAAATATTTATTGATTTATGGTATACAAAGGTAGCATGATATATGTTCCTTCGTTTAATCAAAATAAATGTCTGAACGCAAGCATAAATATTTGACAACCTATATTTTTAAATTGAAAATGGCGCTCTCGGGCGCCCTCGGATCGGACTGCTAACGCGTAATAATGGTAACCGTCCAAGCCGAGGTTACCCCTCACCGGGGGGACCCTTGTGTCGAGTTACCACCTAATAGAGGCATATGGCAATATGGCATTATCCAAATATTCTTGATATTTGTTGTCGATTGGAAATCTTTTTAAATACTTTTTTTTTATATGAGGGGAAAGTTTACCGTATCGTCAGGATCAACAATAAATATTTGACGATTACGGAACCAATGAAAGAATATTTTAAATAATTAAAATTTCCCATAGAAAATGTCTTTGGGAAAATTATTATTCTTTTATTTATATAGGGAACGCAATAAAATGTATCCTATGTCCGTCTCCTGATTCTAACCTACCTCCCCACCAATTTTCAACGAAATCGGTACAGCCACTCTTGAGTTACATAAAGTGTAACTAACCCGACTTTCTTTTATAGTTATAGATATGCAAATAATGGTTGCTGTCTGTCTACCCCGCGATGGTTACATGCCCCGTGACAGCTAAACTTTGTTTCCTTGCAATAGTATTTCATTCAGGGTACTATTATGTGAAAAGGATATAGACATATATTCCTTATTAATTCCACTAGACATTCCATTAAGCCATCAATTAACCAAATTTCATGGCACTCAGTAGTTTAAAAGAACTGTAGTAATAAATTAATAAGTAATATGTGGACACAGTGATAAACTAGTCGTTAAGAATTCGATTTACAGACTGATAGTCTAGATTTGAATCTTAACTGAAGTGTGCCACTGTTTTTAATCGACTTCAAAAAAGGAGGTCATCAATTTCCTGAATTTTTTCTACTTACGATATTGTTATACCCGATTGTTACCATATAGCATCAAGGCATAATTTAAAGAAACAAAACACAACACAAACTAAATAAATATAAACAACAAGAAATCAAATAAAGGTTTAAATAAAAAAATCAAATAAAGTTTATTAATAATGAGCCACATGTTAAAAACAACGACATAAAAACTGGGTTATAGTTTGACTCACAAGAAATCTTGTCATTTGTTGCTATATTAAATTGGAATCAATTGGCAGGAAATATTTTATACATTGACATGCTCAGAAAATATACTATAATAAATATTAAATGGCGGTAAGGAAACCCTTTTTTTTTCTTTTTTACAACACTAATAATCTGTTTATCACTGAATTACACAGACTATATCAAAAATAAATCGACAGTTAATTCGTAAAGGATTTTAATCATATTACACCCAAATCACGACTGAAAAAGAGCCTATTAAAACCTTATCCCGTATCAATTTGCTATTTGCCATTGAAATTTCACAATGAAACCATGCTATTACATTTCAATTGGCATTGCGCCAAAACCGTAATCTACTGAATATATTTTTTTAACGAATTTTTCTATTATTATATATCGATGTATTTAATTTATTCTATAAGGTCTATAGCATATTTAAATGGTATCTGATATATTATATAAAAATATAGTTTTATGTAAATTTTATACATTATGTATATATGTTGTATGTATGTACAAGGCGGCGAGACTTGTTAAAATAACCAAAAGTTTAAAACGCCGGGAATTCAAAATAAAATACACAGCAATATATTATTAATACGTAAATATTCCAGAATGTAAAACCGTGTTCTTAGATGAGGTGAATTTCAACGAAATTATCTCCCACATTGCAATCAAGCCATGTGATTCGTATAAAACATTTCGTACGCACTTGCCATAACGCACTAAGTACAGAATAAACATTATTTACCCAGCGTCAATCTATAAACCTTTTAATATATTGACATTAAATTTTATTATAATTATTTTCGATCAAGCCGTTTTTTGCTCGATATATGCGGTTTTTCCTAAGCAATTACATTATACGAGTATAATATAATACCTGGAAGTACACATATTGTTTACGTAATGACGCATCGTGGAAGAAAACTACAAATTTGTGACAAAACGTATGTACCACTACTTAACACTCTCTCGGGACGGCTTGTTCAGGCCACACTGAAACTAATGAAAGCAGAAACTTCGTCTTTGAGCATTCCAAGGGTCAAGTGTCATCGTGGTGTCATGAGGACATTTGGTGTTATAAATTAAAATTATTTCCTAAAGAAATTTTGATTAAGATATTGTAAACATGATAATATCGTTTCTTTTCTAACAGAAAAACTATTTTGTGTTCGATTTTACTGAATTCTATATTTTAAATATTTAGTGTAGGTAAATTAGAATAGGTATAGTTTAGTCCATACTAAGGTTGCCTGGAAGAGATCGCCCTGCCGATATACTACCAAACAGCCAGGATATATCTTCTTAGTTGTGTAAATTGTTTTATTATATTTTGGTGTCTAATAAAGTTATATCTATTTAATGTCTAAACGCTTGCACATTTGCTATTGTTGTTATTTAAAAATTTAAACGGCACAGGCTAGATCTTTACAAATCCACAAAACGTCCATTCGCGACCGTCGGAGGTTGCGAATAATCCTCGCGCGTTACCGCTATTTTATGGGCAGGCCCCACCCCTTAGATGCTAGGAGCGTTGCTGGAGTTTCTTCGGCCACTTCTTCTCCCAGCACCAACGCTTCCCGAAGTGGCACTCAAAGTTAGTAGTTTAGCTTTCGAATGTCCCTTAGATTATCCGTGAAATAGCTACCGACCGAGTCGTGTTTCATTCCTCTCGGGCGCCCTGGGATCGGAATGCTTACGCGTAACATAGTAACCGTCCGCCGAGGTTACCACCGGGGACCCTTGTGTCGAGTTACTAGCGATAGAGGTTCAGGCTAAGCGACCTAAGAGCTATGCCACCTCTCAATCCGGTGAATCAGTCAAGGCCAGCTTCTCTGGCCAATCTGTGTAGTTCGTCATTAAAAAAAAAATCATTTAAACAAATTCTTCTCCCAGCGCCAACGCTTCCCGAAGTGGCACACAAAGTTAGTTTATTTTATATCCCTTAGATTCGTGAAATAGCAAAGTTAGTTCGTTCAAAAAAACAGATCCGGTCGGTAGCTTCCATAGGATGGACTCGTATGTTACGGCTGATAAGCCCATCGCCATACACCGAACAAATGCTTTAAGCAGGTCATTTTTTGAATTAAAAAACAGTGAATTATGGGAAAAGGTACAATCAATGGAGCCATGGTATTTCAGTATACGGGCGGTTGACTAGACCTGAGTTCGATCCCCGGTGCCGGCACTAATAAATTTGTTGTTGTAATTTTATGTGCTAATTAACAATGCGCTCGGCAGGGAAGAAGACCATCGTGAGGAAACCTACATGTCTTTAAAATTTTCTAACGCATGTGAAGTCTGCCAATCCGCACTAGGGCCGCGTGGTGAACTATGATCTTATACCCTCCTTACAGAAAAGGCCTGCGCCCAACAGTGGGACATATTTATTAAATCTTCAGAGCCTCGTACACCGTAGACGAGTGTGCGGACTGCCTCTCAGTTTTTTATCGGTTGCATTTCGGCGAGTGTGCGGAGGTTTTCCATGACCTAGTACCCACCTCCCCTTTCCATCACCGAACAACTAGACGCGGCGAGCAGTCCCACCCTTACGTCGTAGACATTCCATCAATACGCACGAAGCGGTTTGCCTCCACCTTCCTTATGCGGATGGCTAAGGAATGGAACTCTCTGCCGCGTTCAGTCTTTCCTCACGGGTACAATCTGGACACCTTTAAGTCCAATGTGAACAGACACCTTATAGGCTCACGTGCTCCTAGGCTTCATCTTCGCCTTCTATCAAGCAAGATAGAAGCCAAACGTGAGCCTATTTAATATAAAAGAATATATATATATAAAGGCTGTAACTTTAACTAGGGTGCAAGTCGCAGCTATCAGCTACCAAGTCTCAGTCATTAAGCATTCACTGATATAAACGCAATGTATTAATTATTAGGTTAATATATGATACTTATGAAGGCAACTAATTTATTGAACATAAGTAGCCGTTTCTATAATGCACTTGAAACAAGATATTAAACAATAATGCAATCAAATTAACAGGCGTATGAATAATGAAATATAATACACCGGTCTTAAATATTTGCATTTTGATTAGCACAACATTAGAATTTCAATGACACAGCATTCAAAATACGTAGAGCTTATATAAAAGACCTGCTCACGAATAATCATTTTAAAGCTGCAAACGAAAATTAAAGGAATTGAAAACGGTTCTAACTACAGCAAAATTAAGACGAATTAAGAAGTACATTTAAAGAAGATAAATGTCATAATCATATCACGAGGAAAGTGAATATCGGCAGGCAAATATTGTTAATGTAAGAGCCGTGGTAGCTACGAGCGATGGCATCAAATTGCATAGTACGCTAGTTTGGGTAATGTGGCATCAGGGCGGAATGCCACTCCCAATATTACTTTGTACGTGTTCTTCGCCTTCTAATGTGCCGCCGGTAAATAAAAATATCACAGAAATGTTGAGGATATTGAAATTATATTTGATACGTTTTGTTACATTAGAAAAATATACATTCGGAAAGTCTAAGCAAAAAGTCTGTCTGATGAAAATTTATGACATATCTTTCTAATAAAATTTTTCTAATTCTAAATACAATTTTGAATATTTTTTTCGTCTAAAATCCTCTTTGGTGATGGCGAACGCTAGTCGCCACATCACCCCCCTACGGAGTGGTTTAAGCTACTTAAATCACTATAACTTAAAATAACAAAATTGTCAATATGCTAAAACTTATATACTAAACAAATTATTTAAAAAAACGAAACAATGCATATAATATACAACATAGCACAACAATATTAGACAAAATCATCAAAATTTTAAATTTAACCCGTCTACCAGCACGAGAAGTGTAGGAACGTGACGGTACTGTAGGTGCATTGGCAGACGGCGGAGTTAATTGTGAAAACTCCGAGGGCGCAGTTAAACGATCAGCGACCTGCGCGTCGGAGTCAGTACGCCTGATGTACGCAGGCTTGATCCTATCGACACTGATAACCACTGTCCGACCCTTGACGTCGATGGTGATGGTTTTACCATCACTGGACCGATCGACCACTTTGTGAGGGCCAGTGTAAGGTGGTTGAAGTGGGCGCCGTACTGTATCATCGCGTAGGAATACGTGGGATGCTGTAGCCAAATCTTTAAAACAAAACAGCCGGAGTAGAGTGTCGTGAAGCAGGTACAGGACGAATGGATTCATGTGGCGTCGTAATTTAACGACGAAGTCGTTGGGATCCTCGAACTTACTCATGTCTTGCGATGAAACTAAAAGTTCTCCGGGAAGACGTAATGTTGTACCATACAACATCTCAGAGGCAGTTGCTTTCAAATCCTCTTTATATGCTGAGCGCATGCCCAGAAGCACGAGTGGGAGAGCTTTGGTCCAAGAGTCACCGTGACACATAAGAGATGCCTTTAAAGTACGGTGGACACGCTCTATCATTCCATTCGCACTCGGGTGATAAGCCGTTGTGCGAATGCGCTTCGTGGCGAATCTGTGCGTCAAACGTTGGAACAGATCGGACTCAAACTGTGAGCCACGATCGGTCGTTATGACTGAAGGCACGCCAAAACGTGGGACCCATTCTCTCGTGAAAACGTCAGCCACTTCTTCGGCAGTGACGGTGCTCATAGGCCAGACTTCAGGCCATCTGGTCACCCTATCGATTGCCGTCAAACAGTAACGATATTCGTTACAAATGGGCAAGGACCAACAATGTCCATATGAACGTGGAGAAATCGACCGGATGGAGTGTCGAAAGTACCAAGAGGGGCAGAAATATGTCTCGACACTTTACTGCGCTGGCAAGCTGCGCAAGTAGTACACCACTCTTTACAGTCCTTGTTCATCGAGGGCCATACGTACCTTTCGGAGATAAGACGCAAGGTTGCCCGCACGCCAGGGTGGCTTAAACTGTGAAGTTTATTGAACACCGTACGGCGAAGGTTCTGGGTAACGAATGGACGAGGTTTGCCAGTTGAAGTGTCACAGGTCAGGAAATGTCAGTACCAGGAATAGGTATTTTAGACAATTTCAGGCTAGAGCCTTTGGAAACCAGCTCTGCTAGTTCCGCGTCTGAATTTTGTGACTTGGCAAGTACTTCGTACTCTTGCTCTAATGTAATGGCATCGATGCGAGACAAGGCGTCGGCCACGACGTTGTCTTCGCCTTTGATATATTTAACATCAGTAGTGTATTGACTGATGAATGACAATTGGTTGAGTTGAGGAGAGGGAAGCTTTTCTCGACGTTGCACAACATACAGTAAAGGTTTGTGGTCAGTAAAATCGTAACGTGCTGAACCTCGAGTATATGACGGAAATGTTGTACACTTTCGTACACCGCCAAAAGCTCTCGGTAATAAGCAGGCCATTCAGACTGGCGTGGAGTAAGTTTCTTACTAAAAAACGCCAGTGGATGCCACTGACCGTTATCTTCTTGTTGAAGACAAGAACCGATATGCACACTAGAAGCGTCTGTAAAGAGACCTAATCGTGCGTCGCTCACAGGATGCTGTAGAAGCGTTGCATCGGATAAATTTTCCTTGCAGGCTTCGAATGCCTTGTGGAGATCGGGTGTCCAGGGAAAAGGTTTTGCACCTTTACTTTTGGTGGACACAACAGCATCAATCAAAGGAGCCTGGAATTTAGCTGCATGCGGAATAAAACGCCTGTAGAAATTGAGCATGCCGAGGAAACGTCTCATGCCCTGAACTGTCTGAGGAGGAGGAAAATCACGAAGATTTTGGACTCGCTCCTGTGGGGGACGTGTACCTTCGGCATTGATCAAATATCCCAGAAATACGATTTCACTGGCACCAAAAACGCACTTTGATGTATTTAACACAACTCCATAGTCTTGCAAACGTTTGAAGAGTATACGGAGGTGTTGTCGATGAGTGGATTCATCGGGAGAAAAAATCAGGACATCGTCAAGGTAGGAAAACAAAATCGAGACCCCGTGTGACCTCGTCGATAAAACGCTGGAAAGTTTGTCCAGCATTGCGCAAACCGAAGGTCATGAAAGGAAACTCGAAGAGACCAAATGGAGTTACAATGGCGGTCTTCGAGATATCTTCTTCAAAGACAGGGATCTGATGGTATGCCTTGACAAGGTCCAAAGTGCTAAAAATTTTGGAGCCAGAAAGACTGTTAGCAAAGTCATTGATATTCCTAATAGGATATCGGTCTGGGATAGTCCTAGCATTTAAAACGATAGTCACCGCATGGACGCCAAGAGTCATTTTCTTAGGTGCCATATGCAGTGGGGAAGCCCAAGAACTTTCAGAAGGCCTGGCAGTGCCGGAACGAACCATGTTCTTCGAATTCGCGTTTGGCAGCAATAAGTTTTGAGGTGCCAAACGACGTGGTCGACAAAACCGGAGGCCCTTCAGTAGTCCTTATGTAATGTACAGTATTGTGCTTAACAACTCTGGGTAACCCGGGTGGGCGGGTTATATTTGGGAACTCAGCGAGCACTTGTGAGAAAGGTGAGTCAACACAAGAAAGAGTTTTAACACTAACCTGAGAAATTTCAGCAACTGTGGTGGAAATGGATAGTTTGGTACAGCCATCAATAAGACGCTTGTGTCGGCAATCAGGCAAGAGATTATAGTGACTAAGGAAGTCAGAGCCTATGATTGGAATACCAACGTCTGCTATCACGAAATTCCACTGGAAATCCCGGCGGAGACCTAAATTAAGGCGTAGACAAATATTGCCATACGTTCGGATAGAACTGCCATTAGCGGCGCTGAGGTGGTAGTCATTAACTATGGACCTACCCTTTAACAAACGCCGAGGATAGCAACATAAATCAGATCCAGTATCAATTAAGAACTGGATTTTGAAGCTTTATCCGTGACAAATAGTCGGCGGCCGGGATGGTAACAATCAGTATCCGCCTCTACTGACTGCTGCTGGAGTTTTCCTGCTGCGGCTTCCAATTGCAGGGCTTGATGCACTTGTTTGCTCTTTTGTTAAATCTTGCATGATACCAGGTCCTTCTTCAGAGACGAATTACCAGAACGCCGATTAGCTGAATCCGAGCGCTGACTGAAATCACCACGTTTATTATTGGCGGAGAGAATGGCAATTTGTCGGCTGAGGGCATCAAGCCGTCGCATCATATCGTGCATTAGAGCTTCTTCTTGTAATAAAGCTTCCGCCATGTTTTAAAAATAAAAGATAAAACTGTTACCGAAAATAAATGTAGCGATGCGATGTAAATTTCTAGTAAAAATCTTCTCAAGCTTTCTGTGAGTCCGTGCGGCGTTGGCTGGTGCGGCGTCGGAAAAAATCTTCACACCAAAAAATTCTTCTCGAAAAAAAAAAAATCTTCGACACGAAGAAGAAGAAGAAGAAGAAAGTCTTGCCGTTAGAAGAATCACGTCGGGGTCACCAATTTGGGTAATGTGGCATCAGGGCGGAATGCCACTCCCAATATTACTTTTGTACGTGTTCTTCGCCTTCTAATGTGCCGCCGGTAAATAAAAATATCACAGAAATGTTGAGGATATTGAAATTATATTTGATACGTTTTGTTACATTAGAAAATATACATTCGGAAAGTCTAAGCAAAAAGTGTGTGTAATGAAAATTTATGACATATGTTTTATATAAAATTTTTCTAATTCCAAATACAATTTTGAATATTTTTTCGTCTTAAAAATCCTCTTTGGTGATGGCGAGCGCTAGTCGCCACACTAGCAACTCGAATTTGTTTATTGCAATTCTAAGTGCTGATTTACAATGCGCTCGGCTGTCAAAGAAATCTTCGAGAGCAGACCCATATGTGTTAAAAACCTTCCTAACACATCTGTGTCTGCTAAATCGTACTAGGGCTATGTGGCGGGTCCAAATACACTCTCTATATAGTCTTTGATGTTAACTTTAAATATTATGTGACCTTTTTTTTTGGCCTCGGAGAAATCTTCAACAAGACACTCCGTCTTCTGGGAGGATATTGTTTTGTGGGGTTCTTACTAAACCATGGTCCCATCGTCGGTGAATGGTGCGGGCCCTCTGCATTATGCGATTGGAGAGCACATCCCGGGGGAGGTTATTTCCCCCAGTGCCCTGGCAGTGCAAGGCGACACGGGCCAGCTGATGCCGCTTTCTTCCCGGGTCCACCTTAGCGGACGTCAAAGGCCCCTACCTGGCAACCCTAGTCACCCAGTGTGAAATATTATGTGACCTTAACTAACCCTTCTTTAAAGATCTAAAACGTTACTGCAACTCCTGGGTTAGGAATGCTAACTGTCCTCCACCTCTCAAATTCTAGTGACCCTATATCAGCCAGCTTCTGTAACTGTAACCATTAGTAACAAAAGAAAGATTTTTATGAGCAACTACATAAATTGTCCAGAAAAGCTGACCTTTACTGCTTGTTGTTGAAAGATGGACTCATAGGTCGTTTAGCCTGAACCTCTTTTGCAAGTAACTCGATACAAGGGTCCCTCCGATGAGGGTTAACCTCGACTTGGACGGTTACTAAAGCTGTAGATCTATTCGTATAATTCTCTATTACACCGGATTGGTAGATAAAGGTCATCAATGTATTATGCTAGGGATAATCTTATCACGAGACCAATGTGGATTACCTCGTGAGTCTGGTATTAATTTCGTTAATACCGTAAGATTAACAGATCCATGAGAACAGCTGACATTTATAAATACAAGTATGGCATGCATTTAATAGGATCGTTATTACGGAAGTGCAAATTTATCATATGGAATGCAAATTGCTTTATATTTTATAGGATCGTTTTGAATAAATTATAAAGTATGACCGGTAAACTCATTCGTAATACGAAACGGAAACAGTCTAGATCAGTCTAGTCTAAATTTATAATAATGCACGACGTAAAGAATAAACATAGGAAACAAAAATAAGATTTACGATTTATTTATTTTGTTTGAGAAACATATAATTTATATATATAATACTAGATAATAATGGTAACTATTTACAAAAGTTTATTAAAAGGAATTCGCACTCGCAAATAACATCACCAATTTTCGTCATTATTCATTCGCCTAGTACAGTAATCGGCAAACTTATTAACCAAGTATCCGTGAAATAGCAAGCGACCGAGTAGTGGTTCGGCCCTCTCGGGCGCCCTTTGAAATCGGAATGCTTACGCGTAACAAAGTAACCGTCCAAGCCGAGGTTACCCCTCAATGGGTGGACCTTTGTGTCGAGTTACTAGCGACAGAGGTTCAGGCTAAGCGACCTAAGACCTATTCCACCTCTCAATCCGGTGAAGCGAGGCCAGCATCTCTGGCCAATCGGTGTAGTTCGTCATTAAAAAAAAGATTACTGTACGTATTATGAAAGAGGAAGGCGCTTCGTGCGTGCGGTATATCCAAACAAAGGGATGAAGCCAGCCGTTAACTTGAGCGGTAAACATTTATTTATTTATTTAAATCAACAAAAATTATAACACCGTTACAGATAATACCAATATGATGTTATAAAAACTTAGTTAAATATATATTATTAAAATTATAACAAATAAAAAGCTGCTTAATGTAGTGACAATAATATATAAATATAATAAAGTCAAACACCTTCTACGCATTTGTAGGCAGCTTCGATAAACACAGACTCTGTGCAACAAAATATATCAATGTGCAGTGAGATGGTATTAACAAACCCAACCGCGCGCGACTGCGGAGAGTTCCTGGATAAGTTAGTCCTGGAGACAGGTAGTAGGAACAATGGCGGACGACGGCGCATGCACACGTAATTATCAGGCGTCCGCAACTGTAGCGCGGCCAGCAATTCTGGGTGATGAACCCAGCCCCGCAGCACCTGCAGCCTGCTGTACCCGACCATGCCCAGTACAAATAGGCTCGGGTACATCAGTGGGAAGCAAGGATACACTCCGTACTGCTTATAATATAGAAATCTACAAAATTTATTTTGGATCTTCTCCACCATGAGACAATATTTATCTTCATGAGGATTCCATATTCCATACTGAATATTGGCAGGCAAATATTGTATGTCAATGTAAGATCCGTGGTAGCTCAGTACGAGCGATGGCATCTAATTGCATAGTACGCTAGCAACTCGAATTTGTTTATTGCAATTTTAAGTGCTGATTTACAACGCGCTCGGCTGTCAAAGAAATCTTCGCGAGGAGACCCATATGTGTTAAAACCTTCCTAATACACCTGTGTCTGCTAAATCGTACTAGGTACTAAACATGTTTCCATACTGCCAAGAGATGACTGTACTGTTAATTGTAATAATTTACTGCTTATTACTCTAGTCACTTGCCGTGAAATCACGCTATTTGTTAGTTTTGACTAATTAATTAAGTAATTATAACGCTAGCTACAGAGCCCTTTATGTAATTGGTATTTGCTTCTCTTTTTAATAGAGCGTATTTTGTATATATTTAAAGTTAAAGTGAGTTACCCTTTTTTATAGATGTAGTTCGTCTACAGTCCGATTCTTGCTCATCCGTTGCCATCGAGGTTGCCCTTCGGCAAAGACAATAAAAAAGTATCTGAATTAATGGCATAATATTACTATATTAACCTAGTAGCCGAGCCGTGGTAGCTCAGTGTCCAGACGGTCGCCTCAAGTTGCAAAGTACGCTAGCAACCCGAGTTCGATCCCTGGTGACCGGCACCAATAAATTTGCTGTCGCAATTTTATGTGCTGATTTACCGCACGATCACGAGGATACCAACACGTCTTAGAAATTTTTCTAAGACATGTGAAGACTGCCAATGCGCACTAGGGCCGCGTGGTGTACTATGTCCTTATAATCTCTTTACACAGAAGGCCTGCGCCCAACAGTGGGACACATATAAAGGCTGTAACTTTAACTTACTAGCTTCATTATTATGTAGTTTGCATAGTTATGCAGTGTGTAAGAAGTGGCAGAACAAACTTTAGCCGAGGTTCTATCATTTTCGACAGCGTATCGGGTAAACAGTAAATTTGTACGAATAATGTAGCCAAGACTAATAACTGTGATTAAAAGTTGACCTTGAGATATTGTACATAGTATCCGCGATCTGTAACCGGGTTCTTCGACCATTCGTCACACGGACGTCTAGCGGCGGACCGGAGAATTGTCACTCAAATTAAGTTATTCATTGAATTATCATCAATTGCAAATTAGTTTGCAGAAACAGTCAATAGCTGGAATGGGCAACGCACGGTCCAACATTGAAACCTTCGGGCTCACGGATGTTAAAAGAGAGGCCATTGTCGCCGTAAGAGTAAAGCCGAAAGGGAAGCTAAGCTCAATAATCCTCACGCGTTACCGCTATTTTATGGGCAGGCCCCACCTTAGATGTTCGAACGCTCCTACGTTGCTGGAGTTTCTTCGGCCAATTAATCTCCCAGAGCCACCGCTTCCCGAAGTGGCACTCAAAGATAATTTAAAGTATTTAAAGTTAGTTTTAAAGCTATGCCACCATTAAATCCGGTGAAGCAGTCAATGCTAGCTTGTCTGGCCAATCTGTGTAGTTTGTCAAAAAAGGGTAGCTAAACAGATTGTTCTCGCGAAGCTAAGGGAGTTTCCTCTTCCCGCGGGGCATGCTTCACCTTAATGCCGACATGCCCTACTGTTGACGCTGGGATGTTTTCAATTTCAATAGCCTCCATCTTCCTCCTTCCTACATATAGATTCCTACCTAATCCATGAATACAAAATAGATTCCTATCTCTTGTTTGGAGAATATGTAAATTTGCGTAGATTTAGGGTTTATCAAGTCTGTTTTTTACTGATGATGTCGTATGATGAAACCGATCTATTACAGTCATATCAATTATCATTCCATCATTATCGAATACGTCAAATACTAACATGCCGTTTGCATGCCATCGGTTAACTATCGGTAACGATTGCTAAAAATAGGAAATATCCACTAAGATTTAAGATTCTGAAAAATATAAGCCTTGATTAAACCCCTGGGAATCTTTTTATTTCAATGGCCAATATTAGCTTAAATAAAAGAAATCATTATAGATAATATACTTAAAGGGTATAACAAACTTGATTAGCATCTTGTGAACGTATTTCAAATGCGCAAACTACGCAAGTCAAATACGCACCCAATTCAATACACCTTTCACTATTAGGGAACTGCTCCCTTACCGCAGTGCATTCAAAATCAAGTATCGAAAGCTCCAAGGCCAAAACACTAAGTACCACTACAAAATACCAATATGATTATTAAAAAAAAATTATATAATTTTTTTATTAACAGTGCATATTTCATTTTTATTTAATCTGTCAGTATGTGTTATTTAAATATCGATTTTATGAAAGTCATGTCGATCATGTCCTTGCTTGAAACAATCGAGTTGGCTCGATTTTCCAGAACAGTCTCAAAAAGTCTCGCGAATTGTTCTGCCAGTGAGCGCCGAAAGAGCGAATTCAAGGTTTTCTGTTTATGCACTAGTATCACATGAATTATTCAATAAACACTGATATGTAATAATCTTAAAGGATCAATAATTTAAAATGTTAAACACTGATTGTATCCTTTAATTTGTTTACATTAAGGCATCGGATAGATAGTTGGCAAATATGGCCAATTATAAAGAAGATTTAGTTACGAAAGCTTGATTCTACGTCTTCGATTTAATTAGTTTTTTTCGTGATCATCATCGGTTACGTTCACCAACAATGCCGGAAAGAATGGTAACATGTGGAATTGTATGGACTACTTCAGTGAATCCCGCAGTGGGTAGGCAGGGTCGGCACGATTATGTCAGTGCCAAAACCTTGCAGATTAACGGCATAAAGTTGCAATATATTCTACGTGTATACTTGTGAGTGAAATGCCTATAGTCTCGTAGCCGCTGGTATGTGTTTGTGAGCTTTGATAATCCTTGATATGTAGAATAGAATAGATCACACTGGATATCAAAGAAGTACATACATACGTGAAAAGAAAAAAGAAACAATAAAAAAAAAACAAAGTAAATAAGTAAAAGATAAAGGAAAAAAAGGTTTGAACTTACCTTATGCTTCTCTGATCCGTTACATTAAAAAAAAGTTCTAAAACATTTCACTTCCATCTGTCACATATGGCCTAATAAGCTAGGTTAAAGCAGACAACAAATGTTGTCTCTGTCTACCCCACAAGAAACAAGTGGAAAAAGAACATGAGAGCTTTTAGAAGTACTAGAAACATTTCTAAAGTTCATTTACCAAGTTTGCCAGGATTGCATAACTTTTTCTTGTAAACAAATGATTTCATTACATTTTTCTGCAAGTCAAAAACATTTAAACGAAGGTCTTTTAGTAATAATTATTTCGTCAAAATATAAAAAAAAAATATAAAAAATAATATAAAAAACAGCTTTTTCAACAAAACAACCGGAGTTTTCCACATTATTCAATGTAGTTATTAATTAAAAGTTACTTATTTAAATTATCTAAAATGTGTCTACGCCAACAGTTACTACGTCAGATTGACCAAACCAAGCCAAGGCGTCCTTCGGGGACCATTGTACGAGCTATTCCAATTTAGGTTCAGGATCTAAAACGATAAGCTCTTTTCTCTCAAAAACCCAGTGAAACAGTAGAAATCTGCTGGCCGTTCAGTGTAGGTGAAAAAAAAAAGAAAAACTAGAAGGACTAATAAAGATATATTAGATGTAGACATAGAAATTTCGGAACGGACAAATAGGACATGATTTGGCATCATTGGACACTCTTGTCTCAGTATGTGCTGTCGCATTTTCAGCGGTGCCTAGGACGACTCAATGTCATGATATACTATTCTTGTACACATAAGAAGATCATCGAATCATTGTCCAATAGACCACGAAATAGACATGCTGAGATACCTTTAGACGAAACGTCTTCTGTTTTGATATTTTACCATTCTCTCCTCCGTTATATACGTCCTAGACACGTCCAGTTGAGACCTAATGATGCAATAGGCGTAACAAATGAGCAATATAAAAACTTGCGCAACGGCAGCGAGAAGGTAGACATAGCATTATATAAATAATTCAAAAGTAACATCACATACCGCTCGAGACAGCGAACACGAGGTCCCAGAACGGGGTATCCTAAGGTCGCGTCTAAAAATTACTCCACTCTTCAAATATTCGATACAAATCTCTGCTCTTTAAGAGAACCGTTATGACCAGATGTGCTATGGGTCAACAAAGTGTAGAAGAACAGAGGTATTCGACGTACTTTTACACGATGTCAAGATCTGGACTTTAAGAAGTAGGGATAGTCCTATGATACACCCATCCGAGATGTGGTGTTATCGAAGGCTGCTCCGTATTCCGTGGACTGTCATGAGAATCGTAGAGACCATACTAAAGGTTCCTTCAGCTTCTTTGGACACACTACGCATTTTAGGCAAGGTGGACGGTAAAGGTGGTCAGGGAAAGGTGCCTACAAAATGCTCTCACAGAATCACAAAGACGGTGGAAAGCATCAACGTGCGGTCATTTCGGCCACCTATGGAGACTGCTTATACGTGTTACAGCAATAAGAGGACGAAGAAGAAGAGGAAGATAGTCTAAGATCACTATGAGAGAAGATTGCAGTATATCTGAGTAATAAACAAATTGATTTATCTGTAAAGGTGTTATAATTTTTGTTGTTTTAAATAAATAAATATTTGCTAGCTGCTTTGACCAGTCTTTAGTTCATTGGCCATTATAGTTTGCCGATGGCGTACTACTGGCTCGCCAATCATGTGTGTGTTTGTATTTAACGTGTTTCGTAATGATGGAATGATAATTGAGATGACTGTAATAGATGGGTTTCATAATGAAATTTCACGTGCAAACTCTGGTCTCAGTTTTCCCACCGAGAATGGAAGAGGGAGGTGGCTGGCGATGCTGATCTGACCTGATCATCTGGTGACCAGAGGATATCGTGGTGATCGAAGTAGATCTGGAGATTAAAACCTCAAAGCAGAGGCCAAGGCATTCTGGCCGCGCGGCCGTCACAGAAAGTATTTTAAAAACTAGGTCGGAACGTGTGAGTGCAAACAGACTGCTATCTCAGTTCAATTAAGGATTTGACTTTTTAAATGATTATTATTGTTGTTTTATCTTAGGTTAAGTATGTATAATATTATAGTAAAAACATTTTTATATACAAAATTACAACACACAAGTTCGTTCGACAGATAAATACATAATAATCAAACGAAGCGTCAACAACCAAATGGTTTAGGGTATATACCATTGCTTACCTCACTACTCCGCTAAAAACATCAGAGCGTAGATATTTTCTTTTAAAATAATGCACAAAATATGGTATAAAAAATATATTTAATTACCATGTTTATAGGTTTTACTTCACATTATTTTTTTCTGTCAAAAATGTTGCTATTTTATATTTTATTTTGTATTAAATATTATAAACTCATTTTAGATGGTAATCAAAGTAATCCGCAATTAATAAAATATACTTATAAAATTGTTGCAAACAAAAAACAATTTTGTTTACAACAATTTGATACTAATTTCCCCTAAACGGCGTCTTAACACTATCCACAAAAGAGTCGAGGTTGAAGATAATACTAAGTAGGGTCACGTAATTCTATTTTAATATGCAGGTCAGGTTAAAGGCTATTTTAACCAAAAAACAAACGCTACTTGTGTTGATCCCAACATTGACAACAAAATTATTCGACTCACAAATGAATAATCATTTGCTGAGTCAACACAATCACATACCAAATCTACAGATTATATAAAGAGACAATAAACTGACCGTTTTCGCTACAAATTCAATGTCACGCATTTGGGTGATACAATTAAATTTTACGCCGCGTTCCACTTCACTGCATTATCGTTTTAATTATTAATAACGCAGATGTTTATTAAATATTTAAACATCTAAATGAAATTTAGATTTAGAATTGAATATTGAAAACGCTGTCCACTTTTATTTTTACGCATTACATGCAACGCTTTTGCCCTTTTTATAATCTATGACATGAAAAATATAATTTAATTCGGAAAAATGGCGCGGAGACTCATCGAGGGGAATATCTAACTTGCATTTTCATCTTAGACGTAAGAATTAAGTGTATGTGTTTTAAAAAAGACGGCTTAAAGGTCTTGTTACCAGGCCATAAAATCTTCAACAACAGCAAATATAATTTAATTCATAAATTTTTTCATACGCACTGGCTGAATTGTAGACGTGATCAAATATAAAAATAAAACCCATTAAAATTAGGACGTGAACGCACCCGAAGTGCGCTGATTAAAGTTATTTCAAATGAAAGGGAGCAGGAGCGAGGGGGCGCGTTGTTCCATACAGCTTTTATATAAAAGAAGCGAGCCATTTCGCAATCATTCCAACTTGAATTCTCGTCGCGGTCCTATCGGGGAGCACGCGAGAGCCGCATCCGATACGCGCGTAAAGTGACAGATCTTATAGAATAGCGCAGTTTTATTATATTAAAATTTATATAAATTTACGCATTCAATATGGCTGTTACAAGTGCACGAAGCATTGTGAGTCTGAAAGAGAAGGGACACTTCGAACATGAAAATGCCAGGATTGATAAATATACGGTAAATAAATTAATTATTTAAATGTATTCTTATATTAATTTCTTTTATTTTTTATATTACTTTTAAATTTAATAAAACGATCAGATATTTTAAATTGCTTATTTGTTACAATTTAAATTAAGACTACACGAAACAAAGGAAATCGCTGATGTTTGCAAAACTCAAAACAAATACAAAATGTCAATGACCATTGCCGGCCCACTTTAGACGAATCATGAATGAACTAAATCAAAAATAGCGTAGCCACTATTCATGTTATAAATAGCTACTAATTTACATTTTTTACTTAAAGCAATTTATTCTTGTAATTGAATTTATAAATAATTTTCAAATTTAAATTTGAAGGTATTTGGAATTATGCAGAATAAAAAGTTTTTAAACGTACTCGTAACCTTTTTGGAATCGAGACAATGCGGAGTATTTTTATAATACATATCTTGAAGCGTAACCAGGTTCATTATTCTCGTCTCTAAAGAATAATAAAGCTAACTATGCCAGCCAAGTGGGTATTATCAGATTTGTCCTACATACTTTTCCTAAATACGCACATTATATATTACTTTCACAACCGGGATAATAATAAATAATAATATTAACCTGAGTTTGTTAAAGATATAAAGGAAAATAATAATAATAAAAATCTTTATTGAACATAGAATACATTAAATATTGATGTTCTGTCTCGTAAACTAAGAATATTTAGGAGACACCCTAAACCTTACCCTACATTTAAATTGCCATTGTCCACAAATCAGACTTAGATATATAATATTTTACAAGTTACTTTGTGCCTGTTCTTATTATGTGGGACAGAGTATGTGCGTGTTTTTGTGGGTGTGTTATATGTGTATGTGTGTGGAAAAGCAGTGATAGTCTAAGGCAGTGATTCTCAACCTATGCCGCGGCACTTTTGTGTGCCGCCAAATTTTGCAAATATATAATAATGTTAATATTATTAAATTATATCATTTAAAAAGAAAAATATTTTTAAAATGAATATTTATATTATTATTTCGTAAATTTAAATTAAATTTTGTCATAAACTATTTATGCAGTGTGTTGTAGTAAGTAAATAATTTTTATCTTTTTTTGAAATCGTTAAATATGTGTCGCAAAAAAAAGGTTGAGAATCACTGGTCTAAGGCATAAGCATTTTACTTAGCGATCTGTTTTGCGATCTTATGTCGGAAGTTCAAATCCCGAAGTGTGTTACACAGTAAAGAAGTGATGGGAGAAAGAGTGATAGAAGTGTGTTTATAGGGACAGCATAGTCAGACTCTCAGACAAAAACATGGTCCAAATCCCTAACAATCTCAATTCGTCTGTATGTTTTTTTAAGTTATATTCTTATTTACCTCATAACTTTCGACTGGGTGAATCGATTTTGATGATTGATTGGGTATTAGTTCCAGTAGTTCATACATGTATAGTACGGCATACATGAGAAAACCATGTCATTCTTCAATTTGCATTAAGTATGTGCAAAACAAATGGACGAATAACTCAATATCACGCCAACCGATTCCGTTGATTCATTTTTTATTGGAAAGGATGTACTTTAAGGGTAGTTTGATGAGAGTTTGGTTAGGTTCTGATTAATTATATATCGTAAAATTCGTGCTATGAATCGGGAATACGAGTCCTCGTGTTATGGCGTTTAACATTTGATTCTAACTGAAGTTGGTTTTTGTTTTTACTCGTAAATAAACTTGTAGTTCATTAGAGCTACTATGGTTTAACTAACTCGTAAATTTGGCACGCTATGTATTTGGTCATGATGATCTGATAATTGATATAACTGTAATAGAACGGATTAATAATGAATCGTCACTGGCAAATAGTAGACTCAGCACTAAACAGCACTTGTCGATATTTTCCGCATATAGCTGTCTCATTATATATCACCTACGAAATCTAATAAGCTTGGTTACAACCGGAAAGAGATTGTTCTCTCTGTTAACACAGCTAAGTAAAGAGCTATGACTTCAAAAATAAAATGAAGGTTTTCTTAATTGACACACAAAAAACGAGTAAGTTAAAAAAAACCGCTCACTTCATTATAAAAATTGCATATATTGTTTAATTTGAACATTTTGGTTGACTGCGTTCTGTTTCGTCTTGTTTTGTTTAATTTCCCATTTTAGATACAATTTATTTTATCATATCACTCGTTTTTACTTTTTTTATGATATTCTTATTTTTGTTAAAATTGAATGACGATGAAGTTTCTTAGAATTTTTTTTAAAAAGATAGCTAGCAATATTTTTTTTCAGAAATATTACTAACAATCTTGTTAACAATTCCAACTAAGCTTAAGCTTATACTAGGACATGGTTCACGGCAATAGTCGGATAGTGGATTCGAACCCACGACGCTACGATTAGCAGGCCGTACCCTAAACCATTAGGCTATTGACGCTTCGAATAATAGAAAATAATGGGTTTCTGCAGACTACCAGCGCTGATTTACCCTCCTTGGGTAGTCAGTATTATGCTGAGCTGTGAACCGTCGGTTCGGCGTTGCAACGAATAGCCTGGACTGGACCTTTTTGGTTTTTAGTGCTATTTATTTTTGTTTTTTTTTTTTATATTATTTTATATTTATCTGTGAGATCAAATCAGGAATGAGGAGATCCGTAGACGAACGAAGGTAACCGACATAGCTCGCCGGATAAGCAAGTTGAAGTGGCAATGGGCAGGGCACATAGCGCGTAGAACCGATGAGGCGGCAGATGAGGCCGAAAAGTTCTCGATTAGAGACCACGGACCAGCAAGCGCAGTGTGGGATGTCCACCCGCAAGGTGGTCTGACGACCTCATAAAGGTCGCAGGACGCAGCTGGATGCGGGCCGCTTACAACCGGTCCCTTTGGAAATCGTTGGGGGAGGCCTATGTCCAGCAGTGGATGTTTTACGGCTGAAATGATGATGATGATGATTTATCTGTGTACTTAATTTATATGTGTTGTAATCTGTCTAACCGATTAAATGGCTTATTATTATATATTAATTTACAATATTAACGACACCTTTGTTCGAAATCTTGAATCATGCATAAGCGGTCGTACGCTATTTCAAGCTCACATTCGCTGGTTAATAAATAAAATTAACGCCACGTTATATGATACGAGTATATAGATGTATAAATTAATTAGAGCGGATAAAGAACAGCTTACAATTCACCGGCGGCTGGGACTATTTCTGCCGACAAGTAGTGTGCATACATTACTGTGTTGCTTGAAGGTCGCTGGTAAATGGTAAAGTTGTACTAAAGTAAAAGTAACTAATAAGATGTACCACTTTGTGTAATTTAACACCATATCAGTCGAATGTATAAAGGGTCAATAGCCTAATGGTTTAGGGTACGGTCTGCGTATCATAAAGTCGTAGATTCGAGCCACCATTCTATTGATGTGAACCATCTCCTAGCACAAGCATAAGTGTTAGCTGGCAACACATGACACCCAGCGATTGTTATGCATACGAGTAATAACTACTTCCAATGATATCTTAGTGATTTACCTGAACCTTATTGTATCTTTAATTCATAATTAATAATTTAGTTGATCGTCACATTAACTTGGCATTGTAAACAATAGTTTAACTTTATTTGTTCGCAATCTGACTTCTAATTCATTTTGTATAGAGATTGTGAGGACGCGCAGTTGTGACGGTATTCGTTATAAATAATTCTTTGTACAACGTTACGCTGTCTCAATAAAGCGAGTGTATTAGTTGTTGGACTATTTTATTCTACGAGACCTACAAATTATAACATAAGCTTAGTTGGAATGGTTAACAAGAATGTTAGTAATATTTCTGAAAAAAATAAAGCTTTCTTTAAAAACAAAGGAATGCCGAACTATGAACGTGTACCCTCCCAATTAGCCCATAATCCTATTTCCTACTAATATTATAAACGAGAAACTTTGTATATATTTCAAAATTTACTCCTTCATGCAACAACTACTAAATGGATTTTGGGTATCCGTGAAATAGCAACCGACCGAGTCGTGGTTCGGCCCTCTCGGGCGCCCTCGGATCGGCATGCTTACGCGTAACATAGTAACCGTCAAGCCGAGGTTACCCCTCACCGGGGACCCTTGTGTCGAGTTACTAGCCATAGAGTTTGAAGCTAAGCGAACTTAGAGCTATGCCACCTCTCAATCCGGTGTAGCAGTCAAGGCCAGCTTCTCTGGCCAATCTGTGTAGTTCGTCATAAAAAATGGATTTTGATGTAACTTTACAATAATATAGTTTATATGTGCGTGTGAATTATCCAAAATACTCGTAAAACGATAGAATAGGAAAATCTGCCGTCTGCGTGCTATTCTGGCGTGCGCCACAAAACCGCGGAGTTACAGGGATATAATGTATAATGCAAATGTTTATCTTAAATAGACTTACAAAAGCCCGCGACAGCATATATCTTGTTTAGTGTGTATGCCATTATCGCCAAAATATTGCCCATCACGGTCCAAGCAGAGGTTCCCTCAATTCCTCTTCAATGTTGCTGGAAAAATAATTGCTAAAAATCATCTGCATATCGTTCATTTGTTCCGCGTAGCAAGAGATAGAAGGATATGAGATAATTTGACGGCCACACTTCAAAAAGAAGAAGCTAGGAGCTAATACGATGAACCTACCTCCTTATATTTCACAGACCGTAGCCTAAATCATTACGATATTAAATTAAAATAGAGAGAAAAATCTCATTTAGACAACAATTTATCTTAGTCTAATTTAAGATTAAATTGTATTATAACACGTTGTCGAAGTATTTAAACTTACATCTACCCGCGGTATTTATTATACGAACAGGAAGGAATCTTTAAATTATGCTAATGAACATGTCAATACGCGATCTCAGCAATTAGTAAATCGAGATTAACCATTTTATTTCATTTCTTGAAGTTAATCTGTATTAAAAAAGTGTCCATTAGTGATAAGCTAACTTTACTAATACACACGTTTACATGCGTTTGATACAAATACATCATACGGCTGTCATATGGTTGCTTGGCAACGGTTAAGTAACTATGATGAATAATAACTGAGTTATATATAAATAGTTTTTCTTGATTAAAATCGAATTTCGATTATAAGACGGTCACTAGTATTTCTAAAATCGTGATTAACAGGATTTTTAAAAGGACCTTAGCCACATTTCTCCCCCTAATTGAATTTCTTTATTAGTTACAAATAATGGGCAGGCCCCACCCCTTAGATGGTAGGAGCGTTGCTGGAGTTTCTTCGGCCACTTCTTCTCCCGGCGCCAACGCTTCGCGTAGTGACAATTAAAGTTAGTTTAGCTTTTGAATGTCTCTTACATTACCCGTGAAATAGCTTAACCGACCGAGTCTTGGTTCGGCCCTCTCGGGCGCCCTTCGATCGGAACGCTTTCGCGTAACATAGTAACCGTCCAAGCCGAGGTTACCCCTCACCGAGGGGACGCTTGTGTTGTTACCAGCGATAGAGGTTCAGGCTAAGCGAACTAAGAGCTATGCCACCTCTCAATCCGGTGTAGCAGTCAAGGCCAGCTTCTCTGGCCAATTTGTGTAGTTCGTCAAAACGTTGCGTAAAACACGGATTGCTGTCTCTGTATGCACCAGAAACTAAAGATGTGAGAGTTTTTTCAATGAAACTAGAACCACACTTCGAGGGCAATTATAAGGTTCTTTTTAATTGATTGATTTTGTTTCACTGTACAGATCTGGTTACACGTTATGTTATTTGAGCAGCATTTAATAACACGTATTTATAACGCGTAAAGTTAAATGCGTGGAGTTAAAAACATGATCGCCTAGCTAACAGTCGGATGTAGCATAATAAGGAATTCACGCATAACATGTGATACACCAAACCTTTATTGGTTTGAATATTCGTTTCCCGTTAGTATAAGTTATATTCTCAGGACTTAGAACAGAGGTACATAGACTTTTCATAGAACACTATTAAAATTAGCTAGTACCTGGACGCCCTGCTCGTTGTAGTATTTCTATCATATTGCTAAAACTCGACAAAAAATTTGAAAAATAGATTTAACTAAGTTAACTTAATATACAAATTTTTATAAGTAAAAGCAGCTGAGCTTCTTAAAATATTATCTATCTACATTGATAGCTTTTTATTCTTCTTTCGGTGCCATCTTCTAGGTTTTAGGTTGGCGACCATCATGGCGATTTGGACATAGCAGCTCGAAATAAAGAACGTGTGCTCTTATTGTACCATTGGCGTAGATTTTTAATCCAAGATGTTCTTCTGCTTCCTGGATTTCTTTTCCCTTGTATCTTTCCCTGAATTATGAGGTGATAACATTGATAGCTAGTAAAATTTAATCGTCCGTCCTCCCAGCCATGACCTACGGTGCAGACACTTGAACTCTGACTGTTAAGCTCGTCCACAAGCTGAAAGTCGCACAACGAGCGATGGAAAGAGCTATGCTCGGCATTTCTCTAATGGATAGAATCCGAAACGAAGAAATTCGACGGAGAACGAAGGTTATCGATATAGCTCTTAAAGTCAGCAAGTTGAATGTGGCGGAAGGCATTAGGGAAGGCCTTTTTCCAGCAGTGGATAGATACAGGCTGATGATGATGATGAAAATTTAATCATAAGTCATCTTACGAATTGTGAAGCGCAGACAACGTAGACCTCCGTCGAGACTCCAGTGGACAACTTTGGCTATTGACTGTTTAGAAGTCACAAATCTTGCGTAACACATCGACTTGCGCATGACGGTATTAATAGCTTAGTATCTACACTACTTTGAGTAAACAATAAGCACATGCATAAGAACCACACACACACGCCAAATACTAATATATAATCCAAAATTATTAAAGTAAATCTGTACTGAAAGGGGTTTGGTTGAAACACTAACTCTTATTTGAATGTATGTAAATAGAGGGTGGGCGTTAGTAACAGCGACAGTATTTTAATAATGTTAGTATTATTGTACACAATAAATGAAACAAATATAAGGATGCTACATGCATCGATACTTTGACACCGTCACATCTTCCAAAATCTTCTGTTAGGGCTGTAGCTGCAACTGCAGTAAAACTGAAGCGGCGCAAATATAATAACCTCGATAGAGGTTTTATATTTGAGCCGTTTGGGGTAGTAACTTTGGGTTCGTGGAGTCCTAGTGCACATCACCTTTTTAATGTGATAGCTAAGAAGTTGGTCGACACATCTGGTGACCAGGGACAGGCTTATACCTTGCACAGAGGCTAAGCATTGCCATACAACGTGGCAATGCTTATCTTTAAGCGACGACGGTTTGGCACAGTTATATTTATTATAAATATTTCTCTTTTTAGTTAGAATCATGTTTTACATGTATTGTTTAGTTATAATATAAAATTAATTAGTTTCTTTTGTACTATAATAGATTAAAATAAATAAATAAACATTATTACAGTCCCAAAATTTATGGAGGGATTTTCCCCCCAATTAATAACAGAAAAGTTTTGAGAGTTTTTTCTGCCACCTATATTTCCCCAACACCAAAGCTTCCCTAAATGGTAATAATGTTAGATAAAATTAAATAATGCATCTATTTGTAGAATATGAATCATTTGCTGTCTGATATTTATTATTTCCACATGGTTTGCTTTGTAGGACTGGCTGAATTCCTTTATTAACCTCTTGAAATAATAACTTTGTTTCTAAATTCAATTATAATGATTCACTATTATCATTAGCGTTTCGGAGTGACGTCATCCGGTAACAAAAGGGAAAATGCACATAATACATTATTATAAAACGCTAGCGTACCCAGCCCGTTTCGCCTGACTAGATTTTGCTTTATTTTATTTAAACAATAAACGTAAAGCGTTAAATATTTATATCAACTCTCCCAATATATTAAATTATTCATTTCTATCCGTATTCATTCTCTTCTATTGATGTAGCCATGTACATATCAGTAAATAAAATATCATACCCGTAGTAGTAGTTGTATCAAAGTAAATAATAACTGTATTTGACAGTTCAAAAAGAGGAGTTCTCCAATCTTCACCAAACTTTACAGGATTACCCGCCAGGTCAATCTGAAAATTCCCTGAAGGTTTCATTGAATTCGGTCTAGCCGTTTCGGAGCCTATTCGGAACAAACCCACACACTTTCTCTTTTATATATATAGATTGGTCTGTTGTTACACGCTATTCCTCTAAATAGTGATGGAAGAAGCTAATTTACCTAAAATATACAGACGACGAAAATATTTTCCGGGTACCTTTTAAAGCGCCGCATCCCAAGGAATCAAGATCGAACAAAATCTCCGAGTGGGATGAGATAAATAGACGTTTTGTTGTTTCCTCTCAATTTGTGAATACTTCCTTAGTTGGATATACATCGAAATCCTTGGCGTTGATATATCGTGTGGCGTTCAATTTCGCGGCGAATAGGCGTACAAAAAGCTTGAGTGCAGTCAGCAGAACAAGCTTTGAAGTCCTTAGAAACCATACATACATATAGTTTTCGTGAGATTTTTTTTTAGAATTATTAAGGAACTATTAAGAAGGTGTCGTGAAATTAAATGATCTCAGCATTCTATTTTTTTGTTATAATTTCTAAGGAAGTGCTTGATCGCGATCCCAGCTGATGTTATAGCCTAGTAAATGTCTATTCACTCTCAACAGACAGACGCGTGTTAACTATTCCAGTCTTTGGTGTACAAATAGTACGAAGATAAACGCGTAATTCTGGTTTTGAGGGATGTTCACAATGATTCAAGAAAGATGAAATCCAGCAGTGCGTATTGAAGTCCTATGATGGAAACAGGTCGAGGAAATTAAATCAAGTAATTACCGAGCTTACTCTTCAAAATGTATTCTGTAAAACTTACATTGAATAATAGTCACGGCTTTCGATGACGAGGAAAGTGGATGACGATGATGCAACACCAGTTCCCTGTTTCTTTTGGTATCTCGCAGATCTTTTAGAAGGCAGCAGATAGACTCTGAAGCCTCCAAGTTGAAGGCTATTCTATATGTGACTATATTCCACGTTTAGAACTTCGTTGAATTACTTCCGCAAAAACGTACACTAGTATCATAATATGTTTGTTTAACGAATTCGGAACTGGGAAGATCGTCTTACACAAACAATTGTTCACTCATTTCCACGTTTCATTAACACCGATTAATATACGGATCTTAAAGGCCAATGATCTTAACTAGGAAGTTATGTTTTGCAATTAACACCACTATGCGTATCAATGATACAATTCCTTGAATCTTCGTAATGTCTTATATTTTAAATATTATTTTTCAGTGTACATTTTGTGACTTTTTAATATTGAAAGAGGATATTTATGTTTAATTGTTTTTTTATAAAAATAACGCTTACAGATGTTTTTTCTACTGATATTACTTCATTATTCTTGTTAATTGTTCCAAGTTAGCTTAAGCTTGTCTTAGGAGATAGTTCATGTCAATTGTTGCTGGCAACACATGACACCCAGCGATTGTTATGCATAATAACTACTTCCAATGATATCTTAATGATTTACCTGAACCTTATTGTATCTTTAATTCATAATTAATAATTTAGTTGATCGTCACATGAACTTGGCATTGTAAACAAGTTTAACCTTATTAGTTCCTAATCTGACTTCTCATTAATTTTGTATAAAGATTGTGAGGACGCGCAGTTGTGACGGTATTCGTTATAAATAATTCTATGTACAACGTTACGCTGTCTCAATAAAGCGAGTGTATTAGTTGTTGGACTATTTTATTCTACGAGACCTACAAATTATAACACAATAGTCATTCGACCGTGGCCTAAACTATTAGTCTATTAACGCTTAATAAAATCAATCCGTTTGATATACATTCGTCCTACTGATTTTTAAACTCTCATTTTCGTCTCTCATTCTTTATTAATTAAAGTGACAAACGCTGTGCTTATATTAAGCTCCAAGCAAAACTAAACAATTGTGTAAAGTAAATTATCATTATTAAATCAATAAAATACCAATCCATCAAAAGGCGATTGTCTCAACTTTGTCTACTTCCACATAATGACCTCGACGTAGGCAAACTTGTTCGTGACTACGCACAGATTCTCGTGTCATATCCTAGATAAATATAAATCTAAAGGTAGCAGTGTAGTGTAGGTAAGGAATCGTTCACTTGGACATAAAAAAAGATGACTTGTAACACTTCATTTGATCTACAGTTTCAACAGGTTTTCCAGAGGTAGTATGTCGTTTAGCCTGAACCTCTTGGAATTAACTAAGCGTAAGGGCCCCCAAGAGGGAATAACGGATACTGTAAACACGGCGAGAGATGTAGAAGTGATGTTGTAAAGGCGCATTTACAATCGTTTGGTGTACGTTGCGGCGAAAAGAGTAAAGATGCCTACTGTAGCCTAGAAATTAAAGAATAAAAGTGTAACCATTTGACAGACATTAATCATCTCCTAGCAAGCTTAAGCTTATGTGCATTGGTTACCAAGAACGTTAGTAACATTTACAACAAAAGGCTTGTTTTTTGGAAAAAAAAGTAGCTGAAGGTAATCGGCCTTCATTCAATCAATATTAAAATAATGGTGGTCTAATGCGACTGACGTATAATACTTGATAATACACAGACGATCCGTTTCTGTGTTACTAAGCTTCTTTTAGTACAAAATTATCATTAAATACCACACTTTAATAATACAAAAGAATTCATATTATTCACACAAAAATAATCTATTATATATAAACACGCAAAATATTCTGCAATATGTGAATAATTTGATAACAATGCAGATACACGATGCATTGTTAGAACTATGGCACGAATTCCACGGAGCAATTACAAAATTGTGATTATAAATACGCGCCGGAACAATTCCGTGCACTCGTATCGTGTGGATATTTCTGACCGCTACAGGCTCCGATCCGACCAAGTCAGGGTCGAGCGGAATGTTTATTGCAATCATTAAGCCATGAAGTAACAATGAAATGGCGCTGACTAATCTGCTAACTGTAAGAATGGGTACTTCAGGAGTAGGCATGAAAAACGGGGAATTAAAGAATCAAGAACTAATACTGGAAATAGACCTCCCCCGACACATTCCAAAAGGACCGGTTGTAAGCGGCTTACCCCCAGCTGTGTCCAGTGCTTGTATGAGTCCGTCAGACCACCTTGTCGTATTACAATTATAGTTGTTTCGTCTGATTGATCGACTGAGATCGCTCGGCCTAATCTCTCTCATATACTTGGCTTGCGACAACTGGCAATAGTATTCTTTTTTTTTTAATACTTTCTAAGCAAATGCTTGACTACGATCCCACCTGATGTTAAGTGGAAATGCAGTCCGGGATGGTAAGGCGTACTAGCTTAGTAAATGCCTTTTTTTTGTTAACGGGGAGGAAATCTTCTAAAAGATACCCCGCCGGTTATGTGGGGTTTTTACCCACTAAAACCTCCCCGGTGGCCTTTTCCTCGGTGCATGACGAGGGGCTCCGGGATCTCACGTGGAACGCACCAGAGCCCCTCTGCACCATGCTCTAGGAGAGCACGTCCCGGGGAGAGGGGAGGTTACTCCCTCCCACCCTGTGCCCTCGCGTTGCATGGCGACACTGGCCAGCCGATGTCGCCTTCTTCTCGGGTCCACCTTGGCGGATGACAAAGGCTCCCACCCTTGTGGCACAGTGAATCCGAGGCCTCTTTTAGTCGCCTTTTACGACAGGCAGGGGATACCGTAGTCTTATTCTTGAGAGCCCAGAACTACAGGGCTGAGCTTAGAAAATGCCTATTCTAACTCCTCAGTGTTATTAGAGGATTCGAAATCCCTAAATGATGAAAGTTGAGATTTCAATTTTAGTATCTCAACTCTCGACATTTCAATTGCCATTCCATACAAATTGTCCTTCCATAAAATAAATTGTTGAACATCTCCCACGACTTTTAATTTTTGCATTAAGGGGTGAACAGGTAACCGAGCTTTAAGAATGTTTTTTTACTCTTTATTTATCATGGAATCAACATCAGGATCTTGCCAATCACAGATTACCGTTTATATAAATATATATATATATATTACATAAATAGAAGTAGGTACCTAAAATTCAAAAAGTATTGTATTGAGAAAAATAAGAAATAGACTTACGTCCTTTAGTGTATTGCAAAAATGGGCGTGGGAACGTTAACGGTTACACATGTGCGTGCGTTTATTGGTGTGTGCTTGTGTAAGTTTCCGTACATTGTGTTTTAGTTTAACTACAATCAATGCTACAAGATATAGAGGAACCGGAAGGGACGGTGTGACAAACGATAAGTGCTTTAGTTTCCGCGTCATTGTACCAAAGAATGTTATCCCGACATGTATTAAGTAATTACTAAGTATATATATAGAAATCGTTAGGAACTATTCCAACTCAAAATGCCACTTTAATGTTTCGCTTCCTTGAGTCATGATTATCTCGTGGGAATATTCGTTCGTTGGTGACTCGTCGACAGCTTCCCTTATCTGCAGCCGTGCTACAACAAGTTTCGGACTACAGATTTCATAACGTCCGACTTACCCTGACGTACATACGCCCATAAAAAAAGTTCTTTGCTCAAGTTAAAAAACCGAAAGAACTTTATGCTTTGTATACCTTCGAAATATGAGACAATAATTAGAATGTTTTTTATTTTGCATTTTGGTTTAAAATTCTGTATCAATGACATTTAAAGTAATTGCGGGCGCACGACGTTAGCTAGTCCTAGACACAGCTGAAAATCAGCGCTGTTGCAGTCTTGCGTGAGCAGACGCTGAGACGAAATACAATGTTGGCAGCCTATTTGTTCGATCTTTCTTCAATTGTATTTTTTGCGTTATACTTTCTTTGCAATGTGTATATGATGCCAATAAATAAAAGGTCCATGTCTGTCCAAATATAATTATATTTTTATAGTGTATAATTTTAATATTATATTTACTGAACACAAAGAGCAGTCAAGATATGAAGTAGCAACATTGCAAAAAAAAATTTTAGTTCCGCGTTCAATTATACCTCAGTCTAAGACATTAATATTTATTTTTAGCCTACGGTGAATGTAACACGTGTCATATACTGTACAATCAAAAATCAAGTCTTAAAACTATAGCTTGAATTGAAGCTTAGACTAGTAGACATTCACGACATTAGACGAATGGCCGATTCAAATCTGTGGTATATAAGATATTCCTACACATCGTGCGTTTCAACTACTCACAACGTTACATTAGCTTACTTACATTTCTTCTTCACCTTCTTAAAGACCCTATCCGAGTAGTGAAGGTTGGCAGTCAGTTCACAATAACACCCTCAGTCTCTAGCGAAACGAAACAGAAGGGAAACTCGCAGTCGTGGCATTTGTCCGGTCCACTATTTGATGTTTCCTTCTACGACCAGCAATTCTTTCGGTCAACGTGCTTTAGAGATATGACCTCCTTCAACTTATCATGATGGACAACGTCGCTGGCAATAAAGGTGTTAGTACTCGTATGCTCAATTTTTTTTGACGAACTACACAGATTGGCCAGAAAAGCTGGCCTTGACTGCTTCATTGAGAATTGAGGATTGACGCCGGAGAGGTGGCATAGCTCTTAGGTCGCTTAGCCTGAACCTCTATTGCTAGTAATTCGACACAAGGGTCCCCCCGGTGAGGCGTAACCTCGGCTTGGACGGTTACTATGTTATGCGTAAGCATTCCGATCCGAGGGCGCCCTTGAAGGCCGAACCATTCAAAAACTAAATTAACTTTGAGTGCCACTCCGGGAAGCGTTGGCGTTGGAAGAAGAAGTGAAGTGAATCCGATGAGGTCAAATCGAATCATATTCGGCTTGCTGCAGAAACGGCAATGCCATACCATTGCCGTTTCTGAAGTTTTCAACCGACTTCAACAGAAATAACGAGCATAAAGAAAAACCGACTTCAGATCGAAAGTTAAACGCTGACGGCCGGACGCTATCTACGTATGTTTAGTTAGGTTCTGGTTAATTCTATTTCGTTATATTCCTATAATAAATACAAAGAGGGCGATAATTCGTAAATACAAAGATGTCCACGCGAAATAGAGATTAACGTTTGATTCGATTTGAAATCGTTTTTTTTTTCTCCTTGATCAAGTATTAAAATTTAAATAAATAATACCAGCTACTAAAAATGTATGCCTTGTATTTTATGACGATGAGCTCACCGCCTGTCACATATGGGCCCAAATAAGCTTGGCGAAACGCAGACAGCGAAAGCTATGTCTGTCAATCCTATGCTAGTCCCAAATGTGACAACGGTCCATTTGGTGATATACAAATTCTTGTATTTTTTTGTACGTAAGAAAACGAAAACGGATACTCGTTGAAATAAACTCGCTGGATTCGAATCGCTTACCGACGTTAAGTCGAACACTTAGCCATTAGGCCATCACTCCTTCATTACTAAGTTGTGTAACTTAAACAATACACTGTTTAAGTTACACACGTAAGACACCAAATTTTAAGGTCAACGAAAATCTTATTACTCGATGAAAAAATATTGTTGCAAATTATTCATACAATAGATAAAACCAGAAATCTCCAAGTACAAGTATAACAATTAAGACACAATAGCTACAGTAATGGTGGTTAAATGTAAGCTTGTCGAAAAATTATCGATACATCGATATGTCAATATTATTTTTTCAAGGTATCGGACATTTAATGTAATATTTCGATATATCGAAATAAAATTCCACGAATCGATTTGTGTATGCGTCTGAAAATTACCCGTACACATTTATATATTAAATTTTAATGATTGTTCTTTACTTATTAAAACTGATGTCTACTGTTTAGTAATTTTAGAGCAGGAATAATCCTTGCCAAATAAACCGATATATTTTTTAAAAATAATCGATATTAATACTTTCAAAAAATATCGATATGAGATATATTGATACTTTATTGCATTTCCGACGTCCCTAGATGAATGTAATAGAACTTGCCCGTGACAAAAAAAAACAGTCCTCTCATATCCGCGCCAATTGTTCGGCGATTAAGGCCCAACGACGCGGCGAACTAACCTTGTCAGCGTTCAATACCAAGGTCTATAGTTCGATGATCGCCTTTCACTATTATTGTTTACCACTAAGCGTAGCGCTTTGCTTAAATATGATAAACTGACTAACTACTAAAGGGACAGTGGCGCAAATGGTATTAAAATACTATAGTCCTATTGAAGCTTGAATAAGACATATCAGTATATCCACTCTTTAACACGTGAATAAATAAAGTTGGAAATCATATTCTAACCTCCTTACAAAGAACTTTTAAGGCTTCACTTTAGTAATACAGGATTTAAAAGCTCTTCAAAGGCCAACATTTTTATAGATAATAGTTCACTCGAAAAACAACGTATTATAAGACAACTTCGTGACTAAGAAATGTTTTTAAGACGTAACTAATTTAATATTAACTTAGATTAAAACATGAGAGAGCGTATTTTTTATATAATATTAATTAATATTACCAGGAATTAATTAAAAATAATAGTTATTATTGAAACATAAACTGTTTATTATTATTTATAAATTATTGTTAAAAATAATATATTACCAATTTAAATATTATATATTCTATATATTATATATTATAATATTATAATTTAAATAACTAAAATTTATTTGCTATTCCAGAGATAAGTGCATGCAATTTAATTTAAGCTTTCTCATTAAATAACAACTAGTCTTGAATATTAAATATGCAAACATTATTTTAAATTACAGCTTTATTAATTACCATGTAACTAAATTTAAATGATAAATCCAATTATATAATAGATAAATATGGAATAATTTAATTTTTAATTGCTCTTAGGAGAGCACGGTCCCGGGGGGAAGGCGACACGGGCCAGTCGATGTCGCCTTCTTCCCGGGTCCACCTCGGCGGACGACAAAGGTCCCCACCCTTGTCGCCCAGTGAACCCGAGGCCCCCTTTAGTCGCCTTCTACGACAGGCAGGGAATATGGTAGTCTTATTCTTATTCTACGAGCCACAAAAACAAACACCTACTTTAAGTCAAACGTTAAACGCTAGTAAGGATTGTCGTTCTTTTTCGGCCTTAGTGCTTGGTGTCGAGTTACTTGCGATAGTGCTTCAGGCTAAGCGACCAAGTCAAGGCCAGCTTCTGTGGCCACACTGTGTAGTTTTTAGATGTACATACACAGATTATAAAATAGATTTATTAGAACTCCCCTGATATACGGAACCCAAGGTCCTAAGCCAAGAAATACACAAAAACGTGTAATCTGATTAAAACATTTTTTTTGTTTTTTTTAAAGAAAGTTAGCGATATTTCTTTTTTTTTTCAGAAAACATTAGTAACATTTTTGTTAACCAATGCGCCTAAGCTTAATCTTGTGCTAGGGAGAAGGTTCACGTTAATAGTCGAATGGTGGATTCGAACCTACGACCTTACGATTCGCAGACCGTACCCTAAACCATTAGGCTATTGACGAATTCTTTGCCCACAAACAAAAACCGTTTACAAATGAGGGGTTAATAAGCATTATAAAATTTTGACGAATTGTGAACCTCCTCTTTTTATTGATATCGGTTAAAAATTAACAAATAAACGTGTATGTTGTCAAGGAAACGAAGTAACGTTACCTTTGATACAGAATAAAATCCCACCATATGGGATGCGGTTAATTATAATCTTTATGGTTGCGAAAAAAATGCAATACCGTGATAAAATTAGCATTCACCACCGCCTTGAGCTATCATGTTCAAAACTGGTTTTTAATTCTAAAAATAAAAGGCCTTAGCTAAAAATAAGTTTACGCTAAATATAAATACTCCGTTACCCTTCTGTGATATTACAATATCAAATATTACGACCAGTGTGTAAGCTTATGACACAGTTTATGTACATGCAGTAGTTCAATTTTAAACTGTTATGTCAATGGTAGTAAATAAAATATTCTCTCATTCCCTTTAAACTCGATCAGGGTGGACAGTGATAGGAATAACTAGGTGCTTTATACGTAGTGTTATATTTTTTCGTAGCTAAGGTACCGAACAAAGACATGTTATTTTTCTATTTACGTATAATACTTATCTTTATTGTTGTCTCCTTGTTTTTTTTTTTTATGACGAACTACACATTGGCCAGAGACGATGGCGTTGACTGCTTCACCGGATTGTGAGGTGGCATAGCTGTTAGGTCGCTTAGCCTGAACCTCTATCGCTGGTAACTCGACACAAGGGTCCCCCCGGTAACCTTGGCTTGGACGGTTACAGTTATCAGTTACCACGCAGAATAGTAAACTTGTACTTAAAGTGGAACGCAAAACTTGTTTAAATCGTTCCTACTTTTTAGATGTTCCTTACAATTGTATTGTTCTAAATAAAAAAAAACAACATAAAAAAGAGGATAAGATCTTAGAAGAATAGAAATAATTAAAGTTCTTGACATTACATTACCAGCATACTTACACTGTGGTTTTTTACGCATATACATATACGACATTCTTAACTGCCAAATAACGCTACGCTTGCGATATTTAATGATACCCGTTGTGACTTCCTGGATACAAGAATAGACTCGTGCAATAAACCACTCACGAGCTTGTGGTCTGCAATTACATTACCTTTAAAAGTATATTTACGAGTAAAACAAAAACCGACTTCAAATCGAATGAAACGTTAAACGACGGTATAGCGTTAGGGCGCGGACGCTCTGTTCAGTGACATACACCCGTGAACAAAAAAAAGGGGTCGGTTGAGAAACTGAATATCTCGGAAGATAAAGACGCTAGCTAACTGAAATAAATTGTGAATGATAGACAATTTAATATCCTTAAAATAAAATAAAATATATTTTATTAATTTATTTATTTTTCATTAAAAAACATAAACTCAAACGAAAATAGCTTACGTAAACTTGGATAATGCAGAATTTTTCAATAAATTTTATTTCTATTTAAATTTTAGTACTTAGTGTCGCCACATGGAGGCTAGGTAACTGTCTATCATGCATAATTTATTTCAGTTAGCGTTTAGTCAGCTAGCGTTTTTATGTTCCGAGATATTCAAACCTTCTTAACCGACCCTTTATTTTTGCTCACAGCTATAGTTCGAAGTTACGGCGCCTATACTCTAGAGTACTTACATCTAGGTATTTCCGCTTAACATCAGGTGGTACCGTAGTAAAGTACTTGCTTATAAAGTATAAACTCGACGATATTCCGACACACCGTCAGCTGTGTCTATTATACAGATGACTGTGACGACGCTACAGGAAGACTGATGACAAAGGCAATGGCCGCATCAAGGAGAGGATAGTGGACTACAACCTAAAAATGGCGATGAGAAGCAGGGACACAGCGGTCGCGGAGAAGCTAATGGCAATGCAGCGGGGCGTCTGCGACGCGTGAACCCAAAACGATCTCTGGCCACCTCCAAATTCAGGCATTATATATATATAAAAAAAGGAAAATAGTAACTGTAGAAGTGGCACTTTTTAACAATCTGCATTTGTTAAAAGTGCCACTAAAGTAAACAATTAAAGTGTATTGAAAAGAGCACGGACACAGGTCTGTGGTTGCAATATAAGAATAAAAAAAGGTATAAACTCGGTCTTCGATTATCATAAACCTACCAATATAGCCTACTGGGTTTCCCAGCTATATCTTGGGAATCCTAGTACCTATGCCCAGAAAACTCGTAAGGGATAATTGAAAGCAAATACTCCTAAACAAAAAGAAATCGAATTCGATTCATAAATGACCACGCCAGGAGCGTAGAACCGTTAAAAAAGTACAAATTAAAAACCTCTCCTTTTTTGAAGTCGGTTAAAAGGGGGCGTGTACTCTGCCCATAACGCATTTTTTCCAAACTAAGCACACGCCCGAAACTTAAAATTCAACTTGAATGTTATTATGTCATTATATAACGATAACACACATTCGACTAAGTGATTAAGTTTTATGTTTTTCTAGATTAACAATGTATTAATTTATTATATGTATTTAGGCGAGTATCATTGTTTTAAGGTATACAAGTAACTAATACATGTGGTAGTATTACAGAGTTTTCTCTAGTGGTTTACTTACCAATTCCTTGTCAAAAATTTTGTATTTAGAATTGCGGCGCAGCTTTAGAGAGCTGGTAAAATTCCATTCGTAACATTGTCAATAATAGATCTCTCTGACGAAAGTCCAAGTGTACTAGGACCTTGCGATAGACTCTGACCTCTTGACCCTAACCCTCAAGAGAAGGTCTCACGTATTTATCACTCACACACGAGGCGTTGTGGCCTAATTAATTTGTTCAAAGCAAATAAAGCAGAAACAATATTTTTAATAGATAGTAGGCAGTGACCGGGAATGTCGTATCTGGAGATATTCACATTTTCACAGCCGCAAAAATTCATTCGTGATATGAAGACGAGACCAATAAGTCACTTAGGACAATTTTCGAGGCATTCCGCTTTCCACCGACGACATATTTCCTCTAATCTTGTGACTTTCTTGCAATATTTGCATGAATTTTTTTTCAAATATGTTTTTATTTAATATGTGGGATATCATTGCTGAAGTTTTCTAGAAAGAATTTTTCTACAGCCTGTGAAATTCAAACTATCTGTTATAAATTTAATACGTTCACAAATTAGCAAGAGAATCAACAATAAGAATTTGGCAAGTTGTGATTCGTATGTTAGTGAAAATTATACAAAATAACTTAAAACAACACAACTTATTGGATTAAAATAATTAGTACACTATTACGAATTAAGTTGTTGCCTAAAATCTAATTATAAATTTAACGTTTTATTATCAAGTAGCAGCGCTTTTACGAACTAAAACCTACATATTTTTCACGCAATTTGTTATTTTAAGACGTATTTATTCAAAAAGTTTAAAGAAATATTTTTGACACTAATGGCTGGAGAACATTTTTGAAAGAAGGAAAAATTATGCCTTGCCCTAATTTTTATTTTATGCAAAATTTTCGCGTTTCAAGCGTTTTTCTTTGCATATGCCCGCGTCAGGAACTGAGGTATATACACCTCCTAATTCGCATATTGTCAATAATATTATTTAATTTCAAGGTTAAGAATCATTGCTTTAGAGCGAAGGTGTGTACAACATTATTACATATGACCAGGTACTTTTTATATGCGCTTAACATAACCAGATAGCAACATAAGACCGTTAACATACCAAATTAAATAATAAATCCATTCGTTACTTTGCGGAAATATTAAATTATTTAATTAGCTATACACACGTACACATAAATTAAATGGTATATATGTATACTATTGGTAGACGGAGTCGTGTATATAACGAATATTGTGTATTATACTTATACTAATGATACGTATTTAAAGACGTGTTAAAAGACGTCGTCAAGGTAAAACGGTTTGCTTTTAAGGTACCATTGTTAACTAACGACGAATAAATAAAGAAATCAGCGTGTATCGTGAATTCTGCTCAGGATTAAAAAGCGATTTAGATGATGTTTTTTTTTAAAGCAGTTGCTTCCCGTGTCCCATTTAGACGTTTGGGACAATTCTCGCAATGGCATGCATTAGAAAACCATATAACTCTTAAATTTGCACTAAACGCCAACATGCTAACGAATTTCCTTGTTTATTTTTTTATTGGGAAGGATGTATCTTCAAAGGTGGTTTGATGATCGGTTAGGTTCTTATTAATTCTATTCCTTAATATTCCTACGATAAATACAAATAGATAGGAGTAAATACAAGGTGAAGCAAACGCGGTGTGGAGCGTCCTAATAATAGGTGGAGCGACGACCTTCGCAGGTCGGCGGGCAGAAGCTGGATGAGAGAGGCCGAGGATCGTGCTCAGTGCCAGCAGTCGACTGATACAGGCTGATGATGATGATAAATACAAAGAGGGCGTCCGCGCGTAATACCGTTTAACGTTTCGATTCAATTTGAGGTCGGTTTTTGTTTCGACTCGTATATATACTTGTGAATACATATACATAAAATAAATATTAATATATACCAATTTATCATTATCACTGTTAGAGTATTCAGATACACGCGATTTAAAGACTTTAGCTGACGTGATTTTTTCAGATCTTAGTTGTTAGTGTTAAGTGATGGATAAGTTTAAAATACGGCTGTCCTCTACATGTTTGCACCGTGTAATGAGATTTTTCGGTCACATTGCACGAAGGGATGAAAACAATCTGGAAAGATTGGTAGTGATGAGAAAGGTCGAAGGTAAAAGACCAAGAGGCCGAAGTCCGAAAAGATGGTCGGACCAGATCTCCGAAGAACTAGGGTCATCCACCAGCGATGCCCTCCACTGGGCCATGGACCAAAATGCCTGGGGGCAAGTGATTAATCGCCAAGAAAGAAGTCACGATCGTCAGCAATGGGGCAGCGATTGAAAAGAGAAGTTTAAAATTGTATAGAAATGCTAATTTTGTTTATATTATAAACTAAACGCTGACATATAATAAACACCAATGTCCGGTTGTAAGCCGGACACATATGTAGTAATTTAAAATGTTGTTACATAATTAAGATTAAACAAATCGTTTATTTATTCCTCATAAATGGATATTGATTGAGATTAGCATATCTTAAGAACATTTGTAACTAGTAGATATGTAAACAGACCAGTTTCGATAAGTTGTCAATAAAATCTATATTGTGATTGTTTATCTTTTGGATACATGCAAAATGTATAGCAATACAGAAAAATAAACAGTTTCGATATGCATATTTCAAATTCTTCATTTCAATCCATATTCAATCTTCGAATCAAATTTATATTGCATTTAAATAATTTAGAAACTTTTTTTTTATGACGAACTACACAGATTGGCCAGAGAAGCTGGCCTTGACAGCTTCACCGGATTGAGAGCTGGCATAGCTCTTAGGTCGCTTAGCCTGAACCTCTAACGCTAGTAACTCGACACAAGGGTCCCCTCAGTGAGGGTTACTAGGTGCATTCAGGACTTGTAAGCATGCACTTAGCGATGCGTTTTTATGATATTATTTTACAGTTAAGGAACCGCGTCGAAAATTAATCTCAAATTTTCGCAGCACGGAAACCACGCCTAATAAATGCTTGGAATTGTAGCGGCGGGTCAGTTTCATTCCATTCGCAAGTCACGAGTAATGCCAGCATTGCCAAACTGCCCACGTTGTTTTGTGTACAAACTGCGCGCCACTCTCTTTACAAACATTAACAAAGGGCTTAATCACTTACTTAGTAACTACGATTTAGTAGTTTATTGTCTTTGGTTTCGCCTTTATATTGCATTATGATCAGCTAGTCCAGTTCTGACAATAGTATGTGCGCGACAAAAATACGCATAACTCAATATCAAGCCAACCGATTTCGATGATTTTTTTTAATGAAAAGAACGTAGTAAACTGAAATACACCATAATTAGGAAATACAAAGTGGTCGTTTGTGCGTAATATCGTTTAACGCAGAGGTTCCCAAGCTGCGTATGAGCTCGCCACTATTCGACACAGACTGATTTTCTTCTTCAACATTGAAAATCTGAATTATTACTACGTCTTGTAAATTATTACAAATACATTTCTGGGTTGAGGCAATTTGAATAAAATTTTATTATTTTGAAACATTTTTGCTTATATTACTTATTAATAAATTATGAATATAAGAAAATAAACGATGAGAAAATGAGAAGTCATGGAAGGAGTTGGTCGTTTAAAAATAGGTGATGCCCGCCACTCGACCGATATTTTAGAATGTACTCTAGAGTACAAAAAGATTGGCAACCCCTGGTTTAACGTATGATTCGATTTGAAGTCGGTTTTTGTTTTAACTGGTAAATAATAATAATAATTTTTATTTCAAACCAAAAATTCATGTACAAACTAGTTCGATAATAGCCGCAATAGTAAAAACTGTCGCAGCTATTAACGCCCATCTCCAAAAAAATTAAATAAAAATTCAGTAAAATTAAGGAACATATATGTAATTCAGTTTAATCGAGTGTGTATGCGTGAGTGTGTTTGTGTGTAAAAGGTTGCGTGTGTTAAAGAGTGCTTGTATGTGTAGGCATGAGTATGTTTATTGCGCTTTTAAAAGATCTTCTGTAAATTCATACGTGACGGTTTGGAGCCATTCTATGTGTGTCTTACATTCTTTTAGTGATAACTGGTATATATGTAATAGTTTATTTATTGTACAAAAAGGCACTTAGCACGTAAAATTGATGTAGATCTTTACAAATCTACAAAGCGTCCATTCGCGACCGTCGGAGGTTGCGAATAATCTTTGCGCGATACAAGTATTTTATGGGAAAACCCCACCCCCTCGATAGGCGCCTCTCCCAGCGCCAACGCTTACCCGAAGTGGCATATAAGTTAGTTTAGCTTAGATTGTCCCAATAGATTTTGTTAGTAAAATAGCTACCGACCGAGTCGTAGTTTGGCCCTCTCGGACGCCGTCGGATCGGACTGCTAACGCGTAAAAATAGTAACCGTCCAAGTCGAGGTTACCCCTCACCGGGGGGATCTTCGTATTGAGTTGCTAACTAATAGAGGTTCAGGCTAAGCGACCCAAGAGCTACACCACCTCTCAATCCGGTGAAGCAGTCAAGGCCAGTTTCTCTGACCAATCTGTGGAGTTCGTCAAAAAAAAAATCTTTACTGTGCTTTTAAAAGATCTTCTGTAAATTCATACGTGAGGGTTTGGAGCCATTCAATAATATGTGTCTTACATTATTGTATGTAATATATTCGGTATGTATGTAATAGTTTATTTACTTTATTGTACAAAAAGGCATTTAAGACGTAAAATTGATGTCTAGCGAAATCATTTCTGTGGGCCACAATGGTAAAAATATACTTGGTTTTTAAAGCAATATATTTTGTTGTTCATAAAGGCCGCAGGACGCAGCTGGATGTAAGCCGTATATAACCGTTTCTTTTGGAAATTGTCGGTGGCGATCTATGTCTAGCAGTAAATGTTATATGACCGAAATTATGATGACGATGCTTATTTAGATGTAACATCGCATTGATTCAACTGTAATGATGTTATAACGTCATTTGGACCTACCTTATTTGAATAGACTTAGATAATTGGTCTATTACAAAATTTTCTCAATAAATCCTTTTGCACAGTGTAACGGTACTCGCATATTAATTAAAAAACTTAATTAACTCTGTTAAGTGTAGTTTTTACAAAGCTAACCTTGTATACTTTAGCCGCATTTACAGTTGAAGAGAATTTTTTTTCAAATATATGACGTATTGTATTGTTCTTATTTTGACGTGTTTTATATATTAGACGTCTTTTGAAAACCAGAGATTCCATTCATTCTAATATAAAAGTTAAAATGAACTTTCATCGATCGATTTTGTTAGTTTTAGTTGTACTAGTTCATTGTTGGGTGACCATTGGCAAGCCAATTGTATATAGCTTCTTAGCATTTTGACGCAATTGGTAGTCTCGTATTTTTTGTAAGTTCATTGGCGCACTTTTTCACTAATTTGTTAAGATTTTGATAGTTCCTTATATTGTTGGCATTGGCCTAATTACCCCATTGTACAATGGAAGCTTTTTTTACTTTTTTGAACGCCAAAGTGGCTTAGTTGTGTCCCCAAAACTACATAAATAAAAGATTTACAACGAATCTGTGTACACTATTCTAAACAAAGATTCATATTACTTAATACGGTTTAATTTATTTCGTAGTAATCACTATATCAGTCGTTTATTTAGCAATAGATAGAAAGAAAAAGACATATAATATTTGCAAGTTCCTCCTTAATATAGTTTTCTTTCGAGAAAATATAAAATAAAACAAAAGACAGATGAAAATGTATGTTGTTATATTTATGTACATTTTAAAAATACAATTCCAAGGATATAGCAGAGCGTGAGCAATTCCTTATACAGGTTACATAGGACATTGTATTAATGTGTTTATTCAAGGCAACAAAACCGGACATGAATAAACTACGAATAGGCCTGCCTGGAAAACGAGGCTAAGTATGCCACTGTTTGGCTATCGCTACGAGATAAGAAACACATATCCGTACTGACTTTGTCGTGTCGTAAATAATGCATTAATCATTACACTGTCGTGATTACGTTGATGACCCTTAGCCTTTGGCTTGGATATATGTAAATAGTCACAGACTGATTTTCTTCTTCAACATTGAAAATCTGAATTGTTACTACGTCTTGTAAATTATTACAAATACATTTCTCTGGGTTAAGGCAATTTTATTATTTTGAACCATTTTTGCTTATATTATTTATTAATAAATTATGAATATAAGAAAATAAACGATGAGAAAATGAGAAGTTATGGAAGGAGTTGGTCTTTTAAAAATAGGTGGTGCCCGCCACTCGACCGATATTTTAGAATGTATTCTAGAGTACAAAAAGATTGGCAACCCCTGGTTTAACGTATGATTCGATTTGAAGTCGGTTTTTGTTTTAACTGGTAAATAATAATAATAATTTTTATTTCAAACCAAAAATTCAAGTACAAACTAGTTCGATAATAGCCGCAGTAGTAAAAACTGTGTCGCAGCTATTAACGCCCATCTCCAAAAAATTTAATACAAATTTAGTAAAATTAAAAACATATATGTAATTCAGTTTAATCGAGTGTGTATGTGTGAGTGTGTTTGTGTGTAAAAGGTTGCGTATGTTGAAGAGTGCTTGTATGTGTAGGGATGAGTATGAAGTAGGGAGTGGGTCACTCTGACATCTTTATTTTGCTTTTAAAAGATCTTCTGTAAATTCATACGTGACGGTTTGGACCGGACGGACGGGTATATATGTAACAGTTTATTTATTGTACAAAAAGGCACTTAGCACGTAAAATTGATGTAGATCTTTACAAATCTACAAAGCGTCCATTCGCGACCGTCGGAGGTTGCGAATAATCTTTGCGCGATACAAGTATTTTATGGGAAAACCCCACCCCCTCGATAGGCGCCTCTCCCAGCGCCAACGCTTACCCGAAGTGGCATATAAGTTAGTTTAGCTTAGATTGTCCCAATAGATTTTGTTAGTAAAATAGCTACCGACCGAGTCGTAGTTTGGCCCTCTCGGACGCCGTCGGATCGGACTGCTAACGCGTAAAAATAGTAACCGTCCGTCGAGGTTACCCTCACCGGGGATCTTCGTATTGAGTTGCTAACTAATAGAGGTTCAGGCTAAGCGACCCAAGAGCTACACCACCTCTCAATCCGGTGAAGCAGTCAAGGCCAGTTTCTCTGACCAATCTGTGGAGTTCGTCAAAAAAAAAATCTTTACTGTGCTTTTAAAAGATCTTCTGTAAATTCATACGTGAGGGTTTGGAGCCATTCAATAATATGTGTCTTACATTATTGTATGTAATATATTCGGTATGTATGTAATAGTTTATTTACTTTATTGTACAAAAAGGCATTTAAGACGTAAAATTGATGTCTAGCGAAATCATTTCTGTGGGCCACAATGGTAAAAATATACTTGGTTTTTAAAGCAATATATTTTGTTGTTCATAAAGGCCGCAGGACGCAGCTGGATGTAAGCCGTATATAACCGTTTCTTTTGGAAATTGTCGGTGGCGATCTATGTCTAGCAGTAAATGTTATATGACCGAAATTATGATGACGATGCTTATTTAGATGTAACATCGCATTGATTCAACTGTAATGATGTTATAACGTCATTTGGACCTACCTTATTTGAATAGACTTAGATAATTGGTCTATTACAAAATTTTCTCAATAAATCCTTTGCACAGTGTAACGGTACTCGCATATTAATTAAAAAACTTAATTAACTCTGTTAAGTGTAGTTTTTACAAAGCTAACCTTGTATACTTTAGCCGCATTTACAGTTGAAGAGAATTTTTTTTCAAATATATGACGTATTGTATTGTTCTTATTTTGACGTGTTTTATATATTAGACGTCTTTTGAAAAACTAGAGATTCCATTCATTCTAATATAAAAGTTAAAATGAACTTTCATCGATCGAATTTTGTTAGTTTTGGTTGTACTAGTCATTGTTGGGTGACCATTGGCAAGCCAATTGTATATAGCTTCTTAGCATTTTGACGCAATTGGTAGTCTCGTATTTTTTGTAAGTTCATTGGCGCACTTTTTCACTAATTTGTTAAGATTTTGATAGTTCCTTATATTGTTGGCATTGGCCTAATTACCCCATTGTACAATGGAAGCTTTTTTTACTTTTTTGAACGCCAAAGTGGCTTAGTTGTGTCCCCAAAACTACATAAATAAAAGATTTACAACGAATCTGTGTACACTATTCTAAACAAAGATTCATATTACTTAATACGGTTTAATTTATTTCGTAGTAATCACTATATCAGTCGTTTATTTAGCAATAGATAGAAAGAAAAAGACATATAATATTTGCAAGTTCCTCCCTTAATATAGTTTTCTTTCGAGAAAATATAAAATAAAAACAAAAGACAGATGAAAAATGTATGTTGTTATATTTATGTACATTTTAAAAAATACAATTCCAAGGATATAGCAGAGCGTGAGCAATTCCTTATACAGGTTACATAGGACATTGTATTAATGTGTTTATTCAAGGCAACAAAACCGGACATGACTAAACTACGAATAGGCCTGCCTGGAAAACGAGGCTAAGTATGCCACTGTTTGGCTATCGCTACGAGATAAGAAACACATATCCGTACTGACTTTGTCGTGTCGTAAATAATGCATTAATCATTACACTGTCGTGATTACGTTGATGACCCTTAGCCTTTGGCTTGGATATATGTAAATAGTCACAACACTCAAGTGGATGTTGGTCTGTCTGCATGGATTGTTCTGAACTTCTTAATAAGTTGCATTTCAATCCCTTCTCGAAGTTTACGATTCAATTGTTTGTTATCTACTCCGCCTAGTAACGAAAATTATAGCTCTAGAGTATCCCTTAAATTATCCGTGAATTAGCAACCGGCCGAGTCGTGGTTCATTCCTCTCGGGCGCCCTCGGATCAGACTCCTAACGCGTAAAAATAGTAACCGTCCGTCGAGGTTACCCCTCACCGGGGACCCTTGTATCGAGTTGCTACCTAATAGAGGTTCAGGTTGAGCGACCCAAGAGCTTACGCCACCTCTCAATCTGGTGAAAGATTTTATGCTGATTTCCTACACAATTCTTTTACCATTAACGCAATAAGGCGCTATAATGCTCTGCCACCAAATGTACTTACAGCTGAAACTAAAGCCACATTCAAACGCTTGCCAACGCTTCCCAATGTGGCATATAAGTTAGTTTAGCTTAGATTGTCCCAATAGATTTTGTTAGTAAAATAGCTACCGACCGAGTCGTAGTTCGGCCCTCTCGGGCGCCCTCGGATCAGACTCCTAACGCGTAAAAATAGTAACCGTCCAAGTCGAGGTTACCCCTCACCGGGGACCCTTGTATCGAGTTGCTACCTAATAGAGGTTCAGGTTGAGCGACCCAAGAGCTTACGCCACCTCTCAATCCGGTGAAGCAGTCATGGCCAATCTGTGCAGTTCGTCAAAAAAAAATCTTTTTTTGTGCTTTTAAAAGATCTTTTGTAAATTCATACGTGAGGGTTTGGAGCCATTCAATAATATGTGTACATTATTTTATAATAAATATGTAATAAATACGGTATATATGTAATAGTTTATTTACTTTATTGTACAAAAATGCACTTGTTCATAAAGGCCGCAGAACGAAGCTGGATGTAAGCCGTATATGACCGTTTCTTTTGGAAGTTGTCGGTGGAGTCTAGTAGTGAATGTTATATGGCCGAAATTATGATGACGATGCGTATTTAGATGTAACATCGCATTGATTAAACTGTAATAATGTTATAACGTCATTTGGACCTACCTTATTTGAATAGACTTAGATAATTGGTCTATTACAAAATTTTCTTAATAAATCTTTTTGCACACTGTTACGGTAACCCGTACTATACGGGTTACCGTTACAGTGTGTTAATTAAAAAACTTAATTAACTATGTTAAGTGTAGTTTTTACAAAGCTATCCTTGTATACTTTAGCCGCATTTACAGTTGAAGAGAATTTTTTTTCAAATATATGACGTATTGTATTGTTCTTATTTTGACGTGTTTTATATATTAGACGTCTTTTGAAAAACCAGAGATTCCATTCATTCTGATATAAAAGTTAAAATGAACTTTCATCGATCGATTTTTGTTAGTTTTAGTTGTACTAGTTCATTGTTGGGTGACCATAGGTACCATTGGCAAGCCAATTGTATATAGCTTCTTAGCATTTTGACGCAATTGGTAGTCTTGTATTTTTTGTTAGTTCATTGGTGCTCTTTTTCACTAATTTGTTAAGATTTTGATAGTTCCTTAAATTATTGGCATTGGCCTAATTACCCCATTGTACAACGGAAGCTTTTTTTACTTATTTGAACGCCAAAGTGGCTTAGTTGTGTCCCGAAAACTACATAAACAAAGATCATGTTACTTAATACGGTTTAATTTATTTCGTAGTAATCACTATATCAGTCGTTTATTTAGCAATAGATAGAAAGAAAAAGGCATATAATATTTGCGAGTTCCTCCCTTAATATAGTTTTCTTTCGAGAAAATATAAAATAAAAACAAAAGACAAATGAAAAATGTATGTTGTTATTTTTATGTACATTTTTAAAATTACAATTTCAAGGATATAGCAGAGCGTATAGTGTGAGCAATTCCTTATACAGGTTACATAGGACATTGTATTAATGTGTTTATTCAAGGCAACAAAACCGGACATGAATAAACTACGAATAGGCCTGCCTGGAAAACGAGGCTAAGTATGCCACTGTTTGGCTATCGCTACGAGATAAGAAACACATCCGTACTGACTTTGTCGTGTCGTAAATAATGCATTAATCATTACACTGTCGTGATTACGTTGATGACCCTTAGCCTTTGGCTTGGATATATGTAAATAGTCACAACACTCAAGTGGATGTTGGTCTGTCTGCATGGATTGTTCTGAACTTCTTAATAAGTTGCATTTCAATCCCTTCTCGAAGTTTACGATTCAATTGTGATATACTCCGCCTAGTAACGAAAATTATAGCTCTAGAGTATCCCTTAAATTACCCGTGAATTAGCAACCGGCCGAGTCGTGGTTCGGCCCTCACGGGCGCTCTCGTATCGGAATGCTAACGCGTAACAGTAACCGTCTAAGCCGAGGTTACCACTCACCGAGGTGACCCTTCTGTCTAGTTACTAGAAACAGAGGTTCAGGCTAAGCAACTTAAAAGCTATGCCACCTCTCAATCTGGTGAAAGATTTTATGCTGATTTCCTACACAATTCTTTTACCATTAACGCAATAAGGCGCTATAATGCTCTGCCACCAAATGTACTTACAGCTGAAACTAAAGCCACATTCAAACGCTTGCCAACGCTTCCCGAAGTGGCACTCAAAGTTAGTTTAGCTTTTGAATGTCCCTTGGATTATCCGTGAAATAGCAACCGACCGAGTCGTGGTTCGGCCCTCTCGGGCACCCTCGGATCGGAATGCTTACGCGTAACATAGTAATCGTCCAAGCCGAGGTTACCCCTCACCTGGGGGACCCTTGTGTCGAGTTACTAGCGATACAGGTTCAGGCTAAGCGATCTAAGAGCTATGCCATCTCTCAATCCGGTGAAGCACTCAAGCTGCTCTGGCCAGTCTGTGCAGTTCGAAATAAAAAAAAATAAAAAAATCCATTTCTCTGTGACCGTGGTATTTAGTAATTTGGTATTGTTTTCGTACTTAGATTTTTTTTTACAGTATTATAGTTTCAAATCAATCTGGAATAGATACTATCTTAGGAGCTCGATATGGACTGATCATCTATTCGTGGTATTGTTTGGTTCGTGGTGACCAAAACCCTTGAGGCAGAATACTGCCAAAATCTAATGCCTTTATCGTACCACTACCGGTATATTTATTCTTATTATAGAAGTTATATCTATATTAGAGTTAAATCTTTGATAAAAACGTCTTAAGTTATAAAAAGTATAATAAAACAGGTATAACAGCTTATAAATTTCATTATTAAAACAAAGCAGCTCATTATTACTGTAAGAGGGTTTATTAATATTAATTAAAAATATAATAGGCCGTTAGAGTGCGATAATTATTTATTACCTCATTAGACGTACATTTTTTGATGTTATTTTTTTAATGATTCAATAACGACCCAGTTTGTTTTTAAACGGTTAAATTACAGCTTCTGTTATTATATTTATGATATGTAGTATCTATTATTATATGGAATGTGCCTTTTATATTTATTAATACTGTTCCTTTAAATACCGACGTGTTATCATAATTAAATGAACAAAATAATCGTTTAAAATTGTTTCTTACCTTGTGAAGTGTACAAGGCACTTTAATTTTATGCACAAGTATATTTACGAGTACAAACAAAAGGTAAATTCTCATTAAATCAGTGACGGATTAAAAATTAAACGCTGGCTTTTATTTCTACATCATTTAGCCGTGAGCAAAAATAAAGGGTCGGTTAAGAAAGTTTGAATATCTACGAAGATAAAGACGCTAGCTAACTGAAATAAATTGTGCATAATAGACAATTATATGTGTATATATAGCCATGAGCAAAAATAAAGGGTCTGTTAAGAAAGTTTGAATATCTCGGAAGATAAAGATGCTAGCTAACTGAAATAAATTGTGCATGATAGACAATTATATGTATATATATAGCCGTGAGCAAAAATAAAGGGTCGGTTAAGAAAGTTTGAATATCTCGGAAGATAAAGATGCTAGCTAACTGAAATAAATTGTGCATGATAGACAACTATATGTGTATATATAGCCATGAGCAAAAATAAAGGGTCTGTTAAGAAAGTTTGAATATCTCGGAAGATAAAGATGCTAGCTAACTGAAATAAATTGTGCATGATAGACAATTATATGTATATATATAGCCGTGCGCAAAAATAAAGGGTCGGTTAAGAAAGTTCGAATATCTCGGAAGATAAAGACGCTAGCTAAATGAAATAAATTGTGCATGATAGAAAATTATATGTATATATATAGCCGTGAGCAAAAATAAAGGGTCGGTTAAGAAAGTTTGAATATCTCGGAAGATAAAGATGCTAGGTAACTGAAATAAATTGTGCATGATAGACAATTATATGTGTATATATAGCCATGAGCAAAAATAAAGGGTCTGTTAAGAAAGTTTGAATATCTCGGAAGATAAAGATGCTAGCTAACTGGAAATAAATTGTGCATGTTAGACAATTATATGTGTATATATAGCCGTGAGCAAAAATAAAGGTCAGTTAAGAAAGTTTGAATATCTCGGAAGATAAAGATGCTAGCTAACTGAAATAAATTGTGCATGATAGACAATTATATGTATATATATATAGCCGTGAGCAAAAAATAAAGGTCAGTTAAGAAAGTTTGAATATCTCGGAAGATAAAGATGCTAGCTAACTGAAATAAATTGTGCATGATAGACAATTATATATCCCTATAATAAAATAAAATATTTTTATTAATTTTAAATCAAATTTATTTGAATTATCGTAGGAAAATTACGAAATAGAATTCGTCCTAGAACGTAACCAAACTCTCATCAAACTACTGTTATAATTCTAGGTTTTGTGGAATGAAAAAGTCAAATAACTAGTACACTCTATTTAGACTCGCTTTATTTAGATAGCGTAACGTTTTACAAGGAATTATTTAAACAAATACTATGACAACTGCTCGTCGTCACAATCTTTATACAAAATTAATTAGAAGTCAGATTACAAACTACTTAAGTTAAATTATTGCTTACAATGCCAAGTTTATGTGATGTTCAACTAAATTATTAATTATGAATTAAAAGATACAATAAGGTTCAGGTAAATCACTAAGATATCATTGGAAATAGTTATTATGCATAACAATCGCTGCCATGTGTTGCCAGCTAACACTACCTTTGAAGTACTTTCAAATAAAAAATTAATCATCGAAATCGATTGGCGTGATATTTATTTTTTATGACGGACTACACAGATTGCTAGTAAGTCGACACAAGGCTGACTGACCGCGCCCGACGTTGCTTAACTTCGGTGATCAGACGAGAACCGGTGTATTCAACGTGGTATGGACGTCGGAAACGTGATATTGAGTTATTCGCCCATTAGTCGCGCACATACTTAATGCAAATTTAAGACTTATATGGTTTTCTCATGGACGCCATTGTAAGCATGGCACACAGGACCACATGGATGCACCAGCTTTCGAATAAAAAAAGAATCATCAACAAACATAAAAAAATATACAGACAAATTGAGAACGTTGAGGACGTTCTTTTTTGAAGTCGGTTGATAAAATATGTATGCTACCTTTCTTTTTGAAGGCGGTTCAAAATCCAGTCATCCTCTTCGTTCAGCATATTTAAAACGTATCGCCAGTGGCAAACGTCATGGTGAGAAATGACGTTATCACAAGTCGTTTAACTGTCTGATAATTAATGCTGGTTTGTATCACGTTACAGTGTGATGCGACTGCGCTGTACATCCAGTTTGAATCATCGCATGACACCATGCAATATGTAAACATACTCAGCCAATTAACAGAACTTAGTGGGCCCGTTGGGTCACATGGGATCGTTGAAAAATTAGACGTAGTTAGCCCTAAGAGCTTTAAATACTGTGGACTGAACTTCCATGTCACATTGCCAATTAAATAAAACAAATCTATTAACTATTTTTGGCGAGGCCTTAGGTGTATTTAAAAACGTGTTATATTAATATGTATAGTAAAATATAACAACCGTCTGTGTACTTATGTACGAGCGTAAAAAGTAATTCTACTTAAACGTAATATAGGTTGTCAAATATCTCCCTTCCGCCTTTTGTGTCATGCGGCACCCAAACATCAAGCTTTTTTTTGTATCCAGCCTTCTGCAGATGGTTTAAAATGGTTTGGTGACTAACTCCCATCTCCTGGGCGATGTCACGAGATGCCACATGCCGGTCTAACTCGACGTAGTCCATGATTTGATCGGTATTTGTCGTCACAGGTCTTCCGCCGGCTGGCTTATCCATGGTGTCGTTTTCACCGGCTCGGAATCGTCGAAACCATTCCTCCGTGGTTCGAAGTGATAGAGTACCATCCCCCAAAACACCATTAATCTCACGGAACGTTTCTCTAGCGGATTTGCCTTTAACGAAGGAAAACTTTAAAATAGCGCGAATTTCGGCGTTAGTGAACTCCATGTTTACACGTCTATAACTGTTGAACGCAATATCCATACTAATTATGCATAGCGTCGTTTTGTAGGTTATGTCAAGACCTTTCAAATTATGTATAGTATTGCTAGATACGAGCTCTGTAGCGCTTTGTACATAGCCGCGAAATTCAAAAGACAAAAAGGCGGAAGGGAGATATTTGACAACCTATTATTTTTTTTACATAAAACTTGATATACATAATTTACAATGAAATATAGATATGGTTCAAAATGACATAAATATACAAAACACATGTATCAAAACTTGGGTTATAAAACAATAGAATGTCATCATAATAAATAGAAGCTGTAGATAGATATTGATGACAGTTCAAAAAGAGGAGTGCTCCCATCGTCACCAAACCTTACAGGATTACTCACTAGGTCAATCTGAAGATTCCCTGAAAGTTTCATTGAAATCGGTCCAGCCGTTTCGGAGCCTATATGGAACAAACCTACACACTTTCTCTATTATATATAGATAATTAAGGAAACCCACGTGTTACTTTTGCGGGCGCAGCTTCGACACACACACTAATAATACGGTCATAAGTATATATACTCTAAAAAATAAGCTCTATCGTCCTTTTAACTAAAGCGGAGAAGACAGAGTTACCAATTGAACGCCGAAAATCAACATCCGTCACATTTGCAATTTAAGATTTCTAGCGATCCAGATTAAAGTCATAACGGGATTTTTTATTGCTATATATAGAAGACATTTAAAAAGCCAAACTTGGGATTACAAGTTTGGCTTTTCAAATTGATACTCAATATAAACTTTAAGTATCAAAGTTTCTACACCCAGTTACTGTTTTTTTATACTTTCAAAGCAAATGCTTAACCACGATCCCACCTGATGCTAAGTTGAAATTATCAGTCCTAAAAGGTACGCGTAAATAGTCTTTTACTAATCTAGTGCGAGCTTAGAATATTTTTTTATGACGATTGATTGATTGGCCAGAGAAGCTGGCCTTGACTGCTTCACCGGATTGAGCCTAGCCTGAACCTCTATCGGAAGTAATTCGATACCGAGCCGAGATAAGAGCCCCCCCGGGGTAACCTCTGCTTGGACGGTGCACAGCTTATAAGATGTCTATTCAAGTACCAGGTTCGAGAACAATATAAGAAGTAATCGATTTATGAGCCAACGGCAGTTCCGTCGAATACAGAATGTAATATATATCTATTATGTATGTGAGAATATGATAAAAAGAAACATCTCGAAGAGTTATTGACCAGGAACATGTTGCATAAACAATGCAATTTACATTCTGTTATGATTTCCTAGTGTTACGATACCTTATCTAAATAGGTACTATACTCAAACTCAATTACTTTCTATGCATGTTTCAATGACATTGTAATCGCATTAGTAGCATTAAACAATGGCACTATGATTAGAACGTTTATTTGCGCGATAAGATACGAAAACTAAATGTGTAGCATAAAAAAGCAATGAAACCATACTGGTATATAGGCTAGGGTTGTAATCTGTGAACTTTTCACATCCTACGTATGGCTTTTTTTTAAATAAATTTTATTATTCCGGTGCTTAAAGTGGGTCTTCCTAAATTCCGATTAACTATCTATGAAATTTGGCTCTGTCGTAAAAAACTTTGTACATTCCTGGAAGCGTAGTAACAAATGTTCTGATGGATATTATAAAAGACAAAATAGTCTAGCAAGAGGAAGATCTAAAAGATACTAAGAAGAGTGTGAGTGAAAGTGAATCTCCTATCAAATGTTTTACTAAGCGAAATTACAATGATTACAAATCTTTACCTGCATTTAATTATATATATATATATATATATATATATATATAATTATATAATACTTTGTCAGTCCATTTAGCTATTTATTTTTGCAGGGTATGCTCGAATGGCATTTGGAAGTACATAATACTTTATTTTTAAAACACAGACATCTTGCTGTAGCACAGTTTTTGTGTGTGTGTGGAGTCATCTACAAGGTTCACGGGAACCTCGCAGGTACGGGCCTCGGGGTGTTACCCCATTACCCGGGTTATCAGCGCTGGGGGCGACTGCTCCCCTGGTCTTGGGTACCGTTTAGAACGGATTTTTTAGGAATAACTATTTTTGCGTCGAGGCTAATCCCTCAAGCGTCAGCCGCGACGAATCTATCTTCTACGCCCTCCCGACCTCTCGGTCTCGATTGAGACGGAGGTCGAGAGGGGGGCCTATGAGTTCAAAAGCTCCCTAGAATAGGGGAATTTGAACCTACGAGCACAGTTTTTCTTGCAAAGGCACTTCTTAAGTCCCTGACCAGATCCAGTAGTACCAATCTGATAGAGTTCATCATTTAAAGTATTCAATTAATTATTTAAAATTATAATATAAAGATTTACTTTTATACTTTTTTACTGTGACACATTTCCTATGATTTGTATACAATTCCTTGATTTCATACATTTCCGGTAACATATATATATATATAAGTCTGGCGTTGTTTTAACTGTAGTGGGGTAGACGGACAGTCCCATATGTGCAAGGAAGGGAGTCCGTTGATACGACTCAAACAGATGTTCAGTGAAGCAAGTGATTTTTAACTTAAAAAACTGGCAATTCATGGCAAGGTACAAGTCGAGTGGGATTCGAACTCGAGACCATCAGATCTTAAGGCGAATAACTTTGCCACTGGGCTATAATAAATATTTATTGTATAATTGGTAAAATGACTAATAAGATATTTATGCGTGTTACCCCCAGTTGGCGGACAAGCTGCCTGCCAAGCTCTCGGAGCTCGAAATACGGCCCCGGGCGATGGCAAAGCCTGCCTACACCCTTTGCAGACTCAGCCCGGATGATAAGGATGCAGTTATTGACTTCCTCAGAAGGTAAAGTAACAGCCTATCCATGTCCCATGATGGGTACATAACTGTAAAGAGAATATAATTTCGTACTCGTCGACGTCCGCCACGTCCGTTACGTACTATAGAAAATATTCTAAGACATGCAGGTTTCCTCATTATGTTTTTCTTTACCATAGGGCATGTGGTAAGTTAGTACTTACAATTAGAAAATTTCATGATGCTGGGCAACCGACCAGACGCTAAGGTGCCACGGATTTACTTTACAATTCCTTAATAAATTATATTATATTAATATAATGATAAGCTATAACTGTAAAGTAAATCTTATTCCACGCTAAAGATCCAGACTATTAGACTAAAAATTTAACCGGCTTTTTTTTCAAAAATATTACTAACAATCTTGTTAACCATTCCAACTAAGCTTAAGCTTGTGCTAGTACATGGTTCACGGCAATAGTCGAATGGTGGATTCGAACTCACGACCTTACGATTCGCAGGCCGTACCCTAAACCATTAGGCTATTGACGCTTTAATTTTGAAAAAATTAAGTCTGGTCGAAGTATTCGTCGCCTATATTTCATTTCACAGTTAATTTCTTTAAACGGTCCTCGCTAAAAGAAAACAAATGCTATTTTTTGTTCGAATTGTTTTGAAGGAAAAACACGTTTCAGTAGAATGAACAATTTGTCGCTCAATCTGCTCATTACTTCATTCATTTTCGTCTCACTATTGTCTCATTAGTCACTGAAGGTCAGTGGCTCCGTGAATTTGGTTTTGTATAGAGCGAGTCTAAGCTGCCGTCACACTGTCTCAATTTCAGTCCATTTTCGAATATTGTGCAACGGAAATTTTACTGTTTATCCTCTCACATTTGCTGGATATAAATAAATACAATTTCAATGTGTCTGCAATTTTTTTTTAATTTATAATTAACTTCGTACCCAGCCCGCTTTACCGGGATAGATTTTGCTTTATTTCATTTAAACAATAAACTTACATCATTAAATATTAGCTCTCAAAATATATTAAATTATTAATTTCTCTCCGTATTCAGTCTCTTATATTGTCTTCTCGAGCGGGTGAAGACCTACCACTTATGTACATATCGGGCTCAAGTTAATATCAGAAATAAAAGTGCGACGTATGGCTCATTTGACAGTTGAAAAAGAGGAGTGCCCCAATCGTCACCAAACTTTACATGATTACTCGCCAGATCAATCTGAAGATTACCTGAAAGTTTCATTGTAATCGGTCCAGCCGTTTCGGAGCCTATATGAAATATACCCACACACTTTCTCTTTTATATATATAGATTAAATAAAATTTCTCTTCTAATAGATTCTTCTTCCGCGACGAGCCCTTGAACCAAACAATTAATCTTCTGGAGACACCGGAGTCCAGATGTATGGAATTGGAAGACTATGCGGCGAGCACCTTGCACGATGGCGTATCAGTGGCTGCTGTCGACGACAACGGAGAATTTGTGGGCGTCGTGATTAACGGGACCGTCAGGAGAGAGGTAAGGAAGTTCTTACACAACCGACTTCTAAACAGGAGGTACTTCATCAGTTTTTTTAATATTCGTGCAATTATAAAGATATCAGTTGCGATTTTGAAGTATTTTTTGTTATGGTTACAATTAGATTCCATTATTTTATTAGCGTAGATTGGTTTCGAAGACTGACTTTAAATCAAATCAAACGTGATTCATCAAACATTAAAAGTTACTACGAGTGGACGCTTTGCTTACGCTTTTTTGCCTAACATAAGTTCTGGCCGCTATATTCTTTTTCGTCTTCTACATTCCTGGAATAAAAGAACTACAGTCTGAAATTCGAATCTTTTTCTTTTTTTACTGATTAAAAGACATTCAAATTGATTCTTTTTCTTCGCGCTCTTCATTGCATTTATCTTAAAATGCACCGATGTCTCTCCGCTCTGTCCTCGGCTTGTCATTCATCTCGTCAATCTCGATTCCCTGTATTGTTTGGGCTTGGTCCGACCGATAGGTCGGTGATCGTCCCCGTGTTCTTTTACCCTCAATTTTCCCTACTACAAACAGTTTGTCCAGATTATTTGGAGCGGGTAATGTGCATTCGAATAACATATTCACATACCTATATAACCTCCTACTCTTAAAGTCAGCAAAGAGAATGACTGTAGCCCATTCACGCTACGTATGCTTGTTTGGTCAACATATGTAGGCTGTCCTGTTTATGTAGCCGTGAGCGTAAAGGGTCGGTAAAGAAAGCTTGAATATGTCGGAAGATAAAGACGCAATTTATATGCACAATTTATTTCAATTACTAGCTAACTGAAATAAATGGTTGATAGACAATTAAATATCCTTAAAATAAAATAAAATATTTTTATTACGTTATTTATAGAACATAAACTTAAACGAAAAAGGATATCTTACGTAAACTTGGATTATACAGTATTTTTCATAATTTTTTAATTTAAGTTTTAGTACTTAGTGTAGCCACATGGACATAATAATATCATCAATAAATAAATTTACGAGTGTAGTTCCAAATACTCTTCCTTGAGTCATAGTTGTAGCTCAGTGTCCGGACAGTCCTCAAATTGTACAGTATCTTAGTAACCCAACTTCTTCGGTGTCGGTACCAATGAATTTGTTTGTTACAATCTTAAGTGCTGATTTGCGACGCCTTCAGCGGTAAATAAAAGCATCGTGAGGAAACCTGAATATGTTAGAAAAAAATTCTAAGACATGCGAAGTCCGAGAAACCACACTATGGCCGTATGCTCTCTTTACAGAGAAGGCTTGTGCCCAACAGTGGGACATATATATAGGCTGTTTGTTTTATATCTTTGACATGATTTGAGGAAATTTATTATAAACTAGGGTACCTAGACCGGCCTAGATTTTGCTTTATTTTATATAAACAATAAAATATATTAAATTATTCATTTCTCTCCGTATTCAGTCGCTTATATTCTCTTCTCGAGCGGGTGAAGACCTACACCTATGTACATATCAGATACAATATCATTCTTATTATTTATTTAAAAACATATCGGGCTCAAGTTAATATCAGAAATAAAAGTACGACGTATGTCTTGTTTGACAGTTCAACAACAGCTCTCTTTACTGAGACTATAATCTCTCCACAGAGAAGGCCTGTGCCCAACAGTGGGACATATATATAGACTGTTCGTAATATATCTTTATGAGCTGTAAGACTAATTGAGTATTCCGCTCCCGTCACGTGCAATGGCGAAAGGAAACCTGCCGTGAAACTGAATGAACACGTGCAGTTGCCCAGCTGAATGGACACGTTATTGATATGGCGCGTCATGTACATACAATATCAGAATTTTGTAGCACGTACCATCCACACAAGGCGCGTGCGTTATACTGTGCCTATACAATATATAATCTACATATATATGAATAAATAGGGAGACGTTTTATTGCAAAAATGCAGAAGGGGTATACATGATATATCCCCTCTGTAGTTGTGTTCTTATGTATATATTATATGTCTAAAAAGTCATTAACCTTTCTTCTAGATTTCTTTTTGATTAGTTAATTTTAATTTAAAATTTAATTTAATTTTACTTGTGTTTCTCTTAGTTATAATTTAATATAGTCACTCGCCATTTACACATTGCATGCAGTTTTCACCTATAACTTTTTTTTTTCGCGAGGAGGTAAAACCACTTATGGACCCTGGGCAGCCCGTACTGCCAAGGAATGTCCGAGTCTCACGAACAAAAACCCTCCTCCTCCATCACATCAATGTTCCCACCTTGCGGCCTACCATTAATGTTTTTTTTATCCTAAGTAGTTTAGTTTTCACATATAACTGCGATCGCCCTTTTAGCCTTTTTAACCTAACAACTTTTCGACTGTTTTTTTATATTGTATGTTCAAAATCTTCTTTGCGTTGGTGTTCAATAAATAAATAAATGATACTATACCATAAGATGCAGGGCATTTTCGAGGTTTTTGTATGCAAGTATATTTACGAGCAAAAACAAAAACCGACTTCAAATCGAATCGAAAACTCTTTGTAATTCCGAATTGATGTAGGAATATATACAATAATACGAATTTAATTTGCATCAAACTACTCTCAAAGTAGATCCTTTCCAATAAAAAATCGGTTGGCGCGATATTGAGTTATTCGCTATTTGTGGCGCACATACTTGATGCAAATGTAACTATTATACGGTTTCCTCATAAATGTCATTGTCAAAATTGGACCAAAGTGCTAGAGTAAACGGGAAGCACTGGTTTTCAAATAAAAAAGGTATCATCGAAATCGGTTCAAGCAGTTCCAAGATAAGAAAAAATATCAAACGAATTGAGAACCTCCACCTTTCTAAAATCGGTTGAAAAAATAGTAATTGTTCCAGCCTGCTTCGCTAGGCATACGATAACACGACCGTGTATGAACCACAATTAAATCATTTTTTTTTTACGACGAACTACACAGATTGGCCAGAGAGGCTGGCCTTGACTGCTTCACCGGATTGAGAGGTGGCACAGCTCTTAGGTCGCTTAGCCTGAACCTCTATTGCTAGTAACTCGACACAAGGGTCCCCCCGGTGAGGGGTAACCTCGGCTTAGACGGTTACTATGTTACGCGTAAGCATGCCGATCCGAGAGCGCCCGAGAGGGCCGAACCACGACTCGGTCGGTTGCTATTTCACGGATAATCTAAGAGACATTCAAAAGCTAAACTAACTTTGAGTGCCACTTCGGGATAATTAAATAAATTTTCACATCTACTTATTGAATTCCGTTGAGTTTACATAGAAAAACATTACTTAAAATTAGCTAATATTTTTCCTGGATAAACATACCGGATACATAACGGACGTGCGTTACGCAGAGATCACGGACTTCTACTTAGTTGCCTGGCACATCTCTTCCCGTTCATTCATCCATACATAATTGTCGCATAAAGCATTCCTTACCTGCCTCTTTTTAAAACGTCGATAATTTAATCGATCTTGTAGGAGACGCTTTACTTTACTCCCACAATTCATTTCCGCGGTATAAATTTTCAAAAAGGCTCTCTATCTACCCCGCTAAGGTTAATGAGTCGTGTGAATTTATTTATTTAATCACTAAGAAATCGGAAAGGATCATTCTTTAAATAAATTTAGTGTCGTAGCATTTTTAACAACTTTCCATGATACAAGTTCTTAACGATTATTATAAAACAATCAATGCTACCAAATTATTTAAAAAAACCTTGCAGCATTCAAGGTCTGGCTAATTATCATTTAATATAATCACGTTGTCTGTATTGCTAATACTTTATATAGTAATACAGGAAAAGAATGCATACTCTTATAAAAGTAGTTAGCAAAAAAGGTTTATATTAAGAAATTAAAAATAACGTTATTGTTTTCTGGTTTTGGTTCAAGGCGGTAAATTAAATATTTTTAGATCTATCAATAAATATATATATAATAGTCGATGCATTTCGACTTGTTTTATTACGATTTGAAAACGATTGAGTAATGTTGTCTATAAAAAAGAATGTAAGACACATATTACTGAATGGCTCCAAACCCTCTCGTATGAATTTACAGAAGATTTTTTAAAACCATAATAAACAGTTAGAGTAACTCACTCCCTTCATACTCATCCCTCCACATACAGTCACTCTTCAACACACGCAACCTTTTACACACAAACACACTCACACACACAAAACGATTAAACTAAATTACATTCGAAGTTGTTAATTTTACTAAATTTTATTTGTATTTAACTGTTTGGAGATGGGCGTTAATAGCTGCGACACAGTTTTTACTACTGCGGCTATTATCGAACTGGTTTGTACATGAATTTTTGGTTTGAAATAAAATCATATTATTATTAAAAAATATATATTTCTAGCACCCTTAGTCAGATAATAGTGAAAGCCGTGACGACAAAATTTACACAAAAAACATAGATTTTCGTAACAGATTTCTGCACATATATAATTTTTTTCTTAACCGACTTAAAAACAGTAGGACGTTCTCATCAAACTACCTTTGAAGTACATCCTTTCGAATAAAAAATGAATCGTCAATATCAGTTGTCGTGATATTGAGTTATTGTTCTTTGTCGTTCCCTCAGTTTTGAGGATCGTGGTCACTAGAGCACCTCAAGTGAACAATTTGCCTCCATCGGCTTCGGTTCGAAACAGCCCTCACCAGACGGTAGAGATTAGGAGAGGATATGGCACCGTTTACTTGAACATTGTGTTGGTGACCGACCTCTTCTGTATTGCCAACGATGGCCAGCTTTTCAAGGTTGCCATCCCCTCTACGCATTATATGCCCGAAATATGACAGTACGCGCTGTAGACACGTAGTGGACAGTCTGGTCTTTATGGCGAGTTGGGAGAGAATAGATAGATTTGTGAGCATTGGCAGTCCACGGTATTCGTAGGATTCGCCTCCAGCATCACATCTCGAATGCATCTATTCTGTCTTTCTCTGTCTCGACTCTATACAGAAAGATTGGGAATATTAGTGCTCTAACTTATCGAGCCTTTGTTCTATAGCTTATTCCCCGATTTTTCCAAATCTCGCACATACTTAATACAAATTTAAGACTTATATGGTTTTTATTATGGTGGCCATTGTCAGAATTGAACCATTGGGACTACATGGGAAGCAAAAGCTTTCAAATCAAAAAACAAAAAAGAATCATCAAAATCGTTTCACGCAGTCGAAAGTTCTGAGTTAAGAAACATAAAAAAAAACAGATGAACCCTTATTTTTGGAAGTCGGTTGAAATCCACCAATCTTGTCAAATAATCAATCAATATTTATTAATTCGTCCATAGAAATTGCAACATCAATATTTAATAAAAAACCTTTTTAGATACTTGAAATAAGGATGACAAGCGAGCACACTGTAATTAATACCTTTGAAATTTCCAAGTTTGCGACAGATGACAGAAAACCAATAAATGGTTGCCTAGCAACGAGAATCCCGGGGAGAAATTTACCCTCGTTGTATAACGCGACCTTGTCGTTGAGAATCTTTCAGAAATGTAATTTCCGTGAAACATAAATTCCGATGAGAGATTATTTTCATTACCTTGTCAAATAGCTGAATAATATTACATTTTTAATTTAAAAATAGACACTCAAGTCCTTTTAACCGTTGGCGAAGTAGACTGCCATCAGATCTTTTACGTCTCATTTGCGAGAGGAGAGGCTATGCATACACCAGGCAATAATTTTTGTATGTTATTCTTTTGGATTCCCATCTCCGTCAGTCAAATAATTTGCCTAAACCTCGTTCTCTAAGCTATGACATGCGTAGAAATATTTATAATAATAATCCTAATAAGAGTCTTAAGAGACTTTCGCTAGATGGCTGGGTCACGAGTCAGATACAGAGGGCAATACTCCTGGACACGGCACGCATAGTCAGGAGGTTTCTATGTCGCCCTAACCACCGGTTGCTTCGGCCCTGCTTAGTTGTTAATTATCTTATCTTAATAATAATCTCGTAGATTCAGTTTTTTTTTTAATTTTTTTATAATTTATTTTTAAATGAAAAGTGGCAAATGAGCATACGGCTCACCTGATCTTAAGTGATCACCGTCGCCCAAGAACATCCACAGCACCAGAGGGGCTGTAGGTGCGTTGCCGACCTTTGAGATAGGAATAGGCTCGTTTCTTGAAGGTAATCTAATCGTAAATCCTAAATCGTAAACGTTCGGAAACACCGCTGGCGACAGTTGATTCCATAAGTTGACTGTGCGTGGGAGAAAGTAACGCGAAAAACGTACAGTCGTTGAACGCCAACCATCAAGATGGTGGCGGTGGAATTTGGAATTCTGCCGAAATGTGCGGTAATGGAAAAAAAAAAAAATATTAAGATTACTAGAGTTAAAAAGAAGTGACATGTGTTTAGCTTATTTATTAAGTAGTAAATAGACTATAATAGATAAAAAACAAACAAATTTAAATTAAGTACCATTTTAATTTGGTCTAAAACCATTTAAATCTTAAATTTGCATTTAGTAAATGCGCGACGAATGGACGAAACACACATTTTTTATTGTAATGGATGTACTTCAAGAGTTTGATGAGAGTTTGACTAGGCTCCGATTAATTCTATTCCGTAATATTCCTACAATAATTCAGAAATACAAAGAAGGCGTCTGCACGTTTATCGTTTGATTCGATTTTAAGAAGGTTTTTATTGTTACTTGTAAATATACTTGTCTCCTATACTACCACATAAAGGGGAGGTGATGTTGCTTTCAAAAGATCGAATGGTAAACATATGTTATAATTTGTAGGTCTCGTAGAATAAAATAGTCCAACAACTAATACACTCGCTTTATTGAGACAGCGTAACGTTGTACAAAGAATTATTTATAACAAAATTAATTAGAAGTCAGATTAGGAACTAATAAAGTTAAACTATTGTTTACAATGCCAAGTTCATGTGACGATCAACTAAATTATTAATTATGAATTAAAGATACAATAAGATTCAGGTAAATCATTAAGATATCATTGGAAGTAGTTATTATGCATAACAATCGCTGGGTGTCATGTGTTGCCAGCTAACACATACCAGGTACATTAATGCTAGGAAACTATGAAGATTCCCTTTAAATTTAATTAAAATCGCTCCAATATACACACATCGGCGCAGTAAAAACAAAACTTCAATCTAAATTAATTTATAATTCATACAGGAAGTAGATTACACAGACAAATCAGAAGAGTGCCCACATCCAAAGTTTAAACGCATCCTCAAACTCCTGGGACATCTGGACCGCGAAGCTCGGATCTGGGATAAGCTGCCTAAGGAGTGTCACACCGTCATGGAGGTCCGGATAGCGTCCACACACTCCGACTGGCGAGGGCGAGGTCTGATGAGGATCCTATGCGAGGAGTCTGAGTGAGTATGATAGCAATCTAGTGACCTAGATAATTGAACACAACCCGAAAACCAGTGGAGATATTTTTTCTATTTCGTAATTGCTCGTAAGCATTCCGATCAGAAGGCGCCCGAGAGGCCCGAACCACGACTCGGTCGGTTGCTATTTCACGAATAATCTAAGGGACATTCAAAATCTAAACTAACTTTGAGTGCCACTTCGGGAAGCGTTAGCGCTGGGAGAAGAAGTGGCCGAAGAAACTCCACCAAAGCTCCTAGCGCAAAGCTCTAGCGGTGTTTTCGAACGTTTACCTTCAAGAAACGAGCCTATTCCTATCTCAAAGGTCGGCAACGCCCCTACAGTTCCTCTGGTGCTGTGAATGTTCATGGGCGACGGATCACTTAAGATCAGGTGAGCCGTATGCCCGTTTGCCACTTTTCATAAAAAAAAAATAAAAAATAAAAAAAAACTGAATCTACGAGATTATTATTAAGATAAGATAATTAACAACTAAGCAGGTCCCAAGCAACCGGTGGTTTGGGCGACATAGAGAGAAACCTCTTGACCATGCGTGCCGTGTCTAGGAGTATTGCCCTCTGTATCTGACTCTTGACCCAGCCATCTAGCGAAAGTCTCTTAAGACTCTTATTAAGATTATTATTATAAATATTTCTACGCAATGTCATAGCTTAGAGATCGAGGTTTAGGCAAATTATTTGACTGACGGAGATGTGCATCCAAAAGTGATTAGATTCACAAAAACATAAACCCTGTAAACTGAATCTGAAAACTTAACGGAATTTATTACCGATCTTCCGGTTGTTTCTAACGTATAATTATGTTGACATTACATGACTTGATTGTGGAATTACCTTGACATTATTAATTTGTGTCATTCTATCAACACTTTTATGGTAAACAATTACTCGCTCCATATAATAACCTCAATATTGCCGTTAAGTTATAATTAAGTGTTCCTACCTACTCCATTGTGGGCTGCGGTATGCTCTGTTGTTACAAGTACATTAAAATGCATGAACAAATGCGCTTTAATAGCCGTCGTAATGGTTATATCGAGATTCATACAATTCTTCTCGCTTCGATACGGTTTATTAGCCATTATGTTTAGGAATTTAATCATATTTATTTGTTCCGTGTTAAGTTTTTGCGCAACTGTGTTATGTTGTCTAGTATTAATAATCTGATACGACCGATCTGTTGTTGCCTAGTGGTTAAATAATGTGCATTTAATACTAGATTACGATTTGAAGGCACTAGAAATGTGATACTTCTAGATATTAGGATCGGAATGGAAAGCTTAAAATATATCCTGTATCTATGAGGACGTGCCTGGATGATGTTTCTTCCCACAAATAGCCTGTATGATACTTCTTAATCCCATTTCTCTTGACATCATAGTTACGACGGTAAGGGTTCTCAACCTTGTAGACCGTTAACCCAATCCGTGAATAACACCGCCAGCTTAGAATGCTATTGCGCCTGTTTGGAGGAAAGGACTAACGCGCGGTGGAAGAGCGAGTTATGTCGGATTTAAACTTACTTAAACCTCAAAATGTTCCACTATCATCACGATATGCTATCGAATCTAAGCAGGCTCCACCCCCTTAGATGTTAGGAGCGTTGCTGGAGTTTCTTTGCCACTTCTTCTCCCAGCGCCAACGCTTCCCGAAGTGGCACTCAAAGTTATTTTAGCTTTTGAATGTCTCTTAGATTATCCGTGAAATAGCAACCGACCGAGTCGTGGTTCGGCCCTCTCGGGCGCCCTCGGATCGGATTGCCTACGCGTAACATAGTAACCGTCAAGCCGAGGTTACCCCTCACCGGGGACCCTTGTGTCGAGTTACTAGCAATAGAGGTTCATGCTAAGCGACCGAAGAGCTATGCCACCTCTCAATCCGGTGAAGCAGTCAAGGCCAGCCTCTCTGGCCAATCTGTGTAGTTCGTCAATAATAAAAGCTATTGAATAACCTTCTTATTAAAAGTTAAGGTTTAGCGCCTTTTCAATTCAGCTTCTTTTCATCACGGTATATCTTAAAATATTATGATCACAGCGCGATATCTACTAGTCGAATATCTTTTGTTCCGATCTTCCCAAAACAATAACCGCCAAACAAAGTAACCATAAAAACACAATTGATGTAAAACACCATTTCATCAAATTTGATAATCCACAAGTCCAGAAAAAAACACCGATTCCATCTTAGGATGATGATAGATCCTATGAACAATAAAGTCGGTAATTAAAATTCCTACAGTGACCATGAGCACAGTAAAGTGCTCAAAATGTCGGGAATTTAAAATCATAATTGAACCAGCATACAATTTATAAAATGTGTTTTATTTCAAAACCTAAAAGATATCATTTTTTTGTAAAATAAATAAAAAATACACTATCGATATTGCAATATGTTAAAGAAACGAATATTATTTGTAGCATTTCGATAAACTAACTGGTTATTTGATCGATAATACATCATCAAGAGGACGATAATTAATTGAGTCAATTAAATGGTCTGATATGACTAATTATTTTGCAATAATCTGTAAGCTTTGCAAATTTATATCATATACAAGTGATGTAGATACACATTTCATTTCTGTCAAGGCCAGTTCGATTAATTTACACTTAGGTCTTGTTGATTGAATTTTTACATTAATTTTAACATACAATTACAAACCTATCTTGTAAGTAACTTTTTTTTTTTAAAAAAAAAGAAAGCTTAAAATATATCCTGTATCTATGAGGACGTGCCTGGATGATGTTGCTTCCCACAAATAGCCTGTATGACACTTCTTAATCCCATTTCTCTTGACGTCATAGTTATGACGGTAAGGGCTCTCAACCTTGTAGACCGTGAACCCAATCCGTGACTAACACCGCCAGCTTAGAATGCTATTGCGCCTGTTTGGAGGAAAAGACTAACGCGCGGTGGAAGAGCGAGTTATGTCGGATTTAAACTTACTAAAACCTCAAAATGATAGTGGATCATCACGATATGCTATCGAATCTAAGCAGGCTCCACCCCTTAGATGTTAGGAGCGTTGCTGGAGTTTCTTTGCCACTTCTTCTCCCAGCGCCAACGCTTCCCGAAGTGGCACTCAAAGTTAGTTTAGCTTTTGAATGTCTCTTAGATTATCCGTGAAATAGCAACCGACCGAGTCGTGGTTCGGCCCTCTCGGGCGCCCTCGGATCGGAATGCTTACGCGTAACATAGTAACCGTCCAAGCCGAGGTTACCCCTCACCGGGGGGACCCTTGTGTCGAGTTACTAGCAATAGAGGTTCAGGCTAAGCGACCTAAGAGCTGTGCCACCTCTCAATCCGGTGAAGCAGTCAAGGCCAGTCTCTCTGGCCAATCTGTGTAGTTCGTCAATAAAAAAAAAGCTATTGAATTATCATCTTATTAAAAGTTAAGGTTTAGCGCCATTTCAATTCAGCTTCTTTTCATCACGGTATATCTTAAAATATTATGATCACAGCGCGATATCTACTAGTCGAGTATATTTCAATGATTTTGCAAGCAGTAATGCTCTTTTGTTCCGATCTTCCCAAAACAATAACCGCCAAACACAGTAACCATAAAAACACAATTGATGTAAAACACCATTTCATCAAATTTGATAATCCACAAGTCCAGAAAAAAACACCGATTCCATCTTAGGATGATGATAGATCCTATGAACAATAAAGTCGGTAATTAAAATTCCTACAGTGACCATGAGCACAGTAAAGTGCTCAAAATGTCGAGAATTTAAAATCTTAATTGAACCAGCATACAATTTATAAAATGTGTATTATTTCAAAACCTAAAAGATATCATTTTTTTGTAAAATAAATAAAAAATACACAATCGATATTGCAATATGTTAAAGGTAGTAAAATAAAGAAACGAATATTATTTGTAGCATTTCGATTAACTAACTGGTTATTTGATCGATAATACATCATCAAGAGGACGATAATTAATTGAGTCAATTAAATGGTCTGATATGACTAATTATTTTGCAATAATCTGTAAGCTTTGCAAATTTATATCATATACAAGTGATGTAGATACACATTTCATATCTGTCAAGGCCAGTTCGATTAATTTACACTTAGGTCTTGTTGATTGAATTTTTACATTAATTTTAACATACAATTACAAACCTATCTTGTAAGTAACTTTTTTTTTAAAATATTACAAACAATCTTGTTAACCATTCCAACTAAGCTTAAGCTTGTGCTAGGATATGGTTCACGGCAATAGTCCAATGGTGGATTCGAACCCACGACCTTACGATTCTCAGGCCGTACCCTAAACCATTAGGCTATTGACGCTTCACTAGTAACTATAAGCTATTTATCTTTAAACATATTTTTGTAAACGTATTCTTTCTTTCGGCCGTCTCGGGCGGCTTATTTTTATGGACGAACTACACAGTTGCCTAGAGGCTGGCCTTCACTGCTTCACCGGATTGAGAGGTGTCACAGCTCTTAGGTCGCTTAGCCTGAACCTCTATTGTTAGTACTCGACACAAGGGTCCCCCCGGTGAGGGGTAACCTCAGCTTGGACGGTTACGATGTTACGCGTAAGCATTCCGATCCGAGGGTGCCCGAGAGGGCCGAACCACGACTCGGTCGGTTGCTATTTCACAGATAATCTAAGGGACATTCAAAAGCTAAACTAACTTTGAGTGCCACTTCGGGAAGCGAAGTCTCCCCGGCGGGGAATCGAACCCTGGTCTCCCGCGTGACTGGCGGGGATACTTACCACATACTACCGAGGATTGAATTATGTCAATTCTATATAAAGAAATAACCTGATAACCATTGAGCTGTACTTCTTTTTCAGACGGATAGCCAGAGAAGTTGGCGCTGGTGCCATGCGAATGGACACTACATCCGCCTTCTCCGCGGCAGCAGCAGAACGTCTGAACTACAGGCAAGTGGACCATCATTATATTAAATTTTTATATATAAATCTAAAAAAAAAATCATTTTTATTGCAAAGAATGTACTTTAAAAATAGTTTGATGCGGTGTGGTTAGATTCTGATTAATTCTATTACGTAATATTCTTAATCGATTTGAAGTCGGTTTTTGTTTTTACTCGTAAATAGACTGGTGTACACAATAACATGAAAATAAAAAAAAAATTGTACCATCCTTCCATGCAGTACTATTTATGTCTCAATGTTGAACACAGACCTTCTTTGTAAAGAGAATATTAGGGCGTAGACTTTCTGCCACGGTACGGATTGTCGGACTTCACATGTCTTACAAATTATCTCAGACATGGCAGATTTCCTCACGATGTCAACTTATACAAACTAGTTTTGTTTTAAAGTATACTATTACTACAATACAAATAAAACCTTTTTTATTTGATTATTATATTTACTCAGGGACAAAGATAAATAAATATTTAATAAGCGTTTAAAAAATCAACTGGTCTTCTAACATTTTTAAATAATTTAATAACCGTAAAAGGTATTTTACAATACGGTGTACAATTAAAAAAAAAATTAGTAAACAATTGGTGTACAAAAACAGAATCAAGAAATCTCAGTTTTATGATAACACTGAGAACAATAATGCCGTATTTAAAATGAACAAATAATAAACAATAAATTGTTTTTTTAAATTCACCTTCAGGTGGCAAAGGATTCTCATGCCACATAAAAGATATTTAAAAAGTTATTTTTGTTCTTATATCATGATCTACATGTCAGAAGCGTGAGAGAGATTATATTCCCTCATTGTCTGGACGGAGTGTTGTAATCTTTAATCTGGTATCTGACCAGTAGATATTTCTGACTATTCTGTTCATACTTTTTTTGTTGACGGGGGGAAATCTTCAACAAGATACGTCTGGTTATGTGGGGTTTTTAACCACTAAAACTTCCTCGATGGCCGTTCCTCGGTACATGGTGAGGGGCTCCGGGATCTCCAGAGGAACGCAGCGGAGTCCCTCACCCCCAGTGCCATCGTAGTTCAAGGCGACACGGGCCAGCCGCTCGAGAATAGAATGAATACAGAGAGAATTGAATAATTTAATATATTGTGAGAGTTAAATTAAATATTTAATGATGTAAGTTTATTCTTTAAATAAAATAAAGCAAAACCTGGCTCGTCGAAGACGACTGGGTACGCTAGTAAGTCTTAAATTTGTATTGTTGCGCGACAAATGGACGAATAATTTAATATCACGCCAACCGATTTTGATGATACATTTTTATTGGAAAGAAGTTCAAAGGTGATTTGATGAGAGTTTGGTTAGATTCCGATTAATTCTATTTCGTAATCCCTACGATAATTCGGAATTACAAATAGGCCCTTCGCGCATAATAGCGTTCAACGTTTGATTCGATTCGAAGTTGTTTTTTATTTTTACTCGTAAATATATTTGTTTACAGGAGCGTATACGGCATCTTCTATGAAGAGCTTCAGTACGCGCCCCACCCGCCAGCACCTCATCTTGAAGCCAGAGTCTATATCAAAGAGCTATAATCAAAGTAAGTAACTGACCGCAAATAATCTCATAACATATTTCAAAACGAGAAAATTCAAAACATATTTTAAAATAGTTTTATTATATTTAACTAAAGCATGTGGGTACCATACTTGATAACTTTTTGCCATCTTGTAGATAAGGACATGATCCCATCGCTATAGAAATTTTGGGACTTCTGATCAAAATACCACGACAAGTGGTTTTGGCAGTCCTCTCGTGATATCAACCAGACACTGCATAAAGAATTCTAAAGAGACCGAAACAGGTGGAAATCTGAAATGTATCGAATTTCTTTATTAGCTTCACTCATCTTGACAGTACGAAAAACAAATGAAAGTCGCACATTTACCTAATTTTAATTTGGAATCATGTTCTTTAAAATTTAAACTTTCGATGATACCAAAACCGGCCAGATACAAATAGTATAGCCGATTTTATTACAAGTTCATACATACTTTAATGCGAAAAGACTTTTTCCCCGACCTATTATATAACATGTGCCTATAAAACTCAAAGGCTAGATATACAAAACCATAGTTCTACAAGTAACAACGCAACGACCACATCCGCGGTAGATTCGGGGTCCGTGAAGCCATCACAAGCCTAAGACATACAATGGGAACTTGTGTCTGGCTCTAGAGATAACTGGGTTTCAGGACTCCATTTCCACTTAACATCGAGTGGGATCGTAGTAAAGCACTTACTTAGAAAGTATAAGAAAAAATAATACATACGAAATCATAATGTATTTTATTTTCTTTCCAGAATCACCAACACCAACAGTGAGTTACCAAGTAGAATTAAAATATATGAACCCATACAGATATAGCACATACAATTTTATCGTATATCGCACATAAGAACTATTATACCTTAAACGTTAAAGATATTCAAGGTTTAAGACACTATTATACTAGTTATACCGTCATCGTTACATGTTTTATCTATTGCAGTACAAGGTATATTATTTAGATATCGTTATGTTCCTATTTTTTAATCTTTTCCCCAATTAATTCCTTTCAAACGGAATGGAACGTGATCATACACCGAACGTGAACGAAAGAGTTGAGATAATCAAACGGCATATAGCTCTCAATTCCTACTTACAATTGAAAAGGCACAGATGCACAGTTGCCGGTAAATATTTAAATTTTATGCCATCTGTTGGTCATTTCTGTTATTAATATTTTCTTATTGCATGTAGATTGTTTCTTTTCAAGTATGTTATATAATATAAATATTTATTATAATTAAATATTCCCTAAAGCATATAATAATTTTAATTTTATAACATACTCAAAGCACAAATTATATATTTTTCTTTTACAATGTATAAAATGAAATTGAACGATCCAAGGATCTCGGTGTGTACGAATAACTTTATTTTGGAAACTATGTACTATGGTAAATAATGTGGTTACTAAAGCGTAATATAAAAGCCGTGATAACCTCTTTTTCTCTATTTATTTATTATATATACTATATTTTATCACATATACTTCTTAAAGACATACTTTCTGATACCCAGGAATAAAACAAATTTATTTATAGACTGAACGAGTGTAACTTGTGAAAGTTAAAATCTTATTTCTGTCACATTTGTACCTAAAAATCATTCTTTTTAACATTTACTTTTATTAAGGTTTACTTTTAAGCAATAAACATTTAGCGCCTAGTATTAAGAAGCAGCAAATTTCTTTTACAAATATTGCTATATAAATATCAGGCGTTCCTAAATCGATGTGTTGTTTTTATAGCATGTATAGTTCCTTTCGAAAAATTATCAAAATTTATGTATATAATGATTGTTTTAAACGTGAGATTAAATCAATTAACTTTATAAAATAGTCTTAGTTTATGTCAGATATTCGTCAATTTGAAGCTTAGTCAATTTGCATGTGATCGTATTGATTGTGTATAAAATGTTTATTAATAAAGGAAATGTGAATTATCTAGTTTTGTTTCACTTTCAACAGAACTCCTATTACGATGTCAGTATTATTTTTCTACTATTGATACAAATACTAATAAAAAATTAACTATTTGTATTAATGTAGTCGACTTTATAATCGACTTCACAAAATAAGGAATTCTCTGTATATAATATCTGTGTTTTGTAATGCACATAGTGACGCCTTTTATTTATTTTTGTGTGATAGACTTTACTTCCAATAAGGTCGGATGTTATTTTGTTGACGTTAGCCTTGGATTACGAAGACATATTACCGAGCTCCTAAAAACCGTATGGAAGAATATTGGTTGTACAAGAATGTATATAATGTTTTTTTTATGACGAACTACACAGATTGACCGAGAAGCTGTCCTTGACTGCTTCACCTGATTGAGAGGTGGCATAGCTCATAAGTCGCTTAGCCTAAACCTCTATCGCTAGTAACACAAGGGTTCCCCGGTGAGGGGTAACCTCAGCTTAGACAGTTACTATATTACGCGTAAGCATTCCGATCCACCTATCCTCCTATTGCTATTTCACCGATAACCTAAGGGACATTCAAAAGCTAAACTAATTTTGAGTGCCACCTCGTTTATAGTGTTGTGCACGAATGTACAAGAAGAAAGAGAACATTTTTTAAATTATTTTTCCTTCGTAGACCTTTGTAACATAAATAAAATACTTCTAAAAATAAATTGAGAGCGTAATAGAGTTTAAATCGTCATCGGTGGTAAGACGTTTACATTTTACATTAGATTTAATTTGAAATCTGTTTTTGCTTTTACCCGTAAATATACTTGAGACTGCCGTTGTTATTACGATTTTTTAAAGACGAACTACACAGATTGGCCAGAGAAGCTGGACTTGACTGCTTCGCCGGATCGAGAGCTGGCATAGCTCTTAGGTCACTTAACCTCTATCGCTAGAAACTCGACACAAGGGTCCCTCTCCTTGAGGGGTAACCTCGGCTCGGACGGTTACGCGTAAGCATTCCGAATCGAGGGCGCCCGAGAGGGCCGTTATTACGAAGGCTTTTACAATTTCACCGGGTTAAGAAGTTGTCGAGTTCGTAGTATACATACAGTAACTCAAAGGTAACCAGGGGGAATAACAACTAAGTTCGTTATCTAAGCGTGATAGCATGGTCGTTTCTTATCGATCTCCTATCTAGCATGTTATCTTTTTTTGATTTGCAATTTATGCAAAATCTTCATAAGAACTTCAACGAACCCACGTGACACAAGGAAAATAGATATTGTAATATTATCTAATAACTATATTTATCACAATTATGGTGCAATCTGCAATAGCCAAGGTACTATCGAAAAACCGATAACAACGCGTCAACACTGCAGTGAAAGATAAAATATTATTTAAGGGCAAGAGTTTCATAATGAAACAATTTGTTAACCTTGAGAATTTTTATGGCTTTTACAACTGCTTCAATGTCCTATACCCAAACAAATAACATGGAACCTATAAATAATTAAAGCCCTTCAAGTAGGCGCTATGAATGCACAAAAATATAGACGAATTGGAAACATCCTGCTTTTTTGGAGTCGTTTAAAAATGCAAAAGCCTTTTTAAAGAAAAAAAATAAGCCCTCGCGTCCTTTTAACGCAAGTGGGACTAACAGAGAAAGCTTTACACCCTACACCAGACACAAACTTATAGCGTAAAGTATAAGTGCAGTTATGTATTTAAAATACCGAAAAACTTTTTTTATGACGAATTATACAGGTTGGCCAGAGAAACTGGCTTTGACTGCTTCACCGGATTTAGAGCTGGCATAGCTCTTAGGTCGCTTAGCCTGAACCTCTATCGCTAGTAACTCGACACAAGGGTTCCCACGGTTAGAAGTAACCTCGGCTTGGACAGTTACTATATTATGCGTAAGCATTCCGATCCACCTATCCTCCTATTGCTCTTTCACAGATAATCTAAAGGACATTCAAAAGCTAAACTAACTTTGAGTGCCACTTCGTATATAGTGTAGAGCACGAACGTACATGAAGAAATAGAATTTTTTTAATTATTTTCCTTCGTAGTGGTTCTCGTAACATAAATAAAATACTTCTAAAATAAATTGAGAGCTTAATAGAGTTTAAATCGTCATCGGTGGTAAGACGTTTACATTTTACATTAGATTTAATTTGAAATCTGTTTTTGCTTTTACCCGTAAATATACTTGAGACTGCCGTTGTTATTACGATTTTTTAAAGACGAACTACACAGATTGGCCAGAGAAGCTGGACTTGACTGCTTCGCCGGATCGAGAGCTGGCATAGCTCTTAGGTCACTTAACCTCTATCGCTAGAAACTCGACACAAGGGTCCCTCTCCTTGAGGGGTAACCTCGGCTCGGACGGTTACGCGTAAGCATTCCGAATCGAGGGCGCCCGAGAGGGCCGTTATTACGAAGGCTTTTACAATTTCACCGGGTTGAGATGTCGTCGAGTTCGTACTATACATACAGTAACTCAAAGGTAACCAGGGGGAATAACAACTAAGTTCGTTATCTAAGCGTGATAGCATGGTCGTTTCTTATCGATCTCCTATCTAGCATGTTATCTTTTTTTGATTTGCAATTTATGCAAAATCTTCATAAGAACTTCAACGAACCCACGTGACACAAGGAAAATAGATATTGTAATATTATCTAATAACTATATTTATCACAATTATGGTGCAATCTGCAATAGCCAGGGTACTATCGAAAAACCGATAACAACGCGTCGACACTGCAGTGAAAGATAAAATATTATTTAAGGGCAAGAGTTTCATAATGAAACAATTTGTTGACCTTGAGAATTTTTATGGCTTTTACAATTGCTTTAATGTCCTATACCCAAACAAATAACATGGAACCTAAGCTTCGGCCACTTCTTCTCCCCGCGCCAACGCTTTCCGAATTGGCACTCAAAGTTAGTTTAGCTTTTGAATGTCTCTTAGATTATCCGTAAAATAGCAACTGACCGAGTCGTGGTTCGACCCTCTCAGGCGCCCTCGGATCGGAATGCTTACGCGTACCATAGTAACCGTCCAAGTCAAGGTTACCCCTCACCGGGGGACCCTTGTATCGAGTTACTAGCGATAGCGGTTCAGGCTAAGCGCCCTAAGAGCTATGCCACCTCTCAATCCGGTGAAGCAGTCAAGGCCAGCTTCTCTGGCCAATCTGTGTAGTTCGTCATAAAAAAAATGGAACCTAAATATATTTAAAGCCTTTCAAGTAGGCGCTATGAATGCACAAAAATATAGACGAATTGAAAACCTCCTGCTTTTTTGGAGTCGTTTAAAAATGCAAAAGCCTTTTTAAAGAAAAAAAATAAGCCCTCGCGTCCATTTAACACAAGTGGGACTAACAGAGAAAGCTTTACACCATACACCAGACACAAACTTATAGCGTAAAGTATAAGTTAATTTTTATATTTAAAATACCGAAAAACTTTTTTTTTATGACGAATTATACAGGTTGGCCAGAGAAGCTGGCTTTGACTGCTTCACCGGATTGAGAGGTGGCAGCGACGGCGAAGTGATGTAAAAAAGCTGAAAGCTCTCAGGTCCTAAGGTCTAGTCTAACGCTTAAAAAAGCGTTGAAAACATCAGAATACACAGAAACATCAATGACTGTCCACTTTTCACAGAACTTATAAGGTTATATACAAATGTCACAGGTTATTTTGTTGTACATAGGCTAGACTGGAATTGAATTACTTTAAGGTCGTAAATTCCAACGCTTAGGTAAGCATAAGGAAACAACGGTGTTATAAATAGGAAAAAACATGTCTAATCGGCAAAAAATACGCGACTACATCAAGTAAGCTTATGATTATACGGTGTTATTATAGAAATTATATGTATTTTTCTAGTAAGTCCACAGCACTTAAGGTATATTATTTACTAATGTGTATACTATAATTAGTGATGTCAATTATTGTATGCATTTGTGTATACTGCCAATAGTTTTACACTAAATTATCGTAAATTGAAACTAAACTGTAGTATTAGAATAATTTTTAATAAACTCGAAAGCAGCTCTTTGCCTCGTTCATTATTCGTACAAAAAAGAACTGGAATAGTTTTCTTGCATCTGTTTTTCCCTCCGATAACAATGTGGACGTTTTCAGGAGTAGATTGAATAGGTATTTACAAAGCTAGTGCGCTTTGCAATCAGGACTGCATTTCCACTTATTATCGTGGTGAACCACTTGCTTTGAAAATATAAAAAATATGCCTCAAATAGCTTGAACTCAAATACTCGATTCCATTCTAGATTATATTCCAAAGATGAATTAATCTAGCTGCGTTGAGCACTTTTTGATAGGATGCTGGATGATGGATGGAAGAGAATGTAACGTAGTATGCAGAAAGTAACAGTAAGAAATGTAAAGAGCAGGAGAGTATACTGGAAGAAGAAGAGTGGAAAGGAGGAATGCAAGAAAGAAGGAATGAAAAGGTCCCTGAGGAGCCAAACGTTGGGGAAACGATGAAAAAAAAAGTTGTATTTATATTTTGTCATAATATATTAAATAAACCAGATATACATATATATAATTGTTGCTCGGATCGACAATAGATTTGAAAACCAGATTGATGTTGGGAATTTTAATTTGATTTTTTTTTAATGACGAACTACACAGATTGGCCAGAGAAGCTAGCCGTGACTGCTTCACCGGATTGATAGGTGGCATAGCTCTTAGGTCGCTTAGCCTGAACCTCTATCGCTAGTAACTCGACACAAGGGTCCCCCCGGTGAGGGGTAACCTTGGCTTGAACGGTTACTATGTTACGCATAAGCATTCCGTTCCGAGGGCGCCCGAGAGGGCCGAACCACGACTCGGGCGATAGCTAAATCACGGATAATCGATTTAATTTGAACATTATAATACCTTATTACTAAAATTCTAAGTTATAGGTTTTCACTTCTATTGATAGTCACTATGACTGTATATTTTTCTGTGTACGCGAACGGCTATTATATATTTACAGTATTGTATTTAAAATCATTTTAAAATCACGTTTCGAGTGGTCTGCAGCAGTGATGCAGTTCCAATCCTCTCTAGTGACAACTCAACTGTCAATGCTGAAAATTACTTGAATTCGTCGAAAATTTGGTGGAACTTAAGGCGATTAAATCATTACAAATTGTTTTATTCAATAAACAAATAAGAATGCATACTTCTTATTGATCGTATTTATTAAACCGATTTCAAAAAAAGCAAGAGGTTCTCAATTTCTCAGTATTTTTTACGGATTTTTTGATTTTTCTGTTTCAATTAGATTTCCATATTAATTTTGTTAATATAACACTTAAGTTTAGGAGTTTCTGGTTCCTAAAATACCAGGGAACTAACCTGTGGAAGAATTCTTGATATTTAGACATTGGTAGGTCTTCTTCCAGAACTAGACTTCTTATGAAAACTAACGTCGAATAAAATGTTAATGTAAGGGCCTTAATTTCGTAAATTTAATATGCCTGTGCACGTGCTCCGGTATGTTAACAGTAAAACCGTTACCATTTTTCATATTTTTAGTTCGTTTTAGCTTAGATTTGATATGTAATCAACATCTGTTGATATACGTAACATGTAAATGTTAAACTAAACTAAACGTAATGTTAACTTAAACATTACAACAAGTTAAATTAATTTGAAGTTGATTAATCTAACATTAATTGAACTTCAAATTAATTCAACTTGTTGTTAAGATAAAATTAGATTACTAAACTTGAAAAAGGGTAATCACCTGAAAAATAAAACATCGTAGACTGTAGATTTCTTAAGCGTCAAGTTTAAAAGTCACCTTTGTGTTCGCTTAACTTAAATTTAATGATTTAAAAAGCTAGCTGCTTCAAGTTCACACTATTCAACTTACCTTATTCCAAAACACTGTTCTCACAGTGTATTGTAATAAAACAATATAGGAATAAAGACAACAGTCTTCTGTTGTCCTTAAGCGGCTTATTTAAATTAATATTTCTCTATTAATTGGTTTTACTTCAAGAGCTATGCTAACCTGTTTATCTGTATATGAAAAGGAAAACCAATGTAGTTCCTCACCTTAACATACTACGTAACTATATTTATCTCATTCCGTTATAATCCAAGCGCGTGCCTCGCGTGGACGTGTCTCGGACAGCTCCCGCGCCGGCCCGACGAAAATATTTGAAAATATTGTTATCACAGGTTCGTTTTTAACATTATTCCACCGATAAGCGTGCATATACCGGTTATAAGATAATAGTTGGATGAACTACACTTTACGACTGTGTAAACAGGTAAGTTTTTATGCGTATTATTTTTATTTGGACATTTTATATGTCGCCGGCCGAAATTCTCGATGGCCAGTATCATTTATAATATTAATAAACATATAGATACTATAATAAGAACATAAAAGTTTTTAAACGTCCGAGGCAGTAACATAAAAAAAGACAAAAAAATTACGAGTGTGTGCCGAGAAAAAAAACATACTTTCTGTACGTCGTTTTTTTTTACTTTGTCTATCTCATTTAATCATTTATCAAATATAAGTCGTTTATGGTCTGTATTTCATATATTATAAAAAAATCAATAATATTGCCTTAATATAAGGATAATCATTAAATCAAATAATTAATACTGATAAGTTATCTCTTTTTAAAGAAATATTATTATTATTAATGTAACCAGCAGTACCTAAGAGACCAAACAGACTGTGTGAATGTGTGCTGGAAGAGAATTCTCGGAGTATCGTGGACTGAATTCTGAACGAGTCTTTACTACGAGTACTCCGCATCAAGCAGAGTTTAGCATTTATGGTACAGTCTTGTTTCCTTACCTTTTAGCCGAGTTGCGCGAGCGATTTATGGTCCAGGGGAAGGTTGAAGAGAATTTTTGATTATTTTATATTAATTCATAGAAATATGTCGACATGTATTTGTAAATCATTATGTACGAGATTAACAAATAGCAAGTCTCGACAGCTATGATGTCATGAAAGTTCTTTTTGACACAATTGGTTTAGCAGACTTGGGACCCTGAGGAGTTACAGGATCGTTGTCGGCCTTTGAATAAGCACGATTCTTGAATTTCCCCTAGTCATTTGTCCATTGGTTCTGAAACACCGCTGATTACTACTGATTCCACAGGTTGGTAGTGCATGGAAGCGGTGTGGGGATGTTATGCGGTAATGGAAATAAATAATTACTCGGAATACTCCGAGTGGTAAATACGTTAGAGATTTCAAAGATACAGCACATTTCGTAGCAGACTCAGAGGGTCGTGTAGATCGGAAAGACCTTGTATTGATGTTTTTGGGCTTAGCTTAAGCTCAGGTGAGGTGGGCAACGAATTCTTTTGCCCCCTTTTCCTATTAAAAAAGTTATTTTTTAGGGATACTTCAGGATTGGAAGATGTCTGAATTACCGGAGTATACTGTGGCACCACTTCTAGAGGAAGATCACGATGAAGTCTTGAATCTACTAAAAAGGTAAACTTTATATTTTTGGCTACTTTTCATCTATAATTAAAGATACCATGTTGTCGATTTTGTCAATGGCAACGCTCCGGAACTATTAAAGTCATGAGTTAGGTCACTAACATGACTAAGTAATGTTTTAAGTCACCTCAAGTGAGCCTCACTCCAAAAACAGCGAACGAACCGTGAACAACGGCGTGCTTATCATGATAATTCATATTTGACTTAGTATTACTGGCGGCGGTATCCTAAAAGCTTAGGGCATACAAAATGATATACGTACACATATAAGATTATATTATTATGACACCAAAGTCAATGGTAGCGACCAAAGAGGCAAATTTTATCGATAGTAAACCAGAATGTAATAAAACACCACTTTAAAATCCTGAATAGTTGTAAAGTCGGAGAAGTGATACAAAACTAGTGTACCCAGCCCGCTTCACCGGGCTAGATTTTGCTTTATTTTATTTAAACAATAAACTTACATCATTAAATAATTAATTTAACTCTCACGATATATTAAATTACTCATTTCTCTCCGTAATCATTCTCTTCTCGAGCGGGTGAAAATCATTACCTACACCCATGTACAAATCAGTAAATACAATCTCATTGTTATCAATTATACAAAAACATATCAGGCTCAAGTTAATGTCAGAAATAAAAGTACGACGTATGGCTTGTTTGACAGATCAAAAAGAGGAGTGTTTTAACCGTCACCAAACTCAGTATTACTCGCCAGGTCAATCTGAAGATTCCCTGAAAGTTTCATTGGAATCGGTCCAGCCACTTCGGAGTATATATGGAACAAACCCATACACTTTCTCTTTTATATATATAGATGGAGCAATACTTAGGCTATCATAGAGCCATGGAGCTGAAAAGGGATTTCGACCCCTGGCCTGGAGCGTATGATTTCGCTCTTTGTACTTAGAATTTTCTCTAATGCAGTGCGCATAGAATGACAATTTTCATCTTCTTGTTAATTCATTACTCATAAAAATACATATGTATACGAAATCCGTGTTGATGTTTTGAATGCAATGGTTATAAACAGGCAAGGTTATTGTTTTTTGTTTGCAAGAAGGTTTCTCACAAATATAATACACATATCAACAACGGGAAGGAAAATGAATCAAAATACTCGTATTATATGGTCTTAAGCACATTGCAAATTGTCTCTTATTGCAAATATTTTTCCGTACACGCAAAGGTGATTTATTTTATAGTTTAATTGTGTATATAACAGTATGGTAAATGGACATGTTAATCTTTCTGCTCTGCATATTCTGAATGCAAAATATATTATTCTTGAAATTAGAAAAGAATATTACATCTAGTAGCACAAACTCTTTAAGTCAACCTCTAACCTCGACGATTTTTTTTTATGACGCACTACACAGGTGGCCAGAGAAGCTGGCCTTTACTGCTTCACCGGATTGAGAGGAAGCATAGCTCTTAGGTCGCTTAGCTTTAACCACTATAGCTAGTAACTCGACACAAGGGTCCCCCGGTGAGAGGTAACCTTGGCTTGAACAGTTACGTATGTTACGCGTAAGCATTCCGATCCGAGGGCGGCCCTAACGGAATCATGACTTGATCGGTAGCTATTTTACGACGAGTCGAAAACCTCCAAAACTAAAAACATTTTAGTCTCCTCCTAATCCTAATAAGATATTTCCGTATAAATTATCTATTCATAACTCGAAAGAAAACCTTGGAGCTCTCAATTTCGAACATTTGCTTATTACGTTGGGAAAAAATATGTTAACGACACTAACAATTTGTCGAGAATGTACTTTTAAAAATTTTTCATATGTGATTGCTGTAACTCAAAATAAGTTACAATAAATTATAACCTAAGTCGTATATTTGCTTACAAAATCCGCCTATGTGGAAAATCTCTGTATTTTGATTATGAATTATATAACTAGAATTTTTCAACGTTTCACTTAAAGTTGGACTTATCGAGATTCTGTGTATTTTCATATATCAGGAAGTTTTCCAAATTCCTTTGGAATTATTCCATTCACTAAATTTCTCGTTCATTCATTGCGACAAAACTATTTATTCCATGTCCAACTTGCTGATAGGCGTTTTCAATACGTTTATAGCGCAATCCATTGCACGGCAGCACCATAGTGTGTTTTATTCGTTATTATTGAGTCTTTAAAATTCAATTATGACTTATTAAAGAAGCATATTATTACTTACAGGACATTCTTCATAGATGAGCCGTTGAATAAGAAAATCGGGCTGTGCAAGCCAGGCGAACCATGTACCGAACTAGAGGAATTCTGCATGTCTCCTATACACGAGGGATTGTCATTCAAGGCAATCGATAAGGAGGGCAACATCGTTGGAGTGCTTATAAATGAGATGTGCCCTATAACCGAGGTGAAATCTTATATTTGCTTTAGAATAAACTTGTTAGGTCCCAAATGTGACATGGGACGCATCCGTGGCTAAAAATTTAAGCCTTTTTTCTATGCAAGGATATCCATAAGTAAACAATTTTTTAGAAATAAATCTTCGTAAATCTGTGTAAATTAACAGCCTATTTTATGTAAATGTATTAAATAATCCAAAACAAACTCGTTAATGGAATTTAGCTGCAATTAGAATCTGGGATAACTTCATCACCATGCTACGCTACTACGCTCTAAACTTCGCGTAGTCCTTAAACAAAATTCTATTAAGCTACTCGTTTTTTTTGCAGACAATCGGGAATACACTATTCCAGCGGGCAGAAGCGAGCAATGATCCAAAGTTCAAGAAGATCCTTCATATTTTGGCGAAAAGAGAGGACGGCTCGCGGTTATGGGAAAAATTCCCTGATGAAGACAAATTAGTTGAGGTGAAAGTAGCGGCTACTGATGCAAAGTGGAGAAACCGGGGAATCTTAAACACATTGGTGAAGGAAACAGAGTAAGTTGAACAATTTTTATCTACATTGTATTTTTTTCGAGTATAAAATGACAATTTGTCTATACAAATAAATAAAATTGGAGTGTCTGTTTGTATATTATGGTACATATTCCGAAATACCATTTTTTACAATTTTGTCTGCCTGTCTTATCCGGCTAATCTCTGGAACGACTGAACCGATTTTGTGTAATCATTAGAGTACATAGCCGTGGTAGCTCAGTGTCCGGGAATTGCCTCTAGTTGCACAGTACGCTAGCAACCCGAGTTCGATTCCGGTGCCGGCACCAATAAATTTATTATTGCAATTTTAATGTGCCGATTTACCACGCGCTTTGCGGTGAAGGAAAACACGTGAGGAAACCTACACATCTTAGAATTTTTTTGTATGACATGTGAAGTCTGGGGCACTAGGGCCGCGTGGCGGACTATGCCCTTATTACAGGCCTGTGCCCAGCATTGGGACATAAAGACATAATGTAATTTTAACATTAAAGTAACTTAGCTATTTTATATTATTTTATTTATTTTATTTTATTTATTATATTTTATTTTATAAAAAAAACACCTAATTCACCGAATGAAGCGTTGAAGAATTTTTTTTCCGTTATTTAACTAATATATTCTTATTGAATATACGTATATTTCCTTTGCCACAAAAGTTTTGACAGTGACTGTAGCATGCCTTCAGAAAAAAAACTACGCGAAATGGGCGTACAATTAACATTACAGTTTAAAGTGTGCTTCGTCGTCATATTCATGTATAATTCATGTAATATTTTATGTGAGAGACGTTCATAGTTACCAAAAATCAATGACACGCCTCGCAACTACCAAAATAAACACAAAAGATCACAAACTTGACGCATACAAAGACTGACGTGTCATATATTATACATTTTATGCATGTAGTTAATTTAAATAATAACAATTCGACAAAAAAATTGATCTAACATTTCTCTCATTAGATATAATATCAATAAATAATATATGATACCTACAATACAAAAAACTTGAGTTCAAAAGTGTCCGCAAAATACATAATAGTGGACAAAGTATTATTCTGTGGATAACAGTGTTGTTTCCATAATAATCAAACCTTTTTTATTTGATATATAATTTCTTTACATTAAACCTTTTCGCTTATAATGTAATAGTTTGTTGCTCCAAAAAAACAGCCAAAGGTATTTAATAGACATACAAACAGTGTAGAAATATTGTCTGCGGTACTGTTTTGATCTATGACAGCTCTATTAATCTCGACAATACAATCATATTGAGAAAATCTATAATTTTTTTGTAGTTAAAAAACGGAAATTCGTTGGTACAAGCCCACTGAGATTGAACTCTCGACCAACCAAATAGCCACTAGGCTATCACTGCACACTTATATAAATATAATAATTACAATATGTAAAATTTACGATAAAAATTTTCAGAGAACTGTTGAAGAAACGCGGCGTGAGACTAGCGCGTCTGGATTCGTCTAGTGCCTACTCCGCAAAGGCCGCGGAGAGGCACGGCTTCACCTGCTATTACAAAATTCGTTACACCGATATCAAGATGGACGGCGAACCGCTAATAGTGCCCGATCCACCACACGAGTTCGACCGTGTGTTTGTGAAACAATTATTTTAATGCATATTTCATGGATTTTGTTTCCTTATGAAATATTTTTTATTTTTAATTTCCTTAATGCAATATTTTTGAGACATTTAGAAAAGGCATTTGTATTTAAATCACATTTTACAATGATACAATACTGTATACAATAAAAATATTACTACACAATAGAGAAGTGTAAATATTAAATTATTCATTCTCTTCTCGAGTGGGTGAAGATCATTACCTAAACCCATGTACATATCAGCAGCATCAGTAAATCATTCGAGGCGCTATAACTTACCTTGAATACTTCAAAATCCTTAATTATTATCTTTAATATACTTTATTATACTTCAATATACTCCATTGTAATTCAATATGGTTCATAATGACATAAATATACACAACGCATGTGTCAATACAAATTTGGGTTATAAAACAATAGAATATCATCATAGTAAATAAAAGCTGTATTTGACAGTTCAAAAAGAGGAGAGCTCCGATCGTCACCAAACTTTACAGGATTACTCGCCAGGTCAATCTGAAGATTCCTGAAAGTCATTGAAGTAGGTCCAGCCATTTCGGAACATACCGATATTTATATATACAACAATACATTAATCAATTATCATCATATATCAATATATCAAATTGGGACGAGAAAAACTACTGATAAAGAAATACACAGATGATATAGATATATGTAAATAATCACTTTATTTTCTATACATATAACTTATATTCTTTAAAAAGTAAACATTTGTTCTAGATTGCAGATTTCTAAAAAAATATAGACGACATTCAATATAAATACGACGTTATCTTCTTGATTATATCACTGTACGTTATGTCGTGACCGTTGGCTGCGCAGACCACGCATTCTGAACCGCTCTCTTTCAAATGGTTACACCGGCTGCATGTCCTCATTACTCTAGTAGACAAAAGAAATAATAGTGAGGTAGACAGGCAGGACAAACTACACAGATTGGCCAGAGAGGCCTTTACTGCTTCACCGGATTGAGTGGTGGCATAGCTCTTAGGTCGCTTAGCCTGAACCTCTATCGCTAGTAACTCGACACACGGGTAAACTTAATAGAGAAGGTCTGTGCCCAGCAGTGGGGCATAACATAGTCTAATTAATTTTTATTTACTAATTTTTTTTTTTACTCATATTACGTACCTCTAGCGCCTATATTACCAGTCTTTATCCGCATTTGTCGTTATCATTGTCTAGGTAAGTTAAGTGTATAGTAAGTCTAAGTACTCCTTGTACTTAACTCTTAGATTGAGATAAAACTACCAACAGCTCAATCATCAAGCAAACTTCTAATAATTGATATAGGGCCTTATTAAGACCAAATCAAAGAAAAAGAAATTTAAATCAGTTGTAATTAATGGACTGGCATTAAGGCACAAAGGCACTGTGAGTCACACAAACATAAAAACGTCTAATTGAGAAGCTACTTTTATGGAGTCGGTTAAATTTTACTAAGCTTAGATACCTTCGTCAGTGTCTGATCAAAAATATTTTAAACAGTTAAAAGAAAAATTTTTTTTTTTTTAAAACTTGCTAAGTATTTACCAAAACTTTTATTTCATATTAATTAATATTGAATTGATTCATTGGTTGCATAAGAACATAAATGAGGTAGATAACACTACAAAAATATGAATATAATTTAATAAAATATAAATATAATTTGTATATATGCATATAAACATTACGGATATAAGATACAGTCAGTATATTACAACTAAGATCGCTCGCTACTATACTCTGTGATGCTATTTACTCCAATAAGTAATATAATTGTTATATATACTATATATAAATTACAATTATTAGACATGCTTCTTTTAATCTCTTGTTTTTTGGTAATCATTTTTTAAATATAATTTATATTATAATTTTTTGGCCACAGATTTGCCAGAGAAGCTGGCCTTGACTGCTTCACCGGATTGAGAGGTGGCATAGCTCTTAGGTCGCTTAGCCTGAACCTCTATTGCTAGTAACTCGACATAAGGGTCTCCCCGGTGAGGGGTAACCTCGGCTTGGACGGTTACTATGTTACGCGTAAGCATTGCGATCCGAGGGCGCCCGAGAGGACCGAACCACGACTCGGTCGGTACCTATTTCACGGATAATCTAAAGGACATTCGAAAAACTAAACTAACTTTAAGTGCCACTTCGGGAAGTTATAAATGTATTAGAAATGTATACATAGATAAATGTGAGTACATATAACATATTTATTCATATAAATAAACACAACCACATACGCCTTTCGATAGGTTATTAAGGTTCAGCCCTGTAGTTCTGGGCTCTCAAGAATAAGACTACGGTATTCCCTGCCTATCGTAGAAGGCGACTAAAAGAGGCCTCGGGTTCACTGGGCGACAAGGGTGGGGGCCTTTGTGGATCGCCAAGGTGGACCCGGGAAGAAGGCGACATCGGCTGGCCCGTATCCCCTTGCACTGCGATGGCACAGGAGGGAAGGGAGTAACCTCCCCCTACCCCCCGGGAAGTGCTCTCCTTGAGCACAGTGCAGAGGGGCTCGTGTGCGTTCCACTGGAGGTCCTGGAGCCCCTCACCATACACCGAGGAAGGGCCACCGGGAGGTATTAGTGGGTAAAAACCCCACACAACCGCCGCCTTCCCCCCAGAAAGCGGGGTATCTTTTTGAAGATTTCCTCCTCATTAACAAAAAAAAAGGTTATTAAGGTTAATTTGACTGAAAATCAGCGCTGAGTTATATATCTATATCACAGCATGTGTTGAAACAACTCCATTTTGTCATAAGGTTGTTTTTATTTTACAACTTGTCTTGTTTTTTCTTAATTTTTTTGTATTTTATTGTACTTTTTTTGTTATTTTGATTTCTTTTTTTTTTGTTGTGGTTTGTGTTTTAAAATTTTTATGCTTGTTTTCTTCTCTGGTGTCAAATAAATGTTTATTCTATTCTAGTTAATAATTTTTTGAGTTGATAGAAGGTTTTTACAATGTCACTGAATAACATGTATATTTACAATTTTATATAGAGAGTAATGTATTATTTTATTCTATTTACTTCTAATCTATGTGATACTGAAGTAAATAGCAAAATGAATTGATCACTTTTTATCGTTCGCTAGTGCCTGCCCAAGAGCAGCGGTCGCTACTGTTGGATTAGCTGCAGTCACTATTTTCTCCAGCATTATTCTCGTCTGCGCCTGGAAAGAAAATATAAATCGTTAGCATCTCCTTAATTGATATAAAAATATTTTAAAACCGACAATAAAATAGTAAGCTTTAAATTTTTCTTTTAAATTTATGCAGACATATTTTTTGAAATCCGCTAGTTGAGTTGTGTCACTAGTTTTGTGATGGGGTACCACTGACACTAGTGTTGTTTCAATTGTTAACAATGAGACCTGCATAGTAAAATAATTTATATTCATTAATACCTCATTAGATTTGCCGTAAGCATTTGCCCGTACTTTGTCCAGTTCAGTGGCTAATATCTTAGACTGTTCCGTTATTTGTTGACGGTGAGATAGATATGAACTTCTGCAAGAGAGAAATGCAATATTCATTAATAAGGTCACAATAACTAAACTAGAACGATAAACAAAGTATGTCTAAGCTTCAATTAAGCAAAGGTCTAGGAAGCCCTTATGCAATGTTAGTCATAAATATATTATAGTTGATTAATTAGAACAAGCTATAGTACATATAGGCATAGGTATATATAGGCACAGTTACCTCTCAAACAAAATAAAGTTTTAAAGCCTTTGGGCTTGAGATTTTATTATAAAATAACATACCTAATTACTACAAACTGTAAAACCACTCCTATAATTGCTATTCCAAAACAAAGTAAAATTATAGCAGTATTTGGTAATTTCTTAACGCCTTTGACTCCATAGTATGAATTCGAGGTGTTACTACTTGACTTAGTTTCTTGATAGAAATCATAATATTGTGGATTGTTACGTAAGCTGAAACAGAATAAAAATTGAGGCACTAACATGCAACCAAATATTCAAATACTTTAAATTACTGTAATGTGAAATATGCATCCAGCATCATCCAGATGTGCTTGTGATACTGCAGCTAAGGACACCTAATACGTATGAATACATGCGCTGACATTCCCATTTATTATCAGATCCAGCGTTCAGGACAACTTGTCAAGCAATTCTCTGTTCTCTTACACAATTAACGCATTAAGAACAATTTTATTGTTCATATGATAATGAATAATATGTGGAATATAGTTACAAATCTATTAATACTACACACTTATAAGGCTACTTTGACTATCTAATCTTGATAAATAATGTAATTCCTTACTTGTATGGAACATGTGGTTTATAAACATAGCCATTATTTAAATCTATCTCAATTGTACTATCATATTTAGCCCTGGTACCAGGTTTACTAAGAACATTGTAAGCTTCTTGGACCTGGACAAACTGCTCCTGAGCTTTAGAACTGCTGTTTTTGTCTGGATGATACTGAAAATATATAACATAATATGTATAATATATAAAACATCTAGATGCACTGCAATGGCACAGGGGGGGAGGAGGAATTCCCCTCTGGTACGTTCTAGTGGAGATCCAGAGAAGGGCCACCGGGGGGGTTTTTAGTGGGTAAAAATCCGACATAACTCCGCCTTCCCCTCAGGAGACAGGGTATGTTGTTGAAGATTCCCCCTTCTCCCCCATCAACAAAAAAAAGTACAAATATCACAATCAAATTTATTTGGAATCGACACAGTCATTTAAACCAATTGAGATAAGACATCTTAAATATATCTCTATTTCTAACTAAACTAAACTCGGCATTCATGTCATGCCTTGGAGAAAAATGAAATGATCTTAGTAATAAGTCAACTCACTTGTTTGCTCAACTTTATATAGGCGTCTTTTATTTCTTTATCAGTACAGTTCTTACGCAAATTTAGAACATCGTAATGAGATCTTTTCGTAAAACTGAAAATAAAAGCAATACATAATAGAACACAAAGTGACATTAAAAAAATATTTACAATAATAATATCTCGTCACCTGTAGAGTCTACTACAAGCACACATTAATTTGAAGTCAGGATAGCGCTTTATCAAAAACATAACGATTTCACACTTTGAGGACCAAAAATGTTTTTTACAAAGTAAATCATATTATTTTGTAATTTTCATTTTTGTTACTAAATGACAAATAATAATGTCGCTGTCAATTTTGTCAAAACGAAATATTGCATAACTCTCCTATCTATATTGTTTTATCTGTGCTTATTTGCGTCTATATATTCTAAAGGCGGTACCTAGATAATAAAACAGATACCATTTAATACTTGCTACCACAATAATATCTGGTATGGTTTCAATGTTAACGATAACGTTTTAATAAAAACAGAAAAACACCATTTCACGTAGAAATAAAAAATATTTTTTAATAATGGCAATAAATAAAATAAAAGCGAATTCATCTATAATTAATTAATACCATAATTATTATCATGACAAATAAAAAATAAGTCAATGTGATATTATTATTAATAAAATAATAACAATTACGTGTTCCGTGGAAGTGCTTATAGCTGAATCTAAATAGTACGCTGGTCATAAGATAAGATTGTGTAAATCATTTTCTATAAAACGATAACTGAAATTTGTATTTAGCTAAGTAATCATTCTAGTGTTTTTAGTATAACTATAATGCTACCGGCGCGAGACGATACACAACGCAAGTGGCAACTGACTACGGTATATACTACTCTTAACTACTAACGACATAGTTGGCACGGAAAAGAGCAGTGTTCGCGCGGTTAGCGGCGCGTTTGGTTGTGTGGTCATGAGAGAAGCGGCTGGCAGGATGGCCGAACTCGAGTTCGAGGCGCCGCTCGCCCAGATCGAAGATGCTGATGATTGTCTAACATCGGTTGACTATCCTCAGAAAACCATTAACGGTAATGATATACATCTGAACAATATTAACAACCTGAAAAGTGAAATAACAAAAATCAAAAACGATACCAATAAAATAAATGACAACGATGTTTCAAGACTGATGAAGTGCAAACAGGATAATATGCATAACGTCGAAGGGGATAATTTCACGGAGACATTCTCCGGGTCGCTGGAGGATCTGGTGAACACCTTCGATGAAAAAATTACGAAGTGTTTCGGGAATTATGAGGAGAGTGTTGAAAAATTTGCTCCAGTCCAAGTCCGCTCCCAAGAAGAGATAATGAACGAGTGCCAGTAAGTATTAATTAACACCTAAAAAGCTTCTTAATTAGGTCAGATTACCAATAAACTAAATTGCAATGGAAATAATGTATATTTAAAGAGACTTGGAAAAAAAAATCTTATGTGATCAATATTTTATGCCTTTATTTTATGGAAAAAATATATTATTTATAGTATAAACAAAAGGGCGGGTTTTGCGCATGGCGCTGGTGCTCTCTGGATCGATAGTTTACGAGGCGAGGGTGTTAGGGGTGCGTTGTAGAGGGTGGCCGCTATGACGCATCACATCCGCGCCCCTGTCTTTTGTTTCCAACCTAAACTATATGGTCACATCTCGCGATTAGGACATCATTTAAAATATATCACTTCGATTTAATAAATATATATACACTAGCAATACTGTTTATTACCTTATAGCAAGAATTTGCCTGTTTTATTGATCACTATCTTGAATCCATTTTCTCATAATTAAACTATATCAACTTCTATAATTTCTCACACATTGTACACAGTTAATATCAAATTTCCCCATTGTATTGAGATAACATGAGAAAGCTTTTTGCAGTATTTTCCTTTTGTAACCACTAATGGGACAACTGATGCAGTATTCAATTGTGAGTTTTTTTAAACAATACATTCACATACTACTGATATAACTTCATAAAACATTAAATATTATTATTTAATTAAAATAATAATCAAATTAAAAGCCGTGGTAACTCAGTGGCCGTTGGTGCGTCTCAAGTTTCATAGTACACTAGCAAACCGAATTCGATCCACTGCGATCTGCACCAACGAAATTTTTAATGAAATTTTATATGCTTATTTGTCCGTCGAAATATGGTGCAGAATGGATGTATGAATGATTAATTATTAAAGAAAAACGTATAATAACTTCCAATCCGACTTAGGGCGCGTGGCGGACTTTGTCCTAAATACTAGATTATTAAGAAATATTAATATATTTTGACGCTATTTTTCACACCAAGCCATGGTAGCTCAATGTACCAATGAAATTGTTTATTGTGAAGGAAAGCATCATGAGTAAACCTACATGTCTTAGTAAATTCCAATCTGCAATCCGGGCCGCGTGGACTATGCCCTTAAACTCTCTTGACAGAGAAGGCCATGTTTTAACTAAATATATTGGTAAATTTGGTAATAAAAATATATTAAGCCATCTCCCATATGGATAGGCAGAGATTACGCATTACCTTTTTTAAGTCCTGGTCACACCTCCCTCATTTCTTGTACATCCTTCTCAGTCTCTTAGGTTGCTAATATTTCTGACGTCACCCTTCTTTAGTATGTCACCTATCTGGTCGATATATATTCGCTTACTCGTAGGTTGTCCATTATATTGCTTCTCATTTTTGCGACGTACAGTTTTTTCATTTCTAGGAAAGAGTGCGGAACATTCGTCCTTTCTTCATACCCAAACTACAGATGTATGCCAGCACGACTTCCTTTTCTCAATTCACAACTTCGTCTTTCATACAGCTAAATGGTGATAGTAAAAAAATCTCAATTTTCACCTGAATACAACATCACAAGTCTGGCGTGTTACGAGCGATGTTATACATCCGGTTATTTCTCTGTCTTCCTCCGACATTTGTTATATTGATTTAACCGATCGTTTTGTAAACATAACTTCGCCCATCACGTGTTAAGCAGATCTTTTGGAAGCGTTCCAGGTGACCCAAATGCCACGATGTCGAGGAAAACCAATCGAATTTTACAATTTGCGAACAACGGAGGGATGAAATATTGAAGTTTATTATTTTTATTTTAAGATCAATGAACTTGATATGATGGAAATAAAATATATATTAGGGGTAGATAGATACAACTTTCGCTGTTCACTTTTCACTAAACTTTATTAAGTTCCATATATGACAGGTAACGAGCTATACACCGGGTAAAGTTATTGGCAAGTGATTGCACAACAAGCCGACTGGGATTGGAACGCTTAGCCTCTAGGCTATAAAAAATAAATTCTATTTGCATATATTTATTTTTATTGCGTCGTTATTATTTCTAATATTTATTTATTCCTTATTTACACAAATTAAATGTTGTACAAAAAGACGGTCTTAATATTATTATTTTATTATTTATAAGTTTTTATGCTATTTATATAAAAAGTAAAATACACAAAAATATTACACAAAATATAAAAACCTAACCTAGTGTGTGCCACCGGCAAAGAAGAGAGAAACCTCCTGACGATGCGTGCCGGGTCCAGGAGTACTGCCCTCTGTATCTGACCCTTGACCCAGCCATCTAGCGAAAGCCTCTTAAGATGTTGATCGAGACTTTTTGCTATAAGACCGTTTACAGAAACGACTATCGGGACAATCATCGTCGAATCCACATCCTACATGGCGGTCACCTCGTGAGCCAAGTCGAGGTACTTAGTGATTTTTTCCCTTTCGGCATTCACTAGGTTCTCGTCATGTGGGATGGTAATATCGACGAGCACCGCCTGTCAGCACAATATTAGGTTTATTGGCAACAATAGTCCTCTCTGTGATGACAGATCGATCTCAATAAAGCGTTGCATGACCATTTGTGTATTTGTAGTACGGCACCTCGGACTCCAAATTATGATTTATTATTAAATAGGGAGGTAATGTAAGCAAGGAATTAATACTTTTCTTATATTTATAAAATAATTTAGAAATAGGAATTACGTTAGATTAGATACGTTAGGACGCCTGAATGGCTTGAGTTATGAACAGTCTGGCAATGCAAAGGATTTATTTTAGTAGTCCACCTGTCAAAGGTACGACAGGTGCACGCGTAGATTTCGCCGTGATTCCAGTGCAGGAAACGGGGGCGCAGATGTTTCGCCACCTTGCTTTACAAATTAAACCTGAATATTGGATGTCCGACATGTGGCGTCGACAATCAAGTATGGGTTCGTTTAACCCTAAACGTGTAAGTTAACGTTATTGATTGGGGAACAAAAACCAGTCCTATGATATTCAAAGTCACTGTCGCTATCAAATTACACTAAATTTATAATTTACAGTTAGTAAACTATATGGCTCAAAGAATAAGAGACAATAATTTGCGGGCAACTTTACTAGGTTTTGGTTGGTGTTGATTTGAATATAAAAAGAATATGGTTTAGACCACACGACTGAAGTAAAACTTCTTCGGCTCCGTTTATATGTATGTATTTAATGCATTATATACACGATTGTTCAAAAGATATTGAAAATGTCTGCACTATCTTGCTCCTACAGTGTGATACTATACCTACCAGACAATAGGCCTTACACGGTGTCTTAGATATACGAAACGTCTCTTTCTATTTTCACTAACTTATATCTCCTTCGCCTTTCGCGTTCACACTTTTCGTAACACATTCACCAACATACAAAAAATACTGATTAATTAGATCCTCCACCTCTTTTGAAGCTGATTTATAAGACATAACACGCAGGACAGACAGATAAAGTCCGTCGCAATGATTTCATAGTTTTCTCTTTTCTGGTTAGAACGCTAACGCCAGGTCGATAAGTGGAAACCAAATCAGCGGGGGACACGTTTGATATGCGCGATGTTGCTTTGTTCGAAGCCTGGCACACGCCTCACGTCCGACTTCATGCTGTTCCTCCATGAATAATGAATGAACACAGGCAACAAAGCCTATTACGCTTCTGCATCGAGACATTAATTACTTTCCTGGGAAACTTTATTCTAATTTTATCAATTTCTTTAAGGCTTGTATACGTACATATTAGTGATGGGCATGTTTGGCCGAATATTCGATAAATTTACCGAATATTTTTGCATCGAAAAAAGTGCACACATCATTCATATATATAATCGCTCATAGACTTAATTGTAGTTAACTTATTCTTAAGCGAATTAAACTGACGTAGGTCTGACTGACGAAGGTCGTAGGTACGAATCCACCATTCGACTATTGACGTGAACCATCTCCTAGCACAAGCTTAAGCTTAGTTGGAATGGTTAACAAGAATGTTAGTAATATTTTTGTAAATAAATATTGCTAGCATGCTTTTTTTAAAAATAATAAGTATACATATATCCGAAAATCGGAAATGATCCGTAAGCTCGTTTAATGATGTGATGCATGATACATTATAACAATATAATGATACTATAGCTCGTTAACTACACTGAAATATCGGAAACTATTTCGCCCAGTATACCTGTGAAGGTCACACTGATGTATTTGCGTGCAACAAAACTGATTTCATAACCACAAAGTCGTAACGTAAGTCGACGCTTCGGCTCAGTTTCCGAACAAAATTATTCGTAACCGATATGAGATCGCGTGTTTAAATCAATCAATGTACAAACTAATTGGTATAGCCTTAATAAACAGACGACTTTCTAAGACACACAATCAGAGTTTCAGTCGGTACGGAATATGAAAAAAAATCTCTTTTTTGTTAATCAATCAGCAACGCAGAAGAATAATTTTTAAAATGGTCTACATATCATTTGTGATGAGAACAGTTTCACCGAAGTTTGAAAGGTGGCTCTTAAGATGCTTGCCTGAATCTCTATTGAGAGTAACTCTGCGCAAGCGCCTTCCGAGAGGGAACTTTGGCTTAAAAATTGCAGACTTTATATAACCCTATATGTATATGTTGGGCTGAGCCATTTCTGTAAAAAGAGTATAAGGGCATAGTCCGCCATGCGGACCTAGTACAGATTGACATACTTCATATAAAGTAAAAAGTTAAAGTAACAGCCTTTATATATGTTCCACTATTGGGCGCAGGCCTTCTCTGTAAAGAGAGTATAAGGGCATAGTCAACCGCGTGGCCTTAGTGCGGATTGGCAGATTTCACATGTCTTAGAAAATTTATGTCACATAGGTTTCTTTGCGAGGTGTTCCTTCACCGCAAAGCGCGTGGTAAATCAGAATTTAGAGTGGTACTAGCTTGTATCATCATCCCGACGATCGCACTTACGTAGTACGCTAGCAACTCGAGTAGGTAGGTAGACTATGCCCTTATACTCTCTTTATAGAGCAGACCTGAAGATAAATAAAAGAAAGTCGTGAAACAAAAATAGCTGTAAATGTACGCTTGAAAACATTAAAAAACAGATATAACAGTTAAAATTACATTTTAATTTGAATACGCAAATAGGCGCCGTTAATTAATCCACTTCGACCTAGATTTTGATCATTCGCTCGTAAAAGCAATCTAGCCGTAATTGGAGTTTAAATCGTTTATGGGAAAATCTAGACGTAATAGTATCTGGATCGTTTGGAAGCACAATTTAACCACCACTTATTTTAAAGTAATACGTTTTTTTGTAAAATTATGGAATGAAAACGGGAAATGGCATTGCATTCCATCTAGTCCTTGATGATACATTGGAGAACTGATTGTTTCCTTGATCATGGTTTCTCATCAGCTACAGAATCGCATTCCCTCAAATGAATAAAGCGACAATTACCTTTTTTTTGTTGACGGGGGGAAATTTTACCCACTAAAAACCCCCGGTGGCCCTTCCTCCGGTGTCTGCTCTGCTCCTGTGTTCTCGTAGTGCAAGACGACACGGGCCAGCCGGTGTCGCCTTCTTCACGGGTCCACTTTGGTGGACGACAAAGGTCCCCTTGTCGCTCAGTGATCCCGAAGCCATTTTTAGTCGCCTTCTACGTCAGGCAGGGGATACCGTACTCTTATTCTTACGAGACCAGAACGGCTGCAAGTGTTAATTACCTTTTTTGTTGACGGGGAAATTTTACCCACTAAAACCCCGGTGGCCCTTCCTCCGGTGTCTCTGCTCTGCTCCTGTGTTCTCGTAGTGCAAGACGACACGGGCCAGCCGGTGTCGCCTTCTTCCCGGGTCCACTTTGGTGGACGACAAAGGTCCCCTTGTCGCTCAGTGATCCCGAAGCCATTTTTAGTCGCCTTCTACGTCAGGCAGGGGATACCGTACTCTTATTCTTACGAGACCAGAACGGCTGCAAGTGTTAATTACCTTTTTTTTTTTGTTCACGCGGGGGAATCTTTTTATAGACCATCCTCCGGCCTGGGCAGCTCCTACCCACTAAACCTTCCGCGAATGCCATCAGCCGTTATGAGCGGGGTGTCCCGGATCTGTAAGCGACAGGACACCCCAAAGGTGTTAATTACCTAGCATAAGGTCGTAAGTTCAAACCCATCTTGTAACAATGGACTTGAACTATCTTTCAGCACAGGCTGATTGTAATAATAATACTCCTATGACAGATTTATTATATAAAGCATGGCAATGTATATTAATTATTAACCAGGTCTCAGTATAAAGTTGAGACATAACGAAGCTCAAAACGCTGCATTTACTGAAGTGTCGCACTTTGCAAGTTTATCAGCTGTTCCCCTCCGGAAGCTTGGCCTAGTTGTCGCTTTGGTGTAAATTAGCGGTCCTTATTGTCTGCACCGCCGCAACCTATTTGCATATAGACATTTGAAATGGAAATTACAGCGTAAATGCTTTCTTTAGATTATTTTAGTGATATTACGAGACATCATTTGAATATCGATGAGGAGACACTGCCGACTTCATTCTGGGCAGAAATTTTCTGTCCACATGTGAACGTACTGTCATGTTTTCTGTGTAAAATTGCAACAACAAATTCGTTGGTACCGGCACCGGGGACTGAATTCGAGATTGCTAGCGTACCATGCAACTTGAGGCGACCGCCCGAACACTGAGATACCACGGCGGCGCATTCTAAAGAAATTTTCGAACACATGTGAACGTACTCGTAATGTTTTCTGTATAAAATTGCAACAACAAATTCGTTGGTACCGGCACCGGGGACTGAATTCGAGTTGCTAGCGTACTACGTAAGTGCGGTCGTCGGGATGATGATACAAGCTAGTACCACTCTAAATTCTGATTTACCACGCGCTTTGCGGTGAAGGAACACCTCGCAAAGAAACCTATATGACATAAATTTTCTAAGACATGTGAAGTCTACCACTCCGCACTAGGGCCGCGTGGTAGACTATGCCCTTATACTCTCTTTATAGAGCAGACCTGAAGATAAATAAAAGAAAGTCGTGAAACAAAAATAGCTGTAAATGTACGCTTGAAAACATTAAAAAACAGATATAACAGTTAAAATTACATTTTAATTTGAATACGCAAATAGGCGCCGTTAATTAATCCACTTCGACCTAGATTTTGATCATTCGCTCGTAAAAGCAATCTAGCCGTAATTGGAGTTTAAATCGTTTATGGGAAAATCTAGACGTAATAGTATCTGGATCGTTTGGAAGCACAATTTAACCACCACTTATTTTAAAGTAATACGTTTTTTTGTAAAATTATGGAATGAAAACGGGAAATGGCATTGCATTCCATCTAGTCCTTGATGATACATTGGAGAACTGATTGTTTCCTTGATCATGGTTTCTCATCAGCTACAGAATCGCATTCCCTCAAATGAATAAAGCGACAATTACCTTTTTTTTGTTGACGGGGGGAAATTTTACCCACTAAAACCCCGGTGGCCCTTCCTCCGGTGTCTGCTCTGCTCCTGTGTTCTCGTAGTGCAAGACGACACGGGCCAGCCGATGTCGCCTTCTTCCCGGGTTCACTTTGGTGGACGAGTCAGGCCCCACCCTTGTCGCCCAGTGAACCCGAGACCCCTTTTAGTCGCCTTGTACGACAAGCAGGGGATACCGTAGTCTTATTCTTTAGAGCCCAAAACTACAGGGCTGAAGAGGCCTTTGGAGAGGCCTATGTCAGCATGGCACTGTTGCAGGCTAATGTTATGAACGTGTCCAAACAAAAACCAACCTACGGAGTCGACAGGCCTTCTCGGGTCGGAATTACCTTGCGCTACGCCTTTAAGCGGTTCTGGCTAAAAGACATAACAGCTTTGCCACCTTTAAAAAAACAATTCCAATTTTAAAATAAAATAAATTACCAGTGACAAAAGTTTCATAGTCTCCTAGTTATCTTGCTTCTTCCAAGTCCGTGCTTGTTATTGTCTAAGAGTGACTTCCTTACTCTTAGATGTTGTTAATACTTAATTTCTTATTCATTAGATATATAATAATCAATAAATATATAGGTCACTTATGGGACGTCGGCTTGGCGAAAAGTTTACAGCAAAAACTGTCTCTGTCTACCCCGCTATGGTTAAAAGGACATGTTTGCGAGGACAAGTTTATTTTATAGTCAACAAGTTGCATCGAAGTTAACGGACAGGTTTTTCTAACGCACGTATGTTCGCGATTCGCTGGTCATTTGCCCCGGACATACGTGGGTGTGTCAATGATGAGATTGTGAACCCCATATCCCCGATCGGTAGGGCCTTACCCTATACTTTCACAAGGAAGATCTACCGAATACGAATAGAAATATTATTCTCATTAACAGACAGTAAAGTTTATTATTATTACTTGCTGAAATTTATGCTTTGTGACTTATTTCTCTTGTTCTCCAGACATGTATAGTTAGGTTGTTTGTCACGCTATTTCATTCTTCCATTTCCTCCTCTATATTCTCCTCGCAAATCCACTACTGCCTTTTTTACATTTCATGCTTTGTGACTTGGGTCCACTTCCTGTCACTTGTGAGACCTAAAAAGCTCTTAGAATAACGAACTAGCTGTTACTATGTATGTATACGTCTCTAGGGTTAAAATGATATGATATAAGTTGAATTTGGATAAAAAATAAAAATTATCTGCCCAATATAACTGTGCAAAAAAAAAGTTACTGGCAAGAGGTTGCCAGCTTTATATTTCGTATCTAAGTAAGCCAATAACACTAAAATGGAGTCCCATTTTAGTTTTATTAACATTTACCTTGGAATGTCCAATAAAAGGAAATAATTTACCAACTGCTTTATACTAGTGCATGACACTGTATTAAGGTATCAATCCACCCATCGCCATCAGATTTTTTTTAAATACTTAAAAAACAAAAAAGCGGTAATTTATTGGTACAAGCAGACTGAGACTTGAGAGAACCCATGACCATTGAATGGTAAGTCCAACCAGTAGGTCATCACTGCTTACTTAATATTTTAATATGTCAGTATTTACTGAATACGCATATCGCAGTCCATTTTTATCCTTATTTCTCATTCAAAGTAGGTCATGTTGTTTTTGGTTCGATGCCAACTATGTAAGGGGTTGCAAGGCTGCAGAGACATACAAAGCGTTGCCTTAATCCCATTAAAGGCAGAAATCTTACAAAGAAACACTATTTATGTCTTCTTTGCGATTTGAACTGAATTTAGTACAACTCTCATTCGCAGTAGCAATAGCTTAGTGCCCGGGCGCATGTCTAGTTTCGTATAACGCTAACAGCCCGAGTTTAAAATGCAGATTTACAAATTGGTCGGCGTTGCATGTAAACATTTTTAGATAAATTTGGAAACGTACTTTTTTTATAAGACATGTCAAGTTTGCCAAGCCACTTCTTTTGGGGCAATCAATACGGCTCTTACATCTTAACCGGCTTTAGAGGGTGCTGTCTTAAATCATTCACATAAACTTTAACTGTTGAACCTGAACGTGGCGTCCCCGAGAGAGAGGGATCGGCCCAAGCCTTTAGATGCGGTAGCAGGGTCGAGAGTTTACGAAGGCCTCTATTTAAATAATTCTATCTATTAAATCTTTTTTTATAGGGAAAGGGGCAAACAAGCTTACCTCACCTGATTTTAAGTGATCACCGTCGCCGATAAACATCCACAAAACTCGAGGAGCTACAGGTGCGTTCCTAGGCTTTGACAATGGATAAGGGTCGTTACTTGGTATAAAGTCCCTAAATCGTAAGGGTTCGGAAATACCATTAGCGACAACCGATTCTCCAGATAATCGTGCATAGAAGAAAGTTACACAAAAACATGTTGCAGTTAAGGCCAATCAATATACATAAATAGAGACTTAATTTAATACAGACATCATTTTTAGTAACTAGTGTAGGTTAACTTTGTCCACTACGTGTCTACAGCGCGTACTATCATATTTCGGGCATATAATGCGTAGAGGGATGGCAACCTTGAAAAGCTGGTCATCGTTGGCAATACAGAAGGCAAGAGAACAAGAGGCCGGTCGCCAACACGATGGTCTGACCAAGTAAAGGTACCATCTCCTCTCCCAATCTCTACCAGTTGGTGAGGGCTGCCTCGGACCGAAACCGATGGAGGCAGATTGTTCATTTGAGGGTGTGTGACCACGATCCTCAGAAATGAGGGAACGACAAAGAAGAAGAAGTATTAACTTTAAAAAGGAAATTTAAAATTGAAATATTATTACGATTTAAAATTAACGTTCTAGTCTACGGTCATTAAGGACGCCTTCAAGAGTAGGCGTGATCCATCAATCATAAACAACAAAAGTAGTGGGAACTGAAACTGACGAAGTTTAGAAACTCATCTTGATCTATGATGAGAGACAAACGATGCTGTACTAGTTACAGCGCAAGTAATTAGAGACGCAGTTTTGTAATATAACAAAGACGTAATGACAGCAAGTCCACGCGATCCACGTATATACACGAAAATCATATGGTAAAATTGTGCGCGGGGTATGATGATGGGCTTACCATTTTCCCACTGTCTGGTTTGGTAGTGTTGCTAGACTGTAAAAAATATTATAAAAGTAATACTATTAATAAATTCAATAGAAAGAGATGACTGGATGCTCCTATTTGTTCCTTCTGTGAATAATAAAATTAAATCTTATGCAGTGAAGAAGAAGTAAGCAGCACTGACGGTTTATGAGATAAACGACTTCATAATGATGTTCCATTCTTCGGATTTAAAAATAAATGTATGTATGAATATAAATGAAATTCCATCAAGCTCATCGTCCTAACGTTTCTTTGATACATTATCAATAACCAAATAGTCTCCAATAATTGCGTCAATGTTTGCTTCGATACTTACGAAATATCTATTTCGTATACACGCGTCGCTCATTCAATCGGCAGTGTCTACAAGTCAAATCACTTACGATTCATTCGCTTAATCAATCATTGTCCGGTGTACGGTCGTGATTCTGTAACATGAATTCATCCTCTCGTTGGTTCACGCGAAGTTTTTGTTATCAACAACCGTATAGACGAGAAATTATAAACGAGACAGTAAAACAATTTTGTATATCTCCTATATTGAGTGATAATCTGTAGACGTGTGCCGATTTTCTTTACAGCGATAAATACAGTGATTAGGCAAGCCTTTGAATTATTTTCATCGAATTATGCAGATTTTCACGTCTTGGTGGAAGCGAGACCTTCTCACCAGCGACGGATTCGGTAGAAGGGTTTCTCTGCAGTAAATATTTATTTATATATTTTATCTTTATTTGCACAAAATAAGAGTGTACAAAAAATGCCAGAAGGCATTCTCTGCCAGTCTTTTTTTTTTTGTTCACGCGGGGGAATCTTTTTATAGACCATCCTCCGATACCCTGGGTGGGCCCGGAGGGATGTGTGGGACTCGGCCTGGGCAGCCCCTACCCACTAAACCTTCCGCGAATGCCATCAGCCGTTATGAGCGGGGTGCCCCGGATCTGATTCTCTGCCAGTCTACCTTAGGGTTGTGTAGAAACAAAGTCACGGGTGCAAGCTAAGAAAATAAAATTAAAAAAAAGTAAAATAAGACAAATATAAACATAAATATATACATAAATACAAGCATACATAAACATACATAAATAAACATACCATATAGATAAATTCATAGCAAAAACCATAATTATAGTGTATAATATCCCTTGACAAATGTGGAAACTTTCCCAACAGTGACAGTGACAGTTAATTTCTACTTATGTACGTACTTATAAAGTTGAAGCGTTAATAGCCTAATGGTTTAGGGTACGGCCTGCGAATCGTAAGATCGTGGGTTCGAATCCACCATTCGACTATTGCCGTGAAGCATGTCCTAGTATAAGCTTAGTTGGAATGGTTAACAAGATTGTTAGTAATATTTCTGAAAAAAAAAATATTGCTTTCTTTTAAAAAAATATATCTTATTCAGAGAATGACTATATCAAGACTATGACACGAAGATTTAAAAAAATATATTGCAGACAATATAAATGGAAATTGAATCAGTCGACTGGTAATATCCTTCTATTTGTTAGGTATACGTTTCATATGGATGGTTCTACTTATGTTAATGTAAATTTTGATGGAATGCTTGTGGAAGAATAACAAATATGTATTGACGTCAATGGACCTTGATTGTCAATCCGCTGCGTACATCACTTGAATTGGTATAGCAATCATAACTGGTATACATACATAATAATAGTATCTATTCTTGTATCTTTCATTGTTTTACTTAAAACAAAAATAGTTTACTTTATGGTTTACAGCCGTTGCATAAGTCGTGCTAACTTATACAATATCACCGGCCTGAGAGATTACAGTGTTCTTCAGTGTCTTTGAGTTCAGAGCTCAGTCTGAATTTTTATCTATTCAATAATCCTTGTTGTAATGTAACATAGTCCGCTCAAATTAAACCAAAAAATAAAAGTAAATGCATGAGTATGCCACGTATTTATATATCTCTATAATATATGTAATATAATATATGTAAAAATATTTTTCTATCGGTCATTGTAACTTACACTACTTATATAAAATATACATAAATTATAACTGTAAGAACATGAGGTAAAATGAAACCCAGTCCCTTAATTTATACGCCATTGTAACCTTGAGAAAACGCGCTGAGTACACTACCTCATAGGTGGCGAGGAAACGCGTGCATATTATGACGATTACAACTTTTACAACTTTTTGAATCATTATATCTCAAAAACGGTGGCTCGTAGAAAACAAAGTATTAATAAATTTTTTGTAGATAAATTTATGATCTACAATTTTTGTCTGAGGTATTTTTATGATAAAACTTACCGTTCTGCTGAAAATCGCGAAAAACTCATTTTTTTGAATTTTCAAATTTTGTTTTTAATGATATTTTAAACAATCTTACCGATTTTCAGCTTGGTGGGAATTTAGGTAACTTTAAATGTCTAAATTGACCGGACTAACACCTTAAACTAAGGTTTACAAAACGGAAATAATGTCTTAATGGCATTCTCTGCCGGTCAGCTCTGGCTTAGAGAGAAAAACATGAAAATCAGGTGTAATCAATAAGGACAAGATCACAGATATAACGAAATAACAAAATAAAAACATAATTATTAACAGTTACTTAGAGCTAGGTCCTCGAGAAGTAACCTTACTTACAAGGGACATTAATTTAAGTATGACAGGACTGCACAAGACGACTCGATTAGATTCTAACGAATTACGATATATTCTGTTACATCACAGAAATGACTATAGATAATCTAATCATTGTTATCCTTATTATTTGTAACAATAATTATTTTCTGTTATACATAGTGGTAATTGACAAATTATATAACACATATTATATAGATAATTAAACATTTTAATCATCATCGGGTGCGTACTATTATGTGTAAATCCGGTAGAAATCAGATCTTTTTCTTAGCTTTTATATCACAATGAATTTAACATCTAAATTTGACGAATGACACAGACACAAACGAATTCATGTCAGACTTTTGTACTATAGAGTTAAAATAAAACAAAACTTAAGAAACAATAAATAAAGATTATTTGAATTTAAATCCTGAAATTAATTAGTTCCATCCCATCACATCATCATTCGAAAATTGAATGTCCAACACGAGCATTAAGTATTATGTTTATTGCTTTAAAGACCCTCAATGCAACTTCAACAAACGTTGATTTCACGCGTGGGCGTGTAAATGTATTATTGTGAGTATCAGAATGTTTACACGGATGAGTGCGTGTCGTAATATGATGATTATACAAAGGCGGGACTTTCGACATTTCACAAAGGTCAAAATAAATGACCTCTACATGGACCGCTGTCGAAAACAATGCGGCAAATTAATCAATGTAAGCTTAACAGGGTTTTGTAGCTTGAAATATGTGGGAGACAAAGTTTGTGTTAATGTTAAACGTAGATTTAATTTGAAATCGCTTTTTTTATAGCTTATCGCCGATGCTAGTCGGAATTATTTATCCCATAAATGCTATTATGTCTAAAGTAACAATCGAAGGTTTCTTCTTAGGGACCTTTGCTCTAATTTACAAATCATTAAGATTCGGACTTAACTCTCTTAAAGCTCCCAAGCCGGTGATCCCAACAAAGCCTCCGGGCTTACGGTGGCAATAAATCATAAAAAAGCCGGTACCCGAGTCTGCAATTGTCACTGACAACCGACCAACTACAATTCACTTAATACTATGCCTAAAACCATAAAATACTGATTTCGTAACGGTATGTAATTGTGTATGATACTACCAAATACTAACAATTGAAACAAAAGTGGAGTGTCGGCTCACGCAATTTGAAAACCAGCACAACTAAAGTAGCAGGTAACAAATCGACGACAATGATGTCACCGCAGTGTCCGGGCGGTCGCCTCAAGTTGTATAGTACGCTAGCAACCCGAGTTCGATCCCCGGTGGCCAGCACCAATAAATTTGCTGTTGCAATTTTATGTGCTGATTTACCACGCCCTCGGCGGTGAAGGAAACCTACATGACGTAAAACATTTTTCTAAGACATGTGAAGTCTGCCAATTCGCACCAGGCCACCAGTATAAGGGCATAGTCCGCCAATGTGCGTGCCCTTTATACTCTCTTCACAGAGAAGGCCTGTGCCCAGCCGTGGGACATATATAAAATATACATATATGTCACTGAACTTTCATTTTAACACAATCTTGTTATTGTCTCAACTTTTCATGGGTCGTCCAACTGCGTGTGATTGGTATCTCACGAACTTCCCAATAGTCAAACGCTTAACACAAGATGCATTTATTTACTGTGATTGATGACAATTATATCATTCAACGAAAAGGGTAAGTAGGCATCTTTCGAGGTCGAATTATTTAAAGACGTTGCGCACAATGATTCAGGCCGTAGGTTATATATGCAGTCTTACAATGTTAAATGGAACGAGGTTGTTTTCGGATTTGCATCATTTCATTCCAACATAATATAAGAAAAAAACCTTACGTTCTTTTAACTCTCACAGACAGAGATAAAAATTGTTATCTGATTTTTATAAATCTCAACAACATTGAACCTTGAGTTCAGAATTTATTAAGTGATTTTTTTCAACATAAAAATCTTGGAAATCAAAATTGCCGATTGGGGAAAGAGTCAAAAAAGTCCAAGAAAAACACTATTATGATTGTTGACCCACCGCGCCTCAACTCCTGCTTAGTTGATCGTTTGCATATGATTCACTAGAACGAGATAAACCGACGCCTTGCAAAATTACAATGTTATATATTGTCTAAAAATTTGATTAAAGCACAGCAGATGCAGTCCTGTTTTTAAAGACAGATAAATAAAGTTAAACTCGTGTTAAAAAAAACATGAATAGACTAGCAATAGCACACTGACATTTTTCTTTTTTTTTTTGGATCGCGTGGCAGAGTTCTTAAGTAGCTTAGCTTGAACCTCAATTGGAAGCAACGCGGCGCAAGGTCCCAGAAGAGAGGTCTCCGGTTGTTGGGCGTGTACTGTAAGGGTAGCTTTATCAAAAGACACAGAGACGTAAGTCTTCTGTAACGGTATTTTTATATGTTCTGATTTTGTTCACTTTAAATAATAAAGGTGTCTAGAACGAAAACATAAAAGACGTGTAACAAAACGGGTTAACTTTCAAACGTGTAGTATTGAATGACATGCGGGACGTTTCGAAATTATTAATGAAATAAACTTGAACAATGTTTAACTTTTAGTTTACTTTTTGCTCGCTACCCACCGAACTAGCAGCCATCGGGATACCATATATGAAAACATATGTGGGTAGTGTAATATTAAACTATTCGAATATGCGGGTAGTAACATTTTATTCCGCCTACTATATTAAAATGTATCCTAATAAACCTATAGCAACTTCCATATATAATGTCCTTTGACTTCTGATTACTAGGTGGTCAGTTTTGCTAAAAGAACCATATTGATTAGGATATTAAAATATTTACTATGAACCATTCGCATGCTCAATGTGTATAATGAACTTGCATTAGCATCACAGTGGTCGATTTTTCAAGTTTTAGCTGTCTTTTAGTTCATTTGTGTCACCATGGTTTACCGATGGCATATCACTGTCAGGAAAGCCAACAGTGTGTATTGTTTGATGTGTGTAAAAACTACAGTATTTGATGTATTTAGCAATGATAATAGATATTACGTTTGGAATGATGAAACAATAATAGATTGGTTTCATAATGAAACTTCACTGGCAAATAGCAGACTCGGGGTCCCGATCTATCGCTATAAACGATAACCATACAATAACACAATAACATTGAACATATTATTTTTAATTTATCAGATCGCCCAGGGACTCGTGACGCATCTCGGCCATATGTAGCTATTCCTCGAATTCGCTAACGCAGCGAAGGAAACATCGATACAGATTGCTTTTAAGTTACATAATAGGTTGTCAAATATCTCCCTTCCGCCTTTTGTCTTTTGAATTTCGCGGCTATGTACAAAGCGCTACAGAGCTCGTATCTAGCAATACTATACATAATTTAAAAGGTCTTGACATAACCTACAAAACGACGCTATGCATAATTAGATTTAGAATTTGGATATTGCGTTCAACAGTTATAGACGTGTAAACATGGACTTCACTAACGCCGAAATTCGCGCTATTTTAAAGTTTTCCTTCGTTAAAGGCAAATCCGCTAGAGAAACGTTCCGTGAGATTAATGGTGTTTTGAGGATGGTACTCTATCACTTCGAACCACGGAGGAATGGTTTCGACGATTCAGAGCCGGTGAAAACGACACCATGGATAAGCCAGCCGGCGGAAGACCTGTGACGACAAATACCGATCAAATCATGGACTACATCGAGTTAGACCGGCATGTGGCATCTCGTGACATCGCCCAGGAGATGGGAGTTAGTCACCAAACCATTTTAAACCATCTGCAGAAGGCTGGATACAAAAAAGCTTGATGTTTGGGTGCCGCATGATTTGACGCAAAAACCTTCTGGACCGAATCAACGCCTGCGATATGCTGCTGAAACGGAACGAACCTGACCCATTCTTGAAGCGGATGGTGACTGGCGACGAAAAATGGATCACATACGACAATATCAAGCGAAAACGGTCGTGGTCGAAGGCCGGTGAATCGTCCCAAACAGTGGCCAAGCCGCGAATTTCGGCGTTAGTGAAGTCCAAGTTTACACGTCTATAACTGTTGAACGCAATATCCAAACTAATTATGCATAGCGTCGTTTTGTAGGTTATGTCAAGACCTTTCAAATTATGTATAGTATCGCTAGATACGAGCTCTGTAGCGCTTTGTACATAGCCGCGAAATTCAAAAGACAAAAGGCGTAAGGGAGATATTTGACAACCTATTATATAATTATTGACTTTATAATATTACAAGCAAAATGTTAACTAACGAATTCCGATAAGCTAGGAACTGTGATCCGTCACCAGAAATATTTTTGTATGCCGTTTATGAACCGATTATAAAATACATTGTTTGAAAGGGTACGCTTTCAATTAGGTCTCATGTTATTGTTGGTATTGGACCTTAGCATTGAGACTTTAGATAGATAGACCTTAGATTATCTATTTGACGGACAGAAAAAAATATAAATTTCAAAAAAGTTTTAGTATAAAAAAGATATTATATCGTAAAAATAGACGCCAAATGAAATAATTGACAATTAGTCACAGAACAAAAACATGTAACATGAAACCGCACAGATGTTCTCGTAAACATTTAAATTTACGATTACGGTGATGTTGACCTTATATTAACATACACAATTCTATTTGATTACGATAATATATATTTGTTATGGTATTTGATCTATCTGTTTGTTGTTCAATTATACAATTGTAAACAATTAACAATTAATCATCAGTCAGCATCAACATGAGACACCATCAAACAACATCAGCTTTGTAGAGAACAATTCAGCAATACATCTCTATAGACCGATTGTTCGCAAGCTTCTATCTTGCATACACCTTTCACTCGGCAGAATACACAACCAGTAAAGGACTCGCCAACAATGGACTCGAAAAGCACGGGTATTTAAATATTTTTTTATCTTTATTTAGTTATCATTTAATTTTAATAAACGTTTACTTAAGCACAATTAAATAATAATCACGCTCCCAAATTCATGCATCGATAGTGGCAAATAATAAAGGAACACAACAGGATACCACGTGCAATGTTTTTTTCACACCTAGCTAACATTAGCAAGGATAAGAGGAAGTAACAATTACAACGATATATTACCTCTCGCCACCAGAACAATGATATCAACACAGCTTCCAACAGCGCAGCCATTAGCCGGTGTTAAATGCATTAAACACACCCGGCGCTCGAAGCTCTGACCTTCTGTCAATTTAAAATAGATTATACAGTCGGTGTGTTCTCGAATGTAGGCGTAGTAAGGTGAGGTGACTACTCATCAACGTGTTATGTTCAACAGCTGTCCTTGACATGTGAAACTGAATGAAAAAACTACTCTTCGCCACCTTTTCACACCTTAGGGAGTTAGACAGAGATGGACCTTAATTAGAATACACCGAAGTATTTTAATTAAGATTCGAACTTAAAACGCAAAGCAACCGACCGAGCCGTGGTCCGGCCCTATCGGGCATCTTCGGATCGGGAGGCTTACTCATAAAAGTAACCGCCTAAGTCGAGGTTTTTTTTTTAAGGGTTTCCCCCGGAAAGGACATGTTTTGCCCTTTCCGGGAAATTCTATTTGTTTCTCTGACTTGTGGGGGTCAGAGATTGTACAGACTGGTAGGTATCTATCTTCTTATCTTAATGATTTTCTTGATAATTTCTAAATTCTAAGTGTATATATATGTATATGTAAATAATATATATGTAAGTATAGTATTTATCTTTTTTCTTTGTTTTTCTTTATTTTTCTTATGTCGAGGTTGGACCACGTGGACCCTTGTGGGTTCACTGGGTGAAAGGGGTGGGGGCATTTGTTGTTCGCCGAAGTGGACCCGGGAAGAAGGCGGCATCGGCTGGCCCGTATCGCCTTGCACTGCGAGAGCACGGTTGGGAAGGATAACCTCCCCTCGGGACCTTCTTTCCGAGAGCACAGTGCAGAGAGGCTCCGGTGCGTTCCACTGGAGATCCCAAAGCCCCTCACCATGCACAGAGAAAGGGCTACCGGGGGTAAAAATCCCACAAAATCCTTGCCTTCACCTTAGAAGGATCTTGTTAGAGTATCTTGTTGAAGATTTGCCTCCCGTAAAAAAAATGTGGACCCTTGTGTCCAACTATAGCGGTTCAGCGATCTAAGAGCTTTAGACACCTTTCGATTACAGTGAATCAGTCGCGGCCAGCTTCTTGGGCCGACTTGCATAGGTTCGTCAAAAAAAAAACGCAGTCCGCAAATAAACTGTTGTGTACTAATTAGTGTATCTGAAAATCTTTAACACAACCATCTGGTAATAAGATCAAGTTCATTAACATTCCGAATTACACGCTTGGTTTGTTGGACTAATTGAAGCAGTTCTTTTTACAGCGGCTATTCTACCATGAGTAATGATGGACGGAAATATTCACATAAGTCATTAATTATTCCAGCTGTTTATTATTTACACGTGTCCATTGTTATATACTGTAAGTGAATTCGAGATCCAAGCTAAGCTGTCCACTATATACCTGGGCAGGATCCTTGAATTTTAGTCGTTTACCCAGAATGTCACTGTTGCACATTTAGAAAAAGTTCGTTGTCCCAGGCAAAATTGGTGGGACAAGACCGTAGCGTCGAATCTCAGCGTTGACTGGACAGATACCCACTCTCGGTATCTCGGTTAGCAATGCTTTACACACGGTAGCAGATAGGGGAATGTGGCGACGGATCACCCAACGAGAGACTGTTCCTACATCATCCTGATGATCATAACCCTCAGCATTGTGGAAAGTGGCGTGAGGGAGAGGATTATAAGCGTTAAATCTTAAGGCAGATATGTTCTTCTTCTTCATGTGGCTCTCCATCACTGAATCGGCAGTCAGTCTCCTAAACTTCTTCTTGTTCATAGCTAAGCGGGATAGTGCTTTGACTGTTTTTATTCCAGTCCATTCCCTGATTTTCCTTAGCCATGACTTCTTCCTTCTTCCCACCCCTCTTTTTCTGCTATTTTTCCCATTATAATCAATTGCAGCAGGCGGCACCCATCGTGTCGCAGGATATGGCCTAGGCACGAGATCTTACGTTGCTTGATTATGTTCACCAATTCGGTGTTCTTTTGCATTCGGGCAAGAACCTCAACATTGGATATCTCATCTGCTTATACGTGGGACATATATAGACTGTCTCCAACTTCCTTTCTAAAATCAAAGGTGTTATTGAAATTAATTCCTTCTAATTAGCGATTAACGTCCACGAGAAAGTTAATCGAAGTAAGGTGAAGAAGAAATTCATAATGTAAAATAAATTGCCACCCTACATCGAAAACCGCGATGATGTTATTCAATTTCACAGTACGTCGCGTTATGATTGACGTTCGAGATGATGATGATAAAGTAACGCCTCGTGGAATGCTTTTTGCGCGAACTAAGATGCTCCGCCGAGCTCGATCGACCGTTATGTCATATCATTAAGCCGTTTGCGAAACGTGTAACGGCACGGATGGTGAACATAACAGAGGTTTTCATATACGTATACTTTTATGCGACTTCAAAAAGGACCATATACCAAATCCACAATCTTATGATATTCTATGTTGTGGAATTGTTTATCTACTGATTTATCATATTTACGCTATTATTAGTAATTTAATTAAACTATTTTTACAAAATTTTATAGGTTACTAGTAGCGTACCTAGCCCACTTCGCCGGGCTATTTCTATTTTGCTTTATATTATTTAAACAGTAACTTTTTATTTTATTTACCTCTCACAATATATAAAATTATTCATTTCTCTCCGTATTCATTAACTTCTCGTACATATGAGCAAATACAATCATTCGTATCATTTATAACAAAACATATCGGGCTCAAGTTAATGTCAGAAATAAAAGTACGACGTATGGTTTGTTTTACAGTTCTAAAAGAGTGTTCCGATCATCACCAAACTTTAGAGGATTACTCGCCAGGTCAATTTGAAGATTCCCTTTTATTATTTATTAATTTAATTGAAATCGGTCCAACCGTTTCGGAGCCTATTAGGAACAAACCCACAAACTTTTTCTTTTATATATATATATATATAGTTATAGATATATATATATATATATATATATATATATATATATAGAATAATAAAATAGAATAAACTATATATATATATATATATAGAAAGCGAAAGGTAGTAAATTATTAATAAGATAACGCCATGAAATTCGTAAAAAATATTTTATATCAGAAGTTGTTCTTCTACAAAGAATTAAAGCGTCAATAGTGCTGCGTCATGAACTTAGACGAGAGATTGACAACGCGCCTGTAATTCCTCTGGTATGTGCTTGTACACCACGGTGACAAGATAAAACATATCGTTTGGATATTAATTTTACAAGTTCAGGCGCCTATCAAAGCGTAACCTTTTTTGTTCCAAAATGAAATGCATTCATATTGCTGACAGACTTAAACGGTCTCCTGCGAGGTGGTCACGTTCGGTCAATGTCTCTGTCTACTCCGACTGTGATTGAAAGAGTGAGAGTTTAGGAACACCAACAAATGAGGTGTTCCTTTCATGTTTTTTTTCCATTGACGCCAGTTACATCAGCCTTCCCCATTTTGTTTATAAATACGCCCGCGGCCCCAGGTTTATTCGCGGTGTTCACGTCATCTGGATTGTTTGAATGACTCCGTGTATGACTAAAATTGTAGCGCGTAATTGTATGAGTAATCATTCTGAAGAATGCGCTCTTCAGAAAGGAAATTGCGTTTTGTTTGATGTATGTATATGCTTTTTATTTATGGACTGAAAATAAGGTCATACGTCTTTTGTTTACACGGGCAAGGTAGACATAGATGAGATCTCTATCCGCTGATATCCATGATATAGAAGGCACAAATTTTAGAGTGTGAGTTGTTTGCGCTTAAATAAACCGAAAAAACGAAAACGTCATCGATAAAGCCCATCGAGATTCGAGAGGTGAGATTGAAGTCGAGCGCTATTAGGCTGTCATAACTGTACTAGCGTACGCAGTCCGCTTCGCCGGGCTAGATTTTGCATTATTTTATTGAAACAATAAACTATTTATTAAATTATTCATTTCTCTCCGTATTCATTCTCTTCTCGAGCGGGTGAAGATCCTACACCCATGTACATATCAGTTAATACAATCTCATTCTTATCATTTATACAAAAACATAGCGGGCTTAAGTTAATGTCAGATATAAAATTACGACGTATGGCTTGTTTGACACTTCAAAAAAAGGAGTGTGTCGTCGTCACCAAACTTTACAGGATTACTCGCCAGGTTAATCTGAAGATTTCCTGAAAGTTTCATTGAAATCGGTCCAGCCGTTTCGGAGCCTATATGGAACATACCCACACACTTCCTCTTTTATATATTTAGAGATATTTGTATGATTGAAATATTGTTATTTTTTATGTTTGTTTTTTACAGACTTTATAAAAGGAGGTTTTCAAATTATCTGTATTACTCATAACGCCATCGGTTTTGGAGCAATTTATATTTTTCTTTGTTTGGAAGGGTTTTAGTTTCATTTACGTCTTAATTTTGTTGACATGGGATTTTAGTTCTGGAATGTATATCAAGCAGCTATCATAAACGTACGTAAGAATGGGTGTTGATTGAGATATTGGAAAATTTATGTCAATCCAAGGCTATGTATGTCCATCCATAACGATAACAAACACAGCTGTGGAAGAAGAAAGAGAGTATCGTTTATTACTCTCTTCTTTCGTAACAATATGATGCTTCAGAAATTAAAGAAAATGTCTGCGCAGTTTGATCCTTTACATGTTTCATTTGAAGTCGGTTTTTGTCTTTACTCATAATTATACTTGTTAAAATGTTGGTCTAAGTCCCAACATAACCTTGTGATAACCGGCCACTTTCAAGGACGGTGTCTATTCATTCGGGACTTCAAAAGACCCTATTGACGCCCCCTCGTTCGTACGCATGCGCATAACAACTACGCAGCGTCGATGACAAAAACAAAATGTCTCAAAGACTTGATATATAAGAAAGACATGATATGAAGCAATGGTTTCTGCCACTAGTTTTCATTTGGAACTCTTTTTTACCATCAATTACGCTAATCAACCAGATTGCCATTACAGTATTACCTGGTTTTTTGAGAGATTACCGTTTGGTCGCTTAGCCTGAACCTCTTTCGGGAGAAACGTTGCAAGAGCCCCGACAAGGGCGAATCGCGACTAGATTGGTAACTTTCAAGCCATTCAAATAGCTATTTCGTTAAGCGTTGACGTCAAGGAAGGCGCTCCTAATATTGTTTATGGGGAAATGGCCTATAATGTAATGATTTTTTTTATTAATTTAATGTATTTTGTTTGCATGTCCGCGTATTAATATAATGATATATTTTGTTAAAATAGCACAAAGACATGATTTAAAAGCAAAGGTACGAGTGTCATCTCGGTGTTAGTCGAATACTTTGATTTGGAGCGTATTTAGTTTTATGTCGCCTCGGTTCCTTCTCATCCTGCGGGCTTAAGGGCGGTCACGTGTCGTTCTCTGTCCCTTTCTTTCCATTTCAAGTAACATCACTGTAGCTGTTACATACTTTCAAGTTTAAATAGCCTTTCAGACAGGAGCCGTCGCGCCGTCCCTTTCTCACGCATGAAAGGACGCTCGTATGTGGCGAAGCATAAAACGGTTTCTCAAAAGATGTCTTCAAGTATACGCATTTATGCACGTGTCTCGTCCGCTCAAGTTGCCTTGTCGACGGACTATAAGCGGGTTTGCTAATCTCATCCTTACAGAAATAGTTTGGTATTTCCTTCACGATGTTTATCAATGTTCGGTACAATGACCATGGGTCATCATTTGAACTGTTCGGCGTGTACATGTATTTTAGGTTATATTACTACAAATTTATTTATACTTATCAAAATAAGGTTCACAGAGATTTCACATGCAGTAAATTTTTTTAAGAATCGCTAAATACTTAAAATTGTTACAAACAATTCATTGGTGCCGGTATCGAGGACTGAACTCGGGTTAGCGTACTATGCAACTTTAGTCGACCGCCCAAACACTGAGCTACTGGGTAATTGATTATTTACCTAGTGTCTAGTTGGATAATAAACAATGGAATTCATTTTAATGATGCATGGAAGGGAAGAGTTTCAAAGAGTATTGTTTGTATCAAATAAATTGTTTTTTTTAATTTTCTCACATCTTATAAATCGACCGATATAGCAAATTGTCTGATATTTTTGTAAGGATATTTTTGTGTTACGTTTGCATGACGACATACAATATTAATAGATTTGCCATTTGTCCCAAGTCCGCCTTAATTTCTCTCAAGTGGAATACCTAAGTGGTTTATTAATAACGTCCAAAACTCGAGCTTGTTTTACCGCATAAAGCTTTGTCTCCGCGGAGCAAGCAAAAGAAAGCACATTGGGCCGAACTGGATCGACGATCGCCAACCGGTTTGACCGCTACGAATCCTGCCTCTAATGCTCGCTTATTGCGAACCATAACTGCATATATACAAACATCCTAGACATGTACAGTCTTACAAATAAAAATGAGTTATAACATTTTTATTCCACCCTTAAACTAAGTTTAGTTAAACCAGGAATCAATTAAGAATAAGCTGAGAATAGTTTACCACAAATAAATCCGGAATAACTTTGGTTATTCTTCCTTTATGTCAAAATGCACGAGTTGGCAACAGCGCAATCAAAAAGAAACCATACTAAAAAAATAATTGCAGTCTATGTAGTAGTGAAGTAATGTATCTGTCAATGTGGGGCGGTTATAAAAATATTTTATACTTTATATATAGATAGAAGATAATACACTTCCACGCTTGTCCATAGTAAGAGACCTTTCAAATTAATGGTCTAGAAATATTATACTACTTTTAGAAAACCGATATTTTAATCGAAACTAATCATCGACATATAAATCAAAAGGGTTTTCCCATCTTTTAAATATTTTTACTTTTTTTGAAGAGTGAATGATATTTATTAAGTCATTTACTGTTTCTACTTCCTCCATTGCCCTTAATTCCATCTTTATTGAACACAATTTTATTATACTGGCGTACCCAGCCCGCTTCGCCGGGCTAGATTTTGCTTTATTTTATTTCAACAATAAACTTACATCATTAAATATTTAATTTAACTCTCACAATATATTAAATTATTCAATTATCTCCGTATTCATTCTTCTCGAGCGGGTGAAGATCATTACATGCACCTATGTACATATCAGTAAATATAATATTATTCTTATAATTTAGGGATTTATTATACTTCTATATACTTCATTGTACTTCAATATGGTTCATAATGACATAAATTTACACAACGCATATGTCAATACAAATTTTGGTTATAAAACAATAGAATATCACCATAGTAAATAAAAGATGTATTTGACAGTTCAAAATTACAGGATTACTCGCCAGGTCAATCTGAAGATTCCTTGAAAGTTTCACTGAAATCGGTCCAACCGTTTTGGAGCCTAAATGGAACAAACCCATACACTTTCTCATTTATATTTATAGATTATAACAATTTTTTAAGATATGTTTTTTAAATATTTCTAGTTAGTTATGAAATAAATCAGTATCATAAAAGTGCTTATAATAAGAGCTGATAGTCTGAACGTTTATTCAATACGTGGGTAGCTTGATGACCTATCTTTTAGCATTCCCGAAAAAATTCCATGTCTATTTTAGACTTTTCATAATAAAACTATAGCTGATGTTAAACGATGATTAGAATAATTAATTACGTACAACGTAAGTACGGTATTGTGTTACACCAGTCTGTATTTATGCAAGTTTCAGCGATAAGCTCCTGTTACACTATTTGTATAACACAAATACACGTGCAAGGCGGATTTGTTTAAAAAAACACCTCCGACTCGAACCGCACAATGTTTACGCAGACATCTTGAAGGCAACGTTCCGCTTCCCACAATCACATTCGCAACACAAACGGACATAAAATATAAACACGCTTTTCTCATTTTATAGGTTGCCAGCCTTAAAAATACCATAAGGCACGGTGGAACAACAATTTGAGTGGTCAAAGAATAGCAATTGTATAGATGGTACACATCATATAGGTAAAAAAGCTCTCACGTCTTTTTTGACGCAATTGAAATCAATCTTCTGAATAATGATGTATGTGCTTAATATTTAAATTTCAAAACTCGAAATTATAATTGGTTACAGGTAATAACTGATTAACGTTCGAATTTACGAACGTAAATACTCAAATGGGAATTCGTGTCCAGTTTGTGCCTTTGAAGTTTTGGTTTCTTACCAAATATCACATTTGTGACCTAATAAGTTTGATAAAGACCTGTCACTGTATAGAATAATGTGACTTATATATGTATTTATTTTATCTAGTAGTTAATTAAAGTATTAGAGTGCAACTTGAAGACCTTATTCCCAGATGAAATTCTATGTGCCGCATAAGAAACTACATCTTCTCCCATAAAAACTATATCCCTGGGCAATTTATACAATAGAGAAGAAAATAATCATCCTGCCATTAATTTTCCTCTATTTATTAACCGACTTCAAAAAAGGAGGAGATTATCAAATTGTATATACGTTTGTGAACTCATAGCGCCATCATTTATGAACCGATTTTTTGCTTGAAAGGTTTCAATTAGATCTTAAATGAATTTGTTGACAATTGAAATTGAAAATTGAAGTTGAAATTGAATTAAGACGATATTGATTGTGATATTGGTAGGTTTATGACAATCCAAGATTAGGTATTTATTCCATAACGACAGTAAGCCTGAATATGGAAGAAGAAAGATAATACAGGGTTTTTTTATGACGAACTACACAGTTGGCCAGACTTTTATTGTATCAGGCATATGTAGTAGGCTTTTATTGTATCAACGGATTGAGGTGGCATAGCTCTTAGGTCGCTTAGCCTGAACCTCTATTACCTAGTAACTCGACACAACGGTCCCCCCGGTGAGGGGTAACCGCCAAAACTTAGTATTATAACTATGAAAGAGAGCGTTTAACGTTTTATTTGATTTAAAGTCGTCTTTTGTTTTTACTCGTAAATATTTTTGTTTTACTCAATTCCATATATTAAAGTGATATCAATACTAGTGATAAACTAACTAATATTCAAGTTTCACTTGCAATGCTATCACGACACGTACGCTAGTGAAGTCGTCAAAGTGCCCGCACATGTCGTAATAAGTCGTACGCAACTCACATGACTACTATAAACAACTTTCTTCTTTCTTCCAACTGCCTAATAAGATCTCTTCGCTATCGATCCGGTGAAGAAAGAGCAATCGTGTAACATCGCACTACCGATTACATAGTTTTGCGCAAGTCAAGCCGTCGAAGTGCATTCTACAGTGTTACAAAACTATTGCGTGTTATGTAATCATGTTGGAACATAGAATTCTCTATATCTCAATGTTTATAAGCGATAAGCTTGCAATAAGATATCGGAAATATAATGCAAAACTCATACGAGACTTGGTATACACAGAATGGTTGTAACCCGGGCGCCTCCGGATCGGAATGCATACGCTTAAAAGGTAACCGCTCAATACTTAGAGGCCCGAGGGTCGAATTACGAATAGAGATTCAGGTAAAGCGATCTAAGAGCTATGCTACTTGTCAATCCAGTGAAACAGAAAAAGTCAGCGTCTCTAATTAATCCGTGCAGGTTCGCTCAAAAAAAGACTGCCTGTAAATCCCAACCCACCTGCTTTTATGGACTTCCTGTAAAAAAAGCATGGTACTTGAAGTTACCGAGATGATTGTATACAATTATATACCAAGCCAATTATAATATATATACGATATACAAGTAATATTTTCTATGTAAAGTATAAATGCAGAAAAATGTAAAACTTAGGTGTACCAGGACCGCCAAAATGGAAATCCATAATCTCTGCCTAACCCTCTGGCTCGACGGATTAATGCTTTATTTTTATTTAATAGAAATGCAGTTATTATGCAAACAAAGTGGCTTGAAGATCTTATGGGCGCAGGTCCAAATCTCAGCCGGCTTGTAAAAATAAATTTCCCTTCTTCGATTTTTAGGCACAAAAAAAATACTTCTAGAAATTTCTGCCACGTATATTGTGATGAACTTACCGGGACTTAATAAGCAAGTCTCTCACTATAAAAACACATAAAAATCACATGTAATATAACAATATTAACATGTTTACAACATTTACAAGTTTAACGGTTCAATAAACGTAAATATAAACCATAAACTATAGAATATATTGCGCACAATTTTCTAGAACCTCTATACAAACAGTCATACGGTGTCACATAAATTTCAGCTGCGTCGCGGTGTAAGATTACATCTCTCCTAAAGGCGTTGCTCAAATAAAACGGAATGGACAATTTGATGAGCATGTCACCGTGATTGGCACGCCAAACATTGACAGAGAAAGTCATAACGAGCATGAACATACTAATGGGGGTTTACACGGGTCGATTTTAGACGTACGGCAAGTCGCGTCGCTTGTAAAAATCGAATCGCCACCCTATTTACGCTGGTCGAATATGGCATGCCTTATTCATTTCCAAAAAAAATGTTGAGCAAAGCCGACACGTAAAACGTCGAAATGGTTCTCTTAACAGTTGTTTGATAAGAAAAGACTGAAGAAGAAGGAAACGGAAAAATCCTTAATACGCGCTTTTTTTTGGAAGAACTAACACAGTTGGCCAGAGAAGCTGGTCTTTACAGCTTCACCGGATTGAGAGGTGGCATAGCTCTTACGTCGCTTAGCCTGAACCTCTAATAGCTAGTAAGTGTCCCTCCGGTGAGGGGTAACTGTTACGCGTAAGCAATCCGTTCCGAGGGCGCCCGAGAGTGCCGAACCACGACTCTGTCGGTAGCTATTTTATTAACAAAAGAGTATTGGGACAATCTAAGCTAAACTAACTTATATGCCACTCCGGGAAGCCCTGGCGGGGTAGCCACAGACAGATTCCGCTGTCCGATTTTTACCGAGCTATAACATTCCCTATGTGAAAGAAGGTGTCATGTCAAGTAATTTTTTTTTGTATTTAAAAGCGAAGAACAGCAACCGGCTAAAATATAATTATTAAAAATATATATTATATCGAACCGCCTAATGTGTGTATATACATTGTTTTGTTGAACCATTTAATTATAAAAGTCAATGTCAAATAATGACAAAAACATTTTATTCACAAGTAAACATGAAGAGATATAGGCGGAACAATCAGTACGGAACAAGAATTATATTATTTCGAAATAGAAAAATGTTCTCCTCTTTCTCGTTTTTGTTCCCGTGCCGTTGCCTGTTCGTGCCGTGAGCTGACAATAGTGATGTGACCTAAAAAAATCTTTTGTTGGGACACTTTTTATATCGAATTAGGTCGCGAGTGAAACACTGGCTAGCATCCTTTTGTTTCGAGTATGCTTGACTTAAGTAAATTCCTCTGTGACTAAAATAAAACAACAATAGAAGTAAACTTCACGGCCTTTTGTAGTAATAGTGTAGTAACATATAATCAAATCAACGATAGACATTTTTAACCCATCGATGATTTAATGTTCATTACAATCGTTCACAACCGGGCTCCCAATCTGCTAGTTGCTAATGACATTTCATTATGAATCCAACGTATTACAATTCAATTGTCATTATGCCAAAAACGTAATCTAACTTTTGATATGTAATTTTCATTATTTGATAGATTAATTCATTAAAATGTAGGGATATATTTGGCAGATATCACTATGTACGAGATTAACAAGTAGCAACAGTTCATTCATTGGTGTGTCAGTGGCACGTTATTGGTAAACCATATTGTCACTATTAACGTAGTTGATTACCAAATACTACTACCGATTACGACCACTAAAAAAATCGATATTTGTAATGACATTGAACGTTAATTTTCACACAATTGGTTTAGCAGGTCGAAACCCGGAAGCCTGTCCGTAAATCCCTTCAAAGTAGATGAGACAAATACAGACTACTTAGTTGATATATTTTTGACATAATACATAGAAATGAGCACCATTTAAATTTGGAAAATGACAGTATTTTTTTTATCTAAAATTGATTTATCCAACAACCATTGGTAACGCCGGCCATAGTTCATTGGTGTTTTGTTTCTAATTAAATTAAATATAACATTTATTATTCCGATATTATCAAGTACGTATATTCCGCTTCATTTAATACTGATAACATAAAGCATGCTATGGTCACATACTGTCTATAAAAGGCCCATTACGTGCTTAACGATTTCCTTTACTAACAAGGAAATTTGACTTGTAAAAGCAGTACTGGACTAGTTTGCTAGATGGTCTACTTACGGCACTAATTATTATTTTTTTAGTACAAAAACTGACTAATCATTTTCGAAATTTGTGCCCGTTTTATGGCGTAATACTAACCACGTGTCATAATTTACATATGAGACCATAAGCACGGTGAAAATAGCAATACTATCTTCCTCTACTTCAGTTAGGGTTGAAAGGACATGAGAGTTTATTTTTTCAACCGACTTCAAAAAAGGAGGAGGTTCTCAATTCGTCCGTATGATGATTCCCTTTCATTTGAAAGCTGGTGCTGGAGGACAATGGCATCCATGAGGAAACCATATAAGTCTTCTCTTCGCAATTGTAGTTTATTCTTAAGCTTATATTAGCACTACAATAGAATGAAGATTTCCCATGTATAGTGTTTTCTAAGTCACCGCGTTCACGGGTTCATCGACCCCGTATCACCTTCGTGATAAAAAGCGATAATTCCCCTTTTATTTCCATTGTTCGCATAACGTTAATAGCAAAATCTTTCTCCTCCTCTACGATTATAATTATTGTATATTATATTGCACGTAAAGTTATCTGACATAGATATTAAGAGTGTATTGAATTGCTGAGTATCTAATTTGCATTAAGGTTCTTGTACGGGTCGTGTACTTACAGCCCTTATTTGCAGTGCGTCTGTTAGTCTGCTATTTGCCACTGATTTTTCATTATGAAACTGATCTATTACAATCATATCAATTATCATTCCATTTACAGTGGTACCAATGAACTGAAAGCAAATAAAACTAGAAGATATCGAATTAATAACAATGTGATGCAATTCTTGGTAATATATGTACATGGTACTTAAATAGTATAAAGTCAAACCACATTGAGCTATTGGGTGCGTACCACATCGTACCACAATTCATCAGCCGACAGGATATCTGAATATAACATCGATCACTACACGCGTGAGATAAATTCATTAAAACAAATCGCCGCGGTCGAGAACAATGAGATTCTGGCGATATCTTGTGGATCGCTAATCGATTCCCCTTGGGGCGTGACGAGAAAAATGTTAATTCTATAAATACAATATATATATAATATATAAGTATTACATCTTACACCATTCTCTTCTGACACAAAGCAACGCTTGCAATATCGAAAGTAACTGTAGAACAAACATGGATTCCTTTTATGTATAGTGATAACAGGTGAAGGGTCAATAGGTATATATTACGTACAATCCTTATTGGGTATGCGTTTTTAATTTATTTTTTAATTTAGTCTTATTCTAACAAAGACATCCATGAGAAAACCAGATAAGTCTTAAATTTGCATTTTTTTTTTTAAAAGAAAGCTAGTAATATTTCTTTTTTTTTCAGAAATTTTACTAACAATCTTGTTAACCATTCCAACTAAGCTTAAGCTTGTGCTAGGAGATGGTTCACGGCAATAGTCAAATGGTGGATCCGAACCCACGACCTTACGATTCGCAGGCCGTACCCTAAACTATTAGGCTATCGACGCATTTTCACACAAATGTTTTCACACAATTCACAAAATGGACGCCAACTAATTTTGATGATTCATTTTTATTGGAAAGGATGTACTTCAAGAGTAGTTTGATGAGAATTTGATTAGCTTTTGATTAATTGTATTTCGTAATATTCCTACGACTATTCGTAAACACAAAAGGAGGTCCACTCGTAATAGTGTTTAATCTTCGATTCGATTTCAAGTCGGTTTTTGTTTTTTGAACTCCGGCGTTTAAGACCGTTAGTTGAACGCTTAGCCACTAGGCTATTACTATCAATTAGGGATGTTCCTTTTTTTATAACGTAAGATTTCGTACTGGTTTAATTAAGATTATTTCTTAATTAATTACAGAGAGAATGATACTTCTTCGACACGTATTTTGTTCTACGGCATTCTTTTTTTTTACTTTTTGTTCCAGTTATTAATCCTCGTGAAATACATTTGAACATGTGCCGCACATACTGTACTAAATGGCTGACAGTGTGGAGTAGAAATGTCGTAGTTTCGACCTATATTACTGGCTCAATGAGGTCACTACTTAGTAGGGTTTGTCCTCTGTAGACAGTTGAAACAAAGTCGCCTTGTTTTAAAATAGAAAAGAATCGTTCATTACGCATGCAATGAAGGGTAGCTTTGTTTTACAATTCTATAATATGTCTATGGGTATAATGATGAGTTATCAAAAAATATATAAAGTTAAAGTTACAGCCTTTAATTTATTTATATATGTCCCACTCTTAGTCGTAGGCCTTCTCTATAAAGAGAGTAGAAGGGCATAGTCGGCCACGCGGCCCTGGTGCGGATTGGCAGACTTCTCATGTCTTAGAAAAATGTTCTAAGGCATGTAGTTTCCTCACGATGTGTTCCTTCACCGCCGAGCGCGTGGTAACTCACCACATAAAATTGGTTGTTGCCGGCACTGGGAATCGAACTCGGGTTGCTAGCGTACTTTGCAATTTGAGCCAACAGCCCGGACACTGAGCTACCACGGCTGAAAAACAAATAAAACTAATTATATTCTGTGCCTACGACCACTAGAAAATCGACATCTGTAATGACATTGAACGTTAATTTTCACACAATTGGTTTAGCAGGTCGAAACCCGGAAGCCTGTCCGTAAATCCCTTCAAAGTAGATGAGACAAATACAGACTACTTAGTTGATATATTTTTGACATAATACATAGAAATGAGCACCATTTAAATTTGGAAAATGACAGTATTTTTTTTATCTAAAATTGATTTATCCAACATCCATTGGTAACGCCGGCCAGAGTTCATTGGTGTTTGTTTCTAATTAAATTAAATAAAACATTTATTATTCCGATATTATCAAGTACGTATATTCCGCTTCATTTAATACTGATAACATAAAGCATGCTATGGTCACATACTGTCTATAAAGGCCATTACGTGCTTAACGATTTCCTTTACTAACAAGGAAATTTGACTTGTAAAAGCAGTACTGGATAGTTTGGTAGATGGTCTACTTACGGTAACGCAGTTGGGGGTTCGAATCAAAGCCAATATGCACTAATTATTATTTTTTTTAGTACAAAAACTGCCTAATCATTTTCGAAATTTGTGCCCGTTTTATGGCGTAATACTAACCACGTGTCATAATTTACATATGAGACCATAAGCACGGTGAAAATAGCAATGCTATCTTCCTCTACTTCAGTTAGGGTTAAAAGGACATGAGAGCTTATTTTTTCAACCGACTTCAAAAAGGAGGAGGTTCTCAATTCGTTCGTATGATGATTCCTTTCATTTGCTGGTGCTGGTGGACAATGGCAACCATGAGGAAACCATATAAGTCTTCTCTTCGCAATTGTAGTTTATTCTTAAGCTTATATTAGCACTACAACAGAATGAAGATTTCCCACGTATAGTGTTTTCTAAGTCACCGCGTTCACGGGTTCATCGACCCCGTATCACCTTCGTGATAAAAAGCGATAATTCTTTTATTTCCATTGTTCGCATAACGTTAATAGCGAATTCTCGTTTATTATTACGATTATAATTATTTTATATTATATTGCACGTAAAGTTATCTGACATAGATATTAAGAGTGTATTGAATTTCTGAGTATCTAATTTGCATTAAGGTTATTGTACAGGTCGTGTACTTACAGCCCTATATGCAGTCCGTCTGTTAGTCTGCTATTTGCCACTGATTTTCATTATGAAACTGATCTATTACAATTATATCAATTATCACTCCATTTACAGTGGTACCAATGAACTGAAAGCAAATAAAACTAGAAGATATCGAATTAATTACAATGTAATGCAATTCTTGATAATATATGTACATGGTACTTAAATAGTATAAAGTCAAACCACATTGAGCTATTGGGTGCGTACCACATCGTACCACAATTCATCAGCCGACAGGATATCTGAATATAACATCGATCACTACACGCGTGAGATTAAAACAAATCGCCGCGGTCGAGAACAATGAGATTCTGGCGATATCTTGTGGATCGCTAATCGATTCCCCTTGGGGCGTGACGAGAAAAATGTTAATTCTATAAATACATCTTACACCTTTCTCTTCTGACACAAAGCAACGCTTGCAATATCGAAACTAACTGTACAACAAACATGGATTCCTTTTATGTATAGTGATAACAGGTGAAGGGTCAATAGGTCTATATTACGTACAATCCCTATTGGCTATGCGTTTTTAATTTATTTTTTAATTTAGTCTTATTCTAACAAAGACATCCATGAGAAAACCAGATAAGTCTTAAATTTGAATTTTTTTTTTTTAAAGAAAGCTAGTAATATTACTTTTTTCAGAAATATTACTAACAATCTTGTTAACCATTCCAACTAAGCTTAAGCTTGTGCTAGAGATGGTTCACGGCAATAGTCAAATGGTGGATCCGAACCCACGACCTTACGATTCGCAGGCCGTACCCTAAACTATTAGGCTATCGACGCATTTTTTAATTTGCATTAAGTACGTGTTCCACAAATGGACGCCAACTAATTTTGATGATTCATTTTTTATTGGAAAGGATGTACTTCAAGAGTGGTTTGATGAGAATTTGATTAGCTTTTGATTAATTGTATTTCGTAATATTCCTACGACTATTCGTAAACACAAAAGGAGGTCCACTCGTAATAGTGTTTAATCTTCGATTCGATTTCAAGTCGGTTTTTGTTTTTTGAACTCCGGCGTTTAAGACCGTTAGTTGAACGCTTAGCCACTAGGCTATCACTATCAATTAGGATATTTCCTTTTTATAACGTAAGATTTCGTACTGGTTTAATTAAGATTATTTCTTAATTAATTACAGAGAATGATACTTCTTCGACACGTATTTTATTCTACGGCATTCTAATTTTTTTTTTTTACTTTTGTTCCAATTATATATCCTCGTGAAATACATTTGAACATATTGCCGCGCATACTGTACTAAATGGCTGACAGTGTGGAGTAGAAATGTCGTAGTTTCGACCTATATTACTGGCTCAATGAGGTCACTACTTAGTAGGGTTTGTCCTTTGTAGACAGTTTAAACAAAGTCTCCTTGTTTTAAAATAGAAAGAATCGTTCATTACGCATGCAATGAAGGGTGTCAGTGTTTTACAATTCTATAATATGTCTATGGGTATAATGATGAGTTATCAAAAATATATAAAGTTAAAGTTACAGCCTTTAGTTTATTTATATATGTCCCACTCTTGGGCGTAGGCCTTCTCTAAAGAGAGTATATAAGGCATAGTCCGCCACGCGGCGCTAGTGCGGATTGGTAGACTTCCTAGTCTTAGAAAAATGTTCTAAGGCATGTAGTTTCACGATGTTTTCCTTCACCGCCGAACGCGTGGTAAATCACCACATAAAATTGGTTGTTGCCGGCACTGGGAATCGAACTCTGGTTGCTAGCGTACTTTGCAACTTGAGCCAACCGCCCGGACACTGAGCTACCACGACTCAAAACATAAATAAAACTAATTATATTCTGTGCCTACTACAAAAAACAATCAAATTACTAGTAACGTTGTTATCGACATCCTGACTCTAAGTCTTCTTACACACACATTGAAACGCTGCCTATTCTATATGTCCATTATTAAATCAATGTGAAGTGTTGTAAGAGATATATAATTTATCATCTTCTTGAAGTACCTTTGGAGAGAAGCGTTGCTGGAATTGGATTTAAGTCGGTTGTTGTTTTTACTCGTAAATATACTTGTTTATAATAATAACTAGCAAACCCGGCGAACTCCGTTTCGCCACCAGATGGCTTCTGCTTTTTATGTAACATTTCGTTTGGTGATTAAAAGATGAAGAAAAATTTTATTTTTGTTTTATATTTGAAAAGGAAAATTTTATTTCATTTCACAACAGTAATGAATTAATTTCGATTACAAAATGAAGTGTTATTTACTTGAACTTGTCTAAGTAAATGAAAGTGAATCCAAAGTAAATACTGAATCGGAAGCGCCTCGGCGTATCGCGGTCCGCAAATTATCCGTTTCATTGAAGTGCTCTTTGGTAAACCACATTTTTGTTTTTGGTCTGACGTTAACACAAACAAAGCGGATGGTTTCCAACTCGTGAACACGCAACGTATAACTGCCCATGTGAAAAACAATGATTTTCTAAATTTATCCCGCAAACACTAAGCGATTGGCCTTGCGACTTGTTAATTGTCATTGCGAACGCAAGGCGAACTGAAACGCAATCGTTTGAACTCAAACGGAAGATCAGTCGGAATCATTGGTATTCGAGGAATACATACATTTTCACCTGCGTACTTTCCGTCGCCACTGTTGCCTCAATCAAATTCGGTATAAGTCTTTTACCGAAAGTCGAGTACCGTTGCAAAGTCGCGGTGGATTCAAATTACGCAATATCATAATAACTGTACCAACTTTGAGTTGCAAGTTATGTGGTGGAAATCCTGGTAACTCCAGAGAGTTCAAAACCCGTTGGATAATTTACTACATCGAGATTTGTTATGGAATCAACGGATTTGTATGTCACCAAATCGCCAGCAATTTTGATTGAATGGTGAAACGAAGTGCGTGTACATCATTATTCTTTGCGGCAAGAATTGCTCGTTGACTTAACCAAGCATAATTCCGAGCAATTTCACCTGAATGCGTTTGGGAAAACATTTTCAATAAGAGCTAATTGAGAGTCTACAAATCGGCAAAAGTCGTTGGCAAGAGTAATTAATCCAGACGTCACATCAACTGGGGTTCTTCCATTTCAAATATTGTTTGGAAAATTGTGCAGCACTTTGATCATTTTGAAGTTGAACTATACGGGTTAGCGATAATGTTTTTACGTTATTCCATAAAGGTGATGCCTTCAGGCAAGCATTCAATTCATCTGCAGGCGTTCCACGGGGAATTACTGGCAACGTCTGCCTGAAATCGCCTGCCAACAATATCATCAAGCCGCCAAAGAGGTTGTTATTTCGCCGAAATCCTTTCCAGTGTGAAGTTAAGTGCTTCAAGTGATTTCTTATGTGCCATTGTGCACTCATCCCAAACAATGAGCTTGCATTGCATCAACAATTTTCCCATTGCACTGGATCGGGAAATATTGCATGTTGGAGTATCAATTGTGTTTAAATTGAGTGGCAACTTAAGCGCAGAATGTGCAGTACGACCACCATCTAGAAGAGTCGCCGCAATTCCAGATGATGCTAACGCCAAAGCTATGTCACATCTTGATCGAATAGTGGCCAAAATCAATGAAATGACAAATGTTTTCCCTGTTCCTCCAGGTGCGTCCAGGAAGAAATTTTCATCATCACTGTAGTTCGCAGTGGGATCATATTGGAATGCCAAGCGATTGTATGATGCCAATGATCTTCGTGTGCTCACGCGTTGTCTCAATCGGGCATTTTCTCTTATTATATTTTATCTTTCTTCGCTTAAGTTCTGTGAATACACTTGTTGCTGGCTTGCATGTCTTGTGCGGCAGCCGATGTTCGTCACACGTCGTCCTCTAGGCATTTTGGGCTATAGACAGAGTGGTGAATTTAACCTCAAATGCACGATCCACATAATTTACACAGTTCAACTTACCACCTTAAAGACAAATGCCTGCTGTTGAAATTTAATAAAAATTTGCACGATTTGATGGTAAATGTAAGGAAACGAATAACTATTTTTTTACTTTTTCACAATTTCACAGTGAACATAATACCGACCGAGGGCAGCAATATAAATCTTGAAGTTTGATCCGTGGCAAAAGTCGGCGGCCGGGATGGTGACAATCAGTAGCCGCCTCTACCGACTGCTGCTAGAGTTTTCCTGATGCGGTTTCCAATTGCAGGGCTTGATGCACTTGGTTGCTTTGTTTTCGGTTAACTGAGACTGATCAGCAACTTCTTTATTAAATCTTCCGCCGAAATAAAAAGATAAAACTGTTACCGAAAATAAATGTAGCGATGCGATGTAAATTTCTAGTAAAAACATTTTCTCAAGCTTTCTGTGTGTCCGTGCGGCGTTGGCTGGTGCGGCGTCGGAAAAAATCTTCACACCAAAAAATTCTTCTCGAAAAAAATCTTCGACACGAAGAAGAAGAAAAAAGTCTTGCCGTTAGAAGGATCACGTCGGGGTCACCAATTTGGGTAATGTGGCATCAGAGCGGAATGCCAATCCCAATATTACTTTTGCACGTGTTCTTGACCTTCTAGTATAGTCCGCCGGTAAATAAAAATATCACAGAAATGTTGAGGATATTGAAATTATATTTGATACGTTTTGTTACATTAGAAATATATTTACATTCGGAAAAGTCTAGATAAAACGTGTGTAATGAAAAATTATGACATATGTCTTATATAAAATTTTTCTAATTCTAAATTCAATATAAATCATTTTGTCGTCTAAAACCTCTTTGGTGGCTGGCGAATGCAAGTCGCCACATCGGTTTGTCACATGAAATTAACTGAGCAGAGAACAATGAGTAGCTGTCAAACAATGTATCACGCACCGGCGTCATCTACTTAAAATATTGGTTTGTAGTACATGCTATGTATCAGAGATGGCGTTGTATGTGAAAAAGATTTTCCGCTTTTCTGATGAAATTTTTCCTGAATTTTCCTTACAAACCTGCTATAAACCTCATGGGCCGAGACCTTTCCAACGAATGCAAAACCGTGGAAATCGGTTCATGCGTTCTGGAGTTATAGCGTCAGGAAGGAAAACCCGACTTATTTTATATAGTAGATATTGTCGGTAAATTAGAACGGCACAGGCCTATTTTGAATTCATACAAACAAACCTGATAACAAAAACATCACGACTTAATTACAATAAGTGTGGGTAGTGTGCATCCTTTACAAGACATGGAATAGATGTCGCTACCGTCGGCCAAATGCTGAACAGAATATAGAGGTGTTCATTAAATATATAATTATCGACTTGCGAAGCGTGTCATTTGTATTTAACCTATAGAGTAAACGACTCTTAGATGGAAATTCTTGCGCGTTACCGCTATTTCATGGCCAGACTCCACTTCTTTGATGTTAGGAGCGTTGCTGAAGTTTCTTCGTCCACTTCTTCTTCCAACGCCAACGCTTCCCGAAGAGGAACTCATAGTTTAGCTTCATAATGTGTCTTTAGATTATCCGTGAAATAGCAACCGACCGAGCCGTGGTTCGGCCTCTCGGTCGCCCTCGGATCGGAATGCGTAACATAGTAAGCGCCCAAGTCGTGGCAATCCCTCACCGGGGCTGAATTACTAGCTATAGAGGTCCAGGCTAAACGACCTAAGAGCTATGCCACCTATCATTAGTGAAGCTGTTAAGGTCAGCTTCTCTGACCAACCTGTGTAATTCGTCACAAAAAAAACGTAGATTCGTTATGAATGTCATTATCATCATTGGTCTGTGTCTATCCACTAATAGACATAGTGCCCCTACTCGTCCTCTCCTATACCTACTACCACATACGCTTTTCTCATCCAGTTCCGGGTATCCTTATGAGATCGAAGGTCCATCTAGAGGGAGAGCGCCCTACGCTTCTCCGACCCATGCGCGGTTCCATCGATAGATGTGGCCGGCCCACTGTCATTTCAACTTGCTATGTCGACTGCCTTTGTTGTCCTTCGAATTTCTTCGTTTCAAATTTATTTATAAAGATAGATTTTATTGATATTCCTCTGCTGGTAAGGGGTGCCACGAGAATACCCAATTGGAAACACATTTAATTTTATACTCAATCTTTACCTATTAGATACAATCGTTGCTAGAATCTCTTCTGCCACTATTTTCCCAGCGCCAACGCTATTTCGGGTACCGCTTTATCAAAATGCTATCGCGACTAGATTGACGGCATTAGTAGAGTTTGCCTCGTTAGAGAGATCACTGCGCTTATTTAGTCATAAAAGGAAGTATAGAATTCCAATTAAAGGCAAACGCGTAGGAATATAATGTGGCAGCCATTAACAGTGGATTCCAACAACCGAATAAATGATGTCATAAGGCAAAAGGGTTACAAGGTTGGTAAATAATTCAAACGAATGAGTTACGACTGTAATTGTTTTGAACTTGACACAATCTTCAAAGTCTTAAATCCTCGCTGACATATTTTACTGCCGTAAGTACGGAACTATAGTTGTTGGGGATGAACATGACAATTTCAATATTTCAACAATGATAAGATCAAAGAAAAATCGAGTCGTGATTCCTGGTGTTACTTGTATCCTGTGATTTTGGCCTCTCGGGTGCCCTCGAATTCGGAATACTCGAATAAAGTACCGCCCAAGCTGAGGTCCCCATGCCGGCATTTATTTTTATAATTAAAGTTTACTTTACCTTATGCCCTTTTCAAAAAGCAACGGATCGTATCGTGTCTGTACATGTTACGCAGTCTGTTGCTCAATGTAGGCAAACATGGTGGGCGGGCGATGTTTGACGGTCGGTACGGGTGTGCCAAAGGCCGTATGCTAATGTCACTCTTGTCTCGTTCAAACTGACAAGTAGCCCATAGTTATAAATTACTTTTACTTTCTCCAGTGATCTGTTTATAATGAATAAACAGTTACGTGATAGATTCGCCATCGGCACTTTAATAGAGCTTGTTATTAAGCTTTCCGGAATGATTTTATCTCGTATTTCAAAGATCTTGTTTTTATCGAGATGTAAACTTCTTCCTGAATTAAATTCATGCCGAAATTAAAATTTGGTTTCAAATCTGAATTGAGCAAGGCCCCAAGTGTGTTAAACCAATTGTATCGCATTTACCGTTCAACATCATTGTTGTCCAGTTTTATGACTTTTAGTAATGTAGTAAGTAATAGGGATAATCCGAGAAATACCATGACCTCTCAGAATACTTGCCTGAATGAGTACCTCTACTACCATTCTATTTCTGAGATTAATCCGTTAAAGTTGACCGCAGACCGTTTATTACGGCGATAACGCTTTTTAGATTTCAATTCAATTCCTCTGGTATTGTTTGTGTTTCCGTAAGTGTAAACCTATTTCCTGGTTTTCCCGTTATGAAAAATATATTTCTTCTACTGATATACTTTATCTCGGAGCATATTGTAAATGGGCACTAAAAATTTATGGTACGAATCAAAGGCAGGTTGCTTGTGTGAAACTAGCGGCATTCGTCAACAACAAAACAACTAGAGATTTTCTAATAAAAATAAAATAGATAATGTATATGGCAACAAAAAAGTTAAAGACTTATTGTTAGTGGCATCACTTCGTATGCATTCCACACGCTACACTTAGCTTGATGTTTATGATTATGACGTAAGTTAAACGTTCTTTCGATTTCTCCCGCTTTATCCAATCAAAGGCTGTGGCAGAATAGTTTTATAAAAAAAAATTAGTGTTGTTAAAATAAAACTAAAGAATTTGAAGTCATTAATCATATGAATACAGTCTACACGAACACCGAATCACCACTTCCCATCTATAAATTAATATTACATAAACAAAACCGAAACGGACGGATATATGTTGTCTTGAAACATTTCCGTATTCTATTTTCGAGTTTTTTTTTTAATTTTATTTATATTTACTCTGTGAATCTATATATTATCAGAAACTTCCAAATTATATTCACAATATCCTTTCTTCATAATTATTTCTTTAGATAAAAATCTTTTATATAAATTTTTGACGCAAGAGTGAATAACAGTGCCATGTAGGGGACGTCCTAGACCTCCTAGTTTACGAAAAAGGTGAATAGCGTATATTCGCCTTTTACCAATGCCCCAAGTCCACTAACACAATTGTGTCAAAATTAACGTTCAGTGACATCACAGTTGCCAATTTTTGCTACTTTTGGTTCAGTTGTGCCACTCTGGTTTTGCAATGGCGTACCACTGACACTTCATATTACTTCAATCGTGCTATTTGTTTATCTCGTAGATCATTACATCTTGCAAATATGTCGATACATTTCAATCAAGTGATTAATATCAAATTTTGAAAAAAAAAAAACAATTGAAAAATACATTTCACGATTGAATTGTAATAGTTTGGTTTGAGATCAAATGATGAGTTGGAAAGCGGTTGCTATGTGTTCTGTGTCGTCAGGTCTGTCAGGGCCGATCCCGTTAGGAGATGGCGCAGGCGGGCCGGTGGCAGACCGGCCCGCAGCCCTGTAGTTCTGGGCTCTCAAGAATAAGACTACGGTATGTAGTCTTATTCTTGAGTGGTGCTCTCCTTGAGCACAGCGCAGAGGAGCTCCGGTGCGTTCCACTGGAGATCCCGGAGCCCCTCGTCATGCACCGAGGAAAGGGCCACCGGGGAGGTTTTAGTGGGTAAAAACCCCACATAACCACCGCCTTCCCCAGAAGGCGGGGTATCCGTTTGAAGATTTCCTCCTCGTTAATAAAAAAAAGGTCTGTCAACCGTGCTAAGTTTAGGAGGATGTAGCAGCTTATTAGTATCTCATTAAATTATTATTTTTAATTACTTTTACATTTTAATAGAATTATATTTTAAAGCAATTAAATAAATTCCATCTGTTATAAGACTATTAGTTACTGTTATGGGGAAATGGAATAATTCCAGGTCATTTACACTTAGCACTTGTCTTAACAGTATATCCCATGTGCATATCTTGAAGTTTTTTTTAAGGAAGTAGACAATAAGGTTGGCCCGCTTACCTGACGTTCGGTTCCATAGAGCCACGCACCTGCTACCCACAAAAAATATACACAAACACTGGTCTATTTCGAGGGCCAGCACACTGAGGCCGAGCCAATGAACCGTAAATTATTACTCTAACGTCACTTTAAATCTTTTGAGAAAGCGTTTCCCCACGGACCATTAAAAAAATAACACACAGATTAAACATTGTATTTTTTCCAAACGCACGCGTTCTTTTTTTTTAAACTTAGAATTCGTAATATGACAAAGCTGCGTGTATTAAGTACTACACAATGTTTTTATTTGTTACTAGATCCATAAGAACGTTATACACTTATTTGTATATATTATGTTCTAGATAAATGTTATTTTCAAAATAATGTCCAGTGCTTTTATTTTAAAAGAATATTATAGAGATTCGTTTGTGAGGGAATGTCATATCTATTGCCATAGACAAATAAGATATGTTATATTTATTTAACCTTTACTGCCTCACCGGATTGAGAGGTGGCATAGCTCTTAGGTCGCTTAGCCTGAACCTCAGTAACTTCCACACAAGGGTCCCCCCGGTGAGGGGTAACCTCAGGTAACCTCGTAAAAGTTGCCATCTCCTCTCCTAATCTCCACCAGCTGGTGAGGGCTGCCTCGGACCGAAGGCAATGGAGGCAGATTGTTCACTTGAGGGGCTCTAGTGACCACGATCTTCAGAAATGAGGGAGCGACTAAGAAGAAGAACTCTAATCCGCCCAAACCGAGGTCCCCTGTTTGGGGGTCCTTGCCCCTTGTTCTTTCTCAACTCTTGTCCTCTCTCCCCTTGCTCCCAATAGAGGTTTAGGCTAAGCGATCTAAGAGCTCTCTCACAAATCCGAGGAAACTATTGCGTTCAGCTTCTCTTGCCATATAGGATAAGTTCGTAAAAAAATCTACGAATACTGTTAAATGAAGCATCAATTTTTCACAACCTTTCATCTTTATTATGAACGGTTGGTATACAGAAATATATTTTAATTGTCTATTAAGCACAATTTATCGTTCATATTTCCAACAAACATCAATAGAATTGTTTAAATGTCTGGTCTGTCCGCTTACATTTTCTATAGAATTAATTCAATTCGCAGCGCCATTCATATTTATAGGTTAGTGACATCGTGAGTGAAATGAAGAAAAAAACACGGTTGCTCGAATGCGGGACTGGTATAAAATTCTAAATTTAAAACTCTCCCGCCTATTACGTTTTGTCAGACGTCATTATGTCATGCGACGCCATGTTTTTTAAGTAGTTACAAATCATTTTGAATTTTAATATATGTAATCCGATTGATTTCAGATGGAAATAATACATTATATTAAACAGAATAATACACCGAAAATTATCGTTTATTTTCTTAAATACATTAAATTATTATCATTTATAAATAAATTAAAAGTTCCTCAATTTATAAATATAATAAAATGACTTATTATCTGTGATGATAAACATCTTTCATGACTGAACTACTTTTAGTTCTGTTAGCGCAGTGCATCACATAGATAAGACCACTCTTCACTGTCGATGTATGTAATTAAGATTATCACGAACAAACTGGTGCCAGCGAGTTCGTTCAGCTTTATTTTACATTTTCTGCAAACTCACGAATTTCGTTTGGAATTTTTAAATAGATCTTGAATCTTTTTTGACATTCTTCTCATTCCAACCATACATAAAACCGTCACAATGATAACATCGTCATCAGAATTGAACTAATTATTACAAAATGCATTACACATAAAGAACTTTACGCTACTTCTAGTTAATTGTGCAACCCACATCGTTAACCATAGATTGTTTGAGGGAATAGTTTCTCAAGTCCTTACGTTCATTAATCGAAACAAAGATAATTATCTGTAATAAATAAAGAGCCATTGATAAATCTAGTCAGCTTCATAACTATAGGTATTAATAGTGGAAATACAGTTATGTGACAGGGCACTGATTTCAGAAATTTAATTGAGTCCTATTTCAGGTTCCCAAGTCTGCTATACGCCAGTGAGGTTTCATTATGTGACTGATCTATACAGTTATATCAATTATTATTTATTCATTACCAAATACATCACAAACTAGCACACATTCGATTGTATGCGAGTTTGTGTGTCTGTGGTACGCCAGCCAAACTTTTGTGTCGCGGATAAACGAAAAATTAACAGATATCGACCATTATGATACCAATGAAAATTCATTCTGTACCCAATTGGTTTAGCAGACTCGGGGCTCAGGAGTTGTGTACTGAAGATATTTGAATAAAGTTTATTATTAATATATTTGGAAGACATGATTTGAATCACAATGGCGCTATTTGAATAAAAGTTTTATTTATATATGTATATTATATGTATATTTATGGTTTTCCAATAGTAACTACAATTATTCTAGGCTAATTTAATTTAAACACTAACACATAGTAACTGTCTCAATAATTACAGAAAAACACAGCATTCACAAATATATACAGCTAAAACAACAGTACTTAACTAATTTATAATGTGATTACTCTAAAAATTACCAAAAAATATAGACACACGTGACTTGACAAGTAGAGCTATTTGATTGACTCACTTCTCGTCAATACTGGTCCAAATTATAATAATTTGAATTGGTTGTGTGATGAAATTCGTTTAGACGATAATAATTCGATTGAAAAAATTCAGCCTCCTCGATCACCCTCGCTGTTGCATGCTGTCTTCGTATTATGTTACTTTGACACGCTCAACTAGATTTACCGTAACGATTTTTGTTGCAACGTACGCGCGTCATATAATTTCACTCAGATTTTTTTCATAACGCGCCTAAAGAATATATTCATTAATAAGTATAATAAATATACATTCAAAATCGTGTTAAGTTATTGTATACCTTTTTTCTTTTTTTGTTTACGCGGAGGAATCTGTTTAAAGACCATCCTCCGGTACCCTGGGTGGGCCCGGAGGGATGTGTGGGACTCGGCCTAGGCAGGCCCTACCCACTAAACCTTCCGCGAATGTCATCAGCCGTTATGAGCGGGTGCCCCGGATTTGTCATCGACAGGACACCCCAATGACCAGCCGGTCCCGGCAAAGACCGGACTTCATCCTCAAAGGGGACTTCTCCGGCACTCAGAGAAGTCCCGACGACGCCGAAGCATACTGGGGTCAGGTACCATTCTGGATTACGGGGCTGCGCGATTCGTCGCCTGCGGAGGGAGGGAGCCTCTGCGCTCCCCTCCTAACCCGCTCGTCAGCCTCCTTCTGGGACATGACCGTCTCACAGAAGGAAGCGACTGCCGTCCAAGACCTGTCGCTCGAGACCATCGCAAGAGCGAGGCTCGGAAGCGACGGGTCGTGGCGCTGCGCTGCCCATCTCGGACACATCCGAGGGTGTGCTGGGCAGAGTCCACCACAATCAGATGATATATACCTTCACCAGTGTATACCAATCTCATACTGGATATAAGGATCCTTTATGTGGGCTTACATTCCTGGAATTTCCTCCGCGTCTATCGGTACTGACGACATTTTATTTGCTGACTTTGAGAGCTACCTTAGTTCTCCGTTAATTATTCCTTTCTGTTCTATCCTTTAGAGAAAAGCCAAGCGTAGCTCTCCAGTATAAAAATTTAATGTCTACTGAGTTTCGTTCAAAAACGAAATGTTTATTATACTAATATACTATTATACGCTTCAAAATACAATTTTTTTATTTAATTTTGTTGCTCTAAAGAGGTTATGATGAAACGGGATTAATTTCGTCCGGAATGTTCGTCGAGTCATCATTTATTATGTATGCAATTAACCATTCGTTGGCAAGATCCAATAGCTTTCTGAGTACTTTTTTTTTACTAATAACAAATTTAAATATTTATAGAAAAATATTTAAATTGCAATTATAAACAATACGGAACATCGATATGTTTTCTTTTATCTGCGAATCAATCGATGAGTAGTGATATTTGTAAAGTACATTGAACAGTAATTCCTGTCTCTCCGACCGTTAGCTTGCAATCCGCTCCGTTAAAGAAGCAACAGTGAGTTCAAAGCACGTTATTGGCATTATAAGCATAAAAGACTTATCTTACTTCGATTGAAGATTAATGAGGACAATGCGGTCTGCGTTCCTTTGTGAGATTAATCTTTTTAATCAGCGATTGACGTGAGCGGGGGACGCCATCTTTTTTATTATATCAAACGTCAAACATCGACTTATAGACAAGATTGAACGATCAAGTAAATGGAAGGACCATTTACTTTGAACTATATTTTCAATATTAGGTTTGCGTGATATTGTGTTACTCGTCCATTTGCTCACATACTTAATACAAATTTAATATCTATAGTCTTTTCATGGATGCTGTTGTCAGAATTGTACTAAATTGAAATGGGACCACACCGGAAGCACCAGCTTTCAAATAAAAAAAGAATCATCCAAATCAATTCACCCAGTCCAAAGTTATGAGGTAACAAACATAAAAAAAGACATACAGACGACCTTTTTGAAGTCGGTGGAAAACAGATTTTAAGCACAAATTTTGTTTTAGGCACTAAGTATTTGGCTGGCCATACAATATACCTGAGTACTTTCTAAAATCTATTATAATTAAAAAAAAACAATGAAAGTGGATGCAAGTTCAAAGTCGTATTTTAGATTAAAAAATCCATTATGATGTTAATAAAACATCTCAATGTCTTTGTACATTTCTCTACTCTGACTTGTACAGATTCTCTTAGCGCATTCTACCTACCTCTTTAAGCGACGCCCGTGATAGTTTGTATGTGTACAACATAACTTTTATAAAAGCTTTTATAGCTTACATCTATTGTGCGCTTGAAATATTTTTTTACGAGCGTTAGCTGACCTTACAACGTTAATGCATGGAAAACAGACGATAAAATCCTGGCGTATATTTAAAGGTTAAAGTGCCATAAGGTATTATAGTCCAGTGTTAACCTCGTGTCTATAAACAGATAGCAGAGAAACGATGTACTAGATTGTACGGGGTTATTGAGGTAAACGGGTTACAGCGGTCGGGGAACCCTGCCTCTGAACGGATCGATACCGCATTCGAGAGGAGCTTCGATGTGTGAAACTTCTAAAGCAATCTAAGATAACAACACGAGCTTTATATATTACGGTGTAATTACACTTCATATAATTTTGTTTGTTGTAGTGGTAAAGTATTTTTAATTCTGTTTATTGACCGACTTAAAAAAAAAGTCATTTTTTGTTTGAGCACACGTTTATGAACATCTTAATAAAGATTCTTCGGAAGGAAACGGAATGTCCGCTTGTTAGTTAAAGTTACAGCCTATATATAATATATATATATATATGTATGTTGGGCGTAGGCCTTTTCTGTGAGTATAAGGGTATCCCGCCACGCGGCCTTAGTGCGGATTGGCAGACTTCACATGCCTTAGAAAAACTTTACAGACATATAGGTTTCCTCGCGATGTTTTCCTTCACCGGCGAGTATGTGGTGTGGTGTGGTGTACCGGGGATCGAACTCGGATCAACTTGAGCCAACCGCCCGGACACTGAGCTAGCATGGTTCTCTCCGCTCCGCTTCTGCCGTCTGCTTTTAGTAGTGCTTAAACTGTAAGCTGATTTGATTCGAAATCGGTTTTTGTTTTTACACATGTCTGCGAATTCGCACTAGGGCCGCGTGGTGGACTATGCCCTTACCTCTCTTTACAGAGAAGACCTGCGCCCAACAGTGGGATATATATACATATATACGCTGTAATTAACTAACTAACAGTGTTCTGATTCAAGAATCAATCAAATAATAATATTCCATATAAAAGTAGTATTGCGCGCGCACGTCTTTAGGTAGTCCCGGGCACCGCTGAAAATCAGCGCTGTCGCATCCTTGTGACAGCATATGCTGAGACGGTGTCCGATATTGGCATCATAAGTTTTGTATTATTTGTCCGTGTAACTTTAACTGTGTTTTGTCTATTTTTCATTCTTTTTTAATGTGTGTTATATTCTGTCTGTGATGTGTTTTTGTATTGTGATGCCAATAAATAAATGTCTATGTCTATTTCTACACGATCAGGTAAAACACGCTTTTAATCATATTAAAGGCGTATTTTACCTCAAGAATGTAATTTACCCGTCGCAAACTAAGTTGTCGCCACAGTTAGTATTAGTCACGGGATATTCCTAAAGCTCTTACATTCGTGCAGACGGTGTGTGCATGTACACTGTTGTTTTGCCTTATTTAATTATAGCTCGTCTGTTTTATACGAACTGATAATACACATAAGGAAGGTAACAAAGTCATGAAGTCATTGTTATCTATTTATAGAAATTAGAGCTAATTTTAAAACAATTCTAACCGACCAACTATAATGTAATCATTGTGAACTTTTAACCATATTAAATAATTTTTTTGTTGTAAAATTAAAGTAGTTACTCAATATATCAGTTATTTGCAGTGAAATTCTGGTCAAAATCGGTCTAGCCGTTCCAAATTAGCCGTAACAAACATACAGATAGAAAAAAATTACCGTATATACATTCATATGCATGTAAAAGCATGTGAAAAAGCTCTATTTTATTTATTTTAAAAGGGCAAAGAAGCTCAACTGATATTAAGTGAACACCGTCGCCCATGAACATCCACAACAACGCAAGAGCCGCATATTTGTGGGTGGTGGCTGAGTTGTTAAGGTCGTTTGCCTTTTTCTATATAAAAATAAAGACTTACCTCTTGTCTATGGTGTATAGACAGCCTTAATAACGCAAGTTAACTCAACGTAAAATGTGTACGTGCTTTGTAAATACTCTGTTGCTACCACATAACAGACAACTATTAAAGTAAACGTGGTTGCCAACTGTTTTTCTGTTGTAATATAAATATTAATATATAAATATAATATGTAATATTTTAATACATAATTATTATAACAAATGAAGTTATTGTATAAATTGAAGCGTCAATAGTCGAACGGTTTAAGGTGTCTAGGAATCGTAGGTTCGAATCCATTCGACTATTGACATGAATAATCTTCTAGCAGAAGCTTAAGTTTAGTTGGAATGGTTAGTAGTAATATTTAAGTAAACCGTACTATTCTTGCGAGAATAAAGATATCATATCAAATGTCTTTTTGTCCTAGTACATTATTTTTGACTTTGACATTATAATTTGATACAATAGGTAATTCACGTCACATAATCCCCGATAATACGGCTCCATCCAGGCCATATAAAGGTCAAAACAAGACCTTTCTTTAGTTCACCTTTTTTTTTTTTGTTAACGCGGGGAATCGAGTTATTAACCATCCTCCGGTACCCTGGGTGGGCCCGGAGGGATGTGTGGGACTCGGCCTGGGCAGCCCATACCCACTAAACCTACCGCGAATGCCATCAGCCGTTATGAGCGGGGTGCCCCGGATCTGTCAGCGACAGGACACCCCAACGACCGGCCGGTCTCGGCAAGACCGGACTTCACCCTCGAAGGGGACTCCTCCGGCACTCAGAGAAGTCCCGACGACGCCGAAGCATGCTGGGGCCAGGTTCCCATCCTGGCCCCGCTTCGGGATTACGGGGCAGCGAGGAGGCGTTTGAAACGCCTCCTGCGCACCCCGACTCGTCGCTCGTGGAGGGAGGGAGCCCCACGGCTCCTCCTGACCCGCTCGTCGGCCTCCTTCTGGGACATGACTGTCTCGCAGAAGGAGGCGACCGCCGACAAGACCTGTCGCTCCGTACCATCGCAAGTGCGAGGCTCGGAAGCGACAGGTCTACTCCACCGACGGCGGATGCCAAGTCGCAACGCTGCGCTGCTCATCTCGGGCACACCTCCAGGGTGTGCTGGGCAGAGTCCACCGCAGCGCCACAATCATGGCACCGCTCATCAGCCTCCCGTCGGGCCGTCCGACACAGGTAGTCCCCGAAGCAGCCATGCCCCGTGAACACCTGCGTCAGACGGAAGGTGAGAGGTTTGCGCTTTCTGCGCATCCAACGCTCCAGGACCGGGCGCAGAGCACCCGTTGTACGTAAGCCGTACGGGTGATGCGCCAGGTCCTCCTCCCACCTCCGGCATAGTGCTACCTCACCTAACCGACGGATCCGCCGGACCTCTTCTGGCAGAGGGTTCTTCCGAGGGCCCTCCTATCCGAGACATAGTCGGACACCTCGGCCAGAACCCCGCCACGAGCTCCCACGGCGGATCGCCGGCAAGCGCAGTAGCTGCCGCAACTTCTTTAGTTCACCTCGCACAATGGATACAATACGAGAGCTGTCAGGTCGGAAAGTAGATAAACTTGAAATAAACACCGTAATTGAATGGAAGAAAGTTAGTGGAATTTATAGTTGGGCGAGTATTTATATGATAAATTTTAATATCGATAGACGAGTGTATAATTTGGTTGTGAAATATTGACGTTAATAATACCCGGCCAATTAAATAATAAGAATTGATAAAGATAACTAACTTGCTAGCTCATTTACCCGGACACAGAGTGAACGGCACTCTAAGTTGCGTATCCATCCGGCAAAACTACGAATCCTGGTGCCGGCACCAATAAAATTCTTTATTTCAATTTTAACTTAATATTGACGCGAGGCTGTTGGAATTATTATACTTCTCTGGATTGTACAATTACGACTCTATAATTTCATACATACATACATTTTCACAAGTATATTTACGAGTAAATGTTTCACAGTTATATTATGAAATATCTGGTGCTTATATTGTTTGTCCTCTTCCACATTCGTGAGAGTTGTGGTTTTGGAGTACTTACCTAGTCTTAAATTATTTAAAACCTACACTAGTACCACAATTCTTACATACGAAATTTAGGTGTTCACTGGTATATCTTCGAAACCCAAGGCTATGGAATCCTATGCAAAAACTAAATTCATATTAACCGCATAATAACCTAATTGAAAATAATTTCTTTCAAACAAAAAAGAAAATTGAAATCGGTTCATAAACGATGATTAAAAAAATCAGCCCTGACCACCATCTCCTTTTTAAAATCGGTTAAAATCCTTTTTTATTAATATTTTTCAATTCTTAAATGTGTATGTATAATGATAGTAAAATGGAAATGTACGCAACAATATTGTAATTATTGGTAACACAGTTCAAAGTAGGACTAAGCTGTAGCTATAGGAACTGGTTCTAACAGGATTGGAGTTGCCAAAGGGTTCTTTCTAGTTTTGCCACCTTCTTCGATAAAGAAATAATACAAAATTACTTCGTAATTAAGTCCTTGGATAAATGTATAAAATATTTTAAGAATAATCTATACCCGTAACCTATGACCCCGTGCCAGATAACCAAAGCAATGCGTGAACTTAACCCCGTTTCTTATCCGACGGTGCACGGCAAACATGTCGGCCCAACGAGTACATTGTCGTCTATTTACAATTAATGTCTTGCGGATAAACTTTATGCTTTAAACAAACGTAAACCAACAATTAATTATATTTAAGCGATACAGAACAGCAGGCAGTTCGGTGTCTACTCGCTTGCAATGTGTGCCAACAACAATTCCTATTCTCTCCTATGGTGTTATAATTCCACCGAGACGGCTGCGAATATATCACAAAATACTCAAAGATCCGCGATAAATTTCTATTTTTAATGGACCTACGCTGATCATAGAGGAGCCCTTTGAAATGTTACCAGGTTCAGAGAGGTGGCCGAGATCTTCGGGCGCTTCACTCTGCACATCTCATTATCATCATCATTTCACTGCTGGAAATAGGCCTCCAAAAGGTCCGGCATGGAGCTGCTCTCTGCGGTGTTTATGAGGTCATCAGACCACCTTGCGGGTGGACGTCCTACGCCTCACTTGTCTGTCCGTGGCGTTCAAACTAACCTACGAATACTACTAGTAACTTTAATTTTGTAATCAGCATAAGGATCCTCGAGACGGGGCGTCTGGCTGGTTACTCTGACGCCCGAGAAGGCCGACCACGGTCAGTTGCTGCCTCAATTCACTTCGGATTACGCCATTTCTTCTTGTTTTGGTTTTCTAGCTGGTAATGTAATGTCGCCACAACCATCAAGATTTCGATTTGACAGTTGTTGTTGTTTAATAGTATATATTCTGGAGTATGGGCATTGCACAATTCTATTCCCCACCCGCGTTTCATCATCGAGCAACAAGGCGCACGGCAAACAAGTTGATTCATATTCTTATTTGGGTGTTACATGAAAAAATATAATTTTTTAAACTCAACATCACATTAAACGGACACCAGGCCGTTACATGCGTTGGTTTTCTCAAAGCTTTGTTTTAAAAATAATAATACAACACCAGGTACTGGCTTTCCTTTATGGCCAACACGTTAATGCAAGTTGAAAGCTTTTACCGTCGTAACAGAGATAACAAAGAGGCACCATAAAATACGTGCCTTTGACTTATTTCTAACTTAATAAGTAATGGATGTATGTCCATTTTAAGTTGGCCCCGTCGACCTTTACGGCCAGGTAGAGGAATGTCGTGTCCGAAATACAGGCTTGCGTCCAATTCTTAGAATCGAGAGATCAAGTTTCTCCCGACGCTCCTGTAGCTTTTTAACACTTTTTTTTACCACAACCTGTTGCTTTTTAATTTTAATTAACTCTACTTTATTGTTGTACCACCATGGATTCCATGGATTGTTGAAATTTATCTACTGTATTTTGTAGTAAAAATGTTTGGCAGCTTAATAAATAGAATCTCCAATTCCTCAGTCGGTATCTGACTTTGCCCAGTAATATACGAAACCTGTTTCCGTTTGTTTTTACAGCATGTTAAGTGCTAGTGTGTTCTTTCGTTCCTTTTCGAACCCTTGTGTCGAGTTACTAACAATAGAGGTTCAGGCTAAGCGACCTAAGAGGAATCCCACCACTCAAAATTAAAAAGTCTACATAGATTAGCCAAAGAAAACTTAAAAAAAAGTTAATCTATTTAGGTTCTTGTTCTTCCCCTTCGTGTTCTTTATTACTAAAGGTCTTGCTTATCTTGACCTCTCGCCATCAATAAAGAGTCGACTAGCCTCCACACCGTTGTCCTCGGCTTTTCTCATGGCGGTCGGAATATCGGGTCCCAGTATGGTTTTTATGTCCATACCTAAAAATCCACAAAACACTAATACAAAAATGGCAACTCCATTACGTGGGAATTCCTAATAGCTAATGTAAATAAATATAACGGACCGCAACCATATTGGTGTGGGCAGTGAAAATTCATGTATGGGGACAGTAGGACGATATCCATTCACGTCAACAAAAATTTGTTCACTTCACTGTAAACAGTTTAAGACAGTGGCTAAGCGCTTCCACGCTAGTCTCTCATATTGCACACTTCGGATCAAATCAACGAGGGCTCTTGCCTATAGCTTATTCACAACTTTTACCACTCAGATAGCTAAGAGTGTTTGATCGAACAGTCTTAATTGACATATAGGTAAAAGTAATTTGTGTTGTTTGTCTGACCACCTCATTACGATAAAACAAATTGGTGTTTCCTTATTATTGATTTCTATATAAGTATCCTTGTTTATTTTCAAATGGGCTACGCTTTATCGGGTAGGACTGACAGATTTTCAATTATTACGATGTACAAAATGTACAAAATCAGAGGCAGCATTTAAAAAAGAAGAATTAGAGGATAGTTCTAACCGTTCTTTTTTAGGATAGGATAAAGGAACCATCTATATGGATAGCATATCAAATGTCAACTTCTTTAATTGTAGGGATATTCATGGGCAACGGTGATCACTTAAAGTCCAAAGAGTGACTGATGTATTCTTAATTTAAAATAAATATAATTTTTGTTGGTATTACCCAAAAGATAAAAAAATCATTGTTAACAATGAAGTAAAGTAGCCAAAAGTGAAATTATGTCGAAGCCCAAGGATTCTTTTATTGGTTAAAAGCTCTTCCAATCATTTAAATGAATAATTTATACAACAAAAAAGAAAGTTGACACCGCCTTGTGCGTGTATCGCGTTTCGATTTATAATTTTTGGCAGTAAGATGACATTGCTTTGAACTGGTGGTTTTGTAGCACTAATTAAAAAATATCACATACAAGTTATCAATGATGATTATCGCTAAATTTTGGCCTGTGTTCATTAATTCTCTGTCCATTTTGTATGTAAAAGGCCAGGCCCATGCAAATTTTGATTACGTGATCCAAACCTGTTCTGCAGCTTACTACCGCGGCTTCTCATAAAAAAATAAAATAAATATGTTTGTGATGTGTTATACACACACACAAAATACTTTACTAACTACTTTGATCCCTATTATCTGTACAAAATTCTCAATGGCCATGTTGACTGTCCGATATTTTAGGTAAAATTGACTTCATCACTAAAACTGATTTTTTTAACTCGCCCTTCTCGTGTTTTACACGTAAACAACACGTATTTTAAGATATTTGTTCCACCTCCAGCGAAAAAACTATACACGCAATCGTTTCCTTATCAGAAGATTGCACATCACAATGCTAACTTCTGCAACGTGGAGGAGTTAACATGAGAAGTGGATATATTTAGCAACTCAATTATTAGGTTTAAAACTTTAATTATTAGCAAATACTGCTGACTGGCTCCTGTTTACTCCTTTTTAAGTTTGTACGCGAATATAAATTATAATAAATTCATTATTTTCGGCACTGTTGGTCGATAACAACTTGTAAAAACGCTTTGATGTAACATAATAGACAATAATGACTTTTTGTTGCCAAAAAATAAAGAGAAAAACTTACTTCTTCGTTTTAAAAGAGGAGGTTCTCAAAATATTGTTCTATATCTTCTTTTTACTCATAGCGCCGTCTTTTATGAAATGATTTCGAATTATCTTTTGAAAAGATTTGGTTTCAATTATATCTCATACGCATTATATTATTATATTTCATTTCTCCCACGCACTGTCAACTTGTGGAATCAACTGTCGCCAGCGGTGTTTCCGACCGTTTACGATTTAGGGACCTTCAAGAAACGAGCCTATTCCTATCTCAAAGGTCGTCAACGCACCTACAGCTCCTCTGGTGCTGTGGATGTTCATGGGCGACGGTGATCACTTAAGATCAGGTGAGCCGTATGCTCGTTTGCCACTTTTCATATAAAAAAAAAAAGGATTTAGGTTCCGAAGATTACATTACATGACACTCCTAAAAATTGTATAAAAGAAAATTAAAAGCTTGTTCCTTAGCTTTTAATTATGATACGTTTATGACAATCCAAACTTAACTTGGAAGACGTCTTTTTGGCCTGTACTGTTAAAGAGATAGATTTGATACTTATACTATAAGATGCCATGTTTTGGTGACGGATATATCAACCTATATTTATTGGTGTAAAAAAACCACTGTAGACAAATGACATAAAAGGTAAAATAAGCGAAAATTAAACAAGGTGAGAGATGTCTAGTGCAAAAATGGCAAAATACTATTTCCGTTTACCCGCTTTATAGAGTAATCGACAGAGGGAACTAACAATGAACCCCAGTATATCCAGTTTAATCCGCCATATGGCAATCTGTGACGCAATTGACGACCCCGCCAGGCGGCCCGCTATTAAGATTAGTGTTGTCATTTGACTGGCTTAATGTTACACGCAAATAAATTACAGGCTCACCTTCATTGAAATAGCTGTGGGCTGGGTACATATGGAAGCAAATATTTTTATACACGAGAACTGACAAATAACCACGCGGCCTGCTTAATGTTAAGTGATCACGCCCTTGAACATCTACAACACCGCAGAAGTTATCTTATTGCTAACCTTTTATCTCTTAACCCTCACAATATAAGTCGCTGTTACAGTCGATATGCTGTCACCTCTCTTTTACGGTAATATATTATGTAAAGATATTGCTTTTGAGTTTTACGATTTCTTTCATAAAAAACGGGAATTTTACAAATAATAAAAAAATTATAACGCCATCTGGTAAATCTTTGAGACATTGTTGCGTAAATGTACTGGTGCTTCTGAATTTTGGTAGATGGCGTTATAGCATTATCCAATTCCAAATTTCTGTTTATTGGAATTTTATATAAATAAACCAGCGTTTAGTATCTGATACCATTTAATGTAAGCAATATAAAAAATACGGATGTATACGTTAATTGAATTTTAAACGGTATAAATTCCTTTTTCTAGTGTATATTCATTTATTTGTGCTATTTAATTAGTTATGACGACATTGACGAGTCAGTAATTATATTTTAATTGTTAGTATAATATGCACACAAAGACACATCCACACATATTCATCCACTCACTCACACACACCCAACAGCTACAAAAAGTTTTTATTTCTCTTCTATAAATATATTTTTCTTAAAATAAAATTTACATTAGGAAATGATGGATGGGGAAGACATTAACTCCGGAGATTCAAATTACGCTAGTTCGGGAGTTAAGAGTTTTTTTTGATGCAAATAAACTATATTATTTTATAAGCTAGGTAGAGTTCCAATGAGTGTACTGTGTGTTACCCTGAAAGATTGTCTGTTCGGATTGCAACGTGTCGGTCACGATCTCTCCCTCTTGATACGGTACAGGCGGCGTAGCTGTAACCGCACGTACTCGCACCTAATGTGAAGTGACACATTCCTCAATTGAGCTGGTGACGCGACGCGGGGTCTCAAATTGGTGCCAATTTGTGTCTCCGGCTGACTCACGACCGGCCGTTTACTTCCAGTCTCACAAACTATATATATACCAATGTTCTACAATTAGCTTGACTTTTGAATTTCGATAACCAAAATTTAGCATAAACTTCTTTTTCGGTTGAAAGAAAACTGATAAAATACACATAAGTACTGATGTTATCCAAAAAAGAAATTCTAGTCGAATCATAGAATAGATTTTTTTATTATATTTCTAGTAAAAAGCTTATCACTGTATCAAGAAATTGAGATGTAGAAAATCGAAACTAGTAATGGAATAGGTAAAAACAGGTGACAGCAACTGACAGGGAATTCATACAAGTCCTTAGGCACATTAACTGATTAAGTGCGCTGAGCTGAACTAAATCTTGACTGCAGCAGGCAGAGATTCAGTCTAAGTGCTCTGCCGGCTCTCAACCCCGGTGAAACTGTAGTCTACTACTGTCCTGAGTATGCATTATGAGCCATTTGAGCATCAATTATATATAAGTATAATGTTTCAACTATCTCGTCAAACAACCCTTTCTGTATAAAACTACCACAACAAACTCCAATCTATTTCGATTCAAGAAATTTCATTATTAAAGCCAATGTTGCGTTCCCATTATCGTCGGTGTTAATTTAATCGTGCCAATAGTTTAGAACCAGGTCTGTACATGGAATCAATACATTTTTACGGTCAAGTATAAACAGGCGGCGGCGCGCTGACCAACCGCGGCTAATACACTTAGGGTTGCCCAATTTTGTTATCCCGTTTTGTATTTCGGTTTTATATAAAATATAAGTTTTTTTTTTTAATGACGAACTACACAGATTAGCTAGAGAGGCTGGCGTTGACTGCTTCACCGGATTGAGAGGTGGCACAGCTCTTGGGTCGCTTAGCCTGAACCTCTATTGCTAGTAACTCGACACAAGGGTCCCCCCGGTGAGGGGTAACCTCGGCTTGGACGGTTACTATGTTACGTGTAAGCATTCTGATCCGAGGGTGCCCGAGAGGGCCGAACCACGACTCGGTCGGTTGCTATTTCACGGATAATCTAAGGGACATTCAAAAGCTAAACTAACTTTGAGTGCCACTTCGGGAAGCGTTGGCGCTGGGAGAAGAAGTGGCCGAAGAAACTCTAGCAACGCTCCTAACATCTAAGGGGTGGGGCCTGTCCATAAAATAGCGGTAACGCGCAAGGATTAATGAAATATAAGAAAATACAAGCAATTGACGTCGAATCGAACCAAACGTTAAACGCTATTACGGCCGAACGCCCTATTAGTATTTCCAAATTATCATAGAAGTAATCAGAACCTAATCAAACTGTCATCAAACTACGAAGTATGCTGAAGTATAATCCTTTCTATTAAAAAATGAATCTTCGAAATCGGTTGCGTTATATTGAGTTATTCGTCCATTTGTCGCACACATACTTAATGCAAATTTGAGTCTTAATTTTTTTTTATTTCAAACCAAAAATTGGTGTGAACTAAAAATGGTTTTCTCATGGATGCCATTGTCAGAATTGGACCAAATTAACGGAAGTACACTGGAAACCACAGCTATCAAATAAAAAAAGAATCATTAAATTTGGCTCACTTAGTCGAAAGTTATGAGGTAACAAACATAAAAATACATTAGACATACATACAGACGAATTGTGAACATCCTTCTTTTTTGAAGTCGGTTGGAATCTTTCGACTATATCACCACTTAACACCAGGTGGGATCATGGTCAAGCGCTAGTTTAAAGGCATAAAAAAAATCAACATACAAAACCGACATGATTTATTTATTTATTTATTTATTTATTTATTTAATAAGATACACCAACAGCATTACACAAGCATACGTTGTTGTAATAATCAAGTACTTGACATGATACTTATACTATGACTATAACGGTGTCTCGAAGAAGGTTTTATATTGATGTAAAGTATATTTTAATCAATAATACATGATATATACTGAAGCCTTCTCCGAGGCTAATGACGGTAAAGTAGCATGTCTATCCCTTCAGAAACTTGTTCAAGAAAAGCTGTACAAAAAACATCTTCGAATACGATAACATGATAACGCAAACTCATTGATACAAACTGGCTGTGATTCAAATCCATCAACGATCTTGATCGGGGCACTCAGCATTTACGAGGGCTTTATCACTAGATAGATTTCTTAAGGCGTTACATTTTTTTTCTTAGTCTTTTAACACCCAAAGGACCTATTGAGAGTTCAGAGTCTGGCAACCCTAAGCACGCTATAAAACGGATGTCCTTGCCTCGCGAGTAAATGGGGAGACTAGACGCAATTTAGCTCCTCCTTACGGTTAAGCTGTGGGAAGAGGGGAATCATGGAATTACCCACACAAGTTCACGGCTGTGCGCCTTGAAGAGCAGACGTTGAAATAGCACGAGACGTTCCCACGATTGTTACAGATAAGACGTCCATTGTACAACAATTTGTTTATACCAACCACATCGCCTGTAGTTTTTATGCACAAAATTATAATTTGTGAGAATATTCTGGAATAATGTTACGGTTACAAAAAAATAACCTTCAAACTTACAGTAAAGATAAAAAAATAGGATCTCACGATCATCTGATCTGATCTGATGATATGATCTTATTTTTTGTCTTTTACACAAGTGGAATTGTCAGATATCAATTAAACTTTTTTTTGTTGAAGGGAGAGGGGGGAACTTTTAGCAAGAGAGAGGGGTTATGTAGGATTTTTACCCACTAAAACCGCCCGGGGGCCCTACCTCGGTGCATGGTAAGGAGCTCCGGGATCTCCAGTGTGTCCAGGGGGGGAGGAGAGTAATCGGAACGGATTAAACATCTGAAAAACTGACTTCTGAAAAATGGTCACAAAAAGCGGCCAGCAAACTCGTACCAGTAATTGAAAATGAATACTGTTCTTCGGTTACTCAAATTAAAAAAAATGTGCCTTGAGAACGGGGATAGGGATTGATGATGCCATCGCTACCCCTGTCTACCCCGCTACGTGAATTAGATTACGTGAAAATTTATTCATATTGTACTTTGAGAGAAGAGCGTTCAAGCATTTTTATCGATTTTGTTGTGCCTGAGACAGACGATAAAAAGTCAATCCGTATCTATGGTTACCTGCCAACCACAAAACCAACAAACATAAATCGACCGGTACCATAGGAACGGTTATAACCACATTACTGCATGCGCCAGTATTACGTGACGGAATATATTTCTGATGATAAGCAGTAAAGAACGAGAACGATAAGGATTTTAAAATTATTCACGCTTTCTGTGAGTAAAGCTTTATTTTAATCTTATGAGAACATCGGGTTATACAACGCGTATTATCCGGCAAAATTAAAAAGATATGACTAAGTGTCGCAATACAATGTTTACAAATAAAAATTATACAATGACTGTATACGAGTATGGCTGCCTATTAAATTGTTATGTATCTCTGTAAGTGTTTATAACGATTTCTCTCTCTTTGTTTCATAAATTTTGACAAAATAAACAATAACAATTTGACATACATTTTCATGAAAATAACACCCTTTTTATTAAACTCTTCCGTTTCCGACTATAGTTATTTATTGGATCGTTACCGTGACAATTTACGTTATTATGTAAAAAGTGCAAAGAAAAAAAAGGCCCACCTTGTAGAATACCGATGTCAAATTTCTATCTCACAAGTAATTTTACCTATTTCTTATTTAGTTTAAAATACCGGAAAATGAATAACAGAACCAAGTAATGTTGCATATTTAATCGCAGCCATAATGCTTGCTGCAGTTTAGTCCAAGATTACTAAGGTTGTGGTAAGCTTTGTCTTATTTGACTTATAGTTCTAATTTCCAATTGTGGAGGGCTTCTTCCGTACGTCGCCATTACGGTCTGTCTTGGGCGACTCATTTTGTTCTGCGCCATGGCCACACGATCGTCTTCATGCTCGCTGACACTGATTGTCGTCACGTTTGCTTATGTATGTGACGAACTTTGCTTTGAACGATTTTCTTTTTTATCTATACACTGCAAAGGAGCATCCGGTTCACTTGATATCAAGTCCTTGTCAGCCCATGTTCTTTTGAGAAGGAGTAGACTTTTTTATAGGGTATAAATTAGTGCTTGACCACAATTCCTACTGATGTTAAGTGGTGATATAGTCGACTATATTTAAGTCAATATAGATGATTTTTGTTTTGAAGACCCTAAAACGTGTCGATTCGTAGTAATTACGCGAAAAACGCAATGTACTAAGGTATCAACCATCGAAATGGTCTCTGCTTAATTAAGAAAAAAGAGCAGAAATATTTCTCCCATATTATTTTAAAAAAAACAACCATAAACATTACATAAGTGATCAGTTATACATACACTAGTTCAATATACATGTCTCGTATTATTTCCTGTAAAGCTGACTATGGCGAAATATGAATTATAATCCGGTAGAATTACAAAGGTAGGCCGCTGCAATTTGATACAACCGATTTTGCCCGTAGCATATTTTTAATTACTTGCGCATAAAGTGATGATAGCTTAGTTTGCTTAGTTAGCTTAACTTGGGCCGGTGCGTTCCACTGGAGATCCCGGAGCCCCTCGTCATGCACCGAGGAAAGAGCCACCGGGGAGGTTTTAGTGGGTAAAACCCCGCATAACCGCCGCCTTCCCCAGAAGGCGGGGTATCTTTCTGAAGATTTCCTCCCCGTTAACAAAAAAAAACTTGGGCCGAGAGTTGATTTGTATTTCAATTGACTGTAAAACCAGCATCAAAATTATCTATCGTGCAAAAATGTCTAAGTATGAAACGCAACATTTGTGACATCAAATATATAAAAGAAAGAAAAAGTATTTATTCAACACTACCTTATTCAACATATATTTACATTTATAAGGAATAGAGGAGACTATCACCTCTGCCTATCTTCTGGGTAAAGACCGTGTCAACTTTTGTGTACAACCTCCCTCTGTCATTTTTAAGACCCAGTGCTATAATTTATTTTTTGTCTGCCTCCACAGGAATTAAAAATTCATTTGTCAACACGAATAATTTCTAATTACTAGATCATCATTTTTATTTTCTAATCAATGTTTTAATGTATTTTTCTTTTCCAGGATGTGGTGGACGATCACTGGCAATTTCGGGAACATTCTTCCGATCGATTGGACTAAGTCTTTCTCCAGGAAAATGCACATCCCCACACTAAACCTCAGCGACAAGAAGGTTAGTGATGACAAAACACACACACCTAAATCAAGCTGTATACAAACACAATTGCAACTGTGCAAGACAAGCAGACAAGTTGCGAGGTGTGTAAACAATAAAGAATAAAACACATAAATCATATTGGGTTGAGTCATAGTGGTTGTGCAGATTAAATATGCAAACAGCAAGTGCGTGAGGTCAGACCAACCTTGTTTTAACATCTGTCGCGTTATCTAACATACATATTTGATGATACTCACGCTAGCAAAAATTAGTGGACTTCGATTGTCGTTTACATTAAATACATGGTAGGTAGGTTAAAAACTGGCTGTTGTCGCTCCATTATAAGCAGAGAGAAGAAACTATGCTTCTACATATAATATTCCAATTCTTTAAGCAGGCATCTCGACGGTTTTTCGAGACTGCCACCAAACATTCTAACAAACTTCTTGTAAGTGCCGCCACTTATAAGCCTTCCTAAAATAAATTCCGTCGCGTCGCCCGGAGGTCGAGACACGTTCTTGACGATCCGGACGACGCGATTAACATTGCACAGACTACATCTCTACAAATCCACAAAGCGTCCATTCGCAACCGTCGGAGGTTGCGAATAATCCTTGCGCGTTACTGCTATTTCATGGACAGGACCCACCCCTTAGATGTTAGGAGCATCGCTGGAGTTACTTCGACCACTTCTTCTCCCAGCGCCAACGCTTACCGAAGTGGCACTCAATGTTAGTTTAGCTTTTGAATGTCTCTTAAAAATAGCAACCGACCGAGTCGTGGTTCGGCCCTCACGGGCGCCCTCGGATCGGAATGCTTACGCGTAACATAGCAACCGTCCAAGCCGAGGTTACCCCTCACTCGGGGGACCTTTGTGTCGAGTTACTAGCAATAGAGGTTCAGGCTAACCAACCTAAGAGCTATATCACCTCGCAATCCGGTGAAGCAGTCAAGGCCAGCCTCTCTGGCCAGTCTGTGTAGTTCGTCGTAAAAAACTTATAATATAAATATCACACTCATCACACACACACACGCGCACATTCAAACTACTACACGTCCACATTTTCCATTTATATATAAATATTTTTTTTTCAACTACTTTATCTTTGTAAAGTAAATTTGATGTATGGCAGTGGGAGAGGACACTGATACCTGAGATACAGGTTTATCTACTAGTTCTGGAGTCAGGGAGTTCGTGTATTTATTGTTAAGAAATTTTTGAATAAAGTATTATTTATTGTTTACAAATTTGTTTTCTCCTTTAACTAGTGATTTTAACTTTTAAAATGCCATTGGCGTCAGTTTCTCTACTATTCATTTTTTTTTTATTTATCATATTATTTAAGTTATTCCTATCTATTTATATTATTACGTTAAACTCTTTAAATTTCTTGTGATATAAAAATCGCGAAAAAAAAACAAATTTTATTTTAATGCTTTGTGGATGTTTTAGGGGACATATAAAGCAAATAAAACTATTTCCTGGTATAAAGACATTAAATGAACTAATTATCATAACAGAAATAATGCTGTGTGCTTTGTAATGAAGTGTTATAAGCTATGTCTTTGCTAAAGGTCGTGTCACACTTGCGTACACAATATAAATGTAAACATCTTAACATATACAGTCTTACAAATAAAAATGAGTTATAACATATTTATTCCACCCTTATACTAAGTTTAGTTAAAACCAGGAATTAATTGAGAATAAGCTGAGAATAGTTTACCACAAATAAATCACTTTTAGGTTTAGTGGGTAAAAACCACACATAATCCCGCCTTCCCCAAAAAGCGGGGTATCTTTTTGAAAATTTCCCCCGGAAAAAAGAGATCATTTCTTAAAATAAAGTTAATTTATGGTCTATGTTGCAGCTAATACAAAAATAAGATTAAAACGCTAAAATTCAGTAAAATTAGTATTATGCAATGAGATATAAACGCGTGAATATGGGAAATCATTAGAGGTGTCATTTTTAGTGTTACCAATAATAGACCACCAGATATCACCAGAGAAACAGAGTGGTGGTAATTTTTATTATCCCCAGATCTTTTCGTTAAATCAAAGTAATAATTATGATTATAAACGCAAGCAGTTTGATTTTTATAAATACACTGTGGTGTGTTACAGACCTTAGAGATGAGTTTCGTCACGCTCCCAATGTGACTTTAAACACTTGACACCGAATTAATGTGAATAAGCGTTTAATTCATCGCGACCGCTTCACAGAATGATATCGGCTTGTATATGCACATACATGTATGTTTGTGTTCCTTTCTCTGGATCTTTAATAATTATATTATCTGCCTTAATATTGAATGACGGTAATCAACTGAATATAATCAAAAAAGCTGTTCTGCAAATCTTACCCCATCGTAGCGAGATCTTGTCAACCAAGGATTAAATAAGCTCTCCCTTCCAATTACTAACATTCTTGTTAACTATTCCAACTAAGCTTAAGCTTGTGCTAGGAGATGGTTACCGTCAAGGATTCGAACTCACGACCTTACGATTTGTAGACCGTTCCCTAAACCAATAGCCTATTACTTTGTAGTCTTTGTTGATAAAACAAATTATCTTGATAAATTCCTATTCGCTCTTCTCTTGAAAACACCCGCACTGTAATCTAAGATAAAACTGAAGCAATATATTAAATAAGATTCAAATCAAACAAAATAAAAAAAATACTAATCAAATCAAATTCCAATCTTTTGTAGTACACATAATAAGACGAATTAAGGCACTATCCGTGGATAGAAAACCGTGTATCTCTAAATCCTATGCTGAAGGGAGACGTGAATTGAATCATGTAACTCCTAAACACACTCTCCTAAATGTTATCTCCGAAAATAACGAGAGAATCATAACGCGAGATCATCCAGTTGACTACATTTACCGTTTGTCTTCTGAGCGAGTTAAAGATGTAATGATGTTAGTTATGAATATGATATAATTTTGGTATGAAAAATGTGCTCATCAATTTTATCTTTGTTAATCTCAGAGCTCGATGACTCCGGACGACGAGATCCACAGCTCGGAGGATGAGGCCGTTGCATCGGACCTGGACATGCACGCCCTCATCCTGGGCGGACTGCATCAGGACCACGAGTGCCCTGTGAAGACTGCTGACGAGGTTAAAATTTTTGTCTTCTTATTCGCGATAGGTAACTTTAGTTTAAAGTTAAATTTAACTATAAACAAAAATATATGTTACAAACGAAGCGTGAATAAATCGAACGAAATCCACATTTCATATATTTAAATAGCTAACTAGCTACGCCCCGCAGTGTTAACCGCGTTTAAAAATTATTTATTAAAATTTACGTACAGTTTATTTTAAATAAATTAGCCTTACAAAGTTATCCCTTATTAAATCAGCTAGCTATCTGTCAGTGAAAGTCCTATCAAAATTGGTCCAGCCGTTCCAGAGATTGGATGAAACAGACGGACGGAGAAAAATCGTAAAAAAAATATATTTGTATGTACCGAAGTACATTCACTATGAATGTAGTAAAAAACGGTTATTATAATATTACAAACAGACACTATAATTCGATCAATTTGCCGACTTTTTATGTCCCAATTATATAAATGGGTCGATGTATAATGATGGGCTCATAACCTATCACATAAGAGACCTAATAATTTTGCTGAAAAACAGATAGAGAAAACTATTTCTGTCAACCCCGCTATGGTTAAAAAGACGTGAAAGCTGCTATATATAGATATAGAATATTTATACGCATAGCTATATTCTACTCGAGATAGTCTGAACGGTCTTATCTAATTTACTTGGACGTCAAGTACAAAAGAAGTCAATGATTTAATAATGATAAGAATATCAACTTGTATTTTAATTAAAAACAGTTATTTTTAATATTGATCGTAACACTTACAGGTCATCCAGGAGATAGATGACATGATGCAAGAGACGCCGTCGTCGGAGGGTGACATTCTAGAGTATAATGAAGCGTTGGAGAAAGGCAAAGAAGTCCTCAACTCGCCTCTTTATGAAGACAGTAAGTGTATAGCTAGATAGCTTAGCGTATAAACAATTTCAAGAAGAAGGAAGGAAGGTAGTTCTTTATTTGTCTGTATTTGTAGAAAAGAAAGCTGGCAATATTTCTTTTTTTTTCATAAATATTACTAACATTCTTGTTAAATATTTCAAGCTTAAGCTTGTGCTAGGAGATGGTTCACGTCAATAGTCGAATGGTGGATTCGAACCCACGACCTTACGATTTGCAGACTGTACCCTAAACCATTAGGCTATTGACGCTTCAATCTTTATTTTTAAGTATTTTACGTAACACTTACCTTTCTCAAGTAAGTGAATTTATTCATTCCGAAATAAAGATTCTAAAACCCGAACCTTAGAGGGTTTGTACTCGTATGTAGCGAAATAATAATGATTTCGACGGGACTTTCACTATGAAATAGCTGATGTTATAAAGAGTAACTTAGGCTAATTTATTTTAGAAAAAAAAAGTTTTTTTAGCATTTAACCGCGGGTAAAACCGTGGGGCGCGACTAGTACATATTTAAGTTATATCTTAGTATTCTAGAACTTACTGGGAGCGTGGAACGTGATAATAAACATAATAAAAACACGCCAATCTAGAGCAGACGTTTTGTATTCTAGTTTCTTGTGGCAGATAAAAAAAATACGTGCCGCTACGCAGTGTTGATTTTATTTACGCAAAGAGAGCGCGAATGAAACTATTTTTAAGGTTCAGCGACTTGTTAAAAATATGTCACACGATTGAAACAAACTTGTATTGTGCATAGCCCCAATACTAATATGGGTGCGATAAGAGAGATTTTTTGACGAACTACACAGATTGGCTAGAGAAGCTTTTTTTGTTAACGGGGAGGAAATCTTAAAAAGATACCCCGCCTTCTGGGGAAGGCGGCGGTTATGTGGGGTTTTACCCACTAAAACCTCCCCGGTGGCCCTTTCCTCGGTGCATGACGAGGGGCTCCGGGATCTCCAGTGAAACGCACCGGAGCCCCTCTGCACTGTGCTCAAGGAGAACACGTCCCGGGGGTCTCCCTCCCCTGTGCCCTCATAGTGCAAGGCTACACGGGCCAGCCGATGTCGCCTTCTTCCTGGTCCACCTTAGCGGACGACAAAGGCCCCCACCCTTGTCGCCCAGTGAACCCCGAGGCCCCTTTTAGTCGCCTTATACGACAGGCAGAGGATACCGTAGCGTACCGTCTTATTCTTGAGAGCCCAGAACTACAGGGCTGAGGCCAGAGAAGCTGACCTTAACTGTCTCACCGGATTGAGAGGTGGCATAGCTCTTAGGTCGCTTAGCCTGAACCTCTATCGCTAGTAACTCGATACAAGGGTTCCCACGTTGAGGGGTAACCTCGGCTTGGACGGTTACTAATGTTACGCGTAAGCATTCCGAACCGAGGGCGCCCGAGAGGCTTTAGCCGGGTTAAGCAATTTTTGGTAGGGAAAAGGGATAAAAAATCTAATGTTGTATTTATTTTTCGTCATGATCTTGTACAGTCGGTGTTTTAATAATAAATAAACAATGTAAACATGCATCTAATTGTTGCTCGGAGATGTGAAACCAGAATAATCTTGATAATTTCAATTTAATTTGTAAGTTTACACTTATTTCGACAAGTTGTAACTGGCCTTTTTTTTAATATTATCAATTTTTGATTGGAAAAAAATGGCGCGGGACTCATGGGTGGAATCATCTAACTTACATTTCCATTTTCATCTTAGACGTAAGAAATAAGTGTGTGTGTTTTAAAAAAGACTTGGCTTAAAGGTCTTGTTACCAAGCCATAAAATATTCAACAACAACAACAATATTATCAATTTTTCTCGTTATTTTATTATGTGTGTGTGTATGTGTATACATACGTATGGCTGCCAGTAAGATGTCTTCAGACGTTTGCTCTTGAACATTAATTATCGCCTGTAATTGTCAATTAGTAATAAGCGGAATTCATGTTATGCATGTTATCTTGTATATTTCTTGCATCCTTACAAGTTTTACCAGAAGTTTAGCGAATCGGAAAACAACTTGAGTAAGAACTACGTCGAAGATTTTAGATAATTATTGTTGTAACAGATTAGTTGGGCTCCGAGTCTGCTATATGTATGCCACATTCCAATGACATGATATGTATATATTGATATATATATATGTAGGAAAAAAAAAACTTAATGTTGTATCCGATTGTTTAGAAAGTATAAAAGATGTATCCGAATGTGAGAATGAAGATGAGTGAACGAATGGCGAACGATTGGGAATGAAAGATATTTAAGAAAGATGGACATTACATTACGTTACATTACGATTTGGAGTTACGACGCGAACAAACGAAGTGATATAACTAAGGTGAAATAAAAGAAGTTTTTCGAGCCACTATTTGCAAAATTTTATTTATTCAGACTGCTCCCCCTCCTACATATATATATATATATATATGACATTTCACTGTGAAACAAGCCTGTTACAATTTCAACCTATTACGATTATTATTGTACTAATTATTTTGTGATCTGTTATTTTCAATTGAATCACTTTTAAAAAAACTAGATCAAGACAGTAGATCAAACCGACATCGACATAAAAACTTTACTTACCTTAGTATCAGATTATACATTTAAGAAAAACATACCGCCCATAAATTCTTTGTTTTTATACATGAATAGCTGTAGATACTAAACTGGCATACTATGTTCGAGCCATATAGACAAACACGGAATTGAATTTAGCAAAAACTAGGTCCTAGTAAACCGTGTGACGGCGAATCCAGTGGCCATTTATGGATAAACCTACTGTATCTCTAAGTTGATATTAGTGCCTTTTAATGTCTTATTTAAAAGTTAATAAGCTATTATCTTTAGAAGTTAATTAAATTATTTTGATTTTAATATATTTTAATAGTGATATAGCTTAGTGATCGCGAGATCGAATCCCACTTGGCTTGTACCAATGAATGGTTTTAATGGTTTTTAAGTACAAAAAAATCTCTTTTACAAAATTGTATGGCAATAGGCTTCAAAATAGGCTCTAAAGTACAGACACCTCGTCCGTAACACTTAACTTTTGTTTACAGTTTTTGTTCAGAGGTCGTTCACCTCACTCCGTCGGAATTGCAAAAGATGATCTATTGTATACAAAATAGATCGTGCAGTATTGATCAACTCTTGAAACTGAGCAGAACTATCGATTTTTCACTTTCAATTTATTCCTTTATCGATAAATTTTTATATAAAATATTTAAAATAAATCAATCCCACAATATTAGGAGGTCTTCAGTCAGTAGTCCTACCCTTCATGACATATGGAGCCGAATCGTGGAAAGCTCAGTTTTAGGCTGGTCCACAGGCCAAAAGTCGCTCAACTAGCTATGTTATAGAAACCCGAGTTCGATCCCCGGTGCCGGCACCAATCAATTTGTTGTTGCAATATTGTGTTGGTTTACCACGCGCTTGACGGTGAAAGAAAACATCGTGAGGAAACCCACATGTCTTGGAAATTTTTTCTAAGACATGTGAAATCGCACCGCACTAGGGCCACGTGGTGGACTATGCCCTTATACTCTCTTTACAGAGAAGGCCTGCGCCCAGCAGTGGGACATATATATTAAATATATATAAAGGCTGTAACTTTAACCTACATGTAGTGTTTTGTGTTTTTTAACAGATTTTTTTTTATTTTTTGTTGATAATCGTTTCATTATAGAATTGTCAGTTAAGTTAATAAAAAATTCCGGGTGTAATATTATTGACATATTCCAGAGCTTCGTCAACTGTCGCTCGCTCAACTGAACGAGATCTTCATGGAGCTGGAGGTGCTGATCCGTGAATTTTCGGAGACGCTGATAGCTGAGCTGGCACTGCGCGACGAGCTGGAGTACGAGAAGGAGCTGAAGAACACCTTCATATCGCTCCTGCTCGCTGTGCAGAACAAGCGGCGCCAGTGCCACATAGAAAAGAAGAAGAGGTCCGGGTCGCCGAGGTCGCCTAACCTTAACGCTAATAATAATCCAGCTCCAAAGGTTTGTTTGACAATTTGTTGCTTATTGGAGAGTTGGAGGCACTAGAAAGCTAGCTAGGGATAGCTGAGCATGTGTACAGTCGCGCACGCAATTATTCATTGCACAAATTACTAGTAAATTGTTTTTTTTTGCACTTTTTATTATAGCATAATCGCTACTTAATATCATAAATAAAACAAAAATTAACAGAAAACAAAAGTCAACATAAAATTTATTAGGCGACTGTATACCAGGAACGAGCGAGGTATCGAATGGGTAGGACAGAGTACGTCAGGAGGACAGGGAAGCCAATAAGCGCTTGCGCGCGGCCGCCCGAGTCCCCTTCAGCTCCTGCCAGCAGATGGGGCAAAGCCTCTCCCCGCTAATGGCAGCAGCGGCTGCGCTGGTGGGCACATGACGATATCGGCTGGCCCACGTCGCCTTGCACTGCGAGGGCACAGGGGAGGATGGATTACCACTGGAGATCCCGGAGGCTCTCACCATGCACCGAGTTAGGCCCCCAGAAGGCAGGGTTGTCTTGTTGAAGATCCTCCGCCCATGTAGAAATAAGTTTAAAATAAGAAATAACTTTTTTTGCAGTACTTGACGACGGTGATTCCCTTCACCCTGGAGAATGGACCTCCAGATAATCAGTCGCTGCAGATTCTTATCAAAAGTGAGTGTCTTTCTATTTAATAGATTGTTTACAAACAAAATTATTTTGAAACTGTATCTGATTTAAAAATCATTATCACCTTTTTTTCCTATTCTTCCTAATTGTGGTCGACTACTTGCTTTGACAAGTAGTTGACCACGATTTCACCTGATGTTAAGTGTAAATGCAGTCCTGGATAGTATGACGCATTAGCTTAGTAAATCTAAGCTAGTGCGTCATACCTATTCGCTCTACTCTTGAAAATACATACGCACATTGTAATTGGAGGGCAAGACAAACGCGGGCAAACTGTTCCAGTCCTTTGCTGCACGAATGAAAGACGAAGCAAAGCGCTTCATTCGGGTTAAAGTTAATCCACAGTAGAACTATGAAATGTTAGCAAAATGTCTTGAAGTCCGATGGTGGAAGGTTAATTGTATTTTTACCGTTACAGTATTAAAAGCAATAAACGAAGACAGCCCTACGGTGCCGACACTCTTAACGGATTACATCCTGAAGGTCCTCTGTCCGACATAAATCACCGAAGATTTAACCAATCCGGTCACATTATCGATCCAAATCCTGGCGTTAGCACATTTTAACTATGCATTCACTAAATGTTTTTCATTTCAATAACATAAGTGTAGGTATCGCGAAAATTTGCGTTTTGTTTATGGAACGAACGACGCGTCATTCTTGTTTATGGTTTCAATGGTAAATTTTAAATTATTTATTACTTTTCATTACTAATTTTTTTTGGTGCTAACTTCAAATACACATTACGCTATTATTTATATGTAAATAAATAACGATATGTTGGTGACTTACTTTCATAATAATGAATTCATTTTTATTGAGACAATTTACTTCATAGAGTATTAGTGTTTTGGTGGATTTTGGTTTTACATTATAGTAACCGCTTGAGTTGTTTTTGGAGAATAACGTCACCAAGAAACTTCCTCAGGACAGACTGTTGGTAGTCCGGTTCTAACAACATTCAAATATCTTGTAGTAACATTTGAATTACTTATAGCCTTGAATTCCAGAATATCTCCCGAGTTCTTAATGAACCATTATTATTTTTTATTATGCTGTGAAAATTAGCCTAAGTATTGCATTCTCCAGACTGTGACGTCTATATTTAGTAGTTAATCTGCTTGAACAAATACTTATAATCACGGTACTGTTATAAAATGAACGCACCCATTGCTGAATCAAAATAAATGTTGCCATGTCCGCACTGTTCTTTTCCCGACAATGTTGTTTAAATGTTATTAATACAGTTAATGTCGATATTGCCATAACAACTGTTATTTTTTGTAGTTTAATCTGTTTTTTTTTTCTAATCTTTAATTACTTTTTTGCATAAATGAACTGTGATATTGTATTATGGTAGTATTTTAATTAATGCTTCCTTTTAGGTTTACATTACATCTCGTTTTCGTCGATAAACACTAATGTAATGTTAATTTAATAAGAGATCTAATTTTATATTTTAACCTTATTATTATTATTTGTGAGTAAATTTGGCATTGTGTAATGTAAATAATAATTTAAAACATTAAACCGGAATTGTGACTTCAGGGTTAAATTTTAATGAAGTTTACTTATTGTAGGATAACAACGGAGGGCGAGGCATGTAAATAGTTTTTATGTCAGCTTCCATAGTTTTAGAAAATTATTTCTACGTTTTAATTCTATTACGACCTTTTTGTGTTTTATTATTTCCATCACCCTGGGCCCCCAATTTGCTATCTACCAGTAACCTTTCATTATGAAACCGTGTCAGTCATTTCAATTGTCATTCCATCATAAGCAAATACTAACGCATACACGACAGGCTTGCCAGTGTACATCGGTAAACCATAATGGCACCAATGTACTAAAATGGATATTAAAACTAGCCAATATCGGCCACTATGATGCCAATGAAGGTTCATTATGTATACAATTTTTTACAAGGTTTAGCAAACTCGGGGGGCGGGTCGTTGGTGTACTGTACTAGGGTTGCATAGAATTAAAAAAATATAGAAAGGTCCCTTGCATTATGCAATCTTGTCATTGTTTTTTATGGCAACATCGAACGAAGTTAGACTTTTATTTAGTATTGCCGTATTTAATGAATCTACTTTTATAATTTTTAATCGTATAGTAGCATTTCACTGATCTTGGGCACCATTAAGTAGGCTTAGAATAAAATAATATCTGTCTCTAGTCGCATTATTTCTTGGATCATAGATTTGTTGGAACTTTAACAATTGGCAGCAAATTTTATGAATAAGAAGTAAGAATAAAAAAAACGATTGCTAATGTGATTTTTAAATTTCAAATCGTCTTATCAAAATATATTATCTTTATACGTACATGTGATAGCTTATATACTGTCGCACATTTAAAATTTCTCTGTGTAGTGAAACACCCATTTTGTCGTATGTGATAATCAAGTCATGTTGAAGTCTTTAAACAATATCAAGTTTGTGAAAGTTTTAATGATAAGTTATTGATATTTATAAACGGTAGTGTTTTTGGAGGAGCAACGTCGCACTCTGTGCTCTGTTGCGTTAGCATAATAGTGGTTTGTCAAGCTTCTGTCTGTACAACTGACTCTTACGGTTATTATTCACGGAATTGGTACCTGGTCAAAATTAAAGAGCTTGAATCAGAAATGTTGTTTTTTTTGTCCTTATAGAATACCCCGTGCGTAATTTACCACCTAAGTTTCACCATAGTTCCATAGAACGAACAATTTCTTTTTTACTTTATAATTTCAATAGAATTTTTTGATTATTTTTTTAATAATTTGATATTGAAATGAAAATGAAATGAAATATTTATTTTACTTTTTTACACACACTTAAATTACATACATTTTAAATTACCGGCATGCACACAAAATATTGGAAAACATATTATCAAATGTAAAACACATACTATATAACAAATTCCACAAACACTTTCTCACTTAGTTTTCGTCCTTCGGTACACATCTCCCTGCTAGACTAATTTATAGCCTGTATGTTGTACCTAAGTCCGAGTTTATAGACTAAAGCTTGTTATATAGCTTTTGAGTATTCGTGTGTTTTTGCAAAAGAGTAGTGTGCGTGGGTGCATGTGAGAGTGTGTGTGCGAGTGAGTACATATTGATTAATTCATTGAAATGTAACATATTATTTAGGGAGATATCACAAGATTACCAATTACGTCTTACCGACACGTCATCGTAGAACCATAGAGGCAGAACTGAACAAGCAGATTACCGAAACTAGATGAACAAAAAGATAATTCGAAATCGACGGCAAATGACGGTACTGATTTATAGTGAGAAAAGGTTTTCCTTCTTAATTTTTCGGAAAAGTTCTTATTTATCGTGCTCTCTCAAATAACTTCAGTACCCATCATAGAGCTGTAGGGGTAAGTCGCATCAGCAGCCACAGCAGTCGAGTATTTGGAGGAAATTTAACTTTTTTGATCTACGTTTTCAAGATTTACGGCAGCATTTTTTTGATACTATGTCGGTAAGATTGAAAAATAATATTCATATTTCATCATTACGTAATTCGTATCTAAATATCATTATCAAACAACATTATTATATTTACAAAATTAATTATACATGTAATTGGTTGAAGGTAGATAATAAAATTTTACCTCAAGATTATAAATGGTAAGTAGTTAATAGTTTCATAGAATGTTATCTGCATTAGTATGTGATTAATCCATCCTAAGATAAAACTAATTAACGTGACTAATGTCAGACGTCATTATTTTCAATAACCGACAAAACGTTATTATTAATAGCTAATAGCAACGTTATTATTTATAGCATATTCTAATAGTCAATTGATTTAGGGTACGGTCTACATTTTAGGATGTAGATCGAATTCACTATTCGACTACTTATGTAAACCATTTCCTAGCAAAAGCTTAGTTGAAAAGATTAACAAAACGTTACGAGTTTTGTGATTTTTTTTTAATATACTTTATAAAAAATACAATAAGCTAAGCAACGTGCATTCGCAAACAGACACAGAGATACAGCGAAAGGTACGACCACACTAGATGCGAATTGGTCAGAGAGATAGTTTCATTATTAAATAAAACAATATAAATAAGACAATTATTATATATTCCTTAAATAATGAGATAAATAAATAAACTTCAGTGCTTTAAGAGAAGGTTCGTGTAAAATCGGTGACCGAATTCTCTCATAAATATAATTTTTCTTTATAAAATATTACATATATAGGGTAATAAAACTGTGGAAGCTGGTAACCCTCGCGAAGGCCGACGGGAAGCCCATTTGACAGCCGACGCTTGCTACGAACGAACTGATGCCGACCTAAGGAAGACAATTTGTTTTAATTTAATAGAAATATAATTAGTAAACCTGACAATTGTATAGAGATGTGTTAGAAAATATATATATTCTATGTAAATGCTTGACTGCGATCCAACCTGATGTTAATTGGAATTGCAATCCTGGTTAACTAGCTTAGAAACAGTCTATTCACTATTCTCTAGAAATCACCCACATTGAAATCGAATCGGAAGGACGCTGAATGTATTTCAATCCTTGAGTCCAAAGGATGTCCTCAACAAAATGATGGTGTCTGTGGATGGATTTGTGTTTATTGTATAGCCAGGGTACCCTGCTTTTGGATTGTACTAGACCCTTAGGACCGTTAGTACTCAATTGATATCACCTCTACATACTCTAAGATACCGGGTTTTATCCAGATAAAGTTTAATATACTCTTTACCTGGTAATAAGTTATCTTTAGGCGCATTAATAGCAGCGGTAAATAACATAAAAAGGTAAGAGCATGATAAATGGTTTACCAAGATGTTCTGCCCATTCCTATTAACAACAAGGGGACCTCCGGAATCCCCTCCGCAGATGCCAACACCGCCGGCGCCGCTCGTGCAAATGTTGCTCGGCTGCGCCCAGGTCCCAAACACGGACTGGCACTGCCACACTGTGATCACCTGCAGGTTCACATGGCTCACCATCGAGTTCACCGACACGCCTGCTTGCTCTGAAAAAATTAAAAATATATTTTTAAATAATGTCAAAAATGTTATTAATATAATAATATTTTTGAAGTAAAACTTCGCGCTTGACTTGAGGAGAAAGCTGGTGAATGTGTTAAGAAAAGTGTGATCGGACATGGCGAAGGGAAGTTTACGTTTCGTAGTTTAGGTTTAGGTCCTACTATACGGACAAAAGACAGGAGTGCGCGCGCAATTTTGCCGCTGAGCCGTGGTAGCTCAGTGAGCCGTGGTAGCTCAGCGAGCCGTGGTAGCTCAGTGTCCGGGCGGTTGGCTCAAGTTGCATAGTACGCTAGCAACCCGAGTTCGATCCCCGGTGCCCGGCACCAATAAATTTGTTGTTGCAATTTTATGTGCTGATTAACCACGCGCTCGGCGGTGAAGGAAAACATCGTGAGGAAACCTACATGTCTTAGAAAATTTTTCTACAACATGTGAAGTCTGCCAATCCGCATTAGGGCCGCGTGGCGGACTATGCCCTTATACTCTCTTTACAGAGAAGGCCTCTGCCCAGCAGTGGGACATATATATTATATATATAAAGGCTGTAACTTTAACTTTAAACATGATTAATGTTGATGAATTTAAAAATAATTATAAATTTTTTACTAACGATCGTCAGTTTTGCCGTAGCCTGCAGCCATTGCCCACTCGCCAGTGAAGTCGTCCCACAGTTGGTTACCACTTGGCAATGCCACTGGTTGAATGCTGTCTAAAAACAAAACAAATAATTATAATATAGTAGAATAGTATGACTCAAAAAAAGGGTTGCTCCCTTCCCGCTCAAAAAATTGTACTACTCGATATCTCAAACTTATAGGTTCAAGTAATTAGAAAAATAAAGTTAATTTCAGTACAAATTCCTATATACAGGAGACCTATATACAAGAATTTTAGGGAGGACTTGAGACTTCATTAACGGAAAATCCATTAGTGAGGTTTTCATTTAAACATCTCATATTTGCCAAGTAATTCTCTCGTTTAGTACGTTTACTTCGCAGATAGATATAACTTTATTGTACACCAAAATCAAACAAAAGGCATTACATAAGTAAGGTACATTTTACGGTTCGTCGTACGGCAACCTGTGTATGGACAGGAAACATACGAATCAATATTCGTAATTACGCCTAATTATTTCTTGAGATTTATATAATATAAATAATATTTATATATATAAGAATATACATATAAGAGATAGTGAATGATTTTGCTTCTATATATGTAGATAAAACTCTCAGTCTCAAAACTCAATGACTCATCACGAAATCTCAAAAATTATGCACTCAATCGACTTCATACTTATCATAGGTTAGTCATTTCACCTTGTAGAAGCTGACTAAGAACGGATTTCCTGTCCAAAATTAGATTTTTCACCCACCATCCATATGTATTATTTTCCGCCTCTCAGCGTCAAGCAATAGTTTGTATTCATCGAGTGAAGCCGTTAGGTTTAAAATTACGATATACCACTTACTAGAGAAGAACACGTTGGTTGGAAGGAGAATCATAGCGACATCGTTCAGCAACAGGTTAGCGTTGTACTGGGGGTGCATGATGACATTGGAGGTGGTGACCCTCGTACCGCCGTAGAAGAGGAACTGAGAGCCGAGGACCACGGTGAACTGGTTGGCATGCAGCGAGTGGAACCAGCAGTGGGCTGCCGTCACCAGTCTGTTGGAGGAGAGCAACGAGGACCCACACGCTGAGGTTCCCGGGTGGTTCCAGAATGTGATTAATAGTCCAGCCTTAAAAGAAAATTATTTGGTTAAAGAAAGTTTATTCACAACTCAAGAATTTTACAAGAGCGTCATTTATTTACAACTAGTTATTAGTTTAGGGTCAAAATAAGAAATAAATGCAGACAATTATGAACAAGCTCGTTTATTTATAAATATTTTAATCAATGATTTTTTTCAATCACTTACGTTTTGGAAAATCGGAGTAAGCTAAAGCTATTTTATAAAACTTGCTATACTAAATCTAAGTTAAAAAATTAAGGTGTTAATTACATAATTACGTTATTAAAGTAATTGTAACAACGTGTTAAGTCGAACGGTTTATCACTTAACCATCACAGTAAACTTTAATAAAATATTTTATTTATCCTATCCTGTCTGTGAAATAATTTCATATTGATTTAAGTTTAGTGTCAACATTGTGTTTACGAAACGTGTTACGATGCGACATTACTGTCGTAACATATTAATAATATTATATTAATTTAGCAAGTACCATAGACACTAGTTGCTATCTTGTCTTACCAGATATGGGTGAGCATTGGCGGGGGCTATCGCTCCACCAACAATCCTTGTGCCCTCCTCGTATCTCCTCGACATGATTGCGTCCTCGGCCTCCTTAATCCTCGTTGCAAGAGGAATTCCGACCGTCTCATGGTAGTCCACTAAGGGTTCTACCTGGTTTGTAGGCACTCTGGCAGCGGCAGCAGCCACCAGGCAGGACGCAATCAACAGAAAGTAATGCATTTTTGATATATTTTGGCGTTGAGTTGAACGATCGCCATTTATATACTATTTTTTATCTGTCGTTGTACGATATTGAAATATATCTATACAGATATAGAAACTACTGATTTAATCCGAGATTATTACGTATAATCAAAAATTAATACCAGTTTGTGTGATTTGTTTAATCATATAAGTTCAGATTGTAATGTTTATCAACAAAATTGTAAGGTGCTTTTGAATGTAGACTGGTAAATAAACGATAGGTATGCACGACCTTGATAATATTGGAATGATTCCGTTGGAGCCCACCCCTTAGTTGTTACGAGCGTTGCTGGAGTTTCTTCGGTCAATTCTCCCAGCGCCAACGCTTCCCGAAGTGGTACTCAAAGTTAGTTTAGCTTTTGAATGTTTGATTATACGTGAAATAGCAACCGACCGAGTCGTGGTTCGGCCCTCTCGGGCGCCCTCGGATCGGAATGCTTACGCGTACCATGGTAACCGTCCAAGCCGAGGGGACCCTTATGTCGAGTTATAGCGATAGAGGTTTAGGCTAAGCGACCTAAGAGCTATGCCACCTCTCAATCCGGTGAAGCAGTCAAAGCCAGCTTCTCTGGCCAATCTGTGTAGTTCGTCAAAAAATGTATTTTTTATATAGTGTTTCAACTAAACGGTTTTAACAACTTTAATGGATTGATAAGTATGTTATGACGCATTCGTAATTTAGGAAGTAGGTTGCATTCTTAATAAAATAAAAATAAACTACTTAATATTTAAAAACCATAAGTTCATTTATTATTTTTCACGAAAGAAAGCACAAAGAGTAGTTAATCCAAGACGATCCCGGTGACGTCACTTATCCACGGCAAATACCGTTGCACCCTGGTGAACACGGAAGGCAGGTCGTCACTGCAGCCGCCAGCACCCACGAAAGATACCACGCCAATCTGTTGGTTAAGTTTTGTTATGAAAAAAAAACGAGTAGACCACACGACTGAAGTAAAACTTATATTATACATATATTATATACATTTTATAACTCTCTCAATTTCCATTCAGCTACCCCTCACCCGGGGGACCTTTGTGTCGAGTTACTAGCGATAGAGGTTCAGGCTAAGCGACCTAAGAGCTATGCCACCTCTCAATCCGGTGAAGCAGTCAAGGCCAGCTTCTCTGGCCAATCTGCGTAGTTCGTCGAAAAAAATCCATTCGCCTCCTCGACCACAGTTTTCGCAACGCATTTCCCAAAACGCGTGTGTAAAGAGTTTTACTTCAAAAGTGTAACAAAAAGATTCACGATATAAAAGTAGTCACACTAGACCCTGGAGACGTTTTCCGCACATTTGTATAAGCTTGAAACTTCAAATTAAAATGAAATTTAATAAAGAAATAGGTTTTGAAATATATAAAAGTAAAACATATACTGTTTTAAATATGGATTACGCCTGCGTCAAATACCATGGCCTGTCACGACAACCAATGCGTCCATACTGGTGTAGCTCAAGGCCATCACTCGACTATTTGAAATCTGCCGCCAAAGAGAACCTGTGGGAGGTTCAAAGAACACATGCGGTCTTTATAACATTGTCTCAATAAAGATAATTTTGGGCAAAATTGATGAGAAACGTGCTCATCTCATCGCATCAACGTAAACCATCTCCTAGCATAGTGTTAGCTTAATAAGATCTTTAGAATGGTTACTAAGAACGTAAGTAATATTTCCATACCAAAATGATTTCTTCAGTTTCATTGTAGAATATTGTGAATGGTCCGCCATTATCACCCTGAAATTATTGAAAGATTTTTTTAAGAGAACTCTCAACATACACATTTCACATACATATTATAAAATCTCTCTACATGATTTACGCGGTTATAGTCTTCGCTTATCCTTTTCGTGATCGTCAACAATACGTTGAACAAATGTAATACAACATTGCTAACAAAACCATGAAAGGTGGATATTTCTCGAATCATTTTATTACATGCCCCTAATTTTCAGCAAAAGTAAAGAAGCTAATCAAGCTGTTTAAAGCTACATCTACGGGCCCATCTACCGCTGAGTCCCTCTGCTCCTCTAGTAGGAAGAGTGGCGAAATGTGATAAGACATGTAGGCTTCCTATCGGTATTTTCCTTCACCGCCAAGCACGCGGTAAATCAGCATATAAAATTGCTACAACAAATTTATTGGTGCCGCCACCGGAGATCGAACTCGGGTAGTCACATCGAAGTCTGTCAAATTAACAAGGTGATCTGTTCTCTAATATTAGCATATTATTCTTCATACTACGACGAATCTACGATAAAAAGGTAAAGTTACAGTCTTTAATAAGGATACATATATATATATATATATAGTCCGTATGGCATATGGCATAGTCCGCCACGCGGCTCTAGTGCAGATTAGCAGTCATCACATCCCATAGAAAAATTTCTAACAGACGTAGGTTCCTTACGATGTTTTCCACCTTCGCTGAACGCGTGGCAAATCAACACTTCAAATTCTAACATACAAATTAATTGACACCGCACTGAGCTACCACGGCTCCGTTTTCTGCAATATTACCATAAAATGTATTACCTTGCAAGTGCCTGTTGATTGACGACTGAAACCACAGACTGTATTGTCCGGCAGTTGGCTGAAATACGAAGTGTTGCAGAGAGGATCTGTCATCACCGTCATCAACTTTTCCCGAAGTGTTGGCGAGACGAATGTGACACCTGAAGAATTGTTGAAATAAAAAAAACATAAATACGCATGAATAAATAAGAACTCCTTATGATAATAGATTTTTGCTTTCCACTAAGCTATTAAGTCTCTTATATGTACTAGTATGCTTAATATTTATAAAAAACATACCTCCCGCGGCTATACCCCAGCCGGACGCGACGGCACCCATCCCCGCGAAATTAAACGTCGATATCCTGAGATACGGCAGACGCACCGTGTTTATCGTGTCTGTAATAAGCAAATGTAATTACATGAACGAATTTTATTTTTTTTTAAAAAAAGAAAGCTAGCAATATTTATTTTTTTTCAGAATTGTTACTAACAATCTTGTTAACCATTCCAACTAAGCTTAAGCTTGTGCTAGGACATGGTTCACGGCAATAGTCGAATGGTGGATTCGAACCCACGACCTTACGATTCGCAGACCGTACCCTAAACCATTAGGCTATTGACGCTTCACATTGAAATAAGGGTCACAAAAGCAATCTCAATGCGTTAGTTCCATTTTTACCAGATAACACTGACTGAAAGAAAAATCTAAATTGGCAGTTTTAATCAGCAAGGAAAGAATCTGTGACAACGAAATATCAATATGTGTTACATTAACTATGAAGTCAAAGTCAAAAACGATTTCTTTGATACACATCAATTTAATACCCCCTTTAATCTGACACGTGCGTGCGTTGTAAAAGTTCCACAAAATGACCGTGAATCTTCTTTTTACATTCGAGCTTGAGTCGCCCCTGCATGCAGTCGTGCTGTCCCTGCTTGAGTGAGTTCTAATAGCGCCGTCCTTTTCAGGCGCTGTGTCCGTGCGCTGTCTGCGAGCGTCGGTTCTTCTTCCTGCTGCATCGTAATTGTCGCTCTACGACTTACGATAATAGTATATAGGAGAACTTTTAGAGTCACTTGCGGTCGGTTGATACCTGACGGTGTGAACGAAGCCGACTGTAGGTCCCCGGTACCTAGCGGTGCCCTTCAGGAAACGCGAAAGCCGGAAGGGTTGACAAGGTTGGCCTTTGGTATACTGCCATAGTCAACAGTCAACTCTCGTTAAGCCATTTAGTGCCCGGGTAGTTTTATTTAGACTAAGGACACACCCAGAGGTGCCTCATAAGAAGGCGCCTCGGACGCACAGTAGGCACACATCCTCCTGCCTATACCCGGCAGGGAGGCAGGGCCACACACCCCGGCATCCCACCGGGACCCTGTTTTGTGCCCCAAACCCACCCCATCGCGTGGATTAATTATTATGGGTCGTGTTAACGACCACGTATGGAGAGTCTCCGGGAGCAACACCCGGAGATTTACCGCGCTCTATACGAGCGGGCTATTGAAGCCACTTCGCGGCCCTCCTCAAGGGCGTCCATCGCCGCCGAGCACGTGCTCTCCGTGCTCCGGCCCGGCCTCCGAAATGGAGGTCGTCAATAATTCAGATAGTGACGCCTCGATCGAAGGCGACGGCCTCTTTGTAGAGGTTACTAAAAGAAGAGGAAGAAGCGCCGATCGGCCACTTCCTCCCATCGGCCAGTCCCACCCCGCCCACCAAAGCGCACAAGGGAACTGCAGACTCCGCGGCGTCGCGGCCTCTGCTAACCCCTCAAGCGAGACGGCAGCAGCCGGTCCCTCTCGCGCACCCCTGCGCCCGCGCCCCCGTACTGCCGCAGTGCCTCGTGCTACCGCCGCACCCGTACCGGACCTACCGCCAACGCGAGGCCACCTCCGGTCTATCTGACGGATAGACCGCAGTGGGCCCGCGTCAATCGGCGATGCCGCACGCCAAGCTAGTGCCGACACTAGCAGGCGACAAAATTAGAGTACAGGCGGAAGATGCGAATTCCTTCCGCCAATTAACATCATTCATGCAACAGCATGATATTCATTTCTTCACATACGCGCTCCCGGAAGAGCGCACCCTGCGTGCAGTAATCAAAAGGATTCCCGCAGAGGTTACCGTGGAAGACATCACCGCCGACCTTAAGGACCAGGGTCTCCCTGTCCTAAGCGTCCACCGCATGCGTAGGCAGCGGAATAAATCTCCCCTGGACATGGTCCAGGTTACGTTAGAGCGCACCCCCGAGGGGAAGCGCATATTCGATCTTAAAACCCTATGTCGGTTCGCGCGCATCTCAGTGGAGACCCGCGTAAGACAGGCTTGCCCGGGCAATGCCACAAATGCCAGTTGTACGGTCACTCCGCACGCAACTGTTTCTCGCGCCCGCGCTGCGTTAAGTGCCTCGGCGATCATGGCACGCGATTGTCCTCGTCCGAAGGACAGAGCCCTCAGACAGAGGAACCATCTTGCGTATTGTGTAAGCAGATGGGCCACACGGCCAATTGGAAGGGGTGCCCTAATGCTCCCCAACGTAAACGGCCGGCCGTCAAAACCGCGACCGTCGCTAGACGTCAGACGGTGCCGCCACCGTCCGCATTTCCGCCGTTACGCCCCGCGTGGCAAACTCCTCTCCAATTTACAGCGAGTGGTGCCGCCGCCGCCGCTGTAACCAGCTCTCCGCGTCACCCACGCGCCCGGTGCCGGTACGTCCGTCCGCGCCAGTGTCTCCTCTGGCGTCCACAGTGACGCCCGTTATCCCTCCGGCCTTCGAGGCACTGAACGAAGTTTTGCGTTCAGTGAACATCGAGGACCTAATTGGGTTCGCCAACGCTTACGTTAATGCTAAGGATTTGGGCTCGAAAGCGGCCCTTATCCTTATGTACCAGGATGTCCTTATGGCGATTCGATGACTCCCCTGGCCAGATGCAAACCCCGTTCGTTGACCGTCGCGTTTTTCAATGCGAACGGGCTTAGGGAACAAAAAGACGAAGTAGCGAACTTCGTCCGCGAACATCAAGTCGACGTAATGTTAGTGCAGGAGACGTTTCTCAAACCCTCCGTTCGCGATCCGAAGATTGCGAATTATAACATCGTTAGGAATGATAGAGCCGGCGCCCAAGGTGGTGGCACTCTCATTACTATAGGAGGTCCTTGCATTGCGTTCCGATCGCCACGCCGCGTTTAGCGCACCTCGAGGCCTCGGTCTGCCAGTTAGCCATGACAGGCCACGCCCCTATCACTATTGCTTCGGTGTATCTTCCTTGTCACCGCAGCAAAGAAATTCTTAGGTCGGACTTCGAAGCTCTCCTCTCTCTCGGAGATGCTACGATCCTAGCCGGCGATTTCAATAGCAAGCATCCTCGGTGGTTCTCCCGTATGACCAATCCGCGCGGGCTGGCCCTCGAATCTCTGGTCGATACTCTCGACTTCGAGATCGTGGGACCATATGAGCCCACTCACTTCCCACATAATGTGGATCACACACCGGATGTCTTAGACATTGCTATTCTCCGTCATATCACTCTCACAGTGACCAACCCGTACGTGATACACGAGCTTCACTCGGATCACCGCCCTGTAATTCTGCGGCTAGGGCCCTCTGCCCAAACCGCCCCTCAAACAAAAACCGTCATCGACTGGCACAAACTTGAGTCCCAATTGAAAGATGCCAGCTCCCCACTTAGAAGCGTTTCCAGAGAACGTAGATTCTCCACTCAAGACTAATCTCGCAGCGCACGCGCTCACGAGACACATTCAGACAGTCATTACTGACTGCTCCCAGGAGGTACCCGTCGTTGACGATCAGCGATGGGTCCTGCCTTCTGAAATCCGTGATCTCATGAGACGCAAGAACGCAGCCACTAGGGCTTACGATCTGTACCCTACCGTGCGTCACCGTTGGCAGCTACATAAATTACAGCGTGAGGTGAAAACACGCATAGCTGCCTATAGGAACGAGCGGTGGAACAGTACGTTAAGCGAAATTCGTCCTTCCCATTTGGCATTTTGGAATTTACCAAAATCACTCAAACGTGATCCCGACCATGGGATGCCTCCTCTCACCCGTCCCAATCTCCCGCCAGCTTCACTGGACGAGGAGAAGGCCGAGTGTCTGGCTGACAGTCTCGAGTCTCAGTGCTCCCCCAGCGCCCTTCCGGTCGACCCCGCTCACCTCCTTAGGGTGGAGGGCTTGGTCGAGCGGAGGGCGAATGAACCAATCCGCGATCCCGTTCCACCGATTACGTGTACCGAGGTTGAGGATGTGTTAAAAAATTTGCGTCCCCGCAAAGCCCCCGGTCTAGACGGCATACCTAATCTGGTTGCCAGACGATTTCAGAGAATATTATACGCCTTTTAGTTATAATATTCAACGCCGCCATTTCACAGGGCATCTTTCCCAACGAGTGGAAGGAAGCCGTAGTGATAGGGTTCTTCAAGCCCGGCAAAGTGCGCACCGATCCCTCTTCATATAGGCCAATTAGTCTCCTCTCCGTTCTGGGAAGGTGTACGAACGGCTCATCTTAGCTCGATTACGCGCCTTCATGGTTTCGCGAGAGCTTCCTATCCCCGAGCAATTTGGCTTCCGTGCCAAACACTCGTGCACCCAACAGGTGCTCCGCATCACGGAGCACATACATGCCAAGTCCATCATAGGCATGCACACGGGAGCCATCTTTGGACGTGGCGAAGGCATTCGACAAAGTCTGGCACGCCGGGCTCGTTTACAAGCTGTACGAGCTCGAGGTGCCGGACTATCTCGTACGCACAGTACGAGACTTCCTTACGGGTCGAACCTTCACGTACCGCGTCGAGGGAGTGCGCTCCACCCCCCGTCCCGTTCGCGCCGGAGTACCGCAAGGCTCCGTGCTAGGTCCAGTCCTATATACGCTCTACACCAACGACATCCCGCGCTCACGTAGAGCGGAGCTAGCCCTTTTCGCCGATGATACTGGCATATATGCTTCGGGGCGTACCCCCGAAATCATTCTCAAGAAACTCCAGACCGCAGCCAATGCCTTGGGGATTGGTTCCGGAAATGGAGGATTGAAATCAACCCGGCTAAGAGCGCAGCCATGTACTTTTCGAGACTAGCCAGGCGTAGCCCTCCGTCTCTCCCAATATCCAACTTCTCGGTAGTCCCATTCCTGGGTTACCGAAACTAAATACCTCGGTGTACTTCTCGATCCGAGACTCGACTTCGGACCTCACGTAACTCGTGTTAGGAACCGGGCTGCCCACGTAATGGGCCGCCTATATCACCTTATCAATAAAAAGAGCAAAATGTCCCTTCGTAATAAGGTGACACTCTATAAAGCAGTAATACGTCCCGTTATGACGTACGCGAGCCCGGTCTTCGCGCATGCCTCCCCTTCATATTCACCGTCTTCAGGTAATTCAAAATCGTTTTCTGCGACGAGCCACGGGTGCGCCGTGGTTCGTACGCAATCGCGAATTACACGTCGATACAGGGCTACCTACGATAGCCCAATTCTTTAAGCAGGCATCTCGACGGTTTTTCGAGACTGCCACCAAACATTCAAATAAACTTCTTGTGAGTGCCGCCACTTACAAGACTACCCCTACTTGTAAATTCAGACACGCCGTCCGGAGGCCGAGACACGTTCTCGACGATCCGGACGACGTGATCACTGCTGCACAGGCTAGATCTTTACAAATCTACAAAGCGTCCATCCGCGACCGTCGGAGGTTGCGAATAATCCTTGCGCGATATAAGTATTTTATGGGAAAACCTCACCCCTTGATAGGATTAGGAGCGTTGCTGGAGTTTCTTCGGCCACTTCTTCTCCCAGCGCTAACGCTTCCCGAAGTGGCATATAAGTTAGTTTAGCTTAGATTGTCCCAGTAGATTTCGTTAATAAAATGGCTACCGACCGAGTCGTGGTTCGGCCCTCTCAGGCGCCCTCGGATCGGACTGCTAACGCGTAATAATGGTAACCGTCAAGCCGAGGTTACCCCTCACCGGGGACCCTTGTGTCGAGTTACCACCTAATAGAGGTTCAGGCTAAGCGATCTAAGAGCTATGCCACCTCTCAAATCCGGTGAAGCAGTAAAGGCCAGCTTCTCTGTGCCAACTGTGATAGTTCGTCCAAAAAAAAAAAAACCGTGAATCTTTTGTGGTAAGAAAAAAAAAGTTTTTCATTATAGAAATACTCTAGTAGACAGAGACTGCCTTCGGTGTTCACTTTTTACCAAGTTTCTTAGGAGGCAAAATTTTTTTATCTTTTTTGTACATAAAAATCCGTAAACAAATTCATTATTTTACAAGCCGACGGGTATTCGAACTTGCGACCATTAGATTGTAAGGCTTAATCATAGATCAATAATATTTTAATTTGTTTACTAGCAAATTCAATTCACATTGATCTCCTAATCACAATAAGCGTCAATAGCCTAATGGTTTAGGGTGCGGCCTGCGAATCGTAAGGTTCGAATCCACCATTCGACTATTGCCGTGAACCATATACAACAACCTAGTACAAGCTTAATCTTAAATGGAATGGTTAACAAGATTGTTAGTAATATTTCTGAAAAAAAAAGAAATATTGCTAGCTTTCTTTTTACAAAAAAAAAGTAAGAAAGAATCCTTAACATTTGGCTCGAAATCAATGTATGTTTACTCGTTTATCGATAGATAACTTTAATTAGTTGTCACAAATAAATAATCCACATTGCTATATACAATGTCCTTCGTTCGAATTGTGAACTCGCAGATTAAATTCTTTCTTATTATAGACTTTTGATAACTTAGATAAGTAGAATTGCGCTTTGATAGGAGGGCTTATACTGAATTCCTATTACAATTATCTCTAACATTAAAATTCTAGACTATTCGAGAACTTTACAGCGCTCTTATCCGCTTTGGGACAATTTCTATAGTAGAATGGCACGAGTCTACGGTTCCAGATGCGATCACTGACGACTTTTAAAGGAAAACGAGAGAAGTATGCGTGTATCGTAAATCCACAATGCGTCCATTCGCGACCGTCGGAGGTTGCGAATAATCCTCGCGCCGCTATTTTATGGGCAGGCCCCACCCTTTAGATGCTAGGACCGTTGCTGGAGTTTCTTCGGCCACTTCTTCTCCCAGCGCCAACGCTTCCCGAAGTGGCACTCAAAGTTAGTTTAGCTTTTCGAATGTCCCTTAGATTATCCGTGAAATAGCAACCGACCGAGTCGTGGTTCGGCCCTCTCGGGCGCCCTCGGATCGGAATGCTTACGCGTAACATAGTAACCGTCCAAGCCGAGGTTACCCCACCGGGGGGACCCTTGTGTCGAGTTACTAGCGATAGAGGTTCAGGCTAAGCGACCTAAGAGCTATGCCACCTCTCAATTCGGTGAAGCAGTCAAGGCCAGCTTCTCTGGCCAATCTGTGTAGTTCGTCATTTAAAAAAAGCGTGTATTGTAAAAGAGGAAATTCGAAATCTTTGCCTACCCAACTGGCTTAACAGGTGTGGGTCAGACACATGCTGCATCGTATGGTGTAATCTGTCCTTGTTTGCTAGTTCACTTGTGCCACCATGGTTTTACGATGACATTCGAAAATTGTTACAATTGTATTTGGTGATCTACTGTTGTGAATTGTATTGTGTGATACCTAATTACATATCTAAATATGTAGATTAAAGTTTTGGCGTAATGATAATTGAATTAGCTCAACAGTTATCATAGTGAAAATTCAGTGCCTGTAGAAGACTTGGGACCATATAGTTTTTGTCGAACTGCCTATGAATGATCGTATTAAATGAGTGCCATTTTCGTATCCATTAATATTTGAGAGAGCACGAAAATACGAACTTCTCAGAAAAATTACGAAGGAAAATCTTTTCTCACTATATCTGTATATCTAAATAGATAAAATAGAATGTGTGTGTATTTGATCCGTATAGGCTCCGAAACGGCTGGACCGATTTTAATGAAACTTTCAGGGAATCATCAAAAAGACCTGGTGAGTAATCCTGTAAATTTTGGTGATGACCGGGGCACTGCTCTTTTGAACTGTCAAACAATTACTTGAGCCCAATATGTTTTTGTATAAATAATAATAATGATATTGTATTTACTGATATATGTACATGGGTGTAGGTAATGATCTTCACCCGCTCGAGAAGAGAATGAATATGGAGAGAAATGAATAATTTAATATATTGTAAGAGTTAAATTTACTGTTTAAATAAATAAAAGCAAAACTTAGCCCGCTTCGTCGGCCTGGGAACACTTGTATTTATTAGTTTAAATTTTGTGGTAGGTTAAATAACTTGTGACGTGCGTCATTTCTACTAGGTGTGTCAAGCACACGCGAATTGACATTGTGTGTATTTTCGTAAGCACGATAATGCCTCGCATGCAGTGCAGTCGTCAGCTTATTTTAATAACATAATTATGACGGATGATTATAAGCTTATGTCTCTAGTATGATCGATCGCCATAATCTGAAGATACCTGATCAAATCCCGACCGCTTATACTAGGTGATATTTTATCGTACGAAAATGTATGTAATCTATAATACAGCTTGAGCAAAAATAAAGAGTCGGTTAAGAAAGTTTGAATATCTCGGAAGATAAAGACGCTAGCTAACTGAAATAAATTGTACATGATAGACAGTTAAATATCCTTAAAATAAAATAAAATATTTTTATTAATTTATTTATATTTCGTTAAAAAAATAAACCTAAACGAAAAAGGATATCTTACGTAAACTTGGATATTATATTATTTTTAATTAAATTTTAGGGGATAAGGCAATCAAGCATTCTCCTCTGCTATCGTTAAGTTTTATTTCTTCGAAACGCTGTCCACAAATACCTACAGGCGTTGTCAACGAATTTTATGAAGAATTGGGCTGCTTCAGCCTCTGTGGGACTTTTAAAGACCTATCTTATTTGTTAAGAAAATCATATTCAATTCATACATGACAAAATTTAGAGGTTAAAAACGGTTAGTACATTGCGAGGTTAATGTAGCTCCTGTAGCACACACTGGCTACGTACCGGTCAGTTGCATGACATTTGCGAGCTTCAGGAGCGCGAGATCGTTGGCGAAGGTGCTCGCCTCCCACTCCGGGTGCACCACCAGCTCGTCCACGTTCACGATGCGTCGCCCGTTCTCGTAGCGGTCGTATAGCGAGTGTGCGCCGAGGATTGCCTGCGGTACATAGATACGTATAGCCGTGGCAGCTTAGTGGCCGGGAAGTCGCCTCAAGTTGCATAGTACGCTAGCAAACCAGTTCCAGTTCTCTCCCCGTTCGACCCCGCCAGTTTCAACCCCGGTGCAGGCATCGATGAAATTGGTTTTTGCAATTTTATGTGCTGATTTACCACGCGCTGGGCGGGGAAGGAAAACATCAACAACGAAACCTACATGTGCTAGAGAAGTTGAAGTTGAGACGTAACAAGTCTGCCAACTTATTCTGTTTACACAGAAGGCCTGTGCTGAGCAATTGTATATATAGGCTTTTAATTTTGCAATTAATTGTTCTAAGCGAGTATGTATGTATCTGACAGTATTGGTATACCTGCAGCTGTTGGACAAAACCTTTATATTTAAATGTGGATATTTTCTGTGTCCTTCCTGCTATATTCACGGATATTACATTCGGTCGATAAATACCTGGACGTTGTCCACCTGCTGTTCCTCGTGGAAGCAGCAGTGCGCGGCCGTTATCACCCACTCGCTGTGGATCAGAGAGCCACCGCAGAAGCCCAGCTCGCCCGTGGTGCCGACCCGCAGGTACAGCGCTACCTATTCGTCACTCAAAGTTAACTACGCAATATGTGTGTGACGCCTTCGAGATGTGGTGTTGGCAAAGACTGCTCCGTTTACCGTGGACTGCCATGAGAACCAACGAGTCCATACTGAAGGAGCTTAAGATCTCACGGCTATCTGAAATATGCTGCCAAAGAGCCCTCAGCTTCTTTGAACACATCATGCGGACTTCAAACCACTGTCTGGAGAAGCAGATCATTTTTAGCAAAATGGCGGGCAAACGTGCTCAGGGAGGGTGCCACAAAATGTGCGACCACGATCACGAAGACGGTGGGAGGCAGCATGCAGCGTGCGGTGCACACTCCGCCTATGACCGCACTCACTCGAGGCTGCTTATACGTGGTCACGATCCTCAGTAGTGAGGGAACGAAAAAGAAGATGAAAATTATTAATTTTTGATTTTGTTAAATATTAATTTTTTGCGCACATTCATTAATAGCATTAATTATTTAAACAGTAATGCAATTACAAAATTTGTCTTGTATCAATCAGTGTCGTGTTGTGCGAAAACATTGGTCCCAAGTTATTATGATAAAATTAATCTGATATTATATGAATGATACATACAGATAATAAATATCAAAATTAAGCATTTTATCTTTAACAACGCGATTATTATTAATTAGCTGTGGCCAATAGGATTTCGGCGCACGAAATCCAGCGGGATAAAGTAAATGACAGTTTCTCAAACGTTGGTGTTTAGTTGAGATGGCGTTATAACAAGTATATTTACGAGTAATAACTAAAATTGATTTGAAATTTAATTTATTCTACGAAGTTCTCACGCCTATATTATCTTACTTCCACTTAATTAGAGAGAACTTACCTAGTCTAAGATTGATATGAGCCTACTGATTGTTAGCAGTACCCTGGTATTTCTTTGAAACCCGATATACTATTCTAACAAAATTCATATGAGACCTAATTAACAACCAAATCCTTTCAAACAAAAAAATCGATATATAAACGATATGAATATAAATTATTTAAAAATAAACAGTGACTTTTATAAAGCGAGTTGAAAAAAAAAGAGTCCCCAATTAATAACCAATACAAAAATGTATCTATCGCCTTTTCTTTGCTTGATTCATTCCTTTGTGTGTAAAATATTATAATATTCACATATATATCTGTGTATAACAATGAAAAGTACAAACTGGCATATATATATATATATACATATATTATAGTTTATTTATTCCATGTATATGTATATTATTATATTGACGTATCTAAATATATATGTATATTATTATATTGACGTATCTAAATATATATGTATATTTAGTTATCTATGTAATAAATATTTTTTTAAACCCTATTTTTAGCGGCACTACCCTTAGTCTGCACTTAACCACTAACAGCCTTACAAATAAACGTGGTATAAAGATAAACTTAAGAATAAATTAAGAATAAGCAAAATTTGTACTAATAAACCAAGAATACGTTATACCTGGTATAACGTTGACGTTTTGTTCATACAATCGTTATTCCGAAGTTATAACGACGTGCACCCTTGTTTAAGTCCAGTATAACATTTAAGATACCACGATCTGTGTTTGTGTTCGCTCAATTAAATTAACTTATTATGGAATTAAGGGCAATGGAGGAAGAAGAAACAGTAAATGACTTAATATATATCATTCAGACTAAAAAAGTAAAAATATTTAAGAGATGGGATGGGAAACCCTTTTGATTTATATGTCGATGATTAGTTTCGATTAAAATATCGGTGTTCTAAAAGTGGTATAATAGTTCTGGACCATTTACTTGAAAGGTCTTTACTATGGAAGCTCTTACAAGCGTGAAAGTGGATTATCTTCTATCTACGAGTATATATAGAGTATAGAATATTTTTATAACCGCCACACATTGACAGATAAATTACTAGACTACTACATAGACTGCAATTATTTTTTATGTATGGTTTCTCTTTGATTGCGCTGTTGCCAACTCGTGCATTTTGACGTAAAGGAAGAATAGATAAACCATAGTTATTCCGGATTTATTTGCGGTAAACTATTGTCAGCTCATTCTTAATTTATTCCTGGTTTAACAAAACTTAGTTTAAGGGTGGAATAAATATGTTATAACTCATTTTTATTTGTAAGACTGTAAAGGTTTGCTGGAAGAAAATGCTAAATAGCATTAAGTTCGCTTTTGTACATGTATTTAAGTGCATACATTATCTATCTATACTTGGTCTAGAAATGATACTCTAACTATACAACCTAAAATATTAGTCCTCATTTATTAGTTTTAAATAAAAAGGGTGACGTCACTTTCAACTTAACACTAACAAGAAATGTAATCAACATAGGCATAAATTTTTCATTCATTCATTCATCATCAATTACATTCCAATTCTCGAATCGTTCATCATACATACATACAGCAGACATTTATAAATCAAACACACTTAGTAAAAGATTAGAACTGATTTATAACGTTGATATAATTTTAGATAATTTGCCTATATGATATGCATTTATTTTCCTTAAAATTTTACGAATTTTTAATAAAGGATTTTATGACTAAATTTAAGTTTTAATAATTGCCATTACAGATTTATACCTGTTACTACTAAAGCTTATAAACAAAATAATTCAACAAGATTACAACTCACCTGAAATGGTCTAGAATTAGGTTCGGTTATAACACCACCCATGATTCTTCCATTTTGGTTTACAGTACATTCACTGTCATCACAGTTGTCTAATGCACTTGAAACAATTAGTATAGAAAAAAACACCAGTTTCTCGAACATCTTAACAAACCTTACACCAAACTACAAATGAAATTGGTGAAATAGGTTGACTGTTGTCAAAAAGTGTGAGAAAAAGTTATTCATTTTATCTCGATAAGTGATGTTATCTAATATCAATACAGGTAAATAGAACACATAACTCTGTTTCCGTTCCGATAGGAAAAAAATATCAGCTTCAGATAAGCATGTAACTTCACACAATTCTGACAAATTTATGTAAAACTATTATTACGTGATAGCCCACTGGGCTACTGGCTCAAGCTTATGATGGTCACGGTTTCGAATCCCAGTCAGCTTGTCTATGGCAATGGGCTTATAACCTAACAAGCTTAATGAAAAGACAACGAGAGCTGTGTAAGGACGTGAGAGCTTAAATTTAGGTCGCTAAATAAATGTATACTCGACATATTATTATTAACTAAGGCTCGGTGATGATGCTAATGTATTGCTAGGAATCTTACAGGCTTAACTAACATTGTCACTTCGGAAAGAATTGACGGGTGGAGAAATAACTCCAGGAAAGACACAGTCATATAATTTGTGAAGTGAACGATGTAAAGGGGCTGGTCGGAATCGTCGCCACGCTATATGACATGTTATATCTAATACGGTGTAGTGTACCGCTATGCCCAAGTGACTGTCTCCCACTCCGCTTAGTGATTTTTTTTATTTTTTAAGGAGGAACTACACAGTTGGCCAGAGGCTGGTCTTTACTGCTTAACCGGATTGCGAGGTGGCATAGCTCTTAGGTCGCTTAGCCTTAACCTCTATCGCTAGTAACTTGACACAAGGGTCCCCCCGGTGAGGGGTAACCTCGGCTTGGACGCGTTAGCATTTCGATCCGAGGGCCGAACCACTCGGTCGTTAGCTATTTTATTAATGAAAACTCTATGGGATCTAAGCTAAACAACTTATGTGCCACTTCGCGATGAAGTGGACGAAGATACTCCATATTTAAAATTAATAATTTTAACAATAAAATATACTTAAGTAAGAACACATATGAACAACTAAACTTTCGGGACTAAACGTTCTACTTACCAATATACTATAGTTCAAAGCCAGCTTTAACCTAGATGTTTGTTGTATGGTGGTAGGTTAGTTTTCTGTCACTTTTGGGATTCATTACGCTGGGTGAAAAGCAGGTAATTCCTATTTACCACCGCTAGAGCGTAAAAGATTATGAAAACTAAGATTTTTTCAACATTAACTTATTTTTTCAAAATGAATAGTGTCGCCTGTACTTGATCGGACATAATACCTAAATTACAATTTACAATATGGATACGATACAAACACGAAATAAAACTACAAAAATATTTGAAAACATCATTTATTATATTTTCCTCAAAAAAGTAAAATTTTAAAATAAAATATTTTAAACATAGGCATATACGCGATGTATAAAGCAATGCGGTGGGACACTGCGTCTGTCAAGTTAACTCGACGGAGTTGTTGGATTCCGGACTAGGGCACTAGGTGCCGGCGTCCGGTTCCGGGGCCGTCCGCACCGCACGCGGACAACGCGGGCTTTACAATAAACAATACGTTAACCGAACTAAAAATGTGTGATCGTTAAATCTAATAAAAAAAAGGTGACATTTTAGTAAAAACGTACGCAATACTTAGAAAAATTACATTCAGTGAATAGGGTTGGCAGTAAAATTAACATTAAATAATGCCGCATAAAGATGAGTTCTTGTAGAAGCGCAGGGAGGCTGTGAAGCATTAATACAAGTCGCACGTACGCCGAGACGTCACCGCCCGCCGCATCTAACATCTAATAACTATGCGATAATGAAGAATCTAAAGGACAAATTTTTATCATAAAAATTTATTTAAATGCGACATTCAGGCGATGGGGCGACATCTGGACGTAGTACGAAGACACTTTATATTGGAAACTAACACTAATACAGATTTACGTAGATAGAATTACGTTCGTCAGATGTATACGTCTCTCAGTCGCAGCAGAGCGGTCAATATTAAAAAGGGACAATCACTGGGCACTATTTAAATGCGGCTAAATCATTCCTATGGTCATCTAAAACATCTCGAATGTTCTCAAATTCCGTCGCAATGATATTTTGGTCAATAGTTAATCTAATAGAAACATCTACTCATCAGTAAATCATTGTATTATTGAACGTCATACATTTCTAGTTCAAATGAATTTACATTTTAACTCTATACGTCAATTTCGTACATAAACGTATATATATATATATATATGTTATATATATTTATAAATAATTAGATATAATCTGAATTTAAGTGCTAAAAACTCGTTTAATTATAAATAGCGTCGTATTTAAAATTTTATAATAAATGTACTTTATATTTTTTAAAATTTTAATTTAATTCAATAATGAAAAGGATATTTTTCATGGTCACAACAATTACACATAGGGGGCGTGGGCGGGGGCGGGGCCGTGCGACACGCACGCGCACGCACCGTACAATAAATACGAAGGCGACTCAGACACACAAACGTGGAACAGTCTTAAATAACGTTACATTTGTACGCAACAAAATAATAATAGTATAACAATATGTTTTGAGTGGAGGCGGCCGCTGGGGACACAATTTCGTCATTAGCAAAGCTTACTGCGGCAAGCGTCGTGAGAAATGTGCGCCGTCCGTCCTCGGACGACGCCTAATGCGAAACGTGGCGGCGCCGGCTCAGCTGCACACACAGACGCACAAATCAGTACACATATAACGTTAAGAAATCATCTTCATACCAATAAACAACATATTCCAATATTCCGTCGGCTGTAGATTAAGTGCATTAGTGTAATAATTCGATTGGGATAAGGGCTGACCGACAACAGCAGTGTTTGCACCATAGATTAAGCATAGACTAAACATACAGCTTTAAAGCGTGTATAAAATGACACTATATATGGCTTCCATTTAAAATATGCTCGCATGTCCATTTAATACTGTTTTTACTGGGGTAGACAGAAACAAATCGCGGTCCAAGATATAGGACAATTGGTGAGGTAATCGACGGGGAGTCCGTTTCTACACAGTGAAGTAGTCTAGAACGATAGCTACAAAGATATAGCAAATATAACGTAACAGGGTATAGAAACAATTTAAAAACAAACATTACATTGATAAGCTAGATTACAAAAATAGATGTAGTTAACAATTAATCTACAGCCGATATTAATTAGTAAATATTCCGATGTAATCAAATAGACATTAAGATAAATCTATATGAATAAATAATTTGGATTAAATACTAGCAAATTTTCTTTTAAAATTGCGAAAAGAAAATTCAGTAGAATCCATTCAATAAAAGCGTCTATAGCCTAATGGTTTAGGGTACGGTCTGCGAATCGTAAGGTCGTAGGTTCGAATCCGCCATTCGACTATTGACGTGACCCATCTCCTAGCACAAGCTTAAGTTTAGTTAGAATGGTTAGCAAGAAATATTGCTAGCTTTCTTTATACATAAAAAATCAATTCAAATTCAATTATAGATATTTGTTAATATGTGTACAATGACATTTTCCAAAACTAGCAAGTAAGTTATCCAATACATGCATTCAATCTTAAATCACATGCAAATTAGAAAAAGCACAAACTAGTTTTTGCTGATATTGCCCACAAACATTTATGTCTATATAGTTAAATGCCACAAAACGATTTATACAAAATATTGGTTAGTATCATAATTTTAAATTAAAACTAGAGATGAAACGGATAGTAGTGTGGCCGGATACCGGATATTCAGCAAGCTACTAGGTCGGAGCGCCGGATATCCGGCTGCCGGATATTCGGCCCTTTATTGCGTTGACGCGATCAGGTTGATTTGAATATTGGCGCGGTAAACGAGATCGGATATATTCAAGCGCATTCGGATCGCACGTAAGCGGTGTCGCCTCTTACCAACAAATGCGCAAAATTTGGTATTTATTCACCACAATTTGCCACTTGTTAATTTTGAGTATTAAACTAATAATTAATAAAACAAACATTTTTGCTGTGCGATTACAAAAATTAAAAATAAACGGTGTCCATAACCTATTGGAGTATGATTAATTTGCCTTGAGTAAAATAATGAGATTTTTTAAAATTATACTATCCGGTATCCGGCCTATCTATATATTTACCGGATATCCGTTTCATCTTTAATTAAAACCTGATAAAATCCACAAAATTAGTTTTAATCAATTTGAACAGTCATCATTCGCCTTAATATAAGAAATCAGTATATCGACGGTAAGAAGAAGGAGATGTGGTATCTCAAAAATTGTCCTAAATGACTTATTGACCCTTGTGTCGAGTTACTAGCGATAGAGGTTCAGGCTAAGCGACATTCACCTATGCTATGAGCTATGCCACCTCTCCATCCGTTAAAGCAGTCAAGCCCAGCTTCTCTGGCCAATCTGTGTAGTGCGTCATTAAAAAAATGGAATTGTTGTTTTAATATGCACCGATAAGTTGACTACAGAAGCGGCCTTAACAAAAAGGCGAAAAGCTTTATTTTTTTTTCTACTTTTTCGACTCTGTTGTAAAATTGCATACGAGATTGGACATTTCCGCTTTCTACCGTCGATATGAAGAAAAGATGTGAAACTAACTTGAGCGATTATTGTGTGGAAAGGAAGAGAATATAGATTTAAATTGAGATTGAAAGGAAATGTGCAGGAGAATGGAGGGTGGAGTTATGAACTAACTTGCACATGCATACGACTTGTCTAAGGTGAGTAGAAGAATGTGAGCGTTTGCACTGACTTCTTCTTGAGCGTGAAGAAGGAGCGGCGCTTGGGCTCCGCGCTGGGCGCGGGCAGGGTGTGCGAGCGGGGCGCGGGGGCGGCCAGGCGCGCAGCCAGCGCCCCCAGCCACGCCGACATCTCCGCCTCGTCGTGCGCCTGCAGCAGGAACTCCGCGCCGCTGCCCAGCCTGCAATTGCCAAACGAGAACCCTCAATCAGACTAGCCTTTGGCTGTAACACTCGTTTTATCAAATTATATAAATTTAATACTAGATGGCATCACTATTATTTAAATATCTTCAAAAGAGAAAGATGTTAATTCGTCTGTGTTTTGAGTTATATTTCATACTTCTTTAGGCGCGTTATAAAATATTGTAACAGTAACAGGTTGATGGCTGCAGTTAAATAAATTGTACTTTTATACTTTTTGATTCGTTCATATATGTTGCGGTGAGCTATCATGTATTATTACGCATGTATTATTTATAAAAAAAATTTAAATTTTTCAAATTTGAACTGAACTTTGTTGATCCTTTTCCTTTATGTTTGTTGTGATTGTAATTAATAATTTGCATGCAATTAAAAACTATTTTTTATTGATGCCAAAGAAGTATCACTCACGGACGTACATAAATGTAGCCATTTTTTACGTTTGAGTGCACGGCGACATAGGCGAGGTGGTTACTCAGGTGCCTCGATACACTTTTGATTAACAGCCGCACCCCGGCTCCACGTATATCATGCTTCCAGATATCAATTGGTACCCACCTAAGTCGGAAGACATGCTTCTTCTTGGTGTAGTTGGCGGCGACCTCGACAACGGCGCCGTTGAGGTCTAGGGGTGGCTCGCCGCGCCACAGCTGTTCGGGCGAGGCCTTGAACGTCTTCTGATCCTTGTAGAAGCTCATGCGGCCGTCCTTCGCCACCGCGTACACCTTATCCCAAGACCTGATCAACAAACACGACATATTTTGTTATAGAAAAAAAAACACACTATCAGAGACAACTACAAATTATTTTGATTTGCCGTTTCGGTTTTTTAAGTACACAAATATCACTTGCTAACAATTTATACCGGATTTGAAGTCTATGGGGCGCGGGACATAAAATAAGCATCCAATACGAAATACTACAACTCAAAATGTCAAACTGTACAAGATAGATTTAAATGAAAATTTCAAACATAATAATAAGTTTAGTGAAAACTAAGTAAATAGTCTAATGGTTTAGGGTACGGCCTGCGAATCGTAAGGTTGTGGGTTCGAATCCACCATTGGACTATTGCCGTGAACCATGTCCTAGCACAAGCTTAAGCTTAGTTGGAATGGTTAATAAAATTGTTAGTAATATTTCTGAACAAAAAAAATATTGCTAGCTTCCTTTTCTAAAAAAAGAAAGAAAAAAAGTAACTGTTAGTCAAGTACATTATGAGTACATTTAGAAATACCCGGAGGATAAACAGAGATCACGGACTTCCAATTATTATGATCCGCGTACGCAATATTCAGTTGAGAGTTTATAAGGTATAGCTTATTTAAAAAATATATTGTTATAAAAATGCTCTGACCTGTTGGAAGCGCGCTTTGTACCCGACTCCCACTCGTGTTTTCGCATCAGGGTGCCCTCGAATCCCTCGTCTTCACCAGCTGGGCTCGCACCTTCTGTACAACAGCCTCGAAATGTACCAAATCGTACCAAGACACATTCAATAGCCAATATGTAATAAACAAGCTACAGACTATATAATCATGGTGGAAAAATCAACTTTTAAATTTGACAGATAGAATACATTTTTAATTAAAAAAAATTGATCTTTGCCACAATGTAACTACGTAACAAATGATAATGAAAACAAAACATCACGTAATAATTAATGTCACGGTGATAAGTTTGATACGTTTGATAACCGGTTAAGTTGTAAACCGCAGTAGGCACGTCGAGACCATATCGGTCACAGTGTTGGGATACTTGACTCATGCGCAAACAACACAATAGCACACTTAAAGCTGTCACTGGAGATTTCATTCGCAATATGTGGACTGCTGCGGATGGAATTTTCAAACTTCTTTTCCTTTTCAAGGTTTAGTTTCGTCGATATTATATTGAATACAAAAATAATCCCTAGCAATATTCCCAAGGGTCGACCGTTGAATGACCGTTTTCAATTCTAAACGAGGTTCTATCAATTCGGTTGATTTTCAGTCATTTAAAATCCAACGGGATTTTTTCTTGTAGGTCTGTGTCAATTCCATCAGCATCAATCAGCAAAAGGGTACCTTCGTCGTCGCTGTGATGCGATCCGGCGAGAAGTTTCTTGGCGGTGCGCCAACGGAAGCTGCGGAACGGCGACTTGCTTCGAGACCGCGTCTTCGTCTTACCCGAAGTAGACGGCGTCGCTGGCGAAGAGCTCGAACCGCCCGCTGTTTGCGTCACTCCATCGCAGGAGATGGGTTGGCAAGGATAACGATGGGAAGCCAGTAAGGAAGGTGGCAATTGGACGAACACACATATGTGGAAGATGAGGAAATGAGGTATTTTTTTTGATGTGAGAATTAATGAAAATAATAGAAGATTGCATGGTTGACAATCAGGGAAAAGTATATGTCAATGTTTGAACACGATTATCACATTTGGATAATGATGATTTTTAAATTCGTATTGGTAAAGGATATAAGGATATAATAATGCCAGGGGGTAAGGGGGTAGGAATAAAAAAGAAAAAAAAACTTCAAAGCAACATAAAAACAAACTGCGGCGCAGCAAAAACAAAAGCATTATCATGCTAATTTTTATCACTACATCATTTTAAAATAACAAAATGGGTGAACACACGTATTAAATAGTTAACATGCAACTTAATAAATATTTAATAACTAAATAATTAACACAACCTTTTTAGTAGGAATAGTTAAATTGCAAGTCAAACTGTGATTCAAATTGCATTTTTATCTTTATTTAAATCGATATAGCAAACGAAACTAGTGCTGAAAATAATAATTCTACATGACAAAGACGTGAAAGATTATTTCAAGTCACATTAAAACACACCAACCATAGTTCCTGTAGGTCTAGCGGCCATAAAACGATGCTTTTTTGTACGTATAAAATAATAAAACAGTAGCCGACTGATCTAGAAGTTTATCTCAAAAGACGTTTCTGTATTGGTGAAACAAATGAACAGTCCATACATGTCCAACTCTAAGACACAGACTTTTCTGTAAAGATCATTATAGTGCGCAGTCCGTCACGCGACCCCATTTTAGATTACCGTCACGTCTGTTCAGTATGTTTTTTGTAAATGTATATATAATTGAATGACTATAATTATAGGTGTAAATAATTAGATGTAAGCAATTTTTATAATACTGCGTTGAGTATTACTTTATTTTTTAGGTTCCATGTTTTTTTTAAGGACGAACTACACAGTTGGCCAGAGGCTTGCCTTTCTTTCACCGGATTGAGAGGTGGCATAGCTCTTAGGTCGCTTAGCCTGAACCTCTGTTAGCTAGTAACTCGACACAAAAGTCCCCCCGGTGAGTGGTAACCTAGGCTTGGTTACTTGGCGTAAGCATTCCGATTTGAGGGCGCCCGAGAGGCCTGAACCACGACTCGGTCGGTAGCTATTTTATTAATAGAAACTATTTGGGGTCTAAGCTAAACTAACTTATATGCCACTTCGGGAAGCGCTGGGAGAAGAAGTGACCGAAGAAACTCCAGCATCGCTTATCCTATCCAAGGGGTGGTGCTTTCCCATAAAATATCTATACCACGCAAGGGTTGTCCGCTGTTTTTCTTAACAACAATTATGAATTTGAATCACTTTTTAACCGTACATTAGACTACGGAGTAACACAGCTACGTGTGCGTATACTTACTGGAGAGTCGTGCAGGTTTAGCGGGCGTTGGTTTCGACGTGGATGGGCGGGGAAGGTCCTGAACGGGCGTGGGCGAAGGCGTTGGCGTAGGCGTGGGCAGGGCCTCGGGTTCGGGGGCGGGGCTACTGGTTTCTGCATGCGTACATCTACGTGCTAGGTTACGTCTAAACACTACGTGCATACATGCTACGTTACTTGCTACATGCTAATAACTACCTATGCGTAATTTTTTATTCAATCATAACAATTTAACAATGAATTCCAAATTGTAATGAAGTGCGAAATAGATTTCCTTTATGTAAATTGAAGATAAATTCTTACGCATAAATAGTTTTCAAATTAACTCAACAAGGTCAAAATTGATTAATAAAAATGAATTAATAATCCGGTGGATCGTTACACTAAAGGTCAGTGGTACCCACGTTAAATTTTTAACCTAGGTTTTCCTTTTAAAATAACTTCTAATTTATACTTACGAATTAATATTTTTTTATGTTATTAAACCAAGATTTATTACGAAGAAAGAGGTAATTTTCTTTTACGTTTAATTTAAAACATAATTATCGGAAAATTTTGTATTTTTACTATACTGTATTGATACTCGTGTCCATTTTATTTGTTAGTCAATGACATGGTTTTAACAAATGGTGTCAGCATAATGGATAAACAGTTGATCCGTGAATACATAAATATATAATAAAGCTATAATGCCATGCGGACATAGAAAACGTACAGACACAGGTAAGGCACACATATAGAAAATGATACCTACCTTCACGAAGACAGCTTCATTGGAAATAGAAGATGGAAGCCAGACTCATATTTAAATAAGTTTTCAGCTTCAACTATAGCTTGAATAAGTCCAGCAGTTATATTCTGGGAATGACTAAGAATTTTGAGCAACGAATAACTCAATATTATGTTCGTAATTCTTTAGTCAAACCCTAACATAAGGCGAGAGCGTAGTGAAGTATCCCAAAGACAGAGACAGTAGACAAGGTAAAGATGAACATATCAAACCTTCACCGTGATTAGCTTTATATATATATATATATATAGGAAAGAATATATATGTAAATATAAATTACGTTTGTGATTTAGACAGACACTAGCATGACTGAGTGCGGGTCGGATATTTGGGCATAAAAGCAATAAATCCAAGTATGAATTTTATACCCAAATATTGAATGAATGATCAATCCGTTGTAATAAAATCAACGGACGCCGTCACCTTTGCAAATAAAGAAAATATGTGAAGAGTGTATACTGAAATCGTGCATCGACAAAGAAATTCTGTGCCATATATGTCCCCGACTACGGACGTACAACCTACGAAAATTAAACAAACACCTAAACGTTTTCCCAAACTTAACAGCTACAGTAAATAAACACAAAACTACCCCCCGTGTAGCGTTACGACTTAAGAGCGCGGTGTGAACCCGTCAAAATTAAATCGACACCCAGTTTCATTAACTACAGTATAAGCTCATGCGCACAGCCGGGTATCATTTGACATCGGTAGTATTATAAATAAGCGCTCTCGTTACCTGGCTGGGAGTGCGGTCGCTCTTGGGCCTTCTCAGCCGCTTTAGTGGACGTTCTCCTTACGACTACGCGTGTGCATGTGTGGACAACACATCGGTAAGTAACGTCCCCTTCATTTACACGCGACACTCGTCCGTCAAACGAATTACAAAGCCGCCGTAACGGTTTTTTTACTAATCTTGGAAGGTACATATAAAATTACACACGTACTTCGTTTGTCGGCCGAGTAAGCAAAATACAGAACTTAATTATACACGTAAAGCGGCAAGCGATGCCGTAAGATTTTTGGCTCTATCGCTGTGGGGAAAGTGCTAAGTCTATCGAATCGTATCTTATGTACCTCACGGTTTAATTTTACATGTTAATTAGGGATTGCAGTCTGCAAGCAACATTCACCGGTTAATCGGTGAAAGTTAATCGGATCATTTAACGTTACGTTATTGGGCGGAAACATTTTACAGTGCTAGAACGGGTAAATATATCACATGCTTGTGAGTTACATTGCAAACTGTGTTACGAGTGAAGTTAATCATTATAAAAAATTAAGTGGTTCGGACGATTGCAATCATAACATGATTAAAATAAGTACTAGTGTAACATCTACTCTAAATCTCTTTGCAATTAAGGGGGTAAATACAAATATGAAAAACGTATTTAATAATTAACATTGTAGTAAAAGACATAAGGAACTTAACCGACTTATTACTTTATAAATTAGACAAACAGAACGCAAGACAAGTTTTTTTTTATATTATCAATAAAATGTAATTCAGAAACAATATTTCAATAGGAATATTTTAAAGTTTTACTGTTTTTAGAAAGCTAGAAATATTTCTTTTTTTTCAGAAATATTACTAACAATCTTGTTAACCATTCCAACTAAGCTTAAGCTTGTGCTAGGACATGGTTCACGGCAATAGTCTGTACCCTAAACCATTAGGCTATTGATTATTAGACTATTAATGATAAAAATCACTTGACAACAAACATGCCACGATTGGTCGCCATATTTAAACAATTTCTATACAGTACAGCTTTCACGGTTGATCTAAAGTCGAAATAATGTATTATCGTCATACATATAACCCTGAAGTTTGAATATGATTATATTTATGATTTGGATATCGACGCTGGAAAGCAAAAACGTAGTAAGTGACACATATGGCCATTTTCACTTTTTTACGTCGACTGATATATGACTTGTAACAATTTGATGAAAAATAGCGAAAGTAGGATTTTCAAGATTGACACTTCTCTTTTATTTTTTGTACCGTAAAACAATTTTCTTTTACTCTAGGTTAATGTCGTGGTACAATACTTACTCAGCAAAAAATAATTATTATTGTGTCCAAAAACGACAGCTCTAGGTCCACAAACACGAAAGTTATAATTTTTTGGTGAACAATTAAATTTTTGTGGGTTACTACGTTTTTGTTTTCCAGCGTCGATATACACGATATAGACGAACTACACAGTTGGGCAGAGAGGGTGGCCTATTACTGCTTCACTGCTTGAACCTCAAAAAACTTGTCTGGCGTAGTGGTGAGTACTGAGGTGTGGTCGTGGGGCGTAGTCCGCGTACGCATACGTACCGTGCGGCTGCGGCGCGTCCACGGTCTCCGCGGCGCGCTCCTGTGCCTCTTGGGCAGCTCGTGCAGCCTCCGCCGCCTCAGCCGCCTCGCGCTCCAGCCGCTCGCGCTCCGCCGCCTCCGCTGCCTCTTGCCGCCTCTTCATCTCCTTCACTTCGAACTGTCACATACGAACACATGTATACATTCTGCACTAATACTGTGATCAAGATAAATTACAGTAGAACCACGGTAATTTTAAGATAAACGCCAAAACAATTCAACTTAAACAGTCTTGGATGAATTTATTGTACAAACAGCACCTGTTTGAATTGAAAAAAAATACACAGTAATTAATAATATTTGGTGGAATGTCACTGAACTTAGATATTATTTCGGAAAATTCCTTGACCGATTGAAGTGTCGTAAGATAGACATTAAATACACGTCCATCATCCTGACTTTTGATCTCTGCTCAGAATTGAAATTAAGAGTCACTAATATTAATCATGACACTCTTAAAACAAAAATTAGTCACATTATAGCATAACAAAATACATACAAAAGACATTTAGCAAAATACACATCACTTGCATTACTTTAATATCATGCAAATATAAAGATAAGCTCTCACGCCTTTTAAAACCAACCAGGTAGACAGGACCAGAAATCAATGATCAAAATGGCCACCGAGCCACCAGCCATACAATGGGTATCTTTTGATAATATATTACTTATTAGTATACATGCATTTATTATTTATAAATTTGTTAAAATATAATAACAAATAGAATAGAATTGTTTTAGACATCTTAATAACGCTCATTCATGATTTTGTTTTTTTATCATTTACAAAGGGTTCGTTACACCCAAAATTATCATGTCATCCATCTGTCCATCCAGTTACTTCAAAAATTCCATTTCATTAAATTTCTACCCAATCCCAACGCAGTCAATACAAATCCTCACATGTCAGCCCCATCATACCCTAACCTAAGTACACACATTGGTCGCATGAAGCGAGAAAGTCATTAATGTTGCATGGCCATAGCCACCATCTTCCTCGATCCCCCTGAGGTCGGGTCAGACAGCAGCATTAAGAAACCACATGTTGCTATCTCTGTTTTAGACTATCTATTAACGACTTTCTTTCCGCTTCATGTTTCTTCATGAGCACATTCCCCCATTATTACATTATTAAAAATTGCTTCTATTTAGTATTATCCTGACACACCTCTTTTGCTGCATTCACATCTATTCATCTACGCATACATAATGTTGACAATTTATACATATTCTATAAGACCTTTTCTAAATCTACAAAGATATAGAAAATTTTTCACAAAAAATCTGTTATCATATGCATTATAACTTTTTAATTGCTTGCCAATATTTGTTCAGTCAACTCAATTCCCTTTAAATATTTCTTTCAAAACTTAACTCAATCAGTAATCTATTTATCAATTTTACATATAGTTAAATAGATTTAATTTTGGTTAAATAAGCGTGTAGTAGCCCAACGTTAAGTAGTACTCGTGAAAGCTTTCCATGCTGATCTCATGCAGTATACCAACAACCAGACTTACTCTATCCAAGTAGTTATAGTACCATGCACCCTCCGGGAACAGAAGTTTCCGGGTTTGGGAGAGAAGGAGAAGGGAGGAGCTTAAGGGGATATTCTTTACTTCCTTTGACAAATCGCTAACAGTTTTACAACGCGTCGTACTGAGACCCGGCAGGGAGAGCACGGCGATTTCGCCTTTGTGTTCACTATCCGAAGACCTCTTTTTCTTCGATAACATGTTAATTATTTGCTTAATGCTGCCAGATTTAGACGATGCGCTACTGTTTTGTCTAATTAAGGAAACGTTTGGATTTACACATTGGTAGGATAATCTCTCCCAGAGTATAAAGTCTATACATGCCAATCGTTCGTTCAGTTTCTCATTGGTGGGGACATATTCGAAGAAAACTGAGCTGTATATCTCTGGTGATAGGGGCGATTTTAACGGTGACATCGGGGGGCTGCTTATTTCCGATATAGTAGAGAGACTGTTATTTGTATCAACTGACCATAGGAATGAGTCGTTCTTTAACGGCTCCATGTTTTGACAGTTGATTCGCAACTTGAGTTTCAATTTTTCGGCTATTTCATACTTTTCACTTGTTCGTATTATTCCTTCGACCACTTCTCCTACGGGCTGTTCTCTAACAGTTGGTAACTGGAGGGATTGGACTTGAGTTTTCTTGTGGGAAACGGGTGGAGGTTGATAGAGGAAGGTTGATTCGTCACATTCATCCCAAGGTTGTGCACTAGGCCACAGTGTCTCCTCTTTGAGTTCAAGCTAGTATTAAATTAGAAAAAGAAATTAGATCAAATTTAAATTAAAAAAAAAACACCAAGCAATAAGTGCAAAGATTATTACTATTCTAATTAAAACTACGTACTATTTATACAAATGACTGTTTATACAAATGTGCATAGTTGTGCTGTACTACAAAGATTATGCCAACATTAGCAAGGAGATTGATGCAGTAAGATTTTTTAAACCAATAAATAATACTATTTTAAAATAGAGCAGTGATACCCTAGCAGAGGTTCCCAACCTACGGTATCCCCAGCCTGTCGTACAAGGCGATTAAAAGGGGCCTCTTGTTCACTGCGTCGTCCACCAAAGTGGACCCAGGAACAAGGCGACATCGGCTGGCCCGTGTCGCCTTGCGCTGCGAGGGCACAGGGGGAGGGAGTAACCTCCCCGGGACGTGCTCTCCTCTGCACGTTGTAGATAGGGCCACCGGGGAGGTTTTAGTAGGTAAGAACCCCACCGGCGGCCCCCCTAGAAGGCGGGGTATCTTTGTGAAGATTTCCTCCCCGTCAACAAAAAAAGGTTCCCAACCTCGTGCCCGCAAGTACCAAGGCGCCCGGGGAACGATTTATGTGCTCGCCACTATTCGACACAGACTTTTTCTTAAACATTAATTAAAAATATGAATTATTACTACGCTTTGTAAATTATTACGTTTTGTAAATACATTTCTCTGTATGCAATTTGAATAATAATTTCATTATTTTGAAACATTTTTGTTTGGGAAAATGAAAAGTTATGGAAGAAGTTGGTCGATTAAAAATAGGTGGTGTCCGCCACTCGACCGATATTTTAGAATGTGCTCTAGATTACAAAAGGTTGGGAACCCCTGCTCTAGTGGCTAAACGGTTCGACATACGATCTGATGATCGCGGTTTCGAATCCCAGTCGGCTTGTACCAATGAATTCAGATGCCAGAGAATTCATAACATCAATGAATACATATTTTTGTAATATTACTTATTACTCTTAGTAAAGCGATTTTTTCGGATTTTTAAGCACAAAAAAATCTAAGTCAGTCAGTCCAGCGCAAATATTCTAGAAGAGGAGATCATATCTAGGTAATTTGGTTTTAATTGAATAAAAAGGTTATTATTTCATGAAACAAAACTCCGACCATAAGATTGTTTGTCCTACTTATAATAACTACGTAATATATAAACGTCTATAAATTTGTAGTAAGCTATGGCAATATTTAAAAATTACTGCATCAAGAGAAATATCCAAAACACAACAACTAGTTTAAAGAAGTGTTCACATTAACATTCTTAAAACCATGCGAGCGGCAAGCAATAAGCTGCGGGGGTGAGATCTTACGGTGGTGAGTCGCTGGAGTGCGGAGAAGCGGTCCTCTTGCGCGGCGGCCGACTTCTCGAAGGCCTCGTGCTTCTTGATGAGGCTCTCCACTTCGTCGATGGTGTGGCCCAACTCCTGGGACATGAGGTACGGCTCCTGCGCTATCAACCAGGCCTCCGCCACCGCCGCGTCGCGTGCAAACTGGTACACTTCCAGGACTGTAATTTAACAACCAGTAATGTTTATTCACATTCCTACTTGGTAACTTGTTGGTCATCATCAATTCAGCTGTAGGACAACCCGCTAACGATTTCCAAAAGGACCTGTAAGCGGCTTGCATGTAAGGTGGTCAGACCACCTTGTGGGTGGATCTTACGCTACGCTTGCCGGTCTGTGGTCTCCAATCGATAATTTTCGTCCCCATCGGCTATTCTGCGCGATGTTGGTCAACTATGATGCAAATGAACTTGACTGAATTTTCTTTTTGTAATGAAGATGAAACAGAGATTGGCCAGAGAAGCTGGCCTTGACTGCTTCACCGTATTGAGAGGGGCATAGCTCTAAGGTCGCTTAGCCTGAACCTGTATAGCTAGTAACTCGACACAAGGGTCCCCCGGTGAGATGTAACCTCGGCTTGCACGGTTATTATGTTACGCGTAAGCATAAATTAATTATTTGATTGGTGGTAAAGTTACGAACATTATAAATAGTTTATTAACTGAGATTTAAATAACACTAAAGTAAATATCAACGGCAAAATGAGTGTTACCTATCAATAAATATTTATGTAGTTAATGTAATTGGCGTAATAACAATGACTGTCTGTTTTGTATACTTCTTTAGATTTTAAAAAGATCTCACTGAGTTGCAAGTTCTCCCAGCGCTCCTCCCACCGCCTCAAGAGAGCGTTGCGTTGGTTGGTCAGTTGCAACAGCTTCTCCTTAATGTCCGAGGAGGCGTAGTGCTGCCGCGCCAGGAGTTCCTTCCCCAAGGAAATGCACGCCGTGAAGTTGTCCTCGCGGGTGTCGATCTCCGCTTTAAGCGATTGATGGTTGTTCATCAATAGCTCCACGCCGCTGACATCTCTGTCAATTTAAAAGTATCACGTGTTTATTCAATAAATTGTAGTATTGATTACGAGTCTGTTTATGTTTTTACTTCTTAATATACATGATATTTCTAATATATGAATATACTTGAATGCGAAACTAAGAAATTCGACAGAACAAAATTATTCGTGATAGCTCTTAAAGTCAGTAGTTTGAAGTGGCAGGTCGGTCACATGTGTCGAATCAGTGACGACGATGGGGAGGAACGACACGAGTTGGAAAAGCTGGATGCTGAAAACGGAGGACAGTATATGGTATATGGTGGTGCCGTATACGGTGGAAGGTCTATTTCCAGCAGTGGACTGACACGAGCTGATGTTAATACTTGTTTATGTTAACACAGTACACAGCCCTGTAGTTCTGGGCTAGTAGAATAAGACTACGGTATCCCCTGCCTGTCGTAGACGGCGACAAAAAGAGTCCTCGAGTTCACTGCACGACAAGGGTGGGGGCTTTAGTCGTCCGCCAAAGTGGACCCGGGAAGAAGGCGACATCGGCTGACCCGGGTCGCCTTGCACTGCGAGGGCTCAGGGGGGGAAAGGGGATTAACCTCCTCCCCGGAACGTGCTCTCCGTAGAGCACAGTGCAGAGGGGCTCCGGTGCGTTCCATTGGAGATGCCGGAGCCCTCACCATGAAAAAATCCCACATAACCTTATCTTGTTGAAGATTTCTCCTCCTCCACCTCCTCCCCGTCAACAAAAAAAAAGGTCCACAGTACGAGTGCCACTCACCTAGGCTTCTCGCCGGTGTTCATCTGGCGCACGACGTCGTCCATCCAGAGCGCGAGGGTGCGGACCTGGCTGAGGAAGCGGTATAGGTCGTCCGCGTCCTCCAGCTTAGCGCGGCGCGCGGCGCACGACGCCTGCAGCGCGCCCCACGCCTCGCGCACCTCCGCCTCGCGCCGTGTTATCTCCAAAGCCTTGTCACCCGCGTACGACGCACCGAGACGCGCGCACTCCGAACTTATCGCCTCAACCTGTGCACCCACATTATTCTCAAGTCTTTTAAAACAAACGAATATATCAATCGCTATCCACTTTTCGATCGAATTTTCTAGGCGATCGTCCGCCACATAATTCGTGGAGGTCACGACCCTCAGCAATGAGAAAAACGACGCAAGGGAGGATTCACTTTTTACTTTAAAAGTTGAATTTTAGTTGCTTAAAGTTAAAGCTTAAACATAAAGGTATGCATAAGCTTATACATTGTCCGCAACACGGCTTACGAGCCAATTGTGTCAAAATGAACGGTCATTTAGAACATAGAGAACTGAAAGGTAAACCGTAGGTTGCCACAATGGTTAACCGATGGCGTACAACTGTGTGACGTTTGTTAGCATTTTGAAGTAGTTGGTAATTTCGTACATATTGCGAGTTCATAGACACCCTTTTTGGGTAATCTGCTAATGTTTTGACAGTTATTTATAACACTGGTTTTTTATTATGATTTCATTGTGCAACCATAGACACACTTATCTTTACCTTTATCCTTATTATTGATACATGAATTATCTCTCAAGTGTATACATGTACATAGCCCTCATACATGTGTTAGAAAAACTTCTTAGACATGCAGATTTTCAGAAGTCCCTTTACCGTAGAGCTCTTTTTCATTCATTTCACGTGGTAAGTTACTACTACAATTAAAATTGGGCAAAGCTTAAGACTAACGAGCGTTGAAAGCTGATTGGATGTAAAGAGTGACGAAGATGAAAGATGAATGGAGAATTGAGTAAGTTTCCTGAGTATCTCATTTTTTTCTACTTATCTACAAGTTGTATTTGTGTTGGTTTTAAGTTGACAGTTATCGGTTAACGTGTCGTCGTTATGTCATTTGACTGGTTTGAGGCTAAAATCGGCTGGAATATATGGAAAACACACCTGCTGCTGTAGCGTGCTGAGGTCCTGCATGAAGTTGTGGTGTTTGCGTTGCAGCGCGCCTACACTGATGGCGTCCCGCCCCAACTCGTCGCTCACGCCTCGCGCCTTCTCGCTCACGCGCTGCAGTGTATCCTTGCAGTCGTGGAAGTACTTGTGAAGTTCTCGAGACGCGGCCAACATCTGCACGTTAATGTATGAAATATAAGCGATTTGTACAAATCAGTACAAACAGAAAGAATAATATGCTACAATATTATTATAGTTATAAAACAGGAGTTGACATAGAAAATTAGCTGTCAGAAATATTGTTTCTAATGACTACGCATATGAGAAAATTATTTTCCGTAACATATATTATACATATGTAATATCTATTTCTGTAGTGTATTATGTATTGAAACGGTCCTGCCTTGTTTTACCGGATTTGAGAGGTGGCAAAGGTTCTTCCAAATAGAGATTCAGGTTTAGCGACTATTTGTAAGAAACTGGACCCCGCGGGAACCTTCGGTGAGTACAAACTTCGGAATAGACCAGGAATTCCCAATCTTTTTGTACTCTAGAGCACATTCTAAAATATCGGTCGAGTGGCTGGCACCACCTATTTAATAATCAACCAACGCTTTCCATAGCTTATCATATTAATTTATTTTCTTATATTCATAATTTATTTATAAATAATAAACAAAAATGTTTCAAAATAATAAAATTATTATTCATATTGCATACACCCAGAAAAATGTATTTACGTAGTAATAATCCACATTTTTAATTAATGTATAAGAAGATTCTGTGCCGAATAGTGGCGAGCACGTTCGTACGTTCGTCGTTCGTTCTCGTGCCCGCGTGCACCATTGCAAGTTTGGGAACCTCTGGCTTAGACTATTTTTAAGGCGCTTCAGGATACCAGTTCAGGGCCGAATCGAACAGTAGCTTTACAAAGGAAAAGCTAATTTTCTTATTCATTTCTTTTCAATTCATAGGATTATTCAGTTCATAAATTTATTTAATTTGCTAAATTTCGTTAGGAAACAACATACGGCACCTGTGTTCGTGTCTCGATGAGTTCTAGGAGGTCCTGCCAAGTTTCCTTGAGACCCTCCTTCCACTGCGCGATGGTGGCATTGTCGGAGTGGCCCATGGCGATCATCTGGTCGGCGATCCGCTCGGCGGTCGCCACGCGTTCTGAGCCCACGGATTGCGTCTCTCGTGCAAACTCCTTGAACCGCTCCCAAAGCAACTAGCACAAATGCAATGAATCTTTTAGTATTTTTAATTAAATTAAGGTACGAAGCAAACACAGTTGAATGATGTATATGGAAAAAAAATGATTATTGACCTGCCGTGTGCCTTCTCGTACCAATAAAAGTAGCTAAACATCAGGTTACTGGAGCCAACACAACACTAGCCCCACAGACAGTATGAAAAGAAATTATTTTTTGGCTATACGTTGGAAACCCTTAATTAAAATTATAATAAAATTGCAGCCTCAATTGCCACTAGGGATACTATTTTGAGTAGATATTTATTTGAGCGACTTTTTAACAAATGACTTTTTCTCTTATGATACTTACAGTAACATGATCGTAGTCTTGGCCAAGCTCCTGAGAGCTGGCAACAAGTTCGCGTTCGGTGATCCATTGCTCCAGGTCGTCGACCTCCCGCGACAGCTGGAACAGTCGCAGCGCCTCGTCCAACTTGGCGCGCCTCTCCCCCGCCAGGTCCTTGAGGCCGGCGTACAATTTGTCCACCTGAGACTGCTTCACCGAGATCTGCTCGCTGGGTATTTTTATACATTCATTTAACTTGATATAATCGGTTATTTATATACTTATTGTATATATATATTTTATTTTTTTTAATGATTGACACCGGATTGAGATGTGGCATAGCTTAGCTAGTCGCTTAGCCTGAACCTCTATTGCTAGTAACTAGACAAAAGGGTCCCCCCGGTGAGAGGTGACCAGTCGACTTGGACGATTACTAGGTTACGCGTACGCATTCCAATCCGAGGGCGACCGAGAGGGACGAACCACGACTCGGTCGGTTGCTATTTCACGGATAATCTAAGGCACATTCCACTTCGGGAAGCGTACTTATTGTAAATGTTAAAAGCAGTCCCTTTACATTTACGCGATGAACAGGTATAGTGATCATTCTCGTATTTAAAATCGTAGAGAAAGCGATGATGGTATATGAAGGCTGTCTCAGCTAGACAGAGACTTACTACTACAAGGACGGACTACTGAAATATCTGATATATGATCTAGAAGTTAATCCAATATTTAATAATGAAACTTACCTGAGCGGATGTTCCTCGCTGGTCAACTGGCGTACAGTTTCACCCAGCTGCCTGATGGTCTGCGCGTAGTCGTCCACCGCTTGCTCGAGGATCTCGTGTTTCTTCATAAGGTTCTGCGCAGAGATCTCGTCCTTGCCGCGGTCCTCCACCATCATGTACAGTTCCTGTTCGCTCATCCACGCCTCTGCCTCGTTAGCGTCAAACAGATATTGCTGAGCCTTCTCCCATTGTGCTAAGTTGTTTTTACGATTTTCGATGGCATCTGGAAAAAAACGATATTATATTTACTTTTGAGATACCACATGCCAATTTTGATACTGGAATTAAACAAAGTTAAACGAGCCTGAAATAAGGCAATAGGATCTCCAAATAATAATAAATAAATAGAAAAAAGATTCAAGCCCTTTTTTAGACAACTTTTGCTGTCAACATTTCTATTATTACATGCTTATTAGGTCCCATGTGACAAATGATAATAGACAAAATTATGAGTACATAATTTTTTGTACTCAAAAATCCGAAAATACCACAATTCATTGGTACAAGCCGACTAGGATTCGAACCTACAACCATCAGGTCGTTAGTAAACTAGACTATCATTAACTGATCTCAAATGGAAAATGGAATATAAATCAGTAATCTGTGTCACTACCACTACTGGTCCGTCTGATTGCTTTATTTTTTATTAATATCTAACAGCAATAAAAATGAAATTTAATTTGAACTTCTTTTTGTGTATTTTGTATGTAGTGAGGGTACAATCACTACCAGTCTTATTGTCTTTTAGTATGTAATACAGTTATGAAATAGACAAAATATTTTTTCACCTTTAAGTTCTCGCCACCTCGCTGTTAGTTCGTCAATAAGCTGTTTGAATTCAGGTGAGGCTTCATGCTCTTCATCAATTAGCTTCTGTCCATTGGAGATGACAGTCAAGATCCTAGGCTCGTGGTTGTCTGTTTCTGTCTTAAGAGACTGATTCTTCTTCTGGAGCATTTGAACGTTGAACAAGGTATTACCGAAGTCGGTGTTCGTAGCTAGAGGCATCTTCTCGTGGATCCATAGCTTCTCATCCTCCACGTCGCGACGGAACTGGAATGCCTCCTTCTTCTTGGCCAATTGCCGTTGGCGTTCCAGTAAAGGCGCTTTGAGCTGCTCGAATCTCTGTTCCACTGTCTTCTTCTTCTCCTTGATTTCTTCCATTTTGTCCGGAACAGTCTTCTGCAGGTACTCGGCTTGGGTCTCCAGCTCGGTAACCTGCTTCGCTTTAACGGCCATCTGAGTCTCGATCATCTGTTGCTTCTGCATGAGAATGTTGACAGATGCCAGATCAGTGCCTGTGTCTGTGTTCTCTATTTGTTTCTCCAGCTCATTCATCCAAGAATCGATATCGTCGCACGTCTGGTGCAAGAGAACCTCGCGATTGGCGTCGAATAGACGCTCGCCCTTGTCCTTTGTCGTCGTTTGGAGGTTCTCAAATTGGTCTTGCAGTTCGTGCATCTTAGGAGAAATCACTTCTACGAATTCGGGCTTTTGCTTCATGAGCTCTTCAGCGGCGTTCTGAACAGCGAATAGGCGTTCTTTGTTAGCCGCAATTTCCGCTTCGAAGGCTTGATGGCGCGTCCATTTGGAGTGAATGGTCTTGGCAGACCGGTAGGTGTCGTCTTGAGCGGTAAGATTCTTTTCTTGCACCCATTCACCGAGTTCGTCGCAGTCTTGGAGGAATTGGTGTAGTTGCAGCTGATCCTGTAATTTTTCCATTTGTTGCAAAGCCTTCTCCCTGTTGGCGTTCCGTCTGGCCTCGATGTTCTCTGCCTTGCGTTGGATTTTGTCAGCATCGAAATGTCTCTCTTCGACCAAGCGGTTGGCGAATTGTACAACCGAGTTAATCTTGTCGTCGTTAGCTTCCATTGTGGTGAGGAAAGCTTCATGTTCTTTAATCGTGTTTTCAGCCTGCTCCAAGTTTGTTGGTGGCTCCGCCTTTGCTATCCTGTAAATAAAATTATCATACAATGAAATTTTTACTATAAAAAAACATATAACACAAACGAAACACAACTAAACAAACCTGTGCTCCTGGTGCGCGAGCAACACCTCCGCCTGACGTGCGTCACGCTGCAGCAGTTGCAGCTCAAGGCTCTGTGCGAGCAGCTGCTGTCGGTTCTCCCACATCTGCTGCAATTCAGCCCAGCCCTCGCGAAGCGCCTTTAGCCGCTCGCGCAGGAACATGTACTGCGGGTCGTCTTGCGTTGACGGCTCCTAAAATTAAATATTTCTTATCACATCACCAGCATAAATCAAGTAACTAAGGTTTTCAAATGATTTCCATCATATAACAGTAACCACTTATAGATATTTAAACGAGTTTGTCTCTAGGAAGGAGGACTGCAGTTAATTGTATCCTCAATTCCCAGATTTGTCTTCAATAATTCAACAAGAATCAACTACCCTATTATAATAAAACACTATCCTAATGGAAACGAACTTATTTTATCTTAATTGTCAACTATTTCAAACAATTGTTCTGCGATGTTTCCTTATATAGGTTGGATGTAGACTGTGTTTAGGATTTTGTTTTTGAGCGGCAGGAATTAAACAAATGATTCCTTTCCGTTCATCAGTTCTTCTAAGCCTCATACGGCAACTACAAAATATTATGAAAGAATACATAAGAGAATGAAGGAATAAAAAATGTAATAAGAACTTACAGCAGTAATCTTCTCTCCATACTCCATCATCTTGGCGTATTCATCTTTGTAGTTGTCAATTTCTTCCTTGATAGTCTGGTGCTGGGACAGAAGCTTCTCGGCTTCCGCCAGCGATGATGGTATATCTAAATTACGTAAGTAACATTGTCACAATATCATATAAAATGGACACACATCTGTGATCAAAGTCATAGGCACACCGAAATCCACTACACTATTGATAGCTCAATTTCAAAGAAATTCATAGTTGACTAAATTTATATCTAATCTGTTAAGCTGCTAGACTATGACAGATGGGGCCAAATATGGTCAAATGAAATAACTTTTTTAATCTATAGTATCTCAAAACTCTTACATGTTTCATCTTGTTACGTAACATAATTTACAATATTCGATGCTACCAATATATTGCTAAAAATATATTTTTTTTAATTTTATGGTCATTATCCCAAATAATTAAAAAAAAGTGTCATAAGCTGGTAGCAATAATGGTGTAGGGTACGATCTGCGAATCGTAAGGTCGTAGGTTCAACTCACCATTTGACTATTGACGAGAACGACCTCCTAGCACAAGCTTAGTTGGAATGGTTAACAAGAATGTTAGTTGTTAATATTTCTGAAAAAAAAATTGCTAGCTTTCTTAAAAATATATATATCATTTTATTATATAATGCAACTTACCCTCAGATGCCACGTCGGTCTGTGTCTTAGTGAGCCAGGCCTGGAAGTGGTCGACGGAGCGCAGGAAACGGTGCAAATCACCGGCCTCCTCCAACTTGGAGTCGCGTTCTTTCAGCTACGAGACACATGGAATGACAAATTAACATTGAGTTGATCGCTGTGATGATTAAACATGAGATGAGATGTTGCTCACTGTCCTTACAATCCATATTCCTTATATACATATACAAGCTTACTAAATGCCTATTCACTCAAGTTTTGAAAACACCCACATTGTAATCGGAGGGAAAGAGTCACGGGAAATTTATTCGATTTTTTTTATAACGACCTACATAGATTAGCCAAAAAAGCTGGCCTTTTCTGATACCAGATTGAGAGGTGACATAGCTCTTAGGTCGCTTAGCCTGAACCTCTATCCCTAGTAACTCGACACAAGGGTCCCCCCGGTGGGGGGAAACTATTCGAGTCCGTTGCTATACGAATAATGAAACGCGCTTCGTTCCAGTTTGAGGGATTTCCACAAAAGAAATCTACCAGTGCCTCCCGTCTCGTCCGGTGGTAGAACGGGAATGGGGGAATTAGATCAATGTAATCCCTGAGCAGACTTCAAAATTCAATCTGTAGTTCAAATATCTCACCATGTGCGTGAGCTGTTCCCAATTGTCGTTGATGAGTGCGATGCGGTCGCGTATGAGTTGCGCCTCCTCCGGGTGCGAGTGCTCGATGGCGTTGGCCTCGTCCTCCAGGGAGGCGATACGCGCCTGGATCGCGGCCAGATCCCGCTCCATGCCCGACAGCCGGCGTTGTAGTGTCATTACACCTGAAGACAACATTTAAAGATATAACGAAATTGATAGACGAACAAAAAATATAAAAAATCGGATCTTTTAACTCAATCGTTTCAGACAAAGTAACAACTGCCAACTTTTCATCAAGCTTATAAAGACTCAAAGGTTAATGGAGAATGAGCTTATCGCTATATCCAGCACACAATTAGCAATTGTAGATTTTTTGTGTCATACTAATACATTGGGAGCCGTGGTAGCTCAGTGTCCAGGCGGTTGACTCAAGTTGCATAGTACGCTAGCAACCAGAGTTCGATCCGCTTGCTGGCACGAATAAATTTGTTGTTGCAATTTTATGTGCCGATTTGTGAAAACATCGTGAGGAAACCTACATGTTTTAGAAAAAGTTTTCTAAGGCATGTGAAGTCTGCCAAGCCGCACTAGGGCCGCGTGGCGCACTATGCCCTTAAACTCTCTTTACAGAGAAGGCCTGCCCCCAATAGTGGGACGTATATTGTATATATAAAGGCTGTAACTTTAATAGATAAACATTTTAAAGAAATGTGGACACTGTGAGAATGAAGTGACCGCGACCACTCTGTCAAAAGTGACACCAACGCAGGAGAACAACATAATAAATGTTAATATTATTAGATCTTGAAATATCATTACCATTGAGATCCATTTCCAGGTTGTCGGTTTGCTGTAGGATTCGTTTCTTGTCTTCGATCCACGACACGGTCTCCCGGCATTCGATGTGGAATGTCTGTACGCCCTGTGCTGCTTTCAATTCGTCCTTCTTCGCTTCCGCCTGAATAGGAAATTGTTACATTATTATATAGACTAGACTAATTAATGAACATATTGGAAACTAAACATCTGCCGAGATACACATAGATATATTAGAATAATTTCGTTGTGAAGAAGTTTTCTATTTCTAAGTGTAAAATAACTTTTAATAGAGACAAATGTTTTTGCTTTGGACAAGGTGTGATGCTTAATGAAGGTTACCTTCTCGCGCAGAGTGCTCCAAGCGTTGTTGAGGCTGGTCTGGCGCTCCTGGATGCGCGGCGCCTGCGGGTGCTCCACGTGGATCAGCTGGCGCGCTAGCTGGTTGACTACGGCTACACGAGACGCATTCGCGTTCATCTCCTTGTCGAAGCCGTCGTATCTGCTCGAAAATAGCACATTATAGTATGAACCTTACCATTTCTTAACTTGTGACCTTGAAATGTCTGGATCGCTTGTCATTGGCATTACGGTCACACAACGTTTGTATCTACCACCTTTCTGACATGATACATTTACTTTCTGACATGATACATTTGTATCTACCACCTTTCTGACAATACATGATTTGATACCGAAAGCGTCATTAGAAACGACATAAAAATAAGGAAATCTAATATGTTACCTGTGCTTCATGATCTCGACGTCGTCGATGTCGGCGGGCGGCAGCATGGTGTCGAGCATACGGTGTTTCTCCGCTATCCACTGGTCGGCAGCGTCTGCCTCCGCGAGCAGCTTGAACAGCGATAGCGCGTCCAAAAGACGCTGCTTCCGGAGACGCGCGAGCGCAGCCAGCTCACCATGTCGTGCATCAATAGCAGCCAGACGCGAGGTCACCTCCGCACTGTTAGCGTCCTCCGGACTGAGTTCGCTCGCCTAGGGCACATCAGCTTATTAAAATATAGCATATTGATATATTTCAGTGTGACCAGCCGCGGTTCACAGAGGCTGCTTATAGATACATCGAGATGATGAATGTTTGAGTTGTCACTTGTGTTAAATGATTTTTTATGTTGTGATGTTAACTATTATTGTATTGTTATTATTTTGATTAATTATTTGTGTTGACTACAGCACCGAATTGGTTTAGCTGTAATGGTGCTGTAAGTTCTGTCTAATAAAAAAAAATAAAAATAAAAAATCAGATTTATATTTAGGTCAAATCAAGGAATCTTTTTAAACGTCACTATAAGCTCTGATCACGCCTACTGTTTCATGATTTGCGCGCTAGGTTGCTTAATGGTCTAATACGTATGTGTCCAGGTCTGATTTCATGATCTGGTCTTCTTGGAAGGCAACTTTCTCAATTTCAGGTAGTTCGACCACTCTTCGTAAATCTTAGTGTGTAAATGTGCTGTTAAGCCCCTTAAGGGGAGAATTGACTAAGAAGGAAAGTTCTTGTGACAAAGAACTATCCATACGACCAGACCACGCGTTCTCTCCCGCGTTTTGACTTATGCAAGGTGGAAATCTTTATAGTTGATACTTTGTCATCCTTTTTAATTTCATATAAGTTTTCGTTTCAGTAGTCTCAAACAATTTGAATTGTAAAGGCCAAACCTGAAGTTTGAGTTGTTCTATGACTTTGGCGTAGTTCTTCAGTTCGTCGGTGACGTCCTTATGCTTTTTCAGTAGACTCTGCACCTGTGCCTCGTCTACGCCTGTGTCCTCTGATGACACCAACCTAGAGAAATAAAATTATTTAGACTTATAAGATACATTGAGCGCAGTTGTAAGTGCTTAAATTGTATCACATGGAGGTATATTAATATAATGACATATTTATTAAGTAAATTTGTAATATTGATAAAGTGAAAGTTGTAAAAACTTTGACTTTATCAATATTACAAATTCATGTATAACTGTACAAAGCTGTACCTGAGTGTGTCAAGCATCCAGTTATCTATATCATCAGCATCCGCGAACAGCTGGTGATATCTGACGGCGGCATCCAGCCGGTTCTTCCGCAGAGACACCACATCCAGTAAATGATTCCACTGAGACAGGATATCACGAAGACGATCCTAGCGAAAAAATTGTGGTCAATGATATAAAAAATGACATCTAAAGACAAATTAAAGCTACGATAGCATAATTAAGCATTAGATTTACAAACTTATGACGGTTTAGGTTCGAATAAGTCAATAACCTATTATTACAGTGAGTTTCCGTTTTGTGGATTTCTCAATATTTTTATATACCCGTTTTCATATACCCACCCAGTGTGTGGTCACATCACGTCTCACATATGATCTGATAAGCTTGGTGTAAAGATGAAATGAATATAGCTGAGCAATAATGAAAATCATAATCGGTACCTGTATCCTGTCAGCGCCGAAGTGACCTTGCGAGACGAGCTCGTCTCCGACGGCAGCTACGCTCATAAGCTGCGCTTCGTGCGCGTTCACGTCGGCCTGCAGCGCTTTGTGCTTCGAGATCAGCAGGTACACTGAAGAGAACGTTTAACTTACCGTAAATGTATGTATTTTTTTATACTTTCTAAGCAAGTGCTTGACTACGATCCCACTTGATGTTAAGTGGAAATGCAGTCCTGGATAGTAAATGCCTATTCACTCTACTCTTGAAAATACCCACATTGTAATCTGAAGGAAAGACAGACGCGGGAAAACTATTCCAGTCCCTAGCTGTACGAACAATGAAAGATGAAGCAAAGCGCTTCTTTTGGGTTTGGGGGATGTTCACAACAAAAGGATGAAATCTCGAATCAATGATCAAACTTTGTTCAGTTTATCAGATATATAAGTAAATGTGTATCAAGTTACCTGTAGTGAGATCGTGGCCGATATCGTCAACTGATACGATCTGGTCCTTCTCCTTGATCCAGTTCTCTTCATCAGCCATGTCCCAGTAGAACTGCCACAGTTTCCGACTGTCCTCCAATCGCTTCCTGCATATCAGTTAATAAAACTCATTATAACTTTGGCAATCTTCACATATAGTGCCTTTAGACAGGGTAATAGTGTATTTTAGACAGGTTAAAAAGTACAGTGGTTCCTTAATATTGTGTTTTTAGATAAGAGGCGCTGAGAGCTTAGCTTTGAGATGACATCAAGATTTGAAATACGAGGAATCATACACTACACCTACGTCTAACAGTGTATCTGACATTCTATGTGCTTGTTTCCCTCGATTCCGAAGCATTTTTGATAAGTTGAGCTCTTTGTATATTTACAAAACATTTGTGGCGATGTAATTTCAATGAATTTCTATTGGGAAAATTGCTTTGAGATACGAGAAAGATTACGGAACCAATAAAACACGTATGTGGGTGGCACGAGGTACTGTTTAAAATGGAGACTATAGTTTCATACCTGCGCTCAACAGCAAGGTGCACCAATTCCGCATAGGCATTCTCGAGCTGCTGAATGCGTTCAACGGTGATGGCGGGGTCGCACGGGCGGTAACCACCCTCCTCTTGTTCCAAGAATCTTTGCGATTGACCAACGACAACCTGAAGGAAAAATAATCTAATTGAATTGCTATTAAATACTAAGCAATATTATCTATATATATAAAAGAGAAAGTGTGTGGGTATGTTCCATATAGGCTCCGAAACGGCTAGACCGATTTCAATGAAACTTTTAGGGAATCTTCAGAATGTCCTGGCGAGTAATCCTGTAAAGTTTGGTGACGCCGATCGTCTCTCATCTCATCACTCATCTTTTTGAACTGTCAAAGTCTGTCAGTTTTATTTCTGACATTAACTTGAGCCCAATATGATTTTGTATAAATGATAACAATGGTGTTGTATGTGTATGTTTATGGGTGTAGGTAATGATATATGTAATATAATGTACATGATATAATCTTCACCCACACGAGAAGAAAATATAAAAGAATGAATACAGAGAGAAATGAATAATTTAATATATATTGTAAGTGTTTAATTAAATATTTAATGATGTAAGTTTATTGTTTAAATAAAATAAAGCAAAATCGAACCCGGCGAAGTGGGCTGGGTACGCTAGTACTCTCTGTTAGAATAAGTGCAGTTCATACCAGACTTAGTGCACAAATGCATGATGTAAAAATATTACACCGTGTATAGTCACATAATGGGAGTACGAGATTTCTTTTTTTCATCCAGCAAGACTTTCAACTGTACCTTAACACGTTCACCGAGTACATTGATGTCAGCCTCCACAAGGGCGTGTTTCTGTAGTAAATCTTCAACACCCATCAGATGCTTGCCATAGTCATCTGTCAGTAGACGCATCTTGATCTCTTCCATGGAGTCCAAGATGTAGAGCATCTCCTATAATTGCAAAATGAAATTAAAATCTATAAATTATTAATGTTATTCTTTGAATCTGTGACCAAAGTATATTATATTAAAAATGACGAAAAGGCCATATGTTTGTGTTTATCAATCATTTAGATTTAAAAATTTAGCTTGAATTAGTTTACATCTACTCTATTCATTTATTCTAGGAATTTATGAATTAAAAGAGAGACTACACACAACACTGTCTACCACAATACTATTAATAGGTTTAAAATATGTTCCGTTCATAAGTGAGGTTTCGTCATCATTATTTCAGCTGTAGAACATCCACTGGACATAGGCTTTCCTTAACGATTTCCCAAAGGACCAGTTGTACTCGGCTTGCATCCAGTAGCGTCCTGTGGCCTTTATGAGTTCGTCAGATGTCCTACAATGCGCTTGCCGGTACGTGGTGTCCAATCGAGAACTTTTCTTACTTATTTGAAACACTTCAACTTCATTTACTTATATGAAACTTATTGCTGATTAACGAAAAGGAGCGGTATAGTCTGTACGGATGATTTAGAGATATGAATGTGGCAGTAGTGCGACAAGTGGCTCGAAAGTATTACACGATTTCTTACTTTACCCAACAGTAGTTGTAATGAACCATTCAAAAGTAAACGGTTAGTATTATACCTGGAAGTTCTGTTGCAGCTGTAGGGAGAGCTCGAGGCGGGCGCGGCGTGCCCGCAGCAGCTCCAGCAGGTAGGCCCACAGCCGCAGCACGTTGTCTCTGCGCGCGCACACGCGTTCCATGTCGTGATATCTGCGTAAACATCGAAACGTTTGTTTCAATATGAAAACGTAATTTTAAAGCACTGTATTGTTGGCATGAGCCATTACTGTTAGGTAATGACTCCTCTTGCTTGTCTTCTGGCTTCTTTGAAGGTCTCTTCTTGAATGTCCCCAAATCGTATAGGTTCGGAAACACAGCTGGTGACACATGATCACCACACCACATGTTAACAGAGCGTGGAAGAAAATCACGCGAGAAACGTACGGTCATGGAACGCCAACCATCAAGGTGGTGTCCACGGTATGTGTTTTTACTTTAATTTCCGTAACATATAGACGTAAGAACAGATTATAAGAATATTATATAGAGAAACCTTTCAGCCTGCAGCTCGGAGCAGACGGCGACGACGGCCTGCACGCGCTCCTCGTACGCGAAGATGTCGGTTTCGATGGCCTCGTGCTTCTTGGCGGCCGCCTCCACCGCCGCCAGGTCGAACCCAAAGTTGTCCTGGCTCACCAGCCGCTGGTTCTCCGACAGCCATGTCTCCCGCATCTGTGCTTTGCGGTTGAATCTGTGCGGACGAAAATGCACTTAAATTATATAAAATAATTGAGTATTATTTATGCTGCTATAAATAATAAATGGACGATTGTGAATCTTATCTTCATAATATTCTTAATTTTAAAAAGATTTATTTAAGTAACACAGAACAAATCATAACGCAGAATACGAAATCCTTTTACTTTACTTTACAATTAATACATATTTATAAAAAGGCATGAAGAGTTTTATATATATATATATATAGTTTATTGGAAAGTTTTTTTCAATCATGAATTAAAAATTTAAAAGTCATGAACTGCACTATTTAGAACATAGAAAGAGCGCCGTTAAGAATGTGTACTCTTGTTCTTATTCCTGTCAGGTCATTTTCTACTACATAGCACTTTCCCGACCAGGATCATCTGCCGCATTTTGCCTGATTTTCGGCATCATCTTTGGTAAGATTATTCCCTGACAAACACTATTGTTAGGTCAATGTATGAATTAACCTGGCAGCCAGCTGTTCCAGTTTCTCTTGGCGGATGAGCTCCTCGCGCAGGGCCAGTTCGCGCTCGTGCTCCGCCTTCTCGAGGCGCTCCCAGGCACGATTGATGTCGTGGATCATGCGGCCCTCGCGCGGCGTGTACGGCTTCTGGTTGGCAGCACGCATACGGGACTGGAGCGTGAACAGTAACACTTCCAGGTTGCCTTTTCTACGAACCTATAAGCCAGTTATGATTGATTATTATAATATGCGAACAGTTATGATTATTTTTAGTCATTCGTGTTATTTTGTTTTGGAAAAAAACTTGCTTAAGCACATTTGACTTAGGAGTAAACTGGTGTCCAGTGCGTTCCTCTGGAGATCCCGGAGCCCCTCTCCATGCACCGAGGAAGGGCCACCAATTTTAGTGGATAAGGACCCGTCATAACCTCTCCTTCCGCACAGAAGTCGGGGTAACTTCTTGAAGATTTCCGACGAAAAGAATTATTTCCTATATCTACGACAGTGCAGGCCTACCGCATCACACTATAGGAGCAAGAAAGGGCAGTACGCGCACAGATTATCTTTCTCTCTATAACAATCGTGTATATATAATATTTTAATTAATTAATAATTAATAATTTTAATTAATTAATAATTAATTAACATATAAACATGTATGTAAACATGCATATAGATGGAGCAATAGAAGTTTTACTTCAGACAGAGATTTCTATCTTCCACTCGAATGTTTATAATTATCGTTATATACTTGTATATATAGATATTATTTCTTTTAGTTTATTGATGTATATCTTACTTGGGCGGTTTCTCTACGGTGCGGTAGTTTGCGAACTGTATGAGCTGTTGTCGTACTCCCTCCAGAGAGTTGGCGAAAGTTCTGTCGCCGAGCGCCTCGATTGTTTTCTCGATCCATTGTAGAAGATCACTACAGAAATAAAACAGCGTTTAGAATGGTGGTATTATTTTCATTACATAAAATAGACATTACATTTCATAATACACAAGCAACTCGAGCCTCAAGTCCCAACACCAATGAAAATCTAAGTTCTGTTGAAATGTGAATCATGTTACGTATAATTCTGTCTGATTGACGCCACCTCATTAGTATGATGTCTTCTAATACATGGACATACATATAGGGACAGTTCTTTGTCTTGTTATGTCAATATTTTAATTCAAAATATTAGAGCGATAGCCTAGTGGAATCAACTGTCGCCAGCGGTGTTTCCGAACGTTTACGATTTAGGGACCTTCAAGAAACGAGCCTATTCCTATCTAAAAGGTCGGCAACGCACCTACAGCTCCTCTGGTGCTGTGGATGTTCATGGGCGACGGTGATCACTTAAGATCAGGTGAGCCGTATGTTCGTTTGCCACTTTTCATATAAAAAAAAATAAAATAAGCGATTCGACTTACATCACTTACTACCGACGGCTTGTACTAATGAATTGCCGAAAAAATTCACTTGCAAGAATTTGTGACCGTTTTTTATAGATGGGCTCCTTACCTGTCACATATGGGACACATATACAGCTTGGTGAAAGCCAAAGCCGTCTCTGTCTACCGTTCAAGGGTTAAGAGGATGTGAAAGCATTTTATCCATGTACAGTAATCCCGGGTATTCCCTCATATAACGCGGGGATTTCCCACGTTATACGAGAATAATCATACAGCGCGTTTTCTTATAACGCGGAACGAGTCTACCTTGTTACAGAGGATAACTATATATATTTTAAATTAATTGACAGGAGATTGTGGTCACTTACCTGGTCAGTGATTCATACTCCATCATCATCTTCTCATTCTCCATGGCGATGCCGACCACTTTGCCGATACGCTTGCCCTGCACCGTCTCCTGCTTCAGCTTGCTGAAGTAGTGGTAGTAGGTCACCACATACGTGATAATGGACTTCTCGTCCGGATGGTCGACGGCGATATCTATGAACACAAGGCAAATATGTTTGTACATTCACTCTTAACTATAGTTACAAGGGGGTAAGTAGATATATTTTATTATATTACTAATAATAATATAATATAGCCTTTATTGCTGACAATACAGGCAATATGTAATAACTGGACAAGTTAAGGTATTGTGTGTGTGTGTGTGGCCTCTGTTTTTTTTATCGGGTGCATTTCGGCGAGTGTGCGGAGGTTTTGCATGACCTAACCCTCCCGCCCTTTCCATCACCGAACAACTAGGCGTGGCGAACAGTTCCACCCTTACGTCGCAGACATCTCATCAATACGCACGAAGCAGTTCAGTGCTAAGGAATGGAACTCTCTGCCGCGATCAGTAATTCCATACGGGTACAACTAGACACCTTTAAGTCCAATGTGAACAGACACCTTATAGGCTCACTTGCTCCATCCTAGGATTCATCTTTGCCTTCCATCAAGCGAGATAGAAGTCAAACGTGAGCCTATTTTGTATAGAATTAATTGTAAACCTGTCGTGTAGGTTTTCTAGTATTGAATATGTCAAGTGATGCTGCAATTTTCTTGGTATTGGCATACATTTTTGGTGTCCATTTGCACCGTGATAGGGTTAAGAGTGTGTAGGGGGAAAATAACACACCTTCAGCATCTAACAACTTAGTTAGGCCGAGCTTCTCTTCGGCGACGTTGAAGGCGTTGTTCAGGTTGTGTATTGGGTTGCTTCTGTGCAGCTTCTCGAACTGTATGAGGTCGGGGCGGTGCTTGTGTATGATCGCGTTGAATGCAAGCCCGTCGCGCCACGACGTGGTAAAGTTGCGCACATTCACGTTGTTGTAGCCGGCCGTCTTCATCTGACACCAGAGGAGCAGCGCGTCCTTCGCCGATTTCGTCTCCTTGTTGTCAGTCTCCTCGATTGTTATGTCTTGGATCTGTTGGTTTTCGATACAGTTTTACGTGAAAGCAACAGAGAGCATAAATATTATTCAACTACAGTGTAATTCCTGTAACACGGGCCGTGGTACTTCAGTTCCATACGCTTTGGCTAATACCAATGAATTTGTTTATGTATGTATAGCAACAAGCTCATCGCCTATTCGCGGTAAGGTCAATAAAAAGCGGGTATCGATTGCTATCTCTCTATTTTGGTTAAAAAAGTGAAAGTCTATTTTATTATAATACCAATTCGATTGTCAAGCAAAACACTATTATATCACGATCTGCAATTTCAAATCACGATTTGAACTGAAAATGAAATCATTTCTCTATGATATTTGTGTGTGTATAAGTTCATTTCCTAAAAGTATATTAATCTGTCTTAAAATCTATGCATTACGATCTTCAATCTTTACATTTCCGTATTGGAAAATGTTTATTATTAAAAATTAATGATTTAGTTGAAACGCTAACTGACCTGGAAGCGAAGGATGATGGTCCAGATGAGACCCAGATTGAGGCGCGGGTTGCCGTCCACGATGTCGTGGGAGCCCATATTCTCGAGGTGCACGCGCTGGTCCCGCAGGAATTGCAGCGCTTTGTCAACATTCTCCAGGCAATGGATTCGCATTTTGCCTTTAGTAGGTCGCGGCTGCAAAGTAATTAGAAATAAATCTATATGTATTCGTGGAAATGTTCACGGCAGTTACTGGGAGTGGTGGCCTCTTACTCCTTCCTAGGAGTTACGAGGATACCTTGATTTTGTTTAGCCCCGCCCTTGAATACCAACAACACAAGGTTGTTTTTTTTTGACGAACTACACAGATTGGGATTGCTTCATTGGATTGAGAGATGACATAGGTCTTAGGTCGCTTTACCTGAACCTCGTATCGCTAGTAACTCGACACAAGGGTCCCCCGGTGAGGGCTAACCTCGGCTTGGACGGTTACTATGTTACGCGTAAGCAGTCCGATTCGAAGAAACTCCAGCAACGCTCCTAATATCTAAGGGATGGGGCCTAACCATGAAATAACGGTAACGCGCGAGGATTATTCGCAACCTCCGACGGTCGCGAATGGAAGCTTTGTGAATTTGTAAAGATCTAGCCTGTGCAATTGTAATCGCGTCGTCGGGATTGACAACACAAGAGTTCATTTGGACAAGTACTGACAGGTTTTCGTTATGATCCTTAAATTGTATCAGTTTAAATCCAAATAACGATTATAGTTAGGAATTAAACAAAAAATATAGTGTTATAATGCCAACCTTAATTATGGTGGACACAGAATTAAAAGTTCTGTCGCGACGAATGAATGAAATACGTGTTCATCATTGATATATTTTCATACAAATAAGTAATAATTATAAATAAGCAATTAGTAATAATAAGAGGACAGCGATTGCTGTCTTTGTCTACCCCGTAAAATAAGACTAATTTTTTTTTCTTTTTTTAAAAAGAAAGCTAAAATTATTTCTTATTTTTTTTTGAGAAATATTACTAACAATCTTGTTAACCATTCCAACTAAGCTTAAGCTTGTGCTAGGACATGGTTCACGGCAATAGTCGAATGGTGGATTCGAACCCACGACCTTACGATTAACCACCCCTAAACCCCTAAACCATTAGGCTATTGACGCTTCGAAAAAATGGCCATGAGAACTTATTTTGTAATCTTAAAAGTATTCTTTGTAATTCTTTATGACCGTTATTAGCTTTGAATCTTCGCAGATTTCGAGTCTTAAATCAGATTACATTCATGGGTCCTAGATAACAGTAATATTAAAAAACTTATTTTTTTCCAATAATATTACTGACTCTCTTGTTAAGCATTACAACTGCCACTACACCTATTTTACATTATGAATACAAAAATGATGCTGAGCGTGGAATCATCTATGCAATAGTTCATCGTAACTATGACGCTGGCCTTCAATGGTCATGAAAACACAAACAAAATAAATAAAACAAATAAAACCTGGCTAGCACTAATCAAACAAAAGGGCAAGAGCAGAAGAACGTTAATTACTACAGATAAGAGTACGGCTTTAAGTCTTAGATAAGAGGATAAAGTCAAGGCTAAGATAAACCTGTAAGTAGCCCACGACTGGACAAAAGTGTCTACTAAATTAAACTAAACTTTACCTGGATTACTCGCCTGGTCAATCTGAAGATTCTCTAAAAGTTTCATTGAAATCGGTCCAGCCGTTTCGGAGCCTATATGGAACATACCCACACACTTTCTCTTTTATATATATAGATTTCGAATAAAAAAAGAATTATCTAAATCGGTTCATCTAATTGAAAGTTATGTATTAACAAACATAAAAAAGTCATACAAACGAATTGAGAGACTCCTCCTATTTTGAAGTCGGTTGATAAAAATATATGTACAAAGAAACTCACCAGCCTCTCCCCGGAGAGGACCTCCAGCAGCCTGATGAGCATCTTCCCGTCGCGCATGTCCACGTAGAGGTCGCCGATGCGGCACCCCACGCGCACCAGGTGTGAGTTCACCCATTTCTGGAAAGTCTTCTTTTGCACGTTCTCTCGTTCGTCTGGTGAGGAATGAGGAACATATGAAACAAGGGGTTTAAGTGGTCCTTATTAATTTTATATAAAATAAAAAGATTTATTTAAATACGTAGATAACACAGGTAAAGACAAGATTTACTTAATGTGATAACTTTATTATAAAGATAAGATTATTTTAAAATTTATTTAGACAAAAAATACTTGTCATGTGAGAAAACACGGTTAAATACAAACCATACCACAACTAACAATGAGGAAGATTGGTCCCTATAACATTTAAAAATTTAGGTTGTTCAAAATATGGTTAGACATTAATGAATAAATTTCAGTCATATATACTAAGTTTTGAATACTAAAAGTGTTAACAAGTCTGAAATACTTAAACTTTGTAGACAGATAAAAAAATACAATACCCCATGTATCGAAAATAAGACACATAAATCAATTTAACGCATTCGCAACGAGTCCCGAAATTGTAAAGAAGAAGGGAATGATAACATAATAACCGCCAGTGAGGCCGCCCTCGCCACGGCGACCAGATCGGCGGCTTGGTCCAGAGCCGCGCAGCTTCCTCTCCGTCCGGTCTCACCCGCTTCATCATCGCGACTCCACCTAGCCTGCCCGGTGTTGGATTCGAAAACCGATACCGAGTAATTCGAGACGCGTATCATATTCCTGAACGCTATCGAGCGGAAAGAATATCATGCAGAAGTCTATCGAGCCCTTCACTTTAAAGCTACGCAAAAAATATCCATTACCTTACAAAAAATTCGACAAAATCACATAAATATTCCATATAACTTGTAGCTTCAACCATACATAAGGAAAACTGGTATACTGACACTAAAGCACATGGTTTTTCCTGATCAGAACACACTGAAACAATGCACAAACACAAAAACGTGATGGCACAAACCTCTCAGCTCCGACACCACTTTGTCATAGTAAACTTCTAGGCCCGGCACTTCGATATCAACACCCTTTTTTATAAGGTCGTAACACTCCGTCGATGTCATATCACCAGCTCTGCGAGACTGACGCTCGGCTACGAGGCGAAAGAACGGGAAGAATTAGAGCGACTAAATTCAACGAGGATATTCGATACGTACGCTCCAGATGTCAACAACTTTAGGACCGGTCCGATCGAACCGTAATCCTATTATGGTAATAATATTAATCAATCTTGTGTAATTGTAAAATTATAATTTAGTAAAACGTCACAATATATGTCAAAATTGTTCACGAACATATCGACGACGTTTAACACGAAGATGTGTAAGACTACACACACGGGAGAATACTCGTACTATCTGATAAGTACACAGATAAAAATCCGGCGTCCGATAAATAGATAAACGACCAGAACTACGCCTAGTGTAATAAACTTTGAAACGACCATAACTACGCCTAGTTTGACAAGGTTTGCCATCTCTGCCTTTTGATGGGAAAACGGAAACTATGGTCGCGAATACAGATAAGCAATGAGACTCAATACAGAAATAAGCAATAAAGTAAATATAATCAGTTAAAACATTATGTTGTATAGGTCATGTTCCTCATATATTACGCACTCAAGTTTACTAATGAAATTGTTTAATGTATTTACTGTATAGAGGTTGACAAGAAAGAAAAATGTAAGAACACATTAGATTTTTATTCCAAGACTAGATTAGATAGTGAAGTGTCCAATTACACACTAGAACGTGTTATAACGCTAGATAGGTCACAGCCCAACAGTGGAATATAATAGGCTCCCACTATATATACACTTTATACAATCCGCTTTCGAAAATCTCTACTAGAGACAGTCGTTATGCACATTATCATGACTCTGACACAATTGACAGAGGAGTCGATTACAGCCAATAAAGAAAAAAAAAATTCACTACAAAATTAAACAACTTATTAAAGGAGATAGAAACGATTCCATACATGGGCCCAGATGTAAAGATGAAAATGGTATGAATTAATTCAGGTTTAACAGTCTCTCACTGAAAATTCTGTGAGTTTTTTAAATACACAACTTAAACAGTTGTTTAATAAGTTATTTAGTCGTAATGTTAATTATATTTACTGGAGAACGATTGAATTATCTTAAATGTGATTAACAATATTCAATCCAAGCCGACCGTAAAATCCAAAACAACAATTCCAAGTCAAAAGTGTAGGCGATCTTCGGTATCCAATGTGGAAGATTGTCAAAAAGGAAAAAATGGCGTCATATGTAAATTGATTTTAATCCAATCGGAAATCGATAATCATCAAATCATTTTCGTTATACAGATATTATTTTTTTTTTAATAAAAGTGTGTAAATACACGATATTGTATACAAGTATATATAATCCATTTAAATACTTTGAGTTATTTACCTAGTAGAGTCGATGATCCGATCGAGATGTCCTTAATCGATTTATTAAATCGATAATGTCACGAAAATTATTGTTCTCAATTTTCTCCGTTTCCAAATTGAGAATTGAGCTGATTTTTTATATTTTAAAATAAAAAAATATGACTGATTTTTTTAAACCGCATCACAAATTATTACATTTGGGCCCACTGTTTTTCATCTCTTTCGAAATAAACCAAAATAAAAATCAGGCACTGAAAACGCAACCACCTCAGCTACGTGCTACAACAAAATTACAGCGATGATTTTTTTGTACTTAAAAACCGAATTCATCTCATATCATATGAACGATATCTGTGTATGTAAATGTATATAATTTATTTATATAAGTTTCTTGTAACGCTATTTAAAGCGGTACTATGCCCTCTTAACCACCAAAGGTTAGCTGGAAGAAAATCGCTTTTGTACATGTATTTTGATGCAATAAACAATTTAACAATCTATATCTCTATAACTAACACCCAACAGATGGCGCTCTATTTTAATAACCTATATACGATATAGCCGAAGTATTTTTAAATTATATGTCCTTTCATGCTCAATGTTGAGCGCCGCTGTAAACGAATTTTTATTGTTGTTAGATCGCAACCACAGACCTGTGTCCGTGAATTGTTCACTTTGCATTTATCAAAAGAGTGCCACTTCAACAGTTACTATTTTCCTTTTTTTTATATATAATGCCTGAATTTGGCGATGATTCCTATACGTTGCAAGCTGACATTAATGGCTTAGTTGTTCAGTTAGCTTTTCTTTAGCCCTTTCGAGTACAGATTAAAAGTTTTAAATAACCTTATTTAATCCTGATTTCAAGGGTATTGGACAAACCTAATATCTTTCTTACCTAAAAAGGAAATCACAGTGCAGCTCTCGTATGGAAGGTCCAAAACCAACCAACCGAAACCAAAATTAATATGTGATAGTGATGGTATTTTCAGTGGTTCTCCGTTCAAGCAGAACCATTCATGCTACACCTTGTTTCTGGAAGATTCAATTAGTGCCGGACCAATTTAGCCCTTTAGTCCCTCACGATGGCGGGTAAGCACAAGGACTCATCCAAAAAGGGCTTTTTAACCATGCCTTCGGGCGGTTGTAAAATTTCCGCTGGCTACTTGCCTATATGATAAGGTGAGTAGGATTTATGTGGTCATCACCTGCGAGCGCCTTAATGCGCGATCGTTCGTAGAGCCTCGATGAGGAGTTGCCGCCGTCGTACTCGAACTCGTCGATGATCTCCTGGCCGTGGCCGATGGACGGGTCCCAGCGGGACACCGAGATGTCGGTCGTCATGGCGGCCTATTGCCACCTCACCGCGCCACACTCAACGCTCTGAGGACAAACAGAGTTCCACATTACAAACTATTTTTTCACACTTTATTACACTTACATACTAACACTATCATCATCAGCCCGTATCAATCCACTACTGGAAGTAGACCTTCCTCAATGCCTTGCATCAGATACGATCCTCGCTCGCATCCAGCCACTTCCAGCTATCCTTATAAGGCCCTCTGGATTGAGGGCGTCCTACACTTCTCCGATCCATGACGCAACGTATGCGCGTACTAATACTATATATATAAACCAGTTGCACCCCGCGGTGTTACCCGCGATTAAAATTTTCTACAATAAAGCCTAAAGTTACACTTTTATCAAATATAACATCAGCTATCTGCCAGTGAAATCTCGTCAAAATCGATTCAGCCGTCACAGAGATTAAACGGTACAAACAGACAGAAAGACAAAAAAGTTATTTTGGTATATGTACCACATACATTCAATCTAATTTTATTTATTTGTATTGATAATAATACAAGTTCATGCTCCAGAAATGAAAACAATCAACTATACGCATTTTTTCTTAATCTTACTTAAGCCATAGAAAGTATACAAAGGAACGTGAAGTTTTAAACCAAACGATTTAGGGGACATTCTGCAAAACGTAAGGTCTTAGATTCCACACACTCATCATCGACATCTGTCTATCTTCTATTCCACACCCATCTACTATTGATGTCAACCATCTCCTAACACGAGCTTAAGCAGAGTTGGAATCAATATCAAGTGTGTAATATTTGTGAAGAAAAACAAGCTAGAAAAGAAAAGGTATCACAATCCAGACGATATTACTACACGAAGCACAACACCCTTATGCACGTAAATATGATTAGATAAGCATCTTACACTGGTCAAATTTCCTTCACACATCTACAAGCACTGGTATATATGGTAAATTGACCCAAAATAACTCATTCACCTTGAAGTCGGCGTTGAATAATAAACAAATGGACCGGTTAACAAAATATTACACAAACGGCTCGTTGTTAACACGGCGCACGCTGCGTGCAACGACTCACGGCGAACGAAAATGTACATGCACTTCAGATAATTTCGTTACTTAACATGACGTCATTTACGATAAGATTAGATATGTTTCTACATTTTGTTAAATATCACCGATATCTGAACCGATTACCTTTTTTAATTTTAATTTCTCCCTTACAACACGTTTGTTGCGGCATTATTATTGATAACCTTTGCCTTCTGAGAAATATAAGTGACACAACCGACATCAATTCAAAAACTCACAGCTAAGTGTACAGGCCTTCTCTCTAACAGGTCGATGTTTGACAGACTTCACATGTCTAACAAAATTCTCTTTTGTTTTGCAGACATGCAGATTTCCTGAGAAAGATTCGGATTGTTAGCATATGCCACTTACAGTGATAAACCGAACTGAACACTGAACGATCACTTCTCTTCTGTGACATAAAAGTCACGTATGTGACACCGATTTGAAGACTCACAATTAACTAATTGTAGGACGCGCTATAACAATATTATCTGTTGTACTGCTCTTATCATGAGTGGGACCAATTAAGTCGCCCATACCTATTGATAGTTCCTGGTATGAAATGCGTTAAAGAAACGTCTAACAAATTCAATCTATATATATAAAATAGCAAGTGTGTGGGTATGTTCCATATAGGCTCCGAAACGGCTGGACGATTTCAATGAAACTTATATGGAATCTTCAAATTGATTTGGCGAGTAATTCTGTATAGTTTGGTGAGGATCGGAGCACTCTTCTTTTTGAACTGTCAAACAAGCCATACGTCGTACTTTTATTTCTGTCATTAACTTGAGTCTGTTATATTTTTGTAAAAATGATAAGAATGATATTTTATTAACTAATATGTACATAGGTGTAATAACCTTCACCCGCTCGAGAAGAGAATAGTAGAGAATGAATACGGATAGTAACCGTCCAAGCCGAGGTTACCCTCACCGAGGGGACCCTTGTGTCGAGTTACTAGCAATAGAGGTTCAGGCTAAGCGACCTAAGAGCTATGCCACCTCTCAATCCGGTGAAGCAGTCAAGGCCAGCTTCTCTGGCCAATCTGTGTAGTCCGTCATAAAAAAATGAATACGGAGAGAAATAATTAGTTTAATATATTGTGAGAGTTAAATTAAATATTTAATGATGATGTAAGTTTATTGTTTAAATAAAATAAAGCAAAATCTTGGCCAACGAAGCGGGCTGGGTACGCTAGTCTGACATAGATGTATAAACTGACCGGCTACGCGGCTCTTATGTAGATAAACATTGATGGAATGAGGACGCGTGTTACGGTGAGGGACCCTAGAAGGAACGAAGATTCGTGCAAATTTAAGGGCGATTTCTTTTTTTTATACTAAATAGGCTCACGTTTGGCTTCTATCTTGCTCGATGGCAGGCGAAGATGAAGCCTAGGATGGAGCACGTGAGCCTATAAGGTGTCTGTTCACATTGGTTAAAGGTGTCCAGATTGTACCCGTGAGGAAATTATATTTATTATCATACTTATATAAATTCATGGCATCCACACAAATACGAAGTATAATAAGACTTAAATTACGATTTTAAAATAACTTCATTAATATAACGAAAAAGAAAATTAAGCGGTGACGTGGGAAATATGCAGGCGAAACGTGATGATAGCAACAATGTTTTTTATGGCAAGAACTTTTAAGTGATCATCGCCGTCCATGAAGATCCAACACCAGAGGAGTTGGCATCAGAAGTATGAATATCTTACAGCACTGGGATCATAGTCAAGCCATTGCTTTGACAGTATTAAAAAAAATCCAATCAGTGTTCCTATATATATATATATAATATATATACAATTTTATAATATGGGAAATTTTACAATAAATTAACGCTATATAAACCGCAGGGATCTGTCACTAGCGCAAAAGTGTCCGTCTTGCGTACTTAAATAATATTTTAACATGTGCCTAAGTTTCTTTGAGTTATGCAGTTTATTATATCTGGGGTTAGTTCGTTAATTAACCTAGGCACGATGTATCTTGCCGTACGCTCGCCTTTTGTTTTTTGCACCTATAGTATAAAGCTGGTTTGGCGATATCGACCGTGTACATATAGGAGGTTCCATTTTGGTTAAAATCTATATCTGGAAGAAGAATAAGTTGGTAAAGACATTGGTCAATGCGTCTTTGTCAAAGTTGTTATATTGAATAAAACTAATTTTACGGATTCCCCCCTGATTAGGTAAAAAGTTGATTTACTACTTTTACTTTATCTCTATATTTTGAATGCTATATTTGACGTTCCAATGTCCATGGATCCTTACTTTTTTTACACACTTTTTACACACACACATTTTATATACCGACATGCACATACACAAAAATATTAGATACATATTATATAACAAATTCTATAAACATTTTCTTACTTCGTTTTCGTCCTTCGGTACACATCTCCCTGCTAGACTAATACACAGCCTGTATTAGGGAGATGTTGTACCTAACTCCGAGTTTATTATGAACTAAAGTTTGTTATATAACTTATGTGATAGTCGTTTGTTTTTGCAAAGAATAGTGTGCGTGGGTGCATGTGAGAGTGTATGTGCGAGTGAGTACATGAGCGTCAGGATAATTTATTTTATACTATGAAGAAACTTTTCAATCTCTTCGTTGGTGGAAATTATGGAGAAACGAGTAAACTAACTTTTTACACTTATATTAAGATAAACTATGAAAAGGCACATAAAAGCTAACTTTATAAAGGTATGGCCCCAGGTAGTAGTTAAATCTTTTGGCGGTCCACATTACTGCTGGAATACAGCAAATTTTATCTTTAGGACGTTTATCCAAATGAACATATGGAATCTGACGATGCTGTAAAACTGTATTTAGAATAAATTATAATCACAAGTTCAAGACATTGCAATCCTTGTATAGTTATCTAGTAGAATAAAGAATTGGCCTAAAAGTAATAGTTAAAAAATGGCTCTATGTGCCTATGTGTCCTACCAGCCAGGTTACTACACTTAGTTGCTTAGATTAATTGATATAAAAACAAACAAATATTAAATTTCATTAAAATCATATTAAATGGTAGTTAATATACCGTCGTTATTTTAAAAATCGATGTTATTTTTAATTTTTCATTTGAAAAATATAAATATTAATTACTTTAATCGAAATAGATATAGTACTCGATAACTTTTCGAGAAGTAAGAAAGCCTCCGCCATTCCGCGTTGCTAATTTGGAGCGGCAATGAATTCAATTAGACTAGATGCAATAATTACAGAGCCCTTCTAAACAACATAAACAGTCCTCAAACGTATTAGCGTCGCCACGTGCAAATAATACACTTGGTGGTAAGAATTGTAATGCGATGCTTCGACTGACTAACAATAAATAGTCAAAATTTGTAAAACAATCTGTTTGATTGGAAATAAAAAAAAAACAATTCAACTGCTTCCTTTCTTTTACCCCTGGTTTAAACTTCTTCCAACATTGTTTACTAAAACATCAAGTGCATTTAAAAGAAAAATCCATCTCAAAACATTCAAAAAGAACTTGATCGTCGATGTTTCATCAGCTCCGTTGTATTCTGTAAACTGGACGAAACTGGCATTGAGAAACTCCAGCCCATAGTGTTTGAAATCTGCTAGTTCATTTGTGCCACTATGTGATTTTATCACGGCGTACCATTGACTCTCCAAAATTGTTCTAATTGTTATAAATCTATCAAATATGTCAAATATAAAAATTAAATTAAACATGGTTGATCATTTTCATATTAATAATTACTGTTTTTGCCGCAATGAATTGTTGTTTGTCGATTGTCTTTCAAATTCAACGACAAAAGCAAACTTGGAAGCCCTGGTAATAGCCAAATGATATAGTTTATGTAGTCCAAGTTACTTACGCAACAGAATACTAAGGAAACGTCATTTGTATCAAATAGAAATTGAGAACAGACTACAGGAAAGTCAATCCACTGATTGAGCTATATGTCGTAACGCTACGTAAGTAAATAGACATCAATGGGCGAAGCAATTTACTGTCGCCGGCCGGCAACGCGGAGACCTTGCTCATTTTATTTACCGACTAGAAGGTCGTCCAATGACTATAAAGCGCATATATATATGCAGTCTATGTTATAGTAGTTCTATATACATGCTAATATGCATTCACATGACAACAGCTTCAGAGTAACCGTCAAGTAGAAGTTCCACCTGCGTCGAGTTAATCCCAAAAGAGGTTCAAAAATTCAGTGAAACTGCAGAGGCTTCTTGACTTTTCTTGATAAGCGTAATTCATTGCTAAAAAATTACAACGGTCTACAATGTCTATTGTTTGTCTTGGAATTTTTAATGATAAAAGAAGTTTGTCCTTAGTTAGACTATTTAAGGATACATTTGTAATGTGTTTTATTAGATGTTTTACATTGTGTCTTGTATCTTATTTTTTTTTGTTCACGCGGGGGAATCTTTTTATAGACCATCCTCCGGTACCCTGACTGGCCCGGAGGGATGTGTGGGACTCGGCCTGGGCAGCCCCTACTCACTAAACCTTCCATGCCATCAGGCGTTTTGAGCGGGGTGCCCCGGATCTGTCAGCGACAGGACACCCCAACGACCGGCCAGTCCCGGCAATGACCGGACTTCATCCTCAAAGGGGACTTCTCCGGCACTCAGAGAAGTCCCGACGACGCCGAAGCATGCTGGGCCCAAGTACCCATCCTGGCCCCGCTTCGGATTACGGGGGCGGCACCTCGAGGGTGTGCTGCTGGGCAGAGTCCACCGCAGCACCACAATCATGGCACCGCTCATCGGCCTCCCGATGGGCCGTCCGACACAGGTAGTCCCCGAAGCACCCATGCCCCGTGAACACCTGCGTCAGACGGAAGGTGAGAGGTTTGCACTTTCTGCGCATCCAACGCTCTAGGACCGGGCGCAGAGCACTCGTCGTACGGATACCGTACGAGTGATGCGGCAGGTCCTCCTTCCACTTATATTTCTGTTAGTCTCAAATAACCTTTACTATTAAATAGGAAGACTTTTTATAACATAATATACACCGTTATTCGGATTTTAGTTACGTATTATTGATTAATCATCTCGATTTATTTAGTTTGAAAACTAAAAACTTTCTATTACAAATTCTTTGGCGTGTAATTCTATGGTTTATACAATATTAAAACTGTCTACTACCATTGCGAGAGACCCACTGAATGTTTTAATCTGTAAATCAATGCAGTGGTCGATAGCTCACAGCGGCGTAACGAATGGAACACAGCACATGCGTACTGAGACGACCTACATACGCTATCAAGTCTAACGACGATCGCCGCGTACGTACGCGTATGTTACGGGCAACGTCCATTTTATACACGTTACTGGATCTTAGATCATAAACAAGAAGCCTAACGCAACCAAAAATATTACATTATCAATAGAAATAAATAAAATTGGAGTGTCTATCCGTAATAATAACATAACCGCTTTTGACTACATGCACGCGGATGTAACTTTGTCTGCCTTTTTGTCCCGGATAACCTCTGTAACTGCTGGACCGATTTTGACGGCCAGATAACTGATGTCATATAACAAATAAGGAATAACTTAGGCTTCTACTTTTGAAATATTCTAAAATGATCTATACAAAAAAAAATCCATATAAGGTGTACAGAAAAGGACGTACTTTCTAATTGCGGGTAATAATCCGGGACGCAGCTAGTCGTATATATTGCAAGGGTATGTAATGGAGGAACTCTCCAATAGAGCTCCTCTGCAATTGAAGGAATTTGAAAGTTTAATTTGAAAATTTTAACTGTTAAGAAAGAACACGCAAACGCTATAAATATACCATGACTATTTGAACCCAAAGATTTTTATCCAGTGGCTAAGCGTCCGACTTAAGATCTCACGCTCGATAGTTTAAAACCCAACTGGAATATCCCCTTGGAGAGGCCATGTAGACGTTATTTAAAGAAACAAAATAAAAAAGTTCTCATAAGGCTTAAACAATAGATTCGCACATATTAACCTTTTTTTCTATACAAGATTAATAACAATGCGCAGTTATCGCGTGTGAAATCAGATCTCATTAAAATCCAGGTATGAGACACCTTTCCTGCCATTATAACCTTAAATGAGCAATTCTTGCGATATGCATACAAATATACAACATATTAAGTGAACCAACAACCAAGAAGCCAACATATCTCGTATACGATTCTAATGATTTAAATTATTTATAAAACCACCTTTTCACACATTTTTACAGCGCCTTTTCTTTAATCTATAAGGCAATTACATTGTGGCTATTAGATATAAGCCTACTATTACCTTGAAACTTTGTAAGATGTTTTTTTAAAGAAAGCTAGCAATATTTCTTTTTTTCTTTCCCTGAAATATTACTAACAATCTTGTTAACCATTCTAACTAAGTTTAAGCTTGTGCTAGGACATGGCTCACGGCAATAGTCGAATGGTGGATTCGAACCCACGACCTTACGATTCGCAGGCCGTACCCTAAACCATTAACATTGTAACATTAAACAATTGCTATTGGATGTAATAAAACATCGTAGCAAATATCTCTTAGTTATAACCTGATTTCAATCACTATCTTAGTTAAATACGGTTGGGTAAAATATATTAACACTACATGAAATCTGATTTGAATTTTAGCTAGCAGCACATGACACCCAGCGATTGCAATACATAACTACTTCCAATGATATCTTAGTGATTTACCTGAACCTTATTGTATCTTTAATTCATAATTAATAATTTAGTTGATCGTCACATTAACTTGGCATTGTAAAAATAATTTAACTTTATTAGTGCGTAATCTGTCTTCTTATTAATTTTGTATAAAGATTGTGAGGACGCGCAGTTCTGTCGGTATTAGTTATAATAATTCTTTGTACAACGTTACGCCGTCTGAATTAATCGAGTGTATTAGTTATTGGACTATTTTATTCTATAGCTTCACCAGTATGTTTGTTTGCATGTAACCATAAAAAATAAAAAATATATATCAACACTATATCGCATCGTATTTTTTATACAACTAACATAGTTGTAAATGGTGGTAACGAAAACACTATTATTTCTACAAGATAACGTCACGGCTCACAAATTAACTCACCTCGAGATAACAATACGGCAGAAACGTTATGTAATTGCGCGTTACATAACGCAATCCAAGTTCGTTTCTAAACAATTTTTATACTTTCAGTGTCATCTTCACGCGCAAAACCTTGTTAACATTATATTAGATCACCGTCATAACAGCCTAACGCTTGTACAGTCCAGAATTTCTTTGTCAAAGATCGTCAAGAAACACGGTGAAGAGCTAACTTGAACCAACTTCTAAAAAATCTGAGACAGTTATCGGTCCGTATTGTGGTCAAGTAACAGTCTAAATACGTCATACTGATAGGCACAAGTCATATTTTTTAAGAAAGTACAGTGACATAGTCACGGGCCTAATGCGAATCGGTAGACTTCACATATCTTAGGAAAATTGCCTCAGATATGCAGTTTTCATGCACAAATTAACAGTATCATGGTGTTTCTAATAGGTATATAATTTAGGTTGCTAGCGTAATGTGCTACTTCTATCAGTTGAGAACATCTATTCTAGGAATTGAGCCATTGCCACTTCAACTTTCTAATCCTTTTTGATACTGCGGCAACCTTCACTTATCCGCGGATGTCCTCGTTTCAAATTCTACCTTCTTCATGGCTCATTAAATGACTGATATTCCTAGCAGCGAACCTAATCTATATATAACTTTATTGTAAACGTGGCAAGATGAAAGGACCGACTGGGGGTAACGCATATGCCGTATTATCAGGAATTAGACATCAGATGACGTTTTTGTATCTCAATTCAACGAAACTCGAAACTCGTCTGTTATTATTTATTAATTTAGATATTACTAAAATTAAAACAAAAAGCAGCTTGATGCACTGACTACAAATTAGAGACACAATATAAATTAGAGTTGAACACCTTCCACGCATTTGTAGGCAGCTTCGATAAAGACCGACTGAGTGCAACAAAATATATCTATGTGCAGTGAAATGGTATTGTATGGTACATGTGCATAAGGCATAGTTTACACAGTAGCCTACGAGTTCTTTTGCATACAAACAACATCGCAGCCATCAATCAAGACTGACAGTTATAAACCCTTGAAACTCGACCTGTATAATTTTACGAGTCTACAAGCCTCATACACAGCTGCTGGTAGTAAAGCAGCTTTGATACAAAATACAACATCAAAGTGTTATTGGCGGCACGAATCGAAGTGAAATAGAGGCGCGCGTTTCGAGTTGGCGGACGGCGGGGTCATTGACCCCGTGGCGGCCAGACATGGCGTCGTCGATACCATGAACCTTCCGAACACGACAGTGTCGTCAAAAGCTGAGAATAAAAATGGGTCGCCCTATTAGCATAACACACACATAACTTAATTACACACAATAGTGTTGTAATAATTTTGAAGCTTACCAATTCTTAATGAACAAATGTTTGCCTTGAAGATTTAAGACAACGAAAGATAACTGTAAATATATATAGAAGATAAGTGGCTCAATTTGTTTAAATGAAAATAAAAAGTAAATTTATTCAATGCCACAGTTATACAAGTTATTTTTAAATAATTATAGTAACTTTAGATTATGTTGGTGCAGTTTGGAAGCTCAATTCATCTTCTATAGTCAAAAATACTTAAGTATTTCTGAACCGAAAATAAGTCAAACGTCTTTTAAACAAAAAGAGAATTACGAACAGAAACCCAACGGTTAAGCGTTTTAAGCTCACAGAGAAATAAAACTAAATGTACTCTTCCAATTTACCTGGTGATACGATAAATTGAAGAAAAGTCGACTAGAAATCTATAGAAAACCATTAAATAAACAAAAATAAACTCTCACTTCCTTTTAATACAAGCAGGGTAGATTTCGCTGTCCGCTTTTCACTAAACTAAGTAGGTCACATATGTGAGAGGTGTGAAAAAGTGATTTCCTGTACATAAAAAATTGAAAAACAGTAATTCAATGGTACAAGCCGACCGGGACTTACGACCAACAGACCGTAAGTCGAACCGCTTAGCCACTAGGCCTAGTATATCTAGAAAACCATAGTTATATTTTAATAAGAGACAACGGTATCGAACAAAACTACTGAAAGGGTATAAACAGGTAAACTAAGTAAGACTTAGAGCAAAGCAGATTTTCACATAATTTTTTACCATGTATAACCGTTGTGTGGTAGCTGTTTTCTGCGGTTTACCGTACTAAATTTATGTGCCTACAAGCGTCTATTCGTTTCTTAATTTTCCTAGCATCCACGTACACGTGGACGTCCTCTCTGTATTTACGAATTATAGTAGGAATTAATCAGAACCTAACCACATTGATGAACTTTCAATAAAGAAATGAATCATTAAAATCGAATGGCATGATAGTAAGTTTTTTGTCCATTTGTAACGTCCATACTTGATGCAAATTTAACACATATGATTTTCTCATGGATGCCATTGAAAAAACCATCAGAATTGAACAAAATGTGGTCCACATGGGAAGCAGCTTTCAAATGAAAAAAAAATCATCAAAATGGGTTCATCCAGTACAAAGTTATAAGGTAACAAACATAAAAAAACACAATCGAATTGAGAACATCCACCTTTTTAAAGTCGGTTAAAAAGATATACCATTTTACAACTGGCTCGTGAGGACGTGCACCACGTACTGTTGGAATGTGTCAAGAACGATGCTCTGAGAGCTGAATTGTTAGCTAAATTTAAGATTAGCCGCAGAAATGTTGGGTTTTGTAACAGTATCCTAGCTTCTCCAGCTATGGAAGAAGCTAAGATACTGTATAAAATTGTAAAAAAAATGTTTATTACGTAATAAGTAAGGCTTTTGTTTTTATAATATCTTTTCTCCTATGAGGATGATATTTTCCAATAGAAAAAATCCTCTTAGATAAATTAAAAAAAAAAGACAACTGGCCTCCTTTTTTGTAATCGGTGAGTAAAGAGGCTATATGTTTCTCATATTAATTTACTCAACGTGTATCACGCAAACGTCACGCCATCCGTATTAGGGGAGACGCGATGTGGATCGCAGTCGCGGAGCTCGCAAGGCGGTTGCGCCAGTATGGAGGCGGATATCCTGGCACCGCTGCTTGTGGAACCGGAGTCCTGTTTGTCGACCGTCGGTGAAACGTTATAGTAGACACTTACGTACAAAAGACATACAAAGTTTCATTCAATAGAAACTGCTAATGGAAACAAGTTCAATATACAATTTTGGTTAATTTGACAAACGGAAATTATATAATTCTGTTGTGTATTTTAACCATGTATATAACTCCGCCAAGATAACCACCAGACCGTCCACTACCTGCGAGTCCTCAGCTACTTAGGCCACAATGCCCGAAGGCAACCAGATAATTTGGAGAATGGTTGTTGTAGGGAAAATCAATGGCAAAAGATGACGGGGCCGATCACCTACCCGCTGGTCTGACCAAACTAAAAACATAGTGGGACTCGACATTCATTACATTTATTATTGAAAATGTAAGACTTATATGGTTTTTTCATTGATGTCATTTTCAACACCAGCTTTGATAAAAAAATAAGAATCAGTCAAAATGAGTGAACCAGTCGAAAGTTATGAGGTAACAAACATTACAGAAAACATATAGGCAAATTGAGAACCACCTCCTTTTTTGAAGTCGGTTGAAAATACATTAACTCGAATAGTTTATAACAAGAAAATATAACCACATCTAATGTATTACTACACAAGCGCAGACAAAACCATCCTCGATACAACACACGCGATACAAATAATGTTACGTACAGTCGTTACGTAAGAATCGAAACTTGTCCGTACTTCCTAATCTTTAATGTTCGTAAATTTTTATGAAATATAAATTAATTAATAAAAATATTTTATTTTATTATAAGGATATCTAATTGTCTTTCATACACAGTTTAATTTAGTTAGCTAGCGTCTTTATCTTCCGATATATTCAAACATTCTTAACCGACCCTTTATTTTTGCTCACGAGTGTATAAGGACTTAATCATCATCATCATCATCATCAGCCTGTGTCTACCCACTGCTGGATATAGGCCTTCCCCAATGCCTTCCACCATATACGATCCCCCGCTTTACGCATCCAGCCACTTCCGGCTATCCTTACAAAGTCGCCCAACCCAGTCGAATGCGTCGAAGGACTTAATGGAATTTTTGAAATGTTACTGTTAGTCATAAGTGTAAAAATCGTAGTGGCAAAGTGTAGACAATAGAGTGACCTAAATGTGTAAAGAAAGCGCACGATATGGTCCAAGCTACCGAAGTATACATAGCGTAAATAACTCACAACTACGCGCACTCATAACTATCTCGTACTCATTGAGAATGGCAGGGAGCAATGTGATTTTAATCACTATACAATAGTTCAGGTGTTGGCTTTATCACATTACGGATAGGGTCTATTTTAGTGCGTGACCGCATAACCGTTCCGCGGATGTATTTGTCCACGGTACGTTAGTCTTAGTGTTGCAATATTAATATCGATATTCATTTAGGTGACAAAGATAATCGATATAATGTTTTTTCAGTAAAAAGTTGTTTGTTAAAATTTATGGCAGGTGAACGGCAATGGGTTAGAGACGAGTAAGTTGAATATGGACAAGCGATTGCTATCTCAGGCTTTCCTGCGACGGAAAGACGCCTATACTATAATTTAACACTATGATACCGAAATAAAAAATCGATATTGTAAATATTTTTAGTCCTTTTTATGAAACACTTTTTACAATTAGGATTCAAACCATAATTTGATCTGCTTTGAAGAACTCTGTATCTCGTGAAACTTAGTCTTAATCTACGTATTAGTTGCATTGCGCTAGCGAGTTTAAAAAAATTGGTAATACAATTTAAGTTATGATCAGGGCGTATCACTTGTCACATCATATACGTCCTCCATTTCGTCAGACTATAAAAAACGGCGAAATGAAAATAGTGTATTGATATAGAAATATAATTTTACGACGAAAATTTAAATAACTTACTACGCAATCAAATATATCGATTTTAATAAAGGATATATAAATATAGAATTATATTACATCGATAAAAATATCGACATAAGCTCAACACTAGGTTACGGTACGATGCTTGCCGCCCGGCTGGCGCGCAGACTGCCGCTGCATTTTTAACCGGGCAAGCTTTTGTTTGTTTTTGTAATCATACTGTTATTCACCTATCTGTTGTTCAACTACGTTTGTATAGATAAATGTCTGAGAGCCTGGACTGTATTTTTTTCAGTTCCGCCCAACATTCGCGACGCTTCACGGCGTCCGAGTATTTTAAGGATACGAGCAATGTTCCATTGAGAAGCGTGACGCACGTTGTAGAAATAAACAAGCGTCGCTGAAAACAAATTTCGGATATGTTACGCTGTAATACGAAATATAAACAAATGTGTACAATGAGAATTAAAGTTTTCAAACAGTGAAGAACGATGAGTTATCGTTGACTTCATTGTTAAGACATGGGGCTCACTCGTGTGTTACACTCATTACGTTGGTATAATTAAGTACAGTAACATTTTTTTAAAGAATACTTACAATTTTTTTTCTACAGACTTAACCATTCCAATAAGCTTAAAGCCATGGTAAACAAGTTTTAAGTAGTGTGCTAGTAACTCGAGTACGAACTCCGGTACCAATAAAATGTCAAAATTTTTTGAATGTTGATTTACAGCTTATTGGGCGGTGAAAGAAAACATCGTGAAGAAACCTGCAAGTCTTAGAAAATTGTCTACGGCACGTAAAGCACGCTATAAACCGCACTTGGTGCCGCATTTCAATGAAGGCCTTTGTCCAACAGAGGGACATATATAGGCTGTAACTAAATAAGCTTAAAACTGTGCTAGAAGATGATTCACAACCCTGTAGTTCTGGGCTCGTCGACTCGAATGTACGATGTCATGTTTTGTAGACCTTACACCAAACTATAAGGCTATTCACGTACATATATATATATATTAAATGGATTGAGCAGATAAACGGACTTACGTAATCTGTACCTCTAACTACCGCAACAGTCACGAATGTTTAAATATGTGTACACTGAGTGTGGATAGTTAGAATACACAATAAACAATGATAAACTAATTACTAAATGTTTGACTTATTGACAACCAGCTTGAGTTTATTTTGTGCAGGTTCCCTGTTAGAAAATAACTAAAATTTACATGGTGATAGAGTAATTCCCTGTTACATTTCTCCCCTCCCCGAGACTATTCCTGTGTACCTCGCTGGGATGAAAAAAAGAATCTAATATATTTATATAAATTACTGTGTTTTATTCTTTATTATTTAGTATTTCTTTCTTTAGCGAGTGTGTTGTTAAGATTCATACATCTCTCTCTTATTACGTCTCTACAACAAAAAAATTTGGAGATGCATAACAAATGAATGTATGTTATTTGTGACATGCTCTATGTAAATCATAAGTATTGTTTTATATGCAATATTGAAATAAGCTCTCACGACTTTTTTAACGCTTTTTAGTGAGGTAGAGAGACATCAATCACGGTTCGCTTTTCACCGAATTTCTTGAGTCCTTGATGTGACAGGAGGTGAGCCTTTTTGGCGAAATCGACAACATGCCGGCTACGATTCAAACATGGTGCCGCATTTTCATTTGCCAGCGACATTCCATTGCGGAACTAATAATGCGGTCTAACGGTGTAGGGTACGGTCTGCAAATCGTCACGTCGTAGGTTCGAATCCACCATTCGACTATTGACGTGAACCATCTTACAAGCTTAAGCTTATTTGGAATGGTTAACAAGAATATTAGTAATATTTTCTGAAAAAAAAAAGAAATACTACTAGCTTTCTTTAAGAAAATGCAAACTTAACGATGTACTGACGTTTCATTACTGAGATACGCGCATCTAACTTCGCTCTGTTGAACCATGATGCACACATCATACATTTTTCATAACGCACGCTTTGTTAAAATATCACAATACTTCGAGTAGAGACAATTTAATGTCAACTATATATTTATCTGACTAAATCGTGATCAAATGTGAATAATGCGATAGAAGTTAAGTCAGTAATCATGTGTTTGTATTCGCCTCTGTATTGTTTTTTTATCACTGACACCTTTATGCACACAGCCTTACGACTACCCACATGTTGGATATATACACAAATATAAAGACGCCGTGATGTGAAGCCAAGCGACGCTTATTCGCCTGGGTGCATTCGTCTCGCGATCATTACGAACGCAAATTATTTTCTCACGAAATGCCTCAGACGCGTGAAGTGAATCAATAGTATAAATATACCTAAGCGCTGAGAACGGGCTATTCAAATTTTCTTATATTATTCGTATTGTAGTAGCCCAGTGGATAACGTTCGTTTTATATGACGATTAGAGGGGTTAGAATTCCCATCAGCTTATACCAATAAAAAATCATTTCTTAAAATATGTGCCCGATGCATGTTGTCCCTTTTAAAAAAACCAATAGTGATTACTACGACAGACAAAATTGGCTCTTATTTGTCCACTTCCAAATTACACCGCCACTATGTTGATGGCGTTCCACGACTGTACGTTTTTCCTGTCAACAGTCACTAGCGGTGTTTCCGAATGTTTACGATTTGGGGACCTTCAAGAAACGAGCCTACTCTTATCTCAAGGGCCGGCAACGCATCTGCAGCTCCTCTGGTGCTGTGGATGTTCTTGGGCGACCGTGATCACTAAAGATCAGGTGAGCCGCATGGTCGCCACTTTTTATATAAAAAAATGCAATTATCTGGCAACTGGTATATTTTTTCAAAACATTTTTCAATGAAGAAGAATGCTGCAATATATTTATTGATAAAATAAATTCTAAATATTAATATAAAATTCTTGTTAACCATTCCAACAAAGCATAGGCTTGTGTTGAGATAGTACATGTCATTAGTCGAATAGTAAAGTCCAATCTACGATATTTATTTATTTATTTAATATTTATTTGCACAAAATAAGAGAGTACAAAAAGGCGGACTTAATGCCAGAAGGCATTCTCTGCCAGTCTACTTTAGGGTTGTGTAGAAACAAAGTCACGGGTGCAAGCTTAGAAAATAAAATTAAAAAGTAAAATAAGACAAATATAAAAATATATTATATATGTATAAACATAAATATATACATAAATACAAGCATACATAAACATACATAAATAAATATAACATATAGATAGATTAATAGCATAACCATTATTGTAGGCGACTCGCACAACAGTGGTCCTCTTGGACAGCTCAGATGCACACGCATACATACATATGCGCGTGCACTCGCTCTCTCGTTCTGAGAGCTCAGTGGACTGTATATATAAGTTCGGTTCAAGGTTCAGTGGACTGTATTAAAAGATGCTCTGCATGTTGTCTGACTTCTTTGACTTCTGTCAGTTCTGTAAATTCTCCCCGCCGGTGTGATACGATTTTCTGTTCCTGTTCATTTCTACTTTCTTGAGTTAGTGTTTCTGCTTGATGTTCGTTCGGAACATAGCATAATAACTCTTTGTAGTTACTGCTAAAACTACGCTGTTCAAATCCGCCTTTAGCGGCCAAATTTCTTGTTTGCAATTCTTTGTTTGTAATCACTTCTGGGGTTCCATTACTCACAACATAATCGTCTTCTACAGCGTCTGGATATTTCTGCTCGATATCCATTTCGTTCTTATTTCTAACACTATGTGCCAAAGGTGATGAGCTTGTTCTGTCACCGCCCTGGATCTCGTCACACGCGTCGGCTCGACGTGTGGAATCATAATCTTGTAGGTCGTGCAGTGCCGGTAACTCCCCCCGTACAGGCGTCGACGAGGAAAGACTTTGGTTCTCTCTCGGGATTTCTCTCTCGGACCGAGCGTTTTGCACCCAGTGGTCGGTAGTTCGGTAAGTCTTGACCTTGGCGCTAGCTTTTAAGTTTTCTTCAATACGAGCGATTTCCAACTCGAATCTCCTTTCAATTAATTTCATTTTTTCGTTTAACATCTCCTCTTTGAGTTTTATCAATTCAAACTCTGCTTCTCGCTTCCTTATTGATGTCGTTAGGCTTGTGCGGGATCGCACAGACGCGGTCGGAGAATGTGTTCTTACACGCTCACTAACTCGCGTATTCGATAGTGCTCTGGTAAGCGCGGCTACTATGTCGGCGACGCGCGGCAACTCGACCTGTGGTTCTGTGGTTCGGTACGTAGACGGCTGCGGTCTTGTCGTTGCTCCAGAGTAGCACAGAAAGCGACTGCGTTCATTGTCTTCTTTCTTATGCCACTGACTTCTTGTCAACACCATGGTTCTGTTCGTTCGATTTACTGATCAGAATGCGGCTTCTGGCCCGATCCGGCTCACTAGCGCATATCCTGGTCACTAGCGCTTATCCGGCTCGAAGGACCAACTTCTGATCAAAATGTGGGTCACCAGCGCATATCCAGGTCGCTAGCGCATATCCTGGTCACTAGCGCTTATCTGGCTCGAAGGACCAACTTCTGTTGTGCGAGTCGCCTACAATTATTATTAAGTAACAATAAATATATATATATACAACTACATAGCTCCAGTTATAGATGAATATAGGTAAAATAGTAAAATTTATAACTATTCCTCATTTAAGTATAGATTTAAGATAGAGCGTTTGAATGAAGCCTTAGTTCCAGCTGTACGTACATTTAATGGCAGCGATATTACGTTTCGCAGACCATACCCTGAACCATTAGGCTTTTGTCGCTTTAAAGATACTTAGATAACACTACTAGGCTGTCATAACTTTAGTTACATACAATTTAGATAACAATAGATGAATATCGATCGATGAGATATTAGCGTAAAACGTCGAATGCCATTGTTAACCGCAGATAAAAGGTCGAATTCATTAGTGACTCTGAAGTGTTTACTTGATGTAAAGAGTAGTTGATGAAGTGTATTTGTTGTTGTTGTGTTGTACTATTAATCGAATGTAGTTTAAGCAATGGCACGATTATCAGCTTCCGACGAGTGTTGACATCACGGCTGGCGCTCTATATTTAGCGTCGTCAGTTCAGCAAAAGTGGACGCTAGACCAACTCGAGTTTTCGCTGACACACTCCCGCCGTTTGATGTTGAATCTTCGAAGAGCTCTTTGATTTTGCAAAGATCTTGAACGTTCGGATACTGGCGCGATTTATCTCTGACATTCACGTTTTAGACTATCCTTGAGATGTCCTTTCATGAAATAATTTCGATCGTATATACGACGATGGTATGGACGTGCAAGACGCGAGAGATCGTAAAAGTGGAAATCCGTAAACTCTGCCTACTTGTCAGCTGACGACTTGTTGGTTTTACATGTAAAGCCCGCATGAGAACGGTGACTGATTAGTTAGTGCAGTGATGTCTTAGAGCCATTAGCGTTGGCGACTTCAAATCTCAGTCGGCATGTTCCAAAGAAGGTTGGTTTTAGGACAAAAATGTCATGCTAAAAATTTATACCCGACATAGCGCTTATCTGGCCTGAAGGACCAACTTCTGATCAAAATGTGGGTCACCAGCGCATATCCAGGTCGCTAGCGCATATCCTGGTCACTAGCGCTTATCTGGCCTGAAGGACCAACTTCTGATCAAAATGTGGGTCACCAGCGCATATCCAGGTCGCTAGCGCATATCCTGGTCACTAGCGCTTATCTGGCTCGAAGGACCAACTTCTGATCAAAATGTGGGTCACCAGCGCATATCCAGGTCGCTAGCGCATATCCTGGTCACTAGCGCTTATCTGGCTCGAAGGACCAACTTCTGATCAAAATGTGGGTCACCAGCGCATATCCAGGTCGCTAGCGCATATCCTGGTCACTAGCGCTTATCTGGCTCGAAGGACCAACTTCTGATCAAAATGTGGGTCACCAGCGCATATCCAGGTCGCTAGCGCATATCCTGGTCACTAGCGCTTATCTGGCTCGAAGGACCAACTTCTGATCAAAATGTGGGTCACCAGCGCATATCCAGGTCGCTAGCGCATATCCTGGTCACTAGCGCTTATCTGGCTCGAAGGACCAACTTCTGATCAAAATGTGGGTCACCAGCGCATATCCAGGTCGCTAGCGCATATCCTGGTCACTAGCGCTTATCTGGCTCGAAGGACCAACTTCTGATCAAAATGTGGGTCACCAGCGCATATCCAGGTCGCTAGCGCATATCCTGGTCACTAGCGCTTATCTGGCTCGAAGGACCAACTTCTGATCAAAATGTGGGTCACCAGCGCATATCCAGGTCGCTAGCGCATATCCTGGTCACTAGCGCTTATCTGGCTCGAAGGACCAACTTCTGATCAAAATGTGGGTCACCAGCGCATATCCAGGTCGCTAGCGCATATCCTGGTCACTAGCGCTTATCTGGCTCGAAGGACCAACTTCTGATCAAAATGTGGGTCACCAGCGCATATCCAGGTCGCTAGCGCATATCCTGGTCACTAGCGCTTATCTGGCTCGAAGGACCAACTTCTGATCAAAATGTGGGTCACCAGCGCATATCCAGGTCGCTAGCGCATATCCTGGTCACTAGCGCTTATCTGGCTCGAAGGACCAACTTCTGATCAAAATGTGGGTCACCAGCGCATATCCAGGTCGCTAGCGCATATCCTGGTCACTAGCGCTTATCTGGCTCGAAGGACCAACTTCTGATCAAAATGTGGGTCACCAGCGCATATCCAGGTCGCTAGCGCATATCCTGGTCACTAGCGCTTATCTGGCTCGAAGGACCAACTTCTGATCAAAATGTGGGTCACCAGCGCATATCCAGGTCGCTAGCGCATATCCTGGTCACTAGCGCTTATCTGGCTCGAAGGACCAACTTCTGTTGTGCGAGTCGCCTACAATTATTATTAAGTAACAATAAATATATATATATATATACAACTACATAGCTCCAGATATAGATGAATATAGGGTAAAATAGTAAAATTTATAACTATTCCTCATTTAAGTATAGATTTAAGATAGAGCGTTTGAATGTAGCCTTAGTTCCAGCTGTACGTACATTTAATGGCAGCGATATTACGTTTCGCAGACCATACCCTGAACCATTAGGCTTTTGTCGCTTTAAAGATACTTAGATAACACTACTAGGCTGTCATAACTTTAGTTACATACAATTTAGATAACAATAAAAGAATATCGATCGACAAGATATTAGCGTAAAACGTCGAATGCCATTGTTAACCGCAGATATAAGGTCGAATTCATCAGTGACTTTGAAGTGTTTACTTGATGTAAAGAGTAGTTGTTGAAGTGTTGTTGTGTTGTACTATCGAATGTAGTTAAGCAATGGCACGATTTTCAGCTTCCGACGAGTGTTGACATCACGGCTCGCGCTCTATATTTAGCGTCGTCAGTTCAGCAAAAGTGGACGCTAGACCAACTCGAGTTTTCGCTGACACACTCCCGCCGTTTGATGTTGAATCTTCGAAGAGCTCTTTGATTTTACAAAGATCTTGAACGTTCGGATAAGTGGGGCGATTTATCTCTGACATTCACGTTTTTAGACAACCCTTGAAGTGTCCTTTCATGCAAGAACTTCGTTCGTGTATACGAAGATGGTATGGACGTGCAAGACGCGAGAGATCGTAAAAAGTGGAAATCCGTAAACTCTGCCTACTTGTCAGCTGACGACTTGTTGGTTTTACATGTAAAGCCCGCATGAGAACGGTGACTGATTAGTTAGTGCAGTGATGTCTTAGAGCCATTAGCGTTGGCGACTTCAAATCTCAGTCGGCATGTTCCAAAGAAGGTTGGTTTTAGGACAAAAAATGTCATGCTAAACATTTATACCCGACATAGCGATCGGTTCTCTATCACATTCAGAAACTATAAGCTTGGTGAAAAAGGTTTAAAAATCGTGAGAGCTTATCTTATACGTGTAATAAAAATTACAGTGTAACATTGACGATATGCAGGCTCCAGTGAAACAAGCTGTAGGTAAGAGCGGACGAGGTAACAGGTACTTCCCATGTCGATGCGCGGACGAATCCATTAACCCAAATTTAGAACCGCGCCCGTGCCACAACATGCGTGAGCTAGACGCCTACAAACTATTTCCCGTCTCACTCAGTCATCAGGTCATTATCTAATGCCTGGTTGGGGAAGGAGGAGCGTCGTTTTGATGATTGCTGTCAAATTGGCAGCGGCAAATAAATTAAAAAAAAAAATTCAAAACCAGGTTGGATTTGAATTTGGTTTTCAAGTTTTTTTGGAAAAGTCAAAAAAATGTAATAAAAATAAAAAAATTCAAGTTCGAATGTCAAGTCAATCTGAAGGGCTCCGATCGTCGAAATCTGTTTTATCAAAACTTTGAATGTACAAAAATACTGAGTAGGTATCGTCTGGAATTCAATCCGTGGTGCTGATCACCCCTGATACAAAAAAACGGTAATCATTACTACGGTTTCATTACAAAGAACTCGGTCGAAATCGTACAACGCTCGCCTGTCCAGTCAGGTTCGCCCTAACGATTAAGTCGTTCCCCCGTCTCTGCGTCCCCTTCCCTGCATACTGAATGCCACGTGTTATAAATAATGTACGTAAACATAGGTACGGGTAATGCGACGCTGCACAGAAACAATGCGCGTCTCGTGTCCGGTCACTAAGTTCAAAGGGGACCTTTGGATAAACAACACCTCGTTGCCATTGGCTTGTGTGCTTTACTAGGAACCGGCTATTTGCACGGACAGCACAGGTATTAGTATATACTTTATATTTAAAAGTGAAAGCAAAAAACGATCTTAAATCAATGCACGCTAAAAATTAAGGCTAAGCGATCATAGCTTTGGCAGCTCTCAATCCGGTGAAGCAGTCAAAGCCAGCTTCTCTGGCCAATCTGTGTAGTTCGTCAAAGTAAAAGCGACCTAACAGCGCTGCCACCTCCCAATTTCGGTGAAACTGTTGGTGTCAGCTTCTCTCGAAAATCAGTGTAGGTTCGTCAGAAAAATATTTGGGACCCAAGTTTCTATTTCCTCTACAAAATTAATATAAAAGGTATTTGATACCAAATCTTTTCAATCGGTTCAATAAAGTCGATTAAGTCTGTATGTGTTCTATCACCACGTTCTGAGTAAAATGAGTCAGGTTGAGTAAATATAATGTTGTGTACTTCAAGTAGTAAAAGTAAGCAACAACAAGTCTACTTGAAGCCATCTTTAGTGTATATGACGTAATATTTGAAATAAAGAACTTACACAATGAATCAATTTTATATATTCAAGATTACAACCAATTTAAAACATACATTTAATTTATATTTGGCTAACGTCATGCGAATGTTGATGAACAAGAGTCAAACATGAACCCTTATGTTCAAAACGTGACTTTTGATCTCCTACATACACTTTACGAGGACTGACTAGTAAAGCTATCTATGGAATCTATATTTTTTTAAAGACTGTTGCAGTCGCCGTAGAGGCCCTTTAAGAGACAATGTCTGCCGTAGGTAAAATACGATTCATGCGTATTCGATAAATGTACGCGAATTGATAATAAAGCGAGAATCCCCATCTTTTAAAATGGTTACACCTTTATCAGATATCTACAAAAGAACTAAAATCATAATTAAAAAATCTATAAATCGTCTAGATATCACAATGGCCGCGTGATAAATTGTATGTCCTTTAAAAATGAACTGATGAATCAACATAGACGAAAATGATGTCATCGCTATAAACGTGTCCATTTAACTTGGACCTTTACGCTAGCCTTGTGACGTCGGATCGTCAGGCGCACGGGCCCATCCGTCCATATTAACGGGATTTCCACCCACACACGAGGCCGCTAGGGTTGCTATGTGACCCAGTTTCTTTACTAAGTTGATACCACTTGAAGATTCATCGTTCCTTTTACGCTGACGAGCTGTTTTAACTCTCATCTGCTTTCTTTAGTCTCATAATATACAAGAGCAACCTGTACATCATCATTATTAAATTAACTCGGGGCGAGACGCTGAATGCTAACGCGACCCTATCTCACCCAATCATGGATTTAATAGGTAGGGACCTCTTCTAGGCCGAGATCGGCATGACATGCTGCTTCCCCATTGGGTACGTATAAATAAAAGCATACTGATTACCCAATATACTGACAATATATTTATTGATTGCAATTATAGTGCTAATAAATCTACCGTTCACTACGGCAAAAATTGCATTGAGATCATCTTGAAGGCATTCTACAACTGATCAACTATTTATAATAGGTTCGCAACGCATCTGCAATCCTTGTAAGTTGCATGCTCGTTTGCCCCTTTCTCCAAAAAAAATATTTCAACATGAAAATAAAGTCGCGTTTTCGCGTTCTCATGACCCAATCACACTAGGGAGGTAGCCTGTTACCGAAGTAGGGCATATGTGTGTGTGTGGCAGCATATTTTACCGATTATAGATTGCCGATATTTCATTCACTAATATGTGAATCTATCGTATTCTGTTTACAAATTCTAATGAATTTACCCATTGCCGTTGCCTAAGGCATTAAGGAAACGGCATTTCAGCGTCAACCCTATTACCATTCCGTTACGTTACCATCGACCGGACGGCGGTCGAACGCGTCTATAATTGCCAGGAAATTTATTTCGGTGGATGATTTTCACGAATGTATAGGCGATGTTATTTTTAGTAGGCGGCGCGTTGGTACATTGTACTCGGCGCTGAGAATTCACAAAACGAGGCCGTCGGAACTCCGTCACTCTGTTTATATCGGCGCTAATGGTCTATACGTGACGTCATCATCTCTTATGCGTGCAGTTTAAATTAAAAAGAAGTGTACTTGATTAGAACAGAACAATAACAAAACACGGAAGATGATTGTAAAGTTTTCACCGGCACAAGCCATCTTTGTTGCATCCATTGCTATCAAACCAATTAGTAGATATATAAGAAACTTATGAATGCAATCTTTTGAACAATAGACGCTAAGATTAGACATACATAACAAAACTATATTTCTTTCCCTTATATAAAGCTACTTTTATGTTTTATGAAACCATTTCACTACTAGGAAATTGTGATTTCCTTATTAATACTAAGGGCTTGAAAAGCGTTTAAAGCAATCATTGTAAACCCTTGTAAAGAGCGTCTTAGCAGAAAAACTCCGTAAATCGATTAAAGCATTAGATCGAGTCATCGCTCGACCGTATAAAGTCAAAATGCTATCACACCTAGAGTAACAGAATTGCCTTGGGGGGCCGAAGAAGGGAAACGAGGTCGTAGGTTCAAAACTTAGCGGACTATCTACTAGCACGCTATATATTTGGAATGGTAATCAAGAATTTTAGGAGATTTTGTAAAAAATATTGTTAGAATTAGTTTAAAAAATCTTAATACAACAAAACTTATTACAAAGGACTATAGTAAAGACAAAGGGCATATGCGTTCCTATGATCCCGGCTGTCCAATTATTCAATAGATGCCAGTCATTTATACAAATAGACAGTGATTATTGCCCCACAGCTATGACAGCCTGGTATGAGACAAGTGAATGGGCGGCTGCGTGGGCGTTGCCACTGAACTTTGTAGAGGATGCGACTAATTTGTTGCCAACCTATGTACTGTGTATACTATAAGTGTACTGGCGCCGAAACTAGAGGTCACGCGAGCTAATGTGGAGCTGACTTCACTCACAAGCTCCAAAGATCGGGACGTCTCAATCGCGCTATAAAAGTTTACGAGTATTTCTAGATATAAACAAGTGCTCTGAATATCTGATGATCTTCCATGCGTTAAAACGTTCATTAAACGAAACTGTTTTCAGAACCTTGAAGGCCGTTTCAACCACTTTTGAACACGGTGTTTCAAATCTCTTATAGTGGGACAGATTTTTTTTAGTAAATATCAAATCCTTTCATATAATTGTGACAAAGATTTACCAGGAGAGAATTGAAGAGCTATTTGTAAGCATATCAATCTCCATGTGAAACTTTTCAAAATGGTCAAGCACATTTAGTAAAAAGGATTTAAGTAGCCTTTTGTCAGTTGGGTTAAAAAAATTGTCGCTAGGCTATCCTGCTTCATAATTTATTTGCACTATATATTATAACTGTACCTTAAAATACCTTCGATTCCCTAATTTAATTACCATGACAGTTCCTTAAACAGTAGGTAAATATACCGCAAACAATCACAAATGCAATGACGCAAGTTGACCGTACACGGAGACCGTAGCTCGTGCCGACATATTAATATTCTAAAGAGGCTCCTTGTACCGCTGTCTGTGCTGAATGAATTGCTACGATAATCATGACGCCCTTGAACGGTCGGAAGGAATTACAATAACACACAACTTCTTACCAAATAGAATCAGAGAGTCTCTTATACAGAGAAATAGTTCCAAAATAACAGAAAATATGAGCCGTGGTAGCTTAGACACTAAGCTAGCGGGCGGTCGCCTCAAGTTGCGTAGTACGCTAGTAACCCGAGTTCGGCACCAATCAATTTGTTGTTGAAATTTTATGTGCTCATTTACGACGCGCTCGGCGGTGAAGGAAAACATCGTGAGGAAACCTACATGTTCTAGAAAAAAAATCTAAGACATGTGAAATCTGCCAATCCGCACTAGGACCGCGTGGCGGACTATGCCCTTATATTCTCTTTACAGAGAAGCCAGAATGACTTTAACTAAAATAGGAAATAAATAAATTCTCTCACAACTTTTTGAATTACGATTGTTTTACAGGGCTCGACTTGGGGAGTAAGCTGGTGAATGCGTTACGAAAAGTGTGATCGCGCGAGGACAAAAGTCGAGATGGAGATATTAGTGAAGATAGAGGTGCGAACACATATTCTTTCTCTCTTGAACAATCGTATACTATATAATATTATTTTGTAAATATAGAAAATATATAAATATATATATTATAACCATACATATTGACGGAGTTAAAGAAGTTTTACTCCAGTCATGTGGTCTGTGCTTTAGACATTGTTTTTGTAGCAGAGCTAACTTGGACAACTTTTTTCGTTGGTACGCGGCATCCTGGATCGGAACCGGTTTCTGTGTATATTGGGGTGGACAATCCAGCAACTGTGTTGTAATATGTACGATGAATTTACGTTGACTTGATACATTGGTCAAAATGGCTTCGCAACTTAGGTTTATGGTGAATTAAACATTTAGAATTAAAATGTACTAATTTATTAAATGTTAATAAAAAAATAAAAAAAATAAAAAAAATAAAAAATAATAAAAAATAATAAAATAACCTTAAAAATTAAGCTATTAAAACTATCGTCCCATGAGATCGTTTTGTTTTTTTATCGGAATTTTAAAAAATGAGTATATTTTATTTTATTTTTAATGATATAGATAATAGACATATCAGATTTTTAGTAATATAGAGTGATAATGATCGTTATCTATAAACCGAATTTGAATTTTTTGGAATTGCGTGGATTTGCTTTTAATAAGGTACATATTATTTTTTTGGCTTAAGACCTTGGTTTCCGAATGCCGAGTAACTCCCAAAACTTGTATATAAGAATGTCCGTATGAGTTATTGGTCAGTTGATACCAGACGTCGACTCCTTGAACAACAACCAGCACAAATAAGGTAGAAGAATGAGAATATATGCACCAGAACCTGGTAATATAATGATACGTCTAGCAAAGAAGAGAGTTCTGTTATTTGATTTGCAGTCGGTTTTATTTTTCGCAATAAATATACTCGTTGTATTAAAACGTGACATAGATTCAATGAACTTTAATTACTATACTACAACATAACGCAAAATAACATAAGCACATGCCAAATTCGTAACACACCGGCCGGTAATTCATATATACACACATAAAACAAAATATTAATGTGTGTTTAGCGTAACTGATACTTCGCACACAAGGTTACATTACCATCGATCTGGTTGGGTGCGGGTGTGCGAGTCCGTTCGGCATTGCGGCTAATAATCGTGTGATTATAATCTGTGGGCATGACATAAGCGTGTGACGTCACCGGGCGTCGGTTGCCCGCGAAGGCCGACGCCACTGGCAGGCCAGTATCCACATGCACCTCAGTGTACGACGTACACCGCTTGCAATGGAATTGTATCATTGGAGCAATCGTGAGAAAGAACGAAAAATAAAGTTGTATATTTATACTCAAAGGTCATGCAGATTTCATAAGCAATTGCAACTAGAATAAAATCAAGTTCTTCACTTAAAGTTAAAGTTACAGCCTTTATATATATAATATATATATGTCCCGCTGTTGGGCGCAGGCCTTCTTTGTAAAGAGAGTGTAAGGGCATAGTACGCCACGCGGCCCTAGTGCGGATTGGCAGACTTCACATGTCAATTTTCTAAGATGTTTCATCACGATGTATTCCTTCACCGCTGAGCCCGTGGTAAATCAGCACATAAAATTGCAGCAACAAATTTATTGGTGCCGGCAATGGTCGAACTCGGGTTGCTAGCGTACCATGCAACTTAAGCTAACCGTCCGGACACTGAGCTACCACGGCTCAGTTCTTCACTTAAAGACGAATAAATTACGGATTTCCATTTCCGACCTGGTCGTCAATCGCTTTTTCTTACTTCATCACATTTTATTTAAATAATTAAATTACGCTAGCGCATCATATTAGCATATTGAAGTGGGAATGGGCCGACTATAACAACTGTAGAACGGAAAACCGTTGGATAAAACAAGTTCTTGAGTGGAAGCCGAGTGGTACGCCCTGAGACTAGGTGGAGCAACAATCTTTGGGAGGCTGGCAGGAGTTGGATGAGAGTGCCCGAGGATGGTGCTCAGTGGAATGATAACGATGCTTTAAGATTTTTTTAGACGTTATCACAGTATAATCTTTTGAATACCCGACATGGACGACGACATGGGGCGACTCAATGTCATAGTACATTTAGGATACCGTCTGTTTTTAAACAATTTATTTAGTTAATGTCTTTTCCGATTTCAGTAGATTGGGCTAACATTATTTCATAGTCGCTCTATGGTTTCATACAGGATTGAGCTATTGAGTTGAATCTGTAGTTTATACTAAGTAGATTTATAAAATCTCGAAGGACCAAATTGTGAGTTGCACCGGGGCGCCGGCCACGCCCGTTGAATGACGTGATACTCTTATTTAGGTCAATATAACCGACGCCAATAAAAGTTGTAAAACGACTGCTTCGAGACCGCCGCTCCGTATTGTTCTAACTAATGGCTTCCTTAATCGCGAACACAAACAACAAAAAATTAAGCTAATATAAAGGGTCATGTTAATATAAGGCTGGATGAATGACTGAGTGACACGATCTTAGCGGAATGGTCGTTAATTTCATATGTATTTTTTAAAAGTTTTGTTAACATACTTCAAGTAAGTATATTTAGGAAAAAAAAAACAATTTCAAATTAAATTAAACGTAACAGATCGGACATTAAAGGCGACTTTTGACCAACATACGCTGATTCGCCAGAGAAGCAGATCGCAGAACAGTTTCGTCGGAATTTCATAACGTCAAAGCTTTTATCGGAAGACGAGAAAAATACACGCGGGTATTCTGTTTTATATAGTATAAGTATCATAGTAATATTACGAAGTCAAGCACTAGTTTAGACCCATAAAAAAAAGTCAATAATATTAGAATTCACTGTCGTCAAGGAGTACTAACCTCATCTTAGATTGTCATAAGCCTATCAATATCTTAGTCAAGCAGCACTAAAAGAACTCCTAAAAATCGAATGGAATGCATAGGATTTCTAGGACTTCCGTGGTATTTTTTTTTCAGGCTCCCCGGACTTGTATAGGTCGTGGCTGTTTTTTATCAATTCTTATTCTACTCTTACAATTTCATTTTCTTTTAGACAAAAAAATCATCCTCTCTTCCCTCTTATTTATTTACTTATGACAATTTCTATCCTTAATTAATTATTTATGGAGTTCCGTGGTTTTTTTTTAAGGGTTTTCCCCGGAAAGGACATGTTTTTGCCCTTTCCGGGAAATTCTATTTGTTTCTCTGACTAGAGGGGGTCAGAGATTGATTTTTCAAACTTATTTATATTCGTATCTTAGTGATTTTCCTTTTTGATAACTTCTATATTCTAAGTAAAATAAATATTTTGCATATATATATATATATATATATATGTTTATAGTATATATATAATATGTAAGTATAATATTTGTTTATCTGTTTCTTTGTTTTTGGAGTTCCGTGGTTAGATGCCTATAAAAATAAAGCATCAAATGAAATCAAACATAAAATAAATTCTAATTGATGACCATCCTCTTCTGAAAACGGTTAAAATATATTTATATTTGTTAAAGAATTGCAACACGCCAAATAGAAAAGACAATCGTACTTTCTCCGACAGCGGTACAAGTTATGGTTATTATCGAAAGTACGCCGCAGTATCGGCGCGCGGTTGTACCGAGATGTTACTTTTGAATTATTCAATGTGCATAGTGAACGACACTCTGCTGGAAACACAATGGCCGCCTATTTTTTAATAAATTTAGAAGCATCGAGATGTTCAGAACCTTTTTAGAGTACCAGCGCGAAGAATAGAATGCGCCCGCACACAAAATCATTCAATGTTTGATTTTATTTTAAGTAGTTTTTGTTTAAAATCGAAAATATACTAGTCTAAAGAAAGATTCAAAATATCTTTTTACGAGACACACTTTTCCTTTATCACACGATTTGTAAGAGCAGTTTACAAATAACTTTATTTAAATCTTTTCAGAAAAAAGTTACCGACCGAGTTCCAAACCTTTGGGCTGCCAGACGCAATACAGGCATATTCAATCATAAGGAAAATAGATCTCGATCCATTGACTGTATTGTTGATTAGGGCACGGGGATTCTCTGATTACTTGTACAAATTCAAGAAAAAAGAGAGTCCCGCGTGCCCATGTGATGACAGTACAAATGAGTCAATAATACACTTGATTACGGAATGCCCGATATATGGAAGAGCAAGAAATGATTGCGAAATAGAAATTAACTGTAAGATAAAGTTAGAAAATATAAGCACAATTATAATGGATAAAAAGATTAGGAATAAGTTCATTGATTTCTGTAAATATGTGGCGAATGGAGCGATTAATAACAATAAAACTAATTAAGATAAACACAATTAAAAGATGATTAAAACTATATACATATATATATACATATTTATCTATATAGATTATATACATATAAATTATTTACTTATATCGTTTTAGATTTATTTTGATTTAGAAAATAAGTGCAAATTAATTAATAAAGAAAGAGAAAAATAAAGAAAACAAAGAAAAAGATAAACTATTATACACTTAAATATATATATACTATTTATATTTATACATATATATAAATACAAATATATACTTAGAATCTAGAAACTATCACTAAGAAAATCAATTAAGATAAAAAAATAGATACCTACTAGTTGTACAATCTCTGACCCAACCAAGTCAGAGAAACAATAGAATCTCCCGGAAAGGGCAAAACATGTCCTTTCCGGGAAACACTTAAAAAAAAAAAAAAAAAACCTTTGGGCTAAGAAAATCATTAAAATAAGAAGATAGATACCTACCAGTTTGTGCAATCTCTGACCCAACCAAGTCAGAGAAACAATAGAATCTCCCGGAAAGGGCAAAACATGTCCTTTCCGGGGGAAAACCCTTTAAAAAAAACCTTTGGGCTTAGATACTCCTTGAAGAGGTTCAGGCTAAGCGACCTAAGAGCTGTGCCATCTCTCGTAAACCCGGTTTACATGTAGAAGCCGCCTGGCTGATCAGCGTAGTTCGTTCAGGTAAAAGAAACTTTATTTAAATTTTACATATGGGTTGAGAAAAAGTATTTTCACAAAGTATTTACAAGATAAAACTGTTTACTTAAACATGAAGGTACTTTAAAATGTGCGAGTTCAAATAAACCATATTCAAGTCCACCCTGACCTCGTTGCGAAACACAGATGATCCGGCGAAAACGCGGACAATGTGAGGATAAATTTGAAGGCTATCTGAAAATCATATTGTTTCGTCCCAATTACCGCAATGGTTACCAATTTAAGTTCAGCTTTTAATGAATTCTTATATATTTACTATTGAAATTAAAAATATATATTAAACGCCAACAAATCCGTAAAAAGTAGTATGACTTCACTTTAGCGTTAGTCATCTTTACTAGCGTATAATTTGAATAATGAGATTGCAAAGTTTTTTTAAAGTATTCGATTATAAATAAAGTCGATGACTAATCGAGAATCGAGTCAAAGCTCAAATCGGTCTTGATAAAATTGACCGATTATTTAGAATCAATATTTTAGTCAAAAATCTATATATAGAGAATAAGATAACGACTTCGATTCGAACTAACGATTCGATGTATTGTAACATAAATTTTAAAACAATTAATTGAAATTCAAAACCAGTTTCGTTACTCGTTGATAGAATATCGTTTACAGTTATGTCCCTATTTAAATATAGTCTTTATATCTACGAGTAAAAACAAATCAAATTAAACGTTAAATGCGAGGTCGCCATCTTTTATTTCCGAAATATCATAGTCATATTAAGAAGTTCTGGCGCCTATAATTATGTAGTATTTACCTACTCTTGGATAGACAAACCTACCAATATCAGAGTTCCGTGATATATGTTCAGACCCCAAAGTATAATGTCAACCAAAATTCATTTGTAACCTAATTGAAACCAAACCATTTCAAACAGTAAAAAAATTAAAATCACTTTATTCACATTCAATAACGGCACTATGCATGTCCAAAATTAAAAAAAAAAAAAACAAACAGATGAATTGGGAACCTAGTTGGGAACTGTTGTATAGTGTACAGATGTACAGAGAAATTATTTTCCTGCGGGAAAACCCGAATCTTTATCGGAATACGATGACGCCCGTTCTGTTAATGAATCGTATTAAATAAGTGATATTTTCATATCCATTAATATTGAGCTATTTGAGAGACATCATAGTTCATTCACAAAAAGCGAACGTAGTAGTTATAGTAGAGGAGAGCCCAGCGGTATGCGAGTGTGCAATTTGCTGCTCAACCACCGGGAAATTGTTACAGTGATTGAAAGCGCCGGTTCTGCTGATTACATACATCGAGCATACTCGTGCTAGACGGATATAACGTAAATATCTGTAACACATTTTTGCCTACATACGATACGATATACACAAAAGTATATAGCGATAATATGTATTGACAATTATCAATCAATCAGCTCGTATCTTCCTACAGCTGGGTATAGGATTCCCTTTTTCGTGCCCTTTACTTCGATCCTGTGCTGCCCGAAACTATTGCGGCCCCGCTGCCCTGACGATGTCAGGCCTGCCAGGTTGGTGGTCTGCCCACTGACCGGCGTCCTTGTCTTGCCACCATTCGGTTACTGACCTGGTCCACCGACTTCCATATTTTCCGCACATTGCCATTTTAGTCTCATGATCAGCATATCCATGTGTTCGACTTTGACATTCATATTTCAGAAATTATATTTACGATCTAGATTTACATATACATGAGCTGAGATGAAATACACATGTGTATTTCAGATTACACCACTCCTACCCACTCCATAAATATGAAGTTAAAAATTTGCTAAAGAAACTTCTTTTGAAAGCGACTTATATACAATAAAAGCAACCATACGCATCGTCGCAATAAGATCTTGGATTCGAATCCCTGTCGGCTTGTACCAATGGATGGTCATTTTTAAGGTTTTTGAGCACAAAAAATTTACCCCCCTTATAGCGATAGACTCGCCACATGGGACCTAATAAACTTGTCAAAATAAGACAAAAGCTGTCTCTGTCTACTCCGCTAGGGTTAAAAGGACGGGCTTATAAAAAAAACTTACGCTTGGAGTTTTGCTAATTAATAACTTTATAAAATGAACAACTTTCTAAACCGGCTATAAAAAAAACTAGGACCACTCTTTCTCATAGAACAATGAGACATGTGGAAGACAGACGCAGCAAGCCCGACAATTTATGGAGACCACATGAATAAAATAAACGTTACACAAATATAGAAATAGAGCGAGGCTGTGTCATCCTTCACATATATTCTCAAATAAAAGTAAATAGGCCATATATCATTTAACAGCAGTTTAAAATTAAACACAAGCTTCATAATAACCACGCGCTCGGCGGTGTAGGAAACATTTTTCTAAGACATGTCAAGTCAATTCGCACTAGGGCCGCGTGGCCGACTATGCACTAATACTCTCTTTACAGAGAAGGCCTGTGCCCAGCAGTGGAACAAATAAATTAAATATATAAAGGCTGTAGCTTTAATTTTATCTATGCCTGAGGGTCAGCAATCTTTTTTACCAAAGAGCTAAACCTCATTGATAGTCTACCAGAATCTAGTAAAAGAACCACTTTAAGGACCTAAAGAGTCGTTAAGTTGAAAAATACAACAAAAAGAGCTATACATAAGATGTCAAAGAGCCACATGTGGCTCAAAAGCCAAGAATGTCGACCTCTGGCCTACGCAATGTAACGAAGTAACTTAACCACCAAGTTAAAGCAATGTGGAACCGGTTCTCGAGAGAGGTAAGCCAAGTGTAAAGGCAAATGTTATGATCATTCTTATCTAAATTTGAAATGTAAGTATAATTATCAATGTTTGGTAAATCACAAATGAATATTGACATTAACCGGCCTGTAATTTAGTTTAACCGTCAAATACGATAAGTTGAGATACGTTGTGTATTCGTCATTAATGTTAGCCTATATAGGGCACAAACATATTCCAATTAAAGTTACCGGCCGACTCGCGGTTTAGCCCTTTCGGGCGCCCTCGAAACGGAATGCTATCCCATACAATAACCGCGTAAGCGGAGTTCCCTGGTATATCTTCAAAATAGTTTCGTAAATCGCCCTCCTTCTTTTTCCGAAGTCGGTTAGAAAATTGAGACGAATCGACTTAATAATAGCCTGTATTGCTGACATAATTTTACAGTGATAATAGATGAATATTATTCCTACTAGAAACGGGACATCAGGAAAGCTCAAAACAGATCTGAAAGGAAATATTTAGAGAAGGCCTGTCTGAGAGCAAGATGACGAGTGAAAAGTCTATAGCATATATTATAGTCTAAACAACGTACCAATAAATATTGACTCGGTTGTATTCCGTACGCACGCTTGTCTATTATATAATGAAATGTGTTCATGTATGTACATAATGTTTGCGGAGAGAGAGACTGTTACGTGAGGCGCGAGTGCAAGACATGAACTGGATTGGAGGGCATCGACCCCGATACCCCGATACAGCAGGATTCAGGACTACACCGGCGGAATATTAAGCGCAGCTTCCAACAAAATTTTGTTTGAGACAAAATACACGAAATACGTCTACTGACAATTAATCAATGAAAATATATTGCCTTAAAATTAAAATCTCCTGTAAATTTTACTTATAATAACTGTTACATTACTAGCTGTTGCCTTAGGGACATTCTAGACATCAGTTTTATATCAATTTAAGTGAATACTATAAAGATAGAATTTAAGATTATCAATAATCATATCGTGACTTTACCTATAGCATTCCTCAAGAAATGGGCTATCAAACGAAAAAGAAATATTCAAATAAATTCGGTAGTTTATGTGATTTGCACTTACAATATCTTCTGTTTCATATTATACATAAGTGACAGCCTTTGTATATGCCACAGCCGGGCACAGGCCTTCTCTGTAAAGAGAGTACATAGAGGGCATAGTCAGCCACGCGGCCCTAGTGCGGTTTGGCAGACTTCACATGTCTTAGAAAAAAATTCTAGGACATGTAGGTTTCCTCAAGACGTTTCCCTTCACGGCCAAGCATATGGTGAATTAGCATCTAAAATTGCAACAAAGTTCGATCAACGGTGCCTAGACTACGTACAATCGTACATACATTATTTGAACGTCGACAATTTTGAAAAACTGGTCAACTGGCTTTGTATAAATTTAGAAGGCAATAACGCGACAAAATGGAGTTCAATACAATGGGGCCCTGTTACCGGCGACTTTGGAAAGACCGTTGTGTCTCGCGGGGCCCATTGTTAGCTCAATTATCTTCTCTGCCCAGCCGTGAAAGGGCTTTCGATGTTTCGACGTTTACGCTTTTGAGTTAACATCGTATTTTTCCTCGTCTTTAGAATTATGCTAGGAACTTACATTCTTACTTTACTATACAATTAAGAAAAATGTGTGGCTCGACAAAGTATGTTATGAAAGAAGCAAGTCTTTCTTGCCTCAGTATGGACATGTAGAAAGAGCGAACGAGGAAAATCTCACTAACCCTTATATAATTTTATGTATATAATTTTTCATTATTATATAATTTTTTGTACGAAAGTTTGAAGTCAAAGTCTTTTTTCATCTTGGACGGTTAGACCGCACTAGCTTGGATTTGATAAAAAGTTTATTTCAAATGTTTCTTAAACCAGTCCTAACATTTCAAATGTATTTTCATTAAATGACAAATGCATAATGAATTAAGGGAGTTTTTATGATGCTATATCAAATGGAAATTTGGTACAACTTAAAATAAATTATATGTATAAAGTCTCTATGTTATATGACTTTTGATAGGAAATAATATACAAAATAGTTTCGTAATTATGTACGGAATACCTATTTTATATGGGTATTTCGTATTACCCAACATTCGTGTCATGAGTAGGTATTACATCTCTTGAACCCTGTAATCTACCCTTCAGTCTGTCTAGACCGGAGATATTTAAGTACGGAATAGACGGATTCCTAGCATGACGCGAATATATTATGACGCACACTTTATACATGTAAGAAACCTTGAAACATGTTCAAAGTAGTTTCTTTTTAAAAAAAATAGAGAAACTTAACAGATTTCAGCATTACTAACAGTGATAGCTTCCTTTTAACCGACTTCAAAAAAGGAGGAATTTCTCAAGTCATCTGTATTTTTTTTATTTATATTAAACGATAAATAAATAATAACTTCTTACGTATGAAATCATTATATTTTAAGTAAATCACAACTGAAATACGAACAAATTGTATTTGATCTTTCACAGCATAGAGACGGAATCTTTTCATTTATTTTGGTTTGTTCATCGTATCGATTTAATGGATATAATTAAAAATACATTTGGTTCGATACTTCACGCGGTTTTCCTGGTATCAGGCCGATGCCCTATTTTTAGATGTCTATAAAAAGTGAAATTCCAACGGAATGAGTCTGAGGGCGTACAGAATGCTTACAAACGGACAAATTGAATTACTGCCACACCTATCTGTGGGCTTAAGGCACGCGTATTGCAGCTCTAACAAATTGGCTCATAACATCAAGTAAAACATTAAATACCGTTCCTTATCACGTTATAGTCATCTTTCAACAAATCTATATATATATATATAAAAGCGAAAGTGTGTGGGTTTGTTCCATATAGGCTCGAAAACGGCTGGACCGATTGTAATGAAACTTTCAGGAAATCTTCAGATTGACCTGGCGATTAATCTTGTATAGTTTGGTGACGATCGGAGCACTCATCTTTTTGAAATGTCAAATACAGCTTTTATTTACTATAATACTACTACTACGAGTATGATATTGTATTTACAGTATGTACATGGGTGTGGGTAATGATCTTCACCCGCTAGAGAAGAGAATAGAAGGGAATTAAAACGGAGAGAAATGAATAATTTAATATATATATAAATTAAATATTTAATTATGTAAGTTTATTGTTAAAATAAAATAAAGAAAAATCTAGCACGGCGAAGCGGGCTGGCTACGCTAGATTAGAATAAGAAAGAACCGTTTTATATTTACACGAATTACATGTACATATATACGACCGCTATAAAGTGATCTAAATGTCGGGATTGAAAAATAACATTACAATGCGATAAATTTTTAAATTAAATAAAATTAAAATTAAATAGTTAAAATTAAAAAAAAACAATATATATTTTAAAAATAAGGGAATAACGGAAGCAAGACAATCGAGACAAATATATAAATAAAGTTTTATCAACTCTTGGGCGAACTTCACATGTTTTAGGCCTGTGCCCAGCAGTGGGACATATATGAAGACTGTAACTTTAATTTCAATTAATTATTAAGCGAAATAAAATAAAAAATAAAGAAAAAATTTAAATTAAATAAATATTATAAAAAATTCTAAGACATGTAAAGCACATTCAATAAGTCAAAGTCAATAATTTGATTGAACACGTTTGAAGATTATAATAGCGAACGGAAACTATCATCACTTGTAGTATATTTTCAAAAGTCTAGACTTTGTTTACAAAGTCAGTGTTAGCATAAAAAATTGCAATCTATTATCAAAACAATTTCCAATTTTTTAAGAGTTTAAAGTTCGCGTTGAACTTGTGGCAATTATTTACTTAACAAAAGGTGTAAAATATTGAAAAATAAGTTGTCCAATTATATCTTAAATCCACAAACCTCTGTTGTCTTCTAAATAGTGTTATGTCAAGTCCAATCAAACTTACCTGAAAAGAAAAAATACCATTAAAAAAATTAGTTAAAGTTACACATTTTAGTTTATAAACATTATAACACTTTTTCGGTAGTGTATTTCAGCAACAAGTGCTTGACGACGATCTCACCTGATGTTAAGTAGAAATGCAGTCCTGGATAATAAGGTTATGCATAGGATATGAGATTTCGATTTCAACCGACGTCAAAAGGGGGAGGTTCTCAATTCGTCTGTATTTTTTTTATGTTTGTTACGGCATAACTCTCGACTGGGTGAACCGATTTTAATGATTCTTATTTTACTATAAAGCTAGTGCTATATAGTAAAACAAGAATAAATATAATCTAAAACGAGAAAACTTAATTTCGACCAATTCCGACAATGGGAATCCATTAGAAAACCATACAAGTATTAGATTTGCATCAAGCATGTGCGCCACAAATGTGACGGATATCTCAATATCACGACAACCATTTTCAATAATTATTTTTTATTGGACAGAATAGTTTGATGAGAATTTGGTTAAGTTCTGATTGATTCTATGTCGTAATATTCCTACGATAATTCGTAAACATAAAGAGGGCGTTCTCGCGCCTTCAAAGTTTGATTCTATTTGAAGTCGGTTTTTGTCCAACTTCAAAACTTCACTCTTTAATTTGTCTGAATTTTTTGTTTGTCCACTCCACCGCACTGCACCGTTCGTAAATGGCAGATTTTAATTTCATTTATTTAAATTTGGAAGGAATAGCTTTTAATTACTTATCAAGTTAATTTTGTTGACATTTGATCTTGGGTTTGTAACATATACTAGGAAAGTAGTGTACTCCTAGCACTGTAGATGTATTTATGGGTGATTGGAGACACGAGCAAGTGTGTTAGCGCCATCCAAAACAGAAACAAATAAATTCTATATGTTATATATTGTCCATTCCCCTTGTTTCAAATATTTCTATTTATTCTATTTTGTATTTTATATGTCATTAATTATGATTATTAATGATATATAAATTATACAGTGTCTGTGTCAATAGATCGTATCTGTCATACAAATTATTTTATAATACAAAAATTATTATTAACGACCTGTTAATGATGAAACTGTATTTGTAATAGGTTTATTAATTGTGCGCCAATGATCTCATCATGATATTTAAAGATTATAAATACTTATTTATGATGACTAATTTATAAGTATTTTGCGAGTTAAACGGAAGTATACTAACTAGTCACTCAAGATGTACACTGGACTATGCCAAAGATAACTTTACGTCAAAAATTTGAATTTCTATTGAAGCATCCGATGAAGCCCGTCCTCGTGGGCACACTCTAATCAGAAGGCCATTGTGACTCATAACTTGACGCAACGTTTTTAAACGTATACTAGCGTACCCATCTAACTTCGAAGGGCTAGATTTTGTTTTATTTCATTTAAACAATAAACTTACATCATTACATATTTAATTTAACTCTCACAATATATTAAATTAATCATTTCTCTTCGTATTCATTCACTTCTCGAGCGGGTGAAGATCATTACCTACACCCATGTACATGCAATATACTCCATTTTACTTCAATATGGTTCATAATGACATAAATATACACAACGCATGTGTCAATACCAAATTGGGATAAAAAACAATAGAATATCATCATAGTAAATAAAAGCTGTATTTGACAGTTCAAAAAGAGAAGTGCTCCGATCGTCACCAAACTTTACAAATACAAAAAACAAATTTAAAGTAGATTCATAAATATCTGCTCTATAAGCACACAAATGGAAATGCGATGGAAGAAGCTATGCTCGGCATTTCTCTAAGAGATAGAATCCGAAACGAAAAAATTCGACGGAGAACAAAGGTAGTCTATATAGCTCTTAAAGTCAGCAAGTTGAAGTGGCAGTGGGTCGGCCACATATGCCGAGTCAATGACGGTAGATGGAGAAGGAAATTCTTGGAATGGAGGCCGCGCATAGGCCGGAGAAGCGTAGGACGCCCTCCCTCTAGATGGACCAACGACCTTATAAGGATAGCCGGAAGTAGCTGAACACGGAAAGCGGAGGATCGTATGTGGTGGAAGTCATCGGGAAAGGCCTATTTCCAGTGGATAGACACAGGCTGATGTTGAAGCACACAAATATTAAAAAAAAAAACAAAGAAATTGACGACTTTCTCCTTTTTTGTAGTAGTTTAATAAGAAAGTGGAACACTGACGTAAAACCTTGGTCAGTGTAACCGTAGGGTGCAGATAAGGGCGAAGTGGTATTTCTGCTATAATGTCTTTACGGCGACGTTAGCGCTGCGCCGCCTTATCGAGTGAGTCAGTTGTTTCGGGCTGTTATCTGCCCGCTCATTTGACCCACCAATTGACTTCGAGACGTTCTTTACTTGTGACTTATGTCATCCAAAAATGCGTGTATATTGTACTCTGAAATAAACTGGGGGACACAATACTACTAGTTTTGATATCATAGCTTATTTTATTACTTAGCTTTATGAAAGCGAAGGTAGAATACCAATTTGGATAACGAATCGGATAAAAATGTATTTCAATGCACTATTGCATTATCAAACACGTGGCATAGCGAATGTAACCATTAAATGCACCGTAAAAAAGGATATAGGCCTCATTAGTGTAATTGGTCATGAAGACCATTACAATTACTGTTATGTAACGTAATATAAATACAACGACGAAATAAAATCTTCCCATGTTTAACTGTATTGGGTGCTAAGAACGTTAAAACTTATCAAAATTCAAGGAACTCAAACGGTATGGATCATATTTCAAGATATCGTAACTTTTTTTCAGCATATAATGCATAGAGACTGTCTCCCGTCTGTAAATCTAAAAAGTAATAAAACTTAATATGAATGAATGAATATACTTTATAGCACGACATTTAACACGTAGATCACAGAAATAATCAAATTTACGTAATAATATATGATATTGGCAATGGACAATAGTTGTGAGTGTCTTAAAAGTTGTCTGTGAGATGATAGCTTTATTTGGACTACAAAACAACGCTCACACAGGCTAGATTACAACAGATCTGAAATATATATAGTTCTTGCCATCGTCACCGCAAAAGATGGCCAACCCGTTCGCGTTTGCTTCGTAGCGTAAACTAGCGCATACCATTTTTCAAAAAAGTGTATAACAATGACGTTTTTAATACCTCTAAAATATCTAACAATCTAAAGCATCTGATCCGTCTTAGGAGCCCTTACGCGAGCAACAAGCAGTTTTGCCCTAATAACCGACACGAGTCATTACTAGGGTTTCTTCGTGGAAGTTGTAAAACTTCAGACTAACAGCGGCGATCAGTGAAAAAAACGCGAAGACTTTTTTTTTAATGAAGCAATTATATATTTTTTGACCTAGGAATAAAACTCGGTTACTGGTGTACTATGCAAGTTAAGGCGACCGCGCGGACACGGGGCTATGACGGCTCTCAAGTAATAGTGGTTATATTATTATTGTGTGTATAAGATAGTAAGGTGAATCAATATCGGCGACGGTCACGGCCGTGATGATTATTTGCATATCGCTTGAAAGGAAAAGTGAATTTATATAGATATGTTGGCGTCATGTGACCTTCTCACGCTCGGTCAGCAGTGTGGGAAGGCTATCGTAGAAAGACAAGAGCTATAACGTTCTTATTTTAGCGGGCTAGATAGAGACAATCTTTGTCCGCTTTTCACCAAATCCATATGTCTAAAGTAATGAGCCCATCAACATACACATATTGTTTTTGTTGTATTAGATACACTAAATATCGCAGCCCTATAGTTCTAGGCTTGTAGAATAAGGCTACGGAATGCCATGCCTGCCAGAAGCCGACTAAAAAGGGCCTCAGGTTCAAGGGCAACAAGAGGGCCCCCTCCCTTGTCGTCTACTACAGTGAACCCGGGAAGGCGACATTGGCTAGCCCGTGTTGCCTTGCACTATGAAGGTGTGGATGGATTGATCTCCCGGGACTAAGAGTAGTAAGAGTTCTAGTGAGTAATAATCTCACATAACCCCTCCTTCCAGAAGTCAGGGTACCTTATTAAATATTTCCCCCTTATCACAAATTACTAAATACTAACAATTGATACAATATTCGAATTTCATCAGATTCGGATGCCATTATAGTTATAGTGGCACAAATTAATTACCAAAACTAGCAAAAATAGACAATTATGACGTCAATGAACGTTTATTTTGACACTTTTGATCACGTATATGCGTTGAAATTAGTATCCCTTACTACAAGTATTAAATATAGTAATCATAAAGCCAATAAATTGTACAGTCAAACAAATAATGTAATAAAAATTATTTTTTACATTTATATCTGCTGCTTAAAACCCTGATAAACCTATACCTCTACACCTTTTATATAAGCCAGTCGACATCCGAACCAAAGATATTTAGAGGTTCAGGCTAAGCGACCTAACCAGCCTCTCAGGCCAACTGTGTTAGTTCGTCAAAAAAGATAATCAACCGTCAACCGTACAAAGCTCAAACAAATTATTTGACGTTAATATCGACATCTGTATCATGTAATTAATACGGCCCCATATGCCGCCATATCGTGTAACGGTTTTTTGTTTATAGTATAAATCAATTCATAAATAATATACTAAAAAAATACTATACTAATATATAAATAAAATAATATAAAACTACGTACTTTCGTACGCGATATCGTCTCTTTGTATTATCCGTGAAATAGCAACCGACCGAGTCGTGGTTCGGCCCTCTCGGGCGCCCTCGGATCGGCATGCTTACGCGTAACATAGTAACCGTCCAAGCCGAGGTTACCCCTCACCGGGGACCCTTGTGTCGAGTTACTAGCAATAGAGGTTCAGGCTAAGCGACCTAAGAGCTATGCCACCTCTCAATCCGGTGAAGCAGTCAAGACCAGCTTCTCTGGCCAATCTGTGTAGTTCGTCATAAAAAAATCGTCTCTTTGGTTCACTTGAACTCGTCAAAAATGTAGACTCCATTAAATCCTGTGCCAGTGTGTTTATATTTAAACAAAAACACATTATTTTTTTTTCACACATATTGTTCACTAACATTCTTGTTAACTAGGCTTGAATTAATGGTGCTTTTTTTGTAAAGAACCTAAGCTGATTGGCTAGTCCACAACTGTTACACCGGAGTTTGATAGGTGGGAGTTCTTAGGTCGCTTAGCCTGAACCTCTATTGGGAGCAATACAACACGAGGGCCCAAAAGAGAGCACCTCGGCTTGTAACAGTTACTCTAATCACGTTATCTTTCGGTAGCTTTTACAGAAACAATATAAGACATTCAAACAGCTAATTTTAAATAATACTCCGGGCAGTGTTGGCGCTGGAAAAAGAAGTGGCCGCAGAAACTTCAGAATATCTAACGGGTGTGAATGGCTCCAGTCAATATTCGGACAGTGGATTTAAACCTCCTCTCTTAATTTGCAGACGGTACTCTAAATCATTAGACTATTATCATAAAAAGTTAATAAAGTTTTTTCAGAAATATCACTAACATTCTTGTTAACCATTCCAACTAAGCTGAAGCTAGTGCTAGGAGATGGTTCACGTCAATATTCGAATGGTGGATTCGAACCTACGATCTTACGATTCACACACTGTACCCTAAACCATTAGGCTGTAGACACATAATTACCAATACAATTATGCGATATCAATTAACCGGTTATCGGTGAGTAATTTATATAACATTGAAGACATTATTAGCAGACGACTAGATGACGTCACACTGAAACAACATCACGCAGAACGTTGCAAAAAAGTATGCAGTGTGGTATGACATCATTCAATGATGAGATAACCGGCTATTGTTCACTAAAGTAGTCTTGCGACAACATTCTTAATTTTTTATACAACACGAGTGAAAATAGTTTAACATTTTTCGTATCTACTTCAAAGAGAATTCAATTCGGTGAGAACTTAATCCACTCGTGAGCAAAAATAAAGGGTCGGTTAAGAAAGTTTGAATTTCTCGGAAGATAAAGACGATAATTGGCACATGGAGGCAACACTAAGAAAAAAATTATAATAAAAAATACTGTATTATCCAAGTTTACGTAAGATATCCTTTTTAAGTTTATATTTTTTAATTAAATATTAATTAATGAAATTCAAATAAATGTCCAGGGGAGAGAGGATAATGTAATGGGGTTGATTACTTGAGACACAGGTTCCGTCCTAGTTCAAGTGTCAATCCACCATAATCTTTCTGTTATTATGTCTCTTGTTCCAAATGTGTATATGTTTTTAATTAGATAATAATCTTAAGTAACTACTGTGGATTATGGTGAGGAATAAATGATTATGATAAATAAATTAATCAAAATATTTTATTTTTATTTTAAAGATATTTAATTGTCTATCATGCACAATTTATTTAGAATTACATTATAATTTTAATATAATAATACTAATGTAATTCTTTAAAAAAGGCAAAAAAATAAATTTTAATAAAAAATTTAAAAATTTATTTACAGATCAAAATGTTAGAACAGAAAGCAACTCAAAGACTTGAGAGATAGATATACAATAAAAGCCGTTTGAATTTCATCGTTATCGACGCGCAAGATGATGGATAGGAAACAGACGAAATTTATGTGAAGCCAAACCGTACTATGACGCAATTTTTTGTAGTGCCCACTTAACTTCCAGGAAAAATATTCCAGAGTCAAAAATAAAATAATTATTGAACGTTTCTATTGGAGTAAATGTTTTCTTAGCTCTAACGATATCACAAAAAAAAGCTTTCAAGTCCATTTTTTACGGGGTATTTTACCAATCGCCCTCACCGAGACGACCTTTGTGTCGAGTTACTAGCTATAGAGGTTCAGGCTTAGCGACCTAAGAGCTATGCCACCTCTCAATCCGGTAAAGCAGTCAAAGCCGTTCGTCATGTATGTATGGGATATTTTTTTCCTTGTTCATACTTACTCTTCTTTTTTTTTGAAGAACTACACAGATTGGCCAGAGAGGCTGGCCTTGACTGCTTCACCGGATCGAGAGGTGGCACAGCTCTTAGGTCGCTTAGCCTGAACCTCTATTGCTAGTAACTCGACACAAGGGTCCCCCCGGTGAGGGGTAACCTCGGCTTGGACGGTTACTATGTTACGCGTAAGCAAGCCGATCCGAGGGCGCCCGAGAGGGCCGAACCACGACTCGGTCGGTTGCTATTTCACGGATAATCTAAGAGACATTCAAAAGCTAAACTAACTTTGAGTGCCACTTCGGGAAGCGTTGGCGTTGGGAGAAGAAGTGGCCGAAGAAACTTCAGCAACGCTCCTAACATCTAAGGGGTGGGGCCTGCCCATAAAAAACCCATAAAAGCGGTAACGCGCAAGGATTATTCATCCCATACATAATAGTAAAGACAATACGAACTAACGCCGCTGATACAAAAACAGGTTAACGTTAAGAACGCGAACAACACAGCTCCATACATAAGAGCAGACATTACCCTTTGCCGGATGGTGTGATACGGCTGCGCAAGTGACCCCGATAATAACGAGGGTATTGGAGGAGGGGGTGCAGCTAAGTCCAATTGGGTTAACCAGTCTGACTCCTCAATTAAGTTGCCAAATCTAGATATGTTAAGTCTAATCAAGTAAATAAGATTCTGGCAACACGATAAAAAATTACAGCCAATAGATACTGAAGTCTGATTAGATTATATAAATGAAATATTGGCAAAGGGTAAATGGGGTTTTTATTCATAGTTAAACAGCTATTTATGGTTTAATTATAAATATCTGATGACGGCATTTTTTCTGCTTAAACGTGTGCTTTGGAAATTATATTGAGATGCGATATACAATAAATATAAACTGAATAAATAAAATATGAAATATTTGTAAAATGTCGGTTTCTAATTTTTTGATGCTTTGATTTTTTTTATGACGAACTACACAGATTGTCCAGAGAGGCTGGCCTGCTTTGTAAAGTGTCACCTTATTACGAAGGGACATTTTACTTTTCTTATTAATGAGGTGATATAGGCGACCCATAACGTAGGCCCGGTTCCTACCTTGATCTACGTGAGGGCCGAAGTTGAGTTTGGGATGTAATACGACACCAAGGTATTTGGTTTGTGTAACCCATGGTATAGGGGTACCTAGAAGTTGGACGCAACGAGAAGCCGCCTCGTGAAGTACATGGCTGCGCTCTTAGCCGGGTTGATTTCTATTCTCCATTTCCGAAACCAATCCCCTAGGTCGTCGGCCGCGGTCTGGAGTTTTTTAAGAATGACTTCGGGGGTGATGCTTTGATAAGGAGCTCCCACGGATGAAACGACATTTTCTAAGAACTAATCCTAGCTAGATCGATTTATCGCCCCCGAAACCCCCTGTATTATTTTTTTTAATTTTCGGAGCCGTTTCCGATATTTATATTATATACATATATACAAGATTGTTAGTCAAAAGGTTTTATATAGATGTGACTGAATGACCCACAAATGATAACTGACGTCTTTACATTTCATTTTAAAGTTGTGCCAGAAACAAAACTGGTTAGGCGCTCATGGATTTATAAATTGCAGATTGTCTGTATGTATATACATGATGATAATAAAGTCTGTATAAGATACAAAGACTTCCCAGACGGCTAAATGTAGCGAAAAGTTATATCTTTCTAGGTCACCAGAGGGCGTGGAATTAATGGACACACTGACACAGAATCGTATAAAAAGGTATACTTGATCATTGAAAACCTAGCATTTGATTACACGACCTAAATTATAGAGTTAATGCAGTGCATTAACCGCTAATCCCGTTGGGTTTTCTATCAATTATCGATGAATTTACTACATGACTCAAACTATCGATTTCCATTGGGGCTGTAATATAGAACCTTTTAAAGTACATACCAGTGGGTTTAGGACTATCTCATTTCCACTGATCCAATATACGAGAACACACCACAGTTTGTATGAAATTGGTTAAGGTAAGAACACACTAGAGCACTGGACGGGAGCGTCAAACACGAGCGCGCCGCGACACTAGTTCCACGGAATGAGCCGCGGCCGCAATATCGATCGGCGTTCCTGGCGCCGGCGAGCCGCATATCCCTAGTGCACGCACGCCCCTCCCACTTTTCCCACCCCAATATAGGGTGTGTTACGTTTGGTTGATGTGTGATGAGAGAAAAAGGCAAAAAAATTCTTTCCAAACTTTGTTGGTTTTCTCGTGAATGCCACTGTCAGAACTGGACCAAATAAAATGAAAATGATGAAGAAATGACCACACGGGAAGCACTAGCTAACAAATAAAAAAGAATCATCAAAATCGATTCACCCGGTCGAAAGTTATGAAATAGGAAACAAAAAAATACAACTTAATTGATAACTTTCTCTTTTTGAAGTCGGTAAAAAAAGGCAAAAAAATGATTTCATTTTTATACTACTTTAACATTTTTTTTGTTATCTCGAAAAACTGTACTTTGTAAAATCGGTGATTTTTTTTTATTAATAGAATGTAGAATAGGGGACCTATAATAGGGGTGTTACTTTGTTGGTAATGGACTTTGCATATAGGTAGACTATGACAAACCAAAACTAGGTAAGTACACATTAACGTTGAAGAAGACAAATGTGGAAGAAAAATAATAATGTAAGCACCTGAGCTAAGTAATATCACTATGATATATTATAATAATTCCACTGATTTGATTTGAAGTTGGTTTTTGAATTTACTCGAAAGTATACCTGTGCATAAGACTGTAATAATAAAGTGTATTAAACACTTAATTACGTATAAAAAGTCACTCGCTAAAATTTGTACCCATTGTATGGCCGCATCACCCGTCGGATATGGGACCTAATAACCTTTATAAAAAGAGAACAACAATTTTCGTCTGCCCGCTAAAAAGGTTAAAGTACGTGAGACCATATTATTACTATCTAATACAAGTAATATTTAAACAAAAATCTAAAATTGTACATTGTAATGTGAAGATTTATCTTTTATTTTTAGGAACATGGAATGTAAAAGATTTTTATTAGATTAAGCTATATATATAAAAAACAATTTTATTATAATTAAATAACGCTACATACGTACAGGAAGTTACGTAATCGCTCAAAAATTTCGTAGCTAAATACAGGTAAGGTGACCGGGCAGTATAGAGAAATTGAAGCCTTGATTTTAGCACCCGTCATTTCTTCCCCTTCCACCCCAATCCGACCGACCTTGCCCATCGAATAACCTCCCACCCCTCGCTCGCCTCAGACGGCGACGAAAAATCTGTCAAAGGTGTTAGGATTGACAAAGCTATCTTACAAACCCGGTTTGCGAGTAAAAATGACCATTTTTACTAAAAGTTTCTTATTTATAGAAAAATTGTAATAATGCTTGATAAATAAATAAATCACGCTAATTGACGAATCCTCTATAACATCGAAAATATAAATATTACTAAACATAGTTTCCTTATAGGTTATTTGAAAGCATGCCATATACGTATACGGCTTATCTACTGACAGATGGCTGAAGAGACGATTTAGGAATATTCCTACGTCTATGTCTCCTAATTTCTACTGTTTATGGTTCCTCCCCAGTAAGAATTACATTCGGTAACAAAGATTATAGTAAAGCGTATTGATCTGACATAATATGCGCTCTCTAGGGACGTTGTTTAACTATTGACGAGAACCATCTACCACAAGCTTAAGCTTATTTAGAATATTCGACATGTTTGTAATATTTTTATATATAAAAAATTTGCTAGCATTCTTTAAAAAACACCAAAATAAAGCTACTTTGTACGCGTAAAGAGCACAAATATTAAATTAGTAAGGATTCCATATTATATCAATTAATTTCAATGATTGCAATTATTTTTCTGTACAGAGCAACAGTTGAATCTGCTCTCATGAACTCATAGGCATACAACTTATAAGGGGCAGAAATAATCACTCTTGGATCTGAGACACAATGTTCACTATATAGACCATCTCAGCCATGGGTGTCACAATAGCTAGAATATCATTTATCCAGAATCAGGAAAAATAAGTATCACACAACATCTGGGATATAATCAGTCTCTAGATTTAACGTTCCACTGCTATGTAGACACCATCGAACCAAGTACGTAAGATACACTGAAATAATTTTAAACAATTATAATATTTTTGCTGCATTGTTTAAATTCAATGAGTGACATAAATATTGCGAAATATATATTAGAGGAGTAAAATCGAAATTATTTAAATTAATTCATTTACCAAAGTAAATTAACATTACAAACTAGTTGGTAGCTGGTTTTAAGCCCCTTTAATAATACTGCATACATAATTTATAACTATTATATCTGCATTTATACTTTTAATCAACTCTTTTGAAATAAGAATGACAAATCTTTCTTTTATTTTGGATGTTTCAGAAGAGAAAAAAATCTCTTCTGAAACATTAAAAATCAATTCATGTTTCAGTTGTTAAAATAAATGAAAATAGCTATTATCTTCTACAAAAAGAATGCTAAGAATTTTTTTCCACAAATTTGACAGCATTTTTGGCTTAAGCTTCAACTCAGTGATGAGTAACGTCATTATTCAAATGGCGAATTTGTATCTACGACCATATACACAAACTATACTCTGAGCGATTAAACTATTAACATTTTGACAACAAATTTCACATGAAGTAAAATTAAATCGAAATTGACCACACAAAAGTCCAATTTAACTAATATAGCCACTTTTTTACAATTTCTAAGAACCCACCTCATGTTAAGTGAAAAAGCAGTTCTGGCTGATTAGGACGCACTAATTTAGTAAGAGATTATTAAGTCTACTTTTGAAAAGAATTACATTGTAATCAGAGGGTTGGTGCGATGTTGTTGCTTTCAGAACCGACACAAGTGGAAAATTAGCCTAATAGTGCTCATATTGCATTTTATGTTTGATAATAATACAAATTATCAGTTTCACAAATAAACACAAACAGGTTTTACATACATACAATATACATGCATGTACAGATTGTAAAACCTAAGGCACTTTTTTTGTCTGAATGTAATTTACTGTCTGTTTTGTGTTAACTAAACTAATTAGTCCATAAAAATAAGCTCTAAAGTCTTTTCAACCCAAGAACCCTTCTTGATTAGAGATTGATGAGATAGAACCAGCAATTGCTGTCTGCTTATACCGAGTGGTAAGTCAACAAAGCAATCTATTATAGCTGGTGGTGATTTGTCAAATTCCAAAGTCAAAAAAAAAGTGATTCAAGCCAGATGTGATTCAAACTCTCAACCATAAAGGCGGAACACAACCTCTAGATTATACTTCAGAGCTAGACTATAGCTTCAAAAATACATAACATACAAAATTAAATGGGAAGTTTTATTCATAAAAATGTCAATTTTAAGATTTCTATGTTCAAAAGTATATGATGTTTTCTCACCAATATTACTATCTGCAGGCCGCAATATATGGTCCTGTGACAATATTGATGGTCAAAATAAATTTATTACATTCATTGATCCAAATAGTACTCCGAGAAACATATCCAACCATGACTACTTAGATAAATTAATAGTCTTGGCAACTTGATATTTGCTTGTAAAATTGCATTGTACTATTTCAACACTTTAGTAAGTAGCTTAAAATATTGAATTGTTGATTGAATTATGAAATGATCATTATTTGATTATGTTAACATTGAAAATACACATGTATGCAAGATTAATACTGGTATAAACTAATTGTGAGTACCAATCGTAACATAAAAATTTGTTTTAATCATAAAACAATAGGTATGATACAGTCAGCATAAGACATTTAGTTTGCACCATTACAATAACAATTTCTGTAACGTGGAGGACTTAACTTCAGAAGTGGATATTTTAGCAACTCATTTATTAGGTTCAAAACTTTAATTGTAAGTAAATTCTCCTGACTCGATTCTGTTTGCTTCTACTAGTTGGTACGGATGCAAATTGCAAATTATAATAAACTAAACATTCTCGCACTGTTGGTCGATAAAAACTTGTAAAAATATATAATGTAACATAATAGACAATAAGGACTGTTTGTTGCCACAATAAAGAGGAAAAAAAAAAAAATTGAGCATGAGAGTGTCTTATTCTTAACACTGTCATACAATTTGTTAATTAGTGTTAGAAAATGTTTTTTTTATTATACAACTAATGGTATAGTTAACGAGATTTGATGAAAATAAAGTTGGGAAATAATTAAAAATCTAACTAAACAATCAAATACAAATTTCTACAATTTTGACTAATTAAATTTTATTATATAACTATTATTTATTGTTTGTTGCAGTTATAATGGTAAGTTAACATTACCCCAATAAATTTATTGTAAAAAGTATAATCTTAAAATTTATTACATTCTATCAGAAATATAGTGTAAATTTATACAATTAGATGGACAAGAAATAATTCTACTGACAAATGATACTATGATGCTTGTGCTTTGTAAGTGGTCATGATATCATGATTAATTTTATCGCTTGATCATCATATTAAATATAGAATAAACTACATACAGAGTGAGACCAAATAGAATACACATGAATAGAAGTATAATATAACATTGATAATTTGTATTAAAAACATAGAACTATGGCATTCACCTTTAAATATATGCCTATTTAAAGGTGTAAATACTGAAATCACTCAATGCTTAGCAACATGACTGTCACGCCCCATTTGCTGCATAACCACTTGTCTGATTATTGTACTTGATAGATAATTACTCACTGTACCTGTGTGGATAATGTAATATAATACAACATTGCTGTTCAATTAGCTTCATACTTTTTTTAATACTGAACTAACATTTATTTCCAATTAGAATAAAATAATAAATTTTTATAGAAATATGATCAAAAGATAGAAGGTTAGTGACAAATTTTAAAAAAGTGAAACTTATTTTAGAATACGCTTTGACAAAAAAATGCGAAACGCGAGGATTACGTATAACGTTACTAATTAAATAAAATATATATATTAATTAGCAACGTCACAACTTAAATGATTACTGAACCAAAATTCGTTGTTCAACCATATTAAGAAAAGCAAAAAGTTTCTATGTTAAATTATAAGGCTAAAAAATCTATAATCGAAATCTACTTGGAACATAATCCACATATGTAATAAAGAATGAACACAATTAGCAATATTTTACTACCAGTACCAATATATAATATCATCTTTAATCCAATACAAGATACCCTTATCTATCACAATCAAATAAAACTCAATTCTATACAAATAACACACCTTTTTATATTAAAAGTACCTACTTACCCAAATTTAATTCACTTGCACAATCACACTGGAAAACAATTTCTTATCCAACTTGCAGTTTTATTAACATAACACGTACACTTTCAATTTAAGGGCTCAGAAATAATCACTATTCATATATAAAATGCCAAATTATCATCCGTGACTACGAGTACGATCGGGTGTCGAAGGCGAGGCAAAAGATCGCCGCGAAAGCATCACCTTACCACTCATATCATAGACTAAATAACAGACGGTGTGTAACGAACATATTTTCTAAAAATTATACTTACATAAAAAATTATCCAGTTTAAAGTATAATTTTATCTAGATTAATTTACTTAAAAGTAAAGACTAATAAATAAAAATTTATTAACGTTGCTAGTTAGCTGGTTTTTAAATTTCTTAAATGTTTTAAGATCATTATTACATGTCTACCGTGGTACATACCAAAAGAGGACATTACAGATTGTAGAGAAAATTTTTTTTAAAAAAAATTACTTTATTGGTCGTTATAAAAAAAATATATAATATAAAAAGCTTAAATATGTTATAATTTAAATGTATAAAAACATCTGTAGGTTGAAAAAAATAGTCTTTGGCAATAATGATGTCATACCGGCATAGAGCGTTGTTTTAGTCTATGATTCATTTTGCGTCCGGATACTTTAATATTATTTAATTCCCCTTCATAAAATTAAACGTACAATTTAGTTAATTTTCAATAATCCGGAAAAATAAATTTAAATGTCTTGCTAACAAATTTTATTTTCAATATGTACGGATTTATGATATCGCCATCTACCGGTTGATATCTCTTTTTATGACTTTTTACAGTTCTACTCTCTATACTGCTGTAATATTAATAATTATTTTAATACATTTATGCATATTTTATTTAGTGGCTTTCACAGTCTAATTTTAAAATATTACAAACAAAAGGTGTGATCTAACAGTCGTACAGAGTTATCAATCTAGCCGGCTTTTACTAAAGAGTTTCTCTTTTGGATACTTATTACGGTAAATAACTATTTAATTCAAATTTGGTTTATTTTAAACTAACAAGGACCTGTGCGTAATTAAATTTGGGCCCAAATTTAAATAAGGTCATGAACTCATTCAATAAATATTGATTTACTGCTGCCTTAATAAGCCCTTATATCCTTTTTATTTTAACGGGGCAAACAGAGACAATGATCACTGTAATAAATCTAGGTAATTAATTTTAATAAAGCTGGATCTCAACAAGTAAATTTAATTTTGTAATTGAAACCAATCACAAGTATTTTATTAATTTGACGTAAGAAAAAAAAATGAAACACAAATACAAATTTTGTTTTTTATTTCCGTTTTCTTAAAAAAAACAAAAAGAAAACTTTTTGTTCTTACACTTAATATTATCACAATATATGCCTCATTAAACATTAACATATATTTTTATCTAAATTTTTAATGATTAAAAAATATCTTCAATCATTATAGTGTTTAGTTTCGAGGTAGTGCTAATGATGTTCACATAAATATGCCACCGAGTTTTACCTCCACCACTCTAAAAAACTTATCAATTAATACTTGCTTCAATCGGATATGTCACGACACAGATAAATTGAACATAATATTTGTAGCGTAGAAATCATTCAAAATAATAAAATCAGTAACTTATAACTAAAGTTTTCTATATATTATTGTTATTTTGTTTTCGGTATTGTATAAGATATAGATTTATTTGCCTCCACGAGGGCAGTTCAATGTAGTTATTGCGTTTCAACTTTCATCTGTAAACTGAACACAGCGGTGATATATTTAGTCGTAACATAAACAAAACAATACAAACACACACACCTACATATTCAATAAAAATGTGACCTCGGTTAGAATAACTTGGACTTGGAAATTCATCAAAAGCACCACCTCAATATATTTAAAACTAAAATAAATTAAATCACAAACTAAACTTAAGAGCATTGGAAAGTCCGGTCGCCAAACTTATCGAGTAATTTTAAATTAGTTTAAAACATTAGTAATTTCGACATTAAAGCACCAGTACAATACTAGGACTATATATTCTTCATATTAGTGCACTAATTAATTGCATCGTTATTTTAATTGTGCGTATTATGAATAATAAAAATATAATAAAATGTCATAACAAAATTGTATATTTTGATTCGATTTCGAATAACTTTCATAGACAATTTTAGTTCTTTCATTTATGTAATTGCTTTATAATCTCGATTGACTTTTTTAAATTAAAAGCTTGGACTTGTGGCGCCTTGATTCCTTGATTACAAGTGAATTTTAGATATTTATGCTCAGTGGCTAATAAAAATTTATCTCCATATTGAAAACGGAAGGAAAGGCTAGATTTTATGTTTCTGGTAAATAATTTCTCATTTTCAGTCATCATCATCATTATCATTTCAGCCGTAGAACATTCACCGCTGGACTTGCATCCCATCTAGCTTCTAACTCTCATGAACTGTATCTGATAGTAAATCATTTTTTTTAAAGATTTTCTGACCTGGCAATAAGACCTTCAAGCCACACAGTAAATCAGAAAACTTTGAGTTTCAGGCGAACGATATTACGCTAAATGTTTTTGTTTTGTAATTCTAACAATTCAAATACTTCAAAACGACGTTTTACAAATTTATTTACACAGAGGACGTAGAATTTATACAGTGTACTAATCGTCTAATAAAGTATCAAATACAAGAAGTCGTAGTCATAATGTGTCAAAAAGTAATCGATGTTTGTTTTGGAATTTTATAATTTGTAACATTATAAAATGTCGTTCGCATTATAAAATGTGTAGTGCAGTTTTAAATATTTCTGTAGATTCATTTTTAGATATGGTGTACAATTTAAAATGCTCTCGCGTACGGCCAGTTGTTGCTAGAGGACGAATGATGGTCCAAGTAAGGACTATCAGTTAGTAACAATTTGCTCCCACTGAGCCCCGAACTGGAACTTTCACTTGAAGAGAACAAACTCTTGCTCCCGGTATAGAAGGAGAGTGACGTGTGCAGCGGCTCACGAGTCATTCGCCGCCTGGCGCGTATTAGCGACGCGAAAGCCACGGCTATAGCGCATAAGAATATAATACCTAACACGCAGAACGCAAGAGCCATTTTCCCCGGGGACAAGCATATAGTTTTGTCTCCTGGAGAGAAGCCTCGTACGAAATCATCCCTTTCGCTGTCTATTCTTCTTGAACCTGGAATGAAAGATTTTGTTAGTATGTATTCAATTAGTAGATATTACAATTGTGTCAAAATGCACATTCAATGACCTTAACGTTCAACCACAATTGCCCCAAGAGAGACAAGAAACAGATGTCTTTCACAGGAGAGTTAACGTGGAATACCCAATTGCCAGTAATCGGGGATTCCTCGTTCCGATAATTCCACGTTATATAATAAATAAATCTTTTATTTCATCAAAAACTTAGCCTAAATGTACAGACCTCTTATATCTATGCAAATATCTTATATCTATAAACATTATTTTGCAGATATATTTTTATTAATGTTTGGTTAGTTTTGCAATATCAAATAATTAACCACCCTCCGTACTAGTTACAACTGTATGACGGCAGAGTAGTGCGGTCAGTTTGTTGTTTACGTTTAAATACGTCGCTGTATATCGCAGAAATATCTAATTAAAAAAAAAACAAAATTGAAATAAAATAAAATACATATTGTGTCAATTCACAAGAAGTGGGAGTTACCGTCAAGCTGTCAACGGTCTATCTCCTTAGCGATTTAACGATACACTGGAAACACTCCTGGTCACAGGCAAAGTACAGGGAAGATGACCAAGAGGGAGGTGTCCTATGCGTTGGACAGACCAAATAAGCAACAACACCAACACGAGAGTCCACGAGGCACACACCGCCGAAGACCACAACAGGTGGAAAGCGATCACTCCCTACGTAATTCGTGGAGGTAACGACCATCAGTAACGAGGAAGACGACGCAAGAAGGAGTGAAATACATATATTTACAAATCACACGAAAAGCATTATTAGCAACTATTTAGAAGATATTGGTGGCTTACAACCAGCCGTTTGAAAGCATTTTTATGGGCTGTGTTACCAAGTTACGTTTACAAGATAAATGACCAATAGAAAACACAGTGATATCGAACCGAGCCGGGGTTAAGAGCTGTAGCGTAATCTGAGAACGGTTTCGCACCGGAGTACCAGTTTAAGCCAAAATGACTTCGTGACTTCCGAGAAATGGTTCAGACTAAGCGCTCTAAGAACTTGACCATATGTGAGCACCTGTGATACTGACGAAGTTCTAAAAATCAAAAAAAAATGAAATGTTTATTATTTCGTAAGACTTACCTCTTATTGAAGCTTCGTCTTCCAGCTCTATATTAGGTGCTAGCACCTCTATACTATTGTATACTTCTAGTCTATCTATGACTAGTCCTTTCGCATCTTTATCTAATCTCGCTTTCCTCAGCAGTCCGTCTCTTGTTTGCTGCGGTCTTCTCAATGCTGTGCAGTCTATTTTCGGACAATTCCCCTTACACAATTCCACGCCACAGGTCAAGTGAAGTTTGGCTCTGTCAGGGAACTTGAAGGCGGCGAAGGTGACCACCGCGTGTTGATATGTCATGATGTTCTTGAATACATAATCCGGGTCGTCCTTTATATGCTTTAACATTGTGGATTCATCAATGTTGTGTTGTAGGTCGACTGGCTTCAGATCTGATATATCAACTTCCGGGCCGTGATGCCTGTGCTCGTGGAGCGTGGGGCTGCTGAAGATGGATTCGTCTATAGGACAGCCGGCCTCGTCCAGAAGCTTCTGTGACGCTTCACCGAGGCCGTCATGTGCGATACAGTTAGTAACACGGAGGCCAACGCCCACTGCAATGTGGAGAGGACAGATAAGATCAGATCACAAACATAAAAAAACAACATGTCAAGGAATTGGGAACCTCCTCCATTTCTGAAGTCTAACGGCTCACTTGAAATTACCGGCATAGCCACAACACTTTACTCACCAGGTAAAGTGCACTGTATCAGCAGTCTCGTGGGCTGTCCCACTTCAACGGAGGCGGGCTCAGCGGCTGCTGCAGTGGGCGCCAGCTCCATCCAGGCGCGCGCAGACTGCACCAACAGTTCTCTCTGTTCTAGCTCCGCTGGGTTGGCGAACACTTGCCGATTGCGACCGGTCCTGTTGGTATATTACTAACGATCTAAATTGTTACAAGTTTTTTTTTAATATTTCGTCCTTCACTGCGGCTCTGCTACGAATTAGTGCGGGCATGGATAATAAATAAATAATAAAAAAAATATTTGGACAAAAGAATAGGAAAGAACAATACTGTACGTTAAACTGCTACAGCAGTTGGTAACTGTGTCGCACCAGTTTACGCCCACCTCGAGACACAAACAAAAACAAATCAAACATAATTATGCAGATATTATTAGAAGAAAAAAGAGATAAATAAAAGACGTGTATGTGTGTGTGAGGGAGAGGGTGTGTGAATGGAATATTGCTTATTATCTTGCCTTGTAAGAGACGAGTAAACATTGAATTAATCTCATTTAAATTAAAGCTTATTTGACGAAAGCAAGCTAGAGAGCGATCTTTAATTCCCAATACGATTTCCTACTAAACCAAAGCTTTAGTTAAAACGAGCGTTGAATTTCAAGTATTTATTTGGCTCTTTTGGTTTAAAAGTTTGCCAACCCTTGTTTTAGGAAGTGTTTCTTTCAAGCCAATCTGTGTAGTTCGTCATTAAAAATAAAGTTTCTCCTTTCCTTGCTCCTTGTGTGAAAAACAGAAAGGTTATGTTAAAAAAGGCAGGGTTATGTGGGGTTCTTACCCACTAAACCCCCTCGCCCCCTCCGGTGGCCGTTACTCGGTGCATGGTGTGGGGCTCCAGGATCTCCAGAAGAACGCACCAGAGCCCCTCTGCACTGTACTCTTCGGAAAGCACGTCCCGGGGTGAGGTTAGTCCCCCGTTCACCCCTGTGCCCTCGCAGTGCAAGGCGACACTGGACAGCCGATGTGTCTTCTTCCCGGGTCCACTTTAGTGGACGACAAAGGCCCTCATCCTTGTCGCCCAATGAACCCGAGGCTCTTTAATCTCATTCTACGACAGGCAGGGAATGCCGTAGTCTTATTCTACGAGCCCACAACTATAGGGCTAAATAGTCGCAGACTATACCCTAAGCCATTAGACTATTTACTGATGTCTTATTGCTTTAAAATCTATGCAACGTTATATATACCTGACTTTCTTAGCTTCTTGACCGGAAATTTCTCGTAATTTCGTCTTGATAACACTCTCGAGTGCCGAGCTGTGTATCCTCACTGCGCGTGGTTGCAATTTACACCTGGAATTGATCGTCGGACGATCCGATATAATCGAGTAATAATCGTCATAAATTTCACAAAATTATAGGCTGCTGTAATTGAACAATTCTGACGGATAAAGAAATGGCGGCACTTGGAATAAAAAAAAAGCGTATATTTATGATTAAAATGAAGTCAAAAGTGTTATGTCTTGTATAATGACAATATAATTATTATATTGGACACAACAGAGAAGAAAACTTTTAAACAGAATATGTAAATTTATACATTGTTTATTGCATTAAAGCAGAGAGAGAGATATTTTATAATAAATTTATATATAATATCTCACTAATTTTCACCCTCTTTTTAGTGGTGCAGACAAAGAAAGCATGCGGTCTCATATGTGACAGGTGGTTAAATTTTAACAAGTACGTAAGAAATCGAAATCAGAAAGTTATAAGTACAAGATGGCTAGGATTCGAACTGCCACTCAAATAAGATTACTCTGACTAGTTAAGATAATGAATTAACTTATATGAATGTTTTAGAAAAGACTAAAGTAAATAATAATAATAAAAGACACCGTTGGCTTAATGTGTTATTGCGTTAGTACCAAATTATCTCAGGTAGTAGGTAGATTCAGGTCATTTAAATTTTAGTTGGTTCAGACAAGTATTAAAACGAGGAAGCTGGTGGCTACGGCCATACCTTGATGACTTTCTTTCTCGCTTCATGCGGCCGATGTTTGTGTACGTAGGTTAGGGTATGATGGGGCTGACATGCCAAAAGTCCCCAATGAATAAAAAATAAAAAAAATCTCGTCGAAAAAAGGATAGTAATTGTAATGTATCCTTAATTAAAGTACGAATCAACTTTTTGGTACTTTTTTACTTTTTTTTGATATTCAAAATAATCCTGTAGCATAAATCGCAATCTGCAATTCAGCCTGTTATTCTTACATGGGCTGCATCGTTTGTTGATTACAGCGCCTGTCATTTACATTGCAGCAAATATGCTTAAACGAAAAATAATTTAAACCTGTACTCACCTAACCATTAGCTCCTGATCAGACGATTGCTGCAGTTGCCGATCCATTTGTATGACCAGCTCCACAGTGTAGTACAAGTCTTCGTTATCGTCGGGCTCCACCACGGTCGAGTTAAGAGTGGATGTTCGAACACCGCACGCATTGGAAGGTAGATTCAAAGATACGTTCTTTTGCAGCTTTCCTAAAATAATAAACAGTTCAATTGCAAAAGTAACGATACGTTGAATCATTTAGTTCTGCATTTAAGACAACATCATCTGCGACAGAAATAGAAAAAGATTATTAAGAAGATATATTTAATATGGTACATGTTTATTTAACAACCTGGACCTACAGCCTAATGCGTACGAGATGACCGAACCATGGCTCGCTCACATGCTCCAATTTATTTGCTAGAAATTCTAGATATACCACCAAAATTCTTTAAAATGGCTGAAGAACCTCTAGCTACAATTCTATCATTGAATTCAATTGAAGAATTACCTTGAACACGACACTCCCTAGAAAAGTCTTTACTGAAGATGAGGCCTTTGAACGGCTGGTCCATGGTGATGTGGACAGCCACGGAGTTCTTGTCGCAGGTCGTCGACACGTCGATGACTCTGTTGGAGCGACCCTGCACTTGGCTGGCTGCTAGGAGCCATGTTAATGCCACCCGCCACATGTCCACGGGCCCTGTAAGATTATTACAAAATTAATTTACCAACATCACGGGACAACGCAATGATCTTAATTTTTCTTAAACATTTTGCTATTTGTTTATTCAGGAGAAGCTAGGCCTCTCTTAAATATACATTCCACTAATGTTATTTACATATATTTAATATTTATTAGAACTATTATCTAATATATAATACCAATTATATTCATGACATTTCCTAAAAATATAAATATGCTTCCTTAAAAAAGTTCATTTGTTAGCTATTAGAGTAGACAAAGATTCAGCATCAGATCAGCTCCTCTCCAGAACAAACCAAGCGAGTAAACTTCCTCTTATTTGTATATTAACAAAGCAACTTTTAAGAACGGTTATGTTTGCGACGAACTATTACGTAAGACGCGTAATAGATCGATAAATCACATCAACAGAATTTATTTAGATGACAACGGAATTACATAGTCTAGCCATTGTGGTTAACTTTGCGGTTATGAAATGGAAATGGAGACAATTCCAGTTATTTTGTCAACTTATTCTTCTTTCAATCAATTTATTTAAGTCTTGAATTTAATTATAAAATGCAGAAACTCTTCTTTAATCCTACTAATAATATAAACGGCAATGTTTGACATAAGTGTGGATGTATGTATGTGAAGTATTCCGCCTTTACGCAAAAAAATGAATGAATTTTGATGAAACTTTACAATAATATAGTTTACACATCAGAGTAACACATAGGCTATAATTTAAAAAGATATAGTGTGTATTATATAAAATATAATGAAAATGAAAAATGAAAAAAAATCTGCTTTCTGCGAGCTATTCTGGCGTGTGCCGCCAAAAGCAGTTGGAATTACACGTATATAATGTACAATCGAAATGTTTATCTTAAATAGTGCTACAAAAAAGCCTCCGGAAACATATATGTGTCTCTTATATGTAAGTAATTATCGCCAATATAGTGAACCATAAATACAATCATAATTGGTAATTTATTTCTAACGCACGATTAGTGGTTACTAATTGATTCTAATATCAAAATAAATATTTTTAGGGCATTTGATATTTAAAGTAAATAACGTACAAGGGATACAGAAAAGGACGGATCTGACTGACGTAATATGATGTGCATTATGAACTAAGGACTTGCTCTGAATACGGAAAAGTCGATTTTTAATTGTTATCGATTTCTTTGGTAACACATTTTTACAGGGTAAGGTCGCCACCTCTATTTTTAACTCTGTTACAATTAAGAAGGACCCAAAAGTGAGAAACGATGAGCGTGTTACTGTACAGAACACATTTAGTACCTAATAATAAATAAAAACATGTCTTTTGCAAGTTCTCTACAACAACAAAAAGATGTAGAAAGATGAATGTTTTTTTTGCACCTTAAACAAAAGTTAATCCAAAAACGTTAGGACATAATGCCTAAGGCTATGCGTGATAATAAGTTAATTAAGGAAGATTTGAATATATATAAATATTGTAACATGTGAAGATTTGAAATATCGTAGGGCATTATTATTACAAAATAATGGTGTTTTGTGCTAACACGACGTTTTTATTTCACGTTTACCGTTGTTCTTCGTTTTGTTGTTAACGATCTGTGATACTCCACTTCGATTAGCCTCGTCTGCAAGACAATTAAACAGTTTACCTTCCTCACAAACAAAGAAGGCCTTTTTTAAATGTAGGCCTCTGTGTACCCAATAATTTAAACTTTCAAATTTCGGTTTTAACGTGTATGGTGTTGTTTGCTTAAATTTTAAGAAAGTAAGTCATCTATTAGCCTTGATAATAGTACAGTCTGCCTAACGTCGTAGGTTTAAATCCACTATTAATCTCGTGAACCTGCTTCTAAAACAAGCTTATATTAATTTTAATTTTTTTTTTTAAATGTTCTTACATTTGTAAAATTTCTTTGACTTTGGATTGGAAATAATATCGCTTCTAAAGTGACAGATATCAGGGAGTAATCATCGAAAGATACCCCGCCATCTTGGAAGAAGGTATGTTAGGTTTCTGCTCACTAAAATCTCGGTGCATTGTGAGGGACCCTCTGCACTAAGCCCAAGCAGGTCCCAGGGGAATATTTTCTTCTACTCCGCCTCCTTTCACTTTTTTTTTTTGACGGAAATCTTCAACAGTTCCCCGGTTGCCCTTCCTCGATGTGCATGTCAGGGGCTCCGGGATCTCCGGGGGAACGCACCGGAACCCTTCTGCACTATGCTCACCGGAGAGCAGGCAGGCGATACCGTAGTCTTATTCTATGAGCCCAGAACTACAGGGCTGAAGAGAGAAAGCCATCCCTCTCTGTGCTACGGCAACACGAGATCGCTTCGTGTTGCCTTTTTCCCGGGTCTACTTTAGGGCCACAAGAGCCTCCCCCACCTGTGAACCCAATGGTTATTTCTCTAAGCCCAGGACTAGAGCTACAGCCTAGACCCAGATCCTTCCTTGTTTTGAGCTCTTGACACTATGGTTACAACGATGTGGCAGCTTAATTTTTTTATTATTTTTAATAATATGTCATATGATATGATTCCAAATAACCCCTACTGGTGCATCGTACAAGGAATACATGCTTTCATTATGATTCTTTCTCAAGCTAACGTAAGATTTCTCTTATTACTGAACGCTGTAGTTATACCAATTAAGATCAGTTATAACAGCCCACTCGTTCGCCGTTTACTTGCGATTTAGCTTTTCCTATTAACAGTTTACAACAGTATATATACGTTGTTATATACAAACATCGCAGAGATTCTGAAAAGTGTACAACAAATTTAGTTAATAAAATATTTTTTTCTGTTCTGTGTCCCGAATCCACTAGTTACCAATGAAACCAACTTATTACAATTCAATAGTCAATGTGCCATAAACCGTAATGCACTAATTAAATAATTTGATATCGTTTTTAGAAAGCTAGCAATATTTTGAATCGTTATATCTCAGAAACGGTGGCTCGTAGGAAAAAGTATTAATATATTTTTTATAAATAAATCTACAATTTTTATCAGGGATACTTTTATGATCAAACTTACCGTTTTGCTTACGTTTTAGTCAAGAAAAACTGATTTATTTGGCCTTTCACCTCGATTATTTATTTTTCCTTACAGAAATGATGGGGAACTTAAAAAAAAATTAATACTCAGCTTTCGCCGTTTACTTTTCACCACGCTTGTTAGATCCTTATATATAAAGGTGAGCCCACTAAACAACGGGCACAAATTTTTAGCTTTTTGTACTTATAAAGTCATAGATGATTAGGATTTACCCTCTTGACTCTAATGATCTCCAAATCTAAAATCAACATGGAAGAATAGTAAAATCATTTTAACGATATCATTATATAATGTTTACTTATATTCTCAGTACATAACAGTGGAATAATTTAATGACATAAACAGTTAGAGTTACGCAATCACTAATTGAGCGTAATTAAAACTGTAAATGAATTCTAAAGTCTCAGGCGCGCGTGTGAAAGGACTTTAAAGAATGTTGCCCTACAAAGCAGTTAGTGAGATAACTGAAGCGTCTGAGTGGCTTAACATACCGGCATCGGATGACTAGCGGGCAACATATTTTTATAAAGTATTTTATGTGAAAATAAACATATTTTTTTAGTTAAGGCCTATTGGTTAATCTAGTAAGGAGATCTGTATACAATTCTCGTTGCTCAAGCTAAGTCGGTTTGGAACAGTTATATATTTTTTTATTGTGTCCTGTTGCTGACAGATCCGGGGCACCCCGCTCATAACGGCTGATGGCATTCGCGGAAGGTTTAGTGGGTAGGGGCTGCCCAGGCCGAGTCCACACATCCCTCCGGGCCCACCCAGGGTACCGGAGGATGGTCTGTAAAAGATTCCCCGCGTGAACAAAAAAAAAGTTATATTTTTTATAAATATATTATTTTGTAAAATACCTATTATATTGTAAAAATTTGTCTTTTTAGTTTGTATTATGTAGTGTTTTGTATGTAATAATTAAATGTTTACTATCATACTTAAAAAAGTCTAAAAATTGTGTTTGAACCCACTTTTCTCATGAAATACAATAAAAAATGTATTTTCAATTGGAAAGAGAAAAAACATGAATTAAAAGCATAAAAATTGATTTATTAGAATATAGAACGTCCAATTTAAAAATAAACTGTTTATCAACGTTCAGAAATCAATTAGTGAAAGTCTGTCCGTTCACGATGCGTGCGCTTTAATTTGATCGAACGAAAAGTCCATCCGTTTCGGCTTTACGACACAGATAAGATTAAGACGATAGATAGTGGACTGGTAACCGAAATACCGATATACTAAGTAACGGATAAACGGAACGCGCTGTAAGAGTAACAACCGATAAATCAGCCGAAAGGGAACGTAAGTTAAAATGGGACTAGAAATGCACGCAATACCAAGTCGTAGAATTAACTTAGACCAGAGGCGTTTCCGAATCTATAAGACTCGGGGACCTTTAAGAAACAAGCCTTCTACTTTCTCAAAGGTCCGCAACAGGGCCGGATTTAGAGCTCTGGAGGCTTGAGACATAAAACACGATTGGACGACAAAATCATTGCTTATTTTGTTTAAAAATGCAATGGCAAGTAATGCTCCAATTAGTTCAATCAATGAAAAATAACAATTGAAACAAACTCCAACAGTGCATATTTTTTATTTCCAAGTTTATTTAGTTTCCAAGCCTCCATTACGGGGGCCTTTAAATCCATCCCTGGTGCGCAATGTGCCTGAAGCTCCTCTGGTCATCCAAGTGCGTCAATCAATTTAAATAGAAGTGAGTTTTAGTGCTAGATCTATCATCACTGACATCATAATTGTCCTGTGTCGATAAAATCGCATCGAAGTTTATTATCTCTTGTTAACTATAAACGAATATGGTCTGACAGGTACTTAATAACTGCAAGGTAAATAAAACCAATCGGCAAGAGATAGAAATCGATGCTGTCGACCATTTAAATTGAATAGCTGAATCAATAACGAACAGTAGTGAATGGAGCTTTGAATTCTATCTATTCTCCATACAGTTAAATTAATGCGTCCGAGTATCTCGTTAGTGAAATGTTTGTATATAATAGAAGTATTTTAATTAGGTCCCAATTCTGCTGCTTTCTTCGGCCTCGATGTATACTAAAAATAAATGGTAACAGTTGTAAATATTAAGTCAAATATAGTAACGTTGTGTCAGTTTTAACTCAAATCAAGGAATTGTATACAAATCCTAGGAAATGTGTAATAATATTTTTTTATTATAACACTTATTGAGACAATCGGTAACAGTCATACCGTAAAATAATAATAATATGCATTATTATTATATAAAATAATAGCACGTCGTATCGTCGCAATAACCAATAATCACGAGAAGTCTTTCTAGCAGTTGTTTTTGCCGTAGAAACTTCTTCAATTAACTCTTTATAACGTTCATCTTCAATAAAAGCGTTTGTTAATATTCTTAATGACGCCAAAGTCAAATTTAAAAAAAGTCAAAGCCAAATTTTAAAGTTTTAAGTCAAAGTCAAAGCCAAATTTTAGAAATTACATACATTTCATAGGAATTGTATAAAATGACGGATTACATACATTTCCGTTAACAGATTGACGAAGGTCTTCAATCAGTGCGCCCCTCAGCTATGACCTACAAAAAAAAAGACTGTTGGACTGGTTCACAAACTTAAAGTCTCTCACAACGGGCGATGGAAAGAGCTTTGTTAGGTATTTCTCTATGGGATAGAATCCGAAACGAAGAAATTCGATTAGAGAACAATGGTAGTCGACAAAGCTCTTAAAGGCAGCTTAAAGTGGCAGTGGGCCGCCCACATCTGCCGAGTTTGTGATGACAGATGGGGAGAAGTCTTGGAATGGAGACCGCTCATGGGTCGGAGTAGCGTAAGGCGTAGGTCCCTCCAAATGGACCGACGACTTTATAAGGATAGCTGGAAAAGGCTCGTTGCTATTATGGTGGAAGGTATTGGGGAAGGCCTATTTTCAGCAGTGGATAGACACAGGCTGATGATGATGATATTGAGTTATTCGTCTATTTTTGTCGCACTTGATGCAAATTTATCACTAAAATGGTTTTCTCATGGATGCCATTGGCAGAATTGGACCAAATTGAAATGAGAAGCACTAGCTTTAGGGAAGCAACTCAGATTCGGTTCACTTAGTCGAAGTTATGAGGTGAGGTATGACAAACATAAAACAATACAGACGAATTGAAAACATCCTCCTTTGAACTCGTTTGAAAAGACAATAAATAAGTAGCGCTATTAAAAACTCTGTCCATAATTACATTATGTGGGCTGCGTATCACAAATCCAATTGTGATGCAGCGTCAGTGGGTAATGGAAGCGTTTATAATTTTTAATTCGCTTCGCAGAGCATCCGACGCCATGACTTGTGGGCTTACGTCGTAATGGTAGCCATTTCCTCAGCGGCGAGTGTTTGTAATTAACTGATGCCCGATACTCTCGAACATCTCATTATTAATTATGGGAGATGGCTGGGATGCTTATAAGGAAATGGACCCGCGTTTAAGTCCTATAAAACGAGTGGAATAATCTAGTGTAGTTTTATTATATTCTGAGTAACTTGGAACGCTTTCTGCAGTAGTATTACTTCGGGCGTGTTATAAAAAAGAGAGTTAAATTTTACGATACATTCGCATGATTTAATAAAAACTGACGTAAAGTTACTAGCGCTTGACGAAGTGATATACAATGAAATTAGTTCTGGAACGTCTCACAATTTGTATACATTATAATTGTGGCAAAAGATTCTATTGTACACATTACATAATACTTCTTTCGATTATATGGCACTCGATTGTTTGTCTTTCAAAATTTTACAGCCAATAATATATTTCTTAATAAATAATTTTGATAAATAACCAATAAGTTCTATATTACGACGTTTGAAACGTTCACGATCAAAAAATCTTTTGAAGAGCCCAGATTAATTATCTGAATAAAGAAAAACCTGGATGATCTAAAATGTTCCCGTAGATATAAGAAATCATTATAATAGTAATTAAAAAAAATATGCTCTCAAGTCCTTTTAGCGGAGCAGATAGAGACAGCTCCCACGTCCAATTTTCACGAAGCTTATTAGGTTCACCAATCAACCAAATTATTATTAGGTCCACCACCTGACACATGTGGGACATGCGTCAGGTGGTGAACCCATCGCCTTACACCAGGATCAAATTTTAAGCAAGTGATATTTTTGGTTTACTTAAAAAACTGCAATTCATAATACAAGCACGCGTAGTGGGACGCCCTAAGACTGAGCGGAGCGAAGATCTTCGCAGGACAGCTGGCAGGAACTGAATGAGAGTGGCCGACGATCAGTGGAATGCTTTAAGAGAGGCCTATGTTCAGCAGTGGACTGTTGCAGGCTGATGATGATTATGATGATTAATACAAGTCAACTGGGCTGAAATAAAACTAAACTTAACCTAAATGGAGACAATGACGGACTTATATATAGCAATTGCTTTAAGCGATCTCTTCCAGGCAACCCTAACTTTTTAATTATTAATTAGGATCCTGACACACCGATAGCTTGAACCCGACGACTATGCATTTGTATAAATCTCTTGAATAATTGCGCACGTCAGGGAAAGTGGCCGGGGTCAAAATTGAGCATCTACGATTTATCATTATACTCAATGGTGTGGTTCCGATCCCAGAGAGTGGATTATAATAGAGGTAAACGATTAGGGTCATCGTATTTGTGTTGAATATAGAATTGAGGTCGCTTTTGTATCATATTTCGAACTGAACAGAACATTATGTTCGTATCTTTCATTTACGAAGTATCACTTTTACGAATTACGAAGTTCTGGTCTATATTCTTAATCTTCTCACACAATTCTCCATCTCTTTATACAGCAGGAGAAATAAGAAATTAATATCTATCCACTACCGACTCATAAATGCAAGGCTACTATAAAAAAGTGGTCACTTGAACTTGACTACGAACAAACAGAAGCCTTATTAATGTAAATATTGTTCGTTGTTAAAATATAATTTGTGTATTTATATAAAAATATGTGGCAATATTAGTGAGAGTAAAGAGACATACTCATGAGCACCCACTCACTCAACTACACGCAACACACACAACATAAACACTAAGACCTATAAATATGTATTTTAAAATGGATTCTCTTTGAAACATTTCTGCACAGTGCGTGGGAGAAGACACTGACTTCTGAATCACAAGTCTATTAGGCGAATGCCATCAGCCGTTATGAGCGGGGTGCCCCGGATCTGTCAGCAAAGGGACACCTCAACGACCGGCCGGTCCCGGACTTTATACTCTAAAGGGGACTTCTCCGGCACTCAGAGAAGTTCCGACGACGCAAGCATTAGTGGGGTCAGGTACCCATTCTGGTCCGCTTCGGATTACGGGGGCGGCAAGAGGAGGCGTTGGTTATAACGCCTCCTGCGTACCCCGATACGCCGCCTGGGCAGGGAGGAAGCTTCAGCGCTAACCTCCCTGACCCGCTCCTCAGCCTCCTTCTGGGATATGACCGTCTCGCAGAAGGAGGTGCGACCAAGACCTGTCACTCGAGAGCAACGCGAGAACGAGGCTCGGGAGCAACGGGTCTTACCCACCGAAGGTCTATTAGTATCTAGCTCGGGAGTCAGGGACTTCAAATTTCTTTGTGTCCATTTTTGTATTTGTGGGAAATAAAGTTTGTTATTATTAAAAACATACTTCCATACGTCTAATACCAAAAATTTGTTTGTTCATAAATAACTCACAGCAAAACATTTTTTCTTTCAAAGCATGTGGTTAACGATCCCACTAGATGTAAAGGGAGTATGGAGCCCTAGATGGTAATGCGCACTTGGTTAGTAAATGCCTAATCGTTCTACACTTAAAAACCTATTTACATTGTAATTGAAGGTAAACACATACGCGGGCAAACGATACCACTGCTTTGCAAGACGAAAAATAAAAGACGAAACAAACCGGTTTGTTTGAGTTTGAGAGATGTCCACAACAAAATGATGAAAGCCAGCGATCCGTCTTGGAGTCTGATGATGGAATAACATTAAAAAAATTGAGATTTTTTCTGAAGGAGGAAGGAAAGGAGCACAAAGTATATTCAAGTCCAGTAAATTGCTTCATCATCCAACTTAAATTAAGATAAGATCCTGCTGTGAAATTATTTAATTATCAGCTGATATTAAAATTAACAACGTTATAGAATTAGTACAAACGCTATGCAATTATAGGATTTAATGATATAGTGATCTGGTGAGATTATTATTGCTTAATTGCTCGCCGGAAGACGGGGTTTATTTTAATTGCAGATCGAACTTAAGCTCAAAGCTATGGTTTGGAATATAAAAGCTTTTATGTACAGGTCATTGCACTACTACGGAATGCTTTTTACACAGGTAGTAATTCTATACTGCCGTACTCGTATTTATACGAAACGTACAAATTCTATGATAATTTGCGATTCAAAAAGACAATTAAGTATATTTGAGATACATAACGGGACATGGGGATAGAATTTGAATGAAAGTAAACTCTTTCAAATAAAAGACGAGTGGTCTAAAGACCACACAAATTAAGTGAAATTTTCTTTTCTTTAGCTCTAATTAATACATAATTTAACGGAGAGGAAGAGAGAAAGAAAATGTGCGCTCGTACTGCTCTCTCTTGCTTCTACCGTATGATATAGACAAGATATGTCTTAGATAACGTAACTTTTTATGACGATCTACACAGATTGGCCAGAGAAGCTGGCGTTGACTGCTTCACCGGAGAGGTGGCCATAGCTCTTAGGTCGCTTAGTCGGAACCTCTATCGCTAGTAACTCGACACCCCGGAGAGGGGTAACCTCGGCTTCGACGGTTACTATGTTACGCGTGAGCATTCCTATCCGAGGGCGCCGGAGAGGGCCGAACCACGACTCGGTTGGTTGCTATTTCACGGTTGCTATAAGGGACATTCAAAAGCTAAACTAACTTAACTCTCTGTCTTTTTAGAATACTGACGAATTGAAAACTTTTGTTAAGACGGTTAAGAATGTGTCTTAATTTCACCGTTATTTAATTACTCTCATGTTTAATCACATCCGCAGCCGGCCACGCTCTGACCAGCCCCAGTGACCTCATATTAAAGCAGTAAATCTGTAAACGATGGCGTGGACCTATTAACGGGTGAAGTAGTACGCGACGTTGAGCCTCTAAAACAGTTACGTGGATTCCGTTACCTCTCGTAACGTATTACAACGTCTTCATGTCACGAGAACCAGGAAACGTGGTGTAAGATTTATCATAAAAGTAGGAACGTATTAATATGTGGGCAGCGGCAAGTGTTAAGTCAAAGTTCAAACGGTACTAATACATGTTCGATAACACATTGCCATCTCGTTTATCATTCAACTTTACAGTGTATTTATAAATCAATCAAAATATAAAAGAAAGATATCAATATATTTTTTTTTCAGAAATACTACTAACGTTATTGTTAACCATTCCAACTAAGCTTATGCTTGTGCCAAGAGATGCTTCACGTCAATAGTCGAATGGTGGAGAACCTACGTCCATACGATTCGCAGACCGTACCCTAAACCATTAGACTATCGACGCTTAGAAATAGAATTAATCAGAACCTAATCAAACTCTCTGTTTAAACGCAATAAATTACAATAAGAAATTAATTATCGAAATCAGTTGGGACGATATTGATTTATTCGTTCATTTGTCGCGCACACAATTATTGCAAATTTAACTCTTTATGATTTTCTCATGGATGCCATTGTCAGAATGGGACCAATGGCATCACACGGGGAGCCCAAGTTTTCAATAAAAAATTTCCAAAATCGGGTCACAGTGGACTGGGTCTAAAGTTACGAGGTAAGAAACATAAAAAATACATACAGACGAATTAAGGACCTCTTCCATTTTTGAAGACGGTTGAAAAGGAGGAGGTTCTCTATTCCTCTCTACTTTTAATAGTTGTGCATACTGACATTAATAACTTGATTTCGATTTTTTCTTTTATTTCCCGGGGGCATTTTTCGTTCCAAAAAAAAAACATAAATTATGGTTATACATAGAGATAGATATACATATAAAGTAAACAACTCTAAAGGGAGAGGATAGTGGACTACAACTTAAAAATGGCCATGAGAAGCAGGGACGCACCGGTCGCGGAGAAGCTAATAGCAATGCAGCGGGACGTTTGCGACGCGTGAACCAGAGCATACACCACATCCCAAAATCAGGCATTATAAAAAAATAATAGTAACTGTAGAGGTAGCACTCTATTAATAAATCTAAAGTAAACAAAGTACATTGGAAAAGAGCACGAACGCAGGTCTGTGGTTACGCTTTAATAATAATAAAAAAAAAGTTTACTAGAGTATCAGAGCAGTTTGACAGAATTCACATGTCTAGGAAAATATTTTAGATGTATTATATGTTTCATTACGCTTTTGATTTCACCGTAAAGCATGTAACAAAACAGCCTTTAAAATTGCAACTAACAATTTCAATGGTGCCTCTGAATCTATATTTTTCAGCGTAATTTTTTTTTTCTATTACAAATTCTTCCCATTCTATTAACATGTAATTCTTTTTTTTTATGACGAACTACACAGATTGGCCAGAGAAGCTGGCCTTGACTGCTTAACTGGATTGAGAGGTGGCAGCTCTTAGGTCGCTTAGCCTGAACCTCTATCGCTGAGGGGTAACCTTGGCTTGGACGGTTACTATGTTACGCGTAAGCATTCCGATCCGAGGGCGCCCGAGAGGGCCGGAGCACTACTCGGCCGGTAGCTATTTCACAGATTATCTAAGGGACATTCAAAAGCTAAACTAACTTTATGTAATTCTTTAATTTATTGTCCAATATAACATTTGGTAAATCAATAATAACGAAGCGAAAAGAGGACCGAACTGTAATTATTCATGTTTTTAAACAAAAAGCCCGTATTCAATGCGATGTTGAGCAAAAAACCGTCCGAAGCTTTCTTAGCAACAAAGTTCTTTTCATCATACGTAGCGCGGTCTGAGGACCGACATAATGGCACTTTCGCCTTGTCTTTTGTTGATTTCGTTAGTTGAATGCGTTTCATTGAGCCAGCGAAGTCTGATTCAGCCGGCAGTGTGTTCGTACGGAACCAGTCGCGGTGCACCGGTATTCCTCCGTTACGCGGTTCGCCTGCATTTCATTTGCCAGGGTTGCCGGATATCATTGATAATAGATGTAGGGGTTTGAGTCAGGCGTAGTCGGAGTAGAGTTTATGACCGCCCTTTAAATTTGACATGTAGGTAAATAAACTCCTTATTATATCACCAGAAATACTTTTTTTTGGAAGGGCTTACTTTCAATTAGCTCCCACTTTTTGTTGGTATTGTACCTTGGGTTCCGGATATATACCGAGGACTGAGTCGGTTGAAAGGCGTGCTAAGAGACTAATTGATGCTGCAGCTGAAATCAATCTGCTGTCTTGAGCACTTGGATAAGGTGGAAAATTTCTTATACAAATTCACAACATTCTAACCAAATTTATCCTTTTGTTCAAGTGTGAACATCCCTCAAATTATCAGTGTGGGTTACTTTGTTTTTCATTATTCGTACAGCAAAGATTTTCTCTATCTTTCCCTCCGATTTTATTGTTTTTGCAAGAGTAGAATGAATAGGCAATTACTAAGCTATTGCACCTTACCATCCGACCATCGAAGCTGGCAGGATCAGCTAGTCATCCACTAAAACATTTTTATGGCAATTCCTTTACCTGTACATGTATAAAACTCTGGAATAGTTTGCCGATTGAGATTAGGGAGGCTTCGTCGACTAAAGTCTTTAAATCGCGTGTATCTGAATACTTTCTACGCAAACAATGAAAAATACAAACTGTTTATTTATTACATGTATATGTATATATTACTATATTTATATTAACTATATGTAAATGTTTATTTATTTATCCCACTACCTTTAGTCTGCTCCTAACCACTAAAGGTTAGCTGGAAGAAATTGCTAAATAGCGTTAAGTGCGCTTTTGTACAATAAAGAATTTATCTATCTATCTATCTAAAATATACGCAACATGAAAAACGGTGATATAATGTCTAAGCTTTCGACTTTACCGGCTTAAGACAGCTGTTGAGTGCCGATGAGTTTTTCGCTTTGCTTTCGATTGCGGGGTCTGTCTATCCCCGAAAAAAAAATTAAGTGACGTGAGAGTTTTATTATTACTTGTATTTATTTTACTTCCCTACGGGCTTATACAAACCCGTACATCCAGGTCATGCAACCGACGTGGTGTCAAGTTGCGCCGTCTGGCGACTAGGGTCACCTACATCTTTGTACTTTATGAATAGGCAGTAATAGATTTTGACCAAAATCTCTTATTGTAATCGCTCAATGCATTCTAAAGTTAAAGTTACAGCCTATATAAGTCGCATCGTAGTGTACAGCCCTTCACTGTCATAATCTGTAAGGTCATAGTCCGTCGCGCGATTCTATTTCCGTCACATGTCTCAGGAAATTGTCTAAAACATGCAGTTTTTCTCACAATGTTTTTTGCTCCACCGCCGAGCACGGGGCAGATCAACGCATAAAATTTCAGCAAACAATTTCAACCACCGTGGGCTACAAATTGAGCAATCCAAGCGACTCTTGTATAAAAAAACTTTCTCAATTAAATCATGTTGAAATGATAATGTGTGTTTGGTGCAAGATGGTGTCCCTACTCGCGACCCGATTCGCAGATCACATGTGAATCGGGCGAGACGCTTTCACTCTCGTTGCCTTTCCTTCGGTTATCTAACTGTGGAGCGTCGGATCCTCTTTGTGAACACTTCAAACAAGACGTGTGTTTAACGATGGCACTAAATCAAATCGGAATCCATTCAATTGTATCTACGTACTATTTCCTTACGAGAATTTCTTATTATCTCCGCTCTCATGTTAGATTGTAATATACGGGTTGTCTGGTAAGTGCCACGACAAATTAAAAGGGAAGATAAAAAAAAAGAGTTAAGAGGTCACCTACTATACAAAAATATCACTTTTCTTAAAGTGTCATCGTTCCCGAGTTATTGAATTTTTAATTTTTTAAAACAATACCGCTCTACAATCTTCGTTTGATTCTGTTAAAAAAAGTTAACGATAAAATTGTATTGATTTCTTTATTCCTGTATTTAAACTTCTATAAAACCACCAATATTTAAATTAATAATATATACACTACAAATCATATTCGATTGAAATATTAGTTACTATTTTGTATGCGCCTTTGAACTTTCTTTTCCCAGTCTAAACATAATAAAATCGATTCACACGACGCAGAACGGTCCCAAGTCCCGCTAGCAAGCATAATTATGTGACTGTACAGTCCTGTCACGTAACAAACACGTCTACAGTCAACTGCACGACCATTTCTAAGCGAATGCGCCTTTAGTGCATTGTAATAACGTTGAAAATTCTATTGGGATCCACAGGCTCGGGAATGTGGACCAGGAGCAATTGGTACGATTTCCGCGCGCCGACCCCTTGCGCCTGTGACCCAGAGAACCGTGACTTTTGGTTTCGTGAAAGTCGGGGAAGTGTATAAAACTGGTCCACATGAATGTTCTTAAAAGAGCAAAGTTACATATTACTCGTAGCACGTAGTAAGGATATAGACTACTAACGAATTATTGGTATTTAAAATGGCTTACAAACATGGTTTCGTTGAATTACAATGAAAAAGGAACGGAATTTTTTCGATGGTCCATACTGAGACATAACGCGGTAATACTTTGAGGTGTTAAAAGGTATATTTTAGTATAAGTTTGACAAGAGGGCACCCGAGGAGACCATAGCTCGGTTAGTTGCTTTGTTCGGATTACTAGATTTGTTTAAAACTACAGCTTACATTTAAGGCCAATCTGGAAAAAGTTAAATAAGTTTAAGTTATTATATAGAAAACTTAGAGTACCATCACCTGTGTGTAATGAAACACATGAAATAATTGTTGAAGTAACTGTGAAGCGTTTCCTTTCAAACTTGAAACGAACCAGTTTATTGCCTATTGCATATTGCAACAATTTCCTGGTCCGCTTCGTTTTAGCTACCGTTAAAACTGTAGCTGTTTATCATAATTATAGAAATGAGTCGTTTATTACTCGCCTCTTTCCGGCGGCTGTTATTATATAACGTCTTTCTCACTCTAACTCAAGTTCAGGGAATCTGCACACGCTTGGCATGAAAGAAGGACCCGTTAAAAAAGTCGTCTGGCGCCGTCGAGCGAGTCATTATGTTGCGTGCCGTAGAGCCCTTAAGGGGTTGAGCTTCGAATGGTGGAGAAAGGCCCTGATAAGGAACTTGTAGGGAGTCAAGAAGGTGCGTGTGGGGCCACACGGCCAGACCACGCGTACCCTCCCGCGTTTCGGCCCATACAACCGCGCGGTTGGTGGGGCCATGGGAGGTGGTGGGTAGGATCAAATATTAAACGAAACATTTTATAGCATCAATAGAATAAGGTTTAGATCATAGTTTCGAATTCGACTATTGACGTGAACCATCTCCTAGCGTAAATAAAGCCATAGTCAAATACGGAAAAGTTTTTGTTTATCAAACAACTTCTTTGTGTGAATTTACTCGTATCGTTCGACGGTTGTGGATAAAAAATGTATCAATTACGGAAAACTTTGGTAAAGATCGCCGGACCCTTTATCTAGGGCAGTTCGGACCGTTAGGCGGCCGTGACCGTCGAAGAGCGATGACTCGCTGTTACGGCCTTTATTGTTTACCAACTTAACTTGCAGCTGTTTTTATCCAACTCAATACAAAAGAATTCTTAATAGCTTGTAATAAGAGTCTCATGTATTGTATTGACGGTATGTTATGTTGTAAGCTGTGACGTCGCCTGTCACGTCACGTATAGAACATGATGTAATAACTCAGGGCCCTGAATAAGGTCGCGCATACCGTTAGATAAGGTAGCGCCGTAATGAAGGGCCGGTCGTTAATGAGATATAAGGCATCTATTTCGGAATTACTATCGTTTGTTTATTTTTGATAACCTTAGTTATGTATGATTGGGGTGAGCGAGCATTGCTCGTTTTTTGAAAATCTAGATTTTTTCTATTGTATGCAAATTACAAATGAATAGAGAGTAGATACAAATTACATAATGATAAAATTAGAATAATAATTTTCGACCTTACCGGCATAATAATAAACAAATGCTGCCGTAAATCTTGTAAATGTAATTAAAAAATAGGTAATTACCTCCAGATTTTATGGCTCGTTTAATTCTAGATTCATCTCGCTATTAGATAAATCTAACTAACTTCTCGGGTAAAATGTCTTTTTCAAAAATCAAACCTAGCTAGAATCATTTATCGCCTCGAAACCCCCTGAATGTTCTCCAAGCAAAATTTCATAAAAATTGTTGGAGCCGTTTCAAATTATATATACACTAGAATTGGTGTTAAAAATATATTAGATTATAATATATTAACGGGCATATAGAAATGATTTATGACAAAGTTTCAAAAATTTATTAAGAACGAAGCTCTGAGAGTTGTTAGCTAAATTTAAGATTAGCAGCAGAGATGTTGGGTTTTGTACAGTATCCCAGCTTCTCCAGCTATGGAAGAAGCTACGATAATGTATAAAATTGTAAGAAAATGTTTAGGTAATAAGTAAGACATTTGTTTTATAGTATCTTTTGTCCAATGATGATGATATTTTCCAATAGAAAAAATCTTCTTAAATAAGAAAAAAAAATTATACCTCGGTAACGTACAGTTGCATCGGTACAGAACGCCTTAGAAAGAGACCAGATTGGCGATATAGGACAGGTGCCTTTAACCAACGATTATGATGCTCATGTGTATGGATGTGAATTAGGCGAAAAAATTAAATCAGTATCGAAGAAGTGGAATTCCGTTATCTCTATCTACCCCTCTGAATAAAGAGCGTACTGTTGTATTAGTCGACTATTATTCTTCTTCCACTTAGTAAGCATACTTATTGTTTAAAGATTTAAAGTAAGTCATAAGAACTGAATGCAATCACAGAAGCAATACAGAAGTTAAAGATTTCTTTTTCTTGCTAAAATTGAAGCATTACTATGTAAATACGACTGGCAAAGCGTAAAGAAAATTATTCATATATTCGGCGTGCATTCAGCGATTTCCTCTGCGGAAATTATATAAGCTTACATAAGTTAAGCTTGGAAGGTCTTCAATAATAGAACTAGTTATATAACGCGTTTGTTTGGAAGACATACTGAGTGACGTTCTGCCTACAGATAATATAGAATGTAAATAACTTTCAGAGACAGCTTGTATGACTTGTAAATTATAATACACAATAGTATTGTAGAAAAAAAAATGGCGCGGGGACTCATGGGGGGATCATCTAACTTACATTTTCATTTTCATCTTAGACGTAAGAAATAAGTGTGTGTTTTAAAAAGACTTGGCTTAAAGGTCTTGTTACCAAGCCATAAAATATTCATAAAAAAAATAGTATTGTAATTTTTTTTGACAGGATTTTTTTTTATTTCTATACAATATTAATTTAGTCTTCGATGGTAGTATTTTAAGTTGGTTAAGTATCTCTAGGGACTACGTATAATAATGTATTTAATTTTATATTTATTGAATTCTTTTAAATCGAGTACTCGATCCCAACTGATGTTAAGTGGAAATGCAGTCCAGTATGCATGATGACGTTGGTAAGGTGCACTAACTTAGTGCATTATTAGATATTATTTTTGACAGCAGCTTTTTATAATTTCTGTACATTATTATAATGTTAGACTTTGATGGTAAACGATTGTAAATGTGTATACACTTTTATCTTGAAGACACTACACATTGTAATAAGAGGGAAAGATTAACACGGTAAAATTTGTTTCAATACTGGACATGTGGGTACTTGTTATAAAAGATGGAATATCCATGGGATGTACGCAAATGTGACATATGTAATGATCTCAAATGAAGGATTAAAAGGAGTTGTGACGGAAACTTAGTCAAACATCCTCAGAGAACGGACCTCCAACCACGAAAGTTCAGAGAAAGTTTTTTTGTAATTTTTCTGTACGTAAATATATATAGAGTTATCCACACCGTGACCGGTGACGACGACCCTAATTAGTTTCGGGAATGAACCCTGATATGGCTTGCGAAGCCGAACCTGCGCTTGAATACCCGTTCGCAAATGGTACAATATAGCTGACCGGTGTCATTGTAGGTGTAATTGTAAAATCCAGTATCCCACCACCGACACTCCATCACCGCAGGACTTTGGCCTCAAAATCCGTACAGAAAACAGAGTTGATTACTCTTTTTCAGGATAAGCGGCCTAAGAGCTATGCCACCTCTCAAACCGGTGAGTCAATGCCAACTTCTCTGGCCAATCTGTGTACGTCGTCACTCTTTTTTGGTTCCAGAAATCCTATATTCTTATTATAAATACGTTCCACTTGTTTGATATAGTTTTCTAAAAACACTAAGTAATTAAGCAGAACAGAATGAGCTAGTAGTATATAAGACAAAGCATACAAAAAGCATAGTATGCAAAATAAATAACATCTTCCTATCCCGCGATGTTTGAGATAACGGTGAGGTATCGCCCTTGCGGTCGTTGCGAGCGATCCGCCATTAACTGCGCCACGGCTGGCCAGGAATTAACATAAGGTCTTGTCCGCCTCTTGTTTGTAACTAGGAAATTGTTTAACTCTGGTACTAGGTTATTCGAGTCGTTCCGACTCGTCCGGAGCTGTCCGCCTGCAATCCTCTTAACATCGTTGGACGTGTAAACTCGTTAAGGCGAGCCATGTTTGATGGTGCTCGTTAGGCTGTTATATGCGTAAAAGTGTTTGTACATTTCTATATATAACAATGTATGTATGAATGTGCATCTATTTATATATTTCGTAACTTTTCCTTGAAGTTTACACCTGACAATATGTTTCTAAGTCCGCCTGTGCGTTTTTTTTATTTAATTTCATGAAACGCCTAACGCATACAATCCTTAAAAAATAAATAAAATAAAAATCAATTAAATTTTCCTCTATTTAAAACTGGGTATATGTAGGGACTGAATACTTGAATTTCTTACGTTGATGACATGAAGTCAGGAAATAAAGTCGCATCTTTACGGAGGTGGGGAGAAAGGCGCGCCTTGTGTTCCGGCCCCCATGCCTAAGTGGTGAGGGGACGCTTGTCCTCACCGGAACTCACAAGTAAAATAAAAAAAGGGTAATAAAGACGGGTAGTTCCTGAAAGTGATGAGTAATCTTATTACATATTTCATTTTTTAAAGGTTTCTTTGCTTCATTACTGTTCCTAATAATTACTTCAGGGTATGTAACATTTTTTAAATGTTTTGCTTTTGTTTTACTTGAATACATGACCTAATTGGGAACATATCAGTGTATTTTATTGGAGGTCTTATACTACACAGTTTGGTTCCCTGTAAATACGGGAATAAGCGTATTTAATTCTATTTATGTTCTTTAAAAGAATCTCTATCATTAACAATATGTATTGTCATTTAAATATTTAAATTAATTCTTTTCTTTCTGCCATTTATGGAAGTGTCTTTAATATCATACTCATTGGGAGATCAGTATAATATAATGTATCGTGATGTACTATAAGTCCATTTTCACATAATTATCTTGATGGTGGAAATGGTTTAACGTTGCTATAAAAGTAAGCTACAATTGTAACGGCACATTCTAGTAAGTATCCCAGGTGAAGGGCAAACTGTTAGACCTAACTGTAGCACTGATAGACACCGCCAACTACTGCCGGTACCCTAGGGCAGCATTGGGTCCCGTTAGACCAAGATCATGGTCGACACTAATTTGATACCGCTAGGGTTGTACTTTTCTTACAGGCAAAACAAAAACCAATCAAACAAAATAAAAGTGACGGGGACATCAAATTTTAAACGCTACTACGCGCGGACACTCAAACTTCTGGCGCATGTATTCTCTTTTTTCTTCTTTCACATTCGTAATCGCTGTCGTTATGGAGTATTGAAAGGTTTTTGAACAACAAAGACTACCTTCATTATCAAAAAAAAATTAATATCTCAATCAACAAGCGTTCTTCTAAATGATTTTTAACTTTTTTTTGTAAAGAACTACGCTGATCAGCCACGACGCTTTTACAGTTTCACCATGTTTTTCGACAAATGGCACAGCTATTGGCGTGAACCTCTTTAGAGATTGACTCTCCGCAAGAAATCCCGAGAAGGGACTCGGTTTGGGGCGACGTTAGGGCGTCCGAAAAGGTCGATTTTTATCAGTTCCCTGGAATATCTTTGGGACCCACGATCCAAAGTCAACCAAATTAATATGTCTTACCTTCGGTCATATTTTAAAACAAATAATGTAATATTAGTAAAATAACTTACTACTAAGAAAATAATATTCAATGATAATCTAGTGCTATATGTATGTGTTATATTACTAATATGACTAACACTCTTGTTAACCATCCCAACTAAGCTTAAGCTTGTGCTCGAATCGAATGGTGGATTCGAACCTACGACCTTACGATTCGCAGGCCGTGTCCTAAACCATTAGTCTATTAATACGTAAATATTTCTTTTAGAATATCAAATGACATGGCAGCATCTTGGCTCATAGCTGTGTATTGTTAGTTATAATATGCTATAAAAATGTTTGGAAAGCCGCGAGAAAATAACGTTAAATATTATGTATTATGGTATTTTCCTATTCATTTGTACTGCATATGTAATAAAGAGGTTATATAACTAACAACATAATGCTTTATTGTTTAGGACATGCCAACTTCTTAGCTATCGTCGACGGATCCACATAAAATACGAACCAATATTTATAGTCAACTAGCGTACCCAGCCCGCTTAGCCGGACTAGATTTTGCTTTATTTTATTTAAACAATAAACTTACATCATTAAATATTTAATTTTACTCTCACAATATATTAAATTATTCATTTCTCTCCGAGCGGGTGAAGATCATTACCTACACACATGTACATATCAGTAAATACAATATCATTCTTATCATTTATAAAAAAACATATCGGGCTCAAGTTAATGTCAGAAATAAAAGTACGACGTATGGCTTGTTTGACAGTTCAAAGAGAGGAGTGCTCCGATCGTCACCAAACTTTACAGGATTACTCGCCAGAAAGTTTCATTGAAATCGGTCCAGCCGTTTCGGAGCCTATATGGAACATACCCACACACTTTCTCTTTTATATATATATAGATAATTCTTAACATGATCCGCAAATAAGAGTGACTGGTGACATTACTAGAGTTAATTAAAGATTTGTTATACACGACATACAGAGATATTCACACATCGTACACATATACACACACACAGTAACGCAGGTAATGTAATTTTTGTTTTCTATTAATTTATTTAATATTTTTTTTCATTGTTTTTAATGCGAAGTGCATCAATGGTGAAAAAATACTGGAAAAAAATGTTTTATTAAATACACTTCTATATATAAAGGCTTAGATCTTGAATATGTGACCGACAAATTTATTATTATTCATACTCGTAAGCAAGGTTTACTATAAAAAAAAGTTTACTTTTAAGGTAATATAATTTTATATTAACTATGTCTATCTGGGTAGCAACCCTAGCCGATGTTGGGACTTGTAGACCGGTCGTCCATATTGTTCCAATGTATAAACAACATTAGTTTGCCTTATACCATTTGTTTGCTGTTTCGTATGGAATAGAATTTTAAAGGTATTTACTAAGAACATTTACCATTTGTTCTTGTTTAACTAACATGTAAATCTTGTTGTGAAATCCTATCTATTATTTGTATCTTATATATATTATATTTCTAGTTAGATTATACCTAAAAAGGTGCAGTATCGTACGAATGAGTCGCCACCACAGAATGACAGATAGGATTTTTGTTATCGTAACAAGTGTATATGAATTTCCTTCATTTTTCCCGTTTCAACCGACTTCAAGAAAGAGTTTCTCAATTCGCCTGTGTGTGTTTTTTTAGTTGTTTACCTAATAATTTTCGACTAGGTGAACCGATTTTGATGATTCTTTTTTTAATTGAAAAGTGATGCTTCCACCATTCATCTCATTCTCTCATTTCTGACAATGGTATCTATGAGAAAATCATCTAAGTCTTAAATTTGCAATAATATATGTGCGCGATAAATGGATGGCTAATTCAATATCACACCAGCCAATTCAAATAAATATTTTTTTTTTAGAAAGAAAGCTAGCAATATTTCTTTTTTTTTCCAGAAATATTACTAACATTCTTGTTGACCAACTAAGCTTAAGCTTGTGCTAGGAGATGGTTCAGATGGCGAGATGGTGAATGCAACGCGACATCCCCCATCACAGTGAAGGACTGCTCACCATGGGAGGTTTTAGTCGGTATTATGATTTCCTCTAGTAGGCCGAGCCCGACATAACTTGCCCGCTTCCCCGGCGGGCACGTATGAATTAAAGCATTTCCTCCCATGAAAAAAAAGGTGATGGTTCACGTCAATAGTCGAATGGTGGATTCGAACCCACAACCTTACGATGCGCAGACCGTACCTTAAACCATTAGGCTATTGACGCTTCCATAATATATTTAAAAATTATTAAATAGTTTAATTAATTGATTTGATTTGAATGCCACGACTTCAAGACTAAGGGCCAGGCTGACTTCCTTTCAACAAAGGATCAGCGCTGCAAAACTTAACGTCGGTGTTAAAGCCATAAAGAGCTTACGTTAACATATAAAAAGTTAATTATATGGTAGTAAAATTCATACATAATTTTCTCACAACCATTAAAGCGTTAAACTTTTATGATGATATTGACGAGGTCGTTCAACCCGCCTCGCGTGATAAAGCTTGCGGAAGTGCAAGGTCTACACTCGCAGGGCTATTCGTAGTCAAGTGCAATCAACCTGAACTCTCATTGTTCTTCTTACGGTTATTGTAGCCATCTTCTGGAACATTCCCGTTTCTGCATTAATGTCTATATGCATAAGAATTGCTTTTAATGGAACTTGTTTTATTGCGTACGTATTTAAGAATCCTATAATACAAGATATGGAGAGGGCTATACTCGGAATATCTCTACGAGATCATATCAAGTATAGTTGTCCGTAAACGAACGAAGGTAACCGACACAGCTCGCCGGATATGCAAGTGAAGTGGACAGGGCACATAGCGCGTAGAACCGATGGGACCGAAAAGTTCTCGACCGTTAAAATGGGAGCTAATCAATCACAAGAAAAATCTAAATTGTTTCTAGATCCAAAATATTAAAATAAAAACAGAGGAATTGAGTTCCTCCTATATTGATGCCGGTTAAAAATTGTAATGCTTGTTGGAACATAGTCAGTGGTTAATTCACTTGAAAATTCCTAAGCGCTCTCTTCCATAGTTCAAATGAAGGATGACGAGCACTAGTCGAGATTCCCTCAATTAGATTCACATAACTTTGAGGCCGTGTGATGTTTTTATGGTACCAGCGGGCACCGTCGCATGCCATGCCGTACTGTACCGTGCATGCAACTAAATAGAGCACCGTTAGACCGCTCGCGGCAACGTTTTGTTCCTACTGGGAAATGCAGCAATACGATCGTAATGTCTTCTTTTTGTCACGGATTCGAAAATATGTTGCGGGGAAGCGATGCAGGTTCCTTGAATACAATGGGAATTGTTGATTCGTTATAGAAAATTAATCGTTTTACGGTTGTCACGGTCGTAGGAATTGTGTTGTTGTATTTCCTTTCTGTCTTGTAACTACTCGTTTGTATGGTTATTTATTAGGAATTGTTAACCGAGTTCAAAAAAGAAGGAGGTTTTGAATTCGTTCTTTTTTTCTTTGTACACTTTTAGTGACGTCATTTCGTACCGTCATTATGTACCGATTATTGTTATTTTGGTTTAAAGGATTTTATTTTTTGACCGAAGACAGAATTAATTATTAATGACAATTAGCACGAATGTGGGAGATGAAAGAGAACGTAGTCGAGATTTAAGTGAGTTTAGCTTTAGAATCTCTATAACCCCATAGTTAAAGCTGCCGACCGAGTCGAGGATCGACCCTTTTCTCCTACCTTTGGAATGCAACGCGTAATTAATCGCTCTTGACGATGATTCCCTCTGGGTCCCTAGCCGAAAGATTGAATAGGTTCAGGTTATTTCGTCTCTCAAATCCAGTGAAACAGTTGCGGTCAGCCGGCCGATGACGATGAATTTAACATGTTTCTTCGTCTGGTTGGTGCTATTATATAAAATATATACATTTACACAAATAAGAAAACATTTACAATTATCAATATTCATTCAATAATAAGAACCGAAATTACTTTTTAAGCTTAAACTAAGGCTTAAGATTAAAGAGTAATCAATTTAATTATCTCTCAGAAAACATGGAAATTAAAAAAAAATTAGCCTCGAGATTAGCGCAAAAAATATATTAATTAACTGACACCTTTGTTCAGAAACCGTACAAAATTATTCTAGACATGCAATACAAATTTGCATCAATTTAGGAGACACGAAACGTGCTAAGAAAGAAAAAAATAATAATTTTGAGGTCAACACATCTGGGTACGTTTAATGAGACACGGCAATAGCCATTATTAAAGCAAAAGAAATAAAATTACAATGAGATTGTCGTCCCCCTTTTCTTGTAATCTTGTCTCGCAAACTTCGTGACTCTTGTAAAATTAACTTTAGTTTTGCTCGTTTACTATAACATAAAACTATTTCTATGTTTAATACGTTTTGCAACGTAATCGGGCTAAATACCACATCTGTCTGTCGTAAAAGGCGAGTAAAAGGGGCCTCCGGGTTCACGCGTGAAAACGGTGGGGACTCATGTCGACGTAAAAGTGGATCCGGGGTAAACTCGTGTTGTCCCACAAAGCATGAAGATTTCTACCTTGATGGTAAAAAAAGGTACCATTTACCATTTTTTGCGTTATTTCGATAAGTTAGCTGTTTCCCTAAGAAAAAATAAACTGAAAAGAATTTTTTTGTCACTGTATATACTATATAAGATCTCACGTTCTGTTAACCCTAGCGGGGTAGACAGAGACGGCTTTCCTGCCGCTTTCCGCATTTCACCAAGCTTTTATTTATTTATTTAAAACAACAAAAATTATAACACAGTTACAGATAAATCAATTTGGTGTTATAAAAACTAAGTAAGAACCATATATATATACATATATACTACTAATATTTACAAAATAAAAAGCAGCTTGATGCACTGTCAACAAATATATAAATTAGAGTCGAACACCTTCCACGCATTTGTAGGCAGCTTCGATAAAGATCGACTGAGTGCAACAAAAAATATCTATATCCAGTGAGATAGTATCCCATATAACAAACCCAACCACGCGCGAAAGCGGAGAGTTCCTGGACAAGTTAGTACTGAAGACAGGCTTAATTATTCCCATATGTGATAGGGTCTGAGTCCATCACCGTACACCGGAAACAAATTTTTACCAAATTAATATTTGTTTAAAAAAAACCGAAAAATGGTAATTTATTGGTACAAACTGACTAGGAAACCTCTCAAACATATGATCGTAAGTTAAAAGGTTTATCCGGTACGTATAAAGTTATATGTAATAAGTTAAACATAATTCTTCATCTTGACGTTTTTACCCAAGTGACTGGCCGCACGTCTTTGATTTAATTTATAGCAAAAATGCCATAAAGTTACTTAAATCTTCGAGCCGAAGAGGCTAAGCCCCTGACACTAAAAGACGCAACTATGCTACTATCCTTTCTGAACTTAATCTTTCCAGCGGAATCTACGTCGTAATAAAGAAGGCCGTCGACGCATTCTCGTACATGGCTTACTTGTTATCATTTATTCTTTCTTTTTGACGTCTAATCGTCTATTTTCTCCCCACCCCTTAGATGTTAGGAGCGTTGCTGGAGTTTCTTCGGCCACTTCTTCTCCCAGCGCCAACGCTTCCCGAAGTGGCACTCAAAGTTAGTTTAGCTTTTGAATGTCTCTTAGATTATCCGTGAAATAGCAACCGGCCGAGTCGTGGTTCGGCCCTCTCGGGCGCCCTCGGATCGACATGCTTACGCATAGTAACCGTCCGCTGAGGTTACCCTCACCGGGGACCCTTGTGTCGAGTTACTAGCAATAGAGGTTCAGGCTAAGCGACCTAAGAGCTGTGCCACCTCTCAATCCGGTGAAGCAGTTAAGGCCAGCCTCTCTGCCCAATCTGTGTAGTTCGTCATAAAAAAAATCTTTGGATAATCCTATAAAATTCACGGCTATAGATGTTTATACTATGAGTAGGTAGTAGTAGACAAAGGAAAGAAGCCCTTTGCGTTGGAGAAATCAGCAACGACACAAACACGAGAGTCCACGTGGCATTGCACATCGCAAAAGACCGCACGAGCCGTGGAATAGCTACTAACTAACTAGTAGCTCAGTGTCGCCTCATGTTGCATAATATGCAAGCAACCCGAGTACGAGCCACGGTGCCGGCACCAATAAATTTTGTTGTTGCAATTTTATGTGCTGATTCACCCCGCGCTCGGCGGCGAAGGAAAAAATTGTGAGGAAACCTACACGTTTTAGAAAATTTTTCTAAGACATGTAAAGTCTGCCAATTCGCACTAGGGCCGAGCGGACCATGCCCTTATGCTCTCTTTACAGGGATTGTGTCCAGCAGTGGGACACATAAAGGTTGTAACTTTAACTTTTAAAGGCCGCAACAGGTGGAAAGATCGTTCGCCATATAATTCGTGGAGGTCACAACCCTCAGCAATGAGGAAGACGACAAAAGAAGAGAAGGTAATATAAAATTTTCAGCGCTCGATCTCGTAACAACCTCATATTTATAAAACAAAAACTGACTTCAAACCAAATCGTACGTGACGTATCATAAATGACGGCGCTATCTGTGCACAGACGTTTAAAGAACAGAGCAATTGAGAACTTCCTAGGGAATATGAAATCGATTATAAGGACAATTCATACCGCTTCTCAACCAGGAGCGCAACAATTGACATTACCAATAAAATGCGGCGGATCAGAAAGCATAATATTATTTAATAGTAAGTTAAATCAAGTCTTAAATCTCATTTCCGTGCATGCTGGGTGTAGTTCAAGGCACGTTATACAATAGGCGATTCAACGCGATTCTCCCCACGATGATTTCTCTTTACATCGTCGGGATTAAAAACAGAGACAGCTGTAAAATAACAGCTACCATACTGAATAATTAATGGTAAAAGTAACAGTCTATAGATGATAACTGCTGGACAAACGCCTTCTAAATAAAGATGGCATCGGGACATATCTGGCCACACGGCCCCATTACGGGTTGACCAACTTCATTGCATTTAAAAAATTACACAGATATGATAGTTCCCTCACGATGTAACATAATCAATTTTAGGACCGTTGCTGGAGTTTCTTCAGCCACTTCTTCTCCCAGTGACGCTTTTGTGAACCTAAATTTGCGTAGATATAAGAAATCTATATATTTAGGCAAGTTTTTGATTAAAAAAAAAATATTTTTACACGTATAAGTCCCTAAAGGACATTAAAAACTCACTAAATACCACTTCGAGAAGCGTTGGCGCTGAGAGAAGTGGTCAAAGAAACTCCAGCAACGCTTTTAACATCCATGGCCCCCAATATGCTATTTGCCAATGAGATTTCACTATGAGACCAAACAATTACAATTCACTAGTGCAATACTGTAGTAATTTAATTTTTGATGTATATTTCCAATTGAATCTTTTGTTATTGATTGATTAAATACATAAAGGCATACAACCCTTGTGAACCTTAATTTTAGCTGTTACAATAAGTGTCATCATCATCATCATCAGCCTGTCACAGTCCACTGCTGGACATAGGCCTCTCCAAAGGCATGCCACCGTCCACGATCCTCGGCCACTCTCATCCAGCTTTTGCCAGCCGTCATGCGAAGATCGTCGCTCCACCTTGTCTTAGGGCGTCCCACTCCGCGTTTGCCTCTCCGCGGTATCCACTCGAGAAGTCGTTTCGCCCAATGGTTATCCATTCTACGGCAAATATGGTGAAGTGGCCATATTTGCTAATCCGGTGGACTATGTCGATCACTTTAGTTCTCTGAGACTCCGAGCATAGCCCTTTCCATAGCTCGTTGAGCGACTTTTAGCCTGTGGACCAACCGTGAGTGTCCACGTTTCTGCTCCATTTGTCAAGACGGGTAGGACCAATATCTTCAATCAGTGCGTGCTTCAAACAATAAGTGTAAATTAATATAAAATAATTGGTGTTAGTATGCAAAATATATTTAATATTAACGTTCATATACATTTATAATAGTCCTTAGCTATAAACAGCAATAAAATGGTTGCATTAATTCAATGATAAATAAAAACATGTAAACATTTGTGAAAATTTATCACTTTCCAAGGAAAAAATATCACGTAACACGAGATTAAAATTCAAGATGCAGCGTGGAAAGTAAGAGATTGACTCTGTTACGGTAAACGCGGCGCAAGGTACTGACGTTCGCTGTTATAAATTCTATTAAAGCAGTCGTGTAGGCTATGTAACGTGAATAAACATTAGAATTGTGTAATTATGGAAATAGTAACACTGATAAATTACAAAATAAGATTTTATATGGGAAAATAGTATACGGGCAACTCATGACGACAATTGTAATTTCTGACGAACCTGCACTGATTAGCAAGCTGGCTTTGACTGTTTCACCTGATTAAAAGGCATACTTCTTAGGTCTCTTAGCATGAACGTTACTATGTTACGCGTAAGCATTATTATATTATAGTATAGCATTATTTCCATTCGATTGTGCCTTATAACATTAAATACCACTTCGAGAAGCGTTGGCGCTGAGAGAAGAAGTGGCCAAACAAACTCCAGCAACGCTTCTCATATCTAGAGCCCCTTTATGCTATTTGCCAATGAGATTCACTATCAAACAATTACAATAATGTAGTAATTTAATTTTTGATATGCATTCAATTGATTTTTTTCTTGTTATTCATTGATTATAATGTGTTGGCATACTTGCAAGATGACATTATATACGAGAATAACAAATAGCAATAATTGATAGGATATGGGACTGTCAATGGTATCGTTTATTTTGACACAATTATTAGCAAAGTCGTGCCTAGGAATTTGAAATCACGACCTTTAGATCGTAAAGTTCCTCTAAGCATCTAGCGTTGCTGGAATATATCTCAAAATGAGGAGTTTCTCTTTGAAAAATCTTCACATCACAACACTATTACCACCAATAATAAATTCTAACAACATATGCCCAAATCAAACCTAACATCTAATAAATACAGATAAAATTATTTAAAAAGTGTGGTCGTGTGATACATCGTACTTTCTGAAATAAGTAAAAAAAAAATTAACAGACAACGCAGCGAGCCGGAATACACCAGCGTCTTATAAATATTTAACTCCTCTTACCGCAATGGTTTCTTTTATTTACAAATTAAGCACACATTACGTACATGTTTGCAATTAGTTGGAGGTCATTCAACCGATGAATTATTTATGAGCACTTATGTTCTCATTTCGCGCTATTTCCATACACACAAACAGTCACGCATACAAATATAAAAGGCGATTAGATACGAACCCAAAACTCAGGTTGTGAAATTTGAGTTTAGAGTTTGTACGAAGGATTCTCTGTTGATCCAAATTCATAAATTTACATTTACAAATTACTCCGTTGTGTATAGATACGCTGTGTCGGAATAACGTTCCTTATGCGAAACTGTTTCAAACTCTCATTACAATTGTGTATAAATAAATGTTTAGTAATCGATTTTACATGCACTCCGATGGACACAGACACTTAAAAATTATTACATATTGGTATAATTGGTAATTCCCTACATAGATAAAACCGTTATTGCATCAAGATATATATACAAAAAATGTATATCTTGCTTGTATAGTATACAAGCGTAGCCAGACCGCTTCGCCGGTCTAGACTTTGCTTTAATTTTTTAAACAATAAACTTACATCATTAAATGTTTAATTTAACTTTCACAATATATTAAATTATTCATTTCTCATCGAGCGGGTGAAGATCATTACCGACACCCATGTACATATCAGTAAATACAATATCATACCCGTAGTAGTAGTATAATAGTACATGAAAGCTGTTTTTGACAATTCAAAAAGAGGAGTGCTCGGGTCTTAACCAAACTTTACAGATATTACTCACCAGGTCAATCTGAAGATTCCCTGAAAGTTTCATTGAAATCGGTGCAGCCATTTCAGAGCCTATATGGAACATACCCACACACTTTTTTATTTATATATATATATACAAAGGCGAACTTAGTGCTATTTAGTATTTTTCCTTCATCTATGGCGGTTAAGAGCATCTTAGTAATGCCGTTAAAATATCGTAAGAGTCATATTTAGACAAATAAATATACATTGTATATACAAATACATATGACTATAGTATATATGTTATATATTACGATAGAACCCCCTTAGAGCGTTGCTGGAGTTTCTTCGGCCACTTCTTCTCCCAGCGCCAACGCTTCCACTGTGGCACTCAAAGTTAGTTTAGCTTTTGAATGTCCCTTAGATCCGTGAAATAGCAACCGCCCAAGTCGTGGTCCGGCCCTCTCGGGCACCCTCGGATCGGAATGCTTACGCATAACATAGTAACCGTCCAAGCCGAGGATACCCTTCACCGGGGGGACCCTTGTGTCGAGTTACTAGCAATAGAGGTTCAGGCTAAGCGACCTAAGAGCTGTGCCACCTCTCAATCCAGTGAAGCAGTCAAGGCCAGCCTCTCTGGCCAATCTGTGTAGTTCGTCATAAAAAAAAATACGATTTCAATTTGCATAGTATATATAGCATAACAAAGGAATTTGAACGGCAGCAAATGATTCACTCAAAACAGAACTTCCTTTATGCAAACCGACAAAAATTCCATAAACGCTTCTTACGTCATTACACACAGATAAATTACTCGTCGAAATTTACTTTCAATACATTATATTGTTGTCCGGTTACTTAAGCGGGATTAGCGTTCACTCGACCTACCTTACACGTAATGTTTATTTAACTTTTAGACTGTATTGTGTATACAAACACGAGCGAATATATGACTTCATTGAATTTTGTAACGACGACAATTTAAGATGTAATGGAACCATGTTTCATACGGGACGGTGTCTCTAGGCTTTATTAGACCTTAACAGTATTCGTTTTCCATACCCAAATCTATTCTGACTCTTAATTTTTTATTTTCATCTTTTTAAGCTAGTACTTGACCACAATCCCACGTGATGTGAAGTGGAAACACACAGTCCTACATGGTAAGGCGCACTAGCTTAGTAATTTTTTTTAAAGAAAGCTAGCAATAATTCTTTTTTTTTCATAAATATTGTTAACCATTCCAATTAAGCTTAAGCTTGTGCTAGGAGATGGTTCACGTCAATAGTCAAATGGTGGATTCGAACCCACCTTACGATTCGCAGTCCGTACCCTAAACCATTAGGCTATTGACTATTCACTTTACTCTCGACTACACTCTCATTGTAATCGGATGGCAGACTTTTCCAGTCCTTTGCTGTACCAATAATGAAAAACGAAGCAATGCTCTTCGATCGGGTTTGAATGATTTTCACAACATAAGGACGAAGCCCAGGAGTGCGTCTTGAAGTAGTGTAAGAAATTTATCCTGAAATCAAAGTGTAACTAAACTGGCGACCCTACATGTTAGTCTACAATAGGCAGGGACGAGTCTGAAAGGTACAATGGACGGAGCAACGGACCACGTAGGCCGGATCTTTTGCAAGGCGCAATCGGACACGAAAGGATTACTCCACATATTAGCCTTAATTTTACGCTCGTCGATTTGTTTACTGCAATTAGTGTTCTGAAATTATGAGAATAAGTCTCGAGCAAAGGACTGGAATTTGTGCGCGTCTGCCTTTCCCTCCGATAATAATGTGGGTGTTGAGATTTTTATACTTTCTAAGCAAGTGCTTGACTACGATCCCACCTGATGTTAAGTGGAAGTGCAGTCCTGGATGGAGTAGTGTGAATAAACATTTACTAAGCTAGTACACCTTAAGATCTAGGGCTGCATATTCACTTAACATCAGGTGAGATCGTGGTCAAAGATTTTTAAAACGTAATTTCAACTACTTATGCAGTGATAGATTGTTCTTAACGCGACGCGAGCAATTTATTTCAGTTAGCCTAGCGTCTTTATCTTTTGAGATATTCAAACTTTCTTAACCGACCCTTTATTTTTGCTCACGGCTATAGTATCAAACAATATTCAATCAAACAATATATAAAATCTTGTAATAACATCATAAAATAAACCAAACAGATAAAATAAGATTAAAAAGTTTATCTTAAAGCGACTAAAAACCTACCGCAGTATATACGAATGTCAGCAATTACTTTTGAACATTTGTTTAACATAAAATGCATGTTATTACTGGAAATGCCACTTAATATTACCGCTTGCAGTACAACCAGTACTGACCACCGCGGTCATTGGACTTAAATTACATAGAAAACGTATTATTTTACTATTCCCGTCACGGAAGGCACGTAAATGACTCTCAAAAATGTCTTAAATTTAAATGTCCGCATAGAACACAAGTCATAAAATTGACTATATTTCCTGTTCCAGCCGCTTGTCTCGTCTGAATAACAAACGATGAGCCATTAGCCTCTCCGCCGGAACGGAACGAGTAAACTTAGGCTTCTATTACGTATAAGAAACATAGAATCTATTGCTATGAAAGTATGTTTGAATATAAAAGCAAAATGTCCACCAAAATTACAATAAATTATTACAACGCTTATAGCAAACCTTACTCCGAGTTTAGAACTTTTTAACCGGCTTAAAAAAAAAGGAGAAGGTTATCGATAACTTTCACCATTTTTGATTTTTGTGATTTATGTTTGTGCACTCATAGCGCCGTCAATTATGAACCGATCTTGATGTATTTTTTGGTTCAAGGGGTTTGGTTTCAAATAGGTCCTACATTAATTTTGTTGGTGTAGGACCTTGGGTCCCTGCCCTGTAGTTCTGGGCTCTCAAGAATAAGACTACGGTATCCCCTGCCTGTCGTACAAGGCGACTGAAAGGGGCCTCGGGTTCACGACAAGGGTGGGGGCCTGAGTCGTCCACCAAAATGGACCCGGGAAGAAGGCGACATCGGCTGGCCCGTGTCGCCTTGCGCTGCGAGGGCACAGGGGGGAGGGAGTAACCTCCCCCTCCGGGACGTGCTCTCCTTGAACACAGTGCAGAGGGGCTCCGGTGCGTTCCACTGGAGATCCCGGAGCCGCTCGGCATGCACCGAGGAAAGGGCCACCGGGGAGGTTTTAGTGGGTAAGAACCCCACATAACCGCCGCCTTCCCCCCATAAAGCGGGGTATATTTGTGAAGATTTCCTCCCCGTCAGCAAAAAAAAAGGACCTTGGGTCCCGTAGATATACCAAGGAACTCCTATTATGGAAGATTCCTTATTGATCGAGATATTGGTATGTTTATGCCAATCTAGGCCTAAGTAAGTACTACGTAAGGTCAACGAGCACCAATGTGGAAGAAGAAAGAGAATAGAAGCGCCGAAACTTCGTAATATAACTATGACCGGAAGAAAATAGCGTCCATCCTTAATAGAGTTTAACGTTTGATTCAATTTGAAGTCGACTTTTCTCTTATTTATGTCCCACTGTTAGGCAAAGGCCTTCTATGTGTCTAATTAGAAATATTACGAACTAGTACGCCACACGGCTCTAGTGCGGATTGGCGGATTTTATATGCCTTAGACAATTTCCTCGCGATGTTTTCTTTCACAGTTGGTAGACAAGAGTTAAAATTGCAACAAACTTCACCGGTGCCGGCAACGGGGATCGATTTTTTATGACGAACTACACAGATCGGCCAGAGAAGCTGGCCTTGACTGCTTCACCGGATTGAGAGGTGGCATAGCTCTTAGGTCGCTTAGCCTGAACCTCTATTGCTAGTAACTCGATACAAGGTTCCCCGGTGGGGTAACCACGGCTTGACGGTCACTATGTTACGCGTAAGCATGCCGATCCGAGGGCGCCCGAGAGGGCCGAACCACGACTCGGTCGGTTGCTATTTCACGGATAATCTAAGAGACATTCAAAAGCTAAACTAACTTTGAGTGCCACTTCGGGAAGCGTTGGCGCTGGGAGAAGAAGTGGCCGAAGAAACTCCAGCAACGCTCCTAACATCTAAGGGGTGGGATCACGGGAATCGAAGTCGGGTTGCGTTCTATGCGAGTTGAGGCAATCACTCGGACATTAAGCTATAAGCTTGAATGCTTCTATAAAAAATAAAATTCATATTTAGATTTAGCAAAACATTGATAATTATTATTTAAGCATCTAGCATAGCCTCTTTCGGGATAGCTAATGGCAAATGCATATAAAAAATATACGTAATAGAATCATGTATCAAATAAACGCGCGATTCGGTAGGCTTTATAGCAAAAAACAAATTTAAATTGTAGCAGCCGCGTCGCTCAGTGGATCACTGTAATTGCTGTCTAGATTAAATTTTTTTTATTCCTTCAGACGGCAAAATCAAAGACAAGTGTAGAGCACGTTTTCTGTCTCGTGTCTTTTCTTTTATTTCTTTGTATTAACGGCCCAAGATGCTCTCATTACAATTATTTTTATTTTTCATTTCACTTAAAAGAACAAATACACAAGACATAATTAAAATACGTAACTGATGATTACACCTGGCAATATGTTGTTCTCTCTCACCCAGGTTTAACTTTTTTTAAAGTGTTAATAAGTATAAATAAATAAATACACTCGTGTGCAAAAATAAAGGGTCGGTTAAGAAAGTTTGAATATCTCGGAAGATAAAGACGCTAGCTAAAGTCGCCACATGAAGGCAACACATAAGTACTGAAATTTAAATAAAAAAAATTACTAAAAATACTGTATTATCCAAGTTTACATAAGATATCCATTTTCGTTTAAGTTTATGTTTTTTAATGAAATTTAAATAAATTAATAAAAATATTTTATTTTAAGGATATTCTATCTATCAAGCACAATTCATTTCAGTTAGCCAGCGTCTTTATCTTCCGAGATATTCAAACTTTCTTAACCGACCCTTTGTTTTTGCTCACGTCTGTAGTTATTGATGTAATTGATAATTTCGTAATTATCAGAATAAACAAACGGTAAATCATTTTGATAATTTGTTAGCGGCAAAGTCGTGGTTAAACCCTATCGGGCGCCATCGGTTCGTAAGAGGTTTGCTCTCGAAGGTTCTCTCTTGCGCCGAGTCACTATATATTAGCCAAACAACATTAATTTGTGGCAGTAAAAAATAATTACTTCTACAACGGCAATAACAAAAAAAAAGTTAATACTTGCAGTATAAATATACAAGTTCATGGACAATGACTTTAATATAAGTAGTACTGGCAATAAGTTTATGACCGTTGCCAAAAACTACAAGAAAAAAGTTAATATACATTACATTAATTTAACATTCAGAACAGAACTTTGTACGTTGACATGCAAAAAAATTTACGCAACTTTCTACTCACAACATCATCTCAGCGACTTAATAATGTTATGTTAGGAGTGGAATAAGTTGCCGGCCTCAGTCTTTCCGTCCAAGTACGACGTGGGAGCCTTCAAGAGTAGAGTGAATAGGCACTTACTAAACTAGCGCGTACCATCTTTCGACTATATCACCACTTAACACCAGCTGGGATCATGGTCAATCGCTAGTTTACACGCATAAAAAAAATGTTTTAAAATGTTTATTTTTTACACTGCCCTCATTTAAACAGTCTTTTTATACTGACATGAATGTTGTAGCGTCAATAGCCCAATGGTTTAGGGTAAGGTCTGCGAAACGTAAGGTGGTACATTCGAATTCGACTACGGCCGAGACCGATCTACTAGCACAAGCTTAGTTGGAATGGTTAAAAACAATAGGACGTTAGTAATACTTCTGAGAAAAAAAATATTAGAGAGCCCCTCTGCACTGTGCTCAAAGAGAGCACGTCCCGGTGGGGAAGGTTACACCCTCCCACCCTGTGCCCTCGCAGTGCAAGGCGACACGGCCCAGACAAAGTTCCCCACCCTTGTCGCCCAGTGAACCCGAGGCCCCTTTTAGTCGCCTTCTACGACAGGCAAGGAATACCGTAGTCTTATTCTTGAGAGCCCAGAACTACAGGGCTGAAGAAGCGATGTAATACCTGTGACAACTCTCAATCCAGTAAAGCAATAATGTCAGCTTCTCTGGCCAAACAAAAACAATCAAGACAAGGGTAAATAAATTGTTTTGGCGATGGAAGATGAACCCGCTCTATAGGGTTTCAGCAACGCTTCTATTATTAATAGGACTTGGATAATTTAATTATCAGTTATAACAAAAGAAAAACGTCTTGGAAATCCATATTAATTCGTGGGTAGTAAATTTTGGAATATTTTACTGCAGAAGAGATAGAAGATACCTTTAGCGAGTTTTATAGTAGGTTTCCTTGACTGATAAATCGTTTCGTTGGAATACGTTTGTAAATCAATTTGACATTTATTAAATCAATTATAAGCCGAAGAAAAATGAGGGCGGATCTCAACTGTTTAATACGAATGAAAATATTTAAAGAAATTACAATTTCCGATTTAAACTTTGCTGGGCGGTGCCATCGCTTGATATGTAGAGAATATTATGTAGAAGGTACTTGAATAGTAAATCAGTTATAACTCGCATTTCGCACTATTATTACTTGGTGACATCGGTGGGTTTAATTTAAAAATAATAAAATTTACAAAACTCTCCTTTCTTTAGAGGCGATAAAAGTAAACATTCTCAGAATACTTGCATGTCTTGTACAATTTCGTAGTTCAAAGTTGTGAATTTTAAAATGGTAATAATAACATTGTAAATCAAAGATGAAAATTTATAAACGTAGCTATTAACGCGAAGTATTGTATTGTGCAACAAACAAAGACTTAAATATAATATTTAATAACTGTAATATTAATTTCCAACGGTGAGAGTATAAAGTGAATGTTCTCAGAGTTACTTAGTAACAAAGCATAAACTTACACTTACCACGGTAGCAGTTTAATAAAATGTATTTCTTCACGTTAACTTAACATAGTAAAACATTATTTTAAAATATTAGTAAACAACACAACTTTTTAAACCATAGACAATCGCGCGTTATTTCGAACTTAGAACGCGTCAGCGCAGCAACGTGTATCGCGCCACGCACTCGCCTATGAACTGAATATTTTCTTTCAATTCAAACTTCGAAGCCCACCATCTCAGGCGCAAACGTTTCTGCCACCTGCCAGCATTAACGGGATGCGTTTGCGCAGAAGGGTGTGTTAAATTTTGTTTTCGTAATAATTCACCATGCTTTATAACTTTTTGCCTAGTGTAATAACTTATAGCATAAATTCCATATTATTATTTTTTTATAAAATAAAAAATTTGAAACTAATAAAACGTAATTTGTCGCAACCTTTATCTAAAATTTGACTATATTATGTATATTTTAGTATCTTTTACCGTATTGTTTGTCGATGTTATTGTTTACTATCATGCAAATCATATAATGATAGGCTTATCACATACTAACTCGTAATCAATGCGATACCAGTGGATAAGTTTTGTACACTGCCTTAATATCGAAATTATTAATAGTCGTCTGGGCAGATGCCTTCCGTAGCGCCAATTTCTTCCGCCAAGTAATAATATATTATTGGTACAGATTTGAGAGGCACTGTAGCTTGACATTATTGGTCTAACGAGACGTGTCTTGTACGTCGTGTAATAGAAATTATGCGTAACATATCTCTTTGTTTTCGCAACATATTGTGACCTAATCTGTTAAGCAATGCTGTCGTCACATCCCTACGCCTAAAAATTATATGATATACTCGCTTTCATCTTAGTTTACTATCTGACAGTATCATCTATAAAACCACGTAAACGTGTTATTTTAACACGTATATAAAGTCTTCTAACGACTTAACTCCCATTGAATATTGTGTTATTGAATATGACATTGAATAACACAGTGTTTAAAGCTATTGTTTTTTTCCCTCTACATTTTTTGGGGGCTTTTGCCCTTTTAGGCATGTCAGCCCATCATATCCTTTTTTTTGTTGACGAAAGAAAGATACCCCGCCTTCTGGGGGAAAGGCGGCAGTTATAACAACGCACCGGAGCCCTTCTGCACTGTGGAGGTTACTCCCTCTCCACCAGTGCTGGGTCCACTTTGGTGGACGACGCAGGCCCCCACCCTTGTCGCCCAGTGAACCCGAGGCCCCTTTTAGTCGCCTTGTACGACAGCCAGGGGATACCGTAGTCTTATTCTTGAGAACCCAGAACAATGGCCCTGGCCCATTATACCCTAACCTAAGTACACACACATCGGTCGCATGAAGCGAAAAGGAAATTAATCAATTTTGTATGGCCATAGCCACATGTGTTAAATCTAAACTATGGACGTTGAATAAAAATTTATATCCTCTTAAAAATTTATAGCTTACACATTGTTGCTAGACTTCGACCTATAAGATATGCTAAATATTGGCTACAATTGCTTACTTCAATATTCACTTCCTATTATGTTAGTAATATTTGTAAAAAAAAAATAACATTAGCATTGTTTTGTAAAAATATCTTATTATTGTTATAGTTTAGACGCAAACAATGCTCCGAATTCGTCGATAATAAGCTATAAAGATAATAAAATTCTTTCACAACAAAAACACTATCGTATTGTGCACGTGTTTGGGGAGTAATGACATTATAAAGATTAATCATAAAAATACGCAAGTCGACGGTCGAATGTCCTAATAACATTCGTCTCATGAGATTGTACTGTGTTTAAATCTGAAAACACTTGATCTCATCTACTAAGGCCCATATTACAAAATACCTAAGTAACGTCAGGAGTAAACCTTAACCGACAATTATGTACGCGTTTATGTATGGATGTAAATGAAGTAAAAGAAGTGGGCAGCATCGAGCTAACTGGAAGTCTGTGAAGGCTGACCACCCCTTCGGGTGACAGGCGTGAGTGTTTGTATTTGCTGTACCTAAGTGTAATAGCTGTGAACCTGTTGCTCGGCTCTCACGGACGGACTCGGATCGGAACGCTTAGGCGGGGAAGCCGAGGTTCTATAAAACTGTTATCTGTGTATTTTGTAATCTGTTAATTAAACATTTATTTAAATATCAGTGATATAGCCTGGAGTTTATACCTTAAACAGGTCCCTTACGTCTCTCTTCTTAGTTACTCTCCCCTGACAGTCCAGGTAATTTCTCGACCTTAGTTATTAATCTATGAAAACCACAAGCCTCCATTTTTGGGTGTGTTCATTGTTAAATGTTTTCTAAGCCAATATTATCTTGGAATTGATCTATGGTTTTATTCATGTTCATACAATTTGTTATCAAATAAAACATCACTTAAAAACAATACATATATTTCATTTCCGTCTACGTAAAACACGATAGAGTGTACACATATATCAATCTACAAGTCTAATTTGATTCCTAATCCATATTTACCAATAATTAGTTTCACATTAACCCTGAATAATAAAATCTTTTTTGGTTAACGGTAAAGAAAAAAACTTGACTTAACATAACACTTACTGGAATTTCACTGAACCAATGATTTTTTTTAATTTACATAATACAGTATTCGTTCAGTCACAATTACAGCTAATATCTAATATGCATTAAAAAAAAGGAAACCCTGTAAAACTAAAATACATTGCATGAAGCATTAATTTGGACCACATCTAAAACATCCCATATGTTATTACCTAAGATTCTAAAATGTAAAAATACTTTCAGGAAAGATCAGTCAGTGCTTTTTATTTAGATACCAATTCATTTTAAATTTAGACTATTCTACATTGTATAAGAATAAAAAAAAATAGCTTGATCAAAGAATGAGATCATTAGACCAATAACTGATAAGGAAGATCAATCTCAACTATCAAAAATGACTTTACTAAATGGGGTTAAAGCTTTATTTGGGAATTGCCCTTAACAGCTGTCTTTAGGGGAGCTTAGGTTCAGTGAACGATGGAATCGAAATCCTAATGTAATTGATAAATGCCAAAATTATCTGTTAAAACCTTATTAATTTTTGAATGTATGGCATGGAAAGTCTATATAGGTCAAAGGTCAATGTAGGTTACATAGCACATGGTACCAATAACTGTTGGAAAGTGTTGATTTTAATTCATAAAATAATAAATGAGTTTTTATATCTTTTATCCCAATTGACATCAATTGTCCACTATTTGCCAAGGTGAATTAAGTCGTAAATGTAAGGAGCAAGTCTAAACGTCAAATATTTGCATGTTTTTTTAGAAGTCTACAGTCTACAATAACAGAAAAATATTTGTCACTAACATATCACATATATAACAACAATTAAACATTTAAAAATTATGAATTTTAGCAAATCATTGAATATTTGACAGCATAATATTTAAATGCAGAACTTTAGGCAATTCTCAAAATTGTTTATGTTGGAAAATCTGTCAAAATGTAAGTCATTTCATGTGCAAAAGTTGTTACTAGTACAAAAAAAAATTGCCACTTTCTCACTTATACATAAATTCATAATATACTATATAGGTTCATAACATACTATATATGGGTTTGTGTTAATGTTGTTATAAATTAAATTTATTTAATCCTATATAATACCAATGACACAATACACTTTTAATTATTTTTTTAAATAAAGAGTTACATTGTCAACTTCAAAGAGAGCAGTAGACTCTTTTCAATAGATGATTTTTGAAATGTTTTTGAAAAATTACATATATTGTTTTACAAAATTCTAGAATATACTAAGCAGGTAACAACACAGTCTCATAATTCCTGAAAATACAACTTATAAATACATTTAACATTTTCATTTACTTTAATGTTCTAACATGAAATAGATAGAGATAATAAATGTTTGGAAATTACAAATTTATAATAAACAATAAATTAAAATTCTTACATAAAAATCAATTATATTATTAAGCAAATTTAGTATATAAATTGTAAATATTTATTAATTTTAGAGGGTTCACTGTAGTTTAGAAGGACACTATAATCAATACATATACTTAATAAATAAAATAAACACATAATTAACCATATTATCTACAAACTTATGGGGATAACATGCAGCATTTACATAGTCAAATATACTTATGTCTCCTCAATATTGGGATTTTCAGAGAACAGTTGATGGTCATTATAAGTACGGAGGTATTTTTTAGTGAATAAATAGAGTGTCAGACCCCACTTCATCATCATGAAAGACCACACCAAGCGGATAATGATACTTGTCTGAATAGGTAAAATATCTGAAAAAAAGTAATACATTAATTTATACTCTACTTATAATTACTATACTCATAATTAACACTGCGCTTTGTGCCATCTTTCTATAGGTATTACTTAATTTTATCATCAAACAAAAATATTATTTAATGCATACCTGCTTTATAATAGATTTCCAAAAAAGTGTAAAACAGTGTAAGTGCCAATCCAGATACAAAGCCAACGATTCCGAAGTCACCAATATATTGCAAAGCCTTCCTTGAAAAGTTCACATGCAAGGATTCTTTAAAGAAATGAAAGTGTAGAACTAGGGCCAAACTGGCGTGAATACCTGAAATATAGACACACCGACATTATCCTCTCCATTGAGAAAACAACATTATATTTTCGTCCCAATAAACGAAATATAAGAAAAAATATTTTCATTTACCAGATAACAGTGCCCACATTCCAGCTTCAACATTAGCATAAACTAGACAAAAACATATAAAGGCTGAAATCCCAAAGAATGCACCCAGAGCGCTTAGGAAAATGTAAACTTTTGTACGACACATATTGCAATAACACCAGATAACTTATAAGTGAATTTCACATTCAATTAGAATTATAAATATTTATTATTTGCAACAAGATAAACAAACATTCAATGACATCGAATATTTAACAATACAATGACGGCCCGGTAGTGGTACTCTACTGTCAGGTGGCAACAATCTAAAATATTATGTTATATCTGTTCATAGAATTAAGATGAAAATTAGCCCATAGACCATACAGTGAGTTCATGAGAGCAGTTAATAGTACCCTAATATCTAGTCATAGGCGTAAATTTACCAGTTTTTTTAATTATTTAAGGCTTTATTTCTTTCATGTTTAGATCGAGATGTAAAGTAAAAAAATATTAATAATTTAAATATTAGCAAACTTATAAAGTTTGAATCATAGACTAGAGAAGCATAGTAGTATGTTGTTGTTGCCTTTGTAGGATTTAGGTTGGTTGTCAGTGATATTTGAAAATAAAGTTTTTGATAGGTATCTAAAATAAACAGTTTTACACATTTATACCAAAACATAGGTACTCTTTGAATCACATCGACGTTACTAAATCGGTGTAGCTGTAGCTTTAAATAACTTCATAGTTATTAAATGGGCAACTTTTATAAAAATTATTACATGAACGTATTTCAACAAGATGACCAGAGTCAGCCAGGTACAAATGAAACAATTATTGGAATTGCTTAGCGAAGATGGAGTTATGGTTAAAGGCAAAGTGATGTATACCGATACAAATAGACAAAGTTTTTGGAAAAAAGTTGCAGTGCAATTAAATTCTATTCAGGGTGGAGCGTTCAAAAACGCCTATAAATGGTGCAAGGTGAGATCTGATTATTATTTACCGTGTACATATTATTGTATCATCGCTATAGACTCAATATAAGATCAACTTTTTCAGATGTGGGCAGATTGGAAAAACAAAACAAAACGTAAAGCAGATGTATTGCTTAAAAAGAAAACTTGTGAATTTATGCCTCAACCTCTGGCACTAACTAATCTGGAGCTACGGCTGCTGCGGATTATTGGCTACCCAATGGACGACAATGATTCAGGCTCACATTTTCAAATGGTATGGATTTCAAATCTATATATATCTATCTATACAAATAATGTATAATTGTATTCACAAATCACAGCTAGTAACGGTATAAATATTAGTAGTTCTGCCTAGAAAGTTCAATAACTTGCTTAATAGCTTTCATTCTTTTTAAGACCAACAATGCATCTGCAGCTTCTGCTAACTTATTTACCCTTATAAAAATAATCACCTATGAAGCAGTAGTCACAGTAGTACTACTACGATGCAGGCAGCCTTTGTACTAATTAGTGAAGTGGACTTCCTCTTAGTAGGGAAGACAGGCAAACTGTATATTACTATATAGCTGTATAGTCATACAACAATTTGTTTCATGGGTAGTGTATAAGTAATTGGAGATCTATTTATTTTTATTTTTACAATAACATATCATTTTAATTGGTAACAACATTATTTTGGGACTCCCACTTTTTGTCTTAATAACAGAAGACATTGGCCATTAAGAAAAATTCCATTAATGAATGAAATATTTTTTTTTAATATCATTTTATACTAATTTTTCAGACACAAATATCAGATGATCTAAAAAATAATATACATATAGAATTAATTCCAGAGGAGTCTAATGAATCACAGTTAAATAATGAGCAAATGGCTTCTGATGAAGATGATAATAAAACTTTAAGATATTTTGCAAGGAACAAAAGAAAACATGCTGACAATGAAGAATTAGTTGGTATAAGTCTTGGTTGTTTGGTCTGTCTGCTTTGCTTGACAACAGTTGATACTCTATCTACCACTCTACAAGTAAACAGATTTGTATGAAAACTTTTGTTTATAATGTTGACAAACTAATTATCACAGGAGAAACTGGGTTAGGAAACTAACTGCCTATAACTATGTACCGGATTGCCTTAAAATTTTACATAGTTAATAATTCCACAATATATAAAATATTACAAGAGATTTTCTGCAAATCCTATCCATAGATTTTTCATATTTGAACAAAACATTTGACAAAATAATTAAATTAGACAGAGCCTCTAGATTTATATTTATATTACATAGATAAATATAGTCGAAATCTTCTTATAATATTATATTACTTTATTTTTAGATGATAAATCTGATATATTTGATGACATGCCAGACACTGGAAAAAGGTTGAGGATGGTAGGTGAGTAGAAAATAATTTTTGTTGATCTGTATTGTCTTCATGAGTAGAAATTAAAAAAAAAATTCACAGACAAGAAATCCAAAAAGTCCAGTTCATTTGAAGAGTTTAAAATAAGAGCAACATTAGAACTAGATAAAGAGAGGTCTCAACAGAAAAACGAAGAGTTGAGATTAAGAGCTATTGAATTAAAACTAAAAGGGGAAGAGTTAAGACTGAAAGAAGCTGAAATGACCAAAGTCAACTATTTGACAAACATAGAGGAGGAGAAATTGAAATGTTTTAGAGATATATCAGCATCCCTAAAAGAGTAAGTTTAACTTATTTATAGAATGCTAATAATGTTTTTATCTAATATCTTTAAACAAGCAATTCTCAATCAATTTCAAAAATCTATCCTGATTAAAAACGATTATAGAAAGCATTTGTCAAAGGAAACCAACTGTCAGTTCTAAATGTAATACCCATGGAGCTCTATATTGTCAATAATGGCAACAGAAATGAAAGCTGGCCTTATAATAATTAAGCTCTGAATTTTTTTTATTATATCTGCCTACCATAGTTGAATTAAATAAAACTTTTTCTTATACATATATATTAAAGTATTGTATTTTTTCTTTTCAGATTATTAGACAGAAGTAGAAATGGAAATTTACGATTTAATAATGTAATGTAAGTCTTTCTCATTAATGACTTATAGGTAGTAGGCACAGTTACCATTATATAAGTACCACTACTATGCATGTACTTCAGTTTGTCCGACACTGTAGTATATAGATTGAAAACTTAATTGAAACTACTACTAAAATGTACAACCATTTCATATGCATTAAATAATCTTCTTCTATAAGCTCTACAGCCCTTTGTGAGCCTTGGCTTGGTCAAGCAACATCCCAAGGTCAAGGTTCCGATTGACACTGTCTATCCATCGGAGCTTGGGTCTTCACCGACCTCTTCGACCTTCAGGGTCCCTCGTCATAACTGCCTTGGGTATCCTGGCTTCATCCATTCTTTGCAGATGACCAGCCCATCTAAGTCTGTTAAATTTGATGTGCCCAGCCACGTGCAGTTCCTGGTAGAGGTCATAAAGCTCCTGGTTATAACGGCTCCGCCATTGATTGTTCTCGCACACAGCGCCAAAGATACACCTCAGGATTCGTCTCTCAAACACTAATTTGCAGTATTGAATAACATTTATTTTATTACAAGCAAATTGTATTGCTTATTGCGAAAGAACTGCTCCATTAGTCACTTCATTTTATATAAAGCCATGTATATATAAATAGTTTGTGATTACCATTTGAAAAGTTAAAGTATAATTTGTACAGGAATATTTAATGACTATGTATAAATCTTTGTTGGTACAGGAATGTAGGTAAATGGTTAAGAACTATTATTTAGATTATTATATATTTATTTGATAAATCAGACCTTTGAATAGATTAACAACTTTTTCTTCTTCGTACTACTAATTGCACCTGTTAAAGTATCTAAATTAATAAAACCTTCCATAAAGTCATATATCTAAGTGTTAATAATCTAAAGCCTGGTGTGGCCAAGCTTTAATTTATTTAGAATTAATTAACAGAAATATCAGCAAAATTCTGAAACTCTACTAGAATTGTTTTTTTTTTAAAAGAAGGCTAGCAATATTTCTTTTTTTTCACAAATATTACTAACAATCTTGTTAACCATTCCAATTAAGCTTAAGCTTGTGCTAGGACATGTTTTACGGCAATAGTCGAATGGTGGATTCGAACCCACGACCTTACGATTCGCAGACTGTACCCTAAACCATTAGGCTATTACAAGAATAAAAACATTGGAAGAAACTTTAAATCAGTGGTGGGCAAACTAGCCCGCGAGCCAAGTATGGCCCGTTAAATCATCTCATCAGGCCTGCCGAGAGCTTTTTGAGTTAATATTTTTGATGTGTTTATGTGATTATAACAATCTATGTATAACAAAATATATAAGATAACAAGGTAGATATAACAATTGTAATATTTGGTAAATAAATAGATAAATTTTTTTACAAACTTGTATCACTTGTACATGTATCCCATTATAGTTTTGTTTTCTATTCACAATACATACATGCATACAAATAGAACTTTGTTTTTCATATCAAGTCATTAGATTTTTTTAAATAAAGATATTTCGATAGGATTAAATGGCAGAAGATAAACATGCTGGAAAGTGAATAGAGAACATATAGTTTCAAATGGAAATTTTATCACAGTTTCTTTTAAATAACCCATTTCCAGCGAGTTTACGGCATAGTCAATGTGTTAGTTTTGGACAACAAAACACATTAAAAAAAATATTTGGACATCTACCAGGCTAGCATTAAAAGGGTGTTAGAGCTTATTATATAATTCTCCTTTTTTAACAGCCTTTATAAATATGACCCACTGTTGGGCACAGGCCTTCTCTGTGAAGAGAGTATAAGGGCGTAGTCCGCCACGCGGCCCTAGTGCGATTGGCCAACTTCATGTCTTAGAAAAAAATTTTCTAGGACATGTAGCTTTCGTCACGTAGTTTTCCTTCACCGCCGAGCGCGTGGTAAATAATAAATAATAGTTCTCCTACAAGATCTAATTTAATCTACGCTTTTAGCATTTTTAAATAGTTTGGTTTTATTTTGCTCAACATAGAAGCGTCTAACTCTGATACCCTGTGTGATCTTAGATGGCACTTCATATTACAACGTTGGGCGTAGCCGCGTCCACAAATGGGGCACTTGAATGGAGTTTCTCCAGTGTGGAGTCGCATATGTTCCTTCAGGTAGTCTTCATGGAAAAAACTGGAGCCACATACCAAACATACCGCTGGTCTATCACCTATAAGTTTTAAAATGAAAATCAGGTATTTATAGGAGTCGGAATAACAGGAATCGGATTGGGTTCACATGGCCGGCAACGGGGTAGCGTGGACTTCAAACGACTAAATTCTTCACACGGTATTCCAAAAAGAGGTCAGTGTGTTAATGATATTTTTATCTACCAGTTAAAAACTAGTACTATCCTCTCTCTAAAAATCGAAACAGAGTAACTAATTGATTCACTTATTTTGTATCAATACAGTTTTTCTGAGATTCTTCAAAAATCAAAAGAATACAACTTTTAAACAACTATTATAATAAAATATTAATATAAATAATATTACCTGTATGTACAGATCTCTCATGAATGACAACTGACTTAAAACACTTGTAGGTTTTGTTACATATTTTACAGGAAAATATTTTCTTTGGTCTTACACCATCATGAACATTTTTACAATGGCTTGTCAGTTCACCTTTAAATGCAAAACCTCTCCCGCAAGTTGTACACACAAATTCCTTTTTATTTTCATGTTTCCTCTTTATATGTCGTTTTAAGTAATAATCAGATAGACAAATTCTTGGGCATTTGGGACATTTAACAGGATTCTTGTAATGTACTTTTCTCTTGTGGATCGACAGTTTGTCCTGGTATTTGAAAACTTCTCCACATAGATCACACAGTTTAGGTGGCGGTGGTTTCTTTTCCTTTGGTATATTTTGAACCAATTTATGTGATTTCCTCTCAGTCTGTTGAGCAGTGGCCACAGCTTTGTTTGTGTTTAAACTGAAATGTTGCTGTTATTAATAATTCCTGACATTGAATATATATACAGTATGTTCAGTTTTTTATTTATTGTTATAAAATAAGTGTTAGTGCACAGCAAAAGCATGGACCACCCTCCCTCCAGATGGATCGACAACCTTATAAGGATAGCCAGAATTGGCTGGCTGTAGAAAGCGGAAGACCGTATATGGGGCTGATAATGATGATGAACTTTCTCTGTAGAATTAATAGACTTGTTTCTTTGAGGACTCACAGAAAAGTGGGTAGTATTTATGCTTCTGAATTTGGCTTGGTGACTTTCTATGTTCATCGTCCCCTTGTTTTTAAAGACCAAAAGCACTAACTCCTTTGGTAAGGATATGCAGTGACACAACTGTGAACAATTACGAAGTTGTAAAACAAATTGGATGTATGATGGTCTAGAGTCCATGTTTCGAGTCAATGTAAGAATAATAACTTGCAATTCCTCTGACATTCATGAACAATGGTGATCACTGAAGATCAAGTGACACTTGATGTTCTATATAGAGGCAATAAATTAATAGAAAAATAATTGTTGAAGCAAATCTGGATGTAAATATTACCTGTATTTAGTATGTCATTAATCTAATTCATATATATTGTTTAACCATAAACATTGTCTTTTTATCCCTATTCATACATTCTATGGGCCCATATCATGTATCTATTGATTTAATTTTAAAGTAATATAAAAACATACAGAAATAATATTACCACCATTCTTCACCACTCCAAGAAAATTCACCTTCTAATATAGAAGATGCTATTTTATTTGTGTTGTTTTTGGTGACATGCATTTTGGATATGGCATTCTTAACTTCTTTTTTTTGTTTTGCAACAACTTTACATTTAACGGCCTTAGATATTTTTAATGGCCTTTGATTAACATCTACATTGAGATTATCAGGAGGTTCATCTTTAATGTCCTCTATACATAAACCTACATCTGATTTAGAATCACTATATACATCGTTCTCTTTTTTAACAATGTTTTCTAAGGCCTTACAGCTTTCTTTATATTTATTAATAAAATTACAAAGAACATCTAATGTTTCGTAACATTCTTTACACATTTGGCGCGGATAGCCTGGTATATCTTCAATCTGAGAACAAAATATATGTATGTATATTTATGAAGGAAGCCGGCATTTAAAATACTAACAATACGAGTAACAAAAAGCTTACAGTAACATGTAAACATATCAAAATTTTTGAACGAATATCTTGTTCAACATTATCAATTTGATTAAAAATTGGGTATATAGCACCGTCTTGGAGACAAATTCTACATATAACATTATTAAAGCTCATTTTGGAGTCACATCTGTTTTATTAAGTAAATAAATATACATTACAAATAAAAAAATCGGTAAACTAGATAGATAACACATAATGTCACATATTGACCGAAGAGTATACAATCATTTTTATATATTGTTTAAATGATGTTAAACAGTAGAAAAAATATGTCAATCTTAAATACGGTAAGGGTCATCGAATTATTGAAATACTGCGACCTGGTAATTTTTTTGTTTAATTGGTTTCAACAAAATTATTGATAATAATATTACAATAAGAGAAATTGATACTGAATATTATCTACAAATTCTTATTACAGGATATAGAGTTTTTATATGGATATCGAGTCATTTAATTATACTGACAATTTTCGAACTAATTTTTCGTTACTAGGGTAGTTTCTATTTAAATAAAAAAGTTTGAATAAATGATATACGATTGTATAAAATTATATGGTTCTGTTTTTCTTCTTGAGCGAGATCACAAGACTAAGCATAGACAATAGTTTTATCGAGCATTCGTTTTCTGTCATCAGGTGATAGGGATTGGAAGTAAAATTCCTGTTAAAGGATAAACGCCAATATTTTGCTAAATCAATATGTCTGGAAAAGATAGATTAGCGATTTTCCCTTCCCGGGGGTAAGGGTTTTGTATTTTTCTTCAAAAGTAAAAAATGGTCATCGCAAGAATTTAGAATAAATTATACATTTTTTTTGTTTTAGTGCTCAGATGTTAATGAAGGCCCGATTGGCTGGAGCACAGAAAGGCCATGGTCTCCTGAAGAAGAAGGCTGATGCCCTCCAAGTCAGGTTCCGTATGATCTTGAGCAAAATTATTGAGGTAAGTGTACGCTTAACTGAATGACACTGTAACAGTACATTCTTAATCTGAGAAATGTCAGTACATATTACTGGACTTGGATAATTTTTAGATATAAATCACTTATTACTAATTTGTACCCTATTATATTTGTGACTAAGTGCAAAGATGATATAATATTAATGTAAATTTTACTGTTATCAGACTAAAACTCTTATGGGAGAGGTCATGAAAGAAGCTGCATTCTCTCTCGCTGAAGCTAAATTCACAACTGGAGAGTTTAATCAGGTTGTGCTGCAGAATGTGACTAAGGCACAGATTAAGATTCGCTCGAAGAAGGATAATGTTGCAGGTAAATATTGATTAATTGATAACTATTTATGTATTGGTTTATACAAGAGTTTAGTTAATTGTTTCAATCTTTTAAAAAGACCACACCCTATTTTAATTGCTCCAAACATGTTTGACCCGAAGATGTTGTAGTTATTTTTCTAGTGTGCCACAATGTTAAATGCTTGGAATAAGGATTTTAAATGTTGTTTCTTTAAATATTCTGAAGAAACATACACTTTAATTTCAAGGATAGGTATTAATATAGACTTAATTATAAAATATTTATTATCCTTATTCCAACTATTTGTTTTTATATAAATGTGACAACACTGACCATTGTGACATTTAACATTTGAAAAATGATTGTAAAAATAAAAAAAGAATAAATATAAGTTATCTTTACAAATAATATTGAGTTTATATAAAGGCAAAAAACTAAAAAACCATTTGGCTGGCTGTTTCACAGTAGAGCATTATAAAGATTTAAAAATGGATCATAAATTAACAGTATATTAATGATCACATAATCGGAGTCTTTTAATTAACATGCACAAAAAAAGGCTCCAAATTAAATAAAGTCAATTCTATTTAATGAATATATGATTGCAGTCAAATATAGCACTAACTCCAAAATTAGTTCTTTATTAGTCAATTTGCCCTTTAATCATCAATATATTTGCCATATTCCTAATCATATGTAAATACTACTCCTACCAACATCTTTTTTAAGCTGCAAACACCCATTGCAATAGTATTCCAGTGTAATATTTTAAATATCCCCTGATAATAGTTATTCTTTGAGAGGTTAGCCTGGCAAGGCTTGTATTGCTAACTCACTGACAAACTATATTTAGTAAGATAATGCAAGTTATAAACTTTTATTCTCGTTCATGTTTCAGGTGTCACACTCCCAATTTTCGAGTCCTATCAAGATGGCTCAGATACATATGAATTGGCTGGCCTTGCTCGAGGTGGTCAACAATTGTCTAAGTTGAAAAAGAATTTCCAAAGTGCTGTCAAGTTACTTGTTGAACTTGCTTCTCTGCAAACTTCTTTCGTTACTCTGGATGAGGTTATCAAGATTACGAACAGACGTGTCAATGCTATCGAGCATGGTGAGTAAACGGTTTATCTTACTTTCCAAAAGATATTTGTCTTGTGTTGTGGCATGCCTTGCCTGAGGTGGCCAGGAGCATGCAACGTAACAACATAACTCGCTCTAGGTAATCGGTAGAAGAAGAAAAAAGATGGTAAAGTTGATTACCAACTCAAGGATTTTCTAATTAAATATTGTTATGTTATGTTTAATTAGGGGATCCTTATTCTATTTGTTAATGTTATTGGGTTGTAGACCTAGTACAAAATCAGTTGGTTGGATGGAATGGCTGAAAACTATATGTAGGATGTTTGAAATACTAAGGTGAGTTATACCTTAGTATTTCAAACATCCTATATATAGTAATAATCTGTACTGTGTCTATTACCTCTCATCATTATTTTAGCCATTTGTGTTATAAGGGATTCAAACTGTGCAAAAATTTAGGGATATGCTGATAATTTTGTGTCTAGGTTTTTAATTTTAGCTCAGTCACATATATTTCATATTACAAAAAGAATTGTTGAGGATTACATAATGGTATATTGTTTTAGACTTATCCATGTTTAACTTACTGACTTTAATATAAATTTAAAGGAGGTTATAGCATGGAAATGTCTATTAATAATATAAAATATTAAAAAAAAAATATTAAAAACTTTCTAAGTAAGACCACAATCCCACCAGATGTTAAGTGGAGTCTTTCTTATCTTATTATATATTTGTTGTCTTTTTTTAGTGATCATCCCACGATTGGAACGTACACTTGCGTACATAATTTCGGAGCTTGATGAATTGGAGCGTGAGGAGTTCTATCGGCTGAAAAAGATTCAAGACAAGAAGAAGATTATCAGGGACAAAGCAGAGGCTGTAAGTAACTTAGCAATAACTGTTGAGCAGCTCTATTAACTGTAATGTTGCTCTCATAGAATATGGAAATACTTAAATAATCTTTGATTATAATAACATCTATTTTTATCAAATTTTGTCTCCAATGTTTATCTTAAGATTTAGTATTAAAGAGAATGGTTATCTTTGACATTTACAATACCAAAATTGTGATATGTCAGATACTGCCAACTAAAGTTATAAATATTCACTTCTTTTAAGTCTACCTAAATTATTATTATCAATGTTTGGTTTGTGCTCTTCATGGTCTCGATCCATAGGCTTTTTTTTTTGTTCACGCGGGGGAATCTTTTTATAGACCATCCTCCGGTACCCTGGGTGGGCCCGGAGGGATGTGTGGGACTCGGCCTGGGCAGCCCCTACCCACTAAACCTTCCGCGAATTCCATCAGCCGTTATGAGCGGGGTGCCCCGGATCTGTCAGCGACAGGACACCCCAACGACCGGCCGGTCCCGGCAAAGACCGGACTTCATCCTCAAAGGGGACTTCTCCGGCACTCAGAGAAGTCCCGACGACGCCGAAGCATGCTGGGGCCAGGTACCCATCCTGGCCCCGCTTCGGATTACGGGGGCGGCAAGAGGAGGCGTTTGTAACGCCTCCTGTGCACCCCGATACGCCGCCTGCGGAGGGGGGGAGCCTCTGCGACGATCCATAGGCCTGAAACAATAAAGACCAATATTATTATGCTTCATACTATTCCACAAATAGAAAGATTATTTCTTTGTAATTATAAGCTGCAAATATTTTTTTCTTTTCTCTATTCTGTCCTTTTAATCCTAGCAGGGTAGACAGAAATAGCAATCACTATCCACTTCTTAACTAGCCTATTAAGTTCTATATGCGACAAGAAACATAAAAACTTTTTCATTGTGTCAAGCTGACTGGGAACCCCTCACCATGAGAAATGAAACCTTATGTCTAGCCTTTAGGCTATTATTGCTAGATCTATGTAGAGCTTTATTTTGTTGAATATTTATTTATTTTCACAAAATCCACAGCACTTGAGGTCTATTATATGCAATAGAGGTTCAGGCTAAGCGTCCTAAGAGCTACGCCACCTCTCAATCCGTTGAAGCAGTCAAGGCCAGCTTCTCTGGCCAATCTGTGTAGTTCGTTAAAAACTAACTACACATTGAGGGAAGCCTATGTTAAACTGGAAACTCTGTTTAGAGTGATGAAGCCCAATATTGCTTGTGATGAATCTTTATGATAATTTTATAAATTTTCATTACAGAAAAAGGCAGCTATGAAAGCAGCGGGAGCCGACGTGCGCGACATCGCTAATTTGCTCGACGAGGGTGATGAAGATTTACTCTTTTAAATTACCTCCGAGCAAACTTAGAAGTGTCAGTAACCCTAGCCTGTTATTAGTAGAGAAGTCGAGTGGCAGTGCACGGTCAAAGCTGGAGCCAACATTTGAACCAACATAACTCCTACTTTGGGCACTTGTATCCATCATTGGTACATTTGCCATCACCAGCTCCAAGCTTTTGACTCAAGCAATTTTAATGATATTACAATGTTCAGTACTCTGTACATAATTGTTGACATTGGTAAATAATAGTTACTCATATTGCAAATGTATCTTATTGCGTAGTTGTTACGGTTGAAAATGCGTTAACTTATATAATTGGCTTTTCTTCACAGCTGTCACTGCAAGCATTCCAACAAAACTTGTTAGTCTAAACTTACGTTTAATTCAAGTGTTATTTAATAAAAATCAAACAGACATTAAACATCTTTAAATATTCAATGTACAGTTTTGACATTTGGTCCATTAACAACCTCATAGACTCAATCTTTAGTTTCCCAGCAGGAAACAGATACCATATAAGTACACACATATAGTATTTATGTTTTTGAATTGTTGTTTGATTATAGATCAGTATAATTTAAGTGAGCATCATGTAAATACAAGTTTGTGAAACAAAATATATTATTATTATTATTGAAACTGTTGTTTTTTTATCAGCCTTTGTTATATTGAATGACGTCATAGAAATTAATAAGAATTGTACATTCACCCCACCCATTTTTTTGTGGGACTTCGTGAATTTTTTGTAAAGAAAGTTTTGACTAAAGCATTTTTATTTATTTTTAGAACCTAAGGAGGTTAAGTTTTTTCACCGGATTGAGAGGTGGCACAGCTCTTAGGTAGCTTAGCCTGAACCTCTATTGCTAGTAACTCGACACAAGGGTCCCCCCGGTGAGGGATAACCTCGACTTGGACGGTTACTATGTTACGCGCAAGCATTCCGATCCGAGGGAGCCCGAGAGGGCCGAACCACGACTCGGTCGGTTGCTATTTCACAGATAATCTAAGAGACATTCAAAAGCTAAACTAATTTTGAGTGCCACTTCGGGAAGCGTTGGCGCTGGGAGAAGAAGTGGCCAAAGAAACTCCAGCAATAAGGGGTGGGGCCTGCCCATAAAATAGCGGTAATGCGCAAGGATTATTGAAGACGTTGATCGAGATTTTCGCTATAAGACCGTTTGCAGAAACGACTATCGGGACAATGATCTTCGAATCCACATCCCACATAATATCAAAATATTTTTATGCTGTTCAAATAACATTGCAGTATTTGTTTTAAAAATTAATTTAAAACAATAACTAACAATGTATTTTGTATTATAGGAGTTATAATATAACAAATTCGATTCTGCGTTACGAAAAGAACATCACTACAGACGTCATTACAAAACCAGAAATTAAATTATGGCGCGTACTATTTTATTCTATTATTTTAATTGTGTTAAATTTATTGTAGTGGAAATTAATGAAAGTGTAATTGATGATTTCAAAGCTTTTGATAAATTCCATAAAGGAGCTTCCGATTTTAAAATAACATGCGATTTTGAATATTATTTTGAAAATGTTGTAGTACAATAATATGAACAAAATTTTTCCACTGGAGACACCAAGTTTTGCTTTAGGAAAATGTTTGTTTTTTCATGCCTTTTCTAGTAATAATAATATCTGTGTTTCGTCTAATTTTAATTGTACTAATTTGTATGAAATGGTGGATAAAATACCAACAAATCGTTTTCCGTAACTTGACTTTATTAAGGTTCATCAAAAAACAACCGCATGAAATTATTATGTTATATGTGAAACCGCCATCGAATGTAATTAACATGGAATTTACAAGCAATATTTCATCAGGTAAATTGTTAAGGCTATCATAAAGCGGTATTGTATTGCATAGAAACACAACCACTCGGAAGTTATGAAAACCACCAAACGCCCAGCATTTACTGCCGAGTTATAGTCCATGCAATCAACACGTACTTATAATAACGAACGATTCATTATTTGTGTAAATCAAACATTTAATGTGAGTATTAAAATCAGTATAAAATTACATTACACTGTGGGCCCCTCTGGCTCAACATCTCAAGTGTTGTAACACAGATTACGGATTTCCTTTTTCCACCTTTCTCGTTTCTTCCAAATCCATACATCTTCGTACACATGTATCAAGGTTTCGACTATTTCAGACCTTGACGTTACTCTTTTTTAGCATGTCATCTATCTAGTCAACATGTATTTCCTAAGGGTCGGAATCTGCAGCTTTATGATATCCTACCTACCTCTACGGCTTCTTTTTCATATGTTTTGTTGCATTTTCCGACGTAACGACTATTCAGGTCTTTAAAGTCGATGAAATTTGGCTTTTTGGCGCTTTAAAAATATATAATACACAATACAATAAACGTAATTATAGTACTTAAAAAGCGAAGCGAAACGCGGTTTACTCTCTTCGTTCATCTTGTTACAGTTAAAAGAATTCATATCCTCAATAAAGATAAATTTGAATATGATAAAATATTACATAAATAAATAAAGTTTATGTGTTGAGAAACAATAACCGGAACCTTAAGCTAAACGTTAACTTAGTAGTAAAATTGAAAACGGTAAGTTAGTTTTTATGGTAAGATCCGGATAAGGGAAGGATGCGGTGCGCGGCGCGGGACGGCAGGGGTGCATGGGGGAGGAAAATAATCAATACCTCTGGAACTATAAACAAACAGTTGGACATAATGTATAATGTTTATTATTATGTTAAAATAAATCTACAATTATTTATTGCAGAATTTTTATTCGAATTTTACATTACACGATTAGCTATCTTTTGTGTAATACGATTAATAAATTATTTAATTTTATAATATAACTATATAATACATGAACGAACTAAAAAGAGAAATATTTACAATATAATAGGTATTTTTTATTTTTTAGAGCCGTGGTAGCTCAGTGTCCGTGCGGTTGGCTCAAGTTGCGTAGTACGCTAGCAACCCGAGTTCGATCCCCGGTGCCGGTACCAATAAATTTGTTATTGCAATTTTATGTGCTGATTTACCACGCGCTCTGCGGTGAAGGAAAACATCGTGAGGAAACCTACATGTTATAGAAAATTTTTCTACGGCATGTTAAGTCTGCAAATCCGCATCAGGGCCGCGTGGCGGACTATGCCCTTATACTCTCCTTACAGAGAAGGCCTGCGTCCAGCAGTGGGACATGTATAAAGGCTGTAACTTTAATAGGTATTTTACAAAATATTAAAAAAATATACAACTGTGCCAGACCGTCGTCACTTGGCAGCGTGTCCAGAAGGCTGCTAGCAATTTCCACGTTCTATGGCAATGCTTAGTCTCAAGGTATAAGCCAGCCCTCTGGTCACCAGATGTGTCGACCAACTTCTTAGCTATCACATTAAAAAGGTGGTGTGCACTAGGACCCCACGAACACAAAGTTTCTACCCCAAACGGCTCAAATATGAATCCTCTATCAAGGTTACTATATTTGCGCCGTTTGAGGTTTTATGCTGTTGCAGCGGTCGCTCCAGCCTCAACAGAAGATTCTGGAAGATGTCACGCTGCCAAAGTATCGATGCAATATATATTAGGATTTTTATAGTTTATTTTAGCCATTATTTTATTCTAAATGTGATCACATTATAAATATATGCTTCGGTGGTCAAAACCTTTGACAATGTATGTATATATATATATGTTTTATATATATATATATATATATATATATATATATATATATATATATATATATATATATACATATATATATGTGTGTATGATTATTAATAGGCTATTTTTATGCTAAGCCTGCACTTAAGCACCAAAGGTTACCAGGAAGAAAATGCTAAATAGCATAAAGTTCGTTTTGGAACATTTTGGTGCTCTAAAGAATGTATCTATCTATGTGTAAGTAGTGAACAATGGAAATCCGTAATGTTACCCTGCCAAACAACCATTATATCATACGTGTGTTTTGGAATTCAGCGCTTTGTGCTGAGCGGAGTACGACTTTTCAAGCTCATTGTTTAATATCATTTTATTTTGTCTTTGTTTTCCAGTGTTTAGTTCAGGTTTATGATAGCCTAATGGCTAACCGTTCGGCTTTACGATCTTGGTAGGATTTAGTTTAAATCGTAGTCCTTCGTACCTTGTACCTTTGTTTTCAGTTTCTTACGTACAAAAAAATCTCTAGTTAAAAATGGGCCATATATAAGGGAACTAATCTAAGGACAGAGGATTAAGGTGATCGACATAGTTCACCGATTTAGTAAATTGAAGTGGCAATGGGCCGGCCATATAAACCGTACAACGGACGAAACGAGTCCTCGAGTGGAAACCGCGGAGTGGTAAACGCGGAGTGGGACGCCCTAAGACTAGGAGGAACGATGGAAGGCTGGCAGAGATGGATGAGATTGGGCGAGGATTGTGCTCAGTGACATACTTTTGACGAGGCCTATGTCCAGCAGTGGACAGTGTGTACAGGCTGATGATGATTAAGAGTATTTTTTTTATTGTTTTTAACTTTGTACCTTGTTGAAATATGAAGTGGGTTTATAGAGCAACACGCAATCCGAGTACTATCCAATAATCGAACCTATTTCGCTGTAAATGAATTCTCAGAACGTTGTTGGGGGCAGCGTGGGTTGTTCTGGGTGGAAGGGGGTGGCTCCGTATTTTCATTATACGCATCAATCGATTTCAGTACCTAATCTTACTGATTCAAGAGTCAATGTTGTCTAACAGCTCCCTGTTTTAATTATTAAAATTGATATTCAAATATATCGTTTCTCGGTTTCACTAGTTCGAACTGATTTCAAAATTTCGCGGCAGTATATACTAAATATATGTATAGATATAATTTTTTGTATAACTTCAAGGTTGTATTAGTTCACAGCCTGCTCCTTGTGTGAGACAATCATGTCCCAGCCGTGTCAGGGAGAATAGCTCAGAGGCTTCCTCCCTCCGCAGGCGGCGAGTCGGGGTGCGCAGGAGGCGATACCAACGCCTCCTCTTGCTGCCCCCGTAATCCGAAGCGGGGCTAGGCTGGGTACTTGGCCCCACTAATGCTTCGGCGTCGTCGGGACTTCTCTAATTGCCGGAGGAGTCCCCTTTAGAGGAAGAAGTCCGGTCTTTGCCGGGACTGGCCGGTCGTTGGGGTGTCCTGTCGCTGACAGATCCGGGGCACTTCATTTATAACGGCTGATGGCAATCGCGGAAGGTTTAGGTAGGGGTTGCCCAGACCGACTCCCACACAGCCCTCCGGCCCACCTAGGGTTCCGGAGGATGGTTCGTAAAAAGGTTTCCTCCGCGTAAACAAAAAAAAACAAAGTCCACAGCCTGTAATGTAACATTATATTACATTATTGCTAAAGCATTAATTAGCGTACGAAAGTGTTAAAGACACGAGAATGATTTGGTGTCATGGGACATGGTAGGAAAGAAATTTCTTCAAAACAACACAATTACCAAAAATAACTTTGCTTATTTTTATATATATTTTCTTGATTTTTTTAAAAAATTTTTGATTGGTTCTTATTTATTAGTATTGGGAATACTTATTATTATATAAAATAACAAATAACGTTAAATAAAACAAATCAAACAAAAAAATAGTAATTAAAATCTTTCTTTTTCGAGAATATAAAATTATATAAATAATAATTAATACTTATTCATAATTCGATAAACGTTGTGTTCAGAGAGATTTACTACATGATTCACGCTATCAGCCGTGTTTACTACTATATTCACTTCCGTTATATATTTTTCTTACAGTTTTTAGTTACACATTTTTTACAGTTCAATCGCCCAACAAAACCCCTATCTTCTCCAAGCCTTAAGGGACTTCGTTCCTATTATATAAATTTATAACAATATAAACCTATATATGTCGGCACAAAGACGGTTTTCGAGCCTCAAACAATAAATAAACACTGCAAAGTAGGGTACAAAAATAATAAGAATGACATTTCTGTACAGAGTAATTACATTTTAAATCCAAAAAACATATCTCGAAAAAAAAAATCACCAGTCTTTTTTTGGACGAACTAAACAGTTGGCCAGAGATGCTGGCCTTTACTTCTTCACCGGATTGAGAGGTGGCATAGCTCTTAGGTCGCTTAGCCTGAACGTCTATTAGTTAGTACTCGGACCCTTTGTCCCCCGGTGAAGGGTTACCTCGGCTTGGTCGGTTCCGGGAAGAAGGCGACATCGGCTGGCCCGTGCAGCCTTGCACTATGAGGGCACAGGGGAGGGAGAATCCTCCCCCGGGACGTGCTCTCCTTGAGCACAGTGCAGAGGGGCTCCGGTGCGTTCCACTGGAGATCCCGGAGCCCCTCGTCATGCACCGAGGAAAGGGCCACTGGGAGGTTTTAGTGGGTAAAACCCCACATAACCGCCGCCTTCCCCAGAAGGCGGGGTATCTTTTGAAGATTTAACAACTCCCCGTTAACAAAAAAAAAAAAGGCTTGGTCGGTTACTATGTTACGCTTTAGCATTCCGATCTGAGGGCGCCTGAGAGGGCCGAACCACGACTCGGTCGGTAGCTATTTTATTAATTAAACTAATTGGGACAATCTAAGCTAAACTAACTTATATGCCACTTCGGAAACACGTGTCTTTACTGTAGTTCAGCATTACGTCTCTAACAATTAACCAAGAAGAGCTTCGGGAAGTTTAACTGCACTACTACCGGCCTTTCAAAAGTTCTGTCGGGAACACCTATTTAGTCTCAATATTATTCGCTCAAGCGTGTAAACCCTACTCCCGAACTGACATAGATTAGGTAATGGACAGAGCCCTGTAGTTCTGGGCTCTCAAGAATAAGACTACGATATCCCCTGTACAAGGCGACTAAAAGGGGCCTCGGGTTCACTGGGCGACAAGGGTGGGGCCTGCGTCATCCACCAAAGTGGACCTGAGAAGAAGGCGACATCGGCTGGCCCGTGCAGCCTTGCACTATGAGGGCACAGGGGAGGGAGTAACCTCCTCCCCGGGCGTGCTCTCCTTGAGCACAGTGCAGAGGGGCTCCGGTGCGTTCCACGTGAGATCCCGGAGCCCCTCGTCATGCACCGAGGAAAGGGCCACTGGGAGGTTTTAGTGGGTAAGAACCCCACATTCCCCAGAATTCAATAAATATTTAATTTAACTCTTACAGTATATTAAATTATTCATTTCTCTCCGTATTCATTCTCTTCTCGAGCGGTTGAAGATCATTAACTACACCCATGTACATATCAGTAAATACAATACCATACCCGTAGTAGTAGTATCATAGTAAATAACAGCTGTATTTAGCAGTTTAAAAAAAGGAGTGCTTCGATCGTCACCAAACTTACAGGATTACTCGCCAGGTCAATCTGAAGATTCCCTGAAAGTTTCATTGACATCGGTCCAGCCGTTTCGGAGCCTATATGGAACAATCCCACACACTTTCTCTTTAATATATATAGATTATCACAAAATTAAATCCTTAAAGTGCCAGTAGTAAGTTTAATAAAACAAATGAAACACGTTTACAAAGCGACCGACGTAAGGATAGATCAGTCGCCCGATAAATCCACCGACCGGTTCCAACATTCTTTATTCTTTCATCGGCTCCTATATATTCCAGCTTCCTTTTTAATTATCCCAGTGTAGCTTTTGTCGTAACGCTCAACTCGGCACTACAGAGAGGGATTGCGAAGTGGTTGGAGATCATTTTGCAAATGTTTTGTTAAATGCACCAAATGTGTTTATCTCAGAGCGTGGAGTTTATGCTACTTAAGAAATTAAAACATAATCTGTCACGTTAATCCGACTAGGATGGACAGAGAACAAACGACGTTCTCTATTTAACGGGTTTTAATTTACTTTCACTTTGGAACTTATTAATGCACGTTGAATGGTAGTAATAATCTATATATATAAAAGGGAAAGTGTGTGGGTTTGTTCCATTCAGGCTCCGAAACGGCGGGACCGATTTCAATAAAACTTTCAAGGAATCTTCAGATTGACATGACGAGTAATCCTGTAAAGTTTGGTGACGATCGGAGCACTCCTCTTTTTTAACTGTCAAATACAGGTTTTTATTTACTATAATACTACTACTACGAGTATGATATTGTACGAGTATTTACTGATATGTACATGGGTGTAGGTAATGATCTTCACCTGCTTGAGAAGAGAATGAATACGGAGAAATTAATAATTTAATATATTGTGAGAGTTTAATTAAATATTTAATTATGTAAGTTAATTCTTTATGGGCCGAAAAGTTCTGGATTGGAGACCACGAACCAGCAAGCGTAGCGTAGGACGTCCACCCGCAAGATGGTCTGACGACATCATAAAGGCCGCAGGACGCAGCTCTGGATACGCGCCGCTTACAACCGGTCCTTTTGGAAATCGTTGGGGGAGGCCTATTTCCAGCAGTGCATGTTTTATGGCTGAAGCGACGATTTGAGAACCTCTTCTTTTTAAGTCGGTTAAAAATATGGCAACGGTGCCTATATTGCTTAAAGGCTGAAGCATTTTATGAGGACACGTTAAGTCCAACTAGCTTGGGCAAAGTTAGCGGTGAACTGATTTCTCACCCAACTTGTCGTGCAACGGAATAAAACCAGTTTACCGAGACCTCTTGACATGCCGCCGCGGGAATGAATTATTGCAACTTCATTTACTGCGAGGCTCGCCGTATTTTGTGCCACGAATGTGGAATAAGCTCTGACCTTTTTTTATCAGTATGTTGGTCATTTATCATTCTTTAATTTGGTACAATTTTTCTGTTAACCCGATATCTATTATAGCCCAAAAACAATTTAAACTTTCGAAAATAGTTTTAGGGCTTGTAGATGCAATTATTCCGAAGAAGAAAATGTTTGGAGACTTAATTTTCATGTCCTTTTATGGTAATCGAACCTATAAATAACGACATGTCAAACAAAATTCCGGAGAGACGTGGTAGCTCAGTGTCCGGGCGGTCGGCTCAAGTTACAGAGTACGCTAGCAACCCGAGTTCGATCCCCGGTGCCGGCACCAATGTTTACAGCTACATATACCAATAGCTGCATGTCTTAGAATTTTTTCTAAGGCATGTGAAGTCTGCCAATCCGCATTAGGGCCGCGTGGTGGACTATGCCCTTATACTTTCTTTACAGAGAAGGCCTGCGCCCAACAGTGGGACATATATAAAGGCTGCAACTTTAACTTTAACTTAGACAAAAGTCTCTAGGAACACTCGCGTTGCATTCTTTAAACCCCATAAGCTCTAGATTCCTCGGCTACTTCTTTTCCCCCTACACTACCCGAAGTGGTGCTTAAAGCTGGCTACCGATCGAGTCGTGGTCCTGCTAAGGCTAACGCGATTAGAATAACCTCGGGTTACTCTCGGGGGCTTTTGCGTCGAGACTTAATAGAGGTTCAGGCTAAGTGACCTAAGAGCTCTGTCACCTTTCAAACTCCGGTGAAACTATAGCCAGCTTCATTGACCGAGATAGGTTTATCCCAATAAAATACTTTAGATTTGTTGTATTGTTGTGTTGTTAATAATTATATATCTAATTAATAAATATAAATATTATTTTAATAATAATTGGGGCTAAATAGAATAGAATAGACATTTATTTGGTTGTTCACAAATAAAAACATTGTCATGCCAATGTCAGACCTGGACTGATAAATGACGACTGATAAATAAACGGGAAGAACGGTAGTTGCGTTTAATGTGTGATCTATTCATCCATTGGCTTGATTTCACTAATTAAATATACTACTTGTTGTCATTTTTTGATATAAACATAAAACTCAATTAACGAATTAACTGTTGCGGAATATACAGTAATATTGGACCTGCAAACTGTCCGATATCCAATCATTGACTTTATTTCGTTGTAAAGGAATTCATAGAACGTTGGAGGGTGGCGTCAAAGGGAGGACGGGGGGTTGGGCGGAGTGCGTTCCTCGTAAACGTCAAAGGCTATCACTGTTTAAACAAAGCTGCCGATAGGTTTATAGGATACCGGCTAAATACACTGACTTTACGTGGTACAATATTATTAATTTAGAAAGCGTCCATTCGCGACCGTCGGAGGTTGTGAAAAATCCTTGCGCGATATAAGTATTTGATGGGAAAACCCCACCCCCTTGATAAGATTAGGAGCGTTGCTAGAGTTTCTTCGGCCACTTCTTCTCCCAGCGCCAACGCTTCCCGAATTGTCATATAAGTTAGTTTAGCTTAGATTGTCCCAATAGAGTCAATAAAATAGCTGCTGACCAAGTCGTGTTTCGGCCCTCTCGGGCGTCCTCGGATCAGACTGATAACGCGTAAAAATAGCAACCGACCAAGCCGAAGTTACCCCTGCTACGTAATAGAGGTTCAGGCTAAGTGACCTAAGAAGCTATGCCACCTTTCAATCCGGTGAAGCAGTAAAGGCCAGCTTCTCTGGATTTGTATTTAGTATGTCTTAAATTTGAATTAAATATTTCCGCAACTGATGGACAAATTACTCAATATCACGCCAACCGATTCCAAGATTCATTTTTTTTGGAAAAGATGTACATTTCACGTGATCATTGTGTCATATGTAGGTTAGGTTCTGATTAATTCTATTTCGTAATATTCTTACGATAATTCGAAAAAACAAAGACGGCATACGCGCGTAATGGTTTTCAACGTGTTTCGATATTAATTCGGTTTTTGTTTTGCTCGTAAATATACGTACTTCTAATCGTCAACAAAAAGGTTGGCAACATATATTATATACCCATTACCACTAAAAGATTGTAAGACACATATTACTGAATGGCTCCAAACCTTCTCGTATGAATTTACAGAAGATCTTTTAAAACCATAATAAACAGTCAGAGTAACTCACTCCCTTAATACTCATCCCTACACATACAGTCACTCTTCAACACACGCAACACACACAAAACGATTAAACTAAATTACATTACAAGTTTTTAATTTTACTAAATTTGTATTTGTATTTAACTGTTTGGAGATGGGCGTTAATAGCTGCGACACAGTTTTTACTACTGCGGCTATTATCGAACTGGTTTGTACATGAATTTTTGGTTTGAAATAAAATCATATTATTATTAAAAACTTAAAGGAATACCTTTGCTGTTAATAGTAACTTGGTGCAAGTACTTCCGTGACCTCGACTTGGGCTTTCAGTTTAGGCGCATATAATTTGTGCTCGATTGCGCCCAAGAGAATTACAAAGAGCTTGTCGTTCTATGAAAATATCATTGCGTATTTTGGTACCAGAAACAAGAAAATTACATAACCTCTTAAATATTTAGCTTAGTCTTCTGCTATGTAAAAAGTTTTCGGTAATCTCTAGGGTTCTTATTAAATATTAATACAAGGGGTGGCCGGCGCGACTGAGGTGTGCGCGTCGGAAAACATTTGTTAGTATATTTTGTTTATTGGAACATTGGCTTTGGTAAACGTAACAGTTCGTTGTACGTACTGTAACGTACATACAGTTGTATGTACATATATTTCACATACATTCGTAAATGAAATATATGTACATATTTAATAAGAAAGATATTAAAAAATATGCTCTGACGTCCTTTTGAATGGGCTAGACGAAGACAGCGCAATGGACAGCCACATATCAGTAAGCTTATTAAATCCCATATATAATAGGTGATGAGTTCATCGCCATCGTTATCTATAAGGCAATTATATATTTAAACTGTTATGTCTACAACACCAACTAACGCCATATAATTGCAGTAATGTTAGTACTAGACGGGTCATCTACCAAATGTAGAACAGCCACTGCACGTCAACAGCAGCGCTTCAGAGCCACTTCCTTGTACAGTAGGTTAAATAAAGTCTTAAAAATTCATCCTTTGTCGAATCATAAATGTAAATTAGTTTGTAAAAATATTTACTAAGTTATATATAATAGTTACTAAGTTGAATTATATTCAGATTGAACGCCTCCTAATTTAATAAAATTTAATATAATAAAGCTGAGGGACATACACAAACACAAATTTATAAAATATTGTTTTGAGTTGTTATGCTCATATTGTATTTTATTGTGCTTTTCAAATGACTGACACTGACCCCTGAAACACAGGTCCAATAGAACCTAGCTCAGGAGTCAGGGACTTCACGTTTCTTTGTTCAAAAATTTTCTTTGGCGACTAATAAAGATTTATTTATTTATTATTATTTATTTATCGTAAGTCCAACCGCTTAGCCTCTAGGCTCTCACTTCTATATGGATGGAATATTCTTTTTATTGATTAATTTAATGATAGAAATACTTGTACAAATGACAATATATAGACTTTAATATATATATAATATGTTAATTATTAAACATAAATCTAGTAAAAATCCAAGAAATAATTTTAAACTATCAAAATAGAATTTAAATTTAAAATATGTGTGTTGTTTCAAATGTCAATTCGTTTAGAGTACAATATAACTTTTCAAAATACAACAATTGTTAGCCGCTAAATAAATAATCCCTGCACGCCAGCGGTGATCTATTATGTTGCCGGCGAAGACACATTGAACGAATCTAGTCTACGGTAACTTAACAAACTTGCCTCACAACCAATCCGTAGACCGGAAGACCTACAGATTCCTAGAGAATCTGGGACCACTGATAACATTATTTCAACTGTTAGGATTTTGGTAATCAAGTAGATAATGATAGGTAGTCCTCGTATATATGATAGGTAGATTAGATAATATCCAAATACACCGTTACACTGCAATTAATTAATAAAAAAATGATTTTGAATTTAGAATCAAAAATGTTGCAGAGACTAGGGAATATGACAGTTGAGCTGGTCTAAAAGCTTAAAGCCGTACAATGAGCAAAAAACTTATTCTCAGCCTTTCTCTCAGGCATAGAATCCGAAACACGGATACAAGCAGCTAAGTTACAAAACTAGTCATTATAGCTTTTAAAGTCAGCAAGTTGAAGTGGCAGTGAGCTGGCCACATCTGCCGAGGCAGATACGTAAGTCTTAAAATGGAAGCCAGGCATAGTCGGAGAAGTATAAGACGCACTCTATCCAGATGGCCCGAAGACCGAAAGCGAAAGATCGCAGGGAATCGTGGCAGACTGATAATGAATGAATGAAGTTTTTAAATAACATGATATTAATGTCGAGATAAATTAATTGTTTGACCAATTCGTCAATATGTGTAATAACTTGTAGATCTTGTGGAATGAAATAGTCCAATAACTAGTACACTCGCTTTATTGAGACAGCGTGATGTTGTACAAAGAATTATTTTAACGAATACCGTCACAACTGCGCGTCCTCACGATCTTTATACAAAATTAATTAGAAGTCAGATTACAAACTAATTAAGTTAAACTATTGTTTACAATGCCAAGTTAATGTGACGATCAACTAAATTATTAATTATGAATTAAAAGATACAGTAAGGTTCAGGTAAATCTCTGAGATATCATTGGAAGTAGTTATTATGCATAACAATCGCTGGTTACCGTGTGTTGCTCGCTAACACTTGTTATCTAGTTATTTATTCTTTTATCTGCCGCTCTTTGTAACAGCTTTCTTTTTAATTATCTTAGTGTACTGTTTATTGCAACACTGAGCTAGACAAAAAGAGCGAAATTGTTTCCGGGTTCATTTTGCGAACACTTTTTTGAAAAAGGAAGCTCTCTCACCCGTCTTGCCCTGGACTCGGCGGTGGTACAATTAAAGTCATCTAAATCAACAATTATTTATTTTATAACGTAAATATCAATAATAATATATGAAACCAATCTGCTCAGTCTTGAGCACAGGCGTAAGGTAGCTAGCCTTTCGGTTTTCTACAGATTGCATTTTGGAGAGTGTGCTCAGGAACTACACGATCTAATTCCCCATCCCCTTTCCACCATCGGACTTCTAGACGAACTGCGGATTTCATCCTTTGTTGTGAACATCCTGTAAACCCGCACGAAGCGATTTGCTTCGTCTTTCATTCTCCGTACAGCAAAGGACTGGAATAGTTTGCCTGCGTCTGTCTTTCCTTCCGATTACAATGTGGGTATTTTCAAGAGTAGAGTGAATAGGCATTTACTCGTACTAAGCTAGTGCGCCTTACTATCCAGGACTGCATTTCCACTTAACATCAGGTGGGATCCTAGTCAAACGCTTGCTTAGAAATAATAAAAAATAACATATATATATATACCTATACATGGTGTACTATCTTAATGGTAATGTTAAGAAGTCAATGATAGTTCCAACTCCATTACTACGATGAAAATGTGAGAAAGAATTATCATTACAATATCAGACACTGCACTTTTTTTTCTATTAAATGGCTTTCCATTACATACCTCATTATAATATTGAAGAGATTATTTCACTTCGGCATATTAACCAAAACGACACCAGCAATTTATTGGTACGTAACTCATAAACAGCCCCGTAGTTCTGGGCTCTCAAGAATAAGAATACGGTATCCCCTGCCTGTTGTAGAAGGCGACTAAAAGGGGCCTCAGGTTCACTGGGCGACAAGGCCCTACCCTTTGTCGTCCGCCAAAGTGGACCCGGGAAGAAGGCGACATCGGCTGGCCCGTGTCGCCGTGCACTGCGAGGGCGCAGGGGGTGAGGGAGTAACCTCCCACCCCGGGAAGTGCTCTCCTTGAGCACAGTGCAGAGGGGCTCCAGTGCGTTCCACTGGAGATCCCGGAGTCACTCACCATGCATCGAGGAAGGGCCACCGGGGAGGTTTTAGTGGGTAAAAACCCCAGGATTTTTACCCACGGAAGGCGGCGGTTATCCTCGTCGTTAACAAAAAAAAATAAAAAGGTAACTCATAAAATTATATGTGTACTTTACAGTGGTGAATTACACTTATTACAATTTCAATACCCGCAGTAGTTAATGTAATCATGGAAATTTGCCATATTTATTTTTCTTTTAAAATATTTTCTGATTTCTTTTTTAAGTTAGCGAAATATATTGTATTTATTTATTTATAAATTTAATCTTTATTTGCAGATAATAAAAGATTACCAAAAAGACTTATTGACCTTTTTCGTACCTAGTTAGCCACAGCTTTTTTTAAAATGGCTACCAAATTTTTCACGAAATTACCATTCCAAAGAAAGGTAACAGGGTAGGATAGGAAGTTCTTAAGTTGAATAATAAGTGTGAACCTACGACCTAATGTTCCGCAGACCGTGGGCTATTGACGACTGGATAGTTCTCTAAATTTGAGGGTAAACAAATAAAGTTGTCTTCTCTCGTACAAAGGTGCGATCGACTTATCCGGCAATTTACCAAATCAAAGTGATTCGCAATTCGTAGAGCTCGCTACATTTACAAACAGTTAAGCTGCTACGAGAAACTGAAACAAAGCCAACGCCGTCCTTCCGGATTACGACAACGAACCGCAACGCGCTTTCCAATACCCATAATCTGTGTATAAACAGAAGATTATCTACGTTTTTTTTCAATGAAAAATTAGAAAATTATAGAGTTGGATATTTTATTTTGTAGATTAAAACGATCAACTTTCATTTTTATAAAAATTTATTTGATTTTCTCATGGACAACGGAAGCATCAACTTTTAAATACAAAAACTCATCAAAATCGTTTCGTTCACCCAATCGAAAGTTATGAAAATCGGTTTAAAAAAACAACAATAACTAGATCACAGACGAGTCTATTGAGAAGCGAATGCGTTGACTTACTGTTAGTGGTAAAAGAAGTCAAGGACAGGTAAATGAGGACCACTGCAAGAGCAGAAGCTATATCACGACCTCGCAGAACTCCGCCGAGAAGTGGAGGTGTACAATACATCTGCGTTTAGCGGGAGCGTGTTCTAATTCCTTATTCTAGGGAACTTTTGAACAGTTGGTCTTTCACTCACCTCCCCCTCGACTTCCATCTCAACCGAGAGGTCGGGAGGGCGTAGTTAGTTGATAAAATCGCCGTGGCTGTCGCTTGAGGGATAAGCCTCGATTTAAAATAATTATTCCTAAAAAATCCTCCTTAAACGGTACCCACGACCGATGATTACCCGGGTAATGGGGTCAATACGTACCTACCCATACCTGCTAGGTTCATTGAAACTCGTAGACTTCCGGACTTGACTTGGGAGTGTGGTGATAGTGACTTAACTCTTTCACCTCTCTCTGGCACCTGTTATCTCCTTAGTAGGTGTTTGAAGGCGGCAGGATTACCTAACAGCAGATATTTGAGTCGCATGCTCGTTTGCCCTCCTGCCCAATTAAAAATCAGAATTACATTGTAATTTTTTTACTTTAGCTTTGTTCTGACAAACACAGCAAAAGCACAAGATAGTCCGTACTATAAAAAAAAAATGTTACAAACCGACATATTCAAAGATATGTAAAGCTACAAGTCGACTAGAGCTCTCCACAGAGCGGAATATCAAGCGAGTAATAGACTCGAGTTTGCATAGTCGAAATAAAATATTAAGCTGTCGCGTCTGCATATTGAATGAGTTTCAGAGGTCATCTAGTAATGGTCGGTTTTAAAAAGTCCGTTTAGTTAGGTATCCTTTTATACTTTCATTTAAATAAGATAAAACAATCAAATAAAGGTCAACATATTTCTACACTCCAAACTGTAATGTTATAAAACTAATTTTACGGGTGTTAAATCAATTTAAACGCATTTATTGTAACATCTCCAACGGCGGACTTAATGCTTTAGTGGATCGGATTGCTTACGCGTAACATAGTAACCGTCCAAGCCGAGGTTACCCTCACCGGGGGGACCCTCGTGTCAGGTTACTAGCAATAGAGGTTCAGGCTAAGCGACCTAACAGCTATGCCACCTCTCAATCCGGTGAAGCAGTCAAGGCCAGCTTCTCTGGCCAATCTGTGTAGTTCGTCATAAAAACAAAAACAAAGTTTCTTAACCGACCCTTCCTACCCTATATTTTTGCTCGCGGCTGTATATTTCTGTATTTCAAGTGAAATCAAAGATTTAGCTTACATCATTTACATCTCAGCTAACGTCTCAGGTTGCAGATACAGGTGTGCCTTGTGCTTTACATTAGTGTTAGTGTGAATAGCACTATTCATGTTTACTTATTACCTGTCATAATGATATTTTTGTCATGTATTAATTACTTTTTTTGTTGACGGGGAGGAAATCTTCACAAACATACCCCGTCTTCTAGGGAAGGCGGCGGTTATGTGGGGTTCTTACCCACTAAAAACCTCCCCGGTGGCCCTTTCCTCGGTGCATGACGAGGGGCTCCGGGATCTCACGTGGAACGCACCGGAGCCCCCCTGCTGCACTGTGCTCAAGGAGAGCACAGTGCGGGGAGGTTACTCCCTCCCCCCCTCTGCCTGCTAATTTGCAATATTTGTACAAACTTTGTGTTTGATTTAACTTTTGTATTCTGTATATACAGGATATAAATTTCCAAAAATCACCAACCAATTTATACAATTTATTGGGCACCCTGCCCTGCGAGCGCAGTGATTTGGGGTCGATTTTTACATTATTTAGTTTTATTTTTAGTTTGGTATATGTTTATAGTTTTACCTATTATTTATAATTTTTAAATATTAAAATTATTGTTTTAGTTATTTGTGTAATTATAATTTTTATAATTAGGGATTTTATATGGTCCTGCGTCTAATGAAAATCTATAACATCTCAGCTAACGTCTCAGGTTGCAGATACAGGTATGCCTTGTGCTTGACATTGCAATCCTCTTTGTAAATTTTTAAGTGTGTGTGTTTATATTAAATCTCGAATATAGTCGCTTTCTCACGGAACAGGTCGAAATTCACCAATTTTAAATATATTAAGCATAAAGTAAGATAGCTAAGTAAGATTAACTGAAACTTAATGTTAGCGTGTATGAATTCTTTCCTCCACGCCGAACAGCATTCTGAGAATTCCTCTCCTCTGAAATTCCCTTAGTTATTGGATAGTGGCCAGGTTGGAAGTTTAATTATCTTGCAGTGAATAATGTAACATAAAATTTAGCTGATGGGAATAAAATACACCTACATACTACAATACACCTTTAATTTTAGTAAACATACGTAAACGTTTGTAATAATTTAAATAAAAACAAAATAAATTTATCGCGTTACATTTTCATGTTTTCATATTTCGTATATGGTCGTGTTAATGTATTTAATTTTTGATATTTATATTGTCAAAACTTAACCTGTAATATTAAAAATAAATAAAGGAAATAATAATTTATTTGGACATAAGAAAAATGGCTACCACTGTTCTTAGCGTCACCACTGTCTGATTCTATGTCGCAACAGTTTACGGCTACCGTGAAACTCAAAAAATATAAATGACAAATCTAAAATCATTAAATAGACATACAGTTATTATTAAATGAGTTATTAGCACCTTAGTGTTAAAAATTGTGCAGTGATTTTGGCTAATTTAATTAATTTAGTAGTTATATTCCTATTACTTTATCATTTAATAAAATATTTTTGTAAGTGTTAATAATAAAATCGTTACGTTTCTTTATAGCGAATGTTGTGTACACCTGTAATTGGCATACACAACAGGACTTAGTTTGTAAACTTGATTAATACAACAATGTATGATTGTGTAATGCTGTTGGTGTATCTTATTAAATAAATAAATCTATTACATGTTAACGGTTTCGAGTACTTCCGACGTCACCCTTCTTTAGTATATTACCAATCTGGTCGATATACATTTCCTTAGGACGTCCCCAAAGGTTGTACCATAAATTTCTTCTCGCTTTCATATTCATCCTCATTTCATCTGTAGAACACAAACACTGAGGGACATAGGCCATCTCCGACGATTTCCAAAAGCACCAGTTGTAAGCGGCCCGCATACAGCTGCGGCCTGTCGTCAAATTAAAATATATTAATTAGCTTGATTAAATTTTTATTAATAAAACGCTATTGATGTTTTGTAGTCATTATGCTAAAGCGCCAAGGCATTGATTACTCACGCAACATCGGTTGCGGATAGAACATAAAACCTACTTTAATACGTAATAAATGCGCTGTTCTCTTCACAGCTACAGAGCTATAAATCATTGCTTTCAGCCTTCTCCCTCACACTGAGTTCAAATTCAGGCGCGGTCATATACATCGTCCCTACTAAATGGGTTCAATTCTCAGTCAATATTTAACAGAATTTACAGAAAAGTTTGTTTACTCATAAAATCTTGTTTAATTTATAACATAACCTATCATTGCAACACGCAATGATAGCCTAGTGGCTTAGCGAATCGCCTTACGATCTGTCGGTCGCGGGTTTGAATCCTGGTCACTGCTGTTTTTTCGGATTTTTTAATACAAAAAAAATTGTGCCCACTTTATCGTGAAAACTGTCTGTGTAAGCTGTCTCTGTCTACCCCGCTAGGCTTAGGTGTAGATAACCGATATTTTAACCGATTTTGACGTTTAATCTCGTATATTGGTGATAAAATACGATAGGTAAAACACATTCTCGACTGCCCTTTTTCCTATAAAAAAAAAGGTTTTTAATGTGTTATAAATGGTGTGCGGTATGTGTACGGTGGTGACTTCAAATTAAGCTTAGTTATTTCACGATATAGACGCTCACTAGAATAGATTTTAGACAAATCCTATCCAAAATATTTTTTTATTTTACACTACAGTCAAAAACCTAAAAAAAATTCAATGCTCTATCATAATTTTTAGTGGCAGCAGACTTAGAACATTTCTCCGCTTCTCTTCCCTCGCTTTCTATCCGTAGTACTAACCGTCCAATGGCTTGTAATATAGTTTATTTTTTTAATAACGTCCTGTCTCCTAAACCAGGAAATCCTGTGTTATAGAAAACAGTACCCACCCGTAACGTTGCGACAGTGCACAAATTAGACATTTAAATTTATGTCACAAAATAATTAATACATATATTGTGTGTGTGTGTGTGTCTACCAATATACATGTAAAATGGAAGACAATAGTAAAAATCTATTGGGATTTGACACAATTGATAAGGTAGTGAGAGATAATATGATATATGTATATATATCTATATATATATAAAAGAGAGTGTGTGGGTTTGTTCCTTATAGTCTCCGAAACGGTGGGACTGACTTCAATGAAACTTTCAGGGAATCTTCATATTGACCTGGCGAGTAATCCTGTAAAGTTTGTTGACCATCGGTGCACTCCTCTTTTTGAACTGTCAAATAAAGGTTTTATTTACTATGATGTATGTTTGTGTATACGCGTTATGTATATTTATGTCATTGTGAATTATATTGAAGAATACTGAAGTATATTAAGGATTTTGAAGTAATCAAGGTAAGTTATAGCGCGATTATATCTGTTTACTGATGCTGCTGATATGTACATGGGTGTAGGTAATGATCTTCACCACGCTCGATAAGAAAATGAATTGGGTGAGAAATGAATAATTAAATATATCGTGAGAGTTAAATTAAATTAATTATGTAAGTTTATTGTTTAATAAAATAAAATAAAATCTAGCGACTACATACATTTAAGTGGGTTTATTCTCTTTAAGATCAAAAATGCGGGGTCCGCCGAGATTACGTTTGCCGCGCAGCGGTGCGTAGCTGCTACGCGTGGCGTAATCGATACACCGTAGATGCGTAACCGATAGGGCTACAATTTTTCGCAACTGTAAATATTACATTTACATTTACTTTACAGACATAGTGACAAATTATTTTCCTTCGTAATTTTTCGGAAAGTTCATATTTATCGTGTTCTCTCAAATAAACTCCATATTAATGGATTTGAAAATGTCATCAAAACTCATTTAATACGATCATTTATTGACAGTTCGGGTGTCATCGTATTCCGATAAAGATCCGTGTTTTCCCGAAGAAAATAATTTCTCACTACATCTGTAACAAGTACAAAGGAAAACAAAGAAAAAAATTAAAGAGTAATCAAGTGATTTTTTTAGAAGAAATCTCATAATTATAAAAAAAAACATTACTGTAAGTTGGAGTTTTAAGTAGAATGGAAGACCTTGTTTTGTATAGAGGCAATACTAACATAAATTATTTTTTTATTTTAATAACGTTTATCGCATCCACGTAGTTATGTTTAACTTGATTGGGTTTTGTGCCATTGATTCATCTTCTCAAGTCGTGATTCGGCCTTCTTGTGTACCCATACAATGTTATCACAACTTTTTTTTTTGTTGACGTGGAGGAAATCTTCACAAAGATACCCCGCCTTCTGGGGGGATGGCGGCGGTTATGTGGGGTTCTTACCCGCTAAAACCTTCCCGGTGGCCCTTTCCTCGGTGCATGACGAGGGGCTCCGGAATCTCACGTGGAACGCACCGGAGCCCCTATGCACTGTGCTCAAGGAGAGCACGTCCCGGGGCGAGGTTACTATCCCCTCCCCTGAGCCCTCGCAGCGCAAGTCGACACGGGCCAGCCGATGTCGCCTTCTTCCCGGGTCCACTTTGGTGGACGACGCAGGCCCCTTGTCGCCAGTGAACCCGAGGCCCCTTTTAGTCGCCTTGTACGACAGGCAGGGGATACCGTAGTATTATGTTATCACAACTAGTGTACCGTTTCAATATAGGTTGCCTTTTGACATTGCTGTTCCTTTTTAAAGAGTCATTCAAATATTACGTTATTAATAAGCGAAAATAAAAATATCTGTCTAAATTATAAGTAACATCTCTTACGCCTTTGTAATCTAGCAGGATAGACAGAGTTAGTAATCACCCTCCGCTTCACCGTTCCTATTAAGATCAAAGCCAATCGCTTTACACCGGCAACAAATTAAAGTACCTCACAGTACTTGGAATGTGGTATTTGGAATATTAAGAAATACGTTGGCATCTAAGCTTGCCACCGTTTTATTAAAATATGAAAAATATTTTTAATCCGAGTTAAAAGTTTTATTAATGTCGGTCCACCATCCCAGAGAGATAGAGAGAGAGAGATTTAGATTCTCAAAGTCATTTATATATAATAAACAGTTTAATTTTCCAATACAATATGCGTACTTATAGTTGTGTGCTTATATTTGTACAACTAATGCCATTGTAAGAGGCTAGCATTTAAAATAAAGGTTTGACCCAAGTTAGACGCTAGAATATTTAAAGAAATAAGTATAAATATCATAACTGTAAAGAAAAAAAGAAGAAAGAAAAGAAGTAAAGTGTTCTCTTTGCTTTAGTGTATTATAACCGTTGTTAATATCCAAATTAATAAATAAATAATAATTCTCTATCCAAAAGTCATCTTGGATGAGATCGCTTTTGTTTTATTTTTTATCTTACCTTTGTGAGATACTTTAGTTTTGTGTTTTTCCTTTAATATTTTAAAATTATGGGAACAAGTTAAATGAATAAATTATACCTTCCGTAGCATAAGTTAAAACTTATCAAAAGAATGTACGAACTTAAACATGAAGCATAATGGTCGATAACCTGTAGGATTGTCACCGACTGTGCAGGGGTTGACGTCGCTAATTGAAGCCCGGAAGCTGGCGACACGCCCCTGACGTCTGCGTTGTCACGTTGTTCTGCTGATAAACAATTGGAGAACGTATTCATGCGTTATTTTAATGTTTGTGCACTCACAGCTTGTCATTTATGTAATGAATTTGAATCATTTTTTTGAAGTAAAACTTCTGGCGAGGCAAAAAAAATTAGTGAAGATAGAACGAGAGAAAGTTTCGTATATCACTGTAAAGCCAAAAGAGAATTGTTGGTACATATTTTCTTCCTCTCATGAAAATCGTGTATAAATTATACATATATAAACAAATGATGCTCTACGCACGGCGGCAGATAGAGGAAAATGGCGACGGATCACTCAAGACAGATTGTTCCCACGAGATGGTCACGACCCTCAGCATTGAGGAAACCGACGCGAGGAGGAGATTATAACATAGGAACATATGTTGTAAGGATTTTAGTTTCAACTAAGCGCCATATGATTTTTATTGGCTTAGGTCCTTAAAACTACTAAGAATTTTAGGGAAACAACCTTTTTGATTGAGATTTTGGTAGTTTTATAACAACGTACGTATAGATATAGTGAGAAAAGATTTTACATCGTTATTTTTTGGATAAGTTCGTATTTATCGTGCTCTCTCAAATAGCTCCATATTAATGGATATGAAAATGTCCCTCATTTAAAACAATCATTCATGTCATCGTATTCTGATAAAGATCCGAGTTTTCCCGAAGAAAAATAATTTCTCACTACATCTGTACGCTTTAATAGCAACTAGAATTTTGAAATAAACGAGTAACAATGCTTCGGAAATAAAAGAAAGGCCATGCATCGTATCGTTTAATCCGCCGCTGACGGTAAGTCGTTCGCGTAGAATTGATTTTTTTTCCATATACTTGTTAGAAACACAAACACATGATCAATTCAATGTCAAATATCAATGATTATAATGATGATTGAAATTAAACATTGCGTAGGTTTTAAGGGCAGTAATGTGAATTGAGGGCACTCCGATTAGCGCCCTCTGAACCCTCCCGCTCGTGTCTACGTTGGAGGGAGAGGGGTCGGGGGCCGACGTGCGGACTGCGTCTCACATCACTGCGGTAAACAAATAATGAGAAATACGTTCTCGTGTAATACAATTAGCCAAGCATCGCTTATGTAAAGCTTCAAGGTAGTGCATTAAATACATATTTTAACATATAATCTTTAACCCACTTCAAAAAGGAGGGGTTTTCACGGCTTACGGTTTACTTGGTGTTAATTCTTCACCGTCGCCCACCTACATACACAATACTAGAGAAGCTGCAGGTGTGTTGCCGGCCTTCAAGAAAGAAGTAGACTAGTTTCTTGAAGGTCCCCAAGTCGTATCGGTTCGGAATCGGTCTAATGATTAAAGTTGGAAGTGCGTGGAAATAAATTACGGGAAAATCGAACAGTCATGTAATGACAACCATCAAGATACCTCGAACAAATTTACAGACTACAAGTTAAAACACTTAAAAAAAATTATATCACCTAAAATTAAAGAACAATTTCTTAACGACGAAAAAAAACTTTTTAAACACTGTAAAATCTTACCAATTTATACAAAAATATAATATATTATGTTAAAAGAATATTTCTTTAATGAAAAAATTTTAACCAAAATGGAACACACCTATATGTACACGGTCGATATCGCTAAACCAGTTTAATATGATTATTTTTCCTTTTAATGACGAACTACACAGATTGGCCAGAGAAGCTGGCCTTGACTGCTTCACCGGATTGAGAGGTGGCATAGCTCTCAGGTTGCTTAGCCTAAACCTCTATCACTAATGACTCGACACAAGAATGTAACAATAGTTATTTGAAACAATTACATGTAAAGATGAGCAAGAAGCGAACCGGAGCTGTAAAAAAACTCGCCACGTCTTTCTACCACTCAGCTTCCAAACAAAAACGTCCAATACAACCTCCTAGCAAAAGAACATTTTCCAAATTAAATTCAAATACCCTTTGATCACCCTACCAGTCCTAAAAGTATAACTAATAAACTACTAAAAATATGGTATTTTCAGTTTTTTATTGGTAATTATTCCTTATTGCAACATATACGGTATACGAACATCGCAATACCTAATACCGACACTAATTAATAAACTAATTAGTGTCGGTATTAAACATTAAAATTATTTAAAAAAATATCTTTTGTAATATATACAACAAACAAATATTGTAAACAGCCTGTATCGTACTCACACACATTGAGGCGTCTTCGCTTATTATGTGTCTGTGCAGTGTGTGCGTCCGTTTGCAAAAAATGCTAACAACAACTCTTGAATTTCACGAGGAAACGCAAACGTTTATTTGTATAATAAAGCTGTAAAAATATCAGTACAGATTAAATAAAGCTAAGGTTGAATGGAAAAAAGGAGATAATATATATGTCCCACATAAATATCGAGTTATCGCGTAACACGCGTGAAACAGGACTAGGTAAACAGAACAATCAACTGTCAGATCGACTTATCCGGCAAAGCTTTGCCTTCTCATCTCATCTTTACATGTAATTGTTTCATATACTCATTGTTTCACCTTTGTGTCGAGTTACTAGCGATAGAGCTTTAAGCTAAGCGACCTAAGAGCTATGCCACCTCTCAATCCGGTGAAGCAGTAAAGGCCAGCTTCTCTGTGCCAACTGTGTTAGTTCGTCCAAAAAAAAAAACTACATTTACTTTACTACGACTATAACGATAGTTAGATGTTGGGAGAGTTGCTGGAGTTTCTTCAGCCACTTCTTCTCCCAGCGCTAACGCTTCCCGAAGTGGCACTCAAAGTTAGTTTAGCTTTTCGAATGTCCCTTAGATTATCCGTGAAATATCCTCTCGGGCGCCCTCGGATCGGAATGCTTACGCGTAACATAGTAACCGTCCAAGCCGAGGTTACTCCACACCGGAGTGACCCTTATGTCGAGTTACCACCTAAATGGAGGTTCAGGCTAGGCGTCCTAAGAGCTATGCCACTTCTCAGTCCGGTGCAGCAGCCAAGGCCAGATTCTCTGGCCAATCTGTGTAGTTCGTCATTTAAAAAATCAATGAATATATTAACTTCTACCAGCTATATACCGTATAGTGGTGGGCAAGCCGTGCATTCGCTATGTATGTGAACTTAATCAGGAAGCCATACGAAATTTCGGTTCTCGAATACAGGAATAAATCGGGAAGCCGTAGCGTTCTACAGACTATCCTGAAGGCTTATCACTTGCATTAATTAAGTGCTAGCTTCAGGTTAACATAGGTTCAGACTAAGTAAGTAAGACTAAGTAAGTTCTAAATGGAAGGCGCTGGTCTCCTTCTGCGAGTCAGTAATGACCCAGAAGGAGACCGCAGAACGGGATCGGGAGAGGGCCGATCCGTTCGAGATGGCGCAGGCGGGCCGGTGGCAGACCGGCCCGCAGCTCTGTAGTTCTGGGCTCTCAAGAATAAGACTACGGTATCCCCTGCCTGTCGTACAAGGCGACTAAAAGGGGCCTCAGGTTCACTGGGCGACAAGGGTGGCGGCCTGAGTCGTCCACCAAAGTGGACCCGGGAAGAAGGCGACATCGGCTGGCCCGTGTCGCCTTGCGCTGCGAGGGCACAGGGGAGGAGACCTTCTCTGGACGTGCTATCCTTGAGGATAGCAAGTCCCGTTACTATGTTACGCGTAAGCATTCCGATCAGAGGGTGCCAGAGAGGGCCGAACCACGACTCGGTCGGTTGCTATTTCACGAATAATCTAAGGGACATTCAAAAGCTAAACTAACTTTGAGTGCCACTTCGGGAAGCGTTGTCGCTGGGAGAAGAGAAGTGGCCGAAGAAACTCCAGCAACGCACCTAACATCTAAGGGGTGGGGCCTGCCCATAAAATAGCGGTAACGCGCAAGGATTATTCGCAACCTCCGACGGTCGCGAATGGAAGCTTTTTAATATGATAGGCGCATAAAATATATATGGCCAGCGCACGGCAAGATACTTAGTGCCCTTAATTAATCAACTACCCCCACATATTAGAAAATTTATAACTCCAAAAAACATTAAGCGCATATTAAAATATTATTTAAGTGCGCAAGACGGACACTTTAGCGCTAGTGACAAACCCCTGCGGCTTATATAGCGTTAAGTTATTTGTATTTTTCCTTTATTGTAAAATTGTATTTGTAATAAATAAAAAAAAAGATAGCGTCAATGGAATTTGGTATTTTACTGTGATGTGAATTGGTCTGTATTATTTGGAAATATTGTGCAATAGATCAAAAAATGTACTTTAGTCTTTTAATTTGTTAATAGTTTGTGTTTGGTGTACAATAATATAGTTATAACTATATATGAATAATAGATTGATACATATAAAACATACCTGTAATAAATTGGTTAGGATAATGCAAAAGTGCTCTTTTTAGACTTAAACTTCAGTAAAAGGCGTTCGACATTCACAGAGAAAAATCTAGTTACGTCGAGACTGACGCGTGAAAAGCGCATTTCAAAAGATGCCGTACGAATGATTTTGTGTTTTTATTTTTTTGTGGTTTATTTCAGTGACAAAGAAAAGAAATGAAAATTTAAAACAAGTTTCAACGGGTTTTTTGGAGCCCTGTTGAGTAAGCTGTTGTAGCTTTAGAGTGAACTTCTGAAAATCTAAAACGATAAAAGTTTTATAGTTTTTATTTAGAAAATAGAACAAATAAAATTATAATGTATTTATTGTAAGTAAATGTTACTAAGTTGGGCACATTATCACGCACAAAAACAATGAGGAATGAACATACACAAAAAATATAATTTCTAAAATTTACTTATAAATACATATTAGGGATTTAGTAAACACGAACAGAATTAGGAAAGGCAATCCCCAATTAAATAGCCTACAACGTGAATGACTTCTCATAGAAGTTTGATAAAACTCCTGTTTTAAGCTTAAATGTTTTTGAGGAAGGTAAGGGTATTGTCTCCTCCTCCTCGCGTCGGTTTCCTCAATGCTGAGGGTCGTGACCATCTCGTAGGAACAGTTTGTTTTTAGTGATCCGTCGCCATTTTCCTCTATCTGCAGCCGTGCGCACAGTATCGCTAACCGACGTGCCTAGAGTGGTGCGGATCTGGTCAGTCCAACGTGTCGGACTTCGACCTCGCGGTCTTTTTCCGTCAATTTTTCTAGTCACAACTAGCCTTTCTAAGTTATTGCTGTTTTCTGGCAATGTGACCAAAGTATTCCAACATCCTGCGTAGGCAAAGGTGGACAGCCTAGCTTCGATTTTAAGTTCTCTAGGGGTATTGTATTAGTGGTTAAACTATTTTTTTTCTTAAGGAAACGCCTAACACGTACACGTACGGGGAAGGGCGGGATTGACGGTCTAAACTGACTCGGACCCCAAGATTTTTATCAACTTCGAGTGATGGAATTTCTTTTTCATCGTATTATTCATTGTGCTTATCTTGAAGTCCCAGTACTGAAACGTTGACGAGCTGCCTCCACAACGATCTGTCCTCGGCTTTTCTCATGGCGATCGGAATTTCCAGTCCCACTATGTTTTGAATTTGGTCCGACCAGCGGGTAGGTGATCGGCCGCGTGATCTATTGCACACGATTTTAACTACAACAACCAATTTTTCCAGATTACCAGGTTGCCCTCAATGTGGCCAGAGCAGTTGAGAACTCGCCGGTAGCAGATAGTGGACAGTCTCGTGGTGATCTTAAGTTGGCTGAGAAACGACTTAGTGATGGAATATCTAGGGGTTTTAGTGGTTCAACAATACTCCAACCGCCATAACTCTCGCTTTGAGTAATAAATTTAGTAATGAGATGTATTAAAGATTAAATGTATGTATTCAGATATTGGCTTTTACTGTACTCTAAGTATTTATTTTCCCATTTAATTATTAGTGAGATGAAGACAGTTTGGAAATCAGTTCTGTATTCAGCGGGGATTGCGTGTGGCGCTATAAATATTTAGAGGTCGTAGTTCACGTCGCTATATGGATTACGCAGTGGATGAAAATCGGTCTCTGCGTTTCTGCGACATGTCGCGCTACCAGTCCTTAAACGCGGTGTCGATAAACTGAACTTGCTCTTTAACAACCGTGTTTATGTATCACGTATTCGTGTATGTTACCTAGCCATATATATATATATATATATACGACCGTTCAACTTCAAACGTTTACGAAGTGATACTTCTTAAATGCGATACGATAATTGGAAGAGAGATTGAGTATGAATGCGACAAAGAAAATATGTAATACACAGTTTCATTCCCGAAGTGGCACTCAAAGTTGGTTTACCTTTTGAATGTCTGATGTTGAATAAGATATTGGTAGGTTTATGACAATCCAAGCCCAGGTAAGTATGAGGCTTATCTAGAAGATGAAGACAATGTAGACGCCAGATATTATAATTATAATGCATCGTATTTTTTGTAATAAACCGTCTATCCGTAATCCGCTACTGACGATAAGACTTTTACAATTTTCTTCCCATATTTTTACTATATAGCTCACAATTTAGGGGTACATTTGATGTGAAATCCGTTTTGTTTTACATGTAAACCTACTACGACGACGAAACGGGCGAGACATTTTGCCTGATGATACTTTAACGGTGTCACTTAAGTTTGTGGACCTAAAGCTGTCGTTTTGGACCATGTATGGATCAATATTTATTGTTGTTTGCTGAACAAGTATTGTACCACGGCATTAACCTAGAGTTTTCCTAAAAGAAAATCGTTTTACGGTACAAAAGTAAAACAATCTTGAAAATCCTATTTTGCTATTTTTCATCTAATTGTTACAAGTCATACATCATTCGACGCGTCTTTTTCGGTTTCCAACGACGTAAAAGTGAAAATGGCCATATGTGTCACTTACTACGTGTTTGAATCCCTACGTCGATATATTGAGGGTAAAGTTAAAACAGTTCCTTTATGTCTCATTAGACCAATTGAGCTTAATTATAGTAAGTAAACCGATTCGATTCCGCCACTTCTTAAATGTATATTAGGTCGCATTTCGTTCGGCTTCTTCTCTAACCCTTACCAGTTCTCGTTATCTCTTCGCGTCTATGAGGCGGAATACACGGAGAACCGACGCGTAGTCTGCGCTTTTCAACCGACGGCCAGCTTCTTTGGCCAATCTGTGTAGTTCGTCATAAAAAACATTAGTGTAATACGAGATATCAATTTCTTTCTATCTGTTTCTAATGGGAAAAGATGTAGGAATTTATAATTATTGTATACTAACTTAAAGAGTCAAAGGCGTTAGGTAGATAGAACAACGGCGCGCCTACTCCCCTAATCCACCCCGACGGAAGGGGAAGAGCTTCAATTTACATTTATGCTGCCGCAAGAAAGTAATGAGTTAGATAATTAAAAATGTCACGTGGTTTTAAATTCGTATGGGAGTGTTTGGATTGAAATGAATGTACAAATTTTAACAATAATGATTATCCAATAATTAAGACGTTTCATTTATAATGTGTTTTACGACTACTGTAAAAATGTGTGTAAAAATTACTGCTTATAATATTTTTTCCGCAAATATTACTAACATTCTTGTTAACCAATCAAACTAAGCTTAATCTTGTGCTAAGAGATGAATATATAATAGTCGATGGATACTACGACCCTCCGTTGCGAAGACTGTACCCTAAACTTAGCTAGCTAAGCTAAGCTATTGACGCTAGAAATTACCGCGACTCAGTATAACTTTTCTAAAACGTCTGTTAGTACGCAAACTTACCAAAGGCCAATGTCACACGCTTAGACCGCTGCCACAACACATGTTGGCACTGTTTGCCCAATTCTCATTGAACTCAGTCACCCCAAGTTGCGATCAATGATCTGACGTAATAAAGTTGAATGTTCCCTTATTCAGAGCTCAAACAACTTTGGTGGCATTGAATAGGTGACTAAGGGGAGGAGAAAGGAATCAATGAACTTGTATCGGCGACCGACAAAAGGACAGACACCCTGATACGTGGGTAATTAAATTTTGGAACCTTTATATTTGACAATTTGTGGGACGGGTATTTGATAATTCTATTAACAAAGAGGCACACATATAATTTTCTAGTTAATGATAATCACTTAAGTATTTTATGACGATTTACACTGATACAGATTGGCCAGAGAAGCTGGCCTTGACTGCTTCACCGGATTGAGAGGTGGCACAGCTCGCTTAGCCTGAACCTCTATTGCTAGTAACTCGACACAAGGGTCCCCGGTGAGGTGTATCCTCGGCTTGGACGGTTACTATATTACGCGTAAGCATTCCGATCAGAGGGTGCCAGAGAGGGCCGAACTACGACTCGGTCGGTTGCTATTTCACGGATAATCTAAGAGACATTCAAAAGCTAAACTAACTTTGTGTGCCACTTCGGGAAGCGTTGTCGCTGGAGAAGAGAAGTGGCCGAAGAAACTCCAGCAACGCTCCTAGCATCTAAGGGTTATATCTTCTATCTATCTTGTATCTGTATAGCTTCGTCACAAAAATGAATATTTACCTCATTCAACAGTAATAAATACACTTGTTAGAAAAAATAAAGGGTCGGTTAAGAAAGTTTGTATATCTCGGAAGATAAAGACGCCAGCTAACTGAAATAAATTGTGCATGATAGACAGTTAAATATCCTTTAAATTATATAAAATATTTTTATTAATTTATTTATATTTCATTACGAAAACATAAACTTAAAGGAAAAAGGATATCTTAGGTCTTCTTCTTTTGGTGCCATCTTCTATCGAAGGTTGGCGACCATCATGGCGATTTGGACCCTCGACACAGCAGCACGAAATAAAGAACGTGTTCTCTTATTGTACCATTGGCGTAGATTTTTAAGCCAAGATGTTCTTCTCCTTCCCGAATTTCTTTTCCCTTGTATCTTTCCTTGGATTATAAGCTGTAACAAATCTTATTTGGGATTGCGCATTATATTATATATCTTAGGTAAACTTGGATAATATAGTATTTTCGTTAAATTTTATTTATATTTCATTACGAAAACATAAACTTAAAGAAAAAGGATATCTTAGGTCTTCTTCTTTTGGTGCCATCTTCTATCGAAGGTTGGCGACCATCATGGCGATTTGGACTCTCGACACAGCAGCACGAAATAGAGAATGTGTTCTCTTATTGTACCATTGGCGTAGATTTTGCCAAGATGTTCTTCTCCTTCCCGAATTTCTTTTCCCTTGTATCTTTCCTTGGATTATAAGCTGTAACAAATCGTATTTGGGATTGCGCATTATATTATATCTTAGGTAAACTTGGATAATATAGTATTTTCGTTAAATTTTATTTATATTTCATTACGAAAACATAAACTTAAAGAAAAAGGATATCTTAGGTCTTCTTCTTTTGGTGCCATCTTCTATCGAAGGTTGGCGACCATCATGGCGATTTGGACTCTCGACACAGCAGCACGAAATAGAGAATGTGTTCTCTTATTGTACCATTGGCGTAGATTTTGCCAAGATGTTCTTCTCCTTCCCGAATTTCTTTTCCCTTGTATCTTTCCTTGGATTATAAGCTGTAACAAATCGTATTTGGGATTGCGCATTATATTATATCTTAGGTAAACTTGGATAATATAGTATTTTCGTTAAATTTTATTTATTAAATACAACAACGGTTTCAGGAACGAGTGCCGGTGCGTGAGCAGTTTAGTCTCTAAGACAGTGGAACTTCTTCTAGTACATCCAGATATCCATGGGAATTTCCCTACTCGCATAATGATAACACCATTAAGATGATGTCGATGAAATTTGTTGTTCTGTTGACACTTAGAACTTCGGTCAGAAATACCTGAACTTTTTACCTTTACTTCACTTCCCTTTGTTCGGAAATAAAAGAAGAAGAAGTTAAGAAGCTGGGTTGTCCATAATTAGTATTATTATACAATATTGAAAACCTAAAAAAAAAACAGAATCGTCACGCAAATGTATTTTGAAGCAAAAACAATAACCAAAAGGAAACCAATTAAGGAACTTTATTGAAGTCGGTTAATGAGCACATTACACCCTATACGGATTGAACCAGACAAGCCGACTTCGACTAACTCGCCGGATTGAGAGGTGGCATAGCTCTCAGGTTGCTTAGCCTAAACCTCTATCACTAATGACTCGACACAAGAATGTAACAATAGTTATTTGAAACAATTACATGTAAAGATGAGCAAGAAGCGAACCGGAGCTGTAAAAAAACTCGCCACGTCTTTCTACCCCTCAGCGTCCAAACAAAAACGTCCAATACAACCTCCTAGCAAAAGAACATTTTCCAAATTAAATTGAAATACCCTTTGATCACCCCACCAGTCCTAAAAGTATAATTAATAAACTACTAAAAATATGGTATTTTCAGTTTTTATTGGTAATTATTCCTTATTGCAACATATACGGTATACGAACATCGTAATATTTAATACCGACACTAATTAATAAACTAATTAGTGTCGGTATTAAACATTAAAATTATTTAAAAAATATATAACACCAGACAAGAATTAATATATTGCAGTGGAACAATTGCCTGTTACATTCAAAAACATTGAAACACCCGCCCGGCATCGTACCTATACACCAATATCCATTACTTCGAGTTACTATAAACACATCAGCGAACCGCCATTACCTGCTAAGTTACGCCAATCAACAGTTTATTAATTAATACTTAATGATTTATGTAAATGTAAATCAGACTTGTAATGGTTTTAATGAAATGTAAATCGCGACTTAGATTTATAACATCCTAACTACTGTTAACTGGTAAATGCAAATTAATCTAATATGATATTAATACTAAGCGTTGATAGCCTAATAGTTTAGGGTACGGCCTGCGAATCGTAAGGTCGTAGGTTCGAATACACCATTGACTATTGCCGTGAACCATGTCCCAGCACAAGCTTAAGCTTAGTTGGAATGGTTAACAAGATTGTTAGTAATATTTCTGAAAAAGAAATATTGCTAGCTTTCTTTATTAAAAAAACTAGATTCTATTATCGATCGATGCTATTATAGCTTCAACTGCTAGGACTCTTGAGATACCATGGCAATAGCTATATAACATAGTATTAACTCGACGCTGGAAAACAAAAACGTAGTAACCTACAAAATGAAATTGTTCACCAGAGCCGAAGAACATTTTAAATTTAAAAATATATAACACCAGACAAGAATTAATATATTGCAGTGGAACAATTGCCTGTTACATTCAAAAACATTGAAACACCCGCCCGGCATCGTACCTATACACCAATATCCATTACTTCGAGTTACTATAAACACATCAGCGAACCGCCATTACCTGCTAAGTTACGCCAATCAACAGTTTATTAATTAATACTTAATGATTTATGTAAATGTAAATCAGACTTGTAATGGTTTTAATGAAATGTAAATCGCGACTTAGATTTATAACTTCCTAACGACTGTTAACTGGTCAATGCAAATTAATCTAATATGATATTAATACTAAGCGTTGATAGCCTAATAGTTTAGGGTACGGCCTGCGAATCGTAAGGTCGTAGGTTCGAATACACCATTGGACTATTGCCGTGAAGCATATCCTAGCACAAGCTTAAGCTTACTTGGAATGGTTAACAAGATTGTTAGTAATATTTCTGAAAAAAAAAAAATTGCTAGCTTTCTTTATAAAAAAAACTAGATTCTATTATCGATCGATGCTATTATAGCTTCATCTGCTAGGGACTCTTGAGATACCAAGGCAATAGCTATATAACATAGTATTAACTCGACGCTGGAAAACAAAAACGTAGTAACTTACAAAAATGAAATTGTTCACCAGAGCCGAAGAACATTTTAAATTTAAAAAAAATATATAACTTTCGTGTTTGTGGACCTAAAGCTGTCGTTTTTGAACCATGTATGGATCTATATTTATTGTTGTTAGCTGAATAAGTATTGTACCACGGCATTAACCTAGAGTTTTCCTAAAAGAAAATCGTTTTACAGTACAAAAAGTAAAACAATCTTGAAAATCCTATTTTTGCTATTTTTCATCTAATTGTTACAAGTCATACATCATTCGCGCGTTTTTTTTCGGATTCCAACGACGTAAAAAAGTGAAAATGGCCATATGTGTCACTTACTACGTTTTTGAATCCCTACGTCGATATATTGAGGGTAAAGTTAAAACAGTAACTTTATGTCTCATTAGACCAATTGAGCTTAATTATAGTAAGTAAACAGATTCGATTCCGCCACTTCTTAAATGTATATTAGGGTCGCACTTCGTTCGGCTTCCTCTCTAACCCTTACCAGTTCTCGTTATCTCTTCGCGTCTATGAGGCGGAATACACGGAGAACCGACGTGTGGTCTGCGCTTTTCAACCGACGGCCAGCTTCTTTGGCCAATCTGTGTAGTTCATCATTTATAAAATCATATATTAACTTCTACCAGCTATATACCGTATAGTGGTGGGCAAGCCGTGCATTCGCCATGTATGTGAACTTAATCAGGAAGCCATACGAAATTTCGGTTCTCGAATACAGGAATAAATCGGGAAGCCGTAGCGTTCTACAGACTATCCCGAAGGCTTATCACTCTGCATTAATTAAGTGCTAGCTTCAGGTTAACATAGGTTCAGACTAAGTAAGTTCTAAATGGAAGGCGCTGGTCCTCTGCGAGTCAGTAATGACCCAGAAGGAGACCGCAGAATGGGATCGGGAGAGGGCCGATCCGTTCGGAGATGGCGCAGGCGGGCCGGTGGCAGACCGGCCCGCAGCTCTGTAGTTCTGGGCTCTCAAGAATAAGACTACGGTATCCCCTGCCTGTCGTACAAGGCGACTAAAAGGGGCCTCAGGTTCACTGGGCGACAAGGGTGGCGGTTCGAGTCGTCCACCAAAGTGGACCTGGGAAGAAGGCGACATCGGCTGGCCCGTGTCGCCTTGCGCTGCGAGGGCACAGGGGAGGAGTAACCTTCTCTCGGGACGTGCTATCCTTTGAGGATAGCAAGTCCCGTTACTATGTTACGCGTAAGCATTCCGATCCGAGGGCGCCCGAGAGGGCCGAACCACGACTCGGTCGGTTGCTATTTCACGGATAATCTAAGGGACATTCGAAAGCTAAACTAACTTTGAGTGCCACTTCGGGAAGCGTTGGCGCTGGGAGAAGAAGTGGCCGAAGAAACTCCAGCAACGCTCCTAGCATCTAAGGGTTATATCTTCTATCTATCTTGTATCTGTATAGCTTCGTCACAAAAAAAATGAATATTTACCTCATTCAACAGTAATAAATACACTTGTTAGCAAAAATAAAGGGTCGGTTAAGAAAGTTTGAATATCTCGGAAGATAAAGACGCTAGCTAACTGAAATAAATAGTGCATGATAGACAATTAAATATCCTTTAAATTATATAAAATATTATTATTAATTTATTTATATTTCATTACGAAAACATAAACTTAAAGAAAAAGGATATCTTAGGTCTTCTTCTTTGGTGCCATCTTCTATCGAAGGTTGGCGACCATCATGGCGATTTGGACTCGACACAGCAGCACGAAATAGAGAATGTGTTCTCTTATTGTACCATTGGCGTAGATTTTAAGCCAAGATGTTCTTCTCCTTCCCGAATTTCTTTTCCCTTGTATCTTTCCTTGGATTATAAGCTGTAACAAATCGTATTTGGGATTGCGCATTATATTATATATCTTAGGTAAACTTGGATAATATAGTATTTTTCATTAAATTTTATTTATATTTAAATTTTAGTACTTAGTGTCGCCACATGGTGACACTAAGTACTAAAATCAATAAATTTAGTTTATTTAGCTATCGTCATCTTCCGAGATATTCAAACTTTCTTACCCGACCCCCTTATTTTTGCTCACGGCTATAGTTTAACGGTTTTTATGTAATCGATTCTTAAATAATAAAACTAAATAGTGCTGCTCTTTTCTGAAGTCAGTTGATAATCAGAATTTTGCTAAAGTTTTTGACATAGTACGGCCTGCATTGGTCTGGACGACGTGCGGTGTGGCGAGGGGGGAAGCGGAAGGCGGGGCACTTAATCGATACGCCATAAAAGGACGGGATATTACTTGGCGCCAAAATTGTTTTTGATAAAATAACACTAAATTGATTATTTGATCATGAACTATAAATTAAGACATTGACCTTATTTAGAACAGAAGATTAAAACAGAGCTGGCAAAACCCTTCTATTCGTTCATGACGAGCTTATTAGGTCTCATTTGTGTATTGGTGTATGTCGGTAGTAGGTCCATCGCCATACACCTAACGGTTTAGGGTACGGTCTGCGAATTGTAAGCTCGCGGATTCGTATCCGCCATTCGACTATTGACATGAACCATCTCCTAACACAAACCTTTTTTTTTTGTTGACGGGGAGGAAATCTTCACAAAGATGATTTCCTTCCCGTCAACAAAAGGCAGTAGGAGGGCGGCGGTTATGTGGGGATCTTACCCACTAACACCTCCCCGGTGGCCCTTTCCTCGGTGCATGACGAGGGGCTCCGGGACCTCCAGTGGAACGCACCGGAGCCCCTCTGCGCTGTGCTCAAGGAGAGCACGTCCTGGGAGGAGGTTACTCCCTCCCCCCCTGTGCCCTCACAGTGCAAGGCGACACGGGCCAGCCAATGTCGCCTTCTTCCCGGGTCCACTTTGGTGGACGACGCAGGCCCCCACACTTGTCGCCCAGTAAACCCGAGGCCCCTTTTAGTCGCCCTGTACGACAGGCAGGGGATACCGTAGTCTTATTCTTGAGAGCCCAGAACTACAGGGCTGAAAAAGAACATAACACACATCCTAACACAAACCTAAGCTTACTTGGAATGGTTAACAAGAATGTTAATAATATTTGCGAAAAACAATTGTTAGCATACTTTTAAAAAAAAAAATAATGAAAATTGATTCAAACCCGTGACCGTCAGAAACTTAATGGAACTCCTTAGCCAGTAGGATGGTACTGTATTTTAATAACTCATATTGATAATGATACACTGCTATTGAAACTTTACTGATAAAACTGTAGTTTTTTAAAAACGTTTAAAAATCATTTATCCCATCGGTAACTAAACAACTTAATAAGTTTATAAGCTGCCATTAAATTTTACCGCTCCAGTTTTTGCTAATAGACTTTATTAGATTGTGTACCCTAGGCTTTACTTTATACTGGCCGCTAATTAATTGCTACAAATAAGCTATATTTTTATCTCCTGTACTTTCGACTGCTATCTTCCTTTTCGACCGACTTCAGAAAAGGAAGAGGTTATCGATTCGTCTGTATATCTTTTTTATGTGTGTTACCTCATAACTTTCAACTGGGTGAACCGATTTTGATGATTGTTTTTCTTTAAAGTTGATGTTTCCCGTGAGGTCTAATTTGGTCCAATTCTGATATGGCATACATGAGAAAACCATATAAGTCAATACGAATAACTCAATGTCCCGCGAACCGATTTAGCTGATTTTTTATTGGAAAGGTTGTGTACTTCAAATTTTTAGGATATTATTAATTCTATAACACACAAATTATTAACACAAAAATCATTTGCTAAAAAATATCTGTGCTCGGTGTATGGCGATAGGGTCACCACCTGTATTAATGTCTACCCTGCTAGGTTAGAAGAACATTAGAACTTAATTATTATAAGGAAAGACCAGCATAACATTTTGAATAAACGGCGCGAGCGCACCCCGCACCTTCATTCGGCCGGGTCACTCGGAGCGGCAACATCGTTCAAGGGCTGCGAGACTTATATTATCCTTTTCTACATTTACTAAGTACTTTTATGGGGAAACCCCACCCTCTCGATATGATTAGAGCGTTGCTGGAGTTTCTTCGGCCACTTCTTCTCCCAGCGCCAACGCTTCCCGAAGTGGCACTCAAAGTTAGTTTAGCTTTTCGAATGTCCCTTAGATTATCCGTGAAATATCCTCTCGGGCGCCCTCGGATCGGAATGCTTACGCGTAACATAGTAACCGTCCAAGCCGAGGTTACTCCACACCGGAGTGACCCTTATGTCGAGTTACCACCTAAATGGAGGTTCAGGCTAAGCGACCTAAGAGCTATGCCACCTCTCAATCCGGTGAAGCAGTAAAGGCCAGCTTCTCTGTGCCAACTGTGTTAGTTCGTCCAAAAAAAAAAAACTACATTTACTTTACTACGACTATAACGATAGTTAGATGTTGGGAGAGTTGCTGGAGTTTCTTCGGCCACTTCTTCTCCCAGCGCCAACGCTTCCCGAAGTGGCACTCAAAGTTAGTTTAGCTGAATGTCCCTTAGATTATCCGTGAAATATCCTCTCGGGCGCCCTCGGATCGGAATGCTTACGCGTAACATAGTAACCGTCCAAGCCGAGGTTACTCCACACCGGGGGGACCCTTCTGTCGAGTTACTAGGATAGAGGTTCAGGCTAAGCGACCTAAGAGCTATGCCACCTCTCAATCCGGTGAAGCAGTCAAGGCCAGCTTCTCTGGCCAATCTGTGTAGTTCGTCATAAAAAACATTAGTGTAATACGAGATATCAATTTCTTTCTCTATCTGTTTCTAACGGGAAAAGATGTAGGAATTTATAATTATTGTATACTAACTTAAAGAGTCAAAGGCGTTAGGTAGATAGAACAACGGCGCGCCTACTCCCCTAATCCACCCCGACGGAAGGGGGAAGAGCTTCAATTTACATTTATGCTGCCGCAAGAAAGTAATGAGTTAGATAATTAAAAATGTCACGTGGTTTTTAAATTTGTATGGGAGTGTTTGGATTGAAATGAATGTACAAATTTTAACTATAATGATTATCCAATAATTAAGACGTCTCAAATATAATGTGTTTTTACGACTACTACAGTCGTAAAAATGTGTGTAAATTACTGCTTATAATATTTTTACCGCAAATATTACTAACATTCTTGTTAACCAATCAAACTAAGCTTAAGCTTGTGCTAAGAGATGATTTATGTCAATTGTCGATGGATACTACGACCCTCCGTTGCGAAGACTGTACCCTAAACTTAGCTAGCTAAGCTAAGCTATTGACGCTAGAAATTACCGCGACTCAGTATAACTTTTCTAAAACGTCTGTTAGTACGCAAACTTACCAAAGGCCAATGTCACACGCTTAGACCGCTGCCACAACACATGTTGGCACTGTTTGCCCAATTCTCATTGAACTCAGTCACCCCAAGTTGCGATCAATGATCTGACGTAATAAAGTTGAATGTTCCCTTTATTCTGAGCTCAAACAACTTTGCTGGCATTGAATAGGTGACTAAGGGAGGAGAAAGGAATCAATGAACTTGTATCGGCGACCGACAAAAGGACGGACACCCTGATACGTGGGTAATTAAATTGTGGAACCTTTATATTTGACAATTTGTGGGACGGGTATTTGATAATTCTATTAACAAAGAGGCACACATATAATTTTCTAGTTAATGATAATCACTTAAGTATTTTGTGTCGAGTTACTAGGATAGAGGTTCAGGCTAAGCGACCTAAGAGCTATGCCACCTCTCAATCCGGTGAAGCAGTAAAGGCCAGCTTCTCTGTGCCAACTGTGTTAGTTCGTCCAAAAAAAAAAACTACATTTACTTTACTACGACTATAACGATAGTTAGATGTTGGGAGAGTTGCTGGAGTTTCTTCAGCCACTTCTTCTCCCAGCGCCAACGCTTCCCGAAGTGGCACTCAAAGTTAGTTTAGCTTTCGAATGTCCCTTAGATTATCCGTGAAATATCCTCTCGGGCGCCCTCGGATCGGAATGCTTACGCGTAACATAGTAACCGTCCGCCGAGGTTACCCCACACCGGGGACCCTTGTGTCGAGTTACTAGGATAGAGGTTCAGGCTAAGCGACCTAAGAGCTATGCCACCTCTCAATCCGGTGAAGCAGTAAAGGCCAGCTTCTCTGGCCAATCTGTGTAGTTCGTCATAAAAAAAAAAAAACTACATTTACTTTACTACGACTATAACGATAGTTAGATGTTGGGAGAGTTGCTGAGTTTCTTCAGCCACTTCTTCTCCCAGCGCCAACGCTTCCCGAAGTGGCACTCAAAGTTAGTTTAGCTTTCGAATGTCCCTTAGATTATCCGTGAAATATCCTCTCGGGCGCCCTCGGATCGGAATGCTTACGCGTAACATAGTAACCGTCCGCCGAGGTTACCCCACACCGGGGACCCTTGTGTCGAGTTACTAGGATAGAGGTTCAGGCTAAGCGACCTAAGAGCTATGCCACCTCTCAATCCGGTGAAGCAGTAAAGGCCAGCTTCTCTGGCCAATCTGTGTAGTTCGTCATAAAAAACATTAGTGTAATACGAGATATCAATTTCTTTCTATCTGTTTCTAATGGGAAAAGATGTAGGAATTTATAATTATTGTATACCAACTTAAAGAGTCAAAGGCGTTAGGTAGATAGAACAACGGCGCGCCTACTCCCCTAATCCACCCCGACGGAAGGGGAAGAGCTTCAATTTACATTTATGCTGCCGCAAGAAAGTAATGAGTTAGATAATTAAAATGTCACGTGGTTTTTAAATTCGTATGGGAGTGTTTGGATTGAAATGAATGTACAAATTTTAACAATAATGATTATCCAATAATTAAGACGTTTCATTTATAATGTGTTTTTACGACTACTGTAAAAATGTGTGTAAAAATTACTGCTTATAATATTTTTTCCGCAAATATTACTAACATTCTTGTTAACCAATCAAACTAAGCTTAATCTTGTGCTAAGAGATGAATATATAATAGTCGATGGATACTACGACCCTCCGTTGCGAAGACTGTACCCTAAACTTAGCTAGCTAAGCTAAGCTATGGACGCTTGAAATTACCGCGACTCAGTATAACTTTTCTAAAACGTCTGTTAGTACGTAAACTTACCAAAGGCCAATGTCACACGCTTAGGCCGCTGCCACAACACATGTTGGCACTGTTTGCCCAATTCTCATTGAACTCAGTCACCCCAAGTTGCGATCAATGATCTGACGTAATAAAGTTGAATGTTCCCTTTATTCTGAGCTCAAACAACTTTGCTGGCATTGAATAGGTGACTAAGGGAGGAGAAAGGAATCAATGAACTTGTATCGGCGACCGACAAAAGGACGGACACCCTGATACGTGGGTAATTAAATTGTGGAACCTTTATATTTGACAATTTGTGGGACGGGTATTTGATAATTCTATTAACAAAGAGGCACACATATAATTTTCTAGTTAATGATAATCACTTAAGTATTTTATGACGATCTACACAGATTGGCCAGAGAAGCTGGCCTTGACTGCTTCACCGGATTGAGAGGTGGCATAGCTCTTAGGTTGCTTAGCCTGAACCTCAATCGCTAGTAACTCGACACAAGGGTCCCCGGTGAGAGGTAACCTCGGCTTGACGGTTACTATGTTACGCGTAAGCATTCCGATTCAAGGGCGCCTGAGAGGGTTGAACCACGACTCCGTCGGTTGCTATTTCACGGATAATCTAAGAGACATTCAAAAGCTAAACTAACTTCGAGTGCCACTTCGGGAAGCGTTGGCGCTGGGAGAAGAAGTCACCGAAGAAACTCCAGCAACGATCCTTTTTCATTTAAATTTATGTTTTTTAATGACATATAAATAACTTAATAAAAATATTTTATTTTAAGGATATTTAATTGTCTCTCATGTTCATTTTCTTTCAGTTAGCCAGCGTCTTTATCTTCCGAGATATTCAAACTTTCTTTACCGACCCTTTATTTCTGCATCTGTTTAACTTGTGTAGCGGCTTAATTTGTTATCGCCCTTATGTGAGATCCGCGATGTTTGAATGCAATGCGGCGACGCGCAGAGAAGGCACGGCGCGCAGTATAATCGATACGGAACCCCTAGCACGTGTCTAAATGGACCCATTGAGACGGATTAATTGTTTTGTTCCTTAGATAAGTATATTTACTAGTAGAAACAAAAAATACGTATTAAAATCTTCCTCTGAAGTTCTTTTTTTTCACTTTTTTTCAGAAGTATTTTGTTATGAAGTTCTAGCGCCTATATATTCCTTCTTCTTCGACATTCCCCCTAGAAGAAGGGGTACTTCTTGAAGATTTCTCCTCCGCCAACAGAAAAAAAGGACCTTGAATTGCAAGAATATAACTATGAACTTCTTAACATCGTACAGAAGTATGATCGTTTATTGAGATATTGGTAGGATTATGACAATGTAACCTTTATCTCTCTCTTTTGATTCTTCTTTCATTATTTGTACACCAAAGGATTGAAATTGTTTGCTCTATCCGTTTTTCTCTCCAATTACAATGTTGGTGTTTTCAAGAGTAGACTGATTACCATTTACTAAGGACGCACTAGCTTAGTAAAAGACTAAAAGTCGTTTGCCGTCCAGGACTGCATTTCCACTTAACATCAGGTGGAATCGTGGTTAAGCTTATAAAGTACAAAAATTTCCTAACAATAACACACGTATTAGCACTTATGTTTGTGATTATTTTATTGTGATTAGGATAATTTCTTTAGTACAATCCATTATTTTAGTTGCATTTAATATTTTAATATCAGCAAAATATGATGTGAAATCTTGCGAAAGAGTATTTACAATTTTTAGTACACTTTTCTTGTTAGTGGAATTCCTGCAGGGAATGAATATGAGCGGCAATAAATTTCCCGGGCAGCCTGCCGCCTCACTCGATTTGACGACTTGTGATCCAACTTGTTGTTAGACGAGAGATGGTCTTATGGATGAGGTGCCGCGATAACTTATTACCTGAAGCTTTTAAACTTTCCAATTAGAATCTAAGCTTATCCACAATATTAAAGTTAAAATTAAGGTCGATCTTTTTTTCAACCAACTTCAATAAAGGAGACGGTTCAATAATCGTCTATTTGTTCTTTTGTTTTTGTTGCCTCATAACTTTCGAATGGGTGAACCGATTTTGCTGATTCTTTTGTCATTTGAAAGCTGGTGCTAACAGTGATGTGTCTAATTTGGTCCAATTCCGACAATGGCATCCATGAGACAACCATATAAGCTTTAAATTTTCGTGCGCGACAAATGGACGTATAACTCAATGTGAGACCAGTCGATTTGGATAATTCATTTTTTATTGGTATGTACTTCAAGGGTTGTTTGATTAAAGGTTGTATAGAATGTGATTGTGATTAATTCTATTTCGTAATATTCCTACAATAATTGGGAAATAAAAAGAGGGCGTCCGCACGTATAAGGTTTTACTTTTGATTCAATTTGAAGTTGTTTTTTTTACTTATAAATGTAGTTGTTTATAATCTATATATAGTATAACCTCTCACGTCCTTTTAACCCAAACGGCGTAAGGCAGAGACAGCTGAAGCTCAGCCATTACGCTATCAATGCCTTTATAAAGTAATAATTCAGATTTAAATTACGAAGTTCTAGTATCTACATTTACTTCTTCCATGTTTTTTTTTATTTTTAAAAAGAAAGCTAGCAATATATTTTTTTTTTCAGAAATATTACTAACATTCTTGTTAACCATTCCAACTAAGCTTAAGCTAGTGCTAGGAGATGGTTCACATCAATAGTCGAATGGTGAATTCGAACCTACAATGTTACGATTCGCAGACCGTACCTAAATCATTAGGCTATTGACGCTTCAACATCTGCATCCGCATCTGTTCTAAGATTAATCCGGTAAAGTTGTAAAAGGTCAACGCCGACCTTCTGTTATAAAACAATATTTAATAACGTCCAAATCTATATAAATATATTAATGACCTTATAAATTATATATAATATATATATAAAGTGATCGACAGGTCTTTAAAATATATTATTAAAGATATGTTTTCGCAGTTTTGTTTAATATATGTATAGTTAGACAATCTTTAACTGCATTAGGTACGTTATTAACCAGTCCAACCCTGTAGTTCTGGGCTCTCAAGAATAAGACTACGGTATCCCCTTTGTTAACGAACTATCACAGTTGGCACAGAGAAGCTGGCCTTTACTGCTTCACCGGATTTGAGAGGTGGCATAGCTCTTAGATCGCTTAGCCTGAACCTCTATTAGGTGGTAACTCGACACAAGGGTCCCCGGTGAGGGGTAACCTCGGCTTGACGGTTACCATTATTACGCGTTAGCAGTCCGATCCGAGGGCGCCCGAGAGGGCCGAACCACGACTCGGTCGGTAGCTATTTTATTAACGAAATCTACTGGGACAATCTAAGCTAAACTAACTTATATGCCACTTCGGGAAGCGTTAGCGCTGGGAGAAGAAGTGGCCGAAGAAACTCCAGCAACGCCCTAATCCCATCGAGGGGTGAGGTTTTCCCATAAAATACTTATATCGCGCAAGGATTATTCGCAACCTCCGACGGTCGCGGATGGACGCTTTGTAGATTTGTAAAGATCTAGCCTGTGCACGGTGATCACGTCGTCCGGATCGTCGAGAACGTGTCTCGGCCTCCGGACGGCGTGTCTGAATTTACAAGTAGTAGTCTTGTAAGTGGCGGCACTCACAAGAAGTTTATTTGAATGTTTGGTGGCAGTCTCGAAAACCGTCGAGATGCCTGTTTAAAGAATTGGGCTATCGTAGGTAGCCCTGTATCGACGTGTAATTCGCGATTGCGTACGAACCACGGCGCACCCGTGGCTCGTCGCAGAAAACGATTTTGAATTACCTGAAGACGGTGGATATGAAGGGGAGGCATGCGCGAAGACCGCCTGCGTACGTCATAACGGGACGTATTACTGCTTTATAGAGTGTCACCTTATTACGAAGGACATTTTGCCTTTTATTGATAAGGTGATATAGGCGGCCCATTACGTGGGCAGCCCGGTTCCTAACACGAGTTACGTGAGGTCCGAAGTCGAGTCTCGGATCAAGAAGTACACCGAGGTATTTAGTTTCGGTAACCCAGGGAATGGGACTACCGAGAAGTTGGATATTGGGAGAGACGGAGGGCTACGCCTGGCTAGTCTCGAAAAGTACATGGCTGCGCTCTTAGCCGGGTTGATTTCAATCCTCCATTTCCGGAACCAACTCTAAGGCATTGGCTGCGGTCTGGAGTTTCTTGAGAATGATTTCGGGGTACGCCCCGAAGCATATATGCCAGTATCATCGGCGAAAAGGGCTAGCTCCGCTCTACGTGAGCGCGGGATGTCGTTGGTGTAGAGCGTATATAGGACTGACCTAGCACGGAGCCTTGCGGTACTCCGGCGCGAACGGGACGGGGTGGAGCGCACTCCTCGACGCGGTACGTGAAGGTTCGACCTGTAAGGAAGTCTCGTACTGTGCGTACGAGATAGTCCGGCACCTCGAGCTCGTACAGTTTGTAAACGAGCCCGGCGTGCCAGACTTTGTCGAATGCCTTCGCCACGTCCAGGAAGATGGTTCCCGTGTGCATGCCGATGATGGACTTGGCATGTATGTGCTCCGTGATGCGGAGCACCTGTTGGGTGCACGAGTGTTTGGCACGGAAGCCAAATTGCTCGGGATAGGAAGCTCGCGAAACCATGAAGGCGCGTAATCGAGCTAAGATGAGCTGTTCGTACACCTTCCCCAGAACGGAGAGGAGACTAATTGGCCTATATGAAGAGGGATCGGTGCGCACTTTGCCGGGCTTGAAGAACCCTATCACTACGGCTTCCTTCCACTCGTTGGGAAAGATGCCCTGTGAAATGGCGGCGTTGAATATTATAACTAAAAGGCGTATAATATTCTCTGGAAATCGTCTGGCAACCAGATTAGGTATGCCGTCTAGACCGGGGGCTTTGCGGGGACGCAAATTTTTTAACACATCCTCAACCTCGGTACACGTAATCGGTGGAACGGGATCGCGGATTGTTCATTCGCCCTCCGCTCGACCAAGCCCTCCACCCTAAGGAGGTGAGCGGGGTCGACCGGAAGGGCGCTGGGGAGCACTGAGACTCGAGACTGTCAGCCAGACACTCGGCCTTCTCCTCGTCCAGTGAAGCTGGTGGGAGATTGGGACGGGTGAGAGGAGGCATCCCATGGTCGGGATCACGTTTGAGTGATTTTGGTAAATTCCAAAATGCCAAATGGGAAGGACGAATTTCGCTTAACGTACTGTTCCACCGCTCGTTCCTATAGGCAGCTATGCGTGTTTTCACCTCACGCTGTAATTTATGTAGCTGCCAACGGTGACGCACGGTAGGGTACAGATCGTAAGCCCTAGTGGCTGCGTTCTTGCGTCTCATGAGATCACGGATTTCAGAAGGCAGGACCCATCGCTGATCGTCAACGACGGGTACCTCCTGGGAGCAGTCAGTAATGACTGTCTGAATGTGTCTCGTGAGCGTGCGCTGCAAGATTAGTCTTGAGTGGAGAATCTACGTTCTCTGGAAACGCTTCTAAGTGGGGAGCTGGCATCTTCAATTGGGACTCAAGTTTGTGCCAGTCGATGACGGTTTTGTTTGAGGGCGGTTTGGGCAGAGGGCCCTAGCCGCAGAATTACAGGGCGGTGATCCGAGGAAGCTCGTGTATCACGTACGGGTTGGTCACCGTGAGAGTGATATGACGGAGAATAGCAATGTCTAAGACATCCGGTGTGTGATCCACATTATGTGGGAAGTGAGTGGGCTCATATGGTCCCACGATCTCGAAGTCGAGAGTATCGACCAGAGATTCGAGGGCCAGCCCGCGCGGATTGGTCATACGGGAGAACCACCGAGGATGCTTGCTATTGAAATCGCCGGCTAGGATCGTAGCATCTCCGAGAGAGAGGAGAGCTTCGAAGTCCGACCTAAGAATTTCTTTGCTACGGTGACAAGGAAGATACACCGAAGCAATAGTTATAGGGCGTGGCCTGTCATGGCTAACTGGCAGACCGAGGCCTCGAGGTGCGCTAAACGCGGCGTGGCGATCGGAACGCAATGCAAGGACCTCCTATAGTAATGAGAGTGCCACCACCTTGGGCGCCGGCTCTATCATTCCTAACGATGTTATAATTCGCAATCTTCGGATCGCGAACGGAGGGTTTGAGAAACGTCTCCTGCACTAACATTACGTCGACTTGATGTTCGCGGACGAAGTTCGCTACTTCGTCTTTTGTTCCCTAAGCCCGTTCGCATTGAAAACGCGACGGTCAACGAACGGGGTTTGCATCTGGCCAGGGAGTCATCGAATCGCCATAAGGACATCCTGGTACATGAGGATAAGGGCCGCTTTCGAGCCCAAATCCTTAGCATTAACGTAAGCGTTGGCGAACCCAATTAGGTCCTCGATGTTCACTGAACGCAAAACTTCGTTCAGTGCCTCGAAGGCCGGAGGGATAACGGGCGTCACTGTGGACGCCAGAGGAGACACTGGCGCGGACGGACGTACCGGCACCGGGCGCGTGGGTGACGCGGGAGAGCTGGTTACAGCGGCGGCGGCGGCACCACTCGCTGTAAATTGAGAGGAGTTTATACGCGGGGCGTAACGGCGGAAATGCGGACGGTGGCGGCACCGTCTGACGTCTAGCGACGGTCGCGGTTTTGACGGCCGGCCGTTTACGTTGGGGAGCATTAGGGCACCCCTTCCAATTGGCCGTGTGGCCCATCTGCTTACACAATACGCAAGATGGTTCCTCTGTCTGGAGGGCTCTGTCCTTCGGTCGAGGACAATCGCGTGTGCCATGATCGCCGAGGCACTTAACGCAGCGCGGGCTCGAGAAACAGTTGCGTGCGGAGTGACCGTACAACTGGCATTTGTGGCATTGCCTGGCAAGCCTGTCTTACGCGGGTCTCCACTGAGATGCGCGCGAACCGACATAGGGTTTTAAGATCGAATATGCGCTTCCCCTCGGGGTGCGCTCTAACGTGACCTGACCATGTCCAGGGAGATTTATTCCGCTGCCTACGCATGCGGTGGACGCTTAGGACAGGGAGACCCTGGTCCTTAAGGTCGGCGGTGATGTCTTCCACGGTAACCTCTGCGGGAATCCTTTGATTACTGCATCGCAGGGTGCGCTCTTCCGGGAGCGCGTATGTGAAGAAATGAATATCATGCTGTTGCATGAATGCTGTTAATTGGCGGAAGGAATTCGCATCTTCCGCCTGTACTCTAATTTTGTCGCCTGCCAGTGTCGGCACTAGCTTGGCGTGCGGCATCGCCGATTGGACGCAGGCCACTGCGGTCTATCCGTCAGATAGACCGGAGGTGGCCTCGCGTTGGCGGTAGGTCCGGTACGGGGTGCGGCGGTTGCACGAGGCACTGCGGCAGTACGGGGGCGCGGGCGCAGGGTGCGCGAGAGGGACCGGCTGCTGCCGTCTCGCTTGAGGGGTTGGGGCAGAGGCCGCGACGCCGCGGAGTCTGCAGGTCCCTTTGTGCGCTTTGGTGGGCGGGGTGGACTGGCTGATGGAGAGGAAGTGGCCGATCGGCGCTTCTTCCTCTTCTTTAGTGACCTCTACAAAGAGGCCGTCGCCTTCGATCGAGGCGTCACTATCTGAATTATTGACGACCTCCATTTCGAGGCCGGGCCGGAGCACGGAGAGCACGTGCTCGGCGGCGATGGACGCCCTTGAGGAGGGCCGCGAAGTGGCTTCAATAGCCCGCTCGTATAGAGCGCGGTAAATCTCCGGGTGTTGCTCCCGGAGACTCTCCGCTACGTGGTCGTTAACACGACCCATAATAATTAATCCACGCGATGGGGTGGGTTTGGGGCACAAAACAGGGGTCCCGGTGGGATGCCGGGGTGTGTGGTTCTGCCTCCCTCCCCTGCCGGGTATAGGCAGGAGGATGTGTGCCTACTGTGCGTCCGAGGCGCCTTCTTATGAGGCACCTCTGGGTGTGTCCTTAGTCTAAATAAAACTACCCGGGCACTAAATGGCTTAACGAGAGTTGACTGTTGACTATGGCAGTATACCAAAGGCCAACCTTGTCAACCCTTCCGGCTTTCGCGTTTCCTGAAGGGCACCGCTAGGTACCGGGGGACCTACAGTCGGCTTCGTTCACACCGTCAGGTATCAACCGACCGCAAGTGACTCTAAAAAGTTCTCCTATATACTATAATCGTAAGTCGTAGAGCGACAAATACGATGCAGCAGGAAGAAGAACCGACGCTCGCAGACAGCGCACGGACACAGCGCCTGAAAAGGACGGCGCTATTGGAACTCACTCAAGCAGGGACAGCACGACTGCATGCAGGGGCGACTCAAGCTCGAATGTCGTCCTTAACGCACGGAGACTTGACGTTATGTGATTTTTGACGGTATCCCCTGCCTGTCGTAGCGACTAAAAGGAGCCTCGGGCTCACTGGGCGACAAGCGGACCCGTGCAAGGCGACATCGGCTGGCCCGTGTCGCCTTGCATTGCGAGGGCATAGGGGAGGAAGTAACCTCTCTCCCCGGGATGTGCTCTCATTGAGCACAGTGCAGAGAGGCTCCGGTGCGTTCCTCTGGAGATCCCGGAGCCATTCACCATGCACCGAGGAAGGGCCACTGGGGAGGTTTTAGTAGGTCAAACCCCACATAACCGTCGCCTTCTCCCTAGAAGGCGGGGTATCTTTTTGAAGATTTCCTCCCCGTAAACAAAAAAAAAGGTTATGGTAAGATAAGGTAAAGGTAAGGTTATTAAACAGTTGTGCTCCTTCAGATACAATACATTTTTTACCATATCCAGTTCTTGGATTTCTGATAAATATTTTATTCATGTTTCGAAAGTTATGTTGAAATGATCTTTTTTGAAAAAAAAAATTGTGTGTATACTTAGTTGTCTACGTGTACAGCAGTTTTAAATTTAAAATGTTAGTTCTCATGTGTTTTTAAAAATGTTTTTAAAAGTCGATCGTCGCCAATCAATATTTATTGAACACCGTTGTAAGGGTGCCGCTAACGGCAACAGCTGGCAGATGCTGGGGCTAAGGGTAACGCAGGAATATGCTACGTGACTAAATTCACGTCGACACGCCACTAGATAATATACGACAACTGACTTCATATGCATTTTAAACACTTTACAATGTACATCCTTACGAACCTTGTGAGACAGATAATCATCTCAAAATAAACTATTTTAACGGATTTTCTAGCAGCATAATTATTATTGAAAATGACTACAAAATTTACTGAAAATAATAACTTTTCAAAATTTTATTCAAGTTTTCATTAAAACTGAAACTCTCTGGTTCCGAGAAAGAAAAACTCAAAAAAATAATTAAAAATAATAAATCATTTATTCCTCACCATAAACCACAATAGTAACTTGCAGATAAATTACAAAATTGAATACACATACATTTGAAAGAGACATTATAACAGATAGATTATGGTGGATTGACATTTGAACTAGGACGAATCCTGTGTCTCAAGTAATCAACCCTCCACCCCATTACATATTTAAAAGTAGTTTATATAACTACTTAAAAACACAAAATTAAGCTATTTCGTCATGGTAAAGTATTAATTTATAGAAGTATATAAACATGTGGAGGAATATTTGTAGCCATTAGATAGATTTATAGTGTGTGTGTATGTGATCGTGTGTGTGTCAGTGTACGTGTGTGTGTGTATGACTATGTAGATATGTGGTTTTGAGTTTGTATGTAAAATATACTTAAACACAAAATCTTAAAATCATCTCAGCAGACGCAAGCATACACACCCACAAACACACACAAACAGGTAGATAAACTTTTTCGATAACATATTCTAAACAAAAATTTAGTAAAATTATACAACATAAGGTAAAAGAATCGCGCCCATCGCTCAGCGGGGTAAGCAGCCATCACAAACTCCCACTCAGTACGACCTGTGCCTACATAATCGTCCTGCGTAAATGTCACCCTGCCTTTAGACTCCGGTCGACGATCTCGCATAGGGGTTGATGTCTTGCTTTCTGAATTATTAATAATATCTTTGTGTACTTCGTGTTGATTTATATTATTAATAAAGAATTGTATTTATTATTTAGATAAAGACACAAACATTACAACTCGCTTCTCCTTTACAGGGAAGGCAGAGAAGTCACACAATGATCCCTGATGATGGTTTAGTCTGACGCTTTTATTGTACTAGCATTATAAACTTTTTTATACAAGAAGTAACGAACGATACGTCTGTCCTCATTCTAAATGACCTCAGCCGAATTGAAAAAGAGTTAGTTCTAAATATATATAAAGATAATATCCCCGCGATATCGGTGGCTTGTTGTTTCCAATATTTTCAATATTTCATTATATAATTTAAACTTTATACGTTTAATTATCATATTATTTATTTTAGTTTATTTTGATTCAATAATATTTATGAATTTTTTCATCTATTATTTTATTGTATAAAATATATTTTAATCTCATAACTGTTTTATTTATGTATCATATTTATAATACTCTTACTGCCTGTATAATAATATTCCATATAAAAGTAGTATTGCGCGCGCACGTCTTTAGGTAGTCCTGGCACCGCTGAAAATCAGCGCTGTCGCATCCTTGTGACAGCATATGCTGAGACGGTGTCCGATATTGGCATCATATGTTTTGTATTATTTGTCCGTGTAACTTTAACTGTGTTTTGTCTATTTTTCATTCTTTTAATGTGTGTTATATTCAGTCTGTGATGTGTTTTGTATTGTGATGCCAATAAATAAATGTCTATGTCTATGTCTAAATTCGTATGTAGCGTCTATTAAAAGACAATAATGTAGTCATTTCTTGATCAATTAAATTGATTTGCTTCCAGTTAGGTCGTACTAATTTTGTTGACATAGGACCTTGTAAATATTCTAGGTGTATATTCATAGTTTTTCGATTTTTTAAGTAAAAATAATTTGGTAAAATTTGTAATCGGTTTTTTTCGGACAAAGTTGGCCAGAGAGGCTGGCCTTTACTGCTTCACCGGATTGAGAGGTGGCATAGCTCTTACATTTTTTGAATAAACCCACAGATTTCCACCGGGGGACCCTTGTGTCGAGCTACTAGCGATAGAGGTTCAGGCTAAGCGACCTAAGAGCTCTGCCACCTCTCAATCCGGTGAAGCAGTCAAGGCCAGCTTCTCTGGCCAATCTGTGTAGTTCGTCAAAAACCCACAGATTTGTATAATTAACGTCTGTTTACCTATCTATTCGCATTTAAATTAAAATAAGTTAATCGACTTCCTTTCCACCTGTCACATATTGCTTGGTGAACGGAAAGTAATTGCTATCTCTAAATGGGGTAGCCCATTAAAAAAAAGGGTTAAAAGAAGATCTAAATATTTTTATTTGAACATTCTTTTCTATATTGTCTTATGAACATCAGAGGTCACGATCGTCTGGATATTTGAAATTCAAGTCACAGGACAATCACAATAAATTAGTGATTTTTATTAAAATAAATTGTTGACTCCCAAGGTTTTTAGCAATGAAGTTTTTTACCCTTCATCGTAATAGGCGCACGGCGGCATCGTAATAATACAATTGGCTTACCAATTAATAAATTGACATCCACTTAATTTATGATTTTAAAACGGATTGATATTTAGTTAATTACCTGTCAAGTCGAAACTTTATTTTGTCGGTCGCCAATAGGAGTTCATTGATTCCTTTCTATGCCCCCTGCGTCTGTGTAGCATCCAATTCCTACGGATCTATGCGTAAACAAAAACCACCCTTATAACCCCTTGATAATAAACGCCGTGGGAAATTTAAGAGGTCAATGAATTTTGGACAAGTTACTCTAACATGTGTTGGAGCATTTGCCCGTATTTGTGGCAATGCCCTTCGCTTACTGTCAGACAATTTTCTATTTAAACCAAAAGGGTATTAAGGTTTAGAATTGTTAAATCTGCATGTATCTTTTAAATATTTTTTTAATACAAACGCCATCTTCCTGTGGAAAGGATCATGGCACTCAGTGATGCGTCTTTTTTTGCATACTAGCCGTTTTCACCCCGAAGGCTTTTATAACTTTTGAGGATTAAGAGATGGTTGAGGTTTCAGCCTAAATCCCTATAATGATTATCGCAAGGACCACTGACAGAAGACCTCTGCTTAGACCGTTCCTCTAGTTGCGATGGTAAAACGGTAAGACCTATACGTTCAGACACGTCGCCCGGAGGCCGAGACATGTTCTCGACGATCCGGACGACGTGATCACCGTTGCACAGGCTAGATCTTTACAAATCTACAAAGCGTCCATTCGCGACCGTCGGAGGTTGCGAAAAATCCTTGCGCGATATAAGTATTTTATGGGAAAACCCCACCCCTTGATAAGATTAGGAGCGTTGCTGGAGTTTCTTCGGCCACTTCTTCTCCCAGCGCTAACGCTTCCCGAAGTGGCATATAAGTTAGTTTAGCTTAGATTGTCCCAAAAGTCTTTTGCCAATAACATAGCTACCGACCGAGTCGTGGTACGGCACTCTCGGGCGGCCTGGGATCGGACTGATAACGCGTAAAAATAGAAACCATCCAAGCCGAGGTTATTCCTCACCGGGGACCCTTGTGTCGAGTTACTACGTCTGGCCAACTGTGTTAGTTTGTCCAAAAACACGGAAAGGCCAAACCACGGACTGTTTACAACTCTTCTCCAAGTGTATGAATGAATGAATACATACTTTATTGCACAACACTTAAAACTTACAGCAAACAATGAATTAATTGATTACGACACTGTTGCGTGCGCAATGGGCCGTCTTATTGCTAACAGCAATCTTTTCGTACAACCTTTGGATGGTCAGAAATTTGTGTCAGAACTTTTGGAGGCATTTGGAGAAGAAGAAGAAATAGAATATGTTATAGTATTTTAAAAATAATTTATTCAAACCTAACAAGGTACATGTAGGTAAATCTAGTAAATAAAAGTTTGCGTTGGTAATGTTGATTTAAATCGGCACTAAGGACTCAAGCTCTAGGGGCCCCATCGTCCATAGTAAGGGTCACCGCAGTTTTAGATCTCACGACGTCCGAATCAAATTACGTGCAGTCGTTTGTATTAAGCTTTAAGCTTTGTCGTAATGGATTACATTCATTTTACCGACTTCAAAAAGGAACAACACCAATGACAATGGTTTTATTTTTGGTGGCTCATAGCGCCATCATTTGTGAATCGATTTTTATTGTTTTTTTTTATTTGAAAGGGTTTACTTTTAATTACGCCCTGTGTCAATTTGGTTAGGAAAGGACCTATTTCTATCTACATTTTTGGGGTACTGAGTTTAACGCACGCCCTCGAGACGGGCTAGCCCAACGAAGAGCAAAGGTTGCGTTCCAGCCCTGGCGCCCTCGGATCGGAATGCTTACCCGAAACATAGTAACCGTCCAAGCCGAGGTAACCCCTCACCGGGGACCCTTTCGAGTTACTAGCAATAGAGGTTCAGGCTAAGCGACCTAAGAGCTATGCCACTTCTTAATCCGGTGAAGCAGCCAAGGCTAGCTTCTCTGATCAATCTGAGTAGTTTGTCATAAAAAAAGTCGAGCCCGGACTGTCAAAGCGTAAGTCGAACGCTTAGATACTGCACTACACAGCGCATATTTTGTATTTAATGAATTAAATAGACTAACAGTCTTACAAATAAAAATGAGGTATAAAATATTTATTCCACCCACAAACTAAGTTTAGTTAAACCAGGAATAAATTAAGAATAAGCAGAGAATAGTTTACCACATATAAATCCGGAATAACTATGGTTTATCTATTCTTCCTTTACGTCAAAATGCACGAGTTGGCAACAGCGCAATCAAAGAGAAACAATAATAAAAAATAATTGCAGTCTATGTAGTAGTGAATAATGTATCTGTCAATGTGTGGCGGTTATAAAATATTCTATACTCTCTATATAGATAGAACATAATCCACTTCCACGCTTGTCCATGTAAGAGACCTTTCAAATAAATGGTCTAGAAATATTATACCACTTTTAGAAAACCGATATTTTAATCGAAACTAATCATCGACATATAAATCAAAAGGGTTTTCCCATCTTTTAAATATTTTTACTTTTTTTGGAGTCTGAATGATATTTATTAAGTCATTTACTGTTTCTACTTCCTCCATTGCCCTTAATTCCATAATAAGTTAATTTAAATGAGCGAACACAAACACAGATCGTGGTATTTTAAATGTTATACTGGACTTAAACAAGGGTGTACGTCGTTATAACTTCGGAATAACGATTGTATGAACAAAAACGTCAACGTCATACCAGGTATAACATATTCTTGGTTTATTAGTACAAATTTTGCTTATTCTTAATTTATTCCTATGTTTATCTTTATACCAGGTTTATTTGTAAGGCTGTTAAGGTTCAGGGTACGATTTGTGAATCGAAAAGTCATAGATTCGAATTCATCTATTATCTTGCACCATCACCGAGCACAATCTTAGGCTTAATTGGAATGTTATTAATATTGTTAGATTTCTTTTTTTTTTCTTAATGAATTCTGTAATGTATGTGCCTGCATTATAAATATGCTGTAATTTAATTTTCGAGAAAAGAGTTCTTACTCAGTCGAGCTGACTCATTAGTGTTACCCTATTCACGTACAGCGATATTACATAGTTTTAATGTTTGATATGCATATATTGCACATTTTACGAGTAAGTGTTTCAAGTGGCGGTTAAATACGCGAAAAATCTAAGCCCCCGAAAGGATTACATTAAAGTGGCCCTCAGAGTTAATTTTCGTAAATCTCACCACAATTTTGTGAGCCGCAGTAGTCCAATTTACTACATCGTTTATGTTCCTCTTTCTAAAACTCGAGAGACTGGCGGGGGTTCATTTTACGCTGGTCTGTTGTTTCGACCAATTGGTTGTCAAACATCTCGGGCAACTGCTCCGTGTATTAATTGTTACTTTATTTGGGGAGTAAAAAACTTTAAGTTATAGTTACAGCCTAAATATCCGACTGTTGAGGCATATAGAAACAACAAATCGTTGGTGCTGGCACCGGGAATCAAACTCGAGTTGCTAGCGTACTTTGCCACTTAAGACAGCAGCCCAGGAGCTACCAGGGCTTCTGCGATTAAGAGTATCTGTACTTTTTAGTTCTCTGCTAACTTTGGTGACATAACTCCTTCAAAGATCTATTTAACCATAGTTATACCATTGACTTTTGCATACATTTTATATGTCTATTTATTATAAATAGTTACAGCCAATAAATCCGACTGTTGAGGCATATAGGCCATAGAAAAGACGGCCATCCTCTTTCTATAAAGAGACTATAAAGGCATAGTACGCCACGCGGCCCTAGTGCTGATCGACAGACTTCACAAATCACACAGATCGTAAAAAATGTTCTAACACATTTATTTAAATTTATTTAATCTTTATTTGCACATAATAAGAGTATACAAAAAGGCGGACTTAAAGCCAGAAAGCATTCTGCCAGTCTAACTTAGCGTTTCCTCACGATGTTTTCCTTCACCGTCCAGTGCGTGGTAAATCAACACTGCGATAAATTAATTTACTGGTGTCGCTACCGGGGTTCGGACTCGGGTTGCTAGCGTACTATGCAACTTGAGGCCACCGCCCGGAAATTGCTGGCTACTAGAGTTTTTTATTTAGAGAGTAACTATAATTCTATTATATTTTTTTTTATACTTTCTAAGTAAGTTGACCACGATCCTACCTGATGTTAAGTGGAAATGCAGTCCTGGATGGTAAGTCGCAGCTTAGTAAATGCCTATTCACTCTATTCTCTAATTAAATTGCTTAAGAATAGAAACGTTGTTGACATTATTTGTTGGACGAAATTTCAAGCAGCGATAGCGGAAGCGGTTCGACTGATCTGATCGATATGACTATCTGATGGTCGCGGGTTCGAAGCTCAGTAGGCAAATGTATTATACAAATGAATTGCGTTTTAAATCCATCTCTGATGCGTTTTGAAGTCGTTTTTGTTTACACTTGTGTGAATAGCACCTAAACTATACATTATATTAAAAACAAAATAGGTTCTCACGTCTTTTTTGTCCCTTTTAGCGAAGTAGATAGAAACAGAAATAGATGCCCACTTTTCACTAAGCTATAAGACCGTACATAACAGGTGGTGAGCCCATCGCAGTACACCCGTTCCATTTTTAAGCGAGCGACTTTGAACATACGAATGTACAAAAACATGAACCGTTTGGGATAAGATTGTTTTTCAAACTCAAACACAGTTTGGCAACTAAATAGCCATAATTCATCCGTGTGTTCTTCCTCACGCATTCTATGGTGTATCGATTGTGCTCTGCCCCGGAGCTCCCCCCGCGCCGCCGCATTGCATCCACTCTGAGAGCGGATCTCCACTAAGGGCGCGTCCAGACTTGTGTAACGTTCACCGGATTCAAACTTGTGCACAACACAAAGTGGTAACGTGTGAATACGGTACGTCATAATCGGATGATGTAATAAAATATTACATAAATGGGAAATAAAAATAATATCTATATATATAAAAGAGAATGTGTGTGTGTTTAATCTGAGCAGGCTCCGAAACGGCTGAACCGATTTCAATGAAACTTTCAATCTTCCTTCAGATTGACCTGACGAGTATTCGTGTTATGTTTGGTGACGATGAAAGCGAGAAGTGCTTTTTGAACTGTCAAATACAACTTTTGTTTACTATGATGATATTCTATTGTTTTTAACAGAAATTTGCATTGACACATGCGTTGTATATATATATATATATATATATATTTTGAACCATATTAAAGTACAATGGAATGAAAGCAATGGAATTGAAGTGTAAAGAAGAAGTATACAGCTAAATGATAAGAATGATATTGTATTCACTGGTATATACATGGGTGTAGGTAATGATCTTCGCCCGCTCGAGAAGATAATAAAAGATAATGAATACGGAGAGAAATGAATAATTTAATATATTGTGAGAGTTAAATTAAATATTTAATGATGTAAGTTTATTGTTTGAATAAAATAAAGCAAAATCTAGTCCGGCTAAGCGGGCTGGGTACGCTAGTATTTTATAAAAATTAAATTTTTGTATTAGTTGTATGTCTGAAGCGAGGTCATAATCGAATGATGTATTAAATGATTACATTAATGGAAAATAATATGTTTTATAAAAATTAAAGTTTTTGTATTGTTATTAACCGCAGGTCACGTGGTGGACAACCGTTGCCAAAGATATGCAGCCCAAATAGAGGTACGGACAACCCAAGACGTTCTTGGCGCCGCAACACGAGGAGGGCCGACCCTAAATAAAGGGAAAAGGCATAGAAGAAGAAGAAGAAAGTTTTTGTATTGTCTAAAACGAGCTCACGTCTTTATAAGTGTAATAGTTAATTGAAACGTTAGGTACTAGTTATAATATTTGCACGCTTTTAAGCAGAATATGTGAAACTCTAACAATTTGAACATCTTATTGTGTAACATATCCTTGCAAATAAAGATATATTTATAACTAGTAACAAGTACTTACAAGTAAACACGACTTCAAATCAAATCAAACAGTAAACGGTTACGACGCACGGACGCTGTTTTCGTATTTTTGAATTATCGTAAGAATATAAGGAAATATAATTAATCTGAACCTAACAAACTCTGTATTGTTTCTTCTTAATATGGCGATAGTTTACAATCATAAAATAACAAAAGATTCAATTGCAAATTACATATCATAAAATTAAATTAGTTGATTTTAATTTTGGCACAATGATAATTGAAGTGCAATAAGTTGGATTCAATGGTAAAATGTCATTCATTTTTTTTCTGATGTACTACACAGATTGGCCAGAGAAGCTGGCTATGACTGCTTCACCGGATTGAGAGGTGGCATAGCTCTTATGTCGCTTAGCCTGAACCTCTATCGCTAGTAACTCGACACAAGGATCCCAACGGTGATGGGTAACCTCGGCTTGGACCGTTACTATGTTACGCGTAAGCATTCCGATCCGAGGGCGCCCGAGACGGTCGGTAGCTATTTCACGGATAATCTATCTACGGACATTCGAAAAGTTAAATTAAATTTGAGTGCCACTTCGGGAAGCATTGGCGCTGGGAGAAGAAGAGGCCGAAGAAACTCCAGGAACTCTTCTAGCATCTAAGGGGTGGGGCCTGCCCTTAAAATAGCGGTAACGCGCGAGGATTAATCGCTCTAATCGCGTTAGCATTCTGATCTAAGAATGGAAGGTAAGGATCATTGAACCCTGCTTACATCTCTCACAATTACGGGTATTGGTGACTGCATCTTTATCTTTTCAATTTAAAATATGGGCATACAAAGATTTTCAACTCACGGAGAAGTTAATACTCACAGGATGACAAAACCTCACAAAGATTATCGCGCGTAACTTGATGCATCGCCATCTAGCGATCGAATTGCAAACATTACAAGCTTTTTAATTTTATCTGAAGAAGCAACCGAAATTAATAGCTAATAGCAGTAAATGTATCATCTATTAGACTTGAAATATTTAATAAATAAAAATATTATAAAAATTGATAAGAACAATTAATTTATTAATATTTTAAGCATAAACATTTATTTCCTGTACACACTTAACATTTTTTCCATTTAATTATCCAAATTAGATGAATATAATTAGCCAAATTAATAAAAAACAAAAAAAATATATAAAAAAAATTATTTCATTCGTATTTCCTCAGTTGATTTTAACGCTTTAAATTTAAAGTTATAATAAATGGCTTAAAAAATAGATTTAAGAAAAATAATGAAACGGAATGAATGGCTGAAAAACAAAAACTTAATTACCATCTTAAAACTTTACTAATAAAGTTTATGTTGTAAAATAAATCACTAGATGGCGGTGTAGACTCCGGGTAGATTGTAGCGAGGTTGATTGAGCCATGGTAGCTTATTGTCCGGGCGGTCGCCACAAATTGCATGGTACGTTAGCAACCTGAGTTCTATCCCGGTGCTGGTACCAATGAATTTGTTGAATTATTAAGTGCTGTTTTACCACGCGCTAGGCGGTGAAGGAAACATTGTGAGGTAAACACGTGTTAGAAAATTTTAAGTATGTGAAGTTCACCAATCCACACTAGGGCCGCCAAAAACAGTAATCTACTATTTTATTTTTTGATTTGTAATTTTTCAAATGAATTTTTGATTATTTCATGATTATCCGATATTTATTATTTTATAAAAAAGTATCGATATATTAAGATGTCGAGATTACTTAAATAAATCGTTTATTTCATTGTCTTATCTATTATAGTACAATAGAAACTATTTATTTTTTAATAAAACTAAACAATACGTATAAAACAATACATGATACTAATTAAAAAGAGAAATATTTACAATATAATAAGTATACTAAACTTAAAAAAAACTAGATAATTTAAAAGATTTTTTGACGAACTACACAGATTGGCCAGAGAAGCTGGCCTTGACTGCTTCACCGGATTGAGAGGTGGCATAGCTCTTAGGTCGCTTAGCCTGAACCTCTATCGCTAGTCGCGGGTCCCCCCGGTGAGGGGTAACCTCGGCTTGGACGGTTACTATGTTACGCGTAAGCATTCCGATCCGAGGGCGCCCGAGAGGGCCGGACCTCGACTCGGTCGGTAGCTATTTCACGGATAATCTGAGGGACATTAAAAAAGCTAAACTAACTTTGAGTGCCACTTCGGAAAAAGTTGGAGATGCCGGGGATCGAACCTGGGGCCTTTCACATTTAAAAGATTATCTAAATTAAATAGCAACATTTAGAACTATTAGAGACAGTACTCCATTGGGAAACCATGGTGACACAACTGAACTGTGACGTCACTGAACGTAACGTACTATTTGTTTATCAGACGTCGGGCCTGATTTTAAGTGAAGATAAGAGAACCTGCAGGTGCGTTGCCGAACTTTGTACTAAATAAGTTATCACTTAAATTATCGCTGTTATTGTAATCAAACGTGGATTGATCAGAATATCTCATTGCTTAAGATTTGTTCTTCGAACGGAGATTTCGATAAAAATCACAAGACAAAACAAATCATTACCGAGTGCCCCGTAACATATGAGTAACGTGTGCATTACGAAAAAAAACGGTGGAGATATTGCAATACAATTTAAACCTTACTACTAATAAACTATGAATACAAAGTTGTCTGCGAACGCACTGAGGCCATTGAAACAAACACGGGCCAATGCCGCAACGCACATGTTGCCAAAATTGTCCAAAATACTACGACCCTCCTCGCATTGCTTTTTACCACGTTTCTGTATGCAATAAGATTGGGTTTTGTATATCTACGGCTCAAATAGTTTTGACGCGGTGTACAGGCGAGGCTGGGGGGCGCAGAAAGGATTCAATGAACTCTGCATCTGACCGACAAAAGGACGCTACGACCTGACAGGTAATTAATTTAATATCAATCTCTTTTCGGGACTCAAATCGAGTATGTGTCGATTTGTTTCATGGCGGTGGTGTTTACCCTCGTTTTTATATTTCAAATACTAATAAAATAATGTCTACAGCTTTAAAATTTTAACTTATCTTAACGTCTACACATTATTTTTTTTACAATTTTTAATAACATTCTTTCTAGTCATTACAACTAAGAGCAAGTGAGTACTAGGAGATGGTTCACGTAAGTAGTGTCCAATGGTGGATTTATAACGTTAATAGTGGTATGTTCCCACTGGAGCGAAGCAGAGAAAGGGATGCGTAAGACACTTCTTGCACCATTACCATTGAAGCAAATCATATTTTAAAATTATAGATTTATTACATACAGAGTTTCTATTACGTATTACCACAGGACATCCTGTAGTTCTGAGCTCTCAAGAATAAGACTACGGTATCCCCAGCCTGTCGTAGAAGGTGACTAAAAGGGGCCTCGGGTTCACTGGGCGACAAGAGTGGGGGCCTTTGTCTTTCGCTAAGGTGGACCCGTGAAGAAGGTGACAACGGCTAGCCCGTTGCCTTGCACAGCGAGAGCACAGGGGGGGAGGGAGTAACCTCCTTCCCGGGAAGTGCTCTCCTTGAGCACAGTGCAGAGGGGCTCCGGTGCGTTCCTCTAGAGATCTCGGAGCCCCTCACCATGCACCGAGGAAGGGCCACCGGGGAGGTTTTATTGGGTAAAAACCCCACAAAACCGCCACCTTCCTCCCAGAAGAGTATCTTTTTGAAGATTTCCTCCCCGTTAACAAAAAAAAAGGAAATAAATTAGTATAAGGAGAACATGAACTGAAGCAATATAAAAGGTAAACATGAATGACAGCACAGAGGTCAATCTAGTCAGCAAATTGTATTAAATACTTTTCATTACTATTATTACTAATTATTTTAACTATATACTTACTTTACATGAAAATATAATGAAAAAAATAAAAAAACAATCTCGCGTCCTTTTACCGCTAGAGGGGTAGATAGAGATGGCTTTCACTAAGCTTATTAGATACCATATATGCAGAAATTAGCAATCTTCGGCAAACCTGCAACAGGGAGGAAAACAGGTAGCAATTAATATCTCTGACTACTGGATAAAGAGGACGTGGGAGCTTATTTATATTTAATGTATAGGACAAAATAGCAAGGAAGTATTTCAAAATTCTTTTACGACTCTCACGGGAGAAATATAAATGTCGGAACAGCGAGAGTTAAAGTGACTTTTAAAAAGTATGAACAGGATACATTCATCGCTGTATTGTGTGCACAGTGGCTCAGTGGGCGCGGAACATGATTACGAAGTAGCGTATTCCAGGTTTAGTCTCGAAGTCAATGTGATATTTCGGAAATATATACATATTACATTTCGACACCAACATTTTTTTTGTTGAAGGTAGGAAATCTTCAAGAAGATACCCCGCCTTCTGGAGAGATAGCAGGGTTATGTGGGCTTACTCACGGCACCCCTGTAGTTCTGGGCTCTCAAGAATAAGACTACGATATCCTCTGCCTGTTCTAGAAGGCGACTAAAAGGGGCCTCGGGTTCACTGGGCGACAAGGGCGGGGGCCTTTGTCGTACGCTAAGGTGGACCCGGGAAGAAGGCGACTTCGGCTAGCCCGTGTCGCCTTGCACTGCTCCTAGTATCCTCCCCCCCCCATGCTCTCCTTGAGCACAGTGCAGAGGGTCTCCGGTGAGTTCCACTGGAGATCCCGGAGCCCCTCGTCATACTACACGCAGCGGAGCCACTAAAAACACAACACACACGAGGTTACTCCCTCCTCACTTGCCGTGCTAAGGTGTTCCCCACACGGGATTACCAGCCAGACCACCTTAGCGGACGGCAAAGGCTCTTGACGCCCATAAATCCGAGGCCCTGTTAGTAACCTTTTAAGACAGGCAGCATACAGCGGTCTTATTCTATAAGTCCAGGACTCGGGGTTGTACACATTTTTTTATGACATTTTTTATTGGAAAGGTACTTCAAAGGTGATGAGAGCTTGTTTAGGTTCTGATACACTTCTTAATATTCATACGATAATTCGGAAATACAAAGAGGGCGTTCGCGCGTATTAACGTCTGATTCGATTTGGAGTCGGTGTTTGTTTTTACTCGTAAATTTTATTTCTTTTCTATTTTTTTCGATGTAAAAGTATATAGATTCTCTCAAATCCATGTAAAACTGTGCCTCATTTGTCAAAGAGCTTCAGACAAATCAGCGTAGCAAATAAAAAGCGTACAAACATATAAAAAAGTCCAAATGCACAACTTCCACGTTTTTACTTGACTTCAATTAAGGTATTTGTCGTGGTTTTGGATTTGAAGTTGTTTAAAAAGGTAATAAAATTTAGTTTTATTAACAAACTAAAATGTACGGGAAGTAAGCGTTTCTTCTAAAAAAATCGGCGAGAGTGAACCCGTGGGACGACGCGTCGGGTGACGCGTCCTGAATTTCGAAACGACTACGGTGTAATAATCCAGAATGTTCCGCGGGAAAATAAATCAATATAGTTAAATGTTGCCTTCATTTTCTTGACTTTGTACTTTCCAGCAGTGATCGTGATTGATACATCGCTAAGTGGCGTAGCTAAGTGTTTGACTTACGATCCGACATTCGGAGTTTGAATCTCGTGGAATAGAAAAAAGGGGGGGAAAGTCACTAATTTAATATTTAGTTTATAAAAAAAACAATTAGTATTTAGTATTTAACAACATTTATTATAAACATTTTGTATTTAACATTTAACGTTAAACATTTAACAGCATTTATAGATGTCCCACTGCTGGGCACAGGTCTTCTTTGTAAAGAAAGTACAAGGTCATAGATAGGCAGACTTAACTTATCTTAGAAAACTTTTTTTAGGACATGTAGGCATCCTCACGTTTTCCTTCACCGCCGAGCGCATGCTAAATCAGCACATAAAATTGCAACAACAAACTTATTGGTGCCGGCACCAGGGATCGAACTCGGGTTGTTAGCGTACTACGCAACTAAAGGCAACCGCCCGGACACTGAGCTACGACGGCTCGGCTCAGAGGGCGTATTGACTGGTAATTCTCATGCCCTTGTTATGGATCTACGGTTATCGAATGGTACCACTATCATACCCGACTGTCTGTTTCCGTGAACTCATGATTCCATCACTATAAAGTAAATTCATTTTTTGCAAGAAAGAGACAAGAAATTATAAATTAATCGTACTGACCTTGGATATGAAATACATTTTATTATATATTTTTTTTTAGTTCTTAGCGTAGATTTGGTTCAAAGTCGGTTCTTGTTTGTAAAAAAATTACCCTTGTCAGTTTTTGGATAATCACTAGGTTAAAAACCATGTCTGATTTATGAAGACGTGCTTACCCTTGTCATGGGGAATGTACTTTTAGTAATTGGAATAAAGAGCACAAAGAGACCCGATATATTAATATTTGTTTACCGTAATACATTGCAGACACTAAATCAATTAAGAGGATAAAAAATAACCGGAGGGTGCGTAAGAAAATGGTTACATTCGGAGGGACTTAACCAGCTAGGAGCGCGAAAATTAGGGTATCTTTAATCCTAAGAATGGTACAGCTTTACGTAATGAGAATTTACGCTCTTTGTACTTAACCATTTGGAGGTATTTTAGAAGTTCATTTACGTCCTTTTTGCTTCTAGTTAGTTCGGTTTTCTAATCCTCTATTATTAAAAATAATCATCCTTGCTTATTAAGTAAAGTTACGTAAGTACAGGGAACCGAGTCTGGTAAACCAATTGTGTATAAAATTAATGTTCATTGGCATCATAATGGTCGATATATGCTTTTAGTTTTATCGGTGCCACTATCGTTTACCGATGACATATCATTGTGTCTGACATTTGTTAATGATGGAATAATAATTGATACGACAATAATAGATTATTTTAATGATAAAACGTCATCGTCAAATAACAGAGTCGGCGTCATGGCAGCGATTTAAACACCACGTTATGCTGTCTTCCTTAATCTGATGTAATGCTTCTGCATTCAAATCAATGGAACATAGAACTATTACAACCGGTGAAAAATGAAATTATATTAGATACAATTATATTACAATATTATTCGTCTATGTCGTAACGTCATGACTGAGGGACGTGACTATGATGCGTTGTCCTGGCCACCATTTCTTTCCTGACATTTCTGTCTTGCGCCATTCGGATGGATAATTGTAGGGTAGCTCCCGTAGAGTCCTGAGTTGTGTGTGTCCATCTTGTAGGAGACCGCCCTCGCTCTCTTTCCTCTTATTATACAATTAGTATTCTTTAATAGAGATTTTAGATCAATAAATGTCGTATTTGAGGAACATCGCATTACTATGGGCGGTATAGCTTTAGGCCCTTTCTTTGTTCTACTAAACGAAAATAAACCACAGTAACCTTGCTACAGTTTGCGGGCCTTTTCTGGTGCGACGTGTGAATACAAAAGGGGTAGGCTGACACCAGCAGTGTGCACGGTATGTCTATGATACGCTGAGTCTAGCAACTTTCACCATCGTCTAAGCAAGCGCAGATTAGATATAGACAGTTTTTTATGCTTTATAATTTTATTTTATGTAACAGAATTCCATCTAAAGTAGAATATTAGACGAGCCTATTATTATTGTACGCACCACATCATACTTTTAATTTAAGCATCATCTATTTTCATTATAATCATGATAACAACCTTTTTAAATAACCTGTTGTCATATCTGGGCAGGTGCAGCCAAATACCAACTCGCGGCACTGGATTCCATGGAGAGGCGGGCCAAAAAGTTGATAGGCGACCAAGATCTACACCTAGATAGTCTTGAGCACAGGCGCAAGGTGGCCAGCCTTTCGGTGTTTTACAGATTACATTTTGGAGAGTGTGCACAGGAATTACACGAGTTAGTTCCCCCATCCCCATTCTACCTTCGGACGTTTAGACACTCGGCGGGTCTCCACCCTTTTATAGACGATGTTCCGCGCGTCCAAACGAAGCGATTTGAGTCATCGTTCATCGTGCGTACAGCAAAGGAGTGGAATAAGTTGCCGGCCTCAGTCTTTCCGTCCAAGTACGACGTGGGAGCCTTCAAGGGTAGAGTGAATAGGCACTTACTAAACTAGCGCGTACCATCTTTCGACTATATCGCCACTTAACACCAGGTGGGATCATGGTCAAGCGCTAGTTTACACACATAAAAAAATATGCCCCTCAAGTTGCCACAAGGCACAATATCCCGATAAATTTTATCAACAGAAATTTAAACGAGGTTTAATATCATAACATTTTAGCCCGCTTTCCTCTGGTTAACAGATTTTCCTGTCAACTAATACAGTTACGACGTTTACCAGCCGACTAACGAGCGTCTCTCATCTCTCTCGCTTCCACCTATCACGCACAGATAAAAAACAGAAATGCATGACAGTTCACGTGCTGTTCATAAACATTTTGCTTTTTTATTTCCTTAACCTGTGTAAATTTCCGCATGAAATATTTTTGATACACAAATTTTTCACACGCCCACACTCTTCTATTATATTAATCATAACTTCAATTATTGTTTAATTATTTGATGACACACAGAAAAGTATTGAATAATATAACCAATTTATAAAGTCTATTTTGTTTCATAGACAATTTTCCATGTTTTTTTTTGGGTAGATCTTATTTAGCTATTGAAGTATTGTGAATATATACTTACATCTTACGTAGCTTAGCGTATTTATTTGCGTAATAAATATTATCACCACAGAATAGCATCAGTCTATCATGCACGATATACGTCACGTCGTATATTTCAGATATTTAAGACGTTATCTAATTGCGTTGATATTATGATATGTGGATTTTCTTTATTTTACTCGACGTTCTCTAATTCATCCGAAATGTCGGAAAAATAGAAGCGCGTTTGCTGTATAACAATGCATTTAAGCCTCATTAATATTTTAAATATGAGTTCAAATCGTAAAAGTTTAAAAACATTGTATGTCGTACATATTCAGACTTGTGTTTATCTTTATGGTAATAATTATTAAGACCTTGTTCGTTCCACGATCAATGTCATGAGCTTATATAACATATAACAGGAAACTCCGCACAAGCCAGTTGGGATTCGAAACCACAACCATTTCGTAAGTAAAACGCTTAGTCATTAGGTTATCACTGCTTAACTACGATGTAGCACAACTACAAAACTACTACTATACACAAGTATATTTACGTGCAAAAACAAAAACCGATTTCAAATCAAATGAAACGTTGAACGCTATTACGCGCGGACGCCCTCTTTGTATTTCCGAATTATCGTAGAAATATAACGAAATAGAATTGATCAAAACCTTAACAAACTCTCATTAAACTACCCTTAAATGTTACTCATTATATTGAGTTATTCGTCCATTTGTCGCGCACATAATTGATGCAAATTTAAAACTTATATTTTCCCAAGGATGCCCCTGTCAGAATTGGAACAAATTTAAATGGGACCACACGGGAAGCAACAAATTTCAAATAAAAAAAGATTCATCCAAATCGGTTCACCCAGTCCAAAGTTATGCGGTAACGAACATAAAAAATTTAGATGAATTGAAAATCATTTTGAAGTCGGTTGAGCACAAATACTCACGACCACCACCTTGTGGGGTAGACAGACACTTTCGCTTAGTACGATCAGAAGACACTTCTTTCTCTGCGCTCACATTCATACATACTTGTCTATGCCAATCTAGTCGATATTCCTTTACGGCGCCCACTCACTTTCGCGGTATAAATTTTCTTTGTCAGTCTTTCCTCATTCATTTTTGCTAAATAAATCTAAACCGAAATTAAAGTAACGATAAATAACTGGAAATAAAATTCACATACAATTTTAATGTAAATTTAAAAATATCTTTGTGAGTTATAGACGCGAGAATCAACATTTGTAACATCTATTATGTCAAATAATTCATAATTGTTATTCAGTCCATATTAATAACAAACTAATACATCTTAATGTCAATTTGTCATAATTTCGAAGTCTAAATATTTCATAACCATAATATTGAACAAAATTTGGCGCCCAAACGATTAGGTATTTAGGACATGAAAGCTCGATGTTCAATGACCTCGTCGCGTCGCGCCAACCTTGCGGCCGACTGACGGCGCGGCGGCGTGGCGCAGTTCTGTACGAAATTTGAAATTTTGAGACAATCATTTGTCGACGTATGTTTTTATTTTTTTTCTCCATTCGCTGTAAAACAGCCAGTGAATGCGTATTGTAGTATTTTGATGTTTTCCGCATACGCACCACGGCTTTTGTTGTGGTCACAGATCATTTATGTTTTAAATAAAAGTATATGTATTGTTAATTATTTATAATTTCAAATAAACGATTCATCGGAACTTTCTAGATGCAGCAATACGAATAGATTATGACGATTTTATATATAAAGATAATATTTCAATTAAGATGACACAAATTACATTATGAAAGTGAATTTCGGTAGTGCCATACGATATTGAGCTGTATAATTAATGAAATAATAACCAATATTATAATACTCGTAATGTGTTACTTATATACTATTTTATTTTATGAGTATAGTAACACGAACACACGATTACTGTCTCCAAATCAGGTTCTTCCGAGTACAATAACTAATTATGTTTTATATAGTCATCCAATTAATGTTACAATGTTTGTGAGGATGTATGTGAAGTGTAACTCTTTCACGCAAAACTACTGAATGGATTTTGATGGAACTTTACAATATTTTAGTTTACACATCAGAGTAACACGTAGCCTATAATTTATAAAGATATAGCGTGAATTATCCAAATATATTCGGCTTTACGATCAAGGACAATGAAGAAACTGGCTTCGGCCTTTAAAACTACCAAAATTCTCCTATTCACGACATGGCTGTATGGACTAAAGTCTTTTGCCTTTCCCATTAGGTATAAATTAATATCATCATCGTATTAAATAAGTGACATTTCATATTTTAACTTTATTGTGTCAAATGTCAAAATGAATAATGTCATTGTTATAATATAGAGATGTTACAACCATATCAATTATTATTTAAAACGGGATATTACCATTACCGGTGTATTACACGAAATGAGTTCCCGATATTTTTAAGTAATCATTGTTAAGTTTGTGGCGTTCATTACATATACTTTAAAGAGTTAGTCCTGAAAAGAATTGAGTTGATCTAAAAAAAACCAGTACAGAAGTCGTTCTGAAAAGAACTGAGTTGTTCTTAATGAAACTAGTAATATAGTCCTGAAAAGGACTGATAGATAAAGTTCACGGAGAATAATCTCTTTAAAGTATATATAATAAACGCCACAAGTTCGTGACCGTGTCAGTTTAAAATCATAATTATGTTGCAACCACCTTCTGTAACTTTGAAAATACTGTTTTATTGTCATTAGTAAACAAAACATTATCTTCACTTTAAAAGGAAACGTTTAAGGCGGTGAAGGAAAACATCGTGAGGAAACCTACATCTTAGAATTTTTTCTAAGACATTTGAAGTCTGCCAATGCGCACTAGAGCTGCGTGGCGGACTATGCCCCTATACTCTCTTTACAGAGAAGACCTGTGCCCAGCAGTGGGACATACGTATGTATATGAAGGCTGTAAATTTAACTTTTTACTTAAGACATGATGTATTAAATTACTGAATCGCATTTAATCTTGTAAGGTCAATATTCTTATTATAGATTTATTTCCAGGATCACTCTTCCGTGGAGTAGCCCCAGTTCGCTCAGCATCTGCAACACACTCTACCCACGCTAAACCTTGTTCGAGGATTCTTTTACTTGTTTTCATCCAAGTTCTATTTGTGTATTTTCTTAAGACAAAGCGAGGATAAAAGTGGGGTGCGTTTACCTTTAATAATTTCTAGACATTTACTTAACAACGATCGCACCTGAACTAAAATGATAGTACTCGCGTATTAGCTTAGTAGCCCATTAATTTCTCTCTTGAAAACACCTACAGGTATGATTGACGCACTGGTAGCTTATTCCAATACTTAGCTGTATTTATAATGTGAGACCTAGTAAAGGGCTATGTCAAGGTCGAAGGAATTGTCACAAAATCTTGTGCTCATGTTGAACCATGTCTAAAGATTCTTGAGTCACGAAATACATGTCTTCTTCCAGGTGGTCGTTTATCCTGGATTTTTCCTTTTTCGATGTAAAAACGAGTTGGAGTTCGATGTAAAAGTCTAAGCCATTATATATATATATATATAAATATATGTTCCACTGCTGCTTCCGGGGATCGAACTCGGGTTGCTAGCGTACTACGCAACTTGAGGCAACCGCCTGGACACTGAGCTACCACGGTTCATAACCTCTAGTATTCACCTGATAAATGAAACAATACAACGGTAACGGTAAATCTTAATTCGGCTATCTATTAGCAGCCGTTCAACTCGCACACAATGGAGCGGTCGCCCATTGTAACATGGCACGTAATCAACTCACGATGTCACAAATTACTGCCTGTGTTTCGCATGTGTTGACCGGCGTGTTAGTTCGAGATAATCAGATAACAAGATGCTCTCCTTATCACTATTGTCATGTTGCCACCAGATATTAAACCAATACAACTTACATCGCAAACGTAAAGGAGTTGGCAAGAGTAACAATCCTTTTAGTATACTGAACTCTTATATTTTCACGAATATTACTCATTGAATAAAATACTTTTACGGTTTTTATCGTGTTAATGTTCTTTTTGAATTCACTGCGTTTTGTAGTATTACGAAATGTCGGATCGAAATTGCAAAAAAATCCAAATTCGTTAAGTAATTTTCATTCAATCCTCTTAGTGTATTTACCACTTGCTTTGGCAAAATAGATAAGGGGAACATCGTCAACTCTCTTTTTATCTCTGTAACATCACATGGTCCCATGGGGTACCCTTTTCCGGATTTTTGTTTTCCACTTCGCTCTGTCCCCGACATCGTGTTGAGAAATCATGCACACCCTCAGAAAGTTTGAATATCTCGGAAGATAAACTAAATCTTCCGTATCCATTACATCAACTAACAGTCTTTCCTTAATGATAGCATTATCCTTTAACTTGAGAGAGAATCCTGATCGAGCTCCTGCACTGACAATCCCCGCGTGACTTAATAGAACTACCTGGGAATCATCACGAGCCATTCTCGACTCATAATATGGACACGCCTTCAACTCTTTGCCACATTTAACTAAATATCTAAATAAAGACTAATTATAAAGACGCTAGCTAACTGAAATAAATTGTACATGATAGACAATTAAATTTCCTCAAAATTAAATATTATTATTAACTATTTTATGTTTCATTGAAAAACATTAAACGAAAAAGGATTTCTTACGTAAGCTTCGATAATACATTATTCATTTTAAAAAAGAGATGATTTGTGTCTATCTATATTCTCAGGAGGAATATCGGTTTCTTTAATCATTTTATATTAAACAGTTTTATTTAGCTCGACCCGTACGGAATTTATTTGTTTATTTATTTGGGTAAATTTAAATCTGAAATATGATACACACGTTTAATTTATTTGACAATACAATATAATAAAATCAAAAGCATTATAAATCTAAGATGGCCGCCGATACAAAATGGCGGATTATTTAGAAATGTATATAACATGCTCATTACACCATCGTATAAGTGCTCGTAAACAAAATATCTGTCCATAACAATAGGATAAAATACTGGACATCTTTTATTTATCGATCGGCAACGAATTACAAGGTTGGACACAGCTTCATGCTTACCGGAAGTACAATTATTTTAAAATCATTTCAGAGCCAAAAATGTTCCGGAAACGCGTCGGCATACCTCGTAAACGACATCTTTAGCGAGCACAATTGAACACAGGACACAATAACTAAACAAAGAAATATGTCTACCTGCTTTTAGGAGGACTTACATACCTTTTTAACCAACGTCAAAAAAGGAGGAGTGTTTTTTAAATGTGTCATTTTCAACAAAACAAAATCGAAATAGGATACTAAATTCCGACGATATGAGTGCACAAACCTTTGAGAAACTAGGAAGAAAGAGAGAAGAATGACTCTTTCGAAGGAGGTTAAAAAAATAACAGCGTGGCCTCTTCCTGTATGTTCCGTTTAAGTAGATATCCATTAAAAAAAGCAACCTTCGCGCCTGAGGTGTGGGGCACAGCTATACGTGACACTATGCCGTTTGACCGCGACCCGCTCACTTTCACGTGGCGACGATGCCATTCGGCATTAATAATGATCGTTATGTTTCACAATGTCTCTTAAATATAATAGAGGAGGTCGAAAGAGTAGAAGAAAGCTATAACCTAGATGGACTAAGATGTTAAAATGATCCGATGTTGTAACCTTGTACAAGGATAATCACGGCAAGCACTAGCTTTGGAACAAAAAAAATATTAGATTCAGTTCACCCAGTCGAAAGTTATAAGTTAATAATAATAAACATTATAAAACACGTACAGACGAATTAAAAATCTCCTCCTTGTTTGAAGTCGGTTGAATAGAGAGAAAGATTAAAATTCGTCAGTCTGACAGCATCTATAACAAATTTCTAAAGTTCGCAGAATGTCACACGAATTTCTATGGCAATTCTTTTACCTGTACAGCTATAAAACTATGGAATAGTTTGCCGATTGAGATTAGGGAGGCTTCGTCAACTAATGTCTTTAAATCGCGTGTATCTGAATACTTTCTACTCAAACAATGAAAAATTTACAAATTTACAAACTGGTATATATTGTCGTTCATGTATTCTATTAGATTGTGCGGTGATGATCTGATGATTAGTCGGGATATAATTTTTTTTCAATCGATTTCAAAAAAGATTGAGGTTGCCAATTCGTCTCATAAGTTTCGACTGAGTGATCCGATTTTGGTGGTTCTTATTTTAAGAGCTGTGCCACCTCTCAAATCCGGTGAAGCAGTAAAGGCCAGCTTCTCTGTGCCAACTGTGTTAGTTCGTCAAAAAAAAAAAGCCAACCGATTTCGATGAATAATTTTTTATTGGTTAGGGTGTACTTTAAATGTAGCTTAAGTTTTATATATATATATATATATATATATATATATATATATATATATAAATCACCGCTGTGCTACATGTCTGAGCACAGCACATGCTGAGCCAACCCCTTTTCGGCAATTTCTATCTTGTTCTTTTTTATGTTGTTTGTCTTGTTTTACTTGTTGTTTGTGTGTGCTTGTGTCGAATTAATGTTTATTCTATTCTATATCTTGGGGTATTTGGTTAATTGTTTGTTTCTGTACAGTTCCATAAACCGAAATATTATAAGTACATAGCAGGCCGGGGTGAAAGAATGTATGACCAAGAATTAAGTAAAGCTATTTTACTTTTTCATCGGCTCGTCCGCGGTCATCAGCCGGCCAACCTTCGGCAAACGGGTGATCAAATATCCGCCAACTGTCTACGTTCACACGGAGTCCATTCCAGCACGGTAACGTCGCGTAATAACAGGCCAAAGCTGCGCCGGCGACGACGCGCGAGAAAGAGAGAGTGCAGTGTACGGGAGACCAGGATAACAGTGTTTATTGAGACAGTCCTACGATCAAATTAAAATGTTTTAATTAAAATGTCAAATTAAAACCAACATATAAGAAATATGTTGGTTCTTTTGGCTTCTTTGTTTGTATGATTGACGAAAATAAAATTCATACTCTCTGAGTGCTTAACCACGTGCCACCTTAGGTTAAATCTTAGTAAATGCCTATTCACTTGAATCGAAATAAAAAAACGTTGCTACGTTTCCAATCAATTCTAGAGAAACAACATTTTATAAAGACTTTTAACAGATACATCGATAATCGAGACTTTTCCATAAAATGAAACTCGATTTTATAAAATATTTCAATTCTGTATGTCAAAATGTGGCAATTGTCAGTCGTGATGAACATTCTTACCATTTCAAAAACAGATTAATAATAAAAATAAATAGATATATTAATAACGAACTAAACAGATTGGCCAGAGAAGCTGGCCTTGACTGCTTCACCGGATTGAGAGGTGACATAGCTATTAGGTCACTTAGCCTGAACCTCTATTGCTAGTAACTCGCCACAATGGTCCCCCCGGTGTGGGGTAACCTCGGCTTGGACGGTTACTATGTTAAAATAAATACATTACAAGTAAACACCATAGAGATCCGCCAACAGCGCTGATAGGGACCACCGTGGGCTTTTAATAGGTGCTGGTCTGTAATAATCTTCGTCCCTTGATTAGATACCCCTTAGATTTTTGGCCACGATAAAAAAATATTAATAGAAAGCGTTCATATATTATATGACGCCATATTAAACTTGTGTGTTAGAATTATAATAAGGTTATAAAAGCTGTATTAATTTATTCAATATTTGTAATCCGAGGTCATTAAATAAAAAGATAAAACAATTAGAAATTGATTGCGATTACGCCCCGAGGGAAGGTTCTCTTTTGGAAGCTTTTGCTCTAAGTTACATTTAATAGAGATCCAGTCTGAGTGCTTAAGTCCTGTGAAGTTGAAAAGGCTCAAAAGCGAAGAAAAAACATAATTCATTTATTTTTGTAAGTAAGTGTAATATTAATTCCAATTAAGATTTTTATGTTTGTGATGAGAAAAGACGAATTTGTGTATATTATGAGGTGATCTTTGGTTGATGATAGCTATTAGGTAGCTTGTTGATCTAGGACTTGCTCTTGCTGTAATAGTTAACATCAGGTGAACCATTTTTCCTTTAAAAAAGTTTGTTTATATTTTAAACAAGACTCCGACTCACCTTATCTGAAGTGATCCCGCCGCCTATAAACACCTTCCAAACAGATTGAAGGTGCACTGCAAAACTATTTTATAAGTTTGGTCGCCAGCTCTTCGCTCACTAGGCAAAACGCAAAAATATAATATATCACCAGTTCACGACGGTATTCTCCGAGGTTGTGGTATTTTTTCAATCGTGTTGACACAAAATATTAAAAAAAAATATTTTCATTTTATCATAGACTTTGATACTAGTCAATCTAAGAGATTGGAATGTTATCCCACAAAAGCAACTAACCGAGGCATGATTCGGTCTTTTCCGGCGAGCACGGGTCAGAATATCCTTACGCCGATAGAAGTTTACGCTGAAGTATAGTCGCCAACCTCTCAAAAATCCAGTGAAACAGCAGAGAGCGTCTATTCGCTTCGCGCTAGATCGGGAATAAATCATTCTCACAAAAAGATTGGAATTTGCTCTTAATAACCAATATTTACTCGTAACAAAGTTCCAAAAAGTTTTCATATATTAAGATTGATACTGTCCACAATCGTCATAAAAATCTGGTGACAATATCACAGCACTTTGATAGTGTACAGGTGTGCGCGCAGGCAGACTATCAGCTGTTCGCCGCTCGTGCCCGTTGCGCTATACTCCGGCAGTCTTTGTCGACATTCCGGCGCGGCGGGACGTGCGTCCCTCGCCCCTCCCCACACCACTTCGACTCCGATGTTTGTGCGGCGCGCTGTCACTGAGTCGACCGCAACTTCTTTGTCTATTTAGCAGGTAGGCGAATGCTCCCCACAACTTTTTTCCTCGCACAGCAGAGACGAAACTTTCGAAGAATACATATTTACTGACATATCATTACAATGATCCCAAGATGAGTTATACTGAGTATTACAATGAAAGGTTATCGATAAATAAAAAGTAGGTGTAAATAATACAAGTGGGAGGCGATAAAAATGCCGAAACAGGTTTAGAGCGGCATCTGCTGCTAATTAGACGCGCATCAACTTTACTAGCGGCGGTTTATATTATTACAGTTGGACTAATTATCGTCTAAAAATTTATATGGCTTTTAAAATAAGCATGTAAAAAAGAAACCATTTTTAAATTTATATCATAAGATAATGGACCTAAAAATATCAGCAAATTTGATGGTGTTTACTTGAATTATTTATAATGTTGATTTAATATCTTTTTTTTTAATTGAATGCCATAAAATGGGATAAATTTAAAATATCTGACCTTTCGAAACGGACCTGATTATACTTCCGTACAGTGAAATGTTAATAATTAAATAATACCCGGAGTGATTGATAACGGGGTAATGGGACGTGAAGGGGGGCACGAGGCGTAGGGACGGAGCGAGTCTTCGGTAGTGACGTAACCGAAAAGTATGCGACCTTTTCAGACTATGAATAAAAATACTTTTAATTTTTTGAAAAAGCAGTGCACTGTACTTAATTTTCCAGCCAGGTATAAAAAAATCTGATATAATCTTCCATTAAAAGAAAAAATACCTTTTAGCGGTTGCAATTTGTTAAACACATGGTTATTTAAAAGTTTATTGTAGTATTACATTCGTGAGCAAAAATAAAGGGTTGGTTAAGAAAGTTTTAATATATCGGAAGATAAAGACTCTAGCTGATATAAATTGTGCATGATAGACAATTAAATATCCTTAGAACAAAATATTATTTTTTTAAGTAATGTTTTTTAATGAAATATAAATAAATTAATAAAAATATTTATAAAAAGGTTACATCTTCGCCCTCCATCGAGCGAGATAGAAGCCAAACGTGGTCCTATTTTCTATAAACAAAAACCTCTCGTCCCGTGAAGGAACTTTCCAAGATATATTTAAAAGTGAATAACGTAACACATAAAATTCGCCATCGAAGTATTTATCAGTGATACGTTTATCGTTACAGGAATTTAAACCGTATGCTTCATATATAAGATCGATAATCGTGTATCCTTTAGTGAAAGTCGGCGTCGGCAGTTATCTAAAATACGGTGTCATTGCTCTAATTTACAACTGTGTATTAACGTATGTAATATTAGTAGAAGATTGCATAAATTTATTATTAATATATAATTAAAGTGAATTAGATCAGATATAAAGCTGTGGTAGTTCAGTGTTGGGTCGGTTGCCTATGTTGCATACGCCAATAACCTATTCATTGATTTTTTTCTTCCAATTTTAAGTGTTGATTTACCACGACCTTATGGAGAACATCGTGAAGAAACCTACATGTTTTAGAGGTTTTTCTAGGACATGTGATGTTTGCCAATTGCCAAAATAGACCTGTGCCCAACAGTGGCCCTATGGCAACTGTATACAATTAAGGCGTCAAATTAATCGACTGACGGTTTATGGCACGGTCCACAAATCTTAACTTTGCCGCTGCAATTCAATTTTTTTAGTTGAACGGATTTGATTTGAATTACGTACCATATGAAAAGAGTGAAAAATTACAATGTGCAAAATTTCTATTTTTAAAGAGCCACAATATTTTTTCTTGCCAATAATAAATAGTAATTGCATAAAGTTAGTACTAAAGAGACCTAGCTTTACATCCAAAGAGGCGCATGTGGGTCGCGAGCCACAGGTTGCCGACCTCTGGTATAGGGGATTGAGTTCTTTCCATTGAGATGAATGGAACTCCCAAAAATCGAACGAAAGAATGTACAATTTTATGTCTATTTCTAGTTTTTAAATTATGTATATCACTCTTATAACGGTAATGACCTATATTTTTGCGTACATACATTATGTTTTCGTAATTATATAATGATGGAAGTGTTAGAATACCAGTCTCTTTGAAAATATTCTCGATTATGATCATTAATTGCGGTAAGTTCACGGTTCCTTTATCTGTTATCGGTTCTTCATAACGACAATATGTAATTGGTAATACGACTTGTCATTAATTGAGGCGACATTGGCAGTTGGTACACGTACAACCGATCGACGAAGTCCGACAGCGCATTAGACTCGCGACAGCCAACACCCAATCTTATTATAAAGATATTAAGTGTATAGTCGCGCGATCAGTTTCCAAGTAACTAGACGATCAGTGTTGCCCGACAGTACAAATATTTTAACGTTTTAATTATGATTGTTTAACAATGCAACTGTTAGCAGTTGCATTGATTATTTTTTGTTTTGCTCGAGCATATTGCAATCGGGCCGGACGCTGCATTTGTATTGAAAAAATCAAAAACTTTTATATCTCCTTATGTTATACACGCACGTAGATCATTGACAGATTTACCAGTATTAATGACAGAAGCATTGATATTTCTGAGAGCAATAATGCTTCTGGAAGGGGCTATAACGTAAATAACAACAACCGTAAATTGTCTATTGCATATGATTGTATTTTTTTAGAAACAATCACTAGGTAGGCCAGAGAAGCTAATCGCAACAGTATCACCGGTTTTTTTAACGTAGGAGGAAATGCGCCCGCCAGGGATAGAGGGTGCGTTATGTCGGGCTCGGCCTACAAGAGGCCCCCACCGACTAAACACTCCCACGGTGAACCACCCTCCGCCATTTTAGGGCGAGATGAGGTCGCGTTAGCATTTCACCATCACACCGGCGGAGAGTTCCCAACTCCCTGCCAGCGTCCAGTCCAACTAAGGTGGTTAAAGAAGGCGGGCAAACTGCTTTCTCTTTTTCGTCTTAGTCTGCGGAGCGGGTTTGATAGAGAGTTCTCCCTTGCCCGCTCCGAGGTCTTCTGCGTCATAACCTGTTCACAGAAGGAGACCATAATTGTTTGGCGTGTACTTCTATTGTGAGCAACACGGGGCAAAGGTCCCTGAGAGGCCTCGGCTCGGACTTACTCCAATCGTGTTAGCATTTCGATCCGAGGACGCCCGAGAGCTTTTAATTATTGTATTATTGTATTAAATTATGGGGACTACATGAGGTTTAAGGTGGCGATGAACCAATAAAACCCGGAAAAAGTAGTTGTATAAAAAAATATCCTAACCTAAATTTCAATCAGAATATTTTCATTGTGTTAGACATGTGTTTCATGAAAAGTAAACCGATGTAAAATATACATTGAAACAACTATCGCTGTAGAAATATTTATTATTGCGAGATTTCCCCGTCATAATTAACGTGCGCTTTACATAGAATACTTGGTAAATATTTGTTGAAAGTTCAGTTTTAATCCCGCAGTTCAGCCATTGCCGACCGCTCAAAGCAAAATGACTGGCTCCGTTGGAGTGGGCCCCTTACACGGGGATTGCAGGCTGCTACTTTTGCTAAAAATAATTTTAAATTATTTATACCGCATTTTATGGTTTATCTGTTCGTAGCGATAGATCGAGAGCGTTCCATTTTCAAATTGACAGTCTGTGGTTTGAACATTAAACGTTGACTTAAAGAACGAGTAACAACTAAAATTAGAAAATATAACTTAACTATACATATAAAACAGTATTTTACATAATATTTACAAAAATGATGACTGTGCCAAACCGTCATCGCTTGGCAGCGTGCTCCTTCTGAGCTAGTAGCATTGCGACGTTATATGGCAATACTTAGCGTCTGTGCAAGGTACAAGCCAGCCCTCTGGGCCCCTCGGAGATCTTTTCCAATAAAAAATGAATCATCGAAATAGGTTATCAAATGATTTTTAATAATGGTAACCGTCCAAGCCGAGTTACCCCTCACCGGGGGGACCCTTTTGTCGAGTTACCACCTAATAGAGGTTCAGGCTAAGCGACCTAAGACCTATGCCACCTCTCAAATCCGGTGAAGCAGTTAAGGCCAGCTTCTCTGTGCCAACTGTGATAGTTCGTCAAAAAAAAAATCGGTTGTCGTGATATTGAGTTATTCTTCTATTTATCTCATTATTTATGGTTTTCTCACAGCCATTGTCAGAATTGGTACAAAATCAGTTACCCAGTCCAATGTTATGAGGTAACAAACATAAAAAATATATAGACAGACAGAATTGAGAACCTCTCCGTTGTTGAAGTCACATTGCGCCATACATTGCTTTTAATTAGGTTCCAGATTATTTTTGTTGGCATAGGACTTAGTTTTTCGAAGATATATCAGGGAACTCCTGAAATCGTATGTATGCTTGTCGATTATGGTACTGGCAGGTTTATGACAATGGTTACTAGTAAAGTGTAATTGTGACCAATGTCTTTAAATCGCGTGAATTGAATACTTTCTACTTAAACAGTGGAAATGAGATAGTTGTTTATTTATTTATTTTATTTTTTTATTATTAGATGACCTCATTTGGGGTCCTGATCCTGTTGCTAAAGGTAATGCAACAACGTTGGTCCTATTATTAAGTTTTCCTCTCCCTTCTTCTGTTTCAAGGATTTTCTTCTTTGCTCTTCCTTTCGGTACTATCAACCCGTTGGCTTTTGCGCAGTATTCAACGAATTCTTCTCTAATATTGTCGAAGGCAACTATGCTGGATATATATTATCTTGTACATATATTATCTTGATATCTATTTCTATATGTAAATGTAAATCTAGATAAGATTCTTAAAATGCTATATTAGCGGCACTACTCTTTGCCTGCTCTTAACCACCAAACGGTTATCTGAAAGTAAATGCTAAATTGCGTTAAATTCGCGTGTGTCTATATATTTTGGTGCCGTGGTGGCTCAGTGTCAGGGTTGGCTCAAGTAGCACGTTAACAACCAGAGTTTGATCACCGGTGCTGGGACCAATAAATTTGTTGTTGCAATTTTATATACTGATTTACCACGCGCTCCGCGGTGAAGGAAAACATCGCGAGGAAACTTACATGTCTTAGAATTTTTTCTAGATTATCTCTTTAAATTATCCGTGAAATATCAACCGACCAAGGCGTGGTTCGGCCCTTTTGGGCACTCTTGGATCGGTATGCTTACGCGTAACATAGTAACCGTCCAAACTGAAGTAACCCGTGAGGGGTTACCCGGGGGACTATTGTGTCCAGTTAGTAGAGGTTCAGGCTAAGCGACCTAAGAGCTATGCTATCTCTCAATCTGATGAAGCAGTCAAGGCCAGCTTCTCTGATCAATCATGTAGTTCGTCATAAAAAATGAAAAAAAATGGCATGTGAAGTCTACGGCGGATTATGCCCTTATACTCTCTTTACAGAGAAGGCCTGCGCCCAACAGTGGGACATATATATTATATATAAAGGCTGTAACTTTAACTTTAACACGAACAAATTTAGACTATCTAAATGTATGTCGTGCAATCCTAGGTATGACTTACAAATTACTAGTACATTTGTAATGATAGGAACAAACCGGGTGCACAATTAACACCGTACTGGCATTTTCCACTGTCGAAAGATCCTACACGAATAATTGTGAGTCATTTTCGTCGGAACAAACGTACCGACGGAAAAGAACAATGTTTGTGATGGTACCGTGACTTCGTGGAAATTAAATCAAGTTTGGGGCCTCTTTGGGCTCCGGGTCGATTTACCTACACGGGTTATTTTCGGGTTAACACTAGATTGTATGACGTGAGTATTCGAGCAAACAAAGGAGCCGTTTAATCGGAAGTATACACGCAAAAATATGAATAAAACTGGGTGCAGTGACAAAGGTACAACAATTCCTACAAAATTACGACCGTTTTAACCCTATACATAGCAATATATAGCATAATATGCTTGTAATGTACAGATATAAAATCTATTTACTTAAATTTCTTTAATTGTGTTTTATAATAATTATTCAAATGTTTAATGTCACAATTGCCAGTGTCGTGACATTTATAATTATAAAAGAGATGGAGTTGCAATAAGGACTTTTTTTTACACTGCTAACAATATTTTTTCGCAAATATATTTAAAATTCTTGTTAACCATTCCAAATAAGCTTAGGCTTGTTAGTACGTACGTTGCGTACTTAGTACGTATAGCACTGTATAGACTAGTGAACATCTTGGTTTCCCAAAATACGTATTCATATCACGATTTTTTAATGTATTTTTTGTCTATACATTTTTTTTACTGTTCTTCAAAAGACAATCTTGCCACGATAAGGGTTTAAAAATTTTTATGTTTAAAAAAACACACACAGAGCGTTCTTCTGGTGGTAAATGCCACTGTCTTTTTTTAAGTTTTAAAAAAATCAATGCAAGCTTAGTGGCTAAGCGGTTTGACTTACGACCTAATGTTTGCCAGTTCAAATCCCAGTCGGCTTGTACAAATGAATTGCCATTTTGTCGGCTTTTTAAATTCATAAAAATTCATTAGGTAAAAATTTAGTCACATATTTAATCTCTGTCTCCCCCGCTAGGATTATAAGAATCAGACAGCTTATAAAACAGCTTGGTCTTTACAAAAAGTTTGTTTAAAAATTTTATATTTGACCATAAATACTCGATTAGGGTAATACATTCGTGAGATATTACATTACATTGCGGTATCATCATAGCCTTGTGTCGGAACATTTAATAAAGTTTATCCTTGTCCCCAATACGTCAATCAACCCTGAGGAACTCTCTACCGATCAAGCATTAGCATTGCTAATATTTTTATCACGCTCTCCCTTAACATTAGTTAAATGTATAATTTGACCACTTTATCTTAGAACTTAGCAAAACGGATCAACTCCAGAGTAGGGGGAAAATAATTCTTTCGTGTCACCGCTAGTTTATGTGCAGGAGCCTTAGATGTTAAAATGGTTGCTGGAGTTTCTTCCGCCATCTCTTCCCGAAATGGCACTCAAAATTAGTTTAGCTTTAGAAAGTCCCTTAGCTTATCCGTGAAATAGTAACGGATCGAGCCGTATTTCGGACCTCTCGGACGCACTCGTATCGGAATGCTTACGTATAGTTACCGTTCAAGCCGAGGTTACCCCTCACCTGGGGGCTTCTGTCCAGATACTACGAATAGAGGTTGAGACTAAGCGACTTAAGAGCTATGCCACAGTAAAGGCCAGCTTTTCTGGTCAACAATAGCTCGTCATTTATATACATCTTTTGACGCGTTTCGAGAAACGGATCAACTTCATAATATAACTATGATACTACGGAAATACAAACAAAGCGTTCGCACGTGCGCGTTTAATCTGTCAGTATGACTGAATGACTGGTTTTTGATTTTAATCGTAATTATATTATGTGTTTTGTGACAAAGTTCTGCTGGTCTGTTGGTGAAGCTGGGTCCTCCTGTTTCTCCTGAGGTTGAGAGATGGCAGAGCTTAAAGCACTTAGCAGAACCCCTATTCAGGGAAATGATAACATTACATTTTTTTTATGACGATCTACACAGATTAGCCAGAGAAGCTGGCCTTGACTGCTTCACCGGATTGAGAGGTGGCATGGCTCTTACGTCACTTAGACTGAACCTCTATCGCTAGTAACTCGACCCAAGCATCTCCCCGGTGAGGGGTAACCTTGGCTTGGCCGGTAGTTCTGGGCTCTCAAGAATAAGACTACGGTATCCCCTGCCTCTCGTATAAGGCGACTAAAAGGGGCCTCGGGTTCACTGGGCGACAAGGGTGGGGGCCTTTGTCGTCCGCTAAGGTGGACCCGGGAAGAAGGCGACATCGGCTGGCCCGTGTAGCCTTGCACTATGAGGGCACAGGGGGGGAGGGAGTAACCTCCCCCCCGGGACGTGCTCTCCTTGAGCACAGTGCAGAGGGGCTCCGGTGCGTTCCACTGGACATCCCGGAGCCCCTCGTCATGCACCGAGGAAAGGGCCACCGGGGAGGTTTTAGTGGGTAAAAACCCCACATAACCGCCGCCTTCCCCCCAGAAGGCGGGGTATCTTCTTGAAGATTTCCTCCCCGTTAACAAAAAAAAAAAGGACGGTAACTATGTTACGCGTAAGCATTCCGATCCGAGGGCCGAACCACGAAACGGTCGGTTGCTATTTCACGGTTCAATAAGAGTAATATTCCCTAGTCTAAATATCACCTAGTTGCAGCGCCCCTTTTGTTCGTCACGTGTATACACAGGGTCGTTACCCGCACATTTCCTCATGCTGTGTCCTTTTGTTACCAACCGTTTCCCACGACGCCTTTTCACTAATTATTATATATATTTATTTACTGCATTGTTATTGTTTAAATAATTCATCGGGATGTTTTTAAAATTATTTGGCTACAATGAGTGAAATATTACAACAAAACAGATTAATACTTTTTTCTTTACAATAAAAGTACACAGTGCCGTGGTATTTTAATGGTCTCACCCCAAGTTGGATCCAATTTGGATCCTCGGTGGCGGCACGATTGAGATTTTTCATAATTTTGTATTCACATTATCGCCCTTTATAGGCAATATCCACATAGCCAAGGCTAACAGCGTTGCTGGAGTTTCACGTCGAATATCACGTCTATCCCTTCTGTAATGTTTGCAGTAAAAGCTGACAAAAAGAAACGTCGCTCCATTCACTAGAATAGATTTTACATAGTAAAGAATGACATAAGAACAACGAAAACGTTTTCCTTACAATGATGGTGACGTCATCGTAGCTGAGAATAACCTGAATACATTAGTCCTAGTATAAACGGAAGCAAACGAGCGCTCACTCGTTATCCTCTTCCTGTATCCGATATATAGATAATGGAATGTGCTGGCAGACAGACGTAATATAAAAGTTCTCTCACGTCCTTTTGATCTCACCGGGGTAAACAGACACGACAATTATCTACACATCTATCATCCGTCTTTCACTGAGTTTGTATCTAAACGTGTAACTAGGTACTACATTTTGAAAATTAATTATTTGTGTCTTACCCCAACCGTCAGTTGGAAGTCAGACAACTCGTCTATCAATGCTTACAAAGAAGAAAAAAACAAATGAATTTTTAAGTAATTTTTGACTTTTAAAAACACTATAAACCCGCAACAGTCAGATCCGAAGTACGAAATTCCTAGACCGAACAACTGTCATCAAGTCAATAAAATAAGAAAAAAAAATAGGCTAAATAAATGCAACTGGTAACATTATTTATAATTAACAACTTTTTAATCCGTTTCGAAAATGATAATAATATTTAAAATTGGAATTTACACAAAGGTGATTATTTATTACAAAATTACGTAACTACTACTATGAAACCACGCATTAGATATTAGAAAATATTTTTACTTCTTCTAAATAGAAGAATGCAGAGGCAGATTAAACTAGTCTATTTTCGTCCCATGCATTTCGTCCATAAGGGCATATTGTAAGTGACGTGTGATGTATCGGCACTCAGTTGCCTTATCTTTACTAATAATTCACTCATTCATTATCTATTTTTTGTTCACTTCATTTAAAATGGACGCGCTAATGAATGTCACACGTAACAGAAACTTCCTTGTAATTTTAAGCTATGAAGGAAAACATATTACAAATTTACATATACATATAAAATACAATGGAAAGATCCTACACACATTCACTAATACTATGAGCCTAAAAACCCGCGTTTTGGATTATCTTAACATCTGCAATAAAACAATCATTTTACATACCTCTCAAATAGTACTAGAATAAATATTAATTTTTATTAACTGTTTTAAAACCAGAAAAATGTCTAAAACATTCTGAGCATTGCATTAGCAGTACGCTTTAAAATCGAAATACTTTCTGTAGTCAAGCTAAACTTCCTTTGTAAGTCATCCGACATGTTGTTCAACAGATCAAGAACAGTACAACACTAAACGACAACCGTTACAACATTGTTTTACAAATATTTGCAAATGGCGTTAGTCTCTATATTCCAGATATAAGGCACAAAACCAATAGTTATGTAGCAATCTACGGACGAAACTCATGTTGCCTATAGTACACACGTACACTAGTGCGTATTTAAAAAGCAACTTTAATGTAATGATTTAAAGTGCAAAATAAGATTGACTAGTCAATTCCCCCCTGCTAGAGTGGCGCGCGACAAACTGGACTCGTGCCGGTAGAGCGCGCTACTTACTGACGTTCTTAAACTCGTATTTTTTTCTTTTTTTAGCAATCAGCTGTGGATCGGTGCTGCTAACCAGTTTCAACATTAATAAATCGTTCTTTTTTATAACAGCGTTATATTACCGAATTCAATCACTGTTTTTAAATTGTTTTCTTATAAAATATAATAAATATTAGTTAATGAGATAAAAAAGGTTTCCTTCTTTATCCGAGCTCGTTGTCGTTAAGGACTTTCCTTCTGTATTGGTTTGTTCTGGATTGGCATATACTTTCCAATATATTAATCAACTATCATTCTTCTATACGACTTTGAGCAGTTACTTATATCTTTGAATACCTGAATTAACCCTTTCAAACAAGAAATAGTTTTAAGGAGATGTAAAAAGCACAACAAAACAACGAGACAATAATATTTTATAATAATTCGTTCAATTAATGTAATATGTCTTGTGTTTGTAAACGATCTTCATAATATTAATTGCTTTAAGTATTTATTTTCTATATTATCTTATCTACAAAATAGTAGTGATTGCTAATGGCTAAGCGGCCCACTCACGATCTAAATGGTGTCATTTTGAATCTCAGCAGGCGTGTACCAACCTTGGTTTTGGGGCGTGTGGTACCTATTCTCACTCTCATATGGTTCGAGATTCCGCTAATTTATTCCTTCTTATTCCTATGTTTGTCTCCTTAACTATTTCCTTACATACCTAATTGATTGAGTAGTTTACTATATTTTAGTGTGTTGGGTAGGCAGAGATAAACTTAACTGGCTCAAATTTTATATAGTATTTTTTGTAAAATACTTTAGGTATCTAAATGTACCAATTGGTATTGGTAACCAAAACCAAGTGGTACATTTTTTTTTTTGACAAACTATACAGATTGACCAGAGAAGCTGGCCTTGACTGCTTCACCGGAATGGGAGGTGGCGTAACTCTTAGGTCGCTTAGCCTGAACCTCTATCGCTAGTAACAGAAGGGTCCCCCCGGTGAGGGGTAAGCTCGGCTTGACGGTTACTATGTTGCGCGTAAGCATTCCGATCCGAGGGCGTCCGAGAGGGCCGAACCACGACTCGGCCGGTTGCTATTTCACGGATAATCTAAGAGACATTCAAAAGCTAAACTAACTTTGAGTGCCACTTCGGGAAGCGTTATACACGTGCTTTATGTGGTGAAACAGTTAAAGTTTGCTTCTCTGGCCAATTTGTGTAGGTTAAAAAATGCAAACATTAAAAATATTAATTACCGAGATAGTAAACAGGTTTTAATGGTAATAAACTTACGGATGAGTATGCGAAGTGTTGAGCGATTATTTAATTTATTACAATTTATATTGTAATAACAACCGGTCCAATGGGCTTAAATCTCCGGAGCATTGTTAAGGGTAATTAACTCTTAACTACCATGTCCCATAGGTGCCAAGCTTGCAACGCTAATGAACAGCTAAAAATGTAGTTGAACATAACCGGTCTACCCGCGTCAATAAACTGTACAAAATATGTTTCGAATTATAAAGTAATTTGTTCAAACGCCAACAGATGCCGTCCATCCTGAGTGAAACATGTCTACTTCTTGACCGTGTACAGCGTTGAGCTGAATCATCTGTCGAATCATCGACGAGTGGCTCTTTCCTAATAATAATAATTAGTCTTTAGTATGAGCGCGTAGTGTAAGGGTAGTGACAAGTGTTTACAGGAAGTCTTTAGCTGTCCCTAACACAGGTCTATGACCTAGAGACAGTCATGTCCCAGAAGGAGGGCGACGAGCGGGTCAGGGAGAATAGGGGGCCTCCCTCCCAGGCGGCGAGTCGGGGTGCGCAAGAGGCGATACTAACGCCTCCTCTCGCTGCCCCCATAATCAGAAGCGGGGCCAGGCCGTGCTTCGGAGTCGTCGGGACTTCTCTAATTGCCGGAGAAATCCCCTCTAGAGGAAGAAGTCCGGTCTTTGCCGGGACCGGGCCGTCGTTGGGGTGTCCTATTGCTGACAGATCTGGGGCACTCCACTTTAACGGCTGGCATTGATGGCATTCGCGGAAGGTTTAGTGGGTAGGGGTCGCCCAGACCGAGTCCCACACATCCCTCCGGGCCCACCCAGGGTTCCGGAGAACGGTCCGTAAAAAGGATTCCCCCGCGTAAACAAAAAAAAAGGTCTATGACCTAGCACGGCGGCTAAAGTTACCCTTGCATTTGTATTTAATTCGATATGTTATTCTTATCTATGTATATTTTGTTTGTATATATATATATAGATAAATAAAAAAAAATATTTATTTTTTCTCCGATTGACTCGACCTGTCTCTGCGAAGAGATGTCGGGGCTCTTTGTATTCTCAGTGTATTCACCATGGGGAATGTTCTCGGAAATTGTTCGGAATCAAAGACTACTAAAAGTGTAGCAGACTAGGGGCCTAGATAGGTATTCCAGAAAGAAAGTCTCCTTAAAACCCCACGTCTGGGAGACAATTCTAACAATTGTAAAGTCATTATCTTCAGTGACCAATACACAGGTTTCTTCTAGGTCGGCAATGGTCATCGACCGTTGGGGATTACTATCCTAAGAGTCCTAAGAGTGCTATCCACAGTGCAGAGGAGGAACGCACCGGAGCCCCTTACCCTGCACCGAAGGGCCACCGGGGGGGTTTTAGTGGATAAAATCCCCAACTAACCACCGCCTTCCCCCTAGAAGGCGGGGTATCTCGTTGAAGATTTCCCCACGTCAAAAAAATAATATTCGTCGACCACGTAGTCGTGTTACGTGAGGTGAAACGTTGGCCTAACATTAGATAAAAAAGGTCGAAGTGGCACCGGACAACCAACAGGGGCCCCCAACCCCAATATTAGATAAGAATTGTTTGTCAACGATTATTTTTCGTATCATGACGTATATCGGAGAAGTGAGAATTGTGGTTTGCACCAATCGTTGTTTTGTTGTGAAGGATTGAAGCTGATCGTCCACTAAGCCGATACACTTTCACTAGGTTTGTGGACACCTGTCGAGCTGTAATGGTGCCACGGCTTGACATTTCTATTTTAAGCTGTTACATATTTACCTGACAGATATGATAGAGCATATTTTACAACCGTAAAAAAAGAAGGTGTCTCTCAAATCGTCTGTATCTTTGATAACTTTGTGAGGTCGAATTTCGATTGGGTGAACCGATTTTGAAGATACTGTTGTAATTTTAAATCTAGTGCTTCCCAATGTGGTCCCATTTCAATTTGGTCCAATTCTGACATTGGCATCCATGAGAAAACCATAATTATAAGTTTTAAATATACACTAAGTATTTGCGCGACAAGTGGTCAATTATAAATATCACGCCAACCGATTTCGATGATTCATTCTTCATTGGAAAGGATGTACTTCAAGGTTTGATGTTGAAGTTTGGTTAAGTTCTGTTTTATTCTATTTCGTAATATTCCTCGGAAATACAAAAAGGGCGTTGATTCGATTTGAAATCGGTTTTTGTTTTTACTCTTAAATATACTAGTTTATATATTTTTTCGTACCTGGGACCACCGGTACGTAAGTCTGACGATTAGTCACTTATACGAATGTAGTTACTATTTCTCTGTATTTTACGTAAATAAAATTGGAGTGCCCGACCCGTTTCAATCCATCTTACAATAAGGTCACATACATCAAACGAACAAAGGTGAAATGGTACAAAAACAGCTGCTCGATCGGCCACCTCGCATTTAACAGCTCGGGGCGGCGTAATGGCTTAATAAGTAGACAAATCACGTTTCCGTCGAAGCAAAACCCGTTTTGTGCGTTAACAATCAGCGTAGTCTTTTCGTCGCTTTATGACAGGGCCGGTGAACCGACGGCCCGCTATACGTCCATGTTACATCGCTTTATATCCGGTGCGGGGATTTATTATTAACAATCAGCTCTTACGTATTTTTAATCTAATTTGAGAGGACAGCGAAAACAATTGATCGAATCACTGCTTAATGGGTTGAAATTTTATTATAATAACAAGTTAAAAACATAAACTGACTTCAAACAAATAACTTTAAACGAGCAATTTCTGTATATATATAACGATTTATGGGGCGATAGATCGATCTGGCTAGGATTTTTTTTTATTAGTTCTAGGACAATTCTACCAAGACAAAGACGGAGAATAGATGCATTCGAGATGTGGTGCTAGAGGCGATACTAAGATGCCACTTATAATATTTTTGTACCCTACTTTGGGGCATTTATTAATTGTTTCAGGTTGGAATACCGTCTTTGCGCCGACATAATATAATATATATGACAAGTGACAAAAATTGTAAACTATTTACACTCACGGACGCTATTTTAATTCCGAACTATCATAATTATATTCTGAAATACTGGTCTCTTTCACATTCGAGCTTGTTGTCATTGAGGAAATTTAACAAACAGCAAATATTTTTACGAGTTTCCTGGTATGTCCTTGGAACGTAAGCAATGCCAACATAATATGCGACCTCACTGGAAGTAAACCGCGTCAAAAGAAAAATAATCCAATATCGGTATAAATGACTATAAGGGTACGAACATAAAAAAACAGACGAATTATACACTTCCTTCTTTTTTGAAGTCCGTTATAAAAACAATGGTCGATCCCAGCGGGCTTGGTGGAACTTTCACTCAATTTTATTTAAATTATTCCGTTGTTATATTTTAAAATGACTAAACACTATAGAATAAAGACATTCAAATATTAATATACAGTTATTTTATTCTTGTTATAAATATAAACATCATAATGCCCACAATATTTTTTTAAATTCCATATAAAAATGGCCGCTGCGTTAAAATACGAGAGCCCTGCATTATGACGACATGTACTCGATTTCTATTCCAACGCCCTACGTAATACCATCACCCTCTATTTCATTACAACGTCTGAATCGCCGCACGTTGTATACATTGACGTTTTAACAACCATCTTCTACTAGTTATTTAGTGTAAAAATGTCTATGGATAATGCAATAAAATAAGTATTTATGTAAGGAATCTATTCGATAAAGGAATGCGAATAATAGCATAGCTTTGTTTTGGTTAAAATTCTTTTCTTTTGAAGTATGTCATAATTATTGAAGAGGTTGATTCATTTAGTTTTTGTTGTTAAACAACATAAGAAGTGTTGAGTGGATTTATGAATGATCTGTTAAAATTTAGTATTTTTGTGTAGTAATGTAAATTTATGGCGGCAAAAAGTACGCGCGAACCATAGACTATGCTTGTTCATATTTATTATAGCATAATTAATAAAGCAGTATGAGCACGCACTAATCGACTTCGTGCTCTAACAATGCTTAGGTGACTATTTTTAGAATCACGGTTCTAGTGAAGCGATATCAAATGGAATTAATAATATCATAATAATGATACTTTTAATTGTATTTTTGAGTTACCATTTGCATTGTTCTAACATTTTAATGTAATTTTTGACATTTACGGAATTTATAAAACGGGAAATACTTTTAGTCTGATTTAGTGCAGTGCAGCTTTGATTCTAGGCCCCTAGTCTTCTATATGACATTTCACTATGAAAGCAACCTATTACAACTCAATTGTCTTTGTGCCATTAACCGTAATCTTATATTTGCAAGATATTTAGATTAACAATAATTGAAACAAAATTGAAGTGTCAGTGTTAGGGCGTTGGAAAACCATAGTGGTACAACTGATCTAGCAGATACTGTGATATCAGTGAACGTTCATTTTGACACAATTGGTTTAGCAGATTCGGGTCTCTATTTCACTATGAAACCAAGTTATTACAATCCAATTGTCATCATGTCAAAAACCGTAATTTAATATATTGATTATGAGATATTCAAGATTTTCTTCACCACCGAGTGCATGGTAAAAGTCAGCACTTAAAATGGCAAACAAATTCTTTGCTAAAGTAACTAACTAAAGTTGCTATCGTGCTACGCAACTAGTCTGGACACAATGCTACCACGGCCCTAAATGTTACTTTAATATTACGTAACTAACGACCTCGGCCTACATTATTTTGTCCCAAATTTTCATCTCTTCTGTTTTGATTAAACCAAATTCTTCTGTTTTAGATTAAAAAACTAAGAATATACCATATTAATTATTTAATTTACAACGACAACATAGCTTAGCGGTTAGAGTACCTAATCTTTATTATCGAGGGAAAAATCTTCAAGAGATAACCCGCCTTCTGCGGAAGGCGGTGATAATGTGGTTTTTATACCCTCAAAAACACCACCGGCCGCCAACCTCGGGTTCGAGATTAGTTCTATTGTAGTTGACATTTATTCTACTAAAAATATATTAATATCGATTTTTAAAACCTATGCTATCAAATTTTCTTTTCTAGATATATTAATATACGTTATGTATATTCTTTATTGCTCACATTTCGCAATTTAAAATAGGCTCACACAATTTGAGTAAAAACTAAAAGTAACTTAAATAGGCAAGGGCGGCCTTATAAGGGATCTCTTCCAGGCATCCCTACACAACAGGAGAGGTAAAATAAATAAATAAATAGCAGGGTAACAAGAAAAGTGAGGACCTCTCACCGCAGGGACTCTTGTGTCGAGTTACAATCATAGAGAATCAGGATAGCTTTAGCCACCTCTCAATCCGGTGAAGCAGTTCTACCACCTTCTCTGGTCGACATTTATGGTCGTATGGAAGATGGGACGGCCTTTGGTATGGGATGCCACATGCGTCGATACTTTGGCACTGGAGCGACCGCTGGAACGGCATAAAACCTCAAGCTACGTAGATAGAGTGACCTCGATAGAGGTTTCATATTTGAGCCGTTTGGGGTAGGAACTTTGGGTCCGTAGGGTCCTAGTGCACACCACCTTTTTAATGTGATAGCTAAGAAGTTTGTTGACACATTTGGTGACCAGAGGACTGGCTTATACCTTGCACAGAGGGTAAGCATTGCCATACAACGTGGCAATGCTACCAGAAGGCACGGTGCCAAGCGACGACGGTTTGGCACAGTTATATTTTTTGTAAATATTTCGCTTTTAAGTTAATATCATGTATTGTTTTATATGTACAGTTAAGTAATATTATAAAATTAAATAGTTTCTATTGAATCATACAAATTAGATCTCTTTTTCGTACTTATTAAAGCAAGAATTGTATAAACACAAGGACTGTTTGTTGCCACAATAACAGAGAAAAAAAAATAATCTGTTAGAGGTATTTTAGATCTCAATTCCAATTAAGTTTAAGCTAAGAAATGGTTCGTGTCTACTTAATTTACTTCAAGTCCACATAAAAAAGCATAAAAAACATAAAAAAGCAACCGAACTTTCCATTTTAGGTTTGTTAAAAAATAAATATGATTTGCCTGCGGGGATTTGAATCCACATCGCCTATATCATCAGTGTAGCAACTAGGTATATGGTTCACTAAGTTACTCGCTTCAGTTACAGCACAAAGGGAAGCCATCTTAAGGAAATGTTATAAGGAAAATATGTTAAGCGGTGCATGTCTCACTAATCACAACTAAGGCTATTTGTGTTATGAGAGTAACTATAAATATAAATTTATAATTATCCTATTCCCTAATTAAACGTCGAAAAGATTTAGGTTACGATCTGTAACCTTGTCGTCGATCAAATTCACATTTTTTGACGAACCTTGGCTTGGCCAGGGAAGGTGATCGCAATGTTTAACCAAATGTGAGAGGTAGCTTAGCTCTTAGGACGCTTCGCCTGTCCTCTGTTGGGAGTAACTCTGCGCAAGGACCCCTGAGAGCACTCAGCTTGGGTGGTTAAACTAGTCGCGTTCCAATATTCTACTATTAAAATGAACCGTCTTCTAGCTCGCTTTGTAATTATTATAAACTGATTAATCTAACAATATAAAATAATTAAATTGAAAATTACATATCATAGTATTAATTATTAGTTAATAGATTACGGTTTTTGGTACAATGACAATTGAATGGTAATCGGTTGGTTTCATAATGAAAATTTGGTAGCAACTAGATTCGGAGCCCTTAACGTTCGTTTTACGCAATGGTAATTGTTTAGTTTGGGCTCTGCTTTTAGTTGCGGATTATGTAACTCACTCGTTTATGATTTACATCCGAGTTCGGTGTACGGTGCGTTACACCCATTACAATCGAGTCGTATCGTCTGTCTAGTAAAGAGAACGAATAAACTGACAAATTTCTAAATACCTCCTTGGTTCAGTGACATCTTTCCCAATTTCGAGATTCTTAAATAGCTGTAATAACTTACAGACAAGGTTCGATTACAGTTTTGTAACAGTTCTAATGGTTGTAAGAGGGCGGGAGACGCAATAGATTTTGTGTCGTATTCCGATGTCGCTAGCGTTGTGGCGTGGTGTAGGAAGCGACCTTAGTGACGTCACGTCGAGGCCGCGCCGCTCTCTCCGCGCAACGAAGCCGGTGTACCCGCGAACTGCACTACTTATGTCCACCATATTGCTTTTCGCCATAGAGACTTTTATAATTTTTAAAGAGTTGCCCTTTCATTTTATTGATTTTCCTAATAGAGCGATATTTAGCGCTGTATTGTTAATACAATATTTTTAAATTTATATGCAGCGATAACCTTATTAAAATCAAGTCTATGAAAGTAACATGTTAATTTTAAATAACATCATCACATGACACCAGCGCAGATTATTTTGGGTTATTATTTTTAATATTATTAAAGTATGGTAACCCTACTCGGCTCTTTATTTATTAATCAGATTCGCCTCCGCACTCCTCTTTGCTCCAGTTTTTTGGTTATTGCTCGGCATTGTGAGGATGGATCATGCCGTCCGCTTAACTTATACGGCATATAACTCTTAATAAATGGAACGATACCAACATTACTTAAAACATGGATAGAGGAGCTCACAGCTAAGTACCTATTCCAGTCTCAATTTTAGGGTTCTGCGAAACGTAAGGACCTAGGTAAAGACGATCGCCTATTGTCATGAACCTGTCCTTAAACTGAAGTTTCTTTGGAATAGCTTAAACGAATGCTTGAACAAAATTTCCTACCTTGTTTTTCTAAAATCGTAAATATTTGTTAGCATTCTTGTAAATCCTACATCCCAATATATCCCTACATTTGAACAATCCTACACACTATGGTAAATATCACGATTTATTTTCCAAGGACGAGCATAAAGGGCGTCGAAAGGGAATTGCGGCTTAGGCCGTTAGTCCATGGTAGCATTCTGACCTAACTGGCAAGAGGACTGCACGGACAGGCCAAATAAAATGCAGTCAATTACGTGATCGATGGATCACATACTTGACTGTGATGTTATTTTTGTAAGGTCCTAGCACATAGCTCTCACATTACATAGTATATTAATAGTTTATATAGAATAGTATTTATATAGCATATTTTACATACGAAATGACAGTATTAGGCAAGTCATATTTTGATTTAAATCTTACAGCATTCGCTTGAGAGTATAATGTCAACCGCTGACATTATACGGCGTAAGGAGATTAATGTTGTAATTGATACATAATTAACTCGCGGGGCCATGTTTACATTCAATGTCTGATAAATAATTACTTATTTAACTATTACTGCAATTAAATATTAAACGGTTATATAATATGTTACGATTTTACGACTGATCGTCTTTTGTTTCAGAGTTTGTCACGAGTATATGTGTTATTAGCCTTAGTTGGGTAGACATTGACAGCTTTTGCTGTCAGCTTTACACTAAGATTATCAGGTCTCATATGTGATGTATGGTGCTGTCACGATACCGAGCACAAATTTTGAGCAAGTTTTTGTACTTAAAAAATTGAAACTCTAAACTAAAACCTACCCTTTTTATGTATTTAATATTTCGACATGAGACCAAGAGGCACACTAAACTCCAGGACTTTCTTCCACGCACTGTCAACCTGTAGAATCGAATAAGATATTGTAAAGAAATTGTATTAAAAGTAATTTTTTTTTTTTTTTAAAAGAAAGCTAGCAATATTTCTTTTTTTTTTCAGAAATATTACTAACAATCTTGTTAACCATTCCAACTAAGCTTAAGCTTGTGCTAGGACATGGTTCACGGCAATAGTCGAATGGTGGATTCGAACGACCTTACGATTCGCAGGCCGCACCCTAAACCATTAGGCTATTGACGCTTAAATAGAGTAATAAATAGAAACAAAACATAATTATAAGTAGTAATAAGATATAGATAATTAAGAAACAAATATAGAAATAAGTAATAGAAATATTAGAGAAATTAAGGAAATGTATTTAGAAATCAGAAACTTAGAAATTAGTTTTATATTGCGTTGTTTTCGAACGTTTAGGATTTGGGGACCTTATATAGTTATATAAAAACCATCGAAAGAAAACTAATAGAAACAAAATTAACAAGAAGTTTCATTGTAATGGGGCTATATGATTGATTTATGTAATTGTTTGTTTTTAATATAGTTTTTGCAATATAGATATATTACATACTTATATTTCCCTGTAAGTAACAGGTGAAAGTATTCAAACAGACGCTAATGTGTATTTTTATGGGCACATTAAAAGCGACTGCCAACCGATTCTGTTACCGAGCCGTAATTGGTGTTACATATGACTTGCACTGAACCATATGAGTACGGGCGCGTATTTCCCGCGCAATTTGTATCGAACGTTTAATTTTATTCTTAAACTAGACCACTCGTATGGCTTTTATATTCATAGCCAGTGCGTAAATTAACTTTTTTTATTGTTTCTTAAGGCACAGATACTATGGCTAAGCGTAAGATACGATTTTAAAATAATTAGAAATAATTTTTATGTGGCAAGTATTGTTTCTCTATTTTTTTCATTAATTTAATAAAGATTTTTTTATTTAAATCGTTTATTACATAAATCAATTTTCAAATTAGTGTATATTTATGGAAACTGTTTTTTTGCTTCAGTTTAAATGTATACTTTAAAAAGGACAACTCGTTATCAAAAGAAGTTCGGATATTTTTGTAGTGTTGGAAGTATTTCTTTCTTTTCATTTATTTTGCTTTCAGTATTTGAAAATAGAGATTTGTTTTGGTTACATAATTTCTTAGTTTGTAAAGAAGTTGTTTAAATTATTAATGTCTGTAGTGTTTCAGTTGATTTAGTTTCTATTCTAAGATATTTCATTTTAACAATTGCTTGTTGTAGTATAATTTTTATAGGAGAACAAGCAAATGAGTTCACGACTAACTTTATTTAATTGATAACCGCCGTCACAAACACCTACTAAAGGACTTGCAGGTGCGTTATCAACCTTTTTATGTACAGTTGGAATGTCGGCCTCCCTACACTACCTCACTCACCTGGCGAATCGAAGATATATTTATCTTCACACCATCTCCTCAGCGGTTTTCCATCATATGATTTTTATTAAAATGCTAGAATATTTTCACATTATTCAAATAGAGGTTCAGACTAAGCGACCTAAGAGCTATGCCACTTCACAATCCGGTGTTGTATATCGTGAAAAGTTATTCTAAGTCTATTACAATCTAGAATATGCAGTTTCTGAGCCACATGCAGCTGTTTCAAATCGTATTATATTATGCACGGCTTTTTTGTCATAAATTTTGTTGCATTTTTCCGAAATGCGACTATCTAGGCCCTTTTTTTTAATGGCGAAGATTGGCCAGAGAAGCTGGCATTGACTGCTTCACCGGATTGAGAGTTGGCATAAGCTCTTAGATCGTTTAGCCTGAACCTCTTTTGCTAGTAACTCGGCACAATGGTCCCCCCGGCGAGGGGTAACATCTGCTTGGAGTTAGGATCTGCTGTTACTATGTTACGCGTAAGCATTTAGATCCTAGGGCGCCCGAGAGGGCCGAACCACGACTCGGTCGGTTGCTATTACACGGACATTCAAAAGCTAAACTAACTTTGAGCGCCACTTCTGGAAGCGTTGGCACAGGGAGAAGATCTAGGTCCTTAGTAATTCTTTAAAAATATTATCTTAATAAACTGTCAATGAAATTTGGCTCTTTGGTAAAAAAGATTGCCGACCACTGAGCTAGAAGATGGTTCGCTCCAATATCTAAATGATAGGTTGGAATTAAATGTCTTATGTCTCACTGAAGGCGCTCAACCATTAGGTTATTGACGCTATAATAAAACACAGCTTGAATTTTGTTCAATTGTATTCTATTATACATAATAAGGTGAGCTTTATACATTTACAGTCACATAATGTCCATAATAATTTTCTTTATCCGGTATAAAGAACAACACAAGTTGTTTGGCGCGCCTCTTAGTTCTACATTTTACTAAAGTGGCGCTAGTGTAGCGCCCTTGCCATGTTTATTTGTAAGTCAATTACAGAACGCACCGCGCAAATGGAATGCGCGGTCATCGCCATAGATTAAATAATAATTACGAATCGTCGTTTTCATTTCGTTTTGAATTAAGAATTGTAACCATCGTGATTTTTTTACTCAAATGATTATTGTAAAACAATATATCATAATTATAAAACGGTAACTGTTTTTGCATACATGCTCAAGATTGATATATAAAGGACCAAACCAATTTTTTTATTTTACTTTTTTTTAAATTACCTACGCTATCGATTAGTAATGCTGGCCGTTAACGTTTCATCGAAATTGTTACGTGTTTGTATAAAAACGATTCCTATTTGTGGTTCACTGCGGATGCGTGGCGGATTAAGCCCTTATAAATTTGTTTTTAGGGAATGCCAGTATTGAACAGAGAGATATATGTAGCCGGTTACTTTAATATACAAAAAATATGTATTTATATAGATACGCACTACTTTAGTTTAAGAAAAAATAACTCCAATTGAGGAAGCTATTGCACGTTAGAATAATTGAATAATGCTAAAATCACTACACAATACACTGACGCATTACGCCTCCTTATATATAATATGCTTAATGCATACGTATTTTAAAACTAAACATTGGAATCGTGTACTTTCCATAAATAATACTTGGACGTAGCTTAGACGTCTTTTTAACTCTACCAAAACTTTATTTAAATGCTGTAAAAAGAATAAAACTGATCTTTGAAGTAAGTGAAATTAATCCTTTAGCCTCATTAAGTAGAAAAAGTCTACAATCTAAAAATATTGTATTAGATACCCATTACACGAAACGTAAACATTCAAGTGGTAAAAATAAACAGTATTTTTCTCTCAAGATATTTCCTTAATTAACGTTTTAAATAAAAAATACAGGTTTTATTTTTTTATTTTCTCTGCCATTAGTTGTAGATTTATCATTGTATCTGGCAACAATATTGTGCGTATACGTCAGAAAAGTAAAAAAAATAGGAGTGTGCTTTAGACCACACAACTGAAATAAAACTTCTTTAGCTCCATCTATATATTTATTTGTTTATATATATGTAATATCTACAGAAAATATTATACATACGCGATTGTTCAAGAGAGCTTGCACTCTCACTGTCTTACATATACGAAAAGAAACGGGAAAGAGAGAAAATGTGTGCTCGCTCTCTCTCTTGACCCTACTGAATACGAAACGTCACTCTCTTCTTTCTACCTTCACTACCTTATATCTCCCTCTCAACTATCGTTCACGTCGCACAATTACACTTTTCGTAAGGCATTTACCAGCTCAATCCTCAAGTCAAGCGTGCTTAGAGAAATTCTACTTCAAATAGTATAATGTTTTATGCATAAAACACATATCCAATGGTTTATACACAACCGAGGTATTTTCCCACAAGCAGAACACGGTGAACGGTAATCTGTAACTCGTAATACTTTCTTGGAAATCATCATAAGAACCGTTAACTTTATGGACTTAAAGGAACAAACGGAACTGAGTTTATGTTTTGTGATTGCCATCTTGTGCGTATCGGTTTTAATTATGCGATAATTTAACGTCTTACTGTATGTCTAGACGTGATATTAGCTCTAAAATAGCATTACGAAATAGAAGGAGCACATAGCGCGTAGAACAGATGGCTGATGGGGCCGAAAAATTCTCTATTAGAGACCAGACAAGGTGGTTCGACCTCATAGCGACCAGCAAGACTTAGCTATCCGAGGCGTGCATCCCGTCCGACCGGTCCTTTTGTTAAACGTTGAGGCCCTGGTCCAGCAATGGATGTCGTATGTAATGATTATGATAATATCATTCATTCGTTGATTACCCAATGACGGAGGATTGAAATCTTGGTATTTTATAGGCAGGCCCCACTGCTTAGATATTAGGAGCGTTACTGGAGTTTCTTTGGCCACTTCTTCTCCCAGCGCCAACGCTTCTCGGCACTCAAAGTTAGTTTATTTTTGAATGTCCCTTAGATTATCCGACCGAGTCATGGTTTGGCCCCCTTGGGTGCCCTCGGAATACTTTCGCGTAACATAGTAACCGTCCAAGCCGAGATTACCCCTCACCGGGGGGACACCTGTCGAGTTACTAGAGATAGAGGTTCAGGCTAAGCGACCTGAGAGCTATGTGCCACCTCTCAATCCGGTGAAGCAGACAAGGCCAGCTTCTCTGACCAATGTGTAGTTCGTCATAAACCGGACGTTTTCGTTCGGCAAAAACCGGACTTCATCCTCTGAGGTAGTCATATTGACCTGCCTAGTGCACTAAACTTTTCCATTTTTATATTGGCAAGTGTAATCATCAAAAGATTTTTACAAACGTATGGAAGGCGTCAATTGACTTATATTCATTTGTTAATTTTTTTTTCCTATAAGTGTATCAAACTATTTCACTTATATGCAATAAGTTGTGTTTTTTTTTATGTGTGTATATGGCTGTTAGTTTTTATAACATCACATTGATTTGTCTGTAACGATGTTCGACGCTGGAAAGCAGGAATGTAGTAAGTGTCACATACGGCAATTTTCACTTTTTTGGTCGTTGGAATCAGAAAAAAAGACGCGTCGAATAATATATGACTTGTAACAATAAAATGAAAATTAGTGGAATATAGGATTTTTAAGATTGACACTTTGTACCGTAAAACGATTTTCTTTTAGGAAAACACTAGGTTAATGCGACAGACAGCTAGGTGCACAAACACGAAAGTTATAATATTTCTAAAAAAGTTGAAATGTTTTTCGGTTTTGGTGAAAAAAATTATTTTTGTGGTTTAATACGTGTTTGTTTTCCAGCGTCGTTATAATTATGATTTAAACAAATAAAATAAATCAAGAAAACAGAAGATATATATATAAATACATGTCAATATATATATACAGTATTTTATATACAATAATTTCAATAAGTTAAATAGTTTTAAATGATTTTTTTCTAACAAAATACATTCTACTTCTTAAATTATAGGTCGTTTTAACATTACGTAAATGATTTTAACACTTCGACTTACTCGCTGTCGAAAGCTACGTATTGAGCTGTTGTATAGCTTCATTCTTTCGATATTCCAATTATTACTTCCATTGTACACTTAATATTTGTCAAGGGTTTAAATATTTATCAATCGACTATACATTTATGTGACTGTACAAAGATGTTGCCATTATTAATTAAAACATTTTAAATTGGAACCCAACGTTCCATGTTTAAGTTTTTTACCACCGAACAATACAAAGATTAGTTTCCGGTGCAACTTTAAGGCCTTCACCTCAATGAATGGTTCCGCCATTTTGTTGCGGCAGACGGCGTGATAAGCGTGACGATGCTTGGTTTAAAATCTAGTTAAGACCTAATAAATAGGTCTACGCGTATACCGCCTAACGAAAGGGTGCGCAAATAAATATTAGGAACAATAACCACGATGAACGTGAAATAATAGAGAGCTTATAAAACTATTTTTACGAATTTTATCGAGTTTGATTACCTTATTTTAGAATTTCCGACGATTCGAACTCTTTATATCGGTCACTTACACGAGGCGTTTGTCATAGTTGTTGTAAGTTACCGTCTTAATCATTAAAAATAGTTTTATTATATGAGTATTATCGGGTTCGTTAATAAAGGATATCAATAATTAACGTTAGAAGCGTTGCTGGAGTTTCTTAGGCTATTTCTTGTCCTACCGCTAACATCTCAAAGTCGCATTTGAATTGAATCTAGAAATTCTCTAGTACTCCGTAGTAAAGCTACCGACCGAATGGAGGTACAGCCCTCTTAGACGATCTTGGATCGTAATGCTTACACGAATTGTGTAGCTGTCCTATTTGGGGATCCTCCCTAAGGGAATCCTCGATACCTCTCAAATCTGGTTAAATTTACGGTCAGCTTAGGTTTGCCAAAAAAGATAATGTGTAAAATAATTCCAAAGCTCTGGTTTTATCTCCCTACGTTCATTCATTCACTACTGAACGTAAGTTAGACATAGAAACTTATAAGGTCTTCCTAGGGAAATTTTGAACACATAGGCCCCCCTTTCGACCTCCGTCTCAATCGAGACCGAGAGGTCGAGAGGGCGTAGAAGATAGATTCGTCGCGGCTGACGCTTGAGGGATTAGCCACGACGCAAAAATAGTTATACCTAAAAAATCCGTGCTAAAACGGTACCCAAGACCAGGGGGAGCAGTCGCCCCCTGCGCTGATAACCCGGGTAATGGGGTAACACCCGAGGCCCGTACCTGCGAGGTTCCCGGGAATCTAGCAGATGACCACACACACACACATATAAGGTCTTATAAGTGACAGGTGGTGATCCTATCGCCATACTGTGTGCACAAATTTTTTTGTAGCAAAAAAATAAAAACAATGCTTACATTTCGAATACTTTTAAAAACGTAAATATAACGTATAAGGAGATTCTATCATAGTCCCTGTTTACCCCTCAGGGTTACAAACTTGAATGCTTTCATTTATTTTAATATTTTACATACAGCGAGGGTTCACTTTCAGTTTTAGGTCACATTACATATTCATCTTCAAATACCCAAAGCAGTACCAACCGCGTTAGTTCAAATTAAACTGTAACGAATTGCTTGTTTCGTTCAGAATGCATAGATAAGAATTATTCATAAGTGCGTTCCTCTTTGCGCATAATAATTCCCCCGTCACGCCACTATAGATGTTATTACAATGTAATAAGAACGATATTTGTTAAGCGTTAATTATCAATTTTGTTCCAAAATGCATTTACTCGTTACGTATACGACCAGGCGTCATATCCAATGACACAGTTCGATTGCAATTAAGATCACACTTCGTTAATGATATTTCTTCACGTTTCAACCTTGGCTGGTGTCGGTGGTAACAGCAGACACATTCCTCTTACCCATTTACGATCGAGCATAACGTTTTTCCATAAATTTACTTCGTCATCGTATTCATTGCGGCATTATCAGCTGTACCGTAAAGGTGTTAACATGGAATACAAGAAATGTATATCGTATAGGAACTCGTGAATCGATTGTATTGAGATACATTGGTAGCAGGGATATGACTACGATGAAACGACCTACAAAATGCTCGGCTCTAACTAGGTCGCCACAAACGACAATCGGGCAGCATTTATAATTAAATCATTTTTTTTGTTGCAATTTTATGTAGTGTAGGAATTTTGTGTTCCTTATTATTATGCATATCGCTGAAAACAACTTTATATAAGTAAATAATAACTCTCACAATTATATAATTATATTGTTTATAAATTTAACCTATAAAGACACTGAAGGAATTATCTCTGGATGCTTGGAATGCACACACATACTTATGGTCACACATACACACTCTTTTTCTCATACACACACACGCACGCGCGCCTCTCCACATTAATTTATTTATCTCTTTTGTGTTCTAATATCTACATAATTATAAGTTTTTTTTTATTTGTTTGTGTTTGTTGTTGAGGTGGTCGTAAACTGCTGCGACACAGTTACCAACTACTGCAGCAGTTTAACGTTCAGTATTGTTATGTTTTATGTTATGTTTATGTTCAGCCCTGTAGTTCTGGGCTCTCAAGAATAAGACTACGGTATCCTCTGCCCGTCGTAGAAGGCGACAAAAAGGGGCCTCGGGCTCACTGGGCGACAAGGGTGGGGTTCTTTGTCGTCCGTCTTGTGGACCCGGGAAGAAGGCGACATCGGCTGGCCCGTGTCGCCTTGCACTGCGAGGGCACAGGAGGAGGGAGTAACCTCCCCCCCCGGAAGCGCTCTCCTTGAGCACAGTGCAGAGGGGCTTCGGTGCGTTCCACTGGAGATCCCGGAGCCCCTCACCATGCACCGAGGAAGGGCCACCGGGGAGGTTTTAGTGGGTAAAAACCCCACAAAACGACGCCTTCGCCCTAGAAGGCGGGGTATCTTTTTGAAGATTTCCTCCTCGTTTGTTCAAAAAAAAATGTTTCCTATTCTTTTGTCCAAATAATTTTTTTATTTATTTATTCTGCGTATCTGAGGAAATTATTTGTGATATATTAAAGTTACAGTCTTTATATATCATAATATATATGTCCCACTTTTGGGCCCCACCTTCTCTGTAATGAGAGTATAAGGGCAAAGACCACCACGCGGCCCTAGTGGGGATTGGTAGACTTCACATGTCTTAGAAATTTTTTCTACGACATGTAGGTTTCCTCACGATGTTTTCCTTCACCACCGAGCGCGTGGTAAATCGACACATAAAATTGCAACAAAAAATTTATTGGTGCCCGCACCGGGGATCAAACGGGTTGCTAGCGTACTATGCAACTTGAGCCAACCGCCCGGACACTGAGCTACCACGGTTCATGTAAAGTCCGTCAATCCGCACTAATAGCGCATGGTCGATTATGTCGTTATATTCTTTTTACAAAGAAGGCCTGTGCCCTACATTGGGACTTATATAGGCTATTACTACACTGGGCTAAGTTTACTGTAACGTTATCAGAATACTAAATACATTTGAAGTCTTCCAATTAGCCAATCATCTGTTGCCTTGAACTCGATACTTTGGAATTTAGTGCTATTATCTTGAGTTTCTCGCAACAACCGAGATAATATCATTACTACGTAGACAATAGAACGCAAAGCTGTCCCACACGCTCTATAATCCACTAGAGTTGACTGCAAGTCGGGGATCATTGACTGGCGATATCAAATTGATTTGTAATTATCGTTACCTTAACTTACTTAATTGTCCTCTATTACTTAGTCTGGCCATAAATACTGTTACAATTAAAAATAAACAAAATATTACATTTGAATTTGGAATCTGATATTTTTGTATAATTGTTTTTTGAGTTCTCTCATTTTGGCGCCAATACATTGTACAATATTATGCGATAATTGAGCCGAATGCATATTTTAGTCGTAATTTGACTTTTACTTTTTTTTTGAACATTGAAATCACACACAATTGTTAGCATGTACTCGTAACTTATTCGGTGAATCTGCCAGTCATTATTTATCATAATTACTAAACCGTTGCCACGCAACTATATAGTGAGATATTTTTTTTGACGAACTAACACAGTTGGCACAGAGAAGCTGGCCTTTACTGCTTCACCGGATTTGAGGGATGGCACAGCTCTTAGATTGCTTATCCTGAACCTCTATTAGGTGGTAACTCGACACAAGGGTCCCCCCTCGGCTTGGACGGTTACCGGTTTTTAAAGAATGAGACACCAATCGATTGGGAGCTTATCACATACCATTTTAGAGTAGATATATATAGATACAGATAGCTGTATTGTACACTAAAATCGGACAGAAGCAAATTACAGAACTAAGGCTTACATTCTCCTAGAGGTTCAGGCTAAGCGATCTAAGAGCTGTGCCACCTCTCTAATCCGGTGAAGCAGTAAAGGCCAGCTTCTCTATGCCAACTGTGTTAGTTCGTCAAAAAAAACATTCTCCTTTTTAAAGTCGGTTAATGACGCAAATACACTTTCCATTTTTGAGGCAGCTGAGCATTGTCGCGTTGCGGTCCGTCGTTCGATCTCGTTTACCGCAGTTAAGTGAGAGGCCGGTGAAATATGTCTTAAGGCCGTACCACACTACACTGAACACTAACTATTTATACCGATAGTAGTAATTAGGTTATTACAGTAGTAACCTATATGTATATTAGTATTACCATCTCCTCAGTTTGTTTTGGAACAGCCGAAAAGCATATTAATAAATGACGTGAAAATTTATTAGCGTTTTAATAAACAAAATAAACAGGGCAAGCTTCCAGTAAAAGAATACTTGGATTTGAAACATAGACGTGTGTAGTTTCTTCATTTGCCTAGCAATTTTCCGGCCGGATTAATTATGTATGTTTTATTATTATAAATCAATATCGATAATTATAATTAGTGTCGTATTTATAATGATAATTATTAATAATACACTATAATAAGATAATTAATGTTTATTATTTCAAAATTGAAAATTAATAATTAAATTTTAAAATATATAATTCCATTCGTGTCGTCATTTTGATAGCGGTAGAATACTTTTTTTTGAAATATGTGCACTAAATGACGTTAAGTTTTTGAACAAATTATTTCTGTGAACTTTCTTGTCTATATAATTATTGTGTTTGTAATGCTTTATCCGGAATGTAGCGGCAATTTAACTTCAACTGGTTGACCTTGATGCAAACTTTTACAAATAATTCTTGTGTCTTCCTTATTAAAGTTGGCAGTTTCTATTAACTTTGTTGTTTTGTTTGCGTAACTTGTCGATTTATAACAGAAATAATGAGCCGTATTTGTAATCTAACATCATGTTATTAATGATAGACTTTGCCTACTTTTTTTTTACATAAACACTTTTGAGCAGGGTGTAGTTTTGTTTTTAGACAAGATTTAACTTTATTTCAATTAACAACGGATACTTAATATTTTTTTTTTGGACGAACTAACAGAGTTGGCACAGGCCAGCTTCTCGGCCTTTACTGCTTCACCGGATTTGAGAGGTGGCACAGCTCTTAGATCGCTTAGCCTGAACCTCTATTAGGTGGTAACTCGACACAAGGGTCCCGTGAGGGGTAACCTCGGCTTGGACGGTTACCATTATTACGCGTTAGCAGTCCGATCCGAGGGCGCCCGAGGAGGAATGAACCACGACTCGGTCGGTAGCTATTTTATTAACAAAAATCTATTGGGACAATCTAAGCTAAACCAACTTATATGCCACTTCGGGAAGCGTTAGCGCTGGGAGAAGAAGTGGCCGAAGAAACTCCAGCAACGCTCCTAATCTTATCAAGGGGGTGGGGTTTTCCCATAAAATATTATATCGCGCAAGGATGGATACTTAATAAAGTATAAGACAGCATATAAACTGTTTGGATCGGGCTTTATCCCTGATAAAGACATTTTATTTTGAGCCTTTGAGATTGATAGTTGGATTTTTTTTTGACGAACTACACAGATCGGCCAGAGAAGCTGGCCTTGACTGCTTCACCAGATTGAGAGGTGGCATAGCTCTTAGGTTGCTTAGCCTGAACCTCTATCGCTAGTAACTCGACTCAAGGGTCCCCCGGTGAGGGTAACAGCTTGGACGGTTACCATTATTACGCGTTAGCAGTCCGATCCGAGGGCGCCCGAGAGGGCCGAACCACGACTCGGTCGGTAGCTATTTTATTAACAAAAATCTATTGGGACAATCTAAGCTAAACCAACTTATATGCCACTTCGGGAAGCGTTAGCGCTGGGAGAAGAAGTGGCCGAAGAAACTCCAGCAACGCTCCTAATCTTATCAAGGGGGTGGGGTTTTCCCATAAAATATTATATCGCGCAAGGATGGATACTTAATAAAGTATAAGACAGCATATAAACTGTTTGGATCGGGCTTTATCCCTGATAAAGACATTTTATTTTGAGCCTTTGAGATTGATAGTTGGATTTTTTTTTGACGAACTACACAGATCGGCCAGAGAAGCTGGCCTTGACTGCTTCACCAGATTGAGAGGTGGCATAGCTCTTAGGTTGCTTAGCCTGAACCTCTATCGCTAGTAACTCGACTCAAGGGTCCCCCGGTGAGGGGTAACAGCTTGGACGGTTACTATGTTACGCTTAAGCATTCCGATCCGAGGGCGCCCGAGAAGGCCGAACCTCGACTCGGTCCTCCATTCTTGTCAATGTTCATGGTTATTGGTATTGGGTATCGAGCTCGATTTGCGAATTATGCAACACGAGCCAACCACTCTGACACTGAGCTTGTAATTAAGATCTTTTAATTGTTTTAAAAAAGTCATGATTGTTGCCGGGTATGTCTACAATTTCGAATTTGTGAACAGTTTTGAGAAAACAAAAAAGCCATCGCCCCATCCAGTCCCATGAGTGTCGTGAAAGGCGACTAAGGGAATAAATATTGGGGTTGGGTGTTCCTTTGTGCAGGGCAATAATGCGGTTGCTAACCCGCATCCCATGGCTAGTTCGGGACTCTCCTCGCGTGCATAAGAGAGGCGTTAAATGATCGACTTAAGTGAATTTTTCGTTTAAAAGCAACAGCGTATAGGATAGTCCGTCTGTTGACAGATAAATGAGAAACATTTGCTCTGGTACAGCCACGTCTAGCTACGGTCACAAGACCATTTATTTATATAGCAATATAGTAATAAAATCTCTTTGGCTGTACTATTTGTATCGGCCTGGTTTTGGTATCATTTAAAGTTTAAATTTTAAAGAACATAATTCCAAATTAAAATTAGGAAAACGTGTGATTTTCATTTGTTTTTCGTACTGTCAAGTTGTAGTGAACGTAATGAAGAAATCCGATACATTTTTTTTTTTTTTTGTTCACGCGGGGGAATCTTTTTATAGACCAACCTCCGGTACCCCGGGGTGCCCCGGATCTATCTATACACCCCAACGACTGGCTTCATCATCAAAGTGGACTTCTCCGGCACTCAGAGAAGTCCCGACGACGCCAAAGCATACTGGGGCGAGGTACCCATCCTGGCCCCGCTTCGGATTACGGGGGCGGCAAGAGGGTGGACCCGGGAAGAAGGCGACACGGGCCAGCCGATGTCGCCTTCTTCCCGGGTCCACTTTGGTGGACGACGCAGGCCCCCACCCTTGTCGCCCAGTGAACCCGAGGCCCCTTTTAGTCGCTTTGTATGACAGGCAGGGGATACCGTAGTCTTATTTTTGAGAGCCCAGAACATAGTGGCCTTTGCCCATTTTTAGGTTATGTTTAGTTTTTACTTTAATGAATTGTACTTATTTTAAAATATGAGCAATAAAGATTATCTCAAGTCATATATAAAATAGTATAGATAAACAATAATATACCAATACCACTTTGACACATTCAATGTTTGTGTAAGTACTGAATACTTGAATACACGTGATGGGATGTAAACGAACTTAAAAAATAATCTGGAACTTGTTCACTTAGATCTTAAAGATAAAATTAATCCGTAAAAGCAGGGGTGAGTATTCATCGACATCCCGGCTCCGGCTGGCGTAGGGGCGAGCAGGGGTCGTGATGCATCGACCCGGGAAGGGAAACCGGCATCTTCACAGGGGGTTAGGCGGGATATTATTGTGTATTGAAGTATTTTTACGTTTGCTCGTCTCTCAAATGATACGCCATACTAATAGTTTTGTGTGCGGCATATAATCAAGGTTTCTTTGAATTTAATTTATTTCATTTAATAGTAGTGACGTGAAGGAAAATCTTTTCTTTTATTTATTTCTTAAAAAAGATTCGTTGAACTCGAACGCTGGATTCGAACCTGCGAGCTTACGATTCGCAGACCGTACCTTAAAACATTAGGCTATTGCCATCGACTATGATCGATTAGTGGCCAAGTGGTCGCTCTACAGGTCGGGGTTCACAAGCAAACCGACTTGTTTCGAAGCGGTTTTCATAATTGTTACGTGTTGAAATATCAAGAAAAAAGAGACAAGCAAAATCACTTAAAAAAGGAGGTCTAATTTTTTTAATGTTTGTTACCTTAGTACTTTCGAGTGTGTGAACCGATTTTCAACCACCAAAATGCCATTCTTTAGAAAACCGTACAAGTGTTAAAATTGCATTAAGTATTTGCGCGACAATTGGACGAATAACACAATCGATTTAGATGAATCATTTTTTATTCGAAAGAACACATTTCGAGGGGAGTTTGATAAGTTTCTGATTAATTCTGTTTCGTAATATTCCTACGATAATTCGGAGATACAGGGCGTCCGCGCGTTAACCGTTTAACGCTTGAGTCGTGACGTACTTTCGATTTTTGTTTTTCATTTTTAATACTAAATATACTTGTAATTTATGCCAGTTGTATTTGATATCGTGTTTTGTTTTAATCTATAAATATACTTCAATAATTTAACAATTGATATCAAAGGAGGTTAGGTTTCAAAAAAATTCTGCACGACCAAGTTTCTAGTCGGCACTGTTAAAATACGTTAAGGGACATTATGGCTTTTTGGTAATTGATTACTAGACCCTTCTCTAGTTAGTAGTATAAATAAACTATGAAATAAATACATTCCATAGAGAAAGAGCGTTGTAAATCTTTTATTCAAATCAAGCACGATCTGTTACGAGTTATGGTAATTAAAAGTGTTCCATCTCTCTCCGTCACACAGCGAGGCGTTGCCAGCTATTTGTCGAGTGTTGTGAGTATTAAAAATAAACGAATATAATAGACCCCATGAATACGCATAAGAAAAAAATATTAGCATAGGCGGAGTGTCGCATAAAGTGTTGCCGTAATCATACGACGATAACAAGATTTTTCTTTTAGCAACAAAACCTCCACGTTCACGCTCCAGTATTTCAAAAGGAAAGTGTTGTCGTGTATTTCGTGCAGAATCAGGGCGTCGAGAGCGAATTTGTTCGATGGATTCGTGATCTGTTAGTATTTACGTTGATAGAATTAATGATGGCATTACAGTCTATAGCGTTTATCTTTACGAACTTATGTACCATTGAGTTTATGGTTCTAGTATACGGCTACGGGCTCACCATCTATTTTATATATCACATATAAGACACTACTGTCTGTCTACCCTGCTCTGGTTAAATGCACTCTCACACAAACACATACTTTCTATTCTTTTTGTATAAACAGAAGCATTGTCCGGGGGAACCTTGTGTGAAGTTAAAGCTTAGCAACCTAAGAGCTTTGCCACCTCTAAAAATCCGGTAAAGTCAGTTAAAACTGTTAAAAGTTTCAGTAAGTTAAAACTTATTGTTACAATGGTTCATATTACTTGTTTGTTGTTGTATTTACGGGTTGTATTTAAGATGTAGGTATATCTTTTATCTGTGTCATTGTTTATTCATTAAAATAAATTTACTTTTCTCCATCTCCAACATAAACATATTTATAGGATAATAAACGTGTGTACAATTTTCGGGGCGACGTGCAAACAGAGACAAAAACAAAGGACAGACCGGTTCTAGATTACGATTATAGATAAAATGGCCCTGCTTACATTGTGACGAGCGGCGCGAGGCTTCTCGCAGTCAAATGAGTTCACTCCGCGCTTTAAGGCGACCTTTCTTTAATGGTTCCCGTGTACGTAGACTTTACCTGAAACAAGATTCGTGCAAAACAGCTGACCGTCAGGTTGCCTCCAAGAAATGTGCCTTCTCCTTTCTCCGGCAACGCACCCACAGTTGCTGTTTTGTATGTTCATAGGCGATGGTGAACACTTAAGATGATGTGAGCTGTATGCTCATTTGTCCTTTATCTTATAAAAAAAACCTACCAATGACTCTATGGGCTCTTATGAAGAATGATAACTTGATCGTTAACATTGCAAAAATAGAAACCGACATGAAGTCAAATCTATGCTAGAAATGTTTATGTACTGTCTTTCTTTTATTTCCGAACTATCATAGTTATAATACGAAGTTCTGGCGCATACATTCTATTTGTTCTTCTCCATTCATGCTTGTTTTATTCTTCTTCTTTCTCTTACCCAGTTTTGGATTAGCATCTAACGACCAGAAGTTTTGTGATAGATTTTCGAAACTCGAAGTCCTATGTCAACAAAATTATTATGAGATCTAATTGAAACTAAACTCTTTCAAACAAGGAAAGCACTATGAGCAAATATGACGAAAGATACCGACGAATCGAGAACCATTCTTTGAAGTCGGTTAAAGTAGACTAGAATTTATAATTTTAGGTAACGCATTCGCAAAAAGCAATATAGTTGGCCTGATCGAAGGGAGGAATGCTTGGTCGATGGCCTGCCCTAATTTTGACCTGCCCATAGACCTGTCCTCGTAAAAGCAACGGGATGGGCCGCTTTGCAGTTTGGTCCGGGAAAATCTCGTTGATATGGCCCAAAATACTGCAGAGCGTGCTCGTCTTATCACTGTCAGTGCATGGGAGTCAGGTCTGTGGCTGCAGGCTCTTCCAATCCCTAACACTGGAATCTTAATGGATTCCACATCGATCCTTTATGCATTAGGCTGGGCGCTGCATGTTTTATGCCACATTGTTGTCGCTGTAGCGGAATGGTCGACCAGAATCTTCTGCTGAGGCTGGACCGACCGCTGCAGAAAACATCAAGCGGCGCAATTATAGTAACCTCAATAGAGGTTTCATATTTGAGCCGTTTGGGGTAGAAGCTTTAGGTCCTAGTGCACCACCTTTTTAATGTGATAGCTAATAAGTTGGTCGACACAACTGGTGACCAGAGGGCTGGCTTATACCTAGCTACCACAGAAGCTAAGCATTGCCATACAACGAGGCCATGCTACCAGACGGTTTCGCACAGTTATATTTTTTGTAAATATTTTGTAAAATATCTATTAAATTGTAAATATTTCTTTTTTAGTGTCAAATTATGTACTAAACATTAAAACTCCTAAATTGACTGTTATCGTTATAATGTAAGCAATTAAGATTAGAAGTAAATCTCATTTTATAATAAGGCCATACAATGCGTTTGACCTAAATGCTTCAAATTAAAAAAAAAACAAAGAGCCCAAAGGCTGGAATAACTAGGGATGTCTACTTTATTAAACATTGCTTATAAATAAAGAATATTACATAATATTCGAATGTTAGCGGCATGAGCAAGTTTCATTTTGTAACACGCTTGTGGGGTCGAGGTCGGGGGTGAGGCTGCTCTCCCTTATTTAGGTTAACCACGCCTTACAAATTTACCTATCCTACTGGTTCCACACTCATTATCTCCTAGTAGACTCTCATCAACGTTCTCAATGCAGCTAAACGGGATGAACAGAATCATCAGACGTTAATAACCTAATGGTGTAGGCTAAATAAAGCAAATTAACGGTCTATATACGTCTGACTGTTGGGGACAGATCTTTTAGTTTCTAGAAGTCCTCGTTACTCAATGAATGAGCTCTTGACAGTACTTCGAGACCGCATCGCACCATTGTAATCAACTAATTGAGTGCCGCTACATACGAAGTCATTCCCGTCAAACCGTGCCTTCAATCGGGCCGTTGGAAAGCGCGAGAAACTATTTCTCTTTTTTTTGACGTATTACACAGATTAGCCAGAGAAGTTGGCTTTGATTGCTTCACCGGATTGTGAGGTGGCATAGCTCTTAGGTCGCTTAGCTTGAACCTTTATCGCAAGTAACTCGAGGGTCCCCGGTGACTCAAGAGCTCTGCCACTTTTTAATCGCGGTGAAACAACGGCCAGCTTCTTTGTCCAATCAGCGTTAGTTCCACACATTCACAAAAAAAGAAACCAAATTACAACCTAATCATGCAAAAAAATAAAATTGGAGTGTCTGTATGTAACATTAAAAGAACCGCATTTTATAACATGCATGTATATATGACTCTAAAATAAATAGACATTTTTTTATAATTAACTTTTCTAACATTTAAAAATTATCCAATATTATTATTATTATTAAGCTTCATTTGATTATTTTATTACTGTTTGTTTTTTTTAAATGTAACTTATTTTTTGTGTACACTTATAATCGGCATAGACTACAGGACCAAGTTTTAATTAAACTTGTGCATTATGTAATTTAAGCTCGTGTAATGCTGTTGGTATGCCTTATTAATTAAATAAATAAATATACGGTATCACCACTTAACATTAGGTTGGATCGTCGTCAACAGCTCTGTAGTTCTGGGCTCTCAAGAATAAGACTACGGTATCCCCTGCCTGTCGTATAAGGCGACTAAAAGGGGCCTCGGGTTCACTGGGCGACAAGGGTGGGGGCCTTTGTCGTCCGCTAAGGTGGACCCGGGAAGAAGGCGACATCGGCTGGCCCGTGTCGCCTTGCGCTGCGAGGGCACAGGGGGGGGAGGGAGTAACCTCCCCCCCCCCGGGACGTGCTCTCCTTGAGCACAGTGCAGAGGGGCTCCGGTGCGTTCCCCTGGAGATCCCGGAGCCCCTCGTCATGCACCGAGGAAAGGGCCACCGGGGAGGTTTTAGTGGGTAAAAACCCCACATAACCGCCGCCTTCCCCCCAGAAGGCGGGGTATCTTTTTGAAGATTTCCTCCCCGTTAACAAAAAAAAAACGATCGTCGTCAAGACCAACCCACAAAAAAAATGAACAAAATATTTTTTTTTTACAATTTTTGTCTGCTTATCTCTGGAACGACTAGAAGGATTTTGACGGGACTTAACGGACGGGAGTAACTTACGAAAGGAAAATTATTTTAGAAAAATTAAATAAATAATTTTAATCGCGGGTGAAATACCGCGTGACGCAGCTAGTCATTTATAAAATGGATTGATATCGTTTATATTTTGTAGGTTAACCCTAATGAACTACGGTGTTACGCCTCTACTGTGTACAAGTATTTGCTCAGTGAATAAAACAAGAAACATGAGTTATGGACAAAGAACGACCTTGGCCCTATAATGCGGTATCCTTCAATGTGTACGAAGCGATAGCTGATTACATTTTCGTAGTACAGAGGCGACGGTTTAACGTGCACAGTGCGTGCTTCGGGCGTTAGTTCAAGGCTCAAAGTAAATAGAATAAGCGTCTATAGTATTTGACACCTCTTTCTTTGAAGTCGGTCAAAACAAGAACCTTCTTCAAATCAAATCACTGGCGGATTAAATGCTATAAAGCCATGTGCCGTGGTAGCTCAGTGTCCGGGCGGACGCCTCAAGTTGCATAGTACGCTAGCAACCCGAGTTCATTCCTGGCGCCAATAAATTTGTTGTTGCAATTTTATGTGCTGATTTACCACGCTCGGCGGTGAAGGAAAACATCGTGAGAAAACCTACATGTCCTAGAAAATTTTACTAAGACCTGTGAAGTCTGCCAATTCGCACTAGGACCGCGTGGAAGACTATGCCCTTATACTCTCTTCACAGAGAAGGCCTCTGCCCAGCAGTGTGATATATATAAAGGCTACAGCTTTATGGGTGAACGCTTTCCTTTTATGTTGAAACCCAACCGTTTAAAAAAAAGCTACTAAGTGGCATAAGGCATTAATAAAAGAAATACAGAACAATAATAAAAGAATTAGTAATTTATAATAAAAGCATTAATAAAAGAAATACAGAACAAAGAAGCGTCAATAGCCTAATAGTTTAGGGTACGGCCTGCGAATCATGTCCAAGCACAAGCTTAAGTTTAGTTGTAATGGTTAACAAGATTGTTAGTTATATTTCTAAAAAAAAAAGAAATATTGCTAGCTTTTTTAAAAAAAAAAATTGAAAATCTATTTTTAAGCCGGTTCAAAAGGATTCCAAAAATCGTTTTCAATGGTACGATATGTTTTAATTTGAAATAATTGCAAACAAAAAAAAACAAATAAAAATTTTGTTATACGACTTATAGATTATCATAACAAAAATTGTTTAAGTACCCACCCAAGATTAAAGTGCAGTCGCTAATATTAAATCACTATCAAAACTAAAATACTATTTAACAAATCGAGTGAGACGCTCGCCTTATAGTTCAATTAGTCGACATACCTAGATCTAGAGTAATTGAACTGAGTTATTGCTGTGCGACTGTACCGTTATTTAACTGGAAACGACACGAGTTCCTACTTATTTATTTTTTACTACTACATTGTAGTGTGGTGGGTGATTTCTTTGTAAAATTTTAATACGTAGGTTCAAATTCATATCCACCATTCGATTATTGACGTGTGATCACATAATACTATGTAGACATAGACATAGACATTTATTTATTGGCATCACAATACAAAACACATCACAGACAGAATATAACACACATTAAAAAGAATGAAAAATAGACAAAACACAGTTAAAGTTACACGGACAAATAATACAAAACATATGACGCCAATATCGGACACCGTCTCAGCATATGCTGTCGCTAGGATCCGACAGCGCTGATTTTCAGCGGTGCCCGGGACTACCTAAAGACGTGCGCGCGCAATACTACCTTTATATGGAATTTATACAGACAATAAGAGTATAATAAATATGATACATGAATAAAACAGTTATGAGATTAAAATATATTTTATACAATAAAATAATAGATGAAAAAAAAATTCATAAATAAATATATTATTAAGTCAAAAATAAAATAAATAATATGATAAAGTTTAAATTATATAATTAAATATATTGAAAATATTAGAAACAACAAGCCACCGATGTCGCGGGGATATTATCTTTTTGTATCTTTAACATCAGGTGTTTTAATTTATTTTTAAATGCGTTCACAGATTTACTTGTGCTGTCTCTTACGGGCGGTGGCAAATTATTCCAATGTGTACCATCTCACACAGTAATAAGTCATTAATTTTGTTTCGATTATTGCTTTATTAGTAAACTTATGATTATAAATACAAGTATATTTGATATAATGAAAAAGCAACTGACCGAGTCGTGGTTCGGCCTTCTCGGGCGCCCTCGAATCGGAATGCTTTCGCGTTACATAGTAACTGTCCACGCCGAGATTACCCCGCACCGGTAACTTGTGTCAAGTTACTAGCGATAGAGGTTCAGGCTAAGCGAGAGAGCTATTTTTGTTGACTGGGAGGAAATCTTCCGAAAGATACCCCGCCCTCTAACTCTCTCACTAAAACCTCCCTGGTGGCCCTTTCGTCGATGCATGACGAGGGGCTCCGGGATCTCCAGTGGAACGCACTCACCCTCTGCACTGTGCTCAAGGAGAGCACGTCTCGGGGAGGTTACTCCCTCCTGTGCCCTAGCGCAAGGCGACACGGGCCAGCCGATGTCGCCTTCTTCCCAGGTACACTTTGGTGGACGACTCACCCCACCCTTGTCGCCCAGTGAATCCGAGGCCCCTTTTAGTCGCCTTGTACGACAGGCAGGGGATACCGTAGTCTTATTCTTGAGAGCCCAGAACTACAGGGCTAAGAGAGCTATGCCACATCTCAATCCGGCGAAGCAGTCAACGTCAGCTTCACTAGCCAATCTGTGTAGGTCGTCAAAAATATAAGTATATTTACGAATAAAAACAAAAACTGACTTCAAATCGAATCAAAGGTTAAAATATTACGAAACAGAATTGATCAAAACCTAACCAAACTCTCATCAAACTACCTTTGAAGTACATCCTTTTCAAGAAAAATAGAATCATCGAATCCGGTTGGCCCTATATTCAGTTATTCGGTTATTTGTCGCACACATATCAATGAAAATTAAGACTTATATTGTTTTCTCATAGATGCAATTGAATTGGATCACACTGGAAGTACCAGCTTTAAAAAAAATCGGTTCACCCAGTTGAAAGTTATGAGGTAACAAATATGAGAAAAGCATACAGACTAATTGAGAACTCCTCCTTTTTTAAGTCGGTTGAAAATAAATGGGATTTCAGTTGAAAGCAATCTCGGCTAACAACAAATAAACGTAATGATTTAAGCAAACAGTCCTATTCGGTAATTTTAGCTCGCACTCGATATTTGAAAAGGGGCGAAAGACATAATTAATCGACCGACTTGTGTCACTGTAGAGCCACCTCCCCTATACAAAGTTCCATTGAACTCTCGGCGGTAATCCGAAATGTGCCCCTAATTGTAGCGCGAATTTTACAATCGACCCAATACTTACTCTATTACCTAGATCATAAGATTGATTTTATATTAGCACGACTGTTGAAGTTAAACATAACGCAAATAAATGTTAGTTTTCAAATGCTGTAATTGTATGGTATCGTGGTCTTTTGACCCGGGCCGATTAACTGATTGTTACTTACTGATTTTCAAATGTTTGCTCACTTATCAGTTAACCGTAATCAGAACAATAATCAGTGATTTAACTCTAGTGGTAGTATCGATATATATCGTGCACTCCTACAACCAACTTTCAAAAAGGTGACGGTTCTCAATTTGTTCCTCGGTGCATGGTGAGGGGCTCCGGGATCTCCAGAGGAACGCACCGGAGCCCCTCTGCACTGTGCTCAAGGCGAGCACATGCAGGAGGGGAGGTTACTCCTCCCGGGGGCGCCTTTGTAGTCCGGTGAACCCGAGGCCCCTTTTAGTTGCCTTCTACCACAGGCAGGGGATACCGTAGTCTTATTCTTGAGAGCCCAGAACTACAGGGCTGATATTGGTTTTTAACTTGCATCAAGTATGAGCGCCACAAATGTACGAATAACTCAATATCACGCCGACCTATTTGACTGATTCATTTTTATTGGAAAGGATGTGCTTTCAGTAGTTAGGTTTTGGTTAGGTTCTGATTATTTATAAAAACTGGCGGGAGACCGCGTGTACTGACGTCTGACGTTTGATTCGATATAAAGTCGGTTTTTGCTTTTGCTCGTATATACTCGTACTTGTTCGATTCATTTTCTGGTATCACTATTATAGGTGTTTAGTGTATGGTTTTTGTAACTCAAGGTCCTATGACAAACAAATTTAAATCCCATAATGACAAAAAAAATCCAATAAACTAATTTTTTTTAATTCTATTTAAAAATGATGTAATTATGCCGTGGTAGCTCAGTGTCCGTGCGGTTGGCTCAAGTTGCGTAGTACGCTAGCAACCCGAGTTCGATCCCCCGTGCCGGTACCAATAAATTTGTTGTTGCAATTTTATGTGCTGATTTACCACGCGCTCGGCGGTAAAGGAAAACATCGTGAGGAAACCTACATGTTTAAGAAAATTTTTCTACGGCATTTGAAGTCTGCCAATCCGCATTAGGGCCGCGTGGCGGACTATGCCCTTATACTCTCTTTACAGAGGAGGCCTGCGCCCAACAGTGGGACATATATAAAGGCTGTAACTTTAAACATAAAAACAACCTTTTTTGACGCAGGTTCATAAAAAGCCTTTCTGTGTAAGACCCAATGATATTGTTTTCAGTACCGTTCGATTAGCTTTGATTCATTTATAAGTTCATTGATTTGTGGCAGGTTAGCCCGCTGAACTAGTAACTAATAAGTTTGTCTGAGAATAAATTTACACATAAATTATGTTATTATAGCGACAGGTCGATGTTTTATTTATTTTGTTTTGTTTAAATAAGAAAGGAAGTGGCCTAGGCCCTTTTTATTTTTTAACAATTCATCAACCATTTTTCGGTTTCTTACATATGAAAAATTATTTTCTTAAATTCGTGCCTACCATATAGCCATGGGCGCACCACATATAAGACCTAATAAGCATGGTCAAAGCGCACAGCGATCACTCTCTCTGTCTGAGAGCTTATTTCAGCTTGATGGGACTTGGTTTCAGCGCCAAACCGAATTCTGTCTCTTTGCCAATATCAACGCGGTTACATATTGATGCAGCCCGCAGTAATGTCATTACAATATGTTATAAGCTGTTTGCGTATCCCGTATTGTATCACAGTTATAATAATAAAAATTTTTTCAATGTTTTAGCCGATTTCAAAAAAGGAGGATGTTCCTGATGACGACGTATTTTTTTGTTTATGTTTTCATAACACCGTCTTTTGTTCGTTTTTAAAGGGTTACTTTCGATTATGTTTCATGTAATTTTATTGGCATTGGACTTTGGACTTCGAAAATATAACGACTCATAACAATGATATAGAAAAATGTTTCTTGTTTGAGATATTGGTTGGTTTATCACAATCTAAGACTAGGTATTTCTTCCTCGGGTTCACTGGGCGACAAGGGCGGGGGCCTTTATCGTCCGCCGAAGTGGACCGTCGACATCGGCTGGCCCGTGTCGCCTTGGACTGCGAGGAATCCCTCCCCCCCTGAGACGTGCTCTCCGAAGAGCATAGTGCAGAGGGGCTCCGGTGCGTTCCACTGGATATCCCAGAGCCCCACACCATGCACCGAGGAAGGGCCACCGGGAGGGTTTTAGTGGGTAATAATCCCACATAACCTCGTCCCGATTTCTCCCCGTCAACAAAAATGGGTAATAATTGTTACCAAAATTTGGAAAAGCTGTTCTCACCCTGAAACTCTACATTATTACATACACATTCATACATACATGTACATACAAATACTACCGATTAATAAAATGTAACAAGTTACATATATAACCCATTTATGGACATAAATACCTAAACATAATCGTGAAGACAGATAGTGATGTGACAAAAATCTTTAAAAAATAATAGCTTTATATTTTTAAATGTCAAATATCAATTTTCAAACGAACGGTATGTTCTTAATACATTTATATATTCAGCTCATAAAATAGTTACCATCGAGGCGAGTAGTAATGGCGTCCAACAACTTTTTTTCTTCGTTATCGCTCACCGATAAGCGCAAGTTAACACTCCTCCGTTGTTAAATAAACTGCACCGATAAACGCCACGGCAATTGTCCGACATGTTTGCCTAATATAATAATGTTATGAAAATTGTTGCTTTTGTTGTGCGTTTTAAAAATAAATGATAAACGTTACAGATGATATATTCTCTACAGTAATTTTGACAGTGAATTTGGCGGGAATGTATTTATAGTTTCGTTTGGCCTTTTTTTTTGACGAATTACACAGATGGGCCAGAGAAGCTGGCCTTGACTGCGTTACAGGATTGAGAGGTGGCATAGCTCTGAGGTCGCTTAGCCTGAACCTCAATCGCTAGTAACTCAAAACAAGGTTCCGGGTGAGGGGTTATTTGAGGAAATAACTTATGTATTGTGCGGGACGATTGTTCAAATTCAGAGTTAAAAGGGGAGCTTCCCGATACAGCTCCAATGGAACAAAGCAGAGACATACTGCTTCCTAAATGGTCCAGAAGATGGAGCTACTTTAGGCAAGCTACAAAAACCATTAAAACAAGTGCGTATGAAATAAAAAAATATATCGTTGTGGTTTGGAACATGATGAAACGAAAATACGTTTTTATTTCTATAGGATTTAGAACAAAGCGTTCGTCGAGGAGCGCGACAAACTAGTTGCTGGAGTTTCTTCACTTCTTCTTCTAGCACGTCCCGAAATAACATTCAAGATGTTTAGGTTTACATTTTTTAGTATTAAGCGAAAAACTAACGAGTGGTTCGGCACTATCGGACGTCCTTGGATCAGAATGCCTACGCGACTAGAGTAGCCCAAGCCGAGGCACTTCTCGGAGATCTTACCTTTATACTCAAAAGAGGATAAGTGACCTTAAAACACTGCCACCTCTGAATTATTTAATTTTATTCTACTCCTGATACTTTACAATGGTCTCATTCTCTTAAAGTTGTATTATATTTTCGCTTCTGCCATTTAAAGTACGCACGTTTTGTTATTTTCAACTCTTTTGTAGTTCAAAATTTTCTAACAGTAGTACGGCTACAGTAATGCTGGTGCGAGAATGGGTCGGCCACGATCGAGGAAGTACCACACCTCGCTCAATACCGACTGAAATCTTCTTGCTATTAGCAAATGAATATATTAGAAGTATAAAAGTAAATAGGTACGATGTCCAACTCTTCATTATAGGTTGGGAACGCACCTGCAATCCCTTTTGTAGGTCTGTTTGTGGGCGACGGGATCACTTAGGCCAGGTGTGCTAATTCTATAAATTTCTTTTTATTCCTTAATATTAAACTTTTAAAAAATGTATTTGCTCTGTGTAATACGAACATACGAGTACATTATAATTAAATTGTATTTTGTAGTATGATTTTAAAAATAAAAGAAAAATACAAGAGAACAGCAATGATGGGTACGGCATCTGGCGCATATACAAAAAGATTGCTAAAAAAATTATAAAGACGTAAATTACGTTTACATGTTTCAAATTAATTGTTGGCTAAACATTTTTTTATAAATAATACAACGCTACTAAATTATTCTAAAATAAAAAAAATCTATGTAGATGTTTTACATTCTTCACAGACGATTAATAAAAAAAAAATGTTGGCTTATATAAACATGGCGCAATCTTAACCTAAATCTGTATAATGCCGACATTTAGTATAACAAGTGTGCTCGCTCTTATAAATCCGGTAATTAAAAAAAAATATTTCAACCAATATTATTTTAGTAAATGAAAAAAATAATATAGGATCGCTTTTCTAAGATTTATTTTATTTCAGTTTTTTTTTTAATAATTTCAAATACATGTTACGAGTGACTTACTTTTTTTATATTATAAATGGCATTGCGCAAAACACGCGAAGCCAGATTTAAAAATAAAATTTAAATTTAGTTTCTTTAACTAAAAAAGATATATTACAGTTTTTATTAGTAGATATCAAAAATATATTTTAAAATTTCCATGTCAAAGACTAACTCAACAAGATAAATATATTAAGTAATTAACATAAATTACAGAGTATAACAGCACAGACAATGCAACCGCGCATTAGAAACATTTTTCAACACAGACAAAAAACGAAGACAATTGTCTGACGTTTCTATGTGATTTTTTTTTGAAGAAAACACCGGCAGGATCTTACGAGTGCCTTAGTCCACAAAAATCCTTTAGAACAAAATTGTCGGCTGCATTGTGCACTGAGTCATTAAACTCTGGTAGATATGGGCGCGTAACGGTCCGCGGTCGCCATTACCGGCTCACCCGTGAACTAGCCCGTTGTTACTTTTCGATTCTTGAACGCGACCAACGCGTCGGCACTGCGTAACACTTCCACGAACATCTGTTATGTATTATACACGATTCTGTACTTAGCGTTCGCGCGATGTTTATTTTTTTACGAATGAATTGTGGAATCGGGAAGTGAATTTCAAATGTTATGTAGACTGTTTTATTTTTGTATTGTTATCGTTTATTGAATAGTTAAATATAGGTTTTAAATATCTATCAGTCGAATTATATTCTATTTAAGGATTATTAATCTTTATTTTCTCTCTTATTCCTAGGTACTTATAAGCCAGTAGGGGTAGACAGAGATTGCTTTTACGAACAGCCCTACGATTTCGATCGGGCCAGCTGGCCGCTACAGTTTCATCAAAATTTGAGAGATACAGCTCCTAGATCGCTTAACCTGAACCTCTTTCGGGAGTAGCTTAAGCGGTTACTGTAACCGTAAAAACATTCTGACACGAGGGCGCCCAAGAGGGCCCAACAGAGATTGCAATCGCGAATTGCCTTTGCCACCAATATGCCACGCCCCCACTCGTGTTATTTTAAAAATTTGTCCAACACCACAGATGTCGCAGTGATGACGTCATCATTATGAAATCACTTACTGTTGTTCTATATAACGCATAGTTATGTTTGTGATTCCATTACTGACTGATAGCTAGCTAAATTTGTTCAGTTTTGCATTAGATAAATATTTATAGCCGTGGCAGCTCAGTGTCCGGGCGGTCGCCTCAAGTTGCATAGCACGCTAGCAACCCGAGTTCGATCCCCGGTGTCGGCACCAATAAATTTGTTGTTGCAATTTTATGTGCTCGGCGGTGAAGGAAAACATCATGAGGAAACCTGCATGTCCTAGAATTTTTTTGTAAAACATGTAAATTCTGCCAATCCGCACTAGGGCCGCGTGGCGGACTACGCCCTTATACTCTCTTTACCGAGAAGGCCTGTGCGCAGCAGTAGGACATATATAAACGCTGTAACGTTAACTTTTAGTAATTATAGAAAAGTAGTAGGGTTTCTGTTGATGTACTAGTTCGTCAGACTCAACAGAACGGCCTCACTCTTCATAAAAAGATCTGCAATAGCAACTCCTTTCACGGACAGTAACCACATCGGGTGACCGGCATACTCGTTTTCCCTTTCTCCTAAAATAAAACAATGGAGTAAAGATACAATCTGCTTAATAGAGTATCAGACCAGGAGACCTTAGAATTATTTTAATTTTATTTAATTATGAAACTATTGGTGTCCCGAAGTGGCATATAAGTTAGTTTAGCTTAGATTGTCCCAATAGATTTTTGTTAATAAAATAGCTACCGACCGAATCGTGGTTCAGCCCTCTCGGGCGCCGTCGGATCGGACTGCTAACGCGTAATAATGGTAACCGTCCAAGCCGAGGTTACCCCTGTGTCGAGTTACCACCTAATAGAGGTTCAGGCTAAGCGACCTAAGAGCTATGCCACCTCTCAATCCGGTGAAGCAGTAAAGGCCAGCTTCCTGTTAGATTGTCAAAAAAAATGTGGTAGTTGGAAGATAAACATTAATTTTCTGTATAGTCAACGTCAAATGTGCCCCACTCTTATCTACTATTGCTTTTTTGTAGATATTTGTTTTTCTGTGCTACTTTACTTAAGTCACAAGCAAAACATTGAATAAACAAACTTGTTTAAAAACTACTCACGCATTTACCGTTAAACGTTGCCTGGTTGGCTTCCATTTGTAACAATGCTTAAGTCGTTTTAATTGCTTGTAGAGAACAGTGATATTTTGATTAGGCTTGCTTTAGTAAACATCGTCGAAGATATACTAAATTGTTGCAAATTAAAAACTTGAACGTGCGCAGGCCTTCTCGGTAAAGAGAACATAAGGGAATAGTCCGCCACGCGACCCCACTGCGTATTGGATGACTTCACATTTCTTAGAAAATTTTCTAACACATTTAAGTTTGTACCGTATTTTTTTAAAGCCACGGTCATTTTTTCGTATTTAAAAAAAATACTTGCGAATTAGATGCGTTGATAAAGGGCTCTCAATAAATTATAGCGGAGGTCTCACCGTAGGGTTACCGGTTTTAGTTGGTAACATAAAGTGCCACGCCTGTCTATACCGCTAGGATTAAAACAGCGTGAGTGTTTATTAAATTAGATATAGTCAACAAGTGAACACAGCCAATTGAAAAGAAAACAACAGATATATACAAATTACAGATAAGCAATGATATTACGAACGCTCCAATGCGCGCCGTGACGCGGTGAAAGCGCGTATTTCGATAATACAGGTAACTTCGAGTGTTCGCATAAAGGGTGATTTTACTCCGCAATGTTCGCGCGACTGGCAGACACAGACATCTTTTTTTAAAGCCACGCTTTTTTAATACGCATGTATTATTTCAACGCTCTCCGTTAAAGGTTTATTTTTTATATAACCCATTTAATATTAAAGCTATGTTGGTTTGTCCGGATACGAAATGTTACCATTAACTAACATCTCAGTATAGATAAATGTGTAAGGCAATTTTATTATCATATGATACTACACATATGTAAACTACATAAGTTTTAGTTATAGTTAAGATTTTCTATTGAAGAAATCATCATCGCCCATGATCTTCAAGTCCGCAAGTGTTGGTTGTAACCACCAAAACCATATTTTGCCTTTTAAACTTGTCCCCTACATAAAACGTCCCTAATTACTTCTTAAATACATGTCGCAAGTATAACATATCACTTTTAGGTACACCAAAATCAAACAAGCAGCAAATTATAGAACTAATTTTAATTTACAATTCGTCGTAGAATGGGCGGCCTTATCGCTGAGCCATCTCTTGAAAGTAACCTTTTAATGAACACGGAATATATAAACTAGACAGAACGATGGCATATAGATACAAATATTATAATTCAACTATAAATATCTATATATATATAAAAGGGAAAGTGTGTGGGTTTGTTCACTAGAGGCTCCGAAACGGCTGGATTGATTTCAATGACACTTTCAGGGAATCTTCAGATTGACCTGGCGAGTAATCCTGTAAAAGTTTAGTGACGATCGGAGCACTCCTCTTTTTGAACTGTTAAACTTAAAAACTTGTTAAAAAGTCGTTTCTTTTATTTCTGACATTATAACTTGAGCCCGATATGTTTTTGTATAAATGATAACAATGATATTGTATTTACTGATATGTACATGGGTGTAGGTAATAATCTTCAACCGCTCGAGAAGAGAATGAGTATGAATATGGAGAGAAATTAATAATTTAATATATTGTGAGAGTTAAATTAAATATTTAATGATGTAAGTTTATTGTTTAATAAAATAAAGCAAAATCTAGCCCGGCGAAGTGGGCTGAATAAATAAGTTATCAATTAAAAAACTGATACATAAAATATACAGCTTTAAGGCAACTACTAAACGAAAACATGGCGTTTTTAAATAATTATTGTATTTATTCTGTTTTCAAAATAATCTAATGTGAATTATTAATTCTTTTTGCGATAGATTTTTAAAAAATAGGATTTAAAAAAACCATAAAATTTATTGGCGCGTCCGAAAATAGTTTTACTTTTATAGTTTTAATAACAAAAATGCCTAGAGAAGTGACATGTATAATGTTTTAGAACAACGTCGCGTATTAATCGCGATAAATGTTCCATAATTGAAAACAAGATACACACGCCCCACTTCGGTCACCGCATCGATTTTAAAAATAGGCTGGTGCGTTTTCGATGTGCGCTTCCACCGCGATAAACTATGCTCATTATTGCATACAACACCAAAACGACCTTATATCATTGGATTAAAATCTATTTCACCTTGTCTTTATTAATATTTACGACGCCGCTAAGAGAAGCGCGCTTGAATGGAAGGACGGAATGGACCGTACGGTTGGTACGCTTCCATGTAATCAATTTTAAATCGAATAGAAACAAATAGAATGTTTTACCTTCCATGTGATGAGATTTTATGTTTGAAAATATAATATTTATTTTATTTGCTTCATTATCCTATCTGTAATCATTTGATTGGTTGTTTTATTGTCTAGTATTAACATTTTTTAAAGTGCAATTCCGTGATTCGGACAAACAAATTTATTACTAATAGCCTAGTGACTTAAGCGTTCGACGTACGATCTTGTTGGTCAGGGTTCAATTACGATAGGCTTGTATAATGACATTTCGATTTTTCGGATTCCTACGTACAACCAAAAATCAGTTCCTTAAAATGTGTACATACATATTATTGACATTAACAATTATGGATTTAACTGAATTAAACGGTTGCAGGGATTTTTTTTTACATTTTTAAACGACTTTAAATAAGGAGGTTTTTCAATTCGAAATATTTCTTGTATGTAAACTGATTTCGAAATTTATTTTTCGTTAGAAATCTAAATTTTATTGGCGCACTATTAATTTTTGGGGTTCACTTTCACCATTGGTGTTTCTTGGGGACCTTTCAGAAACGATCCTATTTATTTCAGACCACGTAGTCCATGTCTGTCTTATAAAAAAACGTACAGCAACTGTTAGCAGATTGAGATATTGGTAGGTTTATGATAATACAAGACTAGTTATATAGTTATGAACTCTACAACGATAACCAATACGAATGTGGAAGGCAGATGTGACATTCTTAATTTAACTGTGATACTTCTGACATAAAATGAGCGTCCATTTGTACACGTCTTACCGTCACTTAATAAAGTTTCTAATTTTTCATATTATTTTTCGTACTTTTTATGAATCATTTTTCTATGAATCAAACCTACGCTAATTTATTTTATAGTCGGTTTTGTTCTTTTAAGAAAATATTCATAGATCAACTTACAGCAATGTGATTTTTTTTAAAAGAAAGCTAGGAATATTTTTTTTTTCAGAAAACATTACTAATACCTATTCTTGTTAATTATTTCAACTAAGCCTTAGCTTGTGTTAGGAGATTGTTCACGTCAAAAGTCGAATTGTGGATTCGAACTTATTAGCTTACGATTCGCAGATTGTATCCTAAACCATTAGACTATTGACGCTTTAAATAATCCTTAAATACGACGCTGATATAAAAAGATTTAAGAATTTAATATTTTAAATAATGACCTTGAATTTTATTAAAACAAAGAGTAGTGATAGATTATTATAACATTTTAGTCTGTGGCCCAAATTTTCTAATTACGTTGTCCGGGTTATTGGAGAGCCGCTTGTAATATAACGGCGAGGCAAAAGCGTCATCCATCATTGCGGACAAACTGTAGGTTGCCACGGAATCCAGTGCCTTGTGCCTACAACGCACAATGCTTTGTTAACTAGCGTACCCAGTCCGCTTAGCCAGGCTAGATTTTGCTTTATTTAAACAATAAACTTACATCATTAAATATTTAATTTAACTCACACAAAATATTAAATTATTAATTTCTTTCCGTATTCATTCTCTTCTCGAGCTCGTTCATTCATTGAGGTACAATATAATTCTTATCATTTACTGGTGGTATTTGCATGGGCAACGGTGATCATTTACGATCAGGTGAACCGTAAGCTAGTTTGCCACTTTTCATATAAAAAAAAAACGTTTGATTTGATTTAAAGTCGCTTTTTGTTTTTACACGTATAGGAATTTATTTGATTTGAAATCGGTTTTTATTTAACCGCGTAAATATACTGGTCAAAAGTTATAAAATAAATATCGGACCGTCCAACATCACTCGAGCTAAGCGATTAGATACCCAAGGAATGCAGTACACAAACAGACATATGGTATTTCATTGTGATAGGCCAGTGTGGCTAGTAGTTCTTACTTAAATAACTAACACGAGTATTTAGTTCATATAGACTAAAATTGTTTTTTTATATATATTATCTGTTTTCTAATAGAACACAGAATTTTAGATTATAAATTTTTTTTTTTGTTATCTCAAATAGCAAATAGTAATTGAATTGAAAGCAAATAGTAATGAATTGTGTTATAATGTGTTTTAACTTCGTTATATTATAACGTAATATTAATCAACACGTAGATTAAAATTATTGTTATGTAATTTAAAATATCACATAGATTACAAATAGGCCTTAACCCGAGCTGACCTTTGCCTACTAGCGTTAAACATATAAAATTACGCGATGATTTCTTTTTTACATATTGACATTTAAAGTTGAACGTGCCAGTCGTAAATATTGTACAAAAACAATTGTTCAAATGATGACAAATAATAATTATTCCAAAGTTTCCAACATCGTATAGAAACTAAGTACATTGACTAGACTGATAAATAAATAATTAACGGGATACACGTAACGTGAATCTTACTACCTTATTAAAAAAATATCTCTCTAATCCTTTTAGATCTAACAGAGTAGATAGAGACAGGTTTCGCTCCTGCTTCACCAAGCTTATTAGGTCACATATGTGACAGGTGGAAAGCCCATCGCCATTAACCGGGCACAAATTTCTAGTGGTAATTTTTTTGTACAATAAGAAAAGAGAGACAGAAAGAAATTTTATTTATCCATATAAAAACACAAACAAAATTCACACAGATAAGAATAACATATCGAATAATTAAAAATGCAAGGCGCTACAGGGTTACTCTTACCACTAACTTTTTTTTTAAAAAACGACAAAACGATCAAAGCCCACTAGGATTCAAACCCGCGACCATTGAGATCTTGAGCCGAACCGCTCAAGTTTTGATAGTGTTTAAGATTACATGGTGGCCGGGCAGATAGCCAGCCAGAATATCTAATGGAAGCAAATCGCAACAAGCCCCCAAGAGCACCTCTGCTTGTATAGTAACGCGTTACCATTCAAATCCGAGGTCCGATTCACGAAGCCGTCAGTAGCTTTTTTTTAAAGTTTAATATAACTTAACTATTTTTGTGCGTTCCCAAGACGTTCGTACATTAAAGATATCGAAACATTGATAAAAGTCAATTATGTGGAGTACACAGGTGCGGTCCACGCGGAACAATCTGCATGCGATATTGATGTAACCGTGGGTTGTTACGTTCGAAAAAACTCACTAGACCGGGGAAAGTGACGCACCACGCCTCGAGATCGTGAAAGGTACTTAGACGCCCGCCGTACGCGGATCCACGGACCCCCTCCCACCGCGAGGAGACTACGTGAAAGAACGTATTTTACGTTAATTCACCGCGGCTCAATTTAACCTGGTCGTTGTTAACTTACGACACAGACGAGCGTTCGGAATTCGAACTACTTTCGCATAATCTGTCGATACAACATGGCGTCCTAGTTTTTGCGCTTTGATTTTTGGTAAGACTTTTTTTTTTTAATTAATCTTGTTGTTTTGTTTTTTCACCTTCAAATATGATTGATTTAAAAAATATAGTAATTTATTTTCAGAAAATCCATATCACTTAAGGCCTAAAATTAACTATCTATTAATTTCCTACCAAACAAACTACCAACAAAGGGATTTACAACTTTTGTATAATACCGAATATTAAAATATTTATTTGAGCTCATCAGTGATTAGTGATGTGAATGCTTGTGATTGTTAAGTGTGTGTGTGTGTATTTATTGTAATTTTTCTGCTGTTGGAACCGTCAAGTGAAGCTGCATTTTTGTTATATTTAGGATACGTTCTACTTAGTTCTGTTCGTAGATCGTTAGTATTTTTAGTCTGTTATACTAGGGAGTTCTGTGCATAGATAGTTTGTCTTTTAGGAGCGGACCAATCTTGATGCGGTAACCAAATCGAAATATGTCGGACTCATTTGGTAATTTAACAAATATTAATTAATTCGTCTCCATTTAAAGACCTTATCCGTTAAAGTGAATTCGCATGTCTAGCTTGTAGAATGTCAGAGGTTGCGAGAGATATGTTACTGACAACTCGGATAACACAAGAAATCTTTTTATATTTTGAATCTGTCGCGCGTTACCAAATGAACAAAAGAGGCTTTATCGCTTATAAACATTGTTCTTTTACCTAACCGAGGGTCCCTTTTTTTTTAGTTTCCTGTCAACACAAGTTAAACAAATAGCCTATTATTTGAATTTTCCACAAAATATAAGGGAGCCAATTCAAGGAATCGATCTTAGATAACATCGACCGACAGTAATGCTTATAAAAGTTGTCTTCATTAATATGTATAGACCCTCCAGATCGCAGCGCAAGTTTAAGCTTTTAAGGGATTCGAATGTTGCAAATATTTCGCGGATTCGATTTCTAGTCCGGACAGACAAGTAAGGTATCAAATCAAAAATATTTCCACAGGTATTTATTGAGCTATTCACATATTAAAAGTAATGAATTATACATGACAGCTGTCAGATGTGGCGGGAGAATGTTGCAAGTCGATTGCCTTAATTATCACAACATTCTTAAAATGTCATAAAATAATATAATGAATGAGTGAATGAATGAGTGAGTATATTTTAATGCACAATGATTAACGGGTATATCACAGTAATAATTAAGTTTTACATATTGATATAGTACGATATAATTGCATGCGCAATGGGCGGTCTTATCTCGAGCGATCATAAGAGCGATCTCTTCCAGACAACCTTTGGAAAGAAATTCGTTTCTAGAAATAGTATTTCACTCAATTTGTACTAATAATCTCACTAATTTCGCACAAACACTGAACTATGCATGTAATGGATTTCCGTTTTTTTATTTCTAAAATACAACATTTTTTTAGACAAATTTGCGCCCCTATCTAAACCCGAACGGAGCGCTTTGTACAGCAATATAGACTGGAGTAGTTTACCCGCGTATGTCTTTCAATCCGATTACAATGTGTCTTTAAGATTGAATAGGCATTTACTAAGCTAGTGCCCTCCACTTAACGTGTGGGATCGTGGTCAAATAACTTAAGTGGGAATGCAGTCCTGGATGGTAAGGCACTATTGTTTTAGGTTTCGGTATGGTATTTTTTAATTTCTCTTCATCTTTTAAAATGCCTCTCTGATTAGCGGAGGTTGGCTATCACTTCACCATATCTCTCTCTGTCTCTTGCGTGTCGAAACACATGAGCGGCACTCGCAATTCTGGTTCACTTGACGTTACGCAGTTATGATTTTTAATTTCTCAGTAATTTAAAATGGTATTGGTTTATACTTTATTTTAACTACATGAGAAGGATGTAATAGTTTTTCTTTGAATTTTAAAAAACACTTATGTTTTAATGACGATTGCATAAATATAAATGAACGTTACATCGCTGTCAGATTTAGTACGATGCCGACTAATTGAAAACTGTTTACCCTTTTAAATGAAACGGTGGATGGCCAGGCGTTCCCGCCGTCGTGCGCATACCCAAATTTCCCTTCACTCCGCCGCCAGTAATTGTGGCGCCGTATTTAGCGGGATACATACATATCTTGCGTACTTCACTTTTTAAACGCCCGTACCTGTAAACAGATTAAAAATACAATAGATACAGGTAGCATCTGCTTGGGAGCATTTTTTTTCATGGAGGAAATGCTTTTATTCATACGTGCCCCCGGGAAGCGGGCAAGTTATGTCGGGCTCGGCCTGCTAGAGGCCCCTACCGACTAAAACCTCCCATGGAGCAGTCCTTCACTGTGATGGGGCGAGATGGGGTCGCGTTAGCATTCACCATCTCGCCCCAGTGACAGACCCGGTTTAAAACCGGCCCTCCTGCGCCTGTGGGGGTAGCCATGCTCGCCAGGCTAGGCTAGGCCCCAGTCGGGTGGGGTCATGCAATATATAAACCGCTTTTATTTTTGTTTAGTTTTGTGTTAATTTAAAAGAAGTTCCTCCACTTAAAGTCGGTTAAAAAGAAACATGTAAGTAATTTACATATTAATGACGTTAGGTGACAATCTCCACTTAAATGCAGTTCATTAAGTGGTGACTGTTGGACAATATTTTAAAGTGGCAATACAGCTTTCTTTTCCGATATATATCTCTCTCACTCTCTCTCTTTCTAGTGGCACAGTCTCTGCAGCTATACTACATGAATGGACCTGGGTTTCGAGTCTGCTGTCAGCGGCGTTTCATAATAAAACCAATCTATTACAGTGATATCAATTATCATTCTATACTAAATACGTTAAATATTAACAAACAGACTTGGCGTATCAGTGGTATGCCATCGGTATACAAAAGTGGCATCAATGAAATAAAATACTACTACATTAACTAAGTGAATGCATTTAATGTAATACCTTTAACTAAGGTTTACAAAGAAAGACTTAATGCCTTAGCGTCATTCTCTACTAGTCAACCCTGGGTAAAAGAGAAAAACATATTGGCAGGTGTAATTATTAAGGAAAATTGTAATATAGTTAAAATTCAACCCTCTCGTGTTCTACACTTAAACAACTCGTATTTAAACATATTTGTTCCACCTCCAGCGAAAAAAAAAACTATACAAGTAATCGTTTCCTCATCAGAAGTTGCACTATTACAATAACAATTTCTGCAACGTGGAGGACTTAACATCAGAAGTGGATATTTTTAGCAACTCATTTATTAGGTTCAAAACTTTAATTGTAAGTAAATTCTCCTGACTGGATTCTGTTTGCTTCTTCTAGTTCGTACGCGGATGTAAATTGTAAATTATAATAAACTCGGTACTGTTGGTCGATAAGAACTTGTAAAAAATATATAATGTAACATAATAGACAATAAGGACTGTTTGTTGCCACAATAAAGAGAAGAAAAAAAAAGAAGTTAAAGTTTCAGCCTTTATATATAATATATATGTCCCACTGCACCCACCCTCGCGGCCCTAGTATGGCAGACTTCACATGCTTTAGAAAATTTTCCTAAGACATGTAGGTTTCCTCGCGATGTTTTCCTTCACCGCCGAGCGTATAGTAAATCAGCATATAATATTTCAACAGCAAATTTTTCGGTGCCCGCCCCGGGGACCGAACTCGAGTTGCTAGCTTACTATGCAACTTTTTTTTTTTTGTTTACGGGGAGGAAATCTTCAAAGATACCCCGCCTTCTGGGGAAGGCGGCTGTTATGTGGGGTTTTACCCACTAAAACCTCCCCGGTGGCCCTTTCCTCGGTGCATGACGAGGGGCTCCGGGATCTCCAGTGGAACGCACCGGAGCCCCTCTGCACTGTGCTCAAGGAGAGCACGTCCCGGGGAGGTTACACCTCCCCCTGTGCCCTCACAGTGCAAGGCTACACAGGCCAGCCGATGTCGCCTTCTTCCCGGGTCCACTTTGGTGGACGACTCAGGCCCCACCCTTGTCGCCCAGTGAACCTGAGGCCCTTTTAGTCGCCTTGTACGACAGGCAGGGGATACCGTAGTCTTATTCTTGAGAGCCCAGAACTACAGGGCTGAGCTTACTATGCAATTTGAGCTAACCGCCCGGACACTGAGCTACCACGCCTTATGTAAATTGTAATAGTCACGTGTAAAACAATAAAAACATGCACAACATTTATTTCTAAAAAGGTTGGCCACCTTATTTTTCATAAATATCACTAATATTCTTGTTACCCCTTTTTTTTAACGGGGAGGAAATCTTCAAAAAGATACCCCGCCTTCTGGGGAAGGCGGCTGTTATGTGGGGTTTTTACCCACTAAAACCTCCCCGGTGGCCCTTTCCTCGGTGCATGACGAGGGGCTCCGGGATCTCCAGTAGAACGCACCGGAGCCCCTCTGCACTGTGCTCAAGGAGAGCACGTCCCGGAAGGGAGAAGGTTACTCCCTCCCCCTGTGCCCTCACAGTGCAAGGTTACACAGGCCAGCCGATGTCGCCTTCTTCGACTTCGCCTTATACGACAGGCAGGGGATACCGTAGTCTTATACTTGAGAGCCCAGAACTACAGGGCTGAATATTCTTGTTACCCAATATAACTAAGCTTAACCTTGTGCTAGGAGATGGTTTACGTCAGTAGCCGAGTGGATTGGCACCTACGATCTTACGATTCGCAGACCGAAGCCTAAAGCATTAGGCTATTAATTGTATCGATTCAGTGAAGTATGTATATACATATTTAATATTTTTAATATATATTAATAGATAAATAGATTTAGTTATTTTACAAAACTAACAGCATTACATAAAAATATTACAACATATATTAGACAAAACAAAGTACTTTAAATAGGATTTCTTTTATAAATACTTATCGTATTATTCATGCTGTATATTAGCTAACATGACAAATTAAATTAAAAAGAGAAAGTATATATAAAAAAACTAAAACACACAAGATAATAATAATAAATTATAGACGTAGACATAGACATTTATTTATTGGCATCACAATACAAAAACACATCACAGACAGAATATAACACACATTAAAAAAGAATGAAAAATAGGCAAAACACAGTTAAAGTTACACGGACAATTCATACAAAACATATGACACCAATATCGGACACCGTCTCAGCACATGCACAAGGATCCGACAACGCTGATTTTCAGCGGTGCCCGGGACTATCTAAAGACGTGCGCGCGCAATACTACTTTTATATGGAATTTATACAGACAATAAGAGTATAATAAATATGACATGAATAAAACAGTTATGAGATTAAAATATATTTTATACAATAAAATAATAGATGAAAAATTCATAAATAAACATATTATTAAGTCAATAATAAACTAAAATAAATAATATGATAATTAAACGTATAAAGTTTATATAATTTAATGAAATATTAAAAAATATTGAAAACAACAAGCCACCGATATCGCGGGGATATTATCTTTTTGTAACTTTACCATCAGGTGTTTTAATTTATTTTTAAATGTGTTTACAGATTTACTGTCTCTTATGGGCGGTGGCAAATTATTCCAACACTTGGTGGCCATATATACATACATATATTTAAACACATATATTAAATAATAATAGTGGCTTTATACACCAAGTATTTTTACGAGTAAAAACAAAAACCGACTACAAATAGAATATAATCAAAACCTAAACAAACTCTCATCAAACTACCATTGAAGTACATTCTTTCTAATAAAAAATTAATCATCACAATCGATTGGTGTCATATTGAGTTATTCGTCCATTTGTCGCTCGCATCCTTAATCCAATTTTAAGACTTATATGGTTTTCTTATGGATACCAGTGTCTGAATTGGACCACACTCGAAGTACCAACATTCAGATAAAAAAAAGATTATCAAAATCGGTTCACCCAGTCGTAAGTTATGAGGTAACAAACATAAAAAAACATACAGTCCGATTCCTCCTTTTTTGAAGTCAGTTGAAAATTAAGATAAGTATAATAGTTATCTTGTCAAGTCACATTACATCTAATTGTAAATAGGCGTCGAATTATTACGTCTGATTTTCAATTGAAATCCCTTCTCTCACGAAATAACGCACCTGCCCCCCTCGTCGTCCCCGCTACGAGCATCTTTGAAGTAACGTACTGGCTTAACTGAAGCCCGAGGCCGGACAAATCCGTCAACCTCGCTCGCGAAACGCCCAACCCGTCGCCCGATCGATCCGGACACAGCTTGCGGACAAAGAAAACAGATTGAAATCCCCTCACGTGTCTGGCGAACGGTCCGCGGATCGTTCTTAAACCAGTTGGGCTTGCGTCACCGGTCTGCAGACTCGTCCGGTGTTGTACCTATATATCCGTTTAATTTACGGTGTTGAAGATAATAGGCGCTGTTAAAATTTGTTATAATGCCGTCCTTTTTGGATGTTTTTCCACTGATCATAAAAGGATGGACAATCCTTTAAGAATGTAATACTTTATCGTGTTAAATAAAATATTGTATTCGCTAGTATGTCCTTTTAACTCGGGAGGGGTAGACAGTGACAGCTTTGTCCACTTTTCTCCAAAGTTATCACGGCGCGTATTACGTGATAGATGGTGATTTTTTTGTATATAAAAAAAACTGATAAAATCACGAAGAAACCGACTGGAAATCAAACCCGCGATCATAAGATCATAAGACGAAACTTTCATTTAATTATTTGTACTAAGATTTCCTTTTCAAGTTATTTAAATAAGTAAAATCATAATTGACGCTTTGCTCTTGTGAGTTGTTGTCCGTTGTCGTAAGTTTAACGTGGTTATGTACCGATATAAATGTAACAGTTAACGGTGCTTTCAATTAGATCCCATTTTAATTTTCTTTGCATTTTTATTAACTATGTGTTTTAGACATTGAAACCAAATCGGTTTGTTTTAATTAGGTCTCATATATAAGTATGGTAAAATCTGTTAAAATTTGGATAAAATTACTGGCTTAAGTAGCCAGGACACAGGTTTTTTTAATAATTTGTAATATAATCATATAAAGATTTTATTATTAAAACGTGTTCTAGGTTCGTGTAAAACGGAATCAAATATTTGTTCTTATTAATTTTTCTTTATGAATGTACTGCGATGAAAAGAATTCATACAAAAAAATATGTGTGTGCTTTAGACTACACGACTGAAGTTAAACTTCTTTAGCTTTGTCTATATGTATGTATATATGTTTATATATTCTTTACGAAAGAAAGCGCACTGCTCTCTTTTACTCCTGCAGTGTCATACAGACAGTAGGCTGACACTGTGTCTTAGATATAAGAAATGTAATTCTTTCTCTTTCTATTTTACTAACTTATATATCTTTCTCAACTTCCCTTCGTCTCGCTCAAACACATTTTTCGTAACATATTTACCAGTTTACTCCCCAAGGCAAGCACCGTGTGTAAAGATTTTTTACTTCATAAATATTTTATTCCTATTCCCTTTGAGGTTCAGGCTAAGCAACCTAAGAGCTATGCCACCTCTCATTCTGGTGAAGCAGTAAAGGCCACCCTCTTGGGCCAACTGTGTAGTCAGTCCGTAAAAAATTAAAAAAAAATCTTATTATCACAGATAGTTATGTAAAGTTAAATTTAATCTCTACCGATAATTTAATGTTAAAATTGTAATCGCCGACGCAACATTGAACGTAACTAATGGAACACACTGGCGTCGTCATAGGCAGTTACGTTCACTTTCGTAAAGCGTGACGTACAACAAAGTGGCATATAATTAGTAGGTATGTTTTTGTTCCAGTGTGTAGTTGGATCGAGTCGGGGTCCATCGACCAGTGCACTGAACCCATGAATGCGCCAGACTTCGCCAGAATCGTCTGGGTCTAGACTCCGCATCACTCTCAGACGTATACAGTATACGCTAGACGTATTACGCAAATTTACCACCTACACAACTCTATGTAAAACTATTTAATCTCAAGAATGTTGAACATGTTTCGTATATAATCTTACGTATACTACGTCGTTATCGTAACGATGTAAATAAGACAGTAATTCGTTTAATTTATAGACATATTGCTTTTGCAATGCGTTCATATTACGATATGGGAAAACGCTAATACAAGTGTACGATAGATCAAGCAAAATGCGACTTTAATTGCATTGCTTTATTGACCGATCGCAATTAGATTAATATGTTTTTGACTCAAAACAGCTCTTGATGGAGTGGTACATGATATTTACTTTAGCTTTAACCTTTAATAGACAGTATAAGACAATTTGCATGTTAATGTGTTTTAATTTGTTATTAAAATTAAGCATTAAGTTATATTCTCTTAGGTATTTATTCAAAAACAAGTTATGAAAACGTCGTGAATAGAACTCCTAAAGTGAACATCGTATAAAAACAGAGTTTTTGTTTAAAAATACTTTCTCAGTGATTCGATAGCATGTGAAAAAGGCAGGTTGTCGAGGCTTCGCACGGCATTCGGTTCTAAATTCCTAACTGACGTATATGAACAATATGGCGCCATTTTGTGTTTAATATGTCTCTCTTCAAGATGGGAACAATCGGGATCCCGAGTCTGATTAACTAATTGTGTCACAATGAACGTTCGGTGACATCACAGATGTATTAATAATATTTTTAGTAATGTGACTGTTTAGTTGTCACACTATGATTGTCCAATGGCATACCATTGGCAACTAATCTTTAATTTAAAACGCACTTGGCGGTGAAGGAAAACATCCCATAAGGAAATTTAGAGGTTCAGGCTAAGCGACCTACGAGCTATGCTCAATCCGGTGAAGCAGTCAAGGCCAGCTTCTCTGGCCAATCTGTGTATTTCATCAAAAAAAGTGACGAAACCTACATGTGTTAAAATAAATTCAAAGACTTTTGAAGTCTGCCGAATCCGCGCTAGGGCCGCCTGGCGTATAGATATCTATATATATTTATCAAGTAAGGCCTGCAAAATCTGCTGATGAAATTTGCAAAAAAAACGTAATCTAATAATTGCTTAATTACCGTTATTTTCAAAGTCCAGTGTTATGAAAAAATTACGGCCTATATATATATATATATATATATATATATACGTTTACGTTTTTATGACGTTTTTTTTGCAAATTTCATCAGCAGATTTTGCAGGCCTTACTTGATATAATTTTGACAATTGTTTCAAATACAGCCGTGAGTAGAAAGAAAGGGTCGGTTAAGAAAGTTTGAATATCTACGAAGATAAAGAGATTTTCATTTCAATTTTAGTACCTAGTGTTGCCTCCATGTGACGATATAATAAAATCGAAATAAAATTGAATGAAAAATACTGTATTATCCAAGTTTACGTAAGATATCCTTTTTCGTTTAAGTTTATGTTTTTTAATGAAATATAAATAAATTATTTTTTTTTATACTATTCTAAGGATATTTAATTGTCTATCATGCACAATTTATTTCAGTTAGCTAGTGAGAATTCAAACTTTCTTAAAACGACCCTTTATTCCGACCCTTTATTTTTGCTCACGAGTGTATTAAACATTTACAAATATTTTAATGAAATATAAATAAATTAATAATTTTTTTATATTATTTTAAGGATTTTTAATTGTCTATCACTGCACAATTTATTTCAGTTAGCTAGTGAGATATTCAAACTTTCTTAACCGACCCTTTATTTTTGCTCACGAGTGTATTAAACATTTACAAATATTTTAATTATGAACGTGTAAAGAACAAAAAAAATCATGAAAGGATAATTTTTAGAGAACTGTCTCGTTCGTAACGGAGGCGTTTTTGTGACTTCAGGTTAATGACCGTTAAATGTCGGTCTGAAACGTCACGAGAACGCCACTTGATGTCTTGTTGCAACAATTCACTTATTGTTTCATTGCAGGTTTTAATATTATAATATATAGCGTTATTTTTTGTCGTATTTATTGGTTCTTGTTTTGTTTAAAAAAAGAATGTTAACTATTTTTTCCAGCCATGTTTAAAAAAGAAGGAGGTTCTCAATTCGTCCCTATATTTTTTATGTTTATTTCCTCATAACTTTCGACCAGGTGAAAGGATTGTGATGATTCTTTTGTTATTTGAAGCTGGTACTGCTATTTGGTTCAATTATGATGAATTGTATCCATGAAAACATATAAATTTAAAATTTACATTAAGTATGAACGCGACAAATGGACGAATAATTCAATATCACGCTAACCGATTTCAGTTATTCATTTTTATTGGATCAGTTCAGAGCCTTGGTAGCTCAGTGTCCGGACGGATGCCTCAAGTTGCATTGTAGCAGCGCGACTTCGATCCCTGGTACCGTCACCAATAAATGTGTTGTGCAATTTTATGTGGTAATAATTTACCAGGTGCTCGGCGGTAAAAGTAATCGTCCAAGGCGAGGTTACCCCTCACCGGGGGGACCCTTGTATCGAGTTACTAGGAATAAAGGTTCAGGCTAAGCGACCTAAGAGCTATACCACCTCTCAATACGGTGAAGCAGTCAAGGCCAGCTTCTCTGGCCAATCTGTGTAGTTCGTCATAAAAAAAAATCGGCGGTAAACATCGTGAGGAAACCTACACTGTCTTAGAATTTTTTTTAAGACATGTGAAGTCTGCCAATCCGCTGTAGGGCCACGTGGACTTTGCCCTTTACTCTCTTTACAGAGAGGACCAGCGCCCAACTGTAAAAAGATTCTGTAACTTTAACTTATTTAACTTTCAATGTGCACCGACCGGAATAACTTAGGAAAGATATAATCTATCCTTACATTTGTATTACCTAAAGACGTTTGTTATTGATATTAAATTCCTGTTAATCCGTTGAATAATTTTCATGCCGTAATATCAAGGCATGAATCAACATGAACATTGTTCATGTTGATTCATAGTTCATTCATAGTAATATAATGAATAATAGAAACATATTGACCGACTAGAGCGACAAGGCAATTGTATTAGTGTCTGTGGTGAGCGTTACTTGATATCTTCGCAATTTTTAGTAACATTTTGTTTATTTATACAAGAAGACTACAAGAAGTACACTTATATCTGTTAATGTAACTATAGACATATTATCTGAAGATTTTTATCGTTTACACTTAGCTTTCATACTCTATTTGTTAAAATATTACTTAATACATAATACTATATACCAATTATAACTTTTTTTTCGCAAAGACTACTAACATTCTTGTTAACTATTCCAATTAAGATTTTTTTTTATTCTAAATAGGCTCACGTTTGGCTTCTATCTTGCTTGATGGAAGGCTAAGATGAAGCCTAGAATGGAGCACGTGAGCCTATAAGGTGTCTGTTCACATTGGACTTAAAGGTGTCCAGATTGTACCCGTGAGGAAAGACTGAACGCGGCAGAGAGTTCCATCCTTAGCCGTCCGCATAAGGAAGGTGGAGGCAAACCGCTTCGTGCGTATTGATGGAATGTCTACGACGTTAGGGTGGTACTGCTCGCCGCGCCTAGTCGTTCGGTGATGGAAATGATTAAACTTGTGCTAGGAGATGGTTCACGCTAATAGACGAATGGTGGATTCGAACCTACGACCTTACGTATAGCAGACGTTCCCTAAACCAACAGGCTATTGACATAGTTTTTCTTTCTTAAACTGTTTTTTTTTTATTTTTTTGTCTTTTTTGTCGTGTTTCATATTTTGTTTGTAATGTGTTCGAGTGATGCCAATAAAGAATATGCTATGTCTATAATATTATATAGACGTGGTGCCCAACAGTAATACTGCCTTCTAGAAAAAGAGCTTTTAACAAATTGACCAGTTAACTTTGTATTTGTTTTGTATTCTTGTTAGTCTCTGGTGAAAATGGCGTTGATTGTTTATGGAATTCGGTAATACAGTTGAATATGCATGTTTTGCTTATACTTAGCACCTGTGACAGTTCATAAAGTTTGGATGAGGGAGGAGAGATTCGGATATCAATCTTTATTAGTTTGTAGATATTTTAGTGACATGTACAATCTTTTTCTTTGGCTCTTAGACTGTTGAAGGAGTCGATGACATTGCTGGCAAATGGCGCGAAAAGTGACATTGAAAATTATAAATACCTCTGTCATTATTACGTGTAGTTCGTCATGAACAATGATTCTATTTGTGTAGTATTAACAAATGTTTTATTCGTAATAAACGTAGAAACAGAAACCTTTGGCATGTTGTTTCTTCAGTAAGTCGCTAATCTGGTCAATACTCCTTGCTACTTTTAATGCGTCAATAGCCTAATGTGGAGTTTTTTTTAATGACGTACTACACAGATTGGCCAGAGAGGCTAGCCTTGACTGCTTCACCCGATTGAGAGGTGGCATAGCTCTTAGGTCGCTTAGCCTGAACCTCTATTGCTAGTAACTCGACACAAGGGTCCCCCCGGTGAGGGGTAACCTCGGCTTGGACGGTTACTATGTTACGCGTAAGCATGCCGATCCGAGGGCGCCCGAGAGGGCCGAACCACGACTCGGTCGATTGCTATTTCACGGATAATCTAAGAGACATTCAAAAGCTAAACTAACTTTGGGAAGCGTTGGCGCTGGGAGAGGAAGTGGCCGAAGAAACTCCAGCAACGCCCCTTTCATCTAAGGGATGGGGCCTGCCCATAAAATAGCGGGAGGATTTTAAAAGAAGTATACGAGTAAGTGTCTTTGTACTCAAACAGTTCGTCGGCCGCGAACCTTCTATTACAAATTTCTAACATTCCCCGAATGTCACACGAATTTTTATGGCAATTCTTTTACACGTACAGCTATAAAACTATTCCATAGTTTGCCGATTGAGATTAGGGAGGCTTGGTCAACTAATGTTTTTATGTCGCGTGTATTTGAGTACTTTCTACTCAAACAATGAAAAATTACAAACTGGTATATATATTGTCGTTTATCTGTTCCATGTATATGTATATTATTGTATTGAAGTATTTATATTGAAGTATCTATGTATGTATATGTGAATGTATATTTAGTTATTAATATCAAATTTTTAAAACGCTATTTTTAGCGGCACTACACTTAGCCTGCTCTTAACTACTAAAGGTTAGCTGGAAGAAAATGCTAAATAGCATTAAGTTCGCCTTTGTACATATACTTTACATACTAATAAAGGATTTATCTATCTATCTATCTAAGTGCGGAGGAACCTGATGTATATAACCTACTTTAAGAATTGAAACATAGAGTGGTAGGGTTAGAAACAAGCTAATGTTATAGAGATGACTGTGATGACGCCACAGGAAGACTGATGACAAGGGCAATGGCCGCATCAAGGGAGAGGATAGTGGAGAAGCAGGGACACAGCGGTCGCGGAGAAGCTAATAGCAATGCAGCGGGGGCGACGCGTGAACCGTAACGATCTCTGGCCACCTTCAAATTCAGGCATTATATATATTAAACAAAAAAGGAAAATAGTAACTGTAGAAGTGGCACTCTTTTAAATGCAGAGTGAACAATTTAAGTGTATTGGAAAAGAGCACGGACACAGGACTGTGGTTGCGATCTAACTAATAAAAAAAAACAAGCTAACGGAATAGAATGAATATTTTGAACGCAATATGAGAATGATCACATCAGGTTTTTGTTTTTTTCCATCAGCTGGTCAATAACCTTTTTTCCGCAACTAAAATGATGTCCGAATCATACGATGACTATTACAAGCATTGCCTTTTTCGGCCCAATTTATTACCTGTAAAAAAAAAAGACTATTGTTTTATTACATGCCTTGAATACAGATTAAAGAATGAGTCGCATAAGTAGACATTATAATACGGCCAGTTTTAATTCACTGTGTCGAAAATATATTTCTTTAATTATCGTTTTTGCAACTGGCAATTGAATGGAGCATCTGGTAACTCTGTTGGTGAATAATTATTTTATTTTGTTTTCAAATATTTGTTTATTTGATGTACGCGCATATTTATCTTATACGATTTAGAATAGACGTACAGATGTCTGAACAGGATAGGGCGCGAACCGACCGCGCAATGCCACCGCTGTGGCTGTGACCGGGATTCCGCGCAGCACACGCTAGCCGTGTGCCCCGCATGGGAGGCGGAGCGACGGATCCTGGTCCAGCAGATCGGGCAAGACCTCTCCCCGCCAGCGACAGTAGCGACTGCACTGGCGGGGAAATCCAAATGGAAGGCGCTAGTCTCCTTCTGTGAGTCAGTAATGACGCAGAAGGAGACCGCCGAACGGGATCGGGAGAGGGCCGTCCCGTTCGGAGATGGCGCAGGCGGGCTGGGGCAGACCGGCCCGCAACCCTGTAGTTCTGGGCTCTCAAGAATAAGACTACGGTACCCCTGCCTGTCGTAGAAGGCGACTAAAAGGGGCCTCGGGTTCATTGGGCGACAAGGGTGGGGCCTTTGTCGTCCGCCAAGGTGGACCCGGGAAGAAGGCGACATCGGCTGGCCCGTGTCGCCTTGCACTGCCTGTGCCAGGGGGGGAGGGAGTAACCTCCCCCAGGAAGTGCTCTCTATGAGCACAGTGCAGAGGGGCTCCGGTGCGTTCCACTGGAGATCCCGGAGCCCCTCACCATGCACCGAGGAAGGGCCACCGGGGAGGTTTTAGTGGGTAAAAACCCCACATAACCGCCGCCTTCCCCCCAGAAGGCGGGGTATCTTTCTGAAGATTTCCTCCTCGTTAACAAAAAAAAAAAAAAGACGTACAGATGTGGTGAGAAATTATTTTCCTTCGGGAAAACTCGGATCTTTATCGGAATACGATGACACCCGAACTGTCAATGAATGATCGTATTAAATGAGTGACATTTTCATATCAATTAATATGGAACTTTATTATTTAGTGTCAAATGTCAAAATGAATAATGTCATTGTATATTATATAGTACATACCTGTAATTATAACAATTATTACTTAAAACGAAATATTACCATTACTAGTGTATTATACAAAATGAGTTCCCGATATTTTTAAGTATCAATTGTTAAGTTTGTGACCATGTTAGTTTAAAATCATTAATATGTTACAACCACCTTTTGTAACTTTGAAAATATTCAGTTTTATTGTAATTCGTAAACAAAATATTATCTCCACTTTAAAACATATTAAAAGTACAACAAAATAAAGCTTATTGGGAAATATTTATAATAATAAAACTCAATACCTGCCTAAATTTTATGTTATTGCCTTCCCTCTCGTACCTAAGTAAATAACCTGCATGTATTTATATTTAAATTTATTTTAATATTACAAATAAAATTTTACAGTGAAGGGAATATACGTATAACTTAACGCTATATAAACCGCAATGGTTTGTCACTAGCGCCAAAGCGTCCGTCTTGCGTTCCTAAATAACTTTTTAATATAAGCTTAATGTTTTTGTGAGTTATACAATTCCTAATATCTGAGGGTAGTTCATTAATTAATCTAGGCACGATGTATCTTGCCGTGCGCTCGCCGTACACATTTTTTGCGCCTATCGTATTATATGTGAAAATATACATGATTAAAATTATAGAGAATTTTTGTATTGCGTACACCACTCTATATATATGTTGGTCTGCTGATGCGACTTACCTCTACGGCTCTAACATGGGTACTCAAGCTATTTGAGAGAGCACGATAAATACGAAATTTTATAAAAATTACGAAGGTAAATCTTTTCTCTATATATCTATATAATAATAATAAGGACTCTTGTAGAAGATGCCACAGCGCTTTCGAGACGATACAACACATAACCGGTGCTTGTAGGTCAATAGCCCAGACAGATTATAAGCACCGCCATGATCGAGTTTCTGCCATCATTCACCAATACCTAGCATATCAAAAGAAATTAATTACAGATAAAGTCCCATACTACAAATACAAACCTGACCCCGTCCTTGAAAACTCAAACAACAGCCCCGATATAACTTTATTAGATAAACAGAACAAAACAGTATCCCTAATCGACATTGCAGTATGTAATACACATAATTTATTGACGACCCACTCCGAGAAAATGGCAAAATATACAGAACTTTCCACAGAAATCAAAACGCAACGCAAGTCAGCATGTCCGAACAATCCCAATAGTGCTGTCTACTACAGGTGTCATACAAAAACCCTCCATACAAACTTTTTTAATTACTTGACATTAATCCATTCACATACTTGCAGTAACAGAAAGCCGTGATCGTCAATACATGCCGTCTCACACGTAAATTCCTTAATTCTGACCCTATGTAATTTTATATAATTCTATTACAAGTACTTGGCTTCGGCCTGTAACTACATTTTCACCCTCGAAAAAGAGGAGATACAACAAGATACAAACATCATCATAATAATAAATTTATTTATTCATCTTTCACAAATTTAAATTTATTTAAATTTCTTAAATTGTGAAAGACTGGTGTCTGAACTATTCAATCATAACTATGCATTCTCAAAATGTTATTATAACTATGTTAAAATATATAACAACAAAGAGAGAATCCTCCTCTTTCATTTACGTGTCTTGAACAGAGGAGCAACAATATTGAGTAATGTAAGAATATCGATTTTTATTTCTTCATAACTGCAACAATTCTACACGCACATTTACGTAGTCAAGCGCCACAGATAAAGCACGTAGGACAGATAATACACAAGTCAATTTACATTCAATATAAATGTTTAATATTGTTATGGAAGTTCGTAATCATTGCCTTCAAAAGTGCTGGACTGATGCCTTGTGCTGGACTAAATTACGAGCTCATAATATAAGTACATTATAGCATATCGAAGACGCGAACCCAAACGGCATTCCCTTGCATAAAAGCACTAAACGTTTAAAAATTAAAAATAGTCGGTTAAAAACATAGACCTACTGTTTTCTCGTCGAGAGATGACCGAGCTCTATTTGAAGCTATTTTATATGGTTCTATACGCGGCTCCGCACTCGATTGTTGGAGTCGGAATGTGTCATAGAAGCCACGCCTTGCAATACACAACGTTGTATTGGAGCCCAATTTACTGTACGTAAATAAGAATTGTGTGGTGTACTGTAATCATTTAGGTAATTTAGCCGAGATTGTAATCAAGTACTATTTTGTGACGACCTACAGGTTAGCCAGAGACGCTAACTTATATTTCAACGGATTGAGAGATGGCATAGCTCTAAAGTCACTTAGTCTGAACCTCTATCGCTAGCTAGTAACTCGAAACAAGGGATTTCCCGGTGAGGGGTAAACTCGGCTTGGCCAGTTACTATATTACGCGTAAGCATTCCCATCAGAGCCCTGGTAGCTCAGTGTCCGAGCGGTCGCCTCAAGTTGCACACACCACACGTCTTAGAAAATTTTTCTTAGAATTGTGAAGTCTGCCAATCCGCACTAGAACCGCGTGGCGGACTTTGCCCTCTTTACCGAGAAGGCTTGTGCCCAACAGTGGGACTTATATGAAGGCTGTAACTAATTAATTCCCATCCGAGGGCGCCCGGTCGGTTGCTATTTAACATTCTTGTTAATCATTCCAACTACGCTTATGCTTGTGTTAGGAGATGGTTCACGTCGATAGTCGAATAGTGGATTTGAACCTACGACCTTACGATGCGCAGACCGTACCCGACGATTCGATTTATTATTTAGGTAAATGTCATATTTTGGGATCAGTCCGTCACACCGCGCCTGGTGCTATCCTTGCTTTTGTCTATACTTTCGCAATGTTTTTAGAATATTGTTCAGGAGGTTAAGTAGGGTCGGATCGTAAGCTTATCGTCTCATACACAAGTACCCCAACAATATTATAATCTCCCTTTCTGTAAATGGGTGAAATAACATCTCTGGAACGAGAAACAATATTTTTAATGAAAGTAATTATTATGAGTATATCATTTATTTGTTCAATATGCGCAAATAATAACGTTTCGAACGCTCGTGTCGATGACATGGTCACATAATATGAGCAAATATGATTCCCGCCATTGTTCGAGCTATAAGTTGTCTTTTAAACATGAACTTTCTTAAAGAACAATTCTGCTAGATGTTTCGGTTTTCACCACATTCCTCCGTACAGAAAGCACCCAAATAATAGACATACAATAAATATAAATACATAGAATATTATATACAAGTGGTCGCCCTAAATTCGACTTTAACTCAGGGAAGCATCGGCCTTTGTCGCCTGCCAAAGTGGATACGGGAGGAAGGCGACATCGTCTGGCCTTGCACTCCAAGGGCACAGGAGGGGAGGGATTATCCCCCCGAGACGTGGTCTGCGAAGAGCACAGAGCAGTGGGACTCCAGTGCGTTCCTCTGGAGATCCCGGAGCCCATCACCATGCACCGAGGAAAGGCTACCGGGGGTTTTAGTAGGTAAAAATCCCACATAACTTCCTTCCAGTATCTTCTTGAAGATTTCCCCCCCGTTAACAAAAAAAAAAGGATTGGGTTATTGTAATAACCACATAATACGAAGTTAGTAACTTATTCGCCGAATCTGTCAGTCATTATTTGTCATAGTTATTTAACCGTTGCCAAGCAACCGTATAATAGTTGCGTGTATGTGTATCAAACGCATTATAGTGTTGTGTAATGTTTTTTATTAATTTAATGCATTTTTTAAATTTTGCATTCTGCCCACCTCTAAAAACTATTAATGTGCAAAATTTCATACTCCTCAGTCCGCGCAATTTTCGTAAGAAGGGGTACAAAGTTTTTGCTTTATTAATATAGTGATAAGCATAAATTACTTACTCTCTTGTCCCAAAAAAGAATGTACACTAACAGAACGACTAATACATTTTTAATAGCACGGGACACAATCGTACATATGAATCAGTGCGTCATCATAATCATCATTTCAGCCGTAGGACATCCACGGCTGGACTTAGGTCTTCAACAACGATATCCCAAAGGACCGGTTGTAAGCGGCTTGCGTCCAGCTTCATCCTATCAGCATGTAGATCTCGCATAATACCGCCGTGAATAGTGGAAGGTACTAATAATTCCGCGTTTGGCTCGGTGAATAATGGTATCGGTGACTCGTTCTTCGTAGGCTAGTATTGCACCTGCAATTTATTTAGTAGGTGTTTAAAGGCGGCAGGCTCAGATAAAATTATTCTGTCTTTTATATGTTATTCATTGTTATAGGCGTACAGCCACTTTTCATGGATTGCTACCAATAAATTAAATAAGATAACTTATGTAAATTAAGAATTAATTGATGCTCAGTGATTATGCAGTGGGCTTACAAATCTAGCTAGCAAATCAATATTTGGATTGTGCCTAATTTTATCGGAAACACTGAAACGGTTCTAGTCTCACAAGTAAGAAAGTTTTTACAAGTGAGAAAGCATAAAGTGGATTTGTTGACTTATTTCTCACCACCCCATAGTACCGGTCACGTCGATTGTGAAAGCTTATTTAAAAGAATAAACGGCCTCCACCTATAATTGTGACAGCATTAACCGTGCAGCTATCCCACTGTACTCATAAATTCGGATAATGAAAACGTTCAATAAATAAATACAATGTACAAAGAAAGTATCACTTTTCTACTAGCTTATTAACAAGTTTATTTGATTCCGAGTAAAGAGTTGTCAGCGCAGTGTTACCATTATGAAATAATTCCGCTATAGAACTTAAAAGTTCACGAAACTGTTCGTCGTATTTTTAATAGCACGGGACACAATCGTACATATGAATCAGTGCGTCATCATAATCATCATTTCAGCCGTAGGACATCCACGGCTGGACTTAGGTCTTCAACAACGATATCCCAAAGGACCGGTTGTAAGCGGCTTGCGTCCAGCTTCATCCTATCAGCATGTAGATCTCGCATAATACCGCCGTGAATAGTGGGAGGTACTAATAATTCCGCGTTTGGCCCGGTGAATAATGGTATCGGTGACTCTTTCTTCGTAGGCTAGTATTGCACCTGCAATTTATTTAGTAGGTGTTTAAAGGCGGCAGGCTCAGATAAAATTATTCTGTCTTTTGTATGTTATTCATTGTTATAGGCGTACAGCCACTTTTCATAGATTGCTACCAATAAATTAAATAAGATAACTTATGTAAATTAAGAATTAATTGATGCCCAGTGATTATGCAGTGGGCTTACAAATCTAGCTAGCAAATCAATATTTGGATTGTGCCTAATTTTATCGGAAACACTGAAACGGTTCTAGTCTCACAAGTAAGAAAGTTTTTACAAGTGAGAAAGCATAAAGTGGATTTGTTGACTTATTTCTCACCACCCCATAGTACCGGTCACGTCGATTGTGAGAGCTTATTTAAAAGAATAAACGGCCTCCACCTATAATTGCGACAGCATTAACCGTGCAGCTATCCCACTGTACTCATAAATTCGGATAATGAAAACGTTCAATAAATAAATACAATGTACAAAGAAAGTATCACTTTTCTACTAGCTTATTAACAAGTTTATTTGATTCCGAGTAAAGAGTTGTCAGCGCAGTGTTACCATTATGAAATAATTCCGCTATAGAACTTAAAAGTTCACGAAACTGTTCGTCGTATTTTCAATAGCGCGGGCCGCACAGCGTCAGTCAACCTCGGCCGGCCGCCGCGCGCTTCGGGCCGCGTATCCGTGCCACGCGCTCGGCCGTCTCCGGGACACTTCGGCCGCGCTCGGCGCCATGTTACGCTAGATTCTTTGTTCCCGCTTCGGGCGAACGTAATCACTACTGTATTTTTTCAACATAAAAGAAATGTAAACACACTATTTTGTAACTTACACAAGGAGTGTAAGTTACATCCTTTGCATTAATGGATTGTTTAATTTGAGCCGTTATTAAAATCTGATTCGAGTTATTTACTCACGTCTGTCTTGACCTTATTTTTTGACGTCAGCTTTGCGGTTGCATTAAAAGGAAAAGATGTCAAAAGATGTTGGTATATTTGTAGGTTATTCGTGACTTAACTCGCTGTCTAAAAATGGTACAATATAGCATGTTTGAAGTGAAAGTGCTTATTGAATAAGTGCATAGAAAACTTTCTAACGCAATTAAATAACATGCGTTACGCTTTATATAATTACAGAAATATTTGCAATAGTAAATTCAATTATGATATTGGTAGAAGTTGGAAAAAAATAACGAGTTTATTCGTTACAAATTTGCGAAAGTTAATAGCATTCATTATAAAGTAAATTAAAGCGTTAATGTCGAAAAATTTCGATCACCAAAGGTCGGACTATTTTGCTATATTGCTTCACATTTCATAACAGATTTAACTTTCAACCGATTTCCGGGACGAGTAAGGAGGTTTATCATATTTCCATACAATAAATAAAGCCAAAGAGACGTTCACTAATTGCCAGTATTACTGATACTGTCAGATTAATTAAATAGATCCAAAATGGCGGACACGTATTACATACTAGATGAAGTTAAAGTCGTAAAATTCCAAGTTGAGATTACACTTTCTATCAATCTTGCCGAGTTTATTTTGGAGCACACCAAACGATCATTCCGACGCGGTACGCTGTTTCTACAGCGCAATGTTGAAAAACACAACAAGATCAACCGTGTATTGTTTGTCTTGTGGAAATTTCCAAACATAACAAATCGCGCAGTTTGCACCAGTCTAAGAGCATGTTTCGCCTTTTTGTTATCGCTTATGAACTATCTAATGTTACTTCCTTTTATTGTCTAATAATAAGATTCTTTTCAATTCTAAGATTAACTATTTTTAACCGATTTCAAAAAGGTTTTCATCTGTATTCGTCTGTATTTTTTTTATGTTTGTTACGTCATAACTTTCGACTGGGTGGACGGATTTTAATGATTCTTTTGTTTATTTAAAAACTGAGTTGGTGCTTCCCATTTCAATTTGGTTTTCTCATGGATGCAATTTTTAGAAAAAACTTTTTCGAAAAACCATATAAGTGTTATATTTGCATTAATTATGTCCGCGAGAAATGGACTAATAACTCGATATCACGATCACCAATTTTGATGATTCATTTTTTATTCGAGTACTTTAAGAGTAGTTTGATGAGAGTTTGGTTAGGTTCTGATTTATTATATTTCCTAATATTCCTATTCGATTTAAAATTGTTTTTGGTTTACTCCTAAATATACTTGGATATACTTACTGTTCGATTGTATTTTATGTTATGTTTTAAATCAATCATTAGTTTTGTTGTCCTTTCTAATAAATCAACAGTTCTTGAAATAATTGACCTTCACATCATTGTCTATGGTGTTATTATTGTTTATATTTATATTATAAAAGAGGATGTCGTTCATTCGCTTTTGCTTACTTAACATTTAGTTAAATGCCTTGCTTGTTCCCAATATAAAAATAGAAAAAAGTTCTCTCTGTTGGTATGAAGTATAATAGAGAATTAATGATTTTTTATTTGTAAGGGGTAAGTAGAATTAGTAATCAATAAATACTTCTCATCAAGCTTGGTCACATATGTGACAGGCGATGAGCCCTAATATCATAGGCCGGTTACAAATTAGCAGTTTTGTATTTCAATTAAATTTTCTATGATATTATAAAATCGATTCACAATGATTTAAGAATAATTATACAACAGATATAACGCCGTCACGTATTCATAAGCAAGCTTATAAAGTCTCATGTGACACGTTGTGAGCCTGTCTGCAAACAACAGGCACAAATTTTAGCAAATGTTCTGTTCATACGAAACGATAAACGGAACATCGTATCATTGTATATAATATTATGTTATTGGTACAAGCCGAATTCACACTATAAAATCCAGATAAAGTCATACGCCTAGCCATTAGGAGTCTTTAGTTATTTTTTTAACGACCTGGAATTCATTTTCCTACATACTATTTCTATTTTATTCCTTCTTCCTTTAATTCCTATCCATAAAATACATGAAATAGATTTAGCTAAAAAATAGAAAACTTACAAGTTATTTTGAGTACTAGGCAAAAAAAAGTAATACGAAATATATTGTGCGAAATAAATAGAGGTTCAGGATATGCGACCTAAGAGCCATGCCATCTTTCAATCCGTTGAAGCAGTCATGGCCAGCTTCTCTGGCCAATCTGTGTAGTTCGTTATTAAAAAAAAAGTTAGATTCCTTGATATCGGCTTATCTTAAAAACTCTACCAATGTCAAACAAGAATAATCGGTCAGCGGCGCCTGTTTATGGAAGATTTTTCACGTGGAGCCATTTTGTTGACATAAAATGTGTTATCTACAGTGATTCTAATCATTTGCGTCACAAAATTAGCACAGGTTAGTAAGCAAAGACAAAGAAGTTTTTCGAACGCATTCAAACGCTGTGAACGGAGAGTAAATTTATAAAGAGTTTTAAGTATTATAATATATGTTCACTTTTGTAATTAAAATACAAACTCTCATTATCATTTTAATTAATTATGGTTCAATAAAAACTAAATAAAATGCTTTATATTTTGTGCATTTCAATTTTAATCTGCGGTCAATCAATTCTTGCTTATAAATTACGGGCATTCGCTCACTTAAGCCTCGTGAAAATTATCAAAGGAAGGCGTGTTACACGAGACCGAATTAGAGTGACCCGTGACATTCGCTCCTTTAAAAAAATACCGGCTGTATCGGTCAAGCATATTACTATAGCGGTAATGTGGATATTCGAAATGTCAGGTTAACATTTCGCACGTGCTCGCCCTCCCGTTTATTTAAATATAATGGAGTCTTGAGTCTTGAGCCATCATCTCTATTAAAAGCATCGATTTAACGAGCGCAATGAGACGGTACACTCGTGTACTGAATATGGGTCGGCTGTGTGTAAACTTGTTGCGAGTATCCGAACGCGTTCCGAAGCAGGTAACAAAATAACAATGGCAATTCAATGCTTAGTGTAAAAATTTTGTGCTATAAAATCGGTTAGTTAATCGTTGGACGACCTTGCGATAGTGGCGTGACAACCAGCTACAAAGAACGATTGTTACAGAAAAGACACATTTTAATTTCAAATATTATTTAGTTTAACTAGACAATTTAAACATAAAGGCCATTATACTCATATTTCGCGTGGGAGGAAAAACGAAGATTCGAGGAAATGTTAGGAAATAATCATGAACTGAGCACTAATAAGTCTATTCTAGAAGAGCTGAGAGCCAGCTAGACCGCGTTGAAAGCTAAATGTGATATATTGCGGCGAGAGGAGCAGAAGTAGAGGCAAGGCTCCCACTAGACGGACGGATTCTATTAGATTAGTCAGGTGAGTAAACTCCAGGTGGCTATCAACCTTCTGGGGAAAACGGGGCTATGTGGGGTTCTCACTCGCTATCTCTAGTTCTCCGGGATCTCCAGTGGAACGCACCGGAGCCCCTCTGCACTGTGCTCTCGAAGCACGTACCGGGGAGGGAGACTTATCCTCCCCTGTGCCATCCCAGTGCAGGACGACACGAGCCAGTCGATGTCGCCTTCTTCCCGGTTTCACTTCAGCGGACGACAAAGTCGAGTATGTTCGCCACACTACACTTGTGGCGAACATACTCGTACATGATAAAAATTTAAGACTTGTATATATTTTTCTCATGGAGGTCACTTTGGAATTGGACGAAATTTAAATGGGACTACACGGAAACCAGCTTTGACGAACTACACAGATTGGCCACAGAAGCTAGCTTTGACTGCTTCACCGGATTGAGAGGTGGCATAGCTCTTAGGTCGCTTAGCTTGAACCTCTATCGCTAGTAACACGATACGAGTCCCCCGGTGAGGGGTCGGGTTGGCTTGGACGGTTATTATGTTACGCGTAAGCATTCCGATCCGAGGGCGCCCGAGAGGGTTGAACCACGACTCGGTTTCACCCAGTCGAAAGCTATGTACAGTTGAGGTAACAAAAAAAAAAACATACAGACGACCTCCCTCTTTTTTAAATCGGTTGAAAAGTTGATAATATGAAGTTAAGCTTACTTTAGGTTGCCAATTATTAAAATGATTACTAGTATTGCCTCGATACGATACCATAGATTGCTGTCTTTGTTTCGAATATAGGCACAAATAGTGAAAGACGCTGACAGGTTTAATAACTTGTAGTAGTTATAGCCACATAATAAATATTTTATCGACTTAAAACGCTTAACTGTTATACAATAGAACGAAACAAAGCATTCGTACATAAACTTATATTTTTTATTAATTTATTCTTACTGCCTTTTACGGCGTGTGTTTTTTTTTTGTTAACGAGGAGGAAATCTTCAGAAAGATACCCCGCCTTCTGGGGGGAAGGCGGCGGTTATGTGGGGTTTTTACCCACTAAAACCTCCCCGGTGGCCCTTCCTCGGTGCATGGTGAGGGGCTCCGGGATCTCTAGTGGAACGCACCGGAGCCCCTCTGCACTGCGCTCATAGAGAGCACTTCCCGGGGGAGGTTACTCCCTCCCCCCCTGTCCCCTCGCAGTGCAAGGTGACACGGGCCAGCCGATGTCGCCTTCTTCCCGGGGAACGGGGAACTCCACGGCGTGTGTATCGAAACGTGGCTTTTATTAAAACTCTGCATTGAAAAATGCTCTGTGTCTTTAATCCTAATTGAAGCCAAAATTATCGTTATCGATGCAACAAAGAATTATTTCATTGACATAAATTATTGTGTGCTAACATTATTTTACAAGGTCGTGAATTTCGCACATTCTGTTTCTTCCTATTTCATCACACACATACACATTTAATTCCCTCCATTTAAAATTGTGTCATATTGGACATATTTCACGATACTCGGACAAATGGACCACTGAAGCCACACGATGGATTGGACCAAAGGGTAAAAGAAATGTTGGTCGACAAATGAAACAGTGGGCTGATGGTATCAGACACGTTGCAAGACATGACTGGATAATGTCAGGAAAGGACAGGCAGTCACGGAAAAAGATGGAGGAGGCCTTTACCCGATCGGGGTCCAAATCGGATAAATAATAATACTAACACTAATTATAAGTTATTTCTTTTAAGTCTTTTCTTTAACCTTAATATTACTAAAAAACATCGCAAAACGGAAATGCCGATTTGGAATAAATGGCGTTTTTATTTTATTTAAAATTGTTCATTTTTAATTTAAATCAAGACAACCAGCATGACAATTATAACATGCTATTTATCTAAAACAAACAATGATTGCTTAGAGACCCGTAATTAGATATCTTGTTGGTGTAAAGATAACGAATTCGACATTTTTTTTAAATATGACAATTTATGTAGTCTATGTACCGTTGTCGAAAACGTATTGCAAAAACAACAGTCGTGTTCGAGTGTCGCGGCACGCGCCGCCCGCGGAAGTACGGGGAACGGTGCTCCGGCCTTGGCGCTTCGCCGCGAAGGTGAAAGTCTTGCCTGATACGACTGTTCGATCTCGAAACGACATCCTCCTCCGTTCGGGTTACTTGGCGCGCTCGTTTGTTATACACCTTCTGAAATGCATTCGAATTTTAAAATGTCAAATTACTTTTCTGTTATAATTTGTAGGTTTCGTGAAATAAAATAGTCCAACAACTAATACACTCGCTTTATTGAGACAGCGTAACATTGTACAAAGAATTATTATAACGAATACCGTCACAACTGCGCGTCCTCACAATCTTTACACAAAATTAATTAGAAGTCAGATTACAAACAAATAAAGTTAAACTATTGTTTACAATGCCAAGTTCATGTGACGATCAACTAAATTATCAATTAATTATGAATTAAAGATACAATAAGGTTCAGCTAAATCACTAAGATATCATTGGAAGTAGTTATTATGCATAACAATCGCTGGGTGACACGCACATGACGTGTTGCCAGCTAACATTTCATAGACAATTTGGTGAAATAAATAAAATACAAAAAAAGTACGCTTCACACTGGGTTCTTGTGCGCTGTACTTAACAGATCACTCTAATTAGTTAATTACCACATTTTTCATACTAAATGGTTAACTACGGAAAGTTATTCAGTAATGTTAGTTAATAGTATTTTGAGTTATTTTATTTGGCTAAAGAATATGTAAGGCGTATTAATAACTTTCTAACAAAACAAATAAAATAGCTCAATTTACTTATAAACTTATGCATAATGTTAGTTTTATTTCATATACTTAAGGTTTTATTAAATAGTCATTAAATCCATATATAAAAGAGAAAGTGTGTGGGTATGTTCCATATTGGCTCCAACACGGCTGGACCGATTTCAATGAAACTTTCAGGGAATCTTCAGATTCACCTGGCGAGTAATCCTGACCTGATTTGGTGACGATAGGAGCACTCCTCTTTTTGAACTGTCAAATACAGATTTTATTTACTATGATACTACTACTAAGGGTATGATTTTGTATTTACTGATATGTATTTATTGATCTTCACCCGCTGTAGAAGAAAATAAATATGAAAGAAAATAAGAATAATTTAATATATTGTGAGAGTTAAATTAAATATTTAATGATGCAAGTTAAATAGTTTTAAATAAAATAAAGCAAAATCTAGCCCGGCGAAGCGGGCTGGCTACTTCAGTCAATATATAAAACAAAGAAGTTAATTGTCAAGAAGTGTTTAAAATTTTATTTTTTCAGTTAGTGGTCAATGGACGTTAATCATGTTTAAATTAATTGAAAAATATTAACATCATAAGTAGTAACGAATCTGTATTAAGTGTAAAGTGATTTAAAATAATAACACCAATTTGTAAGGAAGTTTATTACAGCTCAAAGCGGTCTATTGCACCTTCACGCGTGATTGAGTGTGGCAATTTGAGGGTCGATATAGCAGCTGCCTGCGTGTCGCTGTTTGGCTCCCATTCAAATTTAAATGTATTGTATGCAGTCGCGACGACTTCTGAGATTGTACCTTACGTTCTTTAAGACAAGTTTATTCGGAACACTTTCTAAGTGTTTATACCAAACTAAAATATCGTAAAGATTACCATAATAATTATTAACAAAGGCGGGTTGTACATGCGTTATTATAGAAAAAAAAAACATTTTTAGCGGCAAAATTAATCTTCATTTAGCAAGTTGATTACCTTTACAATTACAACAAACTCTGGACCTAACCTTGGATTCCAATTGAGTAATGCGGTGTTTAAGCCATGCGTTCTACCAGCAAAACTAATTAGAAGAAACTCTTTGTTTAGGCTGTATAACAATTTTTTAAATTCAATTGTCGCCGATGTCAATCATCTTCAAATCATAGAGCTCAGATTTTTTTCACTACAATACTGTATGTATATTTTTTTTAAGTTAATGGCGACAGTGGATTGTACTAAATGGTATTAACATAATTTTTCTATAATAGTAACACCAGATAAATAAAAATTATCAAAAAAGCATGGATTACAGATAGGATAATGAGGTATCCTTCGAAGGGTCGACAGGGCGCGCGGGGCGCCCTCTTCACGGTGGCTCGCTAGAACTTCTGTGCGGAGTGGAACGCAACGCAGTTTGGCGCGCGATCGCGGAGCCGTCACTCGTACACGTTCGGATATACCTCGCTTAATTTAGTTATGTAGCTCTCGCCTGTTTGGACAAGTATTAAGTTGATCGTTTCATGTGATACAGCTCGTTGAGGTTGGCATTATGTTTAAATTAAACGTGCGTTTTTCAAGCTGTTTAGTGCGTTACCATTGTTTTTAATCTCAAGTGCTACTTTTTTGGACTTTTTTTTAATTAAGGTAAATATACTTAATCATATTACTCCTATATTTAAAAACATTTAATATTATTAGACGGTTTTGTTGTTAGAACTTTGGAAATGTTTATTTTTAAACAATTTCAAATTTTTCTTTGTATATTTTGTTAGTCAACTTTTTATGTTAAAAAATCTTGCATTTAAGATCTAAGAATGCTACCTACCCACGATGGAATCACCTTGATGCTCTATTTAAACCATTTTCGTAAGTTGTAGATGGGAAGTGTCTTAGAGATCTAATTAATTATTGACGTTGTTACTGTTTATTGATCATAATAAATTATGATAACGTAAATAATTTATTTTGTTTAAAACAAACTTGATGTTAACAATTTAGTGTAAGTATTTAATAAATGCGTGTATAGTGACGTAATCGATTTAGCCCGTCCTCAGACTTGTAAAACAATAGATATTAATCATGCTTGAAATATTTATTATTTTTCTTGAGATGTGATAGACCGTGTTTGTCAATTTCTACCTGACCCATCCTTTTGTTCGTAACGTCGATGTCTATCTCTTTCGCGCATAGTACGATATATGGATAGAAATATCTCGGATCCGATTCTGAGATTTTCGGAATAGGGACGCGTCATGCGGCATTATTAGTTAGTAAGTAGAACTAGGCGAAATTCTTGCTTCTATTAAAAGCAGTTATGTTTGCTTACAAGAATTATTGTTGTTGGACTTGACCCCGCCCAAGTGCAAACAGTAATAAGGTTGGTAATGTTAAAATGATATCTTTTAAAACTGTCAACTTTTTTTCGGGCGGTGAAACAACTTTCATGACCGTATTATCGTTTATGGCAGCATTGATGCAGTTGAAAAAGTTTCACTTCGATACAAGAACTATTCAGACTTCCACATTTACGTAATTAATTATGAATGTGTAATATCTAATGCTATAAATGTGAATTAATTGAAACGTTTTATAACATAAACATTTATAGTATAAGGCTTTAAAGAGAAAAGTTACTCTGTAGTTTTTAATCTATGGATCGAAAAAAAGGTAATATTTAGGACAAAAGGCGAAGGTATTTTCTGCCACCGATTTGCCTCACTTGTTTCTAGTTCTCGTAAATAATTTGCAGGTGTGTTGTACAATGGAATTATAACTTTAAGTTTTTCATCCGGTATACTATTTCTACCATAATGGTTTTGGACAAAAAGGAAGTTAACACTCCCACGTGGACTTTAGTTGTTTCAAATTCTCATGTCATTAGTAGCTGTAGATTATAATGGATTGATTGGTTACTTGCAATTCTGGTTTAAAACCACAAATTACAACTAAATGTGTTGTTGGATATAACACGACTAACTTGCAACGCATCTATTATGCATGCGTAAAATAGATTAGAATTCTTTTTTAAAATAACGTCAATAAATATAGACTTCCATTTGTTTAAACAGGTTACGTAATATCTTGTCGCCAACGTTACAACATTTCTCTGTTGTTGCTTCTAATTTAACGATACTGTTTCTTTTATAATATCAGTTATATATTGCTTTTTGAAACATCTTAGCACCGGACGTCGATCAGTAGCGGGATGGAGTCCTGTCCGGCCTATCCCAATAAGATTCCGTTTTTTTTTAACATGTGACGTACAAAAAAATCTCTCGCCGAAATTTGTGGACAGTGTATGGACGATAGGATCGTCGCTTGTCAAGTTTGGGTTCGCTCGGTGATACATGGGTAGCGACATTTATCACTGCCACGCCTACTAAAGCTTTATGTACTTAATATCACAATCGCCACGACGCGTGGGTAGGTTGTGTTTCTTCAATATCGGGAAGCCTGGTTCGAATCTGGGATGTTGCGTAATAGTCACTTAATGATTTTTGATATTAATGCGAATGACAAATTGAAAAAGCGCTTATAATACGGTTTTTCACAACTAATATTTTTTATATACAAACCTTATATGTTTAATTTTATATCCGTTATACATAAATCTATTTACTATAAAATATAGCCTCTGTATAAATGCCATGTAAAAGTAGCATGCGTTTGCTGAGACGGTGTCCAATGTTGCCATCATGTAATATTTGCCGTTCATCTTTCATTGTATTTTATTTTTAATGTATGTCATACTTTGTCTGTAATGTGTGTATATTCTGATGGCAATAAATAATATGGATATATGTATAGATATGATGGTAAATCGAAATCATGTTTTTGACAATCCACGTTATTACGTAATTTGATAACCCATTTTTTTTATCACAAGAGCTCTGTCACCTCTGATTGAGAGCTCCCTGAGCGCAAGGGTCCCAGAGACGCACGTCCGGTGGCTGTTCTGCCTTGATCAGCCAGAATTAATAATAAAATCAGTCAGCCTGCAATTATAACTCTGTGATCTCACACTATATACTACGATCGTCACATTTGTAACGTAACCTCTTTGTGGTAACCTCCTTTTGAAGTCGATTAAAGTACTGTTTATTTATATATTTTATTATTATAATTTACTTAATGTACAAACAGTTGGACCTACGGCTACATTCAAACGCTTACTCAGAAATCTATACTTAATCATGTATTAGTTTTGTAAATTTTCTTTTTTCTTTCCTTATCCGTCTATATCAAGATCTATTCAGATATACATGTATCTATTTATAATAGTAAATAGTCTTGAGAATGTAGTAAGCAGTGATATGTCAGTTTTTGTTTTCTCAAATATTTAAGTAAATATTGTTTATACTTTTTTTGGAAACAAATTTCTTTCAACCGATTAATTATTCCGTGTAATAATTATGCTTATGTTTCCAACCGACTTCAAAATAGGAGGAGGTTCTCAATTCGTCCGTTCGTTTTATGTTATTTGGTAACACTACATAACTTTCGACTGTGTGTACCCATTTTAATGATCCTTTTTTATTGGGAAGTACTTCCCATGTCGCATTTCAATTTGGGCCAATGCTGATAATGGTATCCATGAAAAATATTAGTCTAAAATTTCCATTAATTATGTGCGCGACAAATGGACGAATAACTCAATATCACGCCAACCGGTTTCAAAGGTTCATTTTTTATTTGAAAGGATGTACTTTAAGGACAGTTTTATGAGATTTTGGTTAGGTTGTGATTTCGTAATATTACTACAATAATCCGAAATTATAAAGTGGTCGTCTTGCGCGTAGAAACGTTTAACGGTTGATTTTTTCGAAGTCGGTTTTTGTTATTGCTTGTAAAAATACTTGTTAATTTATTCATATGTATGTATGTTTAATTTTTCTGTCAACCTGCAGCCTTTCTCTCCACATAATCCTTTTTTTTTGTTTACGAGGAGGAAATGTTCAAAAAGATACCCCGCCTTCTGGGGGGAAGGCGGCGGTTATGTGGGGTTTTTACCCACTAAAACCTCCCCGGTGGCCCTTTCCTCGGTGCATGACGAGGGGCTCCGGGATCTCCAGAGGAACGCACCGGAGCCCCTCTGCACTGTGCTCAAGGAGAGCACGTCCCGAGGAGGTTACTCCCTCCCCCCCTCTGCCCTCGCAGTGCAAGGCGACACGGGCCAGCCGATGTCGCCTTCTTCCCGGGTCCACCTTGGCGGACGACAAAGGCCCCCACCCTTGTCGCCCAGTGAACCCGAGGCCCCTTTTAGTCGCCTTCTACGACAGGCAGGGGATACCGTAGTCTTATTCTTAAGAGCCCAGAACTACAGGGCTGCTCCACATAATCCTAGGGTAGACTGGTAGAGAATACCTGCAGGCATTAAGTCCGCCTTTTTCTACGCTTATATCCTACGAGTTTAAATAAATAATTTTATCTCTTCTATATGTGCGTATAAAAATGTGTTCGCCTATTTATCACCTACAATGTACATGATATACAATAAATATTACGTGCGTAAGTACTATAGTATTATTTCGATAACGATTTATCGCTTCAACGCAAGCACAGGGAGTATCCTTGCAATGCAGACTAGAAATTGTTACAAGGAGTTGCGTGATTCGGCGGATTTAAAATGCCGCTTCTATTTGCGTTTAACGTTACTGGCTGATTTACTGCGACATTTTTTTTTTGTTTTTGTCGCACTTGCTGACGTCAATAAGCAAGGATAGTGTTGCTATACTGAAAATTAAAAATTAATTTTAAATTTCCCTTTTGACATCTAAAAATTGACTGGTTATATTTATGCAGGGCCCGAGTCTACTATTTAATAATGATATTTCACTATTCAATATTAATTAAAATAATTTTTAATACTCTTCTTTTTACGCAGATGAGCTCTTTGGCTAACCTGAACCCATATAAAAACAAAAATAAATCGGTATAAAAAATAAGGAAAAACGTATACGTAGAAATAATAAATAGAAGTAAGTTTGTACAGTTGATCAATTCATCGAAGTCAATTAAAGTACAGTTAAAAATACCCCCAGTCAAACACGCTGGGGAACTAAATCAGTAAGAAAATCATCAATAAAAAAAGAAGGAAGGAGAAAGGGGAGCCCGAGAGGGCCCTACCACGATTCGATCGGAAGGATCTTCAAATATCTATCTAGCTTTAAATAACACTTCTGGAAGCGCTGGAAGAAGTGGCCGAAAAGTATATTTGTCGTAATAGTGTCCACTCTAGTTAATTAAATTAGAAACGTCTTTTCATCGGTTTCCTAGATGTTGCGGCGAGGCTGAAAGTTACTGAATAACTTGATGCGGTTTCAAGTTGGCTTTGAAATTTGTATTTATCAATGCTCGGGGCGTGGCATATATCACATAAATGTTTATTTATTCTTTCTTCATTTATTTGGGACTTTCGCCCTTTTGGCATGTCAGCCCAATCATACTCTAACCTAAGTGCACACACATCGGTCGCATGAAGCGAGAAAGAGAGTCATCAATGTTGTATGGCCATAGCCACCAGCTTCCTCGCTCCCTCTGAGGTCGGGTCAGACAGCAGCATTAAGAAGGCACCTACATGTTGCTCCCATCAGTTTTAGACTATTAATGACCTTCTTTCCGCATCATGTTTAGCACATTCCCCGATTATGTGGTGCACATTATCCACCACTGGGTAAATCTCACAGTACGGTGACTCAGCCTTTTGTTTGAAAGCGTATGATTTCAATTAGGTCCAGCATTAAGATTGAATCCCAAAGAAGATTGACTAGGATAAAGATAGTTTTATTACAATCCAAGACTCGACAAGTACTCAATAACGACGACGAATACGAATCTGGAAAGAGAATACAGTCGCCGGATGTTCGTAATATAAATATGATACATCGGAAATATGTCTATCTTTTATTTCTATAAATATCCATTTTTATTGGGTGACTGTGATCACTTAAAGCAGGCCAGTAATAAGATCGTCTGATTCTTACTTCTTAAAAACATTAGGATACGTCATTCATAAAAAGAACAAGAAATAAAAGACGGAATCCCCAACCAATTTATCACACTAATAATTTAAAAAATAGCATTTTAAGATCGATCTTTTTTACGACCTGGTCATTGTTTCGACGAATTCTGTATAAAACATAAGCGACACGTACTTTATCATTAAAATTCCCAATTTAGCACGGACTCACGCTCCCGATATCTAGTTAAGCAGTGTAATAATAGTGGAGAGCTCAGACGTATTACTCAATTTAAACTATCTAGTAATTTCACGCTGTGCCACATCCATTGTTCAGTGTTCACTGGCCTTCTCGTTCCTGTTTCGGGAAACCTAGCAATGTATATTATGTTCATTGCGTATGCTAATTTCGATCACTCGAACTTACGCAGTACTGTAACGGTTACATTTAACGGTTTTTTACCTTTCTTTTAGTATCAGGACGTGGAATTCGAAAGTTTTTATTTCTCTTTTGATTGGATTTTAAATGTTTTAAAGGATAAAAACATAATAGAAAAAAATACAATCTAAATTGATTGGAAAAAAACCGCTCACATTGGATTGCCAAAGACAGCTATGGCTGTCTTCTTTTCAACTTATTAAGATCCATTTGTGACAGGTAGTAAGCCCATCGCCATACACCCGGGCACAATTGTTTTGGCAAATGTTTTTTTTGTATTTATCTAACCATAAAAACGGCAATTCTTTGCAAATTTTAAGTCGACTAGGCTTCGAATCAGATATTTTTACTCACTAGGCTATCTCTGCTTGTTTGTGTCATTTACCAATTTAAAAATATTAAATACAGTGGCACCTGGATATACGAATGCCCTGATATACGAGTATTTAGAGGTAGGAGCAGTCGAGCGAGCGATATTTTGCTGTGAGATGAGAGCAAGATTTGAGATTGGAATCGCACACTGTTTTTTTATGGACAAACTACAAAGTTGGCCGTAGAGGCTGGCCTTGACTGCTTCATCGGATTGAGAGGTGGCATAGCTCTTAGGTCGCTTAGCCTGAACCTCTATTTCAGCTTGGACGGTTACTATGTTACGCGTAAGCATTCCGATCTGAGGGCGCCCGAGAGGACCGAACCACGACTTGGTCAGTAGTTATTGTATTAATAAAAACTATTTGGGACAATCTAAGCTAAACTAACTTATATGCCAATTCGGGAAGCGTTTGCAGGTAGGAGAAGTGGCCGAAGAAACTCAAAAAAATATAGAAAAAATTACAAAAATACAGCATCTAAGTGTCTCGCATCTCAGACTAGACCTCTGTGTGCTTGGTTCCCTCGTTTTCGAAGCATTTTTGATAAGTCGTTTTCGTTTTTTGCTTTTTGCAGTTGTGGCAATAGCATTTCAATTGGGAAAATTGCTTTTAAATACGAGCAAGCTAACTGTACTAATTAAACTCGTACTCGTATGTCGAAGTACCACTGTATATGTAATTTTAATTTGTATATAATGCCGTGAATGTTAGCAGTGGTGATCGAAGTGAGGTTTGTCGTGAGCAATGAACTTTGTGACAGGTGCTGCAATGAACACTGTCTGCATTTATACTGAAGTTCAATGTTTTCCCGACGACTACCGTGTAATCATTTATTTGCAATTACGTAAATATATGTACAGCTGGAACTGTCTACATTCAAACTTTTTCTCTGGAATCTACACCTAAACAAGGAATCGTTTAAAATTTACCTCAACCTTCAATATCTAGATCTATGTATGTAGATTGCTAGCTTGCATCCGGTTTTGTATATACACAACCCTACGGTAGACTGGCAGAGAAAGTCTTTTCGCATCAATTATCCGTGAAACAGCAACCGACCGAGTCGTGGTTCGGCCCTCTCGGGCGCCCTCGGATCGGAATGCGTACGCCTAACATAGTAACTGTCGAAGCGGAGATTACCCCTCACCGGGGACCCTTGTGTCGAGTTACTAGTGATAGAGGTTCAGGCTAAGCGACCTAAGAGCTATGCCACCTATCAATCCGGTGCAGCAGTCAAGGCCAGCTTCTCTGGCCAATCTGTGTAATTCGACATAAACAAAAAAATCTTATAGCATTGAGTCCGCTTCTTTGTACACTCTTATTCTGTGGACTTAAAGCATTAAATAAATAAACAAACACACAAGATTATATTTGTTTCGAAATATTTTCTTACTCACCTGTTAATGTGAATCTTGATAAATATACATAAATTCGAAGATATCTTATTCTGAAACTTCAATCGTACCATATAAATGCGTATCACTTAAGAGATACACGTTCGATTCGCAAGCTATCAGTTAGTAGTGTTTATTGCATAATGTGGTATCAGATTTGAATTGTATCGATAAATACTATCGATAATCATTATTTTATTGCGTAAGAAAATTTTTGTATTTGTAAATAAAATATGTTAACATAAATAAATTAAAACAATTTATCTGATGTAATTGAATATTTTAGAAACAAACATTTTATTTTTAATTAATTCTTCTTTCTTATTTTTAATACATTCTTAAGTAATGGTCGTCAATAATTTTTACAGCCATTTAACACGAAAAATACGGTTGAAATATTAAAAATTAAATCGTGATATTTAGTGTTTTAGTACAGAAAACAATGTTGCATCTTAAAACAAAATTGTGAAAATAAATAAATTAAAACAATTTATCTTTTGTAATTGAATATTAAAGAAACAAAGATTTTGAAGAAAAAAAATGGCACGGGGACTCATTGGGGGGATCATCTAACTTACATTTTCATTTTCATCTTAGACATAAGAAATAAGTGTGTTTTAAAAAAGGCTTGAAAAGGTCTTGTTACGAAGCCATAAAATATTCAACAACACAGAAACAAAGATTTTTATTTTTAATACATTCTTAAGTAATGGTCGTCAATAATTATTTCCAGCCATTTAACAAAAAATTTAGGTAAAGTATGTATAAATATATATATTTAATGACGAACTACACAAATTGGTTGTATAAATATATTAAAAATTAAATCGTGTACAGTGTTTTAGTGCAGAAAATAATTTTGGATCTTTAAACAAAATTGTGAAAATTAAGAAATTGAAACAATTTATCTTCTGTAATTGAATATTTTAGATACAAAGTTTTTTTAATACAATCCTAATAATAGTAATGGCCGTCAATAATTATTTCCCGCCATTTAACTAAAAAAAATATATAATCTGTCCTTCGCTCCCTCAAACAAAGAAAGAGGTCGTTTTCCTTCAGTCTCGCCAAGTGGAGCAATATTGTTGCAACAATTGGCTGATCGATCGTACTAATTTATTTCTACATATTTCTGATTCAAAGTGATTGCTTCACCCTACTGCGGAGTTGACGGCTTTGGATCATGTTGTTGTGTGTTAAGTAACGCGTTGTTTAGAATGCCTATTTATATATGAGATATAGTTTTGTTGCTATTCTTTAATGTTGACGCAGCTGAAACCAATCTGCCCAGTCTTGAGTACAGGCGTAAGGTAGTTGGCCTTTCGGTTTTATGGAGATTGCATTTTGGAGAGTGTGCTCAGGAAATACATGATCTAATTCCACCGTCACGGACTTAACAATTATTACTTAAAAATATTGGGAACTCATTTAGTATAATACACTGGTAATGGTAATATCTCGGTTTAAGTAATAATTGTTATGGTTGTAAAATCTCTATATAATACAATGACATTATTCATTTTGAAATTAGACACTGAACAATAAAGTTTCATATTAATGGATATGAAAATGTCAGTCATTTATTACGATTTTTTTTTATGACGAACTACACAGATTGGCCAGAGAAGCTGGCCTTGACTGCTTCACCGGATTGAGAGGTGGCTTAGATCTTAGGTCGTTTAGCCTGAACCTCTATCGCTAGGAACTCGACACAAGGGTCGCCCCGGTGAGGGGTATTCTCAGCTTGGACGGTTACTATGTTACGCGTCAGTATTCCGATCCGAGGGCGCCCGAGAGGGCCGAACCACGACTCGGTCGGTTGCTATTTCACGGATAATCTAAGGGACATTCAAAAGCTAAACTAACTTTGAGTGCCACTTCGGGAAGCGTTGGCGCTGGGTATTTAATACGATCAATCATTGACAGTTCGGGTGTCATCGCATTCCGGTAAGATCTGATCCCAAAGAAAAATAATACGTCAATGAATATTTACGCGCCTTTTATACGTAGATAAGATATATAGACGAACTGTAACTTAACAGTTCTTAAATTTCGAAAAATGAAAACAAACTGATTTATATGCCCGAACTAATGGAATTGTTCTATTGATTGTATAAGAAGATTTGATTATTTTTAACGAAGCATTAAATCGTTTTAAGTGGTTGCGTCGCATATCCATATTTTTTTTATTCGAGGATGCAGGTGTCTATGGTCGTTACGGCCAGTGACAGAGACAACAGGTGGGCACGGTCACCTTTTCTTGTGTAGAATAATAAAATCTAACGAGATCAACGACTGTAGTAATGATTATATTGTGATTTTGACATTTAGTAACTAAAGCATTTATTTTATCACAATTGATAGCAGTTTATTATCAGGAGAGCCTTACACACCGAATATGAAATTTTGTTAATAATTTATACTGATACTCGATTAATAAGAAAAAAACAACAACTGAAATAAAACTTTTTAGTCTATCTGTAAATATATTATATGTATAATATATATACATATAACTGGCTTTGAGAGAAAGAGAGAAATGAACTGCGAAACGCTCTCTCGTTCTATATTCACTGACTCATATATCCCTCTTAACTTCCGTTCGGCTCTCCCGATCACACTTTTCGTAACGCTGTCGTCACGCGTTCACCATCTCAACCCACGACAAGTGTGCGTAAAAAAAGTTTTACGTTGAAACATGCCGAATTACAACAGCACCAACAACAACAAAACAATGTTAATCTTTCATTAGGCTTAGACACCTATTAGTAATAACGGATTCCCTTAATGTCAGATGAAACTTTTACCCCCTAGAACATCTAGGAGCGTTGCTGGAGTTTCTTCGGCCACTTCTTCTCCCAGCGCTAACTCTTCCCAAAGTGGCACTCAAAGTTAGTATAGCTTTTGAATGCCCCTTACATTATCCGTGAAATAGCAACCGAACGAGTCTTGGTTCGGCCCTCTCGGGCGCCCTCTGACCGGAATGCTTACGCGTAACATAGTAACCGCCCAAGCCGAGGTTACCCCTTTCCGGGAAGTCCCTTGTGTCGAGATACTAGCGATAGAGGTTCAGGCTATGCGACCTAAGAGCTATGCCACTCTCAATCCGGTGCAACAGTCAAGGCCAGCTTCTCAGGCCAATCTGTGTAGTTCGTCATTTTAAAAAAAACAGCTTAACGAAACTTCTTTCACTTCCCGTTTAATATCCATTTTTAAAATACCATCGGACATAACTATAAAGTTTTTATTTGAGAATAATTATTCTTAATATATAACCTTTGCCCTTTTCCTTTTGTAAACATATATCAGTTATAAAGCAAACAAACTCCACCGCCGCCTTAACTAGATGTGGTTTATTAAACTCCGTAATTTGTACGAAATTCTATTCAATAAAACGAGAACATAGAGCAGAATTTGAATTGAAGCGTAATTTGTTTGTGATAATCGGTTCACGGTTATTGCTCCTTCAATTAATTGTGTACAAGAAAAATACAAACTCTTTAAATCGCTGTTATAGAGTATTCGATCAGAATCAACTGGGGATGTACGTCAAAACATTATTTTCCAGTGAAACTTGTCAGTACATTGTAATATTTTAATCGACTTCAAAAAGACGTTCTTAGTCGTGTCTCAGTGTTCTGTTTAGATTTTTTTTTAATTTTGTGCATTAATAGAGTCGTCACTTATGATTCAATTTTATTAATTTTTCTTGCCATAAGATCTTGGGTTCCAAAATATCGTGTGGAATGATTATTGTTTGAGATGCCGCTAGGTTTTTAAAAGACTAGGTAAGTTCACCTTTCAGAACTCCTTAACGGCAACAAGCAGAGATGAGAAAGAAGAAAGAAAGAGTAGACCCTAGAAATTCGTAATATAAACGAGAACGCCCGTGCGTAATAGAGTTTAATCTGACACTGACTTTGAGACGTTCTACTTCCTCCTTCCTTCCAAATTGAATATTGTTTCCTTTTAGTTCATTTTAGCGTAGATTTGATTCATGTAAAATAAACCAGACAGTTTGAAATCCACCTGTTCCTTTTTAAAAACAAGATTGCGCTTTTCGCTAAGTTAACTTAATGAACTAAATCAAATGGAACCCTACGTACCTCGACCTCTTGATAGCTTGCAACCATGAAAATAAACAGCATACGGTCGGTAATAACATAAACCGTTCAAATTATAATCGAGCGGAACGTATGGATATGTAGGTAAGCCGATAGCGGAGCGCAGTTTCCATTTGAAAGATTCGGTCGACCAGGTCGGTCGTTGCGCCGGCCCGAAAACCTGCCTTGAGCGCTCGTGGGGCGCTCTGCTTGCGCAACACGCTAAGGGCTTTATTTTATCTGCGTAAAAAATAATCATTAAAAATTTCGTGCAACTTTCTTCCACACACATCCAATTCGTGGAATCAGTTCACCGAAATGATAACTTGCTCAAATTCTAGGACACCTGCAGTTCCCCTGGTGTTATAACTGTTCATGGACGACGGTGAACATTTAAGGTCTGGTATGCCGTAAGCTCCTTCGACATTTTTTCTACAAAAAAGGTTGCCCTACTCCGGACGGGACCCTTGTATCGAGTTACTAGCAATAGAGGTTCAGTGACCTAAGAGCTATGCCACCTTTCAAATCCGTGAAGCAGTCAATGCCAGCTTCTCTGGCCAATCTGTGTAATTCGTCATAAAAAAAATACCATGAGTCAACCATCTGAATTAACGTCACCATCGACAACATTGTTTTTCCTATTGATTGTTGGTCCTATACCGGGCTTTTAAAATGTATTAGATTTTGTTTTAAACTTTCTGAGTAAATAGGATACTGCTATACAGTAGGTTCGTAGAATTATGTAGCATGACTTCTGAGCCTGTGGAGGGGTAGCCGTGTTCACAAGTCCACCCCAGAATTCCCCAACTCCCTGCCTGTAGAAACTAAGGAGGTTAGAAGCGTACTGACCCAAGGACCAAGAAGGGCCGAGTCACGGTTCAGTTAACTGATTTTACATTAGAGCGAGTGATTTGTTTAATGAATGCAAGGAATTAATCATTGGTACAAAAGACCGAAGCTAAACACAAACCCGTAGGTACAAACTCAGACACTAGGTCATCTGAAATCTGAACCTATTGTAATGAGGGTGCGTAATCAATAAACCGTTTTTTGAAATCGCCATAACCTTTTAAGACGGCACGGTGTAGAAACAAAAACGACAGGGCTAGATAAAACTGTATATACACAAGTACAAAGAAAACCCCGCTCTGCCTTCTAATTAGCTAATTAGAATTCAATGGCTCCGCTTTTAGGTTTATTTTATGTGGACGCGCTTGATAAAAACCTTAAAATGTCTGTTTATTTTAACTATTTGATCTAAGATATTCAATTCCAACAAAAACCACTAAACAAATAGATAATGAAATGAAACCACAGTGACCTCAAATGTAGTGTTTCGAGTTGAGGTAAGCCTTGTTCATACGACCACAGACATGACTGGCTAAGTAATCGCTAAAATAAATTTTATTTAATCTATTCCAGCGCTTTAATGCTCTCTTAACCCTAAGGGACACAGGGATCATCGCTATCTACTTTACAAGAAGCGTAGCTGGTTCCTTGTTATACATCCGGCAAAAATTTTGACAAATTATTATTGGTACTGGAGAAGGAATCATTTCTATTCGATCATTAGAACAAACCGACTGGGATTTAAACCCTTGGACATTCAGATCGTAAGTCTAACGCTTAGCTAGTCTATTCATATTAAATAAAATGTTCTACTCTTTCTAACAAAGGAGATAGAGATAGCATTTATCATATACTGTTTGTTAGAGACGCTCTCGCTCCACCCATATTTGAAATCTGCACCCTTTTTTCTCACTAATTCTAAATACAAAAGGATGCAGATTAACAATTATATTATTTTGTATTGTCTATAGTATGCAGATACAAATTAAGTAAAACCATAATATTGTATCAGACTTTTTTTTTCAAAAATTAGGCTTCGTTGTTCTTAGAGTTTTGTGCGTACGTGCTTCTAATCGCGTAGGAAAGTTTCAAACCCATCGGTACCTTTGTTTGTTATTAATTGTATTATTTTGGAAATTTACTTGATGTAAAGGCAGAAAAAAGGCAAGACAAGGCCACTTAAGCCATATTCGTCGAGACTAAAATTCTTTAAATTATAAGTTTCATCGTAGACCCAAGATCCCGCGATAGGGACTAGGTGACTGGACGTCACGGACTATCATGGTAGAGAACGATCTTACGAAAAAGAATGACCGAAGACCGGGCAAAGAAGACTTGTAGAAAGCGGACCTTGGTGATAAGCACGGCTAGCTTAGCTTCCTTTATCGCTAGATATAAGTAAATAAGGCCGGAATAAATATATTTAAAAGCAATAAAAGTGATGGCATTGGAAATTTTGTTTCCTTTTGGCAATAATTCCATGATTGTGACAATTCTTACTTCATACTAAGGCTGTTAGATAACACTTCAAGTTACCGTCACGTAGTGTCACCTCCCGATTCTGCTAATAATTGTGATGCAATATCGATCTGGGTAATTTATTGACGTCACTCTTTTCGCGCGTCGTGATAATATGCAAATCATCGTGTCTGTTGTGACGATATTTTCCATTGCTGTACTTCACTTTGATTTTTATTTAGACTAAATGTTAGAGTTGCCCTTTTATTCTAATTAATTATTTTTTTACATTAAGATTTCACAGCCTACTATATTCTTTGAAGACAAGGCTTTTGCCCAACAAAGGTTTTGTTGTTAGACATAAATATAGGCTATTATATATGAGGATGGAATTGTAGAGACATGTTAATAATAATATTATAACATTTTAAACGTTGCTATTCAAGGCTCCAAGTCTGCTAAACCAATAGTGTCAAAATGAACGTTCAGTGAGATCATACTTGTCGATTTTTAGCAGTTTTGGTGATCTGTTCATTTATTGGTGCCACTATGGTTTTCCGATGACATTCGAATATTGTGCCAATGGATAGTATTTGGTGATCTACTCGTAATATCTAATGATATCTGTAAATAAATAAATTATAACTAGCTAGTAAATAAATAAATAACAGTGTTTTGCATAGTGATATTTAAATTAAAGTGTTAGCTGGCAACACATGCGATTGTTATGCATAATAACTACTTCCAATGATATCTTAGTGATTTACCTGAACCTTATTGTATCTTTAATTCATAATTAATAATTTAGTTGAACATCACATAAACTTGGCATTGTAAACAATAATTTTACTTTATTAGTTTGTAATCTGACTTGTAATTAATTTTGTGTAAAGATTGTGAGGACGCGCAGTTGTGACGGTATTCGTTAAAATAATTCTTTGTACAACGTTACGCTGTTTCAATAAAGCGAGTATACTAGTTTCTGGACTATTTCATTCCACAAAACCCACAATCATAACACTTGTCATGGGCAAAATTTTGTAACTTCAGTTAGTTTCAATATCTAGACTATATATTAAAGTTGCCCTGTTATAAAACCTTACGTTTCTTTTCGTTATTTATTAATCGTATCTTAATTAATTTGATCGCCACATTCCGACGTTTCCAGCAATTTGCAGGGCTCATAGATTTGGCCTGTTTGATTGTAATTATTAATGCATTATTATTTGTTCCGATTTACGCAAAATAAACACAAATAACTCAAAATCTTACAGTTGTCTATTTGGTTGGTATAAATTTCAACTCACATCCTTCGATTACCAAGCCCCAAGCAGGTGATGGCGTTCAATTATCTTCTCTAAACATAGAATAATACGGATATTTGATAGGAATCCAAGTTATTTTACAAGGATTTGTGGTTTATCGACTGCAAAACGCTCTAAACATCGGAATATTAAACGGTAAATTAGGTGTCATTATATTAATCAAAACTAATTTTGTCTCCTTTGTTATGATGATTCCTTTGTCATAATTAAGCAATCTAATTATACCGAGTACTGGTACAGACATATTAGGAATTTCAAAGCGTTCATTACATACTCGCACTAACGCCAAAAAGGCAAGGAAAGTGTCTCCAAAAGAATCATGACGATTTTCGTTGTGTTCAAACGCGCCATCGTGCACGGGGTCGTGTGAGACAGAGAAAAGAAAGTGCAGGTAGTCGAGTCGAGTCGGGCAAGATTTATTGGATCGTAACTGGCGGGGTCGGCAACACCCGGCGATGTCATCGCGCGCGCGCTTCGGTGAAAAAAAAACATTGGCTATGGTATGGTAGTTCGAAATTTGAATCATCACTGCCATAGAATGTCAGTCATGATTACCTTCGTTTGTTTTCCTTATTTAGCGTAGTATAGAGGTCGAATGTCGAATTTCACATGTACTCTTTAAGGTAAATGAACAAAATATCTAGCAAATTATTGTTCATTTATATTGGAACAGAGTAAAAAAACAGTACGGCGGCAAAAATGACAAAAGAAAATTAACGATTTTCGTTTATTAATCGTTTTTAAACACGACGGTAAGGTTAAATAAGCAGATGTTTTCAAAAAAGGAACGCGTTCATTGTAACGCCTAACCACTGCGTATTTAAGAAAACAAGTCGATTATTTTATGCTTTTTAAATCGGTAAATACTGCAATAATATTAATGATGTTTTTACAAGGATTTAAAATGATATAATCAAATTTAAATACATTTAATCATAATAACAAAATACAATGTCTACAGTTTTAACTACTTCAGGACACCGCTAACTTTTCATAGAGATACGGATAAATTAAACTTGTATTGGTGTCGACTTTTATTCCGGCAACTTATCGCCAAGCGTACCTACATAAATGAAATTTTAATGATTACAACACTGATGTATTCGGTAAGAGTTGGAAATTCACTGGTAACATCGTAATGTTACAGTAAGCTTGAGAGAGGCATTGTCAAACCTCGAGTATCCTCAATACTTAGGTTGTTGTTATCTCGAAGGGCACTTTATTTATTATTATTATATTTTCAATCAGAATTTTCCTTCTTTCTCATCAAGTCTCTTGTACTTTATACATTCTCTTTATCATTGAACGAACATTCTAAATGTAACTGACCTAATTTATTAAAAAACTATAAATATGCAATAACTCTTACAAATAGAACACCATCTATTTGGGATGCCAAATAGTATTGAGCATTACGTTTCCGAGTTTCTGTTTTTTGGTTTATTATGTAAAAATCACTTGATGAAATTTGTTCCCGGTGTACGGAGATGAGCTCACCACCTTTGACATATGATACAAAATAACTTTAAAATACGACGGCGCTTGCTGTGTCTGACTACCTTGCTATAAAGTAAGACTTTATTAAGAGGATGTGAGAGCTTATTGATTCTATATATTCTATAACCGTCGGGTCATACAACAATATATTTTTAAAATACTGTGTAAAATGACGAGTACGTTGGCTGTAATTGCTCATCGAGCTAAATATATAAAAGATAAATTCCCATCAGTGACTCAGCGTTTCAGATCTGTCTCGTGATTGATCTAAATTCGAATACTCGTTCGTCTCTTATGTATATCACATTAGATATGGCTCAGTTTAGGTTAACGATAGCCTTTTATTGTTGGACACAACGATCTTATGGTTGGGGGTTCGAATCGGATCTGGACTTATACCATAGTACCGTTAATGAACAAGTATATTTCCGAGCAAAACTAAATCGAATAAAACGTTGAACGCCCTCTTTGTATTTACGAATTATCGTAGGAATATTACAAGTGCATCCTTTCCAATAAAAAATGAATTATCGAAATCGGTTGGCGTGATATCGAGTTATTCGTTCGTTTGTGGCGCACATACTTGATGAAAATTTACATGTTGTTTTCTCATTGATGCCGTTATCAGAATTAGACCAAATTATAATAAGACCTCAATGCCTGAAGGCAAAAGTCTTCAACCAGAGCGTCCTCCCAGCCATCACCTACGGTGCGGAGACTTGGCCTCTGACCGTTGGGCTGGTCCACAAGCTGAAAGTCGCACAACGAGCGATGGAAAGAACTATGCTCGCCATTTCTCTTAGGGATAGAATCCGAAACGAAGAAATTCGACGGAGAACGAAGGTAGTCGATATAGCTCTTAAAGTCAGCAAGTTGAAGTGGCAGTGGGCTGGCCACATCTGCCGAGTCAGCGACGGCAGATAGGGGAGGAAAGTCTTGGAATGGAGGCCACGCATAGGTCGGAGAGGCGTGAGGCGCCCTCCCTCCAGATGGACCGACGACCTTGTTAGGATAGCCGGAAGTGGCTGGATGCGGAAAGCTGAGGATCGCATGTGGTGGAAGGCATTGGGGAAGACCTAGTTCCAGCAGTGGATAGATACAGGCTGATGATGATGATGATAATAAGACCACACGAGAAGCAATTAGTATCAAATAAAAAAAATCATACAAATCGGTTCACCCTGTATAAAGTTATAATGTAACAAACATAACAATACAGACGAACTGAGAACCTCTTTCTTTTTTTAAGTCGGTTGAAAAACACTTTCTAAATAGTATATAATGATAGCATAGGAAGCCTAGTTTGAACCCAGCTCCACTTTACTCAGTAAGAATTTCAGTGGAGATGTAATAATTATTTTTTAGACAGTTAATAAGTATCGCAGATTACTAACGTTCCTCGCGCCTTCACTGTCTCTGTCTACCCCGCTTTGGTTATAAAAGGACGTGAGAGCTTATTTATTTGTTTATTTTTAATTTTTCTGTACGTAGTTAGTCGAGTTTGAGCAATAATTCCGTTAGCAACGACTAACATGTTCTTTGACCTCCGTCCTTCAAATCCGATAGTATCGAGGTCATTAACATTTAATTTGGCGGTAAATTAACCAAAAGATGAACATTTCGTGATCAAAAGGTTAATTATGAACGTATATGGCAGTACAAAATAATATATTTTAAAATACTGTGTAAAATGACGAGTACGTTGGCTGTAATTGCTCATGAAGCTAAATATATAAAAGATAAATTCCCATCAGTGACTCAGCGTTTCAGATCTGTCTCGTGATTGATCTAAATTCGAATACTCGTTCGTCTCTTATGTATATCACATTAGATATGGCTCAGTTTAGGTTAACGATAGCCTTTTATTGTTGGACACAACGATCTTATGGTTGGGGGTTCGAATCGGATCTGGACTTATACCATAGTACCGTTAATGAACAAGTATATTTCCGAGCAAAACTAAATCGAATAAAACGTTGAACGCCCTCTTTGTATTTACGAATTTTCGTAGGAATATTACAAGTGCATCCTTTCCAATAAAAATGAATTATCGAAATCGGTTGACGTGATATCGAGTTATTCGTTCGTTAGTGGCGCACATACTTGATGAAAATTTACATGTTGTTTTCTCATTGATGCCGTTATCAGAATTAGACCAAATTATAATAAGACCTCAATGCCTGAAGGCAAAAGTCTTCAACCAGTGCGTCCTACTAGCCATCACCTACGGTGCGGAGACTTGGACTCTGACCGTTGGGCTGGTCCACAAGCTGAAAGTCGCACAACGAGCGATGGAAAGAACTTTGCTCGCCATTTCTCTTAGGGATAGAATCCGAAACGAACAAATTCGACGGAGAACGAAGGTAGTCGATATAGCTCTTAAAGTCAGCAAGTTGAAGTGGCAGTGGGCTGGCCACATCTGCCGAGTCAGCGACGGCAGATAGGGAGGAAAGTCTTGGAATGGAGGCCGCGCATAGGTCGGAGAGGCGTGAGGCGCCAGGCCCTCCAGATGGACCGACGACCTTGTTAGGATAGCCGGAAGTGGCTGGATGCGGAAAGGTGAGGATGGCATGTGGTGGAAGGCATTGGGGAAGACCTAGTTCCAGCAGTGGATAGATACAGGCTGATGATGATGATGATGAAATAAGACCACACGAGAAGCAATTAGTTTCAAATAAAAAAAAATCATCCAAATCGGTTCACCCTGTATAAAGTTATAATATAACAAACATAACAATACAGACGAACTGAGAACCTCTTTCTTTTTTTAAGTCGTTTGAAAAACACTTTCTAAATAGTATATAATGATAGCATAGGAAGCCTAGTTTGAACCCAGCTCCACTTTACTCAGTAAGAATTTCAGTGGAGATGTGATAATTATTTTTAAACAAATAAAAAGTATCGCAGATTACTAACGTTCCTCGCCCCTGCACTGTCTCTGTCTATCCCGCTTTGGTTATAAAACGACGTGAGAGATTATTTATTTGTTTATTTTTAATTTTTCTGTACGTATATAGTCGAGTTTGAGCTATAATTCCGTTAGCAACGACTAACATGTTCTTTGACCTCCGTCCTTCAAATTCGATAGCATCGAGGTCATTAACATTTAATTTGGCGGTAAATTAACCAAAAGATGAACATTTCGTGATCAAAAGGTTAATTATGAACGTATATGGCAGTACAAAATAATATATTTTTTAATGTTCGTCTGTCTGCCGAGGTCTCCGGGAGACTTTACGCAGTGTTGCATCCTATAATAAATAGCGACCTATAACTCTGTCTCTAAAAACCGGTGAAACTGTTGTTGCTTCTCAAACCTATCAGCGTAGGGTTGTCACAAAAAAGGACTATACGAGAAAAGTTTGTTGGATGGAAAATCTGCGACATTATAAGTCAACAGGATTGTTCAATATGCTTTGGTTTAAGGTGCGGACGTCAAAACATACCAAATTGTTTTGAAGTGGTGAAAAACTTTTTTTTTAAGTTGCATAAACGCGCCCGTTGCGAATGTAATAATATGGTGTCATATTAACATGTAAAATTGAATCTTTCTGGGTTGTATGTGTTGATTGTTCTGCAATAAAGTATTCATTAATTCGATATAGGACGGCACGAGTGGGGACAACCTCTATGTGAATTGGTATACCTTACTCTCATACTTCTTCGTTTATCGCATTGAATGAGGTCCTGTTAAAATAATAATAAAAATGTTGGCAACACGAATACATTTTCCTTGATATTGTGTGTCCTTTTGTAATCACTTAGATCGGATGTTCCTTTCCCCGTCCCCTTCTTTCTATAAAAAAAAAAATCCTGGCTGGCCTATAAAACAATTCTTGACTATCGTATTAGTTATTGTGTTATTTAAAAAATAATTGAAAATTGTAAACGCATTGGGCATTTAACGGTATAACAAATAACATGGAGCAAGTATCGAACAGCGAAGTTATTCGTTTATCATGCGAATTATCTATACTTAAAGTTTGTTCATTATATTTTCCAACTTAACGGCATGTAACAAGGATAGTGACGTTAGCAATAATGCTAGGTGATATTATGAAGCGTTAACGCTTTGTTGGCTGCTGTACGTACCAGCTGTACCCATGCCCAATTTTGTAGATTAGCCCCCAGTTCCAAGCTTTTGTATCGTAAACAAATAGAACGAGTCATGACAGTCAATAGCGTCTGAAATGACGGTTTATGGCGTACGTCACCCGCTTCCTCTGTGCGCGTACGTAGCAAATGACGCAATGGGCATTTTCAATGTCTTATCTACAGCGAGGTATATTGTCATTCGCCGAGTGACCGTCTCGCTGCGCACACGTCGAAGTAGTCGCGGTTTATTTTTGTTTCACTTTTGCCTTTATACTTTTTCATCGTCGAGGACGAGGCGAACGTATCGCGCTGCGGAGTGCCAGTGTTTTGAACTTTATCTGTGACATTGGTGTTGATATTTAAAAAAACTTTAATTAGTCTGTTAATTCATCATGTTTATGTCCGGATTTTTTATTTTCTCCTCGGATTTGAATTCGAGGTGCGTATTAATAACTTGATCTCTATTAATCGTGAGGTTGTTCACTTATCGGATTGCATATCTTGACCTGTTTTGTCTTCGACGCTTTGTTCTTTTCTTTTATCCTCAATTAATTCACTCTAGGCTTTCCTCAATATATTTAAATAGATAAAGGAAATACTATATTATCGATACCTTGAATCTTTTATCGCTATTGTTACAAGAATATTTAAAGCTACGCTTTTGGCAGATATTCATTTGTGATGTTGGTAATAGTTTGTGTAAATTTAAAGCGGCTGGGAATAATAAGCTAACGAGTGCTAATATGTCTGTTGTGATTGTTACAGAATGACGCCACAAGAAGAGCGCGAAAGCGCGCGCGGGGCGGAGATCGCCGACGCCTTCGAGGATGAAATGTTCGGACCACCGAGGACCGAGCCCGCGGCCCGTCCGAAGCTCTCAATGATTTCCGCGAGGCTGCGGGCAAACGAGGAACGCAAACGGGTCATCGAAATCTGTTCGCAGAAATTGGAAAATATCGAAGACCCGGCGCGCGACCTTCGGCGTTCGGTATGCATCAATAACACGTACTGCCGACTAAGCGAAGAGGCCCGCAAGGAGAAGGAGGCGAGGAGACGCCGCGCCAGAGAAGAGTGCGACGACTCCTGGGTGGGAAAGAAAGCCAGACGAGCGGTGGAGGACGAATGCCTCGCATTGCTGGACGCTATACCCGAGCTAGGCGACGCGAACCTTGGCTGCGCACAACTGGCAAGGCAGCTGCCACGTCAGGATGTTCCGTTGCTCCCGCCCGGCCTTCTCACGGTGCTCGACTCATGACCGCGCCGCTCCACGCAACTCAACGCACCGCTGTGACGCCAGCAATCGGAATGAGACGCGCACGAGCCGAACGCGCTCGGAACGTTGGCCGTGTTTCCGGACGTACGCGCTCGCAACGACCCGGACCGCGCTCCGAGCTATCCGGGTCGCGCCGGACCGACGGCTTGACAAGCGACGAGCGCCGCACTACATCCACGTCACCCCGGACACTCGACGTATAGCCAATTCTTTGTTGTTTAAGAAGAGTACTTACTTTGTTAGCATGTTTTTTTATTATTTGGTGAAAGTTGCTCAGGCGCTGTTGCGGGCGCGCTCCAATTAGTGTTCGATGGTATTTCATCGGAGGACTCAGGAGTTTCGTCCGCTTCGTGACGCGTGCTGAACGAGTGATCCAACAAGTTTTATGGGTTATAGTTGGAGATGTAGTTTTAAGCCATAATGTTACATTATTGTATTATATAATTATTAAAGTAAATAGTTAATAAGCGATAGTGCAAATGACTGGGAACGGTCGCGGGGGCCCGGCGAATGCGTGTATGACCGTTTTTTGTTTATTATATTCGCAATTTTTATTTTTGTTGCCATGTTAAATATTTCAAATGGAATTTGTTCCTCGCATTCCGCAAACTTCGAAAGTAAAAGTCGAGTGGCCAGTGAGCGGGCATGCATGAAGTCGGTCGTCTAGTAGGCCGTCGAATGTAACGAGTGACGACGAGTTCGTTCGCAACTAAAACAAAAGAAAATGAGCGTTTTGGAAGTTATGACGTGCGTTAAACCGAAGGCGCCTCGTGATACTTGCGACCTCACTCGCGGAGACCGGCAAGGGCAAACGTTTGAGGGCCAACATCCAAATGTTTGATGAAGCATTGCATTTTTACAAACAAGTCTGAGTTTTAAATTTGTTTTGTTACATTTTGCTTTTTTTATTTACGAGTTGGACGTTTTATTTTGCGTTTACGTTACCTTATCTCATAATTTACGTTCTGTTACCATTTCTATGTATAAATAGATACGTGTCTATGTATAAATAAGATCGTTACGTAGTAACTTATCGTGTCGATATTACGAGCGTTTTATTTTGTAACTTGGGTCATTGTTAATTTATTATACGTTTACTTTGGTTATAATCGATTTCGCCATAATTGTGCAAGCCGTGGCACCGCGCGACTGGTGAGATTAATGGAGTTTTTCTATTGAAATCTTAATTGTCGCAAAATATATCGGTAGTTGCCCGCTTCGCCCCCTCTGAATAGTAAGTAGGTACCTTGGGGAAGTCGCGGTGGGGCGGGGGGCCGCGGAGGGGGGCGTTTGGGTGGTTAGGGGGCGAATGGGCCGGGGCCGCGCCGTTCCCAGCACTCCTGTGATATTAGCCTAGACTGTATGTCGTGTTCGTGCTAGATTCCCCATCCGATGACTTTTTTGGACATTGCGCTATGTATAGAGTAACGCTTTAAGAAATTGATTCCTTTTCTACATCGGCGATTTTATACGGATTAACCGGATTTTGATGCCGTTTAACCGGCTGTATTGCGTTCACGTGTCTTTCGTCACTGTACCAATTGAAATTTAGTATTTTTTTTTATATGGCGTTTGTATGATAATAAGGATTGTGTATTGTAAAATTAAGTGCTTACAGCGGCGGACATTCCGACGGGAATTGTGGTTGATGACAAACTGATAGCATGTAGAGTGCTGTGCTATTCAGTTGGTTAAACTTGTCTATTTAAGGGGTCGTTCTGTTATCACACGAAAAAAATTGATAAAAATAAAACTTACCATTATTGTAGAGTGTATTTGATTTATAGTGAATTACAGTCTGAAGGCAGAGATACCCTACAATGGACAAGGTTTTGATGTGAAGCGAATGCTTCTTAGTAAAGAATCAAACAATCCACATATTGTTTATTAGTTTTAAAGGAATCACTACCAAATGTATCCAGCAAATCATTTGTAAACGCACATGTATATTAGGCAACGAATTTATTTGAAGATCCACGTTTATAGCGGCGTAAATTTTGTACGCGAATGAACGACCAAAGTTTTGTGGTAGATTTTTTAAATGTAATAAAAACCTGGCTCGAGATAACGCACGAACGAGCCGTGAGATTATATTGTAGATTAATAAAAAAATATATCGAATCTTTTTTTTTAATTGCTATTAGATGCATAATTCTACTCCTAAATGCTGAACTAAATTTTTTCCTTAAAAATATACGAGATGATTTCATCTAATTTGACGTAGTTTTTTTGTACCAATATCTATACTGAAAGAAACATTCAAAACATGATAGTCGAAAGAACATTAACGGATTGTTGACTTCCAAGTTCTAAAGAATGTCATCTGTAATTATCAACTCTAAATATGTGGAAGAGGCATTACGCGCCAACTTATACGGTGCGCGCCGTCCCTCTCACTCCTAGTAAATACGAGCGAAACCGGTATAATCGAATAATTCGATACAATCTCCGCACAGTTATCATGTAACATGCAAATGAGAATTGCAAAATTGTCAGTTTATGCAGTGTACATTGCTTACTGAGTTTCACGTTCAACACTAGTTATAACGCACAGCGAGTAATGTACATGTTCGTACGATAATTACATGAAACATGTTGAGTAAGCGTTGACTTGTTGCGGGATTTGTCACAAAGGAATAATCATAATACTGAATGAAGCAGAAATGTTATGAGAGAAACATTATGTATTTAATTAAAGTATTTTGCTAATATACTTTTGTAGTGTAATAAAGTTCTTTGACACGCATAACTTTTTAATGATCGTGATTTTTTAATGTCATGTACGTATGTACTACGTACACCCGATTATAAAATTTGGACAGTCTTAAAAAATTATCTATGGTCACATTTTTAAAGAACGAACAAATAACAAACTTATTATTAAGCAATATATAAATAATATAAATTATTTATGTTCATCTTAATACATCAAAAATATTAGTGACAAAAAGAAATGTATTTTAAATGCTTTTTTAGAAGAACAGATATATTTAATAAAAAATAAATAAATTGTAAAAATGAATTAAAAAGTGTAATATACAAAATAGATGATTTATTATAAATTTTGTACGATGCATACTGTATTTATAGATTATCTGTTGACGCGTGACTATGCTCTGTCAGTCAGGTTATGCAATTAGAAGCGAGGTTTCAATGCGAACAATAAGGTTGAAAGAGTGTTCTGTAAATGTTATGATAATTTTATTATCGCGATTAGCTGCTATTTTATAAATGTTTCCTGTCTTAGTCTAAGAGATGATCATTAAATAAATATTAAATCAATTTAGTTATTTCATTTAACATGTCACCTAGTAGAGGAGCCATACCTCAACCATTTGTTTCGACGTAACAACGGAGATAAGGGGTAAAGAATCACTACTAAAGACGTAAAAGATTTTATGATTTCCGATAACTTATAAGTGTTGTGTTATTTGTTCACATAGGAATAGCTGAGAAATTATGTTCAAATATTAAGACAAACGCAAAGATGGCGAATGAACAATCGTCAGATATGCTTAGGCAATAACCAAATTAGTGGCTGGCGTTCTACTTTCAATTGTCAAACGGGTGAAATACGTTGGTCGGATTTATATGTACACAAGTATATTAACGAGTAAAAAATAACTTCAAATACACATATTTCCGAATTATCTTAGTAAATTATAAAATAGAATTAATCAGGACCTAACCAAACTATCATCAAAATACTCTTGAAGTATCCTTTCCAATAAAAAATGTATCGAAATCGGCTTGGCCCTCTCGGGCGCCCTTGGATCGGAATGCTTACGCGTAACATAGTGACCGTCCAAGCCGAGGTTACCCCTCACTGGAGGGACCCTTGTTACGAGTTACTAGCGATTGAGGTTCAGGCTAAGCGACCTAAGAGGTACGCCACCTCTCAATCCGGTGAAGCAGTCAAGGCCAGCTTCTCTGGCCAGTCTGTGTAGTCATAAAAAAAGTCGAAATTAGTTGACGTGATATTGATTTATTTGTGGCGCACATACTCGATGCAAATTTAGGACTTATATGGTTTTCTCATTGATGCCCTTGTCTAAACAGGACCAAAATGGTATCACTCGGGAAGTACCAGCTTCCAAATAAAAAAAAACTCATTCAAATCGGTCCACTCATTCGAAAGTTGCAAGGTTACAAGCAAAAAGTGTGTAGACGTATTGAGAACCCCTTTTTTTGAAGTCGGTTGTATGTTTAGCCGTTTAGCCTAGCGGCTAAGCGGCTTTCGATATGATAGTCGCCAGTTTGAATACCACTTGTTTTGCACCAATGAATTGCTGTATTTCGGTGTCTTAACTAGAAAAATCACTTGCTAAAAAATTTGTGCTCATCCCCTGTCACATATGGCATCTTACCTCTATGTTCAACATATTGTCGGACTGTTTTAGCGTTAGTATAAATATACAATTCGTTTATTATCTGCATTTTTATTTATATGTTTGTACTTAGAAAATTCAAAAGAAAAACGACACAGTATAACAGAGATTCAATAAAGGCCATCCCACAGACTAATAAAGTTAAAACTCTTGATAGCGTTATTCAACGCCATCTATCATCAGTAAACGTAAGCTGAATCAAGTTTCAAGCCGCAGATATTTAGTGATGAATACGACTATTTATAAGTTCTAACAACCACAAATCTAGACGTCTGTAATTAAAGATATATCCATAATTTTAACTGCAACACCGTGAACAAAAGACTTAAGCTTTTCTCCTTTAACGACCTTAAAATATTTATATAATTTCTGTTGTAATTTTACTCTCAATAAACATTTTCCATTTAAATTTTCACAATCACTCAAGGATGCTGCATAGTTTGGCAGCAGCAGAGCAAGTAACCCTTAATGGGTCAATTATAAAAAAGAGGGTTCTTTAGACCACACGACTGAACTAACACTTCTTTAGCTGGAGCTTACATATATATGTATATAGAATAGAATAGGAGAAAAGAATTTTGATTCTACAGTGTGGTACACACAATAATTTTGTTGACGGAAATCTTCAACAAGATACCGTCTTCTGGGGGGAAGGCGGCGGTTATGTGGGGTCCTTACACACTTAAACCCCCCAGTGGCCCTTCCTCGGTGCATAGTGAGGAGCTCCGGGATCTCCAGAGGAACGCACCGGAGCCCCTCTCCACTGTGCTCTTCGGAAAGCACGTCCCGGGGGCCAGCCGATGTCGCCTTCTTCCCCGGTCAACCTTGGCGGACGATAAAGACTCCCACCCTTGTCGCCCAGTGAACCCGAGGCCCCTTTTAGTTGGCTTCTACGATAGGCATCGGATACCGTAGTCTTATTCTACGAGCCCAGAACTACAGAGCTGGCACACAATATGCCTGCACTATGTGTTAGACTCTTAGATATACGAAACGTAACTCTATCTTTATGTCTTCACTAACTTATATCTCCATTTCCATTCACTTCGCCCGATCACACTTTTCGCAACGCTCTCACCGCCTTATTCCCCAATCAAGCGTGCGTAAGAAGTTTTACTTTTAAAAAAGTGTAAATTGTATTGTTTGATTCATATACATACATTTATACATCACTGCATTAATCGAGTATTGACAATAAGGTAAACATACATTTTTCACCGGGGTACTCGCGGCCCTAGTGCGGATTGCCAGACTTCACATGTCTTAGAAATATTTTCTAACACATGTAGTTTTCCTCACGATGTTATCCTTCATCGCCGAGTGCATGGTAAATCAGTACATAAATTGCAACAGCAAATTTATTGGTATCGGCACCGGGGATCAGACTTGGGTTGCTAGCGTACTATGCAGCTTGAGGCAACCGCCCGAACACTGAGCTACCATGCCTCGTATTTATAATTAGTGTTAAATTTTTTTTCATAGTAATCGCATCGTCAGTGATCTAATACATACATAATGACATCTTAAGAATATGCCGTTACATTTAAATTAATCAATATTAAATAATCCATAAAGTCAACGTCATAAGTAACTTAGTCCGATAACTCGATAGTTATGAAATAAGAAAATTACTTCTATTGTAATTGATCGGTTGTCATAGTGAAAATTCAGTGACAAAAGCAGACTTAGGTCCCTGTAATTTTACAAGCCTCGTGTTTACTTACATACCTGGGCTCTACCATATGTAACAACGGTTCATGCGAACCAGACGTACGGAAGTGAATTGGCATGGCAAAAAACGCGATGACTCGATTAAACCGAATTTGGACAGATCAATCTCACTAAAAACCAAGATTGATCTGGTGAGATGAGAGTGTTCCCAATATTCACGTACGGAGCGGAAACTTGAACCCTCAAGAAGGCAGATAGATCTCGTATTGACGCATTTAAGATGTGGTGCTGGAGGAGAATGTTGCGAGTACCTTGGACAGCCCACAGCACAAATGCGTCAATTCTCCGGGAAGTGGGTGTCACCGTCAGATTGTCAATGGTCTGTCTCCGTAGGGTTTTCGAATTCTTCGGTCACATAGCCAGGAAAACGATACACTGGAAACACTCCTGGTCACAGGCAAAGTACAGGGAAAACGACCAAGAGGGAGGAGCCCTATGCGTTGGTCAGACCAAATTAGCACCAACACCAACGGGAGAGTCCACGAGGCATTTCACCGCCAAAGACCACAACAGGTGGAAAGCGATCGTCCGCCACATAATTCACGAGGTCACGACCCTCAGCAAGGAGGAAAACGACGCAAGGAGGAGGAGGAGTGTCTACTTGATGAGATGTAATAAATAATTCATTTAGGCTTACAACCGTATACATATAAAGTAAGTTCATGTATAACAACCACTAGACGGCAGCACGTGGTGATAGGAAGCCTTGTGAACGCACCTTTATGACACGGTCTAATCGATTCCCCTGTTTACACGAACCAATATGTCGGTTTGCCTTACAGACTTGATTTCTGTACAAGACTAGGCAGTAGTTAATAGTTATCACAGAATACGTATATATATCCCACTGTTGGGCAGGTCTTCTATGCACAGAGTTTAAGGGCTGATTGAGACTTCACTTGCCATAAAAAGCGGTTTCCTCACGATGTTTTCTTTCACCGCTGAGCAGGTGGTAAATCAGTATTTAAAATTGCAACAAACAATGTCATTGGCGCCGGCACCGGGATCGAACTCGGGTGGCTAGCGTACTTTGCAACTTGAGGCGACCGTCCAGACTTTGGTTTACCACGCCCGAGTAATTACAACTATGAAAGTATTATTTTAAATTGAATAGAGAATCGTACGGTGATTTGGTCATTTTGAAAACCAAACTGGAATTTAAAATCTAAATCGATATATATTGGTATATTAACTTTGTTTTTTTTAATGAGGAATTACACAGATTGTTCAGAGAAGCTGGCCTTGACTGCTTCACCGGATTGAGAGGTGGCATAGCTCATAGGTTGCTTAGCCTGAACCTCTAACGCTAGTAACTCGACACAAGGACCCCCCGGTGAGGGGTAACCTCGGCTTGAACGGTTACTATGTTACGCGTAAGCATTCCGATCCGAGGGCGACCGAGAGGGCCGAACCTCGACTCGGTCGGTAGCTATTTCACGGATAATCTAAGGGACATTCAAAAAGCTAAACTAACTTTGAGTGGCACTTCGAGAAGCGTAAATATATATTGATAACATGGAATGTCTCTAAAGAATGTGCGTCGCGTCTCGGGGAAGTCCGGACCGTCGTAAAAGTGCAATTATTATGATTCGATAAGTGAGATAAAAAAAACTAGTGTTCTCATCTTGCTTGTACAGGGCTGTTATCTAACTAACTAACCTAACCCCGTCATAACTATTTATGATGATTCACTGTCTAAAAACATTAACCTTATGTTACTTGCGTTTTAAGCATTGTATAAGTTAAGAGATTAAGAGATTTAGTCGGCGAACTCAACGCCTTTGGTGTGTCTTGAACATTCGAGGGTCGAAATAAACTTTGCATTGTATTACGATAACGCAATAAAAAGTGCACCGAGTGAACAACTTCCGCAATTCATGTCCACATTTCGTACTCCACTTTCTGCAAGTGTAATTCTAGACGGTTGCGTAAGCGACCAGTCTCTTTGCCACAGTTGCAAAGATGCCCTCGCACCAATGTTTGTGTGCTCAAAAATGTTCTCGTGTCGCAATTGGGTCACTTTTGAATATCCGTAATGTTCATTGCGTCTCGTATTCGGCATGATTCTCACAGAATACTTTGTCAAACAGTACCCTGATGTTAGAACGTTCATCCGAGGCAATTTAATCTTGTCTTTATATCAAAGATTACAAAGAAGACAGAAGACAGAAGATACACAAACATCATAAGGCCTGATAGCTTGCTGCCGCTCGTGAACCATATTTTTCATTGTGTATATCCCTCAAACCCGAACGAAGTGCTTTGCTTCGTCTTTCATTATTCGTATAGCAAAGGACTGGAATAGTTTGCCCGCGTCTGTCTTTCCCTCCGATTACAATGTGGGTATTTTCAAGAGTAGAGTGAATAGGTATTTACTAAGCTAGTGCGCTATACCATTCAGGACTGCATGTCCACTTAACATCAGGTAGGATCGTAGTCAAGTACTTCGTTACAAAGTATAAAAAAATGATAAGAGACTTAAGACTATAAAGATTTAATAAATATATGAAATTATTTTTAACTAAAAGCAATTTAAACGCTTTCTTTCAGTCCTGATAAGCTATCGGCGGACAATCTACAGTTTACGTATATGCTGATAACAGCGGGAATTTTTGACGTGTGTGTGTGAGTCTGAACAATTAAACGTCAAGGTCGTGTCCACATGTATGATACTTGCATGTGTGTATTTAAATGATATAGAACTTGACGACCGACTGTCTACTGCGTTTAATAATGGCTCAGATTTTTTGAACCGTGTTATCTAAGTGTCCGAGCAAATGCAACAGCATGCAAGTAGCCCGAGTTGGATCCCGATCCCAAAAGTCCCGCTATGAGAGGCCCTGGGTCTGCTAAGCGATTTAAAAAAAAATTTAATACACTCGGGACCAAAAACATAGGGTCGGTTAAGAAAGTTTGAATATCTCGGAAGATAAAGACGATATCTAACTGAAATAAGTACACGTAGTGCATGATAGACAATTAAATATCCTTAAAGTAAAATATTTTTATTGATTTATTTATATTTCATTAAAACATAAATTTAAGCTAAAAAGGATATGTTACGTAAACTTGGATAATACAGTACTTTTCACTACGTAAACAGCTTGTCACTAAAACTTTCCCTCCAAGATCCAGAGGAAGACTCAAGACAAGGTGAGAGTAGAGACAAGAGGAGTGTAGAGTGTTGAGAGACATGATAGGATGCAATTTTCTGAAAATCCGGCTGACGGCAAGCTGACCCCACTATCATGAGGAACTAATATTTAGGAAAAGAGTGAGATGTGTGCCTGTTGGGTGCTTCGGGAAAAAAATTATCAAAAAAAAAATGAAAATCATCATTAAAGAATACTCCGAACGACAATACGGTTGAAAATTCCAATGAACCGAAACAAAAAAAAACTGGAAATTAAAAACGTCAGTAGCACTCGACACTGGTTATCTCGTTGTTACATTGTCACTCAAAAACGTCTAAGCGAAAATCAACCTTACTGCGTCCGAAGTATTGACTTTTCCATATTGGACGATCGCTTAATGACTTGAGAGAACAAAGAGTAAGATTTGGAACATTTGAAGCGATATATCTTCCACCAGACTATATTACTTGATGGCCATCGACGAGTTGCTAAGCTAAAAATAATTAGTTCACAAACATACAAAAATGCTTTTTAATGACGAACTACACAGATTGGCCAGAGAGGCTGGCCTTGACTGCTTCACCGGATTGTGAGGTGGCACAGCTCTTAGGTCGCTTAGCCTGAACCTCTATTGCTAGTAACTCGACACAAGGGGCAAAATGCATGCATCCTTCTTTGAAGTCGGTTAAAGGAAAGGAGGAAGGTGATCAATGTCAATATTAGAACTCTGAGTTTGCCTACGATCTTATTTTCGCTAGATTCGTAGACCGCACAATTATACAGACATTAGACACGTATTTGCACAAATATCTTGGCTCCGCTAGGAATCGAACTCCGAACCCGTGATATAGCATAGTATATTATCTCGATAACACGTCCGTCCATATGTAAGTAATGTAAACTATAGCTACGTAATCACAAACCGGTTAGTAGTACGGAAAACAACGGAATGACCGTGTTCTGACAGTTTTAGTTGGACTGTCGGTGTAGTTGTTTAAACGTTAGCGTCGGGACTGTTTGACTCGTTCAAGCCCCATAAAGGACTAATAATTTGGATATAATATACATTTACTATTACATATATAGTTACTTTTTTACTCCGTAATCTCTGCCTACCCTATTGCTTTATGGCGTGAGCTATTAAACATTAAAACTCCGCCATTTCGACACTTGTCTTGGAAAGGAATAAATAATCTTTCACATAATTTTAGCTCTTCTTCAACTTGGTGGATTTTTTTTATTATTATTTAGTGACGAACTACACAGATTGGCCAGAGAAGCTGGCCTTGACTGCTTCAGTGGATTGAGAGATGGCATGACTCGTAGGTCGCTTAACCTAAACCTCTATTGCTAGTAACTCGACACAAGGTTGTGTCACAGATCAGCTTGGTGGATAGGACCACCAGTGGCTAGCTGAATCTTGCGTAAATATATAATCTAATTAGCGCGTCTGTCTCGTTGTCTGTCTATTAAGCTAAGATAATACTTTAACCGGATAGACGGAGGTAGTAATCGCTAATCACTTGTCACCAAACCCATTAATACTGCAGTGGGCATAAAGGCTTCCAAACTCGTCTGACCCCACTCATACTATGTTCCCAGCTTCACGCGCATTAAATCTCAGTCAGTAAATTATATCAACAGATTTGGATAATGAAGGAGATGAACCTATAGTGGGAGTATAGCACTCTTCGCGGTTGGGTAAGTACTTGATTGTTTATTTTTTAATTATAAATTACATAGAAATATCTTCCAATAAATTCTGTAATCATTTCGTTACCAACAGTAACATAATATCGCTTCATTAATATACTTTAATGTATTTGTTAAGTAAATTACCATATATTTTACGATTGGTACTGTCATGTACAAAACTGTTAGTTTTTATATTTAAATTTTGAAATGCTAACGAGTTCAAATTCAATATTAGCATTAATGGACTGTAATAATTCCTTCCTGATTTATTCAAGAGCGTTAAGAGCTGGTTTCTTTTCCTGTAGTCAAATTCTTTTCTAGAGATCTTTGATCTTTTACGTGTTTTAATATCAATTAACAATCTAAGTGTGACGCGTAATGAATAAATTTAATTATATTATTTATCTTACTAATGTGCTTGCAAATTTTAATTATTTTCTTTTACTCTCTTTTTAACCGAAATTAAGAAAGAAGAAGGTTCTCAATTCGCTTCGTCTTTTTAAACTTATTTTTGTTGGACTGGATTAACTTTCGACTGGGTCCCGTTGTGAATTTTGTTGACTCTTTGGGTTCCGTAGGTATACCAGGGTGCTTCTATAAATGGTATAGAAAAAGGTTAGTTTATTGAGTTTTTTATAGAGTTCCAGATTAAGTTAACACTCTGGATTAAAGAGTATCTTAATGAAATCCTTAACTAGAAAGAGTACGAACGAGAAATAGATGCCAGAATTTCGCTATATAGCTATAATACCTTAGAAGTGTTTACATACATACATTCCTAACGGTAAGTCTGCTTTTAGATTCATTATGAGCGTAGATTTAATTGAAGTCAGATTTTTTTTTTCATAAATATACTTGTTATTTTATGAAAAATTTGATTTGATTGAACTACGTTGATCATCCAGGAGTACAGATTAATTGGATTTTTTGAAATATGACAAAGCTTATTCGGGCCCCGGAGAGGGACTTCGGCTTGCTCGGTTACTCTGCGCTTAGCTTTTATTGCCAGTTCGTTGGCACTGGGAGAAGTAGCCGAAGAAACTCACGCTCCTAACATTGATTATGGGGAAATTGCCAGTAAAGCGGCAATATTGTAAACATCTTTTGTCATGTGACGCTGTGTTATTTTGTTATAGATTAGTTGTTTAATAACCAACCTGAGTTACTTTGGTCTCATTGAAGACAACCAGATAATCGGCCCCCCAGTCCGCTAAGTCAATTGTGTACGAAATGTACGTTCATTGGTATTATTGTCGTCGATATTTGCTAGTTTTAGTACTATTTTAGTTCAATGGTGACACTGGCTTACTATTGACGTATTTAGTAATAATGGAATGATATTTGTTAACTGGCTTCATAATGAAACGTCACTGGCAAATAGCAGATTCAAGGTGATTTATTTATCATTAATAAAACTATTAATGATGATTTTTTTAATGGAGCCATACCTCAGTGTCCGGGCGGTCAAGATGCTATTACGTCGATTCCCGGTGACGGCAGCAATAAATTCGAGTTAATTCCCCCATCCCCACTCTACCTTAGGACGTTTAGACATTCGGCGGGTCTCCTTTCATAGTCAATGTTCTGCGCGTCCGAACGAATCGATTTGAGTCATCGTTCATCGTGCATACAGCAAAGGAGTGGGCCAAGTTGCCGGCGTCAGTCTTTCCGACCAAGTACGACGTGGGAGCCTTCAAGTGTAGAGTGAACAGGCACTTACTAAACTAGCGCGTACCATCTTTCAGTCATCTTACCACACAACATCAGGTGGGATCGTGGTCAAGCACTAGTTTGTAACCCATAAAAAAATTGATGTTGCATAGTCGAAAACATCGTGAGGAATATATGCATATATGCACGTTTTCTTTGCAGGGAAGGCCTGTCCCAACAGTGGGACATATTTAGAATATATAGACTGTAAGTTTTAAACTTGTTTTTAATAAGCTAGTTGTATATGTGCTTGTGAAAGGTATGTGTGTGCTTTCAACACGGTTCTGCTCTCAGGAATGAAATCAATATTCATTATCAGTATGCACGCTGCCAGCGTATGATCCGTCACTAACGGTCCGACGTTTACAATTTTTGTTACTTAGAATGTACTTGTTATTGTTGATGTTGATTTGATTTTTTAAAAAAACTTCTTTACGCAAATTGACTTTGGGGAGTAAGACGGTACGTACTTTACGTAATACGTTACGACAAGTGTGATCGGGTGCGGAGAATGGACCTGTCCCAGAATTACTGAGCCCCTCCGGCACGACAAGCCGAGAACCCTTTGGGGGTACAGTAATCGTCTATGCCGAGGTTACCTCTCACCGGGGGGACCCTTGTGTCGTGTTACTAGAACAGAGGTTCACGCTAAGCGACCTAAGAGCTATGACACCTCTCAATCCGGTGAAGTAGTCAAGGTCAGCTTCTTTGGCCAAAATGTTGATTGTAAAAAAAATATATATTAAAATAGAATGATGAAACCAAATTGCGATCTAAGAGCTCTACCATTTTTCAAAATATAATGAAACTGTAGCGGCCAACTTTACTGACCGTAAACATAATTTCCTCACAAAAAAAATCAAAGAATATAACATATAGGTACCGGGTATATTATTCATAACGGCCCGCTATGGCGATCTTTATGAACAAAGCTCTCTGTTCAACCCGCGGCCCGTTATTTGGGATACATATTTTTAAAAGCCACTTACGGCAAAAAATATTGTTAGCGTTCTTTATACAAAAATTGACATTTAAAATTACAGTTAAAACGTAAATGGCTTGATTTGTTTTCATATTTTCTATAATAAGGAAAAGATGACGCCCATTATACAAAAAATTAAAAATGTACTTTAGTTTTGTTATTTGCATTTAGTGTACAATATGACAAAACATTCTTTCGAGTTTTCCGGTTTACCTTCGCAAAATAAAATCAATTGGCAATGAAATTATATTAATAAATCCCATTTTAGCCCCTGAAATGCCCCTTTTCTAATATATTTTGAAATAAGCTTATAAAATACAGAGTCACAAAAATATATTGACAAACTAAAATATATGTTTTATATCAAATTAAGAGAAAATACAGACGAATTGAAAACCCTACATTGTGTTGAAGTCGGTCAATTAGTCATTTAAACCCATACGTCGCAAGGAGGCCGTGGTACTTTTTATATGAATTACAGAATATAAAACGAGCAACACCTTCAACGGTGGCGCGAAATTTGTAAACGGTTTCTTAGTGCCCCCACTGCACCCCGCGGCCCCTTTTTCCTCGCGTCATTCGTTCCCCAGTTGGGCCTGTGGCAATGACCGCGACCCATTTGGCGCGACCGCGCCGCTGCCCTGCCAAGCGGGAGTGATTTCCAGCGATGTTTACATAAAGAAACGCTTAAAGCGCTTTATTTGTTCGAATACACCTTTTGTAAATAATCTCACTCTGTGTAATAGCATCGTCTATAATCGCTGAAAGGGTAAACATATGTCAAAAGTTGACAACAGTGGGCAATTTATATTTAATAACTAGTTGTTCACAGTTTACTTTTTACAGTGATAATGTATTTTAAGCCTTAATGTATTTTACCTGTGTACTAGGGTAAATATAGAAGTTTTGGCGTTAATATTGGTTACGTGTTTTCGTCATTTAGGGTCTAAAACTATCATTATATACACATAATTTACTAAATTTCATTAAATCAATTGGGTGGTTTTAAAGAACAGCTGTTACGAACACGTTAACACATGGTCGTTTAACCCTTATTGTGGCAAGAGTGTATTTTGATGAAAAGTAAAAAAAAATCGTGATATGAATAGACGTATTTGGTAAAACCAAGATGTACACTATTCTATAGAGTGCTACACGTACAGTGAGTATCGCATTTTTAGGAATGTATATAATGAAGTCCACATAGTCTTCCATGTATAAGTAAGATACATGAAATGAAAGACTGCGTTTCTGTACAATATTTAGAGAAACAACATTTAATGTTCTTATTCCAACTCTTATCTCTTTTAAATAAATGTCACGACACTGACAATTGTGACATTAAACATTTGAATAATTATTATAAAACACAATTAAAGAATACATTTAGGTAAAGAGATTGTATATCTTTACTTTACATGCATATTATGCTATACATTGCTATGTTTAGGGTTAATTTATCTTCTAGCCTGGATCACATCCGCTCCATTGGTATTACGGTAATTGCTTCTAATGTCGATTCTGAAAATACAAGTTTTGTGATAGGCGGCACAAAAAATCGGTGGATCTTTTAAGATTAGGGCGTCTGCCTGAACCTACGATGAGTATTTGAGCGCAAGGGACCTTCGGAATGTGCCGTTCCTCTTTTCGCGGTAGCCTTTGACACCATTATGCCCGAGAGTGCTAAGCAAGTGCTTGACTACAATCCCACCTGATCCACCAAAGTGGAAATGCTGTTCAGGATTGTGTATGAGGGATAATAGGCATAAATGCCTTTTCACTCTACCCTTGAAAACACCCACATTGTAATCGGAGGGAAAGACAGACTATTCCAGTCCTTTGCAGTACGAATAATGAAAGACGAAGCAAAGCGCTTCGTTCGAATTTGCGCATTGCGATACCGCTGCTTTATTTGTTTGCTTGACTTTAAGTCTGATTTCCTTTAAAACCTTACCTTTACAAATTTACTTGGTATAACCAACCCATGATATTGTAATCAACGTCAAATGCTTATTAAAAAATTAAGAAATGACCACAGCGCAGAGTGCTCGCCATTTGGTTGCGACACACTGGTAATGAAAATTGATTTAATTACTGAAACTGTGTCGAAAGCACACACAGATTTCCCCTTCGACGAGCTATATTACTGGCTACTTAATAAAATCATGATCGATTTTGTATCCCAGGTCCGACTACTTTGGAAACCAATAATAGCCACATATACGAGTATCGCTCGTGACAAGAGGCGAACCTATCGCTGTATATTGGCTACAAATTTTAAAATAGAGACTCATTGGTACAAGCCGCTTATTAATGGAAATCAAACGTTTTGTCACCAACGAGATACTCATCTCCGCGTTAAACCATCGAGCTATGACAATCAGCCCATCATATCATATCATCTCAGTCTGAATTGTACAAAGAACTTCATTACTCAATTAATTTGTTTTTTTTTTATTATTATAATTTCTAAGCAAGTGCTTGACTACGATCCCACCTGGTGTTAAGTGGAAATGCAGTCCTGGATGGTAAGGCGCACTAGCTTAGTAAATGCCTATTCACTCTACTCTTGAAAATACCCACATTGTAATCGGAAGGAAAGACAAACGCGGGAAACTATTCCAGTCCTTTGAAGAATGAAAGACGAAGCAAATCGCTAGTAGTTAGTTTATTTTGTAATGTCAACTTCCACGAAAATATAAAATATTTATATTAAAAATAGAAAGAGAGAAGAAATCAACCTGAAATACAGAGGACACTACTGGGTGCTTGGCAGAAATACCAAGCTGTCAGTAGATAATAAGCTACTCATCTACGAAATGCTCTTGAAGCCAATTTGGACTTAACGGATTCAACTATGGGGTTCGGCGTATGACTCTAACATAAGTATCATACAGTGTTCCAAATTACATCTTGAAACAAATATCCAACTGTTCGTGGTTTATAAAAACATCGGAGATTCATGAGCACCCCAAAATCAGGACTGTTAAAGAGGAGATCAAGACCAGAAAAAGGCTAGAGATGCATCCGAATAAGCTTGCCACGCAACTTACCAAACCGGACCTAATTAATAGGCTTTAAAGGCGACAAACCCTAAGTTGAGTTGAATTGATAGACACGGTTAACAGAGTGGAGCAGTCTCGATGGAGATTTTGCTCTGACCGCCTAACAGCCCTCAACACATCTGCTCATAGTCTAGCTGACTGATTGCACGATAAAGACAAAAAAAAATTGGAAATCGCTCGCGGAACAATTAATTTCAACAATTGTTTTGATAGAAAAATATTAATGAGGAATGACGTCACCTCGATTGCAATGGTAAATTAATTTCGTTTCGAATATGGTTATTATGCCCTTATACTCCGTGAATACAGAGAAGGCCTGCGCCCAATAGTGGGACCTATATAAAGGCTGTAACTTTAACTTTTTTAATAGGAAATAAAAATTGCATTACCTGCGTTACTGTGCGTGAGTGAATGTGTGTAGGATGTGTGTATATCATTGTGTGTGTCACAAATCTTTAATTAACTCGAGTAATGCCTTCAGTCAAAGTCTCTATGATTACATTTTCGAATTAAAATTTAGGCAAAAGGGATCTCCGGTTCAGACATGGTTATAATATGTATGTTCTATTTCGCTAACTTACAGTCGATACAATTATTAATTAAAAAACGACTTTAAATCAAATCAAAACGTGAAGGAACGAACATTAATTCCTACGACGCGCGGACGCTTGAATTTCCGATGTATCATCATAGATCCATACCTTTACAATATTCTTCAAAAGAACACAATATAAGAAATTATACAAATAATAAATTTAATAAGACAATACTTACATGGCTAAACCAGTATAATTATGAAGCAATTGAAAAATTAATAATTATAAATTAAAAGTAAAACACACATTATAAGTAAACACAGTAAAACACACACACACACATACACAAAAACATTTAAAAAACAGATTTTATTTTCGACTATTTATTTACATTTTGTTACACAATTTTTTATCTTTTGTTATTTTTTTTTACTATATTAATGTTTAAGATTAAAAAAGTTACGGGGGAAGACACTAGCTCCTGAGATACAGCTTACGCTAGTTCGGGAGTTAAGGGACTCACCTTTATATGTATTCAACTTTATTTTTTGCAAATAAACTATATTATTATTATTATTATAGATATAATTTCTTCCTCCACAATCGTCCTAGTTGTCGTTAAAGAGGCTTGGAGATCATCCATGAAACAGCAGACCGAGTGGTTCGGCCCTCTCGGCCGCCCTCGGATCGAGCCGAGGTTACCCTTCCTCACTGGGGGGACCCTTGTGTCGAGTTACTAGCGATAGAGGATTCAGGCTAAGCGACCTAAGAGCTATGCCACCTCTCAATCCGGTGAAGCAGTTAAGGCCAGCTTCTCTGGCCAATCTGTGTAGTTCGTCATTGTAAAAAATAAAACTTAGACTTGGACTGACATAAACATAATACGATATTTAGGAGTTACCTGGTATTCGATACCTATAAAATTTATATGAGACTTAGGGTTTTCTAACTCTTTTAAGCAGAAAAAACTGTTCATAAATGATGGTGCTATAAGGGCACTTTAAAAAAACTCCTTTTTCCAAGTTGGTTAAATATGTAGTATAATTTTCCCGCTTTTAAACACCGGGTCCGGCGTGCCTACATCGCAGACAAGTGATTGCAGTCTCATACTATTTCTCCCTTGCTGTCTGCACTCCCTATAATCTTACTCGACATTAGGGTAAGCCCTAGCCCCTGCAAGTGCATTGTATATCGCGAGGGTAACTTTTATTATCTACCAGTGGGACAGGGCATGCGATACACCATTGAAAACGACCTTTCTCGCCTTAAGTGCGAAAGTTCAGCGGGGAGGGTGAGTTCAGGTTATACTGGACGAATATAAGTACGGAGCGATATGTGAATTAATGGTTTGCGAAGTAAATTGATTTTACAAGTCACAAAGCATATTCCAGTTATTGGTTTAGGTTGTGAACAATCGGCCAACGGTGTGTTGTAAGTTTATTTAATTAACTAACTACCGGTTTTCATTAAAAAATATATATATATTTTTAATTTATTCACAAAATTCACATATCACACATTATAGGTATTTAAAACACTTTTTTTACCGTACAGACTGCCAATGAAGTGTCACATTAACTATTTTTAGATTAGAACATTTGTTTGTGGTCGTCAGTGATTTAGTGATTTGTGTGTTTGTTGTTTTATATAAACTACCTGCGCTTCGGGGTGTTATTTACCCTTGTGTCGAGTTACTAGCAATAGAGGTTCAGGCTAAGCGACCTAAGAGCTGTGCCACCTCTCAATGCGGTGAAGCAGTCAAGGCCAGCCTCTCTGGCCAATCTGTGTAGTTCGTTTTTTAAAAAAAATTCGCGGTGTTACCCGCGATTGAAAACTATTTATTTAAATTTTTCTAACATTAATGTAGCCTAAGCTACTCCTTTTTCCATCATCAACTAAGTGGAAGTCCCGTCAGAATCTGTTCAGCTGTTCCACAGATTAGCCGTAACATATAGACAGACAAGAAATTGTAAAAAATGTTATTTTAGTAATGTACATTGTATACCGAAACGTCAATAGCCTGATGGTTTAGGTACTTTCAGCAAATCGGAAAGTCGTAGGTTCGAATCCACTATTCGACTGTTGATGTGAATGTGTGTTGATCTCCGAGCATAAGCTTAAGCTTAGTAGGAATGGTCAACAAGAATGTTAGTAATATTTCAGAAAATATAGTTAACTTTTTTAAAAAATATACTTCGTTCAGGCTAACCGACCTAAGAGCTATACCACCTCTTAATCCGGTGTAGCAGTCAGGGCCAGCTTCTCTGGCTAATCTGTGTAGTTCGTCAAAAAAGAAGCTGCAAGCATCTCAAAATCTTCTGATAAAAGCTACCGACTGACCATTTATTTCAGATAAAACAACACTTATTATTTATGATTTAAATAATGCAATGTAAACAAAATTACAACACGATCTTTCAGTACTTGCCTAAATAGATTATACAATCGTTTAAATCTAGTAAGCTATTTGAAATATTCCGAAAGGCTACCGACGTGGTTAGGCCCTGCAATCGGAATGCTTACGCAAGTAAATTGTCCAAGCCGAGGTGACTTCTCGGAGGGACGCCGTGTTACTTCCAATAGAGGTTCAGGCTTTGCGATCTAAGAGCTCTTTCACCTCCGCTATCCAATGACCGTAAGTTCGTCTTCAACAAAAGCTGGCCCCTGTTCTCTATTACCTTGTTTATCCAAATCCTTACCGTACACGAAAATCAAAAATTCAGGCATTAAAATAAATAAAAAAAAATAGTAACTGTAGACGCAACACCCTTTTTAAAAAAAAAAGCACTGTCTGTGGTTGCGATCCATTGAAAGAAAAAAAAAACCTTGTTTATCATCACCACTACGATAATGATGAACAGAATACATCCGTACATCCCGTTGTATCGTACTAAATAGGCTAGTCAAATAAATAGTGTTATATTGCACGCCGGAGTGTAGGGGGGTCGTTGAACTTCGGTACACATTACAGCGGCGATCCGTTTTGTTCACTTCAATTTTGTTCGCTTTCAGAATTAATTTATCAACACCATTATAAAATTGTAAGCGTGTTATGATTACGGTGTAGAAAAACGACTGATACGATAGCTAAAAACTTATCGCCTCTAACTCAATTGTAAAATGGATTTATATTACGCGGTTTAGACTATTTTTTTCTGACGCTGGAGAAGTGGACGAAGAAATTCCAGCAACGCTCCTAACATCTAAGTGGTGGGGCCTATCCATAAAATAGCGGTTACGCATGAGAATATTTCGCAACCTCCGACGATCGCTAACGGACGCTTTATGGATTTGTAGAGACCTAGCCTGTACAATGGTAATCGCGTCGTCCGGATATTCAAGAACGTGTCTTAGCCTCCGGGCGACGTAATTTAGCATAGGAAGGCTTATAAGTGGCGGCACTTACAAGAAGTTTGTTAGAATGTTTAGTGGCATTCTCGCAAAACCGTCTAGATGCCTGCTTAAAGAAGTGGGCTATTGTCGGTAACCCTTTTTTGTTTACGTGGAGGAAATCTTCAGAAAGATACCCCGCCCTCTGGGGAAGGCGGCGGTTATGTGGGGTTCTTACCCACTAAAGCCTCCCCGGTGGCCCTTTCCTCGGTGCATGACGAGGGGCTCCGGGATCTCCAGTGGAACGCACCGGAGCCCCTCTGCACTGTGCTCAAGGAGAGCACGTCCCGGGGGAGGTTACTCCTCCCCTCTGCCCTCGCAGCGCAAGGCGACACGGGCCAGCCGATGCCGCCTTCTTCCCGGGTCCACTTTGGTGGACGACTCAGGCCCCACCCTTGTCTCCCAGTGAACCCGAGATTGTCGGTAACCCTGTATCAACGTGGAGCTCGCGATTACGTACGAAACACAGCGCACCTGTGGCTCGTCGCAAAAAGCGATACTGAATTACTTGTAACCTATGGATATGTAGTTTTGACTAGACTCTTGCTTTTTGTATCGTATTTTTGAAGGAGAAGGGCTGCGTCATGCACGTTTGCGTATGAGGCAGAGAGCTGAGGATTTTTGACTAATTTTAAGTAATCAAACCATCAACAAACAGTAGGATTGTACTTGTGTTGCTAATTATTATGAAGGGTATATTTAACTTCCACTTCCAGTCCATACTAGGTGGTACTTCCCCGTCTTACTTACCATGTCTCTCTGTCTCTTGCGAGGCGAAACAGATGGGCGGCACACGGAATTATCGTCAACTCTGATGTTACGCAATCATGATTCTTTCTACGAGCGACATTTTTTGCCAGCGACTTTACCCATCAAGATAAGTTAAATAAAATAAATAAAATAAAATATCCTTTATTAATTAACAAAGTTATAACAAACATTATTACTAATTACACTTTTTACTGCGAGTATTAGTTCTATTTAAGTTTCACTGCCACCTAAACTAGGAATTTCCTGTGCGATAGTTGGCAGTCCTGCCTCCATGGTTATTTATATCTATTATTGTAATTATATCATTATTTTTTTGTGTTGCGGGCGGGTGTGTGTGTATGTGTGTCGATGAGTGTGTGAGTGCTTTTCAATTGACCACTTTTAACATATTCTCACAACCTTCATAATTTAGTGTTTCAAGCCACTTTAAAATTTCATGCTTCGTTTTATATAAATTTTTATCTGTAATATTTAATATTAGAGATAAAAATATATGTTATTTTAATATAATTAAGGTCATAGTCGATTGACAGCAGACAGTGACTCGCAATAACTACGGCACTAGGACCTCAAACCTCAGTCCTTCACGTTACCATTGGTTTATACGTCTCCTCTATAATTGTCGGTAATTTAAAATTAAATATTTAATAGAAGAGTAATATTTGGTTGTATTCAATAATAACTCATGTTATAATATTAACTAGCTGTGCCCGCGACTTCGTCCATGTGTAATTTAACTGTTATTTAGTTTCTTAAGTTCCTTATATGATTTAGGCGCAAACGCGAGGCGCGCGGTTACCGGTCGCCCGCTTTTTTTGACGAACTACACAGATTGGCCAGAGAAGCTGGCCTTGACTGCTTCACCGGATTGAGAGGTGGCAGAGCTCTTAGGTCGCTTAGCCTGAACCTCTATCGCTAGTAACTCGACACAAGGGTCCCCGGTGGGGGTAACCTCGGCTTGACGGTTACTATGTTACGCGTAAGCATTCCGATCCGAGGGCGCCCGAGAGGGCCGAACCACGACTCGGTCGGTTGCTATTTCACGGATAATCTAAGGGACATTCGAAAGCTAAACTAACTTTGAGTGCCACTTCGGGAAGCGTTGGCGCTGGGAGAAGAAGTGGCCGAAGAAACTCCAGCAACGCTCCTAGCATCTAAGGGGTGAGGCCTGCCCATAAAATAGCGGTAACGCGCGAGGATTATTCGCAACCTCCGACGGTCGCGAATGGACGCTTTGAAGATTTGTAAAGATCTAGCCTGTGCAATGGTATTCGCGTCGTCCGGATCGTCAAGAACGTGTCTCGGCCTCCGGGCGACGCGACGGAATTTAGTATAGGAAGGCTTATAAGTGGCGGCACTTACAAGAAGTTTGTTAGAATGTTTGGTGGCAGTCCCGAAAACCGTCGAGATGCCTGCTTAAAGAATTGGGCTATTGTCGGTAACCCTGTGTCAACGTGGAGCTCACGATTACGTACGAACCACGGCGCACCCGTGGCTCGTCGCAAAAAACGATTCTGAATTACTTGTAACCTATGGATATGTTTATGGGCGGCATGCGCGAAGACCGGGCTCGCGTACGTCATAACGGGACGTATAACTGCTTTGTAAAGTGTCACCTTATTACGAAGGGACATTTTACTTTTCTTATTAATGAGGTGATATAGGCGACCCATAACGTAGGCCGCCCGGTTCCTAACCTGATCTACGTGAGGGCCGAAGCTGAGTTTGTGATCTAATATGACACCTAAGTATTTGGTTTGTGTTACCCATGGAATAGGGGTGCCTAGAAGTTGGACGCAACGAGGTGGAGACTGAAGACGCCTCGTGAAGTACATGGCTGCGCTCTTAGCCGGGTTGATTTCTATTCTCCATTTCCTAAACCAATTCCCTAGGGCATCGGCCGCGGTCTGGAGTTTTTTGAGAATTACTTCGGGGGAACGCCCCGAGGCATAAATGCCGGTATCGTCGGCGAAAAGGGCTAGTTCTGCTCTACGTGAGCGCGGAATATCGTTAGTGTAGAGCGTGTACAGGACGGGAGCCGGTCGCCCGCGTGGACCGTTTGAACCAGGGCGACACGAAATTAATTTCATTGTGCATTATTCTGATTTTGCTATATCTCTTCCTAGTTTAATTTATATAGTGTAAAGAGAAAAATAATATTCATTAAATGTTCAAGCCAATTAACGATTTTAAAATAATAAGGAATAATACCGTATCTGTGTAATTAGCTTACCAATTGCCGCTTTCTAATTGCCCAATTTTAAAGTTTTAATATATGATATAGTATGTTATCCTTAAGAAATATATGCCATGGAGGACTTTTCTGTAGACCTATATAAGATACACAATTCCACGATATTTTGTTGTATCTCAAAGGGTTTAGGCAGCGTTTTCGTTGAAAACTTCCAGACGGCTTATATTTTTCCGAAATATCGATACGTTTTAGCTAGTGTATACGAAAACTTAATACATTATATACTAAAATCTTCCTCGAGCACAGCATGAAAATTAGTTTAGTAGTTTGGAATTTATCACCAACAGACAGGTAACGGGAAGCCACTTTGTTTTATACTATATATATAATACTAATATAAATATACTATATCTGTCAACACGATAGTCAAATGTTGAATTCGAACCTACGATCTTACGATTCGCAGACAATAACTTAAACCTATACCTTAAAGTTACGCTTCAAAAATCGTTAAACTAATTTAAATCAAACAGTAATATTTTAATATTAATGATAAAAACAAAAACCATCGCGTAAGATGGTTGAAAAAATACATCGTTTCCAATTATATGAAACACTTGATTCTAAAAAAATATTTCTCTAAAATCACGTCTTTTTTTTTGGACGAACTAGCACAGTTGGCACAGAGAAGCTGACATTTACTGCTTCATCGGATTGAGAGGTGGCATAGCTCTTAGGTCGCTTAGCCTGAACCTCTATTAGGTGGTAACTCGAAACAAGGGTCCCCCCGGTGAGGGGTTACCTCGGCTTGGACGGATAGCATTATTACGCGTTAGCAGTCCGATACGAGGGCGCCCGAGAGGACCGAACCACGACTCGGTCGGTAATTATTTTATTAACAAAAATCTATTGGGACAATCTAAGCTAAACTGACTTAAATGCCACTTCGGGAAGCGTAAGCGCTGGCAGAAGAAGTGGCCCAAGAAACTCCAGCAACGCTCCTAATCCTATCGAGGGGATGGGGTTTTTCCATAAAGTACTTGTATCGCGCAAGGATTTTTCGCAACCTCCGACGGTCGCGAATGGACGCAAAATCATGTCGGTTTCCACGAGCTTTAGTATTCTGAGCCGTAAAGTTCAGGCGAAGCCGCGGCCATAAGCTAGTCACAAAATAAACCGTTTCAAATTTTACGCGCATTAAAATAAGATAGCCGCCATTGCTTTAGGGTATTGAAGCGAAACTAGGACTCCGCGCGTATCCGTTACATTCTTAAAAATTCACATTTCGTACAATCGCCATTTTAATAATGACACATTTTCCACACACTGTTATCACGATCAAGTGTGTAAAATCACTATCGGACCAGTATTAGTATCTTTTGCTCTAATATAACAATGATAGCCTAGTGGAGGGGTCGACAACCTTTTTAGGAAGAGTCAAAAATTACAATTTACAAAATTTGTGTTTTAAAAATATTTTCTGTCAACAAAAAATTATACTTACATTAAGTTAGTACTAAAGAGCCTCAGCGCGACTCATCCAAAGATGCATGTTGCCGACCCCTGGCTTTGAGGTAAAGTGGTGCGAGTTACGATCCCCGAGTTCTAAACGCGTCCGCATCACTAATTAATTACCATTTTTCAATTGCTTAAAAATTTATGACCAGTTATCGGCTCACCCCCTGTTATACATATGACTTAATAAGCTTAGTCTAACAGGGTAGACAGAGACAATTACAGATAAACATACCGTCATGTTACAGTATGACACATGTCTTTCAACAGACCAGAGATATTTAGATATATGTATGTTGACCAGTTCTGTCTATACATCTTTAGATGATGTCTTAACAACACTAAATATCATATTTTTAAAAGATTAGCCCGTTTCATTACTTAAAGGCATCATATACACTGCTTACAGGTATAAGTTACTAATCTATTAGCCTAAGTTTATATACTGATGTCGTCCGCCAAGGTGGACCCGGCAAGAAGGCGACATCGGCTGGCCCGTGTCGCCTTGCTGCGAGGGCGCGGGGGGAGGGAGTAACAGCACAGTGGGACTGGAGATCCCGAAGCCCCTCACCATGCACCGAGGAAGGGCCACCGGGGAGGTTTTAGTGGGTAAAAACCCCACATAACCGCCACCTTCCCCCGAGAAGGGGTATCTTTTTGAAGATTTCCTCCCCGTTACCAAAAAAGTTTATATACGGATATAGTAATTTATATGTATAAATGTCTATCTACCTATTAATAAACATAAATTGATTTAATACTTGTTATTTATTTCCATATATATTAATTTATATAAATTGGGGTGTATGTATCATGTGTATTTATTTTAATAATTATGTTCTTATCTTTTCTTTGATTACATCTGCCAAAATGATTTTTCTCTCTCCCAGGGTAGAGAATGCTTCATAAGTGGAGTCCGCCTTTGCGACCCTTAAGATGTTACAATAAATAAATAAATATGTTCGGTTATTATAAATAATGTTTCTTTGTTATTTGTTAATTGGCCTGACAAATATTCTGCAGGTGCCGCGTTTTCAGTTACTTGCTCAAATATTGTGATGTTAATTTAAACGCCATCTATTGGTGCAATATGACAATTTTCTAATAGCGTTTATAATTTTATTTTAATAATAAAAATTCCGATATCTCTCATTGACTTCAAATTGTATCTAATAAATTCACATGTTTCTATCCTGTTCTGTTTATGCATTTTAATTTTGCGCATCGAATGACCTTCATTAAAACAAGGTGAATTTAACAAAGAGATATTGTGTATGCTAAAAAAACTATCATGAAACTACATAAATTATTCATGTTATGGTTGAATATGCCTTTACGCTTTGCAAAAAGCCAGCCGCGGATTTGTATGGCCTTCATACATTAAAAAATTACACTCGAGTGTGAATTACTTAGGTTTTTTTGCTTTGATTTTAGTATTAGAATTCTAGTTACATAACACATTAAAGAGGCGATTTTGGCTAGAAAACACTGCTTAGAATTATACGAATTCTTACTATAGAGAAATTTTCAGTGCAATTAACTGTTATTTCTTGTCATTTAAAATGTGATTAGTATGACTTTGGGTAGTCCTGGACACCGCTGAAAATCAGCGCTGTGGCACTCTTACGACAGCCCATGCTGAGACAGCGTTCAATGGCATGATGTCCTATTTGTCCGTTCCTTCTTCAACTGTATTTTTGAAGTAAGCTTCTTTACGCACACTTGCGTAAGTCTAGAGAAGTAAGCTTTGCGTTACGAAAAGTGTGATCAGCAAATGAAAGTTGAGAGAACGATAAAAAGTTAGTGAAGATAGAGTAAGAAGTGAAATAGAGATACATTACTTTACATTTTCTTTCTCTCTTGAACAATCGTGCTTATATTATAAACATATATTATAAATATATTTACTAATTATATATTTTTTTTGATTTTTTATATGCGTAAATATAAAGATTACTGACGATAGAATTACTGTACTGTGAACGAAGTATTGCCGAAACGAGGGGACCGAAATCTTAAGAGTGCTGTGAGGTAAGGCCCGCGGTTGCTTAATATCACAAGGATATTGATTTTTGAAGTGAAAACTTTAGCCGCGTTGATCACGTTTTGGTAGGTAAAAATGTTATGGGTTCGCGTCACCTGTAATGCTAATGTTAATTGACCGAGAAGAGAAGGTGACCTTGACTGCTTCACCGGATTGAGAGGTGGCATAGCTCTTAGGACGCTTAGCCTGAACCTCTATCGCTAGTAACTCGACACAAGGGTCCCCCCGGTGAGGGGTAACCTCGGCTTCGACGGTGCATCTAAGGGGATGTTAATTGTATATCTATTACTATATATGTCGATTATAAAATAACCATATATATAATTGTTGCTAGGCGTGTCAAAAGATGTGAAAACCAGATTAATGTTGACAATTTTATTTTAAGCATTATGAAATTTCAAATTTTAATACATAAATTATAAAATTTTAGTTTTCACTTCTATCGGCAGCCCCTAGTCCTTTATTTCTTTGAGCTAAGAAGGACAAGATTGATTCAAGATAGAATGAATAGTGTATATCTCAAAGAAATTGATGTGTCGTGAATATATTTATTTATTTATTTATTTATTCTTTATTTACACACAATACAAAAAAAGGTACAAATAGGAGGACTTAATGCCAGTAGGCATTCTCTGCCAGTCTATCTTGGGGTTGTGTAGAGACAAAGTAACGGGTGCAAGCTATGTGAGAAAATAAAAAATAAAAGAAAACTATAATAAATGCATGCATATATAATATACATACCTACTTACAAATAAATTAAATATATAAACATAATTATTATATATAATAATAAATAGATACATATATAAATACATATATATATAAATATAGACGGATAGGGACAGCAATCGACAAACTATTCCTTGCTTAGGTAAAGCTTCCATAGTAAATGTTTGAAATATATGTCAATTTGAGGGAGGAATTAATCTCTCCAAGGACGTGCTGTATAGTATAGTGCAGAGAGGCCCCGGTGCGTTCCATTGGAGATCCCGGAGCCCCTAACCATGTACCGAGGAAGGGCAACCAGCAGGTTTTAGTGTGTAAGAACCTTACATGAGCATTCTGGTCAGAAGGCGGCGTATCTTGTTGAAGATTTCCCCCCGTCAACAAAAAAAAATGTCAATACTAAAAAAAAACTGTATTTTATTGCTATACATTATTAGTTATTAATCAGTAACTTTTTGTTAAGGATTTGAGAGGTAGAGTTCTTAGGTCGATTAGCCCGAACCTCTATTGGGAGAAACACGGGGCTTCTGAGAGGGGGCCACGGCTTGGACGGTCACTCTAATCGCGTTAGCATTCCGATCCGAGGGCGCCCGCTTTTGTCGGAATATTTCAAATATTTAACTAGCTTTAAATACCACGAGAAGAAGTGGTCGGTGCTCCAGCAACGCTCCTAGCATCGATTATAGGAAAATTGCATGAAAGCGGCGACAACGCGAATTGGTTAGTCGCCCACTCCAACGAATGTTACTAAGTGACTTACCGAATGAGCATAAAAATGTGTGGATTACAAAATAATGAACGGAACGGTTTCGAGTTTAGTTTGTTACCAAATGACACGTACGCGGCAAAAACGCGCCACAGTACGGAACCGGGCTAAATTGATTATGCTATTAACGCGCGAGCGCTAAAGAAACAAGTGTCCACTTATAAATCGGTCGGGCCGTCGCAACTCTGCTCTGTCGGGATCCAGTTTTGTCAAACGATCGTCTAACCCAGTGATTATCAAACTTATTTTTTTTACTGCCCCCTTTGAAAATCAATTATTAAACTTAAAAAAAAAATCTTAAATCTATGTTAAGTATGTTTCACACAATGTAGAAATATACACTAATTATTCTATATTGTGTAGTAGGTGGGTTTTCATATTAGAGAAATAAAAAAAAAAAATGAAATTACAAATTATACATCGCCCCCCTAACACACATCAACGCCCACCCTTTTTTCGGGGCCTCTTAACGCCCCCTCTAGGTTTCAAACGGTCTAAACTAACCTAAGAATTAGAATTTTTAATCTTAATCATAAAAGAACCAAACAAAATATAAAAAACATTATAAAATCTAACCCAGGACGCCAAGTTAGACCCAGTTAGGACCCTGGTTAGGGCGACATAGAGACAAACCTCCTGACGATGCGTGCCGTGTCCAAGAGTACCGCCTTCTGTAACTAACCATTGACCAGCATCCAGCAGCCATCTAGCGAAAGCCTCTTGAGGTGTAGTTCGAAACTTTTTGCGTAGAAACGTCGTCATAGAGACGACAAACCGGAACAAACCGGATCCTTGAATCCACATCCTACATGACGGTCGTCACGTGCGCCAAGTCAAGATACATATATTTTCCTGAGGCCTGTGGAAATGCGCCTGTCGCACAGATAGATCTGTTGTATTGTTTTAACTATATACATAAATATATTATTCATTTATTTATTTCGGTGGTGACTAAAATGCCGTATACACCGCTTTTCCAATTACCCTCATAAACGATAACGTGTTTTGTTGATTATTGGTGCTAAGGATGTTCATGTAAATGAAGCTATCGCATTTGTGCATCCTGTTGTTTGCAACTTGGGCCACAACTAATACACGCAACACGAATGAATTGTTTTTTTATACAGGGAGAATAAGTAGAAATGATTTCCTGACCAAATTTCAATGGAACTGCTGCTGCTTAAGTAGTAAAGAATATATATATTTATATTTGTTACAACGCCATCTAGTAAATCTTTCATGTACTTGCATTATTGCTATTGGATATTATAGGATGGCTGCACCCGCTTTACTTCGCCTTAAATTGAGAGTCTGACATGGACAGTCCGTACCCAATAAAACTAGTTGCCGCCGTAAGCGATGGCGGCAGAATGACAAAAGCTTCGCTGCCGTCTCTTTGCACGCCTAACCTAAACCAAAGAAGCGATACAGCGTCTGCGGACAGACTACAGCGTACTATACTACCACCACTAAAAGCTCTAAGAGATGGAATTACAAACACACGATTACAACGTAATCTACGTACTATTACAATTTTAATTATATTAAATTTACTAGGAAGATAATTTATGTTTATGCGTGTCTGGTCAAAATTACCAGAATCTTATGACAAAACAATAATAAGTACTGAGAACTGGGCGAAAATCTAAATAGATAATTACTGAATTTAAATTTTGAACATTAACAACAAAGACAGTTTTCAAAAATCAATGTTTTGTGGAAAAAAAGCATAAAGTCAAGTATTCAAAGCGCAGCTCACAATGAATCATTTACAGTCATACGTCACACGCCAAGGACACTGACAGGTTATGCGCCATTTCGAAATGGCCATCCACCTCGTAATGAACTTACGTTTTTATTAACTCGTGTTACCTTAATTACGGTAATAAAATATACTGCTTTAGTTATAATTGTATTTTTATGAGAATTAGACAGAAAGAAGAGACTATTCTAACCCGTTTACCTTCTTTCTTTTTTTTGTTTAAGGGGAGGAAATCTTCAACAAGATGCCTTATGGGGGAAGGCGAGGTTATGTGGGATTTTGACCCACTAAAACCTCCCCGGTGACGCTTTCTCGGTGCACGGTGAGGGGCTCCGGGATCTCCAGAGGAACTAACCCGTTTACCTAATAGTTACCGATACATAGAATCGCGTTTTCCTTCGAACCTATGCATATTATTACTGTATCGATCAGTGAAATTGGCCGCTTCAGTTTTGGACGGAGTTTGAGCGGTGCCCGATCTTTAGGTTGCTTAGCCTGAACGTATACTGCGAGTAATCCGGTGTAAGAAGACCTCGGCTTGGCCGGTCATTCTAATCGCGTCAGCATTCCTATTCGAGGGCGCCCGGGTAGGAGTGCTTCAATCCGATATAATCAAAACACCTAATATCGATATTTATATCGATATATTTCATCCGATAAACAAATATCGTATATAATATGTTACTACACTCCCACTCTCCGCGATAGCAGTATTAGTTGTATAAATTTAAAATCCTTTTGGGCTATTTAAATAAAAACAAACGATAAGATATATTAAAAATATCGATATATTTATACAATATATCGCATAGTATCGATACAACATTATGATATATTATATCGAAAAATATATCGATATGTTTTTTGCATGTTCCCTACCCGGGAGTTCCGAGCTACGACTCTATCGGTAATTTTTCTTATTTTTTCAAAAACCCGGTGAAACTGTAAACTGGCTGATCTTAGATGAGTGTCAAAAAATCGGCCGAGAAGTGACCGAGCTGTACAAATGAAAAAAATTACAAACAAATGAAACTCTCCTCCAATTGTGAAGTCGGTTAAAAATTTTAAACAAAAACGTCCCTGTCTATCGTTGGAAAAATAAAGAAAGAAAAATAAGACTAACTTTTCCCTACGGATGAAGTCATATAAAATTTTCTATTGCCACCCCTTTAAAGCTCGCCCCCCCTTTTGAATCATCTAAAATTAACACATGGTGAGGAAATTTAAATTTATGGTATCAATAGATCGCCCGTCAAGGAACGATAGGAATAACCAAAAACGTAATGCACGAATGTGCGTGATAACTAACGAGAACTAACGCTATCAAATGTAACCTATAAAAAATCAAATATGTCAAGTTTACGACAGACGTCAGGTCGCTAAAAGCTGATAACGCATTTGAAATTCTTCTCACCGGCTGTCTCGCTCTAATTTACGTGCTATATGCTTTTGCGTTTTCGTTCCGTTTACTGGTATGCATAAAGCTATGTGGGAAATGGAAACGAAATACAAGTGGTTTCGACAATTCCGCTAATGCCAAACATCTTGACGATTTAAGCGAAGCTTCAATAGCTTAATGGTTTAGGGTACGATCTGCGAAATATATGGTCGCAATTTCGAATCCACAATTTGACTATTGACATGAATGACCTACCTCATCCTTCCGCGTTACCGCTATTTTATGGGCAGGCCCCACCACTTAGATGTTAGGAGCGTTGCTGGAGTTTCTTCGGCCACTTCTTCTCCCAGCGCCAACGCTTCCCGAAGTGGCACTCAAAGTTAGTTTAGCTTTTGAATGTCTCTTAGATTATCCGTGAAATAGCAACCGACCGAGTCGTGGTTCGGCCCTCTCGGGAGCCCTCGGATCGGCATGCTTACGCGTAACATAGTAACCGTCCAAGCCGAGGTTACCCCTCACCGGTGGGACCCTTGTGTCGAGTTACTAGCAATAGAGGTTCAGACTAAGCGACCTAAGAGCTATGCCACCTCTCAATCCGGTGAAGCAGTCAAGGCCAGCTTCTCTGGCCAATCTGTGTAGTTCGTCATAAAAAAAAAAAAAACTTCATGCTTAATTAGAATGTCGGTGAAAAAAAATTACGACTTGCACATCCAAAATATTTTCTTATATTCCATTTTATTTATTGCATACACGAAACATCTAAAATCGTAATGTTAGTATTGTATGTAATACAATAAGTTAACGATAATGTAAAACGTAAATTTAAATTTTACGCAACAAACTAAAGAGAGCCAACGTTCATTCTTTAAATGACGCCCACACTCCATTACCGTAGCGGTACTGACGTAGATTTACAAATTGATCAACCTAAATGAAAACGAAATGTTAAACAAGTGACTAGAGTAATACATATTGTATGCTAGCGCCATCTATATTTGAAGCGTATTATTTTTACAAAAATGCAAAATTATATTTATATAGTAATGTATGTACAGGTACATAGATGGCGCTTTATTAAATTAGTAAGTTTTATTTTATACTCTGGCATCGACATTGCATTTACTCATTGTCTCATCTATTATTGATAAACATCTGATCATTGAAACCTTTTTGGGCACCCTCGAGTTAACGGGCTAGTCGAGGTATAATCTCGGTTTACTAATTTCGATAATAGAGGTTTATACAAAGCCTTCGTTCAATACGAAATTGACAAAGTCAAAAGTCGTTCTTTTCTATATAGCACAAAGGTTGTATCAAACAAGCGGCTCCTTTCGATTAAGTGATCACCGACGCCCAGAGGCTTTCTTGACAATCTGTTTGCCCTACCACTACCATTTTTACGTTGTTTTGAAGTAAAACTTATTAATGCGAACTTGACTTGGGGTGTGCTGAGGTGAGGAGCTGGTGAATGCGTTACGAAAATTATGATCGGGCTTGGCGAATGAAAGTAGTTAGTGAAGATAAAAAGAGAGAGAGAGTTACTTTTAGTAAGTTTCGAATGTGGCAAGAGAGAAAGCTCCGAGCACACATTTCTTTCTCTTATAGCTAGTTTCGTATATCTAAGACATGGTGGAGGCCTATAGTCTTTATCACTGTAGGAGCAAGAGAGAACAATGCGCGCCCATTTTCCTTCTCTTTTGAACAATCGTGAATATATTGTACAAGTATACGTATATATTTGTGGCAAGTGTTATTTTTAGTTTGTGATTTTTTTAGTTCTTTTTTCCTATTATTGTCGATTATTGTTGTGTTATATTATTGTCTGTGCATAGCAGTGGCAACATATATAATAGATACAATATATATATAGAAAAGTCAGACAGTTGGTAAGGTGTGTAAAAATAATAAAGAGTGTTCCTCTCCCGCCTTTGTAAAGCAAACGATACATGATGATAAAAAACAAAATAAAAAATCTTTTTTTTTTCATCAATAACTTAGCCTAAATGTACAAATATCTTATATTTACGTAAATATACCTTATTAACATTATATTGCAGGTATCATTTATTAATGTTTGGCTTGTTTTGCAATATCAGATAAGTAATTACCCTGAACACACTACAAGAACTGTATGACGGCAGAGTAGTGCGGCCAGTTTGTTGTTTACGTTTAAATACGTCGCAGTACAGGCAAAAACAGCACAGTTGTCGCAATTATTTTGAATTATCTAATGCATATCTATTTGAGTCGTTTTGTCGCTTGTCGATATTATTATTAATATTTTTTCTTCTGTTGCGGTTACCTAGATGGTGTAGGGAACATATACCACCAGTAAAATGTATAACATGTATTGAATGTAACTCTGTAATATGAATTTCTTACGCTCCCGTCATTGCCAAAACATTTGCGTGGTAAACAAAGTCGTTACCTGTATATTATATGTCTCCATTACGTATTTTACGAGGCGTGCAGTTTGTGTAGGTTGCAATATAGTATGAATAAATTAAACGCCTTATATTATCAAGAAAATATACTAAAGGTCGCGTTGTGCATCGTTGTGTTACCGTTTAATATGTGAATTGTCTTTTCCAGAAAGATACAAACGTTGTTTCAAATCAATCAGTTACTCAGTAACGTGATCTATTTTTTATTCAAAGCGCTAACCCGTTTTGACGTTAAAACATGTTTATAAAAACAATCGTCCAAGCCGAGGTCCCGTCGTGGGACTCTTGACCCGACTCGCTACTACGTTACTCGCTAAAGAGGTTTAGGGTGAAATTTATAAAGTGTTAACTAGCAACCCAGCGATTATGCATAATAACTACTTCCAATGATATCTTAGTAATTTGCTTAACTCTTTGATTAAGTAAATAATTCTTTGTACAACGTTACGCTGTCTCAATAAAGTGAGTGTACTAATTATTGGACTATTTCATTCCACAAAACCTACAATTATAACAAAAGATTATTTTGTTTTTGCTCAGACGTAGCTTAGGCCAAACATGCCTGAGTTCTTGTTCAGTGAAATCTCAGCATTTGAATCTATAGTCCTTCACGCTAAGATTCCAATGAGTGCATACTACGTTAGAGGTAAAGATAATTCCAAAAAAATCCTATCGCGTAATATATTCTTGGTGTTTTAAAAACAATATTCCTTAAATTAAGAAACAACACGGGTTGCAACAATTTGCAGGCAGAGAGTTCTTCGGAAACCGGTCAGGCGAGACCCAGACAGTCGAGAAAGGCTGATTATTACTGGTTTTGAGGAAGGAAAGAGAGCGAGAGGGCGCTCTCCTACAAGATGGACACACACAACTCAGAACGCTATGGGAGCTACCCTACAATCATACATCCAAATGGCGCAACAGAATTGTCTGGGAAGAAATGGTGGCCAGGGCAACGCACCATAGTCACGTCCCTCAGTCATTAGGTTACGACATAGAAGAAGATTCAAGAGCAAAGTATAAATTAAATAAAAAAAAATTAAAAAAAAACGCTTTATAAATTTCAGCCTTAGTATAAGAGACCTGTACAATGTCTCAAAAACCGGTAAAGCTGTATATTAGCTATATATTTTTTTATTTATTTATGACGAACTACACAGATTGTTGAACTAGACGGATTGAGAGGTGGCATAGCTCTTAGGTCGCTTAGCCTGAACCTCTATCGCTTGTAACTCGACAGAAGGGTCCCCCCGGTGAGGGGTAACTTCGGCTTGAACGGTTGCTATGTTACACATATCTCGGTATCAACTCGATCGGTTGCTATTTCACGAATAATCTAAGGAACATTCAAAAGCTAAACTAACTTTACGTGCCACTTCGGAAAGCGTTGGGAGACGAAGTGGCGAAGGTGTAAAGGTCTCTTAGCAAATCAGCATATCTATATATATATAAGAGTATGTGTGTGTGTTCGAGCCGTATAAGCTCCGAAGCGGCTGGACTTTTCAATGAAACTTTCAGGGAATCTTCAGATTGACCTGAGGAGTAATCCTGTAAAGTTTGATGATGATCGGAACACTTCTCTTTTTGAACTGTCAAATACAATTTTTATTTACTATGATGATATTCTATTGTTTTGACATATTTGTATTGAGACATGCGTTGTGTTTATTTATGTCATTATGAACCATATTGAAGTACAATGGGGTATATCCCAAAATGATAAAAATGATTTTGTATTTACTGATATGTACATGGGCGTAGGTCTTCACCTTGTTCATCTTCACCCGCTCGAGAAGGAAGAGAATAAATACGGAGAGAAATGAATAATTAAATATATTGTGAGAGTTAAATAAAATATTTATTGATGTAAGTTTATTGTTTAAATAAAATAAAGCAAATCCAGCCCGGCGAATCGGGCGGGGTACACTAGTTTCGTATAAAAAAATGTACTTTGTATTTCTTTTCCTTAACAGTAAAAGGGCAGGACGTGTAGCGCAAAGCGCCAATAAAACCACCAATATTTATGTTTCTATTTATTGATTCAATTTGAACTTCGAACTCACAATGAAATGCAGCACAGTAAACACAAAAAAATCTCAAACTATTTATATGTTCTTATAATAAGTTACATTGAAATGGGAATTACATAAATTAGGGTTCCACTACTAACATCGATAATAGTTGAAATACGACGAATAATTATTGAATATCGATATCGTTCCGGCAAATGCCGAACTCGATGCCGACGAGAGACAGATTGAATTTGAGCAAAAAGTTTTGTTAAAAAAATAATTGATTGGCTTGTAGTTACATAGAATCATTAGTAAAAATACATAGCGGTTACTTTATGCAGGATTAAACTTACGTTATACACAGTGAAAGGACTTATTAATGTCGTACAAGCCACGGGCGGGCGCTTACGCCTTTTGCGTTGCGTCGTTACGGAGTTGTACAGCGCCATCTATTGTTGATATCGAATGTAACAGGACGATTAGTTACAATGCCATCTGTTGTTTTCTATTTGACATTTCGTTTACAATGCGACGCAACGAAATAGGAGCAACATAATGCGCCGTGGCGCTTCTGATATGACTTCCTTTACGTAGCAGCGCCACTACACCCGTAAACAAATAGAATAAGTGTATATAAAGTAGCTTATATAACAAATAAGCTTAAATGTATATAATACTGAGGCAGAAGTACATCTTAACTACGGCGTAACATTAAGTGTGGTACGTGGGATTAGACACGAGCGCAAGCCCTTATTTTAAACGGACGAATGCGATATATAATAATATTTTGCTTTATATCTATGTATCTGACGCTAAAACATCTATATAATGTATTACTTTTTGTACATCTACTTATACATAATCGTACGTACACTCACTAAGCTTACCATCTCGCCTTGTCATGTCCACAACGCGTGCGCGACGGACTGTCTGCGCTGTGATAATCTGTGACGAACTGTGACTAGATATTGCGCATTTAGCAATTTTACCAATGTGCCACAGATTAAAAACACTTTGTGCGACAATCGTCGGGGCACACGCTTGAGCACACGACGCTCTATAAGTGGGAACTATGAGTATTGTTCCGCGGGCGAACAAAAGTTAAGAACGTGACAGAAGTGATATAGAATAAAGAAAATATCGCAATTAAATCCATGATCGCGCACCTAAAATAACCGATATAAGAACCACATTGACTAGAACAAGAGTGGAGTAGAGATATTCACCCGCACCGGCTTTGCCGCCCGTTCCAACGCTAAGTACACAATAATTATTAAAATATATTTTCGCATATTTATTAAATAGAATTCACGTTATCATCTACCTAAGTTAGAAAAAGAAAGCGGGCTTCAAAGGTAAGAGAATTTAAGTTCGAATATGGACGCGCTGTCTACACGCGTACAATGGACGTTTGTACCACTTACCCAAGGGACAACGCCCAGTGCCCGTCGTGCGAGAGAGACAGACTTAACTTAAATACATAGACGATGAAGTTGAGATCAATTCGAAAAGTCTTAAGTGTTCAATGTAATCATAGAAGCTTGAAAGAGACATACATTGGGCATTATCACTCGAGTCGCGGCCTCGAGAACTAATTTAAAACACTACAAGGTGACACTTACGACATCTAGGGACATTAGAAGAGAACTTAGCTTCTAACCTTAGAAATAAAATAAAATATATTTTGGTGCAAACGTAAAAATAACAAAAGATATAAAACGACAACTCCACTAACTCTTATGTTGTATGAAAGGTTGCGAGATCCGCAAACATTTACGCTGACTAATCACACAAGCTTTAAAAACAAAACTATCGCTAATCCCCACCACCGGACCGGATTCGGAAGAAGAAAGTTTACACATACATTCATTCCATAAAGAATTCATTTTAGGGGTCAAATTACGCGGGACACAAACTTAGCGGGGGATTCTAACACACATCACGAAAGGGGAATGGAGGGGGGGACTATCATATAACTTAACAAAACTACCAAAATAATTGAAAATTCTAACATAATTGGCGCGATCATGTTACATTTTGAGAAAGTATTTTTTCAAAATTTCAAGCATTTGATGTGAAAATTTCAACTTAATGTGTTTCCAACAAGAGAGCCAGAAGAGAGTCCGGTGGGAGAGTGAGTGGGCGGGAGATTTTACTCCTTGACCTCGAAGTATTTGTAGGTGGGGTTCTCGTAGCCATTGATCTGCATGTTGGCTACATGCCGCTCCTCGGGAGTTGGAGCCACGGCTCCAGTTTGCTCCACCTGGAATACCAGCAATTGGGCGAGTGTATTAATTCTCCTAGATTCTCTCTACACCGTCACGATTGGCATAGAATGGATTGTCATAACAAAAGACACCATTGCCAATATAATACAGAATGATGAGGTGAGACCTCCGTTCTCCAAGTACTGCACAAAAGTCACTAGACTCGCTGCCAAAGCTTACGGATCTATCGTATCAGATGATGTTTTTTTAATTTGTTTTTGAGGTTCAATAACCGTTTATCAAAAAAAGACGTCCACTTTTTTGTGACGAATTACACAGATTAGCCACAGAAGTCGACTTTTACTGTTTCAATTGATTTTTTTTTTAAAAAAGAAAGCTAGCGATAATTTTTTTTCAGCAATATTACTAACAATCTTGTTAACCATTCCAACTAAGCTTAAGCTTGTGCTAGGACATGGTTCACGGCAATAGTCGAATGGTGGATTCGAACCCAGGACCTTACGATTCGCAGGCCGTACCCTAAACCATTAGGCTATTGACGCTTCTTGTGAGGTACCTCTGAGATAATAAATGAATACCTCTTAGATTGAACCTCTATTCGTAGTAACTCGATCACACAAGAGTCACCCCGGTGAGGAGTAATCTTGGCTTGGACAGTCACTATTTTAAGCATGCCGCGGTTCGAGTCTTCGGTTAGGCTCTTCTATGAATTATTTAGTGCAGGCAGGGAATATTACTTATTATATTGTTTTGTAAGAGACGAATCATTGAATTTACTGTCATTTAATCTAAGACTTATTTTACAAAGGCAAGCTCAAGAGAGTGCAGTATCCAGTTAAAGCAAAGCTTTGCTTAAAAAAATTGCTCTAAATAAATTTCAACTATGTATTGTCTATACAATTGTGATTTATTCACAGAGGTTTACCGGACCCTTGTGTCGAGTTACTAGCGACAGAGGTTCAGGCTAAGCGACCTAAGAGGTATACCACCTCTCAATCCGGTGAATCAATCAAGGCAAGCTTCTCTAGCCATCTGTGTAGTTCGTCACAAAAAAATCACAGGTTCTTTTCGATGACAAGGTTGCCGACTGGGTTTCTCTTATTTTACGACTGTCAAATGTTTTTGTTTTTACTTAACCCAGCAGTGACCCGCGTTGTAGCTTGCCCCTTCTCCAATAATTTATATATTTGAGACTGAATCATCGCCGTTCCACTCGATACCTGAACATTTGTGTGGTCACACGGCGATAACGGCGATGAAGTGAACATGCAAGAGTGGTGTGTGGATTACCTGCACGAAGCCCTGGGCGGCGGGGGCGCGGTCACGGCGACGGGCCACGGCAAGTGCCACGGCGGCTGCGGCGGCCAGAGCAGCTCCACCAACGCAGAGGGCTGGGTACAGGGCTCCAGATCCGTTGCCGCTGGGGGAACCGCGCACCGTGTAGCCCTGAAACGGTTACCGTTTTTTATTGTAGTTTTCTTTTATCAAAGATACCATACGGATTCTTATTAACAAAAAAAAGTCAATTTCTAAAGACTGTGCCTGGTGTAGAACGCTTACACCCTGCCACATTTGCGTACTTCAGGTCAGTTCAGAAAGAATAGAGAGGAGGAATATTATTATTTCTTCTCTCTATTCTTTAATATTATTATAATTATAACTATTCTTTAATAATTAACATATTGATTTTGATTGACTAACTACATAGTTGGCCAGAGAGGCTGGCCTTTACTGCTTCATCGGATTGAGAGGTGGCATAGCTTTTAGGTCGCTTAGCCTGAACCTCTATTAGCTAACATATTGATCAACCCTGCTTCACTTACAAAGAGGACGTGAGAGCGTAGGGTAGTCCCTGCTACCGCGTTCATCAGATTACGTGCTTATTAAGCGCTATTTGTCCGTTCTTTCTTTATTCACCTGTTTTATTTGTAATGTGTGTCGTATCTGGAATGTGTTCGTATATGTCGTTGTATAATATAATCCGGCTCGAAGGACCTCTTTAACTATTTACGGGTCGTTGTTACCATATGATAGTTAAATGATACAAATGATGTTTTTTGTTGGTTTATTGTTACATAGCTTACTGCTAGGATGTTGTTAAGTAGTTCGCTCGCGATGCATTAGTTGTCTTGAAACGTATTGACAGAATGTCACGTTGCACTGCAAAGTGTAGGGCTTCATTCACCGTGAACTGCTAATAACGCAACTGTCTATGTCTATGATGAGGAATATCGTGAGACTCACAGGCTGTGTGTGCTGGAGTTCGTGTTTGAGAGCATGCGCGGGAGGGGGAGGGGCGCGCTCCTCAGCTTGTTCCAGGGCCGCTCGCAGGCCTTCGCCTTCCGTCTGGCAAATGAAGAAACGCTTGTTAGATACTTTGAACCAGAGCTTGATGTAAGTATATTCCATTTGTCACCACAAATATATTCTCATGGTTCAACCTTAGGCAATCGCCCGGCCACTGAGCTACATGACTCTTCCTATAACTTGGTAAGTGAATATGTTTTACCTCGCTGGTGGATCGTCGGCTGGAAGTTTCGCCGATCTCCCCGGTCTCGGTCTCGGTCTCGGTGTCGGGTGCCTCGGTCACAGTGCTTGTCAGGAATTCCTTTAGTAAGAAAATAAGATCATTCCAATTATAATGTATATGAACAAGTTAGGTATATAAAACATTACTACAGACTATAGCGTTCACGTTAAGAAAATGGCGAGTAATGAGTTCAACTTTTGTTTTTGTTTAAGGGGGGAAATCTTCAATAAGATGGGTTTTACCCACTAAAACCCCGCCGGTGGCCCTTCGTCGGTGCATGGTGAGGGGTTACGGGATCTCCAGAGGATCGCATCGGAGCCCCTCTGCACTGTGCTTTCATTTTAAGTACCTCCTGGGGGGGGGGGAGGTTATCCCCCTGCGCTCTCGCAGTGCAAGGCGAAAGGTGCCAGCCGACCCTTGTCGCCCAGTGAACCCGAGGCCCCTTTTAGTCGCCTCCTACGACAGGCAGGGGATACCGTAGTCTTATTCTTACAGAACTACAGGGCTGGCGAAGTCAAAAAGTCAACTTGTGCAGTCTACAGTCAACTTAGCTTTCTAATTTGTTGCGTCCTAATTGGTCAAGGGGCGGGGCTATGCCGACGGGCAACGGTGACTCTATTTTCTTAATGCAAATGGACTATAGAAGTGTATGTATACAACAATAAAACAACAAAATACGTAATGGTTTTTAAGTATACGTAGTTTTGTTTTGACGGACCCATGTTATCAGTCGGTAAAACGGGCCGCTACAGTCTCAACGGAGTTTGAGAGGTGGCATAGCTCGCAGTTGCTAGTAGCATGAACCTCTATAGGAAGTAAATCGGCACACAAAGTTCCTCTAGTTGAGTTACTAAAGAGTTACTATTTACGTGTATGTATTGTTATACAGACAGACAGATCTATTGTCCTGACCATACAAAGATTGCCTGAAAGAGATCTAGCGATAAGGTCTTTGATTTTGGTGTGCTATTGAGTTATAACTATCTATATATTCGCGGGCGCCTGATACGATGCCCGAACTACGAATCTAGACTAATTTAAGACTCTCGGCTAGAAAAGGAAGAAGGGACGTGGTAGGGGACCAATGCAAAATGGAATTCAGTAATCTCTACCAAAGATTTCTGAGATTATGTGGTTTAGGAATGAAAATTAGTTTTATGTAACGATGTAAACACAGACTGTATACAGTTGGTGTGGTAAGGTACTTACAGTGGTGGTAGTTTCCTGGGTGTATGCCATGCGAGTGGTGGAGTCGCGAACGGAGATGGGCGAGACGGAGGAGGCCGGAGAGGCAGAGGGCGAAGGCGCGGGGCTGTGGGTGGATGGGGCTGCGGTGGTTTCCTCAGTTTCATTCACCTCGTTGGCCTCGTCGTCAATCTCATCGCTTTCTTTCACGCCGTTAGAGGTCTAGAAGGTGGTACAGAGGTTAAATAATTCAACTCTTAACAGCGTACTATGCATCTTAAGACATTTTTGGAGTCGATAATAACATTTATGTTCAGAGCACCAAGGATTCTAAGTGATTTTAATTCAATCATAATATAGAAGCGTTTTTTTTTGTTACTTGGGTGAATGCCTAAGCACTTGGGGAGGCAAGGACGGGTTAAGTCGGAGTTATACCGATTAAAACCCCACGATGTAGCTCTCGATGTCTTTAGTCAGAACTACTGTCTCGAGGCCCGGCTATAATAGGAGCGTACCTTAACCCGTTCGTTCTGGATGTCCTGGCGCTGGCGAACCCGTTGGTCCCGCTTGACGCTGAGCTGCTCACGGGCGGCCTGTTCACGTTGCACTTCAGCTTCAATGCGGTCCAGTAGCAGCTCCTCAGCCTCGGGGGTCATCGACATCAGGGATACGGCCATGTCGTCCTTGGATTGCATGGACTGGCCACACATAAATTAACACCATTTGTAACGGATAGTTTTAAAAGCAACAACCTTTTAGAGAGAGATTGAGTTGCGCCGGAGGAATTATTTTGAAGCAACCTTTCTATTTTGTAATATTTGTATTATCAATACAATAAAACTTAAAATTAATGTGGTAAAGAGGTAATATTACGTGTATATATGAATAGGGAAAGAGCGCTCCCTAGCGCGCTCGCCTCAAGTTGCATAGTACGCTAGCAACCCGAGTTCGATCCCCGGTGCCGGCACCAATAAATTCGAAGTGAAGCGGTGAAGGAAAACATCGTGAGGAAACCTACGCGTGTTATAAAAAAATTCTAAGACATGTGAAGTCTGCCAATCCGCACTAGTGCCGCGTGGCGGACGATGCCCTTATACTCTCTTTACAGAGAAGGCCTGTGCCCAACAGTGGGACATATGTTTATATATATAAAGGCTGTAACGGTAACGGTATGTACAGGGACCAGTCTCTAGTAATGTGTAAAAAATGCCCATAATTATTATCATTGTAATGCGATCATAAGAACGTATGCTAAGCGTATCTGATTAATAGGATTTTTATTTTCGATTGCCAAGTACAGCAGGTGTTATAACTTTACCGGATTGAAAGATGTCCAAGCTCTTGGGAGGCGTAGCGTGAATCTCTATTTATCAGAAAGAAGAAAGAACTTGAGTCGAGCTGATAGAAGACTAATGCTAGAATGCCCAAAACATCTCTTCAGTCGGAATATAAATAATTGTAGAAAATAAAATTACATTATAGCTACTTGACAAAGAATTATAGCAAGTGGAAGAAGACATTTCACCGTTAATACGGACGATGCTTGTATAATTCGAATGTAGTTTATTAGGGACTTCAAATACGTAGCAAGGAATGTTTAACTGTGTTTATAAGGAGGCTGAATGTTGTTTTAACTTTATGTAATCTTTACCTGCACGTAATCTTCAATGGCGGTTCCAATGCTGGCGTAAAGATGGGTACGGCGGCGGAGCGAGGACAGTGCGCGCTGTAGAGCACGATCGGCATCCTGTCACAGTCAATAAAGAAATACTTTGATTAAAAAGGAAAAGATAAAACTAGTATTGATGGATTTTTTTAATGACGAAAATCGCAGATTGGCCAGAGAAGCTGGCCTTCACCGGATTGAGATGTGGCATAGCTCATAGCCTGCCCATGAAATAGCGGTAACGCGCGAGGATTATTCGCAACCTCCGACCTCCGACGGTCGCTAACGGACGCTTTATGGATTTGTAGAGATCTAGCCTGTGCAATGGTAATCGCGTCGTCCGGATCGTCAAGAACGTGTTTCCGCCTCCGGGCGACGCGACGGAATTTATTATAGGATGGCTTATAAGTGGCGGCACTTACAAGAAGTTTGTTAGAATGTTTGGTGGCAGTCTCGAAAAACCGTCGAGATGCTGTATTGATGGATGTATTACAAAGCTCTCATATTATATACAAATTTATTTAGACTTTTTTTATGATTCTACACAGAGTAGCCAGGGAAGCTGGCTTTGACTTTTCTCTGTGATAGGTGGCATGAGCTATGCTGTTTAGCCTGAACTTCTATCGCTAGTAACCCGGCACAAGGGTGCCCCCGCTTTGCGGTAAGCTCAGCTTGGACGTACTATGCTACGCGTAAGCATTCCGATCAGAGGGCGCCAGAGAGGGCCGAACCACGAATCGGTTGGTTGCTGTTTCACGGATAATCTAAGGGACATTCAAAAATTAAACTAACTTTGAGTGCCACATCCGGAATATAATAAGCTGACAGTGGTAGTAGTACCTGAAGACGGTCGGCGGCAGAAGCCCGTTCAGCTGCGGCGGCTTCCCTTCCAGCGGCTGCAGCGCGGCGCCATGCTGCCAAGGCTCCACTCCGTTCAGCCGCAAGCGCACGGACCAGACGCTGCAGACACTTCTGGACGCGGTGGGCCTGTGTAGACAATTGTTATAAAAACCAAATTAACTAGTAACCCGATATTTATTTTTATTCTGAATCTTTTTTTTACGGTTTCACCCAACAGTTAATTGGTAGAAAATGCTTTTGACATCATAGATGATGTGAGGGTAAATAAATTAAAGTGAATTACATTGGGTGGGGTGTCGCGCAGGGAGCGGGTGTAGCAGGCAAGCGCAGTGCGGCGCCGCTGTGCCAGGTGAGCTAGTACACGTTGCTGGTGCAGGGCTGCCAGGCGACGGCGCTCAGCCACACCTTCTTCTTCCAAGGACTAAAGGAGATACAATAACAATATAACACTTACTTATCGCCATCTTCACTACGTATTCTGCTATTCCACTTTACTTTAATCTTACAAAAGAGAATGCCGAATTCTTTTGAAAAATTGTTCTACGTGTCTGCTTCTTGGACTTACATTATATCTTTTAGTACATAAAATAATATAAACATATGTATTGTTTAAGTTCTCACATCCTTTTAACCTCAACGGGGAGAATTACAGAGCTTTCGATATCCACTTTTTACCATTCTATAGTTGGCGGCAAAAAACTCTAGCGCTGAGCGAAATGTTGAAGTTCATTCATTCATTCATTCATAAATTTTATTTGTCCTTCGTTCCTCATTTGTTTATTCTTTATGATAAATGAGGAAAGAATGATTTAAACGTCTAAAGTCTAGTTAATGTCGTTGTTTTATTTGGTTTTTCTATAAGTGCTGTAATGATGAAAGAATACCTGAATATTAGATTGGAATTTGGCGGTCATGCGTTGGCGGAAGGTCTGTGCCGCGGTGGGGTCCGAGCTGATCATCTGTTGGTAGCGTTCTTCCAGTTCCGACCACTCCTTCATCACCTTCGTAATCTAGGATATTATTATCATAATCAATTTGGATCAGATTTAAGACTACAGTAAATATAAAGTATTAAATAAGTAATCTTTTCAAGGTGGCGAGGTAGCTTAATGTCCAGGCGGTCACCTTAAGTAGCATAGTACGCTTGCAATCCGAGGTCGTTTTCCGGTGTCGGCGCCAAGGAAATTATTTGGTTCAAATGATATATTTATTGTTAGTCTTAAAACAAAGGACTCAATACATTTTAAGTGATACCTTTTTACCATGTGGAAGGAAAACGTGGAAGGAAATTATAACTCGTGTTGCTAGCCTACTTTTTTTTTTTAAAGAAAGCTAGCAATATTTCTTTTTTTTTGTTCAGAAATATTACTAACAATCTTGTTAACCAATCCAACTTGTGCTAGGACATGCAATAGTCCAATGGTGGAATCGAAACCACGACCTTACGATTTACAGGGCGTACCCTAAACCATTAGGCTATTGAAGCTTGACTTTGGAACTTTAGGCGACGGCTCTTTATTCAAAGTAAAATTAAAATATGAAATGATATATTATATATGATGTACGTATTGTAGGGAAAGTATCGAATTACCCGAAAGCTCGGAAGTCAGGGAATTTATATTTCTTTGAGGGCATTTATTTATACCAAATAAAGATTAATTATAAAAAATAGTGTGCTTTGCATAATTAAAAATTGTTTTTATTCGCATGCAAATAATTACAAAAAAATAATAAAAGTACTGGAAAAGGATAAGGAAACGGAACTTTCACTCAACTAAAGAGTTCACTTAAAATTTGAATTGTTTTAAATAAATATATGTTTTTAAATAAAAATATAATATCAAATAATACATACGGATAGTTAACCTCGAATTTTATTGCAGCATCTTAAAAAGTATATAAGCACAACTTTTCATTGCAGCTTTTCAACCTGTTACTGTCATAATTTTTACGTAACGCGCCTAAAGAAGTATGCAACTTCAACCTGTGTGTGTGTGTTCAACCAGCATTTTGTGTTACAGTGATGCGCATCTTAAAATTACGCACGTACGTACCTTCTCGCGGTGGGTCTCCTCGAGGCGTTGCTGGGCATCCTTGTAGCTCTGGTGTTCAGTGCGAGGGTCGAAGTGCGAGAAGTAGGGGTCCGAAGTAGCGGTCGAAGCCTGCGGGTAGTGATACTTTATAAATAATTTATGTCTGACGATAATAGTTACAACATGTGTCATAATTTCTAGCTTTTTAACTATTAGAAAAATGCTAAAAAATTGGCGAACTTACAGCGGTGGTAGAAGTCGTAGTGGTAGTGGTGGTGGTGCTGGTGGTCGATGGTGGGGCTGAGGTCTCGGGGCGGGGCCAGGCGCTGTCGTCTGCGTCAGTGTAGTCGTCGTCCTCAGCATCGTCGTCACGGGAAAGATCAGCGTCTTCATCTTCATCCATATCTGAGAACATTGGAAGTAATTAATTTATATTTTTAAAAAAGAAAGCAATATTAGTTTTTTTTTTTCATAAATATTACTAACATTCTTGTTAACCATTCTAAGCTTAAGCTTGTGCTAGAAGATGGTTCACGTCAATAGTCGAATGGTGGATTCGAACCCACGTCCTTACGAGTCGCAGACCGTACCCTAAACCACTTTTGACATTTTTCTTTTAAATTATTTGTTTTAAAGACAAAATTATAACATTACTACAGATCAAGTAATAAGACGCTTTAACAAAATCATTATCATCAGCCTGAAACAGTCCTCTCCTGGACATAAACCTGTCCACAAGCATGCCACTGAGCAGGATCCTCTTGCAAGCCCTACGAATATGGTCTTAGGGCGTCCCACTCCGCGGTCTCCACTCGAGAACTCGTTTCCCCTAACGGTTGTCCGTTCTACAGCTGATACGGCAGACCCACTGCCACGTCAAGTTGCTAATTCGGTAGGTTATAACGCAGTACATAACACATTAAAATACAGTTTAACGTAACAAAAACACAGACAGAAAAAATATCACTTTTCTCCTTTTATATACAGTTTTGACAAATTGCGACTGATAATTTATCTATTTGCTGTACACCAAATTGCGCGATATTGGAGAATTCTTAATCAAGTTAGTCCTGGAGGCAGGCGCCATGTTTGTCGGATTTATGAGATATATCAAAATTTAATGCACCAATCAACTACGGACTATGTTCAAACGGAAATAGTCTATGAATTATAATAACTATTCTAAAATAGTATTACGTTTGTAAATAAAGGATTATATAAAATATTGTATGTAAATTCTTGAATATAAAACTTCGGATCGTGCGAGGATCTAGAAATACAATATCTTGATTTGGAGTAAATTGAACAATTATGCAATGTACTTACATAATTGTTATATGTTATTAAAGTAGTTACTTTATGCTCACCAAACTCACCGTCATCGGCATCGTCATCGTCGTCATCATCGCTCAGGTTGAGGCTGTCATCATCATCGTCAGTCAATCCGTCCTCGTCATCCAGAAGCTCATCATCGCGCTCGTCCATCGCAGCAGAAGCAGCCAGCATCTCCTCGCCGCCGGGGCTTACCGGTACGCCGACGTCCATTGGCTTGTGCATCTTAACGTTTTCTGGATAATATCCCTTTTTATTAAGTAAAAAAAAACGATTGTGCTTGCGTGGGAAGTAAAGCTTCTTTAGTTTTAATTATATATGTTTAAATATGTATAATAATAATAAAGCCTTGTTTATTTCCATATCTAGATTAATTTTACATAGGTAGTATTTGTTAGTGTTTACTTACATTTATGTTAGTATTGTTAAATTTAGTAGCTAGATATCTCCCATGACTACCCTAAAGAATATGTATAATATATACACAAAATATAATATATACACGATTGTACGAGAGAGAAAGAAAAAGTGTGATCGCATCTCTCTCTCTTGCCCTTACAATAAAATTCAAAACGTAACTCTCTCTTTTATCTTCATTAAATCTCTTAACTTATATCTCCCTCTCAACATCTGTTCGTCTCTTCCGATCACAACTTTTGTACCGCATTCCCCAAAGTCAAGTGTCTGCGTAAAGAAGTCAAAAGTGCGATAAAATGTGCTGTATCAACTAATACGAGTATTAAATAAAAAGAGTAGCTTTATAATGTTTCAGACATCATATAACTAATACTGGAATTAGTTGTATATTGACTTTAGAAATTGTTTTAAATTTAATATTGTTACACATGCTAATTTATCTTTTTTAGAACAGAATCGGTTCTAAGATGGTCATAAAAAAACTTACAATGAAGGTAGGAAGGTGAGCTGCGCTCCTAACATTCTAACATATTTTACGGAGTGCCATTGTTATTTTTAGGCCAGAACGACAGGGAACAAAAATTTTTTGACTAAAATTGTCAAGCGTCCGGTAAAATGTTATTGATTTTGTGTTTGTGATTTATTAAAATATATAAACTTACCCTTGAAATGTTTAGGACAGCAAACAAACTCGACACCAGAGAACAGACTAATTCCGCAAGGCAGAAGCATAGCGAAGGTCCTAAGTCGGAGTCCTCGCTGCGCGCACGCACGTCCAGCGGTGGCGTTCCACCGGGCGAACTGCCAGCAGCGGCTCTGATTGTGGATGTGGTCGAACAGGCAGCTCTCGGGCACCAGCAGCGCGTCTGATTGGAATGGACCTTCTGCCGACAAATAGTCTTTGTAGTGAATATGTTAAACTTAAGCAATCGTGCATAATAAACATTGAATACAATTCCTAAACTGTATCTTCTTCTTCTTCATGTGCCTCTCCATCACGAAAGGTCGCAAGTCAGTCTTCTAAACTTCTCTAGTAATTTTAGAAAAGAGAACAATTTAATAACAACCAATATAAATGGTCAGTTATAAAAGTAGTACATTCATTAAATTTTGAGAACAATATTTGAATAGTGTTATAAGATACGATTACAATGTTATATGCCTACTAATACATTTATGATAAAAAAGAGACTTCCAATCAGAGTAGTGACGGATCAAACGCTACTGGGTATAGATGCTCTCTTTAATTTCTGAATTTTCATAATTATATTACGATGTTATGGCACCTAAATTATGATTCTTCTTCCACATTCGTAGAATGTCATAATCCTACAAATATCTCAATCAAAAAACTTTCTTCTATATGATTCTTGAGTTCTCCGTTATAACTTTGAAAGGTCATATATGCCAACGAAATGAACATTGGACCTAAATTGCAAGTGCGACTATAATTTTTCAAAATCTGTTTAGAAATAATGGCGCTACAAGCGCACAAATATTAATAAATATATACTTATCAAGAATTTCTTTTTAAAAATAATCGAGTGATTAAAAATAATATAATATGAACCATAGATAATAAGATATACATACCAAGACAACGGAAAGGCTTCACCCAGCGAGTTACTTTGCATTTAGCGGCATTGCTAGATCCAATCTTGCACCAATTGCTGACTTTTACGTAGTGGGAGGCTTCGACGATGTTAGTAATATCGTGGCTTGGGTACACCTAAAAAGATAAATACAATTCAAAATCAATTATAAACACATTGTTACAGAATAATAATTTTAAATCTTCTTTCCTACTTATTCTATTCCACTTTGTCATCGTCTTTGCATCCTCCTTTGTAAGATTGTTCTCTTCAATGACTGATATCCGGCTAGAGTTTCTTGGACAGAACGCGGGATCTTGGGCCTTGTCAATTGAAGACCAAGCATCTGTTTCCCACGTACGGCGGCGTACGGTTTATGTGGCAATACTATCGAAGACGACTTTCCTACAGTACGACACTCAGCGGACCCCAAAATAATAATTTAAAATGATAAAGCTAAATTCATGACGAAGCTTTGAATGTTTGTTTAATAACAATTAGGTGGAAGTGTGGAAGTCAGGTCGCGTTTAGATTTTGTTATGAATGCTAATTGCTAATTTGACACGAACAATGTTGAAACCAATTCAGATTTAACTAATGAATTTATACCGACATAAAGCTGATGAGTCGGTCGACCGCGTAAACAGATATAATTAATGGAACCTCCTTTTCGCATGATAAATTATTATCACCATTTAGATTGTGCTTATTGTTGTTTATGAAGTTAATAGATATTCTTTTTATTGTTTTAGATATATCAACAGTTAACAGTGAGATAACAGAATTGTCTCAACAGTAACCACTGTACATCTTTATTAGTTTCGATCCTTGTCTGTCTACGAAGCCCGCTTTTTACAGCACTTTGACATACAATCATAAAATAGATTTAATCGCAGTTCGTTTCAAAACAAGTGACCACCATTCCAGCTGATGTGAAGTGGACATTTAGTTCTGGGTGGTATGGCGTACTAGCTTAAATGCTCTTTTAACTCTCATCTTGAAAACACCCACATTGTACCGGAAAGACAAACTCGAGCGAAATACTCCAGTCTTTTGCTGTACGGAGTAAAGATAAACTAGAGTTTCGTTCGAGTTGGAGGGATTGCCACAACAACTCTGATGAGATGTAGGCATTATAACTGAATGTATAATTTATTTTGTAAATGTAAATTTTGTATGTGTAATTCTTCCTTTAAAATATCACTTCTGGTTGTAAAATTAATGCTTTATAGATAACGTTTTAGTATGAATATTGTGTGTTTTTTTAGTTCAGACTTTCCAATCGATCATTGAAGACTATGATTGATTGAAAAAGCGCAATCAGTTATTCAATGTCCACAGACTGAAATGTATAGCTACCCATTTATGTCATGGTGTCAGCTATCGCTTTTATCCCGTTGAATTTGTAACGTAGACCAAAAATGTGCTCGTATTCATTGGGATTGCTTCTGCGTAGGCTTCTTACTTATAAAACCGTGCTGCTTATTATAATGTATACATGTTAACTTCTCATTCTCGAAAATTACTTACTGAATAAAACCTTTTTTTTTTGTTAACGGGGAGGAAATCTTCAAAAAGATACCCCGCCTTCTGGGGGGAAGGCGGCGGTTATGTGGGGTTTTTACCCACTAAAACCTCCCCGCTGGCCCTTCCACGGTGCATGGTGAGGGGCTCCGGGATCTCGGGAACGCACCGGAGCCCCTCTGCACTGTCACTACACGGGCCAGCCGATGACGCCTTCTTCCCGGGTCCACCTTTGGCGGACGACAAAGGCCCTTGTCAGTGAACCCGAGACCCCTTTTAGTCGCCTTCTACGACAGGCAGGGGATACCGTAGTCTTATTCTTGAGGGCCCAGAACTACAGGGCTGAAGTGAATAAAACCTATTTGGCGATTTACTCTTTATTTTCAATTCGCAACGTTTCAACACTACAGCGAATATGATCACGGATTATGAACTTTAATATGTGGTATTCTTCTTAACTGTGTAGATGCAACGAATATAACACGATTAAAAATTGTCACGACATTTATTATTAACCATTCCAACAAAGCTTAAGCTTGTGCTACGAGAAGTTTGACGTCAATAGTCGAATGAAATGATTTCGGTAATTACTCAACGACTAAGCTTTTAACACCTTTGTCAAATTTATGATGTTTTACCGTTTAAGAGTTAAAGACGTATTGGGCTGGGTTGGGCGGCATTCGAAAAACTCCGCACCATCATCACTTCGCAAATACCTCAATACCTGAAGACTTCAAGCAAAGTCTTCAACCAGTCCAACCTCCCAGCTATGGCCTACGGTGCGAGGCTTGGACTATAACCGGTTTTTTTTTTGGAAATTGCCTAAGTTATCACTCTATCACTCATTCTTCCGACTTAAATATGACGTCGCCATTTCTTTTTAGTTTCTCTTCTTACACTCTCCCTTTGCTTTCGTCTTCTTTAGTCTTATTTTTTAGACTTAACTACTTTCTCATTTCCCATACTCTGACCTTTGGCCCAGTAATGTTTTACCTTCTTGCAATAGTCCAGAATTTCCATCTTGTCCTTCAGGCAGTTGCGGGGCTTGGTGGTCAGGTCGGGTGTCCATCGTCCGGCGGCAGACATGTACTGTGGGTGGTAGGTGGAGCCGGATTCGCAGAGCACTGCCACTTGGGGCTCAGCGCCGCTTGTGGCCTGTAACAGAAAACAATTAAGTTGATGGCCATGTTCTATCTAAAACCTTTAAACGAGCAATTCTTGTATCTTCTATTTTGAAAATTAAAATATAGTATACACGGATTCATTTTTTAAAAATGTCGTTTTAGTGATAATCAATTTATACATAAACTAAAGCTACGTCAGTAGCTAACGTTGTTAAGCAACAATAAGCCAATGAGTGTTTGGTTTGAGGTTAGACCAAGAAAATTATATTTCATCATTATGGAATTCGTAACTAAATATAATTTTCAAAGAACACAATTTACCAAAAAAAACCTACCAAAGCTCGATCATTCCGGTACTATATATTATATATGTATTACAATTTAATTATAAATTTGATAAATCACAAGTCCTTATATAAAACAACGTTTTTCGATATCTCGTGTGGCTAAAATATTCTAATTTCGACAGAGGATGGGACGAGTTCACAGTAAGGTATTTTAAAGATGTGTAAAATTCGGATATACGTGAAGTCATAAAAAATTCACTGTCTAAAAAGGTCTCGAGGTTTTGGTTCGACATTTTCCATTAAAATCTTCATCAAAATTTTCCTCGAATACTTCATCCTACTTAATCGAATACATTAGCGTATAATTACCATAATTGTCTCCATCTGCAGAGCCCATTTCATGTTCATGAGCGTTAAAAATAACATTTAAATGTGAAAGTCCGATAAGAAGACAAAAATGGAGGACCTCTCAGCTTGCGCCGGCACTAAATAAATTTCTCTCTACGAGAAATGCCTTTTATGTCTGCGATAAAGTGCTCCTTTATTTTGAAGAGTTCGGATTGACAAGCGAATGGACCGTAGCCGAGACAAGATTAAGATATATTCTCTGTAACAGAAGCTGCTTTATTGTAAATGTTTGTCTTAGGATTTACATCGGTCACGGATGTTCTAATTTTGGATATAAGGGGAGTTTGTTCACTTTTATTGTAGCATTTCTTTTACATGAATTATGTTATAATTGTAGGTTTTGTGGAATAGTTCAATAAGTAGTATATTCGCTTTATTGAGACAGCGTAACATTGTACAAGGTATTATTTTAACTAATGCTGTGACAACTGCGCGTCCTCGCCGTCTTCTTTTTACAAATATCAATTAGAAGTCATATTACTCACACGCCACAGGAAGACTGATGACAAAGGCAAAGGCCGCATCAAGGGAGAGGATAGTGGACTACAACCTGAAAATGGCCATGAGAAGCAGGGACACAGCGGTCGCGGAGAAGCTAATAGCAATGCAGCGGGGCGTCTGCGTCGCGTAAACCGGAGCGATCTCCGGCCACCTCCAAATTCAGGCATTATATATAAAAAAAAACCAAAAAAAGGAAAATAGTAACTGTAGAAGTGGCACTCTTTTAAGAAATGCAGAGTGAACAATTTAAGTGTATTGAAAAAGAGCACGGACACAGGTCTGTGGTTGCAATCTAACAATAAAAAAAAATGCCGAGTTAATGTGATGAACAACTAAATTATTAATTATGAATTAAAGATACAATAAGGTTCTAGTAAATCACTAAGATATCATTGGAAGTAATTATTATGCATAACAATCGTTGCTTGCCATGTGTTGCTAGCTAACAATTATCATCAACATCGAATGCTTGCTCTCACGTCAGCTAACGACGACTGACGACGTCATCAGTTTAAAATTTCCGTGAAAAAGCAACTGACCGAACCGTCATTCTGTACGTATAAGTATTCACTCAAGGCAAGGATGAGGTATCCTTGTGTCGAGGTATTACAAATAGAGGTTCTAAATATTTTGCTATAAATGCTTAGTAATTTAGTTAGAATATATGCATGTTTGCTGGCAGGCATTTAGAGATGCGTGGAATTCATGTGGTGCCTAGCATTTGTAATAATGTTAATTAGCGTGACCCTCAAATACCTCGCCGTGAAATTCTCTACAAACAACTAAACACTTTCACGACATCCATAACTAACGGGATGGTTAGAATTAGGAGCGACTTTGCACACAACTTGTACATATATATTACATATTATATCATAATACTCGTATATTCTTTTCCGTTACTTTGCTGACAATTCCGTTTCGGAGCCTATACGGATCAAACACACACACATTCTCTTTTATATATATAGATGAAACAAAGCGTTTCGTTCGGGTTTGAGAGATGTCCAAAAGAAATGTCAAGAAAAGTAGAAAATCCAACAAGGCGTCTTGTAGTCCGATGGTGGAACGGGGATGGGGGATTAGATCTTCGTATATAAATTAAAATATTATAATGTTATAACTTGAAATGTAATAATGGCAATTGGGACTTGTAATGGTTTGTTTACAAGTCATTTAAACGCATAAAGTAAATAACGTATTTACAGCTTCAAATTCGGCGACATTTATAATTCACCAACCTGTTGAGCTGTCATCAAATGGAATGGAGTGAATTTCACTCTGAATTTTCACTTTGTACGAAAGGTACCGTAAAAATTTTGTAGCCTTAAAAATTCATTTGACACTTAAATTCTCGAGTGCTGCCTCTAAAATTGCAACGCTCGGTGGGAATTGTTGGAAGAAATATACATTGTAACTATACATGGAATCGTCTGAGGGAATTACACGTTCAGAGTATGTGTATTAAAACTTAAATACGTATAAAAATATAACATTAAATTTCGTTTATTATTTAGAAAGAGAAGTTATAACAACGGTAAAATTGATTACCAATTTAATGAAGTTGTTATACGAATGCTTTGAATAAAAAAAAATCATCTAATTTTTAATTTTAAGCGTCAATAGCCTAATGGTTTAGGGTACTGCCTGCGAATCGTAAGGTCGTGGGTTCGAATCCAACATTGGACTATTGCCGTGAACCATGTCCTAGCACAAGCTTAAGCTTAGTTGGAATGGTTAACAAGATTGTTAGTAATATTTCTGAAAAAAAAAATTGCTAGCTTTCTTTTTAAAAAACACCGCTAACAATTGTCTATGTATAGGTTCATTGCCTTCATGGATATTTTATTTGATAGCGGATCGTTGTTTAATTATAAATCGATAGTCACACGAGTGGAGCAAGACAAAAAACTACTGTGGCTTTCCCCGTAAACAAACGTGTAGGGAAACCAAAAACGAACTATTTAATGTTAACATAATTTTGTTGTAGCAATTTTGTTTTCACTCCAATATGCTAGCAGTTCCACAGAGATATCCTTTCTTTGTGAAATTTCTTTGTTAGTATTTTTTATTATAATACTAGCTGACTCGGCAAACGTTGTACTGCCGTATAAATTATTTTAATTATGGCAGATTACATTATCTATTTACTTAAAAAAATACATTATTAAGGCCGTCCACTGAGCTAACAAGGCAATAATTAATATTATCGTATTAAGTCAAGTCTAAGACAATATTAATGGAGCATCTAAGGTTCATCCCTCTTGGGATCAAATTAAGTTATATCCAAGGGAGTTTTAAGCTTAAACTTAATTACTAACTGCAGTCGGCTCTTGCGTGATGGAGAGTCAAGATTCTGAAATAACCAGATCTCTGTTCAAAGTTTAGTTCATAATCTGTGATATAAAGTGAACGAAATAATTTGTAACTTAATCTATACATACAAATAAATAAAATTGGGGTGTCCATTTTTAATATTAAAATATCCTTTTTAGTACATGCATATTAATACATTATATATACCAAAATAACATTTCTTACAAATTTTGTCTGTCTATTTTTTCAAGCTAATCTCTGGAACGGCATGATATATTTCGATGGGACTTTCACTGGCAGATAGCTGATGTAATAAGGAGTAACTTAGTAACGCCTGTCAGGTTAAGTTCGTCAAACGCACAATAAAATAAATATTGATTTGACAAAATAACGTTTGCCGGGTCAGCTAGATCACGATACCTCCAAAACTTCAGACTCGATTAACTTAGCATAGATACTTATTTCACATGCATTTTCCATGCCATTATTATCATATATATATTATTTTTAATATTTCATTGTCAATATCCTAATGAAGTCCGCATTTATGCTGAACATAAAAAGAGCTGATAAAATACGACACATATATATCCGAGAGACAACTAAAGCGGTTGACGCCCTGAACTATGGGCAAAAACTGAAGTGGAAATGGGCTGGCACATCGCCAGAATGAAAGATCAAAGATGGACCGCAAAAGTAACCAGATGGGATGGCCCACGAGGAAACCGAGGAAGAGGACGCCCCTTGACGCGATGGCAAGATGAAATAATAAGAACAGGTGGCTCGTCGTGGATCACAGTAGCACAGGACAGGGAACAGTGGAACTCTCTGGAGGAGGCCTTTACCCGCTCAACAGGGGTTCTTGCAGAACAGTGAAAATGGCAATCAATTTTTATTTTTAATTTTATTTTTTTGTAATGCAGGAAATAAAAGGCTTTTTTATTGTATTTTATTTTATTTATGTGAAGTTCGCGGCGGGTGGTTAGTTGATAATAGCTTAAAAGTTTCGTTTCACATCCAATATGCACACATGCACTGCGCAAGTGAAACAATATCGGATGGGTACAATACTTATGCCATAATGTTACGAAAGTGTGACATAATATATATGTATCGAAGTCCTGAACACGTTATAATAGCTACCGTATGAAACTTGTTGTTTGTAAATTCCGTTGGGACATCGAACAAGTCGCTGTACAAATGTATAGACTGACTGATAGTAAAATGTCCTTAAAATGTATTTATGGAACCGAAAATGATAATAGAGTTAATACGGAATCAAGATATCCATCTGCCTTATGAAAATACGCAAGAGCTTTCCTTTAGTAATATAATACAGAATGAGCTTTCATATGATTGTTCTTGTATTGTATGTAGTATTCCTAGAACAAATATCATAACAGAGCTATAAAATAAACTAAGCTACGTAATATAAGCACGTTCCGGGTACAAAGTAAACATTTACAGAAATAGCCGCGCCCGCTTCACTCGCACGTTTTCGGCTCCATTTTAATACAACTGTTTGGCAGAACTTGTTGTATATTGTGGGATTTTTGAATCTAAGTTTCTTACGGCAGGCTTAGAGGAGATAGGTGGTTTACTGCGCGACCGAACTAAAAAATTGTAAGACTAAAACCGTAAGAAAAATATATAACAGAAGTGCTATAGTATACATGGCTGCCAATAGCGTAAATATTAAGCATTGTAGTTCAAGTCTCTGACACAGGTGGTGCTTTGATGAAATAATAATAAGTATTATTTGTTATCTATGTAAGTTTATATTGTCGAAAAAAATAAAGACACATTTTTTTTATTTTACGTTATTTGATATTTTCTATAATACTAAATTTCCTAATTACTTTTATGTACTTAAAAAAGCAAACAGCAAAAATTTAAATTTTTCTAGCAATTATATGTAAAATTAAGCAATATTTTTTGTTGTTCTATCGTCAATAGCCTAATGGTTTAGGGTACAGCCTGCGAATCGTAAGATCGTGGGTTCGAATCCACCATTGGACTATTGTCGTGAACCATGTCCTAGCACAAGCTTAATCTAAGTTGGAATGGTTAACAAGATTGTTAGTAATATTTCTGAAAAAAAAGAAATATTGCTAGCTTTCTTTTAAAAAAATAAAAAAATTATCCGAAGAAACATCGTTCCTATCTGGTGTTCCATGACACCAAATACATTTTTTTGTACTTGACGAAACGACGGCTTACGCGCCCTCCGGGACTATGAACGGGTTATGTCAGACTTATGGTTGACATGAGTGTTTCGTTTTGTAAGTCAAAGGAATTATTAGTCAAGCCAAGAAGAAAGGAAGATTTGACTTGAAAAATGTATTGTATAAAATTAAAAGTCTGTTATTTTGTTTAAAGCATTACCCGTCGTTTGCACCGTGGCTCTTCTCCGCCCCTCCCTCACTCCGGTATGCAGTTAATTGGCGACTTTTCGCTCCGCTATTTCAGTTCACTATATACTTTTTGGTTAATTAATTTAAAGTGCCCTCGCTTAAAAGTTGACTTATGTTTCTCCTCGACTGCAGTTTGCCGACAGATGTTCTTGTCTTCACTAATTACCATCTTTCCTTCTTGCCTTCGCTGGGGTAACATTTTTTACATTTAATATAACTCCGGTGGAGAAAAATATGAATGCTTAACTATCTATATAAATAAAAATGAATCGCCGAAATGTATGTACGCGCATAACTTCCGAACTACTGCACCAAATTGGATGAATTTTGTGTTTGTTATTTTTAGAACTTATTGTAAAAAATAAGGTGGTATAAAGTTCGCCAGGTCAGCTATATTTAATATATATCTTATATTCAATTATACAGAGGTTGTTTCAGTAATTTTTATTTGTAAATCGGTCTCAAACGCCTACGAAATATTCATTTTAAACAGCATTGTATGGTAATACTACATTAGTGCTGGTTGTCGTTAAAGACTACGTGAGTAGTCTTGACGCATACGATATAGTAATTGACGATTATTTATTTATTATTTTATTCCTTACTGTTTTAAGAGTTGCTTGGTATATCTTTAAACCTAAGGGCCTTTTTGTTGACGGAGGAAATCTTCAGAAAGATACCCCGCCTTCTGGGGAAGGCGGCGGTTATTACTCTCTAAAACCTCCCCGGTGGCCCTTTCCTCGGTGCATGACGAGGGGCTCCGGGATCTCCAGTGGAACGAACCGAAGCCCTCTGCACGAAGAAGGCGACACGGGCCAGCCGATGTCGCCTTCTTCCCGAGTCCGCTTTGGTGGACGACTCAGGCCCCCACCCTTGTCGCCCAGAGAACCCGAAGCCCCTTTTAGTCGCCTTGTACGACAGGCAGGGATACCGTAGTCTTATTCTTGAGAGCCCAGAACTACAGGGCTGAACCTAAGGGCCTATGCCAACAAAATATATATGACATTTGAAATCTAACCCGCTTTAATAACACCAAACATCAATATTGGTTCATAAAAGACGGCGTTGTGAGTGGAGAAATTTGGCAAACTTCGTACCACCAAATTTGGCAAACTTTAAAAAAATATATCAAAATATATAATAATTTTTGATCACTTTTTGGAAAGTAGTTAATAGTAGAACCTCAAAAAGGTTTCGACTTGAACCGGACAGGATTCTATGATTGACATTTATGAGATGACGTATGTCTGTTTGAAGTTTTCACTCGTTGGCGGAACAACTGAACGTCGCGCTGTCTCATTCGCTCACTTTTCTTAAATGAGGTTTTGTCTGACTTTAACAAAAATGTTTAACTTATATAAAAACATTGTGTTAAGAATAACAAACACAGAAATGTAAGAATCTTCCAATTTGGTGCCGTAGTTTGGTAGTTATACGTACATACATATCGGGGGTTCATTTTATTTACATAAATTTGTTGAGTGCGCACGTAAAATCCTAGCTACGTATTCTACCTAAGATATTCTAGTTTTAGGTATGCTAACACAATATTATGTAAAGTTATTCTTAACTTAACGAAGCAAAGGACAGTAGATGGTACCTACGTAGCTTAGTAATGCGAGTGGAGGCGTAGCAAATTGGACAACTTGCCTCGTTATAGCTGACTGACAAGGAACTTCATACTTTGCCGTTGGATTCTGTTCGCAGGGTCTACGTAATTTAGTGACTTGCCTGTTTGTTTAGACTATTCTAGTTGCTAATTCAACATGTTACATTCCGATGTCACCATTTTATAATGAGCTATGTTGTTTCACTAAAATCATTTATTCAACGTTGATAATTGCATATTGTAAATAAATTTATATAGCTGCGCCCCGCTGTGTTCTAAAGTAAAAGTAGCCGTAGTTACTCCTTATTACCGTCCAGCCGTTCCAGAGATCAGCCGGAACAGGAGAATTGTTTTGTTATCTATCTATCTATATTAAAGACGATGTGTGTAAGTTTTTTCCATAAGGACTGGCTGGACCGATTTTGATGACATTTTCAGGTTGATTGTTAGAATAAATCAGTGCATGATATATCTATCCTATTATTTATAAGATTGAAGTAATTGCTATACACCAACTGCGACAGTAAAGAAAAAAACTTCCATTTTGTCCTTTCCCTAATGGATTAATGTCACGTGATTCCCCAGAAGTCTCAAAATACGTCAAATAAATTATTATCAAAACAAATTTATATTTGAGGGAAAATTCTAAGACATAGAAATTTGTGTCATAAATTTTCTCAACATGTCGAATACACGTAACGTTCGGAGGTAGGGAGGTATTATGCGATATAATTCCAGTAAATAATTAGCCTTATCTTTCATGTTCATTTCGCTTAATAACGTCTTTTATGAAGCAGACATGCCTGATACAAAAACAGGAAGCTTCGTGGAATTATAATTTACTCAATTACGTATTTTTCTATGTGATATTAAATATGGAATTGGATTAATATTAATATTCCATACGTAATATATATTTTTTTATTCTTATATTGCAACCACAGACCTGTGTCCGTGCTCTTTTCCAATACACTTAAATTGTTTACTCTGCATTTGTTAAAACTGCCACTTCTACAGTTACTATTTTCCTTATTTTTTTATATATAATGCCTGAATTTGGAGGTGGCCAGAGATCGTTTTGGGTTCCCGCGTCGCAGACGCCCCGCTGCATTGCTATTAGCTTCTCCGCGATCGCTGTGTCCCTGCTTCTCATGGCCATTTTCAGGTTGTAGTCCACTATCCTCTACCTTGATGCATCCATTGCCTTTGTCATCAGTCTTCCTGTGGCGTCGTCACAGTCATCTGTATAATAGACACAGCTGACGGTGTGTCGGGATATCGCCACTACAGCATGTTGGACGCTGTCGTGCAGTTGCAGTACGTAATATTTATGTAGAGTGGCTGTTCTTTATTTAGATATCACTATATATTATTATAGCGAAAAATGTACTTGATGTGCTTGTATTTGGGTATCTAAACAAGTATATTTACCTGACTTAAAAATAAATCAAAAATTTATCGCTACTACGCGCGGGCGTCCTCTGATCTGAAATCTCGCTCCGGGAGTAAAAAAATATGCTTGTATGGCGGTCGCCATTTTGAAATTATGGTATATGTGGCAAATACTTTTCGATGCCAATTCCCTAGGGTTACTCTTTATAGAGTTAGACTGCAGCATGTGACTAAACATTTTTTTTAAATATTTTAATATGAAACATGTGTTTTTTTAAATATTTAATAATGATGAGTCATAACTATAAATACATTATGTCTAAGTTTTTAAAGAAGAACAATATTCTCCAACAAACGACTGTGTGTTTTGGCGGACAGGAACGGGAGCTTACCACTCAAGCATAAATAATGACAATGACGACTACACTAGGGGTAAATATAAGTTTAGGTACTGTTAAAATGATTTAAAACGTAAAAAGTAGTATAGGACTAGTAACAGCTACTAATAAATTTAATATCTCTTCGATAGTTAAAGGGTCACGAGATCCGCACGAGTCGTTTTATATCGCCAACCATTTCACAAGATCAGTGGGGGCTGTGCGAAACTTACTTACCAGTACTAGAGTTTGCACTTAGACCCTCGCCCTTGTTAGTGAACTATTGCGCAAGTCGATAAACGAGACACGAGCGGCAAACTAAGTACATTAAACTTGCATCGGAATATTATATTTCACGTCAAGCAACGCATTCAACTATCATATTGATTTAGAGCTCGTTCCATCGCATTAATGAATATGCTAATATAATAAGCAATCGTTAATTCGCTTGTCAATTACTTAAACTTTCCACCACGTTCAAGTGTGAGGCAAATGTTCTTGTGTCCAGTTTTGACGGAGATTAAAAGAAACATAAAATACAGGTTCAAGCTAAGCTAACCAAAAGCTTTAGCTTCTTCTCAATTCGGTGAAACTGACGCAGCCAGCTTCCCTGACCGACATGTACAGTTGCGTCACAAAAAAAAAACAATTTCGCACACTTATATTATTCATATTTGTTTTTTTTGTGACGAACTTGTATTTTTGTATTTGTCGGCCAGGATTTTTTTTTCTTTTATTTTAAATTTTTAAATCGTATTTGGATTTTATTATATCGCCACATGGAGGCGGCACTAAGTACTAAAATTTTAATAAAAATACTGTATTATCCAACTTTACATAATATATCCTTTTTCGTTTAAGTTCATGTTTTTTATATTAATAAATTAATACAAATATTTTATTTCATTTTAAGGATATCAAATTGTCTATCATGCACAATTTATGATAGTTAGCTATCGTCTTTATCTTCCGAGATATTCAAACTTTCTTAACCGACCCTTTAATTTTTCTCACGGCTATAGTAAGAAGTACAATAGACACTTAGATTTAACACATTTTTTTAACCAAAACAGATTCTTACGTAATGCACACAAATGTTGCAGTTTCCGAAGAAACTCGAATATGTTAAACTCGAAAACTAATTACATTGCACTGCGAAAATTCTTGAGTGAACTTTACGGTGCCGTACCGAGGCTGCATGTGTACTTTTCCAGTGCCTGCTTGCACTTTAGCGAGAAAATATTCACTTTGTAGTTTCACCCCGCTAAGTTTGGACGAACTTAACACTTATAAGATTAAAGAAAGTTCGCATTAATTTAAAGATTCAAGCTAAAATAGGCTAAATAAATCGTCTTTTTCGAAGTAACAAATTGTACAATGAACGAGAATGTACAATATGCGTAACTGTCTTATAAATATCAATTTTAAAAATGTTCTTAAAAACTTTTAAAAATCTAGTCAGTCACTCACTTTTAAAATTATTATACGAGTATTATTAGAAAATTTGTACTTGTTTGTTTGGTTGGAACCATGAGTATGTGTTTGTTTAATTATGAAGTAAGAACGTTGAATACCAAAGTGTTTTTTGAAATTTTCGAGGAATCTTCAGATTGACCTGGTGACCTGTAACGTTTGGTGACGATCAGAGCACTCCTCTTTTTGATCTGTCAAATACAGCTTTTATGTACTACGATGATAATCCATTGTTTTATAACTCAAATTTAGATTGACACATGCGTTGTGTATATTTAAGATAATAGTTAAGGATTTTGAAGTGAGACGAAGAATGATATTGTATTTACTGATATGAACATGGGTGTAGTTAATGATTTTCACTCGTTTTAGAAGAGAATAGAAGAGAATGAATACGGAAATAATTAAATAAAATAAAGTAAAATCTAGCCCGGCGAAGTATTTATATGCTTCCACTTTACTTCGGTATTCTACGAGGTTGTGGGACCTCTCCGATTATGCTGACCCATTTGTGTAACAACAGAAATCGTTGCATCGACCAGTGTTGGAAATTATATAAATTGTCTAACAACGGTGTTTAGTTTTATCAAGTAGATGATTACAAGCAGTCACGGTAAGATTAATTACAATATAACTTGAGCGACGAAATTGTAATTTATTTCGATACCATAAATTTCCCTTCTCACAATCATAAATTGTCTCGTTCCGTTAAAAGCAAGATTAAGAGTGTCTACGGATAGAAGTTGTAAATCATTCCCGATGGCAATGGCGGCCTATAAATGTGCGGATAAACCTTTCGGAATCGATGTCACGCCCCATAGTGTGTTACTTACCGTGCCGTGTTGAGGCGACGGTACTAATAATATATTCAGAGCTTTTAACTTGGGAGCTGTTTTTTAATTATTTCTGTGAACTCGTTTTTTTCAACCGACTTCAAAAAAGGAGGAGATTCTCAATTTATCTGTATGTTTCTCACCTCTTTACTTTGTGACTGGATGAACCGATTTTGGTGATTCATTTTTATTTTAAAGCTAGTGTTTCCCGTGAGGTCTCATTTAATTAAAAATAATTTGGTGTAATTCCGAGAATGGGATCAATGAATGATGAACCATATAAGTATACTTGATGGTGAAGTATGTGCGCCAAAAAAGTACGTATAACTCAATATTACGCCAAGTGATTACGATGATTTAATTTTATAGGAATTTGGTTAGGTTCGCATTAATTCTATTATGTAATATTGTTACAATAATTCGTAAATACAAAGAGGGCGGCCGCGCGTAATAGCATTTAATGTTTGAATCGATTTGAAGTCGGTTTTTGTTTTTACTCGTAAATATACCTGTTTGGTTCAAAGTGGCTTAGAGTTCGGCTTTCGATCTGACGATGAGGGATTCAAAAACTAGCGACTTGTATTGTTTTTCGTTTAAGTACAAAAAACAAACACACACACACAGAAGACAGGAAATATCTAGCACTTGCCGACATGGATGTATTCTAGTACTTTGGTACATCCATGTGTTTAGTTTCTAACGTGACGTTATTAGTTATCAAAAAGACCACAAAGAAGTCGCCTTTCTTTAGAATTTTTAATTTGAATGGATGGAGTGCCAGCAGAAGATATCAATACTGGTTAGAGAACTCGAGCGAATGGTTTAACATAGGCATAACATTTTAACCTTACTTTTTCGATCAGGTTAAAATTTTAGTACGAAGAAGAATATAAAAGAATATATTAATGGCATCATGGGTAGAAATGGAATACTCTATATGTAATAGAAGAGAAAAAACATGAAAAAATAAAACTGGCCGGATAATTGAAAAAATAGATCAAATAAATGATGCAATTCGAAATACAAAAAGATTTCTGCAGTTATTCTCGTCTCGTTTAGGCACCTCCCTGTATATCTTTAAGGTAGATACGTCGTATCATATTTAGACTAGCTTTTTAATAAAGAAATTATTAAATAAACTTGAATATTTTATTAACTAATAATATCGTAAACATTGTGCTTCAATAAATATGAATTAACCAAACTCAATTCAGTGAAATGGAACCTTAACTCCACTTTTATGAACCGGCTGTGGCGATTGGATCATTGGATTAGCTCTCATCAATAACGGAGACGCAGATGGGATCTGGAGCAATTATTGGATCTGCCTCAGTGCATTGGATTCGAAGCAGACGATAAAACTAATTTGGAAATTTACGGATGTTCAACTTTGTTCCTTCCGTTTTCTGTGAGCACAATTATTTTAATATAAAATCAAAATATCAGAACCTTGTTGTTCGAATTGTGTGAAAAAAGACAGAAAAATCTTAAATGATGGCACTTTCTATCGAAAATCATTATATTTTTTACTCTAACTATGCATATAGATATAGATATAACAGCGTTACAAAGCACTATCAAAGTTTTTATCTAATTTTTTTAAATTAATGATTACTCCGATCAAACCACGACAAATCACGCTACGATTGTATTATGTTATTTTGGCGGTTATTATGATAGTCTTATTGCTGTATTTAGTTTTTGTAAAGCTTTAGTTTCTTAGCATTATTAAAAGTTTGTGCTCTAAAAAGGTTGAACCTTGGCTCAATCAGTTGCTACAATCAGACAAATAACTACACAGGTTCAGGTCTAATGAAACCGTGTTCGCACAACAGAATTATATCAAGTTGTACAACAAAGCAAACGAGATAATACAATATTTACAAGAAAAAAAAGTTTTATTCTATTCTCGTTTCGAATAACGAGACAAGAGCCTGTTTAATATTGTGGGGGCTACGCGAGACGTAGCGCCGGAGCGTCGCAGCTTCGTAGCACTGGGGCGCCGAGTGTCCAATATTGGCAAAGTTCGCGATTCGCTGAAACTCGTAGAGCATGGCCGCTTATCTTCGGATAAGGACTTTATAAATTTTACATCGTCAATACTTGGTGTAATAAAACTACTAACTACATTAGTGCAAAATAGTCACGGAAGCTCAGTTCTCAACTCACCAAAAATTCCCAGTAAGTATAGTATTGTAGTAACCTGAGTGGGATTCTTAGTGTCGAATTCAATATTACCTCAGGAAGGAAAACATGATGCACGCTGCCTGTGTTATAAAGACGTTAGGTCTGTAGCACCAAATAACAGAAAAAATTCTTAGAATAAGATTAATTTAATAATTGTCAAAACTCTTCTATTCATAATTAAAAAAGAGAAAAAAACAATAATGATTATCATAAAAGATTTATAAAAGAAAACCTATTTTCTGTCCGTGTAGTGCCTTCATGCGAGATATCTGAAGGGAGCTATTGAAGTGCAAAATTAAAAATTCCTTTGTAAAGGAAAAACCTTTAAAATGAGAATGGCGTCTCATTGTCTAAGAACGGAAGGCACTTAGATTGCAGCGCCGCGCGAACCGGTCTCGTAGAGCTAGAGCTTTTCGTAGCGTTTGCGTTAAGCTTCTGCCATCTTACAACGGTTTCATACATATTTCATTAGAGCATTTATCAAGTGGGGAACTTGTACTTATCTTGTTGGTGTAGAAACAACATTGGCTAGAGACGTCGATAAGGTTACGTTAAAGGGCCACGCCCTCAGAAAGAGTAAAATAGGAGGTGAGAAAGAATAAATGGGAAAAAGATATTAAACACTTTATGTCGTAGAAGTGTATAGCAGTAACGGTAAGGGACATCCTAGGCGAATTTATACATACTAGATTGGTTGCGAGAGTGCAAGGAATAGGCTCTTAATCTGTCCGTCATGACAATTGGTATTCTCTGCCTACCCCTTTGCGGCAACATCGTTATTATTTTATTTTATAAACATTTATTTATTGGACTTACCAAAGTAATGATTGATGAGCGACTCTAGTGGATTGTTTCCAGAGATTGACAATTTTTTTATAAGCTTTTTTTATTTTGCAATATCATATCACTATGTTTTAGACAAATTTTAAATTAAAACGAGACACTGCAGAAAATGGCGCGGGGACTCATGGGGGGAACATCTAACTTACATTTTCATTTTCATCTTAGACGTAAGAAATAAGTGTATGTGTGTGTTTAAAAAAGACTTGGCTTAAAGGTCTTGTTACCAAGCCATAAAATATTCATCATCATCATCTTAAATTAAAACCGCTTGTCACTACTTGTACAGAAATATAATTGTACATCTTGTTTTAATTAGAGAGCATGATCTGATGTTACCATGTTTTGTTTTACAGTTCTACACGAATGGATTCAACGATTGTTTTTTTATTTTATAACATCAACACCAACTATTTATACTATGCTTACTCGAATTACGTATTTATTCCGCTCACTTACGTATGTAATATTAATAATAAAGGAAAAATAAATATGGGAAATTGTCATGAATTTATTATCGTGGTATTGAAATTTAAACAAGTGTTTTAATTAATATCAAAGTTGTCACGATTTTTCAACTTTAGCCCATCACCGTAAAGTACACTTATATGAGTTAAATTGCTGATGCGAAATGATCCATTTAAAATATTTTAATAATAGAATAACATTGGTAAGAAGCGGAAACGTTTTGACTCCGTTAATAAAAGCACATGAGATGTGCTATGAGTAATAAAAGCACATCTCATGTGCTTTTCTTACTATCTACAAAATACAGACTCAAACATAGTGATAAGTACTTCAATAGAACCATGAAGCGGGGTGGTTGGGTCTGGAACAGGCGAATCAAAGCCGCCCCCATCACTTTCCTTTTTATGCAAATGTATGTAGATTCCTTGCTAAAGTAGTGGTACTTGGCAGTCTGACAACGAAGCATCGTTAAGTTGGCAGGGCCGCCAATTTAAAAGATAAGTTTACTGCGTCATTAATATTAAAATTTGCCTTATGCGCATATTTGAATCTTAAAGACCACTTTCATTAGAGAGTGGTTGCAGAGACGTTAATAATTCCAAGTATCGTCAATTTTTTATTAAAAAAAAAATTATTCGAAAATCAAAAAAGTGTTATCATTCCATATTCATCTTGCCTTGTAGCGTTTAATGATTGTTCCGTCACGTTTGATTTTTATTCTTTTTACCCATAAATATATTTATTTAATTTCTAAAGCACTTCATATAAATGTATACTATGGTGAGGAATTCTAGAATCTTCTGTATTTTACTAGAGGAAAAATCTTTATTATTGCATTTGAAAGAGGAGCTGAAACATTACTAGCAAAAATTATATCTGACTATTCAGTTTCTATCTTTGACTATAAAGACAATTATGTATCTTAAAAATACATATTCATTTTATGTGGATAATTCTTAATGGATAATATGATATGTGTGATAGCCTTTTAGGTACTAATGTATTAAGTAATGCCACCGTAGCTACAGATTTAATTAGTTTTAGACTTTTTGGTATGGTGTCTGATGATACTAGCCGAAAAATAGGGTAGAAATTTAAAAAGCTTGGTTTTTTTATAAGTTGTTTTCCTAAAAGTGATGCATATTAAATAATATTTAGTCTTAAATTTGCATCAATTATGTGCGTCACAAATGGACGAATAACTCAAAATCACCCCAACCGGTTTCGATGATTCACTTTTCATTGGAAAGGATGTACTTCAACGGTAATTAATTTAGAGTTTGGTTAAGTTCGGACTAATTCTATTTCGTAATATTCCCACGATTCGTAAATACACAGAGGGCGTCCGTGCATAAAAGCGTTTAACGTTTGATTCGATTTTTAGTTGGTTTTTGTTTTTGCTCGTAAATATACTTGTATAATTAAAAAGCCTGTCGTTGACAGCCCTAGTGCAGCCGCAGAGCGTCACCGAGATGTGGCGGCCCTCGAACCTCTCGCCGGCTTGTTCAGTCGACACTTAGCTTACGCGCCAAGCTCTCCGCTCAAAATTAAAAGACTCCGCTGAAAAATGATCGCGATGCATTTTCCGTAGCACTGACCCGTTCCGGCGCAAATACCGTCAGTTAAAGTTTTAATAAAAGCGTAATTCCTATATAACTGAAAATAAATAGGGTTGAAAATACAGCTTGTCTGATCACCTTTATGTTAAATTACTCGTTTTGTAAATAAAAAAATAGTTGATTTACTTCTTTAACCACACGGTCAGAAATTGGTTGTGCCTCTTCTTTTACTCTGTTTGGTTCATGCCGTCTACTGGATGTACTTTTATGTCCAATTCAAATCGAAGTCGATGGCCAAGTAATAAGGCAATCCATCTCTGATTTTTTTAAAACTGTTTCGTATTTTTTTTTCTACTTGCCGAGCTATTATGTCGTCTATTATTTCACTTATTACGCGAAATACAAATAATACTACGAGTATATATACATCGACTGCACGCCGATATTCTGCGGAGTCGCAGTACTTTCTCCTTTTTTGAAGTCGGTTCAATATAACAGAAAGAGGAGGTCGTTTTCAAAATTGGCAACGCACTTGCTTACTCTTTGGAATAAGTCTTCTCATTTTTTTTTCTTACATTTTTACTTCAGTTTTAACGAGGTCCACTTTTCAAAGTAAATATACCGCTCTATTCTTTATTTTCTGACGTGATAAGACGCTTCCCGTCCGCTATATTACTGCTATTGAATTAAGAATCCATTTTTTAACATTCATATGGCCGAAGTGGATATACAACCACTAATTCCTTTCCTTAGAAAAAGTTTTAAGTATCATTATCACAAGCGTTCGAGAGCCTTCCATAAATGGAAAGACACATAATTTATTAAATCGCACAAATTAATCCCTACACGACGCACGCCGCCATCTTTCTTTTTAATAGTTTCAGAAGTGTCATTAACTTTACGACGACGCGGCTCTTTGACGCGGCAAACAAAATTATCTAACTTTGGCGAAAAAACGGGCGACTCGCAAGGATTACCTACATATAGATTGTGTATAGACATGATAAATGGATGAAAGAATAGAGGAGGACGCCGCGGGAACCATTTGTCTCCTTGAATACTAAAAGCGGAGAAAAAGTCGGAGAGTATTTACATAATATGCGTGAGTGTGAACGAGTGCGGGCGTCCGTCGCCATATTGGCTCAGTGGCGCCGCATGCGGCATGAGTGTGACTTACATAATACGACTTTAAAATTGCATAATGACATTTGCATATACAGATACACAAAAGTATAACTTACGATTGTCACTGATAATTTCACTTTATAATAAGGCCTCTCGTATTCTTTCAAGAGTAGAGAGTTCACAGATTACTTTTTGTTCGTTTTCATGGAGTGTGACATGAACCAGTCACATGTAATCTCTGTCGATTTTTTTGTAGGAAATGGTAGAATAAATCGCATTTACTCATTTAAAATTAAGCATAGGAATTGAAGGTGCGATGCCGGCTTTTTAGGGCAAGACCTTCCACTAGACGAGAAGCAGACATTTTCATTCCAAACACACTTAAGCTTTTGTTAGTAGATAATCCACGTTAGTAGTGGAATGGCTGAACCTTGACCTTATGTTTTGGAGGCATTACAACAAACAATTACGATGACCCGTTAATACGACAGTAGAAATATCTTAATAAATTTAAATTCTCGTTTAATAAGTGTCTGTATTTTTTTTTAAAGTCAACAGTTCAAAATGTGTAAACTCAGTGTTGCCGTCTCGGAGTCGGAGAAGACACCAAATAAAAACACTTCTATATTTATTATAGCCGTGGTAGATCAATGTCCGGGCGGATGCCCAAGTTTCGTAGTACGCTAGCAACCCGAGTTCGATCCCCGGTGCCAGCACTAATAAATTTGTTGATGCAATTTTATGTGCTGATTTATCACGCGCTCGGCATTGAAGGAAAACGTGAGGAAACCTACATGTCTTATAACATTTTCCTAAGACATTTGAAGTCTGCCAATCCGCACTAGAGCCGCGTGGACGATGCCCTTATATTCTCTTGAGAGAAGGCCTGCGCCCAACAGTGGGACATAAATTATATATTTAAAGTCTGTAACTTTAAGTCCTATATTTAGGATTTCATAATCACTGTAGGCGCAGAGAAAAATATGGTGATCTGACTGGCAACCTTCGCTAGTCGGAAAGGCACTTTAAGAAACGAAGAACCTCGGTAGCTATTGCTAACTTAAGTTGCTATTTGTTTTGTGATCTACATAGCCTGATAAAATAATTAGCAAGTCTAGGACTTTTTTTTCTTCAATAAAACGCAACCACAGACTTGTGTCCGTGGTCTTCTCTAACGGACCTTAGTTGTTTACTTCGTTTTGTTAATCAGAGTGCTACCTCGACGCCTGATTTTGAAGGTGGTGTTGGAGAATGCTCTGGTTCACGCGTCGTAGACGCACCGTTGCATTGTTATTAGTTTCTCCGCGACCGCTGCGTCCCTGTTTCTCATGGCCATTTTTAGGTTGCACTCTATTATTTTTTCTTTTAATGCGACCGTTGCCTTGATTGTTTGTTGTTGATTGTGACAGTCTAGGACTTATTAGCTATCTCGGTTGGACAAAAAGTATTTATTTCTTTATTTGACCATCGATTTACCTTCAAGGTTTCAATCATGGCGGATGTAACACACGTTTATACTAAACAGAGCGGAAGCAATTACTTATTCACGTGTAACCTGCCATTGGACGACGAACAAATAGCGGGGTTGATTGACGACGTATTGAAATCAAAAGAAAATCAACCCTCAAGCCGAGTGAAAATACAAATTACGTGATTTGTATTTTGTATGTGATTCATTTATTTATTTTCGATATCGGATTAATTTGTTCGTAATTGTAAATGAGTATTAATTGAGGAATAGAGTAAGCTCTCGCATCCTTTTAACCTAACGAGGTAGACAGTGCCAGATTTTGTCGTGCGCTTTGCACCAAGCTTATAAGTCTCATATATTACGTAAGCGTAACGTACATAAGAACTTTTTTATTCTTTCTATGCTCCGTATGATTCTAGGATGTTCTATTACCCCTAGCGAATCAGAGCATGAAATGCCACATTTTTTTTTGCGAACGAAACATCTGTGCGTACGGCAGACATAGATTGACCTATTGAAAACCATTTATCATCTGGTTGTTTCTATGTTTCAATTTTGAAAATGGAACACATTGTCACGTACGGTCAACTGCAGATGAAATGCGAACGAAACGAACGAATAGCTCTTTTCATTGTTTCTGACATTCATTTCGCAACACGTGTTACACGCTATTGACTGTACGTATATGTATTGCTTTGGCGTAATGCTCTGTGTAATGCGTTATTGATTCCCCAACAATATAGAGAATGTGTATTCGTCACGCACAAGTTGGAAACCCTCTAAGTACCCCCCGGCTTCGAAGTTTCCGAGGGTGAGAGCGAGCGCGAGTTCGCTATCTAACGTGATACGTAATGTTGTGTGCATGCGGAACTATGATCGATGGAATCGTTTTGAATGCGAACTGTTTGATATTCCTTCCCTACTAATGACGTATTTCATTTACGACTACTAGAGTTCCGCCCTCATTTCACTTCTGCTTATTTTTTCTTACTCTTGATTTACCAAGTATTAAAATGCAATGATTTTTTTCATGAATGGTCCACTACAATGAATAGAACATTCTTGTGGACCATAGTTTGGGATATTTTTTGTAGATATTTAAAATATTGTTTTGTAGATATTCATAATTTTGTTTACAAATATACAATCGAGGAAATGCCTCGTCTTGGCACTGTAGATGGCGACCTATTATTTTGTAACTATTTTTTTTTAGTTAGTGTTATGTATTGTTTTATATATATAGTTAAGTTATATTTTCTAGATTTAATTATAACAAAATTATGTATCACATTTAATAGAAATAAATTCGGCTTAGTTAAATACTGTTCAAAAGAAGGACCATCAATAGACCTAAATTACAGTTATTTTATATTTGTGTAAATAATGATGTAATATTAAAATTACCGGTAAAAGTACCGGTTTCCGGTTTCACTGGCTGTTTCTTCATAGACAATTCTCAAAGACATATAAATAGGTTAAGGATTCAGAGCGCCTCAGGGAGAAGGATCGTGGTTTATAACTTATTCCTGAGTACTTTTCATCGTATACTTTTCTTTTCCGGAGAAGTTTACTGAGAGATTGAATATCGACTCTTATTTTTAAAGTAACCATTAATATTCATCTTTGGGTATTTGTACCAGTTGTTAGTTTATGAGCGAGAAATCTACGCTCGAAGTTTCGTAGAATCTAATCTTTGAATATAAATTACAATTCAATTTTATACGAAAAAAAAATATTTTATGGTAACTAGACATGTTATTTGTAATGCTTTCTGGCAGAGTTTCTAGGAATTATATGCTACGACTCGCACTGACACGTCAATTTATTAATTCTTTCTTTTAAATCTTTCATATCCCTGTTAAATTAAATACACTTTTCTTTGTTTGTTAAATTAAATGTGAAATGAAATTGATGTAAGGCAGTGGAGAGGGCACTGATTCCTGAGATACAGGTTTAACTCCTAGTTCAGGAGTCAGGAGTTCGTGTATTTGTAAGGAATTTTTTTTTTTGAATAAAGTATTTGTATTTGTATTTTAATTAAAAAACGAAAATGCTAACAATCATTTTTCAAAATATTACTAACATTCTTGTTAAGCATTCCAACTAAGCTTAACCATGTGCTAGGAGATGATTCAATAGTCGAATGCTGGATTCGAACATATCAGCCCAGCATGCCGTCTCACCTATTACTGCACATGATTTATTTTCTGTAAGTAAGTGCCTATTTATAATTCCATGTACCAAAATGTCAGTGATATCATAGCCAGAGATCTAAACCAAATGGTCAAACGTTCTACTTACTTTTTTATGATTTTATGGTCATGGGTTCAAATCACAAGCATTATGCACCAATCAGTTTACATTCGGTTTCTTACGTACAAAAATATATACCGGTGTATATCGATGGACTGCATCTGTCTACCCCGCTAAAAATGGTTAAATAACGTGAGAGTCAACAACACGTCGAATCAATAGTTAAATCTGTTACGCGTGTTAATGTTATTACGCGCGGCCGCCCTCTTTGTATTTCCGGATTGTCATAGGAATATTACAAAATATAATTAGTCAAAACTTTACCAAACATTCATTAGTTTTATGAATGTTGAAGCATATGCTTTCTGATAAAAAATGAATTATCATTGGCGTGATATTGGATTAATCCTCATAATTTGTGGCGCACATACCTGATGCATATTTAACACTTATATGGTTTTATCATGAACGCCGATTTTCCAAATTGGACCAAATTGGAAAGCACCAGCTTTCAAACAATAATAGAATCATCAAAATCGATTCACCCAGTCGAAAGTTATGTTGTAACAAACATAAAAGAAAAAAAAACATACAGATGAATAGAGAACCTCCTTCTTTTTAAAGTCGGTTGAAAGTCTGTGTATCTATAAACGAACAGAAAAGACCTTTTATTCCTAAGCAGTAAGGTATTTTAACTAGTTTCCTAAGCGAAATAACCGGTTACAGTTGGCTCCCAGCGTATCCAATCTCCCGGTTTCTGTCGTGAATACCAGGCACATCCGACACGGCGGTGCTGGCTGATACCGTGTAATGGGCCCCTTTGTCATTTTAATCACGTCCCAGCACTGGAGGGTCGCAGGCACTCTTCCTTCGAACTAATTGGATTTCGCGGATCGCTCGCGATATCTCTTATCGCTTGTTATGAATGACAATGTTTTAATTAGATTAGGCAAGCGGTATAAGTCCGCTGTAAATTGTTTTAAGGCATCTTTGGAACGTCTAAATGTTATTAAAATAAAGTTTTTTAATTATATTTTAGATAAATATTGGATAGACAAGCGATGTTACTTTTAATTACAAAATACTAAATATATTGTGACTAAATTTATCTTCATTTTTTTATGTTTGTGTACTCAAAGCTCCTTATTTTATTATTTTTTATTATTATTACTTATTTATTTTTAAATGTTAGGTTAAACTTTTACTATATTCATAAAAAGTAAAATACATAAAAAAAAAAAACATTACAAACCGGCAGCAAAGCAAGTCCCAAGCATCCGGTGGTTAGGGTGACTTGAGAGAAACCTCTCGACGATGCGTACCGTGCCCAGGAGCACCGCCTTTCCATCTACCAGCTACTTTCTATTGACCCAGCCATCTAGCGAAAGTCCATTGAGGTTTTGATCGCTTCTTGCTTTATGACCTTTCGCAAAAACGACTATCGGGACAATGATCGATTCCACATCCCATATAGCGGTCACCACGTGTGAATCAAGGTTGGTGATTTTTTCCCTTTCGGCCTTCACGAGGTTCTGGTCATGTGGGATGGCAATATCAACGAGCATCTGTATTATAATTATTTATTACATTATTTCTATTATTATTTATTTAAAAAATGTAACGATCATCTGTACAAAGAAAACAAGAGATAATTAAAAAGTTTCTACATTCCGATATCGATTAAAGCGGGATAACACTCAACAAAGAATTGTAACGAAGCCAATAATTGACGAAGAGCCTAGTTAATGAGAAAAGTTTAGCCATTTTCTTTTAAATGTCAAACGGCTACAGATTCAATCAATTGATTAATCTGCGAACCATGTTTAATGGGGTCGTTGCTTCGTTAACATGATTAGATTCTTATAGCTTTCCTATAGTTGGCAATTTTGAACTTAAATACACAGGTAAATAGAAATTTAATCGTGAAAATTATTATATAATATATATGAGCACATCAGTCCTATACGTTAAAAGTGTAGACAGAAGTTGTAGTCACTATCAGCTTTTGACTGAGCTTATTAGATGTCATCATATGTGACAAAGTTCAAGTCAATCGACATACATCAGCTGCTAATTTTTGTACTTAAGAAAAAGAAAAATTAATGGTAGCTTGGTGGGATTTAAATCTTCATTTTTTTTAATATAAGAAAATTTAACTGTATTTCTTTTTTTTTCAGATAAATTACTAACATTCTGGTTCGCACACCCTTACCATTAAGCTAATATCCATCTTTAAGTTATCAACAGCATTCTATCGCAATACTGAGGTCTCCTCTTAGCCCCCCAAGGCAAGCTCTGTTACTTATTAAATGCTGTAAAACTACTGCAGTCGGATAGAATCAGAAACCCACTTAAACCATTTTAGAAAACAATTCTGTCCATCCAAAGGTTGCCTGGAAGAGATCGCTTTTAGCGATAAGACCGCCCATTGCATATGCAACTATTTCATATCGTAATGTACCAACATTTAGTAAATCTGTTATGTATTTATTAATTGTTGTGCAATAAAGTATATTTATTCATTCATTAGGTCAATCTCTTCAAGGACATCCAACTTGGCCAACGGTATCATTCTAGTGAAAGGATGGTATATGAATGCGATTGAATCATGTTTATTAACATGACGTGAACAGATAGTTTATTGAGCTTCAACGTCGGACAATAGGCGCAAACAAATCACTCAATCATCATGCTATTTGAGCGAGCCATTCAAACACTCAAGAGATAGACAATTAATATCGATAGCCTGGCCATGACATCTCTATTCGTGTCCCTATTTGTGCGTAGCTAACCTAGCCGTATTGATTTTGTGTGCGCGCGCAACGCCACCCCCTCTGGTGGGTGGGGGAGAAAAGGTACAGGGGTGAAGCGACGGTTCGAATCGAACCTTTTTGCAGGGGCGCTTGAATCCCTTAGGTTAAAGCGATGTGTCGGCTACAAGGAATGTGCATTATAATTTCGTAATTTTTCTTTCTTTCTACTGTTTATAAACTTTGGTATTTGACTTCGTATTTATAAAAGTTATCTTTGTTTTTTTTATCACTTTTGTTTATTTATATTATCTGTCAAATGATATGATATTTTAGGAAATTAACTTTGCAATAAATAAATTATTAAACATTTTATAAAATACCGCCACGTTGCGGAAATGTTAGAAATAAGATTTTTGTAAATTTTAACGCATATCGACAAAAATCAATTCAATGTCTTGTCAATTAGTTTCTGTCTTTGAACGTATTTTTTATTGCGACGTAGAATTGTCATTACGTTCGTAGTACGATCATAGTTAAAACTGTAGTTACTGGCTTTTTAGCTTCACTTCTTTAAAGCTTAAAGCCAAATGCTATTAGGCTACATATGCTACGTTATTTAACGTACCTTGCCATCTGTAATAAATTGACTGTAAATACAAGTATATTTACGTGAAAAACAAAAACAACATAAAATCGAATCAAACGTTGAACGTTATCAGACGCTGTCGCCCTTTTTTTTTATTTCCGTAGTATCATCGTCATATTATGAAGTTCTTGTGCCTTTATTCTCTTTTTATTATGATATAATTACTTAGTAATGGTTTGGTAATTATCACGAATTTATCAATATCACAATAAACAAGCATTCCATCATACGATTTTTAGAAGTCCTCGCAACAAAAACAATGCCAGTCAAATTCATATAATACCTAATAGAAACCAAGATAAGATAAGATTTATTTGCTGAAAATACGGTAACAATTGATGTTATATATATCATTACAAACAGGCTGACATGTTTTGCTTATTACAATTAAGTATGCAAATTAAAATTAATGACAATAATTATGAGTTTATATAAGTCATCATTACAGTCATAATTACTATTTTTGAATCATTGAATAAGAATATCATATAACTAAGAAAACAGACATTTTCAGCAAAAAAATTCGTAAACAGTATATTTAAGAATTAAGCTACTTCTATAATTTTAATTTCATTTTATTGGAACCTAATTGTATATTTTTAAACACATAACTATGCAACTTTTGTCGTATTTTATTAAAATTGTAGTTTCTTCTAAAACAAGTCTGTTTAGATCTCGTTTGTTACGTGAATTCAGATCCTTTTTTAAACATAGATTCATGTTTATAGACGAACATACAAAAGCTTTTAAATAAACAAAAAACTAAAAACTGTTTTTAATTGACGGCGATATTTACGAGTTTAAGACAACAACCGACTTCAAATCGAATCTCTTTGTATCTCTGAACTACCGTAGGTATATTACGGAATAGACTTAATCAGGAGATTTCGTACATCCTTTTCAATAAAATAAAATGCATCATCGAAATCGGTTGGCGTGATATTGATTTATTCGTCCATTTGTGGCGCACAAATTTTTGCAAATTTAAGACTTATATGGTTTTCTCATGGATTTTTTTTTCATTTACTATGGAGGGTTTGATCAAAATTGATCATATCACCCTCATAAAAATCTTATAATAAATTTTAACATAACAGCAAAACAATACAATATGAAGTACTACCACACACAACATCAAAACACGAATACTAAATATGACTATTACCTGCGTTTCAGGCCCGCACTAACAAGGTGGTATAGCATTCTTGCCTGATCCGACTCCGGAAAGGCAGTTCTCATGGATGACATTGTCAGTTGGACGAAATGGATCCACACGAGAAGCACTAGCGTTCAAATAAAAAGAAGCACTGAAAGAGCTCCACCCAATCGAAAGTTATGACGTAACAAACATTAAAAAACATACGGTTTGAGAACCTCCTCCTTTTTTGAAGTCGGTTGAAAATACGAACGAACTGATAACCTGGTCCTATTTTTTCAAGTCAATTAAAGAAATTTTACTAATAATTGATGATCCTAAATGCCGTAATATATTGACTATTGCAAAGTAAACATTGTAGGTATTTCAACAGCTCTTATCACCTGGTATACTCGTTATTTGCACTCAATAGGTTATGTAGTGGAATGAATATGGCGTTGAGGTGTGAATAAATTTTATGCTTAGTCACGATCTAATTGCATATGCTTCACTTCTATAAATAATATCGTTCGACAAATACGATTATATCATTATAGCACGTTGATGCTCTATCTAAACTAGACTAGACTCTGTTGCGACTAGCGTTCGCCAATTACTAAAGAGTATTTTTAACGATAAAAATTATTAATATTATATTTGGAATTAAAAAAAAATTATAAGACTCATGTCAACAATCTTTCATTCAACTTTTTATCTAGACTTTTCCGATTGTATATATTTTAATGTAATAAAAATGTATAAAATATAATTTCCGTATTCCTCTTCATTTCTGTGATATTTTTATTTACCGATGGCACATTAGAAAGTCAAGATTACGTGCAAAAGTAATAATGGGAGGCATTCCGCATTAATGCCATACATTTTACCCAAAACGCTACTAAAATGAGCCGATATGAACGATTAATGTAACTAGTACTAAGTAATGTGCCAACTATTGTTTTCCGATGGCATACTACTTGCACTAGAATATTGTTTTAATAGTTGTGTTTGGTAATCACGTACATAATGAAATATTTATAACGCGTTGTTGAATTTTAATTAATTAATCAAAAATCAAACATCAAATAGTCAATTCACAGTTATTGTTAATTAATCGATTACGGTTTTTGGCGTGACAATTGGGTTGCAGGTGGTCAGTTGTCATGGTGACTATTTAGTGGAGATAGCAGACTTGAGGTCTTGGAGTATAAGAGAAAGAGAAGGGGATGGTGTAGATTAGCATGTCTATGTCGCAGCCTTGTAGTTCTGGGCTCTTAAGAATAAGACTACGGTATCCCCTGCCTGTCGTAGAAGGCGACTAAAAGGGGCCTCGGGTTCACTGGGCGACAAGGGTGGGGGCCTTTGTCGTCCGCCAAGGTGGACCCGGGAAGAAAGCGACATCGGCTGGCCCGTGTCGCCTTGCACTGCGAGGGCAGAAGGGGGGAGGGAGTAACCTCCCTCGGGACGTGCTCTCCTTGAGCACAGTGCAGAGGGGCTCCGGTGCGTTCCTCTGGAGATCCCGGAGCCCCTCGTCATGCACCGAGGAAAGGGCCACCGGGGAGGTTTTAGTGGGTCAAAACCCCACATAACCGCCGCCCAGAAGGTGGGTTATCTTTTTGAAGATTTCCTCCTCGTAAACAAAAAAAAAAGCATGTCTTTGTCGGCATGCGTAGGATTACATTATTTTCTTTCCCGTACATTTGTCATATATCAGCCGTGGTAGCTCAGTGTCCGGGCAGCTGGCTCAAGTTGCGTAATACGCTAGCAACTTGAATGCGAACCCCGGTGCCGGCACCAATTAATATGTTGTTGCAATTTTATGTCCTGATTTTTACCACGCGCTCGGTGGTGAAAGAAAACATCATGAGGAAACCTACATGTCTTAGACTACGGACCAGGGCGAACTATGCCCTTATACTCTCATAACAGATAAGGCTTACTCCCAACAGTGGGACGAATATATATCATATATATAAATGTTGTATCTTTAACTTTAACTTAACAATATTAATAAAACTTGTATGACATAATTTTTCCATTAAATTTTACTATGGTATAGTCTTTTATTTAAATGTGACTTCATGGTTTAAGTGACTTTTCATTACACCCTTTTCATTACGAAATAAATTGAATGAGCCCCCGAACCCGGGCTCCGGATTATCTAATTCAGATATTGTCAACGACGTGTATACCTAAATGAAAGAGATTTGTAAAATGTATGAAATCTGGTTAGTGTAATAAAACTGGATATTAGAATTTGATTTTTAAAATCACAAATAGGGTTTACTATTGATTTATATTTCTCTCTAATGTTTATTGGCGTTCTAATAAAATCATTTTCTTTTAAATATGAAAAGTGACAAACGAGCATACGGCTCTTCTGATCTTAAGTGATCACCGTCGCCCATGAACATCCACAGCACCGGAGGAACTGCAGGTGCGTTGCCGGCCTTTGAGATAGGAGTAGGCTCGTTTCTTGAAGGTCCCCAAATCGAAAACGTTCGGATAAACCGTTGGTGACAGTTGATTCCACAAGTTGACAGTGCGTGGTAGAAAGTTACGTGAAAAACGTACAGTCTTGGAACGCCAATCATCAAGATGGTGGCGGTGAAATTTGGAATTCTGCCGAGATGTGCGGTATTGGAAATCGGTAGCTGGGATGATTCCGAACAATTCCTCGGAACACTCCCCATGGTAAATTCGATACAGAATGCAAAGAGAACCGACTTCTCTTCGCAGACTCAGAGGGTCGAGTCGATCGGAAAGACCCTGCGTCGATGATTCGAGCAGCTCTACGTTGTACACGGTCAAAAGGAAGAAGTTGGTATTGGGGAGCTTACCATCACTTCTTATGAGGAAAAAAATCAAAAAATCAGTTTTTTTTTATTTCTTAACGAGACTTTTACAGTGACTTTGGAAAGCACCTAAGCAAGGAATAGTTTGACAATTACTGTCCCTATCCATCTATACTTAGATATGTTATGTATCTATTTATTATTATACATAATTATTATGTTTATATATTTAATTTATTTATAAGGAGGTATGAATATTATATATGCATGCATTTATGTTTTTATAGTTTTCTTTTATTTATTATTTTTCTCATCTAGCTTGAATCCGTTACTTTGTATCTGCAACCCAAAGGTAGACTGGCAAAGAATGTCTTTTGGCATTAAATCGGGCTATTTGTACCTTTTTATTGTGTTCAAATAAAGAATAAATAAATAAAATAAATACCACTCAGAGATCTCTTGAAATTTAGCGTAGTTGTAATTGTTATTTGTGGATAACCTTAGTTCTCTGTCGAACGATCCCTCAGAGAGACATAGACTATAGAGTGTCTCTTAATTTGAATATGGAATCGCTATAAATGTAAATATGAAATGAAGAACCTTTTTGGTAACTATAAAAAATTTCTTACGTAAATATTTGTCTTATATTTAAACGTACATCTAAAAGAATTATTTCAATCTTCTGCCCGTCGATGTCTCCATAGTGGATAAAGTTTTTACGTTAGTATATTTGGTCTGTAGTTCGAATTGAAATCTTTTAAAACTTCTTTTATTTTGCAAAACCGTTCGTTCTTTTTGTTCAACTTTGTAGACTAAATAAACGTTTTTTTATTAAATGTGTTCAGTGAAAGTTGAAGGTTACCCAAGAACTAAAGGCGTGTCTCGAATATAATCATTGATATTTCAATTGGAGTACCAGGACTGAAATATTTTGCCCGCATCTGTCTTTCACTCCGACTACGACGTATGTGTTTTCAAGACTAAAATAGTCATTTACTAAGCTAGTGCGCCTTACCATCCAGGACTGGATTTCCACTTAATATCAGGAATCATAGTCAAACACTTGCACCTCATTTTAGCCACAGAACATCTACTGCAGGGCATAGGACTCCCCCAACGATTTCCAAAGGAACCGGTTGTAAGCTTGCAGCCTTCTACGTCCTGCGGCCTTTATGAGGTCGCCAAACCACCTTGCCTCCAGTCCCACGATGCGCTGCCGGCCAAGCACTTGCTTTGGAAGTATAATTTTTTATTTATGAAAACCGGCAAACGATTTACGGCTCAACTGAACTTAAGTGATCACCGTCGCCCAAAAAAATCTACAACACAGGAGGAGCTAGTGTGTTGCCGTCATATATCGTGAAGGCTTGGAAACCGTTGGTGACAGTTGATTCCACAGGTCGACAGTGCGTGGAAGAAAGTTACACGAGAAGCTTACAGTCGTGGAACGCCAACCATCAAGATGGTGTCGATGTAATTTGGAATGTCGCTGAATGATCTATTAACCCTTCTCCTATATAAAAGCGTTGCCGTGTTAAAGGTTTATAAAGAATCGTCTCAAATTTTCTGTATAAAATCCAAGTGTTAAGTGCAAAATTCATTTCGGCTTTTTCACTAAACATCAGTATTTATTGTATTATATTCCACAACGCGATTCCTTTGAGAAGTGAGGGAATGATGAAAGGAACGGCGCACACTTCCCTCTTTTTGTCATATTTTCCTTTAATATTTCGCTCTCAGAAATTTAATCTTATATAAATCAAACCGAACGCGACCGGTCTGTCTATTTATGGAACCACATTAACCTTAATAATTTTAATGGACTTTCGTTGCTTGAGGGAATTTTTATTTCAAATGTAATTAATATTTTTATATTTCGCAAAGTATTGAAATGTAACTAAATTGGAATAGGATCTCTTGTAATTAAATAAAAACTACGATCGTATTGCCCTAAAAGGGTAACCCTTGAACCCCTTTTTCATTAGAAATGATCTAAATTAGCTCACTTAATTTGTCAAAATTATTAAACAGTAATGGAAAATATATTTAGTACCCACAAATTTTAATCTATTTTTATATTTTAAACGGCAAAACTAATGCTGATATTATATTATTAAAGCTTTCGTTTTTTGGTTCCTCAAAGAAAATAACTTGCTAATATGCTAAATGTTTTTCATCACATTATGATCAGCTCGTCAATCTATCAATAGACTTGGCCTTCCCAAAGGACTTCCACTATACACAATCCTCCATTTACCTCTTTTAAGATTTTGTCCTTGTGGAGAAAGGGCGCTCTACGCTTCATCGAGCCTTGCGTGGCATTCTTTCAAGACTTTTCTCTAATATCACTGACTTTCTTGAACAAGTTCATAATGTGTGTTGCTTGAATTTAATAAAGGCAGATAACGTACTAATAAAGCACGCTCATTATCCTAACATATTCATCATTACAGCTTCACGCTGCATACTACATAAAGCACTTACGAAACATTTAATTACAGTGAAAACAAGTGGGCGCTACGGAGAGCAATCAATTTCAGTAACGCCATCAACGTAGTTTGCGTATAAATAATATTATCCGGCGAATGGGTTTTGTTAACTTCATTAGTATTCAGTATGCACTAGTTACACATAACCTCGGTAATTGTATCAAAAAGTACACTGGATAGTGCAAAAGGAATAACTTACACTAAAGCAGATTTAGGTAAGTTTTTTCACAATTGAGGCAAACCACCTTATGGCTGAACTTATGTAATCTCCTCATGATCTACAATACCAGCGCTCCAAATCTGCTACTTGCCAGTGAAGTTTCATTAGGAAACCGATCTAACAAACATGATTGGCGGGCTATATGGCTCACCGTCGGTGAACCATAGCGGTACCAATGAACTAATAGACTGCTAAAAGAAGCACATTTCGATTACTATAATACCAATGACCGTTCATTGACACGATTTTTTGTCAACAATTGGTTCAGTAGACTCGGGGCCCTGAGTAGTTGCTTTGCTTTTGTGTTGACTGTCTATCGTATATTGTGTGATACCCAACTAGTAAGCTAAATTAAAATTTATCACCATTCACATACAGATAACGAAGGCAGTCTTATATTTCGGAATCAATTTGGAAGCCTATCACAATATTTACTGAAAATTAACTTAAATAAAACAAAATATGTGCAATTAAAAAAAATATAATTTAAAACTCAATGTAGCAAAAATTTAAGAGATTACAGAAACTAATTTCCTCGATGTTTGTATAGATCAATGCATAGATAGATGGAAGGCGCAGGTAGACATCATTTGCAATAAAATTAATAAATATGTATTTGCTCTTAGACGACTGAAAAATGTCACAAATACTAAAACAGCCCTCCTGTCCTACCACGCTTATGTGGAATCTATATTACGCTATGGGCTAATAGCTTGGGGTAACAGTACGGACGCTAACAGAGCTTTTGTTGCTCAAAAGTGCATTCGAGCGATATTTGGGTTGCCGCCTCAGCAATCATGCTATCTGTTTTTTAAACAAAATGGTATTTTACCACTACCTTCACTATATATATTCGAAATTTGTATGTTTGTCCATAAAAATGAATCAATGTTCAAGAAACAAAGGATATGAATTCACGTAACAAACGAGATCTAAACAAGCTTGTTTCAGAAGAAACTCCAAAATTAATAAAATATGACGAAAAGTTGTATAATTTTGTGTGTAAAAATATATAATAAGGTTCCAATAGAATTAAAAATGTTAAATAGAACTATATTTAAAACAAGATTGTACAAGTGGCTTAATGCTTTAAATATTTATAGTGTTTCCGAATTTCTTTGTTAAAAATGTCTGTTCCCATAGTTAGTGTATTGACATATATTTCACAAGTTATTGGCATTATAATAAAAATTACAATAAATTTTAATTTGCATGCTTAATTATAATAAGCGAAACATGTCGGCCTGTCGGTAATGATATGTACAACATCAAATAAATTATGTTTTCAGCGAATAAATCAATCTTATCTTATATCATTAGATTTAACAAGAATAGTGCGTTCAACGACGTGCAACACGACCCAGTCTACCCCGTTCAGTGTTTCAGATATTTCGAGTTCAGTTCTTAATTACTGCAGGCATCTGTGTTTACACAGCACCGTCTACCGACACAAAATGACTCGTCCCTCGACAGTGCAACGGGTGAAAGCGGTCCAATTAACTTTGATGGCAATAAATTGTATCGTGGAGTGCAATCACTCGTCGCACAGCATCTGTGTACGATTTAACCTGTAATAGAAACGTGAAATGCTGGAACGTGAAATGGAGAGACCATTTCATAATTGGAAGCCGGTCAAGCGTTGCAATTCTATAATAGATCTCTATTAAACTAGCGAGATCATGTGGGAAGCACTTAAGGTAATGAAGAACGAATATAATTAGGAGTAAAAACAAAACGAACTTCTAATCAAATCTACGAAAACATTATTGTTAATGTAATCGTCTTATCGTCAATGTAAACATTATTTGAAATACATACAATTATAATATCGCCAACATTCTCAATCATCTTCCATGAAGTTCGTTGTCACTAAAGAGTTACGGTTTGAGAGAATTTTATTTCCTTAATAAGAATTACAAAAAATTCACTTACTTAAGGAAAATACACAAATATACAATTTTAGACTAAGCGTTACAGCTCTAGTAATATGTTTATAAAATAATAATAGGGTTAAAACATCCAGGAACAATATAAACATTTTGTTTTGAATTGTGGGAGGATCTAGATCTTAAAGTTAAAGAAACAGCCTTTATATATGCCCCACTGCTGGGCACAGGCTTTCTCTGAAGAGAGTATAAGGGCATAGTCCGCCACGCGAGCCTAGTGCGGATTGGCAGACTATCTAGTCTTGAATTGTCATAAACCTACCAATATCTCAATCCACAAACATTTTTCTATACTCTTGACTGAGAACTTTTACAGATGGAATTGTGTTCTCCGTTTCCAAAAATAGATTCAAAATTGGTTTATATATGAGGGATCTATGAACGCTATGGATCTATTCTTATTCTGAAGAAATAGCAGTGAGGCTTGGCGAGTCCTCGAAAGACAAGTCAAGCTGCACGTTACGAAAATAAAAATGCTGTGATGGATGTATATCTCGATTAGATTGTATAAGGAAAGAAAACATTCGTAGAAGCTTTGTAGCTGCGAAGTCCGTGACGTAGCAGGCCAGCTGCATGGATCGTCTACAATGGTATGGCACATAAGGTCAGAAATACATGCATAGACATAATTGTATAAGGCTTTACAGCACGAACCACGAATCACGAATGTCTTCGTAGCAGCTTTGTAGCAGCGAAGTCTGTGACGTAGCAGACTAGCTGCATGAAAGTAGTCTACGATGGTATGGGCACATAAGGTCAGAAACAGATGCCTAGACATAATTGCATAAGGCATTACATCACGAAACAAGAATCTCGAATGTCTTCGTAGCAGCGAAGTCCGTGAAGTAGCAGACTAGCTGCAGGGAAGTTGTCTATGATGGTATGGGCACATAAGGTCAGAAACAGATGCCTAAATATAATTGCATAAGGCCTTACATCCCGGTCGGCCCAAGTAATTTTGGCTGGACGTCAGGCCGATATGGTAGAGAACAATCTTACAAAAGTAGACTTAATGGAAAGCGCATCCCGGTAGTAGGCCGGGATATCGCTAGGTAGTAAAACAGGAGAGCATAATCATAACACCCGTTCATTATTTCACCAGATGTGTCAAAAATAAATTGAGAAAACATTATTTTAAAAATGATTATTGATTAGACATTACGGGATATTATTGTATTTTACAACCGACTTCAAAAAACGGGGAGATTCTGAATTCGTCTGTATGTTTTTTTATGTTTGTTACCTTATAGCTTTTGACTGGCTGAACCGATTTTAATTTTTTTGAATTTGAAAGCTGATGCGTCCCGTGTGGTTCGATTCCAACAATGGCAGCCATTAGAAAACCACATAAGTCTTAAAATTGCATTAATTACGAGTATGTGCGACACAAATAGATGAATAACTCAATATCACGCCAACCGATTTCTATGATTCATTTTTATTGGAAAGAATGTAATTCAAGAGTAGTTTGATGAGAGACTGGTTAGGTTCTGATTAATTCTATTTCGTAATATTCCTATGATAATTTGTAAATACAAAGAGCGTAGAGTCCGCGCGTAATAGCGTTTACCATTTGATACGATTTGTTTTCGCTCGTTAATATTGTTGTATTTTTACACCGTGAATGGTCTAATTTATTATCATTTTAGAAAATTTTAACTGGCTGCAAGTTTACGTAATAAAAAAAATCCCAATGAACTATTTTCTTGTTTAATGATTTTACAATAAGTGATGAAAGATCGCGACCACTTCACTACGCTTGACCACGGGCTATTTCACGAAAAAGTTAGAAAAATAGTTCGTTTGTAGTTGCTTATATAGTATAAAGAAGATTAAGTATCGTAACTTAATTACTCAGATATATAACAGTGTACTCATCTAAGCTTTTAACTTCTTGTTCATAACATATGTATTGTATACAGTAAACAGAATGTACGTCGCTGTTTACACTCGAGGTGACAATGTAATTGATTTCACAAAATAGCTGTCGTCAACATAATCAACTCGAAACCAATTTAATTAACCTAGAAACTCATTTAATCAAAGCAATGCCGCCTCGTGGTTCACACCGCTTCAATTAATCAAACTTTGTTTTGATGACTACGTGCAGGGTGAACCAAAGGTAGCGGGAATGGGTGACATTTTTTAACATGCGACCTGGATTCCGTGTCGAAAGAAATGAAAGATATACTTACGATTATTATATCTTAATAGAACTTAATTATTGTTTCAAAAAGATACTACTTTACTACAACGTTATTAATGTTATATATACATATATGCTGCCACCAAATAAACGTTTGGCGGGAATTATAGGAAGCGTTTCAATGTAGCCTACATTGAAATGCTTTCTATACTTTTTTTTCTTTTTTTTGTTAACGCGGGGGAATCTCTTTACAGACCATCCTCCGGTACCCTGGGTGGGCCAAGAGGGATCTGTGGGACTCGGCCTGGGCAGCCCCTACCCACTAAACCTTTCGCGAATGCCATCAGCCGTTATGAGCGGGGTGCCCCGGATCTGTCAGCGACAGGACACCCCAACGACCGGCCGGTCTCGGCAAAGACCGGACTTCATCCTCAAAACGGGACTTCTCCGGCACTTAGAGACTCGACGCCGAAGCATAACTGGGGCCAGGTACCCATTCTTGCCCCGCTTCGGATTACGGGGGCGGCAAGAGAGGCGTTGGTTGTAACGCCTCCTGTGCACCTCGATACTCCGCCTGCATAGCATCTGTACCTAATCAAGACATGTAATGTTTTAAATTTACTTTTTTTCTCCTTATCCATCTATATCTATGTTGTTATATATGTATGTATTTATTGTTACAAATAATTATTATGTTTTTTATTGCGTGCGTACAGCATCAGTCTTTCCGTCCAAGTACAACGTGGGAGCCTACAAGAGTAGAGTGAATAGCCTTGCTTAATGCTTATTAAACTAGCACGTACCATCTTTCGACTATATCACCACTTAACATCAGGTAGGATGGTGGTCAAGCACTAGTTTATACCCCATAAAAAAATTGTACATACAAAACCTTACATGCATAGTCCGCTATGTGGCCCTAGTACGGATTATCGGACTAGACTTGCCGTAAAAAAAATCTCATAAATGTTGATTTTCTCGTTGTCCTTCAGCGCCCTGCACTTGGTAAATCAGCACTTCAAATTACAACAAACAACTCCATTGGTGCCGGCACCGGGGTTCTAACTAGCGTACTATGCAACTTTAGGCGACTGAGCTAACACGGCTCTATTATTATTTTGTTTAGAAAAATAAGTATACTTCAAAACGGCGAAAACGACACGTGCTTTAAAAATCAGAAATTAAAATTAGATTATTATCTTTTACTGGACAGAGCTGGTTGAGAGTGGAGAGGATTGTGCTCAGTGATTTGCTTTTAGAGAGGTCTATATATACTTTACAAATAAATAAGATATTTTCGATAAACAAAACACGAAACTGATAAATTACATCACTAAAAATTTAAACCAGTTTAAAACGCAATTTGTCGATAAACGAATTACCACATAGCTAGCTTTAAATAACGTTAAAGGCGCATCGGAAAACAAATTATGTATGTATATAAAAGCAAATCGGATCCGGCCCTGCCGTGGACAGCGGAAATTGGCAATTTCTGAGCGGGAAACGCACGGCCGGCTACCAAGCGGCCTGATGAATGCGCCTCCACTAACAACATCAGCGCCGCCTCGACAATAAATTGAAATATTCTATATTCCCGCCTTTAAATAAGCTCTTTTGTTACCAATTCTCTTTTGTTTTTCCGTAAAAGAGTTCTTTTATGTGTTTAATGGTTAAATTAGTATAATGACGAAATAAACCTCTTTACAAAATGGAGTTACGAGAGACGTGCTTCGGGAATATTTATTTTTATATTTTTATACTTACACACTCACTCACAAACACACACACATACAAATTATGTTTAAATATGCTTAATAATAAATTAAATACGTAAACAGTCATGGGAGGAAGGACTGCGACGTAACGCCCAAGAAGTTCCTAATCTCACCTAGATTAGTAGAAAACATAAATGGTTATATTACTTATAACATATATTAATTGTTAGTATGTCTGTTGTTTTGGTTTTCGTTATCTAATACCGAATTATTATTATTTATATATTCCCTACTGCCGCCGTAAAAAATTCACGAAAAAAAGAGGGGTAAATGACACGTTATTCAATCTCCTCCCACGAACAACAAACACTAGACGAGAAGCGGGTGCGTTAACAACTTTTCTAAGAAGAGATAATCTGTGGGCCTCCTAGAATGCAAGCACACCTAGAGTAAAGGCGAGTGGAGGGACATTCTACACTTGCCTATCGCTAAGTCACTCGTCATAGAAACCCAGGTTGTCTTTAGACACATACTTAAAGGTTTAAACGAATGACGTTTAAAAATCATAAAAAAAAGGCGTTAAAAGGAATTAAATCGTATCTCCGTGTTGAAGTGAAGCTCCGCGTAATGAGTAAAGTGCCAATGATTCAACTCTTTTATTACAATTGATTTATAAATATATATGAATATAAGAATAAATAATAATAAAGCGTCCTAAATAGCGTCTTTCAACATATTTATTAAGTTTTTGACTGCAAATCAGCACTGAGTTACATGTTTGTAGCATAGTACATACTAAACCAACCATTACTATACTATTGTACTCTATTTAATCCGGTTATCATATCTTATCACAAATATAACAACTTTAAACATAATGATTTTATCGAGCATTATAAAATCTATTTAAATAGTTTTCATCTATCATAGTTCTAATTCACGAGAGCTTTACAAATGATTGCGGATTTAAAAGATTGATAAGTACGCACGGAAGCTGCAGTGCGGATTTCCACAGCGTATTTGTTTGAGTTCTAATATACATTGGCGCGTGAATCATTCTGAAGCGTGCGTATTTTTAATAAAAGAGTTTTTTTAAACAATTCTCCTGGGATTTAAACTATAACCATTACACCATTTAGTCACTATACTTTTACAGTTTTATATTACATTTTGGAGAGTGTGCACAGGAATTACACGAGTCAATTCCACCATCACTCATTCTACATTCGGACGTTTAGACATTCGGCGGTTTCCTATAATACCTAATATAATACCCTATTATAGTCGATGTTCCGCCTGTCCGAAGCGATTTGAGTCATCGTTCATCGTGCGTACAGCAAAGGAGTGGAACACGTTGCCGGCGTCAGTCTTTCGACTATAGTACCACTTAACATCAGGTGAATCGTGGTCAAGCACTAGTTTATACCCCATAAAAAAAGTTTTCTTAGAATTCAGAGTATTATAATAATATTACTCCATCTTTATTTTGACCACGCAAGGACAAAGTTGGTCAACGACAAAGTCGTGGCCGAGTTCCAGTTAATTTCTTAATGTAGGTCGCACATAAATAGCTAAATTATAATTCGAGTTCAAGAGCTACTGCATTGCGGTCTAACGCCCCCTTTTATTGGCACGTGAGGTCTCCAAGTTAACCTTGTTACTCTTCAGCGTTGAAAAAGTGTAACAGTGTCTTAGGAACTTCGACGGGCACGGAACGTAACTGGAATATAAATTTATATACAGCGTTTCTTTATTTGATGTTATTTTGAAATACCATTTCAGGCAATCGATGAAATTGTTAATTTGCAAGTTATTAGTCCAATAACTTTTTGAATTTGTCGCTTTAACTTCTAAAAATAAATTATTCAATTACATTGAAACGAGTTTAAACGCCTCAATGGCTGTATCATCTAAATAATTGTCTTTTAACTCTGAAACGTTTGAAAAGTAGCAAAAATATTTTAACAATCCTATAGAATTAAATAAAAAATGTATTACGCCTTTAAGACTGAAACAAAGACGTAATTAAAGATTTTTAGAATCTTTTTGTTTAGAATCATTAAATTTCAATTTTTTAAACATTAAAAAAGAACAGGTTTCTATTTCATGTATTTTTTAATATTTTTGCACTGAACCGATTTTAATTTTTTTTTGAAAAAGATTTGGTTTCAACTAAATGCCATATTAATGTTGTTGGTAAAGAACCATAAAAGATATTATATAGACATCTAAAGTTTATGTCAATTTAAGACTAGATAGGTACTCCTTGACGATAACGAACACGAATGTGGAAGAAAAAGGTAATATAGTTGTCAGTACTGTGCCGGCCATACGACGACACACGGACAGGCGAATGTATATTGACCAGATATGTGTGATCGAAGCGCTAAATCCAAGGTATTAGGTATCAACAAACGTGTATTCATGTAAAGCGAGAACAGTATAGATTTTAAGTTATCACTTACAAAAACCTATTAAGACATCTTCACCATGAAATTGAATAGTCCAATTTCATTTTACAAACTTCGAAAATAAATCATGTAATTTAAAATTCAAATTGAAATAGTAGTGGAACGATTTCTCTATAAGTCGGTGTCAACACCGAGAGCGTTCAAATTATGGATTGGCGTCGACGTAAGTCACGAAGCAACACCGCACGACTAGACGGAGGTCGAGTAACTCGCCGCATGCTACGTGACGCGCAAACCGATCTACTAGCTTCCGAGATGAGCCCGCTGAAACGTGAACTAATACCCGATCCGGGATAAGTGATTCGGTACGGAATTGGGATTTGCTAACGTGCGTCGGATTCGCTCTAGAACTATCTCTATTACCATTAATTAAGGCGTAGCAGTATAGCTTGTGGAGTTTCGCTCGAAAGGGATTCGGATTGCGAAACTTTAGTAATGATGAAGCTATCAATTTTCGTATCTCGTCAGTTTCGAATTTGTATTTTATTAATGTTTCAGGTGTTTCAATTATACAACTTCCAGTTTCTGGTTGCACAAATTGATTTTAGTCCTAGAGGGATTGGATAAAGCAACGAATAGTAAGATTTCGATTTAGTTTCGATTCGGTTTTCGTAGCACATTTATATCGGGGAACTATTTGTAAGTTACGATAAGTCATTATTTCAAGTCATTGCTTTATGTTCATCCATGTAAATGCGCCATTTATTATATAAATAATATAAGTTTATCACCTAAAATACAAATAAGGATAATAACTTATAAATAAACAAAATCTTCCTATCAAATTAAATTAGAAAATTAATATGAAAAGCTAAGTGTAAAATAATTACAATAATAAGATACCTAATAAAATGAAAGTTAAACACTTATTAATTAAATTAACTTGGTTATTAAGTAAGTTAATTTGAATTAAAACACCTAACTCAACAAGTACAGAAAATAATATAGAAAGGATTATACATCGAGGCTAACGGACCCGATATCTACGAATAGTTTTCTAGGGCACCCTTGTGATGGACGAGCTTGGGTAATGGTAAGTCCACAATTATAACCTTAAGGTCGCTTAGCTAATTTGAATGTAGGAAAAAAGAGCGTAGCGGAAATGGAAAATCTAAAAAATCTGTCTAAAAAACTGACCGTAGGTCTTGGACCATTACCAAGAGAGAGAGAGAAACCGCTTAAGTTAACACTGTAAATATTCTATTTACAGTATTCTATTGTAGTAATATACCTATATATAGATAGCGGTTAGTAACAGCCTCTGTGAACTATGTATCTGTATCTGAATACTTTCTACTCAAACAATGAAAAATTACAAACTGGGATATTTATTGTCTATATATATATCCCATGTGTATGTATATTATTATATTTATATAGAGGTATCTATTTATGTATATGTAAATGTATATTTATTTATTTATATAATAGTTTTAAAACGCTATTTTTAGCGGCACTACCCTTAGCCTGCTCTTAACCACTAAAGGTTAGCTGGACGAAAATGCTACTTAGCATTAAGTTCGCCTTTGTACATTTTAGTTTGTGCAATAAAGGATTTATCTATCTATCTATCTGTAATGCTCAAGCGTTTAACAGCATTGCGTCTGCTTAAACTTCGAAGAAGATAAAGTGAATTCCTCGGAGGAAGTTCGGTTCCATTGGAAAACGGTATTCAAACACACGCCACAGAACAGTTTCGAGTATTTGAAGACGGACAATTATTTACACGGACTCTATCCTCATGTGTTTTGTCTAAATCTTTACTTAGGTTGTATTTAGCTTGGTTACTGAATAAAATAGACATAGATACAGATTAGCTAGTGAAGATGTCCTACTACAGTTACTGTAAAGTTTCACCAGATTTCAGAGAAAACTCCTAAGTCGCTTAACCTGAACTATGTGAGAGTAACTCGACTCTAGGGTCCCCTTGGTTTGGACGGTTACTCGGATATGGTGACTCAAAATTATTTAACAGTGCCAGGGTACCGTAGCGGCTTCTGTGCATGAGTAGGCGCGATCGGGACGCCCACCTGCATATAGAATACCGCCGTTAGTTGATGAATAGTTTACTTAAAACGTCGGCAATCCACCTAAAATTCTACTGGTGTTGTTTGGTGATAATTTAACACTAATTGTGCCCAGTACTCGTTTGTGTTATAATGTCGTCAGTCAACGTTCCTTTTAACCCACTTATTACCGAAACTATAGCTGTGAGCAAAAATAAAGGGTCGGTTAAGAAAGTCTGAATATCTCGGAAGATAAAGACGCTAGCTAACTGAAATAAATTGTGCATGATAGATAATTAAATATCCTTAAAATAAAATTAAATATATTTTTTAATTTATTTATATTTCATAAAAAAAAACTTAAACGATAGAGGATATCTTACGTAAACTTGGATAATACAGTATTTGTCATTAAATTATTTTTTATTTAGTAAAGTTTAAGTACTAAAATTTATTATTAATATAGTTCCGACCCTTTATTTTTGCTCACGTGTTTATTTTTAAAATTTCTAATTTTATTTTATAGTTTAGTTGTTTCTGTGCTATGCTATAGAAACACGTATTTATTACGAGTATTAATATAAAATCTTATCGTTGTAAAGACGTTACAAAATTATTTCCTCAAAAGCAAATAAAAACTTAAATTATTTTTAAAACTGTATTGTTATGATGGCTATGTATATGTATATAAAAAAAATATATTGATGGTAGATTTAGACATTTTTTTTAAATCTTTATAAACATCGGTCGTTATACATAGGCTGCACTAAAAGTATCGGGAATGGAATATTTCCACTATTCGTTTGCAATTAAAAAGATTTTCCATCGTATGAAAGAATGTGTCAAATTTCGCGGAGATTACTTCGAAAAGCAATAAATACATTTTTAAATTGTAATATTGTGTCACTTCCTTGATTCTCGAAATTTTCAGTGCCGCCCTCGTAAGTTGGTTAATAACATTTTCGTAAGATTTTTCATTAATTCATATTTCCTAATTTTGCGTTTTCATTGCTAACCTAACCTTTACATTTTTCCCAACCGACTTTAAAAAGGAGGTTATCCATTCGTTTGTATTTTTTTATATTTGTGTCCTCATAACGTTAATTTTAATGTTATTGAACCACGGTTATCCAGTATATTAGAACTCCTAAAAATCGTATAGAAAAATGTATATCGCTATAGGCTTTACAGTTGGGCACGTTGTAAATGTTGCCTCTGTCTATCCCGCTAGGGTTAAATGAACATGATTGCTTATACTTCTGATAAACAAACATATGAATGAACAAACAACTTAATCCATGACATAATAGTGAAACCTCTCCATTAGCTCGTATCTAAGTTACTCAAGTCTATTTGGGAGTGGTTCCATTTACGTATTTCATGGTACAATGCACACGAGTACAGGGTACGGGAAACCATTAGGGGTATATAGATAGAATCGAGTGAAATTAGCAACTTCAGGAGCGGAGTACGATAATTTTAGAGCATCGTTAATTGGGAATTCAGCCACGAGGCTTTTTACTTATTAACTTTACCTGATGAAAAGGTTTGGTCTTTACAATGAGTACAGGCGGTTTGAATATCCAAAATTAAGTGAAAGTTACAGCCTTAATAATATATGTGTATTCCACTGTTGGGCACAGATCTTCTCTGTAGAGAGAGTAAAAGAGTATAGTCTTCGGAGCATAGGCACCAGGGATCGAACATGGGTTGCTAGCATACTACGCAAATTAAGACGACCGCGCGGACACTGAGCTTCTACGTCTCTTTTATTCCATTTAACATTTAACAAATGAAATATCACATATGGATCCCACCATTACCCCTTTAAAATATTTAGCCCCAAACACACAAAATTGTACCACTTTCTCTTTAATAGAACGCAAACATTTGGAAACTTTTAATTAAAATACCAGTCAAAAAGTCGTGGAAAAATGTTGTTCCCATTTCAAAAGGATTCCGCCAAACATGGCGAAACACACGAGGCGAGCTAAAAGTTTTTCCGTTCCAACCGCAGTGTATTTTACTTTTCACGTCAATCGAAACACGACTCAGACTTCGGTACACAGTGACAACGTATATTTTCCTACGAAATCTACAAATATAAATGTGGACGATCGATTTTTATATATATCGACGGTTGAAAGGGGAAATGTCGTATGTCAAAACATCCAATTTTACACGAAAGCAGAAAAACTTCAGAAAAAACAATACATAATACTAACTTAAAAAAGAAATATTTACAATATAATAGATATTTTAAAAAAAAATATAACCAAACCGTCATCGCTTGGCAGCGTGCTCAGAAGGCTGGTAGCAATGCCACGTTGTATGGCAATGCTTAGCCTCTGTGTAAGGTATAAAACAGCCCTCTGGTCACCAGATGTGTCGACCAACTTCTTAGCTATCACATTAAAAAGTTGGTGTGTACTAGGACCCCACGGACCCAAAATTTTAAAAATTTAAAAGTTTGGGGTAGAAACGGCTTAAATATGAAACCTCTATCTAGGTTTTAACAAAAAAATCTTTATCATTATTTTCAGTGGTATGCAAATTTAGCCCATCCGTCGTCGAATGGGCTAAATTTCTATGGAATGAAATTAATGTTTTCCATTTAACGAAATCTTTGTAGAGCTTTCTCGTAGGACCAAAATTGATCCTTTTGTTTTTCACTCGTAAAAAATATACCTATGAATCATCAGGGTGGTGGAAAAAGGCAATGAGTCAGAAAATCTAATTATCCAATGCACAGGCGTGAATCAGCCGCGCCAGTGTTCAAAGCAACTTAGCCGATCAATACCAACCGTCTAGACAAATAATAATAAATCGAAGGGACGGACACACAACGTCACTTGACCAAGTTTTTGCATATTACTGACTATATCATCATAAATCGAGGTCTCGCCTCAGCTTTGTCGAATTGTGTGTTTTATGTTGGATATTTGACGCATTGTAAGGAATTGGTTTTATGTTGATATACATATTGATTGACAATTCTTTGTTGAATTCTCCTTTAGTGAAAATTATTTACGAGCAGAATTTTTTTTCACAAATTGTACTAACATTCTTGTTAACTATTCCAACTAAGCTGAAGGTTGAAGCTTGCTAGGAGATGATTCAGCCCTGTAGTCCTGGCCTTACAGAATTAAAATATTAAATTATTCATTTCTCTCCGTATTCATTTTCTTCTCGAACGGGTGCAGATTATTACCTACACCCATGAACATATCAATAAATACAATATCATACTTATCATTCATACAAAAACATGTCGGGCTCAAGTTAATGCCAGAAATAAAAGTACGACGTATGGTTTGTTTGACCGTTCAATAAGAGGAGTGCTCCGATCGTCACCAAACTTGGCCAAAACGAAACTCGCCAGGAATCTGATGATTCCCTGAAAGTTTCATTGAAATCGGTCCAGCCGTTTCGGAACCTATAAGGAACAAACCTAGACACTTTCTCTTTTATATATATAGATATAAGAGATGCGGTCTCTGCGAGTGAAGCAATAACTCGTTTGCGTAGCCATTGTTACGGACATAACGATTAGCGACACGCTGTGATAAAGGGTTAGGACTCGAGGGTTGTACGACTCGTAAGGCTTTCGAGTTATTTACCAGATAACGGCTACCGGACATAGTGATAAATCTGTTACTCTTTATATACTAATTGACTATATATCTACTTTATTTACTTTAATTTCTTACAAATAATTGTAATGTGATTTTGCATAATCGAGATTTGTGCTTATAATCAAAATTAGTTCTATAATGAAAGCTAAGATACTGGTAATGTAATTATAAATCATGTACAAAAAGCAATTGTTAAATTTACGACATGTGGGACCTAATAAGCTTGACGAAAATCATATAGCGAATACTTTTTCTGTCTACTCCGCTAAAAAAGAGTTCAAGGATGGGGAATTTATATATAGAATAATTTAAACTAGAAGAGCCGTGGTAGTTCACTCTCTAGGCGGTCGTCAAATTGCAGAGTACGGTAGTAACACAAGTTTGATCCTCGGTACCGGCGCCAATGAAATAGTTGTTGAAATTTTTACCACTCATTTGACGGTGAAGAAAAACAGCGTGAATCAAACTAAATTACAAAAATTTCTAACACACGTAATATTCGCTAACCTGTGCTTAAGCCTTGAAACTCTTTTTATAGATAAAGCCTGCGCCCAACAGTGGGGCATATATAGGCTATTACTTTTACTATACTAAAGTAGTAAACGAAATTATACTCAACAATAACGGCTTGATAAAAAACATAATAATAACAAGAATTTAATGCTGCTACGTTTGACAAAGTCGCTATAAATTTAATCGTTAAACGAAAAGCAATTATAAGCGTGCAGTTTCTAGAAAAAAATTGATCGGAATAAAGCTTTGGACAGAAGTGAACGCATTAAAACGCAATAGATTGCGAGCAATTAGCGCGGGGCGGGCTTCGAGCGGCACCGTACGAGTGCCGAGCAAAATCGAGCAAAACGCTGTTTGCAATTTCCGAACGAGCGCCCGTAAAGTACGTAAACACGGCGCCCAATATTCTGGGTGCACACAGAGTTTATAGCAAACTAAATTCGATAAAAAACGCGCTCTTTGACTTAAAGATAAATCTTAATTGCAATCCAGATAAATCTACGTAGAATCATTAGGATACGTTCGAAAATAAACGGCCGTTGGTAATTTTATTGCGCTATAAATTGCATACGATACGTTCGTACACGATACCAATAAAAAGTACACGCAGAGACAAATGAAACGATCAAAAGAGGTTTTATTTAATTTTAAAAGGAAATGGAATATAAAACGAAAGGACTTTTATACAAATAGCACCTGAAATGGAATAAACATTTTGACAAAATTTATTCCTTTCTGTTGAAAAATAGATGTTTTAAACGAGCCTATAATTTTTCCTTTATATTTGACAAGACTGAAAGACTACTTATATAATAAACTAGTTAGTAAAATTTGTCCCCGATATATATAGATATAAGAGATTCGGTCTCTGCGAGTGAAGCAATAACTCGTTTGCGTAGCCATTGTTACGGACATAACGATTAGCGACACGCTGTGATAAAGGGTTTGAACTCGAGGGTTGTACGACTCGTAAGGCTTTCGAGTTATTTACCAGATAACGGCTACCGGACATAGTGATAAATCTGTTACTCTTTATATACTAATTGACTATATATCTACTTTATTTACTTAAATTTCTTACAAATAATTGTAGTATGGCAACGAAGTCAAAAATTTACGATGTAACTTTGCATAATCGAGATTTGTGCTTATAATCAAAATTAGTTCTATAATGAAAGCTAAGATACTGGTAATGTAATTATTAATGATGTACAAAAAGCAATTGTTAAATTTACGACATGTGGGACCTAATAAGCTTGACGAAAATCATACAGCGAATACTTTTTCTGTCTACTCCGCTAAAAAAAGAGTTTAAGGATGGGGGAATTTATATATAGAATAATTTTAACTAGAAGAGCCGTGGTAGTTCACTCTCTAGGCGGTCGTCAAATTGCAGAGTACGGTAGTAACACAAGTTTGATCCTCGGTACCGGCGCCAATGAAATAGTTGTTGAAATTTTTACCACTAATTTGACGGTGAAGAAAAACAGCGTGAATCAAACTAATTTACAAAAATTTTCAAACACACGTAATATTCGCTAACCTGTGCTTAGGCCTTGAAACTCTTTTTATAGATAAAGCCTGCGTCCAATAGTGGGGCATATATAGGCTATTACTTTTTCGTTTACTATACTAAAGTAGTAAACGAAATTATACTCAACAATAACAGCTTGATAAAAAACATAATAATAACAAGAATTTAATGCTGCTATGTTTGACAAAGTCGCTATAAATTTAATCGTTAAACGAAAAGCAATTAGAAGCGTGCAGTCTCTAGTAAAAATGATCGGAATAAAGCTTTGGACAGAAGTGAACGCATTAAAACGCAATAGATTGCGAGCAATTAGCGCGGGGCGGGCTTCGAGCGGCACCGTACGAGTGCCGAGCAAAATCGAGCAAAACGCTGTTTGCAATTTCCGAACGAGCGCCCGTAAAGTACGTAAACACGGCGCCCAATATTCTGGGTGCACACAGAGTTTATAGCAAACTAAATTCGATAAAAAACGCGCTCTTTGACTTCAAGATAAATCTTAATTGCAATCCATATAAATCTACGTAGAATCATTAGGATACGTTCGAAAATAAACGGCCGTTGGTAATTTTATTGCGCTATAAATTGCATACGATACGTTCGTACACGATACCAATAAAAAAGTACACGCAGAGACAAATGAAACGATCAAAAGAGGTTTTATTTAATTTTAAAAAGGAAATGGAATATAAAAACGAAAGGACTTTTATATAAAAAGCACCTGAAATGGAATAAACATTTTTGACAAAATTTATTCCTTTTCTGTTGAAAAATAGATGTTTTTAAACGAGCCTATAATTTTTCCTCTATATTTGACAAGACTGAAAGACTACTTATATAATAAACCAGTTTCAAAATTTGTTCCCGATATATATAGATAGTTTCACTGCTAATAAGCTTATAAAATGGAAATCCGTAGCTGTCTCTGTCAACAAAGGGTTATGTGAGAGATCATTTTTTAAGCATTCATAAGAAGGTATAGCTGAATCGTGGATACCTACGAAATTATAACCCTAAACCACTAGGCTATTAATATATTATTTTATAGGGTATAAACTAGTACTTGACCACGATCCCACCTGATGTTAAGTGGTGATATAGTAGAAAGATGGTACGCGCTAGTTTAATAAGTGCCTATTCACTCTACTCTTGAAGGCAAAGGCAAAATATATCTAGATATAATAAATATATAACTTCGATTCTGACAAGCGCATTTTAATAAGCATTTATTTATTTATTTACTTTTCGCCTCTTATTAAAGCGTACTGCTCTTACTAGATTTCAGTTTTAAATGAGAGTGCCTATTTATAACACCGCAAAATAATTTTGCATTGCGGCAAACTGTCCTATCCACGTCACACGGCGCGTCACACCCGGTATGATTGAGAGCTGCAATCGTTTGCAGCGCTGGTGAATTGATTGGATCCCACTCGATTTTGCATCAATATTCCGTCAGTTTGAAAAATGATTGTGTCGTCGGTGCAGGCATTTTAGTTAGTCATTATCGATGCTCCGATAGTTATTTAACTGATATTTTAATAAATATAAATAAAAGAATCCCTCACTCCCTTTTATGCTAACGGGGTAGATAGATAAAGTCCTTATTTCACACATTCCAACATTAAAATAGGTACAATTTAAGACTAAAACTTAAAATAAATGTAAGCAAGATGGAATGAACAGACTTTTTTTAAAACCAGCTGTATCTAATGGTACTTTTATCATAAATATTCGTTCTTTACACTTTTTAACCGACTTTAAAAATGCAAGAGGTTCTTAATTGATTTGTATTTATTTTAACGTTTGTATACTAGAGCCGTAATGATTTATGAATTTTCTTTCTAAGCAAGTGCTTGACTATGTATGATCCCGCCTGATGTTAAGTGGGAATGCGGTCCTGGATGGTAAGGCGCACTAGCTTTGTAAATGCCTATTCACTTCATTCTTAAAAACACCTACCTTGTAATTGGAAGAAAAGACGGACGCGAGTAGATTAGAAAAGATATCGATTTTTATACATTATGAATTTTGTTATATCTAAGTCTGGTCTAATTTCGAAAAATGGGCCATCCAAAAATAAGGATAGATATCGATAAAGATATTGATTTTTATACATATTATACAATATGAATTTTGTTATATCTAAGTCAGGACTAATTTCAAAAATGGGCCATCCGAAAATAAGGATAGATATCGATAAAGATATCGATTTTTATACATATTATACAATATGAATTTTGTTATATCTAAGTCAGGACTAATTTCAAAAATGGGCCATCCGAAAATAAGGATAGATATCGATAAAGATATCGATTTTTATACATATTATACAATATGAATTTTGTTATATCTAAGTCAGGACTAATTTCAAAAATGGGCCATCCAAAAATATGATAGATATCGATAAAGATATCGATTTTTATACATATTATACAATATGAATTTTGTTATATCTAAGTCAGGACTAATTTCAAAAATGGGCCATCCAAAAATATGATAGATATCGATAAAGATATCGATTTTATACAGAATATGAATTTTGTTATATCTAAGTCAGGACTAATTTCAAAAATGGGCCATCCAAATATAAGGATAACCAATGCGTGTAATTTCGAGGAGTTTGCCTTTGCCGTACAGCGAAAGGTATTCCCATCCAATGTTATTATTACAAACCAACTACCCTAATGGCTTGTTTTTACCTGTATACATTTAAATATGGGGTAGATCACCCCTCTGGCATGACGCATGCGGCAGATTATTTCACTTACCTGAAACAAAGGGTAAAAATTCATATGTTAGTCATAACGTTATTCAATTTTTATTTTAGCTTTGCCGATACGATAAGGTATTTTGCATTTATTGAAAGGGAAGGAAATGCGTTGAAAAGTACCATTTTAGCTTTTGAAGTTTTGTGACAACTTTCTATTTTTACATGTGAAATTCGTCATCACTTTTGGTTACATCAAGGTCGCTTTTAGTTATTAAATACTAAATACTAACCTGTTATTAAATACTATATTATTTTTTAACAATACTATATTGTAAGCAATTATTAGGATTAAAAAAATATTTGCTCCACCAAAATAATATAAATATGTAACTGACCTAGGCCTTAAAATTTAACGTTTTATTTTTTTTCTACTTTTATACTTTTTAAAACAAAATCATAACTATCTTTTTCCTTTGTTAGTAAATTTTTCATTTTAGAAATTAGTTAAGTAGTGTTGTCTACGTTGTATGTATTTGTGAATGCTATGTTTTCCTATAATTAGTAAGGCAATTACAAGGTATTTGTGGTTTGGTATTTTTTACTGTTGGAAAACTTATTAAATAATTAAAAAATAATATAAATGAAGTCAAATTGTTATGAATAAAGTGGAACCCATTTTTGTTTCAAATAATCAACTTTTATTTTAGCCGTGGTAGCTCAGTGTTCAACAGTCGCCTCAAGTTGCACAGTACGATATAGCCACCCGAGTTCGATTCCCGGTGCCGGCACCAATAAATTTGTTGCAATTTTACACGCTGTGCTGTGCTGCTTTACCACGCGCTCTGCAGAAAAACATCGTAAACAGATACGAGTATAATGAGATAAGATGTTATCCGCAGTTGAGCTTTTCAAGTATAGACTATTGGTCTACTATATTTGTTCTTTTTAAACTTAAAAACACAGATACTGTTTTTCAATGCCCAGTTCAAAATCGAATCCACGACAGCTCGATGCCCAGAAACTATAATTTCACAATATGTATTCGTATCGGAGCAGTAAAATTGTGATATTGAGTGACGACGAGTTAACATTGGCTGTAGAAATGTAATGGCTAAGTGCTCGATCGATATAAATGCACGCAGGAACAAGGCCGTGACCGCACCCTTCGCTGTCACCCTCCTCGACCACCCTCGTATTGTGAATACGAACGTGATATGAAATATAATCAAGCTTACTCACACTTTTTTGGTCGGTCTTGGTTTATTTTTTACCAGATCGATGAAATGCTAAAAAAGGGGCAGGTAAAGATTACCTGACTATGTATGCGAATGTATGTATGTGAATGAAGCAAAAGAGGTGGAAGTCCGTAATCTTTGCCTACCCCTTCGAAGAAGAGCGTATTTGTATTGTATTGTATTTTTGTACAACTGGCGTACCCAGCCCGCTTCGCTGGGCTAGATTTTGCTTTATTTTATTTAAACAAAAAACTTACATCATTAAATATTTAATTTCACTCTCACAATATTTTAAATATTCATTTCTCTCCGTATTCGTTCTCTTCTATTCTCTTCTCGAGCGGGTGAACATCTTTACCTACACCCAAGTGCATGCAATATGTACTCCATTGTACTTCAATATGGTTCATAATGACATAAATATACACAACGCATGTGTCAATACAAATTTGGGTTATAAAACAATCGAATATCATTATAGTAAATAAAAGCTGTATTTGACAGTTCAAAAAGAGGAGTGCTCCGATCGTCACCAAACTTAAACAGGATTACTCGCCAGATCAATCTGAATATTGCCTGAAAGTTTCATTGAAATCGGTCCAGCCGTTTCGGAGCCTATATGGAACATACCTACAACCTAACCTACCATACATACAAAAATCACACGATGGAAATGACACAGAATTTTTCTTATCGTTCTTGGTAATGTTGATAAATGATAAGTGTATATTTATCACGGGGGTTCGCGTGAGTAGGCGTGCTTTGGTTTGCAGGGGCGACTTATGTGCTTCCCGATGACCGGACTACTGACCTGAGGTACCATATACCGGAAATGATTTTGTTTTTCACATGCACAATGAACGTGCATTTGTTTTTTTTCTTAATCTATAGAGGTGAAAATGTAACTCTATTAAAGATATTTAATCTACTTAATATTTATTTAATCTGTTAAAGATCTGTACTTATGGCAGATGAATGTTATTAGCGCAGCGAATTTAAAAATAAGAGCGTTTTTCAAATAGTGTTAAGAGTTATTGTTGTTACTTTATTGAGAGCGTTTTAATTTTTATATTCGATGATATTTTTCTTTTAGTAAAAGTATTTCAGAAAACGTTACACTTTTATACTTGGTCTGTTGCTGCTCGACAAATTTCCTGTAGCGAAATTACACAATAGCGTGAGAGACCAAATATCCCTTTGTTTGGAGCTTAACAACCGTTATAACGAGTTACTTATGTGCCTAGTGGTGGTCAATTATGGTGAAAATCAGCCTTTATTGGGTTAAATGAACTCGACTTAATTTACGACTGCCATCAATGGCAAGCATTGTTCTTACGTAGATTAATTGGGTAGCAAAATACTTGAAATATTATAATATAATCGGAGATTTGTAGGATATACTCTTGCTCTGTTAAGCATATCTTCAATAATCTTTAGTATATTTCCAAAAACTGACTTCAAACCGAATCAAACGTTTATTACACGTGGACGCCCTTTTTGTATTTATGAATTATCGTAGTAATATTACGAAATAGAATAAAACAAAACCTAACTACATTCTCATCAAGAATCAATCAATCTTCAAGAGTAATCAAACTTACATATAAACATACATTTTTTCCAATTAAATGAATCATCGAAATATTGATTTATTCGTCCATGTGGCGCACAAGGTTGATGCAAATAAAAGACATGATTTTCTCATATATGCCATTGTCAGAATCATTAAAAACAGACGAAATTAAAAAAGGCCCATATGGGAAGCACCACCTTACAAATGAAAAAAGAATCATCCAAAACAGTTCATCCGGTCCAAAGTTGTGAGGTAACAAACATAAAAAAAACGAGTAGAGATCATTCTTCTTTTTTGAAGTCGATTGAGAAGGGAGTTTGTTACAGGTGCCATATTTCTGTACGTGACGTTATGGGCAAAGACAACCCTACGTCGGTTGTCATTAGCATTCACCCTCTCACCCTATCATGACAGAGGACAGTTCAAAAGAGGGCTGTACGTAGGCGATAGGGACTTTTGAAGTGAGCCCAATATAGATTGCTCGCTGGGAAAGCGTAAATGTATTTCTACAAATAGGGGTTTATACAAAAGGCCGTATTTCTAACTAGTAAAAACGCCCCCGGTGACCCTTCCTTGGTGCATAGTGAGGGGCTTCGGGATCTCCAGAGGAACGCACCAAACCCCCTCTGCACTGTGCAAGAGCACGCCCGGGGGGGGGGGAGGGGGGGAGGTTTAATCACTCCCCTCTATGCCCTTGCAGTTTAAGGTGACATGGACCAGCTGATGTCGCCTTCTTTCCGGGCCCACTTTGGCGGGCGACAAAGGCCCCCACCCTTGTCACCCAGTGAAGCCAAGGCTCCTTTTAGTCGCCTTGTACGACAAGCAGGGGATACCGTAGTCTTATTCTACGAGTCCTAAACTACAGGGCAAAACTAGTAAACTTCTACTTCAAGTCATAATTTTATGTAAAAAGATAGAATTATTACAAAATGTTCTTAATGATCAGATAGTTTCCCAGGTATTATTTGGTGTATATTTTATTTTTATACATCTTTGGAAAAATACAAGGAATTGTATACCGTCTACAGAAAAGAGAGAATCGTAAATGTGTTAATCAGCGGTATCTTTGTAAAAGTTCGTAGCCTCCTCGTAGCCGAGCTACGCAAACTTGAACCGCCTTTGTTCCAGCTCATCAAGTATTATGCCGACGTAGAACCATAAAACCGTGCCCGCACCAAGTTCTAACGTTATTCATAACTTGGAAACTAATTCAGCCAAAAACGGTTTTACGGGTAAGCATAAATCGCGGCAAGGTTTATTTCAAGAAAAGTTCTTCTAGTAACCGTTCCCGCAGAGCAATTCATGCTCCATATTTTATGGTTATATGTATCTGGCCTTTAAATTACCAACATGACGTGAGAATTCTAAGTGGCGTTATTTATTTTACATCTACACGGAGCGGGGAGATTGTAATTCCCTTTGTTTCATATATATCCTCCTTAAATCTTTACCTCGTTGGAGAGAATTTAAAGCGCTAATAAATCAGCAATGCAATCTACAAACGAACCATTTTACACCATACCATCTGAGAAAAATTTCTTCGCAAATTTCTAAAACTTTATTATAAATTCATGTACATTTTTTTTGGGACGAAGTAAAACAGGTCAGGGAGACAGCTGGCCTTTACTGCTTTACCGGATTGAGAGGTGGAGATAGCTCAGGATTCCCTTCAAAACGTATAAATCTTTCGCCTTTTCATGTACAATTATATACATATAATAACATACAAATATGCTTATTGATTATTTATAAAATGTGATCATCAGACAATAACAGACTAGAGGGGTTATAGAAGCTTTTTAAAAGAAGAATGGGCATTCGATCACCTCAATATCAGCGCGTATCGTAGAAGTATATAAATATCTCTATTTAACGTCAGTAATTTTCGAGTCCGTGGAACTTTCCTGATCGGGGCGACCCATTTGCGTAATAGCAGAAGCTGCTATGAAGGCTCATATAGTTAAAGTCTGACTTACACAATATGGTTGTAGGATAGGATACACTTTGATAAGTCTGAAAATGAATTACTTAATCTCACTCTTCCATCTTCTTACTCATGAAAATGCACTGCAGGATATCATTCTTATATCCTTGTATCTTGGATGTCTTCCAAATTACTACTACTACTTAGTACCAATAGAGAAAGAGAACATAGGGGAAACACTACCTTTGGAATAAAAAAAGAATCATCAAAATCGGCCCACCCAGTCAAAAGTTATGAGGTAAGAAAGATAAAAATAAATACAATAATATAAACAAATTGAGATCCTTCTCCTTTTTTGAAGTCGGGTAAAAATACATAGAAAGATATCTCACGTAATAGGGAAACAGTTAGCTCAAACTTCTTTAAATCAAATCCAAATATTGTCATCATCAATCAACTTATAGGATAACACAGTATAAATAAGACAGGCGGTAATCGAGTTTGTTAAATCTTCAAAAACTAGCGTAAAGAAGCGTGCTTCAATGGCGTACTTATTCAACCGAATGCACAGATAGAAGGTTTATGTGGCTACAATGTTGCCAGCATTCCGCAACTTCGCTCCTCTCATTTTCATATTCAATGTTGGCGAACTGTAACAAGCCTCCCGCCGACAGAGCTAAGTGCTACAGATTAAATATGAAAATGGCACCGAATTGCTTTATCTATGTGCTGTCAAAACTGTGTGCGCGTGGAGAGCGATTAGGCGGACCATTTATCATAGCCTAACATGTTCAGAGTCGGAAGGTTAGTGATTTCTGAAGTGATATCTTCCTTAGCATCGTTGAGCACTTTTTGGTAGGGGAAAATCTTATGGATTCGCGTCACCGACATGATAACATTATCATTATTTGTGTACAGATATAGTGAGAAGAGATTTTTCTTCGTAATTTTTGGGAAAAGTTCGTATTTATCGTGCTCTCTCAAATAGCTCCATACTAATGGATATGAAAATGTCCCTCATTTAATACGATCATTCATTGACTGTTCGGAATATGATGACACCCATCGTATTCCGATAAAGAAAAAAAATTTCTCACTACATCTATAGTGTTGTATAGTATTTGTATTTTGTTATGATTTTGTACAGCCATGGATGTAATTGTTGTGTGAGTGTCAATTGATGTAAAAACCAGACTGATGTTGATGACTATAATTGAAACATTATGAAATTTCAAATTTCATACTAAAAATCTAAGCATTATTTTTCACTTCTATCGGCAGTCCCTATGACTGCCAATTTTTTATTGCTAATGTTTATTGGTTTATGATTTCTTAATATAATTGAAATTTGCAAATTGCAATAAAACTAATTTTAAATATTATATTAATTTTCAAATTCCAACGTTTCGAGCACTTTACAGGTCTCGTCACAGCACCATAAGACCCCACCCTGTGGACGCTATTGGGTGAGGTTACATGCGGAGTAGTTATCTACTATCTGTGTATCTATCTTGAGACAATTTTATGGGCGCCCTTCCCGTGAGCACGTCACTGCAGACGTACGACTGCGTCTACGAGGTCACGAACCTCGAGACGATGAAGAACAACACAACAGTTCCTGGTCACGGAGGGACGGAAGTTTTTGACGTACGATAATGTTGAAATGTCACCGTCACTGTTTTGCCTTTCGATTTAATTTATAATTTTAAACGTATTTTTAAGTTCCGATTAACACGGAAAAAGGTAACAATTTTGCAGTGGTGGGTTTAGTTTTACATTCATACGTAAGAACTTACAAAAGCTAGTGCGTCTTAACATACAAGACTGCATTTCCATTTAACAACAAGTGGAAACGTGGACAACACTCTCTTAGAAATTATAAAAACAAACTTCAAAACAATTCTACTAATTTATAAATTTAAAATTGTAAAAACGTAAATCAATTAACACAGATTATAAAATACCTTGTCGTATAACTTATGAATTCTGGAAGTTTGAATGTGGTAGCCCCAATTCAACCTATCATTTCAGAATTGCTCGTTAGAAACAGTTAACCGTCAATCTGCTAACGAGCTAAAGTTTCAGCAGAGAGAGGACCCGCTAAGCGTACACCCTTCCCATGCAGCCTTTGAGAACTGAAACTGCCAATTACAACCCTCCCACGTTAAATTAACAATGCATGACCGAAGCTAACCCAGTTTCTTAGGGACAAAGATAATTATTCTAGGAAATTGACTATGTTACAGCATTTACAATTGTAATATTTAATATGTCGCGGTTATAAATGTGTTAAAGGCGACATAACATTATGTTTTTTTTTAATGGCAGAAGGGGGCACGGGAATGCTTATTTGATGCGGCTCCATTTAAGTTAAAGTTACAGTTTATATATATAATATATGTCCCACTGCTGGGAGCAGGCTTTCTCTGTAAAGAGAGTATAAGGGCATAGTCCGCCACGCGGCCCTAGTACGGATTGGCAGACTACACATGCCTTAGAAATTTTTTCTAAGACATGTGGCCTTCCTCACGATGTTTTCCTTCGCCGCCAAACGGAATCGAACTCAGTTTGCTAGCGTACTACGAGTATACAACTTGAGCCAACCGCCCGTACACTAAGCTACGTCGGCCCTAACACGGCTCCGATGATGTTAACGTATTCTGCCACCTACAAACAGCTACGATTGGGATTGCAGGTGTAATCTTATAATTTTATGAAGGTTTAGGCAAACGGCAATTCACTAATGAAACATAATAAAAATATAATCGTTATGTCTCTTAACTTTTCCCTGATGATTACATCTACCAATATATTTCTCTCTCAACTAGAGTTGACTATAAATAAATATATTATATAAAGAAAAAAATCTTACTGGATGTATTTGAATAAACATAAATTTGTAACACAGGCCGCTGTTTCCGAGACAAGGGTTTAGGATATCGTGATGCCCCTGCAATATTTACAAACGGAAGATCCCTAACAAAGGTCTTTTGTATCTGATTCGTCGGCGGAAGAAATATAGGATAGACGCATATTTCAATGGTACATAGTTTAACATTTTCTATGGATATTTTCGATTCTATGACTATAGTGATTATTCTTCTGGATTTCAAATGACAATTGCGTGAGACTGTATATTATATTTTGAGGAATTTTTTTGCGAACACCGTTGTACACTTCTTCGTCGTCCCATATGAAATTAAATCTACCAATATTAAACACGCTTAAACCAAGTATGAACTCATCCGGATCTCTCTCTGCCGACGATTGTGAATGCAATGCGGGAAGAGATCGTGCCAGTCTATGGTCTCCTTCCACGAACAGATTATGACGCAGAAGGAGACCTCGAGCGGGCAAGGGGCAAAAGCTCTCTATCTAACCCGCTCCGATGCAGACTAAGAGGAGAAAGGAGAAGGCAGTTCGCTCGCCTTTTTCAACCTCCTTAGTGAGACAGCTGTGACCGGTTTGCATCGGCCCCACCCGTCTGGTAGCTTTGTGAGCATGGCTACTCATCCATTGGTGTCCGAGGCCCGGTTTTCCTAACTAGGACTGCCGGAGCAAGATGAGATAACGCGACCCCATCTCGCCCTATCATGGCCGAGGGTAGCTCACCGTGGAAGGTTTTAGTCGGGCCTCTTGTAGGCCGAGCCCGACATAACGCATCCGCTACCCCTGGCGGGTGCGTATAAGTGAACGCATTTCCTCCCACTTTAAAAAAAAAAGGATGAACTCATCACATTAGTCCAAGTAAGCGTCAGAGCCCTCAGTTTATAAATCGGTCGTTGTTAGTTATTTCTATTAACACAATTGCGGGCCGTCTCGAGAGTGAATGTCCACAGAGCAACGTTTGAATCTTCGAATTCTATGCACGCTTTTGACGAAATGGATTGCAAACACAAGGCTATCCCATTTAGATGCGTACTCCGCTTATTTGCGGTATATACTTACAACTGAAAATACAATTCTCTGCTTTATACGCATGTAATACGTATTACATTGGTGGAGCATTTCGTTGCCAAGTTTTCATTGGACGACCGTATTCCGAAAAATCGTTCTCCGTTCAACCTATCACGAGGACTATTCACATTGATGGCACTAAATGATATTGACAGCGATGGAGATTCATGAAGGTTTTTAGGTAAATTAAATAAGCCACGACACGTAGATTGATTGGGAACTATCTAGAAGTATTATTATAAAGATGAACATATAGATGGTGATGGGCTACAGGTTAAGCGATCTTATGATTCTGTTCCAAACCGCTTGGAACCAATGAATTACTGTTTTTTTGGTTTCTTACAAATAAAAATCATTTGCTGAATTTAAGCCCGGTGTACAGCGATTGCTTCATTACCATACTTAATGATATTTAAGATTCCCTTCCTTAAATAAGCTTGGTGAAACACGGGCAGCTATTATTAAAATCTTATGTATTTCTTTATTTCTAAATTTTACATTGAAGGTAGATAAAAAACTTGAAACAATATTTCAATTTATGTGTAACAAACTTATGTGTCAAACTAAGTGTTTTAATTTGTTTGAAAATGGCACTATAAGCATACTACTGTGAGCTTCCTTGCTCAATATCGTACACAACATAATTTATATTTTATCATATTATTAACAGCAATACATCAAAAGCGTTAGAGGTAATTTATTAAAGACTTACTGACTTTGCTCCAGAGATTCACTTGTAAAGGGCTTTTCCTCCAGCATAACTCACTTGTTCTAAACTGTACACTAACTGTCTACAGAGAGAGTCCTCTCCTTTTTATCCTAAATTTCTAGTATATGCATCTCTTTCAAGGACGGAAGCGGAAACGGCCTTGGTTGCCGACAACCGATAAAAGTACTTTAGTTGACTAAACTCACTCAGTCCATTAACTTTATAGATTATAATATTCAGTAGGACCAACTGTCGCTAACAATAACATTTAAAACTAAATTGGTATTCAGTAGGACCAACTGTCGCTAACACTACATTAGAACAAAACGTGATGTAATTTTACATTGCGATATTCAATTTGTTCAAATGTCACAGAGGGTAGTTTTCTACGAAATATTCGTTCGGCTTTATACGTATTCGATTTGCGATAGAAATGCGACGTTGTATCCGAACGTCTCCCCCACACACCCAACAAGGACGTGTAGAAACAGAATTCATATTTCGCGTCGTGACGGCGACAATGCAAAAATTTTCAATCTAAATCCCTCGATGTATACGACATGCGGAATTCATGAACTACATTCATTCCCGACGGCGTCCAGACAGAATCAGACAACATTTCTCTAGCAATACGTAAATCGGAACACATTTCCCGTTTTAACTAAACAAGAGCTATAATACTTACGACTTCGGTGGTGTGGGGAAAACTACTACATTACTCATAAATATAAATATCCAATTTCTCGGTGAAACACAGCAACCATAAGCCGATCTAATTAGGAAAATTAAATATACAATTGCATAAAAAAGAAAGAACTCGTAACTTGAGGAACAAAGATAAGCTCGACCTAATCACCGCACGTACCAATTACGGAAAGAAAACGATATTGTACGAAGGAGCACAGTTTTATAATAGCCTGCCAAATAAAGTGAAAGAGTGGGACACTTTCCAACAATTTAAAACGAAACTAAAAGAATTGATGACACACATGTGACGACATTAACCTGCGACCCAGAGGCACATCATTAATTTTATTATTTAAGTACGTTGTATCTCATTTTAAGTGAACTTTGTTTATGTTCTTATGAGAAATAAATTCTTTAAACCCATCTCATTCTTTAAACCTATTTGAAAACATCCATTAGAATCAAATAGTAAGAGAACCGCGGTCAAATTATTCCAGTCCGTTGCCGTGTGAATAATGAAAGGTGAAGCTAAGCACCTACGTTCGGGTTAGAGAAATGGCCATAACAAAAAGATGAAATTCAATAGTGGAAGTGGAATTAGATTATGTACTGTATTTGATTCAAATTCACCGCAATTCGTACTCTTAAATTAGATCGTGCGACAACCAGTGGCCAAACTACCTAAGTACCCAATTAAATATTCTAAATAATGCAAAGTGTAGGGACTTTATAGACGCTCACACAAGTGTGAATATGTGTAATAAACACAGTAGCTACTTCTCATCTTTAATATGAGATGAGATGAGCTTGGTGGAAGCTTATGCAGATCTGAAGTTCGCGAAGTAACGTTATTCGCACATTGAGTTTCTTTTGTTGTACGCCTCTTAACTTAAAGTTGTTTAATAGGCGATGATGAAAATCTGGGTGCTCTATCCAAGGATTAATAGGCGAATTTCGACTTTTTCTACTTTTACTCAAGGTCTCAAGCTTTTTTAAACTTAGCGGGGTAGACAGACAGAGACGGTTTTCTCTATTATTTCCATCAAGCTTTTTATTATTATATGCAAAGATAAATTTGGGTAAATTGAGGTTAAATTTACAGCATTTATATATTTATATCTAATATATAGAAATAAATATAAGTTATATACAGATATAGCCTCTTACATAGTACATATTAGTGCGGATTGCGGATTCAAATGACTTCAAAAATTTTTCAAGACATGTAGGTCTCCTCACGATGCTTTCCTTCACCGTGGGACGCATGGTAAATCAGCACATAAAATTAGAACAGCAAATTTATTGATTCCGGCACCGGGGATCGAACTCGGGTTGCTGGGAACTATGCAACTTTAAGCAACCGCTCAGACACTCAGCCTCCACGGCTCGGCACGGCTATTGAGGTTAATAATATCTCTCAAGTCCTTTCTATCCTGGCAAGGTAGAGAGTAAGAGACAGAATGCCTATTTCCTTTTTCACCAAGCTTTCTAGGTCTCATATGTAATCTGGTGTTAAGCCTATCGCCATGCACGAAGTACATTTTTACTAAGTGATTTTTTATATAAAAGATTGATAAAAAGATACTCATAGGTCAAACTAAGATTCGAACCCGTAACCAATAGGATCAAATTCAATCGTTAAGCCACTAGACTATGACTTGTAAGTACGACATACGTATATTATTTATCGTAACACTTGGCAGAGTTTCGATTTTTAATTAAAATTTTTATTTATCTCTTTCAAATATCATAGATTTGTAATAACAATTAAAATCTGAAGAATGTATTTATGTTTTAATTATTCTGTTGTCACATCTTAACCGAAGCGCAATTAACAGAACCAATTAAAAGCAGCAATAAAAACTTTTCCGTAACAAACCGCTAACAAAGACAATTAAATTTTGTCGTATATAACGAGTTTGTTCAGACAAACACAAATTAAAGAAAATAACATACGTGTGTCTATCTGTACCAAATAAAATTGAAGTGTCTGTTTGTATTATTACAACAAATTAAACACTTTTTACTACATGATAAATGTAAATATTTTAATATTTGTAAAACATATACCTAAAATTTTATTTTGGTATATGTTGTTTTTATCTGTTTGCTCGGACTAATGTCTGGAATGATTGGACCAATTTTAGCGGGTCTTTAACTAATTTAAAATACTTTAAATATATAATTTTTTAATTGCTGGTAACACTGCGGGGTACTAGTTGTGTTATAAGTGTGTAATTCAATGATTATGCTGTCCTCCTATGGTCAAATATTTGACTTAACGATTTTATGGTCTGTTGTTCTGGCCGTCTCGTACCCGCTTTATAGTGGTGGGCTCATCACGTCGCATATTAAATCTAATAAGTTTGGAGAACAGCGGAGAGTGATTGCTAAGCTGAGTTAAAAATGAGGGAAGAGCATTTTTTTAACATCTACTTTGAAATTCTAAGTCTAAATTCTGTCAACATAGTAACCGTCCTAGCCGAGGTTACCCATCACCGGGGGGACCCTTGTGTCGAGTTACTAGCGATAGAGGTTCAGGCTAAGCGACCCATAAGCTATGCCACCTCTCAATCCGGTGAAGCAGTCAAGGCCAACTTCTCTGGTCGATCTGTGTAGTTCGTCATAAAAAAATCGAATCTAGATTGCCTTTGTACATATTTTATTTAACTATATGTAATTTTAAGTGGATAATTCTAAATTAAGTATGCGGAACAAGTAAGCAAAGCTCAAAGGCAGAAAAGAATTTAAAAGAAATTAAACCTAAAACAAAGCAATTTAAGGTGAAATAAGTGACAAATAAACAGGCAACAAAGAATTCCCACGATATACAGCACAAAGCCCACCAGAATGTGTTGGTCTCGGAACTGGGACAAGACAACACTGGAAAAAGAGACAAACAAAAACATTTTGATTAGCACGCGGTTAGTTTCCCTTTTATTTGGAAATGGAGCATGCTTCTGCAACACGCGCGACTCCTTTGCCCGATATGACCTGATTACTGGAATATGGGGTAACCAGACGGCAGTATCTATGTCAGCTGTATATGTTAACGGAAATGTATGTAATCCATACAATATATACATCCATACAATGTATACAATTCCTAGGAAATGTATGTAATTCCTAAAATTTGGCTTTGACTTTTTATTAATATGACTTTGGCGTCATTAAGAATATTAACAAACGATAAACACACTTTATTGAAGATGAACGTTATAAAAGTTAATTGAAGAAGTTTCTACGGCAAAACAACTGCTAGAAAGATTTCTCGTGATTATTGGTTATTGCGGCGATACGATGTGCTATTATTTTATATAATAATAATGAATATTATTATTATTTTACGGTATGACTGTTACCCGATTGTCTCAATAAGTGTTATAATAAAAAAATATTATTACACATTTCCTAGGATTTGTATACAATTCCTTGATTTCACACATTTCCGGTAACATATACATATGTTTGTTTTAGTATAGACAGCGACATTTTATTTATTGGCATTATTATTTTGTATTGTATCTACACTATTTGTATCTGGCTGGTTTTGGTAACATTGAAAGTTTAAATTTTAAAGAACATAATTCCAAATTCAAATTAGGAAAATGTGTGATTTCATTTGTTTTTCGTACTGTCAAGATGAGTGAATGAAGAAATTCGATACATTTTAAAATTTCACAACAAAAAAGGTAAAATACAACGCAACCCGCGAAAATGCGCGATGTTTAAAGACCTAGTGCGGTGTCTGTTAGAGTAGCACAAATTTGGTATAAGCTTTTTCAATCAGGAAATTTTGATGTCAAAGATGCACGTCGCTCTGGTAGGATTACGGATATTTCCCATTTGGCCATTTTTGAAAAATCTAAGCAAGATCTGCATATCAGTAGTTACGACGTAGCTGAAGTACTGGGAATTGACTACAAAACATTTTCGTCGTCAAATCGTTTTGGTGCATTTGAAAAAAACTGGGTACACAAAAAAGCTCGATCTTTGGGTACCTAACGAGCTTACTGAAAGAAACCTAATAAAATTGTTTGTGATTCTTTACTACGACGTAATGAAACAGAACCATTTTTGAAGAAGCTTATAACTGGTGATGAAAAGTGAATCCTGTGTATGCTTTAATTATCATATTAACACACTATTATATTGAGTAACAAATATTTTTCAATGTCGCCAGCATTTTCCTACCGCATTTTTTAAAATTTTCAATGCCAAAAAATCGGTTACCGGTATTTCGAGACTGAAGCTGCATTATTCCAAGGCGGAGTCTTTCATTTGTATAGTCGATTTTCATGTGTTAAATTTAGACAACACCATAATAAAAAATCTTCCTTTGCATAGAATTATTAAATCAACGTAGTACCTCTGTTTCTGGTAGAGTAGGGATTTATTTCCATTAAAAGACAATGCGCCATTGTTCGGACGCGGCGTTCGCGTTTTTAATATTATGCGCATAATAAATAAACACTTTTTAATATTCGTCTGCTCTATTCTGCGAAAGATTGTTGTAATATTTCAACTATCATGAAAATAGTATGAATATACATTTATATTAATTAAAGCTCTACAATAAAAAAGCGGTATATAAGTATGTCGATAGAATGACTAACACTATCTAATACTCGATCTTTGTAGATTTATAGGTCTATGTACACGATACCATTACTAAATCAACATCGTCATCATTTCAGCCCTAGTTTTTGCTCGTTAATATACCTATAATATGTACGAACAGTGTGTAATATAGTAGTCGGTTTTTTACTCTTAAATATAATATACGTATACTAATACTAAACGTATATTTACGAGCAAAAACATACGACTATAACACTACTAAAAAAAATACTACTTTAAAAACAAAAATCGACTTCGAATCGAATCAAACGTTTACACTATTAAGCGCATAGGCGAAATGTTATGAAATGGGATTAATCAGAACCTATCCAAAGTCTCATCACTATTCGTGAAGTACATCTTTTCCTATAAAAAAATAATCATCAAAATCTGTTGGTGTACTGAGATATTCGTACATTGGTGGCGCATACTTGATGAAAATTTAAGACTTATTTGGTTTTCTCATGGAAGATTTTCTCATTCATCTCATTTGGATTTCTCATTGATTCCCATTTTCATAATTGGGAAAGCACCAGCTTCAAATAATAACAAGAGATATCAAAATCCGTTCACCCAATCGGAACTTATGAGGTAATATATAAAAAACGTAAAGACGAATTGAAAGCCTCCTTTTTGAAGTCGGTTGAAAAGAGACATAATTACAAATGCTCCTTTAAAACTTTGTAAATGAACCCCTCACAAAGGAATAAATCTGAAACCTTTCCAACAATAAAGCAGTTTTTCAGTTCATTATCAGATTGGGCGAGGAGGGTGCAACCAAAAAGTTTTCATTAGTGGGAAAGGCAATGTTGCAGCGTTCGTTCCTTTGTCGTTGTGTCGTGAAAAACGGGAGAAAGATAAGAGACGAAAATACGCGTTCCACTTTTCTTTCTTTTTACAAAGAATGGTTAGTGTGGAAAGGGTTGCCTGAGGAATAATGAAGCGACGCAGTGTTCGATATTAGTGTGAGCCCGCGTCGAGCACTGGCAGCAGAAACAGCGCTTGTTTATTAACAACTGCAATTCTTCTAAGGCGTAGGTAGATATAGTTATTTATCTAGCTCGCGAACTCAGGTCTTCACGAGCGCAGTAACAGATGAAGCTGTAAAAGTAGATAGCAATCGACTAGCAGCGACAACATCATTAGATTACAGTAGGTAGAGAATAAATTAATGAAACTAATTTTTCGTGTTTCACAATTATTCTGTAATATAAAACTATGTAGTAGGTAGAGTGAACATCATTCCACTTTGAAAATATGATTCTAACCAAAATAAATAGACGCAGTATTTTTTTTAAATATTTTCTAAGCATTTGCTTGACCACGATTCCGCCCAATAAGTTTAATTTAAGTTTTAAGTTTAAAAACAATGTATTTTTTTTCCTTTTTTTTCAAAATACAATTCAGGATGGTAAGGCGCACTAGATTATTAAATGCATACTCACTCTACTTTTGAAAACATCTACATTGTAATCGGAGGTAAAGACAGACGCAAACCATTCCAGTCCCTTGCTGTACGAATAATGAAAGACGAAACAAAGCGCTTTATACAAAAGCAAAACGCCTTATCAACTGTCATACACTAACTGGGATTGTTATCAAGTCCTTCTACTACCATATATAGAAGTAGGTATCGCTTACACTGAAACATATGTGACAGGTGTACACCTCATCACCATATGTCGGGCACAATTTTTAATTGTACGTATGTAACTGAAAAACGGAAACAAGTCAAAAACAAAGACAAAGCTCAAACGCTTAGCCATTAAGTTATCACTGCTTTTCTTCTACTTAGAAATTGTTTAAAGAATCTAAACCATTTTGTTTTCAACCGACTTCAATAAATGAAGAGATTCACAATTAGTCTGTATTTTTTGTTTGTTAACTCATAACTTTGAAAACCATATAAGTCTTAAATTTGCATTAAGTATGTGCGGGACAAATGGACGAATAACTAATTTCACGATTTCGATGATTCATTTTTATTGTAAAGGATGTGCTTTAAGAGTACTTTGATTAAGTTGTAACTAATTCTATTTCGTAACATTAGCTTATAAGCTTTACGGTTTGAAGTAGATTTTTGTTTTTACTTGTAAATATTCTTGATATAGACATAGTCACAAACATAACAAACAATAAAACAAACCGAAATCGATAACCAAACTGTTGATTAAAAATTTCAGTATCACAGAATTCATCAGTTCGGAAAATCGAAGCATAGCGGGAACTACACAAAGCCCCCGACGCAATAACGCGTACCTACCAGTTCGAATTAACACGATTTTAATCAACGCAGCACAATTGGTGGATGGAATTTAATCAGAATATGCAGGGTAAACATGGCGATTTTCATAAACTGCACGTTCACGCAATATTTACACGATTATCTCGAAAGCTACATATGACGATATATCAGTTACAAACGGACGTTTATTACAAGTTGCTAAAATAATCAATTTTAGATTAATGAATTTACGTATAAAACAATACACAAAATATAGGATTTCTGCACTGACTGAAGCATAACTAATGTTAGCTAGCAACACATGGCACCCAGCGATTGTTATCCATAATAACTACTTCCAATGATATCTTAATGATTTACGTGAACCTTCTTGTACCTTTAATTTATAATTAATAATTTAGTTGATCATCACATTAACTTCGCATTGTAAACAACAATTTAACTTTATTGGCTCGAATTTGATTTCTAATTAATTTTGTATAAATATTGTGAGGACACGCAGTTGTGACGGTACTAAAATAATTCCTTGTACAACGTTACGCTGTCTTAATAAAGCTACTAGTTATTGGACTATTTCATTCTACAAGACCTTCAAGTTATTACACTAATGTCAAAGTATTTTAACACAAATAACAAAACGTTTATCAATGAAGAGAAATACAATAATGATTCACAAATGACTCCAGAACTTCGAAGGGTTCAACTGGTTGAAAACAACTCAGACAAGTTCTGCTAGGAACGCCATTCTCCGCTCACCGTCGAGACGGCCCTGCCTCCGACTATAGATTAGGCCATAGACATAGCGCCAGTATTGCCATGAAACTATTTTAGAAAAACAATATTATTATTTATAGAAGAAAAGTATCGTTGCAAACTCACGATATCGACGAATTCGTAAAACCTTACCTAATGCAAATACAAATGCGACCCAATAGACTTGTTGAAAAAATTAGTAATTTCTATTTCTGTCTATTTCGCTAGGTTGAGAATAACGACAAAATACAACCTTAAACATTTTACCTAAAAAAAATTAGTGTGTCATCGGTAAAAACCTAGTCTTTTTTCCAAAAGTTCCGACGCCCTCAGGGGCTCAGACAAAGGGCGTCAGGAACAATGAAAGCGTTTCGGTGAAGCTTGAATAACTGCTTAACTTTCTGTTTTGGCCCGCCATTTGTAATTGTCTATGGTTTAATCGGATTCGCTTTTGGGCTTATTCCAATTCACGCAGTGCGGATTAATGTCGCGTGTTTCATTACATGTTCACTCGTGTTCATTGTGTTGGAGTGAAATAGAGGGATACGTGATACCTATTTTATTTATTTATCCTTTATGAACGTGGACAGTGATTGTCGATCTTAATTGGAATAGAAAACGCGAGGGTTTTAGCTTTTTAGTACTCAGTTACTTAAAACCTATCATGAGTCTTTCTTATTCGTATATCTACTCTGAAATAGTGATCGTTATATATAGAGTCAATATTTTAATTTCTCCTTAAGTTTTTTTGCTTTATTATTATTACGTTTATTATTCTAATTCTAAGTGAGACATACACAACACGTACACGTACTTAAAGGTTAAATTTCCTCTTAAATTTGTTTATTTATTCTTTATTTTTTTATCTAAGTGGAAATTTAACCTCTAATTAAAGTTTTCATTAAGTTTAAACTGTCTTAAAAACTCTTTCTTACTCTCTCCTCTTTCTACTATGATCTGTCCCGGACATCGTCTTGGAAAATTTTACATTCCCTCATCGTCTCCCGATACTATAATCTCTTACCTTGTCTTTCTTACTAAGTCATAAGAAAAAATAAACTAAAGACAATTTAGCGAGTCATATAAAATACTCCATATACTGTTCTATCTGGGAGGGCAGTTTTCTAATATACTAAGCTGTGACGTCATCTTGCCATTACATTACCCTCCGAACATAAAATCTCGAATATTAGCGTGAGTGATGCAGAGTAAATATAATAACATGGATGCGGCAAGCCACAGCGACGTAATAAAAATATGGAACGTCCATGTTTGTCATGGTAATTCTCTTTGGCTGTGCCACGAGCTTATAACATTATTAAAGCCGTCTCCTGCTAAATTAAATTACTCTGTACACGACAAAATAGATAAAATAACTCTGTTCCTGCACGAGGGATTATTGTAAGTGCTTAGAGAAAACACACGTTAATTTAAGATATATATATATATATACTCGTATATATACATTATCTAAATATAAGGAACACTTCGTATGTATCTACTAATGTCTTCGATATTTTTAGGCATTTGTATTAGCACCGTAGAATTAAAGCTTGGCATGACGATTCCCTGAGATTTGCTAATCTGTGAAATAGCAACCGACCGGGCCGTGGTTCAGCCTCTTCGGGCGCCCTCGGATCGGAATGCTTAATCGTAACATAGTAACCGTCCAAGCCGAAGTTACTCCTCACCGGGAGGTCCTTTGTGTCGAGTCACTAGTAATAGAGGTTTTTTTTTATTATTGTTAAATCGCAACCACAGACCCGTGTCGTTGCTCTTTTCCAATGCACTTTAATTGTTCACTCTGGATTTATTAATAGAGTGCCATCTCTTCAGTTACTATTTTCCTTTATTTTTGGAGGTGGTGTCGGAGAACGTTGCGGTTCACGCGTCGCAAACGCTGCGCTGCACTGCTATCAACCTCTCCGCGACCGCTGCGTCCCTGCTTCATAACATTCTTGTTAATCATTCCAACTAAGCTTAAGCTTCTGCTACGAAATAGTTCACGTCAGTCGTCAAATAGTCGAATGGGATGCTTCTAAGCAAGAAAATAGATCCTCACATGTGTTGGAAACTTTTCAAAGACATGTGAATTTCGCGTGATGGACTATGCTAGAAAGTCTATGCCTAACAGTAGGACAAATAAAAGCTGTAACTTTAGCTTAAATTTTAACAGCATTTAGTACTTACAGATGTTACTTTATAATAGGAAAACAAGTATGTCATTGTCTGTCCCTTAATGCTCGAACGATTATTCATCATGACTCATATGGGGTTATACGCATGACTCATCATCGCGTATTATCCCAACCCCCACCCTAGACTGTAACCCCTTAAGTGTGCTGTTGAGTTTACAAACTTAATCGCTCGTGTTTTGTTTCGTTGTTATCTAACATGTGACTAATGACAATCATGATTTGTAAGAATACATTTCGTTCAACTGTATTCAGACGGTTTATTATTATGACACCTATCTTTACAAAATCAAATAGATCATAGCGAATACAATGTAATAACGGAATATCGATTCGTAGTTAATGTAGAATACTTTTACGTTCGGGCTACGTTACGAAGGTCGTCATTCTTCCATGCATTTTTGTTTTTATTATATTTGATTCTCCTTTTGATTTTTTTATTGGTACCTAGCTTGAGCCGTGGTAGCTCAGTGTGCGGGCGGTTGGTTCAAGTTACAGAGTACGCTGCGTCGGCAGGAGCACAGACGGGCGATGGAGGTGTGGCGCGTGCGGCTCGCGGAGCGGCGATACACGCGCCAACGCATCGTCTGTGCCTTCCTGCCGAACTTCGAAGCCTGGCAACGGAAGAAGGAAATGTACGTCACGTACCGCCTGACACAGGTACTCACCGGGCACGGGTGCTTCGGCGAGTACCTGAACAGGATAGGGCGCGAACCGACCGCGCAATGCCACCATTGTGGCTGTGACCGGGATTCCGCGCAGCACACACTAGCCGTGTGCCCCGCGTGGGAGGCGGAGCGGCGGATCCTGGTCCAGCATATCGGGCAAGACCTCTCCCCGCCGGCGGCAGTAGCGGCTGCGCTGGTGGGGAGATCTAAATGGAAGGCGCTGGTCTCCTTCTGCGAGTCAGTAATGACCCAGAAGGAGACCGCAGAACGGGATCGGGAGAGGGCCGATCCCGTTCGGAGATGGCGCAGGCGGGCCGGTGGCAGACCGGCCCGCAGCCCTGTAGTTCTGGGCTCTCAAGAATAAGACTACGGCATCCCCTGCCTGTCGTATAAGGCGACTAAAGGGGCCTCGGGTTCACTGGGCGACAAGGGTGGGGCCTTTGTCGTCCGCTAAGGTGTACCTGGAAGAAGGCGACATCGGCTGGCCCGTGTAGCCTTGCACTATGAGGGCACAGGGGAGGGAGAATCCTCCCCGGGACGTGCTCTCCTTGAGCACAGTGCAGAGGGGCTCCGGTGCGTTCCACTGGAGATCCTGGAGCCCCTCGTCATGCACCGAGGAAAGGGCCACCGAGGAGGTTTTAGTGGGTAAAACCCCACATAACCGCCGCCTTCCCCCCAGAAGGCGGGGTATCTTTTTGAAGATTTCCTCCCCGTTAACAAAAAAAAAAAAAAGTTACAGAGTACGCTAGCAACCCGAGTTCGATCACCGGTGCCGGCACCAATAAAGTTGCTGATGCAATTTTAAGTGCTGATTTACCACGCGCTCGGCGGTGAATGAAAACATTGTGAGGAAACCTACATGTCTTAGAACATTTTTTCTAAGGAATGTGAAGTCTGCCAATCCGCACTAGGGCCGTGTGGCGGACTATGCTCTTATACTCTCTTTACAGAGAAGGCATGAGCCCAACGGTGGGACATATACATTATATTGGCTATATATTATTAAAGGCTATTTAACTTTAACTTGCCTAGCTTCATCCTTTAATTTGAAAAGATGTCTGTATGTAAAATGTAAAACTGTAATGGCTTACGTCTGTTTCCATATCGTGTATAAATGAGATTTTGTTTGAATAATAAAATTAAATTTAACGCTTTGTCCGAGTATCGGGACTCACGGACGGGACGGGGGATGCCCACATTCTTCTGTCACATGCACCTGTCATATCTCTAATTACCATTTATCATAGTGGACATTAGCATTTAAGCTGATACATAGTAGTGGGCTGTATTTATATTTCTCGAAGTCTATCCTAATATATGCGTATTAATCTTCAATTCTTTTTTATTATTTATATGAAAGGTGGCAAACGAGCATATGGCTCACCTGATCTTAAGTGATCACCGTCGCCCATGAACATCCACAGCACCAGAGGAGCTGTAGGTGCGTTGCCGACCTTTGAGATACGAATAGGCTCGTTTCTTGAAGGTCCCTAAATCGTAAACGTTCGGAAACACGGCTGGCGACAGTTGATTCCACAAGTTGACAATTCCTGCTAAAAGATTTAACTCGAGTGCAGAAACGTATTCTCCTGCAATACCTGTTCAACTTTTATGTTTATGACAATAGACTGTTATTGATGGTCTATAATAAAATAGACTTATCAAATTACACGATCCAATTCAACACAAAGAGCTCTTGATATGGAAATATCGAAGAGACACTTGGATGTACAGTCGCTTCTTGTTTAGTTAACGGTTCAATAAATACGTTATATCTTTGTAGCGTTGCTAGAATGGGTTTCATGTATTACAAGTGTTTCTATAAGCCGTCTATTCTCCAGTCGAGTATATCACGAACAAAGGTAGGTAAGGAATAATCTCATAAAGGATTTCATTTCATTGGGAGTTCTATTCAAACCGAATGCTTATATGCATAAAGGGTGAAATAAAACATTAATACTGAAAAAAGAAGATGACAACTAATCCATTGGCTACATTATGAAATATATGTCGTATACATTTTAGTAGAGTTAAATCTCGAAAGAATATTGAAATAGTATCGTTTTTTATCTTGCAATTTTTATTTAAATATTTATAGATAACTAGTGTTTAATCGTTTTTAATAAATAAGAAGAAAAAAAATGATTTAAAATGATTTTTTTAAATCAATTTTTGCAGTTGCATTTCTAACTTATTTCGAAAAATGGTTCACTTTTGCATAATGCATATAGGGGTTAAAACTGTCGCAATTGGTCCTATCACCTCTTAACGGATATACGTTGAATTACCAATGACCCTGTATAGCTGTTTGCAAGCAAGCTCATGCATCCTATGAACCGTACATGGGTAGACACAAACAGCAAACTCCCGTTAGCATGTATGACAAAGAAAAAGTCAATCGCTTATTAAGTTAACTTAATTAGCCGTCTTTGATTCGAGCTTCCTAACGTAGTCGGTAACGTCGCGTAGGGTGTCAAAACTTTAATCAAGGTTACGTTTGCCTCAGTTACGACTTTGTTTCGTAGACCCCACTCTAAACAAAAGATAATTAAACTCAACAAAACTGTACAATGTGTCTTTCTTGTAATTTCTTAAAAAAAATTGTTGACTAATTTGAAACCTATTAACTATTCCATCTAAGCTTAAGTTTGTTTACGTTAATAGTAGAATGGTGAATTCGAAGCTACATCCTTACGATTCGCTACCTTAAACCTTTAGGCTATTGAGATTCTAAAAGTTATATTACTTAACCCATAGAGGCATTATCAATTGTTGAATTTGATATAGAAGACAAACACTACTTAATAAAACCTAATTAAATTATTACGGCAATTAAACAAATTAGAACTATCACTTTTTTGAAAAGAGTTTTTCTTTTCAATAAATTTCTATCAAAATAACGCAAAAATCTTCAACATCAAATTGTTGTTCATTGTTAATTATATCTCCCGATACTTTTACCTGAATATAGAATAAAGACAGCTTCAAACAAAACTTAAATCAAAAGAAAGAATACGAAATATAATTATGAAAGTACAATCTTTATGGCAGCATGTTTGTATTGATCCGGTCAAAGCTCGCATTGTGCCCGGAGGTAACGGGAGGTTCTATACAGGAGAGTAATAGCTCCTAAGGGACCGGCCGTCGAGCACAGCCCTGTACACTCGACAGGGATGTGAGGGAGCCACGCTACGTCTGTGTGTTTAGGTTTTCCCAATTGGTGTCCACTTGACAATATACGCTTCTCACTTTCGAGGCTTGAGCAACAAAAAAAATCAGATCGCAAGTCGAACCTGTTCGAATCATCGGCTTTTATCAATTGAATTGAATTGATAAAAAAAAACGTTTTTTTGTTTTTTTAGTACAAAAAATCACTTTAAAAAAATTGTGTCCGGTGTATACCAGTGGGCGACATGTCACATATTCTTCTTCTTCTCTTGGTGCTATCTTCCTTCGATCGGTTATAGCGACAGTCACGGCGATTTGGACCCTCGACACAGCAGCTCGAAATAAAGAACGTGTGCTCTTATCACCATTGGCGTAGATTTTTAAGCCAAGATGTTCTTCTCCTTCCCGGATTTCTTTTCCCTTGTATCTTTCCCTGGATTATGAGCTGTAACAAATCGTATTTGGGATTGCGCATTATATGCCCTAGGTATTCCAGCTTTCGTCTCTTAATTGCGTTAAGAACTTCAACCTTCTTTCCAATTCTTTGCAGCACTACTTCGTTGCGTACTTTGTCTCTCCAGGATATCCTTAATATTCTTCTGTAAACCCACATTTCGAAAGCTGCAATGGAGAATACAAAGCAGCGTGCAAGACGAGTCCGAAGTTTGATACTTAAGTTTCTGTCACACAGGAGTTTCTTCTGCTCGGTGAAAGCATTGCGGGCCTGTTCAATCCTGGATCGTATCACAATGCTGTGATCAGCCTGTTCATCAACAAAACAACCCAAGTATATATTATGTGACCTAATTAATTTTGGTTTTTCTTACAACCAAACAATGCCTTACTAACTGAAACTTCTATTGAAAAATATCATAATGGTTTTTATATAAAAAATATTTACTATTTTAACCAAGATACATCAACATCAAGTTAAGAACTCAATAGGTTTGTCACACTGTCACATTTAACTAATAAATTGTATGTAACTAAGCAGGACTTTTTTTTGTCAAAAATTAAATAGAATATTTCCTCTCCAGTCTCGTTTCGCTTTCGCTATTACTCCAACGACTTTCTTAGCGTGTAAGCCGCTTACAATTTTTGATTTTTATCAAAGTTCCCTGATTGGAAGTCTTAACCGGTAAGTATACGGAATCAATCAAATTAAATTTGCGATAAGCCAGTGTCAATGCTTGCGAGTTCTACTTCTTAAGTTTTCTTTCCCAAAAATTTTCTGTCTTAACGTCACCTCTCACAAGAGTTATTATGGTAAAATATGATACTCTCAAGGATTATATAGGGTGTCAGTGTTTTTAACGAAAATAGACAGAGATAGATAGACGCTTTTCAACGAGCGTATTTACTCCTTTAGATGGTGAATCCACCGTCACAGGAGAGATTTATAGAAAGTAATTTTTAGTACATCGCACCGTTAAAGTATTTTATGGGAAAACCCCTCCCCTTTGATAAAATTAGGAGCGTTGCTGGAGTTTCTTCGGCTAATTCTTCTCCCAGCGCTAACGCTTCCCGAAGTGGCATATAAGTTAGTTTAGCTTAGATTGTCCCAATAGATTTTGTTAATAAAATACGAGTAGCTACCAATAGTCGTGGTTCGGCCCTCTCGGGCGCCCTCAAATCGGGCTGCTAACGCTTTACTACCTAATAGAGGTTCAGGCTAAGCGACCAAAGAGATATGCCATCTCTCAATCCGGTGAAGCAGTAAAGGCCAGCTTCTCTATTCTAAGACGGAATTGTAATAAATTTTACGTCTCTCGTAAAAGAGGGAACGAATTGATTTGAAAACCAATAATGTTAGCACAATTCTGGTAACACGAAAGTTCCTATCAACTTAATTCGTATATATTGTTATATACCGTGCATGAATTTATATTTATATTGTCTATTCAGTACGGGCAGTGGGAGAGTATAGTTTTGGAATTAAGGTCGGCCCTTCCGATTCCTTCGAGAAACTTCAGATGGACTGACGATAAAGAACTTATAGGCATGGCCTAAAGTGGCTGGAACCCATAATGGAGAATTGTATATGGTGGACGAAAGTGGGGAAGGCCTATTTCCAGTAGTGGATTGACACAAGCTAATGTTGGTGATGTCTATTTTAATTATTTAAATGAAGTTTTTTGTCTTTTTTACTGTAAAAAATACAAACAGGATAGACATGATGCATTTACTCTAAAATGTAGCGTGTTTCGAAAAAGTTTTAGGTTAGGCTTTAGTATATAATATATTCATATAAATATAATATGTTAGTACACTTTACCCCGTAGAAATGTAGTGTTTGAAACATCGCAGAATCATTAATTATGATTAAAACTAATGATATTATAATATTCGCATTAATATAAGAAGTCACGTATATATTTTGTTTATTAACCAATTTTCTAAAAACATAGGAAATGTTCCAGAGGTCTTTTTATATACCACGTGAGTTTTATACCTTTGAGTATATTGCGTTCATTAGATGATGAGACGATATTTTATCTCCAATGTACAGAACAATATCGAAAATCCGCCAATTATCAGTATTAATACCTCCATAATTACACTTAAGCCGTCGTCGGTCTGAAGGGGACTTCGAAACTCGCTGAACGTTCTGCCTAATTGGGAAATAATGTTTTAACGTCATATAATTAACACAAATAAATTACGCCAGTTTATACGTAGTCGGATTAAACGGATATAATAATTTATTAAATAAATGTGAATTATTATTATTATTTATTTATTCTATTATATAATTCATTTATTCAAATAACTAAGACTCATTATTTTAAATAACTATTAAATAACAACCTTAAACTAAATTATAAGATTATAATATAAAATTATAATTATAATTATTTGATTATAAAAATAATATAAAAAATATAATATTATATTATACTAACGGCTTGACTATTGATGTATGTAGAAAAAATAGGACCGCATTTGTGATTGTTATTTTGAGATCACTTAAGATTATGCATAAAAATATGCACACAAATATATGCACACAATTTTTTTTTATGACGAACTACACAGATTGGCCGGAGAGGCTGGCCTTGACTGCTTCACCGAATTGAGAGGTGGCACAGCTCTTAGGTCGCTTAGCCTGAACCTCTAGGTAGTAACTCGACACAAGGGTCCCCCCGGTGAGGGATAAATGCACACAAATATATGCACAAAATTATTTAACAACTGAAAAATGCGGTTGAAAGTGTCCTACCAGTGAATATAAAAATAATTGTCACCGTCAATTGTGTATTTAATAGTCATATTATTACTACAAGGCAAGCTTCATTATGCCATATTGTAAGCAAGGAGAGTACCGTTTCGCTCGACACGAAATATACTTAAATCATAGAATTAGAACGTTGATAACAGTTATTCCAGGGCCGGTTTGTCACGCAAACGATTTGTTTTGCTCGTTCCGTCTCTGTACTGGCGCGATAAGGGGGATGGGCTCCTATTTCATTGCTGATGGCTTAATAATCCCAGCGGGACGTCGCCCCAATCTCATCCCGAAATGCATCACGTCGCTTTATGTGCCGAGTCAACGTGCCCTCTCTTGTAATGAACGATAAATGCTGATAACAGAATGTCTAGACAGGGATGCACTCTTAAACACGATTTATATGGTCTTAAATAACTTTTGTATAAAACACGTTTAAGATTGTTTCATTAAATTGATCGATTGAATATACTTAATTGGTCAATAAATGATTGCTTAGAGCTCTGTCCTTATTACAAATAATATTTGCTGTTTAATATTTATTTCTTGATTTTTCGTATTACTCTACTATTTATTTATTTTACCAATCCTGTCTGCGTGTTTGTGGATAAGGCCACTCTTGCCCACTTTTTATTTAAACTTAGTTATAACTTTAGGTGATTGTACTTGTAAAATTGGACCAATAAAGAATCCATTTTTCTACATATCAAAATAATTAGATAATTTTAGATGCACTATGGGCGATCATCTTATTGCTTCGAGCTTTAATAAACAAAAGTGTCTAATACTTAAAAACTTTTTTATGGACTTATAAAGGTGTTGACATTTCTCAGTCTGATCAAAGCCGAATAATGTTGTATTCATAAGGGTGTAATACACAAACGTCTTAATTATCATGTTAGGATTTTTTCAATTTTATCTTCAGCTTCGGTGATCTTATCTAAAGATTTGTCAATGTTTTGGATTGTTGAAAGTGAGGCCATCGCGATACAAATTTTAGCAAGTGAGATTTTGTACGTTGAAAAAGTTAAATTTACAGTCTATATATATGTGGGCACAGCCCTTCTCTGTAAAGAGAGTAGTATAAGGGCATAGTCCCACGCAGTCCTAGGGCTGGTTGGCTAAATTCACAAGTCTTACAAAATTTTCTAACAGATGTAGTTTTCCTAGCGGCATTTTCCTTCACCGCCGAGCGTATGGTAAATTAGCTCTTACAATTGCAATAAATAATTTCATTGATGCTGGCACCGGGGACCCGACTCGGTTTGCTAGCGTACTACGCAACTTGAGGCGATCGCCGGCACACTGGGCTACGATACCTCTTTATTTATATAAAATTTTGAACGTAATAAATCGCTAGGATTTGAATTCAAGGACGACCTGGACTCGCAGATCAGTCGAAGTTTTAAAATAAACTAACCTACGATAGTACAACTTAAAAAGATAAATAAACCTATGTATCGTAAAGCACAAATGTCTGCAGTAAATAATTTCGAAACCAATATAACTTCTAAGTGAACTGGACAGTTATTTCGAGCTGCATTAAATATTTCGCAATCTATTTGCCGGCAGCCGTCTCGCCATGATATCGAGAGCACATAATCTCCGAGGGACCAATTCGGACGCCCCAAAGCCCATAACATGCCCATAAAAAACTGAATGCGTACATTCTTAACGCCACACTCGAGACGCCGAGTATTGCTCGATGGCAGCATTTTATCGACCCTCCTCTCACTGTTGGAGAAAAGTATATTAATCTTTTAATAACCCTCTATGGGAAAGCCACAGAATTAATATATAATATTGCTCTATGTGTGTGTTACCAGTGATGACATACGGAACTGAAACGTGGTCTCTCACTATGGGCCTCATAAGCAAGCTCAAAGTCGCACAACGAGCTATGGAGAGGGCTATGCTCGGAGTATCTCTACGAGATCAAATCAGGAATGAGGAGATCCGTAGACGAACGAAGGTAACCGACATAGCTCGCCGGATAAGCAAGTTGAAGTGGCAATGGGCAGGGTACATAGCGCGTAGAACAGATGGTCGATGGGGCCGAAAAGTTCTCGATTGGAGACCACGGACCAGCAAGCGCAGTGTGGGACGTCCACCCGCAAGGTGGTCTGACGACCTCATAAAGGTCACAGGGCGCAGCTGGATGCGGGCCGCTTACAACCGGTCCTTTTGGAAATCGTTGGGGGAGGCCTATGTCCAGCAGTGGATGTCTTACGGCTGACATGATGATGATGATGATGATTGCTCTATCTGTTTACTGAAGAAATATTTATACTTAAGTTGTTAAATACGTTAACGAAAATTATTTATTATTAATTATTTTAGATTTCTTAATACTTCTTTCCGATTTAATAAGAAGTTTTGGTACCCTAGATCGAAAGAGGCTATAACGTAGTCACTCACGCGATCCTTGTGCGAATTGGCCGACTGGGCATTAAAATTTTTCTCTTTTTTTATACTTCCAAACTATAGTTTTCATTATTATTATTTAATATTTATTTAAATAAGTTCGTACCTTAATATTGAATCATTATATTTTCACTTCCCTATGAATTATATTTTATGGATTACTTTTAAGCGTCTCAGATTAGACAGATAAACGACAGCCTATCAGTAAACAATAATTCCAAAGATTGTCCTCCCATCGTTAACAGATTAAAAGCCGAGATACGAGATAAAAACTTTAACAACAAAAGACAATACCATCCTTCAAATAAAATATCTTTATACTTTCCCCGTTATAATTAAAAAGCCGCCATCTCGAAAACTTCGTCAATATGACTTACCTGTAAAGACAAAAAGAAAATTAATAATGACCTTTTTTCTAACATTCTTACATTTTTTGATCATTTTTCTATAACCTTATCGTTAATTAAATCTGTTTAATACGGAAGTGCTTATAGAAAAGTTATGTTTAGAGAAAAAATGTATGACTCTTCAGAACGCGGTTGTAATCGTTATCCCTTAATTAATAGGTGCCCTTAAGGTCACTTAATCGCCATGAAATATTTAGTATATAGATTACTCCTACATTGTACAAAAAAGATTGACACAGGCAATTTATTCCAACCTTTAACTGTATGCATAATGAAAGGCGTTCTGTCGGGTCCGAAGAATATTTACAAAACAAGAACCCCCCACGCATCCTGATGTCCAAAGGTGAAAGGGGATGAAATTCGATCATGTACCTCCCGTAAACTTTCAAAATGTATTCTTTAAAACATCCAAACGTTACACAGGTGGTGATCAAATCTCACCACCTGGACAAATCAATAATTTTGAACTTTTTCTATACTCTTTCTTTGCAAGTTGTCCTTACTTTAACCGGATTACTTTTAAAGAATTCTGAAATTCAGAATTAATAATACAATATAACACTAAGCGAGTTTCATTATGCTTATTCTATTTGATTTTCACGAAGCTAACAATATCAAAACATAGAATGTGAATCATCAATAAAGCTGTCATAAAACGTACATTTTGAGAAGGAAACCAAACAGCTACTTAGTCAGGATCGATTGTAAAGGCCTCACCATCAATAATAGAGCCTCTGAATTGTTGATTTATATGAATACAAACCGGCGCACAATTGTGCAGGCAATTCCGTCAAATATAATCCGTCTTATTTATATTCAAAGGGAGGTGCGTGGCAAAATATTCACTTTGTCAAAATTCAAACCGTTGCAAAATGAGTTTATAACACGGCTAAATTGAAGAGGTCGAAGTGGAAATGTTTTATAAGTGTTTTTATATAAAGTTCCAACGATAAAATAAATATCAAATACATATCATTCATGCGTCAAGTATATACATATTATGTATGACTACTAAGTATAACAAAGTAGTCTTCACTTGAAATATATTTCATATCACATTAACGGGCAGTTTCATAGTATATATGTATGTATATACTCGTATATATATATATAGAACATATTGGGTGCAAGTCTTCTCTCTAATGGCCGTATTAGAGCACGATATCGCATGACGTGCCTAAGATTATGATCGATCAAATCGAACTTATGATATGACTATGATATTATAATGAAAGATTCCAGAACTGGGAATACTGAAATCACTATTTATATGTTAACTGTTTGTCAGTAATTATTTATTATAGTTTCTTAACCGTTGACATGCAACCATGTAACAACTGTACGTATAAGTATCTAACGGATGGTAACGTGTGTTATGTGTACACACATGCCTACTAGTGAATTATTATAATATTATATATATATATATAATTAATAGTCAGATTACAAACCAATAAAGTTAAGTTATTGATAACAATGTCATTATTATTGTGATGATTAACTAAATAATTAATTATGAATTTTGAATATAATATTGTTTAGATGAATCGGTTAAATATAAATAAGCGTCAATAGCCTAATGGTTTTGGGTACGGTCTGCGAATCGTAAGGTCGTGGGTTTGAATCCACCATTTGACTATTGACGTGAACCGTCTCCTAGCACAAGCTTAAGCTTAATTGTTATAGTTAATAAGAATATTACCAATATTTATGAAAAAATATTGCTTGTTTTTTTTTTAATATATATATATATATATATTTTAAAAGAAAGCTAGCAATATTTTTTCATATTTTATATATTCATTTCACAATAAAATACATTCAATATTCATTCACATTTTATATTTCATATATATATATATATAATTAGGAGTATTTGTAGTACGTCACAACCGCTAGACGCCTATATGTTGCTAGCTAACAAATGTTTTTTAAATCTATAAATAGACTATAAGTGTGGTTAATTTCAAAATCCTTCATACGCCCAATTTTCGTAGGAAGGGGTACAAAGACTTTGCTTCACGTATTAATATAATGTTAAGAACTAGGAGTTTTTATATTTCAAGGCACAGTACATCCGTCTATCAACTTAAACTTTCCAACTGTCACAAAGTTCTCTAAATTGGACAGTTAAAGCGTCGCGGTCGGTACACTATATACCTACAAGTTAACAAGTTTTAAGACAAGCTTAAGCCCACTATTAAGCAGAGACCCGCCATGTCAAGCTTAACAAATAGACTTACAAATGCGTTTCGAAATGAAACACATAACTTTGGTCAGACTGGCGTGGCGTCTTACCTCAAATTGAGACCAGTACTAAAGTACATTTGTTAGACGTAAAGTGGCTACGATTACCGTGATGGATCGATTTGTTTTATATTTACTACAAGAATCGACTTCATTGTAAAAAGGAGTGGAATTTTTTAAATAGTACAAAGGGTCCCTATCTATTATACATAAACTCGTGAACAAAAATAAAGGGTCTGAATAAAGAGTCGGTTAAGAAAGTTTGAAGATCTCGGAAGATATAGACGCTAGATAACTGAAATAAATTGCGCATGATAGACAATTAAATATCCTTAAAATAAAACATTTTTATTAATTTATTTATATTTCATTAGAAAACATAAATAAATTTTAGTACTTAGTGTCGCCACATGCAACACTACGTACTAAAATTTAAATAAAAATAAAATTTAATGAAAAATACTGTCGTGTCCAAGTTTACGTAAGATATCCTTTTTCGTTTAAGTATATGTATATAAATAATGTAATATTTTATTTTAAGAATATTTAATTGTCTGTCATGCACAATTTATTTCAGTTAGCTAGCGTTTTTATCTTCGAAAGTATTCAAATTTTCTTAACCAACCCTTTATTCAGACCCTTTATTTTTGCTCAGGACTATATTAAATAATATACAGGACACTTTGGAAGACCATTGTTGAATTGATTCATAGAAATCCTTGCTTGATAATAATTTTGACTTAATCCTCGTAATCTAAAGGCGTCCACAGATCGTCCAAACTATTTCAATCTAACAGAACTTTATTTTAAAAATTTACTGTTTATACCATACTACTGAATCGTTATTTATAAAGTGAAGCAGTTGGTTTATTACAGTTATTTGAAGATGTTGCAATTTGGAATTTGGAATTTGCTGATTAAAGCATTTGAGCGCGCGATTTCTGCGACATGTAGATTTCATTTTAGAGCCTACTCCTATTTCAAAGGCCGGCAACGCACCTGCAGCTCCTCTGGTGCTGAAGATGTTCATGGGCGACGATGATCACTCAAGATTAGGTGAGCCGTATGCTCGTTTGCCACTTTTCAAATAAAAAAAACAGTCTGTCGTTGGTGATCCGTCGATTTCCTATCTGCAGCAGTGTGCAAAGCATTACTTCAAGGTGCCAAGTGTAGTGCGGATCTGGCCAGTCCAATATATTGGCATCAACTATTTTTTCTCGACGAAATTAAAAGAAGCTTTTACAAGTTGCCAGTAAAAAAAATATTTTACCGTATGAAATTCATTTCGAAGAAGCAGAAAAAAAAATATAAAGCAGTGAAAATACATTTATTAATGTTATTCTCGTTGAGGCCATAAATTCGAACATCATGAAAAGTTTGCGAGATTTGGTAATTTTCTTTTTCAAACTTATTTCCCGAACTTTCGCCAACATCGGCTTTCATAATTGCAAGTAGATTGCCAAGATTTTTGCGAAATCGTGTAAATTTTCGGCGTTAAAAATTGCGTAATGTTTGCAGATGTTTTTCAATTCGTTCACGCGAATAAAATGCGATTTCATTTATCATGAAGAACCTTTCTTTGTTAGGGGAAAATTTATGGCAGGAATCCCAAGGGATGTAGCTTTTTCTTCATGACGCATTAATGTTTTTATTGCTTAGTTTCGTTATGCGAAAAGATTCCCTTTTTCACGTTGTTGGCCATTAAAGAACGGAATTGTCTTTTTGAAAGGAAATGTATGTTTATTACTCATGTACAATAAGAAAGTGACTTTTTTAATATTAATACATACTTAAAAATTCTATTCTAAAGAAAAAAAACGTCCTCTTAACTGTAGCGAGGTAGACAGATAACTTTCGCTGTCCACTTTTCACCAACTTTCTTTTATGTTTTATCACTTTTATTTGCGTCCTAAATGTGACAGTTGAGCCAATCGCCCAGGGCAATTTTTTATCAATGATTTTTTGTACTTAAAAAACCTTAGACAAGGCAATTCATTAGTACAAGCCGACTGGGATTCGAACCAGCGACCATAAGATCGTAATTTTGAAACTTATATTAGTTGTTAATATTCGGATTAACAACTTTTATATCTTTCTGTAAGAAGTGATAACGTTTTATAACGTAAATAAAAAACATTTGCTAAAATATGTGCACGATATATGGCGATAGGTTAACCACCTGACATATATGAGGATATAAAAAGTTGACAGCGATTGTTATCTCTGGCTAGCGCCCTCAGAGTTGAAAGGAGATGAGAGCTTATTTATACACAACTATTACTTTCACTCACTTCTTTTGTTTTTTTCAATTTTTCTTGTATTATTCTACATACTAGATTTTTGTATTTGTATACGTTGTCTTTTATCAAATTTGACGAACATCTGTCAAGAGGTACATAAAAAAGGGTTCAAAATTAGTCGATAAAGTCAACTACATTAATATTTACGTACATTTTTACCTAAGTATTAAGATAACTATATATCATATATTTATTTACTTAAGTTTCCTATGCATAACTATATGTTAATATATATATATTAATATGTGCAAATATATGTAGTTTATACTAGTAATATAGTTGACTTTATCGACTAATTTTGTAAGTTTGTATAGGTTTATTTATCTTAATATTTTCTTTTGACCAGTACCAGTAGTAGGGAAACTGGGACCCTAAATGAACTCATGGACACTTTATTTGAGGTTGAGGAAGAATCTGGAGACCTGCTGATACCAGAGTCAATTTACGTAGCCCCTCCTGATCCCGCTGTTTTGATAGACGAATATTCAGGTGACGACCTTGCTTTGACGATGTTTGCGGTTAAAAACCTAGGACATGGATTGATGGAGATTTAGAACCTTTCTTGTGGCCGTTTCCTGAGGTTGCTTCTACTAATAATGGAAAATCTGCTGTTGATTTCTTTGAGCTTTTTATTAATGACGGTATTATTGACATGTTTATTCCACGCTATCGCTATGCTTTATGGAAAACATGTCCTGATCCTAAAATGCTGCTGAAATGCGATGCTTTTTTGCTATTCGTATTTTGAACAGACGTCTTGTGTGGCGTCGGCCTTTGCGTACCATGTTTTGCTGACTATCATAAAAAAAAATGTTTTCATTCGATAAATCTTATTTTTTTTATCTAATAACTCCTACAAGATAAATTATATCTTCTCAACTTTTTAGCCACTGTCAGCGCTCAGTGTGTCCATTTGGAAACATGGCTTTTTCTAACTTCCCATTTATTAAAAAAAACATGACTAAAATTATGTCATTAAGAACCCTTAATTGAACAATATTCCGAGTCCAAACTAAAGAAAAACAAGAAAAAATTAATTCGGGCATTCCTGGGTTAAGTCTAAGTTTAAGGTGTTACAGTAAGTGCAAATAAATAAATATCTATTTCAAAGAGCTACGTAAATCGATTCAATACAATAAAGTACGTTCTGTTGTTGGCTGTATAAAATAAATCTGTTTATTGCTTGCACCGTACCAATATCGCGACATAAATCCAAATACTCAACCTTAAAGATACGCGACAACTTATTGTTCCCCGAACGTAACGGCGTCATATAAATCCGATCAGGCGGACTATTCCGAGAGCATACGATAAAATAAAATCTTTAACATATTCAGACGACATTGAGTCGAGCAATATTTACGAGCCTTCGTCACACGAAACAACCTCCAGGCGCATACTAAAATTTACATTCTAGAACAACGCACTGGCGACATTACATGGTCGATGAAAACAAGTGTTTGATTCGAAATAGAACTTTCTTACCATTACACTGGGTGCATTTTACATTTACGCCGGTTATTATCGAGTTGATCGATTACAAATTGTTTTGTTATGTACTTAATTATAGGGAACAGAAGGTATGTTTTACACTGCGCCTCCGGTAGTCACCGGCTGTTGAAGCAAAATGCTCTTTATCATGTTAAGTTAGAACTCAAATTGTTTCACAGACCTTTTGTTCCCCTGCAAAGAAAAATCCCTGACTCCCTGCGGCGTTTGTAAGGTCAGACACGAACCCTGTCCTTTTTCCGAGAGGGAAATAATTACGTCAGTTTTATTTGACAAGCACTCCACTATAGTAAAGTATCAGAATATGTATTGAAAATATGAGTGATGTATTACACGCATACGAAATTAGTAATAGTGCTAAAATAACGTACCCATATGTAACGAAATTTTCAACAAATTGCAATTGGCTATCAACGATACTGTAATATAGCATGTGATAATTACGGTTATGCCTCGTTCAGAATTTGACATTTTTTTATACGGTTTTATTATTCAAAGCGGTGGTACTTCGTATTACAAATACCAGGCTAACATAAATAACATGTGTCATGCACATGCTAAATGAGTGCCCAATATACGGCGGGGACAGGATTAATATAGAAATACAAATGGTGGAAAAAAATACCAACAAAAATTACTGGCAATAAAAAAAACGGAAAAATAAATTAAACATTTTTAGAGTTTTGTCAAACAATAAAAAGTAATAAACGAGGAATCTTAGCATATATGAAATAATACATTAAGACCCCAAAATAGTTTTAATAAATGAATAAATGTAAAAAAGTAAAATATAACATACAATTGAAAAATGTATAATAGTAATAATACGAAAACACATGTAAGAATCTTTACATATTAATAATAAGTGTCTTTTAGTACTACACCCACCCCCTTGATAGGATTAGGAACGTTGCTGGAGTTTCTTCGGCCACTTCTTCTCCCAGCGCTAACGCTTCCCGAAGTGGCATATAAGTTAGTTTAGCTTAGATTGTCCCAATAGATTTTTGTTAATAAAATAGGTACCGACCGAGTCGTGGTTCGGCCCTCTCGGGCATCCGCGGATCGGACTGCTAACGCGTAATAAGGTGATCCCTCACCGTGGGGACCCTTGTGTCGAGTTACCAACTTATAGAGGTTCAGGCTAAGCGATCTAAGAGCTGTGCCCTACTGTGTATTTTTTTACCTCTTGTTTACTTCCTATTACCTCCTGTCCTAAAGGGTTACCCCCTGGTTAAGCCCGAACATTCCCACTTTTAGATGAAGCTTAGTTGTTATTTTAATAGATTATAATTATTGTAAAATTGGAGAATCTATCTATCTAACTCTAGATATAATTGAACAAAATTAAATTACAATTTATTCACAAACGCTAAAGATCTAAGTTTCGGATAGCTCCTTTTAATCTAAGCTGTAAAAAGCGAACGATTTACAACAGTGATAACGAAACTCGTTATCGCATCCTCGACTCCCTGATACAATTGGAAACGGGGACGTTTTCTTAATATTAATAGCTTTAGCTGTACGCTTGAGCCCTCCCTTTTTGCCTTGACCTGGAAACGCGATTTTTCTTCTCAAACTGCCGACCGGGACTGTGTCTGAATTATGAAACTAGTTTCTTTGTCTTTCTAGGTTAACGAAGGCTTTTCAACACGCGGGGCAAGGTCTGGAATTTGTTACCAAGTTAGCTCGGGTCGATGAGGCAATTAAGTTCTAGGTAACTAAGAAAGTCAAGTGGCTAAAGCTAAAATAGAAAGCAGGAGGGTACTTAAAATGGATTTAATGGAACATAATTCTACCGTAAAACTGCCGGCTTTTTACCAAAGAAGCAATCGTTACCCTTTTAAGACTTATTTTTAGTTTTTTTTCTATGATTGCAAGGCAAGTTACCGCGATCCTACCTGATATTACGTGGAGATACAGTTTTAGATGATAAAGTGCAAAATGCCTATTCACAACGCCACGTAAACACATTGTTATTGAAGAGAAATACTGATGCCGTCTGTTCCAATCATTTTCTGTATACATATTAAAAGATGAAGTAAATCGGTTTGATCAGCTTTTAGGGATGTCTTCATCAGATGGATCATGTAACTCTTTTTTTATATATTTTCTAAGCAAGTGCTTGACTACGATCCCACCTGATGTCTTTGTGTGAAGTGTGAACTCCTATGCACACTCTTCATAATTCTATAAATTACCGAAAGACTTAGTATTCACGATGAATATTTACCTCACGTCTGTCCTCAAGATGTCTGAGTAGATCTTTCTTACCAGTTTATTTACAGATCAAATTTTAGTTGCAAGTTAAACCTAATTAAATGTGATTCACAAGGCAATTGAAAAAAGCATTTTATTAAAACAACAATTGCTTTAAGCTTTACTTGAATGTTTAAAGGACATTGTAACTCAAGGTCACGTGGTCTATATTTAGAAACAACCCTTTGATCATAATTTAATGTTACTAGATCGATATAACAACCGTCCTTGGCGGCCTTCAACGCACGAATGAGCACGCGATCGACCGTGAGTTTCTAAATACCGTGGCCTTTGCTAACTACCCACGGCCGTGTAATGAGAAATGAAAAAAACAAAATTGCTAATAGACTTATAACTGAATATTCAGATATTTTGATAGCAATTTTTGAATGAAACTAAGGATTTCAATGTGGAAAGTTTCGACGTTTCTTTAACGAAAATAATGAATAAAAACCAATGTTGCTCGATACAGCGCGTGTTGTACGTTGATTTCTCCCTGACCCTCAACCGTTGGTCTCCCCTGACGAAGGAACCGCGTCTGGTTTCTTTTCTGGTTTCTGGCTTTATGTATCCTATCTTATTTGTGTATTGTGTATGTAGTTGCATTATTAGTTATGAAGCACAGACAATATAAATTTAATATAAATTATTTATCCATGTAAAAGCAACCGACCTAGCCGTGGTTCGGACGCCCTAGGAACGTAACGCTCTCTTAATTTAGTAACCTTTCAAGCTGAGGTTACTCCTTACTGGAAGGACCCTTTTGTCGAGTTACTAGCAATAGAAGTTTAAGCTAAGCGACCTAAGAGCTATGCCACCTCTCAAAACATTCAATGCCAGCTTCTCTTTTGCTCTCTAATCTATGTATATTAGTCACAAAAAAATATAATATATAATTTATATAATAGTATATAGGTATATGTATAAATTAAATAAAACGTCTAACAGAGTGGGTACCATCAGAAAGAAAAAGGAAACAAGGGAGACCATGTAATAGGTGGAGAGATGTCTTCAAAGACATATACGGATCCCAATGGATGCAGATAGCACACGACAGACAGAGACGGAGAGGTTTAGGAGAGGCCTACACCGCAGTGGTGACTACTACTAAAAATTATTTGTGACATAAATTATTTTAAAGTGGCATGTTATTTTATAGTAGCTAAGAAAGACTATTTATGTATCTAACTATTATATAAATAATAATAACGATGTGATTAGTTACAACATTGATTTATCTATTAATAAAGTCACAGATATTCAAAAGTAAAGAAACACTTGCAAAAATCAATCAATGTTACTGAGAAGAGAGACTAATTAAAATTATGCTTGACGCTTCAGGGCCGCAACTCCTATTACCAATATAAGATTTCATTAATATACCCGATACTCTGACAAGTAATTCCATGAATGATTTCGAGTACACATTTACTGCCTGTATATTGATGTAACTTGAGCTAAATTAATTTCAGTGACAAAGAGTCTTATTAGGATGTTAAGCATACTTGAATTGAAACACACTTCATACGTTTATTTGTTTTTTAAAGTTACATAAAGTTAAAGTCCGACGGCCTTAGTCCCGATTGGCATATAAAAAAATTCTGTAGATTTCCTCAAAATGTTTTCCTTCCCCGCCGAGCGCGGGGTAAATCAGCACATAAAATTGTAACAACAAATTTATTGGTTCCGGCACCGGGGATCGAACTCGGGTTGCTTGCGTACTATGCACCTAAAGGCAACCGCCCAGACACTGAGCTACCACGGCTCATCCTCGTCATTTTTTAAATAAATTTAATTATCTGGTATAACAGTAAAAGCTATCGCTGTATTTAAATTACAAAATAAACCTTATCTTTTCATTACGCGGATACTATATAATTAGGATCTCAATACAAAATTATAAGTCAAAGTTACATCTGACATTCAAAGGTAAAGTTAAATGAAGTATAAATGTTGGCATTAAACATGCGGGCCGTGTTCCACATAAATAACAGATAAGTGGAGGCAAACATTTGTTCAAACTGTTGCGAGTTTGCCAAACAACTTGTTACGGAGTTCATTAGAGCTGATTTAACGACAGCCGATGAAGAGGTGAAGCTAATACAAACTTTATGAATTTCTATCAATACCTTTTCAATCAGTATAAAATTTTCAAAGTAAATTTCTTATGCGCTTTACTTTTTACGACACTTTAAATCTTCAACGTAGCATGTATAATAACGCTTTACGATATTGGTGAAGCTATAAAATTAGCTCTAAATTTCCGATCCTATCCACAAAAAAATCACTTACCTAAAAATAGTTATATCCTATGTATAGTGATGGGTTCACCACCTGTCACATATGGGACTTAATAACCTTGGTCAAAAAGCGGTCAGTGAAAACTGTTCCGTCTACCGCGCTAGAGTTGATTAATGATCTATTTCTATATTGAAGTATTTGTTATCATGACGGTACCTACACATATGGCGTTCACCTGCCGTATAGAAATATACTATTTATTATAACTTAATAGACAGTTTGAATCAAACGGGCAAAAAGAAATATCACTTCCTAAAAAAAAATTAAAGAAAGATTTCCTAGAAGTCTTATAACGCTCATTAGTACTAGATTCCACGACAACAATTTAAATAGCAAGTGCGAATACGAAACCAATTATATTTCACAGAGAACATAACACTTGCGCACCAGAAAACAATTTTCACGAAGTCAGCACCCAATTTGTTGCTCGAAAAACTGCAGGTCTTTTCAAAAGCTTTATTAAAATCGATGACCCGCGTCCACCTTTCAGCCTTCCAGCGTTGCCTTGGGCGACAAAAACTTTTTAATTTTTTCCATTGGCATCTTGTTATTTCAAAAAATATACGAAACAGAAAAAAATTCTCTTTTTAAAAAAAATGATTTTATTTAGAACACAGTTCAATTGTGAATGACTCCAAACCTAAAAATAAGCATCTAAGCTAATATGAATTATTTTCTTCTATTAGACAACGCTTTTTTTAAAAAAAATCTCTCTTATTCCAAGCGTAATAGTTGATCCGCTCTCGTATTTTTCTTAGCCACGACTTGGCCCTTTCTTTCTCTTTCCCTGCTATTTCTGGTCATCATTTTTTTAAAGAGGGCTAGCAATATTTCTTTTTTTTATTCAGGAAATATTACTAACATTCTTGTTAAACATTTCACCTAAGCTTAGCTTGTGCTAGCAGATGGTTCACGTGATATTTTTAGTGTCACAAGACATGAGTTTTAACAGTCTCTCAGTTCTACCGTTTGGCAGTCTGTAACAATTTGCGGTTCTTTCCTTTCTACCGGCACGTTGGATATTTTGTGTGTCTAGCTAATGCGAAGCTTTCTTAAGTAATACCACACCTCGGAAGATTCGAGAGACTACTAAAGATAATAAATTTTTTGGAATAAGTGTGGTAAGTACTAGGGAGAATAATAAACAGGTTGCACTTCGTATTCCGTGTATTCGGAGACTGACACATAAATATATATAATAACGGTTCTCGATAAATATCAAAGTACCGACATAACAAAGTGTATAGACAATCAAATTAACTTTCTCTTCTTAAAAAAGTAAAAACATTTACGAATAAGCAAAAAGGAAAGTAGTCATAAACAACGTCTCATAAAATGCGTACTATGACGGGCAGCGATTCGTTTCTCGCAATTGTAAAAGCTTTATTGTTGGATATAGCCGGTGCCTATCAATCCGTCCGCACTTGGTGACGTCAAAATTGACTGGGTAACGATTCTTTTCATACGCGAAATAAATTGGACTGTGAATAATACGAATCCGCACTACGTAGACCGTGAATGGGAAGCTTTATCAATTTTTATGCTTGGTTAAGTGAAAAACGGAACATATCTACGTATAAGTTAATTAAAATAAAGGCGTCTATAGCCAGCCTTAATGGTCGATAGTAAAGTCTGTGAAATGTAACATCGTAGATTTATTACCGCTATTTGAATATTCACGTTAATGTGACGATTTTGGCTTATTTGACATTAAAAAAATTATGATATTGCTTTTGCTTTTGTTTGTGTAGCTCTAAAGAGGATGTTATAATGAGAATTGAGAAAATAATGGTCCAATGATTAAGGCATGTTGAAAGACGGCCAAGGCTAACTCGGATCCGTATGTAGTACTGGACTGGTACCATCAAATCGTAAGACTTTAGCCACTATTTTATTACTGGTAAAGCATATTTTTACCAAATGAAAACTTAAAACAATATTTACAAATAATATTTCTAACATCAATTTATACCGACGATAATGGCTTAATTTGCCGATGAAAGCAAGTTAGATTAGCTTATAGTAGCATAGCTTTCAGCCCTGTAGTTCTGGACTCTCAAGAATAAGACTACGGTATCCCCTGCCTGTCGTAAAGGGGCCTCGGGTTCACTGGGCGACAAGGATGGACCCGAGAAGAAGGCGACATCGGCTGGCCCGTGTCACCTTGCGCTGCGAGGGCACAGGGGGGAGGGAGTAACCTCCCCCCGGGACGTGCTGCTTGAGCACAGTGCAGAGGGGCTCCGGTGCGTTCCACGTGAGATCCCGGAGCCCCTCGTAATGCACCGAGGAAAGGGCCACCGGGGAGGTTTTAGTGGGTAAGAACCCCACATAACCACCGCCTTCTTCGCACTTCCCCCCAGAAGGCGGGGTATCTTTGTGAAGATTTCCTCCCCGTCAACAAAACAAAAAAGCTTATAGTAAAAACAAAAATCGACTTCAAATCGAATCAAACGTAAAACGCTATTACGCGCGAACGCTCTCTTTGTATTTCCGTATTATTGTAGGAACTATGGATGTTGTTTGGAATAGAGTTAATGAGAATCTAAACAAACGCTCATCCAACTACCCTTGAAGTACATCGTACACAAGTAAATTGAAATGGGACCACATGGCGAGCATCAGCTTTTAAATAAAATAAGATAAATTAGAATCGCTTCCATACAGTCGAAATCTATGAGGTAACAAACATAAAAAAAAACATACAGACGAAATAAGAATCGCCTCCTTTTTTGAAGTCGGTTGAGAATAGTATACACTCTTAATGTATTAAAAACTTCTTGAAGCAAAACGTGTTAAAAACGCTGGCCATCGGCAGATAGCGCTTGAAAAGAAAACAACTGAATATTTCAATTCCGGAATCGCAAAAAAATAAACACTCGTTAGACGATCTCCACTCAGACGAGCGTGAGACCGTGCAGAATGTTATCGCCGCCGGCGCGAGCTGCATTTTTACTCTTTTTACCGTCCTCCATTCGTAAACAGAGTAGGAACGGAAATGTAAATTTAACTCGTACAGTTGCGAATTCACAGCTTTTAAATGATAATTTATAAGCTCTGCACAGTTTCCGAGTGGCGAGACGTTATAAAGGGATCCAGACGGCTGTGCACAATACCGTATTAGCGCCCACTTTACAATGGTAACTTGTACAACCAAAGGATTGAAGTTATACGTTTCGATGTCCGATGATGTGTTAAATAAAATGTTTAAGTTGATTATCGATATAGAGTTATTGATTTGATTTTTATCTTTATATCGAAGCATTGCCGATAGCAAGAAATATTACCGCAATGTCGGTTTCTTTACTGACGTGTAACGTATAGTCTAATTAATGTATTATTTTTGTAAAGCACGGTCGTGTTTTTTTAAATACTTAGACACGAATTAGATGCGTTGATAATAGATTCCTAATAATAAGATTTCTTGTGAGAAGGAGGAACTTACACATTAGGACTCGAATCGGGATTTCCATTGTCTGAAGCGATTTTAAAACGACATTTTCTATAAATAAATAAAAAAGTATTTGAAAGCTGGTGCTTTATGTGTGATCCCATTTAAATTTGTTCCAATTTTGACAACGGCATCCATGAGAAAACCATACAAGTCTTAAATTTACATCAAGTATGTGTGCCACAAATGGACGAATAACTCAATATCACGCTAACCGATTTCGGTGATTCATTTTTTATTAGAAAATATGTACTTTAAGAGTAGTTTCATGAGAGTTCATTTAGGTTCTGATTAATTCTACTTCGTAATATACTTTCCGATCATCCGGAAATACAAAGAGGGTGCCCGCGTAATATACGTAATATACGTTTGATTTGATTTGTTCGATAATTTTTGCTCCTTACTACTACTTGTCTAAAAATAAATCCTAGGCTTATTTAGGATTTATCGCCTCCGAAATCTACATAATAAATTTCATGAAAATGAACGTTTCCGAGACTGAAATTATATACGAGTAGGTACAGAATTTACTGTATTAAAGGTATTAGCTACAATCTTTAAAGTATAATTTTAAAACCTAGAGTCTATCCACTTTGAGGAAGTGTTCACCTGATCACAAATATCCAAACACAGAGAAGCTGCACGTACGTTGCCTGCTTTGAGGAAGAAAGTAGACCCTTTTCTTGAAGGCTCCCAAGGGGTGTCAGTTCGGAAACACCGCTGGTGACAATAGAATTCACGATTTGATAATTCGTGGAAGATTGTTACGTGGAAAAACAATGTGTACAATTGCTTCTCTTTATCGCATTGTATATAACTCTTATTAACTGGAGCTTATAAGTGCAGTAAATTTGCATTTATGGCGTACCAACTGCTCAGCCCATTGTATCACTTCTACCCACGCGATACAGTATATTGCAAATTCTATCTTGTACACGGCGAAAGCGATAAACAACGTCAGTGAGCATGATTTAAACTGGGCAACAATTGATAAAGCTTAACCGGTTCCGACTAGATTCTATCCAGAAAGCTACGCTGATATCTTCCCACGCGTTTTTATCCACACCAGCTGGCATATTCTTCATTAGGTAAGAATATTCGAGATTCAAGCCAAGGAATTACAAGTGTAAGCCGTAGTATTTTTAAACCGGTCCGCTTAGCACCTGTTAAAGGACTGTGACTCTGAGAGTTAGACAATAAAACCTCTCAACTTAGATCGCTTGGGATTCTTAACTGTATCGAATATAGTAATAAAGTTAACAAAGTTTTTATTTCTTAATTTCTGATAATGCTACTAATAGTAATAATAATATGATTTTATTTCAAACCAAAAATTCATGTAGAAACCAGTTCGATAATAGCCGTAGTAGTAAAGACTGTGTCGCAGCTATTAACGCCCATCTCCAAACAGTTAAATACAAATACAAATTTAGTAAAATTAACAACTTATAATGTAATTTAGTTTAATCGTTTTGTGTGTGTGAGTGTGTTTGTGTGTAAAAGGTTACGTGTGTTGAAGAGTGACTGTTTGTGTAGGGACGAGTATAAAGGGAGTGAGTTACTCTGACTGTTTATTATGGTTTTAAAAGATATTCTGTAAATTCATACGAGAGGGTTTGGAGCTATTCAGTAATATGTGTCTTACATTATTTTAGTGGTAATGGGTATATATGTAATAATTATTTACTTTATTGTACGAAAAGCACTTAGAACGTAAAATTGATGTCTAGCGCAATCAGTTTGTGGGCCACAATGGTGCAAACCCTGTCATGTCTGCGCTGTGTATTATAAAGCTACTGGTCGAAATAAGCTACTAATTTTGTTGGTTCTAATCTTATGTATTATTTTTTATTTGGGACAAACGAGCTTACGGCTCACAATACCGAAGGATCTGCAAGTGCAATTTATATAGCCGTTAGCAAAAATAAAGGGTCAGTTAAGAAAGTTTGAATATCTCGGAAGGTAAAGACGCTAGCTAACTGAAATAAATTGAGCATAATAGACTATTAAATATCCTTAAAATAAAATAAAAAAATTTACTAATTTATTTATATTTAGTTTACGTAAGATATCCTTTTCGTTTATGTTTTTGAATGAAATATTTACGTTTATTGCGATCCTTGAATATGAAGGCATTATATAATAACATTATTTTAAAAGTGACAATAACCTAAGGGCGTTCGGGCTGCGGATCGTAAGGTCGTGGATGCGAATCCGCCATTCGACTATTGACGTGAACCATCTCCTAACGCAAGCCTAAGCTTATTGGGATGTTAATAATATTTGCGAAAAAAAATTTAAGAGCATTCTTTAAAAAAAATTATAAAAAAAATGTTGTATAGTACGAATATACGCGTAACAAATCTTGCAAAAGACTAAGTGTTTTGCTGAAATAAAATGAACGATCTTTATTCTCGGATTTATCTATGCTACTATCTAACAAATAAACCTCATATATCATATGGTACTCAAAGATATATTTCAATGGGCCCGACCAGTATCTCGTGGACCGCGGCCGGTCTGAATGGGCCATCAATATGCGATCAAACTGACATCTTAATCCGACGGGTGAAGACAAAGGGACGTCTCCTACACGACATCCCGACACGCAAGGACTATCTGAGAATAATTAATAATTTAATAATAATAGATTTTTTCAGTAATTATTATTTATATATTATTAACTTTATTTGTTACATAGCTATTCATTTATTAATTTTATCACTTCTGCCCTACAGTGTTGCCTGGAAAGATCACTAATCGCAATAAGGCTACCTTGCTCACGTTTAGGTTTTAAGTTTGGTTTAACTCAATTGACTTTATAGTCGTAATTTTTCTGAAAAGTCCGTATTTATCGTTCTCTCTCAAATAGCTCCATATTAATGGATATGAAAATGTCAACATTTAATACGATTCATTGACAGTTCCGGTGTCATCATATTCCGATAACAATCCAAGTTTTCTTGAAGGAAAATAATTTCTCACACATACCTTCTTTAATGTGAACAATAAAGTGTGTATCTAAGAGTAATTTTTAAGCAATTATCCTAAAAATTGTTATTAACTTTATTGACATTCTTGTTAATCAAATAAACTTAAGTTGGGATTCGTATGAACTTACGAGTAATGTATTTTATGGGAAAACCCCACCGCCTCGATAAGATTAGGAGCGTTCCGTGACCCTCTTCTCCCAGCGCTAACGCTTCCCGAAGTGGCATATAAATTATTTTAGCTTAGATTGTCTCTCGGGCGCCCTCAGATCGGACTGCTAACGCGTAAACATAGAAACCGTCCAAGCCGAGGTAACCCGTCACCGGGGGGACCCTTGTGTTGAAGTTACTATCAAATAGAGGTTCAGGCTAAGCGACCTAAGAGCTTTGCCACCTCTCAATTCGGTGAAGCAGTAAAGGCCTTCTCTGGCCAACTGTTAGTTCGTCTAAAAAAATAAAAATGAACTTACCCTTCAGACTATGCATTTTTCCTTTTTTAAAACATTTTAAAAATTTAATGATGAAGCTACAGCTAGCTGTATCTTTTAGTCGAGTTTAAAAAATCATACATTTACAATACTTTATATTCCTTACGTAGTCTACCACTCTAATACTAACTCACAGTGGAATATATAAAAGGCAATATTTTCCTAATAGCCATGCCCTCTAGAAGTAGGTCAGTGCGTCATACGTACGGCATTTTGATCGCCTGTTCAGAATTATATTACATTAAACACAAAAACCGACTTACCACGAGTCTGAAACTGAGCAATGTTATTGCGGGGAAACTTTTTCAAAATAACTAGAGCTTAAAATGCAACGAAAAACACTTTAATGCGAAAAAAACTCTGTATAAGCAAGTGCTTTGAAGTTACGCGAACATGATTTTACTCTAGTTGGTAGATTTTAATGATTTGATGTGATACCTACGGTAATACCTGTTGCTTTACCAATACTTTTTCTGCAACACATCCACATGTACGCACACACACACGAATAGACACATATACGTACGTATTTTAGAGTGTGCAACAGGAATTACACGAGTTAATTTCCCTATTTACATTCTACATTCGGACGTTTAGACATTTAGCAGGTCTCCACCCTTTCATAGTCGATGTGCCACGCGTCCGAAAGAAGCGATTTGAGTCATCATTCATCGTGCATACAGCAAAGGAGTGGAACAAGTTGCCGGGGTCAGTCTTTCCGTCCAGGTACGACATGGGAGCCTTCAAGAGTATAGTGCTCCGTAAGCGTACTCTTATTAAACTAGTGTGTACCATCTTTCGACTATATCACCACCTAACATCAGGTGGTTATCGTGGTCAAGCAGTAGTTTATACCGCATACTTTTATATAAAGAAAAAATCCGCAAACTACTTAATGTACACAGAACAGTGACCGCCTAAGGTACACAGAACAGTGACCGCCGAGGTCAGGTCTGCGACGCGTGAACCCGAAACAATCTCTGGCCACCTCCAAATTCAGGCATTATATATATAAAAAAAAAGGAAAATAGTAACTGTAGAAGTGGCACTTTTTAACAAATGCAGAGTAAACAATTTAAGTGTATTGAAAAAGAGCACGGACACAGGTCTGTGGTTGCAATATAAGAATAAAAAAAAAAAAGCCGAGGTCAACTCTTCCTAAAACTAACTCCCTAGGTTTAGGTTAAACGACCTAAAACTTGTACCACCTCTCCATAACCCGATGAAATTGTAGATGTGGCTGATCGACTACGCTACTCCATAGAGAAAAAAAACGGAATGACTGTAATAAATTTCGATTTATTAGTTTCAAAATTAGATTACAATAACTTGTATCTTTGAATAAAACATTGTATGTAAAATCTATGCCGTAGTCGTTAACAACTTTCGGTGTGAAAATTAAATTTTACCTTTGCGGGTTAGAAGGAAAAATTTCTAGTGAATCCTTAATAAACCCCGTCATAACTCGAGCTGGCAGTTAATACGCTTCACAGATAACCTCTTGTACGAACACCAGATTAGGGTTGTGAATTTTTACGATAATATTTTTATCGATTATATTAAAATGAAGGTAACTTTTGTATGTTTCAATAATTGAAACATTATAGTTACTGAAATGCTGGACTGAATTTAAAAAAAGGTTTGTTGGCTCTTCTATAATGGTCTTCTAAATATATTTGTAGTATAAAAATACTCCGGACGTAGTCCTAATCGAGCTATGGTAGTGCCCTTTCGGGCACTCTCAACATAAAACTATCACGCTTGCTATTTCAATAACCTGCTCATGACTCCTTTAACACGTGTCCAGCGGTGAAGAAAATATCACATGGAGCATGGCTAGGAAATTTTCTATAAAATACGTGTAAAGCAGGCCGTGCTGTACTAGGGCCGCATAGTAGACTATGTAGGAGATGGATGACGTCAATAGCCTGTCTTTAGAAGGCCCGATCTTAGTAGTGGGACATCTATAGGCAATTTTTAAACATTACCTCATAATTGAGATAAAATGCATTCATTTTTAATAATATACAACATGTATTATTTAATTAATATATATTCCAGAATATCGTATTTGGAAAAATCATCCTTTCCCATCCCTTCACCTGAAAACGACGCCAACAACGAGCAACTTAAAGAATTTCTCATTTTGCAGCATGAATACATGCGCCTCCCTCGGGAAGATTCGAATATCCGGGGACACGTGACCTTTTCTTCAGATTATGATTATACCGGTAATATAAAATAAAACATTCAAATTCACTTTTTATTACTTATCAAGGACAATATTAAGAAGCACTAACGGCTTTTGACGGAGAGAAAAAGACAGCGATTATAAATATTTTTTTAAAAGGTACACTGTTGCGCTTTCTCTAAAAAGAAACTGTAAGGGCATAGTCCGCCACGCGGCCCTAGTGTGGAATGACAGGCTTCAGAAAAATTTCTAAGACATGAAGGTTTCCTCACGATGTTTTTCTTCACCGCCGAGCGCGAGGTAACGTACTATGCAACTTGATTCAACCCGGACACTGAGCGACTCTCTCTCTCTCTTTCTATGCACTCTCTGCTCGTACAGTGTGTTACAGACTATAGGCCTATCCTGTGTCTTAGATATACGAAACGTAACTCTCTCTCTCTCTTTCTATCTTCACTAACTTATATGTCCCTCCCAACTTTCCTTCACCTCGCCCTATCACACCTTTCGTAACGCATTCACCAACTTACTCCACGTCACGGGTGCGTAAAGAATTTTTGCTTCAAAAATGAATAATTACAAAATAGGTGACCTGTATATCTTGAAACTTATTACAGATCTATAATTCTCGTTTCTCTTTAAGTCCACTACACTCAGACCGGACGATATAACGATCATAAAACCGAACAAAGTCGAAGTAATACATTGCTATACGCCTCATAAAAATCCAACGTAGTACGTTTGGAATTGAACAATGTTCAATATTGGAATTTCGTAGAGTGGAATCGAAGAACTTTTCGAATCGACTCGATATAAAGGACTCAAGATTCATTATCCAATAGTTTTCCAGGAACGTGACTTCTCTTGATGAGCTGGCATTCCAAGCGCCTTCCGCCAATAGAATTTAGAACAGAGCGCTTTAAACTCCACTCCACTTGAACTAGCTTAATTAGAAGAAAACTTTATAAGTGAAAAATACGCTACACGTATTAAAAATAACTACAACACCAAATACAAAGATCTATCTATCTACAAATAGATCTCTTGATAGGGAATTCGAATTCTAGATCAAATTCGGATAAAAATAACTTAAAACTGGAGCGCATAGCGATAGGCTTAGTACCTGTCCATATGAGACAGGTCACTAGTATGTGCTCGTTGAAATTCGGGTAGCCGTTGTAACCCCTGTCTACCCCGCTACGATTAAAAGGAAGTAAAAGCTTTTTAAAATAGTATGCACGGTTAAGTGACCTTGGCCATAAACAAATAATAATGTCAAATACTATATTTTTAAGGCACGAAGGTTTACAGAATTTTATAAAATTGTGGGGTAGTGAGCTTAAAGTGCTTAGAATTAAACTCTAAAAGTAGCTTAGCACAAGCTCTCATGAGAAAGAAACTCTGGATTACTGGCCTCAGAAGACGCTAACTCAATCCCTCGAAATATAACGTGTATAAGTGTTTTATCTAATAAAATAGTCTTTCTTTTCTGTAAAGTAAACTATTACATATCTTAGACACGATGCAGCAAAGAAATAACCATTTAACTTAACACTTAAATTAAACTTTAAATCTTATAGTTTAACACAAGGTAAACAATATTTCAAAACGGGAAATGAACTTCAAAGAACAAGTTTACATCAAAGAGTGAAATTAATGGCATAGAGCATTCAAAGTTTCCGCCAGGGTTATTTCACTTAGTGCATTCAAACAGAGTGCAAAGAAAGCTTTGCAAATCCGCTATATTTTTATATTTTAAAATGTTAATATAAACAGTTGAGCTATAAATTGTTTTACAACATGTAATTCCGTGATTCACCAACTTATATATGTATGTATGTCGACGGTTCTTTAATGTATATTGAAATGGAGGAAGAGCCTGTGAGACGGAAGAGTAAAGAATTCCATCCTCATAACAACATATATATATATATATATATATATATATATGTGTTATATATATAAGAAAATGGTAAAAGTTAATACGAAAATCGATATCATCGACGATAGCGTTGTGCAGTTCAAATATGAGATTATCCGGTCTTTAAAGGATATTCAATAGATCTTCTTTTTTCTGTGAGTTTTTTTAATTTATTTTTCATATTTGTAGATTTTTTTTTTAAAGAAAGCTAGCAATTTTTTTTTTCAGAAATATTACTAACAATATTGTTGTCCATTCCAACTAAGCTTAAGCTTGTGCTAGGACATGGTTCACGGCAATAGTCCAATGGTGGATTCGAACCCACGACCTTACGATTCGCAGGCCGTACACTAAACCATTAGGCTATTAACGCTTAAAAAATTGCCAGTGCTGTGTACTAAAATTATGTAAAATGTATAAGATAAATGTCCTTTATACTCATTACTCATTGTGTGACAAATTATGTTTTAGTACCTTAAACAAATAAATAAATAAATACAAAAGCGAAACAGCAGGTAACTAGATTAGTACACCGTTGATAGCTTTTACAACAGATTGAAGCGTATATGTCTTACCGTTAAGGCATTAGCAAGAAATTCTACTTTTCAGCTAGCTTAGTAACCTATCACTCTACTCTTGAAAACATCCACATTATAATCGGAGGGAAAGAGAAGAGAAAACAATTACTGTCATTTGTCCTTTGCTGTAAGAATAATGATAGAAGAAGGTAAGTCCTACGTTCGGGTTTGAGGGATGTTCACAACAAAAGGACGAGAAGAACATCTTGAAGTCCGATGTTTGTTGGTTAAATTTGATGACTTAATTTCTAAAGTAACTCTACCAACGGGTGCACGTCAACAGAATTGGCACTACAAATAGTCCTAATAGACGTCCATATCATAAAGTATATAACTCACGTTTAACTTTAACGAGTTTATAGCTCGTCCGAATATGTCATGTGTTTAATTAATAAATATGGACGTCCCGGTCGTAGTTATCCCGGTCATTTTACAGCGCCACCATAAAGCGCGGTTGAATAACACAGCAGCGCTATAAGCTGTCACTCTCGGCGGTACAATACGACCGTTTTTACGTACAGTGACGGCCGGACACACTGGCCGATGTCATTGTAAATCACTTATAATTGTTCTCCATCCGGCATACGACTGGCCAGAGTTCATTTGTGGTATTCGTTTCGCATGCCTACAGTTGATGCCTACACATTAATAATATAATAATATATTTATTTAGGACATAAAAATGCTTACTAATTACTTCGATAATAGTCGCAATAATATAAATTATTTCGCGGCCATCTCCAGCGAAGTAAATAGAAAAATCCATATTTACTAAAAGTAAAAGAAATCATACGTAATGCAGTTTGGTTGGAAGAAAAAAAAGGGTAGTTTTATCGGTTGTGTATATATGCATATTGTGTGTGCGTTATTGTATGTATGTGTGTGTGATAATTACGCATAGGTTAATAGCTTAATATCATAAACCGTTGTAAAGCTCACGATCTTACGACAGCGCAATTAGTGTTGGACATTTGAGAAAAGCGATTTTGAATGTATTTTTATTTTTAAAAACAGAATAACTAAATCACGTCAGTACATGTCGTATATAATAACACGTTAAAATACTGCTATATGTCAGAAGATAAAGCAAACTGTGTTAACACTTTTTTTTAAAAAAAGATACCAATATTTCTTTTTTTTTCAAAATATAACTAACTTTCTTGTTAACCGTTCCAACTAACCTTATGCTTGTAGGAGATGGTTCACGTCAATAGTGGAATGGTCCACCGAACCCACGACCTTACGATTCGCAGACCGTACCCTAAACCTAAGGCTATTGACGCTTCATAATGCAATAAAAATTAAAACGGAAATGGAAAAGTTACTCACACCGCCAAAGGCACCAAACTTGATTATATTAAGATAAAACGCGATTAAAAATGAACTAAAGCTACAGAAAATAAAAGTGTAAAAAGCTTTTTCAACGAAACTGTACAACTCCTACACGGATAATGTAGGGTTGTCTATTCTATTCCATTCTTGTGTATTCTATTCTAGAGAGGATTTGAAGTTATATAATTATTTTACATGTATTTTAGAAACAAAAACCGACTTCAAATCGAAACAAACGTTAAACGCTACGACACGTGGACGCCACCGTTGTATTTCCGAATTATTGTAAGAATTACGAAATACAATCAATTAGAAACTAACCAAACTATTCTTGAATTACATCCTTCCAATAAATAATAAGTTATCGCAATCAATTGGCATAATATTCAGTCATTCGTCCATTTCTCGAGCACATAATGTAAAAGCATAATAGTCGTAGGTTCACCATTCGACTTTTGACGTAAGCCATCTCCTAGCAGAAGCTTACTTAGTTGGAATGGTTAACAAGATGTTAGTAATATTTTCTGAAAAAAGAAATACTTTAAAAAAATGCAAATTTAAGACTTTTATGGTTTTCTCATGGATGCCATTATCAGATTTGAACCAAATTGAATGGGACCACATGGGAACCACCAGTATCAAATAAAAAAACAGTCGAAAGTTATCACGTAACAAATATAAAAGAAACATACAGACGAATTGAGAACTTCCTCCTTTTGAAGTCGGAAAGAAAACTCAGTTTTAACAAGCGATCATTTCCGTCTTAATCCTTACCAATATATCATGACATTAACACGCACGACAGGGTAGGCAGAGGGAATACTCTTTTATACGATCCTGAAATACCGCTTTCGCTAAATTAAGATCCATACACTTATTATCACAGTTCTAAACATTGTGATATTAGAATTATGCAATGAGTGACTGACTATACAATGAATAAATTAATGACAACCCTAGTGAATTGCCGAGGAAAAATTCAAGCGGCTTTTTATTAACTGGTATATTGCCTGAGCCGTCAATTAATACTCATCTCGCGTAGCTTCACGTTGAACGGGAATTCGAGGCGAAATACGAAATTTTATTCCTTTAACATCGATTATAGGTTTAAAAGAAAAAAGGTGTGTCGTTATTTTTTATTATAATTGTATTGAAAATTTATAGTTTTATTAGTTCTTTTAACATTACCTGTTACATCATCATTAACTATTACCATTAATCATTTTTTTTATGTGAAAAGTGGCAAACGAGCATACGGCTCACCTGATCTTAAGAGATCACCGTCGCCGGCAACGCATCCACAGCACCAGAGGAGCTGTAGGTGCGTTGCCGACCTTTGAGATAGGAATAGGCTCGTTTCTTGAAGGTCTCTAAATCGTGAACGTTTGGAAACACCGCTGGCGACAGTTGATTCCACAAGTTGGCAGTGCCTGGGAGAAAGTTACGCGAAAAACGTACAGTCGTTGAACGCCAACCATCAAGATGGTGGCGGTGGAATTTGGAATTCTGACAAGATATGCGGTAATGGAAATCGGTTGCTGGGATTATTCACTCGTACAAGATAACTGGCGCAATACGCAGAAGAAATGGCGCGGGGACTCATGGGGGATCATCAAACTGACATTTTCATCTCAGACGTAAGAATTAAGAGTATGTGTTTTAAAAAATACTTGGCTTAAAGGTCTTGTCCCCAGGCCATAAAATCTTCAACAACTACAAGATAACTATGCTGTTCTTTTATCATTCGACAATTATGTTTACGGGTAAAACCAAAAACCGACTTCAAATGAAATCAAACGAGACGGACGCACTGTCACTTTAATTCCGAAGTATTACAGTTATATCACGAAGTTCTAGAACCTATATTCAGTTTTTTATTTTTTTTAAATAAAGGTGGCAATATTTTTTTTTCCAGAAATTTTACTAACAATCTTGTTAACCATTCCAACTAAGCTTAAGCTTGTGCTAGGACATGGTTCACGGCAATAGTCGCATGGTGGATTCGAACCCACGACCTTAGGATTCGCAGGCCGTACCCTAAACCATTAGGATATTGACGCTTTTCTTAGTTTTTCTTTCACATTCGTGCTCGTTGTTTTTACCTTCCTTATGCGGACGGCTAAGGAATGGAACTCTCTGCCGCGTTCAGTCTTTCCTCACGGGTACAATCTGGACACCTTTAAGTCCAATGTGAACAGACACCTTATAGGCTCACGTGCTCCATCCTAGGCTTCATCTTCACCTTCCATCAAGCAAGATAGAAACCAAACGTGAGCCTATTTAGTGTAAAAAAAAGTACTTATCTAGCTGTATTGTCGTAAACCTAGCAACATAACAATCATTCTTTCGTACAATTATAAGTAGTTCCCTGATATATCTTCGAAACTTAGGTATATCAGGGAACTATATATCTTAGAATCTTTGTCCCATGCCAAGTATATTTATATGGCATCTAATTAAAACCAAATCCTTTGAAACAACAAGTATATTTACGAGCACTTTCATTTTATTTAAGAATTATCGTAGGAATATTACGAAATAGAAGTAATCATCAAACTACTCTTAAAGGATATACCTTTCCAATAAAAAATTAATCATCGAAATCGATTGGCGTGATATTATGCAATTCGCGTATTGATACAAATTTACCACTTTTATGGTTTTCTCATGGATTGGACCAAATTGGAGCACAAAAATGGGACCTCATGGAAAGCACCAGCTTTAAAACAAAAAAAGAATCATCAAAATCGGTTCACCCACTCGAAAGTTATGAGGTAACAAACATAAAAAATAAAGTAACAAACGTATTGAGAACCTACTCTTTTGAAGTAGAGTTGAAAATAAGAATCCAGATAATCTAGTCAATAGTACAGATTTATTTTCAGGGCACGGAAACGGTTCATATTCTATTTCAACACGGGCGTGGCACGAACGAACTTGTGGAATTTCTCATTGGGCGTAGCGTATCTCCAGTCACCTCAGGGACTGAGAAACTGGATCTTCAAATGGGTTATTCAGACTTGCTCAGTATTCGAGAATGATCCCTTTACATATTCACTTTTATTAACTTGTGTAACATGAATTTACAACTTCGTTTGGCTTATTCTAAAGAAAGCACAGACATTTTATTCACTACAATAAAATTATTAATTTTTAAGATATTTAAATAGAACCCATTTTATTACTTTTTTTTCGTATAATTTTATAGCCCATAAAATGTATTAAAATGAAATTAAGCGAGCATATTTAAGAGATGACTCTAAAATAACTTTATAAGCTCAAAATGAAAAATTAATAACATTAAGCTGTTAAAATATTTACCGTTCCCGCCGGCATTGTTCTGGTCTTAATTTTTCGGAACCCAGACTTACGGTAACTTTAAACGTCCCTCTCGATAATAACCGGATTAAATTTTTGTCCTTTTCAGAGGGAATTTATAATGTATACCGGATTACTTTTCCAGATTTCATTCCGTTTTGATTCACAAACATTATTTCATCGTTTTAATCAAAAATAACATAATTCCGCTCGTTCCAACCAATTCGGTGGGTTATTTTAATGAATTTTATTATCTACTAAATCTACTCGTTCCGAACCCAATTCTGAGAAAAACTCCGAACCTAGGTAATCACGGACTTGAACGAAATTAATGAGTGGGAGTAGAAGACTGCGATCACTGTCTAACCCTCTGTGTAACAGGCGTGAGTATTTGTATAGTATTATATATCCTCCTCTGTCGAGCTAAGTTTCTCATTGACCTCTGCCTGTCGTAGAAGGCGACTAAAAGGGGCCTCGGGTTCATTGGGCGACAAGGGTGTGGGCCTTTGTCGTCCGCCAAGGTGGACCCGGGAAGAAGGCGACATCGGCTGGCCCGTGTCGCTTTGCACTGCGAGGGCACAGGGGGGGACGGAGTAACCTCCCCCGGAAAGTGCTCTCTATGAGCACAGTGCAGAGGGGCTCCGGTGCGTTCCACTGGAGATCCCGGAGCTCCTCACCATGCACCGAGGAAGGGCCACCGGGGAGGTTTTAGTGAGTAAAAACCCCACATAACCGCCGCCTTCCCCCCAGAAGGCGGGGTATCTTTCTGAAGATTTCCTCCTTGTTAACAAAAAAAAAAGTTTCTCATTAAAGAGCTTTTCTTGATAATAAATTAATTCATTCTGAAGATATCAATGATATATAATACCAGGTCATTTTTTATTAAAAAAAAACTCATTAAACTTTCAACGAAGCTAGGTCGACCTAGCAGAGCTTGGGCGCTAAATCTAATCTTTATGATAATTTTCATTCATACCATAATGGCCAGTCCCGTAATGCCAGCTCATCTAGATAATAAACTTGGCCATAGTAAAATAAACCAACTAACCTCAACCGCTTTTGAGTCTTTATCTAAAACAGCTGGCCTTTAAAGGAGGTTGTTTAAAACGACATCGTGACTAATTCCAAAAACAGCTATATACACGCCCACGTTAACTTGAGCTCTAACAATGAAACGAGACGTATATTGTACAGGGCTTAATGTTTAGAAGACTTAATTGCGCAGTGAATTCTATGGCTTTTATGGCCTCCCTACCTTTAAGTGTGATCCTTAATGATTGTTTTTATAGAGAACATAGAAGCAATTGGCTTACCTACCAGCAATAGAGTAAATTATAAAAGCCAAATTCTAGTTGCGCACAGAATAGTTCCGAAAATGTTTCGAACGACTGATACCGAAGCCATACTGAAGCGTCAATAGCCTAATGGTTTAGGGTACTGTCTGCGAATCGTAAGGTAGTAGTTTCAACTACCATTGATGTGAATCATCTGCTAGCATAAGCTTAAGTTTAGTTGGAATGGTTAACAAGAATGTTACGAAATATTTTCGGAAAAAAAATATTGCTAGCTTTCTTTAAAACAAAACTGTCTTCTATGATCCGGGGCACCCCGCTCATAACGGCTGATGGCATTCGCGGTAGGTTTAGTGGGTAGTGGCTGCCCAGGCCGAGTCCCACACATCCCTCCGGGCCCACCCAGGGTACCGGAGGATGGTCTATAAAAAGATTCCCCCGCGTGAAAAAAAAAACTGTCTTCTATAGATTTAGATAACAGTCTTAATGGTCTACAATTTACGACAATCTATTTTCTATTATCATTAACTATACTTTCACGTGAAAACTATAGATAAAATCGATAATAATTGAAATACCACTACAGATTACATAAGTTAGGGCGTAATCGATTGGAACATTAATCAGATACCATAGTTTAAATTAAATAAAACTTACTTTAACGTTTGTGTAGTAGATGCAAACAGAGTTGTACGTCGAGAAACTTATTAGGTCTCATATGTGATAGGTGGAAAGCTCATTGCAATACATCGAAACCGAAAAATGTAGAACTTATTAATACATGCCAAGTGGATTTCGAACTACCGACTGTCAAATTTGGTAGATATGTCTACCCTTATTTTATTCCTATTCTTGACTAGTATCGGAACAACTAATTGTTGTCAATAATTAATGAACTTCCACGAAAATCCACGTAGAACTTACATTTATAATGTTTTATTTAAGGACAAAAATGATTATCAGATTTTTTATATACGATATGTTACGTAAGTGAAGGTCTAAAACAGGTCTAATGGACTTTAACCACGCCAGCTTAAGTCTCAAGAGCGTCTAATTTAAATAATTTACATCAGCAGACGTGGGTGCCAGGGCGAGATAAGCATCTCTCACGCCAGGGCTGAAGGCGTCGGCGTTATTGTGCCATTGTGAACCGTGCCGCAAGCCGTAAACGATAGCGAGAAAAATAGTTTTAAAAATATATCAGTTTCTTTTAAATGGAAAGTGTTGACCTCCTGAGGCAACCAATAGAATGCCTTATTATTAATAATGCGATGTGCGAAATTTTCCTACCCTAATACTCACAGAGAAAGAGTGAAGTAATTTACTACCTTATGAAATGTCATTGTAAATCAGACGCGTCAAGTATCTAAACAGCAAGTATTAGGTCTTCAAGGTGGAATAAACGTTATGGTATCGCTACTTAACGGTTCAAGATAATGCGATCGCATCACCTGATCGTAAGAGACGATTTTGTACATTATTGTATATGCGAAATCCGTAATTTAACATTTCTTACACCTTTTCAAACAAATATATTTACGAGTAAAAACAAAAACCGACTTCAAATTGCAATTACGTGCGTTACGGGACCCTTTTTGTATTTCCAAATTAATTAAATAAAACAAACTTAAACAAAATGTAACCAAACTACTCTTAAAGTACATCCTTTCCAATAAAATATGAATCATCGAAATCCGTTGGCGTGATATTGAGTTATTCGTTCATTTATGGCGCACATACATGATGCAATACAATACGGATTAGCAAATTGAAGTGGCAATGGGCCGGCCATATTAGCCGTAGAACGGATAACCGTTGAGCGAAACGAGTTCTCGAGTGAAGACCGCGGAGAAGCAAACGCGGAGTGGGACGCCCTAAGACAAGGTGGAGCGACGATCTTCGCAGGACGGCTGGCAGAAGCTGGATGAGAGTGACCGAGGCTCGTGGATGGTAGCATGCCTTTGGAGAGGCCTATGTCCAGCAGTGGACTGTGACAGGCTGATGATGATGATGATACATGATGCAAATTTAACACTTATATGGTTTTCTCATGGATCCCATTGTCAGAATTGGACCAAGTTTAAACGGAACCACGACAACAGAACCAGATTTAAAGTAAGTAAAGAATCATCAAAATCGGTTAACCCAGAAGAATGATATGCGGTAACAAACATAAAAAAAAAACACGAATTGAGAACTTCCTCCTTTTGAAGTCCGTGTTATCGCAAAACGCGACTCCTGTTAATTATTGGGGGGGAATAAATGACCCTACAAATATACCTATATAATACAAGAGTTACAATGATACAATAATGAAACGAAACACTAGACAATCAGTATGCACGTTACGTAACCAATCTGCTCAGTCTTGAGCACAGGCGTAAGGTAGCTAGCCTTTCGATTTTCTACAGCTTGCATTTTGGAGAGTGTGCTCAGGAACTACATGATCTAATTCCCTCATCACCGTTCTACCATCGGACTTCTAGACGCACTGCGTGATTTCATCTTTTTATTGTGAACATCCTTCAAACCCGAACGAAACGCTTTGCTTTGTCTTTCATTATTCGTACGACAAAGGACTGGAATAGTTTACCCGCGTCTGTCTTTCTCTCCGATTACAATGGAGGTATTTTCAAGAGTAGCGTGAATAGGCATTTACTAAGCTAGTGCGCTTGGTTGGTGATCCAGGACTGCATTTCCACTTAACACCAGGTGGGATTTTCTCACGCTAGAAATTTCTTCTAATTCACTGATAATTAGAAGACAGTGTAAATAGCTGTTGTAGTCAAAAGAAAACGTGTAGAAACGGGTAAGCTTAGGTAGACATTCGTGTAAATGATTACATGTTCTATAAACATAGCAATAACAATAGAATTGCCTTCAATTTACGTAATTGTCTCTCTCGTTGATCGTTCTCCTCATTTGGACGAGATACAGCTGCTTTTACGAAACTTCGGAGAAAAATATGCTATTCACAAGACACTGTTAATAATCCGATCCCGTTTTTTCTATAAACTATGAACGAATATAGACTTTATTACAGAAAAATTCCCATATACTTGTGCTCTTAAGCTTTACTACCGTAATCTAATTTTTCTTAGAATATAGAGGAAAACACGAAATACTTGAAAGTTTTTAAAATTATCTCCGTCGTTCCTTTGACGAAATTTATGCATTTTCACGTTCAAAAGATAAATCCACGTCACGAACCGCTGATAAATCTCTGATCAAACTGAAAATGTTGGGTGAAGCCGACGCCAACTTTAAAAGTATCAAAGTAGCAACCACTTGACGCCAAGATAAACTCGGAAGCAGGAAGGCGTAGAAGTGTCCTTAAGATAAGCTTGGAAAAAAGGTCGGTGGCCCAATAAACAGATGACGAGCGACGCTTGCATACCGTGGACTAATTATATAACAATTCTTACGTACTACTGATTTTTAGATACATAGATAAATACTTTATTATAATATATATAAGTGACATAGGCGGACTTAAAGCTATTTAGCATTTTCTTTCAGCTAAACTTTTGGTTAAGAGCAGGCTAAGGTTAGCGCCGCTAAATTAGCGTTTGTAAAAATCATATACATTTACTTATACATACACATAAAAATATAATAATATACATACACAAAGTATAAAGAGCCTTAGCTCAGTGCCCGAGCGGTCGCCTCAAGTTGCATAGTACACTACCAAGCCGAGTTCGATCCTCGATGCAGGCACCAATAAATTTATTTGTCATCAAACCACGCGCTCTGCCGTAAAGAAAAATATTGTGAAGAAACCAACATGTTTTAGAAAATTTTCTAACGTTGTGTCTGCCAATCCGTACTAGGGCCGCGTGGTACGCAAATGCCCTTATACTCTCTTTATAGAGGCCTGTGCCCAATAATGGGAGTCATATATATAATATAAAGGCAGTAACTTTTGAAATAGTATGAATAAACGATAATATACACACCATTTTGTAATTCTCAATGAATACAAAGTATTCAAATACACGTGTATTTTTGTGACATTTCGATTTTAATTAATTTTTATTTTACTTACAAAGGATTTCGCTTAAATAAGAGCCCATATGAATTTTGCCGGTTAGGAGCTTATGGTTCCAAAGATAAACCAGGAGTCCATAGAAATCGAATGAAAGAATGATTGTTGATTGCGATATTGGTATAAAACAATCCAAGAATAGGTAAGAACTCCATAAAAACAGCGAAAATAGAAGATGGAAGTAATTATAGGCGCCATAACACGGAAATAAAAGAACGTCTAACAACTATAATTGAAGTTGGTTTTAGGTTTAACTTGTTTTCGTTTATCCTCTTGTCACTTAGACCAGCATCGCGAAGCTTCGCGGAGGCGTCTCCCTAATGAACATAATCTTAATCACATTGGCCTCTTCGTTGGTAAATATTTAATTTGCTCGCAAGCAGCGCTTTAATAGCTTAATTGTTGAAATACAACACCGTGCCCTCCTTTGTTCAGCTTAATTATATTTAATAAAACATCCTTTGTGACAATTTATAGTTTTTAGCTCCTTCGTCTCGCTCCTTATAGGCATTATCAGTATTTATTTATTTATTTAATAAGATACACCAACAGTATTACACAAGCATACATTGTTGTAATAATCAAGTTTACAAACTAAGTCCTGTTGGGTATGCCAATTACAGGTGTACACAACATTCACTATAAAGAAACGTAACGATTTTATTATTAATACTTACAAAAATATTTTAATAATGTCAACCGACGTGGACTTAGTGTTAAGGAGGTTATATGTAGCGGAAATCCTTGGAAAGGGCGAGTGTGACAGAAGGTTGGTTTTAGATTGCGGCACATCAAAAATCCTACAAAAACGACTCCTTGGATATTTTAATGGCACTCTAATGTGAATGTTTTCGAGTACCAATCTACTTTTTATTTCGCCATTGATGGCTTTGTGAAGAAAAACTACATATAACATTTTGCACCGATTACACAAAGTATGCATATGAAAATAATTTAATCTGTCACTATAAGGATATCTGCGATATGTATTACGGGAGACGAACGTAAGATGTCGTGTAAATGCACGTTGGACATTTTATATTTTTATATTCGGTTCCAAGAGGCACTGGCGAATTCAAGGTGTGAACGTACTAAGGCGTTATATAGAGTGATAATTACCGTCGTGCTTTTAAAGTCCTTTGTGTTTCTATCATATTTTGTATACAGAATTATAACTACCACAATTTTTTCTTCTCTTTATTGTGGCAACAAACAGTCCTTATTGTCTATTATGTTACATTATATATATTTTTTTACAAGTTCTTATCGACCAACAGTGCCGAGAATGATTCGTTTATTATAATTTACAATTTACATCCGCGTACGAACTAGAAGAAGCAAACAGAAGCCAGTCAGGAGAAATTACTTACAATTAAAGTTTTGAACCTAATATATGAGTTGCTAAAAATATCCACTTCTGAAGTTAAGTCCTCCACGTTGCAGAAATTGTCATTGTAATAGTGCAAACTTCTGATGAGGAAACGATTACTTGTATAGTTTTTTTTCGCTGGAGGTGGAACAAATATGTTTAAATACGAGTTGTTTAAGTGTAGAACACGAGAGGGTTGAATTAAAAATTTAGTTTTAGTGATGAAGTTAATTTTTCCTAAAATATCCGAACAGTCAACATGGCCATTAAGAATTTTGTAAAGATAATAGAGATCAAAATGTGTACGACGATTTACAAGACTTGGGAGGCGATAAATTTTTAAAGATTCTTCTTATTGAAAAGACAATAGGCAGGGATTGCCTAATGGCTATGTGACTATCTTTGTAATCTTATCTCCGAGTTCGAATCTCAGGCGGTTTTTTCGTTCGTTTGCGTTTTGAAATCTTAAATCGTATTCATACGAAATAATCTTGGTTTCACCAAGTTTCAGTGGACGACGTTTACTAACGTTAAATGCCATTTAAAGATTGTATTGCGCGCGCACGATATTCACTAGTTTTGACCACCGCTGAAAATCAGCACTGTGGCAACTTTAAGTCTGCACATGCTGAGACATGGAATGGGGAAATAGGACATGATGCTCACAATGTACATCTCTATTCAACAATCTACATTGTTATCATCATGTCCTATTTGTCCGTTTTTACTTCAACTGTATATATATTTTATGTATTAGTATATTTAATGATAAATTATTTATGTAGGTACATTTAGTGTAGGTTGTTAATTATATGTATAGATTTGTTATCCATACACAGGTTGCCGTACAACGAACCGTAAAATGTACCTTACTTATGTAATGCCTTTTGTTTGATTTTGGTGTACAATAAAGTTATATCTATCTCTCTATATTTTTCCATCTTTTATAATGTGTGTTGTTGTTTGTTTATTCATTGCATTTCTATATGATGCCAATAAAAAGTATCTATGTCTATGTCAGTCTACCTCGCTACAGAAGTGCAAGGGACGTAAGAGCTTATCGCTTATGACTACATTTTTAATAACCATCAAAAATGTCTACTTTTCTTACTACATTTTATAATGAATTGTATGTTTATAAAAAAATATTTTTGTAACAAATTTAAAAATCCTTTCAGATGGAACGAGCTTTTCAACACTCGCAAAGTGTTGTCATATTTAGACTACCCTCCACGTTTTTAATTTTTTGTGTTAAATTTAATATCCCACTATCAACCTTCCAACGATACTTTTTATGGACTAGAGATCCATTGTCGTTTCACTACATCATATTTTACTTTATAATTTAACTTTGCACTTGCAATTACTATCTCGTTTTTGTACTTGTAAATCAGCACTATAGAATAAACAAATTCACTGTGCCAACACCGGGGATTGAACTCGGGTAGCTAGCGTACTAATCGACTTGAGGCGTCCGCCGGACAATCACCTACGGCTTTAAAAGCATCGTGAGGAAAACCTACATGTCTAAGAATTTATTTTTTATGCGTGTAAGCGCGTCAAGCGCTAGCGCTTGACCATGATCTCAGCTGGTGTTAAGTGGTGATATAGTCGAAAGTGGTACTAGTTTAGTAAGTGCCTATTCACTCTACTCTTGAAGGCTCCCACGTCATACTTAGACGGAAAGATTGAGGCCGGCAACTTATGCCACTCCTTTGCTGTACGCACGATGAACGATGACTCAAATCGCTTCGTTCGGACGCGCGGAACATTGACTATAAAAGGGTGGAGACCCGCCGAGTATCTAAACGTCCGAAGGTAGAATGGAGATGGGGAATTAACTCGTGTAATTCCTGTGCACACTCACCAAAATGTAATCTGTTAAACACCGAAAGGCTGGCCACCTTGCACCTGTGCTCAAGACTATCTAGGTGTAGATCTTGGTCACCTATTTTGTAAGACATGTAAAGTCTGCCAATCCGCACTAGGGCTGCGTAGCGAATTATGCCCTTGTATACTCTTTACAGAGAAGGCCTATTCACACCAGGTATTATATTGCTGTAACTATAGAGTGCAGTTTGTTATAGTATATAGTATGTTACATACTGTTTATACTTGGCATGGATCACTTGAGAGAAGAAAGAAAGGGAGAAAAAGATCATCATCATTACATATTCCTTTGCTTCTATAAAAAAATAATAATATATCGCATTAAAACAGCTTGTATTCCACGTAGCTTTCTCGCGTTATTACCTCGACGTGCGCGTATACGTAGAGAAAATAACAAGTTTCGCCCCAGTATGTACAAACACGTATGCATTTTGAGGTCTTTAGCAGAAACGAGGCAGTGTGCCAGGGCCGCTCCACTTCAGATAAGCCGGCAGTTGGAAAGTGGCGCCTTAATGAGAGCGAGGAGGTAGTTCTAAAACTTGATGTGTGTTAAGTGAATTTCGCTGACATCGGGACTCCTATATTTCGCAGTACTTTTAACGCTGTAATGAGTATACGTAAATACGGCTTTAATTAATTAAAGATACTTTAAGTAAATATAATTATCTACTTACTAATATGCCTCTTTGGCGCTGTGTGCGAGGACAACCAATGGCGGAGCCGTTATAACCAGGAACTTTATGACCTCTACCAAGAATAACACATGGCTGGGCAAATCAAATTGAATAGACTCAGATGGGCTGGCCATGTGCAGTGTGGAAAATGGATGAAGCCAGGATACCCAAGGCAATTATGACGAGGGACCCCGAAGGTTGAATAGGTCGGGGAAGACCAAAGCTCCGTTGGTTAGATGATGTCAATCGAGACGCTAAAGAATTTGGTATAGGAACCCACGGAGGACTGCGGCCACGGATAGACCGGAGTGGAGGAAGTTGCTTGACCAAGCCAAGACCCACAAAGGGCTGTAGAGCTTATAGAAGAATATGCCTCCTCACACAAATACGTCATTCATTTTGTATAATGTACATCGAGTAAGAAGTTATCCTTTTGTGTACTTAACAAAAAAAGCATTTGAGATGTGAAATGTTACGATTACCTTGAACACAGCCCATGCACGAATGTGGCAATTCACTGTTAGGCCTTCAAAAATCCGTAGGGTTTTCGAATTCTTCAGCCAGAAAAAATGATATGCTAGTACTAAGCTAGTGCACCTTACCATTCAGGACTGCATTTCCACTTAACATCAGGTGGGATCGTAATCAAGCACTTGCTTAAAAATATAAAAACACTCCTGATCACAGGCAAAATACAGTGACGACAACCAAGAGGGAGAGGCCGTATGCGCTTAGACAGACTAGATCAACGATAACAACTCGAAATTCCACGAGGCATCCCAGAGACACATCGTCGAAGACCGCCTCAGGTGGAAAACGAGCGTCCGCAATATTATTGGTGGAGGTGACCGTCAGGATTGAAGAAGACGATACAAGAAAAGATATGACAAACAAATGAAAGATAATAATTTTTTTTTGTTAATATCATGATATCTAACCGCATTATCATTCACCAATGACTTTTACTACTATATAAAAATAATTTATGTGTTACATTAGCATCGTTATACGAAAAAGTATATCTATAATCTGTATTCTCGAAGACACCAAAAATAGTATAACTTTAAAAAAAAATATCTGAGACGGTCTGCGAAACGTCAGGTCGTAGGTTCGAATCCACCAATCGGCTATTGACGTGAACCATCTCTGAACACAAGCTTGGTTATAATGGTTAATAAGAATGTTAGTAAAATTTGTAAAAAAAATTATTCCTTCGATATAAATAATTTTCTTATGAAAACAGAATTTGGTATAATTCGTTACTATCAAGTCCCACTGGAAACTGTGAAGGACAGAGAAATTAGAGCAATATTTACGCAAATAAATGAGAAAACTTTCACTATTAACCGCAAGAGAAACTGCGGAATCAGATTCAGCGCTTTACGCGACAGTGGCTCGAGAGCAAACAAAGCGCTGAATTGGTCCTATTTGCTACAAAGTACTACTTTTGGAGGCGCCCCATTACTTCATTTATATTGAATCGCAACAAACGAGACCCCGACTCGTTAATTAGTTTTAGCAGCGTTAATGAAACTCTTGGTAATTGTGCTTTCAGTCTAATATTAACAATTATGTTTGCTTAAATAAATATTTTTTTTATTTAATTTATTATATAAGTGAACGTTTTCACTGAACAACACTTGGTCGTTACCAATTCTTACGTATTATACGTTAGCTCTCATCACCATGTAAACCTTTTTAAGTTAAAAAATAGAGAACCATCAATTACTTTCGCACAATAATAACTACGCCGGATAAGCAAGTTGATGTGGCAATGGGCAGGGCACATAGCGCGTAGAACAGATGGCCGATGGGGCCGAAAAGTTCTCGATTGAAGACCACGGTGTTCGGCAAGGTGTTCTGACGACACCATAAAGGCCGCAGGACGCTGCTTATATAATTAAATAGATCTAAATACATGTGGATAGAGAAAGAAAAAGGTAAATTTAAACTAACTTGTTTAGGTAAAGATTCCAGCGTCTTCAACTCAAAAATAAAATTATTACCACAATCAAAAACCTCCACCGCCTTTAAAAAAGAATATGAAAGAAAAAAAATCACAAAGATTCTCATTTATATGTCGGCGTTATTTGAAAAATTCATAAAAACCATTCAATATTGGCTCCGCATCGTCTGAAGCTTTTTCACGTTTTAGTAATCAAAGCTCGTGTCAAACGGCAAAAGCGTCCCCTAAGAGCCGTCGAGAGATAAATGGCCACATCACGCCGGATCAGCCGCCCCGAGAGATAAAACAGCCGAAGTCGAAGCGGGAAGGCTATTGTATCAATCGAACTTTAAATGTATTAACATTTAAGATTTCCGATTTATTCTATTTCTGTTTTGTATCGACCTAATTTTTTATATTTTGTTTGGGAACGCTCAGAAATATAAACTTTTTGTTTATTGGAGAAGGGAGCGTACAATTTTCTGCAGATTGTATTTTGGGAGAGTAAATTGCATGATCTTATTCCCCCATTCCCGTTCCACCATCGAACTTCAAAACGCACTACTGAATTTTATTGGTTATGAACATGCTTCAAACCCGAACGCAAAGGACTGGTACACTTTGCCTGCATGTGTTTTACCCTCCAATAACAATGTGTGTACTCCATTTCCACTTAACATTCGGTGAGATTGTGGTCAAGTCACTTGCTTGAGTAAAGTTTATTCAAACGACCTTACGGCACACCTGATCTTAAGTGATCACCGTCGCCCGTGAACCTCCACAGCATCACAGGAGCTGCAGGTGTATTGCCTGCCTTTGAGAAGGAAGTAGGCTCGTTTCTTGAAAATCTCCAAATCGTACAAGCTCTGGAACACAGCTGGTGACAGTTGAGTCCACAGATTGATAGTGCGTTAAAGCTATAAAATAGTCGTAAGCAAAAATAAAGGGTCGGTTAAGAAAGTTCGAATATCTACGAAGATAAATAGATTTTTATTTCAATTTTAGTACTTAGTGTTGCCTCCATGTGACGGCAAAATTTAAATAAAAATAAAATTTAATAAAAAAACTGTATTATCCAAGTTTACGTAAGATATCCTTTTTCGTTTAAGTTTATGTTTTTTTAATGAAATATAAATAAATTAATAAAAATATTTTATTTTAAAGATATTTAATTGTCTATCATGCACAATTTATTTCAGTTAGCTAGCGTCTTTATCTTCCGAGATGATGGTATCTCCTCCGACGCTTTATTTCGACCATTTATTTTTGCTCACGAGTGTATTAAGTTTGCGGTTAAAGCATAATATTAACTTAGTAGAAAGAGTCTCATTCGTTGCGATTCTATTAAAATTTCCGATAAAGTTAATAATCCTTTTATTTCCGTGACCTGAATGGATCTCAGTTTCTAGTTTAGCGCGAGATCTTAAATCAATTTTGAGGTGATTACGTCCTCTGTTATCTTTCGCAAAGGCTCCTTCAGCTTCGCGTCGTTAAAACTTTGTGCAAGCGCTCCGTAATGACCTTCCGAATAGTGAAGAGAAACTTCTTAGGACATTTCCTTGAATACGGACGCTCCCCGGATTAGATGGCTCGGAACGTGATTATGAATTCGTAAGTTTGGAAAAACTGAAATAGCTTCAGTCTACTGTCAGCGAAAGGATTTTGATTAAGCTAAGTAATTAGAAGTGTGATAACATTAAAAGTTTTTCAAGTTAATTGGACTAAGAAAATTGTTGGAAGCTAAACCTGTGTCACGGTTTTATCTGGTGACGCAGATGAAACCAATCCGCTTAACTTAGAGCTTAGCTTTCTCGATCTTCTCAACCGACTTCAAAAATGAAGGAAGTTCTCTACTTGTAACGGACTGCGCAGGAGTTATATAGTTAGATTTCATCATCAGACATGAAGACACTCGGAGGGTTTACATTCTTTCATTGTGTATTTCTCTTTTATTGTAATAAATTACCCGCAACCATCCTTTCCTCTTATTACAATATGCGTACGCTAAAAGTACGTGTATGCTTGAAGACCAAATACGTATATGTTAATCTGGTGTGCCTTATCATCTAAGACTACATTTTCACCTAAAATCAGATTGGACCTTTGACATGCCCGTATTTAGTTATAAAACAAATATCAAGTTTTGGTTTTTCTTTTGATTCTAAATTATTTTTTTAAACTCATCCGCAGACAGGACAAAACAACAACTCTGTTAATCACGCCGACGTCAGCAGTTCAACTGTTCGGTTATATTTAATATAGTATATATAATTTACAACAACTACAATAAAATTTGAAACGTCAGTAGCCTAATAGTTTAGGGAACATGAAATAGTTACGTTGGCATCCACCATTCGACTACTGACGTGAACAATCTCCTGACACAAGCTTAAGCTTATTTGGAATGGTAATATTTGTGATAAAATAATGTCCTATGAAACGAATGTCGAATGAACACTACGGTATAGACTACCTAAGTCTATACCGTAGCATGACACACAAACACTTGTGAAATCATGGTACATAATCACAATTTACAATTCCATTCGGCCTTATCAAGGGGGAGTATTGGGCCACCCCAACTCTTATTCATTATTCAGACCTACCCCCAAAATCTGTGCTAGCTTAAATTATGAAGGCATATTTCTCGAGCGTTCACTTTACTCCCCGAGGGTCAATATTGCTATAGCCTCGTAGAAACTACACTCTTAGGAGTTTAAGTTCTCAAGATTTTGTATAAGAAACATGAAACGCGGTAAAGTTTGACTTTGCCATTCGCCTTTTTTAAAATAAAGATGATTGTACTTAATAATTTCTAGCAAATATAATGAATTCGTCACACTATATTGCTTATTCGACCCAATTATATAAAAAACTAGCGTAGCCCGGCGAAGCTAGGCTAGAGCTACATTTTACTTTATGTTATTAAAACAATAAACTTCTATCATTTAATATTTAATTTAACTCTCACAATATATTAAATTATTCATTTCTTCCCGTATTCATTCTTTTCTCGAGCGAGTGAAGATTATTACCTACACCCATGTACATATCAGTAAATACAATATAATTCTTATCATTTATACAAAAACATGTCGGGCTCAAGTTAATGTTAGAAATAAAAGTACGACGTATGGCTTGTTTGACAGTTCAAAAAGAGGAGTGTTCCGATAGTCACCAAACTGACAGGAATAATCGCCAGGTCAATCTGATGATTCCCTGAAAGTTTCATTGAAATCGGTTCAACCGTTTCGGAGCCTATATGGAACAAACCCACATACTTTCTCTTTTATATATATATATACGAGTAGATACAAAGATCGGTTCCGACGATTTTTTTTTTAATTTAGTAAGCAGGGGAAGCGAATTCATTTTTAGAAAATATCGTTTTATCCGTGTTTTTAATAAGATGTTAAACGAACTCTCCTCGCGATTTTTATTTAAATAACAAGATTATATTTTTTATTGTACTCGTAATGTCGGTAAAAACGAAAATTATTATTCAGTTTTCATAGTATTTCCAAAAAAACACGATTTACCAAAAACAGGTCGTCCACAAACTTTCTTTTGACTCTTTCTTCCAAACGACCCAAAACTTACATGGTACCCCTCGTTCTGCTGCGGAATTTTTTGTCACGAAATCAAAGCCTTTCCCTTCATTTCGAGATGGACATAAATAGGTCGCTTTATCATTACGCCTTTTCAACTTATACAATACATTGTCATCGAGAAATTCTCTTTCAAACGTTTTCCCTTGTCAAAGTAAAAAACAGGAAAGCATTCAACAGTGAACCAGCTTGCAAACCAATATCCGCAGTGCAAAATACTCTATATTTTCAGCAAAATACCGTGAACAACATTACATACCCCAGCGACTCTGAAATGTGGGAGAATACCTTTGGAAATAAATGGCCGGCATTTGGTACGAGTTAAAGTTAGAAGCGGTTTCATTGCCCTTAATATACCAGAGAGCTCGACAATGTGAATTATGCATTGCTAGCCTTACCCTTGTACACGTGTAATGAGAACAAGTAATTCTTAGAGAGAAATTTCTGTACACATAACAAAAATACTTATAAAATCCGTAAAATATACTTATAAATGAGAATAAGTAAATGGACTGACTAATATAAAAGTACTTTATATAAAAGTATTGTCCTGTCATCGTCTTCGCTCCCCCCCTCCCCATTTTGGAAGAGACACTTATACTAGAATTCAGGATAAAAAGGGGAGGAATTTCTCTGTAAACCATCAGCCGACAGTTAAGAATAAGCGTGTTACGCAGGAGGTAGCTCAGTGATTTCTGGGCATCCCTCAATTTTGTATGTATGGTATCCATATAAAATGGTCTCATTTCAGTCCAGGTCCAGATCTGATAATGGCATCCATGACAAAACTATACAAGTCTTAAATTTGCATGAAGTATGTGCGCCACATATGCACGAATAACTCATAACTACGCACAAATACTGATATCATGCCAACCAATTTCGATGATTCATTTTTTATCGGTACACCCTGTACTTTGAATGTAGTTTGATGAGAGTTTGGTTAGATACTTATTAATATCGATTTCTTTTGAAGTCGGTTTTTGTTTTTACTCGTAAATATACTTGTTTGTTATATGTGCGCTTTATTTATTACACAATGTACATTTATATATTGGCCATATTACAGCCGTGCTAAACTTGTAATTGACTTAGTTAATCTAAGCGGATGTAAAATAGAAAACTAGTAAGATACCATCAAATAGAGCCTTAGGCCCGTTTATCTAATAGATTTATAGGCGGATGTTAAAGCCGTCGTAAACACATTTGCTTGATCTTATAATTTATCGATCTTAAGATACAAAGCCGTGTTACAAGTATTAAATTAATTAATAATTTCAATATATTTTTTTATTTTTATTTAATTATAATCACAGAAACGCGAATATAAGGATTACATTACGAAAAACATTCTTTGTCATATATCATTAAAAGACACAGAAAACTTTAGTAGTGTAAATTTGCATAGACAATGGGTATAAAAAAAATTCTGACGTGCTTTTTAACCTTTTATGTTTAGCGGGTCAGACAGAAATCGATATCACTAATGATGTTAATGTTAATTGATCCCTAATGGGAAGGGCAAAAAACTTAGTCCATACAGCCAATAGGAATAGGAGAATTTAGGTAATTTTAAAGGCCGAAACCACGTCTTCATTGTTCTTGATCGTAAAGCCGAACGCGTCACACCCTAATATCTCGATATCAGTAAACACTTAATGACACAGGGCACAAATTATTTTACAAGTGATTTTTTTGTTATACGCTGCAGAATTATTGAATTTCAGAGAGGTTTTGTCAATTTATCTGAGCCTGAGCAACTTTAGCATTAAGTAATAGTTATACCAATGTTGCAAAATTATGTGTAAAAATATATAATAAGTTACCAATAGAATTAAAAGTGTTAAGTAGATTGATATTTAAAACAAAAATATATAAGTGGCTTAATTCTTTATATATTTATAGTGTCTACGATTTTTTTTAATGTGAAAATGTCTGTTTTCTTAGTTGTATAATATTCTTGTTCAATGATTCAAAAATAGTATATATGACTGAAATGATGACTTAAATTATTCATTAAATTAGTTTAATTAAGACATCAATTGACACCGTGTTTTCAGCAAATAAATAAATTTTATCTTATTTTTATCTTATCTTAATACACAGTAAATATTATAAATTACGTAAGAGACTTCAATAGATTAAATATTTAGGGTACGAAACTTAAGGTCGTAGGTTTAAATCCACCAGTCGACTATTGATGTGAACATATATATATATATATCCTATCACAGGCTTAAGCTTAGTTGAAACGGTTAACAAGAATGTTAATTTTTGAAAAAATATTGTTAGAGATTAAAAATATAAATATACCCTTATCCTATTTCTTATTACGTTTTTGATATCGTTTTTGTGTTTACCTAGTAACGTTTAGAACATTTTATGTATAGAAAACTGTTTAAAACCCGCTACAGCGTATACCTTGCGCGTAGATCAGTCTACACAGTGGTTGCCACTCGACAACGTAGCACGTGAAGTGCCGGACAGGAATGCACTCTGCACTTACTACGGCTATTGGAGCCGGCTGAACGGAATGGACCGACGCCTAATGTAATTGCGGGCCTTGCTACCGACGCGTAGACGTGTCCATTGTAGCTGCCAATATCAATCAATTTGCAAACGTTCTACAAGCACATACACTAAAGTACCGTAAAGTAAGTATATTTTGACGCAATAAAATTTAGTAACAAGTATTTACTACTTAAAACAAAAACTGACTTTTAATCAACGTAACGGATCGGACATTGAATGCTGCTACCCTCGAACGCTTTTCTTTAAAAAGAAAGCTAGCAATATTACTAACATCTTTGTTAATCATTCCAACTAAGCTGAAGCTTGTGCTAGGAGAGGGTTTACGTCAATAGTCGAATGGATTCGAACCCATAATCTTACGATTCGCAGACAGCACTCTAAATCATTAGACTAGTGTCGCTTCATATTTATATTAGAAAATGCTGGTGCCTATATTATAGTAATAGTATTTTTAATTGGAACAAATATAGCCGTGAGCAAAAATTAAGGGTCGGTTAATAAAGTTTGAATATCTACGAAGATAAAGACGCTAACTGAAATAAATTGTGCATGATAGACAATCAGTTACTAAATACTGTATTATCCAAGTTTACGTAAAATATCCTTTATTGTTTGGGTTTATGTTTTTTTAATGAAATATAAATAAATTAATAAAAATATTTTAATTTATTTTAGGGATATTTAACTGTCTATCATGCACAATTTATTTCAGTTAGCTGGCGTCTTTATCTTCCGAGATATTCAAACTTTCTTAACCGACCCTTTATTTTTGCTCACGAGTGTAGTTAGAAACTAGTTTTATAATAGCAGCGAACTGTGTCGCATCTATTAACGCACATCTCCAGAGAAGTTAGTACAAAGTTCCATTTTTACTTGAGCCGAAAAAAAACTATACGTAATACAATTTGATAAGAGAAAAGAATTTATGTGTTCAAACAGATTTTGCGGTGTATGTGTTTGTTTAAGTAATCTACTATTTATTCTATTTCTTCTTCCATATTCGTGCTCGTTTTCTTTTTTTTTGGGACTACATAGATTAGCCAGAGAAGCTGACTTTTACTGCTTTACCGGACTGAGAGGTGACATAGCTCTAAGGTCGCTTAGCATGAACCTCTATTAGCTAGTAACTCAACACAAGGGTCTTCCCGGTGAAGAGTAAGCTCGGCTTGCACGGTTACTATGTTACGCGTTAGAATGCTGGTTGTCGTTACCAACTCCTTGTGAGAGACAGATTGTAGAACTACCAATACATCAATCAAGAACCATTCTTCCATACAGATTGATTACGTCTTGTATTGCACAGACCGCACTGTTGAGCAATCGGCTGTTGGCAGCTTGATTTTATTAGTAAATTAAAAAAAATAATGTGTAAAATTTACATTATCTACATTAATCAACATGGAGACAATTTTTAAATAGAAAAAAGGGGCAAGCGAGCATACCGCTCGCTTGGACGTTAATGACGTGCACGCTAATGATACGAAAATAAACAAACATACCGCTAAGCTCGCTCTGATTATAATCAAATTTCCAACGTCTGCGCACAGACTAACATAACACGCCCGGAATCCTAAACAAACATGTGTATTCAAAGTGCACGAACTGAATTACGCTCTTATAGCAGATAGCACTCTAGACTTTATCGTATGCAACCGGTATAGCATAGGCAAATAATACGCAATGCAGAACTGCGACTGGCATATACAAAGGTACCCTTTATATATTACTTTGCAAATTAATTATTTTTTCTTTATTCCATTTTTTTATAGCATAAGGAACAAACGAACACCGTAAGAGCTGCACGAGTTTCTGGCCTTTGAGAAAGAGCAGACTCATTTCTTGAAGGTAGGGAAGGATGTTCGGAAAAACGGCGGTGACAACTGATTCCAAAACTCGTAAAACGCCAATTAATTGCTTTGCAATGATTGAAGCATTTCAATTTGCGACATATATCATATCATTGGGATATAATATCATTTTTTTCATTTCCACTCCGGTAAAAAAATCTGTTTGATTGTTATATAATTGTTTAGAAAAAGTACGTGGGAATTGCTAGGAACATCGACCGTCATGGTATATATTTACATTTCAAAGAGAACCACTTCAAAGCTACCATACCAAGTTTCGGAAAATACTCGAACTTCGTTTGCCCGTCATCTCCGCGTCTCTAGTGTTTGCCACGATTTACAACGCCCTACCGCATCTGTATACTGCAGTCTGATTGATTTTTTCATCGGTTTATTCCTAAACGAAAATACCCCTGAGAACATTGCACGCTTATTCATTGTACTAAATCATTCACAATAAATTTTTTTGAACAGAAAGCTAACAATGTTTTTTTTTCACAAATATTACTAACATTCTTGTTAATAGAATAGTTAACAACTAGGCTAAAACTTATATTAGGAAACGGTTAACGTCCATGTGGCGACACTAAATACTAAAATTTAAATAAAACATTTTTTTTCTTTTTTAAAAAGAAAGCTAACAATATTTCTTTTTTTCAGAAATATTACTAACAATCTTGTTAACCATTCCAACTAAGCTTAAGCTTGTGATAGGACATGGTTTGGTGGATTCGAACCCACGACGTTACGATTTTTAGGCCGTACCCTAAACCATTAGGCCATTGACGCTTCAAAATAAATACAATATACTGTATTCTCCAAGTTTACGTAAGATATCCTTTTTCGTTTAAGTTTACGTTTTTTAATAAATTATAAATAAATTAATAAAAATATTTTATTTTAAGGATATTTAATTGTCTCTCATGCACGATTTGTTTCAGTTTGTAAGCATCCTTATCTTCCGAGATATTCAAACTTTCTTAACAAACCCTTTATTTTTGCTCAGTAGTGTATTAAGGCTATTGAAGCCTATTTACAATAATTATAATCTTCCTATGTTTCTGTCTGAACTATTTTAGTTCTTATTAAGTGTCGAATGTGAAGACTTGCATATTAAAAATTAATAATTAAAAGCTTTCACCGAGCCTATTAGATTTGGGGTAAACTCATTTCGATAAATGAGCATAAATTTTACCATTTTTTTTGTACAAATTTATGTAGCTGGCTAACTGGCTGGGATTCAACCTCCGGCAGTGGGATCGTAATTCGATTACTTAATCATTAAGCTGTAAGGATAACAATATATGAATAATATATTTTTTAATTATGACGTATTTAGTATATCTGCTTACGTAGAAGAAAGTATTTGATCGGATTAAAAATAACTGAGCCTAGTGGCGTCTTTGTATTTACAAATGTTAATGTCATTATGTAAAATACAAATACATTCTTCTATCTGACTTTGGAATGCGCTCCCAACAAATATACGTACAGCTGGAACTAAATCTACTTTCAAACATTTACTATGGAAGCTTTACCTAAATAATGAATAGTTGGTCAATTGCTGTCCCTATCCATCTATAATTATATATATATATATATATATATATATATATATATATATAAATATATATATATATGTATATATTTATTAGGTTTATATATTTAATTTATTTGTAAGTAGGTATGTATATTATATATGCATGCATTTATTATAGTTTTCTTTTATTTATTATTTTCTCATATTGCTTGCACCTGTTACTTGGTCTCTACACAACCCCAAGGTAGACTGGCAGAGAATGCCTACTGGCATTAAGTCCGCCTATTTGTACCTTTTTTTGTATTGTGTGCAAATAAAGAATAAATAAATAAATAAATATATTACAACAGTTTTAAGTAAAAATCTTTACACAGAACTGACCGAAATTCATGAAAATATTGCATATATAAGCGACATGCGATACGCAACATTTTTGAACTCTTTGACTATTTTATATATACTTGTGTGATAATGTCTGAAAGACACTATTACACAATATATGATGACTAAAAGTGATGACACACAGCCCGTTTAGATTGCAAACAAAGTTGCTGCACGAAAAGTGCCAGGTGCTATCTATATGGCAATTATATATATTTAAACTGTTATGTCTACAACACCAATTTATGCCATATAATTGCAATAATGTTAGTACTAGACTGGTAATAATGAACATCTGCCCATCTATTAAATGTAGAACAGCCACTGCACGTCAACAGCAGCGCTTCAGAGCCACTTCCTTGTATAATAGGTTAAATAAAGTCTTAAAATTCATCCTTTGTCGAATCATAAATGTAAATTAGTTTGTAAAAATATTTACTACAACTGAATTACATTCCGGCTGAACGCCTCTTAATTTAATCAAATTTAATATTATATAAAGCTGAGGGACATACACAAACACAAATTTACACACACACACACATTTATAAAATATTGTTATGATTTGTTATGCTTATATTGTATTTTATTGTGCTTTTCAAATGGGAGAAGACACTGACCCCTGAAACACAGGTCCGATAGAAGCCTAGCTCAGGAGTCAGGGACTTCACGTTTCTTTGTTCAAACATTTTCTATGGTGACTAATAAAGATTTAAAGAAAAAGATTTATTATATTTGTATCTGTACGCCATCCATCCATACTTGTGACTATCTCTACCATTTAATTAATATAATTGCAAATATTTTAAAACAGACACATCGTTACTTAGAGTATATCAAAAGTTTACCAGTGTTTCTACACAAGTAAATGCTAAATTAATGGTAACTAACCTTTCCGTCTCTACTTAAATTGATTGTACATAAATTTAATATTCGAAATGTGAGCAATAATCGAGTATATCAATGTATTAACAAACTCTTATAATATAAACGAGAAAAATACTTAACCATTTACTATTGCAGCAAAACTTTAATTTAAAAGCACGTAATAACAGAAGGCATTACAACTTAAGCCACTCAGTGCGACAATGTCGACTTTAGAGATTTCCATTTTCACGCGAACTCCGGGGAAATTTTATTATTGCAGTTTGTGCACTGCAATCGTGGCGTCGACGAGACAAAGCTGTTTTCTTACATTTGCCTTATTAATATTATTTAAATTAGACTGGTAACCTGTATGTTTAGACCTTAGCATAAAATATCCTATATAATCAGGATATATATATGTATTTTTTTTTAAAACAAAGCTAGGAATATTTCTTTTTTTTTCAGAAATATTACTAACAATCTTGTTAACCATTCCAAGCTTAAGCTTGTGCAAGGACATGGTTCACGGCAACGTAGTCCAATGGTGGATTCGAACCCACGACCTTACGATTCGCAGGCCGTACCCTAAACCATTACCATTTGGGACGAACCTACGCTGACTGGTCAGAGAAACTTACTGCAACAATTTCAACGGACTTCAGAGACGATAGAGCTATTAAGATGCGTATCTTAAACCACTTTCGGGACTAACGCAATGGGACCTTGCCTTGGGCAGTTACTCCATTTCCTGATGATGGTCCACATCAATTAAACCGTAATTGAATCGTCCATTGTTCCATATAACGACGACGGGAAGGCATAAGTATATATATATATAACCAATATTATCAACCCACTTTATTTATCTAATATAAATATATTAATAAACGACCGATCCATAAATTAAGGTATCAGAAAAACATTTGCCAAATCAAACAGAAGACAAAGTGTCCATAAAACAAGCGATATCGCCGCGTATCATTCACGTCGCAACCGAAATCGCTTTGCGATTTATATCCGGGCTGACCAGGTAATGCCCGGGTGTATCGGGGCAGAATGCGGTCGACCGCCGAGCCGCCCGGGTGAATACAGATAAAGGGCGGGTCGACCCGGATGTAGGAGTAATCTCTTGGCACAATGCAGTCGCCGTTGCATTGCGTCTTTTTAATTAATTGCGGCCAACGGAAACTAAGACCGATTAACTCAATGCTATTGTATTTAATCAGTGGTCTTTGTTTAAGTCGGTAAACATGACTGTAAACATAACTGCTGTAAGATCAATGCAAGTATGTAAGTCATAAAGCTCTCCTTTGAACATGATGGTTGCCAGTTTGATACTCATGAATTGCAGTTTTTCAACAGACTTCAAAAAAGGAGGTGATTCCCAAATCGTCTGTATGTATTTTTTTTAAATATGTTACCTCATTACTTTCGACTGGGTGAACCGATTTTGATAATTATTTTTTTATGCTGGTACTTCCAGTGCAGTCCCATTTCCAATTAGTAGTGTGTAGTCCAATTTGGTTACAATTCTGACAATGGCCTCCATGAGAAACCAAATAAGTCTTAAATTTGCATTAAGTACGAACAAGACAATTGGACGTACATTTCAATATCACGACCGATTTCAATGACTTATTTTTTATTGGAAAGGATGTACTTCAAAGGTAGTTTGATGAGAGTGTGGTTAAGTTCTTATTAATTCTATTCCGTATTCGATTTGAAGTCGGTTTATGTTTTTCTCGTAAATATAGTTGTTAATTACAAAATAATCACTTGCTAAATAAAGCTCGGTGAAAAGCGGACAGAGTAATCTATCTCTATCTACCCCGCTAGGGTTTAACGGACGTGAGAGTAGGTTTATTTATTTATATACACACTGTTCTTAAGGGAAAAGTTTATATTCAGTTGCGAGTAATGATAACGGATTTATTCGATTGGTTTTCTAGTCTCGTAATTTTCATTTACGAATTCCGAAACGTACTCTGCAACAACATGTCATTGATGTGGATAAGAAATCCTTTAAACGTATCAAAATATAAGCATTGAAATCCTCAGATAAGCCGTTGCTACAATGAACTGTAGGGGATTTGACGAGGGAATGAAATGAAAATAGTTGCTGGAGAAAATTGCTGTTGGGTCTGCGTCTGATTTATATCCGGATCGAATCAGCCGAGCAATATCCGGGTGGGTATAAACGAAGCATGTCAGCAGCTGGAGGAGATTAAATCTTACTTACCTCTACATGATAAAATACATCGTAAATATGTTTCAAGCTGTGTAACATGCTAATTGGAATTTTGAATTTTTTTCGCGTTTTGGCATCGTAAATAAAGGACCATTGTCTTGTGAAACGTAACATAAAAAAAAACAGCTAGCCTCGAATGAATCTTGGGTTGCCTCCCCATAGCTAAAAGTTAACGAAAAAGTTAAAAATTTCCTAGCAACAGAGCAGTGTAACAAAGATGGTTTTTTTGTTAAAAAATATGTGTATGGTAATTGGTAACTTAAGAAAGAGCACGTAATATGTTTGACGTACCATGCACGCTAAACTATTTTGGAGAACAGATGCGTAGGTGTTTAGTGAGGCGAATATATAAAGCGTATGAACTTGAGGAAGACAAACTATAAAAGGACAGCAGTAAGAAAAAAATTAAAACGCAGCTGCTGAGTAACTGCGCTGCTAATATTGTAAATAAATAAGGTATTACATAGGATTAATTACAGTGTATAGTATGTTTTAGTATTTATTGTATTTTATATGTATAGTTTATAGATTTATGGATGCATTTTGGCGAAACAATTTATGTGTAATATAAATTAATCATATTTGAGCCGTTTGGGGTAGAAACTTTGGGTCCGAGGGGTCCTAGTGCACACCGCCTTTTTAATGTGATAGCTAAGAAGTTGGTCGACACATCTGGTGACCAGAGGGCTGGCTTATACCTTGCACATTGCCAGCAAGCAACACTTTTCCTTTATTATTCGAATTCTGACAATGGGATCCATGAGAAAACCATATAAGTCATAAATTTGCATCAAGTGGACATATGGACGAATAACTCAATATCACGCGAACCGATTTCTATGATTAACTTTTTATTGGAACTTTGTACTTCAAGGGTAAAATAAGAGTTTGGTTAGGTTCTGATTCATTTTATTTCGTAAAATTCCTACGATAATACGTAAATACAAAGAGGGCGCCCGCTCGTAATAGCGTTTAACGTTTGATTCAATTTGAAGTCGGTTATTGTTTTTGCTCGTAAATTAGTTGGTTTAACTAAAATCATCATTATCATTATCAGCCTGTATCTATCCACTGCTGGAAATAGGCCTTCCCCAATGCCTTCCACCACATGCGATCCTCAGCTTTCCGCATCCAGCCACTTCCGGCTATCCTAACAAGGTCGTCGGTCCATCTGGAGGGAGGACGCCCCACGCTTCTCCGACCTATGCGGGCCTCCATTCCAAGACTTTCCTGAGTCAGCGACGGTAGATGGGGGATCTACCGTCGCTGACTCAGATGTTGCCAGCCCACTGCCACTTCAACTTGCTGACTTTAAGAGCTATAACGACTACCTTCGTTCTCCGTCGGATTTCTTTGTTTCGGATTCTATCCCTTAGAGAAATGCCGAGCATAGCTCTTTAACTAAAATATTGTATAAAAATGTGTTAAGCTATTTCTCGGCGCATAATCTCCGAGAAGGTCCTATTAAGGATCTCATCCGTCAGATGGACGTGTTACTGTACTTTTTATTGTGGCCATAAACGTGAAGCGTGGCACCGGCCGCCAACACGACTTGAATAAATAACTCGGGATCCGCCTTTTTTTATGGAAGGGCTGCGTCACCTCTGTCATACAACCGCAAATGCTTAAGAAAAAGAAATTGAAATAAATTCGCCTTTTGAACTTAAATTACTTTTAAACGACGTCAAAAAAAGAATTCTCAATATTTTTTATGCCTGTGCTCATAACTTGCCATTATTTGTGGATCCATTTAAAAATAATAATTTGAATGGGTTTTACTTTTAATTAGATCCCGTGGTAATCTTGTAGCCTTGGCATCTTGCGTTCCGAATGTATATACCACGGTAATACTAAAATCGTGTAGATAGAAGTTTGTTATAATCAAAGGATAAGTACTTAGGTACTCGAAAAATAAAGAGAATGTAGCAGTAATAGTGCCACAACTTTGATATAAAACTTAGATTATTATAATAAATATTATATTATATTGTAAGGGCAATTCAACCTTTATTCTCATTTTGATCTATTTTTAATTATTACTCGCTGTAATAATTTCTCATCTGAAAATTCCTTTGTGAATTGGCAACCCAACTGGGTTACATATTGAATAATAAATTTAATAGAAGCCCGCTTTCGTGCGAGGAGCCGTTTTATAATTATTTTTAATTATTCCCGAGGTTCGTCGAAGCCATCTTGAATATTCAACCGATGGAATGACGTACCGAGGCGGCATGTTACTTAATTTGGTCTAATGGCCCCCCGAGGTATTTTTGGCATACGAGACAAAGAACAATGTGGTTTTGAACCGACTTCAAAAAATGAGGTGAACGTCTATTATTTTTAATATTTGTGGGTATTTGAAATACAACATATGTGTGCACAAATAATTTGCAAAGCAAAAAAAATTTGTAAAGGTCGAAAATTTATATAAAAATGACATGTAAAAAATCATCTCAAATCGCCGTCATGTATGTTTTTTTTTGCAACCATTTGGTTCCAAATAGGTGCTATGTTAATTTTATATAGTTATGAAGATATTTAGTTGCTTCTATCAGTTTACTAAATACTAATAGATATACTATATTATCGTACTTTTTGCAAAATAAGTAAATATCATGCAAGACCAACGGTCACTCTGTTTCCGCGCCAAAATAACCGTCATTATTACCCCGCCATCAAGCCGCAAAATTTATGGGAATTGTCCAAAAAAGTTTAACTCCCTTAACACAATTACAATGTTAGTACAAAGTAGAGAAATACAGAACCTTCATAATATGTAGGTTAATTACTATTTACTTAGCAATAAAATTATCCCACTGGACTAACTTCCATACCCTTTCTTAACGAGATGAGATCTGACGCAAAGGGAAATTCCAAGCTTGGAAACAATATTTTTAATATAATTAATTCGATGGAGGTCATATTATATTTATGATTGAAATATATTCCTTTTAACTTTTATTTAATAAACTTAATAACTATTATTATTTAGTGTATTATAATAATGTTAAGTAGAGTTTATTATTATTTATTTATCTATGTGAGATTCTTAAAACGCTATTTTTAGCGGCATTACATTTAGCCTGCTTCACTACACTCGTGAGCAAAAATAAAGGGTCGGTTAAGAATGTTTGAATATCTCGGAAGATAAAGACGCTAGCTAACTGAAATAAATTGTGCATGATAGACAAATAAATATCCTTAATATTTATTATTAAATAAATAATAATATTAATTATTAAATGTCATATTTTTATTAATTTATTTACATTTCATTAAAACATAAACATAAACGAAAAAGGATATCTTACGTAAACTATATACAGTATTTTCATTAAATTTTTGCCTCCATATGACGACAATTTATTTCAGTTAACTATCGTTTTTAATTTGCGGGATATTCAAAATTTCTTAACCGACCCTTTATTTTTGCTCACGGCTATAGATTTGGATTTATATATTATAATTAATAAATCTAAATGTCGTTTAATAATCAAATTAATTATATTAATGATAAATTCTTCTGCTGTTAAAAAGAAGAATGTTACGATTATTCCGTAATAATATTTTCGTATAAATCCGTTGAAGTTGTAAAATCCTTTGAGCGTCATAAAAAATGAACGAATTACGTCGAAAGAAACGTTAGTACAGTATTTTATCGACACAGATTGAATTACAAATCCTAGCGGTGCAATTATTTAACAGTATCGACTTCCTTTACAGTTACGATTGTAAACTATATCCCTGGAGATTGCTTGCCCGTACCGAGTTCCGCCATATTTCTGGAAATCGGATAATAACATGGCTACATAGCTTCCTATTATATAACAGATACCCAGTTGAACTTATAACCAGTTATTGTCTCTATTTCTTTCACGTCTGTTACCTCATAACTTTCAACTGGGTGAACCGATTTTGATGATTCTTTTTTTTAAAACTATATAAGCGCGTACATAACGCGACAAATGGACGTATAACTTAATATCACGCGAACCGATTTCGAGTATACATTTTTTATTGTTCGTTTATTCTATTTCGTAATATTCCTACGATAATTTGAGGTGTTAATAGTCTAATGGTTTAGGGTACGGTCTGCGAATCGTAAGGTCGTAGGTTCAAATCCACCATTCCACTATTGACATGAACCATCTCCTAGACTACGCTTAAGTTTAGGTGGAATGGTTAACAAGAATGTTAGTAATATTTATGATAAAAAAGAATATTGCTAGCTTTCTTTAAAAAAATTGTCATTATGCCAAATTTCGGGAATACAAAACGAGCATCCACGCGTTTAACGTTTAACTAAATGGTTTGGAATCGAAACTGCAATCGTCAGATCGTAAGTCAAACACTAACTAATGCTTTACTTGCAATGAAACTACGGGCCCTAAGAAAAATAACACAGTATTACAATAAAATCTCAAGAGAAGTCCAATTTCAGCGAAAGGCTCCATTAACAAATTAAGTTGCAACACATGGCCGCCCAATTTACTTAGTGGAAAGGAAAAGGCCAACGTGTCCTGTGATAAACGCGTTCGATATACGCGCAGGGTGTGTGCTGAGGAATCTCTTATTAAAGTAATGCAAGTAGCTCGAATAAGAAACTAGTACCGTATTTATCTGTTATTATTTATTTGTGCCGTATTTTGTCCCTATGTATATATGTGCACATTTTTTTTTCGCGAGGAGGTAAAATCCCTTATGGACCCTGGGCAGCCCGTACTGCCAAGGAGCGTCCGAGTTTCACGGACTAAAAACCCTCCTCCTCCATCACATCAATGTTCCCACCTTGCGGCCTACCATTAATGTTTTTTTTTGTCCTAAGTAATGGTTACTCTTTTATTCTGTGTCTTGTCTCTCACTCTGTTCTTTGTTTTCGTCTGTTTTCTTCTGTGCAATTATCCCATCCATAAACGTATTGATTATTATCCAGTTCTCTTTGCTTCTTATCATTAAGTCAACTATGCTGTCTACCGTCACATTGGTCTTTAATTCAGCCTTCGTTCTCTTGCGAAACGACCGCATTCGAATGGCGTGTGTCATAATAATCTATACACATACTTAATGCAAATTTCTCATGGATGCCAGCTTTCAAATAAAAAAAGAATCATCAAAATGGTTCACCCAGTCAAAAACATAAGTAAAACTTACAGACGAATAACTGGTTTTTAGCAGGAATAAATGGCAGTTAAACCGTCGCCCAATCAGTTGCTTCCTCGACCATTATTTTTGTGTTTTTTTTTTATTCTTTTATAATAACTTTACATCTAACATTATATTATTATACTCGTACATTATAATATTATTCCAACTAAGCTTAAGCGTGTGTTGTCTTCTATTTGATATGATTTCACGTCAATAGTCGAATAGTGACATCTACGACCTACGTCCTTACGATTCGCAGACCGTGCCCTAAACCATTAGGCTATTGACGCTTCCAATCAGTTATGTAGGTATTATTCGACGAATGTTATAATTAGAAGGGAATATCATGATCCACCTAGGCTATACGCTTCAATTTTCCGGATAATATTAAAAAATAAAGCTAAATTTTATAAAGCAATAAATATGTCCGCTCCAACGCCGATTCATTTGGGTCAAAAAAACACGTGCGAGATTTTCATTTAAGTAGTTTAAAACATAAGTCGATTTGTAGTATTGCCTGAATATTTATTATTTAATAACGATTTATTTTATAAATTTAACCTTTTTTATTTTATCTTTTTAATGATAAAAAAGAAACATTCATTTTATTGATACCATTGTATTTATTTTCTTATCGAATACATTTTCCAAATTGCACTACGTTCCGGAATTCAGTTCAAATCGACAGCAATGCAAATTGAAAATACACCTTTTTTCATAGAAACGTAAGAGAAATAATAAGAAATAAAATAATAATTCTTCCAACGTTCCTCAGAATATAAAAAAAAACTATAAGACCATTCCGCAGACGATTCCGGACATTTTAATACGTCTGAGCGACGAAAAGAGGAAGAATGGAAAATGCAACAGCCACCCCAGTTTCTATTTCCTTTATTGCAACTAGTATCGATGCCTGCGTTTTCAAATAATTGTAGCTCTCTCCACAGTATAATCATTTGCCGCCTCTTTTCTCGTCATATATTAGACTAACTTTTGCCCACGGCTTCGCTCGCGTTATGAAATGCAGTTTTTGCGGCTTTACTTTTGTTTAACGTGTCTAAAAAATTAGGGCCTACAAAAGTTCTTTGTACACAATATTCTTAACCAATCTGTCATTGGGAGCTAAAACTATCAAGCTATTGGTTGAACTTACTCGTGAGCTGTAGGGCTACCAATGTTGTGGGAATTAGAAAAGGAAATTTGAACGAGAAAGGACATGTGGGATGGGATTGTCACCATTTGGAGAGGATGACGGGAATAAATGGTGACAGCTATAATCGCTTAGTAATTACCAACTATAGTGAAGGATTTCTTTTTATAGAAAAAGGGACAAACGAGCTTGTAGCTCACCTGATTTTAAGTAATCACCTTCGCCTGTGAACTTCCACAACGCAGAGGAGCTGCAGGTGCGTTGCCGGCTTTTGAGAAAGAAGTAAACTCGTTTCTTGAAGGTTATGTGTGTTTGATATTTTTTCAACTTTTCGTTAATTTTTAGCGTGGATTTTTAAAGGAGGTTTTTGGATTTATTTGTAAATGTACTTAAATATTTGCACATTATAATAGTATCACGAATAAAACACGCTCTAAATAATTCGTATGTAGAGACAACACGTCGCGCAAGAAAAAATATACGTAATAACTAAGAAAGGGTATACGTAACATACGTAAGTAATAAACTTTTTTTCGTTTCCAGACGTAAACAGACCGTGGCAGTGGCTTTAAAATTTTTAGAACTGACAATTCCCACAGCTATTACGTATAATGACAGGCAAGACAATAGAATAAGGGCGGCGGCGCTGCGAGACGGCCCACTTAATTAAAAATGCTAATATAAAACGTCTGAATTTTCCGACTAAAATAATTGTATTCAGTAAAATCGCTTCTTAATTTAGAAGCATTATCTGTGAAGAGAAACAAAGTGGGTCTATGTTTTAAATGAGTTATTCTCTTAGAAATGTAATAATCTTACATTTGTTTGTTACTCTTTGTTGTTTTTTTTAGGTCTATAACAAATAAAATTGAAAACAAATTCTGAGTTTTGAAATGTGCTATCGCATGCATTGTATATTTGATAATAAAAATGAAAAGAGTTGAGTGAAGTAATAAGAGTTCACCTAAAGGTTGTAAATATAGACCAGGTCATAAAAAAACAAAATCTGGAAACTAAACAGTGGCGATATCTATGCACTTTTTTAGATATTTGTTCGTCGGGCTATACCATAAACAAGCTGCGGCACCACAAGGCAGAGTGATAGAAGTAAGTTATTTTTTCAACCGGTTCTTAATTTTTCTGTGCATTTATTTAATGTTTTTGATGACTTTTTTGAAAGCTAGCAATTATGAGAAAGTTGCATTAATTATGTGTGTCAATGTCACATCAACCGATTTCGATAACGCATTTTTTTTATTCTAAAGGTTTTTTATCCTTTCTAAGCAAATGCTTAACTACGATCCCCCCTGATGTTAAGTGGAAATGCAGTCCTCGATGGTTAGGCCCACTAGCTTAGTAAATGCCTATTTACTCTAGCAAAATACCCACATTGTAATCGGAAGGTAAGACAGACGCGGGCGAACTATTCCAGTCCTTTGCTGTACGAAGAATGAAAGACGAAGCAAAGCGCTGCGTTCTTGCTTGAGGGATGTTCACGACAAAGGATGAATTCCCGCAGTGCTACAGGTTGAACTACAAGGGTAGTTTGATGATGATTAAATATCCTTATATAATTTTAATACTAAAATACCTGAGTATGTTTGAAAATTAAGGCCATAAATGCGAATAGTGTTACTGTAATTAAATGATCTAATGGCATTTCCATCGTGTGTGTGCAAGAGCAAGTTTAATTGCAATTAGTAGTACATATAAATTGCAACTTGTTTTTGCAGTACGTTGAGCATAATTCCGCTCTATACATCTTAAACTGAGTGGTTAAAAATTAAAAAAAAATCAAGAAAGGAAGTTGTGGTGTATCACCTCTTTTATAATTAAGTTACTGGCCGGTAAGCCAGTAAGATTATAATCAATAATGTGTCAACATTTTGTCATTAATAAAATAATGGAGATATAAACAACAATGCATTTAATTTCTTTATGTATATTTAACAGAAGTATTGTCACGACTCACACAAAACTCATTAACATTGTAGTGAGAACAATGCACCGGTTATGCTAAATTGGAAGAACAATTTTATAAAGTAGTTTGTAATGGTGAAAATTTTGTAGCTTGCACGCGCGACCTGCCAACTAGGCTGGAATGTTGCCAGCTTCTCGCCTTCTGAACGGAACCTCTATAGACTGATAACACAGGCAATTTTGTGTTTTCTGTTCGGCGAGAATACGTAACAGTTAAAGTATTTGAACAGAATGTTGTCTTCGGATTCAAAATGGAGTTACATTTAAGTGTATTGCACGATTTTGAATTTGGAAGTGATATAAATTTTTCAATGGCTATTCGTTTTAGATCAATTTCAAAGACATAATGAATAAGTATAATTTCTAGTCACGTTTTATTATAATCTTATCGTAGCTCTACCTACCGTACAGTACCTTGGCAATAATCCAGTGCTGGCACCAGTCAAATTGTAAATATAAGATCAGCAGTGATATAAAAGGCGTGGTGAAAACTGCATCTTTGTGAAATTTTTCTAAGACATGTGAAGTCTGCCATAAAGTGGACAATATATAAAGATTGTGGGGCATATAAATCGATACTCACAAGGGTGAATGATGAACATAGGCAACGACCAGCAATACGATAAGACTACGGTATCCCCTGCCTGTCGTACAAGGCGACTAAAAGGGGCCTCGGGTTCACTGGGCGACAAGGGTGGGAGCCTTTGTCGTCCGCTAAGGTGGACCCGGGTAGATGGCGACATCGGCTGGCCCGTGTCGCCTTGCACTGCGAGGGCACAGGGGGGGAGGCAGTAACATCCCCCCCGGGAGGTGCTCTCCTTGAGTACAGTGCAGAGGGGCTCCGGTGCGTTCCATTCGAGATCCCGGAACCCCGTCGTCATGCACCATATTCAATAGCTGCGTTGCCCACTTTTTGTTTTCACTTTAAAATAACAATCATACTCGTATTCTATTAGTTAACCATTCGAATATGTTATTATTCAACTTACGGAATTTATGCTTGATAAATTTGTGCCTCGCGTATGTCGATGTTACAACATAATAAATATGCTTGGTCAAAAGCGAACCCCCTCTGTCTGCTCTGCTAGGAAGATGCACAGCACGTAACAGCTTATTACATAATAGTTCATTACCCTGTTATTCTATATTAAAACAAAATAGAACAATAAGCACATATTCCTTGCAGCTAGAAAATTAACGAGCTACGTAACAACGGAAATATAAAATTACGTTTTTAAAGTGTCGAGACATTTTTGAATACAATTTCTCCGTACTTATTGGACGGCTGGCCGGGCGGCCGCCAGAGGACCGGAAATGAGTTTTTCCCTCCCTCCCTCCTTAACGCGGTACTCTGTTAGCGCCTCTACCACAAAGGACAGCCACCTTTATTATTAGCCCGTTGGAAAAACTGTTACAATTTTATTTTTTATATTACTTTTGTAAGAGCGAAGAGAATTTTTCTGTTTTTTAGTGGCATAGTTGTTCTTTTTCCAAGCTATGTTTGAAATTGTAAGAGGTTGAACCTGAATGAATATATCTATATAAATATATTAGTTTGATCAACAACCATTCGTTCTTTTCAAGGACTAAAGACCAATTTGCAAGACTCTTAATTATCAGTTAATAGAAGTTGTACACGTATCGTACCAAAACAGCCGAATCCGAGTTTTTTAGTATCTCGGTAACAGAGAGATACACAAAAAATAAAAGAAGGTTGACAGATCTTGAATGCTATTGGACTCTATTCTTTGGTAATAAATGATTCACTAAGCAAATGTAGTCTAATGTTCATTGTAGCGTAAGACTTTACGATGTTACGGTAGGCAGTTCAAATCTTTGTATTAATAAGTTTCCGTTTTTTCGGAATCTTATGTACAAAATAATTTAACGTACCCAAGAAATAAACGCTACCATGTTCCCATCCATCTCCCTCCGGCATCACGCTGGCATCAAACTTGTAATAAATACACCACAAGGACCGGTCTCTTTAATCATATAACTATACCTATAAGACGGGCACTTACACGAAACTGTTTGTAATTGAACAAATTGTAACTAATAAGTTAATAACTTTCTTAACTTTTTGTGTACTTGGGCTTTTTGTTTTTGCTTACACAACAAAATGACTGTAAAGTTTTTCGTAATGGCGAAGATTTGTTATTGGCTGTCAATTTCTTAATCATGGTTGTTGATCTTCCTATAAATAAATAAATAAGTAAATATACTTTCGCTTAATAAGTCCCCTATCGATGGTGCCACTCACTTTTTCATAATATTTTTTTCGCCTCTTCTCATTCATCAATATTCAAAGTCAAGCCATTATTGCAACGAAAGCTCTCTGTATCTCTTTTCTTCCTGCATATAACGTCACCTATTTTTAACCAACAATATAAATAATCAATTTCCACTTCTAAATCTAGATGCCATTGCATCTAATCCTGGCCAACGACAATCTGTAACTTATGGAAGCTATAAGGGATAAAGCATTGTACTACTAAAAGGCGATAGTTACTCTAGTCACATTGTTACAAATGAGCTAAAGCCAATTCAAAATGACTGTAAGAGAATTCGAAACTGATTCGAAAAAAGAACAAAAATTTTCGCAGCATAAACACAAAAGCAATATTCCTTAACCCCCCATATGTCATCCGAAACTGATTGCACGTGAAAACCGCAGACAAGAGCACTACCGAAATCCAATTACAAATTCAGAGCACGGTCAACGTGGAACCAATAAATTTTGCACAAACAATAATGGATACGAATTCTGGATCTTTAACCAAACATGTACTACGGTTAACAAAACTACCGGCACTGAAATACGAACCTTATTTTCAATGCTGACGTTATCTTTCCCTATTATGTATAGTTTGTGAACTGAAAAACTATCCTGGGAAATTCGTATGCTAATCATCCCGGATTATAACCCCAAGGTAGACTGGCAGAGAATGCCTACTGGCATTAAGTCCGCCTATTTGTACCTTTATTTTTGTATTGTGTGCAAATAAAGAATAAATAAATAAATAAATAAATTATTTGGCCTACTCGAACCATGGCAGTAACTGAAAAAGAATATACTCTCCTATATATTTCCTATATCTACATTACGTTAAATTGAATCTAATAATACATATTACGGTTTATAGTTGTATTATGATACATTATACCCACATTTTAAACGATATTTATAAAAAATCTAAAACAAACTTATTTTTGTAAAAGATTTTTAATGTATTTATTTTTTTATGTTATCATTGAAGGTTTTGTGGAATAGTTCAATAATTAGTACACTCGCTTTATTGAGACAACGTAACGTGTACAAAGAATTATTTTAACGAATACTGTGACAACTACCCGTCCTCACAATCTTTATACAAAATTAATTAGAAGTCAAATTACGAACTAATAAAGTTAAGTTATTTTTTATAATGCCAAGTTAATGTGACGATCAACTAAATTATTAATTATAAATTAAAGATACAATAAGGTTCAAGTAAATCACTAAGATATCATTGGAAGTAGTTATAATGCATAGTAATCGCGTGGTGCCATGTGTTGCTACCTAACAGTAGTATGTGTAACACTATCACAGTTCTAGACATGAAAAATACAAATGACGTATACTTCGACATTATAAACTATAACCTTTACACTCACACGTTCATCTAATGAAACAGATGGGTACCAGGCTCGCATAAAATGGGAGGTCGTCTGGGAGGATAGACACAAAACGCTACTGCGCCGCGAGCTCTCGAGTCGCGTGCCGTCGAGGGCCGGCAGTGATTAGAGCGCGCTAACAAAGCGCAGAGGGCTCTTAACCTACATGCTCCGTTTCACAGCAGCAGCGGTGACACTCCACGCGACTGTTGCAAGCCTGGTACCCGCCAGCCACTGAGGGCTAATCCTAACTTAAACTTTTTCTAACACCATTATACTCTTTCAATATTACCTTTTATCACCTTATATTAATGGTCATTTTTAATTTTAATAATTTTAAAAAAATAAAAATGCCAGTAGTGTATTACAAAATGCATAAAATAATAATGATCTGTCAATTGATTACTTCCTCGCTGTTTGAGAATTAATCTCAACCATAAACAGACTTTATAATATTTTTGAATGTGATCTAGCAACACTATTCTCTATGGGACACTGGTGTAAAATCTGTTACCGGTAATTGCGTGTAACAATATAAAATTGTAATAAATATTATACAGACACTTTCGTCCAAGCGTTTTAATTAAACATTCTTGTGAAAAATGACGGCAACGAATAATTACTGGCAGGTTGACGGAATGAATCCGAGCTGTGAATTTTATGTATATTTTCAGAAATATTGCCATCGAATTTGGAATTGAAATATGGCAACTAAATTTTACCTACCGGACGATTATTAGACTATTAATATCTGCTATGAAATTATAATGTCAAGTAAATACTTAATATTGTACTTTAATGAGCACACCATTTAAAGTCCAATCTCTTTCTCTACCTGCCTCCGGAGCATGATCAAGCACTACAATAATAATTGACTCAACCTTCAATATTTTATTAGAGAAGGCTAAAAAACCGTAATAAGGTTAACTGGAAAGTTATACATTGTAAAGGTTTTTCTGTTACCAAGAATCTTATCAGGCCTTTCTAAATTCACGTTAATCAATTGACGGCGCCGCTGTTCAAACGACGCTCCATAAAACCGAACGAGTAATACATAAAACAACAGACAATTTAGCGAAATGTTAGCCATAGATTTTTGAAGAGATCTTCTTTTAGCGTGGATAGTTTTAGTACATAGTACAATTAAGAGAGCTCATACCGTTACGTAAGTACGTCATGATAAAGTTTTGGGCACAGATAAGTGTAAATTGATTAATGAGTTTTGCTTTAAGTAAAACTTCTTTACGCACGCTTGACTTGAAGAGTAAGCTGGTAAATAAGTTACGAAAAGCGTGATCAAGTGAGGCGATGGGAAGTTGAGAGGGAGGTATAGGTTGAAGATTAGAGTGATCCTATATCTAAGACACAGTGCAGGCCTATTGTCTGCATCAAGAGATAGAATCAAGTAAGCAGTGCCTACATTTTCGTTGTCTCCTGAACAATCGTGTATGTATTATATTTTGTACATACACTATACATTTATACATAAAAATGGAGCTAGAGAAATTGTACTTCAGTCATGTGTTCTAAAGTACACTAATTTTTTTAATTAATTGTGTAAAGATTTTGTTTGGATTTTACGTTTTATTTTTACGATTTACGATTATACGTGAAATTAAGAGTCCCCCTTAGATGCTAGGAGCGTTGCTGGAGTTTCTTCGGCCACTTCTTCTCCCAGCGCCAACGCTTCCCGAAGTGGCATTCAAAGTTAGTTTAGCTTTTTGAATGTCCCTTAGATTATCCGTGAAATAGCAACCAACCGATTCGTGGTGCGGCCCGCTCGGGCGCCGTCGGATCGGAATGCTTACGCGTAACATAGTAACCGTCCAAGCCAAGATTACCCCCCACCGGGAGGACCCTTGTGTCGAGTTACTAGCGATAGAGGTTCAGGCTAAGCGACCTAAGAGCTATGCCACCTCTCAATCCGGTGAAGCAGTCAAGGCCAGCTTCTCTGGCCAATCTGTGTAGTTCGTTATTAAAAAAAATGAAGAGTGTATAAATAGAAAAATGTACATAGTAATAGAGTACGTAAAATCAGGTTGAATTCGAATCCCTGATCTATACGTACAGCCTTAAGCTATTACCGAACTTCCTTGCAGAGTAAACTAAATTGATAAGAGAAAATGTGTGCGACAAAATATTTCAGTGTAATAACTATAAAAGATTCGCCTTTAACATAACTGCGTTTAATAATCTTCTACAAAACGACTGTACCAGGGTAACATGACGACGCGGAGTTTCGCACATATTGAATCTAAAGTGGACTCGATATTGATTCTCGACTTACACGAGCTGGTGTGCCGTCAGGTAATAAAGCGGTTATCTGAGCTCGTTCACGCTAAAACGAGCGTCGACGATACGCTTGTATTCGACAATAAAACGTCGGTAGCTCGCGGGGACATTACAGTAAATGATGTAATTACTCGCGAACTACGGAGGTGAGAGGCGGCTTTGAGTTCGTAATTTGTTCCTAAACTTACTTAATATCTCCCTTGACGGGCTTAATTTATTAAGCCGCTAGTGACGACGGCACAGTGCAAGGGAATGACGAAAGTTACGACACAAAAGCCAGTAAATTTTCTACAAAACACCGGCAATATACTTAAGTTATACAGCTAAATAGTTTCAATGTTTTACAACGGATTAATTCATATAGTAATTTTTATAAAAAGTCAAATGGTACATTTAAAAAAATAAGATTTACTTAATAAAAAAATATTGCTGGCAGTTATCTCCAATTTAATGCCATATAGATTTTAAAAACCTTAATTCCATCGCCAAGCAAGTCGAATTCCGCATAAACTAGGACACGAGTGTCATTTGTCGTTTGTTATTACAGCGTCAACACGTCCAAAGAGAATTTCGACCTGAGATCTCGAGTAATGGAAGTTTTGACTATTCGAGGTTCGAAAGAGGTTCTATTTTAGTAAGCAAGCCGGTCTGATTTTAATCCACTATTTTTAAATTGAACTTTTCACATCCTTATTTGCACGAAATAAAGTATCGTGAGGAAATCTGCATTTAGAAGAGAAGTTAAGACACCTTTTTAACACGTGAAATGTCGTTAAATAGTCGTTCGTTGTAATTACATGTGTAATGTGTTTCATGCACTCAGAAAGTCCATTTACTTGGCGAGGGTGGTGTGAAATTTTGAGACGATATAGCACTGCCATTAGATGGCGCGCCGGTGAATGAACGCATCATTGCCCTTCAAAGGAATGGCCATTAGACACGTAATAGGCACTTTAAACTTCTCACGAGACTCGTAAATTCGCTGAATTAATTATAAACGTAAAGCATCGTTGTTTTCCATGAAACTTGGAATAATTAAATTATTCGCTAGTAAAAGTATTTGAAGAGGTATTAAATTATTGCTCCGAAACTTTCTTCATCTTGATAATAGAAATTAATTATATTTAAAGCGGTCGATTGCTCATGCCAATATGTTTTATCTCTCCCCCAAAGTTCACTTGAGTGTCTTATGAAAGTTAGCTTTAGGTGTGACATTATGAACAAATAAATATGTATACATATAATTGGAGTATTCCAAATAATTATTCGGAATCACTCCAGCTATATAGTTAATTCTATCGACACTATCTTGATGGTTTTGTTCGTGTACGTCTTCCGCGTAACCTTATTGCACGCAGTTACAACTTGTATAATCAGTTGTCATTCTCTTCTGTCTTTCTTCTCATTCTGTCGGAGTTACTAGCGATACAGGTTAAAGCTAAGCGACCTAAGAACTATGCCACCTCTCAATCCGATGAAGCAGTTAAGGCCAGCCTCTCTGGCCAATCTGTGTAGTTCGTCAAAAAAAAGCTAATTTCTATCACCCTCTTTTCTTCTTCTTTGAGAATCATTCACATTCGAGAAAGGCTGTCTAAAATTAGCTTCATCAGCGGGAATTTTGTAGCGCCTGATCACGGTCCGGCTCCCTAAGACACACTCATGAATGCTAACGCACATTGCGATAAGTTATTCTAAATAGAGTTTCATGATGCACACATTTTCAATTATATTTAAGCTAAAACATATAAAGCCGTTCTCTATAAAACAGGATAGTGTATAGATCTGTCGCTCACAAAGAACTAGTAAACAATTTTGCTACAATCCGGCCAGATAAAGTCCAACAGACTGCAAACTGCACCGCGAGAGTAAACCATCTAATAGCGGTCGGAAAATATTACCGACGTTATCCAAACCGGTGATTCGAGCTTTATGATTCGGAACGGGGGGCGTATTTTACTATTCACCCATTGTTGGGGCCACTGGGAGGGATCGTTAAGTGTCATTGTTGCAGACAGCGCGCCTCTGGCACCGTAAAAAGCTCTAAATGGTACAGTACAATAAAAGAAAGGTGAATCTCGTAATAGAGAATAAAGAATTTGTTTATATAAATTGTACGATTCTCTGGTTTTGTTCTGTTCCCATCCCATACCACCAACTTTTTTCCATTGTCCGTGAAATAGCAACCGACCGAGTCGTGGTTCGGCCCTCTCGGATCGGATGCTTACGCGTAACATAGTAACCGTCCAAGCCGAGGTTACCCCACAGCGGGGAGACCCTTGTGTGGAGGTTCTAGGAATAGAGGTTCAGGCTAAGCGACCTAAGAGCTATGCCACCTCTCAATCCGGTGAAGCAGTCAAGGCCAGCTTCTCTGTATAGTTCGTCATTGAAAAAAAACAACTTTTTTTGTGGCAAACCTACGCTGATTGGCTAAAGAAGCTGACCGCAATAGCAATCTTCTCGTTGTCGTTTAGCCTGAACCTCTATAGGGAGCGACACTGCGCAAGGATCTTCATTCATAATATATATGGAATAGAAATACGTTGGTATTAGTATTCAACTAGTCTTAAGTGATCTCACTGCCAACAAAAATCTACTCAACAATAAATAAAAACCACTTCACGTCATTATTCTACGCGTTCATGCTTCCCCGATCGTTTTGACTAAATAGCTGAAGCCGTTGCAATAGCTTTAACACTGTCATAATTTAAATTGAATATGCTATCAAATTCTTATGAAATTTATTAAAAAATCAAATAAGGAGAATATACTTTATACAAGTATATTTACGAGTAGAAACAAAAACCGACTTCAAATCAAATCAAACGTTAAACGCTATTGTTCACGGCCACCCTCTTTGTATTTCCAAATGAACGTAGAAACATTATGAAATAGAATTGGAACCTAACCAAACTCTGAAACCATCAAACTACCCTTGTACCCATCTTTTCCTGTAAGAAATGAATCATCGAAATCAGTTGACATGATATTGAGTTATACATGCATTTATCGCGCACATAGTAAATGCAAATTTAATACTTATATGCTTTTTTCATTGGTGCCATTGTCAGAACTAGATCAAATTGAAATCGGACCACATGGGAAGCACCAGCTTGTCTTAAAATCGGTTCTTCCACATCCCTATTTTGAAGTCGGTTAAAAATCTGATCTGATCCAGAAAGACAAGAGGAGACAGAACACAGAAGCAGACATACAGATACTTATGCGTTTCGTAAAAACATAGCTACACTGTCAATTGAATGATATCGACCAAGTGGCCTCTTTCAATTGTACGCCGTAGATAGGAAATGGATGGAGGCCCCATTTAAGCGTGAATTGAACACTCAAAGCTTATCGTATGCAAATTTGTACAGCAAATCGAACAGACTCATTGGAGTCGTGAGTAAGCACACGTGCCAGTAATAATGCGGCAATTTATTTCATCGAATGTAGACTGGAACGTCTGGCAATTAGGTCAAGTGGTTCCATTCAACCATCCACTCGATAATATAATAGAATATAAAAATAAGCTCTCACTGAGAACTGCTCGCAGAACAGCTCGTGCAATAAAAAGAGTTTTAATTTATCTCAATAAATACAATTATAAATATTCTGACATACCTCGTAGATAAAAAAATATTTGTAGTTTTTCAGTAGAAAGTGTCCAAATTGAACCTAGATAAGTAGAAATTCTGCTTAACTCAAGAAAAGTCGAATCTATTGTGCTAAATTTAAGGTTGAATTGTCCTCCTTATCTCGAAAAATTAAATTGGACTAGATTATCCAGAAATAAGTTTCATAATGAACTTTATAACTCCCAAGTATGTTTAAGAGCAAAACAAAAACCGACTTCAAATCGAATCAAACGTTCTTATGAAATTTATTAAAAATCAAATAAGGAGAATATACTTTATACAAGTATATTTACGAGTAGAAACAAAAACCGACTTCAAATCGAATCAAACGTTAAACCCTATTATTCGCGGCCACCCTCTTTGTATTTCCAAATGAACGTAGAAACATTATGAAATAGAATTAATTGGAACCTAACCAAACTCTCAAACCATCAAACTACCCTTGTACCCATCTTTTCCTGTAAGAAATGAATCATCGAAATCAGTTGACATGATATTGAGTTATACATGCATTTATCGCGCACATAGTAAATGCAAATTTAATACTTATATGCTTTTTTCATTGGTGCCATTGTCAAAACTAGATCAAATTGAAATCGGACCACATGGGAAGCACCAGCTTGTCTTAAAATCGGTTCTTCCACATCCCTATTTTGAAGTCGGTTAAAAATCTGATCCGATCTAGAAAGACAAGAGGAGACAGAACACAGAAGCAGACATACAGATACTTATGCGTTTCTGAGTTATACATGCATTTATCGCGCACATAGTAAATGCAAATTTAATACTTATATGCTTTTTCATTGGTGCCATTGTCAGAACTAGATCAAATTGAAATCGGACCACATGGGAAGCACCAGCTTGTCTTAAAATCGGTTCTTCCACATCCCTATTTTGAAGTCGGTTAAAAATCTGATCCGATCTAGAAAGACAAGAGGAGACAGAACACAGAAGCAGACATACAGATACTTATGCGTTTCGTAAAAACACAGCTACACTGTCAATTGAATGATATCGACCAAGTGGCCTCTTTCAATTGTACGCCGTAGATAGGAAATGGATGGAGGTCCCATTTAAGCGTGAATTGAACACTCAAAGCTTATCGTATGCAAATTTGTACAGCAAATCGAACAGACTCATTGGAGTCGTGAGTAAGCACACGTGCCAGTAATAATGCGGCAATTTATTTCATCGAATGTAGACTGGAACGTCTGGCAATTAGGTCAAGTGGTTTCATTCAACCATCCACTCGATAATATAATAGAATATAAAAATAATCTCTCACTGGCAGAACAGCTCGTGCAATAAAAAGAGTTTTAATTTATCTCAATAAAAATATAATTATAAATATTCTGACATACCTCGTAGATAAAAATTTTATTTGTAGTTTTTTCAGTAGAAAGTGTCCAAATTGAACCTAGATAAGTAGAAATTCTGCTTAACTCAAGTAAAGTCGAATCTATTGAGCTAAATTTAAGGTTGAATTGTCCCTCCTTATCTAGAAAAATTAAATTGGACCAGATTATCCAGAAATAAGTTTCATAATGAACTTTATAACTCCCAAGTATGTTTAAGAGCAAAAACAAAAACCGACTTCAAATCGAATCTAACGTTAAACGCTATTACGCTCGGACGCCTTTTTTGTATTTCCGAATTATCGTAGGAATATTACAAAATCAATCTTAATTAGAACGTAACCAAACTTTCATCAAACTACTCTTAGAGTAAATGCTTTCCAGTAAAAATGAATTATCGAAACCCGTTGGCGTGATATTGAGTTATTCGTCCGTTTGTGACACACATACATGATGCAAATTTAACATTTATATATTTCTATATTGTCAGAATTGGAGCAAATTGGACCACACAGTCGAAAGTTATGCGGTAACAAACATAAAAAAATACAGACCAATTTGAGAAACTCCTTTTGAAATCGGTTTAAAATAAGTTAGACTTAATCTCAACTTCTATAAATGTAATATTTCAAACACCTCTATAAATCTAAACCTCAATAACTCGAAGTTTCTGACGTCCCTTAGTAGTTTCAAACTAGACTTACCGAGGTTTCTCTGAAATTATATTCTGTGGATATATGTAACTATTTGTATGAAAGGAAGAGATAGTGAATCAATCACTCAATAAACCTCAGTACAGAGAGAAAAAAGCTTACCAAAGGTAATTGGACTACTACAAAGTAAGCCGAGGCAAAACTTGAAGAGTGGCAATAATTCGAGTGTATCGTCGTACTCGCACTAATTATGAATACAATTTAATAGAATGCTTTCTGTAATTATACGTGAATTCGGAAAATCTGTGGACGAAATAAAGATAGTAGTTAATTAGTAACAGCCTTTATAAATGTCCCACTGCTGGGCACAGGCTGTCTCTCCGCCACACGACTCTAGTGCGGATTGGCAGACTTCACATGTCTTAGAAAAAAATTCTAGGACATGTAGGTTTCCTTACGATGTTTTCCTTATCAGCACATAAAATTGATACAGCAAATTTATTGGTGCCGGCACCGGCGATCGAACTACCACGGCGAAATATAGGGATAATATATCTAAGGACTTTTTGTATTCTTTCTAACTTTGATCCCTACACTAATATTATGTATGTTTTTGTGGTTTACACACAAATATTTTCTTTTTAATTACATTAAAGTTATTATCCAAAATCGTGGTAATTATGCATAATCCCACTAAAGTATGTTAAAAAAATTTAAAATTCAAGAGAATATCTCTATCGAAAATAATATCTATAATTTAAACTTTTTTCAAAAAAAAAATTTGAAAGAAAACTTAGCGCTCTGTCTCCAATGTCGAGAAAAACTAACTTAACTTTTAAAATTAAAACAAATAAAAGCAGCTTGATGCACTGTCAACAAATATATAAATTAGAGTCGAACACCTTCCACGCATTTGTAGGCAGCTTCGATAAAGACCGACTGAGTGCAACAAAATATATCTATGTGTAGTGAGATGGTATTAATATATTCTATACTACGTTGTTTTTAAAACATAACTTCGACATTAAATGATCAAACGGCGGTTGAGTTACTAAAAATTTAAGGTCATAAAGTGAATTTTATAGCTTCTCTTAACGACCCGTTAATATGGTGTAACCTTTTAGCAACGTCAGCGCTTCTGAAACGTCTGCTCTCAGTCTAGACAGTTACAATGTAGCAAACAATTTTACGCTGTAAGTGCACATACATTAAAAATAATACAGATGAATTGAGAACCTCCTCCCTTTCGAAGTCTATTAAAGAGAATATACGATGATGATTGGAATGTTTGTTTCTTTTATGGGTATAAACTAGTGCTTGACCACGATCCCACCTGGTGTAAAGTTTTAAATAGTCAAAAGATGGTACGCGCTAGTTTAGTAAGTGCCTATTCACTCTACTCTTGAAGTCGACGTCGTACTTGGACGGAAAGACTGACGCCGGCAACTTGTTCCACTCCTTTGCTGTACGCAAGATGAACGATGACTCAAATCGCTTCGTTCGAAAGCGCGGAATATCGACTATGAAAGGGTGGAGACCCGCCGAGTGTTTAAACGTCCGAAGGTAGAATGGGGATGGGGGAATTAACTCGTGTAATTCCTGTGCACACTCTCCAAAATGTAATCTGTAAAACACCGAAAGGCTGGCCACCTGGCGCCGGTGCTCTAGACTATCTAATTGTAGATGTTGGTTACCTATTAACTTTTTGGCCCGCCTCTCCATGGAATCCAGTGCCGCGAGTTGGTATTTGGCTGCACCTGCCCAGATATGACAGTACAGTCAACAGTACTCCACACAGGGTCGGATCTGTGGTTTATACATAGTCAAAAGCTGTTCCGGTGTGAAGTACCGCCGTAGCTTTGACAGGACTCCAAGCTTCCTAGCAGCTACCTTCGCTTTGGATTGTCGTTTCGAATGTCTAATATAATACAAATTACGGTCAACTATGATTGAAGTCATGATGTCCTATTCTTAAGCAACGTAATCTTGCCATAATAGATATGTAGCAATACGCGTAAATCATGTTTCTATAAATCAATGTACTTAACCGAGCGATAAGCTTGTATTCAGCAAGTATTGACAGCCAATTATCGCCCCGAAGCTAATATAGTGGTTGAATTAATAGCTAGCATATATTAATTGCTAGTATACACGGATTTACGTGCTATTGGTATTCAGACACGGATTAGTTACAAAGGTAATTGACCTGCAAACAGGTAATGGTTTATCGTATTTCATGTACGCGACGATATATCAGTTACTGGGTAATATATGTATCTTATCTAGAGACCTGGAATCAAACCCTGTACGTGTTAAAGACATAATAATAATAAAAATCATAAACGGTCTCATAGCGAAAAGTCTCGATCAACATCTCAAGAGACTTTCGCTAGATGGCTGGATAAATGGTAAGATACAGAAGGCAGTACTCCTGTCGCCCTAACCACCGGTTGCTTGGGTTCTGCTTCGTTGCCGGTGGCACACACTAGGTTAGGTTTTTATAATGTTTTTGTATTTTACGACCTTGTGAAACGTATTGAAGCGTTCGAGATGTGGGCTTATAGGCGCATGTTGGGTATTAGATGGACTTCAAAAGTGACAAATGAGGAGTCAATGAGAAGCGGAAACTATTGCAGACCATCAAGATAAGAAAAGTGTCGTACCTCGGTCACGTGCTTAGGCACGAGAGATATGACCTTCTTCAACTTATTTTGATGGGCAAAGTCGCTGGCAAAAGAAGTGTTGGTCGTAGAAAGATTTCATGGACCAACTGTTTCGTCTCGCAAGAGACAGAAAGAGATATGGTGACCTAACTGCTAACCTTCGCTAGTCGGAGAGGCACTTTAAGAAGAAGAAGCACGCCGTTGCTAAAGCTGTAGTAGCAGCTGAAGGACGGCCTTTCAGGCCATCACGCCTTCGGTCTCCCAGACTTTGGGTTCTGCTCAAAAGCTACAAAATTCCGCCGTTCATTTCTAATTAAGTTCATTTGTAATTAATTTAATTGTTAATTTTCAATCTTTTCCTTTCCATGTAGTTACGTATAACATCCACCAACGTATACACACCGACGCATGTTTTGAATTTCGAACACTCCAAGCTTTATTAAAAATGCTGCAAATGACAATGTCGACATACTTACCGGAGTATAAAGGCTACAAAGGAACGCTGTTCGCAGAGAGCGTGCATTTTAACCCACAAAGTTAATTACTTTAATTTTATCATAGTTTTGATTACAAATGCGAGTAAAGTACAATACTTTTACCTTGTGTATGTTTAAATTAATAACATTACTTCAAAAAAGGAAAAAATCTGCACAAAGGAGGTTTTATATCTGTTAATTTTTGTGAAAAAAAAATACAGATAATAAATTTGTTTCTGTTACTGTCAGATTTCAAATAAAAAAACATTGCATGTGAAATAAGTATAGGCACGTAAGAAGTTACCTCTTTGGTGTAAAAAAAACATAAAATAATTCTAAAGTTTTATCAAACGTACTCATTTTAAAAATAAATTATCGAGAACTACCATCTATATTTATAAATAATAAAATTAATTTAATTAAAGCGTATATAAATAATAATCGTATTATAATTAGCATGACGTGCATGACGAAGCCCAACGCAATAGTGGCTATAGCAGCGTATTGTTATAGCGTTGCTGCAATTGTCGTTTATGAACAAACACAAAATAGAAGCAGGTCTTGCGTGTCGAATGCGCCCAACAATGCCCATGAATAGGGAACACAATCCGATTAGTGACATAAGGCTGATGTACGAACATTCAGATCCGGACACTTGGCATTGTGGACATGCGACGGTCCACTGGTCGTGTATTGAAGTTGGTTGGCTGAATGTTTGCGGCCAACGAAGCTTCAAATGTAGGCCAACGTCCAGAACGGCGCGCCAAACAGTTTACGAAGACAATAGTGTTGCCGTATCGTTTAATGGGCGAAGCAAACATCCAAGTTTACTCCTTAATTGTAACGGATAAGATCTCTCTAGAACAGTCTCTAGTGTTTGACTCTTGTATGTAATCAATTTATAACCGACCCCATAAAACAGAGGAGGTCGTCAATTCGTCTGTATTTTTTGATTAATGAACAAAACCGTTTTTGTTTTTTTTTGTTTAAAAGAGTTTGATTACAATTAAGTCCCATATTAATTTAACTGGCATAGGATCTTCGATTCAAAAGATATATTCTCAATCGTTCTCTTGATTACTGAAGGTCGGGTCTAGTAAGTGTTGACCGCTGTTAGTAAATAGTAATAGACATTAAAATAAAGTTTTAGTTCTTAAGTTCGCATATGCATTCGGAATCTAATGTTACACCTATTTTCGCCAAACGACGTGAAATAATTAAATAAAAAAACCAAACAAAGAAATCTCTTAGACGATGTACATCGACAAAAACGCAATAGATTTTTTTCCCTAATCTACTCTGTAAGGGAAACACTATTTGGGCAACCACTCACACAAATGCATCATTCAAGAGACCAAAGCGGGAATAAGTTTCACTCGGCCGCACTTGACTCCATCAAAATAAATAAAAACGACGCCCCAGACTCTAATACACGCGCAGCAAGAATACACGGAAAGTAAATTATTCAGCCCCAATTTACCCTCCTTCGAGGGTTAAGTAACCACAAAATTCATTTTTCACGGGTTAGCCTTTAGTACGGAATTCACGAGATTAGTTCAGATCTGGCGATATCAGAAACGAGGTACGTTGCCATGGCAACTGGGGCAGAAGGGCCCATTTGCCGCTTCATTGGGCATTCCGTGCGCCTGTGACTCAATTAGGATCCATCTCATATTCTATATTATGATAATTAAGTTTCAAGGTTCTATATAATACAAGTATTTTGGTTAAAATATTTATGTCTTCTTTCTAATATCTTTTTCTTTCTAATATCTTTTTCTTTCTATATATACTAACTTCTTCCGTTTGACCGTGGACTACGTAGAGCTGCTTGAATCGTCGACCATCAGGGTCTTTCACATCGACTTGATCCTCTGAGTCTGCGAAGAGATGTCGATTCTTTTTGCATTCTCTATCGCATTTACAATGTTCTGAGGGATTGTTCGGCTCATCACAGCTACCAATTTTAATTACCGCACACCTCGCCAGAATTCCAAATTCCACCGCCACCACCTTGATGGTTGGCGTTCCACGACTCTACGTTTCTCGCGTAACTTTCTTCCACACAGTCAACCTATGGAATCAACTGTCGCCAGTGGTGTTACCGAACGTTTACGATTTGGGGACCTACAAGAAACGAGCCTACTCCTATCTCAAAGGTCGGCAACGCACCTGCAGTTCCTCTGGTGCTGTGGATTTTCATGGGCGATGGTGATCACTTATGATCATGTGCGCCATAAGGTCGTTTGCCACTTTCATATTTAAAAAAAAATTAAAATTTTATATCTACCTATAAATGCAGTGTAATTAATTCGGGACCCAAATTTAGAACTTAAAAACGTTAGTTTGACAATACATCTACTTACACAGTGTCTTTGTACATCATAACTGTTTTTACTTAATATCCAAAGTCCTTTTTTTTTTGTTCACGCGGGGTATTTTTTTATAGACCATCCTCCGGTATCCTGGGTGGGCCCGGAGAGATGGGTGGGACTCGGCCCGGGCAGCCCCTACCCACTAAACCTTCCGCGAATGCCATCAGCCGTTAAGAGCGGGGTCCGGGTCACCATCATCATCAGCATCATCTGCGACAGGACACCCCAACGACCGGCCGGTCCCGGCAAAGACCGGACTTCATCCTCCAAGGGGACTTCTCCGGCACTCAGAGAAGTCCAGACGACGCCGAAGCATGCTGTGGCCAGTGACCCATCCTAATATCCAAAGTCCTAAGTTATTATATCCTAAGATATTATAAGTTAATATCCAAAATAAAATGAAAATAAACAAATAAAGATGTGTTAAACATTATAAATAAAAAAAAAACTATTATAACCTTTACACGTCGACTTTTCCCTTACGTTATTAGATTACAAATGACAGAAGGTACATAAAATTGTAGTGCCTAGATTTAGACTGACAAAAAGTAAAAATTCATATTTAATTACCGATGGCTAACTTTAAATCAATCATAAAAAATGTTCTAATTCAAAAACCTTATTATAAAACACAATATATGTTGATGACAAGAGCGTATGGGAACAAGCTGCAGAAGCACTTCTTGGTCACTGCAAATTGGTTGATTTGTAATGTTAGTGTATAAAGTTACCTCTGAGTTTCTGTATTTATATTCTGTATTATGACTTTCGTGAGTGCTTCATTGGAGCCTATATGAATAAATTTATTTTGATTTGACTTTGGTCACATGGCCTACATTGGGCACAGATTATAGCAAGTAATTTCTTCTTACATACGTTATAAATTCAACAAAGCGATTTGATACTAAACTCCGAGCTTAATCGTAAGTAACTGTTAGATCACCTGAAATAAAAATTGTTTCTACTAAACTCAAAACAAAAATTTATTTAATATGTGCCCGGCGATGGCGATTTATGAGGTCACCACTTGTCACATATAGAACCTAATAAGTTTGATGTATAGTGGACAGACTTGTCACAACAAAACCTGTCTCTGTCTATCGCGCTAGTGTAAAAAGAACTTGAAGCTTTTATATATATTTTAGAAGCTTTAATGTCAGCGAAATTCATAAATTTTCATAATCCATTTTAATTTTTAGGAAGATTTAAAAAAAAGTATGTCAAAACGACTAATGTAATGGCGAAATAACTTTACGATTCGGTAGCGTTTCCTATTTTCAGTTGAACATTTGGAGCGTTCAAGAATAAATCCTCTTACCTCCAGTCATTTCCGACTTTCGCGAACGATGTACGAACGTAATCTTTATTTAATAAAAGTGACTTGCCAACTTGTCACCATTTCCACGATACAGATATTAAAAATGTTCTATACAGCTTCCACTGTGGTTAAAGTTAACCAAGAAAATATAATAAAATAGTTAAAAACTAATAACGCTGCTAGTAAAAACGGACTACGAATAGAATCAAACGTTAACCGCTATTATAGATAGAGTGAGAAAAGATTTTTCCTTCGTAATTTTTCGGAAAATTTCGTATTTATCGTGCTCTCTAAACAGCTCGATATTAATGAATACAAAAATGTCACTCAATGCGATCATTCATTATCTGTGCGGGTGTCATCATATTGCGATAAAGATCCGAGTTTTCCCGAAAGATAATAATTTCTCACTACATCTCTACATGCGAACGCCCTCTTTGTAATTTCAATTTATTATAGGGATATTACGAAATAAAATTAATCAGAACCAAACCCTGAGTTGACTCGAGAGTTTGGTTGGCTTGAAGAACATCTTTTCCAATGAAAAATGATTCCATTTCTCGCGCACACACATACTTGATGCATATTTATGACATATTTGGTTTTCTCATGGATGCCATTAATTGAGAAAACAATCATCAAAATCGATTCAACCAGTCCGAAGGTATGAGGTAAGAAACATTAAAAAAAATATATACAGATTGAGAACCTCCTCCGTTTTGACGTCGGTTAAAAAGGTGGACTTTATGCTAAAGGTAAATGCTAAAATTGGCTCTACCAGATCTAGAAAAAAGAACTAAAAATAATATATAACATAGACATATATATATATATATATAGAAAAACATTACCAACCATAAATATATAACTATATCTGGATGGATAAGGTCAGAAAAAGGTAAAATTTAAAACGATTACTTGTTTAAGCATAGATTCCAGAGTAAGCGTTTGAATGTAGGCTTAGTTCCAGCTGTACTACATTTGGTGGCAGAGCATACCAGAGATTTATACAAAACGATCACATACGTCATGTATGTGATTGGAACTCAATCTTATATAGTGAATTAGAAAGGTACTTGGGAGCTTTTTATTTATTTAAAAAATCCTTAAAGTTGCTTTCTTGTTAACGTAATAAAGTTACTTCACGCTGCCTTTAGCCAACTTGGATAGCCTACATTAAACGAAAGCTCTAAATCTTTAAGCCGGTCTTTCTTCCTTTCAGGAGTTGAAGTGCAGGAACAAAAGTTTGCCGTAGCATTGTTTCAAATGCGAACGGCTCTATTGTAGCCCTCACTACGTACAGTTAAATAGACTCATGAAACAGAATACATATATACACACCTTAGTGTAAATAGATAGTTTTTTTAGGGACAAGTGGGTAAGGTGACAAAAATAAACGCATTATTGCATTGAGTGTTGTATTACAAAATCCTTCAAAATTTCAACAATAATATTTATATATTTTTCTTTACAACAAGTGGCCAAGGTGAGAAAACTAAATGCATGATTGCATGGAATGTTGTATTACAAAATCCTTAAAAATTTTGAAAATAATATATTTTTATCTTTACTAATATCATTATTACATGTTAGCTAACAACACATGGCACTCGGCGAATGTTATGCATAATAACTACTTCCAATGATATCTTAGTGATTTACCTGAAGCTTATTGTATCTTTAATTCATAATTAATAATCTAGTTGATCGTCACATAAACTTGGCATTGTAAACAATAATTTATCTTTATAAATTTGTAATCTGACTGCTAATTAATTTTGTATAAAGATTGTGAGGACACGGAGTTGTGACGGTATTCGTTAAAATAATTCTTCGTACAACGTTACGCCGTTTGAATAAAGCGAGTGTATTAGTAATTGGACTATTTTATTCCACAAGACCTACAAGTTATTTTTTATGCGTGTAAACTAGCGCTTGACCATGATCCCACCTGGTGTTAAGTGGTGATATAGTCGAAAGATGGTACGCGCTAGTTTAGTAAGTGCCTATTCACTCTACTCTTGAAGGCTCCCACGTCGTACTTGGACGGAAAGACTGACGCCGGCAACTTGTTCCACTCCTTTGCTGTATTATACATTTGACTTTACGAGCTTATATATAAGAGAATTTCCCAAGAATCTTTAAACTCTTGCACTTTGTGTACAAGCTACTGCGGTTTTCTTAGTTAAGAGTTTTCCGATTTTATTGGAATTTGCAAGCAAAGTTTCGCTCTGTTAAATTTAAATGAAAGTGCTTAAGTGAAGTTATGTTTATTCAGTGGTTAATGGGATGAAACAGTTTCTTTCGAGAGCTGGCTTTTATGGGTCCCCAGTCAGTCATTAGAACAATACTTCAGAGTTGTATCATTAACAAATCCATTATATATTGACATAAACATAGAAATTTTATTTATTGGCATCATAATATACACATTACATATAAAATATAATACACATTAAAAACAAAAAAAATAAACACAATACAATTAAGGAACAGACAAATAGGATATGATGCCACCATTGGACACCGTCTCAGTAAATGCTGTCGCAAGGATGCGACAGCGCTGATTTTCAGCGGTGCCCAGGACTACCCAAAGTCGTGCACGCGCAGTACTACGTTTACATGGAATTTATACAGACGAATAAAAAGAAAAAAAATATATATAATACAATAAATATAATACAGGTATAAAAAGTTATTAATTTTACGTATATGTGTCTATAAATATATATCGGCTATGAATTCTTCTGAATCATATGTTTAAAATTAAACTCTCACGTTCTTTAACCCTCTTAATCGGGGTAGATAGGGAGCAATTACTTCTTTTGTAATTTCATTTTTTGCGCACATACTTAACGCAAATTTAAGACCAAAATAAAATGGACCACACGGGAAGCACCAGCTTCAAATAGATCAGTTCATCTAGTCAAGTTAATAAGTTACAAACATGAAAAAACACACACAGTTGAATTGAGAACCTTGAAGTCGGTTCAAAAAAAGTATTGTTAACATTCTTTATTACAAAAATAATATATATTTCATCTATTAGTAAAAGTATTTATGTATCTAAAGAGGTTTTATTGATTACTGTCACTAACAGACAACTTATACCAATATCTAAACACATATCATGTAATAATAGTACTTTGAAACTTATTTAAAAATATCTTTATTCGGATTTTATTGTATTTCCGGATATATACCATTTAAAAGACCGGACGTTAACTTTTCTTAAGAAATGTGAAAGCTTTTCTAACAAAGCAAAATGTTTCCTGGCTAGATAAAGCAAGGTTTTTTTCTAAAGGCGTCTTAAGAATGAAACGTGTGGCCAGGAAGTTAAAATTACTGAAAGAAAAAATTACTACTAACTATATCAAAGAAACATACACAAAAAATATACACAATTGCAACTCTTTATCAACCGACTTCAAACTAGGAAGAGGTTCTTACCCCCGAAGGGTTCTCGGCTTGTCGTGCCGGGGGGGCTCAGTAGCCGTGGTCCGCCTCCCCACGGTGAAGCTAAGAGGAACCCACCCGCCGGCCCGTGTAAAGGGCTGGCTTGGAGGGGCTGCAAGGCGGGCTCCAGGCTCAGGAGCCTGTCCATTGCGGCCAATGTGCGAGTCGCGGGGGGAGAGGAGTGTTGGTGTGTCGTTGCCACTCTCCCTATCCCCGCGACTCAGCGGTGCCGCACCGCGAATGCGGCGTGAAGGGCTGCGGCGGGAGGGGTGACCCTCTTGCTGCGGCGGTGTGGCTAACGGCGGGGCCAAACATCTTGACCGTCGCTGGGGCTGGGTGGACGAGGTCAAACTCGCACTCCCGGCCCCATGGCCTCCAGGTGACCGACTCGGGGGTTTGTCACCCGCTTGCGGAGGCCTACGGAGGAAGGCGCACCTTAGGTGTTCGGGTGCGCCTTGCCTGAAGGTTAGTGGAGGAGACGCCGCAAGGCGTCAAGTCGCGGGCGGGGCCGCGGATGTCTCTCTGTTCCCGTGGCCCTGCCACCATACGCGACCGTGGAGGAACACCCTGTGGGTTTAGTCGGTGAGGGCCCGACATAATTCGTCCCCCGGGGCGTTTACGCGGTTAGGTACGTTCCCCACAGGCTAAAAAAAAAAAAAGGAAGAGGTTCTTAATTCGCCCTGGAGTCGAGTTACAAGCGATAGAGGCTCCACACCTCTAGGGTTCGAACATACGACCATCAACCGCTATGCCACTAATGATAACCACTGAGGCTAGTTAATCGCCGTAGGATACTGGCTATACCACATACTGCACAACAGAGTTACCAAATTAGAAGAGCTTGAATTGAAATGTCTACATCAACCACCGTACTCCCTGGACCTTGCTCCAACAGACAACCATCTTTTTTGAAATTTGGATAACTTCTTGCAAGGGAAAAAATTCAACTCCGATGGGGCTGTCAAAGCGTCTTCAAGATTTTATTGATTCCCATCCGAATGGTTTTGTTAGTAAAGGGACCAATGAACTGCCTATGAGATTGCAAAAGGGCGTAAATAGCAATGGTACACACTTTGATTAATTAAATATATTAAATTTTTAAAAATATCTTTATTCGGATTTTATTGTATTTCCGGATATATACCATTTAAAAGACCGGACGTTAACTTTTCTTAAGAAATGTGAAAGCTTTTCTAACAAAGCAAAATGTTTCCTGGCTAGATAAAGCAAGGTTTTTTTCTAAAGGCGTCTTAAGAATGAAACGTGTGGCCAGGAAGTTAAAATTACTGAAAGAAAAAAATACTACTAACTATATCAAAGAAACAAACACAAAAAAAAATATACACAATTGCAACTCTTTATCAACCGACTTCAAACTAGGAAGAGGTTCTTACCCCCGAAGGGTTCTCGGCTTGTCGTGCCGGGGGCTCAGTAGCCGTGGTCCGCCTCCCCACGGTGAAGCTAAGAGGAACCCACCCGCCGGCCCGTGTAAAGGGCTGGCTTGGAGGGGCTGCAAGGCGGGCTCCAGGCTCAGGAGCCTGTCCATTGCGGCCAATGTGCGAGTCGCGGGGAGAGGAGTGTTGGTGTGTCGTTGCCACTCTCCCTATCCCCGCGACTCAGCGGTGCCGCACCGCGAATGCGGCGTGAAGGGCTGCGGCGGGAGGGGTGACCCTCTTGCTGCGGCGGTGTGGCTAACGGCGGGGCCAAACATCTTGACCGTCGCTGGGGCTGGGTGGACGAGGTCAAACTCGCACTCCCGGCCCCATGGCCTCCAGGTGACCGACTCGGGGGTTTGTCACCCGCTTGCGGAGGCCTACGGAGGAAGGCGCACCTTAGGTGTTCGGGTGCGCCTTGCCTGAAGGTTAGTGGAGGAGACGCCGCAAGGCGTCAAGTCGCGGGCGGGGCCGCGGATGTCTCTCTGTTCCCGTGGCCCTGCCACCATACGCGACCGTGGAGGAACACCCTGTGGGTTTAGTCGGTGAGGGCCCGACATAATTCGTCCCCGGGGCGTTTACGCGGTTAGGTACGTTCCCCACAGGCTAAAAAAAAAAAAAGGAAGAGGTTCTTAATTCGCCCTGGAGTCGAGTTACAAGCGATAGAGGCTCCACACCTCTAGGGTTCGAACATACGACCATCAACCGCTATGCCACTAATGATAACCACTGAGGCTAGTTAATCGCCGTAGGCCACTGCTGCTTGAGGACAACGCTAGACCACATACTGCACAATAGAGTTACCAAATTAGAAGAGCTTGAATTGGAATGTCTACATCATCCACCGTACTCCCCGGATCTTGCTCCAACAGACAACCATCTTTTTTGAAATTTGGATAACTTCTTGCAAGGGAAAAAATTCAACTCCGATGGGGCTGTCAAAGCGTCTTCAAGATTTTATTGATTCCCATCCGAATGGTTTTGTTAGTAAAGGGACCAATGAACTACCTATCAGATTGCAAAAGGGCGTAAATAGCAATGGTACACACTTTAATTAATTAAATATATTATATTTTGAAAAAATCTAGGTTAGGCCAATTTCATATGTTAGGACCTAAAACTACGTGCTACTTTAGATCGCTCGTTTCAAAGCCCTACTCGAAGTGTAAGCCGGGCTTAACTTTACCTAGCATGCGGCGCCATCTTGCGGAGGCGGGTAATGCTTCGGAGACGTATTCTATTTTTAACAAAGGAGTACGAGTATTATATCTGCGCAATTGTACACAAGATATGATATTAAATAATATGTGAACGCGTTAAACTTATATTATAGACAAACGATTTAAAAAATCAGTCATTAGTGCCGATAGAAGGAAAACTTATAACTTACGTAGAATAAGACTACGGTATCCCCTGCCTATAGTAGAAGGCGACTAAAAGGGGCCTCGGGCTTACTGGGCGACAAGGCGAGATCGGCTGGCCCGTGTCGCCTTGCATTGCGAGGGCACTGGGGGGAGGTTACTCCCTCCCAATGCCCTCGTGGGACGTGCTCCCCGAAGAAGCACAGTGGAATGGGATTTTAATGTATATCCCTGGTGCATTAGATTACTAAACAATATTATTACAAGACAGGCGGGAGTACCAGAACCGCTTCTCTGTAAAAATATTTTTCTTTTGTCGGAAATCAATACAAGATTTGTTTGATGTAGCTTTGAGAAAAAGCCTACAATCCCATTTCGATCCGAAGGTCCCGGTTAATCCCAAATATGTATGTCTGCTTAGTAGTTAGCTATATACACAGGATAGAAATATTAATAATAGTATTTAATTTATTAAACTAGTCAATTACAGAAGAATGTAAAATAAATAATTATAAATATTTTCAATTTTAAAAACTATTGTTGAGATAATAAAAAATAGGTTTGAACCTTTGTTCTCCTCTTCTTCTCCAAACATATTTGGAAAAAGAATGCTCGCATGAATTTTACGGTTTGTCAAACAAAAAATATATCCAACAATTTTCATTTATGAACGAGATATAAAGCCTGCCCTCTCACATATAAAGGCTTCTAAAAACGTAGATATAAAATGATTCAGAGCTGCTAATTGTTATAGGTGACCTCTATTCAAAATTTGACGGGCCCCATTTGGGTCATTCTCTACAAAAGCAATGGCCTTGCTATTATACTCTGATGGACATGTCAGTACAAAAGCTAATGTACACAGCATTGGCAAAATGTCGAGGTATATTGTGCAGATTCTTTTGTTCTCCAAGTTGCGTGTGCGGCCAGATTGATATCAAAAATGGTTACGTTGAAAAATGTTAATTTTTTTTCAAATTCAAATGAAAGCAATAACGCCGTCGATCCATAGAAACTTCGAAAATAAAAACACAAATTTTTTAATCCATCCAATCTCATTTGTTTTTGAGTTTTGAATGATATCTATGATATGAGATTGATTGATTATATATGAGACCTAATAAGCTTTTAAAAGCAGACTGTTCACCGTGTTAAAAAGATGTCTGCTTTTCACCAAGCCTACTAAATACTGTAGTGACGTTATTGCTTAAACTGTATCTACATTTTTAAAAGTGATCTACGAACTTGAAAAACGGAAAACTAATGCCCTAGCCTACTGGAAATCGAATTCTAGATTGTAAGATCGAAAGGTGAATCTCTCCACATGCGAGAGTGTCGTAGTATAAATACAGCTCCTAATAAGGTATCTAATATGTAAATGAACGTCTACAATATTTTTAAGCTTAGACTTTGTCTTGCAAAGACAGTGGTTTTTTTTTTATTACTATTTCTAAGCAAGTGCTTGACTACGATACCACCTGATATTAAGTGGAAATGCAGTCCTGGATGGGATCCTCTACTCTTGAAAATACCCACATTGTAATCAGAAGGAAAGACAGACGCGGGTAAACTATTCCAGTTGCTGTACGAAGAATGAAAGACGAAGCAAATCGCTTCGTTCGGGTTTGAGGGATGTTCACAACAAAAGGATGAAATCCCGCAGTGCGTCTGGAAGTCCGATGGTGGAAAGGGGATGGGGGAATTAGATCATGTAGTGAGGAGAGTGTCCAAAATGCAATCTATAGAAAACCGAAAGGCTAGCTACCTTACGCCTTAGACTGAGCAGATTCGTTTCAGCTGCGTCACCAAATAGCCTCTTAGCCCGCCTCTCCTTTGTAAAATATAGATTTTCCTATTAAAGATGATATAAACGCATTGCTTACGATAAAACTTCCTTTAATAACGCCGTTTTTAGAGAGTTAAGTTCCATACACTATATTTTTAAGCTTACGGCTTATGTTTGTTACCCTATAATTCGATACTTTGGATTGAAAAAGCGTTTTCGATGATTTTTCATTTACTTGAAAGCTGGCCTCATATGAATTTGGTCCAATTCTGACATTGACATTCATGAGAGGACTATATGTCTTAAATTTGCATTCAGTATGTGTGCGACAAATGGACGAATAACTCAATATAACGCCAACCGATTGCGATCATTCATTTTTTATTCGACAGGATATACTACAAGGGTAGTTTGATGAGAATTTGGTTAAGTTAAAGTTAAAGTTACAGCCTTTATATATAATATATATGTCCCACTGCTGGGCAGAGGCCTTCTCTGTAAAGAGAGTATAAGGGCATAGTCCGCCACGCGGCCCTAATGCGAATTGGCAGACTTCACATGTCGTAGTTTCTAAGACATGTAGGTTTCCTCACGATGTTTTCCTCCACCGCCGAGCGCGTGATCAATCAGCACATAAAATTGCAACAACAAATTTATTGGTGCCGGCACCGGGGATCGAACTCGGGTTGCTAGCGTACTATGCAACTTGAGCCAACCGCCCGGACACAGAGCTACCACGGCTCTGGAATTTGGTTAGTTTCCGATTAATTCAGTGTCGTAATTCGGTAATACAAAGAGGGCGTTCGCGCGTAATAGCCTTTAACGTTTGTTTCGATTTAAAGTCGGTTTTATATTACAGCTACAAAGACAACAAAACGCTATCTTGAATCTTTTTTTAAAATATAAATATTCGTAGTTAATATATTTTCTACGCAATGGCTATAGTAAATATAAACCATACATTCAAGCACATCTACCTTCGGTAGACTACGCCCTTTAATCAAAATGAGCCACGAATAGAAACGTTATTATTAAATCAATACTCGAAGCATTTACATGTCTATGTAGTACATCTATGTAGAATATCGAAGCGACATATTGACGATACGAAGAAGCTATTTTATTAGCAAGACCCACGCTCCGATAAATCAAAGTAAATGTCAAAGTGCATGTTGCAATTTACTTTGTAGCTCCGCTATCGAATCGTTTATCCATGTGAAGATGTATTTTGAAAATGAAATATTATTTACTGAATGAATTTATGGAGGTAAGCTATAATGTAGGTTCCGTTTCTTAAACTTTGTTAAAGTTAGTAACAACATAGGAACCTTATACAATACTAAGGAATACATGAGTACATTTTCGTCTTCCCTTTCCAACTTAAAATCCGGCCTACAACTTTTCTTGTTTTGTAAATGTTTATGAGGGACATTGATTTAATACCACCATTATCATTCTCTATACCCATAAAAAAGAGACCATTTTAACTATTATATCTAAACGCCGAACTAACAAATGGGCCAACTGTCTAGTCCGTTAGTATATTGACGTCGTGACGATAAAGACCAGCGCCCTCGGATCGGAATACTTACGCGTAACATTTTTTTTTTTTTGTTAACGACGAGGAAATCTTCAGAAAGATACCCCGCCTTCTGGGGGGAAGGCGGCGGTTATGTGGGGTTTTTACCCACTAAAACCTCCCCGGTGGCCCTTCCTCGGTGCATGGTGAGGGGCTCCGGGATCTCCAGAGGAACGCACCGGAGCCCCTCTGCACTGTGCTCAAGGAGAGCACATCCCGAGGGGGGAGGTTACTCCCTCCCCCCCTATGCCCTCGCAGTGCAAGTCGACACGGGCCAGCCGATGTCGCCTTCTTCCCGGGTCCACCTTGGCGGACGACAAAGGCCCCCACCCTTGTCGCCCAATGAACCCGAGGCCCCTTTTAGTCGCCTTCTACGACAGGCAGGGGATACCGTAGTCTTGTTCTTGAGAGCCCAGAACTACAGGGTTGTACGCGTAACATAGTAACCGTCCAAGCCGAGGTTACCCCCCGGTGGGACCCTTGTGTCGAGTTACTAGCGATAGAGGTTCGGGCTAAGCGACCTAAGAGCCACCTCTCAATCCGGTGAAGCAGTCAAGACCGGCTTCTCTGGCCAATCTGTGTAGTTCGTAAAAAAAAAAGATAAAGACCAAATAATCTAATATATTTATATCAGGCAGTACTCAAAAATTGGTGCAATATAGTTCTATTCAACCGACTTCAAAACGAGGTTCTCAATTCGTCTGTATTATTTATGTATTTGTTACCGCATAACAATAGACTGGGTGAACCGATTTTGATGATTTTTATTTGAAATCTGGTGCTTCCCGGTTCCATTTAAATTTCGACCAATTCTTACAATGGGATCTATGAGAAAACCAAATAAGTGTTTTGCATCAATTATGTGCTCGACATATAGATGAATAACTCAATATCATTCCAACCGATTTCGATCATTCATTTTTTATTGGATAGAATTTACTTAAAGCATAGTTTGATTAGGTCAGCCCTGTAGTTCTGGGAATAAGACTACGGTATCCCCTGCCTGTCGTACAAGGCGACTAAAAGGGGCCTCAGGTTCACTGGGCAACAAGGGTGGGGCCTGCGTCGTCCACCAAAGTGGACCCGGCAAGAAGGCGACATCGGCTGGCCCGTGTCGCCTTGCGCTGCGAGGGCACAGGGGGAGAGGGAGTGACCTCCCCCCGGGACGTGCTCTCCTTGAGCACAGTGCAAACGGGCTTCGGTGCGTTCCACGTGAGATCCCGGAGCCCCTCGTCATGCACCGAGGAAAGGGCCACCGGGAAGGTTTTAGTGGGTAAGAACCCCACGTAACCGCCGCCTTCCCCACAGAAGGCGGGGTATCTTTGTGAAGATTTCCTCCCCGTCAACAAAAAAAAAAGGTTTGGTTAGGTTCTGATTAATTCTATTTCGTAATATTTCTACGATACGAAAGAGGGCGTCCGCGTTTAATAGCATTTAACGTTTGATTCTCTGTGAAGTCGGTTTGTGTGTTGTTATTCGAGAAATCGAACTGTATGCCAGTTGGGATTCAGATGCCGCTGCCATCATGATCATGAATCCAACACTGGATATCTTGAGCATGATTGATTCTAGAGGCTAGTACGCTGAAATAAATTCTAGCATTACGTAAACATGGGTTCAAATTATTTTAGTTGTTTTATATGTACCAGTTTACGGTAAAGCAATCATAGCTTATATTTAACCTTTATTATTTTTGAGCTTTATCATCACTATTTCAAAGTTTCAGAGTTAAAGCTAAGCGTACTCTATCAATAAAAGCTAGCTTAGGTTCTAGAAACTTCAGATTACGCCAACAATTCCCTTTGAAACTGAAAATGCACAAACACGACGTACACAAAGGTTGCGGCGATACATTTTAGAACAATAGACAAGCTGGAACACCTAAATACGGCAAAAGAAAGGAAACCGGACACTAGAGGTTATTCCGCATGGTCGAGCCAAATTTATTCCCCAAGCGTTAGCGGACGCTTGGAGTGAAATATGTATGCAGATTTCGTGTCTTTTGTATACTATGATTAAAGAAAAGTGGGATAAATATTCATACATTTCTTTTCTTTCTTCTTCTTAATCTTTCTTTTCGTTAAAAAAGGTCGTGTCTAATAGGAGGAAGTTGAGGAAAGTGAATCAAGCAATGAACAAATATTTTAACAATGTTTTTTCGGCTAAGACGCAATCGGGCATACGGCTTAATTAATGTTTAATGTTCATTGACGATCAAAGCACAGACAACACTTGCAATTACACAATTCAATTGTCGTTCTGTTATAAAACCATAGTCTGCTAATTTTATAAAATCTATACGATCTTTTTAGGTTTGTACTTCATGTTGTAAAGCCGACCGCCTAAGAATTCTTCAATCCTTTTAAAAAGTACATTTTTGCAGTTAAAGTTACAGCCTTTATATATGTCCCAATGCTGGGCACAGGTCTTCTCTGTAAAGAGAGAGTAAGGGCAAAGTCCGCCACGCGGCCCTAGTGCGAATTGGTAGACTTCACAAGTTTTTTTCCAAAACATGTAGGTTTCCTCACGATGTTTTCCTTCACCGCCGAGCGCGTGGTAAATCAGCGCAAAATTGCAACAACAAATTTATTGGTGCCGGCACCGGGGATGGAACTTGTGTTGCTAGCGTACTATGCAAGTTGAGGCGACCACCTGGACACTGAGCTACCACGGCCCTTCATTTTTGCAGTTATTGTTTTAAATGCAGTGGTTGTATTTCTTCGTTTTAAACAGTTAAGTATCATATGCCATATTTTTAGGATTATAAATTATATTGCATCCTTTTAAAAAAATAGATATTCGTAGTTAATATTTTAAACGTAATGCTTATATGAAAACTTTTTGTATTTCGCCGTTTTAAAAGTGCTAACATTCATAAACGTAAGTACATATGTACATCTAATTATATACAGATATCTTTTAGAAATATTTAATTTAAGGCGTCGGCGGTGGCTAAAATTTTTAAGAATTTTTCTTATATTTAAATATTTACCTGCTTTAGTTATAAACATTAGACTTTGTTATGTTGGTAACGTAATAATTTATCTATTAAGTACTGTCATAATACTCAAAAATCCTTAAATTCTTAAATATCCTTGAATAATCGAACCGTCGGCGGCGTGAGTTAAATTCTAGAATATTGTGTTTCATTATAGATTGATGTTTAGTTTCTTACAGTAACAAGCGACTATTAATTAATATACAATTAGATCATTAATTTAGTCTTTCATTTTATTTTTAATTATTTGTCATTTTATATAGTGTAATATTTTTTTCTTAATTGTAATATAAGGCTTTAAAAACAGCCTGTTAGCTTTATTCAGTACGAAATCTTGTTTGAGTTTCCATTCAAAAGAAATAGAATTTTGTCGATAGCATGACTAATACTTTTTCTATGCAATGCAGATAATATATTACGTCATACCTGCAACATATTGCAGACAGACACATTTGGTTTATTCTAACAGATTTTAATGTAATAATACATTATTAAACCTCTTTGCATACTTGTCTATTCAAAATTAAAAAAAAGAACATACGAGAAATAAATATAGTTCATTCATTCTATTTTTTTTAATTAAAAGAGTCATTAAATCTATTTCAAACGATATAACAATAATTCTCATCTTCATAGAGCGGGCCGTGAATCGATTGCAAATTAATTGCATTAAAATACCATTCGCCTAACGAGACTGCTGCCATTTTGAATGTAAATAGATATACTAAGTCTCTTTTAATTTAAACACGGCCTCAGGTAACAAAAAGGTTCGATGGGATTGCTTGATTTACATATTATCTTCGCCTTTATTCATAACAAGTAATTCTGGAACGTTCTCGCAGAATTACTTTGTATGAATATAGAGGTTTATTCAACGATAGCTTCGTAGTTGATCTAACCGTCGTGGGTTCGAGTAACGATGACTTTCTGCATAGTAATTGCATTCAAATTTGTTGGTTTATGACGATACGCTCACCTCCGGTTATATTGTGAGCTAAAAAGCCCGAAGAAAAGCCATTGATATATCTGTCTATCCTTATTGTACAAAAACGACGATTATACAAACAAATACTGGATCTCCAACATGTCCTGTAATTTTAAAACACGAAAAAGAAAGACGTAAAATGCCGACAGAAATGAATAATTCTTATTTCAATATTTAAAATTCAAATTTCTATTTAAATAGCTGTAATATACGGTTTCACCATCGCAGCTTTTAAATTGATTCCTATTTTAAATTCTTTTATTTTTAATTTAATAATTGAAACGAAAACAAAAAACCTATGAACACTAGTGTCAAAATCATGTGACATCGTGGCGCGGAGTTTTATACGTCGCTGTCGCATTTTAATCGAAGTAACATGACTATTACGCAATCTTTACAGAAGTGGTTGCGTTGAAAAAAAAAGATGCCCGAACGGGCGAGGTGTTCACATCTAAAAAACTTTTATGGCATCCGCTGCTGTTTTCAGCCGGCCACGCTATTTAACGCGAGCCGTGAAAACATTTCCGAACGTTTAATCGATTTTCGACTTAGTGAGCTGAGCACGTAGACGCCGCCGGCCACAGGTTGCTGGGGTGATGTACAATTGACCTGAAAATATGAGAATCTTACCTGGCTCGCATGCAGGACGTCCAAAAATATGGTAAAAACACTAATAAAAAGCACGGCGCGCGACATAGTTGCGGCCGCGGCGTTGTCTTCTTCTAAACGACCGGCCTCTACTGACGTGTGCTCGGGACGCCAGAAAACTGCGTACTGGTTGGTCGGTGAGACACAGTACGCGTACCTAGCGTCGTATATATCGACCCTCCCGGGAGCAAGAGGGACGGCGGACGGGGCACGCTTGTTAGAACGGGAGGCGAGAGGGAGGATAACGCATGCGCAATGCTGTTAAAACTCAACATAAGTGAGTCCCTCTATAACGGAGCGAATCACGAACACCACCTCCTCCTTCTACCACCGTTTGGATTTCCCGATGATGAAGCATCGGTTTTAGTTAACAATCGAAGCTTAATTAACTTACAGCCAAATATAATAAACGCCATAAACATAACAAATACGAAACCTGTAATCTTAAATAATTTAAATAACAGAAGCGGTGATAATCTAATGACAACGGCTATTGTTGTCTACCCCACTAAAGAAAGGATTACGAACGTGAGACGTTATCTCCAACCGACTTCAAATAAGGAGGTCATAACTTTGGACTGGGTGAATTGAATGATTTTGATGATTCTTTTATATTTGAAAGCTGGTCCAATTCTGACAATGCACGAATACCTGAATATCACCAACCAACCGATTTCGATGATTAATTTTTATAGAAAAGGATTAACATCAAGGATAGATTGATGAGATTTTGGCTAGGTTCTGATTTATTCTATTTCGTAATATTCCTACGAAAATTCGGAAAAACAAAGAAATCTCGCACGTAATGGCGTTTAATGAATTCGATTTTTATTTTTACTCGTAAATTTAGACGTGAGCAAAAATAAAGGGTCGGTTAAGAAAGTTTGAAAATCTACGAAGATAAAGACGCTAGCTAACTGAAATAATTTGTGCATGATTGATTAAATATCAACTTAAAATTATTAATTTATTTATATTAATAAAAAACATAATTTTAAACGAAAAAGGATATCTTACGTAAACTTGGATAATACAGTATATTTCATTTATTTTTATTTAAATTTTAGTACTCAGTGTTGCCTGCACGTGGCGATATAATAGAAATAAAATTTAATCATAGATTCCAGAGTAAGCGTTTGAATGAAGTCTTATTATATTCTTATGCGTAAACAAATACAAAACGCTTCATAAAAATTCATTTAAATTTACAAGTAAGCGAAAACATCCGCCGATACCATATTGATTGGTTCGTATAAAATTAACAAGTCAACCAGTCAGTTTATTTCGCCCGACGCCCTGTCCCTGGATTACGGTTGACACTATTGATTTAAAAATGCGTTATCCGGGCGTATGTGAAGCTGTCTCTACACTTATAAGCTCTGATTAAAACACTCTTTTAAAATGAAACGTAAATTTAATTGACTCTCACCAAATTCCGAGCAAACACTGGAATTGTAGAGGGAACAAGTATATTTACGACAAAAGCAAAAACCGACTTCAAATCGAATCAAATGTTATTAATTGCAGCGCCCTCTTTCTAATTCCGAATTATCGTAGGTTAGAATTAATCACCCGGGAAGAAGGCGACGTCGGCTGGCCCGTATCGCCTTACACTGCGAGGGCACAGAGGGAGAGGGACTAACCTTGACCCCCGGGAAGTGCTCTCTTTGAGCACAGTGCAGAGGGGCTCCGGTGCGTTCCTCTGGAGATCTCGGAGTCCCTCACCATGCAACGAGGAAGGGCCACCGGGGAGGTTTTGACATGTAAAGAAGCCATTCCACACTAACGCTGCGCGGCGGACTACGCCTTTATACTGTCTTTACTGAGAATGCCTGTGCCCAGCAGTGGGACATATATTAAGGCTGTAACTTTAACTTTAAATGTCATTATTCTAAATCGACGCTCGACTGTTGCTGCTCCGAGTTGACAGTCACGAAGAGGCACAAATAGAAGAAGAAGATTCTAGCAATAATAACTGCTGCAAATAATAGGAGTTACCGTATCTTTCTGGATGATCTAACAAATCAAAGGTATAATTAATTTTTAGCAACATGAATTCAATACGGTCTGCCAAGCCTTTACGTAACAGCCTTGCTTATATATATTGCGGATAGATGTGGATAAAAGCCAACATATACACTTTATTAGTGTTCCAACGGCCCACTTTGTTAGCTATTTACAATATAGTAAGTATGTTAATGTCTTGCTTTATACCTATAAAATTATCTTGCTATACTTAATACCCTCCTAGATGTGGTTGGTGGTAAGTAATCTCTAAGCCGAACGGGATCGGGAGAGGACCGATCCCATTCGGAGATGGCGCAGGCGGGCCGGTGGCAGACCGGCCCGCAGCCCTGTAGTTCTGGGCTCTCAAGAATAAGACTACGGTATCCCCTGCCTGTCGTAGAAGGCGACTAAAAGGGGCCTCGGGTTCACTGGGCGACAAGGGTGGGGGCCTTTGTCGTCCGCCAAGGTGGACTCGGGAAGAAGGCGACATCGGCTGGCCCGTGTCGCCTTGCACTGCGAGGGCAGAGGGGGGGAGGGAGTAACCTCCCCCCCCCCGGGAAGAGCTCTCCTTGAGTACAGTGCAGAGGGCCTCCGGTGCGTTCCACTGGAGATCCCGGAGCCCCTCACCATGCACCGAGGAAGGGCCACTGGGGAGGTTTTAGTGGGAAAACCCCACATAACCGCTTTCTTTTCTTGCCCCCAGAAGGCGGGGTATCTTTTTGAAGATTTCCTCCTCGTTAACAAAAAAAAAAAAGTAATCTCTGTATAATTTGGTCGGATAAGATATCCAATATTGAGGTTCTTGCCCAAATGCAGAAGATCATGGAATTAGTCAAAACTATCAAGCAGCGTAAGCCATATATAGCGACATGGTGTCGCCTGCTGCAACTGATTATGATGGGCAAAATAGCCAGAAAAGAGCGGTGGGAAGAAGGAAGAAGTCATGGCTAAGAAACATTATGGAATGGACTGGAATTAAAACATTCGGACAACTATTGACATTGAGGTATATATTGAGGTATATAATGAAGTATATATTAAATTAAATATAGGAGAAGTTTAGAAGACTGGTTGCAAACCTTCAGTGATGGAGAGGCACATGAAGATCTGGTTGGACTTATTCTCCTGTTAAATAGATGAGCTAGCACGTTGGGAAGTATTAAATGCCTATAAAATACCTACGAGAAGATATTTTATTATATATTATTCTTACGTGCATGGTCGTAAAAGGTGACTAAAAGGAGCCTTCGTCGTTAAAGCGGACTCGGAAGGAAGATAACAAGGAGTGATCCGCGTTGCCTTAGCACTCCCAGAGTGCTGGGGGAAGAACTTTTGACGACTCAGCGTAGAACCTAACAAGCCGGCTGAAAAGCGGACAGCAAAAGCTGCCTCTGTGTACCCTGCTATAGTTTACATGTGACAGCTTATATTATAACCCTGAATTGTCGTTGATAAACACCGTCACTACAAAATGTATGAAGCAACATACTGATCATATATAACCATCAATATTACTTGTCCGTGCCTTCGGGCGACGGCGATCCAAACCATTGGAGCATCTGCAGTTAGAATTCTACTCAGACCGCTCTAGAATGTTCGAGACATTTGCATATACGAGATGACGTCACGACCCGTATAGACGGTCCGGTATTTAGCCGGTCGTGGGCCGCCTCTACTTCATATTATTAAGCGCTTTGTGCGGGGAACTGATGCACTTCGTCCAGCGATCGATTCCTATCCTCGGGCGGAATACGTCCTATACTGTGTGCCGTCGAAACTGGGACGACAGAAATATTACATAAACGCTCTGCGTCAGAGCGGCAAGTTATGTAATGTATCGGATACTTGCATGCGTTTGGCACATACTGGCGCATCCTTGCAACGTATTGGGCAATTAAATAAAGTACTCACGCTATCTATCTATACCGACACCTTACACGCTTCTTGTACATACATCGGTTTCAATTTCGGACGTTATAAATAACCAATCTGGTCCCCGAGTCTGCTAAGCCGACTGTGTCGAAATGAACTTTCAGTGACATCATAGTTATCGATTTTTGCTATTTTGGCAATCTGCTAATTCATTTATGCCACTATGACATGGGAATACTGTTTCAATTGTTTGTTTTTGGTAATCTACTACGTAATAATATTTGAATGTGTATCAATGAATAATTATATTAGTTGGTCGGTTATTCATGCCTTTCCGATAATGCCACTCATGTTCATAATTTTTTTCTACATGCCTAAACCATCAAAACTGTAGACATTAGCGGGAGCCTATCGAGACATTCAGCTAGCTAACTGGTACAATACGAACTATTTTAATTTATTAAAAATGGAGGATTTTCCGAATTTGTATTTTTATTTGGAAGCTTGTGCTTTCTGTGTGGTCCCATTTCAATTTGGTTTACTTCCGACAGGGGCATCCATGAGAAAACATCATCATCATCAGCATCATCATCATTTCAGCCGTAAAACATCCACTGCTGGACATAGGCGATTTCCAAAGGACCGGTTGTAAGTGGCCCGCATCCAGCTGCGTCCTGCGACCTTTATGAAGAGACCACCTTGCTGGTGGACGTCCCACACTGCGCTTGCTGGTCCGTGGTCTCCAATCGAGAACTTTTCGGCCCCATCGACCATCTGTTCTACGCGCTATGTGCCCTGTCCATTGCCACTTATCCGGCTAGTTATGTCGGTTACCTTCGTTCGTCTACGGATCTCCTCATTCCTGATTTGATCTCGTAGAGATACTTCGAGCATAGCCCTCTACTTAGCTCGTTGTGCGACTTTGAGCTTGCTTATGAGGCCCATAGAGATAGAGAAAACATATCAGTCTTAAATTTACATTAAGTATGTACGAGAGAAATGGACGAATACCTCAATGTCATGCCAATAGATTTCGATTATTAACTTTTTATTGGAAAGGATGTACTTCAAGGATAGTTTGTTGAGGTTCTGATTAAATTCTATTCCGGAATATTATTACGAGAATAGACATAGACATAGACATTTATTTATTGGCATCACAATACAAAACACATCACAGACTGAATATAACACACATTAAAAAGAATGAAAAATAGAAAAACACAGTTAAAGTTACACGGACAAATAATACAAATGCTAGTTTTAATAAATGGAATATTATATTTTTATTTATTTTGAATCCTTAGGTTAAGTTTTTATAATATTTATATAAAAGTAAAATACACAAAAATATCATACAAAATACAAAACATTATAAAACCTAACCTAGTGTGTGCCACCGGCAACGAAGCAGGGCTCAAGCAACCGGTGGTTAGGGCGACATAGAGAGAAACCTCCTGACGATGGTATCTGACCCTTGATCCAGCCATCTAGCGAAAGTCTCCTAAGATGTTGTCGAACAACTTTTCGCTATGAGACCGTTTGCAGAAACAACTCGAATCCACATCCCACATGGCGGTCACCTCGTGAGCCAAGTCGAGGTACTTAGTGATTTTTCCCTTTCGGCTTTCACAAGGTTCTCGTCATGCGGGATGGTAATGTCGACGAGCACCGCCGGATTATTATTATTATCAGTGGTTTCAACCGCACTGCAGCTTTAATCCTTATCTAGCATGGTTTAAAGCTATATTGCGGTTAAAAGCGCACGCACCTCGTAAGGTAAATATGAAACTTAATTATTTATTAAATGTATATATACCGCGGGCAAACAAAGGTGTTTGCTGAACAACGTGTGTTAAATGTACAAACTGAAAATAATGTTATATGTTAATTTTCACTTCCGATCGGGGGTTCAAACCCGGACGTCTTATACTAATTAAAGTCAGTTTTTTGGTTTAGAATGTACGAAAGCTTTTGTTGCACGGAAACAGTGCATTCAATGTAATTTAGGCTACCGCGTCACGAATCATGCTATCAGTTCTTTAAACATGACAAGTTAATTTACGAGCAAAAACAAAAACCGACTTCAAATCGAATCAAACGTTAAACAATGTAATGGGTGGACGTCCTCTTTCGACCGAAAAGACATCTAATGAACTCCAACGCCTTGGAAAGAACCGCGAATAGCTCCTAGGACATGTCTTGCGACACGAAATATCTTTCGTTCAGCTTCTCCAACTAATTATGATGGGCAAAAAATAGCAGGGAAGAGACGCGCTGGAAGGGAAAAAGTCGTGGTTGCGTAACATCAGTGGACCAGCATTGCCAGCATCGATCAACTGTATCGCTTGGCACACAACAAGAATAAGTTCGCTGAGCTGGCGGCCAACCTTCAGTAATGGAGAGGCATTTGAAGAAGAAGAAGAAGTAGTCCTCTTTGTATTTCCGAATTGTCATAAGAATATTATGAAATAAAATGAATCAGAACCTAACCAAACTTTTATCAAACTACTCTTTTCATATCCTTTCCAATTAAAAATTAATCATCGCAATCGTTTGGGGGATATTTTCTTATTCGTCGTTTTGTCGCGCAAATACTTAATGCAAAAGACATCTCATGGATACCATTATCAGAATTGGACCAATATTTGAATGGGGTCACACGGGTAGCACCAGCTTCCATAAATATTATATATAAATGTATATATTTTCATAAACTTTCATAAATATTATATATAAATGTATATATTTAAAAGCAGCTATAGATACATATATATATAAATATATAGTTACATACATATATATATATATATAAACAAATTACATAATAAATAACATAAATATAGTGTTATATAAACGATTTGTCGTAATTGATGTTGGCGTGGTTACGTTGAGACTCGGTTAAGAAACTTTTAATTTTTTAAAAAATAACTAATAAAAATAATTAAAATAAAATAAATATTACATTTCATTTTTTCATTCCATTTTCATATATAAATAGAAGACGTCAATATAATACACAGATATAGTTCCTATTTTTTCTCCAAGGGATACTGTGTTCCCTCTTACGACATACTGTGTTCCCTCATGCATTTGTAAACTACAATTAACTGATTACCCAGAAGCCCGATGCAAATAGCGAGATTACACTCTCCAGAGAGCTTTCGTGTTGCATTCAACAAGCTCTGGTATTTTTTTTTCATTCTTAATGCAACCTAAAATTGTCATTGTTACGTATTAAAAGCCATATCTTTTGTATTCGCTTTACTGTTGTTCCATTTCGGCGTTTCAAAGAATATAATAGTCGTATTTTTAATATGAACTTGAAAGTAAAGTCAGTTTACTAAAGAACGAAAGTAGGTAATGCACGTTCGTTTCTTCATAGCGCAAGGACAAGAGTTTTATTAAATTTTTACACATACAAGTAATTCTGACGTTTTCAGCGACGAGCCACGGGTGCGCCGTGGTTCGTACGTAATCGCGAGCTCCACATTGATACAAGGTTACCGACAATAGCCCAATTCTTTAAGCAGGCATCTCGACGGTTTTTCGAAACTGCCACCAAACATTCTAACAAACTTCTTGTACGTGCCGCCACTTATAAGCCTTCCTATACTAAATTCCGTCGCGTCGCCCGGAGGCCAAGACACGTTCTTTACGATCCGGACGACGCGATTACCATTGCACAGGCTAGCTCTTTACAAATCCACAAAGCGTCCATTCACGACCGTCGGAGGTTGCGAATAATCTTCGCGCGTTACCTCTATTTTATGGGTCCTTAGATGTTAGGAGCGTTGCTGGAGTCTCTTCGGCCACTTCTTCTTCCAGCGCCAGCGAAAATTATTAAATTAAACGCCAAATTATTAAAATTACACAATGTAATTTTGCTAATTCGCGCAAGGTGTACCGTGTACCTTAATGTTAAAAATTAATTGCAAAAAAAAAATTTTAATGTAACTATTTTTTTTAAAATTAGCTAATTATTAACAAAATTAATTGGCTAATTTGATTAATTTATTTCTTTTTTTCATTATTTAAAATATTTTTGTTATCCTTAATTATAAAAACGTTAAGTTTATTTACAGCGAATGTTGTGTACATTTGTAATTGGCATGCACAACAGGACATAGGTTGTAAATTTGTTTACTACAACAATGATATAAACTGCTGGTGGGAAGTAGTTTTACTCGAAAAAGTTCATAATTGGTTAATAAATGACGGATAACCTAACCTAAATCTAAGTGGAAATCCTAAATCATACATAGCCTCCTAAATATATCAGAATCTATAGATTTCAAACCGACGACATTCGTTTATCATGTCTTTATTGAACAGTGATATTCACTTCTCTTCCTCTCAGATTTCCTTTTTGGAATAGACTCAATACGAATCTATAAAATATCACATTTACGTTGCAGGAGTTCAGCATAAATGTCACGTAGCATTGAATATCTTAAAGAAACTTCAAAGTTTAACTCCTAATGGTCTTACGGAAGGATTACGTAACCTTAGGGAGTGGTTACACTATTCTCTGGTACAAGTTCTATTTTACTTTGTTTTAATTTTAACTGGAATTTATTATTTATATTAAGTGCACGCTTTACTCAAAAATAACACTGCTTTCTAAATTATGATTATCCGGGAAATAGCAACCGACCGAGTCGTGGTTCGGCCCTCTTGGACGCCTTCGGATTGGAATGCTTACGTGTAACATAGTAACCGTCCAAGCCGAGGTTACCCCTCACCGGGGAGACCCTTGTGTCGAGTTGCTAGCTATAGAGGTTCAGACTAAGCGACCTAAGAGCTCCCCGGCAGTCCTTCCTCTGTGTAAAGTGAGGGGCTCCGGGATCTCCAGGGGAACGCACCGGAGCCCCTCTGCATTGTGCTCAAGGCATATCCCGGTGGGGGAGGTTAATCCCTGTCCCCCTGTGCCCTCGCAGTGCAAGGCGACACGGGCCAGCTGATGTCGCCTTCTTCCCAGTTCCACTTTGGCGGACGACAAACCCACCCTTGTCGCTCAGTGAACCCGAGGCTCCTTTTAGTCGCCTTCTACGACAGGCAGGCGATACCGTAGACTTATTATTGAGTGCCGAGAACTACAGGGCGGCAAGCGACCTGACCTAAGAGCTATGCCATCTCTCAATCCGGTGAAGTAGCCAAGGCCAGCTTCTCTGGCCAATGTGTGTATTTCGTCAAAAAAAAACGAAATTCTACCGCCTATATTTGTGGTCTTTATTGTTATAAGTAATATTTACCTAGTCATAAACCTATTTTGTCATACGAGATTTTAGCTGTTTCGTAATATACCTTCTGGTCCTACGAAATGTATATAGGACCAAATTGAAAGTAAAAACCAAAAAAAAAACTAAGATCTGTAGTCGAGGCGCAATAAGTGCAAAAACTTAAGTGCATTGAGAACCTTCTTTTTTGAGGTCAGGTAATAATAAAAATAATCTAGAAGATGGTTTATGACATAATCGAATAGTAATTTTGGACCTGTGGTGCTACGAAAACCATACTAAAACATCTCAAAAGATAAGACCAATGAACTTTGTTTCTTATAAAGTAAATACAAAGTTGTAGTTGATTTAGGGTGTGATGGGACTGTAAGAAGGAAAATATCCGAAACGGAGATGATTTTTTATTTCTTGATCTTTAGGATGTAAATCTCATTAAACCAATAAGGGAGAAAACTTTTTCTAAATACATTTATTTAATTTCTTGTTGCATGTCAAAGATATGTCTGGAAGGATTTCAGTAATTTGTCATAAATATTTATGTTATTAGGGGACTTCAAAAGGATTTTTTATTCTTTGTCATGTTTCAGTGTGCGTCATACCTTTAAAACGAGGGGAGAATATTAGACACAGGGGACCAGTCAGCGAATAGTTTTACTACCATTGTAGTAGCTAGCGAAAAGAGGATAGTGATTGCTGTCTCTGTTTACCCAACTCAGGTTAAACGGTGGTATGACTGGGTGAATTTTGAATTTTCTTTTCGGTGATGATTAAAATCCTCACATCTTTTAAGAAGAAAGGAACACTTTTATAACATAATATTAATGCTCTCACGCCATCAAATCAAAGTGGTAGGCAAATATTACAGTTGTATACCATTTTCACACTCATGTCATTGCACACTTCGTTTTGTATACATCTTTGCATGATTGTAAGTCCGGTGCTGCTCTCATTTTTGAGATATAATCCTGTCTCTGTCCTCTTTTTGCATGGATTTTACTGTTATGATTATATTGCCATACCTAACGTGGTAACTAATGTGGGTATTTTCAAGAGTAGAGATTTACTAAGCTAGTGCGCCTTACCATCCAGGACTGCATTTCCACTTAATATCAGGAGTTACTAAATGGCCACTTTAATGCACAGCATGAATACACCATACTGAACAGGCGTGCCTTATTAGATACACTCTGGTTTCTGACCCATTCAGATTCAATTTTATTTCGACAAACTATTCATATGGCCAGAGAAGCTGGCCTTGACTGCTTCACCGAATTGAGAGGTGGCATAGCTCATAGGTGGCTTAGCCTGAATCTCTATCGCTAGTAACTCGACACAAGGGTCCCCCAAAAGTGGCCAAAAACTCCAGCAACGCTCCTAACATCTAAGGGGTGCGGTAACGCGCGAGGATTATTTGCAACCTCCAACGGTCTCCGACTTCGGAATGGACGTTCAATTTCGTTCAATTCAGGTTCAATGATATATAACTAAAGAATCAGTGTGTGGTGATTCAACAGTATTATCAAATAACATGCCAACAATGAATAAATATGTGAACAAATGAGCATAATTATTATAACGAACGGTAGCTCCCTAGGTGCGGCCGTTTCAACTTCAACTGCAATCGATTGCGGTCCAATGTGTGGTTTTTTGCTTTGTTAGAAAGTTCTAGATTCTACTCCATCAGAGTTAACAAGTCGTGGGAGATTTTTTTGAAAATTGTTATGATTCTAATATTACGCAAGAATAACTATTATTAAAGGCAGTTATAATCTAAATAACTAAGTATTCAAGTTCACACTGATGGTTGTGTTTTTTTTATTTTAAACCGACTTCAAAAAAGGAAGAGGTTCACAATTCAATTCATCTCTATGTTTTTAAATATATGTTTGCCTGACTTCTCTCTAACTTTGGACAATTATGATGATTCTTGTTTTATTTGAATGCTGGTGCTTTCCGTGTGATTCCATTTCCAATTTCCAATTCTAACAAATGGACAAAGAGATCCATAAGACAACTGTATAAGTGTTAAATTTTCACCAAGTATGTGCGCCACAAATGGACGAATAACTCAATATCACGGCAAACGATTTCGATGATTCTTTTTTTATTGGAAAGGATGTACTTCAAGGGTAGTTTGATGAGAGTTTGGTTAGGTTCTGATTAATTCTAAAATACAAAGAATAAATACAAAGATTATTCGGAAATACAAAGAACAAAGTCGGTTGTCGTAGCTCTTAAATATACTTGTTATTTTATTACGTAATCCATTAGCATATATAAAAATATATTTATTTCCATTTAAACATTTTCTTTTTAACTCTAATACTATTATAAACAAAATAACAAAGGCTTTTTATTCATGAAAATTGGATTGGAATATTTGCCAAAATACCATGACCTTTGTTCGAAAACAAATACGGTTTGACTCCGCGAGTGGTTCCCCCAAAAGTCAACCGCACCTCCGAGTGGAGGCCATTAATAATTCCCCTTTGTATTTCCACGACACCCGGGGAATGGGGTGGCCCTGAACCCCCCGCACGCTCCTGCGATGTGCTGATACCTCTCCCAAGGGACGCTCCAATCTCATTGGCGGGATGTCTAACAACTAACTTAGATGTAATACAAATACTCATGTCTTCGTATTGTCTGTACAATTTATCCATTAAACTGAGACATTTAATCGATTGGCTTACATATTATTAAACATATATATATATATATATAATATATATATATATATAATATATATATATATAGATATATATATATCATATAAGAAGTATACTCTAACCTAATTATCTATTAAACACTCGGCAACGCACTAGGGATTCCCCTGCTAAGTGTTTGCAGGCGTTGTGATAAAATATTATTCTTAAACATTTAATATAATTTCTTAGTTTATCAATATCTAAGTTATCACAGCATACTAATAAAATCCTAAGGTATAGTATGAACAGACAAATTTTGTAATTCGGAGGTCTTTGGACTAGATTATAGATAGATGGACTTGGATTTTGACTCATGATTTAAGTTAATGTTGAGCGCTTAGAGCTCTTAATCATGTGAAATTGTAAAAGACCTCAAGTTAACAGCCGCTGTCACGACAAAATATAGAAAGATTATATTTTGCCAAAATTTTAAATGTCTTAATGTTAGATACATCGCATACTCGTTAATCACAAAAGATACGAAATTGTGGTATTTTATCGGATCTTAAAGTGCAGGACTAAAACACAGGTATAGTTATATTTAATATTCTTGTTGTGATGTGTATTTAATATTGTATTGTTTTGTTGTTATGTGACAATTTATTGTAAGATTTTTATGTCGTAAATTTATGTGTAAGATATTTCTAAATTTGTTTCTTTTTCAGAAGACCTGAAGATTCAGAGGATTTTATACAAGCATGCATACTGTGCTTTTCCTATAAATTATATATACATGCAAAAATTTAAAAAAGCGACATCTTGCGGTAGCGTCCAGAACCCAAAGCTTCCATTATTTACCCGAAAAAATAACAAGAAGTTTCGAAGAACTGTATAGTAAGGAAATGGGCCATTTTAAAGATTTTTCAAACATTTTCTTTCAAGGCCGATTTTTATTTAATATTAATATTCCCAATCTGCTATTAATAACCTATTATAGGTTAGTAGGTTTCCTATATCTACAAAAGTAAGCATAATTAATATTTCATCAAAATTATGAAATCAGTATGGAATGAATGAATGAATATTCTTTATTGCGCAACAATTAAAAACAAAATACATCACAGAAATAGTAACTACAATTTTCACATTAGACAAGGTCATTGTATGCGCAATGGTCGGTCATATCCAGACAACCTTTGTATGGACAGAAACTTTCGTCTAAAAATATTTTAGTAGGTCTGTGATTATATTTATTTTAATACAAAACAGCAATATACATATATATAAACATACGCATTTATCAATATAATATACACATACTATTAATAATAATAATATATAAATATATATGCTAAACATACAAGAAATACCTTATAAAATATATATATTTATAACGATAGATAGTGCTTATGTACTAGGTTCTTAAAAGCTGTCAAGGGTTCTGTACATCTTATGCTTTGTGGCAGAGCATTCCAAAGTCGGACTACTTCCACTGAGAAAGATTTGCTCAAAATTTTGTAGCATGCTCTGGCATTTTGAGTATCATTTTATCCGATGATCTTAATGATTGTGAGTCGTGTAGAAACATAAAACGTTTCTTAAGATATGAAGGGTAGGATGGATTGTACAACACATTGTGTAGAAGAAAAAGAATGTGAGCATTCCGGCGTATGGATTACAATTTCTTTTTAAAACACAAATGATTATAAATAAAGAAAGCGCAAGGTGGCCTTTCGGTTACACAGTTCGTTTTTACAGATTACATTTTGGGGAGTGTGCAAGAATTACACGAGTTAATTCCCCTATTGGGGATGGGATAGGATGCCCAATTCTACCTTCGGACGTTCAGACATTCGAAGGGTTCACCACCCTTTCATAGTCGATGTTCCCCGCGTCCAAACGAAGAGATTTGAGTCATTGTTCATCGTGAGTAGAGCCAAGGAGTGAAACAAGTTGCCGGCGTCAGTCTTTCCGTCCAAGTACGACGTGGGAGCCTTCATGAGTAGAGTGAATAGGCACTTACTAAACTAGAGCTTCGAGCGATCTTTCGACTATTTAACAACTTAACATCAAGTGGGATCGTGGTCAAGCAGTAGCTTACACCCCATAAAAAATATCTAATTCCATCATGGCGCATAAAAATTTTACGCACTTTTCATAATCTTTTTCGCAAAAACTATAAATCTATATAGCATAGTAATATAGATTCTAAAATAGTCTGGTTTTATTTTAAATATTTATGTTAATGCGGAGTCATAGCGCCGTTATTTATGAAAGAACCTGAAGAATTCTGTGCGTTGGAAAAGTTTGGTTGCAAAAGCGTCAATAGCCTAATGGTTTAGGGTACGGTCTGAGGATCGTAAGGTCGTAGGTTTGAATTCACCATTCGACTATTGACGTGAACCATCTCCTAGCACAAGCTTAAGCTTAGTTGGAATGGTTAATAAGAATGTTAGAGATATTTCTGAAAAAAAAAACAAGAAATATGGTAAGCATTCTTTAAAAAAAATTATAGCCATTTGAATGTTCGCTCAATTTGATATGAAATCAGTACTTGATTAACTTTTCTTTAATATTTTTTTTATAACGTATATGTATTTACAGTTAAAAATAAAAGATAACTTTTAAACATACAGTTTTATTAACAAAAATATTCTCATTATATAAATTGGATTGGATATAAAATACGACCAAAAAATTATTCTTAAATATTTAATAGCATTTCTTAGTTTATCAATATCTAAGTTATCACAGCATACTAATAAAATCCCAAGGCATAGTATGAACAGACAAATTTGTACTACGGAGGTCTTAGGTCTAGAGTTACACATGATATAAGTTAATGTTGAGCGCTTAGAGCTCTTAATCTTGTGAAGTTGTAAAAGACCTCAGGTTGACAGCGGCTGTCACCCATAAAATATATTGCACAAAATATAGAAAGATTATATTTTGCCAAAATCACAAAAAATGTCTTCTTACAAAAACTCAATGCAAACCACAAACTCTATTCGCCGGCAAAGCTTTATCTGAAATAACAAAAAGGAAGATCATTTCATATTCCATTAGTAAATCAATATTATTAAGTACAAATAAATTGACGTTTTTTGGTTTTTTAAGTACATAAAAATCATTTGACAAAACGAAGACAGACGACAACACTAATGACACCACCCGACCCTCTCGGGCGCCCTCGGATCGGAATGCTTACGCGTAACATAGTAACCGTCCAAGCCGAGGTTACCCCTCACCAGGGGGACCCTTTTGTTGAGTTACTAGCAATAGAGGTTCAGGCTAAGCGACCTAAGAGCTATGCCACCTCTCAATCCGGTGAAGCAGTCAAGGCCAGCTTCTCTGGCCAATCTGTGTAGTTCGTCATAAAAAAAAAAAAATGACACCACCCATCATAGGCCGGAAATATATCGATTCTAATTGAAAAAAAGCATATTTTTAAAACGTTTTATTAGCATTATTTACGCTCTATCATATTAGTATAGATAAACGAAACGATGATTTCATAAAAAAAACATTAATTTACTAAAAAAACAGCAATGAAACACGAAGTCAAAAACAGTTGATGCTCATAAGCTTGGTAAAAAAAGATCAGCGCAATCCCTGTCTACCCCACTAGGGTTCACAAAAACGTGAAAGATTCTATATGTATATTTGGAGCCTATATGGAACAAACCCACACACTATTTCTTTTATATATATATAAATATATATAGTTATATATATATATAGTTATAGAGGTTCAGGCTACATAAGAATTATGCCAACTCTCAATCCGGTGAAAAATTCCAATTCAGCTCCTTTGGCGAATCTGTGTACGTTCATCAAATGAAATAAACATTTGGATATGATATGATGCGAATATTGGACACCGTCTAAGCATATGCCGTCGCAAGGATGGGACAACGCTGATTTTCAGCGGTGCCCAGGACTACCCTAATCCTGCAAACGCGATACTACCTTCACATGGAATTTATACAGACCACAGACAATAATACACTCACCAATCATCTTAGGATATGGCAAATTCAACGTGTCCATTATATGAATGAACTCCTCAAGAGACTTGGTCAATCTCGGGTTGTACTTCTTCTCTTCACCAACAGTGGTTGCTGTTTGACCTTTGTAGTCATGTGCCGGGTACAGGGTGTAATGGTCGGGCAGCGTGAAGATCCTTCCGTGGACAGATTGGTACAACTTTTCAGAGGAACCTTCTTGGAAATCTGTCCGACCACAGCCACGTATCAGTAGCGTGTCACCTGTGAACGCCATCGACTGGAAGAAGAAAAATTATCTTATATCTTTTTTGTTCTTATATAAGTAACTAGTGTACCCAGTACAACAATAACTTACATCATTAAATATTTAATTTAACTCTCACAATATACTAAATTATTCATTTCTCTCCGTATTCATTCTCACGAGCGGGTGATCTCATTACCTTTTTTTATTAACGCGGAGGAAATCTTCAAAAAGATACCCGCCATCTGGGCGGAAGGCGGCGGTTATGTGGAGTTTTTACCTACTAAAACCTCCCCGGTGGCCCTCCCTTCGGTGCATGGTGAGGGGCTCCGGGATCTCCAGTGGAACGCACCGGAGCCCCTCTGCACTGTGCTCAAGGAGAGCACTTCCCGGGGGGGTAGGTTACTCCCTCCCCCCCTGTGCCCTCGCAGTGCAAAGCGAGTCGTATGGTTATCTGTGGTAGTAACACAATTATTGTTACGAAATGCATTATATATCTTATCTAAATAAATTGATTGCATTATCAATGTTACCAATGATGCTTACAATGTTTGCACCTTAAAGTCAATAAAACATATAATTATTGTTTGTATTTAGTTACTTAGTTACAGCCTTTATTTATGTCCCACTGTTGGGCGCAAGCCTTCTCTGTAAAAAGAGTATAAGGACGTAGTCCGCCGCGCGGCCCTAGTGCGGATTGGTAGACTTCACATGTCTTATAAATTTTCTAGGACATGTAGGTTTCCTCACGATGTCTCCCTTCACCGCGGAACGCGTTGTAAATTAGCACATAAAATTGCAACAACAAATTCATTAATGCCGGCACCGGGGATCGAACTCGGGTTGCTAGTTACTATGCAACATGAGGCGACCGCCCGGATACTGAACTACCACGGTTCTTGTATTCGCGTGAATATTATTCATTTATTTTATGGCCGTGAATGTTTCCTGAGCATAGCAGCCTTAGCCAATACATTGAAATTAAAGTTTAAAACACTCACTTGTTGATTTAAAATGTAAGTCAAACAACCATTTGTGTGGCCAGGAGTGGCTGCAGCTAAGAGCTGATATTCTCCAAACTTCACAAGGTCTCCATCAATGAGATGAATATCAGCTATAGCACCAGACGCCTTGCCAATTACACTCTTAGTACCTGGCAGAAGTGATTTCAGCTTCCCTGTACCAGTCACATGGTCTGCATGCATATGTGTGTTCACTGTAAATTATAAACAATACAGTTCAAAATGAGAAATAATAGCCAAGGTTAAACAATGACGAAGGATGCCAATGTCAGAATTGCACCAAATTAGAAATGGAAATTAAAAAAGAATCATTGAAATCGATTCACCCAGTACCCAAAGTATGTAGTAATGAGGTAACACACAAGAATAACATATAAATATATAAATCAAATATGTGTACATTTTACAATTTGTTGTATTACAATGTGGGTATTTTCAAGAGTAGAGTGAATAGACATTTACTAAGCCAGTGCGTTACCATCCAGGACTGCATTTCAAGCGTCAATAGCCTAATGGTTTAGGGCGAATCGATTTACACACAATCAACACAGGATTTATTATTTTTTGTTGAATAAGTATTGTAGAATGACTAGAGTTTTACAGTACAAAAAATAAAAGAGAAGAGTCAATATTTAAAATCCTATTTTGGCTATTTTTCATCAAATTGTTACAATCTTTCGCGGTGTCTTTTTTTCTGATTCCAACGAGGTAAAAAAGTGAAAATAGCCAAATGTGTCACTTACTACGTTTTTCCTTTCCAGCGTCGATATACAGCTTTTAGTATTTGTTATGTTATGTTGGTAAAAAAAATGTACATAGCTTTTCACTTACTGGCATAAATCAACTTAAATCCTAACTGATTCACTAATGTGGCATCTCTTTCAGCATGCTCTAAAACAGGATCAATAAGCACCGCCTCACGAGTATGTGGGTCGCCTAGCAGATATGTGTAGGTACTGCTCACTGTGTCAAACAGCTGAAATAATATTTTAACGATTACCTATAGTTTAACGAAATTTCATTATCATCAATTCAGTCCCAGTTCCAAAAGATCCGGTTGTAAGCAGTGTGCGTCCAGCAAAATTTATTTGAAATTTCATTAGATCCTAAATATTGAACTGAGATAAAAAAAATCCATGTCCCTTTGTGTGTTTCATCACATCTAGGCTTAAGGAGCTCCTATTAAAATTGAATACATACATACACATACAATACTTTGTGATTTATAAAATACTAGTGTACCTCAAACCTATCAAGTCTTTGGGTACGTTTTTGAGTTCTCTCCTCAGCTCGAATTTCTTTTCCTATAAAACAATACACTTTTTTTAACATTGATTAAGTAAATCCAAATCACATGCCCAAACATACCTGTCTAAAGAAAAAGTTTTGTCCCTTATCCGCAGCAGAATTTATTAATCTCACATGATGTGTTCTATATAGACCATTTATTGACTTAGTAAGATGAAAACCAGGTATTAACAGTCTTTGTAGCATTCTGAAAACAAAAACACTTATAACTATGATACTTAATACATAACAAGACAATAAGTACCTCTTATATATGTATGCTATACACATATGACAATGTTTGACTGCCATTGTTAACACAGTCAGTGGTGATCATATTCAGAAACCTTAACAATTGGTAATAACAATAATAATTAATAGCAAATATCTATACATATGAAGCGCTATGTTTTAGTTGGTATGTTATATATCTGATCTTTATCTTTCACTCTATATTATATAATACCTTATAACAAGTTTTTATTTAATGCAATTAATTTAATTTTTCTTTTATTTGATAGTTTTAAATTATTTTCTATGATCCCTGACAATTGAGTTCCAGTTCTAATGGTGAGTTCAATGAGCAAACAGTTGGGATTCAATTATATGTTTGATTCAATTATTTTATTCTAATAATCACAGGATCGCAAGTGCTCAAATAAATTGGAACAGAATTGGAATATTTTCAATTTCATTTATGGCCCATCACATTTGGCAGTAATCATGTTTAAATTTTTAGTGTGGTGCAGCATAAGAAATTGGAAATAAAATTACAAATTTATTAAAAACTCAATGAAAATAGATGTATATCTATTTTTATAAACAAAACATCCTTTCTTAACTACAAATAACTATTTCTCCTAACTCCTCTTATTTTCTTATAACCGTTCAGTTTATTATTTACATAGTACAGGTTATTGTTTATAATATAGATAAAAAATGTATTAAAATAATATATAGCAGGAATATCACAGAATTATATTCATCCTAAACATTTAATTTCATTCAGTGAACTTATTTTATTTCATTTTTACACAATTCAATGGTTTGTTTTATTTTTTTTTCATTTATATAATTTCAGTTTATTGCATCTATTGATTTTTTTTAGACTTTCTAAGCAAGTGCTTGACTACGATTCCACCTGATATTAAGTGAATGCAGTCCTGTATGGTAAGACGCACTATCTTAGTAAATGCCTATTCACTCTACTCTTGAAAATACCCACATAGTAATTGGAAGGAAAGAAACACAGGCAAACTATTCCAGTCCTTTGTTGTACGAAGAATGAAAGACGAAGCAAAGCGATTCATTCAGGCTTGAGGGATGTTCACAACAAAAGGATGAAATCCTGCATAGCGTCTAGAAGTCCGATGGTGGAACAGGGATGATGATGGAAGTATTTAGGTGTGAAATTCATTTAATAAAAAAAATGCTTAAAGTAAATTATAAGCCTATATATATCTCACTGCGGGCAAAGAGCTTTTCTCTAATTAGAATATTAGAGTTTATTTTTTTAGTAAATGATCAGAAATAACTTAATGCATTTGCTTCTCCTCTTATATTTAAATATAAAATCAATACAAATGTGCTTACATGAAACGTTGACCTGTTACTCTAGAAAATTTCTTAGTACTATAGTATTTACAACACAGTGCAAGTTTTATAATAAAAAAATATAAGATAGTTTATCTTATCTTTAAAAAACAGACTACATATACACGAAACGAAAGATTTGTTTTACAACACAACCATAACTAAGCAGCACAAACAACACAATGAGTTTGATTTTATTCTACACTTATATAAGTCCAATATTTACAAAATAAATTGCAATAAGTAAATTCAATAATATTTGACTATTTGACAACTGACATTCTGACTTTGACGTCTTGTTTACATTTTGTATTGATCTAAAGACATGCAAAAAGAAAATGGCGAAAGATTATGATATTCGCCTCATTATTACATATCAAAAGTATTAAATTAAAGATGTTAAAAACTTTTTAATCATTTTAATAATAACAAACAATAATTTTACATTAATTAGTATAAATTAAATAATAATTGTTTGTATAACTTATTGCTACAGAAATAAAACTTCATTATCAAGTTATTCTTCTGCTTAGGTAACTAATGAAAAATCAAATCTAGACAAGATGATTTTAAAACATTAAATATTTTTGTCAACTTTTCATTTTGGTGTTTTTTGTTTCTAAAATTTTTTCCTATAATTATTGTGCCTAAATTAAACACAGACTATAAAAACTATTTGCTCAAAAGAACAAACTGGTTTATTATAAAATATCCTTTCTTTCACGCCGTAATGTAAAATAAAAACGTCAATCAAATACAAATGAAACCGATTAATGTTAAAATGTAAAAAATACTTAATAAATTATTTACAAAGAAAATAGTGGTAATATTCTAAAACAAACGCAATGTAAGTTTAAACAATTAGTACCAAAATGCATTAATTTAAGATCAACTTTAAAAAAATTATAAATATTTATGTAATGCAAAATAAAACGCACATTATTTGTTATACACAGTGTATATGTAGTAGTTTGTTGTTTTTCTCTCTCTCTTTTTCACAACCGATTTAACTGTCATCCCTTTCTAACTTTACCAATCATCTGGTAACGTCATTGACCTCCTTCATCCCCACCACAGTAGTCAATATTTTGCTCTAGTACGCGAATGGTGGAAACGGTGTGTGTGTGAAAACTGGTATTGCGACTGTGCAGTGTATTGATGTAAACATTCTCTTGTCACTTTGTTTCAGTGCGTTTAGAGGATTGTATGGAAATCTTGGAAGGCGCATCTGAAAGAAAAATGTGAACAGCTGATTATTTATAAAATTAAATTTCTGTGATACAGTGTCTTAACGATCTAGTATAGTTAGGCCGCCAAAATTCAAATGCTATAAAAAATTCTTTGTTTGTAGCAGTGATTTGGAAAAAATTAAATTACTCTTTTGTTTTGTATGTATCAAAAGTATTTAAATTAAACAATTATTTTGTATTCAATTCATGCTTCCATATAGAGCAACGTATACATTTTAAGTAATAATATTATTGGATTCTCGTGATCGACGTCGGCTTGCCGCTGGGAGACGCATTCAGTAAGTATCTTTTATATAATAAATCAAAGAGTTCTAACCGTATTCACTCACTTCATATGTTTTATTAGAAAAAACAATTGTTATTGGCTGGCACAGACGCTATGTCTACAAGTAACTTCCTTATTGTGGGTCACTAGGTACTCATTACAAAACCAGTTATACCTATATGACGCAAATTTATAAGTTGTTCGACACGATTAGTTCGCTTCTATTTTAAATCACAACCTTTTTATAACGTACTTTAGTGTCTATTAAATACATTGTTATTTTAAGTAACTTTAAAAACCAGTTTTGATGCTATTATCTTATATTTCTTAACTTCTTTTAGCTTCCTAATTGACTATTAATTACTTTCTGTCCGTTAAGTACCGTATATCTATTTAAAAATAGTTTTGTAATTACTAAAATCGTATCTTCACGACGATATAATTCGTGCGCGAGGATAAAGTGTCTTCGAATATAAATGTTTCCTAGAAATGACTAATGGAAATGGCATGGAATGGATAAATTTGCATGTCTGTAACCGTCTTTAATCCCTAATTTAAAATTCCTACGAGTAAATTCGTGATCTTATGTATCATACACATTTTTTATCAAAACATTTATCGGTGCAGTCGCTAGCAAAACCATGAATTCACCATCGATTATAACCTTGACCTGGTCTGGTTCCTTGTTTTCGTACATTTTTATCACTCCACTTCATTATCTAAAATGATTCAAACAGTTACAGCACACTAGTAAAATGACACACACACAGGCGATAAAACGAAACAAAAGCCGAACGTTTAAAGCAAAATTCCCGCGCATTGCAACATTTGCTGGCAGAAATAGTAAAATGTAAATCACTGTCCTTGTGTAGTATTGATGAAATTAAAATAAGCTATTCATAGATAAGCATAGATTATAAAAAAGTTTTTAAAATAGTTTTAATTTGTCGAGACGCTTGATGATGAATATTTTACGGCTTGGTAACAAGACCTTTAAGCCAAGTCTTTTTTAAAACACATACACTTATTTCTTACGTCTAAGATGAAAATGGAAATGTAAGTTAGATGATTCCCTATCATTCCCATCGAGACGCTTGTCTTACCTAAAACTATAGACAATCAATTGTTATGTATACGCCTAGCCTAGACTATGGCACACTATAATTTAATTTTATACAACAAAAAGAAATTACAATGAAATTTAACCCGTACATCAGTAATAAAGACCGGTCATTTTTTATTGAAATTTGTTTTAAAATTCTCGCCGTTTGTTTGGCCCACTTTACCTTTCAAGTTAAATAGGCATAAACAAGATACCAAGATAGTGGTAGTGCCTACTAATTTCGGCAACAGAGCTAAGTCGAGGAGTAAAATACAGAATGCATTTTGGTTCCAAAATAGGAATTAGGTATTTTAGAGCTACCAAACTTTTAAAAATATAACCGAATTTATAACCTTCCTATTCATATCCGATAATAATATACTGAGGAAACCTGTATGTCAGCGTTTCTGAGGAATATTTCGAATATTACCAATTCGCATTAGGGCCTAATGTCGGTCTATGCCCTGTTGTATTTTTCTTTAAGCGACCAGGCGCCCAGTTATGTTGACGATATAAATTTGATACCTTAGTTAATGTTTAGTTCCTTTGACCGTTAATATGTTCGCAGTATTGAAACGTAGTAACAATGTTGACAGTACGGTAATAGGTGTAAAATATTTGAATAAACGTGGAAGGTCGTGCCGAGATAAACCGATAGTGGGCCGGTGACACGTGCTTAAGTACGCGTTAGCCTTAACAAGTACTGTACTAAACTAACAATATGGCTGAATAGTGTACAAAGTAAATGTACCCATATATTTATTTTATTAATTCTTTATTTGACAAATTTAAATGTTGTACAAAAAAAGGGAGATTTGTTTGATGATATGAGATTTGTTGAAGTGAAACTTGTTTAGCTCCATCTATATGTATATATATATATATATAATCGATAGTTAAAGAAAGAAAATGTGCGCGCGCACTGCTCTATCTTTCTCTTGTAGTGTGATACAAACAATAAGCCCTCTCTCGACTTGCTTTCGCCACGGCCTATCACACTTTTCGTAATGCATTCACCAGCTTACTCCCAAAGTCAAGCGTGCGTAAAGACGTTTTACATCAAAAGGCATTATCGAACAGTCTAACTTGGGGTTGCGTAGAGCCAAAGTAACGGGTGAAAGCTTAAAAAAAAAGAAATGATAAAAAGATAAATACATATATATATAATTATAACGAAACCATTTGTTTGGGTTACAGTGACACAATACAGATATACAAAAAAAAATTGTGAGTGTTGCCATTTTTGACTGCACTGCTTAGTTCTATATGTAGCACGACCTTCTAGACAATTTTGTAGTTTTTAATCTTTAACCTGATGAATAAATGGATGAATATACTTTATTGCACAACTATTAACTAGTACATCACAGTAATAATTTAAATTACTTATTGAAATAATACTAAAAGTGATCTCTTGTACTTATTTTATATATTATACATAGATATATTTACAAAAGCTTTTCTAAATTTACATATTGGAACGGAAAACGTATCTATGTGACTAAAATACCTGTTACAGTTATCGAAAAGACACATAGATGACGACCTCTCTGCGTTTGTTCTACACATTGGTACAGTAAACAATCTGAGATCTGAGAGTCTCAACAGATACTGTTAGAAATTTTGCGCAACCGAGAGAACCAAAGAGTGAAGGGTAGATGTTGTTTCACATCAGCGAAACAGCAGGAATAAGCAAGATACTGTAGAGACGCAGTTAATACAAGAAAACCTTAAATACGTTTTTATTACCAATAGCGGACATCTTTTAGTGGCAGCTTGATTGTTACTGTAAATAGCTCGCCATAATGTGTGTAGCTAAAACTCATGCTAAAATGAATCTTAGATCACATCGTTTAATCAGATACAATGCCTTTGTTTGTGTGAAAGAGCATTAATTTAGCTGAACATCCTCCACTATCATTATGTAGGACACGATATCGGGATTAGACGTAACTACGCAATTGCTTTGTGTCACTTGAGGCATTATTCGCAAATTGTTTTTTTATTAGCTATGAGACGAAGGACATTTGGTCGATTCGGTCACGCTTCGTCATTGCAACGTTATTACGCAGTTAATAACGGGTTATTGTTTACTTTATTAGTAAATAGAGGCTATATTGATGAAAAAAAATCTTTTTTCAAACATCTGAAGGTCATAACATCGTAAGGAATAACATTTCTAGTTTTGTTTAGACGTGTTTTAGTTTCGACGTGAATATTGAAACAAACATGGCGGATCAAAACTTCGACATTTTTCCACATTTTCTCAATCCATTCTTCAAGACCTCATAAATACGACACGTACGTGAGATAAGTCATTTACATGTGAGCATTTGTATCCTCGTATGAGACACCATTTCTTGTATCTTTTTATCGTTGTCTAAATATTAGTTATGGGACCAAACCGAGAGTCCGATATTTGATATTGAACCGTAAACAAAATTACCAGCTATTATTTCTCTACCTAAACGTTTAAATACTGCAATGTAAAAATGTTGCGATAAATTCTAATCGCAATAGTGGATTAGAATTTTTCTCTGTGTTAGGTATTCCAGACTGCTAATGGTATTGGCCAATGACAAGTGCATAAGAGGCTAAAAGCCAGACTAGACGGTCTTTCAGGTTCGCTGCCCTCTTGTGGCGAGACGGGGGTGCTCCAACGTCTCGAGAAACCTACGGGTTAGGTACGGCTTTACACGTTGCAAAATATCAACTGAACTTCATAAGTACCATAAGAATAAATACAAATCGACTACATTCTAAATGGAATTTTATAACAAGTATACGTTAAGTAAAACATATACTTCCAATCCGATTTTCTTCTTTGTATTTCCAAATTATCGTGGAAATATAACGAAATTGAATTAATCAGAAACTCTCATCAAACTACCCTTGAAGTACATCCTTTCCAATAAAAATTAATCATCGAAATTGCATACTTGCATACTTAATGCAATGCAAAATTTAAGACTTTTATGGTTTTCTCGTGGATGCCATTGTCAAAATTGGACCAAATGACTTTTTACTTATGAGGCTCAGTTAACTAGAAGTTTGGTGAAAGCACCCAAATCTAGCGTGTTTTTTTTTTTTTGTTTTGGACGAACTATCACAGTTGGCACAGAGAAGCTGGCCTTTACTGCTTCACCGAATTTGAGAGGTGGCATAGCTCTTAGATCGCTTAGCCTGAACCTCTATTAGGTGGTAACTCGAAACAAGGGTCCCCCGGTGAGGGGTAACCTCGGCTTGACGGTTACCATTATTACGCGTTAGCAGTCCGATCCGAGGGCGCCTGAGAGGGCCGAACCACGACTCGGTCGGTAGCTATTTTATTAACGAAATCTACTGGGACAATCTAAGCTAAACTAACTTATATGCCACTTCGGGAAGCGTTAGCGCTGGGAGAAGAAGTGGCCGAAGAAACTCCAGCAACGCTCTTAATCCTATCGAGGGGGTGGGGTTTTCCCATAAAATACTTGTATCGCGCAAGGATTATTCGCAACCATCTTCTAGCGTGGTGTTGATCTGGTAGAGTAATACAGTTTTTACTGTTGCATGAATGAGGTGGTTCGAACTGTATTGTACGGATTAAAACGCGATAATTGAAGATCAGGTAAGCATTAAGCTAGAGTGGCCCTTTTCCGATATAAAAAAGTTATCGCATAGAGATAATGACCCTGCATCGCGAACAACTTCAAAGTTAAAAAGTTTTACTTAGACAAGTCCACCTAACATCATTTATACTGTTATGATCTATGTAAATATATTATAAGAACACACGTTTTGTCTTTTCATAATATATATATTTATACCTATATTATATGTATTTAAGTATATCTACCTTTTACAAACTCCCGCCGCTTCTTTTTATTATTCCTCTCCATCCAAAGGTTGCCTGGAAGAGATCGCTTTTAGCGATAAGGCCGCCCATTGTTTATGTATTTTAATTATTCTTTCTTTTTTTTTCATTTTATTTCATAAGTATAAACAATAAAGAGTTTATAAATAAATAAATAAACTTCATATTGAATACAATGGGACCGTTCATATTATATTCCCTCACCTTGGATCGTGACTTTGTATAATATTTTAATGTTATAAAGTCATCTATCTGCAATCGAAAAGTGCAATTCGATAATGCTGATGTAATCTTTCTTTTCAAGTGTTTCCTGATTCAAGAGACAATTAATAACCATTTCTAGGAATGTCTAAGTGGACTTTCAAGTATCTTGCCTTAAGTCACTGATTGCGTGTTTATGTGTTACTTCAAATATGACTTAACTATACGAATATCAATTGGGATTTAGGTACGGTGCATCGGCTATTATAAGAATAAGGCTAGTCATCCAAGACAAAGTATTTTAAATGTTTCTGCTGTCGCAAAAATGGTTTGGCACGATCGGGTAATTACGACGACCTCGTAGAATGAAGACTTGAAGTGGAGACACAAGTATATTAATTCTACGTTTCGCCTGGTGAGCGAGATGTCGTTTACCCGACTCTTTATAATAATAGATCGGGCTTTTTGTCCTGTTTTGCCATTAAAAAAATAAGCATTTTGTCCAGTCCTCTGTGAGGACGCTCACAGAATACTGTAAATATATTTTTCTCGTTTAGTTACTCTATGCGAGATCCACGCCTTGGCCATCTTAAAATAAGCCAATTTTGAATATTAATAATTTTCACCACGAGATTATTTACAATAATAAAGCGATTACATACCAGTTTGTTAAAGTTCTACGCAACATGCCTACATATTGCGATGTTAAACAGTTGACCATGAACTTCAAACGACCCCTAATGTCTCGTCTTGCTCTTTGAGAGCAAAAGGGCATCTAATGTATATTTATGTATGTCTATTTATATTAGACTTAAACTACCTCAGTATGTTGTCTAACTTTGATTTAAATGAGCCTGCAATTCAGTTTAGAAAGATTTTTTAATCATTAGAATGTTAAAAGCTATCATCTTGCATTTCACCACCCGCTAGATGGTGAAGAACAACTTCGTGGGACAATCCAGATTTTAAAGTGTTTGTAATGAAAGAAGCTACCCTAATAATGGCACGTACTACCAGCAACAACACAACCCTAGGCCTTTTAATGAAGCTTGCGGGTTTTTATTCGCTATATTACTAGTACACACTAACACAATATGTCTGAGCTGTAATCAAGTAATTTTTGTATCTTACTATCGTCACTAGAGGCACCTTCATTATGACTGTTCGCTTGATAACATTCTTACTCGAAGATACCGGAGAAAGAGACTTTACAATTAATAAGAATTCTAGAGAGAATACTGTCATTATTGACTCATTAGAAAGCGTTGTCGCTGGATGATTAAAGATCTGATTGGTGAATAATAGAAGTCATGTCGTGTTCAATCAAATGAGAAATATGTCCTTTTATGCTTTGCGCACGATGTTCGGAGAAGAAGAAACTTAGGTGCAAAACAGAGTTTATTGGGGATAGCCCAGGAAAGCGTATATCGATATCATTGGTTTTATCATCAAGAATGACGGTGAAAGTTTAAGGAACCGCCAAACAAGTATGCAAAGAAGAAGCGAAAGAGATTTTTCACGACCGTGTTAAAATTCTGTAATTTTTGCCTTCAGAATCATGAGCGTAATACCGTTTCTCTCGAATATTTTTCTGGCTGATTGTTATAAGGTTGTTCGTTACGTCCCCTTTGATCAATCAAGTCATATAATGTGTGGATAAAAAGTAAATATAATATATTAAAACGTTGCGTTATAGTAAATAATAGATGATTGATGCAAAGTTGGTCGTTAGTTCGAAGGTCCAATCAGTTCTAATAACGTAACTCGATCATAAATGAACCGGCAACCGTCCATTGTTCCGCTCGAATTGACCGGGTAATTGAATTCTCATCGGTTTTACTGTCGTAGAGTAACATAATGCAGCTGGATTTATATCATATGCTTTTCATATTGCAGAACGTTTAAGAGATTAGAATCTTTTATCAATCGTGAGCTTAGATACAGAACGATAATATAAGCCTGCGTTACCATTTGAAGTTGCATTATCTTCCTTATATACATTATCTATATTTATTGTTGTCGAAAGTATTCTAAGTAGATGTCAATTAAATGTTTATATTAAAGATCTATGCAATGTTCTCCTATTTTTGCATGCGATATTCTCGATTAATATTTCTATGTAGCCACGATTTACCGACGTTGTATTTACTATTGAATCTTAATAAATATAGAACCAAATGTTTCTCTCTTTCATGCTATTGGTCCCACATGGTGTTGCGGTCAGCTTTCCGGAATTTCGCTTTCCCCTTAGCCCTGTCCGCGACTTGGTCTTAGGAACGATCCGCTTTAATAATATAGAAAATATCCCTCACGTTTCTACCCTGAGAAAGCTAGCAGTTTCAGCAAGCATTTTAGGTTCCATATAACAGCCCATCACCATACACCAGGCACAAATTTTATCTAGTTATTTTTTAAATATAAAAACTGTAAAATTAAAACTCATTGGTGTAAGCCGAGATTCTAAGCCTCGACTGATCACTGTCACTGTTTTTTTAGCGCATAGTATTTGCCAGGTCCATCATTAGGCTTAAAAGTCGCGAGGACAAAACTCCCAGAAGGGAATAAATTCTTATATTATGTACATTTTTACTTATAAAAAGTCATGACCTTAGTGGTGCAGTTTGAATGTGAAATAGAAGTTAATTAATTTTTACCTAATACCCTTTCAAAGTGATTGTCAACCTTGAAACCCGCGGCGGACCTATCCAGACGTAGCTAATGCCTAATGCAATAGATTTAAAAAAATACTCAATGAACATTGCGCAATTGTGGTTGTAATCGAGGGTCTTGGAATTAGTGTTTTTTTATTTCCATAGAGCATCAAATTAGCCTCTAGTTTCATGTCACATTCTTGCTACATTTCATTAAACCACAATTCAGTTTTTCTATTAATGTGCCACTGAAATGGTAACATTTCGTATTAATCATTTCGAAATTGCTCTGAGTTAGAGTTGGGAAAAATTGGCCCAGTTATTGCCAGCTGTGATGTAAATTGCAACACGGTTGGCTGCATTCCAGCCTAAATTGTTTTCATCTGTTATGTTCATTTCGCATTTTAAATTAAAATAAACATATGAATATCGGACATAAAATGATTTACGCTCGTGGTTTAGAGATTATTTATATTTTGATACCCCTTTTAAACTACATCTAATAAACATTCTTATTCTCTATAATATATATAAAATTGTCCCAAACCAAGCAAGTAAAACATTACAATATTATTGTGGTCGATACACAAATAATAAAATGGTAATAAAATAATTATTTATATTAGGCTATAACTATAGTAGACTTAAATAAAAACGGATTAAATAACTAAACAAGACAAATTCCTCCTCAAAAAAAAGGAGAAATGATTTTTCGCCGCAGAATGCGTCAACAGAGCTTTCCGTCTCGTTGCACGTGAGATTCTCCTTCATTAATGATAAGAGCTTGATGAGATTGAGATACTAGAGATTTTTCGGTCACTTCTTCTCCTAGACCTTATGCTTCCAGAATCTAAAACTCTACAATATCTAATAATCCCACTGAAGCAAGATATCGAGTTGTGACTGCCTTTTCAGGCGCCGCTTTCAGTATAGTTTTGCCCCAACGGCTTAAGCAGAAACCAATAATTACTCAATTGTTTCAGGCTGAATGGCCGAAATTTTTGTAAAAAAACTATACAGATTTGCCAGGGAAGCTTACTTTTACTAATAACTCGACACAAGTGTCCGGTGAGCCTTGACTCGGACGGCCACCCTTTGAGTGCCACTTCGGGAATCGTTGGCGCTTGGAGAAGAAGCGTATCTTTTAGTGTTCGTCTACCTCTCAAATGATGAAGCTGTAGAAACAAAATAACAACCTAAAATTTAATATCTAATGTTATATGTTACAACGAAAAACCAACAAAAGCTTTTTTGTTTCAAGGTGTTTTCCAAGATGCCGTCGCTCTTGGAAGCCCTGGAGCGCAAATACGGCGCGAAAGGCGAAGTGAACCCGTCGATAGACGACATGCCAGTGGCCATCTTCGTGCCGAAGCGGTCACCCCGGCTCAGCGTGCCCACGCTCCTGGTGCTGAACGACTGTGATATAGACTGCGCCGGGGACGCATGTGCTCTTGCGGACAAGTGCGCCGATGTTGTCGAACTGGACCTTGCGAATAACAAGCTCAGTGAATGGCAGGAGGTAAGGATTATAGTATATAAATTACTGTAGAAGCAAGAGCGAGCAGTGCGTACGCATGTTATGTTCAATCTTAAACGATTGTATATATATTATATTTTGTGTATGTATTACATGGAGCTAAAGAAGTTTTACTTGAGTAGTGTGGTCTAAAGCACACACTTTTTAATACACACAACTTTTAGCGATCAGCTTTTTTCGCTCTTTTTTATGCTACTAATTTTTTTAATGAAAAAGATAATAAAAAACCTATTATTAAAGCATTATGCTATCACAGAATCAATGACACTGATGATTTAACGGCAAAGTACACTTTACAATCTTATTCATCAGCTTATTCAGAGTAATTTCAGTTGCTAAATCGCATCATGGGAACTGGCTGACGCAATAACTTTCTTGCGTACCAAAATCCCTTACTACAATTTGTACCCGATGTATAAAGATGGGATTACCACCTCACACGTATAAGACTTATTAACTTTTATGAAAAGCGGACTGCGATTACTGTCTCGGTGTTACCCGCTAAAAAGTATCAAAAGGACGTACTAAAAACCGCTTATTATCTTATTTAAAAGTTAGTTTACTAATAGTCATAATGTTGTCGCAAAGTTTCCCATGCTTTGTTTGCAACTCACGCAATCTTCCTCAAAGTAAACATCTGCTCACAAGTCTATTACAACATCGGGTCTTGATGTCGAGGCTTCCGTAATATTGTGCTCAATTTTGTGAGATATCGTTAACATCTGTTACAAAATCTTCATTACTTTTCCGTGCGCTTACAATGCACAAAAGATCGGAACAGTGATAAATTTAAATAATAGAGATGGAAATCGTTGTTCACATTCCACAAAGCTGATTAGATCCTGTATGTGACAGGGAGTCACTCCATTAAGCTTCAATAGCTTAATGGTTTAGGGTACGGTCTGCGAATCGTAAGGTCGTAGGTTCGAATCCACCATTCGACTATTGACGTGAACCATCTCCTAGCACAAGCTTAAGCTTCGTTGGAGTGGTTAACAAGAATGTTAGTTATATTAAAAAAAATTAACATATAGAGACGATAATTCTTAATTTTTATTATTTATTTATTTTGGCACAATCTTTAAACAATATAAATATATAATAACATGTGTGACACATATCTATACCAGAAGAGTAATTAGAGCTTGAATTATAAACTGTTAACCCCTATATATTTAAACTGTAGAAAAGAGAGATATATATACAATTTCTTTAAGAATAATGAAGATAATTTCTGCATACGCCTAAAATACCACTGCAATAATTTTATTACTTATATTATCTTGTCTTTAGGTATTCGCAATCCTAGAGCAGACGCCACGAGTCCGTTTCCTAAATCTAAGCTTCAACCGGCTCTCTGCCCAAATTCAAGCAGCACAGGCCCTCCAGCCTAAATGGGACAGCTTGAGTCACCTAGTACTAAACTCCACATACGTCGGGTGGCCGAGTGTACGCGGTCTGCTCAAGTCTCTGCCAGCTCTCGAAGAGTTGCACTTGAGCCTTAACGAATATTCTTACGTTGATCTCAGTGGCAAAGAGATTAACGAGAAGGATCGTTGTGAAGATTGTTCCCGACTCAATGTAGACTTCAACGAATCTGTTCATGAGCAATTGAAGAAACTCCAATTTTCCGGGAACCCTGTCAGCAGCTGGCGCGAGATATGCAAACTGGGATATGCCTTCCCGAATTTGGAAACACTATTGGTCAACGAGTGCCCCATCACGACTTTGGAGCCGGACCCCTGTGAGAAATGCGGCGACACCAATGGCAATAAGAAAAGTCATGATGCATTCTCGTAAGTTATGTTCTCGTTAGTTACGCTATGGGTCATGACCACCAAGAGACCTGCTCTTACACAGAACTCCTCACTCTCTTATATTTTGGGCCAGGAGAAGGAGACACTTGGAGTTTCAATCCGGTAACTACTTCAATAGAGTTCGTCCGTCTAGGAGAAACGATTTATGTATAGACTCATTGCGCTCATTTCGAATGCGTCTATCTTTTCTCTCTCTCGTCTTCGCTATTGGTAATCGGAAACACCGTCTTGCTTATAAGGCAATAGCAGGATAGCGCCAGACAGAGGACTATCTACTCTGTCGTATTAGTAAGCTTTTTATTCAATTAGCAGATAGAAAAATTGTGCCCGTTGTTTTCGTTTCACTTGTTTTCTTCAAAGCATCATAATATTATGCTATAATTTTAACGTTATTTACTTATCAATATATCTATTTACTATCGGTAATATTCCCTGTATCATAACGTCTAATGTGATACTTCATATAGTTATCATTAAACTACTGAACCATAGTTAACAAGAGCTTAGATAACACGATAACCTTAGCCCTAAAGATATGAATTGTTTTCAGCCATCTCCGATTCCTCAATCTGAACAACACCGGCCTTGCCACGTGGGACGAGGTCGATCGGTTGGCGTTATTTCCTGCTTTAAGAAGTTTAAGAGTACAAGTAAGTGCCTTTTTAACACCATAAGCAATTCAACAGATATACTAACCACCACACAATCTCGTTGCCTCACCCCTTAGATGCTAGGAGCGTTGCTGGAGTTTCTTCGGCCACTTCTTCTCCCAGCGCCAACGCTTCCCGAAGTGGCACTCAAAGTTAATTTAGCTTTCGAATGTCCCTTAGATTATCCGTTAAATAGCAACCGACCGAGTCGTGGTTCATTCTCTCGGGCGCCCTCGGATCGGAATGCTTACGCGTAACATAGTAACCGTCAAGCCGAGGGCACTTCACTGGGGACCCTTGTGTCGAGTTACTAGCGATAGAGGTTCAGGCTAAGCGACCTAAGAGCTCTGCCACCTCTCAATCCGGTGAGCAGTCAAGGCCAGCTTCTCTGGCCAATCTGTGTAGTTCGTCAAAAAAAAAAAAAACAATCTCGTCACGGCTCTTATACACCTGGTCAAGAAATAGACGATATAGATAAGTCTATATATATAAAAGAGAAAGTGTGTGGGTATGTTGTGTTATATGAAACTTTTAAGGAATCTTCAGATTGACCTGGCGAGTAATCCTGTAAAGATTGGTGACGATCGTAGCACTCCTTTTTTGGAACTGTCAAATACAGCTTTTATTTACTGTGATCATATTCTAATGTTTTATAACCCAAATTTGCATTGACACATGCGTTGTGTATATTTATGTCGTTATGAACCATATTGAACAACAATGGAATATATAATGGAATATATTGCATGTACATGGGTGTAGCTAATGATCTTCACCTGCTCGAGAATGAATACGGAGGGAAATGAATAATTCAAATATATTGTGAGAAATAAATTAAATATTCAATGATGTAAGTTTGTTGTTTACATAAAATAAAGAATATCTAGCCCGGCGATCTAGCGGGCTGGGTTAGTATTAAATACGGACGGTAGTATTAAATAAAAAAAATCAATCAAATCCCACACACCAAATATCAAAACCGTCGTACAAAGCTGGTCCATTTATATTCTAGTTTAAAATGATTTTATTATTACTTACCATCCAGGACTGCATTTCTGTTTAACATCAGGTGGGATTGAAGTCAAGCACTTGCTTCGTAAACGTAAAATAATAAATATTAGGAACGTTGCTGGTGTTTATTCGGCTACTTGCTCTCCAATTGTTAACGCTTCCCGCATTGGCGTTTAAGTTAGTTCAGCGTGCAACAGTCGAGATCAGCTTCTCTGACTAATCTGTGTAGATTCGTCATAACTATTATAATGTTGCGAATTTTGTTCATATAATTACGACGTCTTCTCTTTCGCGTCGTTTCCAGTTGCGGAAGCTCCGCAACCTTGCACCAATTCACTCGTGTATACATTACCGAAATAGTACAATGCTAAAGTAACTATTAACCGACTTACGGAGCTACTGAGGCCAAATGGTATACGTTGTAGATCGATCTTATAATATATAAACTGTACCATACTGTGTTTGTATTATTACATATTTTATTAAGAAATTAGAAATTTTGGATTGGAAATTGTGGTATAAGGTAAAAGTGAAGTTTGTGGGAGATCATCTCTTAAAGGATTTACGTTCAAATCCCTCAAAAGGCACTGGTACCGTTCAAGTACGGGTTAAATAGAATATAAAAATGTAGAAGGATGAATACCTTGACTCCCAAGACACCTGTCTTTTTTTACCCAAAGGAAGTTCCTTTAACATTAGGCGGAACCCACCTGCTCTCTTTTTGGCTTGATTGATTCTCCATTTCCGGAACCAATCGCCTATTGCGTCGACTGCGGGTTGGAGTTTCCTACAGATGACGTTGGTTTAGACCCGATACGAATATATCGGTTTCGTCCGCGAAAAGGGAGATTATTTTTTTACACAAATATTGCAAACGTTCTTGTTAGTTGGAATAACTAAGCTTAAGCTTGTGCTCGGAATTGGGTCACGGTCAATACTCGAACCTACAAGTCGCAGACCGTACCCTAAACCATTGGGCTATTGACGCTACAATTGAGACCGTCGCCCTTATTTTGATATATTATTTTTGTTAACATTGTCACTTCTTAACCATTGTACAGTGAAGATCACGTAAGTAACATTGGTAATATATCGTGCCTAAGTTACATCTAGCTAATTGAAATGCGATGCAATGCACCTGTCATTCAGCGGACAATCGTAAACTAATGTCTATTACATCATTATTACCCGTCCGACTTTAAATGCGTCCCCGACGCTTGTGCTAATTGCTCCGAGCCATATTATATTCGATCCATTTCATTTCTCCATTGGTTATCATTATGACCATAATTCTACAATTTATGAGACAAATGTCTTGCCCTTAATTATTGTTATGAATATTATAATATATATCTAATAGCTAATTTAACCTATTTTATGAGTTGAATAGTTGTTTCGCCTCACAAGAGACAAAGAGAGATATGGTGAAGTGATTGCCAACCTTCTCTAGTCGGAGAGGCACTTTAAGAAGATTTTAATTTGGGGAATGTACCTCGCTTCTGTAGGAATCATAAACGAAGCGTGACTACTTTTTACTAATATTTTTCACCGATATAGTGCCATCATTTATAATGAACCGATTTTGTTTGAAAGGATTTCATTTTATTTAGGTCCCTTACGAATATTGTTGGCATAAGCAATAACCCAAGGTGGGTTTGTAAAAATCGTATGGAAGAATGCTTGTTGATTGAGTTACTGGTAAGTTTATGATAATCCAAGAATAGACAATGAGCACGAATGTGGAAGAAGAATGAGAATATAGATGTCAAGTTTTTGAGGTATAAATTTGTTCGTTGTTATTAACTAACTTCACAACTAGTCGGACGTGGAGTTTTATAATTAACGTGTTGGTAACCCTACCTTCGAGAGACCGGGAGCCGGGTGTGATGCGGGTGAAGGTCTCCCAGATTTAGACGGCCTACTAACGCCAACGCTTGCGTAACTATGGACGAATGCAGCTCCCAAATACAACGTAATTTCGTCACTCCTTTTATCTAACTGAAAAGTATAACGTTGATTTGTTTGTTCTGATTCCTGTAGCATAGCATTAGGCGGGATTGTGGTTTATTACAGTAAAAGCTGAGCATCTCAAACGACTCGATTAAAAATGGTTGTAACAAACTTTATTGTTTAATATTCGACTGGCATTTTACCCAAGTTTTAGCTACAAAGGTTAATTAGTAATAATTCTTATTACAAACGTAGTTTAAAATGAAATAATAAGTTTGCGTGGTCAACGCCTGAATTTTAATTAAGAGATTATCTTTGACCTTTAATTAAGAGTAATGGATGTACTTGATCTTAAAGGAAAATGTTTTTTGACGACAGCAAACGTGTAGATATGTCAATATTAATGCTACAGTTTCATCGGAGTTTTGACAGAGCTCCTAAATCGCGTAGCCGGAACCTCTAATAAAAGAAACCCGGAGCAACGACTCCGAGAGGGGGACCTCGGCTTGGACGGTGACTCTAATCGCGTAATTCGGATGCGAGGGCGCCCGAGAGGACCGAACTACAACTCGTTCCGTAGCTTTTATTGGAAAATTAAGGGAAAATAATATAGGAACTATTTCCAGTGTAAAAGTGTAAAGTATTTTGAATTATAGAGGATTTACATTAGCCCACATTATTCCACAAATGTTTCTATGGCATATATATATATATTCGTCTATAATAAATATATATATAATATATAATTCAGTATGTACCTTACTAACCTACCTACCTTTACTAACTTAAATTAAATAAAATTACCTAGGATATTAAATGCGAATATATATCGTTAATTACAGGCGTTATAGTTGTAGTACCCTGTTATACATAAAATATTTATTGACATAGTGCTTTATAGGTTATACTAATAAATGAGTATATTTTATTGCTTTTTCCTCCAAAAACTACAAGAGAGATAAACATTATACTTAATACCATAAGAAGCTATGTATTTTGCGACAGATTATAGTACATAATATAGCGTTGATTACCCATCTGAATATATATAAAACATTATATTTGTCGGTTAAAAAAATAATAAGTTTCTTTGTGAAGTTTCACTTGCATTTGATAAATCAATTATAAGGCATAATAAATCAAGAGCAGATTTCTAGTACATGTACATAGTATGTCGCCTGTTCCGCTTACGCATGAAACGTAATTGAAATTTTATAGGGTCGTTTGTGTTGTCCTCGAGCATTTAACTGTCAATGGCGCGTTAATTTGTGACAATGAATTTTACATGCGCAATAGGACAAGGTCATTTCATTCCAATCGCCGCTAATACAATGAAACTGGCGATAAAATACGATTAGAAAATTATCGGTTGAAAGTTTAAATTACACCCTACATATGTCCCACTTCTGGGCACAGGGCTTCTCTATACTCATACAAGGTTAGATTAGTCCATCAAACGGCCCTAATTAGCAGACTTCACATGTCTTAGTCTTTCACATAGAGATTTCCTCACGATGTTTTCCTTGAACGCCGAGCGCGTGGTAAGTCAGCACTTTACACAAACAAATTCGTTGGTGCCAGCACTGGGGATCGAATTTGGGTTGCTACAGACTAAGCTGGCATCACTCTATAAATTATCGGTTTTTTTTTTGTAATTATACTTTAACAAATCTTAGTACCAAACACACTAAGTTGTTTCTTTTGAACGCCTCATATAGCGACTTTGTGCTTTACTTTCGATATATCAAGGTCGAACAATTTTGCGATCTGAAGAGTATATTTACGAGCAAAAACAAAAACCGACTTCAAATCGAATCAAACGTTAAACACTATTACATGCCGACGCCATTTATTTCTGAAGTATCATAGTTATATTGCGGAATACTAACGCCTATATTCTCTTTCTAGTTCCACATTCATGCTAGTTATAATTATGAAGTACAGATATCTCAAAGAACAAACATTAGGAGTGGTATATCTTTGGGATCCAAGGTCCTATGCCAACACAATATTGAACCTAATGTAAACCAAATCCATTTAAACAAAAAAAAACTCTAAATCTGTTCATAAATGACGGCGCTGTAAAAACTGTACTTATTAAATATAAAAAAAATTTTTTTTAAAATATAAAAAATTACAGTCGAGTTAAGGACCTCCTTTTTAAGTCTGTTATTAAGGCCGTGAAAATTTATTTCATTAGGGATATTAAAAACATTCATAAAATCCAGAAACAGGTTTTTTAAAAGCAGTTTATAAATGAGTACATACAATGTATAAAAGATACTTCTGACCTTCCTTTTACCGGCAATTAGTATCAGAAATGCGGAATACGTTGGCGCGTGTGTTTTTACGTAAAAACATACGATGTCCTCATACGCGGATAGAGCTTGAAGATATGTACGCAAGACCATTAGCATTTAAATGTTGTTTTATTATACGCGTCACTTAAACTTTTTGTCCTTTTCAACCAAACTAGTCCTTAAAGATGTGGGGACTAAACTAGGGACGAAAAAACTGCAACTGCACGACAGCGTCCAACATGCTGTAGTGGCGATATCCCGACACACCGTCAGCTGTGTCTATTATACAGATGACCGTGACGATGCCACAGGAAGACTGCTGACAAAGGCAATGGCCGCATCAAGGGAGAGGATAGATGACTACCACCTAAAAATGGCCATGAGAAGCAGGGACACAGCGGTCGCGGAGAAGCTAATAGCAATGCAGGGGGGCGTCTGCGACGCGTGAACCTCAGCGATCTCTGGCCACCTCCAAATTCAGGCATTATATTTAAAAAAAAATTAAAAAAAAAGGAAAATAGTAACTGTAGAAGTGGCACTCTTTTAATAAATGCAGAGTGAACAATTTAAGTATATTGGAAAAGAGCACGGACAAAGGTCTGTGGTTGCGATCTAAAAACAATAAAAAAAGGGGAAACTATTGTATCGCTAAATAGCCGGGTTTACTAGCTCATGTGTGGGTTCATTTGTTACGTAATAATCACTGGCGAATATTACGAGCAAATAAAACTAACTTCAAATCGAAGCAAACGCTACTACACGTGGACGCCCTTATTGCATTTTAGTAGTAGATTCAAGTCTGCAGTTCGCTGTAGCACGTAGGTGGGCAGGATCGACCGGTGAAACACTACCCTCTCACAGAAAACCAGCGTGAAGTGAGGGCCTCCTAGAGGCCACCGCGTTTCGACTGGTAAGTGAGAGTCCCGGCGCCCGTATCCCTCTACCTCGGGGCCCAATAGCAACTGGCACTTTCATTATACTACACGTATCGCGACAGATTTTCTAGGGACTGTTGCGTTGCGTGTGGGAATGAGTATCAGTTGGCCCTTCCTGTCTTTTATTCCCTGTCCCACAATTCCTCACCCTCTGTGACCTTTCTCCTTCCCTTTCCTTCCCCACCCCTTATGCTCTTTTCGTGATGGCGACGAGTGATAAAAATAAAATACCCCAGGAGGGTACCAGTGTCTTAGAGACTGGAGAATCCCTCTCTGAGCGAGAGCGAGAGATGCTACCCTCTAGCTCTGGCTCAGGCTGCCCATCGTATTCTGGGGGCACATCAAGCGTCGGTTATCACAGCTGCTGGATGCAAACCGAGCCCAATCACGAGGAAGTCCTCTCCACTTTAGCTGTGGATCTTTCTAACATCAGGGGACTTCACTCGAATTTAAATGCCGTCCACCAACATCTCGAGACCGAAAGGCCAGATTTGCTTTTCCTGACGGAGACGCAGATTTCCTCCCCGACGGACACTTCATATCTAATGTACCCGGCCTATAGCCTGGAGCAGTTTTTGTGCCACGCGCCGGCGTGTGTGTACGTCAGGGAGGGAATTTGTTACCGTAGGCTCAGTAGTCTTGAAGGCAGAGACCTGTCGATCCTTTGGGTGCGCGTTGATTGCGAGGATCACATTCGCGTGTACGCGTGCCTTTACAGGTCACATAGCGGAGATTCCGAAATTGACCGGCTCTTCGAGCACCTGCAGGTGTCCATTGACAGAATACTTGAGCAGATTCCTACCGCAGAAATTGTGGTTCTGGGCGACTTTAATGCCCACCACTCTGACTGGCTTGGGTCAGCACGTACTGACCATGCGGGAAGGTCTGCTCACGATTTTACCATTGGCAATGGTCTGACACAGATGGTACCTTCTCCCACCCGTGTGCCGGATATCGAAGACCATTCGCCTTCCTTATTGGACCTTCTGCTGACCTCTCCGTCCGCTTCACACAGTGTGCTGTGCGGAAAGCACTATTCTCCTGGATATCAACAAGTCGAGTGGGCCCGATGGAGTATCTCCCATTGTGCTGAAGGTGTGTGCTCCAGAGCTGGCACCGGTTTTAACGCGCTTATTCAGACACTCTTATGTCCTCGGCGTTGTCCCACATTCATGGAAGATGGCTCTAGTACACCCGATTCCTAAAAGGCGACCGCTCAGATCCGTCCAACTATAGGCCTATCGTTATCACCCCTTTACTCTCCAAAATTATGGAATCCATAATCAACCGTCAGCTCATGGGCTACCTTGAAGAGCACGAGCTGATCAGCGACCGCCAATATGGCTTTCGCAAAGGCCGATCAGCTGGTGATCTTCTGGCTTTACTAACTCACCGTTGGGCGCAGGCGGTTGAGAGTAAGGGTGAGGCACTGGGCGTTAGTTTGGACATAGCGAAAGCCTTCGATCGAGTTTGGCATAAAGCATTACTATCGAAGCTTCCTTCCTATGGGCTTCCTGAGAGACTCTGTAGGTGGATCGGCAGTTTCCTTGCGGAACGGAGAGTTAAAGTCGTCGTAGACGGCTCATGCTCGAACCCCGGACCGTAAATGCTGGTGTTCCCCAAGGCTGTGTGTTATCCCCGACATTGTTCATTCTGCATATCAATGATTTGTTGCATACCAGTGGCATTCATTGCTATGCGGATGACAGTACCGTGGATGCACTGTATTTCGGCCGCAGCAATATCTCTCGGGATCACGTCGACGAGTGTCGGAACATGTGTCTGAAATCGAATCATCCCTTGTGAAGATTTCCGATTGGGGACTAAATCTAGTACAGTTTAACCCTTCTAAGACTCAAGTTTGCGCGTTCACCGCCAAAAGCCCCTTTGTCGCATCACCACTCTTCGGAAACACTCACCTTTGTGCCAAGCCAAACATTGGCATTCTGGGCGTCGATATTTCGAGTGTTGTCCAGTTTGGCGGTCATTTGGAGAGCAAGACTAAAATGGCCTCCAAAACTCGGAGTACTCAACAGAGCCAAACAGTACTTCAAGCCGGCTCACCGCCTTAAACTGTATAAGGCACAGGTGCGGCCTCAAATGGAATACTGTTCGCATCTCTGGGCTGGGGCTCCCCAATACCAACTTCTTCCGTTTGACCGTGTACAACGTAGAGCTGCTCGAATAGTCGACGATCAGGGTCTTTCCGATCGACTCGACCCTCTGAGTCTGCGAAGAGATGTCGGTTCTCTTTGCATCCTGTATCGCATTTACCATGGGGAGTGTTCTGAGGAATTGTTCGGAATCATCCCAGCTACCGATTTCCATTACCGCACATCTCGGCAGAATTCCAAATTCCACCGCCACCATCTTGATGGTTGGCGTTCAACGACTGTACGTTTTTCGCGTAACTTTCTCCCACGCACTGCCAACTTGTGGAATCAACTGTCGCCAGCGGTGTTTCCGAACGTTTACGATTTAGGACCTTCAAGAAAAGAGCCTATTCCTATCTCAAAGGTCGGCAACGCACCTACAGCTCCTCTGGTGCTGTGGATGTTCATGGGCGACGGTGATCACTTAAGATCAGGTGAGCCGTATGCTCGTTTGCCACTTTTCATATAAAAAAAAAAAATTAAGAATTATCGTAGGAATATTACGAAATAGAATTAATCAGAACCTAAATAAACTCTCATCAAACTACTCCTGAAGTACACACTTTTCCTAAAATAATGAATCATCGAAATCGGTTGGCGGGATATTGTGTAACGCACATACTTGATGCAAATTTATTATTTATATCGTTTTCACATGGACGCCATGATCAGATTTGGTCCACCCCACGGGAAGCACCAGCTGATAAAAAAGCACCATCAAAATCGGTTCACCCAGTCGTAAGTTATGTCGTAAGAAATATAAAAAAATATACAGACCTGAGAGAACCTTCCTCTTCCATCTTCCTTTTTCGAAGTCGGTTCAAAACGATTGGTGACACCGATGATGCTAAGCTTAAGCTACTAAGCTTGTTCTCTATAACTGCTGTCCTCGTCTACCCAACTAAGCTTAAAAGTATGCGAGAGCTTATTACGTATTTATTAAAATACAATTATATTATTAATTGCACACAAATTTGTATTGTTCAATTATTACATTTATTTTTAAGGGATGCCATGACACGTTACTTCAAATATTGCATCTTACTCTATTACCCGTTTAATTACTCTTAATCATGGAACTTGTATTGCAGTAGAAATATTTGTCCTTTGCTTTCGTGTTTTAGATATCTTTGATTAGCAGTAGCTTCTACTAACTCATTGTCATACATAGGGCATGACTTGACTTGACATATAGTCCCAAGTCCCTGCTGTGGGTCGACGCCGGTACACAGTGCGTCGCCATTTCGCTTGTCTTGGGCTGGGTGTTTTGATCCGGGCCATGTTAACCTGATCGTCTTTATGTCCGCCGCTACTGATCGCCGCCACGTTACCTTAGGACGGCCACGTTTCCTTGTTCCTGGCGGGATCCACACCAAAGCCTGCCTAGGAATGTGACCAATCGATGACCTTTGAGGCGCTTTATTTGCTGACTGACCGACCATTCTTTCCAGCGTGCTGGCTGCAATCTAGTTGGTATAAGCGAAATTTAAATTTATGACTGTTAGATCGTAAGACGCTTAGCTATTACGTTACCTCTGTTCGCAAAATGAATGCGCAACTTTAATGCACATCTCACGGATATGTCTGCGTAACCTTGAACGCTTCACGTTGTGTTGGAATTGCCTTAATCGTAACATTACTACAAAGAAATACGGCCCGTAAATAGTAGTGTGTAGAAGTGGCTTTTCCATCATAACATTTGGCCGTCACGCTGTGAATGTGAAAGCGATGTTTGATTTTAACGCAACACGTAAAAGGACGTTCGCGTCGCTATATAGTATGATGACGTCACAATGATAGTAACGTAATGTTGCGACATTGCGTTCGAGAATTATTTACATGTAACTGATAAGTGTTTGAATCCCGAAGTGGCATTTTACCTAGTTATATGTATCTCTTTATAGTATTCCGATAAAAGCCAACGATCGAATGGTGGTTCGACACTCTCGGGAGCCCTTAGTCTCCCTTGGATAGGATTACGAGCGTTGCTGGAGTTTCTTCGGCCACTTCTTCTCCCAGCGCCAACGCATCCCGAAGTGGCATATGAGTTAGTTTAGCTTAGATTGTCCCAATAGATTTTATTAATAAAATAGCTACCGACCGAATCGGGGTTCGGTCCTCTCGACGCCCTCGAATGCTTACACGTAACCGTCGAAGCCGAGGTAGGTAGGAGGACCCTTGTGTAGAGTTTCTAGGTAATAGAGGTTTAGGCTAAGCGACCTAAGAGCTATGCCACGTCTCAATCCGGTGAAGCAGTAAAGGCCAGCCTCTCTAGCCAGCGGTGTAGTTTGCCCATTAAAAAAAAATCGGGAACCCTGAGATATGACCTAAGTGCTCTGCCACCTCGGTGATACTGTAGCGGCCAGCTTCACTCACTGTCAGAATAGCTTCGTCATAAAAGAAATAAAGTGATCGAATAACCATCTGACGGTCAAAAGGTCGAAACCCATCAGACTTTACGAATGACTATAAAAGTGCTTAAAAGTTGACCAACTTCAAAGTTGGAGGAGATTCTCAATTATCCACGCTGATCGGCCAAGAGGCCTCTACAGGTTCACCAGATTTTTCAGCCCAAGCACAGCTATTAAGTCGCTTAGCCTGTACCTATTTAGGAAGTAATTCGGCGCAAGGGAGCAAGTAAGAGGATCTCCACTTGGGCAGTTACTCTATTCGCGGTAGCATTCTGATACGAGTGCGCTCGAGAGGCGCGAACCATGACTTGGTCAGTTGCTTTTATCAGAAGATCAAGACAGCAAACAGCTAACTGCATATACTAACTTTAAATGACACTTCGATAATCATTAATACGTCTGTACGTTTTCTTTTATGCTTATGCACTAATAGCTTAAAGAGCTTTAAAGAGCCGTGGTAGCTCAGTGTCCGGACTAATGTTGCATAGTACGCTAGCAACCCGACTACGATCCCCGATGCAGGCACCAATAAATTTGATGTTCCAATTTTATGTGTTGATTAACCACGCGCACGGCGGTGAAGGAAAACATCGTGAGGAAACCTACATGTCTTAGAAAAATATTCTAGGGAATGTGAAGTCTGCCAAGTCGCACTAGGGCCGCGTGGCGGACTATGCTCTTGAACTCTTAACAGTGAAGGCCTGTGCCCAGCAGTGGGACTTATGTTTACTTATATAAAGCCTGTAACGGTAACGGTACTAATAGCTTTGTCATTTTTAAACCGATTTTACTTTAAATGTAAATGATTTCAATTTCAATTTTTACTTTCACAATAAATAACCTTGGGTTGTGATATTTAATTATTGCGACGTAAACTGCCATCAATATTCTACTATAGACTGGCAGTTACAAATGTTTAACGTAAATTTATGCTAGCTGAGAAATGTAAGGGTTTAAATTGACCGAAATCAGTCCAGGTGATCGCGTGTTAGGTCGAACAGCTGGCGTTTAAACAATACGACACTGTTCAGCCAAGCGTAGGTCCAGCATGTGTATATACGTTTCGCTTCACTACTGCTTTTGGTAATTCATTCCCTATGGCACGAAGCCAATGCAGAATACATTTTATGTATAACAAGTTTATTACGTATATTTAGCGCCTATATTAGTGACATGGTTAGTTCATTCACAAACCTAATCTAACAAATGTTTGCATGCAAAAGGAATTACTTGCATCCAAGAACAGGAACCATTATTTTAAGAGTATTAAAATAGTAGTAGTAGTAGTAGTAGTAGTAGTAGTAGCAGATAGATTATAAGAGTATTACACAAAAAATATATACCATTTATTATATAGCCCTGGTTATGTTATCCTATATTTATGTACGTGTATGGTCCGGTGTCTACTATTAATTGTAGTTACTAGCGATAGAGGTTCAGGTTAAGCGACCTAAGAGCTATGCCACCTCTCATCCGGTGAAGCAGTCAAGGCCAGCTTCTCTGGCCAATCTGTGTAGTTCGTCACTAAAAAAAAAAATTGTAAATATACTTGTAATCTACGAAAACGGTACTCATCTCCTGATGAATCGCTCACCTTAAAGTGAAAATATTTTGAATTTATGTACGTGTATGGCTCGCCATAAATATTCAACTTGCGACAGTGTATACACTCGCCAAGTTTGGTTTGCGATACACCGATAAAAACTTTAACAATGCAGTTTGCGGGCATGTCGTGCTCGTAAAATAACAAAGCCGGGTAAAGGTATCGAGCGATGATTCAAACCGAAATAATGCTCGTTTGCATAGAGTTCATTCACATCTTATATGCTTTGCATACACTGCTTATTAATCTTACCTGATCAATCTCTTCGCGTTCGAATGCCAAAACAGAGCTACTCAAGCGTGTCCGGTCGCAACATTCTTACCCTTTTAAAAGTAACAGCCTTTATATATGTCCCACTGCTGGGCACAGGCCTTCTGTAAAGAGAGTATAAGGGCACTACGCGGCTCTGTTGCGTATTGGCAGACTTCACATGTCTTAGAAAAAAATTCCAAGACATGTAAATTTCCTCACGATGTTTTCCTTCAGGCCGAGCGCGTGGTAAATCAACACATAAAATTGCAACAACAAATTTATTGGTGCCGGCACCGGGGACCGAACTCCGGTTGGTAGCGATGCAACTTGAGGCGACTGCCCAGACTCTGAGCTACCGCGGCTCTTACCGTTTTACTGTTATTTAAACCGCCTTAAAAAGAGAGGAAGGGAGAGTTTATATCTGTTTTCTAATACTAAATCCGTCATTAATAAGCTGTTTATTTTGTTGGGAATTCAATTCAATTAGGGTTAAATGGACGCACAGTCTTTGATGGTAAAGCAACACTAGCTTAGTAAATACCTATTCGCTCTACTCTTAAAGCTTGACCTGTAAAAGCCAGTTAACTCGATGGCGTATAAGACAAATAACGGCAGTCCAAAGTCTGGTAAAAAAATGTATTTTTGTACATTTTATGTATAACAAGTTTATTACAAGTTAGTTTATTAAAATACTTCAATCAAGAGTTAATTAGTTGTAGTATTGTGTTAAATTTGAGAAACACTGGCCCTTCACTAACACACTAATAGCCCGAGCACGGCCAAATCGATATTTTAGTCACGCTTGCAATCACTCGATCTAATTTCGCTTATCGGCCATTGCTAATCGGACTACTTTGACCGAACAAATGTAATATGCAGTCGACTGCCAACAATAATAAACAATATCTACTAAGTTAATTAATATTAATCAGATCGTGCATCAAACCTTTCTTAACCTCTGTTGTAATAACTTAATAACGAGGAGCTTGGGCTGTGTAGTTTGTTGCATAGAATTCTAAGACTAAGGTGGCCGAGAGGCTTGTAAGATTATCCGAAATGTAAGTAAGATGAAATAGTAACCGACCGAACCGTGGTTCGGCCCTCTTTGCGCCCTCAGATCGAAGTACACTTAACAGAGGTTAGAGGTTCAGGCTAAGTGACCTAAGAGCTATGCCACCTCTCTATCCGGTGAAGCAGGAAAGGTCATCTTCTCTGGCCGAACTGTGTAGTTCGTCACAAAATAGTTAAGTAAACAAACAAAAAAAGAGGCTTGAACCTATAGCTTGAGGAAAACCACGGCTTTGGCCGTTAGTTTCGTACAATACCCGGGAAGAAGGCGACATCGCCTGGCCCGTGTCGCCTTGCGCTGCGAGGGCACAGAGGGAGTAACCTCCCCGGGACGTGCTCTCCTTGAGCACAGTGCAGAGGGCTCCGGTGCGTTCCGCTGGAGATCCCGGAGCCCCTCGTCATGCACCGAGGAAAGGGCCACTGGGAGGTTTTAGTGGGTAAGAACCCCACATAACCGCCGCCTTCCCCAGAAGGCGGGGTATCTTTCTGAAGATTTCCTCCCTGTCAACAAAAAAAAAAAAATTTCGTACAATACCATTCCGACACGAGAGTGCTACTGCGACGGTTAGGTTAGACCTACAGTCGAATTACACTTGAGAGATTCTTGCGCATAGAGATCACACACACACACGACACATACACCGAAAAAGACTTATTATTAAGTATAAAATATAATTAATCTAAACTTATTATATATAGTGCATAGTAAATGTAAATAGACAAACACTTATGAAAAATTACATACTTCTCTGTATATATTTACGTATGTGTGCGAAATAATTATTATATAGAGGTTCAGGCTGAATGCTCTCAAACTTTCGTGTCCTTTCAGTTTTTCTTTCGAGCTGGTGAAGCTCTCAATTTCAAAAATCTTACAGCCATACGGCAATCAACTGAAAAAGTCACACGTGACTTAAGGATGCATCAGTCATTTTTAATCGTATTTATTTCTTTGTGTCCTTTTTCCAACACCTAAGCTGTTTGATGACGCATAAACCTGCGATCGAGGCAGTTTAATAAACGCTTTAATATCTACTGCTCGCTGGTAAATTGGAAAATAACCTGACGTCTCGCAACGAGCGACCGGTCTCGCAAATGAATCATATTTCACTTGATCGTCCAACGGTCGTGCCAGACGGTGGGGCCCACGCGTCTAACGTTTCTCGGGTCAAATCCGTTGTTCTCTGAACCTGTGGGACGTAAACCTGTTCTTTGTAATAAATTTGCCCGTATTATCCGTGAAATAGCAACCGACCGAGTCGTGGTTCGGCCCTCTCGGGCGCCCTCGGGTCGGCATGCTTACGCGTAACATAGTAACCGTCCCAGCCGAGGTTACCCTCACCGGGGACCCTTGTGTCGAGTTACTAGCAATAGAGGTTGAAGCAGTCAAGGCCAGCTTCTCTGGCCAATCTGTGTAGTTCGTCATAAAAAAAAAAATTGCCCGTGTCCAGCATTCTTCAATACGACTTTTAGGAGTTCCCTGGTATATATCATAGGAACCTTAGAACAAAAAATTGATATGGAACCTGTAATTCAACAAAAATCTAAATTGGTTTATAAATGACGGCGCTATGAGTTTTGCACTAAGATTAAACCTCTTTTTTGAACTCTGTTTATAAACAAGTATATTTTTAAGGTCCATAGCACCTCATTCACCGGGTTAAACACTGAAATAATAATTATTTGGTATTCTTTCTATCTATTGCGCACTGAACAAGAAATTTATTTATATGGTATATTTATTATTCAAATATATGACGGGCTGTACTGGATCATAACAAAATATGAATACAACATTAGTAAGTCGGTAACGCTAATATACAAGATTTTCCCTAAAGAAGTTTCCACTTCAATAACCAACAAAATGAAAGAGACAATAATGCTGGCAACTTTGGTAATTTTTAAACAATAAAGAAATATATTATGACTTCACATACCTTGTGCCCATGACAATGCATCGTTGGGGAACAAAGCAATAGCTAGCGCTAGCGGAATCGTCACAGTCGCAGTGTGAGCGAACCTTTTGCACGTCAGGAACGCGCACCCATAAGATATTTCTCTACGAAAAAATGCTTAACGCGAAACAAGAAGTATTCATTAAAAAAACTCAAATACATAAATTAGTTTGATAAATAAAGAACCTCACATAAAGCCGGTCCAATAGCGCATTATAGATTACATATTGAGTCATAGCGTCGGGGGGTCGCGTCACTTGACCCAGAAACCAACCCCTCCTGCTGTGTTTTCTCACTCTCTAACGGAAAATACATTCTAGTTACAAATATATTTGCATACAATACTATTTCGATAAAGAAGTAGCATTAATACATTTTTTTGTTATTACTAACTACTGCTGATTGGCCAAAGAAGCTGATCGCAACAGTTGCTACAAATGTAACAGGTGGCAGAGCTCTTTGGTTGCTTAGCCTGAACCTCTATCGCTAGTATCTTGACACAAGGGTCACCCGCTGAGGCGTAATCTCGGCTTGCCGGTTAGTAACCGTTACGCTGTAGCTAGTAACTGTTACGCGTAAGCATTCCGAGGGCGCCCGAAAGGGCTGAACCACGACTCGGTCGGTTGCTATTTCACAAATTTCTCTATTGAGAGCAACAATGCGCAAAGGCCCTTACAGAAGACCTCGGCTTGGACAGTTACTCTAATGGCAGCTTATATAACGGAGGGCGACCGAGAGAGGCCGAAACAAGACGCGATTGGTAGACGATACAAACTCTCTTATCACTTCTTATCCTTAAAGTCGGTTAAGAACCGAAAAACGAAATTGTTAAATATAGGCATAAAACTAAGTTGGCATCACTGATTCGGCTACCCCTGCATTTGTTTTAGGTATTATTATGACATCATACTATATTATTAATTATCAACAATCAATCAACAAGTATATTTACGAGTAAAAACAAAAACCATTAAACGTTAAACGCTGTTACACGCGGCCGCCCTTTTTATATTTCCGAATTATCGTAGGAATATTACGAAATCAAATTTAATCAGAACCTATATAGCCCTGTGGCGGGCTGCGCCCTTTACTCTCTTTACACAGAAGGCCAGCGCCCAACAGTGGGAAATATATATAAAGGCTGTAACTTAAATTTATCATCACTAAACATATATTTATGGATCTAAATGAACCGATAGAGTTGTGTCTGGAATTTACTAGTGGAAAAAATATGATCTTCGCCTAACCCCTCTGGGTGAACAGTACTTTTTACAATCGAAATATTCGTCAAAAGCGCGAACTATTTGTCTTGTTTAACCTTTTAAATAATACTACTACAACGAGACTGGATAAAAAGCGGATCAATTTAGCAGGGTTGTTTAAAAATAATGTCATTTAAAATCAATATGTGATAATTACAATGCATCTACAAACACGTTGCTAGCAGCTGTCTGCGCGTGTCTTCCGCCTTCCGTTTTTAGGCAAAACGAGCTATCAAGGCTGAACAAGCACGCTCAGGCTGTACGTTGCTAGGTAACAAAGGGATGCGCATGATTACAAAGATTTATTTAAGTCGCTGAAGCTCGATATCCGGGTGGCACGCATTAAATTTCGTAGAATGAGACCACAACCTGATTTGTAATTCCATTGCCTTTATATTCTTATTTATAATTTACTAGTGGTCACGAAATTCGACTTTAATCCAGAAGGAGCATTGAAATCACTAATACATTAACTATCTGTCAGTAATTATTTATCATTGGTACTTAACAGTTGCCTAGCAAGCATGTAACAAAGGTATATATATGTATCTTTTTTTATAAACGGCGGCATAGCTTTTTTTTGACGGGGAGGAAATCTTCAAAAAGAAACCCCGCCTTCTGGGGAAAGGCGGCGGTTATGTGGGGTTTTACCCATTAAAACCTCCCATGTGTCCTCGCAATGCAAGGCGACACGGAGCAGCCGATGTCGCCTTCTTCCCGGGTTCACCTTGGCGGACGACAAAGACTCCCACCCTTGTTGCCCAGTGAACCCGAGGCCCCTTTTAGTCGCCTTCTACGACAGGCAGGGGATACCGTAGTCTCATTCTTGTGATATAATCCTATGTGTATTGTTTTTTTATATTTGAATTGTATTGAATTGTATTGAATTAATGCATTTTGTATACATAAAAAGATTCGCATGTTGCACTCTATATAAACGATAAGTGTGGGAAATATCATTCTCCGTCCGTGCAATTTTCGTAAAAAGGGATACAGAGTTTTTGTTTCACGTATAAATATAATAAATAATTTATAAGCTGGACCATATTTTTGAATGTTTCTTAACACGTATAGTGGTGTCGTTTATGAATCTATGTTATATTATTTTTTGTTTAAAAGGATTTGGTTTCATTTGAGGTCCCATGTTATTTTGTTGGTCTTGTGTTCCGAAGTAACTTAATTGATTGTGATACTGGTAGATTAATGACAATCTGTCCATAACCGTCCAGTTAAGATTTATAAGTGGAAAGTAGTTTTTGATACTTTTACAGGGCCATAACTGAACAATCTCTTTCCTTTTACCCTGACATTAGACATTGAATACGAGCGAGTTATATAAAAAGCAAACATGTGTCGACCTTCAGCACGGCGTGAGGTAAATGTTTAATGGATGGAAAATCATACAACATGTTTGTAAACAAAAGAGACATGCTATAACGCCATGTTGTTATTGCTTGAAACTCTTTAATACGTTTCTTAGCACAGTTACGTATTGATACATAGAGATAACGCTTTTTAATTCTACGCGACACTTGGTAGGCATTCTCACTTTTCTTCTCTTCTCTCTTGTGTTAAAAAATACTAGCAAATGTACTTGTAAATGTTACCAACACCCTTGTTAACCAAATAAGCTTAGCTATACAGTACAGTAGCTCTAGCTCCAACCAAGAGACGAGGTTCTTTAAGAGCCGACGCCGTTGGAACTACGGTAGTATACGGCCGATGATAGACACGAGGGGAGTAGCACCTTATCTCGTACTTTCCTTATATACACAAAATGGCAACACGCAAATGGTACACTTTTCGCATTTTCATGGACGGTGGTGATTACTAAAGATCTGTTGGGTGATCAAACCATTTCATTGTTTGCCCCTCCTATAAAAACACTCTTAGTTAAAATGAAATCTTCCAGAAGGTACCCCGCTTTCTGGGAAGGTGGGGTTTTGTGGGGTTCTTACCCACTAAATCCCCCCGATGGTCCTCCCACGGTGCATGGTGAGGGGCTTTGGGATCTCTAGAGGATCGCACCGGAGCCCGTCAGCACTGTGCCCTTCGGGGAGCATGTCCCGGGGGGAAATTAAACCCTCATCCTGTGCCCTCGGAGTGCAAGGCGACACGGGCCAGCCCAACCAGCCCGATAGGCAGGGGATACCGTAGTCTTATTCTACGGGCCCAGAACTACTATCGTGACAAAGTACAGCGCATTAGGGGTGTTTTAGTCGTTAGGTACACACTTCCTTACCGAAAATTTTCCTTTTTTCATACTTTATTCTTCCTCTGTGCGATTAATCATGTTATAATAATGTATCTAATGGTTCAAGTCCGACGGAATCATGTGTCAAACGCATAAAATCATTCAGCCGTTCACACAAGTGATATGCCGTCGTCGCACCGAAGTATGGACAATAGATATAACCACATGACCACAGTGGTGGTTCAGGTATCAAAGCATGTCGACACGGTGTTAACAAGTTTAATTGACAGGTGTAAAGTTTCCATCAGACAGTTAAGTTAATACGGTTACAATACCATTACAAATTTGTTCTGGAAGAACAACAAATGTATATTTACGAGCAAAAACAAAAACCGACTTCAAATCGAATCTAACGTTAAACACTACTACTCGCGGGCACTTTCCTAGTTTTTCGTTTTTTATTTTCGAAGTATAGTAGGAATATTACTAAATAGAATTAACCAGAAACTAACCTCTTACCTCTACTCTTGAAGTACATACATCATTTCCAATGAAGAATGAATCATCGAATTCGGGTGGCGTGATATTCGTCCATTTGACGCGCACATACATAATACAAATTAGACTTACAATGGATGCAAGTCGCTTACAACCGGTCCATTTGGAAATCGTTGGGGGAAGCCTATGTACAGCATTGGATATTTTAAGGCAGAAATGATTATGATGATGATGGTTTTCTCATGGATTCCACTGTAAGAATAAGACCAAATTGAAATGGGACTAACACTGCATACTCGTCGATAAAAAAACGCATTCCTAAATTCCTTACATTTGATCGTTTACAATGGAGTTCGAATTTCAAGTAAGGAAGAACTAGGGGGTGAATGTAGAAGATCAAAGAGTATACTTTATTCCTTAAAGTCCGCGTGTTGTAGCATTTAACGTTCAATTTGAAGTCGGTTTTTGTTCTCGTAAATATACCGCGGCATTTCGGGGCAGTTTTCGTTGTGCAGCAACCAAATGCTGGAATAATATTCCACCGCCCATTAAAAACATGCACACTAAGGCCCTATTCAAAATTAAAATTAAGGTTTTCTTAATGGACACTCTAAAAAACGAGTAAGTAAAAATAAACCCGCTTACTCCATTATAAATATTACAGGTATTGTTTAATTTAAAAACTAGATTGGTACTCGAAAACATTCACATTAGAGTGCCATTAAAATATCCAAGGAGTCGTTTTTGTAGGATTTTTGATGTGCCGCAATCTAAAACCAACCTTCTGTCACACTCGCCCTTGCCAAGGATTTCCGCTACATATAACCTCCTTAACACTAAGTCCACGACTGTTGACATTTTTCTAATTCACGCAAGGTCTTTCGCACCTTAGTGTTAAAAATTGTGCAGTAATTTTGGCTAATTTAATTAATTTAGTACTGATATTTCTATTACTTTGTAATTCATTAAAATATTTTTGTAACTATTAATAATTAAATCGTTACGTTTCTTTATAGCGAATGTTGTGTACACCTGTAATTGGCATACACAACAGGACTTAGTTTGTAAACTTGATTATTACAACAATGCTTGTGTAATTCTGTTGGTGTATCTTATTAAATAAATAAATTTGAACATTTATTTTATACAATTTATTTCACATACAATCTATTTGATATATTTTTTCCCTCGTTTTTACTTGCTTTTATGATATTCTTATTTTTGTTATAAATAATTGGAATAGTGTCACTTATTCCATCTGTGTATACTTCAGGGTTGGCCGCTGTGGGAGCGGTTCGAATCAACGGAGCACGAGCGCCGGTTGCTGCTGGTGGCGAGGTTGCCGCGCGTGCGCACGCTAAACGGCGGAGGGGCCGTGCCGCCCGACGAGCGCGACTCCGCCGAACGCGCCTTCATACGGTACTACATGGAGAAGCCCGAGGCCGACAGACCGGACAGGTAATCACGTAATCTTTGATCAATGTTCTTTCATTTTTCCAAAGTAGAAAAACAGCTTTTAGGCTCGATAGATAGTCCCCTACTTTTAAATAAAACAAGACACATTTTTAATTACAATTGCATTACAGTTATGTTACAATTACATTGCAATTATATTACAATTACATTACAGTTATATTACAATTGCATTAAAATTATTTAAACTTTATACAAATAAATACGATAAAAAATAGAAAATATCAAAAATTAATAAATTTTGTGACAATTTGTAAGAATTAAAAAAAAACAATCAATGGTAGAACCACTGCAATTGCTCTTTTACAGTGGTGATGATGTGGTGTAATTTAATGAATAGTACTACCACTTCGCCGAATCTTCGCGTGGAGTGTAGGTATTTTAAACGTTTACGTTGTGTCCGGTGAACGAGGAGTCGGTGATTCAATTATTCATAGAAGGGGTCATCAATGCACCAACAATATCTTTATCAGGGGTTTGATGGTGATGGTGGTCACTTAACAGGTTAATCACACACCGGTTTACCCCTTTTTACATAAAAATAAGGTACCGACTTCTTAGCCCCAATTGAAAACTAATAAAATTACGATGTCAAATACGATGGAATGATGAAAAGCGTCTAATCGAATCTTAAAAAGTAAATAACTTAGAGAAAGGAAAGGACATTTTGTAACTCAAGTGCACTGTGAGGATAAAATCGTGCCTAAGAATTTTTATGATTACATTTGTTTATGGAATTCAGATGAAGGCCTAACGACGAACGCAGTGGGCGAGGTATTTGCATAAATATTATTTTGACCTTAATTACTATAACTGTATGATAATGAACACCAATACATTAAGTTGACTATAAGCGACAAAGCGTTACAATATGTTATTTAGCAAACTAACATGTCCATAAATAAAAAATAAAATCGTAAATCTTTTTTTTTTTGTTAACGAGGAGGAAATCTTCAGAAACATACCCCGCCTTCTGGGGAAGGCGGCGATTATGTGGGGTTTTTACCCACTAAAACCTCCCCGGTGGCCCTTCCTCGGTGCATGGTGAGGGGCCCCTCTGCACTGTGGGCACTCAAGGATAGCACTTCCCGGGCAGCCGATGTCGCCTTCTTCCCGGGTCCACCTTGGCGGACGACAAGGGTGGGGACCCTTGTCGCTCAGTGAACCCGAGGCCCCTTTTAGTCGCCTTCTACGACAGGCAGGGGATACCGTAGTCTTATTCTTGAGAGCCCAGAACTACAGGGCTGAAATATTACTCTAGGGGTCATTCTCGCAATGAAATTGTCATGTTAAAGGCTTATAACTAAAACACTTAATGTGATTGCATTGAAGTTCTAAAGAAAGTAATAAACAATCCCACGAGAGGTTTTCGGTGGGAGAGAAAAGAGAGATAACGAGCAAGTCGCTGTTCAATCTACAACACTTCCAGGGATTGTGGATGTGCTGCCGTCCTTTAAAAAAGTTGCTCTTTTCTTCTTAGATTTCTTTATTCCCAAAGTGGCATATAAGTTATTTTAGCTTAGATTGTCCCAATAGTCATTAGACAATAAAATAGCTACCGACCGACGGATCGGACTGCGAACGCGTAAAAATAGTAACCGTCCAAACTGAGGTTACCCCTCGGGGAGGGACTTTGTGTCGAGTTACTACCTAATAGAGGTTCAGGATAAGCGACCTAAGAGCTATGCCTCCTCTCAATCCGTGAAGCAGTAAAGGCCAGCTTCTCTGTCAAACTAGTGTTACTTTGTCCAAAAAAATCTTAGATTTCTATTAACTACCACAGGAAGCTGGAAGAAAATAATACATTGCATTAAGTTAGATATTTTCCTCGACCTATCTACAGAGTTACATATATACATATAGATTTAACATGAGATACAAAATACGTATGATATATCCGACGAGCGGATAAGCGGATGACTTATGTCGGGCTAAAAGAGGGGCTGCCGACCAACCCAGCCGCCATGATGGGCCGAAATGGAGTCGCATTCACATCCGTGGGCATTCACCATCTGGAGTGAGTCTCAATGAGTGGTCCCACTAAGAAGGTTTAAGACGGCTGCCGAAACGCCTTCTTTAATTTCCCATCTTTTTATACTTTCTAAGCAAGTATTTGACCACGATCCCGGCTGATGTTAAGTGGAAATGCAGTCCTGGATGTTAAGGTGCATCACATCACATTTATTGTGACTAGTCATAATATTTTTGAATAGACCCACATTGTGATCGCAGGGAAAGAGAGACGAGAGCATATAATTTAAAGACATAGATCAAATAGAAAGTGATAGCAATCGGTGTCCTCTTTTCATCAAACTTACTAAGACACATACGTGATAGGTGGTAATGGTAATCATTGCCGTAATCTTGTTTTATTTATCAGATACTGGGAGTTACTCGGAGTCCATGGGAAACTGGACCCCCTAGTGTCCGTGGACCTGAGACCGGAGAAGCGCGTCCAGATTACATTCACGTGCGGCGACACGAGCGAAGTGCGCACTGTAGACGTTTACAGGTGGGTATTCTCGTATCACACCCACACTTTACTTTTACAAATTTTTATAACACTGCCAATCATACTGCACAGAAATCATATGAGAGAAACCCTATCCATGGCAATAATTTTTAACATCTCGTAGTCCCAGAATAGCCACCACATTATTTTCCAACAGAGAAATACAAAATGACAGCTCAATATCCGAGTGTGCCGTGAAGTCGATATATTTAAATTATCTTTTTATTTCAGAACTGTATCGGACTTGAAAACTCGGTTGGAACGTCTTGCCGGATTCCCAGCCTCTAAAATGAGGCTCTTCTATGTCGACCAGGAACTAAGAGATACACAGGTGAATAATATCCCTGTAAATTATCATTATTTTAGATATATGCATAAAAACACCACTATCCGAATTTTTTTGAATAGGACAGAGTTTATGCTATCTATTGTTTACTTGACAACAAACTAGGTTCCGCGGGATATCCGAAAAAATCCGCGGTGGAAAGATAACATACTTCTTTCGTCTTACCCGCAGAAAGTGTTGATATCTTTTCAATCCCGAAGAAATGCTATCACAGAATTTGTAAACATTTTGTAGGGGATACATAAGTATATCAAATTCTTGTAGTATTACATGAATTTATTTAACATTTTTTAGTCGATAATTCCTCAATAGCCTAATGGTATGGGGTAAGGTTTGTGAAACGCAAGGCCGTAGGTTCGAACCCACCATTCGACCATTAACGTGAACCATCTCCTAGCACAAGCTTAGTTGGAATAGTTATGAATGAAATGTTAGTAATACTTGAGAGAAAAAAAATTCTATTAAAATATCTAAGAAAAAATATATGATTTTAAATATTATTTTATTATAAAAAAAAAAATATTGTTCACAAACTAACCCCATCATTCATTTCTGGAGCTTTTCCAGGGCCCGGAGGAGATGAAGTACCCTACAAAACAGCTGTACTCCTACAACATAAGGTCCGGAGACGAAATTATCATAGATTCAAAATTGAAACACTCCATATCAGTCAGCTCGACTGCATGAAAATGTCTCTCAGAAAAACTCCATTCAAAAGCTATCGAGTTAGAATTACATATGAAAACCATAGTCGTTACCCATAGACAAATAAAAACTTATAACATTGAAAATTCTTCCCCGTCTCGATTAGACTTTTTAATGCCAATTTTCGAGTGCTTCTGTAAGTTAAAATTTAATATTGTATTTAACATGTTTTAAGTAGCCACTAACAAATTAAGTAACTAGCGGAATTAATTTAGTTATGTTATTAAAGGACTCTTTGTTTACATTTTGGAATTCGATTTCAGTCATTATCATATGTAACAAAGTATTGTAATATCGTAAATGGTTGTCACAAAACAATTTATTTTTAAGTTGAAAGCTGAAAGTTTTATTTTAAGTACATGTTATTTCATGTTTTTTTGTATTTCCTGAACCTCATTTTTATGTAAAATTCATTATTATCAACAATAAAGGGCAGGCGTATTTTATTTGATTTAAAACTGTGATAATAAATTATAGTGGGATGGAATTATATAACAAAGATCTTACCGTGGCTAATATTGGAATTATTTTTTTACATGTGTCATATATTACATTATACATGTATATTACGCGAAATCTTTATCCGTTTAGATAATGTTCGTGCTTTTTAACTAATAAAGTGATACTAACTGCCATTTTGCATTTTTTAAGTGTACCATGGAGTATAAAATATATCATACATCACATCATCTTAGGAACTCTTTCGATTGAATATCAGCACTTTTCATATTACTACAAAATAAACTATTTATATATATGAATTATATATAATGATATCCCTGTGGGTACATGAAAACACATTTGGCAGACCAAATAAAATTGTCCAAAGGTATGGCGGTAAGTTCATAAACCCATGTCACAGAGCAGACATCAATTACAATTTGCTTCAGTTGTGTTAAAAAAATTTGAGGACTTAATTTTTTAATGTATTTATATATATACATAGTTTATTTTTATTATCTAGATGTAGATCAAACTTTCCATTTGTCTTGTAACGTCTATCTTTACCAGTAGTAATATTCACTGTACATTCGAATATAGATACTGTTAACACCAGAAAAATTGATACACCATCACTATCTTAGGAATTTATAATAAAATACAGAAGAAATATAACCCACACATCTAATGTAATAAATTAATAAAGTACCTTAATATTGTCATAATTTTAAAAGAAACAATTTTGGAATAAATGAGTGAAAAAAAAAACAATCTATGGCACTTTTCTTGTTCATCAATCATTTATCCACAGGTTCTTTCCATATATGGCAATCATAGAACTTTGGACTTCTTCTAAAATATAATTGTACACCTGTAGCCAAGCATTACTGTTTAATTCATGTGTCCTTCTTTTTAAGAAATTCATTAATATATAAACTTTATCTATATCCCTATTAATGATAAGTTTACTCAAATAAACTGCAATCAATTTAGTATCACAAAATTTTGGTGTTTGACCGCTGTCCAACCATGCCCTTAACAATTCTCGCACCTTCTCCCAAGGAAGGCTTGATAAATCTTCTTGGCTTGGCTCTAGATTATTATTAGTCTTTTCTTCTTTAAATAATATTTCTTGTGATTTTTTACATGGTAACTCTTCCAAGGCTCGTGTTTCTCCAAAGAGGAATTTGTCCATAGTGTTTTTGGGGTTTGTTAGGCTGGTTTTTAAACTTTTCGGAGGCCTACCTCTCTTCTTACCTGGTGAAGATTTGTTGCCATATTTGGGAGATTTTTTTATTGGTGATAACATAACATTTTCTTTTTTAGGAGTAACAGGATATTTAATTTTACTGTCATTATCAAAATTAATCTGATTGACTGGGATAGAGCCATCTTCAGTTTTAATTTTTATATTACAGCTCTTGCCTAACGCACTTTTATTTTTGTGCAAAAATTTACTTATACCCTTGTTAGACTGTTTTGAATTTATTGGCTCTAACTTGGATATCTGAATTCCGATACCCCTCATCTCTTTAGGATCAACTTTTTGTCTTTTGCAGAGAGAAATAACTTCTTGTGTTATTACCTCAGCATCATTAGTAGGATTTGACAGAGAGGTAGACTTATTTATGACATTACAAAATCCATGGCCCATAAATTTGGCCGTCTCTACAGGGGCTTCCTCATCTCTTATCATCATCTTTAGTGTAATACATTTACCTAATACTTTGAATTGTTGCATTCTAGAATGTACTTCTGCTGACAATTGTTTTAGAAACTGAAAGCATTGATCATTAGTTTCAAATCTTATCCCATAATTTACTTCAGCAGACACTGATTTTCTAACAGTATGGAATGTTAATGGGTTAGGATCACGACCACGACATTGGTCGAAAAGTTGTGCCCCACTTTTATTGCCTAAATGCCGCTGCAATAGCCCTAAAGTCATTGTTTGTAAAGATCCACAAGTCTGATGACCCAATGATTCTAACTTTAGATATGTCTGTCTCCCCACTCCAGGTAAGTCTTTAAGATTTATATTGAACATGAAGTTTTCAACTAACTCTGCCGTGAGAAAAAATTGACCATCGGGTTTTGCCTGTTTTGTGGCAAGTCTTGATTGTAAACGATTGCCACCAAATCCTGCTGAACAAGGACATCCAGTTTTATTTTTTATTTCCTGTCTTATTGCTGTTGCAAAGTCTTGAACATTAATTTTTAAATCATTCAACAGTTCTGTGCAATCAACATACATTTCGTCACAAGAAACAGCTTCTATATCAAGGGTATACTGGGCTATTGTGTTATATAGTGCATATGCAACTTCTTTGTATTCCTCAAAATCATAGGGTATGGTTTTCAAATTAGGGCACAATTTTAAAGCAGCTCCCATAAACATTCCATTCTTTATGCCTTTAGCTCTTGCTTCATATGAACATGAGGCTATTTCACTCATAGATCCATATTCATTATCTTCATCTGTGATATTATCAACTTTACTATCAACTACAATCTCATCTTCAGGTATACCTGTAACTTTGACCAATTTTTTAACTTGTTTCTGTTTGTAAAGGTTAAATTCAGTAGCCCTATCAACTCCGGCCCTCCTTGACCGGCCTTGTGCCCCTTTTGAATGTGTGACTGCGACAGGTTTACCCTGTAACTCTGGTCTCTTACGTAAGCCAACAGATACAAAAAAGCAGTCCATATCTATATGCATAATGACTTTGCCACTATCAAAGTTTATATCTGAGCATGAGCTGTTATTACACAAAGCTTTAATATTACTTTTGAGATTGATACGAGCAGGAAAAGAAAAATCATTTTTATCCCTTAAATCATTTACATGTTGTTTAAAGAAAGCACCAAGCTGTGAAATATGATGAAGTCTGGAATTATTATAAAATTCAGATATAAAATTAGGGTCAACTGCAGTTTTTGCCACAGCATCATTTTTCTTAAATTCACTTATCGGAACAGGTGCTTTGCTACCACATGAACTCAACAATTTACTTGTCTCTGTATAAAAAAAATCATTTAGTTTATGGTCAGTTTTATTCACAATATCCTGTTCATTTAGATACTTATCATCAGATTTTTCCCCACTTTGTACATTCTTATTGAAATTCAGGTGAGGTTGTGTCTTGGAATTTTTGAATAGTAAAAATTGTCTGTAGTCTAATAAGCGATTAGCCGCAATACTCTCCGTTATCCATTCCGGTTTAACAACTTTGGCAAGAGACATATTCTTAACTTTAGTATCTGGTAAATTGGAAGCTATGATATAGTCATTACTTCTTTGATAAGTGTGATAAATTCCACCATGTTGAGACATAAGTTCTTTTAGTTCATCTGCAGAAGGTATTGTAAAACCATTAACGAAAATTGTTACACCATTAAATATATTCGACAACTTAATCAGTTCATTTCCAGCTTTAACAGAAAATTGGTCCTCTAGTTTTGCAATTTTAGCTTGCATATAACCACCCCAAGCTTCGAATCCATTATCAGGGAATGTTTCATTCCGACGGCGCATATTGAATTCACAAAAAATTGTTTAACACTTGTAACACAATGTTTTTATTTCTAAGTTAATTTGAATTGATTCTTCCCTCCAATACATAGTCTCAACACAACTGTCAGCACCATCGACAATCACTAATCACAGATTATTATAGTTGTCCAGTATCTGCTGACTCGAGCACTATTTTTTTTTGTTGAATATTTTATGGCTTGGTAACAAGACCTTTAAGCCATGTCTTTTTTAAAACACATACACTTATTTCTTACGTCTAAGATGAAAATGTCATGAGTCCCTGCGCCATTTTTTTAGTATTATTTTTTTATGACGAACTACAAAGATTAGTCATAGAAACTGACTTTTACTGCATCATCGGACTGAGAGATGGCATTGCTCTTATGTCGCTTAGAATGAACCTCTTTGAATAGTAACTTAACCCTCGGTGAAGGGTATCGTCTGCTTGGACGATTGAAAAGTATGAAAAAAAAACAACACAAAAAGATTGGGCGTGAGGCGAAGAAACTATTCAAGACATGGCTGTATGGACTAAAGTCTTTTTGCCTTTCCATAATGGATAAACTAATAAACGAACACAATAACGATTTTTATGTCAAAATTCAATTTCAAATATTTATAATACAATAAGTTATCATAAAGTAAGAGTCTTATTTTTACTCAGTGACGATGTCTTTAAACTATGAAGACATAGTGATAGTTCCTTGGGTGGGTCCACAAATTTGTAAAAATGTGAATAGTGTTGTTGTTATTTCAACAGATGTAGAAATAATAGATAGAATTTCCAACGCACTTACAGAAGTACATTTGAAAGGAACATACAAATGGAAACTTCAAACACATCGTTCGTTTAGTTTAAAAGAGCTCGTCCAACAAGCTGACTTAACAGGAAAGGTCGCAATGGATTTTGTTATTATAGCTATGGATACGAAGAGGATATTTTGCTTACAATGGACGAAAGCTATATTGAATCAAATTCATCCCGATCTTAGAGTTCGTCGTGTTGTATTAGTGAATGCCAGTGGATTACCTGTTAACGCAATGGCAGTTAATGCTAGTGATTTAATAGCTTTCACCACCGAACAGAATTTGGATTTGCTAAATGCTAATGTGCTTATACAAAGTGAAGCTACACTGTTAGCCCAAAGGATATTAAAATATATGGAGGTTTCCATTGGTATTAATACAGGTATCCCAAATTTAAATATTTGACTCATATCATCATAAAAGCAGAATTATTGTTGTATTCAATTGTCATAAATTTTTTTACCAGTGGAAATGTTTTTATGTATTGCATTCCTGAATAATGCTTACCAAAAATTTATTATGTCAGTTTGTAAGATAAAATCATCACATGTACAATATATATTTAATGATTGTGATCAACTATAAAAACCTCATTACATACCACTTGAGTCCAGTACTTTGTTCATGAAATTTTCGTTGAAAATTTAATTTTTTTTTGAATCGTGGTCAACCTTTTTCCACTTTAATTCTTAGTAGAAAATAATATAAGAGAATATTTATTATTCTGATATGTTGAACCGGAACCATGGGCTGTAAACCAATTTTTGTTAATTGTTTTAAGAAAATATTTTTAAATAATCATATCCATTTGCAGATTAGAGTATAGATTGCCAGCATCAAATGTTATTTAATGTAAACTACAATCTCAGTACTGCTAACAAATTACATTAAAAACACTAAACTTATTCATAAAACATGATGGAGGATGTTTATTTTCTTAATTTTATGTAATGTTTACATTTTCCTTATTCAAAAATGATAATTTGCCCGCCAAGATTCACACAACTTAATTACTGATTATATTTATTATTATTAAATTAATATAATTAATAATTATTTTCTTTGTTGCTAAGAATTAATGTTGGTCCTCATTCAATACTATTAAGAAAAAATGTCTGTAAAAAAATATTTTATAAGAATGTAACTAGTCTAAGCAAAAGTTCTAAAAATATATTTCTTAATTATGTTATGTGTTTAAATATATTATTTTATATACATTATAACTAGTCTGGCCATTAATACTGTTACATAAAACTTCTTTCTTTCAATGTTTTAATTGAAACACATGTTATTTTTAAAACTTCTTTTGATTTTACACCATTTCACATATTTTTCATGTTTGTTATCAAATTATGGCATGAGGTGTTGACGAAAATATGATTGCAGTAATCACCTTGCACAAGGAGCCATCACTCATTTACTAGACATCAGAAGCAGTGGTGAAATTACCCTTGAAAAATTGTGTAAATCTATAGATTTGTGCCCACACAGATAAATGGCCTGTATAAAAGCCAAACTTGGCTATTTCAAATAGATTTTTTTTATTTTGATGCGCCATGACTGAAAAGTATGCAGGTATACATTACTTCATTAAAAAATGTTTTTTCATTTGTAACAGAACTTATGGCCAGAATAGTGGCCTCATTTTAATGGGACAGTATTAAAATATCCTAACAATATGGGAGTGACCCTGCCTGTGTATTTGTTTCGTAATTCCTATATACCAAAAATTTACACATTTATAAAATTTGTGTCTGGATAAGCAAATAGCAATACTTTGCAAAGTGTAATATGTTGGTAGTAAATGAGTTTATTTGATCTTATGGTTCATTATATAGAGACCTTGGCACATCCTCTACGAAAGGATAATGCTTGTACATATATAGAACATATTTGCACAACAGGCTTCCTGCTGGTGCATGACTACAGTGGATGGCAAACCTATTCACATGTCTGGCAAATGGTGACTCATGTGTCACAAGAAAGCTTTTGTGAAAAAAGCAAAGCAGACATGTCCGTCATGGTGAAGTACATTAGCGATTAGTTGTGTCATTGGATTTATGTAAATAGTTTGTTTTTAAGCCAAGATAAGTTTTAGATAGAACCTTAAGTTAACTTATGTTTATATGTAAATAAATGAAAAAAAAACATTAATACACATTTTAGAATTATCATTTATTATACTTCAATTGTACTACAAAATAATAGGAAGTTTTCTACAATTACAATTATATATTACATAAATAATGAAACAATTATAGCAGTCCCCATTCTTGAAGCCTTCTCACAGGAGTCATCAGCAACAGTCGCTAATGCACCCAATAATAATTGTAAATCATCACTGATACATAGAAATTGAATCATTCACAAAATCATCTTAAATCTAAATGAAATACTGCTCAGTAATAAATTGTGTAGTTATAAATAATTTTACAAATCTAAGAAATGAGACATTAAGCTGTCCATTGTATAAAGGGAACAACAGAATGCATTGCACAGTACAAAACTATGCCACTCTGAAAGTTGTCAACAAAATGTGTTGCACAAGTGTCTTTGTTGAAGAAAAAGTTCTCATCCTTTTCACAAAGGTTATTAGGTCTCAAATGTGGCAGAGAGTGATTGTCCTCAATTTCTTTTTACATAACAATCCATAAAGCAGACACTGGTACAGTCTGACTGCAATCAGATCTCTGACTATTAAATCGAAAGACAGCAATCTTATCTGCTTTGATTTGCCGAACGTATTCTAAGGTACAAAAATCACCTGTGTAAAATTGCTGCTTGGTGTATAAGCGAGAGATTGACCCTGCGTCACATATTGGTCCTAAGGTGATGTAAAACTCAAATTTTTTGTCATATTTCCTGAAATTAGATACGGAGGTTACACTCTGTATACTATAGTCATGAGCTACAAAATAAAAATTCTATATCAAATTTTTACCTTTCAAGAGCGACAAAGTTACATTACTTGTATTACAAACTGCATAGTCAATCAACATTTAGCCGAAACGCGTCCATCTGTTTTAAAATTAGGTACAATTTGAGTTAGACTAATAATATAACTATATTAATTGATGAAAACTAATATTAAAGTCACCGCGGTGACTGGATAAAATAAACGTATACGAAAATTTTAATATTAGGCAATATCACAACTAAACCGCCCGTTTCTATTTCGGACTAAATAAATAAAGTACACAGTTCTATGTATCCTTATTTCTATAACCCAAATGAGATGAAATCATTCGAAAATCATACTACAATTAAGACAACTAAAATTACTGCTCTGAACAAATAAACAACTTTTACTCAGAAATAGACATGTGGGACTGAAGAAATGTCCGTCTGTTACTCGTCCGAGTGTTACTCAATCTTTATTAGAAAAAGCTCTCGCATCTGTTTAACTCTAGAATAGTGACAGGTGAACCCATTTCCATACACCAGGAACAAATTTTAGCAAGAAGCTAGCCATAAAACACTTCATTGAAAGATAATGTTCCCAAATGAAACACAACGAATCTAGAAGAGTAAGCAGAACTTATTTGAAGCAGACATCCATAGTCTAAATCTGAATAAAATATGTTCATATATTATTTATTTGTGAGCAATAATTTGAGTCCTATTCATAAGCGATTTATTTTTTTTAGGAATCCACAGCAATAATTGTACAAAATATATCTATTATGATGTTTTTAATAAATGCACAATACCTTTTGGGTTATACAAATTCTTAAAAACAGTAAAAAAAAAACCTACTATTGCCTAAAGCAATAATGTTTATTAGATTTATCATATATTGGCGTAATAAACAAAATTATTAGCCAAATGAAATCTTAAATATGTAATGTGAAATTTGTGCAAATGGATTCTTCTAGTCTTAAACTAACTGCAATAATGTTTAATAAAATCAAATGAACCTTGTAAACGATAATCAGTACTGGAATGTGTTTGTACACACTTTTTGAGTAATATATCCTCCTTTAAATCTCTTCATGAATGTACATTTTTTTAATGATATAATTTCGTTCAAAAATGTTCTCCTTGCAACTGTTATAAACAGACGCTGCATGTATTCTGCGTCAATCCTATAAATAGACAATTGCATACACATACATGAATGTTCCATAATATTATTAACAAAATTAACTATTATTATTAATAATATTAACAGAACTACACACACAAATTTAATGTAAAAAATATCTTATTAAACAATATTGCAATGATCATAAAGTTGGACATAACTTGAATATGAACAAAACAATATACGAAATCACAAAGTATAACAAAAACATAAGCGATATATCAAATTGTCATGTTTTGTTCTATAAAACACTGGATTCGAAGGAAAAAAAATGAATTAATATATAAAAATAGGAAAATTAAATAATGAATTAAGGAATATTATATATCTTGGATTAAAGAAATGGTTTATCATAATAATTAAAAAAATGTTCTATATAACTTGGGTAAAGGTATAGGAAGTCATTATATAACAACAAAATGTTTCACAGGCCAACAGATTATAATTTGCAATCTTTGTTATACTATTTGTCTTGTTTTAAATAATTTTGCAAGATTACACACACACTCTAATAAATATAATTAAGTTCTTTGTTTATAACCTATTCATATATTTTAGTAATTTGCCGAGCAAATTTTATAGCCAAAATAATGCGAAATCACTTCAACAATATTGTAGATAGACAAATACATTTTATAACTTTTTTTATAGAGTTATCCTCATCTACGTTTTATGTCTTGTATAATAAAGTGTCAAAGACTTCGAGCGCGATATTGTCGAGGTAAATTAAATCACGAGGAAGCAGGCCATTGCCGTACCACAAAATATTCAACCAATCTACGTTTGACACCAATCTGACAGCGGTGTAAATAATGATTTGGCTTAAAGGTCTTGTAACCAAGCCATAAATTAAAAAAAAAAGTGACAGCAGTCTTTAATAAATATGACATGGGAGTAGTAAACAACTCTATTCACCTCCATCGTTATAAGTAGCCTATCAGAGAGAAATTTAAACAGTTTAAATTGTTACATTTTTAATTCCCATACTAAAAAATCATTTTTTAATAGTTACTAAATGAAAATATAAATTATAAAACTTTCATTTACTAAATACTTAACCATGTTTATGAATAAAATTGTATTTGAAAGATTTTTTTGATATTTTCAAAACAAATTATTTTTCATTATTTTGCGCTTCTTAGAACTAATGTTTTTACCATATCAGTTAGAATATTGATTTATAACAAAGCTAAATTTTATTTTAATCGGTTTATTTTACACTGTCTCATATAAGGGAGAGGGTCATTGCTTTGAATGAATTCTATGGTTTGTGGGAATTAATTTTTTTTAAGGATAAAATTATTTTTGATATATTTCGAGTCTGTCAAGCTTGTGCAAAAATTCTAGTGTAATCAAGTTATCTAACTACCCAAATTCAGCTTATTACTAAGTTCCTGTACTGAAAGATATAGTTACCACTATCAAAATGACGCCTTAACGTCCTCATATCATCATGTCGAGGCATGGCGGGGGCTACAATAGAAATTACGTGATCTCATGGCTCGTTTGGAAGTCACATTTACGTTAGAGATTTATAGTGTCGTAATGATTTTAATTTTGCAAAGTGCAGCAGATTTCCATATTTATGGAGTTTCTTATGATATGTGGATACTGTTTCGAATCTTAGCATTGTATCAATAAACTGTTGGGACAAATGTAATAGCGGGAAATGTTGGCTTTGATAATTGAGAGTATTAATATTTACTAAAAATTAACAGCAAATTTAACATATTGTAATGGGAAAAATCCCTGTTTAAACTTTCGTTAACCTAGACTTTAATATAATAAAGGTTGTGTACACTGTGCGATTATAGAGGATTCCACATTGATAATACACAATGCAGTGGCCAGAGGTTACTTGGAGCAAGAAAAGGTGGTGTTAGCTAATCAATTCTCTATGTAAATTTTAAAGATATAGGTTAAAAATTTACTTGCTAGATCTAACCACAATACTACATCGTGTTCGCACAGTGTAGACACTGCCCTATGAACGTGTGGGAAAATGATAACTTCAACCATTAGAGATTCATGATATGTGGAGTTAGAGCGTAAGCCGGAAGGCAATAGGTTAAAAACACTCGCGTTCCATTACTGTATGGTTGTTACATTGAGTCAATTTTTCCAGTTGCTCTTAAACCTGAGCCACATTGCTCCACACGCCGCGTAGCACCGATCACAAATACTGTTCACCTCACAGTTCACTTTATATATCGTGGTGCATCTGTAATAGAAAATACAATAAACATCACAGATGCCATCAAAGAAAACAAATTATCTATCTACCCCACTTTAAAGCCGGGTTAATGGGAGGAGCTCCCACGTCCCCTTTTCCACCCACTCCTTACGTGCTAGGAGTGTTGCTGGAATTTCTTCGGCCACTTCCTCTCCCACCGCCAACGCTTCCCGAAGTGGCACTCAAAGTTAGTTTAGCTTTTCGAATGTCCCTTTGATTATCCGTGAATTAGCCCTCGGATCGGAATGCTTATTCGTAACATAGTAACCGTCTGAGGTTACCTCCCACCGGGGGGACCCTTGTGTCGAGTTACTAACGATAGAGGTTCAGACTAAGCGACCTAAGAGCTATGCCACCTCTCAATCCGGTGAAGCAGTCAAGGCCAGCTTCTCTGGCCAATCTGTGTAGTTCGTCATTAAAAAAAAAACCACGTCCCACTTTTTTGTATTATCTCAAGACACTATTCAATACTAGAGTTCAGGTTGATGAATTAACAAAATGATGAAATGATTAATGCACCTTTAACAAATATTAGGCGATACTATGAATTTTCATTTTTTTTTTAAGAAATTTGCGTGAAGGTAATGTAGGACCTGTTACATATGGTGGTACATATTAAATCTTGGCGAAAATCTTATAATTGTAGGCTCACAGATTTAGGCTGACTGTTGTCCAGAACCTGACAAGGGTAGGGTCGTAGTAAAATGGACACGAGAGGAAGTTAAAATGGAGTAGTCCGTGTTGCCTCAGTGGGGATTGTATTACATGTCTCCATGCAATGGGAGGAATTCCTAGAGCCCTTACTAATACATAGAGTATTGGGTTTTTTGAGTAGAAATCACCCGCGAAGGTGGAGTCTCACCTAGTCGGAGTCCGCGAGGTTCACGACATCGGAGGTGGTTGGAGCGCGCTGGAGGGCGGGCGACCGCGCGGCCGGCCACGCTCGCCCAGCATGATCTCGCGCGCGCGCTGCTGCTGCAGTGCCATCGCCACCGGGTCGCGGCTGCCCAGCCCGCCCGCGTAGTACTTGGCGCCCATCTGATATTATACATAAATCAACGAAAACTATACATACTACTACTAATAACAATCTATATGTATAAAAGAGAAAGTGTGTGGGCTCCGAAACGGCTGGACCAACTTCAATGAAACTTTCAGGGAATCTTCAAATTGACCTGGCGAGTAATATAGTTGTGTGGTGAAGTGTGGTGACAATCGGAGCACTCCCCTTTTTTGAACTGCCAAATAAGCCATACGTCGTACTATTATTTCTGACATAAACTTGAGTTTGATATGTTTTGTATAAATGATAAGAATGATATTGTATTTAATGATATGTATATGCGTGCAGGTAATGATCTTCACCCGCCCGAGAAGAGAATGAATACGGAAAGAAATGAATAATTTAATATATTATGTGTGTATATTGTGATGTAAGTTTATTCTTTAAATAAAATAAAGCAAAACCTATCCCGGCGAAGCGGGCTGTATAATAGATTGTCAACATTTAAGAGGATCTGATACTCACGCTTTGATGCTGTTGCTGCATCATCTGCTGCATTCGCATTTGCTGCTGCTGCTTCTGTTGCCGCAGCCAGGGAGGCTCGTACTGCAGACCGCTCGCCCCTCCCAAGGCACCCGCACTGGCGCCGCCTGACGTAACACAAGTGGTCTCATGTAATATTACAATTTTCCGCAACGTTTGCTAGTTTTGGAAGTATAGTTAAGGGTAAAAAAAATATATGAGAAGTTATACTTCTTTGGAATCACTAAAAAATAGTTTTTGATGTCATGCAAATAATTAAAATGACATTAAAATAATAACAAGACTGGAATGATACAACAACATAGTCAATGAAGTTTGGTTTAAATTTGAAAAATTAAAACATTTTAATTTATATCAATAAATACTACATACGGATAGTTAACCTCTAATTATATTTAAGCACTTAAAAAGGTATATAAGCACAATTTTTTTCACTGCAGCTTCAACCTGTTACTGTCATAATTTTTTCATAACGAGCCTTAAGAAGTATTACTTCAAAAAAAGGAGACTTAACTATCTACTCTTGCGAAAATGTCCACTCTTATTGCAAGAGTGGACATTTTAGTTTCCCATACTAACCTACAAGGTCACCAGGATTCATGACAGAGTTCATCATACCGGCGTTCATCATGCCGGGTTGGGCGTATTTGTAGATTTCACTCATTTTCTGCATCATCTGTAATAAAGGAAAAACAAATTCAACCAGTGTTCATACACTATGCAGTTAATAACATCCGTGCATGGATATGTCTTATTTACAACTTGCAATAATAAAAATCACATAACTTGAGAAAGATATGGACCCCGGAGTTCGTTATTTGCCAATGACATTTCACAATGAAACTGATGAAAAAAATCAATTGTCATTGTGGCAAAAACCGTAATCTACTAATTTCATATTTTTATATGTAAGTTTAATTTTCGATTATAAAATAGTTATTCGACTAATTGACTGAAATGTATCGGCAATTAGAAGATGTTATTATGAACGAAATTAATAAATCGTAACAATTTAAACCAGTGATAATCAAACTTATTTCTTTTACCGCCCCCTTTGAAAAACAATTCTTCTTCAGGGCCCCCCCATTTTTTATACACCCTTAAAATTTAAAAAAAAATTAAATCTAAGTTTTGATAAAATCACACAAGTTTGAAATATAAACAAATTATTAGATAATGTGTAGTTTAAGTGATTTTAATTTAAGTGAACTTTAAAATACTTTATAAAGCAAATTATATTACAAATTATACATCGCCCCCCCTAACCCAGATCAACGTTCCCATTTTTTCTGGGCCCTTTAACGCCCCCCTCTAGGTTTCAAACGCCACCAACGGGGCGTTATCGCCCACTTTGAGAGAGACTGATTTAAACAATATTAATGGTACACCATTGGAAAATCATAGTGCACAAGTGAACTGGCACAGCAGATTACCAAAACTAGCAAACATTGATAACTGTGTCAATGAAAATTAATTTTGCAACAATTAGTTTAGTAGACTCGCGTCCTTGATATCATTAAATTTACACCTGCGGTTTTCCTATAAGACATATCCATGTAAAAATCTTACCATGAAAAAAATACCAGAATTCATTCCATATATGGTAACACTACAGAAACTACTCAAAGTCGTCCAACATTCAACAAGTATACAACATATTTTTAATACGTCAGAACCATAACATGAAATAAATTTATTTTTTTAAAGAAATAAAGACGATTTTTTTCACAAATATTACTAATATTCTTTTTAACCATTCCAATTAAGCTTAACCTTGTGTTAGGAGAAGGTTCACGTCAATAATCGAATAGTGGATTCGAACCTACGTCCTTACGATTTGCAGGCCGTATAAAATGTTATCCTTGACTGTACAGTTCATGCTACTTGCATATAAACTAAAAGCTTACATGTAAAGCTTGATAATATTTCATTGGAAGCTGCCCTAAATTATCTCAGTTTTTTTTTAATTGCTTTTCCACGGACTGATCGTCCGTGCCTTTTTTATTTGGATTTTTTTTTGTTATATTTGCTCCGTTTATAAAAGAGTTTACTTAAAACACTTCGCCTTCGCAGATGTCGCCAACGCCTTAACTTGATTGGCGTGGTCTATCGCCTACAATATTTATCTTCACTTATCATTTATCTCAGTATTTAATTTCACTCTCAAATTACTCTTAGCCTAATTTTCAATCATAAAATTATAGGACGTTTTGTAAGCCTTTACTAAAAAAATTCTTCCAAAGTTCACTTATAAGATTCTGTGATAAAAAAGTTACTAAAAATAAGCTTTTAATACTGAACACTTTTCTTCCAAGCTTATTAGGTCCCATATGTAGGTGGTGAGCCAGGCACATATTTAAAAAAGTAAAGATTTAATATAAAACATGCAAATTTAAGTTAAAATATGAAACACAACACTGAACAAATTAAAATATAAACTATTGACGGTATTTCATTTCTCAACTACAATTTTTCATTCATACTAACAAAGATGCTACAAAATTATTCAATACAAAACATATTTTCGATATGATCACTACTATTTGATTATATTCTATTGGCAAATAAACGTTAAGTAAATGGACACAAACACATCCATTATACATTATCAAGACTAAGAAAAGGACATGCAAATTTAAGTTAAAATATGAAACACAACACTGAACAAATTAAAATATAAACTATTGCCGATATTTCATTTCCCAACTACAATTTTTCATTCATACTAACAAAGATGCTACAAAATTATTCAATACAAAATATATTTTCGATATGATCACTACTATTTGATTATATTCTATTGGCAAATAAACGTTAAGTTAATGGACACAAACACATCCATTATACATTATCAAGACTAAGAAAAGGACATGCAAATTTAAGTTAAAATATGAAACACAACACTGAACAAATTAAAATATAAACTATTGCCGGTATTTCATTTCTCAACTACAATTTTTCATTCATACTAACAAAGATGCTACAAAATTATTCAATACAAAACATATTTTCGATATGATCACTACTATTTGATTATATTCTATTGGCAAATAAACGTTAAGTAAATGGACACAAACACATCCATTATACATTATCAAGACTAAGAAAAGGACATGCAAATTTAAGTATAATATGACTTAAAGCAAATAAGACATGGCAAGGGACAACAAATAAGGACAGTAACTTACGCCATAGTCATATCCACCGAACATCTGAACAGATAAATATACAACATTTTATATGCCTATATATAAAATGGCTGTTAATAAAACCGCTACAGGGGTCTTCAAATCTTTGATTGAATGTACAAAAGGGATGTAGTCGACAAATATTGAACAATAGACAATGATTGATATTTATTTTTGCATGGAACAACACTACAGTGCCAGAGTCTGCTATTTGCCAGACATTTCACTATGAAAGGAACCTATCATCATTGTGCCAAAAACTGTTATCTACTAATTTAACCTTTAATATGTATTTTTCAATTAAATATTAATTATTTTACGATTAGTACGTATTGAGTGAAATGTGTATTGGAAATACATAGGGCTACAATTGAAATAGATTACCATAAGTAACAGAAATCTAATACTGTGATGTCGATTTCTATGCATTACATATCGTCTATTAAATAGGAAAATGTAGTTTTTCAAAATTTTAGGAAAATTAGATTATTACTAAAATAAGCCTACTGTTAACAATATTTTTATATGGTTAAAAGATACTTTAAGAAATTAAATGTGAACCTCACTAGATGTCACAAGAAAGTGTCTTTCCAATATAAAAATATCGCCAACAGTAGGCTCCTTTAAGCAATAATCCAACCCCTGGAATATTTTGAAAATGTCACTTCCATTTAACCAACAATATACCAAAATATGAATATGAACATGGAGAAGACGAAAGTCATGTACAATGCCCATGTGGAGCCCACCCCCATATCACTTGGGAACTCAGCCCTTGAAGTTGTTGACTCATATGTCTACTTAGGACAAACAATTCAGTTAGGCAAGTCCAACTTTGAGAAAGAGGTCAATCGTCGAATCCAACTCGGCTGGGCAGCGTTCGGGAAGCTTCAAAATGTATTCTCGTCCAAAATACCTCAGTGCTTGAAGTCGAAAGTCTTCGACCAGTGTGTGTTACCAGTGATGACATACGGAACAGAAACGTGGTCTCTCACTATGGGCCTCATAAGCAAGCTCAAAGTCGCACAACGAGCTATGGAGAGGGCTATGCTCGGAGTATCTCTACGAGATCAAATCAGGGATGAGGAGATTCGTAGACGAACGAAAGTAACCGACATAGCTCGCCGGATAAGCAAGTTGAAGTGGCAATGGGCAGGGCACATAGCGCGTAGAACAGATGGCCGATGGGGCCGAAAAGTTCTCGATTGGAGACCACGGACCAGCAAGCGCAGTGTGGGACGTCCACCCGCAAGGTGGTCTGACGACCTCATAAAGGTCGCAGGACGCAGCTGGATGCGGGCCGCTTACAACCGGTCCCTTTGGAAATCGTTGGGGGAGGCCTATGTCCAGCAGTGGATGTTTTACGGCTGAAATGATGATGATGATGATACCAAAATATTTTCTTTTACAATTTTTGTCTGTCTGTCCATTCCGGCTAATGGCACTGGTAGGACTGGACCAATTTTGAAGGGACTTATTTGGCAGATAGCTAATGTAATAAGGAGTAACCATAAGCTAGTTTTATTTTTGTAAAATAGATTTAGATAGTTTTAATCGCGAGTAACACCGCGGGTCGCAGCCAGTATTCAATAAAATAGGGTTAGTTTCCTCACCCCGGGACTGGAATTGTAAAGCAGGGGTAACATTTCTTGTATCCGTGCCTCGCTGACATTATCCTTGCGCAGCATAGCCCCGAGCGCAGCGTAGGCCAATTGCTGCTGTTGCTGTGCTAGAAGTCCAGGCACTGTGAAAAATGATCCTCAATTGATGAAAAATCTTAGTGATGAGTCTGTATTGCGAAATGAGTATACTAAATTTCAAGTCAATCACGTATTGGTGGCATGTGTCAAGAACAAGGCCCTGAGAGTGATTTGAGAGCTGAAATAAAAAGATCAGCCTTAACAATTGTAGTTCTCGAAATAGTAACCTTGCTTCTCCAACCATGGAAGAAGCTAGATGACTATAAAAATGCAAGAATACGTTTTCTATCCTATGATGATGATATTTTCATTAAAAAATCCTTTAATTTTGTTAAAAAAAGTCAATCGGGTACATACTTTTGGAGATATTGCTGTGAGTCAGTGAGTATGAGTGAGGTATTTCGTCTTTATCTATATAGGAATATATGTCTGTCAGACTGATAATAATTGAAGTTACTAACTCATTCCGTTGGCCATTGGCCAGGTGGCAGGGAAGGGCGCGGGCGGTGGTCTGTTTTTCTCGTTCTCGAAGTCCTCCCACGCAGCTTTACGTTCCTCCTCACTTAAAGTCTCCTCCTCTTTGTTCTCGAGGAGCGAATCGTGCTCGTGGTATTTGTAGATCTATAAAATTAGTGGTATGAGTAAAACATTCAATTATATCTTTTTTTTTATTGCCATTGTCAGAAACAACTTTGCCTATGATGCAGGGTGTTTTTAAGGTGCAGTGTATTTTCAATGACAATTCTGCCTGTTATATATAGTACATGTACAGTGGAATGTGAACCATTTCCCAGGCACATTGTCCCCTATTTTCTTCGACCACTTCTGCCATGGGGACCACTACTCGAAGATTGTAGTATCGTGCTTGTAATTACTGTAGTATGGCCCTTTCGAGCCACCTCAAGTCAAAATGCTACCGTATCGGGATAACGCCCCAACAATCAAGCCCAAACATAAACACGTCCATACACAGTCGACATAGAAATCGATATATTTCGTTGTATATATCGAATATAAACAATTTAGAGGCGTTGATTCTATGATCGATCCATCAGAGTATATCACCTGTGCGTCGTGCTCGCGCAGCAGCTCGGCGAACAAACGATCGCGCGGCAGCGGCGGCAAGGGACGGGGGTTGGGCGGCCGCGGCACGAACGTGTACAGCTCAGCGAGATCGTTCTCCGCATAATGCCGGTCAATTTGTTGCTCGTCAATCACGCGCTTCGATATCGCCTGTTTTGTTACTTGACGTTCGTAGATCTTTTCCTCCATTGTGCCCTGTCATGAAACTCAAAATTAGATAGGTTTTCAAGGTAGCCCTGGTGGACAAAAAGCGGGAGAGTAGTCACTACTACAACTTCCCTTCCTGGTCGAAGATCCAAGACAAGGTGGGAGAGTATAGTGTCGAGAGACATGAGGCAGTGCAATATGATGTCGGGGATATAGCGAAGTGGAAAGCGAAAATTCCCACCAAAAGCCACCAAGCTGACCCGACCACGATGTGATACTAACGGCAAGGAAGAAAAGAAATGATGCGAACGACTGATGTTCAGTGGAAATGCAGTTCTGGATGGTAAGGCAGTGCGCTTTAATAAATGACTATTTTACTCTTCGAAACACCTACATTGTAATCAAAGGGAAAGACAGACGCGGGTAAACTATCCCAGTCTTTTTTGTATGAATAATTAAAGACGTAGCAAAGTGCTTTGTTCCAGTGTATGTAGGTTCGATTCATATTAGAATTTTACCAGTATTGTATGTCGATGTCGATTTAACTGTTTACCCTATGCATATGCAAAATATTTTTTCATTTAGTAAATAATGTAAGATAGGAGCATTAACTATTGCTTACCATAGCAAGAAACCTGTACACATAGCAAGGTTTCTTCTGACCGAAGCGGTAGACGCGGAAGATACTCTGCACGTCGTGCGACGGGTTCCATGACACGTCGAATATCACGACTCGATTCGCTGCCACCAGGTTGATGCCCAGACCTCCAGCTCTCGTGGATATTAGAAATAATCTGTAAACATTATCCCGTTTAGAAATTTTTCTTCAAAACAAAACATTGGTGTACCAGTTAAATTAGTACATGTGAGAATCGTAACACATACCTAGCCCTAGGGTTGTCTTCTCTGTTGAAGTTCTTGCACCAAATGGATCTATTCTCGCAGGATGTGGATCCGTCAAGTCTGAAGTAATCCACTCCTTGTGACCATGAACCTGCAAGTAACACATCATATTTTGTAGAAGAACACATTGAATAAAATACTTTCACAAATTCAATCAGGGTGTAATAAAAGTCACATAATTAAATTCTACCATGGCCTAAATCATCCATATGAATGACATAAATATGAAGTGAAAGAGCTGTAAAAGAATCTCTTTCTTCCTTTTTACTTCTATTAATTGCTGATGCTGGTTACTACACTGAATTGAGAGGTAGCCGAACTTATATTGTGTGTGAAGGAACTTCCGCTTTTTAAATGATTTTAATATGGAAGGAATCTTTTCCTTACCGACATGCCCGCCAAGTTTCTCGTCTATACGCCCTTCCTGTGTCGCTTCGTCGACTTTTTTTAAAAATTCTTCAATAAGATCCAATGAATATAAAGACTGCGAGAATACCAACCTGTGAACATAATACCAAATTAAATTAATGGAAACATAAATCATACAACCACAAAAAAAATTCTCGCATAAACACATGATATATTGAAAAATATCATCTAACAAGCTCACTTCAAACACCGTCACAGTTCAGACATCTAGTTGTCACAAATGCCATAGACAGACATTTTCTTTATTGGAATCATATACAAACACATTACAAACAGTACATTAAACACGAATGAAAAAAAACTACAGAAGAAAGAACAGACGGCTGACTTAAGCTCGAACTACGAGATGGTTCACGTCAGTAGTCGAATGCTGGATTCGCAGTTACGAATTTACGATTCGCAGAGCTAAACCATTAAGATTTGAAGGAATTCATTAATCGTTCAAATATTCATTAGCTGGTTTCTTATAGCATTATACTAACAGTTTGTCCCCGATGGCCTCGCACTGGCGCAGTATATCGAACAGCAGCACCAGCTTGTGTGAGTTGCGCATGTCGTCCAGCCCGTCGTCCGCAACCAGCTTGATCCACCACTCCGTGGGGTTCTCATACTTCGTTTCCAACACCTCCAATGGCTTCTCGTCTTCCTCTAATTGTTCCACTATCATAGAATGAAAAAGGGAATATTTAGCTTATTTTGAAATTATAATCAAAGAAAAACCCATCAGAATTTCTCTTCATGAACGATGAACCGATGAAATGATGTACAAATAAGTTGCCGCCGTTTTGTTAAAGATAGCGCGGTACGAGGTTTATGTTAAAATTTGCAAACAATAACCGGCTATAAAATTAAGTTGTTCATTCCAGAAAAATATCACAAATATTACCCTATCAAATAAATTAATTTGTATTAGTATCATAATCAAATATTGCTCAAAGTCGCATGGATTGTCCTTCCGAGGAGGAAATCTTCAAAAAGATACCCGCCTTCTGGGGGGAAGGCGGCGGTTATGTGGGGTTTTACCCACTAAAACCTCCCCGGTGGCCGTTCCTCGGTGCATGGTGAGGAGCTCCAGGATCTCCAGTGGAACGCACCGGAGCCCCTCTGCACTGTGCTCAAGGAGAGCACTTCCGGGGGGGAGGAGGTTTCTCCCACCCTCCCTGTGCCCTCGCAGTGCAAGGCGACACGGGCTAGCCGATGTCGCCTTCTTCCCGGGAAAATACTACGCCTAGTAATTTGTAAGAACTACAATAATGTCCACCTATTTTACGTCAGTTATGCCTACCTACGTAAGCTTTTTATAAGTATATTTGTTGAAGTTCTGTTTGTGTCCCACAAATGACGCGATTTTCTAATCCTGTGTTACCTAAATTTTGTTAATTTAAATTTTGTCCCTAAATATCTGCTAAACTAGTGTTATATCTGCAAATTATATAAGAAGTATTGAATAACAATAAAAATATTATAACTGGATTATATCAAGGAAAACTTACAGTTATAATATTTTTTAAATAAATAAATATTTTTCCATCTGAAAATATATAAATTTAAGCCAACTAAATAACTTATTTTAATTATTTAAAACATCTGCAGCTATGATACATTGATTGCTTGTAGAAGCATATAATGAGGTTTTTGACGCAAATGAAAAAGATCGCAGTGGAAAGCCAAAAATTTACGAGAATACAGATTTAGAGAAATTATTGGAGAAAGAGTCGTCTCAAACACAAAAGGAACTTGCACTTTAGAAGTCACTCAGCAAGCAATCTCACATTATTTAAAATTACTCTTTAACACTAAATATTAAATATTCCACATTACAAAACTTTCCCCAGTGATTGGCCGGAAATGAACAATTACAATATAAATTGTAATTGTTTCTCTTTAAGGGGAGATGTTAAATAAAGATATGAAACCTCTTTACTTAAATTTTTTTTTTGTATTTTTATAATTTCAAACGTAAAATGTCAATGTAATGTGTGACATTTATATATAATAGATAGAATTGAAATACGGACATTAAATGTTGTTTCTCTAAATATTATAAAGAAACGCAGTTTAGTCTTTTATTTCAAACAAACATATAGACTTTATTAGATATATTATTAAATATATTACGGACACTCATTACTGCACATATTAATATATTGGTATTTTTATTGAGAAATGGTATACCAATTAGAACGTTCGTAACTTATCCTCGTCTTTAGCCTTAACTCTCACTAACAAAATAACTCCAACCTGCCACCTACTAGACTAGTAGCTGCCCCTTTATACCTCGATAAAAAGGGGTTTAAAGAAAGTAACCGATATTTGTATACTTTCTAAGCTAGTGCTTGACCACTAAACTGATGTTAAGTGGAAACGCAGTCCTGGATGTTAAGGTGTATTAACTTCTGTAAATCGTAATTTGAATCGATTGAAATATATTACCTGGATTGGCTCTAGTGCCTCGGCGAGTTGAAACTTTATTGCCTTTCGCCTTCTTAGCCGCTTTTTTCTTTTTATTTTTTTTACGACTATCTTCACTCCCATCCGAATAATCGTCTGATGATTCCTCTGACGTACTTTCCTGGAGTACATTTAAACACAATTAGCTGTAGCACTGCAGTGGTACTTCTGTATGCATGTTAATATACTCAATGCATTTTAACAAGTTATAATTGTAATAATACACATATATACTATGTTAATAGCAGTTATAGTTTGAAGCGTCAATAGCCTAATGGTTTAGGGTACGGCCTGCGAATCGTAAGGTCGTTGGTTCGAATCCAACATTGGACTATTGCCGTGAACCATGTCCTAGCACAAGCTTAAGCTTCGTTGGAATGGTTAACAAGATTGTTAGAAATATTTCTGAAAAAAAAAAAGAAATATTGCTAGCAATCTTTAAAAAAAAAAAATAGTCTAGTGGTTAAGTAGTTAAGGTTAGTAGTAAGTTGTTCAACTTACGATCTAATAGTCACGGGTTCGGTTTCCATTTTTAAGTCACTTGCTAAAATTTTTTGCTCAGTGTATGTTTTCAAGCATAATATAAATATAAGCTTTCCTACAAAATCTTCGATGATGATACTCAAGGATTTAAATTTAACATATAGATTTAACAATGAAAGGCTAAATGAGGAAAGAATGGCAAAGAAAATGTGTGGTGAGCTCAGCAGAGCCCTACAAGGAGGTAAATCGAACAGATTGGCGACATATTGAAAAAGGTCTCCGTCTCCGGGAGACGATCGTGAATATTTTATTGTTTTTAAATAAATTAAATTATAAAAAACTATAAATATAAAGAGGTTACATTAAATTTTGAAGAACTTACCTCCGATGTAGATTCATCATCAATAAAGTCGGCCAGTGATCCTTCTGAGTCGTCTTCTTCTTCTTTGTCCCTCTGCAAATTACATTTGACATTGTATAATAGCGTTTAGTCTGACCATGTAGGCTATTACAAAATACAATGATATTAATTTTCATTATGTTTTCCCGTGCCCATCGCTGTTAAATAACCATGTAGGCTTAAAAGGGAAGTGTTGATGCCAGTGGTTGGTGTTGGTGGCCTTTTGCTGTTTTTTCCTTAATAAATCATATTTTAATCTATTAAAAATTGTTTTAATTCACTAACAAGAAGCAAAAGTTATCATTACAATTATATATTATATTTTTACACATGCGTAAAATGAAAATTTACTATAAATTATATTTACATGAATGTTAGTCCTTGTCAATTTTGTTTAATAACTCCATTTTGTTAACTTCCTGTTGTTGCATTATATTTATAATATACCTATCACTATCCCATTTCTGTATGACTTTTAATTGCATTAGCATAGAGTAAGAGTTGATTTCAATATTGATGAGCTGTTTGATAGCAGACTTGTATGATGTATTGTAGATGATAGTTTCAGGTGTCTGTTTGTCTTTCTCTATTTGCACTGATCTCTCTGACCCTCTTTCTCCCGCGATGCAATCGGGTAGAAATCTCGGCGAGAAGGAGATGGTCAAAAATTACGGTATTAAAACATATAACAAAGTACTAACCTTTTTCTGCTGCATATTCTCGTATCGCACCGAGTTATATTTGAGTACCAGCGGGTGCGTCCATATCCTTTGTAGCGATTGGAAGTCCGGGAAGAGGAAACCTGACGACTTGCCTGGGAGCGGCCTAAATAGAGCATACAGTATTTAATATAAATAATCTTAACTAAACCAATAAATTATATTAGTACGAGATGTACTAAATAAAGTAATATCGTAAAAAGATGTAAAACCATAGTTGGTTGGGTTTCTGATCACCCCAATCCTGTAGTCCTGGGCTTATATAAAGAGGCTATGGTATCCCTGCCTGTCGTAAAAGGTGTCTAAAAAGGGGCCTCGGCTTCACGGATGAGGCGGGAAGATGGCAAAACTGTGTTGGAAAGAGTAATCTCCCAGTACATACTAAGGGTATAGAGGAAAGCAGCTTCGGTGCGTTCCAGTAGAACCCGCATCCCCTAGCCATGCACTAAAGAGGGCCATTGATTTTAGTGAGTCAAACCTCAGTAGGCCGGGTATTTTGTTGAAGTCGACAAAAGGATTCTGATCTGATAGGTCTAACAAACATGTCTTCTATCCATAGATATCTCTATATATAGAATCTTAGAGTGGAGAGTTTATAAAATCCAGATAATAGCAAGCTAGTTACTTCACTGCAGAGTACTGGTGTCTGTGACATGAGCACAAGCGTAGTGATATAGTGTTCTAACGCACATATGGACTTTGCAATACATTTAAACGGCCATACTTTTGCTTGGCCAGGTATCAGGACGCACGACGAGTTTATATTAATTTTTTGTTATCAAGTACACATACTTCATTGTTTGGGTTTTCCAATGAATACCGCAGTTGATTGAAATAACTTGCTTGCGTGGGTATAATTCTCTTTATGAGAGGACACAATACCCATATCCATTCTCTGAAACATAATCCTTTCAACATTTCAATACTTTTTCTAAGAATCTTAAAAGAATTACTAACCGTACCCTAAACCATTATGCTATTGCAACAGCCATGTCATGACAAACCACATATTAGTCGCCTTTTTTGTTAGCCTTTTTTTCCCTAATTGTTACTAGAGGGAGAATCCATTGTCGTATTTATTACAATCGCAGAAATAAATTATTTCCTCTAATTGCGAATTGTAACTCTTCTCTAACTGTTCAGAATACAGCGACGGAAACAATGATTTTGATTACCTTCTCGAATAGTTATCCAGATAGTGTTCATACAATTTGATTTGCACTTCCGTCAGTGTTATGAACAGTACATATTCGTGCTTGGGAGGCAAGAAGGGCGCCAGCACCCCGTAATCTCTCCTCTGAAACAATATTAAACATTGTTAATTTTGCAATAGTTTGAGTGATATCCTAAGAAGACACATAATAGTTTGGCATTTTAAAACCTGTTCGGATTTCTGCCTAATGTCTACCAACAAGTATTCCAATTTAAATTCTTGTATACACACACTTAAGCAACTGCGGTCATATGCTTTTATGAAAGCTGACAATATTTGGGCCCTAAAAAACTCAGAGAAAAGCATATAGTGATTGTTATCTCTATCTTACACGCTTGGAGTAGGTCTTTATGCCATCGACCATACCCTAAACCAGGGGTCGACCACCTTTACCAATGTTTTTATTAAATGTTTTGTGTACCTGCACAGCACCGTCCAGCATCTTATGCAGGACATGGGAACGTCGCTTCATGACGCGAATATCGTGCTCCGTGGAATCTGTGTACTGGCCGTTGGTGATCGGGTTCACGAACCGGTTCAGGTACTCGTTGTACTTGCCCAGCAGGTTGGGCTTCACGAATTGCACCATGCAGTAATCTGTAGAACAGTTCCATTGAATGATGAAATTGCACCTTCCATTATTCTCGGTGATTATGGTCTGATTTTTATTCGGCGGAATTATGACAGCTGTCATTCTTTGACAATTCAGATATCATAAATATTTTCTGCTTTGAATTTTTTAAATAAAATAACAAAAAATAAAAACCAGAATTAGATCATGTAAACTACATACACTGCATATGTATGACATAGTAAATGGTCTTTGTTAAAATTTTTAAGTCTAAATGTTTATTAAAACAACATATTTCTGAAAGAAAAATATTTCTTATTCATTATCATTTATATGATCATTGTCGTCATCACCATCGACTCTCGACTGTAAAAAAATTAACTACATTAGCCATTAGATTATTAACATTGAACATTTTATCGTCTTCTTTAATACTATTGCCATTTTTAGCGTGATATTATGCAAGCCATCTAGTATTAATTGTTCACTCCCGCCCATCTTAAAGTTATGTTAACTTTAATAATAAATAATAATAAAATCTTTATTTTCAAAAACAAAAACATATAAAGCAAGTATACAATGTTTGGATCTTCTTTTAAGTATAAAATATACTTGTGCCAGAAGATCCAGCTCTTCCTTAACCGTATCATTTTTTTTGTTTTATAGTTAATTAGTATAAAGTAATTATATGTATGTGTGTGTGTGTGTGTGTGTGTGAATGTGTGTATTTATGTGAGATTACAATAAAAATGTACAAAAAGATATTATTGAAACTGGTATCGTAATATTGCCTCCGTGTCCTCATAGTCCAAACTTTCCAGCCACTTTAGTAAAGATGCTTTACAGTCGTGCCAGTTTAAAGCATTAATTTGTAAGTTCTTGTTTATGTTTTGTTGTTGTTTTATACTTTAACCTCTCTTATAAATATATAATTACATTATATAATCATATAACATCATCTCTAACACTTCTATAGTTTGCTCTAAAATATACCGAGAGCGAGAAATGGGGAGATCCCATTCATCAGAATACATTTTTAAAAATATGTCATGATGAAATCAATCAAGTAATCAAGCACTCTCAAATAGAGTTTTTAAGCCAGGCATCTGCAAGTCTACAGCAGTGCTTCATAATACACACGTAACAATGTTGATAGGGAATGACTCACATTCTTTAAGATTGTTCTGCAGCGGCGTGCCCGTAAGTACGATGCGACGTAGCGTCTTCACCCTGTTCATGGACTGCGAGAGACTCGTTTTTTCGTTTTTCAACAAGTGGCCCTCGTCGCATACCACTAGGTCCGGGCCTACATTAGTTACAAAAAAAATATTGAGAAAAAAATTGTAAAACTATACAAACCTGTGCCTTATAGAAAGAATTGATGCCAACAGTGGCTTCAAACTTATTTTTTTCAATGACTTATCTATGACAAATTATTAAAAAAAACCCAAAAACAATCGATATTATAAAATCTAAATTATACAATAAGTTACTGCTACATTTCAAATCAATCGGGTGTATAATTTTGGATATATTGTGATAAGTTAGGATAAGTCAGTCAGTGAGAGATATTGATTATCTATTGAAATCAGGGTTGTAAAATGATTTACAAGACATGGCGAGTAAAGCGGATGATCCCTCTCGTCATTATCAAGAACCGTACCAGGGTCGACGAGACTTTCTTGGAAGTTCTTGAGCATCTTTTTCTTGAACTTCTTGGGATTATCTGCGGAGAGGTTGCGAAACATCTCGTATCCCAGCACGCACACACCGCCGCATTCAAACCACTGCTGCATTTGGAAGGCTCGCTCCGAGTTCTGTTTGTATCTGTACACAAAAAACATTTTAATAACATATTTATACCGATATACCTTCTATCTGCAAGGAGTCTATACATTTCTCACTAGTCTGGACCGTCAAAGGTGTTATAAATAGGAAGCAGTGATCACTTAGCATCAGATGAAATGCATGCTTCAGAATGAGCTCTTCAGCACTTATCCTCTATGTACTGAGGGTTAGGGAGAGGTTATGAAAAATGGATACTATATAATGTTTTCTTTCCATATGTATTCCAGACTATGTATTTGTACGGCAATTAGTTCTATAATCTCATTATTCGAATGATTTTTTTGATAAATGACCAAAGAATGGCTGTTACATCGGAAAAGTACTAACAGGAATGTCATTGGACCTCTTTTGAACCATATCATTCCCATCTTAGTTTGTTTAAATGTGAACTATCTCTGTATGGTGTTAGGCTCACCTACTTCACAATATACAATTATCATTATCATAATATGTACAAATTATATAGATGTAAACATAGAAAAGAAATATGAAAGGAGAAAAGAAGGGAACAATAGAGAAAAACAATGAAAAAGAAAAGTTGATTGAAGAAAAATTCTAAAAACCGTGGGGTGTCCCGTTACTCATTCAAAGGCAAAGTGTCCACAATATATGACTAAAAGTCAATAAAGCAAACTAAAACCCAAGACACTGAAGTTGTTCCGTATGAAGTCTCCGATATTTAGGTCGGGGCATTAGATACAAGCAATACATATAAAAATACGATTATCAAAGAATCAAGTCTCGAGGTTGTCTTGCACTATGTTACTCAAAATGGTTCAGACAGAACTGCTTGCAACCCAATAAAGTTATTAAAGCCTTTTGGGCTTACATGACATATATGTTACCTTGAAAGTTCGTAAACATCCACATCATAATCTCTTTCAGCATGTTTTAGCCAGATGCGGAACTCGTTGACCCAGTTGAGTACTGTTGATAGTGGACACACAACCAGCACGCGTCTCACGCCTGTTAAATCGCCGTGGGTAAGCAGAGTGTGTGTTAGGGACACCACCTAAACACAAAGGAACAACAATAATACATATGGTGGCATCAGGGAAATAAATTGCCTCAAGGTTTGTAATTCATTAAGTCAATAACTTGAAAAGTCTATTCAAGTACATTATGATTTCCATTATATTATTCTGGTCTTCCCTAGTGTTGCCCTAAATGGTATTAAAATGATAAGACTTTTTCCTTTTGCATAAAAAAGATAACAGCAGTGTTGAATGTAAATTGAACTGATGTGAAATGGAGCATTAAGAAATAGTTTGTTTTCTCTACCTACTAATATTTATTTTCCCGCCTAAAAATATAGCAAATAGTAAAAACACTACCTGCAGTGTCTTGCCGAGACCCATGCAATGAGCTAAAATGCATCCAGAGCCCTTGTCCTTTTTCATCCGTTTCACACTCTCAAAGCAAGCGTCCCACATGAATTTTATACCATTTGCCTGGAAAGTACATTACATATTAAATACATTTTCTTTATACACTTAACTTTAGCGCATTTTTCGGACAAGTGTAGGGTGCCCTCCCTCAGACGGTCTGATAACATTATAAGGTAGGATGGATAAGCTATTGTAGAAAGCTTATTTGCAGTAGTGGATAGACAAAGGCTGATGTTGCTGATGATGAAATAAGACATGGTATAGCGGCAAATAACTCTAGCGCTAACCGTTAATGCGCTGGCGTCAGAAAAAAAATATCAAGACAGTGAAGGGGCGCGGGCGACTTATTGGCTCTCCTTTCGTAATCTGTCCCGCGCACCGATACCACACCCCGCTCGCTCCCGTTTTTTGACTTTTGTTTTCTGTTCATTTTGCGTTTTTTTTATTTACTGTTACAATGTGTTTTTATTTTATTGTGTTGTATTAATTTATTTGTGATTTTAAATAGCGATTATGCCAATATAAAAAGTAAATTTCGTAATTTGTAGAAATTAATAATCGGGTGCGCGACTGTACACATACGGAGCTATCCCTTCCACGTTTTACTCAGCGGTAGAGTTATTGGCCGCCAACTCTACCAATTCCGTTACACCCAGTAGTTCTCTAATTTTCCTTACATAAGTGTTAAAAACATTCAGAGTTACTCTTTTACCTGATGTGGTTTCAACTTCTTAACCAGTCCTCTATCCACTTCAATCAAAGGTTCCTTTGTTTCCGGGTCGAAGTCAAGGACCACCTTTTCCAGTATTACTTCATCGGGTTTTCCTGACTCGTCAAATTCCAGGTTATTATACTGGAATAACGAACCATTAGATTGATTTAATTAACATCATTTTGTCAACAGCAGGATAGGGAACAAACAATTATTATCATTATTTTAGGTTTTTAACATGATATTTATCTATAATCGATATATAGATATAATGACGTAATTAGTTATTTTTTTTAGCGATCGTTTTGAAGAAATTAAAAATAATTCTACTCACCAACTTCTGACGTTCAGCAATTCGAGCAATCCTTTCTTTCTCCTCACGTGCTGCTTTCTTTGTGGCTTCTTCTAGTTGGTTTTTACCCATCACCTATGACAACAATAAATTAAATTTTAAAATTCTTCTTCTTCATGTGCCTCTCCATCACTGAAGGTCGGCAGTAAGTCTTCTAAACTTCTCCTTAGCCATGGCTAAGCGGAATAGCGCTTCAACTGTTTTTATTTCAGTCCATTCCCTGATGTTCCTTAGACATAACTTTTCCTTCTTCCCACCCCTCTTTTTCCTGATATTTTTCCCATTACAATCATTAAAAATTAGAAATGGAAATTAAAAGCAATTTGAAACACTACACAATTAGGTCGGTCTTCTATTAAGGCTCACTGCCACTTCTATTTTTTTTAGGAATAAGTGATTTTATTTATATAGATGGAGTATAAACAAGCGCTTTACCACAATCCCACCTGATGTTAAATGGTGATATTGTCAAAAGATGGGACATGTTGGTATGTGTAGCCCTTACCTTCCGAATGTTCTTCCTGCCATGCTTGTTGCGCCCCTCGTTTTCCGTATCTGAGTCGGAGTCACTGTCGTCTACGTTCTTGATGCGGCGTCGCTTTTTTTTCCTGAACAAAAGGGTTATTATGTTATATGAATACTACGAAATTATTATCAAATATATAATAATTTTTTTTTATTATCTCTATGTTAGCAGAATATACAAATAATTCGAGATAGAGTAATCGTAAACCACCGCATGCCCTTTTTAAGCCATTTTAAGTTATATTTTTCCCTATGAGTCGGTGTAATGAGTGCTTTTATTTATTTTTAAATATTTCTCTGTCATTGTATTATATTCGTTCATAATTTGTGTCTATCACGTAATTGTTTAGTAAATGCTTATTCACTCTTCTCTTACAAACACACACATTGGAAATGTAGGGAAAGACTGAAGCAAGCAATCTAATTAAAAACTGTGCTTTATGAACAATGAAAGACGAAAAATAAATAAAATCAAATGGCTAGTTTCTACTACTACCCTTTCAGAATTGACTCCTATTGGATTCAACATAGTGAATTTTCAATCCAAGCTCAAGTTCACCCACCCGCTTTCGACGGAAGAGTTGTCATCGCTGTCCGCGGGCTTCTTCTTGCGCTTCTTATGGCCCAGGCCCGAGCTGCCCTCGTCAGAGTCCTCAAAGTCGCTCGTCTTTCCGCGCATACGTTCACGTGCACGTTCTCGACGACGCGACGACCCGCCTTCGGAATCTGATGATATCGCTGGACCTTTGCGGCGCGTCGACTTTACACTACCGAAAAATATGGCACTTCTAGTTCATGATAGCATAGCATATTTTATATGTATGTATATTTAACTTTCGTCTCTAAGCTTGCACTCGTTACTCGTTCTCTACACAATCTCAAAGTAGAACCGGCAGAGAATTCTCTTTGGCATTAAGTCCGCCTTTTTGTATACTTCTGTGCAAATAAAGATAAAATAAATTATGAAAATTAAGTTTAAGTGGAAGCGTGGATGCATTTAAAAGAAAATAAGTGTAAAAAATAATGACAATAAGAATTCTTAATAATAATAAGAGTAGGTATAAAGAATTCTACAGCCCTGTAGTTCTGGGCTCTCAAGAATATGACTACGGTATCCCCTGCCTGTCGTAGCAGGCGACTAAAAGGGGCCTCGGGTTCACTGGGCGACAAGAAAAGAAGGCGACATCGGCTGGCCCGTGTCGCCTTGCACTGCGAGGGCACAGGGGAGGGAGTAACCTCCCCGGGAAGTGCTCTCCTTGAGCACAGTGCAGTGGGGCTCCGGTGCGTTCCACTGAGGAAGGGCCACCGGGGAGGTTTTAGTGGGTAAAACCCCGCCTTCTCCCAGAAGGCGGGGTATCTTTTGAACATTTTCTCCTCATTAACAAAAAAAGGTATAAAGAATTCTTATTACAGTTATTTATAATTGACTGTTCTTATTACCCTAGTATTTATGTATTTTCCATATCCTGTCCTACGGCGATGCCTGGAACCGGTTATAGCGATAAGGCCACTCTTGTCCACTTTTAGGTTTCGTTTTTACTTTGTTTGTATTTTGAAATAGCGTATATCTATTTAGGAAACATATAAAGCAAAGAGTTCTTTTATATTAAAATTATAAAACACTGACTTCTAGTATTTTAAGGCTTTCGTTGCTGATAAACCAAATAAATTTTCTATTCTTGATTCTTCCTATCAAAAATATAATAAGAATAAATAATAGAATCTACTTACTTATCGTCTTCTTCAGAATCAGATTTCTTGCTGCCCTGTAAACAGAAGATGTTTAATAATAACTAACACATACAAATGAAATTGTAATCTGTGTTATCACGGCTCCTGCAATAAATAAAAAACACAATATCGTCCTCGTTTTTTTAATATTATCAACAAAGAACAAAAATTAAAAAAAGTTAATTGATTTAAATTAAAACATAAGCAACTGGTTAAAGGATTTCGAATATGAAAAGTGTGAAAAAATGATTCTATGACTAGTGGTACACGCACACACACACACACACACGCACGCACACACATACACACACTATTAATAGATTAATTATTATGTGAAATAAATGTATGCCTGCTTTGTGCACAATTGCAACGCATTGGGTCGGTACTGTTTCCTACAATACGGGTTTTCCTAGTTTAGGAGACAGGCAGCCCTGTAGTTCTGGGCTCTCAAGAATAAGACTACGGTATCCCCTGCCTGTCGTATAAGGCGACTAAAAGGGGCCTGCGGTTCACTGGGCGACAAGGGTGGGGCCCTTTGTCGTCCGCTAAGGTGGACCTGGAAGAAGGCGACATCGGCTAGCCCGTGTAGCCTTGCACTATGCACACAAGCACAGGGGAGGGAGAAACCTCCCCGGGACATGCTCTTGAGCACAGTGCAGAGGGGCTCCGGTGCGTTTTACTGAGATCCTGGAGCCCCTCGTCATGCACCGAGGAAAGGGCCACCGGGGAGGTTTTAGTGGGTAAAACCCCACATAACCGCCGCCATCCCCAGAAGGCGGGGTATCTTTTGAAGATTTCCTCCCCGTTAACAAAAAAAAAGGTATAAAGAATTCTTATTACAGTTATTTATAATTGACTGTTCTTATTACCCTAGTATTTATGTATTTTCCATATCCTGTCCTACGGGGATGCCTGGAACCGCTTATAGCGATAAGGCCACTCTTGTCCACTTTTAGGTTTCGTTTTTACTTTGTTTGTATTTTGAAATAGCGTATATCTATTTAGGAAACATATAAAGCAAAGAGTTCTTTTATATTAAAATTATAAAACACTGACTTCTAGTATTTCGTTGCTGATAAACCAAATTAATTTTCTATTCTTGATTCGTCTTATCAAAATATAATAAGAATAAATAATAGAATCTACTTACTTATCGTCTTCTTCAGAATCAGATTTCTTGCTGCCCTGTAAACAGAAGATGTTTAATAATAACTAATTACGCATCAATACATACAAATGGAATTGTAATCTGTGTTATCACGGCTCCTGCAATAAATAAGAAACACAATATCGTCCTTGTTTTTATGACATTATCAACAAAAAACAAAAATTAACAAAAGTAAATTCATTTAAATTAAAACATAAGCAACTGGTTAAAGGATTTCGAAAATGAAGTGTGAAAAACTGATTCTATGACTAGTGGTACACGCACGCACGCACGCACGCACATGCACACACTATTAATATATTAATTATTATATGAAATAAATGTATGCTTGCTTTGTGCACAGTTGCAACGCATTGGGTCGGTACTGTTTCCTACAATAGGGGTTTTCCTAGTTTAGGAAACAGGACGACATTATTTCAGTGAGCATAGCTCAAAAAAAATGCTATCATGAATTCCTACCTCTTGTGAGTTTTCATTGTGCGAGCTGGAGGAGTCGCTGTCTTCCAACAGATCATTCTTGGCGAGGTGGCCTCCGTCTCCGTTGAACGCAGACAACGACACTGTAGGTAGTTCTGAAATTTGAACAAAAATAGTCAATTATAAAAAAAAACATTTTGTTAAAACTAAATTTTACCCATATTTTTAACTGACTTGAAAAAGGATGATCAACAATTATTGTTGAAGGAAAGCAGATAAATGAAATAGTAGTAACTACTATTTCATTTAACTGTTGCATGATACACTTTTGTTGTATAGTTTGTGGGCTCCCCTAGCCCCGACGCAATCGCTAGCAAGTGTCCAAGAAATTATAAAACGCTTATAAAAATCCTTCATTTTCAATATGTCGTTTATGATCCTGTTTTGAAACATATTTTTATTAGACTTAACGGCAGTTTCACAAAACGTTAGAGACGAAACGTAAACGAAACGCCCACACGTGTCAGGTCCAAAGGGAGACCATTGGAAGCTAAAGGAGCTTGTATAGATACAAGTCAAAATGGGATGTTCATGCAAAAAATACATCGATTCGGAAACTGCTCGAGCTAGTAACAAACCTTCAACCTGTTCCTCTCCCTCTTCACTGTCGGCGAGAGAGGCGGCATCGGAGCTGGTCTCCGCCTTCAGAAGGTTCACTACTTTGATGCGTGGCACCTTCGGCATCTCGTCCTGTTTGGGGGGCTTCGGTTCAGCTGTGTTCTCACTGTCCTCGGTAGACGATGCACGACGGCGACGCGATTTGTGCAACGTGTTTAGATTCGTTAGCCTGCAATTAAATATATTGAGATTAAGCACAAACATAAATGATTTCTAATCTAATAGAGGCCCTTAAAAAACGCGAGCTCCAGTACTTTGATCATATAATGTGTAATTTATCGACGGCCGAAAGCGGAATGTCGTATCTCGAAATATGCAATTTCACACCATCACCAAAAAACTAGAAAAAATTCAATGCTCTATCATTATTTTCAGTGGTACGCGTGCGGCTTGGACTCGATTTCGAATAAACAAGGCTTTTCGAATAGGCTGCTTCTTCGGCCAACTCATTGGCGCATTCATTTAAAAACAATTTTATAGCAATAGGTCATTTAGGACAATTTTAGGCAAACGACATTTCCGCTATCTACCGTCGATATATAGTTATATACAATACTTAAATAGCAGAACATTGTCGATTCGAGTCCTTAACCGGAATATGATTAATTTGAGCAACCGCTTAGAAGCCTTAGCTGGTTTCTGGTTCTTCGAAATGTGGGTATACAAAAGAATTTTGCTAATATCGTGAACAGATAGATATATTGCAAAGGGCGAATAAGAAAGTCCTTAATACTTTGGTTATAGAATACTTTGGTCATATAATGTGTAAAAAGAAATAGGATCTACTCCAACTCATCACCCAAGAAAAAATCCAGGGTAAATGACCGTGAAGAAGACGTGTTTTGTGAAGAATCTCCGGCCAAGGTTCAACGTGAGCAAGCCAGAAGGTTATGTTCAAGCGCTGCTTCCAACCAGTCATGATCAACGAAGCCAAAACAAGGACACCAGTGATCCTCGGCGGTATAATTCTCAGCACCACCGCACGCTTCACGAAGCGTCACTTAAAAGTAGTTGGCTATTGAATGCCTTGATACTTTTCCGATAAAAGCTATCGACCGATTTGTGGTTCGGCCTCGGATCGGCATGCCACCATACGAATGATCGCCCAAACCCATCTTGGTCCTTCCAACTTGTGGATCCGTGCGCCCAGTTACCCCCTACAGAGGTTCTTATTTTATTGTTAGATTGCAACCACAGACCTGTGTCCGTGCTCTTTTACAATACATTTAAATTGTTCACTCTGCATTTATTAAAAAAGTGCCACTTCTACAGTTACAACCCCTACAGAGGTTTAGACTAAGCAACCACAACGGTCATCTGGCTGTTCAGTTTAGTTCATTCAGAAAAAAAGAGGCACACATAATTACATTATACAGTTACGCACATATACGGCACTAAACGGCTATGCATGCAGTTTTTCTGAAGGATCTGATCTCAACTGGAGAGAGAACAAAGAGAATCGACAGTGAACGAAACTTAGCGATATAACCCATAGAATTAGATAAAAGTGACTAGATGGAGAATACTAGCCAAGGATCATTGGAATCCTATGAAATTAGAAATCTCATGACTCCAACTCTTATTAAAGAGTATTTATATTTTATTGTAGAGTATTATAAAGTAAATAAAAAGTTCATTTAACATAAGCTTTAGTGTCTCACCGACCTAGTCAGAGATCACAGACTTTTCAACACAACTTTTGCGGGGCCTAAAATTGTATTATAAAAAACCCAAACAATGCAAGCAAAAGAATACAAAGCCATACAAACACACAAGAACATAACAGTATTAGTGAACTACTAATAAACCCTTAACTGCCCAATCACATATTTGAAACATTGCATAAATATTGTCCATAACAAAAGAAATTATATTTAAAAAATGTACAAATGGAAAGTAAAAAAAACACAGTACTGAATTAAGTTTTATTCGAATAATCACAATGTTTTTTACTGACAGTTACTCATATCATAATTAGATCTTATTGTCTAAGCAACAATAGATATACATACGTGAAAGTTTAGCGACTTGTTGTCGTTAAACTTTCATGTATTTCTTGTCTTGTGTAATTTTTCTTAAAACACTGTTACATAAACGTCTTGTTTATGTAACGTTTTAAGGAAAAAAATTTAATAGTTTTAAATTAGAATAAGATATACATGCTCTTATAATAGCATATTATTGTATAAGACATTTTCTAAGACAACATTGAAAGCAGATTCTAAATATATTCTAGGCCTACGTTTAAACTTACATTACATAGTTGTGATATAGAATTTCCTTTAAGCCAAACGTAGATTGCGCATGTCGCATCTTATAATTTTACAATCAATTTAACAATGACTAGCATCATATTGCATAAAACATCTTTATTAATTTAATAGAAAAGACGTCTTAATTTTTTACGAAACATATTCAGGTATTTGTTAATGATGTAATATATTTTTAATAAGTATTATTAACTGGCTTCAAAAAAAAGAGGTTCTCAATTCGACATTATTTCTTATGAACCGATTTTGGCTCCTGACCTCCTACAACTACACTAACACTGTTATATATTTATGCTTATAAGTACGCTTAAAAACCAAAGCTGACTTCAAAGACAGATAAAATATTCAATGCTTTACCTGTCTCTGTTTTGATTATTAAAAAACATACTTGGATTTGATATAATACTTAGATGCTTCTAGATTAATAGAAATTGAAACATTTTGTGCTATTATTCATCTTGGCAAGAAAAGGAATGCTCTAAGTATTAATATATATAATAGTTACGAACACAACGGACCCCAAAAATATGATGTACATTTGGTATTAATAAGATTTAATTGAATTAAATCATCAACATGGTCTTTATTAATATGTTAATTTACTTGACCATATAAAGATGGATGCATAATGAAACAATGTTTAACGGTTTAATGTGAGCGGGCAGTTATTAGGGCTTCCTATTAATGAAATGACAATTTTTTTGTTTCATTCCATGTGTTATTTCAAACTTCATTAATCCCATCTCCCTTATTTAAATGAAATATTTACCCGACAATGTCTTTGTCATTTGCATCCTGGGTATCTGAACTTTGACTGCTGGCACTGCCCACTTTAGCTCTAGAGCGGCCCATCTGCAATTAGTCATATTTTAATTTAATCCCATGCTATTTTGATTGTTAAACAGAACATAAGGAGATTTTTACAACATAAACCATTTAAGGTAAAGTTTCATAGAAAAACTTCGAAAAACCAATATGTTTATCCATCTTCCGATTCAAATTTTAAAAAGAAGGAAGCTTAACAATGGTTTGTGTTAACATTTCTTTTACACCATTGTTTTCTTGAAGATTAAAAACTGAGGAATTTATTACATACATTGACTGGTTGATAATCACAGTAACCTAACCTTGGTAAAACTAGAAGTAGAACTTTCTTTCTTCTTACCCGCATCAATACAACTTTTATTAATTTCTTCATCCTCTGAAGTTGAAGAAATACTCTTCTTAGATTTTCTAAACATTTTCTTTACAGTTAGTTTAATATCTTTATCAGAATTGGACTCTGAATCAGCACTTTGGCTTGTTTTTTTATTTCTATTATCTTCATCAGAAGTAGTTCCTTTTAGTAATGCCTCCTTAATTTCTTTTAAAGCATTTCTTAACTGTTCATCATCAGTGTCTGAACTAGACGAGTATGTTAACAGCATTTTTTTTGCATGCATACTTTCCATGATTTGGAGCCGTTTCCTTTTTGACTTTGGTGGTGAATCTGTTTCACAGTCACTCTTTCTTTTCTGGGATTTAAGTGGAGAGGAATCCGAATAATCATTGAGTAATGACTGTTTTATTTTTTCGTGATCTACATCAATTAGAGCTTTGTCTCTTTCTTTTTCTGGGTTTATTTCGTGTGAAGTGGACGAAGTGTCGGAAGAGCAATGTAACAATGACGATTTTATACTTTCTGGATCAACATCAGCATGTGCGCCATCATCAATACTGATCCTTTTTTGAAAAGTTGAGGAATTATTTGAATTATTCACTAATGAAGATTTTATTTTTTCTACATTGTCAAAAAGCAAGTCTGTTTCCTTATTTTTACCGCTTTCTTGGGGAGTTAATAGAACCTTATCTAAGGAATTATCAAGCAATGTATATTTAATTTTTTCTACCTCATCTTCAGAGCGTGATGATTGATCTTTATTATCATCCCTTAGTTTCTGGAGTGTTAAACCACTACCTGAGGTAATCTCTAATAAAGATGATTTTATTCCATCAGGATCTTCAGAAGAGTGTATTGATACATCCTCTTCTTTACTGTTCTTACTTTTTTGGGATGTTTTCTCTAATAATGGTGATTTTGTTTCCTCAACATCTTCAGTAGTGTGTATTGATGCATCTTCTTCATTACTGTTCATTCTTTTTTGGGAAGTTTTCTCTAATAATGGTGTTTTTGTTTCTTCAACATCTTCAGTAGTGTGTATTAATGCATCTTCTTCATTACTGCTCTTTCTTTTTTGGAGAGTTTTCTCTAATAATGGTGATTTTGTTTCCTCAACATCTTCAGTAATGCATAGTGTATCTTCTTCATTACTGTCTTTTCTTTTTTCGGAAATTGATGAAGCACTATCTGAAGAATACTCCAATAATGAGCATCTTATTCTCTTCAGATCTTTCTTTTTGTCTGATGCATCTTTTTGCCTACGTTTTTGTCTTTTTTGAGAAGTAAAAACACTATCTGAGCAGTCTGCTAATGATGATTTTATTCTCTCGGGTTCTTCAGTACAGTATAGTGAATCATTATTTTCCTTATCATTGTCAGTTTGTTGGGTAGCTGATGGACCACTATCTAAGGAATCTTCAAGTAATGCATGTTTTATTTTTTCTAGCTCATCTTCAGATTGTGATGATTGATTGTTATGTTCATTGTCTTTCAGTTCCTGGCGAGTTAGTAAACCACTAACTGAGGAATCCTCCAATAAAGGTGACTTTGTTCCCTCAACATCTTCAGTAATGCATAGTGTATCTTCTTCATCGTCTTTTCTTTTTTCGGAAATTGATGGAGCACTATCTGAAGAGTCCTCCAATAATGAGTGTCTTATTCTCTCCAGGTCTTCAGTAGGGTGTTCTGATGCATCTTTTTGACTATGGTTCTTTCTTTTTTGAGAAGTAAAAACATTATCTGAGCAATCCGCTAATGATGATTTTATTCTCTCAGGTTCTTCAGTACAGTATAGTGATTCATCATTTTCCTTATCATTGTCAATTTTTTGGGTAATTGATGGGCCATTATCTAAGGAATCTTTAAGTAATGCAAATTTTATTTTTTCTAGCTCATCTTCAGATTGTGATGATTGATTGTTATCTTCATTGTCTTTCTGTTCCTGGCGAGTTAGTAAACCACTACCTGAGGAATCCTCTAATAATGGTGATCTTGTTCCCTCGGTATCTTCAGCAATGGGTACATTTTCTTCATTGTCTTTTCTTTTTTCAGTAATCGATGAAGCACTATCTGAAGAGTCCTCCAATAATGAGCATTTTATTCTCTCCAGGTCTTCCATAGGGTGTTCTAGTGTATCTTTTTTACTACTCTTATTTCTTTTTTTAGGAATTAATAATTCACTATCCGAGCAATCATCTAATGGAGATTTTATTCTCTCAGGGTCTTCAGTAGATTGTAGTGATTCATCTTTTCTCTTATCATCACTTTTTTGGGAACATGATAAAGCACTATTTGAATAATCCACCAATACTGATAATTTTTTTCTCTCAGGTTTTTTAGATGAGTGTAGTGATGAAACATGTTCATTACTGTTTCTTCTTTTTTGTGGAGTTTGCGATGAAGCACTGTCTTTCTCGAATAATGGTGATTCTATTCTATCATGGTTTTTAGTATCAGTGTGAAATAATTTCTCCTTTTCTCTATTTTGGGGAGTTGATGAAACATTATATATGGAATCATCTTGTAATGTAGTTGGTATACTTAATGGCTCTTCGTCAGACTGTGAGGTCATATCTCTTACTTTATTGTTGTTAATTTTTTGGGATAATAGTACACTATCTGAGAGATTATTTTGTTTTGTGTTTATCTCTGCATTTTCAATATTGTGAGATAATGAATTTTGGTCTTTGTTTGTTGAAATGTCTGAATCACAATTAATTGATGATAATATACAATTTTCATCATTTTGGGTTAAAGGACTTTCATTATTAGACCATTCATCTTGTTCAGTTATTCTTCGGAATAACTTTGTGCTACATTACGACTGTCATTATCTTTCTTTAAGGTTTGAGCTGAATTTTCATTCTCATTTGTATTAGGATCACTAAATGATCCTATATTAATCTCTGAGTCACTATTTCTATCTGAATCAATGTCATTGAGCAAAGCTTTTTTTACATTTTCAGCAATTTCTAACAAATCCTTGTCTTCATTTACAATTAAAGTTGTAGTAGAATTGGACTCATCTACTAATCTCTTGGCAGATCCTGAATGTAAAACCTGGCTGTTGGGTATTTCTTGTTCTTTCTTACCATCAATGCTTTCTTTGGAACTTTGTTCAGAATAAATCATTTTCCCATTACTTTCATCCTTTTGGATATTTGGGTTGTTTTCTAAAGAGAAAATAGTTGCAGGCCCTTGTGTTATTTTGTTTAAACCATGATTTTTTAAAAAATTGTCTGTGAAATTTGGTAGTCTATTTATATTAATAACAAATTCCTGAGGTTTAAATGATTGTACTTCCTTTCTTTTTTGTTTCCAGAAATTATCATCAACTGAATCATCACTTACAATTTTGTCTTTAAGCATACCTTTAGGTTTAATTATGATATTACATCTTTTTTTTCTTTTATCATCATGTTGCTTAGACTTCATTTTTAAAACAACTTTTTCATTATTTCCCTTCTCTGGGACTTGTAGCAACTTGTTTATATTTATACATTTCAGAAAAGTTTTTCTTGTATTATCAGATTCTAATGAATCTTTAGTCTTTCCCCCATCAGACAAATTACCGTGGTTACTTTGAGATAATTCATTATCAGTAATTAAATCTTTAGATGATGTATCCACACATATATTTGAGCTACAACCATCCATATTTTCTGTTTTATTATCCTTTTCTTTATCACTGTCTGAACTACTATCAAAAATTTGAATATGTTTATATATTTTTTTCTTAGGAATATTTTTTTCAGCAGGCTTCAAGGCAGATTCTTCACACATCACACACTCTTCATCTATTAAATTTATATTTGTTTTCAATGGAACCTCAACTGGATCTTTGTTTATTTTAACAGCTTTGTTTTTGTTTATTTCACTTGTGCTAACATCCATTGCAAGGCTATTATTCAATTCTTTTAATGTGTCTGAAGTACGCTGAGCATCTAAAATTTCATCCCTATCATCATCAATTCCATTTCCTCCATAAGAAATATTCACATTATCTTTTAACAATTTTGTTGGTGTCGCCGTTTTCTTTTTCAATCTGTATAATTTACAATCATAATGAACGGGGTAATCTTTTAACATAGAAAGAGGCATAGCTTTCGCAACAACTTTAACAGAAGTATAATGTGGTAGTGAAATTTTTTTTCGAATTTTCAGTTGTTTTGATGAATATTCAAAATATTCATATGGAATATTGGAATCGGTAGAATGTTGTGAAATTCTTCGATTAGATTTTTTAGAACTTTGAGAGTCTACAATTTGTGATAAAAGATTTTTTACACCAGTTTCCACATTTTCCAGAGACTGTTTTGATAATTCACAGATCAACAACACTTTATTAGCGGCTTTCTGAACAGCATGTGTATTCCTTAATAGATCTTTTCTTATTTTCTTCTTTTTCAAATTATCAGTCCGAACCTTTAAATTCGATCCTAGCTTTGACAAATACTCCATCGCTGCGCAGAGAACATCGCTAACAGGAACTTCGTCCGCCATTTCGACGTTAAGCCGTATTTATGGATATGTATTGCATGTATTAATCACGAAAACATATGAGCAGACATAATACAAACAACATTTTAACTCAAACGAGACATAAATATCTAACGCCGCCATTACAATTCTCAACTCATAAAAGTAAACCATAGATTACAAAAAGTTTATTTTATATTTCCAATATACACATGGTTTTTAAGCTTCCATTAAAAAAGAATAACATCAAGATTTAGCTTCTTTACCAAATTTAAAGGTAAATCTTTGAAAATATGCATATTTATAAGTGTTTTGTTTTTATGTTACAAATATTTTCAGCTTAAACCAAGACGTTACAAGTTGGGTTGTTGAACACGAAATATCATATGCGTGAAAAGGAACGTCTAATTCGCAAGTCCTATTGCATTTGGTCGTGTTATACCAAACCACTACATACAATATAACAAAATAGCGGCAATAGCACGTATATACACACATTTCATAATATATGCGATGATACATGCATAATTTCGTTTAATCTAAGTAATATAAGTTGATTAATAATGGAAAGCTGTTAGCACAAATGTTAGTACATCTTGTTACCGACACAACGTTACAAGAGTCTAAGAAAACAAAAAATATCAAAGTATCAATTTTTTGTACTTACCTTTCATGTAAATGGCTGATGTGTTGTTTTAGAGGGTTTTGCCTTTAAAATTGATCGTAACTGTTATTGCTACACATAATCGTAATCTATCATTAAACTTTAACACTAAATTATAGTCATATTTTACTGTTAGACCGAAAAATCGGCGAATTAAGCAAGGTAGGTAAACTATCCAAAACAGTCGTGAAAAAGAACCATAGATTGTAGAGAGAAGCACAGTTCATACAGTATGTATACAGAAGCATCAAGCAAATTAAACAATACTCTTGTGATTAAAAGAATGAATTAAATTTTTCCTTTAAGATGATAATAATTATTATTAATATATTATGTGATTGTATTACTTGTTACAATAAAAGAGCAGCTTACAAGACATTTCAAAAAGATAAACTGACATAGCTATTTTAAATTGTTAATAATTAGCAACCAGAATTTATCAGAACATCTTCAAAAAGCAAAGTGCATTTTTTATCGCAGGGACCATCATTTTAAATTTACTGTACTGATTTTGAAATAAAATACATAGAAAAGCTCGCAAATCACTGACACTGACAGCGTCAACTTAAATATTTTCTTCTTGATTCGGTTGTGTAACACTATCTAAACCGTAAATAATCGTACAATAATCATGTTAATCCGTTTAGTATTGAGAAATAATTTCCGTGGAGTGCTTTGCAGAAATTACAACGAAGGACCGAGCACTACTCTTGGATCAAACGCAACTTCTGCTGCTACTTCAGCAGAAATTAAATCAGATGTACCGGGACTTAGTTCTGCTGTAATTCATCCAGCAGCGCAACCAGTTGGACCAGGTGTTGAACCTAACAAAACTGGGCCTTATAAGGTTCCCGAATACTTTTGCTATGACAGTACTAGTTTCTTTGAAGCTGAAATTGAAATGGCACAATTCAGACTACCACAACCTTCTGCCTTGAAGAAATAAGCTTGAATGTGATTATGTTTAACTATGTAGAAATATATTAAATTGTTTTTGTTAACTATAAGTGTTCTCCTTTTATATCACTATTAAGGCATCTTTTGAGAAGCAATTTCATTATTATCTCAAGAAGAGCCAAAGCTATTCACTAGATGATGTTCAGAATAACAGTTGATCCTCTGGCGCCATACTCACCTAATGACCTAAATTATAATTTTTTATTTTTATCTGACTGCAAAAATCTGGTGGTTATCAATTCATCTGTTTTTTTTAAGATATTTTGTTTTATGGTATTAATCCTGTCTCCCACCCATCACTTTAGTATGTTTTACATACTAAACAGAAGAGCCTGAAGTATGTTGCTCACATATTGTCAACATTTGAGTCAAGCACCTTGCTCACCAAGTGAAACACAAAGGTACAATATAACTCCACTACATGTTGGTATTCTGCCAGGTACTGGTGCGTTCCACTGGAGGTCCTGGAGCCTCTTACCATGCACCAAGGAAGACCCACCAGGGAGTTTTAGTGGGGAAGAACCCCACATAACCCCATCTTCCCCCAGAAGACAGGGATCTTGTTGAAGATTTCCTCCCCATTACCAAAAAAAAAGTTCTGCTAAAACAATAATTTTTTTACTGTACTTATTGGGTACCTTGGGTATTGTATGACTATCTCCAAATTTTCAGAATGATTTTTCTTCATGATACTCTGAAAAAGAAAAACTCATTGTTGTACACCAACTGAGACTTGGACTTTTACATTTTTATAAGTTATGTTATGTTACATCTGTACCTATTGCAGATAAGTGGCAGAGATCACTTAACATTAGCTAACTTTACTGTGACTACACAAGTGCTCTTAGTTCAACAAAATATAGATATGCATATTAAAACTGTGCAGAAAACTTATCAGAGAGGGTATGTAGGGTTAATTCCCTGGAAGTGAATGGTTAGTGGGGCAACAATGGAAGAACATATGTATCTTTGAATCTTAAGAGTTTTAGTCTAGCTCTCAGAAGGTGTACACATATTTTGTAAAAAAAAGAATTCTCTATGCAAGTCTGTCATCAGGTTGTCTTGCATTAGGGATAGTGACAATGTAAACCCCATAATCCTTTCCATAAAGTATTATTTTTATAAATTAAGTGTATTCAATACATAAGAGAATGTATTGATAAAGGTATTTAAGATTTGTGGCACTCAAAACTGTATGACAGAAAGAACATGCCGCAGAAATCCAATCTCAAAAGATATTGCTAAGTATGATTCCAAATAAAATATGGTTTACGAGAGCTGTGGCTAGAGGTAAGCAAATTATGTTACCATTTTTTAGACATAGATATTTAGAGTGTTCACTAAGATTATTGAGCAGAAATAATTGTATACAACATAAAAAATGTATTATAACCCATTTATGAATGTAAATGAAGCAGTGTGCTCAAGAACTACATGATCTAATTCCCCCATCGGACTTCTAGACGCACTGTGGGATTTCATCCTTTTGTTGTGAACATCACTTAAACCAGAACGAAGCGATTTGCTTCATCTTTCATTCTTCGTACAGCAAAGGACTGGAGTAGTTTGCCCTCGTCTGTCTTTCCTTCTGATTACATTGTGGGTATTTTCAAGAGTAGAGTGAATAAGCATTTACTGAGCTAGTGCACCCTACCATCCAGGACTGCATTTCCACTTAACATCAGGTGGGATCGTAGTCAAGCACTTGCTTAGAAATAATAAAAAAGTAAAAGTTTCAAGCCAAGAAAATTAAACAAACATGATGTGCAATAACATCCAGTCATTGGTATGTAATGCAATGTACAAGATTCTATCTGGTATTACCAGTTTTAGAGTTCTGCTATCATACTGTATAATAATATTGGTACTTATATTACTAGTTTAAAAACAAACAAAACAGTTGTTTTCATTTAATTGTAATCATTTGATACACACCTACAACTAAATAACACAAAATGCAATATTGACCATCTAAATAGATTACAATTTAAAAATATTCAAATGCAAATGTCCCATTTCAAATTGCCACTAAAGCCACACCACTTATTATAACTGCAGTATCATCATCGGAAAGGGTAGTCACTGGCTTAACTAGTCCCTCTTCCTCAACCTCATGTTACTTCTTTTTTGTCAACTTTTCTGACAAATCATCAAAGGTAGGATCTTGTAAGTTTATCATAAGGCTGTTGCCAGGAAGGAACACTCGGTTTTGTGATTGCGCTATCATTCTAGAAATACTTTGGGCTGCTCGGATTTTGCGCAGCTTAAGGTAGCCAGGATTCATACCCATTGCTTTTCCCAACATTTCTGCAGCCTCGGCTTCACCTTCGGCCTGCACAATCTTCTGTTGGCGCTCCTGCTTGGCTCTTTCTACCACGAAAGCAGCACGCTGAGCTTCCTGTTGAGCAACCTGTTTAGCTTCAACGGCAGCAGTATATTCTTTTCCAAAACTCAATTCAGTTAGTGAGACATCATCTAGAATTATATTGAAATCAGCAGCACGCTCCACCAGTTCCCGTCTAATCAGCAAAGAAACTTGTTGACGCTGAGTGATAAGCTGAGAGGCATTAAATTTAGCAACAACCGATTTTAAAACTTCGTTACAAATTGAAGGCAGCACTTTTTCGTCGTAGTCGGTTCCTAACTGTCGGTACATAATGGCCAAGTGCTGAGCATCGGGCCGGGATAAAACTCGTAGAGAAATGTTGACCATTTGCAAATCCTTGGAACCAGTAGGAGAAGATATTTTCCGAGGACGGGACCTAATATCGTAGATAATTGGATATTGGAACCATGGCACACGAAAATGCAAACCTTCGGTCATAACGTGTTGTTGCACACCTCCGATTCTGTTAAACATAATGGCTCGATGCCCACCCTCGACAGTAAACACGGATTGAGAAATACCGTAAGCCGCTGCGCCCACTACAGCCATTACTTTTAGGCCTATGCTAAGTCCAGGCGGTCCACCTTTCACGAATTTGCCTGCCATGTCGTTAAGTTTACTTTGAGCCATTTTAATAAGTCGTAATTAAACGATTATATTTTATTTAACAAATCTAAGTGATATAACCTAACACTTTAAATGAATTGTGCAACAAGACCGAAAAACTACCCAAAAATGAATGACTGACCGCTACAGACTAAAAATTCTAAAAATAAAGCTTGGCACAGAGTGCGCGGCATATAATTTCTTGTATATCGTGATACGATAGATAAGGCTCATTTTTATTTTCGACTAACTTCAAAAAAAGACGAACACTCTTAACGCTGTCGTTTATACAGCGATTACGAATTTTATTTTGTTTGAAAGGATTTGGTTTGAATTAGATTCCATATGGATTTTGTTGAGAGAACCAGAACTTTGGGTTCCAAAGTTATGTCAGGAAACTTTTAAAAATCATACCGAAGTATAGTTGTTGAAGAGTTGAGAGATTAGGTAAGTATTTCATACCAACAACGAGCTCGAACGTGAAAGAAGTGAGGGAACATAGGTGCCGGAGCTTAGTAATTTAGTCATGATATTTGGATATAAAAGATTTTAATTAAAAAACTAATTAATTAACTAGAAGTTGATTTTTGGTTTTAATTATATGTGTTAATTTTGCACTAGTATCCGCTGCCAGCACCTGCGAGTGCGCAAGCTCAATCTGTGAGAAGCCTAACTACTACGTAATTAGTAGCTTGTTGATTGACCAAGTCATGGTCATGTCATGATATACTCTGTTTTTTTTTGACAATTTGAATTTGACATCATTTGACACTACTATTCGGAGAATGAAATGTCTGTTTTCATTAAATAAAAACATTTAAATAATTTTAAAAAGAGCCGTATCTTGACCATTTGAATAATTCTCAGGAGGCTTTGCCCGTTGACTCTGTCAGTTATATAGTTTAGACTAAATATAAAATAATGGATTCGTGTATGGGAGTAGAGCAGGACTTGGACAAAGCTACTTCAAAATTCAATGCTTTAAATGAGCATACGAATAAAGTGTTAGAAGACATCATCACTCAAGTTAATGATTTTAAAAAGGAAATCTCTAAACGTATGTATTTTGTAGTTTTCATTGTACTCGCATGACCATTTGTTTACATTTTTACTTTTATATCTTACAGTCAGTTGAGTAACTCTTTTTTCTCGTCTTTGCTTATATGTTTTATCATATTTTTGGGGTTCAACTTTCGTCTGGTTGAGTTTTTGTTTGTTATTAACATATAGCAGTAGTCTACCACAGAGTAATGTGCAACATGGATATGGTATTGACTTATGACATACACAGATTATGGCTTCAAATTCCAGTTGGCATGCACTAGTTTCCATATTGCTATAATTGCCGATTTCTAAAAACATTATTTCATAAGTTCATTCATAATTTAATTTAGATTAGTGGTTGTTTATTTTATATCATATTGATAAGAGTTGATGTTACGTAGAAAACATTGACATAAAAAACAATGACAAAGAACCAATATTAAAAACATTATTAAATTTTAAATTTAATATATGATTTGAATTTTTAATGACTTTTATGGATATATTTATGAATTAACTTTTTGCTTACTCTTAAATAATGTAGAACTTCACCACCTCATTAAAGTTGAAATTATGTTTATATTTTATTACAAATACTTAAAAATAATACTTTATTAAACAGCTGTCATATATTTTATTTTTTTGCACATGTAACACAAATATAAACACAGTATGTAAAATAGAACACAATTTTTTTTAGAAAGATTGTCTCAATATATAATTTTTGCACAAATATAACTAACATTATTGTTTACCATTAACTAACTTTAAGCTTGTGCTAGGAGATGGTTCAAGTCGATATTCAATGTTGGAATTAAATCTATGATCTTAAAGTTTGCAGGTATTCCCTAAACTAGGGGTCGGCATCCAATGACTCGCGATCTATATGCAGCTCTTTGAATGTAAAGCTATGGCTCTTTAGTACTTTAACTGTGTAACTTTATTTGTGCATGAACTTTTTATTGTTGGCGAGACAACTCAACTCAAACTTTCAACTCAAAAGGTTGTTGACCGCTGCCCTAAACCATTAGGCTATTGACACTTCAAATGACATTATTATATTTATTTATTTTATATTAAGTGCATTCATAAAGCTAATGCTTTTTACTGTATATAATCACTTGCAACAGCTAACTACTGGTAATGGCAACGCCATCATAAATTGGTCCTCCCATAATTTGGCATGGTGTCATTTATGTTATATTACTCTGTGATCCCAGTTACTTGTACTCTTAACTATCATATATGCATTTTATTATTTCTTCTAATCTAATGTAAATCCTTCTAATCTAAATAAATAAATAATTTAATAATAATATCATACTGTTGGACCTTCCAAGCATGTGCCTAAGCACATTGGTTATTATTTCTTCTTTGTAGAACCACCTGACAGTCCTCTGACAGAAACACAAGCTATGATCCTGAGTGACCTGGCATCTAATGTGAAACAGACAGTCTTTCAAATGTCAACAGGTAACCTTTTTTTAGGTGTTAGAAAGATCAAGTTAAAAGTACTTAGTACAAGTTTTGTCTTTCGTTTTGAAAATATTTTTTTTTTTAAAAATTTACTAAAGCCATGTGAAGTCTGTCAATTTGCACTAGGACTGCGTTGCGGACTTATGCCTTTCTATTCTTTTTACAGAGAAGGCCTGTGTCCAAGAGTAGGACATATAAAGTCTGTTGCATTACTTTTAAATTTAAAATAATATTTATTTTTCACAGCGTGATTTGACCGATACTCAAACGTTGGGTCAGAAATCGGACTTACTTTAATATCCACAAAACAACTTTGCGGAGATTCAATAAGATTTTAAAGTTTGTTATAAACTAGTAACCAACTAATTATTTATTTTGGATCTTGTAAATTGATTTATTTTGGATAAGGGCAATAAGTTCAATAATAATGTATATTAATAAATATCTATATGGACTGCAATGTTAAGTGATCTTGAATAAGTATGGATTCAAGTTAACCTGTGAATGTGTGAGTGTAACCTGTATTTAAAAAAGGTTTGTATTATACTTTAAAAATTACAATTGGAGGCAGTTTTGTATCTTCAATTGTTTTTGTTGATGGCGTTTCCATGTAGATTTCGCCAATGTCGAAGTGTGTATGTTAAACTGCTAACTAACACAAAAGTACGGTGGTTACTGCTGAGACAATTCCACGCGAGGCTGTTGATATATCTAAAACAATACACTATTTGTACATAAGGTTAATTAGTTAAAAGATAGACAAACTACAGTCTAATGTTGTTTCCGTTAATGAACGAACATAAAATGTTAACAAGGGAGAGTAGGGATTTGAAGTCTATCATTAGTCTTATCATTGTTAAATTGTTATTAGCTTTAGCTGTTTTAGCCTAAAGGCTATGACTATTTCACTTGTTTTAGTTATTTAGGTGTTTGTAGATTGGTTTTTGTGCATGTATTTCTTTACAGAACATCGTGAACTGCATGCCACAGTTTCTCGAGTGGGCAAGTCTATTGACCGCCACTTTATTGCTGATTATGTCTCCGTCGCACCAAAGGCGGAGTCCTTTTGCTCGGATACGAACAGACCCTTTATGGAGCAGGCCATTGCGCAGCATTTGTATAGACAGGTATAATTATTGTATTACAATAGTTGTCAGTTGATTGAGTATTGCCTTCATATTTAGTGGCACTCGTCAAGACAATGCGACGTCGGTGATCGTCATAAAGTAGGCATACGTAATTGAATGCGACGTCGGCGATCGTCATGCAGTAAGCATATGTTATTCAAAAAATAAATAATGTCATGGGACACCAGGTAGGCTCCGTTCCTTCGGATAATATAGAGGCAGCACAATTTTCAAAAAAAGTATTGCTTAATTTTATATGTATTTTCTTGATTTTATTTCAAGTTTTGGTGAAATTAATACTTATCAATATTTCGTTAAAGCTCCACCTATGATGAAAGGGTTGAACTACATGCTTGATAGTCACGCTATCGTTACTTCCGTTATATATTTTTCTTACGGTTTTAATGTCATATTTATTTCTGTTCGGTCGCGCTGCAAAACCCTTATCTCCTCCAAGCCTGCTATAAGGATTTTCGTTCCAATAAATAAATGTTTGTAGGGCCTAGAGGAGGTGGGTGACGTGTTCGTGGAGGAAGCTAATGTGGCGTCGGTGGAGCGCACGTGCGCGTTCGCGTTGTTGCAACGATGCGCGGTTGCGCTCGCTGAGGGGGACCCCGCGCCTGCATTACAGTGGGTTCAGCGCCGCGCGCATCAGCTGCAGCACTCGCCGCTGCCGTTCATGCTGCACACTGTATACACGCTCAAGGTAAACTATATAAAACGAACTGCGGACTATCACTTGGATATGATTGAAGTCTTTGACTTATAGTCCTAATTCCCTGTTGTAGGGCAGTGTAGCCCACAGTGCGCCGTCACACGCATAAAAACTATCATTAGTTGTAATGTTAGTCTCCCATATTTGTTGTGATATCAAGACAAAATATCTCTAAATATTTTAGAAATAATTATGAAACCTTCTATGTTGTATTAATTGTTTATTACAGCTCGCGCGCGAGGAAGGGGTGGGCGCGGCCATAGAGTACGCGCGGGAACAGTTCCCGGCGCACGCGGCGCGTCACGAGCGCCAGCTGGCGGCGGCCGTTTGCGCCCTGGCCTGGCTGACACCCGGGGCGGACGCTCCACCACCCCCGCAGTACCACCGCCTGCTGGACCCGCGCGCGCTAGGTACGCAACACTCAGACCACGAATACTTTACCTGCTTCTTATTAATACGTTCCTTCTAAGATGCCCTCTATGGACCATAATATAGCCCCTCTATGGATCATAATAAGCTCTCTCGGAATCATTATCCCGGTACCAACCAACCTACAAGTGAACAGTGGAATCTAATAAGGTCATTCAGCTTATGTGTAATATGGCATGTGGTGGTCGCAGGTGCGGAAGCGGCGGAGCTGTTCCTGCGCGAGGCATGCGCGCTGCTCCGCCTGGCGCCGCTGTCGCCGCTGGCGGGCGCGGTGGTGGCCGGCTCCCGCGTGCTGCCCGCGCTGCACGACATTCGCGCCAAGATGTGCCACCAGCACGTCGCCGCCGCCTGGTCAGACGACGAGCTACCACTCGAGGTTAGACCAACTGGTCTACTAAAAAAATATACATATATACGACTGTTGAAAATTGGTATCACAAGCTTCAGGGGACATATACAATCAAGACATATAGAAAGGAAAGGAATTGGACCGTTATGATCAGGGAAGTATATATTTGTGCATTTCGTCTGGCACCTGCAAACCAGCTATATAGGTCTCCTACAATTTTTTTGGTAGGTGTTTCTGTATCACTCAAGATCAGAAGTGCCACATGCTCATTTGTCCCCAACTTCAATAAATCAATGTCTGAAGGTCACAAAGCTGTGTCGATTCGGAAATATGCTGATGACAACTGGTGATGTGCGTTAATGAAAATTGACATATGGATAATTCAGCACCCCGGATCACTCGGTCAAAACGATGCAGAATGTACACAGCAGTGGACGTGTGTATATGTGTGCCGAGTGTGGGTGGTGTGTGTATCCTGAGCAGGCGATGTTGCAGGTGGAGCTGGGCGCGGAGGGAGGCGGCTACCACTCGGTGTTCGCGTGCCCCATCCTGCGCCAGCAGGCCTCCGAGCAGAACCCGCCCATGCGGCTGCTGTGCGGCCACGTCATCTCCCGCGACGCGCTCAACAAGCTCGCCATGGGCGTCAAGTGAGTACCGCCTCTAAGCGACACATTAGCATGTTGCATTCGACTGTTAACGTGGACCATATCTCACCTTTTGACCGACTTCAAAAAATGATAACGATTTTTTTTTAAATAATAGAAAACATTTAGCCAGTAGGTTATTATTGCTTTTCATTTACATTATTGATTATTGACGCAGTGTTATGACCCTTATTAATATGGACATAAAGTCCACTCAGCACTTAAAAATGATGCTGGATTATTAGAATTTTCCAGTCACCATTGTGTTTACTTATTATAAACTTTATACGTTTAATTTTTTCATTTTTATTTAATAATATATTTATTTTTGAAAATATTTTGTTATATATTATTTTATTGTATATAAAAATAAATCTAATAACTTATTATGCACGTATTATATACTTATTACACCCTGTATAAATTCCATGTGAAGGTAGTAATACGCGACTTTGGGTAGTCCTGGGCACCGCTGAAATACAGCGCTGTCGCATCCTTGCGACAACACATACGGTGTCCAATATTGGCATCATATCCTATTTGTCTGTTGCTTCCTTGAATTGTATTGTGTTTATTTTGCTCTCTTTTTTTTAATTTTCTTGTTTTTTGCTACATTCTATGTAAAGTGTGTAATATACGTAACGCAACCCTAACGAAGCGCTTTGCTTTGTCTTACATTATTAGTACAGCAAAGGACTGGAATAGTTTGTCCGCATCTGTCTTTCCTTCCGATTACAATGTGGGTATTTTCAAGAGTAGAGTGAATAGACATTTACTAAGCTAGAGCGCCTTACCATTCAGGACTGCATTTCCACTTAACAACAGGTTGGATCGTAGTCAAGCACTTGCTTAGAAAGTATAAAAAAATATATATATTGTGATGCCAATAAATAAAATGTCTATGTCTTTAAAGGTCTTGTAACCAAGCCATAAATTACAAAAAAAAAGATCGTATATTTGAGAGGATTATTTTTTAATCATTCCACTTTGTTTCAGGTTGAAATGTCCCTACTGTCCTATGGAGCAGTCACCATCCGAAGCGCGGCAAATATACTTTTCCTAATTGCATTTTATATGCATTCGTGTAATTAATGTTTCTTATTTAGAATAACTTAGTAGGTGATATGAAGGAAACACTTCGTTAGTTACGACACGGTAACATAACTTACTTTAAGCATGTTATGTTCTAGATCACCTGATGGAGCGGACGGATAGACAGACGCCTGACATTACATATAAGTTTTTATATATAATTATGTCAGTACATTTGTAACATTATCTATGTGACGTTTAAAAAGTGAAAGTAATTATATGTTCCATTTTTTTTGATATGGTATTTTTATTTTTTGGTATGTTATATATCGTCATTAACGCTAATGTGCACTTGCCCTATTCTTCCACTCTTTTCTAATTCCATCCCACCTGATGTTAAATGGAAATGCAGTCCTGGATGGTAAGGCGAACTAGCTTGGTATATGCCTATTCACTCATGAAAACAAGCAAATTGTGAAAGCACACACATTGTAATCGGAGTGAAAGATAGGCGCAGGTTATTCCAGTCTCAGGGCTGTAGTTCTGGGCTCTCGAGAATAAGGCGATACCGGCTGACCCGTGCCACCTTGCACTGCGAGGGCACAGGGAGTAACCTCCTCCCCCCGGTAGTGCTCTCCTTGAGCACAGTGCAAAGGGGCACAGCAGAAGGCGGAGAATCTTTTTGAAGATTTCCTCCCCTCTAGACTTGCTGTACGAATACTAAAAGCGGAGCAAAGCGCTTCGTTCGGGTTTGAGGGATGACCACGACAAAATGATGTAATTCAGCAGTGCGTCTTGAAGTCCGATTGTGGAATTGGATCATCTAATTCCTGAGCACAATCTCCAACATTCATTTTGTAGAACACCGAAATACTGGCCAATTTACATCTGTTATCACTAGTAGATTAGTTTCAACCGTAGGAAGATATGTCCCCCATGTATAGATTTAGCAGATTTCATGTATTTAAGTTAGAAGGTATGATGTAATAAAAACACATGATGATCCTCGGTACATAATTTATTAAATGGATATGTACATAGACACAAGATTTTTAGGACAAATAAAAATTTGGCAATAATTTTCAACAGTAGCAATAATATTAATAAAAAAAAGTGGCGCCGCGTGCCGGCGAACCTAGCAACACTTATAACAATAATTTATTTACTTAACATACAGCCCGGAGTGTTCACAGCTAAAATATGCCGTGCCCTCTGTGCCCAGTCCGATTTGATATACACTTAAAAGAATCCAATTAATAATAACGCATTTTGCACTTAAAACAGATTAATAATTCGCTCGAAAACGTTTCACAAACTGAGCACGGCGCTTGGTAATATATTAACTAACCTAGGAAATAAATTATTAATTTTAAAAATAACTTTCGCCATAATAAAATATGGGCTGCAACAATTTTAATATCATGTCGATATAACCTCTTTTAGAAAGCCATCTTTAAAGATACAAGGTGTTTAATGATAGACCCCGACACCGAAAACAACTTCATCATATAAAGGTGCGCCAGATGCTCCACTGTCTCCGGGAAGCCGGTTCAAGATTACAAAAATTCAATTTAAACACATCCCTTAGGGAATAAAGTCGCGTATCACACAGAATTCACGTAGCATCTACCAGCGAAATACTACAATTAGATACTAATTATTGCTGTAAAATTTTATCTACATATATTTATTAACACCGAAAGAAAGGCTAGTGAGATCGGGGTCACGGGAAAAAGACCATGAATTTCGTTTTTTTTTGGACGAACTAACACAGATTGGCCAGAGAGGCTGGCCTTGATTACTTCACCGGATTGAGAGGTGGCATAGCTCTTAGGTCGTTTAGCCTGAACCTCTATTAAGAATTTCGTTTAGAATAAAGTACAATAGCATTTCAGCAGAACACATTTATAACGAGTGGACATGTTATAAGCTCATTCCAATCTTATTAATAGTTTTATTGTGACCAGTCTGCTATTTGCCAATGATAGTTCACTACAAAACCAACCTAGTACAATTCAATTGCCATTGTACACAAAACAGTAATCTACTAATTTAATTTTTGACCAGCACCCCGAGTCCGCTTTATGCCAATGATATTTCACTATAAAGGCAACCTATTACAATTGAATTGTCTTTGGGCCGAATACAATAATTTTTACAAAAGAGTTTTTGATGTGCATTCTATAATTCAGTTTTTGATTATTTGATTGAAATTTATCGGCATATTTGGAAGATGACATTGTGTACGAGATTAGCGAGTAGCAACAATTGTAACAATATTGGAGAATCAGTGGTAAGTCAATGGTTAACAATAGTGGCAACTAAAATAACAGATTAACTGTGACCTTAAAACCTTGATTTGGGTTGACCCACTCGATAAGGTTTTTTTTTATGACAAAAACACAGATTGGCCAGAGAAGCTGACCTTGACTGCTTCACCGGATTGAAAGGTGGCATAGCTCTTAGGTCGCTTAGCCTGAACCTCTGTTGCTAGTAACTCGACACAAGGGTCCCCCCGGTGGGAGGTAACCTCTGCTTGGTTGGTTACTATGTTACGCGTAAGCATTCCGATCAGAGGGTGCCCGAGAGGGTCGGATCACGACTTCGTCAGTTGCTATTTCACGGATAATCTAAGGGACATTCAAAAGCTAAACTAACTTCGAGTGCCACTTCGGGAGCGTAAGATAAGGATATGTTCAATCGGAATGTATTTATTCAATTATAATATTTATTAATCGAGAGAAAATTATTAGTATAAAAGGATTTGTACCGAGTTTACTTTCAACTAAAAACGTGAGTAAAATATATTAATATGATTTTTAAAGTTGACTTCACAACTGCAGTCAATACATTTGCACATGGACTTTTTCCCGAACCCGAAGCTATCTATAAGGAAACAATACATTACTATTAAGATGGAAGACGCTCCTAAATACAGCATAGATGTATTTAAATATTTAGCAATAATAATTAGATTGCCATAATATCACTTAATATCTAAAATATCTACGAGTTATATATATATGTATCATATAATAAATACATTTAATAGCACTGCTATCTATTATTTGGAGTCACTTGTCGTACGGTACATTTATAAACATTTGGCACACGTTTCTGTCTAGTTTCATTAAACTTTTATTGCAAATGGACACTTGTGATTATGGCTTAGTTAACACGTTATAACATATTGGTTAATGTCATGACATAAATATAGTAAATTAAATAGAAATATCATCGGACACTCGCAGCTAAATTACCTCTAACAAATAGTATTGCTTCATCTGGAATCAGTCATATAATTCAGTCTACACATAGATACCTACAGTATGAAAAGCTCATATAAGTCTTTTCAACCCAATTGGGATAGACACGAGCTAGGTTTTTAAAGTCCAAAATGTGGCATGAGCCTTTTGACTTATTGGGCTCTCTTTTCTTTTGTACATAAGACATCGAAAATCGATAAGGTCCCCGAGTCTGCTATTTGCTAATGACATTTCATTATGAAACCAGTCTAGTGCGATTAAATTATCGTTGCAGCATTAACCGTAACCAACCAATAAAAAAATTTGACATGTAGTATTCAATTGAATTTTTTGATAATTTTAAATTGATTGTATTTGTTTTTTATAAAAGATTTTTTTTTACAAATATTAAAAATATTCTTGTTAACCAATAAGTTTAAGTTTATGCTAGGAGATGGTTCACGTCAATAGTCGATTGGTGGGTTTGAACCTACGACTAATATTGACGCTATGTACATAATATTTGGAAGATGTGACTATTAATTGAAATATCGCAATATCAGAGGTAGGCCATCCGAACGCCATAGCGGCATAACTGAACAAGCAAATAACTAAAACAAGCAAAAATCGACAACTGCGCTTGGAACTGAACGTTCATTTTGACAAAGTTGCTTTAGCAGACTCAGGGACTCTGATGCTAAGTCGAACGACCAACAATACAGATGTCACTAATTTAATAATATAGTACTATTAGCAAATTCACTTTCCCATTAAACACAGATAAATGTTAAAATTAATGTATACATATAAGATTTTACTTTTTAAAACAAAATTCTTTTTATATTAATAATAATTGGTGTACTTATGAAGATTGAAAATGTTTAAACCACACTGAAAGAGGAAGAAATCGTTTTTTTATCACAACATTGTTAAATAATATAACATTTAAATTGTAAAGCAATAGGCTATAGACGAAAATTAATTAATTTTTTAACTGTGTAAGTTCACCAAATTTGGTACTATTCGTAACTGATATCAATGGATTTGATACAGATAGATATTGTGTCAAATTAATATATACATATAAAAAGGTATTAAGCACATTTTTCTTAGGACAAGTTAATGAAAGCGGTTTACAGTTTATAAACAGTTAATATTATAAGCGGTACTGATTGCTTCTTCGATCACAAAGTCTATGAACACAAAATACCTTTTGCTTACAGCTAGTGTATTCATAAAGATTGAATATATTATTAATTACATTCTATATGTAATTTATTATCACTTTTAACACGAACATGTGAATAGATATATTTTCATCGCCCTGTATACAATGTATATATAAATATATATCAGTGCTCAGATCACACATACAAATAAAAATGCATACACACCTTTATTGCTCACTTTAGAATAGTATTCATATAATTTCACCATAATTATTATTTATTAGGTATACGAAGCGAAATAAATTACATAATTATAAATAACTTAACTCTATAGTGTGTAAAATTTCCGTCGTTTCCATCTCCAAGTACTAATCGTAACCTGAATAATGGATACTGGCAATACTCGGCATTCAAATAAATCAATTACACAGGAACAACGACGGAAATATAGCAACACCATTGTTTTATACTTACTATAAAGTATTCTTAAACAGTATTATGAATGTCTGACTAATAGTAATTGGGGGAATCCTAAATGCAGGAGTCTATTCAACTATTTCCCATTCTTTTGTAAAATAATAATTCATACTAAGTATTATCACATCTATCACTATGAAGTTACTACTTTATGCACTATCGACTTAGTGTCGGATTCGTCACCTTCCGCGAAAGTATTAGGCTGATAAAAGATGTTTCGACTTTAATGTGATGTATATTTAAATTGAACGAATGGAAAGAAGTTGACAATCTAATTGAGTAACTATCTTGTATCTATATATAGGATTAAATAGGTTCTCTATTAATTGAATAATTTATTATATAATACCATAGAAGACATCTGCATACATGCTACAGAAATTATTTAAAAGGATTGTCTTTATTGGACTAGAGTGTGGTAAACTTTTTTTTCTCTTATTCACAGTTCAAACTGTTGAATTGAATGTTTGAAGCGACGAACATTGAATATTGTTCTAAGAACATAAATGTTAACAATGAAGCCGGAGCTATGCCCAAGCCATTGTCAGATTATTCCCTAAGAAATAACGTCGTATTGTTTTACAGGGTAACTTAATATTTTTCTCCTAAATAAACATTGAGCAGTATATATATAGAGTTAATCAAAGTTCAAATGCTGATAACATTATTCATAAATAATAATATTGAAGAACAGGTCAACATAATAATGCTTCGAAAACAATTTAAAAAGAGATAGTACTAGTAATAAGGGCACCCTAGAAGGTACATTGACCAGATTGGCCTGTTAAACAGGAACAGGTAACGATTATGTCAGCTGCCTGTCGTAGAAGGCGACTAAAGGGATTAACCTCTCCCTCACCCCAGGGGCATGCTCTCCGAAGTGAACAGTGCAGAGAGGCTCTGGTGCGTTCCTCTATAGCAGTGATTCTCAACCTTTTTTTTTTTGTTGCGGCACATATTTAACGATTTCAAAATTTACTACAACACACTGCATAAATAGTTTATGACAAAATTTTTAAATATACGAAATAATAATATATATTCAAGTTAAAAATATTTTTCTTTTTAAATGATATAATTTAATAATATTAACATTATAATATATTTGCAAAATTTGGCGGCACACAAAAGTGCCGCGGCACAGTGGTTGAGAATCACTGGTCTAGAGATCCCGGAGGCCCTCACTATGCACCGAGGAACGGACACCGCAGGGCTTTTAGTGGGTAAGAACCCCACATAACCCTTTATCTTCTTGATGATTTTTCCCCGTCAACAAAAAAAAACGGTAACGATTATGTCCAGTCAGTTATGGATAGAAAGTGGTCTATCTCAGACAATCCCTCTGGGTGACGGGCGCGAGTATTATTTTCTCAATAATATATTTAAAGTGGTATCAAATTTTTTAATATTACTTTGTAATCTTTATCTTAAGCCAAGTGCTGCAAGCAAGCAGTAATGACCGTTATATGTCCCGATTTTAAGGATATCGTTGCAAAATAATGTATGTAACAACTATGTACGTGTACGTACTAATAGCTCAAAGAAAGAACGTAAACGATACCGTTGAAAATTTAATAAAGATTCTGTGTAGCACTTAGAATTCGAGCCGTCGTAGTGATAGAAACATAAGGTCGATATCAGCTGTCAGCGGTAATGATATTGTTTAGCACGTGCTCGGTGAACGGACAGATCGTGTATGCATACAACAGAGAAATGTTTCATCCTAGAACTGCTCTGCTCCAACATAAAGCCCCTTTCGTTACACAATTCTTCCCATGTTTCTGGTTCCTTTCCATAACCACTCTAGGTACGGTTAAATCCTAGGATATTAGTAATATCCATTACTTTTATTCATAAAAATTATGTTGACCTGTTCTGCAAAATTACCAATATTAAATAGGGAGATGTTTAGCTTGACAGTTCTACAGATGTAGTCATTGAAGTATTTAATCTAATAGTTGAGGGGAAAGTACAAGATTTCGAAAATATCCTATATAGCAAATTAAATTTGATTAATAGGTAAATTGCTTCTAATACAAGAAAGGTGAACGGCGTTCGTCTTAGACACTTTTGTGTTAATGTATATAAAATAAACGCTTTGTAAACAGTTTATAAGCTGTTAGAAACTGGTCAAGAATGTACTGAATATGAACTTTAAATAAGTAGAAAAGAAAACGCTGTTCAAGAACGTCGTTCACCTGTCTGTACAAGGTCGCTCCCCTACCCGTCGAAGGTTCCCCAGTCCGATGACCCTGGCTGCTAGCTGGGCGCCGGCTCCGAGTGCACGCCGGCAAGATTGAGCAGGGCTTCGGCAGTGCGACGCTCCTCGCAGCCGCCGCTGTATGAGTGCTCGTCGCGCGCGCACCGCGATATCACCAGGTGGGCAGCGGGCGGTAGCTGTTCACATAGATATGGTTGACACATGTAAAACACAAGTGCTAACAAAATAATAATTAGTATACTTATTTAAATATTTAATAGCCTAATGGTTGATGGTACGGTCTTCGAAACGTAAGGTCGAAATGCACAATACAAGACGAAGGTCTTCAACCAGTGCGTCCCTCCCAGCTATGACTGACGGTGCGGAGATTAGCACTCTGACCTAGCTGGTTCACAACTTAAGGTCGCACAACGAGCGATGGAAAGAGCTATGCTCGACATTTCTCTAAGGGATAGAATTCGAAACGAAGAAATTCGTCGGAGTAAGTTGAAGTAGCAGTGGGCCTACCACATCTGCCGAGTCAGTAAAGGCAGATGGGGGAGAAACGTCTTGGAATGGAGGCTTCGCATGGGTCGGAGATGCATGGGGCGCTCTCCCTCGAGATGGATTGACGACCTTATAAGGATAGTCGGAAGTGGCTCGATGCAGAAAGAAGAGGATCGTATGTGATGGAAGGCATTGGTGAAGGCCTATTTCCAGTGGTGGATACTGTGTCTTTCCACTACTGGAAATAGGCCTTTCCCAAATGATGATGATGATGAAGCTTTTTTGGAATGGTAACAAGAATGTTACTAGTATTTGTGAAAAAATTTAGTGAACATTTTAAAAAATGAATTAAAAAAACTAAACCTTTAACATGAAGTAAAAAAACTAAAGATAAAAATATTCCAGTGACAGTATTGAGCCCCTCACCATGCACCGAGGAAGGGCCATCGGAGAGGGGTTTTTAGTGTGTAAAAACCCCACATAATCCCGCAGAAGACGGGTTATCTTGTTGAAGATTTCCCCCCGTCAACAAAAAAAAAGTAGGGTTGTTCATCGTCAAATCAGTGTGAGTGTATCATGTGTGTAAGGGAGTGTGTGGTGTGCGAAGTGCGTACTTACTTGGTCGAGCACGGAGGGGCCGTACTTCATGGCGAGCACGCTGGCCGCGGCGAGGTACTCGTCGGCGCCGGGTTCGCTGCGCGCGTCCGCCGCCAGCCGCCGCGCCAAGTACGGGAACAGCTGCGGGTCGGGCGCGTTCTTCCCGCTACTCGTCTCCGGCTCCGATTCCGACTCCACCGGGGGCAATGGTTGCCGCCCGAATGCCTGTAATAATAATATATTTATTTATTCATCTTTCACAAATTTACATCAAATATAACTTATAGTACCGGTTTATTTAAATTTGTGAAAGGCTGGTATCTATACTAGGATACTCTGTAAGACAGATCACCAGCCCTACCATAGATATACATCTACCCACCACCTCCCATGGCCCCACCAACCTCGCCATTATATGGGCCGATACGCGGGAGGGTACGCGTGGTCTGGCCGTGTGTATGTAGTATGCTTTATATGTTGTTTTACTGTGGGAGTATAGTCAAGCTTTAGTAGCCAAGGTATGATAACTTTTAACATTTTTAGGCAGCTTTAGGCAGGTAATATATTATCAGTTGTGTCAATTTAAGAGGAAATGGAGCAGGTTTACATTCTTAACCGTTATTATGAATGCGTAGATGTATGGATGTGAATGTAGCGGAAGAGGTAGTAGTAGTAGTAGTCGAGTCATCTACAAGGTTCACGGGAACCTCGCAGGTACGGGCCTCGGGGTGTTACCCCATTACCTGGTTATCAGCGCAGGGGCAACTGCTCCTGGTCTTGGGTACCGTTTTGGAACGGATTTTAGGAATAACTATTTTACGTCGGGGCTAATCCCTCAAGCGTCAGCCGCGACGAATCTATCTTCTACGCCCTCTCGACCTCTCGGTCTCGATTGAGACGGAGGTCGAGAAGGGGCCTATGAGTTCAAAATCTCCCTAGAATAGGGGAATTTGAACCTACGGCGCACGTCGGGAGGACGCGCGTTGCGGGCGAACCCGCGCAGGTGTTCGTGCGGACCGTTGTCCGCGCGGTCAAATAGGTTACGAGCTAGTCTCGTGACAAATTCGTGTATAGATTCTATGCCTAAATCGCGGTGTATTACGTCATTTCTGACGTAACGCCCCGCGTTTAGGATCATCCTAAGGGTTATATTTTGTTGTGCTTGGATGCGGGTCCTTACACTGTTACTAGTTAATCCGTACCACGCTGGAGCGGCATACGTCAATCGTGTACGAATGTAAGCCTTGTAGACGGAGAGTTTAGCTCGGACGGGCAAGTGAGATGCCAATACTGGTCTCAATACCGCTCTCGCAGCTCTGGCGCTTTGAATCATACGATTCACCTGAGGGGCCATTGAAAGCCTGCGATCGATCTTGCATCCGAGATAGACTACATCCGACTGCCAAGGTATTACCTGTCCACGAAGACGCAGTCGCTGGAGATCTACGCCGTAATTGGACGTTAGCGCCGCCGTCTTACCGACGTTGACGGCGATACGCCAATTGTCCAACCAGCGCGGTAGGGCGTCGAGCGCACTCTGTAAGCGTTTTATAGCGTTACTCGGTTTGATGGCAGAAGCCAGGTAGGCGCAATCATCCGCGTATAGCGCCAGCATCGGTGCGTGGCGGCCCTTAGGGCACGGAATGTCGTTTGTATAAATCGCGTACAGTAAGGGGACAGGCTCCCCTGCGGTACACCGGCGGCGATCGGTCGCGACGTCGAGAATGCGTTCTCGATGCTCACGTAGAACGAGCGTTCGGATAAGTAGGACGCGACGAGTCGAATTAACGCGCGCGGTAGGTGTCGATGTCGAGCAGCTTGTACAATAGTCCGGCGTGCCAAACACGATCGAAGGCTTTCTCTATATCGAGAAAGACCCCGACCGCCCTCCGACCCCGGTTACATGCGGTGGTCAGAAAATGAAGCACGCGGACCAATTGTGTGGTTGTCGAATGGCCGTTACGAAACCCGTGTTGTTCCTCACGTAGTCGGACGTGAGGACGAATCTTCTGCAGCAGCAGTTTTTCGAAAAGTTTGGCGATGTGCGGTAACAGCGTTATGGGCCGGTAGCTCGCCGCCAACCTACGATCTTTCCCGGTTTGGGAAGCATTATTACTTTCCCGGTTTTCCAATCCCGTGGAAAATGGTGGGTGCGAAGTATGCCGTTGAAGAGCCGAGTTATTACTACTACGAACCCTCGCGGAGTTGTTTGAGCGCACTGGTTGGGATACCGTCGTGACCAGGCGCTTTCCCCAGAGGGAGGCGACTAATGGCCCTCCTTACGTCGGAGGGCGAGAAGAACGTGTCCCCGGGAAGCGGGGGTGGGGTAACTAGTAGTTCCTTGACTCGCTTTTCAACACGCTTATGGTGAGCTTTACGCCTCGGACACTATAGTTAGGTATGTTGGGAGTGAATTGCACCTCTAGGTGCTCGGCTAAAATTTCCGCACGGTTTTGTGCGTCGAAGCACTTATTGCCGTCCTTGTCTATAAGGGGGCACGTAGGTGTTTTAGGGCGAGAGAGCATGCGATTGAGTTGGTAGAGTGATGTGTTGTCAGTGCTGGCTGCGTCTATGCGCAGTTGCCACTGATCTCCTCTGAAGTTCTTCACTTCAATCGCTACTTTCTCGCTTAACGAATTTAGCTCCCGCTTGAGACGCGGGCAGCGAGTGCGCGCCCAAAGTTTTCTGAGAGTGCGTTTTTTCGAAATCATCGCTTGTATCCTAAGCGGGAGTCCACCTCTGCTAACCTGCGGGTTCGAGGGATACGTCGCAGCATCCTTAGCTTGAGCGATGCTCTCACTAATACGGACGGCGAGCGCATCGACCTCTTCTGCCGACGATAATGGTCCGCTAAAGGTGAACTCTTTGATTTTCTCATAAAACGCGCTCCAGTCTACCGATGGGCGCACGGCTGGTGCTCTACACTCACTACTCGCGTATCGAGCGTTGGCAGGATCGGATGATGACTTGTATCGACATCGTGTAGAACTTCCAGTGTGACCGGAAGATTCCACAGGTGGTGTAATACTATGTCTAACACGTCCGCGCGATGTTCCGGCGTGTGCGGATAGTGTGTCGGTTCGCTAGGCCCCAACACTTCGTATCCCCACGCGCCGGCGTCTCCGTACAGAGCCTGCCCGACCTTGTTAGCGGTGTTCGAACCCCAAGCTGTGTGCTTAGCGTTCAAATCGCCGACTATGAAGGCAGGCGAGCTGCCGTCGAAGATCGCATGGACGTCCGATGGGTGTAGCGCGGATTTGGGGACGATACGCCGCGAATATTCTAATGTTCCTACCTCCCGCGTTTAATTTAATACCTATTGTACGTGTGGATTCGAAATTAGGTAGCTCTAATTCTTCGTGGACTAAATTTCTTCTGACCAAAACTGCCGTACCTCTGTACGGTCGTCCGGCAGGAGAAAGCTCGTCTCTTCTATATACGAAAAGTTAGGCACCTTAAATGGGGACCCTGGCTTGAGCATAGTCTCGCCCAACAGTATGACGCTAGCGTCGTGCAGTTGTGCGAGAAGGCGCAGATCGGCGATTCTGCCCTCACTCCGCCAGGGTTCCAGTATATAATCTTTATGGGCTTATAAGACATCACGGCGAGCTATAAGTCCGGTTAATGCCACCAGAAGGGCGTTTAGAGGGTCGGCACCGGCCGCTACGGCGGCTAGTACTTCCCGAGTAAAGGCGCGATTAATTTTGCGATTTCCTGAAATGAATTCGCGATCGGCTTGTTTGAGGTGTTTTGAGAGATGCCCTCGGTGGGCGTGGGAACGATGTTGGAGGGGCCGAGACGCTCTCGACTCCTCCATCGGGTTGGTGGTGATTGTTACGGGCGCCTCTATAGGTGCCGTAACCTCTGCGGTAATTACAGTTGCCGCGGCTGGGGAAACAGTGGTCTGTTTCCTCCTCTTACGCCTATTTTTCCTTTTCCTCTTTTAGAGGAGTCGGATGACACCTGCATTGGAGGGCGTGTTTTGGGGGCGGGATTCGCGGGAGTGCGTAGAACCGCTCCTCGACGACCGCCGTAGTTGCGGTCGTCGGGGCAGCGGCGCGCACTCCTAGTGCGACGTGTGCGTGAGGGCGGCGCGGGGGCCGACGGCTGTTGCCGTCTCGCTCCCACCGTCGTCCATCCCTCTTCGTCCACGACCGCTCGTCGCTGTGATCGGGTGGATTGTAGTGGAATAGGCCCGGAATGCGTATGCCGCGTTTCCTCGCCTCTTTTCATGACCGGACATCTACGGTCGTTAGCGGTATGTTCGCCTTTACAATTGGCGCATTTGGGAGTGCCGTCCTTTGCCACCTTGCACTCTTTGGCGGTGTGGTTGCTACCACACCTCACACACCTGATAGGGCGGTGACACGTCGCAGAGGCGTGGCCGAAAGCTTGGCACCGGTGACATTGCGCCGGGCCGATCCTTCCTTTCCACGCCTCTATTACGAGGTTGGCATGCAGAGGAGCTCATCTACGGCGTAGAGCCTAGAGAGCTCACTCTGAGTGAGGTGTTCGAGTTGAATGAAGCAGAGGGCGCCTGGCTTACCTCTACGCGGAGGGATGGATTTGACGTACTGCACCGGGAAGTCCTTCTTCCTCAGTGCAGACATTATCGCCTCCGTCGGCGTGTCGGCTGGCAGGCCCTCAGCCCTACTTTCGTGGGGAGCTCTTTAGCTGGCGTGTAGCTGAACCAAGATAAGCTTGGTTCTGCTCATTAGGTCTACGAGGTACCGCTGTATGGCGCGGTACTCGTCGGGAGATTGGGGAAGGAATCTAATTCCTTTGCCGAGCGGTCTTGCGTTCGGCGGGTGTCCTAAGATGTTTTTAAGGGCCTCAAAGTGAGTGACCCAATTAGGGAGGCATTCCGCCACGATTGGCGGATATGATCCCGCCTTGGGTCGCCCTTCTGAGGCGCTTTCCCGGTCTGGCCAGTTGGCGCCGGGGGGGTGGGGGCTCTCTTATGGAGAGGGAAGGGGGGGGCTGCCGTTTTGGCAGCGTACGAGAGGCCGCTAGGGCCAGCTATCGGAATGTTTTCCGTCTCCATGCTGGAGACGCCTGCCTCCTCCGCGCACTCTTCGGAGGCGTCGGGTGAGGCTGAGGTCTCAGGCTTAGAGAAGGAGGTAGAGACCTGTGTGGCCGACGAAAACGGAAAGGGCTTACCTTGCGGCGCCCTTTACTTTGCGCGGTACGTTATTGTCCTCTTCTTCAGAGGACGAGTCGGACGATGACGGGACGCCTTCGCGAACTTTTCGCTTCGGTGTCCGGAACCGGGCGGCGTATGTTGGCGCGACGTTTTAGTGCCGCGCGGCGGTGCTCTGCTACCGTGAGCGAACGAGCCGTAGGGGCTTCCAGTTCGCTGACGGGAGGTTTGGTAACACGGGCGCCGGAGTTTCAGGCGGCGATCGGGCGCGCTGCACTTCACTGCCGGTCGACTTCGCCGGCATTTTACTGCGCGGCGGTAACGCGGGCGGATTCGTGCGCGGCCTCGATGCCGAACTTGAGCTCGACGGCAGCGTGGCAGGACGTGTCGCGACGTTTCGCGACGTCGGAGTCGCGGGGCGCGACGTAGGTGTCGCGGGACGCGACGCGGGTGTCGCGGGACGCGACGTAGGCGTCGCCGGACGCGACGTTGGCGACACGGGACGCGACCACGGTGCGATGTGGAACAGCGGCGGCGACGGGCGCGCGGATTGGCTGGCCTTAGATGCCAGTCTTGCGGCGGAGAGACGCGGGTCCTTCGACGCCTGCGTTGGTGAGATTTGACCTCCGCGGGGGTCAGGTGGCCTCTTGTGGCCGTCGGACATCCCGCTCACTGGAATTTTCCTAATTATTTATCCTTTTTAATGAAAAGGTATATAATTAGGGATTCTTCCTGAGGAGGCACGCGAACACTCGATCCGGCGAAGAACAGTGCACGGTGACTTGAAGTAGTCTTTGGTTTGCGTCCTACGGCCCCAAGGATACTCGATATCTTTCAGAGAGCTAGTCTCTTACTAAATAGAGTCGCGAGGGCAAACTCGGGTCTGGTGGTGCAACGCACTACTCGAGAGTAGTACGAGGACCCCAGTCCGTCGTCGTAGGCAGGCGCTCACCGATACAACAGGCACTCAGAAATCAGCTTGGTTGGTTCGCACGGAGCTAGCAACCTCACTGCACCGAGGTCAAGTCGAGACTGTGCGGAAGAGGTACGCCAGGATCGCACTATGAGGAAGTCCTCTTTTTTGATGATGATGATTAATTGAAGTATTATACTTATATTCTCTGTTTTCTTCCACATTGGTACTTACCAGTATTGCATTATCATAAGCCTACCATCACAAACATTCTTCCATACGGTTTAGGATATCCCTGATATATGTACGGAAGTCTCTAAAGGAAGGTCTTATGACAGCAAAATTATTTATCAACTTGAACTTTACAAACAAAAATAACACGAATTGAGAATCGAATTTTCTGAAGGAAAATGTGTTTGTATCTTTTTTGCTTTTATCGTCGATATATGTATAACATACCTGTAGTAACGTCGATCGATGCTGTGGGTCCACAGTCCATAACGATCCTTTGCCCAGTCCCGGCGCTGCAGCTACCTACAATTTTACCAGAAGTTAAAGCTAGGCTGATGTCACTGTTAACCAAAATAAGACTTACTCCCTTCTATACGTTAGGGACATGCTAGATAACCGATATCCACAACGAAGTGAGGTTGAGAGGGAGATATAATTAGTGAAGATAGAAAAAGAGAGTTACATAAATCTAAGACTGGCCGCGTTGCAGCTAAGAGCGCCTAGTGGATACATCTACATGCGCCGTCATCTCGTTACTCCTGGTTTCTACCTCCAGGACTAACTTATCGAAGAACTCTCCGTTGTCACGCGCACGTAGGGTTATTTATACTATATCCCAGCAAGTGGATGTGTTTTGTTGCAACCAGTCGCAATTTGTAGAAGCGGCGTACAAGTTGCGTGGAAGGCATTTTTTAAACATATTTTTTGTGGTATTTTTTTCTTCTTATTTTTAATTAATTTTTTATAACATGCTAATTTTTTTTAATTATTTTTAATGTAAGTATTATTTAGTTACAGCATTGCATTGGTTCAACTGAAATTTAGCGTCAATAGCCTAATGGTCTAGGGTACGGCCTGCGAATCATAAGAGATATAGTATATAATCGTAATCGTAGAGATAAGGATTCGAACCCACGACGGGTTCGAATCCACCATTAGACTATTGCCGTGAACCATGTCCTAGCACAAGCTTAAGCTTAGTTGAAATGGTTAACAAGATTGTTAGTAATATTTCAGGTAAAAAAAAAGAAAAATTGCTAGCTTTCTTTTTTAATAAAAAAAAAGATGTTGTAAATTTTGTCTAATAAATAAATAAGACACAGCGCGCACATTTTCTCTTTTGAACAATCGTAGATATCGTACTTCATATATATGTATATATACATGTATCTATAAGCAAATATATATATATATTTTTTTTTAAGAAAGCTAGCAATTTTCCTTTTAATTATTTTCCAGAAATATTTCTAACATTCTTGTAAACCAACTAAGTTTAAGCTTGTGCTAGACATGGTTCACGGCAATAGTCGAATAGTGGATTCGAACCTACGATCTTACGATTCGCAGGCCGTACCCTCACCTATTAGGCTATTGACGCTTCAAATACATATAGATGAAGCTTAAGAAATTTAACTGATTTATTTTACTATTAATTTAACATTTTAGTAGTGTTGTCTAAAGCACTCGTTTTTCAATTCTCGACTTACCTTATGGAAGCACTTATTGAGCGAGAGATTATGCCTAACGCTGTTCTTCCACCCTTGCGGCGCGTGCTTGAAGTATGGAAAATGTCGAATGATCCACGCGTATATCTCCTTGACTGGCAGGGCTCGAGTGGGTGCCGCTTCTATGGCCATAAAAATGAGACAGGAGAAGGAGTAGGGAGGTTTAGTGTGCGTGGTGATCGTCACAAGAGAGGTTGGATCTTTGCAAGGAGTGCGAGGAGGTGATGGGATGCGAATCACCGGTGGCGGTGTTTTTGCCGCTTCTGTCTGCTGTAGAGAAAATTAATAACGTTCGTTTTATTCCGACGCTGTTAAAAATATTTTTAGGGTACTAATATATTTTCAGATCGGAAGCCATCACAGCTCTTTTTAAGGTTTACAAAAAAACATACAGCGAAGATCAGTCTTTCTTTACTGATTTTAATTTAAGAAATAGATGCCAGAAGATGGATACCATATCATGGTTGGGTATGCCCGCAATGAGGCCAAAGAAAAGGAAATTATGGCCAAATTCAAGATCTTTGAGGTCGTCTACCGGAGATCGGCTATCATTAAGGCTATTTTTATTTTTGATACAGCGACACGGAACAAGGATCCTGTGCTCATATTGAACCATGTCCGGTGATTTCGACATGGTCGGTTACCCTGGATTTTTCCTCGGTTCGTCAAATTTTAGGTCGGTATTTCTAATATCATTCTTACTCGTACCTTTTCACAGTCGAATCAAACAAAAGTGTTATATAGATAGATAAAGGATAAACAATTTATAGCTTCGATAAAGTAGATACAGTCAATTGAGTAAAACTATACTTATAGCCTAAATGCGAGCAAGAGCGGCCTTTATCGCTCTAAGCGATCTCTTATATATAGAGGTATGGTTAAGTCCCACATAGTTTTTTTAATACTTCTTTTCATCATATAAAGAGGAGATGGAGTATGAAATACAGAAAAAGGCTAGAAATGCATCCTAATAAGCTTGCCACGCAACTAACCACACCGGTCCTAATTAATAGGCGACAAATCCTAAGTCTTGATCGACACTAGATGAAGAATACTCGATATAATCGAATTTGTCCTATCCTCAATTATATAAATAAAATATTAAGACTCTATAGAAAATTCATGTCATTGTATTAAAAACAAGGTCACTGGTTGTTCTCTAGTAGTTCCCATCCTATTTGGCAGCGACATTGAACTTCTTCATTATGCACTTGAATAAATAGACCTTCGTAGACGACAGCGAATGAACGTAGCCTTTTTGTGTCATATCTTTTTGTTCCCAATAAATGAACGCTCTTTTATTATTTTATAAACATTGACGTTAACCAATACCATCGTAAAGCCAGTTGCTAAGCTAATAAAGTACGTGATGGCATATTACGTAATATGGGGTTTACAAGAAACGGTTCATACGACCAACGGACAAAGAAAGAAATATATTTTTTTTTTGGATGAACTAACACAGTTGGCATTTATTGCTTCACCGGATTGTGAGGTAGCATAACTGTTAGGTCGCTTAGCCTGAACCTCTAAATTAAAAATATAAAAAACTGTCTTGTATTCTTCACGAAGCGATTTGCTTCGTCTTTCATTATTCGTACAGCAAAGGACTGGAATAGTTTGCCCGCGTCTGTCTTTCCTTTCGATTACAATGTATTTTCAAGAATAGAGTGAATAGGCATTTACTAAGCAAGTGCGCCTTACCATCTAGGACTGCATTTCCACATAACATCAGGTGAGATCGTAGTCAAGCATTTGCTTAGAAATAATAAAAAAAAAAATTCATCGAGGGCCATACAGTTAAAGGCTTAAACAGCTGTAGATAAGATTTTGTATATTAATTATTACCTTTATCACAACTGGACTCGTGATTGTATTTGTATCTTCAATATCATTTTTGCTGAGGTTAATTCCTGAAAATAATTGTTATAATTTGTATTTATATATACGTAACATCTTATAAGAATGAGCGAATGTATGAAATACAAAGCGGAAAGTAATTGATAAGTAGACACATGCCAACACTTCAGTCCTAGACAGGCTATAGTAGCACCTGTCTTCCCTAAGAAGTGACACACGCACAGATGCGTACCGCTACCTTCTCCCTATAGGACATCACTTGAAGATTACCCCTCGAAAATAAAAAAAAGTTGACAAAATGTGGATGCCTTATTAGTATTGTTATCTACTCCGACATAAGCAGTTGAAGTTGAAGAGTTAAGATGAGTGTGAGATGAAATGATGAAAGTGAAGATGGAAAGAGAGAGAAAGATACGTTTCGTATATTGCTATAAAAAACATTTTCTTTCTCTAATAGAGTTTTACGTTTCGTACATCTAAGACACAGTGCAGGCCAATTGTCTGTATCGCATTGTAGAAGCACGAGATTCGTCCATATTGTGAATATTTTATAAACAAACATGAAGATGGAGCTAAGAAAGTTTTCACTAACTCGTTTTATTTTTAATAACTAACCACTGAGTAAATTCCGGTCCTGTAGCCAGCTGAGGCTTGTGAGATCGTCGTCATGGTCTGCAGGTGGTAGGTTGCCAGCGTTACCGCCGCACGCCACTCGACTGAGGAAAATACAATAAATATACTATACTCTGCTTTAACAACGTCCAGCCAGCGTTTCTTGGGCCTGCCGCGGGGTCTTGGGTCTTGTACATTGAGGGCTAGGCATCTATTTCCGACATAGTCAGGAGGCCTGCGGTATATGTGGCCATGCCATCGGAGACGATATATAGAAATAAATTGTTAGATTTACGATAGTTATACTACGAAGTTCTGATTTCTATATCCTCTTTCTTAGACATTTACACTCGTTATCGTTAAGAAGTATTCACCTAATTTAAAATTTGTCATATACCAACCAATATCTCAATCAACAAGCGTTATTCCGTAAGAATTTTAGATATACACTGGTATATTATCAGAACACACGGTCATTTTTTTTTGTGTACGGGGAGGAAATCTTCAAAAAGATACCCCACCTTTTGGGGGGAAGGCGGCGGTTATGTGGGGGTTTTTACCCACTAACGAGGGGCTCCGGGATCTCCAGAGGAACGCATCGGAGCCCCTCTCCACTGTGCTCAAGGAGAGCATATCCCGGGAGGAGAGGTTTTCCCTCTCCCCTGTGCCCTCGCAGTGCAAGGCAGCCAGCCGATGTCGCCTTCTTCCTGGTCCACCTTGGCGGACGACAAAGGCCCCCACCCTTGTCGCCCAGTGAACCCGAGGCCTCTTTTAGTCGCCTTCTACGACAGGCAGGGGATACCGTAGTCTTATTCTTGAGAGCCCAGAAGTAACGGGCTGATCTGGCTGAGAACACACGGTCCTGATGCCAACAAAATTAACATGGAAACTAATAATAAACTTTTCAAACAAAAAAAAAAAGGTTAAAAAATAATGGCGGTATAGATACATTTTTTATGAAAAAAAAAAATAATACCACTTGCTAAAAATTTGTGCTCTGTTTATGGCGATGGGTAAACTACCTGTCATACATGGGACCTAATAAATTTTGTAAAAAGCGGATAGAGAAAGCTGTCTGTCTATGCCACTAGCGTTAAAAATGAGATCTAATAAATGCTTGTAACTTTAACGGAAAATGCTGCCTACAATCAATTAACATGAATCACTGATTACATTAATTGAGTCGTAGTACACATCAATATCATTAAAATGAAGCGTAACAGGGTAAATATGTACGTAATAATATATTTTTTTTTCCTTTCAGTATTGCACCACAAAATAAAGGTTCATTAGCTGTGCATACGAGATAATAAAACCTAACAGTGTTTAATGTTTTTTTTTTAACTTGATCTAGTTAATTAAAGGCTTGAAGCTGGCAATTTATTGTTTTAAAGTCGATCATGATGGAATTGTATGTTACGGTATTTAACACAATGATAATTGAGTTGTAATTGGTCGGTTGTCATAGTGAAAATTCAGCGACAATAGCAGAATTAAGGCAGTGTGACGGATGATCGCGGGTGGCATTTAACATCAATACTTTTGCCCATTTTCCTATAAAATACTTTTCAATCACTAACTCAAACCTATTACAGAAGATATTTTAAGATTTAAGTATTCCTGAATAACATATATAGAAACGTATCTATTTAGCAAGACAGATTAGTCTAGTACTGACTTCAATAAGATTATTGTATTTTTCACGTAAACTCCTGTAATTTTATACAAATGTCATGAAGTTTTTTGAGTAATAGGTTATACCCCACTTTGGGACAGCCGCCATGTTGCGTGCTAACATAGATTGATGTATAGTAGTAATGAGAAAAGATTTTCCATCGTAATTTTTGGGAAAAGTTCGTATTTATCGTGTTCTCTCAAATAGCTCCATATTAATGGATACGATGTCACTCATTCAGTACGATCATTCAAAGACAGTTCTGGTGTCATAATATTCCGATGCGAGTTTTCCCGAAGGAAAATAATTTCTCACTACATCGTATAACGGTTGTCAACCTCTTTTTTACTCGACAAGCCCTTTAATTTAATATCTATTAGATTGAAAAGAAAATGGGGTAATTCGGACTGTTTTAAACAAATATATATATCTTTTGAGGACAAGAAGCAAATGAGGAATTGACATTCTGGGTGTCATGGACACTGATGCGTGAGATCAAGAGATGAGTTCTTTATTACATTAAAATATATGTAAACAAACGTTATTTAGGATTTTCTTCCAGTTAACCTTTGGTGGCACGCTAAACAGCTTTTATAAATCTTACATCGTCGATACGTCAATACAATAATATTGCCGTCGTCTAATAGATATCTATGTCGTATAACCCGCCGGAAAACCCGATAATGACAGGAAATTTTAAAAAAGAAACGGATAAAGTCAATGTTTTTCTCTTATTATTTATTCTATTATGAATACCGGGATTTCTATCAATCAAATGTGGCAATTTACCAAGGTCCCTTTTGTTACCCGGTCACCTAAAAAACTGATAAACCAGCTATCGGAACTACTAGGCAATGATCGATCATAATGTTAAATCGCGACACGTCGCCGTTAGATAATGAATCGGATTAAAAAAAAAGTCGAGCATTTCTTAAAAGATAGGAACTTCCATAGCTTCTTATGACACGATAAATTTAATATAAGTCGCTTACGATTATTTAATAACAAAAAAGTTATAATTATAAGATAATAAGACGAACATATTTTCGTATATTGTTACTATGTTGAAATGTCTTCTCTCTCTTTCTATCTTCTCTAACTTATATCTCTCTCATGTTCCATTCGCCTGGCCGGATCACACTTTTCGTAACGTATTAAACTTACCAAGTCAAGTGTGCGAAAAGAAGTTTTCAAAAAAGACCACGCATATGTGCATAAGGCGTGAAAAACAATTTAAACACGTCCATTCGTTTCAGTGACCAAAACTTAACGTTACAGATTGAAGCGTGAAGTTGTATTTAGCTTTCCATTTTACAATTAAACAAATACAGAGCCGCATTGTGCAAAGCGTCTTCTCCTTCTTTCTATCTTCACTAATTTATGTCCCTCTCAAGTTTCACACACCTGGCCGGATCACACTTTTCGTAACACATTAATCTTACTCTCCAAGTCAAGCGTGCTAAGTGCAAGACCACGCATATGTGCATAAGGCGTGGAAAAACCTTTAAATTTAATCACGTCCATTCGTTTCAGTGACCGAAACTTAACGCAATATATTACAGATTGAAGCGTGAAGTTGTATTTAGCTTTCCGTTTTGTAACAAAACAAATACAGAGTGGCATTGTGCAATGCATCTACTCTCTAAATTAAAGCGTTGTCAGATGTGTTACGCTAGATGTGATACTATTACCCGTTTCACGATTGTATAACACATACCGATAACCAGATGGTTGATAGGTCTACAAAGCTAGAAAATTCGACTACGTTTCTGCAATGATCAAACCATTTCAGTCTATAAGATGTGAATGAAACTGCCAACTCAAAAAAAGGGTGATTGAAAGATTTGTCTAATAATGTCAATATCGAACATTTCTATATTATAACTTATTTTGAGTATTCGCGTAAAATATACAGGGGTGTTATGTTTGCAGGAAAATATATATATTTCGTGTATATACCTAATATACCGCTACAATTTCTTACAAAGAGGTATAGAACAATTTTTGTTGTTTGAGATATTATTTACGTTAATTTTTAGGGTGGATATGAATTGTAAATACTCTCGTGTACGGAGCAAAAAGGTCCTGCGTCTATTATTTGCCATTGATATTTCACTATGAAACCAACTTATTACAATTAATCATTGTGCCAAATACCGTAAACTGCGACCTTATTTTTTTTATATGTAATTTTCAATAGAATATATGAGATTAACAAATAGTAACAATTGAAACAGTAACAGAATGTCAGTGGTATGCTATTTTTTTAAAGAAAGCTAGCAATATTTCAATTTTTTTTTCAGAATTATTACTAACAATCTTGTTAACCATTCCAACTAAGCTTAAGCTTGTGCTAGGACATGGTTCACGGCAAAAGTCGAATGGTGTATTCGAAACCACGACCTTACGATTCGCAGACCGTACCCTAAACCATTAGGCTATTGACGCTTATAAAACCATAGTGGCGCAACTGAACTAGCAGACTAACAAAAATCATCAACTGTGAGTGGATGTTCGTTTTGAGAATTAATTTAATGGACTCGGTGCCCAGTACAAACAAAGTGACAAGATTTTTTATATTTATAAGGTTGTGATTTGCTGTTTAACATTTTCATAACTACCGTACATTGCAAGTGAAATAATAATTATTTATTTATAACCACCTAGTCAGTGATAGTCAAAAAAACCATTTTATCACATGCTTTCAATTCCGATCTATTGATAAAGGTTACGGCCTCACGTTTCTAATCAAACATTGTGAGATTGGCCGATGGAGATACGACCTAAATAAAAGAGTTCGAAATAGAATCGAGAATTTGTGACTCGAAGCTTTGAAATTTATTAGTTTACAAAATCGCATCGGTTACAACGAATGGTTAATCGAAAATGAATATAAGTCTTGAATAAAACTAATTTTACGGACTTTATCGTGTTTTATTATCGTTTCGAGTACAACATTTTAACGTCCTGTAAGATAGATTTCATAACAGATCAAGCTAGTCTGTCTGACATATGTCTAAGCACGGTACTAGAATATTTTGGTCACATTGTCAGAAAAAACAGTGACAACTTGGAAAAGCTAGTTGTTAAAAGCGAAATCGACGAGACAACATCTAGGGGTCGAAGCCTATCAAGGACTGATCGGATCCGCACCACTCACGACACCTCTGTAGTATGTAGTGTAGCATTGCTCTTCACGCGATTGCCTATAGGCTGTTTCCACGAGATGGTCCCGACCCTCGGCATTTTTCAAAATTAGATTGCTTAAAATTATTTTTTCATAAATATTACTAACATTCTTGTTAACCATTCCAACTAAACTTAAAACTTTTGCTGCTAGACAGACCGTAAGACAATTAGCATAGAGGAAACCGATGCAAGGATTTTGTCATAATTGTTTTATTTTCTGAAGAACCTACGTTAGGTTCTTCACAAAATAAAACCGCGGTAGGAGAAATCCTCTGAAGGAGAAATCAAATCTGATCGATTTTCGTTCAATATAAAAATTGTGTGATAAAAGGGCCATCTATAAAGTACATCCAAAATAGATATGCATATTTACGTAGTTATATAGACGGACAGATCTTTGCCCCTTGTTCCACAGGAGTGTTGATATGTAAAAATTCCTAACCTGAATCATTCTTTAGGCTTCTCTTCTATCACTTTGCAAATGTTGTCAATTGTACGGTAATGGTTGAAATACTAACGCAGGCTGCGGTGTCTCCGAATCGGATTCGTCAGAGGCGTCCTCGATGTCGTCGAAGTTGTCAATGACCTTCCCGGAGACCTCGAGCCGACGCAGAGAGCGTCCGCTGGAGGCCACGTGTCGAGCGATCTGTCTGATCAGTCTCCGTGGCAGTGGCAGCGATGCGCGAGCGGCTCGCGCTGGTGAACCACCTCGCTCGCCGCGCATTGGCGCCATCTGTTGACAAAATAAAAATATACTACAATGCTTAGCCCTGTCGGACGCACTTGGATCAGATGAATAGAGATAGAGATTACGTTGATGGAGGTTTAGATGAGAGCCCAAAGCTCGGCCACCTATAAAAGTCTGTGTGTGGCGGCTTCCTGGCCGAGCAGCGTAGGTCCTACCAAAATAATCGATGAGCCAACTAATTGTGTGACATTAATGTTTTAGAAAACAACTTGAAATCAATATAAAATACAGCTCCCTTCAAAGTCCATTGGTTGGCTATCCCAATTCTCTCAGTCCGTTACAACGAAAGCAAAATCTTTTGCTGTTGCATATTTCCGTAAAAGAAACATTCATTGGTCTTTGCTTTCTCTAATCCGATACGCAATAAGAAGAAAGAAAAAGAGAAAACTCATTAAGCTCGGTTGAAAAGTGCTATCAAGATTTAAAAACGTCGAACAGTCAATGTATTTTTTTAATACTTTCTAAGCAAGTGATTGGCTACGATCTCACCTGATGTTAAGTGGTAATGTAGTTCAGGATGGTAAGAGGCAATAACTTAGTTAATGCCTATTCACTCTACTCTTAAAAACTATTCTTCTATAAACTCACATTGTAATCGTAGGGCAAACTATTCCAGTCCTTAGCTGTGCAATTAATGTGTGTTACTTCTTAAGCATTATGTAAAATAGGACAAGATGTGCTGCTAAATGAAACGATAGTAGTAACAATGTTTTTAATAATCTTCCGTACATATATTGGTAAGTTCTGCGTATACCAACCAAGTTGATTTATTCAATCTCCAGTCAAATTAATCCATTTGATCACATTCATTGATGAAGAGATCGTTTTTGGATATGGATAGTTAACAAAGACACGGTTCGACTTAAAATCTGATGGTCGCCAGTTTGTATCCCAGTCGGCTGCCATTTTTCGGGTTTTTTTAAGTACAAAAAATCACTTGCCAAAAATTTATGCTCGATGTCTGGCGATAGGCTCACCCACTTATCACATATGGGATCTTCTAAGCTTTCTCTGTCCACCTTGCTATGGCTTGAAGAGTATGACAGTTTTTTTTTATATCTTTTACTTAAGAAAGACCACACAGTTGCTACACCTGAGTTGACATACATTTGTCAAATAATTAACAACTTAAACAGAAATGTCATCGAGATCAACATCATTAAGAAATGTGAATTCCACTTGCATTTTAATGACAACAATCATTAAAATACACAATAGTGTATTCAAGCAATAAAATTATACAAACCCGAGTATTATATAATATCTAATAATAAATAAAATAAAATAGTGTTTATTTGCTACTACAAAATAACATGCACTTTAAAATAATTTAATTTGCAGGTTAGTAGTAGTCGCCACTGCGGCGTGGGACTCTCCTAAACCTCTCCATCTATACCAATCCCGTGCTATCTGCATCCACTGGGATCCACATATGTCTTTTAAGACATCTCTCAACCTTTTAAACGGTCTTCCTTGTTTTCTCTTTTTTTCCAATGGTACCCACTCTGTTAGTCGTTTTGTCCATCTGTTGTTTTCCATTCTGTCCTGCCCAGTGCCTTAATCTTTTCTGTGCTTCGACAATTTTTGTTCTGTTTTTTATGGTTTCGTTACTTATTTTTTCTGACTGTTTTATTCTTAGCATGCTTCTTTCCATTTTACGTTGACATATAGATTTTTTTTCATATGTTTCATATGTTAGGCACGGTAATATTACCGTTTCATTTTAAAAAAAAATTATGCTTATATTAATTGTGTTATTTTTCATTATTTCTTTCAAACCTCAATATTTTTTCCACGCTAAAGTAATTCTTCCTTGTATTTCTTTTTTTAGTATTATTTTCAAAAGATATTTGTCGTCCTAGATATGAAATGAAATATTTATTTATTTATAAAATAAATATTTATCTTTTTACACACACACACATTTTATATACCGGCATGCACATACCCAAAAATATTAGATACATATTATCATTATTATTATTCCATAAACATTTTCCTACTTCGGTCCTTCGGTACACATCTCCCTGCTAGACTAATACATAGCCTGTATTAGGGAGATGTTGTACCTAACTCCGAGTTTATTATGAACTAAAGTTTATTATATAAATTATGTGATAATCGTACAAGGTCTTCTACCTTGTACGATTATCACATAATGTAGGAATTGAAACTAATGCCATGGACTTTAATGCCGTTTTATAATAAAAAAAGTAAAGACCAAACACTGACAATAAACGTTACGCGGACAAGTATTAGCGTTGATTTTTTAGTCCATCAGTGATTTGATTTAAAGTCGGTTTTCATTTTTACTCGTGGATTTACCTTCTTATGTTGTCGTCTTTTATGTATATACAAAGTTAGTAAAGACTTTTCGAAATCTACCAACCAATATCCGAAGACGTGTGGAGATAAGATCCTAATTTCCAATTTAAGGTTCATTGTAACCGCAATGCGATACTGAAAACCGTGTTTTCAGGCGGAACGCCAACATCACGCGGTCCGTCGGAGACGCTCAAATATTTACGTAACGTGTGCTCGGCGCAATCGGAGCGTCTGAGATGAAAATGTGTTTTATCTTCAATATATTATCGCGCGGCGCGAACTAACACAATCAAATAATCAACGCGGCCTTGTCGAAGTGGGTAAGTTGCGGAGTAAACACGTAATAAATATCGAGATTCGGCTCTGTTTAGATTTCTTCTTATATTTATTTCTTCATTCTATATTGTTCTGAACATGAAAGAATCAATTGAATTAGATTCCTTCTCAGATTCTCTTGCGAAGTAACGTAGAAGTGTAATTCAACGACTTTATATTGATTTGAACTATTGACTCCCGTCTGCATAGTAAATCGTTCCGCTAAAGAATAGAAATAAAACCCTGCACTTAAATACGAGCATAATGAAAACTGTTTGCGTATGATAATGAGTGAATAATGATTATGCTTTAGAAAGAGACAGGTTAAATAAATACTCAACGCTGGCTGCGGTGTCTCCGAATCGGATTCGTCAGAGGCGTCCTCGATGTCGTCGAAGTTGTCAATGACCTTCCCGGAGACCTCGAGCCGGCGCAGAGAGCGTCCGCTGGAGGCCACGTGTCGAGCGATCTGTCTGATCAGTCTCCGTGGCAGTGGCAGCGATGCGCGAGCGGCTCGCGCTGGTGAACCACCTCGCTCGCCGCGCATTGGCGCCATCTGTCGACAAAAATAAAAAATGATACTACAATGCTTTGATTCTATAAATATTCAGCCCTGGCGGACGCACTTGGATCAGATGAATAGAGATAGAGATTACGGATCGATAGAGGTTTAGATGAGAGCCCAAGGCTCGGCCACCTATAAAAGTCTGTGTGAAATTGTGGCGGCTTCCTGGCCGAGCAGCGTAGGTCCTTATCAAAATAATCGATGAGCCAACTAATTGTGTGACATTAATGTTTTAGAGAACAACTTGAAATCAATATAAAATACAGCTCCCTTCAAACTCCATTGGTTGGCTATCCCAATTCTCTTAGTCCGTTACAACGAAAGCAAAATCTGTTGCTGTTGCATATTTCCGCAAAAGAAACATTCATTGGTCTTTGCTTTCTCTAATCCGATGCGCAATAAGAAGAAAGAAAAGAGAAAACTCATTAAGCTCGGTTGAAAAGTGCTATCAAGATTTAAAACTTCGAACAGTCAATGTATTTTTTAATACTTTCTAAGCAAGTGATTGGCCACGATCTCACCTGATGTTAAGTGGTAATGTAGTTCAGGATGGTAAGACGCAATAACTTAGTTAATGTCTATTCACTCTACTCTTAAAACTATTCTTCTATAAACTCACATTGTTTATGGGCAAATTAATCCAGCCCTTAGCTGTGCAATTAATGTGTGTTACTTCTTAAGCATTATGTAAAATAGGACAAGATGTGCTGCTAAATGAAACGATAGTAGTAACAATGTTTTTAATAATCTTCCGTACATATATTGGTAAGTTCTGCGTATACCAATCAAGTCGATTTATTCAATCTCCAGTCAAATTAATCCATTTGATCACATTCATTGATGAAGAGATCGTTTTTGGATATGGATAGTTATCAAAGAAACGGTTCGACTTAAAATCTGATGGTCGCCAGTTTGTATCCCAGTCGGCTGCCATTTTTCGGGTTTTTTTAAGTACAAAAAATCACTTGCCAAAAATTTATGCTCGATGTCTGGCGATAGGCTCACCCACTTATCACATATGGGATCTTCTAAGCCTCCTCTGTCTACCTTGCTATGTCTTGAAGAAAATTACAGTTTTTTTATATATTTTACTTAAGAAGGTCCACACAGTTGCTACATCTGAGTTGACATACATTCGTAAAATAATTAACAACTTAAACAGAAATGTCATCGAGATCAACATCATTAAGAAATATGAATTCCACTTGCATTTTAATGACAACAATCATTAAAATACACAATAGTGTATTCAAGCAATAAAATTATACAAACCCGAGTATTATATAATATCTAATAATAAATAAAATAAAATAGTGTTTATTTGCTACTACAAAATAACATGCATTTCAAAAAAATTAATTTGCAGGTTAGTAGTAGTCGCCACTGCGGCGTAGGCCTCCTAAACCTCCCATCTATGCCAATCCCGTGCTATCTGCATCCACTGGGATCCACATATGTCTTTGAAGACATCTCTCAACCTATTAAACGGTCTTCCTTGTTTTCTCTTTTTCCAATGGTACCCACTCTGTTAGTCGTTTTGTCCAATCTGTTGTTTTCCATTCTGTCCTGCCCAGTGCCTTAATCTTTTCTGTGCTTCTACAATTTTTGTTCTGTTTTTATGGTTTCGTTACTTATTTTTCTGACTGTTTTATTCTTAGCATGTTTCTTTCCATCTTACGTTGACATATAGATTTTTTCATATGTTTCATATGTTAGGCACGGTAATATTACCGTTTCATTTAAAAAATCATGCTTATATTAATTGTGTTATTTTTCATTATTTCTTTCAAACCCCAATATTTTTCCACGCTAAAGTAATTCTTCATTGTATTTCTTTTTTAGTATTATTTTCAAAAGATTATTTGTCGTCCTAGATATGAAATGAAATATTTATTTATTTACTTTTACACACACACACATTTTATATACCGGCATGCACATATTAGATACATATTATCATTATTATTATTCCATAAACATTTTCCTACTTCGGTCTTTCGGTACACATCTCCTGCTAGACTAATACATAGCCTGTATTAGGAGATGTTGTACCTAACTCCGAGTTTATTATGAACTAAAGTTTGTTATATAATTATAGATAATCGTACAAGGTCTTCTACCTTGTACGATTATCACATAATGTAGGAATTGAAACTAATGCCATGGACTTTAATGCCGTTTTATAATAAAAGTAAAGACCAAACACTGACAATAAACGTTACGCGGACAAGTATTAGCGATGATTATTTAGTCCATCAGTGATTTGATTTAAAGTCGGTTTTCATTTTACTCGTGGATTTACCTTCTTATGTTGTCGTATTTTATGTATATACAAAGTTAGTAAAGACTTTCGAAATCTACCAACCAATATCCGAAGACGTGTGGAGATAAGATCCTAATTTCCAATTTAAGGTTCATTGTAACCGCAATGCGATACTGAAAACCGTGTTTTCAGGCGGAACGCCAACATCACGCGGTCCGTCGGAGACGCTCAAATATTTACGTAACGTGTGCTCGGCGCAATCGGAGCGTCTGAGATGAAAATGTGTTTTATCTTCAATATATTATCGCGCGGCGCGAACTAACACAATCAAATAATCAACGCGGCCTTGTCGAAGTGGGTAAGTTGCGGAGCAAACACGTAATAAATATCGAGATTCGGCTCTGTTTAGATTTCTTCTTATATTTATTTCTTCATTCTATATTGTTCTGAACATGAAACAATCAATTGAATTAGATTCCCTTCTCGGATTCTCTTCCAAAGTAATGTAGAAGTGTAATTCAACGACTTTATATTGATTTGAACTATTGACTCCCGTCTGCATAGTAAATCATTCCGCTAAAGAATAGAAATAAAACCCTGCACTTAAATACGAGCATAATGGAAACTGTTCGCGTATGATAATGAGTGAATAATGATTATGCTTTAGAAAGAGACAGGTTAAATAAATACTCAATGCTGGAATAGTGTTTATGCATACCTTACCTTACACTTATACCTGCTACTTTAAAAAGGTTAAGAAGATAAACGACATTGTACTGGATCAAGCATCATGGTTCGGCCCTTAAGAGCGCTTCCGATTCAGAGTACCATCGCGACTAGAATGACAGCCCAACCTTTAGTAAGGGTCAAGACTGAGCGCTCAAAAATCTGAAATTCGCAAAAGCTACCGAAATCATTTCGAATTATTATGTAATTTGTTTATATATATATGTATATAACTATATATTTATATATATATATGTATCTATAGTTGCTTTTTTTAATATATACATTTATATATAATATTTATGAAAGTTTATGTATTGTACACTATAATAATACACAACCGAATGGTGTCCGCCTTAGTCTTCACAGGTTTTTTGGCTGAAAACCAGCGCTGTGCTACATGTGTGAGTACAGCACATGCTGAGCCAACCCCTTTTCGGCATAATTTCTTTTTGTTCTTTTTTATGTTGTTTCTGTTTACTTTTGTGTATGTTGTTTTTGTCTTGTTTTACCTGTTGTTTCTGTGTTCTTGTGCCGAATAAATGTTTTTTCAATTTCAGTTTCAAAAAATCTAACGCGATTATAGTATCCGTCCAAACCGAGATCCCCCTCGGGTGCCCTTTTCTCGGGAGGCGGCCGTGTTGCTATGAGACTTGTGCTACCTCTCAATCAGTGAAACTGTTACGGTCAATCAGCGTAGGTTGCATAAAATCACAAAAAAAATCAATGAAGTTGGACACCTATTATTCGCCAATAATCATAGTCAGTCATACGTATACAAAACATCTCCGTTCCTAAATGTCGAGAGAAAAATGCATTGGAAATACCAATACCTACTGTCTGGATCTCGAGTGACGTCATCCTTTGAGTTAACAAACAAGCTTACGACACTAAAAAGTAAAACCGACTTCAAATCCTATCTACACTATAATTTCACGTAAAGGCAATCTTTCTAAGGTCGTCGTCGGCACATCTGGAGGGAGGGCGCCCTACACTTTTCCAATAAGACCAAGACTATCTTCAATCATTGACCCTGCAGATGTTGTCAGCCCATGGCCACTTCAACTTACTAAGAACTATATCGTCTATCTTTGTTCTCCATCAAATTTTATCGTTTCTGATTATATTCCTTAGAGCCTTATAAGGAGGGCAGGAATTTCGGTTTTTGACATCTTATATATGGCTCTTTTTTCATAAATTTTATTGCAATTTTCCGACATTAACACTACACAGGTCTTTAAAGTGGCCCTTTGGCCTCGATGAAATTTGGTTCTTTGGTAAAAAGTTTGCCGACCCCTGTCTTAGAAGAATAATAAGCTATAGATAATCTGGTGGCTATGGCCATACAACATTGATGACTTTCTTTCTCACTTCATGCGACCGATGTCTGTGTGCGTAGGTTAGGGTATGATGGGGATGACATGCCCAAAAAAGCAAATCCCTAAATAAATAGAGAAAAAAAAAATAAATAATAAAAAATATTTGGACAAAAGAAAAAGAAATGTAACAATACTGTGTCGCAGCAGTTTATGGCCACCTCGAGAAACGAACAAATAAAAATAAATCAAACTTATAAGTATGTAAACATTACTAGAAGAAAAAGGATAAATAAATTATTATGTACGTGTGTGTGTGTATGTGAGAGAGAGGGTGTGTATGTGAGCATGAGTATGTGTGTGCATAACGAGCATCCAGAGATAAGACTTTAGCTTTACATTCCCGGTACGAGAGAGGATATAAATTTAGTGATTTATTTATTTTATTATAAACAGAAGAAGCTAGGCAGTCATAATGACGTCTAGCAAGTCAAAAGCTATACTATATATACCTAATAAATAAGGGATTTCCCTATACATATCCCTTTGCGCTATTATGCGCTCTTTTAGGGGAAACTGTTAGCTTTTGTGTTATTGAAATTTCGTGCTATAAAACAGGCGTTTTTTATTGCGTTAAGAACAGTTCCAGTGAGGTAATGCGTTAAGTCAATAATTTCACCGAGCAACAGACGCCCTTGATGTTCATCTGCAGTGTAAGGTTGAAACGTGTATTATTGTTTGTAGTCACGTTAGCTGAGCACGATTTCTAAGTTTTATTACATATCTACACGTATAAACAAAATTAATTAACTAAATGGAAGTCCGTGTTCTCTGCCTACCACTCCGGATTACGGGCGTGAGTTTCGAAGTCGGTTAAAAACGATTGCCTTATTATCAATCTCTGCGGTCACTAACCACTAGAATTGACCTCGGATGATATCAGCTAATAGAGGAAATAACAACAAAATATTGAAAATTTGTTTTAATAATGAATGAAGAATACACGAAAAAATACCACATCCGCGCAAACCAACTAACTAAACCGACTATAGTGTGAGAGCTCCAACAAAAATACTGTTGTTAGTGGTGCTTCCATTAGTCTTTCTTATATTGAGTGTTCGCTTTGATTTATCTTTTTATTTATTATTTTTCTCACCTACCCCGCTTGAACCAGTTACATTGTCTCTAATAAAAACCCTGAGATAGATTGGCAGAGAATGCCTTCTGCCATAAAGTCCGCCTTATGCCTATTATGTGCAAATAAAGGATAAATAAAATAACTAGTATATTACGAAATAATACTTTTATCTACTAAACAGCTAATAACGCTATTTGCTAATGACATTTCACTATGAAACCAACCAAATTTTCAAGAATGCTAGCAATATTTTTTTTGACAAATATATATTAATTTCGTAGCGATTCTTCTTCCACATTTGTTCTCGTTCCAATCCGCTGAAGCAGTCAAGGCCAGCCTCTCTGGCCAATCTGTGTAGTTCATCATAAAATCGTTCTCGTTGTCGTTAAGGAGTACTTATCTAGTCTTGGATTGTAATAATCGTAACACTATCTCAATCAACGAACATTATTCCCTGGTATATCTACAAAACAAAAGGATCAAGGTACCAAAAAAAATACTGGGACCTATTTGAAAGTAACTCTGTTCAATCGACTTCAAAAAAGGAGGTGATTCTCAATTCGTCTGTATGTTTTATGTTTGGTTACCTCATAAATTTTGACTGCGTGAACCGATTTTGATGATCCTTTTTTTATTTTAAAAGCTGGTGCTTCCCGTGTGGATCCAATTACATTTGGTCCATTTCTGGCAATGGCATCCGTGAGATAACCTTATATAAATATGTCTTAAATTTGCATCAAGTATGTGCGCCACAAATGTACGAATTACTCGATATATTTTTATTGGAATGGAGGTACCTCTAGAGTAGTTTGATGAGAGTTTGGTTATGATCTCATTAATACTATTTCGTAATATTCCTACGATAATTCGTAAATACAAGGAGGGTGTCCACGCATTTAACTTTTCGATGTGAAGTCGGTTTTTGTTTTTGCACGTAAATATAATTGTCCAATAAACAACAATATAAAAACGGAGTTATGAGAAACCCTCTTTTTTTTATGTAGATTTAAAAATAGCCCTCCATAATACCTTAGTGTAAAGCTATGTATGAAGGAGACGAGACGCTAAGCTTCCACGGCTCCAAATACGTTGGACTGGTGTAGAATTTTTAACGAGGCAACATTTCATGGAAGTAACATTTCATTGGCGTACGCCTTTGTCGATTCACAGTCAATTGAAATGATTTCTTCGGAAGCTCCAATAATCCGTAGCACGCGCGTGTTCTCGCATTGATTGAGCGTTACCTAGCGACGGGCGGCGTCGCACCGGAGACCGGGAAAGCGTGGGTTGCTGAACTTGCTAATAAACTCGTTAATAAGACCCGCTGTAATGTCTATTATTTTGCTACAAGTGGAGATAAATTCCATGTAAAATAATGTTCTATAATAAGCTAGTGGACACCAAATTACTATTTTAATTTTATAAACTAGTGCTTGACCACGAAAAGAAGAAAATGCTCTCATCGCTCCCATTAAATTCGATGTAGATATTTTCAATAGATTTTTTTTATAGGAAAACGAACTTACGGCTGCCCAAATTCACGTAAGAGAGATCAACGTCTCCCATAAACATCCACAACACCGGAGGAACTGCATGTGTGTTGACGGCCTTTGAGATAGTAGTTGGTCTCGTTTCTTGAAGGTCTCCAAATTGCTATTCAATAACAAAATGCTATTCAGTCAAGTAAAACAAACGCAGGCGCAAGCGCACCTCTTAATCGCATCATGGAATTGTATAACAATAACTTTAACAATATAGATATATTTGGCTTAACTCCTTCCAAATTTAGAAAAGCTTTACAAGAGATTTTGTTAATTAACTATTTTCCTTTTTGACTGTTTTTTCTTATTTTCTATTATTAATTTAATCCTATCTCTATAACTTTAATGTAGTAATCTGTGGATGGCGGTGTTGTTTGTACAATAACCAACGATATGTTTATAGTAATTTATAATTTTTCTTTAGACTTTATTTTACTTTATCGCTCATACTTTTCTGTGATTTATTATAACTGTACAAATGTTTGTTGTCCTGAATAAAGAGAAAAAAAAGAGAGAAAAAAAAAATCGTATCCAATTTTTTTTTATCGATGTATGAAAATGGAACGGTGACGTAGTGACCTAGAAAGGGCTATAGTGACGTAAAACGAAACGGATGCAGCGCTCTGCGCTTCCGGAATCGATGACGGCCGGTAGCTGAATGCAATATATAGACGCATAGTTATACACCAGCTGTCCCACAATGCAATAAAGCAATGCTTATCAAAGTGTAAGTCACGAAAGTCGTTGACTTACCGAATACTTACATAATTTAAGTATAATTTGAGATACTTCAAATTTTGGAGAGACGTTTTCATTTAGAAAATTATTAACGTAATTACTATTCTTCAAACTTGACTTTGGTTGTTCTATTGTTCATTTTGTCAAGGTTTTAAATTAAAGAATGGGCTTTTGAACGGGAAACGAGGCGACATGAAGGTAGAATAGACATTAAAAAATATTATATTTTGGTTGTTATAAATATTATGTTTTTAAAATACCAAGAATTACCAAAAACATATTAGGGATTAGGCACGTTTTACGAATTGTCTTAAGCTCTTTCTTAGTATTCACTCTCTTTAGTTTATTCTTAGCGTAAAGCACTATAAATTTGAATACTAAGATTTCACTGAGCAGAAACTCGCGCAAGTTAGGCAGTTTTTTTTTGTTAACGGGGAGGAAATCTTTAAAAAGAGACCCTGCCTTTTGGGGGGAAGGCGGCGGTTATGTAGGATTTTTACCCACTAAAACCGCCCCGGTGGCCCTTTCCTCGGTGCATGACGAGGGGCTCAGGGATCTCTGATGGAACGCACGGAAGCCCCTCTGCACTGTGCTCAAGGAGAGGACGTACCGGTGGGAGGGGGTGTTACACCCTCCCCCTCTGTCCCTTTGCAGTGCAAGGCGACACGGGCCAGCTGATGTCGCCTTCTTGCCGGGTCCACCTTGGTGGACGACAATGGCCTCCCCACCCATGTTGCCCAGTGAACCCGGCCTCTTTTAGTCGCCTCCTACGACAGGCGATGGATACCGTAGTCTTATTCTTGAGAGCCCAGAACTACAGAGCTGCGCGCAAGTTTGGCCTATGCTAAGCCTGAGTGAAGTTAATAAGCTTGAAGTTTAAAAGATTTACGGCTTATGTAATCAATATATTTACCAAAAAACGTGATTTTCAAAGGAAAAAATACCGAGCAAAGATCGGTCTTTCAGGTGCAAACTACGATGCTTCGGAAATAAAAGCGTTTGTGTAACAAAAAACTTGTCAAAAAAGTTGTCGATTTACGGATACACGAAGTTCAGTTTCGCAGATTATACAGTAGTCAGTTTTTGAAACTACATAAATGTTTTCAATGGATGCGCATTACATGAGGATTGGAGATTGAGAACCAATGTGTTTTCGCAAATACTTTAAAGCAATACAGAATGCGTAGTTCAATCTCGTAACAACCAGATGATATCGTTAACACCCGTTAACCATCGCTACGTCGTTTAATTCGTACACTTTTCGGGTAACAGATAAAATAGCTTCAAATAATCTTATCATAAATTGTTGCCCGCAAAATAAACATCGTTTCGTTTATTTTAACAAACCGTATACTGTTATAACAGATGTAAGATTACGCAATTTAATTGTAAGCCACACAGCGCCACATTTCACTTGCATTTTCAGCAGAAGCTTTTAGGAGAAGCACTTTTGATCTGCCTCTAAGGCTAAAGAGCCATCGGCTTCTTTGGAAACATCATGTGGTCGACAAGCACTGTCAGCGGAAGCAAACCATTTCAGACAAATTGAACGGTAAACGTGATCAGGAAAGGGCGCTTACAAGATTGTCTCACACAATCACAAAGACAGTGGCAGGCAGCATGCAATGTCTGCTTATGCTTTGTCACGATCCTCAGCAGTGAGGAGACGAATAAAAAGAAAGGATGGTGGTTTCCAATCCACCTGTACAATTTGTCTTCCCATGTTCTGTTACACCCTTATCCACAGTCGTGTTTAGCCCCTACATATAATTGATAGTATAGTGAAGGCCTTATTCTACAAGTACCCAAGATATTGCTGCAGCTAAACACATGTTGTAACTTGAATAAATTGACTCGACTAGGAAGGTGTTTAAATAATATCCAGGCATGTGAACTTAATAACTGTAAGCAAGAATCCGGTAAGAATCCTGACAGAAAAGATAGATGTGTGGATAGGGAAGCTGGACCATTAGCTGCCCCACTCAAAATTGAGTAGTTTTCTGGGAGTCATTTCATTCAAAATGCAATACTAAAAGCCCAAGTATATCTGTATTTTTCTTGAAATGTATACAAGGTGAAAAATTCAACAAAAATCTCTCTATCCGTCAATAATATCTCACTTAAGGGCATAGTCACTAATCAAATATTTAGTTTTCCAAACTAAATATTCGATTAGTGACTTGAACTATCTCTTAGTTCGCACTTAAAAAAAACGTTAAGTATTTATGTATATTTTTGTATTTCATTCACAGTTAATGAGCTGGCCAATAACCTAAATCAATAAAAAAAGTTCAGCATCACACCAGCAATTTCTCCAATGTTCTAAGCAGTGATCACTTAACATCAGTATTCAATTAACTATGCTTTTACACCAATATGTATGAAAAATAAAGTTCCCCCAGCAGGTTATTTGAATATTTATTTCAATATAAAACAACTACCTAAATAGTTGAATGTAGTTGTTAATTAATAATTTTTTTTTTTTTAATTGTGATTGTTTTTTTTCTTTGATCTACATTGGTGGGGATAACATCAGACATCATAGAATTTACAAATAAGCATTTGTAGTAAAATATCAATGTAAAACTGAGGGAGCAACATGTGGGGGTCTTCTTAATGCTGCTGTCTGACTCAACCTCAGAGGGAGCGAGAAAGCTGGTGGCTATGGCCATACAACATTGATGACTTTCTTTCTCGCTTCATGCGACCAAGGTGTGTGTGCGTAGTTTAGAGTATGATGGGGCAAAAGGGCAAAAGTCCAGAACATAAAAAGAAAAAAAAAAGTTAAATATTTACATATTGACATTGAGTTTTGAATAGTGAATCAGCTAAAGCCCCAGTTAATAGTACAAGTTTTCAAAAGAAAATTACATTTTTTTTAAATGCTAACCATATTTCTTGTTTTTTTTATTTTTATTTCCAGAAATATCTCTAACATTCTTGTTAACCATTCCAACTAAGCTTAAGCTTGTGCTAGAGAGTGCTAGGAGATGGTTCACCTCAATAGTCAAATGGTGGATTCAAACCTACGACCTTACTATTTGCAGACCGTGTCCTAAATCATTAGGCTATTGACGCTTACATACATTATACATTATATAATACAGTATTTTTAAGAGATGAGTCCATGGCCATTACTTAGAGGCAATGTTATAGCACTGTTTATGTCTACTTATTATCTATTGTGTATGTATATATTTATATATATAATGTTGTGCATATATATGCATGTGTATTTATTTATGTTACTTGCCCTACGGTTCACTGGTAGAGTATGCGACTAAGGCATTGAGTCCGCCTTGTGAACTTTAGTTTACTGTGACATAATAAGTATAAATAGAAAAATAAAACCTTAACTTTTTATTGCAAATAACAGTAAAATATATAAATATGAATGCTATAACTTGTCTATGTCCTATGGCTGAAATGATAATGATAATGTTTCTGGTAATTAAATCTTATTTAAATTTCAGATTGCATTTATTTATTTTATTCTTAAGATTTGTAATATGCCTTGAATATATTTAATTTTAACAATGCTTTAATTATAAGCATGGCATGACTATGATAATATTGTGTTATACTGTATTTTTTTTAACTAAAGTACACTTTCTAACTAAAACCTTACAAATAAAAACAATAATCTATTCTTACAGGGTTATATGGCAACTTTTGTATTAATATCACAATAATGAGAAAATGATTGACTGGCATTAAAAACATATATTATAAAAATGTATGACATAATAAAAAATGTAGACTAACAAAGGCATTACTAGATAAATTAGGATATAAAGTTATCACACAGCTAAAGATTAAGTGGCCTTGGTATGATTGATATTATTTCAGATAGAGATATATGGTATGAAGGTAAGAATTATGATATATGGAGTGTTATATTTAATTAATTGTGGTTTTTTTAATCTATTGTACAATAATTCTTTAACAATAAGAAACTAATAGAAAATACTACTTATGTAATATGTGAATTAAAGATTTATGAGAAATTTCTTAGAAAAACTAGGTAAGAAAAGATAAGAATTATAATATATTTTATACTATACCTAGTTATTTTATACTGATATTTATTAGTGAGAGAACAATTTCTTCAATAACTTTTCTATTCAATTTTATATTCCCTTTTATATTCAATAACAATATCTTCAGTAACCTGCATATTGTTTTTCTGGGAGACTATTTATTTTTAGAATTAGTATAGGAAGTGTGAAGTGAAAACTAGGCCGCACTGAGGTCTAGATGCTATTTTTACTCAGATGATGCTTACTCTGATTACATACTGAAATTCAGACAGATACAAACCATCTTTTGATTATAGTTCATCTGTGTTATCAACAGCACACATAAAGGTCATGTAACAGCTTCAAAAATACTCACAAGGACACAAGGAGAAGAAAAACAGTCCACTCACTTCAACACAACTGAACCCTTGGAAGTATCCAATCACTACATTAATTTATTTAAGAAATCCAGAAATGTGCGTAACTGTCGAAAATAACTACGCGTGTCAGGTGATGTAACAAAGACTGTGGCAAATAATTACCATGTGTTTTTGTATTCATTAGGTCAGCAGTGGCGTCAACAACGTGTTGCTAGGAAACTGGGGTTCAGAGAGCGACCGCGTGCGCGTCGACGTGCGCCGTGCTTCCTACGTGGAACTACGACGTGCAATTATTTTATGCACGTGCCGACGCGGACCTCTAAGGGACATTATATAACTATAGGGACAGCAGACAACCGACACGGAGGACATCACTAACACAACCGTCAACCACTCGTTCCATATTTAGATGGAGCGTCTACGTCTTTGCATACTTCAAGCGACTCGGTATCATTTTTAGATCCGCGTGTAAACGATACCAAGCGTTACATGTTGCACGATGAAGCGGACGCTGCGGAATATTGTTCGGTTATTATTCAGAGAGAAAAATACCAAATGCGTACATAGACATGAAATGCGTTTATCTTACTTACTCTTTTTATTTATGACGGAAATAAATCAAACGTATCGTGAAACCGACGGAAAATAACAAACAATAAAATAAAGTAAAAGTTACACTTACCTTAAAGATGTCAAGTTGGTCTTGAACACAAATTAGAAATTAACAACAATAAACAGCATTCCGCAGCCACCTTTCTTGAAATCAACACTCAACAAACACTTCAACACCCAACCAGACCATAAACTAAAGAGTAACCTACATAAATAAACATATGATACGAACACGATTTGATAATAGTTTCAATGTCTATGTTCAAAAATGACAGTTTTGATAAAAGTCTAGGAACCTGTGGAAAAGTAGTGATGAAGTAGAAATTGAAAACAAATAATTAGTCTACATTTCAAAAGTCTAAATTTATTATTTTTTATTTTTATTTTACTATTAATTTATAAGCTTGTACAATTAAAATATTTTATAAAAACTACTTACACTTTCATTTGTTTTTGCAATTATCCTAAACTATTGTTTGTTTTTGAAGAACGTGCTATCGTTCTAATAAAAAGTACGGTCAGCCGTTTTCTTACGGGGTAATGAAAAAACAGCATTGGCTGTCCACTTTTTTTACAAAGATTATAAGCTTACAGAAGCCCATTGCCAGACATCGAATAAATTAAAAAATGCTGCTTTAACAATTTTGATTTGTGTAATATAATATATTTGCTTAACTCAAATATTATTAAAATAACAAAAATAACAATATCTTTATCAAATATGAATATATATGTAAAAATAAAACAATATAAGCTAAATAAAAAATATATATTGTATAATTTTTTCTAATACCCTTCGATGAACATCCTTAGATTTTATAAAGTGGCAATAATAATACACTATCCAGAAAGAAGAAAACACGTTAAACTTGACGTGGACTTAACTAGCTGGCCCACTTTGTTAAACCTTAAAGTATTATAATTTCTATCAACTGTAGTATTGCAAGTCAAGTGATTTATTTAAAGAGCCAGCTATATGCTATTTCTTGTAAGAAGATGGCCTTAAATATCGTAAGTACATTTTATTTGGTGAACCAAAAGAGCGGTTTGACAGACATTTTCCGGAATAAGTAATGTGTATTAGTGTAATTTTTAAGTGATAATTTTATTTTTCCTTCACAGAAAATGTACAGTATTTTCTTCTTGGTGCTGTCCCCATTACTACTAAGTCAAAATGTAGATGCGGCAGCTGTAATATCTATCGATTTGGGCTCGGAATGGATGAAAATCGGCATCGTGTCGCCTGGTGTTCCAATGGAAATAGTATTAAATAAGGAATCCAAACGTAAGACGCCAGCGGTAGTAGCCTTTAGAGACGGCGTGCGAACATTTGGTGAAGATGCCGTTACTGTAGGTGTGCGGTTTCCGAAAAATGCTTATAAATTCTTTTTAGATTTGCTTGGAAAACCATTTGATCATCCATTAGTGAAAGCTTATAGGTAAGTCTGAATATCCTGTATGTTTAATTTCTTATTTGTGTTCAAATTCTTCAAATAAAAATAGTTAAGTTAATAGTCTAATAAAAGTGGGATTAGCTAAACAAACATTCATATTACTTTGACATATACTTTTAAAATTATTTGAAATCAATTGATTATATATAGAGAACCTTGTTTTATTTTTTTTAACAATTATTAATTATATTGTTACTTTCAGGGAACGTTTCCCATATTATGAATTAGAACCCTCTGACCGTGGCACTCCTGTGTTTGTGCATGACGAAACCACAAAGTTTACACCAGAAGAACTTGTTGCTCAACTTTTGGCCAAGGCAAAGGAGTTTGCTGAGATCAGCCATGGTATGAAGTTCTGCAATTTAGATAATATAGTCAATTTAAAAGTATATTTCTTAAATTGCTCTAATTGTGCAATACATTTATCATTTAATTTTATTTTTAGTTTAAATATTTTTAATACTAGATTTTTATCTAATTATTCTAAACCAGTTTATTTTTATTTATTTATAGAACACCAACACAATATATTTTATTATATTTTTGTATAATATATATAAATATTCAAATTATTATTATGAATGTTTAAAAAATTCTAACATCATTAGTAATTCTTTTCAGTAGTTTTCCTTTTTTTTTAATGCTAAATATTGTTTACCATTGTTTCCAATTGTAAAGAATGCTCTGTTTATGTAATTTGAGTAGTTTATGATTGTATGAACAAGCACAAAGGCATTGTGAATAATGTAAGAGGCTAAAGTTCCATAGTATTTGCACATTAAATGCCAATTAATTGGGTGTCTGAACAATATAAAAAGTCATAGCAAGTATCATTAGATGCATAAACATAGCATAGCCTAGCAGTTAAGCATTCAATTTACAATTTAATGATTGGGATCTCGGACAGATTAATTACCACTGTTTTTTATTTCTTGGATAATTTTGCCATTTTCAGGCATGTCGGTCTCATTGTATCATAACATCATGAAGCGATAAAGAAAATTACCATGGTTCAATGTAGTTATTGCAAATGCTATCTTTGAAAAGTTAATGAGATGGTAGGCCTTATGGGCAAGCCACAATCTGCCTGTGACAGTATTCATATTCAATTATACCTTTAACACAATAATGAATAAATTCCCACTAAGTTATGTTTTATGCTTATATTATATTGCCGCTTAATATAAGTGGGGTGTTGGGTCTTTATATTATAAATATTTTAAATATTGGATGGTTTCGGGGGCACAGGATCGAAATGAATTGCGCTATAAAAGTAAGGGCTATACCCAGCAGAAGGAAGATACGGGCTGATTGATTGATTACATATTATGTCATTGTAAACTGTGTGTTTTAGGGCAACCAATTAGTGAATGTGTGATCACCGTACCAGGTTATTTCAACCAAGCAGAGAGGAGAGCTCTTAAGGATTCTGCAGCACTCGCTGGACTTAATTTACTGCAACTTATCAATGACTATACAGCCATTGGTATTAACTATGGAATATTTAGAAGAAAGGTATGTTTAACTTGTATTTTAATTTGTGTAATATATGTTGGCAAACTTTAACAGTTTAAATCAACAAGGTATAACACCGCTACTGACTATTGAGTGGCCTTAGCGTCACAATCTCAAAGTATATCAGCTACTATGTTTGTTGTCTGACAAGTGACGAAGACTAATGCTTAATTTTTTTAATACTCTTAACACACAGACACACATATTAGTTGCATGCTTATTTACCACTTAAAAAAAGGACATGCCATTAAAAAAAACCCAAAGGAAAAGGATGTTGATTTTTTTAAATCTTTGCGTTATCCTTTGATTCATCATATAAAATTTAACAATGAGAGTTTATGTAAACATTCATCTTCTATCGGGTGTCACTCTGACAGATTTAATAATGCTGTCAATCACAGGATATGTAATAATTGAAATTGGAGAGCTTTTATTTTGTTGTTTCATTTTATCAATTGTTTTGCAGTTGTTTCTTCTTTTTATGCATATTATATTCTATTGTATATATAATATTCATGGTTTTTCAAGAAATTAGGCTTTTTGCATTCTTCTTCTTCTGCCTAGCGTTTTCCAGGCCTACAGCCAGGGTCTGCTTTCCTACTTAGTCTCCTCCATTTTGCTCTTCGGCATCCTCGTTTGTTAGGTGGTTCACTAACATGTCCGCTTTAACAACGTCCAGCCAGCGTTTCTTGGGTCTGCCACGGGGTCTTGGGCCTTGTACATTGAAGGCTAGGCATCTATTTCCGACATAGTCAGGTGGCCTGCTGTATATGTGACCATACCATTGGAGACGACTTTCCTGCAGTTTGTCTGCTACGTCGCGGACTCCAAGGCTGCCCCGGATGTGTTCGTTACTTATATGATCTAAACAAAAGTGAAAGCAGGTTGCACATTCTACTTGTTTTATCATGTAATCGTTTGTGATGATTTTTTAAGGAAATCAATGAGACGGCTTGGTATACACTGTTCTTTGACATGGGTGCTGTTTCGACTAAAGCTGCACTGGTTGAGTACAAGACTGTGAAGATAAAGGAGAGAGGTTATGTGGAAACTGTGCCACAGTTGCAAGTTATTGGTGTTGGATTTGACAGGTTTGTTACTTAGTAAATAATTACTGAATATAGTCTAAGGTCTCTGAATTTAATTTCTAGAGTTTAGTATAAATGATGAGACACCTCTATTGCTTCATTAAAATCTGACGATTACCTTTAATGCTGTATATCGATAATCTTGTTTTATGTCTACTTCTAGAATGCTTTATTTCACATGGTTGGTAAAAGGCCATATAAGTTTTTATAGTCTCTTTTCATGTTATGTTTTATAGGTACCATTATAACATAAATAACTTAGTGAGAGCAGCTAGAGTTGGTGCATTTATCATAAGATTTGTAGTATGATATCAATCCGAGATTGATTCCAGGTCTCAAATAGAGTATAGGAATTTTAAGTTATTATTTACACTTGGTAAAATGCCTTTGCAGTGTACAAGTGCTCCTCTTATGGGACAAGGATTTTGTCAAATAATTATGTATGTATGTGGTTTATTATATATAGATTATTATATGTCTATAATGCACATATTTTATCTACAGAACTTTGGGTGGATTTGAAATGACATTACGCCTCCGTGAGCACTTAATCAAGGCTTGGCAAGCGAATGGTGGTGGAGACGTCAGAGCCTCGCCTAGGGCAATGGAAAAGTTGCTGAGGGAAGCGGAAAGATTGAAAATAGTGCTGTCAGCTAATACGGAGCACTATGCACAGATTGAAAACCTTTTAGATGATAAGGACTTCAAGGTTTTGGTGAGTGCTCAAAATTTTATAATTTATAAGCAAGTGCTTAAAAAATGTTTTTCAGTGTCAGATAAAACAATACATAATTTTTGTAAAGGTTGCCACATTAAAAAAGAAATTTTTAACCTTTACTTTTAATATAGATTCAATCTTCTTAACAAGCTTATTGGATCCCATAAGAGACAGGATGTGCCCTCAACACTTTCAAACTTTCAAAAAAGAAATTTCCACTTTAGAAAGTAAAAAACGGAAACATCCAAATTAATCATAGGAAACAAATCCATTGCTTTGTAAATGGAATGCTTACGTGTGAAATAAATTTATTTACAGGTAACCAGGGCAGAGTTTGAAGAGCTTTGTTCAGATTTATGGAGTAGAGTATCGGGAGTGGTGCAACGGGCAGTAGCCGCGGCGTCGGGCTCCGGCGGTGGCGCGAAGTTAGTGCTCGCGGGGGCGCAGCCCGAGCTCCTGCTGTACACGAAGCCTTACGCAAAGCTGTGGGACACGAACCAGCGCGGTCCATCAATGCTGACGAGGCCGCTACCATGGGAGCTGTGTATAGGTACTAATTTCTGTTATTACTATTGTTAAAATTAAAAATACGCTTTCACATAATTTTCACCGAGTAACATGCAAGCAATTGTCTATTGATTGTTCACTGCGTTTACTAGGTGTTAATCCTGAGTGGAATTCAGATCATACTGTTTACATAATCCAACCAGTTTCAATGGTCCCATTTTTTTTTTTTGAGTGGAATTTAATATTATAGTTTCTACAGATTTATATAGAGGCGGCCTGGCGACTTACTTTTTTATATTATATTTTCCAGGGCGGCGTCCCTCGCCACTGGGTATAAGGTGGCGCCGCTGAACGTCCGTGATGCAGTGCTTTTGCCCATTCAAGTAATTTTCACCAGACACGTCGATGGCAATGACAAGTTGGTATGTACGACCTTTCAAGAACAATATTTTAAATGATATTAAATTGATGAGTTATAATTTGATGTTTATTTTGTGTATTATGATGGTACTTTCAATTCCTTCGAATTGCAAACAGAATAATTTTTATTTCCTTCCTACATGACCTCTTTTTTATTTACCATATGCTAGAAAATTTTCCAAGACACGTGAAGCTAGGGCTGCGAGGCAGACTATTGGCTATAACTCAACTAACTCTCAATTTTGCAGCATATTTTTTTCTCTTTGACATGTCTTTACAACCTTTTTAATTTTGGCAATATCAAACATTGTTTTCGTTTTTGAAATAGTCTCGTAGGTAAGTTTTTTTGCATGCTAAAATACATTAGCATCACCGCTAGCCTCAGCACTTTTTATATCGTCCAACCTGAATTTAGATTTGTTGTCTCTATATCTGTCCACTACAACAATGTAAATTTTTAAATAACTGTGATGTTCCCATTTTACGGCAAATAAGGCATATGCATTGTTACTATTTTTAATATGAAATATTTAATTAGCAAATAAATGTCAAATGATTGTAGGGTTGGAGAGTGTGGAGGTCACAGATTTACTTTTTACATTATAGTATTACACCTAAAAATAAATATTTTGTTTTTTATTTACAGATTAAGAGAACACTATTCGGCCCCATGAATCCCTACCCACAAAAGAAGGTAATCACTTTCAATAAACACACAGATGATTTCACGTTCAACGTCAACTACGCTGAGCTAGAACATATACCTTCTACAGAGCTTAATTACATCGGAACTTTAAACCTAAGTCAGGTTGTCTTATCTGGCGTAAGTGAGGCTTTGGGCAAACACAGCGGAGAAAACATTGAGCACAAAGGTATCAAAGCGCATTTCAACATGGATGACTCTGGTATTCTTAATTTGGTGAACGTTGAATTTGTAGCGGAAAAGACCGTGACCGATGACGACGGCGACCAAGACAGCACTCTTTCTAAGATCGGAAGCACAATAAGCAAACTTTTCGGTTCCGATTCTGAACTGCCCGAGAAAGCCGAAGATAAAGCTGACGACAAACCGAAGGAGGCAGAAAAGAACGAAACTAAAGGCAACGAAACAACTGCAGCTAAACAAAACGCCACTGAAACCGACAGCAAACCAAAACCAAAAGTTATTGTGCTCAAAGAACCAATTGGTAACGAGGAGCAGATCTTAAACTTACAACCGCTATCCCCAGAAAAGTTCAAAGAATCCAAAACCAAAATTACAGAATTGAACATTATTGATAAGAAACGAGTTGAAAGGGAATCCGCTCTGAACAATCTGGAGGCTTTTGTTGTCGATGCCCAGTTAAAGGTAGACATGGATGAATTTGCCGAATGTGGAACGCCGGAGCAAATTGAAGAAATCAAAAAGTTGTGCAGCGAAATATCGGAATGGTTGTACGAAGAGGGGTATGAAGCCGATACAGAAACTTATAATGAGAAACTGGCGTCATTGAGAGAAAAGACCAATCCTATCTTCTACAAGCACTGGGAACACAGAGAAAGACCCGACGCGGTAGGCGCTATCCGTAACATGCTTAACAGCTCCCAAGAATTCCTTAAAATGGCAAAGAACTTAACTCAAGAAGCTAATTCAGATCGAGATGTTTTCACGGACGTTGAAATCAGTGTGTTGGAGAAGAAAATTGATGAAACAAAATCTTGGCTCACCAAGTCAATTGAAGAGCAGAACCAATTAAAGAAGAATGAAGAGATAAAATTGACGGTTGATAGTATTCGAGAGAAAATGTCTCATTTAGACAGGGAGGTGAAATATCTTGTCAATAAGATGAAGTTATGGCGTCCTAAGAAACCTGCCAAGAAAGAGTCAGATAATAAAACCGAGACGGTCATAGAGATTGAGAATGATGGCGAGAAAGAAGCAGCGGAAGGTGTTGAGAAGGTTGAGGAACAAGAAGAGAAACCGGAAATCACTCCTGACCAGAACGAAGATACTGGGGGCGAAGAAACGTTGCAGATATCTGATGAAAATGCTGAACATTCCGAATTATAATAGCAACGTGTTATAATTTAATTTATTAGCCTAATTTAATTTTTACTATGAAAACTGATGGGATTTGTTCACTTTTCGTATATATTACAAAGTCTCGCACAAAAGTATGTTAAGTTATTGTAGAGGCTAAAGGCCTGTCCAACCACCAACTTGATAACATACGTGATTCCTCTGAAATTTGTAAGCATAAAGTGTATGTCATCACAAAAATATTTTTTATATCAAATGTATGAAGAGCGAACAAGTTCAATGGCAAGATAAAATCTCAATCCCAGTGATTCGCCGCCTCTCCTATAGCTGTCCTTTTCGATATAACTTAGACGTTGAGTGTACGATAGGTTTTATGTTAATCGTCATAAGTCAAATATAAGAGCTGGACTCTTGTGGAATATTTTCCAGCAATCTCTATTCATGACTAGTTTCTTCGACTCCTTATAAAATATCATCTCTTTTATTTGCTACATACCGTTTGTCTTAATACACTTGTTTTTTTTAAGTGATCATTTATGATCAGGTAAGCTAAAAGCTCCTTTGCCCCATTTCCAATGAAAAAAAAACTATATTTAATTTGCTTTTTCAATATTTTTTTTATTTGTATATGTCAATTACAAATTAGTCATTTTAGTATATTTGGTACAAATTTAAAAGTGTTGATTTTTAGTACTGTCATTTCACAAATTTTAAAACACTACGCGTCTATGGTATGTCACAATAAAATCTGTCTGTGGTTTATTTTTTTTATGTTTCATTCGTATTTATTTGTTTGTTAATTAAAGCGGCGTTAAGAATGTTAAATTATTTTTGCAATTAACCCCAAGTTAATAGACGGCGTGGTGAATGTATTGTATTTATTGGTGTAAACTTTTAATGTGATATACGAGTGACTGTACATTTGTGTGAATTTTTAACTGTTTTCTGTTACTGGCAACATTGAACAACTTTACGTGCTTTGGAAATTAATTGTTTTCTCTAGACATTAACGGTATTTTATATCAAATAGTATATCAAATAATCTAAATCATGTATTTAGATTTTTTCTTTCTATAAAATAAATACCTATTATTTACTACGTTTATATACACTTCACACACTAAAAAGGACAACATACATAAACTCTTACGGTTTATAACGATAAATTGACAAGATTGAGGATACTGTAAAGCAGTGATTCTCAACCTTTTTTTGTTGCGGCACATGTTTAACGACACACAAAGAAAAAGATAAAAATTATTTACTTACTACAACACACTGCATAAATAGTTTATGACAAAAATTTTTAAATATACGAAATAATAATATATATTCATATTAAAAATATTTTTCTTTTAAATGATATAATTTAATAATATTAACATTATTATATATTTATGCAAAATTTTGCGTCACACAAAAGTGCCGCGGCGCAGTGGTTGAGAATCACTGCAGTAAAGCATCAGAGTCAAGTTGTCTCATTTTTTTTCTTTAAAAAATTGGCCTACCGCTTTGCGATTGGGAACAATGTTTATTATTCGCGGACAGCAAAAGCTGTCTCTGTCTAGGATCTCTGGTAAGATTAAAGGGTTAATAGCCTATTTATTTGTTTATGTATTTATTTATTTAATTTATTTGTATTTGATTAATATTTTAATTTGAAATTAAAAATAAATGTCAGCACCAGAAAACAGTTTTCAAGTAGTCTTAATATACAATGATATCGTTGTATATTATAATTTCTTCACTAGCCAGTCGCAAATGAAATTAAATAATTGTAAAGAAAATATAATGTTTTTTTTTGTGTTCGTGACGTCGAGCGATTATTGAGATTTTCTCCTAAAATAATAGCATGTCTTTTTAGTGGAAGTGCCATACGAGATTACGGCTCACTTGATGTTAAGTGATCACCGTTGCCCATGTACATCCACAACGCTGTACGATGGACTCTGAAACGGCTGGACCGATTTTGATGAAATTCGACGATTATCAGATTAGCACAGCTATGGTGCTATGAAGTTTGGTAGTCACATAATGAACGAATGAGTTTTTGTTTTATCGTTAAAATTATAACCTATTTATATATCTCCAACTGTTAGCATAAGTGCTGTCTGTAATGTGGATTCAGTTCAGTGTGGGTTCAGTGGACCCGGGAAGAAGGCGACATCGGCTGGCCTGTGTCGCCTTGCACTGCGATGGTACAGGGTGGCATTAACCTCCTCCCCCGGGACGTGCTCTCTTTGAGCACAGTGCAGAGGGGCTCCGGTGCGTTCCACGTTGAGATCTCGGAGCCCCCTCGTCATTCACCGAGGAAAGGGCAACCGGTGAGGTTTTAGTGGATAAGAACCCCCCATAACCACCGCCTTCATCCCAGAAGGCGGGGTATCTTACTGAAGATTTCCTCTCCGTCAACAAAAAAAAAGGTTTTTATAATGTTTTTGTATTTTGTATGATATTTTTGTGTATTTTACTTTTTATATAAATATTATAAAAACTTAACCTAAGGATTCAAAATAAATAAAATATTTATTTTCAGATAACTTCATCCATAGAATTTGTTAGTAACAAAATAACTTAATAACAATTTAAATTAAAATTTAAAAACTAATGCGTTGTCCGCAGGGACAAGCCAATAAGGTGCTTTATGAGCCGCGAGTCATACCGCTCTGCAACAGTTTTCATGATGACGTTAGAACTGTCCCTCATTCTGCAGAGCAAGGAGGCCGCTTTATTTCTGATGATGGCACAAAATCCATCAGTATGTGCCTTGGCGAACATTTCGGATGCACTGCATAACTTGGGCAGCCCCATGAGCATCCTAAAGCCGTTATTATTTTGGACCCGTATGGCGCTGATTGTACGCTGCGTATAGCTTGACCACAGACTGCACGTGTAGAAAACTTGGCAGAATACCTTAAACAGTGTAATTTTTGCCACTTCTCTGCAACGTACAAACCTGCGTGCCAGCATGTTTTTTTTTACACTATGCACCGGTAAATATACGACTCTTTTATATCATTGCCTAAAATCGCAGTGGATCGATGCGGGGTAAACCAACACATTGTTAGCGGTTAACCACATCCCTTGTTCCAACATAACATATATACAGTGCATCATTTTAATGTTAGACATTGTAAAATATGGTTCACGCAAGGTGAAGTGGCGTTTACGACTTAGTGGCTGGACTATGTTTGAATGGAGATTGAATGTCAACTAGCGAAAAGTATTTTTTTTTGGGTTTACTGTAAAAACAAAAAAACGAACTCAAATGGAATAAGAATATTACGAAATAAAATTATTCAGAACCTAACCGAACTGCTATCAAACTACCGTTCAACAAGAAATTAATCATCGAAACCGGTTGGCGTGATATTGATTTTTTTAATGACGAACTACACAGATTGGCCAGAGAAGCTGGCCCTGACTGCTTCACTGGATTGAGAAGTGGCATAGCTCTTAGGTGGCTTAGCCTGCACCTCTAGATATTGAGTTATTCGTCCATTTGTCGCGCACATACTCAATGCAAATTGAAGACATATATGGTTTTCTAATTGATGTCCTTTTCAGAACTGGATCACCTTTGAAGCACCAGCTTAAATAAAAAGAGAATCATCAAAATCCCTGTCTTAATTTATGAGGTAACAAGCATAAATAAAACATATAGACGAATTGAGAACCTCCTCCTCTTTGAATGTGTAAAGTTATTTAAATATAAAGGAAGACTGTCTTTCTACCGCTTGGCTAAACGTAGCAAAAATATTCTACACGCGACCGTACTTGAGCATTGTACAACAAAGTCGCCCCCTGGAGAAATATAGTCGCATTTTGGCAAGGATTCATTTAATTAATTTCCTTCTCCGTGATTCTTATACATAGTCATTGTTCAAATCATTTCTTGAACAATGATTTCCGTCATTGTATTATTTCGCTATCCTTCCGTGGGGTTTTATAAAAGACATCTACATACAGGAAGGAAATGTGTAAACTAGACCATCAAGATACTGACTTATACCGTGTTTATGCAATTATAAAAGTAGGGTAATTATGAAAATGACTCCGTATGTACCATGTGTACACGAGGGTGAGTTATATCACTGCATAGTAACGAGTTGAAATAAAGATAACTACACACAAAGCTCCCCCATTCGTGAGGGATACGCTCCGTAAATATGCTGCGAATACAGAAACCGTAAATACGAGATTATGCGTAACGTATATATAAACAATAACAAATCTGTCTTTTGAAATATGAATACTTCTAAAATCTCATTTAGTTTACAACGTTTTAAGTAATACCGAAATGCTAATGGAATTTTGGAGCACCCCGGGCAAACACTACTCGTATTTCTTGGAATACCAATTAAATTCGATGTTTTTGAAACGAAACACCAGCAATGAGCAATAAGTGCGTATATTTTCGGAAATACAAATGTTTAATGGAGCTCGAATGCCTAGAACCACGACTAACGTTTCGTCGAAATTTCTAAAACAACAAACAAATTGAATTCAAAAACCTTTGTACTAATTATTTTTATGCGTACGTACAACTTAAAACACACGCTACCATAAACACACTACACGTGACATTTCACCGCGACGCACAGACGAGCAAAAAAAAAGCTCCACCATGTTGAGTTTATGATGATCAATTGTACAAATAGAAATAAGTCTCTTGTTTCTTGTTTTTTTTTTAAAAGACCTAGATGTAACAACGACATTCAGCCGTAAAATTGGCAAAGTTATCTATATAAATAATTTTAATAAATAAATAAAATTACGCTCCCAACCTTTTACGTCAACCGGGATATATATATAGCAATAGCTATCCGCTTGGAACTAGATTCATTCATGTTTTTTTTAAACTGGCAATGACAGCAATAAAAACTAATTTGATATTAGATAAAATGAAATTAATTAATAAGAATACAATTTCCTTTCGTACAAATTAGTTCTGTAGTTTTCATTAAAAGGGCAACATCAATAGAATGCCCAATTCAGAGTTTAGATGAAAAGCGCAATTGATTTTACAAAGGCTCTTTGAGAAATATCTTGCTGATGTTTAATTAGTTTAAGATTGCTATACATAAGTAAGGGAGCGACTAATCAAACGATGGATCGGAACAAAAACTTGATTATTGTGCCAGGTTTCCGCCTAAATGATGACGGATTTAATTTGAACTTTCTCCCCCACATGCTAAGGTTTCTTTTAGTATTCATCAAGGTAAAGAGCATATTTTTTAGCTAATTGTCATTATTCGATTCAAGACTTTTATAGATTGAGAGATTGCCGGCATCTTGTCCGCAAGAGAAACTTCAGTAGGCAGTTATTCTAGACGTAAAAGCGTCTGGCTAGAGGCCAATAGAGCCTTATGTTATATGTATTTCCTAGACCGCCCAAACCACTAGGCTATTAAAGTAACAGTCTCAATATGTCCCAGTATTGAACAGAAGCCTTCTGTGTAAAGTTAGAATTAAGGCATTGTTTATCAACCTTTTTTTTATTTGAGGGAGCAATGCCCAGAGATACCCCGCCGAAGGCGATGGTTATGTGAGGTTTTTTTCCTATTTATACCCTCCGGGAGGTCAACATATTAAAATTTCCACAAACAATTTCATCGGTGCCGGCAACAGAGATTTATCTCGTTTTTTGCTCATTTTTCCCCACTTAATGTTAAGTGGAAATGCAGTCCTGGATGGTAAGGCGCACTAGCTTAGTAAATGCCTATTCACTCTACCCTTAAAAACACCGACATTGTAATCGGAAGGGAAAGACAGACCCGGGAAAACTATTCCAGACCTAAGAGGCACCTCTTCAAAAACCTGACTGAAACTGACACAAAAAAAACATTTTCCTATATAATTTTGGCGAGTTCCCTGGTACAACACTCATACATAAAACAAAAAAATACCGTTCATTTAAACCTTTTAATAACAGAAAACCGACATATAAATTCTTTTGTAGGGGTCATGTGTAGTACAGAAACATACGGACATAAATATTTTGTATTATTTAAAAGGCGCACTAGCCTAATAAACTTAGGTTAGCGTACTATGCAACTTGTGGCGATCCCGTTAAGTGTTCGTCTTAAGCTATTGACATACATAAATGAAACCCTGTTCCATCGTCTATGGTCGCTAGCAACGCAAAAAGGTTAATTGCAGTTTTTTGCTAGCACCCGCGCAAGAATCCCTCCAGTCATCTATCCGCAAAAGGCAACTAAACGTGCAACCTCTTTTGTATTACACAACATATGGTAACGATTTCATTAATGCTGCAAACCACTTATATTATAAAGCAATATTTTTGCCTGTCTTTAAAAAAGATGAAAAGGATTATTTGTAGGTCCCGTACTCATTTTGTTGACATGACATTTTCATCGTTGTTGCTCAGTGACGGGCGGTAGACTCATGTTGGATATTATGTGAAAGGAAAAATCACATTTAAATTACATAGTAAACAAGAAAAAGCATTCACATTGTTAGTCCCAATCGGAATAGAGGTCCCAAATCGGTACCCGCGTCCCACCGTATTAAGCTTCTTAAGGTGAGAAAAGGTGACCCTAACGCTAAACAAGGGACGCAAATTTATGCGTATTACCAATTACCAAAAGGTGTAAAGTAATTGAGATTTGAAATCGGAACCTTTATACAAGGTAAATCCAACGCACAACCACTAAGCTCGGCGCTTTATGTAATTAGTACACATAGAAAAATATAAATTCATATTTTTAAGGCAGTTTCAGAGGCTCGATTAATTAAATCCATCCTCTAAGCTCAACCTAATTGTGCCATCCATCATAATACAAAGTGGAATTCCATTGAGCTGACAAAATTAAAATTGATGATTTCCGTACAACGGACAAATTTTTTGTTCTTTTTTTGAATGAACGCTCAAGTTTTATTTTGGTCACCGGAAACATTTGAACTTGGAACGAGTGAAATACGAACAAAAGCTTATTTAAAACAGATTATAACAATTATGTTTTAAGAGGCCCACTGAATGTATATACACTATCGCGGAGGAAATTTAAAGTTAAAATCACAAACTACGTTCCATTTATGTGTCAGACTCCAAAGCACTTTTTTCTGGATGCTTGTGATTCACACAACCACACTCGCTCTCATAACATCACTATATACGTATGCATAACGTATACACATACGATGAGATGATACAATAAAAATGGATAACTTGTTTTATAATAACTATATGCCTATTTAATATTCAGATTTGTCATTTATATTGATAAACTGCTGCGAAACATTACTAACAACTTTTTTTAGGTCGAAACTGGCAGCCTGGCGGTATTGACCGCGAATAAACACTATTTATTTAAATTTTGCTAACATAAGCCTAAGTTACTCCTTATTACATCAGCTAACCGGCAGTGAAAATCCTGTCAAAATCGGTCCAGCTGTTCCAGAATAAACAGAGAGACAAAAATTGTAAAAAATGTAACGTATATACATTCATATATGCATGTCGTTTTTTTTAAGGCATTTATTTTAATGTGTAACATTACAACAGATATTAATTTTATTTATTTCTATAGATATTTTTTTTAAAACATACTAAGCTATATTTGAGGTTGATCCCCGATATCTACGCGATTTCTTGACTTTTAATTTATCAATTTTTACAAGTTTTTTAGGTGCCAAATTTGACAGCCGTTGAGCCTCTGATTTTTTTCTGCCTAGCGATTTACGAAATGAGTCTTCGAGATGTTCCATATCATTTCTTATCGGCACAGATTCTAGTTGATATTTCTAGTGACATGAGTAGAGAACTTATTACTTCAAATCAACAAATTCTGGAGCTCGTTGGGATCGTTGTTTACCGCTTTATTTGGAAAAGAACGTATCAAATAGGCCAATATGACAAAATAACATTTGTGAACAAAATTATTCTGTCAAACACACTGCAACATAAACTAAAGGTAGCGAGTAAATTACGTCACAATTTTAAGTTCGGAACCATTTCGTTCAGGAATGTTCCATTTATTTTGTTTATAGACACGATAAGCTGTTGTGTGCATTTAATCGTTATTCAGGTCTTTGGTTTGTAATTTATAGGATTGGAACACTTTATTGAATGTTATTAACATGTTAACGTCGCCTCCAAACATTCTTATATCGAAGAAATGCTCTCAAAATTGTTTACCATATCGACAAAGCGTAAATTTAGGACACTCAACTATTTTTTTTAATAAACTTTCGAATGCCAGTCTGCTTGTAGCAACGAGTTTCTGTATTACGATTACTTGCGAATAAAAGATTCAAATATTTGTACTAGGTGTGTGGCGATAGTCTTACCACCTCAGTCACCATCTAGCGGACAGCAATTGTAGTCTCCACTCAGAGAGCCCAGTCTCAACTCAGTCCAATAAATTTGTAAAGCTTCCTATCAACGGCCATTGGTGGACAAAAATCTAATCTCAATTATAATTAATGATCATTATTTAACCTCTTAAACATTCACAGACTACATAACCACATTAAAGTGAACTTTTTTGTTATCCAGTTTTTATCAAAAAAGTAAGTACCAAATATTCCAATCATCCTTAAATTTTCAAAAAGTCTAACAATATAAATAATTTTACTAAGTACGAGTTGCGCAAGTCTCGAGTCTCATTCCATTCTATGAGTTTATTGGATCAAGTTACGCTATTTCTCTGAGATTTTCACAGTCTTTTTGTTTTTGAATAATATCTCATAGATAAGTTTTATAAACAGCTACATAAACTTATTTGTAATTCCATTACAATATTTTTAAATTTAGACCTTATTATTTTCGATCATTTATTTAATAACAATTTATTGGTATTGTATCGACGAAGAAGTAATTGCCTAAGTAAGCGCTTGACTTACGATCTGATGGTCAGCTGTTCGAATTTCAGGCTTGTACCAATTCTTATATTATTTATCAATTTATAGCATCAAAACATTACTTGCTAAATTTTTGCTAATGGTGATGTAAGATGATGGCAGTAGCTAAATAAATTATGTTAAAAGATGGTATTTAATAACAAAAAGGTTATTATGCGACGATTTAATATTTATGTTCATAATGGCATATTCATGTCGTACGCTTCTAAAATGAAATGGTATCTTGCCTCTATAGGCACCTGGGTCCGGCTAACGTCCTATTACCAGGGACTTTTTTCAACAACGCTTTTGTTTTGTCGAAACCCATCCCGAAGGAAGCAGTCGGCGCCCGCGCCGTCCATTGGCGCCTTTCTCCATCTGAGCGAGATGTATTAAGTTTCACTGCGTGTTAGAAAGAGTCAGAGCGATAGCATTCCGCGCCCGACCGGCAAGCGAGCGAGCCAAATGAATCCAGTTTGGTTGTTGTGTATCGGTGAGTTAGTTGTGTATGTTTTTTTATAGTGCGATTTTTATTTCCGCAGTGAAGTTAAATAAATACACTCATTTGTGTGTGAGAAAATAGTTTGACTAAGTGGACGATGAGCCTGTGGTAAACTTCAATGCTCTAGTGTTCAAGCAGAGATCTGTAAACGGTAAGAATGCAAGCTATCCCTCACCCGTCCCTCTTTTAAAGAATGCAATGTACCTCTGTATTTGACTCCTGCGCACCTTGCGTGTTGTTCAAAATGAAGTTATGTTATAAAAAAGGCTAAACCCTTTCACATATGGCGATAACATTTTTTTAATTCAAGTTACAGATCGCTTACGAACAATGAACTGTCATGCATAATTAATAAAGCGGTAGTAAATACTGTTTAACTTGTAGCCCTATTATATACCAAAATAGTAACATTATTAAATGACTGCCTGATTGTTTGGACTTGTCTTTGATTAAAATGCTAGGGCACTTTATGAATTTAAAATTGAACATATACATTCAATTTTAAATTCCATTACATTTCATAGTGTTACGTGCAGTAGCTTCATTATAACAAATAAACTTTAGACAATTGATAAATATAGTGTTTAGTTAATGTCGTAAACGAATTATCATCTATATTAAACATAATATTAATAAATTGCAAAGTCACGGAGCATAATATAATAACTGAAAATTAAATATCGTTTAATTAAATTGCAAATAAAAAGAGTCAGGTCCCGTCCTTGACATTGAATAACGCACGATCCGTATTATTTTTAAAAGTTTCATCGCTTAAAATATTCGTCTCCATTTTAATGCCGATATAATTATAATAATATTTAAAATTAAAAAATACTGGGATTGAAATATTAGGCTATTGCCTAGTACGAATTACCATCGGAGTGGTCGGTAATGGCTTCTACCGATAGGGTTTTTTTCGGTTTCATGACACAAAAAAACACTTGATATATATACATAAATCTTTATGCCCAAGGAGCGATGTATGGCCATAGATTAACTTGACACACACTATTAAGGTCTCGATAAAAACCATTTTTTTTTGTTAACGGGGAGGAAATCGATAAAAACCAGAGCTAACCAAGCTATTAGAGTAACCGCTCAAGCCGTGCGCCTCTTGGGCTGATTTGCTTCCAAAAGAGGTTCTAAGTGATCTAAGAGCTCTGCCACCTCTCAAACTCCGGAGAGAAACTATAGCGGCCAGCGTATATTCCTCAAATAAAAACAAAACCATATCAAATTTCAAACAGCTTCTTACATCTAGCCAATCTAGCCAACTAATCCAAATGAATCAAAGTTAACGTTGAGCCATCACAGTGGTAGGTTCAGATACGCCATTGGAAAACCGGAGTAGGCCACATTGACACTTCAATAATATTGTTTCAATTGTTTGTATTTGTTAATCGCATACATAAAGACATTTTTCAAATATGTGGGTACATCTCAATCAATTAGTCAAATCGAAAAACACTTAAAAAAGTATTAACGGTGGCGGTAAGCTTGATTGACATTGTGTGATCAGCTCTTTCGTAACTAGGGACCATCGCCATTCAATGTGTACGAAGTTCGAAGAATTCAAAAGTACACAAACATTATAGCTGTATCTGTTGTTGTTGCATTAAGAAGCAGTTAGTGATAACATTGCCAATACTGTGTTTGTCAACGAAGACAGCGGTCTTAATTTTTTTTTATTTTTTAAAGAAAGCTAGCAATATTTTTTTTTCGTAAATATTACTAATATTCTTGTTAACTATTCCAACTAAGCTTAAGCTTGTGCTAGGAGATGGTTCACGTCAATAGTCGAATAGTGGATTCGAAACCACGACCTTACGATTCGTAGTCCGCACGCTAAACTAATAAGCTCTTGACGCTAGATTGAGATTTCTATATATTCATAAAATAAATCGGGTGGTTTTATTCATTTATTTATAACGCAAATATTCCATAGACGGGGACTAGAGCTATTGGGCTAGACTAATTGGATTACTGATCGTCTATAATGTGAATTAAAGTCATTATCAGTTTTTTTAGATCTTGATGGTCACGACTCCAGCTCTGAGGGAACAATATCGAAAAAGATTTTGATGCTGCAAATTACCATATTTCTCTCTCTCGGGTCAGTCCCTCATGTCTGAGTACGATCACGTTCTCCAGATTTCCCAAATATGCTAAGATTGTCAGCATATGGTGGACAAATTAGTGTATAAGTATACTATAATTTGTGTACAAGTATTCCATATGCCAGCATGACTTATGCGTTGCACGTCAATATTAACTTAATTTATATAACAAAAAAAATAGTTACGTTTATGTTTCCAATACCACAAAACTGAATTTAAAACAAAATGTGTTGTAGAGCCCATTGACAGTACGTAGCACACACACCGCAATTAAGTCTCTAAATATAATGTAACCTAAGTGCTGTGGATTTTGTAAAAATAAATATAACACCACCAAATATATTTGCCAGAACGTTTCAGCTGAGGCACACATTTGTTTCGTTTCTTGTTCATTCCCAGTGTATAAATGTATCAACCTATTTACCTAAACGACTCAAAGAATCGACGTAAAGAAGTTTGAAAGGCAAATTAATATGTCATTTGACCAAAAGTCTCGCGAACGATTCGAATCTCGATTTATTTTGCAAACAAACTTAAAAGATTTTCGCTTTTATCGAACGTCATGTGAGCGGAATATTTTTAGGGTTCCGTGTTTATGATGTAAATATAATTTAATCTTTTTAACAATATAAAGAAAGGCCTTTAACCTAATCGCGTGACACGCTTTTTCTTTACTTCTTCACGCTTTTTTATAAAGTATAACTGTCCAGGATTAATAAGCTGTCATGTATTTCTCGTATGCTAGTATCCTAACAATGAAATTAAGCCGACACCTAACACAAAATCAGTGCCAACAATGTCCTTGTAAAGTGCCCTTAAAAACTGATCATCATTGTAACATTTCATAATATAATTATTGAAATGAAATGAAATATTTATTTTACTTTTTACACACACTTACATTTTAAATTACCGACATGCACACACACAAAAATATTGGATACATATTATCAAATGTTATTATACATATTATATAACAAATTCTACAAACATTTTCTTACTTAGTTTTCGTCCTTCGGTACACATCTCCCTGCTAGACTAATATATAGCCTGTATTAGGGAGATGTTGTACCTAACTCCGAGTTTATGAACTAAAGTTTGTTATATAGCTTTTGTGGTATTCGTGTGTTTTTGCAAAGAATAGTGTGCGTGGGTGCATGTGCGAGTGAGTACATGAGAGTGAGGATAACTTATTTTATGCTATGAAGAAATTATCCATTGCGAGTGAAGGTAACAAGACAATAAAATAAATATGAAAGAACGCGGATTTGACTTCATATTTTTAAGATTTTTTTCTAGGACAAACAAACAAACAAAAATTTTTACTATCCTACAATAATTTCAATAGCAACTTATTAAATTACAATTATGAGCGGCGGTGTCCAAACTAGGAACAAATCTGTGAGATGGGTCACCAGGCCTAAACCCACTGATGGGCACAAAACTATTGGAGAGAGTATAAGGAGAAGGTATATATACATAAATATATATATAATTGTCAGGTGTGTGTGTGCGAATGTGTGTGTGAAATTTTTCGTTGACCACCGAGCACGTAGTAAATCACTTAAAATTTTACATCTTTCTTGGACAGCACTTTCAGCAGTAGGGCATTCACTGCTGAAGATAAGCCTCCCCTGACGATTTCCATAAGGACCGGTTGGATTATTAATATAACATAGGATAGTCGTAAATGCGCGGAGTGTATTCTATAGCTTTGAAAATCACTCAGTCAGTCACTTTTCCACCATATGAGTGTCTGAGTAACGGTCCTATATGTTATCCCTGTGACAGTTTGTGATCGTTCGACCGCTTGTTACATGTGGTTCGATATCACGCTTGGGTGTACCGAAATAATTGCTACGGGTTCTGTTGGAATCTACACACTTGTTAATTTTAATTAAATTACTTTACAGAACACATTAATAACTACATCCCGTTTATGGTTATTAATTAAGCTATATAGATATATAGGCATAGAGGAGGTTAATATTGGTATAAAGTTATATTTTATAACTTGCATTTGTGCAACTCTACAAGATGGCGTTAGAAAACCAGTAGTTATCGTTTCTATAATAAAATCATTCTTTGTTTCTTTGTCTTATCTTTCTGGTTCTCAATTGTATCTAAATAAGAATATTCTCAAAATAAATACGGTTAAAAACGGTCGCTATATATCGTAATTAATATTTACAGTAATCGATAGATTTTTTTTTATAATAAAAGAACGAATGATTGGATCGATTCAATACAAGTTTTTAGCTATTTTAAACCGAAACAACAAGAGAGGTTAATAATATAAACTAATAATGACTATTAATAAAGCATCGCTTATGCCTTATCAATAAACATTTATACACGTAACATGTCTGCCTCTCTATTCTTTGTTTACAAAACTCTCGGAGAAACGTTTATCCAACTCTGTGTTTTTAATCTTCTTTGGTTGGTTGTTTTTTATTCAGTGATGGCGTCGATTCTGGATCGGCCTATAAGATCTGGCTAGTACCAAACCTTTTTTTTTTTGTTGACAGGGAGGAAATCTTCAGAAAGATACCCCGCCTTGTGGGGGGAAGGCGGCGGTTATGTGGGGTTCTTACCCATTAAAACCTCCCCGGTGGCCCTTTCCTCGGTGCATGACGAGGGGCTCCGGGATCTCCAGTGGAACGCACCGAAGCCCCTCTGCACTGTGCTCAAGGAGAGCACGTCCCGGGGAGGTTACTCCTCCCCTGTGCCCTCGCAGCGCAAGGCGACACGGGCCAGCCGATGTCGCCTTCTTCCCGGGTCCACTTTGGTGGACGACTCAGGCCCCCACCTTTTTCGCCCAGTGAACCCGAGGCCCCTTCTAGTCGCCTTCTACGACAAGCAGGGGATACCGTAGTCTTATTCTTGAGAGCCCAGAACTACAGGGCTGGGCTAGTACCAAACCTGTGTGAAGTATTCTGCGTTTGCCCGACAGTATGGTTAATCTTTTCTGATTTTTCTTCTTGAAGTTCTTAAAAACGATGTTAATGTTCCTGATATTCCTGTAGTGTAGTTTTAGTTCGTGTTCGCCGATAGTTTGTTGTAGCCAGTATTTATAACTACTAATTCTATTGTAATATAATCTGAATAGATTATAATCGGAAACTTGAGCCGTCTTGTTCTTTATTCAATCGTAATAATTCAAAAGGATCTTCATTAATTCAAATTCAAATTATACGCTAACGAAACTAGCAAGTCTACAGATTTAATTTATAATAGAAGTTATATCTCTCAGTCCACTGTAGAGTATATTTAAAGTCTAGTTCCAGTTATTTACATTAAGTTGTTCTCTGAACGATTTGAGATTTGAGTAAATGTACTAGATAGATCAACTGAACTGTGTTAAATTTGAAGAATATACTAAGGAATAATATTCCTTGTACAATAGGTTAAATAAAGTCTTAAAAATTCATCCTTTGTCGAATCATAAATGTAAATTAGTTTGTAAAAAATATTTACTAGAGTTGAATTATATTGAGACTGAACGCCTCCTAATTTAATAAAATTTAATATAATATAAAACTGAGGGACATACACAAACACAAGTTTACACACACACACACACCAACACACACACACACACATTTATAAAATATTATTATCATTTGTTATGCTCATATTTTATTGTATTTTATTGTGCTTTTCAAACGGGGTCCAATAGAACCTAGCTCAGGAGTCAGGGACTTCATATTTCTTTGTTTAAACATTTTCTATGGTGACTAATAAAGATTTATTTATAATAATATAAAAGCTCTTACGTCCTTTTAGCCTATCGGGGTAGACAGACGTCTTCCAAATGGTCTAGTATCAATTAGTTCCTTTATTAATTTTGTTGGCAAATTACTAAAATAGATATGGAAGAATGCTTTGCTGTTTTTCTCGCAGACAGTTTCGACGGATTATTAAGCGGTGGCACAGCTTAGGTCGCTTACCCCGAACCTCTTTAGGTATGAAATAGGTGCAAGGGCCGGGGAGAGGGTACCTAAGTTTTTTTATTCTATTCGCGATAGCATTCCGATATAGCGCCCGAGAGGGCCGAACCATGACTCGATCGGTACCTTTTATCAGAAAGCGCGGAAGAATTCTTATTGACTTAAATATTGTTTGGTTTATTGCAATCTAAGACTAGGTAAACGACAAAGATCAAGTATTTAAGAAGAAGAAATATAATATAAACGCAAGAACTTCGTAGTGTAACTATATATTATATATAGTATATTTCGGATATAAAAGAGAGCGTCTTCGCATATTAGTGTTTAACGTTTGATCCGTCACGATTGGCACAGAGCTCCACGCCCTAGTCTGCCATGAAACCTATCAATTACAGTCATATCAATTAAAATTCCATCATTACCAAATACGTCAAATACTAACAAATGCTTATGCAAAAGGAACCGGTTAAATGAACTAATAAGACTACTAAGTCTACCAAATATCGGCCATTACGATGCCAATGAACATTTTGTAAACAATTGCTTTAGCAGACTCATATCCTCATGTTGGGGATTGAAGAGCTGTGCATTTTTTTTATGAACTACACAGATTGGCCAGAGAAGCTGGCCTTGACTGCTTCACCAGATTAAGAGGCATATCTCTTAAGTTGCTTGGCCTGAACCTCTATCGCTAGTAACTCGACACAACGTCCCCCCGGTGAGGGGTAACCTCGGCTTGGACGGTTACGCGTAATCATTCCGAACCGAGAGCGCCCTAGAGGGCCGAACCACGACTCTGTCGGTTGCTATTTCACGGGTAATTAAAGCTGTGCAACATATGCTTCTCTCTTCGCTATAAAAAAAGGCTTTACAACGCAATAAAGTAATTACTGAATGACTTCAATGTTCCGTGACTCGATAAGGAACACCAAATGTATACCAGCGTACAACGGCATGACCAGCGTTATAAGCATTTCAAATTAGAGGGTATAAAAAGTGTTGTGCCCATTAACGAACATCGAGTTACCAATGGACTGTCTTGATACATTGGATTCCGCTCACGCTTTCAAGAAACTAACCTGACAAGAAACTCCGTAAGTAAGTTCAATTATGTCCGAATTTGATATGGGATGTTGTCGGGCTTTATTTGTCATGACCATTTTGGGTGCTTCGTACCATAAGCAATCTGAAAAGAAAATTAACAGTTAAATGGCAAACAACTATTAGCTTTAGTTACTCCTTATTCCATCAGCTATCTGCAAGTGAAAGTCCCGTCGGAATCGGTCTATCCGTTCCAGAATTAGTCGGAAAGGATAGAAAAAAATTGTAAAAAAAGTTATTTTGGCATATATAGTGTATTTACATTTACATTAATATTACAAACAGACACTCAAATTCTATTTATTTGTATATATTTGAACGTAACCGATTACACGGTTCGGGATTTTAATCCCAGTCCGTTTCGGTTTAGGGGTATGGATTCATTCCGCCACATATGGGATAATGTGTTTGATGAAAAGCGGATAACGATTACTGCTCGCTGTCTACCTCGCATGGGTTAAAAGGACGGAAGAGCTTACTTCATTATTTTCAGTAGAATATCTTACTATATAGCCATTCACAATACAAAAATGTATTATAAAAAAGCTCTGTATCGTTTTGATCTATGTTCTGTTGTAGTTCTGAGACATGAAGGCATTAAATTAATGGATTTTGAAGCTTAAAGTTAAAGTTACAGACTTTATATATGTCCCACTGTTGGGCGCAGGCCTTCTCTGTAAAGAGAGTACAAGGGCATAGTCCGCCACGCGGCCCTAATGCGGATTGGCAGACTTCACATGCCGTGGAAAAATTTTCTAAAACATGTAGGTTTCCTCACGATGTTTTCCTTCACCGCCGAGCACGTGGTAAATCAGCACATAAAATTGCAACAACAAATTTATTGGTACCGGCACCGGGGATCGAACTCGGGTTGCTAGCGTACCACGGCTCTCACTTTTGAAGCTTGTTATATGGCAATTCTGTCCATGACTTGCAGAAAAAGAAATTAAAAACATTGAAAGAATACATAGTCGTTTGTGATTTTTGGAAATGCACCTTTGACGGCTCAATTACATCGTTTCTAATAATTATGCGATTCTCGTGTAACCTGTTAGCGTGGAACGCGAGTTGCAACGGTTTTTCTCTGAATGCTTTCTGTACATGGCAGCTTGTAATGTGAACGAACTGGAATGAAAGAAAAAAAAGTAGAAGCACTGAAGAGCAATTGAATGAAATATTTGAAAAAGGAATGCTATTCATTTCTACAATTGTGATTGGATGATACCGCACTTTAATGACTGTTTGATTTTTTTTTGATTATGCAAGTGTTAAGAAAGATAAATAAAGCTTTTAAACACGTACCTATTTGGTATTTGATGTTCATGTTTTTGTGTATGGTTATGAAATCTCTTCGATTTACTAAGCGTGACTTAGCACATAGTTCCCTAAGATGTCTTATTTACTCCTAGAGAGGGCCGAAAAACGACTACGTCGGTTCTTTCGTTCTGATTCCTGAATTCTAGTGATAATAAAATAATTTAGGGCTTTCGGATAATCGGAGAATTTGTCTCTTTTGGAAACAGGAATAAGAATCGGAGCTCAGGACCTTTTTCAAGTGAAGTTATAGAAACAATTGGCATTCAGCCATAGAAAAAAAATATTGTGGTTTTCGGAAGCGTTGATAATCGGAGAATTTGTCTCTGATGGAAACGGAAATAAGAACTGATTCTTAGATCAGAAGGTTTTTCAAGGTGAAGTTATAGAAACCAACAGTTCACTTCGGCATTCAACCATAAAAGTTTGTCGCCCCAGGTTTAAAAGTTGTCAGCCCTGTAGTTATGGGCTCTCAAGAATAAGACTACGGTATCCCCTGCCTGTCGTAGAAGGCGACTAAAGGGGCCTCGGGTTCACTGGGCGACAAGGGTGGGGCCTTTGTCGTCCGCCAAGGTGGACTCCGGGAAGAAGGCGACATCGGCTGGCCCGTGTCGCCTTGCACTGCAAGGGCACAGGGGAGGGAGTAACCTCCCCCCCGGGAAGTGCTCTCCTTGAGCACAGTGTAGAGGGGCTCCGGTGCGTTCCACTGGAGATCCCGGAGCCCCTCACCATGCACCGAGGAAGGGCCACCGGGAAGGTTTTAGTGGGTAAAACCCCACATAACCGCCGCCTTCCCCCCAGAAGGCGGGGTATCTTTTAAAGATTTCCTCCTCGTTAACAAAAGAAAAAGGTTTAAAACTTGTATTGCGATAATTTGTTCCTAGGTCTCCGGAAGACGCAATTATATTAAAATTCAAAGAGGGAGGTCTACATAAGTGACATTTACGATCTACGGACTGGTCCGTTACTTCACCGGCCTAAGTATCGTGGGTACTTCAATACTAGTAGGATTCAATACTTCAATAAAACTATACCCAGTTCATCTATTTTACTATCTATATCCGGTTCTATTAGGTCTTCTACATGGTTATGAATATATACATTGGGCACATATCGGGGCAACAATGACCATCGAGTAATCTAAACCCGGTGAAAGCAACTCGCGTAAGTCATGACGGGTTGACTATTTGTTTTCTTGTCCGGCTGGGTTGTTGTTCGCTGTTTAACAACAGTTTTCCGGTGTAAATGGATAGTCGTTGAGTGGTCAATAAAACGCCGGATATGTGGTGTACCTTTACTAGTAAACTACGAGTAATGACTACTGAAATGTTGTTATATACTGCAGTAATTAAAAGTTGATTAAATAGCCGTGGCAGCTAAGCGTTGGAACTACGGCCTCGCGGTCGGAGATTCGAATGCCATGCAGCTTGAACCATGCGTCAATAGCCTAATGGTTTTGGGTACGGTCTGCGAATCGTAATGTCGTATGTACAAATTCACCATTCGACTAGCACAAGCTTAAGCTTAGTTCGAATGGATGGGATGCGTTACCAAGAATGTTTGTAATATTTATGAAAAAAGGTTGCTAGCATTCTTAATATAAAAAAGAATAAATTCCGGATGAATCAACAATATATAGCCGTGCGCAAAAGATGCTAGCTAATTGAAATAAATTGTGCATGATAGACAAATAAATATCCATAAATAAAATAAAATATTTTTATTAATTTATTCTATATTTCAATAATAAACATAAACCTAAATGAAAAAGGTAATCTTACGTAAACTTGGATAATACAGTATTTTTTAATAAATTGTATTTTTATTAAGTTTTAGTATTTAGTGTTGTAACGAATGTGGCGTTATAATAATATCAAAATAAAATTTAATGATATATAGATTTAGCATGTTTATCTTCCGAGATATTCAAACTTTCTTAACCGACCCTTTATTTTTGCTCACGAGTGTATTATATGCTAAAATATTCCCAAATAAGTTGCATTTTATAATGTCTAGGCATTCTTTCTAAAGAAAACATCTCTCCATTTTTTAGTATAAATTTGCATAAAAAATGTCCAACATGACAGCAAAGATTTGCACATGTCGTTATAAATTGTTATGTCTATATGAACGCGAATAAGTTTAATTAGTGGTAATGTAAACATGGAGATTTTGTACCAACGATATCGAATGAATGATGGCTGGTGAGTTGACACTCGTGTTGAATTTACGCTATTTACGATCCGTACGACAGCCAGATAAGGAGATGTGTACGTGATTTGAGAGGCATAGCGCTTCTTGGTACTAAGGAATCACAGATATACAACTCTTAACGTGTCCAGTTGTATAATGATACGTGCTATTAAAATCTTATCAGCTTTAGCAGAGGTAAGGTTTGACCTCTATTAGTACACAGCGGTAGAACGGGTCTTCTGGCACTAGTTAAGAAAATGAGATCTTCTGATAGTGGTGAGCTTGTCTTTTGCTTTAGACATAATATATAAATTAATACTAAACATATGCATATATTTTTGGTTTATTTTAATAAAGATAAGATTTATTTATTTGCTGAAAACATGGTATCAATTGATGTTATATATACCATAGGCGGACATGTTTCGCTTATTATAATTAAGCATACAAATCAAAATTAATGTCAATAATTACGAATTATATGTCATTATTTCAGTCATAATTACTATTTATGAATCATTGAATAAGAATATCATATAATTAAGAAAACAGACATTTTCAACACATTATTATAACACAAATATTAAAGAATTAACCCAATTGTATAATTTTGTTTTAAATATTAGTAAGTTGCCGTGGTAGCTCAGTGTCCAGGCGGTTGGCTCTTGTTGCATAGTACGCTAGCAACCCGAGTTCGATCCCCGGTGCCGGCACCAATAAATTTGCTGTTGCAATGTTATGTGCTGATTAACCACGCGCTCGGCGGTGAAGGAAAACATCGTGAGGAAACCTACATGTCTTAGAAATTTTTTCTAAGGCATGTGAAGTCTACCAATCCGCACTAGGGCCGCGTGGTGGACTATGCTCTTATACTCTCTTTACAGAGAAGGCCTGTGCCCAGCAGTGGGACATATATATTATATATATAAAGGCTGTAACTTTAACTTTTAACTTTAAGTTGCCACTTCCAATCTAACCGCATACATATATTCACAAATACACTTAAAACGGCAGGGTGACAGTATTAGTACAAGTTACGGGCTTAACATAAACCTGAAAAAGACTAAGATCATGATAGTCAGTATAGTCAGTGGATCGCAAAATTTTACAACACGAGACCTGGTTGTAAGAAACCAAATAATTCGAAGAGTCCACTCTTACAAATACCTTGGCTGCAGAATAAATGACCAATGTGATCAAAGCGTGGAGATCAAATGTCGTATAGAGCAAGCGCGAAACGCATTTCTTAAGTTGGCTCACCTTCTCTGCAATCGATCTTTGAAGATATCTACCGCACCCTGCGTTTGGCACGTTGCTATTTCTGTTCTTCTGTATGGCGTAGAGTCATGGACGAATCCTTAAAATATCATGGACGGAAAAGATATCAAACAAAACAATATTGCAAATGGTGAGCAAGAACGCGGAGGTCCTTAATACCGTGAAAAAACGCAAGCTCCAGTACTTTGGTCATATAATGCGTAATAACAAATACGAACTACTCCAACTCATCATCCAAGGAAAAATCCAGGGTAAACGACCACCTGGAAGAAGACGTATTTCGTGGCTCAGAAATCTCCGGACATGGTTTAACATGAGCACACGATCCTTGTTCCGTGCCGCTGCATCAAAAATTAGAATAGCTTTAATGATAGCCGACCTTCGGTAGGAGATGGCACTTCAAGAAGAAGAATATACACTTAGTATTATAGACACAGACATTTTATTAATTAACAATTGGTTACAAAATCGCTATGGCTACTAGAACGTGAGAACTTTTTTGTTTTATATTTTTATTTAAATACAATCGTGATAAATTTCTCGACTCGGAGTAACGAGCACAATCAATTAAATACACCTATTAAAGTAACTGGTTCAACGGTTGTTTTGAAAAACGAAACAAATCAAATGACGTGTAATCGCTTCCGCCTCGCACGAGCATCGTATATCCAGCCATATTTCACAATATATCTCCGACGATGGCGAGAGTAACAACGGTAAATAACCTATATAAATCCACCTTAACGCCATAGCGCGGCAAAAGCGCAGTTGCTAACCCGCGACTAAAGGAACTAGGAAAAATTTAAACTTCTTACTTCTTATGTGGTAAGGAGTTACAATTTAAAAGTATTCTAAGTTCCATTAACTTGGATTACAACAACAATTTTAACTTATTTTTTGATGTTTTTATTTCATTAAGCGTTAAAATGTGGTTTTAAAGACTTGAAGTAAATATTGTATCGTCCGAGTTTCTGCTCTCTCGGGCCTTGGTCCGGAACGTTTATGCGTAAAAGTAACCGTCCAAGCCGAGATCACTGATCACTGCGGGACCGGGTTGCCGGCGACTGTCTTAACCTCCAAGTCCGACTTGGGAGCTTGTAAAACCTGGTAAACTGTCTGGTAGAGCCTGGGAAGAGTAGAGTAAATAGGCATCAACTAAACTATCGCGTACAATCTTTCGAATATATCATCAACACTTAACATCAGGTAGGATCGTGTTTACCGTCATAAAAAAGAAGAGTTACCAAGCGCAGAGGTTCAGGCTAAGTGACTTAAGAACTATGCCACCTCCCTATCGGATGAGATAGTACCAGCCAGTTTTACTAGCCCCAGCCCCCACCAGCGGGTCTTTTTTTTTTGTTAACGGGTAGGAAATCTTCGAAAGATACCCCGCCTTCTGGGGAAGGCGGCGGTTATGTGGGGTTTTACCCACTAAAACATCTCCGGTGGCCCTTTCCTCGGTGCATGACGAGGGGCTCCGGGATATCCAGTGGAACGCACCGGAGCTCCTCTGCACTGTGCTCAAGGAGAGCACGTCCCTGGGAGGGAGGTTTCTCCTCCCCTGTGCCCTCATAGTGCAAGGCTACACGGGCCAGCCGATGTCGCCTTCTTCCCGGGTCCACCTTAGCGGACGACAAAGGCCCCACCCTTGTCGCCCAGTGAACCCGAGGCCCCTTTTAGTCGCCTTATACGACAGGCAGGGGATACCGTAGTCTTATTCTTGAGAGCCCAGAACTACAGGGCTGACACCAGCGGATCTGGTCTATGGCTACGCCGCCAACCAACCAAACAGCTTCAACAAGTCTTGCCCCTCCCGCCGCCGTCATAACTGCAGATAGAGTTAGTGGAAACGAACATTAAAATTTCTTCCCTAGCCTCGATAGGCCTGATGTCGCATATGCTGTCTTTTCCTTTAATATGTTTCATATTTTGTTTGTAATATGTGTCTATGATTCTAATAAAGAAAATGTGTACGTCTAGAAGCGCTTGTAAAATTTCGTTGCAACTTGTTATAAGGTGCCTTGATAATTTAGCATTAAAAGTTAAAGTTACAGCCTTTATATATATAATATATATGTCCCACTGCTGGGCAGAGGCCTTCTCTGTAAAGAGAGTATAAGGGCATAGTCCGCCACGCGGCCCTAATGCGGATTGGCAGACTTCACTTGTCGTAGAAAAATTTTCTAAGATATGTAGGTTTCCTCACGATGTTTTCCTTCACCGCCGACCGCGTGGTTAATCAGCACATAAAATTGCAATAACAAATTTATTGGTGCCGGCACCGGGGATCGAACTCGGGTTGCTAGCGTACTATACAACTTGAGCCAACCGCCCGGACACAGCTACCACGGCTCATCATGCATTTAGCATTAGTAAAAGAAATACAAAACAAGCCTTCGAATATATCCGTTTAACTTGTAATTTGTTATACCAAAGTACAGATATAGTGAGAAAAGATTTGCCTTTTGATTTGGAAAAGTTCGTATTTATCGTGTTCTCTCATATAGCTTCAGTAACCCTTTGGGGAGAACCCGAGATCCTAGGCCAACAAAATTAGTAATGAATGCAATTTTTTTAATCGATCTAATAGTGAAGATGCTGTGTGCGCATTCCCCCCCTCCTTTTATAGTTAAATAAACTTACAATGTAAATACAATCATGACCAAAATTATAGAAAATAAATTAATAAAAATTTTTATTTTATTTTAGGATATTTAATTGTCTATCATGCACAATTTCTTTCGGTTACCTAGCGTCTTTATCTTCCGAGATATTAAAACTTTCTTAACCGCCCTTTACTTTTGCTCACGGCCATTTGCCATATAAAAGTAGTATTGCGCGCGCACGTCTTTAGGTAGTCCCGGGCACCGTTGAAAATCAGCGTTGTCGGATCCTTGCGACAGCATATGCTGAGACGGTGTCCGATTGGCGTCATATGTTTGTATAAATAATGTCCGTGTAACTTTAACTGTGTTTTGTCTATTTTTCATTCTTATTTAATGTGTGTTATATTCTGTCTGTGGTGTGTTTTTGTATTGTAATGCCAATAAATAAATGTCAATGTCTATTTAGTATTTCTTTACAAACCTTAAATATAGAATTATTCAGTAAATACGTATAAGATTTGTTTAGGTAAATGTTTCCTCATTCTAATTCTAATGTTCATAAACTTTGTGACTGATGGAAGTAAGTTTCGGCAAAAGTAAGCGGCCCCTTATCGGGCTGAGTGGTCATTTAATGACTAGTCGATTCGTCAACTTTTTGGGCCGCTATGGAATTATCGGTTCGTTGGGAGAAATATCACAAACATCTATTATACTAATGCAAAACTTGTTGAGTGAGTTTCTATAATAAATCCATTCAATATAATGTTTGATTTATTTGTGACGAATGTACATGCCGGCCAAAGGCACTGGTCTCGCTTTCTTCACCCAATTCAGAGGTAGCAAGCCTGAACCTGTGTAGAAACGAATTAATGTGTGTCCCAAGGTAAGACGCCAATAAAATAAAATCGGGCCCTCATTAAAGTCTTCCATTTCTTTTAAGAGCTATGCCACCTCTCAATCCGGTGATCTCTGGCCAATCTGTGTAGTTTGGCAAAAAATGTGTACTTCTAGTAGCGCTTGTCAAATTTCGTTGGAACTTGCTATAAGGTGCCTGGATCATTTAGCATTAAAAGTTAAAGTTACAGCCTTTATATATATAATATATATGTCCCACTGCTGGGCAGAGGCCTTCTCTGTAAAGAGAGTATAAGGGCATAGTCCGCCACGCGGCCCTAATGCGGATTGGCAGACTTCACATGTCGTAGAAAAATTTTCTAAGACATGTAGGTTTCCTCACGATGTTTTCCTTCACCGCCGACCGCGTGGCAAATCAGCACATAAAATTGCAATAACAAATTTATTAGTGCCGGCACCGGGGATCGAACTCGGGTTGCTAGCGTACTATACAACTTGAGCCAACCGCCCGGACACTGAGCTACCACGGCTCATCATGCATTTAGCATTAGTAAAAAGAAATACAAAACAAGCCTCCGAATATATCCGCTTAACTTGTAATTTGTTATACCAAAGTACAGATATAGTGAGAAAAGATTTGCCTTTTGATTTGGAAAAGTTCGTATTTATCGTGTTCTCTCATATAGCTTCAGTAACCCTTTGGGGGAGAACCCGAGATCCTAGGCCAACAAAATTAGTAATGAATGCAATTTTTTTAATCGATCTAGAAGTGAAGATGCTGTGTGTGCATTCCCCCCCTCCTTTTTATAGTTAAATAAACTTACAATGTAAATACAATCATGACTAAAATTATAGAAAATAAATTAATAAAAATATTTTATTTTATTTTAGGGATGGTTACCTAGCGTCTTTATCTTCCGAGATATTGAAACTATCTTAACCGCCCTTTACTTTTGCTCACGGCCATTTGCCATATAAAAGTAGTATTGCGCGCGCACGGGTCCCGGGCACCGTTGAAAATCAGCGTTGTCGGATCCTTGCGACAACATATGCTGAGACGGTGTCCGATTGGCGTCATATGTTTGTATAAATAATGTCCGTGTAACTTTAACTGTGTTTTGTCTATTTTTAATTCTTTTTAATGTGTGTTATATTCTGTCTGTGATGTGTTTTGTATTGTGATGCCAATAAATACATGTCTATGTCTATGTCTATGTCTATTTAGTATTTCTTTACAAACCTTAAATATAGCATTATTCAGTAAATACGTATAAGATTTGTTTAGGTAAACGGTTCCTCATTCTAATATTATGTTTCATAAACTTTGTGACTGATGGAAGTAAGTTTCGGCAAAAGTAAGCGGCCCCTTATCGGGCTGAGTGGTCATTTAATGACTAATCGATTCGTCAACTTTTTGGGCCGCTATGGAATTATCGGTTCGTTGGGAGAAATATCACAAACATCTATTATACTAATGCAAAACGTGTTGAGTGAGTTTCTATAATAATTCCATTCAATATAATGTTTGATTTATTTGTGACGAATCTACATGCCGGCCAAAGGCGCTGGTCTCGCTTTCTTCACCCAATTCAGAGGTAGCAAGCCTGAACCTGTGTAGAAACGAATTAATGTATGTCCCAAGGTAAGACGCCAATAAAATAAAATCGGGCCCTCATTAAAGTCTTCCATTTCTTTTAAGAGCTATGCCACCTCTCAATCCGGTGATCTCTGGCCAATCTGTGTAGTTTGGCAAAAAATCTTTGCCTTTTATCTCTGCTAAAATGACACTAGGCGGGGCTCTCATATCCTTTACTATATCTTTGTAGGTGTATGAATTTGTGTCTAGTGTAGGCCAATTGGCTCATTTTTTGACACATTTTAGTGAACGATGGTTTTACTGTGAAAATAAAAGACACGGGAGATTATATTTTGTTTAGTAATACTTATTTCGTTCCTAAAACTTCCATTAACATCAGTTTACTTAATAAGTCAAGACAAAATGACAAGGAAAGAGTAATTTAAAGAAGTGCTATTGTCAGGCGGAGCCGACATTTTTCTCCGAACAAAGGAACAAGAATTGCTCGTAAATTTCTTCATTTTTGGACGTCTCGTTTGCTTTCTAAACCTTTGGTTTTTGTTCAGAGCAGATTAAGAAAAATGAGGTCTGTAAAGCTACACAGAATTTCAATAAGAAAAAAAGTTAGTAAATCAGTTTCAATTTTATTTTATTGGCCAGTGATGATTCATTATAAAACCGATGTATTACAGCCAGTCATATTAATTACCATTCAAACTATCATTACCAAATACTACAAGCACTATAACCATACATAGAACAACTAATCCTTAAAAAAACTACTGCAATTATATTTATGAGTAAAAACCGACGTCAAATCGAATAGGAATATTACGAAATAGAATTGTTCACAACCTAACCAAACTCTCATCAAACTACCCTTGAAGTACAGGGTGTACTCCAATAAAAAATGAATTATCGAAATTGGTCGATGTGATTTTATTTTATTTTGTTCTATTTTATTTACAATTTATGTTTCCCTGGTGTTTTACTTGCTTTTACGTTATTCGTACTTTGTTAAAATTTTGCTACTGACATCTGTTTGCTTCTTAAAATGGGTTTCTGCAGAATACCAGCGCTGATTTACCCTCCTCGGATAATCAGCATTATGCTGAGCAGTGAACCCGGTCGGTTCGGCGTTGCAACGCATAGCCTTGTGTATCGGACCTTTTGGGTCTTTAGTGATATATATATTTATTTTTTATTTTATTTTTTCATTTTAACTGTGCGCTTAAATTGTTGTGTTAATTTGTATATGTGTTGTAATCTGTCTAACCGATTAAATGGCTTATTATTATTTTAAGTTATTCGTCCATTTGTCTATATTTAATGCAAATTTAAGATTTATATGGTTTTCTCAAGGATTACACCAGATTATAATTAAACAAATTATATATTATAGGACGACACGGGAAGCACCAGCTTCCAAATAAAAAAAAAAATCATCAAAGTTGGTTCACCGAGTCGAAAATTACGAATACAAAAAAAAATAAACATACGAAAGAATTCAGTACATCCTCCTTTTTTGAAGTCGGTTGGAAAAAGAGGGGTGGCAAGATGGAAAAACTCATGGTTAACAAAGATAAGGCTGAAATAAAGACAGTCGGTGAACTACTGAGCCATAAATAAAGAAGGAGCTTAGAAGACTGACGACCTTTAGTGATGGAGAGAAGTAGATAAAGATAACCATTATGATTATATATAACAGTATTAGATATATGTATAAATACATAGATCAAAATATAGATGGTGGATCTTTATTGATTTAAGAAAAGAAATAAAACCCGGACAACGCTAAATACATTTTCTAGTATAGTATATATTTCTAACCGTCCAGGCCGAGGTTACCCCTCACCGGGAGGACCCTTGTGTCGAGTTACTAGCAATACAGGTTCAGGCTAAGCGACCTAAGAGCTATGCCACCTCTCAATCCGGTGAAGCAGTCAAGGCCAGCTTTTCTGGCCAATCTGTGTAGTTCGTCATTAAAAAAAATAAAAAAAAATATACCAATTTCTTGAGAATCCTATTTACTGTTCAGTATTAAATGGATTATCCATGTCAGCTACCTAAAGGGTACTTTATCTTAAAATAGCAATATCTTAACGTGATATTCTGAGTAAAATCATAAAGGTTCATTTGCAAGAGTATGGACTCGAGGAGATACCTCAATAATATATTGAGACGAGTAATCTTGTCGTATTTATAGAGCATTTTTTTTAATTTAAACAAAAAGTTCTATTTTTAAAAATATTAAACGTGATGACATTTAGTATAAATTTTTTATAGTTTTTATTTCTCTCTTGTTGTATCTAGATATTACTTGTAACGAACCTAAACTCATTGGCTAGAGAAACTTACTGCAACCGTTTCATCGAATTTGAGAGGCGTCAGAGCTCTTAGAGCAGAAGCAATACGGCCCAAGGGTCCCCGAGAGGGAGCCTCTGCTTGGACGGGTACGAAAGACGATGAACGTAGACGTAGAAGTGGCTGACTTATCTAGGGTATTTGAACTGTGTGTGAATATTTTTGTAAGGTATAACGGAGAGGAATGCTTTAAAAATCAAATCGTTGGCTACCTTCATTCCTCTTAATTCATTAATGACCAGTACATTGGGTTTATGTAACAAGCGACAATCAATTTTTTTTCTTCAAATTGGTAATATATATTTTAATCTTTCACAGCTTGCCGTCTATTTCATTATAAAAAAATCAATGCGAGATAATTTGTCTGCGAATCTCATCGGCTAGTAGATGAACGAGCCTTACGGGAGCGGAAAAATCCGATTTGTAGGATAAGAGGCAATCAAATTACAATAGATCCCGAGGGACGTTGTAGAGTAGCTATGGAACATGTAACTGGAGTCGACCCAATTAATACTTTACTAACTACAAGCTCGGCTCGCGACTCTTTGAGTCTTTTACAGATTTCAATAAAATTACTATCTATAATTATTTAATAGCTGTTAAGAAATCTGATTTTAGATTTTTTAAGAATAAAAATAATGTAGTTTAAGTCTAGGCCTGGCGTATGCGATGGGCACATCTTCTGTCATACACGGAACCATATAAGCTTAGCGAAAGGGAGACAGCTATTGCACCCTACTCTTGAACGCAGATCCTCGAGTACTGAGCGTCTGGCTCATCCACGAATTGTTAAGTGCAGGCACGGAATATTATTTATTATCTTGGTTTGTAAAAAATAATTTACTATCATTTCAATATATATATAAAATAAATTATTGAATTTGTATCCTCTCTCGCGCCGGGAATGTCAAACTAAAGTTACCAACTACTTGCAAAAATTTAACTTATAAAGACACTGAAGCAATCTCTGGATGCTTGCGATGCACACACATACTCATGCTCCACACACACAGAACACAATAATTTATTTATATATTTTGTCTTCTAATAATATGTACATAATTATAAGTTTAATTTGTTATTTATATTGTTTTTGTCTCGAGGTGGTCGTGAACTGCTGCGACACAGTTACCAACTACTTCAGCAGTTTACGAACGTTCTGTATTGTTATATTTCTTTTTCTTTTGTCCAAATAAAATTATTATTTAAAACTTTAAATTTCACCTGCAACTTATTTGACAGAGTCACGCTCGAAAGTGATATATTATCCTATATGTTTCGATCCTAATGTGGTTTCCTACTAAAACAAAGCTTTAGTTAAAGCAATGGCTTTTTGAATAAATTTAATTTCTATATTATCTGTATTTGTCTCTTTTGGTTGAATCGGTTCCCGAACAGTACTCTAGAAAAAAAGGAGGTTTTCAATTTGATCATTTTTTAATATTTATTTTGGTTTGTTAATAATAAGGTCTCATTTTAATTTTGTTGATTTAGGACCTTGGATTTCGGAGGGACCAAGGAATTCCAAAAGAGAACTTAGTAGCTTTAATTATTGGTTATTCTCGTTTGATTTGTTTAGAAGAATATTTGTTGTATAAATAAAAAACATCCTATTGATTACACATTTGACATATCATGAAGGACAGGAAAGGAAAGTCGAGGCAAGTTGAATCATATACTGATCACGTATCTGTCTGCCCCATTAGGGTTACTTGCGAGAGCTTATTCCTTGTTTTAAAACTGCTCCTTGTCGTGCTGTTACCATGCAGACAGTCATCTGTAATTTGAATGGAACCTGAATGTAACGTAACTCGACACAAGGGTCCCCCTGGTGAGGGGTATCCTCGGCTTGGACGACTACCATTAATACGCGTTAGCAGTCCGATCCGAGAGGGCCAAACCACGACTCGGTCGGTAGCTGTTTTATTAACAAAATCTATTGGGACAATCTAAGCTAAACCAACTTATATGCCACTTCGGGAAGCGTTGGCGCTGGAACTTTGAGCTCCGTGAAACTAATTGAGTATCTCTAAGATGATGCATATTAGGATAATGAGTAAAAAGCTCTCTCGTTGCTTCCAAGAAGAGACTGTTACCGTGATTTTAATCTAAATCCGAACGTTGGAGTGATCTCAAACGACGCAAGTTTCAAGTGCTGCGTCTATCATCCACGATAGGGATAAATTCCTTGTTATTGCACGGGCGTAATCTTACAAATATATCTATATTTTGACTCGACTGTTTGGACTTGTTAGTAAAGCTTTAATGGAATATTTATTATTAGAAAAAGTTAAAGTTAAAAGTTACAGCCCTTATATATGTCCCATTGTTGGGCGCAGGACTTCTCTGTAAAGAGAGTATAAGGGCATAGTCCGCCACGCGGCCCTAGTGCGGATTGGCAGACTTCACAAGCCATAGAAAAATTTTCTAAGACATGTAGGTTTCCTCGCGATGTTTTCCTTCACCGCCGAGCGCGTGGTAAATCAGTACATAAAATTGCAACAACAAATTTATTGGTGCCGGCACCGGGGATCCAACTCGGGTTGCTAGTGCACTACGCAACTTGAGCCAACCACACGGACACTGAGCTACCACGGCTCTACACTGAGCTACCACTTTATGATTAGAGACGCTTATTAATCCTTTAATTATTCTTTACTAGCTGTACCCTGCGCGCGTTGCTACGTCACTAGCTAAAAAAGTTGAAGGAAAGACATTACACAAATATTGGTGGACATTCGCTGTTCTTTTGCTGTTTTCGTTTTAATTCAAATGTTACGGCATTATATGAAATTAATTGGAATGATATTGCCGCCATCTGTCAGTATCAATTGAGAAACCGTAGACTAATACACAAAACTTTGCTGAAGATCATCACATGATGAAATGCATAGTTTTCTATTCTATAAAGGACATACAGACAAACATATATATATATATATATATATAAATGAATCTAAGCTAAACTAACTTATATGCCACTTCGGGAAGCTTTAGCGCTGGAACTAACAAAGGTTTTTAAAAAAAATTATTTAAAAACTTGTTTGTGAATAGATTGCCTGTAATCTATACCGATTGCCTCGTGGGTGTTCTGTTCAATTATTTTACCTTTTGTTCCGCCATTTGTAATTAATCCAATCGTATATTGGTGGTCCGACTAACCAATAAAATGACCGCAAAATACTGGTAGTTTTAACACTATATCTAATGAACACGGTATTTGATTACTTTTTATATTGTTATTGTTTTTCGAATATGCAGAAAGGGGATATGGCAATTTATTTTACAGGTAAGGGCAAAATAATATGTGACACACCTTTTTTTATTAGGAAAGGGTAAATTGGCTTAGCGCTCCCCTGATCTTAAGTGATCACCGATGAACATCCACAACCTGGAGCTGCAAACATGGGATTGGAATCTATTTCCTTGAATGTCGTAACATTTCGGAGAACAAGTTCGATAACATTTTTTACAATTTTTGTCTGCTTGTATGTTCCGCCTAATCTCTAGGACGGCTGAACCCATTTTGACGGGTCTTTCACTAGGAGATAGCTAATGAAATGTGGAGGTACATACATTTTTATTTTAGAAAGAACAGTTATTAAATAGTTTTTAATCGTGGCCAACACAAAAGATCTGATGAATACATAAAGATTTAACGAAATGGAGAACCGTAAATAGGGTCCCACGATATCCCGATGAGGCTTGGAAAAAGAGGAAGGTTCTCTATTCGTCTGTATGTTTTTTTTTTTGCTTCCTCATAACTTTTGACTGGAGAACCGATTTCGATGATTCTTTTTTTATTTTTCAAATTTGTTGGTTGTCATGTGGTCCCATTTTATTTATCGTCCTTTTAATTTGTTCCAATTCTGACGATGCCATATATGTGAAAACGAATCACGCCAACTGATTTCGACGATTCATTTTTTATTAGAGACGATGTAATTCAAGAGGGTTTAGTTAAGTTCCGATTAATTCTATTTCGTAATATAATAGCGTTTAACGTATGATTCGATTTGAAGTCGGTTTTTGATCGACTTGTGTATGTTGGCTAAAATATTGATAGAGATTTTCTTGTTCAAATTCAATCTTCACTCAGGTACCATGAAAGTTTTATAAGATTTAGTTTTTCTTTAATGCGCAGCTGTGATGCAGCCTTTAAAATTTTTCATGCACACGTGAAGAGCACTTAGCACGGGCTACGTTAAAAAAAGTGGCCGCTTAGAAAATGTATAACGCAATTTTCACCTTTATTGCCTTTATCATACATGCAAAACCATTTTGTGTGAAAAGTACGGAAGGATTTCGCTATACGGGGCTCTTTGAGGGCCGAAGTCTAATGGCACGTGGGTTTTATGAATGGGACGCCAAGGGCTATTCACTTGTAGGGCTCTAGAAACTCAACGAGGTGACACGGTGGTCCGTGGTCGGATTTCCTCGATGCTGCCGTTTATGAAGTTGCCATATCCCCTTTATTCATTCTGGAACACGGAAATACATCCTGTTTCAATATCTAATATAAATAATCTAAGTACTTTAAATCATTTATTTTAATTAAACATGTATATTAACGAGTAAAAACTAAAACTGATTTCAAATCGAATAGGAATATTAGAAAATAGAATTAATCAAAACCTAAACAAACATTCATGTAACTACTCCTGAAGTACATCTTTTCCAATAAAAATAATCATCGTAAACGGTTGGAAGGATGTTGGGTTATGCATATCATTATAGGTTAGGGAAATAGTTTATTTAAATTTAACTGAAGTATGTAGGTACCATTTTGTTTGATAACTTTTTTTCCATCTTATAGGTAGCGACATGATCCCATTGCTATAGAAATTTTGGAACTTCCGATCAAAATACCGTTTTGGCGATCCTCTCGTGATGTTAACCTGAAACTGCCTAAAGAATTCTGAAGAGACTAAACAGGTGGAAATCTGAAGGTGCAAGGTCAGGATTACACGTCAAATTTTTTTTGCGGCTTGCGTTGCATTTTTACCTTTTTTGGATTAAAATTTTAAAATGTATCGAATTTCTTTATTAGATTCAATCATTTTGACAGTACGAAAAACAAATGAAATCACACATTTTCCTAATTTGAATTTGGAACTATGTTCTTTAAAATGTAAACTTTCAATGATACCACCAGCCAGATACAAATTGTATAGCCAAGGAGATTTTATTACAAGTTCATACATACTATAATGCGAAAAGACTTTCTGGAAGCACCAGCTTTGAAATAAAAAAAGAGTCGAAAGTTATGAGGTAACAAACATAATTACAAAATATACAGGTGAATCGAAAACCACCTCCTTTTTTTAATCGGTTTTTTTAAACGTATTGACTCTCCGAAAATAAATATATGTATGTTCATATAGTTATTTATTATTCAAATACATTACGGGCTGTACAAGATCATGGCAAATTTAAAATGCTACATTAGCATGTCGTAACGCGAAACCATAAGATTTTCCCCTACCAGTGCGCAACGCGGCTAAAGAATTTTTCACACACAAAAATTATCGTAGCTACAAAGGCAACCTTATGTTTCTAGAAAGAGTTAATAAACACGCTCCGTTTATTTCGATCTAAAATGTCGTCTATAACATAAAGTATTTAATCGAGCTAACAAAGATGGATGATGATTTTAAGGAATCACAATGTATTTAGTCGGGAGGAATACATTTGCATACACAATACGTTTCCATGCCATGCGATCCGCTCTGTCACGGGGCTCTGGTTCCGTACAAACAAGATGGGTAATGCGATTTTCTGAAGTCTGAAGTCTAATATACGGAACGCTACAAAGGAGACTAGTCTCATAAAGGAAAAGGCTGCGTCGTAATAGCATCGCCATCGCTGCGACATCTAGAATATGTATACTTAAGCGTACTAAGTTTCATTCACGTTACGCAGGAAAGCTCCCTTAGCATATTATCTATTATAAGTTTTCGCTTCTATCGGTAGTCCCTATAACTGCCGTTTTTCATTTATTTTTTCAATTATAATTAATCTGTTTTCTTTGTAACTGGCGTTTAAAATGCTTTAATAAAACAATAAACTTACATCATCAATATATTAAATTAATCATGTCTCTCCATATTCATTCTCTTCTCGAGCGGGTGAAGATCATTACCTACACCCAGCATATAAATATCAGCAGCATCAGTAAACAGATACATTCGCGGCGCTATAACTTACCTTGAATACTTCAAAATCCTTAATTATTATCTTTAATATACTTTAGTATACTTTATTATACTTCAATATTTTTTTTTTGTTCACGCGGGGGAATCTTTTTATAGACCATCCTCCGGTACCCTGGGTGGGCCCGGCAAAGACCGGACTTCATCCTCAAGGGACTTCTCCGGCACTCAGAGAAGTCCCGACGACGCCGAAGCATGCTGGGGCCAGGTACCCATCCTGGCCCCGCTTCGGATTACGGGGGCGGCAAGAGGAGGCGTTCGTAACGACTCCTGATACTTCAATATACGCCATTGTATTTCAATATGGTTCATAATGACATAATATACACAACGCATGAGTCAATACAACTTTGTGTTATAAAACGATAGCATATCGTGATAGTAAATAAAAGCTGTATTTGACAGTTGAAAAGAGGAGTGCTCCGATCGACACCAAACTTAACAGGATTACTCACCAGGTGAATCTGAAAGTTTAATTGAAATCGGTCCAGCCGTTTCGGAGCCTATATGTAGATTGTATTGCGAATGTTGAGGTTTGAATCAGTTGAGATTTCGAAGTGTAGACTTATCGAGGTTCATCTTAAAGAGGTTTTACTCTGTACTGTATTTACTATTTCACAGCGCAGTCAAAAAAAAGCAAGAAACCTGTTTTGTACAGGATACATTCCATCACGACCTACATTCTGCAGTTGCACTCCGCTACTTCCCACTGTCCATGCTTTCCTAGTATTTCAATTTTTGTTTGACGACATAATTCATACCTCACGCCAGGAATTTCGTGCTTTACAGAGCGTTGATTATAAGGCGCGGCTTACTTATACGAGTATGTTGTCCGAAACAATTGAAACATGTTAATGTTTAGTTACAAAGAACAAAGAACAAATCATCAAAACCCTCATGGATTGGATAGTTACCTAATTTTAGTGTGCTTTTTGAACCACGATTCACTGTAACAATGTTTTTCAAGATTTCTCCTCGTCTCAAGCCATACATATACATACACTCGAGAGCAAAAATAAAGGGTCGGGATAAAGGGTCGGTTAAGAAAGTTTGAAAATCTCGTAAGATAAAGACGCTAGCTAACTGAAATAAATTGTGCATGACAGACAATTAAATATCCTTAAAATAAAATAAAATATTTTTATTAATTTATTTATATTTCATTAAAAAACATAAACTTGAACGAAAAAGGATATCTTACGTTAACTTGGATAATACAGTATTTTTCATTAAAATTTATTTTTATTTAAATTTCAGTACACTAAGTACTAAAGTAAAAAAAATAAAAGTAAAATTTTCCAAAATTACGTGAGATCTTTTTCGTTTAAGTTGATGTATAAGGACATAGTCCGCCATGCGGCCCTACTACGGATTTGGCCGACTTCACATGTCTTAATAAAATATTCTAGGATATGTCAGGTTTCCTCACGATGTTTTCCAACTGCCGAGTGCGTGATAAATTAGCACATAAAATTGCAACAACAAATTTATTAGTGCCGTGCATGCAACTTGAGGCAACCGCCCGGAGTTGACCCAACTGAGCTTCCACGGCTCTTAGGTAACCATACCAAAATCAATTTGTTTACTACATTAATGTGTAAAGAAAACTCTAACCCTTACTTAGCAATCAATAAAGAGGCACAACGCGTGTTTTGAAACTAGAGCCGTGTGTCAATGGTGTCGATATCGTCAATCCACAAACCCCTCGCTAAGACCGCACATACAGTTCCTGGTAAGCAGCTCGTATTACACAACACGGGCCACCATTGATCAGTGTTTACTGTCAATGACAACTATCCCGGAAGTGTATACATAACATCAACCCCGAGTCTGTTATTTGCGCCTTATTGTGCTAAAAATCGTAATTTACTTATACAATTTTGATATCGGCGCTGGAAAGCAAAAACGTAGTAAGTGAAACATATGGCCATTTTCACTTTTTTACGTTGTTGGAATCAGAAAAAAAGACACGTCGAATGATTTATGACTTGTAACAATTAGATGAAAAATAGCGAAAATAGGATTTTCAAGAATGACACTTCTCTTTTATTTTTTGGTCCGTAAAACGATTTTTTTTTTCTAGGTTAATGCCGTGGTACAATACTTATTTAGCAAAAAATAATAAATATTGTGTCTGTGTGTTGAAATGTTTTTCGGCTCTGGTGAACAATTTCATTTTTGTGGGTTACTACGTTTTTGTTTTCCAGCGTAGATATGTAATTTTCATTTTTTTTTAATTATCTTCTATAGATTAATTGATTAAAATATATTAGATGACGACGTATTTACGAGATTGACAAATAGCAACAGTTGAAACATCAGAGACTGTGTTTTGGTTTAGCAGACAATTTTTGAGTGAGCTTTTTCGCCAGTAAATCGCGCTCGTGTTAAAGACAGAGTGACACCACTTTCTACCGTCCCTAAAGACAGTGTTTATTCAGTTCAGTGCTTTATGAGCTGGGATAACTTTAATGTGAAATTATGTCGAACAGTGCTATGTATCATAACAATCAATTAGAGCTGAATACTTAGAGAAGTTTCTCACGTAACGAGTTTAAAAGTTTTGGGTCGTGAAATAATGTCTGGGGACAGATACATTGACTTTATTAGGTCTCAAACATGACAGAGATTATAGCCTTAATTTTGGCACAAATGTACTGGGGGATTCTTATATAACAAAGAGTCTGAAGGCAACTTAATTCTCTTAACTCACTTCTTATCAATAGCCGAATGGCGGATTCGAAGCAACTATTAGCTAGTAACTCTAGTGTATTTTTCGTAGCTTGTAGTAAAGTAGTAGTAGCTTCGTAGTCATAAAAAATGTTGGTAATATTTGTGAAAAATTTATTAAAATCTATGTATTGTTAACTCTTGCATTTTAAATTGTAATCATGTCAAGACTTATGAAAGCGAAAGAGATAAATTTATTAAATTACAGAATAAAAAGTACTTGTCAACGATCAAAGGGTTGATAAAGTAAGCGGAATACAATGGAATTTTCTATTCAGCGACCATTTCACCAATGCGGGTGGCGGTATAAATTCAAAAGCGTAACGAGCCTTCATTTGACAGTTTTAGTGAATTTTCCACATCGCAAGCCTTGGCCGGCGAGTTGAATGTTTGCGTAAATTGATTCCGGAGCATGGGTGTATTTGTATTGGTCACATAATTTAGCGGACGCTTTTGTGTCGTTGAAACCTATATGTCGTTTTTTAATGAAACTGTAGTTTGCTAAGTGCAGTGTAACGGCGCAAATGTACTATTGTTATCGAGCGCAGCTGTGCTCCTGTGTGCATCGCGTTCCATGTAAATTTATGTTAATTTTGCTAATTATATTTGAGCTGGCGACCCGCGCTTGCTTCGGACTGATAGGTATTGTTTTCCAAATTGTCATATTATTATATAAGCTATTAGTCGCTATAAGTTTAAATGCGAATTTAACCCAGGGATTGGAGCATTTATAACACACATAATTCGCAGCTTGTAACTTATTCGTTGAATCTGTCGGACAATATTTATCATAGTTACTTAACCGTTGCCATTCAACGTATTGTATCCGCGAGTATGTGTATTTTGTAAGCATTATTACAAATTGTTAAGTTTAGTTAAGTTTACATTATTACAAGTTGTATTAAAATTTGTTAAAAATCTCATCATAAATTAAATAAGATATAAAGAACACTACACACTCATACATGAACCACACACACACCACGCATACACCACAGAGACACCACACAAACCCACCACACATTCACACACACACCACACACTTACTTTCTTGCATGCTAATTCTTAAGTTAATATTAATAATAAAATTACAGAACTATCATATGGTGGGGGGCTGGTGATCTGTCTTACAGGGTACCCTAGTTCAGACACCAGTCTTTCACAAATTTAAGATCTACGTAAACTGTAAACATATAAGTAAACTGTACATTTAAATTTGTGAAAGATGAATAAATAAATTTATTATTATTACAAAAAATATTAGCATTATGTACTCCTTGGAAAATTTTATATAATCCCGCGAAATTTTCGTAAGAGATACAAAGTTTGGCTACACGTATTAATATAATGATCTTGTTGTAATTGTAAATAAATAATTTGAAAAGTAATGATGAAAATTATAATACTATCATATATTATTTATTGTGTGTCTAATGTATCTTTCCAGCTTCTAATTTCCATTACAGGACATTATGGCAGTATTCCAAATTCCATAGAAATTTCAAATACCTGATATTTAAAATATATTTATAATTTTTTTTTTGGACGAACTAACACAGTTGGCACAGAGAATCTGGCCTTTACTGCTTCACCGGATAGATCGCTTAGCCTGAATCTCTATTAGGTGGTAACTCGATACAAAGGTCCCCCCGGTGAGGGGTAACCTCGGCTTGAACGGTTATCATTATTACGCGTTAGCAGTCCGATCCGAGGGCGCCCGAGAGGGCCGAGCCACGACTCGGTCGGTAGCTATTTTATTAACAAAATTCTTTGGGACAATCTAAGCTATTATAAAATTTAATACGCGTCATTCTTTTATAGACTCATGTTGATCTTTTTTTTTTTTTAACGGGTTTTCCCCGAAAGGACATTTGTTTCTCTGATTAGTGGGGGTCAGAGATTGTTCAAGCTAGTATTTATGTTCATATCTTAATGATTTCTTGTTGCCAAGATGTTGATCTTTGATCTCTTTTATCAACCAACTTCAAAAAGGAGGAGATTCTGAATTCGTATGTATGTTTGTTACCACATAACTTTCCATGGGTTAAACCAATTTTGATGTTTCGAAGCTAGTGCTAGTCCCATGTAAGCCAATTCTGCGGCATCCATGAGAAATCCATATCAGTATTAAATTTGCATCAAGTACCTGTGCCACCAATGTACAGATAACCCAATATTACGCCAACCGATTTCGATGATTAAATTTAATTGGAAAGGATGCATGTCAAGAGTAGTTTCTTTTTATTCAGTAGTTTCTTATTTTACGAGAATTCGGAAATACAAAGAGGGCGTCCGCGCGTAATTGTGTTCAACGTTTGATTTGAAGTTGATATTTGTTTTTTCTCGTAAATATACATGTACATAAAATATGTTTAATATTATATTTTATTTACGTTTATATTATTATGTTTATAAAACAGAAGCTGTTTAAATTCAAACACAATCCATCTGTAGGAAATACGTTAAAACAAGTTGGAAATCTTTATTCTACTTTACGTGTGGTCTCCGTTAGAGGGGAATTCAGGTCAGCGTTGGGAGCGTTCGATTTAATTAATGACACTGTATCTTTAATATTTCGTGCTTACTCTGTGAGAAATAAAAAAAAGAAATGAAAACAACATTTTCATTACTACGATTAAAACTATGTCGCCATGTTTTAAAAAAAGCGGTGGTCGAAAGTTTTCACGAGCTATTTGTAAAGTTCATTGTAATAACATAATATTCTAAAGGTCGTCGTAATTAAAAAAAAATTACAACCTCTTACATTAAAAAGTGACATGTTCATGGAAGTTGCTTGAGTTGACCAAGCCAAGGCCTTTGAGGGCTGTAGAGCTTATAGAAGAATATAGAATGTCGTTATGCACCTGTTGGCTAATTTATCGGTTTTGTGTCTAATTGTTTTCTATTTTCCTGTATAACTATGCGATTAAATTAAGCTGTTGTGTATATATATTATAAATAAATAAATAACATGGCATGCAATTATGTTTTTTTTAAACAAATAGAGGCAAACGAGTTTGTGGCGCACTTGGGTGTGACACATTGCAGGGTTTGTAGATTAGCATTGGTAGGCGCCATCTTTGTAATATAACTATGATACTTCGAAAGTAATAGCGTAGTTTTGATTTCATATCGATTTTTCACTCGTAAATGTACATAATAATAATAAAAAGTCATTTATTCCAAATCGGCATTTCCGTTTTACATTGCGATGTTTTTTTAGTAATATTAAGGTTAAAGAAAAGTTTTAAAAGAAATAACTTATAATTTGTGTTAGTATTATTATTTATCCGATTTGGACCCCTGATCGGGTAAAGGCCTCCTCCATCTTTTTTCATGACTGCCTGTCGTGTCCTGACATTATCCAATCATGTCCTGCGAGGTGTCTGATATCATCAGCCCACCGTTTTATTTGTCGATCAACATTTCTTTTACCCTTTGGTCCTTTCCACCGTGTGGCTTCAATGTACATGTCATATAATAAATATCTTTCGTCTGAAGTACTTTACTGAGTTGTGATTTACTTTTACGCATTCCAATTATACTGCTAAAGCGTCAATAGCTTAAGCCCTTTTATTGCCCTCTCGAGAAGCCCCTGGTTTAGGCTGAGCGCTCACGGCCGCCTCTCAATGTGGTAAAGCTAATAGAATCCTCTGGCTGACAGACGCTGATTGATGACTGGTGTAACTATAAATTAATTTAACGGCAGTTATAACTCATCTCGTTTCCACCGATTTTTAAAGTCCCATATGTTTGTAAACAGACATAAAAAAAAGGAGGATCGCAATTCCTCTGTAATTTTTTTCATATTGTTTTATAGCTACTTTATGAACCGATTTAATTTTATGACCATCAAATAGGAATAACCCAATATAATAATAATAGAATAACGGGTATTTTAATGACAGTTTGGTTAGATTCTGATAAATTCTATAACTAATATTCCTATTAGAGTATTGCAAATGGTGAGCAAGAACGCGGAGGTCCTTAATACCGTGAAATAACGCAAGCTCCAGTACTTTGGTCATATAATGCGTAATAATAATTACGAACTACTCCAACTCATCATCCAAGAAAAAATCCAGGGTAAACGACCACCTGGAAGTCAACATGAGTACACGATCCTTGTTCCGTGCCGGTGCATCAAAAATAAAAATAGCCTTAATGATAGCCGACCTCCAGTAGGAGATGGCACTTTAAGAAGGAGTGGAAAATTCCTACTTGAATTGAAGTCCGTTTTTGTTTTCGCTCGTAAATATACTTGTTTATATTGGTTTTTATTTGTATAACTTAGTGTAACTTTATGAGTTCCAACAAGTTCTACTCGCACGACTATCTCACTTTGTAGAAGTGTTCTTTGTTTTAAATTAAAATACACGTTATCCACCCACCGAAGACCTGTGTCGTTGTTTTATAAAAAAAGACAAGAAATTAGTAAAGTTTTCAGTTATAATGAGAAATATAGCACCCATATGGTTGTATAATTAGTTTTAAAAGCAGTAGTATTTCACACTGGCGCTCCGCCAGCTGAATTTGAAAGCTCGTTTGAAAGTAAACGCGAGTTTATAAAAGTTTTTTTTTTATTATAATGCGGGCCCGCGATTGTTATGCCGAGCATCGTAAAAATATAAAACGGTTAATAAACGCTTTTACAACGCTCTAATGTACTTGCACTGCGCGGTGAGCGGTCGCTATCCTGTACATCTCAATTATTATGTATAAATTCTTTAACATGATTATAACAAATCCATTATATTACTACCGAGATCTGCTCTCGTTAGTTACCCTATTTTTTTTAAATAATAAATTAAAGCGTCAATAGTCTAATGGTTTAGCGTACGGTCTGCGAATCGTAAGGTCGTAGGTTCGAATCCACCATTCGACTGTTGACGTGAACCATTGACGTTAAGCTTAGTTGGAACGGTTAACAAGAATGTTAGTAATATTTGTGAAAAAAAGGAAATATCGCTAGCTTTATTTTAAAAAAAAATTGGGTCTTTTTGAATTTGTCTGTATTTTTTTATGTCTGTATCACTAAACGTAGATATGATGTGAAATGGTTTTTTTTAATGGTCAATTTATTCTTTTCACTCAGTATCGTATAAATTGTCACATCTGTCATACTATTTTTCGATCCTCTGTTCATTTAAAGATCAGATACGTTGAAAGCTTGTAATTTGCTCTGTTCGAGTTTAAGTCATTTTTGTCTCCCCCGACTTGTTTAGGTCGTGACTGTTGTCATATCCAATCTCCTTTCTTTCATTTTCTTCAATTTGTCTTAAACATTTCTTCCTTCCTTCCTTCTTTGTTTTTATTATTTATTCTCTATTTCATTTATTTCTTAGTTTAATATTTTATATCTAACATTAATGCTTATTTTTAGTTTTATATAATTCTATTTTATCCTATGTTCTATTTACATTTTTATTTCTCTTATATTTACCTTTATTCTGTTCTTACATTTATTTACACAGTATTATATATTTATCCTATACTTTTACAAGCTTACTTTTATAACTATTTTGTTTATTTTTGGGCTCCCAACGCGTATTACTTTCGTAATACTTGTTTAGTCGCTCCTTTTCTTTCTCTCTTTCTTTTCCTTCTTTTCTTCCTTCTGGATGTTAGTACACAAGCGGGTTTAATAGAGATAGAAATCGTTTAGGGGCGTGAGAGTTTATTTTATATCAAGTTTTGTACATCGAAATCTTTATAAATCTAACTTTAAGTGAGACACCAAAAAAATCCAGTGGTCACCATCAGGATTGCATCTGGAGCGGTCTGGCTGTCTACCCGATTCTGTCTAGCGTGTCTCATCACCGTGTATAATTTCGAGAACGACCAGTCTTTAATCTGATTGGTCCATCTCGATGGTGAACGGCCGCGGGATTTTTTGGTATTCCCAACAATAATCAGTTTCTTCAGACTTTCGTCGCCTCTCCGCATTGTGTGGCCGAAATACGCTCAGCTTCGATGTCGGCGTATGGTGGTGTGTAATTTATGACTTGCTTAGGATTAATGCATTGCTGCGTTTCGCAGTTTCTACCTGCATAAATGATATATTTATAAACGCATATATATTCATAATAAAATGTTACATTATAGTTAGCAGATTTTAGTTGGTTGTTTTCTATTTAAGCCGTAACATCAACAGCTTTCCCCGACACGCTTCCCGGCCCCGCCCTAAACAAGTCTCGAGTATTACTTACACTGTGGCAAGTTCCCTTGGAACGATGCGCAAGTTTTGCAATCATGCATCTTTCCATTCAATTTGCATTTTCTTAGCCTGTACATCTAATGAGTAGAATTTTAAAGGTAGGTAATATTTATTTTGTATATCCTGGTCGTGTTAGTAGTGTTAGAGCGGTCGCCTCGAGTTGTATAGTATGCTAAAATCAGAGTTCAATATAGATTCGCAACCTGCTAGTCCTGAGAAAATTTTCTAAGACCACCAATCCGGGCTAGGGTCGCGTGGCAGGCTAAGCCGGACTACTCTCTTAGAGGTAAGCATTGTGACCAGTAGTGTGGACATACATGACTGTTCATACATGGTGGCCACGTCAGAACTAATATAATTATAATACCACAGGGTTCCTAATCTATTTGTCAATGACGTTTAATTTATGACATATCAATTATATCATTCTATAATTATAATTGTCGTGCCAGTGGCCGATAAACCATAGTTGCTAGTGAAAATTAAAAGAAAAGACTACGAAAACTAGCAGATATCGATCACTATGATGCCAATAAACGTTCATTTTGTACACAATTGGTTTATCAGACTCTGGGCCCTGTTTCTGCACTGTAAATATATTCCGTCGAAATTTTCCGCTATCAAAAGATTGGGGCGATGACGTCAGATCGCTTGTAGCATCCTGTAACGTCTCCTATCCTTATAAAGATGACATGCGTCCCCGATTCAATATAAAGGATGTATTAAATTAAGCGCGCCCAAAGCCGTTAGAGATTAGCAAGGAAATGTCAATATGTTAGTGTGAATTATGTCGTCGCGCGCCCGTGCCGTGGACAGAATAGCTAATGCTTGTTTTATTGAGGTGATGTTTATTGAATAATAAACTTTATAATCTGTGTCACTATTTATTAACGAGTGGATTCTCGTGTCTGGGAGCGTTTCAAGTTCTACAATAAACCACTGACGTAACGTATGTCGCACAATGTCCACAACGCTGAAACTTGAATGATTTTTTTAGAGAAATAAATAAAAATACGCGAGCATCACCTCTTTTTTGAAGTCGGTTGAAAGAATAATAAATAATAATAAATCTTTATTAGTCACCAAAGAGAGCAAGGTTCTATTGGACCTGTGTTTCAGGAGTCAGTGTCTTTTCCCATTTAAAAACACAATAAAATACAACATGAGCAATAACAATATTTTATAAACATGTTTATGTGTGTGTGTGTGTAAATTTGTGTATGTGTATGTCCCTCAGCCTTATATTAAATTGAATTATTAAATTAGGAGGCATTCTACCTGAATGTAATGTAACTTCAGTAAATACGTTTTACAAACCAATTTACATTTATAATTCGTTAAAGGATGAATTTTTAAGATTTTATTTAACCTATTGTATGTAGTGAAGCAAGTCGCTTAGGCAACAATTAGTTGCTGGTGTTACTTTGTCTAAATATTAGTTTAAGATTTATTATAGGCGTGTGTTAGTACTCAAAATTAGGTTTAAAACGGTAGCATGGAGTACTTAATGTGTTTGAACATTTCAGCACGCGCCGCAGTATTTAAGTTTCCAACTTGTTCTAATTTTATAAAATACAATGTAATACGTTTCAATCATGCTTCGTACTGTTTAGAACAAGTAGCTTGTACTGCCGTACAGTTAAGATATTAAAAGGAAAAACTTAGGGACTGCCTATATAAGTAAACCTTGAAAAGCTGGTCATCGATGGCAATACAGAAGGCAAGAGAACTTAGGGACTGCCTATACAAGTTAAACCTTGAAAAGCTGGTCATCGATGGCAATATAGAAGGCAAGAGAACTTAGGGACTGCCTATATAAGTGAACCTTGAAAAGCTGGTCATCGATGGCAATACAGAAGGCGAGAGAACTTAGGGACTGCCTATATAATTGAACCTTGAAAAGCTGGTCATTGTTGGCAATACAGAAGGCAAGAGAACAAGAGACCGGTCGTCAACACGATGGTCTGACCAAGTAAAACGTAGCATCTCCTCTCCTAATCTCTACCAGCTGGTGAGCTACCTCGGACCGAAGCCGATGGAGGCAGGTTGTTTACTTGAGGGGCTCTAGTGATCACGTCCTCAGAAATGAGGGAACGACTAAGAAGGAGAAGAATATGAGAGAAAACTTATAACTTAGAACTTTATCATTAATTAAAATATGCCGCCAATGAGCAAAGTGGGTAGGCAAAATGGACGGCAAACGTGCTCAGGGTAGGGCGCCTACGAGTACAAAATGGTCGCACACGATCATTAAGGCGATGGGAGGCAGCATGCAGCGTGCGGTCCACTCCGCCTATGACCGCACTCAATGGAGGCTGCTTGTACGTGGTCGCGATCCTCAGCAGTGAGGGAACGAACAAGAAGAGAAGTTTCTTAATTATTATTTTTTGTAAATTTTATTGGTGTTGATTTTCTTATAAATAAATAAGTTATTAGGATGTCATAAGAATTTCTCTTAGCTTTTTAGAAGACTTCTTGTTCCCACCGACCCCGAGGTTATCTGGGCCGTAACGAGAAGTGCGCTCAATCTAATAAATTTGCCTTCTTAGATGTGTTACAAATAGTCCCAATTTAAACATTAGGAGCATTACTCTAAAGTAGGGATATCTCTGTCTTACAATCGTGGTCTCACGTGATGGTGTTTTACAGCGTACGTAAACGTATTTCAGAATTATCGTAGGAACATTACGAACTAGAATTAATCCAGATCCTTATCAACCTCTCATCAAACTTCTCTTAAAGTACATCCTTTCAAATAAAAAATGAATCATCGAAATCGATTAACGTTATATTGAGTTATTCGTCCATTTGTCGCGCACATACCTACAGCAAATTTAACTTATATCGTTTTCTTATGGTTGCCATCAAAAATGCAAAAAGTTAAAGAATCAATCCAAAATATCGAAATCAAAATCGTTTCGAAAGTTATGAGGTAACAAACATACAAACGAATTGCCAACCTCCTTCTTTTTTAACCTAGACGCACTGCGGGATTTCATCCTTTTGTTGTGAACATCCTTCAAACCCGAACGAAGCGATTTGCTTCGTCTTTCATTCTTCGTACAGCAAAGGACTGGAATAGTTTGGTTGCGTCTGTCTTTCCTTCCGATTACAATGTGGGTATTTTTAAGAGTAGAGTGAATAGGCATTTACTAAGCTAGTGCGCCTTACCATCCAGGACTGCATTTCGACTTAACGTCAGGCGGGATCGTAGTCAAGCACTTGCTTAGAAAATATAAAAAAAATATATACTTATTATTCATATACTTATTATATTACTTATTTTTTGTTAAAAAATTATGTCTGAAGTACGTCCCTTATGTCTATTATACTAAACTGATGATATTTTTAACAACTAAATTATTATACGCCATTGTTAAAATGGAATCCTAAATTCTTACACCGTCTGTCAAATATTAATCACCGCCTTAATTTCTACCTGACTCGCATTTGACAAATCATGTCTCCATTCCCTACCTTTACAATAACTGTCAAGTAAAAAAAACCGGACACGTCTTTGAGATAACATCTTATTCTAAAAGCTGTCTTTCCCGTATGGTCTAGTGGCTAGGATACCTGGCTTTCACCCAGGAGGCTCGGTTTCGATTCCCGGTACGGAAATATTACCTTTTTGAGCGTTGCTGGAGTTTCTTCGGCCACTTCTTCTCCCAGCGCTTCCCGAAGTGGCACTCAAAGTTAGTTTATATTAATTTTTAATTAATATTTTTATATATTAATATATTCTATTTTAGAACTTCGAGCTGATAATGTTTTCATACGTAATTTAAGTTTGAGAGTACACAAAAACAAGTTTATTTAAGATTAAAGACGATAACTTCGGTTAAAATTTAAATCAGACCACACAAGCACGAGCTTTCAAATACAAAAATAATCATCAAAATAGTTTCACCGACTAGAAAGTTCTGTAAAAACAAACATAAAAAATACAGTCGAATTAACCACCTTTTTTTGAAGTCGGTTAAAAATTGATTGTGTATGTAGGAGACATAATAAATTATTTAAAAAGTTAAAAATCTGTATGCTTTTTTGGCAAGCGCAAAACATAGTGGAACAACACGGAGGGGCTGCAGCGGTCAGAGACCGGAAGTGTACACGTCTCGATATAACCCGACGCGCTCCACTTCACAAGTATTGGTCAACTGGAACCAGATGCGACAGTTTCTGTCTCATTGCCATCCCATTTTTATTCATGTTTCCGACACCATTATTTGATGCTAATAATAAATCTAATTAGTAAGAATAAAACAAAAAAACCGTCTTCAAATCGGATCTATTTTTTTTTGTGTTCTGAGGAATTATTCTGAATAGCTAGCGAGGTTCCATCGACACTATATGGATGGTTGGCCAGACCCATTTTTTGCACAACTTTTTTCTAATCAACTGCCACTAGCCGTGTTTCCGAACTTGTACGATTTTTCTTCGGATTAGAAAGGTTTTTTAAAAGCAGACAACGCCTACAGCTCGTCCATTGTTGTGGATGCTCTTGGGCGACGGATTGTCATAAACTTACCCTAATCACAATCACCAAGCATTCTTACATACGAATTTTTAGGAGTTATTTCTTCGGAACAACAACAAACAACAAAGTCGGTTTTTGTTTTAGACAGAGGAGTGTGAGATCCACTGAAAATCCCGGAACCCTTCACAGCGCAGTTTTAGTGAGTTGAGATCTCACATCACCGCCGCCTTCCCCCAGAAGGCGGGATATCTTTTGAAGATTTCCCCCTCGAGCAGTGCGTTATATTATGCTAAATAAACTGTCACGGATTAAATAATTAAAATAACAAGTATATTTACAAAAAAACTTTTTTACAAAAAAAAACCGACTTAAAATCGAATCATACAACGAAAGGGATCTTCAAAATCCAATCATGCAGTCAAAATTCATGCGGTAACAAAAAATACACACAAATTAAGAACCTCCTCCTTTTGAAGTCGGTTGAAAAGACTGGACTGTTGTACAACAACACTGTGATATATTAACCCTATATATACCCTTACTTCACACATACGGAAGGGAAGATTTCAAACAAACATCTGACATTTCCTTTCCTAAGTCTATTTTATAATAAGCTTATTAATAAATAACGTTGAAATAGCTATATCTTTTCTTATATAAGTTGATGAATCTTAAAATAAAAAGAAACGTCTTTCCCAAATAGTTGAGGCAGAATTAGTTGATCCGTTCGTCCTTAAAAGGCCTTCATCCCTATTATCCCTTACATGAGAGTAAAAGGGTTGTACTCTAAAAGGGTCAATATTAAATTATAAGTATCCTTAATATTCATGCGAATTAGGAAAAGTAATAAAAGTCAATATAGGAAACGGTCAGGAAAATACTACGATATATTTATTATATATGTATAAATTATTTTTATATACTAGATACTGCGCAATGAAGGAACATTTGATATTTGAATATTTTTTTATGCGTATAAACTAGCGCTTGTGTGAACTAAGTGCCTATTCACTCTACTCTTGAAGGCTCCCACGTCGTACTTGGACGGAAAGACTGACGCCGGCAACTTATTCCACTCCTTTGCTGTACGCACGATGAACGATGAGAACAATTATTATGCTAGTGACATCATAGGTAAGTGCTATCAAGGTGCATGAGTGTATGTGACGATAAGTACATGTCACTATTTATAACAAAGATAATAAATATATTTGCAATTACAACCTCTCTCTCTCATCCTTGCTATTAAAAATTAAAATACTTACCAGTGTTAGTAGCCAATAAAGATGTCCGCCGGACGTTTCTGGAATGCTGCAGGACACTGGCAAGAAGGTCGATAAAACAATAAAACTTGAAAAAGAAAAAGAGCACCCCAACAGGTATTACGACAGCAATACGAGGTGGGAGCTAAAAATTAGAGAAAATAAATAATAATAAGTAAATAATAAGCGGTATAAATAAAGGCATAGCTAGGTAATATTTTTGTCAAATAATTAAGAATAGAAATAAATATAATATAAGATTAATATTAAAGTAAGGAAATATTGTAATAAGAGAGAAGTATGACAGAGAGAAAGGGTCTAGTATGTCAACAGCCACGACTTACACAAAAAAAGACATCGTTACATTTTACAGTTATGATATTAAACTAAACCAACAGTTATGATATTAGTCTCAATTTAGGCGAGCTTGATGACTAAATTTTTGTTGTCACGTAAAACGTCCATAACCCGAAAGGAGCTTTAGGAGCGTTGAGAAAGGAGTAGTCTCCAATTAAGTAGACAAGTAGTATCAGTTCGAAAACACCCCTGAAGACAGACCCTGATAAGTTGAAAAAATAAAAGATAAGTTCTTGTTACTTGTTCAACACGATATAGATATTCTAGCATCTCATCCTGGCTATCACAGCTTATTTACAAGTACAATAGAAACGTCGCATTTGACAAGCTATTTCGCCCACATTAGCTAAATACGTTTACAGTTAAAGTAGCCTATTATAGCGCCCACGTTCTTTTATCTAATTACAATGCGAAACCGCTTGAAACAAGATTGGCTATCCGGCACAGAGTGTGCCAAAAAGTGTGACGCATATAGCCTTTTATTTCATATGAAAAAGGCCATTGTCATTTCAACTAATTTTTTCGTAAGATTGTTTTTCTTCTTTTTAAATGGACATTAAATAGACCAAACAAAAAAGAAGATAGACTCACTCATCGTAGTATTCATCGCATGTTATCTCGATAAAACATCAGTGTTGCCTGTAAGTCTTCCAAAAAAGAATGGTGTTTTAAAACAACAAAATATACGTATATACATATTTAACACATTATAAAAGCAGATCTAAAAACTAAATTACAGAGGAACATACTCGTATATTATCATTATCATCAGCCAGTGTCACTTCTAGTCTATTGCTGGAAATAGGCTTTCCCCAATGCCATTCTTCGCTTTCCGCATCCAGCTATTCACAGCTATGCTTATAAGGTCGGAGGTCCATCTGAAGGGAGGGCGCACTACGCTTCTCTTACCCATGCGCGGCCCCCATTCCAAAACTTTCTTTCTCGATATAAATCAGCTTTAAGATATTTTTATATATATAATAAATAAGATTATTGTGATAAAACAATACAAAATAATGGGTAAATAAGTGTTTACTAAAATTTATTTTCTTTTTGTTTCAGATAAAATGAGAGTCGTGTTGTTATTACAGCTCGTTCTCGGAGTCGTCTCGCCGACTGCAGCTAGTAAGTAAAACATTAATACATAAGGGTGACGCCGAACTAACGTATTTTTTGAGTTGTGAGTCGCCCATTGTCGGCCGCAGAAAGTCTACCTAACCAACCGACTGACTCATATTGGGTGTCTGTATGAATCAAATTAGATTTTGCTATGAAACCGAATGCAAAGAAATTGTGCGACTTACAACTCAAAAAAATACGTTCGTTTGGCGTCACCCTAATTATAAAAATTCTTAAAACATAGACAGGAAGTACATTTACATAAATTAAAATTAATTCTAAATCCAACATCCATTTACTAATGAGTTAATTGACCTTTATACGTAATCTACTGTTCATCGACGGAAGAATATTATGTAAGATTTTTTTACTCTATTAGCTTCATTTGTATCTTCTAATTGTAATTTATCTATGCTATGAAATTTTTAAAGTAAAATCTTTTAAACATGCATGTTTTGGTAGAGGATAATCTTACGCGTACCCCGTCATTTTTTTTGACTAACTACACAGATTGGCCAGAGAAGCTGGACTTGACTGCTTCACCGGATTGAGAGGTGGCATAGCTCTAAGTCGTTTATCCGAAACCCCTATCGCTAGTAACTCGACACAAGGGTCCCCCCGGTGAGGGGTAACCTCGGCTTGGACGGTTACTATGTTATGCGCAAGCATTCCGATCCGAGGGCGCCTGAGACGGCCGAACCACGACTCGGTCGGTTGCTCTTTCACGGATAATCTAAGGGACATTTAAAAACTAAACTATCTTTGAGCGCCACCTCGGGAAGCGCTGGAAGAAGAAGTAGCCGAAGAAACTCCAGCAACGCTTCTAACATCTAAGAGATAGGGCCTAACCATAAATTGGCGAGTACGCGTCACTGACATGCTAATATTGTATTTAGATTTTATCATGATCTTGTGCATCCCGTAATATATTTGAATAGTAAATAAACCACAAAAATATTTATATAATTGTTGGAGCGTCCAAATTGTTGTTGAAAATCTTAATTTAAACATTATTAAGTTTATTACTAAAATTCAAAGATCCAAATTTTCACTTCTGTCATGCAGTTCTTACTGCCAATTTTTTTTTAATTGTAATAATTTTGCATTTTACATTATAATCTTAATATTTAATAACGATTGTCTGAAAACTGAACCATTTTTAATCTAAAACAAATCGAAACTCTCTGTCTCTTTCTTTTGGTCACGTACCGAACTGGTATTATACGACAATCAGTATAATGATATTTCCATGAAATTCCACATCCAATACGGGATGTGGGTTGGACCAGTAGAAAAGCTTGCCTGTGTAACCTGTGATGTATTACGTGTGAATTAGTGAGTTAGTGATTTGTTTGTTGTTCTCTATTTTTAACTGGTAACCGGCGTGACGGGTGCTCGTGGCGGATACGACAGGTAGCCGACTCATACATTGACAAGGGCTTTTATTGTTGGTAAATAAAAAACTGTTCTAATACGGTAGCGTGAGCTTGGAGATGAACTCGGATAAGGTTCTGAAGCTTGAATACCGACATATAATGTATACATTATTTTATTATCGTGTGCTTTTTTAAAACAGACTTTTGAAGTTTGAAATATGAGATGTCCATTGTATGTTATCTTTTTGACCGATTTTAAATATGGGGGAGTTATAGATTTTGTTTTACAATTGGTTGAGATATTAAGAAATAGATTTTTCAATTTAAAAATGTTCCATGTATGTATATATTAGGCACATTTATTATTATTATTATCTTGATATAGCTTGATGGGGACAGAAAAAGGAAAATTTAAGACTATGCCATGTTTAGCTTATAGCTTTAGTTCCAACTGTACGTTCATTTAGTAGCAGCGCATTAGAGAGCCTTTAAAAGAACAAATGTTTTTTCCAGTAAAAACAAAAACCGACTTCAAATCGAATCAAATGTGAAACGATATTACATGCGGCTGTCTGTCTTCGTATTTCCGAATTATAGCCGTTAAATATCCCTAATATTACGAAATAAAATTAATCAGAACCTAATCAACCTCTCAACCCTCATTGTACTTTATGAGTAGTTTACTCATGAAGTACAATACTTTCTAATAAAAAAAATGCAATCGATATTAATCGTCACTTGTCGAGGCCATACTTGACAGAATTGGTGTGTCCCCAAACGTAAAGCAAATCGGTTTACATGAGTTTTCAAATAAAAAAGAATCATCAAAATCGGTTCACTTCCAAAAGTTATAACAAACATAAAAAAAAAATATAGACAAATTGTGAACCTCCTTTTTTGAAGTCGGTTAAAAAAGTAAGAATTAATATTCTAACACATAATACGTAAGAGCATAAATATAGTGCACATGCAGGTTCTTGATTAAAATAAAATGACAACGGAACCCTGTCATGGTAAATAGGTAATTGTGTGTACAGGAGCGATCTCTCAGTTGGCCGTCGCCGGTGATTACCCGGCCGTATGTTTGTTTGTGTGAAGTTATTAGTTGAGCAACTAGAGTGGCTCGTTTTCGACCAGTCGTTATATTTGAAGATGCCACTATGTCCACTGGGAGGCGAGGAAACTTTAAACATTGGAATTTACAATGTGTGATTTAAGACATTGCTTTTAATACCAAATTATTTTGTCCCTTTCAATCATAACAGGTCTGCAGTGGTTTTGGTACATGTTTTTAAAATACTTAAACTGTATATAAAATTTACTTTTTTCTGATTTCAATTTTTATTATAATCTTTTCAAAGAAAATACTTTAACACATCCTATCATTAGCCGCAAAACATTCGCTGCTGGACATCCTATGTCCCTCTTCCAACAATTTTCAAAAGGACTTGTAAACGGCGTGTATCTAGCTACATTCCTCGTCTCCAACTTTCGAGTCCATCTGCCATCTGTTCTACGCGCTATGTGCCCTGCCCATTGCCACTTCAACTTACTTACACGGTGGGCTATGTCGGTTACCTACGTTCGTCTACGGAACACGACCCCACCTGATGTTAAGTGGAGATACAGGTCTGGATGGTAAATCACTAGGTTAGTAAATGTATCTTCACTCTATTCTTAGAAACACCTTCATTGTATTCGGAGTTACCACCCGGTCTGCGGTGAAGGAAAACATCGTAAGGAAACCTGCATAGAGAGAAGGCTTCTGCCCAACATTGGGTCATATGTAAGTTGTTACTTTGCAGTATCTACATTGTTAAGTTTATACTATCTTCTAATATTATTCATTTAGTAATAAATGTCAGTTGTAACGACTGCTACTATTTTATTGATGGACCCGGCAAGGTGGACCCGGGAAGAAGGCGACATCGGCTGGCCCGTGTCGCCTTGCACTGCGAGGGCACAGGGGAGGGAGTAACCTCCCCGGGAAGTGCTCTCTATGAGCACAGTGCAGAGGGGCTCCGGTGCGTTCCACTGGAGATCCCGGAGCCCCTCACCATGCACCGAGGAAGGGCCACACCCCACATAACCGCCGCCTTTCCCCAGAAGGCGGGGTATCTTCTGAAGATTTCCTCCTCGTTAACAAAAAAGCTATTTTAATGATAAAATCTAAACGGGACAATCTAATCTAAACTAACTTATATGCCACTTCGGGAAGCGTTGGCGCTGGGAGAAGTGGCCGAAGGAACTCCAGCAACGCTCCTAATCCTGTCCAAGGTATTAAACCTCCGTGTAATCGTGCACTTTATATACTTTAATGGTTTACCATAATTATACGAGACGACTTCGCGTCGTTCAAGCACAATTCTAGCACATATACCGGGACAATTATTTCAACTACAATTCAACTGCAGATCCAATAATCCACTGTGGATTATAACACTTTAGCTTCACTCGGCCGGCGGCAATTACGAGTAATGAATTACGTTGAAACGTCTAACGCTTGATTCGAACCGAGCTCGGCCATTCGGCTCGGGTCGTTGGGCGGCTTCATTACAAGTTATACCAGATACGTGGCGATAGACACGAATTCCGATTGCTACCTATATCTTGCCCAGTCAAATTCTAAATATTGGATCAGCTATGATATCTAACAGTTAGTATTCGTATATGATTATTGCATTAGTAAATTTTGCCATATGACGTCAGCTAAGGGTTTGATCGCCTATTAACTTAAATTTTGAGTGAAAACTGTGATAGTCGCGTTGACCAGTTTTTGGTAGGGGAAAATCTATTTGGTTCGTGTCACCGACATGCTGATGTTATATTTATATTGTCATGGTCCTGTACTTTGTAAAAATAATGTTGAAACGAAATATGAAGAAATACGCTGACATTTTACAGTAAAGCATACATATTTAACATTTGGTTTATGTCAAAACAGCAGATATACTTCTAGATAAATCTGCTGTTATACGGTTCAACTTACGATCAGATTGGTCGGAGGTTCGAAACCTAGACGGCTTATGCCAACGAATTGCCGTATTTAAGTACAAAAAAAGATCAGTTATTAAAAATTTGTGCTCGATGTATGGCGAAAGGCTCATAACCTATCACATATGGGACCTAATATGCTTGGTAAAAAGTGGACAGCGATAGGCGTCTCTGTCTACCCGGCTAAGATTAAAAAGACGTTATAGATTATTATTTATATTTATTATATCCACGTTTGTGAATAATAATAACAAATTATAATGATAACAATAATTAAAGGAAAAAAAATGATATATCATAAAAACTATAAAATACACTGGTATTTTTATAGTGAATATCTTTGTATATTATAAGTCGATAATGCACATTGTTGATCGTTTAGCAGTGTAGTCAGCAGAGTTATTTTTTTTGGTTAGTAAGATGTGGTTACTATGGTAATATCTGTGGCTAGATGAAAGAAACGAGACAAACTCGTAAACTGAGATACGAAAACCAACGACCTGTTGATTTCCGGTTTGTAGCGTTGGTTGGGAAACATCACGCAATGTATCAACCTTTATAATGGTAATAAAACGAACTTGAAGCTGCATAGCTCATTAATAATGAATCTCATTTACACACACAGAAATATACAATAAATTAAAACACCTTGACGCCTCCGTTTGTGTATTCATTTATCCTATGAGCCAGCACGATCTAGAAAGATACTAGAAGTTAAAAATCTTTTTATTTATGGAGATAGAAATCGTTCGATTCAATTATTGTTATCTATATCATATCTTTAAACGAGCAATTCTTGTCTATATATAGTCTGAACTTCGGAAACCGCTCCAACGATTTTGATTTAATTTACGATGGTTTAGGGGTTGATAAATCGATCTTGAGTAATTCATTTTAGAAAATGTCGTTTTATCCGCGTTTTCAGGCAATGAATAAACCCCGGTCCGAGTCCAGATGTTTCCAGTTCATATTTTTTCAAGTTCTTTCTGTTGTGAGAAAAACTATTAATAGAAGGCATTTCTCAATACATCTAATTCTTATTATTAAAGAAGTAAGTATAATATTGAAAAAAGCACACAAAATGACCGCGCTTAAAAAATAAGAATAAGGTAGTAATTACATTAGAAAAGAAACCAACATTTTGAAAACATTTTTATCTTAATTTCCATGTTACAAAGTTACAAAGTTAACAGTCAAATGTCAAATCTATATATATATATATATATTTATATATATATATTATTACCTATAATAATACAGTACAACAATATGTTAATACAGCCAATTAAAAGTTTTCACAAATGCTTAGCATAATGTGACCAAGCAATGTAAATAGAGCAATGTTCAGGCCATTTTATCAACGTATTTTTACACAATATGTTTTTTTGCTGCATTTGGTAAGGTGCAAAAGGATCTATTTATCGTACCAAGTGAATTTATATAATTGGCAGTCCTGAACATAATGGACGAACTAAACAGTTGGCCAGAGAGGCTGGCCTTAATTGCTTCACCAGATTGAGAGGTGGCATAGCTCTTAGTTCGCTTAACTTAAACCTCTATTAGCTAGTAACTTGACACAAGAGTCCCCCCGGTGAGGGATAACTTCGGCTTGAACGGTTCCTGTGTTGCACGTAAGCATTTCGATCCGAGGGCGCCCGAGAGGGCCCAACAACGACTCGGTCGGCAGCTATTTTATTAATAAAAACTATATAGAACAATCTAAGCTAAACTAACTTATATGCCACTTCGGGAAGGTTGGCACTGAGAGAAGAAGTGGCCGAACAAACTCCAGCAACGCACGTAATCCTAAAGGGGCAACGATAATCAACTTAAAAATTAACTGAAAAATATGACTCTTCGTTACATCTGTTGGCGAAAAATAATACTATTTATTATAAAACTAAATCTAACGAGCAAAGCTCGGTCATCCAGGTGCTCTTATCGTAAAAGGCGATAAAATCTGAACTCACAGAATTAAAAGACTCCGCCTCGCTTCCACTATTCTTATTCCTTTTTTCGTCTCGTGGAATGAATCTGTACCCGCATGGCACATCCTTTTTTTAAACTCTTCAACCATTAAAGAAGAATAGAAAAATGTATGCCCTTAGAAAGTCTTATATAATGTGGTAGAGAATCAATGCATTTATATAAATCCATTCACGTATATGGAGCTTTTTAAAACGTCAGAGAATGATAAATTGGATTATGAGCTCAGTGTATTACGATAGATAATCATAATAGATCTAGATAAGATAGAGATAGAGATAATATATCATATTAACGACTTAGTTATGTACATTTATATAGACTTTGTATCCCGGCTTTATCGTTTTCTAAATTTTCTTACGATGAGCCGTTTCTTTTCAAAAGTCGGCGACGCCCTTGCATCTCTCCTGTTTTGTAGATGTTGGCCACTGTGATCACTTTAGATCAGCCTATAAAAATACAGAGCAGGAAATTAGAATGTCATTCGTTTGCTTCATCACCATCATCATCCTGCAACAGTCCACTACTGGACATAGGCCTCCCCAAAAGCATGCCACTGAGCACGTTTCACGGACACTCTCATCCAGCTCTTGCCAGCCGTCCTACGAAGATCTTCGTTCCGCCTATTCTTAGGGCGATCCCACTCCGCGTTTGCTTCTACGCGTTCTCCTCTCAGGAACTCATTTCATCCAACTATCGGTTCTACGGCTGATATAGCTCCCATTGTCACTTTAATTTGCTACTTTTCTAGGCACAGCCGAAGCAAAAACGTTGTAAGTGACACATATGGCCATTTTAATTTTTTTACGTCGTAGGAATCAGAAAAAAAAGGCGCGTCGAATGGTATATGACTTACTTATAACAATTAGATGAAAAATAGCGAAAATAGGATTTACAAGATTGACACTTCTCTTTTATTTTTTGTACCGTAAAACGATTTTCTTTTAGGAAACTCTAGGTTAATTCCGTAGTATAATACTTATTTAGCAAAAAATAATAAATATTGTGGCCAAAAACGACAGACTTAATTTAAAAAAATTAAAAGTTATTATTTTTTTTTAAAGTTGAAATGTTTTTCGGCTCTAGTGAACAATTTCATTTTTGTGGGTTACTACGTTTTTGTTTTCCAGCGTCGATATGATCCTTCAGAGAGACTCCACTCGCTTAAGTTTCCGTAAAATTGAGATATACTAACCAGCTAGGATTCTTACAGGCAATTCTCGGATCATTACACTAAAAACTCATTGCTGTGTAGCAACATTTTGAATCCATTATAACAAAGTACTCTAGCACATGTATGTTTGCGACGTAGTCTTTGAGAACAGCTAATTAGCCGTGAATATTATCCCGTAGCATTCCGCACAAAGTAATTTCATGAATTCAAACGTTGTTTGTGTAAAGAACACGAGATGTGTTCTCATATTCCGGAAATGGGACCAACTGTGTTTTGAAGCTTGTTCCGCGATTGGACTTCGTAATTGGTAGGACAGTTCGGTCTCATTTATGCCAATAGAGAGTTATGTCATTGTTCTTAAAAGTTTTTTTTAAAAGTACAACATCTTTATGCACGCTTGACTTCGGGAGTAGTGCCCACAGTGCTGGTAATGCGTTATGAAAAGTGTGATTGAGCGAGGCGAACGGAAGTTCAGAGGAAGATATAAGTTATATATATATGCAATGATATCACTGCCGGCTTATTGTCTGTATCTGTAGGAGTAATTGAGAGCAGTGTGCGCGCACATTTTCTTTCTCTCTTGAACAATTGTGTATATATTATATTTTGTGTATACATTCCTACATATAGATGGATCTAAAGAAGTTTTACTTCGATCGTGTGGTGTTTTAGCACACTCGTTTTTTAATTTTTTTTTTAAATAATGCTATCTATATAAATTAGCATTATTTTAAACTGTTTAACCGCTGTTTTATAATAACAATTATATATCCTTTATTTATTTATAAATATTTATGTACATATACCTTCTCCTTCTCTCTCCAATAAGTTTTAAATGTTTTGTTGAAATCCGGGGTTTAGGCCTGGTGATCGATCCACAGGTTCGTTCCTAGTTTGGACACCAGTCCCCCGCCCATAATTGTAATTTAAGTAAGTTATTATTGAAATTATTGTGGGAAAATAAAAATGTTTGTTTGTTTGTGTTTTAGTTATACCAAGAGGTAGAAATATATTTATCTAAAACAATTTCCTTGAAAACTTCGTGGGCGGTGCAAGGAGTTCAGAAATGCAATGGACCTTACTTCCTGCAGTTTTGAGACTGTTGTGATCACTTATGTTACTTATATTATTTCGTATGTTATTTATTTGAGTTATAATTCATATAACAGAAGAATTTTTCTTTCACAAGAGTGTTTGGAGACAATTTGAGCAAATTTGTGCAACCAAGTATTAATTACAATGAGAATGTTATGTAATAACTAACGAAAGGTCAATGCAATTTTTATCATCGCATAATCTGTAAGTCAATTTTGTGTAAGCAGAATTTTAAAAGGTCAACCGGCTCTTGATATTAAAAGTTGATTTACTGCGACCAAGTCGTGTCAAATGGATTTATTTTTAGTAAAGCATCAACAGCTTAATGGTTTAGGGTCCGGTTTGTGATACATGAGATCGTGGGTTTAAAGCCACCATTCGACTATTTACTTGAATCATCTCGATTTCAGTGACAATTGCGGACTTGGGTGAGAGTATCGTTGGAGGCGTCATTTTTTTCATAATTATTTAAGAAGAAGAAGCGGGATACGATCGGCTATTATCTTTTGCTCGTGATGCACATACACATTCATGCTCACATACACATAAACACACACGCAAAAATTATTTATCTCTTTTGTCTTCTAATAATATGTACATAATTATATTAATTTGTATTAAACTTATAAACGTCGTCGTAAACTGCTGCGACACAGTTACCAACTACTGCAGCAGTCTACGAACGTTCAGTATTGTTATATTTATTTTTCTTTTGTCCAAATATTTTTTTATTATTTATTTATTTTATTTTAGTCATAGTTTAATACTACATAAAATATTTTATTGAACCACAATACTTGGTATAAAGTTATTCTAACATATATAGTACCTTAACATATAAGTGAAACATGTTAATAAGTGGATGTGGGAGACATGAGCACAAAATAAGTTAACTTGTGTTATAAGTACAGATTATAAGTTTAAAAAAGAATTACGTATACGTAACTCTATAATAAACCGTACCGATTTTTAAAGTCGTTAAAAATTTAGAATCGAATCGGCTAAAAGATATTTTAAATTCCAGATCGTGAGGCCATTGCTTCGTGGGAAAAAAAATCGTTTAATCATACTCAATCCAAATGAATACTAAGCGCCGTGCATTGAACAAATAATTATAGTTCTTACATTGTATAAATAAGATTCATAATTGATACACAGCTTGTAAATTTAAGTCTTAATATAACGACGTTGGATGCGTCATTCGAGACGAGAATGCGCCGTAACAGCATATCAAGGGCATCGGGAATTGTTTTCGTTTCATTCGCGACCGAATTATTATTGCAAATAACCTTTCTGTATGCAAACAACAATCGATTATTATCAATGGGATGATTTATCAATCAATTAAAAGTTGGTGCTTGACTTTAACAGAAGACTTTGGACTGTTCTACTGTAGTGATTATGGGATGGCACTACCAGTCCTACGTATATTACATTTTTTTTTTAAATTTATTTATACTTATTGTAATAACTTAAATGATGTTGAATGAGGTTAAGGGCCTGTAGTTCTGGGCTCTCAAGAATAAGACTACAGTATCCCCTGCCTGTCGTAGAAGGCGACTAAAAGAGGCGTCGGGTTCACTGGGCGACAAGGGGCCTTTGTCGTCCGCTATGGTGGACCCGGGAAGAAGGCGACATCGGCTGGCCCGTGTCGCCTTGCACTGCGAGGGCACAGGGGAGGGAATAACCTCCCCCCGCCCCACATAACCGCCACCTTCCCCCCAGAAGGCGGGGTATCTTTTTGAAGATTTCCTCCCCGTAAACAAAAAAAAAGGTTAAGGGCCTGAAGTCTGCTATATGTAAATTTTTAAATATTTTATTACTGCCTATAAAAACAGGTAGTTAACTTTTTGATATATCAGTATTTTAATAATAAAGTTTTATTACATTATGTTTATATATTCACATAATTGTTCGGCGTTATAATATCATAAACCATGAAATTTATGTAATAAGTTAATTACCCAACGCGTACTACTTTTAATTATAATATAGTTTTTCTTTAAATTTTTTAATTATTGTATAATTATTAAAAAAAAGAAACATAATGATAATTTTTTTTTTAAAAAGAAAGCTAGCAATATTTCTTTTTTTTTCCTGAAATATTACTAACAATCTTGTTAACCATTCCAACTAAGCTTAAGCTTGTGCTAGGACATGGTTCACGGCAATAGTCGAATGGTGGATTCGAACCCACGACCTTACGATTCGCAGGCCGTACCCTAAACCATTACGCTATTGACGCGTTTAATAAATATTAAACGATAGAAATGAGAACCATACAGCAGCAGATTTCGACCCCAAGCCTATAGCTATAAAGAGAGTACAAATTGACAAGTACAAGTACGCATAAATTGAAACTCAATGGTGCCATTTGATCCGATCTCGATCTTTCATTGTATATTGAAAATTATGCACGTCAAGAGTAGTTTGATTAGAATGAATGAATGAATATACTTTATTACGCCACAATTAAAAACAAAACACATCACAGTAATAATAAATATACAATTTTCACATTAGTCGATGTAATTGCTTGCACAATGGACGGTCTTATCGCTAAGAGCGATCTCTTGACAACCTTTGTATGGACAGAAACTTACGTCTAAAAAAGATTTTAGTGGGTCTGTGATTATATTTATTAATAAATATAAATTAATGTAAATTTATAATAATATAATATTTTTGTTAATAAAAGTATACTTCAGTCACTGTTCATTAGTGACTCAAATATACTATTAGTAATATATTATATTTAATAATAATAACCAATTGAATATAAATTGTCGCATAAATTAATTTCATCGTATTTAGCTTATGGCAACATTATTTGGTATCCAAACACGAGACTGTTTATCTTATCTAAATTAAGGGACGTTTGTTTAGTTTATACGTATAGATATGTAGTTATAAAGAAAACTAATTGTAAATAAGTAATAGGATTTATGATGGTATGGTTGGCCAATATTGATGCAAAGCATTTATTTTGGTTCTCTGAAAAAGTATTCACTCAAGTTACTCCTCACGGAGAGACCCTTGCGTCGAGTTATATAGAAGCTCACGATGAAAACGCCCGTTTTACTGTTTAAAAAAAAACATTTTTTAGTTCACTTCTTTTCCTAAGAAGCGACTGTATCAGGTATCTCTCTCTCTTTGCAATTAGTCCCACATGGTAGTGGGGTCTTAACTGCTGTGTCCATACCATCGTAGTCAACTCTCTTGTATCCTGTCGGGCAATGTCCACTCTAACAGGTATATTTACAAGTAGAAACAAAACAAATGTACATTAATGTAAAGAATAACGTATGACCATCATTGACAGATTAAAAATATTAAACTCCAGTACGTCGCTGTCTTGCAAGAAGTATTTTTTTATACTTTCCAAGTGATCACAATCCCAACTGATGTTGAGTGTATCATGGTTATTGGAATCTTGGGCTTACTTTATTTTTTTTCTCCTAGGTGCGTACTCTCGAGGGTCTTGGATTGTCAATAACTTACAAATATATCAACCAATAAAGATTCTTATAGCCAGAGAGGAGAGATCGACAACCGTTTGACCTGGAAGGGTCAAAATTACAAATTACAAAATTTCAAAGTTTTTAAAGAATCACAGCTTCAAATCCAAAGAGACCTCTGTTCTATACGGTTATAGAAGAATAAATATTAGATATAAGATTTTAAAAGTTTTTGGTATATTCGAGTTCAACAGGTTTTATTGTAATATCAAAAGTTGTGTTATGTACCGTCTTAAACATGTTAAATTATTTCTTCTAGAAATTGCAATGGACTTCACAAAGTACCCGGAATCGGTAATAGTACCGGTTGGTGATGAAGTGACCTTCGAGTGTGCAGTCGAGGTACCTTGTGAGAGGCTGACGTGGATGTGGAAGCCTGACAATCCAGGAGAGAACTGGCGCGATGTGGATGGCGTCAGCGACAACCTCGCCACTAGACTGGTGGTGGAAGTGAAGGAAGATACGCACAATGCGCTGTATCAGGTGGGTTAAGTTGTAATTAACATGTCACCTACTAGTTAAATGTTAGATCTTAAGGAATAACTAATGTATATTTATAATTACAAATACGGAGACATTTTTGGTTAGATTTTACTGCATATCTAATAGTAAAGACATCATAACATGCAACTTCAGCAGAGTTTTTGTTTCGTTAAGGAAACAAATAAAAAAAAATAATAATACAAATTTGATTGACATGTTTATTAATTCTTTTGTTAACCATCCAATTTGATACTAGCGTATTAGTTATAGCAAAGTAACATCCTGTATATGTTCCACGGTTGGGCACAGGCCTACTGAATCAGAGTATTAGGCATTAGTGCGGATTGGCAGATTTTACAAGACATTAATTTATACACCGTCGCGTTCGTGGTAAAACAGCATTTAAAATTGCGACATACAATTTCATTGGTGCCGGGATCGAAGATCGAACTCTGGTTGCTACTTGAGCTACCACGGTTCTTATCAGTTATATCTATAACTATTTAGTGTAGTATAAAGTAATATTTCTATTCTCTGTCTTTCTCTTGGTCGATAGTCGAAAGACAGAATAGATGCATTCGATAAGAAGTGCACAAATGTATCTGTTTCTCCCAACTCGCCATATAGACCAGACTGTCCACTACGTGTCTACAGTGCGTACTTTCATATTTCGGGCATACAATGCGTAGAGGGGATGGAAACATTGAAAAGCTGGTCATTGTTGGCAATACAGAAGGCAAGAGAATAAGAGGCCGGTCGCAAACACGATGGTCTGACCAAGTAAAAGGTGCCATCTCCTCTCCTAATCTCTACCAGCTGGTGAGCGCTGCCTCTGACCAAAATCGATGGAGGCAGATTGTTCACTTGAGGAGCTCTAGTGACCACGATCCTATCCTAAAGGAAGTAATATTTATACTATAATAATGTTCTTAATGGAATTGCAACGGTTATGGAAGAAAGATATGGAAAAACTGATTTATTTCAATAAGCTTATAGGGTTTTTACATTGTAATTTTGAAACAAGTTCAGATAAATACAAGGTCGGGTTAGATGAATCATTCACGAGACGCAGGTAGAAACCTGTATTCTCGTGATCTCTGGAATTTGTACGTTGCGTATTCGAGAGAGATTTATATACTTAGATTATAATATAGCCTAAGTTAACCTAAGCAAAGTTTATATGATAATGCTAGTAAGGATTTTGGTTTATAACGTACAAAATTAGTAATGGCTTCACAACTTGTCATGTATATAAGATATAGGCTTCGAAAACTACGTTAGAACGAGAGAACATATTTTCAACAGACTTCAAAAAAGGAGGAGTTCCTTAATTCGTCTAATAACTTCCCACCGGGTAAACTGATTTTGATGATTCTTTTATTATTTGAAAGCTGCTGCTTCCAATTTGGTCCAATTTGGACAATGGCATCTATGAGAAAACCATATAAGCCTTATATAACACCAAATATAACGCCAACCGATTTACATGATTTATTTTTTATTTGAAAGGATGTATTTCAAAAGCAGGTTGACTTTGTAAAACTTGTTATTATCCTGGTTAGTATAATAACAAGTTTTACATAGATAGGGATTAACTATCAGATCATCTCAAGACTTGCCCATAGCTCACATCTAGACAAGATTTTTGTTTCGCTGCTTTAATACCGGACTGTCGTTATTGTTGAACTATGTTTGAATCGAACCTTGTTTGTGCTTTCATTGCGGTACAAGTGCTATGAACTCTGGTTCAAGTTACTCGGTAACTTTAACCAACTGTCTTAACATAATCTTACATGTCTATTAACGTCTTTACTTATCTAAGAGCGATAAAAAGATACAAAATAAACTCTCGCGTCCTTTTAACATTGGCGATCCCGTAAGATGCAGGATAGAATATCAGAGACAGCATAACGAGCAAAAACAAAAATCGACTTCAAATCTATGACGCGCGGAAGTCCTCTTCGTATTTCCGAATTATCGTAGGAATAATATGAAATAGAATTAAACAGAACCTAACCAAATTTTCATCTACTCTTAAAGTCGATCCTTTCAAATAAAGAATTAACCATCGAAATCGAGTGGCGTGATATTGAATTATTCGTCCATTTGTGGCGTTAAATACTTGGTGTAAATTTAACACTTATATGGTTTTCTTATGGATGCCAATGTCAGGATTGGACCAAATTGAAATGCACAATTGAGCCACCAAACCACCGGGTTTCAAACCAAAAAAGAATCAACATCGGTTCACCCAGTGAATGAATGAATGAATTAACGAATGAATATACTTTATTGCGCAACAATTAAAAACATCACAGAAATAACAAACATAAAAAAACATACGAACAAATTGAGAACCTTCTCCTTTTTTATGTCGTTTGAAAAGAAGGAGGTTCTCTCTTTATCTGTATTTTTTTATGTTTGTCAAAGCGCCGTCATTTATAAACCAATTTTCATTTGTTTAAAAGAATTTGGCTTCAACTATGTCGCATATGAATTTTGTTGGTTTGGGACCTTGGTTTCTCGATTGGAGACTACGGACCGGCAAGCGCAGCATAGGGTGTCCACCTGCAAGGTAGTCGTGACAACCTCATAAAGGCCTCTTAAAAGCGATCCTTTTGGAAGTCGTTGGGGGAGGCCTATGTCCAGCAGTGGACGTTTTGCGGCTGAAATAATGAATGATGATGAGGACTTTGGGTTCTGAAGATATGCTAGGTAAAAATCGCGTGGAAAAATACTTGTCTATTGCGATATTAGTAATTTAATATGTTTGATTCGATTTGAAATCTGTTTTTGTTTATACTTGTAAATATACTTGTTTAGCCGGCTAATAAGGTTAAAATGGGTTCACACAAATAAACTTGCTTTAATAAGTATTACAATTTCAGTGTGTAGCTTGGTACGGCGCCATCAGCGTAGTCTCCATCCCAGCCCGGCTGTCCATCGCGAAAATGGACTTGACCAGGAATGTGCCGGAGAAGAGGGTTATTGCTGCTCCTCTCCATAACACTGTTGTCTTACATTGCAAGGAGCCGATTTCCGAGCCACCTGCTGTCTTGAACTGGTGGAAAGAAGATGGAAAGGTGGGTATAACTATGATACTGGTAAAATATTAGTGAGTTTCTAAACTTCTTCTTCTTCTTTATCACTGAAGGTCGGCAGTCAGTCTTCTCCTTATCCATGGCTAAGCGGAATAGTGCTACGACTGTTTTATTCCAGTCCATTCCCTGATGTTCCTTAGCCATGACTTTTTCCTTCTTCCGACCCTCTCTTTCCAGCTATTTTTCCCATTACAATCAATTGTAGCAGGCGGTACTTATCATATCGTAAAATATGGCCTAACTATGCGATCTTCCGCTGCTTCATTATTTTTACCAATTCGGTGTTTTTCTTCATTCGGACAAGAACCTCAATATTGGATACCTTATCCGTCCAGGTTACACTAAACTAAGACTTTAAATTTCGCATTATAATTGCAGTTACATTGGATGCGAATATATTATTTTACCCTTCAACCTTTCTGCTACCAGGATGGTGGTTCCAGTTCCCTTTATACTTAAATACACAACTTTTATTTATATTATATTAAGCGTGAGGCCGACTAGTAATATCCGCCAGTGGTTTCGAAATGTTCCTCCGTGGCATTTTTATTTATTTGGAGAAGCACATAGTACGCGCCCTCAGAACCAAAGGGCGTTTTATGTCAAACTAGAACCCTTCGTCGCATTTCGGCCGGGCTACAGGAACACCCCCAAACATATCCGCCTGACGCCCAGTCTTGGGGATGGGTAGGGATCTCTACCCACCACCACTCAAGACAAGGCGCGGCGGATCATGATACACGCCATGGAAGATGGCTCCGGCATGTGGGTTCCTCTCAGCTTCACAGTGGGTGATCTAGCCAACGCCTCCCCGGCACGATAAGCCAAGAAACCTTCAGGGGAGTTCTTTGATCTTACCTTGACCTTCATCTACTAAAATAAAACTTTTATTAAAACAACTTAGAATTCGGTACGGCATTACATGTTAACAAAATATTTATAACGAGGTTATAAATTAGCGATTATGTAAGACTAGTCAATGAATAGTGGACAATTATTGGACCAAATAACATTGTACATGATGTCACCGCACCTTATCTGTCGGGTCACATTAGTTGAACCGCATATGAGGTGAACAAGTGTAGTATGAGTTGATAGTCTCTGAAATTACACAATATGTTGCACTTATCGTAGACCTCTATAATAATTATTTCCTAGTATTTATCTGGATTACACAAAGATCCCTTTGTCTATGAATCGATCAGGAGGTATTTCAGAGTCGATTGTCATTATTTATTTATTAATTTAATGGGTTCTCCCATTCCCTCCCCAAAAACAATTATATTGTTATATACATATATGTTATGAAGTTGTATAGGTACAGTTATAGTAAAGTATTCGAAATTAAAAAAAAAAGAAAATATATAACATATTTCCCCACACTAATGTCTACAAAATAAACCTTTTTTTTGGTAACGGGGAGGAAATCTTTAAAAAGATACCCCGGAAGACGGCGGTTATGTGGGGTTTTTACCCACTAAAACCTCCCGGTGGCCCTTTCCTCGGTGCATGACGAGGGGTCTCTAGTGGAACGCACCGGAGCCCCTCTTCCCCTGTGCCCTCACAGTGCAAGGCTACACGGGCCAGCCGATGTCGCCTTCTTCCCGGGTCCACCTTAGCGGACGACAAAGGCCCCCACCCTTGTCGCCCAGTGAACCCGAGGCCCCTTTTAGTCGCCTTGTACGACAGGCAGGGGATACCGTAGTCTTATTTTGAGAGAATTACAGGCCTGCTACAAAATAAACCTAAGTTAACAAACTATTTAAACAGAAAATAGGAGAGGGAAAGATAACCAAAAATTAAAGAAAAAAAGTGATTTTAATATATTTTGTATTGTATTTATGTATGATGTACGTTGTATCTTTTTTCGTTAATTTTTTATTTAATTTAAAATTTATTTTTTTCTTTTAACCTTGTTTATAAAGTTTTTAAGAATTAATTTATAATAATAATAAATAATAAGTTCTGGCATCTACCAACCCCATTCGTGCTCGTTGTCCTTAAGTGCGTACGCAGCCTTTATTTTGTGGATTGTAATCCTCCTCCTCCGTTTCCTGATATATGGTAATGATCATGATCCATTGGATGGTTCCAACCAAAGAAATTATCATGGTAATAAATTGAAACCATACACTAATCAAACAAAACACAATACAATATCTTAATTTCAATAGAGACGATGACTGCATACGTCCACCCGCTTGGGATCGAGTGATAAACAAAATTAAATCTAAACTCTTCTCACATTGCTAGGATCGGATTTAAACTTGACGACAATGTATACAAGACCAAACGATAACAATTGAGATGATGAGAGACGTCAAATGCCTCCCGTCTGCCCATGAAAAGGACCACTGTAAATTGTTCGAAACATCGGTACTTCAAAAATGTATTTTTATTCATTGAACGATATCCGTATACATATGTCAGAATTTTTTGAGCTATTTTTTAATATTAGTACGCTATGAGTGAACGGACATTAAAAAAATACACACGAATGTAGAACCTTTTTTGAAGTCGAATAATAAACCGCCATAGATTCAAAGTGTTCGATATGTTTTCAGACGAAGAAGCAATTGGACACGCCACACGGTGTGCTTGTACTGCACAATGTGTCCACAGCAGACAGTGGGGTGTACGGATGTACGGCCACCAACGAGCTGAGCGTACAGAGTGCGGAGCTACCGGAGAAGACGTACCTGAAGGTCCAACACGAGGGAAATGGTGGAGAGAGGTTGGTATATATAATTAGGGTGTTTGAAGTTCACGGATTTACTTTTCAACCTATTTCAAAACAGTAGGAGGTTCTCAATGTAATTTCAATTTGGTCCAATTCTAACAATGGCATCTACGAGAAAACACCCACTCTCTCCACAAACACACACAAATTATTAGTATCACATAAATTATTAATATTTAGTTCTTAAGATAAACTCGCAGTTAGGTACACTATCTCCCTAATACAGGTTATATATTAGGCGAGCATGGAGATGTGTGCCGAGGAAAATGTATATGAAAAGTATGTAATAGATGTGTGTATGTACATCATGTGTGCAAAATTTATGTGTGTGTAAAATATAAATAAATATCCATACTTCAAATTTTTTTAAGTATATGCATCTCAAAAAAAATCATATTTTTACAAATTTTTCCTTTAAAAAAAAACAGTAACAGCGGGGCCGCCCTTCCGCGCCCTGACGTTCGTTGACCCGAGCATCAGCTGTTTTTGATTTTGTGTTTTATTGCTGTTTTTTTTAGCAAAGTATTGTATTTTCTATGAAACTCTCGTTTCATTTAGCTGTACTAACACAATGGAGCGTAAATAATGCTAATGAAACGTTTTAGTTTTATAAATATAATTTTTTAACAGGATCAATTTTTTTCCGTACGTTTCCGTTTTTGAAGACGGTTGAAAAAGGTATCTCATGTCCTTTTTGACCTTATAAGGAGGCCTTCACGTTCATAAAATACAAACATTTACAGATTCCTAGAAACGGAAGACTACGTCGGCACGAAAGACCACGAAGGTACATTGGCAGTATCGGTGAAGATAGACGGCGCTTTACGTTTGTGGTGCGGTGCCGCGGGGACTCCGCCCCCGCGCGTGCACTGGACTCGCGACGGGGTACAACTATCTACGAGGGATGCACTTTTTATACAACCTTTCACGATTCACGATGAGGTACAAACATATCGAATAAATCTCCTTTTAAGCCATGCCCAATGATGTCTATTTGTTTTACTTCTTCTCTTACTATAGAAGCAACACACCGAGTTTTTTTTACAAGTAATAATATTCCCTTATAAAACGACATTTAAAGTGTTAATTTACACCTATGTTAATTCTAATATGATTATAAAATAATTAACAGTTAGTAACAGTCTCTCATAAAGCATATGGTTTTGCTAGTAGTCAAAGATTTTATATAGATAATATGTACGTCCCATCGTTGGGCGCTGACTTTCTCTGTAAAGAGAGTATAAGGGCATAGTCCGCCACGTACGCTTAGTGCGGATTGGCAGACTTCACATGCCTTAGAGAATGTTTCTAAGACATGTAGGTTTCCTCACGGTGTTTTCCTTCACCGCCAAGCGCGTGCTGAATTTGCATGTAAATAAGTGTGGTTTTGCTAGTAAAAGTATTTATCTAATACATTTTAACGACCAATTATTCTATATAAATAATTGGAATCTCGGAAACGGCTTTAACGATTTTCACGAAATTTTGTATGCAGGAGATTTCGGGACCGATGTATAGGATAGGATAGGACCTAGGATTCATTTTTCGAAAATACATTTTACTTATTTGGTAGTCATAACTGACGTAGTCGGCGAATTTGTATCAGCAGTCGGATGTGAATTATACGAAATTGTGACAAGATACAGCTAAATGGAAGTCCTTGACCTTCTGTCTATCAAATTAAAATAATATTTAAATAAAATAATTAGCAATTTGGGCATATGATGATAACGATGTGAAATTTCTTCTTAGGGTATTTATTCGTGTTCAGCCAACGGCATCCGTCGTTCTTGGAAAGTGGTAGCCCTCCTCCCACCTCGCTGGGAGGGCTCGGCGGACAGTGTGTCCGCGAGCGAGGGGGGCAGCGCTCGGGTCACCTGCGGCTTACCTTACGGACAGCCAGCTCCTACCGTCCATTGGCTGCTGAACGCTGAACTCATGAGGAATGGCAGTGGCGTAAAGACTAATGGTAAGTAAAGACTTGTAGTAAAAAACGGAACGTAATGAATTTGTCTAGATTTTTAACGGATTACGAATAAGGAGGTTCCTAATACGCGTGTATTTTTTATGTTTTTGCACATACGAAAAAGGAGGTCAATCTAGGTGGATTTTTATTCATAACTCTGTTAATTATGGACCTATTTAAAATGTTTCTTATTGAAAAGGAGTTACTTTCAATTAATCAAGATTTAAAAAAACATGAATAGCCCAATAGTTTAGTGTACGGACGGTTATTTAATGTTGGATATTCGGATAGTTTATTTAAAATTGGATATTTCGAGATTCGACATTTCCCATTTTCTATAAAGAACTAGCGTACAGATATAGTGAGAAAAGATTTTGCTTCGTAATTTTTCCGAAAATTCATATTTATGCTCTCTCAAATCTTCTATATATATAAAAGTGAAAGTGTGTGTATTTGATCCTTATAGGTAAGTAGGTAATAATCTTCACTCGCTCGAGAAGAGAATGAATACGGAGAGAAATGAATAATTTAATATATTGTGAGAGTTAAATTAAATATTTAATGATGTAAGTTTATTGTTGAAATAAAATAAAGCAAAATCTAGACCGGCGAAGCGGGCTGGGTACGCTAGTAGCTCCATATTAATGGATATGAGAATGTCACTCATTTAAAAAGATCATTCATTGACAGTTCGGGTGTCATCGTATTTTGATAAACATAAACATCCTAGTTTTCCCGAAAGAAAATAATTTCTCACCATTTTATTTATTATTTTTTATTATAACTATGATACTTTGGAAATATTAGACAGGGACGGCGTGTAGTAGTTTTGTTTTTACCTGTAAATATACTTGTTTCAGACACGGATCTGTATATAGAGCATGTGGAGAAGCGTCACGCCGGCATTGTGCAGTGTTTTGCTTGTAACCCTCTGGCTTGTTCCTTCGACGCGGCCATGCTTACCGTAGTACCAGTGCAGATATCTGATCAGGTATTTGCAATTAAACTTCTGTACCGACTTGGGGAGTGAGCTCGTGAATGAGTTACGAAAAAGTTATTGGGCGAGGCGAGGAGGAAGTATAAGTTAGTGAAGATAGAAATAGTTACATTTCGTATGTCTATGACACAGTGCTGTTATCTGTATGACGCTTTACGAGCAAGAGAGAGCAGTGTGCGTGCGCATTTTCTTTCTCTCTTGAACAATCGTGTATATATTTTGTGTATATCGACGCTGGAAAGCAAAAACGTAATAAGTGACACAAATGGCCATTTTCACTTTTTGCGTCGTTGGAATCATAAAAAGACGCGCCGAATGATATATGACTTGTAACAATTAGATGAAAAATAGCGAAAATGGAATTTTCAAGATTGACACTTCTCTTCTATCTTTTGTACCGTAAAACTATGTAAAGAACAAGAAAACTCTAAGTTTATGCCGTAGTACAATACTTATTCACCAAAAAAAAAAATTATTGTGTCCAAAAACGACAACTCTAGTTCCACAAACACGAATGTTTTTCGGCTCTGGTGAACAATCTCATTTTTGTGGGTTACTACGTTTTTGTTTTCCAGCGTCGATATGTTGCACATATATAAACATATGTGATGTAAGCTAAAGAAGTAAGCGATCTAAGAGCTATGCCACCTCTCAAAACCGGTGAAGCAGTAAAGGCCAGCTTCTCTGTGCTAACTGTGTTAGTTCGTCCAAAAAAAAAAAAAAAAACAAGTTTTACTTCAGTCGTGTAGTCTAAAGCTGATTCGTTTTTATACTTTCTAAGCGAGTGCTTGACTACGATCCTACTTGCTGTTACGTGGATGCAGTCCTGGTCGGTAAATGCGTACTAGCTCCGTAAATGCTTATCCAGTCTACTATTTAAAACAGTTTTTTTGTTTGAAATAATTTGGTATCAATGGTGATTTTGTTTCATTTGATACAAGTAGTGACTCATGATAAATAATAACATTTTCTACAGGATTATTCGGCAGAGGCGCCCAAAGTACACGTACCTTCACAGCCTCCGAAGCGTCATAATAAGAAGAATTCCAGGAAACATAAAGGTATGGTTTTTATTTGTGTAATTTATACGTAATATTAATAACAATATAGTGAAAGGTCAGCGGAGGGAGGGGAGCGGGGTGCAGGTAGACTGGAATTTAGCGAATGATAAATCTCAATGACAAAAAAGGTTTACTATCAGTTAATAACATACTAAGTATATAATAATAAATATATATAATTATATAACATAGTGTATAATATATAACTAAAGGACGATATTAAATTCAATGAAAAACAAACGTCTAGCAAAGATCACTTGGTTGTAAGAGAAACGGTATAAGGTTTTAGCTAATAGCTAAAGTTTTGTTCGTTTTTACATATAAAATCGAAATGCATTGGTGCAAGCTGTTCACCAGCTGGTCACTAGGCTATCTGCTATTTCCAGCTCAGATGTATTTTGTTCCAGCTGTAATGATCCCACCGTCACGTCCTAACGTAACGCGCATGTCGGACGAGAGCGTTATGGTCTCCTGGTCCAACGCTAAAGAAGGACTTCCTATACAATTCTTTAAGGTAATTCAAACAAATTTTACAAATAATTAGGATTATTTACACAATGAATTGTCACAATGATAACCGTTCAACCTTAATTCAAATAATAATAATAATAACTTTATTAATATCACAAAAACAAACATGTTACATATACAGGAGCTCTGTCTCCTGAACTAAAATCCTGAAATGTCTGTTTGTTTAAAAAACATTATTTTAAAACCATTTATGGTACTTATTGTAGAGTAAAGCTGCATTTTTTTTGAATAGACGTAACATAACTAGAAATATATTATGTCCATATTTTTAAAATAGAACAATATCAATTCCAATTGTTGTAAAAAAAATGTTTACTCCCGGATCGGGACTATACCACGTTTGTTTGGCGGGCCAGCCACTTAAGCAGAAATAATCAAAATGGCGACTGCCGCACTACAGGATATTAAATATTTATAAGTACCTATATGATCGAGCTGAGTAGTGTTTTTTTAGGAGTAATAAAATGACCGATACAAGCCCGGAAGATTTATATTTTTCAGTTTATGATTAAGTGGATAATCGATAAATTTCAAAGCCGGCGTTATGGGGGTGCCCCCAGAAGGAGCGGCGGCTCAGGTCACCAATTATGAAGGGGCAATATGATTAAAAAAAAACTAGGAGCTGCAAAACTTTCTACGTCCATCAGCTCTGGGCACCGTTAAAAGAAAGATAAAATTAATCCACGTTCACATTAATTCAACAAAACATAAACACTCGATTTTGATCTCCTTAAGTCGTAGTCACTGGTCATAACGCCGGCGTTGATTGATTTCACTTATATCTTTATAACGAAATATCGAAAAAAAAATACACTGGTGAGCAAAGGCGTCCATGTGGCGGTACTAAGTACTAAAATTTAATTAAAAATACTGTATTATCCAACAGTTTACGTAAGATATCCTTTTTCGTTTAATTTATGTTATGTTTTTAAATTAAATATAAATAAATTAATAAAAATATTTGATTTTATTTTAAGGATTTTTAATTGTCTGTCATGCACAACTTATTTCAGTTAGCTAGCGTCTTTATTTTCCGAGATATTTAATTTTTCTTGACCGACCCTTCATTTTTGCTCACGGCTATATATCTATTCATTGCACTCCTATAAAGATCGTCAATCCTCTGGGAATCGAATCGCAGACTGCGGTTTTATTTATTTATTTATTTATTGAACACCAACACCAACACAACAACAGTGAAAAGTTGTAACGTTAATGCCAACGCAGTGATAGGTGAAGACTGCATGCAATGTATTAATGGCGAGAGAGAATATTAAATTATAACTGAAAAAAAAAACACAAAAAACTAAATTTTAAATTAAAATTAACTAATAAAAAAAATATTTATAGATTAGTGACTTTTTAGAGACCAATACTTTGAGAAAAGAGATCGATTTTAGCGGCGAACCACTAGTTACTAGGCTATTGTGATTTTGTACAGCGATATTCAGTATAATTTCCAAACTTTAGCACTTAATCAAAGCATTGTCTCGCCAGGTTCAATACAAGGAAGTTAGCAACTCCAGTAACTCCACCAATGGCCAGTGGCACACGGCCAACTACGATATACCTTCTTACATACACGCATTCGAGATTGACGGCTTGGTACCCGATCGCCACTACAAGTAAGTGACGTTGCGTTTTAACACGTTTATCACCAAACGAAACTAGAAAATATATATGCTATGCTCTTGTCTCGTGTTATAGTACATTTAACCTCAATAATAAAATATTCAACGGCTAAATATTTTTCGTTTAGTTTTTAATTACCCTGAATTTATAATATAACTAATTGTAAATATTTTAGACTTATAAGTGAATTGTGAACGTAGCGCGTAGAACAGATGGCCGATGGGGTTGATTGGAGACCACGGACCAGCAAGCACAGAAGCAAGATGGTCTGACGACCTCATAAAGGTCGCAGGACGCAGCTGGATGCGGGCCGCTTACAACCGGTCCCTTTGAAAATCGTTGGGGAGGCCTATGTCCAGAAGTGGATGTTCACGGCTGAAATGATGAAGTGAATTGTAAAATTCTTGGGTTGTTAATAAAGTTTCTTTAACCCCCATCTATTGTATAATTACTTTATTTATGGGCTTTCGTAAAAAAAAATGAAGTACGAATTGGAACCGTTCACGCTCTCATTGTTTGTTAAGGACTACTTTTTCTGAGTACTTCGTGTATATATATTTTGTGCATATGTAAAATACATTATATACATATTGTATAATATATACATATTGTATTGTGTATGTGTTTATTTTTATATATTTTGTTAGTCTTTAAACTTATCATGGATAAGCCCTGCCAATATGTTTTTCTCTCTGGCAGAGAATGCCATTAAGTACGCCTTTGTAAATCTAATTTTAAGGCGTTACAATAAGTATAAATAAATAAATAACTTCCCACAAAACTAATTGGACTCCAAGAGTTGTAATGTTGTTATCCTGGAAATCAAACTGCTGAAGAAACATCTTGTTTCTTATGAAAGTAGTTTGATTATGATGCTTATTTATTATGCGCAGATACATCGTAAAAGGTCAATGAAGGCGATATTTGTAATGATTTTTTACATAGTATAGCAATTGAGGGTAGATCTTTTATTTATCATTTCTCTTCCAGGTTTCGTATAGCAGCCGTGTATTCGAATCAAGACAATAAGCTTGGTAGAAGTAGCCCACGCTTTTACCTGCAACGCGGCGGGCAAAGTCCCCGGGCGCCTGTACTATCGAAGGCGACCGCGACTTCGCCCCATAGCATACACTTGAATGGACTGTAAGAATATTTCAAAAAAATTTTTAAGATTGAAGTGTAGTCGAGAATAATACAATTGCCGTCTAATATGGGTATATATGTTAGTCTGTGTACATGAGTGTGTCTGTGAAACTTTGTATATATATACGTATCTATACACACGACTTTAGGAGTACCATGAACTCTCAGAACACCCATGTGAAGTGTAGTAGCAGTAAGATATATTATTCTGCGTTTCCCCTAGTGAGGAATGTGTCTGCTTTATAATAGGTTGACAACGCACCTGCCACCCCCTTAGTAGTTTTTTATCACTAAGCATCAGGTGAGTACTCTCACAACTAAGTGATCTTGATTTGCTCAAATAAAAAAATCTTTACGATCACTTATTCTGCCGTGGGGAGGTGGCTATTGAGCGACTCGTACACCAGGGAAAGGATAAGAGTACTAGGTTACGAGAAAGATCAACTACGAGGTGGACTGACCAGATTAAAGCGTTAGTGGCTCATTGTTAAAAAAAAGCTGTCTCTTCGACTCCTACCTATTTGTATTAGCAAAATGATGCTACGACATTATCGTAGGAGTTATATTTCGCAATAATTTTATGTGCTTTGTCACAGTGTCACAGATCTTACCGCAATTAAGGTTAAAGTAAGGGCAGCTAAGTTAACTTATAACCGTCACTAATTACTATCGAGACTCCTTATACACTCATCATCACTAAATGCACGAGGAAGGCGTCTTTCAGAGAAGATTGGCGGCGTGTTGTAAAGCTTGTCAACTCTTATCAAGAGTGATACTGACGACGAAGAAGAAGACAATTGGAGAGAACTTTTGTAAATGAACCCTGTTCCCAGTGGTCCAGCTCGGGTGGTGTGGAGGCGGAGGGCTTCTACGTGTACTACCGCGCGGTGTCCTCGGCCGGCGCGTATGAGAAGGTATCGGCGGGCGGCGGCGCGCGCAGCCTCCATCTCGACCATCTTGCGCCCGACACCGCCTACGAGCTCAAAGTGCAGGCCTATACTGCGCAGGCGCCGTCTGACTTCAGTTCTATACTTGTAAGTTTCAGTCTTTATACAGGGTGCCCCTTAACCAACGTCCAACGGCAATTGGCTAGTAGGTGACTGTATGTTCTTGAGTATTTTACTAGAAAACGGTGAAAAAAATTTACAATATTTTTAAGTACGACGAAAAAAAAATTATTAATAATTACGGGTTAATGACTTTTAATCCTGACCAAAACAATCGAATGTTGAGTTTCTAGAACAATGTGTCCTTTTGCCCAACCGAAAATCTTCTTATGGTTCATGTTTTCTGGCAACACGTAGATACTGAGCCGTCAACTCAGTGTCGCTAACGCTAGCAACCCGAGTTCGATCCCCAGTTCCAATTTTATGTGCTACCACTCGGCGGTGAAGGAAAACATCGTAAAGATACCTACACACATTTCATAAGACGTATGCTGCGCCCAACAGTGGGACATACCTATATAAAGGCTGTAACTTTAACATAGATACTCGGAACCCACAAATACTCTTAGTTATCCGTTCTCCGGGAGCAAATAAGCATGCGGGGCATCTGATCTTGACTAATCAATTTGCAGGTGCCTTGCTTGCTTAGATTTTAAAGAAATTTGTTTATCAGGACGCGAAAACAAACAAATCGACGTCGGCGGTGGTGGGCAGCACTACAGAGACAACACGCGAGGGCGCGGCGGCTGAGCGTGCGCCCGCTGCGCTAGTGACGGCGGGCGGAGCCCTAGGCGTTGCAGCCATCCTGGTCATCCTCGTTGTCACACTGCTGCTCTGTCGACGCGCCAAACGGCCCAACAGTAAGCATTATAACCCTCTTTGGTTGACCTCAATTTGTATGTATTTTTTCTAATGAGTACACAAATCGTAACGCCGTCATTTATAAATCGATTTTGAATTTTTTGTTTGAATTTATTTGAGATGCTATATAAATTTTGTTCGCAAGGAACCTTGAATTTTTTAAAAAGAAAGCTAGCAATATTTCTTTTTTTTCAGAAAATATTACTAACATTCCAACTAAGCTTAAGCTTGGGGCAGGAGATGGTTTTTTTTCTTTTTATGACAAACTACACAGATTGGCCAGAGAAGCTGGCCTTGACTGCTTCACCGGATTGAGAGGTGGCATCGCTCTTAGGTCGCTTAGCCTGAACCTCTATTGCTAGTAACTCGACACAAGGGTCCCCTCGGTGAGGGGTAACCTCGGCTTGACGGTTACTATGTTAACGTCAATAGTCGAATGGTGGATTCCAACCTACGACCTTATGATTCGCAGACCGTACCCTAAACATTTAGGCTATTGACGCTTCAGTAATTCCGAAAGATATATCAGGGAACTTCTGAAAATATTACGGGAAAATGATTGTTGATATTGATAGGTTTATGACAATCTAAGATTAGGTAAGTATTACTTAATAACAACGAAACTTGCTTATATAGAAGCGTATAAGAAACTTAGGAAATACTGATTGTCCACACATAGTGACTTTTAATGTTTGATTTGATTTGAAAGCGATTTGTTTTTACTTGTAATTATTTATACTTTTAATTAATATTTTTAGAAGAAAAGGGTTCAGCTCCGGAGACTGGGGGCGGTAACGGCTACATGCCGGCTAAAGTGCCCATCACAATCACCGCTAACCCTATGCACGCCGAGGTAAATATGTAATTAAGAAATTTTATATATTTTACGATCTCATTTTGACTTCTTTTTTAATTTTTAAAATATGTTATTTAAAACTCTAATTATGTTTAATGCTGGACAGAACGAAGAAGGGTATGTTCTTTTTCATCTTTATGTTATTTAAAAAAAATGTTTATTGTTATAAAAGCTAGCGTAAAATTCTATCGTCAATATTGAAGTTATATATAGACATCTATTTCTTTATCCCTGATGGTTAGGCAGCTTGTAGAAATAGTTGAAGGTATACGTCTTTAGTAATATTTTAAAATAGCATTGATAGCCTAGTGGCTAATAAGTTCGACTTACGATCTGATGGTCGTGGGTTAGAATTCCAGTCAGCTTGTCCCAACAAATTGCCGTTGTTTTCGAATTTTTAAGTACAAAAAGATTCACGTGCAAAAAAATTGTCTCCGGTGGCAACGGGCTTACCACCTGCCACATTTGAGAATAAGCTTAAAAAAGGACAGCAACAGCTGTCTCTGTCTCCTGGCAGGATTAAAAATACGCGAGGGCTTATTTTAATAATAAATATTTTATATTTTAACCAATATGATATAGCGATGGGTCATAAGTTTACTGGAAATAAAATATTCTATCTAAAATTGTTATGGACAAGCTTTTAATGAACTCACATTTAAAATATGTATTTAAATTTTATATATAAGATTTTCGTCAAATATATTCTAATAATGATATTCAGTGGATAGCTGTAGTTTGCTACGAATGAGCTTTAGTTTTTCTAAGGTCTTTTGAAGGTTTCAAAGTTATATCAGTTCGCAAAAAGTAGGATTGGCTATATCTGTCTACACCGTTTGGGTTAAAAGGGCGTGAGTCACAATATGAACGAGTAATGTATTTCCAGGGAGGTGAAGCAGGCGTAGAGATGTCGTTCCTTCACAACAACAACACAGGCAGCAGCGAGGAGACATTGTCACACACAAGGAAGAACGGACCCGCGCGGCAATACGTATAGTACGTAATAGTCAGCGTTTGTAACGCTTTGACGTAGTGTTGCCAACTGCACGTAAGGAAATACAAGCGAAAATCACATGTGATATTAAGTGATCGCAATGTTTGCAACGAACGGACTTACGACAGTACAAAATATTTATTATGATCGATTAGTATATGTGTTTGTGTGTTTGGAGGGATGTAAAGGCGCGTTTACGCTGAAACACGTACTAATTAACAGACGTCTATTTCTGCTGCAGTATTTTATTGTAACAATTGTAGGTTTTTGCAAATTTCTTTCAATCTTCGACACTTATGATGCTGGCAGTTGAGATAAGTGCGTACAAAGCTGTAATTCTTATTCATGTCGGCAATTTAGAAAGTACTGTATTAGTATGACCTAGTAATGGCGTTTTGTTCCCGTAATTACAATTACAGTGATATTGTATTGGAGAATATATTATTGTGAAGTTCAATTACCCTACTTGTATTAACGTTTGAAACAAAGTCGAATTAGTGCACTCGCAAAAAATAGCCGTGAGCAGAAATAAAGGGTCGGTTAGGAAAGCTTGAATATCTCGGAAGATAAAGACGCTAGCTAACAGAAATAAATTGTGCATGATAGACAAATAAATATCCTTAAAATATTTTTTTTAAATTAATTTGTTTATATTTCATTAAAAAACATATACTAAAACGAAAAAGGATATCTTATGTAAACTTAGATAATACAATATTTTTCATTAAATTTCATTTTGTTGACTATATTATTATCAATAGCCTAATGGTTTAGGGTACGGCCTGCGAATCGTAAGGTCGTGGGTTCGAATCCACCATTCGACTATTGCCGTGAACCATGTCCTAGCACAAGCTTAAGCTTAGTTGGAATGGTTAACAAAAAATTGTTAGTAATTATGGATATTTAATTGTCTATCATGCACAATTTATTTCAGTTAACTAGCGTCTTTCTCTTCAAATTTTCTTAACCGACACTTGTGTTTTTGCTCACGAGTGTAGTTATAATTTTATTGAAGTATTTAATTAAACCACAAATTAGTTATAATAATCTCTTGTATTCTGAGTAAAAGAGATTCGTTTTCTTATCCCGTATGCAAAACTGTGTTCTAATAGGTAACACGTAGCTTCAGTAGAAACGTAGAGTTGGCGGCATACAACTTCAGCGCATGTTACATACGTTATCACGTTACGTATTATTCATTTCTACAAATAATACGAATAAAGTTTTTTTTTTTACTTGTTATATCTATATAATGTATAAAAGAGAAAGTATGGGGGTATGTTCCATGAAGGCTCCGAAACGGCTGGACCGATTGTATGAACAGAAAACATAAGTCAACATAAAATTTAGAAAGCGACTGTACACCAGGAGCGGGTGGGTGTGGTATCGGTGCGCGGGGTGGAGTACTACAGGAGAGCCAACAAGCGCTCCCGCATGTACACCCGCGCCCCCTTCATTCCCCGGGGATACCTAATTTTCAATTTTTAAATTAAATTTTGCTCATTAACGGCCGGAACCAATAAATTAGTTGTTGCAATTTTATGTGCTGATTTACCACGTGCTCGGCGGTTATGGAAAACATCGTGAGCAAAACCTACATGTCTTAGACAATTTTTCTAAGGCATGTCTGCCAATCCACACAATAGGGCCACGTGGTGGACTATGTCCTTATACTCTCTTTACAGAGAAGGCCTGCGCCCAACAGTAGGACATATATATAAAAGGCTGTAACTTTAACTTTACATTAACGGCCAACGCTAGAGTTATTTGGCGCCAACTATACCTTTCTGCGGTTTATTGCTTGAAATTTACGTTTAATTGTACTTATTATTATTGTGTAAATTATTTACGTAAGCCTCTAAAAGTGTAAGAGTGGTGTCGATACTCAAACGGTTTCGCTTGTTGGCGGATAGTTTTTTATCTGTATTATTGTGTTTATAATTCAAAATCTCTTTGACAGATCTGACTTATAATAGTTCAAGTTAATTATATGTAAGGGAGAAAAAATATTGGGGGGTGATTTGGCGTTGTACTTAGACGTTTATGAATAATTTTATTTTATTGTATACTAAGGTTGTGATTGTAAGATGCATTTATAATTGTATGTATGAAGCCTGGATGATCATATGACTGATTAAACGAGGAGGTACATAATGGGAAATGATCTAGATTACAATGGCGAACTTATGCCTATCGTAATCTATTTCATTCTTGGTAAGTAGACCATATTGTAATTTATTACTCTAGTTAAAATGATTCGTTTCCTTCAATTAGGCATGTTATTGATTTTCATATATTATATATACGTTTATCGCATATCTTTCGTTCACACTAAAAATATCTGTAGTCAGTCTATAAGCAGTAAATAATTTAACTGTATGCTTTTAGCATTATTTGGCAAAATTTTAAGTAGTTGAAGGCCAGATATAAGAAAGGTAGGTCCCCAAAACGTCAGCCCTGTAGTTCTTGGCTCGTAGAATAAGGCTAAGGTATCTTCTGCGTGTCGTAGAAGGCGACTAAAAGGGCCTTTGTAGTCCGGTAAAGTGGAGCCGGAAGAAAGCAACATCGGCTGGCTCGTGTCGCCTTGCTCTGCAAGTGCGCTGGATGGGGACCTCCCTAATCTAACCTCCTAACCTCTCCCCGGACGTGCTCTCCGAGCATAGTGCAAGTGGGCTCCGGAGTGTTCCATTGGGGATCCCGGAGCCGCCCTCCCCCCCCGTAATCCCGCCTTCCGAAGGCGAGGCGAAGACGGGGTTTGTTTTTGAAGATATCCTCCCCCCCCCATTAAAAAAAGGTCTCCAACTTGTATTGGTTTGGAAATACCGCTGGTCATAGTTAATCATTTGGTAAAATGTCCATAAGTAACTTATTAGGTTGTTATTTATATTCAAAATTGGTAATATGTGTAGAACCTGAAGTTGTCCATTTATATACTCTTAAATATATTTTAGTGGTATAAAATAATCTGAATTATTTTTGACGGGCCATATACATTACCCGCAATAACTTATCAAGTCCTTGTAACTTACTAATTGGATGTCCAGTTTCCTGACTACGATAACCGGTTCAATATTTATCTAGAAGTTAATCGACGTTCAGTTACTCTGTTCGTACTATAGACGCGCTGTTTGAACATTGAACAAACTTCCTTGTGTACCTTCGAGTTATGTTATAGCTCTGTAATTAAATTGTAGATTAAAACGACTTTAGTATTATAAAATAATAATATTTGATAAGAAATAAAATCAAACAATTTTTAAATTAATAAAAAGCAATTTTAGTATACGTGGAACTTAGAAAGCAGTGAAAGCATAGTGCCTAAGCGCTGAAACTTACGATCTGATGGTCGTGAGTTTTCAGGTAAAAAACATCACTTGCTAAATATTTTATCTCTCATTTTATTTCATTGCTTGCTGAAAACGGACAGTGAAAACTGTCTCTGTCTACCCGGCGAGGTCTACCGACCGTAGGACCTTATATAAAACATCAATATATTTGGAACATGGGAATGAATTAATTTTGTCAAATTGTATTTTAATTGCATTGACGAAATTGTTTTCACATCGAATACCGTTTACAATGTGTAATTATGTTTAATCATTGGATATTACAGATGGCCATACACGCAATGATTTGTGTTCGAATGTTTACTAATATTTAAAAAAAATACTTTCTAAGCAAGTACTTGGCCAAGTAGATATAGCAGTCAAGTAGTTCGATTTATCGTCTATCAAATATTACCTAACAAACTCAACATAGATAGATGTCTGCCAGGATTACAAGTAATTTCAGTTAATAAGTTATAAATTAAAGAATTGTAAAATCAAAAATCGATTTCAAAACTCTTTGTATTTCCGAATTATCGTTATTATGAAATATAATTAATTAGAACCTAACCAAACCTGCCTACCCTTGAAGTACATCCTTTGCAATAAACAAAATAATTATCGAATTCAGTTGACGCCATTTTGATTTATTCGTCCATTTGTGGCGCACAAACTTAAAGGCAATTTAAGACGGTATGGATGTGGTTTTCTCATAATACTTAAGAAAAGAAATATAGAATACTTCTCGCATAAAATTACTGGTCTATTAAGTTATTAAATAACATGGAATTAAGGATTTAAAACATGATGGCCTAACCTTAGCGTTCCACTTCAAATTAATTACTCCGTTATAAAAGAGTAGAATAGAAAAAATGTTACGTATTTTTTTGCAAAAATTTACCTTTCATTTGAAAAATAATCAACAAATAATATTCATGTTTTTTATTAATGTTAAGCAAGTACTTGCCCAAGTTAATAAACTAAAAAGTTGGTTAAAGTTACGCAAAATTACAGCGTTACGTGTATGACTGTCATATAATATTGATTGTAACAGAAATAAAATAATGCCCATGTTTTCTTTCAGTTGACTTTTAACAGTGTGACATGTTATTAGTATTTTTAGAAATAATATCGTTTTGTTTATTGTGTTAATTGATAACTTTTAAATAGCGATCACTGTTAGGAACTTGTTTATAAGACTGAGATGTTTAAAACATTAAGATTATCTACAATAAGTACGGATATATATTATTAACATTTATGCTTTGTTTTCTTTTTACCTGGTATAACATTTTTATTGGACTGGGATTTTTATAACGAAAAGATTTATAAATAAAATAAATGTCCTACTGCTGAACACATGTCTTCTCTGTAAAGAGAGTATAAGGGCATACTCCGCCACGCGGCCCTAGTGTAGATTAGCAGACATCACATTTCTTAGAAAATTTTCTGACTCACCTAGGTTACCTTCACCACCATGCTAGTGGTAAATCAGTAAGTAAAAATGCAAGAAATAAATTCGTTGGTTTGGTGGCATTATTATATATAGATATTCATTCATTCATTCATTCTATGCAACATGACAGTGACTGCACGGACACTACACGGATTCGCTTCATTCACGTCACGCATACATACTTGGAATTAAAAATAATTATAACGTTTTATGCCGTATCTGTCATTTTATCCGCACTAGGGCCTTGCACTTACATCACAGCGTTAACAGGCTAATGGTTCGATTCCACCATTCGACTATTAGCGTGAACCATCTCTTAATAAGTAAGCTTAAGCTTATTTGCATTGTTTTTTTTTTTATAATTTCTAAGCAAGTGCTTGACTACGATCCCACCTGATGTTAAGTGGAAATTCAGTCCTGGATGGTAAGGCGCACTAGCTTAGTAAAAGCCTATTCACTCTACTCTTGAAAATACCCACATTGTAATCGGAAGGAAAGACAGACGCAGGCAAACTATTCCAGTCCTTTGCTGTACGAAGAATGCAAGTAATATTTCAGATTAAAAAAAAAACAAAAAACTGAGGAAGTTTGTGTCCCACTGTTGGGACATATGTGGGCTGTGACTTCAACATATCGCGCAAGTTAGCCCAAACAAGGTTCAGATGCAGTCTTACAGATAAGGGGACTGTATTCAATGGCATGCACGAGGGAATTTGTTGCACTGTAATTGGATTTGGGATTTCATCACTCAACGTGCGGCAGTCGTCGGCGTCGTATTACTAATTTGCGCTGTGTATTCTGTGAGTGGCCGCTCTTGCTTCCGCCGAGATGACCTGTCGACACTACCCGTTGTGATGCATTCAGAATTTATAGAGCACCTCGGACAGTTGAGAGTTAGTTTCTCCTTATTAGCAGTTGTTTAATTTAAAATCAAGAGAGAGGTCGAAACTGAGATGAGAAACTGAGCTCTTAGTTCGGTTTGACGGCATCGAGGAGGATCCCAGAGCCATCTCAAAGTTAAGCACCTGGAGAAGGAAGCCGAGGACCAGATCAAATGCCAAAACATTGCAGGAGCGACTCTCAAAAGGGGTGAGGGACGTAAAGTTGGTTTAATAACAAGAAAATAGCAGGCTTTTTACAACTGAAATCAAAGAGGAATAAGAATTTGTGACATAACTATTGTTAGCTAGCAACTGTTAGGTGGCAACACATGGCGCCCCGCGATTGTTATACATAATAACTACTTCCAACGATATCTTAGTGATTTACCTGAACTTTTTGTATCTTTAATTCATAATTAATTATTTAATTTGTTCATCACATTAACTTGGCGTTGTAAACAATTACTTAACTTTATTAGTTTTAATGACTTCTAATTAATTTTTGTAAAAAGATGGGGAGGACGCGCAGTTGTCACAGCATTCGTTAAAAATAATTCCTTGTACAACGTTACGCTGTCTCAATAAAGCGAGTGTACTAGTTATTGGACTATTTCATTCCACAAAACCTACAATTATAACACTATGATACTTCGGAAATAAAATAGAAAGTCCGAGCGTGGTAACGTTATACAATATGTTAGGTAAAAGACCGTACATACTGAAGTCAAATATAAGGCACTCAATTCTGACCCCGAATTAAAATTAGGTACCTTAATTATGTTAAAAATAGGTACCTTATTTTTTACATAATTTATCCAAAAAAATCCTAAGTATAGCGTAAGTGCGGTCATCGGCGGTGAGTTGTTTACAAACAGAGCGGCACCCCTCCCCGCGCTAGCCCTGTCTGCCCGTGCGCCGCCTCGCCGGCCGAAAGCAAGCGGCACGCACCAGTCAAGGGTCGCGAGTCGCCCGTGATGCAATATTTGATTATTTGCGGATACCTCTTTTAACTGTTAGTGTGTTTTGTGTCAAGTGCAATGTTGTTTTCAAACGAAGAATACTGGGAAATGGTTGCCATTGCCTTATATCGCGAGAGCTTTCCAAACCGCCGAGTTCCAAGATATTCCGTAATGCTGGGCGTAAACCAGTGTTTACGTGAATTGGGACAATTCACGGTTCCAGGGCATGGTCAAGGCCGAGGAAAGGAGTCCTACCCTGTTAATTTACAAGAACAAATTCTTGAATATTTTGAAGCAGACCCCCAAGCGAGCACTCGAAACGCTGCGAGGCGCTTTGGAGTATCGAATTGACGGTCTGGACTCTGCTGCACAAAAAGGACTACACCCATATCATTTTCGGCCCGTTCAAGAACTCGGGGTTAATAATAATAATAAAATTTTTATTTGGACAAAAGAAAAGAAATACCACAATACAGAACGTACGTAAACTGCTACAGTAGTTGGCAACTGTGTCGCAGCAGTTTACGCCACCTCGAGACACAAACAATACAAATACAAATTAAACTTATAATTATGTACATAATATTAGAGGAAAAAGATATAGATACATTATTGTGCATATGTGTGTGAGCGTGTGTGTGTGTATATGTGTGTGTGTGTGAGTATGTGTGTGCATCACAAGCATCCAGACAGAATTGCTTCAGTGTCATTATAAGTTAAATTTTGCAAGTAGTTGGTGATTTTGGTTTTACATTCCCGGTGCGAGAGGATACAAATTCAATACTTTATTAATTTTGTTATAAACAGTAGAAGCTAGGTAAACATAATGTCGCCTAGCAAGTGCAGACGGGCAGATTGCTACCTCACATATTCTTCCAGCTCGCCGAGTGTTAGAAGTCAGGTTCACAAAAGGTAATTGAATGTGTTTACGCAAAATCATTTGGCGAATGAATAATTGTCTCACAGTTAGGACCTTAGCAATTGTAAATAATTCATCGGTAGGGAACCGGATTGGCTTTGATAAAATTACTTTGAGGACTGCTCTTTGAGCTCTCTCCAAGTAAATGAAACTGGTTTTACTGGAGCCACCCCAAGCAGTTACACAGTAGGACAATACTGATTGCGCCAGAGAGAAATAGACCATTTTCAGAGTTTGTTGATCAGTTACAGCCCTTAAGGTTCTGAAAATATAAATTAATTTTCTTATTCTGGCAGTGGATGACACAATCTGGTCTTTCCAAGTCATTAAGCTATCTATGAGAATTCCCAGATATTTAACACTTTTAGTGTGGGTTAATCTTGGACACGAGCACGAGATATCGCCGGAACCACAGTGATGTGCATGGACAGAAAAGGATTGGGGAGGTAGGGCCGACGCACTGGTGGCAAAGGTCGTATATACAGTTTTGTTTATATTCAGAGTCAGTAAATTACTGTTTAACCACCCCATTACCGCTCTCATAGCAGCTTCGGCGTGAGTACGTGCCTCTGTCCAAGATGGAGCTTGTATAAGAAGGGCAGTATCATCAGCATAAGCAAAAATTTTGCACTTATATAAGTCTAAGTTGCATAAGTCATTGACATAAATTAGAAAAAGCGTAGGTCCGAGGACACCGCCTTGAGGAACGCCAAAAGTTAAAGGTATCTCACGGCTGAAGTGGGACCCAATTTGGACACGCTGTAAACGATCACTCAGGAAGCTCTCAAAAATGTTAAGAACAAGTCCTCGCACACCAACGTGTTCCAGCTTTCAAAAGGATCGGAATAGAGACAGTATCAAATGCTTTAGACAGGTCTAAGAAGATACCAACTGTTTTAAGCTTCGAGTTAAAGTTCTTTATAATCGTGTTGGTGAGCTCCAAGACCGCATCCTCTGTAGACTTTCCACTACGGAAGCCGTATTGATTGTGAGAGAGTAGATTGAAGGAATTAAGATATTTTATAAGCCTATTGTTTAAAATCTTTTCAAGAATTTTGGAGAGAGTTGAAAGTACAGATATTGGCCTGTAATTACTGACGCTATCTTTATCTCCACCTTTGAAAATCGGGTACACAACCGCTTTTTTTAAGGCAGAGGGAAAGGTCCCCGTGGAAAAGCACAAGTTAAAAATGTGCGTTATCACGGGTACTAAGCAATGACGTCCAGCTTTTAGTAGCGAAGGTGAAATTTTATCCCAACCAACAGCACATTTTTTAAGTCCCAGAATTATACAGTCAACTTCATAATTGTCCGTTTCGATTAGACCCATTGAATTAACACATGGCAGAATTGTTTGGGTGGGCGGAGCAACATTATTTGACTGGTCAGTAAACTTTGAAGCCAATTCTTTCCCAATGTTACCAAAATACTCGTTAACCAGGTTGACAGACTGTTCTGGATTTGTAGCTATTTGCAACAAATCTGTGGCAGAAGTTGTCTTATGAGTAAGATGTGTGACTTTTTGATAAGTTTCCAAGTATCTTTAGGACTATTCTAACTCTTTGAAACTCTGAGCGTTCATATGTTTGTTTAACCTTTTTTAGTAAATTCGCGCAGTAGTTTCTATAACGTTTGTATGTTAATAAAGCAGTGTTATTATCTGGGTTTCTTTTGGAAATTTTATGTAGACGATCACGATTACGAACACAGCGTAAGAGGCCAGGTGTCATCCAAGGCTTGATTATTCGCTTTTTGCTAGTAATGACTACAGAACGCGAGTGGCACTCAATGACTTCCATTATTGTATTAACAAAAGCGTTAGCAGCCGCTTCGGCGTCAGTCATAAGCATAATGAAAGAGAAGTCAAGCTGTTGTAGGTTATTGACGCAAGCAGCTTCGTCAATTATATTTTTAGTACGAGTAGTGATATTAACTTTAGTTTTTCGGTTGCAACAAAAAATTACAGGGCATGGTCCGTAATAAACGAGTCGATAACAAGAGTAGAGGAAGTTCTGTTTGTTCTTAAAAGAACATGATCCAGACAACTATTATTCCTCGTTGGAAAGACGTGAGCGGGTAGCATGGCGTACGCAGCTGCAATATTCAAGTAGGAATTAGCATTTAGGTCATCACTACCAGGAACTATGTTAATATTAATATCACCAATAATAGTCACCGTTTTAAAATTACTTAGTGACTTTATAGTGTGTTCCAAAGACTCTAAGAAGTTAGTTACATTTTTATAGGAAGGAGAGCGATAAAGAGCTATAATTGCTAGTTCTTCAGAAAATTTTAAAATAAGGCAATTGGCGTCCTGAAAAGCTGGTTTAATCACAGTACATGCTAAGTTAGCCTTAACAAATGCTACTACTCCATCATTTTGATTTGTATGATCACTTTTAAATGAGGAATATCCAGACAAGCTTGGTAATTTATCACATTTGCTCAGCCAACATTCGCTCAGTACAAGAACATCAAAGACAATATTGATACGTTTAAGTAGCACCTGAAATTCACTAAAATTGCAACCAATGCTCCTGATGTTAAGGTGCAAAACTGTAAAGGAGTTCTCAATATTACTTATATATTCTAAGCAACTTTCAGGCGAACATATGAGTGACTTGGAATTCGATATTTCCTCAATATCGTTACTTATTTCCAGTGTACTATCCATACAAAAAGAGAGATTTAAAGGACATCATGTGTAACTTGATGGACGGGCAAAGTAAATATATAAAAATATTGTAAATAAGCACAAGGTACAAGCAATGACGATGAAGATGGATGCATTGTATGTCATAAAAACGTTTTTTGTAGAAGTATTGTGTGGATGATGATGACGAGTGTATGTTACGGGTGTGAATCTGTACGCAGTAGATGTGTATTGTTGGGAATATAGCGTAAGTGCGGTCATCGGCGGTGAGTTGTTTACAAACAGAGCGGCACCCCTCCCGCGCTAGCCCTGCCGCCACTACCCGATGCGCCGCCTCTCTCGCCGATAAGCGGCACGCACCAGTCAAGGGTCGCGAGTCGCCCGTGATGCAATTTTGATTATTTGCGGATACCTCTTTTAACTGTTAGTGTGTTTTGTGTCAAGTGCAATGTTGTTTTCAAACGAAGAATACTGGGAAATGGTTCGTGCTAATGACAGTGTACGAGGTGCCATTGCCTTATATCGCGAGAGCTTTCCAAACCGCCGAGTTCCAAGTTATTCCGTAATGCTGGGCGTAAACCAGCGTTTACGTGAATTTGGACAATTCACGGTTCAGAGGCATGGTCAAGGCCGAGGAAAAGAGTCCTACCCTGTTAATTTACAAGAACAAATTCTGAATATTTTGAAGCAGACCCCAAGCGAGCACTCGAAACGCTGCGAGGCGCTTTGGAATTATCAAGGGTGGACGGTCTGGACTCTGCTGCACAAAAGTACACCCATATCATTTTCGGCCCGTTCAAGAACTCGGGGTCAACGACCATGAACCGGGATGAACTAAAGGCTAGAATATTAGCCGCCTTTGATAAGGTTCGAAGTGATACGTTTGTGTTGTGCCGGGTGAAAACAATATGCGAAAACGCGCCGAACTCTGCGTTGCGCGAGGAGGCGATCATTTTGAACGATTGTTAAAATACGTTTAATTTTATGTAAATGTAAATACTTAGTGAATGTAAGTGAATCGGTGTAAATAAATACTACATATTCTACCATTGTGGACGCTGCATACACCAAGAGGTAGGTACCTAGCTAGTTCAAGTCTCGATGTATGTAGGGTATCCATATTTTCTGCATTTGTGCAACAATAATTTCGTATCGTTTACTGTGCCGTATATTTATATTACTCTTACATTATATTTTTAATGGTTACTTGAAACCATTGACTAACGTGTCCTTCAGTATGTACGGTCTTTTACCTATCTGTGTATTTGTTCTGCCGCGTTTGACTTTTTTTCAAAATAGTACCAAATCTTTATTGTTCTAAACGAGGCTGTCGTCATACTGTCAGTCTTTCATGTTAACAATTGTCAATAATAATCAAAATACGAGTTGATTCTTGTTTTTAATTCTAAATACATTTGTTAATGAAAAAATATCTGTAATTCTTTTTTTACGGGAGTCTCCCTTGGTTGTGATCCTATCGTTCACGAAGACCTGCTGTGAAAGTCATTGGAGGCTTTGCTAACCTTATTATGAAAAATGTTATAGCTCCCAATTTATTCACCAGGCAAAACACAAAGGTATACACCTCTACGAAAAGAAAACTGCATGTCTGGGAAGTGGAATTATTTCCCTACTCGTAGATCATTTTAGGATTTTTTGTCTTGTTAGTTAGAGATGTAAGGACCACTAGGACGGCAAAACACAAAAAAAAACAAAATAAAGACTTTAGTATTTTACCGGATTTGAGACCTGGCAGAGCTCTTAGTTCGGGAAACAGTAAGTCTATTGGGGGTGACTCTGTCTGAGGGACCTCTAGTGGAACCGTAAGCTTAGGTGATTACTCTAATCGACGATGCCCGATAGGTCCGCACCACGACGCGATCAGTAATTTTTATCGGAAACAATATAGACATAGTTCGCCAAAAACGGTTGTATGCTAATAACTGGCAGTTATTTAAACTAATTACAATGCAACAATGAAAAAAAAAGGTTTATAATATGGTAAGTTATAATCTAACGCTGTGGAATAATGTGTTTAAGCGGTCTTGATTTATGCTAAGCGTATACAGGGCAATTAGCCGGCCAACTGAGTTCCATTAGGAAAGTGCTTGTTGTTTCCAATAACGCTTTTCTTGGCTCGCTTCGTACAAGCAGCCGGGACACGTACCACTTGTTTCGTTAATTGAACATGAAATAGGAAACAATATAACTTATTTGTTCTTTATTGTTTTAGTTCAATACGTGTTATGTTAAGACAACAAACTAGAGGAAGATTTACATAGATAATTGTCACTTATATCATCATGATTTTTTTTATGACGAACTACACAGACTGGCCAGAGAAGCTGGTCTTGACTGCTTCACCGGATTGAGAGGTGGCGTAGCTCTTAGGTCGCTTACTCTGAACCTCTATTGCTAGTAACTCGACACAAGGGTCCCCCCGGTGAGGGGTAACCTCGGCTTGGACGGTTACTATGTTAAATCATCATGAAGTTTCAATCAACATCTATGAAGTTCTCCTTATTGTTACATACCATTATTATTGTAATGTTTTTAATTAATTGATATATATGTCGTAGCGTCACTATCTGTGGCGCCATCTTTTAATTGTTTTAAAGAGATAATCAATCAATATATTTTAATCATAAAATATAATTTTCTCAATTTTATTATTATTCAATTACTTTTGATGTATTAATTATTATTAATGTAATTTTACATGTTTAATTATAATATAATTTTTATTAAATGATCTATATAGACTGTGATTAAATCTAATTAATAAATTATACACAGTGTAAACATGGCTTCAGCGACCGTAGATGGGGGAGGAAAGTCTTGGAATGGAGGCCGCGCATGGGTGGGAGAAGCGTGGGGCGCCCTCCCTCTAGATGGACCGACGACCTTGCTAGGATAGCCGGAAGTGGCTGGATGCGGAAAGCTGAGGATCGCATGTGGTGGAAGGCATTGGGGCCTATTTCCAGCAGTGGATACATACAGGCTGATGATGAAACATGGCTTCTGCACCAAAATAGTAGCAGTAATTAAACACTATTATAAAAAAGACTGCGTGGTTATGGTACGACGTAATCTATGTCTAGGCGGGCTAAAGCGAAAAGTTTAAACGAGAATAAATAGACCCGACAGAAGTTGTGATTATCCGTGAAATAGCAATCGGCCGAGTCGTGGTTCGGCCATCTCGGGCGCCCTTGGATCGGAATGCTTTCGCGTAACATACTAACCGTCCAAGCTGAGGTTATCCCTTACCGGGGGGACCCTTGTATCGAAGTACTGAAATAGAGGTGTATTTAATAAAAAATGAAATTGTGACAGTTGTGTGTGGGCAGTTAGAGTGTCTGCTGATGGATTGATAGAGCCGTAATGCTGAGCTACAGGAGAGGCACGTAAATTATAGTTGTCAATCTCTTATTTTGTTGCTAGTATTTGTAACCTTGTAACTACCAAAGCAATGGGGAGACCTATCGGCCTGCTCTCTAGCCCGGATTAAAGAGGGACATTTATATTTTCATTCAGATGTATTTACTCTAAAGTACACTCTACTTATTTAACTTGCAGTAGTGTTAATAATGATTTACCATATTTAACCGCTCAGACTTATCCCTCTATTCTGACATAACCTAAATATTACCCATATACATAATGATGATATAATTTATCCTTAATGGGAAGGGCAAAAAGACTTTAGTCCATACTGTCATATCTTGAATAGGAGTTTGGTAGTTTTAAAGGCCGAAGCCAAGTCTTCATTTTTCTTGATCGTTAAGCAGAGCGCCGAATTACAGTTCACCTCTGACAGTTGATCTCATATACATAATTTACCCGTGATATATACATTTTTTTTCTAAGCATGCGTTACTTTGTATCTACACAAAATAAGGTAGCCTGGCAGATAATAATGTATTTCTTTTTTTTTTCACTAATATTACTAACAATCTTATTAACCATTCCAGCTAAGCTTAAGCTTGTGCTAGGACATGGTTCACGGCAATAGTCGAATGGTGGATTCGAACCCACGACCTTACGATTCGCAAACCATTAGGCTATTAACGCTTTACTTGGAATGGAATTATTTTAATCTCCTTTCCAATTGGTATTTCTAGTTGTATTTTCTTATACGATATTATCCGTATCAATTTAGAAGAGCATACAAACATTTTTTTATCTAATTCCATCACGATTATAACTATGTAAATAATTTTTAAAAAGGTTTCAATAAGTTATTTAGTCCTTTTTATATTTTCTTTAAACAGTTTACCCTACAGCGTCTTTCAGTGGGTAATGGATATGTCTAAAGGTCGGCCTTGATCGATGAAGAATTTAAAGTGGGTATTTTTATTAAATGTTGTTTTACTGTGTACCCTACACAGTAAAAAACTGTCAATAAATATTCTGACGACTTTTTAACTAATAAGTTGTAAAAAAAGGTTATTCGCATCGGTAAAACAAAGCTATGTTAACACTCAGTTAAAGGTCATGTTACTTGTGTTTATTGTAAATAAGATTGCTGCATGTCAATGCAAAAAAATCTGCTAACACCAAACATTTTTAATGAATATGATTAATGATAAAATAAAAATTTATGTAAAAATAAAAATCAATACTTCATAGCTATAGCTACTATATAAGCTTCGTATTTCAATAATTAAGTATATACGTATTAACTATCTTTATTACATGTTTTCTTCTTCTTCTTCTATGCCTTTTCCCTTTATTTGGGGTCGGCCCTCCTCGTGTTGCGGCGCCAAGACAGACGGTCTTGGGTTGTACGTACCTCTAATTGGGCTCGTTGCATATCTTTGGCAACTGTTGTCCACCACGTGGCCTGCGGTCTTCCTCTGCCTTTCTTGGTATCTGGTTTAGCAAGGGCCCTATGCACAACGTGCTCCTAATCCCGCCTCATCGCATGCCCATACCACCGCAAACGACTTTCCACCATTTTCTCCACAATGGGTGCAACTTTGAAGGAGCCTTTGTTACATGTCTTATTTATTATAATAAATATATGTGTCAGGTTTATAATTTTTTTTTCTTTATTGTCAGCCCCATTGCGCTCAAATGTTAAAAGACAAGAAATGTTAAAAGACAAGCAAAGAGGATTTATATTAAATATGTCCGTATCCATTGACCTTGAATGTTTGGGAAATGTGACATTAGAGCGGAATGTCTCCCTTTATTATTTTTACACGTGTTCTTGGTCTTCTAGTGTGCCGCCGGTAAATAAAAGTATCATAGAATAATGAAGAATAGTGAAATTATTTGTTATAATTGTTACATTAAAAATATACAATTTGGAAAAGTCTAGATTAAGTGTTCAAAAAGTAAAAGGAAAAACGTTGACATGTATCTTTTATACAAATTTTCTTATTCCAAATATAATACAAATAATTTTATAAACTAAAATACTTTTTGGTGAATTGGCGAATGCCAGTCGCCAGAAATGTTCTTATGTTTTGATTATGACCGTTACTAACATTGTATAATAAATTCGCATAAAATTAATGTTTTTAAAGTCAATTACTCTTTCTACAAAACTGTCGAAAAACTTTGTCTCCCTCAATTGTAAAGTCTTCAATGGAATTAAAATAAATTATCTTATTGAACTAACTTTCCAAAATTTACGAAACAAATTTAAGAATAATACCACTTTGATATTAACTTACAAAGATATTATGAAATTCGTACTGCAAATTAATTCTAAATTAATTCATCGTCTTTTGCTATACAGAATATTTCTGTATTTTTGTTTAATAAAAATAATATAATGTTTTGTAGAAAAATAACTATATTTGTCCTAGTGTTCTATTCGCGTTCTTATTCATAATTAAAATATATAAAAAAGCTCACACATCCTTTTAAACTTCTTTCTACAGATTGCATTTCGGAGAGTGTGCTCAGGAACTACATGATCTAATTCCCCCATCCCCTTTCCACCATCGGACTTCCAGACGCACTGCGGGATTTCATCCTTTTGTTGTGAACATCCCTCAAATCCGAACGAAGCGATTTGCTTTCATTCTTCGTACAGCAAAGGACTGGAATAGTTTGCCCGCGTCTGTCTTTCCTTCCGATTACAATGTGGGTATTTTCAAGAGTAGAGTGAATAGGCATTTACTAAGCTAGTGCGCCTTACCATCCAGGACAGCATTTCCACTTAACATCAGGTGGGATCGTAGTCAAGCACTTGCTTAGAAATTATTAAAAAAAAAAAATAAACCTAGCGGGGTAAACAGCGATCGCTATTCGCTATCCGCTTTGTGACATCGGTCGGTTCGGAAAACTTTTAGCAAGTAATTTTTTATAATTAAAAATACGAAAAACGTCAGTACCTTTGCCTATATGATATTATGATATTTAAAAAATACATTATTAAAAAAAAGTGCGTGCTTAGGAAGTCGATTGTAGACCACGGGGCTCGTAACGTGCGTTATCATATCCAATTTCCTGAGACGATAGGTAACAAGGGTTTATAAGAATATATAATATAATCAATAAGCTATACAATATAGTTGATAGGTTAATTAAAATTGAGCTGTTGGTATTTCTTATAAATTGTAGGAGTAAGCGCTAATAACTGTGCAGATTGCGGAGGGAACAATTCCAAACAGTTGTTGTATAAACGTATGACGTCACGCTACGGCCAACTTCTCTCTCCTCTCTAATAAAGTTTAACGGAAATTGCTTCGTTAATCCTCGTGTTCCCTTCATACGCTCCGCCAACATTTTTAATTGTTTTAAAAATTTAAACTCAAGAATGGTCAGAAAATTGAAATACCAATTCTTGTTGAACACAAAGGAAAGCCGAAATGATTTCTCACGACAATGTTATCATTATAAGGTAGATAGGGATAAGGGGTTACTGTTTGTTAATAATTAATTTATACATGTTAGTATAATCAAATTATATCATCTATAAAGTCGATAATCTTGTCTAGACTTCTACTGATAAAAAATACCGTCAATGAAAAGACGTAGAGATGAATATAAACAAACAATTGAACAATTTCTTGCTCGCCTAACGATGGATTCATAAATAATGAACACAGATCGTTGATACTGGTTTAATGCCCTCAGAGATTTTTTTTTTCGTCAAATTGACTAAGCGATCAAAGAGGTGCCATAGCTCTTAGGTCGCTTAGTCTGAACCTCTCAGAGAATTTTTTTTTTGGACGAAATAACACCGTTGGCCAGAGAAGCTGGCCTTTACTGCTTCACCGGATTGAGAGGCTCTTAGGTCGCTTAGCCTGAACCTCTATTAGGTGGTAACTCGACACAAGGATTCCCCCGGTGAGGGGTAACCTAGGCTTGGACAGTTCGTGAAGCGTTCCACATTTTAGAGTCGTTGTTGGTTTTGTAGTCGGGGTTAATTTGTTGTTATTTTATGATTGTTGATAGGTTCGTTGAGGGTGTTTTGGGTATTAGTCTTTGGGGTTGTTCTTTATCTTGGGGGTGGTTTTATTTTGTTGGTTGGTTTTGTTATCTTGTTGTTGTTTTATTATTGTTATTTCGTTGTTGTTTCCTTGTTTGTTGTTTTAGGTGTTAGGGTGTTAGGATGAGTAAGAAGTCGGGGAAAGGGGGAGATCCGGGGTAGTTCGATGGGGGTGAAAAGAAGAACAAGCTTTATGACAAGGGAGGGTTTTAAGTGAGGATGTTAGCGATTCGGATGGGGAAGGGATTGCTGGGGGAAGTGTAGAAGGAGTAGGAAGGGGGAGAGGTAGGCTGAGACCTCTTGACAGCGTCTCAGTAACGTCGTTGTCGGAGTCAGACTTGTGCCACGGGAAACGGCTGTTCTCGGAGGTATCGGTCGACTCCGGCTCCGACACTGAGACGGGGAAGACCTCGGGAAAAGAAAGGGGAAGGGCAAGGTGTCCTCCCCGAAAAGGGGAATAAGCGGGTGGCAGACACCTCGCTAAAGCGAGGGTTGCTCTGCGCGAAAAGAAGGTTGAGGAGATGGAGGCGGCCTTTTCAGCTGGCCTCGAGAGTCGGCTGAGGAAAGGAGAGACCGGGAAAGAGAAGGAGGTAGAACTCCTCTCGATCTCGATCTCGAGACGATGGGTCCTGAGGACCTCATGGTGGCGGCGGAGGGACAGCTAAACGCCATCCTGCAGCTGACGGGCAAGAGCGTGAACCTGAAAGGGGGATACGCGAATAAAATTAAGAGGGCCTCCGCCTTCGTCAAGGATGTCCTGGACACCCTTGTGGTGCGCACGGAGGCAGACGAGACCCGCCGACTTAGGGCGGATAATAGCAGACTCCAACGGGAGTTGGCGAATCTGCGAGAGGAGGTCCGTGCGCACCGGAAGGAGTACGAGGAGAGCCGAAAAGCGGCTAAACAGGATGGGCAAATGAGCCGGGATCAACTCCAGGATCTGGAAGGCAACATCGCCAGGTTGGTTGGCAACCCTGGTGATGGTCGCCTTCAGAACTGGAGTCCCGGCTCCCACAGAAAGTCTGCCGCCCACCCCTAGCGAGCGACAACAGGCCGCTGGCGAGGGAGACGAGAGCGGCCGTGGAGGAGGCTCGTGCAGCAGTGGCGGTAGCGGCTGGACAGCCCTCCAGCCAGGGAACCACCCAGTCCCAGGGCGAAGAAGGGAGGGAGGAGCCTGCCCTTCCCCCATGTCCAAGGGGAAGGGGAAGGGAAAAGGGAAGAGTGGAGGGACAACGGGGTCGAGTGGACCCCGTTTGGGCCCTCCACCTCAGAGCTTCGGGAGGCGCCTCGGCGGCACTGGCCGTAACCCCGGGGAACAACCCGGGGAATGGACGGAGGTGGTCCGCCGCAAGGCGCCCACGAAGAAGGCGGTCGTCGGAGGCGGGGCGAAGGCCCCGCTTGAGAAGAAGGCAGAGGGCCCAAAAAAGCCCAGCATCGTGCTCCCCCGCTCACAGGCCGTAGTGATCAAGCTACGGCCTGATGCAGCGACAAGGGGAGTCACGTACGCGTCGGCCCTCTTAAAGGCCGAGCAAGCGGTGGACCTGGCAGAGCTGGGTATTGGGCCGCTCCGGATCCGCCAGTCGGCGACCGGAGCGCGCCTTATTGAAGTGCCAGGTGCCACCAGCTCGGCCAAGGCCGACGCGCTGGCGGACCGCCTGAGGTCGGTCCTCGTGGAGGACGTGGAGGTGTCGAGGCCCGTGAAAACGCCGACATGCGCGTCACGGGCCTCAATGACACCACCACTGTGGACCGCCTCACCGCCGCGCTGGCTCGGGAAGGGGGTGTACTGCCGCGCAGGTCATTGTCCGGAGCATGCGCACCGGCAATGGCCCGCAAGGGATGGGCTCCGCCTCGTGGAGTGCCCGGCTGTAGCAGCGAAAAAGCTGCTGCAGCTGGGTAGCATCGCGGTGGGGTGGAGCCGAGTGCACCTCCACTTCCTGGAGCCAAGACCCAGGCATTGTTACAGATGCCTGGGTCACAGAGCGTGGCTGGCACGTGCCCCACCAGAGTCGACCGCAGCGATTTATGTTATCGCTGCGGTCAGAAGGCACAAGGCGGCTGCCTGCTCGGCGCCACCGCACTGTGCGGTCTGCGCCGATGCAGGCAGGCCTGCCGGCCACGTGATGGGGCATGTCATGCCACCCCCATCCACCCGTGGAAAGCTCCCCGCCCAACCCCAACGGGCCGGGAGCTCGAGGGACGTTGAGATGTCTGGTTGATGGCCAGACATCTCCATCTCTCAAACGAACGCCAACCCACTCCCGCCGCGGCGCAGGATCTCTTCCTGCAGTCCATGGCGGAGTGGGGCGTCGATCTCGCGGTGATGGCGGAGCCGTACTTCGTCCCTCCCTTCCTCATTGGGTGGGGATCTGGACGGCTCCGTTGCCATCACCGTGAGGCCTGGAGTAGGCCCGCCCTCGTCCCCAAAGCGAGGGCCACGGGTACGTGGCGGCGGTTCGGGGAGAGGTGGCTCTGGTCGGAGTCTACTTCTCTCCGAACCGCGACCTGCCGGCCCTTGAGCGATTTCTCGACGCTCTCGGGCCGGTGGTGGGCAGCTAGCGCCCTCCAGGTGTTCGTGCTGGGGACTTCAATGCCAAGTCCACGGCTTGGGGCAACCCCGCACGAACCCGAAAGGAGGGAGGTGGAGGAGTGGGCGCTAGCTGCCGGGCTGTCCCTTCTTAATGTTGGGACAGCCCACACATGCGTGCGGCGGTCGGGAGGTTCAGTGGTGGACCTGTCGTTCGCCACTCCGCCGTCGCACGGCAAGTGGAGGTTGGAGAGTTGAGACGGAGGTGGAGACACTTTCGGACCACAAATATATAAGGTTCGAGGTGTCTCCAGCCTCCGGACGTCCGGCGTCGAATTCCTGGGGTCGAAGCCGGTTCCCGCGTTGGGCGCTCACAAAGCTCAACCGGGAACTGGCATTAGAGGCGGCCATTGTCGGCCGCTGGGGCCTCCGCCAACAGAAGACGGGGGTGGACGATGCGGCTGGCCGCTTCTGCGACGTGCTACATAACGTCTGCAGAGCGGCCATGCCCCGCGTTGGCCGTCCCCCTAGGCGGGCGGTCTTCTGGTGGTCGACAGAGATTGCCGACCTCCGCGTCGCCTGCAACGGGGCCCGTAGGGCGTACACCCGAAGCAGGCGGCGCCGACCCCAGGATGTGGAGAGAGATGGTCGGCTGTACAGGGTCTACGTGGAGAAAAAGAAGATCCTGCAGCTGGCCATCTGCCGAGCCAAGGAGACTGCCTGGCTGGAGATGGTGAAGGGTCTCGAGAGACCCTTGGGGCCGACCGTATAAAGGGTGCGGGAGAAATTCCGCACCCGGTCGGCCCTCTCACCGGAGTGCTCCAGCCAGAGCTCCTGGGGAGGATAGTCGGGGAACTCTTCCCCGACGCCCCTGTGGGTTTCACTCCCCAGGATGGCTCGGCAGACGCCGGACGTCGAAGACGTCCCGCCACCACCCGTCACGGATACCGAAATGGAGGCAGTTTTGACCTGCCTCCAGAGTAGGCGGAGGGCACCGGGTCCGGACGGGGTGCACGGAAGGTTTTGGCCCTTTCCCTCGTGCACCTCGGTCAGGCCCTTCGGGAGCTGTTCGACCGCTGTTTGCGGTTGGGGCAGTTCCCGGGGCCTGGAAAGAGGGTCGGCTGTGCCTTCTCCCGAAGGACAGTCGGCCCCCGGACTCGGCTTCGGCGGTTCGACCGGTTGTGTTGCTGGACGAGGCTGGCAAGGCCCTGGAGAGGGTCGTGGCTCGCCGCCTCGTCAACATATGGAAGGAAGGTCCGGGCCCGAAACTCTATGAGTTTCAATTCGGGTTCCGGGCCCGCCGGTCGACCGTCGACGCCCTCCGACGCCTGCGGGCGGTGACGGAAGAGGCGGGGCGTCAGGGAGAGGTAGTGTTGGCGGTGTCACTGGACATCGCCAATGCCTTCAACAGTCTCCCGCATGCGGTGATACAGGCGGCACTCGTATATTTCGGAGTGCCCCTGTATCTCAGGAGGCTGTTGGGCGCCTACCTCTCCCAGAGGAGGGTGGCATTCGAGGACCGGAGGGGGTCAGTCAGGTGGAGAAAAGTCGAGCGCGGTGTCCCACAAGGATCGGTGTTGGGGCCGATTCTGTGGGACATCGGCTACGACTGGGTCCTGCCAGGCCGTCTCCTCCCGGGATGGGTGTCATCTGCTATGCAGATGACACCCTCGCTCCCGGGGAAAGGCGTATAAGGAGGCGGCGCGGCTGGCCGAGGTCGGTGTGGGCCTCGTGGTCAGCCGCATAGGGGACCAGGGCTTCGGGTAAAACTGGAGAAGACCGAAGCCCTCCTCTTCCGCAGGACCGGACGTAAAGGACCCTCCGGTGCCACCCTCCTCATCGGAGGAGATAGAGTAAGGTGAGTTCCCAGATGAAGTATCTGGGACTCACCCTCGATGGAGGATGGACCTTCGGACCCCACTTCGAACAGTTGGGGCCGAAGGTCCTGAGGACGGCAGCCGCGCTGGGAAGTCTCCTCCCGAACCTCGGAGGACCCAGCGCGGTGTGCAGGAGGCTGTACTCTGGGGTCTGTCGGAGTATGGCCACGTACGGTGCCCCATCTGGGCGGGTGACCTGTCTCGCGGCAATCGCTCACAGCTGCGCAGGGCGCAGCGGATTGCCGCGATCAGGGTCATCCGGGGGTACCGTACGATCTCGTGGGCGGCAGCTACTGCGCTTGCCGGCGATCCGCCGTGGGAGCTCGTGGCGGGGTTCTGGCCGAGGTGTCCGACTATGTCTCGGATAGGAGGGCCCTCGGAGAGAACCTCTGCCAGAAGAGGTCCGGCGGATCCGTCGGTTAGGTGAGGTAGCACTATGCCGGAGGTGGGAGGAGGACCTGGCGCATCACCCGTACGGCTTACGTACAACGGGTGCTCTGCGCCCGGTCCTGAGCGTTGGATGCGCAGAAAGCGCAAACCTCTCACCTTCCGTCTGACGCAGGTGTTCACGGGGCATGGCTGCTTCGGGGACTACCTGTGTCGGACGGCCCGACGGGAGGCTGATGAGCGGTGCCATGATTGTGGCGCTGCGGTGGACTCTGCCCAGCACACCCTGGAGGTGTGCCCGAGATGGGCAGCGCAGCGTTGCGACTTGGCATCCGCCATCGGTGGAGTAGACCTGTCGCTTCCGAGCCTCGCACTTGCGATGGTACGGAGCGCCAGGTCTTGTCGGCGGTCGCCTCCTTCTGCGAGACAGTCATGTCCCAGAAGGAGGCCGACGAGCGGGTCAGGAGGGGAGCCGTGGGGCTCCCTCCTCCGCAGGCGACGAGTCGGGGTGCGCAGGAGGCGTTTCAAACGCCTCCTCTCGCTGCCCCTGTATCCGGAAGCGGGGCCAGGATGGGAACCTGGCCCCAGCATGCTTCGGCGTCGTCGGGACTTCTCTGAGTGCCGGAGGAGTCCCCTTCGAGGGTGAAGTCCGGTCTTGCCGAGACCGGCCGGTCGTTGGGGTGTCCTGTCGCTGACAGATCCGGGGCACCCCGCTCATAACGGCTGATGGCATTCGCGGTAGGTTTAGTGGGTATGGGCTGCCCAGGCCGAGTCCACATCCCTCCGGGCCCACCCAGGGTACCGGAGGATGGTTAATAACTCGATTCCCCGCGTTAACAAAAAAAAAAAAGGCTTGGACGGTTGCCATTATTACGCGTTAGCAGTCCGATCCGAGGGCGCCCGAGAGGGCCGAACCACCACTCGGTTGTACTTGCTTCGGCAGTACATAAACTAAAAAAACCACCACTCGGTAGTAGGTAGTAGTAGCTATTTTATTACCAAAAATCTATTGGGACAATCTAAGGCTCAGAGAAATGTTACAACGAAGCTCTTATATTACGGTGCTAATACTAATTTACTGTTTACATAATTATACATACAGCGACATCTGTCATACAATGGTTAAATTAACCAAAATTGACGTCATTATGTCAAACAATAACTAGTGCTTAAACAGAGAAGAATATTTTGTTTAATCTTTATATTTAAAGAATAGTCATAACACATTTTTTTTATGTTATTGTAACATGTCCGGTTTTAATAGAACTTGTAGCAGTTATCTGCGTTTATTTGTCGATATTAGTTATTTTATAGTTTTTACTAAAATACTTATATAAAAATACATGGATTTTTTCCATTTTGTCAAGGATAGCAGTCATCTACCACACTCTTACCGTTGGACGTTGATTTATACTACATTCGGGACATTACCGCCTAAATATACAGGATATATAGGGGGTAACTTTAACTAAACAAAACAATAAAATTAGTGGGCCCCTGCTGGCCACAATTAGCTTAAGATAGACAGACATGGAGTTCTTCACCTTTGCCTGAGGGTTCTTGCATAAAACAAAAATTACTACACTTTTTTATTATTTAGATTTTAAGTTTGTTTTAAAATGTCTTCATTAGTTTTTTTAAACTATGTACACTTCTTGGATGAAATAGAATGCTTTATTTTTATTATTAAAACTTTTACTATATGTTTTTCATTATTACAAATTAACTTGAAAGTTACCTTTGAATATAGATTGATAGGAGCGAAACTTATAGAGAGCTAGGTGAAGCTATTAAAACCTCCATGATACGTTGTAATTAGCAACTAATCTTCCAGAGAGAGAGACGTACGATCCACGTAAATTAATTAGCATATTCAGAAGCTAAGCTAATTGGGTCGTTACTCAAATCATAATTGCCATGTCATCTGATGAATGAATAAATTAGGACCTTGTCAAGTTTCTTAATAAGACCTTGATACAAAATTGCCGTTCACCTTGAAAGATCACACTACAGGCACTTTGATTGGCTTGATCCGAGGAATTTTAGACGAAAAGGTTAGTAAATTTTGTATAATAAACTTAATCTGCAATCTACAGTCATAACTTCCACCATCCTTGACATTATATCACATATGAAAAGTCACAAATCTTCGCAAAAAGAACACCTTTTACCTTTCCTTTTAGTTTCCAAACAGTTTACTCGCGAGGTTATTGAGTTTACAAAAAAAGAGAATTATTAATTCAATAAAGAAGACGGCTCGTTTCTACCAGGTGCTTGGGTTATATGCTTATTTATACTATAAATAAAGCGTCAAAGGAAGTTATATATTTGTAAGTATATATGTAACAACCTATATACGTTCCAATATTGGGCGCTGGCCCTATCTAATATACAAAGTATTAGGGTCCGTCACGCGGATGTAGTGCGTGGCGGACTTCACAAGAAAAATTAGCTAAGACATGTAGTTTTCCTGAAACGTTTCCCTATAATAACAACAAACAAATTAATTGGGGCCGGCAACGTGGATCGATCTCGGGTTGTAACATGCTATGCAACTTTTTTTTTTGTTGACGAGGGGGGGGAACTTCAACCAACAAGATACGCCTTCTAGGGGAGGAGCGGGGTTATGTGGGATTCTTTCCCGCTAAAAACCCCCCGGTGCATGGTGGGGGCTCCGGGATCTCCAGTGTAACGCACCGGAGCCCCCCTGCACTGTGCTCTCGCAGAGAAGGTCCTGGGGGGAGGTTAATCCCTCCCTCCCTGTGCCCTCGCAGGGTAAGACGACACGGTCCAGGCGCCAGACGAGCGATGCCGCCTTCTTCCCGGGTCCACTTTTGCGGACAATAGAGCCCCCACCTTTGTCACCCAGTGAACCCGAGGCCTCTTTTAGTCGCCTTCTACGACAAGCAGGGGATACCGTAGCCTAATTCTACGAGCCCAGAATTACAAGGCTGATGTTATGCAACTCGAGTCGACCGGACACTAAACTACTACGGCTCATCTACACAGATGCTATGTTATTACGTTTAAAATGTGCCAATTTTTGTGTAAGACCACGTGTCTTTTATAGTTTGACGCAGACTTGCGAACAAAGCTACATGTAGTGAGTCGACTCCGAACTAAAATTAATACATAAAACCCGATGGAACTTTGGAACAAATGTTACTGAATATTTTTGTCTTCTCTGCAGACGAGATGTAGAAAATTAAAACAATCAATAAATATAGTAAATTTATCAAAACTAAAAATAAAAAAAAAAGACTGTTTTGATTTTTTGTGGATAATGCATCTGCAACCAATTTTTCTGAATTCTACACAAGAAGTTCATGACTTTTTTGGAAACAACTACGCTGATCAGTCAAGAGGCCTACAGTGTCACTGAGTTTTGAGAGGTGGCAAAGTTCTTTTTTTTCATCGTTCCCCCAACGTTTTCAACCTTAATGACCATTTCATTCATTCATACTTTCTTTCCTTATTTCCATTCTACTTCCAATTACCACATTCCTACTATTTTTTTTATTTTATAATTTGTTTCTTTACACATATTTTCATTACTCTACATTTTCACATTTCTTCCTCGAAAATTCTTCGAAATAGGAGTGTTTGATTGTAATATTCAAATAACCTACTACAAACAAATAAAAAAGAGACTAAAGAGATAGAAGAGATAAAAAGTGTAAATAAATAGATTAAGAGTCTATTTATTTACCATTTTTATCTGTTTTCTATTTCCATTTTTCGTGTCTTTTTATTTGTTTTCCTTCTTTTTTGCTTCTTAACCAGGTTATTTAAAAATTACAATCAAACACACAAATTTCATTTATTTGTATAGATATATATAGTATTTATTTGTAATAAAAGCGTATGAAGTAATAAATCTGGTATAACAAAACTTAACTAGTTAGAAGTTTTGGCCAAAAAGTTTCAAAGTTGATTTCCAATGTGGGCCATTTTGTTTGACATCTATTTAACACAATTCTGAGTTTCCTCACTAACTTGAGAAAATAGGAAAACTTATTAAGTTTCCCTTTTTCCTCCACGGCGTTGGAATTCAGTGTTGCCAAGGGTAATGATGATATTTACTTCCAAGGATTTTTATTTGATTCAACATTGAGAGTTCGGTTAGGTTCTGATTAATTCTATTTCGTAATATTCTTACGATAATTCGGAAATACAAAGAGGGCGTTCAGCGTAATAGCGTTTAGCGTCTGATTCGATTTGAAGTCGGTTAATGTTTTTGATCGTAAATATATTTGTTACTTAATTTATTTAATAGCTAAAGTCACTGTCACATAGGCAGTGGGAAAGACCGGTACCCTAAACAGAAACTAATCGTGTTGGAATTCCAATCACAACCCTGGAAAATGCCAAAACTACGGCACCTTTTTTTTTTGTTGACGGGGAGGAAATCTTCACAAAGATACCCCGCCTTCTGAGGGGAAGGCGGCGGTTATGTGGGGATCTTACCCACTAAAACCTCCCCGGTGGCCCTTTCCTCGGTGCATGTCGAGGGGCTCCGGGATCTCACGTGGAACGCACTGGAGCCCTTTGCACTGTGCTCAAGGAGAGCACGTCCCGGGGGGAGGTTACTCCCTCCTCCCCTGTGCCCTCGAAAGGCGACACGGGCCAGCCGATGTCGCCTTCTTCCCGGGTCCACTTTGGTGGACGACGCAGGCCCCCACCCTTGTCGCCCAGTGAACCCGAGGCCCCTTTTAGTCGCCTTGTACGACAGGCAGGGGATACCGTAGTCTTATTCTTGAGAGCCCAGAACTACAGGGCTGACCTGTGCTGGCTGACCTGACCAGGGCTGGCCTAAACTACGGCACCTAGTTCATCTTTGTGAACATTAGATCGTTAAACATTCAAAAATATATAAATTAAAATAACATGTAACAACAAAAGGTGCACAAATATAGCGTAACTAGAAATAAACCTGATTATACCATGATCAAGTCGGTTAAATTAAGAAAAATCCTCTCGGGCAGACGTAAAAATGTATAATTGTACCACCCGAGGCGGCCGAGCTTTATGAGGGACGAGAAATGAAAGAGTGTGCAATGTGAACATAATAAGACTGCTCCAGAAGAAACTTTGTTGCCGGTTGGTTTTTAATGCTTTTTATATAGAAGTACAAAGGAGAATGGAGGTAATTGTGACTGTTTTATGTGATTTTATAATTAAGATGTCATTAGGTACACCAGATTTTATAAATTTTAGATCTTATGTTAATATTTTTTTTATTTAGATTTTTGAAGCTACACTTCTTTAGGCGCGTTATGAAATTTTAAGATGCAGGCGCGACCTTTTTGTACACTAGAGCACATTACATCTGTCTTTGAACAAGTTTAAAACGATCGTTAAAGCCAATTTCTATTGTAAGGCTTATTACAAAATTTCTGATTATGTAAACGATAACAAAGCTTGGCATCAAGTTGCTCTAACACAACATGATTAATTTATCATTATTGTAAAATATTCGTTATATTGTAAAAAAATTAAAGACGTTAAAAAAGCTCTACTAAGTTTTTTTGTGCAATTTTTCTTAGTGGATTGCCGTCCGAAATTGCACGGTAGGGAAAAAAATATTGGACGATTCAAAGTAGATTCTCGATCTCTATTCAATAAAGATATTTTGACTTTGACATTCTAAAATATCGTTCGTGTGGCGGGCAGTAGCTATTTTTAATCGACCAACTTCTTCCATAACTTCTCATTTTCCCATTATTTATTTTTTTATATTCATAATTTATTAATAAATAATAAACAAAAATGTTTTAAAATAATAAAATTATTATTTAAATTGCAGACATCCAGAGAAATATATTTACAAAACGTACTAATAATGACATTTTAATTAATGTTTAAGAAAAAAAATCAGTCTGTGTCGAACAATGGCGAGCACATGCGAATCAGTTGGGAACCTCTGCTGAACACAAAAGTCATAGGTTGAAACGACAGTGAAAAAATTTTTTTTATAAAAAATATGATTGAGGTTGACTATCCGTATGTTATTATTGTTTGCGTGTGTTGACTATTCTTTTCAAGTCCTTTTATTATTGTATTGTATTATTAGTTATTAATTATTAATTTTTTTGCATAAAATTAAAAACTATTTTTAATGATGCCAAAGAAGTATCACTTTTCACGCGCGTACATAAGTACTCTCATTCATTTTTTATACTTAAATTATAGAGCAGAAAGATTTGTTTGTGTGTTGTTTCATAATAATTTGATAATTGTTTCACCTTTTCAAAGTTTCATTATCAAGAAGTAATATACTAGCTACCACGTAGCTGCCAGTCTCCAGTTGAAGGCGGTGATCCACCCCGACCAATATAGATTGACAATGAAGTTCGGAATCACTTCAGATGACAGTTGACTCCACAGGTAGATAGCGTGTAAAACGTACAATATCAATATAATCTATAGAAATAAATATAATGGAAGTGTCTGTTTGTGAGAATAAAATAGCCGGTAACTACGTGCATATGAAAGTATATACGTTATGTACCGTACAAATACCGGAATAACATTTTTCACAATTTGCTTTTTTTAATCTAACATAAGTCACTCCAACTATCTGTGAATAAAAGTCCCGTCAAAGTTAGTCCAACCGTTCCAGATATTAGCCGGAACAAATAGACGGACAAAAATTCTTTTGCATTTAGTATAAAGCGGTTATTTTAATATTACAAACAGACACTCAATTTATTTGTTTTTAAAGAAAGCTAGGAATATTTCTTTCTTTTTTTTTTTTCAGAAATATTACTAACATTCTTGCTAACCATTCCAACTAAGCTTAAGATGGTTCACGTTAATAGCCAAATGGTGGATTTGAATCTACGACCTTGTGATTCGCAGACCATACCCTAAGCCATCAGGCTATTGGCTATATCTATTTCTTTGTATAGAATTCTATTGTAGTATTTATAGAAGAAAAATTAATAGAACAATTATCAAGTAAAAGGAAAACGCCCTCATTCATCTGTAATTTTCATTCACTTAATAAAACACGTTTTTTGTACCGGAGTTAAACGGAGCAAGACAAGAAAAGCATTTTTTGAAACAATAAACGTTTTGTTATTGGAGCGAGCACTCAGGGTAATTGTCCCGAATACGATTTACATAAACAAGCGGGGGTTTTTAACGTTACGTTAAAAGTAACAATGAGTTGCAAATTAAAGTTAAGACTTTGCAATGTTCAATTATTGAACTGTACTTTGCATTTCGGAAAAAGTTTTAACAAAGTGTTTTCAAAGTTTATTACTACGCTTTCATGACTATAGATTATTTAATCAGACATTGAACAAATGTTTGACTTAGAGAGCGATCTTTTTTAATGACTACATTTATTTATTTATTTATTCTTTATTTACACACAATACAAAAAAGGTACAAAGTATGTGGACTTAATGCCAGGAGGCATTCTCTGCCAGACTACCTTGGGGTTGTGTAGAGACAAAGTAACGGGTTCAAGCTAAGTGAGACAATTATAAATGAAAGAAAACTATAAAAACATAAATGCATGCATATACGAGGGCGGCACTGAAAATTTCGGGAATCAAGGAAGTGACACAACATTACTATTTAAAAATATATTTATTGCTTTCAAAGTAATCTCCGCGAAATTTGACACATTTTTCATACGATGGAACCAATCATTGAAGCAACCATTCCATTCAGAAGTTTCGGTCTCCAAAATGGGCGTTTTGTAGGCGTCCATAGCTTCTTCAGGTGATGAAAATCTCTGACCACGCAATTTATTCTTTATTTTAGGGAAAGTATAGGAATCATCAGGGCTCAGGTCGGGGCTGTACGGGGGATGGTCTAATAATTCTACTCGTATGTTTTCTTGTTCTAAAAACTCTTTTGTTCTGTGCGCAGTGTGAGAACTCGCATTGTCGTGATGGAGGATGATGCTACGGGTTCAGTTCTCTTTACGGAGTTCAGAAACGACCTGTGGCAAACAAATGCTAGCATACCATTCTGCATTAACCGTTCTTTGTCCCTCGAGAGGAAAAGTGATGAAGTAGTGAGTGTACTAAAACTAGTGGTCGCGCATGACGAAATCCGACTTTAACTCAGGAATTGAAGAACTGAGATCACACATAATTCGCAGCTCGCAACTTATTCGCTGAATCTGTCAGTCATTATTTATCATTGTTACTTAACCGTTGCCAAGCAACCGGAAAATATCTCCGTGTATGTGTGTCAAACTAATGGTATTTTTTGCACAATTTTCGTTAGAAGGGCTACAAAGTTCTCCCTGTATAACTTTTTTATTGTAATACAAAATAATATCGTAAATTTACATAGAACTCGTCGCAGTCTAGACGACTGTTAGTCTTTGTGTGGCACAAATCCAATTCCATGTGAAATACCGCACAACGGTACTGTCATCTGTTATCCATTTAGTTAAGCCTTTGCTTTTATCACGTTGACAAAAATGAAATGTGTTTTACACCGCGCGATACTTTGAAATATTCTATGAAAGTAAATTTTCAAATTGAGTCATTTATTTATTAATAAATTATATAATTTTATGGAGCGATATTCGAAATGAACGTTCAAATTTATTCTCACACTTACAAAATTACGTAGTGGATAAAAAAATGGGGGCGTCTACTCATCGCCCCCGAGAAATTATAATTATTTGGCGTTATTAAAAATAGTTATTTGCATTGTAATTAATTATCGGTATTCATCAATTACAAAAAAATTATAAAAGAACTGGAAAAAGGTAGTGTTATAATTTGTAGGTCTCGTAGAATAAAATAGTCCAACAACTAATACACTCGCTTTATTGAGACAGCGTAACGTTGTACAAAGAATTATTTATAACGAATACCGTCACAACTGCGCGTCCTCACAAACTTTATACAAAATTAATTAGAAGTCAGATTAGGAACTAATAAAAGTTAAACTATTGTTTACAACGCCAAGTTCATGTGACGATCAACTAAATTATTAATTATGAATTAAAGATACAATAAGGTTCAGGTAAATCATTAAGATATCATTGGAAGTAGTTATTATGTATAACAATCGCTGGGTGTCAGGTGTTGCCAGCTAACAGTAGTCAACGCAGTCATTATACATATTATAAATTATTTATATATACAGTATAAATTATAATTTTATTTATTAAAAGTAAAATTATAATTTATACAGTAAATAATATATACGGGTAGTTTACCTCAATTCTAGTGGGAACTTAAAAAAAGTATATAAGCACTATTTTTTTCACTATAGCTTCAATCTGTTACTTTTGTATTACAGTCTCCGTGCGTCTTAAAATTGCACTCTAATCATTTTTTCATAACAAGCCTAACGAAGTAGAACTTCGAAAAGATTTTAACAATAAATAATAACAATTTCCCAAAATAAGCACATTAAAAAAAATACAGTGAGCGCTTTCCGCTTTTACACCAAGTTTATAAGGTCCCATATGTGACAAGTGTATATAGGTATATAATTATGTATACGCTATACATCGGGCACAAATTTTAGCAATTGATTTAAATTTTACTGATATATATTTTCTAATTACTACTATTACTATGTAATTATTAATAGAAGTAAATCTGTTTTATTTACTAGGAAAAAATATGGTCAGGATTTATAACAGATCAACTACTCAGAAACTCTGAACGAAACAAAGTTAGTGGTTAGCGAAGATACTATAATGTTTTTGGAGTTTCGTTTAGTAAAGAGTTTAACAGATATAGAGCCCCTACCAGGTACACAATAATCAAAATTAAACTAAAAAAAATATGTTAATAGTCTTTGGCCACTTCTTCTCCCAGCGCTAACGCTTCCCGAAGTGGCATATAAGTTAGTTTAGCTTAGATTATCCCAATAGATTTTGTTAATAAAATAGCTACCGACCGAGTCGTGGTTCGGCCCTCTCGGGCGCCCTCGGATCGGACTGCTAACGCGTAATAATGGTAACCGTCCAAGCCGAGATTACCCCTCACCGGGGACCCTTTTGTCGAGTTACTAGCTAATAGAGGTTCAGGCTAAGCGATCTAAGAGCTATGCCACCTCTCAATCCGGTGAAGCAGTAAAGGCCAGCTTCTCTGTGCCAACTGTGTTAGTTCATCCAAAAAAAATGTTAATAGATAATAAAAGTATGTTAATAATTGTTTTTGATTTTGTTTTTTTTTTTTAAAAAGAAAGCAAGTAATATTTCTTTTTTTTTCAGAAATATTACTAACAATCTTGTCAACCATTCCAACTAAGCTTAAGCTTGTGTTAGGACATGGTTCACGACAATAGTCGAATGGTGAGTTCGAACCCACGACCTTACGATTCGCAGGCCGTACCCTAAACCATTAGGCTATTGACGCTAACCGAAACGTTTAAAGTAAATCATTTCCAATAAAAAAATGCATCATCGAAATCGGATGGCGTGATATAACTTATTCGTACTTTTGTGGCGCACATACTTGATGTAAATTTAACACTTGGTTTTTCCAAGGATGCCAATGTCAAAATTGGACCAAATTGAAATGGATCCACTCGGGAAGCACCAGTTTTCAAACAATAAAATAATCATCAAAATCGGTTCACCCAGTCCAAAGTTATGATGTAACATAGAAAAATACAGATTTTTTTTTGAAAAGTAGTTATATTTCAATTTGTGATATTTGCATAAATATAAGAAATCAATTATCAATTTTGAAGCGTCAATAAGCCGTAACGTAAGGAATCACAAAACCAAAGTTGGAATGGGTAACAAGAATGAAAAAAAAAAACGTGAAAGAAACAGATAGGGTTTTTTTAAGTTTGTAATTTAAGCGGAATGCTGCATGTTTTTTTTTAGGCAAAGTGGTTTGTATATGCCATTTTATATTGATCCTTCCTATCGGGATACAGCGATCAAATATAAGAGCAAGTGCTTTGAGTTTAAGGTATTTGGTAGTTATTTATTTTGTTGTTTTTTGGGCTAAGATTGGAGTGTTTATGTGTTGTTGAATTTTTAAGATTTCTGAAAGAATGCTGCATGTTTTTTTTTAGGCAAAGTGGTTTGTACATGCCATATTATATTGATCCTTGCTATCGGGATACAGGGATCAAATATAAGAGCAAGTGTTTTGAGTTTAAGGTATTTGGTAGTTATTTATTTTGTTGTTTTTGGGCTAAGATTGGAGTGTTTATGTGTTGTTGAATTTTTAAGATTTCTGAAAGAATGCTGCATGTTTTTTTTTAGGCAAAGTGGTTTGTACATGCCATATTATATTGATCCTTGCTATCGGGATACAGGGATCAAATATAAGAGCAAGTGTTTTGAGTTTAAGGTATTTGGTAGTTATTTATTTTGTTGTTTTTGGGCTAAGATTGGAGTGTTTATGTGTTGTTGAATTTTTAAGATTTCTGAAAGAATGCTGCATGTTTTTTTTTAGGCAAAGTGGTTTGTACATGCCATATTATATTGATCCTTGCTATCGGGATACAGGGATCAAATATAAGAGCAAGTGTTTTGAGTTTAAGGTATTTGGTAGTTATTTATTTTGTTGTTTTTGGGCTAAGATTGGAGTGTTTATGTGTTGTTGAATTTTTAAGATTTCTGAAAGAATGCTGCATGTTTTTTTTTAGGCAAAGTGGTTTGTACATGCCATATTATATTGATCCTTGCTATCGGGATACAGGGATCAAATATAAGAGCAAGTGTTTTGAGTTTAAGGTATTTGGTAGTTATTTATTTTGTTGTTTTTGGGCTAAGATTGGAGTGTTTATGTGTTGTTGAATTTTTAAGATTTCTGAAAGAATGCTGCATGTTTTTTTTTAGGCAAAGTGGTTTGTACATGCCATATTATATTGATCCTTGCTATCGGGATACAGGGATCAAATATAAGAGCAAGTGTTTTGAGTTTAAGGTATTTGGTAGTTATTTATTTTGTTGTTTTTGGGCTAAGATTGGAGTGTTTATGTGTTGTTGAATTTTTAAGATTTCTGAAAGAATGCTGCATGTTTTTTTTTAGGCAAAGTGGTTTGTACATGCCATATTATATTGATCCTTGCTATCGGGATACAGGGATCAAATATAAGAGCAAGTGTTTTGAGTTTAAGGTATTTGGTAGTTATTTATTTTGTTGTTTTTGGGCTAAGATTGGAGTGTTTATGTGTTGTTGAATTTTTAAGATTTCTGAAAGAATGCTGCATGTTTTTTTTTAGGCAAAGTGGTTTGTACATGCCATATTATATTGATCCTTGCTATCGGGATACAGGGATCAAATATAAGAGCAAGTGTTTTGAGTTTAAGGTATTTGGTAGTTATTTATTTTGTTGTTTTTGGGCTAAGATTGGAGTGTTTATGTGTTGTTGAATTTTTAAGATTTCTGAAAGAATGCTGCATGTTTTTTTTTAGGCAAAGTGGTTTGTACATGCCATATTATATTGATCCTTGCTATCGGGATACAGGGATCAAATATAAGAGCAAGTGTTTTGAGTTTAAGGTATTTGGTAGTTATTTATTTTGTTGTTTTTGGGCTAAGATTGGAGTGTTTATGTGTTGTTGAATTTTTAAGATTTCTGAAAGAATGCTGCATGTTTTTTTTTAGGCAAAGTGGTTTGTACATGCCATATTATATTGATCCTTGCTATCGGGATACAGGGATCAAATATAAGAGCAAGTGTTTTGAGTTTAAGGTATTTGGTAGTTATTTATTTTGTTGTTTTTGGGCTAAGATTGGAGTGTTTATGTGTTGTTGAATTTTTAAGATTTCTGAAAGAATGCTGCATGTTTTTTTTTAGGCAAAGTGGTTTGTACATGCCATATTATATTGATCCTTGCTATCGGGATACAGGGATCAAATATAAGAGCAAGTGTTTTGAGTTTAAGGTATTTGGTAGTTATTTATTTTGTTGTTTTTGGGCTAAGATTGGAGTGTTTATGTGTTGTTGAATTTTTAAGATTTCTGAAAGAATGCTGCATGTTTTTTTTTAGGCAAAGTGGTTTGTACATGCCATATTATATTGATCCTTGCTATCGGGATACAGGGATCAAATATAAGAGCAAGTGTTTTGAGTTTAAGGTATTTGGTAGTTATTTATTTTGTTGTTTTTTGGGCTAAGATTGGAGTGTTTATGTGTTGTTGAATTTTTTAAGATTTCTGAAAGAATGCTGCATGTTTGGCCATTAAAACATAACTGAATAAATGTGCGATGTACGTGGTTCTTCAGAGAATTAGTCGTCCAGAGCACGTAAGTTTAACTGTTGTAATTAACGAGGGAGAAACGTCAATACAAGAAAGCAATTAAGACGATTCCGGAAAAGTTTACCGCGTGCAAACATAAATCCTATTACTTTGGTAGTTTCATTTATTTAGCCGACTGATAGATTGTTCTCCGTGAAACTAGACGTATAACTATTCGCTTTGCTATTGGATATTAATAAGCTTCAATACTTCCATATTTTGTATATAAAGAGCAACATTTACCCAAATAAATCGAGAGGGTCAGGCTAAGCGACCTAAGAGCTATGCCACCTTTCAATCCGATGAAGCAGTAAAAGTCAGCTTCTCTGGCCATTCTGTGTAATCCCAAAACAGTTGAAGTGTGCGGATCTCCTCTGGGTTGATAGCTTAAGTTTTGTTAAACATGTCGAAGCTCTGTTCGTGTTGGAGCCATGATGGTCGACTACAAGCGAGGTATGTAAGTTATAATTAGTTAGTCGGGGATCTTACCCACTAAAACCTCCCGGTGGCCCTTTCCTCGGTGCATGACGAGAGGCTCCGGGATCTCACGTGGAACGCACCGGAGCCCCTCTGCAATGTGCTCAAGGAGAGTACGTCCTGGGGAGGTTATTCCCTCCCCTGTGCCCTCGCAGCGCAAGGCGACATGGGCCAGCCGATGTCGCCTTCTTCCCGGGTCCACTTTGGTGGCAGGCAACGCAGGCCCCCACCCTTGTCGCCCAGTGAACCCGAGGCCTTTTAGTCGCCTTGTACGACAGGCAGGGGATACCGTAGTCTTATTCTTGAGAGCCCAGAACTACAGGGCTGAGCGTATCGTATCCTAACGTCACACCCTTTGATCTCTGCTAGAGCAATGAGGAAACCTATTGCTCTGCGGGTCTCAAGCCCGGATAAAAGTGGAGGGACATAAATTTGCAAATTGTAATGTAATTACTTTGCATAAAAACTATTAGTTATAAATATAAATATAGATAAACTTAATTTAATCGATAAGACACCCGTCTAATCCGACACCTAAAACACATTTAACCTTTCACAACCATCTCAATAAAAAATTATATTTCTATAATGAAGTCGATCTGAATCTTTTTATTTCAAATTAAAATTAATGACAGCTGCGTTTCATTATAATGTTTGGACAAACAACATTTAATATCCTTATTCAATACATATTTTATAAGAAATGAGATGAAGACATTGAGAATAGTGACAGTTATGTTTTTGTGGCGTTCATTACATATACTTTAAAGAGTTAGTTCTAAAAAGAACTGAGTTGTTCTCAAGGAAACTAGTAATATAGTTCTGAAAAGGACTGATAGATTGTTCTCCGTGAAACTATGCGTATAACTATTCGCTTTGCTATTGGATATTAATAAGCTTCAATACTTCCATATTTTGTATATAAAGAGCAACATTTACCCAAATAAATCGAGAGGGTCAGGCTAAGCGACCTAAGAGCTATGCCTCACAATCCGGTGAAGCAGTAAAAGTCAGCTTCTCTGGCCATTCTGTGTAATCCCAAAAACAGTTGAAGTGTGCGGACCTCCTCTGGGTTGATAGTTATGTACTTAAACATGTCGAAGCTCTGTTCGTGTTGGAGCTGTGATGGTCGACTACAAGCGAGGTATGTAAGTTATAATTAGTAAGTCGGGGATCTTACCCACTAAACCTCCCGGTGGCCCTTTCCTCGGTGCATGACGAGAGGCTCCGGGATCTCACGTGGAACGCACCGGAGCCCCTCTGCAATGTGCTCAAGGAGAGTACGTCCTGGGGAGGTTATTCCTCCCCTGTGCCTCAGAAGCGCAAGGCGACATGGGCCAGCCGATGTCGCCTTCTTCCCGGGTCCACTTTGGTGGCAGGCAACGCAGGCCCCACCCTTGTCGCCCAGTGAACCTGAGGCCCGTTTTAGTCGTCCCTTGTACGACAGGCAGGTGGGATACCGTCGTCTTATTCTTGAGAGCCCAGAACAACAGGGCTGAGCGTATCGTATCCTAAGGTCACACCCTTTGATCTCTGCCAGAGCAATGAGAAACCTATTGCTCTGCGGGTCTCAAGCCCGGATAAAAGTGGAGGGACATAAATTTGCAAATTGTAATGTAATTACTTTGCATAAAAACTATTAGTTATAAATATAGATATAGATAAACTTAATTTAATCGATAAGACACCCGTCTAATCCGACACCTAAAACACATTTAACCTTTCACAACCATCTCAATAAAAAATTATATTTCTATAATGAAGTCGATCTGAATCATTTTATTTCATATTAAAATTAAAGACAGCTGCGTGTCATTATAATGTTTAGAGAAACAACATTTAATGTCCTTATTCAATACATATTTTATAAGAAATGTCAGGACGTTGAGAATAGTGACAGTTATGTTTTGTGGCGTTCATTACATATACTTTAAAGAGTTAGTTCTAAAAGAACTGAGTTGTTCTCAAGGAAACTAGTTATATAGTTCTGAAAAGGACTGATAGATAAAGTTCTCAGTAAAACTATTAACATAGTCCTCAAAAGGACTGATAGATTGTTCTCCGTGAAACTAGACGTATAACTATTCGCTTTGCTATTGGATATTAATAAGCTTCAATACTTCCATATTTTGTATATAAAGAGCAACATTTACCCAAATAAATCGAGAGGGTCAGGCTAAGCGACCTAAGAGCTATGCCACCTCTCAATCCGATGAAGCAGTAAAGGCCAGCTTCTCTGTGCCAACTGTGTTAGTTCGTCCAAAAAAAAAAACCCAAATAAATCATTCATTATTCAGGATTCCACAGTCTACTCCAACTACAACAACAGTATTTTATTCAACTTCTATCCAAAGTTCTGCCAACAAGCATCTTGACAAATTTTTATAAATTGAAAATAATATTAAAAAAAAAAACAATAAATTTTAATAAAGAGATCCAATATAGTTTTTTATACACAGTGAGCTGTGAGTATAGCAAAAGTTCTTCCGTTCTAGGCACATGACACCACTGTGAGCATCTTAGTATATAGATGATGCTGGATAAGAAAAAGCTGAGCTTCCAACTTCATTTATCATTGTGTACGAGAGATCAAAGATGTAAGCAATGTATACCATTGTGACGAGAGCGTTACCTCGTAAGCTATGTATCGTTCGTATTCCCAACTCATGTTATTCAGCACGCTATAAAAACGGAGTTACTAATTTTCGTTCCTTGCGTATATTTATGATTCAAACTCATTATCTGTCGAGTGACTTATTGAGATTGAGATCATAATGTAACAATGTAACTGAATATGTGTGCGTAAATACCTTCATGGTATTTTTTTTTCACAAATATTACTAACATGCTTGTTAACCATTTTAAATTTTTGCATGTTCTAGGAGATGTTTTACGTTAACCTGTAAACAATTAATTACATTTATTGGTTTATTGGAACAGTGGATGTCCCACAACAGAATAGAATGAATGAATGTGAAGAAAAGAAACCGAGTGTAAACCTTAACTACCGCCACCATCTTGATGATTGGCGTTCCACGACTGTACGTTTTTTGCGTATCTTTCTTCCACGCACTGTCAACCTGTGGTCCCCAAATCGACTGATTCCGAACGTTAACGATTTGGGGACCTTCAAGAAACGATCCTACTTCTATCTCAAAGGCCAGCTCCCCTGGTGCTCTGGATGTTCATGGGCGACGGTGAATACTTACGATCAGGTGAGCCGTATGCTCGGTTGCTACTTTTCATAAAAAAAAACTAAAGATTTTTTTGTATGCAAGAAAAATAACGGAAACACTGATTAAAACTCATATAGATAATAGCTTTTAGCTATGCGATTAGGACTGAAATTTGAATTACATTGAAAATAAAAGCGCAGGTAATTTGACTTCACTTAGCTCAATGGTCGGTCTATAATCTACGGTTACTAAATCGTTCATCGTCCGTTGCACGTTACCATAATCAGTAATCTACTTATGGAGCGGCTCTCATGCAAATTGTTCTATCCATTTCGCTAATAATGTTAACGTACGGTGGTGAGACAGTTTTAAACTTTGTTATCCAATGTTCGATCTAATAAGTATCGTCTTTTCATTCAATCGGCTTACAAAATTACAATTTCATGTGAAATTAGATACCTACACGTATAGTTACACATCCCATTTTGTCAGCTGACAGATCGTTCCTTTAAGTGCCCAGAACTTTAAGGAATCCAGAAGGGTGTGCCTGAGCTTCGTCTGCCTAATGGCACCATGTAAAGATTATGAGAAAGTAGTGCAGGGTGGATGTGATTGTATTAGCGCGATGTTTATACTCTAGTATCTTAACTATAGCGAAACATGGAATATTTTTCATAAATTTACACCATCTACAACTTTATGATACATTGACACATGATACAATGGTATGAGATGGCGCAGGCGGGCCGGTGGCTGACCGGCCCGCAGCCCTATAGTTCTGGGCTCTCAAGAATAAAACTACACTATCCCCTGCCTGTCGTAGAAGGCGACTAGAAGGGGCCTCGTGTTCACTGGGCGACAAGGGTGGGGCGTGTAGCCTTGCACTGTAAGGGCACAGAGGGGGAGGGAGTAATCTCCCCCCCCCGGGACGTGCTCTCCTTGAGCACAGTGCAGAGGGGCTCCGGTGCAGTTCACTGGAGATCCCGGAGCCCCTCGTCATGCACCAAGGAAAGGGCCACCGGGGAGGTTTTAGAGGGTAAAAACCCCACATAACTGCCGCCTTCCCCCCAGAAGGCGGGGCATCTTTTTGAAGATTTCCTCCCCGATAGCAAAAAAAAAATGATAGACCGGTATACAATTTCATTTGGTATTAGGTCCAATATGTAAGGTTCTTAAAAAAAGGTTAAAAGTGCAGTAAACTTTACTTGGATTTTTGCCCCGAATATTCTCAGCAACACAACGTGGCGTGAAATGCCATACAGCTGGCTATGAGTTCAATTTGTATGCAGCTCGCGGCCCTAATATTCGGCTTATGAATGTTACGAGTGTCGTGTTCTAACACATATTGTTTTTATGAAAATAGCAAAAGTGTTTGCAATTATATTATCGCTGGGTTAATGCACTCTTGAAGTGCTCGAAGTGATTTATTGTTTTATTGGACACGATGTAAACTATCAACTGATCCGTGAGTTGTTCGAATCGACGACGATAACAAAAGAAATGTTAGTGGTAGAAGGAAATCATAGCTGCGTAATTAGTAAGTGGACCGAAATTGCGAATGCCGCCCATGTATATTACACAGGAAGAATAACTTACTACTTTGTAGAAATAGGGAGATAACGGGTAGGAGTATGTCAGAATCGAAGTTATATTTTTACTATATAGATATATTTTAGAAAAATAACACATCCTGTTTTTCTGACTGACTTAACCCTCTGGTTCTACGAAGAGATGTCGAGGACTTTTACATTATCTATTGCATTTACCACGGGGAGTTTTGCGGAATCATTCCAGCTACCGATTTCTATTACCGCACCTTTCCAAATACCAACTTAACACCATCTCGCGTAACATTTTACACGTACTGTCAACCTGTGGGAACATTTGCAATGTTTCTGAACCTTTTTTTGTTAACGGGAAGGAAATCTTCACAAAGAGATGTTTCTGAACCTAACCTAGCCTACCACTTACTAGACTGAAAACATACTGCAGCTTCCCCGTTGCTGTGGATGTTCATGGGAGACAGTGATTGCTTAAGATCGGTTGAACCGTAAGCTCGTTTGCATAGGAACAGCCTATAATAAAACTTTATCACTACCACTTACGAACATCTGTCAGAGGATTTGCAGGGGCTTAGCTTGTCATTTAATTAAGAACTAGCCTAGCTGGACTAAAAGTAGCCTAAGTTACTTCGTATTACATCTATCTACCAGTGAAAGTCCCGTCAAAATTCGTTCTGTCGTTCCAGAGGTTAGTCGGAACAAACGGACAGACAAAAATATTACTACCGTCACTTTAGTACTATAAAAGCGTGAAGAAAATGACAATTACAAGCATTATTCACTTGTTAGATAATTGTATTATAGTTGCTCTTTTGACTATCGAATGATTCGTTTAGAATGTTTAGATTATATGTCAAATGCAATTGCCAGTTACCTTATATTTATTACAGATTCGCACACATAGTATAAGTGTGTTATAATACGAATAACTAGTTGTTAATGTATGTCCTATTAAAACCTTATAACATTATTAAATATGTAAAGGATTTGTGAGGAGTCATGTTGTTGACTCGTCACAATAATTTAAGAGCAGTGGTACAGTTCAGAGATTTTAGAATTGTTCTCCTTTGTTGTGTTGTTCATGTTGAGTGTTGTTCGTCGGTAGCGCCTCGGTACATAAGTTAAGTACTCTCTTGTTATTTACGTTGTTTTATATATTGTGTATTATTATGTACTGCCCGATGTACCATAATCTGGGTAATGTACCTGAGATTATGGTTATGTAGTTATTAAGTCTAGCAGATATACTTAATAAGTGAGTGTTATAATTTATCTATGTACTATCCGACCGGATGTGTTATTTTTCGAAATTATATCTATATAGTAAATATATAACTTCGATTCTGGCACACTCCTACCCGTTATCTCGCTATTTCTACAAAGTAGTAAGTTATTCTTCCTGTGTAATATAGATGGGCGGCATTCGCAAATGCGGTCCACTTACTAATTACGCAGCTATGATTTCCTTCTACCACTAACATTTCTTTTGTTAGCAACTTTGCCCATCAAGGTAAGTTGCCTATCACTCATTCCTAAGCACCGTGACCGAGGTACGATACTTTACTCATTTTGTGTAATGTACACTTAAAAGTATAAAAGAATTATTTTACCTCTTAGGTTATATAGGTATTAGGTATAATATATTCAATGCATATGTCGCGGAAATGCGCTGCCTTTTACTTACAGCTGGAACTAAGGCTACATTTAATCGCTCTCGTTTAAATCTATACTTAAATGAGGAATACGCGCGCACGTCTTTAGGTAGTCCCGGGCACCGCTGAAAATCAGCGCTGTCGCATCCTTGCGTCAGCTTATGCTGGACGGTGTTCGATATTTGCATCATATGTTTTGTATTATTTGTCCGTGTAACTTTAACTGTGTTTTGTCTATTTTTCATTCTTTTTTAATGTGTGTTATATTCTGTCTGTGATGTGTTTTTGTATTGTGATGCCAATAAATAAACGTCTATGTCTATTTTCCTTTTCTGTCCTATCCATCTATATTTGGATCTATGTAGTTTTATATTTATTGTTACTCAAAATAATTATGGTTATGCTACTAATTTATCCATTATCATCATTTCAGCCGTAAAACATCCACTGCTGGACATAGGCCTCCCCCAACGATTTCCAAAAGGTTTTTTGCGTTTGCATTTTGTTTTCAGACTGGTTTTCCAGCTGCGTCCTGTGGCCTTTATGAGGTCGTCAGACCACCTTGCGGGTGGACTTTGTCCATATGGTATATTTATTTATGTATATATTTATGTTTATGTACATATAATATATTTTTATATTTGTCTTATTTTACTTTTTTCTCTGTCTAAGGTTGCACCTGTGTCTTTGTCTCGACACAACCCTAAAAATAATACCCTTAAATAAATAAATAATCATATCAGGGTAATATAATAGCTAATTAAGTATTTTTGTTATTAATTGACACTCCCTGGAAAAATCTTTAATAATATTCTGGAAAAGAAATTGCAACCGCTTTAACACATAATTTAGATACTGAGGAAATTGAATATTCTACTTCATTGTTTTCTTTGTTCACTTTGCTGCTCCAGGGTTATTTAAAGGAATAGTGTTTTTTTAATCTTCCTCAGATACAGACATGGCTTTTGTTCCTTAATTAAGGAAAGCGAAAAGAAGCCACACAATATTGCAAGTTAGGTCGCCTATCTCTTTCATCGTATTTTATTAAACAAAACTTAACAAAAGGTCTCGGGTAAACTTTCCGATTTTATATAGAATATGCAAAGAACAAAAGTAAAAAAAAAATAAGTATAAGTATCTAAAGGCGGTAAGTGAGCTCGATAAATGGTATTTTGAATTGTTAAATGTTGTTACGCGCAATATGTTTTAGACAGTCGAAATTACTGGTTCGTGTCTACGTGTTACCATAATATTATGTCATAATAATACAATTACAGCCTATTTATGAATAAATATTATTGCTGTATATTTTTGACCGATTTTCTCAGGCCTTCTCTGTGAAAAGAGAATAAGAGAGCATATTCCGTCACGAGGCCAAAGTGCGTTTTGGCGACTTCACACATCTTAGAAAATATTCTAACACATGAAGTTTCAGTAGAAGTATTAATAAATAAATAGATATGATGTATGAAAGGAAAGGAAATTGAAAGGAAGGAAATTGAATGGCCCTGACCGTCCTAGCAAGGGGGAAATAGACATAGTATAGGCAGACTGTGCTCAGTGCAAACAGGACAAGGGGTAATACAACTCTAAATTTGTAAATAAATCAGCAGTCATGCCTTTTTTTACAAAAAAAACACATGAAGTTTCCTCACGATGTTATTATTCACGACCGAGCACGTGGTAAATCAGCTCTTAAAATTGTAAACAGTAAATTTCATTGGGGCACCAGGGATCGAACTCGAGTTGCTTGCGTATTATGCTACTTGATGCGGTCGTCCGGACACTGATCTAAAACTGCTGAGTAGTACCACTTATGATTTAATATTTGACGGGTATTTTTCGGTCAAGTGGTAAAATTATTTTTTTATGGGGTACAAACTAGTGCTTGACCTCGAGCCCACCTGATGTTAAGTGGTGATATAGTCGAAAGATGGTACGCGCTAGTTTAATAAGTGCGTATATATTCATTTTTGAAGAGGAAAGATTTCGGCGTGTCGATAAAGATTGTTAAAGTTACAAAAAGATAATATCCCCTTGATATCGGTGGCTTGTTGTTTCCAATATTTTTTAATATTTCATTAAATTATATAAACTTTATACGTTTAATTATCGTATTATTATATATTTTTTGACTTAATAATATATTTATTTATGAAATTTTTTCATCTATTATTTTTGGGTATAAAATATATTTTAATCTCATAACTGTTTTATTCATGTATCATATTTTTTATACTCTTATCGTCTGTATAAATTCCATATAAAAGAAGTACTGCGCGCGCACGTCTTTAGATAGTCCCGGGCACCGCTGAAAATCAGCCCTGTCGCATCCTTGCGACAGCATATGCTGAGACGGTGTCCGATATTGGCATCATATGTTATGTACTATTTGTCCGTGTAATTAAAATGTATTTTATTTATTTTTCATTCTTTTTTAATGTGTGTTATATATATATTCTGTCTGTAATGTGTTTTTGTATTATGATGCCAATAAATAAATGTCATGTCTATGTCTTTACTGATAATTGTTTCACATTGTTGATGTGACCTCACGATTACTCGTCAGGTCAATCTGAAGATTCCATGAAAGTTTCATTGAAATTAGTACAGCCGTTTCGGACCCTCTACTGATCAAACACACACACATTCTCTTTTATATATATAGATTTGGTGAAGTTTTGTCTGCGGGACCATGATGCGATTTTCCAATCCTGTGTTACCTACAGTTTGCATATCTTTAGTTTTTTTTTCCTAAGTTATGTGAAAACTTGTTATCTGCTAAACTTGTGACATATCTGTAAAATATATAAAAAGTATTGAATAGCTGTAAGTTTTCCTTGATTTAATAAATAAATAATAATCATGAGCCTGTATCAGTTTATTGGTGGACTTTGGTCTTACCCAATGCCTTCACATCCTATCCTTAAGTTCGTCGATCCATTTGTAAGAAGAACTCTGTTCTACGAGCAATACACAGCTTTCATTTCAGGACAATTATTCTTCTTTCTTTATTTTTATTAACGGTTTTAGAGAAATTTATTTCCTTAATAAGTATAACAAAAAAATCACTTAAGAATAAAACACAATTACATAATTTTAAGCTAAGCGTTACAGTTTTAGGAATATGCTTAAGGTATATGTATTTACAACGGAACAATATTAAAATATTGTTATGAGTTGTGGGTTATTGTGAATTTTTTTTTAAAGAAAGCTAAAAATATTTTTCTTTTTTTTTCAGAAAATATTACTAATATTCTTTTTAAGCATTCTAACTAAGCTTATGCTAGGAGATGGTTCACGTCAATAGTCGAATGGTGGATTCGAATCTACGACCTTACGATTCGCAGACCGTACCCTAAACCAATAGGCTTTCAGTAAAAGTAAAATAATATAGAAATAGAAGATAGACAATAAGAGTGACTGTAAAGTATATTTCTTTGTGTGTGTGTTAACAAGAGATGGAAGAAAGTGATGAGTGAAAACATCCCTAACGTGGGTGACGTTGGGGAACTAGCTATAGCATAGGCAGACTGTGCTCAGTGCAAACAGGACAAGGGGTAATACAACTCTAAATTTGTAAATAAATCAGCAGTCATGCCTTTTTTTACAAAAAAAACACATGAAGTTTCCTCACGATGTTATTATTCACGACCGAGCACGTGGTAAATCAGCTCTTAAAATTGTAAACAGTAAATTTCATTGGGGCACCAGGGATCGAACTCGAGTTGCTTGCGTATTATGCTACTTGATGCGGTCGTCCGGACACTGATCTAAAACTGCTGAGTAGTACCACTTATGATTTAATATTTGACGGGTATTTTTCGGTCAAGTGGTAAAATTATTTTTTTATGGGGTACAAACTAGTGCTTGACCTCGAGCCCACCTGATGTTAAGTGGTGATATAGTCGAAAGATGGTACGCGCTAGTTTAGTAAGTGCGTATATATTCATTTTTGAAGAGGAAAGATTACGGCGTGTCGATAAAGATTGTTAAAGTTACAAAAAGATAATATCCCCTTGATATCGGTGGCTTGTTGTTTCCAATATTTTTTAATATTTCATTAAATTATATAAACTTTATACGTTTAATTATCGTATTATTATATATTTTTTGACTTAATAATATATTTATTTATGAAATTTTTTCATCTATTATTTTTGGGTATAAAATATATTTTAATCTCATAACTGTTTTATTCATGTATCATATTTTTTATACTCTTATCGTCTGTATAAATTCCATATAAAAGAAGTACTGCGCGCGCACGTCTTTAGATAGTCCCGGGCACCGCTGAAAATCAGCCCTGTCGCATCCTTGCGACAGCATATGCTGAGACGGTGTCCGATATTGGCATCATATGTTATGTACTATTTGTCCGTGTAATTAAAATGTATTTTATTTATTTTTCATTCTTTTTTAATGTGTGTTATATATATATTCTGTCTGTAATGTGTTTTTGTATTATGATGCCAATAAATAAATGTCATGTCTATGTCTTTACTGATAATTGTTTCACATTGTTGATGTGACCTCACGATTACTCGTCAGGTCAATCTGAAGATTCCATGAAAGTTTCATTGAAATTAGTACAGCCGTTTCGGACCCTCTACTGATCAAACACACACACATTCTCTTTTATATATATAGATTTGGTGAAGTTTTGTCTGCGGGACCATGATGCGATTTTCCAATCCTGTGTTACCTACAGTTTGCATATCTTTAGTTTTTTTTTCCTAAGTTATGTGAAAACTTGTTATCTGCTAAACTTGTGACATATCTGTAAAATATATAAAAAGTATTGAATAGCTGTAAGTTTTCCTTGATTTAATAAATAAATAATAATCATGAGCCTGTATCAGTTTATTGGTGGACTTTGGTCTTACCCAATGCCTTCACATCCTATCCTTAAGTTCGTCGATCCATTTGTAAGAAGAACTCTGTTCTACGAGCAATACACAGCTTTCATTTCAGGACAATTATTCTTCTTTCTTTATTTTTATTAACGGTTTTAGAGAAATTTATTTCCTTAATAAGTATAACAAAAAAATCACTTAAGAATAAAACACAATTACATAATTTTAAGCTAAGCGTTACAGTTTTAGGAATATGCTTAAGGTATATGTATTTACAACGGAACAATATTAAAATATTGTTATGAGTTGTGAGTTATTGTGAATTTTTTTTTTAAAGAAAGCTAAAAATATTTATTTTCTTTTTTTTTCAGAAAATATTACTAATATTCTTGTTAAGCATTCTAACTAAGCTTATGCTAGGAGATGGTTCACGTCAATAGTCGAATGGTGGATTCGAATCTACGACCTTACGATTCGCAGACCGTACCCTAAACCAATAGGCTTTCAGTAAAAGTAAAATAATATAGAAATAGAAGATAGACAATAAGAGTGACTGTAAAGTATATTTCTTTGTGTGTGTGTTAACAAGAGATGGAAGAAAGTGATGAGTGAAAACATCCCTAACCACCCACGTTGGGGGAACTAGCTATAGCATAGGCAGACTATGCTCAGAGAAAAATATGACAAGGGGCAATAAACTCTGATTTCTAGCAAATAAGTCAGTAGTCCTGCCTCATGCCACAAAAAAAAACCAATAGGCTATTGACGCTTTACTACTAATTGCAATGTAATTAAATGACCATTATTTAAATAAAATGCGCTTAGAATACTGGTTACTCGTAATAGAACAATACCACGTATCATTTGTCAAACGCAATTTCGTTTCAGCGTTTATATATTCGGAAAATAATTTCACAAAAGTAGAAAGGGAAATTTGTTTAAGTATTTACGAAGGCTGTAAAATATCTCCTTCAATAATTCTACAAGACTGTTACAAATGTTTTATCTTTTCTTGTCTCATTAGTTTCTTAATACGTTGCGTAATTTTCTCTTACAGCTCAAAAGTTATATCAATAACTTGTCTTCTTACAAATATTGCTAATTATTTATTTCCCTTCGAGAAAGTATCTATCTATAAGTCTCTATCGATTAGTATAAAGTATGTAGTATATACATTCCATGTGAAGGTAGTATTGCGCGCACATGACTTTGGTTAGTCCTGCGCACCGCTGAAAATCAGCGCTGTCATACCCTCGCTTCACATACTGAGACGGTGTCCAATATTGTCATCACATCCTATTTGTCTGTACCTTCCTTTAATTGTATTGTATTTATTTTTATTTTTTTTAATTTTCTTTTTTTATGTTATTCTTAATGTAATATGGATAATATATGTAAGGTGATCGTATTTTGTGTCTATGTCTATATTAAAGTTTCGTATTTTGAATACATACCATATACAAAACCAAATCAAACAGTGATAAAGCAAACTAAAGCATTTGAAACGTGATCGTAACAGATTCAAATTTAATCAAAATAAGAATTCGCGATAAAATCCATGATATATTTTTTTTCTATGAGAATCAGTAGTAAAACTACCTAACATAGTGGTAAAAGGTTCGACTTTGTTCTGGCGGTTGGGGGTTCGAATCCAAGTTAGTTTGTGTTATTGCTTTTAGATTTCTTTAGTATGGGCTCAGCGAATAACACACCCGTGTCCTTGAGAAAAAAAATATTTATTTTTTAAAATATAGTTTAATTTATAAAGAATAACTGCTTTATTTATATTATTTTATATATTTACTTCTTAATATACTTATATTGCGTAGAAATTGGGCGGGCGCGCGGTAGGGCGGGCGGCCGCACGTTTATTAACCACACGAGGTTTATATGTGACAACATGTGTTACAGCACCGTATTAGCAACAGCTGCAAACCTCTTTACTTTAATAATATGCACATAAAATATTACGTATTTAACTTACAGATTTTGTAATTATAAGATTACTTTAGTATACATATTTAGGCCAATTCCAAAACATGAGGTGTCCATATCAATTAAATTTAAAAAGTAATTCAGGAATGTCATATCTAGCTTCACTTCGCAAATACCTCAATGCCTGAAGGCAAAAGTCTTCAACCAGTGCGTCCTCCCAGCCATGACCTACGGTGCGGAGACTTGGACTCTGACCGTTGGGCTGGTCCACAAGCTGAAAGTCGCACAACGAGCGATGGAAAGAGCTATGCTCGGCATTTCTCTAAGGGATAGAATCCGAAACGAAGAAATTCGACGGAGAACGAAGGTAGTCGATATAGCTCTTAAAGTCAGCAAGTTGAAGTGGCAGTGGGCTAGCCACATCTGCCGAGTCAGCGACGGTAGATGGGGGAGGAAAGGCTTGGAATGGAGGCCGCGCATAGGTCGGAGAAGCGTGGGGCGCCCTCCCCTCCAGATGGACCGACGACCTTTTTAGGATAGCCGGAAGTGGCTGGATGCGGAAAGCTGAGGATCGCATGTGGTGGAAGGCATTGGGGAAGGCCTATTTCCAGCAGTGGATAGATACAGGCTGATAATGATAATGATGATAATGATATCTAGCTACCACGGTTGTGATGAAGGTCGTGAGAGCTTGCATTTGATATTAATGTTTAATTTATAACACGTACTTTGAAGTTAACAGAAGCTACGAAGTAAAAATAATTAAAAGCCATTTGCGTTCCGTATAATTTGCATGTTTCGTTATCAGACAGAATTAATTTTGGTAAACTTTTCCTTCCTCATTGTATTTATATTAATATTCAAAGTTGAAATTAATTACTCTGATGTAATTAAAGCAATAAATAATTAAAGAAAGCTTTAATAAAATAAGCAATGAAATTAAGTACACAAATAAGCTCTACGCTCGCTGTTCTGTTCTCTTTAAATTATATTGCTTATTGTACTAACAGTCATTTTTCTTAGTATTGTGATGTTATAAGGTAGTTGTTATTATAATTATCTTTACAATTCATTACTCTCTCTTTAAGATCCAATAGGATCCGTGTATGTTGATCTGTGTATCAATATGATCTGTTTGTGTAAATCTGTGTATGACTACGGTATCCCCTTCTTGTCGTAGAAGACGACTAAAAGGAGCCTTGGGTTCGCTGGACAACACGGGTGAGGGCCTTTGTCGTCCGCTGAAGTGGATCCGGGAAGAAGGCGACATCGACTGGCCCGTGTCGCTTTGCACTGCGAGGGCACAATATACAACATATTCCCTATTAATCTCCCCACTTCGGGACGTGCGAGTGCTAAGAGCACAGTGCAGAGGGGCTCCGGTGCGGTCCACTGGAGATCCCGGAGCCCATCACTAAGCACCGAGGAAGGGACTGAGGGGGTTTTTAGTGGGTAAAAAACCCACATAACTCCGCCATTCCCCCAGAAGGCGGTATCTTGTTGAAGATTTCCCCCCGTTAAAAAGGATCTGTGTATTACTTTCTGTATAGTATTTTAAGGCTACAAATTAAGGTTACAGCGTTTACATATTTGACCATTGATTTGACAGTTAGGCACAGGCCTTCTCTGTAAAGAGAGTAAAAGGGCAAAGTGTGATACGCCATCATACTGGCGATTGGCAGACTTGACATATCTTATAAAGGTTTACTAAGACAGCGCATGGTAAACCAGCACTCGTAATTGCAATAAATTCATTCACCGGGGATCGAACTCGCCATAGCTACTACGGCTCTGTGAGTGTATTTGTATGTAATTTTTTCTGAACCTGTGCATTTCGGTCAGATAAGCTGGATATATGTAAATGTACATTTATTTATCGGTATAAGATTTATCTAATCTCTTAATTTATTATTTTGGCGGAACTACCCTTAGCCTGCAATTAACCACGAAAGGTTAGCTGGATAAATGCTACGTAGCCAATCGCCTTTTTATATACTCTTAGCGCAATGAAGAAAATATCTATTTATCGAATTTACACTGCATTATTTATTAATTAAATCGGAACGTGTCATCAAGGGAATCGACCCCGGATCGATTATGATCGGGCGGTGCACCACCTAACCACTGTAATGACCTTGTGACTTTTTATAATGGAAGCTAATTCCCCGGGTAATTATCACGAACAAGGCCCGCATAAATCAACGTCTTGTGAAATATTCATATTAGAGCGACGCATGTGGTAAATTATAGCCCACTATAATTATGGTCACGATAGCTGAAGGGCGATGTGGTCTTACAAAACCCAACAAAGTAATCACTTGCTAAAGTTTGTGTCTAGTGTATGCTGAAATTACTCCCTGACGCATAGGAGCTAATAAATACAGCGACAAGCTATAGAGTGCTATGTCTGTTGACCCCGCTACCTTAAAAAAGGTCTGAGAATTTTTTAAAGGATAAACTTGCTTACATTCGGTAAGCAGCTTCAGCTACTGAAAGCTCATTTAATATAATCTAATACTAAAATACTCAAGTTAACAAAATAATTAGCTACTTAATTATAATTTTAAGTTAAATAGATTATCTAATTTAAAACTTAGTACTCACACTGCATACCCATATACTCGTTATCTTTACATGTGACTTTTTAATCGTAAACTAGACGATTAGGCATAACAAAGAGTTTATGTATTTACCTTTGTAGATGTAGGAATTTTTCTGTATCCTCATAATTAATTTCCAAATACAATAAGTTTTTTTTTATCCAATGTCGTAGCGTATTTTAGGGACCGTCTGATTTTTAATTTACTTTCTCTTCTTTCTTTCTACTTGCGTGCTCGTGGACAAAGTATACAAAATGTCTATCAAATAAATTAAAATAATTATTCTGACTCAGGTGACAAATAACTTGAAATATTCCATTACAAGTGAAGTTAATGAAAAGAGATACTAACTAGCATTGTACAAGAGAAATGACACACGAAAACTGTTTCATTATGACGGATTTAACAGCCAAATGCGAAGTATGAATTCGCTGCTGTGTGCTCATTTTACATTGCCGTCACCTATTGTTCTCTCAGCACTGTGAACAGACAGAAGATTGAACTAATAACCTGTTCAAGCATTTCATTTTTCGTTATTAATCCGAACTATGAATTGTTTAAAAAAGGACGGGGTTCTAATACGTCTGTATTTTTTTATTTTATGTTTGTTACCTTACACCTATTGACTGGTTGAACGAATTTTGATGATTCTTTTTTTATTTGAAAGCTGGTGCTGGTTAGTTTATTCTGATAAAATAGTCCTGATAAAATGGTTCTGATAATGGCATCCTCGAGAAAACTATAAATGCGACAAATAGACGAATAACTCACGTCAACCGATTTCGATCATTTAATTTATTTTTGTAAAGTAGGGTAGTTTGTTGAGAGTTTTGTTAGGTTTTGATTAGTTATATTTCGTCCTATGATAATTCGGACATACAATGAGAGCGTCCGCGCGCAATAGCGTTCAACGTTTGATTTGAAGTCGCTATTTGTTTTTGATCGTAAGTATATTTGTCGTACTTTAATTTTTTTATTGTTTTTAAACCATCTTTGCGTCATATATACATTAAAACAAACACCAAAAACATAATAACAGATACATCTTTTTCATCTATGTATAGAGTCTTATGTTACTTTTAAAACGATAGAAAGTTTTAACGTTTGGACTGGTTTATCTAGGTAGAAAAACAAAGTTTAAACATAAAACTGTGTCAGGCAAAACTAACGATATCACGAAGCGGCAAGAATGAAATCGCATACGCCAGAAAGTAGCCCGATGTCATGAGTTGAACACATTTTAAATGTATATTACATTCTCCAGTTGATATGTATAGCTATGCAACGTTCGCTAGACACTTCCATTTTAATATCTTTTTTTTTATTGAGAGGAAATGCATACCTACTCTGGAGATGAGGTTGGTTTAGCGTCGTCTAGGCCGAGCCCGACTTGCTTGCTTCCGACGGCTACGTATGAATAAAAGCATTTCCTCCCATGTAAAAAAAGCTAGCTATAGTTAGGTAAATAATATTATTCTTGTGCTAACATAAAGTTTAATGGCAATACTGGCAGTACAGCCCCAGCCAGTTATACCCTCTATCTATGGCCTGATCTGTGATTAGATTTGGAGTGGAATTGTGACTCCGAGATTGACTCAGTTGTTTTCTACCAGTTCAACAGGAGTTCATTTCTAAGTTGATCAGTGACGCCTTGAGCCTGCAGTGGAGAAGAAGCGCGTGACTTATTATTGTCTTCCTCTACTTCTATAAATGTATTATTATTTATGTCCTAAATACTTTGTCGTTTGCTATGTATCGTCGCTTTTTGTGCGTGATAATGTGTCGCAAGTAGACTAACTCAAGTAAGAAATAAGCTTTCCTTACTCTATATTGTCCTTTAGTGCACGGTACGGGAAATATAACGGTTTGTGAGAATAAATGCTTTAACATTTACTTTCTAAACTTCATTTTTAAAAGTCTAACACTATGAGCACGTAACAAAGAGATAACGTCCTCATAAAGAACCCGACGGAACACGTTTCCACGATAGCTTCCCACTGCGAGGTAATTGTAAAAAGTGTCACGTGCACAGATTAAGTATACACCCGCGAATCCGCTTTCAACTAATTATATCATCTATACAAATAAATAAAATTGGAATGTCTATTTGTAAAATTAAAATAACCGCTTTTTATATGTATGTATAAATAAACATACGGTACATACATATATCAAAATAACATTTTTTAAACAATTTATGCGCAATCTGTTCAGGCTGATCTCAGAAATGGCTGGACGCATTTTTACAGTGGCAGCTGATGTAGTAAAAATTAACGTTAAGCTTTAGGCTATTTTTAATATAAGAAAAAGTTAATCGTGGATAATACTGCGGGGCGCAGCTAGTATTATGTAACATAATAAAAAAATAATAATTATTCACCAGCAAATTGCTCTTCGATGTAGTCTTGTGGAGTCCGAGGTGCCGTACTATAAATACACACCGGCGCCAGTTCTCGAAAATGGTCATGCAACGCTCTATTGGGATCGATCTGTCATCACAGACAGGACTATTGTTGCCAATAAGCCTGATATTGTGCTGACAGATCGGTCAACGCGACAGGCGGTGCTCGTCGACATTACCATCCCGCATGACGAGAACCTTGTGAAAGCAGAAAGGAAAAATCACTAAGTACCTCGACTTGGCTCACGAGGTGACCGCCATGTGGGATGTGGATTCGACGATCATTGTCCCGATAGTCGTTTCTGCAAACGGTCTCATGACGAAAAGTCTCGAACAACATCTTAAGAGACTTTCGCTAGATGGCTGGGTCAAGGGTCAGAAGGCAGTACTCCTGGACACGGAACGCATCGTCAGGAGGTTTCTCTTTATGTCGCCCTAACCACCGGTTGCTTGAGCGCTGCTTCGTTGCCGGTGGCACACACTAGGTTAGGTTTTATAATGTTTTTGTATTTTGTGTATTTTACTTTTATATAAATATTATAAAAACTTAACCTAAGGATTCAAAATAAATAAAAAATAATACAAATAAAATGATTTGTTAACAAAAAGAAAACCAATGGTGTGGCCATTTATCTTTGGAATGCCAACAGTTGACGAATTATAAGTAATAAAAAGCTTGCATTAAAAACGCAAATTCATGCACAAACCGATATGTCATAATACACCGGCATGATAATAAGATTTTTTCTCTACCTATCTCTTTTGGATTAAAAATGTGTGGGTGTTTATTTTATTGTGTAAACTAGCGCTTGACCATGATCCCGCCTGGTTTTAAGTGGTGATATAGTCGAAAGATGATACGCGCTAGTTTAGTAAGTGCCTATTCACTCTACTCTTGAAGGCTCCCATGTCGTACTTGGACGGAAAGACTGAGGCCGGCAACTTATTCCACTCCTTTGCTGTACGCACGATGAACGATGACGCAATCGCTTCGTTCGGACGCGCGGAACATCGACTATAAAAGGGTGGAGACCCGCCGAGTGTCTAAACGTCCGAAGGTAGAATGGGGATGGGGGAATTAACTCGTGTAATTTTCGAGTGTTTATCTCTTTAGGCATTAGCCTGGGTGCACGATTTTTTGATTGATGGTTCAAATATCAGCTGCCGTGTACCAATTGATATTCAGTTTTTCGATTTCTTAGTAGAAAAAAAAAATTTAGTAATATCTGTGCCTGTTGTGCGGCGATCACTCACCAACTGCTACCTATGGGACTTTATAAGTAAATTGGTAAGCGAATGCTAACACTGTCTATATGTTTTTAAATATTCGACTTGAAGAGAAACGATTTTCTAGTTGCATTATAAGACAGTAACAGTTTGCGGTATTTTATCTTGCTGGCAGCAGCACGGCAAGTTTAAACGTAAGCTGAGTCAGCAAAAACAAACTGTATCGTGACGTGACACGAGCGCAATGTATTTTGTGCTTGAATATTTCTCAAAACATCGAACAGAATATACAACGTTAGATATTTACAAACTGTTGAATATAAATTGAATTTAGTAATATGCTAGGTGTAGCTCTCATTTACATGTAAAGGTATTGTGTAATTATCAAAGATATGGTTTGAAAAAGGATGTTTGGATATATAGAAAGGAAGAATTATTGATATGCTTCAAAATTTCGGAAAAGATTATGGAAGGTATTATACCATTTTGAAATAATGAATGCGCCAGCTTTTGAAATTACTTACCACCATGGTTACGCTACATTTTTTAAAGCATGGTGTGTCAAAGTGAGATAACTTATGATTTCTTCCAAAAATTGAAAGAATAGTCATAACAAATATATTTAATTATTTTATGTTATAATAATACCACCCTTTCATAGTCGATGTTCCGCGCGTCCGAACGAAGCGATTTGAGTCATCGTTCATCGTGCGTACAGCAAAGGAGTGGAACAAGTTGCCGGCGTCTGTCTTTCCGTCCAGGTATGACGTGGGAGCTTTCAAGAGTAGAGTGAATAGGCACTTACTAAACTAGCGCGTACCATCTTTCGACTATATCACCACTTAACACCAGATGGGATCGTGGGCAAGCGCTGGTTTATACCCAGAAAAAATGTCTGGTTTTCTTTGTACTTGTGATCGTTAGTACAGTTATCTACGCTACTGATTAAAATATCCGTCGCCAAAAGTAACCTATTTGTAGTAATAGTAATTAAAAATATCGTGCAACGTTTTTTCGCAGCAAAAAACACTTCCCTTTAATATATAGGTTATAAAAAGAGTAAAGAGACTTATATTGATTATTTATTTTTATTTATATATACTTTACTAATGAAATAAATATTATTAATAAATGAAACGAATCGCTTTTAAGCTAACAGGTATTGTCTGAAAAGGTGGCTCAACTTCTTTTTTGGGCCAGAGAGCGTGGCCTCGTAGAACACAATTTGCTTTTGTGTTTTAAAATAACAACAACGTATAACAAAACAGATTACCTGCATCTCTTAGTTCTGTGTGCGGCAAAGATAATTTAACACGTGGTGAACTGCTTGCTCTTTTTTTCTATAAAGAAGAATATGAAATAACACGATATATTATTGTGCGAAGACATACAAATTGTATACAGTTTAAAACGCTAACTGTTGACAGCTGTTTCAGTACAGCGTTGTGAAAAAGCGCCAACTTTCCGACTCACTTTACCGAAAGCTCCAATTGTTTGAACAGTGATTGATTCCAATTCCAGCCACTTTTTTGTTGTATATTTCCTTTTGATGTACTGATGAAAATACAGGCTGTGTTTTTGTGCGTTGACTATAATTCTGTTATTTAATGTATGCTTAAGCAGTGATAATCCTCGTAGTGGGGCTGCCATCCTTAGACCAAATAAGTGATAGCGTCCAAAGCTCTAATGGTCAAGGGTTTGAATCCTTACCGGCATATATTAATGTGGTTTCCATCTTTATGTTTGTAAAGCTTGTGTTAGTAGATGGTTTACATCAATAGTCGAATGTTGACTTTGAAGCTACGATTACAAACCCTGTTGATAACGCCTTAAATTTGAAGTTGTTGTAGAAAACAAAATTTTATTAAATGGGGCACGCGATTATATTTTTTTTATAGTCAATTAAAAAAAATACTCTAAAATGTTTCAACAATTTACCTGGAAGATTTTTCCAAGCGCAATGAAATGAAAAAAAAACATTAATGTTGTTTTAAAAGCAGTTGTAATTTAGAGAGGTACAGACACTAATGCTCCTTGTAATTTAAACAAGCATTTTTATCGTCTACGTAGAATACATTGTAAGCTGCAGTCTTTTTATGGGTAAGAGTAGAGTGTATAGGCATTTGCTAAGCTAGTGCGTCTTACCATCCAAGACTACATTTTTAACATGAGGTGAGATCGTTAATCACTTGCTTTGAAAGTATATAAAATGACTTCTAATGTCTCTATCCACGACATAAAATTGTTACGAGGTATATGTGTAATTAATAATAATTATATGTCTGTCTATTTTGCAAAGGTGGGCTAAGTGTTTGAATTTATGATTTTATGTTCTGAAATTTGAATCCTAGTATGTTTGTACAAATGAGATTCTGTTTTACGGTCCCTTATGTTCAAAAATTCAATTGGGATGGATTAACCATCTGTCACAATTAAGCTTGATGAAAAAGCAGGAAAGCGATTATTAACTATCTTTCACGCTTGGGTTACAAGTGCGTGAGTGCTTAATTATTACATGAGGCCAAAAAACTGTCTCTTTGAGCAATCTCGAGGGACAGCTATTGTCTATTTCATCTTGAGTCGAATTTAATTGTATTGTTCTTATATAGGTTCTTATATAAATGGGCTCCAAAAACTACTTTTCAACCGACTCCAAAAATGAGGGAGGTTGAGAACCTCCTTCATTCGTCTGTATGTTTTTTTTTATGATTGTAACATCATCAGATTGGGTGAACCGATTTTGATGTCTCATTTTGGCATCTCGGAGAAAGCCAAATAAGACTTAAATTTGCGTAAGTATGTGCGCCACAAATGGACGAAAAATTCAACATCCACGCTAACCGATTTCGATTTTTCCTTTTTATTGGAAACGATATACTTCAAGGGAGAGTTTGGTTAGGTTCTAGATTAATTCTTTCATGTAATTTTTTTATGATCATTCGGAAATACAAAAAGCGAGTCCACGTGTAATTAGATTTGAAGTCGGTGTTTGTTTTTACTCGTAAATGTATTTGTTATTCATATCACAGTGATGGTTTAGAAACTTATTATCAGTAGAATTGTACTTTCTTACCTTCATTTCATTAAAAAACAGTGTATTTGTAGGCGCATTGGTTCATCAATCTTAACCGTTTTTGCGGAACTTTTGTTAACACAAGAACATTCCAGAACAATCAATCAACCTTACTTAGAAACGGAGTAATAGATTATCTTTGCAGATTTTCCAGATCAGTTTCTTTTTTCGGAATGCATGTAGAATGACTAATATGTGTAGTGTAAAAAATCAAATTCATCAAAAATCCATGTTTAATTTTAATATTCCTTTCAGTGTATGTATGGGATATACTATTGGGAATAGGCTTTCTCTATAAAGAGAGTATTGAGGCACATTCCATCACGCTATCCTAGTGTGGATGGGCAGATTTCAGATGTATTTCTAATAGGTTTCCTTGCGAAGTTTTACTTCACTCCCGAGCGCATTAACGGCAACTAAAATTGCAACAAACAAATTCATTGGTTGCCGTTGTTCCGGGACCGGGAATAAAACTCGTGTTGTCAGCGTCGTAAGGCACTGAGGCCTATTATCACGGATCTAAAATAAGGATAACTTGTAAAAAAATACAAGTAATAAAATGGTGACAGTTGTCATATTATATTGAAGGTCAGGTGAGCCGTAAGCCCACGTTTGCTCATATTACTTCTTAACACGTAATGGAATTTTAATGTTTGCTTCATTTCTCTGTTAAAAAACTTAGTACGAACGCGTAGCTGTTTCAAAAGTAACGAGCTTTATCCTGACGTGACACGTGCGCTTGCACGATTTACAACGTTGACAATTGAACACAATTTAAATATATATTGCATTGCATTGTCGTCAATATATTTTATTTATGTACTTTTGATGTATCTGCTCTGAATAGTATTGTGTAACAGTGTTGCTCAGTAGTGCTTTTTTTAGGAGATAGCGAACGAGAAGGACATGAAACCTTTTTTAATATTTTTTTTATTTTACTTTTTATTTACTGACAGCAGTATTTATACAGCATTTACTATGATGCATTATGATAACATAGGCAACATAAGCAGTTAGTAAGGTTCAGCCCTGTAATTCTGGGCTCTCAAGAATAAAACTACGGTATTCCCTGCCTGTCGTACAAGGCTACTAAAAGGGGCCCCGGGTTCACTGGGCGACAAGGGTTTCGCTTCCTTTGTCGTCCGCCCAGGTGGACCCGGGAAGAAGGTGACATCGGCTGGCCCGTGTTGCCTTGCACTGCGAGGGCACAGGGGGGATGGGAGTAACCTCCCCCCCCCCCCGGGACGTGCTCTCCTAGAGCATGGCGCAGACGAGCTCCGGTGCGTTCCACTTGAGATCCCGGAGCCCCTCGTCATGCACCGAGGAATAGGCCACTGGGGAGGTTTTAGTGGGTAAGAACCCAACATAACCGCCGCCTTCCCCCCAGAAGACGGGGTATCTTTGTGAAGATTTCCTCCCCGTCAACAAAAAAAAAAGGTAAAATAACTTTGATTAATGACTCATTCTCTCTGTCTATGTATTGCCTTTTGTACACAGAACGGCAACCGCATGTACGGAGTCCAATATATAGAAATATCTTAACGTTTTAAACTTTAAAGCCTAATGGATTAATAGACGTTTATAACCAGGGAAGTACCACTACCTCACAGAATACGACGGAACGCCCGGCAATTAAGGTAAGCACAGCTAGAGCTACGGTAGCTGAGCATCCGGATGTACGCCTTAAGTTGCATAGTACTTCAGGAACTCGAGTTCGATTCTCGGCTTCGGAATTTCAACCTTTGTTGAAATTTTACCATTTTTATGCAAGAAAATATCGATAGGAAACCTGCATGTATCAGAAAATTTTCTATGACATGTGATTTTTTAAAAAAAGAATGATAGCAATCATTGTTTTCATTAATATTATTAACGTTCGAGTTAACCATTCTTAATAAGCTTAGACTTGAGTTAGACGATGGTTCACGGCAATTGTCGAATGGGGATTCGAACCCACGACCTTACGATTCGCAGACTGTACCTTAAAGCATTAGGCTATTAACGCTTTAGCTAATTCTGCAAACACGGCATGAGACTTCGTGGTGGATACCCTAATGATTCGAAAGAAGGCCAGTGTCCTGTAGCGAAACATTGAAATGGATTGTTTACTTTGCGATTTACCCTGTGATCACTGTTAAATAATCTGTGACGATACTAGTAAAAATACTATAATAGCTCTGTAATATGCGCTAACAACGGGAAATAAATAACTATTTACTATCTCACCGGCACATGTAAACAAATGACGTACCGCCCGCGTCGCCGATAAATTTTATCGAAACTTTTGCTGACGCTCGACGGCCATTCGACCTCAATTTTTAGAGCTCCAGAGCGCAAGCCACCACTACTCTTTATGATAAATGCCGTATTTGGGGGACAAAGCTCCCAATTTATTTTACGCTCATATTATAAAAGTTACTGAAAAATTGAAAATTTTCGAGCAAGTGTTAGCTATAAAAATTCATTATCGATAAATATTCTATAACTCTGTTATATTTAATATATAAAATTCTCATGTTAAATTGTTTGTAAAAAAAGTCCTCCGAAACAGCTTTGCCGATTGTTAATTTTCAATGTATATTCAGTCTATTTTTTATACCCCAAGTGTAAGTAGTTTTTGTAAAAAAAAAACTGTTTTTATTTGTTTTATGATTTGGCATTTTTTTAAATACAATAACCAAACAAAAAAAATTACCCTTTTAGAAACAATCCACATTTTTTCAAAAGCGATATTAGAGCATTCGCTAAGATATTAAAATTTTTGTTTTTTTTTTTTTATGTCATAATTTGTATAAGATATTAAAAAAAGTCTTAAATAAGTCTTAAAATAAGTCTTAAATTTGCATTAAATGCTTAATGCAAATTTAAGACTTATTTGGTTTTCTTATGGATACCTTTGTCAGAATTGGACCAAAATGGGACCACATGGGAAGCACCAGGTTTCAAATAAAAAAAGAATCATCCAAATCCGTTCACCCAATCGGAAGTTATGAGGTTAACATAAAAAAAAACATACCGATAAATTAACAACCTCCTTCTTTTTTGAAGTCGGTTGAAAATGGAATTTTGTTTTATAATTTTTATAGGCCATCATCGCTAACAGCGCTAGATAGCTCATAGAACTCTTCCTCACACACAATATGTTAGTTATTATTTATATTAATTGTACCAAAATCTTCACTAGAAATTATTTATATGACAAAACATACGACACAACATAGAACATAGAATTTTTTTTTAAAGAACAGCGTGTGCTCGTCAGGTACAGCTAGTCTTTGAATATTCGTTTAAAGCGAACTGTTTTTATCGATTAAATAATAGACTTTACTGAGAACTTGTAACGGAATTCACTTCCAAGGGGTTAATTGAAAACACCATCTTCAGAGAAATTAAATTATCACTTGAAAGGATTTGATTAATTCCAAATCAATGATTGACTAAAGTTAATTATATTTGATAAACATAATAAAATTATGTAATTTGATACATACATATTATATTTTTTATTATAAATTTTAAAACGTAACATTCTGTAACGCATAATTTATTTTGTCCAAAATAATGGAAAGTCACTGTCAAATTACTACGTAGGTACGTATCACTTGTAAACAAATAATACAATACTTTTGAGAATATATCGCCCCTGGATCCAGTAGGGTAGGCAGAGATTACAGATTTCCATTTTTGATGCAGCAGAAAAGAGTTTTTTAAAGAAAGCTAGCATTATTTTTTTTGCATAAATATTACTAAAATTCTTGTTAACCATTCTAACTTAGCTTAAGCTTGTGCTAGGAGAATGCTCACGTCAATAGTCGAATAATGGATTCGAAACCACCTTACGATTCGCGGACCGTACCCTAAACAAAATTAGGCTATTGATATTATTCAATAATTTTCTAATATTACGATAGAGCTTTTATTTTATATCTAATAAATTTTGTAGTTATAGTAAGACGTCCAATGGTAAGGTAGTCTAACGAAGTCATAAAGACCACAGGACGCAGCTGGATGCAAGCCGCTTACAACTGTGGTCCTTTTGCGATCGTTCGAGAAAGCCTGCGTTTAGCAGTGGATGATTAAAATTATGATGAAAGCCTTTATAGGGTCGTCAGATCACCTTGAGGGTCTATGTACTCCAATCGAGAACTTTTCGGCCCTATCGGCCAACTGTGTAAAAACGCGCTATATAGAGTTCATGCTTTTTTTTTTGTTAACGGGGAGGAAATCTTCAAAAAGATACCCCGCCTTCTGGGGAAGGCGGCGGTTAAGTGGGGTTTTCACCCACTAAAACCTCCCAGTGGCCCTTTCCTCGGTGCATGACGAGGAGTTCAGGATCTCCAGTGGAATGTACTGGAGCCCCTCTGCACTGTGCTCAAGGAGAGCACGTCCCGGGGAGGGAGGTTACTTCCCCTGTGCCCTCGCAGTGCAAGGCTACACGGGCCAGCCGATATCACCTTTTTCCCGGGTCCGCCTTAGCGGACGACAAAGGCCCCTTGTCGCCCAGTGAACCCGAGGCCCCTTTTAGTCGCCTTCTACGACAGGCAGGGGATACCGTAGTCTTATTCTTGAGAGCCCAGAACTACAGGGCTGAGAGCTCTGTGCTACGTCAACTTGTTTACTAGGTGGGCTTCATCGGTTACCTCCGCTTGTCTACGGATCTCCTCATTTTATAACTCTTTATATTTGGAAAATAAGTCGACTAAGTTGAGTCATCGAAAATGATTGGCGATATCCAGCAAATCTATGGTAACATTTTTATTCTTTCCGGAGTCGCTCATGATTGGAACAAAGCTCGTACTCGAACGTTCGCTAACGAGCAATTTGTTATGAGTACTGCTAACTTGTGACAAGGAAAAATGTTGGCAAGGTATAATTTTGCAAAAAAAATCGTATATAAAAATTCGAAAAAATAACACGGAAATAAAAATTTGCTCGCGTATACCAATCTAGATTTTTTTTGATCATTTCTTTTGTTTTTTGATTTGTTCGATGAAATTAAGTGTTTACTATCAAAACAAGTTTGAATCATAACTATCATGTCATGAGTTATTTGATTACAAAATTTAATTGTTATTAAAAAATAATTAAATATTGTTTTTTTTCACTCTTGGTTAAAACTGAAAAAATAATACATAATGTAAATCTATAAAGGCTTTGATCTTGCGTACGTATAAAAAATATAATATGTTTTTTTAAGCTGTTGATTTTATTAAACAATAAATATATAAAATTAATTTCTAGCGTAAATTTGATCATAAAACGGGTTTTTACTTACAAGTATTTTTTCGTTTTATATATTAATAGAACATTCTTTTGTTTAAAATTCTGTTTATCAAACTTGCTCCTTGTGAATTTTATAGATGCTTTGTCTACTCTGTATCCATTACTCTGTTATAAGGATCAATTTATTCAAATAAAGTACATTGTACACATTTGAAACGAATAGCTTATTTTATATGCGCCTCTGTTACGATTTACATTGTATTATTATTGTTGTTACTTAGTGGTCAGTGTAATGGTCACTTTATTTTTCCTCGGTTCTGCTTTTAATTCTCAGCGTAGCATAATATTTTAAGCAACATACTTACTAGAATAGAAAATAAAAAATACACTCGTGAGCAAAAATAAAGAGTCGGAATAAAGGGGCGGTTAAGAAAGTTTGAATATCTCAGAAGATAAAGACGCTAGCTAACTGAAATTATGTCCTTAAAATAAAATAAAATATTTTTATTAATGTATTTATATTTCATTGAAAAATATAATCTTAAACGAAAATGGATATCTTTACTTGGACAAAACAGTATTTTTCATTAAATTTTGGTACTTACTGTTGCCTCCATGTGGCGACACTAAGTACTAATATATATGTTATTTTATATTAAGGATATTTAATTGTCTATCATGCACAATTTATTTCAGTTAGCTAGCCTCTTTATCTTCCGAGATATTCAAACTTTCTTAACCGACCCTTTATTTTTGCTAACGGCTATATGTATTCAAAAAAGTGTAAAACAAAAAACATCATACTGAGAAGAAATTAAAATAAGAAATGAAAAAAGATTTGTATAAGCAGGTTGGGGTCGGACCCTAATTGTTAGTTTGTAAGTCGATCTCATAAATTATGGACTATAACACACTATAGTAATCATATCGTTATACACAATGGAGTGTAATAAATAAATGGCAATTGATTTAAATCAGAAAATAACCAATCAATTGTGCGAACAATATTTGTTAGCAAACAGCCGGCGCTATTGCCAATTTTTAACAAAGTTTGTGTCTGCATTTAGTAATCCAATTACATTCATTCGGGGTTTTATTTACATACAATAGAGACAAACAGAATATTTTATATATTGGGGAAAAAAATTTATATCCGGTATAGGTGCATACTACAATGGATTTTGTTTTTGCTTCAACTTTATACTTACCTAGAAAAACAACTTACCTTGAATAAAGTTAAAGTTGCATTCTTTATATAAATGTCCCACTTTTGGGCACAGACCTTCTCTGTATATAGATTATAAGGGCAATGTCCGCGGCCCTACTGCGGAATGGCATTCATATGTGTTAGAAAAGTTTTCTAAGACATATAGGTTTCCTCACGGTGAATTCCTTCACCAAAGGTAAATCTGCTGAACTCAGGTATCAAACTTTTTTTAAAATATGAAATGTGGCAGACGAGCATACGGCTCACCTGATCTTAAGTGATCACCGTCGCCCATGAACATCCACGGCACCAGAGGAGCTGCAGGTGCGTTGCCGACCTTTGAGATAGGAGTAGGCTGGTTTTTTTTATACTTTCTACGCAAGTGCTTGACTACGATCCCACCTGTTGTTAAATGGAAATGCAGTCCTGGTTGGGTAAGGCGCACTAGCTTAGTAAATGCCTATTCACTCTACTCTTGAAAATACCCACATTGTAATAGGAGGGAAAGACAGACGCGGGCAAACTATTCCAGTCCTTTGCCGTAATGAAAGACGAAGCAAAGCGCTTCGTTCGGGTTTAAAGGATGTTCACAACAAATCACAACAAAAGGATGAAATCCTGCAGTGCGTCTAGAAGTCCGATGGTGGAACGGGGGAAATAGATTATATAGTTCCTGAGCACACTCTCCAGAATGCAATCTGTAGAAAAGCGAAAGGCTAGTTTCTTGGTTGTTACAATGCAACTTGAGTCAACCGCCGGAAAACTGAGCTACGACGGCTCTAAACTTGAATAGCAAACTATTGACTATAGAATTTATATTATAGTTTACAAAATATTCAAACGGGAAGATAAACTTCGTGAAGGAGGAAAAGTCCGTCAATCCGCACTGTTTCTGATACTTTGGCGCTGTTGAAATTGAACTTCCCTTCATTTTATTCGGTCTCAATACTGGTTAAATTTAGTACCTCATTCATGAATCTAGGTTCACGCAGTTTCATTAAAGATTTGTCATTTCAGAATTTATCATTAAAGTAACAATCGTTTTTTAAAATAAATATAAATAATAGTCCTATCAACCATTCCAACTAATTTTAACCTTGTGCTAGGAGATGGATTACTTGAATAATCGAATGTTTAATTTGAACCTACGACCTTACATTTCGAGGACCGTAGACTAATTCATAAGGATATTAACGTATAATTAAATCTTTTACATGATATGAATGTGAAATTGTATTATCTAATATACTAGCTGCAGCTACCTGCGAATAACAACTGTTTATTTAAATTTTTCTAAAATTAAAGTAGCCGCTCAGCTATCTTCTATCAATGATGGCCCCGTCAAAATGGGTCCAGTCGTTTTAGAGATTAGCCCTAAGAAACACATGGACAGGCCGAAAAACAATGTTACTTTGGTATATCTACCGCATATTCATTCATATTCATGCATTAAAAAGTTATTTTAATATTACAAACAGACATTCCAGTTTTATTTTTTTGTATAGATATTCATATTGTAGTAAAACAATTTGTGCCAATCTAAGCAAGACTTGTTTATGTAAGAAAAATATGGAAAATATTTAACCTGTTATGATTTTGTGACACCCGAACAAACAAAGGTCGAGGGGGAAATTTCACAAACGATGGAAATGGTGGAAAAATATTTACTCGGTTATGAAATGTTGATTCAAACGTTCTACTCATAGGTGTGTTGTCGTGACAAGTTTGCTTTGGGCACTGTATAAATAATAAAAAGGATTTTCGATTGTGAAATTATTAAATACAAGTTATGTAGTTAATCTTTTTAAAGTTAAAAGATTTGTTAGAAATGTTAATAATAATATATATATATATATATATATATATATATTATATTATATATATATATATATATATATATATAATGAAACACGCGCTTATACAAAAACTGTTTATCTGTTTAATGTTGCCTGATGTTGTTTAATAGTAAGTTTAATAAGATTTAATTTGTTTGAGTCCCAAGGTGGGCGTAACCTGCACCAATTTACATACCACCTATTGTATCATCATCAACTATGTTCAGTATTGTTAATTATATTTGTCTAAATATTGTTTTTATATGTGTATAACATTTTTGTATTATTATATTTTTAATTTTATTTTTTTTTGGGTCTTTTAACTAAACTTATCGAAATTTATACATAGTATACAAAATTTGCATACACCATACACATAATAGAATGAAATAAATAAATCCAAAAAGACGAGACCAAACGGCAGGGGAGATCAAACGGCCAAGGGTCAGGGAGAATAAGAAAGAAATCGTCGAACAACACCGCTTTCTGCATCTGGACCTGAAGCATATTTTCCGAAGTCCCAATTGCCTTAGATGACATGAAACTCTTCTTGGAATTTGTATTGAAAGAAATATTTCATTATTACTAATAATATTTTTTATAAATATTTCAAAGACTCCTAAGGTGTGCTAGGAAATGTTCTACGTCAATAGTTCATTAATGGGTTTGTTCTCATGACCACATTGCATTTAAGTTTCACGACCTCAACTTAAAACTTTGAACGAAACGTCAAGCTTCATAATGTATTGTAATAATTATTAGGTATTCAAATAGAAAATTCTGTTCAACAAAGTATATGTTTTCTCACATCCTGTGTTGATTTAAGAATGAGATGAAGATGTAATTACACACATATAAAATCTTTTGTCCCATTAAATTTGATGTAAACATGATATCAACTCGTACACTTTATTTTACTAAAATCGAAGGACCTATAAATAGAAAATTAAGATCTAATTTAGTAATATAGCGTGATACGAAAGTGAAGAATTTTAAACTCTTTACTACGTAGCACGTCTACGACACAATTAGCTTAAAACTATGTGGTGCTACGATATACTTCTACGAAGTACGATATACGTATCCAACGCTAAAAAAATACCCCCGTAACCCGAAGACACACGTCTATTAAATCTTTTCAGTACGAACATTATATACATGAACGCATGCGTGAACCAAAGCATTCTCCAGCACCTACAAAAATCAGGCATTATAAAAAAAATATGTAGTAACTGTAGAGGTAGCACCCTTATTAAAATAAAAACCAAAGCAACCAATTCGAGAATATTACAAAAGAGCACGGACATAAGTCTGTGGTTGCGCTTTATTGAAAGAAAACATTTATTTACTTTAAGTCGAAAACAATGCTAAATTTCCCTCTGTTTCACTCTATGCTGAAAACTGTTCTAAATTTGCACGCGTTCAAAATTAGAACGACACTGTGGTTCACCTAATCGAGGTTAAGTGATTAAGTGCTACCGGCTAGCTGGAATCGCGTTCATGTTAATAATTACGAAATAAATATACTAGATGACTATTATACACCTTCACAAATTATATAGGAAAAGTATAGTGTAATTAATCAATTGTTTTTATTAAAATGCATTATTTTTTATACCAAAAGAAGAAGGCAATTTCACCCATCTGACTTTAAGCCTTTTCTCACATCCGTTATAGCCATTACATCGTTTCTCACTTCTTTAAAATAAATTAAGTAAATGCATATGTAAATTGGTATTGACAATATTTCTTAAGAGGTGTTAACCTAAGATAATAATGGCTAAGCATTGTTCTATGTGATCTTAAAGTCGGGGCACCAATGAGACTCTTGTTTTCTTACGCACAAAACTTTTCCGACACTTCCTTAAATATTTTCACTTATACTGCCTTACTCTACCTGTCCCGCTAAAAGAGATGACCTTTTAAACAGTGACCCTGTGCTTAATTTGTATGTGATAAAATTATTAACATAGGGAATGATAATGTGTCCCATAAATTACCATTAGTAATGCGAGTAAGTCCCACGCAGTCCAAATATTTGGAGCATGCATTAGAATAAAATTACCCTTAGATTTATCTTCGTTTACGCACACAAAATAATATCATTTATACAAAACAATCGCCTTTTAATATCATGATAAATCATGCACTCCAATATGGGACACGATGTCATGTTTGTTATCAGTTCATTTGTCACAAGTAATATTTTCTAATCTTTAAAATTTCTGCCCGCTGTATGGCGATGAGCTCACCTTCTATCAAATATGGGACCTTATAAGCTTGGTGAAAAGTGGATAACGAAAACTGACCCCGTCTACCACGTTTAACCCTAACTGGACGTGACAGCTTACTTTTTTAAAATTAAACGCAAAATTCATTTTATAAAAGTTTTCTATGGCTGGCACAGCCTTACATATGACACTCTTGGTGTTAATTAGTTGCAGAATGCAAGCTCGTTAATTAATCTCATACTCTACACGTCTCCCTATTCCGTGGAAATGTCACAACCTTACCGCAATTAATATGCAGCGAGTAGACAAAGCTGGGATGTCACATATTTACCAGAATATACTCGTTATAAATACATAACGAGCTTTCATTTTTGTAACAGCAGTTTTTTTATTATCTATTGCCTGTAAAGACGTATTCTCGTAGCACGTTTGTAGTTTCTTATGCACCCTGGAGTCAGCATGCTGTCGTAAATAGACACGGCCGTGTTGGAGGTTACCTCTTAGGGACCCTTTCGCTATGTTACTCGTAATTAAGGTTCAGACTTAGTGCTTTAAGAGCTTAGCCAACTCTTATCCTGTGAAGTTATAGAAGCTCACAGCTAACATCGATTTCAGCCACAAAAAAACAACAATGTCCATAAAGCGTTAATGTAACATCAATAAAATTTATCTTTTACTAGCTGCAAAGCAAATAATGAAAGTGGTATTGATAGTGAAAGATTTGAAGACGTATTTTAATACCAGAATATCATGGCTTACACTGCAAACCATTTTTTAAAGATTTCTTACAGTACAGCGACAGACGGTTATAAGAAAAGGGGCAAACGAGCTCATGGCTCACCTGATTTTACGTTATCGCCTTCGCCCATGACAATCCAGCACCAGAGCGGGCTTGGATCTTTATGGTTCTCAAGTCGTATCGCTTCGCAAGCTCCGCTAGCAATAAATGATTCGACATGCACAATTAAATAAAAAGCTATTCCAGCTTTTTGTACAATTTTTGTACAAAGCACTACTTTCGGTATCTATATAAATTTTACCTAGCTTCGTCATACTCGGATTATATCGGACATCGGACACTAAGATGTGTAGTAGGTTATGTTTTTTTATTTTATTTTTAAAATTTTAAAAATAAAAGTAATACCACATTATTATACAACGGAAGAGGCATCTCACTCACTGTTAATCAATTTTGTTGTTGTTGTCAATTAATTTTGTATAAAGATTGTGAGGACGCGCAGTTGTGACGGTATTCGTTAAAATAATTCTTTGTACAACTTTACACTGTCTCAATAAAGCGAGTGTACTACTTATTAACTTTTATTTTAACCATTGAAAAGCAAGTTATGATGTGTTTCTCATTAAACATTCATGGTAAATTTAAGAATCATGGCCTCGTGTTTCACAAACCGATCTAACTCGCCACAAACAAAAAAAACCATGTGTGATTTTCGTTTTACTTTTGCCTCTGATTACACCACTAGAGAAAAACCGTAATAGTGAGAGCTTATTATTTAACCGCTCCGCTGACTGAGATCGGAAATAATAGGAGCAATAACGATAAGCTGACAGTCAATAAGTACCATTGTTAAAGGAAACGTGCTCGCGCATTTTTGTCATAATGACAGGCGGAAGCTTTATTGACGAGAAATATTTTTATTTCCTCTGAACATTTGAAGATTATGCGTCACTCACAGAGAAATGCTGCCGTTTATTTTAAAAAAAATATGATTCTTTCCATTGTATATAATATTCAAAGGTAAGGCTATGAGAATCTATAAATTATATTATAGGATAAGTTTGAAATAGCAATGGGCTGGCCATATCAGTCGTAGAAATGATAACCGTTGGGTGAAACGAGTTCTTGAGCAGATTGGTGGAGTGGAGACTGCGGAGAGGTAAACACGGAGTAAGACGCTCTAAGAGTAGGTGGACGACCTTCGCAGGATAGCTGGCCGGAGCTAGGTAAGAGTGGTCGAGGATCGTGCTCAGTGGCATGCTTTTGGAGAGGCCTATGTCCATCAGCGGATTGTTGCAGGCTGATGATGATGCAAATTATATTTAACTATAGTCGTATTTTAACAAAATATTCTGGCTTACGTAAGTTCTCAAGTGTACCTGGTATAAAAGATAAATATTTAGGCTAATATTGCTCATTTGGTCGTAATAATCTAATAAAACAATACTTAAAATTAGTATGTTTAGTCAACGAATAAATCAATCCACAACAATGAATAAAGAAATCAATATAATTACGTTTCTTTTCGATGGAATATTGATAGCAATATGGCTAAACGTTTGATGTAATGATCGGGCTTTCGAATCCCAGCCGGATTTTTGTCGTTTGAGAAATTAATTTTCTTAATTGGAATTACAAATTCAGGAACTAAGAAAAATAAGCAAGTTATGAAATCTAATATTTGATTTCCTTTTCACAAATATTACAAACATTCCTATCATATATTATAGTAATTATTAAATATATACTAAGCGTAAATGTTTTTTTAATAAATACGATTTTTAATCATAAATAACATACAAAGAATAAAAAAGGTACTCATAATAATAAAATGTCGAATAAGAATAACGTGGATAATGAAAGTATTTTCTTAAAAATAATGATGTGGTAAAATTATTGCTTTGTGAATTATTTTAACAATGAGATCTAGCAAGCCCACAGAAGACGGGATAGCATTAGCCCCTGCTTACCCTGTTTGGCTACATGCACGTGTTTAATCGTATTGTAGTAAATGTGTGTGTGTACATTGTTGTTGCATCGAAATCGATAAGTAAAGATGGTTTACAAGTATAAACGAGGTGTGGGTAGATTTTACAGTGACGCAGGTGTGTGTCAGAGCATATCCTGTTTAATAATAATACGAGAAGGACATGCAGCTGGTGCCAGTAGGATGCACAATGTGCTCCTAGATAGTTGAAATCAAATGCACACACGCGTAAAATTCAAGGTATTTTCAACTAAATTTGCATTAAGTATGTACGCGACAAATGGACGGAATAACTTAATATCACGTCGATCGATTTGTAATGATTATTTTTTTAATGGTCAGGATGTTTTCAAGGGTTGTTACATGAGAGTTTCGTTAATTCTATTTAGTAATATTTCCGCGATAATTCGGAAATTGAACGGCTTCCCCGCGTGATAACGTTTAATGTGTGATTCAATTTGAAATCGGTTTTATTTTTACTCGTAAATATACTTGTATAAAGTAAATGTTCGGGACAGTAGCATACTTGATAGAAACTGCAACAGCTATGTTTTATGTTGCTTATTTACATTTATCCTTGTAACACTTAAAATTAAGGGTTACAAAGGCGGACTAATAGCTTAGTGGCATTCTGTACCAGTCAACCCTGGGTGTGAAAGGAAAACATATTTAAATAAATACACATACATGCACAATATATATACAAAAATAGATATGTTTATACTATTATATAGATATATATAGACATATATGTTATGTATAAAAACCTGGGTAAATAAACATGTGGCACGTTACGACGTTACGCCGTGTTATAAAGCGACAACATCTGTGATCCTCATTGCGTACTGAGCAAGCAAAATTGAAAAGCATTTGAATGTTATGTATATTCTAAATTTAAACTACGATAGTTGATGAGTGTTAGCTGGCAACACATGACACCCAGCGATTGTTATACATAATAACTACTTCCAATGATATCTTAATAATTTACCTGAACCTTATTGTTTCTTTAATTCATAATTAATAATTTAGTTGATCGTCACATGAACTTGGCATTGTAAACAATAGTTTAACCTTATTAGTTCCTAATCTGACTTCTAATTAAATTTGTATAAAGTTGGCGAGGACGCGCAGTTGTGACGTTTTGACTCGATATAAATAATTCTTTGTACAACGTTACGCTGTCTCAATAAAGCGAGTGTATTAGTTATTGGACTATTTTATTCTACGAGACCTACAAATTATAACATGAGCGATAAAGATCAAGTGGCCTTTCGGTGTATTACAGATTACGTTTTGGTGAGTGTGCACAGGAAGCTGGAAAACAAGAAATTGGCCGATAATATGGTAAGTGATTACCTTCACGACACGACACGATACATTATATACTATGACTTGAATTAGCATATTCGATTCATAGAAAACTTTTGTCCATAGAAAAATTCTCGTGTGAGCATTTAAGATCGGTTTAATTTCTTTCTATATTAACGTTTTGAACGCTTTACAGTTACAGTAACCACAATAAAATCTGTAAAATGAAATAAATAGGTTTATTTCATGAGGAATTTATATATGCGAAACGTAATGTCATAGGTTCGACAATTGATGTGAACCATCTCCTAGCACACATTTAAGCTTAGTTGGAATGGTTAATAAGGATGTTGGTAATATTTCTTTAAAAATATATATGAAATTCTGCGCAGAACAGATGGCCGATGGGGTCTCTCGATTGGAGAGCTCGGACCGGCAAGCGTAGTGTAGGACGTCCACCTGACAAAGTGATCTGACGAACTCATAAAGGCCACAGGGCGCAGATGCATCCGCTTACAACCTTTCCTTTTGGAAATCGTTGCCTTTGGCCGTTGTTCAGCAGTGGATGTTCTAAATTGCTTTAACAAATTTATTGGTGCCGGCACCGGGGATGGAACTCGGGTTGCTAGCGTCCACCCGGACGCTGAGCTAACAAGGCTCTTCGACTTCTGAATTGATTTTATAGTATTTGTATGAAATAAACCCTAATGTACATATGAATGCTTCACTATTAAGCATGTCAGGATAGATTATATTATAACAATATGTAACAATATTAGTAAAATAAATTATCAACGTAAGCTCACCCTCCGGCTTGAGACAGCTTTAAAGGGACCGAAATGGTAATGCTTTTATGCGTGATGTGGGGCGTCCCCGCTTTAATCCTTAAAGTAAGAAACCCGCTTTCAGGTCAGAGCAAAGATAAACATTTTCATTCCAAAGAAATTGTATAATTTCTTAGAATAGACTAAGTTAATGTAACATATTCATGTTTAACTTAAATGAAAAGCTTTGCGGTGTTTATTAAACGAGCAAGGATAGCGATCGTTAAGCGCTATTTATTGTGAACGCGGTCATGTCTTAATCTTTTAAGTGCTATTTACTTTTTAATCCATGATTTATTACGATCTCTGACTACCCCTCTGGGTGACAGAACTTTGTTTTTGTATTGTATGACCTATTATTTAAATAAGTCACACTAGGGAGCCAATCGGCATACTGCGGGTACATTTTTGTTACTCTTCTGGAAGATCAACGGTCATTGAACTGTCACGACTCGGTATTAACATCTGGCATCTGATTTTCTCCTTAATTTATACAACTTATTTTACTTAAACGCAATAGTAAATCCTGAAATATTGCTTACTCCTGAAAAAAGTTATTTGAAAATTAAAACAGATTTTTCTTTTTATCTCGAGCAAGATAAATTATTCGTTATTTTTGTTAAACAGTTTTATGTTAATTTTGGGTAACGATAACAGGCTTGTGAGCATGAAGGAGAGGCAGATGTTTTAAACTATGATTTTAATAAGAATACATGTAAAGAAAAGTATTGCGTCAGACATATATTATCTTTAGGAATTACAATAAAAGTAACTTTGTACGGGGCTGGCTCGATCTGATTATTTAATAGCTTAATTATAAACTGTAGTGAGAACATTTTTACTGTGAAAGTACGTGTTGAAGTTTATAGAGGACACTCTGGAAGGCATATCAACCAGATTGGCGAATTATTAAAAAAGGGAAAAATCGTTCATCTTTCCGTTTATATCTATGCATTTAACATACACTAACTAATAAAGAAATATATACAATTTAATAGATATTACATTCGTATTAATAGTTATTACCGTCATCGCTTGGCAACGTGCCCAGAAGGCTGGTAACATTGCCACGTTGTATGGCAATGCTTAGCCTCTGTGCAAGGTGTGTCGACCAACTTCTTAGCTAACACATTAAAAAGGTGGTGTGCGCTAGGACCCCACGGACCCAAAGTTTCTACCCCAAACGGCTCAAATATGAAACATACGGGTTTCTATATTTGCGCCGCTTGAGGTTTTCTGCAGTTGCAGCGGCCGCTCTAGCCTCAACAGAAGCTTCTGGAAAATGTGACGGCGCCACATTTTATTTATCCATATTCTAAGATAATCCCATACATGCTTTAACTACACAACGAGTACAGTGTTAGGGTAGCTCTTATACCAAACACTGCTCTACTCTTTGGAATTGAACTCCATTCTTAAAAATAAAGCGAAACACATGTGTCTGAATCGTACAAAGTCCGTGATTTCTGCCTACCCTTCGGGGTGTCGTGACTGGTCTATTTGTAAAGAGAACTTATTGTGGCGCGAAAGGAGGTTTTAATCAGAAGGTGACTAGGACCTATTCCAGTGAAGTCGGGCTTTCCATCTGGTACAATTCAAGTAGTATCTATGAGGATTTCTGCCTCCAAAGAAAAAAAGAGAGGATATTGACAGTCAGGAAAACGGTGTGACGTGAGCCAGGAAAGTGGTTTTCGTGTCTGAGTTCATTATATTCCATGAGCTCATAATCGCCAATATCTACTCATATAACGGCTAGTATTATCTAAGATATGTTTTCAATTGAAAAACGAAGAAATCGTTGACTCGGTTGCATTCAATGCATACCATCTATTCGTAAATGCAACCGGGTCTACGTTCGCACGTAGTTATTAAAAGCTGGTGTAAATGAGACTTTCTTGCAATGGTAACTAATGCAAATCAAAAAAAGCTGCAAAAATTTTGGAAAAATTGTAAAGCACCTTTTAACCCTAATAGGGTAGATGAAATCAGTGATAGGATTACGCGTGTTTTTAATTTGGCGTAGTAAAATCTGTGTACAAGGACCAAGAGATGTTGGCTGGACCTCGTGAAGGCGGACATGAAAGAGAATACCGAAAGAGGTCTCGGGAATACTTTAGGCAGGAGAAGGTGTAGGTGTATCGTTTGTTTTTAATTAAAAATAAAATTGGATTTATCTAAAATACGTGAAGTAGCGACCCATGCATCACTGACCAAATGCAATATATATTTAAATTGTGTTCAATTGTCGGGCTTGGAAATCGTTGAGGCGTAAAATACGACGCGATCTTGCTTTATCCTGACATGACGCGGGATAAACTTTCTTTATTCTGACATTTTTATGTGCACACTAGCTCTTGCAACCAACAAGTTAAAATGCAACTTTAAGAAATCTTTTGAGTTTTTTCTTTGTATATATTTACTGTGGTATCTTGTTGTCACGCTTACGCACGAACAGGTTTTTAATAAGTATAGAAAAGGTGCTAGAACTGTGTAATATATCTGTGATACTTCGCAAATAAAAGTGTCCGCGTGTAGTTATTATTTATGATTCCAAACAATTTAACCAATAATAATAGCATATAATAGCAAAAGAAATAATAGTTTTTTAGAGCCCAATGATTTAGATAGTAGGGTACAGTCAGCAAAAATAAGATTGTAGGTTTGAATTCACCAATCTACTATTTACGGAACGCACCGCCCCCCTACACTGTGCTCTCGGAGATCAAGTCCGGGGGGAGGGAGAGGGTTTAATCCCTCCCCAACGCAGTGCAAGGCTACACGGGCCAGCTGATGTCGCCTTCGTCCCGGGTCCACTTCAGCGGACGACAAAGGTCCCCACCCTTGACGCTCAGTGAACCCGAGGCCCCTTTTAGTCGCCTTGTACGACAGGCAGGGGATAACGTAGCCTTATTCTATGATCTAGAACTACAGGGCTGATCGTGAACCGACCTAGCACAAGCTTAAGTTTGCGAATGAAATCAGTGATAGGATTACGCGTGTTTTAATTTGCGTAGTAAAATCTGTGTACAAGGACCAAGAGATGTTGGCTGACCTCGTGAAGGCGGACATGAAAGAGAATACCGAAGACTGGACAAAGTAGGAAAGAGGACTCGGGCATACTCTAGGTAGGAGAAGGTGTAGTTGTATCATTTGTTTTTGAATTAAAAATAAAATTGGATTTATCTGAAATACGTGAAGTAGCGACCCATGCATCACTGACCAAATGCAATATATATTTAAATTGTGTTCAATTGTCGGGCTTGGAAATCGTTGAGGCGTAAAATACGACGCGATCTTGCTTTATCCTGACATGACGCGGGATAAACTTTCTTTATTCTGACATTTTTATGTGCACACTAGCTCTTGCAACCAAAAAGTTAAAATGCAACTTTAAGAAATCTTTTGAGTTTTTTATTTGTATATATTTACTATGGTATCTTGTTGTCACGCTCACGCACGAACAGGTTTTTAATCAGTATAGAAAAGGTGCTAGAACTGTAATATATCTGTGATACTTCGGAAATAAAAGTGTCCGCGTGTAGTTATTATTTATGATTCCAAACAATTTAACCAATAATAATAGCATATAATAGCAAAAGAAATAATAGTTTTTTAGAGCCCAATGATTTAGATAGTAGGGTACAGTCAGCAAAAATAAGATTGTAGGTTTGAATTCACCAATCTACTATTTACGGAACGCACCGCCCCCCTACACTGTGCTCTCGGAGACCAAGTACGGGGGGAGGAGGAGAGTTTAATCCCCCCCCCCCCCCTGTAGCAACGCAATGCAAGGCTACACGGGCTAGCTGATGTTGCCTTCGTCCCGGGTCCACTTTAGCGGACGACAAAGGTCCCCACCCTTGAAGCTCAGTGAACCCGAGGCACCTTTTAGTCGCCTTATACGACATGCAGGGGATAACGTAGCCTTATTCTATGATCTAGAACTACAGGGCTGATCGTGGACTGACCTAGCACAAGCTTAAGTTTACTTGGAATAGAATGAATAACAAAAAATGTTGGTATTATTTGTAAAAAAAATTGAATTAGCAATGCTTAATAAAGAAAATATGTTAAGAAATAACATGTTTGTATTACATATTCTCAGATATTATGTTAACTGCTTGAACAATGTCACTAATGCGATTTTACCAAAACTGTAAAGCGCTACAAAGGCGGCTTAATGTCATAAAGGAAAATCCGGCGCTAGAGAAACGTTGCCACTATTGTCTCACTGAGGGATGAAGAACAAAGTGTATTTTAATGTGACTGAGGGCTAGACGTAGTCAGCATGTTAGCCTTAACGGATTTCACTTATCTATATAAATAAATTAAAATTGTAATGCCTGTCTGTAATATTAAAATAACCGCATATGAATGTATGTACATATACAAAATAACATTTTTAACAAGCCAGCCTGTTTGTTGGGGCTAATCTCTGGAATGGCTAAATCGATTTCGACGGGACTTTCACTTGCGGTTAGCTGATGTAATAACGATTAACTTAGGCTTATATTTTAGAAAAAAAATAGTTATTAGTCACGGATAACACCACGGGGTGCAGCTTTTGTCATAACAATATTATTTGTTCTCATTCCTGTAACGTGTAGATTCTTCCCTTTTTGTACCGACTTTAAGAAATGTAGGACGTTGTCATTGGGTTCTAAATGTTTTTTAAGTATTTGGTTTCAATTAGCGTCAATAGCCAAATGTTTTAGAGTACAGTCTGCAAATCGTCTTCTAGCACAAACATAATCTTCGTTCGAATGGTTAACCAGAATGTTAGTAATATTCCTGAAAAAAAATCAAAATAAGAATTAATATTGCTAGCTTTTTTTAAATTAGATTCCATATTAATATCGGAACATGATCTTGGGTTTCGAAATACTTTCATATTAATTGTTTTGAAGTGGTCTTACTTAAGAAACTCGGAATTGACCAATTTCTAGTGTTTGGTAAATAATATTTTATATATGTCAACATACAGTTTAATGGCAATTTTGGTGCTTTATCAATTGCCTCGAGCATGCCTTCGTCTATAGCCTGATTTACGATCGTCTATGGACCTCCTCTGAAAAGAGATAACAAGGGGAAGTACGTCTTAGACATATTTTTAGCGGTTTAGAGGTTTCCTCACGATATTTGTCTTCACCGAGCGTGATAAATCAGCACTTAATTTTTTTTTTAAATAGAAAGCTAGCAATATTTCTTTTTTTTTTCACAAATATTACTAACAATCTTGTTAACCATTCCAACTAAGCTTAAGCTTGTGCTAGGATATGGTTCACGGCAATAGTCAAATGGTGGATTCGAACCCATGACCTTACGATTCGCAGGCCGTACCCTAAACCATTAGGCTATTGACGCTTTAAAAAAAAACACATTCGGCGTGCCGGCATCTAGGATCGAACTTTCATTGCTAGCGTACTATGTAACTTAGGGTGACCGCACGGACACTGAACTACCACGGTTTCGATCATCTCAGACTTCCTCTATTAAAATTATATTGCCATTTCAATTTGAATCACATCGGTAAGTGAGCCAATATCCTCCTGTCGCATTTGCGTGTCAGCGTGAACCGAATTTAATTAACACTTAGTGCATCTACTCGGAGCGGTTAACGCAAACTGAGTTGAGTACAGTTTGCTAATTACAATTGCGCGTTAAATGCTATTTGGCTTCGTGAGTATCTCGGCAAGAGTTTAATATGGCCCTTAGTGTTTTGGTAAATGTTTGATTGTTATAACGCATCTTACAAAAGTGTCACCAGTAACAGCTCCTTTATATGTGTCCATACATCATGTCATCGATTTACTTCAGGAAATATGTAACAAGGGTTAATTGTTTCTGCCATTTTAGTATAGAGTCGTCAATTCCTTTGTCCTGCGTTTATTCTTATTGACCCATGTTTAGTCAATGTCACAATTTTTGTTCTCCCATAAATATATCATCATCATCATTTCAGCCGTAAAACATCCACTGCTGGACATAGGCCTCCCCAACGATTTCCAAAGGGACCGGTTGTAAGCGGCCCGCATCCAGCTGCGTCCTGCGACCTTTATGAGGTCGTCAGACCACCTTTGCGGGTGGACGTCCCACACTGCGCTTGCTGGTCCGTGATCTCCAATCGAGAACTTTTCGGCCCCATCGGCCATCTGTTCTACGCGCTATGTGCCCTTCCCATTGCCACTTCAACTTGCTTATCCGGTGAGCTATGTCGGTTACCTTCGTTCGTCTACGGATCTCCTCATTCCTGATTTGATCTCATAGAGATACTCCGAGCATAGCTCTCTCCATAGCTCGTTGTGTGACTTTGAGCTTGCTTATGAGGCCCATAGTGAGAGACCATGTTTCTGATCCGTATGTCATCACTGGTAACACACCTTTATTTACATTATTCATATTATTTATTTATTACTTTATTCTTATATCTTAATTATTTTACATTTTATTTCATTTTTATACAGCACAAGTGTTATTCTTTTATTTTAGTATTTTTATTTCATTCACGCTTTTTTTTATGCGTGTAAACGCTTGACCATCTTCCCACCTGGTGTTAAGTGGTGATATAATCGAAAGGTGGTACGCGCTAGTTTAGTAAGTACCTATTCTACTCTTGAAGGCTCCCACGTCGTACTTGGACGGAGAGACTGAGGCCGGCAACTCATTCCACTCCTTTGTTATACGCACGATAAACGACTCAAATCGCTTTGTTCTGATGAGCGGAACATCGACTATAAAAGGGTGGAGACCCGCCGACTGTCTAAACGTGCGAAGGTAGAATGGGGATGGGGGAATTAACTCGTGTAATTCCTGTGCACACTCTCCAAACTGTAATCTGTAAAACACCGAAAGGTTGGCCACCATGCACCTGTGCTCAAGACTATCTAGGTATAGATCTTGGTCACCTATCAACTTTTTGGCCCGCCTCTCCATGGAAGTTCCTAGTTTTATATTTGTTTATTTATATCTACTGGAAATAGGTTAGGTAGTCTTCACTAACTAATTAATTTGTCTATGTAATGTGTAATGTTAATACTGACTGAGCTAGAATATCTATTTTTTCTTACCCATGGCGGGTTTGCTTTGCTCGACAGGACAGGTTGCGGCTACTGAGCTCCACAGCACTACCAAGTGAGAACCCGTCAGTGGGCGTAGGGATGGAGGGTACTATTATGGGAAAGAATAACTAGGCCAACGTAGATTATGTTAAAATACTAAATATTGTGTTACAAATGCGGATAATAAATAAATAAATAAGTCTTTCTCTATGCCTTCTAGTCTTTGCGTACACAACAACTTCCTTCGAATTTTATACGATTATCAATTCATCTGAAAAAACACCACGGGTCCAAGGTGCTCCTGACAGGCAGAAAACACTTGCCATTTAGACCCTTAAGGCCTCTACGTGTCTGGTTACTTACATCACATTAAATAAAAGCACGTGATTACGTGTAACATGAAAATGATTGTATAAAAACATTTTGATTCGATATCAATAAATCATCTTAACAATTTATTTAATAATTATAGTCGTTTACTATGGCTGTGTACAAAAACTTCAATAAATCATTTCACAATCATTATTCATTCTCATTTGTAATCATTATTAATTCTACAAAAGCTCTTTAATCAAATTAAACTACGTTTCAATCAATGTGCAGGTTTACCGTCACGCAATTAATAATTTTTATTGTTTATCAGTTGCCATTTGTATCACCTAATTTGGTTTAACGAAGGTAACCGACATAGCTCGCCGGATAAGCAAGTTGAAGTGGCAATGGCCAGGGCACATAGCGCGTAGAACAGATGGCCGATGGGGCCGAAAAGTTCTCGATTGGAGACCACGGACCAGCAAGCGCAGTGTGGGACGTCCACCCGAAAGGTGGTCTGACGACCTCATAAAGGTCGCAGGACGCAGCTGGATGCGGGCCGCTTACAACCGGTCCCTTTGAAAATCGTTGGGGGAGGCCTATGTCCAGCAGTGGATGTATTACGGCTGAAATTGGTTTAAAAATACTTTGTAACCCACGATAGACACTAATATTGGGATAATATTATAAGTATTTTTTTTAATCGTAAAAGAAATCGTTATAACCGTATATTCCGATTCCCAACAGCAGATAAAGGATGTAATCTGGGTCATTTATTCTAGCTTAGCTGAGTTAAAAACTGCCCCTTCACAGAAATATCCGGTAAAGGAAATTCAAGTCAGCTCGTTGTTAGGAAATTAGATTGTAGTAGTAGGAAGTAGATTTGAAATTGTATCACTGGAATTACTCTGTTACCACATCGTATGTAGAAATATGTCAATTTTTTTCCGCTCTAAGAAAATTATGAATACAATACAGAAGTTCAATTTCATTTTATATTATAATCACATTGATATTAAGAGTAATATAAGTATTTTATTTCGTTTCAACAAAAATATTTATAATTTTTAATTAATTTTTATAATATATTATATATTGGTTTGAAATCGGTAAACATATTTCATTTTTTTAATTTTTGGCGTACATTGTATATCTTCGATCAATGAAAGTCCTAATTCAAAATACACATGCTTAATAATAATGCAAATATATATTTATATTTTAAAAGAATGCTAACACTATTTTTGTTACGAATATACGGTTAGCATTCCAACTAAGCTTAAGCTAGCGCTAGGGGATGGTTCACGTCATTAGTCGAATGGTGGATTCGAACCTTGATTACGCTACAGCCCGTACGCTAATGCTTTGACGCTTTATTATTCATTTATTTATTAACACTTTTTGTAATACTTTAAACTTGGTTTTTCCAAAGCGGACTTAATGCCTTATCGGCGTTCTCTACCAATCAGGGTGAGAGAAAAACATATTGACAGGTGTATAGGTAATTAATTATCAAGGAAAATGTGAGAGAAATAATGAAATTTCACAAATTGGAAAAAATGGTCTCGCTTGGGTCGGAGAAGCGTAGAGGAAAAAAGAAAGAGTTGGACCGCATATTGGAAAAACCATATTTCTAGTAGTGGATCGAGACATGCTGATGATGATTTATAATTTAAACATAAGCGACAACACGGGTAAAAGCTAAGCTAAATTGTACTTCGTAATTGATAAAGAAAATTGACGAATAGATACTTCCTATAAATAACGTTGTCTTCTATCAAGATATAGGGATATTTTTAAAACAATGTTTTACGTGACATGCACTTCGTTTTAAAGGATTTGAGCTATCTCTCATGGGATTTACGGTTGAACGGTTATGTCATGAAGCTTTACGGGTACATTATTTAAGCGATGAAAATTTTAATCGGGCAACACACCGTGACGAACACGTTTATCAATATGACATGAGAAATTAATTTCCATTGTTATTTTATATTTGTCCTTTTGTCATGTACAGTACATAAAGTGGTTATTATTTTAACAATAACGTGTTTCTAGGAAAAGGGGCGAACGAGCTTACGGCTCACCTAAACTTAAGTGATCACCGTCGCCCATAACATTCACAACACTGGAGGAGCTGAGGGTGGGTGTATTGTCAACCTTTGAGATAGGAGTAGGTTGGGTTTTAGAGGCACCAAATCATATAGGTTCGGAAACACCGCTGATGATTGTTAATAGTGCGTGAATGAAACGCGAAATGCAGACCAGCCTTGGGACGCCAACCATCAAGATGGTGTCGATAGAACATAATGGTGTAAAGCTTTTAGGCTACTTGTCCAATTCACTATATTCCCAATTCAATAAAATTCAAAATTTCCTATTCCAGGGAACTTATGCTTAGTTAACCCCCTCCCACCTACGCCCACCCTCGACCTCTGTCTGAGCTGGGACTGGGAGAGTATTGAGGACGTTTCAGGGATTAGCCTCGACGTTAAAATAGTTATTCCTAAAAATCCTTCTTCGAAGGTATCCAGGATTAGTGGAGAAGTTGGCCCCTGAGATACCCAGGAAATGGAGTCAATACCCCGAAGCCTGTTCCTCTTATACTACCCACGAATATTAAAATTATAATGTATATGTGCTTAGTCTATGGGCCACTTCATGTAACATTTAATTCAAGCTCATTGCAAAAGGATAGTGATTGACATCTCTATCTAGCACTATCCACTACGGCATTACAAGACAAGCTTCGATTTTCGGTCATTTGTAGTCAATGCCTGAAAGCTTAATCAGAAATTAAAGAGGTCATAAAGTTACGAGACGGCGCGGATATGTGTGTGAAGGTAATTAATAAAGTAATTCACATTTCCGTTTCCCAACTTTCTATGCTAACATCCTTTAGAGTGACATTTTGCTGACAGCTCGCACAGACCCGACTCATATTGCGTGTTAATTAAGCGTAGCTAGCAAATGAACTCGTTAATTACGTTTTATGAAATTTGCTACGTGAAATATTTAACCACAACGTGAAGACATCAATCTTAATACGCACCTTTCTTTATAATGTAAAGCGACAAACGTGTAGATTAGGGTATGGTGAGTGCTACGAAGTATTTTTCATCGACTTCAAAAACGGAAGTTGTTCTCAATTCGTCTATATGTTTTTTTATCTCATTAATTTTGACTTGCTTCCAGTGTAGTCCTTCTTTATAAATGGCATCTATCCTCCTCCTTGCGTCGTTTTCCTCATTGCTGAAGGTCGTTACCTCCACGAATTATGTGGCGGACGATCGCTTTCCACCAGTTGCGGTCTTTGGCTGTGTGAAATGCCTTGTGGACTCTCTTGTTGGTCGTTTTTCCTATACTTTGCCTGTGACCAGGAGTGTTTCTAAGGTAGCGGTAAATGACATCTTTAAAAAAATGTAGGTCTTAAATTTGCATTTAGTTTGTGAGCGGGAAATGGACTAAAAAGTCAATATCACGCCAGCCAATTTCGATGATTCATTTTTTATTGGAAAGGATGTACTTCAAGGGGAGTTCGATGAGAGTTTGGTTAGGTTCTGATTAATTTTATTACGAAATATTCCTACGAAAATTTCGAAATATAAATAGGGCGACAGCGGAAAAAAACGTTTAACTTTCGATTCGATTTTTATTTTATAAAATTTATTCCGTTGGTATTCGAATGCAGGTTATGAAATCGTAATGAACATTTAGTCAATAGGGTATTATTGTTTTTAGAGAATTCAATATTTTTTTAAATTGTGACTCGCCATTATTTCGTTGCATGCAGTTCTCACCTATGCTACGACAGTAATCATGCAATTATACGACTGTTTAAAATGTTCAATGGATAAATAAAGAATAAGAAATATGATATAATTTTAATTTTGATATTAATGAACTCAAGGACTCAAATTAAGGACCGGATCTCTCAGACTTAATTCGTCTAAATTTTTTAATGTTATTATATCAATTCTTATAGCGCCGTTAATAATGAAATGAGTTTATTTTTGTTTGAAAGCGTTTGGTTTCAATAACTTTTACTTATATAAAATTCATACTACTAGCCAAGGACATAATGAACCTAAAAAGCTTAATTGAATCTTTGTCAACACCGTATAAATGACAGTCAGTCAGTCAGTCGAGTCATCTACAAGGTTCACGGGAACCTCGCAGGTACGGGCCTCGGGGTGTTACCCCATTACCCGTGCTATCAGCGCAGGGGGCAACTGCTCCCCTGGTCTTGGGTACCGTTTTGGAACGGATTTTTAGGAATAACTATTTTACGTCGGGGCTAATCCCTCGAGCGTCAGCCGCGACGAATCTATCTTCTACGCCCTCTCGACCTCGAATAGGGAATTTGAACCGTATAAATGAGATGCGAGCGTACTTTATATACAGAGAATATTAGCAAAGGTTCAAATCAAACAGCATTACTAGTTGGATTTGTCTTTAATGTCTTTTCACGGATAATTAGGAAGCAATTTGATTAAACCATTAATAAACAATTACCGTACCTCAGCATATTTGATAGTAGTTATATTGTAATGATCTAATTAGTTCTAATTAGTCAACTAAATTGCTCGCGTGGTTAATTATCATGTTTATTATTTTATGTTATACCTAAGTATGTTAAATTTTAAATGGTAGTATTTTGTATGGAATTTTTAATCACAATTCTTCAATTCACAATATGTTATTATTTTTTTTTTTTCGGGTTCATTGGGCGACAAGGGTGGGGGCCTTTGTCGTCCGCCAAGGTGGACCCGGGAAGAAGGCGACATCGGCTGGCCCGTGTCGCCTTGCACTGCGAGGGCACAGGGGGGGAGGGAGTAACCTCCCCCGGGAAGTGCTCTCTATGAGCACAGTGCAGAGGGGCTCCGGTGCGTTCCACTGGAGATCCCGGAGCCCTTCACCATGCACCGAGGAAGGGCCACCGGGGAGGTTTTAGTGGGTAAAAACCCCACATAACCGCCGCCTTCCCCCCAGAAGGCGGGGTATCTTTCTGAAGATTTCCTCCTCGTTAACAAAAAAAAAAATGTTATTATTTTATTAAATACGGTAATATATTATACATGTGATTTTTATAGGTTTTGTATGTATTTTACTTGGAAAGATTCATTCAGTAATGAAAATTTTAGAATACAATTAAAGTATGCGCGTACGACAATAATTGGTCCGGGGCAACGCAAAAATCAGCCGAAGGCCTTGCGACAGCACATTCTGAGATGGCGGACATTCTTTCTTTTATAACTATAATTTTGAGATGTGTTTTATATTTTGTTTATAAAATGTACTACGTTCAACTTAATTTTTATGGGTGCTTACGATCTGATGGTCGCAGGTTCGAATCCATTCGGCTAGTACCAACGCATTACCGTTTTACGCATTTGAATAGACTTCAAAACAGGAGAAGGTTCTGAATTCGACTTTATGTTTATTATCTAATAACTTTCGACTAGGTAAGCTGATTTTGATGATTATTTTTTTGTTTGAAAGCTTTTCAAGAGAAATTTGATGGGAATTTTGTTAGTCTCTGATTAATATAATTTGCAATATTCCTATTAGATTTGAAGTGGTTTTTTGATTTTACTCGTAAATATACTTGTTAGTAGAAAAATTCACTTACTAAAATTTTGTACTCAGTGTATGGCCAGGGGCTCATTACCTGACAGGACCTAATAAGCTCGGCGAAAGTTATAAGGAGGTATACTTTTTTAAATAGAGTCCATGGTATGTTTTGCCCCACTTCCTAGTTTCAGATTTTCAAACGCTGAACTGTATATTTGTGAATTTACTTTACGAAGCGAACCGAGTCGTGTTTTTGTGAAAGAGAACAAAATACAGTGTGTATCCGCGCAATATACCATTGAAAATATCAGCTTGATGTTAGTGTTATATACAAAGAACTCTAGGAGTTTCTATTTAACAACTGTACTTATATATATGTATATGTCCCACTATTAGACACAGACCTATTCTGTAAAAAGAGATATGATAGAGAGAGATAATATACGGTTAAGTATTGTCCGCCACGTGGCCTTAGTGCGAATTGCAACTGGCATCGGTTTTGGACTGTATTCGTATATCATATTGAAAAAAATCTATTCAATCGAAACCTGAATATGTGGAAAAAGCAATATCTCCTTTGAGCATTTTTCAATATTCCCATAGTTTCAGATTTAGCCATTCACGCTTCGTCTAAAAATGAATCCTTACTTGAACAATTTTGAAACAGAAAAAAATAATTGAAAATAATTTAACAGCTTCATCTGTATGAAAGCTCCAAAATATTATATAACAATATAAATTCACGATTGTTTAAGAGAGAAAGAAAATGTGCGCGCGTACTGCTCTCTCTTGCTCCTACAGTCTGATACAGACAATAGGCCAACACTGTATTTAGATATACGAATGTAATTGGCTACGAGAGAAACAAAATGCGTGCTCGCACCTCTCTTTCTTGCCCCTACACCAATATAAGAAACATAACTCTCTCTTTCTATCTTAACTAAGTTATATCATCTTTTCGACTTACCTATGCCTCACTCGATCACACTTTTCGTAACGAATTGCGTAAAGATGTTTTACTTCATAAATCTCTAGTCTTTTTAGTGGGGTAGATATAGGTAGCAATCGCTTTCCACGTTTAAGCACGCTTTTTAGGTCCCATATCAACAATTGCGGTATTGCTGTGAACGCTAGTAATTTGGTATAATCTAATTAGCGCGGCTTATGTAATATAAACTAATTCACACGTACTCCTCCGTAACTAGAACCTCTTCAACTGATTGCTAATTATAACTTACTCTCTGACTTAAACTATGTAGGCATGAGACTTTACACTTGTAGGTATTGTATCTTTAGTTTCGTTACGTGAAAATAGACGTAGGTGTGGCTAATTTAGTCATAAGTAAAAAGAGAAAAAGGCTTAGAGTAAAATAATACTTACCCATCTACAAAGCAACAATATGTAATACAAGTTGCAGACGTTTTTCCGCACCTACAAACTGTAAGGAAAGTTTATATCTTTTTTTTTGATGGGGGGGAAATCTCCAAAAATAAGATAAAAATACCCCGCCTTCTTTATGGAAGGCGGAGTTATGTGGGGTTCTTACACACTAAAACCCTCCCGGTGGCCCTTCCTCGGTGCATTATGAGGGCTACGAGATCTCCAGTAGAACGCACCGGAGTCGCTCTGCGCTGTGCTCTCGGATACATATCGGCACGTGTCAGACATTGTCGCCTTCTTCCCGGGTCCACTTCAGCGGACGATAAAGGCCCCCCACCCTTGAAGCCCAGTGAACCCGAGGACCCTTTTAGTCGCTTTCTACGACAGGCAGGGGATACCGTAGTCTTATTCAACGAGCCAAAGGAAAGCTTATATCTGCCATAAGTTATTCCACTTGGGGCAATAACGTATTATGTACAAATAACAAAGTTAGCTCGGCAAACGACAAATATTTAGGACACAAATACTAATACATTTGTAGATGTACAGAAAGACAATAATAACTCCTCCACTTCTCGTCCGCACTTCAGATGGACTTCGGCGGGTTTATCTTCTTGAAGGCAATTGAGCTCATCTCCGCTAGCACCATTGTTATCTCGATGTCGTCACGATCACACTCCGAATCCGACCACAGATCAGGCCACAGACCGAGGCGCGGTTGGCTGAGGCCGTAAACCGAATGTTGCCACATAAATATTATTGTTTACCTAGCAATACTTTTGTTGTATTTTCATACGGAAGTGCCTACGCGTCAACAAGTTACATTACTTAATTTATTCTTTATTTTATCGTCTTAATTGTTGTTGCCAATTCCAAAAACTTCCAGCGTGCCCCACATAAATCGTTAGGTTGATATTTTATTTAAAAAAAGTATGTATTATTTTTATTTACTGTCATAGTACACCACTATTCATGCCTAATTGATCGTTAGTGAATGTTTGAGGCCAATTTGTATTCCAATTAGGCGAGATCACAAGCAATGTGATATCGAATAAAAATGTATTTGCGAAATGTCAAACGCCATTGTCTACGCTATGAAATATGCGCTCTATTGTTTCATTACTCTATATATCTAATATAGCATAAAATTCCTAACAAAGATAGGCATTGATAGATATTGATAAAATCCGGAATCCATACCGGACCAAATTGATGGATGTAAAATCTTTTGTTGCACCAAAATATATGTACAAAGGTGAACTTAATGCTATTCAGGACTTTCTTCCAACTAATATTTAGTAGTTAAAAGCAGGCTTAGGGTAAGGCATATTGCTTCAGCCCTGTAGTTCTGGGCTCGTAGAATAAGGCTACGGTATCCCCTGTCTGTCGTAGAAGGCGACTAAAAGGGGCCTCGGGTTCATTGGGCGACAAGGGTGGGGGCATTGACCGTTAACGTGGACCCGGGAAGAAGACGACATCGGCCTTGCACTGTGGGGGCACAGGGGGGTGATTAACCTTCCCCCCGGGACGTGCTCTCCGAGATCACAGTGCAGCGGGGCTACGGTGCGTTCTACTGGAGCCCCTCACTATGCACCGAGGAAGGTCCACCGGTGGGGTTTTATTGGGTAAAAATTCCCACATAATATCTTGTTGGAGATTTCCCCCGCCAACAAAAAAAAAGGCATAGTGCTGAGTGCAGTAATGGTAAATTAGCATTCTTTCGTTTTTTTACTAAATTTTAAATTGTGCATTGTGGATTTTAATGAACTAACGCGTGGGCTTTAAGAGGGATTCCTTTAACCAGGAAGCGGGGTATCTTATGAAGATTAAGAACATTTACCAGCTTTCAGTCAATTTCTGTCTTGTCTTTCCAAAGGATTAAACAACACCGAGCAAAAGTTTCTTTATCTATAAATATTGTGAAGATTTAGAGTAATTAAGTTCGCGCATAATTTAAAGTTGAGATTATTTTCTTTGAAATAACGAAAGCAATAAGTCAAATGTTGATAGAGGAGAAAATTTCAACAGAAACTATAATAGATTTGCTTGTGCTGTAAAATGCTACTACACGCGATAAAATGGCAAATGTCTTTAAGATTGCGTTTTCCATGTTATAGCTTCGTATAAAATTCGTATTAAAACGATGTTCAAATGTATGTGGCAGATATTTGTGAAAAAAATTGTTGGCTTTTTTTAAAAATAAAAAATATAACTTATGGAAAAAAATATACAAAAATAACTGTAACCAACAAAGCGCTAAAGGAATAAAAAGTAATCTGTACATAAGTCTTCCTGGACTACATTTATAGTTGTATGTGTATTATGAATTGTAAACTAACTGTATTACACTAATTCTATACAAGAATAGAAGTTTGAGAGAAGATGGCGGCTATTAAAGAGGAAGTTGTGCTAATGTAATAGAGACCTTCTAATTAATTTAATTGATAGCTCCGTAATTTCAGTGTTCCGAGTTGAATTAACGTTTATATCCGCCATACGATTCAGCTTATTGAACAACTTCATTACAATTTATGGTAGTCAGAGGTAGTAAATTCGAAATTCAAATTAGGTTTCGATTGCGCACCTAACATTTCGCACTGACGTCATCACATTAAACGTCAATTATGAAATTTTAGGACATACATAGTATTAAATGTAATAATGAATTTCACGTGTGATTATTTAGAAATCGTGAAAATATATAACGCGAAACATTATGCGTACATGCACAGTATAATTAATGCCGTATGTTTAGAACTTTGTGTCTGAATTTTTACCCAGTTATGAATTTTTTCATTCAATTATGTAGTAATTTTCAACTGGTTTTAATGGCTAAGCGGTTCGATTTAGGATTTTCACGAGAATCCTAGTCCGCCCGTCATTGCCGTTATGCCGACGGAAATGCGTTGACTGCCTGTCAGATATAGGACCATAACATGACAGGACATAAACTTGGTGATAAGTGGATAGAGAAGGCTTGTCTCCGTCTGCCCCGCTAAAGTTAAAATACGTGACAGCTGACAAAAATACGTAACGTGATTGGTCAGAGTTGACCGCAACAGTTTCACCGGATTTCAGAGGTGGCAGTGCTCTTAGGTGGTGGCAGTAACTTTTATTGGGAGTCTCTCTGCGCAAGGGCTCTCGAATGATGATCTGAGCCTGGCGGATTTAAGATAAAATTAAAGAGTTTAGATAAACTTAAAAAATTCAAACGTGAGCTTTTTCAGCCTGCCATTTTTTGTGCTTACTAACTTGATATCGACTCATTGGTATAAATCGATTGGTTCGAACTCTTCGCCGTACGATCGTGAAAACTAACCTAAAGTACTAGACTATCACTGTAAATACAATTAATATATTAGTATATTAATGAAATTTCTTTCAATTTCACTAATTAATTTACTTAAGCAAGACGATTTCGTTAATTGAACAGTGTTTCTAGATACGCCTCTATGCTCTCCCCAAAAGGTTAATGCCCTTTCTAATGGTTTTTTATAGCACGGTTCTTTCTCCAGACTCCTCTTCAATTTGGCGTAGTGCGTGGCGCGGCGAGAAAGCTCGCTGTAAGTGTCATCTTTCTAAGATTTTTTTTGTATTGCGGTACTTTTGTATATAACTAGTATTTCCCATTTACGAAGAGAGCTATAAAACTTAACAGAAAAGTTTGAATATAAGCAAGGAATATAACGGGTATAAATGTAAGGATGTGAATGTAGCGAAAGAGGTGTGCCAGAATCGTACAAAGTACGTGATCTCTGTGACCTTCTGGGTGACGTACGTGAGCATTCGTATTTGTATTTATATGTAAAAAACACTTGTACAAAAAAAAATTATTTAAATGATATATATATTTTTTTCACAAATATAACTATCATTCTTGTCAACCATTCCATCTAAGCTTGTCCTAGGAGATGGTACACGTCAATAGTCGAATGGTGGATTTGAACCTATTACTTTAAACTTCGCAAACCTTAACCAATACTAATAATAACACATAACTTCCGAACTACTGAATCAAATTGGACAGTTACTACGTTTCTTGAGTAAGTTTTTTTATTTTTTTTAAAAAGAATGCTAACCATTTTTTTTTCGCAAATATTATCAACTTTCTTGTCAACCATTCCGCATACGCCGAGGCTTGTGTAAGGATAAGGTTCACGTCCATAGTTGAATGGCGGATTCGAACCCACGACCTTACAATTCGCAGCCCGTACCCTAGACCATTAGGACATTTTTAGGATAATAGGACATTATTAAGACATTTTTTATTAAAATCAGATTTTATAAAACCTCATTAAAGAAAAGTGAGTGAATTGGACAGAATGACATTCAGTAGAATAACGAATGACAACTTCAAACAGACCAAATGTCATATAATAAATGTTAATCATATACAATTACTGTTTTTTCGCAACTGAAAAACTGTTTTTCAAATGGTGTTTGTGTGTATGTGTATGGGTTTATCGTCGAGTTACTTGTTGTTGTTATTATATTTATAAGAATGCCACCGTTTTGGGTAATATGGCATTAGTGCGGAATGCCAATCCCATTATTATTTTTGCACGTGATCTTGACCTTGTGAATTGCCGCCGGTAAAAAAAAATATCACAGAAATGATAAGAAATACGGAAATTATATTTTATAAATTCTTGTTACATTAGAAATATATACAATCGGATAAGTCTAGATAAAAAGTGTAATGAAAAATGTTGACATGTGTCTTATAAAAATTTTCTAATTCCAAATACAATATGAATAATTTTGTCGTCTAAAATCCTCTTTGGTAGTTGGCGAACGCTAGTCGCCACACCGTTAAGGCGTCAAAATATCTGTCGACGTACACGTAATGCAAGTAGCGTTTGGGAAAGTGTCATTCGGGTGGAATGCCTGTATTATTTTAACACGTGTTCTTTGTCTTCTAGTGTGCCGTCGTTAAATATGAGTATCACAGAATCATGAAGAATAATAAAATTATATATTATAAATTTGTTACAAAAGTCTACACTAAAAGTGTAAAGAAAAACGTTGACATGTGTCTTTTATAAAATTTTCGTATTCCAAATATAATATTAATTTTATCGTCTAAAAATACTTTTTTGTAATTGGCGAATGCCAGTCGCGACAAGAGTGCGCAATCTTTGAGACTGAAGAAGAACGAAGGCATTTGGAAGCAAATAGAATGAGAATTAGGAACAAAATAAGAAGCCGGTTTAGCTATTTTAATTAATTAATTCATTCGATAAATCGTTCACGTAATCGTTCGTAACTTAGTTTTAACGAAAGTCTTAACGATTACAAACATATTGGCTTGGGCGTGTCGTATTTTATAATATTTCTTTAAAGAAAATTGTGTCGAGAAACTTATGAAACACGTATGCTAGCAAAGGAGTTACAATTAAACTTTGTTACAATTTCGTGGAGCTCAGAGTTACGTCACACATCGCAGTACGCCGCAACTGTTGAGAATTGTTCCGCACTCTCACTACGAGTAATTAATGTTTACTCTTATGAATTCATTGTAACGACAACATTGTGTTTAGTTTTAATGTTGTTAATATTATTTTGAAGTTAAACTTCTCTATGCACGTTTGACTTGGGGAGTAAGCTGGTGAATGCGTTACGAAAACCGTGGTCGGCAGACGCGAAGAGAAGTTTACAGGGAGACATAAGTTAGTGAAGATAGAAAGAGCGAGTTACGTTTCGTAAGCTTATTTTCTATACTGTAGGGACAATTTTATTTTTCTCTTGTAAATAGATAAATATTTATTGCACCGAAATAAATGTACAATGGCGAAATTAGTATTTAGCATTTTTAACCGACTTCAAAAGGAATTGTTTTTTGTTCCACCATTTATTATTACTTTTGCTATAGACTGGATTAAACGATTTATTTGTACAATAAAAGTGTAATTGTGTTTGTGTTTGATGTTTTAAGTATTTTATATTTATTCAATGGGTAAAAGATTGGAAATCTTATTAATTTATGAATATATAAAAATGCCCTCTTTCTATTACGTTCTTTCTATAATATAAAAAGGCTCTTATATACAGAAATAAAAGAGCGTTCATCACTTATGTGTCGGTTTGAGGATGATATGGACTCTGGCCCTGACGGACTCATTAAATTAGAGCTTTCTATTAATCTTAATAAGACATGTCTATTTTAAAACTTATTCAAGAGTTTTTCCGTCAAAATAATTTCTCTTTCGCCAAAAAGCTCTTTGAACACCTCCAGTGACTCATTATACGCTGTAATATCAGCCTTGCTTAGGTTTTCTTTTTTCAATTGTAGGCTCTGAGGTTTATTTCTAAGAAAAATCTCCGTTTTATCTATAAAATAAATTGGAGTGTTTGTAATATTAACATATTCGCATTTTACGGCATACATATGAATGTTTTTACAGTACATATATACCAAAATAACATGTTATTACTACTCGTATACGTAATTTAACTATAACTTAGAAATAACCAATTGGTTTTTGTAAGTTATAGTTATGTTAACAAAGGTCATTTAACCCCAGATAAATAAATAAATTAAATAAATAAAATGATCAATGTCAAGTGTTGGAAACGTCGTTAATTCAAAAATAAATTTAAAACGCTAGTTTTACTCAGTATAAGTATTTTTTTAATTTTAGAATAACGACTACGTAATAAGCCTTAATTTAAAGAACATAATACAACAAATAAAATTCGTATTGATACTGTATAATATTACTCTGTGGAAAACTCCGTTATCCACAGAGTAATACTATGTCCATATTTATTACGTAATTTTAATGAAGTTTTAAGAAATATGAAAGAGGAGGTGATTCGAAATTGCCTTCTTTAAAGTTTTTCTTGTTCTAGTAGATACAGTACATAGAAATTGGTAAAATGGTCACTACATTGTTTCATAATACGTGTGCGTAAGTTTATAATTGATTTAATAATAGAAAAAAATCATTTCTGAACATAAGCACGAATGCACTAGGAACTATTTATTACTGATATATTAATAAATAAGTAATTGTTTTAATGAATCCAACCGCAATTACCATGGCAAATTTTGTACATGAAGTTTGCTTAAATATAAGAAGTCAATTTGTAAGTTAATGTTTAACGCAACAATATACTTACGTGTAAGTACCACGTACTACACTTAAATGTCACGATAAAATTGTACCCCGTAAATCTTCAGCGGCCAAGTATTTCATCTTGTCTTTTATATTCAGCGTAAATGTTTAAGACAGGTTTAAGTGTATTAACATTATTGTTGACTTTAATGTGAAGATCTAGATTAAGATTCAAGACAAGAGTGTATAGTGACAAGTGACATGAGAGGGTGCAAGATTTATCGGGGACAATGTTTAAGATAATTTCTGGGACGGAGCGAAGTGGAAAGCGAAAATCAGGAAAGCTGACCCCAGCACTATGTGGGACTAAAGAGAGAAAGAAACGATAAAGATAGGGAGACAGGGAGAGCTAGTTTTCTTTATTGTGTAGAACATGTCTCTCCTAAAAGTAAAAAAGAATTTTCAAAAAGTCACACGACGTGGTAAAATTTCATTTTCCCTCGCTATGATATATGTCAGTGATTCTCAACCTTTTTTTGTTGCTGCACATTTTTACGATTTCAAAATTTAGCTGCACACAAAGAAAAAGATAAGAATTATTTACTTACTACAACACACTGCATTAATAATTTTTGACAAAAATTTTAAATATACGTAATAATAATATATATTCATGTTAAAAATATTTTCCTTTTTAAATTATATAATTTAATAATATTAACATTATTATATATTTGCAAAATTTGGCGGCACACAAAGAAAAAGATAAGAATTATTTACTTACTACAACACACTGCATTAATAATTTATGACAAAATTTTTAAATATACGTAATAATAATATATATTCATTTTAAAAATATTTTCCTTTTTAAATTATTTAATTTAATAATATTAACATTATTATATATTTGCAAAATTTGGCGGCACACAAAGAAAAAGATAAGAATTATTTACTTACTACAACACACTGCATTAATAATTTTAACATTATTATATATTTGCAAAATTTGGCGGCACACAAAGAAAAAGATAAGAATTATTTACTTACTACAACACACTGCATTAATAATTTATGACAAAATTTTTAAATATACGTAATAATAATATATATTCATGTTAAAAATATTTTTCTTTTTAATTGATATAATTTAATAATATTAACATTATAATATATTTGCAAAATTTGGCGACACAAAAAAGTGCCGCGGCACGGTGGTTGAGAATCACTGATATTTATTAATGGAGCAAAAAACAAACTAAAAGATACATTTTTCAAAGAAACAACAAACTGGAATAGTTTGATTCCTTTTACTAATAAATTTACCGTCAATTGAAGGAATTCATCGATCAATTAGTCTAGTCCCAAAAGACTTTGCAAACCTCAGCAGTTAATAGGAACGTTCAAGTCGACCGTTCAACCTTTAACTGACTCCAGTTAAAAGGTCGAAATTGTAATTCTTTAAGCATTCTAGACGAACTGAGACGCTAGCAAATACCAGTTAGAAAATGAATCTTTTGTCGTTGGGTCCAATTCAGAGGACACTAATCGTATAGTAATGACAAAGGACGAGCAGTGTTTATGTCAGTTGACTAATTTTTGTCAGATAACTGCAGTTATTAATAATTTAACTAATGGTTATAATAGAAGTTAGTTAAGTTCGTCAATGACATCTAAGTCATTTAATCCGAAACAAAAGATAATATATCCATTTTCAACCGACTTCAAAAGAAGTTTCCCAAAATCTTGTTATTTGTTACCTGTGTCATTTTTATTTGCATTCTGGTGCTTTACCTGTGGTTTCATTTATGTTTGGTCAATTCTTCATAAAATTTGATCCAATTCCGACAATATGGGATCCATGAGAAAACCAAATAAGTCTTCAATTTGCATCAAATATGTGCGTCACAAATGGACGTATAACTAAATTTCGCACCAACCGATTTCGATGATTCATTTCTATTCGAGATAATGCACTTCAAGAGTATTTTGATAAGAGTTTGGTTAGCTTACCATTAATTCTATTTCGTAATATTTCTACTATAAATCGGAAATATAAAAAGGCCGTTCGCGCGTAATGACGTTTGATTCGATATGAAGTCGGCTTTTGTTTTTGCTCGTTAATACATTACATAAAATAAATCAATATAAATTTATTTAGAAAACTCTTTAGTATACTACAAAATGATTTTCATATTTTTTAATTTTCTATTGGGCCACAGGACACATTACAGATGTGTTAAAGAAAAATTGTAACAATTTACTTAGGGGCCAACCTTAAAATGGATTGCCCGAATTTTTCGCCCTTACTGTGCACGTCTTTCTCAAAAGAATCCTTGTGTACTCTATTACGCTTTTATTACACTTTATAATGATATGTGTTGTCTTTACAGCTGATCTTATGCGTCAGTGTTGATTGCTACCTCTATAATAACTCTTGCATTAAATCTACCTGTATAATTTAAATATATAAACATGTTATACTCACTCAGAATAAGCAATTCTTTTATATATGTATATATACTTTGTGATATGAATCGTTATATGTATTAAATTTTGCATTTAATTATATAATATAATAAAGACAGAATTTATTGTGAACATCCCTCAAATCCGAACGAAGCGCTTTGCGTCGTCTTTCATTCTTCGTACAGCAAAAGACTGGAATAGTTTGCTTTAGTAGTGGGTATTTTCAAGAGTATAGTGAATAGGCATTTACTAAGCTAGTGCGCTTACCATCCAGGACTGCATTTCCACAAGATCAGGTGAGATCGTATTCAAGCACTTACCTAGAAAGTATAAAAAATAAATCTATTTCCTGAAAAAAGAACTCAATTTGATAACTCCATCTCGTAAATCTTTTAGAACTAATATTGTTGCTGTTGCATGTTACCTAACTGGTAATTATACAGACTATTTTTTTAATGTCTTTAAAAGTGGCTATAAAGTAACAAATGAAGGCTATAACTAGCTCCTAGTTACCTGTTTTTTTTTTTAATGACGAACTACACAGTTTGGCCAGAGAGGCTGGCCTTGACTGCTTCACCTTAGCCTGAACCTCTATTGCTAGTAACTCGACACAAGGGTTCCCCCGGTGGGGGGTAACCTCGGCTTGGACGGTTACTATGTTACGCGTAAGCATTCCGATCCGAGGGTGCCCGAGAGGGCCGAACCAAGACTCGGTCGGTTGCTATTTCACGGATAATTTAAAGGACATTCAAAAGCTAAACTAACTTTGAGTGCCACTTCGGGAAGCGCCAACAAGTTACCTGATGATATGAAAAGATATAGCTAGATAGAGCTGATTATATGAAAAGTAAGGCTAAGTAAAGGTAACAACAATTAGAAGTATATTTACGAGTAAAAACAAAAACCTTCTCAAATAGAATCAAACATTTTTTTTGCACGAACTAACACGGTTGGCCAGAGAAGCTGGCTTTTACTGCTTCACCGTCGTTCGTCGCTTAGCCTGAACGTCTAGGGAATCAAACATTAATCAGATTTAACTTATATGATTTTCGCATGAATGCCATTATCAGAACTGGATTAAATTGAAAATGGACACACCCACAACGGGCAAATGATACGCGGGAAGCAACGCTGTGGGAGATTAAGCTTTCAAATAAAAAAAGATCAAAATTGGTTCACCCAGTGCCAAGTTAAGCTACAGTTGAACTGAGAAAACCTTTTTTTAAGTCGGTTAAATAAACGTGCCCTGTTTATAGAAGAAAACTGCACGGGTATTAAAAACACTATAACAGAATTCTCGATTTAGCTTTACGTTGTGAGCTTTGGATTTTCATAAAGCTTTGACATTTCTGTGATTGTAAAATGTTAACACGAATTGCATTATTTGAAGACAAAAAAATCATCCAATCAAATTTCATTTTCTCGTTCCTTCCACTACACGACAGCGTTGAATTGAATGTTTTTTTAGCTAGATAAGACAGGCTTTGGTCTGTTTCTCTGTTAGTTGATAAAGTCAAATATATAAGTAATAGATATAGAAATATGTAAGATTTTTTTTTAATGACGAACTACACAGATTGGCCAGAGAAGCTGGCCTTGACTGCTTTGCGGTGTCATAGCTCTTAGGTCGCTTAGCCTGAACCTCTATTGCTAGTAACTCGACACAAGGGTTCCCCCGGTGGGGGTTATCTGAAAGAATAGTATTAGAATAATTTAGGTGAATTTTCATTCATTTTGAGTTGGAAATACACTCTATTAATTAGCATAATGTTAATGAACAGACGCACAATTTTCCATATCAGATCCACGCCCGGTCTGGTCTGGTTAAATGCTTACTATATTTGAATTAAATTTGCTCCAAACGTTCCATTTTACCGTTAAAATACATTACACATGGTTAAAGAGAGACGTGTAATTAATAGAATAGAACCTAGTTAATATGATTGGAGTGATAGTTTATTACAATAGGTTTATTTTTTTAAAATTATAATAGCCTATTGGCCTATTCAACTTTATGGTCGGGAGGTTACTTTTCAGGTAGCTTGTAACATTGAGTTTTGACCACATAAAGAATTTAAAAAAGTAAAAATAAATAGATATTGGTATTATTAATATGATATTTTACGAGAAAATCGAATCAAATGGTAAACGCTATTACGCCCTCCGAGATATCGTAGGAATATTACGAAATAGAATTATTCAGAAACTACCTCTCTAACTACCATTAAAGTACACACTTTCCATAAAAAAATAATCATCGAAATCTGTTGGCGTGATATTGAATTATTCGTCCATTTGTCGTCACATACCTAATGTAAACTCCTTGTTTGAAGGCGGTGAAAAACAGAGTAATAATAAGATACTAAACTACTTACTATATAGATTTTACTTGGTGACATAAATGTGCCCTGTGAATAGCATGTTGCATATGAAATGAAATTAAATATTTATTTATTTACTTTTTACACACACACACGCACATTTTATATTACCGACATGCACATACCCAAAATATTAGATACATATTATCATATCATATTATATATCATATTCCATAAACATTTTCTTACTTCGTTTTCATCCTTTGGTACACATCTCCTGCTAGACTAATACATAGATAGCCTGTATTAGGGAGATGTTGTACCTAACTCCGAGTTTATTATGAACTACAGTTTGTTATATAACTTATGTGGTAGTCGTGTGCTTTTGCAAAGAATAGTGTGCGTGGGTGCATGTGAGAGTGTGCGAGTGAGTACATGAGCGTGAGGATAATTTATTTTATACTATGAAGAAATTTTTCAGTCTCTTCGTAGGTGAAATTATGGAGAAACGAGTAAAGTAACTATTTACACTTATATTGAGATAAACTATGAAAAGGCACATATAAGTTAACGTTAATATAAAGATGTATATGGAACTCAGCTTGCTAAAAACTGTACAACGATTTCTTTGTTAGTATTAATTCACCGCGTGGGAAGCGAACTCGGCGAACTGGCTACCGTACCTTGAGACCTTTTTGGGCCAAACACAGATTAGATAGTGTTAAATATAGTTTGAACACCACGCCACTAGATCGTAGTAAAGAAACTGCACGCCCCTCTGAATCGCGCAAGCGTTGCGTTCACCGTTTTATAGACTACGAAGGCTTGAAAGCTACATTATTGAGTTTTGTTAGAGATATATACGTTTTAACGCGTAATAATGGGAACCGTCTAAGCCGAGGTTACCCCTCACCGGGAGGACCCTTGTGTCGAGTTACCACCTAATAGAGGTTCAGACTAAGCGATCTAAGAGAGCTGTGCCACCTCTCAAATCCGGTGAAGCAGTAAAGCCCAGCTTCTCTGTGGCAACTGTGTTAGTTCGTCAAAAAAAAGATATATACGTAGATAAGGTGTGTGCGAATATACAGTTTAAAGTACTGGTGAGTTTAATTTTAACGTCCCCTCGTGAGTGAACAGAGAAGCTGACTTTACTGCTTCCCCGGATTGAGAGGTGGAGCTCTTAGGTCGCTTAGCCTGAAACTCTAGTTATCACGGCTTTCGGTTTGTTTACTTATGTGCAATTACAAAAATCACGGAGAAAGGTTTACGTAGATCACGCTGCGAGATATGTTATTACTCGCATAGAGCGGGGTATCTTTGAGAATCCATTCGATTCCTTTGTACGAACAAGAGCAAATAATATTTTGATTTATGTCAAACGTATCCGGGCTTTGATGTGTTCAGCCGATAGGAAAAGGATTGGAGAAATAGTGTTTTCGTTGGTTTAAGCTTTGTTTCTTGTCACGAAATACAATATGTTCGGGTAATAAGTAATTTCAAAAATCTATATGTATAAAAATGTCATATTGGTTTGTGTACACAAAAGTTCTGTATCGACTTAGCTTCAAGAAATCAGCTTTTTAACTATAACCAATAGATGGCGTTGTTTACCAAATTTACCTCTAGATTCATGATACTTGTATTCAGATTGTGGTTTGAAGTTCTCAATTTCACAATTTTTACCCTTTCCCAGATTCAGATTATATATATACAAGAATTGCTCGGTTATAGGTATTTAGATATTTAGCTAAAGAATGGAGAAGTAATCATAGCGAGGCCTTTCATAGCGGCCCGTATTTCAAATCACCGACTAATATCCCACAACTAATGGAATCGATAGTTCCGCACACTTCGAAGTAAGACTCAATACGACATTGTTTAACTTACTCCGTCTCTTAAGTATGGATATCTAAGCTTCTCCGCAAGCCCTTGACAATCTAAACTATATAATGGAAACATTCATCAGATTAGAGCAAGCAAGTTAGGGTGTGTTTTCAATGAAACGAAGCAAAGACGATATGTATGTGAATTATTGTTCAATAGACATTGCTCCTTTGTTAAAGAAATGTCAAAGCAATTAAAGCACGTGTACCACGAAAAGGACTCCACTTTTTTTTTTTTGTTCACGCGGGGGAATCTTTTTATAGACCATCCTCCGGTACCCTGGGTGGGCTCGGAGGGATGTGTGGGACTCGGCCTGGGCAGCCCCTACCCACTAAACCTTCCGCGAATGCCATCAGCCGTTATGAGCGGGTGCCCCGGATCTGTCAGCGACAGGACACCCCAACGACCGGCCGGTCCCGGCAAAGACCGGACTTCATCCTCAAAGGGGACTTCTCCGGCACTCAGAGAAGTCCCGACGACGCCGAAGCATGCTGGGGCCAGGTACCCATCCTGGCCCCGCTTCCGATACAGGGGAGCGGCAAGAGGAGGCGTTCGTAACGCCTCCTGCGCACCGATACGTCGCCTGCGGAGGGGGGAGCCTCTGCGCTCCTCTCCTGACCCGCTCGTCAGCCTCCTTCTGGGACATGACCGTCTCACAGAAGGAGGCGACCGCAAATCAAGACCTGTCGCTCGAGACCATCGCAAGAGCGAGGTTCGGAAGCGACAGGTCTACACCACCGAAAAGGACTCCACTTGTATTAAAGTGTAATAAAGAAATTAAATATCGTGTCTAATCAAATCACATATGTAATAGGGGAAGAGGCTATCACGATTCACGGCAACAAATTTTGGTCAATGATTTTTTAGTACTTAAACACATTGGTGCATGCCAGTTATGATTCGAATCTCCGACACAAACGTTAATGTTGAGGTGTTTTTTTTAAAGATTGATTTAAAAGAAGGCTTTTACAACTTCATTGAGTGTAACTTAGCTCAATTCGTCTCCGAGAGAAATCTACAGATACGGCACTAATTCTAGAATGGTGAGATGACAGCTCTGCGTTGTTCTGTCTTTACTCCATTTAGCAGAAATCTATGTAACAGAGTATAGCGTATTAACCTACAGACAGAACGTTAACGTCAATGGGAATCGTTAATGAAAGCAAGGGGTTTTAAAGATGATATATTCAGGGTATTAGGAGACCGCTTCAGAAAACGTAGACAGACGATAATACCTATAACTAGTTAATTGTTAGTATTCTTTAAAAATAAAAACTAAAAGTCAAGCGTGCACAAATAAGTTTAATTTAAAAAAAGGTCTTTAAAAGAATTCTATTATTAACAAAGTTAAATATTTAAACTCTTAAACATTAAATAGTGAACGGTGAATCGACTCATCTTTCGTACGTAACAAATTGAATAAATAGTAACTCGACCCCTGCGTCGTTTATACTTTTGCAGCTTTTACAATAGTAATTTAGAAAAACACTCGACTTACATACACCCTCTTTTCTATATATGTGACACATTCGCCAAAAAAACTTGTCTCGATGTAACTTTGTTTTGTAAAGTTGTGTTTATTTTACTATTACAACTGCTTAACTACTTAATTCGATTATTAATTTATATATTACACAAGATACCATGTCACTAAATCTAAAATTATAATATTTAAATAAAAAAATATATCATTCATAACCAAATTTAAGGCCACGTAGCGTTGGCAGCAAATGACTCTACCACTGATCGAAACGTGGAAGGGATAGCTGCGCATGTGTACAGTCGCGCACGCAATTATTTCCACAAATAAAGTGTTTTTGTTTGTAACTTTTTATATTGGTATTTTGACTATTATAAATCACAACTAAATTTATAAATAAAAATATAATACACAAAAACTTTTAAGTAATCAAAATAAGTCAATAAAAAATCAACATAAAATTTAGAACGACAACGCACCAGATGGGAGCGAGGTCTCGTAACGGTGAGTGGAACAAGGTACGACAGGAGAACCAATAAGCATTTACGCATGCCCGCCCGCGCCCCCTTCACTCCCCTGTGATACCATACTTTCGACTCTTGCGCATAAACGGTCAGTGCGAGAGTTTTTTGTCGCCAACTGTACCTTCGCTGTTTCTAAATGAACTTTGTCAGTAGCAGTCTCGTAAATTAAAAATCTCTAAAAAGAAAAAAAAATCTTGTCTGAAATTTGTTGTAGGTTCTCATGGGCGACGATGATCACTCAAGATCAGGGACTCCGAGTCTGCTTAACTAATTGTGTTGTAATGAACGTTCAGCGACACCATAGTTGTCGATTTTTGCTAGTTTTGGTTATCTGCTCGTTCAGTTGTGCTGTCTTCCAACGGCATACCTCTAATAACTATTAGAATTGATTCGATTTGTGGTGATTGGCATTCGCCATTTCAACAAAAACTATTTTAGAGGAAAAAAATTTTTTAATTAAAATTATATATTTTAAATTTTAATATTTAAAAAATAATAAAAAAATATTGGTTAAGACTTTTCCAAATTATATATTTTTAGTGTAACATATTTATAGGAAATAATTTTAGTATTTTTCACTATTCTGTGATTCTTTTATTCACCGGCGGCAGACTAGAACAAAAAGGATACGCGTAAAAATAATAAAAGGTTAATCATCTGAACGGCACTTTCCCAAAGATTCAAAGAAGAATGTCATTGGCTCGTTTCAGCTAAACTTGCTTACCCTTTTTCTATTAAAAATAAACAGCATATGCCCGTTTGATAAAAATCATTCAACGGGTGCTAAAATTGGCCAGTTCATTTTTAAATTTAAAAATGTCCAATTGGCTCTTTTATATTTGATGGCAGCTAATAAAATATTTTATGCAGAACCCGTAACCGCTTTTTTGTTAAGACGCTATATTTGGTATGCGCTCCAATGTGTTTGAATGACGTACGTGATTTTTAAATTAGCATATTACACTAGCTAATATATTCCGACTTTGCCTGGGTTAGAATTTTTCATTAATTCTTAAAAATATTCATGAAAGATAATAGCCATAGCGGGCTGTGTATATCTATTTTTATAGGAAAACGGCGAACGACCTTAAGTGATAATCTGGTCTGGATAAAGGACATGAGGTAAAACAACCCTGCGTTTCGTGATACGTTAATTTCACGATTAAAATGAATTTTCAAGATTTTTTTTGCCAAAATACGATTAAAATATGCGTAAACAAGCAGCAGTCAAACAATACGTCAATTTTTAAAGTAAATTGGCATAAATATACGTGATGTTGACGTTTGATTATTCATTTTATATTTAGATTTTCTATAATTTTGTACCTCAATATATATCTTTAGTTATAATTTCGATGCATACGTTCGTAAAATTGTTATTATTTATATTTTATATAAATTAAAACATACATGATATGTGAATCTCACGACCGTTGTCTTTGCTCCACTGAAAGTAATACACTACATATTCCTCTCTGCCACACTGGTTTCTTACACAATTCTTTGACTTTTAACGCAATAAGGCTCTGGAATGCGCTGCCATCAAATGTACGTACAGCTGGAATTAAGGCTACATTCAAACGCTCTCTCTTAAATCTATACTTAAATGAGGAATAGTTATAAATGTTACTATTATACCTTATATCCATCTATACCTGGATCTATGTAGATGTATATATATATTGATAGGTGACCAAGATCTACACCTAGATAGTCTTGAGCAGAGGCGCAAGGTGGCCAGCCTTTCGGTGTTTTACAAATTACATTTTGGAGAGTGTGCACAGGAATTACACGAGTTAATTCCCCCGTCCCCATTCTACCTTCGGTCGTTTAGACACTCGGCGGGTCTCCACCCTTTTAGAGTTGATGTTCCGCGCGTCCGAACGAAGCGATTTGAGTCATCGTTCCTCGTGCGTACAGCAAAGCAGTGGAATAAGTTGCCGGCGTCAGTCTTTCCGTCCAAGTACGACGTGGGAGCCTTCAAGAGTAGAGTGAATAGGCACTTAGTAAACTAGCGCGTACCATCTTTCGACTATATCACCACTTAACACCAGGTGGGATCATGGTTAAGCGCTAGTTTACAAGCATAAAAAATATTAATTGTTACTTAATAATAATGGTTACGCTATTAATCTATCTATATGTTATATTTATTAATGTATGCTTCTATTTATGTATATATTATTTTCTAAGCTTGCACCCGTGACTTTGTTTCTACACAACCCTAATGTAGACTGGCAGAGAATGTCTTCTGGCATTAAGTCCGCCTTTTTGTACTCTCTTATTTTGTGCAAATAAAGATTAAATAAGAATTAATAAAAATAAATATGAATGTTGACTGCTTTGTCGATCCGTTGCTAAGCAACACCATTACAGACATCAAAAGTCAAGTTACAATATGGCGCTAAACGTATTTAGCTAAGTAAATAGCTGATAACCGGTGTTTAAATTTTAAAGTTCGCTAAACACGCGGCCTATTTATCATGCAAAGCGATGCAATGACTTAAACTTAAATTTTGATTTAATTTCGATTTAAAAGCCATTTACGATATGGTGCAAGCGGTCCTTGCGTACAGTTTAAGAAACAAACAGTAAAACATCGTATTTCAAAAGGTTGTGTGTCTTTATAATTTAAAATGTGCTTAAAATACGTTGAACACATGTGACATGCAAACAGCTTTAAAGTGAGATTAACATGACGTTTGTATTTTAAGTTTTGAAAGTAATATAAGCGAGTCATACGATTTACTGTGTTAATTATCCTAGCCTCGTGACAGCGGTCTTAAATAAACTGATTTTCCTTTATGAAAGTAAGCCGAGCTAAGCAACGCTTTGTAGTTCTCATGAAATTGCATTAGTAACATTGTTTTCATCTAGCTGGGTTAATTTTGAAATAAAGGTGAAAATCCTCTACTTCTCTTAATCATGACGCTTTAAAACTATTTTTTTTTTCAGAAATATTACTAACAATCTTGTTAACCATTCCAACTAAGCCTAAGCTTGTGCTAGGACATGGTTCACGGCAATAGTCGAATGGTGGATTCGAACCCACGACCTTACGATTCGCAGGCCGTACCCTAAACCATTAGGCTATTGACGCTTCGAAATCGTTTTTAAAGTGAAAACTTTTTTAGCCGCGTTGAACACTTTTTCGTAGGGGAAAATATTATGGGTTCGCTAATGCTAATGTTGTATGGTCTTGTACAGCCCGTAATATATTTAAATAATAAATAAACCATACAAACATGTATGTAATAGCTGCTCGGAATGTCAATAGATATGAAAAGCAGATTAATGTTTAAAAGACAGAATAAACGCATTCGAGATGTGGTGCTGGAGGCGAATGCTACGAATACCGTGGACTGCCAAGCGCACAAATGAATTTGTTCTCTCCCAACTTGCCATAAAGACTAGACTGTCCACTACGAGTCTACAGCGCGTACTGTCATATTTCGGCCACATAATGGGTACAGGGGATGACAACCTTGAAAAGCTGGTCATCATTGGCAATACAGAAGGCAAGAGAACAAGAGGTCGGTCGCTAACATTATGGTCTGACCAAGTAAAAGGTGCCATCTCCTCTCTTAATCTCTACCAGCTGGTGAGGGTTGCCTTGGACCGAAGCCGATGGAGGCAGATTGTTCACTTAAGTGGTTCTAGTGACCACGATTCTCAGAAACGAGTGAACAACAAAGAAGATATATTTTATTTGGAAAACTTACAGCTGTTACTTATAATAATAAAATGTAATATTATATATAACGACAGGGACGAAAAGTTAGCCTGCGTTTGTCTTTCTTTCCGATTACAATTCCGGTGCTTTGATCACAATCTACTATAGATTTTTATGTTCTTTACTAAGCTAGTAACGTTTTTAACTAAAGATGGAATTGAGATCAAGCACTTGCTTAGAAAGTATATAAAAAATAGCAGTTTTTTTACGCATTTTCGTTAAGGAAACGTTTTAAGTTAGATGAAATTATTATTTTAAGTGAAGGCTTATCGAATCGCTAAACTAATGAAGGCATAATGTGTATGTGAGAGTTTTTAACAATTATCTCCTATTAATAGCACTCAAGATTGTCCACTTCGGTATATCTCCTGGGTGACTCTGAGGGTATGTTTCTAAAGTTTTAGTTTGGGGCACAGCTGCTAAAGGCATACTTAAGAAAGCTCTCCAATATATTACTTTCCGGTCAATAACTTCAAATGCGAAGCAAGATAGTTTAGTGGTCGCTCGTTTTCATTCAAAGATAGGTTTGAATTCGGTTTTCTCAGTCGTAACTGAGCTTAACGTAATTTACAACTTATCAAATAGAGCGTTCACGCGAATGAACAAGGTAGGCAGAGATTACGACTGTCTCACTCATTTCTTTAACATTATCTGTGTGTCCACCAATTAAGTTATTACACGGCATGTTTTTAATGTTTTAAATTGATTTAATACATTGTTTATATTCTTTACACAAAGTCACAATCTGGCTTTGTTTGTGCCTGTTAGTTATATAAATTACAAGTATATTTACGTGTAAAGACAAAAACCGACCTCAAATCAAATCATTGATTGATTTAACATTAAAGGCGACAATGTGCGGACGATCTCATTTAAGACTTTTATGATTTTCTCAAGAATAGCATTTTCAGGACTGAACTGTAAACACCAGATTACAAATAAAAAAAATCATCAATTATCATCAAAATAATATATTTACAAGCAAAAACAACCGAACTTTCATCAAACTACTCTTTCCAATGGAAAATTAGTCATCGATATCGATTGGCGTGATATTGAGTTATTCATGTATTTGTGGCGCACATACTTGATGAAAATTTAAGACATATGATTTTCATTCAAAAAATCAATTCCATTATAAGAATGAGAACCAATTAGAAATAAGACCATATGAATTTCGTATATCGTCTCCTTCCCAGGTTTCAATCAAAAAAAGAACCATCAAAATCGGTTCACCCAGTCGAAAGTTATGCGGTAACAAAAATAATAAAAATACACACAAATTGAGAACCCCTTTTTGAAGTCGGTTAAAAGAGGATGGCGAATTTAAACTTTTCAAAGCTTTATTTAAGGTAGAAAAATCTACCCTCCCTTCTGTAATTTTCATAATGGATAAATCATGTAACTCCACTGCCAAATTGGAGTTGTTCCAATTCTTAATGTCTACTTGCCGTTTGTCTGCTTAACCTACGAGATTTACTTTCTGTACGGTCCTGTTTCCTTGAAGTACAAGTCTCCTGCAGTACTATCTGGAGATTATTTTGAGAAATTGTGTGCTATTGGAGAAATGAGTTTTTTTTTTTAAAAAGAAAGCTAGCAATATTTATTTTTTTTTTCAGAAATATTACTAACAATCTTGTTAACCATTCCAACTAAGCTTAAGCTTGTGCTAGGACATGGTTCATGGCAATAGTCGAATGGTGGATTCGAACCCACGACCTTACGATTCGCAGACCGTATCCTAAACCATTAGGCTATTGACGGTATTTGTCAGTGGACTACCTTTAATTATTTTCAACCGACCAAAAAGGAAGAGTTTCTTAATTCGTCTGTATGTCTTTTTATGTTTCAAAATATTCGAGTGGTTGAACCAATTTTTATGATTTTTTTTGTTTGAAAGCTGCTGTTTTCCATGTCGTGCAATTATGACAGAGACATCTATGAGAGAACCATATATTTCGAACCATATATATCTATGAGAGAACCATATATTTCGAACCATATATATCTATGAGAGAACCATATATTTCGGAAATACAAAGATGTCGACAAAGATGTCGGTTCTTGCTTTTGCTTGTAAATATACTTGTAATAACTAAATTTTATCGGTCATTTTTTTATTATTTAATAGGAAGCTAATGTGTTTACCATTCCATATATACCTTTATTATTATACAAAGCAATACGAGCTGTTTTTCAGCAGGGCATATTTCTTATTATCACCTTTTTTGTGTTGTTGCTTTGTACAGTGTTGTGTTTATAATAAATGTCAAATAAAATAGACAGTTGTCAGACTTTGAGATATAACACGCTTAGACAACCCGGAGACTAACTTTGGTAACAAGTTGTGTGAAATTTACGCCACGATGATTTATTACAAACTTGCCTTGTGTTATCACAAACTAATTTTGACGAATAAATTAGTGATTATATAATACATTTATAACGTGATTTGTGATTATAATTATTTCGTAAATTTACCTGGGTAACACTTTGAAAAAAAAATAATTTTACGGATGTTTGGAGCGCATTGCAAAGCTATGTCATATTAATTATTTTAATTATTAATTATTTTATAGTAATTTTATTTATAATAGTAAGTAAAAAGTAATATAATTAATAATTATAGTAATTTTAAATTTTAGTAAAAAGTTACGCAGTATAATCATTGAATGTTTTAAGACTAGATCTTTTTCCGGCTCATCAGTAGTTAAATGACCACACATGCAAATAAAAGCACTTGGGCCCCATAGTAATGGGGCCTCGCTGAAAATACGCTGTGCGCCATCCCATTTGTTTGTGTTTTGTTTATTTGTAATCTTACGTGACTAAACAAATAAACGGTAATTCTGTTATTTTCTATTCTAAATACTACTGTCACTGAATTTTTCAAACGTCAACCGACCAACTACAATTAAATTGTCATTATGTCTATCTATGATTAACAGTAATCTATCAATATATTTTTTAGAAATTTAATTTCAATTGAGTTGTTACATTATTTGTAATTAATAAATTGATTTACATGTAACAATGCATGGTGATAGAAACGGTTTCTCTGATTGACAGAATTGCAACTAGAATTAAAGAATAGATTCAGAAGTAGAAGAATTTATAGGTATAAGGTAAAACAGCGGAAATCTTGTTTAATTTCTCTGGGGGTCCTGTCTCATTGATTGATTACCCACGACTATCGATTACAAGGTGTTTTCAAGAGTAGAGTGTATAGGCATTTATTAAGTTAGTGCGCCTTACTTGCATTTCCACTAAACATCTGGTGGAATCGTGGTCAAGCACTTTCTTAGACAGTATAAAAGGGAGATAAAATCTAATGGGATATATTAATATGAAACACACAAATGTTAAATGAAAGCAGAAAACTTAACAGTAAAAGAGAGCTACGATAATCCCGATTATTAAATCCAAGGCACGGTCCTGAGTTACCATGACATTAGAAAAACTACAATATTACTTTTGTAAGCAATTTCATTTGAATTTAAATTTGTGAAAATCGCCACTTGGAGACAATTACTGCTAATGGAACGAGTTTTAAAAATACTCCTGAGCGTAATACTGTTCTATAATGTCTGCATAGAGAATTAATTCAAAACTACTGGATGCTATTGTAGTAAACTATTTATTTCCTATTTTTCTACGTAAAAAACACAGAAGAAATAGATAATGTAAGAAACATCACGCCATACTATATATAGGTATATACTATTTATACACAATACAGTTTTTTTTTTTGACGGCTAGGAAATCTTCAGAAAGATACCCCGCCTTCTGGGGGGAAGGCTGCGGTTATGTGGGGTTCTTACCCACTAAAACTCCGCGGTGGCTTCCTCCGTGCATGGTGTGGGGCTCCGGGATGGAAACCTACATGTCTTATATATATATATATATATATATATATATATATATATATATATATATATATATATATATATATATATATATATATATATATATATATATATATATATATATATATATATATATATATATATATATATATATATATATATATATATATATATATATATATATATATATATATATATATATATATATATATATATATATATATATATATATATATATATATATATATATATATATATATATATATATATATATATATATATATATATATATATATATATATATATATATATATATATATATATATATATATATATATATATATATATATATATATATATATATATATATATATATATATATATATATATATATATATATATATATATATATATATATATATATATATATATATATATATATATATATATATATATATATATATATATATATATATATATATATATATATATATATATATATATATATATATATATATATATATATATATATATATATATATATATATATATATATATATATATATATATATATATATATATATATATATATATATATATATATATATATATATATATATATATATATATATATATATATATATATATATATATATATATATATATATATATATATATATATATATATATATATATATATATATATATATATATATATATATATATATATATATATATATATATATATATATATATATATATATATATATATATATATATATATATATATATATATATATATATATATATATATATATATATATATATATATATATATATATATATATATATATATATATATATATATATATATATATATATATATATATATATATATATATATATATATATATATATATATATATATATATATATATATATATATATATATATATATATATATATATATATATATATATATATATATATATATATATATATATATATATATATATATATATATATATATATATATATATATATATATATATATATATATATATATATATATATATATATATATATATATATATATATATATATATATATATATATATATATATATATATATATATATATATATATATATATATATATATATATATATATATATATATATATATATATATATATATATATATATATATATATATATATATATATATATATATATATATATATATATATATATATATATATATATATATATATATATATATATATATATATATATATATATATATATATATATATATATATATATATATATATATATATATATATATATATATATATATATATATATATATATATATATATATATATATATATATATATATATATATATATATATATATATATATATATATATATATATATATATATATATATATATATATATATATATATATATATATATATATATATATATATATATATATATATATATATATATATATATATATATATATATATATATATATATATATATATATATATATATATATATATATATATATATATATATATATATATATATATATATATATATATATATATATATATATATATATATATATATATATATATATATATATATATATATATATATATATATATATATATATATATATATATATATATATATATATATATATATATATATATATATATATATATATATATATATATATATATATATATATATATATATATATATATATATATATATATATATATATATATATATATATATATATATATATATATATATATATATATATATATATATATATATATATATATATATATATATATATATATATATATATATATATATATATATATATATATATATATATATATATATATATATATATATATATATATATATATATATATATATATATATATATATATATATATATATATATATATATATATATATATATATAATTATATATGATATATATTCTATAATTATTTTTATTTCAAAAGTGGTTTTAGATTCGTCTTTTTTATGTTTATCCTCTTAACTTTGGACTGGATGAACTAATTTTGATTCTTTTTTTATTTTAAGCTGTTGCTTCCCACGTGGTCCCATTTTGAAGAAAAAAATTGGTCCAATTCCGACAATGGCATCCATGAGAATACCATTTTAATTAAAAATTAGATTTGCGTTACTATTATAGTATGGTTGTAATAGTATAGTAAGTTTGCGACAAGTGGACGAATAACTCAATATTCCATTTGAAATCGGTTTTTGTTTTTTTCGTAAATGTAGTTGTTATTGTAATAGATCCAATCATTCTGTTGTAGGTTTCCACCACCATTCGCCTATTAATATGAACGTCTCCTATCTTATGCTTAGTAATATTTGTGTTAAAAAATTAATTGTTTATAATTATTAAATAGACGTTTTTTGTAAAACAAAAAAAGCTTTTCGTGTATTTATATTAACCTGAGCCTGCAAGAACATAATATAAGTCTTACATAAAGAAAATATTATTCAGTATTAAAAATTAATAAATTATCAATACATTTTGAGCCGGGGTATATCAGTGTGCGAGTTCAATCCCCGGTGCTTGCACCAATAAATTTGCTGGTGAAATTTTATGTGCTCATTTACGCGTTCGGTAGAAATGGAAAACTTCGTGAGGATACCTACATGTCTTAAAAAATATTCTAAGCTACGCGAAGTCTGCCAATCCGATCTAGGGCCGCGTGGCCTATGATTGACTATGCCCTTATACTCTCTTTACAAAGAAGGCCTGTCGGCAAGAGTGGGGCATATATTTATATATAAATAGGTATATCAAAAGGCTGTAATTTTTACTTTTAAAATATTTAAAGAACAAATAAACAAAGCTTCAGTGTAAATATTAATATTTAGAAGATAAGTAAAACGATTCTTAGCTCGTTTAGATTAAATTTTGACGTAATAAACAGTAAATTGACTCTGTACAACTAAAGTAAACAAACCTGTTCTATCTCTAACGGGTAATCAAATCTTTGTTCATCGATTTTCCCAGATGAGAAATAGAAATTGGAAAACCTTGAACCCCGGCCGCCCACGGGGCTTGTTTTACAGGTGGAAGTTTCCAGAAAGAATCCACCATTAATACTTCGAGCCGTTTCTACAGCACTGGTACCACGGCGGAACTCGATATTTTAAGGTTTCCATTTTGTAAACTGAGTGACGAATAGAAAAAACCAACGATGGAAAAAAATATGGATTACGGTTTTCGAAAAACTGCATGAGTAAATAGCTGTATGAATTTGAAATTGAAATCCTACCCAAAGAGGAGATATTTGAAATCAAAACGCCAATTTCACATGTAAGGACCTAATACTATTTATTAAAAGTTTCTAGGTCACACTTTTAATGCGTCAATTAATACTATTTTGGTTTGAGCCTAATAATTCTGCAATCATCGTAACTATTATAATACGGAACCGAATAGCATTTAATAGCATCGTCGTCGTAAGCATCCTAATTGTGTATCTGTATTATAAATCATGAAATTCCCCAAAAAAGTCAGTAACATGGTTGATTTATTACGAAATACGATTTCATTTTTCTGTTCCTCCTGTGATCCGGAGGCTACAATATTGTTTTGAATCACTTCCGGTTGCTTATTCATATTAAGTAACAGGAAGTTCGCTGTTCATATATATATATATATATATATATATATATATTATAAATATATATAACCATATATTTATATATTGAATAATGAATGTATTCAGATATTTTCATCTCTAAGAAGAGAGTAGTTAGTAGGTAGTTATTTACTATAGAATTTTTACTATATGTCATAAAAAATTATAAAAATAAAGAAAAATACTGTATTTGTGTAATTAGTTTTTCAATTAATGCTTTATAACTGCCCAATTTTGAAAGTGTAAATAGGGATATAGAATATTATCCTTAAGACAAATGCCATCGCGGTACTTTCTGAAAATATATGAAAAAAGAAATCTAAGACATACAATTACTCCATACATTACTTTGTTATATCTCAAAAGTTTAGGCAGCGGTTTCGTTGAAAACTCTCAAACGGGTTACAGACTCGCGAACAGACAGACAGACAGCAGGAAACGACTTTGTTTTATACTATGTAAGAATAATTTTGAAACGACGATAAAAACAAGAAAATATCAATTTACTATTAAACTTTGCATCGCCGAACAACTAAGTAATTTTCTCCATTGAGGATGATAAAAGGGATACTTGAGAGTCGTGTTGCTAAGAGTTCGCTCCTATAATTGGACTTTTAGGAAAATCATATAGTTTTATTATATAGTTCATTTATTGGAAATTAATCGAGATGTGTTATTAATTTGTCTCCACGAACTTAATTAATAGTGACATAAAGTATCTTTAAATTAATAAAATAATTATTTATTTAACGGTAATATAGCAAACTACATTGAAAGCATATTTTTCTCGAATTACTCTAAAACGTCCCCATCATAGTGCCTTTCAAATATTCAAGGAGTCATTGGTGTAGGATTTTCATGTGCTTCAATCCAGAACCAACCTATTGTCACACTGACCATTCCCAAGAATAACCGCCAAATATAACCTCCTTATGACCAAGTTCACGTCTTGAACACGTTTGACATTTTTTCTTATCCCCGCACCTTAATTAATAAAAAATATCCAAAATCCGGCTAAAATTGTACCTGTTTTTTTTTATTTAAAAATTTAAGTTATTTTTAATTATTCCAAAAATTACGTTCTTTTAATAGCGAATGTAGTATACACCTATAATTGGCATACACAACAGGACATAGTTTTAAATAAACTTGTTTGTTTCATGAATACCCTACGAAGAGGCGCAGCCTAGTGGGCGCGTCATGATGACGTAAAGGTTTCATTTTTTGTCTGGCTCTCGGTCCTGGCGCACGTCTCATAAATACTGTCGTAGCTTAATTTAGTGGGCTCTGTTCTATTTTTATAGTTATTTATTTGATGGAATATTTGTTTTAAGTTGTTGACTTTAGGGTCCTTTGATATTTATTTTAAATAATTACTATCGTAATGCATAATACTTGCTAATTACTCAAGTATGCTTGTGTAATGTTGTTGGTGTACTTTATTTAATAAATGGACTGCAGGAGTGAAGGGCGTACGAGTAGGGAAAGTATATTGGCCAGATAGGTAACAGATTAAAAACGGGAAGTGCCAGGAAAAAAAGGAAACATCTCTGCCTACGCTGTATGATCAACAGCGAGATACTTTTGTTATTTTAATATATTTTTTTAAATGAAAGTAAACAATACCTTTTAAAACGTAGTTGCTACACAGTTGAAATGCCACAACGAGCTGGTAAGATTTAACGATATTCTTACACAAAGTGGAGCATTACTTGAATATGGACCATAAAATAAATGCAAACCAAAGTAACTTGTTACTGGAAGTATTCCAAGTTGGCAAGATGAAGCGCTATTCGTGGCGCATATTATGTTACTTTTTGTCAAGTGCATGTGAAAACTTGACGATAGGTTAATTTTAACAGTTGTAAACCATGTATCATATATTTACATATGTTTACTACTCTAGAGTTTGGAATTAGAAAGCCTCTTTGCTGGCATACCTTGAAATATGCACTTGTAGTAAAAATAATTTAAAGTGTACTATTTGCGCCCTACGGTATCTGCGATATCTGCCATTAAAAAGTATAAATTTAATTTTTCCTAAAATAAAAGGAGTCCTTCCTTATTACATTAGCTATCTGCCAGTGAATGTACCGTTAAAATCGCTCCTGCCGTTTCAGACGTTAGCCGGGACAAACAGACAGTATATCACATGCATGTAGTATAAATATATTTACGAGCAAAAATAAAAACCGACTTCAAACTAATTAAACGTTAAAGACGGCACTATACCTGGACGCCCTTCTTGTATTTATGAATTATCGTTGGAATATTATTTATTACGGATATTACGACATAGAATTTAAAAAAAAAGTTCGGAAGTTCTGTTCTATGTTTAATTTATAAAATACAATTACGAACTAAACACTTATGAAAGTTCACTAACAATAAAAGTTCACCAACAATAAAGTTCACTAATAATAAAACGAAAAAACTGATCAACTTGTTCGACTTCAATAAACAATACTACAATACCATTTTTCGCAATCAGCTACTTCCGGTTATCTTTTATAAGACCATTTGAGGCGCCACGTTTCTCCACCCATTCGTGGCCTCCATTCCAAGACTTCGAAATGGAAATCAACTAGTGTGATATTTTTACTAAGCTTGCAAGCAGATATCTTTACTAAAGAAGTGTAAACGCTTTCATTCAGTTTTGAAGTGCAAATAAACTTATCGAGACAAATTATATTGAGTCTAGATATAAGTTTGCCACGTTGGGTTTATTTACCTTTTGGAAAGTAAAGAAGAAGAACTTCCAACAGACCGAGCGAGTTAGGGGAGATAACATTGGCCCGAAGTTTCTATTGGAACTTGTGTATTGCAAATCTATTGGAACCCGTTTGAAGTCACCGCTGGCACTTGAAATATGGGGTATATTATTCTAGCGAGATTTATAATGATGATGTTATATTAATCAAATATCTGCGGTTATTATAAATTTACTGGATAAAATTAAGCAATCACAAATTGCCACAGAGAGCAATGTAGAGGTCTATGCTATGTCTGTGGTCTATATAGATGTGTGACGCCATTCTCGTTTTTTTCACATCACACAAATCTTGTTAGTTCCATACGCAGTTAATATGGTCAACGTATTTCTAGCACCGATTTTATAGTCTCCCTTTCCTCATTAATCATCTCTACTTACCCGTACCACCGAAGTACACCTTAATTTAGAAGCGTCAATAGCCTAATGGTTTAAGATTCGGTATGCGAAACGTAAGATTGTACGCTCGAATCTACCATTAGTAACAGGAGTATTGAGGTGAACCATGTCCTAGCACAAGCTTCCCCTTAGTTAGGATGGTTGACAGGAATGTTCGTAATATTTGTGAAATATAAATAATAAATAGTTATATTTCATTCTTTAAAAAGTTTTTAGTATATTTTTTTCTTGATCCTTCTCAGTCAAGTCCTTCAAAGGCGCTAGTACTTTTAGATGGTACATAACATGGTACGGCCGCGTGCCTTAAGACACTTTGTTGCAGTTTCCCATGATTGAGTTTAGAGTCTAATTAATTATATTCTTGATGGTAAAGCATATACATAACCATAGAGTACAAACCAATCCAAACATTCTATGTCTATGGTGTTAGTCGGCTCTTTGAAATATGCCTATTATAGTACTACATGCAGTAAAATTAAAAATCAAATTTAACTTGTTGATTATTCTGTTTGAGACTACATTTATTAATTACATGGAAATAAACACGGGCGTTATTGTGGTTTAATAAAATATTCAAATGTATATAATCAAAATAACAAATTAAATTAAAGGAGATGTTGATCTGACATAATGAAATTATTAATTCGATTGTTATCACTGATTACATGAATATTTAAATTATATTGTTATTTTAACAACTGCCTTTTAAGGCAGCAATAACCGTTTTTTTTTGTTAACGAGGAGGAAATCTTCAAAAGATACCCCGCCTTCTGGGAAGGAGGCGGTTATGTGGGGTTTTTACCCACTAAAACCTCCCCGGTGGCCCTTCCTCGGTGCATGGTGAGGGTCTCCGGGATCTCCAGTGGAACGCACCGGAGCCCTCTGCACTGTACTCAAGGAGAGCTCTTCCGGGAGGAAGGTTAATCCCGCCCCACTCTGCCTCGCAATGCAAGGCGACACGGGCCGGCCGATGTCGCCTGCCTCTGGTTCACGAGTCTATCAGCTCCCCACCCTTGTCGCCCAGTGAACCCGAGGCCCCATTTAGTCGCCTTCTACGACAGGCAGGGGATACCGTAGTCTTATTCTTGAGAGCCCAGAACTACAGGGCTGAAGGCAGCAATAACCTAGTGGCTAAGTGGCTGGTCTTACGATTTGATCGCAGTTCGATCTTTTACAGTTTTTAAGTACAAAAAATCTGTTGGTTTATTTCCCACTAGAGTTTTTCGATAGCGTAAACCTGACACAAAAATGTTAATTTGGTAATCTCGCATGGTTTCAATAAAATCAGACTCATCTTTATTTTTTTATCATATTATTTTCTTTTAAAAGAAGCTAGCAAAAATTTTTCTTGTTAGTAATATTTCCATACTAAATATTACAACCATTCTAACTAAGCCTTAGCTTGTGCTAAGAGATGGTTCACGTCAATAGTTGAATGATCGATTCGAACCTACGACCTTACGATTAGGCTATTATATATATTGGTAGTTTTATGACAATTCTAGTAAGACTTGGTAAGTCCCCTGGCTGTCGTAGGAGACTAAAGGCCTCGGGTTCACTGGGCGACAAGTGAGGGGGCCTTTGTCGTTCGCTAAGGTGGACATCGGCTGGCCCGTGTCGCCTGGCACTGCAAGGGCACAGGGGAGGGAGTAATCGCCCCCTGTGTCCCCCGGAATACACGAGCTTATGAGCCAACGGAAGAAAAACGTGACGAGAGTTGCATCGACTATATGATGGTCATGAAGGCGTTAGGAAAAGAGGAAAGATACCCGACTACGTGGTCATTAAATACATAGTTGATGGCATAGTGGACCACGAAACTAACAAAATCATGCTTTATGGCGTTACGACGTATCCTGAGCTTAAAGAGAAGTTTAAAATCTACGAGACTATTAAGGAAAAGATGAAACTGGAACATTCTAGAAGTGCCTATAGAAACGAAAAACGCGGCATCATACGTCACGAAAAAACGTCGAAAAGGTGCTATAACTGTGGTGAAGGCGATCATGTGTCAGAAGACTGTCCGCAGAAGGCACAAGGTCCAAAGTGCTTTAACTGCAACGAATATGGTCATATTTCACCGAAGTGCCCGCATAAAAATAACAAGGAGATAAGCGGCCGTAAAGAAGATTCGAGTTCATCAAGATGGCGTAGTTCCGGCACTTCCGGCGATAGAAAAGGACACAACAATGGCGCATCAACAAGGGGAGCGGAGCAGCGAACGTGAGCAAGCAAGCAATGTTCGGCCAATCATCGTTCAACGAGGATGATACGTCACACTCACAGAATGACAGTGACAAGATGGCAGATGACAGAAGTAGCAAACGTCAAAGTCAAACTGAGTATGACATCTACGACGTAAACAAACAATCACAACGGAAAACCTTGAAGATCATAGAATTATGTGGAAAACGACAAGTGCGCTTATTGATTCGGGCAGTGATGTGAACTTAGTATCTTCTGAGTTTTGTGCTAACGTCAGTAAAGTGATGAACAATAACATAACGCTATCCGGACTGGGTTTCGCTAAAGTGGAATCGTTAGGTTGTATAACAACAAATGTTGTGATCGACGGTACGAAATACGACGATGTGTTATTCTACGTGGTACCTAAAGACTGTATGCCTTTGATGTAATCATAGGTCACGAATTTCTTAAGAATGTTTTAATGGTTATGAATGGTAGTGTGGTGTGGATGAAACCTGTGGAATGGGTGAATGAAATCAATTGTTTTAGTAGCAGTATCGAGGTTGGTCATGTAAGTAATACTGACTATAAAGAAGAGGTTGTTCAGATGGTTGAGGGCTATCAACCATGTCAAATCAAAGAAGCTCCTATCCAGCTGAAAATAATTGTGAAAGATGATGTCCCGGTGGTGCAACGTCCACGGCGCATATCACTAAAGGAGCAGGTGGTAGTTGAAGAACAAGTTGCGGAGTGGCTTAAGCAAGGAATCATACGCGTAAGTTATTCTGAATATTCCAGTCCATTAGTTCTTGTTCGCAAAAAAGATGGTGCTATAAGGGTGTGTGTGGACTATAGAAAATTAAATAATAAAATCATAAAGGATGAGTTTCCATTGCCGATTATTGAGGATTACATTGACAAGTTGGCGGAGGCAAAAATATTTAGTGTACTGGACTTAAAGAACGGATTTTTCCATCTGAATGTCAGCAGTGAGTCTGTAAAGTACACTGCATTTGTAACACACCATGGTCAGTTTGAATTTCTGAAAGCCCCCTTCGGCTTATCTGTTTGCCCAAGCTACTTTATGCGGTTTGTGACCATAATCTTCAGAGAACTGATATCAAAGGATTGTTCTAATATTTGTCGATGATATTCTTATTCCAGCAAAAGATGAACGGGAAGCTGTTGATAGATTAAGAGAAGTTTTAAGAGTGGCATCTGAATATGGCTTACAAATAAACTGGAAGAAAGCACAGCTGATATGTCGAAGCATAACCTACTTAGGTCATACAATTGAGAATGGACAAATAAGGCCTGCCAGTGAAAAGATTGATGCGGTTACAAAGTTTCCAGAACCCAAAACAGTTAAGCAATTGCAAAGTTTTATTGATTAGCATCATATTTTAGGAAGTATATCCAGAATTTTGCATCTATAGCGCGACCACTTACAGATTTACTTAAGAAAGATATTGATTTTAAGTTCAATGATGAGCAACGGTGTGCATTCAATTGTTTGAAGGAACGGTTAACTACCAAACCAGTTTTACGAATATTTAATCCAAGATTGGAGACAGAAATGCATACAGATGCATCACTTCAGGCTTATGCTGCTATACTCATGCAGAGATCTGATGATGACGGCGGACTACATCCGGTATACTTCATGAGTCGCAAAACAAAATGATGCAAAGAAAAAGTACACCAGTTATGAACTGGAAAGTCTGGCTATAATCGAAGGGATAAAAAATTTAGACACTACTTGTATGGTATAAAATTTAAAATCATCACTGATTGCCAAGCGTTCCAGATGACACTTAAGAAAAAAGATTTGAGTACGAGGGTTGCAAGATGGGCATTGCTTCTACAGGAGTTCGACTTTGTGGTTGAACACCGGCCAGGAACGAGGATGAAGCATACTGATGCATTAAGCCGAAACCCATATGTAGCAGTAGTGACTCTGCACGATGAGATCAGACGAGCACAACAGTTGGATGATGGCCTAAAAGCTATACTAGAAATTTTACAGGAGAAAACTTATGGTGACTATTATATTAGCAATGGATTGCTGTACAAAGGAGTAGAAAAGCACTTAGTGGTCCTGAAGTCTATGGAAAAGGAAATCATCAAAAGGGCTCATGCAAATGGACATTTTTCAAAAGAAAGATGATTGAACTAATAAGTAAAGATTATTTTATCAAGAACCTTGATAAGAAAATAGAAGAGTTTATTACAAGTTGCATTCCATGCCTATTAGCTACGCGTAAAGAGGGAAACAAGAAGGATTCCTAACTCCGATTGAAAAGGAGGATTCACCGCTGCATACACTTCATTTAGATCATATCGGTCCAATGACTGAGACGAAGAAGCAGTATAATCATATTCTCACGATTGTTGATGCATTTACTAAGTTTACGTGGATATTTCCAACTAAAAGTACCACAAGTAAAGAAACAATAGAAAAGTTGAAAATTCACCAACAACATTTTGGTAATCCAACGAGATTTATAACTGATCGAGGAACGGCGTATACGAGCAACGAGTTTCAAGAGTATTGTAAAGACGAAAACATTCAACACATCAAAATTACGACGGGAGTGCCAAGGGGAAATGGACAAGTGGAAAGGGTTCATCGTACTATAATATCTGTACTTACAAAGATGTGTATAGAAAACCCTACCCTGTGGTACCGGCATGTAAGTAGATTACAGCGTGCTCTTAATAGTACTTTTCAGCGAAGCATAAATACTACACCCTATCAACTATTGATTGGGACTAAGATGAGAATAAAAGAAGACACGGAGATTTATGATTTGCTTCTGGAAGAAGGAAGAGAAAGCTATTCAGAGGAGAGAGAAAACTTAGAGAGAATGCCAAAGAACAAATTTTACAAGTCCAAGAAGAGAACGTTAGAAATTTCAATAGGAAGAGAAAAGAAAGTATTAAATACAAAGAAGGAGACTTAGTGGCAATAAAACGCACGCAGTTTGGCACGGGAATGAAGCTGAAAGCCAAATATCTAGGGCCCTATCAGGTTGTAGAGGTAAAGAGGAACGACAGATATGACGTGAAAAAGCTAGACCCTAACAGTGAAGGCCCTGGAGTAACCTCTAGTTCAGCAGACTACATGAAGGCGTGGCCAGGTTTCAACTCCAAAACTTGAAATGTGAGAGTCGTTCGACTTAACTTTTTGTTTGTGTTGTGTTTGAAAGGTTATGTGCGAAGTTTTGTTAACACCATGTATTTTTTTCTTTATTCTATTACTAAAATGTGTATGTAATTTTACGATGTTGGTTTAGTTTATTATAAGGAGATCTGTACTATGCCTACTGCAATGTTAAATGTCAGTGTGTAAACACGTTTGAAGTTTACTAATAACCTGTTTATTAGTAAGTTAAGGGAAATGTTGTATTAATAGTTAAGTTGAATTTAAGTTGAAAGCAAGGGATGAATGTTTGCGTGCATGTCTGAGGACAGACATGGATCAGGATGGCCGACTGTGGGATAAATATTATGTCTAAATGGTAGAACGGAACGCAGCGGATGAAAGAAAGAGATGTATGTGTGCGAGTGAAAAAAGGGTTAGTAATGGCGACGGTGTAACGCTGAATCAACATCGTGCTCGTTTATTTTTGCGATACAAAATCCCACATATTGAATAATGAATGTATTCAGATATTTTCATCTCTAAGAAGAGAGTAGTTAGTAGGTAATTACTTACTATAGAATTTTTACTATATATCATAAAAAATTATAAAAATAAAGAATAATACTGTATTTCTGTGATTAGTTTTTCAATTAATGCTTTATAACTGCCCAATTTTTAAATTGTTAATAGGGATATAGAATATTATCCTTAAGACATGCCATCGCGGTACTTTCTGAAAATATATGAAAAAAAAGAAATCTAAGACACACAATTACTCCATACATTACTTTGTTATATCTCAAAAAGTTTAGGCAGTGGTTTCGTTGAAAACTCTCAGACGGCTTATATTTTTCCGAAATATCGTTATATTTTAGTTAATGTATAAAACTTAATAAATTATATACTAAAACCTTCGTCGAGAACCGCTTTATTTACAGAGTTTTTTTTTTGAGTTTATCGCGAACAGACAGACAGCGACTTTGTTTTACACTATGTAAGAATAATTTTGAAACGACGATAATAACAAGAAAATATCAATTTACTATTAAACTTTCCATCGCCGAACAACTAAGTAATTTTCTCCATCGAGGATGATAAAAGGGATACTTGAGAGTCATGTTGCTAAGACTTCGCTCCTATAATTGGACTTAGAGGAAAATCATATAGTTTTATTATATAGTTCGTTTATTGGAAATTAATCGAGATGTGTTATTAATCTGTCTCCACGAACTTAATTAATAGTGACATAAAGTATCTTTAAATTAATAAAATAATTATTTATGTAACGGGAATATAGCACACTAGATTAAAACCATATTTTTTCTTGAATTACTCTAAAACGTCCACATCAGAGTGCCTTTCAAATATTCAAGGAGTCGTTGGTGTCGGATTTTTCATGTGCTTCAATCCAGAACCAACCTATTGTCACACTGGCCATTCCCAAGAATAACCGCCAAATATAACCTCTTTATGACCAAGTCCACGTTTTGAACACGATTGAAATTTTTTCATATCCCCGCACCTTAATTAATGAAAAATATCCAAAATCCGGCTTAAATTGTAACTGTTTTTTTTTTATTTAAAATTTTAAGTTATTTTTAATTATTCCAAAAATTACGTTCTTTTAATAGCGAATGTAGTGTACAGCTATAATTGGCATACATAACAGGACATAGTTTTAAGTAAACTTCTTTGTTTCATGAATACCCTACGAAGAGGCGGGGCCTAGTGGGCGCGTCATGATGACGTAAAGGCTGTCATCACCCACCGGTCGCGCACTTCATTTTTTGTCTGGCTCTCGGTCCTAGCGGACGTCTCATGAATACTGTCGTAGCTTAATTTAGTGGGCTTTGTTCTATTTTTATAGTTATTAATTTGAAGCAATATTTGTTTTAAGTTGTTGACTTTAGGGTGCTTCGATATTTATTTAAAAAAAATTACTATAGTAATGCATAATACTTCTTTATTACTCAAGTATGCTTGTGTAATGTTGTTGGTGTACTTTATTTAATAAATGGACTGCCGAAGTGAATCGAGGAGTCGATTAAGGGCTTACGAGTAGGGAAAGTATATTGGCCAGATAGGTAACAGATTAAAAACGGGACGTGCCAGGACCGTAAAAAATGGATACATCTCTGCCTACGCTGTATGATCAACAGCGAGATACTTTTGTTATTTTATTATATATATTTTTAAATGAAAGTAAACAATACCTTTTAAAACGTAGTAGCTACACAGTTGAAATGCCACAACGAGCTGGTAAGATTTAACGATATTCTTACACAAAGTGGAGCATTACTTGAATATGGACCATAAAATAAATGCAAACCAAAGTAACTTGTTACTGGAAGTATTCCAAGTTGGCAGGATGAAGCGCTATTCGCGGCGCATATTATGTTACTTTTTGTCAAGTGCATGTGAAAACTTGACGATAGGTTAATTTTAACAGTTGTAAAAATTACGAATAACTAAATAAATTTTATTGTTACAAGTCAAAACAGTATACCATATATTTACATGTGTATTACATATGTTCACTACTCTAGAGTTTGGAATTAGAAAGCCTCTTTGCTGAAATATCTACTTGTAGTAAAAATAATTTAAAGTGTACTATTTGTGCCCTACGGTATCTGCGATATCTGCCGTTAAAAAGTATTAATTTAATCCTAAAATAAAAGGAGTAACTTCCTTATTTCATTAGCTATCTACCAGTGAATGTACCGTTAAAATCGCTCCTGCCGTTTCAGACGTTAGCCGGGACAAACAGACAGTATATCACATGCATGTAGTATAAATATATTTACGAGCAAAAACAAAAACCGACTTCAAACTAATTAAACGTTAAAGACGGCACTATGCCTGGACGCCCTCCTTGTATTTATGAATTATCGTAGGAATATTACGGAATAGAATTTAAAAAAAAAGTTCGGAAGTTCTGTTCTATGTTTAATTCATAAAATACAATTACAAACTAAACATTATGAAAGTTCACTAACAATAAAAGTTCACCAACAATAAAGTTCACTAATAATAAAACGAAAAATACTGATCAACTTGTTCGACTTCAATAAACAATACTACAATACTATTTTTCGCATTCAGCTACTTCCGGTTATCTTTTATAAGGCCATTTGGAGGCGCCACGTTTCTCCATCCATTCATGGCCTCCATTCCAAGACTTCTCGAAATGGAAATCAACTAGTGTGATGTTTTAACTAAGCTTGCAAGCAGATATCTTTACTAAAGAAGTGTAAACGCTTTCATTCAGTTTTGAAATGCAAATAAACTTATCGAGACAAATTATATTGAGTCTAGATATAAGTTTGCCACGTTGGGTTTATTTACCTTTTGGAAAGTAAAGAAGAAGAACTTCCAACAGACCGAGCGAGTTAGGGGAGATAACATTGGCCCGAAGTTTCTATTGGAACTTGTGTATTGCAAATCTATTGGAACCCGTTTGAAGTCACCGCTGGCACTTGAAATATGGGGTATATTATTCTAGCGAGATTTATAATGATGATGTTATATTAATCAAATATCTGCGGTTATTATAAATTTACTGGATAAAATTAAGCAATCACAAATTGCCACAGAGAGCAATGTAGAAGTCTATGCTATGTCTGTGGTCTATATACGTGTGTGCCGCCATTCTCGTTTCTTTCACATCGCACAAATCTTGTTAGTTCCATACGCAGTTAATATGGTCAACGTATTTCTAGCACCGATTTTATAGTCTCCCTTTCCTCATTAATCATCTCTACTTACCCGTACCACCGAAGTACACCTTAATTTAGAAGCGTCAATAGCCTAATGGTTTAAGATTAGGTATGCGAAACGTAAGAATGTAGGCCTGAATCTACCATTAGTACCAGGAGTATTGAGGTGAACCATGTCCTAGCACAAGCTTCCCCTTAGTTAGGATGGTTAACAGGAATGTTAGTAATATTTGTGAAATATAAATAATTAATATTTATATTTCATTCTTTAAAAGTTTTATTTTTTTTTTTCTTGATCCTTCGCAGTCAAGTCCTTCAAAGTCGCTAGTACTTTTAGATCTGCTCAGTCTTGAGCACAGGCGTAAGGTAGCTAGCCTTTCGGTTTTCTACAGATTGCATTTTGGAGAGTGTGCTCAGGAACTACATGATCTAATTCCCCATCCCCTTTCCACCATCGGACTTCTAGATGCACTGCGGGATTACATCCTTTTGTTGTAAACATCCCTCAAACCCGAACGAACCGATTTGCTTCGTCTTTCATTCTTCGTACAGCAAAGGACTGGAATAGTTTGCCCGCGTCTGTCTTTCCTTCCGATTACAACGTGGGTATTTTCAAAAGTAGAGTGAATAGGCATTTACTAAGCTAGTGCGCCTTACCATCCAGGACTACATTTCCACTTAACATCTGGTGGGATTTTAGTCAAGCACTTGCTTAGAAATTATAAAAAAAAAGATGGTATATAACATGGTACGGTCGCGTGTGCCTTATAAGACACTTCGTTGCATTTTTCCATGATTGAGTTTAGAGTCCAATTAATTATATTCCTGATGGTAAAGCATATACATAACCATAGAGTACAAACCAATCCAAACATTCTATGTCTATGGCGTTAGCTGGATCTTTGAAATTTGACTATAATAGTACTACATGCAGTAAAATTAAACATTTCAAGTTCAAGTTGTTGATTATTCTGTTTGAGATTACATTTATTAATTATTACATGGAAATAAACACGGGCGTTATTGTGGTTTAATAAAATATTCAAATGTACATAATCTAAATACGAAATAACAAATTAAATTAAAGGAGATGTTGATCTGACGTAATGAAATTATTAATTTTGATATTAATTCCATTGTTATCACTGATTACATGAATATTTAAATTATATTGTTATTTTAACAACTGCCTTTTAAGGCAGCAATAACCGTTTTTTTTTGTTAACGAGGAGGAAATCTTCAAAAAGATACCCCGCCTTCTGGGGGGAAGGAGGCGGTTATGTGGGGTTTTTACCCACTAAAACCTCCCCGGTGGCCCTTCCTCGGTGCATGGTGAGGGTCTCCGGGATCTCCAGTGGAACGCACCGGGGCCCTCTGCACTGTACTCAAGGAGAGCTCTTCCCGGGGGGAGGAAGGTTACCCTGCCCCCACTCTGCCCTCGCAGTGCAAGGCGACACGGGCCGGCCGATGTCGAAGGCCCCCACCCTTGTCGCCCAGTGAACCCGAGGCCCCATTTAGTCGCCTTCTACGACAGGCAGGGGATACCGTAGTCTTATTCTTGAGAGCCCAGAACTACAGGGCTGAAGGCAGCAATAACCTAGTGGCTAAGTGGCTGGTCTTACGATTTGATCGCAGTTGATCTTTTTCAGTTTTAAGTACAAAAAGCTGTTGGTTTATTTCCCACTATAGTTTGTCGGTAGCGTAAACCTGACACAAAATGTTAATTTGGTAATCTCGCATGGCTTCAATAAAATCCGACTCATTTTAATTTTGTTATCAAATTATTTTCTTTTAAAAAGAAGGTAGCAAAAAATTTTTTTCATTATTACTACCATTCTTTTAGTAATATTTCCATACTAAATATTACAACCATTCCAACTAAGCTTCAGCTTATGCTAAGAGATGGTTATATAGTCGAATGATCGATTCGAACCTACGACCTTACGATTAGGCTATTATATATATTGGTAGGTTTATGACAATTCTAGTAAGACTTGGTAAGTCCCCTGCCTGTCGTAGAAGGAGACTAAAAGGGATCTCGGGTTCACTGGGCGACAAGTGTGGGGCCTTTGTCGTCCGCTAAGGTGGACCTGGGAAGAAGGTGACATCGGCTGGCCCGTACGTCTTTAGACCAGTAAGTGCACAGGGGAGGTTAATCCTCCCCCCTGTGCCCCTGGACGTGCTCTCCTTGAGCACAGCGCAGAGGGGCTCCGGTGCGTTCCACTGGAGATCCCGGAGCTCTTCGTCATGCACCGAGGAAAGGGCCAACGGGAGGTTTTAGTGGGTAAAACCCCACATAACCGCCGCCTTTCACCCAGAAGGCGAGGTATCTTTTTGAAGATTTCCTCCCCGTTAGCAAAAAAAAGGTAACTACTCATTAACGAGTACGAGCTACGACTATGTGAAATAATAAAGAAAAAAAAAAGAATATAAACAGCAGAACTTTGTAATATAACTATGATACTTCATAAATAAAAGAAAGCGTTCATGCGTAGTTTCGTCTCATATTCAATCTGTCATTTAATTGTTGTTTTGAAGTCGGTTTTTGTTTTTACTCATAAATAATTTTTGATTGCAATCTGTCTGAATGCAAGCTGCAAATAGAGAGACAGAGGCGTGTGAATCGAGCAGACGCGGCACCTGCAGCGAAATTTAATTTTAAACTTTTAGAATTTCTGCTAAAAGAGTATTCTCAAACATGGCTAAGTTTTTCTAATTTTAAAGCAACAACTTTTTCTTTGTAAATGACTGATATGACCTTATAAATGTCACAAGCTCACAAAAGCAGTGTCAATCGTGTTGGTGTATATGTAGAGAAAATTGCTAGCCACGTGCCATGTCAAAGTGTTTTTTAATTATTTGTTATCAAACAATATATACATAATAAAAATAGATATTTCTTGACGCCATAAAACCGCAGCGGTTAGTTTAGGCGTTGCACATTCGCCATAATTTAATAAAGTGTTTTGTTACAGTTATTTAATATAATGAAAAAAAAGAGTAATATAAATGATAGAGACACAGAACAAAAAAATAATAATAAGAATTTGTCTAGTGAGTATACTGACTGACGGTATTTCATTTTTGTTTTTACATTTCTTAGCTCACGTCACGTCAAACTCAGTTATTACAACGCTTTATTATAGAATGGTAGTTCATTTTGTTTTACATTTCTTAGCTCACGTCACGTCAAACTCAGTTCTTACAACGCTTTATTATAGGATGTGGTAGTTCATTTTTGTTATTACATTTCTTAGCTCACGTCACGTCAAACTCAGTTATTACAACGCTTTATTATAGGATGTGGTAGTTCATTTTTGTTATTACATTTCTTAGCTCACGTCACGTCAAACTCAGTTCTTACAACGCTTTATTATAGGATGTGGTAGTTCATTTTTGTTATTACATTTCTTAGCTCACGTCACGTCAAACTCAGTTCTTACAACGCTTTATTATAGGATGTTCTTTTTTTTACGCGTGTTAAATGGAGAAAATTGTCTGATTTTATTTATTTTATTTACATTTATTTAGTGGCATAATGCTTGCGGTTTGCGAAACATGAAATTGTAGACACAAACCCTTCATTCCACTATTAACGTGCACATATCCCAGCTTGTTTTGTAATAGGTAACTTGTATATTATACAGCAAAGATGGATATATTATAATAAACGTACAAAGTGCCATCACGCGACAAGGGGCGGTTTTATCGTAAAAGTGAACCCGGGAATTTCTCCCATAGGACGGCCTCGGCTCTTTGCGGAAGACTACAGCGTTCCGTAGGAGATTCCGAGCTTCTCCCATCCCCCAAGGTGGTCAGGAGTATTAGTGAGTAGAAATCTCATATAACCGCCTTTCTTTATAAATAGTTGATATAGTTCTGAACCAATATTGCCGTTTATTTTCAAGCCATATTCCATTCGTGTCACTTTCTTAGCTTATTTAATAGCAAAATAAAATCGCACAGTTACAAGAACTCGCGCAAGCCTAGCGCCAGATTGCGCTCTTTGTGTGACACAAATGCAATTCCATACGAAATCCTATACAACGACATTGTCATCTGTTTCCCATTTAGATAAGTCCCCGCTTTTATCATGGCCGTTTTACAGACGTTTTGCCACTGCAAAATGCTATGAAATATATCGTACTAAATAAATTAACGCAATACAGGAAATGCATTTCAAACTACTTTGATATAAATGAGCAATTACTGAATTCAAACATTGTTATTATGTATGTACATAAGTGCTCAGAGTAGTCATCCGGGACTCGATTCAAGCTTCATAGTACGCTTAGAAAGTTTAACGTGATCCATGGCTCCGGTACCAATTAATTCTTTTTGCAACCAAAGATAAAAGATCTAGGGAAAGTGTATAAAGCGATCCACTAGACACGATCTTCAGCAGTGAAGAGAACGATTAAGATGACAAGCTCTGCAAAACCTTACAATTCATATGGTGAGCTCAAGTGAGCAAGGAGAGCTCTTCCCGGGGTGGGGGAGGGAAGGTTACTCCCGCCCCCACTCTGCCCTCGCAGTGCAAGGCGACACGGGCCGGCCGATGTCGCCTTCTTCCCGGGTCCACCTTGGCGGACGACAAAGGCCCCCACCCTTGTCGCCCAGTGAACCCGAGGCCCCATTTAGTCGCCTTCTACGACAGGCAGGGGATACCGTAGTCTTATTCTTGAGAGCCCAGAACTACAGGGCTGAAGGCAGCAATAATCTAGTGGCTAAGTGGCTGGTCTTACGATTTGATCGCAGTTCGATCTTTTCTGTTTTAAGTAAAAAATCTGTTGGTTTATTTCCCACTATAGTTTGTCGGTAGCGTAAACCTGACACAAAAATGTTAATTTGGTAATCTCGCATGGCTTCAATAAAATCCGACTCATTTTAATTTTGTTATCAAATTATTTTCTTTTAAAAGAAGGTAGCAAAAATTTTTTTTCATTATAACTAACATTCTTGTTACTAATATTTCCATACTAAATATTACAACCATTCCAACTAAGCTTCAGCTTGTGCTAAGAGGTGGTTCATGTCAATAGTCGAATGATCGATTCGAACCTACGACCTTACGATTAGGCTATTATATATATTGGTAGGTTTATGACAATTCTAGTAAGACTAGGTAAGTCCCCTGGCTGTCGTAGAAGGAGAGTAAAAGGGGCCTCGGGTTCACTGGGCGACAAGTGTGGGGGCCTTTGTCGTCCGCTAAGGTGGACCTGGGAAGAAGGCGACATCGGCTGGCCCGTGTCGCCTTGCAGTGCACAGGGGAGGTTAATCCTCCCCCTGTGCCCCTGACGTGCTCTCCTTGAGCACAGCGCAGAGGGGCTCCGGTGCGTTCCACTGGAGATCCCGGAGCTCTTCGTCATGCACCGAGGAAAGGGCCAACGGGGAGGTTTTAGTGGGTAAAACCCCACATAACCGCCGCCTTCCTTCCAGAAGGCGGGGTATCTTTTGAAGATTTCCTCCTCGTTAACAAAAAGGTAAGTACTCATTAATGAGTATGAGCTACGACTATGTGAAATTATAAAGAAAAAAAAAAAAGAATATAGACAGCAGAACTTTGTAATTTAACTATGATACTTCAAAAATAAAAGAAAGCGTTCATGCGTAGTTTCGTCTCATATTCAATCTGTCATTTAATTGTTGTTTTGAAGTCGGTTTTGTTTTACTCATAAATAATTTTTGATTGCAATCTGTCTGAATGCAAGCTGCAAATAGAGAGACAGAGGCGTGTGAATCGAGCAGACGCGGCACCTGCAGCGAAATTTAATTTTAAACTTTTAGAATTTCTGCTAAAAGAGTATTCTCAAACATGGCTAAGTTTTTCTAATTTTAAAGCAACAACTTTTTCTTTGTAAACAACTGATATGACCTTATAAATGTCACAAGCTAACAAAAGCAGAGTCAATCGTGGTGGTGTATATGTAGAGAAAAATTAAGTTAGCCACGTGCCATGTCAAAGTGTTTTTTTTTTAATTATTTGTTATCAAACAACGTAATAAAAAAGATATTTCTTGACGTCATAAAAACCGCAGCGGTTTGTCTAGGCGTTGCACATTCGCCATAATTTAATAAAGTGTTTTGTTACAGTTATTTAATATAATGAAAAAAAAGAGTAATATAAATGATAGAGACACAGAACAAAAAAATAATAATAAGAATTTGTCTAGTGAGTATACTGACTGACGGTATTTCATTTTTGTTTTTACATTTCTTAGCTCACGTCACGTCAAACTCAGTTCTTACAACGCTTTATTATAGAATGTGGTAGTTCATTTTTGTTTTTACATTTCTTAGCTCACGTCACGTCAAACTCAGTTCTTACAACGCTTTATTATAGAATGTGGTAGTTCATTTTTTTTTACATTTCTTAGCTCACGTCACGTCAAACTCAGTTCTTACAACGCTTTATTATAGGATGTGGTAGTTCATTTTGGTTTTTACATTTCTTAGCTCACGTCACGTCAAACTCAGTTCTTACAACGCTTTATTATAGAATGTGGTAGTTCATTTTTGTTTTTACATTTCTTAGCTCACGTCACGTCAAACTCAGTTCTTACAACGCTTTATTATAGGATGTGGTAGTTCATTTTTGTTATTACATTTCTTAGCTCACGTCACGTCAAACTCAGTTATTACAACGCTTTATTATAGGATGTTCTTTTTTTTACGCGTGTTAAATGGAGAAAATTGTCTGATTTGATTTATTTTATTTACATTTATTTAGTGGCATAATGCTTGCGGTTTGCGAAACATGAAATTGTAGACACAAACCCTTCATTCCACTATTAACGTGCACATATCCCAGCTTATTTTGTAATAGATAACTAGTATATTATACAGCAAAGATGGATATATTTTAATAAACGAGAAGGTGCCATCACGCGATAAGGGGCGGTTTTGTCTTCGTAAAAGTGAACCCGGGAATTTCTCCCATAGGACGGCCTCGGCTCTTTGCGGAAGACTACAGCGTTCCGTAGGAGATTCCGGAGCTTCTCCCCATCCCCCAAGGTGGTCAGGAGTATTAGTGAGTAGAAATCTCATATAACCGCCTTTCTTTATAAATAGTTGATATAGTTCTGAACCAATATTGCCGTTTATTTTCAAGCCATATTCCATTCGTGTCACTTTCTTAGCTTATTTAATAGCAAAATAAAATCGCACAGTTACAAGAACTCGCGCAAGCCTAGCGCCAGATTGCGCTCTTTGTGTGTCACAAATGCAATTCCATACGAAATCCTATACAACGACATTGTCATCTGTTTCCCATTTAGATAAGTCCCCGCTTTTATCATGGCCGTTATACAGACGTTTTGCCACTGCAGAATGCTATGAAATATATCGTCCTAAATAAATTAACGCAATACAGGAAATGCATTTCAAACTACTTTGATATAAATGAGCAATTACTGAATTCAAACATTGTTATTATGTATGTACATAAGTGCTAAGAGTAGTCATCCGGGACTCGATTCAAGCTTCATAGTACGCTTAGAAAGTTGAACGTGATCCCTGGCGCCGGTACCAATTAATTCTTTTTTGCAACCAAAGATAAAAGATCTAGGGGAAAGTGTATAAAGCGATCCACTAGACACGATCTTCAGCAGTGAAGAGAACGATTAAGATGACTAGCTCTGCAAAAACCTTGCAATTCATATGATGTTAGAGCGATTTTATAAATCCGTGAAATAGCAAACAGAGTCGTCTTTCAGTCTCGGGCGCCATCGGATCGGAATGCTTACGAGTAACATAGTAACCGTCCAAGCCGAAGTTACCCCTCACCGGGGGGACCCTTGTGTCGAGTTACTAGCGACAGAGGTTCCGGCTAAGCGACCTAAGAGCTATACCACTTCTCAATCCGGTGAAGCGGTCAAGGCCAGCTTAACTGGCCAATCTGTGTGAACTACATTAAGCAAAATGAGCGATCATGATTATTTAACACATCTGATTTTTCCATATTTTTATCTGCACCTACTAACGATTATAAATAAAAAGAGAGACGCAGTTATGCTAAATATTTAGGCGTATAAGCAAATCGTTCAGGGTATACGAACGTTAGTGGAAACAATTTCAGTTAACCTTGTTAGAATGTGGAGAATTTAGCGATACTTCATGCATCAGATTTATGCTACAATTGTTAGAGTTTGAAGGCGCTGTCTGTGCAAAGTTGTTTATAACTTTCTGCTTAAAACAAGGTCAAGATTTTTATTGAAATATAAACATATTATAGCCGTGGTAGCTCAGTGTCCGAGCTGTCGCCTTTAGTTGACTTTAGTACGCTACCAAACCCAGTTCGCTCCTCGGTGTCGGCACCAATAAAATTGTTGGTTGCAATTTTAAACGTTGAATTACCACGGTGAAAGAAAACATGGTGAGGTAACCTCCATGTATTCGAAAGTTTTCTAACACATGTGAAGTGTGACTCCGCACTAGGGCACTTTTCACCAAGCTTGTTAGGTCTCATTTAATATTTGACCCAAAATAAAAGGATGTGGGGAATGCTTGTTAAGAACAGCCCTGTAGGTTAGAAGGTTGTGAACCTATCGCCTTACATCGGGCACAATTAATAATAATAATAATAATATCTTTATTGTTCACACATACAGCTATGTCACTAAATATATTGTCGTCCTGTCTCCTAAACTAGGAAAACCTGTGTCTTAGGAAACAGTACCCACCCATTATGTTGCAATTGTGCACTTATTAGAAATATACATTTGTTTAACATAATAATTATATATATATTATATAGTGTCTGTATGTGTGTGTGTGTGTGTTTACCATAAATCATAATATTTATTTTTCACACTTTTCATAGTCAAATTCCTTCAATTATATAGCAAGTTATTGTTTGTGCTTAAAAAAACTAAAAAAAACGAAAATTGTAATTGGTATATATCAACTGTGATACCAACCCGCGACGGTGAGATCGTGAATACTCCTTAGCCACTTTATGCCACTTTATGCTATCTCTGATACAACTTTTCAAATTAACTTACCATCAAATCAAAAACGAGCCATTTCTTAAAAGTGACACATTGGTGGTTGCGTTTGTGTTTTATGGTTTTCTTATAATAAAAGAAAATATTACTGAATTGATTTTATGTGCAATAAAAAATATAAAATTGATATAAAACTCGTAGGATAAAACGTAATAGGAGTAACAATGGCTTCCTTTATAGTTGGAACATAAAAATAAACAATGTATTCATAACATCGTAAGCATGTTTCGCCTTAATATGCCAATAAACCTTTCCCTCATTCCTAGTAATAACAATTCAGAATATGCGGATCTTTGTAATTATTGACATAAGTATACAATAACTTTGGTAAGGGGTACATAAAGGCAATGATTTAACAGATATGTCGCTGGACCTACATTCGTGGCGGTTTGGGATCAGCATTCTTTTGTTTTATTTCCGAATTAACCACGCTGATCAACCAGTCGCTACAGTTTCACCAGCTCGAGAGGTGGCTCTGCTTTTAAGTTAGCCTGTTTCTCTATTGCAAGTAACTCGCCCCAAGGGTCACCCCGGTGAGGGATAACCTCGGCTTGGACGGTTATTCTATTCGCGATAGCATTCCGATCAGAGGGCGCCTGAGAAGGCCGAACTACGATTCCGCCAGTAGCTTTCATCCGAATCTATCAAGACATTTTACTAATTATAAATATTACTAATTAAAGGGCCTAACAAGCCTGGTTACATAGCATATTCCTCCAATACGAGGTGCACATCTTCCAAATCTCACAATTGCGTAATTCAGCGTCCAATGTGCATAAAATTTAGAGCGGAAATTTCACGATCTGTCGGCGCACCGTTGCAATATGAATTCTGTTGATAGTTACTAAGTAATTTTTGCCTGGTAACAACACCTTTAAGTCAAAAAAAAATTTCTGTTCCCCCATGAGTCCCCGCGCCTTTTTGTCCTTCACGATTTACTAAGTAACTTAATTTGATCTTACGCAATACATTTAAAACTTACACGAATAATGTGTTAGTTTTAAATATTGTTTTTTTTTTTCAAAATTATTTTTTTCATAATTCTTCTTGCTTTGTTAAAATTCTTTGCTTTCATCCTATTTTCTTGACAATCTATTTTATCATATTTGTATTTTACACCAAGCAGTTTTGCGCGCGATTTCTGTCTCTGTCCACCCCGATCAGAAGAAGTTAAAAGGATAGCTAGATAGATTAATAAACACTATTTGGCTCACATTAAAGTAGATACAGTCAATTGAGTAAAACTAAACTTACAACCTAAATTTGGGCAAGTGAAGCCTTATCGCTATAAGCGAACTCTACCTGCCGACCCTGTAGAAGAGGAGAGGTAAAATAAATAAATAGCAAGGTATTAAGAAGAGTCAAGAAACGATACGTCATTATATGATATAATTTTTTAAAAACAAACCAGTAATTCAATGAAATAAATTTTCTATTGTAATATTGCTTATTGCAAAATTGTAATATTGCAGCAAAATGCAGCCAGAATTCTGGAAGTATTGTGATGGAATAAGTTGCTTAGGTGATGTTTTAAAAACGGATTGAGCGCGATGAAAAATAAACTTGGAATATAACATTGAAAGGTTATGCATGTTTCATCTGGCCGTGTAAGAAAGTGGGTGGCTTTGTATGTGATGCATTAGTTTGCTTTTCATATGCTACATTTTAAATAAGAACTTTGAAAAACGTTTTACGTAGCTGATGAATATCTGGAAAAACGATTTTTGATAGTGTTTACATTTAAACCGACTTCAAAAAAGTAGGTGAATTTGTCTCTATTTTTGTAGTGCCTGTGTATTCAAAGCGCTGTTTATTAAAGCATTTCGAATTTTTTCTTCTTGGAAAAGATTTTCTTTCGATTAGGTCCCATATGAATTTTGTCGGGGTAGGATTTCGGATTTTGTAAATATACCGTTGAATATATCTATATCCCAACTTTGTAACCAAGAACTCTATAATGATAATGAGAATGCGGTAGAAGAAAGAGAAGAAAACGTCGTAATATGACTGATATTTCATAAATTATTTCATTCTTCGTACAGCAATGGACTGGAATAGTTTGCCCGCGTCTGTCTTTCCTTCTGATTACAATGTGGGTATTTTCAAGAGTAGAGTGAATAGGCATTTACTAAGCTAGTCCGTCTTACCATCCAGGACTGCATTTCCACTTAACATTAGGTGGGATCGTAGTCAAGCACTTGCTTAGAAATTATAAAATAAAATAAAATAAAGAATAGCTTTTAAGATTTGAAGTCGGTTTTTGTTTTTACTCGTAAATATATTTGTTGAATGTGAACACGATTATATGAATTATTCAATTTGTAATATAAATCAAGGCATCTGTCGATAAATAGAAAAACGCTTAAAAACATTAACCCTAAACATAGCAATGTATAGCATAATATGCATGTAATTATTGAAATGTTTAATGTCACAATTGTCAGTGTCATGACATTTATTTAAAAGAGATAGAGTTGGAATAAGAACATTAAATGTTGTTTCTATAAATATTCTACAGAAACGCAGTCTTTCATTTCATGTATACATATACATGGAAGACAATGTGGACTTCATTATATACACGCTTAAAAATGCGATACTCACTGTACGTGTAGCACTCTATAGAATAGTGTACATGTTGGTTTTCCAAAATACGTCTATTCATATCAAGATTTTATTTTTACTTTTCTTAAAATAAGATAAGGGTTAAACAAATAGCGACGTATATACTTGGAATTTTCAACAGGTATGAACAGGACTTTCATATTTTACACTCTATCATGATCGTTTGAAATATTCATGATGAGGGCCATGCACCGTTGCGCTACATTCAGCCTAAGTGTTCCGGGTCTTTTGACGAACCTCAATTATGCTAATTCGACATGTGACTAAGTCGGCCGCTCCTCACACCGAATGTTCAAAGCTAAACATTAAGGTAGTTTTACATATTAATGATAAACGTCACACATTTCTCTTTATCACTACCTTTGGGATTTCGGTGAAACTAGGGAGTTTTATCAAATTATAAATTTGGAGGGTAGTCATATTATTTTGTTGGCGTTACGTATGGGTACGGGTCAACTGAGTGGCATGGCGTTCGTCTCTAGTGTCATTTTACGCTAGCAAATTCGATTCCGGTGCCGGCTCTAATGAAATTGTGGATTGCAATTGTAAATTAATTCACCACGTGCTCGGCCATCAAAAAAATAACATTGAAACATTTAGAATTTTCCCTATACTCTCTTTAAAGTAAAGGCTTTTGTCCATGGTAGTAGGACATACAGAAATACTATTTTTATGCACTATTAAATTCTTCGTCTTTCATTATTCATATAGCAAAAGACTAGAACAGTAAGTTAAAATTAACGTAAAAATATAATATTTATTTCGGATAACTTAATCCATAGATTTTTTTTAATATACTTTCAAAGCAAGTGCTTGACTACGATCCCACCTGATGTTAAGTGGAAATGCAGTCCTGGATGGGTAAGGCGCACTAGCTTAGTAAATGCCTATTCACTCTACTCTTGAAAATACCCACATTGTAATCTGTAGTTAGTAACAATGTAACTTAATAACTGTTAGTATGAAAAATTTTAATTAACTTTAGGGGATGAATTAAAAAAATCATTCTTCTATTAGTCAGTGCTTCAAATGAATTGCACAAGGTTCAAAGTATATTTGACATCATCGGTAAATTTAGTACATTTGTTATTGAGAGAACAACGAGGTGGATTGTCTTTGCGAGCTCCGCGGAATTCGAATCGAACTCGGTGACAAGTTCAATGCAATTTATCAACGACAAAGGAAATACTTTGTTTATTACACTCGTATGTAGTTTGAAGCGATTTATTTCATTTTAAAGAGCAAAGGGATGGGCGAATTCGTTTCCATTATAGAAAACATGTAATTTTTTTTTAAAACGAATAAAAAGAAATTGAATATATTTACTGACTTCATCCTTTATGCGTGAAGTGACTAAAAATATTGAATATTTGTATATATGATAATGTTGATCATCAACATATAAATATAATATATAACAATAGTGCCACATAATACAATAGTATTACATACAATTGTTAGGTAAACAACATTCATAAGGCAACGTTCAATGTAATAGCAATACTGTCGTTTTGTCTATGACCTCAATCAGCCATGCCTTTGTCTATGGTGTCTATGGTCGAGTTGGGAGTGGGGTCGTGACGACACCCTTGGTGGACGACCCTTGTCGCCCAGTGAATCCGAGGCCCCTTTTCGTCGCCTTGTACGACAGGCAGGGGATACCGTAGTTTTATTCTTGAGATCCCAGAACTACAGGGCTGCGGGCCGGTCTGCCACCGGCCCGCCTACGCCATCTCCGAACGGGATCGGCCCTCTCCCGATTCCGTTCTGCGGTCTCCTTCTGGGTCATTACTGACTCGCAGAAGGAGACCAGCGCCTTCCATTTAGATTTTTACGCCAGCGCAGCCGCTACTGCCACTGGCGGGAAGAGGTCTTGCCCGATCTGCTGGACCAGGATCCGTCTCATCCAGTTCATCTCATTATCTCAATCAGCCATGCCTTCGTCTATGATGTCTATGGTGGAGTTGAGAGTGGGGTCGTGACGACACCGAATGGAGAATGACGTTCCTAGCGGAGCTTTGTATTGTCTTCAAGCAGTTAAGCCCTTGACATAAGTAACCGTAATACTGTAATGGGGGGGAAGTGCCTGAGTAATTATTGTCTTCCGCTTAATCTATCAATGTTTTATTATCTGTGTTCAAAGTACCTTAGCATTAGCAATGCTAACGTCACATTTTATGCAGGAAAATGTGGAGGAGAATAAGTCAGAGTAATTTTTCCTTGCAATCAAATTCCACAATGCAAAACATACAGTACTTTCTGTGCAGATCTGTATAGAACACAGAATTAAGCTAATTTTATGATCATAATATAGAAATCGAAAAAAACGGTAATTCTAATAATAATTCTTCTCTATTACTACTGGGAAAAGAAATTTAATAAGCACAATTTAAAATAAACACGTTTATTAGTTAAAAACTATTCGAACTCTTTATACTGTTAATACACAGTTTTTAATACTCTCAAAGTGTTGATGACTAGCTTGTAGAATAAACTTGTTCCGTGTAATAAGATTACTTTCCATTAAGCAGGAAACTTCTTAAAACTTCTTTAATTAAAAAAATACTGCTTCCTCTTCATATTTACCTTTCAACTATTGACGTGAACCACGTCCTAGCAAAAGCTTAGTTGAAATAGCAAAAATGTATGCAAAGGTGCATGTATGATGAAGTAAGGTAATATACTTAGAAAGCATAGGATTGGAATAAATTTCCTACGTCCGTATTTCCCATTGATCACATTGTATATCTGAAAGAGAAAATATACATTTTTATTTTTTTTATACTTTCTAAGCAAGTGCTTGACTACGATCCCAACTGATGTTAAGTGGAAATGCAGTCCTGGAGGTAAGGCACACTAGCTTAGTCAATGCCTATTCACTCTACTCTTGAAAATAGCCACATTGTAATCGGGAGGAAAGACAGACGCGGGCAAACTATTCCAATCCTTTGCTGTACGAAGAATTTAGTGCCGCCTTATCATCGTAGACTACATCTCCGCTTTGGATGAGTTTCGTTTGTAGTCTAGCACTTGATCAGTAGAGCCGTGGTAACTCACTTTACGCCTGAGCCAATGATTTCGTTTATTGCAAATTTAAAAAAAAAAAGTGATTTACCCACTCATTTACACAGATTTACGCACTCGATGGTGAAGGAAAATTTTTATAAAAAAAATACTCAATTTTTTTGCCCTCATCGATTTAACCCACAAGATACTCCCCATCGTCGCATATGGTGGGGCTGCTGGATCGAATAAAAAGAACTTAATAGAATAATCCTTATATAATTTAAAATAGCCACGAGGGTTTTTCGTGTAGTAGAAAGAAATCCGACACAAAAATAATTTAATATACTTAAAAAAAATATTTGTCTAATTAAACTTTTACTTCGGTATAATAATAGCTTTTCACGGAATAGTAGAGAGCTTTGAAAAGCTTAAGCGGAAACTAGGGATTTAAACTTGATTCTCTGACGTACTAATTTTTTTTTGTTATATTTGGTGAAATTTTTCATCTAGAGAGATTAAAACGGGAAATATCTGAGATTAAAATTGATTCAAACTTTAGTATGTAAAAAGTTATATGATTTTCAACATTCATTCATTAATCATTCTGATGTGGATGGTAAGAGAAGTGTGTTGAGGCGGAATGAATCAACAAAACTCCGGAATGAATCAACAACACCGAGAGTTTAGTGGGACCACTGGCGGGGAGTTGGGGAACTCTCCTCCGGTTTGCACTGGCCCCGTCTGGGGGGTTAACTTTGTAAGCACGGCTACTCCTCCAAGGTGCTGAAGGCCCGGTTTTCCGTACCCTGTCGCCAGGGCGAGATGGTAAAATGATAACGCGACCCCATCTCGCCCTATCATGGCGTAGTATAGGTCGGTAGTGGTCTCTTGTAGGCCGACCCCGATATAACGCACCTGCTACCCCTGCTACGCATTTCCTCCTACGTTAAGAGCCTATACAGATAAGCAAAGAGAAGCTGACTTTGACTGTATCACCGAATGAAATACTATGCCATAGCATGCATAATAGCATTGTAGGCATGGTGGCTTTAATGTTAAAAAATTATGTTAAAACGTTTAAACAGTTTAACGGCCTAAAATAGGCAATGCTCTAACTTGAATATCTAAATATTTAACATTTCTGTATCCATTGGAATAAATGAAATCTCTATTTCCGTTTCGTCCAATTAACACAAACTAAATTGGATATACCTGCTTCGATAATTTACACATCGTGAGAATGTGTGGTGCTATATCTGTATACGTGGGAATCACGCTAATGTTTGGTTTAAGTATTTGTAGTCAACTCAACCGCCTATAGAGTGTTTCAAGTATTGCTGAAAACAGAACTAATAGTTGTGTGTAACACGACGTGTACACATAAATATATTTACGAATAAAAACAAAACCCGAGTTCAAATAGAATAGGAAAATTACGAAATAAAATGAATCAGAACTTAACCAAAATCTCATCAAACTACCTTAGAAGTACATCCTTTCAAATAAATAATGAATAATCGAAGTCGGTTGACATGATATTGACTTGCAATTTGCATTAGTATGTCCGCTACAAATGGACGAACCATTTGTAGCGCACAGATTCTCCATGACCAAACTGCAAAGCGGTCCATCCCATTGCTTCTGCGAGGACAGGTCTTTGGGTAGGTCAAAATGAGGGCAGGCCATCGACTAAGCATTCTTCCCTTCGATCCGGCCAACTATATAAGTTAAGATTAGATCAATTTACATACATATATCAATATAAATTAATCAATAATAATTAGTATTTATTTATTTATTTATTTATTTACAAAGTCACACAGCACTTAGGTGTTAAATTTACAATCTTGTTCAATTAAACATTCTGCCAAGTTTGGTAGTAGTTGTATACATTTATGTGCATAGTATAAATAAACGATTATATACGTAAGCTTAGCAAAAATATTATAGTATAGAGATTGCTCTCTCTATACGACAAGGGCGAATAGAACTTATTTTTTTTTGGAATTTGAAAACTTCTTTGACAGCATTCAGCACATTTTGGTAGGAGAATATGTTATGAGTCGCGTGACCGACATGTTGATGTTGTGATTTTTATTTTGAAATGACGTTGTACAGCCCGTAATATGTTTTAAAAATAAATAAATCTGTTTATATGAACACTAGTTTGGTGTTGATAATTTTAATATAACAATTCTAATTTACAAGTTTTCTCTTCTGTTGGCTGTCTGTTGCAATTTTTTAAGATACCCTTGCATAATTTGACTGAAAACGTTATACGTTTGTTAGGTTATAAGTATAAAAAAGCTTAACGTTGCTCTAAAAAATCCTTAGCATTTTATTGTCATACACTTTTAATCCCGCGTAATTGGAACAAAAAGTGTGCTTCAACAACTAACGACCAATTAGATGTGAACAGTGGCATAGTGTTGTTGCTTTAAGAAAAAAATATTCCGTTATAATTTAATAATTAACATAGTTATAATTTATTTTGTTGTTAATTAATTAAAGTTTTTACAAAAAGTTATATTATAAATATGAAAAGAATTATTATTTATTTTATTAAATCAAAAATAAAATTCATCAACGCCTAGAAAATTAAAATGGAAAATCACTATTTTATGTTTTTCAAATAGCATTAATTAAATAAAAACAAAACAACAAAAATTCATGTTACAATTGATAGTATGCTATAAGTAATATATCCAAATATATTTCCCTGCCCTAAACTAGGATCCAGTCTTGAGCGATATGACTAGATCCAAGTTTATGACATTAAATCCTTAATCCGATTTGAATTTTTTATTAATTCATACCATTTCAGCCAAGTACTCTTAGGATTCCTACGTACAAAGGAACCTATTTATGTTTCTGACCTCATAACTTTCGCCTGTTGGTCTTGGTCTAATTCTGAAAATGGCATCCATAAGAAAACCATAGAAGTCTTAAATTTGTATTGTGTCTGTACGACAAATGTACGAATAACTCAATATCACGCCAACCGATTTCAATGATCGTTTTTTTTACTGGATAGGATGTACTTCAAGGGGAGTTAATGACACTTTTGGTTAGGTTTTGAATAATTCTATTTGGTAAAATTCCCCTACTATAATTCGGAAATACAAAGAGGGCGTCAGCGCGTAATAGCGTTTAATGTTTGAATCAATTTGAGGTCGGTTTTTGTTGTTACTCGTAGATTATATTTGTACATTGCTCTTTTCTAAATCGAAATAAATAAAACGTAGCTCTTTCATAGATTTTTTATTGAACTTTTATTTACACAATGTTTTCGAAAGAACCGCAAAAAGATTGAAAATTTTCAATCCACGCTAAACGTAATAGTTTTATTGTATCGTTTGGAAACTAAAACAATTTGTTTTTTTTAGGAATAAGTGGAATGAACTAGAGACAAATGGACGGGTTAGTCAATGATACTGTTAGTAAACACATAAAACAAACTGCTTCAAATGTTTGGGTTATATATATGGAAAAAGATATCTGGGCAGTCCTGTACTGCTGGTGTGAATTGCCAATGTATTTTATGACAATTTTGAGTGTGATGAACACGCTCGGCGGTGGAGGAAAACATCGTGAGCGAACCAACATGCCAACCAACTGCTAAGCAGCACTAGAGCCGCGTGTTGGTTTATGCTCTAATAAGTTAAGTTACAGCCTATGATCAGAGCATATCGGGCAAGACCTCTCCCCGCCGGCGGCTGTAGCGGCAGCGCTGGCGGGGAAATCAAAATGGAAGCTGGTCTCCTTCTGTGAGTCAGTAATGACGCAGAAGGAGGCCGCCGAACGGGATCGGGAGAGGACCGATCCCGTTTGGAGATGTCGCAGGCGGGCCGGTGGCAGACCGGCCTGCAGCTCTGTAGTTCTGGGCTCTCAAGAATAATATACGGTACGTAATACACAGGGAGGGGAGTAACCTCCCCCCCTGGGATGTGCTCTCATTGAGCACAGTGCAGAGGGGCTCTGGTGCGTTCCACTGGCGATCCCGGAGCCCCTCACCATGTACCGAGGAAGGGCTACCGGGGAGGTTTTATTGGGTAAAAAACCCACATAACGCGCCTTTCCCCAGAAGGCGGGGTATCTTTTTGAAGGTTTCCTCCCCGTTAACAAAAAAAAAAGTTACAGCCTATAATGATGATGATGTCCAGGCCGATTTCAGATCGCGCCTGTGTCACTGGACAAGCATTTTAATTACGACACTTTAGGTTTTCTGCCCTCTTGTGTGCTCTTTGGCTGGCGTACCAGAGCTTGTCGCTACAGTCTATTTATAACAGTGGGACATGTATATTTAGACTGTAACTTTCACTTATTTATTTTGAAAAAACAGACTGTATTTGATTTTATCTTTATCTGACACTGGCAAATATTGTTGTTAGGATTTGAAACTAATAAGAAAATTAAGTTATTAAGTTTATTAGTAACATAATATGTGACGTATTATGCAAGTGAGCCATTGTGTTATCCGTACAGTTATCGCATGCATTAGCATTGTATTACCGCTTGATTTATCTTTGTGCCACATTAATTTCCTTCACGCATATCTGACTGCTAAGTAAATATGTTCGTGGATTGATTTATTACTCGCGACTACATTTACAAGTCTTTTTTTTAATATTTTTGCACTCACAGCGCTATTTATAAATTGATTCTTATTTTTTTTATTTAAAAGGATTTGATTTCAATTAAGTCTCGTATAGTCGTAGTGCATAACTATGCTGGGAGAGGGACACCTCTCCTTCGTAGATAGGCACCGGTACGTTCCGCTGGAGATCCAAGAACATCTCACAATGCGCCGAAGATGGTCATCAGAAAGTTTTAATGAGTAGAACTCTGACATTCGCCCTAAGATGCGCCGACAGACGACGAGGTATCTTTTGAAGATTTCCCTCTCGATGGGATGGCATAAAAATGGCCTCGGGCTTCGAAGGGAATTCCTAAACATCGTGTGTAATGTTTGTTGATTGCGAAATTGGTAGATTTATGACGTAATGACAATGTGCATGAACGAGGAAGAAATAAAAGAATGTAGGCGATGGAACTTCGTATACTTTTTCGTATAACTTTGAAAATAAAATAGGGTATCCAGGCATAGTAGCGTTACCCATAATATGATTTGAGGCCAGTTTTGATTTATATAAATGTTGTAAATTAAGTTTTTGTTAATGTTTATTTTATATAAAAACAATTTTATTTTTCGTGTTATTATAATTGGAATTAATGGATCAGGGAGACATGGAAAAAAGTATTTAGTAATAGTACAAAATATTCAACAATCCCATTATTCGACAAAACATGACATTTAATTACAGATACCAGATTAATTACAGATACCCTAAACTTGAGCGTTGCGTAGTAACCCATAAAAATGCCACCAAAAAGAAAATGTTGAACAAATCCAATTTTTTAAATAATATCTCTCCCATAATTTTCTCAGTACAGGAGCTTACATATGTCAGTACTAAATACTTTTTATACTTGGTAACGAGTTGTCGGAAGCGCAAAACCAAACATTTTAAGCTTAGAAATATTTTTGCCTGTGTATATCGCACAGTGCGGTTTAACTCTCCGTTGTATGTTACGCCAGATTAATCGTAACCACATGAAATTGGAAACTTCGCGCGTTGGCACGGAATACTGCGGCGGCATAGTTTAAAAGTATAGTACTATATACGAGTACTAATATTCACATATATAGTATTGGACTGTATCGTTGTTAATGAATAAATAAATAAATAGACTCACGCCTTCAACCCAGAAGGGTAGGAGGAGATTAATAATTTTACTTCCGGTTCCGTCACACTTCTCTAACTTCTTGCACGTTATCTTTGCATACTTGTTCATTAGTTTCGAGAACTTGTGACGTCACCACCCTTGTTAATATCTATTGGTCTAGGACAGTTGCCAGCAACCTTTTGAGTAGAAGGCGTTAAAAGTTTATAAAGAGCGACAATTTTTTCTTGCCAGCAATAAATAGTACTTGCATAAATAAAGTTAGTTCTTGTTATTATTTTATATATTTAATTACGCAGGAGACAAATAAAACGACGTGCTAACTATATTTTATGAAAGGAAGAGACAAAGTTTTTACTAGAGTTGACAGATACAAAATTATAAGAAATCACACAGAGTATACGAAACTATCACAAACTTATTTTGAGCATCTATTATAACAGTTCTGAAGAGCCGCAGGTTCACATCCAAAGGGGACCAGGATCCACGACTTGACGACTTGAGTTTGCTAACCTCTGGTCTAGGACGTGCCTATAGTCCACTTATTTTTGCGTCTTAATTTTTTACGTTTTTCTCTCTCTAATATATAAAAGAATAACCTTCTTTTTCATTAATCTTAGCGGGATAGATATCGGCCCAGCTAGCAATTACTATCCGTTTTTCATCGAGTTGTGGGTACTGTCTGTGAAAAGTCATGGATTCGAATCCACCATTCAACTATTGATGTGAATCATCTCCTAGCACGGCTTAAGTGTCTAAGGTCTAAGGCTTAGTTGGAATGGTTAACAAGAATGTTAGTAATATTTGTTAAAACAAATTGTAAGCATTTTTTTAAAAATAAAACTAAGTTGTAATAAAAGAAATATAATTAGAAAAAATAATCTAAAACTGAACGCTTTAACAGAATTGGTTAGAATAATTGACAGCTACATTATATGTATTTCCCAAAGGTCATTTGAATATACCAAATAATCCCATTATTGTTTAAACCAATTGTATTTTCTAAATGAAAATTTTGACTTTGTTTACAAGTATATTTACGATCAAACACAAAAACCGACTTCGATTCAAATATTAAACGCTATTACGCGCAGACGTCCACTTTATATTTTTAACTACAAGCGACCTATATCAGCAACTAATGTGTTTTACGATAAGGGTCACAAGTGGTTTTGTGTGTGTTTCAAATCTTCGTTTATCCTCTACAGTAGACAATTATTATTATGTGGAAATGAACATTTATTCGAAAAGTTTATATTTCCTTTACGTTAAACTCGGTTCTTGTTACATTTTCGATTAAAGTTTTCAAAGATGGAAACTTTTTTCGTTGTAACATAAGATTAAAAGAATTACATTTAGAAGAAGTTATGGGTTTGTTCTTAAACGGATTCCGTTAGTGACTTTCTTTTAAATCTTTCGTTATGACTACACGATGATGAAGATGTGAATTACTAGGTAATATATTACTTATTTACTTGTAACTATAGTTAGAATTTTCGATTTTCTTGTTTTCCCGGTGGAACGTGTGAAATTGTTTGTAACTTTTGTATTAATTGAAATCGCTACGTCTTTCGCCATTGAAAAAGAAACTATCATTTTTCAACATCATAACGACAAAAAAAAACTTTTTAAACATTGTAATATCTTACCTATTTATAATAAAGTAAAATACATTATGTTAAAAGAATATTTCTTTAATGAAAAATTTTTAACAAAAATGGAACATCCTATATGCACACGGTCGATATCGTCAAACCAGTTTAATACGAAAAGCGCAAAAATGTGTACGGCGAGCGCACGGCAAGATACATCGTGCCTAGATTAATTAATGAACTACCCTCAGATATTAGGAATTTTATAACTCACAAAAACATTAAGAGTATATTGAAAAGTTATTTAGGAACGCAAGACGGACACTTTGGCGCTAGTGACAAACCATTGCGGTTTATTTAGCGTTAAGTTATACGTATATTCCCTTTACTGTAAAATTTTATTTGTAATAAATTAAAAAAAAAAACAAACAAAAAAAATTTTTAATGAAATTTATTTTGGTACTAGCTGTGCCCGCGACTTCGTCCTTTCTTTTTGTAAAAATTTAACAAAAATTGATTAGTTTATTTTTTCTTTTTTTCATTACGCGCAGTACGCCCTGTTTGTACCGTGGACTACACTATTAAAAATTAATAACATCTCCAACAAATATCGTTATATTTTAGCCAATTTAAATGAAAACGTAACAAATTCTATACAAAAATCTTCTTCGAGAACCAGTCTATCCATTGGTGAGCATAGCATGAAAATCAGAGTAGTCGTTTTTAAGTTTATCACGAACAGACAGACAGCGGGAAGCAACTTATACTATGTCATTATATGTACCGATAATATATTTAAATGCATGTAGTAAAATGAGTTTATTTTGACGACCACTTTTAGAAACAGCCAATCCAATTTTATTTTATTTGGATAGATTTTTAACAATTAAACAAAATATGAAATGTAAAATATTTGACCACTAAGTGCTGACACGACGTTCCAAGTAAGTACAGAAATATAACAGAGTAACTTTCTGCGAGACTTCAAATGTCTAGAGTGGTCTTTAAATATACCATTAGTGTAATAATAGTGCGTGGTGTTTAAGCTTTTTTGTAAACAAACAAACTCCTTAAATATATATCATAAATGGTATCTGGAATGTAATAGGAGAGACTCGCATCGAAGTGAACAATCGAGTTAGCTCCCGGATCAGCGACCGCACGCTGCTAAATCCGCGTACAATTTATTATGCATGAGATTTGTACGTAAAACGTTTTGGAGGTTTACAAAATGGATTAACGGGAACATTATTTGTTAGGTATTAAAAAAGAACGTGTGTGTACTTACGTATCCAAGTATATATACGTATGTATAAATTATATTTAAACCGATTTCAAAAAGGAGAATAAAGGAGTTATTTGTTTGTTTCCACATAACTTCTGGACTGGGAGAACCGATTTTGATTTTTTTATTTGAAAGTGCTTCCCTTGTGTCATATTTCATTCGGTCCAAGTGGCATCCATGACTTTCTCATGGAAGTTAACTCAATATCACGCCAACCGATTTCGATGATTCAGTTTTTATTGGAACGGATGTACTTCAAGGGTAGTTTGATGAGAGTTTAGTTAGATTATGATTAATTTTATTTCGGCATATTCCTTTTTTTTTGTTAACGAGGAGGAAATCTTCAGAAAGATACCCCGCCTTCTGGGGGGAAGGCGGCGGTTATGTGGGGTTTTTACCCTCTAAAACCTCCCCGGTGGCCCTTCCTCGGTGCATGGTGAGGGGCTCCGAGATCGCCAGTGGAACGCACCGGAGCCCCTCTGCACTGTGCTCAAGGTGAGCACTTCCCGGGGGGAGGTTACTCCTTCCCCCCTGTGCCCTCGCAGTGCAAGGCGACACGAGCCAGCCGATGTCGCCTTCTTCCCGGGTCCACCTTGGCGGACGACAAAGGCCCCCACCCTTGTCGCCCAGTGAACCCGAGGCCCCTTTTAGTCGCCTTCTACGACAGGCAGGGGATACCGTAGTCTTATTCTTGAGAGCCCAGAACTACAGGGCTGCCGTCATATTCCTACGATCATTCGGCAATACAAAGAGGGTGTTGATTTGAAGTTGATTTTATGATGTTTGCATTTCGATAAATAGGTTAAGCTGTTCCACAGACATTGATTGCGAATTCGTGAGTTGTTTTTCGTTCGTAATTGTAGTCAAAACAATTTGTGTTAATTAGTTCATATTTGTTTAATTTAATATAATGGATATCACATGTAAATGAGATTCCTCATTACAGATACAATGTTGTTTGATACTGACCGCATGAAAACATCATTTTACATACGATGTGTAATCATTATCATTAAAATTGTTTCGCATACAAGTATTTTTGACCTAACATGAAAAAGGAGGAGATTCTAATTTCATAACATTCCTACGATAATTCGGAAATACAAGGTGCGCGTAATAAAGTTCAACATTTGATTCAATTTCAAGTCACCGTATTGTTATTACTTGTAAATATATTTGTACTACACGCATATATGGATATATATACGGTTTATACAGCAAAATAACTTTTTTTACAATATTTGTCTGTCTGTTTGTTTCAGCTATTCTTTGGAAAGGCTGGACCGATTTTGATGAGACTTTCACTGGCAGATGTAATAAGGAGTAAGTTAGATTACTTTTATTTTAGAAAAATTTAAACAAATACGAGTAGTAATAGTTTCTAACCGCGAGGCGCAGCTAGTGTTATATATTATCAGGAAATGTTATTGGTATTCCAAGTATACAATCTTTCTTTAAATGGAAAAAATCTCAAGACAAGATAGATAGATGGCAAATAAAGACGACCCTCTTTTCAACCGACTTCAAAAGGTTCTTTTGAAGTCGGTTGAATTCGTCTGTATTTGTCTGTTTGTTGCCGCATAACTTTGGACTAGGTGAACCGATTTCGATGATTCTTTTTTTATTTCAAAGCGGCTACTTCCCGTGTGGTCCAATTTTTTAAATTTTCAGACAAATTTGGTGCAAATCGAAAGGATATATACACTTCAAGGGTAGTTTGATGTGATTTGGTTTTGATTAATTCTATTTCGAAATATCCCTATGAAGATTCAAAGAAGGAGGTAACATTTTATTTTTACTCGAATACTTGTTGAAATTCCAATGTTTAGAATGACTAATGTAATGTGTTCGATTATTGAATTCGAAAGATTAAAACACGATACAATTTGTAAAAGTTTTATTCTAGTATCAATGTTCATGTAAATATCAAGTCGCGAAGTCGCTATATTCAATCTGCGATTCGAACTTGGTACTTCGAAAACAACGCCTTGTCATTCTCACGCACCTAAACTTCCTATTATTATTCCGTGGTTCTCTTTTAGCAATTATATTAAGCAAACGAAAAGACTGTAGGGAGTTCTTAATCAATTATTCAAATAATATCTAATTGATTAAGCGATCGTGATCTGTGTAGTAAAATTCTTTTGCGAATCCCAGTAATTTGAACCGAAAAAGTCTTTAACTGATAATGAAATTTTGACTCAAACGCAATGTAGTGATTAGAGAACGTTTCTCTATGATTGTTGGTTAGATTTTCAGCATCGTAATTTTTATTTAAATTTCTTTAGAAAGGGGGTTAATGAGAGAGAGAGAAAAAAATAGACAGCAGTGCATTGCCGATATTCAAATATATGTTTGCATGTGAGCAATGATAGTGGCGAAGAGGTTCGACTTACGATTTGATTGTCACGGGATCGATTCCAGGCTTGCAGTCGACTTGTACCAACGAATTACTTCTTTTTTTTTTTTGAAAAAGAAAGCTAGCAATATTTTTTTTTTTCAGAAATATTACTAACAATCTTGTTAACCATTCCAACTAAGCTTAAGCTTGTGCTAGGACATGGTTCACGGCAATAGTCGAATGGTGGATTCGAACCCACGACCTTAAGATTCGCAGTCCGTACCCTAAACCATTAGAATATTGACGCTTCAAATTACTGTTTTTCAATAATAGACAAAATCATTTGTAAAATATGCCCGGTATATTGCGACAGGTTTACCACCTTTGGGGCGTAATACAGTTACAGCCGTTATATATGTCCCACTGCTGGGCACAGGCCTTCTCTGTAAAGAGAGTATAAGGGTGTAGTCCGCCACGCTCTAGTACGGGTTGGCAGACTTCACATGTCTTAGAAATTTTTCTAGGATATATAGGTTTCCTCACGATGTTTTTCTTCACTGCCGAGTGCGTGGTAAATTTGGGCCTAATAAGCATAGTGAAATGCGGACAGCGAAAGTTTTCTCTGTCTACCCTGCTGGGGTTAAAATAAATATTTTTATTAATTAATAAATTAATAAATAATGGGGACAACTATAACAATAAATAAAGGTAGGAAGTTAGGTTCGTAGGTAGGCAACCTATGGATTTACCGAAATTTGTGTTAAAAGTTTTCTGAACGATTTGGTCGATAAAATGTTTGCAACTATTACCTATGCACATAAAATAACTAACTAAAAGGCCTTCTAACTAAAAAAATATTTCGCAAAAAGCACAGACTGACAGACAATACGAATACTTTGCGTTTCTTTCAAACATTTCTCATATTTGCGAATTCCTCACGATGTTTTCTTGCACACCGAATTTGTGGCATCACAGAAACACCGGAATGAGCGCACGCTGTTTGCGCACTACGAATTTGAAAAAGAAGACTAGATCCGGCCACTAGACTATCATCCTTTTTTTATAACAATATTCTGATTTTATTCTTAAATCAAAATAACAATGTCAAGTGGGGACTGGTAAAAAGATAAAGTACTACTTCATGATAGGTTAAATGTAAAGGTTAATAAAGAAATCGTGGCAGTATCAAAAGGAAAAAGGGGTAAAGGGCATTGTATGTGTTCACTGAAGCCCGAAAATAACTACAGTGATATGGAAGATTTAACGAAAAAGGTTGGTTACCCTTGTTATTCTCAGAGAATAAGTAAAAATGTTTTTATAAATTTCATATGGACCGGCTGTTATCCTGTCGAGTATTAAAATAATCTCTATTTTTATAATTGAAAGAGCAAACGGCCTTGCGACCATTATAACTGATCACCAACACACATGAATAGAAACAAGAAATCGCTTACTTCTTGTTCATGCCTTTTCAGCCCTTTTTAATACACTTCGTTATTAATCGACCGCCTTCTGGAGGGAAGAGAGCACGTCCTGGGAGGAGGGAGGTTAATCCTTCCCACCCTGTACCCCTGCAGTGCAAGGCGACATGTGCCAGATGCGCCTTCTTACTGGCTAGGGGTAGCCTTATTCTACAAGCCCAGAACTACAGAGCTGATATCGCTTCATTTGGTTTAAGTATACAAATGGGCGAAAAACTAAGTATCACGACAACCGATTCCGATGATTCATTTTTTATTAGAAAGGATGTACTTTAAATGTAGTTTAATGAGAGCTGATTACTTTTATTTTGTAATATTCGCAAGTTTATTCGGAAATACAAATAGGGCGTCGGCGCGTCTCGTAACCTTTGATTCGATTCGAAGTCAGTTTTTGTTTATGCTCATAAATTTACTTGTCATATCATAGTATGTTTAACTTGTCATAACATGCTTTTTATGACGAGCAAATTGGTGAAAATTTCTTTATCTATACCATGTTTTAAAAATATTATTCCCCATTTATGTTCCTATTCCATGGGCACACGTAGCAATTTAATCAATACGTAGCACACTTGTAGCAGTAAATACTCACGGAAGTAGATTTAGATGGGCGATTCCAATTGCGCAACCGGAATTAAGTGCTAACCTGTTCCGACAAGAAGCTATTAAATCTATTACAATTTCGATTGCAAATACTCAAATATCAACTTTAGAATTGATTGAGGCCCATTGTTAGAGGATTGCCGACGACACTTTTTTCTCGGCTCCGAAAATTGAAAGCAAATATGCTATAAATTTTACGTGATTTACGTGATTGCATCCACTGTTTGGCGATGAACACAATGTTATGTTTCTAAAGATTAACGATAGGCTGAAGATTTCCCCTTGAGCTTTTAGTGAAAAAAAAACTTCTACAAACTTGTAAATGTTATTTTATTGTTACATGTTTTATATTGACAGAGCAGCCACGCTAGAGACACAGAGAGATAGGCAGAGAATATACAACACTTACGAAATACACACACAGAAATTATAAATTTTCAATTCTGACATATGTCGATATTATTGAACAGAATAGCTCGCCAATGGCAGATAACTTTCATAGTTAGGGTTATATCTAGGATAATTCACACTATATATTTATAAAATATCACCTGTGTTACTCTGATGTGTAATTTATATTATTCATCAAAATTCATTCACTAGTTTTTGCATTAAAAGAATGAATGAATGAATATTCTTTATTGCGCAACAATTAAAAACAAAATACATCACAGAAATAGTAACTACAATTTTCACATTAGACAATTGCATGCGCAATGGGCGGTCTTATCGCTAAGAGTGATTTCTTCCAGACAACCTTTGTATGGACAGAAGCTTTCGTCTAAAAATATTTTAGTAGGTCTGTGATTATATTTATTTTAATACAAAACAACAATGTACATATAATAGGTTGTCAAATATCTCCCTTCCGCCTTTTTGTCTTTTGAATTTCGCGGCTATGTACAAAGCGCTACAGAGCTCGTATCTAGCAATACTATACATAATTTGAAAGGTCTTGACATAACCTACAAAACGACGCTATGCATAATTAGTTTGGATATTGCGTTCAACAGTTATAGTCGTGTAAACATGGAGTTCACTAACGCCAAAATTCGCGCCATTTTAAAGTTTTCCTTCGTTAAAGGCAAATCCGCTAAAGAAACGTTCCGTGAGATTAATGGTGTTTTGGGGATGGTACTCTATCACTTTGAACCACGGAGGAATGGTTTCGACGATTCAGAGCCGGTGTAAACGACACCATGGATAAGCCAGCCGGCGGAAGACCTGTGACGACAAATACCGATCCAATCATGGACTACATCGAGTTAGACCGGCATGTGGCATCTCGTGACATCGCCCAGGAGATGGGAGTTAGTCACCAAACCATTTTAAACCATCTGCAGAAGGCTGGATACAAAAAGCTTGATGTTTGGGTGCCGCATGACACAAAAGGCGGAAGGGAGATATTTGACAACCTATTATATATAAACATACGCATTTATCAATAATAACACATACTATTAATAATAATAGTTTATAAATAAATATGCTAAACATACAACAAATACCTAAGTATATATATATATATATACATATATATTCATCATAAAAATATATATATATTTATAAAGATAGATAGTGCCTATGTACTAGGTTCTTAAAAGCTGTCAAGGATTCTGTGCATCTTATGCTTTGTGGCAGAGCATTTCAAAGTCGGACTGCTTCCACTGAGAAAGATTTGCCCAAAAATTTAAAGAATAACACTTCACATACATTCTTACAAACTTTCGCGTTTATAAAATAAATAGGATTCATTATGCATTTTCAAATGCATGCACTGTCTACAATTAGCCATCTAATAGCCTCTTCCGCAAACAAACAAGGCAGTTTTTTGTTTATTTGTGAATCGCGCTATCAATTTTTTATAATTTCCATTTAATTTATTAATTCTCTATGTGGTAGTAACTCCAATTTTGGATTGGTTCCAATTTCACTTCATTTGCATGAGCTATCCATTACGTAAATCTTTGTGAAATAGACAACTAAAGACTGGAGCTATGCCACAACACGAGACTGAAAATTACCGGCTTAAATGCTATTTAATATATCTAAAATGCCTTTGCACTAATTGTCATGTCATTTTAAAGATACTCATTTACTCATTTATACTTATACTTTCTTTATAGAGAAGGCCCAACGGTGGGCTATATATAGGCTTCTTCACTCTTCACCTCTTACTCTACTTTTGTATCTTCTCACATCTCTACTATTATTATTAACTTATATCTATTATTACTGTTAAGGAATCAAGATTGCTAAACCAAGTCTCGGGGCGACATTTAGGGGTGACAAGATCTATCCCATCCCAATCTAAAAACAAGTATATTTACGAGTTAAGAGACAAAAACACATTTCAAATCCAGTAAGAATATTAAAATTTATATGAAAAAACAATTTATACGAAATTGTAATTATGAGAACCTAACCAATCATTCCTCTAACTACCTTTGAAGAACATCCTCTCCAATATAAAATGAATCATCGAAATCAGTTGGCGTGATATTGATTTATTCGTCCATTTGTCGCGTACGTACTTAATGCAAATTTAAGACATATATAGTTTTCTCATGGATGCCATTATCAGAATTGGACCATATTGGAATGGGGCCATAATGAAAGCACTAGCTTCAAATAAAAAAAAAATTCTTCAAAATCGCTTCACCGCGTCAAAAGGAAGTAAACATAAAAAAGAACAGATGAATTAAGAACGTCCTTCTTTTTTGAAGAAGAAAATCAGGTTTGCCTATTCACCGCTAAGTAAACACTCTTTACCCATTCCCTTCATTTGAGAACACTGCATTAGTTGCAGCTAACATTGGTATACTTCGCGTTGATATGTCCAGCGTAATTTCGCGGTTGCTTGGATGGCAACGCTAAATTGGCTTCCAAAAAAGCTTGGTATTCACTCGAGTCAATTACAACCTTTAGATTGCCGTGAAATTGGGTCCATTTTTGGTAGCCATGGAACTAAGATATTTTTCACTGAAACTCTTTGATTAATGATGGATTCCCATTGCTTTCTTTTGATTTACTTTTAATTATAGGAGTACTTTTAGTATAACTTTAATTTTAACACCTATTAAATGTATTTTAGTGCGTGTTTCCGGACGGCAGTTACTTAATATCAGGCCGTATTATAAATAAATTTGTTTTTGTTCTTTAATAATATTTTTTTTTTGTTGATGTCTGGGAAATCTTCAGAAAGATACCCCGCCTCCTGGGGGGAAAGCGGCGGTTATGAGGGGTTCTTACCCACTAAAACCTCCCCGGTGGCCCTTTCATCGGTGCAAAACGAGGGGCTCCGGGATCTTCAGTGGAACGCACCGGAGCCCCACTGCACTCTGCTCAAGGAGAGCACGTCCCGGGTGAGGTTACTCCTCCCCTGTGCCCTCGCAGCGCAAGGCGACACGGGCCAGCCGATGTCGCCTTCTTCCCAGGTCCACTTTGGTAGACGACTTCTTTAATAATATTATCTTATCTCAATACATGCCGTGCCGTGCCGTGGTAGCTCAGTGTCCGTGCGGTTGGTTCAAGTTGCGTAGTACGCTAACAACCCGAGTTCGATCCTCGGTGCCGGCACCAATAAATTTGTTGTTGCAATTTTTGTGCCACGTTTATATTTACCATGCGCTCGGCGATGAAGGAAAACATCGTGAGGAAACCTACATGCCTTAAAAAAAATTTCTACGGCATGTGAAGTCTGCCAATCCGCACTTGGGCCGCGTGGCGGACTATGCCCTTTTACTCTCTTTACAGAGCAGGCCTGCGACCAGCAGTGGGACATGTATAAAGGCTGTAACTTTAATACATAAGTTGATGATAGTAAAGTGGCTAAGCATATAGCTTAATAGCTAACAATCGGTACTTGAAATATCAACTGGTTTGTAGCAATTGAGTTTTCGTTTTTGAGCTTTCTAGGAATAAAAAATATATACATGGAGACGCGTTCACCATGTATGAACACATGACTTGGCATAAAAGGGGATCATTGAAACGCATATTTGGGATACATATGAAAGTATTTTATAAATCGAAAAACCCACACGTAAAATACGCTTCGTTATAAAGGATCCAGCCCGTCTCTCACACGTTTCACGGTTGGCTGAATATGTCAGGAAGGTTATGGGCACATAAGTTAAACGATGAAATTTTCAATCGAAAACTTTCATGTGGCATTGATATACTGGCTTACTTTTGAACCGACGTTAAAAAGGATGTAATTCTCTATTCTTGTCTATTTTTTATTGTTTGTACACTCGTACCGCTGTTGTTTATGGACCCATTTTGAAGGTTTTTTTGTTGGAAAAGGTTTGCTTTAATTTAGATATTATAATTCCTACTTAATTTCGCTGTCTCTGTCCCGAAGATATATCGGAACACTAAAAATTCTTTTAAAAGAATACTTGTTGATTGAGTTATATCTATGATATGGCTATAGCGATCCAAGACTAGGTAAGTACTGGTAAGTAACTAACGTGGAAGGAGACGGACCTATTTAAATACATATGTGTATTTATAACTTTGTAAATATAACTAAATTTAAGAGTAAAAATAAAAATAGACATGAAATCGAATCAAACGTTAAACGCTGTTACGCGGAAACTTTCTCTTTTATAAGGTGTGGAAATCTACATGTCTTCGATTTTGTTCTAAGCCACGTAAAGACAGCCGAATCCCACAAGTGCTACGAGGCTGATTATTCCCCTATAACCCAGAGAGAAAACTGAAGACTAACATTACTAGCTAGCATATTATTTTTGTCTTTGAATTTAGTACTAAGCTACATAAAGCCTGCCGATCCGATATAATGCTACGCGGCGGATTATTCCCTTATAATTCAGAATGACTGAAGCTCAACAGTGGGTCATGTATTAGCTGACATATTACCAAATAACTTTTTGTATTTCTTTTTATTTGTATACATTATGGCAATAAGTTACTTTCAAATTCCTAAAGTAATTTACCGTGATTTATGATTAATTAAAGAGGATGTCACGACGAAGATTATGCTTCGGTTCGGATAAATAGAAAGGATGAATGAGGAAAGAATAACACAGAACATTAAAAGTAGAAGTGTGTGGTGGGGTTTGTAGGGTACCTCACATAGAGATAAATCAACCAGATTGGTGATATATTAAATTGGGTCTGGTAAGAAGTACTTTTAATTGGCGATTATGTATGCGAAGATTTTGATATATTGATTGTCTGTAGATCACAACAGATCTGGTTGTAAGAAACCAGTAGTCCAAAGAGTCCACTTCTGCAAATACACATAGATGATAAATTTGACCATAACGTTTAGATTAAATGTAATAGACCTAGCACGCATCTCTAAAGTTAGCACACCTCTGCAATCCGCTCCGGTAGGAAAGGGCACCTAAAGAAGATGAATGAAGTATGTAATCTTACTAGGTGGAAGTCCGTGATGGCTGCCTACCCCTCCGTGTGACGGGGTTGAATGCTGATATTATAAAAACTTATTTCTCGTAGCGTTAGTCAGAGAGATGCAACTTGGTCATAGAGGTGGCGCAAGTTAAAGCATAAATCTGAGTCACTAAAAGCCAGACGAGCTTTATCGTGACGTGACACGAGCGCATCGTATTTTATATTAAAACATTTCACGGATTAAAGTAAACATGTTTTGGAAATGTGATTGGAAAATAACTTAGCAGTCTGAGCACAAATCAGGAGACCCCGAATTGAATCTGACCATTTGTCTATTAAAATATTGATATCCTCGATATTACATTAATAGTTTTCGAAGCACATATTAACTAGTTGTTGAATTGTACAATTTTAACAAAGGTGTGCTTGCGTGTGCTCAGTGGGCACACATCCAGAAATACAATATTATCATCAACTGTAGTTGTTAGTACTAGAAATAATTGTACTAGTAATATCATATTCTTGAATATAAGAAAGCGTATAAAGCTCATATATGTGTTATCAATTAACCTTATAAATTATTCAAATTACATTTCAACGAGTCCAGCGTTTTACCGCCTTTATAAGGTCTTCATAACAGATAAATAGCGTGCAGATCAGCCATTTGTTCTGCGCGCTATGAACCAGCGGGGCTAATTTAAAATATTGTTATTTATAGGGGATACGGCATACGTATATAGCATGCATCACATAAAATATACGGCATTTGATGAAAAGCGTACACCGTCGAAACAGCTATAAGAGGGATTGTGTTGTTTCTTATATTTTTCTCTATCTCAGCAGTCTTGACAGACTGCTTGTGGTTATAATGGTACTGTAGTGACGGTGCCCTGTTGCTGACAGATCTCGAGCACCCCGCTCATAACGGCTGATGGCATTCGCAGAAGGTTTTATTGGGTAGGGGTCGCCCAGGCCGAGTCCTACACATCCCTCCGGGCCCACCAGGGTTCCGGAGGATGGTTTGTAAAAAGAATTCCCCCGCGTTAACAAAAAAAAGGTACTTTATTGACGGTGAAGCATTAACATGTATAGATATAGTGAGAAAAGATTTTCCTTCCTAATTTTTCGGAAAAGTTGGTATTGATCGTATAAAATAATTAGTCACTACAACTACATTTCTCACTACATTTACACTACACGGTAATGTAATTTTTTATGTTATTTATACTACACAGATTGGGCTCAGAAGCTGACCTTGACTGCTTCACCGGATTGAGAGGTGGCATAGGTAACCCTATCGCTAGTAAGTAGTTGCTCGCTGTGTCAAGCACAAGGGCAATGATTATTGATCAAGTAATCATGGCTAATGGTTAGCAACTGTCCAAAGGCAAAATAACTGTTGCTCGCTGCTATTGTAAAATTATTTACCAAACAATATTTGTTTTGTATACAGTCACATTGGAGATTCTATTATGCAGAGAAACTTCGAGCATGGACTTAGAGATCGCTCAGTAAGATGCGGATCTTAAACTTTCTCGTCCTGCAGCGAAGGGTCACGTTAAGGTGAATATAATGTGGTAGAAACTTTTGTTATCTCCATATGTGTTTAACGCCAAAGTGTATACTAAATAATGAGGCTAAATTGTGTTGTGCAAGAAATTATGCATTTCTATACGAAGCACTGATTATTCAAAATGCCTCTGCGAAATTGTAACGTAACCTTTACACATTCAACGCTTGTAGCTATTCAACGTGCAATCTATTCATGAATGAAGGTAATGAATGAATAAAAGCTTCACGTTCGAAACTCTAGCAGTCATGACATTCGAGCTTCGTGAGGCAAGAATATAAGTGTTAATCACAGTATTCATTTTTATTCTTATTTATTTATACTTTTTTCAAATCATTTATACTTAATTGATCGCTAAGTCAAACAGCGTTTAATCTCGATTGTTTAGACTAGCATTCTCACTGAATTCTGGTCACATATGTAAACGGATGTGTTCTTTGAACTTCTTGCACTATTCTAAATTGGAGGCACGAGGTAGATAACCCTGGAGGTAAAGAACACGAGGTCTTTTTTTGAGTTAGCGTAATTGCTAATGTATAATTCTAAGTGGTGTTTTGATGAGCTTGGTGTACAGAATGGGGTTTTGATTCCATCATTGGATGTACTAGAGTTATAAGTTTTATGTATCTGAATGACTGAAATTTCATAGGTTTTTTTTTTTGGTCAAATGTATTTTTGGAAATCATATTGTTTTTAAAAACAACTATTGGCGTGAATCTCCTAGCACAAGCTTAAGCTTAGTTAAAATGGTTAACAAGAATGTTAGTAATATTTTTGAAAAAAAAAAAAAAGAAATATTACTAGCTTTCTGTTTTTTTTCAAAAATAGACCCTTGTACTAGATCCCATATAAGGGATTGTTTTCAACCGATCTCAAAAAAGGAAACGAATAACTGAATATCGCGCCAACTGATTTCGATGATTAGTTATTTTATTGGAAAGGATATACTTAAGGGTAATTTGATGAAAGTTCTGTGAGATTCTGATTAATTCTGTTTCGTAATATTCCTACGATAATTCGGAAATACAAAGGGACCATCCGCGCATAATAGCGTTTATCATGTCATTCGATTTGAAGTCGGTTTTTGTTTTTGCTCGTAAATATACTTGTATAATAACAAGACACCGTAAGGTGATCTTATTTAATATTAAATATAAAACATAGTCTGGTAAGGTATTATAACTTATATAAGCACTAGCAAACCCGGCGAACTCCGTTTCGCCACCAGATGGCTTCGTTTTATGTAACATTTCGTTTGGTGATTAAAAGATGAAGAAAAATTTTATTTTTGTTTTATGTAACATTTCGTTTGGTGATTAAAAGATGAAGAAAAATTTTATTTCATTTCACAACAGTAATGAATTAATTTCGATTACAAAAATGAAGTGTTATTTAGTTGAACTTGTCTAAGTAAATGAAAGTGAATCCAAAGTAAATACTGAATCGAAGCGTCATACGTGTCCGCAAATTATCCGTTTCATTGAAGTGCTCTTTGGTAAACCACATTTTTGTTTTTGGTCTGACGTTAACACAAACAAAGCGGATGGTTTCCCAACTCGTGAACACGCAACGTATAACTGCCCATGTGAAAAACAATGATTTTCTAAATTTATCCCGCAAACATCAAATTACGCAATATCATAATAACTGTACCAACTTTGAGTTGCAAGTTATGTGGTGGAAATCCTGGTAACTCCAGAGAGTTCAAAAACTCCGTTGGATAATTTACTACATCATCGGGATTTGTTATGGAATCAACGGATTTGTATGTCACCAAATCGCCAGCAATTTTTGATTGAATGGTGAAATTCAGTGCGTGTACATCATTATTCTTTGCGGCAAGAATTGCTCGTTGACTTAACCAAGCATAATTCTGATAATTCTCACTAATGTTTGGGAAAACATTTTCAATAAGAGCTAATTGAGAGTCTACAAATCGGCAAAAGTCGTTGGCAAGAGTAATTAATCCAGACGTCACATCAACTGGGACTTTTCCATTTCCAACAGCTAACAATTGTTTGGAAAATTGTGCAGCACTTTGATCATTTTGAAGTTGAACTCTCATATTAGTGGTTAGCGATAATGTTTTACGTTATTCCATAAAGGTGATGCCTTCAGGCAAGCATTCAATTCATCTGCAGGCGTTCCACGGGGAATTACTGGCAACGTCTGCCTGAAATCGCCTGCCAACAATATCATCAAGCCGCCAAAGAGGTTGTTATTTCGCCGAAGATCCTTCAGTGTGAAGTTAAGTGCTTCAAGTGATTTCTTATGTGCCATTGTGCACTCATCCCAAACAATGAGCTTGCATTGCATCAACAATTTTCCCATTGCACTGGATCGCGAAATATTGCATGTTTGAGTATCAATTGTGTTTAAATTGAGTGGCAACTTAAGCGCAGAATGTGCAGTACGACCACCATCTAGAAGAGTCGCCGCAATTCCAGATGATGCTAACGCCCAAAGCTATGTCACATCTTGATCGAATAGTGGCCAAAATCAATGAAATGACAAATGTTTTCCCTGTTCCTCCAGGTGCGTCCAGGAAGAAATTTTCATCATCACTGTAGTTCGCAGTGGGATCATATTGGAATGCCAACCGATTGTATGATGCCAATGATCTTCGTGTGCTCACGCGTTGTCTCAATCGGGCATTTTCTCTTATTATATTTTATCTTTCTTCGCTTAAGTTCTGTGAATACACTTGTTGCTGGCTTGCATGTCTTGTGCGGCAGCCGATGTTCACACGTCGTCCTCTAGGCATTTTGGGCTATAGACAGAGTGGTGAATTTAACCTCAAATGCACGATCCACATAATTTACACAGTTCAACATACCACCTTAAAGACAAATGCCTGCTGTTGAAATTTAATAAAAATTTGCACGATTTGATGGTAAATGTAAGGAAACGAATAACTAATTTTTTTTACTTTTTTTTTCACAATTTCACAGTGAACATAATACCGACCGAGGGCAGCAATATAAATCTTGAAGTTTGATCCGTGGCAAAAGTCGGCGGCCGGGATGGTGACAATCAGTAGCCGCCTCTACCGACTGCTGCTAGAGTTTTCCTGATGCGGTTTCCAATTGCAGGGCTTGATGCACTTGGTTGCTTTGTTTTCGGTTAACTGAGACTGATCAGCAACTTCTTTTATTAAATCTTCCGCCAAAATAAAAGATAAAACTGTTACCGAAAATAAATGTAGCGATGCGATGTAAATTTCTAGTAAAACAAATTTTCTCAAGCTTTCTGTGTGTCCGTGGCGGCGTCGGAAAAATATTCACACCAAAAATTCTTCTCGAAAAAATCTTCGACACGAAGAAGAAGAAAAAGTCTTGCCGTTAGAAGGATCACGTCGGGGTCACCAATTTGGGTAATGTGGCATCAGAGCGGAATGCCAATCCCAATATTACTTTTGCACGTGTTCTTGACCTTCTAGTATAGTCCGCCGGTAAATAAAAATATCACAGAAATGTTGAGGATATTGAAATTATATTTGATACGTTTTGTTACATTAGAAATATATTTACATTCGGAAAAGTCTAGATAAAAAGTGTGTAATGAAAATTATGACATATGTCTTATATAAAATTTTTCTAATTCTAAATTCAATATAAATCATTTTGTCGTCTAAAAACCTCTTTGGTGGCTGGCGAATGCAAGTCGCCACAACGGTTTGTCACATGAAATTAACTGAGCAGAGAACAATGAGTAGCTGTCAAACAATGTATCACGCACCGGCGTCATCTACTTAAAATATTAGTTTGTAGTACATGCTATGTATCAGAGATGGCGCTGTATGTGAAAAAAGATTTTCCCGCTTTTCTGATGAATTTTTTCCTGAATTTTCCTTATAAACCTGCTATAAACCTCATGGAGCCCGAGACCTTTCCAACGAATGCAAAACCGTGGAAATCGGTTCATGCGTTCTGGAGTTATAGCGTCAGGAAGGAAAACCCGACTTATTTTTATATAGTAGATAGTCAAGCCGTTAGTATAATATTATATTATTATTATAATCAAATAATTATAATAATAATGTTATTTAATAGTTATCTAAAATAATGATGAGTCTTAGTTACTAATTTGAATAAATGAATAATAATATATTAACGGTCTCATAGCGAAAAGTCTCGATCAACATCTTAAGAGACTTTCGCTGGATGGCTGGGTCAAGGGTCAGATACAGAAGGCAGTACTCCTGGATACGGCACGCATCGTCAGGAGGTTTCTCTCTATGTCGCTCTAACCACCGGTTGCTTGAGCTCTGCTTCGTTGCCGGTGGCAAACACTAAGTTAGGTTTTTATAATGTTTTTGTATTTTGTATAATATTTTTCTGTATTTTACTTTTTATAGAAATATTATAAAAACTTAACTTAAAGTATCAAAATAAATAATAATATTAGATAACTCCATTTGGGGTCCTGTGGCTGTTGATAAAGATTATGCAACAACATTGGTCCTCTTATTAAGTATTATTTTATTTTTATGTTTTTCCTCTTCCTTATACCGTTTCATGGATTTTCCATCGTTCTTTTTAGCTACTATCGACCCGTTGGCTTTTGCGGCTAATGCCATGACGAGCTCGCAATATTCAAAGGATTTACATATAGGGCTAGTGCCTAACAAAAAACTAAAGTCATGTCAGTGACCATATTTCCCGCAAATAAACGTTATTATTATTATTATCCCGAAGAAGAACCGACAACGAAATAATATATCATCGCGTGACTAGAAACTGAAATCGTTTGCAGTTTAAAGCGCTAAGTGGCGCCTGGTTCCGCGAAGCGCTGACTCACAGTGAAATTATGGCCACTTCCTGATTTCCTTCAACCGACAGCGCCAATTGTGTACAGTGATTAATTGTCTTGGCGCTTCTTTGATTCTATTCACACGTACTTGGACAATGTACAAGGGCCGTAAGAATCAGTTAAAATCAGGTGAACCGAGTCATTGTTATGATTTCTTATATTCAAGACAATGTTGCACAAACAAAGAAATATTTATATTTTTATTGATTTTATTATTACCGGTTTATTTATATCCTAATTATTTAATATAAAATAATAAATTTTATTATATTATATCTATAGAAAAAAATTAAATTAAATAGTCTGTTTGTAATATTAAAACCACCGTATTTTACTGTATGAATGTATTTAGGGTTCATATACCAAAATATTTTTTTTACAAAATTTGTTTGTATATTATGTGACAGATAATGTAATAATTAGTAGTTTTTAATAGAAAGAGTCGTTTTTAATAGCGGGTAACACCGCAAGGGCCTACTGGTATGTGTATTTATATTCGAAGCCTTAAATAGTAGAGTGAATAGGCATTTACTAAACTAGCGCGTACCATCTTTCGTCCGTGGTCAAGCACTAGATTATACCCCATAAAAAAAGAAATTTTTGTTATAACTTGTAGGTCTCGTGGAATAAAATTGTCCAACAACTAATACACTCGCTTTATTGAGACAGCGTAACGTTGAACAAAGAATGATATATAACGAATACCGTCACAACTGCGGGTCCTCACAATCTTTATACAAAATTAATTAGAAGTAAAATTAGGAACTACTAAAGTTAAAATGAGCCGTGGTAGCTATGAGCCGTAGTAGCTCAGTGTATGAGCCGTGGTAGCTCAGTGTCCGGGCGGTCGCCTCAAGTTGCATAGTACGCTAGCAACCCGAGTTCGATCCCCGGTGCCGGCACCAATAAATTTGTTTTGCAATTTTATGTGCTGATTAACCACGCGCTCGGCGGTGAAGGAAAACATCGTGAGGAAACCTACATGTCTTAGAAAATTTTTCTACGACATGTGAAGTCTGGCCGGCCTCTGCCCAGCAGTGGGACATATATATTATATATATAAAGGCTGTAACTTTAACTTTGACTTTTAAAGTTAAACTATTGTTTACAATGTCGTGTTCATGTGACGATCAACTAAATTATTAATTTTGAATTAAAGATAAAATAAGGTGCAGGTAAATCATTAATAAATCATTGGAAGTAGTTATTATGCATAACAATCGCCGGGTGTCATGTGTTGCCAGCTAACACTTTTGTTTATCACCATTTACTACACAAAAAAGTAATGCTTTTACAATGATACAGTGTGTTTTGGAGAGGTTTTAGTACATAATATAAAATTGCTTATTCATCTGGAACCCATATTTTTTTGGTTTAAAAAGGAATAATTTTCTATAATAAACACTAAAGAAAAAAACTTTTACGCGTTTATTTTTTTTTATTTTAATACTTTAAGGAGAGAAAGTCTGCGAGTCGTAAGACCGTAGGTTCGAATCCACCATTCGACTATTGACGTGAGCCATCTACTAGCACAAGTTTAAGCTTAGTTGTAACGGTAATCAAAATGTTAGTCGTTTTTTCTTATTTAGAAAAAATATCAATGTTTTCATAAAACCCTATAGAAGTATAACTTCTAAAACGATGGTAATAAAACTTGGTCTCTTTGACTTCACATTTAAATGGTCGTCCTTCTACCGCTATGAAGTGCTGAGCAAGCCGGGTAAATAAATAATATATTTTAATGGAATTTCATTCGTATTCCTATTTAATATCTTTGAGGTAATTTTCTTTGAAGGAAATTAAATTAATTAATATCCAATCAAGTTACCTTATTTAATTTCCGTTATTCCGTTTAAGTAATAACATTTTACGTCAGCCTTATTCTCTTTGTATCTTAAAACGTTAAATGTAATACGTCTTTATTTATTTTTAGACCTTAGGTTAAGTTTTTACAAAAATATCATACAAAATATAAAAACATTATAAAAACTTAACCTAGTGCGTGCCACCGACAACGAAGCAGAGCCCAAGCAACCGGTGGTTAGGGCGATATAGAGAGAAACGTCCTGAAGATACGTGCCGTGTCTATGAGTACTGCCTTCTGTATCTGACCCTTGACCCAGCCATCCAGCGAAAGTCTCTTAAGATGTTGATCGAGACTTTTCGATATGAGACCGTTTGCAGAAACGACTATCGGGACAATGATCGTCGAATCCACATCCCACATGGCGGTCACCTCGTTAGCCACACACATTGAGGCGTCTTCGCGTACTATGTGTGTGTGTGCAGTGTGTTCGTTTGCAAAAAAATGCTCACAACAACTCGTGACGACGACGGATTGTTCACTGTCAATATTAACAATATGCGGAGTAATTGTAAAATAGGTTTTTAAGATGCTCCTTAATTTGTATTGTGATATGTAAAATGTATTAAATAAGTAAATAAATAAATACAATAGATGTCATTATTACTTGATCTCCTTACGTACCAAGACATGGGCTGACATGTTAAGTTATTATGGCCGGGAACAAGTAATGAGGTTTGAAGTATGAAATTGCCATTGCAAAGTAAAAGATACTTTGAATTGACATAAAACAATCATTGTGTGAGATGTTTTTCACATGATACCTATAGGGGCCTCTGTTTAAAAATGGCCAGCATTTCATCTCCGACCTTCAATTTTATTTTTATTTTATTTTTTTAAAAAGAAAGCTAGCAATATTTCTTTTCTTTTTTCAACTAAGCTTAAGCTTGTGCTAGGACATGGTTCACGGCAATAGTCGAATGGTGGATTCGAACCCACGACCTTACGATTCGCAGGCCGTACCCTAAACCATTAGGCTATTGACGCTTTCAATTGTTTTTTTTTTTATTTGACTTAGACTTAATTTTTTAATATGAGCTTAGACGCAGAGCTTACGCGGTAGATACAGTTTGCAATATCATCATTGGGTTTCGGATTCGAACTGTCGACCATCAGATCGTCCGAGCCGCTAGGCTATCACTGCTTACTTTTTTAATTATCAGTTTTATCAAGGTTTTTGTTAGACGTGAAAATTAAAAAAAAAAAACCACTATTCAATTAAAAATACTGAAAAAGCTTATTGTACAAATTATTTTAATCAAAAGGATTCTCTCGAACGAATTCAAACTTTTCCAAGCTCTCGATATCGGAAAAAAATATTTTGTGGGGTTGCTTTTCATTGCGTTTTAATAAAGCCGAACCAATCTTCTTATAATTGAGTTTGGTAAGACTAGTCTATGTAAAATATAATTTTGAATACGAGCTTAGACGCAGAGCTTACGCGGTAGGTACAGTTTGCAATATCAACATTGGGTTTCGGATTCGAACTGTCGACCATCAGTTCGTCCGAGCCGCTAGGCTATCACTGCTTACTTTTTTAATTATCAGTTTTATCAAGGTTTTTGTTAGACGTGAAAATTAAAAAAAAACCACTATTCAATTAAAAATACTGAAATCGCTTATGGTACAAATTATTTTAATCAAAAGGATTCTCTCGAACGAATTCAAACTTTTCCAAGCTCTCGATATCGGAAAAAAATATTTTGTGGGGTTGCTTTTCATTGCGTTTTAATAAAGCCGAACCAATCTTCTTATAATTGAGTTTGGTAAGACTAGTCTATGTAAAATATAATTTTAATGACGGCTGTGGAGGCGTTTTTCCTCTTTACATAATTAATTACTTTAATAAATTCTGTCTTTTTTAATTTTTCTTAAATCTATTATTAGTCGACGTCCTACGTCGTTTTAAATCTATCTTAGGAAAATCGATGGATTAACTATATTTATAATAAATAAATATCTCTCAAGTCCTTTTAAATTTAGCGTGGAAGACAGAGACAGCGTACGGTGTCCGCTTTTCAACGAGCTAATAAAGCTTATTATCATCATATATAGGAGGTGTTATACCCGGATAGGCGTTAAACCGAATACCGTGCCGTTGTGGACTGGAGTTATAATGACTTAATACTGTTTATAAATTACTGGCGGTACGATGTTCCCGGCAAACTTTGATATTATTTCATGAATATTTTGCTAAATTTCTGAAAGACTGTGTACTGTTTATAATATGACGTATGGTCTATTTGAAGTCGTCATTCGTTTGCCGAACAACTGAACGTCATTCTGTCAAATGAGACAGACATTCAATTGTTTTAAATGAGGTTTTATAAAATCTGATTTTAATAAATAAAATCTTTTATTTTACAAACAAAAAAAATTACAAATCATACCGCCATAAACGCTAAAAACCGAGTTATAAGAATCTGGTATATATAGATAAATTATAACATTTACATGATAGTGACAGTCAATACGTATACTGTCACTGTCATTAAGCAAATGGTTTTAGTAAAAAAATAAATGTACTATGAAATATATTTTCTTTATACATACATAACAGTTTTTCATTTCACGTTATCATCACTGTTTGAGCATAAAGTATTCCGCTACACGCAATTTAAAACGTTAGTCGACGAAGCCTCAATATTAAAGTTATAGAGGATATGATTATATATAATAGATAAATAATAATTGATAAATATTATTTGAGGTCTATATTCCTTTTAATTTAATTATTTTACAAACTGTCCCAAAGATTTTGTAGAACATAATCTGCTAGGATGGTCTCCAAGGATATTTGATTAATTGTTTACGAACGGTTTCGTCTAAAACTGTATCACAAAAACGTAAGATTAATTAATTTCACCCATTGAACATGCAAAGTGTTTTTAATCTATATATATAAAAAGAAAGTGTGTGGGTTTGTTCCCCATAGGCTCTTAAACGGCTGGGCCGATATCAATTAAACTTTCAGGGAATCTTCAGATAGACCTGGCGAGTAATCCTGTAAAAAAAGTTTGGTGACGATCAGAGCACTCCTCTTTTTGGACTGTAAAATACAACATTTATTTACTATGATGTTATTCTATTGTTTTATAACCCGAATTTGTATTGACACATGCGTTGTGTATATTTATGTCATTGTAAACCATATTGAAGTACAATGGAGTAAATTGAAGTATAATAAAGCCCTAAATGATAAGAATTATATTGTATTTACTGATATGTACATGGGTATAGGTAATGATCTTCAACCGCTCGAGAAGGGAATGAATACGAAGAGAAATGAATAATTTAATATATCGTGAGAGTTAAATTAAATATATAATGATGTAGATTTGTTATTTAAATAAAATAAAACAAAATCTAGTAAGCTATATAATCCACAACTATAGTCGGTTACTCTGGTCGTCTGGCGTAACAACGAGTCGCCTTTTAGTACTATAGGCGTCTACGTCAAAAGTATTTGAACTAATGAACATGTAAGCGAAGTGCGATGTGCAAGAAGTCACAGATGTCCATCTTGTATTGTTTTTTTTAAATTAGCTATCTATGGCATTAGAAACAACTACGTACGGTAAACGTTAACGAAACTAAATTACAGACCGCAAATTGTGCAGGCTTTTGGTGAAATAGCGACACTTATGTTACACTCTGAATATTTACGAGTTAATCAACTAGTTTAACTGCTTCACTGCTTAAATTTCATTGCATTGTGAAAGCTGCAAATTAAATTTATCGTTCTCGTACTTTGATTACTTCAATTCATAACACGTGTTTGTTCTGTTAGAAGTACCCTCACCGGGACAGCTTTTGACTATGTATAAATCACAGATCCGGCCTAATGTAGAGTACTGTTGTCATATCTGAGCAGGTGCAGCCAAATACCAACTCGCGGCACTTTCCATGGAGAGGCGGGCCAAAAAGTTGATAGGTGACCAAGATCTACATTTAGGTCTTCTTGTCTTAGGTTCTTTATTATTTAGGTCTTGAGCACTGGCGCAAGGTGGCTAGCCTTTCGGTGTTTTACAGATTACATTTTGAAGAGTGTGCATTAGGCGAGTTAACTCTCCTATACCCATTCTACCTTCGCACGTTTAGACATTCGGCGGATCTCCACCCTTTAATAGTCGATGTTCCGCTCATCAGAACAAAGCGATTTGAGTCGTTTATCGTGCGTACAGGAATGGAGTGGAACAAGTAGCCGGCGTCTGTCTTTCGTCCAAGTACGTCGTAGGAGCCTTCATGAGTACAGTGAATAGGCACTTACTAAACTAGCGCGTACCATCTTTCGACTATATCACCACTTAACATCAAGTGGGATTGTGTTCAAGGTGTGTACCTCATAAAAAAACGATATACATCGTTTAGCTTAATTTCTTCAGACTTTGAGAGATGAAGGGGCTCGTAGGGTGGTTATCTTTTATTTCACTATATGTTTTTACGTGAAATGAGCCATTTCGCATTCCAATATGTACACACTTGAACAATTGTACTTAAGATTTGTAAAACTAATTTGTTTAAGCAGAAGTCGAAACATTGCTTCCAAGAAAATAAAAGTTGTGACATTTTTTATTATATGAAGAGTTCGTTCAACAGTAATGATACACTAGTACAGCCCCAAGGGAATATTGTACGCTACACCTACGCTGTTTTCAGTTACACAAAATGCTTTGTTTTAAAAAGTAAACAACCTACTATATATTAGTTACTCGTAAATATAATTATTTATGTATACAAATAAACAGTATTGGAGTGGCTCGTGTCTTGTCGTGGGTAGTGTAATATTACTACGCTTTTTACTAAACGCATATGAATGTATATACGATTGATATTTTTTGGGGGGGAAATCTTCAACAAGATATCCCGTCTTCTGGGGGAAGACGGCGGTTATGTGGGGCTTTAGGCCACTTAAACCCGCGGTGGCCCTTCTTCGGTGCATGGTGAGCAGCTCTGGGATCTTCAGAGGGACGCACCGGCCTGGTGCTCTTAGGAGAGCACGTCCCGGGGAGGTTCACCGTCCTGCGGTTAGTATGTCCAACGTGAGTGGATGGTGACTGTATGACAAAAATATTAAAAAATAATAACTTACTTGGATACCAATGTGGAATAATGAACAGTACTAATTTAGCAGCGCCAACTTTTGATATTACTTGCCACTATGGTTACGGGACAATTTTTATATAGCATGGTGTGTCAGAGCCAGGCGACTAAAGATTTTCTCCAGAAAATTTAAAGATAGTCAAAAGAAATATATTTTGTATGTTATTGTATTATGTGATTGAACTTAAATATGTGGTGCACGGTCCGATTTCTTTAATTTTTAGTTAAATGTTCATTTCAAATAAATAAGTGACATGGATTCTTTTATTATTTTTGCCGAGGCTCTCATACAGTCACCATCCACTTACTTTGGATGTTCGACGTTGAATTACGGAACATCCTGTAACCATAAGAGACAATGTGACAGGTGACATTTGACATGTGAGAGATGACAGGTTAAAGTGTAAACGTAGACATAGACTCGGATGCAGACGTAGCCGTCGCCGTACACTTAGACGTAGACGTAGCCGTAGACGTAAACGAAAATAAAATATGTGACAGGTGAGATGTGATAGATGACATTTAAAACCTCGACACCTCTGAGGCGAAGGCGCTGCATGCGGCAGCTCGTCTGAAGGCGAGAGAGCTGAACTACAGATTCGTGTGGGTGCGGGACGGCAGAGTTTTTCTCAGAAAAAGTGACACTTCCAGCTTTATACTGGTCAAGGATCTGAGCGTACTCAGTAACTTATCCTAATCTGTTTTTTTTTTTATTGCCTTGTTTAACACTTGTATACTTTTGTTTTTTCTTTTGGAGGTTTGATGATTAATTTTTACTATCAAAACGTAAGAGGTCTGAGAACGAAAACTATTGAATTCTTTAACAATAATGTTTGCAATAATTATGACGTTATCGTGCTAAGCGAGACTTGGCTAAATAGCAGCGTCTTCGATTCTGAGCTATTTGACGGTCGTTATGTCGTTTATAGACGTGATAGGGAGGCTAGTGGTTTCCATGCCAATAAGAACGGCGGGGGTGTTTTGATTGCCATAAGTAGGAAACTAAACTCCAGGCGACTGCAAGACTTCGAATCTAAATGCGAGGATCTGTGGGTGGAGGTCGAGTACTGCAATATTAAGGGCTCTTCTGAGCGGTTGCATCTTTGTGCAGTTTATCTTCCTCCTCCAATTCAGAGACACATTTTGGATGAGTTTATTGTTAATTGTAATCGCATTTTCGAAAAGAACAGTCTGGATAAGGCTACGTTTATTGGCGATTTTAACTTGGGTTCCATCGATTGGAATTTTTCTATTGGCGCAGACCTATTGGTTAATTCTATGGACAATAGTTCTTTCTCTGCTATGCTCCTTGATTTCTGCATGTTAAACAATTTGAAACAATACAATTATATTACGAATACTAAAGGTAGCATTCTGGACCTAATTATTAGTAACACCAAGGTATTCAATCTATGTATTAATGATAGCCCCCTAACCAAACCTGATGATCTTCACCCCCCTATACAATTCTCTATTGCATCTAACCGTCAAACTTATCTCAGAGGAAATAAGGTTGAGTATTTTAACTTTTTCAAAGGTGACTATACGAAAATTGTGCATGACCTAAATGACCTTCACTGGGAAAAAGAGTTTGAGACCTGTGCTACTGTTAACGACATGCTTTCAGTGTTCTATGCTCTCCTACACAAAGTACTCATAAAACACATACCCAAAATTACGAGAGGGTCGCGTTGTTGTCCAATCTGGTTCTCTCGAGATCTAATATGTATTCTCCGTGAAAAGCTCAAGTATCGTAATAAGTTGCGTAAATTTAATTACAACCCTCTCGATAAGATAGCTTTTACATTGGCCAAAAAACGATCTGAGCGACTAATGACATCGTGTTATCATAGATACATTGAAAGTTTAGAACAAAACTTGCGATCTAACCCCAAGCTCTTTTGGTCATTCATTAAGAGGAAGAAGAAAAATTTTAATACTTATCCAGATCAAATGTTTTACAACGAGAAATCTTCCACCACTGGCGCCGATATCTGCAATCTATTCGCTCATAATTTTAAGTCCAATTACGCTCCCTCTTCTAACGTGTCCACCTCAGTGTCCGAGAGTTGCCCTCAACTAACCAGTAGTTTTTTGACAACTATAAAATTTAGGGATGATCAAGTCTTAAAGGTCTTAAAAAGACTTGACTTATACAAAGGTGCAGGGTCCGACGGCATCCCAGCGGTGTTTGCGGCAAGATCAGCTCCAGCTTTGGCGAAGCCGTTGTGTCTAATTTATAATAAATCGCTCAGCACCGGTATTTTCCCATCTGACTGGAAAGTAGCTTTAGTAGTCCCTTTGTTCAAAAGCGGCCAAAAAGACCAAGTCAAAAATTACAGGCCGATCTCCATTCTGCCGATCTTTGCTAAAGTATTCGAACAACTGCTCCATCCCTTAATGTATTGGCATCTCAAGCAGGTATTCAACCCAAATCAGCATGGTTTCGTTTGTGCTAAATCTACCGCTACCAACCTAACTTCGTTTATTAATGACATATCATTAATTTTGGACAACCGCTCTTCTGTTGACGCTATATACACCGACTTCAGCAAGGCCTTTGACCGAGTTAATCACCAAATTCTTTTTAAAAAACTTTCTGATGTTGGAATCGCTGAACCTTTTCTGAGCTGGTGCAAATCATATCTTTTGGATAGAATCTTTAAAGTAGTGGTCAATGGTTACTGCTCTGACACTTTTTCAGCGAGTTCTGGGGTGCCTCAGGGGTCTCATCTCGGTCCATTGCTATTTAACATATTTATAAACGACATAGGAAATTGCTTTCATCATTCACGGTATTACTTATTTGCCGATGATTTAAAGTTTTATAACACTGTCAACTCTTGTGCTGATACCAGACTTCTACAAGAAGATTTAAACCGCTTGGTTGCTTGGTGTGACTCTAATTATATGGATTTAAATATTTCGAAATGTTATTGCATGCGGTTCTCAAGAAATAAAAATAACGCACTGACTACTAGTTACAAAATAAAATCACAAAACATAGCGAGAGTACAAACAATAAGAGACTTGGGAGTCCTGCTTGACACTAAACTAAAATTTAAGGATCATATTGATAAAGTGTGCTCCAATGGTTTCAAAAATCTAGGATTCATTCTTCGCAATTGTAAGGACTTCAAATCACATAAAACCAAAATACTCTTGTTTAACTCGTTTGTTCGGTCCGGCTTGGAGTATTGCAGTGTCGCCTGGAATCCATTTTACAAAGTTTATATCGATAGACTCGAGAGCGTCCAAAAAAGATTTTTATGGCATTTAGCATACTCTGCTAATTTGGGAAAGGTCCTTTCGTCACACCAACAGAGATTAAATTATTTCAGAATAGCCTCACTTGCGGATCGAAGACGCATGCTAGACCTCACATTCCTCTATAAAGTTGCAAATGGCATTTTTGACACCCCTGAGCTTCTCTCTGCCGTAGCTTTTACTGTACCGTCGCGGTTACCTAGACCTTCACGATACCAATTGTTGAGAAGCAGTTTATTCCGATCGAACCTAGGTAAGAATGCGCCCTTAAATAGAATTAGTACAGAATTCAACTCTTTTTCAAAAACGGACGATATCGACCTCTTTTCTCCTAGTATAAGTATGTATAAACATTCACTAAACTACAAATAGTTTTTTTTATTAGTTAATTTTAATTTCAAATTTAGTTTTATTTTTACTTTGTGTTAATTTTATTTTTATCTCACATTGTCACTGCCAATTAATTGCTTGCAATCTACGCCTATAACTGCGATGGCATTAACTTCACAACTTTTCACTGTTTTATGTATTGTTTGTTAAAAATGTTCATTGTGTTGGTGTAATAAATAACTAAATAAATAAATAAATAAATAAAAAATTGTAGATTTGACATGTGATCGGGAAGAAGGTAGAGTTGCAATAATCTATTAATGTTATGTTATATTTTTTAGGTAAACGCAATAGAATTCATTTCGTATTTGTGGTTTTTATACAGAAGTGCTGTCTTGGTCCTATCGCAGTGGGAGCAGCTGTTTATTTATATATCTCATTATTATTTACTATTTTATTTAATAAACACAGTCATGTGCACGTGCTCGTATAATTTGCATTTTGTTAAGAGGATTATTTCGAATCAACCAAACCCAACCAACCCAATTTCAGTTCGCTGCATGCAAAATTTTTAATGCTGCAGTTTAATAAATCATAGAAATAAGCTGCCATGTTCTTTTAACCTAGCGGAGTAGTCAGAGACAGCTTTCGTTTGCCACTTTTCAACCATAAGCCCATCGTCAAAACCAAGGCAAACATTTTACAATTATGGTTATTCGTCTGTAAATTGTATACTGGTTAATATCTTATGGGCGTCAAAGCTTTAACTGAAACAAAAAAAAATGGAACGGGAAGCATCGAGTTTACTTAATTTTACGGATCGAACGATTTTTTTTTTTTTCCTTAAAAAAAACTATGTGCAATGAATTTATACTTGTCCCATTTAAATGTTATTTACATTTTGTGTAATTTAAACTTTAGAAATTACCAGAAGGCTTAGCGTTTACATAAACTAACTTACATATAACCTAGACGTAATCTGAGTTCTTGACGTGTTAACTGTCTAACTTGTTCGATAGAGAGAGAAGGTTAACTACGATAAGCGAAATTTCGTTCTTACTTTCAGCGTCTTACTAACGTCTCCAGCAAGTTAGGAAAACATTACGAAAATTTTTGAACAAAATTTATATATTATTTTTAAAATTTTGTTCACAATTTTTATTTACAGAAAATACTTTGATATAAGTAATTTTATTATATACATATCCCATATAGGGGCAGGCAGATACCATAGAACTCCAAACACGCATTATTTATATTCACAGATATTCCTCCATTTCTTACTTAGATGTTTCGCAGTAACATGATTCATATGAATAATGATTCAATGATAAGAGGAAATGACAAAGACGTCAATTTCATATTACATATTGTCAATTAAACAAGACTTTTGCATTCATGATTACATTTACGCAATATTGCTGAGCAGTGCAAGCGAGAGACAGAGAGAGTGAGAGGGCTCGGCTGCTCCACAGATTATGCTAAGCAGGAATACTCTAGAGGAACACTAATAAAAACTCTCCGTTACCTGTTCTCTCCAGTTCATGTTTCAACTTCAATTTTTTTATTAAAAGTTCATGCTAATGACAATTCAAAGAACATTGACATCTCTTCGCGGACCGACAGTGTCTAGTTGATCGGGAAGACTCTAATAGTTGCCGATTTGAGCAGCTCTCCGTTGTCATGAACAAATGACAAGTGGAAGGAGTTTGTAGTGGGGAGCTCTAGCACTTCTAACTTCTGCCTTAGCGATTTCCCAGCCTAACAGGGTCGTCTTTCCTGTATCGTCTCCATTTTGCCCGGTCTTCGCGGCGTCGAATCAGTGTTTTTTGGGACTACCGCTCAAAGCATCAGTTACAGAGGTAGTCGTAGTGGCCATACCATCGGAGACGATTTTCCTACTACCAGTTCGTCTGCTACGTCGCGGACTCTAAGGCTGCCACGGATGTGTTCGTTACGCCACACATCCATCGTAGCATCTTCATCTCCGATACGTGCAGTTGCTAGACATGTCTGACATTACGTCCCTTTTAGAACGTTAATCATTTTCAAAAGGCATCCAGCTATTGCTTATTAGCGCACTCCTTAAGTCTGTCTTAAGGAGTAAAGAGAAAAAACAAATGTCACATTGAATAAAACTTTATACGTCATTCAAATACAGTTATTTCCCGAAAAGTTCGAACGTTCATATAAACAAGATTTTAATTTGGTAATCAAGTTAAGAGATTTAATTTCGAGATTTCTTAATCTTCAACTTAATATCTAAGCCTTAAAGCGACAAAGGTCTTCCTTAATGTACAATACTGAGTCGTTAGAGTGGGTAGGCTAGATTAAGTGTTACCACATGGAGTACTCCTTAAGCGGTTTGGCACGGCGCGACTGCGGGGACACATTTAACAAAACAAACTCAGTATAAAAATAATTTGTTCTTATTATAAATATACTCAATTAATCTGTATGTATATCTGTCTTTATGATGCACAATTCATTGCGTTTAAACATTAATAAACCTTTCGATTTTGTTTTAATAAGGTCCTATATTAATTTATTTTTTGTTTATTTTTAAAAGAAAAGCTAGCAATTTTTTTTTTACAAGATTCTAGTAAACCATTCCAATTAGCTTAAGCTTGTGCTAGGAGCTATCTCAAGAATAAGACTACGGTATCCCCTGCCTGTCGTACAAGGCAACTAAAAGGGGCCTCGGGTTCACTGGGCGACAAGGGTGGGGGCCTGAGTCGTCCACCAAAGTGGACCCGGGAAGAAAGCGACATCGGCTGGCCCGTGTCGCCTTGCGCTGCGAGGGCACACGGGGGGAGGGAGTAACCTCCCCCCCCGGGACGTGCTCTCTTTGAGCACAGTGCAGAGGGGCTCCGGTGCGTTCCACTGGAGATCCCGGAGCCCTCGTCATGCACCGAGGAAAGGGCCAACGGGGAGGTTTTAGTTAGACAATACGTCGTCGGACGTCATGAGTTACAGTGCGCGCGCGTTGCCTCTGTTAAATAAATAAATTTATAAATGTTTTGCGGTAGAAACGCCTAAAAATGTCGGATATTGTGAAGTGTAATGTGTGCAACATAGTTATTGATGAACTGTTAGCGTATCTACAGAATAAAATATCTGTTGTAGACGAAGAGACGTTAATAAGACTATGTACGTCATCATTCACAAAGGAAGATATTGAAAAATCGAAGTCTCTGTTATACAGTGCTTTGCCGGCTGATAAACGAAAAATCCAAAGAAAACGAAAAGGAAAGGAGAATCGTGATATGGATGATATCATAAGTCTAATTAAATCAACGGATCCGGATATATTACCGGTTTACGTAGCTAAACAGTTAGAAAAACTGCCCCCGATAACATTCGACCATTTGGACTGCACGAGCTTGTTAAAGGATTTAGTTAGGCTTAAAAGTGACATCGAGTGCATCAAAGAAACGTATGCTACAAATGAACACGTAGATGAACTTAAAACGGAGCTCAATAATCTAAAATATGCCTCAATTCTTCCGACCCCGTTTTGCAACGTTAACACAAATCGTGGCGCTTGGAATATGGATAGTGGGCCTATAGGGCTATCACATGTACACGACTCCGTGGCATCGGATAATAATAAAGAACAGTCGCCTATGAGCAACACAAATAACAACAGTAGTTGTCGCCGTGAGTACCGAAACGTAGTACCAGTGGTGCAAACAAATAAGTGTAGCAATCCCGTGCAACAAACACAAAATCAGCGCGTTAAAAGTAATACGGAGCAAAATAAGCCGGTGAGTCATCCGAATAGTGTTTGCAAACAGAGCGCGCCGTCACCGCAGCCGCGATCAAATCAGCCGTGCGATAACGACCGTATGCAACGGCCGGTTGAAGTATCTTCGGAGTACCCTCAAAATGAGAATAATACTAACCATAGTGAGTGGTCAACGGTACAACGGACTAAGAAAAAATACAGGTTTGCGGGAAAAACGGGAGTTGCAAAAGATGCCGAAGGAGTGTTTAAAGCTGCTGTACGAATGATACCAATATTTATTTCTAACATTCATAATGACACAAAAGATGATGAGATTATAAACTACATTAAAATAAAGACAAATGAATCGGTGACTCTAGAGAAAATTGATATTAAAAAGCACAATAGCTACAAAGCATATAAATTTTTTGTTCCACAAAATAAATTGGAAATATTTTGGATGAAACTATTTGGCCTTCGGGCGTAATCTTTAGACGTTTTGTTAATATGAAATATAGTTCGAATACATTTAATAAAAACGGCTTAAAACATCAAATATTATGAATAAGGATTTAATAAAATTAGCAACTTTTAACTGTAAAAGTGTAAAACGTTCCATTGACGGCATCCGAGAACTATGCTCATCTTGTGACGTAATCGCACTACAGGAGACCTGGCTGCTGCCGCAGGACATACCCTATCTCAACAGCATTGATAACAACTTTAGCTACACGGGGACGTCTGCGGTGGATACGTCGGTGGGTATGCTGCGAGGAAGACCGTACGGCGGTGTCGCCCTGCTTTGGAATAAAAGTGTGTTTCAGAACGTTCTTGTGTTGCCCTGTGACAATCCGCGCCTTTGTGCTATTAAAATAATAACAAGTGAAAGACCTCTAATTGTAATATGTGTCTATATGCCAACAGATACCAGTGACAACCTGGTTGAGTTTACTAATTGTCTCGGTACGGTGAGTGCGATAGTGAGCGAGTATGGTATAGAGTCGACTTTTATATTGGGTGACTTTAATGCTCATCCTAATGAACTCTTTTTAATGAACTTATAGATTTTGTAACGAACAAAGTTGGCATTGCGTAGATGTGGATATGTTAGGGCTATCATCCTGTACTTACACGTTTGTAAGCGAATCTCACGGGTGTAAAGATGGCTTGATCATTTTGTAACGACACAAGCTGCGAAGAGTGCTATAAGTAATATTTATGTTATGTGTGATGTATGGTGGTCTGATCACTTTCCTATTGTAGCTGAATGCAAGCTCAATGTGTTATCTCCTAAATTAGTAACTCAAAACATTATACAAAATGAAATATTATGGGGTGAAAGAAATAATGAACAGATAGATCTATATTATGCGGAGTGTAACGAAAAGTTAAAATTTATTGATTACTCCTTAGAACTTAAAATGTGTGAAAATTGTTTTTCAAATAAATGTAACTGTAAAACGACTATTGATAAAATGTATGAGGATATTGTTCGTGTTTTTAGTGACGCGGCAAAGAGATGTAAAAGATGTATAAAGCGTATGAAACCAGTGATTGGCTGGAATGACTATGTAAAGGACGCGCACAGGGAGGCTAGATTGCATTTTAAGATGTGGCTTTTGTACGGAAAACCTTCTTCGGGCTATATTTATAATGAAATGTGTACATCCAGAAAAGTGTTTAAATCCAGGCTAAAGTGGTGTCAAGACCATCAAGACCAAATCAAAATGGATCGGTTAGCCTTTCTTCACTCTCGGAAAGATTTTCGGGCTTTTTGGAAAAATACCAATAAGTTAAACGTTTTGCCTGGCCTGCCTGTGAGCGTCGAAGGTGTCACCGGTTCTAAACACATTGCTAATATGTTTAAAGACAATTTCCTAGTCAAATCTGTAAAAGAGGTATCACAGTTGCGTGATGCTGAGATTTCCAGTGGTAAGGTGACTACTTGTATATCGGAGGAGGAAGTGGCTCGCACAATTAAATTAGTAGCAAAAGGAAAATCTCCCGGTCACGACGGACTCAGCATCGAGCACCTGGTATACGCAGGGCCGCATGTCGCGAGAGTTTTGAGCATGTTTTACTCGCTGTGCCTTAATCGTTCATATTTGCCATCGGAACTTATGAAAACTGTGGTTGTTCCTGTAGTAAAAAACAAAACGGGTAATTTGTCAGATAAAAATAACTACAGGCCTATATCTCTCGCGACGGTTATGGCGAAGGTCTTGGACGGAATACTGAATAATAAGCTGAATCAATATTTAAAAATTCATGATAACCAGTTCGGATTCCGTCCAGGTCTTTCCACTGACAGTGCAACCATATGCCTTAAGCATACGATTGACTATTATATCTCTCGAAAAACCAGAGTGTATGCAGGCTTTCTTGATCTATCGAAAGCATTTGACCGGGTTTCTTATGATATTATGTGGAAGAAATTAGATGAACAACAAGTTCCATATGACATTATTCAAATCCTACAATATTGGTATGGAAACCAGGTAAATGTGGTAAAGTGGTCTGACATATACTCTGATCCCTATAAATTAGAGTGTGGCGTAAGACAGGGGGGGCTAACCTCCCCTGCTTTGTTTAACATAGAGACGTTTGACATAGAGAGGGAGCGAAGGGCGTTGTCGGTGAGGGCCAACATGATCGCTCGCAGGTTTTCGCGCTGCTCGAAGGAAGTTAAGCTCACTCTGTTTAGAGCTTACTGCACGAGTTTCTTTGCGAGCAGCCTGTGGGCGAAGTACAAGCAAAGGTCCTACAACGCCCTTCGCGTTCAATACAACAACGCATTCAGAGTGTTGATGGGGCTGCCGCGCTTCTGTAGCGCATCAGGATGTTTGCTGAAGCGCGCGTCGATTGCTTTATGCTACGATGCGGAAAAGATGCGCATCCCTGGTGCGCAGGGTGCGGGACAGCCCCAACAACATTTTGGTAATGATTGCATGTGCACTAGATTGTAAGTATATAAATCATTGCCTAAGGCTGCACGTGACATGAAAGAATTGTAAATAAAACACAGATATTAGTATGTATTTTATTGTTACTAACATAGTTATTAAGTGTCTTACTAACAAAATTATGAGCAATGTATACGCTTGAAATAAAGTTATTATTATTATTATTATTATTAGTGGGTAAGAACCCCACATAACCGCCGCCTTCCCCCCAGAAGGCGGGGTATCTTTCTGAAGATTTCCTCCCCGTCAACAAAAAAAAAAAGGAGATGGTTCAATAGTCGAATGGTGGATTCGAACGTACCACCTTACGATTCGCAGACCATACCCTAAACTATTGACGCTTCCAATTTTGTTGGTATAGAAGGGTTTCCAAGGTATACTAGGGAACTCCTAAGAATCGTGTGGATAAATGATAATATTGGTAGGTTTATGATATATATTTATAAAGGAATATACGCGCCAGAACCTTGTTATATAATTATGATACTTCAGGAATAAAAAAAAGCGTCCGCGCGTAGTAGCGTTAATTTGATTTAATAAGGTCGGTTTTTGTATTTACTTTACTCATCTAAGAAACACAGTTCTGTATTTCTTACATGAGCAAAGTGTGTTACACTGAATTTTAATTATTAATGAGATACTATCAGATAACATGATAATTAACGTTAGACTATCTTCATTTCTCTAAGAATTACAATTCACTTACGAAAACACAAATTTACATATTAGATATATTTTAGACCGTGAGCACTTATTATAGTTGAAATTGGAATTTCAGAGAACAACAAAAAAAGTAACAGACAATGATATACCCAACCAATGTTCTGTGTGAATACTTTACTTTTAATTACGTCATGATTTTTAAGAATGTGAAATTTAAGTAGACGTTTGAAGTGGAGCGACTTGGATTCTTTTATATGTCTAGGAAGCTTATTGTATATTTGAGCACCTTTATAAATGATGGTTCTAGCTCGGTGACGGTCCTTGGTACAAATAAAATAAAATAGATATTATTACCTCGCCTAGATATGCGGGTAGTTACGTTACACCTTTTAGTAAAAGTGATACGCGTATTTATATCTCGGTTTAGTGTTTTTCTGACAAGTACACAGGCTGTATTTATATCTTTGAATAATTGAGTAATATTTATGGTAAATTGCCTAGTAGAAATGCGTCCATCTTTACAGTCCTTTATTCGGTGGTTCGAATCTAAGCCGTTTCCGTGTTCTTACATAAATATAAAAATTAACCACGTCACAAGGGAATTAAAAAAAAACTAAACGAAAAGCGAGGAGTAGACAGAAACATGTCTACATTTCTCTTAATAAAAGCGAGAGCTTATGACCAAGCAGAGATAATAGTATACATCATCCTAGGTTCTTCTATTATTTTTTTTTTTAATTTCTTTAAAAAATATTTTTTTTCGGAAATATTACTAACAATCTTGTTAACCATTTCAACTAAGCTTAAGCTTGTGCTAGGACATGCTTCACGGCAATAGTTCAATGGTGGATTCGAACCCACGACCTTTCGATTCGCAGGCCGTATCCTAAATAATTAGGCTATTGACGCTTCAAATTATTATTAATAATAACTTATATATAACACGAAAGTCGTGTCTGATACACTGAAAGCTTGGTAAAATAAATTCAGATTTCTTGGGAAGGACCTACGCTGGATACGTCATGAGGCCACTTTATATATATTTAAAAAAATTGAAGCTTCCAATGTTCAATAAAAGTTAATAGTGTCCTAGAAGCAGCTGTTGCCGTCATTGTACATAAGCATACTACGCGTGGCAGCGCAATAAACGTCAAACGTTATATGTGACCCGCGCTTTAAACATGTTTCAACTATTACTTCGTATATGTTTTAAACTGTATAGTCTGATATAAGCTTAAGTTAAACCGACAGACTTTATTTATATCTGTTCCACTGCTTTGTTGTGCATAGGCCTTCTCTGTACTAAGACTATAAGGGCATTGTCCGCCACGCGGCCCAAGATATTAGATTTAACTTAAATGCTGCTTAGTGGAAAATAAATAAATCAATCGATTACAAGATATGCTTTGAAGAAAATTTCTCTTTGTTTTCAGAAAACATTACTAACATTGTTGTTAACCATTCCAACTAAGCTTAAGCTTGTGCTAGCAGATGGTTCACGTCAATAGTCGAGTGGTGGATTCGAACCTACTACCTTACTATTTACAGACCGTACCCTAAACCATTTGGCTATTGACGCTACAATAGCCTAATATCCTTAATGGTATCCCTGTTTAGCATACTCTGTGGGGCAGCCGCGCTCTCTCTCTCTCTCTGGCTCTCGCTAGACTGCTCACGCAGCAAGATGGCGTACGCGCATTGCTACAATTGTAAGTCGCTTGTTACTAAGTTTAGATAAATATACTTATTTCCAAGGTCTGTTTAATTCATACATGACAATTAGTATAATTATAAAAATCAATACTATTTATTAGTAAATACAAATCCTACCTGTTGTCTGTTTTTGCTTTACTAACTGTAATATCCGATACATTTTATTTGTGAGAAGATAAGTAATGTTTGGCGTTTCTGGGATATTGCTCTATCTGGATGTATTTTTCATTTTTATTACGCTAAAATAAAAATGTAAATCCTCCATCTGGTGCCTCTCGACAGTAACGTATATTTCTTATTTATTCTATCCTTATTTTAATCGCGAAGCCGTATGCCGTCGTTTAATTTTAATTTAAAAAATGAAGCTAGAGTTGAGATAACTAAAAGAGAGAACTGAGATATTATTGTATATTTACGGTTTCCGTACATACGCTTCTTGTATATTTTTGTATTAATAACTTTTATAAAAGTTATCAGTGTATTTAATATGGTCAAGTCCAATAAGATAAGAAACTTAACTTATAAAGAGATGTAAATGTCTAAGTCGATTAATACTTTTTACTAGCAAAATCAATTGTTTTGTGACAGTGACAGACATACGTAGAATGTCTGTAAACTGTAAAATATTTTCTTATTCTATTAGTATGGTTTGGTATCCTGTTCCTATCCTGTATTACAATAAATATGTTGATGATATCGAAAGAGTGCAGAACAAGTTTTTTAAAACCTTGAACTACAGGTGCCACAAAAATTGTACTCCTTACAATGATATATTAAGGGAACACAAAATTTTACCCTTGAAATCTAGGCGCATGCTTCTTCATACCATGTTTCTACATGGACTGTGTAACAATAAATTTGACTGTTCTTATTTAGTAAATAATTTATGTTACGTTGTACCCAGAACAACAGTTTATCGGCGAGAGGTTAGGACATATAATTTATTTTCTTTAAGCTCGTGTCGTTCCAATGCTGGTGTGCGTTCACCTCTCCGTCGTGTGGTGGATATATACAACAAGTACTTCGCAGATGTTGATTTGTTTTAAAGACAGGTTATTTAGTTAATTTAGTTAATAAGTATTTATAAGTTCATTTATTTCCGTATTCTTCTTCTTAATTTAAATTTTGTTTTTGTTTTTTTAAGTGTTGCACGTTAAAATAATAATGATAATAATTTGCGGATAATGTTGTTGGTAGTGCAGTTACATATTTTATTTCTATTATGTCTTTTATAATGTCAATTGTGCTATTGTTTATTGACCCAAAATAAAGAGCAAAAAAAAGACATAGGTGTAAGTGAAAGTGTCGTCTTACTTTAGAAGCAAAACATTCGAATTTTATTTTTACACCTGTTACAATAAGTAATATCTTATAAAACGACATCAAAAGCTTTTACTTACACCTATGTCGATTTTAATAGGATTATAAAATATTTTACAGTTAAGGTAACTGTCTAAGTATTGACTGTCACTGTAAAAAAATGGTTTTGCTAGTAAAAAAGTATTAATATACTAAAATATATACATTCTGTTTATATACTTGTTGAAACTAATTTAACCTATGTGTGGATGAAACAGTTCTATGTACAAAAATGTGTACAAAGTATTAGGCGAGCTAACACAAACGTCAGTTACTTAGATTTGGGAGAATGCCAATTTGGCTGGAAACTTGTATAAATTGTTCAATTTAAAAATCTCTTGAGATTTTCCTAATACACACTCCACACATAGCTTACGTAAATTGTTTTGTAAATATAACATGAAGTATTCGTTTACGTCGATTATAAGGTAGTGAAATTTTTTTTTATTACGTCATTAAATTTACCGGCAGTCGGTAATAGTGTTCTGGTACGTGGAGAGGTACTAATGTCGTTATTATTTGTTGTTGTAAGCATGTTCTAGTGTATAAATAGCGCCTTCACACTTGTGCAAAGGCAGAAACTATTTCAGTTGTCCTACAAATGTTAATACCAGTATTTTTTTTAAAATTAAAAATGCGAACAATTTGTGGCCTGAGTTTACTTCATCGTCGAAATTAATTTACCGTTTGAAGTGTCAAATACAGAAAAATACACCTAAATTATATTTATATTTACAACATTGCTCATTGACATATTTAAATAAGTTGTATTTATGAAGAACCGCTGGTTAAATTGCTATTTATTTGTAAAGTAAAAAGTGAAATTTCTGTTGAATGTCGTCTATTCTATGAAAGAAGGTTTTAATGAAAGCTTTTTAAAAACAGCGACTTTACATATTCTATGAAAGCAGTTTTAAATAGGGAATAGCATAATATATAAAAAAGAATATTCTTGTGACTGCAGCTTGGAAATTTCTCAGTGTAGGAAAACAGGGAGAAATATAATGATTAATTTGAAGTAAATTAAAAAGCAATTAAGTCCTTCTCTTCTACCAAGACGTAAGCAAAGATTACAAATTCACATGCCAATGGGGAGGACTATGGCCAGCATTCCATGTCCTATAGATGTAAAACCACACGTATATGTTTGATGGTTTCTAGAACTTTCTGCACCACTCACTGACTTTTATCTATAAACTTTCTAGTTTTTTTTCCTCATTGATGTGACAAATAGAACGGCCCCAGTCTAATTTCTCCATTTTGATTATAATATCATAATTCGTAATTTTCTTTTATAACACGTTCCTTTTTTTTTTTTATTCACGCGGGGGAATCTTTTTATAGACCATCCTCCGGTACCCTGGGTGGGCCCGGAGGGATGTGTGGGACTCGGCCTGGCCAGCCCCTACCCACTAAACCTTCCGCCATCAGCCGTTATGAGCGACAGTACACCCCAACGACCGGCCGGTCCCGGCAAAGACCGGACTTCATCCTCAAAGGGAACTTCTCCGGCACTCAGAGAAGTCCCGATGACGCCGAAGCATGCTGGGGCCAGGTACACATCCTGGCCCCGCTTTGGATTACGGAGGCGGCAGAGGCTCCCCCCTCCGAGACGTCGCCTGCCGAGGGGGGGAGCCTCTGCGCTCCCCTCCCTGACCCGCTCGTCAGCCTCCTTCTGGGACATGACCGTCTCACAGAAGGAGGCGACCGCCGTCCAAGACCTGTCGTTCGAGACCATCGCATTATAACACGTTCCTAATCTAGTCCACTCTAACATAATTCTTTCTCGTATTTCAACGCCGTTAATTTTACCCTCACATTTTCTGTCATGACCAACAATAATGTTTCATCTAACTTATAAATATAAATCAACTTTTGCCCGAATGAGACATGTTTACACCGAATGAGCTCTGTTGTGCCTCTTAATCCACAAGTAGCGAAAAAGAAAAGCATTAAAGTTACAGGGCTGTAGTCTCAAGAGATTTTCCTCAATCCCAGTGCCCAAAAATAATAATATTTTGTTTTGAAAGTATAGAATCGTTGAATAGTAACTTAAAACAGCAAGTGATTTAAAAGCATAAAACAAACAAAAACTTCGCTGATATAGGTAAGATTTAGCCAATATTCTTAGAGTAAAGAAACACGTCATATGTTAAATTTGTAATTCTTTTCAACCGACGTCAAAAAAAGGACCAGCTTCTCAATTCGTCTGTATGTTCTTTTATGTACCTCATAACTTTCGACCGGTTGAACCGGTTCTTTTTTTTTCCAAAGTTGGTGCTTCCCGTGTGGTCCCCTTTAAATTTTCCAATTCTGATGATGATGCCATGACAAAATCATGTAAATCTTAAATTTGCATCAAGTATGTGCGTTACAAATGTAATAACTCATTATCACGTCGATCGTTTTCGATGATTCATTTATTATTGGAAAGGTTAAGTTCTTCAAGAGTAGTTTGATGAGAGTTTGGTTAGGCTGATTAATTCTATTTAGTAATTTTCCTACTATAATTCGTAATACAAAGAGAGCAACAGCGCGTAACGTTTAATGTTTTAATCGATTTGAAGTCGGTTTTTGTTTTCTCATAAATATACTTGTAAAATCTGCTGCTGTAATATAATATTAAATATTCTTAGAAAAACTAACTAAAGTGGACTGCGAATCCCACTTCTGATCTTAGAAAACTAACTAAAGTGGACTGCGAATCCCACTTCTGATGTTGTAAACTACTAGTATATAAACTAAAAATAAAATCCTCGACGTCAGGTTATCGTAACTTTTATTTAATTCAAATGAAATTTACTGAAGCTACCGTCGGTTCGAAAATACTCTACTACGAGAAGAACCGACAAGAAACTCGTAGGACGTATTCTTTTCAATATAATTGGTTCAGTACAAAAGTAAATAACAAAATTAAAGTCGGGCAGCGAGCCGACACAAATTTACAACGTAAAATAATATCGGAAAGATCTCACCAAGACGACGCCTGGACCGCAAGTGCCCTGAGGTCGGCAAGATCTCCGTTTTATAGGCCGCGTGTCAGAAACATTTTCCTAATATATTTTCCTACTACCCAACATTTTCATATTATCCAACACGGCCTTCCTGCCAGGAGTCCGTCCTCGGCCCTTTAACTCTAATCTACTTAAATATCTAACAAGGGCATAGATGCCCCGGCATAAGGCTGTGGTCCGACGGTCACCGGATCACGCTGCTCGGCGAGTGTCTGTATCCCAGATGTACCAGGTTGCGGCTCGGTGCTCGCCGACTGTTCGTTCGCTGGTACTACCGGCGACAGCTCTTCGTTATATGGGTCGACTGTGGTTGAGGTGGACTCCTTCTGTTCTAGTTTGAGTCCGTGACCGCAAGCAGACACACAGATACCAACATTGACATGAGGTTTGCTCAAAATAATGTAATATGCTCAAAAAGATCACATTAAGAGCAAATAAGTTTGTGTAACAAAACAAACTTTATCAAATAGTTTAAAATTGAAAACAGGATTCAACTACAGTGAGAATGTATTTGCGAACAAATGCTCGCAACCCCGGAAACCAGAAGTGTTTCAATATGAGGTCAACAGTTTTGTCAACTCCCGAGTGATCATGCTCATCATGAAAACTCTCAGCAAACTGAGACGATGACCTTTCGGGATGTAGCATAAAGCCGGGAGGGTTCACCAGTAGGTGAATGTTTCACATAAAAGATGTCGTTTTAACGACGTAGCGATTTGCATCTAATTGTCCGTCAGTCAATTTCTGAATGAGGCCACGCGTCTCCTCATCAGCAGCCTGAGCAATCTGCGCCCAGTTCCGAGGCTTCTGAACTGTACACATTGACAGGGTTCCGACTGAGATAATCGGCGTGACATCAGAGTACCCTTTCGATAATCTAACCCGAAATCAAAATCCTGAAGATATACCCACCACCGGATCACTCTAGGTAACAAGTCTTTCTTACGTTGCGTAAGTTTCAACGCGTTACAATCCGTGACCACGGTGAAGTGCACACCAACAAGATAATGCCCCAAAGTGCTGCAAAGCCTTAACCACTGCGAGAGTTTCAAGCTCGTAAGAGTAATATTTACTCTCCACACCTTGGGTGAGCTTAGAAAAGTAGGCTACCACTCTCTTGTAGCCACCCTCGTGAACCTGCAGCAAGACTGCTCCATAACCGATCGAACCCGCATCTGTGTGGACCTCAATCGGCAAAGAAGGCCAACAAATTGCAAGTACCGGCTCGTCGGTCAACACACAACAATGCAACCACGCGCAACTTGTTGCTCGATACCCCAACTGCCCAACAGTCGTCGGCTCAGGTGCGTCTGTCAATGCCTTGACCTTATCAGGGCTCGGCCGTACCTGACCTTGACTTATACTTCGCCCAAGGTACTCGGTTTCCCGTGTAAGAAAAGAACACTTCTTCAAATTAATAGAGAAACCAGCCTCTGTTAAGACTCCAAGCACCTTTGCGCAAAAGTACCAAGCCCTGTTCTACGGTTTGACTCAAAATTAAAACATCGTCAATATAGACCAAAACATCCCCCGACTCGATAAATTCGCGAAGGGTTTTCGATATGATGCGTTGATAGACGACAGGCGCATTTGCCAAACCGTATGCATCTTAAGGTATTCGTAATACCCCTCAGGTGTTACAAAACCGGTCAATGGAACTGATTTTTCACAAGTGGTATCTGGTGGAAGCCAGTAGCCATGTCTTAAACATTAAACAATTCCACAATTGAGGACAAAATAAGCACTAAAATAGTCACTAAACGATCACGATTTAACCTAACTGCTAGTTACAACTTAATGATAACGATAAAACAATGACAAAATGAGCAACAACAAAGAATCTACCGCCTTGAACGACAATCGCGAAAAGAATGCGTAAGATCCTCCAAATAAATCATAACGATCCAAACCAGCTCCAGGACAACTGACCAAGCCAAGTTTCCAAGCTCAAAACAAATCAAACGGCAAAACAACTGAAGACAATTCAGTCAAGGGACCGACCTCAAGACAACGTATCCGATGCACTCCAAGACAAATGTTATCCTGGTCCAGAATCCCCTAGAATAACCTGTCCGATGCACTCCAAGACAAATGTTATCCTGGTCCAGAATCCCCTAGAATAACCTGTCCGATGCACTCCAAGACAAATGTTATCCTGGTCCAGAATCCCCTAGAATAACCTGTCCGATGCACTCCAAGACAAATGATTATTCTAGGTCCTGAGTCTAGGGTAAAGTGTCCGATGCACTCCAAGACACTATTACCCCAGGCTTAAGGGCTCAAACCCCAAACAGCGCGCCTAATGTACTCTTTTCCTCATATCAGGAAATTTAACATCACAAAATCTCAAGAAAAATAGAGGAAAACTCACCATCAAAGAAAACAGAGCACACATCGAACTAAAGAAAATTAAGCCAAGCCGAAATGGGCCCTAAAAAGTACGAATCCCACTTCTGATCTTAGAAAACTAACTAAAGTGGACTGCGAATCCCACTCTGATCTTAGAAAACTAACTAAAGTGGACTGCGAATCCCACTTCTGATCTTAGAAAACTAACTAAAGTGGACTGCGAATCCCACTTCTGATCTTAGAAAACTAACTAAAGTGGACTGCGAATCCCACTTCTGATCTTAGAAAACTAACTAAAGTGGACTGCGAATCCCACTTCTGATCTTAGAAAACTAACTAAAGTGGACTGCGAATCCCACTTCTGATCTTAGAAAACTAACTAAAGTGGACTGCGAATCCCACTTCTGATCTTAGAAAACTAACTAAAGTGGACTGCGAATCCCACTTCTGATCTTAGAAAACTAACTAAAGTGGACTGCGAATCCCACTTCTGATCTTAGAAAACTAACTAAAGTGGACTGCGAATCCCACTTCTGATCTTAGAAAACTAACTAAAGTGGACTGCGAATCCCACTTCTGATCTTAGAAAACTAACTAAAGTGGACTGCGAATCCCACTTCTGATCTTAGAAAACTAACTAAAGTGGACTGCGAATCCCACTTCTGATCTTAGAAAACTAACTAAAGTGGACTGCGAATCCCACTTCTGATCTTAGAAAACTAACTAAAGTGGACTGCGAATCCCACTTCTGATCTTAGAAAACTAACTAAAGTGGACTGCGAATCCCACTTCTGATCTTAGAAAACTAACTAAAGTGGACTGCGAATCCCACTTCTGATCTTAGAAAACTAACTAAAGTGGACTGCGAATCCCACTTCTGATCTTAGAAAACTAACTAAAGTGGACTGCGAATCCCACTTCTGATCTTAGAAAACTAACTAAAGTGGACTGCGAATCCCACTTCTGATCTTAGAAAACTAACTAAAGTGGACTGCGAATCCCACTTCTGATCTTAGAAAACTAACTAAAGTGGACTGCGAATCCCACTTCTGATCTTAGAAAACTAACTAAAGTGGACTGCGAATCCCACTTCTGATCTTAGAAAACTAACTAAAGTGGACTGCGAATCCCACTTCTGATCTTAGAAAACTAACTAAAGTGGACTGCGAATCCCACTTCTGATCTTAGAAAACTAACTAAAGTGGACTGCGAATCCCACTTCTGATCTTAGAAAACTAACTAAAGTGGACTGCGAATCCCACTTCTGATCTTAGAAAACTAACTAAAGTGGACTGCGAATCCCACTTCTGATCTTAGAAAACTAACTAAAGTGGACTGCGAATCCCACTTCTGATCTTAGAAAACTAACTAAAGTGGACTGCGAATCCCACTTCTGATCTTAGAAAACTAACTAAAGTGGACTGCGAATCCCACTTCTGATCTTAGAAAACTAACTAAAGTGGACTGCGAATCCCACTTCTGATCTTAGAAAACTAACTAAAGTGGACTGCGAATCCCACTTCTGATGTTGTAAACTACTAGTATATAAACTAAAAATAAAATCCTCGACGTCAGGTTATCGTAACTTTTATTTAATTCAAAATGAAATTTACTGAAGCTACCGTCGGTTCGAAAATACTCTACTACGAGAAGAACCGACAAGAAACTCGTAGGACGTATTCTTTCAATATAATTGGTTCAGTACAAAAGTAAATAACAAAATTAAAGTCGGGCAGCGAGCCGACACAAATTTACAACGTAAAATAATATCGGAAAGATCTCACCAAGACGACGCCTGACCGCAAGTGCCCTGAGGTCGGCAAGATCTCCGTTTTATAGGCCGCGTGTCAGAAACATTTTCCTAATATATTTTCCTACTACCCAACATTTTCATATTATCCAACAATATATTTAAATGAACCGTGAAAGTTAAAGAATAAAGATAGTTACAATTTTTTAACATAGACGATTTGCTACAGACTGCCTAACGCGTACTTAATTCTTATTCTAAGAGCATTGTTACATTATCTTTAAACTTGGTTGGATCGGAAACTGCTGGGGTTTTGAACAGACCGAGTCAATAAAAATAATTTTATTCCTATCCTGAGGCATCCTCTTTATCCGTTTTTAACGTTCAAAGGTATTCCTTCGCTGAAATTTAAACGACGTGGAAGTTTAGAAATGCAAAAGAATTATCATTTCTTAATACATCGTTTTTACCGATTTCAAATAGGATAGGAGATTTTAAATTTGATTATTTTTTATGTGTAAGCTGACTTTGAATTTGTTTATTTAAATTTGACTATGGCGTCATTAAGAATATTAACAAACGCTAAACACACTGCTTTTAATTGAAGATGAACGTTATAAATTGTTAATTGAAGAAGTTTCTACGGTAAAACAACTGCTAGAAAGACTTCTCGTGATTATTGGTTATTGCGGCAATACGACGTGCTATTATTTTATTTAATAATAACGCATATTATTATTATTTTACGGTATGACTGTTACCCGATTGTCTCAATAAGTGTTGTGTAATAATATTTTTTTATTATAACACTTATTGAGATTTTCTAGGATTTGTATACAATTCCTTGATTCATACATTTCCGGTAACATATATATTAAAAACTTGATTTTATTAGAATCAGAATAAGCTAAGAGATAGTTCAAGTAATTAACCTTATATTTCGTACGTTGTAAACCATACGTATATATTTAAATGAACCGTGAAAGTTAAAAGAATTAAAGATGGTTAAAAATTTAAAGTTAGACGATTTGCCATGACTGCATAACGTACTTAATTCTTATTCTAAGAGCATTGTTACTATCTTTAAACTTGGTTGGATCGGAAACTGCTGGGGTTTTGAACAGACCGAGTCAATAAAAATAATTTTATTCCTATCCTGAGGCATCCTCTTTATCCGTTTTTAACGTTCAAAGGTATTCCTTCGCTGAGAATTTAAACGACGTGGAAGTTTAGAAATGCAAAAGAATTATCATTTCTTAATACATCGTTTTTACCGATTTCAAATAGGATAGGAGATTTTAAATTTGATTATTTTTTATGTGTAAGCTGACTTTGAATTTGTTTATTTAAATTTGACTATGGCGTCATTAAGAATATTAACAAACGCTAAAAACACTGTTTTTATTGAAGATGAACGTTATAAATTGTTAATTGAAGAAGTTTCTACGGTAAAACAACTGCTAGAAAGACTTCTCGTGATTATTGGTTATTGCGGCAATACGACGTGCTATTATTTTATTTAATAATAACGCATATTATTATTATTTTACGGTATGACTGTTACCCGATTGTCTCAATAAGTGTTGTGTAATAATATTTTTATTATAACACTTATTGAGATTTTCTAGGATTTGTATACAATTCCTTGATTCATACATTTCCGGTAACATATATATTAAAAACTTGATTTTATTAGAATCAGAATAAGCTAAGAGATAGTTCAAGTAATTAACCTTATATTTCGTACGTTGTAAACCATACGTATATATTTAAATGAACCGTGAAAGTTAAAGAATAAAGATAGTTACAATTTTTTAACATAGACGATTTGCTACAGACTGCCTAACGCGTACTTAATTCTTATTCTAAGAGCATTGTTACATTATCTTTAAACTTGGTTCAATCGGAAACTGCTGGGGTTTTGAACAGACCGAGTCAATAAAAATAATTTTATTCCTATCCCTGAGGCATGCTCTTTATCCGTTTTTAATGTTCAAAGGTATTCCTTCGCTGAGAATTTAAACGACGTGGAAGTTTAGAAATGCAAAAGAATTATCATTTCTTAATACATCGTTTTTACCGATTTCAAATAGGATAGGAGATTTTAAATTTGATTATTTTTTATGTGTAAGCTGACTTTGAATTTGTTTATTTAAATTTGACTATGGCGTCATTAAGAATATTAACAAACGCTAAAAACACTGTTTTTATTGAAGATGAACGTTATAAATTGTTAATTGAAGAAGTTTCTACGGTAAAACAACTGCTAGAAAGACTTCTCGTGATTATTGGTTATTGCGGCGATACAACGGGCTATTATTTTATATAATAATAATGCATATTATTAATATTTTACGGTATGACTGTTACCCGATTGTCTCAATAAGTGTTGTGTAATAATATTTTTTTATTATAACACTTATTGAGATTTTCTAGGATTTGTATACAATTCCTTGATTCATACATTTCCGGTAACATATATATTAAAAACTTGATTTTATTAGAATCAGAATAAGCTAAGAGATAGTTCAAGTAATTAACCTTATATTTCGTACGTTGTAAACCATACGTATATATTTAAATGAACCGTGAAAGTTAAAGAATAAAGATAGTTACAATTTTAACATAGACGATTTGCTACAGACTGCCTAACGCGTACTTAATTCTTATTCTAAGAGCATTGTTACATTATCTTTAAACTTGGTTGGATCGGAAACTGCTGGGGTTTGAACAGACCGAGTCAATAAAAATAATTTTATTCCTATCCTGAGGCATCCTCTTTATCCGTTTTTAACGTTCAAAGGTATTCCTTCGCTGAGAATTTAAACGACGTGGAAGTTTAGAAATGCAAAAGAATTATCATTTCTTAATACATCGTTTTTACCGATTTCAAATAGGATAGGAGATTTTAAATTTGATTATTTTTTATGTGTAAGCTGACTTTGAATTTGTTTATTTAAATTTGACTATGGCGTCATTAAGAATATTAACAAACGCTAAAAACACTGTTTTTATTGAAGATGAACGTTATAAATTGTTAATTGAAGAAGTTTCTACGGTAAAACAACTGCTAGAAAGACTTCTCGTGATTATTGGTTATTGCGGCAATACGACGTGCTATTATTTTATTTAATAATAACGCATATTATTATTATTTTACGGTATGACTGTTACCCGATTGTCTCAATAAGTGTTGTGTAATAATATTTTTATTATAACACTTATTGAGATTTTCTAGGATTTGTATACAATTCCTTGATTCATACATTTCCGGTAACATATATATTAAAAACTTGATTTTATTAGAATCAGAATAAGCTAAGAGATAGTTCAAGTAATTAACCTTATATTTCGTACGTTGTAAACCATACGTATATATTTAAATGAACCGTGAAAGTTAAAGAATAAAGATAGTTACAATTTTAACATAGACGATTTGCTACAGACTGCCTAACGCGTACTTAATTCTTATTCTAAGAGCATTGTTACATTATCTTTAAACTTGGTTGGATCGGAAACTGCTGGGGTTTTGAACAGACCGAGTCAATAAAAATAATTTTATTCCTATCCTGAGGCATCCTCTTTATCCGTTTTTAACGTTCAAAGGTATTCCTTCGCTGAGAATTTAAACGACGTGGAAGTTTAGAAATGCAAAAGAATTATCATTTCTTAATACATCGTTTTTACCGATTTCAAATAGGATAGGAGATTTTAAATTTGATTATTTTTTATGTGTAAGCTGACTTTGAATTTGTTTATTTAAATTTGACTATGGCGTCATTAAGAATATTAACAAACGCTAAACACACTGCTTTTAATTGAAGATGAACGTTATAAATTGTTAATTGAAGAAGTTTCTACGGTAAAACAACTGCTAGAAAGACTTCTCGTGATTATTGGTTATTGCGGCGATACAACGGGCTATTATTTTATATAATAATAATGCATATTATTAATATTTTACGGTATGACTGTTACCCGATTGTCTCAATAAGTGTTGTGTAATAATATTTTTATTATAACACTTATTGAGATTTTCTAGGATTTGTATACAATTCCTTGATTCATACATTTCCGGTAACATATATATTAAAAACTTGATTTTATTAGAATCAGAATAAGCTAAGAGATAGTTCAAGTAATTAACCTTATATTTCGTACGTTGTAAACCATACGTATATATTTAAATGAACCGTGAAAGTTAAAAGAATTAAAGATGGTTAAAAATTTAAAGTTAGACGATTTGCCATGACTGCATAACGTACTTAATTCTTATTCTAAGAGCATTGTTACATTATCTTTAAACTTGGTTGGATCGGAAACTGCTGGGGTTTTGAACAGACCGAGTCAATAAAAATAATTTTATTCCTATCCTGAGGCATCCTCTTTATCCGTTTTTAACGTTCAAAGGTATTCCTTCGCTGAGAATTTAAACGACGTGGAAGTTTAGAAATGCAAAAGAATTATCATTTCTTAATACATCGTTTTTACCGATTTCAAATAGGATAGGAGATTTTAAATTTGATTATTTTTTATGTGTAAGCTGACTTTGAATTTGTTTATTTAAATTTGACTATGGCGTCATTAAGAATATTAACAAACGCTAAACACACTGCTTTTAATTGAAGATGAACGTTATAAATTGTTAATTGAAGAAGTTTCTACGGTAAAACAACTGCTAGAAAGACTTCTCGTGATTATTGGTTATTGCGGCGATACAACGGGCTATTATTTTATATAATAATAATGCATATTATTAATATTTTACGGTATGACTGTTACCCGATTGTCTCAATAAGTGTTGTGTAATAATATTTTTTTATTATAACACTTATTGAGATTTTCTAGGATTTGTATACAATTCCTTGATTCATACATTTCCGGTAACATATATATTAAAAACTTGATTTTATTAGAATCAGAATAAGCTAAGAGATAGTTCAAGTAATTAACCTTATATTTCGTACGTTGTAAACCATACGTATATATTTAAATGAACCGTGAAAGTTAAAGAATAAAGATAGTTACAATTTTTTAACATAGACGATTTGCTACAGACTGCCTAACGCGTACTTAATTCTTATTCTAAGAGCATTGTTACATTATCTTTAAACTTGGTTGGATCGGAAACTGCTGGGGTTTGAACAGACCGAGTCAATAAAAATAATTTTATTCCTATCCTGAGGCATCCTCTTTATCCGTTTTTAACGTTCAAAGGTATTCCTTCGCTGAGAATTTAAACGACGTGGAAGTTTAGAAATGCAAAAGAATTATCATTTCTTAATACATCGTTTTTACCGATTTCAAATAGGATAGGAGATTTTAAATTTGATTATTTTTTATGTGTAAGCTGACTTTGAATTTGTTTATTTAAATTTGACTATGGCGTCATTAAGAATATTAACAAACGCTAAAAACACTGTTTTTATTGAAGATGAACGTTATAAATTGTTAATTGAAGAAGTTTCTACGGTAAAACAACTGCTAGAAAGACTTCTCGTGATTATTGGTTATTGCGGCGATACAACGGGCTATTATTTTATATAATAATAATGCATATTATTAATATTTTACGGTATGACTGTTACCCGATTGTCTCAATAAGTGTTGTGTAATAATATTTTTATTATAACACTTATTGAGATTTTCTAGGATTTGTATACAATTCCTTGATTCATACATTTCCGGTAACATATATATTAAAAACTTGATTTTATTAGAATCAGAATAAGCTAAGAGATAGTTCAAGTAATTAACCTTATATTTCGTACGTTGTAAACCATACGTATATATTTAAATGAACCGTGAAAGTTAAAGAATAAAGATAGTTACAATTTTAACATAGACGATTTGCTACAGACTGCCTAACGCGTACTTAATTCTTATTCTAAGAGCATTGTTACATTATCTTTAAACTTGGTTGGATCGGAAACTGCTGGGGTTTGAACAGACCGAGTCAATAAAAATAATTTTATTCCTATCCTGAGGCATCCTCTTTATCCGTTTTTAACGTTCAAAGGTATTCCTTCGCTGAGAATTTAAACGACGTGGAAGTTTAGAAATGCAAAAGAATTATCATTTCTTAATACATCGTTTTTACCGATTTCAAATAGGATAGGAGATTTTAAATTTGATTATTTTTTATGTGTAAGCTGACTTTGAATTTGTTTATTTAAATTTGACTATGGCGTCATTAAGAATATTAACAAACGCTAAAAACACTGTTTTTATTGAAGATGAACGTTATAAATTGTTAATTGAAGAAGTTTCTACGGTAAAACAACTGCTAGAAAGACTTCTCGTGATTATTGGTTATTGCGGCAATACGACGTGCTATTATTTTATTTAATAATAACGCATATTATTATTATTATAATTAATTTATATCACTAGAACCCTCCTCACCTGTGCCACTAATTACAGAATTTGAATAGGCAATTGAGTAGGTATGCTATAATTATGTACAATAACGGGGCGAAGGAAGTATTGAGCGTGTAATTATGATTACTGTAATATGTTTAACAAATGACTATACAATATTGTAATTAAATAAAATTTAAATGTGTTTTATTTCATCTAATCTCAGTTGGGATAATGCTCTTATTTATTCAATAAATATGAAAGTTAAATTTATAGCATATATTTATATATAAAGGCCGTAGCTTTAACGTAGTAGTAGAGTAGTGATATAACAGACGGTTTTAGAACATTTTCTAAAATTCTCAAGTACGCACTTAGATCGGTGATCGTAACGATTCCGTTCCTGATATTATGAAACAGATGTTTCCCTTTCATCATACTTGAAATGGAAATTGGATTTATTTTTCTAGTACTTTTCTCCAGTAGAACTGTGAAAAGTTATTAAAAAATTACGCTTAGTCAGCTATAACCGCATCAAGTAATCATTTGAATCTGAATTCTGAAGAATAACTAACATTGTTTATAACATCTAATTGAGTGAATCATTAATTCAATTGATAAGTATGAAATATTTACATTTTATATACTACATAATTTACAAGTAACTTGCAATACTTTTAGCGTAAAGCATATTTTGAGAACATTTCAAATTCAAATTACACGATATATTCAAAATCTAAACAAGAAGACATATTTACAATACACTTCATTATAGATATTTCATGACCATTGAGTTATTATTTAAGTATTTACAATTATTGTAACAATTACTTATTTTACAGAACACTTATTACTTAAAACAAATTTATTACTGCCGGCAGCGGTGGTCCAGGCTGGGGTTTCAAGCGTACTGTGTAACTTGAGGCGACCGCCCGGACACTGAACTATCACGGCTCAATGCGTATATAAATATATATATATAAAGGCCGTAGCTTTAACGTAGTAGTAGAGTAGTGATATAACAGACGGTTTTAGAACATTTTCTAAAATTCTCAAGTACGCACTTAGATCGGTGATCGTAACGATTCCGTTCCTGATGTTATGAAACAGATGTTTCCCTTTCATCATACTTGAAATGGAAATTGGATTTATTTTTCTAGTACTTTTCTCCAGTAGAACTGTGAAAAGTTATTAAAAAAATTACGCTTAGTCAACTTTAACCATCAAGTAATCATTTGAATCTGAATTCTGAAGAATAACTAACATTGTTTATAACATCTAATTGAGTGAATCATTAATTCAATTGATAAGTATGAAATATTTACATTTTATATACTACATAATTTACAAGTAGCTTTCTATCCTTTAGCGTAAATCATATTTTGAAAATATTTTAAATTCAAATTACAATAATAATAATAATAATAATAATAATAATAATAATAATAATAAAGCCTTTTATTTCCATATCTAGATTAATTTTAACACTTAAATTTTAACATAGGTAGTATTTGTTAGTGTTGTTAGTGTTTACTTACATTTATGTTAGTATTGTTAAATTTAGCAACTAGATATGGACCCCAATTTGGGTAAAGGCCTCCTCCTTTTTTCAAATTACACGATATATTCAAAATCTAAACAAGAAGACATATTTACAATACACTTCATTATAGATATTTCATGACCATTGAGTTATTATTTAAGTATTTACAATTATTGTAACAATTACTTATTTTACAGAACACTTTATATTTAAAAAAGGAATAGGTAGAAATATTTAATACGATAGAATTACATGTATATTGATAAACAATAATGCTAACCAATATCTGGTAATACAACTCAAATCTGGTAAGATAGTTGACTAGAAATAACACAGTTTCTTGTTACGAAAAAGGGTAAACATGATATTGTACTAATAAACCAACTTTACAATAAGAAATATTAAAATTACGTATGTCTTATTCAAAAATTACTTATATGAAAAATCGATGTATTTTTCTTAAGAACTAAATTTAAAACATGAGAAAGTGATACTATTAATACAGTAATATTAAGGTTGATTAACAGCTACATACTAAGTTAATTTATTTACATACAACGTTAAAACATTCATATTTTGAGTAAAAACTTCAATAAACTATTGTTAAATCCTTCTTCGTTCCCGGCTCGAGTTAGTCAGCTTTCTGACCTCCTCTTTCGTTTTGGCCGGTCTTTGGCATACGGTATGAACGTTGATGCACGTGTTATTATAAATGATATCTCTCTCGTCAGGGTTGCCTCTGGAGCCGCGTTAACTTTGCAGAATGAATCTTTAACTTGATCGAACCGTCTAGTTGGTGAACGGCCACGAGATCTTTTGCTCCTCTCTGTGCATTGTGTCGAAATACTCTAGGATTCATTTTTGGCATATGCTGGAAAAACGAGCTTTAATTTCATTATGATTAGGGTCAATGTATTGGTTACTGTTATATTACTTACTAGCTGCGTCTCGCGGTGTTACCCGCGATTAAAAAGTATCTCCTTTTCTGTCGCCTTTTGTGTAAAATTAAATAACAATCGGTTGAGTAGTTTGGTTAGCTTGTAGATGGCATATTCTATTGTTACCTAGCGTTATATTATCTTGGATAATTCACACTACATCTTTAAATTATAGCCTATATGCTATTTTGATGTGTGAAAATCCATTGAGTAGTTTTTGCGTGAAAGAGTAATAAGTTGACATCCATAAAATTTAACAAATTTTCGCTTTTAAATAGCCGTGAGCAAAAATAAAGGGTCTGTAAAGAAAGTTTTTAATACCTCGGAAGATAAAAACTCTAGCTAACTGAAATAAATTGTGCATGATAGATAATTAAATATCCTTAAAACAAAATATTTCTTTTTAATTTATTTAAATTTAATTAAAAAACATATACTTAAATGAAAAGGATATCTTACGTAAACTTGGATAATTCAGTATTTTTCATTAAATTTTATTTTATTATTTATTTTAATTTTCGAATGTTTTTAACCGACTTCAAAGGAGAGGAGGTTCTCAATTCGTCTGTATGTTCTTTTTCTGTTTTTTTTTCTGAGACTATTTAAATAGTATATTTTTATTACAAAGCTAGTACTTCCAATTTGTATATACCCTAATATTAGTTGCTAAGCAACAGTGAGTCAAAAAGTGTTTGGTTTGATGTTAGTCCAAGAAAATCAATTGTTAACATGATTTTTTATAAAATACATGTATCATATGCCTGGCGTTGAATCAATAAAGTAGTCGATTTAAAAAATAGATAGGTCTTATTAGGTTTCAACGGACAATTTTGAAAAAAATAAGTTGATGCTGTCAGTCAGTTAAGGTTAAGAATCGCTATTTAAAAACCGAGTAAAATCTATTTAAAAAGCGGGGTTATCCGGGTTTCTGAATTCATCAAATTGATAAGTATTATGTTACTTCTGTCTTGTGTTAATGGGCGGTCGTCTCAAATTGCGTGGTATGTAACCAGTAGCAATAGGGAATGAAGACACAAAGCAACACTTATTGTCGCTTTTGTTCCAACAGTGCCACTACAATAAATTAGTGGTCTCGTTCAGTAGTTCATAAGCACAAGGCTGAAGTGAATCCATTAACCCGGCAATGGAAGGGCGGGTTTTGATCATTACGGTCTAACGATCTGAGTCAATTAGGAAGGCGACATAGGAATTTCAAACCAATCACACTGCGAAATTGGCTTGTAATTTAAGCTTCTCTCTTTAAAGAAGTTTGGTCACTGTTAGTGAAAGTTTAACTATGCAATAAATTATTATCAGCTCGAATACTTCACGATTCATCTCACTATCGGTTATGGTACTAATGAATTGCGGCCTTTTGGTTTTACGAACCATAAGAAATTACTCGCTAAAAATTCCCGTTATATCGTAATTGACTCACCATCTGACACATATGCTGGACCTAATAAGCTTAGTGCAAAGAAGACAGCGGAAGCTGTGTCTGCTTATTGAGCTAGAGTTAAAAGGGCGTGAGACCTTATTTTTGGCCCAAATATTTTTTGTTCGTAAATTGACAAATTTAGTCAAATAAGTGTTGTTAATTGCACAGCACTATAAATTAATAAAAATCGCAAAGTAGGGTATAAAAAATAATATTGCAATCCTGTTATCAAGTATATATATATTTTTAAAGAAAGCTAGCAATATTTTTTTTTTTTCATATATATTACATTCTTGTCAAGTATTTCAAGTAGCTTTAACTTGTAATAACTTTATTTATTTGCTTTGTTTTGTTAAAAGAGTGCTACCTCTACAGTTACTACAGTGCTTTCATGTTATTATAAATTTTTTTTTATATGCCTGGCAAGCAAGATGTAGGTTTAAAACTCGCTCTAAGTACACCTTAAAGACATATAACACGAATATGGAAGAAGAAAGAGAATTTAGGCTCCGCGGCGGCTTCTGCTAATTCACGAATAGAGTGAACTACAACGATCTCGCAGAATACATTCATGAAGTAAATGTACATACATAGTCTGCGTATAGCTTAGTACATGAAGGCCGGAGGAGGTTGGGAGGGCAACCTAACGCTTAGAAATTATTACGAAATATATTATTAGTCTTTATTATAATTTATTAAGTTTGGACCACACGACCTAACAACATTTATTTTCTTTCTGGTATTTGCTTGCGTCTTAGCTCGTCTAGAATGTAAAAAGAATTGCAATTTCGACCTTTAACTGACTGCCCAGAGCATTAAACATTTATTTAGCTTTCTGGGAATTTAGGTTGGAGAAGTTGAAATAACTTGCAAACTTTCTACCCGATTCAAAACCAAACATATATTTAATTACTAGACCATCACTGCTTTAAGAAAGTTCTCCCCAGTAAAGGAGCATGCCTGGAACGTAATTACGATCCTTAGCTTAAGTTTGCATTAAGCTTTAGCTTAATATAATATTTATTTTAAATTAATTATACTAACTTAAGATATTGGACTTTTATCAAAACAGTGGAACAAAAAAAGCGACTTATTCTAAATAAAAAAAAATGTTCTAGTGAACCATACCGGCAGTTAATAATATATAAGTCAAAATCCACAAAATAAATGATGATTCAATACCAAATTCATCATCCGCAACGTCATCCGCTGGGCTTATCTGAAGATCGCACGAAAATTTCATCAAAATAAGTCTAGCCGTTTACGTCCGGTTCCGGAGTCCGTAGGGAACATACGTACAGCTGTCGCCTTTTATGTAAATACAAAGATGTGCTCAAGCGCCATTTATCTGCCTGTACCATACAGACCGACAGGTGAGAAAGTTTTGCCTCATTGCGGCCAGAGTGGCGCTCTCGTGTCAAAGCAGGTGTGACGGATTTTGAAAAGAACCGTCTCATTGATCTAGACGCAAAACGCCTCAAAAGAAAATCTCGCCCTAAGTCTTTCTACAATGTCACCGGTCAGCTATATTGTGCCACTCGCGATCAAATATTCAAGAGCAAGCTCGGCTTCGCAAGCCATATCAGGGTTCATGCCCGAAGCTAGTAAGGGTTGCCGTTAAGAGTCACGGTGTCGACAACAATGTATATATAATATAGATCTAAATAATAATTTATCCCGTCTTCTGCAATAAAAACGAAAATACAATGAGCAATGCCGGATATCCATATATTTACGCGCACTGAAGAACGCCCTTCCTTATTGTTGTTGCGTGACCCACAATGATTCATATCCTTACACATGCCCGGGCTTTTTTCAAAAACAAATAAGGCTCACACATAAACGTTTAAAATCGTATATTTTATAATGCATTATCTTGTGAAGTATATAAACATAGTAGATAGATTAATTCTTTATTGCTCTGCTATTTACATAAAGTATAAACTATGGGAAGTGTTAATTACATTTAAAAGTGGGTCGCTGCCTTATCGCATTATAGAAATACACTGTTGTCTACATTTTTCATCTGTACAAATTAACTAAATTCCAGACTTTCTCTGCCAGATTATGTTAGGACTTTGTGAAGACTAACGGGTGCAAACTTAAAATATAGCTGTTTATAGATAGAGAACAAGTATATTTACGAGCAAAAACAAATCCGACATTAAATCGAATCAAACTAACAAACAAACAATTTATTTTCCCACAATAATTTCAATAACAACTTACTTAAATTACAATTATGGGCGGGGGACTGGTGTCCAAACTAGGAACGAGCCTGTGTGATGGATCATCAGGCCTAAACCCCACGGATTTTAACAAAACTATTGGAGAGAGAAGAAGAAGGTATATATATATACATAAATATTTATAAATAAATAAATATACGTGTTTATATATAAATATATATATATAAAAGAAGGGATATAGATATATAATTGTTGCTACGTATCACTAAAAACGTTATTACGTTTTTTTATTAGTTACAAACTAGTTATTTGACCACGATCCCGCCTGATGTTAAGTGGTGAAATAGTTGACGGTTGCGGACGACTTCTTTGTTTTTAAAATTAATCAGAACTTTATTTATATCAAAGTACTCATGAAGTACATATGTCCTGTACAAAATGAATCATCGTAATCGGTTGGCGTGTTGTTGATTTATTCTTCCATTTGTGGCGCACATACGCGTACTTGATGCAAATTGAAATTTTTAATTTATTTTTCATGGATGCTATTATCAGAATGGGACCATAGGTGAAGCCACCAAGCACCAGCATTCAAATATAAAAAAAGAATCAACAAAATCGGTTCACCCGGTCCAAAGTTACGACGTAACAAACATACAGACGAATTGAGAACCTCCTTCTTTTTTGAAGTCTGTTGAAGAACTGTAGAAACCTAAATTAACAAAAATATACATATTTAACTACACAAATAGATATATAGATAAACAATAATATTTATTAATACATTAAAGTTAAGTATGAAAAGATTCCAGAGTAAGCGTGTGAAAGAAGCCTTGGTTCCAGCTGTCTGCATTCCAGATCCTTATTGCGTGAAATGTAAAAGAATTATGTTAGAAGTCAAAGTTGACAGGGAGGAATATGACAAGGAATATTACTTTCAGTAGAACGAAGACAACGCTTTCAAACTTTATTAAATATGCTAGAACTATAAGATCGCACTTTTAAATGACCAACGTATCCAGGCGTTAAGTGTAAGTTTACTTTAAAGTTACACTTAACTTTTTTACTTTAAGGTTTACTTTTGTTCATATTCTGTTGTATTTATCAACCTGTAAATGAAGTAGCCGGAAGTATAACTAATTGAAAAGCTTGCGGCGTAACTGTATCTCGTATGGTGATCTTGGCATCCTGTTCAACAGGATGTTAAGTGACCACCACCGCCAATACACAAATACAAAATTCTTGAAAGCCCAAAGGTTATGTTGACGATCAAAGGCTGGTTTACACTTCTACTCTATGATTAAAAATTACATATATTTACCTACTATAAAATTTTAAAAACAGCTCGGAATTATAGACGAGATTACATGATCTAACAATTAACAATATCTAAGGAGTTGGGCGAGGGAAGTGTGAAATGCAGTGCGGCTGCTGAGCCCAAGCCACTAAATACGTTGGTACAATGAAGAATGTTAGAAAACCAATGTTTTACGACGAGGCATGTCAGTGTGACAACTGTTTAACCAAGAATAATATTTTTAGGATGAAAACCAAAAGATAACAATATTATCGCCATTTGGTACAGTCGTTGTAAGGGCTTCTGCTGTCATACGAATAGATGCACCATCGGGGAAGTACCATTATTGTTGACTCGTGATCCTCAATTCTTCACATCGTTACACATGGCAGTGCTCTTTCAAAAACGAATAAGGAGATATATTTTATAATGCACTATCTTGTGAAGTGGAGCGCCGATCCAACACTTCACAATAAGTTGACAGTGCATCTTTTTTTTTGCGCGAGGAGAGGAGTGCCCGACTCTCGTGGACTAAAATCCCTCCTCCTAAGCATATTAATGTTCTCACCTTGCAGCCTACCACACCGTGTCACTAGGAAGTGGTCTCTTATAAAAAGAAAATCTTATTTAGCAAAAACAGCTCTAAATATGTACAATGCATTACCATTTCGTTGGGTATATATAGAGTTAAATATAAACATTACCCATTACTGTATCCACAGCTGACCTCACTAATGAAGATAAATGTCACACGATGGAAGTAATTTTCATAGTTGTCACCCTTGCTTGATGTGTTTGGAAGCGAGGTATATTATAGGCATGAAAGGATCATTGTTCCCTTCATTGTGCATTCAATAACCAAGTGAATAATTCTATAAACAGAGGAATTACACTGAATGTAGATCCAGTATATGTACAGTAATATCGTTCCATTGTATTAAATCTACCAATAAGGTAAATGCAGAGTATTAAGTAGAAGAAGGCGAATACGAATTAATGAATGAAAGGTGAATGAATAATAATTGGAGTATCTTTTCTTTCTTGGTATCCGACTTCGAAAAAGAAAGAGGTTCTCAATCAGTCAGTTTTTAATTGATAATGACTGTCAATCATAATGACGTGATTTAACAAGTATATTTACGAGTAAAAACAAAACGTCCTCTTTGTATTTATATATTATCGTAAGAATATTAAGAAGTCAAAATTAATCAGAACCTAACTAAACTAAGCCGTGGTAGTTCAGTGTCCGGGCGGTTGGCTCTTGTTGCATAGTACGCTAGCAACCCGAGTTCGATCTCCGGTGCCGGCACCAATAAATTTGTTGTTGCAATTTTTATGTGCTGATTAACCACGCGCTCGGCGGTGAAGGAAAACATCGTGAGGAAACCTACATGTTACTACATGAGGAAACCTACCTCTTAGAAAATTTTTCTAAGGCATGTGAAGTCTACCAATCCGCACTAGGGCCGCGTGGCGGACTATGCCCTTATACTCTCTTTACAGAGAAGGCCTGTGCCCAGCAGTGGGACATATATATTTTATATATAAAGGCTGTAACTTAACTTTAACTAAACTACACTTAAAGTACATCCTTTCCAATAAAAAATGAATCATCGAAATCGGTTAGCGTGATATTGAGTTATTCGTTCATTTGTGGCGCACATACTTGATGCAAATTTAAGACTTGTATGATTTTTACATAGATCCCATTTTCAGAATTTAAATCGGACACACGGGAAGCACCAGCTTTCGACAAAAAAAAATCATTAAAATCGTTTCACTCAGTCGAAAGTTATGTATTAAAAATACAGACAAATTGAGAACCTTGTCTTTTTGAAGTCGTTTTTTTGTATTCTAAAGGGTTTGCTTTCGATAAGGTCACATATTCATTTTATTAGCATAGGAATTTGCATACCGGGGAGCTCCTAAATATCGTATAGAAAAATGTTTGCTGATTGAGATATTGGTAGGTTTATAAAAAATCTAAGATTAGCTAATTTTTCTATAACAACGATCATGAATATAGAAGAAGAAAGAAAATGTAGACGCCAGAACTACGTAATATGACTATGATACTTTGGAAATAAAATACTAACGACCGCGCGTAGTAGCGTTTGATCTATCACCGTTTTTTAATCGTAAATATACTTTATAGCTTCCTCATGCTTGGCAATTCCTTTGGTGTTTTGAGTTTTCATAGGGTGCTATGATCTATTATAATCTGGTAAATCGTTTATTCATATATAACCTTGTTCAAGAATATATATACAATATACATATATGCCCTTATATAATAAAGTACAACGCGATCTAAAATAACCTAACGAATAAGACATAAATAAGGGTAAAGACATTCCGGGCGTTTTATGATAATTCTATGCTACGCTATGCTAATACATGCGATAGCTATTCCGATAGCGATTAAGAGTCATTAACAGCATAATATTTCTTTATAACGTACGTTTTATAGCAACTGTTTAATTCTTAATACTGATCAATTTAAAAATAGGCAACTTTTTATTTTTTTTTACGGGGAGAAAATCTTTAAAAAGATACCACGCCTTCTGGGGGAAAGCGGCGGTTATGTGGGCTTTGACTCTCTAAAACCTCCCGGTGGCCCTTCCAGCAGCAGTGGAACGCACCGGAGCCCCTTTGCACCGTGCTCTAGTATATCACATCCCGGGGGGAGGTTACTCCCTCCCCCTCTGTGCCCTTGCGGTGCAAGGCGACACGGGTCAGCCGATGTCGCCTTCTTCCCGGGTCCACCTTGGCGGGAAACTACTTACTAATCAAATGGCAGCATTGAAAAAATTCTTACGTAATTTTAGTCCATTCGTTGTACAACCACTATCCCAGTTATAATGTTCAATAAGTGACAGGGGGTGATTCCATCTCTGTTCATTATGCATATGCTTAATGCAAATTGAATGGAAGAATAAATTGGATGAAAAAAGTGTCAAATGAAATAATAGTAATAATGCATGCGGTTTACCGTGACTGTATTCCTATGACAACCACCAAATAACTTATTTTTGATGATTGTCAACGAATTTAAGCGGGGCACTACAACCGTCTTTTAGGAGGATGGCGCAGGCCACCTAATTAAGTTGACTACGAGAATAGATACTGTTTTCCTGGTTGCCTTTAAAATACTTTAAGTTGGAATTTAGAATATTTTTGTTTAGAATTGAAAAGCTTCTAGCTTTGTCTATATCAGATAAATAATTGTTTATTAATATTAATTCTTGTATTCGTTTAATTAATTTGTACTTAGGTGTATAAATAGGTTCATTCCAAGAACGAATTTGGCTCAGATAACTGGCTCATCAGAATTATAAATATAGACGTTCCACACCCGCGAGAAATGATTATGAAACTGTATCTTCTTTTCATGGCGCATTTGAGATAATAGCGTAATTTACAAAGGCAAACATCGCTATGAGGATAATCATTGTAATCTATCATTGTCTGAAAAACATTTTTGGAAATGTCCTATTATATATTTAGTAAGATCACCGGTGTTATGGATCGTTGAAAATGGTTTGCTAATATTATTTCCAAATTTATTAACAAATAAATTTACCCGTAAAAACAAAAACCTAATCCGACTTTCTATCTTGTATTTCATATTAATGTATAATAGAGTTAAACAGAACTTAACCAAACTCTCACCAAAGTACTCTTGAATCCTTTCCAATAAAAATGAATCATCGAAATCCGTTGGTGTCGTGATAATGAGTTATTCATCCATTTGTTGCGCACAGACTTAATGAAAATTTGAGACTTATATAGTTTTCTCATGTAAGCCATTGTTAGAATTGGACATTGAATTTCAAATTGGAATTGGACCACATTGAATGCATCAACTTTCAAATAAAATAAAAATCATCAAAATCGGTTCACCCAATTTCTAAACCTATGAAACAACATCCTTCTTTTTTGAAGTCGGTTGAAAAGGATCTTTTCGTATTTTTTTGCAGAGTACACGCAGAATGCCATCAGTTTTCGCTCTTCACCAATCTCAAAATGCCCTATAAATCAAAATTGTTGAGCTCAGCATATAATTTTCGCAAATAATTTTGCTGTACATTAAAAAAGCAATACTCATAGTATAAACCGTCAAGAAATCCAAACATAAAATCGTAAAATCGTACACATAGTAGTTAGGTAATCATTGTTATATATAGATTAATAATTTAATAATTGTAGAAATTATGATTTGATTTGATTTTATTTCAAACCAAAAATTCATGTACAAACCAGTTCGATAATAGCCGCAGTAGTAAAAACTGTGTCGCAGCTATTAACGCCCATCTCCAAACAGTTAAATACAAATACAAAAAAAAAATTAGTAAAATTAACAACTTATAATGTAATTTAGTTTAATCGTTTTGTGTGTGTGATTGTGTTTGTTTGTGAAAGGTTGCGTGTGTTGAAGAGTGACTGTATGTGTAGGGACGAGTATGAAGGGAGTGAGTTACTCTGACTGTTTATTATGGTTTTAAAATGATAGATAGATATGTATACCAAATCAATTATTCAATATAAATCATGTTGTATACATAATTAGCGAGCGGCATACTAAGCGTTCGTTTAATACCTTAAAGTGGAGGGTTCGGAACCAAGGTGCCATGAACAAAAAGGAAATACGAAGGATACCAGAAAAATTGAACTTGAGAAACTTCAATAATTATATGCCAAGACTATAGACGTAGAAACCAACTATACTAACGGGTAGTCCGTAGCCGTTAGTGTACTCGGCCGAGGGTAGTTAAAAATAACACTAATACATTTTAAAATATAGTAATCACCGAGTTCTCACACACATTTGACAAGAAGTACCATGATATGCAACGCAAATAGCGCTACATCTTGCCAACTTGGAAAGGTTCCAGTAACAAGTTCAGTTTACACTGTTTTATGGTGTAATGTTCCACTTTGTTCGGAAGAATCAATATCAAATTTTTTCTAGATTTTTTTTTTATTATATCTATATGTAGATGACACCATATACCTACGCAGGATGCTGATACACTTTGGTCACATTGCCAGAAAAAACAGAAATAACTTAGAAAGGCTAGTTATGTGTGGCTGGTAAAATTGACGGGACAAGACCGCGAGGTCGAAGCCCGACACGCTGGACTGACCAGATCCGCACCGCTCTCGGCACGTCGGTTAGCGATGCTCTGCGCACAGCTGCAGATAGAGGAAAATGGCGACGGATCACTAAAAACAAACTGTTCCCACGAGATGGTCACGACCCTCAGAATTGAGGAAACCGACGCGAGGGATATGTAGATGCAAAGAGGGTATTCGAATTTCAAACAATGAAGAATAATATTAACGAAGGTATAGAAATAATATTTGAGAGTCCATTGTGACAAGTCAGTATAGAGTAATTAATCACAGAGACTGACATTATCTGTGGCTATGGATTGGTCTATGGCTTTAGTAATGTTTCTGTCAATGACCTAATCTATGTCGGGTAGGGAGTGATTTTCACCCTTGAGTTAATGTGAAGTTTGAGTAAGAATAAATAGGAATTCCCGAAACTTGTGATAGTTGTGTTTAAACAGAAAGTGTGTTGATCCCCTCTGGGTCCATAGTTGTGTCTTCAACATACTTCGAAACTCTGCTGGGTATTATTGCAGCTGTAATGCAAAACTACTTGAGAGGTATGTAAGATATTATTATGGATTTTGTAAAAGTATTACAAATATGTCAAGTTATTCATCACAAATGTGTCTATAGCGCCGATGATATAATTTGCACTCTATGACTTAATTGCGTCTTTGTCAATCGGGACTTCTATTAAATAACCGTCATATTATAGACATTAAATATTCATCAAATGCTTCACGAGTCGTAGAATCACTGCTTACCTCGCATGGGAATACAAACGTGAACATATCTTTGAACTGCTACTTGTCACTCGCGTTGCATTTTACTATGGGCTTCTGTCACATCGCACCCATTGTTTGAGGAAAGCATACTGATTACTCTTGCCTTTTGTGAGTGCAATTTTCTCGTATGTCTACACAGTCTAGTGTTCACGTCTCACATCAGGCACATTAGTTCCTTTGTAATAGAGAATTTGTAATGATTCCACACAAGGGTCATCAATCCGCAGCGTTCCCTTATTCCCTTACTGCATATTAAATTAGTTACATTTGAACAGATTTCTAATACAGCATTTTAAAATGGTGACTTTATGAATATAAAGTATAAAAACTCATTGTGTAACCGTCATTTGCTCGCTGACATTGTGTTTTAAGCGTCAATAGCCTAATGGTTTAGGGTACGGCCTGCGAATCGTAAGGTCGTATCCACCATTCGACTATACTATTCGACTAAGATTGTTAGTAATATTTCAGAAAAAAAATAAGAAATATTATTAGCTATCTTTAAAAAAAAAAAAAAATATATATATATATATATATAAATATATATTTCTCAAAAAACTCATGACCTGCGGTCTATCGGATGATGGTCGGCTCAGTAAATTTAGTTTGAATATCCTTTCTCGGTATCCGCGCCATCTCATAAGAAAGACCGGAGCCCTACTGCACTGTGCTCTCGGAGAACACGTCCTGGGGAGGTTAATCCGTCCCCCCTGTGCCTTCGCAGTGCAAGGCGACACGGGCCAACCGATGTTGCCCTCTTCCCGGGTCTACTTTAGCAGATGACAAAAGCCGCCACCCTTGTCGCCAATTGAACCCGAGGCCATTTTAGTCGCCTTCTACAACAGGCAGGGGATACCGTAGCCTTATTCTACGAGCCCAGAACTACAGAACTACTACTGAAAGATCTCTAGAGATCTTCCAAGATCCTATGCCAACAATTTTTTTATGGGACATAATTGAAATCAAACTTTCAAAAAAAAATTAAAAAGTCGATTTGAAATGACGTCGCTGTGAATCGTCAATGTGTATAAATTAAAAAATACAGATGAATTAAGAAAACTGCATTTTTATTAATTATTAATATTCTTTTTATATTAAATATTTTGTTTCATGATTGTTAGTTGTTCAGTTGTTAGTCACAACAATTCAGCAAATCAAGAATTTCACGAAAGCTTAATATCAGAATTAGTTGTGACAAAATTGTGCTTAGCAAAATAATTATCGCCCCGTCGCGCCCCAGTGATCTTGTCAACAAAAGCCAGTATGATTAGTTGCTTAGCATTCTGCTTGTCATTTACACAAATTAAGCCCTTTAATGAAAGCGCTTCGTAATTATTTTTGATTATTCGTTATCATTTCCACGGAGGTTTTGAGGTCTTTATTTATTTGTGTTGAGGTTAAATATCATTCAAAAAAGTTTTTAAAATTATCCTTATTACCTGTATATCACCGCTTTCTACTTGAGAATTTGTGGATCCCAAGTATTAGTTTTTGTGTGTGTTCATGTACTCGACTATCATCCCATCTGATTTTAAGTGGAAATGCAGTCCTGAATGGTACGGCACATGAGTAATTGCCTATTCTCTCAAGTTTTTAAACACCCACATTGTAATCGGAAGGAAAGACAGACGCGGGCAAAAAATCCAGTGCTTTGGTGTACGAATAATGAAAGACGAGGCAAAGCGATCTGATTGGGTTTGAGGGATGCTTACAGCAAAAGGATGAAAACCCAGCAGTGCGTCTTGAAGTCCGGTGGCGGAATAGGAATCGGGGAATTAAATTATTAATAATAATAAAAAAATAAATCCCGCGCACACTCGCCATAATGCATTCTGTAAAACTCTGAAAGGCTAGCCATTTCTTTTATCCGTTTGGTGGTAAAGCAAACAATTATATTTTGGATAATATCCATAATTTCTAGATTCGTGTCGTCGTGGGAAATAAGCCTAGGAATTTACCCTATGAAGGAAACGCGCTTAAGTTGATGACAACCCCATATTCTCGCAGTAAAGAGGCGGTGTAAATGTTGCTTATAGGTCTCTTCGTCCCTGGAGTGGACCAAAACATCGATTAAATAAAATTCCATTAAATGAGATATCACCTCAACATCAGCTCTCAAAATTGATACGGGGTCACCGATCTTAGTCTTATTTTTAATGATCGCAGTGCAGCGTTAATCTCGTGGCTGAGCGGTTCGATTCACCGGTACTAGCGGTTTGACCTGATAGTCACGGGCTCGAAGCCCAGTGAGCTTGTATCAAAAAAATCGCCAAAAATTTGTGTCGGTTGTAAACCAATGGGCTCACTATCTGTCACATATGCGACCTTACAAGCTTACTGAAAATTGGACAGTGAAGAGCGCCTCTGTCTATTCCAATACAGTTTGTACTACGTGAGAGCTTATTATTAATGAAATATTTTCTAGTGTCCCACTGAAATATATTCGAAATTTTACTTCTTTATATAACAGTTGTCACAAATCCATCTCACAAGTCCTTTCTTGTTCAAACATCCTAACAATTCCCACAGTCGTTGCTAAGCGTGGCGACTTAAGGTCAAATTCTCCCTGCGGTAAAATATTGCAAGGCTTTATATTAAAAAAAAAGGAATAGGTAGAAATATTTAATACGATAGAATTACATGTATATTGATAAACAATAATGCTAACCAATATCTGGTAATACAACTCAAATCTGGTAAGATAGTTGACTAGAAATAACACAGTTTCTTGTTACGAAAAAGGGTAAACATGAGATTGTACTAATAAACCAACTTTACAATAAGAAATATTAAAATTACGTGTGTCTTATTCAAAAATTACTTATATGAAAAATCGATGTATTTTTCTTAAGAACTAATAGTACTAGAACTAACAGTGATACTATTAATACAGTAATATTAAGGTTGATTAACAGCTACATACTAAGTTAATTTATTTACATACAACGTTAAAACATTAATATTTTGAGTAAAAACTTCAATAAACTATTGTTAAATCCTTCTTCGTTCCCGGCTCGAGTTAGTCAGCTTTCTGTGACCTCCTCTTTCGTTTTGGCCGGTCTTCGGCATACGGTATGAACGTTGATGCACGTGTTATTATAAATGATATCTCACTCGTCAGGGTGTCCGTCTAGTTGGTGAACGGCCACGAGATCTTTTGCTCCTCTCTGTGCATTGTGTCGAAATACTCTAGGATTCATTTTTGGCATATGCTGGACAAACGAGCTTTAATTTTCATTATGCTTAGGGTCAATGTATTGGTTACTGCTATATTAGTTACTAGCCGCGTCTCGCGGTGTTACCTGCAATTAAAATGTATGTCCTTTTCTGTCCCCTCTTGTGTAAAATTAAATAACAATCGGTTGAATAGTTTGGTTAGCTTGCAGATGGCATATTCTATTCTTACCTAGCGTTATATTATCTTGGATAATTCACACTATATCTTTAAAGTAGTTTTGCGTGAAAGAGTAATAAGTTGACATCCATAAAATTTAACAAATTTTCATTTTTATATAGCCGTGAGCAAAAATAAAGAGTCTGTTAAGAAAGTTTTATAATCTCGGAAGATAAAAACTCTAGCTAACTGAAATAAATTGTGCATCATAGATAATTAAATATCCTTAAAATAAAATAATATTTATTTATTAATTAATTAAAATTTAATTAAAAAACATAAACTTAAATGAAAAAGGATATCTTACGTAAACTTGGAGAATACAGTATTTTTCATTAAATTTTATTTTTATTTAAATTATTTGAATCCTTAATTTTTGCTCACGAATGTAGTATTAGTAGAGAGTACGTAGTAGTAGAGCCGTGGTAGCTCAGTGTTCGAGCCGTGGTAGCTCAGTGTCCAGGCGGTTGGCTCTTGTTGCATAGTACGCTAACAACCCGAGTTCGATCCTCGGTGCCGGCACCAATAAATTTGCTGTTGCAATTTTATGTGCTGATTAACCACGCGCTCGGCGGTGAAGGAAAACATCGTGAGGAAACCTACATGTCTTAGAAAATTTTTCTTAGGCATGTGAAGTCTACCAATCCGCACTAGGGCCGCGTGGTGGACTATGCCCTTATACTCTCTTTACAGAGAAGGCCTGTGCCCAGCAGTGGGACATATATAATAGGTTGTCAAATATCTCCTTCCGCCTTTTGTCTTTTGAATTTCGCGGCTATGTACAAAGCGCTACAGAGCTCGTATCTAGCAATACTATACATAATTTGAAAGGTCTTGACATAACCTACAAAACGACGCTATGCATAATTAGTTTGGATATTGCGTTCAACAGTTATAGACGTGTAAACATGGACTTCACTAACGCCGAAATTCGCGCTATTTTAAAGTTTTCCTTCTTTAAAGGCAAATCCGCTAGAGAAACGTTCCGTGAGATTAATGTTGTTTTGGGGATGGTACTCTATCACTTCGAACCACGGAGGAATGGTTTCGACGATTCAGAGCCAGTGAAAACGACACCATGGATAAGCCAGCCAGATAGACAAATACCGATCAAATCGTGAACTACATCGAGTTAGACCGGCATGTGGCATCTCGTGACATCGCCCAGGAGATGGGAGTTAGTCACCAAACCATTTTAAACCATCTGCAGAAGGCTGGATACAAAAAGCTTTATGTTTGGGTGCCGCATGATTTGACGCAAAACCTTCTGGACCGAATCAACGCCTGCGATATGCTGCTGAAACGGAACGAACTCGACCCATTCTTGAAGCGGATGGTGACTGGCGACGAAAAATGGATCACATACGACAATATCAAGCGAAAACGGTCGTGGTCGAAGGCCGGTGAATCGTCCCAAACAGTGGCCAAGCCGCGAATTTCGGCGTTAGTGTACTCCATGTTTACACGTCTATAACTGTTGAACGCAATATCCAAACTAATTATGCATAGCGTCGTTTTGTAGGTTATGTCAAGACCTTTTAAATTATGTATAGTATTGCTAGATACGAGCTCTGTAGCGCTTTGTACATAGCCGCGAAATTCAAAAGACAAAAGGCGGAAGGGAGATATTTGACAACCTTATATTATATATATAAAGGCCGTAACTTTAACGTAGTAGTAGAGTAGTGATATAACAGACGGTTTTAGAACATTTTCTAAAATTCTCAAGTACGCACTTAGATCGGTGATCGTAACGATTCCGTTCCTGATGTTATGAAACAGATGTTTCCCTTTCATCATACTTGAAATGGAAATTGGATTTATTTTTCTAGTACTTTTTCTCGAGTAGAACTGTGAAAAAGTTATTAAAAAAATTACGCTTAGTCAACTATAACCGCATAAAGGAATAATTTGAATCTGAATTCTGAAGAATAACTAACATTGTTTATAACATTTATTTGAGTGAATCATTAATTCAATTGATAAGTATGAAATATTTACATTTTATATACTACATAATTTACAAGAAGTAACTTGCAATACTTTTAGCGTAAAGCATATTTTGAAAACATTTCAAATTCAAATTACACGATATATTCAAAATCTAAACAAGAAGTCATATTTACAATACACTTCATTATAGATATTTCATGACCATTGAGTTATTATTTAAGTATTTACAATTATTGTAACAATTACTTATTTTACAGAACACTTATTACTTAAAACAAATTTATTACGAATTATCCAATTGAAAAACAAACCAAATAAATAACGTCTAATATCACAAATATTATTCTTGTGTGTCATTTTTTAATTTATAGTAACAATATTATTGTTAACATCAAAACAAAAGGATGGAAACGTTTTCCTACTTCAGAGAAAGCTTTTAGTCTAATCTCATTTTGAATTGGCTGTCCGTAAGATTCTTCCACAGATTGCATCAACTCTTTCGGACAAGGAAGTGATTCCAAAGGTATCTCTGTTAATTTCTTCGCTTTGTTCAACTTTGGTTTATCTCTTTCTAAATACTCCTCATTTCTGTCGTAGTATTCGTAGTTTTCATCTGATAAAATATTTCCGCTTTCAACGTCTTCGTCTGTATGTTCGTTTAAATGTCTGTCATTGTTCTCTATGCAGGATACTTCCTCAAGTGCCTCCTTCATTTCACTGCTCTTAGTATCGTTAAGTAGGTGATAGATCCAAGATAGTCGGCAATTACAGCTGAACGGGTTACCTGAAAGAAAAGTTTTTTTTTTAATTTGTTTTTCGTTGAAAATAATGTCGAAATGTTTCAAATGTGCGTTGTACACTAAATTTAAATCCAAAATCACTTAAATAAGTAGTGGTGGTTCAGGTGGGTAGTTCGAATCTTTTTTTTTTACGCGGGGGAATGCTTTATACCGACCATCCTTTTTTTCGGTAACGCGGGGGGAATTCTTTTTACAAACCATCCTCCGATACCCTGGGTGGGCCCGAAGGGATGTGTGTGACTCGGCCTGGTCAGCCCCTACCCACTAAACCTTCCACGAATGCCATCAGCCGTTATGAGCGGGGTTCCCCGGGTCTGTCAGCGACAGGACACCCCAACGACCGGCCGGTTCCGGCAAAGACCGGGCTTCATCCTCAAAAGGGGACTTCTCCGGCACTCAGAGAAGTCCCGACGACGCCGAAGCATAACTGGGGCCAGGTACCCATTCTGGTATGTATGTTAACGGAAATGTACGTAATCCATCATTGTATACAATTCCTAGGAAATGTATGTAATTCCTAAAATATGGCTTTGAATTTTTTTAATTTATAGTAACAATATTATTGTTAAAATCAAAACAAAAGGATGCAAACGTTTTCCTACTTCAGAGAAAGCTTTTAGTCTAATCTCATTTTGAATTGGCTGTCCGTAAGATTCTTCCACAGATTGCATCAACTCTTTCGGACAAGGAAGTGATTCCAAAGGTATCTCTGTTAATTTCTTCGCTTTGTTCAACTTTGGTTTATCTCTTTCTAAATACTCCTCATTTCTGTCGTAGTATTCGTAGTTTTCATCTGATAAAATATTTCCGCTTTCAACGTCTTCGTCTGTATGTTCGTTTAAATGTCTGTCATTGTTCTCTATGCAGGATACTTCCTCAAGTGCCTCCTTCATTTCACTGCTCTTAGTATCGTTAAGCAGGTGATAGATCCAAGATAGTCGGCAATTACAGCTGAACGGGTTACCTGAAAGAAAAGTTTTTTTGAATCTGTTTTTCGTTGAAAATGATGTCGCAATGTTTCAAATGTGCGTTGTACACAAAATTTCAATCCAAAATCACTTAAATAAGTAGTGGTGGTTCAGGTGGGTAGTTCGAATCTTTTTTTTTTACGCGGGGGAATGCTTTATACCGACCATCCTTTTTTTCGGTAACGCGGGGGAATTCTTTTTACAAACCATCCTCCGATACCCTGGGTGGGCCCGAAGGGATGTGTGTGACTCGGCCTGGTCAGCCCCTACCCACTAAACCTTCCACGAATGCCATCAGCCGTTATGAGCGGGGTTCCCCGGGTCTGTCAGCGACAGGACACCCCAACGACCGGCCGGTTCCGGCAAAGACCGGGCTTCATCCTCAAAAGGGGACTTATCCGGCACTCTAGAGAAGTCCCGACGACGCCGAAGCATAACTGGGGCCAGGTACCCATTCTGGTATGTATGTTAACGGAAATGTACGTAATCGAGCATTGTATACAATTCCTAGGAAATGTATGTAATTCCTAAAATATGGCTTTGAATTTTTTTTTTAATTTGACTACGGCGTCATTAAGAATATTAACAAACGCTAAACACACTGCTTTAATTGAAGATGAACGTTATAAATTGTTAATTGAAGAAGTTTCTACGGCAAAAACAACTGCTAGAAAGACTTCTCGTGATTATTGGTTATTGCGGCGATACGACGTGCTATTATTTTATATAATAATAATGCATATTATTAATATTTTACGGTATGACTGTTACCCGATTGTCTCAATAAGTGTTATAATAAAAAAATATTATTACACATTTCCTAGGATTTGAATACAATTCCTTGATTCATACATTTCCGGTAACATTTATATTAAAAACTTGAATTTTATTAGAATCCGAATAAGCTAAGAGATAGTTCACGTAATTAAAAATCTTCGTACGTTGTAAACCATACGTATATATTTAAATGAACCGTGAAAGTTAAAAGAATAAAAGATAGTTACAATTTTTAACATAGACGATTTGCTACAGACTGCATAACGCGTACTTAATTCTTATTCTAAGAGCATTGTTACATTATCTTTAAACTTGGTTGGATCGGAAACTGCTGGGGTTTTGAACAGACCGAGTCAATAAAAATAATTTTATTCCTATCCCTGAGGCATGCTCTTTATCCGTTTTTAACGTTCAAAGGTATTCCTTCGCTGAGAATTTAAACGACGTGGAAGTTTAGAAATGCAAAAGAATTATCATTTCTTAATACATCGTTTTTTAACCGATTTCAAATAGGATAGGAGATTTTAAATTTGGTTGTTTTTTATGTGTAAGCTGACTTTGATTTTTTTTGTAAAAACAGCTTACTTTAATTTGAGTCCCATTATAATTTTATTACAATTGGTTCTTGGCTTCCGAAGATATACCATAGAATTTCTGAAAATCGTATAGGAAAACGATTGTTAATTGAGAATGTATCATTGTTATAATATCTAATTGAGTGAATATCATTAATTAAATCGAAAACCATGAAATATTTACTTTTTATATAATATATTTCTACATAAGTTACAAGTAACTTTCTATCCTTTAGCGTAAATCATATTTTGAAAATATTTTAAATTCAAATTACAATAATAATAATAATAATAAAGCCTTTTATTTCCATATCTAGATTAATTTTAACACTTAAATTTTAACATAGGTAGTATTTGTTAGTGTTGTTAGTGTTTACTTACATTTATGTTAGTATTGTTAAATTTAGCAACTAGATATGGACCCCAATTTGGGTAAAGGCCTCCTCCTTTTTCAAATTACACGATTTCATAATTTAAAATCTAAACAAAAATATTGACATTTCACTAAAGATTTTTCTTGATTATTATTAACCATTAAGTGGTAAGATGTAGGTTTTTTTTTTATCTGGGCGACAAGGGTGGGGGCCTTTGTCGTCCGCCAAGGTGGACCCGGGAAGAAGGCGACATCGGCTGGCCCGTGTCGCCTTGCACTGGTAGGGCACAGGGGGGGAGGGAGTAACCTCCCCCCCGGGAAGTGCTCTCCTTGAGCACACTGCAGAGGGTGCGTGCTCCGGTGCGTTCCACTGGAGATCCCGGAGCCCCTCACCATGCACCGAGGAAGGGCCATCGGGGAGGTTTTAGTGGGTAAAAACCCCACATAACCGCCGCGTTCCCCCCAGAAGGCGGGGTATCTTTTTGAAGATTTCCTCCTCGTTAACAAAAAAAAGGTTTTTTTTTTTATATTCAATAGAGTGTAACCACAGTATTGTGTCTCAATGTAACTTTAACTTGTAATAACTTAATTTATTTGCTTTGTTTTGTTAAAAAGAGTGCTACCTCTACAGTTACTACAGTACTTTCATGTTATTATCATTTTTTTTTAAATGCCTGACAAGCAAGATGTGGGTTTAAAACTCGCTCTAAGTACACCTTAAAGACATATAGCACGAATATGGGAGAAGAAAGAGAATTTAGGCCAAGCGGCGGCTTCTGCTAATTCACGAATAGAGTGAAGTACCAAGATCGAAGAACTACAACGATCTCGCAGAATACATTAATGAAGTAAATGTACATACATAGTCTGCCCATAGCTTAGTACATAAAGGTAGAAGGAGGTTGGGAGGGCAACCTAACTCTTTGTAATATAGATATCCTCCACCTCCCATAAAATCTAGCAAATTAAAAGCATGCCCTTGATAGAAAGATTGATAAGGCAACTAACAATAGAACACCTATAATAACTTACACCTATGCACGCAAGGATACGAATGAAAGCGTCACATACATTATACACGTGAAATACCATTTTTGTATTCAATTCACACAACAATGGCGCCGAATAACCCACTCATGAATAATATAAAGCAAACTGTACACGAGCGAACACAAAAGAGCTATAAAATACCTAATAAACAAGCAGGAATGCTTGCAAATAAAAAGCTATTTCTCAATGTTTCCGAGTAAATTTATTGGGTCCCATTGCAAAATATAGGTACGACTCAAACCCCTGCGGGCGTGATATAAGTGTGTGTATGAAGGCCATAAAAATAAAAAGTAATAATATATTATTGAATTAACCTTTTCAAAAAGCATTTAGTACTTTGGGTACACCTGGAATTTATAAACTCAAAGGAACAAAAACACGATAAACAAATTTTGAATTTAGTTCAATGTTTATTGTAATGTTTAGAATAATATATAAGTCGATATTTTTGTATGTATTGCTTATGTCTATTGGTAATATAAATAGAATTCCTTCTTTACTATAAACAACTCCTGGAGCTATTTATTTGTCCTACTTCTCCTGTCCCACAGGGTTGCCTGGAAGAGATTGCTTATAGCGATAGGGCCGCCCTTACCAACTTTTAGGTTAAATTTAGTTTTTAATTCAATTGATTTTGTAAAATATGAGCAATATAATAGTCTATCTATCTACCTAAATTATTATCATTATATTATCTAACGTCTTGCTCATAAAATAAGTAAACATGGCCAATATACAAAACGCGTCAATAGGCAATAATCAGTGTAGATAGTGTTTCGTCTATTGACTTGAATGCTCTTTTAGTTTGTTTTGTAATGATGAATGAATTTGAAACAATGTAAAAAAAATCCAACAATGGCAGAATTCATGAGCCCTACTCCGCAAATGACCGCAATAGAGGCTGTTTTAACTGGTCCTCAGCAGTTAGGTGACTCCATAAGAGTGAATTCTGTAGTTGTATGTACAGGCCGATACAATCGGGACTCGAAGTACGTGAACATAAAGTATCATACTTTTGAGTTTCATCCGATAAGTATATCACCACTCACCCTTATGTAGTGTAAATTGATCTGCTCGTTTTTTTTGTTGGAAACCACCGTTCAATATCGTGTAATATGCGTGCCCCTTTGCCCTTTATCAAAAAACAAAACAAACTTAAACATATCAGGGAACAAAGGTAAATGTGTAAGATTAATTACTATGGGGTGAACTTTCTTATTCTCGACAAGAAAAAAGTCTTTAAAAGATACCCCTCGAGAACATGGTCATGATCGCGAGAAGAGCATGCCATGTTGGATTCCTCTTACTCCTTTACTCAGACAACGACGTCCGAATCCTTATTGCCCTCTATTGAAAGTCACTACGTACGTACACTTTTTTATTTAATGAAAACTTTTACTATGTCGTTGTATTTATAACGAACAACGTTTCTTATTAACAGAAACAAAGACACTATGTAATTTTCACCTGCTTGAAAATATTCCCATGAATAATATATTGGTAATTGAATAATCGATACTCACCTTCCATGTATACGACAGTTGATACTGATTTATCGTTTTCCACAATATGTCGAACCGTTTCGTAAGACACAAACGTCAAAAGATTATCCTTTAAATTTAACATGGCAAGTTGTCTCGTATCTTCTAAGATGTCATCATAGAACGTAGTTAGTCTATTACCAGATAAAGTTAACTTTCTCAGTTGACCTAATCCTCCGAACGCTCTCTCCGAAATGTATTCGATTGCGTTATTATCTAACATCAATTCTTTCAGACCCCACAATTCGCTGAAAGCCAAATTACCTATCATTGCCAACTTATTACTTCTCAAGTTTAATCTAGAGAGATTCTCGAGTCCTTCCAACATTTCTCGTGTTACTACCGATATGTAGTTATAGTCTAATCTCAGTTCTAACAAGTTGTTCAAGTGTTTGAAGCACCCTTCGTGTAGTAGGCTTATGTTGTTATTAGATAAATGCAAAATGTGTAGATTCGGTAGATTGAAAAATACATCCCTTTTCAATTCTGATATCTGATTATCTTCTAAAGTCAAGTTAGTTAACATCATTAGCTGTGAAAAGGAGTGTTTCTCCAAATTGCTTATCTTGTTTGATTTAAGAACAATCTGTCTCACGGTCGAAGAGTTCGTAAAGGCGTATGGAGGTATCCTTTTTATCGTTCCAAATTGTATCGATAGTTCTTTAAGTTTGTCAAGTCGCACAACCGCTTTCGCGGGTATGAATGTAAGTGCGTCATCAGAACGGACGTTAAACATCAAATGTTCTATTTGAGGTTGCGACGTAAAACTGGGCCATATCGGATCGTCCTCGGTCATACCTCCACTGAATATCCAACAATCGGCTCTTGTAGCCAGTTTAGGTTTGTTGCTGTCGCAGTAACAATGTATCTTCGATCTTCTGTCCTCAATATCGCATATGTTGATGAATAGGGGGATTTGATAGTAACGCCTGTCTATAATAGGCTTTGTTTCGTTCTTGCTTTCTGTGCCTCTCAATTCTACAGTCATTACAGATGCAATAATGACGATGTATTTAGAGATTTGTTCCATGGCGTAGAGTATCTGTAACAAGGAAAACGTTTCTTTTAATCAATACTTTTAAATCGATAGCCAAGCTGTACGACTTACAATGTCATGGTCGCGGCTTAACCGACTTCGATAAAACATATTAGCGAGGTCATCAGTAGACCGAGATTGTGTACAATATGTTAACAGAACATTCGAACATCATATATGTATATTACTAGCTGTGCCCGCGACTTCGACCGCGTGGAATTAACCAAAAAAGTTATTTAGTTTTTTTTTTAAGATTTAAGAGCGGCGTCACGGTGCGCACGGGTGAATCAGGACAACACGAAATTAATTTCATTGGGCATTATTTTGATTTTTCTATATCTTCTAAGGTTTGTATGTGTATATTTTGTAAGTTTATTGGTGTGGTGTAAAGGGAGAAAAAAGTATTCATAAAATGCTCAAGCCAACTAACGTATTTTAAGTAATAAGGAATAATACCGTACTTGTGTAGCTTTTCAATTTCCTCTTTATAATTGCCCAATTTTTAAAGTGTTAATATTGATATAATATGTTATCCTTAAGAGATAGACATAGACCGTAGCGAACCTTTATAACTATATAAGATACACAATTACCTAAACCTTATCTCTCATGTTTTATCTATTGGTATAGATAAGACCAATTAGAGCCATAATAAACTATATTAAAGGCATTCATATTTAAAAATTCAATTTGTTTTAAAGACGAAAATGGTAACTATGAGGTTATCATATTAGCCGATACGAAGCGGAGTCGGTCGCCATTGGAAAATGATTTGGTTAATGGATATGCCCCGGGCAGTGTAGGAATAAAAAGTACGCTTCGATTTTACATTCCTTTATTTTGATAAGTAAAGGTGGTAATAAATGCATGACATGATTTTAATGGCAAGAAATTAATTAATGTTTCCTGTCCTACTAAGATCGAAAAGTATTTACTAAGCTAGTGTGTTTTAGACAGATGATATCTCCACTTACATCAGATCTGACTATGGTCAAGTATTTGATGTTAAGAGCCAAAGTAACTTAGTGTTTGGGTGCCCGCCCTAATGACTTTTACTGCAATTATTAGTGCTGATTTACGCGCACGGTCGTGTCAAAAAGGTAAGGAAAACTACATGTCTGAGAAAATGCTCTAAGATCTATGAAATTAGCCATAACTTTCGACTGTGTGAGCCGATTTTGATGATTCTTTTTTTATTTGTAAGCTGGTCCCATTTCATTATGTTATTTGGTGTAAACGACATCCATGAGAAAACCATGTGTCTTAAATTCGCATAAAGTACGTGACACGCCAACCGATTTCAATGATTAATTTTTTAATAGAATGAATGTACTTCAAAGTGGTTTGATGAGAGTTTGGTTAGATTCTGATTAATTCTAAGACCGCACGTTATAACGTTTAAAGGTTTCGTCGATTTGAAGTCGATTTTTTTACTCGTAAATAAACTTGTTATAGAGAAGGCCTGTGCCCAACAGTCACATACTTTACTTATATAGCCTACAACTTGATGTTGCTGAAAAAATAACATATAATTTAATATTCAAAGAAACCCGACGTAAAAAACTTCGTAAATGGAATGATCTACGAGAATATTAAAATTAAACGTACTCCTGATTAAACGTAAATAAATGTTCAAGTGTAATTTACACACAAAACAAACACAAATGTTTCCGAAACTCGAGAGCAGTGAAAAATTATTTATACGAAGCATTTGTTTGCACAAGAGATTGGATTTACTTAGTGAAATAAATTGTTATTTGTCCCATACATAAATTAACAAAAATAACTTTATCAGTGTAGTTTGTATCTTATTCGAAGCGAATTAAAAGAAAATTTTTGGAACAAAAAAGGCTTGGAGGAGATAGAGCTTATGCCACGTGTCCGAGCTGAAAAATATTTGAGACAAAAACCGTAAGAAAAATATATAACAGAAGTGACTACTAAGCATGTAGTTTAAGTCTCTGATCACAGATGGCGCTATAACGAATTATTAATTATTTATCTATGTATTTCTGACGCCTTTAATATGCTCTTTCTTATTCCACTGTCGTGCTCGTTGCCGTTATGAAGTATCTCAAACAACAGGAAATCTTCCATACGCTTTCAAATAAACAAAAAATAAATAAAAATACTCAGATATTCAGAGAATAGTTGCCATCTTATTTTTTCAACCGACTTCAAGAGAGGAGGAAGTTTCTAAATTCGTCTGTATGTTCTTTTTCTGTTTTTTTTTTTCTGTGCCTATTTAAATGATATATTTTTTTATTGCAAAGCTAGTACTTACAATTTGTATATACCCTAATATTAGTTGCTAAGCAACAGTGAGTCAAAAAGTGTTTGGTTTGATGTTAGTCCAAGAAAATCAATTGTTAACATGATTTTTTTATAAAATACATGTATCATATGCCTGGTGTTGAATCAAAAAAGTAGTCGATTTAAAAAAAAAAGATAGGTCTTATTAGGTTTCAACGGACAATGACAAATCATACAGAAGAATAAGATCACCAATTTTGAAAAAAAAAGTTGATGCTGTCAGTCGGTTAAGGCTAAGAATCGCTATTTAAAAAACCGAGCAAAATCTATTTAAAAAAGCGGGGTTATCCGGGTTTCTGAATTCATCAAATTGATAAGTATTATGTTACTTCTATCTTGTGTTAATGGGCGGTCGTCTCAAATTGCGTGGTATGTAACCAGTAGCAATAGGGAATGAAGACACAAAGCAACACTTATTGTCGCTTTTGTTCCAACAGTGCCACTACAATAAATTAGTGGTCTCGTTCAGTAGTTCGCCAAGCACGAGGCTGAAGTGAATCCATTAACCCGGCAATGGAAGGGCGGGTTTTGATCATTACGGTCTAACGATCTGAGTCAATTAGGGAAGGCGACACTTAAGGAATTTCCAAACCAATCACACTGCGAAATTGGCTTGTAATTTAAGCTTCTCTCTTTAAAGAAGTTTGGTCGCTGTTAGTGAAAGTTTAACTATGCAATACATTATTATCGCTCGAATACTTCACGATTCATCTCACTATCGGTTATGGTACTAATGAATTGCCGCCTTTTTGGTTTTTTACGAACCATAAGAAATTACTCGCTAAAAAAAATTCCCGTTATATCGTAATTGACTCACCATCTGACACATATGCTGGACCTAATAAGCTTAGTGCAAAGAAGACAGCGGAAGCTGTGTCTGCTTATTGAGCTAGAGTTAAAAGGGCGTGGGACCTTATTTTTGGCCCAAATATTTTTTTTTTCGTAAATTGATAAATTTAGTCAAATAAGTGTTGTTAATTGCACAGCACTATAAATTAATAAAATATACGTTCAAACCTGACTACTCAAAACACTGTCTAAATAGTATAAAGCAAAAAAATTTTCTTCCAAAATGTAATATACTAATAATTCAATATTTAGAGAATGTTTTTTTTATGGATGAACTACACACTTGGTTAGAGAAGGTAGCCTTTACTGCTTCACCGGATTGAGAGGTGGCGGTCCGTGAAATAGCAACCGACCGAGTCATTCGGCCCTCTCGGGCGCCCTCGGATCGGAATGCATACGCGTAACATTGTAACCGGCCAAGCCGAGTTTACCCCTCACCGGGGGACCCTTGTGTCGAGTTACTAGAGCTTGCGCTAGAGGTTCAGGCTAAGCGACCTAACAGCTATGCCACCTCTCAATCCGGTGAAGTAGTCAAGGCCGGCTTCCCTGGCCAATCTGTGTAGTTCGTCATTAAAAAAAAGAGGTTGCCGTCTTATTTCTCAATTCGTCTGTATGTTTTTATATTTGTTACCTCATAACTTTGGACTTCGTGAACCGATTTTGATGATTTTTTCATTTGAAAGCTTTTATTTGGCACTTAAATTTGGTCCAATTCTGACAATAACATCTACGAGAAAAACTGTGTCTTAAATTTACATCAAGTGTGTGCGACAAATGGACGAATAACTCAATATCACGCCAACCGATTTGGACGATTCATTTTGTTATTGGAAAGGATGTACATGTACGTTTGTGACTCTTGAAATTAGTTTGATGAGAGTTTGGTTAGGTTCCCATTAATTCTATTTCGTAATATTTCTACGATAATTCGGAAAAACAAAGTAACCGAATACCGGAAATTAATTAGTACAAGTTCATTGGTAATCGATCCACCAACCAATAGATCATAAAGTCGAACGCTGAGCCATTATAATACAACTAACTTATTTAAATGATTTACTTGTTTATACAGTTTTCTAATTTCGCTTATTCCTTTTACGCGCGACCTTTACTATTCTCAGACTCGTTTTAATACAAAATACTTCTGAGAATCGAGAAACTTAATCCGCCCTTGTAATCTTTGATGAAGTAGATTTACAAATACGATCGACTAATTTGACATGATACAAAATACAATGAATATCATTACTAATTAGATCGATATCAAATAACGAAGCTACATAATTAATATTATCTATATTGTATTCTAAATTAATTATTAGGCTCTGTAAAAATGCCATATGAAGGTAGTATTTTGCGGGCACCACATTGAGTAGTCCTGCGCACCGCTGAAAATCATCTCTGTGGCAGCTTTACGACAGCAGTCCTATCTGTCCGTTCTGTCTTCAATTGTATTTTTTTTCTTATTTTCTTAATGTGTGTCATATTTTGTTTGTAATGTCTTTGTATATGATGTTAATAAACAAAATGTCTACGCCTGATATCGATTTTACGAATCAGTGCAATTTAAATACACTTTTATCTAACAGTTATATTATTTAAGTCAGTCACGTTTAGCTTCGTGTGTTGTGATTTTATTTAATATTTTGAATAGACGTACTTCTTTTGTATTGCTATCACACACTATTAGACTTAATATATTGTAGTCCAACCGCCTCCCGACATTGATTTATGAATTCGAGATCGCTGGCCGAAACTTCCCCGACCAAATATGATTGAATGCACATTTCTCCTACCTTATTGTGTAGAACATTTATCATTCTTCCTTCAAACGTGTCATTACCGAACCTTCTATTATACATATATGCTCATAGAATAAACTATCAGTATAATTTGGAATTGTACTCTATAATTACCTCGCTATTTCCTTAGTAAATTGACCAATTTTAAAATTGTTTAAGATATTACTTCAGTGTTGTTGTTTTCATGAGCATTCTACTCAAATTGCTTAGTGCGTAAGCAAGGGTTTTACAGAGTAGGCCGGTGTGAGCCTCGAGTTCATTGGGCGCAAAGGGTGGGGGCCTTTGTCGTCCGCCAAGGTGGACCTGGGAAGAAGGCGACATCGGCTGGCCCGTGTCGCCTTGCACTGCGAGGGCACAGGGGGGGAGGGAGTAACCTCCCCCGGGAAGTGCTCTCTATGAGCACAGTGCAGAGGGGCTCCGGTGCGTTCCACTGGAGATCCCGGAGCCCCTCACCATGCACCGAGGAAGGGCCACCGGGGAGGTTTTAGTGGGTGAAAACCCCACATAACCGCCGCCTTCCCCCCAGAAGGCGGGGTATCTTTCTGAAGATTTCCTCCTCGTTAACAAAAAAAAAAAAGGCCGGTGTGAACAGTAAGACAAACATATGGACCGTTTATTTTGAAAGTGGTGTAAGTCCATTTAAAAAAAATTAAATATGACGTATTTCATGCTTAATTTAATGTAATATTTTTATGTATAACTAACTCGTGTTTAATTTCTTAAAAATTTACCATATTTGGTACAACTTAAAATCGGTCGGTAAATGAAAAAGCACACTCATCGATTATGAAAGTGGTGTAAGTCCACTTACAGCCTATATGTATTATTGTAGTCTAGTTCACCTAAAATAAATCTTTATAATGAAATTAAATTTTTATAAAACAATAGAGACATTGCCAGATTTCATAAAATTTGCTTAAATTTTTCAATTAACATATATGCTCACCTCTAATTTTCTCGAAACAAGAGAATATGGACTTACACCATTTTAAAAATAAACGATCCATATCTTGTGTTACAACGTAGGAAGTCCACCCACACGGTGGTCTAACGAGCTCATAAAGGCCGCTTAGTACCGGTCCTTTTGGTGTTCGTTAGGGTAGTCCTATGTCCAGCAGTGGATGTTCGACGACTGAAATGGTAATGACTATATTACAATAAAACAAATCGAGCGTTCGTTAGACCACACGAGTGAAGAAAATCTTCTTTAGATTCATCTATATGTATACATGGTTATTTATTTATATACAATATAATAGCTATTTATTAATATAAATAATACAATATAATTATATACAACATATAATTTATAAACGATTGTTCAAGACAGAAAGAAAATGTTCGCGCGCACTGTCCTTACATGCTCCTACAGTGTAACTAAATCAGTCAATAAGCCTGCACTGTGTCTTTGATATGCGAAACGTAACTCTCTCTCTTTTTTTTGATGAAATACACAGTTGGACAGATATTTTTTTTTTGACGGATTAACACAGTTGGCACAGAGAAGCTGGCCTTTACTGCTTCACCGGATTGAGAAGTGGCATAGCTCTTAAGTCGCTTAGCCTCAACCTCTATTAGGTGGTAACTCGACACAAGGGTCCCCCCGGTGAGGGGTAACCTCGGCTTGGACGGTTACCATTATTACGCGCTAGCAGTCCGATCCGAGGGCGACCGAGAGGGCCGAACCACGACTCGGTCGGTAGCTATTTCATTAACAAAAATCTATTGGGACAATCTAAGCTAAACTAACTTATATGCCACTTCGGGAAGCGTTAGCGCTGGGAGAAGAAGTGGCCGAAGAAACTCCAGCAACGCTCCTAATCTTATCGAGGGCGTGGGGTTTTCCCATAAAATACTTTTACGCGCAAGGATTTTTCGCAACCTCCGATGGTCGCGAATGGACGCTTTGTGGATTTGTAAAGATCGTTGGACAGAGAAGCAAGCCTTTACTGCTTCACCGGATTGAGAGGTGGCATATCTCTTAGGACGCTTAGCCTGAATCTCTATACTCGCTCTTCCTATCTTCGCTGACTTATCTATGCCTCTCAACTTCCCTCGCCTCGCCTGACTTGATTTTTCGTAATGCATTCGTCGCTTTCTCTTCAAGACAAGCGTGCGTTAAGAAGTTTTATTTCAAAAACATTTAAACTTGAGTCCGGTTAACAACTTAATACCAAAGTACAGGCAGGGCAGAGGAAGATCGCTAGTTATGTTTTATACAGATAAGATATAAATAATAACTACCTACCTTCTTTGGCAGAGATGACGAAAGAAATATTGTTTTTAATTAAAAGTTTATGTACGCGCGACCTTCATGGCGTCATATTTAATCCCCACTATTGTCTAAACGTAAACTCCTTTTCATAATTAGCGTTTATTTTCACAAACATAGAGAACCTCGCCGCTTGTTTACGAGTTTCATAATATCGCATTACTCGTCTCTTAATTAAAATTAAGGGCGAAGGCCACTCTAGTTCGTTCTTTATGCGACACAGCTGTCGTTATTTCGACGTCACTTAGTTACGGCCGCTTTAAGGAACAATGAATTATTCATAAAATCACGCCTTTTCAGCCGACCGAGAAGTGAATTTTGACAATTAACGGTATAATTCTAGACGTCGATGTGTACTTTTCAAACAAAAGACCGCAACAAAGTGATGTCCTTTACGACGCTCAATAGAAACTTGCTTCGCTTGCTTTCTGAGAAACAACAATACGAACCGGAATGAAAGACATTTCTGCGTATTGTTTTGGGTTTTGAAGGTTTTCTGTGTTAAGTTGATTAAATTTAGTTGACATAATAAAATGTAATAAATAGTCCGCAAAGAAAACTATTCTTTCCTTTTCAACCGACTGAAGTGAAAAAAAGGAGAAGGTTCTCAATTCGTTTGTAGGTTTTATTTTTTTTATGATTGTTAACTCATGTTATATTTGAAATCATTGTTGTCATGTTTGAAATCACTTTGGATCGGGTGAACCGATTTTGATGATTCTCTTTTCATTTGAGCTGGAGCTCCCCATGTGTTCAATTCTGACAATGGCATCCATGAGAAAACCGTATAAGTCTTAAGTTTGCATTAAGTATGCGTGTAACAAATGGGCGAATAACTTAATATCAGGTCAACCGATTTCGGTGATTGAAAGGTAGTTTGATGAGTGTTTGGTTAGGTTCTGATTTCGTAATATTCCCACGATAATTCGGAAATAAAAAGAGGGCATCCCCGAGTAACAACATTTAACGTTTGATGTCGTAGAAGGCGACTAAAAAAATTTTAACTAATTGAAAAGTGGTTACGATTCGAACCTCGACCATAAGTAACGAAAGACCGTAAGAACGAATCGAACGCTTGGCCATTAGACTGTCACTTTTTTTTGGAATAAATGCTAAATCAGCATTTTACGATCGCAATTAACTATTTCCACGGTACCGGAAACGGTAACTGTAGCAATCTCACTTGGCTGGCGAAAAGGATTTTTTATGCCAACTTGAAAATCAAGTAATGTTTTCACTTTGAAATTTCGAATCAAATCCATTAGGGAGTATTGTTCTCAGAACGATGTTATAGAAATTTTCAGGTGAAAATGTTATATTCTGCGATAAAATTCTATAGGCCATTAGTTTAACGATTCCAACAAAGCTTGTTAACACTACGTGTCAAAAACGCCTAGTCTCTTAATAATTTTCGAATTAAAATCATTCTTTTAAGTATAGAACGATATAACGCGGAAATTAGTATTTCACCAGCTCAGCCCCGTCTTGGGCTTAAAGAATTAGGCTATCACACATCACACCTTTATCGTAGAAGGCGACTAAAATCGACGGGCGATAAAGCCTCTTTTGTCACCGTAAAATTGCTCCCGGAAAGAAGGCAACATGGAGTGGTGCCATGCTGACATAGTTGTGTTACACAGCGTGGTTGCTAGGGAAAGAAGTTTTCGCCTGTGACATGCTCTATCGCTACCTGCATTAGACCGAGAGCCGCTCCCAATGTACTAAGGAAGGCACTAGAGTGGTTTTAGTGAGTAGAAATCTAACATAACCGCTGCCTCCGCCCAATAAGGTGAAGTAATTATTATAGATACCTCGATATAAAAAAAGTATTTCACATCGCTCTTTAAACCGTATCAGAGTGCTGAATGAAGATTATTGATTGGTGATAAAAATAGACACTGCGGTGTGTATCTACCTAGAAAAGCTATGAAAGTTGTACATCTGGAAAATGAGCAATACGACTTGAAAATTTCAAGGAAAAATAGTTAAATGGACAACGCCAGTTAGTTTAAAGTACGGTTTGCGAAGTATTACTGGAACGAAATTCCTTACCGCAGGCTTGGAGGAAATAGGGGTTTTGCTGCACGACCGAACTGAAAAAAAGTGAGACTAAAACCGTAAGAAAGATATATAACGGAAGTGCTCTAGTCGTATACACGGCGACCGATAGCGTGAAAACTAAGCATGTAGTTCATCTTTCTGATCACAGGTGGCGCTCTAACGAATTTTACCCAGCCGCATTACGATTAAAAATTATGGTAGCATTCTTATTACCAATTGTGATGTCCCATGACATTACATCATTTTATTTAAGTGTGATCTGCGGAATATGAAATCACAGGATAAAACCAGCTCATCGGCTCTTGACGTGACTCGCAATTTAGCTGGTTTTGAAATCCCCATCATAATAGGTATAAATAAATCGTGGCCCTACATAAATATAAAACATGTCGGCTGTACTATGTACTTATCTTTTAAATATAATTCTCTATAAATAAGCAGTAATAAAGCATTTTACGACGAAACTTTCGTAACATTAATTCATCCCAACGCGCAATATGGTAATATGGTCGACGCTGGAGAGGAACATTTAGTTTTTACTATGCGTTTCCTTTTTATAATAATATAATTAAGTCTAATACGCTTCCATATTTGAAATCTGAACAGGATAGAAATTAAAATAATTTTCATTACCTTTGTTAAGATAGGACTTCTTCATCAGTTTCTCATTTAAGGAATTTATTATCAAATACTAGCCTTGAATATTTAAACATTAATACGTCAAGAATATGGCTGACTACATTGTCATCGCAAACTCTCCTATTGATCTCTTTCTCTCTTTCGATACTACTCTCGCCCACCTTATCCTAGTCGGTTGTACCCAAGATCCATGATCATATACCATTGCAGTCTTTTCTGTTTGCAATATCGCCTAAAGCCTCAGCCTGCGTTACACATACTCAATACACATTGTCATATAAAACTATTTAGGTATTTCTGTACTTACACAGCTTGAAGACGTTAAAAGCTTCATGACACGACAACTTTATACAATCAGTGTGAAACATTACACTATATTTTGTAGTGGAGTACTTTTATATATTCGGCTCAATGTTAAGTCGATATTTCAGCTCGAAAACGCGTTTATTCTAAGGGCTTAGTATCGGAAATAAGTGGTCGTTTAGTTTTATCTACAAATAAATTGCGTTGTCATTTATGGATAGTATTTATTTTTATAATCAAGACTAATTTTACAAAACAAAACATAAAATATATCTATGTTACTAAATAAACTTATTGTATAAACATTTATTACATTAAATACTTCTACGTACCGTAAGATTTGGGTATGAAAAATAGGATGAGAGTAGCATTTTTTAAAAGAATACTACCATTTTTTTTTCATATATATTACATTCTTGTTAAGTATTTCAAGTAAGCTTTAACTTGTGCTAAGCTTTAGCTTGTGTCTCCTAAGACAATTAAAATAAATTTTATAAAAACTTAACCTAAGACTTCAAAATAAATAAAAACAATAATAAAATATATAAGTCGAACTTCTTACTATATAATATTATTGTTACGTCGTTACAGTAAGAAAATTTCTTACATCATTAATGTTGAAGTAGATAAAACCTCCAGACAAGTGTGAAGAATCCACTTCAAAAGAACGGAAGCTGTAAAACCTCCGAACTATACTCCGCTCCTGAGGGAGGCATTAAAAGAAAACCCGCGGGTAGGACGAGGTCGGAACTTAAATAAATAGGAGTGTGTATGGCAACATGAAAATTTACTCTGTTTCTAATTTAAAGGCTCCCTTACAAAAAAGCTAAAAATAAAAAGCAGATCCAAACTAAATCTTTAGTCATTTAAAATATAATAATAATAATTTATATTTGAGATAAATTACTTAAGATTTAACTTGTTTCTTTTATTTAACTTTTTTATTATTATTTTGATTTTATTATTTATTTTAATTTTCGAATGTTTTTTAACCGACTTCAAAAGGAGAGGAGGTTCTCAATTCGTCTGTATTTTTTTTCGTCTGTTTGTTCCAGCTCAACTTTCGACTTTTTGATGAACAATGAAATTTTGATGATTCATTTTTTATTTGAAAGCTGGTGCTTTCCGTGTGGTCACATTTGGTCCAATTCTGACAATGGGATCCATAAGAAAGCCATATAAATCTAAAATTTGCATTATATGTGTTTAAGATGTCCTCCACAAATAGACAAATAACTCAGTATCTGGCCAACGAATTTCATTGTGTATATCGTCGCTGGAAAGCACAACGTATTAAGTGACACATATGGCCATTTTCACTTTTTACGTCGTAGGAATCAGAAAATAAAAAGCAGAACCAAACTAAATCTTCAGTCATTTAAAATATAATAATAATAATTTATATTTGAGATAAATTACTTAAGATTTAACTTGTTTCTTTTATTTAACTTTTTTATTATTATTTTGATTTTATTATTTATTTTAATTTTCGAATGTTTTTTAACCGACTTCAAAAGGAGAGGAGGTTCTCAATTCGTCAGTATTTTTTTCGTCTGTTTGTTCCAGCTCAACTTTCGACTTTTTGATGAATTTTTGATGAACAATGAAATTTTGATGATTCATTTTTTATTTGAAAGCTGGTGCTTTCCGTGTGGTCACATTTATTTGGTCCAATTCTGACAATGGGATCCATAAGAAAACCTATAAATCTAAAATTTGCATTATATGTGTTTAAGATGTCCGCCACAAATAGACAAATAACTCAGTATCAGGCCAACGAATTTCATTGTGTATATCGTCGCTGGAAAGCACAACGTATTAAGTGACACATATGGCCATTTTCACTTTTTTACGTCGTTGGAATTAGAAAATAAAACGCGTCGAATGATATATGACTTGTAACAATTAGATGAAAAATAACGTAGATTTTCAAGATTGACAGTTCTCTTTTATTTTTTGTACCGTAAAATTTTCTTTTAGGAGAACTAAGTTAATGACGTGGTACAATACTTATTTAGCAAAAAATTATAAATATTGTGTCCAAGACAGCTCCAGGTCCACAAACACGAAAGTTATATATATTTTTTTTAAAGTTGAAATGTTTTTCGGCTGTGTTGAACAATTTCATTTTTGTGAGTTACTACGTTTTTGTTATCCAGCTTTGATATATACGTATACATGGTATAACTAAACGATAATATATACAGGATGTATCAGAAGGTAACGATAACCTCGCACCGGGAGAGATTGTAAATATCACTTTTCCATTTTCACTATTTAAGTATAAAGTATTCAGTTACACGCGATTTAAAGACATCTTGTTGTATTAAGATAACGACCAAATGATCTATAGTTAAAATCTAAGCTTGAACCAATGAGGTTTCCATTTTTCGGTTTCTTAAGTACAAAAAATTCGTGTCACCTGTATGTCTAAAAGCTCATCCCCCACATTCCGCTCACATTTTTTTCAGGAAACAGTAATTTCAGCAGATAGCTATGGCTATTCCGCCAGGGTAGTAGATTAAAATTAGTTTTATAAGGCACATTTACAGTTTTATTGATCTGATATCCGACAAATCATCGTTAAAGTTGATTTGAGATGATACTTTAACATCTAAATTATTTAAAAGTAGACGAGCTCGAAGTATACACGACAAGCGGGATCGGGAGCAATTGACCTCGTTTTATAATGATATAACATTTTTTTTCCGTCGAAATTCGTGAGATTCAATACTTACTTAGACTATTGTGCTATTTATTGGCAAGTCCTTCGTACAATTCACAGATTAGATAAAAACCATTAGAACCCTTTTCTTATCTTTTACCATAATCATTACGTCGATACGTGACAACGCAATACAAGGCGACAAGAAACTTTTTTCTTGCAACATTGCTGGGTTACGAGTGTATATATATTTCTTAGAGAAATACTAGGTGATCCCGCCCGATTCGTTTACAATAAAAGTAAGTCTAAAAGCTCTAAGTTACTCCTTGTTACATTCGCTATCTACTAGTGGAAGTCCCATCAAAATCGGTCCAGCCGTTCCAAATATTAGCCGGAATAAATAAACAGACATAAATTGTAAAAAAAATATTTTGGTATATGTATCTATCTATATGTTGTTATTATATATATGTGCATGAAGAAAAGAGCCGTTAGATAATAAACAGACACTCCAATTTTATTTATTTCTACAGATTAAACAATTTCACGGATTTTGATTTATTGTCCTCAAAGTTTGCTCTGAGACATTTTTAATGACATAGTTTTTTGGCTACCGTGTGAAGTTATTTAAATATAATGTAATTATTTTTGAAACGATGGATCTTAATATTTTCGTCTTTATGACAAGAGAAAGAACGAAAAGTTGGTTGTAACAGGTAATGTTGACGGAACAAGATTAGCAATTCTTTCAATTTGATTCAATTGGAGATCGATGGACCCGAAATAGAAATTATCTTCTTTTTATTTAGCAAGTGCTTGACTACGAACCCACTTGATGTTAAGTGGAAATGCAGTCCTGGATGTAAGGCGCACTAGCTTAGTAAATGCCTATTCACTCTACTCTTGAAAATACCCTCATTGTAATTGGAAGGAAAAACAGACGCGGGCAAACTATTCCGGTTCTTTGTTGTTCGAACAATTTAAGGCAAAGCAAAGTGCTTCGTTCGTTTTGTGGAATGGTCACAACAAATCAAAATTCGAAGGTCTCTAAGATCAAATTGACAGAGTCCTTTGAGTATGTGGCATAAGCGACTACAGTGGCTGTCAGCTGCGCACATCTATCACAGACGTGACCATCGTTAGGATAGATGCTTTCTAGATCGAAGATCATTTGGATAAACGTGCGAGAAGTAGCAGCGAATAAAAATACTAAAACGTAAAAGGGAGAATTGTACTGTCTAAAAATAAGATAAAATGTGAACTCTAAAATTATTAGGATCAATGAAAGAAAATCAAAATGATTTCTTAAAGCCAGATGAGAATTGTGTAGGAGGAGAAAAAGGTCCCTAACCATAAAAGTATGAGAACAAAAATTGTGATAGGTAACATTGTCTCAGCAAGAGTCAATAAGAATAAACGCAGGACAAAATTATAAACGGTTCTGTATAAAAATGGCAGAATCAATACAGCCTTGTTACATTTATATAAAAAAAGCACCACCCAAAAACAAGATGCTTAGATCGGACTTCATGACGTACCTGTGTCCAGTAATGGACTTCCGGTGGCTGATGAATGAAGGATCTAACAGTTGGTAGAATCTAGCTATCATCTTAAATAAAATTAATTTCTATTCTCTTAGTCTTCTTTTAGGGTTTGCAGTAAATGAAATATGACTCATGAAATTGACGAAAATTTGGACATTTATCAAAGTTAAACGACGATAAAATTAATTTATATTAATGTGTTTTAACATTTGCGTTAATGTAAGGAGGTACTAAAAGTCTCTAAATTGACTTCGTCGGATAAGACACAAAAGATAGCGCTACAATTTAATACAATCAGAAAAAAGCGTTTTGAGCATTGCGATTCCTTAATATTATTTTCCTCATAATCGATATAAAAACAATCCTCATCCAACGTAATTAATTGCCAAGATGAAATAATAATCTCTCTATATTTTTTGATAGAAAGCGTTATAAAGTTAACTTATTTAAATAAATAACTAAAAATAACATTTAAAAATATTATATTAAATCATTAAAAAAACTGTCGTAAAAAAAAATTTAAAAGTCATTACTTGCAACCTTATTATAGAATGAAAATTTCTAAAAAAAAAATCTATTTTTGTCATCCAACTTATTAGGTTAAATTGAATTTAAAATAAAATTTCCATATGTTTTAATACATTTAATATGTCGCTATCATATACATCTACTTACTATGATCATAATATAAATATTTTTTTAATAATTTTCAATCAATGTGCCTCAAGTTACTAAAATTTCTCAAAATCATTTTATATAACTTGAACTATTGCAGCAAAAAAAAATTATAATATTTATTGTTATTAATTAAATCAATCACTTTAAAATAAAGTCACTTTAATTTAAATTACAAATATATTAAACGCGTTGAAATCTATTCCATTAAAAAATAACATCTCAAAAACAAATTTCTCAAACTTACCGAATATCTCATATCATAATTCCAACACTGGAAAACTGTTCTCTCAATTCACACAGACCGGTAAAGTCAAAAACTTCGTACCTAAACGTAGGAGGCGCGGAACGTACAACACCGTCAACGGTCCACCATCAACTGGCTTTGAGGTCCATACGAAAGTTGCCAACTGGTGAAGCTAGGCAAACATGCGCAGACCGGGCAATGAGAAAGGAAATTTCTGCATGCAATATACGTAATATTAACATTCCCCTTACAGCGTGAAAATATCTTTTGTGATGCTGCAGGTTTTTTTTTAAATCCTTTTTATATACAGATCCCTTCGATAAAAATCCTTCCTTTGGTAAAGATAAAACTATTAAAAAAATACTAACGTAATATGTCAACTTTTAAAATAAAATACAATATTTGATTTAAATTAAATAAGTTAAAATGATTAAATTAATTTAGGAGAGCTACCCTAACTCTGTAACCAACGTGTGTGTAAGCAAGTAAAGGCATTGAGCAACTCAAAATGAATAAACAAAGCGATTTAAACAGGTTAACCGGCAAGGTGAAACGATTAAAAAGATATTTCTTTTTGAATATTTCAATGTCTTTAAACAGGCATGTGTTTGAATTGTGTTGAAGCGTCAATAGCCTAATGGTTTAGGGTACGGCCTGCGAATCGTAAGGTCGTGGGTTCGAATCCACCATTCGACTATTGCCGTGAACCATGTCCTAGCACAAGCTTAAGCTTAGTTGGAATGGTTAACAAGATTGTTAGTAATATTTCTACAAAAAAAAAAAGAAATATTGCTAGCTTTCTTTTTTTAAAAAAAAAAAAAAAAAATTAATATCCTTTTTGTTTTATGAATGACCTAGTAACGACTAAGAATATAATTAATTAGTTATTTATAAAATAAATAAGTATAAATAAAATAAAGATTCACCGTGTTAACCCTTTCTTGTTTTAAGAACTGTCTCTTAAGATATTTCCGCTCGTAAGGGGTTCTGTTCCGCTCAAAAGGTAAAAGGCGAATATGTGTATTTGTATTTCAAGCATACACAAGTGCACTTAAATATTTCCTGGACACCTGACCGCTTCATCGTAATTATCATCATGCGTGTATTAATATTCTAATAAAGTTTCTCAAGTACTAGCAAATCATTTGCTTTAATTTGTCGCTCACTTTTACAAATAAAGAAATGTCAATAGCCTAATGGATTATCGTACTATCTGCAAAACGTAAGGTCGTAGGTTCGAATCCACCATTTGTATCCCGACACACCGTCAGCTGTGTCTATTATACAGATGACTATGACGACGCCATAGGAAGACTGGTGACAAGGGCAATGGTAAAATGGCCATGAGAAGCAGGGACGCAGCGGTCGCGGAATGTAGCGGGGTGTTTGCGACGCGTGAACCGTAGCGTTCTCCGGCCACCTCAAATTCATGCATTATATATATATATATATATATATATATATATATATATATATATATATATATATATATATATATATATATATATATATATATATATATATAAAATAAAAAAGGAAAATAGTAACTGTGGAGACTGTAGAGAGAAACTGTAGAGACTCTGGATTTATTAATAGAGATTAATTAATCCAGAGTGGGAAATAATAAGCTCAGTTATAGTTTATTTAGCAAATGTCTCTGTCTACTCTGCTAGCATTAAACGGATGTTAGTGTTTATATTTCATTTATTTTACGCCAAGATTAGTTCAGCACTAAATTGGAAGACCGCTAATGCCATTTATAACTTAGTGCTTCCGCCCTCCTAAGTGCACGTTAAGCTGTCGGTCGGGTAGTTCCTATTTGATCTTCTAATACATGGGTAGTTCAAGTTTAACTGTCCACTTTATAGCGTTAATTTGCACTGACTATTATCATTTGACTATTGAGGTGAACCATATCCTAGTACAAGCTTAAGCTCAGTTGAAATGGTTAACAAGAATGTTAGTGATATTTCTAAAAATATTAGTACCGTTAATAGAAAGATAAATATAAAATGTATTCACTTATATCTATAAAAGAACGTTCACAGATATAATTTGTTTAAAACTTTTCCTTTCAAATACGCCAACTAGTGTAATTTTTTTAAAATTATTTATTGATAGATAACAATAAAATAAAACCACTCTTTCTTTCTTTTTTCGAAATATTTTCTTAAATATTTAATTGTTTTATCTAATTTGAAAAACTATAAAATTGTTAGTTCATGTCACAAATAATCGAATAATCTGTTTAAAAATTATTATAAGATATAATAAGACACTAATTTATAGATATTGCCTTACAATAAAGTTCCCTTATTCCAGTAACGGGTTTTAGTTGGAACAAATTAAAAAAAAGTGCACAAGCTCTCATGAACTTTAAACTTTTAATGTAGCGGGGAAGAACGAGACACCAATTGTTGTCTATTTTTCACAAGGTTTTTAGGTCCCACAACCCTTAGTGGTTAGGGCTGAGACCTTCTACGTATAACTGGCCTCAGCGGTCTTAATAACTTTGGTCATTGGCAGGTCTGTGACTGGGTTTTACCACTGGGTAGGTGAGCAACTGCGTTCTTTTTTCAATCCTCTAGCCGACAATCAGAAGCTTTTCTTGATCGTTAGGATTTCTTCTAGCGACAATTCCAATATATTATAGTATGCGCTAGAAGCATTCAGTTGACCGCCTTATCATTACTCCGAGCGCCGTCGATTGGTGACGACACTGACGATGTACATTAATTCGGCTAAAAGATCGATCGAATACTCGATATCCGCCTCCGATTATCGCCATACACCGAGCACAAATTTCCTCAAGTACTATTTTTGTAGGCTTTCACAATACTAATGAACTAAATGTTATAACCTCGAAAGTTTTTGTTTAAAAATTAATAAGCTCTCACCTCCTTTTAATTCTTGCCGGTGAAGCTTGTGTCCGGTGCATGCTGTGTATGCTTTATAAGCTCATCACTGGTCGCATATAACACGTATTAAGATTGGCGAAACCAGGCAGTAGACATTTAAAAATAAAACAGTGTTAGCGTTTCTAAATGGAATACAATTGTGCTACACAGGTAACACTCAATTTTAAGTACACTTGACATGAAATCCCCCAACATTCACCGAAAATATATTTACATTTTATTCGTCAGCACGTCCGTACATGGCGTAGTCTATTTAAATTTCCCGTATTCCCGCACAGCGAAAAAATCGCATTAAAGGAAGTAAGCAGCGCAAGAGGAAACGCGGACTGTATATTTAATTATGAAATGCGCTTAAAAATACTTTGCAGGTTTTAATTTTGCAGATTTTTTCTGACACAGCGCTTACGCGAAACCTTTTCTCGACCTCCATTTTACTCAACCATTCTGTTCATTAACTGTTTAAGTGTTGCCAACAATTAAATACTGACTGCGTTTGCTGCGAACTATTAGATTTAATTAGCTATTAGCGGCCTCTTATTAAGCTATTTATTATAATTACTGTTAGCTGGCAACACATGACACCCAGCGATTGTTATGCATAATAACTACTTCCAATGATATCTTAATGATTTACCTGCACCTTATTGTATCTTTAATTCATAATTAATAATTTAGTTGATCGTCACATGAACTTGGCATTGTAAACAATAGTTTAACCTTATTAGTTCCTAATCTGACTTCTAATTAATTTTGTATAAAGATTGTGAGGACGCGCAGTTGTGACGTTACTCGTTATAAATAATTCTTTGTACAACGTTACGCTGTCTCAATAAAGCGAGTGTATTAGTTGTTGGACTATTTTATTCTACGAGACCTACAAATTATAACATTACATACCAGTAGAACTGTGTCTATGATGTTATATAACAAATTTAATTTTTTTATTTAAATTTACTATGGAGGGTTTGATCAAATTTTTTCATATCACCTTCATAGAAATTATACAATGAATTTTCACACAGAAATACAATATTACATATACACAAAAATAATAAATATATGAATAATTACCTGCGTTTCAGGCTCTCTCTAACGAGGTGGTATAGCTTTCTTGCCTGCTCTGACTGTGGAAGGGAAGCATGCTATTACACACACCCTCATACGACAAATTGATATTAAATTTCGCCGTGAATAGTCATATACTTTAATTAAAATAGATAAAGAAACCTCTCAAGTTCTTTTAATCCTGTCGGGAGAGAGGCAGCTTGCGGTGTCCAGTTTATAGAAAGCCTATTACGTCCCATATGTAACAACTTGTGAGCCTATCGTTTAACCAGTCACATATTTTTAACACAGTTTAATTTTTTTATTAATTTTTAATTTATTAAATTTGTCAAACAATTATCAAATAACTAATTTTCATGAGTAGTAACCATTTTTGTCTACAAATACTACTAAAACTGCACCTTGAATCATTTTCAGATTTTAATAAAATCATTTATGTTGTTTTTTTCTTATAAAATAATAAACTCAAAATTTCTGAATACAATGCTGCCAACAAATTTGGAAAACAATAATTCCATGATTAGTATCTATTAAATATCAGATTGTGATAATCATAATACAAGTATTTAGTTACAGTTTGCCTTATTACTTAATCAGATATAACCATAGTTATCACGTGACATTTGACAATTTAGATAGATAAATCCTTTATTGCAGCAAATCATCTGACATGTACATAGGCGAACTTAATGCATATGGTAGTTAGAGCAGGCTAAGGGTAGTGTCGCTAAAAGTAGTGTCTGCCTGCCGTGCATAGAGCATCGCTAACCAACGTGCCGGGAGTGGTGCGGATCGGGTCAGTCCAGCGTGTCGGGCTTCGACCTCGTGGTCTTGTCCCGTCAATTTATCCTGTCACAAGCAGCCTTTCCAAGTTGTCACTGTTTTTTGTCTATGTGACCAAAGTTCCAGTTCCACACCATATGCCTACATGGCTATACTTGTCCATCCAGAAACAACATTATTCTAAGCAAGGTAATAAAGTGTTATTACGTGGAATAAATAATAAATTTATAAGAAAGCAATACCCCAAAACAACCTCAACATTCCACCGGTCTATATTTCAAACAATCAGCGCTACTCGAGTTGTAATTAGTAGTTATTTTCGTGGGTCCTTGAAACGTAAAACGATGCTCCTTGAGGCGAGAAGATAGGCTCGTATTAACTTTAAGGATTGACATAAATAAATTTAAATTATTCCGCTAGAGACCCAACAAACTCAAATTACCTTTAGACCGCACCTACGTCTACGCCAAATAAGTTTGTGTAACTCAACACTGATGGCCGTTGAAACTGCGGGGATTTGATGAAAACCAAGCACGTTTCATTTTAAGGTTGGGGCATACTTCAACATTATGAAGATTATACTTAAGGATTACATATTACTGAATATTGGCATAGAATTACCACGTAAGGGTTTTAGGTATATTTGAGTGGTAGTACAGAGAAACTAAGTTAATTATGTTTTAATTATATTATGGCAGAAGGAGGTAAACGAACATGCGCTTCAACAGATCTTAGGGGGCCGTCCATATATTACGTCATTCTAAATTAGGGGAGAGGGAGGGTTGGTCTGCGGATGACGGTAAATGATACATAGGAGGAGAGGGGGGGGGTGTTTCGAAATTGACGTCATTCTTATTTAGTGAGTGACTGCAAATGTGAGAGGCGGCTAAGGCGCGTACAATACTAAAATAACTCATAATAAACATACATAATGCAACATAGATGTACACAAATACAATAATATTACATATAATACTAGCTGCCCGCTCCGGCTTCGCCCGTGGTACTTACATGTATTATACATATAAACCTTCATTAAGAATCACTCTATTAAAAAAACCGCATCAAAATCCGTTGCGTAGTTTTAAAGATCTAAGCATACATAGGGACAGACAGCGAAAGCGACTTTGTTTTATATACTATGTATTGATAATAAACACAATACTTAAATAATAACTACAACATTACATAATTAATAAAAGTACATAAATACTATACTTATACTTAAATACATGTCTCATACTAAGGAAAGATAGTGTTCTTGTGATATTTTGCAAGTATTTAATGGTATTAATTATTGAACTCATTATTTATTTATTTATTTATTTATTTATTACAAGGTCAAGGCATGTCTACATTATTTCTTAAAACTATAAATAACATCGTACCTATGAAAATCGTTCTTATGCGACACTGTGTTTATTAAACGAAGACTAACTGGTAATGACGTCAATTTTGGGAGAAGGGGGGGTCATTATGAAATGACGATAGGATGATTGTAGGGGAGGTCTAAAGTCTGAAAAAATCGATGACGTACTTTATGGACGGCCCCTTAGCGATCCTGATATTAGCTGTCCCACATACTAGATGTATGCTACATTAATTGCAAGTGCGTGTAATACATGATAGTACGTGTGATAAACAGTCGGGTCTTCGCCACCTCAATATTTTGAAATGTCAGTTAATGAATGAATGTTACCATGTTTGTTTTATGCAAATATTCTAAAATGTTAAATAATTACTAGCCCTTTTTTACTACTATACTTGCAGGGTACATGTATACTTTATCATCAGTTCAAATTCCATCCATGATTGTTAATGTTGTAAAAAATTATTATTATAAAAAAACCTGACCCACGAGGCGAAACGCGGTAGTACCTTCAATTCGCGTCGGTATTCTGTGTAGGAGGAGCAGTGGCTCTATTCTTTGTAAGTAAAAAATACTTACAAAATAATGATTTATACATTTCCTATTATAAAAGGAGCTATGAGATTGTTCACGTCAATATTCGAATAGTAAGTTGGAATCTTGTAACCTTTTTTTATAGCCTCTAACCATTAGGCTATAGACACCTTATTTTTTTGAAACAACAGAACAACTGAAAATGAACGATCGGTGTCTTTTTTTGTCTACCTACACCTAGGCAGACATGAATTTGCTTACTTAAAAAAAAATATTTAGAAAAATAATTGAACCAGTTGTACGGCTGTTCAATGACACTGGGACTCCTGAGCAAAATAAATAATAGAAGATCTCTGGATCTGAATACTGAAGCGTTTACTATCTCTGTTTATCCAGGTTTGTGTGAAAAGATTGAGAGTAGATCGTTTTTTTAATAATTAATAAGTAAGGTAAGTAAATTTTCATTGGAGTATTTCCATCTATATTTTCACAAGTATGCTCTATTTATTCTATGCCTCGCTTCGACACACGAGTAAAGGCAATCGAACCTCCTTGGGCGTTCAATTATCTGTTAAATCACACTGTTGAGTGGAGTCTTTATACGGAATGCGAGGTTCTATCTATTTTATGGCAATGTTCAATCGGTTCCAGAAACGGTTTATGCAAGATGTGATAAACTGTAATACTTAATAATCGAATCTATTATATCTATATCGTATTTTTTCAAAGTAAAATATCACACAGGCTTATGTATGTAGGCGACATCGGATGGCCCCTGTCCCATTGAATTGCGAGGGCACAGGGGGGAGGAATTACCCTCCCCCTTGGGCCCTGCTCTTCGAGAGCACAGTATAGTGGGGCTCCGGTACGTTCCACTGGAGATCACGGAGCCCCTCACTATGCACCGAGGAAGGACCACTGGGCGGGTTTTAGTGGGTAAGAACCTACCAGAAGATATCCTGTTGATGATTTTTCCCTACTGTCAAAAAAAAGGTTTATGTATCACATTATCAAGTTCCATTTCACATCATAGCAGACTTAAAACTGTAAATGAGACTCCTGTGCAATTAAATCATTTTGGTCCAGTTCTGATAATGGCATCCATGAGAAAACCATATCATTCTTAAATTGCTTATGTGCGCGACAAACGGATGAATAACTCAATATCTCGTCAACCGATTTCGATGATTCATTTTATATTGGAAAGGATTCACTTCAAGAGTAGTTTAGTTAGGTAATGATTAATATTATTTCGTAATATTCCTACGATAATTCCGAAATACAAAGAGTGCGACCGCGCCTAAAAGCGTTCAACGTTATACGTAACTTAACGTTTTTTAGCGATTTGATGTTGGTTTTTGTTTTTCAACTGACTTCAAAGTAAGGATTAATTCGTCTGTATTGGGTGCGCCGATTTTGATGATTCTTTTTTATTTGAAAGATTGTGCTTTCCGTGTGGTCCTTAGATATGCAAGAAAACAGTAGTATAGTGGATGTAAGCAGCTGAGCATTTTTCTAAAGACTGTTGGGCTGTAGGAGTTAGGACTAAGTAACACTGTCACTTACTACTACTTCTACTCAGTCTACGCATTCCTTCTTATCTATTCCATTCTCTGTTCTACTCAAGCGCCGACAATTCCTTTGACGTTGCCGATGTTCTCGGGTGGCGGTGTTTAATATCTGACCCGCATGCTGATTTGTTTGAAGTAATAATAAAAGTGATCGTATCTTTGTTACCTTTTTATAAATCTGAATTCATATTCAGCGGTGGGTACCACCCGCCAGAGTAAAATTAAACAATGTTAGCAAGACAAAGCAAGTGGAGTGGTAAGCCCTCGAGTGTTGAGTACACCCTTTGTTCGGTCGCTCTGGGTAGAGTTTCTTTTTGAACCGGTTTAAGTCACAATATGTGAATACACGCGGAGAGCGCTTTTAACTTTTTTCGATATTTCTGATTAGAATTATATCAATTATCAACGTAATGGAAAAAATCTAACCATTACGTTGGTAATTGATATAATTCTATAATATAATATTACATTATTAAAATTATATTTTATTTTTATGGCTTTAAATGTTTTGAAATTTTGATTTACCATACTATTGACGTCTCTTCGTCTACAAGGTTGCCTCAAAGAGATTGCTTAAAGTGATAGGATAGGAAAGTGATGGGAGAAAAGAAGATAGTGAAGAAGATGAAGAATAGAAAGAGTGAAATGGAGGCCCCCTTGCCCCCTTTTCGATTAAGTTTAGTATTTATTTAAATTTATCGTGCTTATTTTAAAATTAGAGAGATAAAGAGTCTATCCATCCCTGTTTATTCAGATAACAGTCACTGTGATGATCTAGAAAATGTTGGTAAAATGTTAAAAAATTAATGTAATAAAAGTTTTTTTCATTCTATAGTACAATTATTATTTTTTAGGTAGCTATGTAATAAAATATTTATTATGAATATATGCAAAACTAGTAGATGTGTTTTTTCTATACTTAATCATATCAGAAACTAAAATGTAAGGCAGGTAGCCACTGAAGAGAAGCAATATGCTGGTAGAGTCTAGCAGAGGTAGTATAAGCGGATCAGGCGACGTATCGGGGTGCGCAGAAGGCGTTACGAACGCCTCCTCTTGCCGCCCCCGTAATGCGAAGCGGGGCCAGGATGGGTACCTGGCCCCAGCATGCTTCGGCGTCATCGGCACTTCTCTGGGTGCCGGAGAAGTCCCCTTTTGAGGTTGAAGTCCGGTGTTTTCCAGGACCGGCCGGTCGTTGGGGTGTCCTGTCGCTGACAGTTTAGTGGGTAGGGGCTGCCCAGGCCGAGTCCCACACATCACTCCGGGCCCACCCAGGGTACCGGAGGATGGTCTATAAAAAGATTCCCCCGCGTGAACAAAAAAAAAGGTAGTATAAGCGGATACTGCATGGCTATTAATGCCGTGAAGTAGTAGACATGTCTTAGAAAATTTTCTAGCACATGCAGCTTTCATCACGATGTTTTCCTTCACCGCCGAGTGAGTTAAATTATTGGTGCTACAGTGCTAGATAATAAATATTATCTTTTATTGTTGGTTATTTAATACTTCACGGTTTAAAGGTGTAAAATTCGATTAGGGAATAAAATCAAAATTTTTGAGCTTATTCAGAATTGTTATATGTTACCGATATCCATTACCGCACATCTCGGCATAATTCCAAATTCCACCGCCACCATCTTGATGGTTGGCGGTAACGACAGTACGTTTTTCACGTAACTTTCTTCCACGTACTGTCAACTTGTGGAATCAAATGTCAGCGGTGTTTCCGAACGTTTACAATTTAGGGACCTTCAAGAAACGAGCCTATTTCTATCTCAAAGGTCGGCAACGCACTTACAGCTCCTCTGGTGCTGTGGATGTTCATGGGCGACGGTGATCACTTAAGATCAGGTGAGCCGTATGCTCATTTGCCACTTTTCATAGAAAAAAATATGTTACCTTGGTGGTTTTTTCTTAGACATTTATAAAAAAAAACTAATACTTTCTTCCAGTGGTTCTACAGAAAGATCGAACTATTACTAGCTTACTTATGCCACTTGAGACGATCGCCCAGACAGACTCATGTCATCATTATTATAAATCCTTTAATTTATATATAAATGGTCATATCGCTTTCGCTAGTGACACGTACCCAACACACAGGAAGCTGTATCTTTATAACAACTTCATAACATGTTTTGTGTGACGACGATACGCCTGTAGGTGGTAGCTACTTCAACATTCACGACATCCTATAATACTTTATTATATAACTTCTAATATAAAATTATTATTTTATCACATTACAATTATAGTGCACATAATATTAACTCCCAAAATAGCATAGCAAACTAGTTTCCTGTGACTTTTACATAAAGTTTAAGTTAATGTAACAGCCTTTACACATGTCCCACTGCTAGGTACAGGCCTTCTTTGTAAAGAGAGTAAAGGCACAGTCCGCCACGCGGCCCTAGTGCAGATTGGCAGACTCTGTTTGTCACATGTCTTCGAAAAATATTCAAATTTCCTCAAGATGTTTTCCTTCATCGCCGAGCGCATGGTAAATCAGCACAAAAAATTGCAAACACAAATTTATTGGTGCCGGCACCGGGGATCGAACTCGGGTTGATAGCGTACCGTGCAACTTGAGGCGAACGCCCGTACACTGAGCTACCACGGCTCTTACACTGAGCTAACACGGCTCTTTTTCCTACTTTTACATATTTTGTGATAATTATCAGGACAGCTTTGTACTAACGCGTTATAACATATATTTTTTTTGTTGTTTATACTGAATTAATTAGATTGTACTTGTGCTAACACTGAAGTGACATTGTAGACCCAAAATACACTGAGACCAATGTTCTTTTGAAAATATAAGAAGTGCCAAAGCGTTTTATAGTGTGTGAAACATACAAGCGAACACATTGTTTCCCGTATATACGAAACTCTCACTTCGCAAATACCTCAATGCCTGAAGGCAAAAGTCTTCAACCAGTGCGTCCTCCCAGCCATGACCTACGGTGCGGAGACTTGGACTCTGACCGTTGGGCTGGTCAACAAGCTTAAAGTCGCGCAACGAGCGATGGAAAGAGCTATGCTTGGCATTTCTCTAAGGGATAAAATCCGAAACGAAGGTGGTCGACATAGCTCTTAAAGTCAGCAAGTTGAAGTGGCAGCGGGCTGGCCACATCTGCCGAGTCAGCGACGGTAGATGGGGGAGGAAAGTCTTGGAATGGGTCGGAGAAGCGTGGGGCGCCCTCCCTCCAGATGGACCGACGACCTTGTTAGGATAGCCGGAAGTGGCTGGATGCGGAAAGCTGAGGATCGCATGTGGTGGAAGGCATTGGGGAAGGCCTATTTCCAGCAGTGGGTAGATACAGGCTGATGATGATGATGATGATGATATACGAAACTCTTTCAAACATAATCGGTCATAAATGAAGGCGCTATGAGGGGCACAAATCTTAAATACAGACGAATTGGGAATTTTCAGGAAAGTCAGTTTAATGAATAATATTGTTTTAATTAATGATAACTCCCTAAGAGTAAATAGAAAAACTAATCTACACTAATAACTTGACTATTATTACGTGAAGCCTTAAATGCGCTTATCCACCGTGTTCAAACACTTTTAGTTAGAAAACTCGTACGGTCTCAATGTCCCGTCAATTCATTGATAAAGGAGACACGTATTGGACGTTTTTCACATCAGTATACGAGAGAACAAATCTAGTTAAAGTTTTCTTCCGCTTCGTGTTTGTTCAGAGTATTCCATCTAATATCTTAGTCAGAAGGCGAACTATTGGTTTAGGTTCAACTTACTTCCAACTTCGAATAGTTGGGTCTCGTAGTCGGGATCGAGTGGTTCAGTACATAGAGTACCAAGAGAATGGGATTCATAGATATTTACGAGCAAAAACAAAAACCGACTTCAAATCGAATCAAACGTTAACCGCTATTACACGTTGATGATTGCATTTCCGAATTACCGTAGGATAATTACGAAATAGAATTAATCAGTACGTAACCAAACTGTCATTAAACTACTCTTGGAGTACATACTTTTAAATAAAAATTGAATCATCGAAATTGGTTAGTGTTACATAAGTTAAGCGTTAAGTAATTAATCCATATGCTGCGCACATACGTATTGTAAACAACAATGGCGAACGTCCATACATTGGATTAGGTGAGTCTCCGCAGGCGACGAGTCGGGGTGCGCAGGAGACGTTTCAGACGTCTCCTCTCGCCGCCCCCGTAATCCGAAGCGGGGTCAGGATGGGAACCTGGCCCCAACATGCTTCGGCGTCGTCGGGACTTCTCTGAGTGCCGGAAGAGTCCCCTTTGAGGGTGAAGTCCGGTCTTTGCCGGGACCGGCCGGTCGTTGGGGCGTCCTGTCGCTGACAGATCCGGGACACCCCGCTCATAACGGCTGATGGCATTCGCGGTAGGTTTAGTGGGTATGGGCTGCCCAGGCCGAGTTCCACACATCCCTCCGGGCCCACCCAGGGTACTGGAGGATGGTCTTTAAACAGATTCCCCCGCGTTAACAAAAAAAAAAGGTGAGATCGAATGAACAGACTTAAACATCAAAAAAATAATATTAAAAGAGTATCAGTTTTTAAGCTTATTGGTATAACAGTTTGGATACAGAACCTGGAGAAATAAACTTATACTCATTTTTATATTTTGGAGGTTGTGTGAATGTGTAAATTATACACACATATAAATGTGTATTAAACACGCGACAACAAAAGAGTTTCAAACAAGCGGTTATGCGGATGTGTGACATTCGATTCATCTGACAGTTTTGTGTTGCCATAACAATAAACTATGTTTACTCCCTAATAATAATGTGAAATTAGTAATATTGGGGATATTACTAATTTCACAGTATACATGATTATTGTGGTAATTATAAATTTTTAAATCGTATTATTAATCAAATAAATTGTTTTATCCTAATTTGTATGGAGAACCTCTTCCTTTTGTTGAAGTCGGTTGAAAATGTAATTTATACATGACAGTAGATAACCTTTAAGAACTACGAGTAAGACAAGGTATATCCAATGCCTTAGCCTACCCTAGGATTAAATAGTGATAAAGTCCGTAAAACTGCTTAATGTGTCATGTTATCTAGAAATATTTTATCAACCAAGTTACGGTAAGTGACCACGGGGACTTGATTTGAACTGTATAACTCTCATAGCATAATATTACTAGAAGCGAATGTTTTGTTACGTATATTTATCGTCATTATTAAATATACTACTATTTAACTTGTAAGGGTTCGGTAATTTTATATGGAGAAAATGAAATTATGAAAATTGAATTGTTGCGTGGGATTAAGGTGTTATTTATTTTGTACCTTTCCTAACCTTTGTCTAACACTTGAAACGGTTGAGTTGACCCGTTTAACTGCTACTGCTATTATCTAGTTGAAAAATGGCCTTACCTTGTAAAGTACACAAAACCCTTTGGTAAACGAGTTGCTAAATAAACAAAAAGTTTTTCTATTTATAATATGTTTATACTTTGTGGTGTCAACGTTTATGTATATCTTTGCCTAAGACCCGCAAGAGGTACTGTGCACCCAAGGCAGTGCACTATTAGTAGGCACAGAGACATTTTTTTAACTTATTTATAAGTATAAGCAGTTATAAGTAGGTGATGTTAATGCTTTTCCACTCGAGCGACGGTCTTGATAACGCAGGTACTTGTCCGCCAGCCCTGTAGTTCTGGGCTCTCAAGAATAAGACTACGGTATCCCCTGCCTGTCGTAGAAGGCGACTAAAAGGGGCCTCGGGTTCACTGGGCGACAAGGGTGGGGGCCTGAGTCGTCCACCAAAGTGGACCCGGGAAGAAGGCGACATCGGCTGGCCCGTGTCGCCTTGCGCTGCGAGGGCACAGGGGGGGAGGGAGTAACCTCCCCGGGACGTGCTCTCCTTGAGCACAGTGCAGAGGGGCTCCGGTGCGTTCCACTGGAGATCCCGGAGCCCCTCGTCATGCACCGAGGAAAGGGCCACCGGGGAGGTTTTAGTGGGTAAGAACCCCACATAACCGCCGCCTTCCCCCCAGAAGGCGGGGTATCTTTCTGAAGATTTCCTCCCCGTGAACAAAAGGTACTTGTCCGAAGGAACAAGCAGTCATGGTTCGGCTCTCTCGGGCACCATAGTCAGTATGCTATCACGAAAAGTAAAACACAAGCCAAAACTTTCAGGAACCGTAGTGCTGAGTAACTGCAATTGAGCTTCAGTCTGAAGCGCTCTGATAGCTCGGCTATTCATTGGCGGCCGAAACTATAGCGGCCTTCTGGCACAGCCTTAGTGTAAATACAAGACAAGAAGGTAATTCCAATCCTTTGCTGCTATTCTGTAATAATTTTAGAATTGCTGTGATAACTTGATTTTAAATAAGCCGAAAGACAATTGTAAGTTTTTCATGTGATTCCCTACCACGAAGTATAAGCTTGTGCTTTAAATCAGCCCCACCATTACGAACTGATATGATACATGAAACGAGCCTACTCATTTCTCAAAGGGTGAGATGGCAAGATGGTGATCACCTAAGGTCAGATGAGTCATAAGCTCGTTTGCTCTTTTTCCTGTAAAACGAATGATATCAACCTAACTACGTCTTTGTATGTTCAATCTAATTTTGTACAAAACCATCACAAACTTTACTGTTTCGCGAATAAAATACCACGTACACATAAGTACACAGATGAGTGATAATGAACCTTAAATCTGAAGGAACAATGTCGTTCACTATTGCATATAAAGTTTGGATAAAAGTTGTCATGCTGATGACACCCTTTGTGAGAATCTCTTCTTTGTTGGCTGCACCTTTGTTTCTTTGTTTGTTAACTGAACTTTTAGTCACCGGTAGTTTTGAAACTTTGATAAAATACAGTCGATTTTATTAACACATTAGCCAGCATTCCCGCCTAGATAAGATCCGACATGAGACATAATTTAAATTGACTGGTCGTTAAATTGATATATTTATGTCATATTAAATTATTTTATTTTTGTAGTATTTATTTATCTAATTATTATTCTTAAATAGAATTAGTATAGAATTCAACTCATATTTAATAACGGACGATATCGACCTATTTTTTCCTAGTATTAGTATGTATAAACAATCACTAATCTACAAATAGTTTTTATTAGTTAATTTTTAATTTCAAATTTAGTTTTATTTTTATTTTTGTGTTCTTTTTATTTTTATCTTAACATTGTCACTCGCCAATTAATTGCTTGCAGTCTATGTCTATAACTGCGATGGCATTAACTTCACAACTTTTCACTGTTTTATGTATTGTTTGTTAAAAATGTTCATTATGTTGGTGTGATAAATAAATAAATAAATCTGATAAAAATACTTTATTTTAAAATTACATCCATATTTGTCCCACTGTTGGACAGTCCACAGGCCTGTTCGAAAGTATAAGGACTTAAGTCTGCCATACGGCTCGATTGCGTATTATTAGACTTCACCTACCGTAGACAATTTTATAAGACATGCGGGTTTCCTCGCGATGTTTTCCTTCATCGCCGAACATGCGGTAAAATGGCAATTAAAATTTTTTGCACCGGAGATCGAACTTGGGTTGCTAGCGTACGAGCTTCAATTGACCACCCAGACACTGAGCTACCACGGCTATTGTTTCATTTTCATCTTAATATAAAGGACATATTCAGGACATGTAACTGACAAACAGGTCAGTATAGTCATTACCTTAATATTTGTCTGCAAGAGATCTGCAAGGCTTCCAATGCCATATGACGGTTTCCATGAAAAGAAATTACTAGTCTTTTTATATATTCGGAAGGCCTTTGGAGTATTTAATATGGCTTAGTTAAATAATAACACATTCGATATTTTCAACTGTTCCAAATTAAATTTATTCCGTCTTCGGAATCACAATGAACAATGTAATTTTCAGTCATAAATTTTTGCAGATTTTGTAACATAGAAGTGAAATCTTTTGTGATATTTTCATCAAACAAACTACGACTCAATAGAATTACAGGTAAGATCAGATCACTTACATCAAAGGAATGTTAGAAAGGCGAGTTTGAAACTCAATTTTGTCACTTTGACTTTTCATCCAATGACTTTATACCTCACTGATTATCAAGACGAGCTTTGTAGTTCATCAAATACCTCTTAGAAGTATAGTCTGAAATGAAGCTCGTAGTTCAACCTATCGGTGATGTCCGCGATTAGAAACTATTTATTGATTTTTTTCTTTACTAAAAGTAGCCTAAGTTACACCGTATTACACCAGCTATATGCCGAATCCCGTCAAAATCGGTCCAGTCGTTCCAAAGATTAGTGTGTTCCTGACAAACAGACAAAAATTGTGAAAAATGTTATTTTAGTATACGTACCTTATATTATTATCATGTAGTAAAAAGCGGTTACTTTGAAATTATAAACCGACTCTCCAATTTTGTGAAAAATGTAAATGGTGTGAGCGAGACCGCGGCAAGAGAGAGGGAGGGTAGCGCCGATAATAAGCGAGTGAGAACGCGGAGAAATATAATGACCGAACAAGTAAGATAAATAATTTATTATAAGATAAATAATATTTAAAAAACTTAAACCTGAAACCCGAAAAAGGATATCTTACGTTAACTTAGATAATTAAAATAAAAATAAAATTTATAGAAATTTATCTTTGTTTTGCTCACGGCTATAGTTAAATGTGAATGCGTAATAAGCCTCAAGACATTTCAGTGGGTGTAACTATGTAATTATAATTTTTTTTTTTTTTGGAAAAATAATTCAATTTTCGGCGTCCCTTTTAGTAAAGAAAAACACTTACTATGGTAGTGCGTGTAACCAATGAAGACTTTAATGAAATTTAAAATAAAGTGGGGGGCATGATATCAGCAATTGTTTAGAAATTATAAGCATTTATAGCACAAATTAGAATCTCCCTTCAATGACAAAAGCATGTCTACTATCTGCTAAAAGAACCGTTTTACCTTCGACCCTATTCGTTATGCCCTTCTGGATAAATTAGGGCTGCGTGCTGCTTAAGTTGGAGACCGCTGTCAGTTATAATGAACCGTGATCTCATCGAACCTTAAGTTTGCGAAAAAGCTTAGAATTCTTGCCAAACTACGGCGGTATTTCACTACGGGGTAGCTTTTAACACTGTACAAAGCTCAATTACGATCGTGTGAGGAATACTGGAGTGTAAAGTACACCATAACTTGTGTATTTTGCAACTTAGTCTTGTGGAGTGGTGCGCTTTTAGGCTAATAAGTAATTGGTAACCTGTGTGCTTACTTAGGTATAGGATTGAGGTGGAAAAAATTCAATAGACCAATACCTAAGATTACAATATTCCACTATTGATGTGAACCATCCTTTTATCATAACTTTAAGCTTATTTGAAATGGTAAACAGATATGAAAGGAATTTACCATTCGTTAAAATACAAGTATATTTACGAGTAAAACTAAGCGTTATTACGCGCGGACGTCCTTTTTGTGTTGCCGAATTATCGTAAGAATATTACTAAATCAAAAATAATCAGAACCTAAGCAAACTTTAAACAAACTACTCTTAAAATATATCCTTTCCAAGAAAAAATGAATCATCGAATTCCGTTGGCGTGATATTGAGTTATTCGTCCATTTGTCGCGTACATACTTGACGCAAACTTAAGACTTATATGGTTTTCTCATGGATTATCTGTCAGAATTGTAAAAATTCACATAAAAAAATAATCATCAAAATCGATTCACCCAGTCGAAACTTATGAGACAACAAACCTAAAAAAATACAGATGATTGAATTAAGGACCTCCTCCTTATTTGAAGTTGGTTGAAAAGGTAAACTTACTCGTAGGATACAATACTGGCTACGTTCTATCCTTGACTTCCTATTCTTTTGAATACTGAGTCGTTTAATAATAGTTAGAATTTATCCCTCCTATACGCTTCACTCTCGTCACGTTTGGGATCTAATAGCTTAGGTGTTCGTTCCGTACGTGGGACCCTATTCTAGTTTTTTAATAGAAATAAAAAAATTGGTTGTTTGGCTTAACATTCTCCGATTTACAAGAACTTTTTGAGAGTAGATTTGGTAATGGATTCCACCATTACAAGGCAATAAAATGATTAATTAGTTCAATTTCATGAAATGAAGTAAAAGAAAATTAATACGTAAACATTTTTAATGAGAATTTAGGAAGAAATTCACCTGATGTTAGATGATTAATGACATCTTTATAAGCAACATCCAACATCAATGGATAACGAAAGATATGGGCGGGATTTTTTCAATATTATACTTAATAATTACATTTATCATCGTCAACCAATGCGTCCTCCTACGATGCGACCTACGGTAAAGAGTGTTGGACCATAACCGTTGAACTCATCCTCAAGCTAAAAGTGGCAAAGCGAGCGACGGAAAGAGCTACGCTCGGTATTTCTCTACCGGATAGAAGCCGTAACGAAATCCAGCGGGGAACAAAGGTAGTCGAAAAGTCCTTAAATTCCGCAAGTTGAAGTGGCAAGCTCGGCCACATGTGTCGAGGTCGAGTCTGAGTCCACATTTTCCAGACGACCGCTGAATTGAACGTCACTCAATATGTCAACGGCAAAACAAGATAGTCTGAAATAAAAATAAGACCTTCTTCAGATAGTGATTTAAAATATTACTATATTATATATTACTATATTAAATATTAATAATGTAACATATTTCATATAAATTACTTTCTCTTACACTGCATTTTACATACTCAATCGGTATAAACGGTAATAAATAATCGGTATAAAAAAAATCAAACGTATAAAATGTTTGATTTTTTTTACTTATTAATATATTTATTTATGAAAATAATTTATTCATCTATTATTTACTATTTATACACGTAATATTTTATATATATATTCTTTTTATTCGTCTATTTTAATTCTATATAAACGTAGTATTGCGCGCACGACTTTGGGTAGTCCTGGGCACCGCTGAAAATCAGCGCTGTCTCATCCTTGCAACAGCATACACTGAGACGGTGTCCAATATTGGCATCATATCCTATATCCTACTTCCTTTTTTTTGTCTTTTTTAATATGTTTCATATTTTGTTTGTAATGTATTCGAATGTCAATAAAGAATATGTCCATGTCTATGTCTAGATGTCTATTTTTCAATTCCATATAAATAATTCAAGAGTTTTTAGTCGACCTTTGATTGTTTCTTTAACCTAGAATGACATTTACGACATAAATACATTATAGGCTTTGTCTCGACAGTTTAAAATTGACATTCGCGGTTTTCTGCGTTACTCACTCAAATAGGCAGATCAAATGGTTTTTGCCAGTCTGGAATAACTTACGATTCTTATTTATATGGTTATGATATTATTTATTTGTTATAATTTGTCTTTAAAATCTGTCTGTCTGTCTAAGTCTTTAAAATCTGTCTGGAAAAAAATTGTTAACATATTACATGCTTTATATTGGATCCTGTAACCGCAGTCATCAACCGAAATTAAAAAAAAAAAAACTGGAACTGGCTTGCCGATTAAGTTTAAGAAGGCTTCAATTAATGTTAGCTAAATCGCGTAATATCTGCGTACTTCTTTAACCGACTTAAAAGGAGGAGGTTCTCAATTCATATATTTTTTTATGTTTGTTACCGCATAACTTTGACTGGGTGAACCGATTGTGATGATTTTTTTTTAAAAAAGAAAGCTAGCAGTATTTCTTTTTTTTGAGAAATATGACTAACAATCTTGTTAACCATTTCAACTAAGCTTAAGCTTGTGCTAGGACATGGTTCACGGCAATAGTCGAATGGTGGATTCGAACCCACCTTACGATTCGTAGGCCGCACCCTAAATCATTACGCTATTGACGCTTGCTTGATTTTGATGATTCTTTTTTATTTGAAAGCTGATGCTTACCGTGTGGTCCCATTTAATAATTGATTATTTAGTTCAATTCTGACAATGGGGATCTATGAGAAAATCGTATCAAGTATTAAATTTCCATCAAGTATGTGCGCTACAAATGGACAAATAACTCAATATCACGCCAACGGATTTCGACGATTCATTTTTTATTGAAGAGGATGTAATTTGATGAAAGTTTAGTTAGGTTGAGATTAATTCTCTTTTGTAATATTCCTACCATAATTCTGAAATTTAAAGAGGTCCGTGCGTAACGTAATAGTGTTTAACGTTTGATTAGAATTTTGTTTTTGCTCGTAAATATACTTGTACTTAAACAGTGAAAATGACAAACTGGTATATATTATCGTTTATTTACACTATGTTTATTATTTAATTAAGGTATCTCTATGTACATCTAAATGTTTATTAGAATTTGGAATAGAATAGAATATTTATTTATTAACAGACAGATTTGGTTTCAATTATAAACATTACACAAATTAAACGAACATCCATGTAACCATTGCAGCACAAATTATTCGTACTGTGACGTGACTCCCAAACTAAGCAAACTCTTGTATCTTGGGAGCCAGAGTTGCATTGTGGAGTTTGCATTTTGCACAAAATTTTAGTTTTTTATAATTTTGTTAATAAATATATACGTATATATATATACTCTGATTTTTTTAGGCAAGTATATATATACAGGCGCGTGTGTGGGGTGTATAGTGTTCATGAGTGTTTGCGTAATTGTGTATATGATCGTGTATGTGTTATATATTTATTTATTTTTATATTATGATTCCTAAGATTCTATTATATATATCAGATAGAATTAAGTTCGCCATTGTACATATATTTGGTGCGATAAAGGATATATCTTCCTATCAACATTCACCTACATCTTGGAGATGATTTTGTTCATGCCTAGAGTATGAACAACGAAGACAAAGCAGACAAGGGGCTATTTCACCAAATGCTAAATTGGTAAATTTTTTGTTTTAAAAGAAACGCTACAATGAAAACCCAAACGAAAGTCGCACAAATTCATTTCCGTTTTAGAATTTCCCAATTGCTTTTTTAACGTGACAAGTGATGGAGACTTTCAGTATGTCCCACGTTTATAAAAATCTACCATCTGCGCCCCGCGGTGTTACCCGCGATTAAAAACGATTTATTTAAATGTTTCTAAATAAGTAGCCTAAGTTACTCTTAACTAAATTAGATCAAGAAAATCGGTCCAGCCGTTCCAGAGATTGGTCGGAAAAAACAGACAGACAAAAATTATAAAAAAACTTTATTTTATGTATAAAGTCACTAATTTTATTTATTTGTGAATCTATATAAAGAATTTGTTGGCTACTTTTATTATAGAATAATTTAAATAAATCGTTTGAGCAAGTAGTTTATTATCGCGAGTAACACCGCGGGGCGCAGCTAGTTTCTAATAAAATACACGGATCGAATTGAGAAATTCTATTTATCTTCATCGTATTCGCGGCGTTTATAGAACTTTTAGTGGATAGATTAATCAGAATTTCTCATTTAAGTCGACCTCTCATAAAATAATTAACGTTTTCTTATCACGTTTACTTTGCAAGCAAGCTTTGAAAGGGGCATCGATAAGGATCCGTCTGTCCATAAAGTTGTAAGCGGCATTCACTTTGACATAAGATGGCGATAAATATACATTTGAAAGCCGTAATTATTCTATTCAACTAAACAACATAATGAGCGCTTAGCACAAATTTATTTCACGGTGGTTTGTATTCAAAGAAAATAAATAAACCTGTAATGCTTGCGTTCTAAATTTCGAGTACTTAAAACCATATACACTCGTGAGCAAAAATAAAGGGTCAATTAAGAAGGTCAGAAAGTACTAAAATTTAAATAAAAAAAACTGTATTATCCAATAATACAGTTTTTTTCATTGGATAATACAGTTTTTTATGTAAGATATCCTTTTTCGTTTAAATTTGATTTTAAGGATATTTAATTGTCTATCATGCACAATTTATTTCAGTTAGCTAGCGACTTTATCTGCCAAGAAATTCAAAGTTTCTTAACCGACCCTTTATTTTTGCTCGCGGCTAAATTAACCATAGATTGATTAATAAAAATCTAGAATACTTTTTTTACATTATTGTAATTTATAATTTAGTTAACCGAATTCAAAAAAGAAGGAGAACCTCAGAACTTTCGACTGGTTGAACCGGTTTTGATGATTTTTTTTTATTTGAAAGCTAGAGCTTCCCGTTTGGTGTAAATTTGGTCCAGATCTGATAATGGAATCCATGAGAATATCGTATGTCTTAAATTTGCATTAAATACTTGCGCGACATATGGACGACTAACTCGATCACCCCGCCATTGCTTATACAATAAATAGCGAATGATTCGCCGTGGGTTGATAAAAATATAACTATAATATATAATACATATAAGAGATAGGTATATAATAGTAATGCATTTATTATACATAAACCTCAATAATTGTAATATAAACATAAACACAGCACGATGTGACACAATTTAATTAGTAAAAACTTAAATCAGCATAGTTTTTAGTTAAATAGGGTTTTTTTTTCCTCTGGGTTAGTTAGGAGAGCGTATAGCGATAGTAACATCCTTGGTCTTATGGAAGCACAACTCATCTACAGAGATGTAGAAGTACAAATACACTTATTCCAATCATTGGAAACAGAATCTAATTCGTCGCTTAATAACGTTTCAATCTTATGTTAGTCAAACAGAAAGAGACTATAATTTCTTTTTGTCTGAGGGTTGTGAAGTGTAAAAATAAAATATCTTAAGTGCATAATGGCGCTGTCTGGAAACCAAAATGATATAATAGCTGGGGCGGATAGAATTTTGAATTCTCACAAATAGCAGCTTGAGAGGAGAGTGGAATTCAAGCGCCACTACATGCTTGTAACAAGTAAAATGAAAGTATAGTGAGGGGGAAACAATAGCGGGGCCCAGGAGGTATAATGTATATATATATACCTTAAGATCCTTACACATAAGTTGGAACAACCGCTGTCTGAACAAGCACCGTCACAAGCTTGCACTTTTCAAGATCCGCCCGATTATAACGGCCTTATTGTTTTCTGGTCAGACTTCCGGGATTTTCATCTGCTAGTCCTTGATTTCTCAGTTAGGAGACAAAGAAATAATGTGATATGTTGTTAAGTACATTATATGCTCTAATTACTATAACTATACATGTTAAATACCAACCAAAAACCACTGACAAATACATTTCAAAAAATAATAATAAAAACAATTAGTAGTAGAAGACATTAAGACATTATGATGTGTGTAAGACAGAATCTAAACATTATTTGCTCAAAACTTTTCAGAATAATTTGTCTGTACAATAAAATGAATTAATTAAATGTATTTATTGTATCAAAATTTGATTGTAAAAACCAGTCACAAAATGGCTTTTAGAACTAGACTATAATTAAATAGAAAAATTGATGCAAATACCAAGATAAGTGTAATATATTTTGTGATGCTTAATTTTCCAGTGGGGTGTCAGGAGACTTACATATGACACAAGTTTGACCTCCTGTCTTCTACATCCACTTATTAACATGTTTTACTAAAACTTAAAATATTATATTATGTATTGTAGGAGTTAAAAGAATAAAAAATTGACTAGAAGTGTTTTGTGACATAAAAATTCGTCAAATACACACGCACAGGTATCTGTTAATTATCCCTTAATAATTTCATTAGCAACTAATAAACAATTACGAACGTGGTGGGGTGGTGTCCAAACTAGGAACAAACCTGTGAGATGGATCAGCAGGCCTCACACACACACATACACAGATATATATATATATTTATCTTATAAGAAAGACGGAAAGATTCTTCAAGGTCGTGGTACTTCATCGAGTCGGTCCAATAGTGCATAAACAGAAGGCGTAGTTTTATATGTAGTCAAATATGATTTTGAAAATCATGCTCTCATCTTAGATCAATTTTCGAATTTCTATTTTTACCCACAGACTATATTAACTTTATTGTTGTTGCATAGAATTTTTTTTCTAGATAATATTTCATACCATTATCCGATACCCTTTCATCCAAATTACGCTTTGAGTATCTGGGGAAATTGTATTTGCGTATACAAGTTTTTTTGTTTACGACAGAGGAAGCTTTAAGAATTCCCGGAACTGATTGTAATGAAATTATTTTTAAAAAGAAAGCTAGCAATATTTCTTTTGATTTTTTTCCAGAAATATTACTGACATTCTTGTTAACCATTCCAACTAAGCTTATGCTTGTGTTAGGAGATAGTTCACGTCGATAGTCGAACCTACGACCTGACGATTCACAGACCGTATCCTAAACCGAGAAAGGAATGTTTTACACTTGTAGTTCTTCATATCTCATTTAAGCATTGAAATACATATTTTCCAATAAAAAATGAATCGATGAATCGATATCAGTTCACCCAGTCCAAAGTTATGAGGTAACAAACATAAAAACATACAGACGAAATGAGAACCTACTCCTTTTTTGAAGTCTGTTGAAAAAAGCGTCCGCTCATAATGTTAACCGTTTTATTAGATTTTAAGTTAGATTTTGTTTATACTTCTTTATAATATATTTGTTAGTTAGTTCATTTGTTATTTTTTTTAATATGGCACTTCATTAATGGGATGAAGAAAGCTTAAAATATCCTGTTATCTCGTGAGGAATCAATGTAAGTTAACTTCTATCGTAAGATGAAAATAAAAGGGATAGGGATCAATTGCTGCTGGATAGATCTCTTTTCCCAAGGCTTAAACCGTCGTTAAATTGTACTTTATGGGACATAAAGTTCTCGCCCCGTTTTCCACCTTACATTTTACACGACTTAACGAAAACTTGACTACCCAAGATACAGAGTAATAAGAATATATTTCTACTTACTCTGTGTCTTTGGAAATTTTCATTACACAATATGTTTTATTAAATAAATTTCCAATTAAAATTGATTTTCAAACGACTTCTCACACGAGGTTCTCAATTCGTGTATATGTTTTCTGTTTGTTACCTCATAACTTTTGGACTGGACTAACCGATTTTGATAATTCTTTTTTTATTTGAAAACTGATACTTTCCATGTTGTCAATAAAAAGGGTTAAAATTAAATAATAAAATAAAATTAAAGTATATCCTTTCCAAAAAAAATGAATCATCGAAATCCTTGGCGCGATATTAAGTTATTCGTCCATTTATCGCACACATACTTAATCAAATTTAAGACTTATATGCTTTACTCGTGTATACCAATGTCAAAACTAGACCAAATTATGGAACATCATACACGGGACAGGACACACGGGAAGAACCAGCTATCAAAGAAAAAAAGAATCATCAAAATCGGTCCACATTAAAGTTAATTATTGATTTAAAATAATTTTACTAACATAAAATTTCGACATTGTATTATTATGAATAAAATGTTTTTCGTGTGGTAAGTAGATTGTAACTCAAAGCAATTTTCTGCGAGCGTTGTAATAAATTAAGTACTTAATTAGTTGCTTTGACGTTTATTACATTGAAATCGAGCGTGGCAACTTTTATTACCCTAAGTACGCCAAGTCTTAAAACTTCATGTGACAAAGTTTAAGTTCATAAGTTATTTAACAGATGTCATTGGATGTACATACACTTAATTCTGGTTGGTGATAGTTACTGCTATTGCCTCAATACACCTTCTTTAAGTACACATTATAGTTCTGCGTATATGTCGACGAATGCGGCATTTTACGAAGGTGACACTAGTAAAAAGGTCGAAAACCGCCTCTGGTCCTTTAAAGTTTGTTTATGTGTGGCGTTAAGGTCTTATCTTCGTACGACACTCAAATCTGTCGGCGAAGGTGTAGTTTTTGGGGTTCTGTACTTAAGCACAGATACAAGACGGGTAGCCTTTCAGTGTTTTATAGCAAGCAAATGGAGACTGTGCTCAGGAATGACATAAGCTAATTCCCCTTCACTTTCCCTTTACCATCGGATATCAAAAAGTTATTGTATTGTCTTTCCCTCCTATTTCAATGTCAGTAATTTCAGGCAGAACTGAAATAAAAACTGAATAGCCATTTTTCATGGTAGCGTACCTTACCATCGAAAATTGCTTGGTTGGAAGGTGGTTGACACATAATAAGAAAATATAAAAAAAAATATGATGAGATTACACTAAGGTAAATTTAAACGCGAAAATAAAGTCACTGAGCAGCCACGTCTTCCTTACTATACATTTTATGATAATTCACTTGGCCTATTTTCCTAGTACCCCCCTGGAAATAATTAAAGCAGCCACATCAATAGCCTTCCTTAAACAGATGCTTTAAATGCCGGGTAATATCTCATGCCTTGCCGAGGGAAGACTCCCTTGATAAGCGGTTCCAGCTTATTTTAAAGTCAAATTGACAATCACAACATATTTAAGACTATGGTAAACCTGCTCCAAATTGCAAATTATATTGTCTGTGTAACCTACTAGATGTGAGCTAGGTAACATTGTAAACACAACATGTATACGTGATATATCTTGAATATTTTGACATAGGAATAGATTATACTGTTGGACTTGGCGGACTTTACATAATTCGGGTAGATAAGTTATCATTATTAACAACAATACCCTATGTTAAATAGAATGTGTACCGATATTTCCAGCTGATGATTATTAACTAGTTTCCTTCCTCTTTTATCGGGGCCTAGGACCAGAAGCGCAATACGGAAACCTTTTCAGGGAAATTACGCTGGCCGAGCCCCAAAGTTGCTATAAGTTGTTCCGAGACTAATATGTAGCAGAGAATAATAATGAACGAACTGAGAACAGTAGTTAATTGGTTTGCACGAACGAATTCATTATTAGTAGCTCGATACAACTAGCATAGCGGTGGTCGCTAACATGTGGCGTAGCGGGGAGAATCAGATGAGCGGGGAAAATATGTGGAAGTTCTTTGGTGGGACCTGATTACAATATTCTTGCGAAGCTCATAGTAGGGATCCCATACCGTCGCGAACAAATCTGCAGTAGTCAAATGATAAGCGTTTAAATCGCTACGGATCTCTACGCCGTAGTACATAGAACCTTACTGCTAATATAGCCGCTGTCGTTATGCAGGTTCTGTACGTTCAAGTTACTCGCACCTAAGTGCTAAAATTTGTACCTAGTATAGGGCCCTCTGGCGATATTTAATAATTTTAAATTATAGCATATGATTTTTTTTTCTTCAAAATATTCTCTTACGATTTTCTTAATAATACACTTCGAGTAATTTCTATTACCAAACAAACAAAAGCCTTCACGCTGTTGACCCGGAGCGGTGGACTGTGCCGAGTGAAATATTAATTTTCATTTTTAACGTCCTATCATACCCCTCTGGCTTCTAGCATATTCATACGTACAAGTGTTCATCGTCGCTTTGGATTATATTATCTGACGTTTATTTATAAAAACAGTGTCAACAAGTCTCGGAATACCATGTCAGACAGTAGGACATCAGTAACGAATTCATTCGACAGACAGTAGCAACGTATTTGAAAGTCAAACTACCCGGTGAAAAGCGTTCAAAGCTACGTTGGTTTATTTGGACTTGCAAATAGATAGCCTTTGTAGACGATTTGATGAGAATGATAAACCGTAACAGTAGTTGTAATATTGCATAAGGGAAAGGGAAGAAGTGTTACGTCCCTACTTCCTGAATTCGATTTCGATGTTAGGTAAATAATGTTATTCATTTTAATGTTTGTCCATAGTTTTACCTATGGTCGAATTGGGACTAGGGTCGTCACGCTTTAGTGATTTTATTCTAATACTAACCTAATAAAAGTCTTCAATGAAAATTAATAAAATGCATTATAACTTGGAATTAAAAGAAAAGGATGATAAAAGTTGAAAATATCTCCGCATGACACCAACGTTTACAGCAACTCATTTACTGTACGCGCTGTCCTTCTGTAGAACTCTCTTCCTGTGGCCATTAGGAAATCACGGACGATAAATACTTTTAAAATCAAAGTTAAAAAGTTTTACTTAGACAAGTCCACCTAACTTAATTTATACTGTTATGATATATATGTAACTATATTATATGTAATACTTTTTACACATGTTTTGTCTTTTCATAATATATATATATATATATATATATGTATGTATGTATGTTTATATGTAAATATTTATTATCAGTATTTAAGTATATCTACTTTTATTAACTCTCACCGCTTCTTTTTATTATTCCTCTCCATCCAAAGGTTACCTGGAAGAGATTGTTTTTAGCGATAAGGCCGCCCATTGTTTTTGTATTTTAATTATATTTTCTTTTTTTTTAAATGTTATTTCATAAGTGTAAACAATAAAGAGTTTATAAATAAATAAATAAATAAAAGTTGTAACGATATTTACGGTATAGGTATATTAGATTAGATATATATTTTTAAGTCGACAGCTATTGATATAACAAAAAAAATTATACTAAAAAAATCTTTTCTTGAAAACGGCTTTTAAAAGTTTAATTGTAGCACAATGCCTTTTACCCGCTATACACAAGGGAAATTTTAGCGGATAACTCTTTAATACAAGACAGCTTTGACTTAAACTCTCGACCCGTTATCCGATGTCTTTAAAATATAAAATATTTAGTTCAATTTATAATTATTTACTAATGTTAATATTTTTCTTTTTATGTCGTTTAAAAATAAAATTAGTCTATTATTTATTAAAAAACTTGTGAAAAATTTTATTTACACAATTAAAATGGAAAATACTCACAGACAGTGTACAATGGACGTCCGATTCTCGTTACAAATTGAAAGGGAACCCATAGCAATTCTGATTGTTAGATTTTTCATTACCAAAGATACAATACACCCAGAAATATAACATATACAAAAATACCTTTTTGTTTATATCCAATGGCCGTTACAAGTTCGGTAGCTTTTACAACTTCACCTGATTGATAGGTAAGTCGTAAAGCGCTGCAGCAAGCTCTTATAAAAAGTACTTTAACACGAGAATTCCCTAGAGGGTAGGAATCTCTGCTTGAATCGTTACTTTGAACTGGATAGTAACCTCGACGGGACCGTGCTACGTGTCGGTCAGTTGCTTTGTTTTTTTTTTTATGAAAACACATAATGAACAGATATAGATAAAGACATTGTAGATGGTTTCTTTGTTATATATGATTGGTTTCTCATCTGAAACATACAATTGTGAACTAACATTTATGAATCGCGTCTATTTTTTTATATGAAAGTTTTTGGTATATTTACGAAGAAGTACCGGAAAACACCTAAAGATAGTATGGAAGAATGCTTATTTAGTATATTGATAGTTTTATGACAATCTAAGGCTTAACCCTTTCATAGTCGATGTTCCGCGAGTCCCTACGTCATCCTGCATCGTGCGTACAGCAAAGAAGTGCAAGTACGACGTGGGAGCTTTCAAGAGTACAGTAAATAGGCACTTATTACACTATCTTTCGACTAAATCACCACTTAACATCACGTGGTCAAGCGCTAGTAACCCATAATAAAAAACGAGCACGACTAAATAAATTGAGGCCGGATGCGGAAAGCGGTTAGAGGTTCAGGCTAAGCGATCTAAGAGCTGTGCCACCTCTCAAATCCGGTGAAGCAGTAAAGGACAGCTTCTCTGTGCGAACTGTGTTAGTACGTCCAAAAAAAAAGCGGAAAGTGGAGGAGCAGTGGAATACGACATACGATTTCGAGCAACAACAACGCCTCTCGCTGCTCCCGTAACTAATGCTTCGGCGTCGTCGGGACTCCTCTAATTGCCGGAGAAGTCCCCTTTAGTGGAAGAAATCCGGTCTTTGCCGGCACCGGCCGGTAGTTGGGGTGCCCTGTTGCTGACAGACCGATTCCCACACATCCCTCCGGGCACACCCACGAATCCGGAGGATGGTCCGTAAAAAGGATTACCCCGCGTAAAAAAAAGGGCAGTGGAATGATATGGGCATGTGATGATGATGCAATGTGATTGGATTTCCACTCTAATGTTGGAAGTTGTTGTAACTTATACTTACTGATCCAGTGTCTTTAGAACTTATTTACCAAGTTAACGCTAGCATTAAATCTTAGCGTTAACTTGGTAAATAACTTCGGGAAAAAAATATATTCAATTTTTGTTTCTGTTCGTTATCTCTAAATTTGGAGGCGGCTGACCTGACTGCTCGAATAACGTGACTTGTACATAGTAAATAATCGGTGAAATATCACCATGTTTATTTAAGTACGCTTTAGAATAATTTATATTTGGGTTTTTGTAACTACAGTTAAGTTATCCATTGGCGTAAACAGTAACATTTGAAATTTAATTACAGAACTCGATTTTAGGTTAAACTTTGAATAAACTCAGCTCAGTTTAACAGTGAATAATCGCACCATTTCATCTATTCAACAGTTGTTTGGCGTTTCGTTTGAATTCTGACACTGTACTAGTAGTAGTTAAGTTTACGAAAATGTTTGTTTTATTTTAGTTTCACTTTAATACTTTCATCCGGAGTCAACATACGCTGATAATAAGTTTTAAAGTAATTAGGAAATGTTCTATAAATCCTTTAGAATGAACAATGAAGAAATATTTTTATTGACTCAGGAGTTGATATGATGTGAAGCATTGTATTTAAGCAGGGTATTTATATTATTGTTACAATCTAAGATATGACTAAACTAAAGCGGAGGTATAGATTTGAGAGTTCCAAATAAACATGCATTGCATACACTATTGTATTTGTTCCTGGGGAGGAGCTTCCAAGATCTACTAAAGGTTATGTTAAGCCATCAATTATTTTAATTAGTTAATCATATATGTATCCCTCATCTAAACTGTATGAATTGACACAAGTGCATAGTATACGTAAAACATACATATCCAACTGCATCACCAAATTTCATAAGCAAACGAAGCCATTTTCTCCAGAGACCAACAAGCGAATACAAAACTGTCCCGTGCCATTTGTTAAGAGCTCTTTTGCCAGAAGGCAGTACTACTGTCGGGCACCTCGTCTTTATAATATTATCAACAAAAAATAGCAAATTTAAATTCATATAAATTAAAAGAGACGATAAGTAACTGGTTGAAGAAATTTGACTACGAAAAGTGTGAAAAATTAATATTATGACTTGTGGTACACACACACACATACACACACACTCACACTATATAATATGTATAATTATTATGTTAAACTAATGTATATTTGTAATATGTGCACAATTGCAACATAATGTGTGGGTACTGTTTCCTAAAACACAGGTTTTCCTAGTTTAGGAGACAGGACGACAGTATATTAAATGACATAGCTATATGTGTGTACAATAAAGATATTATTATTATTATTATTGCTGTTAGCTACTAACAGCTTGCTCTCTCTTGCTGGAGTTTTTCGATTAATTCTTTTTATAACATTAGCTATTGAATGGCTCGAGTCGTTTTCGACTATCTTGGGCACTGTTAAATCTGATTGACCTATTCGAGAATAGCTGCCTGTATTAACCGCTGTCATGCATCCGAGTAATTTATAAATCAAATGTATGGTAGTGTGTGTAATGTTTTTTATCTATTTAATGCATTGTGTATGCATAAAAAAAATAGCATTCTGCATTTCTTTACATAAATTATTGGAGTGGGAAATTACATACGTATTTTTTGTAAGACATACAAAGTTTTAATTCACGTATTAATATAAAAATGATTTATAGATTATATCGATAGATAAGCTACCGATTAGTAATTGAATGGTTCATGCTTGTCTCAATTACTTAATGGAAACGAATCAATAATTGGTAGGTTTGGCACGATGCCTCTTACCGATAAGTTTCAGGTATTTCGCGCTAGTCCAGTCTAAAGCGACGAGATACACGAAACAAAGTCGCGAGATGGCTAGCCTAACGGTGTTTCACTCAATACATTTTGAATGGTGTGCTCAGGAGTTACATGATCCCGCATCAGATTTTAAGACGTTTTAGTGGAATCATTTTGTTTTGAACATCCCTCAAACCCTAACGAAGTGCTGTACTTTGTCTTTCATTATTCGTAAAGCAAATGAGTCGTATATTGTGTGTCTTACCCTGTCCATGTCTTACCCTCCAATTAAAATGTTGGTGTTTTTTCAAGAGTAGAGTGAATTGATAGGCCTAGTGATTTTTTAAAAAAAACGCAATTGTTTTTTTTTATGACGAACTACACAGATTGGCCAGAGAAGCTGGCCTTGACTGCTTCACCGGATTGAGAGGTGGCATAGCTCTTAGGTCGCTTAGCCTGAACCTCTATTGCTAGTAACTCGACACAAGGGTCCCCCCGGTGAGGGGTAACCTCGGCTTGGACGGTTACTATGTTACGCGTAAGCATTCCGATCCGAGGGCGCCCGAGAGGGCCGAACCACGACTCGGTCGGTTGCTATTTCACGGATAATCACATTAATTGAAGATTCTTTTAAGTATATTAAAATTATTATATTACACTAGTATTTAAAGACACAAGTATATAATATATATAGTATACAAGTATATTTACGAGTAAAAATAAAACCGACTTCAAATCGAATCAAACGTTAATCGATACCCACTTTGTACTTCTGAATTATCGTAGGAATATTACGAAATGGAATCAATCAGAATCTAACCAAACTCTCAATTAACTATTCTTGAAGTCAAATTAAGTTATTCGTCTATTAGTGGCGCACATACTTAATGCAAATTTAATACTTATGTAGTTTTCTCATGGATGCCATTAACAGAATTCAACCACATTGAAATGGGACTACAAAAGAAGCACCAGGTTTTAAAAGAAAAAAGAAACATTAAAATCGGTTCACCCAGTCGAACGTTATGAAGTAACAAACATTAAAAAACATACAGACGAATAGTGAGACCCTCCTCTTTTTTTGTAGTCATTTGTAAAGAATCAACTAATAGGTCGATAATCAGAAGCAATGGATGATGATTGATTGACCATAAATCATCAGAATTATTTAGAAATAATAGGTTGTCAAATATCTTCCCTTCCGCCTTTTGTGTCATGCGGCACCCAAACATCCAGCTTTTTTTGTATCCAGCCTTCTGCAGATGGTTTAAAATGGTTTGGTGACTAACTCCCATCTCCTGGGCGATGTCACGAGATGCCACATGCCGGTCTAACTCGATGTAGTCCATGATTTGATCGGTATTTGTCGTCATAGGTCTTCCGCCGGCTGGCTTATCCATGGTGTCGTTTTCACCGGCTCTGAATCGTCGAAACCATTCCTCCGTGGTTCGAAGTGATAGAGTACCATCCCCCAAAACACCATTAATCTCACGGAACGTTTCTCTAGCGGATTTGCCTTTAACGAAGGCAAACTTTAACATAGCGCGAATTTAAGCGTTAGTGAACTCCATGTTTACACGTCTATAACTATTGAACGCAATATCCAAACTAATTATGCATAACGTCGTTTTGTAGGTTATGTCAAGACCTTTCAAATTATGTATAGTATTGCTAGATACGAGCTCTGTAGCGCTTTGTACATAGCCGCGAAATTCAAAAGACAAAAGGCGGAAGGGAGATATTTGACAACCTATTATATTATTATAGAATTATTATATTGTATTTAAAAAGTAATGGAGTCAATTAGTTAATTGCTTAAACAGTCAAAGATTTTGCATTTACGAACTCAGTCCCAGAAGTTTTTAATTATTCCCCTAAGTCTTGAGATTGTTTCAAATATTAATTAAGTGTTGGGGGCGCCACCAGCTAAAATATTGCGACCATAATTTATGGCTCACAAACTATTAATTGAAATACTTTTAAGAATTGGGGATGTAGCGAACTGTGACACATTGTTGAATTTCCGAAAGTTATTTAAAAGAAATTAGGGCAATAATTACAAACATAATTAATTAAATGAAAAGGAATGCTTGGATGTTATTTATATCATAGGTACAAAATTCGTGCCGGTGTATGGAGATGAGCTCACCAACGGTCACACATGGCACCTAAACAGCTTGCTAAAAAATAGACAGGGTTTAATTTTTCTGTGGCATAATTTTATATATTTATCAATTTTTTTTGTGTATCATTTCGAATGTTTATAACGATTTTAACATAAAACGATAGTAGTATTTTCAATATTAAAACATTTATATGTGGTGTTCGGTGGTTTTCATAATTTTCCCAAAATAAAACGAGAAAGTTGAAGTGGCAATGGGCAGGGCACATAGCGCGTAGAACAGATGGCCGATGGGGCCGAAAAGTTCTCGATAGGAGACCACGGACCAGCAAGCGCAGTGTGGGACGTCCACCCGCAAGGTGGTCTGACGACCTCATAAAGGTCTCAGGACGCAGCTGGATGCGGGCCGCTTACAACCGGTCCCTTTGGAAATCGTTGGGGGAGGCCTATGTCCAGCAGTGGATGTTTTACGGCTGAAATGATGATGATGATGAAAACGAGAAAAAAACCTGCAATGTTACTCAAAAGAGGTTTCAACCGTTTTTCTTGAATTTAAAAATGGCCTCAATGACTCAGCTGTGAAAGCCAAGTAATGCCTGGTAAATAAAGTTGTGGTCTAGCTCTAGCATGGATTTAAAAAAATAGTTAAAGTAACAACTTAATGACGAAGTGCTGAATGAACTTAAACAGGCATATGTCTTATAGCATTTAAATTTTTAAAATGTTTTATAAACTTTTCTTTACAATTATTTTTACATTAAGAGACGGGTTAATTTAAAAATATATAATAAAACAATTTGTTAAATATTATCTATTATTTTCTTTACATAAGTCGTCATGTAATAGAAAAAGCATCAGTTCTTTTTTTCTATTTTTTTTAAAGAAAGCTAGCAATTTTCTTTTTATCTGAAAACATTACTAACATTCTTGTTAATCATTCTAACTAAGCTTAATCTTGTGCTAGGAGATGGTTCACGTCAATAGTCGAATGGTGAATTCGAACCTACCTTGTGATTCGCAGACTGTTCCCTAAACCATTAGGCATCCCCACTGCATAAATTACGCATACTAAAAGTCTTGTTCTGTCTTATGTTCATGTCTTTCCAAGGCTCTCCTTACTAAAGTCTTATTCAATTTCTTTCTCATTCCCTTATATTAGCTTAAAAAACTCTTTCTAAATGTAGACACTATAACTCTTGAAAATAAGCACGTGACGAAATTCAAATACAGTTTGAAATGTGGTACAATTTATAATGCATAAGTTACGTATAAAGCTAATACTGTAACGAATAACATAAGGGAAAATATTCACTTGTATTTGTTGAAATTCGTAACTTTTATACTGAAACAAAACACATACTAAGCACAGAGGCTTCCTCACCTCTCGTTCGAAACTCTCGAAGATTTTGCCAATACTTAAGGAGTTTATAAGAAGTTTAGTCAAATCGGATTGCAAAGTTTTCTTTCGATATCGCTGTTAAAAGATTCAGGTCTATCGTTCCAAGTTCTAAGTGAGTTGAAGTGTTAGAGTTTGGTTAACACGTTAAGATTTGGCTTCAATTTTATTCAGTATGTATGTTTTGATTATGAAATCGTAGACTTTTTGAACAAACCAACTATATTCATTCTCGTAAAAAAGGTTTGCATTTAACGGCGTACAGGCAAATGGGATCTAATGCGTTTGCTGTAAAGCCGAAAGCGAAAGCTGCGTCTGTGTATCCCAATAAAGTTAAAAGGACGTAAAAGCTGATTATTTTAATTATATTTATTATAACCTTTTTTCTTTTGTTTACTCGGGGGAATCTGTTTATAGACCATCCTCCGGTACCCTGGGTGGGCCTGGAGGGATGTGTGGGACTCGGCCTGGGCAGCCCATATCCACTAAACCTACCGCGAATGCCATCAGCCGTTATGAGCGGGGTGCCCCGGATCTGTCAGCCACAGGACACCCCAACGCATATTTATTATAACCTGTGATATTAAGTGTTTGACTTATTAATCTTATGACGGGTTCAAATTCCGGCCAGCTTGTATTAGTCTCGTTTTTTTCAGCCCTGTATTTCCCGGCTCGTAGAATAAGGCTACGGTATCCCCTGCCTGTCGTAAAAGGCGACTAAAAGGAGCCTCGGGTTCACTAGACGACAAGGGTCCCGGCAAAAAGGCCTCATCGGGTGGCCTGGGAGGGATACCCCCCCCCTCTCCCAACCCCCGCGACGTGCTATCCGAGAGCAAAGGAGAGACCTCAAGAGTTGACTCAGGAGGATTTGGTTAGGTTCTGATTAATTCAATTTCTTAATATTCCTAAGATAATTCGAAAGAGAGCGTCCGCGCGTAATAGCGTTTAACGTTTGATGCGATTTGAAGTCGGTTATCGTTTTTGCTCGTAAATATACTTGATTGGTTTAAAAATACTGTTTTTCTATTAAAAATCTATATATATGTAATTGTAATTGTTTATAATCTACAGAGTTGAATTGAGCGAGGGTGGACTGCCAGTATACGTATATAGTATATACATCGGACACGGCAAGACAAAGAGGAGTTAGTGCCTTTGTGGTATAGTTTACGCTAACGGCGATGTGCAAATGATACCTTTTGTTACCTGCAGTGTAACATTACACAGTAGGTAGTTATTCAAAATAACCAGGAAGTTCATTCTTGTTTAATGAGACACTATAAGAGACAATGAGTCGAAGCTTAATAATCTCACGCATCAAATATTAATAAAAAGAACTTCATAAACGAGCTTCGCTCGGTATTTTTCACTCTTTTAAGTAATTATATTTAGGTACAAATTACATAATGACGAAATATGAATTATAATTTTCATTCTTTTCGACATAATAATAAAAAAATGCTGCGGTAAAGCTTGTAAACTTCAAAAATTAATTACCTCCAGATTGTATGGCTCGTCTAACTCTAGATTCAACTCGCTTGATCCCATTAGTAATTAACCGTGTGACTGCACCATCTCTTTATTTCAAACTTTGTGATCTATTTCTTCTGTATATTATACCATTTGTCTATCGCTATCGATAAAACGACATATTGTAAAAATGAACTGCTAGCTAGATTGATTTATCACCCCCGAAACCTCCTTCATTAATACATATATAAGAATTGATCGCTTAAAAATATTAGATTAACAATGGCGACAAAATTATTATATTGTGTAAATAGACGTTATTGAAATTTAAACAATGTGGGAGGTTCTCAATTCGTCTATATGCTTTTTACCTCATAACCCTCTCGGGCGCCCTCGAATCGGAATGCTTACGCATAACATAGTAACCGTCGGAGCTGAGGTTACACTTCACCGGGGACCCTTGTGTCGAGTTACTAGCAATAGCGGTTCAGGCTAAGTGACAGAGCTATGCCACGTCTCAATCCGGTGAAGCAGTCAAAGCCAGCTTCTCTGGCCAATCTGTGTATTTCGTCATTAAAGAAAAATAACTTTCGAATGGGTGATTTTGTTGGTTCTTTTTTTAATGGAAAGCCGATGCTTTCCATATGGTCCTATTTCGATTACATATAGTTCTGATAGTGGGATCCATAAGAAAACCCTCTACGTTTAAAACTTGCATTAAGTATGTAAGTACCTACGCATACTCACCGAAATGCAATCGATAAAAAACTGAGAGGCAGGCCACTTGTCTACGGTGTTCAATGGTCTGAAGATTTCTCTGCACGAGTAAGTCACTGCATTTGATCCTCTTCGCTCGGCGCTCCAAAATCAAGAAAGACCATTGATTCGCCATTGAATAAAGATAGGAAGTCTGTACTGCTGTTTCGTTGTACACTTTTTCCAATTTAAACGAAGGGTCAACGTCGTGCGGTAAATCACGATAAAGGTTTGAAATATTTCAATTTTTACTCGTGCAGATAAGTTAAATTAAAGCGCCCAATTCCCCTGCCTCCTACGTGCCCTAAATAAATAAGGGATAAATCGATAATTGTGACAGGTTTAAGGCTTTTGCGTGAAATAGAAACAAATTCTGCTGTGAGTTGTTGATTGTATGCGATTCCTATGTTATTGCAAAAGTATACACAATACTATAAATTTATACATTAAACACGTAAACTATTCGAATCATTTATTAAAGGACTCTAGTCCTCTTTGTACTTATGATTAGGGACCCGGAAGGTTGAAGAGGTCGAGGATGACCAAAGCTCCGTTGGTTAGACGGTGTCAATCGAGACGCCAAAGATATTGGCATAGGAACCTGGAGGACTGCGGCCATGGATAGACCGAGGTGGAAGACGTTGCTTGACCAAGCCAAGGCCCACAAAGGGCTGTAGAGCTTATAGAAGAAGAAAAAGAAGTCCTCTTTGGATGAATTTGTTTGTGATATGAACAGTATGTTTATATTTATTTATATACATAAAATGTACATAAATAAATATGTACAAAAATAAGTTCTCTCATCCTTTTAACCATAACGCGGTAGTTAGCAACTCCCATATTAAAAAACATATTTATTTAAATGAAGCATCCTTTAAGCGCAAAACTGGAAGGCAGTTTCCGGAAAGAACTCTCTAGACATGTCAAAAATTAAGTGACAAAGCAGCTAGTAGTATATTTACGAAATAATAAAATTACAGAAAATGTTTTTTAATTTCCACATTCGATTGTCATAAACTAACTTCTTTGATACGTTATTAAGTGTACACTGGTACATCTTTGGAATTTAGGTTATGCCAACAAAATTAATATGGTATTTAATCAAAATATTGTTTTACATTTGAGGGCGCTATGAGTGAAAAACATTTTAAAAATAAGGACAAATTAAGGACCTCCCCCTCTTTTGAGGTCGGTTAAAAAAGGGTGACGTTAAGAGTACTTGTAACGGATATCAACATGGATGAAGTGACCGAGATGTGTCAATCGTGACAAAAGGAGATCTGCAGCGTAGTGCTTTCTAATATAAATAAAAATGAATCACCGAAATGTATGTACACGCATGACTTCCGAACTACTGAACCAAATTGGATGATTCTTGATGTTTGTATATAAAATAAAATCAGATTTTACAAAATTGAGTTTATGAGACATTGACAACTTCAACCAGACTATACGGCATACCATAAATGTCAATCATTTACAATTACTTCTTCTTTTGCAACAAAAAAGAATACGCAAAGAAAAAACTAGATATGAAAATACATATTGATTACGGTTTTCAAAAAAAAAATGCAAATAGCTGTATAAAATTGGAATTGGAATTCCTATTTTTTTTTATGACGAACTACACAGATTGGCCAGAGAAGCTGGCCTTGACTGCTTCACCGGATTTAGAGGTGGCATAGCTCTTAGGTCGCTTAGCCTGAACCTCTATCGTTAGTAACACGACACAAGGGTCCCCCCGGTGAGGGGTATATGGAATTCCTAACCAAAGAGGAGATATTTGAGATCAAAGTGGCCAGTACGACAAAACGCCAATTTCATATGTAAGGATAAAGGAGCAAATAATATATATTTATTTTATTTGTTAGAAAAATGTTCAATTCGAGAGGTATTATAATAACTCATAAGATAGAAACGAAGTTTACTTCTCAAAGGTCACTTTCTTTAGAAAATCTTTTCAACAATACGTAAGTTAAGAGGCGAAAGTAATTTCTTCTGTTGGGAGCATTTCTAAAGCGACCCATATTTTTTTGTATTGTATTGGTGCCTCTTTATGTTAATGTATTAGGGAATATGATTTTTTATTGATTAAGATAGTTCTGGGAGCGACACCTATACAAATTGTACGTATTCAAGCATGGAACTTACGGTACAGTGCTTTTATAGAACCATCTCTACTTTATCGTGAGATTGTCTGTTGCTGGAGTTTCTTCGGCCACTTCTTCTCCCAGCGCCAACGCTTCCCGAAGTAGCACTCAAAGTTAGTTTAACTTTTGAATGTCCCTTAGATTATCCGTGAAATAGCAGCCGACAGAGTTGTGGTTCGGCCCTCTCGGGCACCCTCGGATCGGAATGCTTACGCGTAACATAGTAACCGTCCAAGCCGAGGTTACCCCTCACCGGGGGGACCCTTGTGTCGAGTTACCAGCAATAGAGGTTCAGGCTAAGCGACCTAAGAGCTGTGCCACCTCTCAATCCGGTAAAGCAGTCAAGGCCAGCCTGTCTGGCCAATCTGTGTAGTTCGTCATAAAAAAAAATTATAATATGTCCCACTGTTGGGCACAGGCTTTCTGTGTAAAGTGAGTATAAGGTCCATAGTGCTCCATGCGACCTTATTGCGTATTGATACACTTTAAATGTCGTAGAATTTTTTTCTACCTCACGTAGGTTTCCTCACGATGTTTTCGTACGCCACCGAGCGCGCAACAACAAATTAATTTGAGCTGGCATCGGGAATCGAACTCGGGTTGCTTGTTGAGCAACTTGAGGCAACCGTCTGGACATTAAGCTACCACGGCTCTCTTTCAAGGTTAGGTAAGTATAAAATTGGCCTAAAGAATTCCATGAATATTAATTACGTAAAGAAAAATATATATTTTTTTATATTTTCTACGCAAGTGACTTGACCACTATCTCAAGTGGAGCATTCCTGAATTATAAGGCACAATAGTAAATGCCTTTTCACTCTACCTATTACTATACTTACCTATTGAAATCATCTACAATGCAATCAAAAGCAAACTATTCGAATACTTTGCTTTACGAATAATGACCGACGAAGAAAGCGCTTCGTTACATTTAAATATGTTCCCAACAAAATAGGGATGGGGAAATAAGACTTTGTAATTCCTGAGAATACTCTATAAAATGCTTTCTGTAAAACATCGAAAGGCATTTACGCATGTGTTAAAGACTGAGCAGATTGGTTTCACAAGTTGAAAAGACTAAGTAATTAAACACAATTTGTCTTCAAATTTTAATTTTAAATGTTCGATCCTTGAGACTTTTATTTTCAAAATTAGTCTGAAACGCTCCAACGTAATTAAACATTGTATTACTAAGTCTGCATACAAATAAATACTTAGTGTGGAAACATCTTTGTCAACTTAATCTTTGTTTCTTTGTGTACTGAACTTCTATTCACTAAAAGCAATTTAGAAATTAACAGTATAATAAAAAAATCTTTTATTTCAGTTTGCTCTCTTTAAAGTCTTTGAAATATGTAATTAAAAATTGTTGACTTTATTCATAACGTATAAGGAGATAAAATGACTTTGTATAATAGACTCCATTGCTATCATTTCGATTACTCGTTCGATTACTTACAAATATTAGGGTAATTCATATTGCACTGTGAGATATTAATTTATTGTACACCAAAATCAAAGAAGAAGCAAATTACAGCTTAGGTACCGTTTAAAATTCGTTATATAATGGGCAACTTTATCGCTAAGAGCAAGAGGTTCAGACTAAGCGACGTAAAAGCTATGCCACCCCTCAATCCCGTGAAGCAGCCAGCTTCTCTGGCCAATGTAAAAAAAAAACGATCTCTCTAAGTAACTTGTGTATGGACAGGAAATGTATAAACTAAAAAGGATGCAGATAAAACTATATAACTAAACAATACGTATATTAAATAACGTCGTTGACAAGGTACTAAGTGTCTGTTGAAATTGTGTGCTCGTTCGCCATGGTATTGACAAACGAGCTTGATGAAAATGGCTAATGTACTGCTATCCCTATATGTTCCAGCCATGTGTGGAGTACTGCTGTCATATCTGGGCAGGTGCAGCCAAATACCAACTCGCGGCACTGGATTCCATAGAGAGGCGGGCCAAAAGTTGATAGGTGACCAACATCTACACCTAGATAGTCTTGAGCACAGGCGCAAGGTGGCCAGCCTTTCGGTGTTTTACGGATTACATTTTGGAGAGTATGCACAGGAATTACACGTTTTAATCCGCCATCCCCATTCTACCTTCGGACGTTTAGACACTCGGCGGGTCTCCACCCTTATAGTTGATGTTCCGCGCGTCCGAACGAATTGATTCATCGTTCATCGTGCGTACAGCAAAGGAGTGAAATAAGTTGCCGGCGTCAGTCTTTCCGTCCAAGTACGACGTGGGAGCCTTCAAGAGTAGAGTGAATAGGCACTTACTAAACTAGCGCGTACCATCTTTCGATTATATCACCACTTAACACCAGGTGGGATCATGGTCAAGCGCTAGTTTACAGGCATAAAAAAATGTTCCTCTAGTGCAAAAGACTTTTTGCAAATCTAACTAGAATAAGAAATCACAAAATTTAAGAACAATTCTGTTCAACATCTATATATATAAAAGAGAAAGTGTATGGGTATGTTCCATATAGGCTCCGAAACGGCTGGACCGAATTCAATGTAACTTTCAAGGAATCTTTAGATTGATTGGCTACTAATCCTGTAAAGTTTGCTGACGATCGGAGCACTCCTCTTTTTGAACTGTCAAACAAGCCATACGTCGTACTTTTATTTCTGACATTAACTTGAGCCCGATATGTTTTTGTATAAATGATAAGAATGATATTGTATTTACTGATATGTACATGGCTGTAGGTAATGATTTTCACCCGCTCGAGAAGAGAATGAATACTCAGAGAATTGAATAATTTTAAATATTGTGAGAGTTTAATAAAATATTTAATGATTTAGGTTAGTTGTTTAAATAAAATAAAGCAAAATCTAGCCCGGCGAAGCGGTCTGGTTACGCTAGTAACTAATATTTTCAGACCTCTTAAATACTATTTTCGAATGAGTAAGATAGTAACTCTACTGGTAATATCCGGTTGATAATAGGAAATAGAGAATTAAGAAGGGTGCTTTAAGTGGAACCCACTAAAAGTGTAACGTGCTATCGATTCATCTGTGGCGTACAATTTACGGGCCTTTCATTAAAGGGAAAGCTGAGATATCTTTGCTAAGAAAAAGGGCAAAACTTTAAAGGTCCATTAACCAGGAGATTGGTCTCTCAGTGCTTCATTGATGATGCTCATCAATTCTCCTGGTGGATTTATTCGGATCAAATATTTGATTATTTCTTTGCATAGGGTATAATCTATAAACCATTTTTTTGCATTATGCAACAACAGACGTCTACCGTCGCCTCGTACCGCTATAGCATTTTAATTAAAAATGTTGAAATAATCACGAAATGTAATAACCGTGATAACTTGTGGGTCATGTGGAATGAAATAGTCAAATCCTATTATTGTAACAAATGTGAATGTTTGTGAGTATGTATATTTTTTATATGAAAAGTGGCAAACGAACATACGGCTCACCTGATCTTAAGTGATCACCGTCGCCCATGAACATCCACAGCACCAGGGGAGCTGCAAGTGCGTTGCCGACCTTTGAGATAGGAATAGGCTCGTTTCTTGAAGGTCCCTAAATCGTAAACGTTCGGAAACACCGCTGGCGATAGTTGATTCCACAAGTTGGCAGTGCGTGGGAGAAAGTTACGCGAAAACGTATGTAAATTTTACTCCTTCTCACACTAACTACTGAATGGATTACTATAGAATAATTTAGTTTATACATCAGAGTAACACATAGGCTATAATTATATATATATATATAATATTAATATATCAAATTCTAATAGATAAAAACTAAGTGAGTTTGTTCGTAACGCTTTCTCGTCCTAACTATTCAACCGATCATCATTAAATTGTGCATACATCGGATGCTGAAAAGGACAGACTTTATAATCGCGGACAACACCGCGGGGCGGTCTAGTCACTAATACACTCACTTTTATTTAGACAGCGTAATGTTGTACTAGAAATTGTTTTAACGAATACCGTCACAATTGCGCGTATTCACAATCTTTATACAAAATTAATTACAAGTCAGATTACGAATTAATAAACTTAAATTGTTGCTTACAATCCCAAGTTAATGATTATCAACTAAAATATTAATATGAATTAAATATACTAAAAGTTTAGCTAAGTCACTAAGATATCATTGGAAGTATTTATATTATACATACAACCGCCGGGAACCAGTGTTGCTAGCTAACATAACATTATTTTTAACTAACTTCGATAAAGGAGCCGCCTACTTTCACATAATAATTATTTACCTAACATATGTGACAGAAGATGAACCAATCTCCACGCTACACAATGATCACAAATTCAGCAAGTGAATTTTTAATCTATTCGATAAAAATATTTTCTTGTACATCGGTTCATATTATCGTATAAGAGCAGTATGATTATTGACCTTGATTCATTATCGGGCTCCATTCCCCATAAACATATTAATATAATATTGTATAATACAGATGCACAATATAGTTTTATTGAGATTTTTTTATCACAAAAATTACTAACATTTGTGAAAAAAAATCAACCATTCCAACTAAGGTAGAACGTGTGCTAGGAGATGGTTTACGTCAATAGTTGAATGGCGGATTCGAACCTACGACATTATGTTTAACAGACTGTACCCTAAATCATTAGGCTTAAATTTGACACATAAAAATGTCCGGTGTATAGCGATAGTTTCACTAAAAAGCTTTGACAGCGAAATCTGGGTCTGTCTACCCTGCTAGCGTTAAAAGGACGTGAGAGCTTATTGCTATTATGTTATAACATTATACAATAGTTCACGTTATACAATATTAATCGAAATAATGCATTATTTAAATAGCATTGTTGTTGTTGTTGTCCACACCGTGACCAGTGACGGCGACCCTATTTGGGGGATGAGCCCTGATATGGCTTGCAAATCCGAACATGCCCTAGCATTGGATTAGATCTACGAGTATGTCGATCGGCGGGAGGTTGAAGAAATTGCAAATACGCACAACCTTTTAGGATTTCCGCCAAATTTCATTTATGAGGGACGCGGGAGCATTGGCAGTTATAATAAAACTTTATTACATACTTTATGGTTCATAATGTCGAAGCAAACGAATTAACCTACAGCGTTTTCAACACTTCCTAATCTTGTTTTAGTATTAAACTGCGATTGTACATCGAAATTATTACTTACAATGCTGTTCCACTGTATTAACAGGAGTATAAATATTTTATAAGTATAAATACAATGACTATAGTCGTATTTAGCGTATGCTCTGTGCAAAAACATTTAAATAGAAATGGCGAATTATGGAAGAGTATGGATTTAAAACATACACCTAATATTTTTTCTAGTAAAAACAAACACTTCTGTCAGTCCAGAGAAAGGACGTAGGTACATATAAATACTTATTTAAATATTTAAAAAATAAGAGTACCTTATAAATATAGTAAGTAACAAATTTATTATTTTAACTGACTTCAAAAAAGGTGAGGTTATTAATTCGTCTGAATTGAAGCGACAATAGCCTAATGTTTTTTTTTCTTTTTTTTTTGTAACAATAGGCATTACTACTGACTTATATCTAAATTCAGAGTTTTATTGCCCCTTGTCCTTTTTAATCTAAGTATAGTATATAGTATGCCTATGCTATTTCTAGTTCCCCTAACGTGGATAGGTTAGGGCAGTTTTTCTCCCATGCCTTTCCTCTCATCCCTTATATATTTTGCAATCTTACATTCATCTTTTATACAACTTATTTCTACTTTCACTTATTATATTTCTATTTCTAACATACACTTATTCTTTTATTCTTATCTTATAATGGCCTAATGGTTTAGGGTACGGCCTGCGAATCGTAAGGTCGTGAGTTCGAATCCACCATCCGACTATTGCCGTGAACCATGTCCTAGCACAAGCTTAAGCTTAGTTGGAATGGAAGATTGTTAGTAATATTTCTGAAAAAAAATAATAAAAGAAATATTGCTAGCTTTCTCTTAAAAAAAAATTTTTTTATGTTTGTTACCTCATAACTTTGAACTGGTTAGCGATTTTGATTATTTTTTTTTTGATAGCTGCTTCCCGTGTAGTACCATTTTTCAATTGAGTCAATGGCATCCATGAAAAAACCATATGTCTTAAATTTGCATTAAGAATGTATGGTACGAATGGAAAAATAACTGTAGTATAATACAGTATAATAGTACGCCAACCGATTTCGAATTCTTGGGAAGTATGTACTTCAAGAGTGGTTAAAGAGTTAGATTATGTTCTGATTAATTCTTTTTCGTAATATTCCTAGTCGATTTGAAGTCGGTTTTGTTTTGTTTGTTTTTTACTCGTCAATATATTATTCGTAAACATCATTTAAAATAATACAAGAAATATCATCTTGTAATGAAAATATCACATAAAAATGCCCGGAGTATAGCGATAGTTTCACTACTTATTGTATGGGACCTAAAAAGCTTGGACAGCGAAATTTTTTTTTCATGCATTATCTGACAAAACCAACCGTCGCTTCCATACATTTATAATGCTAATTAAATTATTAACTTACCCCATAAGTTTTCGAAGTGTACTAGACTACGTCCTACATGTTGTTTTTTGAACGTAGTCAAGTCATTTTAAACACAAAAAAAACATCCATCCTTATTTAAATACAGGATATGTTAAAAGTGTTACAGTTACTCCATTAGTCCGTAATACGGTAATTTTTACCTTTTTTTTTCTTGACGGGGGGAAATCTTGAACAAGATACGTGAGGCTATCCTACTCCGGTGCTCTCTTCAATGGTCACCCTGCACTGGGATCTCCAGTGGAAAGCACTGGAGTCCCGGTTACTTCCTTCCCAGCACCCTCGCATTGCTAAGGCGACACGGGTCCAATGTAGCCCCTTTCCTTGTTGTCCGTGAACCCTTTTACCGTACCGAGGCCCCTTTTAGTCACCTTTTTTGACAGCCAAGGGATACCATAGCCTTTTATTAGCCCGGGACTCTCGTGTAAAGGTCATCTTAATTTTTAACCTAACCTTAATAACCAATTCAGTGAAATATAAATGCAAAACTTCATTTAAAATGGTGTATTAAAAATCTCTTATATAATTTGTTATCTATTATAAAATATTTGCGTATAAATTGTCTATCTTATCTTTCTAGGTACAGGTTATTTAATAACGTAGCTGGTAGGACAATATCCGATCCACTTACCGTAAACAATATTGTAAATTATTCCAAGAACCTATTATAAGAAAATATTGGTAGCAATCATAATTTTGTTCTTATTTTAGCGTTTGACTTTACGATCTTATTATCGGAGGTTCGAATTCCCAGCCTGCTTACAAATGAGTTTCCGCTTTTCGGTTTCATACGTACTAGCAAATCAGATGCTAAGTATAGTAAACTAGCAGTTTGTGTCACGCTGTAGTTGTAATTTGATTGGTTGCTATTGCTAACAATTATACACGCTAAAAAAATCCAATATAATTAACATTCTTGTTAACCTATCAAAATAAACTTAAGCGTGTGTTAGGAGATAGTTTAGGTTGGCCTTCAGGTGATGGACTCGGTGGAGTCCATCACCTGCTTACGGAGGACGTGAAGGAAGGCGCGTGTTATGTTCCGCCAGGATCCTCCAGGTTCCTCCAGGATCCCGCTGCTCCGCCATATGCTACGATGGTGGAACATCTTGTGGGTTTGGTCGGTAAGGGTCCGACATAGCTCGTCTTTCCTCCGGAGGACGAGTACGCGATTAGGTACGTTTCCACAAGTAAAACAAAAAAGGAGATTAGTTAATCAGCCGAATGGTGAATACGACCTTACAGTTTGCAGTCCGTACTCTAAACTACTGAAGCTTTTAATACAAAACAACAGTAACAAGATTAATATATACGTAAACATTCTAAATTACAGAAATCACTGCTACGCGATTATGAAGAATCTTTAAAAATGTATCGCTTACCAAGTCTTGAAAGTCGTCGTACACATTTTGATCTCTATTATCTGTACAAAATTCTCAATGGCCAAGTTAACTGTTCCGATATTTTAGGTAGAATTAACTTTATCACAAAAACTAAATTTTTAACTCACACTAACTCGTGTTCTACACTTAAACTACATGTATTTAAACATATCTGTTCCACCTCTAGCGAAAAAAATATACACAAGTAATCGTTTCCTCATCAGAAGTCTGCACAATTACAATGCCAACTTCTGCAAAAGGACTTAACATCAGAAGTGGATATTTTTAGTAACTCACTTATCAGGTTTAAAACTATAATTATTTGCAAATTCTCCTGAATGGTATTTGTACGCGGATATAAATTATAATAAATTATTTTTTTTCGAAACTGTTGGTCGATAACAACTTGAAAAACGCTTGTATGTAATATAATAGACAGTTAGGACTATTTGTTGCCAAAATAAAGAGAGAAAAAAATTGTGACATTGGTATGCAGTCACAATTTTTTTTCGCATGCATTGTGTGTCAAAACCAACACATCCATACATTTAGAAATTGCGGATTAAATTACATTTAAATCTTTATAGAGCTTAGTGGAGTTTTAATTCACTGATTTAGCTCGATTTTTTTTCATGCATTATCTGACAAAACCAAACGTCACTTCCGCACATTTATAATGCTAATTAAATTATAGAGTAATACAACTCACATTTAGTAAATGTATGGAAGTGAGAGTTGGTTTCGGCAATGCATAAAAAAAAATATTCGGTTGGAATACCTGGAGGATGCCGCAGCTGGGCTATGAACACACGGACAGTATAGTTAGCTCATAATCCGAGAGACGTTTTAAGATCCACAGGGGAAATCACGAGCGTCGTCAACTGGTTCACTTCAATACTATCTGACTTATAATGATATAAAAGCAATAACATCAAAGTTTATCCGGTTTATTATCTAACAATCGGGTTCTCCAAATGTTGACATACAAAGAAAAACTTGTACGTGTTATTGATTATTTTTAAAGAAATGTGATAAGTGAAGTGAAGATAAGGAACCCGCAAAAGTTTCCATTGGGGTTCAGATCTCTAGGCCATTAGGCTGTCACTTATAAAAATTAGCTTTAGCCTTTAAAAATAATAGCTAACAGAAAGATTATTATTATTATAAAATGAAGGGTCAATATTCTAATGGTTAAGGGCACGGTCTGCGAATCGTAAGGTTGTCGATCCAAACCTGCCATTGAACTATATTAAGAATCTTATGAGCTTACGTTAACGAGAATGTTAACAGTTTTTAGACAAAAGCAGCATTCTTTGAAAAAAGATAACAGTGAACCCTTAACTGAGCTTCTTAACTACAGCCCTGTAGTTCTGGGCTCGTAGAAAAGGACTACGATATCTCCTACCTGTCGTAAAAGGCTAAAAAGGGCCTCGGGTTCACTGGACGACATTGGTGGGGTATTTGTCGTCCGCCAAAGTGGACCCGAGAAGAAGGCGACATCGGCTGGCCCGTGTCGCCTTGCACTGCAATCGGAAGGAGATCGAGCTCCGATGCGATCCTCTGGAGATCCCGGAGCCCCTCATCACGCACCGAGGAAGGGCCAACCGGTGGAGCTTTAGTGGGTAAGAACCCCACATAACCCTGCCTTCACCTCAGAAGGCGGGGTATCATGTTGAAGATTTCCCCTCTGTCAACAAAACAAAAAGCTTCTTAACTAAGCTAGAGAACTAAGTTTGGCTTTTTTATTCAAAACAAACACTCGATCTGTATGGAGTCTATTTCGACTAGGTTATCACTATTTTTGAAAAAATTAATCAACGATAGAATTCGTAAGATTCGATAAATTCACTTATTTTTTCGTAAGGTTATAACTACAACTGTTTCGCGGTACGATATGTAGGGTAGTATTGAAGACGTTACACGATACAATATGCAAAACATATTCTGCCCTTGAAGATAATATAAGATGTAATTGGGTATCCGGATTCCGGTATTAGCAAATATTTCACGGCGGAATTTCTTTCTCCGTATTAGCCGAACCGTTTTTGCAGTTAAACGGGTTATAATAATACCGATTTCAAATAGAGGGTAGTTTTGTATGTGCCGATAGTTGAAATGTTTATTATATTCTTTTGAATATCGGCAACTAGATTCACGCACGCCCCACGTATATACGAATTCGGAATAAATAAAACATGAATTGGTCTCTTTGAGGATTTGAAATGCTTACTCTAACATTTCATATTTTCTGTTATGCAGGCGAAATGGGAAATATTTTGAAACATTTAAGTATTTGTATGCCAAATCATATATTATTTATTACATGCGAAGGCTTTTTTGCATTTTTTGCGTCCGGAGAATGGTGACCTCTCAATCCCTGTGACATACGTGACCTTATTACTTGGAGAAAGGACGGGAAGAACTTGCAATTTTAGCGCTGGTAATACAGAAGTATACTACTATCGTATCGTCGCTGTCGACTTTTCATCAAGCATGTTAAATCCCATTTGTGACAGGTGGTGAGTCTATCGGCGCATACCCGACACCTAACATGTGTTGAAAAGCGGACAGCCAAAGCTTTCTATGTCTACCACGCTATGATTAAAACTACGTAATAACGCTTTCAATTTTTAGCGCTGGTAATACATAAGTTATCGTATTACTGCTGTCAACTTCTCACCAAGATATATAAATCCCATATGTGACTGGTGAGTCTATGGGCACTATATACCAGGCACAAATTTCACACGTAAAGATTTTTTTATGTATTAAACCGTTAAACGGTACCTCAGTTTTACAAGCTGTTGCGAACCTACGAACTTAAAAAGTCAACCGCCTAGTCAGTGTGTTCTCAGTGTTTTAAGATTAAGTTCTAGTAATAAAATGTTATAGTCAGTACTTATAATGTATTGATATTTTTATTTTTTGGTTGGCGTGATATTAAGTTATTCGTGCATTTGTCTCGCACATATTTAATGATAAGACTTATATGGTTATCTCATGGATAACTACGTAAGATTTAGTTAGTCTAGATCTTACTGTCTAATTGGACCACATGGGAAGCACCAGTTTTTTAAAATAATAATCAAAATCGATTCATCCAGTCAAAAGTTATGAGGTAACAAATAAAAAAATAAAACATAGAGACGAATTGAGAACCTTCTCCTATTTTGAAGTCGGTTGAAAAGGCAATAGACCATACAAATAAACAATACAATACCATTTATATAAAGTATAAATGTATTATGTTGTATGTTATGTTTATAGTCTTGTGAAACTATCTGAGATTAGAATTACGGCGTATCCCAAAGGTCTAACAATCAAACTGTTCCATATTGGTAACGCATAATCTAGGAGTTGTTTTAAGATCCTTCAGGGAAATAAGACTGGCCTTACTCTGATTGGCGTTTGCACACCCGTTCGTTTTTATTGGTAATTCTGACGGCGGTATTTCAGTGTGTTATTTTCACAAGGAAGGAATAAATGTATTTAAACGGTCCATATTCAAGTATAATTTGAGATTATATTCTTTATAGTTCGACGTTCGATTACGTGTCCGTTTGAAGTAATGAGTTTCCGCTCATTGATTTCTTAAGTAAAAAAAATCACTTCGTAAAGGCTGTGCATGGTGATAGACTCACCTCTTACTAGAGATGTGTCAAGTAGACTTGTCTACACTACTGTGTGACAGTTGGCATAGTCACAGCTTGGTGTTAGTAATAAAAGCAAGGAAGCATATAAGTTAGTTTAGCTTACATTTTCCCATTTAGTTTAATTAATAAAATACCTACCGACCAAGTCGTGGTTCGGCCCTCTCGGGTGCCCTCGGAGCGGAATGCTTACGTCTTTATCTTCCGAGATACTCAAACTTTCTTAACCGACCCTTTATTTTTGCTCAGGAGTGTACGTTACGAGAAATTAATAAAAGCGCTTTGTATTCGAGATGTGTTCTAAATAATGACGAAAACCCGAAATGCTATTCACGTTTGCGTTCAAAACTGCAGAACCTAAGCTGGATTGTATTTGGTAATATTTTATAACGCTATCTTTTGTAATACCTGCCTTGCTTTATTTATTAAGAACATTCACCTTAAATTAAAATTCCAAAGAAATACTAAGTCACGTACAGATGTCTTGAAACTTTTCACATTCATTTAATACGTCTCTCGACAAAGACCACTTAGTTTAACGTGGATGATTAAACAGAATTTTGTACTTAGACAATGTTTAACGATACACAAAGTTAAAGTTACAGCCTGTATACACATATCTGTCCCACTAATGGGCACAGGCCTTCTCTGTAAACAGAGTATAAGGGCAAAGTCCACCACACGGCCCTAGCGCGGATTGGCAGACTTCACATGTCAGAAAATTTTCTGACACATAGGTTTCCTCACGATGTTTTCCTCTACCACCGAACTCATGGTAAATCAGCACTTCAAATTGCAATGAACAAATTCATTGGTACTGGCACCGGGAATTGAACTTGTAACTATGCAAGTTGAAGCAACCGCCCGGACACTGACCAACTACAACTCTATCAATAAAACGGCAATTCATTGGCACAAGCCGACGAGGATTAGAACTCGAACCATCGTTGTAGCGACGATTGCTTTGCCGCTAGGCTATAGGTTCAACAAAAAATGTTCATAAATATAGATAGACTACTCTCTTGTGAAAGAGATGACGCGCGCCCACAATAAATCGAGCTAAATTTGCGCGCCACGGCAGCCGAATCGGAAATAAACTTTAACATCAAATATGAATCAGTGAATACGAGATCGAACCATGTAGGCAAACGTACACGCTGAAAATTTATGGTTCACAAAGCGACGTGAAATATTGTGATTATCTATAAATACAGAAATACACTTTGCAGAAAATTTAGGTAATGAATATAACGCAAACAATTAAATATATACCAAAATTATATATCGGAGCAATTACTTTAAAATACTCACACCGCTAACTAAAGTCAACCTTATGTTCTTATTGTCATTATCCTCCGATTGCAATGAAGGCTGTGCTGCTAATGAATAGACTATACTATATTATAAAGAGCCATGGTTACTCAGTGTCCGGGCGGTTTTTAAGACATGTGAAGTCTGCTAACCCACTCTAGGGTCGTGCAGCGGACTATGCCCTTGAACTCTCTTTAAAGAAGGCCTGTGCCCGACAATGGGACATGTAAAAACGCTTAAACTAGCCTTTGGATTATAATACTAGAGTTAGATTCCTTGGAGAATCCAATTTGGATTTTAAACAATAAAATTAAATGGCAATCGAAGGCGATTGTCTATAGAAAATTATAATTTTTAAACCACCCGTAGTAACTAATATACTAATCTCCTCATATCAGGAATGAGGAGGTCCATAGACGAACGAAGATAACCTACATAGCTCGCTTAATAAGCAAGTTGATGTGGCAATGAGCAGGGCATATAGTGCGTAGAACAGATGGCCGGTGGGGTCGAAAAGTTCTCGATTCGAGACCACGAACCGGCCAGCGCAGCGTAGGACGTCCATCCGCAAGGTCGACCTCAGCAGCCAGATTTCCATCAGTGGATGTTTTACGGCTGAAATAATGAATGATGATAAATAATTAATATATTACTTACTAAAATCTTCTTCGAAACACACTTCATCTCACGAAATAAGTATCATGACTATACCATCTATAGTATTTGCAAATAAAATGTGTCAAAAAAAACGTCTCCCTAATTATCACATTTCATTACGGCAATCTCATAAATCAAACGATATAAAAAACCGTTTTTTATACCACCTACTAGAGTTTTCTAGTAGCAGTAACAGTACGAACTTTAAAAATGTGAAGTGAAGAAACATTCTGCATAAGACCCCAATGTTTACAGGCCAAGGAGGTCGTTAATTAGCTCTTGGTTTCCCTTAAATTCATTCCATTTGCCATAAAGTACAAAACAAAAACATGTATAAAGCACGAAATTGGAATTATCTTTTCAAGGCATACTAATACGATGTAATATTTCATTTCTGTGCAATTACTCCTTAATGAAACAAAGACAAGAAACACCAAAAATACGATTGCAGGCAATTGTTACGGAATTCCCTTGCGTTCGGAATAGCCACTTAAAATAAATTGCACGCCCGATACGCTTTTATAAAGATAAAAGAACAAGGAAAATCAGTTGAGTGAAAACAAAGAAAATTTTTTTTCGTACGTCTTTTTCTAATTCGCAAAACAAACATAAATACTTTTTGACCCTCGTAGCTAAGTGTACGAGAATTCTGAAGTTCTACAGTCCAGAGGAAACCAAAATTTGATCTGTTTTCGACACCAACAAAACTGTTAATTGCAATCATATCTGCCTATATAACATAAAAAAAGAACAAAATAGAAATTGTGCCGAAAAGGGGTTGGCTCAGCATGTGCTGTGCTCACACATGTAACACAGCGCTGGTTTTAGCCAAAAACTAAGTAGACTAAGGCGGGTACGATTCGGTTGTGTATTAATATGGTGTACATTACATAAACTTTCATATATATTATACATATATATACTCGTAGATATAGCTTTCTTTGTTCGTACAGCAAGAGACTGTAATAGTTTGCCCGCGTCTGTCTTTCCCTCCGATTACAATTTGGGTATATTGAAGAGTAGATTTACTATGCTAGTGCGCCAACCATCCACAACATGCATCCACTTAACATCAGATGGGATCGTGATTGCGCACTTGTTAGAAAGTATAAAAAAATAACAGGAATTTGTCGTAGCTGTGTCCAGACGGTTGCCTTAAGATGCATAGTACGCTACCAAATGCCATCCCCGGTGCTAGCACCAATAGTTTGTAAGTGCTAATTATCAAATGCTTGGTGGTTAAGGTGAACATGGTGCGGGAACCTTTGTCTTAGAAAACTTTCTAAGACATAAAACCTAGCCCGCTGAGAGATTGGAGGTGATTATGACTTAAACGCTTTTAAGAGAAGGTCTGTACTCTGTGGAATATATATAGGGTATTTATTCCTTTTAAGAAGTCTACCATTAACTTTAGGTGAACTATGCTCTAATACTTTGTTTAGGCAGTAATTAAAGACATAAAGATGTATTTTAACCTAGACACAGAACGGACATTCTCTAAGGAGGTTGAGTAGCAATATGTATTAATCATTAGTACGCTTGTGTGCTCGTATGCCACCTTAATTAAATATTTTAACACCTCACCGTTGGAATGGAGTGGAGTTTTGTACACGTATAATGTATTATAAGTAATATAACTACGTAATTATAAGTAACAAATTGCGAATGTAATCGTATAACTTATTTTAATATTAAAACTTCATCTATCTGTACCAGCATCTAGTCAAAGCGTGGTGCGTTCTCATCGGGCATCAATGCTATCGTCCCTAGAGTAATAGCCAAAGTCAGCTTCCCGCAGGACACTGGTGCAAATTTACTACTAATGTACGTTCAGACTGATTGCTGCAAGCAACAGCAATTAGCTCTTACAAAAAACTTGTCCTCTTTTTTTTCTGACCGGAAACATGAAGAAACATGGTACATACTTATACAGGTAAAAACCTGAATTACACTGACTACTATTACTAACTGAATTAGACCCTATTTATGATATTTGATAGCATTCTTTTATTAACCTTTTTATTTTTTGTTAACGAGGAGGAAATCTTCAGAAAGATACCCCGCCTTCAGGGGGAAAGGCGGCGGTTATGTAGGGTTTTTGTGAGGAGCTCCGAGATCTCCAGTGAAACGCACCGGAGCCCCTCTGCACTGTGCTCAAGGAGAGCACTTCCCGGGGGGGAGGTTACTCCCTCCCCCCTGTCCCCGTCGCAGTGCAAGGCGACACGGGCCAGCCGATGTCGCCTTCTTCCCGGGTCCACCTTGGCGGACGACAAAGGCCCCCACCCTTGTCGCGCAGTGAACTCGAAGCCCCTTTTAGTCGCCTTCTACGACATTCAGGGGATACCGTAGTCTTATTCTTGAGAGCCCAGAACTACAGAGCTGCGGGCCGGTCTGACACCGGCCCGCCTGCGCCATCTCCGAACGGGAGAGGGCCTCTCCCGATCCCGTTCGGCGGTCTCCTTCTGCGTCATTACTGACTCACAGAAGGAGACCAGCGCCTTCTTGTATTAACTTGCTAATAGCCTAGTGCTTCCCATGTGGTCCCATTTTTGTGATCCAATTTGGTCTAATTCTGAAAATAGCATCAGTGAGAAAACCATCTAAGTCTTAAATTTGCATTAAGTATGTGCGAGAGAAAGTGACGAATAACTCAAAATCACGCCAACCGATTTAGATGATTCCTTTTTTATTAGAAAGGAGGTACTCTAAAAGTAGTTTGTTGAGATTAGGTTCCGATTACTTCCATTTCATGATATTTCTACGATAATTCGGAAATAGAAAGAGGGAATTCTGCGTCGATTAGCATTTAATGTTTGATTAGATTTGAAGCCGGTTTTTGTTTTTGCTCGTAAACAAACTTGGCAGTATTTATAATTCTAGATATTGTTTCACTTCGGGTAATTTAACTTTATAACTCAAGTGTCTTATTGTAAATACGACAAAAATAAAACATTATAAAGAGTTACAACAATGTTAAAAAAGAAATCTTCAATAAACTTTTATCGTTCTTGTAGTTTTATTTATCTAGTTATTCAGTCATTATACGTTACGTTCATTTATATTTAACTTCTTGGCATGCTCTCCTTCTATCAAGCTTTGCATACTCTGATCGCGAAAGCGTCGAGTGTGCTCTACCGTCGACGAGCCCGTAATAATTGGATGTCATTTCGATTAATTGCATCTGTCATTGATTAAAGATTGAAAGACTTTTCGAAAAAGGACTTTTATCAATTAAATAAATTCCTATTATACTGTCTGGCGGTGTGGCACACGTACCTTTTTGATGCCTTAAAAGTTCTTTAACAAGACTTTCCTTCTTGCTTGACTTGCCGCTTTAAGGGACTTGACAGAACAATAACAAACTCTCCGCCGGCTTATGGCGGCGGCTCCCTGGAAGGACGAACATCCTGTCCACTAGTACAACTAACACGAGATGCGCCTCCCATCCGGTATCCTCCTTGATTAATTTCATGTTTAATAACAGCCCATAGACATACAAGGGATATAATATTTTTCGTTTTTTTTTAAAGGTAAGCTAACCGAGATCATCACCCCTTTGAACATTATGTTCCTCTAAGCTGTAAGTAGAAAATAATTTAGTAGACTAGCAATCTTAAATATAAATTTATAAAATATTAATTGCTTCTAACATTTTCTGGTACTAACAGAATTTTAGGTTTTCTTTTAAATTCGGGTTTTCAATGTATTTTAAGTGACTGACTTAAATATAAAAAGGGCAGACGTATTCAATTTAGACTACAAAAGGCGACTCGACTTTTATTTCTTCTGAGATCCTCTTTGTGTTGTAAGCGTTCTTAATAAATTAAGATTTATTCCTTCAAACAAATCGTGTATTATTAAGAGAGTACTTACGGGAAGGACTGTATATCCATTGTGTTCAAAAATATTGCATTAAAGTTGACTTCTTCTCTTAATCGTATGGCTGGAAAACAAATATAAATGTGCTTATATGTTTAAAAATAAACTTTATTGAGGCTGATTATGATTTGTTGATTGAAGTCTATAAGTAGAATGGCAAAGCTAGTCTTGCTGTTCATTCATTTATCTATGAGCGTCAATAGACTAATGGCTAAGGTTCATGCGAATCGTAAGGCTGTAGGTTCGAATCCATCATTCGACTAATGACGTGAACCGTATCCTTTTTTTTTTGTTGACCGGGTGAAATCTTCAACAAGACACCCTGCCTGAGGGGAAGGCGGGGTTATGTGGGGTCTTACCCACTAAAACCTCCCAGGTGGCCCCTCCTCGGTGCATGGTGAGGGGTTTCGGGATCTCCAGAGGAACGCACCGGAGCCCCTCTGCACTGTACTGGGAGAGAGGAGAGGGGGAGGAGGATAATCCCTCTCCAACTGTGTCGTCGCAGACGTGAACCATTTCTTAACACGAGGTTAAGCTTATCTGCAATGGTTAACAAGAATGTTGGTTATATTTATGAAAAATAAATATTGTTAGCATTCTTTACAAATAATCTGGATTTAACTATAATGGCATTAACATAGCATAGCTGCATGACATGATGAGAAATGTTTGTAGTCTTAATGGAAGAATAAAGATAACTGAAAATATCTTATCGCAGATCGCATATTAATATCACTGGAAGCAAACGCTAACTCAGCTTACCCAGGATATCACTTAAGTGTCTAATATGTTTAGTTATTTATTGTAAGAAGAATCTTGTTTGTCCGTGAAATTTACCAGTAATTTACCTTTTCCTTACACTGCCTACCCCAATTGCATGTATAAGAGACGCAAGTCGTATAAATAAATGGTAGGTCAAAGTAAGATCCTTTAATCTTACGGGAAATTTATTAAATCGCTCCCGCGTCACTGACAAATTGATTCACATTAATGACCCTTTCACGTGATTACGTAATGTAACTTAGTGTTACTTAGATTAACTCATGCATGCTAAATTACTTTACATGGCCGCGTATACGTAGTTTCTATTAATTTACCTGAATTGGATACGTGGTTTGATGTCATTAATGTAACGGAGTCATTAAGTATTGTATAGCCCAAAAAGGAGTCACGATCTTCAGCAATAGGAGAACGATTAAGATGAAGAAGAATGTATTATTATGTAAACTGTATCTCAATTATTCTCTATCATTTAAATCAATAATGAATACATATTTATTTCGAATTGATATTGTAACTGTGAATTAGGGTATTACCTGCGAAGTGCTCCGTCATTAATACACACCGATATCTTAGATTAACGTATGTTTTAAAACTTACTCAATAATCTATATATAATAATAATACCCACGCACTTTCTCTTTTATATATATATATATATATATATATATATATATATATATATATATATATATATATATATAAAAGAGAAAGTGCGTGGGTATGTTCCATATAGGCTACAAAACGGCTATACCGATTCAAACTTCCAGGGAATCTTCAGAATGACCTGCCAAGTAATCCTGTAAAGTTTGGTGACGATCGGAGCAATCCTCTCTTTGGACTTTCAAAGAAGCCCTACCCGTACTTTTATTTTTGACATTAACTTAAGATATGTTTATGTAAGTTTATAGTTTAAATAAAATTAAGAGAAATCTAGACCGGCGAAGTGGGCAGGGTAAGCTAGAAATAATATAAAAATATAATTTTCAGTAATTATAGTTCTTTGTAAATATAATAGAATTTGCTTCGATCTATGCGGCGCACAATGTATTGAGTTTTTTCAATATTATGCTTGGTTTTAGCTTCAGTTTTGAAAATACAGAATTAAAAAGAAAAATTTAAACTGTGATAAAATTCAATAATCACAACTTTGTTTACTTGGTACAAGATCAGCCCTGTAGTTCTGGGCTCGTAGAATAAGGCTACGGTATCCCCTGCCTGTCGTAGAAGGCGACTAAAAGGGGCCTCGGTCTCGACAAGGGTGGGGGCCTTTGTCGTTCGTACTAAATATATGTAATAGTATTATTTATTTAGTTATTTAATAAATTATTATTTTAATGTAATACAAATTTCTAATATATTCAGCAAAAGATGCATTCAAAATGAACGCTGTTACATATTTGGAATAGTACTCGCGATAAGTCAAATTACGTAACCTAACACGCTCTCTTAAAACGTGCCTAAAATAAAGATGACGGCGTGAATCAATAATATTTTCCAGTGGGAATGCCAACTGGGATGGTGCACAAATGTATTCAAAAACTAACTTGAGCTTCCGAGTTACAACATGCCTGCTAAAGGGAAAATTTCATTTACTGACCAAGTAAAGACATGTTATTATTACTTATTTAAGATTTCAACTAAAGACTCGTCATAGATAACGAGCTGCCAAAGTAACAGAGTGTGGAAAAGAGAGAGAAGTAGTAAGAGTAGTACAATGAGTTAGAAATGTTACTATTGTAAATAATCACACATATCCGAGTCGTTTAACCCAGTAGAAAGTGATGAGATAACACACATACAGACGAATTGAGAACCTCCTTCTTTTTTGAAGTCGGTTGATTCTGGCAGTGTGAATAAATTCGACCCCACGTCCAATCATAAGTGGCGCCATAACGCTATCATTGCTTATTGATAATGGAAAAATATTTACAATACATATTTATTACATTTTAGAATTTTAATTTGTTTTACTTTATTTTATTAATATATTATGTTTTTACTTATCTTTTTGGGAATCACGTTTGAAGTGGCAACACTAAAGGCAATTTGTCAACCAATTTAACGATGTAAGAAGTGTTAATTTTTGCTCCTTTCTAAATAAAGAAATACCAATAATTTAAAAGTGTCTTCACTCGCCAGCATCCCACACATATAATTTATAAAATATATTATAGTTTTACTTTATTGCATTATTTAAAAATTTTCACTTTCACGCATGGGGCCTAGCAAGCCTCGGTTAGAAGGAGAAGGAGAAAAAAAATGTTTATTGCCATACATGCTAGTCTATTTACAAATTTTAGCTGAGACCTTCTTGTAAGGATGAAAATATGGTAGTGTCAGAAAATCTCGCTCTTCCATAGCTAGCTTATATATATACATACAATATAAACGTTATCAAATTATTAACTGAAGAAAATATAGTACACGTTTTCTTTTCAAGACACTTCCACGTGGAAAAAGTCCTCTTAAAATATTTTAAATCCTGAATTTCGTCGTGAACAAAAACGGTTTAATACCCTTGGTAAGCGAGTGCAGCTAATTTAAAAGGCAAATTACTAGCCGCAACATTTTTAAGACTACATTTTCACTATTTCGAATTTCAAATTGTTTCATATCCACACCTAGCGATGGAACGTGTGTTACTAAATTGGAAACAATGAACCTACTCGTATTAAACAACTATTAAGCTATTTACATATATTTTAAAAAAAGTGTTAGTCTATATGTGCGTATGTAAAAACTTCAACTCTTAATGCATAAAAATGAAATGACTCAGCAAGTCTATACGAATAAAATTGGCGTGTGTTTATAATATTAAATTAACATTTCTTACAATTTTTGTCTTTGTTTGTTTCTCCCGGCTTATCTAGGCAGTAGGAGTAACTTGGTGTACTTTTAAAATGTATGTTGTCATGGGTAACACCGGGAGGCGCAGATAGTATTTGATAATCAATAAGATATTTTATCAATTATACGAACTTATTTACAAAGCCTACAAAATATTCCACTACTTTATAAAAATGATTAATGTGTTAATCGGCGCTCACAATTTCGTCACAGGTCTAAAATACCTTCTGGTCTGTTTTATAAAACGCGAAAATAACTATATATGTGCGTATGTAAAAATGAAATGACTCAGCAAGTCTATACGAATAAAATTGGCGTGTGTTTATAATATTAAATTAACATTTCTTACAATTTTTGTCTTTGTTTGTTTCCGGCTTATCTAGGCAGTAGGAGTAACTTGGTGTACTTTTTGAAAATTTATGTTGTCGTGGGTAACACCGGGAGGCGCAGATAGTATTTAATAATCAATAAGATATTTTATTAATTATACGAACTTATTTACAAAGCCTACAAAAATATTCCACTACTTTATAAAAATTATTTATGTGTTAATCGGCGCTCACAATTTCGTCACAGGTCTAAAATACCTTCTGGTCTGTTTTATAAAACGCGAAAATAACTATATATATACGTATTTTAACAGAGATTTATGTCACGAGATTTAAATTCAATCAATCAATTAATCATTCAGCTTATATCTTCCCACTGCTGGGTATAGGCCCCTTTTTTTCGCGCCATTCACTTCGATCCTTTGCTGCCCGAAACCATTCAGGCCCCGCTGCCATGACGTTGTCGTCCGACCAGCGGGCTTGTTGTCTGCCCACTGATGGACGTCCCTTACCATTCGGTTACTGCCCTGGTCCACCGACCGTCTTCTCTCCTAGCGAGGTGTACCGCCCATTGCCATGTTAGTCGCATACCCAAGTCTTCGACTTTAACTATTTCAAATTAATTAATTAAATTTATACAAGCATCAGTGTAATAATTTCCACTTCGATTTACTGACACTAAAGTAATCTCATACATATATTTTTAAATACATTCAGGTAAAAGCAAAGCATACAGTATACAGAATTTCCGCAAACGAAAATGAAATCGTGTTTGATATACGCGAAGCATACTGAGTTTTTGCTTAAAACTTTTTTCAATTACAATAAAAAGAGCAATCACTTGATTCAGAATTAGAACTTTTTAATTTGCGAGACTGTCATTTGTTTTTTTTGAAATATACAGTTGAACCTTCTAATGTTGTAAGTTTAACCTAAGTATGTTGAAACTTGTGACTCAAAATCTTATCTTACCCTCTGCATTTCCAAATTATCAGCCCTTTCAAGTAAATCTTTCCTTATTAACATTAAAATTCCAATAATTAAAATAATAATTATCTGGCATCTTCCTTGATGTCCGAACTATGAAGATTCTATTTTATACAGCATGGTAATAAATATTTTATTTCGTCTGTCTGAATTTAATTTTAATTGTACTTGTGGTCGAAAGCGCAGTTATGTGAGTTTCTAATTAAAAATTTTCGTCGCCAAAACTAGCCTATTTGACGTATTTAAAATATTGTACGAGTACTGATTTTTACACAGTTTTCGGTAAAATGCTCATATCAAATAAAAAATAAGTGACATTTTATTATTTTTGTAGAGGCTGTCATATCACCACTTAACGTTAGACGTTGAATTGCGGGACACCTTTATACATAATTTTAATATAATCTTTTCCTATCTAATTTATTCTTTCAAATAATTTCTCCATATTTCGTAATATTTTACCAATGTTTTGTAACACTTAAAACTTTATCGACTAAGCCTCAACCTCTCTGAGGGAACATCGCCTGGAAAATTTTAAAGTCAACGGATTTCAGTGAATTACTTATGAAGTTGGAAAATATTCTTAGAATAAGCTTAATTTACTGTGAAGCAGAATATTTTCAAAAGAAAACCTCATTGTTACAGATTTATTTTCAAAATATATAATTAATTTATTTTTTCAAATATTACATTGTCTACGCTGTGTAAAAATAGAATGTGTAAATAGATGAATTTGTAATATTTTTCCAATGGGTTTAGTTGTAACTAGTATTTCTTATCTATTTTTCCACAGAATGACGAAGCAAATTATTAAACATCTTTATAAAAGCTGTGCTTTATTTGAGAATGAATCAAAGACAACCAATATTTACAATATTTTATCTATCTCTTAAAACATTCGTGGTAGCTCAATGTTGAGGCGATTGCTGCACTACTGTGTTCGTTGCAATTTTATTTGCTGATTTATCACTCGCTTTATCGGCTGTGAAGGAAAACGTCGTGAGGAAACCTGTGTCTTAGAATACGTGACGGATTATGCCTTTATGCTATCCTTATAGAGATAGCCTACATATATATCATTGCCGAGAAAAGCTCAGACTGAATGCCACCGGAAAAAATCTGCTAGCTGAAAATACTAATTGGCATTATGTTCCATATGTACATAAATTTTGGTGCAATAAAAAATTTATATCTGTCTATCCGGGATTTGATTGATAGGCGGATTTCTAAAACTACGTCAAAATATTCTTTTTGTATAGTAATTTTAAACTTTGATAAGATACAATAGAACCAAAGTCCATTGTAACGTTTTCATACGAAAAGTAAATTAGATTACCGGTCCAATAATTCGGTGGCTGTGTAAGATCAATACTACATTCATTTCTTCCGTCGAAAACCCATTTGTAAATTGTCTGATTCAGGTAACGGCCAAATGAAGACCGCTCAGAAATACACCTGGATTAAATCCTCTCACGATAACGGCCCTTTAACGGTATATAGATTAGTTCCCAGACATATTAATATCGTATATAATTGTTACAATATTTACATATCGCCTCCAATACATGGAACATTGAGTTCTTTTCCAATTCCTACCATAGTAGAAATAGTGCGAGATTTTGACATGTTATAATTGACTGATATGAAGTGATGGATTTTTTGGACCTTTTTTGTAGATTTCTGTTGACATTTCTACAGTTTTAAGTATTTTGATGTAAGAATTTTATTTATGTCATCAAAGTACTTTTTAATTTTTCTTGAAGAGTTTCAAGACGTTATTTAAATTTACACAGACTACTGGTTATATCGATAAAAAGACAAGAATTATACTGTAAATTTATATATATTTAGATTTTAATGGAAAACTAAGTGATAACGTCAATAGCCTAATGGTTTAGGGTACGGCCTACGAATCGTTAGGTCGTGGGTTCGAATCCACCATTCGGTTATTGCCGTGAACCATGTCCTAGCACAAGCTTAAGCTTAGTTGGAATGGTTAACAAGATTGTTAGTAATAGTAATTAGTGTTGTAATTTTTACTCTCATTCAACGCCTTGGTTTTAGTTTTGTACACTTGCATACGCAAATACACGTTATTTTTAGTGTCTCGAGTTAATTGTACTCGTGCGAAACTAGTAACCAACCCCGGTTACTAGTTGACCTACAAAGTGATGTCGGTAGCAAAAAAGTATTTTATATTGCAAGGTGTAGTGCATTATTTATGATAAAATTAGTAGGACAAAAGTACTGTATGCTTATAACACAGAATGAAAACGGGTATGAATTTGGCGTCCTGGTATTATGTCAATAAATCCAACGTGACTGATACGCAAAACGCCCTCCGGTCAAATTTATTATATAACTGAAATTGAATAGAACGGAATCAAAATGGTGTTGTTTAATTTTCCAGCGGGCGCTAGAAAATTTTGTCGTTTTTACTGACTTCAAAAAAGGAGAGGTTCTCAATTCGTTTGTATGTTTTTTATGTTTGTTACCTCATAACTTTCTACTGGGTGAACCGATTTTTATTTGAAAGCTCATGGTTCCCGTGCTGCTTCCAGTTCAGACAGTGGCATCTATGAGAAACCATATAAGCCTAGTCACCATAATGACATATAGTCAAAAGAGATGGTCCGCACGTCGTAGCCTTTAATGTTAAGTATATCAACGATTTGATTTGAAGTCGGTTTTTGTGTTTACGTAATTATACTTGTTATCAATAAATATTGCTTCACTTGATGTTTTATTAACCAACAAAACTAGGAACGAGGAACGAGGAAAGGGATGAAATAAGTAATTATTTTTGCAAATATTTCCAAAATTTATACTTATTATTATTAGTATATTATATATTAGTATTAATTATAGAGAGTATTTTTTTTATACTTTCTAAGCAAGTGCTTGACTACGATCCCACCTGATGTTAAGTGGAAATGCAGTCCTGGATGGTAAGGCGCACTAGCTTAGTAAATGCCTATTCACTCTACTCTTGAAAATACCCACATTGTAATCGGAAGGAAAGACAGACAGAATTATGTTTTTTTTTTACGGAATCCGAATATTTCATAGCTTTAGAATACTTAGACAATAATACAATGAACATATACATTTGAAACAAACATATTTTGTAGTCCATTTAAATATAATACGGCGTAGAAATCAAACCCAATACAAAATGACGATTATGCTACGCCGTAGCAGTTTTCCGACGTAACCCTAGTTTTACTTCGTCCAGGTTAATGAACCCCTGTCATTAGGGGAGTGTTGATGGTAAAAGAGAAATAAGGTGTTAATTGGTCTGTGAATAGAATGCGTGACTACTTTGATTGAAAACGCCCTGTAACTGCTGCTTTTGATGCATTGCAATTGTTTCTGTGAGCTGAAGTTATATTGCATATTGTCATAAAGTCGTAGATTGTTACCAATCATTGGGTAACAACGCAAAACATCTTTAAGCTAGGTTCCAAATATTGTGAAAAACCAACCCACCGAGCCGTGGTTCGGATCGGAATACTTACGTGTAACATAGTAACCGTCCAAGCCGAGGTAACCCCTTTATTTTATTGAGATCCTCGCCTTCTGGGGGGAAGGCGGGGTTATGTGGAGTTTTTACACACTAAAACCACCCCGTAGGCCCTTCCTCGGTGTATAGTGAGGGGCTCTGGGATCTCCAGTGGAACGCACCGGAGCCCCTCTGCACTGTGCTCTTCGGAGAGCACGTCCCGGAGGGGAAGGTTAATCCTCCCTGTGTTCTAGCAGTGCAAGGCGACACGGGCCAGCCGATGCCGCCTTCTTCCCGGGTCCACTTCGGCGGACGACAAAGGAAGCCGAGGTAATCCCTGATTGGGGGGACTCTTGCGTCGAGTTACTACACTAGAGGTTTTGGCTAAGTGATCAAAGAGCTATGCCACTTCTCTGGCTTAACTGTATAGTTTCTCACATAAAAATGATGTGGTGGTTTATGTAGCAACTTTTTCGGTTTTAAAGTAATATGGACTACATTTTAAGGACTTTGATTATATAAATTAATGCATATTCTTGACTACTAAAAATGCTCATAGAGACGTGTAAGTTTAAATTATATTTATTATTGTCCAAATAACGTATAGGATAATGAGAGCTTATTTAACAAATAATATATTGATGTTTTAAACACATAAAACAATCAAAATCTACTATATTTGAAACAAAATTGAACGGTCGTATTTAATTAAGAACACAAAAGATATCCCTACATTAATTCCTGAAGGTCTTTATTGTGTAGTAAGGGTACTTTATTCATTAAGATACATCTATTTGAATGGATCGTAAATTTCTGGGGAAAATTATAAAGTATTTAGTGTCTACGACAAATATCACAAGGTAATTGAATAAAAAATATAAGTTCCAGATGAGTAATCAACGATATAATACATCCTAAATAGACACGCTGTATCTTATGTTATAAGCAGCAGCCCTTCTGTAGTTTTTCTGTAAAAGTTGAAAAACAATACGTTACCTTATGTATTAATACAGAAATATTCATCAAAAAAGAATTGTACAAATGTGAAAACAGTTCAAAATGAAATAAAACTGTATATAAACGGTAAAAATAAATATGATTGAAGTATCCATAAAATACCAAGTTAAAATAAACATTTGAATGCACCGCAAGCTTCCCTTCAGTCTCGTAAATAATGTACTGAACTGTTTCCTATTAATTTTTGATCTCAAATCCTTTTACATATAATTTGTGATGGTCAATATCGTTAAAACGTAATTTCTGTTAGTATAACATTGAAATACTGATAACCTAGAAATTCAGATGTTCCTCTCACATTATAGTCTTCAGGGGCTATGATCCCAGGGGATCACTTGTAATACTCATGCCTGATACATGTAATCAACAAAAATTATAACACCGTTACAGGTAATACCAATATGATGTTATAAAAACTTAGTTAAATACATATTATTAAAATTAAAACAAATAAAAAGCTGCTTGATGTATTGACAATAATATATAAATATAAAAGAGTCAAACACTTTCAACACATTTGTAGGCAGCTTCGATAAACATAGACTCTGTGCAACAAAATATATCAATGTGCAGTGAGATGGTATTAACAAACCCAATCGCGCGCGACAGCGGAGAGTTCCTGGACAAGTTAGTCCTGGAGACAGGCAGTAGGTACAATGGTGGACGACGGCGCATGCACACGTAACTGTCAGGCGTCCGCAACTGTAGCGCGGCCAGCACTTCTGGGTGATGAACCCAGCCCCGCAGCACCCTACACACATATTTAACCAGTGCGATATATATACAGGGTTATTGGTAATTCGACGGGTATCTATCAATAATTAAACAACAATTATCGTTCCAAATTTAAAAATGCTAGATGAAAAACATTTTTTTTTCATTTGTTTTAAAACCGATAAATAACCAGTGTTTAATCGTTTTTATAAATCAGATGACAAAATGTGATTTAAATTGTTAATTTTGAAAAAAAAAATTGATGTTGAATTTTCGATTTATTTAAAAATAATATCAAAAACATGATAACTCAAAAGTCGTACGCTTTTGAACTATGTATATGCACCATATATAAAATTATCGCAAATAATTACCTCTATAAAATCCTAACGGAATAACGTCGAATAACAAATAACCCTGTATAACTAACTATACAAGTCAACCGCTCTAGACCGATGTTGGGGGCCTGTAATAGCCAAGTCATCTATCACTCAACAACTTCCGAGAACTGACAGAAATATTATATTACTAATATCATATTTCCTTACACTTTTATATTAATTGATTTATTAATTTCTCTCGGTTTGTTATTAGAAATTAATCAATAGCGAACGAACCTAGGGAACTGTAACACGGATAAGAAAGGTGTAGAATATTTTATATTGGATAAGGGGGCGAAAGAGCTCACGGTTCACCAGATTTTAAGTGATCATCGACGCTCATAAACACCGGAGGAGATTCAGTGGTTTTGCCTGTCTTGAGAAAAGACTAGGCCCGTTTCTTCGACAATTTGATAGTGTATGGAAGAAAGTCACGTGAAAAACTTATACTAGGAGAACGCCAACCATCAAAATGTCGATGGAATTTTGAATTATGCTGTGACGTGTAGTAACTTTGTGCCGTAGATTATTTTAAGAGTGGGTATCAGTTACTGACACCAGATAGGTTTATAAAACCTCATTCATTTCTGGCGTGAGAGCAGTGATATTTTTGTATCCACCGTTCAGACGTTAGAGTTTCACATCATATCACTGCAGTCGTCGGATTACATAACCATTTGCATTTTAAATGACTTGAATATGCTACGATAAATTATTATATTCTTGATGGTTGATAATTTACAACGTAATCCGTTTTTTGAATAATTTTGTTCCAATATGACTTTGTAAATTGATTGTGAACTTGTGGAATCAGGTGTTCTGTTGGGAGTTGCGGCCCTTCGATAAAAGGTCCTACTTTTCTATTTATAGGCCGGCACTATACGCTCTATACGTTCATAGGCAGCGATCTCTTAACATCCCTACATGAATCGCATATATAAAAAACTTTAATTCTCAATTCCGTTTTAGATGATACTTAGATTATACCCAATAATGATTTAAGATGCAGGTATAACTCGAAGTAACACTTAAGTTATGTAATCACGTGAAAGGGTCATTAATGTGAACCAATTTGTCACCGACAAGGGATCGATTTAATAAATTTCCCACAAGATTAAGGGATCTTGGTTCGACCTCACACATTTCGGATATTACTTAAATTTGTGGGAATTAATAAAATACCTAAATAAGCTGTTTAATATATTGAAGAAGATATTTAATTGAATTTCCGACCCAAACTATATATTTCAAACAAAATGAAAGCAACTTTTTTTTTTTTTAATTAAACGGAAATCACTGTCCATTTTTCATTAAGCTCATAAGGCCCAAATGCGACAGGTCGGGCGCTGGTCACAGGTTGTTTTGTACGTAATAAACCGAAGAGTGGAAATACACTGGTGCTAGCTTGCTGGGATTTACATCCTGGACATAATCGATCCATAAGCCATAACATAGTACAGGCGAACGGTTTAGCCGACCAAGTCTTGTGACCACCATGAGCCAGGAATTGCTGTGCACTCACAGGAATCCAATGGATGTAGAATATGCCCTCAACGAAGTGAACAGTGGCATATACTCGTCCAGACGTGCAGTGCACTCTCTTAAAAGAGTTATTTACAAAGGCACGAATATAATACCAACCCTCCCCGACACATTATACGAGTACCTGGTATACAACCAGACGGAAAAGAATCCCTTTCCAACCAGGGATACGGATCGCTGCAACTGCACGACTACGTCCAACATGCTGTAGTAGCGATATCCCGACACACCGTCAGCTGTGTCTATTATACAGATGACTGTGACGACGCCACAGGAAGAAGGGCAATCGCCCAATCAAGGTCGAGGATAATGGACTACAACCTAAAATGGCCATGAGAAGAAGGGACACAGCGGTCGCGGAGAAGCTAATAGCAATGCAGCGAGGCGTCTGCGGCGCGTGAACCCTGGCGTTCTCTGGCCACCTCCAAATTCAGGCATTATGTATATATATGGATAAAAAAAAGAAAAATAGTAACTATTGAGGTGGCACTCTTTTAATAAATGCAGAGTGAATAATTTAAGTGTATTGGAAAAGAGCACGGACACGGGTCTGTGATTGTGATCTAACAATAATAATAAAAAAAAAACCGTAAGCCGTTAGCCGTTACGCCGTGGGACATATGCATATGTATATATTTATGTATAGATAATCCAACAATGATAGGACTACTGTAATGGGTTCTTTGTTCCTTGTTGCAATTTCCCAAAAAACTGTAAGAACGCCAAGCTAATATTGGTTAGTAAGCTGAAGAAACTACACACAGATGAGACCAAATACAGACCAATCTCTCTCATAAACGTAATTACCAAAGTCTTCGAAAGTTTAATAAACAATAGACTAACAAAGGAAATAGACAGAAACGGAGGGTTACATGAACACCACTTTGGTTTTAGAAAATGCACGAATGGTCTGACATCATGATCAGTTTGACGACATGGCAGAATACGGATGAGAATTGGATGTTTATACCTCAATATGTTATCTCTACATGTACCAATTCACGTATACCTCTAAGTTGTCTGGTGAACAGCCCTGTAGTTCTGGGCTCTCAAGAATAAGACTACGGTATCCCCTGCCTGTCGTAGAAGGCGACTAAAAGGGGCCTCGAGTTCACTGGGCGACAAGGGGGGGGCCTTTGTCGTCCGCCAAGGTGGACCCGGGAAGAAGGCGACATCGGCTGGCCCGTGTCGCCTTGCACTGCGAGGGCAGAGGGGGGGAGGGAGTAACCTCCCCCCCGGGAAGTGCTCTCCTTGAGCACAGTGCAGAGGGGCTCCGGTGCGTTCCACTAGAGATCCCGGAGCCCCTCACCATGCACCTAGGAAGGGCCACCGGGGAGGTTTTAGTGGGTAAAAACCCACATAACCGCCGCCTTCCCCCCAGAAGGCGGGGTATCTTTTTGAAGATTTCCTCCTCGTTAAAAAAAAATAGTTGTCTGGTGAAAGAGAGGAGTCGGTGATGCCTCTAGTATCTGTTTATGTTATATGGACGACTTAAGGAGACGTATACTCGTTTGTTTCCTTATCCTATATAATAAAGTTAAGTGTTCACATTGTTAACTTAATGTTAACAATAATGAAATGATAATAACTAAAGCTTTGAATCTAGATTCAAATATCTAGATTCAATTTGAAATCAGAATAATTTCGGTCTACCGATTCGGCACTCGCACCGGGGAAAACTTATTGATTTAAACCATTTTTATTTCGGGCACGTAGCGGGGGAGGGTGTCGGGTTCCTTAATTTGACTTATCCGCACGACTAAATACGCAAATATTTTATACTATGTTAATTCTAATTTGTAATAATACAAATTATTTGCGATATAAAAAGCGTCAATACCCTAATGGTTTAGGGTACGGCCTGCGAATCGTAAGGTCGTGGGTTCGAATCCACCATTTGACTATTGCCGTGAATCATGTCCTAGCACAAGCTTAAGCTTAGTTGGAATGGTTAACAAGATTGTTAGTAATATTTCCGAAAAAAAAATATTGCTAGATTTTAAAAAAAAAAAAAGTTTTATTAAAAACATATCTGCAATTGTCCACTTATTTTATTTTCAAAATAAATGAAAAAATCACTGGCGAGCTAGAATGTTATTTTCTATGCAGTCAAAAATAGAACGATTTCAACGTACAGCAATTTTACAATAGAAATTTTCGCAGGTTCACTGACGTCAACATTTCACTTTGTGTTCATCCTTCAATACGAATTTATGATACGATATTTATGTAAAAGCTTTAGCGATTTTTGATGGAAATAAATAAACACCTTTGATGCAGAAAGCAATTTTCCAATTTACAGATGCAAACGAAAATGGCAATGAATCTTGAGAATTTAATCACAATCAAAATAAATTAAAAAAAAGATTGTACTTCACCTGTTGTTGTTCGGGTAGTGAAATGTCAACTACCCAACTTTTCCTAATATACAAGTTGACGCCCATAATATAGGACATATTATGGGCGTCAACTTCAACGGCACTGCAACTTATATTAAGGTTTAAGAAATTTTATTCTCACTTAAGGTATCACAAGGCATGAGAACGGTAAATAATTAATAAAATAAAACAATAAGTACGTTGTCACACGAAGTAAGGAATCACCTATCGCATTCATTTGCTTGGAAAATATTAACAACGTCACGGCTCTGATTTAATACCACAAGCACTTAAAACAATTGGATTAGATTAGATTAGATTTATTTATTTGCTGAAAACATGGTATTATTTGATGTTATACATATAATTACAGACAGGCCGACATGTTTCGCTTATTATAATTAAGCATGCAAATTAAAATTTATTGTAATTTTTTATATAAAGTCAATAACTTGTGAAATATATGTCAATACTACTAACTATGGGAACAGACATTTTTAACAAAGAAATTCGGAAACACTATAAATATTTAAAGCATTAAGCCACTTGTACAATCTTGTTTTACTATATAGATCTATTTAACATTTTTAATTCTATTGGAAGCTTATTATATATTTTTACACATAATTATGCAACTTTTGTCATTTATTAATTTTGGAGTTCCTTCTTAAACAAGCCTGTTTAGATCTCGTTTGTTACGTGAATTCATATCCTTTGCATTTTTGAACATTGATTCATTTTTATGGACAAACATACAAATTTCGAAAATATATAGTGAAGGTAGTGGTAATATACCATTTTGTTTAAAAAACAGATATCATAATTGATTGGAGTTAAACCATGTAAATTTAGCGTGAATAATAAGAAACATTGAAATTTATCAAAATCTATTAAAAAAATCGGTCTCTCTTCTCAATCCGCTGAGACGCTCTGGCCCAAGCATAGAAATAAATAATAGTTAAAATTCTTTATTTCGTCAATAGGCTAATGGTTTAGGGTACGGCCTGCGAATCGTAAGGTCGTGGGTTCGAATCCACCATTCGACTATTGCCGTGAACCATGTCCTAGCACAAGCTTAAGCTTAGTTGGAATGGTTAACAAGATTGTTAGTAATATTTTCCGAAAAAAAAATATTGCTAGATTTTAGAAAAAAAAAAAAAGTTTGACAATTTTAATTAATAAAATAAAAGATGTTGAAGTATCAAACGGTAACCGTCCAAGCCGAGGTTACCCCTCACCGGGGACCCTTGTGTCGAGTTACCATCTAATAGAGTTTCAGGCTAAGCGATCTAAGAGCTGTGCCACCTCTCAAATCCGGTGAAGCAGTAAAGGCCAGCTTCTCTGTGCCAACTGTGATAGTTCGTCAAAAAAAAAAAAAAAAAAAAAAAAAAAAAAAAAGTTTTTTTTAAAAACATCTGGAATTGTCCACTTATTTTGTTATTTTCAAAATGAATGAAAAAATCACTGGCGGGCTAGAATGTTATATTCTATGCAGTCAAAAATAGAACGATTTCAACGTACAGCAATTTTACAATAGAAATTTTCGCAGGTTCACTGACGTCAACATTTCACTTTGTGTTCATCCTTCAATACGAATTTATGATACGATATTTATGTAAAAAGCTTTAGCGATTTTTGATGGAAATAAATAAACACCTTTGATGCAGAAAGCAATTTTCCAATTTACAGATGCAAACGAAAAATGGCAATGAATCTTGAGAATTAAATCACAATCAAAATAAATTTAAAAAAATATTGTAATTCACCTGTTGTTGCCCGGGTAGTGAAATGTCAACTACCCAAGTTTTCCTAATATACAAGTTGACGCCCATAATATAGGACATATTATGGGCGACAACTTCAACTTATATTTAGGTTTAAGAAATTCTATTCTCACTTAAGGTATCACAAAGCACTTACATGAGAACGATAAATAATTAATAAAATAAATGGGCCATCACACGAAGTAAGGAATCACCTATCGCATTCATTTGCTTGGAAAATATTAACAACGTCACGGCTCTGATTTAATACCACAAGCACCTAAAACAATTTGATTAGATTAGATTAGATTTATTTATTTGCTGAAAACATGGTATTATTTGATGTTATACATATAATTACAGACAGGCCGACATGTTTCGCTTATTATAATTAAGCATGCAAATTAAAATTTATTGTAATTTTTAATATAAAGTCAATAACTTGTGAAATATATGTCAATACTACTAACTATGGGAACAGACATTTTTAACAAAGAAATTCGGAAACACTATAAATATTTAAAGCATTAAGCCACTTGTACAATCTTGTTTTAAATATAGATCTATTTAACATTTTTAATTCTATTGGAACCTTATTATATATTTTTACACACAAAATTATGCAACTTTTGTCATATTTTATTAATTTTGAGTTCCTTCTAAAACAAGCCTGTTTAGATCTCGTTTGTTACGTGAATTCATATCCTTTGCTTTTTGAACATTGATTCATTTTATGGACAAACATACAAATTTCGAAAATATATAGTGAAGGTAGTGGTAATATACCATTTTGTTTAAAAACAGATATCATGATTGATTAGAGTTAAGCCATGTTAATTTAGCGTGAATAATAAAAACATTGAAATTTTATCAAAATCCATTAAAAATTGGTCTCTCTTCTCAATCCGCTGAGATGCTCTGGTCCAAGCATAGAAATAAATAATAGTTAAACAGCAAATTTGACTGTAAAATTTTGCCACATAATTTTCACAATGTACAAACTGTTCTATTTATAGGCGAACAATATATTGTCCTACACACGTTTTGGCACATCGCCTGTCACTTATTACAAAGGCGCCCCAAACGAGGGCTTATACAAAAAGCCTCGACTCGCAAAAGGAAATATTTTATCATTCTTCATAAACGATGCGCACAGTAGTGAATTGACGTGTTTGGTAAATAAACGTCAACCCATCAATCTATATTCCTCATTCTCGTAGTGTTGGTTGCGGCCTTTGTTGAAATTTTAACATAAATTAATACGCTTACTCTTTGTGAATCTATGTCTTGGAAATTAATTTAAAATTAAATAATTTTTAATATTGCTATTTGCCTATTGCCATTCCTTATAAGTCTATAGATTTATAAGGAATGTTTTTTTTGTTTTTTCTCTCACTTTATAAATTTTTTGTGTCTTATTTATTCTATGTTATGTATTCTATGTTATTAATATAAAGAACTATATTATTAAAAAAAAATAGTCCATGCAATTTATTTTATCTTTAACGCAATAAGGCTTTGGAATGCACCAAATGTACGTCGAACAGCTGAAACTACGGCTACATTGAATCATTTACTCTGGAATCTATACAAGGATCTGGATCTATGAAAACAAGGAATTGTTTTAAATTTACCTTTTTCTGCCCCTGTATAGAGATGATCCCTAGATCTATATAGTGACATAGTTGTCTATTAATTGTTACATAGAATTATTATGATTATATTTATAATTTATTTATACATATTTATGTATTATTGTCTTCTCTTGCATCTTTGTTGTCTTTTTTCGTTTACTTAATTTTTTACTTTGGTGTAACCAAGGTAGATTGACAGAGAAGTCCTTTTTGAATTAAGTCCGCCTTTTGTACTTCTTTATTTGTGCAAATATAGAGTAAATAACTAAATATGTCTGTGTGGTTAGAGATTTGCACAAAGGCCTAAGAGATTCGCCACCTCTAAGTCTCCGGTGAAACTGTAGCGGCCAGCTTCATTGATGGACAAAGTACATTTGAAAAAAAAAGAACCGTCCGAGCCGAGGTTATCACCGGGGGGACCCTCGTGTCGAGTTACTGGCGATAGCAACCTGAGAGCTATTCCACCTCTCATTCCGGTGAAGCAGTCAAGGCAAGCCTCTCTGGCCAATCTGTGTAGTTCGTCAAAAAAAAACACTTAACATATAGACTTCATAACACTGTATATTATATACGTATCTTCCTAATATCTTTAAACGAGTAAATCTTGTATATATTTAATCTGAATCTCGAAAACGGCTCCAACAATTTTCATGAAATTTATTAGCATAAAGGGGATTTCGCGGGCGATAAATCAATCTAGCTAGGTTTCATTTTTAGAAAATTTCTACTTAATCATCAACATCCAACTTCATTAGATGGCATTGCAGCCACAGACAATAAGCCAATGAGCTTAACGTGCGATCTAGAAAATTAATTTCAATCAAAATTATTTTCAAATTACGTGTCATATGGTTGCTTAGTAATGAATTGATAAAGTAGTCGATACTCACGTCAGAAAAAAAGATATAGCGCCTGGAGTTAGATTTATTGGGTTGCAACAGACAATGGTAGAAAATACAGAAGAAATATATCACAAAATTTGAAACAAAAGATGGTGCACTCGGTTAAGGCTAGGAATTCGAACTCGAAATTGGGACGGATTCGAAGAGCGTGTTGAATCTAGAGTTAGACTAAACCATACAACGATCTACCAAAAAGAATGCCTAACAAGCCTCGGTCGTCCTAGTTGTTTAAATAAACAGAATGAATATAACATTTGAGCATCAAAAACCGATGAACATGTATGCGTAGGTGTCACTTTACACTCATTCGAGAGAGAGAAGTGCATCTAGCAAGTGCAAACTAATCTATTTCTCTCTGCCTAAACCTTTGAATAACACGCGTAAATTTTTGCATGTATTTATCTGATATCACTTGATCTATGCTAAAGTGTCGCAAGAATGGCCGTATATTAAAGGATAGAATAAAAGCAAATGTTCCTGGTAATTGGATCGTTCTTCACTCTTGACGCCATTAACGATAACCATTAGATCTGATTTCCTTTAGCTCCAGCCGGATATTGATCGCATGGTTGTGATCCACTTATATAAATGTCATGTGTGTGCACAGTGATTGTATGAAGCACCAAGATTGCAAACTTGTACACGTTGTACAAAATATTTGCCATGGTACAAGTAAATGTGGACTTTAAGGCGCGAACATTTTTCCACCCCGACCGTACAGGCTCGGTGGGATTTGAAAACTGTCTGGTCGTAAGCCGACCGCTAGCCAGTAGGTCATCCCTTATTTTATACCGTATTTATAGTTTACTTAATTAGAGTAAAACGTACGAGAAGTGTTATTTTTAATAAAGTTTTTATATTCAAATTGCCTATTTTTATCAGGCGTTTGTATCGGCCGCGTTACTGGAATAATGCCAACTTTTTGGAAGCTTAAGTCTAGATGAGACAGCTGCTCTCAACCTCCATATTATCAACCAATTATAGCCTACATAGACTACGAGATGAAAAAAGTTTATTATTTGCTTGGTAAGATAGAAATTATAAATTTATCCATGACAATCATTTTGTACATAGAAGTGAGTAAATACAGTACAAGTACAATTAGATAGTGAACTCTAAAGCTATCTACCCCGCAAGGGCTTAAAAGACTCAAGACCTTTTATAAAGAGTACCTCATTACGTTGTTATGTTTTGAATATTGTTTATTTTGCCACATGGCGTAGAACGGGGATGATGTTTTCTTCATGCATTACCAAAAACTGTCTGTGTCTGTCACAAATCTTTAAATTATTCGTTGTGATATGTCTTAGATGCTTCGTAAATAGAAAAATGCGGGAAATATAAGGATATAGGACCTATAAGAAGGAATTTTTTATTGAATATCGTGGTTTTTGGTAATTATATTTATTAAATTTAGACATAATTTTTTTATTAATAATAATCTAATGGTTGATGATTTCATTTGTTGTGTCTCATAAGATAAATAAGATTTTACGTCCTTTAACCCTTTTTAGCAGGGTGAACAGGATTGTCCTGTCGCTGACAGATCCGGGGCACCCCGCTCATAACGGCTGATGGCATTCGCGGAAGGTTTAGTGGGTAGGGGCTGCCCAGGCCGAGTCCCACACATCCCTCCGGGCCCACCCAGGGTACCGGAGGATGGTCTATAAAAAGATTCCCCCGCGTGAACAAAAAAAAAAGGGTGAACAGGATAGAAATCGCCATCAGATTCCCACCGTACTCATTAGGTGAGTTGAATGTTTCGTAAACGATTGTTATGATTTTTTTCTTTCTTGGCAACACTTCTCTTATGCTTTTGCTTTAGTAGTGTAGTAGGAGATCACTTAAAATCAGGTAAACTGCAAGCACATTTGCCCCCACCACTCACAATATCATGTGTGTACTACACAAAGTCAAAAGTTTGAAACAACTTTCGGTTGTCAGAGCTCAAGGCCAATTGTTGTGGGTGTTACCGACAGGACGGAGACGAGAGAGATTTGTAAACTGCAACTAAGTTAATTCCCCATTTTCTTTAGATTATATCTCACGCCAGCTAATATGTTTTCCAAATATAAGCTTCGATGTTTAAAGGTGCATAAATTTCATATTTGTTTTCTACTTCAAATCATTCCCCTTTGTGAGACGAAAGTTTCACGCCCAAAAAATTGCTTTGAGTAAAAAAAATATTTGCCACGGTCACAGTGAAATTGGGTCGCATTAATTTAATGTGTTAAAACTTGGCGAAACAAATTAAATTCGCATGCTTTAGTGATCTTAACTTTTGATTTATTATAATGTAGAACAAAATCTGTCATTCTACAAATAAAAATGGCCTTTTGTATGGAATTAAAAACCGTACAGCTAATAATGATGTGTTATTTGTTTATTAATCGATTTTGGACGATATAATCTTTGTAGCATTTTAAGGAACTTTGTTAGTTTTTTTTTGAGACATATGCCGAATGTTCAGGCTCCTGCCAATTCCAAGAGAAACAATTCCAAATCAGCACTTTGCGCGCCGATTGCCAATTTATTATTTAAGGCGTTATATGTTAACAAGTACTTTTTTTTTTTTGACGGGGAGGAAATCTTCACAAAGATACCCCGCCTTCTGGGGAAGGCGGCGGTTATGTGGGGATCTTACCCACTAAAACTACTACTAATGTCGCTTTCTTCCCGGGTCCACTTTGGTGGACGACTCAGGCCCCCACCCTTGTCGCCCAGTGAACCCGAGGCCCCTTTTAGTCGCCTTGTACGACAGGCAGGGGATACCGTAGTCTTATTCTTGAGAGCCCAGAACTACAGGGCTGTGTTACAAGTACTTATACCAATACTGCAAATCACTTGCCAAACCAGCGCTGTATAAGTAACATCATTTTCACATTATACTCAATTTAAAGTTTATTTTGGGCATTTTTATTTCACCACTCTATTCCCCAGATAGATACAACACCGAATATATGGCTGAATTTAAAAAAAAAAGTGATGTGTTTATAAAGTGCCAATAAAGTAAATGTCATGTCTCTATCATCTGCTCTTATAAATCTTATATCAGATCATCATATAAGTATTTTTTGTAAATCGTATTTTTCCCTAGAATTCACTTAATACAAAAAGCTTTATTACCAAAGACAATGATAACATTTCATCATTCGAGTTTAATTTATCGCTGACTTGTAACGCCATCTCGCATGTATCGAGGTACTACCGTCCAGTAGCAACACTGCAAATCTCTCAACGAGAAGTTGAATTACGTTTTACAGACAAACCCAACAGCCAAGCCTTATCTTAATACGATTTTAATCCAAATCGCTACAACCGTTTCTCGATATGAAAAATATACAAGAATTTCTCGTTTAGAATAAATATTTATGTATTACCTAAGCGGTCTCCTACAAGGAACCCCTATGAGGTCACTATATATTTTGATCTATTTTATCGCATGCATTTTGTAATTGTAACATGATTGCAGAAGTTATATTCTGTTCCCCCGCTTTCCTGAGCTTTTAGGTTTGTTTTTATGACTTTTTTAAAGTACGACTTCACCTGCCCCATATTATTACTCAAGTTGTATGAACTTAGGAAAGCGATAAAAAAAATTGGTATATTTTATGACGTTCCAGTGATTCAACACAAAGTTTCCTTAAATGTTTTATTACGTAACTTTTTTATTTGCTTAAATAAATGGGTAACAAAACGTTCAAATTGAAAATCGAACCTTTTCTAATTATGTTGAAAATATGACAACTATTTTTCTTTCTCTAACTCACTACCAACTTTTTTAGAACACGAGTGTAGATTAAAAATTAGCAAAAATAAAGGGTCGGTTAAGAAAGTTTGAATATCTCGGAAGATAAAGACGATAGCTAATTGAAATAAATTGTACATGATAGACAATTAAATATCCATAAAATAAAAAATAAATATTTTTATTAATTTATTGACATTTCATAAAAAAAAACATAAACTTAAACGAAAAAAGATATCTTACGTAAACTTGAATAATACAGTATTTTTCATTAAATTTTATTTTTATTTAAATTTCAGTACTTAGGCGACACTAAGTACTAATGCACAATTTATTTCAGTTAGCTAATTTTAATATAATTTTACCCGACCCTTTATTTTTGCTCACGGCTATAGTTCGATGTACATTGAAGAAAGATATTTTATTTAAAAATAAACAATAGCTGTAGGGCACGAGGGGGACAAGATTACCTTGATTTGCTTAATACAGTTGTAAAGTGAAGTTATACTCGTAGTTGGCGGCAGGTAACTCTGACGCTGAGCGAAGCGTGGATGGGATAGCTGCGCATGTGTACAGTCGCGCACGCAATTATTCATAACTCCAATTTCACTTCGTTTCTACAAATTACGAATAACGTGTTTTTGTTTCTACTTATTCATGTCTATGCTAGTTCGTTTAAGCTAGTTATTACAATATTATATATAAATACTAAATGTAGTCAATAAAAAATAGACTAAAACTTAAAAAAAAAGGCATTTAACATAAAATTTGGAAAGTGACTGTACACCAGAAGCGAGCGGGGTTCGGCATCGGTGCGCGGGGCAAATGACGACAGGGGAGACCCAATAAGCGCTCGCGCATGCCCGCCTGCGCTCCCATCACTTCCCAATGATACCATAACTTCGACTTCTGCGCATTAATGGTCAGAGTTACTTGCTGCCTACTGTACATTATACTCATTCTGCCTAACTTTTCATAAAAAGGTCGACAGCACATACGCGAATCCATGCATGCATTCTGTCAATTGCATGTATGTAATTGGGCCCTTTTTCAGTTCAATATTATCAACGACTACTTCTAGCACCGACCTAGGTAGGGCTCATTTAAATGAAGTAAATTTTTATCAATATACTTCTTTAATCGATCCCTTTTTAATATAGCCATTATCGAAGTATCCCTATAACTTAAAAAAATCGTTAAAGTTATATGTTTGCAGACTGTTTCCGTCATAAATTACTCGTAAGAAGAAAAAGCCTTAAGGGAGACGGATATAAGAAGTGACTTTTATTTTCTGAACACGTTATTTCACTCCTGCCAGCATCATTTATGAAAAAGAGATAATGTATTCTCCGGAGCGAGTCACTCTTTCGTTACATGTCTTTGATGCTACGTAAATAAAAAGCGCGGGAAATATAAAGGATATATCTAACTTAAAAAGTTGCTATGACGTCTCTTGAACCCAACCGGGGTAGTCAGAGGTATTACAGCATTTTTATGATTTCCTTTGTTATAAGTATCAAAACATTTTTGTAAATAATAATCTGAAAACTCATTGTAACACCACTCTGTGTACCCTAAAAAGGGTAAAAGGACGTAATGGTTTATTTATGTTATTAAAATGAAAACAAGATTTAGGGTACGGTTTGCAAATAATAAAATCTTTTTAGTCGCAAGTTTCTGTGTATACAAAGGTTGTCTGGAAGAGATCGCTCTTAGCGAAAAAACCGCCCATCGACAAATGTGAAAATTGTATATTAATTACTTTTGTGATATATTTTTTTTTAAATTGTTGTGCAATAAAGTGTTCTTTCATTTATTCATAATAAGAAAGTAGCTTCGAATACACCATTCATGTATCTATTGACATCAAATATTTCGTAGCACAATCTTAAGTTTAGTCGGAATGGTTGCCACAATGTTAGTAATAGTTGTAAAAAATTATTAGCATTCACGTAAAATAACGAATTATACATCATGTCTATACATCTATCTACTAGCTTAATAAGGGTACAAGGAATGTTTAAATTATGAAAGAAATTAGAATTAAGAAATAAGTACATGGTTTTCATATATCTAAACACAGATAGAGCCTCGGGAATGTCCCTTATTTAATCAAAAAAATTCGGGTCAAAATACAATAATAATATTACGGCACGCAGAAAACTCCAATAGTAAATATATATTTGTGGCGATAACATGAAGCGTAAAGCCTTATTGATATTGGCAAAGCTCCCGCGCCGCCTATAAACGAGATTGGCGGGAAACCCTAAAAGTATGTACTTGTTTGTTACAGCGAGCCCTTTGCTCTGGTTGGATGCTGGAATCTCTATTAATAGATTATCTACATACGACGTTACGACTGTTAACCCTAATAAAATTATTATGTCACATTAGTAAGATAGCTGAAATATTTACAGGTCATTGGAGAATATTGGAAACGGGAAAGTTTCAGCTTTTAATACAGTATCCAAGTTATGACGATAGGATTCAACCTTAATAACATTTTAATGTTGAATAAGTTAAGTAAATGGCTTGTTAACTATCAGTAAAGTTGAATATTTATTAGTAGATTACAAATATTGTGTAATAACTTCTAGGTCTTGTAGAATGAAATAGTCCAATAACTTATACACTCGCGTTATTCAGACGACGTAACGTTGTACAAGGAATTATTTAAACAAATACTGTGACAACTGCGCGTCCTCACAATCTTTATACAAAATTAATTAGAAGTCAGATTACAAACTAATAAAGTTAAATTATTGTTTACAATACCAAGTTAATATGACGATTATCTGAATTATTAATTAGAATTACAACAATAGTTTATATTATTTATTATATGTATATATTAGTATAATATTGGTATCTGTACGCCATCGTCCTATTTTGTTCACATATTTCCTGCATACAATGCATAGATATGCTAAGTTATATCTGTCTCAGCCCTGTAGTTCTGGGCTCTCAAGAATAAGACTACGGTATCCCCTGCCTGTCGTTGAAGGCGACTAAAAGGGGCCTCGGGTTCACTGGGCGACAGGGGTGGGGGCCTTTGTCGTCCGCTAAGGTGGACCCGAGAAGAAGGCGACATCGGCTGACCCGTGTAGCCTTGCACTGCGAGGGCACAAGGTGGGAGGGAGTAACCTAAAGTAGTAGTAAAAAATAGCAAGAAGATTTTACTGTTTCTTAATGCGTAAGTTTTTAACTAAGTCTTCGATCTTTAAAGTACTACACTGGAAGAGACAGCTAAAAATGATGCACCTTCAAAGAGTTTCTTTCACATAAACATATAATTTTCTTCGTAGGTATAATAATTTCTGCGAACGAGAGGAGACGTTTGTTAGACGAAAATATTGTTAAAATCTCCCGTCTCCATTGTTAACTTTCTTTCAGCATAAAAATATAAATATTTCCTTAAGAGGTTTGAGCTTCCTTAAGATGATATTTATAGGAATCAACACTGTTCTTCGTAATATTTAAAGGAAGTCGTAAGAAAATGTCGGTGAGATAAACACGTTAACAATAATGTCGTAACAGTTATATTGCTTTTATTTATTTTTAAAAGTTAGGTTAAGTTTTTACAATACTTATATAAAAATGAAATACAAAAAAATATCAGAAAGAGTACATGACGAGGGGCTTCGGGATCTCCAGTGGAACGCACCGGACACTGTGCTCAAGGAGAGAACGTCCCGGGGGGGAGGTTACTCCCTGACCCCTGGACTGCCCTCGCAGTGCAAGGCGACACGGGCCAGCCGGTGTCACCTTCTTCCCGGGTCCACTTTGGCGAACGACAAAGGCCCTCGCCCTTGTCGCCCAGTGAACCCGAGGCCAATTTTAGTCGCCTTGTACGACAGGCAGGGGATACCGTAGTCTTATTCTTGAGAGCCCAGAACTTCAGGACTGAACGAACGTGAACCATTTGAACCATTTTATTGTTTTTTTATTTCAAATAATACTAAGAAATAATAGCTCAGTGTGCAGGCTAGAAGCCCGTTCAATCCATACTGACACCAATAAAATTGTTTGTTGAATTATAAGCGCTGATTTACATCGTGCTCGACGAAGAAGGAAAAAATCGTGAGGAAACCTGAATTTCTTAGAAAAAATTACGTTACATATTGGCCCTGTTTTCTGTTAAAAATTATATAAAATCAACTTTGGGAACCTCATAAAATTCCCATACAAAGTTCAGTTTTCATATAATATAATGCATATAGATATTGCTTTATTCGTACCGTGTATTTCGTACTCCGTCACTCACCGTATATGAGCATTCTCCTCAAAGGCGTGTACACGTTTCACCGCCATAGCTTTACCGTACAATTCAGACCAAACACAAATATTTGCAATGCTTTGACACATTTGGGGGATCTATTCCATTCACTACTATCGCATATACCTTTGCAGAGGAAATAGGTCTGTAATGATTGTTTTAATAAATGTAATCATTGAATTTTCAAACAGAAACAGTAACTTTATAATAATAAATTTATTAATAATACACAAGTAAACATGTTACAATTTAGGAGCTCTGTCTCTTTGATTAGGTATAGTTTACCTGTATTTCAGGCGATAGTTGCTTTCCCGGGAAGTGGTCTCCTTGAGCACAGTGCAGAGGGGCTACGGTGCGTCCTGCCGCCGACCGCCGACTTCCACCCAGAAGGCGGGGTATTTTTGAAGATTTCCTCCCCGTTAACAAAAAAAAGGAAATGGTTCACGTAAATAGTCAGATCGACTTTCGCAGACATTAATGATCAGGCTTTTGACGCTTTTAACTACTTTTGAATATAATATGGCATATAATCAAAATTACAATAAAATTTTTCCAACCCACTTCAAAAACCTCAATTCAACTGTATTTTTTTTACCTCTAACTTTCGACCTAGTGAACCGATTTCGATGATTCATTTTTTATTGGAAAGGATGCATTTCAAAAGTAGTTAGATGAAAATTTGGTTAGGTTCTGATTAAATATATTTTGTAATATTCCTACGGTAATTCTGATTAGCACGTTATAGCAGATAACGCTTGATTTGATTTGACAATTCGGTTTTTGTTTTTACTCGTAAATAAAACTGTTAAAGAATCCTATCAATTTATTTTATTTTCACAAATATTAGTAACTCTTGTTAAACATTCCTGTCAGTCATTAATATTATAGATAAATTAGATATGATTTGACAAAAAGTGTATTAAGGTGGAAATTTCATAATTAAATATGTACCATATAGCGGCTTATTAAAATTCGGCCATGAAAGGACTTCTCAAAAAGGATGACGTGGACGTTTATTTCTCAAAGACGTCATTTCGCTGCTGTCGTCACTGTTAAAGAGGAAAAATAAAATATATCCTTTTGGCGAATCAGACATTCGCGTTAGGACGTAAGATAAATAAACGCTATTGAGAGTTTTGAGTAATAAGATAAAAGCGTTACGAACACAATCATTTTACATGTAACAGTGATGTGCTTATTGTTGTCGTATTTATTTAATAACTATCGTACCCAGCCCGCTTTGCCGGGCTAGATTTTGCTTTATTTTATTTATACAATAAACTTCTATCATTAAATATTTAATTTAACTCTCACAGAATATTAAATTATTCATTTCTCTCCGTATTCATTCTCTTCTCGAGCGGGTGAAGGTCATTACATACACCTATGTACATATCAGTAAATAAAATATCATTCTTATCATTTAGGATTTATTATACTTCATTATACTTTAATATACTCAATTGTACTTCAATATGGTTCATAATGACATAAATATACACAACGCATGTGTCAATACAAATTTGGGTTATAAAACAATAGAATATCATCATAGTAAATAAAAGCTGTATTTGACAGTTCAAAAAGAGGAGTGCTCCAATCGTCACCAAACTTTACAGGATTACTCGCCAGGTCAATCTGAAGATTCCCTGAAAGTTTCATTGAAATCGGTCCAGCCGTTTCGGAGCCTATATGGAACATACCCACACACTTTCTCTTTTATATATATAGATAAAACACAAGTTAAGTATAATAATTATTTTATTTATACAATAAACTTCTATCATTAAATATTTAATTTAACTCTCACAGAATATTAAATTATTCATTTCTCTCCGTATTCATTCTCTTCTCGAGCGGGTGAAGGTCATTACATACACCTATGTACATATCAGTAAATAAAATATCATTCTTATCATTTAGGATTTATTATACTTCATTATACTTTAATATACTCAATTGTACTTCAATACGGTTCATAATGAAATAAATATACACAAAGCATGTGTCAATACAAATTTGGGTTATAAAACAATAGAATATCATCATAGTAAATAAAAGCTGTATTTGACAGTTCAAAAAGAGGAGTGCTCCGATCGTCACCAAACTTTACAGGATTACTCGCCAGATCAATCTGAAGATTCCCTGAAAGTTTCATTGAAATCGGTCCAGCCGTTTCGGAGCCTATATGGAACATACCCACACACTTTATCTTTTATTTATAAAACACAAGTTAAGTATAATAATTATTTTATTATTTACACGAAATACTACTTAATACTTATTTTATACACAAAATATGTGTTCTATGTAAGATTTAGTGTTAAAATATCAAGGAACGAAATCAAACACATAAATAAAATGCAATTGTATTACTTGGATTACTGGTGTATGAGTGTGTATGTGCGTACCTGCGTGTATTACTACAACTGTATTTTTATTGTTTTGTTTTATAATGCATATAGATATTGCTTTATTCGTACCATGTATTTCGTACTCCGTCACTCACCGTATATGAGCATTCTCCTCAAAGGCATGTACACGTTTCACTGCCATAGCTTTACCTTACAATTCAGACCAAACACAAATATTTGCAATGCTTTGACACATTTGGGGGATCTATTCCATTCACTACTATCGCATATACCTTTGCAGAGGAAATAGGTCTGTAATGATTGTTTTAATAAATGTAATCATTGATTTTTTAAACAGAAACAGTAACTTTATAATAATAACTTTATTAATAATACACAAGTAAACATGTTACAATTTAGGAGCTCTGTCTCTTGGATTAGGTATAGTTTACCTGTATCTCAGGCGATAGTTGCTTTCCCCGGGAAGTGCTCTCCTTGAGCACAATGCAGAGGGTCTACGGTGCGTTCCACTGGAGATCCCGGAGCCCCTCACCATGCACCGAGAAAGGGCCAAGGTTTTAGTGGGTAAAAACCCCACATATACGCCACCTTCCACCCAGAAGGCGGGGTATTTTTTGAAGATTTCCTCCCCGTTAACAAAAAAAAAGGAAATGGTTTACGTAAATACTCAGATCGACTTTCGCAGACCTTAATGATCAGGCTTTTGACGCTTTTAACTACTTTTAAATATAATATGGCATAATCAAAATTACAATAACATTTTTTCAACCCACTTCAAAAAACCTCAATTCGACTGTATTTTTTTTTACCTCTTACTTTCGACCTAGTGAACCGATTTCGATGATTCATTTTTTATTGGAAAGGATGCATTTCATAAGTAGTTTGATGAAAATTTAGTTAGGTTCTCATTTAATATATTTTGTACCTACGGTAATTCTGATTAGCACGTTATAGCAGATAACGTTTGATTTGATTTGACAATTCTGTTTTTGTTTTACTCGTAAATAAAACTGTTAAAGAATCCTATCAATTTATTTTATTTTCACAAATATTACTAACATTCTTGTTAAACATTCCTGTCAGTCATTAATATTATAGATAAATTAGATATGATTTGACAAAAAGTGTATTAAGGTGGAAATTTCATAATTAAATATGTTCCATATAGCGGCTTATTAAAATTCGGCCATGAAAGGACTTCTCAAAAAAGGATGACGTGGACGTTTATTTCTCAAAGACGTCATTTCGCTGCTGTCGTCGCTGTTAAAGAGGAAAAATAAAATATATCCTTTTGGCGAATCAGACATTCGCGTTAGGACGTAAGATAAATAAACGCTATTGAGAGTTTTGAGTAATAAGATAAAAGCGTTACGAACACAATCATTTTACATGTAACAGTGATGTGCTTATTGTTGTCGTATTTATTTAATAACTAGCGTACCCAGCCCGCTTCGCCGGGCTAGATTTTGCTTTATTTTATTTATACAATAAACTTCTATCATTAAATATTTAATTTAACTCTCACAGAAAATTAAATTATTCATTTCTCTCCGTATTCATTCTCTTCTCGAGCGGGTGAAGGTCATTACATACACCTATGTACATATCAGTAAATAAAATATCATTCTTATCATTTAGGGATTTATTATACTTCATTATACTTTAATATACTCAATTGTACTTCAATACGATTCATAATGAAATAAATATACACAAAGCATGTGTCAATACAAATTTGGGTTATAAAACAATAGAATATCATCACTGTAAATAAAAGCTGTATTTGACAGTTCAAAAAGAGAAGTGCTTCAATTGTCACCAAACTTTACAGGATTACTCGCCAGATCAATCTGAAGATTCCCTGAAAGTTTCATTGAAATCGGTCCAGCCGTTTCGGAGCCTATATGGAACATACCCACACACTTTATCTTTTATATATATAGATAAAACACAAGTTAAGTATAATAATTATTTTATTTATACAATAAACTTCTATCATTAAATATTTAATTTAACTCTCACAGAATATTAAATTATTCATTTCTCTCCGTATTCATTCTCTTCTCGAGCGGGTGAAGATCATTACCTACACCCATGTACATATCAGTAAATACAATATCATTCTTATTATTTAGTATTTATGATACTTCATTATACTTTAATAAACTCTATTGTACTTCAATATGGTTCATAATAACATAAATTTACACGACGCCTCAAAATGACATGTGTCAATACAAATTTGGGTTATAAAACAATAGAATATCATCATAGTAAATAAAAGCTGTATTTAACAGTTCAAAAAGAGGAGTGCTCCAATTGTCACCAAACTTTACCGGATTACTCGCCAGGTCAATCTGAAGATTTCCTGAAAGTTTCATTGAAATCGGTCCAGCCGTTTCGGAGCCTATATGGAACATACCCACACACTTTATCTTTTATATATATAGATAAAACACAAGTTAAGTATAATAATTATTTTATTATTTACACTAAATACTACTTAATCAAGGAACGAAATCAAACACATAAATAAAATGCAATTGTATTACTTGGATTACTAGTGTATGAGTGTGTATGTGCGTATGTGCGTGTATATGCCTTTGTGTCTTACTACAACTGTATTTTTATTGTTTTGTTTTATAATGTATATTTATTTGTGTATTTTCGTCCAAGACACCAAAGTGCTTGAAATCAAAAGTCTTCTTGTGTGTTACCAGTAATGACATATGGCAAAAGAGTTATGGATTGGGCTATGCTAGGGGTGTCTGTACGAAATCGTATCACCCACCGTATAAGCAAGTTCGTAGAACAGATGGCGGATGGGGTCGAGAAGTCCTCGATTGGAGAACACGGACCTCATAAATGCCTCAAACGTCCTCATAAATGCATCAACTGGATGAAAACCGCTTACAACCGGTCCTTTTGGAAATCGTTGGGGGAGGCCTATGTCCAGGTGTGGATGTTCTAGGGTTGAAAATGGTGATAATTTTTTATTTACATAAAAAGGAACTCAATAGACAAAAAAAACTCTAGACTCTTCTTAAAGGTGGACTAGATTCCATTTTCACTATAAGTGTACAGTATTTTTTTTAAATGCCAACAATATTTTTTTTCGCAAATTTTATTAATATTCTTGTGAACCATTCCAAAAAAAAAACTAAAACTTGTTGTTAGGAGATGGTTCATGTCAATAGTCGAATAACGGATCCGAACCCACCACCTTACGAATCGCACGGTACCTGTACCCTGAACCATTAGGATATTGACGCCAAGAGATCGTCGCTAAAGCTCACTTTTTAAAGTCTCGTTTTTGTAATTCACATCCTAAGACGCTCATAAAGGGAAAACGACGGCGTGTGCGAGTATGGTGGAAGTTTATATGTTATTTTTCTAACTATACGTAGTAGACATACTACCGGAACTGTAAACATATTCTTGTTAATATGTACTAAAAAACGGGAGCTATGCGTGTAATAAAAGTTAAATATAAACAAAGTGTGAGCAGTTTGACGACTTTTTTTATTGGAGAAAGGGGGCAAACGAGAGCAGCTCAAGTGATCATCAAGGCTGTCATGTTTATTTTGTTGGCATAGGACTTTGGTTTCCGACATTATACGAGGGATCTTCTAAATATGGTATGGAAGAATGCATGTTTATTGTGAAATGTTTTTTTTTTATGGGAGGAAATGCGATTATTCATATTTAGTTAGGTCGGGCTCGGCTTACAAGTGCGCCTACCGACTCTTCGACGTTCTCTCTTATCCGCTAGGAGGTCTGCGTCATCACCTCTTCACAGAAGGAGACCATAGCGAACGATCTCGCTTCGTCGAGCGTAGCGTTTACTACGCTCGGCAGCGAGAGATCCGGCCCGACAAACACTGAAAGCGTGTGATTGCGACATGGTAAGCCAAGACTACGTAAGTACTCCGTGACTACAGAACATGAATGCGGAAGAAACAGAATATAGGCGGCCAAAACTTCATGTTATAACTATGATACACATTAAAAGAGGTAGCAAAAATACGTCTGCGCGTAACATCGTTTTACGTTCGATTCAAATTGAATTTGGTTTTCGTTTTTACTCGCAAATATACTTGCCATTTAAGCTATAAGGAATTACGTAAACAAATCCACCAGGGATCAAAATACAGAATGCAGCATGGGACCAACTATTTCAAGTTACACAGGAAGTGCTTGTCCATACTTAACTAAGTTCATAAAGTCACCGGTAGCTAAGTTTCAAACCAGTATCGGTCTAGGTCGCTTAATAATTTAATACTTTACTACTATTATTATAAAACTAGATAAATCTAAAATCGGGTAAAGTTTTCAACCAGTCCGTCGTTCGTGTAGAGACTTGGACACTGACCATTGGGCTGGTCCACAAACTGAAAGTGGAGCGAGCACACAGAAAACAAGCTATTGAAAGAGCTATGCTCGGCATTACTCTAAGGGATAGAATCCGAAACGAAGAAATTCAACAGAGAACAAAAATAGCCGACGTAGCTCTTAAAGCCAGGAAGTTAAAATGGCAATGGGCCGGCCACATCTGTCGAATGTGTGATGGCAGATGGGGAAGGCGTCATGGAATGAAGGACATGCATGGGTGGGACAAGCGTAGGCCCCTCTTCCAGATTGACCGGCGACATTATAGGATAGTCGGAAAAGGCTGGATGCGGAAACGGCGGATCGTGTATGATTGAAAGCATTGCGGAAGGCTTATTTCGATACGGGATGTTGATGATGAAGATAAATACGCTATAATTGTACATTAAAGTTTTTTTAAATATTTATTTAGTAAAACTACCTTTACGGTTTTTATCGTGTTATAATGTTATTTTTGAATTACTGACGCTTCGAACACATCGGTCATTAGGGATGGTCGTCGGAAGACGTTTGACACCCCTTGTCATACTGCTTAAATAAACTATGTAATATAGAAAACTTCTTTTATATTTGATGATTGTGCACTTTAGAAAGTAGAGTATTGGAGTAATCGCAATGAATTTAGTGATAACTGGAGACAACTGAATTTGGCCAAAACAAAATCCTAATCGAAACTGAATATTTTTCGCACAGAATAGTACAAATTAGGGGCTCGTTACGAAATTTTCCCTTAGGCCTCGATAAAGCTTTGAAATATATCCCTTTTGTTCGTGCGGATGAGATAAGTAAAATTCACGCGTCCAATTCCTTTCTAGATTGCGTGTTTAGAATAAAAAGGGGAGAATCTGTAACTGTTGTATTTATATTCGTCGCGGGGAGTAAGAGAGATGCATATTAGGCAAATTTTATTAAGCAATGAACCTACCTATTTCCAACCTTCAAACGGATGAGTTTCCAATTCATCTGTTATATTTGTTACACCATAGCTGTCGACTGAGTCAACCGATTTTCTTTTTTTATTTGAAAGTGCTTCCCGTGTGGTCCCATTTAAATTTGGTTCAATTCTGACAATGGGATCCATGATATAAAACTTAATTTGAACCAAGTATTTGCGCCACAAATGGACGAATTACTCAATATACCCCAACTGATTTTGAATATTCATTTTTATTAGAAACGATGTACCTTATTCTTTCTGGTTCTGATTAAGTTTTATTTCATTTGAATTTCATGTAATTTCAATCAAACGTTAAACGCTAATACGCGCTATAATGGAATAAATAACCGATTGAAATTAGGGAGGCTTCGTCAACTAATGTCTTTAAATCGCGTGTATCTGAATACTTTCTACTCAAACAATGAAAAATTACAAACTGGTATATTTATTGTCGTTGTATATATTCCATGTGTATGTATATTATTATATTTATTTAGAAGTATCTATTTATGTATATGTAAATGTATATTTATTTATTGATATAATAGTTTTAAAACGCTATTTCTAACCCTTAGCCTGCTCTTAACCACTAAAGGTTAGCTGAAAGAAAATGCTAATTAGCATTAAGTTCGCCTTTGTACATTTTATTTGGTGCAATAAAGGATTTATCTATCTATCTATCTTTTTGTATTTCCGAATTATCGTAGGAATATTACTTCTCTAATCTCATTTTCTATTCTTTCTTTGTGTATGTATATAATTACAATAAAATAAATTGATTGTAATAAAACAGCAGAATATTTAATTTTGTCGATTTTATCGATGACTACATTGTCCTCCAAATTTCTCATAACAGCCATCAAAGCGTTCACGAATAATTTATTACTAATTGAATACCAATGGTGAACCGTAGGACCGCGCTAAAGCCTGCCACATCATTTGAAAGTCAATTTCTTCATCTCATGACTATGCCAAGAACGCTCGTATCAACCAGCACTGACTTTTGCCTTGCAAATTGTTTTGTTTAAGTGGAATGACTGATTATCATTGATATATTTTAATACAATACAATACAAGCAGATCATCTTTAGCTGGATCTGTTGACAGGTATTTATGAGTAAGAACAAAAACCGACTTCAAATGGAATCAAACGTTAAAAGCTAATACCCGCGGACGCCGTCTTTGTATTCGTACAAAGTATTCGTATTTCGTATTTGTTTGTATTTTCAAATACGTAATAGAATTAATCATAAGCTAGCCAAAGTCTCATTAGACTACTCTCAAAGTACATCCTTTCCAATAAAAAAATATAAATCGGTTGACATGATATTGAGTTATTCGTCAATTTGTGGCGCACATACTTGACGCAAATTTAACAATTATTTGATATTCTCATGAATACAATTGTCAGAATTTGTCCGAATTGAAATAGGACAACACTGGAAGAGCGAATTTTCAAATATTCAAATAAATTCCAATGCCCAAATGCAGATGCCCTATCCTTCCGAATTATCTTAGGAATATAACAATATAGAATTAAGCAGAACCTGTTTTTTTTTGTTAAGGGGGAGGAAATCTTCAAAAAGATACCCCGCCTTCTGGGGGGAAGGCGGCGGTTATGTGGGGTTTTACCCACTAAAACTTCCCCGATGGCCCTTCCTCGGTGCATGGTGAGGGTCTCCGGGATCTCTAGTGGAACGCACCGGAGCCCCTCTGCACTGTGTTCAAGGAGAGCACGTCCCGGGGGGGGAAGGTTACTCCCTCCTCCCTGTGCCCTCGCAGTGCAAGGCGACACGGGCCAGCCGATGTCGCCTTCTTCCCGGGTCCACCTTGGCGGACGACAAAGGCCCCCACCCTTGTCGCCCAGTGAACCCGAGGCCCTATTTAGTCGCCTTCTACGACAGGCAGGGGATACCGTAGTCTTATTCTTGAGAGCCCAGAACTACAGGGTCTAACCATACTTTCGTAAAACTACCCTTAAAGTGAATCATCGAAATCGTCGGCGCGCACAAACTTAATCCAAATTTAAGATTTAAATGATTTTCACATGATGCCATTATCAAAACTGGACAAATTGAAATTGGACTACACATTAGGTACCAGTTTTCAAATGAAAAAGAATCATCAAAAACGGTTTACCCGGTGGAAAGTTCTGAGGTAACAAATAAAAAAAATAAAAATTGAGAACCTACTCCTTTTTTGAAGTCGGTTGAAAATAGGTGGAGACCTCTAACCTTAACGAGGTGTTAAGGCAATGCGGTCGTTTGAACTTATTTTTTCCTTTTGTTGTGTCAAGTTTTCGTTATGTGGTTAAAAATGGATACGAATAGAATGTATACATGCAAAAGTCTCTTATGGAATGAGTCAATAGCAGAAACGTGACTTCGAAACGAAAACGGTAATGGCACTTGACATGTTTCCACGGCATAATGGTGATCGAATGGCAAGCGGAGCTTTTAACTTGTAGGAATTCAGAAATAGCGGCGAAAGAAACAGTATAGTGCAATGGTTGGATGACTTACAACAAAATATTGCGGTACAAATACATATGGTCTCATATTTTTGTCTAGTATGGCACGAGACAGTTATGGTAGCTATATGACTTACCTTACGCTGGTTCCAATCCCTTTCAACAAAGAATCGCCATGTTTTCGGTACATTTTGTGCCACTTGTGAATCGCCACCCGTCATATGACATATGAGACCTAATAAGACGGACAGGAAAAGATGCCACTGTCCACTCCGCCAGGATTAAGACGACGTGAGAGCTTATTTATTTACTTATTATTTTAGAAATTACCAACATTGTGCATCGCCAATCTCTTTTATTAAGTCAGTCCTAAGTAAAAATTACATGCCCTCAGATTCATTCTAAATGCATTCTCAATGTTTGATGTGCTATTTCTATAGTATCATATATCATACATGTCATAAATAAGTAGAAGGCATCGTAATTTTTAACTGTTTATAATTGATTAAAACGTATTCTTTAAAGCTGTTCGCATTGAATATATAATAATGAAAAACTAATGGCTGAGCTTAAAAACAGCAGATTTTTTTTTTTTTACCACCATCGGACTTCAAGCGCACTGAGTGATTTCACCCTTTTATTGTGAACATCCCTCAAACCCAAACAAAGCGCTTTGCTTCGTCTTTCATTATTTGTACGACAAGGGACTGGAATTGTTTTCTCGCGTCTGTCTCTCTCCGATTACAATGTAGGTATTTTCAAGAGTAGAGTGAATAGGCATTTACTAAGCTCGTGCACCTTACCATCCAGGACTGCATTTCCACTTAACATCAGGTAGGATCATAGCAAGCACTTGCTTAGAAAGTATAAAAAAAATCTTTTAACGATTGTTAAATACAAACAAATCATTCATCCTCTAGTCCTATTGCGAGGTAAATATATATATATTTAAAAAATTGGTTAGTCGAAAAACATATCGTTTATTACTTTATCTTCGTGTAAAACTTTCTAATGTTTTCTGTTCAAAATTTAATAAATTATACAATTGCTTACAAATGAAATATGAGAACAAACAAATCTACCGGTTTCTCATTAGATATTCTAAACACGAATAGTAAAATGGAATTCAACAAATGAACTTGCTTATCTCATCAGCGCGTACAAAGAAATAATTCAAAATCGTATCAAAATGTTTTCTTTGGGAGATATTAATTTACGAAATACAAGAACACCTTTTTATTTTTAATGTTACCATTATATATAACAAACATAACTTTATACGCAACAACCTGAACTGGTTACCAATCTGTTTTCATAGAAATGCACATATCCTTTCTCTCCATTCAAACTTTCACATTGTCATTCACATTGCAGGCTTCTAGACTGAGGAATACACTTCCCAATTCTATCCGACTTGCTAAGTCTCTACTAGCTTTTAAAAACGCGGAATTATCAATCATTATAACTGCGGCCTGCGGTGTTACTCGCGATTTAAAAGTATCTTAATTTATTTACATATAAAATGCTTATTATTATATAATATTTGGTTCAACGGGTAGTTAAAAGATAAAACCATTATAAACAAACAAACGAACAAAGAAACAAACTCACTATCGCATTTAAATTCCGCAAAATAGTGTTAAAAGGCAATTTTTTTCTACTTAACGAAATATTTAGGGTAATTTCCACTGTCTTTATTAAATTATAGCCTTTTTTTTTGTTAACGACGAGGAAATCTTCAGAAAGATACCCCGCCTTCTGGGGGGAAGGCGGCGGTTATGTGGGGTTTTTACCCACTAAAACCTCCCCGGTGGCCCTTCCTCGGTGCATGGTGAGGGGCTCCGGGATCTCCAGTGGAACGCACCGGAGCCCCTCTGCACTGTGCTCATAGAGAGCACTTCCTGGGGAGGTTAGTCCTCCCCAGTGCCCTCGCAGTGCAAGGCGACACGGGCCAGCCGATGTCGCCTTCTTCCCGGGTCCACCTTGGCGGATGACAAAGGCCCCTACCCTTGTCGCCCAATGAACCCAAGGCCCCTTTTAGTCGCCTTCTACGACAGGCAGGGGATACCGTAGTCTTATTCTTGAGAGCCCAGAACTACAGGGCTGCGGGCCGGTCTGCCCCCGGCCCGCCTGCGCCATCTCCGAACGATAAATAATAGCCTATGTAAGCTATATTATATTTAAATTCATCAAAATCCATTCAGTAGTTTTTGCGTTGCATGAAATAGGCACAAGTCCACATACATATTCTTATAACTGTCGCGTTAGTAAGGTGAATATTTTATGTATTAAAATATTTATTGATAACTCATTTGTGTAGATTTTGTGCAGATAATTTGGTATATGTAAATTTTAGTTAAATTTGTAGTAGTTATCATAAATTTAGCTGTGATGGGCTAATGGCTTAGCGGCGATCTAATCTCGTCTGGTTCAAACCCCAGTCGACTTGTACAAGTGAAAATTCCGTTATTCCAAGATTAAGTTGCCAAAATTTGTATGTTGTTTTATTATTAAAAGGCCTTATGGCCTCACTACCTATCTTATATAAAATAATCGGAGAAGTGATTCTATCGTTTGTCTATTCGATAATTACTTTTGTACTAACTTTTGTTGTTTTAGGGATAATTTATCCCTAAAACCGTAGTTAATAATATAAACACTCCCCGCGACGTTCGTCTCCAAGAAGAGTAGGTAGAGATCCAGTTACACAAACCTGACACCACCACTTACTCTCATTATGATCCATATATAATCGTCGGTTAAGGGCACTCCTTACTTGCCCCTTTTATTTTACATCGATAAATTTATGCAGAAACTATTAAAGTTTCCGATTTGCAATCGCAGCTGTCCAAGTTATTGTTTTATTTTAAAAAAAAAAAAAAGAAATTATTCAATGTTTAATAACTTATATTAAATATTTAATATATATATAATTTTATATTAATAATTAATTAATTATTAGGTGAAATTTTAATTTAATAAATATTTTATTTTAAAAAAAAAAAAAAAAGAAATTATTCAATGTTTAATAACTTATATTAAATATTTAATATATATATATATATATATATATATATATATATATATATAATTTTATATTAATAATTAATTAATTATTAATATATATATAATTTTATATTAATAATAAATAAAATGAATAATTAATTTAAATATATATATATATATAATTTTATATTAATAATAAATAAAATGAATAATTAATTTAAATATATATATATAATTTTATATTAATAATTAATTAATTATTAATATATATATAATTTTATATTAATAATTAATTAATTATTAATATATATATAATTTTATATTAATAATTAATTAATTATTAATATATATATATAATTTTATATTAATAATTAATTAATTATTAATATATATATAATATAAATATAATTTATAAAATATTTTATTTTAAAAAAAAAAAAAGAAATTATTCAATGTTTAATAACTTATATTAAATATTTAATATATATATATAATTTTATATTAATAATAAATAAAATGAATAATTAATTTAAATATATATATATATATATATATAATTTTATATTAATAATTAATTAATTATTAATATATATATATATATATATAATTTTATATTAATAATTAATTAATTATTAATATATATATAATTTTATATTAATAATAAATAAAATGAATAATTAATTTAAATATATATATATAATTTTATATTAATAATAAATAAAATGAATAATTAATTTAAATATATATATATATATAATTTTATATTAATAATTAATTAATTATTAATATATATATAATTTTATATTAATAATTAATTAATTATTAGGTGAAATTTTAATTTAATAAATATTTTATTTTAAAAAAAAAAAAAGAAATTATTCAATGTTTAATAACTTATATTAAATATTTAATATATATATATATAATATAAATATAATTTATAAAATATTTTATTTTAAAAAAAAAAAAAGAAATTATTCAATGTTTAATAACTTATATTAAATATTTAATATATATATATATATATATATATATATATATAATTTTATATTAATAATAAATAAAATGAATAATTAATTTAAATATATATATATATATAATTTTATATTAATAATTAATTAATTATTAGGTGAAATTTTAATTTAATAAATATTTTATTTTAAAAAAAAAAAAAGAAATTATTCAATGTTTAATAACTTATATTAAATATTTAATATATATATAATTTTATATTAATAATTAATTAATTATTAATATATATATATAATTTTATATTAATAATAAATAAAATGAATAATTAATTTAAATATATATATATATAATTTTATATTAATAATTAATTAATTATTAATATATATATAATTTTATATTAATAATTAATTAATTATTAGGTGAAATTTTAATTTAATAAATATTTTATTTTAAAAAAAAAAAAAAAAAGAAATTATTCAATGTTTAATAACTTATATTAAATATTTAATATATATATATATATATATAATTTTATATTAATAATTAATTAATTATTAATATATATATAATATAAATATAATTTATAAAATATTTTATTTTAAAAAAAAAAAAATAATTTCCACATACAAAATTAAATTATTAATATATATATATAATTTTATATTAATAATAAATAAAATGAATAATTAATTTAAATATATATATATAATTTTATATTAATAATAAATAAAATGAATAATTAATTTAAATATATATATATATATATATATATATATAATTTTATATTAATAATTAATTAATTATTAATAAATTATAATTTTTATAAATAATTTAATTTAATTTAATTTAAAATTTTGTATATCGTTGTTATAAAAATATTTTAATAAAATAATATTTAAAAATTAAAAATTTAAGAAATTAAGATTTAGTAATATTAATTTATTAAAATGATTAAAAATTAAAAATTTAAGAAATTAAGATTTAGTAATATTAATTTATTAAAATGATTAAAAATTAAAAATTTAAGAAATTAAGATTTAGTAATATTAATTTATTAAAATGATTAAAAATTAAAAATTTAAGAAATTAAGATTTAGTAATATTAATTTATTAAAATGATTAAAAATTAAAAAATTAAAAATTTAAGAAATTAAGATTTAGTAATATTAATTTATTAAAATGATTAAAAATTAAAAAATTAAATTATTAGGTGAAATTTTAATTTAATATTAAATATTTAATATATATATAATTTTATATTAATAATTAATTAATTATTAGGTGAAATTTTAATTTAATATTAAATATTTAATATATATATATATATATAATTTTATATTAATAATTAATTAATTATTAGGTGAAATTTTAATTTAATATTAAATATTTAATATATATATATATAATTTTATATTAATAATTAATTAATTATTAGGTGAAATTTTAATTTAATAAATATTTTATTTTAAAAAAATAAAAATCTATTTTTGAAGTCGGTTGAAAAAAAATGTTATTAAGCCATTTAATCGGTAAAATAAATTAAAACATCATATCAAGCCTGCCAGTGGTAATAATAATCAATTGTTAAAAAATACCTTAAGAACATTTAATACTTTAATGTATTTCGAAAAACCATACATAAAAATGAAAATGCTTTGTTTGATCTACATAAAGTTTCCTTTGTTCAATACTGAGAAAACTTTCAGCAGTCCTGTTTGATACAAAGACTGCTCCTTTTAAAAAATACCAAGGAAACTTTTGTACCGTCTTAAAGGATGAGATGAATACAATTTTAAGAATGGAACCGCGTCTGTCAATACATCCGTGAACTTTATTCTGCGACTTACAAACACGTTGTTTTCTTTTAATCTTTGGTTAATATTTTTTTACACAATAAAGTAACTAGACGTCGAACCATACAACCACAACAGTTTTAAAAAAGAAATAAGCTCCTACACCTTTTTAACCGTGTGAAGAACACAAATTTAATAATCGCTATTCGCAATTAGCCAAGCTTTCAAGTAACATTCCATATGGCAGGTTTCCTGTCTTTACGTGAAGTTAATATAAGAATATATAACGTAGTGAGTATAGCGTAGTATTTAATCTATATTTATTCTTACATAAACACACACATATTCAAATAAATACATTGATCCTTGAGTCGAGTTATTCCCAAATAGAGCCTTAGCTACCTAAAGAGCTTTGCCACCTCTCAAATCCAGTAAAAGAACAGGTCAGCTTCACTTGCTAATCTAGCTAACGAATATATCGTCACAAAAAAATACGCGATGCCCGGCCATAGGCAAATAAAAGTCTGCAAGTCGAAGTGACAATGAGCTGGTCACATACGCCTAGTCAGACGACAGAGAGAAAGAGTTAGATGGGAGCAAGCTCTGCTCTCATCTTCAACGATCAAAGTCCTTCCGATCGACCTGACCTTCTGGGTCTGAGAAATGTCGGGGCCCTTTGCATTCTCTGTCGTGTTTACCGCGGGAAGTGATCAGAGGAATTGTTCGGAATCATCCCAGCTATCGATTTCCATTACCAAAATTTTAGAATTTAAATTATTAATAAATTATAATTTTTATAAATAATTTAATTTAATTTAATTTAATTTAATTTAATTTAATTTAAAATTTAATAAATATTTAATTTTTATAAATAATTTAATTTAATTTAAAATTTAATAAATATTTAATTTTTATAAATAATTTAATTTAAAATTTAATAAATATTTAATTTTTATAAATAATTTAATTTAATTTAATTTAAAATTTAATAAATATTTAATTTTTATAAATAATTTAATTTAAAATTTAATAAATATTTAATTTTTATAAATAATTTAATTTAATTTAATTTAATTTAATTTAATTTAAAATTTAATAAATATTTAATTTTTATAAATAATTTAATTTAATTTAAAATTTAATAAATATTTAATTTTTATAAATAATTTAATTTAAAATTTAATAAATATTTAATTTTTATAAATAATTTAATTTAAAATTTAATAAATATTTAATTTTTATAAATAATTTAATTTAATTTAAAATTTAATAAATATTTAATTTTTATAAATAATTTAATTTAAAATTTAATAAATATTTAATTTTTATAAATAATTTAATTTAATTTAATTTAATTTAATTTAATTTAATTTAATTTAATTTAATTTAATTTAATTTAATTTAATTTAATTTAATTTAATTTAAAATTTAATAAATATTTAATTTTTATAAATAATTTAATTTAAAATTTAATAAATATTTAATTTTTATAAATAATTTAATTTAATTTAATTTAATTTAATTTAAAATTTAATAAATATTTAATTTTTATAAATAATTTAATTTAATTTAATTTAAAATTTAATAAATATTTAATTTTTATAAATAATTTAATTTAATTTAATTTAATTTAAAATTTAATAAATATTTAATTTTTATAAATAATTTAATTTAATTTAATTTAATTTAATTTAAAATTTAATAAATATTTAATTTTTATAAATAATTTAATTTAATTTAATTTAATTTAATTTAATTTAATTTAAAATTTAATAAATATTTAATTTTTATAAATAATTTAATTTAATTTAATTTAATTTAATTTAATTTAATTTAATTTAATTTAATTTAATTTAATTTAATTTAATTTAATTTAATTTAATTTAATTTAATTTAATTTAATTTAATTTAAAATTTAATAAATATTTAATTTTTATAAATAATTTAATTTAATTTAATTTAAAATTTAATAAATATTTAATTTTTATAAATAATTTAATTTAATTTAATTTAATTTAAAATTTAATAAATATTTAATTTTTATAAATAATTTAATTTAATTTAATTTAATTTAATTTAATTTAATTTAATTTAATTTAATTTAATTTAAAATTTAATAAATATTTAATTTTTATAAATAATTTAATTTAATTTAATTTAATTTAATTTAATTTAATTTAATTTAATTTAATTTAATTTAATTTAAAATTTAATAAATATTTAATTTTTATAAATAATTTAATTTAAAATTTAATAAATATTTAATTTTTATAAATAATTTAATTTAATATTAAATTAAAAGTTTTTATTAATAAAAACTTTTAATTTAATATTAAATTAAAAGTTTTTTATTAATAAAAAACTTTTAATTTAATATTAAATATTTTAAGGGATAAGCTTTAAAATAAATTTTTATAATATTATTTATTAATTTATTAAAAATTTTAGAATTTAAATTATTAATAAATTATAATTTTTTATAAATAATTTTATAATATTATTTATTAATTTATTAAAAATTTTAGAATTTAAATTATTAATAAATTATAATTTTTATAAAAATAATTTTAATTATAAAAATTTATTTATAATGATAAAATTAGTATATATGAATAATTAATTTTTAATTTATTTATGATAAATTAATAAAAGGAATTCGGCAAAAATTTATGTTCACTTGTTTATCAAAAACATGTCTTTTTGATAATAATTTAAAGTTTAATCTGCCCACTGATTATAAAATTGAAGGGCTGCAGTATTTTGACTGTACAAAGGTAGCATAATCAATAGTCTTTTAATTGATGACTTGTATGAAGGATTGGATGAAATATAAGCTGTCTCTTATTAATTAATAAAATTTAATTTTAAATATTAAATTAAAAGTTTTTTATTAATAAAAAACTTTTAATTTAATATTAAATTAAAAGTTTTTATTAATAAAAACTTTTAATTTAATATTAAATATTTTAAGGATAAGCTTTAAAATAAATTTTATAATATTATTTATTAATTTATTAAAAATTTTAGAATTTAAATTATTAATAAATTATAATTTTTATAAAAATAATTTTATAATATTATTTATTAATTTATTAAAAATTTTAGAATTTAAATTATTAATAAATTATAATTTTTATAAAAATAATTTTATAATATTATTTATTAATTTATTAAAAATTTTAGAATTTAAATTATTAATAAATTATAATTTTTTATAAATAATTTAATTTTAAATATTAAATTAAAAGTTTTTTATTAATAAAAAACTTTTAATTTAATATTAAATATTTTAAGGGATAAGCTTTAAAATAAATTTTAATTATAAAAATTTATTTATAATGATAAAATTAGTATATATGAATAATTAATTTTTAATTTATTTATGATAAATTAATAAAAGGAATTCGGCAAAAATTTATGTTCACTTGTTTATCAAAAACATGTCTTTTTGATAATAATTTAAAGTTTAATCTGCCCACTGATTATAAAATTGAAGGGCTGCAGTATTTTGACTGTACAAAGGTAGCATAATCAATAGTCTTTTAATTGATGACTTGTATGAAGGATTGGATGAAATATAAGCTGTCTCTTATTAATTAATAAAATTTAATTTTTAGCGGAATATTCTAGTATTTTATTTATAAGTTTATTATTTATTTTGATATATATAGGAGGATATAATTTAAATTTATTATTTTATTTAAAGATAGTTTTATTTCTTTGTATTTATTTGGGTTCGGGGTACATTACCTCGTTATCGTTATGATAAGCTAATATATTTATCTTGAAAAGATATTTACCTATTTCTTTAAATTTTTATTATTTTTTAGGGTTAAAATTTTTTAATTTAGTTAGTTTTAATTTAGGTATTTTATTTTTTTTATGCTGTACAAGAATAGGGGTTTATACAGTAATAATTGCTGGTTGGTCTTCTAATTCAAATTATGCTTTATTAGGGGGTTTGCGGGCTGTGGCTCAAACTATTTCTTATGAAGTAAGAATAGCTTTAATTATGTTGTCTAGAATTATTATAATTATAGATTTTAATATAATTAATTTTTTTTTTTATCAGGAAATAATTTGATTTTGCGGAGGGGAAAGAGAGTTAGTTTCTGGGTTTAATATTGAATATAGAAGAGGGGGGTTTGCTTTAATTTTTTTAGCGGAATATTCTAGTATTTTATTTATAAGTTTATTATTTATTTTGATATATATAGGAGGATATAATTTAAATTTATTATTTTATTTAAAGATAGTTTTTATTTCTTTTGTATTTATTTGGGTTCGGGGTACATTACCTCGTTATCGTTATGATAAGCTAATATATTTATCTTGAAAAAGATATTTACCTATTTCTTTAAATTTTTTATTATTTTTTTTAGGGTTAAAATTTTTTTTAATTTAGTTAATATTTTTAGTATAAATTAATAGAATAAATAATTCTTTCTTAAGTTTTCAAAACAAATGCTTAAAACAAGCTCATTAATTATTAATTATTTAAAGATTAAGTTATCTCAGAATTTATTAATTAATGGGTTTGTAATAAAATAAGAAAAATATAATAGAGTTAATAATTGCCCTGTAATAATATATGGTTCTTCAACTGGTCGTGCTCCAATTCAAGTTAATAAAATAATAGTAGAAATTATAATTCAAAATAAAATTTGATTTAAAGGGTAAAATTGAATACCTTGTATTTTTTTTATTAAAAGTGAATGGTAAAATAATTAAGATTAGAATAGATATAATTAAAGCAATAACTCCTCCTAGTTTATTAGGGATTGATCGTAAAATTGCATATGCGAATAAGAAATATCATTCAGGTTGAATATGAATGGGGGTTACTAATGGGTTGGCGGGAATAAAATTATCTGGGTCTCCTAATAGATAAGGATTAGATAATGTTAATAATCTTAATAATAATATTAATAATAAAAATCCAATTAAATCTTTAAAAGTAAAAAATGGATGAAAAGGAATTTTATCTAAATTTCTGTTAATTCCTAATGGATTATTTGATCCTGTTTGATGTAAAAATAATAAATGAATTATAGTTAATATTAAAATAATAAATGGAAAAAGAAAGTGAAAGGAATAAAATCGAGTTAAAGTTGCATTATCTACTGCAAATCCCCCTCAAATTCAATTTACTAATATTGTTCCTAAATATGGAATTGCTGAAAGTAAGTTAGTAATAACTGTAGCCCCTCAAAATGATATTTGTCCTCAAGGTAATACATATCCTATAAATGCTGTTGCTATTAAGATAAATAAAATAATTACTCCAATTATTCATGTATATATTAAATTAAATGATTCATAATAAATTCCTCGTCTAATGTGAATATAAATACATATAAAAAAGAAAGATGCTCCATTTGCATGAAGAGTTCGAATTAATCATCCATAATTAACATTTCGGCAAATATAATTTACTCTATAAAATGCTAATTCAATATTAGCTGAGTAATATATAGTTAAAAATAGGCCTGTAATAATTTGAATAATTAAACATAAAGCTAAAAGAGATCCAAAATTTCATCATGAAGAAATATTTGATGGTGAAGGTAAATCAATTAATGAATTATTAATAATTTTTAATAAAGGATGAGATTTTCGTAGAGGTAAAAATTTATTTATCATTAGTAATTAGTTGATCGAAGAGGCCCAAAAAAAATATTAGTAATTTTTACAACTGCTACTAGTGTAATAAAAAGATAAATAATTATTATTATTATTGTTAAATAAGTTTCATTATTATATAATTTAGATAAATTAATTTTATTTTCATCATTAAAAAATAAAAATAAATTAATTATTTCATTTATTTCATAATTAAATAAAAAATTTAATCAATTTAAGTTATATATAAATATTCTTCTAAAAATAAAGGATAAAATTCTTGTATAAATTAAAGTTATTTTAAGAGATAAATTTAAGTTGAATAATTCATTAGAAGCAATACTTGATACATAAATAAATAATACTAATAAGCCTCCTAAAAATACTAAAAATAAAATATATGAAAATCAATAAGAATTAATTAGTATTCCTGATAAAAGACAGATAATTAGTGTTTGGATTAAAATTATTAATCCTATTGATAAGGGATGATTTAAAAAAAATATAAAAAAGGAAAATCTTATAATTAATGAAGATAAAAATATTTTTAAAATTTCAAAGAATAGTTTATAAAAATAATAATTTTGGAGATTATAGATAAAGAAAAATCTTTTTCTTTGAAGTTTTTAAAGTATAAAACTTATTTTTGATTTACAAGACCAATATTTTTTTTTTAAATTATAAAAACTAATGATAGTTTTAAATTTATGAATTATTATTATATTTATATTTATTTTTGGTAATATGATTTTTGTTTCTAAGTATAAACATTTATTAATTGTTTTGTTAAGATTAGAGTTTATTGTATTAAGAATTTTTTTTTTATTAATAATTTTTTTGAGATTTATTGAGTATAATATATATATATTAATACTTTTTTTATTAATTTCTGTGTGTGAGGGAGCTTTAGGATTATCTATTTTGGTTTCTATAATTCGAACACATGGTAATGATTATTTTCAAAGATTTAGATTATTATAATGTTAAAAATTTTAATAATAATAATTTTTATAATTCCTTTATGTTTTTATAAAAATATATTTTGAATGGTTCAAATAATAATAATAATAATAATATTAATATTTATAAATATAAATATTAATATTATAAATTTTTGTAATTTAGGTTATATAATAGGATGTGATTTAATTTCTTTTGGTTTAATTTTATTAAGAATTTGAATTTGTTTATTAATAGTTATATCTAGAGAATCTTTAAATAAGAGAAATTTTTATATTAATTTTTTTTTATTAAATATTGTTATTTTATTAATTATATTATATTTAACATTTAGAATAATAAGTTTATTTATATTTTATTTATTTTTTGAGGGCAGATTAATTCCAACATTAATATTAATTATTGGTTGAGGTTATCAGCCTGAACGAATTCAAGCGGGTATATATTTATTATTTTATACTTTATTTGCTTCTTTACCTATATTAATAGGAATTTTTTTTATTTTTAATAATTTAAATTATATAGTTATGTATTTTTATAAGTTTTTTGATTTAAATTTTTTTTTATTATATATTTCAATAATTTTAGCTTTTTTAGTAAAAATACCTATGTATTTTGTTCATTTATGATTACCAAAAGCTCATGTTGAAGCTCCTGTATCTGGGTCAATAATTTTAGCGGGTATTATATTAAAATTAGGGGGATATGGACTTTTACGTATTATGATTATTTTTCAAAAAATTGGAGTTAAATTTAATTTTATTTGAATAATTATTAGATTAGTTGGTGGGGTATATATTAGATTAAATTGTTTTTGTCAAGTTGATATAAAGTCATTAATTGCTTATTCATCTGTCGCTCATATAAGATTAGTAATTTGTGGAATTATAAGAATAAATTATTGAGGGTATTTAGGTTCTTATATTATGATAATTGGACATGGATTATGTTCTTCGGGTATATTTTGTTTGGCTAATATTAATTATGAGCGATTAAGTAGACGAAGATTATATATAAATAAGGGAATGATAAATTTTATACCTTCAATAAGATTATGATGGTTTTTATTAATATCTTCAAATATAGCAGCACCTCCTTCTATAAATTTAATAGGTGAAATTAGTTTAATCAATAGAATTATTAGATGATCTTATTTATCTATAATTATATTAATAATAATTTCTTTTTTTAGAGCTGGGTATAGATTATATTTATATTCTTATACTCAACATGGAAAGTTTAATACAAGAGTTTATAGATTTTATACTGGGGTTTCTCGTGAATATTTAATTTTAATATTGCATTGATTACCTTTAAATATATTAATTTTAAAAATTGATTTTTTTATAATTTGATTTTATTTAAATAATTTAAAAAAAATATTGATTTGTGGTATCAAAAATATGAAGTTTCATTTTAAATCATTAAGAATTTTTCTATTTGTTTTGTAAGATTTTTTTTTCTTTTTTTTTTTAGAATAATTAATTTTTTTTTTATAATTTATTTTATTATAGATAATATAGTTTTATTTTTAGAGTGGGAAATTATTTCTTTTAATTCAATAAGAATTGTTATGTCTATTTTATTTGATTGGATATCATTTTTATTTATGATGTTTGTATTAATAATTTCTTCTTCTGTTATTTATTATAGAAGAAGATATATATCATCTGAAATAAATTTGAATCGATTTATTTTATTAGTATTATTATTTGTGTTTTCTATAATTTTATTAATTATTAGTCCTAATATAATTAGAATTTTTTTAGGTTGAGATGGATTGGGTTTAGTTTCTTATTGTTTAGTTGTTTATTATCAAAATATTAAATCTTATAATGCTGGGATATTAACTGCTTTATCTAATCGTATTGGGGATGTAATGATTTTAATATTAATTTCTTGAATAATAAATTATGGAAGTTGAAATTATATTTTTTATTTAAATTTTATAAATAATGATTTTATAATAAATGTTATTAGATATTTATTAATTATTGCTGCTATAACTAAAAGAGCTCAGATTCCTTTTAGTTCTTGGCTTCCTGCTGCTATAGCAGCTCCTACTCCAGTATCAGCTTTAGTTCATTCATCTACTTTAGTGACTGCGGGGGTATACTTATTAATTCGATTTAATTTAATATTAGTTGATATATTTTTTTTAAGGATTTTATTATTATTATCTGGGTTAACTATATTTATAGCGGGTATTTCAGCTAATTATGAATTTGATTTAAAAAAGATTATTGCATTGTCAACTTTAAGTCAGTTAGGTTTAATAATAAGAATTTTAAGAATAGGGTTACCTAATTTGGCTTTTTTTCATTTATTAACTCATGCTATATTTAAAGCTTTATTATTTATATGTGCGGGGGTAATTATTCATATAATAAATGATATTCAAGATATTCGTTATATAGGTGGAGTAAGATTTTATATTCCTTTAACTTCTTTATGTTTAAATATTTCTAATTTAGCTTTATGTGGTATTCCTTTTAGCTGGATTTTATTCAAAGGATTTAATTTTAGAAATAGTAAGAATAAGAAATTTAAATTTATTAATTTTTTTTTTGTATTATTTTTCTACTGGATTAACTATATATTATACAATTCGTTTATTATTTTATTTAATAATTAATGATTATAATTTAATAGTTATTTATAATTTATATGATGAGGATTATATTATATTAAAAAGAATGTTTATATTATTATTTATAAGATTAGTAACTGGTAGATTTTTAAGATGAATAATTTTTAATTATCCTTATATGATTTATTTGCCTTTAAATTTAAAAATGATAGTAATTTATGTCAGATTATTTGGTTTAATAATAGGGTATTTAATTAGAGAAATAAATATTTATTCAATGAATAAATTCTTAATAACTTATAATTTAAGAAATTTTTTATGTTTAATGTGATTTATACCTAGTTTATCGACTTATGGATTAAATTATTATTTTTTAAAATTAAGTCAAAATTTATTAAAAAAGATTGATATAGGGTGAAGAGAGATATATAGAGGTCAGGGTATATTTAATATCATTAAGAATTTTTCTATTTTTTATAATTTTTATCAAATTAATAATTTTAAAATTTATTTATTTAGATTTTTTTTATGAATATTAATTTTTATATTTCAATTTAATTGGAGTTTAATTCATTAATATCATTAAGAATTTTTCTATTTTTATAATTTTTATCAAATTAATAATTTTAAAATTTATTTATTTAGATTTTTTATGAATATTAATTTTTATATTTCAATTTAATTGGAGTTTAATTCATTAATATCATTAAGAATTTTTCTATTTTTATAATTTTTATCAAATTAATAATTTTAAAATTTATTTATTTAGATTTTTTATGAATATTAATTTTTATATTTCAATTTAATTGAGTTTAATTCATTAATATCATTAAGAATTTTTCTATTTTTATAATTTTTATCAAATTAATAATTTTAAAATTTATTTATTTAGATTTTTTATGAATATTAATTTTTATATTTCAATTTAATTGAGTTTAATTCATTAATATCATTAAGAATTTTTCTATTTTTATAATTTTTATCAAATTAATAATTTTAAAATTTATTTATTTAGATTTTTTATGAATATTAATTTTTATATATTATTAATATTATTATAATATTTGAAATAAATATAATTAAAATTGAAATAGTAAATATTAAATTAATTATTTATATTAATTTAAATTAAACTTTTTGATTGGAAGTCAAATATACTAAATATATTATATAAATAAATTAATTTCCTCATCAATAAATAGAAATATAAAGGAATAGTCAAACTACATCAACAAAGTGTCAATATCAAGCTGCTGCTTCAAATCCAAAATGATGTTTATTTGAAAAATGAAAATTTAAATGTCGTAAAAAACAAATTATTAAAAAGATTGATATAGGGTGAAGAGAGATATATAGAGGTCAGGGTATATTTAATATCATTAAGAATTTTTCTATTTTTATAATTTTTATCAAATTAATAATTTTAAAATTTATTTATTTAGATTTTTTATGAATATTAATTTTTATATTTCAATTTAATTGAGTTTAATTCATTAATATCATTAAGAATTTTTCTATTTTTATAATTTTTATCAAATTAATAATTTTAAAATTTATTTATTTAGATTTTTTATGAATATTAATTTTTATATTTCAATTTAATTGAGTTTAATTCATTAATATCATTAAGAATTTTTCTATTTTTATAATTTTTATCAAATTAATAATTTTAAAATTTATTTATTTAGATTTTTTATGAATATTAATTTTTATATTTCAATTTAATTGAGTTTAATTCATTAATATCATTAAGAATTTTTCTATTTTTATAATTTTTATCAAATTAATAATTTTAAAATTTATTTATTTAGATTTTTTATGAATATTAATTTTTATATTTCAATTTAATTGGAGTTTAATTCATTAATATCATTAACAGTGATATACCTCTATTTTGGTTTCAATTAATAAATAAGGAGTTAATAAACTCTTTCTTTTAAGTCGAAATTAAATGCATTATTGCTTCTTATTTAAGAAAAATTGATTTCAATATTTTTTGAGTGCAAATCAAATGTTTTAAATAAACTATAATCCTAATTTGTTCAATTAAGTATATTTTGATTTCATTCATGATATAATCCAATTAAAAGTATTAATAAAAAAAAAAAAATTTTTTTATACTTATTAATTCGATTTAATTTAATATTAGTTGATATATTTTTTTTAAGGATTTTATTATTATTATCTGGGTTAACTATATTTATAGCGGGTATTTCAGCTAATTATGAATTTGATTTAAAAAAGATTATTGCATTGTCAACTTTAAGTCAGTTAGGTTTAATAATAAGAATTTTAAGAATAGGGTTACCTAATTTGGCTTTTTTTCATTTATTAACTCATGCTATATTTAAAGCTTTATTATTTATATGTGCGGGGGTAATTATTCATATAATAAATGATATTCAAGATATTCGTTATATAGGTGGAGTAAGATTTTATATTCCTTTAACTTCTTTATGTTTAAATATTTCTAATTTAGCTTTATGTGGTATTCCTTTTTTAGCTGGATTTTATTCAAAGGATTTAATTTTAGAAATAGTAAGAATAAGAAATTTAAATTTATTAATTTTTTTTTTGTATTATTTTTCTACTGGATTAACTATATATTATACAATTCGTTTATTATTTTATTTAATAATTAATGATTATAATTTAATAGTTATTTATAATTTATATGATGAGGATTATATTATATTAAAAAGAATGTTTATATTATTATTTATAAGATTAGTAACTGGTAGATTTTTAAGATGAATAATTTTTTAATTATCCTTATATGATTTATTTGCCTTTAAATTTAAAAATGATAGTAATTTATGTCAGATTATTTGGTTTAATAATAGGGTATTTAATTAGAGAAATAAATATTTATTCAATGAATAAATTCTTAATAACTTATAATTTAAGAAATTTTTTATGTTTAATGTGATTTATACCTAGTTTATCGACTTATGGATTAAATTATTATTTTTTAAAATTAAGTCAAAATTTATTAAAAAAGATTGATATAGGGTGAAGAGAGATATATAGAGGTCAGGGTATATTTAATATCATTAAGAATTTTTCTATTTTTTATAATTTTTATCAAATTAATAATTTTAAAATTTATTTATTTAGATTTTTTTTATGAATATTAATTTTTTATATATTATTAATATTATTATAGATTTAAATAGCTTATATATTAAGAGTATAATATTGAAGATATTAAGGAGATTATTTAATCTTTAAATATATTTATAAAAAAAAAAATTTTTTTATTTTTACAATGAAAATGTAATGTTTTAAATAAACTATATAAATAAGAAATATTAATAGATATTATCTACTATAATTTAAGTTAGCAGCTTAATTTTTATATTTCAATTTAATTGGAGTTTAATTCATTAATATCATTAACAGTGATATACCTCTATTTTGGTTTCAATTAATAAATAAGGAGTTAATAAACTCTTTCTTTTAAGTCGAAATTAAATGCATTATTGCTTCTTATTTAAGAAAAATTGATTTCAATATTTTTTGAGTGCAAATCAAATGTTTTAAATAAACTATAATCCTAATTTGTTCAATTAAGTATATTTTGATTTCATTCATGATATAATCCAATTAAAAGTATTAATAAAAAAAAAAATCTAACTTTTATTAAAATATTGAAATTAACTAAATAGAAAGAGTAAATTAATGGAAAAATTAATGCAATTTCAATATCAAAAATTAAAAAAATTACTGTAATTAAGAAAAAGTGAAGGGAAAAAGGAATTCGTGCTGAAGATTTAGGATCAAATCCACATTCAAAGGGGGAATTTTTTTCTCGGTCTATGAATGATTTTTTTGATAAAATTATAGATAATATTATTATAATATTTGAAATAAATATAATTAAAATTGAAATAGTAAATATTAAATTAATTATTTATATTAATTTAAATTAAACTTTTTGATTGGAAGTCAAATATACTAAATATATTATATAAATAAATTAATTTCCTCATCAATAAATAGAAATATAAAGGAATAGTCAAACTACATCAACAAAGTGTCAATATCAAGCTGCTGCTTCAAATCCAAAATGATGTTTATTTGAAAAATGAAAATTTAAATGTCGTAAAAAACAAATTATTAAAAAGATTGTTCCAATTATAACATGTAGGCCGTGGAATCCAGTTGCTATAAAAAATGTTGATCCGTATACAGAATCTGCAATTGAGAATGGGGCTTCAAAATATTCATAAGCTTGAAGTATTGTAAAATATAATCCTAATATAATAGTAATGAATAGTCTTTGTGTAGTTTGAGAGAAGTTATTTTCTATAATAGCATGATGTGCTCAAGTTACTGTTACTCCTGATGTGATTAAGATAATTGTATTAAGGAGAGGAATTTGGAATGGGTTAAAAGGAGTGATTCTCATAGGAGGTCATATAGATCCAATTTCGATATTTGGAGATAAACTTCTATGAAAAAATGCTCAAAAAAAAGAAATAAAAAAAAATACTTCTGAAATAATAAATAAAATTATTCCTCATCGTAATCCTTTAGATACTATTATTGTATGTTTACCTTGAAGGGTTCCTTCTCGACAAATATCTCGCCATCATTGGAATATAGTTAAAAGGATAATTATATATCCTAAGATTATTAAATTAATATTAAATTCATGAAATCATTTAATTATTCCTGTAACTAAGGTTATTACTCCAATTGCTCCAGTTAAAGGTCAAGGACTATAGTCTACTAAATGAAAGGGGTGATTATTGTTAATGTTCATTAGTTAACTTCTCTAGAATATAAAGTTCTTAAGATAGAAATTACATAAGATTGAATAATAGCAACAGCAGATTCTAAGATTAATAATAAGATTTGTATAAAAATTAGAATAAATAATATAAAAAAATGATATATTATTTCCTGTTCTTCTAAGTAGGGTAAGAAGTAAATGGCCTGCAATTATATTAGCAGTTAATCGAACAGCTAAAGTACCTGGACGAATAATATTTCTGATAGTTTCAATTAATACTATGAAAGGTATTAAAATTGTAGGAGTTCCTTGGGGAATTATATGTATAAATATATGTTGATAATTATTAATCCATCCATATAATATAAAACTTAATCATAATGAAAGGGAAATAGATAATGAAATTGTAAGGTGACTAGTTCTTGTAAAAATATAGGGGAATAATCCTAAAAAATTATTAAATAAAATAAAAGAAAATAATGAAATAAAAATAAATGTTGATCCATTAAATCTATTTAATCTTAATAAAGTTTTAAATTCATTATGAAGTTTATTTAAAATAAAATTTCAAAAAATAAATTGTCGATTTGGAATTATTCAAAATGAATAAGGAATAAATATTAAACCAATGATAGTTCTAATTCAATTTAAAGATAAGTTAAAAATATTAGTAGAGGGGTCAAAAATAGAAAATAAATTAGTTATCATTTTCAAATAGTTTTTTTTTTGAAAATTTTATTTGAAATATTATAGTATTTATTTTTTATGGAAAAAATATAATAATTTATTATATTAAATAATATAAAAATTAAAATAAATTAATTTCCTCATCAATAAATAGAAATATAAAGGAATAGTCAAACTACATCAACAAAGTGTCAATATCAAGCTGCTGCTTCAAATCCAAAATGATGTTTATTTGAAAAATGAAAATTTAAATGTCGTAAAAAACAAATTATTAAAAAGATTGTTCCAATTATAACATGTAGGCCGTGGAATCCAGTTGCTATAAAAAATGTTGATCCGTATACAGAATCTGCAATTGAGAATGGGGCTTCAAAATATTCATAAGCTTGAAGTATTGTAAAATATAATCCTAATATAATAGTAATGAATAGTCTTTGTGTAGTTTGAGAGAAGTTATTTTCTATAATAGCATGATGTGCTCAAGTTACTGTTACTCCTGATGTGATTAAGATAATTGTATTAAGGAGAGGAATTTGGAATGGGTTAAAAGGAGTGATTCTCATAGGAGGTCATATAGATCCAATTTCGATATTTGGAGATAAACTTCTATGAAAAAATGCTCAAAAAAAAAGAAATAAAAAAAAATACTTCTGAAATAATAAATAAAATTATTCCTCATCGTAATCCTTTAGATACTATTATTGTATGTTTACCTTGAAGGGTTCCTTCTCGACAAATATCTCGCCATCATTGGAATATAGTTAAAAGGATAATTATATATCCTAAGATTATTAAATTAATATTAAATTCATGAAATCATTTAATTATTCCTGTAACTAAGGTTATTACTCCAATTGCTCCAGTTAAAGGTCAAGGACTATAGTCTACTAAATGAAAGGGGTGATTATTGTTAATGTTCATTAGTTAACTTCTCTAGAATATAAAGTTCTTAAGATAGAAATTACATAAGATTGAATAATAGCAACAGCAGATTCTAAGATTAATAATAAGATTTGTATAAAAATTAGAATAAATAATATAAAAAATGATATATTATTTCCTGTTCTTCTAAGTAGGGTAAGAAGTAAATGGCCTGCAATTATATTAGCAGTTAATCGAACAGCTAAAGTACCTGGACGAATAATATTTCTGATAGTTTCAATTAATACTATGAAAGGTATTAAAATTGTAGGAGTTCCTTGGGGAATTATATGTATAAATATATGTTGATAATTATTAATCCATCCATATAATATAAAACTTAATCATAATGAAAGGGAAATAGATAATGAAATTGTAAGGTGACTAGTTCTTGTAAAAATATAGGGGAATAATCCTAAAAAATTATTAAATAAAATAAAAGAAAATAATGAAATAAAAATAAATGTTGATCCATTAAATCTATTTAATCTTAATAAAGTTTTAAATTCATTATGAAGTTTATTTAAAATAAAATTTCAAAAAATAAATTGTCGATTTGGAATTATTCAAAATGAATAAGGAATAAATATTAAACCAATGATAGTTCTAATTCAATTTAAAGATAAGTTAAAAATATTAGTAGAGGGGTCAAAAATAGAAAATAAATTAGTTATCATTTTCAAATAGTTTTTTTTTTGAAAATTTTATTTGAAATATTATAGTATTTATTTTTTATGGAAAAAATATAATAATTTATTATATTAAATAATATAAAAATTAAAATAAATATAAAAAATGATAAAATTCAATTAATAGGTATTATTTGTGGAATAAAAGAATATTACTAATGTAATAATTTAAATTTGACATATTTATGTTATATATTTTAACTAATTCTTTCATTAGAAGTAATTGCTAATTTACTATAAAATGGTTTAAGAGACCAGTACTTGCTTTCAGTCATCTAATGAAGAATAATTATTAATTCAATTAATAAAATTTTTAATTGGAATTCTTTCGATTACAATAGGTATAAATCTATGATTAGCTCCACAAATTTCTGAGCATTGTCCAAAAAAAATTCCAGGTCGATTAATAAATAATCTTATTTGATTTAGTCGACCTGGATTGGCATCAATTTTAATTCCTAGGGAAGGAACAGTTCAAGAATGAATTACATCTGTAGCAGTAATTATAATTCGAATTTGGTTATTTATAGGTAATATAATTCGATTATCAACATCGAGTAATCGAAAATTTTCTGGGGTTGATTTATTATATTGTATTATATAAGAGTCAAATTCTACATTATTAAAATCAGAGTATTCATATCTTCAGTATCATTGATGACCAATTGCTTTTAAGGTAATTAAAGGATTATTAAGTTCATCTAAAAGATATAAAAGTCGTAAAGATGGTAAAGCAATAAAAATCAAAGTAATAGCAGGGATAATTGTTCAAATTAATTCAATTATTTGTCTTTCTAATAAAAATCGGTTAATGTATTGATTAAAAAATAAATTAATCATTAAGTATATAACTAAAATAGTAATTATAATTAAAATGATTAAAGTATGATCATGGAAAAAGATAATTTGTTCTATTAAAGGAGATGCTCTATTTTGAAGATTAAGATTAGATCAATTAGCCATATTCTAAAAAAAGGATAAATCCTTTATAAATGGGGTTTAAATCCATTACATATAGTCTGCCATATTAGAAATTTCTTAAAATAGGAATTTCATTATAAGAATGTTCTGATGGAGGTAAATTTTGTAGTCATTCAATAGATGAAGGTATATTTAATGGGAATAAAATAATTCGTTGATTAATTATAGATTCTCAAATAATTATTATTATTATTATTATAGATAATAAAGAAATATAAGAGCCAAATGATGAAATAATATTTCAAGAAGTAAATCTATCAGGATAATCAGAGTATCGTCGAGGTATTCCAGCTAATCCTAAAAATTATTAAATAAAAATAAAAGAAAATAATGAAATAAAAATAAATGTTGATCCATTAAATCTATTTAATCTTAATAAAGTTTTAAATTCATTATGAAGTTTATTTAAAATAAAATTTCAAAAAATAAATTGTCGATTTGGAATTATTCAAAATGAATAAGGAATAAATATTAAACCAATGATAGTTCTAATTCAATTTAAAGATAAGTTAAAAATATTAGTAGAGGGGTCAAAAATAGAAAATAAATTAGTTATCATTTTCAAATAGTTTTTTTTTTGAAAATTTTATTTGAAATATTATAGTATTTATTTTTTATGGAAAAATATAATAATTCTATTATCAGAAAAAAAAAAAAAAAAAAAAAAAAAAAAAAAAAAAAAAAAAAAAAAAAAAAAAAAAAAAAAAAAAAAAAAAAAAAAAAAAAAAAAAAAAAAAAAAAAAAAAAAAAAAAAAAAAAAAAAAAAAAAAAAAAAAAAAAAAAAAAAAAAAAAAAAAAAAAAAAAAAAAAAAAAAAAAAAAAAAAAAAAAAAAAAAAAAAAAAAAAAAAAAAAAAAAAAAAAAAAAAAAAAAAAAAAAAAAAAAAAAAAAAAAAAAAAAAAAAAAAAAAAAAAAAAAAAAAAAAAAAAAAAAAAAAAAAAAAAAAAAAAAAAAAAAAAAAAAAAAAAAAAAAAAAAAAAAAAAAAAAAAAAAAAAAAAAAAAAAAAAAAAAAAAAAAAAAAAAAAAAAAAAAAAAAAAAAAAAAAAAAAAAAAAAAAAAAAAAAAAAAAAAAAAAAAAAAAAAAAAAAAAAAAAAAAAAAAAAAAAAAAAAAAAAAAAAAAAAAAAAAAAAAAAAAAAAAAAAAAAAAAAAAAAAAAAAAAAAAAAAAAAAAAAAAAAAAAAAAAAAAAAAAAAAAAAAAAAAAAAAAAAAAAAAAAAAAAAAAAAAAAAAAAAAAAAAAAAAAAAAAAAAAAAAAAAAAAAAAAAAAAAAAAAAAAAAAAAAAAAAAAAAAAAAAAAAAAAAAAAAAAAAAAAAAAAAAAAAAAAAAAAAAAAAAAAAAAAAAAAAAAAAAAAAAAAAAAAAAAAAAAAAAAAAAAAAAAAAAAAAAAAAAAAAAAAAAAAAAAAAAAAAAAAAAAAAAAAAAAAAAAAAAAAAAAAAAAAAAAAAAAAAAAAAAAAAAAAAAAAAAAAAAAAAAAAAAAAAAAAAAAAAAAAAAAAAAAAAAAAAAAAAAAAAAAAAAAAAAAAAAAAAAAAAAAAAAAAAAAAAAAAAAAAAAAAAAAAAAAAAAAAAAAAAAAAAAAAAAAAAAAAAAAAAAAAAAAAAAAAAAAAAAAAAAAAAAAAAAAAAAAAAAAAAAAAAAAAAAAAAAAAAAAAAAAAAAAAAAAAAAAAAAAAAAAAAAAAAAAAAAAAAAAAAAAAAAAAAAAAAAAAAAAAAAAAAAAAAAAAAAAAAAAAAAAAAAAAAAAAAAAAAAAAAAAAAAAAAAAAAAAAAAAAAAAAAAAAAAAAAAAAAAAAAAAAAAAAAAAAAAAAAAAAAAAAGTTCTAATAATTATACCTGTTAAAGAAATTATACTAAAAAATTGATTAATAATGAACTTTTAATAAGAAAATTTATATTAATAATTAATTAAATTATTAATTGATGAAAAGACATTAATTTACGTAATGATGTTTGATTAATTCCTCCTAAGACTCAATAATTACATTAATAACTAATAATTGTATTTTAACACATATATACTATATGTGTCGAATGAAATGAAACTGTTATAAATAAAGGGTATCAGTGGATAAATCCTCCTATAATTGCAAATACTGCCCTATAGATAAAACATAATGAAAATGAGCTACTACATAATAAGTGTCATGAAGAGTAATATCAATAGAAGAATTTGCTAAAATTACTCCAGTTAATCCTCCTACTGTAAAAAGAAATACAAATCCTAATCTTCATATAATTGAAGGACTATAATTAATTTGAGGGGAAAAAGTTAGATTTACTCCAATAAATATAGTAATAAATTGAATTTTTAGTAAATAAGGATTGAGAGAGATTCCAGTAAATAAAGGGTATCAGTGGATAAATCCTCCTATAATTGCAAATACTGCCCTATAGATAAAACATAATGAAAATGAGCTACTACATAATAAGTGTCATGAAGAGTAATATCAATAGAAGAATTTGCTAAAATTACTCCAGTTAATCCTCCTACTGTAAAAAGAAATACAAATCCTAATCTTCATATAATTGAAGGACTATAATTAATTTGAGGGGAAAAAGTTAGATTTACTCCAATAAATATAGTAATAAATTGAATTTTTAGTAAATAAGGATTGAGAGAGATTCCAGTAAATAAAGGGTATCAGTGGATAAATCCTCCTATAATTGCAAATACTGCCCTATAGATAAAACATAATGAAAATGAGCTACTACATAATAAGTGTCATGAAGAGTAATATCAATAGAAGAATTTGCTAAAATTACTCCAGTTAATCCTCCTACTGTAAAAAGAAATACAAATCCTAATCTTCATATAATTGAAGGACTATAATTAATTTGAGTTCCATGAAGAGTTGCCAATCAACTAAAAATTTTAATTCCTGTTGGTACTGCAATAATTATAGTTGCTGAGGTGAAATAAGCTCGAGTATCAATATCTATTCCTACAGTAAATATAAGGATTGAGAGAGATTCCAGTAAATAAAGGGTATCAGTGGATAAATCCTCCTATAATTGCAAATACTGCCCTATAGATAAAACATAATGAAAATGAGCTACTACATAATAAGTGTCATGAAGAGTAATATCAATAGAAGAATTTGCTAAAATTACTCCAGTTAATCCTCCTACTGTAAAAAGAAATACAAATCCTAATCTTCATATAATTGAAGGACTATAATTAATTTGAGGGGAAAAAGTTAGATTTACTCCAATAAATATAGTAATAAATTGAATTTTTAGTAAATAAGGATTGAGAGAGATTCCAGTAAATAAAGGGTATCAGTGGATAAATCCTCCTATAATTGCAAATACTGCCCTATAGATAAAACATAATGAAAATGAGCTACTACATAATAAGTGTCATGAAGAGTAATATCAATAGAAGAATTTGCTAAAATTACTCCAGTTAATCCTCCTACTGTAAAAAGAAATACAAATCCTAATCTTCATATAATTGAAGGACTATAATTAATTTGAGGGGAAAAAGTTAGATTTACTCCAATAAATATAGTAATAAATTGAATTTTTAGTAAATAAGGATTGAGAGAGATTCCAGTAAATAAAGGGTATCAGTGGATAAATCCTCCTATAATTGCAAATACAACCCATACTAATGTTCACAAAATGAGCATTAAGTTACAAAAAAATCTTTTCCTTTCTTATTCACTTCATGAACAGCGAAATTGCCTACATGGCCTACAGTAGTTATTATCACCTAAGATGAGATGATGATAATCGACTGGGTTACCTACATCGCGCGATGGCAATCTGCCACCGGTGGTTGAAGGACAATCTTTTACCAAATAACATGTTCCACAGTTGATTACTTGAATCTGAAATCTACAAACTAGAATTTGTCCGGCGCCGTTACGGCCATCCTACACTACCACACGTTCTCGTGTGTGTACTGTTCAGTGGTAGTACTAGGCTTCCAATAATAAAAAAAAACAATGCAATGAGTGACGTACAAACTCTACACGTTTTTTCATTGTGACCATTATATTATAACATTTTCGGAGTAATTCATCATATTTTCTAGGCCGTTATTTTAAGTTAAATACCGCCTTGCTTTTCTACGAGAAGACCAAATAAGAAAGCAAAAAAAAAATAATTGGTATCTATCTTGGGAAACTCACATACACAGAAACAGAGACAAAAGAAAACTTATTTCCCATTAGTATAACTGTCATACATAACATCTGCACATTGTCGCCTACCATCACGACACCACACAATCTTAATTGTCACAAACCACAAAAGAAAATGGTAGCTAAACTGGAAGGAAGCCGGTGCTTAGAGTACAGGTTTTCCTTTTTTTTTTAAGCACTGGCTGCATCATTTTTCTTCGTTGAATTGTCAGACTGATTATTTTATATTATTATGTTGTTTTAGTGTTAAATAATATTTTGCCAAATTATTGCATCGAAGCAAAGTTGCCAATAAATCATTCATTGATTCATCGTATATTACTATTGCTCCTATAATATTGAGCTAACAAAATACAAATTTATATAAAAATATGCATGTTCTCATTATAAAAGTTATTTAGTGTCTCAGAGTTATATAACACATTCTAGGTAATGACCGCAGTATAGTCTACACAATGTTTATAGTTGTAAGAGAGCCCTCTAGTGGCCTGATACAATAATTGAAAGGCATCAGACATTTCTTTTAAACGATACGACAATGAACCAATTACTATTAATTCTACTAAACTAGCAAAATTAGTGTCAACAACGGTCCTGTAGTCTACATGTCCACGATGACCCGCAGGCCGCCTTGTCCAATGTGACCCGCAGTCCGCCCGCGAGGCATGACCCGTAGTCCGCCCGCGTGGCGCGACCCGCTGACCGCCCTCGAGGCGCGACCCACTGTCTGCCCGCGAGGCGCGAGCCGATGTCCGCCCGCCAGCAATGCGATGCGATGTATGTGGCGGCAAATGCCTCCTGATGCGGCACCACCCGTTGGGGATTCGCAGTCCTCTCACAAGGACCACTCCAAAAGCACCTCGTCAAAACCTTTGTCATAATTCCTGAAACTTATAGGAAGGTGGTTAAGAAATGTTAAATACAATTATTTTAATAATTCACAATTGACTAATAACTTTTCATGAGGGACAAGTCAAAACCATTTTTTATTAATTTGAGTACTTCAAATCTATTCTCGTTATCCTAATTTACTAACCAAAGTGTCAAGTAGCCACCAATACGCAATATTGTGATTGTAGGGTTCTGGGTACTCTTTTCTTAGATATTCAGACTTAACAAGTGTCGGCTTGTTTTATTGTAAATTATGTAAGGTTCATGGAACCAAAAGCTTATTAAATCTTCACGAAAGACTCAAAAACGAAGTTAGCCTACTTACTCCCTTTGGGGTAATTGACTTCTTGTAACTTTTGCATCCGAAAAAAAAAACTTTTTTTTTTTTACTCAATTACAGTTTTCATTATTCAACCCCATAGTAGATATTGCTACATTTATACCCACTACTCCACCGAGCGGGGTATATACTCTCCTATCAGAATTTTTTTTTACAAGTTTTTTTTTGGACTAGACCCTACAAAAAAAAGCTCTATAATAATAATAATCTCGCAAGAGATACAGAATTAGCCAAATATTATATTAATTATATATATATATATATATATTACCTTCTATTAATATATATTTACATTAAAATTAAGTTAAAGTTACAGCCTATATATAATAGATATTTTACAAAAAAAAAGTATATAACTGTGCGAAACCATCATCGCCTGGCAGCATGCCCAGAAGGCGGGTAGAATTACCACGTTGTATGGTAATGCTTAGCCTCTGTGCAAGGTATAAGCCAGCCCTCTGGTCACCAGATGTGTCGACCAACTTCTTAGCATCACTATGGTCTATTTGGATCCAAAGTTGATGGAACATTAGCGGTGGAAAGAGCCCGATGATGTCATTAATATTATATTTCATTTATTTAGAAAGATTTTGTTGTCAATTGAGGAGAAAAACTTGCTCCAAATAATGATGTAGACGACATCCCCAACATGATCGCAGCCCACCCAGACAACAGTCCTCACTAAATTCGCTTGTACTGTTGAATACTGATGAATAGGAAGTTGATAACCTTATTACCTCATTGAAAACCGACTGCGCATTAATGTGGGATGGCATTTCAAATAAGTTTCTGAAGACCTTTAAACAATTTTTAGTGCCTCCGCGTACACGTGTCTGTAACTTTAGCCTAAATACAGGATTTTATGCAGATTTGTTGAAAACATCAATATTACACACATATATAAGACTGGTAAAAAAAAAGACGACATAAACAATTATCGTCCGATATCAATATTACCTTCACTTTCAAAATTATGGAAAGATTAATTAATAAATATTTAGTAAAATAAAAAAAAACTCTTTTGTATCATCTATTATCAAAACGCTTACCTCTGATGCATTGGAATTAACAGAAAATATCATTTAACATCTTGGGAAAGGTCACAAATGTCTTTTCATTTTTCTTTTCCTTTCCCAGCTTCTTCCGCCGTAGTAGAAAAAAAAACCTGGAATACTATTGTAAAACCTAACATCTGTTCGGCTAATCTACATTTTAGATATCCTTATAATTATAACCGTATAGTGTTTATAATTTACTTTCTATTTAACATTTAAACTTCATTTATAAATTTACAGACTACCTGTTTTGTTTCGTTTTCTATTTAGTGTGCTCTTTAAATATTATTCAATAGTAAGGTTAAACTTCAAAGTATCAATTATATTTTATTCTCTATATTATACTGAATAATTTACACAATTTTACATGCCATTAAAAAAATACGTATCTTCTCCAAAACAATTGCACAAAACACGATTCAAAGTTACGTACAATTTGGTAATAACTTCCTTATTGCTTGAACATTCGCATGTTCAATACATATCTACATTGCACAATATATTACACAATTAATTAAATAAAAAACAATCCACATAAAATGTTAAGAAAAGTGGGTAACTAATTCTTTTACCAAAAGAATTGGATAACTTACCTTACAACTTTTCACGATTAACATAAAAATAATGTAAAAGAAAAGAATATATTAAGTATATAACTAAAATAGTAATTATAATTCGAATTTGGTTATTTATAGGTAATATAATTCGATTATCAACATCGAGTAATCGAAAATTTTCTGGGGTTGATTTATTATATTGTATTATATAAGAGTCAAATTCTACATTATTAAAATCAGAGTATTCATATCTTCAGTATCATTGATGACCAATTGCTTTTAAGGTAATTAAAGGATTATTAAGTTCATCTAAAAGATATAAAAGTCGTAAAGATGGTAAAGCAATAAAAATCAAAGTAATAGCAGGGATAATTGTTCAAATTAATTCAATTATTTGTCTTTCTAATAAAAATCGGTTAATGTATTGATTAAAAAATAAATTAATCATTAAGTATATAACTAAAATAGTAATTATAATTAAAATGATTAAAGTATGATCATGGAAAAAGATAATTTGTTCTATTAAAGGAGATGCTCTATTTTGAAGATTAAGATTAGATCAATTAGCCATATTCTAAAAAAAGGATAAATCCTTTATAAATGGGGTTTAAATCCATTACATATAGTCTGCCATATTAGAAATTTCTTAAAATAGGAATTTCATTATAAGAATGTTCTGATGGAGGTAAATTTTGTAGTCATTCAATAGATGAAGGTATATTTAATGGGAATAAAATAATTCGTTGATTAATTATAGATTCTCAAATAATTATTATTATTATTATTATAGATAATAAAGAAATATAAGAGCCAAATGATGAAATAATATTTCAAGAAGTAAATCTATCAGGATAATCAGAGTATCGTCGAGGTATTCCAGCTAATCCTAAAAAATGTTGAGGGAAAAAAGTTAGATTTACTCCAATAAATATAGTAATAAATTGAATTTTTAGTAAATAAGGATTGAGAGAGATTCCAGTAAATAAAGGGTATCAGTGGATAAATCCTCCTATAATTGCAAATACTGCCCCTATAGATAAAACATAATGAAAATGAGCTACTACATAATAAGTGTCATGAAGAGTAATATCAATAGAAGAATTTGCTAAAATTACTCCAGTTAATCCTCCTACTGTAAAAAGAAATACAAATCCTAATCTTCATATAATTGAAGGACTATAATTAATTTGAGTTCCATGAAGAGTTGCCAATCAACTAAAAATTTTAATTCCTGTTGGTACTGCAATAATTATAGTTGCTGAGGTGAAATAAGCTCGAGTATCAATATCTATTCCTACAGTAAATATATGATGAGCTCATACAATAAATCCTAAGAATCCAATAGCTATTATAGCATAAATTATACCTAAACAACCAAATGTTTCTTTTTTTCCTCTTTCTTGTGAAATAATATGGGAAATTATACCAAATCCGGGTAAAATTAAAATATAAACTTCTGGATGTCCAAAAAATCAAAATAAATGTTGGTATAAAATTGGATCTCCTCCTCCTGCAGGATCGAAAAAAAGAAGTATTTAAATTTCGATCAGTTAAAAGTATAGTAATTGCTCCAGCTAAAACTGGTAAGGAAAGTAATAATAAAAGAGCTGTAATACCAACAGCTCAAACAAATAAAGGTATTTGATCAAATGATATATTATTAATTCGTATGTTGATAATTGTTGTAATAAAATTAATTGCTCCTAAAATTGATGAAATACCTGCTAAATGTAGTGAAAAAATAGCTAAATCTACTGATCTTCCTCCATGGGCAATGTTAGAAGATAAAGGAGGATATACTGTTCATCCAGTTCCTGCTCCATTTTCTACAATTCTTCTTGAAATTAGAAGAGTAAGAGATGGGGGTAAAAGTCAAAATCTTATATTATTTATTCGTGGAAAAGCTATATCAGGAGCTCCTAATATTAATGGGATTAATCAATTACCAAATCCTCCAATTATAATAGGTATAACTATAAAAAAAATTATAATGAAAGCATGGGCTGTTACAATAGTATTATAAATTTGATCATCTCCAATTAAAGAGCCCGGGTTTCCTAATTCAGTTCGAATTAATAAACTAAGAGATGTTCCTAATATTCCAGCTCAAATTCCGAAAATAAAGTATAAAGTACCAATATCCTTATGATTTGTTGAATAAAGTCATTTTCGCTAATAAAATGGCTGAAAAAAGCGATAAATTGTAAATTTATTTATGAGAAATTTCTCTTTTATTAAGTCTTATATTCAATAATGATATAAAATTGCAAATTTTAAGGAGTATTTACAGAGTACTAAGGCTTAAAGATTTTCTTTTTTTATAATTTTGAAGACTATTAGTTTATATAACTTAAAACCTTGTTATATAAAAAAAAAAGTTCTAATAATTATACCTGTTAAAGAAATTATACTAAAAAAATTGATTAAAAATATTGAGTTTCTTTTTAAAAAAAAATTAAATCATTTTATTTTTAAATAATTAAATATAATAGTTGAATAAAATAATTGATTAATAATGAACTTTTAATAAGAAAATTTATATTAATAATAAATAATTGATTAATAATGAACTTTTAATAAGAAAATTTATATTAATAATAAATAATTGATTAATAATGAACTTTTAATAAGAAAATTTATATTAATAATAAATAATTGATTAATAATGAACTTTTAATAAGAAAATTTATATTAATAATAAATAATTGATTAATAATGAACTTTTAATAAGAAAATTTATATTAATAATAAATAATTGATTAATAATGAACTTTTAATAAGAAAATTTATATTAATAATAAATAATTGATTAATAAAATAAACATTTATTAAATTGAATAAAAAACATATAATTCTAATTAAAAAAGAATATAATAATAAATAAAATATTCATAAATTTTCTCTAATTAATAAGGCTGCTAATATTCATCCTAAATTATTAATTGATGAAAAAGACATTAATTTACGTAATGATGTTTGATTAATTCCTCCTAAGACTCCAATAATTACATTAATAATTATAATTATTATTAAAAAATTATTATTAATATAATATGATAATAAAATTATAATTATTATATTGTATTATATAAGAGTCAAATTCTACATTATTAAAATCAGAGTATTCATATCTTCAGTATCATTGATGACCAATTGCTTTTAAGGTAATTAAAGGATTATTAAGTTCATCTAAAAGATATAAAAGTCGTAAAGATGGTAAAGCAATAAAAATCAAAGTAATAGCAGGGATAATTGTTCAAATTAATTCAATTATTTGTCTTTCTAATAAAAATCGGTTAATGTATTGATTAAAAAATAAATTAATCATTAAGTATATAACTAAAATAGTAATTATAATTCGAATTTGGTTATTTATAGGTAATATAATTCGATTATCAACATCGAGTAATCGAAAATTTTCTGGGGTTGATTTATTATATTGTATTATATAAGAGTCAAATTCTACATTATTAAAATCAGAGTATTCATATCTTCAGTATCATTGATGACCAATTGCTTTTAAGGTAATTAAAGGATTATTAAGTTCATCTAAAAGATATAAAAGTCGTAAAGATGGTAAAGCAATAAAAATCAAAGTAATAGCAGGGATAATTGTTCAAATTAATTCAATTATTTGTCTTTCTAATAAAAATCGGTTAATGTATTGATTAAAAATATTGAGTTTCTTTTTAAAAAAAAATTAAATCATTTTATTTTTAAATAATTAAATATAATAGTTGAATAAATAATTCGAATATAGAAAAATAATATAATTAGTCTTATTATAATAAAAATAAATAAAATAATGGTAAATTTATTATTAATTAAAAAATTAATAATAATTCATTTAGGGAAAAATCCTAAAAAGGGTGGTAATCCGCCTAAAGAAAGAAAATTGATTAATAATGAACTTTTAATAAGAAAATTTATATTAATAATAAATAATTGATTAATAATGAACTTTTAATAAGAAAATTTATATTAATAATAAATAATTGATTAATAATGAACTTTTAATAAGAAAATTTATATTAATAATAAATAATTGATTAATAATGAACTTTTAATAAGAAAATTTATATTAATAATAAATAAAATATTCATAAATTTTCTCTAATTAATAAGGCTGCTAATATTCATCCTAAATTATTAATTGATGAAAAAGACATTAATTTACGTAATGATGTTTGATTAATTCCTCCTAAGACTCCAATAATTACATTAATAATTATAATTATTATTATTATAGATAATAAAGAAATATAAGAGCCAAATGATGAAATAATATTTCAAGAAGTAAATCTATCAGGATAATCAGAGTATCGTCGAGGTATTCCAGCTAATCCTAAAAAATGTTGAGGGAAAAAAGTTAGATTTACTCCAATAAATATAGTAATAAATTGAATTTTTAGTAAATAAGGATTGAGAGAGATTCCAGTAAATAAAGGGTATCAGTGGATAAATCCTCCTATAATTGCAAATACTGCCCCTATAGATAAAACATAATGAAAATGAGCTACTACATAATAAGTGTCATGAAGAGTAATATCAATAGAAGAATTTGCTAAAATTACTCCAGTTAATCCTCCTACTGTAAAAAGAAATACAAATCCTAATCTTCATATAATTGAAGGACTATAATTAATTTGAGTTCCATGAAGAGTTGCCAATCAACTAAAAATTTTAATTCCTGTTGGTACTGCAATAATTATAGTTGCTGAGGTGAAATAAGCTCGAGTATCAATATCTATTCCTACAGTAAATATATGATGAGCTCATACAATAAATCCTAAGAATCCAATAGCTATTATAGCATAAATTATACCTAAACAACCAAATGTTTCTTTTTTTCCTCTTTCTTGTGAAATAATATGGGAAATTATACCAAATCCGGGTAAAATTAAAATATAAACTTCTGGATGTCCAAAAAATCAAAATAAATGTTGGTATAAAATTGGATCTCCTCCTCCTGCAGGATCGAAAAAAGAAGTATTTAAATTTCGATCAGTTAAAAGTATAGTAATTGCTCCAGCTAAAACTGGTAAGGAAAGTAATAATAAAAGAGCTGTAATACCAACAGCTCAAACAAATAAAGGTATTTGATCAAATGATATATTATTAATTCGTATGTTGATAATTGTTGTAATAAAATTAATTGCTCCTAAAATTGATGAAATACCTGCTAAATGTAGTGAAAAAATAGCTAAATCTACTGATCTTCCTCCATGGGCAATGTTAGAAGATAAAGGAGGATATACTGTTCATCCAGTTCCTGCTCCATTTTCTACAATTCTTCTTGAAATTAGAAGAGTAAGAGATGGGGGTAAAAGTCAAAATCTTATATTATTTATTCGTGGAAAAGCTATATCAGGAGCTCCTAATATTAATGGGATTAATCAATTACCAAATCCTCCAATTATAATAGGTATAACTATAAAAAAAATTATAATGAAAGCATGGGCTGTTACAATAGTATTATAAATTTGATCATCTCCAATTAAAGAGCCCGGGTTTCCTAATTCAGTTCGAATTAATAAACTAAGAGATGTTCCTAATATTCCAGCTCAAATTCCGAAAATAAAGTATAAAGTACCAATATCCTTATGATTTGTTGAATAAAGTCATTTTCGCTAATAAAATGGCTGAAAAAAGCGATAAATTGTAAATTTATTTATGAGAAATTTCTCTTTTATTAAGTCTTATATTCAATAATGATATAAAATTGCAAATTTTAAGGAGTATTTACAGAGTACTAAGGCTTAAAGATTTTCTTTTTTTATAATTTTGAAGACTATTAGTTTATATAACTTAAAACCTTGTTATATAAAAAAAAAAGTTCTAATAATTATACCTGTTAAAGAAATTATACTAAAAAAATTGATTAAAAATATTGAGTTTCTTTTTAAAAAAAAATTAAATCATTTTATTTTTAAATAATTAAATATAATAGTTGAATAAATAATTCGAATATAGAAAAATAATATAATTAGTCTTATTATAATAAAAATAAATAAAATAATGGTAAATTTATTATTAATTAAAAAATTAATAATAATTCATTTAGGGAAAAATCCTAAAAAGGGTGGTAATCCGCCTAAAGAAAGAAAATTGATTAATAATGAACTTTTAATAAGAAAATTTATATTAATAATAAATAATTGATTAATAAAATAAACATTTATTAAATTGAATAAAAAACATATAATTCTAATTAAAAAAGAATATAATAATAAATAAAATATTCATAAATTTTCTCTAATTAATAAGGCTGCTAATATTCATCCTAAATTATTAATTGATGAAAAAGACATTAATTTACGTAATGATGTTTGATTAATTCCTCCTAAGACTCCAATAATTACATTAATAATTATAATTATTATTAAAAAATTATTATTAATATAATATGATAATAAAATTATGGGGGAAATTTTTTGTCATGATATTAAAATAAAGCAATTAAATCAAGAAAGACCTTCAATAATATTAGGAAATCAGAAATGAAAGGGGGCTGATCCTATTTTTATTAGTATTGTGGAATTGATTATAATTGATATTAAATTATTAATTTCAAAATTTTTTAATAAAATTATTTTAATTAAAATTGAAAATAAAAAATTAATAGAGGCAATTGCTTGGGTGAGAAAATATTTTAATGCTGCTTCGGAGGATAAAAGATTTTTTGTACTAGAAATAAGGGGGATAAATCTAAGTAGATTAATTTCTAATCCAATTCAACATCCTAACCAAGAATTAGCTGAAATTGAAATTAAAGTTCTAAAAAAAAGAATAAAATAAAAGAACATTTTATTAGAGTTAATATTAAAAAAAATTTAAAATAGGGGGTATGGTTGAATTTTAAATTCAATTATTATATTTTAGTGTAGGGGCACAGTAATTTTTGATATTATTAGATATAGTTTAACTCTATAAAATATAATAAAGGTAGAATTCTACATTATTTATTCTATCAGAATAATCCTTTAATCAGGCACTTTATTTTTAAAAAAAAGGAGTTCCTTTATATTTGAGGTATGAGCCCAAAAGCTTAATTTAGCTTATTTTTAATTTTTTTTATATATACAAAAAATTAAATACGGTTTAATAATAAATAAAATGAATAATTAATTTAAATATATATATATATATATTAAACATTTAATTAATTATTAATTATATTAATATATTAAATAATTGGATTTATTTAAATATAATAATATTAATTTTATATAATTTATTAATTTATAAAATTTTATATAGCAATTTAGGTATTTAAATTAATATTATGAAGAAAAAAAAAAAGAAATTATTCAATGTTTAATAACTTATATTAAATATTTTAATATCTTTGAAAAAAGATATATTAAATATTTAATATATATATAATTTTATATTAATAATTAATTAAATTATTAATATATATATATAATATAAATATAATTTATAAAATATTTTATTTTAAAAAAAAAAAAAAAAAAATCTATGGGAAAAAGTTGTACATATAAATAAATTTTTATGATTTAAAAAAATTTAATTTGAATTTATTTTACATATAAATTTTAGTGTGAATTTTTAATTATTTTAATAATTTTTAAATTGTAATTAATAGTAATTAAAATTAAAAATTTAAGAAATTAAGATTTAGTAATATTAATTTATTATTAACAAATTTTGTGCCAGCAGTTGCGGTTATACAAAAAATAATTTAAATTTTATCAGTATATAATTAATAGAAGAGATTAAAAATTAAAAATTAAATTATTAGGTGAAATTTTAATTTAATAAATATTTTATTTTATTTTATGATTTATTAAATTTTTTAAAAAACTAGGATTAGATACCCTATTATTAAAAATTAAATTAAAATACTTAAATAGTATATAATTATTTATAGAAACTTAAATAATTTGGCGGTATTTTAGTTCATTTAGAGGAATCTGTCTAATAATTGATATTCCACGAATAAATTTACTTAATTTAAAATTTTGTATATCGTTGTTATAAAAATATTTTTTAATAAAAATAATATTTAAAAATTAAAATTATAAATTAATTCAGATCAAGATGCAGATTATAATTAAGAATATGATGGATTACAATAAAAATAAATAAATGAATATGTTTTTTTAATTAATATTTGAAGGTGGATTTAAATGTAATTTTATTTAATTTATTAAAATGATTAAAAATTAAAATATGTACATATTGCCCGTCACTTTCATTAATAAATTGAAATAAGTCGTAACAAAGTAGAGGTACTGGAAAGTGTTTCTAGAAAGAACAAATTAGAGCTTGAAAAAGTATTTCATTTACATTGAAAAGATATTAAATTTAATTAATTTGAGGGGGAAAAATTAATAAAATAATAATAATAAAAGAATTTTTAATAAAATATTTTAATGGGGGTTAAAGTATTTTTTATAGAAAAAATTTGGATATTTATAGTTAATTAGTATTGTAAAAGAATTTTGAAATATTAGAAAATTAAATTGGGGGAAAGTAGATTTAATTTGTTGTATCTTGTGTATCAGAGTTTATTAATAATATAGATTTATTTAAAAAATTCTCGAATTTAATAGGGTTAATTAATTATAAAAGTTACTGTTGAATAATTATTTTAAATAGTTAATTAGAAATGAAATGTTAATCGTTATTAAATATATCTAGTTTTTTTAGAAAAAAATTTAATTTTAAATATTAAATTAAAAGTTTTTTATTAATAAAAAACTTTTAATTTAATATTAAATATTTTAAGGGATAAGCTTTAAAATAAATTTTTATAATATTATTTATTAATTTATTAAAAATTTTAGAATTTAAATTATTAATAAATTATAATTTTTTATAAATAATTTAATTTAATTTAAAATTTAATAAATATTTAATTTTTTATAAAAAAATAAATTTTAATTATAAAAATTTATTTATAATGATAAAATTAGTATATATGAATAATTAATTTTTAATTTATTTATGATAAATTAATAAAAGGAATTCGGCAAAATTTATGTTCACTTGTTTATCAAAAACATGTCTTTTTGATAATAATTTAAAGTTTAATCTGCCCACTGATTATAAAATTGAAGGGCTGCAGTATTTTGACTGTACAAAGGTAGCATAATCAATAGTCTTTTAATTGATGACTTGTATGAAGGATTGGATGAAATATAAGCTGTCTCTTATTAATTAATAAAATTTAATTTTTTAGTTAAAAAGCTAAAATAATTTTAAAAGACGAGAAGACCCTATAGAGTTTTATAATTTAGTATATTATTATTTTTATGAAAATTTTTAAAATATAATTAATTAAATTATTTTATTGGGGTGATAGAAAAATTGAATTAACTTTTTATATAAATTATACATAAATATATGAATAAATGATCCATTAATAATGATTAAAAGAAAAAATTACCTTAGGGATAACAGCGTAATTTTTTTTTTTAGTTCAAATAAGAAAAAGAGTTTGCGACCTCGATGTTGGATTAAGATAAAATTTAAATGCAAAAGTTTAAAATTTTGATCTGTTCGATCATTAAAATCTTACATGATCTGAGTTCAAACCGGTGTAAGCCAGGTTGGTTTCTATCTTTAAATAAATATAATATTTTAGTACGAAAGGATCAAATATTAAAAATAATTTTATAATTGTGAATTTTAATAAATAAATAATAAATTTACTATTTTGGCAGAGAAAATGTAATGATTTTAGAATTCATAAATATATAGTTAATTTATATATGTAGTAAATGATAATTAATGATATTTTTTATTTATTATTGGGGGTTTAATTATAATTATTGGAGTTTTGATTGGGGTTGCTTTTTTAACTTTATTAGAACGTAAAGTCTTAGGTTATATTCAAATTCGGAAGGGGCCAAATAAAGTAGGTTATATTGGAATTTTACAGCCTTTTTCTGATGCAATTAAGTTATTTACTAAGGAACAAACTTTTCCTAATTATTCTAATTATATTTCTTATTATTTTTCTCCAGTTATTGGGTTTATTATTTCTTTAATAGTTTGATTATTAATTCCTTATTATTTTAATTTAGTTAGTTTTAATTTAGGTATTTTATTTTTTTTATGCTGTACAAGAATAGGGGTTTATACAGTAATAATTGCTGGTTGGTCTTCTAATTCAAATTATGCTTTATTAGGGGGTTTGCGGGCTGTGGCTCAAACTATTTCTTATGAAGTAAGAATAGCTTTAATTATGTTGTCTAGAATTATTATAATTATAGATTTTAATATAATTAATTTTTTTTTTTATCAGGAAATAATTTGATTTTTTTTTTTAATAATACCTTTGAGATTATGTTGATTATCTTCAAGATTAGCTGAAACTAATCGTACTCCATTTGATTTTGCGGAGGGGGAAAGAGAGTTAGTTTCTGGGTTTAATATTGAATATAGAAGAGGGGGGTTTGCTTTAATTTTTTTAGCGGAATATTCTAGTATTTTATTTATAAGTTTATTATTTATTTTGATATATATAGGAGGATATAATTTAAATTTATTATTTTATTTAAAGATAGTTTTTATTTCTTTTGTATTTATTTGGGTTCGGGGTACATTACCTCGTTATCGTTATGATAAGCTAATATATTTATCTTGAAAAAGATATTTACCTATTTCTTTAAATTTTTTATTATTTTTTTTAGGGTTAAAATTTTTTTTAATTTAGTTAATATTTTTAGTATAAATTAATAGAATAAATAATTCTTTCTTAAGTTTTCAAAACAAATGCTTAAAACAAGCTCATTAATTATTAATTATTTAAAGATTAAGTTATCTCAGAATTTATTAATTAATGGGTTTGTAATAAAATAAGAAAAATATAATAGAGTTAATAATTGCCCTGTAATAATATATGGTTCTTCAACTGGTCGTGCTCCAATTCAAGTTAATAAAATAATAGTAGAAATTATAATTCAAAATAAAATTTGATTTAAAGGGTAAAATTGAATACCTTGTATTTTTTTATTAAAAGTGAATGGTAAAATAATTAAGATTAGAATAGATATAATTAAAGCAATAACTCCTCCTAGTTTATTAGGGATTGATCGTAAAATTGCATATGCGAATAAGAAATATCATTCAGGTTGAATATGAATGGGGGTTACTAATGGGTTGGCGGGAATAAAATTATCTGGGTCTCCTAATAGATAAGGATTAGATAATGTTAATAATCTTAATAATAATATTAATAATAAAAATCCAATTAAATCTTTAAAAGTAAAAAATGGATGAAAAGGAATTTTATCTAAATTTCTGTTAATTCCTAATGGATTATTTGATCCTGTTTGATGTAAAAATAATAAATGAATTATAGTTAATATTAAAATAATAAATGGAAAAAGAAAGTGAAAGGAATAAAATCGAGTTAAAGTTGCATTATCTACTGCAAATCCCCCTCAAATTCAATTTACTAATATTGTTCCTAAATATGGAATTGCTGAAAGTAAGTTAGTAATAACTGTAGCCCCTCAAAATGATATTTGTCCTCAAGGTAATACATATCCTATAAATGCTGTTGCTATTAAGATAAATAAAATAATTACTCCAATTATTCATGTATATATTAAATTAAATGATTCATAATAAATTCCTCGTCTAATGTGAATATAAATACATATAAAAAAGAAAGATGCTCCATTTGCATGAAGAGTTCGAATTAATCATCCATAATTAACATTTCGGCAAATATAATTTACTCTATAAAATGCTAATTCAATATTAGCTGAGTAATATATAGTTAAAAATAGGCCTGTAATAATTTGAATAATTAAACATAAAGCTAAAAGAGATCCAAAATTTCATCATGAAGAAATATTTGATGGTGAAGGTAAATCAATTAATGAATTATTAATAATTTTTTTGAGATTTATTGAGTATAATATATATATATTAATACTTTTTTTATTAATTTCTGTGTGTGAGGGAGCTTTAGGATTATCTATTTTGGTTTCTATAATTCGAACACATGGTAATGATTATTTTCAAAGATTTAGATTATTATAATGTTAAAAATTTTAATAATAATAATAATAATAATAATAATAATATTAATATTTATAAATATAAATATTAATATTATAAATTTTTGTAATTTAGGTTATATAATAGGATGTGATTTAATTTCTTTTGGTTTAATTTTATTAAGAATTTGAATTTGTTTATTAATAGTTATATCTAGAGAATCTTTAAATAAGAGAAATTTTTATATTAATTTTTTTTTTTTTTTTTAAATTATAAAAACTAATGATAGTTTTAAATTATTAATTAATGGGTTTGTAATAAAATAAGAAAAATATAATAGAGTTAATAATTGCCCTGTAATAATATATGGTTCTTCAACTGGTCGTGCTCCAATTCAAGTTAATAAAATAATAGTAGAAATTATAATTCAAAATAAAATTTGATTTAAAGGGTAAAATTGAATACCTTGTATTTTTTTATTAAAAGTGAATGGTAAAATAATTAAGATTAGAATAGATATAATTAAAGCAATAACTCCTCCTAGTTTATTAGGGATTGATCGTAAAATTGCATATGCGAATAAGAAATATCATTCAGGTTGAATATGAATGGGGGTTACTAATGGGTTGGCGGGAATAAAATTATCTGGGTCTCCTAATAGATAAGGATTAGATAATGTTAATAATCTTAATAATAATATTAATAATAAAAATCCAATTAAATCTTTAAAAGTAAAAAATGGATGAAAAGGAATTTTATCTAAATTTCTGTTAATTCCTAATGGATTATTTGATCCTGTTTGATGTAAAAATAATAAATGAATTATAGTTAATATTAAAATAATAAATGGAAAAAGAAAGTGAAAGGAATAAAATCGAGTTAAAGTTGCATTATCTACTGCAAATCCCCCTCAAATTCAATTTACTAATATTGTTCCTAAATATGGAATTGCTGAAAGTAAGTTAGTAATAACTGTAGCCCCTCAAAATGATATTTGTCCTCAAGGTAATACATATCCCATGCCTGACGTTAAGGACAAAGTAACTAACGTTAACGTTTATTACATAAGTTTCAAGTGTCCAATAAAGAGTGCTTAGGAGACTCGTTGCCAGTGTCTCGTTAAAGCGGTCGCTTGGTTTTTGTTGTCAGAGCACGTGCTCAGGGGGATCTCATCACTGTGCTATAGATGAGAGACAGACATAACCCTAGCTTCACTTCTACCCCTTTTTAATACATAAAATTCAACATAACCTAACTATACATATAATAGTGACTCAGGCTTCTCAAGTTGAAATTTGAAAAGTATACCACCTGAGCATTCGCCCCTAGTTCACTCGGAGCAGTGTTAGCGTCTTCTTAAAGTGTCTCTCTGACAAGAGAAGATTGGATCACCATATCTCTGTCTGTCTCATGCGAGGCGAAACAGATGAGCGGCAGTCGCAATTCCAATCCAATCTCTAATCTACCAACTCCAAAAAAGAAGAGGTTCTTAATTCGTCTGTATGTTTTTTTTAATCTGTTACCTCATAACTTTGAACCGGGTGATTTTGTCCGTCCCTCTCTATAATTATATATTGTTTATTTTACTTTCCTTTTTAATGTGTGTTATGTTTCGTATGTGTGTTTGTATATTATGATGATATATAAAATATCTATATCAATGTCTGTTCTAAAAATGGGCTGGCACGATCTGAGTACTACGATCTAGCAAGACACCGACGTGAATTGGTATTATGCTTCTAGTTGTCAAACCCAACTCTTCATAATAGGTTGGTAACACATATGAAATCCCTAAAGTTGGTATCCACGGCCGTAAGGTAAGCCGCGTGCTCTGTAGCCCTGCACGATATTAAAAATAGAAGAATGCACCGAACGCAATTGCTGGTTATTGAAGTACACGAACCAAAGCGTCTTGCCGGACCGCCACAGTTGCGAGTAACCTTATTGTGATACCGCTGTTTTATGAGTAGAACACACCAGTTCAGCTCTGTAGTCATGGGCTACGGTATCCCATGCCTGACGGTGGAGGCCTTTGTTTTTATTTTTTTGTCCGCTATAGTGGATCCAAGAAGAATACGACATCGGCTGGCCCGCTTCGCCTTAGCACTGCGTGGGTCCTAGGGGAGGGAGTAACCTCCCCTGACGTGCTTTCAGAACACAGTGCAGAGGGTTCTCCGATGGCCTTGCGATTAGTTACTCCCTAAAGAGGTTCAGGATAAGCTACCTAAGAGCTGTGCCCATCCCAACAACCCGGTGAGGTCTGTAGAGGCCGCTTGGCTCATCAACGTAGATAATTCAGAAAAAAAAAGTAGAAGTTACAGATATCCCACCTTTTAAAGGCGTTAATATTCAAATCCACTATGTAACTTTAAAGTTAAGCTCCGTTTTTCAAACATTAACGATTTTTTCCCCGTAACAAGGGAAGTTGGTTTACGTAAAAATCCCAAATTGGAACAGTAACTATTGTGGCGCGCACAGAAATAAACGAAAAGTTGAAATTTATAATGAATTCGTCGGATGGAAAGTTTACGAAACTGTAGCTCGTAGATATGGGATTAAAAATACTTGTAGTTAATAAGCTTTAATGTCGGCTACAAGCTTTTCTCGCTCTGAATCAGATATAAAAATAATCATTGCTTGAACAGATGACAACAGTTTTTAACGAGCCCCATTTATTAAATCTGGAGACCTAGATCAATCTGGACTGATTGATCTAGATCTCCAGGTCTACCTGTCACATATTGGCCGCAATAAGCTTGGTGAAAAGCAGACAGCGAAAGTTTTCTCTGTCTACTTTTCACCAAGCTTATTAAGTCCCACGAGGGTTAAAATTTTATGAAAGCTTTTTTCAGATATTTATTTATAAGTATAAATAAATCACCAAAAGGCTCAATACTGATTAGATTCCAAATTGATGTCCATCACGTCACCAGTTAACATTACTAAGATTGTGTAATGATTAAGGATACGTTTAAAGGAAATTATGGCGTAATATTATGTTAGTTATTTTCGATTATACCGTCACTATTTTCGGGTTACCATTAAATCTTGCCCCTCGAATCTACTTCTCCGTACTTTAGACGGGTTATTGACGAAGAAAGGCGATCCACTTAGTTGAAAATACCGCTCGGGCTAGCAGAACACTTAAGTACCAGTTTACGACGTCTTCCTTATTTAATAGCCTTTAATGTTTAGGAAACACGAATGTTTTTATCTAAATTATCAATTTTTCAACCGACTTTAGAAAAGGAGGTTCTTAATATGTCTGTATGTTTTTTTGTTTATGTTTGTTACAACATGGAAATTAGCACTACTTAGCACACTAGTAATACTTCAACAATGAGGAACTTATTTTTAAAAAAAACTAAAAAAAAGTGACTACAAGGTAAGCAGGCGGAAATTCTAAATAGAACTGAACCTTTGCTCGTTCTTTAAGATTTCGCTTAAATTAATTTAAAATTACAAATTTAAAATAAAATCCTGCATTCTATAATCACGAGGACGTCAAAGTACTTAAAACAGGTATACATATAAAATAAGTTTATTTACGAGTTAAAACAAAAATCGACTTCAAATCGAATAGGAACCAATCCAAACTCTTATCAAACTACTCTTAAAATAAATCCTTTAAAAAAAAATTAATCATCGAAATCGGCTGGCGTTAAAATTCAAGTTACAGCCTTTATATATATAATATATATGTCCCACTGCTGGGCAGAGGCCTTCTCTGTAAAGAGAGTATAAGGGCATAGTCCGCCACGCGGCCCTAATGCGGATTGGCAGACTTCACATGTCGTAGAAAAATTTTCTAAGACATGTAGGTTTCCTCACGATGTTTTCCTTCACCGCCGAGCGCGTGGTTAATCAGTACATAAAATTGCAACAACAAATTTATTGATGCTGGCACCGGGGATCGAACTCGGGGTGCTAGCGTACTATGCAACTTGAGCCAACCGCCCGGACACTGAGCTACTACGGCTCATAAAATGCAAATTTAAGACATAAGGTTTTCTCAATGATGGCATACTTAGAAACCAAATTGGTCACACGGAAAGCAGATTTCAAATATAAAAAGAATCTTCAAAATCGGTTCACCCAGTCGAAAGTTATGCCGTAACAAACATAAAAATATATAGACGAATTGAGAACTTGGCGTTTTGTCGTACTGGCCACATTGATCTCAAATATCTCCTCTTTGGTTAGGAATTTTTTTTAATCGATTGATAAAATTAAAAGCTGAAATATGCAAAATTATTTTTATTTCAATAATATATACGCGTATTATGATTACCTTAAAAGTTACATTGGCTTAAAAATACAATTGGTTTTAAACGCAAAGCGAGCGTAAAAAAAAATATTTCAGCACAATTTCAGCTTCAAGTGATCCAGTTTAAAAGTCGCGACCTACATACTGGGATGCTAAAAGCTACATTATTATACAGCAAGCTTTTACTAAGCTAAGTTGTTTGAAAGCCTCGAAGTGTTTTTTTCACCCATACGGGCGTGCGTCTCGAAATTCATAGTAAATGAGTAACAAAACCAATAAAAAATTTTAGAAGTTCAAATGTCTGTCTTTTTTTAAATTTATTTACTAAATAGATTCGTTTACATCTACATAAAGTGGTTTTGGAAGCGTTTATTATTTTCGAAGGTAAATTCTTCTTCCGCTTTTTGGGTATGACGGCGACTATAGGAGAATTCTACCCAACCGGTGGCCATCCTCGGTGCATTAAACTGAACACTGAACCGAAGCACAGTCCAGAAGAGGAGTTCCTCCCCGTGTTGCTTTTCTCCTGAGTCCACTTTACAGTGACATGATCCATGGGGATCCTTCGCACGTGAACCCGGGAGTTGGGCGAAAAGTAGAAGCAGTAGAAAGAAGCAACTCCAGCAATCACCAAATCACCAATACAATAATCTGTAATATATAGTCTGATAATGATAGTCTGCCTTAACGCGAATAAATTTGCCAGGACCGCGCTTAATCTATAATTACTGCCTATACGGTCTTGGTTGACTTTTGAATATTTGTTTTTAGATTTCAATACGAGCATATTTTCCCGAAAGTTTTATTTGTACCGAATACATTATACCGTATACACTTTTTATTTTCGAAAAACTAAAGTTGTTCTCGAACTTTCCCGAATTTTTTGTTTTCCAACATCGAACTTTCCTTGTTAGATCAGACTTCGAATATACGCCGCGGTTGCGGTGCTCTCGGTTTAGGGAGGAATATATTTACTTTTGTTGTACTTTATTTGTACAACGCAGCTTCCTTCGCATCGTTGCAAGTTTTGTTTCTGAAGTCATACATATTTTGGGGTATATTTTTAGTCTTGCCAATGTGCCGATTTAAAAAATATGGTATGGATGAATTGATCTGATATTGGTAGGTTTTATGTAAGACTGGGTACTCGTAAGTACTCCATAGCGGCAACGAGCATGACTGTACAATATGTATGTAGACTCGTATTTCCGAAGTATAATAAATATATTTTTCAATATACATAACAAACATAAATATTAGGAACAGCCTATATCGAACATTCACACACATTGAGGCGTCTTCGCGTACTATGTGTGTGTGTGTGCAGTGCGTTCGTTTGCAAAAAATGCTTACAACAAGTCGTGGCGACTTCGGATTGTTCACTGTCGATATTAACAGTATGCGGAGTAATTGTACGAGAACTGAGAAAGCATATGAACTAACCTAAAATAGGTTTTTAAGATGCTCCTTCATATGTATTGTATTGTGTAAAATGTATAAGATAAATAATAAAAATAAAAATGTATACTATACTTTGTAAATAATTAACTTCTTACTCGCGTAACTTTCAACCTGTGGGAATCAACTGAATCAGCGGTGTTTCCGAACCTATACGATTTGACGCTAAGCTATTGAAGCCTTCAAAAATTAGCAGTCCTCAACATATAACTGAACATATAAGTTCTTAACGCAATTAAGAGGCGAAAGCTGGAATACCTAGGGCATATAATGCGCAATCCCAAATACGATTTGTTACAGCTCATTATCCAAGGAAAGATACAAGGGAAAAGAAATTCGGGAAGGAGAAGAACATCTTGGCTTAAAAATCTACGCCAATGGTACAATAAGAGCACACGTTCTTTATTTCGTGCTGCTGTGTCGAGCACGTCGATGGTCGCCAACCTTTGATAGAAGATGGCACCAAAAGAAGAAGAAACATATAACTGCTTCTATACTTCCTATGATCTACGGATATTTACGCTGAAAAAATATCTTCATGAAATATAGAAGACTTTTATAACTTAACTATATTGAATATCAATTTATCGTCTCCGACGACGGTGGAATCTTATTACAGGTTTCCCATATTTTAAGACCAGCTCTTTATTTTAAAGTAAAACTTGCTTCAGTATTCTCGACATAATTGAGTCAATTTTGCCGACTTTGCAATGCAAATGCTTTTGTTTCAATAAGTTAAATGTATTGACGGTACTTCTAAATTTAAATAAATACACCAGAATAACGGTTCACGCTAATGAAAAAAAAAATTTGAGGACCTTCCGAATCCTTTCTCAAAGCAGCAGCTCCACCAATGTTGTGTGATGTTTACAGGCGTCGGTGATCTCTTAAGATCAGGCGAGCCTTAAGCCCATTTGCACCCTTTGGCTATAAAAAAAAGAGGGCGTTCGCACGTAATAGTGTTCAACGTTTGATTCGATTTGAAGTCGATTGATTTTATACCTGTTTAATACTTCGATTACTTGATGACTTATGTACTTGTATGGCTGTTCTTATGTACATATACGTATGGTAGTCTTATGTATTTATATATATCAACATTTATGTTTCTAATAGTGAGGGATAAGTATTTTTTATTGATGTTTTGATATATGTGTTCCTCTATGAAGAGTTTTCCCTTCTACCAGTTGTCAATATGAAGAGTTTTACGGGAATTACATGATCTAATTCCCCATCCCCGTTCCACCATCGGACTTCAAGACACACTGGATTTCAACCTTAGTTAACATCAAACTAGAACAAAGAGTTTTGCTTCATAGTTCATTATTCGTATAGCATAGGACTGGAATATGCCCACGTCTTTCCCTTCTAATACATGGGTGTTTTCAATAGTAGAGTGAGTAGGCATTTATTAAGTTGTCTTACAATCCAGGACTGTATTTCCGCTTAAAATCATGCAGTATTGTGGTCCAGCACTTAGAAAATTTTAATCAAGTAGCAAGTCTCATATTTTGTAAAAATTAAAACTTTATATCGGACAGAAGTTTCTTTATTTAAAACTGATTTCTGAATCATGGATGGGAGTGATTTTAACATTACTTTAACTTAACTTCCTTAACTTAAAAGCATACTTCCCCCTTAGTGATCTTCATACTTCCGTCGAACTATTCGAGGAAATGCGATCCACAAGCCCGACTATACGGTATCGCTTAACAAAATACTTTTAGGAATTCAAGAGATCTTAACCTATTTTAAAGGCGTTTATAGATAACGGTTATTGCAACCGTTAACAATACTTAGAATAGATCAAGATAAAACTCTGTTAGGAATTTAAACAGAAGTCAGTCTATATTTTTAGCTGACTTTAAAAAAGAAGGAGGTTCTCAATTCGTTTGTATTTTTTTAATGTTTGTGCACTCAAAGCGCCGGCATTTTAAGCCGATTTTCATTTTTTTATCAGGGTTTTTATTTCCATCAGGCCCCATATTTATTTTGTTAGAGTAGGAGCTTTGGGTTAAAAATCGGCGATAAATATTGTTGACCGGGGTACGAGTAAATGGTTATTAGAAGAGTACTCGTTACTTCTACGATTGTGCCAATCCATGCAACAGCGCAAGCGGTTTCAGTGGCCATGCGACTATTGGATTTTTTGCTAGTAATTGCTAAAAAAGATATTTTTACGAAATTTATTAACATACACAACTATTCCAAAAGTTCTAAAACTTACTTTGACATGAACCATCTCCTAGGTTACGAGATTGTTCATGTCAATAGTCCAATGGTAGGGTGGATTTCAACCTAGGACCCTATGTTTCGCGGTGCGTACGCTAAGCCATTGAAGCCTTCAAAAATTAGCAGTCCTGAACATATAACTGCTTCTATACATCCTATGATCTCCGGATATTCACGCTGAAAAAATATCTTCATGAAATATAGAAGACTTTTAGATAACTATATCGAATATCAACTTATCGTCTCCGACGACGGTGGGAACTTATAACAGGTTTCCCATATTTTAAGACCAGCTCTTTATTCTAAAGTAAAACCTTGCTTCAGTATTCTCGACATAATTGAGTCAATTTTGCCGACTTTGCAATGCAAATGCTCTTGTTTCAATAAGTTAAATGTATTGACGGTACTTCTAAATTTAAATAAATACACCAGAATAACGGTTCACGCTAAAGAACAAAAAATTGCATCAATTGCAATCCACACGATTTTGAATTCTATTAATTCAAATTTACGAACAAACAAAGATTTTTATTTTCCCACAATAATTTCAACAACAACTTACTTAAATTACAATTATGGTCGGGGGACTGGTGTCCAAACTAGGAACGAACCTGTGTCTGTTCTGTGATCACCAGGCCTAAGCCCCACGGATTTCAACAAAACTTTTAAAACTATTGGAGAGAGAAGGAGAAGGTTTATATACATAAATATTTATAAATAAAGGTATATATAAATATATATAAAAGAAGGAATATAGATATATAATTGTTGTTACGTGTCATGTGTGTGTGTGTGTGTGAATGTGTTTGTTATTTTTTACCTATAAAATATGCCGAAACTGATAAATATTTAGGTATTAACTTGTAAAATAATTAATTTACGAACGTTAAGATCGCTGTAATCGCTATAAATTGATCCTGATCTTAACCACCAAAGGTTGGCTGGAAGAAAATGCTGAATAGCATTAAATTCCCCTCCGTGCATATATTTAGATTCAATAAGGGATTTATAAAAATAATAGCACTTATTCAGATAGGAATTTTACAAAATGAATATATATTTATATAGTAATTTAGTTCCCCAATATGGTTTCTATCTGTGTATCCAATACAGACAAACACCTCTTCCAATTTCTTCCTTTGTTTTTTTTTTTTAATTTATTATTCATATATATATTCAAAAACATTTAGATAAATTATTTCGCCAAACTGCCAGAGCAGTTTATTGGCGAAAACTGCACCCATAAATCTATACACTAATTTATTTGCAATATAAGCAGCGTAGGTACTTAGTAGCTGCGTTTTAAATTGTTTCTTATTGATGTTTTTCTGCAGGTAGTCTTCTGCTAGTTTATATGAATTGAATATTCGCGGTACTAAGTACCTACGCGTTCCCTACTTCAGCTTTGCTGATCCAGGTGTGTCCCGTTTCCCCGGCCGGACGTTGGGATACCGTGTCGCTGTCAGATCCAGGGAACCCCACTTATAACGGCTGATTGCATTCGCGGAAGGTTTAGTGGATAAGGGTTGCCCAGGCCGAGTTCCACACGTCCCTCTGGGCCCATCCAGGGCACCGGCAGACGGTCCGTAAAAGGATTCCCCCGCGTTAACAAAAAAATAAAAGGTGTATCACGTTATTGTTCCTATTTCGTGTTCCCATCGTTTCAGTTGTCTACCACGTTTTTTTTACCATAGACAAATTTTTCGTCGGGCCGAGTATGGCCAACACGCGGATTCTCCCAATAAGGGATTTGTCTACGTATCAGCACTTACGTTGTAAACTGGCACGATGTGTAAAGTATCTTTATTAAAATGTCTGGAAGGTTTGGAGTACGGGTCTACGGGGGTATATTACGTTATAAATTATAATAATATCATTCTTGCACAATATTGTCATAATCTCATATAAATACGCACATGCATGCACTCACAAACACACATGCACAGACACGTACATGTCTTTATTTTTTAATATTAATTAAATAAGATAAAAAATATGATATGATTAATGAAGAGCTGAACCTTCCGGTACAATACTGTATTAATGTTTGATATCATTTGTATTTGAAAATAAAGATTTATTTATTATTATTCTGATAGATAATATAAACAGCAAACAATTTTCGCTTCATTCCAGATCTGTTTTCAGCAAGGAATGTCGCAAATATTCGTCCAATTTCAGATATTCAACCGCTTTTCATTCCATTCCTAACCCGATAGAAATTACAAACGATGAATGCACGGTTTCGGGGTGCGTTCTGCGAAACTTAAGGACGTTATTGCACACGCATCATTCGAGTTATTAGCGATATTAAAGTACACCATTTTCTGGCTTATTTGGGCAAACTTCTGTTGTAAGTAAATTAGAGACAAACGTAACAGAATGAAACCCAATTTATAATTATGCATATATTTTTAGTACTCAAAAAACCGACTTCAAATTAAACCTATGCTAAGAATTTAGACTTATTGATTAAGCTGACCGCTCCTACGCATGAACCTCTTTTATTTTGACGCATATATGGTTATGTTACTGACTCGACAGATGTGACTGGCCCACTGCCATTTCAAACTTTAAGAGCTATGTCGACTACCTTTGTTCTCCTTCAAATTTATTCGTGAAGCTGCGTATGGGTCGGAGAAGCATCGGGTGTCTGCCCTCAAAATGGATCGACGACCTTATGAGGATCGCCGGAAGTGGCTGATTTATATATTTATATATTTTGAAAGGAATTGGGGAAGGTCTATTTCCAACGCTGGAAAGACACTGCCTGATGATGATGCTGATGATGGTGATAGTTATGTTATGAAGTTGTGCCGCCTAGATATTTTTTCTGCTTCCACATTCGTGCTCGTTGTCATTAACAAGTACTAATATTGAAGTTCCTAGATATTGTCAAAAAAATTAACACACGTATGTTTCCTCAGGGTGTTTACCTTCACCGCCGAGCGCGTGGTAAATCAACTACTATGCAACTTGAAGCAATCGCTCTGGCACTGAGCTATCACGATTCCTCTTGTCACAAAGGTTCTTCCCAACCCAAGATCCAATGCCAATGAAATTTATCCCAGACCGATTTATTTCCGTTTATCCGTTTCCTACGTAAAGAAATATCACTTACTAAAATTTGTGCTAACATTCACCTGAATGCCACTTTCCCAAAAGCTCACATTCTGTCATATGTGACCTAATAAGCCTGGTATAAAATGGACAGCAAGATATCTCTCTATGCTAAATCGGTTACACACGTGAGCTTATAGAATCTTCACTATCTATTTAATTTTTCACACAAACACATTTCAAATAAACCCAAGTTAAATGTGATTCTGTCCACTCCATTTGTATATTACGGTCGTGAGAACAGTTTTTTTATGAGTCCTAAAGCCCCAATTGCGATAGTAACATGAACTGTAAACAAACTGTGCGAGCGGTAACAAGATATATTATCATGTTTATATTCTTATTGTGCGGGTATTCCCCCAACAATAAAATGAACAAAATCGTCAGCATTGTGCCAATAATGTGCGTCGTGGTGTGCCGGCTGTAGAATAGTACACTACTATCTCTTCTATACTATTCTCTTCCCATGATTTTCGTAAAAGCCGGCTAAGGGACAAAATCCGGAAGATGGGCAGCAGCATCTTCCGTATATAATAACTACTATTGCGCTCGCCAACCAGCCTGCCAAGTGTGGCGAGTATTGGCAACAACCTCCCAAATGAGAAGTACAAATGTGACCATGCCCCCAGTCCCCCGCAGCTCCGTTATTCCTGGCGATGGTAGTCGCTATGGTAACGAAGGAGCAGGGGGTGCTAAGAATCTCCGGCAGATTCCCGGCTACCGCACCCGACGACGACTGGCCCTGGTAACTCACAATGTGCGCACTTTGAGGACAGACGAGAACATCATTGAGCTGGAAGAAGAATTGAGTAAGTTATACTGAGATATAATAGGGTTGTCCGAAGTCCGTAGAGAAGGTGAGGACACGGTGACCCTAAATTTCAACCAACAGTCTCAAGGTGGTGTCGGGTTTCTCGTCCACAGATCCCTCGTAACACTCATAACATTGATGCCGTCGACAGTGTGTCGAGCAGGGTCATATACTTAATACTCAGAGTAACTAAAAGATATTCGCTGAAGATGATTCAGGTATATACCGACCTCGTCACATCCAGAGGACGAAGTAGAGGCTATGTATGAGGACATCAGTAGGGCCATACATACCTCCGAGATATATTTCACTGTTGTTATGGGGAATTTTAACGCAAAGTTGGGCAAGAAAAGTCGAGAGTGGGGCAATTTGGATATGGATATCGAAACCCAAGGGACAGAGGCTGGCCGAATTTCTAGAGGAGGGACTCTTTATGATGAACTCTTTCTTTAAGAAGCCGCCTCAAAGGAAATGGACCTGGATCAGCCCCAATGGCTTGATGTCAAGCTAGAGAGAGATCGTCTGATGACGCTCCGCCGGATGTCTTGCGTTGAAATAACGTGCTAAATGGGAAATAAGAAGGATACAAATTTTTCCACATTTAAATTCATTCTCTTCTATCCGTCCTCTATGATACGAATAAATATATTTCGCAATAGCTTAAACGTGAATTATTATATTACACAAAATTTACAATTTATGTAGGTTAAATTTGAGTACAACAACAAGACACAATAAAATGCTTGTGTAAAAGTTTTACAATAGGGTGACTATGCCTTTAGAATCTTATTCTATTACTTTCACGGCGAACTAGGAGTAATACATTAGGTTTTCAACAGTCCTCAAAAAGAGAAGGTTTTCAATTTGTGTTTTTATGTTCGCTACCGCCTGACTTTGGACTGAATGAATCGATTTTGATGATTCTTTTCTATTTTAAAGCTAATTCTGACTCTGGGATCCATGAGAAAACCATATAAATCTTAAATACGCATGAAGTATGTGCGCCACAAGTGGACGAATAATTCAATATCACGTTAACGGATTTCGATCATTTATTTTTTATTGGAAAGGATGTAGTTTGAAGAAAGTTTAGTTCTGATTACGATTGATTTGATTTGCAACGGGTTTGCGTTTTCATTCGTATATACTTGTACTTATTAATTAAGCCTGTTGCTCAGAAATACCATTCACCTAATGGTAAGTGTTGTTTTTTTAGGACTTTCAGACGATTCTACCGTACGTAAATTTTTTGAGTCTGAAAATGTCATTAGCTCAATTGCCTTTCGAACCGGGAGATATGAATGAATGCATTTATATAACTTTTTTTTGACGAACCATAATACACATATTAACCAGATAAGCTGACTTCTTCTTCTATACAAGTTGAATATAAAAACAACAGCGAACCATTTTTTTCTTCTTTCAAAAAAGCGCAACGTCGTGTCCGTGCTCTTTTGTAATCTTCTTGAATTGGTTACGTTGGTTTTATTAATAAGAGCTACATCTACAGTTACTAGATTTTTTTTTGTTTTTATAATGTCTAATTTTTGAAGGTGGTGTTGGAGAATGCCCTGGTTCACGCGTCGAAGATGTCCCATTGCATTGTTATAAGTTTAGCAAACCATTTGTAATCCTCTCAATAAATGTAAACGTTTATTTTGGTTTTATCTCTGTTGCACATTTATCTACCGTTATAAGTTTGTCCTTAAAATATACACCGTAATTATGCTAGCACTACTATTTGAAATATTAAACATACGGCAGTGCTGATGTAGTACGCCCAAGTGCAATACAGGATGTTACGATTTTTTTTACTCCTTAATTTATATTTTTAATACGAATGAAGCACGACATAACCCGTAACGTTTTTGCTATTCAAGCTATTTACTCATAAAATCCTCCTCGAGGGCATCCTTGGTACGTTGTGAGGGGCTCAGGTATTTCTAAAGGACCTGTATGCCGAACACGTCCAAGGAGAGCAGCTCCCCCCCTGGCACCCTCGCTGTGCCAAGGCAACAAGGGATCACTTGGTTTTCTCCCCTTATTGTCCGTGAAAACGTCGGCCTCTTTTAATCACCTCTTACGACAGGCTAAGTAATTCTCTAAGCCCAGAACTACGCTTGCGTCATGCGTTCGATGCTCTGTTTTGCCACCATTTTATTTTTGACAAAATACATGAAATAATTTAATAATGCAATTATATTAAAGATGCACAGAGACTATTTGAATTCAACATTCGTTAGACTTCTTAAAACATCGATTGAATGGCAACTATCCCGTATTCAAATTAAACGGCGATAAAGTCCTTAAATTATACCTAAACCTTGCCATTCTTCGGTATTGGCCATTTTAAACCAAAAACGTTTGGATTGGCTACTAAATTTAAATTAATTATGTTTTAAAATCATGAAATTCTTTTTACGCAGTCTTTAAATAAGTTCTACCGTGTCACCAAAGCGGCACAAACGGCACGTAACATAACAACGTTTACGGAGACAACTTTACAAATACAACCTGTTATGTTTACTGTTTGCCCGGTTCCTCGCTGGAAATTTTGATGTAAAAAATAAATCTCGTGGTCTTCCAGACTCTCTCTCTAGTGTCGGTCCCTCATGTCTGAGGATCGCGGTCACCATCTGGGTTGAGGAGCGGATGATTTGCCTCCACTGGCTTCTATCCAGCGCCTCTGTAACAGCACTTTGCTCAATAAGGATGAATCAAAGGCGATTGTGGAAACTGATGATACTCAATCTACAGCCTAGCAAACTATTGATGTTAACACCAAAACAATACTTGTCCACTTGCGACAAAGTGGCAAGCTAAAAAAAGCTTGACAGATGGGTGCCCTACGAACATAACGATCGTCAGCGAAACGTACGACGCTTGCCTCGCGCTGCTCAGGCATAGAAATAAAAGAATTTTGAACCAAATTATTACTTGCGACAAAAAGTGTATTCAGTCAAAACACACAAACATAGTCGAAAGTGCTCAACAAGTTGGTTAGACCTCAGCACCAAACACGATGGTCACTGTTTGGTCGTCGGTGTAATTCATCACAGTTTTTTACCAATCGGCAAACATTACTGCAGATGTGTACTGTGAAGAACAATGATGGAGAAGCTCGCCCATCTGCAACTAGCTCCGGTTAATCGGCCGTCCCCGCTGCTCCTGCACGATACGCGCAACCCCATACTGGAAGCTCTCCCTCATCCATCATACTCACCAGACCTTGCACCCACCGACTATTACTTGTGGACAACTTTTTAGCGGGAAAAAAATTCATTTCCCAAGAGGCAGTACAAAATGTATTTAATAAATGATTGCGTGGGTCAATACATTGAATAACAGAAATTAAAAAAAAATCTTAAACTTTTTTTATACAAAACGGTAATTTCATAGGTTCAAAGACCTATTTTATCCATCCCATACCTTGTATTGATATGAGACTGATATCATGATAAACACAGATATGATCTGGGTGTCTCGTTTACTGCCCAAATTTCAAGTCTCACTTTCGTTCTGACTTCTGGAAAAATATATTTGAAAGAAATATAAATCATATATTTTATACATATCTTGTACAACCTGTATATAAATGACAAGATGGCGTCGTCTATATAAAGCAACGTTCAGGCATCGATGGTACTACTGTTTTTAAATAGTTTCAAGATGCGGTTCGAAATATTTACTTTAATCCTAGGTAAGTCAAGTCTATAATTATTTTATTGTCATGTTATTGTCAACTTGTTCTAATATTTGTCTTATTATAGTAGAACGTGTAAACTCTTACCGCCATATCCACCATCTATACTCATAAATGGAGAGTCTTGATTTTTGTTACTTTTAACTGCAAAAACTATAAAAAAATAGCCGTAATACTTATACCATACGATACCACATGTTATAGATAAAATGTTAATTTATAGCCATGAGCAAAAATAAAGGGTCGGTTAAAAAGTTTGAATTTCTTGGGAGATAAACACGCTAACTAACTGAAATAAATTGTTCACGATAGACAATTCAATATCCTTAAAATAAATTTTATTAACTAAAATTTTATTCAAAATAAATTTAAATGAAAAATACTGTATTATCCAAGTTTACGTAACATATCCTTTTTTGTTAAAGTTTATATTTGTTATTGAAATTTAAATAAATTAATAAATATATTTTATTTTATTTTAAGGATATTTAATTGTCTATCATGCACAATTTATTTCAGTAAACTAGCGTCTTTAACTTCCGAGATATTCAAACATTCTTAACCTACCCTTTATTTTTGCTCACGAGGGTCAATTAATTTATAATTAAAGGAGTGGCGTATTTATGTTAACTTTCACTGCAAAAACAAAAGCGGCATGATATTAGAAGCGTGGTCGTTTTACTATAGTTTTATGTAATATACTAGATATCTGCCCTCATTCCATTTAGTCTTCTTTCAACTTATCTTTGCTTTACCATATGTAACACTGGACAATAAGCAATCGTCGATCGAAACTATTTGTAATAGAAAATTATTTAAAACAAGAATCATAGGATTCTGACGAATAATATACCTCGTCCGAAATACGCTGAATCTTACGGTATAACGTAGGCAGTTAGATCGGACAAATAAAACTTCGAATTGATCATTTACAGTTATTGGAGATAGATTTAGCTTTATTGTACACCAAAATCAAGCAAGAAGCAATTGTTTCCTTACAATAGGAAGGGGCAAACGAGCTAACGTCTCACCTGATCTTAAGTGATCACCGTCGCCTATGAACAATACCAGAGGAGCTCCAGTGTCTCTTGAAGGTCACCAATTCGGAAACTACAAAACAGAGGAGGTTCCTAATTCGACTATTTTTTTATGTTTGTTACCTCAGAACTTTCGACGAGGTGGCTGATGTTTATCGTGTCTTACCGTATTCTGACAATAGCCTCCATCAGATAACCATATGGTTTTAAATTGGAATTAATGACGTACGCGATAACGAAGACATATACGATAACGATATACGGTCGAAAAACTTAATACCACGCAACCGATTTCGATGATTCATTTTTTATTGGAAAGGATGCACTTCAAGGGTAATTTGATGAGATTTGGTTAGGTTCTGATTATTTCAGCACTGTAGTTCTGGGTTCTCAAGAATAAGACTACGGTATCCCCTGTCTGTCGTACAAGGCGGCTAAAACCCGACCCGAGTTCACTGGGCGATAAGGGTGATGGCCTGCGTCGTCCACCATTAAAGTGAACCCGGGAAGAAGGCGACATCGGCTGGCCCGTGTCGCCTTGCGCTGCGAGGGCACAGGGGGGAGTAACCTCTCCCCGGGACGTGCTCTCCTTGAGCACAGTGCATAGGGGCTCCGGTGCGTTCCACGTGAAATCCCAGAGCCCCTCGTCATGCACCGAGGAAAGGGACACCGGGGAGGTTTTAGTGGGTAAGATCCCCACATAACCGCCGCCTTCCCCCCAGAATGTGGGGTATCTTTGTGAAGATTTCCTCCCCGTCAACAAAAAAAAAAGGTTCTGATTATTTATATTTCGTATAGTCGTACAATAATTTGGAAATACAATGGGGGTGTCCACATGAAGCTTTTAATGTTTGATTCGATTAGAAGTCGGTCTTTGTTTATCGGCCGTTCTATGAAAAATAAGTAACATAAGTGTAATAATTTGTAGGTCTTGCGGTATAAAATAGTCCAACAATTAATATACTCGCTTTATTCAGACAGCGTAACGTTGTACAAAGAATTATTTTAACGAATACCGTCATAACTGCGCGTCCTCACAATCTATTAAAATTTATTAAAAGTCAGATTACGAATTAATAAAGTTAAATTATTGTTTACAATGCCAAGTTAATGTGACGATCAACTAAATTATTAATTATGAATTAAAGATACAATAAGGTTCAGGTAAATCAAGTCAAAGGAAGTAGTTATTATGCATAACAATCGCTGGGGCTCTTGTATTGCCAGCTAACATAAGATTACTGAATTTTAATATTACGCAGGCGTCGCCAGTGTTGCCAGTACGAGCCATGTTAATTTCTTTCGTCGAGATTATATTTACAATGAGGAATACAACGCATTCTATAAGATGCATTGGGTGGAAGAAGCGAGCACATGGGAGGAAGCCTTCTTAACTTGTGACGATGAAGGAGCCCAATTGTTCTATCCTAGTGATTCAGACGAATGGCATGTCGTGGCCAATTTGACCAAATCAGATGTCATTAATGACATCTTTATTGGAGCCCGCGATGAATTTGATCGAGGATATTTCCTCTCCGTTGATGGTAAGTCATAAATCTATATATACTATTGGTCGCGTAATGGAAGAATTGAATTCACTGATTATATATTAACTATCTTCTCTTAGCTATATAGTTAAATTATACATAATATAATATAATTATACATATAGCTGAGAGACATACACAAACACACATATATACACTATTGTTAATATTTTTATTGTGTTTTCAAAATGGGAGAAGACACTGCTGAAACACAGGTCCAATAGTACCTAGCTCAGGAGTAAAGGACTTCACGATTTGGGTCTATTTTTTACATAATTTAGTTTTATTTTTAGTTTGGTTTATAGTTTTACCTATTATATTTAGTTTTTAAATATTAAAATTATTTTTTTAGTTATCGATAGTGAAGTGGATAATTTTTAGTTTTTAAAGTGAAGTTTTTGATTTAATATTATTTTTTAAGTTAGTATTATCAGTAAGTTTGTATAATTGTAGTTAGATTCATGATATAACGGTATTGAATAACATAACAAAAAAAAATATTGATTTAAAGATTTATTATTATTATCAGCTTATTTTTATTTTATTTTTTTGCTGGCTCCGTCGACCTGTTTATGTCGTGGCTGTTTAGTATCAATACTTATTCTACTCATAATTCATTTTCTTTTAAGAAATAACATTATTCATCCTCTTTCTTTCTTCCCTCTTATTTATATAATTATTACAGTTTCTTACCTTAATATTATTTTATATATTTATATATAATTCAATTTTCTTATGATCTATCTTATCTTACTGCCCTGGTTTTTTTTTTATTATTGATGATTCTTACTATGTTTGTTCCCCAGCGTGTTTGCCTGGAGGTATTTTTACCTTTACATAAATTACTTACTTATAATTTACCTACTTTATATAAAACTAATTTCTAATTTCCTTATTTCTACTTTTTACATTTCCTTAATTTTTCTAATATTTCTATTACTTATGTCTATATTTGTTTTTCTTAATTATCTATTTGTTTATATCTTATTGCTATTTATAATTTTTGTTTCATTCTCTTATTTTTATCTATTTATCTATTTATTTGTTTTGTTTCTATTAATTACTTTAATTACAATTTCTTTACAAAATCTTATAAATATTTCTTTCGTATCCTTATTGCTAGTTAAATTTCTAATGTATCTAAAGTTATCCTTTCATTCATCTCGCTTACTACCGAGGTTAGGCTCTCATCAGATCCCTCAGATCGGAATGCTAACGCATAGGGGGACCCTTGTGTCGCGAACTAATAGAGGTCCAGGCTAAAAGCTGTGCCACCTCTCAATACGGTAAATCGTTAAAAGTCCGCTTCTCTTCGCGGCAGCGGATTCGTAAAAATAGTGTGTATAATGTTTTTTTATTGATTTAATACATTTTGTATCCATAATTTAAAAAATATATTAGCATTTGGCTAGAAAGATGCTCTGAGCTATGCTAAGGGACTGAAATGGAGATGGGCGGGGCACGTAGCGAGACTGGAGAATGGGAGGGTCCATACGGCAAACGCCTCAGAGGACGCCCCCACATGAGATGGGAAGATGATATAACTAAATTAGCTGGCCCCTGCTGGCCACAATTGGCACGGGACAGAAACAAATGGACTTCTTTAGAGGAGGCCTTCACCTTCGCCTGAGGAGGGGCTCTTGCAATATATGGAATATGAATTAAGTTACTACATTTTTTATTATTTACATTCTTAGCTAATGTCTATATTAGCACATTAGTTTTTTAGTATAATTTATCCTATAACTCTTGCAGGAAATAAAAGGCGTTATTATTATTTTATTATTATTTATTTCTTTTATTTATTTTGATACCTTAAGTTAAGTTTTTATAATATTTCTATAAAAGTAAAATACAGAATAATATCATACAAAATACAAAAACATTACAAAACCTAACCTAGTGTGTGCCACCGGCAACGAAGCAGGGCCCAAGCAACCGGTGGTTAGGGCGACATGCCGTGTCCAGGAGTACTGCCTTCTGTATCTGACCCTTGACCCAGCCATCCAGCGAAAGTCTCTTAAGATATTGATCGAGACTTTTTGCTATGAGACCGTTTGCGGAAACGACTATCGGGACAATGATCATCGAAACCACATCCCACATGGCGGTCACCTCGTGAGACAAGTCGAGGTACTTTGTGATTTTTCCCCTTTCGGCCTTCACAAGGTTCTCGTCATACGGGATGGTAATATCGACGAGCACAATATCACAATATTATTATTATTAGCATTTGGCACCTTCTCTCTATAAACTGTAAATAACACTCCTGTGTCTGCACAATTTTCGAAACAAAAAGAGGTACAAATATTTGTGATAATTGTTTATTATATAAATGGATAGCCCTTTTTACACTATTTACTGCAAAAATAACGTAAAAGATACACGATTAAATAAAATTAATAATGTTCTAATACAATAATAAAAATCCATATATTTTTATAATATATTCATAAATGCATCTTTGTTAATAATGCAACTATTCAAATAAATAAAATTGAAGTGTCTGTTTATATAATATTACAATAACACCGTTTTACATGCTTGTTGTTATATGCTAATTAATGTATACGATACAAATACCAAAATCACATTTTATACATTTTTTGTCTATCTGTTTGTCTGTTGTCAGTTTGTTCCGGCTAATCTGGCACGGCTGGACCGCTTTTGTAGGGAATTTCACTAAGAGATAGCTTATGTAATAAGGAGTAATTTAGGCTACAAGAACAAAAATCCAAGGTTGCTGAATAAAGCACAGCACCATAATCAGTAGGACCCCTTCTTTTATATATATATATAATAATCTATGTGTCAAATAGATTTGCGGAAGTAAGAACATCTTTAAGCAAGGGCGGGTCGTCAACTGTTAATATTTACTTCTGTGCCACCAGTGTTCGTATTTTTTCTCTGTGGAAGTACTTTTCTTGTTATAGTGAAAAGGACTAACATGGATCAAAAACCTACAAAGACTCTCTAGCACGGAAAAATCTTTTTATCATCATTCCTAAACAAAAGTATTTATTGTCACTTACGCATATTGTCACTTTTGCAGGACGTTATATTTCAGAATTCTCCGAGAATACCGGCCGCATTAGTGATGTATCAGAATCCAAGTGTTTAATCATGTTATTATACTCGGGCTCGATTAAATCCAGTTCCTGTAAGCACAGAAGATCATTTGTTTGCAAAAAACTTAATAACAAATATTGTCCGACAATCGATTCAGGTATTATTTCCCTTAAGTATTTTACCAGTAAAAACAAATACCGACATCAAATCGTCAATCGGCAACTTCTGTTACACAATATTTTGTTTTTCAATTTTGCAAAATATGAAACATTTTGTTTCTTAAATGTAACACAGGCTCAAAGCTTTGTCGTAGAGTTTGACCTCATGTTCTAGCCAATGATACTAGTCGAAAATTTATTCCCTTGACGTGTGGTATTGGACATTTAAAATTCCGTCTTTCTCATCCCTCCTCTTACAATTAATTCATACTCTCCCTTCATTCTTTCTCAATCTTCCTTCTCTTGTTAGTATACAACATTTTTAGTACATTTTCTTATTTATGTATGTGTTTATACAATATAACATTTTTCAGGTTATGTTTACTTAAAAACGATGGATAAATGTTACAAAGTGAACGAAAAGGAAAAAACTTGGGATGATGCTATGGATACATGCTGTATGGAGGGTGGCGTTTTGTCAACCTCAATAATCCAAGCTGACTGGGAATCGCTTCGACGGGTAATAATAAAAACTGAGATGCAATACTTCGTCGGACTAAAGAAGATCTCACCGTATAGCGATTTTTACTCCACTAAGGGTAAGCAATACTTAACTGTCTAATATAATTATGTGTATATTTATACATTTAAAACTCTTGGGAAAAAAGGGAAGCATGCAGGTCACTTCATGTTAAAAGGTTACTGACGTTTGTGAACATCTGCGACCCCGTAGAGTTGTGCTGCTAACGTTTAGAAAGGAGTATACTCTTTTAATAAAGGTCCCAAAGTCGTGTCGCCAATTGTTTTTATAGAACGCTGGTGTGTAAGCTAAAACGCGTACAGTAATAGAAAAAAGAATGCGGTGGTGATGAGAAATCAAAATGAACTTCTGTCGTGATAAACAAAATCGAAGTTCATCGGACGGAATCATTTTAAAACACGTGTGCGGTAAAAGATACTAAAGGATGTTACATCCATTTCTATGGCTAGAGACGGTCAATCCGAGCGAGTACTTGGTCATAGAGGAATAGAACTGCTTTTAACACTGCAAACGATCAATTAAAAAGAACAGAATTGCGAGACGCAGCCTAGATGAGAACCGTATCATTTTGAAGCCGAATTTTCGCCTACCATCTACAGCACAGCTGACAGCAATGAGTATACATTACATCCTGCCTTCATATTCAGAATAAACCAAGCTTTTTGGAAGCCAATTTCACCAGTTGGCTTGTCGATATATCATTGAGGAGGACTCCACCAGTAAGCAATAAACGGCAATTATGGATTTTCTTACCGGCAAACGGACACAAACCTGACTTTTTATAGGATTCAATTTAAATAGATTTAGTAGTTGTAGGCTTTTTCTTAAATTGGAGACGGGGGGCAAACGAGTTCTCGTCCCTAGCGAGCGATCTCTCCTGATCTAAAGTAATCCCGTCGGCCACAATCATTGAAGTAGGTGCAATAGCCCTGCGCAGCCCTGTAGTTCTGGGCTCTCAAGAATAAGACTACGGTATCCCCTGCCTGTCGTATAAGGCGACTAAAAGGGGCCTCGGGTTCACTGGGCGACAAGGGCAATAGCCCTACCGATATTGAAAAGATACATGGTCACCACATCGCCTAATATACATAATATACCTCTACATTGTCGGTACTCTCCGAGATCAAGATCAATCAATCAATCTTCCTCGGTCATGACACAGTAACCGACCCATTCGAAGCGCAATAAAAGCACTTCCTTTGGTTCTACCATTTTATTACAACCTTTAATTGCCTAATCATGGCCTGTGCGCCCACTGTCGCGGCCATATGCCCGCTCGATATACCTAGTTTTATTTTATCTGTATCCGCCCTTTTTGACAGTTGACGAAGGTCTTGCGCCCGCGTCTTTTTTTATTTTTTTCTGTTTTATATTATTTTAAATTGTGTACAAAGGAGAATTAGATTTTATTTCGATATTCAGTGATAAACCCATAGTTTTATTGTAAATTACCCCTGACTATATGCTTCTAATATCACTTACAGGGTCAATGGTTTATTCTGACGCAGAAAGAAATGGTTACGCCTGCGGAGCCTTGGACATTAACTCTGACAGGCAGGGCACATCGGTAAGGGCAAGGAACTGCAATACAACTATGCCATTTATATGTGAGCTTGAACTTATACAATAAATTATAAAATGTATCCTTGACTTTAATTTACCTTTATAAGAGAATTCTTTTCTTGACTAAATTAATGTATCAATACTGTGTCTGTACAATTAAAATAGTCAAACTGAGGCTCTTACTGTAACGTACGCTGGCCGCTATAGTTTCACCGGATTTTAAAACGCTAAAGTTCTTAGGGCACTTCTGCCAGAACCTATATTGGAATAATTCAGAGCAATGCTAGCCTCAGAAAGGGAACCTCGGCCTATATAGTGCTTGTTTGTCTGTATGTTATTTGTTGCTTACTTTATTCCGTGGAAATAAAATCAACACCAAAAAATCATAATCTCAATACTTGAGCAAATATGCGTGTAACAGAACATTTTAATAATTCTCAATATACACGAGTACGATCCCCGGTGCCGGCACCAATAAATTTGTTGTTCCAATTTTATGTGCTGATTTACCACGTGCTCGGCGGTGAGGGAAACTTCGTAAAGAAACCTTCATGTTTTTGAACGTTTTTCTAGGTAAATGTAAAGTCTGCCAATCCGCATTAGGACCGCATGGCGGACTATGACACTCTTTACGGAGAAGGCCTGCGTCCAGCAGTGGGACATATATATATTATTATATATATAAAGGCTGTAACTATACTATACAAACTAATTCCAATGCATATTTTATACACAATTGGCTAAGCAGACTTGTGGAACGTTACGTACATCGAAAGTGCAGGGAACATCGGTTACCTGCTTTCTTGGAATTACGTCGGTACTTAGACTTACTACTTACTCGTAGGACGATGACGGATGTTTTGTTTTTTAAAAAAACTAATATCAGGTACACTAGACTGCACTGATCTGTTGTCTAAAGTACAGTTTATCGTTCCCAATAGACGAAAAAGACGTAAAAATATTAAGCCCTTCCTAAAACCTAAACAGAACGAACCTGAAGGTACACTGTACTGTATCGATGATTTTCGAAAAACAAATTTGTACTCAGTGAGACAGCTTGAAGGAAGTATTTGTAATAATTTTTGTATACCGTACCGTAACCAATAAATAAAATAACACTGTCTTTTGTATGTTATATATTTCATTTATAGGGATTACAGTGACATTTATTTAGCGGTGAATAGGGTTAAAATATTATTTGCTCCACCAAAATAATATTAATATGTAACTAACATAGGCCTTAAAATTTAAAGTTTTTTTTTTCTAATTTTTTATTTATTTCTTTTGTTAGTTAATTTTTCATTATAGAAGTTAGTTAAGTATTTTTTTTTTTTTTTTGACGAACTACACAGATTGGCCAGAGAAGCTGGCCTTGACTGCTTCACCGGATTGAGAGGTGGCAGAGCTCTTAGGTCGCTTAGCATAGTTAGTTAAGTAGTATTGTTTACGTTGTATTTGTGAATGCTGTTTTCCTGTAATTAGTAAGGCATAAAGATATTTGTGGGTATATATTAAATTACATAGCATAATTGTACTTACTGTTGGAAAACTATTAAATAAATAAAAAAAAATCGTATAAAGAATCGGACATGGTTAAATTAAACGCCTTAAATTACTTAATAATTACTTTATTTTCAGTGAAACTGATTTATATTTGTTGGCGTTGAAAAATGTGACAGTAAGTGGACAGCGAAATCTGTCTACCATTCTAGGGTTAATAGACCTTGGAAGCATGTTTATTTAGGAAGGTTTGTGCGTCCATCTAAATGTTGTGTTAGCTGGCAACACCTGACACCCAGCGATTGTTATACATAATAACTACTTCCAATGATATCTTAATAATTTACCTGAACCTTATTGTATCTTTAATTCATAATTAATAATTTAGTTGATCGTCACATTAACTTGGCATTGTAAACAATAGTTCCTAATCTGACTTCTAATTAATTTTGCAGAAAGATGGTGAGGACGCGCAGTTGTGACGTTTGACGCGATATAAATAATTCTTTGTACAACGTTACGCTGTCTCAATAAAGCGAGTGTATTAGTTATTGGACTATTTTATTCTACGAGACCTACAAATTATAACAGTTGTTTACGAAGAATAAATAGCTCGATAAAGTAAATAAATTTATGAAATAATTCCATTTTCTACATGTAGAAATAATTATATGGAAAGAAATGAATATCTTGCAATTATATATGTAACTACTACTATGAATCAGTTCAGTCGTTTGGAATCCAAGTTTGTTCAAATTTTCTTTTCTATGCATTTCGATTCTCTTCTCCATTCAAAAGTTTTGCTTAAAAAAAGATACAGCAGATTAATGATAATTTACCTTACTACCTTAAATACTGGTTTAGGGTATTGAATGTGACACATGACAGACAATAGTGCCCAACCCTGCCATTTTTTGCTCGCACGCACCGCGGCCCCGCCTGCGACTCGGATGCCTTGCGGCATCTCCGTCCCGGGGAAGGACGAGTCTCCTCCTCACCGCCCTGCAGGCAAGGCGCGCCGGTACATAGGACGCGCCTTCCTCCACGACCTCCGTAAGCGGGTGATGCACTCCCCCGAGTCCATCACCTGGAGGCCTTGGGGGCCGAGAATACGAGCTCCCACCTCGCCTTCCCAGCCCCAGCGGCGGATAAGATGTTTGGCTCCGCCGCCGACCACACGGCCGCGGCAGGAGAGTCGCCCCTCCCGCCGAAGCCCCACCACGCCGCAACCGCGGTGCGGCACCGCTTAGTCGCGGGGATAGGGCGAGTGGCAACAAGCTTAGGCTTGTGCTAAGAGATGGTTGGAATGGTGAATTCGAACCCACGACCTTACGTTTCGCAGACATTAGGCCATTGACGTTCCAGCTATACCTAGTAACCGTCCAAGCCGAGTTTACCCCTCATCGGGGGGTATTGTCACCCTAGTGTGTCGAGTTACTAGCGATAGAGGTTTAGGCTAAGCGACCTAAGAGCTTTTTTTTTTGTTCACGGGGAGGAAATCTTCAAGAAGATACCCCGCCTTCTGGGGAAGGCGGCGGTTATGTGGGGTTCTTACCCACTAAAACCTCCCCGGTGGCCCTTTCCTCGGTGCATGACGAGGGGCTCCGGGATCTCCAGTGGAACGCACCGGAGCCCTCTGCACGGTGCTCAAGGAGAGCACGTCCCGGGGAGGTTACTCCCTCCCCTGTGCCCTCATTAGCGTAAGGCGACACGGGCCAGCCGATGTCGCCTTCTTCCCGGGTCCACTTTGGTGGACGACTCAGGCCCCCACCCTTGTCGCCCAGTGAACCCGAGGCCCCTTTAGTCGCCTTCTACGACAGGCAGGGGATACCGTAGTCTTATTCTTGAGAGCCCAGAACTGGGCTGCGGGCCGGTCTCCCACCGGCCCGCCTGCGCATCTCCGAACGGGATCGGCCCTCTCCCGATCCCGTTCTGCGGTCTCCTTCTGGGTCATTACTGACTCGCAGAAGGAGACCAGCGCCTTCCATTTAGATCTCCCGCCAGCGCAGCTACTGCCGCCGGCGGGGAGAGGTCTTGCCCGATATGCTGGACCAGGATCCGCCGCTCCGCCTCCCACGCGGAGCACACGGCTAGCGTGTGCTGCGCGGAATCCCGGTCGCAGCCACAATGGTGGCATTGCGCGGTCGGTTCGCGCCCTATCCTGTTCAGGTACTCACCGAAGCACCCGTGCCCGGTGAGTACCTGTGTCAGGCGGTATGTGACGTGCGCGTCATTCCTCTTACTAAGCCAGGCTTCGAAGTTCGGCAGGAAGGCACAGACGATGCGTTGGCGCGAGCAACGACGCTCCGAGAGCCGCTCGCGCCAGACCTCCATCGCCCGCCTGTGCTCCTGCCGACGCACCTCTCCCGCATCCAGGGGCGGCCCGGCCCCGCCGTCGACGGCGGACGCGCGTGTACACACGCGCGTCCAGAGCAACCTAAGAGCTATGCTATGCCACCTCTCAATCCGGTGAAGCAGTCAAGGCCTGCTTCTCTGGGCAATCTGTGTAGTATGCTATTAAAAAAAAAGCTTCAGCTATTGTTTGAATTTCCAGTATTATATATATATTAACTGGTTAAAAGTGGGTTATTATAATTGGTCATTCAACTAATTAAATTGGGATTTTGAAAAAAAAACTAACTCCACCTGCAGTGCGTTCCAATGGAGATCCCGGAGCCCCTCACCATGCACCGATGAAGGGCTACCAGGGAGGTTTTAGTGGGTAAAACTCCACATAACCGCCGCTTTCCCCCCAGAAGGCGGGGTATCTTTTTGAGGATTTCCTCCCCATTAACAAAAAAAAAGGTTTTACATCACTGAATGCTAACAATATCAACAATATTCAAATGTCATCGGAAAACCAGTGGCACAAATGCATTAGCAGATTGCCAAAACAAGCATTGACAACAATTACATTAAATTAATTTGGACACAATTGTATTGACAATACAATCAATAGAAAAGGATCGATAATGTGATGTGATGCCTTACTTTAATTATTTTTTAGTTTTTTTTTGGAATATTTCATTCCAATACCTTTTTAAAGTTTACATAAAAAGTGTAAAACAAGTAAGACCATAAATACATTAATTTGTTGTTTATGAGTACTGACATTAATGACAAAATATATCAAATATTATCATTATATAGATTATTTGAAGTCGGTTATTTTTTTTATCCGCAAAAATTTATACTTATTTTAAAATTTATTTGAAAACTGCTGCAAGAGTAAAATAAGCTGTACCATGATTAAAGATTCCCTGTGTCCTCTTCAAAAAGTCTTTTTCCACCCTTCAGCATCTTCTCAGAGTCATTGTTATATTTCTTTGTGTACTCTTCAAGTCTGATCAGCCATTGTGCCCAGTGCTCCTTAGCTTATCAGTGGACAAATGAAAGACATCAGCCTTCGAGCCATCCGTATATGCTATTACTAGTAAAGCGTCTCGTACATTGAAATGCTTGTAATTCAGATCATTGCACACCGCTCCAAAGTATGCTGCCAATTGTACAGGGTTGTCATATGTATGGGATATTGCTTTCCTGTGCTTATCTGACTTCTTCCATTCAATAAGTGTTGGTTTATCCCTGGAATTTACGAAAAAAAAACAAATGTATTTTGTTTTGGAACAATCCTATGCCTTCTGCAATGATACTGGCCACTACAGTTTAACCGGAATTTAAGAAGTAGCAAAGCTCCTAGGTCGCTCAGTTTACTTTGCTTAGTAACTTGCGACCACAAGAAGGTGAACTTTAAATGGTTCAGGTTTTAACCTAGTCACAGGTCAAAAAAATAATAGATTTGATTTGTAAAAAATAAAGATCAGCGAGGGTATTAACAAAAAAATCTTGTTTTTTGAAGTTGGATAAAATAAAATTAATCCATTCCACGCCATAATTTTAGGTTTATGTTTAAGAAATATTATTCACATACAGGTTACTTACATGAGAACAATAAATAACTGATATTATAAAACAATAAGTTCGCTGTCACACGAAAGAAGGAGTCACCTAAGGCATTCATTTGTTTGGAAACAATTGGCTATTTATGATTAAGTTAACAAGTTGTATTTTGACGTGTATTTTATTGTACAGTTGTGCTCTTTCAAAAAAAAATCGATCTTTTTCCGTATGTCATATCTTTCGATATGATAAGGAAACTAGCACGTCGGTTGCTGCGTTTTTTAATATTTTTAATTAATGTGACTGTTTTATCTGTAATTTTCCTTATGAGTTACGATACATGTACTGTATTTATATAATTGTTTAATATTCATTATTTTCGTCGCTTTGTAGATATTATAAGTCGGTGTCAAGGAAGGGAATCGGTAAAGAATTTTTATAATTTTATTTTGTAATATTTCAAAATAATGAGATATAAATAGGAATACTCACTCGTAATCAGCTATAGCATCGAAAATTCCTCTATACTTTAAAACAGGATGAACAACATTTGACTCTATGGCCTTGGGTGAAGATACATTTTTTAATACATCAGCAACCGAGACCCAAATTGCTTCCACATCTTTATCAATACGTAATTGAGTTTGAGGCTGAGTGAAGTAATTTTTTAGTGTACTATGGAATTTCGTCCCCAACGCCAACTGTGCTGTAAAATTCAAATATTTAAATTAATAATTTTTATAAATATAAATAATCAAAATTTGTACTAAGTATTAAAAATATAAAAAAAAATTAAAAACAACCAATTTGGTTATCAAATTACTTTTTCATCAATTCTAATTATCAATATAATTTAGTAATAATATTTAACAACTACATTCGACTATCTTAAAGTAGGTAGGTAGCATACTTATTACAAAATGTTATTTAGAATTTATAATAAAATCTTGTGTATCCATGTTAGAGGTTGAGAACTATTGTTTATCCAGCTTTCTATTTCTCATTCCCAACACACTGTTACTTATAATAAGCATTCACATTTCCATAAGCAAACTGTACATTCTTCTGACTGCCATAAAGCAACATTCCCTTACATTAAGAAACCTACATAACAATAATAAAAGAATACATAAAGTAAAAATGCCTAAATTCAAATCAACTTTTGTTAATAAACATTTCTGTTTTCTTGGACCTTACACATACAACAAAATTAATAGGATATTAAATATTAGAGATAAAAATTTATATAAAACAAAGCATGAAATTTTAAAGTGGCTTGAAACATAGAATATGTTAAAAGTGGTCAATTGAAAAGCACTCACACATTAACCGACACACATACACACACCCGCGCGCATACAAGAAAACACACGCTCGCACATAAAAAAATATGATATAATTACAATAATAGATATATAAATAACCATGGGAGGAAGGACTGCCACCGATCGCATAGGAAATTCCTAGTTTAGGTGGCAGTGAACCTAAACAGAATGAATACTCGCAGTAAAAAAAGTGTAATTAGTAATACTGTTTGTTATAATTTTGTTAATTAATAAAGGATATTTATTATTTATGACAAAGTTTTCATTTCTCCCTTAAAGGTGTGCAGTTTCTAGTAGCACGGGCTACTGGCCAAGTGTTACTAGAAGAAGAGAAATATATAAAAATTTAAATAAAACGAAGCATGAAATTTTAAAGTGGCTTGAAACACTAAATTATGAAGGTTGTGAGAATATGTTAAAAGTGGTCAATTGAAAAGCACTCACACATTCACCGACACACATACACACACCCGCGCGCATACTAGAAAACACACGCTCGCACATAAAAAAAATAGATATAATTACAATATTAGATATATAAATAACCATGGGAGGAAGGACTGCCAACTATCACACAGGAAATCCCTAGTTTAGGTGGCAGTGAACCTAAACAGAATGAATACTCGCAGTAAAAAAAGTGTAATTAGTAATACTGTTTGTTATAATTTTGTTAATTAATAAAGGATATTTATTATTTATGACAAAGTTTTCATTTCTCCCTTAAAGGGGTGTGCAGTTTCTAGTAGCACGGGCTACTGGCCAAGTGTTACTAGAAGAAGAGAAATATATATAAAAAAAATAACAGTAACAATATGCAGCAGGTATTAAACAGTACCGCTTTCTGCATTGTTATGTATGCGTTGGGGGATAGCTGAAAGGTTCTAAGACTGTGGTGGAGATGTTTGGGTATATTTATTTATTATTATTATTATTATAAGCATTTGAGTAAACAAAAAGCAGACTTATTTTGGTAATGGCATCCACTACGCTAGGGGCAAAGAACAACCACAAGAAGAAAACATAATGGCAGATTTATTCACCAAAATACCAGAGAAATAAAGAATTAAAATTAAAAAAACATACACAAAATTCATATGTAATACATGGAAATATATGGTATTATATTTAAACTTTTGTATAAAAGACAGAGATATATGTCCATATATACACAGTTAAAAGAATACAAAATTTAGAATTAGGTGGAAATCTAGTACTGTTTTAATCTTGTCTAAGATTCGTCCCTTTTAACCATAAGCATTGTAAAGAGGAATTTGTTGCATTAAAACTATTTACGTCCACTTTTTTTGTTGACGAACTACACAGGTTGGTCAGAGATGCTGGCCTTGACTGCTTCACCGGATTGAGAGGTGGCATAGCTCTTAGGTTGCTTAGCCTGAACCTCTATTGCTAGTAACTCGACACAAGGTTTACGTCCACTACCATATAGACATAGATAAGGAATATGATATCTATTAATTGCAATAAGTATAAAACAAATTCAACCATGATAGTTTATCTTGTTATTCTCTTTCAATACCTATTTATTACATATTTGCACTTATATACTATGTAGTCCACTGTAGCTGCACAAATATGTAAACAAAGAATAAGATAACTCATGATTGATGCCCTGGGTAATAACCTACATTATAAGTTATCTTGGAATAATATTCCTGAGATATGTATGTGCATTCCTGCATTTAGTGTGGAATTCTTATTCTACGCCGGTATGATCATTAATAAGAAATGTGTGCTGAATATCATATTTAATATGATTCTGTAGAAACTAAAAATTTAGCCGGACATTTTGTGTCTGACTCAGTGATCATGAATCGTGAGACCATGCAGCGCATTGCTGTTGCTTATTTCTGGATGCTATAAAATATGTCAAGGAGTTGCAAATACCAATGCTACATACAACATTGTAATTTTTTTCAGTGGACTAGTAATGATATATAAAACAAATTTTTATGATTAAAATTATGTCATAAATTTGTCATAAGAAAAATTGCATCCCAAAGGTAGCAGTAGCTATAATACTAATGAAACCCAATTATTTTAACCTAAAATAAAGTGGAGGAATTTTATCAGTACAAAACAGAACCTTATCTTATCAAAGATTTACACTACTGGAAAGGTCAAGGTCTTATATGAAAAATTATTCAAAAATACAGATAAGTAAATTATAAACATATTTTACTCTGATATATTGTTTTTAAATGCTACCAATAAGTTAGAGAAGTTATAGGCAAGTATTCAAATTATCAATTGTATGTATATAAGAGTAAGCAAAAAAGAACAATCAAGATATGGTATCTGGTTGGCAAATATTAGTTTTGTCTTTCTAACATCTAATTCTGAATGGTCTGGTCGTTAAGTTTTTTAAACCACCAAGAATCTATCAAATAAAACTGCCTGAAAATTATGATGAATATTAGATTATATTCTATCTAATTTCCACGCTGTGTGTCATAATATTTTGGCAATTTAAAGTAGCTAAATATGATTAAGTGAAAATGGCACCACTTATTGCATAATACTTTTTTAAATCAAATTATTATGAACTAAACTAGACCCATGAAGTCTTGCAAAATTTACATTAAAAGTCATCAGTTTAGGTGGTTTTAAAATAATTTTGAAATATAAATTACATACCGTCATAAAATCTATTAAATTCGTCCAAGCCCATTTCTGAAATTCTTTCCTGCTTCCATTTTTCTAAAGCAGCTCGTGACTCATCAGTCATAGTTCTGTTCAAGATTAATGTAACCGATGGATACTGCTTGGCAAAATCATTTTGGTGGGGTTTGATTTGTAAAATCTTATCTTCGCTTGGATATCCCGATTCAGCTGCGGAACTTCTTGCAGCGCTACTGACAGCAGCGGTCTTGATTCCTCTAAGAGCAGTATTGTTGATTAAAACCGCAGCATAGCTGAAACAGGTTCTCGTTTTTTGCCACATATTCCTTTTAAAATTCCCAAGACTCCGATCGTACGTTAAACACAGTTGGAGGACATGTTCCAAAGCACTAAATTTCTGCGTACTTTCACTTGATACTCCCGCTTCGATGTTTTGATGCGACGTTTGGCTATTTTTAGCTGTAACAAACAGAAATTTATTTACGAATGTCTACATATGCGTATGCGTCTCTTACTAGGCGCCATGTCATATGATTCTATAAATTAAATTGGCACAAAATCATTGCATTAACATTGTATACGAAAATACCTGGGCAGCAGATAATACTCGTGCACCCGCTCGGAAAAATGTGACAATACAAAATCAAGTTAGTATTGCAAGTCTCAAAGTCAAGAAGTAGGAACTACATTTATAGAAAGAACTGTATTGTTTCCAAGGTTGAGGAAGTCAAAACACGGAATACTTACTAGACTTTTGTGAACGAGTCTTCTTTGGTTTCTTCCTATCCAACAAAGGCCCGAAGAGTTCCTTATTTTCTTTATGGTACAGTTTTATTTTCTCCGCAGTGTTTAGTAAAGATGAAGATTTAACCACTTTAGTGCGGATAAAATCTAGTTGCGTTTGCACTGCCACACTCCGCCCTGCTACACGAGCAGGTCGAAACATAGCATCGATCATTCTATCGTACTGGTGAAATTTATTAAAATCAACAATTGTCAAAGTCTATCTTTTTACATCTAATTTTATTTATTTAAACACAGAACAGAACCATAAATATATTATTTATTCCACTCGCTGCTTGCAGATTAAAGTTACTAAGTAGGATAACGATATAACATGTGTAGTATAACAATAATGACACTGCTTATATATTTTAACAATTTTGTATCCTGTTGAATTGTTTATTTGTTTCTTTTTCGTGCTAAATGATTTTAGAGTAAACAGAGCGATAATAAGGTTTTATACTATAATTCCCAACCAACTACTTTTTTTAATATGTCGAAATTGGTATAGATTAAAAAAGCGCCATCTGTGAATGCATCATAGCACCTTTATCAATACAAATTTTGCTTGCAACTTGCTATCGCTTCTCGTTTAATCTACAATAATAACAGATGTCAGTTATATACATATATATATATATATAGTTATAGCAATAATTAAAATTAGAATGTCTGTTTGTAATATTAAAATAGCAGCTTTTCAACTGACTTCAAAAAAGAAGGAGGTTCTTAATTCGTCTGTATTTTTTATATTTGTCATCTCCAACTTTCGACCGGGTGAACCGATTTGGATGATTTTTTGTTTTGAAAGCTGATACTTCAAATTAGGTCCAATTTTGAGAAAACCATATTACATCATATTGTGCTCGTAAATATACTTGTTACTACTGTGTTACATATGAATGTATTTACGGTACATATACCGAAACAACATTTTAAATTATTGCGTCTGTTCGTTCCGGCTATTATCTGGAACGGCTGAACCTATTTTGATGGGACTGTCATGAATGGCACATGAAAATTGGGGAAGAAAATTAAAATAGGTTATTAAATACGATACGACGTAAATTGATAAAGATTATTTTCAAGACCATCCCGTGCATTTCATATTAATTAGTATATCGCTTATATTTTTCGGGGCTCGTCCGGGATGCCACTTGTTCGGGTTCCCATATACTAAAAGTAGCAATAATACATAAAATTCAATGTGACACTTATTGAAGCAATTTGTAAAAAAAAATCTAAATATCGACGCTGGAAAAAAAAACGTAGTAATCCACAAAATTTATTTGTCCACCAAAGCCGAAAACATTTCAACTTTAAAAAATATATATAACTTTCGTGTTTGTGGACCTAGAGCTGTCTTGGACGCAATATTTATTATTTTTTCTTGAATAAGTATTAGAAGAAGAGTAAAGAAAATCGTTTTACGGTACTAAAAATAAAAGAGAAGTGTCAATCTTGAAAATCCTATTTTCGATATTTTTAATCTAATTGTTTCCATTCATATGTTATTCGTCGAAAAAAGTGAAAATGGCCATATGTGTCACTTACTACGTTTTTGCTTTCCAGCGTCGATACTATCTAATGCAGTAATTCTCAACCACTGTGCCGCGGCACCTTTGTGTGTTTTAATTTTGCAAATACATGAAAATGTTAATATTGTTACAGCAAGTAAATAATTTTATCTTTTTCTTTGTGTGCCGCCAAATTTAGAAATCGTTAAATATGTGCCGTAACAAAAAAAAATGTTGAGAATCACTGATCTAATGTATACGTGCACGTGTTAATGCAGGCGACTGTACCGCGTTACGTCTTTCATCTTAACGCCGCTGCAGCAAGTACAAACAAATTCCTTCCTGTATTTACTGAATACGTAACATCATTATCGTAAAAATATAACCGTAGAGCGGAAGAGTCGGTTACAACGCGCGACGTATATGGGTTAGTGTAGTGTAATTTATGAGAGAGTATGGCGCAATTTTCCTTATGCAAACTATTGCCCCGGCTCGATGTTACGTAACGGGAGATATAATTTAATCAAGTCTAAACTCTAAATCATCAAAAAACATATTATTTAACCGATTTAAAAAAAGGAGAAGGTTCTCAATTCATCTGAATGTTTTTTAACTATGTTATCTCAAAAAGTCACTTACCTATGAATAATAAAACCTATATATTTTTTTTAGTTAACTTTAATTTAAAATTTAGTTTAGTTTTACTTGTTCTGTTTTTTTTAGTTCTAATTTAATATTGTCCTCGCCAGTAAATTGCTTGCAGTCTTCACCTGTAACTGCGATGGCATTCACTTTACAACTATTCAATGTTTTTATTAGAGATGAAACGGATATCCGGTAACTATCCGGTATCCGGCCTATCCGGCCTTGTTTATCATCCGGCCGGATACCGGATAGTAATCCAGCATCCGGCCGGATACCGGATAGCATAATTTTAAAAATCTCATTATTTTACTCAAGGCAAATCAATCATACTCCAATAGGTTATGGACACCGTTTATTTTAATTTTTATAATCGCACATCAAAAAGTTTGTTTTATTAATTATTAGTTTAATAATTAAAATCAACAAGTGGCAAATTGTGGTGAATAAATACCAAATTTTCCGCATTTGTTGGTAAGAGGCGACTCCGCTTACGTGCGATCCGAATGCGCCTGAATATATCCGATCTCGTTTACCGCGCCAATATTCAAATCAAACTGATCGCGTCAACGCAATAAAGGGCCGAATATCCGGCAGCCGGATATCCGGCCACACTACTATCCGTTTCATCTCTATTTTCTATATTGTAAGGTATTGTGTAATGCATCGATTTTAATTGTTTATTTTTTATTTGAAAGTTGGTGTTTCCCATTTGGTCCTATTTCACTTTGTTCTAATTACGACAATTGGATCCATGAAAAAACCATATAAGTACTAATAGCATTAAAAAAAAAATTTGTTCGCGACAAATGGACAAATAACTCAATAGCACGCACAACGATTTCAATGATTAATTTTTTATTGGAAAGGATGTACGTCATGAGTACCTCGATGAGAGTTCGGTGAGGTTCTATTTCATAATACTTCGATAATTCGGATATACAAAGAGGGCATCCGCGCATATTATCATTTAACGTTCGATTTGGTTAACATAGTAACCGTCCAAGCCGGGGGACCCTTGTGTCGAGTTACTAGCGATAGAGGTTCAGGCTAAGCGACCTAAGAGCTATGCCACCTCTCAATCCGGTGAAGCAGTCAAGGCCAGCTTCTCTGGCCAATCTGTGAAGTTCGTCATAAAAAAAATCGATTTGGAATTGGTTTTTGTGTTTGTATATTTTTTTCCCTTTATATTTTGGCAAGTGCAAATAATTACACCTGCCAAAATGCTTTTTTCTTTCTCACCCGGTTGACTGTATGTAAAAAGAATCTCTCGCGTCCTCTTAACAGTAGCGGGGTAGAGAGAGACAGCATTTAACACCTAGCTTAATAGGCCCCTTATATTTGTTAGTAACTTATTGTTAGTTAAAATCAGAAAGCTGTAAACTTGTGTGTACTTTTCCTACAAAATGAAAAAAATTAAAAAATATCCCGAACTTTTTTTGGTTTAAAAATAATACAACAGTGAATTATTAATAATTACCTCCCATTTAGATGTAATTTTATTGTTTATTATCCAATTTGACACGTGGTATATTAATTATAAGATCAAATGAGCAAAAGTTAAACGAGAGCGCTTCTTTAGAATCTTATAAGGATGACGACATCCTTATAAGATTCTAAAGAAGGACCTTAGGACGAAAATGGTAAATTATATTATATTTCATCGAAGAGTTAGGAAAAAATCTGCTTATAAGCAAGATTCAATCTCAAATAACCATCTCCTTAAGGAAAAAAAATGTTTCAACCTTTGAAACATTTTCCAATAACCAAACACTTAAAGATAATCTAGCGTAAACATATTGATACGCATTTAAGCGTTTTAAATCAACGAAAACGAAGATCCGCTACGGAGATGTTCAAAGATTACGGAGCTTTTTCAATGAAACGGATCGAAGACAAGCGGAGTTGCGATTCGATTTAAATTTTTAGATTTAACGAATTACTGATCTCAGAACTTTTGGCTGAGTGAATCGATTTTGATGATTCATTTTTTATTGGAAAGGATTCTTCGGAACTTCAAGGGTTTTATGAGAGTTTGGTTTGGTTTGGCCTCGACCAAACATGCCGCGGTGAGGTGTGTAAGAATGTACATTTGTGGCACACATACTTGATGCAAATATAAGACTTATATGGTTTTCTCATGGATGCCAGAATGTCAGAATTGGACTAAATTGAAATGGAACCGTATGGGTAGAACCAGTTTTCACATAAACAAAAACATACATAATTTTTTTTAATATTTTCTTATATAATATAAACTTTATACGTTTAATTATAATATGTCTATGTCTAAAAATGATACAGACGAATTGAGAACCTCTTACTTTTTTGTTGTCTGTTGAAAATACACTCTTATCTGTCAATCGCGAAATCGAGATCAGGAAAGTAAATAACATTTATTATCTATATTGTTTATCATGGATGCTGTAACCATAGCTAATAAATTAATTGTACGGTAATTTGTAAGAACAATCAGCGCGAAATGTCTTCAAGTGCATTTTCATGTTCGCAAATGCTTTCCGTTATACTGCAAGGTGCCCCCGGGAAACTTAAATTTGAGAAGTTATATGATCTAAGTTCCGGCGGCGAGCCAACTATAAGCTCAGTAGACTATGATAACTTTGTTATTAACTAGTTAGGTTCTATCATGTTGTTAAAATCTTGACGACCGCGTGGTATCGGTGTCGGTATGTGCGCGTTTAAGAGGAAATAACTTATTAAAATTTATTATTTCATTAATATTGCATATATATATTTTGTTACCGATGTGTTTTATACTGACTAATCAACAATGGATCTTTATTTATTATTGATATTTACAAAAGCTTAATTAAAAATAAAAAAATAAAAACAAAGTTTTTTTATGGGGTATAATCTAGTGCTTCACAACGATCCCACCTGATGTTAAGTGGTGATATATTCGAAAGATGGAACGCGCTAGTTTAGTAAGTGCCTATTCACTCTACTGTTGAAGGCTCGCCGTACTTGAACGAAAAGACTGACGCCGGCAACTTGTTCCACGACTTTGCTATATGCTCGATGAACGATGACTCAAATCGCTTCGTTCGGACTTGCGGAACATTGATTATGAAAGGGTGGAGACCCGGCGTATGTCCAAACGTCCGTAGGTAGATGGGGATGGAGGAATTAACTCGTGTAATTCCTGTGCACACTCTCCAAAATGTAATCTGTAAAATACCGAAAGGCTAGCCACTGCTGCTCAAGACCATCTAAATGTATAATAACATAGTCAAAAGCTGTCCCGGTGTGAAGTAACGCCGTAACATTAAAAAGACTCCAAGCTTCCTAGCAGCTTCTTCTTCTTAGTCGTCTCCTTCATTGTTGAAGGTTGAGTCCAGCACAAAGTGTTGATCGCTCGTTTATCGATTAACTTCCACGTGGCCCTGTCGTCAGCGGTCTTCATGGCTTTGGTTATTGGCAGGCCTGTGAGCGTCTTAACTGCATCTGCCTACTGTGTAGGTGAGCGACCGCGTGCTCTTTTTCCGTCCATCTGGCCATCAACCATCTCTCAACTCCTAGCAGCTACCTTTGCTTTAGACTCGATAAACCGCCCGTAGTTAAGATTTGCTGATAATTCGATTCCATGTTTCATATAGTACAATTCTAGTGTACGATAATGGCAACATTAATAAGAGGATATTGTGTCGCTGCCATTAATGTAGACCCACTCAAATTTATTTATTTATTTATTTATTTATTAATTTATTACACCAACACAATGAACATTTTTAACAAACAATACATAAAACAGTGAAAAGTTGTGAAGTTAATGCCATCGCAGTTATAGGCGTAGATTGCAAGCAATTAATTGGCGAGTGACAATGTAAGATAAAAATAAAATTAACACAAAAGTAAAAATAAAACTAAATTTGAAATTAAAAATTAACTAAAAAAAATAAACTATTTGTAGTTTAGTGAATGTTTATACATACTTATACTAGGAGAAAAGAGGTCGATATCGTCCGTTTTTGAAAAAGAGTTGAATTCTATACTAATTCTATTTAAGGGCGCATTCTTACCTAGGTTCGATCGGAATAAACTGCTTCTCAGCAATTGGTATCGTGAAGGTCTAGGTAACCGCGACGGTACAGTAAAAGCTACGGCGGAGAGAAGCTCAGGGGTGTCAAAAATGCCATTTGCAACTTTATAGAGGAATGTGAGGTCTAGCATACGTCTTCGATCCGCAAGTGAGGCTATTCTGAAATAATTTAATCTCTGTTGGTGTGACGAAAGGACCTTTCCCAAATTAGCAGAGTATGCTAAATGCCATAAAAATCTTTTTTGGACGCTCTCGAGTCTATCGATATAAACTTTGTAAAATGGATTCCAGGCGACACTGCAATACTCCAAGCCGGAGCGAACAAACGAGTTAAACAAGAGTATTTTGGTTTTATGTGATTTGAAGTCCTTACAATTGCGAAGAATGAATCCTAGATTTTTGAAACCATTGGAGCACACTTTATCAATATGATCCTTAAATTTTAGTTTAGTGTCAAGCAGGACTCCCAAGTCTCTTATTGTTTGTACTCGCTATGTTTTGTGATTTTATTTTGTAACTAGTAGTCAATGCGTTATTTTTATTTCTTGAGAACCGCATGCAATAACATTTCGAAATATTTAAATCCATATAATTAGAGTCACACCAAGCAACCAAGCGGTTTAAATCTTCTTGTAGAAGTTTGGTATCAGCACAAGAGTTGACAGTGTTATAAAACTTTAAATCATCGGCAAATAAATAATACCGTGAATGATGAAAGCAATTTCCTATGTCGTTTATAAATATGTTAAATAGCAATGGACCGAGATGAGACCCCTGAGGCACCCCAGAACTCGCTGAAAAAGTGTCAGAGCAGTAACCATTGACCACTACTTTAAAGATTCTATCCAAAAGATATGATTTGCACCAGCTCAGAAAAGGTTCAGCGATTCCAACATCAGAAAGTTTTTTAAAAAGAATTTGGTGATTAACTCGGTCAAAGGCCTTGCTGAAGTCGGTGTATATAGCGTCAACGGAAGAGCGGTTGTCCAAAATTAATGATATGTCATTAATAAACGAAGTTAGGTTGGTAGCGGTAGGTTTAGCACAAACGAAACCATGCTGATTTGGGTTGAATACCCGCTTGAGATGCCAATACATTAAGGGATGGAGCAGTTGTTCGAATACTTTAGCAAAGATCGGCAGAATGGAGATCGGCCTGTAATTTTTGACTTGGTCTTTTTGGCCGCTTTTGAACAAAGGGACTACTAAAGCTACTTTCCAGTCAGATGGGAAAATACCGGTACTGAGCGATTTATTGTAAATTAGACACAACGGCTTCGCCAAAGCTGGAGCTGATCTTGCCGCAAACACCGCTGGAATACCGTCGGACCCTGCACCTTTGTATAAGTCAAGTCTTTTTAAGACCTTTAAGACTTGATCATCCTTAAATTTTATAGTTGTCAAAAAACTACTGGTTAGTTGAGGGCAACTCTCGAACACTGAGGTGGACACGTTAGAAGAGGGAGCGTAATTGGACTTAAAATTATGAGCGAATAGATTGCAGATATCGGCGCCAGTGGTGGAAGATTTCTCGTTGTAAAACATTTGATCTGGATAAGTATTAAAATTTTTCTTCTTCCTCTTAATGAATGACCAAAAGAGCTTAGGGTTAGATCGCAAGTTTTGTTCTAAACTTTCAATGTATCTATGATAACACGATGTCATTAGTCGCTCAGATCGTTTTTTGGCCAATGTAAAAGCTATCTTATCGAGAGGGTTATAATTAAATTTACGCAACTTATTGCGATACTTGAGCTTTTCACGGAGAATACATATTAGATCTCGAGAGAACCAGATTGATAACAACGCGACCCTCTCGTAATTTTGGGTATGTGTTTTATGAGTACTTTGTGTAGGAGAGCATAGAACACTGAAAGCATGTCGTTAACAGTAGCACAGGTCTCAAACTCTTTTCCCAGTGAAGGTCATTTAGATCGTGCACAATTTTCGTATAGTCACCTTTGAAAAGTTAAAATACTCAACCTTATTTCCTCTGAGATAAGTTTGACGGTTAGATGCAATAGAGAATTGTATAGGGGTGAAGATCATCAGGTTTGGTTAGGGGCTATCATTAATACATAGATTGAATACCTTGGTGTTACTAATAATTAGGTCCAGAATTCTACCTTTAGTATTCGTAACATAATTGTATTGTTTCAAATTGTTTAACATGCAGAAATCAAGGAGCATAGCAGAGAAAGAACTATTGTCCATAGAATTAACCAATAGGTCTGCGCCAATAGAAAATTCCAATCGATGGAACCCAAGTTAAAATCGCCAATAAACGTAGCCTTATCCAGACTGTTCTTTTCGAAAATGCGATTACAATTAACAATAAACTCATCCAAAATGTGTCTCTGAATTGAGGAGGAAGATAAACTGCACAAAGATGCAACCGCTCAGAGGAACCCCTAATATTGCAGTACTCGACCTCCACCCACAGATCCTCGCATTTAGATTCGAAGTCTTGCAGTCGCCTGGAGTTTAGTTTCCTACTTATCGCAATCAAAACACCCCGCCGTTCTTATTAGCATGGAAACCACTAGCCTCCCTATCACGTCTATAAACGACATAACGACCGTCAAATAGCTCAGAATCGAAGACGCTGCTATTTAGCCAAGTCTCGCTTAGCACGATAACGTCATAATTATTACAAACATTATTGTTAAAGAATTCAATAGTTTTCGTTCTCAGACCTCTTACGTTTTGATAGTAAAAATTAATCATCAAACCTCCAAAAGAAAAAAAAAAAAAAAACAAAAGTATACAAGTGTTAGGCAAGGCAATAAAAACAGATTAGGATAAGTTACTGAGTACACTCAGATCCTTGACCAGTATAAAGCTGGAAGTGTCACTTTTCTGAGAAAACTCTGCCGTCCCGCACCCACACGAATCTGTAGTTCAGCTCTCGCCTTCAGACGAGCTGCTGCATGCAGCGCCTTCGCCTCAGAGGTGAGATGCTCCGAAACAAACACAGGAGTCTTCTTCTCGCCCCCGTAGCCCAGGTGACTGGTATTCAGCTTATCGCTCGGGTTATTTTTATTATGTTTAATAACCCCGGCTAGAAACGTATCGCGAATTCGGCGGCTGTTAAATCTCACCAAGATGGATCGAGGTCGAGGGCTAGCGGTATTTAGCTTAGCGATACGGCTGCAATACTGTAGATCGGTATCCGATATCGGGCACTTGATGATTTTTCCGAGCTGCTGTACCGTGGTGTATATGTTTTCGTTTTTATTTTCGGGTACACACTGGAGCTCCAGGTTATTAGAGCGAGACAATTGTTCTGCTGCCGTAACCGGTTTGAAAGGTCGCAGATCGAAGCACGTAGGGTAGCTGATTCGTTCTGAAGCTGGAGTATTAATGTTTTTTGAGACTCGGCTTCGATTATAATTGTGTCCCTTTCAGCCTTAAAAGTAACCAACGATTCTTCTAGTTTATCTATTTTGAGATGTATATTTTGTATGGCAGCGTCGAATTTCCTATCGAGTTCCTCTCTGATGATGTCTCTAATTGCATCCGCCGATAAGCAAGCGCATGGAGATCGGGGCTTGAACGTAATGTCACGTTATCCTGCAGTAGCCCAGTGCTCTGTGTGCAGTCTGCCGGTGGGGAGGGTGCTGCAAAACTTGTGCACGTACAGGTGTATTTGTGTTGTCACCCTGCTTAGGCTCCTCATAACGGCAGGATGGGCACACCCAACTATCTTTAAATGCTTTATCTAATTTATCAAACTCCTTTTTCTTAAGGTTTATACATGTATAGTGGTACTTGTCAGACAGCGGCAACACTGTAGGAATGTACTTCCGATCAGGGCTTTCGGACATCCAGAACACACTTGGGAATTCATTGCATACAAAATTTTTAACAGCAGGTGAGTAAAACAGTGTTTGTAACAAAAAAATACTTGTAGGTAAGCGCCGCAAAACTTATCGCAACTTATCGAAATCGCAACGTCTTGGTACAACGTCGTGCGAAGAAGAGCTTATGCGCCATGCAAAACACGTCGCTTACGCGTTTACGTTATACAGTGCGTACACTAGCGAACAAGTATATATTTTTGAAGAAATTATCACTTTACATTCACTTTAACGATAACACAGTCACTACACAATAGTTATTAAACACTTTGACAGCAATATATATAAATTTATTATGAATAGGCACCGAAAAACAACGTTTTAATTATAAAACGAGTGGAGCAAAATGAATAGACGTTAGTCGCTCGCCGTGGCACAAAACGAACCCGAAATTAGACGTTAAGTTTTCAATTTTAAAATAGGTTTTTATAACGCGCCTAAAGAAGTATGCTGAAGTAAGCTTCAACCTGTGACTTTTGTTGTGCAGTGATGTATGGCGCGTCTTAAAATTTCACTCATAATTTTTTCATAAAGCGTCTAAAGAAGTACAACTTTTAAAACTTCAACATGTAAAGATGTAGGCAGTTTATACATAAAACACAAAAAACTCTATACGTTTCCATACTTGAATAACTTACCGCATCTGTACGTGAGAGGATTTCGTTCAACTTTTTGTCTGTCATATCCGGCGCACCTGCGATATATTTTTCTTACTTACCAGCCGTATCCCAGGCTCCCTAATATTAGTGCCTGGGAACGTGTCGCCAGATGCTCGTAAATCTTTTATATTGCTCTTTTATAAAACTTCAAAATTGTTCACAAACTATGTAAGAAATAGAAGAAACTACCAATAAATTAAATTGAAGTATCACTATAACATATATTAAGTAATAACTGCTTCTTACTGCGTGCATATGAATGTATATACATACGGTACAATACCGAAATTACATATTTTACAATTTTTGTTTGTCTTTCGGTTCCTGCTTATTTATGGAACTGTAGTACCGATTTTGACGGGACTTTCACTTGCAAATAGCTGATGTAATAAGGAGTAATTACTTTTTAGAAAAATGTTAATAAATTGTTTTTAATCGCGGATAAAACAACACAGCTTGTTGTTAAATAAAAAAATGTTAATTTAAAATAAATTAATTTGAAAGAGTCCTTACCACTCACTTCAGAGGCATGAAAAAGATTAGATGTTAGTATACGTAATATATGTAACAATCAAATAATAAAGTCAATTGTAAATTTCATTTCATTAAAAATAGAAATTTATTTTTAATAGTCAATCATTATTAAACAAATAAGTACATTTAGAATTACTATTTGATCGATTCAAACCATTTAGACCGCAAGCTAAACGTAAGTTGTAAGTTCGTAATTCATATAGGATTAAAAACTTATTGTTTATCTGGAATCTGATGAAGACGTGTGTTGAAAATTAAATGTCCTCTTTTGTTTTTTTTTCAAACACTCAAAATGGCGGTAAATTTTAATTGCCGTCAATTATTTTCCCGAGCACTTTCTTCTCGTAATGAATGTGTTGCCCGAAGCGAAACGTAGACATTGAAGCGACGCCCTCATTATTTTCATAATTCCCGTCATGTTGTTTGTCGACTTAATTATTTTTATTATATATTATTTTGCACTGGATTCTCTCGTTTATTATGCCGTAATTTTATATCCGTAAGTCTTTTCAAATAAACTCTGGAGACGCATGTGTTTTCACATTCTTGAACAATTGGTTATGTCCGTAAATTTCCTTGTCTGTTCTTTTCCCGATTAAACAGATGTATTCAAGCTTACTGTTTATATGTATCTGGAATGATTCTGTAACTCTCTTATATTTTCAATCGACTTTAAAAAGAGGAAATTCTCAATTTGTAACATATAAGTATATATACTCGTATATTCTATAAATGCTTCTTACCTTATAAGTTTCGCCTGGCTTAATCGATTTAGATGATTCATTTTTTATTGGAAAGAATGTATTTGAAGTGTAGTTTAATGAGAGTTTGATTAGGTTCTGATAAATTCTATTTCCTAATATTCCTATTCAATTATATTTGAAGTTGGTTTTTGTTTTATTCGTAAACATACTTGTCGTTCAGTAATTGCATTTATGTGTTTGTAAATAATAAATTTATTCTGAACCAAAAATAAAGAGAAACTCACAAGTAAAAACTAATCGTGCTTAAACCTTAAATGGTTGTCGTGATGGCTGTAATAAACTTTTGGAAGTCAGGCGACTTCTTACTTTTTCCCTTAGGCATTTCTTTCGATTTACGAGACCCGCAAGACGAATTATATACTTTCTTTTAGTCCGCCATAAACCAGCCTCATCTTACCTGAATTAAAAAGCCGAAACTTATTTTTATTCAAAACAACAAACTATTACGTAAAAATCTTTACAAAATAATTGTAATTAAAACGGTACCGTATTGTAGTACATAACTCTCAGACACGGATTTTCAACCACCTTTGGGTTGTCTACGGAAATTGCTACAGCGTCTACGAGCTAACGCTGGTTCGTAGTGTTTTTAACCAACGTAGAACACTGCCCTACCAGTTTAACTTACTTTAGCAGAGATTAGATAGTGGCTAAGCTTTAGACTTACGAAATAGCAGTCGGAAGTCAAATTACGGTTTACCGATTTTGCTTAAATGTATCTTTAGTGTGTGGCGAAAACTTCACCTAATACAATTGGTTTCATTATCAGATTTCTTTCAGTGAGCTCGTGAGATACCCAAATATCGAGCTTTTTTGTGTACCCAGTTTTTTCAAATGTGCCAAAACTGTTTTGTGGTCAATTCCCAGTTTTTCAGCTACGTTGTAACTACTGATATGCCGATCTGGATCCACTTTTAAAAAATGGCATCCATTTTATCCATAATAGGACGACCAGAGCGGCGTGCATCTTTGACATTGTAGCGGAAGCATCTGAATTAAAATCTTATAGTAATTTTTGTTCCTAAAATTTTGTACGCGTAAAGGGACATGCAAACCACTATTTTTATATAGATCATTGTTAAGCCACGCCCAAAATTTATGGAAAACGCTTAAATCAAATTTGTGCTGCTCTCACAGACATTGCACTACGGCCATAAAGATCGCTAATTCTTTTTGCGGCTTGCGTTGCATTTTTACCTTTTTTGTAGTAAAGTTTTAAAATGTATGGAATTTCTTCATTAGATTCACTCATCATGGCAGTACGAAAAACAAATGAAAGTCACACATTTTCCTAATTTGTATTTGGAATTATGTTCTTTAAAATTTAAACTATCAATGATACCAAAACCAGCCAGATACAAATAGTATAGCTAAAGAGATTTTAATATAAGTTCATACATACTTTAATGCGAATAGACTTTTATAATATACATGTCACATTGTTGACCGCAGGCCTTCTATGTAAAGAGAGTATAAGGGTATAGTCCGCCAGGCGACCCTAGTGCGGATTGGCAGACTTCACATAACTTAGAACAAAAATTTTAAGAGATGTAGGTTTCCTCACGATGTTTTCCTCATCACATAAATTTGCAACAACAAATTTATTGGTGCCGGCGCCGGAGATCTAACTCGGGTCTCTAACGTACTATGTAACTTGAGCCAACCGCCCGGAAATTGAGCTACCATGGCTTAAAAAAGCCCCATTAATAATAAAGAAAAAGAATCTTTATTTAACAAAGTTTCATACAGTACAATTCTATTGTAGGACAATATCAATATTTATCAGACGATATTGTGTTATATTACGCCGCTATTAATACCCACCATCAAATAGACGAACAAATTAGACGTTAAGACTTCAAAAAACGAGAATGTTCTCAATTCGTGTGTATGTTTATCACCTTAGAACTTTCGACTGAGTGAACCAATTATGAAAAATTCTTTATTTTATTTGAAAGCTATTTGCTCTCAGTGTTGTACCGGTTTAATTTAGACCAGTTCTTACCGGTTTAATTTAGATAAAAACCACTTAAGTATTAAATTTGCATTCAGTATGTGCGCGACAAAAAATAACTGAATATCGCGCCAATCGATTTCGATGAGTCATTTTTGATTGAAAAGGAGGTACTTCAAGGGTAGTAATGAGTTGATGAGACTTTAGTTGGAATTTGATTAGTTCTATTTCATAATATTCCTACGATAATTCGAAAAGACAATAGCGTTTAAGGAATGATTCGATTTGAAGTCAATTTTGGGTTTACTCGTAAATATACTTGTTAAAAAGTCACAAATGCTGCTTTAAATTCTGAACAAATAGAAGCGAGTTACAAAAATGTCTACTCAGTGGCGAGGCTAGAATTGTATTCAATTTTTAAACAGCGTCTAGACTTGTAAGCAGACGGATGCGTCATGCATCCTTATGCCTTGGATACACAGATATAACATGAGAGAACCCGTACCTTGGTATATGAAGTCTGTACGGATGTTATATTGTTTTTTTTTAAGAAACAATACTAACGTAACTTAACCACTCCATCTAAGCTTAAGCTTGTGCTATGAGATGGTTCACGTCAATAGTCGAATTGTGGATTCGAACTTACGAAATTACCAGTAAGCTATCGAAAAGTAACAACTGATAAAATTAACCAGATGTATGAGGAATAGACGCTTATTGAATATAATTTTGGCATTTATCTTTTTTGTGTAATAAATAAAAAATCTATATATATATATATATATATGTGACTCGAGAAACCCGACTACAAATATTTTTTCTTATTTATGATTTTTTATCTATTCATTTTTTGGATATATGTGGTATCTACATAACTGTGGATAAATTTCCCGAAGTGCCATTTAAAATTAACTAGCTATTTCAATGTATTGACAGTTTTTTATTTATTTATTTTTTTAAAAGAAAGCTAGCAATATTTCTTTCTTTTTTTTTCAGAAATATTACTAACACGCTGCCGGACAAGTCGTTGTTCGACCATTTCGGACGCGCTCGGATCGGAATGCCAACGACATTAGAGTACCCTCAAGTCAAGGCCAAGTGGGATTTTGCCCTGTGTTCCTTTGAGACATTATGACGCAAGTAGTTGAGCTGTGGTAGCTCAGTGTCACCCTAGCAACCAGAGTTCGATCCCCTGTGTCGGCACCAATGAATTTGCCACCACCAATACGCACTAGGGCCGCGTGATGGCTGTGCCGATACACTGCCTGTACACAGAAGGCCTGTGCCCATCAGTCGGATAAACATATATAAGTTACTTACTTGCTAGGTTGTCGGGGTGAGACATATTTTATTAAATTTCCAACGAAGGGTTGCGTAACTTTTCATTTGAAATGAAAATTGTACAAGAATATTCTTATGCGTGGCATGTTATTACACGCGCCTTATTCAATATCTCTGGAGTCGTATAAAGAATCGTATAACATAAAATATACAAGGTTTCGAATATACGTAACCCGATTCCTGGTTTGCGATATCTTTTTCCTTTACTGTTTTGATTTAATATTTATATATTCATATATAAAAGTGGATTAAGAAACAAGATGTCGTCACTAAAATTGAGAAAGGTATGCTTCGATGGGTTGTACGTATAGAAAGGGTGAATGAGGAAAGAATGACACACCTTGTTGTTTAATGTTCCAAGGCCATTACATTTCTTAGACCGTAGGTTAAACATACTAGGCTATTATCGCTTTAGATTGAATTATAGTTGGTTTGTTATCAAAAATCAACGACAACAATCGACTTAAAGCGCGATACGGGCTATTTTACAAATAAACACAATGCAGGTAATGTAATTAGGTTACGGTAACGTATAGCATTTACGTAGTAACTAGGTTAACATACTATAGGATGTTTGGTACCTGCATTTCAATGAACTACTAAATAGTGATGTTTGATTAACTTAACGTCAGACATTTTAAGCTACGCGATCGTAACGTCGACACAAAAAGGTACTTTACGTCACGGCTTAGCTTGCTAACTGTATTAGATAAGGCTCCCTGAAAACTGAAGCATATCTTATATGCTCAGTAATAATAGCCTTTTGAGCCTATAAATATTGGATTTCCAGTTTCGTATATACAAAAAATTGTAATATACATTGCTCAACATCTCACATAAAAATTATTTCATTAAGAGTTTTATGTGTAACATAATAAAGAACTACGACTTTTTTTCAAGTGAATTGCATAGGGATTTTTTCCAGCGTGACACACTTATTCTCCTACCGTCTACTGCTCGTTGACAGAGAGAGTCCTCCCCTTTTTATTAGTCTTACTTTCCTAGTATTAGTATCTCTTCCAAAACGGGAAGGAGAGGGCTCAATCGTAACGCCATTCAAGCTAACGCCTTAGACAACTAAAGTAACTTTATTTTAGTCAGTCCATTAACTTATTCCAATTAACGAGTATATTTTACAGATAATAACATCTATTTAAGCATTAAAACTAAAATAAATTAGCATATAGAACTAACTATTGATGACAAAAATCACTTGACATAAGACACAAAATTTTGACTACTAGAATGTGCTCAAAAAAACAAAATGGTAATTCAATAGGAGCAAATGACGAATCCGTGCCGTTCGGTCCTTCCTAGCGCCCTTGGGTCAAAAAGCTCCCACATCAGAGTAGCCACAGCCGAGACTTGCACGGGAAACCTTAAAAAGTCGACCAGTTATTAAACCAGTGAAATTGTCTCTTAGACATTTTTTTAAAAAGGTAATTAAATATTTCGGTTTGATTTGTAATAAAAGCAATTTTTAACAGAAGCGTCAATAGCTTAATGGTTTAGGGTACGGTTTGCAAATCGTAAAGTCGTAGGTTCGGATCTACCATTCGACTATTATCGTGAACCATCTTCTATCACAAGATTATGCTTAGTTGAAATGGTTACCAAAAATGTTAGTAATATTACTGGGTTTCTTTTAAAAAATCATGCGAGGCAAAGAAACTCTCTCGATTTAAATAAAACCATTGTATCAAGGCAACATGTCTTGAGGTTCCATCGCATCTGTCCCTTAAAATTGTAATTTAGTACGAATACAATAATGTGTACACGCTTAATGCAGACGTCGCCATAAATCTCATCGGGCTCTAGCGGTACGGGAAATTGTACTGCCTCGCGTAACGAGTTACTACCCTAGGAGCTTTGAAAATGTAAGTGTTCGTATTTATTTATTTTTACTAACATTGAATGTTGTGCAGTCTTTTTCCTTGGTCTTCTTCTTCTTCTTCCTACGATAGTGCTCATATCAACACCAAAACTCTTTTCAAGTAAACTTATTTAAACACGTTTGACTTGGTGAGAATGCTGGTGAATGCGTTACATAAACTGTGATCGGGCTAGGTGAAGGTAAGTTGAGAGGGAGACATTAATTCGTTACTTTGTCTTTGTATACTTCCACTTTGTTTCGTGTTTGTAAACTGTATAATTAAAATTAGTTTAGAATGCTCCAAACGTAAGGAATGTACAACCATAATTGAATAGAAATAATTTCTCTCTTTCTATCTTCTTCTCTTCTTCTATTATTAAGATTACGTTGCTTTACTATTTCTTATTATCTAATCTATATAAATATACACAAAAAAATAAAAATCTAAACAAAATAATTACATATAATAATAAAAGATACTAGTGGAGTCCGAGGTGCCGTACTGTAAATACACACCGACGCCATTTCTCGAAAATGGTCATGCAACGCTCTATTGGGATCGATCTGTCATCACAGACAGGACTATTGTTGCCAATAAGCCTGATATTGTGCTGGCAGATCGGTCAACGCGACAGGCGGTGCTCGTGAAGGCCGAAAGGAAAAATCTCAAAGTACCTCGCCTTGGCTCACGAGGTGACCGCCATGTGGGATGTGGATTCGACGATCATTGTCCCGATAGTCGTTTCCGCAAACAGTCTCATAGCGAAAAGTCTCGATCAACATCTTAAGAAACTTTCGCTGGATGGCTCGGTCAAGGATCAGATATAGAAGGCATTACTCCTGGACACGGCACGCATCGTCAGGAGGTTTCTCTCTATGTCGCCCTAACCACCAGTTGCTTGGGCTCTGCTTCTTTGCCGGTGGCAAACACTAGCTTAGGTTTTTATAATGATTTTGTATTTTGTATGATATTTTTCTGTATTTTAGTTTTTATAGAAATATTATAAAAACTTAACTCAAGTATCAAAATAAATAAAAGAATAGATACTATATGAAATTTTTCCTTGTTTATGTAAGGATTCCAGAGTACGCCTTTGAGAGTAGTCTTCGTTCACGCACTACGTATATTTACGGTAAGAGAAATGATGATAAAGGTAAAAGAACTATGGAAGAAGTCAGTGTGGTCTTTAAAGAGAAGATAAAGATATATGAGAGAGAAGAAGAATATAATGTATAAGAATAAGTGGAACGAAATGATCTCTTTATTTTATGATTTAATTTTACTGATAAAATTCGTAACAGGTATATAATTAAATAATTTATATAGAACTTTTATAGTATAATTATATATATGTATTATTATATAATATTAATAAGTATTCATGGTCAGTTTTCAGTATGCTAAAAAACGGGAAGTTAGTTAAAATACATTGCAAAGTTCCACCTGAACAAACGCACACAAGTAAGCTAGCATAGTAACCTAAGAACCCCGCCATACACTCTAGTCTACATTTGAATAGAGAGGAGTAGAGATAAAAAAAGTTGTTACTGCGGAATGCTCTCATTTATTTGCAACTGGAGCGCAGTATCGGGGTCGATGTGTGTATGTATGATGCTGCATTAATTATCGCATACCTGCAAATCCCCGCTCCATTAGAATGAGTGCTATATCCATTACTCGAATGCTATTAATGAAGTATCGCATTACTGATATGAAATCTAACGTTATGGCATAAACTTCAGCAGAATAGCTCGCGATTCAGTAATCTTACAAACCTAAGCGATACATATCTCTCGTGCAACTTTCTAATGAGCTTTACTCCATCAAAACCAAGACTGATCTGGTGAAGTCTCTGGTGTTCCCAATCTTCACTTATGTAACAGAAACTTGGACCACCAAGAAGGCGCACAGATCTCGTATTGACGTATTTGAGATGTGGTGCTGAAGGAGAATGTTACCAGTACCTTGGACAGCCCACCGGAGAATCCGGGAAGTGGGAGTCACTGTCATGCTGTCAACTGTCTCCGTAGGGTTTTCGAATTCTTCGGTCACATAGCCAGGAAAAACGATACACTGGAAACATTCCTGGTCACATGCAAAGTACAGGAAAGACGACCTAGAGGGAGGAGCCCCATGCGTTGGACAAACCAAATCACCAAAATCCAACACGAGAGTCCACGAGGCATTTTACACCGCCAAAGACCGCAACAGGTGGAAAGCGATCGTCCGCCATATAATTCGTGGAGTTCACGCTAACCAAAAGAAAACTGAAAATCAAACTCGTCAAACCGCCGTTTAGAATTGTTGAATTAGACAAGGGTGGGGGCCTTTGTCGTCCGCTAAGGTGGACCCTGGAAGAAGGCGACATCGGCTGGCCCGTGTAGCCTTGCACTATGAGGGCACAGGGGGGGAGGGAGTAACCTCCCCCCCGGGACGTGCTCTCCTTGAGCACAGTGCAGAGGGGCTCCGGTGCGTTCCACTGGAGATCCCGGAGCCCCTCGTCATGCACCGAGGAAAGGGCCACCGGGGAGGTTTTAGTGGGTAAAACCCCACATAACCGCCGCCTTCCCCCCAGAAGGCGGGGTATCTTTTTAAAGATTTCCTCCCCGTTAACAAAAAAAAAGGTAACTATTTCAGTACATCGGTACATTAAACTTTGTGCCACTAATATAGTTGTGGAGTAAATCGATTGTGGCAAAGGTCCAATAATTCCGGCCACGCTAGAGACGTTAGAGCGTAAACGTTCCCCAGGCGGTAATAATATAAATTCTTCGAAAACAATCACCTATAACAATTTGTCCGGGGCAACGTAATTGTTCGGACGCGACTTAATTATATCGGACTTTAAGACGCACCGCAGGATTTCATCCTTTTGTTGCGAACATCCCTCAAATCCGACCGAAACGCTTCGAATTTCATTATTCGTACAGCAAAGGACTAGAATAGTTTGTCCGCGTCTGTTTTTCCTCCGATTACAATGTGGGTATTTTCAAGAGTAGAGTGAATAAGCATTTACTAAGCTAGTGCGCCTTACCATCCAGGACTGCATTTCCACTTAACATCAGGTGGGATCGTAGTAAAGCACTTGCTTAGAAAGTATAAAAAAAATTCTAAAGCTAGATGGTCTACTCGAATAGTGGTTTAGAACCTAAGGCTTTATGTATCACTGACTTTAGCTTGCGTAGATAGATTAATTAAAATATGTACAATAAATAATAATTAAACTGGACCTCAATGTTGGCCTCAAGTACTGCCTTATCGGTATAAGGGACCTGTAGTCTGGCCTGGTCTCTCTTCCAGGCAACCCTGTAAGACTGGTGATATAAAATAATTAAATAGTAAGATAATAAGTGAAGTCAAGAATAAATTAATAACAGCAAGAGTTGTTTATAATAAACATTAAAATCTATTCTGCATTATCATTGCATCATTAGACTATGGACGGCTTAGTATTTCGGATAAAATAAAATAAATTTGAATGGTTTTTATCGGGAAAGCATTTAAAATGGTAATGATTTGGAGAAAATTTCAGCCATAAATCTTTTAATACGACCGACCCTTGCTTCCAGTTTTACCACTTGAAACTTGCTAATGGACTTGGTCATTATTAAACGCCTGTGAAGGTTGTATAGTTAATCCTTCTAACATTAAATTAGCGAAATATTACATAGCTGTTGAAGCAAGTTACATAGTACGCTAGCAACCCGAGTTCCATCCCCGGTGCCGGCACCAATAAATTTGCTGTTGCAATTTTATGAAGGAAAACATCATGAGGAAAGAAAATTTTTCTAAGACATGTGATGTTTGATAATCCGCACTAGGGCGGCGAGGACTAGGCCCTTATACTCTCTTAACAGAGAAGGCCTGTGCCCAACAGTGACAGTGGTTAACTTTGATGATATTATAATATGGTCTAATATAGTTGGAGGTCGTCTTGTGGTTTTCTAAGCACATTAAGGTCCCAACACCTTACACGCATCGAACTTTATAAGCTTTGTGAAAAGCGAATAGCGATTGCCGTGTTTGCCTAAACCGCTAGGATTTAAGAGCTTTATAATTTTTTAACTTCTATGCATATATCATGCAGCAAATATAACTCAAGTAAATATGAGATTTGTAAAAATACAAAAAGTTTCACCATTTCATTTTCATAACCAATTCAATAACTTCGTTTAAGTTAAAGCTTTGCGAAATCCGCCCCTTGATTGTCCAGGGCCGTCTGAAACACGACGTTTTTTTAATATTACTTTGACAGACTTTATTAGATTTCCTTCTTCCTAAAATTTCTAGTTTGGTAAAAAATCTTCAATTTCCCCGCAAGTCTTTTAGCTTACGACTAAACTATGATAATCATTTTTAATATAAAGAAAATACTTACATCAAAAATATTATTTTTAAATCAAATTTATTATTTTTAAATTTCTTATTTGATTAATCGGCCATGGTAAGCGTATGTTAACTATCCTGATTTTTTTCCGTATTTGTAAAACTACGGCACAGCATAAAAAACACGCTCTCATTCATACACACTCACTCGTACACCCTTGCACACACCCACTTATAAATTTTACATACATACTCCTCAATTACAAAAAACTTCCCGAAGTGGCATATAAGTTAGTTTAGCTTACATTGTCCCAATAGATTTTGTTAATAAAATAGCTACCGACCGAGCCCTCACGGGCGCCCTCGGACCGGACTGCTAACGCGTAATCGCGTAACGCGCTCACGGGGGGGACCCTTGTATCGAGTTACCACCTAATAGAGGTTCAGGCTAAGCGACCTAAGAGCTATGCCACCACCTCAGCAGTAAAGACCAGCTTCTCTGTGCCAACTGTGCTAGTTCGTCCAAAAAAAAAACACAAAAAATTATCAATATGCCGTTAGTAAGATTAAAATGGGGTTGGGTACATTATTTCCCTAATACCGATCCGTACTGTTTATTTATATATTTATTGAAAACCAACACAATGAACATTTTTAATATACACTATATGAAAACGGTGAAAAGTTGTGATGTTGATGACATCGCAGTCATAGGTGAAGACTGCATGCAATTTTAAATGGCGAGTGACAATATTTAATTATAACTAAAAAAAACACAAAAAGTAAAATTAAACTAAATTTTAAATTAAAATTTATTAATAAAAAAAACTATTAATATACTATGAAAAAATAAATTGTTCGTATAATATGCGTAAATGTGTATATATTTAACAAGTTTATATTTACAAATAAAAACAAAAACCGACTTCAAATCGAAAAAAACGGTAAACGCTATAACACGCGGCCGACCTTTTTGTATTACCGAATTATCGTAAAAATATTACGAAATTAATCAGACTTAATCAAATCATAACCAAACTTTCAAACTACTCTTAAAGTGCATCAAATGTATCATCGAAATGCAAATTTAAGACATATATGGTTTTCTCATGGATCCCATTTTTAGACTTGGACTAAATTTCTGGAATACACGGGAATCACCAGCCTTAAAATAAAAGAAAAATGATCAAATCAGTTCACCCAGTCGAAAGTTATGCGGTAACAAAAAAAATACAGACTAATTGATAATCTCCTCCCTTTTGAAGTCTGTTGAACACTATCTGCACGAGTGTAACTTCGTTGACAAAAACAATATGTCATTCATAAATATCAAAGAACAATACCAATGATAATAGGCGACTTATGACTACGAATACGAACGATGACTTCTTTAGAAAATTAAGTCAAACATGGTACCGCTACAGTTTGTACCGTTGTCACGTACTCAATACCGACGTGTTTATGACAGAAATCAAATGTGAATATAGTAGTTAAAGTTAAAGTTACAGCCTTTATATATATAATATATATGTCCCACTGCTGGGCACAGGCCTTCTCTGTAAAGAGAGTATAAGGGCATAGTCCACCACGCGGCCCTAGTGCGGATTGGTAGACTTCACATGCCTTAGAAATTTTTTCTAAGACATGTAGGTTTCCTTACGATGTTTTCCTTCACCGCCGAGCGCGTGGATAATCAGCACATAAAATGTCAACAGCAAATTTATTGGTGCCGGCACCGGGGATCGAACTCGGGTTGCTAGCGTACTATGCAACAAGAGCCAACCGCCTGGACACTGAGCTACGACGGCTCTAATATAGTATATATATATATATATTTGAGTATATTTATATAATTTTTCGAAGTAATACTTCATTAAGCGATTTATGAGAGTAACAGGTTGAAGCTGCAGGGAAAGAATGTGCTTATATACTTTTTAAAGTGCCCCAATATAATTGAGATTAACAATCCGGAATCCGAATCCGTATGGATTATTGATTGATATTAATTAAAATATTATTATTTGAATATAAATTTGAAGCGTCAATAGCCTAATGGTTTAGGGTAATCTGCGAATCATAAGGTCGTGGGTTCGAATCCACCATTCGACTATTGCCGTGAACCATGTCCTAGTACAAGCTTAAGCTTAGTTGTAATGGTCAACAAGATTGTTAGTAATATTTCTGCAAAAAAAATATTGCTAGCTTATTTTCTAAAAAAAAAGAAAAAAAAATTTTTCAAATATAAACTGAACTTTACTGTGTTGACTATCATTTTATAGTCCTATTATTTTAATGTAATTAATTATTTAATGAATTAAAATTGATTTAATTATAAATTACTTAACAATTTACAACTATTTTTTTTATACTTAACAACATTTAAGTCAAATAATTGTTTAAAAAGTTATACCTTTGCTCGAGTCTCACAGCTTTACTCATTTGCATGCTTTTCAACTCTATTTTATGATTGCGAACTTCTCTCTGAGGCATGACTTCTGTGAATTTGCTCCCAAATTTCATCTAGCCTTTTGCAAAGCCTTCCAAATGATTGCTATTATGATTACCTTCAAATTTCCCAGAAGGCTGTTATTTGAAATGAAATTGTTTTAGTGTAACAAGAAAATACCCGTTAACCATGGTCGCCGATCTTTAGTTTAGGTATGTATATATACGATAGGTAGTTTTTAGTTTGTTTTCTAGTAGTTTTTAGAAATATAATTTCGGGAAATACCATATCATTGTAGATACACTAAAAGATATATTACTAAATATAATTAATCAGATCTTAACCCAACTCTCATCAAACGACCTTTAAAGTGCATCCTTTACAATGAAAAATGAATCACCGAAATCGGTTTGCGTGATATTGAGTTATTCGTCCATTTGTGGCGCACATACTTAATGCAATTTCAAGACTTTTATGGTTTTCTCATAGATCTGAATTGGACTAATTTAAATGGAGAGCTACACGGGAAGCACCAGCTTTGAAATAAATAAGAACCATCAAGATCGATCCCACTCGAAAGGTATGCGATAACAAACATAAAAAAATACAGACGAATTAGGAACGGGTGGTTTTGAAGTCTATTCAAAATACCAACTTAAAGTAAAGTAGCCAGTTACAGCTGTCGATATATGATTTTAAAATGAGCTTATTAAGCCTTTTTATTTGTTATTGGATAAAGTTTTTAATACTCTATTAATTCTTGCTTTACCTTGTGTCCTCTAGAGGGCGCCAAATCCAATTCTAAAAAGTTAACGTTAAGCTTACAGATATTTTTTTAATGACGAACTACACAGATTGGCCAGAGAAGCTGGCCTTGACTGCTTCACCGGATTGGGGTACAAATGATTGCTATTATGATTACCTTCAAATTTCCCAGAAGGCTGTTATTTGAAATGAAATTGTTTTAGTGTAACGAGAAAATACCCGTTAACCATGGTCGCCGATCTTTAGTTTAGGTATGTATATATACGATAGGTAGTTTTTAGTTTGTTTTCTGGTAGTTTTTAGGAATATAATTTCGTGATATACCATACCATTGTAGATACACGAATAGATATATTACGAAATAAAATTAATCAGATCTTAACCTAACTCTTATCAAACGACCTTTGAAGTGCATCCTTTACAATTAAAAATGAATCACCGAAATCGGTCAGCGTGATATTGAGTTATTCGTCCATTTGTGGCGCACATACTTGATGCAATTTCAAGACTTTTATGGTTTTCTCATGGATCTGAATTGGACTAATTTAAATGGAGCTACACGGGAAGCACCAGCTTTGAAATAAATAAGGACCATCAAAATCGATCCCACTCGAAAGGTATGCGATAACAAACATAAAAAAATACAGACGAATTAGAAACGGGAGGTTTTGAAGTCTATTCAAAATACCAACTTACAGTAAAGTAGCCAGTTACAGTCGATATATGTTTTTAAAATGAGCTTATTAAGCCTTTTTATTTGTTATTGGATAAAGTTTTTAATACTCTATTAATTCTTGCTTTACCTTGTGTGCTCTAGAGGGCGCCAAATCCAATTCTAAAAAGTTAACGTTAAGCTTACAGATATTTTTTTTAATGACGAACTACACAGATTGGCCAGAGAAGCTGGCCTTGACTGCTTCACCGGATTGGGGTACAGATAATTGTCCGTCTGTTATGAACATGCATTTTCTGTAAAGAGAGGAATTGGTAATAGTCCGTCACGCACACATAGTACGGCTTGGTAGACTTAACATGCCTTAGAATTTTTTCTAAGACATGTAGATTTCCGTCGCGATGTTTACTTCACCGAACAAAGAATAATATACAAAGGCGAACTTAATGCTATTTAGTATTATCTTCCAACTAACCTTTGGTGATTTAGCGGATCTTATAAAGACAAATAAATTACATACATATTACAATAATGATTTACAAATACAAATACAGATAATTTCTACTACTACATGAATAGAATAATACACATTCATACATAAACGATATTATTTATTATCAATCATAGTATTCATAATCATAATGAAGTCCGAGAAAAGTCAAGTAGACTCTGTAGGCAAAAGATAAATTATCAAAACTAATGTAAATGCATTTGTTTATCGACTGATATCGGTCTATTTCGGCTCTCATCGTCACAACTGCTTTTAATTTGGTCGCTAACGCAGCACCAAAATAAAAAATAATTAAAATGCACTGCGCCAAATATAACTAGCTGTCACACGCCAAAATTTGATGCGCTTTACGACCCATCAAATGTGAATGTCATTTATAGAGTTATTTTTTCAATTGTAAGTCCTATAGCCTATGTTATATGAACTAGTTTGGCGTATGACGTAGATTTGAAGCGTATTTTTATTTTAGGTCGTGTTGTTTTAGTTGTCAAAGTAAGTCTCGTACACTCATTGTTGGATATGCATTATTTGTTTAATATTTATGTTTTTGAACTTTGAAGCAGCCTGTTGTAAGTTTAAGTTATTGTCTTTCCATTGTTTCTGGATATGGTCTGTGACCTTAAATATATTTCTACTATCGTCATGTTTTGTGTTACTAAGATAGTTTGTTGCTCACATTTAAGTGCAATCTGAGTTAGACTAATCTTATATATAGCCAATATGTCGACAATGCAACATTATCGCTGTAAATGGCTTCATCCAGTCAACTTCGTAGGACAGGTGAGGTAAGAAGAAAAGCTAATAATAAATAAATAAGAGAAAGAATTGTTTATAATAAAGATATGATTGAAAGAATGATTGAAGAATCTATTTTGATTAAGAGTAATCATCAAAGCAATACATACAAAATATATTATTATATAAACTTACATATACATATATACACACATACATTATACATAGACATAATCAACATGCTCGATCTGATCTTATTCCTTTGTGGGAGTGTTTATTATATTTAAATTTATCTTATTTAATTTCATTTTTTATTGTAAATTAATTTGTAAAAATTCCTAATTTTTGGTGAAATAAATTTTGTATGTCCACACTGCTCGGGAGCCTGAACAATAGCGGCGAGCGCGTCGACTGCCGTGCGTCAGTTGATTGCTGTACTAGAACGCTTTTGCTCGCAAATATTTCTTGCTAATTCCGCTGTTGACTATCCTATTCTGTGCCTTCCGCTATCCTCTGCTTACTTCTTATATAACTCTTATACTAAATGCTAAATAATTTGAAAGTAAAATAAACGGTGAACATTAAGTGTGTGTGTTCGTTATTACTTCCACGAGCCACACCACACCTTAATAAACTTTCTAACATATTAGCTTAGGTTTAAAAATGATTAACAGTTTTATCGTCTATTTTAGAATAAATTTTGATAAATGAATTTATTCTATACTATATATATTCTACACTATCAATCTGTTTATCTGTAATGATTAAGTTTCCATTTTTCAATTATTTTCGTAAAAAACAAATTCTTAATTTTGTGGCCAGTGTGTAGCCATTATGCTATATCCGCTAAATGAATCTATCTTTATCATTTTCTAAACTAGTTTGTACCGTTTTTCACGAGGCGTCTCCTGGGAATGGCTCTGTGTACAGTCACCAGCATAAATCAATATCCATCAAATCAGAGTTCAATGCCAAGTGAATAGTTCAATCTCTACTGCTAGTAACTCGACACAAGGGTCCCCTGGTGAGGGGTAACCTCGGCTTGGACGGTTACTATGTTACGCGTAAGCAATTTAATCCGAGGATGCCCGAGGGGACCCTTATGTCGCGTTACTGGCAATAGAGGTTCAAGCTAAGCGACCTAAGAGCTATACCACCTCTCAATCCGGTGAAGAAGTCAAGGCCAGCTTCTCTGGACAATCTACACAGTTCGTCATAAAAAAACTCGTCTAAATTTTACAAGCACGTAAGAGACACGTTAGACAGATGCCGGTGGAAGCAGATCATGGATCGACATGCAACCTTTATGGTGACCACGATCTTCAAACATGAAGGAGACCGAGATTAAATAAAATATTTTAGCTACTGAGTTTTTGCTGCTCATTGTACATACGCGTCTATCTGTCTGGATCAATTTTCGTGACGTTGCCGCAAGCGAAATTAAAGAAATCGTTTGCGGTTAAAATTGTCACGTACCAAATACTGATGAAATTTATGACTTTGACATATGCAGTCACCCACGAACTCCGATTGAAACACCGTTCACTTAAAATTGATCTTTTAGTATGTGGGCTTTGAGACTATATTTGTATGGATAAATGTTTTTTAGGTTAAATTATTACAAATATGGAGCGAAAGCAATGACATTTGGTTGCGGTTATAAATCAATATATCGTTGACTGTATCAAGGTCAATGTCCTTCACGTTAAAGTTCGTATTAAATTTTTAGGAGATTAGTTATAGAAGAAGAAAGAAACAGGACTAATGGTATACTGGTATAGGAGCGTCCATAAAAAAATGGTACCTGGTACGCCGAGTCAGCTATTTGCCAAAGGCTATGTACCAAAATCAGTAATCTACTAAATTTTTATCATATCACTATTATCTTGGGATATGTCACTCTGTACTAAATACCAACAATTAAAAAAAATAGAGTACCCACCCGTCTTCTAGGATTCTTGCTCAGAATTACTTCGATAGAGGTATGGGATTACCAACCAAAAAGCTCTGCTACCTTTCAATTAGATGGCCATTAGCTGCCCTGTGTAGTTTCGATAAAAAGCCTACTTAAAAAAATATTAAAATTCGTATAACAGTTTTTTTAATATTTTTTATAATTTGAGTAACGAAAATGTTGACAAAGTCTATCTTAAACGGTACAGGTGTTAAGATGCAACGCTTTGTGGCGAATTTTAACAAGATCACTGTCCGTTAAGGTTTGATGAAATGTTGGAAAGAAATATGCCGACCTCGTGAACCGTTCGCATCACTGGATTAACATTTTTAGGTCTCATAAATCTTGTCCAAACAAGGCGAGTGTAAAAATTTTTGTTGTTTAAATTACATAGATAGATAACATAACAACGAAAAGCAGAGATAGCTTAGTGTCCAAGTTAATATATTAATAACCTTTTGTTGTTTCAAAAAAATATGTATGGACCTGTAAGTATTCTGCGTACCCTTTTAGGTGAATGACGTCCGTTTTTATATTTATTCTGTATTTGCTTTACTTAGCTAGTCTACGAGATCATGATATTTTCTCAAACGCTCCAGTTAAACTTTTAAACAACAGAGGCCGCCACTAGATATCTACCTCTGTCTACCGCTTTATGGTTAATTATAGTATAAATAAAACTTACATTTATATAACGCTTTAAAAGGTTTTCGAAATCTGTGCTCAGTCCAAGCCTGTCTTCAGTTTTATAGCGGCCATTTTATCTTGTGCCTTTAAGAGCTTCGTGTTGCCCCGCTAAGCGCCGTTTTATTTTATGTCAACTTTAACGCTAACTCTAGTTTATCGCTTAAGCCTCTCAAATAGGAGAAAACTTTTACATTAGCAACGTTTTACATTACGTATTATTATAATACTAACAATACGACCTTTTTATTTGTGTATTCTTTTATTACATTGTTACATTGGGTATTTCTTTAATTGTTTTCAACCGACTTCAAAAAAGGAGACAGGTCTCAATTCGTCTGTATAATTTTTTATGTTTGTTAACTTATAACTTTTGATTGGGTTAATCGATTTTGATGATTCTTTTTATTTAAAAGCTGGTGCTACCAATGTTGTCCTATTCTGATAATGGCATCTATGAGAAAACTATATCAGTCTTAAATTTTTATTATATGCGTTACAAATGAGCGAATAACTCGATATCTCGCCAACTTATTTAGATAATTAATTGGGAATAATGTACGGTCTCTACTCAAGAAATAGTTTCACACAACGGTTATTCGTTCTACGACGGACACTTTTTTTTTGGACGAACTAACACAATTGGCCAGAGAGGCTGGCTTTTACTGCTTCATCGGATTGAGAGGTGGCATAGCTCTTAGGTCGCTTAGCCTGAACCTCTTTTAGCTAGTAACTTGACACTAGGGTCCCCCGGTGAGGGTAACCTCGGTTTGGAACGGCCGACATATCCACAGCACAAGCTTAAGCTTATTTGTAATGGTAACCAAGCTTTTTTTGAGCAGCTAGATGTTTCTTCTAAGGTAAGATAAGATAAATAAGATTTAGATTAAGATTATTTATTTTTTCTCTTTAGTTATAATCGCCTCTTGAACCATCTGTAATAATCGGTATTGTTTTGCAACGGCTTGCGGTTAAAAAAGGTGACGTAATGTTAAACTATATCCAGAGACCGCAGATTTCTTAGAACGCCAATGTTTTTCTCCTCGTATTGTTTATTAATTTAGAAATCGAGCTAATTTGTTAGCTATCTATATAAATAAAACTTACATTTATAAAACGCTTTAAAAGGTTTTCGAAATCTGCGCTCAGTCCAAGCCTGTCTTCAGTTTTATAGCGGCCATTTTATCTTGTGCCTTTAAGAGCTTCGTGTTGCCCCGCTAAGCGCCGTTTTATTTTATGTCAACTTTAGCGCTAACTCTAGTTTATCGCTTAAGCCTCTCAAATAGGAGAAAACTTTTACATTAGCCACGTTTTACATTACGTATTATTATAATACTAACAATACGACCTTTTCATTTGTGTATTCTTTTATTACATTGTTACATTGGGTATTTCTTTAATTGTTTTCAACCGACTTCAAAAAGGAGACAGGTCTCAATTCGTCTGTATAATTTTTTATGTTTGTTAACTCATAGATTTCTTATTTAAGATTCTTTTTTTATTTAAAAGCTGGTGCTACCAATGTTGTCCTATTCTGATAATGGCATCTATGAGAAAACTATATCAGTCTTAAATTTTTATTATATGCGTTACAAATGAGCGAATAACTCGATATCTCGCCAACTTATTTAGATAATTAATTTTAATTGGGAAGAATGTACGATCTCCACTCATGAAATCGTTTCACCCAACGGTTATTCGTTCTATGGCGGATACATCTACAGCACAAGCTTAAGCTTATTTGGAATGGTAACCAAGCTTTTCAAATAAGCAGATGATAGAACAGCTAGATGTTTCTTCTATGGAATTAAGATTAATCTTTAGTTACAATCGCCTCTCGAACCATCTGTAATAATCGGTATTGTTTTGAGACGGCTTGCGGTTAAAAAAGGTGACGTAATGTTAAACTATATCCAGAGACCGCAGATTTCTTAGAACGCCAATGTTTTTGTCCTTGCCGTATTGTTTATTAATTTAGAAATCGAGCTAATTTGTTAGCTATCTGTATAAATAAAAATGAATCGCCGAAATATATGTATAAATATGCATATAACTTTCGAATTGCTGCATCAAATTAAATAATTATTTCTTATTTATGTTAGTTAATTTTAGTTCAAGGTTTTTTCAAGGCATTTAAAATAAAATAATATATTTTTTTATTAAAATTAGATTTGATAAAACCTCATTAAAGAAAGGTGAGTGACAAGTTATTTATTTTTGTTATTATATTGACAAGAAAATGCCTCCAGTAATGCTACAAAATATTGTTCGAATGAAAGTAGAATGCCCAAACTTCGAGACAATGACACTGAAAAAGCGTAGGCAACGTTTGGAAGGATACACATAGTAATAAATAAAAATATAGTTAAAAAGCGTATTTTTGTAAATAACTTTTTTCTATAGTATATATTTATTATAAAACCTTAAAAATAACTATTTGGACACGAAAATATTAACTGATATAGTTATATATACCAATATTAGTATGATTTTTTATCGTTTTAATGCTGGCCAGGACATAAAAGAAGTAATAGCCTATATATCCCACAGGCACAGACCTTTTCTTTAAAGAGAGTATAAGGGCATAGACCGCCACGCTGCCATAGTGCGGATTGGCAGGGCCCCGAGTCTACTATTTACCAGTGACTTTTCATTGTGAAACTGATCTATTACATCACATAAATTATTATTCCATCATCATTAAGTGACTAATACACACTCACAATTGGCGTGGCAGTGGTACATAATAGGTGACCCATAGTGGCACCTATGGCCTAAAAGACTACAAATACAACTTGCAAATATCGACCAGTAAGATGCTAATGACCGTTAATTTTATACACAATTGGTTTAGCACACTCGGAGCCTAGACTTCACGTGCCGTAGAAAATTTACAGGAAATTAAAATTATTATCTCTTTTCCAATTCTTGACACGATAACAAAATTTCAAGCGATTCCGTCTGATAGTAAAAAAAAAACGTATAAATAATTACTTAACAGTAATACATACAATTGAAACCAATAAAAAGTATGTAAGGTTAAATAAAAGTTGAGCTTAACTACTGTTTATAACGGAGCATCAAGTAAAGTTCAATTTTACTGCGCGATAAGAAAGTCCCTTGAAAGATACCCTCAGTCTTAAATGACAACATAGATAATTGTAATCAAAGAAATTAGGTCAGTGACATGATTCATGTTCGTTCGTGTACTTATTAATAATTGTAATTATACATTCAGTGGCGTCATCACCATTAGCCCTTATCAATCCACTGATGAAAAAAAACCATCCGCAATACCTTCCAATATATTCGATCCTCCGCTTTCCGCATCCAGCAACCGGGAAATCCTTACGCACTGAGACTAGATGGACTATTTAAACATGATAAACAAATATTAGTATAATTTTTCATAGTTATAATCCTGGTCAAGACATAAAAGAAGTGACAGCCTATATGTCCCACCGGCACAGACCTTCTATTTAAAGAGACTCCACCAAGTCTAGGGCGTCCCACTAGGCTCCACTTAAAATTAGAACAAAGAAATTCGTTGGTGCTGGCACCAGGGATCGAAGACGTATTGCTACTGTCTGAGTATATCTATACTATGTCAATTTCTAGTATATTATTCATACTACTCTTTTGAAATACCCTCGCAGCTTACAACAAAATTTGAATGGGTCACGGAGTCAGTAAGCTTTGTATAAATATCTCATCAAACTTTATAGAGAATCGATCTGCTTAAAATTCACAAAGGAGCTCTCTCGTTGAAACCTTATTACTGTTCTACGTTTAACATCCTCCCATTCAATTTATTGTTTTCAAGATGTCGTCTAAAGATACATCTTTAGACGACCACTCGGACTGAGCTGAGCTCGCATTGTATAAAAGCTCGATTAAATATGCAACTAAAACAATAAATTGAATGGGAGGATGTTAAACGTAGAACAGTAATAAGGTTTCAACGAGAGAGCTCCTTTAGAATTTTAAGCAGATCGATTCTCTATAAAGTTTGATGAGATATTTATACAAAGCTTACCGACTCCGTGACCCATTCAAATTTTGTTGTAAGCTGCGAGGGTATTTCAAAAGAGTAGTATAAATTATATACTAGGAAATTGGACATAGTATAAATATACTCAGACCCCCGGTTCCAGGCTAATGAATTTATTTGTCGTAATTTTGATTGTTAGTGTTAATTCTAAGATGAAAACGTCTTCAGGAAACCTATAAGTGTTAAAAAAATATAATCCCCACGAGGGCCCCGAGGCGTATTTTGCCCATATACTCTCTTGGCAGTGAAGGATGGGGCCCGGGTGGGACACACATATATACGCTTGAATGTATAACTTTATACTCTGTATATAAAATACACAAACAGAATGTTTAGATAGATAGATAGATAGATAGATATTATTTATTGCACCAAAGAATATGTACAAAGGCGAGCTTAATGCTAATTAGCATTTTCTTCCAGCTAACCTTTAGTGGTTAAGAGCAGGCTAAAATAGCGTTTTAAAACTATTGTATAGATAAATAAATATATATTTACATATACATAAATAGATACTTCTATATAATATGGAAATGTTTACGGGTAGATTAACAGACATCAAATCAAATCAAACGATCAAACATTAAGCGCTACTCGCGAACGCTCTCTTTCATTCCCGAAGTAACGTAGTTATATAACGAAGTTCGTGCGTATAAATTGTTTTTTGTTCTTTTGCTTTCCTGTTCATATGTTGTCAAAGACATGGTTAGTAAAAAAGTAAAGGATTTATTTTCATTTATTCGTGTGAAACCACTCTCACTGTCGGAGGCCCAAGCCTAGGTTCCTTAAATGGGGTTTTGCACGAAGTTACCCAGTAAAGTGGTTCCGATTAAGCGACATAAGTGTTTGTAACTAAAACCGACTTCAAAGAGAATAGGAATATTACGAAATAGAATCTCATCAAACTTTATAGAGAATCGATCTGCTTAAAATTCTAAAGGAGCTCTCGTTGAAACCTTATTACTGTTCTACGTTTAACATCCTCCCATTCAATTTATTGTTTTCAAGATGTCGTCTAAAGATACATCTTTAGACGACCACTCGGACTGAGCTGAGCTCGCATTGTATAAAAGCTCGATCAAATATGCAACTAAAACAATAAATTGAATGGGAGGATGTTAAACGTAGAACAGTAATAAGGTTTCAACGAGAGAGCTCCTTTAGAATTTTAAGCAGATCGATTCTCTATAAAGTTTGATGAGATATTTATACAAAGCTTACCGACTCCGTGACCCATTCAAATTTTGTTGTAAGCTGCGAGGGTATTTCAAAAGAGTAGTATGAATAATATACTAGGAAATTGGACATAGTATAAATATACTCAGACCCCCGGTTCCAGGCTAATGAAATTATTTGTCATAATTTTGATTGTTAGTGTTAATTCTAAGATGAAAACGTCTTCAGGAAACCTATAAGTGTTAAAAAAATATAATCCCCACGAGGGCCCCGAGGCGTATTTTGCCCATATACTCTCTTGGCAGTGAAGGATGGGGCCCGGGTGGGACACACATATATACGCTTGAATGTATAACTTTATACACTGTATATACAATACAGAAACAGAATGTTTAGATAGATAGATAGATATTATTTATTGCACCAAAGAATATGTACAAAGGCGAACTTAATGCTAATTATCATTTTCTTCCAGCTAACCTTTCGTGGTTAAGCAGGCTAAGGGTAATGCCGTTAAAATAGCGTTTTAAAACTATTATATAGATAAATAAATATATATTTACATATACATAAATAGATACTTCTATATAATATGTAAATGTTTACGGGTAGATTAACAGACATCAAATCAAATCAAACGATCAAACATTAAGCGCTACTTGCGAACGCTCTCTTTCATTCCCGACGTAACGTAGTTATATAACGAATTTCGTGCGCATAAATTATTTTTTGTTCTTTTGCTTTCGTGAAAAAAACGTACAAAATCGGTTAATATGTTGCCAAAGACATGATAAGTAAAAAAGTAAAGGGTTTATTTTCATTTATTCGTGTGAAACCACTCTCACTGTCGGAGGCCCAAGCCTAGGTTCCTTAAATGGGGTTTTGCACGAAGTTACCCAGTAAAGTGGTTCCGATTAAGCGACATAAGTGTTTGTAACTAAAACCGACTTCAAAGAGAATAGGAATATTACGAAATAGAATCTCATCAAACTACCCTTGGAGTACATTTTTTTTTGTAATTTCTAAGCTAGTGCGTGACTACAATCCCACCTGATGTTAAGTGGAAATGCAGTCCTGGATGGTAAGGCGCACTAGCTTAGCCATTCTTTATCATTTCCAATAAAAATGATACATCGAAATCTGTTCTCATGTTATTGAGTTATTTGTCCATTTGTCGTTCACATACTCATTATAAATTTAATACTTTTATGGTTTTCTCATCGATGCCATTGCCAGAACTGGATCTCAATAAGGTGATACCATATGAGAAGCCGGCATTCAAATAAAAAAAGAATCATCAAAATCGATGCAGCCAGTCAAAAGTTATGAAGTGATAAACAAAACAACACACAGCCTACAGACGAATTGAATCCACCTCTTCACTCTAAATCAACTCCATATCTTCATTAAAACGATAGTTGCATTGTAATTACAATTAATCTATCCATGATAAAAAAAAAATTATTAAGATTTACGAGTGGGAATCAATTAAGTCTCCCGCCATTAAACATTCCGGTCGGCCGGACGGTCTCTTTGTTAATAAGCTTATTGAGTCAAATGCTTACTAAGTCACTCCGTTGTAAACTACCAAATTAGTCTGCGTTTTGGAATCCATTAAATGAATCAGATTAAGAATTACATAATACAAAAGGTGGTAGAGCAATGGCTTCTGCTGTTGTTAGAGTGGACTGTCATGATTGAGTAAAATAGCTGAATATCAGCGTAAAGTGAGAGGTAGTCTCATAAGACGCAATTCTATCTAGTACTAGCGTACCCAGCCCGCTTCACCGGGCTAGGAGTGCTACGATCGTCACCAAACTTTACAGGATTACTGGCCAGGACAATCTGAAGATTCCCTGAAAGTTTTATTGAAATCGGTCCAGCTATTTCGGAGCCTATATGGAACAAACCCACACACTTTCTCTTTTATATATATAGATAAGACGGACGGCATTGTACCTATAATTTCACTCGTAAATGTGATCACTTAGTAAGGTTTTACAAAAACAACCTTTCTACAATACATAATTTCTATATAACGCAAGATCTTTTTCTTACTATAAAAAATTCTCTAAAATAAATAATATAAATTACTTTTACAAGCAAAAACAAAAACCGTCTTCAAATTGAATCAAACGTTAAAAGCTATTACGTGCGGGCGCCCTCTTTGTATTTTCGAATTAACGCAATATTACGAAACAATAAATCAGAACCTAACCAAATTTTCATCAAACTGGTCTTAAAGTACAACCTTTCCAATAAAAAATGAATCATCGGAATCGGTTGGCGTGATATTGAGTTATTTTAGCGCATATACTTGATGCAAATTTAAAAATTTTACGGTTTTCTCATGGATCCCATTGTAATGAGGACCTAAATGGAAGGACACAGGAAGCACCAGCTTTCAAATAAAAAGAGACCCATCAAAATCGGTTCTCCCAGTCCAAAGTTATGCGGTAACAAAAACATAAAAAAATACCGACGAAGTGGGTTCCTCCTTTTGACGTCGGTTGAAAATTATTTTTTACTCGAATTCTTAAAACAACAATGCCAACTGTTCCTGTAAATTTTATTTGTAATAAGTGACTTTACAGCGTGTTCATAATGACTGCACTGCATCAAGGCCGCCGTTGTCCATACCATATTAATGAAACGAAACCGTATGGCGCAATAAAACAATGTGACATGAGAGATGACTCACAATAAGTTTAAACTGACTTGCAACTGTGTCAAAGTAATCAACATAGCATTTTACCACAAGAATGGTGACTTATTTTGTAATATAGTTACAGGCCAGCTTGTTTTTTTTTTAAATTAATATGGATATGAATGCATTATGCATTCGTTCATTATTCAATTTTCAATTCATCTATATTTTTTTAGGTTCGTTACGTCAGCCCTGTAGTTCTGGGCTCTCAAGAATAAGACTACGGTATCCCCTGCCTGTTCACTGGGCGACAAGGGTGGTTGAGTCGTCCACCAAAGTGGACCTGGGAAGAAGGCGACATCGGCTGGCCCGTGTCGCCTTGCACTGCGAGGGCACAGGGGAGGAGTAACCTCCCCGGGACGTGCTCTCCTTGAGCACAGTGCAGAGGGGCTCCGGTGCGTTCCACTGGAGATCCTGAGCCCCTCGTCATGCACCGAGGAAAGGGCCACCGGGGAGGTTTTAGTGGGTAAGAACTCCCACATAACCGCCGCCTTCCCCAGAAGGCGGGGTATCTTTCTGAAGATTTCCTCCCCGTAAAACAAAAAAAAAAAAAAAAGATTCGTTACGTCAAATATATAAAACTCAAGTGGGTTAACCGATTTTGATGATTCTTTTTTTATTTAAAAGCTGGCGCTGTGGTCTCATTTAAGTTCAGTCCCGATAATTGCATCCATGATGTGCGCGACAAATGGACGAATAACTCAATATCACGCCAACTGACTTTGATTTTTTATCCGACAGGATGTACTTTAAAGGCAGTTTGATGACAGTTGGGTTATGATTTGATTAATTCTATTTCGTAATATCCCCACGATAATTCGTAAATACAAAGAGGGCGTCCGCGTGTAACAACGTTTAAGGTTTGATTCGCTCGTTTAGATACTTGTTTTGTTTTAATTTATTTACTAAATAGATTCGTTTATATCATTACAAAATTGTTTCGCCAAACAGCCAGAACAGTTTATTGGCGAAAACTGCACCCACAAATCTATCCACTATATATATATATATATAAAAAATAAAAACGCATACACAATAAATACTAATACATACCCACACTATAATTTATCCTATACATTTAATATCAAATTTATTTACAATATTCGTCAGCGTAAATACTTAGTAGCTGCGTTTTAAATTTTTTGTTATTGCTGTCCTTTTGTAGGTAGTCTTTAGTCTTTAGTCGTTTATTTTTTGTTTACAAATGAATTGAAACAATGCAACATTACTAAAAGCGCAATTCCAGGCAACTTTATAGAGAGGAATAACAACAAAAAGCAACAGGTGTATATAATAAGTTATACATATATACAATATACATAAATACTAATAATAAATATATAAATCTTACAAATAATGTATATCTGATAATAATATGCGTCGATACTTTGGCACCGTCACATCTTCTAGAATATTTTGTTGAGACCGGAGCGGCCGCTGCAACTGCAGAAAACCCCAAGCGGCGCAAATATAGTAACCTCCATATTTCATATTTGAGCCGTTTGGGTCCGTGGGGTGCGAGTGCATACTACTTTTTTATTGTCACATCTGGTGACCAGAGGGCTGGCTAATACCATGCACAGAGGCTAAGCATTGCTATAAAACTTGGCAATGCTACCAGTCTTGGGGACGCTTCTAAGCGACGACGGTTTGGCACAGTTATTTTTCTTGTCAATATTTTGTAAAAACCTATTATGTTGTAAATATTTCTCTTTTTAGTTAGTATCAAATATTGTTTTATAGGTATCGTTTAGTTATATTTTAAAATTAAATAGTTTCTAATAAATATTAATTATGTAAACAAAAAAAAAATGTTTATCTTATTATTAAAAGCTTGTCTATGTCAACAATATATACGTTCATAAATTCAACAACAGTGCAACAGATAACGACCCAACGGTACAGTCATGAATCATCTCATATCAGAGACGGTAAAATCCAGAATACGAGTATAATAAACACTACAAGACAACAGTCCCATTGTAGGACTAATGCTCCTCTAACCAATTACGTCTTCCATTTATTATTACGTTTGTTTGTAGTTAGCGGTTGTTTAACCACTATTATTAGTTATTGTGTTGTTATTTGATTGGTCGTGTTGAAGGGCGCTGGAGTCAGTGAACTAACTTTTTTTTTTTTTTTTTGTTAACGCGGGGAATCGAGTTATTAACCATCCTCCGGTACCCTGGGTGGGCCTGGAGGGATGTGGACTCGGCCTGGGCAGCCCATACCCACTAAACCTACCGCGAATGCCATCAGCCGTTATGAGCGGGTGTCCCGGATCTGTCAGCGACAGGACACCCCAACGACCGGCCGGTCTCGGCAAGACCGGACTTCACCCTCGAAGGGACTTCCCGGCACTCAGAGAAGTCCCGACGACGCCGAAGCATGCTGGGGCCAGGTTCCCATCCTGGCCCCGCTTGATTACGGGCGGCGAAAGGAGACGTATGAAACGTCTCCTGCGCACCCCGATTCGTCGCCTGCGGAAGGAGGGAGCCCCACGGCTCCTCCCTGACCTGCGCCTGTCGGCCTCCTTCTGGGACATGACTGTCTCGCAGAAGGAGGCGACTGCCGAAGACTCCGTCGCTCCGTACCATCGCAAGTGCGAGGCTCGGAAGCGACAGGTCTACTCCACCGATGGCGGCTGCTGTCGCAACGCTGCGCTGCCCATCTCGGGCACACCTCCAGGGTGTGCTGGCAGAGTCCACCGCAGCGCCACAATCATGGCACCGCTCATCAGCCTCCCGTCGGGCCGTCCGACACAGGTAGTCCCCGAAGCAGCCATGCCCCGTGAACACCTGCGTCAGACGGAAGGTGAGAGGTTTGCGCTTTCTGCGCATCCACTGCTCCAGGACCGGGCGCAGAGCACCCGTTGTACGTAAACCGTACGGGTGATGCGCCAGGTCCTCCTCCCACCTCCGGCATAATGCTACCTCACCTAACCGACGGATCCGCCGGACCTCTTCTGGCAGAGGAGCCTTCCGAGGGCCCTCCTATCCGAGACATAGTCGGACACCTCGGCCAGAACCCCGCCACGAGCTCCCACGGCGGATCGCCGGCAAGCGCAGTAGCTGCCGCCCACGAGACCGTACGGTACCCCGGATGACCCTGATCGCGGCAATCCGCTGCGCCCTGCGCAGCTGTGCGCGATTGCCGCGAGACAGGTCACCCGCCCAGATGGGGCACCGTACGTGGCCATACCCGACAGACCCCAGAGTACAGCCTCCTGCACACCGCGCTGGGTCCTCCGAGGTTCGGGAGGAGACTTCCCAGCGCGGCTGCCCTCAGGACCTTCGGCCCCAACTGTTCGAAGTGGGTCCGAAGGTCCATCCTCCATCGAGGGTGAGTAGTACTTCATCTGGGAACTCACCTCACTCTTTCTCCTCCTATGAGGAGGGTGGCACCCGGAGGGGGTCCTTACGCCCGGTCCTGCGGAAGAGGAGGGCTTCGGTCTTCCAGTTTTACCCGAAGCCCTAACCTCTTTATGCGGCTGACCACGAGGCCCACTCCGACCTCGGCCAGCCGCGCCGCCTCCTTATACGCCTTTCCCGGGAATATGCGAGGGTGTCATCTGCATAGCAGATGACACCCATCCCGGGAGGAGACGGCTCCGCAGGACTCCAGTCGTAGCCGATGTCCCACAGAATCGGCCCCAACACCGATCCTTGTGGGACACCGCGCTCGGCTTTCCTCCACCTGACAGACCCTCCGGTCCTCGAATGCCACCCTCCTCTGGGAGAGGTAGGCGCCCAACAACCTCCTGAGATACAGGGGCACTCCAAAATATACGAGTGCCGCCTGTATCACCGCATGTGGAGACTGTTGAAGGCATTGGCGATGTCCAGTGACACCGCCAACACTACCTCTCCCTGACGCCCCGCCTCTTCCGTCACCGCCCGCAGGCGTCGGAGAGCGTCGACGGTCGACCGGCGGGCCCGGAACCCGAATTGATACTCATAGAGTTTCGGGCCCGGACCTTCTCCATATGCCGGACGAGGCGGCGAGCCACGACCCTCTCCAGGGCCTTGCCAGCCTCGTCCAGCAACACAACCGGTCGAACCGCCGAAGCCGAGTCCGGGGCCGACTGTCCTTCGGGAGAAGGCACAGCCGACCCTCTTTCCAGACCCTCGGGAACTGCCCCGACCGCAGACAGCGGTCGAACAGCTCCCGAAGGGCCTGACCGAGGTGCACGAGGAAAGGGCCAAAACCTTCCGTGCACCCCGTCCGACCCGGTGCCCTCCGCCTACTCTGGAGGCAGGTCAGAACTGCCTCCATTTCGGTATCCGTGACGGTGGTGGCGGGACGTCTTCGACGTCCGGCGTCTGCCGAGCCATCCTGGAAATTGAAGAGGCCCGCAGGGGCGTCGGGGAAAGTTCCCCGACTATCCTCCCCAGGAGCTCTGGCTGGAGCACTCCGGTGAGAGGGCCGACCGGGTGCGGAATTTCTCCCGCACCCTTTATACGGTTGGCCCCAAGGGTCTCTCTCGAGACCCTTCACCATCTCCAGCCAGGCAGTCTCCTTGGCTCGGCAGATGGCCAGCTGCAGGATCTTCTTTTTCTCCACGTAGACCCTGTACAGCCGGCCATCTCTCTCATCCTGGGGTCGGCGCCGCCTGCTTCTGGTGTACGCCCTACGGGCCCCATTGCAGGCGACGCGGAGGTCGGCAATCTCTGTCGACCACCAGAAGACCGCCTGCCCAGGGGACGCCCAACGCGGGGCATGGCCGCTCTGCAGACGTTATGTAATACGTCGCAGAAGCGGCCAGCCGCATCGTCCACCCCCGTCTTCTGTTGGCGGGAGGCCCCAGCGGCCGACAATGGCTGCCTTCTAATGCCAGTTCCCGGTTGAGCTTTGTGAGCGCCCAACGCGGGAACCGGCTTCGACCCCAGGAATTCGACGCCGGACGTCCGGAGGCTGGAGACACCTCGAACCTTATATATTTGTGGTCCGAAAGTGTCTCCACCTCCGTCTCAACCTCTCAACCTCACTTGCCGTGCGACGGCCGGAGTGGCGAACGACAAGTCCACCACTGAACCTCCCGACCGCCGCACGCATGTGTGGGCTGTCCCAACATTGAGAAGGGACAGCCCGGCAGCTAGCGCCCACTCCTCCACCTCCCTCCTTTAGGGTTCGTGCGGGGTTGCCCCAAGCCGTGGACTTGGCATTGAAGTCCCCCAGCACGAACACCTGGAGGGGCGCTAGCTGCCCCACCACCGGCCCAAGAGCGTCGAGAAAGCGCTCGAGGGCCGGCAGGTCGCGGTTCGGGGAGAAGTAGACTCCGACCAGAGCCACCTCTCCCCGAACCGCCGCCACGTACCCGTGGCCCCTCGCTTTGGGGACGAGGGGCGGGCCTACTCCAGGCCTCACGGTGATGGCAACGGAGCCGTCCAGATCCCCCACCCAATGAGGTAGGGAGGGGACAAAGTACGGCTCCGCCATCACCGCGAGATCGACGCCCCACTCCGCCATGGACTGCAGGAAGAGATCCTGCGCCGCGGCGGAGTGGTTGGCGTTCGCCTGGAGTAGGCTGGAGATGTCTGGCCATCAACCAGACATCTCAACGTCCCTCGAGCCCCGGCCCGTTGGGGTTGGGCGGGGAGCTTTCCACGGGTGGATGGGGGTGGCATGACATGCCCCCATCACGTGGCCGGCAGGCCTGCCTGCATCGGCGCAGACCGCACAGTGCGGTGGCGCCGAGCAGGCAGCCGCCTTGTGCCTGACCGCAGCGATAACATAGATCGCTGCGGTCGACCTGGTGGGGCACGTGCCGGCCACGTGCCCCAGACCCAGGCATCTGTAACAATGCCTGGGTCTTGGCTCCAGGAAGTGGAGGTGCACTCGGCTCCACCCCACCGCGATGCTACCCAGCTGCAGCAGCTTTTCGCCGCTACAGCCGGGCACTCCACGAGGGCGGAGCCCATCCCTTGCGGGCCATTGCCGGTGCGCATGCTCCGGACAATGACCCGCGCGGCAGTGCACCCCCTTCCCGTGCCAGCGCGGCCGTGAGGCGGTCCACAGTGGTGGTGTCATTGAGGCCCGTGACTCGCATATCGGCGTTTTTCACGGGCCTCGACACCTCCACCTCTTCTGTGAGGACCGTCCTCAAACGGTCCGCCAGGGCATCGGCCTCTCCGAGCTGGTGGAGCCTGGCACCTCAATTGAAGCGCGCTCCGGTCGCCGATTGGCGGATCCGAGCGGCCCAATGCCCAGCTCTGCCAGGTCCACCGCTCGTTCAGCCTTTAATAGGCCGAGGCATACGTCACCCCTTTGTTAAAGGCCTCCCCAGGCCGCAGTTTAATGACTACGGCCTGAGAGCGAGGGAGGACGACTTGCGGCTTCCTCACCTCCTTCGCCGGTGGTGCCGCCGCCCCGGCTACCGTCTTCTTGACGGGTGCCCTGCGGCGGACCACCTCCGTCCACTCCATCGGGTTACTCCCCGATGGAGCGGACGGGCCCCCTGAGGCTGCCGCCGTCACCTTTGATGTGGAGGGACCAGAGGTTGATGGACCAAAAGGAGTCCACTCAACCCCCGATGCACCTCCACTCTTTCCTTACCCTTCCCCTTCCCTTGGGTGTCCTGGGAGGGGAAGGGCTGAACTCCTCCACCTCGCGCCCTCCCTGTGGCTGGGCGGAAGGCTCTACCCTAAGCGCGCAGCAGGTTTATCCGCTGCATCGCTCAATGGCGGCCCTCGTCGCCCTCGCCAAGGGCCTTTCATCACCCGCCAGAGGTGGGCGGCAGACCCGTTGCGGGAGCCAGGATCCAATTCCGAGAGGCGCCCATCTACCAGGTTGCCCACCAACCTGGCGATGTTCGCCTCCAGGTCTTGGAGTTGATCCCGGCTCACGGGATTCTCCTTCGCGCCCTTCGGCTCTCCTCAAACTCTGCGGTGCGCACGGACCTCCTCCCGCAGGTTAGCCACCTCCCGCTGGAGCCGATTATTGTCGGCTCTTAGACGGCGGGTTTCTTCGGCCTCCGTGCGCACCACAAGGGTTGTCAGGACGTCCTTCACGAAGGAGGACGCCCTCTTAATCTTACTGGAGTACCCCCTTGAGGCGGTATTTTTCCCGGTCAGCTCCAGGATAACCCCGAGCTGACCCTCTGCCGCCAACAAGAGGTCCTCCGGACCCATTGCCTCAGGATCAGAGGGGAGTTCTACCTCCCTCCCTTTCTCCCTCCCAGCTTCCCCTTTCCTGAACCTGTTTTCGAGGGCAGCCGCGAAACAGCCTCAGTCTCCTCCACCCTTTTTCTCGCAAAGCCACCCTTGCTTTCGCAAGGGTGTCTGCGACCCGCGAGCTCCCCCTTTTTGGGGAGGACACCTTTCCCTTCGCCTTCCTCTTCCCCCGATCCTCCCCCGTTTCGGTGTCGGAGCCGGAGACGGCCGACATCTCAGAGAACAATCTCTTTCCGTGGCCCAGATCCGACTCCGACAGCGACGTCACCGACAAACTCCCTAGAGGTCTCTGGTCCCTGCAGTCTCCCCTACCAGTGACCTTCGACCCCCAGTGAGGGTTCGTCGTCCGAGTCGCTCACGCCCTCGTCCGACGGAAGCACCCTTCCTCATCATAAATCCCCTCGACGAGCGACCCCGCCCGATCCCCTTTCCTGATCTCCTACTCATCCTACACGCCGGACAAAACAAACACCAAATAACAGAAACAACACAACAATATCAAAACAGAATAACAAAGTAACAAGATAAAACAACCAACAAGATAAAACAACCAACAAGATAAAACAACCAACAAGATAAAACAAACAACCCCAAGCTACAAAGAACAACCCCAAGACCATAAAACACACCGACTACAAACAAAACCCTGAAAATCCAACCATCCAGTGAACTAACTGGATTAACTGTTGTTAGCAACTTTGTTATTTTTGTTGTTGGCGGAAACTTTTCAAACGATACGCTTTGTTCTGGGGAGATGGCTGTTGAGGGATTTTCATACACTAAAATCTACCCTGGTGGCTACTCGAGCTGCAGTATTAATTAGTTTTAGTATTTCTAAAAGAGATCTCAGCGGTGCTCGTATGCACTTAGCTGAATCACGTCTCTCCGAAACGACGTCAATAATAACGCAAACTTTTTTTTAATTATAAATGGTACCGTATGTAAAGACATTTTTTTATCAAAAGGGCGTATTTCTTACAATCAATGGAACGTGTCGTTCGTATCATTGTTTAATTTTATAAATAACTTCTAGGTCGGGACATTTCCCTGCAAATTTTTGCACATCGGATGCGGAAGGCTGAGTCACCGAACTGTGACATTTGCCAAGTGGTGGATGATGTGCAGCACATAATGGGGGATTGTGCCAAACATGAAGCGGAAAGAAAGTTGTTAATAGATAGTCTAAAACTGAGGGAGCAACATGTGGGTGTTCTGTTAATGCTGGTGTCTGACCCGACCTCGGAGGGAGCGAGGTAGCTGGTGGCTATGGCCATACAACAGTGAAGACTTCCTTTCTCGCTTCATGCGACCGGTGTGTGTGCGTAGGTTAGGGTATGATGGGGCTGACATGCCCAAAAGGACAAAAGTCCCCGATAAATGAAGAAAAATAATACTTCAACTTTTTTTATATGAAAAGTGGCAAACGAGCATACGGCTCACCTGCCCATCACCGTCGCCCATGAACATCCACAGCACCAGAGGAGCTGTAGGTGCGTTGCCGACCTTTGAGATAGGAATAGGCTCGTTTCTTGAAGGCCCCTAAATCGTAAACGTTCGGAATCACCGCTGGCAACAGTTGATTCCACAAGTTGACAGTGTGTTGGGGAAAGTTACGCGAAAAACGTACAGTCGTTGAACGCCAACCATCAAGATGGTGGCGGTGGAATTTGGAATTCTGCCGAAATGTGCGGTAATGGAAATATATGAAAAATACGTACGTAATTGCTGGACAATGGTAACAATATTTGCTTATTTATTTAAAGCTTACTTTACATATTTACACATGGAAATGTCAGTCAGTCTTCAAAACTGTTTTCAACCTATTTCAAAAGGATCAGGTTCTGTATTCCTCTATATGCTTTTTATGTTTGTTATCTCATGAACTTTGAACTGGGTAAACCGATTTTGATGACTCTTGTTTTATTTGCATTACGACATTTAAAATTTGTCCTATTCTAACAATGGCATCCATGAGAAAACCATATTAGAGATGATAAGATATGAGAGTTTAGTTAGGTTTTGATTAATTCCATTACGCAATATTCCTACGATAATTAAGAAAAAGAAAGCGTCCGCGTGTATTAGCGTTTAAACGTATAATTCGATTTCAAGTCGGTTTTTGTTTTTCATAATTTTTTGTTTTTGTTTTTCATAATTATACTTGTAATCAATGTACTGGTACTTCGTATCATTGTTTTGTGTAATGCTTTTCCCGAAGTGGCACTCAAAGTTAGTTTAGCTTTTGAATGTCTCTTAGATTATCCGTGAAATAGCAACCGACCGAGTCGTGGTTCGGCCCTCTCAGGCGCCCTCGGATCGGCATGCTTACGCGTAACATAGTAACCGTCCAAGCCGAGGTTACCTCACCGGGGACCCTTGTGTCGAGTTACTAGCAATAGAGGTTCAGGCTAAGCGACCTAAGAGCTATGCCACCTCTCAATCAGTGAAGCAGTCAAGGCCAGCTTCTCTGGCCAATCTGTGTAGTTCGTCATTAAAAAAAAAAAAAATTGTGTAATGCAATCATTATCCTCGTTGCCCTGAGTACCTGTACGGTTTTTATTATATATGTAGATAATTTATACGCCATACGACATCTTTTAGGACAAAGAAACGGTACGGATGGTAAAGTACACTACTATTTATTTGTACAAGTTTTTTATTTTTCACAGACTTTTGCTCGTCTTAAGGTCTATCTATTTTGTTATCAAGTAACGGAGCCGTATACCGGTGTTTATTCATTTGCAATTCATATCACCATCGAAACTACCGCCAACGTGTCAATTCAAGGCCGTTCACATCATAAAGTAAAGGAATCGACATACTATATTTAGAGGCATGTACTATATGTAGTAGTGTGATTACAGAGTTATTTGGTGATCTTAATTACTAAACGACCTAAAGTCAGAAATTGTTTTATATATATATTATTAGCATTTAACTTTATCTTCATTTATTACTACTTAAAAATCTTGATTCCCGTATCTTCTATTTTATTATCCTCTTTGTCTTAAGATTGCTTGGACGAGAACGCCGCTCATTGTTTGACAAGTAACTATTTATTCTTGTATTTTTTTCCTTTTTTACATTTAAATTAAATAAATTTTATTAAAATTAACATTTATATTAAATATAACTATCAATAAATAATATAAAAATAGGCTAATTGTTTTTGATTTTAAATGGATATGCAGTCCTAGATGCTAAGGCTAACTAACTTAGTAAATGCCTATACCAAAAAATAGTAAGTTAGTTAAAGTTAATTACAGCTTGTATTTTTTATATACGAGTACGTGCCACTGTTGGGCACATGCCTTCTCTGTAAAGAGAGTTGAAATGTGACGCAATTCTTAGGTCAGCCTAGCCTAAAAAAAAATTATTATCTCTATCTATTTTTAATGTTGATCACTACGAAACCCTTTCAGATGACACACAGATTATTTCGGTTGCTTTTGCGGTGGCCGACGTTAAAATTAATTGGGATGCGGGCTATTATCCCAATCTTACCACAACGACTGTTATCAAAGCTTCCACGTACTTGGGATACAGATAATGAAAGAAATTCAGTGTTGATATACGGAAGAAGAAAAAATATTCATAATAAAGTACAACAAACACTAGCCACTGGCCCTAACAAAGACGAAGGTAGACGAGGAATCTCACTTTCTATCTTCACTAATATATATCTATCTTTCATCTTCCATTCGCCTCGCCCGATCACACTTCTCGTAACACATCATCATCATCAGAATACTCCCCGAGTGAATCATGCGTACAAGTACATTAAAGTTTTAAGTACATATAGACAGTTCAAAACGTTATTATTTGGAAAAAACAGTTTAGGTCGGACCATAAATAATTTTTTATTGACACAACACTAGATGATCTCATTGCCGCCATTTAGCAATGAGCGGTTTTAGGTCAAATGCTTCATTTTATCGCCTGTAAAATGGATGCAGTAAAACGACCGTGCCGGCGACCATTCCAGAGTTAACATACACTTCTATGTGTAGAATTCACTGTGGAGAAAAGCACTTGGGGGTACTTCTATAATACTGCAAAGACATTAAAATATATCTATATATATAAAAGAAAAATGTATGTGGGTTTGATCCGTATAGGCTACGAAACGGCTGGACCGATTCCAATGAAACTTTCACGTATTGTATATTTTATATGCATACAATACCTGTATGCTACTTCGGTGATAGTAGTAGTAGTTTATTTATTATTATTTTTTTATATGAAAAGTGGCAAACGAGCATACGGCGCACCTGATCTTATGTGATCACCGTCGCCCTTGAACATCCACAGCACCAGAGGAGCTGGAGGTGCGTTGCCGACCTTTGAGATAGGAATAGGCTCGTTTCTTGAAGGTCCCTAAATCGTAAACGTTCGGAGACACCGCTGGCGACAGTTGATTCCATAAGTTGACAGTGCGTGGGAGAAAGTTACGCGAAAAACGTACAGTCGTTGAACGCCAACCATCAAGATGTTGGCGGTGGAATTTGGAATTCTGCCGAGATGTGCGGTAATAGTATAGAATTATATTATTTGAAAGCTGATGCTGATTTCATTCCAATTTAGTCCAATTCTTTCAGTGGCATCCATGAGAAAACCATAAAAGTCTTAAATTTGCATATGTAAGTACGCGACAAATGGACTAATAACTGAATAACACGCCAGCCGATTTTGATGATTCATTTTTGATTGGAAAGGATGTACTTCAAGATCAAAATATTGATGAGAATTTGGTTAGACTCTGATTATTTCTATTTCGTAATATGCATACGATAATTAGGAAATGCAAATATGGCGCTCGCGTGTAATAGCGTGTTTTTTCTCTTTCAATAAAGCGCAATCACAAACTTGTGTCCTTGCTCTTTTTTGTAATGTTCTTGTTAAATATGTTACTACATTTTTTTTTATTTGTGTAATAGCATTTGAATCGTTTTGAAGTCGGTTTATGTTTTTACATGTAATATATCTGTCATCCAGTACTACCAATTCTGTGTTATTTTATATCTATCTTAAAAAAGTGCATAGAAACGTAAATACGTGGTAATGAATTTGTCATTCAGTTCGGGATATCGGGACCACCGAGTGAGTATTGCGTGACGAACCACGGCACGACCTATGATGTCATAAGATTCATTTATTATACTGTATGTTATACTCGTACGTAATGACTTCTGGCTACTGTATACAGCGAATGGTGTCTGTGGGAATCACGAATGATATAACTAATCGAACGAACGAATGAATAGATAAGAAAAATAGTTGAAAAAGACAAATGTTTAATATATAGTAAATAATAATAGTACATCTTTTTCACATTGACACTAAGGAATAAAGTTCCATATTAACGGATTTAAAAATGTCACTCGTTTAATACGATCATGGCTATTTAATGAATTAAAAAAGTAAATAAAACGCAAATTGAGCACGTGTGTTCCAGGGCGCGAAAGCTCATATATATCTTTAAACAACTTAGAACAATTGCTAGTAACAAAATTCTCATACAAGTCTACAAAGCGCTTTGCAAGAGTGTTATCAGCTATTGTTTAATAGCTTGGGGTGGCGGCACAAAAACGAAAATGTTTGAATTAGAACGAGTGCAGAGAGCAGTGTTGAAGGTTTTGATGAGTCTTCTATACCAACGTCCTACCACAGAAGTGTACCAGCGGACTGGAGTTCTTTTAGTTCGAAAGCTTTTCATATTACAAACGCTATTGAGATGTCACCGTGAAATAGAGTTACCATTACTGCCTTCTAAAAAAAGAAGGTATCGTCTCCCGGTGCCAATAACCAGGTTCACCTTTGCACAACGTCACTATATCTCTGTTGCACCACGGATATATAATAAAATCCCATTCGACCTTAATTATCTCACAAGGCTTAACAGTCGTAAGTTCAAGGGATTATTATTAAAATGGTTGCAGAATCAGGAATACACCCAAATTGAAAATATATTATTAACCTCATGATAAACACACTCACTCAATCAAACACACACATACACTACACATTCGCATAACTTCTCGATTATGACTGTAGTTCTATCTCTTTTTTCCTTTTGCGCACATTTTTGTTTTTCATATATTTTTAATAATTATCGTATAATTTACTTAACTTATAGTAAAACTTATTGTACGCAGGACTTACTGTTTGTGACTCTGGAAGGCACTGTCTCCTGAGATACAGGTACACTGTACCTACGAGTAGTTCAGGAGACAGAGCCCTGCATTTGTAACAGGTTTGTTTTGTGATATTAATACATTGCCACGTTGTATGGCAATGCTTAGCCACTGTGCAGCCAGCCCTCTGGTCACCAGATGTGTGACTTCTTAGCTTCTTAGCTTCTTCTTAACTATCGCATCTTTATTATACAAACAAACAAAATTCAAATTATAAATCATACTATGCTTTTTTACAATGTAACCAAATATATTTCGTTTCGCCGTAACTAGGATCCAGTCCTGTGCTATATGTGTCGGTTTTTTTTAGACGAATCTCTACGGATAAGACAGTGAAGCTGACTAAATACTTCCCTAAATCACTATTGTAGTAACTCGATCGAGGGTCCTCCGATGAGTGGCAGTCCTATCAGCCACGACTATTTTTAGATTTAATTTAGTTAGGCGTAGATTCAATTTCTGTGTTTTAATGTGTGTTTGAGAGAGAAACAGTGGAGATTGGATCTGCGTAGGAGCGCGATTTTTAAAAATTGCATTTGGCTCCATACCTATTTTGTGTAATGCAATCACAGCGATTCGTTTCTCTTTATCACCTCACTTCATTTTAATATCGCAAAATATTGTACAATGTATTGGCGCCAAAATAAGAAAAATCAATCAACAATCATCAACATCATAAAAATGACATATTCTAAATTCAAATGTAAAATTTTATTTATTTTTTATTGTAGCAGTATTTATGGCCAGACAAGTATATAGATTTGTATACACAGATACGGAATGATATGTATGTTTATTTATTTGAGGTTATTTGCGGTACGGTTAGTTTCAGCAGGGAAAAGTACTAATCTAGAACACTAAAAAATCTAGACTGTACTATAAAGGTTAATCTCTTCATCACCAACATCATCAGCTCGCAACACCCACTGCTGAACATAGGGCTGTCCAAAAGCATGTCACTGACTGCCTCGGTGACTCTCATCCAAATCCTGCATTACTTTATTTTCCATACATTCTTATATATAATATCCAACCATGAAAAATCTTTACGATCTATATTTGTTACTAAATAAACGTTAATTTCACAGTGAAAACACTGTTAATAATTTATTTTGACAACCAATACCATTAATAATAAAATATCTGATATTGTCGTAAGGACAACTCTAAATAATTAGATTTGTTTGGAGGTCAAAGGGATTCGAGAACGAGGTCGACCCGGACAAACAGAGCACAGCAATATCGACAGTAAAGTCAATCGGTCTTACTTTGAAATAATTCGAGCGTACAACCACCGACTGTCAGATACGAAGAGGCATTGCGTCTGTCTTTTCATTGGAAATATTTACAACAATTGAATTATTCAGCTATTTGAAGTAACGTGATTAATGTGTTTACGGTTACAAATTATATACAAATTGTGTACCGGTTATTTGAAGAGCCTTGCTTTTACCCAGTTATTGAGCGATAGGTTAACCCCCGCGAATAGCGAAGCTGTCTCTACGATTAATAAGGACGTGAGAGGTTATTTTTAGGAGCTGTGGTAAACCAGTCTCCTCAAGTTCATTCCCAAAAACATGCATAATACGCTGAGCAATGAAATTTGTTTATCAAAATTTTATGGCCTGATTTACAAATTTATGATTTTTTTTAAAGTTAAGTTTGTTAGTCTATTTAGAAAAGAAGAATGAGGTTCAGGTTTAGCGACCTAAGAACTATGCCACCTCTCAATCCGGCGAAGCAGTAAAGGCCAGCCTCTCTGGCCAACTGTCGTTCGTATTAAAAAATCCTAATCCTCTAAATCCAGTGAAACAGTCAAAGCCAGCTTCCTGGCTAATTTAAAAAGATTCGTAAAAAAAAGAAAGGAAGCCTGTTCCCCTCAAACTGAAATATATAAGCTGTTACTGTATTTATCAACGTAAGTAATTACATATTCCTTAATGATCACAAAATGTTCCTCAATTATAAGTTAATAGAGTTATAAATTCATTAAATATAACCATTACACTTCTAATGAACTCGTAAAACGTAAGTTATAGTCAGTGAAATAGGCATTTACGTGTGGTGGAATATTATTGGTGTTAAGAAGAGAATTTATTTAATCTAAATTTCATGATGATCGAGTAATTGAATGGACTGAATGTTTGATGCCATGTGTAATGTGTCAATTGAGGATCAATATCCTTATGATTTTCTTCATAACTTGACGGACGGTTGATAATCGTCGGCGTCGATGGCACTTCCATTGCCCACCCCTTTTTTAATACATCGCTAATTTAGTCGCGTTGGAATCCGCAAGGAAAGCGCAAGCGCGGCCGTTCTAAACAGACGTGGCGCCGCACAGTTGCTGACGAGGCGAAGAACATCGGGAAGACATGGAGCGAGATAAAGCGTGAAGCCCAAGATCGAACGCGATGGAGGTTCACTGTGGACGCCCTCTACCCCACCTAGGGGACATATGATGATATATATATAATTTAGTCGATATTCCTACTTCTTGGAGTTTCTTCGGCCATATGTTTACTCCCTTAGTTAGACTGTGGTTCGGCCCTCTCAGGCGTCATCGGATCGGAATCCTTACACGTAACATAGTTTTCGTCTAAGTCGAGGTTACCCTTTCGGGGAGACCTTTGTGTCAAGTTACTAGTATAGAAGTTCAGGCTAAGCAATGTAGAGCTACGACGCAGTAAAAATCATCCGAAAAATGAAATCTAATTTTAGTACAATAAGATTTTATTTTATGTACTACACTCTGGTAGCTCAGTGTCCGGGCGGTTGGCTCAAGTTGCATAGTACGCTAGCAACCCGAGTTCGATCCCCGGTGCCGGCACCAATAAATTTGTTGTTGCAGTTTTATTTGCGCTCGGCGGTGAAGGAAAACATCGTGAGGAAACCTACATGTCTTAGAAATTTTTTCTACGACATGTGAAGTCTGCCAATCCGCATGAGGGCCGCGTGGCGGACTGTGCCCTTATACTCTCTTTACAGAGAAGGCCTGTGCCCAGCAGTGGGACATATATATTATATATATATAGAAAGGCTGTAACTTTAACTTTAACTTTAACTCTGGAGTCAGGGATTTTCATACCACATTGTTCACAACGAATCTGTAATGGGTCACGACAGCGGTAAGCCTTGTATAAATATCTCATCAAACTTTATTGGAAATCGATCTACTTAAAATTCCACACGAATTTCCCCGTCGGGATCTCTTGTTGTTCTATATTATATTAAATTCAAATTTGTACGTTCAAATTTTCATTACGCTATGTCTGGCATGTTGAAAATTCTAAGGGGATTAACATACGTTATATAAATATTTAAAAACTGCTTGATATAGCGAAAGTGAAGCTTGTACATAGACGTATTTCGATAAAATCGACAGACGGTATGATGAAGAAAAAATGGTCACAAAGATGATTGATATTTATGCAACAGAGCGAGACGAATCTTAATAGAATATATAGTTGTTTCACTCAATAACAAACGCCATATTTGATTGAACCTGCGACCTTAGGTTTCACGGACTGCGAAGCCATTATGCTATTGACTTAAGCTCTTATGGTGTTGTGGAAGTTGTCGGGCGACGTTGATCACTTGAGATTATGTGTAAGCTAACTAAATGTAAGCTCGTTTACCCTTTACCTATAAAAAATGCGTGCATGTACTTGTGTACGCGCTTGAGAAGTTATTCTTCTTTGGCATCATTAAAAATAATTTTTAATTGCGTGCAAATAATTAATAACACTAAAATAATAAAAGGACTGGAAAAGGATCGTCATCACACTCGAATAAGTTTCTGTTTAAATTTAAAAAATTAAATAAATTATTTATTAGCCGGTGTATGTGTGCATTCCATCTTGAGACTTCAAGAAAAAGTCATTTCCCAATCGCTACTAAATAGATATAAACAAATAAATTATTATTATATTAAATATTAATATTCTAATTTATATAAATAAATAATACATAGGGATAGTTAACCTCAATTATATTAAAGCACTTAAAAGGGTATTTAAGAACAATTTTTTTCGCTGCAGCTTCAACCTGCTATCATATTTTTTTATAACTAAACTAAAGAAGCATAACCTCAAAAAGAATAAAACAAAACAAAAAGTATTCAATGAATTTGATTGTGAATGGAAAACGCCGCGCTATATCACTAGTTAATTTTTGATTTATTATTATTTATATCCTGTTATGCAAACGGCATTGCACGCGCCGCGTCCTGCAGTCTGAGATGCCGACTATGATCATGATGTCATAGACAACGAATTTAGAATCGTAGCCGTTATTGCAGCTCACATCGACGCTAAGCTTAGCGTTGACTCGTTTCATGACACATGCGTTCATTCATTATTAATAATAGATGCTCAATAACCGAGCATGTTTCACACGTATTTTGTTGGATGTTCTGACTCATATACAATTACGACATTTTATTGCAAGTTAAAAATCTATATCAGAAGAAGAACATAACAAGACATGAGAATCAGAGAGAGAAAATCGTTGAGTGAGACGTCGGAAACACAGTTATACTTGCCAGTAACTGTTGCACGGGAACACTGTAGAAGATGCTACATGATTATCCCGTCCATTCGCGACCGTCGGAGGTTGCGAATAATCCTTGCCCGTAACCGCTATTTTATGGGCAGGCCCCACCCCTTAGATGTTAGGAGCGTTACTGGAGTTTCTTCGGCCACTTCTTCTCCCAGCGCCAACGCTTCCCGAAGTGGCACTCAAAGTTAGTTTAGCTTTTGAATGTCTCTTAGATTATCCGTGAAATAGCAAGCGCCAATCTGTGTAGTTCGTCATTAAAAAAAAACATTGATTATCGTGATAATTTGACCTTAATCGGCACGTATTCTGTGTTAGATTACTACAACGAGGAGTTTGATCGTGCAGAGAGCTGTGTCCATCTCTACCATCGAAGCAGATAACTTGCCATAACTATGCCCTCTTTGTCAAAAGCGAAACCGTAAACAAGAATTGGCCTTCATACTAACAAATCCACGATAAGGTAGTCCAGTTACTAGTTCCCAAATCAATGGCAAAACTTCATGAGATGATATGTCAGAGTAACCCACCCCTTTCTTCATACTCATACCTACACATAGACTAACACACGCACACTTCAACACACGCAACCTTGTACACAAACACTCGATCAAACTGAATTACGTTTGTAAATGTTTGAATTGTTGATTTGAAATAAAAAAAATATTTGATTTGATTTGAAACACAATGAAAAAATGTCTTGAATAAATCTTCTGACATAATCCATTTGGAGATAGATCAAGGAAACCTCGCCCACGTGTAACCCACCTCATGTGTACACGGAACGATAAAAATAGCGTGTTAGATGCAAAAACGGACATCGTGTGGAGGCCAATGGACTTTCGTTTATTGTTTATCAAAACTATTTTTAGGGTTCCGTGATCGAGAAAACACATTAAAGTGCAGAATTGTTTTTGCTCTTTTATTACTATATTTATGGAGGAACTAGCTGACGACCTCAATACGATATATTGTTGACTAAATTAAGGGTAAGTGTATTTGGGAGAGACAGAGATTGTCATAAATGTAGGTGGTGAAATGGTGGAGCAAGTTGCTTTGTAGTTAATTTGTGTAGTTGAGCTGTACGTTTAGCAGAGAAACAATATTTTAACGAATACCGACACAACTGCGCGTCCTCACAATCTTTGTACAAAATTAATTCGTAGTCATATTACATACTAATAAAATTAAATTATTGTTTACAATGCTAAGTTTATGTGATGTTCAACTAAATTATTAAAAATGAATTAAATATATAATAAGGTTCAGGTAAATCATTAAGATATCATTAGAAGTAGTTATTATGCATAACAATCGCTAGATGCCATGTGTTGCTAGCTAACAATAGTCTACTCATCTTTTACTATCAAAACCATAACTAACGTATACTTAAGTCAGTAAACTTCAGTGTGTTGTAAACTAAACATTGCTGAGTCACTACATCAATCACTTGTAACCCTCAGAGTTGAGTGCACTGATACGAGCGGTCCGAGTGCTCGCCCGCTCATCTTAACCTCGGTATCATTCTTTCAAAACTATTTCTGCTCTTCCCAAAATTGTGAAAACTGTATTAATTACGTCAGTACCAAGGGAACGAGTACAAGTACCATTCTTTTCAACCGACTTCAAAAAGGAGGTTCAAATTCGTCTGAATGTTTTTTATATGTTTGTTAACACATAACTTTCGAGTGGGTACACCAATTATGATGACGTTTTTGTTTAAACAAAAAAGCGTTCCAATCCAATCCAATTTCAATTTGTGTCCAGTTCCGATAATAGTATCCATGGCAAAAATAATTTTTTATTAAGTATTTACACTATAAATGGACGAATAATTGTTCATTGTATCATTACGATGATTTTTTATTATTACAAAGGATACACTTCAAAGATAGTTTTATTAGAGTTTGGTTAGGTAATGTTTAATTCTATTTAGTAATTTTCGTATTTGATTTGAAGTTGGTTTCGACAATCGGCGCACCCAGTCGAGAGGTATAATTTAAGAAACATACAAATGGATTGACAAGCTCCCTAAACCCTTTTGAAGTCGGTTGAAAATAATTAGTACACTGAATTTTACCCATATCTTTGTCAAGTTCAATTGCAATTTTAAAGAATATATCAATTTTTTGGTTAAGGACTTAGACCTTGTCTGTGGTAGCTCTAATATTAGCTTTAATATTTTTTGAATGTTGGTATACTGGCTGACATTATTTTTTTATCGATGACTAAACTATACGTAGACAGACAACGGTTAAAAAAAGATGAAATGATCTATTCTTCTTTTAAATTTATAGTTCTTTTTATTACAAATAAATTCTGTGGCGGACGTTGAAGAATATACCGAATTACTTTTTTTTATTTCCCTTGCCCTAATTTAAATGAACAAGGCGTGCCGCGGAGTTGCCCGTTTGTTACCGCAATATTTTTTCTGAGGTAATAATGTAACAAACAAAGGGATTATGTCGGTGGAAAATTTCATTTGCGAGTGTATTCTTTTCCTTCCTTTGGCTGGCAAATTAATTTGCAGATTAAAATAAAAAGACACTATTATTTTTGATAAGCGTTACTACACGCTATGTCATTTGTATAGAGTTATTAATAGTTAAAGTTGCAGCCTAAATATGTCTCACTCTATAAACAGCATAACGGCATAGACTAATAAAGCCATAGTTCAGATTGGCAGATTTCGCACGTCTTAAAAAAATTTCTAATTCAAAATCAATTTCCGCCGAGCGCGTAATAAATCGGGAATCGGAATTGCAACAAACAAATTCTTCTACCGTACAATGCTACTTGCAACACTGAGCTACCTCTCTCTTTATTATTACCACGTTACATTTGGACCAACAGATTTTCCGATAAAAGCTACTGACCGAGTCATGGTTCGGCCCTCTTGGGCGCCTGTAGCAAATAGAGTAACCGCCCAGCCTAGGACTCTCTCGAGGGTCCCTGCACCCAGTTACTAACTAAAGAGATCCAGTCTAAGTGACCTAAGGAGCTGTCTTTTTGTAGTCCTGTTGTTTTCTATTTTTTTTTAAGTTATACTTCTATAGACACATTATAAAAAAAAATGACAGTAACACGCTAAAGCTGTACTGAAAAAATTAGACTTATATACTTCTGCAAGCGCTCTCTATAAATGAGGTTAACTGTATTGTTTATTATTAGGTCTACAAATAATTTTCTGCCGTTTTGAGAAAATCGCGTAGCGCGAGGTTTTTTTTTTATTTAAAAGAAAGCTAGCAATATTTCTTTTTTTTCAAAAAATTACTAACATTCTTTTAACCATTCAAACTAAGCTAAAGCTTGTGCTAGGACATGGTTCACGGCAATAGTCGGATGGTGGATTCGAACCCACGACCTTACCTAAACCATTAGGCTATTGACGCTTATTGTAGCGCGAGGTTTGTAAAGTTGAGGGTGTAAAATTCGCAGATGGTAACCGTCTTGAAAATAAGTTTGTTCATTCCAAAATATATTAAGTCTGTATTAGCATCATACATTGTCCTTTATCTAAAAATTTCTAAACTTGAGCCAAGTGTCATTTGAAATGCATCCTTTGCTCGTAGAAGCGTACAGTGAGGATGCCTCGTGTGATTAAAAAGTAAAACGGTGATTTTGACGTAAAAGACGAAGATGGCCGTGGCAGGCTATTACCAGGATGTGGATTCAGTGTCATTGTTTAAAATCAAACTTTCACAATAATAATTAGTTTTTGATAAAAACGGCGGAAACTTATTTGTATACCCAATATATAAATTAAAGTGTTTTTTTTTAAAGAAAGCTAGCAATATTTCTATTTTTTTTCAAAAAAATTACTAACATTCTTTTAACCATTCAAACTAAGCTAAAGCTTGTGCTAGGAGATGGCTCACGGAGGGAGTAACCTCCCCGGGAAGTGCTCTCCCTGAGCACAGTGCTGAGGGGCTCCGGTGCGTTCCACTGGAGATCCTGGAGCCCCCTCACCATGCACCGAGGAAAGGGCCACCGGGGAGGTTTTAGTGGGTAAAACTCCCACATAACCGCCGCCTTCCCCAGAAGGCGGGGTATGTTTTTGAAGATTTCCTCCCCGTTAACAAAAAAAAAATGGCTCACGTCAATAGTCGAATGATGGATTCGAACCTATGACCTTGCGATTCGCAAACCGTACCCTAATCAATTAGGCTATTGTAGCTTCAGTTATATATTTATTATAATATTAATTTTCCAAATTTAAACTGAAGTTTATTGACTGCGTTGACTATCCTATTCCAGTCCTTTGTTATTATATTGTAATTAATTATTTTCATGCAATTAAAAACATTTTTTATTGATACCAAAGTATATCTTCTCATGCGATTACATAAACACATGCACCCATTTTTTTCAAAGTTATTCGTAACTCGAAAACGGCTAAAAGCAATGCAAAAAATAGCTGAAGTTACAAGAAATAGCTTTCAGAGTGACAAAGTGATTTTTGCGGAAATGTCCCGGCCAAATGTATTCGCAGACCGGAAGAGACGTTTCAATAGATTTTTCAACTTCTATTCAGGATTTGAAATATATGTCAATATTTATGTTATTATCAATTGAATCTTTTGACTTTATTTGAGATTTTTTTTTGTTAAAAAAAATTATTAACACACCATAAGAAGCCATTAAATTGTTGTTTTTTAATTCATTTTTATTTTAACAGATGTTAATATTTTCATATTATAAATTTAATGTTTTATTGTTTTGTTTTGAGAATATGTTTTTATATGTATTTTTTTACAAATGTAGTTTTTTTTTAATGACGAACTACGCAGATTGGACAGGCCAGCTTCTGCCTTGACTGCTTCACCGGATTGAGAGCATAGCTCTTAGGTTGCTTAGCCTGCTTGGACGATTAATACAAACGTAGTCATACAACTTTTGACTAGGGGAGTAAGCTCACCAATATTGCGAAAAGAAATATTATAAAATATTGAAGATAGAAAGAGAGAGAATTACGTTTCGTAAGTCGAAGACCCAGTGCAGGCGTATTGTCAGAATCACACTGCAAGAGCAAGAGTGAGCAGCGCACACCCACATTTTCTTTCTCTCTTGAACATTTGTGCATATATTTTGCCTATATATTATATATATATAGATATATATATATACATATATATAGGTGGAACTAAATAAATTTTACTTCAGTAATGTAATATTTTTTTTAGTTAATGTTTTGTTTATCATTTTATTTAATTGTGGTAACTTATTTAACAAAAAATAATATTACACTTTTGTCACAAGTATATTTACGAGTAAAAACAAAAACCTTCAAATAGACTCGACTGTTTAAGGTACGAAATACCTCCATGTATTTCCGAATTATCATAGGAATTTTACAAAAAAGAATTAATCAGAACATAAACAAACTCTCATCGAACTACCTTTGAAGTATATTCCAATAAAAAAATGATTATTGAAATCGGTTTGCGTAATTTGAGTTATTTGTCACACTCATATTTAATGAAAATTTAACACTTATATAGTTCTCTCATGGATGGCTTTGTCATAATGGGACCACACTAGAAACACTAGTTTTTAAATAAAAAAAGAATTAACAAAATCGGTTCACCCAGTCGGAAGTTTTGAGTCAACATAAAAAAAAATACAGACGAATTACGAACATCCTTTTTTGAAGTCGCTTGAAAATAAGTAATAGCTATAAGTTATCCTAGTAAAATAAATCAAGATATAGTATTTGAGTACGTACAGATAAGGGTCTTGGTAAAGGGGTGCACAGACGTTGTCAAAAGCGAGGCCGAGTGAGCGCTATCGCAGTCGCCGGCAAACGGCTTTGGGAACTCGATGCAGGAGGTTGTTCGCTGACAGCTCTCCGGGCAAAATCGTATTGCGTTAACAGCTTTAAGATACTACCTAAATATTTATTCAAATCTTCGTGTTACTACAGTAGTGTGATAGTGACTTTTAGTGGACATTTTTAGTGTAGTTTCCTGGATATCTCACAATTTGGTAAGTTTTCATTTAAATAAAATGATTTCTTTACTTAAGTCTAAAGTTTATGTGTACAGTCTAAGGTTAAAAGGTAGCAAGCTCTGTCAATCAATATTATTAAATGATAAGAAAATTTTATATTAATTTCATAGATTTAGAATTCAACTCGCATATAATACGGCATTATTATAAAAATCATGTAAGTAACTGAAAAATGTTAATAGTATGAATTATTATAAATGTAATATTTCATAATTAAATTCGTGTTTTATTATGAAATAAATTATGATTACAAAATTATAGCCAGAAACATTTGTGTAAAATGTATAATGTGTTAGTTGAAAATATTTTTTTTCTTTTTTAAATATTTCTTTTTCTATAATCTATAATACAAATTAAATTTAATAACCCAATTCAGAGCAGAGAAGAATTAAGAATTCAGCAGAGAAGAAATTAATTAAGAATTCTATTGTCATAAATGATCCTTTTAAATGTGACAGGATTGAACCTATTGGCATATCCTTCTTCTTACCAACGAGTTATTTTCTTTTGTAGTTACGAATCCAAAATCTGAAATTCATAGGTATTAGGAATTTAAACTGTATAGCCTCAAATCTGATATATATCTAGGCTATAACATATGTAAACATTCACGCCCACAAGCCAAAGAGGTAGGTAGAGTAGATTTCCGTTATTAATGACCATGACACACCTCTTTCGTTCACAGCCACCAATTATAACATAACTAGCCGTGTGCGCGACTTCATCAGCGTGATACCGCTTTATAAATACCCAATTTTTAAAGTATTAGTATGGGCATAGTATGTTATCCTTAAGAGATAGATATATGCCATCGTGGACTTTTCTATAGACCTATATGTAAAACACAATTCCACAATCCATTATTTCGTCATATCTCAGGCAGCGTTTTTGTTGAATACACCCAGACGGATTATATTTTTCGAAATATCGATATATTTTAGCTAATGTATATGAAAAATTGATAAATTATATACTAAAATCGTCCTCGAAAACGGCTCTATCTATTGGTGAGGACAGCATGAAAATCAGTGTAGTAGTTTATCGCGAACAGACAGACAGAGATAGCATCATACCTCACAGACAGCAGCATACCTCCTTCTAGGGGGATTGATGACTTCAGCATACGCTTAAAGTCACAATGTCCTATTTTAAGCCACTTTTCTCTCTAATCTAATAACATTTTCCTCGTCACATCCTTTTACTTTGGACTAGTCCATAATGAGTAATAAGAGATATTTTATCTTTTAACTTTTTATTGTAGTTATACTTCTATAGGCGCGTTTTGAAACAAGTATATTTAAGAGCAAAAAAAAACCTACGCTATAGCGCGGACGCCCTCTTTTTATATTCACATTATCGTAGGAATATTACAAAATATAATTAATCATAACAAGTAGATTACTACGGGACTTTCACTGTCAGATAGCTAATGTAATAAGGAGCTTTATTTTAGAAAGTATAAATAAACAGTTTTTTTTTAAACGCGGGTAACACCGCAGGGCGAACCCAGTTAAAACAAAAAAAGAAAGTCCGACTTTATCATTATCTTGTGGTGTCCCTGGCAGACCTACGTTCTGGAATAAGAGGCTTACAGTCCCCGTTGAGTCCCCCGATGATTTCGGGACGTAATAAGTTCGGTGAAATGTGAATAGTGATTGGTAACTTTGTCTATGTCGAGAAAATAAAATTGGAATATATAATTTATAGCGGTCGGTCACGATCGTCTGTCTCTATAATGATTCGATTCAACGTTCGAAATAAAATGAAAAATCGAAATGTTATAGAAATAAAAACACAACTCTGAAACTAATAACTCTTATTCCGTCATATATAATTTAATTCTATTAATAACCATACTACTGAAGTAAAACTTCTGTAGTCAGAAAAGGACGTACAGCTCATTATCACGCTAACCGATTTCGATGATTAATTTTTTTATTAGAAGGATGTACTTCAAGGGTAGTTTGTTGAGAATTTGGTTAGGTTCTGATTAATGCTATTTCGTAATATTTCGGTTCGATAATTCGGAAATACATACACACATACATCGGGTGTGCGCGCGTATTAACGTTTGATCAGATTAAATTTGAAGTCGGCTTTGTCGTAAATATAATTGTCATATCTTCGATATTTTCTATACCATATGTATTCCATTCTATGTTCACAAACTATACTCCGTTACAAGCGGTAACTGATTTAACATTTGGAGTCGAATTGTTAATCTACAAAGCAGATAAAATAAGAGATGCGTATCTCTTTCAAAGACGGAAGCGGAAACGGCCTTGATTGCCGACAACCACAGTACTTTAATTCACTAAACTAAAGTACTTTTATATTAGTCAGTCCATTAACTTATTCTAATTGAGAAGTATATTTTATAGATTATAATATTTAAAACTAAATTGGCATTTAGTAGGAATAACTGTCGCTAACACTAGGTACAGTATTAAACTTTGCCCAGTCGCCTAGAGCAATATTGATGTTGAACAAACCGCAAAATGTAATTCAAGAACAATTTAAACAAAAGCGGGTAGTTGAAATAAAACAAAGCTTCCGAATACCGACTCCAGGGCGAGCCGGGAAGCCACGGCACCGGGAGTTCACAACGTGCCAATTTAAATAATTAACAAATTAACCCGACATTGTTTCCTGTACAAGGGTTTCCGTGAAATTAATACTGACTCTGTACAAATTTTCTTTTACATTTAATAACATCGGTGTTTGAAGGAGATTTTTTAACCGACTTGAAATTGGAAAGAGTGTTGTCATTTGTAATTCATTTATATTGATATTAAATTAATCATATTAATAGTTTGTTACGTGTAGGAATGCTAACATGCCCTTCAAGTAATTTCAAGAAAATGTGATGAATTTTAAAATTAATTATTTCTAATAAACCAATAACCGATTTAGTTATTGTTTTATGCTAGTAACCGTCTAAGCCGAGGTTACTCCTCGCAACACAAGGAGGGCCGACTCAATTAAAGAGAAAAGACATGGAAAAGAAGAAGAATATGTTTACTTATTAAAAACTCCTGTCACTTTTTTAATATTCCTTTCCATACTAAGGTTGCGTGAAAGGGATCGCTTTCACCGTAAGTGACAATTTACGGGCAGTACCTGCGTTACAAAGACGTGCTCAAGCGTCATCTAGCTGCCTGTAACATACAGACCAATAAGTGGGAGAGCTTTGCCTCAATACGACCAGAGTTGCACTCTCGTGTCAAAGCAGGTGTGACGGATTTTGAAAAGAGCCGTCTCGTTGATCTAGACGCAAAACGCCTCGAAGGGAAATCTCGCCCCAAGTCCTCCTACAACTACACCTACAATGTCACCGGTCAGCTATATTGTGCCATTTGCCACCGAGCATTTAAGAGCAAGTTCGGCTTCACAAGCCATATCAGGACTCATGCCCGAAGCTAGTCAAGGTCGCCGTCACCGGTCACGGTGTGGACAACTATGTATAAGTGACAATTTATTTTTGTGTATTTTTTTTCTTATATTTGTAAACAAAAAAGAGTTAATAAATAAATAATAAATATAAAATGAAATTTTGTTATTAGATAATATACGGTTGTAATTTAAGAACAAACAAAAAAAATCTATTTATGGGACTGGCGGCTCCGTGAGTTGCTTTCAGATAGATTAAGTTGTCAAGTGGACTACTCAGACATTTCTCTGGGGACTATAATAAAATCGAACGCCGGCAATAACTCTTATGTCGGAGATAAACTTTAAAAAAATATTCACATCAGTAGAAGTGCGCCCGATGATCTCGCCTAAGAGATTTTGTTTCGAGCGTAACAAACTATTTATAACTAAGCAGTGATTCTAAGCTCACAGATTTTTTGCTTTTGTTTTAAATAATGCTAACAATCCTCATTTTTTATTACGCCTTTTGACCTCAAATAGAATATTAGCAACATTTACAGATAATTTCTAATAAGTACATTATATTTTTAATCCTAAGCTAATTATTAGAAAGCTTGTAATAAAATTCATTGATATTTGTTTTTTTTTCTTGTATAGTTTGCTTTATGTCATTTCTTGCCTTAACGAAGAGCCATATTTTCTGACAGAAGCTTATTCTGGCTTACTGAAACATTTCAACTGACTTCAAAATACCTGTTTTTTTAGGTTCTCAATTCGTCTGTGGTTTTGTATCTTTGTTACCTCATAACTTTTGACTGGGTGAAATGATTTAGATGATTCTTTTTTTTATTTGAAAGCTGGTGCTTCCCATTCAAATTTGATCCATTCTGACAGTGGCATCTATGAAAAAACATATAAATCTTAAATTTACATTAGGTATGTACGCGACAAATGGACGAATAACTCAATATCCTGTATCGCATTTACCATGGGGAGTGTTCTGAGGAATTGTTCGGAATCATCCCAGCTAACGATTTCCATTACCGCACATCTCGGCAGAATTCCAAATTCCACCGCCACCATCGCGTTCAACGACTGTACGTGTTTCGCGTAACTTTCTCCCACGCACTGTCAACTTGTGGAATCTGTCAATCAACTGTCGCCAGCGGTGTTTCCGAACGTTTTCGATTTAGGGACCTTCAAGAAACGAGCCTATTCCTATCTCAAAGGTCGGCAACGCACCTACAGCTCCTCTGGTGCTGTGGATGTTCATGGGCGACGGTGATCACTTAAGATCAGGTGAGCCGTATGCTCGTTTGCCACTTTTCATATAAAAAAAAATTTTACTTTTTATTGGAAAGTATGTACTTTTAATGTAGTTTGATCAGTGTTTCGTTAAGTTCTGTTTAATTCTATTTCGTAGTAATCATATTCTATTTGAAGTCTATTTGTATGAAGTATGGAAGGAAGGAAACATTTTTTTTTAATTTCAAATAAGCTTAAACTTCTGTTAAGATTTGCTTCATGTTAATAGTCAAAATATTGTTTTGAAACTAACAGCGCTGAATTACTTTTAAAACTTAAGCTTATGCACTGATAATCTAGACTAAATTTAAGTAAAAGGGAATAAATAGGGCATTGCTATCCGCCTGTTAACCCTATCGGGACTCGAATGAGAGGACTAATTGCTACAAGTCAATCAGCAGCTACTAGTCTTGTGGAAAAACGAAAGTGAAAACTATAATTTGGTAATCAACTGACGTAATTGTTTTTACATTACACCCTAACTTTTACTCTCCTGTTAAGCAAGCAGTGGGCTTAAGCATTTGCATATGATGGATTACATTGTACTTAGAACGAGGGTAACGACGAAATCATAATTCGTACTGTTTGTATTTAGATTAGGCGCAGAATCTGTTAACGAGCAACTGCGGTGTAATTACCATTATTCTCCGACTCGTAATGGTATCTCACAGCTTTATTAATGTTAAATTATCCTCAAATATACCCAGCTATAACCATATCATATTTTCTATCTATATTGGATTCCATGGAATCAAAAAGTAGGCCAAAAAGTTCATAGGCGATCAAGACTTAGACAGTCTTGAGCACCGGCGCAAGGTGGCTAGCCTTTCGGCGTCTTACAGATTATATTTTGCTGAGTGTGCACAGGAATTACACGTCTTAATTCCCCCATCCAAATTCTACCTTCCGACGTCCAGACTTTCGGTGTGTCTCCACCCTTTCATAGTGGATGTTCCGCGCGTCCGAACAAAGCGATTTGAGTCATCCTTTAGTGGCACTCAAAGTTAGTTTAGCTTTTGAATGTCTCTTAGATTATCCGTGAAATAGCAACCGACCGAGTCGTGGTTCGGCCCTCTCGGGCGCCCTCGGATCGGCATGCTTACGCGTAACATAGTAACCGTCCAAGCCGAGGTTACCCCTCACCGGGGGGACCCTTGTGTCGAGTTACTAGCAATAGAGGTTTAGGCTAAGCGACCTAAGAGCTATGCCACCTCTCAATCCGGTGAAGCAGTCAAGGCCAGCTTCTCTGGCCAATCTGTGTAGTTCGTCATAAAAAAAAATCATCCTTTATGGTACCTAAAGAAAAGGAGTGGAACAAGTTGCCGGCGTCAGTCTTTCCGTACAACGTGGAGCTCAAGAGTAGAGTGAATAGGTACTTACTAAACTATCGCGTACCATCTTTCACACTCCTTAGCAGGGTAGACAGACTTAGCGATTTGAACTGGGAGAAAAACCAAGAGCGGACCTTTGTCCATTGTAGATGCCTTTATTCGCACTAAGTAGCATATAATTACAATATATAAAATGTAATAAGTGAATTTTCTGAGTATTTAAAATAAAAAGAAGTGTTTAAAATACTTTCAGCTTTATAAAGCTTTATAAGCTTAATCCTTTTTTTATTAAAATACTTTTGTAGACCGTGACTGAGCGTATTCTGGGATAATATTAACATAGACAATATTTACTTGGCCTAGTACTTACAAGTTTGCCGTATAATAACTTGCTTTGTGCCAGAGGGGTTTATGTAGGATGTGATAAACCTGTCAGTCGCAGAATGTACAAGTCGTGCTCGGAAAATGTAAGCTGAAATACGATAAAGCGTTCTCTCTAATTCTGACGGGTCAGGGGTCCCCTCTGTCTGAAAATTCGATGGAATTGTTGGTATATAGTTAAACTTACGTCAACTCACCAAAAAATATAAAATTAGGTTCATAAATGACGTCGACAAGAGTGCACCATCATTAAATGAAGAAACCTACTGTTTTATACTAGTAATTGTAGTGCAATAAAGTACATTCATTCATATGTTATAAATTTTTATTACAAGTTAATTCCATTCTACATGTAATTTTATTTTTTATCCAATTTGAAACACAATTGTAAGGTAAAGTACGCTGAAGTGAAACTAGGGCGGGGAAATCATACTAAAAATCTTTTCTCTTAAATTTGTCACTGGATCCCTTTTCTTTTTTTCAAGAAGTCGATTACATAACTCAGCACGGTAACAGACTTGAAATAACTTTTCTTTTCAGTTAGTAACCTTGCAAGACTTGTTTAGTCTTTGATATATTATGTATTAAACTGGAGGCGACGGCTCCGATTGATTATATTACTTACTCGGAAGTACATTTTGTTAATATATAACCGTGAGCAAAAATAAAGTGTCGGAAAGCTAGCTAACTGAAATAAATTATTCATAATACATAATTCCTAATATTCCATAATCCTTAATTATTTTTTTATTTATTTATTTTTCTATATTTCATTAAAAACATAAACATAAACGAAAAAGGATATCTTACGTAAACTTGGATTATACTGTATTTTTATTTAAATTTTATTACTTAACTTAGGCGACACTAAGTAATTTATTTCAGTTAGCTAGCGTCTTTATCTTCCGAGATATTCAAACTTTCTTAACCGACCCTTTATTTTTGCTCTTGAGTGTATAACGTAAAAAATATTTGAACAATCTCCTAACATTGGCTGGCTAGCTGTTTGAGCTATTTATAATTTTTACAACAAAAAAAAGAAAACAAAGATTTAAAGTCATGTTTTATTAAAGGCCATTACTCTTTCATCAGAACGTAAGATAACTATTCTTATCTAATTCACAGTGAACGTTGACCTCGCATGAATCATACGTGTTAAATATGCGATCTAATAAGCTCTGATATAAATTTGGTGCGTTTTGTTCAAGGGAAACTAATTCTATACTATATATTGTATACCTACTATGTATAGAATTATTTCATTTGCAGAAAATTATACTTTTAAATATTTACTCCAGACGACGAATTCTTTTTAACTTTGTAGTATTTTATTTGGATATTTCTATATGTTTGGTTTATTTATTATTTAAATATATTACGAATACAAAATTAAAAGATAATGAAAGAATATATACAACATTAGCATGTCGGTGACGCGAACTATAAGATTTTCCTCTACCAAAAAGTGCTCAATGCAGCTAAAGAAGTATTCCTTTCGTAATAAATACCAATCAAGCATTTATATGTTGCTATATGCTGAATTCAACATTAGTATATTTACGACTAAAAACAAAAATCGACTTGTAATCGAATGAGAATATTACGAAATGAAATTAATGAGAACCTAACTAAATTCTCACGAAACTACCATTAAGGTTCATCCTTTCTAAATAAAAAATGAGTCATCGCAATCGGTGGGCGTAATATTGACTTATTCGTCCATTTGTGGCGCACATACTACACTCGTGAGCAGAAAGAAAGGGTCGGTTAAGAAAGTTCGAATATCTCTCTATTTATTTTTATTTAAATTTGGCCGCCAAATTTTATTTTGGAGGCCAAGGCCAAAAAACACTAAGTACTAATCCTTATATCCTTTTTCGTTTAAGTTTATGTTTTTTAATGAAATATAAATAAATGAATAAAAATATTTTATTTTATTTTAAGGATTTTTAATTATCTATCATGCACAATTTATTTCAGTTAGCTAGCGTCTTTATCTTCCGAGATATTCAAACTTTCTTAACCGACCCTTTATTTTTGCTCACGGAAAATTTAATACTTATATGGTTTTGCCATGAAATTATGGGGTATAAATAATTAATTAAAATATATGGTATTAATAATTAACACATGGAACATGGAAAGCACGAGCTATCAAATAAAAAAAGAATCATCAAAATCGGTTAATTCAGTCAAAAGTTATGAGGTAACAAACATAAAAATACATACAGACGAATTGAGAACAAAATGCAGGGGTGTTGAACTTGGTTGAAAATTAAAATAATTAAGAATAAAATTATACATCTAACGATATCAACCTGAATGTACTTTAATAAATGTCCAGTGAGATAAGGGGAGCTAGTAATTATATCGACTGTAGCTGTCGACTGAGTGAGAAAGGATTAAACGGGGTTAACTGGGAGCGTTCGGACCACTTCGTTTGACAGGGGTGGCATCTATTAATAAATGGGCCTTAGCAGTGTCGAGTGGTGGAATGGATGAGTTCTAATTCAGTGTCCTTCGGAACTAATTTACTCCGCTATAATTTTCTTCTATAACACGTTTATTTTGAAAACGACATTTTGAATTATATCTAGTCCACTTCTAAATTAAAGTAAGTAAAAACGTAAATATTTTTAACACTTTCTAAGCGAGTGCATGACTGCGATCCCATCTTATGTAAAGGGGATATGTAATCAGGCAGACTCTTAAAGACAATCGCATTGTAATCGGAGGGAAAGACAGACGCGGGCAAATTTATGTACGAAGCTGTAAGAATAATGAACCACGACGCAAATGCTGCGTTCCGTTTTGATGGATGTTCACAACAAAGGATGAAATCCAGTAGTACGTCTTAAAGTCCGTTGGTGGAATGGGGATAAGGGAATTAGGTCAAGCTGTGCCACGTCTCCATCGAGTAGCAATCAATGTCGGCTTCTTTGGCTAATCTCTAGGTTCGTCACAAAGCCATGCAGTATTGTGATACGTCATTGGAGATTTAATTATTTAAAACGAGTAGATTAAGACTTTAATAATCAGAACGGTAACAGCAGAAAGTCTTATCACAGGAAACTATCTGATCCGATATTGATTTTCCGGCTGGAATTTTTGGAGAAACAATTTTTATTGCTTTTCACGTCTCAACGCTATCTCGCGAACGAGTTGGTATTTTTAAATTAGACATAGAAAAATGTTGGATTGGAAATCTTGTACCAGTTATATGTTTCATAAAAGTCTTTATTATTTTGTAATAAATACGTTTTTCTCATTTATCTTTGAAGTGATATTTCTTTAGGCGCGTTATCTACAAATTATGATAGTAACAAGTTGAAGCTACAGTGAAAAAAATTGTGCTTATACTTTTTCAAGTGCTTCAATTTAATTGAGGTTAACTGCCCGTCTATATTATTTGTTATAATTTGTAGGTCTCGTAGAATAAAATAGCCCAACAACTAATACACTCGCTTTATTGACACAGCGTAACGTTGTACAAAGAATTATTTATAACGAGTAACGTCACAACTGCGCGTCCTCACAATCTTTATACAAAATTAATGAGAAGTCAGATTAGGAACTAATAAAGTTAAAGTATTGTTTACAATGCCAAGTTTATGTGACGATCAACTAAATTATTAATTATGAATTAAATATACAATAAGGTTCAGGTAAATCATTAAGATATCATTGGAAGTAGTTATTATGCATAACAATCGCTGGGTGTCATGTGTTGCCAGCTAACATATTATTTATTGATTAAAATGTTGTTATAAAATACAATATATATTTATTTAATTTTTCGAATTTAAACTGAACTTTACTGACTGTGTTGACTATTCTTTTACAATCTATTGTTCCGCCATCGGACTTCACGACGGATCTCATCCTTTTGTTGTGAACATCCCTCAAACCCGAACGAAGCCTTTTGCTTCGTCTTTCATTATTCGTACAGCAAAGGACTGGAATAGTTCACCCGGGTCTATCATTCCCTCCAATTACAATAATGGTATTTTTAAGAGTAGAGTGAATAGGCATTTACTAAACTAGTGCGCCTTACCATCAGTACTGCATTTCCGCGTAACATCAGGTGGGATCGTAGTCAAGCACTTGCTTAGAAAGTGATGAATGAATGATGATTAAGAAGTATAACTTCTCACGAGCCGACAAAAGCACATGCACCCCTTTTTTTCTAAATGTTAACAATATTTCTTAACGACGTTAACCATTCCAATTAAGTTTCTGCTATTTATCTATTATTAGTTGTGCTAGGAGATGGTGGCTCCATCGGTGGAGTAGACCTGTCGCTTCCGAGCCTCGCACTTGCGATGGTACGGAGCGACAGGTCTTGGTCGGCGGTCGCCTCCTTCTGCGAGACAGTCATGTCCCAGAAGGAGGCTGACGAGCGGGTCAGGGAGGGGAGCTGTGGAGCTCCCTCCCTCCGCAGGCGACGAGTCGGGGTGCGCGCGGGGTGTTTCAAACGTCTCCTTTCGCCGCCCCCTTAATCCGAAGCGGGGTCAGGATGGGAACCTGGCCCCAGCATGCTTCGGCGTCGTCGGGACTTCTCTGAGTGCCGGAGGAGTCCCCTTTGAGGGTGAAGTCCGGTCTTTGCCGGGACCGGCCGGTCGTTGGGGTGTCCTGTCGCTGACAGATCCGGGACACCCCGCTCATAACGACTGATGGCATTCGCGGTAGGTTTAGTGGGTAAGGGCTGCCCAGGCCGAGTCCCACACATCCCTCCGGGCCCACCCAGGGTACCTGGCTGAAAAAGTAATATTATTATTAAGACATTAAAGAAAACATGCTTTTAAAATAATTTTTATGTCTGAAATATACATTAATGTATTGCGCGAACAATTCTCAAGTATCAAGTTTTATTGTTCGCTTTTATAATTCCCAAGATAGCTTCAGTATCTCTTTAATTAAAAAAAAAACTCGTCTACCACGCCACAGTCGGATTGGAATGTCTCTAAGGTTCTAAATTAAATTTTCTTGTCGTTACTTTGTTAAATATTTTATTTGGTTCTATGATATCAAAAATATATATGAAACCATTTATCACTTTATATTCTTAGCCGAGTCGGCATTACTGCGTCCGCTGAATTTTATCTCTACCAAGTAGTTGGGATTTCTCTACTGTACTTTTTTAGGTCCTAGTAGCTCAGTGTGTGGGCAGTCGTCTCAAGTTTTTTTTTGGACGAACTACACAGTTGGCCAGAGAGGCTGGCTTTTAATGCTCCACCGGATTGAGAGGTGGCATGGCGTTTAGACGCTAGCAATCCAAGTTCGATCCACGGTGCCAGCACCGATGTATTTGTTTGTTGAAATTAAGTGCTGATTTAACTGTGAAGAAACAGGCAAGAAGGAAGCGAGAAATCCTACATACGTTAGACAATTTTCTCTAACGTGTGAAGTCCGCCAATACACTAACGCTGCCGTGCCCATCAGTGGGACATGGATAAAAGGGATGTGAGAGCTTATTTCATTCACTTAATTTCAAAATAACAATTTTGTGTATTGAATATATTTTGAGCAGTTTTTCTATTCCATACCCTTTAGGGACGATAATGAATGGGTTAACGATATTTAGGACATATATTTCTCAAATATTGGCAACACTTGTGGTCCTGTAAACGAGTTTGCATAATATGCCGTAACTTGCTTGCACACACGTTGGTTATAGAATTAGGGTAGTAGCAACCGAACACTACTTTACTGTGTAGAAACGGACTCCCCACTGTAAACGAGTTTAGATATATCTCAGGAAAAATTGTAATACCTTCAGGTGCCCACTGACTTTTTACTCGTAAATTACAACAAATATATTCACGAGTAAAAACAATAACCGACTTAAATTGGATCAAACATTAAACGTTTCGCGCGGACGCCCTCTTTGTATTTCCGAATTATCGTTATATTAATCAGTGATATTATTGTTATAATAATCAGTACCTAACCAAATTACCCTTGAAGTACATTCTTTCAAATAAAAAAATGAATCATCGAAATCGATTGACGTGATTGACGAATAACTCATTCGTCCATTTGTCGCACACATACTTAACGCAAATTTAAGAATAATATGTTTACTCATGGTTGCCATGGTCAGAACAGGATCAAATTGGAGGCACATGGAAAGCAGCAACTTTAAAATAAAAATAGAATCATCAAAATCGGTTCTCTCAGTCGACAGTTATCAGGTAACATAAAAAAAACATTCAGACAGATAGGAACCTCATCGTTTTTTGAAGTCGGTTGAAAAAGAACTTCTTGGTGTCAGTTCACGCCGGCTTCTGTCACAGGTAATGTTTATTATTATAAAATATATTCTAGAGGTTTCTTGTTCGCCTGTGTTAGACGTTCACTTGTGTAAACAGTCGTGTGTCGGCAAATACAGTTACAGTCAAATGTCCGTGAAGGCTAGCCGCTAGAGTAAATATAGAAACGCATGCACGTGATTTTGTAAGAGTTTTAAGAAGAATTATGCATTCAGAATAATATTTAGCGCGTATTGTAATAATCTATACAGGTCCAACAAACCAATAACAAGTTTAATTTTCAAGGTTTTATACTTATCGAAAATTAAACCTCTTAAAAATAAAAATTGGTTCACAAATGACGACGCTACGAGTACATGAACATTTAAAAAATAAATTGACAACATCAACCTTTTTAACCGACTTCAAAAAAGAGGGTCTCCGTTCGACTGATTTTTATTAATGTCATTTACCTCAGTCAGACCTCTGGGTTGAACTCGGTGAACCGATTTCTATGATTTCTTCTCGTGCGGTCCCATTTCTATTTGATCCAGTTCTTACAGTGGCATCCATTAGAATATGTCTTTAAAGACATCGTAAGTACACTAGCTTAGCAAATGTATACTCTAAAAGACACATTGTAATCGGAGGGAAAGAGAGACGACGGCAAATTATCTACGAAGCTAAACGAATAATGAACGATGACGCAAATGCTACGTTCTGTTTAGAGGGATTTCACATCAAAGGTTGAAATCCATAGCACGCCTTTAAGTCCGTTGGTGGAACGGAGATTAGGGAATTAGATCATGTAGTTTTGTATACGACCTAAGAGCTGCTCATTGCTGTTCGATGACAAAATGACAGCTTCTTTGGCTAATCCCTAGGTTCGTCACTAAACCATTCAGTATTGTTACACGTCATTACAGATTTAATTATATAAAAGGAGTAGATTAAGACTTTAGAAGGCGACATCGGCTGGCCCGTGTCGCCTTAAACTGCGAGGGCACAGGGGCCTTTTACCTCCTCCCCGAGACGTGCTCTACGAAAAGCACAGTGCAGGGCTCCAGTGTGTTCCCCTGGAAATCCCGTTACCCCTCATCGTGCACCGAGGAAGGGCCACCGGGGGTTTTAGTGGGTAAAACCCCACATAATCCCGCCTTCCCCCCACAAGGGTATCTTCTTGAAGATTTCCCCTTCAACGAAAAAGTATATTTACTAGTAAAAACAAAAGCCGACTTCAAATGGCATAGGAATATTACGAAATATAATTAATCAGACACTAACCAAACTCTCATTAAACTACTCTAGAAGTACATACTTTGAAATTAAAAGTAGTACATCCAAATCGGTTGGCGTGATATTGAGTTATTTGTCCATTTTTCGCGCACGTTTTAAATGAAAATTTAAAACTAATTTGGTTTTCTTTTTTTATAGGAAAGGAGTCAAACGACTTTATGGCTCACCTGATCTTAAGTGATCACCGTTGCCCATGAGCATCCACAATTCATTTTATCATAGATGCCATTGTTAGAAGTAGACCGTGTACAACGTAGAGCTGCTCGAATAGTCGACGATCAGGGTCTATCCGATCGACTCGACCCTCTGAGTCTGCGAAGAGATATCGGTTCTCTTTGCATCCTGTATCGCATTTACCATGGGGAGTGTTCTGAGGAATTGTTCAGAATCATCCCAGCTACCGATTTCCATTACCGCACATCTCGGCAGAATTCCAAATTCCACCGCCAGCATCTTGATGGTTGGCGTTCAACGACTGTACGTTTTTCGCGTAACTTTCTCCCACGCACTGCCAACTTATGGAATCAACTGTCGCCAGCGGTATTTCCGAGCGTTTACGATTTAGGGACCTTCAAGAAACGAGCCTATTCCTATCTCAAAGGTCGGCAACGCACCTACAGCACCTCTGGTGCTGTGGATGTTCATGGGCGACGGTGATCACTTAAGATCAGGTGAGCCGTATGCTCGTTGGCCAATTTTCATATAAAAAAAATGCACGCGAAGCACAATGCATCATCTATCAAATAAAGAATTAATAAATAAAGAATTAGAAACTTTGATTTTTGAAAAAGCAATTTAGCATGAGCGGTATTTATATTAAATTGCCTTTTCAAAATTACTGAAGGGAGGAGGATGTGCCACATAAAATATCTGTAGAAGCCCAAGTCGATAAAATATCAGCTGTTCAGAGGTCGGGAATGCTCGTAAACAAGTCCTGTGGGACATAAATATTGATATTACCGTTCCATTCCTACAGAGGCGGAATAAATTTCCGAAACGACCAGAAATAAGAACAACCAAGACTATATTTTGACGTAGAGCAATATTCTTCCATTGAAGAACGTAATTGGATTTGCTATAGCTCCTGGGTCTATTAAAATTTCTATTTCATTCATATAGGGATAAATAAAAAAATCATTCGGCCGCTGAAAACATAATTTACCAACGGCTCTACGGCGACATGATGGAAAATCATGTGAAAAATAAATCTAATATTTGAATAGTTCCAACATAGATCGATGGCAGCAGAATACATAAACAAAAGAAAAACACACGAATTTTAATAAAAATAAAAATAATTTTCAATAGTATATAATTATAGATTGATAAATAGATTTGCTAACTAGCTTTAAATACCGTTTCGGGAATCGTTGGTACTGGGAGAGGTGGCGGAAGAAACAACAGCAACGCACATTAATATTTACTATATACTTAGAAACTGTGCATTTTAAAAGGTGTTATAGCTTCTAAAGTTACGGAATTGTCGATCGAAAGACGGTCAATGTCTGAGGATGAGTTCCATGCCTTGACTTGAGCGCAAACGAGGACGAGGAGTGGACCCTGTAAACGAAATCGAATTAAAGGGTTCATATATCGTGGGTCAACTTACGTAATTCGAATGTAATATTGCCTCCGTTCAACGGTGCGTGGTTTCGAAAACAGCAATAAACCACATCTGGCGGGAGCGAGATATATTGACACGTACTATGAGAATACGTTCTAAGTGTAATCCGATAAAACTTTTCACATATAAAAATACAACTTAGAAATGCGTAGCTTCCAAATGTGTCAACGTACAAGAGGAAAAGGTATCGTGTTTTCCTTATACGCAACAAAAGCCATGATAGCTCAGTGTTCAGACAGTCTTCTTAAATAGCATAGTACGCTATCAACACGAATTCAATTCCCAGTGTAGGCCCAATGAATTTGTTTGTCGCAATTTTAAGTGCTGATTTACCATGCGCTCGGCACTACAGATAAACATCGTGAGGAAACTTACATGTGTAAGAAAATTTGAGAAAGACATGTGAAGTCAGTCAATCCGCACTATGCCTTTATACTTTCTGTACAGAGAGGACCTGTACCCAACAGTGAGACATATATTTATATATAGACTGTAAATTTGCGCGTGGTGAACAGCACATATAATTGCAACATATAATATAATTTTACTGGTATCGGAGATCAAACTCGGATTGCTAACGTTCTAAGCAACTTTTTTTTTTGTTGACGGGGAGGAAATCTTCACAAAAATACCCCGCCTTCTGGGGTGATGTGGGGATCTTACCCACTAAAACCTCCCCGGTGGCCCGTTCCTCGGTGCATGACGAGGGGCTCCGGGATCTCACGTGGAACGCATCGGAGCCCCTCTGCACTGTGCTCAAGGAGAGCACGTCCCGGGGGGAGGTTACTCCCTCCCCCCCTGTGCCCTCGCAGCGCAAGGCGACACGGGCCAGCCTATGTCGCCTTCTTCCCGGGTCCACTTTGGTGGACGACGCAGGTTTAGTTTAGTCGCCTTGTACGACAGGCAAGGGATACCGTAGTCTTATTCTTGAGAGCCCAGAACTACGGGGCTGAGCGTTCTAAGCAACTTGAGCCAACCACCCGTACACTAAGCTACCATGGCTCTAAAATAAATTGTTTAGTCAAGTTTAATTCACGTTTCCAGTTTGCCTTCTCCCTCCCGTTCCAATTGCGCCTACAAATCGTCCTCTCAGATCTGTTATGAATATTTTCTTCAAACCTTCCTTTAAAATTTAATCGCGACCGCGGCCAGGCAATTTCCCAGCGGTCTGAAATGAATTGAAAATGTCATAAGGTCTAATAGTTTCAGTATTTCTTTCCATAAATTTAAATAAGAAGCGGCTCAAATTGGATTTAAGTAAAGCAAAAGTAACATTGCATTTCTTTAAATGTTTTTAATCAAAAAACTTAAGACCACATTTTGTAATATATTATAGAACTATTAACCCAAGGTTACTTTAGAAGATCATATCAGAAATTAGGCTGGTATGAAGCATCAGCCTAATTTCTGATATGATCTTCTCGTGTATTCATTTCAATTTGATCCAGTTTTAACAAAGGCATCCATGAGAAAACTATTTGTCTTAAATTTGCATTAAGTATGTGCGCACCCGTCCCGAGAAATGGTAGCTCAGTGTCCGGGCAGATGGCTAAAGTTGTATAGTAAGCTGTTGCAATTTTATGTGCTGATTTACCACGCACTCTGCGGTGAAGGAAAACATCGTGAGGAAAACTCTGCCAATCCGCACTAGGGCCACGTGGCGGACTATACCCTTATATTCTCTTCACAGAGGAGGCCTGCGCCCAACAGTGGGACTTATAATATATATATATAAAGGCTGTAACTTTAACTTTTATGTGCGTAACAAATGGACGAATAAGTCAATGGCACGCCAACTGATTACTTTGGTGATTAATTCGCTAGTTTGATAGGAGTATAAAAAGCTTAAAGGGGTCCCGCGCGTAATAGCGTTTATCGTTTTATTCGATTTGAAGTCGTATTTTTGATTTTACTATGTACTTGTATCAATACTTAGTGATCAGTCCTAATTAACACCCGATTACATCTAAGCATAGTTAACGCAGAGTAATTATTAAATAATTTGCTTATTACACGCTTCGTTTGATGTCAAACATTTAATCTGTTGACGTTATAGCGTTTTCGTGAGAATTATATGCGCTCTGACGATTCACTCTCGCGTCGCTTCGTTTATATGTTCACATCACTATTTGAAAATGATTTTTTAAAGATATTTAGTGAATTGTGCCAGTTGTTTTTTTAGATTTAATATTTTTTAGTACATCATGTATCATATTTTAAAGTAATTATGTTCAATTTTTTCTCCACCTGTAACATTTAGGACGCGATAAGCTTGGTGAAAAGCGGACAGCGAAAACTATGCCTGTCTACCCCGCGAGAACCAAAAGACGTGATAACATTAAATTTTTATTAGTAATTATAATTTGCTTGGGCAATTTATAGCACCCTCATTTATGAACCGATTTTCAATTGCGTCCCGTATGAACTTTATTGTAATAGAACCTTGGGTTCTGAAGATATACCAGGGAACTCCTAAAAATCCTATAGAAGAATGCATATTAATTGTGATATTGGTAAGTTTATGATAATCAAAAACTAGGTAAGTACTACACAATGACACGAAGCATGAATGCGGCAGAAAAAGGTTTATATAGACACCAGAAGAACTACGTAATATAACTATGATACTTCGGAAATAAGAGAGAGCGTTCGCGCGTTATACGTGCTACTTCCGGTTGTAAATCATAAAACCAATGACTTGAGTTTAAGAGCCCCTGGAGAGAGATAACTACGAGTACGTGTTAGCGCCACTCCTGTCGTATTTCATTAAAGCTATGCAAATTTTAAAGTGGCTATAAATTTGATAGAAAACCGAAAACGATTATACAATGTCTTCAGCTGATATTTAAGGTAGGTGGACATGCTGATCCTAAAATGCTAGTTAAATTATTTTAACACCGGCGTAGTGGTTCGAATCCCTTTTGGCGTAACCAAATAAGTTTCCCTCGCTTTGTTAACAACAAAAACTTCACTTAATCACCTATAATTTGTGCCCGATGTGATTCATCTATATATACTCTATTTATATTATGTATGAAATAAATAATAAGTAAATAATTTGTATTTGTTACTACACCACACACACATCTACAACAATAAGCCAAATCTCATTTATCCGTGAAATAGCAACTCTTCGGGCACTCTCGGATTGGAATGCTTACGCGTAACATAGTAACCGTCCAAGTCGAGGTTACCCCTCACCGGGGGGACCCTTGTGTCGAGTTACTAGCAACAGAGGTTCAGGCTAAGCGACCTAAGAGCCGTGCCACCTCTCAATCCGGTGAAGTAGTCAAGGCCAGCCTCTCTGGCTAATCTGTGTAGTTCGTCATAAAAAAAAGCCAAATCTCTAGAAGATGATATAGAAGAATATAGAAGCACTACGCTGCGGTTTTTTTATCACAAAGTCTTCTAAAGTACGTTTAAAAAGATTATAATTGGTAAATACTTTACACTCTGTAGTCGAAAGGAAGTTACTTTAAATATTTAATCCAATTAAAAATAGATCGGAGGTATCCCATACTGTATGTTAGATACTCAGTAATTGGGAAAGGATTTATCAGGGTCCATAACGATCCTTTTAGCCCATTCCCTAAAAGGTTACGCACTCAATTTAATTAAAATATAAGCTAACACAAACAAATACGCCTAATCTATATTTTTTAAGGTAATAAGTGTAGTAGACAGACATAGTAAAGGATCCGTGAGATCTCAGAATCCATGAGAAAACCATATAAGTCTTAAATTTGCATTAAATCTGTATTTAAACCACAAATAATAAAGCATTTATAGATTAAGAGAAAGACAATATTGACTCGTGCACTTCTCCACTTTCGTGTTACGGCTTCAACAATTATTTCAGAAGAACTCCAAAGGATTTAACTGCTTGAAGCCGACCAAGACGAGCTATGAGTCCATCGACTACGTAATATCACGACCTCACTCCGACTTAACCACAAATAAGGACGTAGACAATGCACCAGTAGTGCCACTTAACTCAATGTTTGACACATGAATAACATTGTGTCACGTAAACAGATCGCAAAACCAAACTTATAACAGTTTAGAAATCTTAGTTTTGATAAAACCAATTTAATTTTGTGTTACCAGTAACTATTAAGCGTTACAAACCGATTCCCTCTCTAACCCCAAAGTATCGGTACCACAAACGCCCGCGGACGGTCATAAACAACCCTCGGAAGACATAAATAATACTACAGTATTACAGTTACATTTCGACACGGGCAAAATAGATTTCTGAAAAGGGTCTGGAGATCGTAAAGTGTACGTTAAATACAAACATAACTTATGTGCAATAAAAATATTGATACTTCAACCGCTATTTTGTAACTAAGTTAAGAAAATAATAAATAGTCTTTGGGCTAAGCGTTTATTTTATGACAGAGATTATAATTCCAGCCGGCATTCCTCAATGAGATTCCCTTTATAATTGACTTCAAAAAGGAGTTCTCAATACGTCTGATTCTTTTTAATCTTCGTGCACTTTTCAAATTGTGTTCACGCCGGTATTCTGCCAGACCGTGTTGCTTAAATAAAGCTTCTGAATATACATTTTTTTTTGTTAACGAGGAGGAAATCTTCAAAAAGATACCCCGCCTTCTGGGGGGAAGGCGGCGGTTATGTGGGGTTTTTACCCACTAAAACCTCCCCGGTGGCCCTTCCTCGGTGCATGGTGAGGGGCTCCGGGATCTCCAGTGGAACGCACCGGAGCCCTCTGCACTGTGCTCAAGGAGAGCACTTCCCGGGGGGGAGGTTACTCCCTCTGCCCTCGCAGTGCAAGGCGACACGGGCCAGCCGATGTCGCCTTCTTCCCGGGTCCACCTTGGCGGACGACAAAGGCCCCCACCCTTGTCGCCCAGTGAACCCGAGGCCCCTTTTAGTCGCCTTCTACGACAGGCAGGGTATATCGTAGTCTTATTCTTGAGAGCCCAGAACTACAGGGCTGGAATATACATGTAACATTAAAAGTCGCTTCGATTGTTCTAATACTAGTTTTTTTATTATTTTCCAGCACCTGCCCAAGTTTATATATCACAGAGTTCAATTAGTAGCCGCGTCATTTATAAATTTATTTTAAAACTTTGAAAGGGCTTGCTTATTATTTAATTGCTAATTATTTCTTGTTGTAATTTCGTCCACTAAGAACATTGAACATTGGATTTTTTTTACAAAAAAAAATCCATAAAATCATAAAAAATGTTTATTCATTGATTTATCGATAGGTGAATGAGCATCCAAGACTATGTAAGTACTTCTTACCACCACGTAATTAATGAATTAATAAACCTATATATGAAAGAAAGAATGAAATGAGCCTTGTGGTTTAGTGTATAGCGAAACGTAAGTTCGAATCCCCATTCGACTATTGACGTAAAACATCTAACAAGAAATTTATTTTATTGAGGTCACTCAAAGGGGTTCTGATAAGGTATAAAAAAATTAAAAGAAAAAATCACATTTTATTTAGCGTAGATTGAAATCGGTTACTCTTAATTATTACCGTTCACTTCCTAAGGCAATTAATGCGTTTGAAATAGACATAGACATATTCTATAATATAATGGCACAAAATGAAATCAAAAAGACAGAAAAAAAATAATAAAAAATAATAAAGAAAAAACGGACAAATAGTACATAAGACATGATGCCAATATTGGACACCGTCTCAGCATATGCCAGCGGACAGCGCTGATTTTCAGCGATGCCCATGACTACCTAAAGTCGTGCGCGCCCAACAAACCATTTGGATTTATTTATTTAAATATAATTTCTAACGTTGCCATAGTCTGAAACAAATTCTTACAATTGTTAGTAAATTTTTAAAACGAAAGGAAATGGACTGACTAACCGGAAGTTCTAGTGTGTGGGCCGTTAATGGTCCACGCAAGTGGGTCAGTGCTCACGCGATGCAGTTTATACAGTGCACGCGCCTGGAGCGACTCGAGACGAAAGATGAGTTACACGTGGCTTGTTACGATGAAAACTTTAACTTCCCAGTAAATTAGAACTAAATTGAGACTTTTATTTGCGTTCGGATTTCTTAATTACCAAACCATCAATGTAAGATATTAATATATTATTTTAGATATTACATTATATAATGAAATATAAAAAAGATTTTTTTCGACACCAATCAATGATATTAATTGGCTAATTTGCTTCGATACGATAATTTGGTACGATATTTTTTTTCTCGTTTTACCGGCGCTTAAAAAAGGAAAATGCTGTACTATAAGAACTGGCTTCCTTCCAGTTTCACTATGAATTTCTTTTGTGGTTTGTAAAAGTGTATGGTGTGTGCGAATTAAAAGTTATGCCGTGGTATATCAGTCGCCGGATGATCGTCTCCAGTTGCATAGTACTGCTATAACCCTTAATAGTATGTGCACAAGGTACATTCAGCACTCTTTCAAAACGACGCTGTTTTATTCCATTGCAAGTCAGCACTTTTGCTCACTTGTACAGTTTTACCACATATTCAATGCAGTCTAATTCAGAATTTCTCGGAGCTCTGTTCTCTTCCAAATTTAGGGGTGTGCCACATAGTAATTTTTTTAAAAAAGACATCCAGCGACGACCGCCTGACAGTACGTTAGAAACTCGTCGATCCCCGTTGCCGGCACCAGAGGAATTGTTTAGTGCTGATTTACCACGAAAAAAAGCTAGAATACAGAAATGCATGCTTCGGAGTTTTGGGCTCGTAGATAAGTTAAACGTGGAAAGTCACTATATGTGTAATATATGGCACAATAGTGAGTCAGTAATTATTGTCTCTATCTACACAGATAAAGTAATAGATCATACTGACATTTATGAGTTACAACAAAAACCTTTTTTTTTTTCGTTGACGGGGAGGAAATCTTCAGAAAGATACCCCGCCTTCTGGGGGGAAGGCGGCGGTTATGTGGGGTTCTTACCCACTAAAACCTCCCCGGTGGCCCTTTCCTCGGTGCATGACGAGGGGCTCCGGGATCTCCAGTGGAACGCACCGGAGCCCCTCTGCACTGTGCTCAAGGAGAGCACGTCCCGGGGTTACTCCCTTCCCCCCTGTGCCCTCGGAGCGCAAGGCGACACGGGACAGCCGATGTCGCCTTCTTCCCGGGTCCACTTTGGTGGACGACTCAGGCCCCCACCCTTGTCGCCCAGTGAACCTGAGGCCTTTAGTCGCCTTGTACGACAGACAGGGGATACCGAAGTCTTATTCTTGAGAGCCCAGAACTACAGGGCTGCGGGCCGGTCTGCCACCGGCCCGCCTGCGCCATCTCCGAACGGGATCGGCCCTCTCCCGATCCCGTTCTAACAACAAAAACCTTCTTGATCTATGCATCAAAATTAATGTTAAACTTGTGTTTGGTTATCCCAAATATATTTTTCTACATCATATATGACTTGTGTTTTACTCTCAATAAATCGTTTTTCATTTCCTTTTATTAATTGAATACCACGATCAAAGGAAGGTTCCAATTACCCGGGTCCCGAATTAATTATTAGGCAAATCCTCCCTTAACAGATACGCGTTCCAGGATCGATGAACGACGGTCATATTAAATTACTGAGAAATGATCAAAATAAAGTCAAGTCAAAATAAGTTATCACGTCTTTTTACATATTTTATTAAGTCTCAAAGGTAATCGAAGGTGAGCATACTGCTAGTACTTTACAGAAATTTTAGTAATTTTTTTAACACAAAAAATAGAAACTTATTGATACATCAAAGGTCTCTAAGGCTGGCAACGCAATAATAGTTTCTGGTGTTTTTTATGTTCATTGGCGACGGTGATCTCTTAAAATCAAGTGAGCAGATACCTCATTTGTCTCGTTTCCAATAAAAAAAAAGATGAAATTATAAAAAATTCAAAGACTAGAAATTCATTGATACATCTAAGTAACTTATAACAAACTAAACCTATCGGATCGAAGTATGATCCAAGAATGTCCATATAGAATGCCGTCGGTACGAGGCTGACGCTCCTGCGTCAGCATTAACCTGAATCCAAGGTAAAGCATCGGAAATGCAACGTCGGGACTCTTCATGTCGTAGACATATGTAATTTACATTTCCGTTAACATAACATACAAATGCGATGTTTTTTCACTAGCACAATTTCCAATACCGTCATTGACACAATATAAATAACTTTACAAACTATACTACTATCAGATCAGGTGAGCCGTATGCTCGTTTGCCACTTTTCAGATAAAAAAAAAAAAAAAAACTAATAAATAAAATGGAAGTGTCTGTTTATAATATTAAAATAACCGCATTACTATATGTATATGAATGCATACGTAAACCGTATACGGTATACCGCAATAACAATTTTTATCTGTCTGTATGATGGTTCCGGCTAATCTCAGAAATGGCTCAACCGATTTTGATAGGACTTTCATCTGTATATAGGTGATGTTATAAGGAGTAACTTAGGGTAATTTTCTTATATAATATAAAAGCATACAACACTGTGGGGTTCAGCTGGTAGATACATAAAATTAATGTATTTGCATAAAAAAATAACGAAAATAGTTTCGCATATTATATTTTTTTTATAATATAAAATTAAAATATGTGAAACTGCCTTAGGCTGTAAATAGGTTAATAGTTTGCGCTAGTTATATTTATTTGTTTTGGGATTATGTTCCTTCGTGTGTACCGAATCTAGTAGTGTACCTAACACTACTAGATTCGGGTTTAAGATCTCTGTCCTATTTAAATGCGGGTCGAGTATTATCACGTTGTGCTTCACAAGCTGCGGTCGTCACTTCTAAAATAGTTGAACAGTTGTTTTTCAATTAACAAACGGGCTTTATATTATAAAATTAAAAGTTCAGAGACAGTTAGGTTTTAATATTAATCTTTTGTTAGATATAAATATATTTATGTGGTGATTAACCAAGCGCTCGGCGGTGAAGGAAAACATCGTGAGGAAACCTACATGTCTTAGACAAAATTTTCTAAGACATGTGAAGTTTGCCAATCCGCACTAGGGCTGCGTGGCGGACTACGTCCTTATACTTTCTTTACAGAGAAGGCCTATGCCCAGCAGTGGGACATATATAAAGGCAACATGTTACTTTTATAAACTCATAGCGCTGTAATTTATGAACAGTTTTCAAAAATTTATTTGTTTGCATGGATTTATTTTAATAATAATATATAGAAGTAAAACCAAAGTTTTATTTACATTCTATTTTAATTTTATTGGCATAGGACTTTGGTTTTCGAAAATTTACCAGGTAGTTCCTAAAAAGCGTGGAGTATGCTTGTTGATTGAGATATGGATATGTTTATGATAATCTAATATTTCATTCTTTTGTTGTTAACATCTCTCAAACCTGAACGAAGCGCTTTGCTTCGTCTTTCATTCTTCACACAGCAAATGACTGGAATAGATTGCCCGGGTCTGTCTTTCTTCCGATTACAATGTGGGTATTTTCAAACTAAGGAAGAGAATATAGGCACCAGAACTTCGTAATATAACTAATATAATTAGGAAATGCAAGAGTACGTGCGTATTTGCGTTTGATACGAAATGTTCGAATTGATTCGATACAGGCATAACTTGTCTCGTCAGTCATGCGTTTAGTAATCAAAGTATCTAATACAATTTAACACCGGGTCGAAAAATGACTGACTGTCAGTCATGCTGTCTTACTCGAATCAGTTATCATTTCTACAGTCTTATTTGATTCAGTGATGTGTGCCCCAACAAACATATGCAGTGAACTTTGCATGAAGCTCCATTTGGGGCAGAGTCAAGCTGTGCCGATGCATAATTTAAACTGCACTCTTGAATGCTGCCTTATTTGCATGTCCCAGTTTCAAGCAAACCGACCTGCTAATTTATATTTGCTCTCTAGGGTAATTATGTCACGTGAAGTCCAAATAAATACTTAATATAGATTTTAAAAGTTTTATTCGATTTTTTGAACTATTCAGTTCATTTTATATATGATACTAGATGTGCCCGCGACTTCGTCCACGTGAAATTTAACAAAAAAGTTATTTAGTTTATTACATTAATATTCATGGGACATAAGGGCGCTGTATAATACAAAGCAGCGAATTCAGCGAAATATATAATAATAGGTCTCAAATATATAATAATAAAAGAAAAAGACTTTTCCCGTATACATTTTTGTAGATTAATACAATCCTTGCGTCCCGTCAAGCCCATATTGCCCCATCGCCCGACCTATATGACTTCTACAATGTATTTGTATAAGTCTAAAGTAAAAATTTAAATAATAATTATTCTCGTAAATATGCCATAATTTTAAAGCGTACATTCGAAACCACCGTTGCTATTGGCTATAGTCGTAAAGGGTCTACGAATTAAGTAGATAAATAAACATAATTTGTTGACGAAAAAAAACAAAATCCACGCTGCTAATTATTTAATACTATGGCATTAGTTGGAAAGAGAGAGAGAGAGTAAGAGATCAAATAAACGTTAATCAAAGTCAACTTCATCATGTCCAACAGATTAATGTGTACAGAAGTCATTGAAATTCCGTCGGGATTGGACAAATAATTAAGGAGTTAAAGTAATTACCGTCTCATTAACTCCCTGTACATGTAAATTTTAACCTTATTTTGGTTAAATCAGAGTTCAAATACACAGTACACTCTGCGAATTCCTTTAATGATAGCAATATAGTTACGACCAAGTGCAACTATTTACGTTAACGTACGCGTTACACACGTAATATACCCGACGTGCCCCGTAGGTTCAAATTCCCCTATTCTAGGGAGCTTTTGAACTCATAGGCCCCCTCTCGACCTCGGTCTCAATCGAGACCGAGAGGTCGGGAGGGTGTAGAAGATAGATTCGTCGCGGCTGACGCTTGAGGGATTAGCCTCGACGCAAAAATAGTTATGCCTAAAAAATCCGTGCTAAAACGGTACCCAAGACCAGGGGAGCAGTCGCCCCCTGCACTGCAATAGGGTAACACCCCGAGGCCCGTACCTGCGAGGTTCCCGTGAACCTTGTAGATGACTCCACACACACACACACGTAGTTTTTAGATATATGAATGTTCAGTTTCAACTCAATACCTAACATAAATGGATTAACATGTTTTTTAGTATGTGGTTGGAAAGGCGGTGAAAAAAGGGACTATAGTCGGCTTCAATGCCTTAGCACAGGTGATTGAGAATGCAGGCAGCCCTGTACTCCTTAGTTTACAGAATTAGGCTAAAGTATTCCCTGCCCGTAGTAGTCCACTAAAAGGGGTTTTGGGTACAAGTGCGACAAGGATGGGGGCTTATGTCCTCCGCTATAGTGGACTGAAAGGGGCACCGGTGTCTTCTTTGGGAGATCGTTCTCCCTTACCATGCGCCGCAGGTATCCTGCGAAGGGGCTTTAAGTGAGTATAAATCTCTCATAACCACCGCCTTCCCCCTAGAAGGCCCCGCCTTATATCGTGAAGGTTTCCCCTCCCGTCAACAAAAAAAAGGTAAGGTAAGAATGCAAGACATATGCTATATTATAGAGAAGGTATACCTAAATATTTATCAAACAACACAGTTGCCCTCACGTTATTTTCATTCGCCACCGAACACACGGGAAATCTGCACTTAGAATTCAGGTCACTCGCTTATTTTTCATCGTAAGTCAAGTATCATTCTAGGTATTATCATTAAATATATGTACAAGTTATACGGTATGATTAAAAAGCTGTGAAATTCCTTAACCCTGACGAAGTAGATATAGTAGTAAAGTCGCTGACAAGAGAAGTGTTGGTCGCAGACGAATATCATGACTGCGTAACCTCAGAGAGTGGACTGGAATTAAGAGTGCCGCTCACCTGTGTCGCCTCGCAAGAGAAAGAACTATGGAGAACTATTTGCCAATCTTCGTTAGTCGTAGAGGCACTTTAAGAAGAAGAAAGCTTCTCGCTGTCGCCACTTTTCACCTATTCAGCATTCTAGCATTACGTACGCGAAAAACCCATCACTATACACCGGCCACTAATTTTAGCAAAGTTTTTTTTTATTTAAAATGTGGTCGTTCACTCATACAAACCGACTGGGATTCAGTCCGTAACCAACACATTGTAAGACGGACAGATTAGACACTCGGCTATCACTGATTTAATGGATTGATTTTTCAGGGACAAAATTTTACTATGAATAACATTATATGGCAAGTACTTTAATTTAGTAATACTAAATCGTGTATTGCTATAAATTAAATCAAAATACTTCTTCAAAAAGCTTTCACTAAAGCAGTAGCCTTTGCTCTTAAATAGTATATAGATATTAGCTATGGTGTCCAAAGCCGTAGCTAAATGTAGAGCCCACACTACGACAGTGCTACGAGCTGATTTAATTGGTGTGATTTTTAACATAAAACGACACATGTTTATCAGTCACATTCAAAAGATAATATTAAGAAGCAGAATTTATTGGAATCATTTTATAAATATATTTAGTGTGTATAAAAGTGGTTTAGTGTGTGAATTATGAATTGGAGTTAGGTGCAAAATTGTCCCACAAGTGCTCCAAAGCACTTGAAATGCTGATAAATATCAAAATGCTGAGAAATGCAGAATAAAATGAAATCCAATTAGAAGTTAAAATTATTCTTTTATAGAAAAAATCATTACGTCCATATTTTGTTAAGTTATAAAAGTTCAGTGTTAAGTTAAACTAGAAAGACTATATGATTTAGCAAGTTTGTTCCAACTTGTTAACACTTTTCTAAGTTCGCTCGTGCTCGTGATAAGAACGCGCAACAAAAACTTTAACATTGAGCCTTGTTCAGTCTGTAGTTTAGTTTTACTACGGCTTAGCGGATATCGTTTACGTGCTCGCGCTTTATACAACAAAAACTAGTTTGTTTAAACCACAATTTTACTTAACGCTAGAGTTTATGTATATCTTTAACATATCCTCGTTGCCGGTACAAATTTGTTGCTGCAATTTAATGTGCTTTACCACACGCTCGGCGTTGAAGGAAAACATCGTGACGGAAAACCTACATTTGAAGTCTGCCAATCCGCACTAGGGCCGCTTGGTGGACTACGCCCTTATTATTTCACAGTGAAGGTCTGTGCCCAACAGTGGGACATATATAAATCACTGTCACTGTAACTTTTTTAAATAAAATTACAAAATAAGCTCTCAAGTTCAGAGGGGCCGAGCTTTTAGGTTTAATTTGAACTTCTATAAAAACTCGATCGGTAGCTATCTGCGAAACGCTTATCCAAAGTACAGGGAAGACGATCAAGAGGGAAGTTTCCTATGCGTTGGAGAGACCAAATCAGCAACAACATCACGAAAGTCCACGAGGCATTGCACACAGCTGAAAACCGCAACAGGTGGACAGCGATCGACCGCAACATAATTCGTGGAGGTCAGACCCTCCGCAATGAGGAAGACGACAAATGGAGGAGGAGGACTCGGCTATAAAAATAATAAAAAAGGTATCTCGCACTTTTGCCCTTTAATAAAAACGACTTGAAATCGAATCAAACGATAAAACGCTAGTACGCGTAGACGCCCTCTTAGTATTTCAGAACTATCTTAGGAATATTACGAAATAGAATTAATCAGAACCTAACCAAACTCTCATCAAAGTACATCTTTTCCAAAACATCTTCCACAAACAAAACATACAGACGAATTGAGAAGCTCCTCCTTTTTTGAAGTCGTTTGATAATAATATAAGATATTGGTCACAAGAGGTCAACGCTTTAAAATCGCTCGCTGTTAGAAATTTATTTTCCATGTTCCATAGAATTCATATTGCTCTGGGAATAAAGTTTCCCAACGATTCGTTATAGAGTTTGAAATATCTGCAAAGTGCTTCATATGTTAGATAACAATAAATAGGAATTGAATGAGGTTTATGTCAAACTTTCAAAAATAAGTTACAACATGGAAATATATTTATGATACATAGAATTGTTTAAGAATGTATAATACATTCAAAATATAAACATTCACACGCATGATTCGATGGGTAGGCAGAGATTATAGAGTTTCCTTTAATATGATCCTGGCACACCTCTTTCGCTTCACTTCAACAAGGTTCAGGCTAAGCGACCTAAGAGCTTTAGCACCTCTCAATCCGGCGAAGCTGTCGCAGCCAGCTTCCTTCCAATGTACGTAATGTTCGTAAAAGAACTAGTAGTACTTACCTGCCCTTTCTTTAATACATCGTCACCGTTATACCTTCAAGCTCTACAGCCAGCAAGCTACTTTGTTCACCTCGTTCTATCCGTGGCCACATTCATCCAGTTAACTATGCCAATTTCTTTAGCATCTCATACCTCTTCGGCCCGGCTTCATCACGGTCCGCTTTACCGCAATATAATTTTACTATATCGTTCATCTTTGTTGTATATCCAATAATTATGATCTATAAATGGTGTTGTGAATTTAAAGTGAGACAAAGAAAGTACTACTTACTAGTTGTGAAATACCATGGAATGGAAATTCGGTCTTTATAGTATAAAAATACTATAACCTTAAAAGTACAAAAGAATCATTACAGCTTAAGCCCAATATAAATTTGTTGGCTGTGAAGGGCAGTGTAAAGAACAGTATACTGTCTACTCCATTAGGGATTAAAAGATGCGAAATATGTTCATGTCAAAATTCGATTTAAGTTGGATTCTTGAACAAAGTTTGCCATCACTCGAAAATAACGAGTACAATGAAATAACGAACTAAAAGAAAACTACATTCAGTGCAATTGGAACAAAGCTTTTAAAATTGAGCTTTAAAGTTGTTATGATTATTGGTGTGAACAAGTAAGATATAAAATAAGTAATTTCTACAAAACATACATTTCTTATACACTGACACCCATTCAAACATTCAATACTCATATCATATTATACAAAAAAAAATCACATCGAATAGTAAATTCGTAATTCACAGGAGCTTTCACACACCTGATTTTTTCCTTCCACGAGCGTTAGAATATTCATGTCGACAGCAATAAAGTGACAACTTTCCAGCGGTCTAATGAAAAATTTAAAAGTGGAACAAAAATTCTGCCTTAGTTTTGAACTAATATACTTTTTTACACAACGGAAGTAATCCAAAAGGACTACCCGACATGTCAAAAATATGCTTGATATTTACTATACGAAAATTTAGAATAACATTAAAATTTTATGCTTTAATATTTAGAAGCATAATTGAGTTTAGTTTTATAGTGACTGTCATTTCATCTCAAAATGTGGAGACATTCAGGGAGAGGATACTGAGAGGTGACTTACTAGATCTAATCTCCAGATTAATCCCTCCTCCCCGTGCACTCCCAGTGCAAGGCGACACGGGCCAACCGATGTCGTCTTCTTCACGTGTCCACTTCAGCGGACGATAGAGGCACAAACCCTTGTCGCCCAGTGAACCCGAGGCCCCTTTTAGTCGCTTTGCACGACAGGCCGGGGATACCGTAGTCTTATTCTTGAGAGCCCAGAACTACAGGGCTGACTTTCCTAAGACCTACCTCAAGTTCATTTCCTCCAACAAGAATATTTAAAACGAACTTTTGGAAGGAAGTAGCAGAAGATAGCCTTAGATTTTATGATAATAGTTCGCACTAAAGGTAATTTCAGTAGATATCATGCTCTTTTGAGGTACCCTCCACGACAGCTTTTACAAGAGTCCTGTCACCTTATACACAGCATATATACAGACTGTGTAATACGGAAATCATCGCAAGTGGCTGCCAAAGCGCAATGTGAAAGGATTTATTTATAGGAAAAACGATGAAAGAACGATTTTACAGTCTTAATTCAAACCTGCCATATCGCGTGTAGTCTTAATTAAACGAATCTACGTAAAGTATTGGTCAATTTTACAACAATTATGCTGAAACAGAGTAAAACACCCGGCGCGGCGGACCAACTGTGAACTAAAACAAAACAGCACTCGACCCATTAAACTGAACACAGCTTTTGACGTAGAGCTTAACAAAGGGTTGTGAAACCGCGGTAGTGTAGCAATTCACGAGCCGAATGAATTCGCGCTCAGAAAATATTAAACAAATATAAGCAATTCATTTAGTATTCTTATGAAAGTTCTCTTCCAAAAAACTTCTCGTGTTTGCTTCGTACAGCAAAGGACTCGAATAGTTTGCCCGCGTCTGTCTTACCTTACGATTACAATGTGGGTATTTTAAAGAGTAGAATGAATAGGCATTTACTAAGCTAGTGTGCCTTACCTCCAGGACTGCATTTCCACTTAACATCAGGTGGGATCGTTGTTAAGCACTTGCTTAGAAAATATAAAAAAACAAAACTCAGAGAGCCGAAGTATCAGTAAACAAACCCTGCATGTCTGAATACTTTTTCTAAGATGTATGAAGTCTGTCAATTCGAAATGGGGTCGGAAAGATCTTTGATCTACAGTGGAACAAATATAGGCTTTTCCTTTTACCTCAAAAATGAATCGTTCGATCCTTCATAACTATATAAATCTTTAAATAATATATATTAACAATATTTTTAATACTATGATGTTTTACTTTAGGGCAAAATAAAAAGCTACGTTAAATTTTTCTTCATTACTTCCAAGACCTCGAATAAAATATATATATATATATATATAAAATTGTATGTACACTTCTGTCTGTGATAAAGGGCTAATACTTTAATGCTACTTTTTACGTACTTAAAAAATATAAATTAAGAGAACTCGCTAGTACCCAAAGGTACATTACAGAAATGTAAAATTACAGAGAATGCCTTCTGGCGTTAAGTCCGCCTTTTCGTACACTCATGTGCATATAAATATTAAATCATTAATTTTTTATATAGCTTTTATATATAAATACACACAAGCACTGTATATATAATTGTCATGTAAGCTACCATCGATAACAGGTCACGATTGATTGATTTCAATATATCAAACATGCTAAATACATTTGCGGTCAGACTAAATACACGCCATAACTAATACATATGCAATGTAACAGAATTCCACATGAAATATATCTATCGTCTGGACACTATGTAAGCAAATGCATAATTTAAACTGCACCACAATTCATGCGGCCGACCTATTTGTGCGCCCCAGTTGCAAGAGAATCCGGCCAATTTCTATTGTTATTCTTTCCACAGTTGTGCGGTTCTGTAAATACTGATATAAACAAATTGATAGCAATTGTGTTTAACTCAGATTTATTCTGCAACGATTTAACTCGTATTTGTACAGCAATAGATTATCAAATGTTCAATGGAAAGTTTAGGTGCCTCAATTCGACAGTTGTCTATGTAATTTCCGTAAAGCATCGTTTATCTACACCTGGTGTCCGTGGTCTCCAATCGAGAACTTTTCGGCCCTATCGGCCATCTGTTCTACGCGTGGTAAGGTTGTCTGATGACCTCATAAAGGCCGCAGGACGCAGCTGGATGCGGGCCGCTTACAACCGATCCTTTTGGAATTCGTCGGGGAGGCCTATGTCCAGCAGTGGGTGTTTTACGGCTGAAATGATGATGATGGTCGTTTGTCCTTTTTTGAAAGGGTCAAAAAGAATGTTAATAACATTTGTAAAAAAATTCTTTTCATAAATAACAAATCATCATTTATTTTCTTAGAAACTTCGGAATAATCTGGTTTTTTCAAATTTCAGAATGTGTTTATTTTTATAACACTTGTGTGCTAGCGGTTATCTTTCATTTTAATCTCTGTATATTTTATTTGTTAACGTGAATTTCTCATTCTTCTTGAAGCTATCTATTGATTGATGTTTCTCACGATGTTTTCCTTCACCGCCGAGCGCGTGGTAAATCAGCGCATAAAATTGCAACAACAAATTTATAGGTGCCGGAACCGGGGTTCGGACTCGAGTTGCTAGCATACCATGCAACTTGTGACGACCGCCCGGCCACTAAGCTACAACGGCTCTTCAAAGTCTAGTTCTAGTCCAAATAATTTCAAATAAGAAATTTATTGACACAATGAGCTGGATTGGGTAGCATTCGCAAAACTCCTCTCCTCCACGAAACACTTCATAGAGTTGCACCTAGACCATTACTTGATGGTTCATAAGATAAAAGTTACACAGAGCGTTGTAGACGGCTACACTAGATATTTCTGAAACGAAGAAAATGAACGGAGAAAGAACCTTGAAATTCTTGGAATGGAGTAAGCGCTGGAAACGACTGAATGCGGAAAGCAGAGGATTGTTTCTATTTCATCTTACCATGAGATAAGCCGGGTCATCGAGACGGATGGGGGATTTTAGTCGATAGAAGTCTCTAAAGCGAGTCTTACACCATCCGCTACCCCGGCGTACGCGTTTATATTATAATAAAATCACACTAATCACACACGCAAATTCCCTCACGCGAATTTAAAAAAATAAGGGTCGTATGATTTAAATCATCGTGACGCCGTCTTGTTGTGAATTGAAATAGAATAGAGGATAAATAATGATGATACGGACATTTTTGTGCGACTTAATTAGATACTATCAATAACTACGTTAACCCCCTGCTAAGTGTAGAGTACTCGAATCCAATTAAGTCCCACTGAGCTTCATTTTATCCACCACATAACAGATATCTATTAAGCTTTATTGATTAATCCAACATACATGCAACTAGGTCTGAATTTATTTTGGGACTGGATTTATAAGTAAATTTTGCGAAACATTCTTATGTTTTGATTTACGATATAAAGAGCTTGAATACTCGTGCTTTATGTATTTCAATAGCCAACACCCACTTAAATTAGACGTGAGATATATTTAAATTGTATCAATTTATGTATAATAAATGACTAAATTGAACAATCACGTCACGATTCTTCGGTTGCTTATGTACAACGCAATTACTTTCCTAAATTTGAGCTTGTTTTGAGGCAGTTCACTTATCACATGTCACATATAGGACTTGAGCCTAATAAGCTTAGCGAAAGGAGACTACGAATGTTGTCTCTGTGAATCTTACTTAAAATAGGATGAAAATAACGTAAGTTTTATTTTTCCAAAAAAAAAAGGTAAACTTTGTTAAATAAAGCCAAAGCCTGTACCAAATTTTCATTCGTAATTTTTTCATGGAAAGGTTAACAAAGCATATTTATGGACAACTTCAAAGCAACCCTCGCTGATTGACGTAATGAAAAAACAAATGTAAAATGAAATTGTACGTGATGAATGTTCTGATTGGACTCCTCTAGGCAGTAGTCGTATAATTGGGAGCGAAAAACTGGATTTACTCAAAAATATATTTTAAATTTCGTATGTAATTTATATATATATAGTGTGTTATTTTTTGACTTGGAATTTTAACAAAATATTAATTGTGTTGGTTTTTAATGTGGGGTCGGCAGGGCCCTATACGCCTGCTCGTCTGTTAAGTGAGGTAACGATGACATAACTGTTCATAAAAACGTTGGCGAATCATCTCCAATTCCTGTGGTACCGTGAGCCTTCTTTCACTTATTATCACTCACATTGATCACAAAAGGTTTAGTGTGAGTCAGTCTGAGAGCTTTGTTGCTATCGGAGTTTGTAATATAGCATAGTATGTGAATTTTAAGCTTTATTCTATTTCTTCTTCCACATTCCTGTTAGTTATTGTTATAAGGCTTAAGGCGTACTTACTAGGTCTTGGATTGCCTAAGTCTACCATTGTATCGTAAAATTATAGTTCGATATTTTTCTTGGGGAAACGTATGCGCCCTCCGGATAAAAGGCGGATTACATTAGGCTTGCACGTAACTGCAGTCGGTGTAGTCGTAATACAATATGTTCCACCATAGTCGCATGATGGCGGGGCTACGGGAACCCTCCGAGGCCTCATTACGCCAGTCGCCTTATAGCGGCTCTGTCCCTGGAAGGTGTTAATACTAACCCTATTCAATCTATCAAAAAAATTATAAAATTCCATTAGAATTCAAGTTTATATCGAGCTTATGTTCACAAATATCAATTGCGAGGAAAACACAATTGTACGGAAAAGAAAACGCCGAGGTTTAAAATATTTAAACGTATTCAATCGAAGTGTATTGTCGATGAGTCGAGGTCACGCTGCGTCGGCATTATTCTAAATTGACGCGATGCCACGTAGACAGCGCTGAGTCAACAGACATTATAGAATGTCTCCATCCTCAAAACGGTAGCTATTTAAGCTCTCTAAGGAAAAAATGTTACTGCTAGCTCAATGTCATTTACCAGGGGTATTCTCGTCTGGTTTTTATGTCTCATGCGGGTATCCTTGTAAGTTTATGAGACTGCAATTTTATGTCGACGTTGATATCGAATTGCGTTGTCAACCGACTTCAAAAGGAAGAGGTTCTGAATTCGTTTGTATCTTTTTATGTTTGTTACCGCATAACTTTGACTGGATGAACCGATTTGCATGATTGCATGATGCACTTCAAGGGTAGTATTGTTAGGTTTTGAGTAATTAAATTGGGGTGTTTGCGCGTAATATCGTTTAACGTTTGATTTGATTTTTGAAGTCGGTATGTTTTTGCTTGTAAATATACTTATAATAATTATGATATTATCTCTTGAAAATGGTCATGTTACGCCCTATACATCGATCTGTATGGATTATTGTTGCTAATAAATCGGATAATGTAATGACGATCCATCAGCTCGAGAGGTGGTGCTCGTCGATATGATCCCAAATGACCAGGATCTCGTGAATGCCGAAAGAGGAATTCACCAAGTGCTTTAACTTGGCTCAAGAGGTGACCGCTATATGCGATGTGTATTTTTTTTTGTTAACGGGGAGGAAATCTTCAAAAAGAAGAAGAAGAGAAGGCACCCCGCCTTCTGGGGAAGGCGGCGGTTATGTGCTCACCGAAGAGTTTTTACCCACTAAAACCTCCCCGGTGGCCCTTTCCTCGGTGCATGACGAGGGGCTCAGGGATCTCCAGTGGAACGCACCGGAGCCCCTTTGCACTGTGCTCAAGGAGAGCACGTCCCTGTGCCCTCACAGTGCAAGGCTACACGGGCCAGTCGATGTCGCCTTCTTCCCGGGTCCACCTTAGCGGACGACAAAGGTCCCCACCCTTGTCGCCCAGTGAACCCAAGGCCCCTTTTAGTCGCTTTATACGACAGACAGGGTATACCGTAGTCTTATTCTTGAGAGCGCAGAGCTACAGGGCTGATGCGATGTGTATACGGCATTGTACCAACATTCGTGTCTGCGAACTCTCTTATAACGAAAAGTCTCTGGGAATACTTCAAGGGACTACCGCAGCATCATTAAATCAATTTCGTTGAAACTATTAAATATGTATATTTTATGTATTAGAACATATAATCATAAGTTATTTATGTAGGTATATTTAGTATGGGTTATTTCATTATATGTATGGATTTGTTATAATATTTGTAGTTGAACGCCATCGTCCTGTTTTGTTCATATATCTCCTGTCCATACACAGGTTGCCTGGAAGAGATCGCTCTTAGCGACAAGGTCGCCCATTGTACAACGAATTGTAAATGTACCTTAGTTCAGTTATGCCTTTTGTTTGATTTCGGTGTACAATAAAGTTATATCTTTCTATCTATCTATCGGGCATGTTAATAGACCATGTCTTATAATAATATATATCTCATTAGAAGTCCGTAGAAAAGGGATGTGTGAACCTATTGTGTAAAGTGACGTAAAATTTAAAGCATACGAAACCCTTGATAATAATCTTCTTGTAATTCCCATGTAATTTACGACTTACGTGTTATTATAACAAACAAACATCAACCAGAACGTACCTAATGTTACGTCATAAATTCAAAGTTTTGTAATTCCGATTGTGATGACGTCATCCATTTAAGTTGCGCATCAATGGGAACCATCTGCGTACGAGGCTCGCCAACAAGGGCGTGCAAATAAACCGAAACAACACTATGCAGGTTTGTTTGAATAACCTTATTAAATAAACAAACCATTCTAATTGCATAATTAAGCTACGCGAATGTTGCCATGATTTTCATTTTAAGATCTTTGTTTTTTTAATTATGCTCGTACGGTGTGAATGCAGCCTACACTGAGAGTATCATAGCTATTTGATACTTTTTTATTCTTTTTATAATAGGTATACATATAGCAGTAGAATTATAAAAACACAGCTAACTATAGATTATATTGCCGATCATTTTTTTAATTTATCATAACAATTTTTTTTTGTTCAAATATTACTAACATTCTTGTTAACCATTTCAACTAAATCAGACCTTTTTTTTTTGTTAAGGGGAGGAAATCTTCAAAAAGATACCCCGCCTTCTGGGGAAGGCGGCGGTTATGTGGGGTTTTTACCCACTAAAACCTCCCCGGTGGCCCTTTCCTCGATGCATGACGAGGGGCTCCGGGATCTCCAGTGGAACGCACCGGAGAACTAAATCAAACCTTTGACATTACGTATCACAAACCGTACCCTACAGCATCAGGCTATTGAAGCCTAATCAGTGGATATATTTAGGCTGTTATTTTTAACTTTTTATTAGAATGAGCCCATGCAATAATTATGCTTCTGCAATAATTCGATGTTCCTTCCGACGTGCTTGAGAATCAAATGTCTATAATGGAATTAAATCAAAAAGAGGGTGGCAGAAAAAAACATTTGGTTTGGCGGTTGCAAATAAAGCTCTTAAAAATCCGTTGAAATCCTCCATCCAAATATTTTCTATTTATGTTTAATCCGGCTGACCTTTCCGTGAATGCTTGTAAACATCACTCGAGGGTAACATAAAATAGCTTTCCATTGTCCGGCGCGTGTGTTGTATATGTAACGTAAATATATATAACAACATTTACTTTGTCCAACGAAATTCGGAAACAGAGTCCATTTGCAAAGTGTCCTTGGTACGGAGCTAGTATAAACAAAGTGTTCTTGTTTAGTACTCCGACTCATCTACAAAGACCTTGTGTACCTTTCTATATTCAACTAGCGTACCCAGCCCGCTTCGCCGGACTAGACTTTGCTTTATTTTATTTAAACAATAAACTTACGTCATTAAATATTTAATTTAACTCTCACAATATATTAAAATATTCACTCTCTTCTCGAGCGAGTGAAGATCACATATCAGTAAATACAATATCATTCTTATAATTTAGGGATTTATTATACTTCAATATACTCCATTGTACTTCAATATTGATAATGACATAAATATACACAAGCCATGTGTCAATACAAATTTGGGTTTGAAACAATAGAATATCGTCATAGTAAAAAAAGCTGTATTTGACAGTTCAGAAAGATGAGTGCTCCGATCGTCATTAAACTTTACAGGATTACTCGCCAGGTCAATCTGAAGATTCTTTGAAAATTTCATTGAAATCGGTTCAGCCGTTTCGATGCATATAGGGAACAAACTCACACACTTTTCTTTTATATATTTAGATTATTCTACGTTCTTTTATTGTAATAACAAGTAAATTATATATTTTTATCAGACTGTATTTATTCATGTCAAGGTAAAATTGCGCGTGCACGACTTTGGATAGTCCGCTGAAAATCAGCGCTTCTCATCCTGGCGACAACACATAATGAGGCGGTGTGCAAAATTGTCATCATATCCTATTTGTCTATCCCTTCCTTTAAATATATTGTGATTACTTTCTTTCTTTTTTTAGTTTTCATTTTTTGCTATATTTTATGTAACGTGGATAATATATGCAATGTGTTTGTATATTGTGATGCCAATAAATAAAATATCTATGTCTATGTCAACGAGCAAAAATAAAAACCGACTTCAAATCAAATCAAACGATAAACGCTGTCACGAGCGGATTTCCTCTTTGTATTTACGAATTATCGTAGGAATATTACGAAATAGAATTAATTTCAACCTAACCAAACTCTTATCGTTCTACTCTACACCCTTTCCAATAAAATATGAATCATCGAAATCGGTTGGCGTGATATTGAGTTATTCGTCCATTCGTCGCGCACATACTCAATGAAAATTTAACAAGACTTACATATTTGATTTTTACATATATGACACTATAAGAACTGAACCAAATTAAAATGGAACCGCACTAGAAGAGACAGCTTTCAAATAAAAAAAAATAATGAAAATCGGTTCACCCAGTCGAATGTTATGAGGTAACAAACATATAGACGAATTGAGAACCACTTCCTTTTGAAGTCGGTTGAAAATGTATTTAAGCCAACTTCGAAAACAGTTGTCAATGCGACTGTATTTTTCTTTTTTAAAGAATGCTAATAATACAGGAGATTCCGTAGTACACAAAACGTTTAGACTGTCGTCGCTTGGTTGGTCATTGTGCACACAAAACGCAAAACGATTTCATATTTTTATTTCTGTTTGAATAGGTTTGAGTTTAGTTATATCTCATACTAATTTTTTGGCTTTATACCTCGCATTTTGGCTATTCTTCTTGGTCGCTTCACTCTTGTCAGAGTGGTCGTGGTCATCATGATCCGGTGGGTTGGGCAGCAGACAGCACCCGCCGCACGACGTCTCGCCACCTCCGCCTGCTGGTCGTCAATCGGGCACATTCGTGGAGGGGAGCACCCACCATACTCCGCACCTGATCCAACCATCGCATCGGCGATCTACCTCGTGGTCTGCTTCCCTCTACTATATTGGCTATATAACTAATAAAAATCGTATACGAGAATGCTGGACTGACGATATTCAGAGCGTTCGGACTAATACATTCCTTTCATACACGTATTTTTTTCTTAAAAAGAAAGTTAGCAATATTTTTTTTTTCAGAAGTATTACTAACATTCTTGTTAACCATTGCAACTAAGCTTATGCTTATGCTAGGGAATGGTTCACGCCTTTGTTGTCCACCAAGATGACCCGGGAAGAAGGCGACATCGGCCGGGGAGGTTTTAGTGGGTAAAACCGCCGCCTTCCCCCCAGAAGGCAGGGTATCTTTTTGAAGATTTCCTCCCCGTTAACAAAAAAAGGGGGATGGTTTACGTCAATAGGTGAATGGTGGGATACGAACCCACGACCTTACGATTCGCAGACCGTACCCTAAACCGATAGGAATATTACTTACCAAATAAAATTACTGACTGTAAAAGTAATTTTATTCGATGATGAAATACATTTGATTTCATTTATATAATATAAATAAACAAACGAATAAGTTCGTTTAACAATATATAATTTAATAAAATTGTTGTTTTGCGAATGATTTTGCGTTTTAAAAGGTACGAACTAAAACCGAGATAAAACGCAGGGTACGAGTACTATTGTGTTTTAGTATATCTTCAGACCGTCTGGTGGAAGTATAGAACAAATAAAACAACTCATCCGAGCCGTTAAACTGGGACAAAGCTTTCAGTTGTTGTTGAAAGTCAGTAATGTGTGTGTGTTAGACAGCGCCAGATTATATAATATGTTTGCTCAGCCTAAATATTCATAAAGTTATAATTGCTAGTTATGGTAATATTTGATTGCTTTAATTTGTATTTAAATTTAATGTTTATACGTAAGTGAAGCTTCCATACTTTAAACGATGCAGGGTTCACAGCGAAAGTATTTTTTTTCTTTGAATTTTAATAAGAAAACAAAAGGAAAAGACTTCAAATAAAATCTTTTCTGCATTTAAATTTATTGTTTATACGTAAGTGTAGCTTCCATACTTTAAACGATCCAGGGTTCACAGCGATAGTATTTTTTTTTCTTTGAATTTTAATAAGAAAACAAAAGCAAAAGACTTCAAATAAAATCTTTTCTGCATTAAAATTTTACCAAAGAAAATTGACAGCCAATTGACTGCTTTGTCTCCGAGGGTCTTGAGAATGGATATGGTGGGTCAGCGAGTTGTCCATGGAATACGCATTTACTGAATTGTTTTAATTTTTCGTATTCTTAAGTACAAACGTCCTATTCAAATATAAAATATAATATAATATATATAAGTAAAAGTATATTAGATTCACATAAAAACAAGAAATGAAAGGCTGTTTTATTTTATTTATTTTATTTATGTCCCAAAATTGGGGTTCTGGGCGTAACACGTGTTACTTGTTTAAGTTGATTTATTTGTAAGTTTGGGTAAAAAATTATTATACGAGGATAATTAATTTTCTAGACAAAGACTTATATAACATCGCTCGTCAGCCTCCTTCTGGGACATGACCGTCTCACAGAAGGAGGCGACCGCCGTAACCACCAGCTACCACCTAGCACAGCTCAGGACTGGACCTTAGTTAAGGTGGTAGCGAAACATAATGGGTTATATTATATACGTAATGTAAATTGTAAATAGACTTTCGGTTGTTTATTTTTGGTTATTTGATAAAGAATTATTATTAATCTAATTATAAGTTGAACCGATATCGATACAACTATAGATTAAATTTCAGATTAGGAAATTGATCCTTTTGTAAAAGCTTTTCTGAGAATCGTAGAATGAAAGCTTTGAACTCCTTTGAGACTCAAATTACAGAACATTGACGGTCCAGTTCATTTGCGATTTTGTTCAAAGTTGTTCTACATCTCTTTAAAGGACAAAGAGTATTTCTAAAAACTTTCTATTTTACACTACATAAACCTAAATTTAATTAAAATATCAGAGAATGTTTTCTAACTGTGTAACATTAATTTGAATATTTTTACTAAATATAAGAATATAATGAAAAAATATGTACTATACGTCATCAACGACCTGGCAGAACACAGGCGTGACGTTTTTTTTTAATCCCAATAAGTGGTGGCCCTTAGCCTGCGACAGTATAATGCTGAGCATAAGCTTCTCCAAGAGCATGCATTCTGCTTCACTTAGTCCTAGAGCGCCCCACTCCGCGTTTGCCTCGTCTCAGTCTCCACTCAAGGACTCGTTTCATCTAACGGTTATTCGTTCTACGGCTGATATGGCCGGGCTATTGTCACTTTAATATGCCAATTCGGTCAGCTGTGTGGAAAATCTTAGTTCTCTATTTCCAGATCGATCCTTCAGAGAAACTACGTAGCATAGCCCTTGTCATAGCTTGTGGAGCGAGCATGTAGATTTGAGTGTCCACTTAGGACTATTTTAAATGTATAAATATTTTTATATTATTATTTACTTACTAGTCCTGGACTGTGAATAAGTGAGTCTCTCACTTATCATACACCCATATGTCTTACCATACTTACTCGTTGGTTTCAACTTAGGACGTCCCATGAACACTACAACTAATTTTGCGAAATATTTTTAATACTAATTTATATATAAAACCCAGTCGGTTTGTACCAATGACCGTTAAATTGGTCAGTTTAAATACAAGAAAATCATATTCTACAAAACAAATACTACATGTCAGACATGGGTCTAATAAGCTTAGTGAAAAGCGGAGAGCGAAAGCTGTCTCACGTCGCTAGAGTTAAATGACCGTGAAAGTTTATTTATATAATTTATTATTTATTTATATATAAATTCTGCTTACAGATGTTTCGTGTTCATGATTAAATTAATACAGAATATTAAATAGAACATCTAGTGCATCTTTGCGTATAATTTTATCGTGATATTACCTAACATGCTTTCCACACTGCATTAGCTTTGAAATTAATTTACTGAACAACTCAACCTGATTACGCATTAAATAAAGACTATATTCTGCAATATCTAGACATCTCTGGAGTACCTCACTGAATGACGTTTAATGATCACCATTTAAAGGCAATTTTTTCAATAATTATTACTAACGTTCTTGTTAAACGAGCTTGAAGTTATGCTAGGAGATGGGTCACTGATGTCTTCACTTCGTCTACGCAGAAAGCACATCCCGGGGAGGGAGTAACCTCCCCCCGGGATGTGCTTTCTGCGTGCTTTCCTTGAGCATAGTGCAGAGGGGCTCCGGTGCGTTCCACTGGAGATCCCGGAGCCCCTCGTCATGCACCGAGGAAAGGGCCACTGGGAAGTTTTAGTGGGTAAAAACCCCACATAACCGCCGCCTTCCCTCAGAAGGCGGGGTATCTTTTTGAAGATTTCCTCCCCGTTAACAAAAAAAAAGGAGATGGGTCACGTCAATAGTTGAATAGTGGAATCGCTCTAATTTCGTACATTTTATCCTAAACCTTTTATTTTATTATGTTTACTTAACAGCATTCAATATGTCTAAGTCACAATAAACATGCTGGAATCTTTAATGTTTCAAAACTGTCATGTTTTTTTTATAACGAACTACACAGATTGGCCAGAGAAGCTGGCCTTGACTGCTTCACCGGATTGAGAGATGGCATAGCTCTTAGGTCGATTAGCCTAAACCTCTTAAAAAAAACCTTCAAAGGTTCTACGTATACTATAGCTATACTATAGGGAATTGCAATTGTATGTTAGAGTTAAGATTACCAAATCTATCCATCTTCTCATAACAAAACAATTTTATTCCGATAGTTGCGATAGCCGTTCCTTTGTGAAACCCCGTGGAAAAAATGTAATATTGAATCTTGTGTAATAAATGGATTTTGCTGCCTGAAATTTTATTACAGTGTTTTTAAGCGTAGATATTTCAAAAAGCTGTAACGATAATTTCAGGGTTTTATTATTTTTTAATTCTTAAACAAATATAATGCAATATATTTTTGATTTAGATACCTAAGGGTGTAAGCGAGTAGGTCATAAGGTCAAATGGTCGAATCTGCCATTTGTGTATTGAGACATCACATTTACTATCCAAAGTTTGCCAAAAACAATGTAGCATTCGTCTTGAAAAAAAATAGATTAGATAAAGAAACCTCATTTGGAAAAATTTCCCCCTCGAAGAAAATTAAATTGTTAGATTCAATGCATGAGCAATTTACAATCATAGTTTGATCTTAACCTAAAAGTATTTTAAAAAACTTGGACAGTTTGAGATTGCCTCGTAAGCAGAAAATTAATACTTACCACTTTATCTTTATAATAATAATTTTTTACCTCTTTTTATAAAATATTTTTTATGTAAAATCGAAAACTAAAAAATTGTTTTCCTGGCTCAATATATTTCGTATATATTACATGTTATAAATTTTATCACAAAAATATAAATTTAATATTTGAATAATTACTATGATGTAATTTTTAGTTGGCTAAAATTTGCACCTTTAAAAAAATAGCCAAAATTATATTATATTATTGTGATAAATATATAATTTATATCCAACGTAGGCTCTGAAGGACTCAACCACTCTCACATTTGGGATAAAACCAACCTCATATATTCATTCTTAATTGAAACAAAATGTTTCAATCAGTACATTTGTTCGAGAATTTATAGACATTCAACCGCCTCAGTTCAAAATTCGTAAAAGCTATATTAAAATATTCCGTTTGAAGTCTAGAATACAGATAAAATAAAAGCTTTGCTTTGAAATCGATCCGGTACCAATAAATAAAATTAACGAGCATACATCGTATACAAAATAATTTTGTATTCCACATTGATACATAAATTTAAATTATATTTTACCTGATTTCAATTTGATTTTCAGTAAGAATAAAATCAATAGAAGACTACAAATTTCATCGTGGTTTAATTATAACTTAAAATTTCTGATATTTCGAACAATTTGCAGTTTAATAGCTACAGGGTAGACTATGGTAAATGCAGCCTTATATGTAAAACGTGATGATCGTCATACACGGGGAACAAACTTTAGGAATTGTTTTTTTGTATGTAACCAACCAAGATCGTTCTTCGGTTAATTACTTAAAAATATCACTGCCTGCAATGATTATCTTAAATATTGCAATTGTAGACGCCGATTCTTACGTAGGAAAGAATTATTTAGAAATAACATTTCTCGGTCAAGCAATAAACAAGTATAATCAGGGCAACGCCACGACATCAGAGAATACCGTAGTAAGAGACATTAATGTGAATCTCCCGGTGAATGAGGTTCATTGTCATCATATCAGCCACAGAACGTCCATTGTTGGACATCTTCCTTTAATGATTTCTAAAAGGACCGATTATAAGCGGCTTGCGTCCAGCTGTCTTGTGGCCTTTATGAAGTCGTCTGACCACATTGAGGTTACCCGCCGCCTTATTCGCAAATTCTTTGGTGTTGCTTCTGCTAGGTTGGTCACTGATATAACAGGTAGCTATCCACCTAATACAATCTCTAATGGGATGAAAGACGTTTATAATACACCTATATCATATGTAAATTAGGAGGATTTACTTTTAAGCGTGAATATCGCAAAACGTCTATTACACGTCAGAGTAGCGCGCACTGATGTGATTGGATTCTCGTCGGGAGGGAAGCCGTAATTGACAGGTTGATGTAATTATCTCCTCGGGCTAGGCCTCCGCTGCACACGATATCAAATCAATACAACCCACTGTCTGCTGGATATACTATGAGCGGTTTTGGTTTAGGTTTGCGTATGTTTAAGATATATTACGTCAGATTTTTCATTTTATCAGTATGAACTCCGTGGGAAGTGGATTGTAATTGTTATAATGCTGCTAAGATCATGTTTTGATTAATATACAATCCCTCATTTAAGGTCGGTCTGTCATGTCTGAGGAATGTGGTCAGCATCAGAGTTGCACCTGGAGCGGAAGATCTGCCTCAAGCTTCTGCCCAGCGTGTCTCTTACTACCGTGTAGGACATGGAGAAAGACGAGTCTTTAACTTGTTTAGGCTATAATATTAGTGAACGGCCGCGAGATCTTTTGTTTTTCTGTGGTTTTTCCAACTGAACTGAACTGAATATCAGTTACCCCAAATTTCGTTGCCTCTTCTTAATATAATTTACAATACAATAAGTTTTATCAATGTAGTTTTACGCTACATTACGATAATACAAAATATTTCTATTTTATTCAAAATTACATTGAGATAAAATGTTTATCAATCATACTACAGTATCCTTTAAAAGAAAAAAATTGACACATTTATAATTACTATCAAAATAACGCCATCTCGCGAATCTTTTAAGCAATTATATTGCCGCAATTGGTGCTACAATATTATGTGAGATGGCACAACAATTACTATTGGATGGAAAAAACACCAAATGAAGCTCGTTCTCCCAAGTGCCGTGCCAATTAAGAACGCTATTTTTCTCTCACAACGTGACCTTTACAGTAAAACAAATGGAATTTCGGTGTTTAGACCCGACGCCTAATGGGGTCATGGTTGTACTTCGACAAAATGTCAGGCGAATTAGTAAATTCGTGTTAAATTTCTACCAATGAGATACTATAACTATGCCGAACGTTACGTTTTTAGTGCCTGAAAGTACTTTGGATTTTAGCACATCGGGATGTGGTTTAGCTAATAAACGCGAGTCGACAAAAATATTTTTAAAACGCTTGTTTGTAAAACCAAAAACTACTAACACTCAATAAAAAGACTTTTACGTATTCTTAGTATTCTTTAATACTTTATGTTCTCTCTTTACATCTCTGGCTTATAAAATCTAATGTAATGGCATGAGATGTCTAAAATATGATCGGAGAATGCAGAGATAACCTATGCTTATCAGTTATCACTTACTTGAGATCATTATAAGTAATAATATTAAATGCAACAGAAAACTCACCTTTACTAGAGACTGTGCCTAGATAGAAACAAATAATTGTGATATGAAATTTAGAAATGAAATCTAACCGTAGTAACCTAAAATCAATTATGACATCGAGAAATCAAATGTCTTAGTGCCCCAGTGAACATTCTAGGGCTCACTATAAACAGCGGATTTAATATCAAATTATTCCGCAAAATCTTAAACTATTTTTGTTTAATACATGATCATATAGTACATAAAATAACAATCTTATTTGTATGACGAAGGCCGGGCAAATCGTTAGCAGTAGAAGACATAATATTAGCGTGAATATAACAAATCATTGCGTTACTGTTAAATTTTGTCCATAGAATAGAGAGCGAAAATTCCTAATCAAAATAGTTGCTGGAAAGATTGATTTATTCATAAAGTAATAATAAAGAATACTTACTTTAAGATAAATCGAAGACATCTCCGGACATGGTTCAAAATCCACATGATCCTTGAACCGTGCCGCTACATCAAAAATTAAAATGGCCTTAATGATAGCCGACTTCCGGTAGGAGATGGCACCTGAAGAAGAGAAGAAGAAGATAAATCATGAATTCAATCGATGAAGGCCAAGACTGACCTGATCAGGCGTGATAACGAATCAGTGTGCATACTTGGCGAAGTAATACATCCTCTCAGAACTTCGGAGTGGTAGTACACCATACTTCTGTTTTCGCCCAGTGGATTAGGGGCGAACGGCCTTACTTTTCACAAAGACACGTGACAAAGCAACTGTAATTCCTCCAAGTAAAGTAAAAAAAAAATTGAATTGAAACCTTATTCATTTATAAATGGCAATAAAAAAGAAGAACCGACGTTCATTAAGTTCATTTAATGACACATGAAAATGTCAGTTTATGATGTCTTAGATGTTTATATTTTTGTAAAATATATTTTGGAAGTAGTATGCGTGATGAATATAAATCTAGACAGAGGTATTTTTTTAATTATTTTCTTATTCTAATATCGATTACGTAAGCCCATCTGACTGGCTGACCATGTAATTACTGCATAATTTAAATGTAAAAGAAAATCCGACAATTTAGTGTTTGAATAGTTGTGCAGTACACATAGAATTCATAGGCGAATTTTTAAATATATTATTAGATAGATTATTATTAGATTTTGTACAGTCATATATTTAAATATAATAAAGTTACATGTTGAATGTGACAACATAATCCAAGCGATGGTTGAGACGGGACCCTTAAATTATGAAGTTGGAAATCAATTACCTTTATCATCATCATTTAGCCGTTGACATCCACAGCCTGGCCGCCCTTGCCGTCACGTTTCCAAATGTGTCTAGAACGACTGGATGTAAGAGGATTGCATCCGGCGTTGTTAAATAACTTTATCACTTGCTAATACTGACATTTTCCTCCGTAAACTAATGGCTATTTTGCCTTGATTTGCCTTTAGTTTAACATGCCTTTAATTTTTTAAGGTCTTTACTAGTTTATTGACTCTAATGAAGTCAAATACAGATATTCTTTAGGCACCAATCAAGTTATTTATCTCCTATCAAAAATGCACGGCAAAATATTTCCCACTTTGCCAAGCTATTAAAGACGTTTTAAATAATTTCCTTATTTTCTCTTTGCAGATCAATTAGCTCTCAATATATTAGAAGTACAAGACGAAGTTTAAATTATTACATCAGAAGTAAGGTAAGCAATGATTGATTTATATTTGATCGATACCATAACGACTCGATTATTCTGTTAAGGAGTTCTCAATAAGTCTGTATTTTTTTATATATATGTTTTTTTTTGACGAACTACACAGATTGGCCAGACAAGCTGGCCTTCACTGCTTCATGGGATTGAGAGGTGGCGTAGATCTTAGGTCTTTTAGCCTGAACCTCTATAGATAGGAACCCGACAAAAGGATGAGGAGTAACCTCGGCTTGAACGCTTACTATGTTACGCGTAAGCATTCTGCTCCAAGGGCGCCCGAGAGGGACGAACCACGACTCTGTCTGTTGCTATATATAATCTAAGGACATTCAAAAGCTAAACTAACTTTTAGTGCCACTTCGGGTAGCGCCAACGCTGGGAGCAGAAGTGGCTGGAGTTTGTTATATACTTGTTACTTTAGACTGGGTGAACCGCTTTTGTTTTTTTTATTTTAAAGCTGATGCTTCCCGTGTGAACCCATTTAAATATGGTCCAATCCTGACTATGGGATCCATGAGAAAACCATATGTTACATAATGTTACATTTGCATCAATTATGTGCACCACAAATGGACGAATAACTCAATATCACGCTAATCGATTTTGATGATTCATTGTTTTAATTTGGTCAGGTTCTGAATAATTCCATTTCGTATTCCTACTATAATTTGTACATACAGGGCAACCACGTGTAATAACGTTTAACGTTTCATTCGATTAGATGTCGGTTTTTGTTTTTGTTCATATTTACTTTGAGTTGGTCGATTTGAGTTATGAATGTCGTCACTTACAAGTACATCTCTAAAAAATATCATTTAGCTACAGTACATACAAAGCTGAATTACAATGTTTTCAAATAGGCTCCGTAGATATGTACATTTACGTCGAAACCGTTGACAAAGAAATCGAGGGAACTTGTTAGGAAAATCTCCGCACTTCGACCCACTAACAATTCCTGGTGCGTAAGATGCTATCGTAATAAAGCAAACAGATCCACTTCTCTCCATCAATCACCGCTCGCTCGGAGTGTACACCCGCCGACATCGTCATGCATTTAAAGAGCCCGAACATTTGAATAACCCAATTCTTACGCTACGAAAACTATTTTGTACTTGCTAGGTAGGAAATGATGTCTGCTATTTACGTGAATGATTCGCAGTTTGACATGATTTGTAAAAAAAATACCGGCTCGGCAGGTCCTTATATATTATATCTTAATAGTGGACGGCAATCCTAATTGTATTATATCGGTCACTAAACGGACGCGTAGGAAGTCGTTTACATTGAAAGATAGATTTCGCTATAGCAAATAGCATGACATCATGTTGTACAGCGGTGTACACCTATTGTGATTATAATTAATTAAAGTTAAAGTTAGAGCCAATATATATATGTCCCACTATTGGACACAGTTCGCCACGCAACCCTGGTAGGTTCCTCAAGATGTTTTCTTTAACCGACGAGCGCGTGGTGCCGGGACCGGGGATTGAACTCGGGTTGCTAGCGTACTTTGTTACCTTTTTTTTTTGTTAACGGGGAGAAAATCTTCAAAAAGATACCCCGCCTTCTGGGGGAAGGCGGCGGTTATGTGGGATTTTTACCCCACGTAAACGCAATCTCACGTGGAACGCTCCCGCTCGACGTGCAGGAGAGCACGTCAGGGGGGGGGCGGACGTTGGCGGACGACAAAGACCCCCACCCTGTCGCCCAGTGAACCCGAGGCCCCTTTAGTAGCCTTGTACGACAGGCAGGGATACCGTAGTCTTATTCTTTAGCCTGAACCTCTATAGCCAGGAACTCGACACAAGCATCCCCGGTGAGGAGTAACTCGGCTTGACGCTTACTATGTTACGCGTAAGCATTCTGCGAGGGCGCCTGAGAGAGAGACTCTTTCGGTTGCTGATCATAAATATCTAAGGGACATTCAAAAGCTAATCTAACTTTTAGTGCCACTTTGGCTAGCGCCAACGTTGGGAGCAGAAGTGGCTGGAGTTTGTTATATACTTGTTACTTTAGACTGGGTGAACCGCTTTTGTTTTTTTTATTTTAAAGCTGATGCTTCCCGTGTGAACCCATTTAAATATGGTCCAATCCTGACTATGGGATCCATGAGAAAACCATATGATACATAATGTTACATTTGCATCAATTATGTGCACCACAAATGGACGAATAACTCAATATCACGCTAATCGATTTTGATGATTCATTGTTTTAATTTGGTCAGGTTCTGAATAATTCCATTTCGTATTCCTACTATAATTTGTACATACAGGGCAACCACGTGTAATAACGTTTAACGTTTCATTCGATTAGATGTCGGTTTTGGTTTTTGTTCATATTTACTTTGAGTCGGTCGATTTGAGTTATGAATGTCGTCACTTACAAGTACATCTCTAAAAAATATTATTTAGCTACAGTACATACAAAGCTGAATTACAATGTTTTCAAATAGGCTCCGTAGATATGTACATTTACGTCGAAACCGTTGACAAAGAAATCGAGGGAACTTGTTAGGAAAATCTCCGCACTTCGACCCACTAAGAATTCCTGGTGCGTAAGATGCTATCGTAATAAAGCAAACAGATCCACTTCTCTCCATCAATCACCGCTCACTCGGAGTGTACACCCGCCGACATCGTCATGCATTTAAAGAGCCCGAACATTTGAATAACCCAATTCTTACGCTACGAAAACTGTTTTGTAATTGGATGAATCAACGCCTTGTGTACATTTGACGATCCGCCATCTTTGTTTTCATTTAATTTTATCTACTATTGAGAATTGTATCGTATAACTTTACGAGCATATTTTGTATATACAAGTATATTTGCGTGTAAAAACAAAAAACGAATAACTTTAACTTACTTAACGTAATACAACAAATATTAAATAAGCTGTGTGTAATTATATACTTGCGGATAATGAAGCTATTTCTGTCTACCTCGGATCGATTAAACTTCCTTAGTTTTTATTGCCACAACTGATTTTGATGCAGTTATTTAGAACATTGTTACTCAAGACGATAGCGTGAATCATATTCTCTTGAAAGATAAATCTTACATTGTTTATACTTCCAATTTATTACTTTTGAAACATTAGCTAGCATTAGGCCTCAGGGTCACCGTTATACCGTAGATTTTATTTTTATTTTTTCTGAGGCTCATAAGGTTTCCAGTGCACTTTATTGTGAGGTGGTTGAAGGTCATTAATGAGCGCTTAAACAGTGGTAGCACCACTGCAGCTGCTTCTACTGTTATAAGACTGATTCAACACAATCGGAGAAGTACCAAGGACAGAATATAGACGTTCAGAGACAGTATATTATACTACAGTCCCTATAGGTTTTTGTTCTTTCAATGTTTTTAATATTGTTGTTGTACACCTATTGTGATTAATTAATTAAAGTTAAAGTTAGAGCCATTATATATATGTCTCACTGTTGGACACAGTCCTCCACGCGACCCTGGTAGGTTCCTCAAGATGTTTTCTTTAACCGACGAGCGCGTGGTGCCGGGACCGGGAATTGAACTCGGGTTGCTAGCGTACTTTGTTACCTTTTTTTTTTGTTAACGGGGAGAAAATCTTCAAAAAGATACCCCGCCTTCTGGGGGGAAGGCGGCGGTTATGTGGGGTTTTTACCCCACGTAAACGCGATCTCACGTGGAACGCTCCGGAGCCCCTCTGCACCATGCTCTAGGAGAGCACGTCTCACCCCCCTGTGCCCTCGCAGTGCAAGGCGACACGGGCCAGCCGATGTCGCCTTCTTCCCGGGTCCACCTTGGCGGACGACAAAGGCCCTCCACCCTTGTCGCCCAGTGAACCCGAGGCCCCTTTTAGTAGCCTTGTACGACAGGCAGGGGATAACGTAGTCTTATTCTTGACAGCCCAGAACTACAGGGCTGTAGCGTACTATGCAACCTGAGGCAATCGCCCGGATGCTGAGCTGCCACGTCTCAAACAATTAATTACTAAACAAATTTTTTAATAAGATAAAATTTAAATTTCATCGTACAGATATATTGAGCGTGACGTTAAGTACGCGAAATTCGTTGCATTAAATTATTCCTTACAAAATCAATTTAAAAATGCGTTTGTGTGTTAACAGCATTATCTTAATGTCTTTACCGCGAACGGATACAAGACGACAATTTATTACGAACTAAAACGATTTCTTTGTTAGATGTTATAAATGAACGAACAATATGTGATGTCATATTTGTTTGTGGTCTCACCTACAGACTTCGCTAGCTATATCAAAATAATTTCTACTTTATTTTTATATATAACAGTATTTATATAAAATATATTGTCATATCTTATATATAAAATTATTGTATCACAATGTTAGTTCCATTCTCCTCCGAAACGGCTTTACCGATTTTTATTAAATTTTGTATGCATATTTAGTGTCTCAGAATCGGCTACTATTTATTTTTCATATCCCTAAGGGATAAGGGTTGTCTACCCCTAACAATTTTTATTTTTTAAAATGTAGCATTAAAAAATACATACATCCCTAAATTTTCACCGTTCTATCACCAACGCCTGTTTCTTAATAGTCCTTTTAGTATTTTGATGTCGAGACTGCTACATTTTTTATATTTTGACTACCACTACAATCATGTAAAATAATTTTGATGGCAAAACAACGTTTGCCGGGTCAGCTACTAATATGTGATAGCTCAGCCCTGTAGTTCTGGGCTCTCAATAATAAGACTACGGTATCCCGTGCCTGTCGTAGAAGGCGACTAAAAGGGGCCTCGGTTTCACTGGGCGACAAGGATGGAGGCCTATGTCTTCCGCTATGGGGGACCCGGGAAGAAGGCGACATCGGCTGGCCCGTGTCGCCTTGCACTGCGAGGGCACAGGGGGGGAGGGAGTAACCTCATGGTATGCTTAATAACAACCACTTGGGTGACGCTTCTTTACTTGCAAACCGTTTACTAAAAATAAATTTAAATTTCAATCGAATTTCTTACAAAAAATACATTCTTATGGTAATTAAATAACGTATATGTATTGCGCCATCTTTTAAACTTTTGAGGTACCTCAAAGATTAACAAGATGGCGTTGTAAAGAAAAATGCTAAATTTTATTTGTTTATAGTTTTTTATTCCGTGATTTTACCGCAGATAAAATAAGAAAATTAACATACAGCTATGTAGATAAAACTAAAACCATATCTTAATACAAATTTTGATGGAAATAGTTCGAGTTGTTTCCGAAAAAGGATACTACAAGTATTGGTTGAAATAACAAGATAAGTTAACTGTAGTCATGCAAAGTACACAATGTGACGGTTTGAAAAGCAAACGTGTTGATAACATTCAGGAAAGCCTGACTTGTTTTGTGTGATAACATTAAAATGTGAGAATCATTTGCTTAATCTGGAATAACCAGTGACGTGATATTATTGTCCTAAAATAATATTTAACACGTAAACTTACACGGGGACATATACACAGGGCAATGGCTAAACGGTGGAATTACAATTTGATGTTTGAAAGTTCTAATCCTAGCGAAATTTAACCAAACGGTTACCGATTTCGGTATCAGCAATTAAACTCTGAGATATCTTGTCAATTGAGATCAGGGAGGCTTCGCCAAGTAATGTCTTTAATAGCATGTATTTAAATATTTTTTACTCAAACAGTGAAAAAGAGAGACTGACATACTATATTATCGTTTATTTTTTTATGTATATGTATATTATTATATTTATACAGATGTTATCTGTGTATGCGTATGTTAATGTATATTTACTTATCTATATAAGATTTTTAGCGGGCTAGGGGATATAGATAATAAGCGAGAGTTGTAGGAGGAAGAGTATTGAGGGAGTCTCTTTCTTTCACTCTAAATATTATATTGATAAATTGAAAAGGTAAAGAATTTTCTCACAATAAAAATTTGCAATAAGTTTCCTCCTGAAGTTCATTTTATCTTTGGCCTTCTTTAACTTTAATCGTGTTTATGACTTTGGACTCTACTTAAACGATTTCCTTTTCATAACGGCTACACTTTTCCTTTAGTACGTTTATTTAAATATAATTGCTTCTCCTTAAATCTGTGAGAGTTATGAATATTTAAAATGTATATCGTGTTAGTGGCATTTAAATTCCACTAATTAAAACACCTACTTATTCCTCAAACCTGTGATAAATATTTGTGAAGTACGTTATGTTGTAGAATACATTATTGGATGACATTTGTTCGTACTATCTCTTGCCTAAGTACTTTTAGAAAATCTTAATTCTTACATTAGTAAATAAATAATAAATATACCAAGTCTTGAAAAAAGAATATACTCTTTTCTTGAGTGACCCCGTTTTAACAGTTAAGCAAATCCGCTGACGATAAACTGAACGTCTTAAGGAATTATACAAATCTCAATTATCAATATGTTAGTCGTTAGTCGTGACAGAACTGTATATTTGATCTACAAACTTTATTAAATAATAAGGCCCCCATTGACTACGTCATGGAGTGTCTGATGTATATATAGACATAGCCATTTATTTATTGGCATCACAATACAAAACACATCACAGACATTATATATATATATATGTATATATATATATGTATATATATATATGTATATATATATATATATATGTATATATATATATATATATGTATATATATATATTATATATATATATATATATGTATATATATATATGTATATATATATATATATATATATATATATATATATATATATATATATATATATGTATATATATATATTATATAGACGTGAACCATCCCCTAGCATAACGTTCTGCTTATTCGGAAAGGTGAGCAGGAATGTTAAGAGTTTATCTTTATCTTCGTATATCCTTTGAGCAAAGGTATTGCACCAGAAATGTCTTAGACTTTAGATGTTTTAGAAATATTCTAATTCGATCGTGCGTTTCTTTTCCAGGTGGCGGAATAAACAATGGCTATATGGAAGCTTATCACGATAACCTGCATCCTCTTTATCTTGGCTGAAGCAAAAATAGACGAAAGCAATGAGGAGAATGATGATTTCGCATCTAGTATCTGTGATCCAGCTTTTTTAAGCACTAGTCCAGTACAATGCTTTTGTACCAAAGACGGACGTGATATAGTCCAAAGCGCTGAATGTTACCCAACGAATGAAAATGTCAAACAAGACGATACAACTTGGTCCAAGTTTCGTTATTTTAAAAATGCTATTAAACTTAGCCTTACAAATACAAGAGGCGTATCTCTTAATTTCATACCGAAGAATGCATTAAAATACACTCAAAATCTAATAAAGCTCGATGTTAAATATGGAAACATCAAAGTTATAGAACCATTCGCCTTCGCTAATCTAACTTTATTAGAAGAAATTAGACTGAGTGGAAATCAAATAGAGAAATTGAAATTCAACGCTTTTGCCCATCACAGTATGCTTAAAGAAATTGGTTTGGATACTAATAACATCGTAGAAATAAATAGAGATGTATTTATCGACCTACCTGAGTTAGAGAAATTATTTATAACTAATAACAAAGTAGCAATTATACATGACAAAGCTTTTATACACCTATCAAATCTTAGAGAACTAGAGATTGATAGAAACAAGTTGTTCAGCTTGAACAGCGAAACTTTTGCCGGCTTGAGCAACCTGCAAAAATTGGACTTAAGTTGCAACAGCTTGGAAGTTATTGGTGACAACACATTCAAGCCTCTCCCTCGCTTAATATATTTGAATTTGGATGACAATAAAATACAAATGCTAGATTCTAAAGCATTCCATGGTTTAAAAAAATTGCAATCACTTGCTTTGGGTCACAATGAACTGACCGGAATCGAAAACGTGAATGTATTTCAAGACCTGAATTCGTTGACTTCTCTCAGCTTGAAAGCTAATAGAATTGTGGAATTACGACAAGCTGTTATTGCCCCGATAATAAATAATTTCTATCAATCTGCGGCTTCTTTTGACATAGAAGGTGAGCTTTGCTATGTTAATTTATAATCGATTAATAGCGTTAAATGTTCAAAAGCTGGTTACCAAACTTGTACATCGCAGACACTTGAACGTAAGGAGTAGAATTGGCTTAAACAGAAATCATACTCTGAAATAACATAGTCAGTTTGTTAATTGGATTAACAATCATTAAAGGTATTAAACTACGATTTACGTGGTTTAATTTTTCCATTTAATTCCAATTTTTCGAACGCTATACGTTGAAATGGTTTTCATAGCCACTAGGAACTCTGAGAATATGGATTAGGAATAATAATTTAATGGAGGAATACCTCCAGAGACAAAAAAAAAATTATAAATATTTTATTTTAAAGATTGTTTAATTATGTAAAAAAACCAACTCAAATGTAACGTTTGAAAATTAATATTTAACTCGCGACTACGCACGGACTCGTTCATTTATTGTCGAAGTAATTTTCGCCTATAATCTCTTACTTCTCCCACATGTGATGTTCCACATTGTCGTAGTTACGGAGTACTTAGTACCTTGTCATTAACCTACCAGTATCTCATTCAACACGCATTTTTCTATACGATATTTAGGAGTTCTAAAACAAAATGTATCTGTCTAGAATTGTTAATCTTACGCTTTAGCTATTAGGCTAGCACTTTTTATATACTCTAAAGATACAGGGATATTTCAGCAAATATCAAGACTAGTAACATTTACTAATATATTTGCAGGCGCTTTGCTTAGCGTAATAAATAAAAGATATATTTTAGACGTTAATAAAACTATCATAAAAATATAAATACACAAAAATAAACTGTCACAATTTATTCATATCGATATTGATAGAAAAAAAACCATTCCGTTATTTACAATTTAACCTAAGTCGTAGTAAGGACGATTTCCTTAACACAAAGCATATAAAATCATCTATATTTACAAAAGGATACTTGTTGTACGGTAGGTAACTATAGTGATAAGAAAACGTAACTTATTACAAAACATGTAGCTTACCTGTTACGAAAACAAATGTAACAATACTTAAATAGAAACTAGTAGCTGCTTTAGAAAAATCCGAGAAAACTGTTGCGGCCAGCTTCTTCGGGCGATCAGCGTAGGTTCGTCACAAAAAAAAACTGACACTAAACAGACAGGTTCTTAGATTTAGTCAACTATTACTTTGGCGAATAAATATAATAATTTATGTAATTCATATTTTAGTAAATAAATTAATTATACATCTTAATTTTGTTGGATTTTTCAGACAATAATTTCCCCTGCGATTGCCGTCTCGAGTGGCTCGTGGAATTGATGAACAAAACTGAAAGCGCATCATTGAAATTATTATTAGAGAATTTCAAATGTCTCCCCGATTCAAAGCTGCAGGAGAGGTGGATGAAACGCGTTGAATTAGAAAAAAATAGTCAAACTTTCGAAGGGGATGAACAGCCTACACAGAACCAGGATTACGAATATTACGACGATACAGAACTGAACGGAAAACTGTTCTATACAGACGTAAGAGATTTACTGAATTGCTCTTCATTACCAACTAGTAAGGTAAATTCATTCCACGTTGATAAAGGAACAAACAACAAAGCAACTAGTAATAATTCAACGACATTGGATGCCAAGGAAAAAGACACTACTGTCATCGAGGAATCTGTGTTTAAAAAAAATAAAACAAAAAAATCCCTCGAACCCGTAAAGGCCAATGGAAGTGAAGTAGCTAACCAAGAGATCAAAAATAATAACACAGGCGTTTACACGACTAGTAAACTAGCAACTGTATCAGCTAAGCCATTAGAACAGAACACACTTGACCCACAAGACATGGCATCTGATGAGGCTAAATCGGATAGTGTGATAGCGCACAGGAGCATCCAAGAAAAGAATGCCGATTATCTCGATTTATTTAGCAATGGCCAAGGCTATATTCGTGGTTGCTTTGAAGCAGTAGTAATAGCAGTTTTACTAAATATTACATTTTTGCTTAATTAGGCTACCGAATAGGGTATAGATATTATTAACTTAACGACATTATAGTGTTAACTTAATCTCTCACAGTCATTATTATAAAATAAATAGTTCTTAAGATATTTGTAGTTATTTTTTATACCGATCATATTGTTTAGAGATAAGAGAAAGAATCGTCCAGAATTCACAAGATGTTCATCATCATCTAGTAGGTCTCCATCGTTGGTGGTCTATCAGTTAATCTCCTGAATGTGCCTCCAGCTAGTTGTGTTTAAACCAGAAAGAAGGGCCGGATGTGTGGTCGACATAAACGATATAATTTTTGTGCCTCATAACTCATTTATTACGTATGTTTGTTGGAATGGGGACACTTTCCAATGAGTCTGTATTAATATTATTAGCAATGGACCTCGGTCTCTTTGGGGCCTTTGGAACTCTTCTTTCTAAATATCGTAAAGAAAAATGTTTGTTGTTTGAGATATGTTTATGACAATTCAATACTAAGTAAATATGACAACCAGCTGTGTTTTTTTCTAAGCAGGTGCTCAACCACAATCCCACCTGATGTTAAGTGGTAATGCAACCTTGAATGGTAAGGCGCACTAACTTAGTAAATGCCTATTCACTCTACACACGAAGATACCCACGTTGTAATCGGAGAGAAAGACAGATGCAGGAAAACTATTCCATAATATATATAAACAATGTGGAAGAAGGAATTTAAGGTAGATGCCTGAGCTGTATTGCAAAGAGTTGGGCTATCGACACTTCGCTCACCGGGTAAAATATAAATATATTACTGTAGTAGTTTTAGCATGTAAAGTTTAATATGCGTGTTTCTTGTTTTTATTCTCTTGTCCCATTTTTTGCCTCAAGGCATATTATCCACGTAGTTAGATAAATTTCCTGAAAAGTTTCGTGTACGTTAGGAAATTATTAATTAATCTCCTATCATTCTATTCTTTCCTATATCTTTCTTCTTCTTAGTTATATAGAAACAAAAACTCTTTCCTTGCTATAATCTAATATACTTAAAATTTGATTTTATATTTAATATACTTTTTCTCCATTTACTTTATTATTATATTTGTTCTACTATGAATTGATAACTGATCGATGTTTTTAAAAAATCGATATTAATTAACACAATATTATTTTTCAAAATCTTATTCGATACATATATCAAATTTTGGTATTTGATCGATGTATCGAAAAAGTTTAGGTGCAGTACATGCCTACGATTTAACATCCCAACTCGATGACAAGTGACAACTATGTTGGCAATCAGCTGTCATTTGTTTATGTTTTTTTTAAGTAGTTAGTAGATTTTTTTTCTCATTCTTTTTTATTGAAAATAAATGAGATAAAATTATGTTTGTTGTTGTTGTGCTAGACTGTTACTTAATGAAAAAACTAGTTGTGAAAGCAGTCCTAAATAACAGTCCAAGGATTTTGTAGCCCAGTGAATACATAATGGAAATGATTACACGAAGCGGAGTTCAAAGTCTAACGTGATATCTACTTGCTGGACGAATAATATTATCAAACTATTTTCTCTCTCGCACTTTGTTTTAGTCGTCCGTAGACAAAGGTTGGTGTTCGTTTCTTGAATATTATTATTTTTTATTTACATGGCAAAATTATTATTAAATTATCTTTTATTTTACTGCTGTTGTGCAACTGTAAGGAATATAATTTATTATATTTTACATTATAAGAACAATTGTTTTTGTATTATCATGTAATTAATACTTAATATAAAACATACGAATGTAAAAAAAAAAACATTGAATAGCTATAAGCAAAATTCGAAATAGAGACTTGCCGTTGATTTTCCATTTTTGAAAATTAATTTAAATTAAATTTTTTGATACTATTCAAGATTTCTCTTTGTTATTTAGAGAATGATTTACACTGATTGATCAACCTTATATAGTGTATATATAGTGTCTATCCTTTGCAACCCTTTGCTTTTTAAATTACAAATTAATTTCCAATAGTTATAGGAATTTACAGGTCTGTTGTGTTGAACAAACATTAAATTCAGTAAAACACTCCCTTTCATAAATATATGCATTTGTAAATAGGCTCATTTCTAATTTTCTTAATGCACTTTATATGTTTTGTTTACATGATTAGTAAACTATATTCCATTTTTTTTTCTTTTAGTTTAAAAATGGCCAGTGTTCTTAGACGGAGAGGGATACAGTTAAAGAAACAGATACAAGTTGTTCTAACCCAATGTATGAAGCTGAGTAGTGTAAAAAGTGAGCCAAACATTCTCAAATCAGTTTATGATGATATACCAACTATTAATAGTACAGTCAATGATTACATTTGGCAAAATTTGGACCGCTGGCCTGATAAAACTGCTGTGGTAAGTGTTTATCTTTCTCTATGACGTCGTATTACATTTACAATATCCCCATACTCTTAAATATATTATGAATTGGTAGAATAAGTAAATTAATAAACTTTATGGCACACAATGAATTTTACATAAAAATCAAACACAAATTTAATAATTGACAATTTATTAAGTTGGATACTGTCATTACTCGAAATTGCAACACTTTATTGGTCGAAATAAGATGTCATTTCACAGTAATTGCCCCTTTAATTAGTAATATAACAATTCAAATTAATTAGTTTTCTGTTCGACTTACAAAGGATCTACTGTACTGACATGTTATTACTATGATCTGATTGTATATATACATATACATAAAAAAAATTACAACTGAACTCATTCTTCCATCACCATATTTGTTTCTTATGATATTTATCTATTTTTATACAAAATCAGCCCTTAAAATTTGTCATGTTACATCATAATACTAAAACTATGGTTGCACTTTGATAAATTAGATGCAGGTCCTTTGAAGATACGCTTACCAGTTAGTGTAGCAATATAGCTCTGGCAACAACAACTCATGTTACAACCATTTTGATTCTATGATAGCTTCTAGGATTTGCAGACTGTACCCGTTAGGCTACTGATGCTTTTGACTTTTAGGACATGAATATACTCTTTTTCTGTTTTTTTTTCTGAAGGTTTCCAAATCACATCATCCTGGAAAAATGCTTATGCGCTGAACTAAATTAACTGTTACTAATTTTTCATTTACAATTCAATTGAATTGTAAGTAATTACAAACAAGTATTAGCTTATATTGTCCTACAATACCGGCCTTCACTTCTTACATATTCATTATATTCATTATATTCTTATATATTCATTGTGTTCTTTAGTTATTTACAATAAAACACCTATTGTGTAGTACAATTATTATGAAAGTCATCATGCTGACTCGGTCAAACCTTTTATTTTGATTTTTAAACCGACTTCAAAGAAAGGGAGGAGGCTATTTATTTGTCGGTATTTTTCTTAATTTTGTGCTTTTTTGACGCTTTTTGCTTTATGATTTTGTTAGCATCTGGGGTTATAAAGTTTTTTTTTTCTCTTTATTCAGGGCAACAAACATTTGTACAATTATAATAAATCACAGAAAAGTATGAGCAATATAGTAAATTAAAGTCTCAAGAAAAATTATAAATTACTAAACATATCGTTGGTTATTGTACAAACAACACCGTCATTCACAGATTACTACATAAAAGTTACAGAGATAGGATTAAATTAATAATAGAAAATAAGAAAAAACAGTCAAAATGGAAAATAGTTAAGTTAACAAAATCTCTTGTAAAGCTTTTCTAAATTTGGAAGGAGTTAAGCCAAATATATCTATATTGTTAAAGTTATTGTTATACAATTCCATGATGCGATTAAGAGTTATACCAAGGAACTCCTAAATATGATAATGCATGTTGATTGTGATATTAGAAGGTTAATGATAATCAATCAATACACCCTCGCATGCACCCACGCACACTATTCTCTCCACAAACACACTCACACAAATCATTAGTATCACAAAAATTATTAATATTTCGTTTCTAAGATAAATTCGGAATTAGGTACAATATCTCCATAATACAGGCTATGTATTAGTCTAGCAGGGAGATGTGTGCCGGAAAAGGAACAATGTATATGAAAAATAATGTGTCATTCATTTTTCATTTCAATCCAAAAATAGGTAAGTTCTCCATAACAACAAGCACGAAAAGAAGAAATAAGGAGAGCATGTAGGCGCCAGAACTTCGTAATATAACTATGATTTCGAAAATTAAAAAGAGGGCGTCCCCGTTTTATAGCGTTTAATGTTTGGTCACGTTGGAAGTCGATTTTTGTTTTCATCTCGTAATTACTTAAACAATTCCAACAAGTTAAGAATGTCCCTCAGAAAAGACTTGCATTTTGCAACACTTCTGTTTGGAATCATAAACTCGGAACAGCCTAAATATCTGTACGAAAAGTTGAAATGGCGGAAAGAAGATACTAGCTGTTTAATTAGAGCTAAAAATTTTACAAATTCCGCTACACCGATCTGCTGCGTTCCGGGGCAGTTTCAGATACTTGGCCACCAAGTGTTGGAATAATTTGCCACCGCCCATAAGAGACAGTAAATCTGTAAACGCATTTAAAAATAAATTAAAACACCTGATGTTAAAGATACAAAAAGATAATATCCCCGCGATATCGGTGACTTGTTGTTTCCAATATTTTCAATATTTAATTATATAATTTAAACTTCTTAGCATGTTTGATTATCATTATTATTTATTTTAGTTTATTTTGACTCAATAATATATTTATTTATGACATTTTTTCAACTATTATTTTATTGTATAAAATATATTTTAATCTCATAACTGTTTTATTTATGTATCATATTTATTATACCCTTATTGTCTGTATAAATTCCATATAAAGGTAGTATTGCGCGCGCACGTCTTTAGGTAGTCCTGGCACCGCTGAATCAGCGCTGTCGCATCCTTGCGACAGGATATGCTGAGACGGTGTCCGATATTGGCATCATATGTTTTGTATTATTTGTCCGTGTAACTTTAACTGTGTTTTGTCTATTTTTCATTCTTTTTTAATGTGTGTATATTCTGTCTGTGATGTGTTTTGTATTGTGATGCCAATAAATAAATGTCTATGTCTATGTCTAATATACGATATTACGAGATGAAAACCCTCAAACTCGAACGAATCGCTTTTGCTTCGTCTTTCATTATTTGTACAGCAAAGGACTATAATAGTTTGCCCGTGTCGTTCTTTCCCTCCCATTACAATGTGGGTATTTGCAAGAGTGAATAAAAATAAACTAAAACTTGAAATTGTATATTCATAAAAAAAAACATTTATATGGATATAAAGTAATGAAAACATTATTCTTATAACGCTCTAGGCAAAGTTCACGGTCAATTCCATTGCTCCAGGTTTGTGCGGTTACGGGTCACGGATACACTTACGCGCAAACCCACAGGATGTCTATCTCTTTCGCCGCGTCACTGCGAACCAAACTGAAGCTTAAGAACGATGATACAGTGGCCATAATCCTGCCAAACGTGCCAGAGTACCCGTGCACAATGATGGGTATATTGGAGGCGGGCTGCATTGCCAGCATGATGAATCCGGCTTATACTGCGCGTGAGTAATGTCAATTTATTAATATCTGTCTATCGTCTGTATTTTTCATGTCAAACTTTTGGAGTAAGCTGATGAATACGTTACGAAAAATTTGATCGGGCGAGACGAAGGGAAGTTGAGAAAGTAAAGAGAGAGAGAGTTACGTTTCATATATTACTGTAGAGGCAAGTACATATAGATTTCCCTAAGTGGTATATAAGTTAGTTTAGCTTAGATTGTCCCCTTTAGTTTAATTAATAAAATAGCTACCGACCGAGTCGTGGTTCGGCCCTCTCGGGCGCCCTCAGATCGGACTACTAACGCGTAAACATAGTAACCGTCCAACCCGAGGTTACCCCTCACCATGGGGACACTCGTGTCGAGTTACTAGCTAATAGAAGTTCAGGCTAAGCGACCTATGCCGCCTCTCAATCCTGTGGCCAACCTTTCCGGTCAACTGTGTTAGTTCGTCCAAAAAAAAATATAGATGGAGCCAAATAAGTAGTACTTTAGTCTATGTGGTCTAAAGTCCACCGGTTTTTTCCAATATTTGTGCTCTCATAGCGCCGTCTTTTACGAACTTAGATCATAGAGGGCTCAATTTTTTCTGAATGATCTACGGTGTTCTACGCAGCCTCTACGGTTTTACCAGGTTTTTAAGAGGCATCACAGCTCTTAGATCTCTTAGCCTAGACCTCTTTAGGTAGTAGGCGGAAGGGCTTTCAATGACCTGCCTTGACGATTACGGGCGAACTACGACTTAGGGCTCAACTTAAACGATTTTGTTTCCAAATCCACAAATATTTTCCGATAAACTTCCAAGATTTATTGCATCTTTTATGTACCAGTAGTGAAGCGATCATATATAAGATATAACTCGCAATTAACGTTAATGATCATCTTGATGTGCAACTACTTGAAATACAGAATGCATTTATTATTATATATCTTCATTAATGTGTAATTTTAACGATCACTCATTAAAATACACTAGCGATGATGGCCGAGTTTTGCTCGGAATTATTTATGGTACATCCTGTTTTTTTTAATAATACGTAGATACGAATTTCATAATGATGAAATTACGTATATAATAGGTTGTCAAATATCTCCTTCCGCCTTTTGTCTTTTGAATTTCGCGGCTATGTACAAAGCGCTACAGAGCTCGTATCTAGCAATACCATACATAATTTGAAAGGTCTTGACATAACCTACAAAACGACGCTATGCATAATTAGTTTGGATATTGCGTTCAACAGTTATAGACGTAAACATGGACTTCACTAACGCCGAAATGAACTACGGTATCCCCTGCCTGTCGTAGAAGGCGACTAAAAGGGGCCTCGGGTTCTCTGGGCGACAAGGGTGGGGGCCTTTGTCGTCCGCCAAGGTGGACCCGGAAGAAGGCGACATCGGCTGGCCCGTGTCGCCTTGCGCTGAGGGCACAGGGGAGGTTACTCCCTCCCCCCAGCCCGGGAAGTGCTCTCCTTGAGCACTGTGCAGAGGCTCCGGTACGTTCCACTAGGATCCCTCACCATGCACCGAGGAAGGGCCACTGGGAGGTTTTAGTGGGTAAAACCCTACATAACCGTCGCCTTCCCCCCAGAAGGCGGGGTATATTTTTGAAGATTTCCTCCTCGTTAACAAAAAAAAAGGATTATTCTTTTTATAATAATTTATCGCTTCCGATACCCTCGGCATACTAAATTTCTAAATCATTAAATCCATTTCCGAAAGTTTTCCGATATGCCGAGATATTTATACCAGAATTTCCCGTTTAAAGTTATTAGATTACCATTTATCTATATGTATGGTTATGTAGAATAAATTATATACATATATAGTAATATAGTTAAATGAGGTATAAAAATAAATAAAATAAAAGTATTATCATCGGCGGCACGCTAATTTGGAAATACAAAGAGGGCGTTCGTGCGCAATGACGTTTAGCTTTTGATTAGATTTTATGTCGGTTTTTGTTTTTACTCGTAAATAGGAAATGCTTGACGTACGTTGCAACGTATGTCAAAAACGTTCTATGTCTTATCTTGTTTTTATTTGGTTTAATAATTTTGCTGTGTAACGCCATTAATGTAATCGTATTGATAATGATCAAGAGACGTGTGCAAAAATCTTATTAGAAATAGTTCCGCAAGTTGCACGTTCATTAGCGCAAATCCATTGTCACTGGCCATGGATATGTTACGATAAAGAAAAATAATGTTTAAATTTGGAACGTATAATTCTCATATGAATCTACGTTGTTTTTTTTGCAATGTATGAATGCATTATGTATAAATCTTGTTAATAATACTCAGGCTCTCACGTTATTTTAACCCTTTTTTACTCGGCTTCAAAAATTTGAATTGAGAACCTCCTTCAGGTCCTCTATTCGTCTGCATTTTTATTTTATATCATTTCCTTTTTTTGCAATGAACCATTTATAGCATTGTCATCTATGAACCAGGTTCAATTTTGATTGTCTGTGTTTGTTTGATAGGTTTTATTTCAAGTAGGTCCTGTATATTTTACTCTGATCCAAAGCAAAAATCTTAACAGGCGTTGGCCTGGACACTTAGCCAGACTAACAGACAACAGATGGACCAGACGATCCTCTTATATTTTAGGAACTCCCAGCGCCAACGCTTCCCGAAGTCAGTTGGTTTAGCATTTGAATGTCCCTTAGATTACCCGTGAAATGGCAACCGATCGAGTATTGGTTCGGCCCTCTCGGGCGCCCTCGGGTCGGAATGCTTACGCGTAACATAGTAACCGTCCAAGCCGAGATTGCCTCTCACCGGGGGGACCCTTTTATCGAGTTACTAGCGATAGAGGTTCAGGCTAAGCGACCTAAGAGCTATGCCACCTCTCAATCCAGTGAAGCAGTCAAGGCCAGCTTCTTTGGCCAATCTATGTAGTTATAAAAATGCTATAATGCTAATTGATTGTTATATATGTAGGTTTATCATCCAAGGCTCCAGAACTATCGCTATGATACTTCGGAATTAAAAAGGGGTGTTCGCGCGTAATAGCGTTTAACGTTTGATTCGATTTGAATTTTGTTCGGTTTTTCTTTTTAATATAAGATCGTCGACGTCAGTGAAATTTTTTGGTCAAAAGTTTGTGTAAGAAGTAACTTATTTTTTATTTAATTTTGTTTTACCACCTTCCACAGATGAATTAAAACGACAGTTAGAGTTAATCGACTGCAAAGCCATAGTGACATCGAAAATATCATTCCCAAACGTGGCGGAAGCTATCAAAACGTTAAAAACCAAACCGGTTGTCATTTTAATAGACAATGACGAACTACCAGAAGGTACTGTGAAGTTCGCAGAGTTCGCTGAAGACATGTCAATAGACACCGATTGCTTGAAGTCAGTGCAGAGGAGTAAAAACGACGTCGCTATATTGCCCTTCTCAAGTGGTACTACTGGTTTCGCGAAAGCCGTTGTCCTCACGCACGGGAGTGTTGTTGCTATGAATCAGATGATCCATAATCCAGAAATCATAGCTGTGGAAGAGACAACGGGTAAGTTAATAGTCAGCCCTGTAATTCTGGGCTCTCAAGAATAACACTACGGTATCCCATGCCTATCGTAGAAGGCGACTAAAAGGGGCCTCTGGTTCACTGGGCGACAAGGGTGGGGCCTTTGTGGCCAAGGTGGACCCGGGAAGAAAGTTACATCGGCTGGCCCGTGTCGCCTTGCACTGCGAGGGAACAGGGGAGAAAGTAACCTTCCCCGGAAGTGCTCTCCTCGAGCACAGTGCGGAGGGCTCGGTGCGTTCCTCTGGGAATCCCGGAGCCCCTCACCATGTACCGAGGAAGGGCCACCGGGGAGGTTTTAGTGGGTAAACTCCACATCACCGCTGCCTTCCAGAAGACGGGTATCTTCTTGAAGATTTTGGTCCCCGTAAACATAAATTTTTTAATAGTATCTCAACAGAAATCAATTCGTTTGCGTCTTTTTCAACCGACTTCAAAAAGGAGGTGGTTTTCAATTTTTGTTCTGTGTTGTATGTTTGTCACCTCATAACTTTCGATTGGGGTAACAGATTTTGATTTTTTTTTAATTTAAAAGGTACTTCCCGTGTGGTCCCATTTCAATTTGGTTTAATAATCTGGTCTTACAATATCCAAAAGATATACATGAGAAAACTTTTATACGTCTTTAATTTACATCAAACATCTGCCCCACAAATGGAGCTTAGGGTTGAAAATATCCCGTTGGGGAAAGACCAAAATTTTAAATGTACACATTAATATTAGGTAACTTTGCTTCAGAATCAAAAAGTTTCACAATTGTTATATATTTTCAGAAAACTATCAGTGTGCAATACCAGCCGTGTTGCCTTTCTTCCATATCTTCGGATTCAACGCGGTGTTGATGAATCTCATGGCCAGGGGAAGCAAGCTGATCACCTTCCCCAACTTCAAACCTGAGTTGTTCCTCAAGACGATAGTGCAGCACAGAGTTAAGCATCTGTATATTGTGCCGCCAATGGGTAAGATGATTCCTTTGAAAAATTGTATGATTTTAGATTTTATTGTCATGAAATTTAGTATGCAGGCGATATCGGGCGCAATAAATCGATCCAGCTAGGATTCATTTTAGAAAATGTGTTGTGTCGAGTCCAGATGTCTCCAGTCCGATTAATTTTATCCCTTAATAAAGTTCCTTCTTTGTTAAACTATTATTAGAGCCCTTGTGGGCGCAATCAATTTTATTTCTATATTTAAATTAAAACACTATAAAATAAATGTGCCTTAAAGAATACAGAAGGTAGCATTACATTAGCAAAGAATTATTGTGCAATTTTTATTTTGCATATTTGTAACCTATTTATTGGTGATGTGTACAAAGATAAAAGTCAATCAATAACTCTTTATCGATAATAAACATAAACATAAATCGATATCGATAAAGTCAATTGAACAACTGGGTTAAGTGGCAGAATGAATTATGTTAATGTTCATCAGCCCTGTAGTTCTGGGCTCTCAAGAATAAGACTACGGTATCCCCTGCCTGTCGTAGAAGGCGACTAAAAGGCCTCGGGTTCAGTGGGCGACAAGGGTGGGGCCTTTGTCGTCCATCGGCGGTGGACCTGAAGAAGGCGATCGGTTGACCTGGTGTCGCCTCAGAATTGCGAGCACAGGCAACCTCCCCCGAAGTGCTCTCCTTGAGCACAGTGCAGAAGGGTTCGGTATCTCCAGTGGAACGCCACTGGAGATCTCGGAGCCCCTCACCATGTACCGAGGAAGGGCCACCGGGGAGGTTTTAGTGGGTAAAACCCCACATAACCGTCGCCTTCAGCTCCAGAAGACGGGTATCTTCTTGAAGATTTTGGTCCCCGTAAACATAAATTTTTTAATAGTATCTCAACAGAAATCAATTCGTTTGTATCTTTTCAACCGACTTCAAAAAGGAGGTGGTTTTCAATTTTGTTCTGTGTTGTATGTTTGTCACCTCATAACTTTCGATTGGGGAACAGATTTTGATTTTTTAAATTAAAACTGGTACTTCCCGTGTGGTCCCATTTCAATTTGGTTTAATAATCTGATCTTACAATATCCAAAAGAGATACATGAGAAAACCTTTATACGTCTTTAATTTACATCAAACATCTGCCCCACAAATGGAGCTTACGGTTGAAAATATCCCGTTGGGGAAAGACCAAAAAGTGAACAAAAATTATAAGGAAAAATTTTAAATGTACACGTTAATATTAGGTAACTTTGCTTCAGAATCAAAAAGTTTCACAATTGTTATATATTTTCAGAAAACTATCAGTGTGCAATACCAGCCGTGTTGCCTTTCTTCCATATCTTCGGATTCAACGCGGTGTTGATGAATCTCATGGCCAGGGGAAGCAAGCTGATCACCTTCCCCAACTTCAAACCTGAGTTGTTCCTCAAGACGATTGTGCAGCACAGAGTTAAGCATCTGTATATTGTGCCGCCAATGGGTAAGATGATTCCTTTGAAAAATTGTATGATTTTAGATTTTATTGTCATGAAATTTAGTATGCAGGCGATATCGGGCGCAATAAAACGATGCAGCTAGGATTCATTTTTAGAAAATGTGTTGTGTCGAGTCCAGATGTCTCCAGTCCCATTAATTTTATCCCTTAATAAAGTTCCTTCTTTTGTTAAACTATTATTAGGAGCCCTTTATGGGCGCAATCAATTCGTATTTCTTTATTTATATTAAAACACTATAAAATGAATGTGCCTTAAAGAATACGGTAGTAATTACATTAGCAAAAAATTATTGTGCAATTTTTATTTTTGCATATTTGTAACCTATTGGTGATGTGTACAAAGATAAAAGTCAAATCAATAACTCTTTATCGATAATAAACATAAACATAAATCGATATCGATAAAGTAAATTGAACAACTAAGCTATGGCAGAATGAATTATGTTAATGTTCATCAGCCCTGTAGTTCTGGGCTCTCAAGAATAAGACTACGGTATCCCCTGCCTGTCGTAGAAGGCGACTAAAAGGGGCCTCGGGTTCACTGGGCGACAAGGGTGGGGGCCTTTGTCGTCCGCCAAGGTGGACCCGGGAAGAAGGCGACATCGGCTGACCCGTGTCGCCTTGCACTGCGAGGGCACAGGGGAGGGAGTAACCTCCCCCGGAAGTGCTCTCCTTGAGCACAGTGCAGAAGGGCTCCGGTATCTCCAGTGGAACGCCACTGGAGATCCCGGAGCCCCTCATCATGCACCGAGGAAGGGCCACCTTGTAGGTTTTAGTGGGTTAAAACCCCACATAACCGTCGCCTTCCCCCCAGAAGACGGGGTATCTTAACAAACACCGTTAACAAAAAAAAATGTTCATGTTGGAATGAGCGGGATCGGGAGGGGGTGTAGAATAAGGCAACGGTATCCTCTGCCTGTCGTAGAAGGCGACTATATGGGGCCTCGGGTCCACGGGCGAAATGTCCCCACTGCTTTTGTCGTCCGCTAACAGTGGGCCCGGGACGGAGGCGACACTGCGAGGTACCCTGCGATCTACTCTACTTCTGGTATCGTGTTGAAGATTTAACCCGTCAAAAAAATACTGTTGGAATAAAGTTACTATGAATAATTTACAGTGATATTCCTCGGCAAGCATCCAGCGGTAACTCCGGAGCATCTTCAATCACTGGAGGGCATGATCAGCGGGGCTGCGCCTTTGTCGGAGTCCGATGCGGCGGCTTTACTGGCCAAAAATGTGAGTTTTTAATCTACTATCATAGAATACACCACGGCTTTCAGAGACCACACATTGCTTTAAGTCATTAAAACGCTTTGACCATGTAATGTTAAAAATATAAAAAATAAGCTGATCTTGCCCACCTTTCGGTTGTCTTCAGTTTTTACTTTAATTGGCTGGACTTGTTTTAAAATATGAGCAATAAAGAGTCTATCTATATATTATCTATCTCTCTCTGACGTACTTTTAATCCTTTGTTTATTGGCTCGTTCCGGAGATCCCGAAACCCCTCGTTATGCACCGAAGAGGTCCATCGAGAGTTTTTACTATGTAAGAGGCTCACATAACCTCGCCGTCGAAAAGGTGGGGTATCTTGTTGAAAATTCTCCTCCTCCCCCTTCCCACCCTCAAAAAAAGGCTTCAGTCTGTGCGCTTGTTTTCCGTACTATGCAACTAGCTAGCGTACTATGCAACTAGCTAGCGTACTATGCAACTAGCTAGCGTACTATGCAACTAGCTAGCGTACTATGCAACTAGCTAGCGTACTATGCAACTAGCTAGCGTACTATGCAACTAGCTAGCGTACTATGCAACTAGCTAGCGTACTATGCAACTAGCTAGCGTACTATGCAACTAGCTAGCGTACTATGCAACTAGCTAGCGTACTATGCAACTAGCTAGCGTACTATGCAACTAGCTAGCGTACTATGCAACTAGCTAGCGTACTATGCAACTAGCTAGCGTACTATGCAACTAGCTAGCGTACTATGCAACTAGCTAGCGTACTATGCAACTAGCTAGCGTACTATGCAACTAGCTAGCGTACTATGCAACTAGCTAGCGTACTATGCAACTAGCTAGCGTACTATGCAACTAGCTAGCGTACTATGCAACTAGCTAGCGTACTATGCAACTAGCTAGCGTACTATGCAACTAGCTAGCGTACTATGCAACTAGCTAGCGTACTATGCAACTAGCTAGCGTACTATGCAACTAGCTAGCGTACTATGCAACTAGCTAGCGTACTATGCAACTAGCTAGCGTACTATGCAACTAGCTAGCGTACTATGCAACTAGCTAGCGTACTATGCAACTAGCTAGCGTACTATGCAACTAGCTAGCGTACTATGCAACTAGCTAGCGTACTATGCAACTAGCTAGCGTACTATGCAACTAGCTAGCGTACTATGCAACTAGCTAGCGTACTATGCAACTAGCTAGCGTACTATGCAACTAGCTAGCGTACTATGCAACTAGCTAGCGTACTATGCAACTAGCTAGCGTACTATGCAACTAGCTAGCGTACTATGCAACTAGCTAGCGTACTATGCAACTAGCTAGCGTACTATGCAACTAGCTAGCGTACTATGCAACTAGCTAGCGTACTATGCAACTAGCTAGCGTACTATGCAACTAGCTAGCGTACTATGCAACTAGCTAGCGTACTATGCAACTAGCTAGCGTACTATGCAACTAGCTAGCGTACTATGCAACTAGCTAGCGTACTATGCAACTAGCTAGCGTACTATGCAACTAGCTAGCGTACTATGCAACTAGCTAGCGTACTATGCAACTAGCTAGCGTACTATGCAACTAGCTAGCGTACTATGCAACTAGCTAGCGTACTATGCAACTAGCTAGCGTACTATGCAACTAGCTAGCGTACTATGCAACTAGCTAGCGTACTATGCAACTAGCTAGCGTACTATGCAACTAGCTAGCGTACTATGCAACTAGCTAGCGTACTATGCAACTAGCTAGCGTACTATGCAACTAGCTAGCGTACTATGCAACTAGCTAGCGTACTATGCAACTAGCTAGCGTACTATGCAACTAGCTAGCGTACTATGCAACTAGCTAGCGTACTATGCAACTAGCTAGCGTACTATGCAACTAGCTAGCGTACTATGCAACTAGCTAGCGTACTATGCAACTAGCTAGCGTACTATGCAACTAGCTAGCGTACTATGCAACTAGCTAGCGTACTATGCAACTAGCTAGCGTACTATGCAACTAGCTAGCGTACTATGCAACTAGCTAGCGTACTATGCAACTAGCTAGCGTACTATGCAACTAGCTAGCGTACTATGCAACTAGCTAGCGTACTATGCAACTAGCTAGCGTACTATGCAACTAGCTAGCGTACTATGCAACTAGCTAGCGTACTATGCAACTAGCTAGCGTACTATGCAACTAGCTAGCGTACTATGCAACTAGCTAGCGTACTATGCAACTAGCTAGCGTACTATGCAACTAGCTAGCGTACTATGCAACTAGCTAGCGTACTATGCAACTAGCTAGCGTACTATGCAACTAGCTAGCGTACTATGCAACTAGCTAGCGTACTATGCAACTAGCTAGCGTACTATGCAACTAGCTAGCGTACTATGCAACTAGCTAGCGTACTATGCAACTAGCTAGCGTACTATGCAACTAGCTAGCGTACTATGCAACTAGCTAGCGTACTATGCAACTAGCTAGCGTACTATGCAACTAGCTAGCGTACTATGCAACTAGCTAGCGTACTATGCAACTAGCTAGCGTACTATGCAACTAGCTAGCGTACTATGCAACTAGCTAGCGTACTATGCAACTAGCTAGCGTGCTATGCAACTTGTTAGCGTACTATGTAACTAGCTAGCGTACTATGCAACTAGCTGGCGTACTATGCAACTAGCTAGCGTACTATGCAACTAGCTAGCGTACTAAGTAGTGTACAAGCAAAGTGCTGTACACTACATAGTACCGCAAACCTATGACCGCATATATTTTTTTGTCAAAGGAAGGTGAAATTTGGGTTCGCGGACCGAACATGATGCAGGGTTACTTCAAGAACGAAGAAGCTACCAAGGAGGTCCTCACCGAAGACGGCTGGTACAAGACTGGAGATATAGGGAAATACGACGAGAACAAATACTTGTATGTTACGGACCGACTAAAGGAATTGATAAAGGTAAATATATTTCTTTCGGGCCTCGTATATTTGAAACTCCGATTGCTCTAATTAAACTCATATTAACAATGAGATTATTTTTTCCACTCCCTTAAGTAAGTTATTTGTTTAACCCCGTAGTCTGCCTGTCGTAGAAGGCGACTAAATGGGGTCCAACAAGTAGATTTCCGCTGACCCGTGTCGCATTGCATTGCGAGGGTACTGGGAGAGGGACTAACCTCCCCCGAAACGTGCTCTGAAGCACAATGCTTTAGTGCGTTTTTCTAGAGATCTTGGAGTCCCTCGACATGTACCGAGGAAGGTCCACTGTGAAAAATAGGAAGTTGTTTGAACTTGTTAAAAATGCCCGTTATAAGACGATGGGCTTTCCCGTGGTATATAGGGATCTATTATACTTAAAATAACTAAGGATCACCCCAATCACTATTATTATTGTTGTTAGATTTTTTTGGTATGAATAAAATCTCTCTGCCTGTAGTAATATTTTATATCATTAATCTATTTCTCGTAAACATCACTACTGTAACAGTTTGCAGCTTTATAATTATGTATAACTTCAATTCTATTTCTTATAAATATCACTATCATAAAACCAATCTGCCGTTGTATAATTCTGTATATATCATTAATCTATTTCTCGTCAACATCACTACTATAACGGTTTGCCGCTATATAATAATGTATAACTTTAATTCTATTTCTTGTAAATATCACAATCATAAAACCAATTTGCTTATACAACGAAGCTATGTATTTTTAAGTATAGCATTTGCCAGTGAAATGGGATCAAAACGTTATTGACTATTAAGTGTTTATAAATATAAGTAGGTGGGACAATTGTGCAATTGGTCTCTTATTGGACGTCATTTTACTAAATATATTTTATAATTAAATCAATGGTCACGAAACTTATTTTTTAAAAGATTATTTATGGTATGTTATTACCTTAAGATTATATTTTTTAATAAATATTATTTACTTTTATTATTATTGTGTATTATTATAACGTCTTGTGAAAACAAAAAAGCAGATTATTTTAGTCAAAATAGACGACAGACGGTTAGGGACGGGGAGGGGCGCTTACACATGCGCATACAAGCTAGGGATGTTCATGCCAAAAAAATATCGTTATATTTTTCGATATAATATATCGTGTGGTTGTATCGATACTTCGCGATATATTGTACAAATATATCAATATTTTTCATATCTCGAAATTTATTTATAATTAATAAGCGCTTAATTTTAAATATTAGAACAGTTTTGTACTAATAAAGTAACGCAACGAGAAACTAAGAGTTCTCGCTTCGATACCAGTCCATACTGTTTGATTTGATTTGATTCTGCTAGCAGTACAGACTACATACATAGATTATTAAAATTTATACAACGAGTCCTGCCATCATGAAGAGTAGGAGTTTAGTAACATATACTACCGCACTCTTCGTGATGACAGCGCAAGTAATGGTTTTATTTTATTCAAGTTGTCAACCACAAATAAAAGAAAGAATTAAATCGAATCGGATGAAATATATCAATGTAATATCATATACATATAAATAATATTTTATGTAATATCGATATGTGACTGCACTCAATGGAGGCTGCTACTACGTGGTTACGATCTTCAGCAAAAACCTTGACACAGACGAATATAAAATACTAAATTGTACAGAATCAGGCAACCATACACACATGGGTGTACTTATTTGATGTATATAATTAATTATTTGCATGCAATTAAAAATAATATATTATAATATAATCTAATATAATATAATCAAATAATTAATTATATATTATATAAATCAAATAATAAGTACCGGAAAAGGATAGATAATACAATAAAGTACAGTTTAAATTTTAAAAATTAAATAAATATTATATTAAATAATAATTATTTTAATTTAATTTATATCAATAAATAATCCATACGGATAGTTAACAATGTGTGCAATAATACTGCTTGCAAAAAGTTCGTTTCTTTTAAACGACCATTAACAAAAGAACATGGTAAAACCGGTGAAACAAGTCAAATTGCCTTAACGATGGTACGAAAACATCCTTATACGTTAAGTTTGCAATCTTAAATGTTCCAGTCTTCAATGTAGATTTTGTTATCTTTGATACTAGTAATTTTAACAGTATACAATACACCTGAGCCGTGGTAGCTCAGTTCAGCGGTTTGCCTTAAGATGTATAGTACGCTAGCAATCCAAGTTCGATCCCCGGTGCCAGCACCAATAAATTTGTTGTTGCAATTTTATGTGCTGATTTACCATGCGCTCGGCGATGAAAGGAAACATCGTGAGGATACCTACATGTCATAGAAAGACATCTGAAGTCTGCCGATCCGTACTAGGGCCCCGTGGACTATGCCCTACTCCATACTCCCTTAATTATACATGTTTATGGGACATATACATATATATAAAGGCTGTAACTTTAATAATACACCTGCCCATCGCTTTTATTTACAATAAAATATTTAAAAAATATAATGAAATAATAATAAAATGAAATGAATGTCGCACAAGCTTAGTAAATACCTATACACGACTCTTGAAAAAATCTACATTGTAATCGGAGAGAAAGACAGATGCGGGCAAACTATTCCAGTCCTTTGCTGTACTAATTATGAGAGACGAAGCGTTTCGTTCGGGTTTGAGGGATGTTAAGCAAAATGAAATCCAGCAGTGTATTTTGAATTCCGTTATGTATAACACTTTAACCATATATATAATAGCAACCGACCGAGTCGTCGTTCCCCTCTCTGGCGTCCTCGGATCGGAATGCTTACGCGTAACATAGGAACCGTCGAAGCCGAGGTTACCCCTCACCGGGGAGACCCTTGTGTCGGGTTACTAGCGATAGCCGGTCTAAGCGACCTAAGAGCTATGCCACCTCTCAATCCGTTGAAGCAGTCAAGGCCAGCTTCCTGGCCAATCTGTGTAGTTCGTAAAAAAAAGGCGCAAGGTAGGCTATAGGAAAAGTAATAAGAGGTGAGGTGAGAGGATTTACCAGCTTCCTCTATTTGAAACCAGCTCGAATTTACCACGGACAAGTTCTTTTGAGAAAAATTTAACAATATAATGTAAGAAATTATGAAAAGAAAAAACAACATTGTGAGAAAAACATCAGAAATACTCACGGTTTTTATAACGTCTGTAGATCTGATTCAAAATAGTGTTATTTTATTATTGCATTTATATGCATTATATATATGTTGGTTTAATTTTGTGATTCAATTGACAACGTTAAAGAAACAAGAATAGGGTTTCTTAACTTATGCTAATGTTTGAATGATGCCCTAGAGATGTGGTGCTGGAGGACAATGCTCGGAGTATTGTGGACTTTTAATTTTTAAGAAAGCTATAAATCTATAAATATAAATAAAATAATATAATAATATAACATCCTCAAACCCGAACGAAGCGATTTGCTTCGTCTTTCATTCTTCGTACAGCAAAGGACTGGAATAGTTTGCCCGCGTCTGTCTTTCCTTCCGACTACAATGTGGGTATTTTCAAGAGTAGAGTGAATAGGCATTTACTAAGCTAGTGCGCCTTACCATCCAGGACTACATTTCCACTTAACATCAGGTGGGATCGTAGTCAAGCACTTAGAAATTATAAAAAAATATATATAATATTCTTGTGAACCATTCCAACATAAGAATATAAGTTAGCTGAGGATCCATTTTGTGCCTGTGGTCGAGCGAGGAAACTGTGCCGGATATTATCGTACACTGCCCAAGATGCGCAATACACCGCCATGACTGCGAACATAGAATGGATACAACATAGCTTAGTTGCCTTTTTTTTTTATATGAAAAGTGGCAAACGAGCATACGGCTCACCTGATCTTAAGTGATCACCGTCGCCCATGAACATCCACAGCACCAGAGGAGCCGCAGGTGCGTTGCCGACCCTTGAGATAGGAATAGGCTCGTTTCTTGAAGGTCCCTAAATCGTAAACGTTCGGAAACACCGCTGGCGACAGTTGATTCCACAAGTTGACAGTGCGTGGGAGAAAGTTACGCGAAAACGTACAGTCGTTGAACGCCAACCATCAAGATGGTGGCGGTGGAATTTGGAATTCTGCCGAGATGTGCGGTAATGGAAATCGGTAGCTGGATGATTCCGAACAATTCCTCAGAACACTCCCCATGGTAAATGCGATACAGGATGCAAAGAGAACTGACATCTCTTCGCAGACTCAGAGGGTCGAGTCGATCGGAAAGACCCTGATCGTCGACTATTCGAGCAGCTCTACGTTGTACACGGTCAAACGGAAGAAGTTGGTATTGGGGAGCCCCGGCCCAGAGATGCGAACAGTATTCCATGTGAGGCCGTACTTGTGCCTTGTAAAGTTGCAGACGGTGGGCAGGCGTGAAATACTGTCTTGCTCTACTGAGTATGCCAAGTTTTGGAGGCCAATTTGGCTTTGCCTTCCAAGTGACCACGAAACTGAACGACACTCGATATATCGACGCCAAGGATTCCAATGCTGGAGGATGCGACCAAGGAGTGCCCTCGAACTGAGGGGAGACGATAAAGGAGTTTTTTAGCGGTAAACACGCATACTTGTGTCTTTGTGGGGTTAAATTGGACTAGATTTAGTCTTCCCCAATCTGAGACCCTATCGAGAAGAGTTTCGACTTCGGACACAAGTTTGTTCCGGCACTCTTCGATGCTTTCCCGAGAAGTATTGGCACGGCATCACCTGTGCTATCGTCTGCATAGCAGTGAATGTTGCTGATTTGCAGCATATCATTGATGTGCAAAAGAAACAAGGTAGGAGACAGTACACAGCCTTGCGGAACACCAGCGTTCACTGGTTTGGAGTCCGAGCATGCACCGTCAACAGCGACCTTGATGCTACGGCCTTCGAGGAAGCTGGTGATCCATTTGCATAACCTCTCGGGAAGCCCGTACGATGGAAGCTTTGAAAGAAGCGCCCGTGCCAAACCCGATCAAAAGCCTTCGCCACATCCAAACTAACTGCCAGGGCCTCCCCTTGCTCTCAACTGCCTCAGCCCATCGGTGTGTAAGATAAACCAAAAGGTCACCAGTTGAGCGACCGTGACGAAAACCGAACTGGCAGTCGCTAATCAGCTGGTGATCCTCCAGATACCTTAGGAGCTGGCTGTTTATAATGGATTCCATTATTTTGAGAGCAAAGAAGTGATGGCAATAGGCCTGTAGTTAGATGGATCAGAGCTATTGCCCTTTTGGGATCGGGTGCACTAAAGCAGTCTTCCAAGAACACGGACAACGCCTTGGGAGTAGGAGTACCGGAAAAGTCGAGTCAACACCGGTGTCAACTCCGGAGCACACATCTTCAGCACAATAGGAGGGATCCCGTCAGGTCCACTCGACTTGTGGATGTCTAGAGAGAAAAGTGTTCTGCGTACTGTAGTCTGCAGAAACTTTACTTCCGGCATAGAGTACTCGTTCCGCGGGATGGTCGGCGGTGAGTTACCCTTATCATCCAGAGTCGAGTTGGACGCAAAGAGTGCGCCCAGAAGATCGGCCTTCTCCCTTTGCGTCATGGGCCAACGAATCATCCTTTTGTGCAGAGGTGGAAGGGATGGCTGACAGAAATTCCCTTGAACAGCCTTGGCGAGCGACCAGAACGCACGTGTTCCCGAAGGAGGCGAACCAGTTTCTCGCCAATTCTGCACACATGCTCCGACCTTGCCTTGGCAATTACGCTTTGAAGTACCTGGAGGCAGAGTTGAACTTCTTTTCAGTGCGCTGGTTTTGATCCTCCAATGCCGATGCCGCAGCCCAAGCTCGATAGCACTCCCGCTTATGGCGTGAAGCCATTTTGCAAGAGCGACCAAACCAAGGCCGCGATCTGCTACCGACGGCACCACAGACGATGGAACAAAAAGTTCCATTCCCTGAAGTATTACATCGGCAACAGAGTCTGCAACGTTGGGATCCACCGGCGAGAAGCAAACTTCCCCATGGGTAAGATGCGAAAAAGGCCGCATTCCATCCCAATCCGCTGACCTGTAGTGCCACGCGTCGGCGGCCTGCAATGCGCGGCCGCAGTGGGTTTAAAGGTGGCACAGCACTCCGGATCAGACAGTGATCAGAGGAGCCTAGAGGGGCTTCAACTGAAATGACATATCTGTCCGGATGGGAGGTCAGCAGAAGATCCAACAGGAAGGTGTATGATCTTCCACATCTGGGATTCGCGTAGGCGATGTGACCAATTGTGTAAGATCATATGCCAAAGCAAAATCGTACACAGATCTCCCCGCATGATCGGTAGTGCGTGAACCAAGCCATTCGGAGTGGTGGGCATTAAAATCACCAAGAATCACGATCTCTGCGGAGGGGATACGTTCGAGCATCGGAATCTGCAGCCACCTGGATGTGGCTGATGAGTCGATCGACTTCAGTGTTACCGCTATGGGACTTATACAGGCACGCATAAACACGAGGATGGTCGCCGATGTCTACGCGTAGCCATAGGTTGGAGAGGTCCCTGCCTTCAAGGCTGTCGAGGCGTCGAGAGCAGATATCTTTCTGACGTACACGCAACTCCCGCGCGAGGCACAAAGCAATGTTCCAGTTTGTACCCCGGTAAGAAAGATACGAGACGTCAGATGGAGAAGATATCTGCGTCTCGGTAAGAAAGAGTAAGGCCGGCTTTGCCGTCTCAAGATGGTAATGGACGGCACTCAAGTTGGAATGGAGGCCCCTGATGTTGCAAAGGTCCACAGTAAATGGGTCAGGAAGAGCCATTGATGCTTTGCCTCGTTTGCCTCGGACAGCAGAACAGAGCGGAATTTTGCCCCCAGAATACGTAGGGCAGCCCGTACATCCATGTTTAGGTAACACTTGGTGACCCAACCATTGACGCACGGGGGATTCTCCAGCACCAACCGTACTGGTACCCCTGGGGTAAATGATTTTGAATTGCCGCTGCCATGTTGCTGAGGGGAGGGAGTTGGGCCGCCGGCACACTCACTCACCTTGCGAAACGCGGAGGAATAAAATCCTCCACTTTACGCCAGTATTCTGTGAGGTCGTGGTACTTCCCCGATTGTGCCGACTCCATTCGTACAGCAGCAAAAGCTGCTGCGGTGGCCTACCACTGTTTTGGGAATTAGGAAACGAAATTTGGAGGAGAAAGGACCTGTGGGATGGGATTGTCACCATTCGAGGGATAAGAGGAGTAAATGGTGACAGCTATGGAGTTCAGGGCCGCTAATCCCCGTATTCATCGGACAGATGAACCCACTGAACAGAAAGGACCTGAGGGATGGGATTGTCACCATTCGGAGAGGATAAGGGGAATAAATGGTGACAGCTGTGGAGTCCAGGGCCGCTAATCCCCGTAATCATCGGACAGATGAACCCACTGAACAGAAAGGACCTGAGGGATGGGATTGTCACCATTCGGAGAGGGTGAGGGAATAAATGGTGACAGCTGTGGAGTCCAGGGTCGCTAATCCCCGCATTCATCGGACAGATGAACCCACTGAACAAGAAAGGATCTGAGGGATGGGATTGTCACCATTCGAGAGGATGATGGGAATAAATGGTGACAGCTGTGGAGTCCACGGCCGCTAATCCCCGTGTTCATCGGACAGATGAACCCACTGGCCATAAATATATCCTCCGATAATATCAGAAAAGAATTCTTTGAATACTGCGAGCTTGTCATGGCCTTAGCCGCAAAAGCCAACGGGTCGATAGTAGTGAAAGGAGAGGAAAAAAGATAATACTTAATAATAGGACCAATGTTGTTGCATAATATTTAGCAACAGGATCACAGGACCAAATAGGGTCCTCTAATAAAAAAAAACCATTCCAACAACATTTCGAATCTAATAGCATACTTGTCGCCCGGGCCTCAAGGCCAACTACTCAAGTTGTTCCACCATCGTTGCATGTTGACGGGCGATCCAGACGCCATGCGGCTCCGTCGTCCCTGGTGACTAGCTTCCCCCTCACCACAGGCAAGGCGTGCCGGAACTTTAGACGCGCCTTCCTCCACGATCTCCTTAAGCGGGTGATAGCTTTTATCGGATCGCAGGAGAAACGGCTGGAGTAATTTTTTTTTTTTTATTTATCCACTGCTGGAATGATAAACACCTGATACTGTCCGGTAAGTCTATGACTTATTTATTACATATAAATCAAAAGTAATTACAAATAATTCATTTTATCTTGGGATCGAATGTCATCAACACTGCGGGATGTAATTAGAGGATATGCAGATTTTTTAAATAATTATCATTACAATATTTATGGTTCGTAGATTATGTTGTAATTACATAACCCTAACCTTATAGGTTAAGGTAAAATGAATCGACTTGTTAAGCAAACAGTGTAGGTAGATAACATACAAAGAGGGCGTCGAACTATGTTAATTTATCGGTTATTCCGTGCAGACTTGGTTTCGTATTGCGCTTCGAAACAATTTAAACGATGATTTAAGCATCAGTCGATTTCGTAGGAATTACCTAATATCGGTCGGGCCGTTGCAAGGTGCAATTGCACGAATGGGTTGGCACGATTCAGCAAGTACACAATTGCAGAATACCGTCGTGACGTCAAAGTATAATATACATATGCAAAACTTCATAAAGAAATTATCCATATAAAGGCAACCGACCGAGCCGTGGCTCGAAATGCTTATGCATTACATCTAAGCGCCTCAGTCGAGGTTGTCCCTCACCGGGGGACCCTTCTGTCGGTTATTAGCCGTAGAGGTTCAGACTACGCTAACTAAGAGCTATGCAACCTCTCAATCCGCCGAAGCAGTCAACGTCAGGTGTGTAGTTCAAACCTGTGTAGTTGAAAAAATATTGAGATGAAATTTTGTAAAGTAAATGGAAAACAAAATGATGATGATCCGATGTACATATTATCTTTCTACTTTTACTATAGCGATCGCTGTTGGTGAGCATTACTTACCTAGTCTTGGATTGCCCTAAACCTGTCAATACCAATCCACGAAGATAAAGTTTTACTTAGACAAGTCCACTTAACATAATTTATTTATATTGTTATGATATATGTAAATATATTAGAATTAATCAGAATCTATCCGAACGCTCATGAAACTACCCTTTAAGTACCCTTTCTAATAAAAAATGAATCATCGAAATTGGTTGGGATAATACTGAGATTCAACGATGTGATTGTCAGAATTAGACCAAATAGAAATGGGACCATATGAAAAGCACTACGTCTCAAATGAAAAAAGAATCATCAACAACCAACAAAAAAAACAGATGGCATAAAGACGAGAACCACCTCGTTTTTAGAAGTCGGTTGACAATATACTTAATATAATAGAATAGAATATTTATTTTATCCATGTAACCATTGTGGCACGCATTTTTCTTACACAGTGACTCCCAAACTAAGCAGACGCTTGTAACTTGCGCCAGGAAATCCAGCTCTTCCTTAATCATATCATATTCACTTCATTTCACGGGTATACATTGAGCAAATGACCAAATGATCAATTACATGCGTGTGTTTGTGTGTGGGTGTGTGTGTGTGTAATAAATTCTTTATTAGCTAAGAACATAGCTAACCTCGCCGGGTAAGGTAGATCACATATGTCACACCAAGTGAGAACTAGCTGTTTTACATAACGATGAGGTCGCCGGAATTGCGGGTGTCTGGTTATTGCCGTTTATCCACATAAACAAGGTCGCGGGCGTACGTCAATGTGCAATGTTATCCGAGACAGGTTCGAATCTAGTGTCAGGGTCACGGCACACCCTGACTATATAGCAATTATTTGTGACTTCCACAATTATGCAAAATTCTAGCTACTTATTAGTTTTTTGCTTAATACGTGCGGATCAGAGACTTTTGTTCATCAACTTTGTTTAATTTGTTATATAAATTATTTGTTATTTAATAAAAGAAACCTGGCATCTTTGGATGTTTTTTTTTAATGACGAACTACACAGATTGACCAGAGAAGCTGGCCTTAACTACTTCACCCGATTGAGAGGTGGCATAGCTCTTAGGTCGCTTAGCCTGAACCTCTATCGCTAGTAACCCGACACAAGGGTCACCCCGGTGAGGGGTAACCTCGGCTTGGACGGTTACTATGTTACGCGTAAGCAGTCCGATCCGAGGGCGCCCGAGAGGGCCGAACCACGACTCGGTCGGTTGCTACTTCACGGATAATCGAGGAGACGGTTCACGTCAATAGTCTAATGGTGGATTAGAACCTACGACCTTACGATTCGCAGACCGTACCCTAAACCATTAGGCTATTGACGCTTTAATTAAAAAAAATCTCTAAGATACAACCAATTATCGCTCTCAGATTATTTCTTTTTACACTTAGTCTATTAAATTATTTCTTCAAGTGATAAAATTCAAGCAATCAAGCAGTTTAATTTTCTAACTGGATATTTATATATTTAATAGTTATATACATCTGTTATTTTATTATTTTTAATATACATAAATCTATTAGCTATTTATTGTACTATATATTTATTATAAATGCCATGAAAAGATAGCATTATGCACACAACATTGGATAGTTCTGGGCATCGCTGAGAATTAGAGCTGTGGCAGCCATGCGGCAGCACATGTGTCCAATGTTGGCGTGGCCTATTTGTCCGTTCCTTCTCCCTTTAATTGTATTTTGTCAATTTTGTTTGTAATGTGACTGTATTTTATGATGCCAATAAATGAAATGTCTATGACAGCCTAGTGGCAAAGCGGTTCGCCTTACGATCTGATCCGACGAATGATGACGTCATGAATTAATGGGTTCGAATCCCAAGTAACCAATGAGTGGCCGTTTTGTTCGATTTTTAAGCACAAAAAAATTACTTGTTAAAAATGTGTGCCCGATGTATGGCGCTGTGTTCAATATAGACCCTTATAAGTCTGGTCACAACTGGACAGCGAAAGCTGTATCTGTGTACCCCGATAGTGTTTAAAACCGCGAGAGCTCATTTATATTTTTCTTACATACATTTCTACTATTTATATACTATTTCTTTTGACTATTTCTTATGTCTGTTTCTTATATGTCTACGGTTTTCTTGCTAATATTCACACATTTATTTTTCTTTGTCCAAACGTTAAGAGGTAAGCATATTTCTTACATTACTTCTTATTACTATATTTCTTTTTCGGTATTAAAATTAAAGATTAGAAGAAGTAGAAGTAAATTCAATTCACACAAATATACAATTGGATAAAAAAGAAAGAACTCGTAACTTGAGGAACAAAGATAAGCTCGACCTAATCACCCCACGTACCAATTACGGAAAGAAAACGATATTGTACGAAGGAGCACAGTTATATAATAGCCTGCCAAATAAAGTGTAGGAGTGCGACACTTTCCAACAATTTAAAAACAAACTGAAAGAATTGATGACATACATGTGACGACATCAACCTGCGACCCAGAGGCACATCATTAATTTTATTATTTAAGTACCTTGTATCTCATTTTAAGTGAACTTTGTTTATGTTCTTATGAGAAATAAATTCTTTAAACCCAAGTAGATTTCCTCACGATGTTTTCCTTCACCGCCGTGCACGTGGTAAATCAGCACATATAATTGCAACAACAAATTCATTGTTTCCGGCACCGAGGATCGTACTCGGGTTGCTAGCGTACTATGTAACTTGAGGCTACCGGGCACTGAGCTACCACGGCTCTCACACTGAGCTACCGCGGCTCTCTTACTGAGCTACTACGGTGCTCACACTGAGCTACTACGGCTCTCGTGCTTTCGAAGAAGCCGAGAGCATTATACCACAAATTCCTACCTTATATGTTATAATTTCCTTGTTTTTTTCACGCTAATTCTACCTGGGCTAGCAACACATGTTTCACTATGCAATACATGTCGGAATGTGCCTTATGACCTCATTTATCATGCACGCAGATTATTACAGGAACTGCTACATTTATTTTTATCGGGGATGGTGCTGAAGGGTTCTAATCTGATATTTCTTTGTTTTAAATTTGCCAGTCCTGTTTCATGTTCATTATTAAATCGATCTATTACAATCACATCATTTATCATTCCGTTGTTACCGAATACTCGGAAGTGGATGCGGAAATCGGAGGAACTCAAAATCGATTCACCCAGTCCATACAAACGAATTGAGAACCACCTCCTTTTTTGAAGTCGGTTGGAGTTGGGTTAGTAAGCTAGTGAATGTGTTACGAAATGTGTGACCGGGCGAGAAGAAGGGAAGTTGAGACGGAGATATAAGATAGAAAGAGAGATATTTACGTTTCGTATATATCTGTAGTGGCAAGCCAGAAAGGTGAGCCTGCGTACGTTTCAACTATTGAATCCTTTTCAATCCGGCTTTCGACCAGCTCACAGCACCTGCACTGCTCTAGTCAAAATTTTGGATGACATCCGCAAGGGTATGGATGAAACACAGCTCACTCTTCTTGCATTATTAGATTTCTCCAACGCTTTTAACTGTGTTGACCATGATATATTAATTTCTATTCTGAGATCTCTCAACATGTCTACTGATGTCATCTCATGGTTTACCTCTTACCTAAATGATCGAAATCAGTGCATCAAACTGACGAACGTCTCTCCAACTGGCACAATGTACCTGCTGGGGTACCACAGGGCGGGTTCTCTCTCCTTGCTATTCTCCGTGTTCATTAATACTATAACCCGTATCATCGAGCACAGTAAATACCATCTGTATGCTGATGATCTACAGCTATACATAACCTCGAATAGATGTGACTTAAAAGCAACTATAGGAAAGATGTCATTCGATCTCGAGCGTATTAGACTGTGGACGGAACGGTACGGACTGCTCGTCAATCCTGCAAAGACGCAAATCATGTTGGTTGGCAGTGCTGGAAATATTTCGTTGATTGACCCGCTCACCTTACCACCAGTAACATTTAACAGCATATGTCTCCCATATTGTAAGACTGTGAAAATCTTGGGTTGCATATTGCACAGGATCTGTCCTGGTCTCCCATGTCACGAAGGTAAGTCAAAGGGTATATGCATCCTTCCATTCTCTTAAACGGCTTAAGAACTTCCTTCCTTTAACTACTAGGATTACTTTAGTTAACTCTCTGCTGCTGCCCATCATTGACTATGCTGATGTTTGCTATACAGATATCAATGAAACACTTCTCAATAAACTTGAGCGATTACTTAATCTTTGTATAAGGTTTATCTTCGGAATACGTAAATATGACCATGTGTCACACTACCGGGCTCAGCTGAAGTGGCTCAACATCCGCAACAGGCGAGATGTACACACACTTACCATGTTATATAACATAATTCATAACACTTGGTCTCCAGAATATCTTCGTGAGCGCTTTGTACTAAAACAGTTCGTTGGCCGCGAACCGCGAACTTTCTATAATAAATTTTAACATTCCCGAATGTCACACGAATTTCTATGGCAATTCTTTTACCTGTACAGCTATAAAACTATGGAATAGTGTGCCGATTGAGATTAGGGAGGCTTCGTCAACTAATGTCTTTAAATCGCGTGTATCTGAATACTTTCTACTCAAACAATGAAAAATTACAAACTGGTGTATTCATTGTCGTTTTATATATTCCATGTGTATGTATATTATTATATTTATATAGAAGTATCTATTTATGTATATGTAAATGTATATTTATTTATTTATATAATAGTTTTAAAACGCTATTTTTAGCGGCACTACCCTTAGCCTGCTCTTAACCACTAAAGGTTAGCTGGAAGAAAATGCTAACTAGCATTAAGTTCGCCTTTGTACATTTTATTTGGTGCAATAAAGGATTTATCTATCTATCTATCTACGTTTCGTATTCAACACACAGTTCAGGCCTGTCTGTATATGTGTATATTACACTGAAATATGGGCATATTTGCTTTCTTGAACAATCGTATATATATTATACATATATAAACATATATATAAACGTACATATAGATGAAGCTAAAGAAGTTATACTGACATATTGTACATGTTGGCAAGTTGTATTTCACTTGTGTGGTCGTTTTTTCCAATACATCAATTTAATTTTCTTTGTCATTCTTTCTCCATTTATTCTTCTCCTAACAGGTAACACTAGCGTACCAAGCCCGCTTCGCCGGGCTAGATTTCGCTTTTTTTTATTTGAACAATAAACTAACATCGTTAAATATATAATTTAACTGTCACAATATATCAAATTATTCATTTCTCTCCGCATTCACTCTCTTCTCGAACGGGTGAAGACACCAATCATTCATACACCCATGTACATATCAGTAACTACAATATCATTCTTATCATTTATACAAAAACATTCAAGTTAATGTCAGAAATAAAAGTACGACGTATGGTTTATTTGACAGTTAAAAAGAGGAATACGCCGATCGTCACCAAACTTAACACGATTACTGATCAAGTCAATCTGAAGAAAGTTTCATTGAAATCGGTCCAGCCGTTTCGGAGCCTATATGGATCAAACACACACACATTCTCTTTTATATATATAGGTTCAACATGGAAATTACAGTCATGTAACCGCTTTATATTATCTATTGACGCAGAAAACAATATAATGACGTAGGATTATTCACAACGGTCACAAATAAGTTAATATTCTTTACGGAAGCTACTATTTTCGGTTCGAATTAGTAAGTTTATCGGTCGCGGCCGTAGCTGTTTAGCGGTTCGCGAATCACTCAACGATCAGTACAGTTTTTGGCGCCGCTAAAACCGCGCGCGATTCATAAAACATGGCGCGAAAACTTCTAATACGTCAAATTAAACAGCTCAGATCTCTTCGGAAATTTTCCTCTAGTGTTGCCCTTAACAATCATGAACAATATGTAATTAAATCACCATTGAATGATATTGTAGTCCCTGATATGAGATTTTTGGATCGGCTTTGGCTAGAGTCGTCGAGTTTTATTAATCATGTTGCAATTGTAAGTATTTATTTTATTTCTGATCAGATTTTAAATCTATATATTTTTGTTATGCTTAAATATGTCCTTTATTTTTGAAATACATTAGTTTTTTAATTATTTTTCCATGATATAAAGATGATAAAAAAGGTTTTATTAAGTTCGGCGTTTAAAAACATAATATTCCGCTAAAATTTGTAGCCTCGTACTTGTGTTAACATCGACGATTCGAGTAGGTGCAAATTTACACGAAATATAAATTAGCAGTATTTACTGAACAAGTAGAATACATTTATTTTGGACTCTTGTATCAACCTCGCAGGATGATTGTCACATGCATGTAGTTTCATTTTTAAGTAACAATTTTAAAATTTACTGCAGTTTGTAGAAGCAATTTTAAGCAGTATACTAAGTGATTCAGGTGAACTTTGAACACATAAGTACATTGTAACTAGATAAAAAATGTACGTACATAATATTAACGTTGTTACTTGCCTTCATACTTTATCTTTGGACTATATAAACAAGTTAAGAGAGATTAACTTCCCCACCCAATCCTGCTTTGGTATCGCGTAGGTTAGTGGCCGGGAATAAATTAATTTAGTAGTAAGTATGTAGTCTCTGTATGATCAATAAATTCGTCTCTGCTAGCCAGGGCCGGATTTAGGGGTCTGTAGGCGCGGAGCGTAAAAGACGATATGACGACAAAGTAATTGCTGATTTCGTTTGAAAATGCAATGGCAAGAAATCCTCCAATTAGTTCACTGAATAAAGATAATAGTTGAAACAAACTCGACTATTGTATTTTTTCATTTTATGAAATGTTTCTAAGCTTCTATAGTGGAGGTGGGCTATCCCCTCTTAAATGCGGCCCTGCTGCTAGCTGATTTATATCAACTTTTACAGCGTTGGTGGTAATACGAAGGTCTAAGTTATAGTTACAGCCTTTATATCTGTCCGACTGCTGGGTCCTAGTCTCTGGTCTAGTCCACCATGTGGCCCTATTACGGATTGGCAGACTTCATATGTCTTAGAAAAATAATTCTAGGACATGTAGGTTTCCTCACGATGTTTGACTTCACCGCCGAGCGCGTGGTAAATCAGCACATAAAATTGCAACAACAAACTTAATGGTGCCGGCACCGGGGATCGAACTAGGGTTGCTAGCATACTACGCAACTAGAAGCGACCGCCCGGATACTGAGCTGCCACGGCTCTTTACTAAGGTCTGAGAAGGCTCAGCCCTGTAGTTCTGGCTCTCAAGAATAAGACTACGGTATCCCCTGCCTGTCGTAGAAGGCGACTAAAAGGGGCCTCGGGTTCATTGGGCGACAAGGGTGGGGGCCTTTGTCGTCCGCCAATGTGGACCCGGGAAGAAGGCGACATCGGCTGGCCCGTGTCGCCTTGCACTGCGAGGGCACAGGGGGAGAGGGAGTAACCTCCCCCCGGGAAGTGCTCTCTATGAGCATATGAGCACAGTGCAAAGGGGCTCCGGTGCGTTCCACTGGAGATCCCGGAGCCCCTCACCATGCATCGAGGAAGGGCCACCGGGGAGGTTTTAGTGGGTAAAAACCCCACATAACCGCCGCCTTCCCCCCAGAAGTCGGGGTATCTTTCTGAAGATTTCCTCCCCGTTAGCAAAAAAAAAAGGTCCGAGAAGGCTTTAGTAATATGTAGTATAGTAAGAATCGATAGTGGCAAATTGACATGATGTAGTATAGAATCGAACTCTGGACCAGCGCCACTGTACGTTACGACTAATAATAATTTTGCACGCGTAAGATACGATATCTTGCACTTTGTACTTTGACCATAGCCTTAATATTTAGCATCCGTCGCGTTCGAGGTCACGTAATGTTGACAGAAACACGCCGGCTTCGAGTTCGAGAAATAAAAATGAGGATGTATTGCATCTTAAATCCGCTGCATGATTTGGGGCTTAATCGACAAAAGCCAAATAACTAAACAACAAACTGGCCGCGATAGTTTCACCGGAATTTTACAGCCTTTTTTTCATTTTTTAATCTAATTCAAAAAGATCGACATCACAACGTTCTTAATTCGTTTGTTTATAATTGTTACCTCATAACTTTCGACTTGGCGAACCGATTTTGATGATTCTTTTTTTGTTTGATGTGTGGACCTCACATCAAACAAAAATTTAGCCTGAACAAATTCTGACAATGGCATCCATGATAAAACCATATAAGTGTTAAATTTACATCACGTGTGTGGGCAACAAATGAACGAATAACTCAAAATCACGTCAATCGATTTTGATGATTCATTTTTTATTGGAAAGGATGTAATTTAAGAGCAGCTGATAAAGATTTGGATAGGTTAAGATTAATTTTATTTCGTAATTGCCTGCACATACCTGTTCTCGGGGAAGCGAGCAGAGGCTATGTGGGGCTCGTGCCAACCAAAACCTCCCGGTGTTATCATCGATGCCGTTAGACTGGACCAAGGAACGCTTGCGCACACTATTGTACTTCGACGGCGCTGGCTCTGTCGACCATTATTCCAGAAGGGATGAAACTAAGCTCAACCTCACCCCTTGTAGGAGCGCACGGGAACACTGCGTGGAATATGAGAGCTGTCACAACTTTTAGGTATTTTAGCCTGAATCCATTTCGGAAGTAACTTCATTGTCGCGCATGCAAGTTAGCACTTAAAATTCATTGGTGCCGACAACGGGTATAGAACTGGGGTTGCTAGCGTACTAAGCAACTTAAGACGACCGCCCGGAGCTATGAGGTATTTTGTTTTGTTCATTTAAATAAGTAAATTTCAAGTAAATATTGGAAATAACTTAACAAAATTTTGAACATAATAATAAACCATTGTGTTCTGTTTAACATTTGACTTTCAAATTGTATTCACTAATTTTTTTTAAAGTCTTTTAATTATTGAAGGTTAAACAAGATATTTATAAATAACACAAAGGAAAAATCAGTGGAAAAATTTCAATGACGAGTCGTTTTATATGACCCGGGTGACTCGAACAACAGTACAATATACATAAAACAATTTTTTTTGTTGACGGTTGGGGAAAATCTTCAACAAGATACCGAGCCTTTTGGGGGGAAGACGGGGTTATGTGGGATGCTTACCCACTAAACCCTCTCGGCGGCCCTTCCTCGGTGCATGGTGAGTGGCTCAGGGATCTCTGGTGGAACGCACCGGAGTCCCTTTGTAGAGCTCTCGGATAGCATGTCCCGGGGGGAGGTGGGAGAGGTTAATCCCTCCCCACTGTGCCCTCTAAGTGCAAGGCGACACGTGTCTACTCCGGTGCGGTGGAAACCGAGCCAGGGTAGTGGCTGCCTCGTAGGATCATTATACATATAACCATCTTATGTAATTTATTCATGGTATAATTTTGTTTGTGGAATATTTGGTGAAAAAGGCAGACCCAAAAAATTCTTCAAAATGCTTCTGTGCATAAGTGTTGCAGGGCCCGGTTTCCGGTATGGTAAATGCCGATACAATCCCATTTGCCCCATCATGGTGAAGACGTTTTAGTCATCGTCCCTGCTGAGGCCCGAGGTCTCTTAGGTCGAGTACGACATAACTAGCCCGCGCTGTAACTTGCCAGTGTAGAAAACAGTTGAATATTCTATTTCTCTCGAGCATTAATTTGTTTGGCACAATAGTTCGTAGTAAATAGAACGTTTACAATTTACAGAGTTGTGAGGCAATAGATAAAAGTGCAGCGTAATTTCATTATCCACTTATCATAATCTGCCACACGCAAGGGTTTGACCTTGCGAGTGCCAAGTCTACTTGATAACGGACGACGAGTCGGCTTGATAATGATAATTAATAATAATTGTCGAATAACACACCCGTAATGGGTATTTACCAGGTAAGCGATATAGAGGTGCTTAAATGTTTCGCTTAGCGTAAAGTCTACGTTGTAAAGGTTTCAAATTCTTTAGACACAAAGCCAGAAAGAAAAATACGCCTGGTCACAGAGGAAGTACAGATAAGAAGGCAAAGAGGGAGGAGCCCTAAGCGCTGGACAGACAAGATCTGCGATAACACCAACTCGAAAGACCATGAGACTTTACACACTGCGGAAGACTGCAATACGTGAAAAGCGATCGTCCACAACATTATTCGCCACAGAAGACAAAAGTCAGGACCCTCAGCATTAAAGAATATGATAAAGGAGGACATTGCCCTTCCAAAGGCAGGCAAAGAAATTCCACATACTTTTTCATATATTATCCCGTCTCTTTGCTTCGGACATCCTAGAGTCAGCATGCTATCCCGAGTAAGCTAGCGTTCTTTCCAAAGACCTTTTAGAATATAATCTAAATTATACACACCGCAGAAGGCGGAGAGATGATGAATATGAGAGATTTCTATTCACTAAAACCTCCCTGGTGACCAGTGTCAGTGCATTGTGAGTGGCTCCGGGATCTCCAAGAGAAAAGCACCGATGCCATTGCACTGAACCACAGAAACACAGTTAAGAGAGAAAGCTTGCACTATTTATAAAGGGCATGTTTACGATCTTACCTTTGCAAATGTAACAAAATCATATGTCTACTGTCAATAATACAGAACGTAAACAAAGCAGCTTGTTTCTATATTAAACATTAACCACGTCTGGGATTCGAAGACAATATTTACGGTGACAAACTGGGCCAGGGGGTCGTTAAACTTTTGAGAGCACACAAAAACTTTGACAGCGTCAAGTTTACGATTCCGTTGGAAGATTTTATTAACGGTGACAGTTGCATTTTTATAGTCTGCACCGCTTACAAATTTATTTATTTAGAAAAACAGATAACAAAATCTATTACACGAATACATTTCTAAAATGTTATACCGCTTGGTAAAATATGTGCCCACTGCATGTCGATTGACTCACCCGCTGTCTCAGAGTGCCCCCTTCAATATGTATTGCTCTTTTATTCAAGCTTTAAAATGTTTAGAGAACTTTTTACGTGTATATAAGTGTATATATATATTACACTAGTAGTCGCTCTATATATATTATCTATCGGAATTCGATTTATATCCAGAACGGGGAGCATTGTAATTACTATTTATTTATTAATTATATGTCAGTAATAATTTATCTATATATAACCGCATGCATATGTATCAGAGGCATGTTAGTGTATGCCTTTTTTATTGATTTAATTCATTTTATATGTAAAGTTTCTGCATTCCTCTCGAAATTTCGCACTCCACCATCTGCCAATTTTCGTAAGGAAATGTACATAGTTTTTGCTTCCCGTATTAACAATGATTTTAAATGTATTAATAGATTGTTTAGAAGTGTACGGATAAGCTTAAATAAAATCCAAAATGATTAACCAATTTCATTGGCAGGAATGTTGTTTGAAACGTGCTAGCTAGCCAGTCTATCGTGACACAAATACTATCGGCTAGACGTAATTATAGAACGAGTCGTGAAGAACTAAGTCAACTATTGCGTTAGCTGGAGCGAACTCACTTATCTTATCGTATAACACTTGGTGATCTAATCGAGAAAGTAATAAAAAATTACACGCCTTTTAAATGCCTGCTACAACTTTAAATGATTACAACGCTCCGTGACAAAAAATACATATTTATGAAAAAAAAAACAATATTTATTAAGTGTATTAATATTTTTTACTATAAAAGCCATTTGATATATGACAGAAAGAAAGTGCCACGTTCGGCTTTACGATCAAGAACAATGTAGACGTGGCTTCGTCTTTTAAAACTACCAAAATTCTCCTATTCAAGACATATGCTGTATGGATTAAAGTCTTTTTGTCTTTCCCATTAGGGATAAAATAAATCTAACTGATAGATGACAGTGACAGTCAATGTACATTGCCACTTTAAATGTCGTTTAACTTACTTTAGAAGCAATCAAAATTGCGTTTAATTTTTTAACACCTAATAAAATAAACTTTATATACATAAATCGAATACAGGTATATTCGAAGAAGAATAAAGGTAATCGACATAATTCTTATAGTCGGCAAATTGAAGTGGCAAGGGGCCGGTCACAATTGCCTTGCCGTCACAAAGACGGCAGGTGAGTGAGGAAAGTCTTGGAATGGTGACCCGACTTGGGTCGGGGAAGGGTAGGAAAGTGTGGTACGGAAAGCGGAGGATCGTATATGGTGGAAAGCATTGGAGAAGGCCAATTTCCAGTTGTGCATTAATACGGAATGATGATGAATCTAAATCAATGAATCAGTATTAAGTAATTTTATAAAAATCGATAAAATTTGACTTCTCGAATTTTGAAAACTAACGGCATATTTTATTATAAAAAAAAACTGGTAGAACTGAAGCCATTAAACTCCTAATCATGGCAGATTCCCGAGACTAACGAAATTCAAGAAACAGTGATGACCCTGAAGAATCATAATAACATACTAGCCCTGGGATCCTTTAAAGCATTTAAAATGTCATTCAATTCTATCTCCACCCCGCAGTGTTACCCACGATTAAGAATTGTTAAATTTTCTAAAATAAAAAATTTCTAAAATGCCAGTGAAAGTTCTGTCAAAAAAGGTCCAGTCGTTCCAGAAATTAGACAGACAGACACAACAATACATTCATATGCATGTGGTAAAAAGTTGGATATTTTAAAATTAAAATCACGCACTTCAATTTTATTTGTGTTACAAGAGTTCCTCGTAACAGTCGTAAGATTTTAGAGCCGCCTAATGAGTATGTACTTTTTGCGGTATTTTATCATGCGCCGTTGATGTCATCTGATTACAGTCGGAGGATATTATCGATGCGACCTCACTCCAATGACAAGTAAAGCGAATAGCCTAGTACGCTTAGAGTATGGTGTATGAAATGGCAGCCCTGTAGTTCTGGGCTCTCAAGAATAAGACTACGGTATCCCCTACCTGTCGTACAAGGCGACTAAAAGGGGCCTCGGGTTCACTGGGCGACAAGGGTGGCGGCCTGCGTCGTCCACCAAAGTGGACCCGGGAAGAAGGCGACATCGGCTGGCCCGTGTCGCCTTCGCTGCGAGGGCACAGGAGGAGGGAGTAACCTCCCCCCGGGACGTGCTCTCCTTGAGCACAGTGCAGAGGGGCTCCGGTGCGTTCCACGTGAGATCCCGGAGCCCCTCGTCATGCACCGAGGAAAGGGCCACCGGGGAGGTTTTAGTGGTACACCCACATAACCGCCGCCTTCCCCCCAGAAGGCGGGGTATCTTTGTGAAGATTTCCTGCCCGTCAACAAAAAAAAAATGGTGTATGAAATGGCAACTAAAAGGGGCCACTGTTAGGACGGGAAGGGTTGGGAGTAACTCCGGAACGTTCTGGCGATCCCAGAGCCCCTAACTATACACCGAGGGGAGGTTTTAGTGGGTAAAAACCCCATATAACCTCGCCTTCCTCCCAAACGGCGGGGTATCTTATTGAAGATTTCCTCCCCGATAGCAAAAAAAATTGGTGTCTGAAATGGTAAGGTTAGAATCCACCATTCGATTATTGAACCATCTCCTACACATAACATTAAGCTTAATTGAAATGATTATTAAGGATCTTAGTAATATTTGTGAAAAGAAATACTTAGTATTCTTGTAAAATTAAATCTCTTGTCAGTTTTCAAAGCATCAGTTAAATTACGAGTTTTTGGTTATGTCAACAAAATTAACATGGCACTTATTTGAAACCAATTATTTCAAATAAAAATACAAAATGTTTCATAAACGAAATAATAATATAAATTTTGTTAAATTATAATAACCTCCTTTTTTGAATAAGGGTTGAATTTAAAATGAATAATTTGAAAATACACCTATTGTGAAACTCTTCTTACTAATTAATATAAAAGCTAAATGAAAAGATATCTATAGATCTTTCTATCTAGTCCGGAAAAGGAATATAAAAGGATATAAAAGCTTTTTTAATTCTTTCCAATTTTGAGTAGTTGACAACTAATCGATTTCAGGCATTAATGTAATTGCATCATCGTCGGATGAGTAATTATGTTACTAATTCATTTTTCCAACCGATAAGCAAAGCGTGTATTTTTCAAATTGTTCTACTGTTAAAATGTCATTTATCTTATCGTTAACGCGATTAGTTTTCAGGAGTTCCGGATTAGAAATATTTCAACGAAAAACAAGGTCGTAAACCGTACATACTTCAATGCTTATCGAAAAATATTACCTAAGCTTTCCCGTTGTCAAGTTATCACATCCGGCTACAAACACCTGTTGTCGTTTGCATGGAAAAGACTTTTGTTGACCTTGATGATTACATCTTCATTTGCAGTATGTGTAAACCAATGTAAAAACCAGTTTTTCCTTCTTCCAGGAATGCGCAGAATCGAAGAAAAGCTACACGTATCAACAGCTACAAAAAAATATGGCCGTTTTTGCCACCTCCTTGAGAAAGAAGCTCGGCTTAAATCCAGGCGACGTGATAGCTGTAATGTTACCCAATTGCCCACAGTTTCCGGTTGCTGCATTAGGTGCATTGCAGGCCGGATGTGTTGTAACTACCGTGAATCCTATTTATAAAGAACGTAAGTCCTGTTTATTGTTATTGTACGAGTATGTATAGCATAACAGCGATTCCTAAAATTTTATAGCGTAGAACGTTTCAAACGTTTAAAGTTACGTTCTGTTGAAACTTTTAAAAACTTAAAATTCCTATTTATTTCTCAAATCTTTATGTCACTGCTGAATACTAGACTGTGGAATGCCCTTCTTAATTCGACTTGCCCTACCGGCTTTTAAAAACCTGTTAATGAGACATTAATAAATACCGTCGGAACTATGATGTATGTATGTTTTTACGTACGAGTACATTTGTTGAAAACATATATATATATAGGTAAATTTAATACTTACAAAATTTAACAAGCATCTTTCCTCCCATAAACGCATAATGTTCTAAAAACTCACAATCACACAGCTACATACTCATATACACACGCAGACTCACACAATACATACACACTACAAATCTCTAAATTAATATTATACCACCACTGAAGATCCCGTAGCTCCTCGCTATACACTGAAGACGGCCAACAAAACCACTCCCCACCCCTTAGATGCTAGGAGCGTTGCTAGAGTTTCTTCGGCCACTTCTTCTCCCAGCGTCAACGCTTCCCGAAGTGGCACTCAAAGTTAGTTTAGTTTTCGAATGTCCCTTAGAATATCCGTGAAATAGCTACCCACCGAGTCGTGGTTCGGCCCTCTCGGGCGCCCTCGGATCGGAATGCTTACGCGTAAGATAGTAACCGTCCAAGCCGAGGTTACCCCTCACTGGGGGGACCCTTGCGTCGAGTTACTAGCGATAGAGGTTCAGGCTAAGCGACCTAAGAGCTATGCCACCTCTCGATCCGGTGAAGTAGTCAAGGCCAGCTTCTCTGGCCAATCTGTGTAGTTCGTCATAAAAAATAAAACATAACCACGTCAACAAAGAAAAATGTCCTTCAGACAAACATATTTATACATTGATTTCAATTCAATAATATTTATGAAGCTATTGATCAATTATAGAAACAAAAATATGATTTTCAATACAGAACTCTTTGCATTCACATCTGCACTAAGAACTGTTCTTTAGTTCAGTTTTTTAATGTTATAAATTAAATCAAGTTGTTCTGGTATCGTTGTATGAATAATGAATTAAAAACCGCTCTTAACCTTGACGCGTATCAAGAACATATTAAATTAACATCCATTATTTACAGTATTCTTTTCGATCCAAGATAAAAGTTGGATGTGTCTTGTCTTGTAGGAACTCTATTCTTTGTTGAAGAAGTAAATTTACAACCTTTACGGTGTATTCTTTGCTGGTTATCTGTCGCTGTCGATCTATCTCTATGTCATAATAACAGTAACAGAAAGACATAACATAGTTTACATGATAGATTCTGATATAGTTAGTGAAATAGCCAGTGCATTTCACTAACTATTGATTGTGTTAATAGGAAAAAGGGTAGACAAGCTTGCAGTCCAACTCATACTTTGTGATCACCAGGCCAATGGTTTACCTCTAAAATTTAATATAATAGAATAGGACTAAGGTACAACTCAGTTCAAGAGTATTTAACACGGCTGCAGTCATGAGACTATTGCTATTGAATTTGACCGCGTTGTTAGGGAAGGCACTAAAAACTCACAAAGAAGTACTAATGCTTCTGCGTTTCTTCCTGAACTGCATTACTGTGTTGAATGAGAAAATATTAGTATTAACTTTGTTAAGAACTTCATTAAGAAGCGTCCGCATGCTTACACACTTTTTCATGTGTACTTTATGAGGTCTCTACTCTGAGGATTACGGTGTAATGGATTGTTTACAACAGCTGTTCCTTGGGTGATTTTAATTATTGCACTTGATACACATATTAACCACAGAAGCTATTATGTGATTAGATTTATTAGATATCCGAAAGGTGTATTTTTGGCTGCTTAGGTAATTTGAATCGCCATGGCTATAGCAGTTGTTACAAATTGTCTAATGCTGCAAATCCATTAATCATTTTTTCCTCTTACGTTTTACAATGCAACAGTAAAAAGCTACTGATTGAGTTCCATTTTCATTCCTTAATCTGCTATTTATCAAGTTAGCATTATTAATTTAACCATAACCCTTTCATGGTTTATTCAAACACTTAGTCAAAGCTAAAAATTTGATCTTGCTAGTTAAAAAATGTTAAGGTTTCTCGCCTTTTGGCAGTAAGTAACCTTGCATTGATCAATACTCAAGTTCAACCGTCTTTAAATGGACGTTTATAATTAAGTCTCAATACAAACACAATAAGGTCATTTTTTTTTGGCTTTAGCATAATTTCTGATGCTGCAGAAGCTTTTGATTTTAAATAAGTAAATGTAATTATATTTACTGTTAGTAACCACACATCGAAACAAAACTAATTTTCATCCGATTTCAAAAATGGAGGACATTCTCGATTCGTCTGTATGTCTTTTTTTATGTTTGTTACCTTATAACTTTAGAGTGGGTGAAACGATTTAGATAATTATTTTTTATAGAGTTTAACGTTTGATCCTATTTGATGTCGGTTGTTTTTTGTAATTTGGGTCCATGAGTCCTTAGAAGAGTAATTGTATCATTGTATATGTAAGGATTATTTGTTTGTTCCTTTGTATTACCAAAATTTATTTATCTATTATCACAAATTTAGGCTATCATATATCCATTAATATTTACCATTTTAGATTACGTCAATATATTTACTTTATTCCTAATATACGTCTTTAATTACATTTTCAGTTGAAATTACGCATCAAGTATCCAAGACAGGTCCAAAAGTCATTGTCACTATTCCACAATGTTACGACATGGTTGTGAAAAGTCTTCAAAGTACAAAGAGCGATGCTAAAATCGTAATTGTTGATAATCCGAATGCCCCTGTTCCTGAGGGCGCGATAAGATACTCTGAAATATCGGAATCCGGTGAAGCCGATTATGCTTTATTGGACAAAGTTGTGAATAAAAAGGATGATGTAGCATTTATACCTTTTTCAAGTGGAACTACTGGATTACCCAAAGGAGTGGAGATAACGCATGGAAATATCTTAGCTGCATTAGAAGTAATGCAAGCCAAAAGGAATTGTTTCCCAAAACTAGCTCAAGGTATTTTATTATATAAGTTTTAATAATTTGATTAAAATGCTATTTTTAAAAGTAGCTAAAACGGAATCTGTTGTTGCATGAAAGGGCTAGAACGATTCTGTTCGGAAGTACCACGATCACTATTTTTTTTTGATAGATTTAATGCGCAAAGTCCACGTCGGCTATCTAGCCAACGATGGCTGCCTAGCGGGGCCAAATTTCTTAAAAAAACCGGCTGAGCACCTAACAATTCATACAATTTTGAAACCAATGTACATGTTATCTAGTCCGAAAAAATTGAGGCTACGAAGAAATTTGTTGCACGAATGGGTGGGCACGATTGGGGAAGAACACATAATACAGCATTCAGTTATAAGTTTGCGTCTTGCCAGTTAAGTAATAGTCGTACATACGTACCTGTGATTCTTAAACCGGATGTTTATGTTATCTTAACTTAAAATATCAGGTGACATGTATGCTTTTGCCTTTCGGTTTTGTACAGATTGCATTCTGGAGAGTGTGCTCAGGAACTACATGATCTAATTCCCCCATCCCCGTTCCACCATCGGACTTCTAGACGCATTGCAATATTTAATCCTTTCGTTGTGAACTTCCCTCAAACCCGAACGAAGCGCTTTCATTGTTTATACAGCAAGGGACTGGAATAGTTTCCTTCCGATTACAATGTGGGTATTTTCAAGAGTAGAGTGAATAGGTATTTTCTAACTTAGTGCGCCTTACCATCCAGGACTGCATTTACACTTAACATCAGGTGGGATCGTAGTCAAGCACTTGCTTAGAATGTATAGAAAAATGTTGTCAAAAAACAAGTAATAATTATATTAATGTTCTCAATGAAATCACTTTCTAGGTGATTTTCAAGATGTAGTTCCGTGTGTCCTACCATTTTTCCATATTTATGGTTTGGTGATCGCCTTAATGGGACATTTGGCGAAAGGATGCAAATTGGTATCCCTACCAAAGTTCTCGGCAAGCTTATACCTAAATGTTTTGCATAATCAGAAACCAACGCTGCTTTATATTGTTCCACCTATTGGTAAGTAACATTATGCAACACTTGAAACATTTGTAGAACTTAGTTATGTCGAAAATTAACTGAAATATAACACTTCAATTGAAGCAATTCTGCTTGGCAAGCATCCAGATGTGACGGCAGAACATTTTCAAAATGTTAGAAATGTAATATGCGGTGCAGCCCCACTGGCCAGTACAGATGTACTTGCGATTATGGAAAAGAGCAAAGTAAGTTTGTATTATATTGTAATATTTTTAAACTAGCTTGCGTCTTGCCTGATTCTAAGTATATACAAAAGAGCTCTTAAATTTCAAAAAAGATGGTTATCGGTTAGTCGTTTTTTTATATTTGTGCACTAGTGCATGTGTTACTAGTGTTTGTATTTTTGTTTGTTAGGATTTGGACTTAATTAGAACCTATAGTGAGACGTAGGTCTCAGGATATTATGTAATAAAACGATGGGTTAATCACTAATATCAAATGTCTATTTCTAGTCTTGTTACACAAACAATTTACGATATAAAACAATAATTAAAAACAGGGAAAAACCTTAGTTACCTGTCAAAAGACAGATATAGATAATAAAAACTATGTTTGTAAATATGTGACGTACAGGTCGGTTTGCTATAAATCTTTTTTATTTCTCTTCCTGATTTATTACTGTGAAATAAGTTCTGTTAAAGAAACTTTCAAGTGATATAAAAAAATTTAGGCATATTTCAAAAGGGGTTCTCAATTCCTTGAAATTTTTTTACAACAATTCTTAACAGAGTCGATGCGTAATTTCAACGTAACGTTACGTTTATTATCAATCCAACAAACCGTATTATTAGATATTTATTAACTTAGATATATTTACTTAAAAAAATTGATGACTAATTTCAAATTCCTAATTAATTTTCATATATGTTTTAGACTAATATGGAATTTAATCAAGGTTTTGGAGCGACAGAAACGACTTCTCTGGCAACGACAACTTTATTCGACACGAGTAATGTTGATTACTCGTCATGCGGTGTACCCATGGCCAGTTTTCAGCTGAAATTCTTGGACTCGCTCACTGGAAATCCAGTGCCCATTGGAGAAGTAAGAAGTAGTTGAATAATTATACAGCACCAGTGAAATTTGTATTGGGCATAGTTTGCCACGCGACCCTAGTGCAGATTTCAGATGTCTGAACGCCTCCTCTTGCCGCCCCCGTAATCCGAAGCGGGGCCAGGATGGGTACCTGGCCCCAGCATGCTTCGGCGTCGTCGGGACTTCTCTGAGTGCCGGGTGTCCTGTTGCTGACAGGTCCGGGGCACCCCGCTCATAACGGCTGATGGCATTCGCGGAAGGTTTAGTGGGTAGGGGCTGCCCAGGCCGAGTCCCACACATCCCTCCGGGCCCACCCAGGGTACCGGAGGATGGTCTGTAAAAAGATTCCCCCGCGTGAACAAAAAAAAAAAAAAAAGATTTCAGATGTCTTATAATTTTTATCAAGACATGAAGTACACTTTTGTATTATCCTAAAAATTGTATTAATAAATACTACAGATGATGTTGTATTATGGTATATAACATGAGAGAAAAAGTTATATAATTGTGTAAATAAGGTCGAAACTGTCAACTTGTGGAATCAACTGTCGCCAGCGGTGTTTCCGAACGTTTACGATTTAGGGACCTTCAAGAAACGAGCCTATTCCTATCTCAAAGGGCGGCAACGCACCTACAGCTCCTCTGGTGCTGTGGATGTTCATGGGCGACAGTGATCACTAAGATCAGGTGCGCCGTATGCTCGTTTGCCACTTTCATATAAAAAAAATCAGCACATATACACTTTTATAGTGGTCATTCGTATATTATAATGAGATGAGTTGTTATAGATACACTTGTTTTTATTTTTTTTATTTTACATGTTTAAACAGCATTTTTTAATTTTCAGTCCGGTGAATTATGTGTTAAAGGCCCTACAGTAATGAAAGGCTACCACAAGAATGAAAAAGCTACCCAAGAAAGCTTTACTGAAGATGGCTATTTTAAAACCGGTGATTTAGGATATTACAAGCCAGAAGTGGGTCTTTTTATAACTGATAGAATAAAAGAACTCATTAAGGTAAAATCATTTATTTCAGGAATTACATGTTGTCTTATACATTACACACTTTTGTTGTTGCTGTTGCTGTTGTTACACATTTTCTTTCCTCTTCGAAATTCGTGTTCCTTAAGCCTAGCCCAGTCTTGGATCGCTATAAACCTAACAATATCAAAACCCTAGTACTAAAAATATAGTGGAAATTTGGCGGACGAGTTATGTCGGGCTGTCTCCATGAAGGCCCTACCGACTAAAATCTCCCATGGTAAGCCATCTTTCGCCGAGCGAGAGTGGGTCACGTTAGTATTCACCATCTCGCCCCGCCCATAGGCCCGGCAAGAAATAACCGGGCCTCCTGCGGCTGTGGAGAGGTAACCCGGTTCACAAAGGTACCCCTCAGACGGGTGGAGCCAGTGCGAGCCAGCGAGGAGGGCGAACTGAATTCTCCTTGCCCCTGCTCTCCTGCACCGGAAATTATTTATCATAGTTAACAAACATATAATATATTTGTATCAAACACATTGTAGTGTGTGTAATGTTCTCTTTAGTGATTTAATGCATTTTGTAAGCAAAATAATAACAAACTGCACTCCCTTTCTATTTAAGTAAATAAGTGTGGGAAATTTCATGTCCTCCGTCCGTGCAATTTTCTTAAGATGGGTTACAAAGTATTTGCTTTACTGTACTCTGCTTTATACTGTATGATGATGCTATCCGTATGATTTTTGATCGCCTTTTATCACTGGAAAGTCCGACGTGGAGAATTTAATGATCTCCTAATTTGAAGTAATGACAGTGATGCTGAATTATTTCAGGTTAAAGGAATGCAAGTTGCTCCAGCGGAATTAGAAAGTGTACTTCGTTCCCATCCAGCGGTACAAGACGCCGCCGTAATAGGAGTGCCACATGATATATCTGGGGAAGTGCCGAAGGCATTTATTATACGCAAGAATGGACAAAATACTTCCGCAGAGGAGCTTCAAAGTTTTGTCGCCGACCGAGTAGCCGTGTTTAAGAAAATAGAAGAAGTCGCCTTCGTAGCTGATATTCCAAAAACGGCTTCGGGCAAAATTTTGAGGAAGGATTTGAAGGCTATGTACGCGTAGACTTTGTTGTGATTTTTGGCTGTGATATGATTTCGTTCTTTAGAGTTACGGGAAATATAAATTCAAATTTGACAATAAATGATAATTGAACAAATCAATAAGCACATAATATCTAATGAATACTTTACATATTTGCTTCAAGACGTAAAACAATACTTCGACTTTGATTGGTATTTAGAAATGTATTTTTGAGATATTTATTAATAAGTATTAATGTAATAAGGTACAAGCAACGTATCCAGGGACATTGCATTGATACTGCACTCTTTCCTTATTATAGGACATGAGACTTCATTGGATTGTATGTTAGTGGAAATGTGTTACTTATGTAATTGATTTACATGTATATTTTGGGGATGACTTATGTTCTTTGTCTATTAGCAGTATACATATGTTTGACTCTTTTCAACCAATTTTTTTCTGATCCGTATGATCAACTTTGCGTTGTATTTCGAAGTATGGGAAGTATTTTAGAGAGTTCAATTTATATTTGATACAGTAATAATTCTAATAATAAAATCTAGGTTGATTACATTCCATTACAGTGTCTATATTGTAGAAAACTATTATTTCCTTTCTATCTTAACTATGATTCCACTAGATGTTAAGTGGAAATGCAGTCCTGGATGGTAAGACGCACTGGCGCGCATGAATTCCATCATATCCCTTTTCACCATGGAATATATATTTATGACAGCTGGTGCTTGCCGTGTGATCTGTGAAATGTAAATAGAATTAATTTCAAACAATTCTGATATGAAAATAAGAAGTCTTAAATCTGAAATATGTATGTGATACCAACGACGCAAGTAACTTAAAGATTTACGAGATGGCGTCAAATAAACGTGAAATTGCAATATTATGAATATCAAAATCACAGAATATCAAAGAAGACACCTAATTAGATAAACTTTTGTATCCGGAACGTATAAAGTGGCTGTAAATTTTATCATCTTACAGACGGCAATGGTAGGACGAGTAATGAATTGATAATTACTGATTAAAGTCGATAAGTCTACAATTTTTACCATTGAACGTAATAACTAGATAGTCAACATAACTTGTAAATTGTGGTTCTGGTCATAGTTGTAAGAATATGAGTGGTGGGCTTAAACTCTGCTTTATGTTACGTAATACGAGTAACGGAAGTATTTACTTCCTTGCTTGTTTTTTTTTAAGATAAAAATAAAATATTTATACAGACAGGAATTAAGGATTTTTTTAAATTGGAATTCTTATGTATTTATTTAAAATATAATGAGAACACGTGTTATTTGTATTTTATAATAAAAATGTCTCTAAAAATATTTAGTTTTTTATTTATTTTGTTGGTTACAAACCAGGTTCCCTTAAAAATAATATATATTTGTTTAGATAATAATTTTTTATTATCATTTTCAAATCAAATTTGAAAGTTTTTTTTTAATGACGAACTACACAGATTGGACAGAGAAGCTGGCGTTGACTGCTTCACCGGATTGAGAGGTTGCACAGCTCTTAGGTAGCCTGAACTTCTATCGCTAGTAATTCGACACAAGGGTCCGGTGCGGGTGCCTCGTCTTGGACGGTTACTATGTTACGCGTAAACGTATTCCGATGCGAGGGCGCCCGAACCACGACTCGGTCGGCTGCTATTTCACTGATAATCTAGGGACATTCAAAAGCTAAACTAACTTTGAGTACCATGTCGGGAAGCGTTGGCGCTGGGAAAGAAGTGGCCGAAGAAACTCCAGCAACGCTCCTAACATCTAAGGGCCCACCCCAACACCGAGCCTATTTACATTGATTACACGGTTATATTACATACTAAATGGAAAGATTCCTGTTAACCACAATTAAGTTACTAAATTTGTTCACTCAAGTTCGATCTTACTGTTAATCATTCTAGCGACCCAAAAAACAACGAGTTAGGATTCGTGTCAGTGTTATCAACCACATCCTCTTGCTTGTGTCACATTGCTAAGGATAGTGGGATAAAGATAAAAACGCTTACAGCCTCAGAGATTAAGATAATAAAACATTAAATTAAATAAGACATAATATATAGATAAGATATCGTAGCTAGAGATTATTAATGCGAACCAAGGATAGCCGAAGAGGACGGAATAGGCAAATGGTTTTATTACACTAATTATCTATTAGATACATGACGAAAATTAAAAATTCTAAGCGCCTTTGAAAAAATATTTAGCAAAGAAATGATTTCACAACTTATGACGTAGTAAATTCGGCTTATTTTATTTAAATTAAAAATAGGTAAAATTATATTTATGTATGTCCCACTGTTAGGCAGAAGCTCTGTGAAGAGGGTGGCAGGCTAAGATTGGCAGACTAGATCAGATGGAGATAACTTTTCCCGAAACATTCTGCATATTATGTAGCTTCACACCTATTATTTCTTTAAATTCGGTTTATTAAATCGTAATAATACTTGTTATGGTAACGATGTTACCCAGTAAGCTTCCACAACTTCACCAGCTTGTGAGGTGGTTGAGTAGTTAGACCAGACTTGCCTGAACTTTTTGACTAGAGGGTGCCCAAGTACGGCCCTGGCAATTGTCTACATCGGGATAGATTATTCTAGGTGAATTGAATATCGTCAATAAGTTTAGGGTACGGTCCGCGGATCGTAAGGATCGAATCCACCATTCGACTATTGACGTGAACCATCTCCTAGCACAAGCCTAAGCTTAGTTGGAATGGTAAACAAGAATGTTAGTAATATTTTCTAATAAATATATATATATTTTTTAACGAGAAATTCTTGTATATATATAAATATATTATAATCTGAATCTCGGAAACGATTCCACCGATTTTCAACATATTCTATTTGTATGCAGGAAGTTTCGAGGGCGACAATTTGGGCAAATAAATTGACCTAGCTAGGAGTTTTTTAAAAATGTTTTGACTTGACAAATTATTTATGAGCTACGTGTCATATGGTTGCTAGATTTTTTGCTAGATGAAACAATAAAAAATGGAAAATCACGTCAGAAAATTACATAGGTGTTATTGGATTGCAATTGAGAATGGCAGAACATACAGAAGAATTAAATCAAATTCTGAAATAAAAAGATGGTGCAGTCACTCGGTTCAGGCTAAGAATCACAATTTGAAAAAAAAACAAAATAAAAAAAAGGTCATCCAGTGGATAGTACATCCATTGATCAAATCATCGATCAAAATATAAATTTCACACCTCACTACATTTCGCATCAAACTGTGTAAATGTTACATTTGTGTGCACGCGGCGTGATGCACACATGCATATATATTCCATGTGTCACGTCTACCAGTGTACATTGTACCTTTGTTGCAAGGACTAGGGATGGGCACGGTAATGATTGGAAATACAATATTCCTTGGTATACAATATAAATGTACATTTGATGTGTCATTCGAAAGCGAACAGCGATTGCTGTCTTATAAGAACGTGAGAGGTTATTAATAATAATAATACCCTTTATGGGTCAGAAATCAAAAGAGATCGGAATTTGAGATGCTTTCTGGTAGATATGACTAGAACCACTGTTCGTATGAGGAGTTGCTTTTCAATTCGATGACTAGTAGTCAAGCACTTAGACTATGTCTATTAATATATTCTGTGTATTGTAATTATGCAAATCCGCACTAAGGCCATGTCGCGGACTATGCCCTTATACTCTCTTTACAGAGAAGGCACGTGCCCAGCAGTGGGACATAAAGTGGATTATTACTATAATTATTACTTAACTATAGTGTGAGGAATAAATGATTATGATCATGAATCGATTAAAAAAATCGCTGGAGGTATACAGATAAACGTATATTGGAATCGAATAATAGCGTACATGCCTATTCCGATTGCCGGTTCATGCGCGTCCACCTAAATGATACGCGGCTAAAAATAGTTCAGTAAGCAAACGACGCACTTGTACAACGGCCGAGTGTTACAGTAAAGTACTTACAAATTATTTGTAAACAAAGAATTTATTTGTGCGTGAGTTACTGTCATTTCTATATTTTATGATGTGTGTTATGCAGAGTTAAAGTGGATTGTCTTTATTTCATTTACACTGTGTGTATTGTACGTTCATTAGAATGATAAATACATACAAAATTCCGACATTAAATCAAATAAAACGTGACGGATTTAAGAATAAACACTAATACGTGCGGAAGTACTTTAACCGACTTCGAAAAAGGAGAAGGTTCTTAATTCTTTTTTTTTTAAAAGAAAGATAGCAATATTTCTTTTTTTTTTTTCCTTATATATTACTAAAAATTTTGTTAACCATTCCAACTAAGCTTAAGCTTGCGCTAGGACACGGTTCACGGCAATAGTCGAATGGTGGATTCGAACCCACGACCTTACGATTCGCAGGCCGTGCCCTAAACCTTTAGGCTATTGACGCTATATTTTTTCGTTTTTTTGTTTTTTTTTGTTACCTTAGAAATTGATTTTGTGAATCTTTTTTTTATTTGAACGCTGGTACCTCCCGTGTGATACTATTTTCCAGTTTTGACAATGGCACCCATAAGAAAGCCATATAAGTATGTGTGCGACAAACGGACGTTAAATATCACGCTATCCGATTTCGATGATTTTTTTTGGAAAGGATGTACTTAAAGGGTAGTTCGATGAGAGTTTTTTTTAGGTTTTAATTAATTTCACAATATTCCTACGATAGTTTGGAAATACATAAATGGCGTCCGCGCGTTATAACGTTTAACGTTTTATTCCTTTTAAAGAAGTTTTTTTACTCGTAAATATAATTGTATTTCTAAAGTATCGTAGTTGTACACCGAATGTCTGGCGCTCACATTTTGTGTCACATTGCAATTGGTACTCAGTCTGTTGTTAAGAGCCTTACCTAGTCTTAGACTGTGATAAACCTACGAATATCTTTTTTTCAGGTTTAAATACTTTATTATTCATCATAGACATAACATCCACTGATAATGAGCTTATAAAAAGATTACATAATAGTGTAGACTTAAAGTGAACGACAGGTCTTTAAAATATATCGTCCAAGATTAGTTTTTGTTTATAAAGGTTGTCAAATATCTCCCTTCCGCCTTTTGTCTTTTGAATTTCGCGGCTATGTACAAAGCGCTACAGAGCTCGTATCTAGCAAAACTATACATAATTTGAAAGGTCTTGACATAACCTACAAAACGACGCTATGCATAATTAGTTTGGATATTGCGTTCAACAGTTATAGACGTGTAAACATGGACTTCACTAACGCCGAAATTCGCGGCTTGGCCACTGTTTGGGACGATTCACCGGCCTTCGACCACTACCGTTTTCGCTTGATATTGTCGTATGTGATCCATTTTTCGTCACCAGTCACCATCCGCTTCAAGAATGGGTCGAATTCGTTCCGTTTCAGCAGCATATCGCAGGCGTTGATTCGGTCCAGAAGGTTTTTGCGTCAAATCATGCGGCACCCAAACATCAAGCTTTTTTGTATCCAGCCTTCTGCAGATGGTTTAAAATGGTTTGGTGACTAACTCCCATCTCCTGGGCGATGTCACGAGATGCCACATGCCGGTCTAACTCGATGTAGTCCATGATTTGATCGGTATTTGTCGTCACAGGTCTTCCGCCGGCTGGCTTATCCATGGTGTCGTTTTCACCGGCTCTGAATCGTCGAAACCATTCCTCCGTGGTTCGAAGTGATAGAGTACCATCCCCAAAACACCATTAATCTCACGGAACGTTTCTCTAGCGGATTTGCCTTTAACGAAGGAAAACTTTAAAATAGCGCGAATTTCGGCGTTAGTGAACTCCATGTTTACACGTCTATAACTGTTGAACGCAATATCCAAACTAATTATGCATAGCGTCGTTTTGTAGGTTATGTCAAGACTTTCAAATTATGTATAGTTTTGCTAGATACGAGCTCTGTAGCGCTTTGTACATAGCCGCGAAATTCAAAAGACAAAAAGGCGGAAGGGAGATATTTGACAACCTATTATATATAGAGAGACAATCTTTAACTACATTAGGTAGGTTATTGAACAGTTTCGGTTGGCCCGTGTCGCTTTGCACTGCGAGGGCACAGAGGGAGGGATTAATGTAAGAGCACAATGCAGAGGGGCTCTGGTGCGTTCCTCTGGAGATCCCGGAGCCCCTTACTATGCACTGAAGAAAGGCCACCGGGTGGTTTTTAGTGGGTAAAAATATCACACATAGTCTTCTGTCTAGAATCTTGTCTTCTCTTGTCTAATCTAGATATCTTGTTGAAGATTTCCCCTCGTCAATAATTGAACAGTTGTGCTCCTTCAGATACCATACATTTAGTAACAGTTTTAACTTATTGACTAAACATATTAAGTTAGATTTTTTTTATGACGAACTACACAGATTGGCCAGAGAAGCTGGCCTTGACTGCTTCACCGGATTGAGAGCTGGCATAGGTCTTAGGTCGGTTAGCCTGAACCTCTATTGCTAGTAACTCGACACAAGGGTCCCCCCGGTGAGGGGTAGTATTAAGTTAGATTACAAATAAATAGTTTCACCAAACTGCCAGAACAGTTTATTGGTATAATTTATCAGCTTCACATTGTCCGAGGACCTGACAGTCTGTCCGATAGGGCAACCTAGTACAGACACCAGTCTCTCACAACGGATAGATTAAAACTGTAGCATGTAAATGTAATATAAAATTTGTATGCCTTGTGAAAGAAAATAAAGTACTATTATTATTTTAGCGAAAACTGCACCCATAAATCGATCTTATACAATAAATACTTACATAATACATACGATACACTGTTTAATACCTTAGTAGTTGCGTTTAAAATGTTTGCTTCAACCTTTGCTCTGGCAAACCGCGACTTTTCCAATTGTTTTTGCATAGAATATAACTTATTATGGTAATTTTATAGAAAAACTTTACAAATTTTGGTAAAAATATTTTTTTATGATACAGAATCAATAATATAATCATATACTAGAGGAAAACAATTGACGGTTATTAATAGTATTTACACAAAAACATTATGAATATTTTAAACATACAATAGTGGATACACGACAAAATTTAAGTAAGAACTTTTTTTGGCCTTGGAAAACTTGGAGGTCATTAATTGTTTTCCAAAATGTTGTCAAGTGTCTTCGATAAAATTACTCTTATACAGGGTATTAGGAGTCCGAACACGAAGACGGACGATTATATAAGTGGTCTATGTTCTTTAATATTCGTGTTAATATCGTTGTAGTATGTGAAACGATTATTTAAAAATGTCATATTAATTAGGGTCCATGTTAATTTTGTTCGCATAGGATCTTTGGTTCTGATGATATATTAAAATCGTATGGAGGAATGCTTTTTATGATATTGGTAGGTTTATGATAGACTAGATAAGTACTCCCATAACGACAACAAGCTTGAAAGTGAAAGAAGAATAATATATAGAAATATCGCTTGAATTTCGTAATGAACTCTGAGACGTTGGAGACAAGTATTTTTAAAACGAAAACTGACTTTTGTATTTTAGAATTATTATAGGGAAAACTCACATTCTTTTAAATTATTCACCAAAATGGGTCGGCGTGATATTCAGTTATTCGTTTATTTGTCACGCAAATGCTTAATGCAACTAAAGTTTACATGGTTTTTTCATGGACGTCAGAATTGGACTAAATTAAAATGACTCCACACGGGAAGTACCAGCTTGCAAATGAATAATGAATCATCAAAATTCACCCAGTCGAAAGGTATCCGGTAACAAACATAAAAAACGTAAGACGAATTCAGAAACTACTTATCTTTTGAAGTCGGTTGATAAAAGATGGTCTGCGAGTACGTTTTACATTTAATTTGATATAAGTAATGATTGGTTTTACTCGTAAATTAAAAACATGACCTGTTCGTTCAGAGACTTTATGTATTAACAGTAAACAATTGTCTTACGTCACCACAGTTTAAACCTGTCACAAGGCTCAACGGAAATGCAATAAGAAGTTATTTTATCTCATACTAATTGCTTGTATCCATCGTCGCTAGGGTAGTTATTGTTGCGTTTTGGGTTGAAGTGATAATAAATACAATAAGATATACGGGGCTGGGCCCGTAGTCCTGGGCTATGGTATCCCCTGCCTGTCGTAAAAGGCGACTAAAAAGGGGCCTCGGGTTTAAGCACTGCGAGGGTGCAGGAGGAGAGAGTAACCTTTCTAGGGCATGCTTCAGAGCACAGACCAGAGAGGCTCCGATGCGTTAAACTGATCCTGGAGCCCTCGCCATGAACCGAAGTGAGTTTAGTGAGCCCTCTGTGAACCCTCCCTTCCCCCCAGTACATAAGTTAGGAACGAACAGTTCTAAAATTTAAGTCATAAGAACATGTCACAGCAGATCTGTTATGAACTTGAAATCGCGGTTCTAAGTACATTTTCATACTAAAACGGCTATTCAAATTTTGGACTGAATAAATGACAATATTTCTTTTATACAAATCTGGTCTTGACTATACTTTGATTTAAAATATATATCCTATATTATTTTAATAATGTACCATTCTTATTTTCATGCAATTCTTAAATTCAGTAGTTTTAGAAACCCTAATAATAAACAATTAATCTTTTATCACTATATACGAGTACGTAGGTCATTTGACACCAAGATAATTGTTATTAGCGTGTCTATGCGAGCGATTCACTTTCACGTGAGAACTTACATCGATTTTGCAAGACGCTTAAGTTGCAGTTCATTGAACAGTATAACCGTTTAACTGACAAACTTTATCGCAATATTATTAAATTGGAACATAACTACAGATAGAGCTTGTATCTTGGTTGCGTATTCACAATAGCGTATTATCGTTGATTATACTAAATTCATAGTCCTTTTAAAAAACCCGATTATGCTGAACGAAGTAAATATAACACGTAATAAAACAAACGTAGATATTTACCAACCTTCTCGCATTTCAGTGTTAGTGTCGGGACGGTGTGTGGTGGATGAGCGACAAATCGTTTCTCAGTCTGGAAAATTAACTCTGATACTGAAAAAGAAATATAAGAAAAATGTTGAAAAATCTCAAAGAAATCAATAGAGGTTTAAATGTACTTGGGGTATCATCAAAATTAACGAATGTGAGCGTAAGGAGACTTAACGCTTGGTCACAGGACAGGATCATCAAGTCACCATATAATAGCATCGAAATACCTAACTGTACACTGTCTGAATACGTTTGGCAGAACCTGGAGAAATGGCCTGAACGTACTGTATCGGTATGTAAAGTTTGTCTTATCTATTGGAATTTTAATTGGTTTGTTGTTAGAAATTACTTAGTATCGTAAAAGATAAAAGATAAGATCTCGGATCGTTTTATCATTTGTTAGTCTCAATCTCTCTCTTGTTGGTTGAAATGGTGTTGCTTTAATGATTTTCACTTGCCACTTCGCTCTATCTCCGACATCGTCTTGGGAAATGTTGCACTCCTTCATGTCTCTCGACACTATACTCTCACAACTTGTCATATTATCCTCTGTATAGACATGACAATACAGATTTAGCAATCGTAATTCCACAATCTAGGCTTTTCTCATAAACATTCACATTCACATAAACAAACTTTTTCAATCAACAAACATTTTTCTCAAATTCTTTTCATCTTAAAAAAAAATTATCATGTAACTTTATTGAAAGTAACCCCTTTAATAATAAAATCAAAAACAGTTCATAAGTGCTGAGTTGAAAATAAACCCCCTTCTTTAAAGTCTGATGAAAACGGAAAGTCATTCAAATATCAGGTTTGTGCAACTACTGGTCGAGGATACACATACGAGCAAGCATTTAAGCTATCCAATACCTTTGCTGCCAGTCTCAGAATTAAGTTTAAGCTGCGCGATGGAGACACAGTGGCGGTGATGCTGCCCAATATACCTGACTTTCCCCTCGTGGCCTTGGGTATTCTGGAAGCTGGAGGGATCATAAGTACAATCAATCCGAATTATACCGCCCGTAAGTTTTATTTTAACTAATTTTTAAATCTTTGATATTTATTCACATCACACACAGCTTTACGCCAGATTGAGAAGTACCGGAGCTCTAGGATCCTTATTTTGTTTATGTTATTTTTCTTGCATCGTTGACATTAGAATCTTAGGTTTCGATTGGAGGACAGAACTAGTTTTCAGCCTTTTGTTGTGTTCCCATTCTCATTCTCTGATACTCACGCCCCAATACTAGCTTTCCGTTTGATTATGTATTGTATTTTGTGTTTCTCAAAATCATTAGTGCATTTAAATAATGGAATCAATCAAATAGTGTTTCTTGTATTTTATTCTAAAATGTTTTCAGACGAAGTGCACCGCCAATTGTTGTTAAGCAACGCTAAAACAATCGTAACCTCATCAGAAACAGTAAACATCGTGAGAGAAGCCTTAAGGTTAGCAAAACGGAACATTCCAATCATAGCTGTGAAGAGTAACGGAGAAGATGTCGCAGAAGGAACGATTGCATTCAATGAGTTGACCGAGGATGTGCACATTGATAAGTCATGTTTGAAAGAAGTAAGAAGAAGCGTGAACGACATTTGTTTTCTTCCGTATTCAAGCGGCACTACAGGATTGCCTAAAGGCGTTGAACTAACTAATAGAAACTTGATCGCCAATTGTGAACAGATAAATGAACCAATGATAAGATGTCACAGTGAGACAACCGGTAAGTAAAGAAGCCAGCCGGGTAGAGAAAGAACTTCAAAACATTGTTGTGAATAACGTGTGTTAGCGTATTAGATACGAAAAGAAGGTAGCGTTAAATGTGTTAACTTAATTTTAAAATAATTTCCAGCATCCCACCAAGACGCGGTCATGACCGTTCTTCCTTTATTCCACATTTATGGAGCCTCAGTGCTGATGTTCCATAAAATGTCTCAAGGTGTGAAGTTGGTGACGATGGCCCAGTTCAAACCGGAAACATACTTAGAAGCACTTCAAAAATACAAAACCAATATTCTGTTTGCTGCACCACCTCTGGGTACGTATTTAATCAATTAAATTGTAGAAGTATGTCATGATAGTCTAAATGCGTTCTACTTTACGTTCTAATACAAGGTCACCAGTCGGCTTGTACTAATGCGTTTTAGTTTTTTGATTACTTACGTATAATAAACATAATTTGAGATAAGCTTGGTGAAAATAGGATAATGATTGCCTTGTCCTGTCGCCGACAGATCCGGGCCACCCCGCTAATAACGGCTGATGGCATTCGCGGAATGTTTAGTGGGTAGGGGCTGCCCAGGCCGAGTCCCACACATCCCCCCGGACCCACCCAGGGTACCGCAGGATGGTCTAGAAAAAGATTCCCCCGAGTTAACAAAAAAAATGATAATGATTGCCACTAAAGGAGTTTTCGGTTGAAAAATGGTTGGTAGAACATGAGAGCTTATGAATAGTCATTAATTGGACTAAGTGTGACGATTACTTAGAGGTCAGTGGAAAATAGCTCGCCTTGATTGAATTATTAATTACTATTATATTAAATAACATGATTTCAATCTTAGCCCCTTGATCTCGTTTTTTGGAGTATATGCAAGGAAATTTTAGGGTCTCTGCACCGACTATCCGGATTTTGGATATCTCTGTATAAACATCAGGAGTCTCTTTTGTTGATCAACACTCTAACTAATATTTCAGTGATTATGATGGCAGCACATCCAGTGGGCTCGGCGGAGACATTTCAGTATTTAGAAACAGTTGTAAACGGCGCGGCCCCTCTATCAGAATCCGATGCCGAAAGATTTTTCGTGAAATGTAAGGTAACTGTAAGCTTTCAACAAAATTAAAAAGAAATGATTGAATTCTAATGTCGCCCATCTATATTTTATAGCTTTAAATAAATATTGGAAACGGCTAACGAATTGAATTTATTTTTGTAATTAAATAAATTTGTTTTTTGGGTCTATAGATGTATGATACAAAAAAACTCTAATTTAAAAGAAATATTTCTACAAACGTGATATTTTTTTAAATGCTCTCTAGTAAGTCGTTGAGGTACTTCTATTGTTGTTTTTGGATGTTTAGTGCCTTAAAACTCTAATAGATGGCGTTAAAAAATGTTAAAATTTTTACCATAAAAATTGGTTGGGAAATTCAGTTGGAAATATTGAAACTATATACATAATAAATTGCCTAATTGTTTAGGTTTTAAACGTCGGCTCATGAATAGTGATGCGGATAGAAAATATAAGTTGTTACAACAAATACAATTAGGATAAGTTTTTTAAATGTTTCCAAACAGTTCTGATTTAAATCAATATCACAAAAGTTATAAATAAGACATGAAAGTGCGAAAAATAAAGCTGTTACGTGTTTCTGTGAATTTAAACAAAACACAAAATGTATTTAAATTATTTTTTTTTTCGAAGCGCAAACTCGACTTCCGACAAGGTTACGGGTTGACTGAAACATCACCGGTTGTAGCTTTGTCTCCACGGGGAATGGAGAACTACGGCTGCGTTGGATACCCAATTCCCAACACTGAATTGAAAATTGTCGATAGTGAAATGAAAAGTTTAAGTGCCAATGAAGTAAGTAAAAAAAAAAACAAGTCTTTATGTTCAGATCTCTTAGCTTTTTTTAGCAAATAACAAACTAGCCAGAGAAGCTAACTTATTTTTTATAACATGGGAGGAAATGGGTTTATTCGTACCCGTCGGAGGCGGACCAGTTATGTCGGGCTCGACCTACAAGGGCCCCAACCGACTAAAACCTCCCATGGTGAGCCATCCTCCGCCATCATGAGATGGGGTCGCATAAGCATTCACCATCTTGCCCCAGTCGCGTTAGCATTCACCATCTCGCCCCGGCGATAGGCCCGGTAAGAATAACCAGGCCTCCTGAAGCTAACTTTTACTAATTTAATGGTTTGAGAGGTGGCATAGCTCTTAGTTCGCTTAGCCTGGACCTCTATTGCTAGCAACTGTAATTAATGGTCTCCCCGATAAAGGGTAGCCTCGGCCTTAATTATGGCTACTATGTTACAAGTTATAAAGGAATCAAATGCTATATTTGTACCTGGGTATTACACCCACGGGCGCTTTAACAATGTCTAATAAATTCGTTGAAAACAGCTTTTACTATAATAATGACATCGACTTCAATATATTCTCTATTGTGTCTATTTCCTAGCTGTTATATGATTCAGTAAATAAAAAATATTGTACTATCTATGTCATTAATCGATTACAGAAAGGCGAGCTTCTAGTAAAAGGGCCACAAGTAATGCAAGGGTATAAGAACAACCCTGAGGCAAACATGGAATCATTCACCACAGACGGATGGTTCAAAACCGGTGATATGGCAGTAGCAGACGATACTGGAGTTATTTCCATATCAGATAGATTGAAGGAATTGATCAAGGTAATATATTATATTTACGTAGATACGAACAGTCTGTGTTATAAATATTATGTCGGAAATGTAATAGTAATAGTACGTAGTAGGACGTGGATTCGAAGATCATTGTCCCGATAGTCGTTTCTGGGAACTGCCTTATAAAGATTTTCATTAGCTGGGTCAAGGTCAGATACGGAAGGCTAGCTCTTTTTACTCCTACATTCTCTTTCTTATTCCACAGCCGTCTCCATTGTCGTTCATGAATATGTCTTGGATTGTAATAAACCTACCAATAATTCAATCAACAGGCACTAACTCTAAGCACAAACTTTAAAAAATATAAGCCACTTCCTTTCGACGTGACAACGTCTTATAAATTGATAAATATTGAATGTCATTGTCGCATAATGTCCCGTTACGCTCGAGCTGAGAATTGCTGTCAGTGCACGATCGTTCAAAGCGTGTAAAAGTGAGCGCAGTATGAGAGAGATAGAGAACGCAAATTTGTGCTCATTGAAGAAGAAAAAAATACTTCAATTTGGTTGCAATAACGTGTGTACCTAGGATACGTTGTCACGAATTTTGCGTCACCTGCGATTTTTTTGAAGTCTGTTAAAAGTTATAGAAAAATTGCATAGAAAGTACTGAGACTATAAAAAACAGCTATTATGACATTTAGTATGTATCTTGGACCCTTGTTAAAGTATTTTTGCTTTACAATTCAAGACTGCATTTCGTGTCGACATATCAGGTGGGATCGTGGTCAAGAACTTGTTTTGTAAGAATACAGAACTTGATGTCTATTATGGAATATTAAAATAATGGTAAATGAAGCGATGGTCTTTTCATATCAATATATCAAATAAAAAACTAAGGAAAATACCATTAATCAAAAGAAAATACAAAAAAAAATAACTGGCCAAACTTTACTGGACCTATATATAATATCCTATTATTTTATATACGTAAATTTTAAACAAAGGGCTCCTATTCTAATTTAAATACTGTAGTATTACATTCAGAGTACACTAAAATCTCGTTGGGCTTCACTTCTTGAGGGACAAAGTTAATAGTGTCTGAAGCCTGAATCTATACAATATTGAATATTTAAAGGGTAATTGGATAGTATAAAATTTAATTAATTTATGAATTCTGCTTTGTCTGCTACTTAAACAGCTCTCTTGATCAAATAACAAATAATAAGACAAAAGATACTTGGAATTTTCAATTTGAATGGACCTTTGAATACCAAAATATTCTTACAGTGGTATTTCTATTAATAAATATTACTAATATTCTTATTAACCATTACAATTAGCTAAAGATTGTGCTAGTACATGCTTCACGTTAATAATCAAATAGTTGATATGACCATTTCGCAGAACGTTATCGACGTTTAAAAATTTATTGACGTTTTTAAAAACATATTCTCTTACTTGTTCAACATTCGTGCTCGTTGTCCTTAGTCTTTACTTACCTATATCTCAATCAACAAACGTGCTTCTTGCTCGTACCGATGATAACTTCCTCTTTCAACTTCTTCTCCCAGCGCCAACGCTTCCCGAAGTGGCACTCAAAGTTAGTCCGACCGAGTCGTGGTTCGGCCCTCGGACCGGAATGCTTACGCGTAACATAGTAACCGTCCAAGCCGTGGTTACCCCTCACCGGGGGGATCCTTGTGCCGAGTTACTAGCGATAGAGGTTCAGGCTAAGCGACCTAAGAGCTATGCCACCTCTCAATCCGGTGAGATAATTTAACGATAATTTAAAAGATAATTTAATTTAACTAAGATAATTCGGAAAAACAAAAAAGTAAGTCGGATTTGAAGTCGGTTTTTGTTTTTATCCGTAAATATACTTGTTGAAGTCGATTATAAGCCATCTAGCATTTTATAAGCATTGGTATAGATTTTGAATTACGGGATAATGTTGAATATTGTAATATTGGAGATTTACAGCCAAAACGTTAAATGTTACTTAAATAATTACAGGTGAAGGGTTTCCAAGTGCCTCCTGCGGAACTTGAAGCAGTACTGCGTGAACATCCAGATGTTAATGATGCAGCTGTCATCGGTGTTCCTCATTCGACGAAGGGCGAATCTCCAAAAGCTTTTATTGTTTTAAAATCTAATAGCAATACTAATGCTAAAGAAATAGGTGCATTCGTCGATGAGAAAGTAGCCCCTTATAAGAGAATTGACGATATAGTATTTATAGATAGCATACCAAAGAGTGCAGCAGGCAAAATTTTGAGAAGGCATTTGAAAGAGAAATATTGTTAAATTCAATTCTACTTCAAATAATAATTCATTTTCTTCTTCTTGAGGTACTATCTATGGGGCTATTTTTGACTTTTGACTCAGCAGTAAGGAACGAGAATCCTATGTTCATATAGTACCATGTCCGGAGATTCTTTAAGCCACGAAATATGTCTTTTTTCAAGAGGTAATTCTGTTTATAATGATATAATGTTTTGAATAATGAATTTGCTCTTTAGTTCATTTTTTTTTATTATACTGCTATCGGATTAAAATTTTAGAAGCTTGTATTTTTTACGTATGCACGTAAGAATTGTTTTGAACGCATTTAATTTAAATTTTAACTGAATTAAATGATCAAAAGCTGTCTCGAGACCGTCAATAAGAACTTATGCATGTGTTCATAAGCAGCAACTTACTGATAAAAATAATAGAAATCAAATACAGTTAATGAAAGTAACAAGTTAAAATAACATTTTACAATATATTATATTGTTTAAATAATTTAAATTGAAAATGTATAAAAGACAGTGTGAGAAAAAGGGAGACGCCGTAAAAAGTTAAAGATTTTTACGACTTTTGAAGGATTAAGTATTAGGCTTACTTTGTAAGAATATAAATATAAATAGATATATATATATACTCTTGAGTCCTTTGTCTATGTCTACCCCACTATGGTTAATAGTGGGGTAGACAAAGACATAGTTAACTATCAAGCTTATTTGGTCCCATTTGCACATACAAGCCGAATGGGATTTTGTAAGAGGTAGTTAATTATACGAAAAGGGGCAAACGAGATAACGGCTCACTTGATCTTAAGTGATTACCGTCACTGATGCATTGCTGGTCGAGAAAGGAATAGGATTACAATTAATTCGTCAATTTCTTTCAAAAACCTATGAACGTCAATTGTTTTTAAATTATGTAGAAATAGTTTTTTTTATTGACAGAATGGTTCGTTGTCTATGATTTGGTAATAAAAAAAGAACTGTGATCATTATCAGCAAATGCAATGATTTTTTGATATATGGGAACTGTAAAATTCCTTTTTTCGTAATTAATAATAATTATTAATATATATAATAATTCATTATTAAACATGCAGCTTATGTAACTTAATGTTAATTTAAGGCAAACATTTACGTAATTGTAAGAAGTCGTTATTATTTTCTATGCCTTATATATTTTCGCTACATTTTAATATTTTTTAAGTCACCTATTTACATATATGATCCCATTTAGAAAATAATAGCTCTTTGAAAAAGGTAACGATTTGCAATCACTGCCTATTCCCATGTTAAAAGTGCGTGGGAGCTTATTAATTTCACTTGCTGCGTTCAAAATGAATGTCATTAAATAATGAAGAAAATTAATAAAACGATGTAACAAAAACGGTACCAATCGACCTACAGGTATAAGTCATCATTTGTAAGACATAGAATTATTTTACGCTGTATAGTGTTATAAAACTTATGTACTAAGCCCAATAAAGTATCTGACAGATATTCTATGTTTCATAGTGTCGTTAGCTAGCGAGTATTGTATTAATGTGTTTATTTTGAGGTTTAATTTCCTAAATTAAGGCATATAATGGAAGATTCGTTTTTGTTCTTCTGCATAGTGAATTCGCCGGCGACCAGCGTCCGCTTTCCTGTTTAATCTTCTCCACCTTGCCCGGTCTTCGGCATCCTTCTTTCAGCAAGCGTTTCTTGGGCCTTGTAAATTGAGGACTAGGCATCTATTAACGACGTAGTATCGGAGACGACGATTATTATTGTATTACATATCATGTATTTTATTTCAATACTATAAGAAATAGCACTTCTACCACCTCTCATAGCACCAACAACCGCGGTTATTATTGTTATTATTTTAGGTTATATTTGCCGAACGTGTGCCCACGTAGTCTGATCATGTGGCTCCGCACGTACCTTCTTGATTCCTTACAAGTTCTTTTTCATGGCCTTTCCTGTTTATTGCTTAACTCTCACCCTTAACACATTCAATGCTAATTGCATTGTATGATGCATCCCTCTCTGTCGTTTTTAGTAATGACTGATAGTACTGTGGTACCATACAGTTTGAGTAATTGAATATTTGTAACTAAGTATTATATGGAATTTTTGATAATATATTATAACAAAAATTAAATTACTTTAGAAAAGAAATTCACGGTTCTGTGTACTAGGCCCACGGAGCTATGGGCTATTGCTTCTTTTTCATTGTGTAATATTTTAATTATTGTTTTTTTATTAATTTATTTAACACATACTCGGCCACATACATCTTCACGGAGCCGTGTAATTGGCACCGAATGTGTTAAGACACATCAAGGCTTCACGGTACAACATAACGCTCGGCGACACCAGGCTACTCTCAAGTGCGGGTCCGTCCTTCTTTTGTACCAACAGAACTGAGGATTTTAAAAGGCAAAAGCATTTTTTTATTATGTTTAATATACGTGTATATAACGTTTAACATACAATGTGTTTTATGCAGGCTAAAGTTTTTAGGCTTGAATTATTAAGCATTTTTTTATTATGTTTAATATACGTGTATATAACGTTTAACATACAATGTGTTTTATGCAGGCTAAAGTTTTTAGGCTTGAATTATTAAGCATTTTTTTATTATGTTTAATATACGTGTATATAACGTTTAACATACAATGTGTTTTATGCAGGCTAAAGTTTTTTGGCTTGAATTATTTTTGATTCCGTCTCTTGTTCTATGTTCGATTTTATAAATATATACAAATAAATATAATCACCGTGTTTTTTTCTATGCCCGGTTACGTTCCACAAAGGTCTTACAATCGCGTAGAAGTCGTTGAGATTTTGAGAGCTCAGGAGGTCAGAAGGTGCGGAAGAGGTCCCAACAATGTGTTTTTTTTATCATCATCATAAATTAAATAACGTATAAAGCACACTACACACACATACATGAACTACACACACACACCACGCATACACCACACAAACCCACCACACATTCACACACACACCACACACTTTCTTTCTTGCATGCTAATTCGTAAGTTAATATTAATAAATTACAGAACTATCATAAGTATGGTGGGGGGCTGGTGATCTGTCTTACAGGGTACCCTAGTTCAGACATCAGTCTTTCATAAATTTAAGATCTACGTAAACTGTAAACGTTTAAGTAAACTAGGCATTTAAATTTGTGAAAGATGAATAAATAAATTTATTATTATTTAATTATTTATTATTTTTATCGATTAGAGTACAGATTTACATCAAATTTATTAAAATCCATTTGATTCACATTAAAATCAATAAATCATTTTAAATTGTAATCAATTATTCATTATTATAAGCAATAAAATCAATTAATAGTAGATAATGGATTGTGGACGAATGCTAGCTAAATTTGTGTTATATTTCTAACATTCTCAATCACTCTTCGAATTAAACTTGTGCTAGGAGATAGTTCACGTCAATATCGGAATGATAGATTTGAATTTATATAGTACTTTTGAATTGTAGTTTGTCGGTCGTGGCAAATTATGGCGCAGGTCTAAATGCATTCTCAACTAATATTACGTAAACTCACCGGCACTTCACTCAAGAAGCGAAACGCACAATGAACAATATGCCACTTCCTGTATTTCCCCGATCGTGCCGAATCATTTGTAAAATATCATAAGACATTGTAATTATAGGTTCATGTTGGAGTTAATTACATAACCAGCTGCGCCCCGCGATGTTTCCCGCTATTAAAAGCTATTTTTTTTTATATAAAATAAAATAAAGTATGTTAATACTTATTACATCAGCTATCTGCCAGTGAAAGACCCGTCGAAATCGGTCGAGCCGTTCCAGATCAGCCGGAACAAACGGTCCAGATAATTTCTGGAACCGTTTGAAAAAAAGAAAAATATTTTTATAAAAAAAAAATCTGTCTAAGCCAGATATAAATTGAAAAAAGAATATTTTGGTATACATACCGTTTATACATTCAAAGCGATTCCATTCAATTCAATTCAAAGCAAAATTATATTATTATATAACAAGCAGATATTCCAATTTATTTGTTATAAATAAGGAACTAACAAATTTACACCAAGTTTTTAAATATTGCTTTTAACAATTTACACAATTCATACTTATGTTTCGCAGACCGTGTCCGAAAGTATTGAAGAATCTGTCAAAGAACGAAATATTTGTTGCAACGACGCGCGAGACCTTGTCGCACGCTAAATTCTTTTTTGCTTCTATTTGATTAAGTTAAACGCAAAAAAAGACAAAGAAGTATTATTTTAAAAATAATCATTGAACTTTGAATACCGACACGTGTTGTAGCGGTATCAATAAGCCACAAAATTATCACATTTCATTGTACTGGCATGATAATCACAAGCAAATATTCATTTACACCGGAGTGTAACGCAGGTTCTCCACAAAATTTAATTTATATAATACTATTATGAAATAAAAATAATTTTACAGAAGTCTTAGTGTTAAGCACTCAAGTTTACAGTAACGTTACAGTCATAGTTGCTTGCAACATTAATAATTTAATTGATGTTTCTGACAATCTCTGCTTATTATATCCCACGGGTAGTGTTTCGAAATACATTATAAATAATATTATTAAAAAAGTATTACATCAAGCACACAACCGCAAGATCTCAAGTGATTTGCAGTTGTATTAATTCAATTTATTTTTATAACAACCCAATGATTGCCTAGTTTTTTTTTTTTTTTTTGTTAACGGGGAGGAAATCTTCAAAAAGATACCCCGCCTTCTGGGGGGAAGGCGGCGGTTATGTGGGGTTTTTACCCACTAAAACCTCCCCGGTGGCCCTTTCCTCGGTGCATGACGAGGGGCTCCGGGATCTCCAGTGGAACGCACCGGAGCCCCTCTGCACTGTGCTCAAGGAGAGCACGTCCCGGGGGGAGGTTTCCCTCCCCTGTGCCCTCACAGTGCAAGGCTACACGGGCCAGCCGATGTCGCCTTCTTCCCGGGTCCACCTTAACGGACGACAAAGGCCCCCACCCTTGTCGCCCAGTGAACCCGAGGCCCCTTTTAGTCGCCTTATACGACAGGCAGGGGATACCGTAGTCTTATTCTTGAGAGCCCAGAACTACAGGGCTGCGGGCCGGTCTGCCACCGGCCCGCCTGCGTTATCTCCGAACGGGATCGGCCCTCTCCCGATCCCACTTGCGGTCTCCTTCTGGGTCATTACTGACTCGCAGAAGGAGACCAACGCCTTCCATTTAGATCTCCCCACCAGCGCAGCCGCTACTGCCGCCGGCGAGGTCTTGCCCGATATGCTGGACCAGGATCCGCCGCTCCGCCTCCCACGCGGGGCACACGGCTAGTGTGTGCTGCGCGGAATCCCGGTCACAGCCACAATGGTGGCATTGCGCGGTCGGTTCGCGCCCTATCCTGTTCAGGTACTCGCCGAAGCACCCGTGCCCGGTGAGTACCTGTGTCAGGCGGTACGTGACGTACATTTTCTTCTTCCGTTGCCAGGCTTCGAAGTTCGGCAGGAAGGCACAGACGATGCGTTGGCGCGTGTATCGCCGCTCTGCGAGCCGCACGCGCCACACCTCCATCGCCCGTCTGTGCTCCTGCCGACGCACCTCTCCCGCATCCAGGGGCGGCTCGTCCCCGCCGTCAACGGCCCGGACGCGCATGATTGCCCAGTAGCTTATCGTGCCACTATTAGACCTGACCAATATATCTATCTATTTAAACTTTTCTAAAATAAAAATGTAGCCCAAGTTACTCCTTAATACTGATCAGCCATCTGCCATTGTCTTGTCAAAATTGGTACGACTATTCCAGATATTATCCGGAAGAGACAAAGATTTAAAAAAAATGTGTTAGCTTCCTTGTTCAACAACGCACACAACAGTGATTATTGAGATATTTTAGTAAAACATCAAGAGTTTTAGAGGTAATTTAATTAAGACTTACTTTGTTCCAGAGGTTCACTTGTAAAGGGCTTTTCCTTCTCAGTAACAAACTTATTCTAAACTGTGCACTGATCGTCTATAGAGAAAGTAAATTTCTAGTATGGGCATCTCTTTCGAAAACGGAGGCGGACAATAGTAACACGATCGTACTCGGTTGCCGACCTAGTCATCTAAAGTACTTTTAAATTAGTCAGTCCATTAACATATTATAATTCATAAATATATTTTACAGATTATAATATTTATTTATGCATTAATTAAATTAGCACACTAAATTTAGTAGACTAGTACTAGACTACTTAACTATTGTTAACAAATGTTATTTTTGTGTTTGTGATTAGCTTTCTTTTTATTTTAGCAAATAGACAAAACTATTTTATTTATTTGTGTAGTTACTATACTTCTATACGGAAATTGTTACCAAAAGGCAATCTCTCGTATATATTTTATCGTATTTATTTCAACTGCGTTCGTTTTGTGTTCGTTCCTATAGTAAACTTGTTTGAGCATCGTATTGGCGTCTTATTAGCTTAGTCACTTGGTAACTTTGCATAAGTGAGGTCCACTAGACAATATTTATGAAAAATTTGTGATAAGCTTGTGTTTTGTATAGTATAAATGTGGTACAGTGAATGAAAATTATAAACTATTGGAGCAATGTTACGATTAAGGAAATTGGTGAATGACGTCTGTAAAGATGATTATAGAAGTTTACTTTGTTTGTTGATAAAAAAGAAGCATGTGTGGACAAGTGATAACATAGCAACGTCTCCTTTTCAAGATGTAGAAATTCCTAGTGTGACAGTCGCGGAACATTTATTTAAGAACATGGACAAGTGGGCGACAAAAACTGCTGCGGTAAATTATTTTTATGATACGAGTATCTTGCTATGGATGTAGTGACTGTAGAATGACTAAGGTTGAAATGAAAAGTGATTGCAATAGAAATTCATATTCGTTATCTTTGCAAAAATAATGCATTGTAATCATCAATAGCTTAATGGTATTAGGTATCTGCAAGACATAGTGTCGTAGGTTCAAATCCGCCATTCGTTTTCTGACGTGTACCATCTACTAGCTCAAGCTTAGTTGGAATGGTTAACAAGAATGTTAGTAATATTATTAACTACTAACTTTCTAGTCGTGCTAGCATTGGTAGTCGTAGTGCCCCGGCGGTTGGGTCAAGTTGCATATATAGCTAGCAACCCGAGTTCGATCCCCACTGCCGGCATCAATAAATTTGTTGTTGCAATGTTATGTATTGATTTACCACGCGCTCGGCGGCGAAGGAAATCGTGAGGAAACCTGCATGCATGCTCATGTAAAGTATGCCAATTTGCATAGGGTTGCGTGGTGGACTATGCCCTTATACACTCTTGAAGAGAAGGTCTGTGCCCAACAGTGGGACATATATACATGTATATAACGGCTGTAAATTTAACTTTGAACTTCAACATAGTTTTAGCATAATTTTAAATGGTTCTTTATAAAAAAGAAAAGAAATGTGGATCTGGACTTAATCGTGGGTAGTCAGAATGTGTCTACACACACGAGAGCCAAAACAGAATTGAAATGCAAGTTTGAAGATTTAATTTGGTCGGGTTTTAGAGGTTTGAGCCTGCGACCTTATGTTTTGCAGACAGTGCCGTAGTAAGCCGTTAAGCTATGATTTTGTTGGCGCTTTGATACCTACGAAACCTTCTAATGTTGACCTTGAAACTGCGTACAGATAACAATGTAATAAAATATACTTTACATTTAATATCTAAAGTAGACTTCAAATGGAATTTATTACCAAACCACATTAGATTAAAAACCAATATAACTTAATTATATGGGGTTTAATCGACTTCAAAAAAGAGGAGGTCCTTAATTCGTCTGTATGCTTATTTTATGTTTGTTGATGATATTTTTTTTATTTGAAAGCTGGTGCTTCTCGTGTGGTTCCATTTATTGATCACATTCATTTAGTTTTTGCTCGTATATATACTTGTGTTATCACAAAACTTTATATTTGTTTAAAGGTATGTGGAGTAACGGACAGACAGTATACGTACGAACAAATTTATAAGCAGTCACAATTTCTTGGAGCAAATTTGAGGAAGAAATTCAAAATCGATAACGGAGACACTGTAGCAGTGATGTTACCTAATATGCCAGAGTATTTGACAACGATAATTGGGTCACTAAACGCTGGCAGCGTTGTCTCAACTTTAAATCCAAATTACACCTCATGTAAGTATTAAATAAACAAAGTAACTGGTATAGAATGAAAATATTTTTATTTTATAAGAAACGTAAGCGAAGACCTCATTATGAGCTGACTCATATTATTTGACTAGATTTATAACTCTTAGGGCATAGGATTCTTGCGCAGGGAAACCCAACCCGAAGAACTAAGTCTTCTGCCACTTGTCAAACCCAGTGACACTGCTGCGGTCAGCTTTTCTGACCAATCGGAAAGTATAATAAGGTAAAGGAAGTATCGGCGGAAAACTAGTATTGCTCCTACAATTTACGACCGGAGAACTTTGCTGTGACATGATGGTATTGTATCTATAACGTAACAAAATAATGTTGTCATCCTGTGTGTGTCCTTTTGTCGTTAGCAGACTCTCTCTACATCTCGTTTCTTACACGGCCCTCGTCTAGATTGACGGCATCGCATGTTCTAGTAAAGGTTTTCAACGATCACGAGGTAAATCAACACTTAAAATGCAACAACATTATATTCGATATAACTAACTGAGCTACCGCAGTTATTGTCTTCTCAATTTCACTATAAATATTTTGTTTCTAGATGAAGTCCAAAGACAGATTACAATGTCTGATACAAAGCTAATTTTTGCCACCCGTGAGACGGCCGCCACAATTAAAGAAGCACTGAAGCTATGCAAAAGAGATATTCCAGTAATAGTTATCAATTTAAATGGTGATCTACCAGAAGGAACTGTATCTTTTAGAGAGCTCGTTGAAGATAACCTTGTAGATCTAAGTGTACTGAGAGAAGTGAAAAGAAAGGAAGATGATACGGCATTTCTACCTTATTCTAGCGGAACTACCGGACTGCCAAAAGGCGTCGAATTGACGAATAAAAACATTGTAGCAAATATAGAACAGCAAAATGCAGAGTGTAGACAATATGAATACACTACAAGTAAGCTATTTAAATCTTCACATATTTAACTGCTGTAGTTTTTTAAAAGAACAGGGCGAATGTTTATTAGATGTTAAGGGATTATCTGGGATGAGTAAGTTCTCTTCAATTATCTCCTCAGGGCTGAAGCTTATGACAACGAAGAGAGATGCACTTAACAGCATTTCCACTTGTTTTGAGCCAATTGGTTAGTCGCCTGGAGTACTCCAATAGAGTCCCCTCATCGGGCGCTATGCCTCTGCTTCTTCAACAAACAAGATAATAGAAATGATAGTATTATTTGTGAATAAAATATTGATGGCATTCTCTAAAAAAAAAAAAATAATAAACCCTCACTAATTTGATTCGCAGTTGATTTTTGTTTTCACTTATTAGTGTCTGTAACAGATTATAGCAATAGATGATATATACATCAATGAATACACACACCACATCCACGAGGAATTACACACTCCTGAACACCGCAACAGGTGGAGTGCCATCATACGCAACATAATTCGTAGATGTCACGACCCTCAATAATGAGGAAGACACAAAGAGGAGGAATACACACAATGTTACTAATCTTTTGTTTTACAGACTCACACCAAGATAGCGTATTGGCTTCACTGCCAATGTTTCATTCCTACGGTTTAACTATAGTCACCCTGCACAAATTCTCCGTGGGAGTAAAACTGGTAGTAGTGCCTCAGTTTCGGCCTGACAGTTTTGTTAATATACTATCCAAGTATAACTTAAACTTGTTCTACTTATCACCACCAACAGGTGAGTGATATTTTGTATTCGTTGTTTAACTACGTTGAAGATACGTTGACATCTTTTATTCTAATTCTCCGTGGGAGTAAAACTGGTGGTAGTGCCTCAGTTTCGGCCTGACAGTTTTGTTAATATATTATCCAAATATAACTTAAACTTGTTCTACTTGTCACCAGTTGTTTAACTACGTTGAAGATGCATTGACTTCTTTTATGGAAGAGCCTTAAGTCATGCTGGCGGTGATGGCTGGTTCTACAGAACAAAAACTACAATTATAAAATTAGCGTAAATCAGATAAATCTAATGGTTTTAGCCACTAGGCTCAAAATTTAGCTTAGTTGAAAGTGATGATGACGATGATGATGATGTCCAGGCCGATGGAAACGCATTTAATTACGACACTTCATTCAGATAGTAGGGCTTAGGTTTTCTGCCCTCTCGTGTGATCTTTGGTGGTTGGCGTACCCGAGATTTTTGTAAAAGCACGAGAGCACTTCGCACAGGTCAAGGTTCTACCAACATTATTATAGTGAATGGACACTAGTTGGTGGGTTTTCAGTTCATCTCGATTTGTGTCGAGTTCTTCACGCCGCTCAGTGAACTTCTGCCTATTCGAACATATTCCTTCAAGTAACATGTAGCAATTGCCGACAAGCAAATTATTATTATCCATTTTTTTTATTGTATCACATCAATTTGAATGAATTGAAAATTGCTAATCGGTGCAGAATTTCAAGTCATCATTATTAAATTTAACGACAGTCACAATTCGTTTTTAATCTTATCATAGTAATCATAAAATTAGATAATTACTAGCGGGCCCAGCAAACGTTGTTTTGCCATATAAATTATTTCTAGTGAATATGTTGGTAGACAAAATATAAAAAATAACTAGTTAACATTATTTAGACCACCAAAGGTTGAAAATTATAAAAGTACTAATATCGATATTAAAAAATGTGATAAAATAGAAGTGTGAATGTTTAGGGTTGTATGTAAATTTTAATGCCACATTATAAAAAATAAAAAATAGAAATTTGGTTCAAAAAATAAAAAAAATGACAACACTTTTAGGGATATGAAAAAAAGATAGTAGCCGATTCTCAGACCTACTGAAACTACCTACCTACTGTTTAGATAATTTTGCAGCTGTCTTCATCGAGAGGCTATTTTGTATGAGCATAAATCTTTTCAAACGTTACTTAATTTTACACGTTAAATAATTAATTTACTGTAAGTTTTTTGGAGGTTTGTCCTCGAAAACGACGTGCTAGGCCCGTGAAAAAGGTTAATTCATGATCTCTGCTTACCTTTAGGTCACAACTGCGTGCTGCTTTTGTGATTTTTAATTAATAATTTTCAGTAATGCTTCAAAGTATAAGACAATAATGCGGTACTCATCACGGCCCGGTATAGAATGTCGTAAAAAGTTCTCAAGAGATTTATTTAAGTAATCTTATTACTGAAAATTTTGACGGGATTTGTCGCCTAGACGACCGGATTAACCTGACGAATCTACTGTGAGTGGGATTATATGGAACAAAATTGGAAGCTTTAATCTTTGACATTTTCGTTAGCATTTGATACTGAACTTTGAAAAGTTATGGTTTTATAATTAAAAGTTTGTAGATCTGTTCCGAAGTTATCTGAAGTTTAATTCTTTATTTATTTATAGGAAGATAAACAGCAAAAACTTTACAAAAAACATATATAAATATATATATAATATTGATGTAATACTGTTATCAAAATTGGATTTGAATTTGGTTGAATTAAATTATTTGGTTAATACCATTAAGAAATTGAGTAAAGCATTAAGTTGTTGTATTGATTCTTAAATAAAAAAATATTTTATTATATTTTTTTCTTTCAGTCTTATTTTTGGGATCACACCCACAAGTGCTTCCGAAATACTTTGACCACTTGAGATGTATAACATCGGGAGCCGCTCCCTTACCTACTGCAGATATAGAAAAATTCCTGAGTAAACTAAAAGTAAGTTATTCTATTTAAAAACGTTAGTGTTTGCGCGCACATAGCGATATTAACAAGTATATTTACGAGTAGAAACAAAAACCGACTTCAAATCGAATCAAACAATACGCGCTATTACACTCAGTCGCCCTTAGTCGTAAGTTCTTAATTCGTCTGTATTTTGTTTTACATTTGTTACCGCATAAATTTTGACTGGGTAACCGATTTTAAAGATTCTTTTTTTATTTGAAAGCTGGTTCTTCCCGTGTGGGAACCATGGGACCATTTATAATATGGTCCATGGTCCATGAGAGACTAGAAGATTACAACATCGCGATGGCGTTTCGGAACAGGGAGCCGAAGGCGATAGACCACGCCAATCAAGTAAAGGCGTTGGCGACATCTGCGAAGGCGAAGTGTTGAAGCTTTAAGCACTCTTTATACTCACATTACACACACCTTAAATACTCACAAAGAACATTGATTGTGTAGATTATTGTTTTGAATAATTTTTTGTTGTTTTCTAAAATTCCAATGTCAATTATAATAAGTTCTCACCAACTTGATAGGTGACCAAGATCTACACCTAGATAGTCTTGAGCACAGGCGCAAGGTGGCCAGCCTTTCGGTGTTTTACACATTACATTTTGGAGAGTGTGCACAGGAATTACACGAGTTAATTCCCCCATCCCCATTCTACCTTCGGACGTTTAGACACTCGGCGGCACTCCACCCTTTTACAGTCGATGTTCCGCACGGCCGAACGAAGCGATTTGAGTCATCATTCATCGTGCGTACAGCAAAGGAGTGGATTAAGTTCAGTCTTTCCGTCCAAGTACGACGTGGGAGCCTTTAAGAGTAGAGTGAATAGGCACTTACTAAACTAGCGCGTACCATCTTTCGACTATATCACCACTTAACACCTAGTGGGATCATGATCAAGCGCTAGTTATCGCTAGCATAAAAAAAAAACTAAAACTAGATATATGCAAATTTGTATTTATCGTAAGTGAATTTTTATTCTTTGAGAAATAAAGATATTCCAAACTTATAACTCAATATCAAACGATTTCGGTGATTCATGTTTTAACAGAACCGATGTACTTCAAAAGTAGTTCGATGAAAGTTTGGTTAGATTCCAATTAATTTTATTTCGTAATATCCTTACGATAATTCGGAAATACAAAGAGGGCGTCTGCTCGTAATAGCGTTTAACGTTTGATTCGATTTGAAGTCGGTTTTTATTATCAGTGGTAAATTATTTGTTCTGTATTGAGAAACTAAGCAAAATGCTGATGCCTGAGTGTCACGGTTACCCGCAGCGAAAGGGAGATTAAGTAGATTATATGCAACCTGTAGAACAACGATGAGCTGGCTACTTTGCTTCTAACCTTCAAATTGTTTTTAGCTTGCAAATAAGTAAGCGTCTCATCTACTGATACGATATCTTTTTAACCCAATTAATCTAAATATTAGACCATTCACGCATGCTTAGCTCTTAGGTCACTAAGACCTTATAACCTGTGCCTATTACCTACAAGTCTTTTTAAAAACAATTTCAGCCTGACGTACATTTCTCCCAAGCGTATGGTCTAACGGAAACCAGTCCACTTGCTACTGTCTGTCCTATTGGCTACAAAGATTACACGAAAGTTGGTTTCGCACTACCTAATAGTGCTCTTAGAATAATTGATGGGAATTTTAACAATCTTGGTCCTGATGAGGTAATATATAGTTTTTTTTTTACAAATAAAAAATCTGAGTTGACTGTTTGTAATATTTACTACATGCATATTAATTTATATGCGGTACATATATAAAGGTATAATTTTTTACCAATTTTTTTGTCTGTCTATCTGTTTGTTCCGGATAATCTGTGGAACGGCTTGACCGATTTTGATGGGACTTTAGATTATAGATAGCTGATATAATAAGAAGTAACTTAGGCTAATTTTACGTTACTCCTTGTTATATATATAAATTTTTAAATATATAAAGAAGTTTTAAATCGTGGGTATCACCGCGGGGCACAGCTGGTTAATTCATATAATCACTAGCGTACCCAGCTCGATTCGCCGGTCTCGATTTTGCTTTATTATATTTAAATAATAAACATACATCATTCAATATTTAATTTTAATCTCACAATAGGGGAGACGCTATAGTTATTGGCCCCTATACAGTTATTAGCCAATTCAATTTTGATGTCAAAAAACTAGCAACATCCTAGATAAATGGTAGTTTGTAAACAACATAAATAACAACACTTTTCTTATCTGTCAAAATGTTGCAACAAAATTTCGGTAGGTTCAAAGATTCCTTTTCGGTGTCTGATTTTTGGCTGGCGGCACAAACGCAGGTAACTTTGTTAAAAAATTGTTAATACTGCAAATTTTTTTGATACAATATTTTGAAAATTATGTTTTGTAGTTATGTTATTGAAATCCCATAAAATATGTACTAATTATGCGTAATAAACAGGTTAAGTTGTAATATAAACTATATTTTCATCATAACCTCAAAAATTTGTTGTGGCCAATAGCTGTCACTATTATTTGAATAACTTACAGTTATTGGCCTTATATGCCAATTATTGTATTTTATAAAAAAATATGAAATAGTGTTATTGATGAATAAAACGTCTTCTGCTATAATATTAAGCGTCCAAATCAATTACAAAAAAAATTAAACCACAATGAACAGTAAATAGCCTAGGCCAATAACTGTGTCATTTGTAAAACTATCTAATATAAAATAGTAGGCCAATTACTATGATCTATTTTGATTAAACTGGCTATAAATTTTGTTCTGGTCTATATCCTGAGAAGAAATAATGCCGAAGATACCTCAGTACAGTAAACAAGCCCTTGATGAGGCATTAGAAAAAATAAATAATAAAACAATGTCATTAAGAGCGGTCGCAAAAAAATATGATATACCGAGAGCAACTTTACAATTTAAACTGAAAAATCCTACATCAAAATCTAAATTTGGACCAACGCCGTATTTGTCTAGCGAGGAAGAAAATGCCATGGAAAAGTGCTTAGTTAAAATGGCCTCTACTGGTCTGGCTGTTAAAAATAAGTCCTTATTATGTAGTTCTTGTAAAAAGTTTTATCATCGTCATTGTATTCCTATTAAGCACCAGGAGCACATTCCAGATGACGATGAGCTTTCTGGCTTTATCTGCCAGAATTGTTTTTTATTAAATGATGATTCCGAACCTTCCGAGGATGAAAATCATCATGAAGACATATTTTAGCTATTACAGATTTTATTTTCTTTGTTAAGTTTAATTTTATGTTTGATTTAATTATGTGGCCAATAACTGTATGAGGTCATGGCCAGTAACTGCAATACTAAGGCCAATTACTGGAATATTGTGTTTTATGTTTTTATCTTACTTTTTTTCCTAATATGTTTAATAAATGTTTACGTAATACGTTTTAACAAATAAATACACTAATACAGAAACATATGGCACCATTTTTATTTTTATCTAGCTGGTATATTTATTGGCAATTGAAAATTTCGATCTTGAAGTCGCTTAACTGGCCAATTACTATACCGTCTCCCTATATAAAATTATTAATTTCTTTCCGTTTCTTATTTCATTTTTATTCTCTTCTCGAGCGCATGAAGATTATTACATACACTCATGTCCATAACAGCAAATACAATATCATTATTATCATTTATACAAAAACATATGGGGCTCAAGATAATGTCTTGTTCAAAAAGAGGAGTGCTCCGATCGTCATCAAACTTTACTCGTCAATCTGAAGATTCCCTGAAAGTTTCATTGAAATCGGTCTAGCAGTTTCGAAGCCTGTACGGAACATACCCACACACTTTCTCTTTTATATATATAAAATATAAATTCTTTGGTTCTATTTATGATATAATGGTTGGATCGCAGTCTGCTTAAAACAACAAAACACACTAAAGGTGTGATCGGTGTATGGCAATGTCATCATCACATATGGGACCTAATAATATTGGTAAAAAGGACAGCGTAAACTGTCTCTGTCTACCCCGTTAAGGATAAAAGGACGTGAGAGCAATTGATGAACAATTCAATATTTTTTTATTTATTTAAACGATAATGTTATGATGACATAACCACATATAAGTTAGTTGGACTTCTAAATTTGGTTAAAATTGAGAATAATAATTAGATTGGTTTTTATGTGACTGTTTTACGAACAGGTTGGCGAATTATTAATAAAGGGACCAAATGTTATGAAAGGTTACAAGAACAATCCAGAAGCCAATAAGGAAATATTTTTAGAAGATGGTTGGCTGAGGACGGGCGACTCAGCGAAAATAGACAAATTTGGAGCTGTTACTATCGCAGACAGGCTTAAAGAGTTAATAAAGGTACAAACTATAACTGTTGGTTAACTAGAATTATTCGATTCAAATCATTAGAACCATTTCAGAGGTATGAAATATATTTTAGTACACAAAAATTGCTTGTTTAGACTTAATATATAATACTAGCTGAGCCCGCGGTGTCATCCGCGTGGAAATAGACAAAAAAGTTATTTACTTTATTAAATTAATATTCATGGCGTATAAGGGCGCATCATCAGTTCGGAAATATAAAATAAAAAAGAAAAAGACTTTTCTTCATGCATTTGTGAATACAACCCTTGTGTCGCAAAGTGCCCCGTCACGGGACCCCTGTGTGACCACTACAATTAATATTTATAGAACAGAGCACAAACTACGCTCAGCCCTATCGCACTCAATAAGGCAGCGGCTAGTCGAGCGCCGCGCGCCTCCGCTCTGTGTGGTGATCTCCATATTAACTAATATATTACAACTTTTTTTACAATTTCCCGCTAGCGCTCCGTTGCTGCAACGCTCCGCTCGTTGTGATTTTAATGGAATTGGTGGGATGAACACAACTTAACTATACAACTTATTATATAATATATTAGATAGCTTGTACCTGATCAATTACCTCCTTTTCTTGAAGTCGGTTGAATAAAAAATAGCCTAAGTTACTTTTTGTTAACAGCTATCTGTCAATGAAAGTCCCGTCAAAAATCGGGCCAGGTGTTCCAGAGATTAGCGGGAACAAACAGACAAACAGGCAAAAATTGTAAAATATGTTATTCGGTATATGTACCGTATAACATTCATATAGATGTAGTAAATAGTGTATATGTGTCCGTGTTATATTAATGTTCAAAACAAACACTTCAATTTTATTCATATGTATAGATATGATTATTAGCACCATTTTTTCATTTTTCAGTATATTTTGATTGTGGTTGGATAAAAAATTACAAAGAAACTACATTTAGCAGGTTACAACTCTGTGACCTCTCTGCTAGATCTCTGTGTCTATTATATAACATGACTAGACTACAATTCAACAAAGAGTTATTTTACAAAGGATAATTACAAATACAATATGATTATTCACGAGTGTCAACTCACTACTGGAACAAAGTGCAGTACCAACGTCAATTTGAAATGATGATTTTTACCCATTAAAAACTCATTTGGACCGTACCTTGTTGCAAAGTCTTGATTTTTTTATACTTTCAAAGCAATATTCCACCTGATGTTAAGTGGAAATGCTGTCCTGAATGGTGGTAAGACGCACTAGGAATTACACTAGGCATTACACTAGGCACGATGCACTACGTTAGTAAATACCTATTTACTATAATATTGAAGACACTCACATCGTTTTTTATCAACAGACTTCAAAAGAAGGAGGTTATCAATTCGTTTGATTCATTTGTTTATTGCCTCAGAACTTTAGACTGGGTGAACCGATTTTGAAGATTATTTTTTATTTCAAATCTAGTACCTATTTTAGTCAGTTCTGACCGTGGTGTCCAAGAAATTTTTCCGAAAGACAAAAGTCTTAAACTTATTTAACGTTTGATTCGATTTCAAGTCGGTTTTTGTATTTACTCGTAGATACACTTGTTTGTTTGATTTTCTTAATTTTTTGAATGCTCATAAAATTATACAGTATAAATGGGAATAATTTACTGTTTCAGGTAAACGCTTTCCAAGTTCCGCCAGCCGAACTCGAAAGCGTTTGTAAGGAACATCCTGCTGTATTTGATGTAGCCGTTGTTGCAATCCCGGATGCAAAAACTGGTGAAAAGCCTAAAGCATTCGTAGTTGTAAAAGATAATGTCAAAGTAACCGAAAACGATATTATGGAATTTGTAGCTGAACGAGTGGCGCCGTACAAAAGGATAAAAGAAGTGTCTTTTGTAAAAGAAATACCGAAAAATCCATCGGGGAAAATTTTAAGGAGAGTTCTCAAAGAAAAATAGTTTTTTACATTACTTAAGATACGGCTACTATTTAAACAACCAAATCTTTTTGTTCTTACGTGACAGAGCACAGTACAGGAAAATCTGTAGTACTAACAAAGTTGCTGCAAATTAGGACAACGGCTTCAAAGAATAACTAATATCAAATACAATAAGATAAACAGCGGTCAGACGTATGAAATCTTTCGAAAACAACATTGTAAATCGCCTTTCAGTAGTCGGTCTGGATCTCCAGACATTGTTGTAGAACTGCTCTTTAACTCACATTCATTCATTAATTTATTTATTCCATGATGAACAAAATGTACAATAAATTAGTTTGACAGACGCGGTATATAAATCAAGTCGACATGACATATATAGCAGATTGATCGTCTCTTGTAACTGAGTCCAACCCATCAAAAGTGTATGTCTAGCAATATCGATGCTATAAATTTGACAAAAAAATACTTCGTAAAGTTGTGCTTTGTAAGGGTGAGACTGGCAACGGATAAATGATATTTATATTATATTATTTATGAATAATTTAATCGTGTATCGATTTTCCACAATCCTTGCTTCCTGTTTAATTGAAATGTCAGTTAACATTAATACTGGAAATTGATGAAGCATGCTGGATTCACGTGAATATATTCATTGTATTAGTTAAATTTGCATTCATGTAAATTAGGATACCGAAGTAACCACGCGCGTGGGAGAATGCCGTTATCAGTAATTAGCAAGCTTCAACCCTAAATAATGTTAAAATAAGTATTAATAAATAAATATCGGATTGAAATAAATATAAAAATAAACGCCCCTTAAGCTTTTCATTCTGTTAATATTCATATAAAAATATTGTTAGAAAATAAAAATTCTTCTTCTTCGTCGCTTGAGTCTTTACATACTCGTCGTGGTTATCACGTATTAGGTATCAGTGACCCGCTTCACAAGCCGCCGCCACTCCTCCCTGTACGCTGCTTTTTTCGCCCATTGATGCAAGGGTACGTCCATAGCCGTTCTTATCTGGTCGGTCCATCTCATAGATGATCTTCCCCTAGGTCTGGTGCCCTACACCTTACCCTGTACTACCAGGCGTTCGATGGATTCGTCATTACGCCTGCAGACATGGCCAAAAAATGTCAGTATCCGAGCCCGAACAATGGAAGACGCTGCTTGATGCCGAGTTCTTCAAGTATTGACTGGTTAGTTCGGAATGCAGTCCAAGGTATCCTCAGCATTCTTCTCCAGCACCACATCTCGAGCGCATCTATCCTCTGTTTCTCGAAATAAAAATTAGAAAAGAAATATTCTTCCGTTTGCAAAGAAGATTGACTAGGCATTTTACTAAGCTAGTACAGAGTGCCTAGTCGTTAATGACAAATTCACTAAAGATAAACTGGAATTATAGTATTATTAATTTTAGTATTCCTTATTACAGTATTCATTTTGATCCAAAAGATAAACTGGGTATGAAAAAATTTATTATAATCACAAAGGATGTTTGTACATATTATGAAACCTGTTTTTCCCTAAAAAATGACAATTTACTACAGTCCTGACTCTAAACAACTTCATTTAATGAAAGTAAAATAGGTCTTGAATAAAACTATTTTACTGTGACCTAAGCGTTTGAATTCCCCAACGCTCCCTGGCAAATACAATCTGCACGCAGCCATTGGTCTAAATGAACATTATTTTTCCACTTCTTAATATTAAGTACAGTAGAACTTATTATTTCTTCAAATTAATTGAATCGCTATTTTAGGTATGAGAAATGTTTCAACATTGTATCTCGGATGGCTGCCTGTAGTTTAAAACGAATTGCGTCGTTATTTTAATTTTTAAACGCAATCTTCATCACTAATGGCGTCCTACGATTTTGAATTTCCGACTCGATGAAATTTTCGATTGATCGCAGATACCCATGGGAATATTACAGCAATACTCTTTGGAGATATGCACAGAATGAGGAATATTGGTTTAGCTTCCGTTTGATCGCTTTCAATTTTCTCTTAATATATTTTTTCTAATCTCTGTGTAAATATTTCCTAATAAGTCGCATTGATTTTTAATTTATTAGTTTACTCTCAAACCTTTTTGATGATTTTTCATTCAGAATTACGCCTAGAGAAAACCGAGACGCGGTCTTTAAGAATTTTTATGACCGCGTCTAGGTCATTAAAAGTCTCTTATGTCTGCCAATTGTACATAACTCTACATGCCTTAGTAAATATACGCCAAGCGAATAACGTTAGCTAACTTCAATTGAGAATTTAATACAGGATTTTATATATTACCATAACTTTTAGGAATTTACGACTCTGCTATCACTTCAGGTTATAAATTCGGCTTTACGTTATGATCCCAGATTTGACTCACAATTTCATTTTCAATGTCTTCGTATTTGACTAAGTGTAATAATATTTACTTATGAATGAAACGAGACGTTTTGTCCATTGCAAAAGCTATGAAATGGATATACTTGTAACATAATTGTAATATTTATAGGAGTGATAGATTGAGTGGATACTCAAATTCGAAATTCTCAGAACGAGCTATAAAGGCACCAAATATCATATCGTTTTTTTACATTCATAAGTGCCGTGTATATGCGTGGGGAAGTGGGTAAGTTATGTCGGGCTCGGTCTAGAGAAGACGTCTACCGACTAAGACCTCCCATGGTGGTCGGGCCTGCAGCCTCTGTGGAGACAGTAGCCATCCTTACAAGGCCAGGCCGGATTGCACCGGTCTCAAACGAGTGGATCCAGTGCAATCCGGCCTCTGTCTGATTGGGATGCATACAGCTTTGCTCGCTTCAAGGTCTTCTTCTGTGCCATAAGCTCATCGCAGAAGGAGCTAATTATCTAGGCTAAGCTAAGAGTAGGTTTGTCCGGATCAATGGGATAACTTCCTATCAGAAATTGTGGTTAAACAGTTACAAATTATAATAAAATGTTTTAGATAAATTTATATTATTTAAACGTCTTACATATATAGATAAAATGTATTTTAAAAAAATGTGTCTGTCGATGATCTCTGTTTCACATAACAAATGAAACGACAAGTTTACAATAAAGATTTTTTTAATAAAAAATAAATAATTTTAACAATTTGGCGGCAAGATAGCTTCTAGAGTTTAGAGTAATCTAAGCTCAAACTCTTCTACAAGGAACTCTATCCATAAGTCTTCAAACAGCATTTGTAATCGAACGAAATGTTGGCATCGAGAAATTGTTAATCGACCTAGTTAAATTTTGTTAGAAAAAAATTATGTCATTTTTAAACTCCGAACCCAAATACAAATTAGTAATTTTATCACAATTATTTAATGTACAATTTCGGAAAATTACAATTATCAGTCAATTAAACTTGGATTTAAGAGTCGTTAATTTATATGTAAATTTATAAATTTGCTGTTATCTTAAATTATACTTCTAATCTATTTTAATAATTGTTGTACCTTCAAAAGAATCAGGTAGTTATAATTAATTGAATTTGGCTGTGCTACCGTTAAAACGAATCATTTTAACAAGTCTATTACAATTACTTCACTAATATATCCGGGTTGTTGCCAACAAATACCACGACTGGCTGATAAGTCTAGATTAAATGAGATTATTATCTAGGTCACACTTTATGGTCCGGCAGCAGTCCGGGTAAGACCGGCGGTGGTCAATATCCGTCACGTAGCATTTAGGATCGTTGGTATCTACCACGGCGCATCTGTAAAAAACCGTTAGCATTAATTGTGTGTGGGTTTTTAATAATACTATACTTTATAGTCTTCATCTATATTCAACCAACTTCAAGAAAAGAAGCCTCTTTATTGATAACCATCAATTCATCTGTATTTTTTTATGTTTATTTTACCTCATAACTTTCAACTGGGTGAACCAAAATATCTAGATACTTTTTTTAGTGCTTCTAGTTTGGTACTATTCCAATTTGGTACAAGTCTGTTGGTGGTATCCATGAGAAAACCAAACAAGTCATAAATTTGCATTAAGTATGTGCGCGACAAATGGGCGAATAACTTAATATCACGTCAACCAATTTCGATTATTTTTTTCTATAGAATATTTTTTTTAAAATGGATTTATTTGTATAAAAAAATACTAGATTTTGATTAGTTTGATACAAATCGTTCAGTTCACCCAGTCGTAAGCCATGCGGTTACATACAGACAAATTGAGAAACTCCTTTTTTGAAGTCGGTTGAAAATAGAGACCTTTGTTTGTAATTTTTTTCTCAAGCTGGCAATATTTCTTTTTTTTTCATAAATATTACTAACATTCTTGTTAACCATTCCAACTAAGCTTAAGCTTGTAGTAGGAGATGGTTCACGTCAATAGTCGATTGGTGGATTTGAACCTACGACCTTACGATTCTTAGGCATACCCTAAACTATTAGGCTATTGACGCTAAATATACTAGAAATGAAGTTGATAATGAGTGCAAAATAACATAAATATTAAAAAGTATAATAATAACTTACGAAGCGTAATTGACCTTGCTTTCCGAACATTCGATTCTGTAACAATATCCGATAGGTGATATATCTGTGCCGTACGGGATAACGTCCTTCACCTCCGGGATGTAGCAGCCTTCTTTGTTTGCTGTAAAAAAAAATAGTTAAAAATTGTTGTTCAAGATATTTAAATAAATAAGTTATCCTTTTCCCAGGCGTCAAAGTAACTTAGCTATTCTTTTTATAAAACAAATCACAATGTAATTTAAAAATTTGGGTAAACTACTTTTTTTACATGTTAAAGTTACAGCCTTTAAATATGTCCCAGGCCTTCTCTATAAAGAGAGTATAAGGGCATAGTCCACCACGCGGCCCTAGTGCGGATTGACACAGACTTTACATGCCTTAGAAAAACTCTGTATGACATGTTTCCTCACGACATTTCCACTCACCGCCGATTTTTTTTTGACGAACTAACACAGTTGGCACAGAGAAGCTGGCCTTTACTGCTTCACTGGATTTGAGAGGTGGCATAGCTCTTAGGTCGCTTAGCCTGAACCTCTATTAGGTGGTAACTCTACACAAGGGTCCGTAACCTCGGCTTGACGGTTACCATTATTACGCGTTAGCAGTCCGATCCGAAGGCGCCTGAGAGGGCCGAACCACGACTCGGTCGGTAGCTATTTTATTAACGAAATCTATTGGGACAATCTAAGCTAAACTAACTTATATGCCACTTCGACTCACCGCCGAGTGCGTGGTAAATCGGCACAACAAGTTTATTGGTGCCGGTACCCGGGATCGAACTTTAGGCGCAGGAAAGAATTTATCATCTATTAATCTATTGTAAGGTAGACGTACAAGAGGTTCAGGCTAATCAGCCGAAGAGCTATGCCACTTCTCTGACCGGTGAAGCAGTAACAGTCGGCTAATCTATGGAGTTCGTCACAAAAAGTTCTATTCAATTTAAGTAAATATTAAGCAGTTTCCTAGCGACATAATAACCCACCCCTTAATACATACTCATACATTTACATACATATCTAACATACCCACTCTTTTACACAGAAATACACACACTCAATTTGACTTTTAAATTGTATTTTTTTTCTATGATTTGTTTTTGGTTTTGGTAAATTTGGAATTTTGTATTAATTTCTTTCGAGATGGTCGTTAATAGCTGCGACACAGTTCTTACTATAGCGGCGATTATCGAAGTACGAATGAATGAATTTGATTTTTTGGATTATTATTTAATGTTATATATAATGAAATTATTTCGGGCAAGGCTCAAAGAATTACAAGCAACTTGATACAAATGAATATTTAAATTTAAACGTGACTTCATCGGAATTGACTCCTCAATGTAATGTGCCCTTCATTCGTATTTGTAAATAAGGACCTTCACCTCGCAGAGGCGAAATAATTTACAAGGTATTAAAATGTACCATTGGTCCTATAACGTATATTTACATCTATTGTAAATTCTTAATTCATTAAGTTACTATTGTGGTATTAGTTAGGAATATAGGTATTAAGCAAATTTAGAAAAATAACGAGTGTTCCGATTTCCACTACCCAACTTTAATTCCCTTCTTGCCCGATATTCACCAACCTAATTACACGACTTAGTCTACAACAATGCCTCTAAAATACTAGACATAATTTACCATAATATACATAGACTCTATAGAGTCCTCGGGTAGACTAAAACCAAAAAATAAAAAAACACACAGAACAACAAATACACAACAATACATTCACAATGTGTGGGGTACACACACGCGCCTGTATATCTATATATAATATATATATACAGGCGTAGGAAAACAATCGTGATATATATACATATACATGTATATAACATATATATGTTACGATTGTTATCGTAAAATTTCTCAGATGTGGAATAAGTAGATTAAACGTTTTTTCTCTAAAATTTAGAAAGAAACTGCGAAAAATCAAATTCAATACACTTTAAAATAAAGAAATAATATACGTAATATATAATGTCTGTTTTGAATTTTAAAATTAACGTAATGTATTTACGGTACAAATACCAAAATAACATTTTAAATTTTTTTGCCTGTTAAAATCGGTCCAGCTGTGATTTTGACGGGACTTTCACTGGCAGATTGCTGATGTACTAAAGATACTTTTTATTTAAACGAATTCAAAAAGATAAGATTTATTGGTTTAATTATAATCTGTGTGATTTGTCTATTACTTGATAGTTTTTTAAATTACTGGTAGATAGTCATAGACAGTGAGCGCTTGAGATACGTAGCACTTAATCAGACCAGGATGCAGGCAGAGAGACATAAATTTACAGGATGCAATATGGACACAAATGGTAATCTTGCCATCGTCAATTTACCATAATTTAAATAAGTCTATGTTCTTCTACGAGTCTTGTCTTATTTAAATAAGTTTTTGTTAAAATCCACGCAGACGAAGTCACGGGCACAGCTAGTATATACTAAATAAATGATTCCTATTGCGATTTGGAAGCGCTGAATAGATATTGTGCATGATATTAAATTAAAATTATATTTATTAAGATGCTGCCGTAACGATATGCGATATAAATCCATCCAGATGAAAATATTCCTAAATGAATCAAGAAATAAACATATCGATTAATTTGTTAATGAACACGGCGCCATCTTGTCGGCGGCCATCACCGTTCCAATATGTAATACGAATCAATAAAAATGTCATCGTGGCGCCGTCGACTACCCACAACTTGTTCATTGAATGAATGATGAGATGAGGAGACTTTAAAAACAAAACATTTAAAGAAAAATAAATACAATGAAAATTGAAAACACGAATCGTCTTCATTCCACGTTTATTATTTACTTAAATTGTATGTATATATATAATGGACAGTTGTATTTTTTACTAATTATACTGATATAATAAACGCGAAAGTTTGTATGGATTTATGTGACTCTTTCACGCAAAAATATTGAATGAATTGGATGATAAAACTTCACAATATTATAGTTCCCACATCAGAGTAACGAATAGGCTGTAATTCATAAATATATAGCGTGAATTACTCTAAATGTAACGATAAGTAGTAAATAATCTGCCACCTGTACACCATGTATAACAGACATGTTTTTTTTAATAAGAATCGTTTTATCGCATCTGGTATTTAAAGTAGATAATCTTTGTCTTATATACTACATCCTTTAGCAGTGTGTGGAAGAAAATTACGCGAGAAACGTACAGTCGTGGAACGCCACGCATCAAGAAGGTATCGATGGAATTTGGAATTCTGTCGAGATGATGATTCCGAACAATTTCTCAGAACACACCCCATAGAAAATGCGATAGAGAATGCGAAGAGCTCCGACATCTCTTGGCAGACCCTCTGTCAATTCGATCGGAAAGACCTTAATCGTCGACGATTGAAAGTTCAGAACAATTGAAGTGGTTAGAGCCTCCAGGCTGACAGCACTAAATATACGCAAAACACACAACATCACTCAATCATAAATTTGAAAAGGAAATGATAAAACCCTGCATAATCGAGATACTAATTATAATAAATATTCTGTGCAATTGAGGTCATTTGTTGGTATATTAAACACAGAACATATTATGTCGAGCTTAAGGAAAAAGATATCTATGTGTTTATCTGCTGATATTAATGTCAAAGGTTCAGTAACGTATTAGTTCATATAATGGCGTTGTGTTTAGTTTCAACTTATAACTTAACCCAGATCAAAATATTTATTCATAGCAATTCTTTAGTTAATTTAAAAATAGCCAAACCATTCATTCTGTTTCAACGTTGACTTCACAATTGATATGTGCTTCAATTTTATGTCCTTATAGCTATACAATCTTTCATTATTCGTACAACAAAGGACTTGCCCGAGAACTAGAGTGGGAGAGTGGGAGAAATGTGAGTATTTTCAAGAGTATGACGAATAATCATTTACTTAGCTAGCGCCTTACCATCCAGAACTGCACTTGCTTAGAAAGTATAAAAAAATGGAATTGTCTGTTTGGAATATTAAAATAACTGATTTTTACTACGCGCAAATGACCCATATATGCATATTACACGGTACATATCCGGGTAGTCTCTGGAATGGCTCGACCTCGATCGAAAAGTGACACTCAGGACCATTTACTAGTGTTTTAATTATAATTAAAATATATATAGACATATCTATATTAATTAAAAACTAACATAAATAAAACTAAACTAATGCAGCCAGAAAAACAAACATATCTGTCACAACACCTATGCAAAGATTCACAAACTTAAGTTGAAGCATGTAAAAATGCATCTAGTTCGAATGCATCATTCGACTATTGACGTGAACCATCGTAGCACAAGCTTAACCTTATTTGATTGTAACCTTATACTTAACGGTTAACAGGAATGTTTGTAATATTTGTGAAAAAATTGCAATCTTTAAAAAAATTGACACTTGCGAGCCTCTACTGGAATGTTTTCATTTTATTCATAGGCCCTTATACATAGGACCCATCGATATATGACGGGGAGAGCCTATCGATCGAATACATCGGAAAAACCGCAATTCCTTGATACAACTGGAATCGAACCGGCAACCATCAAATCTTAAATACCGCACAGTGGCGAAGTTATAACCGCCTTAATACAGTATAATAACAAAAAATAAAAACCAGTCAAGTGTAACATTGGAAGGAATACGCAATGAATACATAAAATATATAATTTATAAGTAAATTAATCAGTATAGCCATGAACTGAATGTTACATGACTTGTGTCTCGTTACCACAGTTGGACATGCGGCAAGAATTCGAAATTTTAATGCGTGCTTACATTTATCGTACGCCCTCAATTATCGAATGACATGAGAATAGTATTCGAGATGTAAATCTCAGTATTTACAATACGAACGGGGAACTTCATTAAAATTTCACTTGTAACGCGGTTTGTTACGTCCCGTTCGTCTCGCTTAATGTAAAACTACTAATTGCACGTCTAACAAAGGCGCTGTTTAATTTTATACTTTACGCTTTTGTTAATTAGAGTACGGTAATTACGATTTGAATCGCACTTATTATGTAAACGCATTTTGTAATATACTTGTGACTGTACTAAAAAAGTAATCACAATTTATTGTATACTAGCTGCACCCCGCGGTATTACCCGCGCTTAAAAGGATGTCCCTTCTATGCAAAATTCTTATAGATAATTTTAGTATTTTTCTAATATAATAGAAGGCTAAGTTACACTTAATTACAGTCCACACTACCAGTGAAAGTCCCGTCAAAATCGGTCCAGCCGTTCCAGAGATTAAGCGGAACAAACAGACATACAAAAATTGTAAAACAAAATACATTGTTTATTAAATTACTATGATTAGCTAGAGAAGCTGACCGCATCAGTTTCACCGGATTTGAAAGGTGGCAGAGTTCTAAGATCGCTTGGCCTGAACCTATTTTGCGAGTAATACGGCGTAAGGGCTCCCGAGAGAAGACCTCGGCTTGGACGGTTATTATAAAGGCGTTAGCATTCCTATCTAAGGGCCCTCGAGACGGATAAACTTCGTCTGTAGCTTTTATTGAAAGGCCATCAAGATAATCATAAAGCTAACTACCGTATACATAACTACCGTTTTACCGTATAAATAAACTTTTCCTTCCGGTTATGGAGCGGTTTTAACTATTTGTTCTGTTTTAAATTAAGACTACTCATCATCGTCAGCTTGCTAGAAATAGGCCTTCCCCAATACTTTATATGACCACCACCATATACGATCCTTCACTTATAAGGTCGTCGGGCCATTTGAAGGAAGGCGCCATGCCCAACTCCAACGCATGCGCGGTCTCCATTCCAAGACTTTCCTCCCTTTTCTATTGCCACAGACTCAACAGAAGTGGCCGGCCCACTGCCAATTCGACTTGCTGACTTTAAGAGCTATGTCGACTACCTATGTTTGATACCGATATCCATGACCAGCTTATTTATGCTACAGCAGAAGGAGTCGGTGTAGAGCGCCTTGAAGGGGTATATAGACCAGATTGTCGTATTAAAATGGGGCAGGCAAGGAGTAATAATTACCACATAACAAAAGATGCGACCGAGCTACAAGTCTAACGAGTCAATACAACTTCAAACGTATTCTTAACTTCTCAAATTATGTTAACATATTATATATTATTAGATAAATATACTATTTTTTTAACAAATAACTATAACAAGAATAAAGTAAAAATCCCTTATTTTCTCAGTATATATATCTGAATATTACGCATTGAATAAATCTATTCTAATGAATTTTATCGTATTTTAATATTGTGAAAGTGACTGCTGTAAACTATTTGATATGTTTTAAAAAAAATTATTAAAATGTAAAAAAAACACCATAAAAGAAGACAGTTTTATTCAAATATTCTGTGAATAAAGAATTATATACAACCGAATATAAATTGAGAATGAATTGAAACAACAACATACCAAATTCCTTAGGTTTCTTCGGAGGCCGTCCTATCCAAGTGGCGGCACAAGCTAAACCCACCAGAGTCAAAAAGCACAACGTCTTCCCAACCATGTTTCTGATAGTACGCGATCGTTTTCTATGAAATAGTGTCAAGGTTCCAAAGCTACGCTCAGATATAAGTAACGAAGCCCCGTGCCTCGAAGCAGACTGACCCGTGGCCTAACGCACACTTGTTTTTATTCCTAATAAGCCACCCGCAGACTCTCGACTTTAGCGTTTCTAGTCGTCATATGTTCAGACAATTACAATAATATGGCGACATGATATTTCTTTTGAAGTTCAATAAAAAACTCCACAGGAAGTTGTTAAGATTCATTTGAGTTTGATCCGAACACAAATAAAATAAATTCGATATAAAATTTGAATATTAAATGGATATCCTTATTGAAGGCGCTTTTCAAATTTAGGAAGTCGCATCAATCATACAGATATATGGGCCATTACGATCCATTGAAATTTAAATTTCTTGCTAAATAAAATTAAAGTATCGTTTTATTGCCTTTAGGGATTCTAGATAGGAATTATAACGTAAATTCACCTCATAGGAAGAAAAGTGACATATATAATGACCTCGGCACAGTTAAAAGAGATTTTGATCATAACAAACAAAAATATACCAGATAACATTAGTATATTTACAAGGTCGGAAAGCATAAAGTAAATAGAAATATTTAAACCATTATAATAAGTAAACTGTGCTGGCAATTAAATGATATCTAATGGATGTGATACGAATGAAATTATAATGAATAATTATACGTAAGTAAAGATAACACTGAATCTAACAAACACTGAATCTGACAAATGAATAAAATTGGAGTGTCTGTTTGGTAAATTAAAATAAATACAATAATAGATTATTGTTACTACTTGGATACGAATGTAGGTATATGATGTGCATTTACCGAAATAACATTTTTTTTACAATCTGTTCTGGATTATCTCTGGAACAGCTGAACCGATTTAAACGGGACTTTCGCTCGGAGATAGCTGATATAATAAAGAATAATTAAGACTACTTTTATGTTAGAAAAAATTACTCGCATTTAACGCCGCGGGGCGCAGCTAATACTAAATAACCATACATCATCATACAATCCCAGCGCCAACGCTTCCCGAAGTGGCACTCAAAGTTAGTTTAGCTTTTTGAATGTCCCTCAGAATATCCGTGAAATAGCTACCGACCGAGTCGACGTTCGGCCCCCTCACCGGGGGGACCCTTGTGTCGAGTTACTAGCGATAGAGGTTCAGGCTAAGCGACCTAAGAGCTATGCCACCTCTCAATCCGGTGAAGCAGTCAAGGCCAGCTTCTCTGGCCAATCTGTGTAGTTTGTCAAAAAAATCATCATACAAACTACTCTCTCAGTAACAAGTCAGGCCAATTTTCATTAAAAATGATCCTGATCCCCTTACAGTGTATTTCAGTGTATTTCAATCCAAAAAAAATAGGATTCTAATTTTCAGAAGCCCTAACGTTTTCTTGAAGGACTAGTTTTATCGAATTGAAAAGTGATGAGAGCTTCATAAAATGATAGTATATAATGTATTATTTAATCATATATAATTCGTAAACCATACAATAGTGGAATGACCTATAGTGGTGTAGATGGGATATGATATATTACGTCGTACTCAAACATTATTCTTTTCTTAAATTAACTTGAGGCCGATCTGTTTTTTGTATAAATTATAACAATGTTATTGTGTTAACTGATATGTACATGAGTGTAGGTAATGGTCTTCATTCGCTCTAGAAGAGAATGAATACGGAGATAAATGAATAATTTAATATACTTTTATAACTCTCACAAGAGTTAAGATAAATATTTAATGAGCTCAGTTTATTGTTTAAATAAAATCTTGACGCTGGTAATCGATGCATAGCTTGTAATTGTTTTTATGCATGTTCTAGATAATTTATTTTAACCATTTAAAACGATTAGTTACATAATTTAACTGTCGTATGTAGGTGTCCTTATGAAGGTTGTTTCGTTGGAAATTTAGTCATGGGAATTACATGTGATTCATCATATCCGATGTAAACAACCGTCAGCTTTTTTTTGAATACCAGTTTTATGTACGTGGACGTTAGATCCGCGTGCTAATATTCAAAGAATTTTGTTTGCAAATTCTTAGCTTGATATTGCAATAGGTGGTTCACCTTGTTGAAGGATTTTAGTTAATGTTTAGTATTTATTAGTATTGCATATTTACCGAACAGTTATGTATGTTACGTGTGAAATGACGACGTCCGGTTAGTATATTTCAATTCAGTTGAATTACATTTTTAAATTATATGATAAGGGACTAAGTGGTTCGAGTTACGATCTGATAAACGAATCCCTCGGCTTGTACTAATGAATTGCGGTTTTTCGTTTTTTACAATAAAATCACTTGCTAAAAACTTGTACCTGGTGTATGGTGATAGACTCACCTGTCACATCATATGTGACCTAATAAGCTAGGTGAAAAGTGGTCAACACTGTCTACCATGTTACGTTTAAAAGGACGTGATAGCATATTATTACACATTATTTTCTTTTGACAGAATATTTAAAAATAATTTAACCTTTACAATTTCTATAAACCTGTGCCCCGAGTCTACTAAAACATTTGTGTCAGAATTAATGTTCAGTGACATTATAGTTGTAGATTTTTATTCTTCTTGGTAAACTGCTAGTTCATTTGGTATAGGACGTGGCACTATCACTCAAATATTGATTCAATTGTTGCTATTTGTTAATATCGTAAGTAATGATGCTTTCCAATATCAATATTCCGATAGATTTCAAACCACTCAAATCAATTAATTACATTTTTTGAATATTTGATAGGCAAAAAAAAATATTGAAAATATATTATATTACATTACTGTGTTTGACACAGTGACAATTAAATTTTAATAGGATAGTTTCATAGTGGATTGTTATAGACGAATCGCATACTTGGAGTACTGGATCTGATAGTATCTCTACCTTCTATATGTAGCAGTTCTATACGAAACTTTAGTTTAGCTAAAATTATGGGAACTGTTCAAGTTATATGTCTCTGCTATTTATACATCAAAATGTAAATTGGTTCCAATAAAATCAGGTTCATTGGGTTTTAGTATAGATTTGTTATAATTTATTGCAAGAATTTTGCGTTAATAAAATGTTCAAGTATTCCAAATTCTCAGACCGCCGTTTTCAACAATGCCACAAAACAACAGATATAAAAAGCTCGTAAAAATAATTTAACGCTTTATCTACTGGAATCTATGGTAATTATCTAGCACACATCAAGTGTGGTAAGTGATTTATAAGCATTTACGTTTCTCCTTAAATTTTTGGTTATCTTTATAGACCATAAAGTTCGACGTATCACTGACCCCAAATATGAAATCCGTGTCGAAGCCGGTTTCTTTGCGGCCGCTGCTATTTATTCCCTTTTGGAATTCTTTTAAGCTAGACGCCACGAGAAATAATTGTTGGTTGATAATATTGATAATAATTTTTGAGAATTCTCAAAAATAACAACAAAGTTACAAAGTAAATATCATCATTGATATATAGACAAATCTTAATGCACCAAAATACATAGTTCGAGTTGGTGTAGTCGCGGATCTGATCTGTCCAGCTCATATACATTCTTCTTCTTGGCCGTCTTCCCTGTACTTTACATGAGACTAGGAGTGTTCCCAGCATATCCTTGCTATGTGGACGAATTGGGAAACCCTAAGGAGACAGACTATTGACAGCCTGTCTCCCAGTTCTTAGAGAATTGACACATTTGTCCGGTGGGCTGTCCAAGGTACTCGTAATATTCTTCTCCAGCATCACATCTCAAATGTAGAGAGAGTATAAGTGCGTAGACCGCCACGTGGACTTCGTGCGAATTTTCTAATGCATGCAGGTTTCTTAAAATTGCAATTTACAGAGCCGTGGTAGCTTAGTGTCCGGGCGGTTGGCATAAGTTGCATAGTACACGAGGGCCGATCCCGTTCGGAGATGGCGCAGGCGGGCCGGTGGGAGACCGGCCCGCAGCCCTGTAGTTCTGGGCTCTCAAGAATAAGACTACGGTATCCCCTGCCTGTCGTAGGAGGCGACTAAAAGGGGCCTCGGGTTCACTGGGCGACAAGGGTGGGGCCTGAGTCGTCCACCAAAGTGGACCAGGAAGAAGGCGACATCGGCTGGCCCGTGTCGCCTTGCGCTGCGAGGGCACAGGGGGGGAGGGAGTAACCTCCCCCCCCGGGACGTGCTCTCCTTGAGCACAGTGCAGAGGGGCTCCGGTGCGTTCCACTGGAGATCCCGGAGCCCCTCGTCATGCACCGAGGAAAGGGCCACCGGGGAGGTTTTAGTGGGTAAGAACCCCACATAACCGCCGCCTTCCCCCCAGAAGGCGGGGTATCTTCTTGAAGATTTCCTCCCCGTAAACAAAAAAAAAAAAAAAAAAAAAAAAGTTGCATAGTACACTAGCTACCCGAGTTCGATCCCCGGTGCCGGCACCAATTCGGCGGTGAAGGAAAACAAGGTTGAGGAAACCTACATGGCTCAGAAAATTTTGCTAAGGCATGTGAAGTCTGCCAATCCGCACTAGGGCCGCGTGGTGGACTATGCCCTTATACTCTCTTTACAGAGAAGGCCTGCGCCCAATAGTGGGACATATATATTATATATATAAAGGCTGTAACTTTAACTTTTTAAGTTTATGCAGTTTTCCTTACGATGTCTTTTTTTACGGCTTGGCCAATCAGCACTTAAAATTGAAACAAACAAATTCTTGCGATCAAATTTGGTTTGCTATACTAAGCAACATAAGGTGACCGCCCGGACACTGAGAGATTTAAATAAATACAAATATCAAAGTTAAACACTACAAAGTAAGACAAGTATTTGTCAACCGGGTTAAATTAAATATTTAAAGGTATGTGTGTGGTACAAATAAAATTATTCTATAATTAAGGAAGCGCACAAAACCGTTCAGATTATTTACAACAGTTTGTTTATAAATGCGCTACGGTTTTAAATTCATGACCTGAATTTACTAAAAGACCTACTTTATTTAGCTAGCTGAAAACAAAGACTGTCAACGTTCCGAAAATAAAATTGGAAACGGAAATGGTTACTCAACGAAAAAATATGCTTCAAGCAATAGCTTATACGTTAGCCTTTGTGCTTGTAAAAGACTGCCTTTGTTATCAAAAGTTCCCTTTGTATATAAAGTAATGTACAACCCAAGCTGTCTCATTTTGTGTAGGTTCGTTCATTTCCAACCGACTTCATAAGAGGAGGTTCTCAATTCGTTTGAACCTCATAACTTTGGACTGAGTGAACTGATATTGATAATTCTTTTTTATTTGAAAGCTGGAGCTTCCCGTGTGGTCCTGTCCGGTTCATCCACGAGAAAACCATATGTCTTAAATTTGCATTAAGTATGTGCGCGATAAATGGACGAATAACTCAATATGTATACTCACTAACCGATTTCAATGATTCATTTTTTAATGGAAAGGATATACTTTAAGGGTAGTTTGATTAGATTTTGATTAATTCTGTTTCTTAAAAATCCTACTATAATTCCGAAATACAATGAAGAAAGTCTTCTCAGTGCTTGAGTCCCAACGATGTAAGGGAGTTGTGGGAATCATCTAATTCCTGGGCACACCGAAATGATAGCCACCATACCCGTGTGCTTAAGACAGAGCTCGATTGAATTAAACACAAAAATAACTCTGCCAAATAACTTAGCACCACAATACCTGCTTGACAATAGCAAGGACGTATCCTTGTTAAAAAAAAACATCGATATAAATAATATTATAATCGAATACTACCGAGAAATCCCATTATCTCCTCGTAACAGACGTTTTAAAAATAAAATATAACCAATAAATCGTCACTATCGTATTATGTTAATTGAGTAAAACACAAAAAAGTGGCGCCTAAATCTCTTACATAAGTGGTTGGCGAGAATTCCAAATATTTTAGTCTGAGATACACCGGATCTTTACGGTGTAAATTGGGTAATAAAAAAAAACTAACACGTCGTAGATTTTCTGACGATTAATTCAATCGGCGGTGACCAAATGCAATAATAATAATATATAATTTCCAATTATTTCAAATACCTTTATTATATATAAAGTGTTTTTAGATAGAAAACAATTTATAGAATAGAATAGAATAATTACTCAACACAAGAGAAGAATACAAGACAAGAGAAATTAAAATAATAATAAAAAAGCAATAGTATTATTATACATGATATAATTTGAAAATATTACAAACACCTTTATTATATATAGTCTTTAAATAGAACTCATTCAATTTATAGAATAGAATAAACATTTATTCGACACAAGAGGAGCGAAACAAAACAAGTATAAAATGTAAAACAAAACGAAAAGAAATTAAAATAATAATAATAAAAATGCAATATTAATATTCTATTTGATATAATTTGGAATTATTACAAATACTTTTATTATATATAATATTAATTAAATAGAATGCATGCAATATATATAGAATAGAATAAATAAATAATAGAACTCTTTGCCGCGTTCAGTCTTTCCTCGCGGGTACAATCTGGACACCTTTAAGTCCAATGTGAACAGACACCTTATAGGCTAACGTGCTGCATCCTAGGCTTCATCATCGCCCCATCAGGCGAGATTGAGGTCAAACGTGAGCCTATTTAGAATTTTAAAAAAACATCAACAACACAAAAGTGGCGAAACAAAACAAGTATAAAAAAGCAAAATAAAAAAAAAAGAAAATTAAGTCATCCAAATCGGTCCAAAAAAAAGAAAATTAAGTCATCCAAATCGGTCCACCCAGTTTAAAGTTATGTAGTAACAATCTACATAACTTTAAACTGGGTGGACCGATTTGGATGACTTAATTTTTTTTTAAAAGCTGGTGCTGATGTGTGCCCCATTCTAACAACGGCATCCTTGTAAAGACCATATTTATGTAAGAATTAAATTGGATTATGTGCGCAACAAATGGGCGATTTAAATGATTTATTTTTTATTGGGAAGGATGTACTTCGTGGGTAGTTTCATGGGAGTTTGGTTAGGTTGTAATGAATTCTATTCTAGATATATAAAGAGGACGTCTTCGCGTAATAGCATTTAAAGTTTGATACGATTTGAAATCGATTATTGTTTTTGTTCGAAAATATACGCCATTACTCAATTTTATCTGTATATAGGTATTGTTGTTGTTAACGCTATAAATGGGAAAACCCACTAAAGGAAAAGCTGCCGTTTTATTAGGTATTGCAGTTATTAGTTTAAAATTATCCTTATATAATATAAAAGGCAGCTCTCACATCCTTTTAACTCTAGCGCCGTAGACAGAGATAGCAATTGCTGTTTTAGCACTCTCACGGCAGCGCATAAATTTAGGCATGTAATTTTTTGAATACATGGATTTGAAGAAAGGAAACTCGTGGATACATACCCAGTTTTAAATAATCACGGAAAAAATGTGAAAGTTGTGAATGCAAACGACATTCCATGCGTTCTTTTTATGATATTTTTATATGATATTTTTATTGCGGTTTCTGTGGATTTTGTTATTATGTATAAAAAGCCAATAAATTAACGCAAGGAGAGAAACCTGGTCGCGGTATGCCGACTCGAAGATACAAGAGATAAGAAAACCTTGACTGGATTAAGATTCAATCGGGCAGTAATACCACTTACTTCTATTTGGCGCTGGTTAAATTAATGGCAGATGAACCTTCATTTACCAGTTACAGTCTATATATATACTATGTCCCGCTATTGAACACAAGCCTTCCTTGTAAAAAGAATATTAGCTTAGGCCGCCATGTACCATTTGCAGACTTCACATGTATTAGTGGTTTATTTTTTTGGCGAATCTACGATTAGCCAGAGAAGCCGACTTTTTTTACCGGATTGTGACGTGGTATAGCTCTTAGGTCGCTTAGCTTGACACCTTATTCTTCGTAGTGACTAGACACAATTGTCCCCCGATGAAGGGTTACTTCAGTTCTGGTGGCCTACAGCCCTGTAGTTCTGGGCTCGTAGATTAGTAGCGGTGTCCTGCCTGTCGTAGAAGGCGACTAAAAGGGGCCTCGGGTTCACTGGGCGACAAAGGGGCCTTTGCCTCGCCTTGCACTGCGAGGGAACAGGGGGGGATTAGCCTCTACCCTGGGACTTGCTATCCGGTGCGTTCTACTGGAGATCCCGGAGGCCTTCACCATGCACCGAAGCCTATAAACCGGGGGGGTTTTAGTCGGTAAGAACCCCACATAACCCCACCTTCCCGCCAAAACGCGGGATATCTTGTTGAAAATTTCCCCCTCGTCGTTGGCGGTTATGGAACAAGGCTGACAGCCATTTACTTAAATAGAGGTATTAACGCACAGAAAACACTTTAGTAATATTACTATAAAACAATGGAACGATAAAGTTCACGGTTGCATTGTTTAGTTGTATTTTATTGTAAATGTTGCATTATTTACGTAAGGACTTTACTATTTTACGTCTTTTATCAATGTTTTGATAATACGAATATCGTAATTTATAACTTTTAATATCGTAAAATCTAACAAGTAGTTATAAGAGGTCACTCATATTATATTTAATTAAATACTGAAAAATACTCAAGTATTAGTATTAGCAAAAAAATTGCAACTTCGGTTGACATTTTCAATACCAGAAAACCTACATTTAAAATGTGTCGTTAAGGTCATTTGCAGTACATATTGCACACACATGAATTTCTGCAGTAACCGTAACATAACAAAATGCATTGATTGACTAAAATAAAGACGGGACGGACGAAATTCTAGCAATGATAAATTGGGATGATTCTTGGGATGGTTAGGGCCCAAATGTGACATAAGACGAGCCTATTGCCATAAAATTCGAAATACTAACCGTCGAATCGTAGGCACGATTATTATGTGGTAGTCACTGAACTATAAAAAATACATATTTATTTAACATCCTATGTACCCTAGGTGGGGCACAGGGCGTCCACAGTGATCCTCCATGGTAATTTATGGCGTTTATGTCGCTCTATGTCTTTCCGATGTTCTTCGCCTCGCCTGCAACTGTGCGGCGCCAGGTCTAAACGCGGATTCCAATCAAGGGCCTGCTTGGTAAATTGATCGGCATCTCTTCGCAGGGTGTGGCGAATCCAGTGCGGCGCCTTATTTGGAGGTCGATCGAACTTTCACGATAAAAATACAAAAGATTGAAGAAAATTACGTTAAAATATTGTTTACAATATTTCAACTTTTCAACTAAACAACGTCAACGTTGTATATCTGCTTACCACCAGATAACATCGCCTGAATACAGAATTATAATTGGAGAAATGATTTATTCTCGGTAGAGAACGAGATGTTTAATTAACCCTTTAAGGCTTTAAATAATTAGAAATATCATCATCTGATATGATTATAACGGTAATAAATGCAACATGACTAAATACACGTAAATTAATTCGCTTCGTTAATTAAATTTGCAATTCATGCAAATTATAATACCGATTCAAACTCTGGTGTGAGAGTAGTTGACTATCATTAACATATTATATATATGCTAATAAATAGACAACGTTTTTATCTTTATTTACAATAACAGCCATTAAAGGACAACTCACACCAGAAGATGCAAGTATTTTCGGCTTAAAAATAATAATTTTCTGTTACAAAATCGATAACAGATTTACGTGTAATTTGCTGCAACGCTTTTCTTCGTCGTTCGGTATTCGTACAGCAAAAGATTCTCATCTTCTGTAGTTCTTGAACTAAAAGGTAACAAAACGTCTTACCATTTACTACTAAATACATTGCGGGACTATAGCATTTCCAGTTGATTATTTCATCTCTCGTCGTATTAGTGCACACCTTCTATAACAATTTAATCAATTAACACGATCCTCTCTCGGACAGTATTAAATGCTATTTCCACCCACACTAAGTTTCTCAGCAAACATTTCTATTTATTAACAGTCATCGTTACTAAGTATGTGAACATGACATCACTGATTTTAGTACCAATAAATTATTTCTGTAAAGAATTCTTGTAATAGTAGAAATTCCTTATTTGACGTGGTTCGGTACAAAGTCGAGGGTGCACATTGTCTGGAACGTGGTTTTTTTTGTGGCCAGGTTCTTATAGCCTGTCATTACATACACATAAGGCATTTTGACACATCTATTATAAATAGATAAGTAGATTATTTATTGCTCTAATAGTTACAATCAATTAAAATAACTCAAAAGTGGGCAAGGGCAACCTAATCGCTAAGAACTCTTGTAAGTAACCTTGTAGGACAGAACAGGTATAATATATACGCAGTAGGGTACTAAAAAAAGTCAAGGAATAAATAATCAACCGCAAGAATTATAAGGACAGAGCTCTATTTTTATTAGTAATACACATAAGCCATACATACAAAAATACAAACTTACATATTACACAAAACTTACATTATATATAAATTATTTATGTACATTTATAGGTAAGGAAAAAACTCAATTTAGCGAGCGATTTTGCAGAGATGTTGATTATGGAGCTTACACTTAAAAATAGTTACTTTGCTTCCCGAATACACCCTACATCTTTCCGTCCAAGCACGACGTGGAAGCCTTCAAGAGTAGAGTGAATAGGCACTTGCTAGACTAGCGCGTACCATCTATCAACTATATCACCACTTAACATCAGATGGGTTCATACCCCACTAATTTATACCCCATAAAAAATGTTTGAGGCATTCTTATGACCTTTGTTAAATATATTATTTAGTAGCATGTTACTACATTCCTACTCTTCACGATGGCAGGACTCGTTCTATAAATTTTATAATCTATGCATGTAGTCTGTACTGCTAGCAGAACAGAATCAAATAGTCTGGACCTAAGCGAGAGCTCAGTTACGAGCCGAGTACTCTATTAGTACAAAACTTTTCTAATATTTAATATTAAGCTCTAAATAATTATGATCAAATTTCGTTATATGAAAAATATCCATATATTTGTACAATATATTGCGTATTATCGATACAACCTCACGATAAATTATATCGAAAAATATATCGATATATTTTTGACATGAACATCCCTATTATACTCGTCTCTAGAAATTATATTTAATTGATATGAAATAAATTGTCGTTATCACAACTATAAAGTTATCACATAGTCGTCATAAAACAAACGTGTTATCAATGAATAAGGGGTGAACATCACTGCGGTGCAACGTGCTCTATGCAAATGTAAACCAACTCGCTGATAACAAAGCTGAAGCCAGTTTTATCACAAAAGCGACTGTGGAATGGTAATGAACTGAATTCGCAACGTTTAACCAGTAAAAAGATTTCTTAAAATTGTTTATTGTGTACTATTAATATAAGTAATTGTTGGGTTTTTAAATGCGTTAAAAGTTCAGGTATAGCGAGCAAAAACAAAAGACCAACTTCAAATAGAATACTGTTGTAGGAATAACACAGAATACAGAACAGAATAATACACGAATAGAATGAATCAGAACCTAACCCAAACCTTTGAAGTGCATCCTTTCTAATAACAAAATAATCATCGAAATCGGCGCGATATTAAAATATTCCTCCAAGACATATGGTTTTCTTATGAATGTCATTGTTCTTATGATTCTCAGAATTAGACCACACGGGAAGCACCAGCTTTCAAATAAAAAAGAATCATCAAGATCGGTTCACCCAGTCGAAAGTCATGAAGTAACATAAATAAAAAAAAACATACAGACGAATTATGAACTTCCTCGGTTTTGAAGTCGGTTGAAAATTGATAAAATCAAGTGTTGGGCACTTCAAGGGCAGTTTAATGATTTTTTTTTTATAATTTCTAAGCAATTGCTTGACTACGATCCCACCTGATGTTAAGTGGAAATGCAGTCCTGGGTGGTAAGGCGCACTAGCTTAGTAAATGCCTATTCACTCTACTCTTGAAAATACCCACATTGTAATCGGAAGGAAAGACAGACGCGGGCAAACTATTCCAGTCCTTTGCTGTACGAAGAATGAAAGACGAAGCAAATCGCTTCGTTCGGGTTTGAGGGATGTTCACAACAAAAGGATGAAATCCCGCATGAGAGTTTGTTTAGGTTCTTATTAATTCTATTACATTACATTCCTATAATAATTCGGAAATACATAGAGGGCATACGCTCGTAATAATGTTTAACTTGTGATTCGACGATTTGAAATCGGTTTTCGTTTTTACTCGTAAATATTCTTGTTTAATATACATAGATTAAAAAGTCGACATAACGGTTAAGCGATGGCTATAAAGTAAGCAAGTAAACACTCGGCTGAGAGCAATTTAACTCGGAACTGTGTAATACCGAACAATGAATAACTGCTTGTAAATGAACCCGAGAGAAATCGCGACGTTTGACAAATTGCCAGCCTAGATTCTCCTAGTGGCGTGGTCCGTAAAGCTTACACGTAAAGGATTAACAACTTGTGCGCGTGAAGGCTTGTTATATTCCACGTATTGATGACGAGAATTACTTTAACATATTTTTCTTAATCATTTTGCTTCTTTCAACCGACTTCAAAGAAGGAGCAGGTTCTGAATTCAAATGTTTTTTTTATGTTATTTCATAACTTTCTACTACATGAATCTATCTAGATGATTATTTTTTTTAAAGCTGGTGGTTAAAGTTTAGTCCCAATTTGGTCCATTTCTGACAATGGCTGCATACTTCTTTAGGCGAATTTTATAGTGTCATCTGGTTTAGATAGATGGCGCTTTTATTAATTTATTACTATGCTATTCAGCTGTATGTGATTGCCTAATATGCTATGACTGACTAGTGATAGGCAAATACTGCCCGCGGGCCAAATATGGGCCGTTGAAGCATTTCATCCGGCCCGCCAAGAGTTTTTGAGTTAATATTTATGATGTGTTATAAATGGTATTGTATTTTTTTCTATTTGTATTTATACCAGTCGTGTTATTAAGCCTTTAAAAATTCTTGGTTTGTTTAAAAAAGTTTATAACGTCGTAAATTTGTATTTTAAATTTTCAACTTTTCATCTAGACGAAAAGTTAATACGGTTCACTCTTCGAAAATATAGCTGTCTATATCATTTTAATTTCTCAAATTTCCTTGTCCTTCCACTGGCCTACAAAACCCTGTTACTAACCGACTTCAAATAAGGAAGAGATTTTCAATACGTTTGTGATTTTTAATGTTACTAAATAAGTATAACTTCCTTCGCTTTTACATAAGTACACTTTTTTTGTTTATTACTGTTCATTAAACTTACTGTTCCGGTATTTTGTTTAACCTGTGTTGTGGTAAAATATATATTATATTACTTCTAGAAATATAAGTCGGTGCGGGACACGTAGAAACGTTGTAATGCAAATGTGAAAGTCGTTCCACCGATAACAACAGTGAAGATGTTTCTGTTTAAAAAATTGTCTGCGGAATCGCAACGAACTGAATTAACTTCGTATTTTATACTAGTTACAAAATATCGTTAAAATTATAAGGATACAATTGATTACACGTTCCATTGTATAGCTTTAGATTGATACAATAAATAAACAATATATTTATTATCAATAAATTATTTATTGATCTTACAAAATTTAAATAAATGGAACATAGTCAAATAATAGAGACAAAAATAGAAAGTGGATTATGAAAATAGAGATTGGAGCGAGGGCCTGTATTATAGAATTCGGTAATGCGATAAAATACTGCAAGTACTCAAGAACTATGTGAAATATGATAAGAGCGAATATAATTTGACTCTTTAGGAAAACTTGAGACCATCTTAGTCTAGTATTATCACCCTTTACATCTCATCATTGGGTCTCGTACTCTAAGAATATTGTTAACAGCACGACACACTTTCACTTAGCGTGCGTCTTCCAATTTTCTCCGCTACGCTACATTCTCCACGCTACGCGGTACGTTAGGGCACTCTACTGGCGTAGTACAGTACACTACAGATTCTTCGAATTATTAATTCGTTTACGCTAATTAGTCTCTGCTACGAATCAGTCACAATACAACTTGTAGCAGCTTCGAGAGTGAGGAAACGACTTCGCTAATTGAATAATACTCTTCACCTGTATACATGGGTATACACATTCCATTACACGTAAGGCGTGTTAATAATGACTAATCTTTTTTTTTTTTTGTTGACGGGGAGGAAATCTTCAGAAAGATACCCCGCCTTCTGGGGGGAAGGCGGCGGTTATGTGGGGTTCTTACCCACTAAAACCTCCCCGGTGGCCCTTTCCTCGGTGCATGACGAGGGGCTCCGGGATCTCCAATGGAACGCACCGGAGCCCTTCTGCACTGTGCTCAAGGAGAGCTCGTCCCAGGGGGTTACTCTTTTCTCCCCTGTGCCCTCGCAGCGCAAGGCGACACGGGCCAGCCGATGTCGCCTTCTTCCCGGGTCCACTTTGGTGGACGACTCAGGCCCCCACCCTTGTCGCCCAGTGAACCCGAGGCCTCTTTTAGTCGCCTTGTACGACATGCAGGGGATACCGTAGTCTTATTCTTGAGAGCCCAGAACTACAGGGCTGAATAATGACTAATCTATTGCAATTGTGTGTTAGGTGTTTGACTCTAATTTATATATTTTTTCATCATATCAATGCATCAAGCTGCTTTTTATATGTTTTAATTTTAATAATAAATATATTTAAATTAGTATTTATAACATAAAATTGGATTATCTCTTACGGTGTTATAATATTTGTTAATTTAAATAAATAAAAATTATGTTAACCGATCAGCTCAATAAATAATTTATTCCTGTAACCGCTCAGATTGATCAATAATTCATTTACACTAGTTTTTCTATATTTATCTACTGCGCACTTTAAATTTAGTAAACTTAAGGCTAAACTTTTTTTTTGATTTGCTCGTGGGAACGTACCTAACCGCGTAATTGTCCCCTGGAGGAAGGACGAGTTATGTCGGGCCCTCACCGACTAAACACACAAGTTCCAGCTACGGGATCGCTTGCACATACAACCGTGGCCCCGCTTGCGACTTAGACGCCTTACGGCATCTTCGTCCCGGGGAGGACGAGCCTCCCCCTCACCACCTTCCAGGAAACTAAGGCTAAATTAAGTAATAACCTAATACTTAATGTAACGAATCAATGATTTTTATCCTAATGGAACAAAACAAAACCAAGTAAAAGAAAAATCTTAAATGTGATATTTTATCGTTGTAGACGGAACTTAAATCACACAATAATCGTAAAGTTTATTGAGCCTTAGCGCTGAATCAAAACCCATTTCTTTTTTACGAGATAAAAATAAAATCTTGTAATAAAATAATAAAAATCTTGATTAATAGCAATTTATTAGAAACTTATTTTCTACTATAAATAGCTCTGGATTTCATGGAATTCATCGTTTCGTCGAATATTCTAGTTCAATAACCTTCATATATATTGGTGTAATTCTATAGGAGACTAGCTGCGCGCCGCAGTGTTACTCATAATTAAAAACTATTTATTTAAATTTTTTTTCGTATACAAAATACTTAAGTTCATACTTTAAGACTAATCTGTTCAACTTACGATCTATCGCGAGTTTGAATCCTTTTTTTTGTGACCCAACTACACAGATTAGTCCGAGAAGCTGACCTTTACTGCTTCACCGAATTGAGATGTGGCATGGCTCTTAGGTCTGAACCCCTATTGCTAGTGACTCGTTATAAGGGTCCCCCGGTGAAGGGTTACCTCGGCTTGATCCTTTACTATGTTACGCGTAAGGAATACGATCCGAGGGCGCCATGATATTCCATATTTCGATATTATAATTATAAAAAATTACTTTTTAAAGATTTTAGATGTACATGGGACCTAACAAGTTCCGTAAAAGCGGATAGCGAATCCTGTCTCTGTCTACCCAGCTAGGTTTAAAAGACGTGAGAGGTTTACTTTTCTGTAATTAAAGCGTTTATAACGTGGCTATGCATCAACCCTATCGCAAAACGTTACAACTACTAAAGCCGTTTATAACTCCAACACAGACAATAATTTTCAACGCTACGGCCGTGCATGCAGCGTTTAACAAATCACTTGTCATGCTTATTTCGCTAGAATGGTTAGTTAACAGCCTATATTATACATACATGTCTTACAGTTGGGCATAGGCCTTCTCTGTGAAAAGAGTATAAGGGCAAACTCCCCCACTACTACACGTACTAGTACGAGGTGGCAAACTTTACGTGGATATACGCCGAACGCGTGGAAAATCAGCTCTTAAAATTGTTGCAATCAAATCTATCGGTGGAGCTATTGGAGATTGGACTCGGGTTGCTAGCGTATAAAGCGTATCTACGAGTATTACGCAACTTGAGACGACCGCACTTTGAAAAACCATAGCTTTAACTTAATTTACATAAATATAACACTTTTTTTCGCCAAAAAAAGAATTACTTTTATAAATATAAACATTTTTAAAATGAACGTTTTTGCTGTAGTTTTATTCCGTTAGATTGAAATTTAATTCTATTAATATCTTAAATAGGACAAGCGTAGGGCACCCGCCCTCCAGAAGAACCGAACCTATAAGGATAATCGGAAGTGGGTGGAAGAAGGAACGTAAGTGGTAGAAGGCATTGGGGAAGGATAGACACAGGCCCATGGTGATAACGATGATAATGATGATTTATAGTCAAACTTGACACTTGGCAAATCGGGGTAAGGTAAAATAACCCGAAGTAAAACGGGGGCAGATATCAAGATACAATTAAGTTACTTCTATGCATTGTTGGGAAAAAATTGTTATAGATTAAGCGTTCCAACGGACACGGAGCTACCACGGCTCTCGAATTTTAGGTGAATATTTTTAGTGCGCTAAATAAATTGATAAATGATTGAAGATACAATAATAATTTATCGAACGATGCTTGTAATTTGCAGAAGCCATATATTTTGGTCACACATCGGTCGTGTGATACTCCACCGCATCTGTCGCATTTATTACTGACATTCCCGAGATTGCTGAGCCTACCTTCGTACCGTTTTTCGTTATGATAACCATTAAAATTCCCCGTCTCGTTATGGCCAAATATTAAATATCAAATAGCCTATTACATATACTATATTAGTTTTTTTATGCTAATGATTTTATTTTTTTTTGATATGAAAACGAGCTTACGGCTTATCTGATCCCAAATCAATGTAAAGCCCGATTCAATGCCTTCGGCGGTTTCAGTTGGGGTAGAAGCGTCTTTGTTTATCAAGTAAACCTCTGCTTACAAAGCAACTAGTGGGCTTTCATTGTTTTATAGTCTTAGGCTCTTAAACCAACAAACATTCGGGTATTAGTTTAACTAGGCCTTGGGAGCAATTAGTATTAAGCACTCTTCAAACATTTGTTTAGTTTTAAATGGTACTTTGATTGGAATTCGAAAAAATAATACTGTTATATATTTTACACCTCCTCCGACATTCAATTACTTTATGCTCCTTCTATAAAAATTGTTTCTTATTTTGCAGTCTACTAGACTGTTTTTAAAGGAAAAGGGGCAATCAATACGTTTTAGAACCGACAGGATTTGGGGACCTTCGAGAATCGAGTCTACTCCTTTCTGCAGCCGCCAACGCACCTGCATCTCCTCAGGTGTTGTGGATGTACATGGGCGTTGATTAATCACTTAAGGTCAAATGACCCGTAAGGTCATTTGCCCTCCTTACTAGAAAAAAAGAAAAAAATAAATGTTACTATTAGGATAGGTGGTGTGAATTTTAGCAAAAGTTTTTTTTATAGTTATGAAACCGCAAAGGCGTAAATTCGAATCACGGTCAGTTCGTAATGTCGAACGCTTAGCTTACCTTTCATTATATTAACAAGTCAATGTTGTGTAAATGATATACATAGACATATTCTTTATTGTCATCACTCGAACACATTATCAACAAAATATGGAACACATCAAAAAGATAAAAAATAAAATTAAAAAAGTACAGTTCAAGAAAGACAAAACGGACAAATAGGATATAAGATTCCAATATTAGACACCGTCTCAGTATATGCTGTAAGGATGCGACAACACATACTGCGCATAATACTACGTTTATATGGAATTTATACAGACTAATCAAAAGAAAAATATTAACCTATTTAAAAATTGATGTCATCGTCCTGCATGCCTACTCATTACACATATTCGTTATTTTTTTTAAGGAAATGGGACAAAGGAGCAGATGGCTTACCGGTTCTTAGATGATTGAGTTATAGGTGCGTTGCCAACTTATTATAAAAGGTTGGGTTGCTGGGAACTCCTCGGACGAAACGCAGAAGTATGCTATTATAAATTGGTTTTTAACACGTAATTATTTTCAAGAAACCTATATAAAATATTTACTCTACAATATCCATTGGAAAGTTTGAAACGGAAACGAAATAAAGTCATTCTATTGCGGTCCGTTCACCGCTTTCCAATTTACACAATCCGGTCGTAAATCTAAAGGGTTTTAGGTCGAAATTTTAAAATATTACCGGAACGGCTTACAAGTCAATTTGTCTAAGATACTCCCAGGGTAACAATTTAAAGGTTCAATGATTTATTATTAAGTACAAGTATTTAAGGAAATGTAATTGAAATGTTGGATTTTTTTTATTGACTAACTACACAGTTGGCCAGAGAGGCTGGCCTTTACTGCTTCACCGGATTGAGAGGTGGAGATGGAAAAATGTTGCGCTTTTATAAAATTATTGATACACATGGGTACAAATTCCAAAAAAAGTAATGCAAAAAGAATCAAATTAAATGCGTTGTACTATTTAATATGTTTATTTACGCAATAAACATTTAAAAAATATATTTTTTGTTTCAACGGGCTCGGTTTTAGATAAGTCCCGCATAATTTAATTGGTGATTGAGTGATCGAGGCACTTTAAGAAGAAGATGAAGTATAAATTTGATAAGTCATACTTTGGATTCCGGTTTTATCTTTACAAATCTACAAAGCGTCCATTCGCGACCGTCGCGAAAAATCCTTGCGCGATACAAGAATTTTATGGGAAAACCCCACCTCGATAGGATTAGGAGCGTTGCTGGAGTTTCTTCGGCCACTTCTTCTCCCAGCGCTAACGCTTCCCGAAGTGGCATATAAGTTAGTTTAGCTTAGATTGTCCCAATAGATTTTTGTTAATAAAATAGCTACCGACCGAGTCGTGGTTCGGCCCTCTCGGGCGCCCTCAGATCGGACTGCTAACGCGTAATAATGGTAACCGTCTAAGCCGAGGTTACCCCTCACCGGGGGGACCCTTGTGTCGAGTTACCACCTAATAGAGGTTCAGGCTAAGCGATCTAAGAGCTGTGCTACCTCTCAAATCCGGTGAAGCAGTAAAGGCCAGGTTCTCTGTGCCAACTGTGTTAGTTTGTCAAAAAAAAATTTGGATTCCGGATTTGTCTCAGAATAATTTAACACAAATTTTCATAGTAACCTCACAGTACAAAAGATTAAATGTATAATATTATTGAGGTTATTTAATCGATATAATATCGTGATAGCAAACGTGACCACCCCTTGAGCGTCTCTATCGTGTGATAAATTTATTTTTTAAATTTCCTCCTTGCTGCAATAATTCTATTCATAATTTTAACTGGCACGAGAGCCAGCGCGCAGATAAGCTTCGAGAGATTTAAGTAAGTTAATTTACTCTACCGACCAGGGAATAGTAAAACCTTGGGATTTGAAATGACTTTAGAACATGAAACTTCATATTCATTATTATCTAATGAAACTTTATCATGTTATTTTACTTCCGATATATTCTTGTTTTAAATTTTTAGTAAAAACAAAAGCCCTCTTCAAAGTTTGTTATAACTAAAACTAGAAAATATAACTTTTTTTTTAATTTTTTACAAATAAAATTTTACTTTACAAATAATGTTTTTGTGTGTTATACAATTCCTAATATCTGAGGATAGTTCATTAATTAATCTAGGCACGATGTATCTTGCCGTGCGCTCGCCGTACACATTTTTTGCGCCTATCGTATTAAACTGGTTTGACGATATCGACCGTGTGCATATAGGTGTTCCATTTTGGTTAAAATTTTTTCATTAAAGAAATATTCTTTTAACATAATGTATTTTATTGTATAATAAATAGGTAAGATATTACAGTGTTTAAAAAGTGTGTTTTTCGTCGCTATGAAATTGTTCTTTGATTTTAGGTGGTATAATTTTAACTTAACTATACATATAAAAAAATACATAATACTCAACTAAAAAAGAAATATTTACAATATAATAGGTATTTTACAAAATATTTACAAAAAATATAACTGTGCCAAACCGTCGTCGCTTGGCAGCGTTCCCAAAAGGCTGGTAGCATTGCCACGTTGTATGGCAATGCTTAGCCTCTGTGCATAGTATAAGCCAGCCCTCTGGTCACCAGATGTGTAGACCAACTTCTTAGCTATCACATTAACTAGGACCCCACGGACCCAAAGTTTCTACCCCAAATATGAAACCTCTTATTCTCAGTTAAGTTGACAGGTAACTGAAATGTTGAAAACAGATGAGTCTTGAAAGAGTCTAAGAAGAATCACACGATTTCGAAAAAAACGAACGATTTCGCTCTGTCCTCGAAACCAAATGGGGAAATCCGGCAATTACTCATGTCTCTCGACACTATACTCTCCGAACTTGTCTTGGGCCTTTCTCTGAATCTTCGACTGGGGAGTTGAGTAAATCGGGAGTCTTTACGTGCCCATACCATAGCAGCCGCCTCTCCTGCATCTTGTCGACTGTCGACGCACAATAATTTTTAGTCAAAGTTTTCATCACTCCAGTGGGGGAACTTGGATGCATGAAATAATTATCACGAAAATATTAGCGATAAACTTCGCAGATTCAACTAAACGGATCAAATGCGTAAAGTGCTTATGCGCACAGAATGTCTTACGCTCGAAAAACTTTTGAAAGGGGGATGCTTTGACGCTCGTTTAAAATGTACACAGATATATACATATTTTGTAGCATGCCTTTAATTTGTGTAAGCAAAAATATATACAGTATAAAAAAAATATTCATTGCAGTAACTTGATTATTGCGATTGAAATAAACTCAATACTCAGCATGTTAAATGGTATTGGGGATGTTTTTCGACATCCCGTTGAATTTTCAAATATTGTTCCGGAATTATCATAGTGATTTTATGAAGCTATGGCGTGTAAGGTATCACAGCGTTTTCAACTTCAAAAAAAGAAGAGGGTCTCAATTCGCCCGTACGTTTTTCTTATGTTTGTTACCTGATAACTTTCGACGAGTGGACCGAATTTGATGGTTCTTTTTTATTTGAAAGCCAGTGCTTTCCATGTGGTCCCATTTTAATGCTGATAATATCAATCATGAGAAAACAAAATATTTTTTATTAGAAAGGATGTATTTGAAGTAGTTTGATGAGAGTTTGGTTAGGTTTTGATTAATTCAATTTAGTAATATTCCTACGATAATTCTGAAATCCAAGGATTTGATTCGATTTGTTATTGTTTTTATTCGTAAATATACTTATCTTATTCCATATCCATTTTTGTTGTAATGTAGAACTAGATGCTATTTCACCCTCGTTACGAAGATCACGTCAGATGAGTAATAAAAAGTCATGGTAAAAGTGCACTTACCCAAAACACCATAATAGTAAAACTTTCTGAAAGCTCCCGCGAGATTTTGAAGACAATCTGAAACTTTGCACTCGAAACTTGTACAATGTCTTACGCTGTTTACAACAGAAAACACTATTTAAAACGAAAGCTTTCCTTCTGCGGAGTTGCTCAAATAGAGTAAATATTTTGGGACACCGAAGAGCAACGTTTTCCTTATTGATTGTTTTCTGTCATACCGTAGAAAAAATATAGTAGACAGAGACGACGATATTGAATATCTTGATACTCTTTCTATATTAGCTACCAACTGAGTCGTGGTTTGCCAGACAGGGGTTCAGGCTAAGCGACCTAAGAAAAGAGCTATGCTATGAAAATAGCAATCCGGCGAAGCAGTAAAAGCCAGCCTCTTTGGCTTTTTGTGTTAGTACGTCCTATTGGGCGGCCTGAGATCGGAATGCCATCGCGAATAGAGTAACAACCCAAGCCGATATCCTCTCGATGGCCGAGCTTAAGAGCTGTGTCATCTCTCAAAACCCGGTGAAACTGTAAAAAGTAGACTGAGGTCGCTAACCGCTATGTATAGAGGGTTCTAAATTCATCGAGGCCTTTCTCGATTCTAGTCACAACATCCTCTAATATAATCTAGTCTTATTTATATTCTAGTCTCTACTTAGTGTAATATTTACGTAAATATAAGAAATCGGTATAAAAAATGCATCTACCTAAGAATATATTAATTTGTTCAGCTCTTAATCATTTACAATGTATGCTAATAATATTATAGAACCTGGATGTCCGAGGTTTGTTCGGTTTTTTGGTAATTATATTTAGATTAATTCATATCTATTTTTAATACTATTTTTCTTTCTTACGGACATAATATAAAAATGCTGGCGTAAATCTTGTAAATGTTTTTCAAAAAAGTTAAATTACCTCCGGATTGTATGACTCGTCTAACTCTAGGTTTAACTCTTTTGTTCCCGTTAGTGATTCTAGGCTTTAACTGACTGACTGCACCATCTTTTTGTTTCAAAGTTTGTGATCTACTTCTTCTGCATCTTCTTCCATTGTCTGTTGCAACCCAATAAAACCCACGCGCTACATCTTGTATCTGATATGAATATCGATTATTTTATTGATTCATCACTAAGAAACCATTTGACACACGTATTTTATTAATAATTTTGATTGGAATTGTTTTTCTTCTTTAACGTCGAACTCATTGACTCATTGTTTGTTGCTTAGCAACGCGAACTACTGAAGTATACTTTCTATTCAAAAATGAAACCTAGCTAGATCAATTCATCGCCCTGGGAACCCCTTGCATGCTAAATTTCATGAAAATCGTGGCCGCCGTTTTCAGGATTCAGATTATATTTGTAAATATACAAGAATTGCTTTTTACAAATATGAAAATACAAATAATATGAAATTAGCAGTAGTAAAAACATCTAAAATTATATCCAATAATTCCTTACAGCTTTTGAAATGAATGATTTCGAATAACGACGACTTAAGAAATGACAAACTAAGTCTTGTCAGGATAAACCAGGTAAATACCAGCTTTATCTCTTCCCCACACTCCCGAAAATACAACATTACCTTAATAATATATCATGTTATGATAAAAGTTTGCCGAGAAAGTAAAAATGTTGATGTTACAAGGAATTTCTCGACGTGAATATTTTTGTTTATTTTTTTTTAAATTCATTTCTTTCTTATACAATTAAGTCTTTACCTTTGATAAGCGCTTTCGATCGGATTTTATTGACGAACCTAGATAGTATATTGGTCAGAGAAGCTGACTTTGACTTTTTCATCGGATTAAGAGATAGCTTTGAAGTTCAGCTATAACCCCGTGGTAGCTCAGTGTCCGGGCGGTTGGCTCAATCTGCATAGTACGCCAGCAACCCGAGTTCAATCCCGGTGCCGACACAAAAAAAAAATTGTTGCAATTTTATGTGCTGATTTACCACGTGCTCTGTGATGAAGGAAAACATCGTGAGGAAATCTACATGTCTTAAAAATTTTTTTATGGCATGTCTCTGCCAATCCGCGCTAGGGCCGCGTGGCGGTCTAGGCCCAACAGTGGGACATATATATTATATATATAAAGGCTGTAACTTTAACTTTATGAACCTCTGTTGTTAATAACTCGACACAAGCGTCTCCTCGGCGAGGGGTCACCTCAAATTGGGCGGATATTACTAAGCATAATCAGTCCAATCCGGGGGTACGAGAAGACCAAATTAAAGTTGGTTGCTATTCCACGGATAAGGAACATTCGAAAGCTACACTAACTTTAAATACCACTACGAGATGCGTTGGCGCTGAGAGAACAAGTGGCCGAAGATACTCCAGCAACGCTTCTAACACCTATCGAGTTGCTAATCAATGGACTATGAACCTTAGTTCCCTGACAGATCACAACAAACCTTTTGCTTGATTACTTTATATAGAGCTTCAATCTGAGTGTCCCAATTGCAGCAGCCTCTGGGCTACCACCATAAAAGATCCGCAAAACTCTAGGATTTCTTTTCTCAATATTTCTAATATTCTTTTTAACCATTTCAACTAAGCTTAGGTTGATTTACATCAATAGTGGAATGGTGTATTCATATCTATGATCTTATTTTTTGCATACCGTACCCTAAACGATTTACGCTTAAATTTGATTTGAGATAAAATAAAATATTTTGCGCTTCTTCTTTTGCGTTAAACACTATGAGATATATGGCACGTCTATTTAAGCCCCTAATACAAAAGACTACGGCGTCCTTTTAATCAAAAACTGCAATATTTACTAACACGGGTGTATTAAACAAAAAATAGTTAAGTGTGGTACGAAATTGAATCATTCAATTGCTAAAAAAAACATAATGGTTGTGGGCGGAAAAAATGTATTCGGGCCATGTCGATGAATTTTTGTTTCGAAATACACTTGTTATTTCAAGTATAGGCCGCTCAAAGTTCCGTAACGTATACCACAAACGTTACTATACCATTAAAAAATAGAGTCCATTTTAATATACAGAATGAACTCTGCCCGTGGCAACAAAACTAGAACTGTCTGTTGGTACAGGCCGAAGTCGATTCGAGGAAGTTTTGAAGTTATTTTGATATTGAAATTTTTGAAAATAACTCAAAATCGTAAATAGTGGTGGATTGAATTATCTAATTGTATAGTTGTTAATGTTAATAATTTATTTTCCGTTCAACACATTCCTCCCCATTAGAGACGAGAGGCAGATATATAGATAGATATTAATCTAAAACGCAACACTTATAATCTGTTGACGTGAACAATTTCCTAGCCTGTTGGGACGTGAAGAATTTCCTAGCCTGTTGGATGGAAAGAAAATCTTAATTTATCTATGTTTTTTTTATGACGAACTACACAGATTGGCCAGAGAATGTGACCTTGACTGCTTCACGGGATTGAGAGGAGGCGTAACTCTCAGGTCGCTTAGCCTGAATCTTTATCGCTAGTAACTCGACACAAGGGTCCCACCGGTGAGGCGTAACCTCGGCTTGGGCAGTTACTGTGTTACGCGTAAGCATTCCGATCCGAAGGCGCCCGAGAAGGCCGAGCCAACTACATATATTTCGTGAAAATTTGTTAGTGATTTTAATAAAGAATAAAAAACCCAACAATGTGCCTCTGAAACGGTTTCTGTTGTTAAATGGACTTGGAAGTACCACGAACTAGAAAACCAGTGTGAAGTGGAGGATATTCTACTAACGATGCAACCTTAGTCAATAAGGTTGTTCATCAGGAGACCCCTGCTGTTTTAGCATGCGAGGGTTCTCGAATTAGAACTCCAACTATGAGGGTGTTCCCTGCCACTTTTGTACCTACCTAAATACTTCACCTAAATTACAAAGATTATCAACCTTTTTGCGCTGTCCGGATAATATCGGCGCTCGAGGTGTACACGAGTTTACTAACGGCAGAAATCTTGTTTTAATTTAAGTCAATCCCTAGATATTTACAGAGGGTGCGGAGTTCTCGGAGCGGCTCCAAGCTACTGAGGATGGCTATCGGGGGGTGTATTAGTGAATAGAAATCTGATATAACCACGGGACTCCCAGAAGACGAATCTTTTTATCTTATAAACGAGAAGCGTTTAAAGATTTCTTCCTCAATACCGAAAAAGGTTAAAAATTGCTGTTCACTACCCTATTAGGTCCGATATAAGACAGTTAGCCTTATCTTCATACACCGAAAAATGGTAACCAAGGTGCAAGCCGGATGATTCAAACCCCGACCATATTCAAAGACCGCATATTCCAACGGTCACGTATTAAAGCAATAATTAGTGATCGTTGAGCCATTAACAAAATTCTAAATGCTGATCAAATTTATTAAATCCATACACCCTTAAAATATTTAAATAAATGCACAATAGAATAGAAATCTTTAATCTCGCACAAAATCTCCGTCGAATACCGCCCATTCAATTGCATTGCATTAGAACCAGACCTCGAAAATACAGTCGATTATTCTGGACAATTTGCAATTCTCCCCACGGCCATGCATAAATAGATTGTCTTAGCTTAATTGAAACTGTGCTGGACTTTATTTAGGCAGCTTATATTCTTGAATTGTAAAATAAAAAAATCTTATTGTTCGAACTTCAACATTGCAGAATACCCACACCGAAACGTATATTTACGGGTAAAAACTGAAACCAACTTTAAATAAAAACAAACGGTAATTGACTCCACGACGAAATATTAATCAGAACGCAATCAAGCGAAAGCTAGAAAATCAATAAAATTATTTTATTTTATTTTAAGGATTTTTAACTGTCTATCATGCATCATTTATTTCAGTTAGCTAGCGTCTTTATCTTCCGAGATATTCAAACTTTCTTTACTGACCCTATATTTTTGCTCCCGAGTGTACTTGTATATAGTGACTTCTTTATACCGCATTATTTATAACAAATTTTTTTACGTTATTTAAGAAAATTTCTTGTTTTATATTTTACGGTTCATATTTACTCAACCAGATAATAATATATGTGAGTCTGCGAATAATAAACATGCCTCCAGGGATAGCAGGTTATTCTACGGGAGCTCGATAATTGAGCACTAAGATTTGTGTTGACGTTATAACCAAAATTACGTTTTAATATAGAGTTAAACATTTGAACTGTCTTAATAATAAATTGGCTTTAACTTTATATCTGTAAAGAGGTTTCTCGCGTATCTATATATTTAAAAGAAAGTGTGTGGGTTTGTTCTATATAGGCTCCGATACGGCTGGACCGATTTCAATTAAACTTTCAGGGAATCTTCAGATTGACCTGGCGAGTAATCCTGTAAAGTTTGGTGACGATCGGAGTACTCCTCTTATTGAACTATCAAACAAGCCATACATCGTACTTTTATTTCTGACATTAACTTGAGTCCGATATGTTTTTGTATAAATGATAGATATGATATTTACTGATTTGTACATAAGTGTAGGTAATGATTTTCACCCACTCGAGTAGAGAATAGAGAATGAATACGGAGAGAAATTAATAATTTAATATATTGTGAGAGTTAAGTTAAATATTTATTGATGTAAGTTTATTGTTTAAATAAAATAAAGCAAAATCTAGCCCGGCGAAGCGGACTGGGTACGCTAGTTTATCATAAAATAATGAAAGCCATTTGTTTGACTATACGATCTTTATTTAGTAAAGTTATATACATAAGGAACATATATATATATATATATACAGATGTCCCACTGTTGGGCACAGGCCTTCTTCTAGTTCTCCACACTGCCCTAGTGTGGATTGGCAAACTTCACGTGTCTAAGAAAAATTTTCTAATACATGTAGGTTCCTCACGATGTTTTCCTTCACCGCCGAGCGCGTGGTAAATCAGCACAAAATTTCTACAGCAAATTTATTGTTGCCGGCACGGGGATCAAACTCGTGCTGTTAGCGTATTGTAGCTTGAGGCAACGTCCCGGACGCTGAGCTACCAAGCTACCGCAACTCTTACTCTAAAATAAGCTATAGTAGTATAGCTATAGCTATAGTAGACAGAGGTAGCGGTCAGCGTTAATGGGTCCCTTAAGTGACTTTGTACTAAAAGAAGCAAAAAAATTGCGTTTCCTTGTTTCAAAGCTCAAAGCGATTGAGTTTCGAACCACTGGCAAGCAAATCGTATAGCAGACAGTTTAGCCACTAAACTATCACCGCTATGTATTTGCCTAAGAGTAATAAGGAGAGCCCGTCGTGCGCCTGTGACAACACCAGCACCGAGGACATCATCCACCTCCTGTTGGAGTGTCCAATCAACGCGGCTGAAAGATACGATCTGGAAGAGAATACGGGACTTGCAATAAAGATAGACAACATACATATATTTATCAGAAACAAAGACATTAGAAATAAATTCTTAACCTACATTAAAAAAGTTGCACAAAAAGTTGTAAAAAGGAATAAAACTAGCATTTAAGGAGCTCTCTGCATGATTGCAAAGCAAGAGATACAGAGAGCCCAAATCTAGAGAAGTAGAGTAAAGAAATATATGAAAAGAACAGTAAAGAAAATGTTAATAAAATGTAAAACCGAGTAAAGAATAGTAGAAATAGAATAAATAAATATAAATAAGATTATAAGAATTATATGTAGAGTTAGATAGAGTAGTGAATAAGAAACTAGAGTAGTAAGAATGTAAAACAAAAAATAAGAATTGTAATAATAAAAATAAGAAATATAGAATAAGATAGACGATAAGAGTGTTTTTTAAAAAATATAACTTTAGTGCTAATCAAGAGTGAATGAAAGCGTAGAATAAATAACATCCCTAACCACCCACGTTGGGGGAACTAGATATAGCATAGGCAGACTATGCTCAGAGAAAAATATGACAAGGGGCAATAAACTCTGATTTCTAGCAAATAAGTCAGTAGTCCTGCCTCATGCCACAAAAAAAAGAGTAATATGTGATAAACGGACGGTAAGATCAAACACAAACATAAATAAGATAAAAGCTCTATGGTTATTTTCACATCCGGTTATGGCGCTCTATAAACTGGCATAATTATCCTCGGGGGTGCCGTTTATAGTGCGAGTGTTTAAAGTTGGAAAGTTCATAAATTTTTATTATCCGCGTTAGTATTTAGCGCTTGCTTAACCAGGGATTCGCTACCTGCAAAAAAATAACTATAATTTTTCTGGTTAAATGTCGGTTTTATTGTGGCTTCGTTCATATTTATGGTTTTGCTGGTGTGTAAATAAATTAAGTTTGTCTTAATTAATGTCGGTTTAAGTAGTTAAAGTTTTAAGCGTCAATACTCTAATGGTTTAGGGTACGGCCTGCGAATCGTAAGGTCGTGGTTTCGAATCCACCATACAACTATTGCTGTGAACCATGTCCTAGCACAAGCTTAAGCTTTGTTGGAATGGTTAACAAGATTGTTAGTAATATTTCTGAAAAAAAAAAATATTGTTAGCTTTATTTAAAAAAAATAGAATACCGATAGAGCAGTGGCTTACCGTTCAACTTACGATCTGATTGTCGGGGTTTCGAATCCCAGATGGCTTGTTCGGCAAGTACACAAAAAATTACTTACTAGAAAATTGTGCATGCAGATCCCGTATATATAAACTTGGAAAAAAGAAGAAAGAAGACATCGTTATCTGCCTCTGTCTACACCTTTAGAATTAAAAGGATAGACTGAATGTTTATAATACTATTTATTAAAACAAAAGTCAACCTAAAAGTAAGCAAGGGTGGCTTTATCGCAATAAACATTTTCTTTCTTGCAACCCTGTTGGACAGGAGAGGGAAAATAAATAAATAATAGGGTCGCAAGAAAAGTGAATAATAAATAAATAACAGCAAGAATTGTTTATATTGTCGAATGAACTCAAATTATAGGTAAACGTAAGCAATACATACATAAATATATTTATACAAATAATTTATTTAATACGAAAAAAGGTCAATTTCAGGACCGACTTTGCTGCAGAAAATGGTTATGTAGTTTAGATTTAAAAATGTGATTTTTGTCACTTAAATATCACGTTATTTTCGACCGACTATAAAAAAGAAGAATGTTCTCAATTCATCAGTACTTTTTTTATGTTTGTTACCAGATAACTTTGGACTGGGTGAAACGATATTGATGATATTTTTTTTTATTTGAAAGCTTCCTAAATAGTCCCATTTGTATTTGGTCCAATTCTGATAATGGGATCCATGAAAACCAAATAAGTATTAAATTTGCATTATGTATGTGCACGACAAATGGACGAATAAATCGTAATATCACGCCTGTTGATTGTGATGATTCATTTTTTATTCGAAAGTTTGTACTTCAAGGGTAGTTTGATGACGGATTGCTTAGGTTCTGATAAATTATATTTCGTAATATTTTTACGATAATTTGGAAATGCAAAGAAGGTGTCCACGTGTAATAACGTTTAATGCTTGATTCGGTTTGAAGTCGCATTTTGTTTCTGCTCGTATATATACCTGTTATAACTTATCACCGTAATAGGCGCGGCGAGCAATTCCATACGGACGAAGCAGTTTGCCTCCACCTTCCTTATGCAGACGGCTAAGGAATGGAACTCTCGGCCGAGATCAGTCTTTCCATACGGGTACAATCTGGACACCTTTCAGTCTAATGTGAACAGACACCTTATAGGCTCATGTGTCCCTAGGCTTCATCTAGTGGTAAAAAAAATATATGTACTTTGCTTTTTTTCCAGACACTATAAAAAGTCAACAAATAAGCTTTAGTTTCTTCATAATTATACCTACGATACAGGCCTTCATCCTATTATCAGTTAAACTTTTTAAAAGTTAATTCACAACATACCAGGTTTAGTTTGTTCAATATTACATCAGGGTCTAGTTGGAAATTGCAGTTATCTGTTACTAAACCGATGCAAACATTAAAGTGATTTGTTGTACCATCGCGTTGCACATCCACGAATGTGGTGTGAAAATTACAGCCCACTCTGTAGTTACTAACGACTACACGTTTGCATTATTTTGCTAAATAATTAGCGTGCGGAGTGCACAGCGCTTAATGCTTTAAAGCCAAAATTAGTTTATTCGTAACGAACTTTTATAAAGTGCTAAGCACTGCTAGCAACACGAGGGATACTGAGCAGTTGCCTTTGGTATAAAGGTTTTTGAAGGTTTGCTATTTGAGCGCATTATAAAACAAATATATTTAAATCGAACCAAAACATAAACGACGTTATATCGTTTACCGCGCGGACGCCATTTGTATTTCCGAACCTTCGTAGGAATATTACGAAATAGAATTATTCAGAACCTAACCAAACTCTCATCAAACTAACCCTTAAAGTATATTCATTCCAATTAAAACTAATCATAGAAATCGGCTGGCGAGATATAAAGTTATTCGTCCATAGTCAGCGCACATACGTAAAGCATATTTCAGACTACTAAATGAATTTCTCAATGTCAAAATTGGAAGAAATAGAATCTTACTGGAAGCAACAGCTTTCAAATAAAACAGAACTATCAAAATCACTCATTCAGTTCACTCATTTGAAAGTTACAAGGTAACTAACATAAAAGAAACATACTTTTGTTTTTTTTTTATGCTTTAAGTTCTTTTTAGGTTTTTTTATGTTCTTTTTAGTCCGTTGAAACTATGTGTATAAAGTGAGCGTTTTCGCATGATTCAATGAGATAATCAACAAATGTTTATACAGCTTAGATTAATATTTTGTAATGTTAGCAAATTAATTTTACCATGTTTGTTTTTTTTCCCGAATATTGCCAAATGTTAAGTAATTACTAGTTCTTTGTTACTGCTATGCTTGCAGCTATGCTTGCAGGGCGTCACATCATCAAGTCAAATTTCATCCATGATTGTTAATGTAATTTGAAATTAATATTACTATAGTGAATAGTTTGCTTGGATAAGTATTTTTTTTTTAAAGAAAGCTAGCAATATTTTTTTTTCAGAAATATTACTAACAATCTTATTAACCATTCCAATTAAGCTTAAGCTTGTGCTAGGAAACGGTTCACGGCAATAGTCCAATGGTGGACTCGAACCCACGACCTTACGATTCGCAGGTCGTACCCTAAACCATTAGGCTATTGACGCTTCAGTATGTCATAGACATATTTGCTTTATATCGTTTCTAAAGGTGTTGCAAAAGCATACATTTATATCTGTTTAAGTCAGGACGGTTCTCGACTAATAGGGTATCGCTCGATGACAAGGGATGACACAGATTATAAATATTTCAATAAATCGACAAAAAATATCAGCTGTACTCGATTTTCGCTTTTCAGTGAAACTGAAGGAAATAAACACGAAAAATCATTCATAGACAACATTGACAGATATTTTAATAGATTTATGTGTCATGAGCCGTGCTGGCTCAGTGTCCTGGCGGTTGAGTCAATATTATAGTCCCCGTAGCTCGGTATACGTGCCGTAGGTACCGGAGGCCCGGATTTCTTAACTGGACCTGCCGCTGGGTCGAGATGGTGAAATGCTAACGCGATCCTATCTCGCCCTATAATGGCGGAGGCCAGCTCACCGTGGGAGGTTTTAGTCGGTAGGGGCCTCTTATAGGCGGAGCCCGACATAACGCACCCGTTACCCCTGGCGGGTAAGTAAACGCATTTCCTATCACGTAAAAAATTATTATAGTCCCATTCCACCATCGGACCTTCAAACGCTCTGCTGGATTTTATCCTTTTGTTGTTAACATCCCTTTAACCATAACGAAGCGCTTTCCTTCGTCTTTCACTATCCACACATCAAAGGACTGGACTAATTTGACCGCGTCTTTCCCTCCGATTGCAATGTGTGTTTTGAAGAGTAGACTGAATAGGCATTTACTAAGTTAGTGCATCTTAATATTTAGGACTTGTATATGAATATAAAAACAATGTACATACGTGTAGTAGGAAAATTGCAAGAAAAATAATGAATAGTAAATAATTTGCAAGTGCATGGAAATGACTCTTACTTCAGTTAAAGAGAAACGAAAGGATCTTGCGATGATCCAATTATGAATAAAATATAAGACTGAATTTCTACTTAACATCAGATGGGATCGCGGTTAAGTACTAGATTTAAACTATAAAAAAGTAAAAATAAACAACACCGGAAATTGTACTTTTTTTATGCCTGTAAACTAGCGCTTGACCATGATCCCACCTGGTGTTAAGTGGTGATATAGTCGAAAGATGGTACGCGCTAGTTTAGTAAGTGCCTATTCACTCTACTCTTGAAGGCTCCCACGTCGTACTTGGACGGGAAGACTGACGCCGGCAACTTATTCCACTCCTTTGCTGTACGCACGATGATCGATGACTCAAATCGCTTCGTTCGGAACATCGACTATAAAAGGGTGTCTAAACGTCCGAAGGTAGAATATATGGTAGAATAGAACTAAGCTTGTTCAAGTTAAAAGAAGAGTTAGACACAGATTCTGAGTAACTAATCTCTTATCTGCTCTAAGGTTTTAACAAACAACATAAATTGGAATTCAGAGATTATACTTCAATAATACTTTAGAACATTAGAAATTCAATTCAAACAATTCCTTAATCCTTCCTGTTGAATAATTCTAAATAAAGACGACTTAGAAATGTCAGACAAAGTTCTGACGGGATAATCCATGTTAAATCCAGTTTTATCTGCTCCATACAGTTCTAAAATACAATTATAATTGTAGACATATCACATTACAATCCCATCAGGCAGCGTCTCTATTGTTTTGATAGATAAGCACTATAATGATCATATGAAAATAGGACAGTCAATTATTTTTAATTAAAAAATGTTATCCCAGATGTAAAGAAAGGTAAAGGACGACCGCACGATGGACAACAGTTGTCAAAGATGCGCAACGAGCTAAATAGAGGTACGGACAACCCAAGACTGTCTGTCTTGGCGCCGCAATATTAGGAGGGTCGATCCCAAATAGATGGAAAAGGAGAAGAATAAGAATGATGATGATGATGTCCAGGCCAATTTCGGCCATGACGACTGTGTCACTGGACAAGCATTTTAATTACGACTCTTCGTTCAGGTAGTGGGGCTTAGATCTTTTGCCCTCTCGTGTGCTCTTTGCCTGGCGTACCCGAGCTTGTTGCTAAAAGCGCGAGAGCACTTCGCAAAGGACAAGGTTCCACCAATACAATTATAGTGAATAGACGCTAGTTGGCGGCTCTTCAGTTCATCTCGCGTTGTGTGGAGTTCTTCACGTCTCTGAACTTCAAAATTATCAACCAGTGGTGCAGTTATGAACTTCAATATATTTTGAAGTTGATGACTGCAGCACTGTGAAGCCCAGGCTATGCGTTATCGCGAATATCTAAATGATATTTATTTCCGTAACCGTTTCATTGTGAGCAAATTGTTCGCTAATGAATGACAGCGTTTACATTGTATCCGAAATCGACAGTTGTCGCTTTTTGTGTCCCGCCCTCTGTGCTGTTGATCGACAGCTTAATTAAGCTCCTGACAGCTCGTACGGATTCGACATTTGTTGGATGCGACGTTTCGACACGAACCGACAGACTAATTTTGAAAATTAACTTACGTGACACTATAAGATATAGAGTGAGGCAGAATTTATAGACTTTCATATAAATCGTTTTACGGTACAAAAATAAAAAGAAGTGTCAATCTTAAAATCCTATTTTCGCTATTTTTCATCTAATTGTTACAAGTCATATATCATTCGACGTGTCTTTTTTTTCTTATTCCAACGACGTAAAAAAGTGAAAATGGCCATATGTGTCACTACGTTTTTGCTTTCCAGAGTCGATATATATACCTCTACGCTGATTTGTAGAATACAAGTGTGCAGTACATTGCCTAGTATTGCTTTATGTTAAGAATTTAAAAAAGTTTCTCGTATCTTTTTAACCCCCGTGAGACACAGTGTAAAATTATAGTCATTCAAAGGAATTTTGATACAATTTCTTATTGCAGCTTATAAAACGAGAAACATTTCAACATCTCTCTCTGATTTTGATTATTGTATGTTATTTACAATTAATATATATAAAAGTGAAAGTGTGTGGGTTTGTTCCACATAGGCTCCGAAACGGCTGGACCGATTTCAATGAAACTTTCACGGAATCTTCAGATTGATGTGGCGAGTGACCTGACTCTCACAATATATTAAATTATTCATTTCTCTCCGAATTCATTCTGTTCTATTATCTTCTCGAGCGGGTGAAGGTCATTACCTACACCCATGTCCATACCAGTAAAAACAAAATCATTCTTATCATTTAGAGATTTATTATACTTCGTTATTCTTCAAAATACGCCATTGTACTTCAATATGGTACATAATGACATAAATATATACAACGCATGTGTCAATACAAATTTGGGTTATAAAACAATAGAATATCAACATAGTAGCTAAACTAATAACTAAACTAGCTAATAAGTCACCAAACTTTACAGGATTACTCGCCAGGTCCATCTGAAGATTCCCTGAAAGTTTCATTGAAATCGGTCTAGCCGTTTCGGATCCTATTTGGAACATACCCACACACTTTCTCTTTTTATATAAGGTTGTCAAATATCTCCCTTCCGCCTTTCCGCCCTGTGAATCGTCCCAAACAGTGGCCAAGCCGCGAATTTCGGCGTTAGTGAACTTCATGTTTACACGTCTATAACTGTTGAACGCAATATCCAAACTAATTATGCATAGCGTCGTTTTGTAGGTTATGTCAAGACCTTTCAAATTATGTATAGTATTGCTAGATACGAGCTCTGTAGCGCTTTGTACATAGCCGCGAAATTCAAAAGACAAAAAGGCGGAAGGGAGATATTTGACAACCTATTATATAGTATATTTATTAGTTAGTACCCTGTGTTGTTAGTACAATACGGTCGACATATCCTTTAAGGATAACAGCCCCTTATAAAATAAAGATGTAAAAATGGTTGCGTACAATACAATAAAAATTGTACAAAAACATGTAGTCCTTTCTTGGAAAACTTATGAGATCCTAAGTAAACAAATACGTTAGAACGGTTCTTTGTTAGTTAAAATATATACGATATCATGAAATTGATAAAAGTTAAAGTTACAGCCTTTATAAATGTCCCACTGTTGGGCGAAGGCCTTCTCTGTAAAGAGAGTATAAGGGCATACACGCGGCCCTAATGCGGATTGGCAGACTTCACATGCCGTAGAAAATTTTTCTATGGCATGTGAAGTCTGCCAATCTGCATAGGGGCCGCGTGGCGGACTATGCCCTTTACTCTAAACATTGGGGCATATATAAAGGCTGTAACTTTAACTTTAACTTTTATATTTATTAGTTAGTACCCTGTGTAGTTAGTACAATACGGTCGATATATCCTTAAAGGATAACAGCCCCTTATAAAATAAAGATGTAAAAAAATGGTTTCGTATAATACAATAAAAATTGTACAAAAACATGTAGTCCTTTCTTGGAAAACTTATGAGATCCTAAGTAAACAAATACGTTAGAACGGTTCTTTGTTAGTTAAAATATATACGATTACATGAAATTGATAAAAGTTAAAGTTACAGCCTTTATACATGTCCCACTGTTGGGCGAAGGCCTTCTCTGTAAAGAGAGTATAAGGGCATAGTCCGCCACGCGGCCCCAATGCGGATTGGCAGACTTCACATGCCGTAGAAAATTTTTCTAAAACATTTAGGTTTCCTCACGATGTCTTCCTTCACCGCCGAGCGCGTGGTAAATCAGCACATAACATTGCAACAACAAATTTATCGGTACCGGCACCGGGGATCGAACTCGGGTTGCTAGCGTACTACGCAACATGAGCCAACCGCACGGACACTGAGCTACCACGGCTCTATCTATGAAATTGATATTGTATACTAAATATAATTTTTGTATAATGTGGATTCTGTCTATAGTTATAAATTGAATGTATTCGATATTTATTATGTTTGGATTCATAACTATATCCCTTCAAGTGGCTAAATCCCGCTTCGTGAGTAAAAACATATGCTTGTATGGTATGGTATAAATATTTTTCGTTGCCAATTCCTTAGGATGCTCATTGTAGAGGAAAACTGCAATATTTTTGATTTTTTGTATGTAATTATTAAGATTCAAAAAATATAACATAAATGCAAAAGGAATTTTTTGAATTTTTTTGATGATTAGTCCTAACTATAAATACCATAATATCTAAGTTTTTAAAATAAAACAATCAAAGTCGGAAAATTACTCCCGGAGCGGGAATATGTCACACGCTCTGTTTGTTTCGGCAAGCGGGAACCGGAGCTTGCCATTCATTAAAATGGCGACTACTGCCCTAAGGTATAAATATAAAAGCAGTGATAGCCTAAAGGGTAAGTGTTTATGATACGTTTTTTATCTCGGTCATTAGTATGGACACTATATTGTTAATTACCGCTGCCAATTAAAGCTATTTTAAAAATATTAAGGCATTTTTGCTTAACACTTAGTCAACGATATTCGAGAGTACCATAGTAGAGGTATTTCTGTTTCGCACCAAATCTCTGGAATCCCAAGCCGGACGCTTATTCAATTGTACTCCGTTTGATCCAGCGAACGAAAACACAGTCGATTACTCTGGACAATTCGCAATTCTCTCTATTTCCTCTACATCCATGAATAAATAGATTGCCTCGGATTAGATCGGGCAATGCAGAGATTTACTTAAATACAAACCACTCTTCTAAGCGCAGCAGTAATATATGTAAGGCTAGACAATATAGTGCCCGTACTAATGACTTCGTTTATTATTTAAAACAAAATTGTGTGGTGATTTGGGATACCAGATAGAATCGAAGTTCCTTATTAGAATATAATAGATAGAAAATAATTATTCGGGTGTACGTTGTTTATTATGGTTTTTAAGGATAAAAACTACTTTTAATAATTTATCTTAACACAATTTTATTTACAATGGTTTATAAAAAATATATAATTAATAATAGCGCCATCTACCTAAAGTAGCCGACACCAAAAATGTTACGCTTTTATTTAACGTTAGGGACCTTTTTTAGTCGGCTAGGGTTCCCCTTCGCAACGCCAGCGTTAGACCGTAAGCCAAGCGCTTAGCCACTAAGCTATCAATGCTTAAATAGATGCAAATCATCAAGGAAAAGATAAGAGACATAACAAAACATTCAAATAATTACACATAGATACACATTATTCAAACAGACTTTATAGTGTCACAAAAGAAAACACTGTTACGATTTATGGACTTAGATTAATGAGAGTTAAATTCAAATGAAATCAAAAGTACAAGTATAATACGTTATTTATAATATCATTTAGTGATAATACTGAAAATTTGTTTAGTATGGTAGTGAGATCTAGCACTTTTCCTTATTTTTCTACATTTTTATTCTTATATAATGTCCACGAAAGAGGAAGCGCGCTGTTAGAAGCAATTTTGTGAACAAAGTGTCATATGAAACCATGATAAAAATCTTGGATCTAACTCCATTTCATACGACGACGATATATATATATATATATATATATATATATATATATATATATATATATATATATATATATATATATATATATATATATATATATATATATATATATATATATATATATATATATATATATATATATATATATATATATATATATATATATATATATATATATATATATATATATATATATATATATATATATATATATATATATATATATATATATATATATATATATATATATATATATATATATATATATATATATATATATATATATATATATATATATATATATATATATATATATATATATATATATATATATATATATATATATATATATATATATATATATATATATATATATATATATATATATATATATATATATATATATATATATATATATATATATATATATATATATATATATATATATATATATATATATATATATATATATATATATATATATATATATATATATATATATATATATATATATATATATATATATATATATATATATAAAAGCAGTGATAGCCTAAAGGGTAAGTGTTTATGATACGTTTTTATCTCGGTCATTAGTATGGACACTATATTGTTAATTACCAATTACAGCTATTTTAAAAATATTAAGGCATTTTTGCTTAACACTTAGTCAACGATATTCGAGAGTACCATAGTAGAGGTATTTCTGTTCCAAATCTCTGGAATCCCAAGCCGGACGCTTATTCAATTGTACTCCATTTGATCCAGCGAACGAAAACACAGTCGATTACTCTGGACAATTCGCAATTCTCTCTATTTCCTCTACATCCATGAATAAATAGATTGCCTCGGATTAGATCGGGCAATGCAGAGATTTACTTAAATACAAACCACTCTTCTCAGCGCAGCAGTAATATATGTAAGGCTAGACAATATAGTGCCCGTACTAATGACTTCGTTTATTATTTAAAACAAAATTGTGTGGTGATTTGGGATACCAGATAGAATCGAAGTTCCTTATTACAATATAATACAAATAAAATAATTATTCGGGTATACGTTTTTAATTATGGTTTTTTATCGACAAAAACTACTTTTAAAAATTTATCTTAACACTATTTTATTTACAATGGTTTATAAAAAATATATAATTAATAATAGCGCCATCTACCTAAAGTAGCCGACACCAAAAATGTTACGCTTTTATTTAACGTTAGGGACCTTTTTTAGTCGGCTAGGGTTCCCCTTCGCAACGCCAGCGTTAGACCGTAAGCCAAGCGCTTAGCCACTAAGCTATCAATGCTTAAATAGATGCAAATCATCACGGAAAAGATAAGAGACATAACAAAACATTCAAATAATTACACATAGATACACATTATTCAAACAGACTTTATAGTGTCACAAAAGAAAACACTGTTACGATTTATGGACTTAGATTAATGAGAGTTAAATTCAAATGAAATCAAAAGTACAAGTATAATACGTTATTTATAATATCATTTAGTGATAATACTGAAAATTTGTTTAGTATGGTAGTGAGATCTAGCACTTCCTTATTTTTCTACATTTTTATTCTTATATAATGTCCACGAAAGAGGAAGCGCGCGCTGTTAGAAGCAATTTTGTGAACAAAGTGTCATATGAAACCATGATAAAAATTTTGGATCTAACTCCATTCACACGACGACGTTATGTTCCATATGCTAGGTATTCGACGACGGTTAGGACGAGTTCGTTTAGAATATATTTCTTAACCCTTAATAGCTATAGTTTCAAATTTGATACCGGGGTTATAAATCGCCTAATACAAAAACCTAATAAAACCTCAAGGGCACAGTGCAGACGGGCTCCGGTGTGTTACACTGGAGATCCACCACTGGAGGGCCACCGGGGTCGATAAGAACCTCACATAACCCCGCCTGGTGGCACCCAGGAGACGGGGTATTTTGTTGAAGATTTCTCCTCCGTCATAATAACCCATATAAAAGACTTTACGGCCCTGTAAGTGTTTGAAAAACGCAATTTTCATACTTCTTTATAAATACCTAGTTTTGTTCACGTAAACCCCTATACATTTTGAAGAAAACGATTCCATATAACAATTACGGGAAAAATAATTTCTCTTGCCTCGTTAAAGTTGGTAAAACTTGAGTTTCGTAATTATAACTTAAGTGGTGCTCGAAGGTTATGTTTTATTGTTAGATATGAAGGTAAGCACTTTTAATTACTACTACTCGACGTAAAACTTTTTTACTAAAAATTGTACAGTATAAATAGTAATTATTTTAATTTTTAATAAGACAATTAATAGCTCGTTTAAACACTGAAGTAACATCGTTCTTTGTTATTAGCCAAGCCATGTTTTCATTTAGTAATATCTTCTTCAATGTCTTTACTAAAGGCTGAGGGTTGTGATCACCATGGGAGCTCCTTTTAATCAGAATTCTCCTCTATTTTCAGTCCAGCATTTTCCAGCTCTTTTTCTTCTACTATTTTTAGTCCAGGTCGACAGCCACATGGAGTTTCAGTCCGGTAACTACTCCAATGGAGTCATAGATTTTTAAGGCTGTCGGCTAGTATCCAAATCGAAAAAAAATCTAATCTTATCCAATATTTAAATCTGTGTTACAAATAAGCCTAACGTGTTGTTATGACTCGCATCATCTTTCAGCCAAAAGATAAACTAGCATTAATGATTGCCGAACTTCGGCTGGAGATAGCATTATAAGAAGAAGAATAATTTATTAACACAAAATCCACAGTAATTAAAGGGTAAATGTTTTACCCATTCCAATTAAAAAAAACTGTCTTTTATAACATTTTGGTTTTATTGAAGGGGAAGAATAAAATTCCGTTGATTGGCATCAACAAAAGGTGAGTGTAGTCCGAGGATTGTAATAAGTGTTGTAATGAACGTGCCAGGTGGAGCTGACTACCGAAATCAGATTCGGAATTCCATTTTTACACTCATAAAGTCTTAATATTTGTTCCTTTATTAAAATATCCACCCATTTTATATTTATACAATAGATAACTGAATGAACGATTAGAGAATTGTTGACGTGATTAGGGACAAGTGTGGCTTGGATGAGAATCTCGTGACTAGAATCGAGAAAGCAAAACTAATAAATTTATAGCGTGAAAGTGTGCGCTAGAGTCGGTAGAGGGCGCCCTAGATTGGCGGACTTAAAAAAAGGGACAGGTAAGGATTACCCTTAAATTACTATTTTGTATGTATGGATGTGATTTATGAGAAAATCCCACACCCTGGATAGGATAAGGAGCATTCCAGGAGTATCTTCGACCACTTCTTCTCCCAGCGCCAACGCTTCTCGAAGTGGCATATAAGTTAGTTTATAAGATTGTCCAAATAGTCTTTTGCCAATAAAATAGCTACCGACCGAGTCGTGGTTTGGCCTTCTCAGGTGCCCTCCGATCGGATTACTAACGCGTAAAACAGTAACCGTCCGAGGTTACCCCTCACCGTGGCGACCCTTGTGTCGAGTTACTAGCTAATAGAGGTTCAGGCTAAGCGACCTAAGAGCTACGCCACCTTTCAATCCGGTGAAGCCAACCAGTCTCTCTGCCCAACTGAGGTTAGTTCTTCGTGTAAGTGTGGATGTGAATGAATCGAAAAAGATGTCTAGATCCTACTAATTAGAAGTCCATGTTCGCTACCAACCTTTCGATGACGAGAGTGAAAGTTTGTATCTTATTGTTATTTTTTTAAATTGATTGTAATACTCTAACTAAGCTTTTGCTTGCGCTAGGAGATCGTTCACATCAATAGTCGAATGTTGAGTTCGAACCTACGAACTTACATTTCGGAGACCGTACCATAAATCATTAGGTATAGACGCTTATATTATAATTTTAAATTTAATCAGTTGAAGTTACGACGTATTTGCTTAAATGAAATAAATACTTTTGTAAAAGACGAATAAAGAAGAGTTAGTATAACATAGGGTAAATTCAGAAAAGGTTTTTCAAATCAAAATTATAGATTCGTTTTTATTTTCGACTTATAAAATCCGGCATTGTCCACACCCACGTCTGCCTTCGGAAGCACCTGAGTCAAAGTGTCGGGACGAAATGAAACTTTTATGAATCCACCTACATAACTGACAACGCCAGACAGGGAAATAATATTTCCTTATGACTAAATTAAATTCAGTGTCAGATCGCAGGGAATCATTTCCCCAGGAATTTTTGTGTGTTTGGAAATAAAAATGCAGTGAAGTATCAAGGCTATGCCGTACGTTTTACGGTTACAGGTTGTAATCCCACCCAGGTCATGAATATAGTGTTATTCTACGGACAACGATGTTGTCATGATGATTACGTATTTTCGTTTATTACGTATTTTTATTGTTTGTTACGACATAACTTTAGAGTGGGTCTACCAATTTTACCAGTTCTTGAAAATTAAATTTTGACGATTTTTGTTTGAAAGCTTGGTGTTTGCCGCGTGAATTTTTTTTTATAAACAAAGATACCAATATTTTTTTTTCAAAAATATTACTAAAATTCTTGTTAAGCATTCCAACTCAGCTTAAGCTTGTTCTAGGATATGGTTCACCTTTTTTTTTTTTTTTTTTTTGTTCACGGGAGGAAATCTTCAGAAAGATACCCCGCCTTCTGGGGAAGGCGGCGGTTATGTGGGTTCTTACCCACTAAAACCTCCCCGGTGGCCCTTTCCTCGGTGCATGACGAGGGGCTCCGGGATCTCCAGTGGAACGCACCGGAGCCCCTCTGCACTGTGCTCAAGGAGAGCACGTCCCGGGGGGGGAGGTTACTCCCTCCCCCCCTGTGCCCTCGCAGCGCAAGGCGACACGGGCCAGCCGATGTCGCCTTCTTCCCGGGTCCACTTTGGTGGACGACTCCAGGCCCCACCCTTCCGCCCAGTGAACCCGAGGCCCCTTTTAGTCGCCTTCTACGACAGGCAGGGGATACCGTAGTCTTATTCTTGAGAGCCCAGAACTACAGGGCTGCGGGCCGGTCTGCCACCGGCCCGCCTGCGCCATCTCCGAACGGGATCGGCCCTCTCCCGATCCCGTTCTGCGGTCTCCTTCTGGGTCATTACTGACTCGCAGAAGGAGACCAGCGCCTTCCATTTTGATCTCCCCGCCAGCGCAGCCGCTACTGCCGCCGGCGGGGAGAGGTCTTGCCCGATATGCTGGACCAGGATCCGCCGCTCCGCCTCCCACGCGGGGCACACGGCTAGCGTGTGCTGCGCGGAATCCCGGTCACAGCCACAATGGTGGCATTGCGCGGTCGGTTCGCGCCCTATCCTGTTCAGGTACTCACCGAAGCACCCGTGCCCGGTGAGTACCTGTGTCAGTCGGTAGGTGACGTGCGCCTCGTTCCTCCTGCGAAGCCAGGCTTCGAAGTTCGGCAGGAAGGCACAGACGATGCGTTGGCGCGAGCAACGACGCTCCGAGAGCCGCTCGCGCCAGACCTCTATCGCCCGCCTGTGCTCCTGCCGACGCACCTCTCCCGCATCCAGGGGCGGCCCGGCCCCGCCGTCGACGGCCCGGACGCGCGTGTACACACGCGCGTCCAGCTCCGCCAAAATGTCGAGCGGCGGGAACCGAGCCAGGATAGTGGCCGCCTCATATGATACCGTACGGTATCCTCGTGCGATCCCGAATGGCCATCTTGCGCTGCAGGCTAAGGAGCTTAGCTCTGCAGCGCCGGACGCCCGTGAAGCGGTTACACCACACGGGCGCCCCGTAGAGGGCCATGGATCGCACGAGACCTCCGTAGAGGCGGCGGACTCCCTCCCTGGGGCCCCCCAAGATTAGGCAGCAGTCTGTGCAGAGCACCCACTGCCTTATCGATCTTGGGGACCAAGCGGTCGAAGTGCACTTCGAAGCCCCAGCGACTGTCCAGGGTGAGGCCAAGATATTTCATCTCCGACCCCACCCGGACCTGCACGTCACCCACGCGAACCGACCGGCTGGGCGGTTCCTTAGCTCTGGGAGCTTGTGGAACCATAGCGCCTCAGTCTTGTGAGGCGCTACCCGTAGACCCAGCTCGTGGATTTTGTCCACGACGCATGCCACCCCAAGCTCGGCGAGCCGGATGGTGCTATCGAAATCCTCCCCGTCGGACATGACTAGCGTGTCGTCTGCATAGCAGACGACACTCACACCAGCAGGAGACCGACTAAGGACCGCGTCATATGCGAGGTTCCATAGCAGGGCCCCAACACAGACCCTGCGGAACCCCGCAGTTCACCTCCCTCCGATGGAACACGGAGGATATGGTTCACCTTTGCTATCCTTTTTGCATCATACGGTTTGCCTTTGTCGTCCGCTAAGCTGGACCCGGGAAGAAGGCGACATCGGCAGGCCCTTGTCGCCTTGCACTGCGACGGCACAGGAAGGGGAGAATGAGTGACCTCCCCCCGGGACGTGCTCTCCTAAGAGCACAGTGCAGAGGGACTCCGATGCGCTCCTCTGGAGATCCCGAAGCCCGTGCACCGAGGAAGGGCCGCCGGGGAGGTTTAAGTGGGTAAAAACCCCACATAACCGCTGCCTTTGAAGATTTCCTCCCCGATAACAAAGGATATGGTTCATGTTAATGGTCGAATGGTAGATTCGAACCTACGACCTTACGTTTTGCAGACCGCACCCTAAACCATTAGGCTATTGACGCTTAGAACCCATATAAGAATAGCCGGTGGCCGGTGGAGGAAAGCGGAGGACCATGTATGGTGGAAGGCGTTGGGGTAGGCCTATTTCCAACAGTGGAAAGACACACGCTGACAATAATAATGATAATGTTGTTATTAAAAAAGTGTCTTTATTTATTTGAAGAAAATGTTTTCATGAATAAAAATATTTTGTAATAAATCCATGCAGAATTGACATTATGTACATGGGGACAGCGAATACGCCATTCCATTTCTGAATGTTGGAGCGAAAATTTCGTTGTATAGCGCAGATGCAACAGAAGTTTGTGATTACAAAATTCCATTACACGGCGCGCTTTCTTTGTGATGTGTCATAAAGGGAAATCTTCAAAAAAATAGAGTGTGAAGAACCTACAATGCTTACTATTTTAAATAAAAATTATCCATCTTTAAAAATTAAATTTCCTAAAATTATCTCCTACCTCAAGTCAATACAAATTTGCCAAGTGGTGGATGATGTGCACATAATAGGGGAATGTGCTAACCACGAAGCGGAAAGAAAGTCATTAATATAAAGCCTTAAACATTGAGGGAACAAGCTTTTTTAATGTTGATGTCTGAACCGACCTAAGAGGAAGCGAGGAAGCTGGTGGCTATGGCCACATTGCAACATTGATGACTTATTTTCTCGCTTCATGCGATCGATGTGTGTTACCAAGGTTATGATGGGGCTGATATGCCCAAAAGTCAAAACATGAGGGGTAAACATGCATGCAATCCACTTTTGTGTCGCGTGACGAACTACTAAACCCAACAGTGTGACATGAGTATATAGGTAATAACTTGTGTCCCATGTATTACGATGGGCTTATATCAATAATAAATCTTTATTAGTCGCCATAGAAAATGTTTGAACAAAGAAACGTGAAGTCCCTGACTCCTGAGCTAGGTTCTATTGGACCTGTGTTTCAGGTGTCAGTGTCTTCTCCCATTTGAAAAGCACAATAAAATACAATATGAGCATAACAAATCATAACAATATTTTATAAATGCGTGTGTGTGTGCTAGTGTGTGTGTGTAAATTTGTGTTTGTGTATGTCCCTCAGCTTTATATTATATTAAATTTCAATAAATTAGGAGACGTTCAGTCTGAATATAATTCAACTCTAGTAAATATTTTTTATAATCTAATTTACATTTATGATTCGACAAAGGATAAATTTTTAAGACTTTATTTAACCTATTGTACAAGGAAGTGGCTCTGAAGCGCTGCTGTTGACGTGCAGTGGCTGTTCTACATTTAGTAGATGGGCAGATGTTAGACATAATATATGAAAATATATATTTAGTTAAGGCATGTATTCGTTTGTTATCAGCATCATAATACTACGAAAGTCCGTACTTATCGTGGTGACGTGACTTTTGTTTTTTACAGGTTTAACAGTTGAATTTTTAATTTAATTACACCCATGTATTTTTGTAAACTTGTATATGTATAATTATATACAAAAGGCTAGAGTTTAAAGTACAGGCTCGGCCTAGTTTAGAAGCTAGAAAATATGTAGAAATAAGTTTAATATCATAATTAAAGAGATTTGTTAAACAGTGTTATGTGCTTATTTAGGTTAATAAAATTATTTTGACTTTTATGTATTGGGTTATAATAGAACGTTAGTTGAATATTATAAATTATTATTGATTACACAAAGAGGAGAACAATAATTTAAAACAACACTAATAAAAAAAAAGGAACCATTTTTTGTTCTTAAAAATGTTTCATTAATGACTTGGGAATTGAAATGTTGCCGTGTCAAACACAAAAAAAAAATGGGTTCATAAATGACGAAGCTATAAGTGCGCTGAAGTCAGTAATTAAACTGAAGAAAAGTGTATATGAGACCCTCACGGGATGTTTACAGCACTAAGAACAACACTAAACCGGATATGACGCCACAATTTCGCACACCACCGGAAATTTACAATCGGTGTTGTTCCACTCACACAAAGATTTACTGAGCGCGCTCGATTTAACCTCGATTTATAGACATCTGTTAGATTTGCTGCAGTTCAATTTTAGTGAGTGAAGCATTTCGGATATATCACATTGCTTTCAACATTTGCCATGTACTGCAATCCATGTAATATCCAGTTAACTATGTTTTTTAACCAACTTTAAATAACAACTTAATTTGCGAGTAAAATCAAAAATCAATTTCAAATCGAATCAAACGGTGTTACGCGAGGATGCACTCTTTTCGGTGGTGTAGACCTGTCGCTTCCGAGCCTCGCTCTTGCGATGGTCTCAAGCGACAGCTCTTGGACGGCGGTCGCCTTCTTCTGTGAGACGGTCATGTCCCAGAAGGAGGCTGACGAGCGGGTCAGGGAGGGGAGCGCAGAGGCTCCCTCCCTCCGCAGGCGACGTGTCGGGGTGCGCAGGAGGCGTTACAACCAACGCCTCCTCTTGCCGCCCCCGTAATCCGAAGCGGGGCCAGAATGGGTACTTGGCCCCAGTATGCTTCGGCGTCGTCGGGACTTCTCTGAGTGCCGGAGAAGTCCTCTTTCGAGCATGAAATCCGGTCTTTGCCGGGACCGGTCGGTCGTTGGGGTATCCTGTCGCTGACAGATCCGGGGCATCCCGCTCATAACGGCTGATGGCATTCGCGGAAGGTTTAGTGGGTAGAGGCGGCCCAGGCCGAGTGAGTCACACATCTCTCCGGGCCCACCCAGGGTACCGGAGGATGGTCTAAATAAAGATTTCCCCGCGTCAACAAAAAAAAAAGGATGCACTCTTTGGATTTCCGAATTATCTTTGGAATATTACGAAACAGAATGAATCAAGACCTAACCTTTTCAATGAAAAAATTAATCATTGAAATTGGCGTGATATTGAATTATTCGTCCATTTGACGCGCATATAACTATAGTAAATTTAAGACATGGTTATCTCATGGATGCCATTGTCTGACCTGAACAAAATTGAAATGGGATGGGTCGGTCGAAAGTTATGAGGTAACAAAATTACAGTTGAATCGAGTTTATTTATCGAATTATTCATTTCTATCACTTAAAATAAGTAAGCTTTTGTCAATTTTATGTAAATTGTATTTGAAGTATACTTGTTGTTTAAATTTTCAATATTTTCTTTTGCTAAACTATTTCCTCTAATGTTAGGGATATTTTGTATGATCAATTGTTGGCCTTTACAGCTTCACCGAAATGTGAGTAATTTGATTTAAAATGGCCTATGTACATATTAAGTGTGCAATAATACACGGTTAAAAAGTTGATTTTCTCGATTATACGCATAGTTCCTTACAATATATGACAGTGAAAAATGCAAAATCTAAACTAAAAAATGTTCATTCGAATGGAAGATGCGTAACTATTGTGTATTGCTATCATAAAGAACATTTTAGCGGGAGAATTCAGGCAGAAAGACTGCAAGTTTTCGTGAAATACGATCCACAATTTCATTTATCTCTGAAATAGATGTTCAGGTGGTACCTAGAGGTCGAAATATGAAAAGTTACGGTATTATTTCATTTTTTCATAGATAGCGCGACGGCAGTATAGCTTATGTTTCAAAGCCTTACACTTATCGCTTTGGAGGGTTAATTTCCCATGATACTATAAGTTAATTACATAATAATGTAATTGAATTATCTTAACTTAATAGAGTGATCTACATTGTCGAAGCTAAAAAAATAGTTCTTACTTAGGCCTACCGTACAGTACCTGGATGAAAGCAGAAGCTTTTTGTGGGTAAATCGTTTTCTTTAAAAAATATATTTATATATATAAATTACATTCTTACGAAATTTGATTATTATTTCTCAATCTTACCAACATATCGTCCAACTTCTTCCTTCCATAACTTCCCATTTGTCCATCATTTATGTTCTTAAATACATAATTTATTAATCAATAATTAACTACATTATTTAACGAATAATAATAAGCAACTAGGTACTTAATACTAAATAAAAAGAAATATTTACAATATAATATGATATTTTACAAAATATTTACAAAAAATATAACTGTGCGAAACCGTCATCGCTTGGCGTGCCCAGAAGGCTGGTAGCATTGCCACGTTGTATGGCAATGCTTAGCCTCTGTGCAAGGTGTAAGCCAGCCCTCTGGTCACCAGATGTGTCGACGAACTTCTTAGCTACCACATTAAAAAGGTGGTGCACTAGGACCCCACGGACCCAAAGTTTAAACCCCAAACGGCTGAAGAAACCTCTATCGAGGTTATTATATTTGAACCTCTTGAGGTTTTCTGCAGTTGCAGCGGCCGCCCCAGCCTCAACAGAAGATTCTGGAACATGAGACGGCGCCAAAGTAAAATAAAAAAAAATAACAAAAATTACTATCCAAATTACATACACCTAGAGAAATGTACTTACAAAACATAAAAATTTACAAAACGTAGTAATAATTCCGATTTTTAATGTTTAAGAAAAAAATCAGTCCACAAATTACACAAAAAAAGGTATAACAGATTTATACCAAAGAAAATAAAGATACACGTAATAAGGGTAATAATGAAGAATAAAGAAAATAAAAGAAAGATTTGATAATGTCACACGGATGGGTAGGCAGAGATTATGGACTACTACTTAGTACGATCCTGACACACCGCTTTCTTTATTCACGTACATCGGCGTTAATATATGTCACCAATCTGGTCGATATATCTTTATCCAACCGACTTTTAAAAAGGAGGAGGTTCTCTATTCGTCTGTAATTTTTTTTACGTTTGTTACGTCATAGCTTTCGACTGCGTGAAAAGATTTTGATGATTCTGAGCTGAGTCACATAATCCGGAGCGATCCAAGTTGCTTTGAGTCGGTCTGCAACCGTAGGAAAGAATTGATGAAGTTCTCTGCTTCGCGTTTCCCTCTGCCATCTTTACTCCCATTCGTTCATTACTTCCATTCTTATGACCCGTTTGTGTGCGTTCGCCTCAGGTCTTGGTAAGTCCCTATTCTCCCGCTGGTCAAAAGGTTAGCTGGAAGAAAATGCAAATAGCAATAAGTTCGACTTGTATATATTTTGATGCAATAAAGAATTTATCTATGTATCTATCTCCGTTAAGCCACACTATTCCCTTACACAATATTTATCAACCGGGCATTCAGAGGCACAACTTGCATACTCCGTAATGACCGTATCTAAGCTGTGTTTGTTTTGCATTGTATTTGAAATAATAATCATTTGTCCTTCCGTTTGAGATTACAAAGCTCCCGTAACAGGATGTAATATTATGGTTTCACAATAAGTGTCACACTGACATTTTGTAAAGTGACAGATTAGCTGTCACAAACTTAACGGTTAGGGGCTTGACTGAATTCGAAATGTGATTGTTCATTGAATTATGAATTATAATTAATTGAATATCTGGTGACGTATGTCATCAGAAGAGCGCCTCTTATAAGCGAAATTGATAAGCACGCGCGTCTCTCAGTCACTCCTAAAATTTGCTTTTTGGTAATTGATTTATATTTTACTGAAGATCCTTGGAGACCATTAAAATGAGAAAGTATCGTACCTTCTCACGTGCTTAGGCACGAGAGATATGACCTCCTTTAACTTATTTTGATGGGCAATTTCGTTGGCAAAAGAACTGTTGGTCCTAGAAGGAAATCATGGCTGCGTAGCATCAGAGAGTGGACGTGAATTGCAATTGCCGCCCATCTGTTACGTCTCCCAAGACAGAGAAAAATGGTGGTGGCAGTCAGATCACACCTTCGTTAGTTGACGAGGGGAAGAAGAAGAAGCTTATATGCGAACCTATAAATCTATATAAATAAAAATGATTTGCCCAAATGTATGTCTACGCATAACTTCCGAACTTCTGCACCAAATTGGATTTGGATGGAAAAGATTTTTTTATTAAAATCAGATTTTCTAAATTTCATTAATGAAAAGTGAGTGAATGAGACGGAATGACTTTCAGTTGTTCAGCCAGCGAATGACAACTTTAAACAGACCATACGTAATATCATAAATGTCAAACATAGCATCTGGTCCGGTACAAGTAGAAACCTCTTTGATGCTATTAAAAACTATCAAAAAATAATGACAAATACGAAGTTCGCTAGGGTATGTTAGTAAATTAAAATAAAAAGTTTGCCGTCAAACGAAGACGAAACGAAGAGGCACCTAACGCATTCATTTGCCTGCCAAATATTAACCGGCGGTAAGAAATTTAGCAAAGTGAATTTCGAATGAATTAAATTATACAACTAAAACTGTTTATAAGGTTATTTTGTTGTATTGTTGTGTGTATAAGAGATCCACACTCGATTAACTTATCTTATTACTTATTTACAACACAAAATAAGAGAAAATCCTATAGTATTTGACCATTCACAACAGACTATATTGTTGCATTAATCAGTACATTCGAGGTTCACATTCATAATGGTTTTCTTGTGGTTCTTAATGTAGTTCCTAGTGGCTTTCCATACCATACCTTTCAGGCCATTTAGTTCCCAAAATTAGGTATTCAAAGCATTGTTTGGAGTAGCAGATCATTTTAGGCAAATACAGGCCAGTTCAGAAGGGCGCCTATAAAGTGGTCTCATACAATCACGAAGTGGGTGAGAGACAGTATACAATGAACGGTCCACTACGCCCATGACCGCATCCATAGGATTATGCTGCTTATCTCATATCACGATCAACTGTTTAGGTTTAAATTTCGTTATTGTTTTTACTTGAAAGTATACTTGTTCCACGAAGAAAAAGGTATCAGAGAAACAGCTATGGTAATTTCATTTTCAAAATTCACGAGCCCGCTAAGTAGATTATATTTCATTCGGAAGACTTATGATTTACATTCTGTGCTCGCATTTTGCGTCGTTAAATGTTACATTCTGTTCATTTAATTAATATTTTCAGAATGGCCGCAAAAAGCTAATTTCAAAGTAATATAGCTTGGTAATAATTTAAACTCCCCTTGGAGTACCTAAGGTGTGTGGCTGAGATGACATTATATTTATGTAAAATTATTATTTTTTTCTTATTTATAATCTATACTCTCTTAGTCCTGTTCTGGCGAAATTTCTTTTCAACCGACTTCAAAAAAAGAGTTCCCAATTCGTCTGTATTTTTTTATGCCCGTGTATATTATACACTTTATCTTAAGTGGATCTTACTGTGGATTATGGTGAGTAGTAAATTATTATTATTATTATTAATCAACAATCATTTTAAACTACGGAAAAACCAAAAAAAAACAAATTTTGCTGCGTATTTTAATTCTATTACTACGGATATCACAAAGGATGGTCTTACTCTCATCGCAGAAGCAGATAATTCAAATTATACAATGGGCATTGTCCGAGGAGTAACACCCACCCATACAGTTCTATTATCAAACTACAATAGTCTTTTAATTAATGACTCAATAATTTATTTTAAAAGACATCCACTACTTTTTTCAACTGACTCAAAAAAGAGTTTTTAAATTTTTTATTGTTTGTTGCCATAAACTGTCGACTGGGTGAACCGATTGTGAAGATTCTTTTTTTTTTTGTCCATTGTTTAGCCATATTAATTTGGTCCATTTCTGATAGTGATATTCACGAGAAAACGATTGGTCTTCAATTGGACTCAATACCACGCCAACCAATTTCGATGATTTACTTTCTATTGGAAAGGACGTACTTCAAGGCTCGTTTGACGAGAGATTGCTTAGGTTCTGATTAATTCTTTTCGTAATATTCCTATTAAAATTGAAGTTTGTTTTTCTTTTTACTAGTAAATATACTCGTAATCTACTTAACAAAAGGTAGAAATGTTTTTTTTTTATTTTTTTTAATATTTGTGTATTCATAGAGACGTCATTCATGACGTTATGTACATGATATGCATACATTTTTTTTGAAAGGGTTTGGGACCTTGGGCTTGTAAAGTTCTACGTTTAAATTTATAGTATATATCGTAGAAATTGTTAACGAGTGCACAGCTATGAAGTCAACTAAGCATTCCTGTAGCTGTGGGTATTCGAATTATCGAAGATTTCAAATCAAATGTAACAAAATGTAATTTCAATTTTTTTGCCAATCGTATAAAATAAAAAATGGGAATAGGTTACACTTACAAAGTGTGTTATAAATAAAACGTAATTCATTTAATTTAACAAGAAATCGAATTGCTTTTAACAACACACGGGCCAAAAGTGATCTTGATTAATAGGGATTTTGCCAGACTAAGGAGTCGTATAAAAAAAGATAAATTTGGTGCTTCTCCGTGAAATTCCGACAAATTTTCTCATGGGTTTAATTTATCTGCTTAATTTGACACAAAGCCGATTGTATTAATTTTACCCTCTTTCAAACCCTTGATTGTTCTTTGTATGTATAATAAATGAAAGGTAACATATTATATGTAAAATATGCAATTAAATAAGGCGATAAAGAAGTGCATTCTATTTCCATTGAGTTTCAATTTTCCCTCAAGGTCGATAAATTGCCGAGGTATAAATGTAATTGCAAGGTAGAAACGTCTATTGTGTAATAATACACATAGACAATTATGTTTCCTAAGAATGATTACTTAGTGAAATTCGAAGCATATTAAAAAATTATATATCTCAAAATATCTAGTTTTCTTCCGCGAGGAGGGGAAATCCATTATGGACCCCGGGCTGCAAACGAGCGTCCAACTCTCACGGACTGAAAACCCTCCTCCTCCACTACACCAATGTTCTTCCAACCTTGCAACCATTGATGTTTTTTTTTTGTCCCACATAACGGTAACGGCGCTGTCGGTAAGAGCCAACATGCTGGCCCGCAGATTAGCACGCTGTTCTCTAAATGTTAAGCTCACACTCTTCCGAGCCTACTGTACAACTTTCTACACATGCAGTCTGTCGACGAAGTATACTCAAATGTCGTACAGCGCTCTCCGAGTGCAATTTAACAACGTGTTCATAGTTCTGTTGGGGTTGCCCCGTTTCTGTAGAGCGCAGGGTGCGGACCAGCTCCAACAGCATCCTGAGCATGATAGCTCAAAGGTTTTGTAAACAGATGCTGCGCCGTCTCACATGGGGTAAGGTATTCATAAGCATAGTCAAGCCTTTAGTATAATATAATATTATATTTTTTTAAATAATTTTAATTATAATAATAATTTTATATTATAATCTTATAATTTAGTCTAAGGTTGTTATTTAATATTTATTTAAAATAATGATAAGTCTTAGTTACTTATTTGAATAAAATGAATAATAATAATAATATAGTAACCATCCAAGACAAGACTATCCCTCACCGGGGGGACCCCTGTGTCGAGTTACTAGCGATAGAGATTCAGGCTAAGCGACCTAAGAGCTATGCCACCTCTCAACCCGGTGAAGCGGTCAAGGCCAGCTTCTCTGGCTTATCTGTGTAGATCGTCATAAAAAAGTACTGACTAAAATTATTTTACTCTCGTACTTTATATGAAAAATATCATTTTATTATTCATTCCCAGTGTATGGCGATAAGCTCCTTACAATCACATAATAGTTATACATAAGTTGATGCAGAGTGCTTCAATTTATGTGTAACTATTATATGATTGCTTGTTTTTTCTAACCCGCAAGGTTGCAAAATATTGCTACATGAGACCTATACTACTTAGACTTTCTCTGTTTAAGTACTAAATGTTACTATCACGATGATCACTGTATGTTGAAAAGCTCATACTTCATAAGATTAGAAATAAGAAACCTTGGTTACTTTATCACTCTCCTTTTGCTTCGGTAGTTTCGAGTTGTGACACTGTAGTGACTCCAGCAGTGTTCGTTTCGGTTACTACAGTAGTATCATCCCCTGCGCTCACGGCTTTAGTGCTACTGGTAGTGGGAGATGCAACAGTCATCTTCATTTTGTTTTCACATCCAACATAAATGTTCACAGAAATGGGAAGATTATAAGGTGATTTGATTTTGAGCACTAGATAATTATAGCGAATGCCACCACGAACAACTTGGACATGTGGACCCTTACCTACTCCTAAGCGATCCACAACTCTAAAGTAGGTTATCTGTAAATTAACCGTTGTGGTTATTAAGTAGTATATATATTATTAAATATACAATTACCAGAGATATTGATACTAACGGTGGCGAAATAGCTATGACCCAACTCAGCAAAATATTGAAAGACAGGAATAACTCAAGCTGGACTAAGAAAAGGTTAAGGAAAAGGACAAAAGACTTAGAGATCAAATCCCAAAGAGGTTGTCGGACCAGCTGTCGAAACAACTGGCGCCATCTACCACGCCTTCCACCGTGCCATGGACCGGAGTGCATGTGGGCAGATATTTGATCCGAAAAGAGGAGTAGATGGACGATATATATTAATTTCCATTGATCTACTTGATGGGTAACAGTAACAGGTCAATGATGTTATAGTACTCACAAATGACAACAAGTCATTAGTTAAGGAAGAGGTACAAAAGAGATAGGAAAAGTAATTCTCAGTTGTAAAAAAAACGTAAACATATAATGTTGACATACCAGACATTTGAAATATCTACCATATTTTGCGTACATGTAACTATGTGGCACTTTACCCTTGTATAAAGTATCTTGAGCCACTAGAAAGTCATTATTCTTAAACATACCCGCATAAAAATCTCTACATACAATTGTACTAATGGCAAAAGTAATAAATATTATATAAAATAATAACATTATAATAAATGAATTATTAAATATTAAACACGAATTTTGATCATACGTTTCATAGTTAATGTGAGCGTTAAATCGTTTTAAATTAGTTGAAACTTTGAAAGCAATAAAACCCAGATCGTATATTATTTCTAATTACATTTTGTAACCGAAACATTAATTATCAAGCGAAGTGGTAATTAATTTTCTGCCGTAAAATATTTTTAAAAGGCCGACAAGGTTCGCGTTAAAACTTTCCTGTCTACTGAAAGAAACTTTTAATGTTCTCAATGTTTTGCAATCTGGTGTCAGGATGTCCGCAAGTGTCGGGAGAATTTAACGAAATTTGCGTTAAGCTTGTAAAAAAGTTTGTTTTTTTAATTTACATTTCCTTGAAATATTCTAAGTAACTGTATAGAGAACTCTAGAGATCATTCAGGATAAAGATTACAATAACATTTTTCAAATACATCAGGAGGATTAGGAACTTAGGCGTAGACAGTTTATTTATTGACATCACAATATACAAACACAGTACATATATTATACACATTACATAAAATATAGCAAAAAAAGAAAAATAAACAATACAATTAGAGGAAGGAAAAGACAAATAGGATATGATGGCAACACCTTAGTGTGTGCTGTGGCATGGATGCGACAGCGCTGATTTTCAGCGGTGGCCAGGTCTATCCAAAGTCGCGCGCTAGCAATACTTTACAATTATACATCATACAATTAAGCTTATGCTTGTACTAGGAGATGGTTCACATCAATAGTCGAATGGTGGATTCGAACCTACGACCTTACTACTCGCAAACCCTTAATCATTAGGCTATTGACGCTTCAATTAATAAATTTAAAAAATAAATTAAACGTATAAAGTTTATATTATATGTTGAAGTGTCAAAAGAAACTCCAGCGTCACTTCTATGTCCTGTCACATGACGGTAAAGCGAATCAGTTTTCAGTGATATAACAGTCTATGCTGACAGAAGCCTTTTGTATATAAATCCGCTTTCAACAATATTTCGGTTAAATTTATTGTTGTTTTTTTAGAAATTGCTTAAACGTGTCAGCCATTTCATATATCTGGTTCCCGATTCTATTTTACATCGACGTGTGATCGATGGGCTTGGCTAACTGCCATTCTGTCCGTATATCAATCACGAATTTATTACGTAACCTTATATGTGTGGCATATCATATGTTAAACGGTATAGACATTTGATTTCATATTCACATTAAATACGATAATACTAACACGTGTTTATTAAGCCTGTATTATATTAGTAAAATGTATTCATGTGATGTACAAAATATAAGCTCTCACATCTTTTAATGTCGAGAGGCAATATTGCATATTAACTTACCGTGTAAGTGATAAGTAAGATTTTATTTTACTGTAATTTAAGGTAGACTTGTTTGACAAAGGCAAGTTTGAGTGTACTTTTAACCGTAAAATAGTTTCTATATATTCTATAAAATATGGCTCTTGTAATTATATATCAATCGTCTTTGGTTTTGGCTCTTTTCAACTGACTTTAAAAAAAGAGGTTTTCAATTCACCTGTATGTTTTTTTTGTTACCTAATTACACTCGACTGGGTGAACCGATTTTTATGATTTTTTCATTGTTTGAAAGTAGGTGTTTATGTGTCTAATTCTAACATGGCATCCATGAGATATAAGTTTTTAATTTTCATTAAGTATGTACTCGACAAATGGACGAATAAATCAATATCACGCCTATCGATTCTGATTATTCATTTTTAATGGATAGGATGTATTTCAATGGTAGTTTCATAAGAGTTTGGTTAGGTTCCGATAAATTGAATTTCGTAATATTTCTACGATAATTCGGAAATACAAAGAGGGCATTCGCGCGTAATAACTTTTAACATTCGATTCAAATGACGTTTGAGTCAGTTTCTATTTTTACTCGTAAATATACGATTACCGGTGTAATAGCAAACGACCGAATCGTGGTTCGACCCTATCAGGCGCCCTCGGATCGGAATGCTTACGCGTAACATAGTAACCGTCTAAGCCGAGGTTACCCCTCACCGGGGGAACCCTTGTGTCGAGTTACTAGCGATAGAGGCTAAGCGACCTAAGAGCTATGCCACCTCTCAATCCGATGAAGCAGTCAATGTCAGCTGGCCAATCTGTGTAGTTCGTCATTAAAAAATATCGTAAATATACTTTCGTTATAGATGACAAGGGTGACGACCACTGTTTTAAACCAGTTAGCTGTCGACGTTTCGAATGGCGCTAAGTCCTTAATCTTTATGTAATAAGAAATCAAAGTAAATAATACCTTCTTTAAGCTTTACCTCAATATAAAGAATTAAAAAAACGTTAGCAAAGCAAAGATTGCTTTTTAAATTGAGAAAAAGTAATGAAACACTGCATTTAGCAGTGAATACCTCGCGAAATAGGATAACTTCGAAGAGACGCCTCTTTTAAAGACATAATAATCATAAAATCTGTCTCGCTATTCGACATTAAATTGCACGCTAAGATTCGAAGAAGCTACTGTTATTGTTCTGTCTGTTAGTAAAATAACGTGAGGCATTTGATATTTCAGTATTTAACTAAATTATTGTATGTACTTCTATATTAACTATTTTAAGCAGCAGTAATAGTTAACTCGTTCTATTTTTAATCGACTTCAAAAGAGGACCTAAAATTCATGTTTTTTTTTCTAAGTTTGTTAGATCATAACTTTCGACTGGGTGGACAGATTGTAATGATATTTTTTTATTTGATTATAATTCTGACAATGACATCTATGAGAAAACCATATACGTCTTAATTTTGCATTAAGTTTGTGCGCGACAAATGAACGACCAGCTCAATAACATGCCAACTGATTTTGTGTTTTACTGATTCATTTTTTATTAGAAAGGATGAACTTCAATGGTAGTTTGATGAGAGATAGGTTAGGTTCTGATTTATGGCCTGCGTCGTCCACCAAAGTGGACCCGGGAAGAAGGCGACAGCGGCTTTTTTTTTTTTTTGTTAACGGGGAGGAAATCTTCAAAAGATACCCCGCCTTCTGGGGAAGGCGGCGGTTATGTGGGGTTTTACCCACTAAAACCTCCCCGGTGGCCCTCTCCTCGGTGCATGACGAGGGGCTCCGGGATCTCCAGTGGAACGCACCGGAGCCCCTCTGCACTGTGCTCAAGGAGACGTCCCGGGGAGGATTCTCCTCCCCCTGTGCCCTCATAGTGCAAGGCTACACGGGCCCGCCGATGTCGCCTTCTTCCCGGGTCCACCTTAGCGGACGACAAAGGCCCCCACCCTTGTCGCCCAGTGAACCCGAGGCCCCTTTTAGTCGCCTTATACGACAGGCAGGGGATACCGTAGTCTTATTCTTGAGAGCCCAGAACTACAGGGCTGCGGGCCGGTCTGCCACCGGCCCGCCTGCGTTATTCGAACGGGATCGGCCCTCTCCCGATCCCGTTCTGCGGTCTCCTTCTGGGTCATTACTGACTCGCAGAAGGAGACCAGCGCCTTCCATTTAGATCTCCCCACCAGCGCAGCCGCTACTGCCGCCGGCGGGGAGAGGTCTTGCCCGATATGCTGGACCAGGATCCGCCGCTCCGCCTCCCACCCGGGGCACACGGCTAGTGTGTGCTGCGCGGAATCCCGGTCACAGCCACAATGGTGGCATTGCGCGGTCGGTTCGCGCCCTATCCTGTTTAGGTACTCGCCGAAGCACCCGTGCCCGGTGAGTATCTGTGTCAGGCGGTACGTGACAAACATTATCTTCTTCCGTTGCCAGGCTTCGAAGTTCGGCAGGAAGGCACAGACGATGCGTTGGCGCGTGTATCGCCGCTCCGCGAGCCGCACGCGCCACACCTCCATCGCCCGTCTGTGCTCCTGCCGACGCACCTCTCCCGCATCCAGGGGCGGCTCGTCCCCGCCGTCGACGGCCCGGACGCGCATGTATACACGCGCGTCCATGTCCGCCAAGATGTCGAGCGGCGGGAACCGAGCCAGGATAGCCGACATCGGCTGGCCCGTGTCGCCTTGCGCTGCGAGGGCACAGGGGAGGGAGTATCCTCCCCGGGACGTGCTCTCCTTTTGAGCACAGTGCAGAAGGGCTCCGGTGCGTTCCACGTGAGATCCCGGAGCCCCTCATCATGCACCGAGGAAAGGAGGTTTTAATGGGTAAGAACCCCACATAACCGCCGCCTTCCCCCAAGAAGGCGGGGTATCTTTGTGAAGATTTCCTCCCCGTCAACAAAAAAAAAGGTTCTGATTTATTCCATTGCATAATTCATACCATAATTCGAAAATTCAAACAGGCTGTCCGCGTGTAATAATGTTTGATTCCATTTGAAGTTGGTTTTTGTTTTTATTAGTAAATAGCCCTAGCCACCAAGCTTATTAGGTCACATATGTGACAGGTGATGAACTCAGCACCATACTCCGGGCACAAATATTTAGGTAGTCATTTTATTGTACTTAAAAACTGCTAGAACGGCAATTCATTATCAAAAGCCGACTGAAATTCGAGCTTAACATTTCATCGGGACATAACACTGTGTCATCAATCCAGTAATTTCGTTAGCTATAGTTAGGAAAATCGCCTACTTTTCAACCCTTGCATTATTTGTAACCACAAATCTATCGTAAAAGTTACTGATGTATTTTTATATTACCTGCAAATTAATGCTTTTCCAATACTTTATCAAAATACATATTAATTAAATTTCACTAGTACAGTTCGGCGAAGTTATGTTAAGCTTGTCGAAGGGAATTAATTAAACTTTAACGATGGTTGTGTTTTAAAAAATAATTTAAATTTATTACGATGTATGTATTTTTCTTCTTGTAGATGTGACATCTACGGTAGTTAAAATTAAAGTTACAGTCTTTATCTCACTGTTGGGCGCAGGCCTTGTCTCTAAAGACTATAAGGTCATAGTCCGCCACGCGGCCCTAGTGCGAATTGGCAGACTTCACATGCCTTAGAAATATTTTCTAAGACATGTAGGTTTCCTCACTATGTTTTCCTTCACCGCCGACCGCGTGGTAAATCAGCAAATAAAATTGCAACAACAAATTTATTGGTGCCGGCACCGGGATCGAACTCAGGTTGCTAGCGTACTATACAACCTGAGGCGACCACCCGGACATTGAGCTATTGATCTACGGTAGGCCGTCTATGATTAAGGTTATTTTCATTTTGGACACAACGGCAATTTAATATTAACGTTAATTTTTTGTGTAAATTAATCATTGATTGAACCCAGGTTTTGTTTTTACCTTGTAAATATACTTGTGTTTATATTGATTTTAATACATTTTTAAATGGAATATAATAAGGAATTCTCAGGTGTAGATGGAATGATGCAATTAGACCAAAGACTGAGAACTTTTTCATATAGCACGAATATAAGTGGCTTTGCGTGCGTCCCCTAGTTCTAGTTAGTTCTGCTTTGTCATCCCGAAGGCCTCTGCAAATTCTTTTTTATTAAATATTACTTTATATTTATTAAAAATATATATATATTAAATATTACTAATGTTAAAGCAAATGCTTAACTACTTGATGTTAAGTGGAAATGCAGTCTTGCATGGGCCATACCACTAGCTTAGTAAATGCCTATTCACTCTACGAGTACTCTTGAAAACACCCACATTGTAATCGAATGGAAAGACAGTCACGGGCAAGCAATTCCAATCCTTTGTACGAATAATGAAATTAATTCTTGTTATGATTCAATACAAATTCTTAACAAGACGTAACATTTTTTAACGAAAAAACCACACGAGTAATTTTTTTTTAATTCTTTCTAGGCAAGTGCTTGACTACTATCCCACCTGATCTTAAATGGTAATGCAGTTCTAGATGGTAAGCGCACTAGCTTAGTAAATGCCTATTCACTATACTCTTGAAAATACCCACATTGTAATCGGAGGGAACTAACCACCCACACAATATAAATACGTTGTGTTTAAATTAACAGCGAATGTTTGTTGTAATTTGTCAAAGATAATAGATGCAATTTACGGTTTTGCTTACTTTGTTTACACAGTATGAGCGTGGATACCCGCTGTTGTATAGACTCACCACAAACGGACAAATAAACGAGTACACTTGCAACGTTTTAAATAAACCTGTAACTATACTAAATAAAAATGAATAAATGAAAAGACAAAACGTCCTGCCGCGACCAAAGCGGTGGACGTAGGTTAGGAGTAACCACAGGTACTCACCGGGCAAGGGTGCTTAGGTGAGTAGAAAAGGATAGGGCGCGAACCGACGGCGCAATGCCACCACTGTGGCAGAGACCGGGATTCCGTAAAGAATACGCTAGCCGTGTGCCCCACGTGGGAGTCGGAGCGACGGATCCTGGTCCAGCAGATCGGGCAAAAATTTTCCCCGTAGGCGGCAGTAGCAGCTGCGCCAGCTGGGATATCAAAATTGAAGGCGCTGGTCTACTTCTGTACGTCAGTAATGAGGGAGAGGGCCGAACCCGCTCGGAGATGGCGCAGGCAGGCCGGTGGCAGACCGGCCCGCAGCCCTGTAGTTCTGGGCTCTCAAGTTTAAATAGACTAGATTAGAATAAGACCGTATATCCCCTGCCTGTCCAATTGGTTTTTAGTGTGATAAGTATGTATGTTTATTCTTAATTCTTATTGTATGTACGAGTATATTCATTATTCGTACAGCAAAAGACTTGAATCGCTTTTCAAGACTAGAGTGAATAGGTATTTACTAAGCTTGTGCCCTTCCGGTGAGGGGTAACTTCGACTTGTTGGACGGTTGATTATGTGTTGATGAGCGCTACTCAAGGAAAGATAAAATAAACAATAAAAGTGGAATGATTGTGGCAATTTTAAGCATTTAGTCAGTTTTTCCTTGCAGCAAGGAGAGACAGGGCGATAAACAAAGAGCGGAATAATCCTAATACCTTTCCAATCTCGACCTTTTATTCGCACCTGCGACTTGCTGTCAGGGAAATAAATATATTTGGAGCATATTTCACACAATAAAATCTTTCATGTAATTATTTAATATGTAGTAACAATAGTTTCCAGTGAGTTATTATATAATAAGGTATATTCACAGCTTAATACAAAATAAAATACATTTTGTATGTACTACATTTTTGAATGACAGATTCATTATATTATAAATTATTATTTTAACAATTACAAACGATTTCAAAATTTCATCTGAAAAAACTAAACAACAAAAAAAAGCTTAAGCTTAGTTGAAATGGTTAAAAAAAAATTAGTAAAAAGTATTAATTATGCAACAATTATTGATGTACAATGTTCTTTGAAGCTGTTTGACCAATGTATTCTGCGTAATAAAATCCGTAAAATTTCTTTGATTCAAAACGTTGTGTTCGCGTATTGATTGAAATTCGCGGTATGTTATATAAACATCCTTTTATAGATTTTAGCGAGGTAGGCAGAGAGAGTAACGCTATTCGTTTTGACAATTATTAAGTCCCCAAAATGTAACAGATGATGAGCGCCAGATACCAGACAAGAATGTGTTTTTAAAGAAATTAAAAGCTTTGGTACGTCGGCTGTTGTATTAAAACCCTTAGCCTAACATCAGGAAGTATAGAATATGAAATTATGTGTTTAAAAATATTATTCATTCATATTATTTTAATTAGATTTTTTTGAACCATCTACGTTTTAACATAATTGAAATGCAGGAAAACTATTTAGCGGAATACTTCGTAAAGTTAAATTAATTTTCTCGATCAAGTTAAAAAGTTCTTTCGTTTACTTGGCTAGTTAGTTTTGATTATATATTAATATATGTATTTTTAATCCAATTAGAAACGCAATAATCTTTCGATTGACTATTTATTTTGTTAATGAGTTATATTATAAATTATTATTTTAACAATAAAACCGGTCAATTCAGCTTACAAACGATATCAAAATTTCATCTGAAAAAACTAAACAAAAAAAAGCTTAAGCTTAGTTGGAATGGTTTAAAAAAAATTAGTAAAAAGTTTTAATTATGCAGCAATTATTGGTGTACAATGTGAATTATTTGTTTGAAGCTGTTTGACCGGCTCTGTATTCTGCGCACCATGGATGTTTATTGTGGCTTAAAACTATTCCACTCTCACATACGAAATGCATTACAAAATCAGTACTCAGAATGTATAACAACAGAGCGCTATAATAACCATAACTGTTGGTTTGTCTACATACCACGACTCTTACGCAATAGCTGAGTGAAGTCTGCCATAGTCACACGGCCTATCCTGCGACTATATGTCATAGGAATCATGGTCAGGATTGGCTATTTTGCGAGGTACTACATGAACATTCAAAGTCAACTAAAGGTGAGTTAATAGTTGATACAGCTTTTCCCGTGTGTAATACCTCTCTGCAAGATGCTAAAGTAACCGAATTCAATTGTCAGGGGATGGCTATAAATTCGGGTGCTGTAAAGTATTGAAACGATGGGCAATATAAAATAGATTTAAATCTGGCACCGTAATAAAATCCGTAAAATTTCTTTGATTCAAAACGTTGTGTTCGCGTATTGATTGAAATTCGCGGTGAAATTTTTAGCGAGGTAGGCAGAGAGTAACGCTATTCGTTTTTGACAATTATTAAGTCTCCAATATATAACAGATGGTGAACGCCAGATACCAGACAAGAATGTGTTTTTTTAAAGAAACTGAACCCTTCTTTGGTACGTCGCCTGTTGTATTAAAAGCCCTTACCCTAACATCAGGAAATATAGTATATGAAATTATGTGTTATAAAAATATTATTCATTCATATTATTTTAATTAGATTTTTTTGAACCATCTACGTTTTAACATAATTGAAATGCAGGAAAACTATTTAGCGGAATACTTCGTAAAGTTAAATTAATTTTCTCGATCAAGTTAAAAAGTTCTTTCGTTTACTTGGCTAGTTAGTTTTGATTATATATTAATATATGTATTTTTAATCCAATTAGAAACGCAATAATCTTTCGATTTACTATTTATTTTGTTAATGAGTTATATTTTAAGATTGATGGAATATAACATCATAAATACAATATATGTTTTACTTTCCCATAATTATATATTTCAAATATTTTTATATTCCCAATAAAAAATAATTTAATAAAAATTACTTACATAAGGAATTAAGTAATTGCTTATTCAATGCAGTAGATAGTAGGTTGTCATCGGTAGGAGGAATTAACTGGTACATTACTAACACAATAGATTAGACACACAATGTTACAATGTCTTAATTATAATATTATATGTAAGTTGTATAATAGTGCTGTTCTATTACAATTGTTTCAAACTACCGGAACTAGCTTTACGGATGTTTGACATGTTATTATAAATATTGACATATAAGAAACAACTACATCGCGACATGTAGCAATTAAAACGATCAATTAGACACGAAGATCCTGAGATATATCATGCTATCTAATGTGAAACGCGCAATTATTAAAACGTTAATTATTATGTTTGTATTACAACGTGCAATAACAGTTGAACACAACTTTAGAAAGTCAAACAATTTTTATAAAGATAAAGACGAGAAAAATGAATACGATAAGGTGAAATATTTCAACGGATCAAGGAAGTACACTAATTCAGATATGTATTGCCGCCGCTTTAAAAGTTGTATCGAGTGCTCTAATAATAAGTTATTTCCATGCTCTTGGAGCCATACCCTTGGTTGCGTTGATAACACAAATAACGAAAGTTTGAATTTCACCTCACAATCCGATGCCAAGTGTCCCTTTATAAGTCACATAGGACCAATACTACTGCCAGCGGACGTTCGTACGAATTTAAAGCTAAAAATATTCGCAACAGATTTAGTAAAGTACGAAAAGGAAATATTTTGTGAGTTAAATTTTCAACAAAAACTCATTCATTTTAAGGGAATGATAATGAAAAATATGGTTCATTGTTATCCCGTGAAAATAAAAGTTCATAAAACTGGAAATGTAGACACTGGATTATTGCGCGTAGTGTGGGGTGGTGCCGACCCAGTTTCAAATGCTTTACCAGTGGTCGTTTATACTTGTGAAAGTCTTGCACAAAACTGCAATACGTGCAGGACGATACCTCCAGAATACGGCTGCGGTTGGTGTGATATTTATAACACTTGCATTCATGGTGACAAATGCGTGAATAATTTTGTCAAATGGGCGCTGAACAGATTGTCTTGTGAAGCCTTCAACCGCAAGCTGTATTATGTCTAAAAGGTTGGAACTATGTCCACGATAACAGCGTTGAATATACAAACATTTATTATTATATTATAAACATAATTATTACCATCTGACTCATTTTTGATATTTTAAAGAATTGATTCTCCTTTTCAATGGATATTTGGTTTAGATATTTCATAATTAAATAGCATTGTCTAAGGTGAAACCTATATAAACAAAATGAATTTATACCTTTATAAGAGAAACGTTCACGGATCATTGATTACTTCTTCATACGAAGGAAATTGATAAGGAAGAAGTGATTGATTTAAATAAGTGATACAAAATTCAACTAAATATGCAAATAGGTTTAATTAACGCCGGTTTTTTAGTAAAAGTCGGTATTTTTCTACTACTCCTTGTTGCCCCAGTGCTGTTACAGTTTGAAGTGGAAGAATTAGAAGATGTTACTCTACAGAGATCATGTCGATCAATACAAACCTGTCGAGATTGTAAAAAAAGTGATATGGAATGTGAATGGTGTCATAATTTGGGCTGTACAAAGTTCCCACATTTGTATTGTCCAAAGAAAATATTGCTTACATATTTGTTTGACACTAAAAACAAACAATTAAATCCTGAATGTACCAAAATCACGACAAAAGGACCACTTTTCATACCAGCAAACATAAGACGCGTAATAAGATTGGATATAGAGATTGACGACGTATCATTATTCAAAGATGAGGTTTTATGTGTAATACAGATAGAGCACAAACATATAGAGTTACATGGTTTTCTTATCAATAATACAATTTATTGCGATTCAATTTCTCTTCAATCATCGCGCAGTGTAACACTGGGGTCGATTTATTTAAAGTGGCAAAGTGTAGAGCCTTATTCGAATCGTGTTCTCATCATGGTTTACAATTGTATGAAACTGGCCCAGAACTGTGAACAGTGTCAGATTTTGAATAAACGTTTTAATTGCGGTTGGTGCGAGGATACTTCGATGTGCGCTTTAACAGAAGAATGCCCCAAAGGATTTGCATCATGGATGGACGAAAAATATAAATGTACGCATGAAAGATAATTTATTTATTTTAAATTATATATAAATATTTCATTTTATAGTTTATTTTTTAAATGATAGATATTGTAAGGTTGCTTAAATTCGAGTTCTATGTTCATAAGAAAATATCTTTCTATCGCCATTTTTTCTCTGTCACTACTTCACTGCTACATCTCGTATTTCTTTTATTATGTATCTTCTGTTTTATACGCCTGTGCCTTAACGAGGCCTTATCATGGAATTCTCCAGTAGGCCCTTATGTACCTATTAATTTATTTTTGATTTCTTCATGTTATTTAGTTTATGATTGTACTACGTGTACTTTTCTTGTGATTGTTTATTGCTTAGCTATAATTTGGGTTAAGGAATGTTATTAATTTTACCGTTACAAACATGAGTTTAATAAATTTTTTATGTTATCGTTTTGACTTATTGTTAATTTTAATTCTAAACTATTCTTTCATTATTATTAGAATGTCTAAGGTCCTTGTCAAATTAACATTGACTGTATTTTTAATTCAGTCTTTCTCAAAGTGGGCGAATGCCCCCTTGGCAGCGTTTGAAACCTAGTGGGGTCGTTAAGGGGCTCAGAAGAAATGGGGGCATTGATGTGGGTTAAGGAGGCGATGTAAAATTTTTAATTTCATTTTCTTTATATAGTATTTTAATTTTCACTAAAATTAAAAACCGTAGGTGTTTTACATGTGCCCTGTTGCTGACAGATCCGGGGCACTCCAATTATAACGACTAATGGCATTCGCGGAAGGTTTAGGGGTCGCCCAGACCGATTCCCACACATCCCTCCGAGCCCATCCAGGGTTTCGGAGGATGGTCCGTAAAAAGGATTCCACCGCGTAAAATAAAAGGTGGTTTACATACACAATAACAAATAATTAGTTTATACTATATGATGTTATAAGACCTGTATGATGTTGTAAAAAATTAAAATACTTAACATAGATGTCGTAGGATAGCCCGCACACCGTACGCAATCAAGTTGTAACAAAATTCTGCGGATAAAGTATATCATGATCGATGATAGTTAAAAATTTGAAGCAATTTTACCTTAATTACATTGCACCAGAAATTATTTTAAACATTAAGAAAAAAACTATCATGCAGAGTTTAAGGGTTGTATAAAAAATAGGGGGCGCTGAAAATAATTAATTTTCAAAGGGGCCGTAAAAGAAAGAAGTTTGAAAAACACTGATTTAATTGAAAGTAAACCTTTTCAAATCAAATTAAATCTCCACCGTCATTTAGGTCTCCATGATCGGTCCTGTAACGAAATGACGGCGCTATGTGTAAACGAGCATTAACAATACAGATTAATAGATAATCTTGTCCTTCTTTGAATTCGGTTAAACCACATTGGTCACATTTCCTTCTGATAATTTTATCCAATTACCTAGATAACATATAATATTGTAAATATTCACATTAGTGTTGTGTATATATCTTATATCTTTTACAATTCAATACTGCTTCTTGGCAAAACTTGTTTGCCTAACAAACGACTCAAGGCATAGTCCCATTATGTGTAGGAATGGCCTGTTTCATTAAGACAATGGGTTTAAATTGCGGCGGTTAGATAGGCAGGAAAGGAACTAGATGGTCTAAACAAAAGACTACTAGCGATTAAAACTTAATTATTTATGTAAAAAATAATAATATTTATTTTCTTGTATGAAACCTCCATAGACTCCATGACTTGTCAGTGATGCCAATGAAAAAAGAAATAGAATAGAAAATGTCACAGTTTAATTTGTACAGTTTAGCAAAAACAGTAATAATAAACTTTTAATGTGGTTTATTGGATTACAGAGCAACACAAAGTTATGCTTGTTTTTTCTTATTCCGTATTAAACCCTTATTGGCTTACATAATGCGAGACACAATTATTATACACTGCTATTTAAATTTGCAGCATTTATCTGTAAAATTTTTTTCTTAAAATTTATGAATTTCTAAAATTTTTGGTTTATAACACCTTCTCAAACATACAGGTATCAATTCTACTATTTCTGTAAAATTTAACTGCACGTCTGTCTGTTATGTTACTGTATTTGATTGAAGATTACTATAACTAGTAAAAATCACAAGTATCATGTGACTAAATATTAATATTGACATAATAGCATAGTTGGCATAAATGTTTACAAAGGTATATCCCATACAAGAAAAATAGAGAATAATACGAAACTGCCGAAGATTTCCAAGTAGAACACTCATATTTGCACGAGTAAGTATAACAAGTTCGTTTATATGAATACTAGCTGCGCCACGCGGTATTACCCGCTATTAAAAATTTTTCTTAAATTAAAAGTAACCTAAGTAACCCCTTAATACATCAACTATCTGAGAATGAAAATCGGTCCAGCCGTTCCAGAGATTAGCCGGAAGAAACAGACAAAAATTGTAAAAAATGTTATTTTGGTATATGTACCCGCATATACATTCATTTGCATGTATTAAAAAGCAGTTATTTTAGTATTACTTACAGACACTCCAATTTTATTTATTTGTAAAGATTTTTAAATAACGATGTTAACACTATCGTATCTATAATAATGATCACAACGGTCATTGGTATAGATTTTGTTGATTGTCCGCTTAAATTTAACAGAGTTTTTCTGAATAAGAAAGTGTAGTAAGACGATGAATTCATAAATGGGGCCTAATATATATTGTCTCCATATATATCTATCGACTAACCGCTAAAAATGGTTAAAATTGCCGCGGGTGCTTCGATTTCTTCATTTTAGACTCACACCGCTTGATTATAGACACAAAATATTCAAATACTGTTGGAGACAATTGATTTATTTCAAATGCTATTTTAATATTTTACACAAACATCTGATTCATAGCTAAAATTAATCTAGAACTTTCTTGGAAACAGTACCGTAGATACGGTCTCTGAAAAAGAAATAGGATGGTTTTAGCAGGATCGCTTTGGAATATGTTTTACGCCAAAGAACTATGGATAGGCGGATAAAACAGTTGCATGGTTAATTCATGACAACGGAAATAATGGACATTAGTCAACGACACACAAGACTTGGATGTTATTTCCTGCTGAATATTAATTGTTTACATAAAATGGACAGCATGTTCTGGTCTAATTTATGACGACATTGTAAGTCTTTATTTTACAATTTATACAAATTTAGTCGAATCAGTTTAGGAACCCTAAGGTTGATTTTGTGATCGAGCCGTGGTAGCTCAGTGTCCCGGCGGTTTGCTCAAGTTGTATAGCACGGTAGCAACCGAGATCGATCCCCGTTGACGGCACCAATAAATTTGATGTTGCAGAGGAAATTATCGTGAGGAAACCTACATGTCTTAGAATTTGTTTCTAAGGCATGTGAAGTCTGCCAATCCGCACTAGAGCTGCGTGGCGGACTATGCCATATACTCTCTTTACAGAGAAGGCATGCGCCCAACAGTGGGTCATATATATTATACGAGTATATATAAAAAGGCTGATGTTACCCACAATTAGGTAGAAATCCTTTAAATGCCACGATAAGTCTTCCCAAATTACTAATGTATTTAATTGACAGAATTTGTAATAATGTCCATCATGTATACTACGCCAATAAAGGTATTGTAAGGGTACAATATGGCCCAATAAATCAGATAGTGAACTTTCTACGATTGTAACAACGATCTTGGAAAACAATTCTAGTTAACCAAATATTTCCCCTGATTATACTTGACAACTTATTTTCCTTTCAAATATAATCTGTTGTTTTCATTGCAAAAGTTTGAATGTTTTATTATTATTACAGGCGTTAGTATGACATGGACTTTGTTGAATTTCACTTTCCTTTGTTCTTAGTGGTCTTTATTCTCTATAGGTATATTTACGTAATTATATATCTTACCGTTTCCATTTCAAATAAAACAGATTTAAGAGTTTTTATTGCGGCTTCATTTTTATTTACATCTATTACCAGTGGTAGGGTAACGGCTTTTGCGGCAAGTGAATTGGAATGGCCAGGGAAGTACCAGCACCTTGCTGAATACCGGCGTCAAGAGGAGCTATGTTGCGTTTCGTACCTTTTATAATAAGCTGGCAACGTCTCTGCTATCTGGCTACCCTAAGTAGGTGTTTGTGGGCTCATTCATATCTTTCTCTAATAAAAAACAAAATATGTCATCCGAAATCATGTCGACACCTTTGCTGTTTTTTTTAAATGCTTACAAATTTTTATTAAGTTTATTATAAAATTTAAATCAAGCTAAGAGGCATATCAACGGCAATAGTCGCTAGTGACGCCATAAAATAATGTATTGTTATTCCAGGGGCGACATTCATTTTAATGGCAATACTGGGCCTTTTTTTTTTGTTAACGGTGAGGAAATCTTCAAAAAAGATACCCCGCCTTCTTGTGGGGGAAGGCGGCGGTTATGTGGGGTTTTTACCCACTAAAACCTCCCCGGTGGCCCTTTCCTCAGTGCATGACGAGGGGCTCCGGGATCTCCAGTGGGACACACCGGAGCCCCTCTACACTGTGCTCAAGGAGAGCACGTCCCTGTGCCCTCGCAGTGCAAGGCGACACGGGCCAGCCGAAATCGCCTTCTTCTCAGGTCCACCTTAGCTGACGACAAAGGCCCTCACCCTTGTCGCCCAGTGAACTACGACAGGCAGGGGATACCGTAGTCTTATTCTTGCGAGCCCAGAACTACAGGGCTGAAATAATAATAATGCAATACTGGGCCTTATCTATGGTTACGTTGGGAGAGGGGTCGTGGCGTCACCGAGTGGAGAACGCTCCTAGCGAAGTTTGGCTCAGTTGTCTTTAAGCAGTTAAACTATTTGAGTTCTTCATAGGTAATCGGTGAAGCCGTAACACTGAAGTGGAAAAGTGCATGAATAATTATTGTGTTTCTCCTCATCTCTTTAATTCTTAATACATTTGCGTAGCGTGGAATAACTTAAGGAATATTTATCTTTCCTTACAAAATATATCAAAATATAGCGCATAATCTGTTTGTGGCCTGTTTTATTCCAGCAATATATAACAGCAAATGTTGAAACGGACCGCTCCAAATGTAACGTTCTAAATTGTAACCGCAAAGCAATTAACAAACGATTTTAGACTTGAGCCTTAAGAGCCTAAAATATTTTCATTCTTTTAATTGCTTACAATTAAGTAATTGTACTTTTATTACAAAAAAAAACTACTACTACACGAAGTCAACCGTATACAACTGTGTTAGCCCGGTGAGGGTAGACAGAATTTAAATAAGTAGAATTCGCTATTCATCACCTCACGTCTCACGTCAAGTAAGACCATGCAATATACTTTACTTACGTCTGACGCCTAAAGGGGTAAGCTGAGATCACGGAATTTTTTAACTTTTTTAATATTTCACTAATCTGGTCGATTTATCTCCGTTTATATTAGACTATGTGTGCATTACCATTTTTATACTTACAATTTTTTTTTTTAAAGAAAGCTAGCAATATTTCTTTTTTTTTCAGAAATATTACTAACAATCTTGTTAATCATTCCAACTAAGCTTAACCTTGTGCTAGGACATGGTTGACGGCATTAGTCGAATGGTGGATTCGAACCCACGACCTTACGATTCGCAGGCCGTACCCTAAACTAGGCTATTGCCGCTTCGAAATATCAATTAAAATTACAAAAGATGCTACACATTGTTATAAAACAAATTTTATGGATTTTATCACATTTTATTATTTCGATATGATTTTTTTTTATTGGGATCACTTTAACGGGGTCTTGGGGACAGATTACATTCGACTGTTTTGATTTTGTTTATATTAATTTTGTTCATCTACGCAAAATGAACATAGTACCATAATCATATTGGTTCTTGATTTAATTAAAAATCCTATGGGATCATTAGTGTTGAAAGACAATATAAATACTGGTGTACAGTATAGTTTTTGTTTCTGGTAACTTCTCTCCTGTCTGTGGTTGACCGGTGATGGCTGTTGATCTAATGGTGTGCTGCGTATTGTATTTATTACCAAAATAATATAACCCTTTTTTTAAGATAAACTCTCGTTTCACTTATATCATCACGATAATAATTGTAATTTCAGAGCATCTGTATTTTTCGAAATAAAAATTAGATTACTATAGATAATGTTACAGCCTATGTATTTATGTTTCAATGCTAAGCATAGGCCTTATCTGTAAAGAGAGTTTAAGGACAATAAAATTTCATTATAAAATAAAATTTTCCAACACAAATGGAGGTTTCGCGTTGTCGCGATGTTTTCCTTCATCGCCGAGTGTGTAGTACAATCGACACTTAAAATTGTAACAATTTGATTGGTGCCGGCACCGGGAATCGAATTGTGGTTGCTAGCTTGATGTGCACTGAGCTACCATGGCTCTTGAAATCCATAAAATTCGTTTTATTTCAGTGTTTTTGGACTTCTTTAAACGGAGCCTAGGGTTCACTGGGCGACTAGGGTTGGGGCCTTTGTCGTCCTCAGATTCCGCCGGAACCCCTCACCATGCAGCAGGGGGTTAACAAAAAAGGGGTTTGTACACCTTCACATGACATGTATTTTGTAAGCGAATTCCTCTTTGATATACCTACTTCTTTAAAAATACAAGAGCAAATCTGTACATTGTTTTAATAATGTGTATCCGTGCGCAAGCAGCGAGAGTGAATCTTATTACCTCTCCAGTGTATCATAAAAGTAGACTAAATAAATAACGCACGGCATGAACAGCGGTATACTTTTAACATGTCAGTTTATTGCGGTCGGGTCTGCTCAGCAAACAGCGACATACAACTTTAGAGGGGCTAAAGCAATAACATACGGTATCCTCTTTTCTACATACATTAGCTGCTTATTAAGCTTGTAAATGAAGGTCCACCTGTTAGTACACTGTCTGAATGTCTTATTCGGTGATTGATTGTCCAATTTGCATACATCGAATCAATTTATAGCGTCAATAGCCTAATGGTTTAGGGTACGGTCTGCGAATCGTAAGGTCGTGGGTTCGAATCCGCCATTTTACTATTGACGGGAACCATCTCCTAGCTTAAGCTAAGCTTAATTGGAATGATTAACAAGAATGTTAGTAATATTTATGAAAAAACGAAATATTGCTAGATTTCATTAAAAAAAAAATGGCAAATACCAATAAATCTTTTGTTCGTTCGTTTTGTAGCCGTTTTTATTATTTTAGCTTGAGTGACAAGTTCCAGTTCCTACCCGCCAAATCAAACAGCGCGTGTGTGTTATGGTCCCTCTCCGGGAGTAAACCTTTTGTTAACAATAGTTGGAAAATATTTGGAATATTGTTCTATTTTCAAGACATATAGTATTTACTGTTATGTTACTCGTCATTATTAAGATTAAAAAACTTAAATGCACATGTTCCATACAAAAATTTTACTCTACAAGTACCCCAGGTTGGAAAACGTAAACGAAAAGTATTTGCCACTTTCAAATTTTCAAAATGGCGACTGTTATATTTTTTTACATCGTGAGCGGAATTTTGATACTTGAAGGGCTGGGTCAAGGGTCAGTTACAGAGCCTGAGTCGTCCACCAAAGTGGACCCGGGAAGAAGGCGACATCGGCTGGCCCGTGTCGCCTTGCGCTGCGAGGGCACAGGGGGGGAGGGAGTAACCTCCCCCCCCGGGACGTGCTCTCCTTGAGCACAGTGCAGAGGGGCTCCGGTGCGTTCCACTGCAGATCCCGGAGCCCCTCGTCATGCACCGTGGAAAGGGCCACCGGGGAGGTTTTAGTGGGTAAGAACCCCACATAACCGCCGCCTTCCCCCCAGAAGGCGGGGTATCTTTCTGAAGATTTCCTCCCCATCAACAAAAAAAAAAGGGTCAGTTACAGAAGGCAGTACTCCTGGGAACAGCACGCATAGTTAGAGGTTCATGAGGTTTCTCTGTATGTCCATAACTATCGGTGCATGGGCCTGCTTTGCTACCGGTGGCACACTAGGTTAAGTTTTTATTATTTATATTAACTTATTTTGTAAAAAGTTTTAATTAAAAAAAGGAGTTTAATCGAAACAAAGCCTATCATCTAGTTTCATAACTGCTAAAACAAAAAACGAGTAAAATTCTGAGATTTTTTCTTATCTTTTCCTAAAAAATCGTATCACTTAATTGAATTATAATGTATAAGCCTACATACAACAAGTTTAGAACAAGAGTCGTTTCAACTTTAAATTAAGCCGTTCTGAAAGACCCTTTTAAAGCCTCGTAGGCTTTGTTCTTTAAGCTAATACAATTATTATCGTCCATTCAACTACTATTTCTTATCTTAAATTTATTTTTCTGTAATATTCTATTCTAGTGCAAATAAGAGAATTTATATTTTAGACATAGATATAGACATTTATTGGCATCACAATACAAAACACATCACAGACAGAATATAACACACATTAAAAAAGAATGAAAAATAGACAAAACACAGTTAAGGTTACACGGACAAATAATAGTAAACATTTAACGCCAATATCGGACACCGTCTCCGCATATTCTGTCGCTAGGATCCGACAGCGCTGATTTCCAGCGGTGCCCGGGACTACCTAAAGACGTGCGCGCAATACTACCTTTATATGGAATTTATACAGACAATAAGAGTATAATAAATATAATACATGAATAAAACAGTTAAGAGATAAAATATATTTTAAACAATAAAATAATAGACGAAAAAAAAATTATACGAATATAAAAATCCGATTTCATTTTCTGATAGATAATATTAAGTAATTGGCTTGGACATAAGGAGAGGATAAATGAAGAGAGATGAAGAACTTATAAAGAGTAATGGACTCATTCTCTGTCATATTTATAAGACATAATAAGGTTGGCTAAGACATAATTAGAAGGATTTCGATTACTATATCTGTCTAGTACACAAGTATAAAAGGCTAGGAGTCTTACTACAATAACTTTATAGAGGTTCAGGCTAAGCGACCTTAGAACTATGCCACTTCTAAATCCGGTGAAGCATTAAATCTGGCCAACTGCGTAGTTCATCATCAAAAAAACTACCATAACATATCCGACTTAAACAGGACAAAAATGAAGTTAATAGAAAACTTAGCTGGCTATTGAAGATCTCTTTTTTTCATTCTTTCTAATTGTATTCATTTTCGTAGCAATTTGATTTACCTATGAATTCTATTATTTTATTTATTTTACCTGTCCTGTTCTATAGAGTTACTTGGAAGAGATCGCTTATCGCAAAGCCGCACTTGCCCATACTTAGGTTAAGTTTAGTTTTTACTTAAATTGCTGTAGCTATAAGAAGTTATGACGAACTACACAGATTGGCCAGAGAAGCTGGCCTTGACTGCCTCACCGGATTGAGAGGTGGCATAGCTCTTAGGTCGCTTAGCCTGAACCTCTATTACTAGTAACTCGACACAAGGGTCCCCCCGGAGAGGGGTAACCTCGGCTTGGACAGTTACTATGTTACGCGTAAGCATGCCGATCCGAGGGCGCCCGAGAGGGCCGAACGACGACTCGGTCGGTTGCTATTTCACGGATAATCTAAGAGACATTCAAAAGCTAAACTAACTTTGAGTGCCACTTCGGGAAGCGTTGGCGCTGGGAGAAGAAGTCTATTTTTCTATCTCAGTCACGTCCATATAGAAAAAATAATCTGAATCCTGTTTACAGATATATTTCCACGGCACCGTGACCGTAAGTGTACTTAATAACTGTTTTATTATTTAAATTATTCCTTGACCCCTTGTAGCAAGGGATCATATAATGAGGGTTAGTTTAATTACCCTTATTCAGACCATTTCAACAGTCCCCATGTGTACTATTACTGTAGCAGAGAACTTTACTGAAATCAAAATAATTTCTGTAATAATATACGTAATAAATGTGTGTAGTGTATAATAAAGTTACTCTTTTCTAAATGGTCCCGTGCCTTAGTGTCTTAGCTTCAGCACTGCGAGGTTGATGGGAAAGTAACTCTTTCCCTAGGCCTTGCTTCTGTTCAGTGAAGAGTGGCACTGGTGCGTTCCTTTGGAGATCCCCGAGCACCTCACCATGCACCGAGGATGACTAGGAGGGTTTCAGTGAGCATAAATCTCACAAAACCGCCGCTTTCCCTTCCAGAAGGCGGGTTATTTTTTTGAACAAATTTTTTTGAACCTCCGCAAAAAAAGGCCTTTACATCTGAGCCCCTAATCCACTACGCAGCCCCAATACTTGCTTACAATGCAGCTTTGGCATAACTTAGAAAGTTCTATTCTAAGACCTGCAAGTTTCCTCGTGTCAATGACATTTTCGTTGGTACCGGCGCTTAGGATCAAACTCGAGGTGACCACCCGGATACCGGTGACGGAGCAGACTTGGTTTTAGTGAGTAAGAACCTCTTATAATCATATCTTCTTGATGATTTCCCCATGTCAACAAAAAAAAGGGATATGGTCTACGAAACTTAAGGCCCGAATCCACCATTCGACTATAGATGTGAACCATCTCCTAGCACAAGCTTAAGCTTATTTAAAATGGTTAACAAAAATATGACTAATATTTGTGAAATAAATAATTGTTAGCATTTTATAAAAAAATAATTGATAGGACACATTTTATAAAAGAGATAACCGGGCTCTTGGATCGATTTATTCATCGCTTATTTGAATTCACGCAGTAAATGTATATTTATATATGAATGTAGATCTTGGAAACTCTAATATCACTTCACGCTCCATTTAGTACTAAAGAGGGTCCCGCGACTTTATTACGACATTTCTTTTTTAGTGCGCCGAACAAGAAGTATCTCCTATCACGGACCAATTTCAAATCAAGATAAATAGAAAACCCTTATGGTTCAACTTAACTCATTTAACGAAAACCTATAAAGACATACGTTTCTTTATTTATTCCATACTTACACAAAATGAAAACAGCTGTACAACAAGTATATTTACGTGATAACACAAATACCGACCTGAAATCAAACCATTGATCGATTTAACATTCAAGGCTATATAACGTGCGGGCAATCACTTTTAAAACTTATATGGTTTTCTCATGGTTGCCATTGTGGAAACATTATTTTTTAAATAAAAAAAATCATCAAAATCGGTTTACCCAATCGAAAGTTTTGAGATAACTAACATAAATAAAATACATTCGAATAGGGAACCCTAATATGAGAAGCCATTCCCTAATGTTAGGTTTGTGTCGCGACAAAGTAACGAATGCTTTAAAATACCCTATACAGACAAAAAAGAGAAATTTTAATTATATTTTTTTTATTTTTTTGTTTAAGATAAATTTTAAATAGTTACCACTATTTATATTTTTTGTACTTAAGAAACTGATAAACAGAAATTATTTGACTAGCCGGCTGGAATCAAGCCCATGTCTTCGTTCGTAATAAATAAAAAAACCCCTCATTCTCGTAAACGGTTAGACCATATGCGGCAGGTAGTGAGTAACTGTTGATTTTTTGTACTTACAATAACCGGACAAAATATAACCTCGATCTGGATCCGAGACCGTCAAGTCAAACCGCTTAGTGATGTCTGCCGACTGATTCTTAATTCGTAAGACGAATGAAAATCCGTAATATCTGCCTACCTTTCTGGGTCCACAGCGTGACTGGTTTTATTAGACTTTATCCAGTATAAGATAATTTGTGTTATCTTTTTGCATTCATCGCGCTATACCTATCACGGTAAAACCTAATTCCCTCTACAAACAAAGTCTAAAGTTTGTTTTATATTTGCGAGCTAACTAACTTTGGAGGTATTGATAAAATAACGTTTATCTACGATATTATTTCACGCTTATAGACAAAAACGCCTTTATCGTCTCGAAACTTTGAATCTGGAGGGATATATTTTACGGTTATATTGTACTAAAAGACGTTTTCTTCGTCTGAACTTATGTAGTTTAGAAAAATGTTCTATTCCAGCTACAAATATCCGACCAATGTTATTTTATAAGTTTAGCGTCTTTCTTTAAAGATATTGAAAATCGAAAAGTGACAAATTACGAATTGTTTTCCGTTTTTGTATCTCTCAATATGGAAAGAATTGTGGAATCGTTTGATCGAGTCGTGATTCAGCCCCCTTGAGCTCTCACAGATTGGAATGTTCCGTGATTATAGTAACCGAACAACCCGAAAGACCCTTGCGCCAGTTACTCCCTAAAGAGCTAAGCGAGGTAAGAATTGTGTCACCTCTCAAATACCCGGGAAACTGTAGAGGCATCTTTGTTGCATATAAAATCTAAATATATAGCAAAAATTCTCTTATAATTCTTAGATACTACATCGAATGTGTGAGATGTATATACATTATTACAGATTAAAATGATCTTATACATGTTTGTTTGCGTCCCAATACGGTATATTTATCTACTATGCTTTTATTTTTAATTCTTGTTTCTGTCTTTTCCTTTTCTGTTCAGATCTGTGTAGATTCCTCGAAATCCAATGTGAACAAACAAATAAATGTCTATTCTATTCAAAGAAAAGAAAAATATCAAACAATGAGGACCAATGTTTCAATATTTATATCTCGTTTACAGACTTTATGTATTGGGTTGTGAATGTTCATTGACATCGTAGTGGTCGAAATTTACCCGTTCTAGTGGTCTTTTAATACCTGGTGTATTTGGTAATAATTTAATTGTTAATTGATTGACTGTAATAGATCGGTTTCATAATGAAAACTCACTGGCAAATAGCACACTCGGGGACCTAGTGTCCTGTCTATGCGTCGCATCTTCTGTACCGGATGTACCGGTAGTTGGCGGCTCAAAAGGAATATATGAAAAGCACATACATATTTCCAGGTACCATAATGATCATTTAATTTAAAGAATCATGGTTTAATTTTACTTAGGTTAGGGTATGATGGGGCTAACATGTCCAAGGAGGGTGTTAAGGAGGCTGCGGACAAGGAGCGGGATAGATCCTTCAACCTGCCGACCCGCAGCCGGAGAGCAGGGCGACGGAGGAGAGCACATGTTGCTTTTCTCCGTCCCCATAACTGAGGCCTAGGCGGTGAACACGGAACACGGGGGTTCTCAGGCCTTGAGGTGACGCGCGCAGTGTTTCCGTTGCGCTCCTGCCCGACGTTGGGGTAATTCCACCCCATTGGAGATGAGGCTCGTCGGGGCCAGTGTCGGCGGAATCACGGTAGTGTGCGCAAGCGTTCCCGTGGTTCCGTCTAAAGGCGCATGTGGGGTGTTAGTCGGTGCGAGTCCGACATACCCTCCTCTCTCCCGAGAGCATGCGTAGGCATTTTCCACCACTTAAAAAAAAAATGACATGCCCAAAAAGGCAAATGTCCCCAAAAAATAAATAGAGATTTTTTTAATTTTTACTAACGGTTTATCCCCCTTCTATAGCAGGAAACAGGTTTATTTATGAATGAACATATAATTTGAAGTTTTTATCATGCATCAAATGTTGTTCATTGCGTTCGTGTCAGAGGGTAATTAAACACCAGGTGTGCCGATAGTGACTATAAAACTTATCGCATTCATTGTTCTCCTAAAACTGCTTGTAGTTTTATAAAAGTATACTTTATAATTACCTTGGTTATTCATCATTGTTTTAACCCCGCGTAAAGTTGACCTATTTCAGTTTTTTTCTTAGGGAACCGAGTATGCGGTTCAATTGGTACTATGTTTGCTCTCATACCCGTAAATAGCAAGACAACTGGAGATAAGTAATTGACTTTTAAGATGAGAATGAGAAATCTGAATCAATTCAAGAGTTCTGGTTTGTTCTATTCTTGTCTTAGAAGAGTGCTAACATTATTCTATTACAAATATTACTAACATTCTTGTTAATACTATGAATTTGGTTACTGGTAATTGCTACGAAAGTGTTTAATTAAATCTTTCTTCAGTCCGTAATATTGAAGGACCCTGACTTTTTGTTTAATTTTAAATTAGTATGTTCTGGGTCTCACATTATAAATGTTTCCTCTCACACAGTTATTACTAATAGAACTCGTTTGGAAAAGTATGAAAGAAAACTTCATGTTTACACATAAAACAATATTAAAAGAACATTTATTTTATTAACTTAATTAAAACAATAATACTAATAATATATTAGTAAATAATAAATAATAATAATATAATAATACATTAAAGAGATGAAAGTAAGAAAAATGCTGTCATAAACACAAGCTAAAAAGGTCAAAATTTCATCTCTTATCTTAAGAACGTACAAAGCTGCTTGATTATGTGAAACAGGTAAAATAGAGCTTTGCAATTAATCATAATAACCTTCATTGAAGTTCCAGAAGACGTGACAATCCTCACAGAAGACGGAGTACTTTTGCAAAAATTTTCCATAAAACTAGTGTAAAATCCATTAACAACAGAGTTATGTTAACGCTTATCAGCTCTAAGCGTCAATTATATTAGCTATAGATCTAGAATGTTCCATCCCTCGAATTGGCATTTGTGCCATTATGGTTTCCCGATGACATATCACTGGCAAACAATTATGACATCTAACTATACTGTCACACTGTTCATCATAATCATTATTGAAATCGTAGGACATCCCATGGTGTAGATAGGTTTCCCCCAAAAACTTTATTGGGGTGTGGGGATTTTAGAGGAGTTGTATTGCCAGTATTCGCCACGCTTGCCAAGCAGGTTGCCAAACGCAATCAATTATGGAATATCAAATAATTAAAAATGTAGGTGCCCTTTAATGTTGCTGTCTGACCCGACCTCAGAGGGAGCGAAGAAGCGGGAGGGCCATGCAACATTGATGACCTTTTTCCCGCTTCATGTTACTTAGGTTAGGGTATGATGGGCTTCGCTGGGGCTTCGAAGTGCACTTCGACCGCTTGGTCCCCAAGATCGATAGGGTAGTGGGTGCTCTGCATCGACTGCTGCCCAATCTTGGGGGCCCCAGGAAGGAGTCCGCCGCCTCTACGGAGGTCTCGTGCGATCCATGGCCCTCTACGGGCGTCCGTGTGGTGTAACCGCTTCACGGGCGTCCGGCGCTACAGAGCTAAGCTCCTTAGCCTGCAGCGCAAGATGGCCATTCGGATCGCACGAGGATACCGTACGCTATCTTACGAGGCGGCGGCTATCCTGGCTCGGTTCCCGCCGCTCGACATTCGGCGGGCCCGGGCCGACCCTGGATGCGGGAGAGGTGCGTCGGCAGGAGCACAGGCGGGCGATAGAGGTGTGGCGCGAGCGGCTCGGAGCGACGTTGCTCGCGCCAACGCATCGTCTGTGCCTTCCTGCCGAACTTCAGCCTGGCTACGTAGGAGGAATGACGCGCACGTCACCTACCGCCTGACACAGGTACTCACCGGGCACGGGTGCTTCGGTGAGTACCTGAACAGGATAGGGCGCGAACCGACCGCGCAATGCCACCATTGTGGCTGACCGGGATTCCCGCAGCACGCTGCCGTGTGCTTGCCCCGCGTGGGAGGCGGAGCGGCGGATCCTGGTCCAGCAGACGGGTAAGACTCTCCCGCCGGCGGCAGTAGCGGCTGCGCTGGCGGGGAGATCTAAATGGAAGGCGCTGGTCTCCTTCTGCGAGTCAGTAATGGCCCAGAAGGAGATCGCAGAACGGGATCGGGAGAGGGCCGATCCCGTTCGGGAATAACAGGCAGGCCGGTGGCAGACCGGCCCGCAGCCCTGTAGTTCTGGGCTCAAGAATAAGACTACGGTATCCCCTGCCTGTCGTACAAGGCGACTAAAAGGGCCTCGGGTTCACTGGGCGACAAGGGTGGGGGTTTGCGTCGTCCACCAAAGTGGACCCGGGAAGAAGGCGACATCGGCTGGCCCGTGTCGCCTTTCGCCCTCTGAGGCACAGGAGGAGGGAGTAACCTCCCCGGGACGTGCTCTCCTTGAGCACAGTGCAGAGGGGCTCCGGTGCGTTCCACGTGAGATCCCGGAGCCCCTCGTCATGCACCGAGGAAAGGGCCACCGGGGAGGTTTTAGTGGGTAAGATCCCCACATAACCGCCGCCTTCCCCAGAAGTGTATCTTTGTGAAGATTTCCTCCCCGTCAACAAAAAAAAAAAAGGGTATGATGGGGCTAACATGCCCAAGGAGGATGTTAAGGAGGCTGCGGACAAAGAGCGGGATAGATCCTTCAACCTGCCGACCCGCAGCCGGAGAGCAGGACGACGGAGGAGAGCACATGTTGCTTTTCTCCATCCCCCATAACTGAGGCCTAGGCGGCGAACACGGAACACGGGGGTTCACCGCTTAGTTACGAGGCCTCGAGGTGACGCGCGCAGTGTTTCCGTTGCGCTCCTGCCAGACGTTGGGGTAATTCCACCCCATTGGAGATGAGGCTCATCGGGGCCAGCGTCGGCGGAATCACGGTAGTGTGCGCAAGCGTTCCCGTCTTCTTCTCTCCCCGCGAGAGCATGTGTAGGCATTTTCCACCACATAAAAAATAAATGACATGCCCAAAAAGGCAAATGTTCCTAAAAAATAAATAAAGATTTTTTAATTTTTACTAACGGTTTATCTATTTTTTATTTTTTTCTATAGCACGAAACAGGTTTATTTATGAATGAACATATAATTTGAAGTTTTTATCATGCATCAAATGTTGTTCATTGCGTTCGTGTCAGAGGGTAATTAAACACCAGGTGTGCCGATAGCGACTATAAAACTTATCGCATTCATTGTTCTCCTAAAACTGCTTGTAGTTTTATAAAAGTATACTTTTATAATTACCTTGGTTATTCATCATTGTTTTAACCCGCGTAAAGTTGACCTATTTCAGTTTTTTCTTAGGGAACTGAGCATGCGGTTCAATTGCTCTCATACCCGTAAATAGCAAGACAACTGGGGATAAGTAATTGACTTTAAGATGAGAATGAGAATTCTGAATCAATTCAAGAGTTCTGGTTTGTTCTATTCTTTTCTTAGAAGATTGCTAACATTATTCTATTACAAATATTACTAACATTCTTGTTAATACTTTGAATTTGTTTACTGGTAATTGCTACGAAAGTGTTTAATTAAATCTGGACCCTGAGTTTTTGTTTAATTTTAAATTAGTATGTTCTGGGTCTCTCTCACATTATCACATTATAAATGTTTTTTTTGACGAACTACACAGATTGACCAGAGAAGCTGGCCTTGACTGCTTCACCGGATTGAGAGGTGGCATAGCTCTTAGGTCGCTTAGCCTGAACCTCTATCGCTAGTAACTCGACACAAGGGTCTCCCAGTGGGGAAAAATATAAATGTTTCCTCTCACACAGTTATTACTAATAGAACTCGTTTGGAAAAGTATTAAAGAAAACTTCATGTTTACACATAAAACAATATTAAAAGAACATTTATTTTATTAACTTAATTAAAACAATAATACTAATAATATATTAGTAAATAATAAATAATAATAATATAATAATACATTAAAGAGATGAAAGTAAGAAAAATGCTGTCATAAACACAAGCTAAAAAGGTCAAAATTTCATCTCTTATCTTAAGAACGTACAAAGCTGCTTGATTATGTGAAACAGGTAAAATAGAGCTTTGCAATTAATCATAATAACCTTCATTGAAGTTCCAGAAGACGTGACAATCCTCACAGAAGACGGAGTACTTTTGCAAAAATTTTCCATAAAACTAGTGTAAAATCCAATAACAACAGAGTTATGTTAACGCTTATCAGCTCTAAGCGTCAATTATATTAGCTATAGATCTAGAATGTTCTATCCCTCGAATTGGCATTTGTGCCATTATGGTTTTCCGATGACATATCACTGGCAAACAATTATGACATTCTAAATATACTGTCACACTGTTCATCATAATCATTATTGCAATCGTAGGACATCCCATGGTGTAGATAGGTTTCCCCCAAAAACTTTATTGGGGTGTGGGGATTTTAGGTTGTATTGCCAGTATTCGCCACGCTTGCCAAGCAGGTTGCCAAACCCAATCAATTATGGAATATCAAATAATTAAAAATTCTATTGAAATTAATAAAATATAGTTTTTGACACAATGCCAATTGAATTGCAATAGGTCTGTTGTCATAGCGAGTTCAGTGACAGTAATTACTTGGGCTTCAGATGGTAAAACGACATTGAAAGATTATAATTATTGCACGCGCTCTGTGGTAAATATTTATAAAGCTCTTAACATTCCATTATGTCCCGAGCATCAAACAATACACCGATAATAAGAATTGATTGTATTGTGTGATAGTTAAACCTCAACGATCTCTCGAATACTGTGCCCATTGTTTTCACTGACGCGTTTCAATATAATAATAAACACTTATGACCAGAAAAAAAATACAAATAAGAAACAACCACAGGTTTTAGATTAAGTAAATATTGCCAATTAAAAGCACCGTCCTTTCTACGCCGACATAACATATTTATGGGAATGTAACTCATTGAACAAAACTGTTTAAAATTTTAATCCTATTCTATTTATATTTTTATAAATAGAATTTCCTAATAAAATCCTGCTATTCTCTTTACTGAGAACGCCTGCGGACATACGAGTATACAGGCTGTTGCTTTATTTTATTTTAAATACATAGCTTATTTTCGAAGCTTCAACATCCTGATGGTTTAAGTACGGCCTGCGGTAAGCTCGTAGGTTCGAACTCACCATTCAACTATTGACGTGAACTATCTCTTAGCACAAGCTTATGCTTTAATTGGAATGATTAACAAGTTAGTATTAGCAAAGGAGTGGAACAAGTTGCCGGCGTCAAACTTTCCGTCCAAGTACGACGTGAGACCCTTCAAGAGTAGAATGACTAGGCATTTGCTAAACTAGCGCGTACCATCTTTGGACTATATCACCACTTAACATCAAGTGGGATCGTGGTCAAGGACTGGTTTATACCTCACAAAAAAATTGCTAGTATTCTTTCTAAAAAAGATCTGACTTTCGTGGTTAGTATATATATATAAGCTAAACTATAATATATGGTCAGGTGAAAATTAAAGACAATACTAGAAATTCTACTGGAAAGTTGATTTATGTATGTAAAGCCGGTTTATGCTCTAAAATTTATGACTCGTTCAAAAATTCTATGTTTCTATTTCATACTAGGAGACTGGCAGACAGAGATAGGAATATTTAATAATACCTCGGTGTATGTATACTTTAAATTCGTAATTTCGGTCTTCGTACAGGTTTGAGATTGCTGTGTACCTTTATTTTACGTTTAAGAATAAATTATATGCTTACAAATTTCTTATCTCAAATGAACCAGACGTTTTAATGTTTAGTTCTAAATTGTTAACAGAAATATATATAGAACTATATATATATCAATAGCCTAAATGTTTTAGGATACGGTCTGCGAATCGTAAGGTCGTAGGTTCGAATCCACCATTCGACTATTGACGTGAAAGCTTAGTTGGAATGGTTGGAATGGTAGTAACTGTCCAAGCCGAGGTTACTGCTCACCGATTGGACCCTTGTGTTGAGCTATGCCATCTCTCAATCCGGTGAAGCAGTCAAGGTCAGCTTCTCTAGCCAGTCTGAGGGGTTCGACATAAAAAAGTAATTTTTCTGAAAAAAAAAACATGGGAATACCGTACATCGAACGAGAATGTATGTGTGAATTATGTTTACAGTTATGTATTACATTATTGCTGGTAAACACCTTTATCTAACGCCAGCTGCAGGTCATCTGGTGCTGTGGATGGATGGGCGATCAGGAGATCGATGACCTCGTTTGTCGCGTTTCCTACAGAAAACAAATCTATTATGTATTTTAGTAGTTTAATGTTTTCTCTGACTAATCCTGTCCAATAACGAAAAAAGCTTGTTAGTGATTGCATTTTTAACCGACTTCAAAAAAGGAGGTTCCCGATTTGATTTTATTACGCATGTAATTGTAATTTTCGACTGGGTGAAACCGATATTGATGATTCTTTATTTGGAAATCTGGTGCTTCTCGGGTGGTCCCATATCATTCTGACAATGGTATTATTAGACATAGACATAGACATTTATTTATTGGCATCACAATACAAAAACACATCACAGACTGAATATAACACACATTAAAAAAGAATGAAAAATAAACAAAACATAGTTAAAGTTACACGGACAAATAATACAAAACATATGATGCCAATATCGGACACCGTCTCAGCATATGCTGTCACAAGGATGCGACAGCGCTGATTTTCAGCGGGGCCGGGACTACCTAAAGACGTGCGCGCGCAATACTACTTTTATATGGAATATTATTATACAGTCAGTAAAAGTATAATAAATATGATACATAAATAAAACAGTTATGAGATTAAAATATATTTTATACAATAAAATAATAGATGAAAAAAAATATATAAATATTATTGAGTCAAAAATAAACTAAAATATATAATATGATAATTAAACGTATAAAGTTTCAATTATATAATTAAATATTGAAAATATTGGAAACAACAAGCCACCGATATCGCGGGGATATTATCTTTTTGTAACTTACTTTTTCTATACTTCTTATTATTAGCCATTAATGTTAAATTAATCAATGATTGATTTGAAGACGGTTTTTGTGTTTACATGTAAATGTACTTGTAATGTGATAATATTAGTTAAGTCTGTATTAAACAAGTCCATGAATTACGGCTAATCCTTTAATCCCTCACCTGAAATAATGAGCCGATTTGTAAGCAATTTACTTCTTATCGAACAGAATTCACGGGCTTAAACTCGGATGATAGACGAGAAGTATTACTATAAATGATGTATTAAAAGTAATATTTTTATATTAAAAATGTGTAATTGATTCTAATTTCGTTTCTTATGTGTTAGTGTTTCTTTTATTCGCCGATGACGATTAAAAATTCAATAATAATATTAATAACAAGAGGCACCGCAGCGGTTTCTCTACTGTATTTAAGTTTAGAATTACAATTCACTTACGAGAAATACAAATTTACATATATCTAATTTTAGTCCGTGAGCACTGTTACTTATTATACTATACTTTGGAATTGGCATTTTAAAAACAACAAAAAGTAAACAAAACAATAATGTGTATGTATGTATGACCATCCCGCATGACGAGAACCTTGTGAAAGCTGAAAGGGAAAAAATCACTAAGTACCTCGACTTGGCTCACGATGTGACCGCCATGTGGGATGTGGATTCGATGATCATTGTCCCGATAGTCGTTTCTGCAAACGGTCTCATAGCGAAAAGTCACGAACAACATCTTAAGAGACTTTCGCTAGATGGCTGGATCAAAGGTCAGATACAGAAAGCAGTACTCCTGGACACGGCGCGCATGGTCAGGAGGTTTCTCTCTATGTCGCCCTAACCACCGATTGCTTGAGCCCTGCTTCGTTGTCGGTGGCACACACTAGGTTAGGTTTTTATAATGTTTTTTTTTATTTTGTATGATATTTTTGTGTATTTTACTTTTTATATAAATATTATAAAAACTTAACCTTAGGATTCAAAATAAATAAAAAAAATGTGTATGTACCCAACAAATGTTCTTTGTGAAAATTTTACTATTAACTACGGCATGATTTTTAAGATGGTGAAATTTAAGTAAATGTTGGAATGAGTGGAGCGACTTTTTTTTGATGATGAACTACACAATTGGCCAGAGCGCCTTTACTGTTTCACCGGATTGAGATATGGCATAGCTCTTAGGTCGCTTAGCCTTTACCTTAAGTGGAACGACTTGTAATCTTTTATATTTTTAGGAAGCTTATTGTAGATTTTTTACCCTCATAAAGGATGGTCCTAGCTCCATAATTAGTTCTCTTGGTGCAAATAAATAGATATTACCTTGCCTAGATATGGACTTTTAATAAAAGAAAATATTATATCTCGGTCTAGTATTTATACATTAGTGAGGGTACTGCGGAATTATTTGGAATCATCCCAGCTACCCATTTTTATCTTAATGGTTAGCGTTGTAGCTGTAGCGATACGTTAGCCCGAGTACGTTTTTTCGTTTCCTTCTGTCTGTGGAATCAAAGCAATGGGAATGGATGATAACAATATCAACAACCAATGCCAAGGAAACACTCCTTTATGTGAAATTATTGTAAACGTTTCGAAGGTCTCTGTCTATCCCACTAGAGTTAAAAGGATGTGAGAGCTTCTTATTAAATTTACGTTAAAGTTACTGCCTTTATCTATGTCCCACTGCTGAGCACAGGCCTTCTCTGTAAAAAGAGTAGAAGGGCATATCCGCCACATGGCTTTAGCGCAGTTTGGCAGACTACACATTTCGTAGAAAATTTTTCTAGAACATGTAGGTTTCCTCATGATGGTTTTAGTAGTGCCAGCTCTGGGGAACGAACTTGGGTTGCTAGCGTACTATACAACTTGAGGCAACCTCCCGAACACTGAGCTACCCGTACCACGGCTCTTACTAGGCTACCACGGCTCTGGAGCTTATTATTTGTTTGAAAATCTATTTCCAATTTATGTAACGTGAATTTTCATTTACTTATCACGGTAGGTAAATGAAGTCGGCGCGGCGTGAAATTATATTTACGCAAACAATAGGTTGGCGTAAGTTATTGTTATAATGCAAGACCTTCTGAGCTTAGAGTATACTAACTTTAGTGACTTATACTAAACTCGCTTTCAACTGCGACTTGGTTTGGTTGACGCTCTTAACTACCATGTAATTGCAACAACGCAGTTTATATCAAGTCTTTTGTATACTTTCTAAGCATTTGTGTGATTACGATTCCACCTGATATTAAGTAAGCAAGGTTCTGTAATTTGTAAATGCCTATTTACTCTAATCTCGACACATTTTAATCGGAGGGAAAGACAGATGCGGGCAAACTATACCTATGAGACCTGTCACTCGCGAGCAACGCGAGGTCTTGACGGCAGTCGCTTCCTTCTGCGAGACGGTCATGTCCCAGAAGGAGGCTGACGAGCGGGCCAGGGTGGTTAGCCCAGAGGCTTCCTCCCTCCGCAGGCGGCGAATCGGGATGCGCAGGAGGCGTTCCAACATCAACGCCTCCTATTGCTGCCCCCGTAATCTGAAGCGGGGCCAGACTGGGTACCAGGACCCACTAATACTTCGGCGTCGTCTGGACTTCTCTGAGCGCCGGAGAAGTCCCCTATATAGGAAGAAGTCCGGTCTTTGCCGGGACCGGCCGGTCGTTGGGGTGCTCTGTTGCTGACAGATCCGGGGCACCCCAGTCATAACGGCTGATGGCATTCGCGAAAGGTTTAGCGGGTAGGGGTCGCCCAGACCGAGTCCCACACATCCCTCCGGGCCTACCCAGGATTCCGGAGGATGGTGTCTAAAAAGAATTCCCCCGAATTAACAAAAAAAAAAGGTTCGGTCCCGGAAATTTGAATAATTATCATTATAAATCTACCACCATCTGTATCTGAGATTGTTTTGAAAAATGAAATCGTAATATTAATTGAATTTTAATAAATTCCTATCTAATCGTTTAATATGCTATAATACTGAATTAATCCTTTGATAATGCTCACGAAAGTATTTAAAACGTAGATTTGATTTTCCTTTGAAGAAAATGTTCGGTTATTTGAAATCGTTCAACGAGAAATTATATTAATGAGTCGACCATTGGGCAGCCCTGCGTTTAAAGGACACATCAAAGGGACTTTGTAAAGGTAAAATGTTTAACCAAATAAATGCTAGCATCAAGGTTGTTAACATTCTATTTAATACTTCGCTTTTATTTTTTTAAATTGGAATAGGGTTGATCGTTCTGTAATCCTGTTGAGTTTTAGTTGGCTTTATTTTTTCAAAATAAATACAGAGCACTTTTGCCCTTTTACAATTTGTTTGAGAACTGAAACTTAACTTCAAATCGAATAAACGCTATTACGCACGGTCGCCCTCTTTGTATTTACGGTTTATCAAATGAATATTACGAAATAGAATTAATTAGAAATTTAATCTAATCTTCAGAAAGATACCCCGCCTTCTGGGGGGAAGGCGGCGGTTATGTGGGGTTTTTACCCACTAAAACCTCCCCGGTGGCCCTTCTTCGGTGCATGGTGAGGGGCTCCGGGATCTCCAGTGGAATGCACCGGTGCCCCTCTGCACTGTGCTCAAGGAGAGCATTTCCCGGGGGGGAAATTACTCCCTCCCCCCCTGTGCCAGAGCAGTGCAAGGTGACACGGGCCAGCCGATGTCGCCTTCTTCCCGGGTCCACCTTGGCGGACGACAAAGGCCCAGCTTTCAAACAACAGCTTTCAAATAGAAACAGAATCATCATACACACGGTGACAGACATAAAGACAAAATGAGAACCTACTCCTTTTTGAAGTTGGTTGGAAAAGTGACATAATTTTCATTAAAAGTAAATAAATATTAAAGTAAATAATGCGTACGTGTTTCTTAGCATTCGCCTTAGAATTGAAGGAAGCATTTCTTAGTTGTCACATGAAACTTTCGTTGCGAATGAAAACCACGTTAAATTTCGTCTAAGTAGTGGTCAGTACAAGTTCTTATTTGAAGTAAGTCCAAGTTTATCTCTTTGACGTGGTAATTAGGTAAACTGTCCTATTGGACTAATGGAGACGACGACGGAATAATTAAAAGTTACCCCTTTCCAAAAAAATCCATATACAATGGCATACATGAGGAAACATGAAACATAAATTTGAATTATTTACGCGACAAATGGACGAATAACTTCATATCACGCCAACCGATTTCGATGATTCAATTTTTGGAAAGGTGTACTTCAAGGGTAATTTGACGAGAGTTTGGTTATGTTCTGATTAATTCTATTTCGTAATATTCCACCGATAATTTGGAAATACAAAGAGGGCGCCCATACTCGACGGTAGCTCCAATAAAAAATCTAAATCAGTTGTGAAATTACGGCTCTCCGAGTTATTTTTTGACTACAGTGTTTTATTTTAGGATGAACTGTCGCAGCGGGGCAAGGATGGGTACTTCGCCCCAGCATGCTTCGGCGTCGTCGGGACTTCTCTGAGTGCCGTAAAAGTCCCCTTTGAGGATGAAGTCCAGTCTTTGTCGGGACCGGCCGGTCGTTGGGGTGTCCTGTCGCTGACAGATCCGGGGCACCCGCTCATAACGGCTGATGGCATTTAGTGGGTAGGGGCTGCCCAGGCCGAGTCCCACACATTCCTTCGGGCCCACCCAGGGTACCGGAGGATGGTCTATAAAAAGATTCCCCCGCGTGAACAAAAAAAAAAGGATGAACTGTCGCTGATTGGCCAGATAAGGTCACTCAACAGTTTCACCGTATTTGAGAGGTGATAGAGCTACTATATCTATCTCTACCCCATCTGAGTTAATTTAGCTAAATACATGTGGGTGTGTGCATCAAAAATTTATTAAAATGAAAATTACAAATTGAGATTTTTTAATTTTCATTTCATTGAAAGTTTAAATTACAAATTGGTTATACGTAGTTATTACGCAAGAACCGTTTATTTATGGAGTGCCAACATTAAAATGATGTCTATATGGTTAATGCAAGGATTATTTCTGCCGCTAACCAATAATATGTACTTGGATGTGTGACTTATGTTGGTAAAAATATTATTCGTGGGGCAACATTAGGTATATACAGGCAATACTGGCACTTTGTCTATGGCCTCAGCCAGTCGTGCGTCTGTCTGTGGTCTGATCTATGGTTGAGTTCGAAGCATCGACACAGAGATAAAAATGGCGCTCCTGGCGGAGCAGATGGCATTTGTCTTCAATCAATTAAACCATTGTTCTGCTGAAGTGAGTAGTGCCGCCATGACACTGAAGCGGAGGAGAAGTGCGTGAGATATTTTGTCTTTCTCTAGATATATAAATGTATTATTGTTACATAATTGTTTGTGTTCTACATACTTGTCACAGACTAACTTTAGGAAGATATAACCTTTCATTATACTTGTAACTCTCACCCGCTTAAAACATGAAGTACCTACTGATTTTGAGGATTCTTACACGTAGTAAAAGTAAAGTAATAAAAAAACTGTCTTTTAATCTCCACTGGTGTGATAATAATTGATTACGAACTATGTAATTATCTATACAACATATTAAGTAACCTAAAAAAAGAAAACTATTACGGAACCCAATAGAAGCCTGTTAGTGCATTCGTGTTCCGACCTAATTAGACAACTGGCGTGTCGATAATGCGTTGAAAACTTTGCCGTTGGTTCTTTGATCGGCTGCAGAGCCGCGTAATCAACGAACACCTTAGTTCTGTATCCTTGCAAATCACGCCTCGTTATCTTTATAACCAGTTAACAGGCAAAAATAAAGACAATAAAAGCAATAAGTGCTTGGATGGAGGACTAGCATCTACGTAAATCTAGTACACTTAGACTGATCGTAATGACTTTCCATACTATCCTTTGTCATTTCAGTCATTTCTAATGATTTTGGGTGACTTCGATTCGATCATTGACATGGCCTCGATGATTGCCATTCCACAACTGTAAGTTTTTTTTGACAAATTTCCGTCCACGTACAAGTAACTCGCTGAATTGGCTATCACCAGGCTATTTCAAAGCCGATACGTCTTCGGAAACTTCAAGGAAGGAGCCCACTATCTTCTTAAAGGCTAGTTCTAGTGGTGTGTGCGATGTGTGATTTTTTTAAGGGAAAAGAGGCAAACGAGCTTAAGTGATTAACTAACACTTAAAATCGAGTGAGCTGTAAGCTTTTGAATTTTTTTATATAAAAAGGAAATAAACGAGCAAATGTCACCTTATTACCATCGTCTATAAACGTCTAGAACATAGGATGCTTGAAAAAAAATTTATATAGAGATAGCTTATATAATCTATATCTTTTTTTTGTTAATGGGGAGGAAATCTTCAAAAAGATACCCCGCCTTCTGGGGGGAAGGCGGCGGTTATGTGGGGTTTTTTACCCAATAAAAATTCCCCGGTGGCCCTTCCTCGGTGCATGGTGAGGGGCTCCGGGATCTCCAGTGGAACGCACCGGAACCCCTCTGTATTGTACCGTGAAGCACGTTCCGAGAGAAGTTATTTCCCCCAGCACCCTCACAGTGCTAAGGCGACACTGAACCACCGTTCTCGCATTCTCCCGAGTCCACTGTAGCGAACGACCAAGGCCTCCACTCTCGCGGCCACTCAAGGCCCGTTTTAGTCGCCTTTTACGACAGGCGGAGGATACCATAGCCTTATTCCATATGCCCAGAACTACAGGGCTGCAAATTGACTGTACCTTGTGTAATGCTATAAAGTGTGTATCTATTCGTATCTAAAACAGTCGAAATGAAAACTGATTCGCAAGCGTAGTGGAATAGTGAAATAACTAATGCCCGGGGCCAAAGTTTAAATTGCAGCCGACTGAACGAGCAGCAACAGGCACCATTTGATTTTAATGCAATCTAATTTACAACACTTTGTTGTTATACGATCCTTGTTGTTATTCGGTTAGTTGTTATACACGCTCCTATATTACCTTTACGGTTAATGGCCTACCGATTGAGTTATTATCTTGATTCGGAAACTTTACTCATAAAGATTTCATCTAGTCCTATATATTTATACAAATAATGTTAAAATAATAAAATTAGTGCTTCTGTTTGTAAAATAAAAATAACTTATTCTACATGCATATTATTTTATATATAAACGGTACATATACAAAGATAACATTTTTTACAATTTTTGTGTCTGTCTGTTTGTTTGTTATTGCTAATCTCTGGAACGACTAGACTGATGTTGACGGGACTTTTACTGACAGCTGATATAATAAGGTTTAACTTTGACTAGTGATTATTTATCACATTTTTTAATTGCGGGTAAGACCGCGGGGCGCAGCTTGCAATATATAAATGGATAATGTTTCTCTAACACGATTTTCTGAAAAAACTTTGCTAAAGATAGATTTGATTATTATTATAATATTTATGATATAATGTACATTCGAGAGCAAAAATAAAGGGTCGGTTAAGAAAATTTGAATATCTCAGAAGATAAAGACGCTAGCTATCTGAAATAAGTTGTGCATAATAGACAATTAAATATCCTTAAAATGAAATAAAATAATTTTTTTTATTTATTTATATTTCATTAAAAAACATAAACTTAAACGAAAAAGGATATTTTACGTAAACTTGGTTAATACAGTATTTTTATCTAAATTTATACTACAAGTACAGTACTTAGGGTAACTGGAACCGATATTTTTATATAATACGAACCGTTGCTCTGGTAACAATAGTAGTATCAAAGTTGTAACGTCAACAATCAAAGAAAATTCAAGTTAATATAATTTGTATTTAATATGAATATTAAAAAAAACTTAATATTTAAAAATGAATTAATCTTAAAATTTAAAATATGCACTATGTGACTGAACGACAGGTGTGTGTATGTGGAAAAAACGCGAAATTAGAGAAAGTAGATGCTGTGAAAGAAAGAATCGTATGAGTGAGGGACAAATGACAAAAAAATGGACGCATAAAATGGAAATTTTCTTTTGCATGTAAAAATATAATTTACTAACATTTACAGAAAGACAGGACAATTAGATAGTCATGTTTCAGTTCTAATTCTTTATATTATGAACACACAACATCATAAAATGATACGATTTATTTCGTCAAAAAGCTTCGATTCGATTCGTACTCGCAACCTTCAGATCGTAAGTCGAACATTCGCTAAGCTTGACTTACGATCTGAAGCCTGTTTTAATTGCATAACAATATGAATACCTGATAGTTTTAAATACGTCCAATAAACCAGTTATTTATAGTATCTAACGGACAATAAAGCCTCTTGTTTCAAAGAAAGCTGAATTTACTTAATGAACATTTTAAAGTAATACTCAAAGTTTTCTGTTTCGTACATCACAGATGCCTTCGAGTTTCGAGCGACGGCTCGGCCCCAGATGTTTATGATAGAACAAGCGCAGATGTTACATAACGAACTGAAGCGCATTACTATTAAAATTTTCATTAATCTATGCTCAAGAGAAAAAAAAAAAATCTATGCTTAAAAAAACAAAAAGTCGAGCGATCGTTGAGCCTTGAGAGTTGATAACGGGGAAAGCCTGGAAGACTACAACATCGCGATGGCGGTTCGGAACAGGGACCCGAAGGCGACAGACCACTCCAATCAAGTAAAAGCGTTGGCGGCATCTGCGAAGGCGAAGTTATGAAGTTTTAAGTAAACTCTTTTACAAACGGAGCAAATGTAACATATAAAAATCCAAATAAAAAAGGCACGGAGGATCAGTCCGTGGGAAAAAAAACGGGGAAAGCGGCCTTGTCAAAGAACTTGTAGGGAGTCAGGAAGGTGTGTGCGTACCCTCCACGTTTCAGCCCATATAACCGCGAGGTTGGCCCCACCATGGGAGGTGGTGGGTAGGCAAATAATCTATAGGACCTCGCTAGCACCGCTGCTTTTGTTTATGCAGCATCTTTGTTGCTATATTCATTTAACCCTGTTAATTTGATATTATAACCATTCATTTTAAATGGTGCTGATTTGATTAATAATTGCTATGTATTCAAGTGACAATAAAATGTACTAGTGATAAGAAAACAAATGACAATCTAGCAAATAAAAAAATATCGCAAATATCCAAATATCCCAGATAGTTCTATTTTTAAATTTCGTTCATAATTACTTTTTTTATTTTAACTGGCCACTTGCAGAAAATTGTTCCTCAAGTATTAGACGGTATAATAGAAAGCGGTTTTAAAGAAATAATTAGAATACGTTTTAATCTTCAATGACACAAAGAAGTATTTGAAATTCAAATTTGCCGGCTAATCCCGAAACCATCTCGCACTTTTCCAATTCACTATTGCAACTAATTAAAACTTTAGCTTAATTCGAGTCTCCCATTATACTTTCAGAAATGGCGACGGGTTAACCTACAACTGCGAGTATCGTTGTGATGGTTTCGTTAACACCGTAAAATAATTAATCTCTGTCATATTCACTTAATCCAATCTTAAAGCGATTGCGAGTAATCTTATTGCGACACCGCCGTTTTATGGGGAGGCCCCATCCGAGCTATTAGGAGCGTTGCCTGAGTTTTTTCGGTCACTTCTTCTCTCAGCACCAACGCTGCCGCAGGGGTATGCATGAAAGCTGTTTGGCAACTAGATATATCCGTAAAAGCTACTAACCTAGTCGTGGTTTGGCCCTCTTGGGTCCCCTCGGTTCTGAATGCTAGCACAATTAGAGTGTCCACCCAAGGCGAGTTTCCATATAGGGGTCCTTTACACCTTGTTACTTCCAATAGAGGTTCAGGCTAAATGACCTGAGCCACCGGCCATCTGCCACCTCCAAAATCCGATGAATCTGTTGCATTCGCTACCGGCTCTTCGCTATCCCCCATAAATGACAGGTTAGTACTGCGCCATACGCCGGGCACAAAATTTGCGTAATTAAAAGGCCTATAGAAAGCTCTTTCAGTCCAAGCTGCCTGGTATACGCATCTCGGACAGCAAGTCAAACGTTTACCAGTAGGCTATCATTATAATTTAATTGGAGTGTTTGTTTGTAATATTAAAATATTAAATACCGTACATATACCAAAATAATTTTATTTTACAATTTTTGTCTTTCGGTCTGTTTATCTCTATTTATTTCCGCTAGACTCTGGAATGGTTGCACCGATTTTGACAGCATTTTCACACAGATATCTGATAAATGTATAAAATTGAAATAAATAGTTTTTAATTGCGTGTATCACCGAAACGCGCAGTTAGTTAATAAATAACACCATTATAAAACAACACAAACATTAAAGAAAAATACAAACAAACTAAGAACATCCTCCTTTGAAGTCTAATGAAAAGATTTTGTTTTACTTTTATTATTAAAGATGACCTAATGCAACGGTTACATGTTTTTCAGTCTGCTTTTTAATAATCGTGCGAAAAATACAAAAATATTCTGCTCTATTTTATATTGAGTACACAACGGTGTGAGGGTAGGACGATGCCTAATAAAAGGGGATGAAAACAGAGTGACTTAAATGGTTTCCTTTTAGCTAGAACAATTTTTTAATGTTCTTATTGTAGCTTGTTGGGTTTTGAAAAATCAGTAGCGTCTTTCCTATTACGAAATAACTAGAGTATATGTAATATCTCTAGTTAACAATTTTGTCATCCCGTAGAGATTGATTCTACTCTTTTGTTATTTACCCAACTCTCACTATCGTACCTTAAAGTAGTAACATGTATATTATTGTATACAAGGGTACCCAGCCCGCTTCGATGGGCTACATTTTGCTTTATTTTATTTAAACGATAAACTTACGTCATTAATTTAACTCTCACAACACGTCTACCATTAAATTATTCATTTCTCTCCGTATTTATTTTCTTCTCCGGCGGGTAAAGATCACCTACACCCATGGCGCTATAACTTATCTTGAATACTTCAAAATCCTTGATTGTTATCTTTAATATACTTCAGTATACTTTATTATACTTCAATATACTCCAGTGTACTTCAATATGGTTCACAATGACATAAATATACACAACGCATGTGTCAATACAAATTTGGGTTATAAAACAATAGAATATCATTAAGGTAAATAAAAGCTGTATCTGACAGTTCTCCGATCGTCACCAAACTTTACAGGATTACTCGCCAGATCAATCTGAAGATTCTCTAAAAGTTTCATTGAAATCGATTCAGCACATTCGGAGCATATATGGAACATACCCACACACTTTCTGTTTTATATATATAGATTATCAGACATCCCTCATTAGACATATTCTGGCTTCGCGGTTGTATTTAAAGCACCATTAACTAGCGAATATCCCTACAGTCAATCTCCTTAGGACATCCTTATCTAACCTACCATGTTTGCTGGAGATACTCCCATTTACTAAGTGATAGATATATTGCGAAATGTTACTTGAAATGGGAAGTTCAACTTGCTAGAGAACTGAGCATATCTGATAACGGATGAACTCAGTGCTTACGACCTTAAGTAATTGCAGTATCCGTTGGTACAGTGAACGTCAGGTACGTTATGTTACTAATGAAAATTGTTCTGAGATATATTCGAAATAATTTCGTGCACTGTGATGAAAGTCGTGTATTAAATCTTATTACTTTAAACGAAAAAGTCTTGTATATAATCTGGAAAGGGCTTCAAAAAAAATCATGAAATTTACTATGCAGGGAGTTTCCAGGGCGATAAATTAATCTAGCTAACATGCGTTTTTAGAAGATATTGTTTTAAAAGTGTTTTCAACCGACTTCAAAAAAAAGGAGGAGGTTCTCAATTTGTCTGTAGGTTTTTTTTGTTTCTTATCGCATAACGTTCCACTGAGTGAACCGGAAATGAACTTTGAAATTTAAATTTGGTTCAATTCTGACCATGTCAGTGTTAAATTTGCATGAAATATGTGCGCCACAAATGGACGGATAACTGAATATCACGTTAACCGATTTCGATGATTCATATTTAATAGGAAAGGATATACTTTATGATTAGTTTGATGAAAATTTGGATTCCTTATGATTAACTCTATTAATTTTCCTACGATATTTCGGAAATACAAAGAGGGCATCTGCAAGTAACCGTTTAACGTTTGATTCGATTTGAAGGCTATTTTTGATTAGGGTCGTAAATGTACTTTCATATTTTTTTATTATTATGTCAGTAAGATCTAAAAACGTTATTCATATTCCATCATTATGTAATTCTTTCAATCATTCAATTTCCCAAAACACGATTTACTAAAAAAAATTCCGGTCTCCCAGACAAACCAAAAAAAAGGCTTTTACTTACTATTCGCCCCCGTGCCCTCTTCGGCGCATGGCGGGGGGCGCCGGGATCTCCAGTGGAACGCACTGCACTGTGCTCTAAAGCATGTCCCGGGGAGGTTACTCCTTCCCCCAGCACACTTGCAGTTCTAAGGCGACACGGGACCACCGAGCCTCCTGTAAGTCGCCTCTTATGACAGGAGGGGGTTACCATAACCTCATACTATATAGCCCAGGACTACGGGGCTGATTGTTCGAATTACTACTTCTAGGAAGTTCCTAGACAGATGGCATCAAGTATTATGAATTCTATAATATTAATCTTAAAGCTTAAGTAAGTCCAGAAGGAAACGGAAGGGTTTAACGGGTACACCATATAAACTTTCGGAGTATTTTCATAATGACAGCCCTGCTTGACATTCACCTAACATTCACTACTTTGTGTGCATGTAAGCAAAACTGGAAAACTTTGGTTGTTAAGGTCGCACGTGACTGGGGCTCTGTTAGGTCCACATGTGTCGTTTTAGTCCACGGCAAAAGAGGTTAACAAGGGCATGTTATTCAAAAATTTTGTATAACATATATCCTTGTGACTATGGTAGTCAACTGACATAGTTTTAAAACTCATAATAACGAAATATTTTAAACATGGAGAGAGAAGGTCTTTTATTTTTTGAATTATTATTATGGTATTGAATATTGTGTATCGCTTAAGGTCCATTTCCACTTTGGTTAGAAATAGAACTAGCTACTAGCCAGGTAAATGTTAAAAGATAAAGTTATAACCTATATATTTTTATATATATATGTCCCACTGCTGCACGGGGCCCTAGTGAGCAATGAAGAGATTGGAAAAATTTTTAACGCATGTAGGCTTCCTGACGATGTTCTGCCTACCCGCCGACCGCTTCAGCTTCGCTTCAGTCAACATTTAAAATTGAACCAACAAACGAACTCTGGTTGCTAGCGTACTATGCAACTTAAGGCGACCGCCTGTGCTTTGGATCACCACGGATAAACGTAATTACCCATTAGTTTAAAAATGAAATTTATTAGTTAAAGAATTTTCAATAAATAGATGTCATTTAAAAATGTATGCTACAAAATTGCCTACGTAAAATCCATGCTACGCAGCGCGTAGCACTGTTTCTATGGTAACATATTAATAATTAGCTGTATAAATAAAATAAGCCCTTGTGTGTCTCATCTTCAGTTCAATGATGATTCACGTGTAAAAACAAAAACCGACCTAAATCGAACGGCTGTCCTGATATTGAGTTATTCGTCCATTTGTCACGCACAACCATAGCAACTAAAAACTTAACTGGTTTTCTAATGGACGCCATTGTCAAAGTTGGACCAAATTGGGACGACAGACAGGAAGCACCAGCTGAAAACATTCCCTAAACAAATATACGGCACAGGATTTTACAGAGATTTCGGATTGGAATAACTAACATGTGTCAGTATTTCCAATCCAAAAGATTATGAGTGTCGTCATGAGAAAAGTGAATTTCGCATTTACCGAGCACTTTAACGTCGAAGACTACATTTCCAATTAATAATAGATTTTGACATTGTTAAAAATAAAAACAATACACAAAGTAAAAGTATTAATGATTTTCAAACAATCAAAATCTAGAATCTCTAAACTTTAAAATCTCTGGGAAAGTAAAAGGTCAATTTGAAATGAATTCATATTCTTTAAATATACAAAGATGAATTATAGAAAAGTTACGAAAGACTAATCAATCATAAATAAAATCACGCAACGGATGAAATGAAATAAGTAAAATGTATATAAGAAAACAACAACTTTTAACGATCATACAATTTTATTTTAATATAATGTTTTCTGCTCGCAATATTCAATACTCACTCTTCGTGTAAAAGATTGAAAAGTAATATTCAATCTTATTAAGCATTGCAGTAGTTCTACTGAGGTAAACATTTACCACAGAAGAGTTTCTCAATAAGGTATACTATAATTCTTAAATAAATAGGCAATATATATATGAATCTTTATTGGAAAATCTTTATATTTTGGTTTTTAAAAACGAGAAGGCAAATAATTACCTACAGCTTGTGCCACCTTTTTTCATCTTCAACACAATTTATGTTAATTAAAAGTAAATAATGGATGATGTATATATCAATTTTAATAAAATTTTAAAGAAAATTAAATAAATCCTCATTACTATGTAATATAAATAGATACCGCTTTCTGGTACCACAAAATCAAACAAGAAGCAAAATTATACAGAACTATGATATATTCACAATGTTTTGTACAATGGACGACCTTACCTCTAAGAGCATTCTTTTCCACGTAATCTTTGTACTGACAGGAAATATATGAATAACTGGATAATGGCACATAGATACAAATATTATAACTAAATAATCTACGATGCAACACCTAACAAATCAAGTCATTAATAAATATACTAATCGATATAACGAATTGGTAGATAACGTCGCGTTAACAGTATTTCAAACGCTTAGATAAATTTTAATGTAAAAAGTCAAATAGAATTAGGAAGGGCATTCCGCAGTGTAGTAGCCTACAACGTATACGAGTTTCCATAAAAGTGTAAGGATTGGATAAGAGTTTGGATAATCCAAACAATAATAACGAATTGTTCAAAACATTGTTGGGGTAGATAGAATGAAAAGGTTGCTGTAAGGGAGAAAAAGACATGTCCAGTTAAAGTTGTTGCGATATTATGATATTTGAAGCGTGAATAGCCTGTTGGTCCAGGGTACGGTCTGTGAATCATAAGGTCGTAGGTTCGAATCTACGATTCGACTACTGACGTGAACCATTTCCTAGCACAAGCTTAAGCTTAGATGGAATGATTAAGCTTGCTAGCTAGCTTTCATTTTAAAAAATAAATAAAAAAAAGATATTCATAAACGTGATCATATACATGTACGACCTTTTCACTATGTGTATTTTTCTTTCAGCAACCTCCTCAAAAGTTTTCCGGACGGATTGCGGGGTAAGTCACTCACAAATTGAACATCACTTAATCTTTTATAAACAGCCACCCTCTCCTCTACGAACTTCTTTATGTCATTAGAATTAATTTTAGGTCCATCTTTGATCACAACAAATGCCTTTGGAACTTCGCCCATTTTAGCATCTGGCACACCAACGACTGCCGCATCTAGGACATCAGGATGTTCTTTCAACACGCTCTCCAACTCTGCTGGTGCCACTTGGAATCCTTTAACCTTTAACACATAAAAACGAAATAGTAAAAAACAAATCCGTTCTGTGCATGCAGTAACATGATCGAGGAAACACTGGAACATATAATTGTAAATTATCCTAGATTCCCTTTACGCCGTTACGATTGGTATATTTACGAGTAAAAACAAAAACAGACTTCAAATCGAATCACATGTTAAACGCTATTACGCTCGGATGCCTTTTTAGACATTCCGAATTATCGTAGGAATATAACGAAATAAAACTTAATAAACTCTTAAAGTTTATCCTTTCCAATAAGAAATGAACTATCGAAATCCGTTGGCGTGATATTGACTTATACGTCCATTTGTAGCCCACATAATTGATGCAAATTTACTCAGTTAATTCACTAAGTCGAAAGTTATGCGGTAACAAACATAAACGAATTTAAAAAAGAACCTCCTTTTTTAAAGTCGTTGGAAAATAAAGCTAAATAAAGTTTACTTTTGTTACTAAGCAATTATAAACGTACCTTAATAAGTTCTTTAATCCTATCACAAATAGTGACTACTCCATCATGATCAATAGAAGCCAAGTCGCCCGACCTTAGCCATCCGTCATCTGTAATTACAGCTTTCGTTGCTTCTGGGTTGTTCTTATACCCTTTCATTATTTGAGGTCCCTTTATCAACAATTCACCAACCTGTAATCAAATATTTTACCAATTAATTTATTCTCTCTAATTAAACTAGTGTTGTATTTAAATTTAATTTTATAAAACAAATTCAAATATTTATATTCTATCTTTAATTATTGTTATATAGACACAGTAATGTCTTAAAATCTTTTCATTAAACTTTCAACGACGTACGCTAACAAATTATCGTTGATAAAACCGCTGGTAATATATTATTTACACAACAATAACACAAATTAATACGAATTTTGATAAATATCTAGATCGCTACATAAACTATCTTATTTTAAGCAATGTCATTAAGTAATTTAGTGGGTCCAAAAAGTATTTATGTTGAAGTAACTTTAAGTAAGAATTACTTACACCATTTGGACCCATGTTTATATCGTTTGAATTAACGACACGCAGCTTAGTGTTGGGCAAGGCCACTCCAACTGTTGCATAATTTTTAGACCCTGGCTGCATGATGGTCGCCATTGGTGATATTTCTGTAAGTCCGTATAATTGTAAGAAGTCGACGTCTGGCTGAAAAATTGGACAAATTCAGTCGTATATTTTCTTTTCAAATTAGTACATTAACATAAACTCAGTAGCCGTGGTAGCTTGTTTTTGGTGCAATTTTAGGTGCTGATTTACCACACGCTCGGCCATGAACGAAAACATCGTGAGAAAATCTACATGTATTAGAAAATTCTCCAAGACGTGGCGGACTATGTTCCTATATTATTTTTACAGTGCTGTGCCCAGCTATGGGAAATATATAGATAAATATTGGCCGTTACTTTAACGTTAACATTTTGCTATAATCTTTTAAACTACAACGCGCACGATTCATCTGATGTTAGGTGACACTCGCAATACCAGATAAATATCGGCCCCCCAACTGACCGGCAAAAACGCTCAAGTATAAATACCTCTGCTCACCCCACACGCAGGCCTTTGCGCTAACTCACTTATAATCTGAAGAAAGGGCCCTATGAACTCGAATACTCTTACTGCTACTACTACTGTGTTTCCACTTAATATAGAAAAGAATAAACGTTTATTTGTTTCGTCACATTTTACATTACAAAGAAACAAATCAAATACCTGAAAAGCAAAAGAAAGGAAACAAAAGTAACAATAACGTAGTGTGACGCAAAGAAACGGGACGGCGCTCAGCTTATTTTTATGGAATCCAAAACACTGATTTTTGCCGCCCTCCCCCTTTCCTCTAAGCCGATAGTGCCCAAGCTATCAGGTAGTACTTGCTATGAAGGATTATAAAAATCCATTGCAGCTCTACTACTGCTGAAATGATAAAATTCGGGCACAAACCTTGGATTTTTCCAACAGTCTGAAGATGTCTTGCTTTGGTAATGGTGCCGCTCCACATATGTAGGTGTGAATGCTAGATAAATATTCCTTTTTTGATTCTGGGTGAGATGCCAAGAATGATGCTTAAAAATACAAAAAATTAAAAAAAAATTGAATACAACTATTATAATATTACAGATTTTGCGCTTTGTTTTTCAGATAGGCGGTGGTAACTTAAAACTTGTAAAATAAATATGTGTAATAATAATAATTTGTTAAATTATTTTAAGTAATTATTACCTAGTGGCGGCACAAGATGCAATAGACTGGTCTTCTGCTCCTTAATAACATTAAGGAATGTTTTAACTTCAAATTTGGGTAGGGTAACTATTTTAGCACCTAATGATAGCTTATGTAACAAAATTATAGCCAAGCCATACATATGATAAAAGGGTAAAGCAGCCAAGAGCGACTCCTGATGTGTTTCTGAAAAATAAAATATCAAAAGTAAAATATTTTAATAATAGTCTGCCCGCAACTGCTGTATTGCACCTTAGATGTGCGCGGGGAGTGGAGAGTCTGACACAGACAGTCACATTGTGCAATGACGGTATAATGACAAAAAAGTACCGCACCCCGTCTCGCCGTTCGTCTACTTAAGGCGCTGTACAGCGGTTGCGGTCAGACTATAGTGAACATATTATGTGATAATGACATTCTATTGAAGAACTTATTGAATGCTTCACAACGTTTCATTAAATAATAACATAACTTCAAAAATATCAATTTCAGTGTCAACACAGACCAAAACCAAAGTTATTAAACCTCGTAAATGCTGCGTTAACAACCCCAATTTCTCAAATACTTCATGTCTTAAAAATTTTCTACGGTACGGTACGGTGAACATGTCTACCGATCTGCATACGCACTATGGTCGCGTGGCGGTCTATAGCCTTGTACTATTTTCAAAGAGAAGGCCTGTGACCAACAGAGTCTATAATTTTAACTTTTAACTACTAATAATGAGAAATAGAGTCCACTAACTTGTTTTTAATCGATTTTAAACTTTTATATAATATTTAGTAACAATTTTCATGCTTACCTGTAGTAGTATAACAGTTTCTGATACCTTCAACATCTTGTTGAGCAAAATTTCCCACAATAGTACGATGAACTAATTCCACGCCCTTCGGTAACCCCGTTGTCCCACTAGAATATGGCAGAAGAGCAACACTATCGATATTCTTACGAACCCTGTTCAAGACACTGTAATCACAATTATCATCATTAATAAGTTCGTGAAAGGATAAAGTTCCGCTGGGTAGGTTTTCTCCCGTGTCAGTAACTGTTATAAGTGGCAAATCAAGTTTGGCTAATTTACAAGCTTCTTTAATAACTCCAATAGTTTCTGGACTTCCAATAATTATCTTTGGACTTGATAAGAGTAACTGACGTTGAACTTCATCTGCAACAGAAAAAAATTATTATTAGATATACAAATTTTTGTCTAAATAATATTAATTTATATTTTAATAGTATAGTTGAGTCGATTCACTCTTTTAGTAACTAGTTGCTATATAAAGTTACATCAAAATTAAGAGCTACAGATCTTATAATAACCGATAAGAGAATAAAATAGAATTTGAAGTGATCTAAATTCGGAGTTGTGCTATTGGACAGACAGACTATTGGATGGTGAAAATGAATGGACAAATGTAAATGTTTGAAGATCGCGCATATAGATTACGTTTGAATAAGTATTTTTTTTAATAAAAAAAAATAATTTAGTACCTTTATTTCCTTTATGTCAACTGTGTTAACATGTGATCTGTGTATGCATTAGATTAAGGCCCATAATTATATTTTATTTAATGAACACATAATGTATACACAGGGTATTCACCAATTTTAAACAATTAAATAAAGAAAGCTAACAATTTTTTTCGCAAATATTATTGAAATTCACGTTAAAACATGAGGCTATTGACGCTTGAAGAACTATATAAGGTTTCATCAAACGTTACAAGCTGTTACTTTAAATTTAAAGTTAAAGTTACAGCCTTTATATATGTCCCACTGCTGCGCACAGGCCTTCTCTGTAAAGAGAGTATAAGGGCATAGGCCGCCACACAGCCCTAGTGCGGAATGGCAGACTTCACATGTCTTAGAATTTTGTAACACGTAGGTTTCCTCACGATGTTTTCCTTCACAGGCGAGCGCGTGTTGAAAATAAAATTGCAACAACAATACTGGTGCCGGCACTGAGGATCGAACTCGGGTTGCTAGCGTACTATACAACTTGAGGCGACGGCCCGGACACTGAGCTACCACGGCTCTGATCATGGTTTAAAGTTTTGAATTCCGAATGACATATTAAAAAGTCATAAAAATGTATAATATATGTATAGGCTTTCTGTCCTGACTACAACGTTGATGTTTCCAAGAGTAGAGTCAATACGCATTTTCTAAGCCAGTGCGTTATCGAAGACTGCATTTGCATTTACCATCAGGTGGGATTGTGGACGAGCTCATGCTTAAATATTATAAAAAGTACACAGATTTGATTACTAACGTGCGGTATAAATAGGATTAATTGTGGTAACAGCTGCGCCCGCTTCCAGTGATCCAAGTATGACTAAAGCGTACTCTGGTTTGTTAGACATCATTACCCCGATGACGTCGTCATCCTGTATACCCAATGGAGTGCGCAATTTTACCGCAAATCTTCGAGAGTATTTGTAGAGTTGATGATACGTGTAAGATTTATTAGTGATGCCGCAAACCTGAACATAATTGCATGAAATTATTGAAACTATAGAAAAAAACGCTCTCAATACCTTTTAAAACTATCAAGTTAGAGAGAGAGTTAGCAGTCGTTATCCGATTTTCACCAATTTACAATTTTACTTTTTCAAAATTCAAACAACAACTTCAAATCGAATGAAACGTTAAACGCTATAACGCGCGGATTCACACTTTATATTTTTGTACCAAATTATCTTAGGAATATTACGAAATAGAATTAATCATAATCTAACCAAACTCTCAATAAACTACCTTTGATGTACATGCTTATCAATAAAAAATTAATAATCTAAATCGGTTGGCGTGATATTGAGTTATACGGCTATTTGTCGCGTTCATAATACAAATTGACTTATAATTATGATGTCTATGAAGACGCCAGAATGTCATATCAGAATTGTATAATTTTACAGAATTTAAAACGGGGACTACACGGGAAGCACTTTCAAATGAAAAAAGAGATTAAAATCAGTTCACCCAATCCAAAGTTTTAGAGGGGTACCAACATAAAAAAAAACATTTAGACGAATTTAGAGGTGGTTCTCAGAATCTTTTTTAAGTCGGATGAAAATGTAAGCTTCTTTATATGCAGTATGTGTGCTTACCATCGCAGGTTTATCTGCCCATTTCTCCAAATTCTGCCATATACAATCAGTCACTGTGACTGTAGGCAGCTCTATGTCTTTGAAAGGTGAAATTACAATATTATTTCTCTTCCATAAATTCGTTGATTTGTTGATATTGGTGTATTTTCTCGTAAACATTAATGTTTGAATGTTCCTTTTAGCAAAATTTGTTCTTGCCATGATATCTGAAAATCATAATAGGTGTTTAAACACTGTCAACCTTGTGAGGGTAGGCAGAGATTATGAATTTCCAATATTTCTCTGTAACAACATGGATCTTCGCACACACAGGAAGTAAGCACGTCTATAATAGACAGAATACTGTTCCGACAGAAGAATAAATAGGACTCCTGCTAAGTCACAATGTGTCTTATAAGCTATTACCATCAGCTCATACTCGATCCTCCGTTTTCCGAATCCAGCCACTACCGCCGAGGATGCCCTGCGTGTTCTCGGACCCCGTGGCCTCTATTACACGACCTTCCTTCTCCATCTACCGTAACTGACTCGAGGGATGTGCCCGGTCCACTGCCTCTTCAACTTGCTAACTTTAAGAGCTATGTCGACTTATTTAGTGACCACATGGGATACAATTCCATGGATGTGTCTCATCGATGGAATCACGTAAAGAAATGCCAAGCTCTTTTCCATCTCTCGCTGTGCAAATTTATTTTGATATTTTAATAATCACATTTGAGACTTTTTTTTTTATGCCAATAAATTCAAACCTTTCGCTTCTAGGTAATCTTTTACTGTTCCTATATTTAAGCTCTCACGTCCTTTCTTCTAATCCCATATGTGATTGGTAGTGAATCTATATCCATACACCAGGCACAAACTTTTGGGTAGTGATAATGAACAAAAATTTAATTACAGTGACAAAAATTTCCTAAAATAAAATCCGAAAAGCTGCCAATTATTTAGTACAATCCGACTGGGATTGAACCCGCCACCGATCATATCGTAAGTTGAACCGTTTAACAACTAAACTATCACTGCTTTTGCTGATATAAATCCTTACCTTTAATACAATTTTTTCACTTAATCCTTAATTATTCTCTTTTCCTATGTTATTTTGTCACTTAAATCATGTCACGTAATAATTTAAGTCTTTATTCTATAGAATAAAACAAATCAAATATTCATTAAACACTGACCACGACTCTCGCTGTATGTTCACTTATATAAGACTTTTACTATTTAATATACTGTTATAAAAAATATAATTTACTCAGATTGATAGTGTTTGTTGCATAATGTCATCTTAATCATATTTTTTGTTGTTGACCCCTGTCCAAAATGCAGTGAAAAACCGGATATAAAATACGTTAACTATATTGATTAATTGTCCAGGTTATAAATGCACATTAATAACACGTAAAATTTTAAGGATAATCTAAGTTGATTATGTTAAGGTCATGCTAGATTTTTTATCAATAAGTAACGCAAGCAATCGTCTAAAATTTTGCTTATTTTATCAATTTACATTTTGTAATGCGCGTAAATGATGCTTCCTTATTCGTACTTTGTATATTTATTATTTTTTTCTATTGTCTACTAAAAATGGATATAATCACAGATCCACTTAAAACCGTTCTAGAAACAAATATATGTCCATACAATTGTTGTCTGGAAGAGATCGCTTTTAGCGATAAGACCACCTATTGTGCATGCAGCTGCATATTTATATAGTGAAGTATTAAAATTTATTATTTCTGTGATGTATTGAAATTGTTGTGCAATGAAATATATTCATTCATTCATATATTCACAACAGCACAAGTATATTTACGAGTAAATACAAAAATCGACTTTAAATAGAATAGTAATACTATGATTTTTTTTCTTCAGAAATATTACTAACAATCTTGTTAACCATTCCAACTAAGCTTAAGCATGTTGCTAGGACATGGTTAGTGCGAACGAACGAACATACGAACCCACGATTTTTTTTTTGTTCACACGGGGGAATCTTTTATAGACCATCCTCCGGTACCCTGGGTGGGCCCGGAGGGATGTGTGGGACTCGGCCTGGGCAGCCCCTACCCACTAAACCTTCCGCGAATGCCATGAGCCGTTATGAGCGGGGTGCCCCGGATCTGTCAACGACAGGACACCCCAACGACCGGCCGGTCCCGGCAAAAACAGGACTTCATCCTCAAAGAGGACTTCTCCGGCACTCAGAGAAGTCCCGACGACGCCGAATCATGCTGGGGCCAGGTACCCATCCTGGCTCCGCTTCGGATTACGGAGGCGGCAAGAGGAGCGTTCGTAACGCCTCCTGCGCACCCCGATACATCGCCTGCGAAGGGGGGGAGCCTCTGCGCTCCCCTCCCTGACCCGCTCGTCAGCTTCCTTCTGGGACATGACCATCTCACAGAAGGAGGCGACCGCCGTCCAAGACCTGTCGGTCGAGACCATCGCAAGAGCGAGGCTCGGAAGCGACAGGTCTACACCACCGATGGCAGATACCATGTCATGGCGCTGCGCTGCCCATCTCGGGCACACCTCGAGGGTGTGCTGGGCAGAACGAACCCACGACCTTACGATTAGCAGGCCGTACCCTAAACCATTAGGCTATCGACGCTTATAATAGAATTAATCGGAACCTAACCAAACTCATCAAACTACCTTAGAAGTACATCCTTTCCAATAAACAATTAATCATCGAAATCGGTTGGTATGATAATGAGTTATTCATCCATTTGTCGCGCACATACTTAATGCAAATTTAAGACTTATACGGTTTTCTTATAGATCCATTAGCATTAGACGTTTGGTGGACTATTGCCGGTGTTGTTCACTTCAGCTTTTTTTAATCTGGCCAGATGATTACGGCAGATGTGTATTGTTAGTAATTGCAAGCTATGATGGAAAAGCCAATTGCTAAACAACCGAGCCTAGTCAATCGCCGTACTGCTGCATCAGGACAACGCTAGACCACACTGCACAACAGACACCAAATTAGAAGAGCTTCAATTGTAATGTCTAAGACATCCACCGTACTCCCCGACCCTGCTCGAACAGATTAATTTTTTTTTTTCAAAATTTGGATTACTTCCTGCAAGAGAAAAACTCCGATAGGGCAGGCCAAAGCGCCTTCAAAGTTTTTATTGATTCCCCTCCGAATGTTTTTTTTAGTTAAGGGATCAATGAACTACCTATGAGATGTACATTAACAGCAATGGTACATACTTTGATTAAATCGACTTTTGGTTACTCCCTTACAAAACGCCAATTGTTAGAACCTAATATTTGACTATTACACAATAATATTAACGTTGATAAAAAAAAAATTTTGCTAGCGTTAAGAAGTACTTGGCATTTAAAAAAACATAATTATTCAACATTCTTATTAATATTAATAATGATGTATTGAAAATGTGAATGTTTCCTTATAATGATTGCAAAATATTAAAATTATTGTCACGTCTGCCTGTGTGACATGTTTAAATATTTTCAAGGCATTGCACGAGGGCCGTTTCGACTTTTCGAATTTAAGTAGCTTTAAAATATGAATACGTTTATTTATTATATAATAATTATAAAATAAATAGGTTTATTATGTATAATTACTATATAGGGTTGGTTATTGGTAATTCGACGTATTCCCATTAAAAGATGATAGTGCTATTTGCAATAATTTTAATTTTAACCCAAAAATGGTTTACAACGTCAATTTTTCAATCACAAGTTTTAAGCTTTGTTCGCAATAAATCTTTCTTCTCATTATTAAACACTGGTTATTTGTCAATATTGATTTGACAACAATTAACGGTCCAAAGTTAAAAATGTTTATAACAAAACCACGCTCCCCGTAGCTTCTCCCAGCACCAACGCTTCCCGTAGTGGCACTCGAAGTTAGTTTAGCTTTTTGAAAGTCCCTTAGATTATCCGTGAAATAGCTACCGACCGAGTTGGTTCGGATCGGCCCTCGGATCGGAATGCTTACGCGTAACATAGTAACCGTCCAAGCCGAGGTTACCCCGCACCGGGGAGACCCTTGTGTCGAGCGATAAAGGTTCAGGCTAAGCGACCTAAGAGATATGCCACCTCTCAATCCGGTGAAGCAGTCAACGCCAGCTTCTCTGGCCAATCTGTGTAGTTCGTCATTAAAAAAAAACCACGCTCAAATACTTTCTGTTTCAAGTTGAAATACCGGAAAATACGTAAAAAAGTTTCATTTACGATCGCCTTCGAAAAGTACCAAGAACCAATTCCAAAGACGTTACCCTGAACAATCCTTGCCTGTGATGTTGAATCAAACATATTTGATTGCTGACTGTAAAACTTTACACTGTCACTTTATGGAGGACAAAACAGCTACCAATCAAGCGTACATTTTTTACACTGTATAGACCGATCCTATTTGCTTCGCAACGTATTAATGAAAGAACATATCGTCGAGGATTTTTTTTCTGTTTAATCGAATATTCCTTGAGTTATTCTACTTGGTACACATTAGTACAAAGCTTTTTTCAATACTTTATAAGCAAGTGCTTGACTACAATCCCAACCGATGTGATGTGGAAATGCATTCTCGGATATTAAGGTGCACTACCTTAGTAAATGCCTATTCACTCTACTCTTGAAAATGTGACGTCAGTATAGCTAAAGCAAAGATATTTTGAACACAATAAAATAATTACTCACGCACTTCTCCTCGACTTCAGTGAGCCTTCAACAATTACTTCAGAAAAACTTTAAAAGGTTCATTTTCAGGATTTTCAGAATCACCACTCCCCACTCGCTGTCGTCAAGACACCAGTCCCGACCTGACCATAAACAACACGGCTGATTGAGGCCATAGACAAAGAATCGGTATTGCCATTACACTGTATGTTGACACATGAATAATTTTGTTTACCTAACAATTAACAACGAGCTAAATGCAATTTGTAAATGGCTGTCCCGTTGATATCAATATATTGTGTGTGTACCGTGTGTAACCATTATTAATAATTAAACTGATAATTGTATAATTATAAATTAAAACTAAGACAACCTTTAAAAGTAATAAATATAAAAGTATAATTAATAAAGCTAATAAATTAAAAAAAAGGGACAGAATTGTTACAAATTTATATTATAAATATTTCTATTATATTATGAAAGAAAAACATTAAACTACAACGAGATAAATATAATACAATTATGAGGGATTGTATTATTAAAAGTAAAATATTCTTAAATGAAGGTTAGCTTATTGATCGTTCATGAAATACTTCCGTTGATATAATAATATGTACGATGTATACGTCAACTAATGTCTTTAAATCGCGTGTATCTGAATACTTTCTACTCAAACAGTGATAATGACAAACTGGTGTATGTATTATCGTTAATTTATATTATGTAAATGTATGTAAATACATTTATATTGGCGTATCTGTGTATGTACTCGTATATGTAAATTTATATTTCTTTATCTATATATGATTCTTAAATCGCTATTATTTGTGGCTCTACCGATTGCCTGGTTATACACCAATGGTTAGATGAAAGACAACTATATTTATGAGGAAAAATAAAAGTCTACTTCAAATCGATAATACAAAATAGAATCACTCTGAAGTAACCAAACTACTATCAAATAAAAAAAATCAATGATCGAAATCGGTTGGACCACACGAAGCACCAGCTTTCAAAAAAAAAATCGTCAAAATCTGTTCACTCAGTCGAAGATTATGCGATAACAAACATTTAAAAAAATATACAGATGAATTGAGAACCTCTCCCTTTTTTGAAGCCATTTCAAAAGACATACAGACTAATTGACAACCTCCTTTTTGAAGTCGAAAATCGCAAGTGTCTTTGCCTCTCCACGGAAGCCTAAAATAGTGAAATAATCACTAAACTAGCCAATCTCAGTACAGACTGAACGACAGAGTCGTAGAAATCGGCAGCTGGGATGACTCCGAACACTCCTATTAGAACACACTAGAACACTACAACTACAAGCTAGTTTAAATTGTACTATCTAAAAAGAATGTCTACATTTAGCGACGGCTGTTTGTTAAAGTATGAAGTGAAATTTTGATCATTTTCAATACCACTTTACATGAGCTCTTTAGTCTCTCGCAGGTACACGTTTCAGTGCTCTCAATGCGACAACGAATCGAGTTCATACACTACATTTAACAATTGCTACTCGATTAAACTCAGTGGATGTTATTCTTTAAAGACGGGAACGGAAATTTGCAAAGAAAATCATTTTATCAAGGAAAATGTCACATTTACTTTGGAAAGTCAGAACATTTCACATATGGCGTTTAGAAGCGAAATAATAATTTTGTTTTTAATATAAACAGAGAAGCTGGCCTTTACTGCTTCACCGGATTTGAGAGGTGGCACAGCTCTTAGCCTGAACCTCTTAATATAAACAGGCAAATACCTCCCTTAAATAGAAATCTCATCAAACTACTCTTGAAGTGTATTCTTTCCATTCAAAAATGAATCATCGAAATCGATTGGTGTGATATTGAGTTATTCGTCATATAGCACATATACTTGATACAATTTAAAACTTATATGGTTTTCTCATGTATCTCATTGTGAGAATTGGACCAAATTGAAATGGGACCACACAAGAAGCAGTAGCTTATATTCAGTCGAATGTTATGCGGTAATAAACTTAAAGTAAATCTCCGACTAGCGAAGGTTGGCAGTCAGTTCACCATATCTCTCACTGTCTCCTGCGAGGCGAAACAGATGGGCGGCACTCGTAATTCCAGTCCACTCTCTTATGTTCCACAGTCATGATTTCCTTCTACAACCAATACTTCTTTTCCCAGCGACTTCAAAATAAGTTGAAGAAGACTGCTATAAATAGACTATTAGATTTATTTAATTTTTAACCGACTACAAAATGCGGGGGTTCTCAATTTGTCTCTAATTTCTTTTATGAAGGAGAAGGCTATTTATGTTTATTATGATATTTACTTTCATAATCTTAATGCAATAATATTAAAATTACACTAGAAACAAAAGAACATAGTAATTGACAACCCCTCAGAGTCATCAATGCTAATAACCTGAAAAACTTTATCAAAGTATGTACTTGGAGTGTAGCCTTTTATTGAGATGTGGATATTACCTTCTTCCACCAAACGGTTTCCCAGCTCCGTTTTTCTACTATGTTCCCATATTGCAATTCTCTTCGCAATTTTCTTCGGCATGCTCTTTCGTTAGATTGTTTCCTATCATGGAAGCGTTTCGTAGACCGGTACATACCTTATACAATTGTCTAGGCATCTGTTCTAATGCAGTTCTATAGACCTGCGGCTTACGTGGTCATACCATCGGAGACGACTTTCCTGCAGCTTATCTACTATGTCACGGACTCCAAAGCCGTAACTAACTACAAAACCGTAGTATGGCTTTAATCTACTAGCGTAAAATTAGTGATATAAAATCTACTCTACCTACTTAGCCATTCAAATTTCGTTTAACATTCATTACGTAAAAATAAAAAGCGATAAACGTAATATCGTCGAGTAAAAAATTACCGTGTAATTCGGGCGTAATCCGATGAACTGCGTTACATTTGTGGTTTGTGAAAATTTTCATTAAAAAGCATAAACAAAACGTTGACAGCACAGCGACGAGCGCGACGTGAATGTTTGGAAAATGTAAGGGGAAATTCGGGCCCATTTGAATTTTGTTGTAATAGGACCTTGGGGAAACGTAAAGGTATTTGTGGGTGGCTGGATCACTTAAGGTCAGGTTTTAGGTTCACGGGCAGGTAGTTACGAGGCTAACAGCGGTCTGAGATTTATTTTAATAAGAGTGTTTGTTTTATTAATAAGAGTGACTCTTATTAACAAAGTTACTACATTTTTTTTAATGCCTGATTTTTGATGGTGGTGTCGGAGAAAGCTCTGGTTCACGCGTTGTGAACTCTCCGGTCTGAGATATTTTATGTCCTTAGGTCATACTTGTTAAAACCATTCAATTTACTTTGTTAGATATGTTCTTATAAACACTGAACTTAGAGTATCGTTAGCGCTTGCAGCAGTGAGTTTCGTTATTTTTAATGTTATTTATCACAGAATCTAGAGTAGGTGGCAATCTTAAGCCATCTTCTCTAATACATTAGTCAATGCCATGATCAATTTCAAAAGCTGGCCTTTACTGCTTCACCAGTTTGAGAGGTGGCACAGCTCTGAGCCTGAACCTCTTAATATAAACATGCATATACCTCCCTTAAATAGAAATCTCATCAAACTACTCTTGAAGTGTATTCTTAACATTCAAAAATGAATCATCGAAATCGATTGGCGTGATATTGAGTTATTCGTCTTATAGCGCATATACTTGATACAAATTTAAACTTATATGATTTTCTCATGTATCTCATTGTGAGAATTGGACTAAATTTAAATGGGACCATACAAGAAGCAGTAGCTTATATTCACCCAGTCGAATGTTATGCGGTAATAAACTTAAAGTACATCTCCGACTAGCGAAGGTTGGCAGTCAGTTCACCATATCTCTCACTGTCTCCTGCGAGGCGAAACAGATGGGCGGCACTCGTAATTCCAGTCCACTCTCTTATGTTCCATAGCCATGATTTACTTCTACAACCAACACTTATTTTGCCAGCGACTTTGCTCATCAAAATAAGTTGAAGAAGACTACTATAAATTGACTACTAGATTTATTTAATTTTTAACCGACTACAAAACGAGGGGGTTCTCAATTCGTCTCTAATTTATTTTATGAAGGAGAAGTCTATTTATGTTTATTATGATGTTTACTTTCATAATCTTAATGCAATAATATTAAAATTGCACTAGAAACAAAAGAACATAGAAATTGACAACCCCTCAGTCATCAATGCTAATAACCTGAAAAACTTTATCAAAGTATGTACTTGGAGTATAGCCTTTATTGAGATGTAGATTACCTACGATACCTTCTTCCACCAAACGGTTTCCCAGCTCCGTTTTTCTACTATGTTCCCATATTGCAATTCTCTTCGCAATTTTCTTCGGCATGATCTTTTGTTAGATTGTTTTCTATTATGGAAGCGTTTCGTAGACCGGGAACATACCTTATACAATTGTCTAGGCATCTGCTAATACAGTTCTAGAGACCTGCGGCATACGTGGTCATACCATCGGAGACGACTTTCCTGCAGCTTATCATCTATGTTACGGACTCCAAAGCCGTAACTAACTACAAAACCGTAGTATGGCTTTAATCTACTAGCGTAAAATTAGTGATATAAAATCTACTCTACCTACTTAGCCATTCAAATTTCGTTTAACATTCATTACGTAAAAATAAAAAGCGATAAACGTAATATCGTCGAGTAAAAAATTACCGTGTAATTCGGGCGTAATCCATTGAACTGCGTTACATTTGTGGTTTGTGAAAAATTTCATTAAAAAGCATAAACAAAACGTTGACAGCACAGCGACGAGCGCGACGTGAAAGTTTGGAAAATGTAAGGCAAAATTGGGGAAATTTATTTATATGAATTTGTACCATTAGTGTATGTTCGTTTGAAAGTGAACATAAGTTAATTCCAGCTGTAGTACGTAGCAGCTAAATTTATTAGAGAGTCAAGCGGTGTTGTGAATTAATTTGAAACGTGCCAATAATTTACAACTGCTAGTTTGGAGGTAGTTCGGTCAGGAACGGTGGAGCCAGTTTGCAGACTGCATTTAGCATTTAAAGGGCTTAATGTTTACTGTGTATATTGTAAACAAATTCTACCAAGTAATTTTGGTTTAAAATGTTTAAGTTAAGAGTATAGCAGACACGTTACATGTCTTAGATATATTCTGTGTAAGGTTTCCTCAGGATGTTTTCCTTTACCGCTGAATGCGTGGTAAGCCAGTACTTAAAATTGCAACAAACATATTCATTGTCATCGGGGATCAAACTCGGTATGCTAGAGTTGTTGCAACTTGAGGCGACCACTCGGATACCAAGCTACAACGGCTCTTTTTGTTTTACTTGGAGGACTATGAGGAGGAAAATGCTAATCATCTTCTACTTTTTAACCAACTTCTAAGGAAATTATCACTTCGTCTGCTTATGAACCAATTTAGTTTTTTTTTTTTAAAAGTATTTAGTTTGAATTCGGGCCCATATGAATTTTGTTGTAATAGGACCTTGGGGAAACGCAAAGGTATTTGTGGGCGGCTGGATCACTTAAGGTCAGGTTTTAGGTTCACGGGCAGGTAGTTACGAGGCTAGTGGTCTGAGATATTTTTTCAATAAGAGTGTTTGTTTTGTTAATAGGAGATGAACAATGTTACTACAAAATTGGTTTCACGCGTTGTGAACGCTCCGGTCTGAGATATTTTATGTCCTTAGGTCATACTTGTTAAAACCATTCAATTTACTTTGTTAGATATGTTCTTATAAACACTGGCCTTAGAGTATCGTTAGCGCTTGCAGCAGTGAGTTTCGTTATTTTTTAATGTTATTTATCACAGAATCTAGAGTAGGTGGCAATCTCAAGCCATCTTCTCTAATACATTAGTCAATGCCATGATCAATTTCAAAGCGCTAGAAACGCTGAAATATTAAAATCAAAAATCAACCGCGATAAAATCAGTTCAATTTCATTATTTTATAATCTGTAGCTTTTTTAATTTAGCTTTTGTAATGTGTGTTTATAAAATATATACATAACCGTTTATTTTAGTTTTCTTGTACAAGTTTATAAATGTGAATTTAAAATTAGGTACGGATTGCACATTGAATTAATTCGAAGTGTTCCAATGATTTGTTACATCAATTTACGTGTAATTCGGCTGTAATCGGTGCAGCGGTGGAATTTATTGTGGAAAATTTGCATGTTAGAATTACAACAACCTAACATTACACAAGTAATCTCACAATTATTGTTACATGAAACTTGATATATGGTGGGAGTAAAAACACCGTAAGACATAGATTTTAATCAAATTTCATTTTGATAGTCTTAAAATTACAGTAACATAACCATAGTGCGATTTCAATTGATCCTAACGCCATCGATTACAATTTAAAAGTAATACATTATTTGGCTTATGTTACTGTACATTCCGCGTAGTTTCAAGTTACACCAATTCCAAATTCCATGGACACCATCTTGACGGTTGGAGTTCAACGACTATCGGTTTTTTTGCGTAACTTTCTTCCTATGTAACTAACTGTCACTAACAGTTTTTTCGAATCTGTACGATCTGGGGACCTTCAAGAAACGAGCCTTCTCCTTTCTTAAAGGCCAGTAAAACACGTGCAGCTAATTTGGTATTGTGGATGTACATGGGCGATATTGATCACTTAAGATCAAGCGAGCCGTAAACTCGTTTGCCTCTTTACCTAAAAAAAATACACCTTTTACACAGTTTCTAATATAAATTTATTAAAAGATATTATTTATAGGGCAACATTCAGTTTAATGGCAATATTTGCGCTTAGTCTATCTATGGCCCCAGCCAGCCTTGACTCTATCTGTGGCGTGACCTATGGTCGAGTTCGGAGTGGGATTGTGACGATGTTATAAGAATGACGCTTCTACGCTTCTAGCGCAGCTTTGCTCAGTTGTCTTCAAGCAGTTAAACCGAAGTTCCTTCCTGAGGCGAACAGTGAGGCCGTGACGCTGAAGCGGAGAAGCGCTTTTTTGTCTTTCTCAACATCCTTTACACACATCTCTACGGAATAAATAATATTAGTATTTTGTAACAATTTATCAATTTTTGGTCACTGGCTTCAAATTGAACCATCGTTTCAATAAATTTATGAATTTTTTCCTCTAACCTATCGTGCATGCATGAAAAAATGCAATTCGTGTATAGTGAAATTTTAATTTTAGCTACACCGAGTGCTAGGCTTTATGTCGGTAGTATAAAAGTTATTCGCAAAATATTACACTATTCATTCTTGCGTGGCAGATTTTTTATATAGATGTTTCATTTTTTAAAGATAATAGCCGCACTAGGGCTTTGCTGCAGAAGTTACTATGTACATAAAGGAATATACAAACTGTGGAAAAAAATTGTCGGTAACACGAATATTTTTCTGTCTAAAGGGAGCGACATATGGTTAAATTATTAGTCTATCTAGTTTGTTTTTATTCGTAAATATGCTTGTACACACAATAAATCGGAGACAAATTCTACGGCACTAATCCAGACAAGGCAATTTTCGGGTTATTGGTTTTATGTCAAAGTTCACGATGTGGAAAACACGTCCTATTTGAGCGTCTCTTACCACCATTTCACTTGATGTGAAAACGTCAAAGGGAATAAATTTGCCGGAAATACGTCACCAACAAATGTAATCCTCTCGTGCCTGTTTTTATTTCTTTGTGGTTAATTTTGGAGCATAACGTAGGAACAGTCGGTTAATGTTAAATTTGCAACCAAGGAAGCATAATTTACTATCGTATACAATGAAATATTAACAGAAGATAAAACATTTCGAGTTCAAGGTTAGTCAATAGCAAATGCATACATAACCATATTCTTATGTAAGAGTATTGTAAAAAAACAGTCAAGCGAGAGTTGATTGCGTCACGTCGGTGTTCCGTATGTTAAAATGTCACAACTCTAATGGTTTGAATATTAGTCATAACATTAAGCGTGTGTCAGAATCGTTATATATTTATTATATAGATATATTTTAGTAAAATAAGAGGATCCAGTCGGGCAGTACATAATACACGATATATAAAACAACGTAGATAACCAGAGAGTACTTAGCTTATGTACAGAGGCGTTACCGACGAACAACACTAATAACACTCTCAACACTAACAACACCACACAGCAGAACAAATCTAAAGCCTCTGAACTGTACCACTGCTCATGACTCCTCACAAACCCTTTACATATTTAATACCGTTTGGTTTTAATAGCACATAGAATAACAACTAGTTATTCGTATTATAACACACATATACCATTTGTGTCGAATAAACGAATCTGTTATAAATATATAGTAACTGGTAAATGCATTTGACATATAATCTAAGCATTCTAAACGAATCATTCGATAGTCAAAAGAGCAACTATAATACAATTTAATATAATCTAACACGTGCGTGAAGCACTTTTCCTAGGAAAAAACATTATAATTCATATTTTACTCTATCAAGATATTACAGCTAGACCATGCATACGACGTAACATGAGAGAAATTTATTATATTTCGCAGTAAACGTACTCCAGCGGTTACAAATTATCTGGCGGGAATTCACTTGATTTCAACAACGTAGCTGCCTGCATTGCTCCTGGAAGTATTCCCGAATACCAATAAGCATTTTGTATCTCCAATCCCATGTGACTAGCGGTACAAAATATTCAACGTTTCTTAGAAGTTGAAATTGCTTAGCGCAGCCTTCTAGTTATATTTCCATTTATATACCAAGTTTGACTTTTTAACTATGAAATATACAAGTAGATTTACGAGCAAAAACAAAAAGCGACTGCAAATCGAATCAAACGTTAAACGGTATTACGCGCGGACGCCCTCCATGTATTTCCGAATTATCGTTGGAATATTACGAAACAGAATTAATCAGAACCTAAACAAATTCTCATCAAACTACTCTTGAAGCACATCTTTTACATTAAAAAATAAATCATCGAAAGGCGCAAGATGGCAAGCTTCTCAGTGTTTTACAGATTATATTTTGGAGAGTGTGCACAGGAATTACACGAGGATTCTCTCATCCCCATTCTATCTTCAGACGTTTAGACATTCGGCGGGTCTCCATCATTTCATAGTCAAGGTTCCGCGCGTCCGAACGGAGCGATTTGAGTTGATGATTGTTCATCGTGTGTACAGCAAAGGATTGGAACAAGTTGCCATCGTCAGTCTTTCGGCCCAAGTACAACATGGGAGCCTTCAAGATTAGAGTGAATAGGCACTTACTAAACTAGCGCGTACCATCTTTCGACTATATCACCACTTAACACCAGGTGAGATCGTGGTCAAGCACTTGTTTATACCCCCATAAAAAAATCGGTAGCCGTAATAATGAGTTATTCGTCCCTTTGTCGCGCACATACTTAATGCAAATTTAAGACATACATCTATTAGAAGACCATCTCCTCCTGGATTCCATTGCCAGAATTAAACCAGAATATGATCACATTGGAAGCACTAGTTTACAAACAAAAAGGAATCGTTTCATACAGTCGAAAGTTATGAAGTAACAAACATAAAAAAACTTGCAGGCGAATTAAGAACCTTCTTATCTGAAGTCGGATAAAAATATACGGATTATCTCTTACTTTGAGAAAATATGAGAAAATTATGAGCACCTCCCGTTCACAGGCATATCGCCATCGAAATGATCATGGCGGATACGTAAACCCATCTACGTAGATGCTTTTCGATAGTAATTCGGTTCAACCAAAGTGCTCCGACCTTCTTCGCTGTCTCACACTAAAAGGAATCCTAATAATCGTAACATAAAAAAGTAACTCTGATAGTCTAATGGCAAATCACTGTGACTTCGAAACGGCCGCCTGATCGATTCCCAGTCGATTTGCTGTTTTTCTCGGTTTTTTTAAGTACAAAAAATCTCTTGTTAATAATTTGGGACGTCGTGTATGGCGACGTGCTAACCACTGTCACGCATGGGATGTCTTTTAACCCTTTTGGGGTAGATAAGGATTGAAAACATGTAATTAAGGTAAACGATGTAATGCGATGAAATACGGGGGTTAGGCAATCCATACAAATATATTTCAGCAAGTCATTCACTTTTTTATAAAAAAAGGGGAAAAGATCGTTCCGCTCACCTGATTTTAATTCATCACCGTTGCCCATGAACACCCATCCATCCCATCTACAACACCAGAGGAGCTGGAGGTGCGTGGTCGCATTTGAGATAGGAGTAGGTTTGTTACTTGAAGGTCCCCAAATCATACAGGTTCAGAAAAGCTGGTGACGGAAACGTTGATTCCGCAGATCCGCATCAGGCAGGTAGTTAGCGCAAGAAAGTTACGCGAGAAGCACACAATGAACAAGTTGTTTCGATGGAATTTGGAATTCTGTCGATACGTGCAGTAATGGTAATCGGTGACTGGGATGATTTCGGACAAATAGACGTCAAAATACGAAACTCATTGGCTCGTTCGTTCACATGATTTCGAAAAATTTCTCACAAATGTAGGTTTCCTCATGATGTTTTCCTTCACCGCAGAACGCGTGTTAAATCAACACTTAAATAGCAACAAACAAATTCATAGGTGCCGGTACTGAAGATCGAACTCCGGTTGCTAGCGTACTACGCAACCGAGTAAGGGACCGCCTGGACACTAAGCTATCACGCCTTTCGAATACTTATGTAAAATTTAAATTTGCATAGCTTTATGAATTAATTTGTTATCTAAATCTAAATCTACTGATTTCATCGGCGAGCAATTAAATTATTAAGTTACTACCTGGTACAGTAAATCATTTACTTGGACCTTAGAAAAGATGTTCAAGTGGAAATTTGGCCATATTTAATTAACGGTCACGTGACTTACAAGCCAACCGGGTGCAATTAGCATTTATAACACTTCGCTTGTTTGAAGTGCCCTTGTAAACCCTTATAGAAATTAACATATCACCTGTAACCGGTTAGAGGATAATAAAAATTTAATATGTAATGTCGTGGACTTAAGCTAACGCTTTGATTGCCCTTCCGAGCTTTATTTTTTTAACCTAAATACAAAAGGAGAAGGTCAGTTAAATGTTTTTGCACAAAATTGAAGTCACGAGTTCAGTGACGAGTTTAGGACTTAACTACTTCTCATAAATGTGAAAAACAATGAGAGTATCGCCTATATCCTGAACTTAATAATATAATTTAGGAAATAAAAGAGAGTGTACATGCGTTGCGTAAAGTTGTCGCTTATTAGGTCAATCTGAGTAATTTCTTAACGACTTCTTTTACTCATTATTATCAAACGCCTATGGAAATGGCATAGCAATAGACAAAATGCAAAACTTGCTCCTTCTCCGTATATATATAAGAAAAATTACATAACCTTCTGTATCCGATATTTTTCTTAAAAGATGAGAAGACAAAGGTCTTGTTTCATGTATCATCATCATCATCAGCCTGTCACAGTCCACTGCTGGACATAGGCCTCTCCAAAGGCATGCCACCGTCCACGATCCGCGGCCACTCTCATCCCGCTTCTGCCAGCCGTCCTGCGAAGATTGTCGCTCCACCTTGTCTTAGGGCGTCCTACTCCGCGTTTGCCTCTCCGCGGTCTCCACTCGAGAACTCGTTTCGCCCAACGGTTATCCGTTCTACGGCAAATATGACCCGCCCATTGCCACTTCAATTTGCTAATCCGGTTTCATGTATAGTATTTTTTTATTTACTTTAAATAATATATTATGAGCGTGTTAGATGGAAATCATTAAACAAACCTAACCGTTTAGGTTGAATACTGTAGTAACGGGCTTCAATTCCAGCTTAGGTTAAGCAATATAATATCAAACAAAAATAAACCACACCAAATAATTTATTTTTTATGACAATCATATGTTAAGGAAGTAAATATTTAGGTATGTATAGAAGCTTAGGTAAATAAATACATGTAAAGAGTATATAATAGATAATTCAAATGATAGTTTGGGTGGAAACGGGACAAGTTATTGATGCAAATAAAATATTATAATTTTTAACCAGTTACTCTTTTCTTTTAATAATTGGACTAAATATAAGGCAAATAATGTTTCCTTTCTTCGATAGGACGAGAGCTTTGAACAAGTATTCGCCGTAGAAAAATGAAGTCCCGAGGTAGTCGTGAACTATTTCTGTAAAGTCCATGTTGCAATTGTATGTTCCCTGTAACATAAATGTACTCGTATTTTATTGGTGAATGCCGGTAGTTTTGTTAATGTGCCTTAAGGGGAAACTCTCTTGTGGTTAAATTAATAATCGATTTGTTTTTTTACTCCCCTTGGATGTTAGGTGCGTTGCTGGAGTTTCTTCGGCCACTTCTTCTCCCAGCGCCAACGCTTCCCGAAGTGGCACTCAAAGTTAGTTTAGCTTTTGAATGTCTCTTAGATTATCCGTGAAATAGCAACCGACCGAGTCGTGGTTCGGCCCTCTCGGGCGCCCTCGGATCGGAATGCTTACGCGTAACATAGTAACCGTCCGCTGAGGTTACCCCTCACCGGGGACCCTTGTGTCGGGTTACTAGCAATAGAGGTTCAGGCTAAGCGACCTAAGAGCTATGCCACCTCTCAATCTGGTGAAGCAGTCAAGGCCAGCTTCTCTGGCCAATCTGTGTAGTTCGTCATAAAAAAAATCGATTTGTTTTAAACGAATTAGGAAGCGTACAGTACTGAAAGCTGATTAAAACATCTCTACATTTAGCAGTGCTTATTCTAAAATATTCATAATAACATTATGCTAAAACATTTTTTCAAATCAGTAATATTGTTATGTGGCTGACCTTTTTCACTACACAATTTCTGGCACCTACATAAGTTTCCAATACCGCAGCGAGTACAAAATGTTGGCAAGGTTTATCAACAATGTAATTCCAGAGCAGGGTTTTTCGTTTCTCCTTAATAGTAAATACTGACATTTTTACCTGTGAAATTGTACATTGTATTCAAAAAATGGAAATGTAAAGTGAATTTCTGAAACTCAAAATATGAATGCTAAAGTTGCGAGTAGTCTTTTTCTACCTTTATTTTTTTATTTCTACCCTACTTTTATAACACTTTTTTGTAATGGAAGTACAAAAAAATGTTTTTAAGTGATGATACCCTTTAACTTCAAAATATTCAACCTCGGCAGTCACCCATTATATCGTTTTTAAATTCTATATAGTAATTGCATTGCGGTGTTAATAGATTAGTAAAACAATACCACAAAATGGTCTGGAGATAAATATTAACAAGTATATTTACGACTAAACAAAACTGACTTTTAATTGAATCAAACGTTAAAGGCTATTACGCACGGACGCCCTCTTTTTATTTCCGAATTATCGTATAATTATTACTAAGAAATGATTTAATCAAACTCTCATCAAACCCTTAAATATCCTTTTCAATAAAAAATGTATCAGATAAATCTGATATTGAGTTATTAGTCATTTGTCATCCACATACTAAATACGAATTTAAGATTTATATGTGTGGAGGTAAGGTTGGTAGGGGCTGTATACTATAGTATAGTATACGGTAGTCACTCCTACGTCCGTGCGCGAGGGAATTGCGAGGGAACACGGGCTTCGCGGTAAACAAGAGGCGCGTGACTGGTGCGTGCGCTCCGCCGTCGACGCGCGCACTTCCGCAAAACCGGTTTTGCGGTACGTATGAATATCTCACATATGTTTTTATAGAATCATCAAAATCGGATCTCTCAGGCGAAAGTTCCGGTAACAAAAATAAAAAAAATACAGACGAAAACGCTCCTTTTTGAAGTCGGTTGAAAAATGGATTTTCGATAGCCTCAAGTTATCTGAGTGGCGCACTCGATAACTTGAGGCTATAGAACATCTTGATCTTTGAAAAATCACAATTTAACACTAATGAACGAGGATGTTTTTCCTCAAGTGATTTTTTTGTATTTACGTACGTCAGTTAGTTTCTTACTATCGTTAAACCGGCTTAATATATAAAATGACGAAACACTAATAAAAAATAACATTGAAAAATCTTTTAATACTATTAACGAAATTATATTAGTTCTCCGCATACCTCTTCAATAAGCATTTGGTCCAGGAAGGTGATATTTATTAACCCTTTGTACATGTTATTACCGTCAACAATTAAATCGGTGGTGTATCTGGTTAAATTGACCGATTTGGGCCCGTGACACGTGTCGAAACTTTTCCATTCTATGATGTACGGTCCCTGAAAAATTTAAAATTACTATATGCACAAAATATAATATATACACGAAGAAAATGAGCGCGCGCGCTGCTGCTCTCTTGCGCGTACAGTGTGTCGACAATAGGCCTGCACAGTTTCTTAGATACACGAATCGTAACTCTCTCTCTTTCAATCTTCACTAAATTACATCTCACTCTCAATTTCCCTTCGACTCGCTCGACCACATTTCGTAACGCAACAGATTACTCCCCAAGTCAAAAAGAGCACGGTAACACAGTAATATTTCGACAGTTAACTTACGTAATTATGTGAATCCTTTAGCATCAACGTGGCACTGGTATAGTTGGTAAACGGAACGAGAACTAATAATATTATACAGAACATTTTATACTTGATTAAGCGGGATGGCGGCTCGCCAAAATGTAATAAAACTCCAAATATGTTCCTACGCGTCTGCCAAAACGTTGAAAAGTAATGGATATTTAATGCTGAAATTAAATGAACACAAACACAGCGAACTAAATAATGTAAACAAAGATGGAGATTCATATTGTGATGAGATTTTAATGATTATATATTTTTAATAAAAATAATTTGTTTTGTGAAACACGTACACTTCTTTAGTAAAGTCCGCTACATATTATATTATATTTAGATCATTAATTATAAAAATAAACCGATTTATTTTTAGTGTAGTAAGCGATTATAGTTAAATGTAGCCTTTTTTTATATATATAATACATAAATTCCATTCTTGGGCGCAGGCCTTTTCTGTTAAGAGAGTATAAGAGCATAGTCCGCTACTAAGGGCTGCCCTTATGCGGTTTGGTAGATTTGAAATGCCTTAGAAAAATTTTCTAAAACATGTAGGTTTCCTTCACTGCCGAGCGCCTGGTGCCTGTTAGGGCATTAGAGTTAAGTTGAAGTTAAAGTTACAACCTTTTTTTATATATATCCCACTGTTGGGCGCAGACCTTCTCTGTAAAGAGAGTAAAAGGGCATCGTCCGCCACGCGTGATTATTGCGGATTGGGACTTAACATGTCTTAGAAAAGTTTTAAAACATGTAAGTTTGATGCGTGATGAATCAGTACATAAAATTACTACAACAAATTTATTAGTGCCGTCACCGGGGATCAAACTCGGGTTACTAGCATACTATGCAACTTGAGGCAACCGCCCGGACACTGAGCTACCACGGCTAAATAAGGGCACGGGTAAACAATTGACTGTCTATAATAGCCTAGTGCTCTGGTCCTCTCGATCCAAGAGAATCAAATATAGACAATATGCAATTGAAATTGATACAAAGAGCTCTTTAATAAAGCTTTCCTTTAGTCGAAAACCATACGACTAAAAGTACAGTCAAAGTACACCAAAATTAAATGGGACCAATAGCTTTCAAATAAAAATGAATCATACAAATTGATTCAACCAGTCCAAAGTTGTGAGGTAACAAGCGGACGAATTGTGAATCTACTTCATTTTTGAAGTAGGTATTTAAAAGAAACGTCCGTGCACTGTTTACTGTTTGATCGGTCACATTGATTTGATTCCAAAACACTGCGTTTAAAATATAATTATATAATAATTTCACCAAGCTTATTAGGTATGGGCGTAACAGGTTTTATATTTAATAGAGTATAATAAAGCGAGATACGTTATGCGAATAATGGGACTCAATCCTACACCTAACAACACAGCATTGTGTATTGTTAAACTGCAAAACTAGTGGAAGTGTCGACAAGTACTGTTATGCATTCATTGCTCGGTTTTAAAAGGCGTTATACTTTAAATTACTAGTCTGCTACTAGGACTATGAGTTATGTTATATATATATATGTCATTATCTCAACGCGTTCTTATTTCTATCAATATAATACATGATGAACAAAACATGAAGATAAACCCAAAAGCAATTTGAAAAATCTTTCTTTTTGTTAGGAAAAAATTGTAATTGTAAATGATTTACATTTATGATATTACGTATGGTCTTTTAAGTTATCATGCGTTGGCTGAACAATTGAAAGTTATTCTATCTTATTCAAACACTATTCTTTGAGATTTGATAAAATCAGATTTTATTAAAAAAATCTTTTATATATTTTACGAATGAATGAATGAATAAATATACTTTATTGCGCGACAATTAAAAACATCACAGAAATATTAAACATACAATTTTCACATTAGTCGATGTAATTGCATGTGCAATGGGCGGTCTTATCGCTAAGACCGATCTCTTCCAGATGACCTTTGTATGGACAGAAACTTACGTCTAAAAAGATGGGTCTGTGATCATATTTATTTTAATACAAAAACACGATATACATATATATATATATAACCATACATATTTATCAATATATACTAACTACTAATAATTCATAAATAAATATGCTAAACATACAACAGATACCTAAGTATACATATATAAAAATATGTTCATAAAGAAAGACGTACTAGGTTCTTAAAAGCAGACAAGGATTTTTTCATCTTATGCTCTGTGGCAGATCATTCCAAAGTCGGACTGCTTCCACTGAGAAAGATTTGCTCAAGCATTTTGTAGCATGCTCTGGCATTTTAAGTGTCAAATTCTCCAATGATCTCGAAGATTGTTAATGTGAGTCGTGTAGCAACACAAAATGTTTTTGTGATGCACTAGTTCGCATGTAATCGTTGTATATTTATAAAGATATACGTGATATTTAATACACAAGGCACGAAGTTATGTAAGATGTACAAAAAATCCGTCTGAATCCTCTGTATTTTATCGATTTCTATGATGATTATAACATCACATTTTGTGTTAGCTTAAGAATTCCAATATCTTTCGGATTTCACTGACTAAAGTATCTTAAAGCAATTTTCCACTTCAACAAGTGATCCAATCTTGTTTATTTTCTATTTCCTCACAGCAAGTCGAGTGGGTGGGATATTGATATTTAACTTAATTATAATTACTTCTAATTAAATCTACTATATTCTTCTTGATCTTAGGGAAAGTTGACTCATTAAATTATAGGCTCTTCTTTCATTTTTAATTCTTTGAATTGCTTGACCTACGTCAAAAAAGGAGGTGGTTCTCAATTCATTTGTATTTTTGTTTATATCTGTGCACGCACAGCACCTTCATGTACGAGATATGGAGTATGTTACAGTATATAATATATTTACTTTCGTCAATTTATCTATCAGCAAAAGAAAGCATTCCATGTTATTACATGAGGACAGTTCCCGTAAGATGTTTTTACTGTTGCTTATTCAACCCTTAACGTATTTTACAAGAATTACCCGAGGGAGCGTCGGGATATATTTTGTTACATAAAATTTTAGTAAGCCTGTGTAACTCTCGTTCTAACCCTACCAAATAATATTGTTTTAGGAGGCAAAGGTGCATAGGAGATAAAGAAGTTGATTTAAGATCTGTTACAAATAAAAATGCTCTTATTAACGAAGTAAAAATTAAGATTATAAAATCTGTATGTCCATATTTATTCAGTAATAAAAAATAATATAATTTACTGTGACATAGGCCTTAAAGTTAAAGCCTTTTTTATTATTTTGGGTTCAGGCCTTCTCTGTAAAGAGAGTAAAAGGGCATAGTCCGCTACGCGGCCCTAGTGCAGATTGGCAGACTTCACATGTCTTAGAAAATTTTTCTAAGACATGTAGGTTTCCTCACGATGATCACCGCCGAGCGTGTAGTGAACTAGCACATAAAATTGCAACAACAAATTTATTGGTACCGGCACGGGGGATCGAACTCGGGTTGCTAGCGTACTATGCAACTTTTTTTTTGTTGACGGGGAGAATTCTTTGATAATTACCCCGCCTTCTGGGAGGTTATGTGGGGCTTTACCCACTAAAACCCCACCGGTGCCCCTGTCTCGGTGCATGGTGAGGGGCTCCGCGATCTCCAGAGGAACGCACCCTATGCACTGTGCTCTTAGAAGAGCGCGTCCGGGGGGTGCAACTTGAGCCAATCACCCGGACACTGAGCTACCACGGCATTAAATTATTTTAAAGTAAAGTGTATGTGTATTTATATTTCTTTCTGTGAATAGAAATCATTTGAAATAGATACAGTTTGTGTCGGTAATGTACTCGTATAGTTAACGAAGTCCGTCCAAAGAATTTGTTCTGCTTCGATAACTTAGTAATAACTTATACAAACTTTGAGCGGTTCCGACCACTTCTAATCAGTCACGAACTATATATTTGGTTGGTGTTACATTAATATCAAAGTTTTATTAGTTATTTGATATCTTGTCTTGCGTCTTGGATAGCTGTCCATGTGTGCGCCTTCAAGAGATCGTAGGCAGAGATATTAAGGTAATGTTGGCCGAGATCGTTTGCTGTGCGACAGTTCCCGGTGACACTAGGACACAGAAAGTTGTTGTATCAGCCAAATCAACGTATTACTGAATTCGCGATGTTCGAGGACATTTTTATTATTCTTTTGTCAAAGCGTATATTGCATGCCGGTTCGATATAGTTACATACACATTTTAAAGAAACATCAAACTGCTATGTTGGTTTGATATAAAGAGCATCATATCAAAGCGTCATTGCGTATGTGTTCTTTTAAAAAAATCCTTAAGTCCGTACTTGCAGTGGTTACTCAGTCTGGGTACGCAATGTTAAGAGAGGTGAACAAACGAAGAGTAGTTCTCACGCCGATATATCTATGTATATATGCTTCTCAATAAATAAGTTTCAAGTTGCCTAGATAAGTAAAGTAAGCAGGTGCTGGGAGTACTGTATTAATACTTAACGAGCTTACTAAAAGTCACTCTTGAAAGTTATTATAGTGCCATGTAATTTAAGTAAAAGGCACTTAATGCTAACGTGACCTAGGAAACATTTATATTACAGAAAGTTTATTTTAATAATAAATAGCTATTACTCCTACCAGATTTGTTTTGTTTGCCCAAAAAAATTCCCCTAGTAACTCGACACAAGGGCCCCCCGGGTAACCTCGGCTTGGACGGTTATTATGTTACGCGTAGGCATTCCGGTCCGAGGGCGCCCGAGAAGGCCGAACCACGACCCGGTCGGTTGCTATTTCACGGATACGGACTTTAGTATACAATACTAAAATTATTCCTTTCCTTTATATGACTGATGTATATATGGTCGGTTGATAAACAATATTATTAAATAAAAAAATATATATCGACACTGTGAGCTGTGGTAGCTCAGTGTCCGGTCGGTTGGCTCAAGTTGTATAGTACGCTAGCTACCCGAGTTCGATTCTCGGTGCCGGCACCAATAAATTTGTTGTTGCAATTTTATGTTCTGATTCACCACGCACTCGGCGGTGAAAGAAAACATCGTGAGGAAACCTACATTTTTCTAAGACATGTTAGGTTTCCTCACGATGATCACCGACGAGCGTGTAGTGAACTTGCACATAAAATTGCAATAACAAATTTATCGGTACCGGCACGGGGGATCGAACTCGGGTTGCTAGCGTACTATGCAACTTTTTTTTTGTTGACGGGGGGAATTCTTCGATAATTACCCCGCCTTCTGGGGAGGTTATGTGGGGCTTTTACCCACTAAAACCCCACCGGTGCCCCTGTCTCGGCGCATGGTGAGGGGCTCCGCGATCTCCAGAGGAACGCACCAGAGCCCCTATGCACTGTGCTCTTAGAAGAGCGCGTCCGGGGGGTGCAACTTGAGCCAATCACCCGGACACTGAGCTACCACGGCATTAAATTATTTTAAAGTAAAGTGTATGTGTATTTATATTTCTTTCTGTGAATAGAAATCATTTGAAATAGATACAGTTTGTGTCGGTAATGTACTCGTTTGTTTACGAAGTCCGTCCAAAGAATTTGTTCTGCTTCGATAACTTAGTAATAACTTATACAAACTTTGAGCGGTTCCGACCGCTTCTAATCAGTCACGAACTATATATTTGGTTGGTGTTACATTAATATCAAAGTTTTATTAGTTATTTGATATCTTGTCTTGCGTCTTGGATAGCGGTCCATGTGTGCGCCGTCAAGAGATCGTAGGCAGAGATATTAAGGTAATGTTGGCCGAAATCGTTTGCTATGCGACAGTTCCCGGTGACACTAGGGCACAAGGAAAGTTGTTGTATCAGCCAAATCAACGTATTACTGAATTCGCGATGTTCGAAGACATTTTTATTATTCTTTTGTCAAAGCGTATATTGCATGCCGGTTCGATATAGTTACATACACATTTTAAAGAAACATCAAACTGCTATGTTGGTTTGATATAAAGAGCATCATATCAAAGCGTCATTGCGTATGCGTTCTTTTAAAAAAAAAATCCTTAAGTCCGTACTAGCAGTGGTTACTCAGTCTGCGTACGCAATGTTAAGAGAGGTGAACAAACGAAGAGTAGTTCTCACGCCGATATATCTATGTATATATGCTTCTCAATAAATAAGTTTCAAGTTGCCTAGATAAGTAAAGTAAGCAGGTGCTGGGAGTACTGTATTAATACTTAACGAGCTTACTAAAAGTCACTCTTGAAAGTTATTATAGTGCCATGTAATTTAAGTAAAAGGCACTTAATGCTAATGTGACCTAGGAAACATTTATATTACAGAAAGTTTATTTTAATAATAAATAGCTACTACTCCTACCAGATTTGTTTTGTTTGCCCAAAAAAATTCCCCTAGTAACTCGACACAAGGGCGCCCCGGGTAACCTCGGCTTGGACGGCTACTATGTTACGCGTAGGCATTCCGATTCGAGGGCGCCCGAGAAGGCTGAACCACGACCGGTTGCTATTTCACGGATACGGACTTTAGTATACAATACTAAAATTATTCCTTTCCTTTATATGACTGATGTATATATGGTCGGTTGATAAACAATATTATTAAATAAAAAAATATATATCGACACTGTGAGCTGTGGTAGCTCAGTGTCCGGTCGGTTGGCTCAAGTTGTATAGTACGCTAGCTACCCGAGTTCAATTCTCGATGCCGGCACCAATAAATTTGTTGTTGCAATTTTATGTTCTGATTCACCACGTACTCGGCGGTGAAAGAAAACATCGTGAGGAAACCTACATTTTTCTAAGACATGTCAAGTCTGCAGTCCTTGTACTCTCTTTACCAACTTCTTCCGTTTGACCGTGTACAACGTAGAGCTGCTCGAATAGTCGACGATCAGGGTCTTTCCGATCGACTCGACCCTCTAAGTCTGCGAAGAGATGTCGGTTCTCTTTGCAACCTGTATCGCATTTACCATGGGAAGTGTTCTGAGGAATTGTTCGGAATCATCCCATTTACCGATTTCCATTACCGCACATCTCGGCAGAATTCCAAATTCCACCGCCACCTTCTTGATGGTTGGCGTTCAACGACATGACTTTTTTCGTGTAACTTTCTCCCACGCTCTGTCAACTTGTGGAATCAACTGTCGCCAGCAGTGTTTCCGAACGTTTACAATTTAGGGACCTTCAAGAAACGAGCCTATTCCTATCTCAAAGGTCGGCAACGCTCTGGTGCTGTGGATGTTCATGGGCGACGGTGATCACTTAAGATCAGGTGAGCCGTATGCTCGTTTACCACTTTTCATATAAAAAAAAACAGAGAAGGCCTGCGCCCAACAATGGGGCATATATAAAGGCTGTTACTTTAACTTTAAGTAGGCTGTTATTACGATACAGCTAGAACTCAATGCAATTGGTTTTGTATAAGAAAATACTCCATCTTTGATACATTTCAAAGATTGTCTATTATTTATTGTACGTGGGAGAACACTTTCTGTCCTTCAACATCAAGTTGAAATATCTATGAGAGCTCTTACTTGGATAAACGTTCCTACCCACTTATTAATATAAACTGTCAATATTTCTGGAAGCATGACATTTCTTTTTATGTTTGTTGTTTGTTTTATCATCCGACTTCAAAAAAGAAGGTTTTCAATTCAACTTCTTTTTTAATGCTTATTAACTCATAACTTACGACTAGATGAACCAATTTTAATGATTTCTCTTTTGTTCGAAAGCTGGTGATTCCCATGTCAATTTGGTTTAATTCTGAAAGTGGCCTTCATAAGAAAAATCTTAAATTTGCATTAATCATTAGTATGACGTTAACCGATTTCCATGATTCATTTTTTACTGGAACACTGAACTGTACATCCTGTACATCAAACTATGATGAAACTTTGCTTAGCTTCTTATTAATTCGTTTTCGTAATATTCCTATGATAATTCTGAAACGTTGAACGTTTGGTTATATTTGAGGTCGGTTTTTATTACTCGTAAAGAAATACTTCGGAGCATATTATTGTTACCACGACATTCATCAATACATTTTTTTTTTATAAATGATAACATTAACAAATAATAACTTTTATATTCATATAATTCAATCTCCATAAGAGACAATACTACATCGTGTAATTCGAGTAAATAATATCTGTCAATACGTATTCACGTATAAAATAACAATATTTCTCCCCTAAATCTTTATTCGCATATCTCCCGTCGAGCTTTTGTGGTAAATAATAACTCAATATTATCCCCTTTACAATGCTGGAATAATCGGCAAACGTTATTAAAGAGGCATAGATTTATCGCGCCGCGCTTTGATATATATTTTCGTTTAAGCTCCCACGACCTAAATGAAGTGGTCAGCTATTGAGTTTAAACCAGTTTCTATAGACTGTATGCGTTTTTTTTTTCATATTAAATCGAACAAAAACAAGAACGGTTATCCTTTTCATTCGGTTAGCCTCTTAGATTTGGCTGATCTATTAGAATTTCCCGGCTTATTCTCTTAGGTATAGCTTTTATGTACCACAACCTTCGACTTCATTAAAATCTGATCAGTTCTGGAATGCCGTGCAGCGATGCCAAGAAGACCAATGCATAGAGGCTGAAAAATGTATACAATGCTAAAAACCGTTGGAATACGAACCAGCAGCCCGCAACAGTTGCAGCTGGATGTGAAAGCAGTGGAAGATGTGTGAAGGCGGTGAAAAGTGCGACATCCAATTTCGTTCGCTACGCGACATTTTTATGAAACAGACGAAGTGACAGCCGTTAAGGTAGTTTTGGCTCTGACGTAACGGCTCGTAGTTGCTGGTCCCTGGTCCAGATAAGGAAAGAGGGAAGCAATTTTTTTTTTAGGTTCGAACCTACGACTTCACGATTTGTATTTATACCATTAGGCTAGTGATGATAGTAGCTTTGAGTAGAGTAATAGACAAATATCGATGTACCCCCATTGTGTTCAATATCCAATCTACCTTATTATGTTACCCGGTCAGGTCGATGGTTATAATCTATTTATATATTTTTTTACAAGAAATATTACTTAAATTCTTGTTAATCATTCCAACTAAGCTTAAGGTTATGCTAGGAGATGGTTCACGTCAATAGTCGAATGGTAGATTCGAACCTACAACCTTACGATTCGTAGGCCGTACCTTAAACCATTAGGCTATTGACGCTTTATTTAACGATTAGTTTATCCGATTATATCAATATATGTTCTACAAAAAAAATCTGCATTTCACTTGTTCTACAGAGCAAGACATTACAAGAACGAAAATATCTCTCGTTTCAAATTTTTTTAATTGCTGTCTACACAACAGCAATTAGGAAATTAAAGTAATAACCACGTTCTTCTTTTATATCGCACGTATAAATACTAAGCTGACACATTCAAATGGGTGTTAGTTACTATTATTTATTCAGATACTACGTCCGTGTGTTTGGTACAAGTGAAAATGTGTCAATATTTTTATTATTTTTATGTGATAGGGCAATGAACGAATGGGGATGGTTACAGGTGTACTATAATCTGTGCCTTCTATGAACTTAACCACACTTTATAAAACTAATCAGCAAAGTACTTGCAATTCTTTTAGAATTGTTCCTATGTGAAGATGATCACTACACTCTGGACTCGGTGGAAGGGCGGGCTAAGAGGCTATTTGGTGACGCAGCTGAAACCAATCTGCTCAGTCTTGAGCATAGGCGTAAGATAGCTAGCCTTTCGGTTTTCTACAGAGTGCATTTTGGAAAGTGTGCTCAGGAACTACATGATCTAATTCCTCCATTTCTGTTCCACCATCGGACTTCAAGACGCACAGGATTTCATCCTTTTGCTGTGAGCATCCCTTCGGCGCTTCGTTCCAGTTTGAGTGATCAAACCCGTACGAAGCGCTTTGCTTCCTCTTTCATTCTTCGTACAGCAACGGACTGGAATAGTTTGCCCGCGTCTGTCTTTCCCTCAGATTACAATGTGGCTATTTTGTGAGAGTAGAGTGACTAGGCATTTACTAAGTTTGAAAATAAAAACAAAGATCTTATCTAAATAATTAATAATAACAGCATGTCTAGACCACAGACGTCGCCTACATCTTTCATCGCGTTGAAATAATTATCAATTTCTTTTCTCCCTTGTTTCTAGATTGCGAAAAACTTTTGACTTACACTAAACGATTGTAATGTAATATATGTCTTAATATTGCGCCGGCTATACTTAATTGTTAGTTCTGAAATAGCAATTTCAATGGAACGTCCAATCCGGAACAACTTAACAATAGTGCAATTAAGACACTACAAGCTGTATTTCAGCGATAATATGCTGCTATTGCTCCTAAGCTGCTTGCTGTAAGTGCTGGTTATATTTTGAGATAGTAATTTGTAATGTAAGATCTAATTCCATTGTCAAACCTTCAATAGCTTTGCTAAAATATGGTCTAAAAACATAAGGAGCCCAGGAATTCTGCCCAAGTTATCAGAATTGTGTCGAAATGAACGTTCACCGACATTATAATTGTTGATTTTCTAGTTCTGGTAACTTGCTGATCCGACTATGTATACGCCGGACTCTCGAACATTGTTTCAATATTTTTCAACGGAAAAGGGGTAGCCTGCAGCCATATCTTAAGTAATCCCACCATCTACAAAAAGGCTGGCACCGTACGTAATTAAGAATCCTAGCTCGCCAGGTGAAACACAGAAATATAATATATCTCTCACTTCACGTTATCCAATCGTGACGACCCATTCATGCAACAGCAGAAAACATTGCAGTAACTCTACCACTGTTGTTCAACTCGTACATAAATACATCATCATGTCAACAATCATGTTACATTTCAAATGACAGTACCGCCCATGGCCACTTATAATTTAAGCTTAATTATTATGTTAATTGATTGTACTTATGGTATAATTGGAGCAATAAAAAATCTATCCATATCTAATCACCTATCTTGGTTGCTAATTTTGAAATTAATAGATTATGCTTTTTTGGCACAATGAATATTGAATTGTAGTTGTCATAATAAATTATTGCAACTACAATTTCCAAATCTACAATTTACACAGAATTTTTAAATTTTGAAGATTTAAATAATATTATATTGATTTATAATGATTTTAATAATACTTCAAAGCAGTTTAATTAGAAAACTAACACATGTCGTTGTAGTATATCAATTGTTTTATCTGGCTATTATTTATTTATGGTGTTATAAAAAGACAACAATGATAAGTATTATTTTATTTAATAATGTCAAGCTATTAACAGCAATTATACATATAATAGGGTATCCTTACATACTAAGTTTATTCACATTGAAACACACTAATTCTAAAATCTTTAAATAACGTTTAATGAATGCAATTAATGGTATAAATACGATACTATTGTTATTAATAATAAGATGTAGGATGTTTTACTTAAATTTGAACCTGAATTCTGCGGCCAGTAACTTTCATCTTTAGATGATAACATCAATGAGTCTTCACGGCTGTGTAATTTTTCACCGGGACAAAGTAAAGATTCTACTGGTACATCAATCAATACAACTTCATTGGAGATAGGTTTTTCTGTCGTATCAAATTTGTATAACGGATTATCTGCGTACAATTCGTCGTCATTTTGCTGTAAGATTTCACTGCTGGTACCAATTTCGAAGACACCTTGCCCCTTATCCTTGATTACGTCGTGTTCTTCATGTTTGTACTGACTTTGTTCATCAGTATTCCTATCAAATGTACAAGTGATTGCACTTAAAGCCAATCTAAGTGGTTCACTTTTGGTTTCATTACGTAGTTTCAGCAACCAAATCAGACGACAGTCACAGTTGAGATTATTACCTGTGAATTAAAGTAAACATTTGAGTAAAATGTATATCATCGGAGTAATAAGAAAACAAGTCGACTGTAACGCAATTTTTTAAATTAGTTAACTAGCTTCAATTTGCCTGTTTTTATTAAATTTATATTTTTTCATTGTTATAAATGTTTTAGACTGTTCATTTTTCTTCTGAATATAACGCAACCCCATGGACACACAAATGTAAAATCATTTGAGGATAAGGTTTTATATGTTTCTACTAAAACTATACATATTGAGATTGAAGTAAATAAATTGTGTATTACAATTTAAATGTACGTTGAGTTTAATAATTCGCATTCAAAGCGTTAATATTTTGTTGTTGACTCGCTAAGGGGACCTTTACACTCGTTTATTGTTCGAAAGTAAGTTGAGTATAGGGGATTAAAGCTCCAAAGGGGATGACACGCTATTGTTGGTATAAATATAGTTACTTATCTATCCACGAGTGTACCCCTTTTGTAGTATTATTCAAGCTCTTAAATAGTGGATCATTTATGTTTCTTATTGATAGAGGTATATAAATACTTTATAAGATGACCATTATGATCATTAGTAATTTTTGATACCGAATCGACAACACAAAAATAGTGTTGATATTATTTAAATGTCACGATGTTACCTAGAAAGTGTTGACGAATTCCGTGAAGGTCTGACTTTCCAGTACCAATAGGAAATATGTAACAGTTATAAATAAACATTTAAATCAATTGGGAAGAAAATACGCAAATGTTGTACGTATTAAGTTTCTATTTATACTGACATGTAAGTGTTCACGTACTTTTAACTCTAGCCGAGACCATAGAGCTACTAAACACTTTTTGTTCTCTTGTATACAGTTTAATAGGTTCCATGTTCAATAGAAGTTTAGTCCTACGTCACATATTGTAAATTTTATTTTTATTTGCATATAAGTAATAATGAATCTCAAATCAGATCTAACGATTATTGCTACATACAATGACAAGTTTCAAATAGTAATAGTTTACAAATCTACTTACCACTTAGGTAAAGAATCGATGACTTTTGTTTCAAATTTTCAAATATTGGCTTGGCCGTTTCTAGAGGAAAGGTTTCTAATTCATTATTTCTTAAATCCAATAATTTAAGTCCCCGAACACCTTCTAAAAGTCCTTCATTGACAGATTGCAATTGATTGCCGGTCATAGACAATTTCTCCAGTAGAGCGAGCCCATCAAAAGCCCTTTCAGACAAATACTTCAATTCATTGTTATCTAAGAGTAGCTCATTCAAATTCCACAATTCCGTGAATGTCAAATCGCCGATCATTGATAACTTGTTCGACCTCAGATCCAATCTTGTCAAATTAGCAAGTCCTTTGAAAGTGTCTCTAGTGAGAACTGTAATTAAATTCGCCTCTAGTATTAGATCGTTGAGTATGGACAGATGTTCGAAACAACCATCGTGGGCCAGATTAATGCTGTTGAACGATAAATCGAGATATTTCAGACTTGGCAAATCAACAAACACGTCTCTTTGTATTTCTGTCATTTTATTTTCTTTTATAGTTAAATTTACAAGTGAGGGTAATCCTTTAAAAGCAGAGAAATCTATTTCTGTTATTTTATCGTTCATTAATGTTATTTCTTTTATGGATGACATATTTGTGAACGTTTTCTTATCGATTTTGTTCAGAGTAGCGTAGTGTATGTACAGCTTTTGCAACTTCTTGAGACGGTGAATCACGGCTAGCGGTATGAATTTCAGAGCACCGTCCGATCTTACATTAAACGTGAGTCGCTCTAAGTGCAGTTGAGAATTGAAACTAGCCCATATTGGATCACTTTCATCAATGCCACCATTAAACACCCAACAGTCGGCTCTAGTTGCAGTATTAATTTCCGTTCTCTCGCAGTAGCAATGTACTTTAGATTCTCTATTTACAATTTCACACAAATTATCCTTTACTTGTACGGAATGATATCTTCTGTCCGTTTTGTCTCTGCGCTTTTCATTAAGCCGACTCTCAGTGTAGGATATTTGAAAGGATGTCAAAGCAAGAGTTAGGAGTAAATATCTCACGACTAGCCTCATGTCGCGCATTTTCATTTATCTGAAATCATCAAAACATTTCATGAGCATATTTTTAATTAAATTTTAATATAAATGTTTTTTAGGACGATGAGATGTCAAATTTATTTAAGAAATGTTTAACGCATTCTACATTTATCATTATATCGTATATTTTCTGGGAGAAGAAGCTAAAAAACTAGTCAAGTTTGCAGTGTAGTGTCATTACGTTCATTATTTTCTAAATTTCAACCTCTCTCAAATTTAAAACATCTTAAAATTTTCCTAGAATGTAATTATGAATTAATTGTTATTATGTAAGTATGTATTGGGTAAGTCAAGGATTTTCGAGACTTACACTTTGATAAGCATTTGCTCAGCATAAGCCCAGGAAATGACTGATTAATTTCAATTCAGATTAACTGGTCAAAATACGCCATATAAATTCCAGCCTAAGACTAACCAGCCCATAATAGTCTGTCCTTGGACCAGACCAGAAACTTAATATAATATAGGGAATGGAATATGGGAGATAGGATCTGAACCCGCTTATATCAGTGAGTTTGTTTAATACTTTATTTTTTGTTATTTCACAAAACTACAAATTTACAAAAATTTAGTTGTGAGAGGACTACAAAACAAAAATCCGTACGATTACTAAGAAAGGAAGTCAGATTAGCTACCGTTCTAGATACTGTTTTGATCTTTATCTTATCTTAATATAGATAATAGGCTGCTATATATAGATCTTACTACAGTTTTTGTTTAATGTTGATTATTGCCATTGTTAATATAAATTGCTTTTAAAACACTAATAAAGGTAATAATTCTTTTAGATTTATTACTTCTTATTAAAATAATTTTTCAACTTTAAGTGTCTCTAAAGTGAAACTACAAAAAACCCCTTAGACTTTTATTACTTAACTTCCAGAAACCCTCGTCTTTTGTCTTAAAAAAGGTTTTGGACGATTTCATTCAAAGAGACTTGAAGTGGAGGATCGAGAATCAAGTTCGTCTTTTGTTTTTGGATTTAATTTTTTCACTTGAACTGTACCCAATGGTTACTCTTTTGAAATAAGCCGTAAAGATATACACTTTGAAAGAAATGGACGAAATAATTTTACTTTCGGCCTGCCCTCTTTGTTTGTATTGTGTATATTGTCAGTCTTTGTGAACAATGAAAGATCCGCATATATTTTAATATTTCAATGCTTTAGCATAACATTGGAGATTATAGAATGGTTGAAGTGTTCGTGGTTTTTTGCCCATTTTTAGTGTTAATTGGCGGGACCAGTTGTTTAAATTCTTACACTTTTGATATTTATACTTTGTTAAAATATATTATTGACTTTAGAAGAGCACTTCTCATTGTTTAAGAAATCTGTCTTTAAGTAGTCATAAATTATACCCATAAGTATTCATAGCAATTTCCAAGTGAAACCGGAAACCAAAAGCAGAAACAAATCAAATCCGTGTTTAATATATTCTACCTACCAATGTATCAATATATCAATAAATATTTTTCTGTACCATTTTGATGAGTTTCCCTGAAAATAACTTCCAGCAAAAAAAATAAAATAGGTTTATAAATGAAGGGGTTAGGAGATCGGTAACAAATTAATATTGGTAACCGAATTGAGAACTTCCATCTTTTGGAATTAATTAATCCGTACCGTATTAAAGTATTGCGGTACGGATTAATAGTTGATCCGAAGTACAAGTGTTCCTAAGGGCAGTACTCTGTGGCTAATAAAGTTATTATTTTGCAAGCGGGGTCTCAATGATTTTACTTTTTAATAATCAATTTATTTTTGATAATCAAGATATTCAACAGCTTCAGGCAGCCACGATACAGTACGTGTATTTGTTTATTTAAAATTGGTCAACCGGTATACATTATGTGTGTATTATAGAAATACATCTAGGCCTTAATCTTATGAATGCACAGATTGCAGGTCAACACAGCATACGTTGTAGACGATAAAATTAAAAAATAGAAAAATTAAACAAAAATATATTTATAACAAAGTGTGTGTATATATATATATGTGTGTGTAAATATTATTCAATATCAATTACAATATTATATATTAATTAATAATAAAGTCATATTAATTTAATTTCAACTACAACAGCAAAATAAAATTTATTGGGAAATATTTACAATAAAAAATAGGTCTACAACTAAAACTATAAACCTATACCAAACTAAATAATTGAAATTAAAATTGAAATTAATATTGTCACTAACGGCCCAAGCCTTTAAGCCTAACTTAGCGCAAGGTTACTTTTCAAGAACTCTTGCGCTAAGTTGGCGAACCAGCTCTTACAATGCCAGCCAACAGATTAATTAACCAAAAATAACTTATTTTTTAGAACAAGAATTAAAATTCTTTAATATAGAATAAAAATTCTTGGTTGACAAAACGATATTTAACTTCTTGAACTACATTTTGGAATTTTGAATTCGTATAGACACTTCTTTGTTATATAAAACTGCAGTATATAAACAGAAATACTCCTTTCAGTCCACATTAACTTATTCCATGCTATAACTGTATGTATGCAAAAATAATTCTTTGTTTCATCGCTGTTTGTAATGTTACAATTTAAATTTGCCTGCAGTGCGAATAAGCTTGCTTGAACGGAGCGTAACACATTTTTACAAAGTACTAGAGATAAATGAGTGCTTAGTATTACATTGTTTAATCTGGTAACTTTTATATTAAACTTGTTGAGAATAAAGTAACACTGAACACCCATATTTATAAGTGATGGGGCCACGTGATGTGTGGCTGTGACATTTGCAAAAGGTAAACCGCTTTGCAATTTAGAAGAGCCGCGGTAGTTCAGTGTAAGAGCAGTTGCCTCAAGTTGTATAGAACGCTAGCACACGTGTTCGATACCACGGTGCCGGCACCAATAAATTTGAATTGGCGATGAAGGAAAACGTCGTGAAGAAACCTACATGTCTTAGAAAATTCTTCTAGGACATGTAAAGTCTGCCAATTCGCACTAGGGCTGCGTGGCGGACTATGCCCTTTTACTCTCTTTCACCAAGACAATGCCTGTGTCCAACATGACATATAAAAGCTATCACTTTAACTTTAAACCGATTTGACATATAAATTAAATGTGCTGAAAACTGTTGCCTATAATATCCGTACATGTATTTATATATATTGGGCACAGGCCTAGTGCGGTTTGAAAGACACGTATCTCACAAATTATTCTAACACATGTAAGTTTTCTCGCGTTTCCTTCACCGTCGATCAGGTGGTAAATCAGGACTTAAAATTGCAACAGCAAATTCATTTCATTCATTGGAACCAATCCCGGGATTGAACTCGGGTTATTAGTATAGTAAGCAACTTGAGGCAACTGCCTGGACATTAAGCTACCACGATCTCAAATCATTGGATAACTTGAAATCGTTTAATGAAGTTGTTTCAAGACAACTAAGTTATTTAAACACAAACGCTTTACATGAAGTTACGAAAACATTATTCACACAGCCCACACGTTTATTTAAATTTCTCCCTACTTTGGTCTAAACGGGTTCTCCCAAAGTTCCTATCTACTCCATAAGACTTAATCATATTATTTCTGCAACAAAATAGACGATACATTTCAAGAAAATGTATCTCTGGCAACCTTGGGATCGTCTTTGGCAACTCTAAGGAGCATTAATCCTGTGAATACGATGTTCTTCATGCTCCTTTGAAGATAAGCCCTTCAGTTGTTTAATATGTCTTTTGATACTGAAATCCTCCGTCCGAAATTAAAATAAGCACTCGGCTCTATATGGCGTTTGAGAAATTCAAGTGCTTGCATTTTAAATGAGCATATATTTTGATACGTACAATATTTAGATTACTCGGTAATGAAAAATATAGTGAGGACTGTTTATCAGAGAAAATAAACATATTTGTATAGTTACCAAATTTGTTTTAAAATCGCATGATTATGATTTTATACCGTCTCTGGAGTGTAATAACTTGTAGGTTTTGTGGAATGAAATAGTCCAATAACTAGTACACTCACTTTATTGAGACAGCGTAACGTTGTACAAAGAATTATTTAAACGAATACCGACAGAACTGCGCGTCTTTACAATCTTTATACAAAATTAATTAGAAGTCAGATTACAAACTAATAAAGTTAAATTATTGTTTACAATGCCAAGTTTATGTTATGTTCAACTAAATTATTAATTATGAATACAATAAGGTTCAGCTAAATCACTAAAATATCATTGGAAGTAGTTATTATGCATAACAATCACTGATTGCTATGTGTTGCTAGCTAACAGAAGAATAGACATTTACATCTCGTCATACTTTTAGTAATTATTTTATTTATTTATTCTTTATTTGCACACAATAAAAGGGTACAAATAGGCGGACCTAATGCCAGTCTACCTTGGGATATACACAAAGTAGAGGGTGCAAGCTAGGTGGGAAAAATAACAAATAAAGAGAAAACTAAAAAATATAAACACATACAAATAAATGAAATATATAAACATAATTAATTATATATAATAATAAACAGATACATGTCCTTACATAGCATAAAACAAAGTCGCTTCCGGCTGTCTGTCAGTCTCTGTCAGTCTGTTCGCGATAAACACAAAAACTACTTCACTGGTTTTCATGCTATGCTCTCCGGAAGTATTTAGTATTTAACTTATTAAGTTTTGTAAACGATATTTCGGAAAAATATGAGTCATCTCTGATTAAATGTTACTACAAACGGGCGCCCTCTTTGTATTTCCAAATTATCGAAGAAATACGAAACATAATTAATCAGAACCTAACCAAACTCTGGTCAAAGTTACCTTAAAGTACATCCTTTCCAAAAAAAGAATCATCGAAATCAGTTGACGTGATATGAAGTCATCCGTCCTTTTGTCGCGTACATACTTAACTTAGGCTTTATGGTTTCCGCATATGTTAAATTCTATTTGAAGTTGGTTTCTGTTTTTACTCGTAAATATACTTATTTGAAGTCAGTTGATAAAGTTCTGACAACTTAATACCTTGATGTAATATCGGAAGCAGAAATAATTTTGGGTCCGTAGGGTCCTAGTGCACACCACCTTTTACATGTGATAGCTAAGAAGTTGGTAGACACATCTGGTGACCAGAAGGCTGGCCTATACCTTGTACAGAGGCTTAGCATTGCCATACAACGTGGCAATGCTGGTAGCATTCTGGGCACGCTGCCAAGCGACTACGGTTTGGCACAGTTATATTTTTTGTAAATATTTTGTAAAATACCTATTATATTGTAAATATTAATTTTTAGTTAGTATTATGTATTGTTTTATTTGTATAGTTATATAAGTTAAATTTTCTAGTTTTAGTTAAAACAAAATTAGGGCTTTATTATTATATTATTAGCTAAGATAAAAATACGAGTATTCTATGATAGACTTTATTAACTTTTATTGGTAAAAAAACGAAAACCATTCTCGCTATACTTGCTAGGCAAAGCGACCTAAGAGCTATGCCACCTCTCAATCCGGTGAAGCAGTAAAGGCCAGCCTTTCTGGCCAACTGTGTTGAAGCCTCTGTTATTGGATAATAACTTTTTAATCTAAGCTAGATTATTGTAATCATTTTAATTACCATACCTAATAGATTATTAGAATTTACACACATACTAAGGAACGTTATAAATCGAAAAGGAGAAGTTTCTGATATTATTCAAGTGTTATGCAAAATTTAAGTAAATCAATTTAAATCAACTTGAAACTAGAGCTCTACGAAGTTGTATAACTTACATTTCAGTAAGTTACATCAGCGCTGGTAAGCGTCTATTCCTCCTTAAGGTAATTAGTTGCGAAGTATTTATGTGCGGGATAAAATTTGATTGATGCGGGAAACTCCTGTTCCAGCTGCTATAAGTTTTGTGTAAGTTATGCATCTTTGGATTACCAGTTTGTTATTGCGAAAAGCTTACTAATAATCGACATCGAAATTAGTAATTAGTAATATATTTTTGAAATTAATTATTTATAATTAATTAAAAAATAAATTTCATTATTGATCAATTTAAATTCAATTTTTATAGTATAGTAGTAAATTGTTATTGCAAAACAATTAGTAATAAACGATATCGTTATGGAATGTTGGTAACTACTATATCTATGTATATATAAATGAGTTGCTGTTCGTTAGTCTCGCTAAAACTCGAGAACGACTGAACGGATATATCTTATCTTGGTCTTAAAATGTTCGTGGATGTCTAGAGAAGGTTTAAAAGGTGAGGTCTAGGGAAGGTGTAAAATTAGAATAACTGCCGGGAAAACCTTAAAAATAGCCCATTTCTATTTCCCATACAAACGCTTTCTATCTAAAATGTAGAGTCAATTTGAAAGGTTCCTCTAGTCCCAATGTCCTTTTAGATTATTTTCCAATCAGGTTTGATCCCTGAGTTCGTCTCTTACTTTGAAACTCTTTGGCAGATATACCTGTCGGGGTTATTTAGTGGGTCCCAGAAATTTGGTGGAAGTAAAGATACTTTGGTCAACCGAGCTGAACCCCACATACCGCTCTATCAACGAGGTGACAGTTCGGTTCAGGAGAATTTTTTGGCCCGACTATAAAATAGGTAGAAACAAAAAATTGCCACATTCCAAATCTTTTTGACAGAACGTAGTCTGTTATTTTATATATATATATATTTATTTTACTATTCAAAACATACCGTTTCATTTGTATTCATTTAATTAATATTTTTATTAATGTTAATAAACTTAAATGAAACGAAATGACGTTAATTGCTTTATTTAATAATTGTATTTATTTTACTATTCAAAAAATACTACTTCGTAATTATTTTTATTACTATTGACCAATTTAAATTCAGTTTTGTATTTTAGTAGTGTAGTAGTAGCTTGTGAAATTTATGTTTTTATATAATTATTATATATGCTACTACAATATATTATCGACAAAGGGCTGTGCGGCCTTTCATTTTAGTGCTGTTATCTTCATGGAATTAAATTGAATCCTTTATTTCACAAATACAAAAGCGAAATAATGAAGTGGTTAGGACCATCCCTTATCCCCCGCCCCCACAAAAGATTTATATTTATGTCAAAGAACTCCACACTTCCTTAACATACATATGTTTTCCTTTTACTCTATTTAGCGCATATGGATTAATATCAGTAAAAGTACTAGGTCATATTTAGCAAATTATAAAATAAAGGAGTCAAAAAATTTGTTTGGTCACACTTACATTACATTACATTTACTTTAATTCATTAAAATAGTAGCGATGATTCCTTAATGTGTGTGTGTGTTTTTTTTGTAACAATAGGCATTACTACTGACTTATATCTAAATTCAGAGTTTTATTGCCCCTTGTCCTTTTTAATCTAAGTATAGAACGTAGTATGCCTATGCCTAGTTCCCCTAACGTGGATAGGTTAGGGCAGTTTTTCTCCCATGCCTTTCCTCTCATCCCTTATATATTTTGCAATCTTACATTCATCTTTCATACAACTTATTTCTACTTTCACTTATTATATTTCTATTTCTAATATACACTTATTCTTATTCTTATCTTATAATTACCTTATATCTATCTATCTATCTATGCTATTTTTATATAATGCTATTTTGCTATTTTCGATTTCTACATCCTAGTTCTAAATTTAATTTTTATGTCTAATGGTGGGCTCTAAACTCACATTATTTTTAATGTGTGTTTAGATGCTCCTTACTTGCTAAGTCTTGTTCCTTTGTGCTGCTTTCTCTGCTATTTTTTTGCAGTAGCCAAGGAATTTTTGCCTGACATCTTTGTTTCTCACCAGTCATGGTAGATTTCCGTTAGTAATTTTAACACCTTAATGTGTGTTGGGTTTCTTTAGGGAACCCGAGGTCTTTTTTTAAAAAATGCTAACGGTATTTTTAATCACAAATATTATTAACATTCATGTTAACCATTACAAATGAACTTAGGCTTGTGTTAAGAGATGGTTCACGTTATTAGTCGAATGGTGGATTCGGACCCACGACCTTACGATTCGTAGACCGCACCCTAGACCATTAGGCTGTTGACGGATTATTTGAATAGGACCTAATTAAATATATCTCTTTCCAACATAAAAGGAATTTTCCAAAATATTGGTTTATAAACGAAGTAGTTATGACGTAACAAACATAAAATTCAATTAGAGCAGATGTTAGCATGAAACACTGTTAATCAATTTATTTGGACCAAATTCTTGATATTTTTATAAGAGCATGGAGTGGGCGGCTTACCCTATGCTAAGTGATTGCCTTTTATCAACGTCTACCACACGAAGGGTTGTAGGTTTGTCCCGACCTTTCAGAAAGGAGTAAGCTCTTTTCTAAGGGTCCCTAAATCGATTCGAAAAAATCGACAACGAGCCTGCAATTTCTCTGGTAGTTGTTTCAAGGCAATCACTTAACATAATTGAAATTTGTGTTTGCTCGCCTCTTATCCTGTCAAATAGAAGCATAAGAAATATCTCCGGTCGAGTGTATGAATGGAATTTTTCATTAAACTTAAAAAAAAACCAAGAGAAATCTCTTTTTATTTTTTCTTCTTCAAAATGTTCAATACTATACAAAGTATTCTTACAGCCACGCTTCGAACTAATAAACGAGTGACACTAATTGGCGCCGAGATCGTGTCTCCGGGAAGACCACTTACAATGAAATTCCTGTAAAAATTTAAGGAAAATTCCCGCCCGAGCTACACCATCGTATATTAAAGAGGCAAAATTTTTAGTTTAAAAATTTGAAACGAATGGAGCTCTTAAGGCTTTTGGAAGAAAGGAAATATGTCTCGGCCAGGTTTTTTATGATATCATCTGCGCAGACAAGCCCTTATCACTGCCAAGATACGGAAATATCTAATTTAAGAATACCTACAGCTATGATGCCATTTAGCAAATTCGTAAGCTGAGATTCGCACGAAACCCCTAAATCTTTCTTGAAAATAAAATTTGGCTCTCATATGGTGCATTTCAAGTATAACATTTACTTACGCTAGACTGTTTACGGTTACTTAAAGTTAGAGATACGATTAACTAATATAAGTGCTACAGAAATATCTAAATGTTTTTAAATATTGTTTGTAATGTCATGGACGGTTTCGAAACGCCCCTGCTTGTAATCTGGTGTATGGAAATGGAATCCACTAGACTCCTCTGGATGAGACCTCAGTTGATTTGTAAATCCGATTTACCTCATACCAAGCATTTCGTAAAACATATAACATTATGTTTTTCTAAATGCTTTGAGGTAAATATAAAATAAACGGCATACATCATTCGTGGGTTTATTAACTAACTACCCTCAGATTTAATAAAAACGGTAATAAATTCGATAAAACATTAAGTACAAGCTAAAACATTATTTATATACACAAAACAGTCACTTTAGCGTCAGTGACAAACCACTGTGATGATGATTATATAGTGTTAAAATTATGTATCGTTTCTTTGTTGTCAAATTTTACTGATAATATATTAAAATATATCCCTATATATCCTTCAACTATAGTAACGTGATTTGAATCTCTAGTATCTTAAAAAAGCAACAACGCCTGAGGGTCAAGGGACCCGCAGGGACAAGCATTTTGTGCTTATATTTTGCAAGGCCCTGGCTCACATTTTTGCTTGTTTTATATCCATACACACTCCGCTACGAGTACTCTTAACGCCGCCGTCTTATTTCATATTCACGTTTATTGTCTTTTTCTAGTGCGTATTTTCAGTACTCTTTTGGAAGGCTTGGGAATACAAACTGACTTTCCTTTAAGCGTAAGTCACTGTGCGAATGTCTTTTGTTAATATTTACATAAATATTTTTATGGAGCAAGTGTTTACGAGTAGAAACAAAGACCGTTGTTACTCGCCTAACGCCTTCTTTGTATTTCCGAATTATCAACCAAATTCTCATAAAACTACCATTGAAATCATCCTTTTTAATAAAAAATGAATCATTGGAATCGGTTTCCGCAATTACAATTTATACGTCAATTTCTCATGCACATATATGCACGCATATTTAATCGAAATATACTTTTTTCTTGTATTACTGAATCATCGTACAATTATTACAAAATAGAATTATACAGAACTGAGCCAAACTTCCATAAAATTAGCCTATTAAACCCTTATTAAAACCTTAAAAGATTTATGCATGATCACAGACCCACTAAAATATTTTTAGACGAAAGTTTCTGTCCATACAAAGGTTGTCTGGAAGAGATCGCTCTTAGCGATAAGACCGCCCATTGCGCATGCAATGACCTTGTCTAATGTGAAAATTGTATTTACTGTTTCTGTGATGTATTTTGTTTTTAATTGTTGCGCAATAAACAATATTCATTCATTCATTCATGAGTGATCACTGATGAATATTTTATGGCTTGGTAACAAGACCTTTAAGCCAAGTCTTTTTTAAAACACATACTCTTATTTCTTATGTCTAAGATGAAAATGTAAGTTAGATAAGCCATTTGTTCCCGCGCCATTTTTTCTGAAAAATATAAGTGCGTTTATTTATTTACTTCTCACAGATTATTAGCAATTTGATTTACAATATTTAATAAAAAGCTAAGACAATTCAAGTCGAGTCGGTGATTTACCGTGGCGTAGTGTTTTATTTTTCTATTCATCCCTCTTATTTCGTCTGTTGTTGAAGTTGATGGGTGTCAGCGATCAGTTAACATCTAGCAATACATGCTCGTTCGCCCTCTTCCTCTAGATAAGATAAATCTCCATTCCCTGAACGGAATTACTAACATCTAGATCTATGTAGTTATGTATGTATCTATTTACTGTTGCTAATAATTATTATGGTAATCTTATTAATTTATTGATATGTATGTTAATTTATCTATACTTGTATTAAAAATTATATAAATGTCCCACTGTTGGTCGCAGGCCTTCTCCGTAAAGAGAATATAAGGTCAGCCCTAGTGCGGGTTGGCAGACTTCACATGTGGAAAATTTTATAAGACTTTTAGGTTTCTTCACGATGTTTTCCTTTACCGTCGAGCACCTGGTAAACGGACGCGTAAAATTGCCACAAACTATTTCATTACTGCCGGCGGATCGAACTTGGGTTTCTAGCGTACTAACATTTTAAATAAATAGCGAATGTAAAATACATTTAAATATGGTAATTATCGAATGGATTACATTTGAAACCCAGCATAATATTTATCTACTTCCCAAATGTGATTGTCCGGGTCTCAGATCATCGGATTAAGACGACTTGGTTATATATGCACGCGATAGTTAGGTCTCTAATAAATAAACCCACTGTTCGTACACATATAAATATATACTCAGGATGTTGTATCGAATTTGATTGGTCCTGAAATTGACTCCATTTTTGGATTGAAACTTCTTTAACCGCTTTGAAAACTTTTTGGTACCGGAAATTAATAATAATACTATTTATTGATCTTTAACATTTACAGCAATTATAACTTAAAGTACAGTTTTACGTAGATTGTTAAATTTGTGAAAGACTGTTGTCTATACTAGAGTACCCTGTCAGACAGGTCACCAGCCCCCATCATAGATATAATATTACTGTTATTTTATAATAGTATTTTATTTAAATGTAATGTAATGTAATATTAATAAATAACACGCGTGCGAGAATGAAAATCATATGGAATCGCGTCGCTGACATGCTAATATTGTATTTATGTTATGTCATGATCTTGTACAGCCCGTAATATATTTTAATAATAAATAAACCAGATAATTATTTATATAACTGTTGCTCTTTCTCATCTCTTGTCACTACGTCAATATATGTGAAAATCAGATCGATATTGATAACTTAAATGTTATGAAATTACAAAATTTTTAATACTTCAATTGAAAGCGATAAGTTTTCACTTCTATCGCCAGTGCAATATTTTTGGTAATGCTGTCAATTATCCCTAAAAAACACATAACAGATTTAAAAACGCTATGAATTAATAGTGTTTCAAATATTTGATAACCATTTGCTAATATAGCCTAACAAAATTGTTCTGCAATAATAATAGATCATAGATTTATTCTTAAATTAATTAACACACATATATTTTACTATGAATAAAAACATAGTATGGCATTGAACATAAAAAGATCAAATTATTAAACTCTTAAGGAATTATCTAATAAAAAATTACATAAAAATAATTTTATGCAAAATAAATCTAATAAAATAATCTAAATGAAGTCGTTATTATAATTGTATAACAATGTCTTTAAATTTTGAAATATTATTAATTAAAACCCTACTGGATTAATAAAACTGGTGCCATAGAATGTGTAATTCGATCCACACAATTATTATTCTTTCGTGTCAGATGTAATCATTTTTCAACTCGCCTTAATTCTGACAATTGCCGCTTATCCGACAAAATTAATCATGTCACTCCTACGTTACGAGTATACTTCTGATTCCGTGCACCCAACATTATTCAAATATGGTTTGTATTTTTTTCTTTTAAATACTGGCACAATAACAGCCAGTAACAAAACATTGCTGGTTGTAATTAATTTAAAAATAACACCATTATCGTCATAAAGGAATACAATTTAATTTCATTAAACTAGCATTTAAAAAAATAATTATTATTGCATAATTGTTTATAAGTTTTACACAATAAAAATAATTAAAAGCTATTTTATTTTAAGTCTGCATTTGTAAATAAAATAGTCATTAGTCACAAATTTAATTTCATTAAACTAGCATTTAAAAATATAATAATTATTGCATAATTGTTTATAAGTTTTACACAATAAAAATAATTAAAAGCTATTTTATTTTAAGTCTGCATTTGTAAATAAAATAGTCACTAGTCACAAATTTTATTTAATGCATAAATAAACATTCTATACTGATATTTTTTTGCCGATAAAGACCGTTATTAATAATAAAAAAAGTGTTATTTTTTGATAGTCAAGTTAGAAATAACAATAGTTTTTATCAAATATTTTGTACATTTCATTCACGTATTATATACAGTTATAATTACAAACCTAGAATACATTTATTTTTATTTTTTATTCCCAGCTGCCAGTTGTAATGTTTTGCGAAAAAACCAATCTTTGTTATTACCATGATGAATAAATTTATGCAAATGTTTAGTATTTTAGCTTACGTTTGGTATAGTCTATTTCACGAAACTTTATTTCTACAAAGGTTTATTAAAATATTATTATCTATATCAAACTTCAATTATAATCCAAAGTTTCAGTTATCTATTTATAACACGTTATGAATTTGATAGATTCTTATTAATTCTATTTCGTAATAATCACTACGATAATTCGAAGATATAAAGAAGAAAGTTGAATTTGAAGTCCGTTTTTTTTACTCGTAAATTACTTGTTGTAACAACATTTTGTTACCAATATACACCAGAGAACTATCGTAATAGTGCGTTATTATGTTACGTTTATCTGAATGTCTTTTTCCCGCTATTTCGTCATTTTAGCCTACAGGCTATCGTTTCTTTTTATTACATAAAATTTTCCTTTATTTTTGAAACGTTTGCTTTGAACCCTTATGCACATAATTAGATAAGTACAGTGATAACACACCCTAGGCGTACACTTACCGTTTCGGGAAACGACTTCCCCGTCGGGTATAGCCCGGCCCCCCCTTCCGCCCTGCCGTTATGCCATGAGTCATGAACCACCTGCCTTTTGTAATAGTGTTAAGTGAAGCTCAATACATTATTTAGTATGATTAATTCGCAATGAAAACTAATAAATGGAATTGCAGCAAATATTGAACATGTGTATTTGACGTCTGTAACGTTACATGAATGCCAGTACAAGTATATTTACGAGTAAAAACAAATACCGACTCCAAATCGAATCAATCGAAATTAAGCCTATTACCGAATTATCGTAGGAATTATTACTAAATAGAATTAATCAGAACCTAAACATATGTTAGCTGGCACATGACAACCAGCGATTGTTATGCATAATAACTACTTCCAATAATATATTAGTGATTTAAAAGTTACAGCCTTTATAACAGGTTGTCAAATATCTCCTTCCGCCTTTTGTCTTTTGAATTTCGCGGCTATGTACAAAGCGCTACTGAGCTCGTATCTAGCAATACTATACATAATTTGAAAGGTCTTGACATAACCTACAAAACGACGCTATGCATAATTAGTTTGATATTGCGTTCAACAGTTATAGACGTGTAAACATGGAGTTCACTAACGCCGAAATTCGCGCTATTTTAAAGTTTTCCTTCGTTAAAGGCAAATCCGCTAGAGAAACGTTCCGTGAGATTAATGGTGTTTTGGGGATGGTACTCTATCACTTCGAACCACGGAGGAATGGTTTCGACGATTCAGAGCCGGTGAAAACGACACCATAGATAAGCCAGCCGGCGGAAGACCTGTGACGACAAATACCGATCAAATCATGGACTACATCGAATTAGACCGGCATGTGGCATCTCGTGACATCGCCCAGGAGATGGGAGTTAGTCACCAAACCATTTTAAACCATCTGCAGAAGGCTGGATACAAAAAAAAGCTTGATGTTTGGGTGCCGCATGACACAAAAGGCGGAAGGGAGATATTTGACAACCTAATATATGTCCCATTGTTGGGCGCAGGCCTTTTCTGTAAAGAGAGTATAATGGCATAGTCCGCCACGCTGCCCTAGTGTGCATTGGCAGACTTCACATGCCGTAGAAAAATTTTCTAAAACGTGTAGGTTTCCTCACGATGTTTTCCTTCACCGCCGAGCGCGTGGTAAATCAGCACATAAAATTGCAACAACAAATTTATTGGTACCGGCACCGGGGATCGAACTCGGGTTGCTAGCGTACTACTCAACTTGAGCCAACCGCACGGACACTGAGCTACCACGGCTCTAGTGATTTACCTGAACCTTATTGTATCTTTAATTCATAATTAATCATTTAGTCGAGCGTAACATTAACTTGGCATTGTAAACAATAATTTAATTATTAGTTCGTAATCTGACTTTATATTATATTATTATAATATATATATATATATATAATAGGCAGATATATTTCCATTTTGCGCCGTCACATCTTTAGGTACAGAAGTTTTAACCACTACTTTACCATGGCTGACTGACTATACCTGCAATAAGAAAATATTTAACATCATCCGAGATATACAATTCTCCTTAACGTAAAACGTGCTCGGATACAATTCCAAAAACAGATAATAACCGAGATAAAGGCAGGTAAAATGACAACAAAAGTGAGCATTAACTTTTCCTTTTGTGTTAAATTCTCAAACCTCGGTATATGACTCAACGTAAGGATAAAAAATCAAAGGAATAGAATTCACAGATCTGTTTTAGATTTAAATGAACGACAATATCATTTGAACATAAAAAAATGTTGATGTATGTTCTCTATGGACAGCAAAGCGCTCCAACTGATTGAACTGATTTTGATGGGGTTTTTAGGCAATTATCAAATTATCTCAGCGGGTGATCCTGGGAACCTTGGTAGCAAAAATATTTACACAATTTGTTTTTTTTTGACTGAACTACGCTGATCGGCTAAGAGGCCTGTCAGTGGCAGTTTAGGTGTTTTGAGAAGAGGCATTTATGACTGTTACAGCCTGAACCTCTGTACGGAGTAATTCGCCGCAAGGACCTCGACAAGGGCCTCGGTTTGGGCGGTACTATATACACGATAATATTCCGAAAGAGCCGAACCACGACTCGGTAGGTAGTTTTTATCGAAAAGTTTGTATAGAGATATTGGCAACCAAGTATATGATATGCTCCCCCTGCGAATCCGTGTTTGTAAGTAGTCTGTGTCACCTCCTTGACCGGGTGGTCGCCTCAATTTGTGTATTACGCTAGCATGCTACGTTCTATCCCTGCTGGCACTAATAAATTTAAGTGTCGATTTACCACGTGCTCGTCGGTGAAGGAAAACGTCGCGAGGAAACCTACATGTCTTAATTTTTTTTCTTGTCTAAATTTTCTAAAACATGTGAAGTCTGTCAATCCGCACTAGGGCCGCGTGGTGGACTATGCCCTATTAAATTCTCATTACAGAGAAGGCCTGTACTCAGAAATGGGACATATTATATACATAATTATATAGGCTGTAACTTGACTAGTTTGTAAATAATAATATCAAGCATCACTAACACACGTTACTTTAATTTTTTGATGGCATAACAATTGATATACAAAACTCGTCGATTTTTTTTACTGTAACAACATTTTCATTCTTACTAATATACCCCAGGACTACAATAGTGTTATTATAATGTTACATTTATCTAAATGTCCTTTTCTAGTTTGTTGAACAGTTTGCGTCTTTTTTACGATAGATTTATTGTGCGTATCTGTGACATAACAATTGCATAATGGCTTATAACAAGGTATTTTTGTGAAATATCAACCCCAAATTCGTTACAATTAGACGTTATATATATATATATATATATATATATATATATATATATATATATATATATATATATATATATATATATATATATATATATATATATATATATATATATATATATATATATATATATATATATATATATATATATATATATATATATATATATATATATATATATATATATATATATATATATATATATATATATATATATATATATATATATATATATATATATATATATATATATATATATATATATATATATATATATATATATATATATATATATATATATATATATATATATATATATATATATATATATATATATATATATATATATATATATATATATATATATATATATATATATATATATATATATATATATATATATATATATATATATATATATATATATATATATATATATATATATATATATATATATATATATATATATATATATATATATATATATATATATATATATATATATATATATATATATATATATATATATATATATATATATATATATATATATATATATATATATATATATATATATATATATATATATATATATATATATATATATATATATATATATATATATATATATATATATATATATATATATATATATATATATATATATATATATATATATATATATATATATATATATATATATATATATATATATATATATATATATATATATATATATATATATATATATATATATATATATATATATATATATATATATATATATATATATATATATATATATATATATATATATATATATATATATATATATATATATATATATATATATATATATATATATATATATATATATATATATATATATATATATATATATATATATATATATATATATATATATATATATATATATATATATATATATATATATATATATATATATATATATATATATATATATATATATATATATATATATATATATATATATATATATATATATATATATATATATATATATATATATATATATATATATATATATATATATATATATATATATATATATATATATATATATATATATATATATATATATATATATATATATATATATATATATATATATATATATATATATATATATATATATATATATATATATATATATATATATATATATATATATATATATATATATATATATATATATATATATATATATATATATATATATATATATATATATATATATATATATATATATATATATATATATATATATATATATATATATATATATATATATATATATATATATATATATATATATATATATATATATATATATATATATATATATATATATATATATATATATATATATATATATATATATATATATATATATATATATATATATATATATATATATATATATATATATATATATATATATATATATATATATATATATATATATATATATATATATATATATATATATATATATATATATATATATATATATATATATATATATATATATATATATATATATATATATATATATATATATATATATATATATATATATATATATATATATATATATATATATATATATATATATATATATATATATATATATATATATATATATATATATATATATATATATATATATATATATATATATATATATATATATATATATATATATATATATATATATATATATATATATATATATATATATGTATGTATAATAGGCAGATATATTTCCATTTTGCGCCGTCACATCTTTAGGTACAGAAGTTTTAACCACTACTTTACCATGGCTGACTGACTATACCTGCAATAAGAAAATATTTAACATCATCCGAGATATACAATTCTCCTTAACGTAAAACGTGCTCGGATACAATTCCAAAAACAGATAATAACCGAGATAAAGGCAGGTAAAATGACAACAAAAGTGAGCATTAACTTTTTCTTTTGTGTTAAATTCTCAAACCTCGGTATATGACTCAACGTAAGGATAAAAAATCAAAGGAATAGAATTCACAGATCTGTTTTAGATTTAAATGAACGACAATATCATTTGAACATAAAAAAATGTTGATGTATGTTCTCTATGGACAGCAAAGCGCTCCAACTGATTGAACTGATTTTGATGGGGTTTTTAGGCAATTATCAAATTATCTCAGCGGGTGATCCTGGGAACCTTGGTAGCAAAAATATTTACACAATTTGTTTTTTTTTTTACTGAACTACGCTGATCGGCTAAGAGGTCTATCAGTGGCAGTTTAGGTGTTTTGGGAAGAGGCATTTATGACTGTTATAGCCTGAACCTTTGTACGGAGTAATTCGCCGCAAGGACCTCGACAGGGGGCCTCGGCTTGGGCGGTACTATACACACGATAATATTCCGAGAGAGCCGAACCACGACTCGGTAGGTAGTTTTTATCGAAAAGTTTGTATAGAGATATTGGCAACCAAGTATATGATATGCTCCCCCTGCGAATCCGTGTTTGTAAGTAGTCTGTGTCACCTCCTTGACCGGGCAGTCGCCTCGATTTGTGTATTACGCTAGCATGCTACGTTCTATCCCTGCTGACACTAATAAATGTAAGTGTCGATTTACCACGTGCTCGGCGGTGAAAGAAAACGTCGCGAGGAAACCTACATGTCTTATAAAATTTTCTAAAACATGTGAAGTCTGGCAATTCGCACTAGGGCCGCGTGGTGGACTATGCCCTCTTATATTCTCTATACAGAGAAGGCCTGTACTCAGAAATGGGACATATTATATACATAATTAAATAGACTGTAACTTGAGTAGTTTGTAAATAATAATATCAAGCATCACTAACACACGTTATTTTAATTTGATGATGGCATAACAATTGATATACAAAACTCGTGGATTTTTTTTTACTGTAACAACATTTCCATTGTTACTAATATACCCCAGGACTACAATAGTGTTATTATAATGTTACATTTATCTAAATGTCCTTTTCTAGTTTGTTGAACCGTTTGCGTCTTTATTACGATAGATTTATTGTGCGTATCTGTGACATAACAATTGCATAATGGCTTATAACAAGGTATTTTTTGTGATATTTCAACCCCAAATTCGTTACAATTAGACGTTTTAAATAAACATGTTAAATCAGTATTAAAATTATAATGGATATAATTATATTTATAACGTAACCTACATGGATTAGTCAGTGACTTTCACTGTTTCACCGGAGAGGTGGCCTAGCTCTTAGGTCCCTAAGCTTGAACCTTATTTGAGTAACTTGACTCTAAGGTTACCCTTTTTGTGTTGTTGTGTAGTCTTTTTTTTTCATAAAGATACCCCGCCTTCTAGAATGTGTAATATGTGGGGTTTTTACCTACGAAAACCCCGCATAGTGAGTGGCTCCAGGATCTCCAGTGGAAAGCACCGGAGTTCCTCTGCACTGTGCTCTCGGAGAGCATGTCCCGGCAGTGAAAGGCGACACGGGCTAGCCAATGACGCCTTCCTCACGGGTTCCCTTTAGCGGACGACAAAGGCCGTCACCCTTGTCGCTCAGTTAACCCGAGGCGCCTTTTAGTCGCCTTCTTCGACAGGCAGGGGATACTGTAGCCTTATTCTACAAGCCCAGAACTACAGGGCTACGGCTTACAGTCTAAGCCAAGGTTACCCGTACTTACTATTTATATTTTTCGCTAAATATTACTTTAGTATAAGCAAAGTCCAATATGATTACGAACGTATTAACTCCTCGAATGGCAGTCCCATTTCGGTGTGACTACTTGTTAGATTTTTTCTAATAATCTCTTCATGAAAAGGGAGCCATACACCCTGACCCTTCATTTACCCATTTGATGGGGTAAACGATTATAGCTTTTATTACAATATGAATAGAATTTTTTTATGTGCCAAATCCCTATAATAGACGTAATACAATATTATCATAACTGAGGGTGCGGAGATTTTTAATATATCATTTTCGTATTTTAGCCTTTTGTTAGGCGTTCGAAAGCTTCACATTGAATCAAATATCGCTTAATTAAAAATATGATCCAGTCAAATATCAAAACAAGTAAAATATAGTACTAAAACAAAACCGATTTCAAATCAAACTTTAAACGTTATTACACGCGGACGCCCTTTTGTATTTCCGAAATGTGGAAAACAATTCTATTAATCAGAACCTGTTTTGTTTACGAGGAGGAAATCTTCAAAGATACCCCGCCTTCTGGGGAAGGCGGCGGTTATGTGGGGTTTTACCCACTAAAACCCCCGGTGGCCGTTCCTCGATGCATAGTGAGGGGCTCCAGGATCTCCAGTGGAACGCACCGGAGTTCCTCTGCACTGTGCTCTCGGAGAGCATGTCCCGGCAGTGAAAGGCGACACGGGCCAGCCAATGACGCCTTCCTCACGGGTTCCCTTTAGCGGACGACAAAGGCCGTCACCCTTGTCGCCCAGTTAACCCGAGGTGCCTTTTAGTCGCCTTCTTCGACAGGCAGGGGTTACTGTAGCCTTATTCTACAAGCCCAGAACTACAGGGCTGCGGCTTAGAGTCTAAGCCAAGGTTACCCGTACTTACTATTTATATTTTTCGCTAAATATTACTTTAGTATAAGCAAAGTCCAATATGATTACGAACGTATTAACTCCTCGAATGGCAGTCCCATTTCAGCGTGACTACTTGTTAGATTTTTTCTAATAATCTCTTCATGAAAAGGGAGCCATACACCCTGACCCTTCATTTACCCATTTGATGGGGTAAACGATTATAGCTTTTATTACAATATGAATAGAATTTTTTTATGAGCCAAATCCCTATAATACACGTAATACAATATTATCATAACTGAGGGTGCGGAGATTTTTAATATATCATTTTCGTATTTTAGCCTTTTGTTAGGAGTTCGAAAGCTTCACATTGAATCAAATATCGCTTAATTAAAAATATGATCCAGACAAATATCAAAACAAGTAAAATATAGTACTAAAAACAAAAACCGACTTCAAATCAAACTTTAAACGTTATTACACGCGGACGCCCTTTTTGTATTTCCGAAATGTGGAAAAATAATTATATTAATCAGAACCTGTTTTGTTTACGAGGAGGAAATCTTCAAAAAGATACCCCGCCTTCTGGGGGGAAGGCGGCGGTTATGTGGGGTTTTACCCACTAAAACCCCCGGTGGCCGTTCCTCGATGCATAGTGAGGGGCTCCAGGATCTCCAGTGGAACGCACCGGAGTTCCTCTGCACTGTGCTCAAGGAGAGCATGTCCCGGCAGTGAAAGGCGACACGGGCCAGCCAATGACGCCTTCCTCACGGGTTTACTTTAGCGCACGACAAAGGCCCCCACCCTTGTCGCCCAGTTAACCTGAGGCCCCTTTTAGTCGCCTTCTACGACAAGCAGGGGATACCGTAGTCGAATTCTTAAGAGCCCAGAACTACAGGGCTGATTAATCAGAACCTAACCAAATCTCAAACTACCTTTGAAGTACATCCTTTTCGTGATATTGAGTTATTAGTCCATTTGTGGCGCACATACTTGATGTCAATTTAAAACTTACATGTTGTTTCATGGATGCCATTGTCGGAATTGGACCAAAAAAACTGAAAGTACAAGATTTCAAATAAAAAGAGAATCATCAAAATCGGCTCACCCAGTCGAAAGTTATGAGGTAACACATAAAAAAACATACACACGAATTAAGCTCTCTGAATCTGCGAAGAGAAGTCGGGCCTCTTTGCATTCTGTTTAGCATTTACCGCGGGACTGTTCTGAGGAATTATTTAACTATCACAGCTATATAAAGTTTTTCGTTATAAAAAATTGTTTATATTAATTGTTTATGCTATATTTTTGTAAATTAATTACCTCATAAAAAGTAAATTTGACGACAATTCTTTATGGGGTTTAAAAAAAAACAGAAAAATCAAAATAACATATATTTTATTACCTAACAAATTGATTGACGAATGTTAGCAGCCTTTACTGTACCTTTCTCTCTCTCTCTACCTTTGTATCACTAATTCAGGTAGTGAACATTTGTAAGGCGCTACCACGAAGAAATAATCCTCGTAAGATTTATTAACTCGACGGAAATCCCCAACCAGTACGCAGAATTATATTGTACTTATTTTGACGTTGAACAAGTGCCGTTAATTATTGTTATCTACTTTTGCAAACCTTGATGGCGGAGATATCGAGTGTGCTTTACCATCCACAAGCGACGATGTCATCACGTTAATTGCTCGAACTTAATAAATCTATATTATAATTTTATCATTAATTGAAATAGTGGAACAAATACAAATACTCACGCCCGTCATCCTGATCACGGACGGACGACCGACTTACTACGATCCTGAAACACCATCCACAACGCGTGAACCAGAGCATTCTCCAACACCACCTTCCAAAATCAGGCATAAAAAAATTGTAATTGTAAAACCGTAGAGATAGCACTCTTCTTAAAAAAACAAATTTAATAAATAAAGTACATTAGAAAAGGGAACGGACACAAATCTGTTGTTACGCTTTATTGAAATAAAAAATACAGTGCGTAATGGTTAGGCAATTTGAAGTTCGTTTTCTAATTAACACGAGACGTGATCATGCCTTAACCATGTTCTTAAAAAATCAAAGAAAACCATGAACTAAATGCGCCAAGATAAGGACAATTTGATGTAATATGATATTTGCTAAAATTTATGGCTAGCTTATAAACGTGCTATAACACCCACAATTACATTTGTAACCTTATGTGTTGAATAATTGAACAGTGGAAGTCAATATTATTTTATTTCTTTCTATAATTATCGGTTTGAAACTTTTCTAAATAAATAAATTGTACACAATGGTTTGTATAGAAATAATACGTCACATTGTTAACAACAAAGGACAATCGCCCGCCAGAATGTAATCCGATTCCAGTGATCGATCTAACTGTTGGCAATTTGTTAACGGCTCAGCACTGCAGCAGATGTTAGAATACACTATAGAAAAAAAACTATACGGATACTAACATAGAAATGCTTTAGCTTCAAGCTTAAAAAGTCTTAAAGTTAAGTTGCACTTTCACCTCTATATATATATATATATATATATATATATATATATATATATATATATATATATATATATATATATATATATATATATATATATATATATATATATATATATATATATATATATATATATATATATATATATATATATATATATACAGGGTGTGCGGTAATTAATGGAAAACCTTTAAATGAGTCATGGTAAAACTAATGGCCATTCATAAAAAAAAAACAAGTAGTGCCAAAGATATGACCGTTTTACATTTGTCTATACCACGGTCACAAATTAAAAAATTCTATTGGTTTTTTATTAGGTCTTCTCTATAAAGTCCGCGTCGTCCTTAATAAGGATTGGCAGACTTCGCATGTCCTAGGACATTTTCTAACATTCTTAGGTTTCACAATGTTTTCGTTCACCGATTCTTCATTTTCTTTTCCAAATTTTAGTATGTAGTTAATAGAGTCTTGCCATGGGGATATTTTATTTAGTCGCCATGCTGAGCAAGCGGGTTGACGATTGTGGGAATCGGGGAAGGATGTTTGGAAGCGAAAAGACTCCGTCCCCGTATTCATCGGATAGATCAACTCTATGAAATTATAAGTATATGATGAAGTGGCTGAATGCGGAAAGCGGAAGATCATATATGGCATAGCGGAAGGCATATTTCCATCAGTAGATTGATATGACCTGACGATGATAGTTCAGTTAATATTTATTTATATAAAACGATTCTTACCCTAATTTATTAATTCTCGATTCGATTCTTTTCTTGTTACCGTGTCATTTTGTTCAATATCGTATCTCCAATTAACATCAGGTGGAATTTGTGCGAAAACTACTTTTGCATTTATGAAGTAGAGCAGTCGTGTGCTTTATACGATCATGTATTTTTAAAGAAATACACAACTGCGTTGAAGGGTTTGAGCTTTTAGAGCACTTAGCCAGAGCTATAGTAACTTAGCGCTAGCGCTACTAGCGCCGTAGTAACTAGCGGAAATCTCTATTTGAGATATTACTCTAGGTAATAGAGGAGAGTATTCTCACTGAATACCCGAAAACAGATACATTAATCAAATGACTAGAAGATTAGAGATATAAAGTTACAGCCTTTATATATATAATATATATGTCCCACTGCTGGGCACAGGCCTTCTCTGTAAAGAGAGTATAAGGGCATAGTCCACCACGCGGCCCTAGTGCGGATTGGTAGACTTCACATGCCTTAGAAAAATTTTCTAAGACATGTAGGTTTCCTCACGATGTTTTCCTTCACCGCCGAGCGCGTGGTTAATCAGCACATAAAATTGCAACAGCAAATTTATTGGTGCCGGCACCGGGGATCAAACTCGGGTTGCTAGCGTACTATGCAACAAGAGCCAACCGCCTGGACACGGAGCTACCACGGCTCTCTCTCAGATTAGAGATTTAAAAAGATTATTGCTATTTCGGAAGATCCCGTGAAAGAAGAATTTTAATTATTGCTTCTATAAATATATGCTTGTAAGCTAGTAACATGATCATCTAGAATCAAACTCAGGAAGCACGGAAGCTAAGAGTAATTAAATTCTGAGCAAAATAGGTGTAGCAAATGCAACAAATCATTAAAACGTCTAGAATTTTTCGTGATATTTCCTATAGAGCTGCTGCTGCGTGATTAAGGAACATAAAGGGCAAGCATGAACATTTAGGTGGAGAAGTGGTGGATAATAATTCACAACTAAAATTTACTGCAGACGCCTGGAGCATGATTAACATTGCAGTGGAAAACAATTTTACGATAGAAAACATGTAATTTATTTACGTAAGTACCCGCGCTGTACCTTTTCCTGTTGCAATGGTATTAACACGACAATCCTTTCGGTCTGAAAGGTGCTGTAACTAGTGATACTGCTAGGCTAAAAGACGATTTTGTCTTAAATTGACGAAACGGGGTGTTTCACAGTAACAATTTTCTGCTCTGCTGTAGAAGTATACTTCAAAAAAATGCTGATAGAGGTGAAAACTTAAAATTTTAGTATTAAAACAAAAACGGAGCTCAAATTGAATCATACTTTAAATGCTATTAGGACGCCTTCATTGTGTTTCCGAATCGTCGTAAGAATATTACGAAACAAAGAAAATAATCGGAAATTAACCAAACTTTCGTCAAACCAAACTAAATCGGTCGACGTGATATTGAGTTATTCGTCCATTTATGCCGCACATACTTGATGCTTTAACACTTAAATGGTTTTCTCATTGATGCCATTATCGTCGAAATTGATTCACCCAGTCGAAAGTTATTAGTTAATAAACTTAAAAAATACAGACGAGTTGAGAACCTCCCCGTTGAAATCGGTTGAAAAATGGAAATTTCATGATTTTCAAATTATTTTCTTTAACATCAATCTGGTTTTCACATCTATTGGCGCTCCGAGCAACAATTATATACAAGTTGTTGAGGTTTATTTATCATTAAAATATATTACGGATTGTACAAGATCTTGACAATATATTAATAAAACATTTGCATGTCGGTGACGCGGTCCAAAAAGATTTCCCCTACCAAAAAGTGCTCAACGCGTTAAAGTTGACCGTCGGAGGTTGCGAATAATCCTCGCGCGTTACCACTATTTCATGGGTAGGCCCCACCCCTTAAATGTTAGGAGCGTTGCTGGAGTTTCTTCGGCAACGTCTTCTCCCAGCGCCAACGCTTCCCGAAGTGGCACTCAAAGTTAGTTTAGTTTTTGAATGTCCCTTCGATTATCTGTAAATTATTAAACGACCGAGTCGTGGTTCGGCCGTCTCGAGCGTCCTCGGAATGCTAACCGTCCAAGTCGAGTTTATCCCTCACTGGGAGGCATTTGTGTCGAGCTACTTGCAATAGAGGTTCAGGCTAAGCGACCTAAGAGCTATGCCACCTCTCAAATCGGTGAACCAGTCAAGTACAGCTGGCCAATCTGTGTAGTTCGTCAAACAAAAAAGCGTTAAATTTTTCACTTCAAAAATAGGGTAACTTCTTGTATTTGAGTTCTCGACGGTAAAAAATAAAACATGACATATTGTTATGTTATATTAAGCTTTTAAAGTCATCTTCTCGGCACATTATTAACATAACGACTAGTAACAGTCGAATTTCAACATTTACTGTATAATAAATCTCTTTAATATGTAGCCGGCGTACGTTTCCTTTGTATTATACTTAATTATCTACGCCAAAATAAGCCGATCATTCAACGGAGGATCCTCACGCTAAATAAACAAGGGGTGGACATGTCTACACAGATACATAACACAGTTGCATAACTGGATGTGTTTAGTTACATTTATTTCATGAATAAATTCCATGCAAATGTAGTGTTGTGCACGCCCTACTTTAGGTAGTCCTGGGCACAGCTGAAAATTCTTCTTCTTCTTCCCGGGTCCACTTTGGTGGACGACGCAGGCCCCCACGCTTGTCGCCCAGTGAACCCGAGGCCCCTTTTAGTCGCCTCGTACGACAGGCAGGGGATACCGTAATAATAGAATAAGATATTCTTGAGAGCCCAGAACTACAGGGCTGACAGGATTCGTCCTAGCTCAAGTGTCAATTCATCATAATAATATAACGTATGAGTATTTATTTTTTTAATTTATCTTAAGTTACTATTGTGGATTATGCTGAGGAATAAATGATTATTATTACTGCTTTTAAAAACAGCGACTGAAAGGAAGGTCTGGTAAAGGATTCTCGGGGAAACTAAAGTGAAAAGACAGACGGAAGACTCCGTTGTTACAGATATATTGTAATGGCAGAAGACTATAGAGAAGTATGTATTTTTTTTATGACGAACTACACAGATTGGCCAGAGAGGCTGGCCAATCTGTGTTGACTGCTTCACCGGATTGAGAGGGGCACAGCTCTTAGGACGCTTAGCCTGAACCTCTATTGCTAGTAACTCGACACAAGGGTCCCCCCGGTGAGGGGTAACCTCGACTTGGACGGTTACTATGTTACGCGTAAGCATGCCGATTCGAGGGCGCCCGAGAGGGCCGAACCACGACTCGGTCGGTTGCTATTTCACGGATAATCTAAGAGACATTCAAAAGCTAAACTAACTTTGAGTGCCACTTCGGGTTCAGAAGTATGTATGTAAGGCGCAATCACGAGGAGAATTATCGTTGACCAAGTTGAATTGGTGGAAGATCAAAAGAGTGCATAGTAGCGCGCATTTTGCGTTGTAACAATGTACCAATGTCGTAAACAAGTGAGGTTAAATTGAAATGTACAGCTTATAAAATAGGATGGAAAGATTTTTATAGCCATTTGAAATCGAACATCAGTACAATTTTATAGGAAAATATTTCGTTATCCCTAGCTCCTAGTCTAGCAACTGGTTGGGAGAGTATTTTATAGTGTAGTGTGTGTTTTGTAGTGTGTGAATTGTAAATGAAAATACGAATTAATAGCATTTTTTTTCTTCTATGTACAATTTTTTCATTATTTTTTTTCTGTTTAATTATATAATTTAATTTGTAATAATAATAATTTTTAGAAAATAATCGACTTGTAATTTATTATAATTACCAATAAAAATCTGAATCTGAATCCTTATCTACAATCAAACATTTGATAATTAGATTTTGATTTGGAGTAGATTATATTTAGGAATATTAAATTTCATAAGCTTGTATAAAACTTTATTTACGAAATTTATAACTTATAACTTAAAGTTATTTTTCGCATTTTTATTTTTCAACCGACTTCAAAAAGGAGGAGGTTGGACTTTATGTTTGTTACGTCATAACTTTGACTGGGTAAACCGATTTTGATGATATTTTTTGAAAGCTTCCGCCTCTCATGTTTCTGAAAATCAATTCTGAAAATGGCATGACAAATTTGCATTAACTACGTTTAAATTTGCAGTTGTCATGACAACTGATTTTGTTGATTCATTTTTTTTTTGGAAAGTATGTACGTCAAGAGTCCGATCAAACTATGATGAATGTTTGGTTTTGTTCTGATTAATTCTATTTCGTAAAATTCATAGGAATTTCAATTCGGAAATACAAAGAGGGCGTTTGATTCTATTTGAAGTCGGTTGTTGTTTTTACCCGTAAATATACTTGTACCTTAACATAATGCCTCTCCTAGTTATTACTGTTTCTATGTGAACAAGGGCGGTTGTTTAATTTACCCACTGATTGCTCATTGTTCGAGGGCTGCCGATCCATTCTACGCTATTATATGGGGTGCATTCTAAAGGGTGTTTGTTTACGTTAAATGTTTACTTTAGGGTGCAATGCCCACTGACTTGAACTTAATTTAAATTAAAATGAAATAATTGGCATTAGGAGGGATTAATTTTGTAATAATAATAGAATAAGATATTCTTGAGAGCCCAGAACTACAGGGCTGACAGGATTCGTCCTAGCTCAAGTGTCAATTCATCATAATAATATAACGTATGAGTATTTATTTTTAATTTATCTTAAGTTACTATTGTGGATTATGCTGAGGAATAAATGATTATTACTACTGCTTTTAAAAACAGCGACTGAAAGGAAGGTCTGGTAAAGGATTCTCGGGGAAACTAAAGTGAAAAGACAGACGGAAGACTCCGTTGTTACAGATATATTGTAATGGCAGAAGACTATAGAGAAGTATGTATTTTTTTTATGACGAACTACACAGATTGGCCAGAGAGGCTGGCCAATCTGTGTTGACTGCTTCACCGGATTGAGAGGGGCACAGCTCTTAGGACGCTTAGCCTGAACCTCTATTGCTAGTAACTCGACACAAGGGTCCCCCCGGTGAGGGGTAACCTCGACTTGACGGTTACTATGTTACGCGTAAGCATGCCGATTCGAGGGCGCCCGAGAGGGCCGAACCACGACTCGGTCGGTTGCTATTTCACGGATAATCTAAGAGACATTCAAAAGCTAAACTAACTTTGAGTGCCACTTCGGGTTCAGAAGTATGTATGTAAGGCGCAATCACGAGGAGAATTATCGTTGACCAAGTTGAATTGGTGGAAGATCAAAAGAGTGCATAGTAGCGCGCATTTTGCGTTGTAACAATGTACCAATGTCGTAAACAAGTGAGGTTAAATTGAAATGTACAGCTTATAAAATAGGATGGAAAGATTTTTATAGCCATTTGAAATCGAACATCAGTACAATTTTATAGGAAAATATTTCGTTATCCCTAGCTCCTAGTCTAGTCTAGTCTAGTCTAGTCTAGTCTAGTCTAGTCTAGTCTAGTCTAGTCTAGTCTAGAGAGTATTTTATAGTGTAGAGGAATTGACAATTCTGAAATACAAAGAGGGCGTTTGATTCTATTTGAAGTCGGTTGTTGTTTTTACCCGTAAATATACTTGTACCTTAACATAATGCCTCCTAGTTATTACTGTTTCTATGTGAACAAGGGCGGTTGTTTAATTTACCCACTGATTGCTCATTGTTCGAGGGCTGCCGATCCATTCTACGCTATTATATGGGGTGCATTCTAAAGGGTGTTTGTTTACGTTAAATGTTTACTTTAGGGGTGCAATGCCCACTGACTTGAACTTAATTTAACTTAAAATGAAATAATTGGCATTAGGAGGACTTAATTTTGTAATGATTCAAAATAAATGAGTAATAAGAAGTAATATTACTCGATTTAATAATATCACTGAGACGCGTCTCGGCATTCTAGGGTGCTCTTGAATGCCCTGGTAACGGTACCTGGTAACAAGCTGAAGTACTTTCTTTGATAGTGCTTGCCTCATAATAGAGATTTATAGACATAAAGCATTTCTTGAAAAGGTGGCATTTTTAATACCAAGAGCTAAAACCGAAATCAATCAATCAATTAGCCCGTATCTTCCCACTGCTGCCCGAAACAATTGCGGCCCCGCTGGACTGACGATGTCATCCAACCAGCGGGCTGGTGGTCTGCCCTCTGATCGACGTCCGTTTCTTGGCCACCACTCGGTTACTGCCCTGGTACACCGACCATCTTCTCTCCTAGCCAGGTGTCCCGCCCATTGCCATTTTAGTCTCATGATCTGCATACCCACATCTTCGACTTTGGTCTTCTGGTGAATTTCGACAATGTCGATGTATGCGGTCCATCAGAGTAATTCCTTGCATGGCAAAAACCGAAAGGCTGTAACAAATTATTTTTCACTCCTCTGACCAAATCAAACCTTAGCCTCCAACCCCTTTTACTAAGAACATGTTCTCTCTATGACAAAATAAATACGAATTATGATACACAAAAAAAAATCAATTCTGTTAAAAAATTTCTTTGATGTTTCTCTTTTCATTTCTTTTATATATACAGGATGTCACGTAAGTAACACTACAAACTGAAGAGAAAGATAGGTTAAAGGATCACCTACTAGATAAAAAAATGTCCTATAGTAAAATTGTCACCGTTTCCGCGGTATTGAGACTTTTAATTTTTTTTTAAAAAAAATCTGCGTTTTTTTCGTTTCATGCTGTATGTACAAAATGGCAAACATATATGTATAATTTTAGTTGCCAGTGATGTATAAAATCATGTTATAATATGTAATTTCTACATTTTACATAAAAAACATGACATGTAATAGAATGGTACTCGTAACACATCAATCATTCGAAGTGAATTCTATATACGTCTATTTAATAGGAAAAATGTAGGTGCTACGTTGCACTGGGTCTTCAAATGACAAATGACAATGATCGTTCATCTTCTTAACTGTCAACGAAGCCAATCAACACATGTGTGGCATAGGACTAAGCCACTGTAATCCCCTGCCAATGGAATGAAACTCTTATTACCAACTTATTTAAGGTCCTTAGTTGTGATTGAAAAAAATCATCGTGGCACCAACCCACAGCGGTCCACAAAAAGTGATGGCTTTGATTGACGAAACCTAGTCGATAGGGATCTAATTAAAGTGGTCTGTCGTGTGGAAATTTCGGCACATTTGTCTCTCCGGTACGAGGAAACGGATTGGTCGACCGATTGGGCACAATCGATCAAACGTTTCAAAAGAGGCTTTATCTAAGTCTTAATTAAAACCTTAATGTACAGTAAACACAGATAAAAACGTACGTTTGATAGCATAATAAAAAATATATTGTCAACCGACTTAAAAAACCTACTACGTTATTACTTACTTATTTGAAAGCTGGTGACTTTGATTCAATTCTGACAATGGCATTCATAAGAAACCATTTAAGTTTAAAATTTGCGTCAAGTATGTGCGCCACAGATGGACGAATAACTCAATATCACGCCAACCGATTTCGATGATTCCGTTATAATTGGAAAGGATGTACTTCAAGAGTAGTTTGATGAGACTTTGGTTAAGTTCTGATTAATTCTATTTCGTAAAAATCCTTTTTTTTTTTTTTTTAAAAATCTGCGTTTTTTCGTTTCATGCTATATGTACAAAATGGCAAATATATATGTATAATTTTAGTTGCCAGTGATGTATAAAATCATGTTATAATATGTCATTTCTACATTTTACATAAAAAACATGACATGTAATAGAATGGTACTCGTAACACATCAATCATTCGAAGTGAATTCTATATACGTCTATTTAATAGGAAAAATGTAGGTGCTACGTTGCACTGGGTCTTCAAATGACAAATGACAATGATCGTTCATCTTCTTAACTGTCAACGAAGCCAATCAACACATGTGTGGCATAGGACTAAGCCACTGTAATCCCCTGCCAATGGAATGAAACTCTTATTACCAACTTATTTAAGGTCCTTAGTTGTGATTGAAAAAAATCATCGTGGCACCAACCCACAGCGGTCCACAAAAAGTGATGGCTTTGATTGACGAAACCTAGTCGATAGGGATCTAATTAAAGTGGTCTGTCGTGTGGAAATTTCAGCACATTTGTCTCTCCGGTACAAGGAAACGGATTGGTCGGCCGATTGGTAATCGTGCAATCGATCAAACGTTTCAAAAGAGGCTTTATCTAAGTCTTAATTAAAACCTTAATGTACAGTAAACACAGATAAAACGTACGTTTGATAGCATAATAAAAATATATTGTCAACCGACTTAAAAAACTACTACGTTATTACTTACTTATTTGAAAGCTGGTGCTTCCAATGTGGCCCAATAGACTTTGATTCAATTCTGACAATGGCATTCATAAGAAACCATTTAAGTCTAAAATTTGCGTCAAGTATGTGCGCCACAGAGGGACGAATAACTCAATATCACGCCAACCGATTTCGATGATTCCGTTATAATTAGAAAGGATGTACTTCAAGAGTAGTTTGATGAGAGTTTGGTTAAGTTCTGATTAATTGTATTTCGTAAAATTCCTACGATAATTCGGAAATACGCCATCCTCCTAACAGCATTTAAGGTTGGATTCGATTTGAAGTTGGTTTCTATTTTTTCTCTAAAATATACTTATAAAAGTAAGAAATTATAATTATACAAAAGCGGACTTCAAATCAAATCAACGGCTAATGCCTACATTGTCTTTCTTCTTTCACACTTGTGCTCGTTATCGTCCAGAAGTACTTACCTTCGATTATAATAAACCTCCCAATAAAACCTAACAATCATTCTTGAATACCTTCATGCTCCATGGTGTATCTTGGGAAACCAAGGTTCATCGCCAGCAAAGTGAATGAGATCTAATTGAAAGCGAATCACTTAAAAAAAATCGGACCAGAAGTATCTTAGTATACAAACACTAAAAAATACAGTCCATTAAAAAGAGAGTTGATTTTTGCTTTGAACTCCATAGCTAATTGATTTAGGATATAGTCTGTGAAACATAGGGTCGTTTTAAACCACATTCGGATTTTGGCTTGAGCCACGTTTATTATTTTGATCTTTCTCGTATACAATTAATAACCCTCGTCTTTCAACTTGACAAATTGTATTAAGCAATTTTTGTTAGCGTGTAAACAGAAAACCGTCTTTCCTTTATTTTATTTTTATGGGAAAAATATAAAGCGAATTGTGAATTCGTTGCATTCCTCCCAAACGTATTTACAGATCTCTTACAAGATGGTACCCATGAAACGTGACAAAGATGCGCACTTAATGCTTAAAATTTGATGCGGTATCTTTTAAAATATGGATCGTATATGGTGGAAGGCACTGGGGAAAGTCTATTGATAGCTGTGGATTCACACAGGCTTATGACGGAAAATGTTAAGTAATGCACATATATCTATAGGTGTAATTTATAAAGACAATTGACCTCTTGTATCAAAAATTGAAATTCAACTAAATATTGATAAATTATTTATGTAGGTATATTTAGTGTAGGTCGTCAATGATATGTATAGATTTGTTATCTTATTTGTATTTCTAACGCATTGTTCATATGTTTCCTGTCCATACACAGGTTGCCTGGAGGAGATCGCTCTCAGCGATAAGGTCGCCCATTGTACAACAAACTGTAAAACCTTACTTATGTAATGCCTTTTGTTTGATTTTGGTGTACAATAAAGTTATATCTATCTATCTATCTATTTATTTGTTGGCCTTGTTATATATTTTCTAAAACAAAGTTATTTGATACATTTAGGCTTTAGTAGCTTAATTGAAATCTTTAAGTTATTCTCAGTAACATTGTGTCACGGTTAATGCATACAGAACTGTAAAAGCATAATAGGGTTTTCGTTTAGTATCATTTAGTTATCCTTTTTTATATGATTACAGGATTAAATTTGTTACCAAGAGATACACAAAATATATATCAATATAAATCTACAGTATTATAAATATGTCTTTTATTACTAGATAAGTATTATTATCAAATGGCATGTACATCATAATTAAATTCAGGAACGTATGAAAGAAAAAGTGTGAGACAGTCAAATTAGTTGCAGAAATGAGATATAGAATATTGAAAATATTAAATTTTGAACAAGCATTGTATACTGTTTCGTATTACACGTTATACCAATTGAAAAGAAAGAAGGAGATTTTGAAAACTTTATTCATATTCCAATAAAATGTTAAACGTATTTTTTTTTCAAATTCTTGTCTCCAACATCTTTATACCGCATTGATGTAACGTCTGACGCTCGGAGGCTATTATTTAGAGATCAAATGGCCTATTCAGCTCCGGGGTGAGCGAAAGTATTAAACAAAATTTTATTTTCGCAGTACTTAAGCTTCTGCAAAATATCCCGAGGGGATTGCTCGTTGTTGAAATGTTATAATACGTGTGTATTATACACGCCATTTACGAAAATCTTTTTTGGGTTTATCTAAATTAAATGTACATAACATTACAGAAACATGACTGACACCTCAAGTCTAGATAAGGATTAAGGTCATCCATTTTCAACCGAACTCTAAAAAGAGGAGATTATTAATTCATCGGTATTTTTAATTTGTTTGTTACTGCATAACTTTCGAACCGATTTTAATGATTCTTTTTTATTTTAAATCTGGAGCTTGCCGTGAGTTTAAATTTAAATTTGGTCTCTGAATTTGTTTTTAATTTGAATTCTGACAATGGGATCCATGAGAAAACCATATAAGTCTTAATTTTTCTTCAAATATGTGCGCCAGAAATGAATGAATAACTCAAAATAACGCCAACTTATTACGATGATCCATTTTTTATTGGAAAAGATGTACTCTAAGAGTAGTTTGATAAAAATTTGGTTAGGTTCTAATTAAGTTCGATTTCGTAATATCCCTACAAAAGGGCGACCGGTCGTAATAGCGTTTAACGTTTGATTCGATTTCGAAGTCGTTTTTTGTTTTTTCTCGTAAATATATATAACACATAATTACCATTTTTCAGCTTCAACATTATCATCATAATCATTATATCAATCCACTGCTGGAAATAGGCCTTCCTCATTGCCATCCACTGTATACGTTCCTCTGCTTTCCACATCTAGCCTCTTTCGGCTATCCTTATGAGGTCGTCGATCCTTCTCTGATTCATATGCGGCCGCCGTTTCGAGACTTTTCTCCCCCATCTGCCGTCACGGACTAAACAAAAGTAGCCGGCCTACTGCCACGTAAAGTTGTTGACTTTAAGAGCTAAGTCTTACCTTTGTTCTTCGTTTTTTGTCTTTCCTTTTTCAGTTAACACTAAATTTTTGTGTCTCAAATAACTTCTGTCACTAAACAATTGAAGTTACCATTTTGTTTTTGTTCCGTGTGTTTAACTCTGTTAGCCCGGATATCTGAATTGATGGACGACCTGCATCCATCAATTTACCGCTGGTCGATTACTTAGGGTCGACGGATACACGTTCGATGTGTAGGCGGAAGAGTTGAGACGATAACACGTTGGAGTTTTATAATTTAAGTTTAGTTATTTTTTTAGTTGAATGTAGAAATCAGCAGTAGTCTAGTAGTTCAATATTCGACTTTAGGGTTAAAACTCGTGGCTACAATGGTCCGTTTTTCGGTTAATGTCATTTACCATGATGATGTGCCACATCACGGCAGAATTCCAAATTGTGCCATGTTGTGTACTATGCAACTTGAGGCTACCGCCCGGACACTGAGCTTCCACGTCTCGAATAAGTAACGACCCTAAATGTGACAGGGCATATTACAGAAAAGAAAATTCAATTTTTTCTACAGAACCCAAAAGTAAAAAAATTATAGATGGTAATAAATAAAGGGACCTCTAAAGTCTCGAGAGGTTGCAAACTGTCACAATAAGTTGACATTGGAAATGCTGTTAGTAGTTTATGATATTAGAGTATCTTTATCATTGAAAACTAAAAGAGATTAAGTAAAAAAAGTTTATACTGTATACGAATTATTTAACAAAATAGGTCCGAGAAAAAAAATATATTGGCCAGTTATTTGTGATAAGCTCTGAAGTCTTATTAACTCTATCGAGGTGAACAATTACATTTTGCTATCGTCTTTTTATCAATCTTATTAGGTTCCATATGCGATATGTGTGGGATGAGCCCATCATCAAATACCCCCGACACAAAATTTTAAGCAAATGATTTAATAAGTATATTTACGAATAAAAACAAAAACCTACTTGAAATCTCATAGAAATATTACGAAATAGAATTAATTAGAATCTAACCAAGATCTCATCAAACTACCCTTGAAGTACATAATTACCAATAAAATATGAATCATCGAAATCGGGCGGCCCTCTCGGGCGCCCTCGGATCGGCATGCTTACGCGTAACATAGTAACCGTCCAAGCCGAGGTTACCCCTCACCGGGGACCCTTGTGTCGAGTTACTAGCAATAGAGGTTCAGGCTAAGCGACCTAAGAGCTATGCCACCTCTCAATCCGGTGAAGTAGTCAAGGCCAGCTTCTCTGGCCAATCTGTGTAACTAAAACGGACGTTAGTTAATTGTCTTAAATCTCTAAAATCCTAAGTCTTAAATTTTCATCAAATATGTGCGCCAGAAATGATTGAATAACTCAAAATAAGGCCAACTTATTACGATGATTAATTTTTATTGGAAAAGATGTACTCTAAGAGTAGTTTGATAAAAATTGGTTAGGTTCTAATTAAGTTCGATTTCGTAATATCCCTACAAAAGGGCGACCGGTCGTAATAGCGTTTAACGTTTGATTCGATTTCGAAGTCGTTTTTTGTTTTTTCTCGTAAATATATATAACACATAATTAGCATTTTTCAGATTTATCATCATAATCATTATATCAATCCACTGCTGGAAATAGGCCTTCCTCATTGCCTTCCACTGTATACGTTCCTCTGCTTTCCACATCTAGCCTCTTTGGGCTATCCTTATGAGGTCGTCGATCCTTCTCTGATTCATGTGCGGCCGCCGTTTCAAGACTTTTCTCCCCCATCTGCCGTCACGGACTAAACAAAAGTAGCCGGCCTACTGACACGTAAAGTTGTTGACTTTAAGGGCTATGTCTTACATTTGTTCTTCGTTTTTTGTCTTTCCTTTTTCAGTTAACACTAAATTTTTGTGTCTCAAATAACTTCTGTCACTAAACAATTGAAGTTAGCATTTTGTTTTTGTTCCGTGTGTTTAACTCTGTTAGCCCGGATATCTGAATTGATGGACGACCTGCATCCATCAATTTACCGCTGGTCGATTACTTAGGGTCGACGGATACACGTTCGATGTGTAGGCGGAAGAGTTGAGACGATAACACGTTGGAGTTTTATAATTTAAGTTTAGTTATTTTTTTAGTTGAATGTAGAAATCAGCAGTAGTCTAGTAGTTCAATATTCGACTTTAGGGTTAAAACTCGTGGCTACAATGGTCCGTTTTTCGGTTAATGTCATTTACCAAGATGATGTGCCACATCACGGCAGAATTCCAAATTGTGCCATGTTGTGTACTATGCAACTTGAGGCTACCGCCCGACACTGAGCTTCCACGTCTCTAATAAGTAACGACCCTAAATGTGACAGGGCATATTACAGAAAAGAAAATTCAATTTTTTCTACAGAACCCAAAAGTAAAAAAATTATAGAAGGTAATAAATAAAGGGAACTATAAAGTCTCGAGAGGTTGCAAACTGTCACTATAAGTTGACATTGGAAATGCTGTTAGTAGTTTATGATATTAGAGTATCTTTATCGTTGAAAAACAAAAGAGATTAAGTAAAAAAAGTTTATACTGTATACGAATTATTTAATAAAATAGGTCCGAGAAAAAAAATATATTGGCCAGTTATTTGTGATAAGCTCTTAAGTCTTATTAACTCTATCGAGGTGAACAATTACATTTTGCTATCGTCTTTTTATCAATCTTATTAAGTTCCATTTGCGATATGTGTGGGATGAGCCCATCATCAAATACCCCCGACACAAAATTTTAAGCAAATGATTTAATAAGTATATTTACGAATAAAAACAAAAACCTACTTGAAATCTCATAGAAATATTACGAAATAGAATTAATTAGAATCTAACCAAGATCTCATCAAACTACCCTTGAAGTACATAATTACCAATAAAATATAAATCATCGAAATCGGGCGGCCCTCTCGGGCGCCCTCGGATCGGCATGCTTACGCGTAACATAGTAACCGTCCAAGCCGAGGTTACCCCTCACCGGGGGGACCCTTGTGTCGAGTTACTAGCAATAGAGGTTCAGGCTAAGCGACCTAAGAGCTATGCCACCTCTCAATCCGGTGAAGTAGTCAAGGCCAGCTTCTCTGTGCCAACTGTGTTAGTTCGTCAAAAAAAAAGACAAATTGAAAAAAAGACCATACTCTACCCTACTTTTCTAAATTCCGTTGAAAAATGGGATTAATAACAATTTTTTTTTAAGTTCTTACTGACTCAAATATATTTCGTTAACATAATTATTATAGTCGTGATAACTCACGACTACAATAATCCAATAAATATATACACTTTTGTTTTTTCCTCTTCAACAAAAAAAAATTAAAATAAATATTTAATGTGCTTATTTTGCCTATTCTGCGACGTATTAAACGTAAATAACAAACTAACCGCACTACTCTTCCGTCATACAGTTGTCAGGGCCCTCTCAGGCGTCCTCGGATCTACATGCTTACGCGTAACATAGTAACCGTCCAAGCCGAGGTTACCCCTCACCGGGGGGACCCTTGTGTCGAGTTACTAGCAATAGAGGTTCAGGCTAAGCGACCTAAGAGCTATGCCACCTCTCAATCCGGTGAAGTAGTCAAGGCCAGCCTGTGTAATTAAAACGGACGTTAGTTAGTTGTCTTAAATTTCTAAAATCCTAAGTCTTAAAATTACCCAAACATTATTCAGATTGAACTTAGATAACAATGCGCCTTTAAATAAACTTACTATAGAATTCAATTGATATTCAAAAACGAATGATATCGACCTCTTTCGTCAAAGTATTGGTATGTTTAAAAAGTCACTACAACCTATAAATTGTTTTTTTTTTAGTTAATTATAATATAAAATTTAGTTTAATTTTACTTTTTTTTTGTTTTTTAGTTATAATTTAATATTGTCACTCGCCAGTAAATTGCATGCAGTCTTCACCTATAACTGCGATGGATTAACTTTCCAACTTTTCACTGTTTTTAGATAATGTATTATAAAAATGTTCGTTGTGTTGGTGTTCAATAAATAAATTAATAAAATAATGTTTATAGATCATTAAATCTATCTATATTTGCGTAAGTATAAGATATCTGTACGTTTAGGCTAAGTTTTTGATGAAATAAAAGATTTATTTATTATTAAATATTTATAAAAATTAAGCCTGCAATTTCGTTATTTTCTAAATGTGTTCTTTATATATCTGAAAATATCTCTGTTCTATTTCAATCCGTAACAAAATTGATAAATAATTTACTGGATCACGCCTCCTCGACAAAGACAGCCGTTTAAATTATTTACAAAATTGAACCGCTCAAGTTGACATGCATTGGAGATCGGACGATAGCGAAAATAATTTAACAATTCTCTACGTAAAATAACACGTACTTTAGCCGACCTATTTCTCCATTAGTGGCACAATCAGTAAACTTTATACCTGCATTCGGTATTATCTAATGTCCTTTTGTAGGAATTTAACTACCTGGTTATCTACCTGCTTCTATTATACTGCCAACCCTCAGGTTTATCGAAGTGATTCTCGTATTGTTCGTTCTCGTTGTGTTATATTTACGTTTTGAATTATTTGTATATTTTAACCGACTTCAAAAAAAAGAACATGTTCTCGTGTATATTTTTTTCTTGTTTGTAAACTCATAGGGGCGTCATTTATGAATCGATTTTGATGATTTTTTCTTTCAAAGGGTTGAGTTTTAATTAAGTCTAATTTTAATTTAGCTGGCATAGAAAGATTTCCGATGATACACGAGAGAGCTCAAAAATTGTTGATGATTTGATTTGAAATCAGTTTTTCTTTTTACTCGTATTTGTCATAGCACTTCAAATTTTAAAAAATGATTCATGTTGGTGCCAGGGATCGAACTCGGGTTGCTAGTGTCCTCTCCAGAGGCGACATTCCGGACACTAAACTACAGGACTACGGCCTCAAAGTACTGCGTGTTAATTAGAATAATAAATATATCCCCGTGTACCTTACACCCGTATCCGTGAGAACTAGCGCTTTTGTGGAAACTGTCATGTTTCACACGTATTGTTGACATTTCACCTAGTTTCATTTGAGGTGCCATAGAAATAACACTTGAGCTTAGATGCTTTAACAAACATTACATGCTTATCATTCTCACGTTAGAGTCAAATGTTTCATTTATTGTGCTTTTATAGCTGATTGTTAAACCCGAGCTTAATTTTGAAGCTTTTTTTTTTTGGTTAATGAGGAGGAAATCTTCAAAAATATACCCCGACTTCTGGGGGGAAGGCGGCGGTTATGTGGGGTTTCTACCCACTAAAACCTCCCCGGTGGCCCGACCTCGGTGCATGGTGAGGGACTCCGGGATCTCTAGTGGAACGCACCGGAGCCCCTATGCGATGTGTTCAAGGAGAGCACGTCCCGGGGGGGGGGGAGAGGTTACTCCCTCCCCCCCTATGCCCTCGCAGTGCAAGGCGACACGGGTCAGCCGATGTCGCCTTCTTCCCGGGTCCACCTTAGCGGACGACAAAGGCCCCCACCCTTGTCGCCCAGTAAACCCGAGGCCCCTTTTAGTCGCCTTTTACGACAGACAGGGGATACTGTAGTCTTATTCTTAAGAGCCCAGAACTACAAGGCTGGCCGTTAACTATCCGTCTTATACCTTCCGCTATCCCGTGTTTTGCTTCCTACGCTAAACGCTATAAAGTTTGTTCGTAAAGTTAGTAAATGGTGAACATCAAGTGCATGTGTGCCAGTATACTAAATATTTTAACAATTTTAAAGAAACTGTAAACCGTTGAAAACAACATGCAAAAATATAGACACAGACTGCAACGAAACTGTTTGCAATCGCTCAGACAACATCCTGTGAATTATTGGAGGCTGTCAAGACCCGCCCGCTCAATATACTACGTTCTATGGCACGCCCATTTTAATTTCCTGTCAGATTTCAACACGGAACGCTCAGCTAACGGCAATCGTTTGACAGAGTTATTTAAAGTATCATATTCCCACTTCGGCAAATTGATTCATAGGGACCATTTCCCAGGTTACATTATGCACACGTTGAAAGGAATTCGCTGTGACATATGTTTCGAAACTGAAGGGCTTACGTCACTCCATTGAAAGAGATCTTTTATGGCGAAAGTCTGAATCTGTATTTAAAATTTACTGATACGTATATTCAGCTTTTTTGGAACGACCATACCGAATTGATTAGTAGCTTCAGATGGGTGATATCACTTCCTCTTAAGCTCAGAGGGGTAGACAGAGACAGCTAACGCTGTCCGATTTTCTCCAAGCTTATTCACCGGCACACGCCGGGCTCGAAGTTTTAGTAAGTGATCATTTGTTTAAAAACCGGAAAAACGGTAATTCATTGACACAAAACTACTTGGAATCAAGCTCGAGGCTATCAAATCGTAAATCCTAATTCATTCTATTAACAATGTTATTGGCCAATTCGTGAGGCGGTAGTAGAAGAATGACTAAGCTAGTTTTTTTATAAAAGAAGAGGCTAACGATTATACTGATACCAAGTGACCACCGCTACCGTTGAAAATCTTTAACAACGCAGGGGTGCCACGTTGTCAACGATTGAAGAAGAATCGAGAATGAGTATTAGTAGGAGTAGTAGAGACAACTGACGTTTAGTACAAGTAATGTATTCGATAGTAAAACTGTTTACTTGGAAACATCGGTCGGGCAAAAATGACTCAACAACTCTTTTGTCAACTTTAAGTATAATTTGTTATAGAAAAACTACAAAAGCCCACACTCGTTGGCCCAGAGGAGAGGCAGATTAAAGATTTTTAAGGATTTCCATTTCCACAGTCCTAGCACACAGTTCTCCAGTTACATATCCATACATGTTCATACACATGTATTTAGTATGAATTAATTTATTATAAACATAACATATACTAACTATTAAAGAAATATTTACAATTTAATATTAATTATTTAATTATATTTTGTATTTAGTATGTCACTAATCGGGTCGATTTAAATTCGAGCCAGGGTTCTCATTACCTAAGTCCTACTTACTTTTGTGTCAATTTTTTTTCTCTTTTTCCGTAATCATCTTGTCTAAATGTATTATCCAGTAGTAGCCATAGTCAATACATATTCAAGTTTTCGAGGGGACTTTCATTTTATTGAGTTTTTTATAATTGAATCCGGCGGTTGCACATCAAATCAAAAATCTATCAGCACGGTCGCCGGCACACCAATTGAATAAGTTATAGAAAACATTTTACAGGAGTGAGTTTTAAATTTTTATGTATTGAATTTCAAATAGGCATAAATTATTTTCACATCCGATTATTAGTAGACAAAAATTAATAAATGGTTACACACACACTCACTCAAAAACGAACACAATCACATATTTACATTTTTTATATAAACTAAAAACAAATATGTATACAATGATATGTCAAATGTATTATGTTTCAGTCTGTTACGCGTCTTCTAAAATACAATATTTCCTAGCTTAGGAGACAAAACATCATTATTTCATGTATAACAGCTGTGTTCAATAGACATTATTATATTATATTATTATCCAAATCATGGTGGATAGCCAGGGACATTACATTTATACTTAGATGGCTAGATCTGCGAAAATGTTTCTTTTGTTTATTTGAAGCTCTTTAATTTCTTATAGGACTATGAGCAATCTCATTAGCTACTCACATAAGGTAAAAGTTACAGCCTTTATATATGTCCCACTGCTGGGCACAGGCCTTCTCTGTGAAGAGAGTATAGGGCCATAGTCCGCCACGCGCCCCTAATGCGGATTGGCAGACTTCACATGCCGTAGAAAAATTTTCTAAGAAATGTAGGTTTCCTCACGATGTTTTCCTGCACCGCCGAGCGCGTGGTAAATCAGCACATAAAATTGCAACAACAAATTTATTGGTGCCGGCACCGGGGATCGAACGCGGGTTGTTAGCGTACTACGCAACTTGAACCAACCGCACGGACACTGAGCTACCACGGCTCTTACTAGCTTACTAGCTTAGCTACGCACATGATGTTTTAGTATTCACTTCCGTTCATGGATGTTAACAACGCCAGAAGAATTGGTGCATTTGTGAACGTTAAGAAGGGAGTACACTCGCGAAGGACCGTCATCCATCGATTGCCACGGTGCGATGTAAAGGATAATTACTTCAAACAGTACGTCTGTATGTCAACCAATATGATGGTAGATAAATCGATGCCTATAAAATTTAAAATTTAAAACAAAAATATCTAAGCAACGACCAGTCTAAATTGATTGTTGTAGAGGCACCTTAAGTCGTTTGAAATCCCCTTTCACCTAAGCTTATTATATCCACGTAACAGGCTGTACGCTCATTGCCATAATAAAGGCCAAGCGAACTTCAGAAAACGAACTACAAAAGATTGCTTGTAATCTCCAGATAGAAATTTAATATAATGACTCTGAATAATAGGATTAGAAATCGTGTTACAATGTTATTACTTAAATAGACAAATACAGAATGTGTAACTAGTATATTTACGAGCAAAAACAAGAACCGATTTCAAATCTAATCAAAATAGAATATAATCAGAACCTAACCAAACTCTCATTAAACTACTCTTGAATTACATATATATTCAACTAATATTTAAAACCACATATTTCCAAAAGAAAATGAATCATCGATATCGGTTTACGTGGTATTGAGTTATTCGTCGATATGTGGCGCACGTACATACATACGCGTAAATTTAAGATTTATACGGTTTTCTAATGAATTCCGTTGTCAGAATTGGGAGGATCACACGAGAAGCACAGAATAAAAAAAGAATCATCAAAATCAGTTCGAACCAGTCGAAAGTCATGAGGTAAAAAAAAACATATAAACGAATTGAGAACCTCCTCCCTTTTGAAGTCGGTTGAAAAATGTAGAAAGTAATGAACAAGGTCAGAGAGGTGACAAAATTTTGCAAGCAGGAGGTTTCGGGGTCGATAAATCTATGGGATTCAATTTTAGAAAATGTTGTATTAACCAGGTATATGATATAAAATTATTCTTCAGTAGACGGCGTTGCTAAACTACACACAGAAAATCAATTTAGTTTGACGTTAGACCAAGAAAATAAATTTCAATCAAAATTATTTATAAAATACGTTTGTCATTTGGTTGCTTAGTGATAAATGAATTAAGTAGTCGATATTCACGTTCAAAAACATATAGTGTGCAGAGATAGGTTTTATTGGATTGCAACAGACAATGATAGAAGAAATAGATCACACAGATTGAAACAAAAAGATTTCGAAGTCACTCTGTTAAGGTATCACTAACGGGATCGAAAAGCGAGAGAGAGTTAGATGTGATATAATCTGAAGGTAATTTAACTTTTTTAACTACGTTTACAAGATTTATGTCAGCTTTTTTTTATTATGTCGGTAAAATCGAACTGTATTATGCAAATTTCATTTATATAATTATTATGTAAATATAATTACCCAAAAACAGGACTTACAAAAAAAATACCAAGCAAAACCAGGTCATCCAGGTCCTAGATTTTAATAAAAATAATAATACAGGTTGAAAATAAAATATTGAAAAAAATTAATCAGATTGCTTCGTGACTTTTAATTCATAACCTTAATTAGACTTACTGTAATTATAAGAATCCAGAGGTGATCTTAGATTACATGAAACAGCAAACGAAAATATATTTACGACTTAACTCCTCGCGCTATTCCAAAAATTGTCTCGGCTTAAATGAAAAAGTTACGTAATAGTAAAGATCGCAGATTATAAAAAAGTTTATTAATAAATGTTATTATATCATAATTTCAAACTTTTTCAAGTACTCTAATAACAAGCTTGTTTGGTAAGTTGGAAGTGATTTTTGTTTGGAATCTAATTAAAAAACTCTCGCCGCAGCAATTAAGGAAATTCGGTCTAATTGGGTACACCTGGCCCCCGCTATTATTTACTGTAATCTTTTACACTTGTATATTAAGGTGGTCCATTTATTTCCAACAGGAATTCAAGCAATGACAGTCTAATGGTTAAGCGGACTACTTTACAATCTCGGTCGGATCGATTTCGGTTATAATGCTCTAGCAATTTTATTTACTAGCTACACCCCGTGTTGCTAGCCGCGATTTAAAACTAGTTGATTTTTATAAAATAAAAACCTAATTACTCGTTATTACATCAGCTATCTGCCAGTGTAAGTACCGTTAAAATCGGTCAATCCATTCCAGAGATTAGCCAGAAGAAGCAGACAAAGAAAAATTGTAAAAAAAAATATTTTGGTATCTGTAAACATATATACATTAATATGAATGTAGTAAAAAGCGGTTATTTTAATATCACAATCAGGCATTTCACATTTGTTTATGTTTTGCAGTAATGTATACATATTCATTCAATAGTAACGAATGCAGTCAGCTTTCCATGACAATTATTTGAACAAAAATAGTTAATTTTTGGAACTTTATGATTTTGAAAACTGGACACAACTAATCATCAGGTCCTGTTTATAAGTGCAATTTAATAGGCACAAGAAGGACTATATTTATGCGTGAAATTCTATCCGGAAAAGAAGGATGTAAGGAGATGTATACGAATACAAGATACAATATTATAAAAATAAATAAAAATTAAACAATCTCAATCGGTAGATCAGACACGACTGTTCTATTTTATAAATGTTTTTTAAGGTGGCTTTTCGTCGTTCGAGAGATCATGAAGGCGCAACAGGTCCTTAGTAGAGCCAGTATAAAATCTATCAGTACGTCTGCAGCGGTCACATACATATAAAGATTACATATATTATCGACGAGAATTCTTAATTGAATGAATTAAACTTATCACATAAAAAGGATAACCGAAAAATGCTCTCCTCTAAATGCAACCGACGTAGCCGTAATCCGGTCCTCTCGGGCACCCTCAGGATGTTTACGCGTAAAAGTAACCGTTCAAGCCGAATGGAAAACCAAATATGGAAGTTCAGGCTAAGCGACCTATGGGCTTTAGCTAACTCTCAATCCGATGAAGCTGTCACAACCAGTGTCCCGTCAGTAAAAAATACAAAAAATGAAAAGTAAACGACACCAAAATATGTTTCGCAAAATACTTGTTACATAATTATAGTAAAATGCTTAGCCATAGTCAGGGCGACAAAGCTCAAGCCACTGGGGCGCATTAAATTATTCAGGTGCCTTTGTATAATTTTCGGAAAGCAAAAACAACGTTCTTTTTTTATCTCTTTAAAATTGTACGAGTAAATTAGGCATGAAATTAAAGTCAACAGGAACATCGCAATTTCCACTCAAAATATTTATTGTTTAGATTTAAGATTTTCATTTTTGTTATTAAAGGACAAATATGCATGCGAATTGCGGAGTAAAGTGGATTATTTATTAACAGCACAAAGAAATTAGAACTGACCGAAAGAAAGAATTTAAATTTAGGACCCAATAGCCCCTAGTGCGGCAGTCACTTAATTCCGCTTGGGTGGCAAGCTGCCCGATAAAACAATGAGTGTGGCACAGTCCTGTTCCGGGAGTAAACTTTTTTTCAACAACAAATTGGAAAATATTTAATGATTTTAAAGCAAAAATAATTATTTATAGTTATGGTATGACCCATCGTTATTTAGATTCAAAACATATTACTTAAATGCACATATACCATACAAAAATACAGATTTATTCTACAATGAATACCATAGGGAATAGGCAACTAAAAGTATTTAGAATTTATACAAAAATTTCAAAATGTCGGTTCCCGTACAAGCATATTTTTGTCTACTCGTGGAGCGGTATTTTTCCACTTGAAGCCGTTTTTGCGTAAAATAATCTGCTTCTCCAGACAGGGCTTTGAAGACCACGTATCCAAAGAATCTGAGGGATCTTTAGCGGCATTCTGATAGCCGTGTGGAGATCTTAAGCTCCTTCAGTATGGACTCGTTGATTCTCATGGCAGTCCAAGGTATACGGAGCAGCCTTCGCCAACACCCAATCTCGAAGGCGTCTATGACACGACTATCCTGACTTCTCGTAGCCCAAGTCTAGGCACCGTATAGAAATATGGAAATAATATTCAATTGCTTAATGTTAGTGAAAGTTTAGAATATGAGCTCTGCTTACCACATAGCACACAAAGGCTAATAGACTTTTAATGTTTATGCGTCATATATCGTACGTAAACAGCGTGAACAATAAAACTACGCCAGCGCCGACGGTGACAAAGCAGCGAATAAACTTAATTTGCTTATTCCACGTTAGTTATTGTTCTCGAACATTCTCAAAACAATGTCAACTTTCCAGTGAAACCCATTCGTAATACAAGTGTCATACTTGCCTTTTGTGTATTCGAGATGATATTTAACCACTTCCCTTCATACTAACCGTCCAAGCCGAGGTTACCCCTTACCGGGGGGACCCTTGTGTCGAGTTACTACGAGTAGCAATAGAGATTCAGGCTAAGCGACCTAAGAGCTGTGCCACCTCTCAATCCGGTGAAGTAGTCAAAGTCAGCCTCTCTGGCCCTTCTGCGTAGTTCGTCATAAAAAAAAAACAATGTTTTAAGTAGTAAAGGTAATAAGAAATGCTGACTCTAATCCAATGGTTATCACTGCCTACTACAATCTACAACTATATACTACAAACATTTTATACCCTTAAATGACCGAAAAAAAGCAAATATATTTATTATTTGATTGCGATTCTATTTTATTCGACAAACTTCACAATATATATTTTTTTAAATAATTCATAGCTTAGAGTCGAAAGTGATGACATATATTACTAAAACGCGGTCTTCTACCATGGGCTTATTATTTATGTATATAAATACGCTCAAAATCCCACAACCTGCTATGCTCTTTCCCGAAATTATATCAAGATTCGTAGAGAAAAGTTACCAACATAAGGGTAAATAAGGTCACGTCAAAAGCCTAATGTTTTAGGGTACGGTCTGCGAATCATAAGGTCGTGGGTTCGAATCCACCATTCGATTATTTATGTGAACCATCTCCTAGCACAACCTTAAGCTTATTTGAAATGGTTAACAAGAATATTAGTAATATTTCTACGAAAAGAAATTGTGAAAATTAATTACGAACAATAATGGGATAATGACTGTATTCCGGACGAAAACTTTCCCTGTGTGATTTCCTTGCTAATTGCCCTACGTGATATTTATCATTGTTTGTCGTATTCATAACTTTATAATCGCTAACAAGTAAAAGTAAATATTAATTTTTAAATATCTGTTTTTGACCTCACACTCTGTTACTAGAGCATGTTTCAAGCGTGTTGTATTACCGGAAATGTATACAAATCCTAGGAAATGTGTAATTTTTTTTATTATAACACTTATTGAGACAATCGGGTAACAGTCATACCGTAAAATAATAATAATATGCATTATTATTATATAAAATAATAGCACGTCGTATCGCCGCAATATCCAATAATCACGAGAAGTGTTTCTAGCAGTTGTTTTTGCCGTAGAAAGTTCTTCAATTAACTCTTTTACTTTCATCTTCAATAAAAGCGGTGTTTTTAACATGTGTTAATATTCTTAATGACGCCAAAGTCAAATTTAAAAAAAGTCAAAGCCAAATTTTAAAGTTTTAACTCAAAGTCAAAGTTAAATTTTAAAAATTACATATATTTCCTAGGAATTGTATACAATGACGGATTACATACATTTCCGTTAACATTTATATTTTATTTATTAACACTTATTGTAACACTTTAAACTATGGTATGCTTTAAAATATGTTACATAATTTACGAATGATGGATTTGAACCTATGACCCCGCGAATCGCAGGTTAAATCAAAGGTTAACCGTTATTGGGCGTGGACGCCATCTTTGTATTTACGAATTATCGTGGAAGTATTACGATGTAGAATTAATCAGAACCTAACTAAACTTATTAACCTACCCATAAAGTACAACCTTTCCAATAAAATCCAACCTTTCCATCGAAATCGGTTAACTTATTGAACTATTCGTCCATAGGCGACGAATATGTGCAAATTTCAGACAAATGTATTCTAATGGTGCCATTATCAGAACTGCTCCACATGGGAAGCGTCAGCTTTCAAATAAAAAAAGAATCACCCAGAGTCAATTCACCCAGTTCAAAGTTATGAAATTTTAATAAACATAAAAAAACATACAGACGAAGAGAGAGAACCTCCTTTTTTGAAGTCGGTTGAAAAATAGTTTATATATACTATAATGGTACTAACTTAAAAATGTTTCAATGTTATGTGTTTTCTAGATCATAATCATCTAGTAGTCTCACCAATTTAAAATTTATATAATAATAACATAACAAGGAAATGTTATTCATATATTTTACATGAATAACATTTCCTTATTATGTTTATTGTAATTAACTACGCTTTTATTCTATTGTTACGTCCATGAAAAGAGTGAATTACGTGAGTTCGTTACCATCAAAGACAAACGCACCTTCACATAAAATTATGCATAATTATGGTCAAGCACTGGCATGAAATAATAAAAAAAAAACTTAAATTTTTCATTGTTGTTAATTTTAAAACCATGTTCTTTTACAACCAGTAGCTTTTTCTTTCAGTCAGTCTAGGCTGACTGATATAGAATGTCACTGAGCATTCAGTTTACCCTTTGTAACCTTTACTTGAAAGATTACTTACAAAAATACAAGCGGTATTTATAACAGGGTGCCCCAGAGGTAGCACGACAAACTGAAAGGTTGTAAGGGATGGTGACAGAAGATAGGTTAAAAGGCCTATCTACTCTCCATTTACTAGACAAAAAAAAATACCTTAGTAAAAGTGACAGCGTTTGTAATGTTTCGGAATTTTTAATTTTCATTATTATCCCATTAAGCGGTGTACGCTTTTCACCTTTTGTTTTACGAGTATGCTGTATGTACAAAAAATATTTTTGTTATTTTTTTAAAGTGCTCTCGATAAGTTGGCCTACACATTCAAATAACACTTTAATAAATTTCGTTAGAAATATTAAGAATAGATATTACGTTTTATTAATACGTTCTTTTTTTCAAAAATTATTTTGGAAAAAAAAATTAAGTAACCAATGTTTAATCGTTTTTATAAATCAGTGGAAAAAATTGATAGTATTGTTTTAATATTTGACGTTGTTTATTTTATTTATTTTAAAAAAAGTTTAAAAAACATGGTAACTCATATGCATTTGGGGGTTAAAATTGTCGCAATTACTCACCCCTATCACCTCCTAACAGAAATGCGTCGAATTACCAATACCAATCCCGTACACTCTTTCACTACCTTTCCAAAATTACAGAAGACAAACGTCCGCAAGTAAACTTACGGACCTTTGTCTTCTATAAGAGAAACAGTTCAACAAATCCTTAACAAGTTATTTTTTTAAATATCATAGACATCTTAAAAGGCGTGAGGCAAGTGGCCGTGTAACGGTTACGATGTAACCGTCGAAGAATCGAATCCCAGCCGGCTTGTGCCGCTGAAGTTTTTATGTTACGCTGCTTAAAAATTAAAAAGTTATGCTAATACAAATTTAATTAATTAAAAATTTGTACATATTCACTAGTCTGGAAACTTTTACAATATAATCAAATTGAAATGTTTTGAGGTGACCGAACTCATACGCTAAAGTGTGACTTTCTTATATTACACGGTAACTGGCTTTAACAATAGCCTTTGGGATGCGTTCTGCAAAATATAAGGCCGTAGATTTAAACTTAACATTCGACTATAAACGTGTGAACGGAACATTGGAATGGTTAAAAATAATATGTGAGATTTGTTATTTAATAAAAAATAATGAAATAAAAATTAATTTATTTAAAACATAAACAAATGTAGCGGTTTATATTATTTCTGTCGGGATGGTTGGAGAACCGAAACCTTATCCTCCAGAATACCTCCTTTTTAATGAAGATATCTTCTGCGTTTGCACGATAAATAATGGCATTCACAAAAATTGTAAGGTACATGTTCCTTTGCCCCTATCATGAATAAAAAAAAACTTTTCGTAGCTAAATTTTTGTGGGCAATGATGGCACTCAATAGTTCCAAACGTCAGAAACCAAACCACAGCTTGTTTAGCATCAAACTGCTTTTTGACTACTCTTTAATTGTAGATAATTAATTATTATAATAGGGTTAATAACAGAGCCTACGTTTTATTAAACGCTTTTCCCCCGATTTAGCTCTACAAATACGAAAAATACTTATTTTATAATATGTCTCCAAATTAACTTCGAGTATAACATAAATGATTTACCTTCAAAGGGCATTCATAGATGTGACGAGGAAATTAATTGGGCTCTTTCACTTCCGGGTAAATAATATTTTATATACGTTTTGTACGATACTTATTAAATCCGGAAACCTTATTAGTGAGTAATAATTTATTATAATCAAGAAGGTTGATAACGTAAATAAAATCTATCTAAAATTCCGTCCGAATCGCTATATTATATGTAAATAAAAATTCCTTCCTCGAAAACCGTTCTATCCATTGGTGAGCAGAGCATGAAAGTCGGTGTAGTAGTTTTTTTTTATCGCGAACAGACAGACAGCGGGAAGACACTTTGTTTTATACTATATAAGGATACTTAGAGAGAGAACTATTATAGTCACCCGTGTTCCACTTTTCTCGACAACATATTGGGGTTACAATTTTACAATAATAGGTTGTGTGTGTGAATGTAATACAATAAAAAACACACATAATGCAATATAATACATACAATAAAATAAAAGTTTTAGAACTCGTTATACAACTTTCACTTAAATTCCGGAAACCGATTTTTTTCAAATGTCTAAATACAGTGCCATGTGATAGATTAACAGAGATCACTAATTATTAATTGAGCTATCGAATATTTATCGGCTCGTCGAATATTTAACAGTGTTATTAATATTTTGTGATAGTTCAGGAATTCTTGTCAAAGCTCGTAGTGATTGCTTTGTGCCAAAAAATAAATAGCTGCTTTGCAAAAGTAGGGTAGTTTCCTTGATATATATTTTTTATTGCATCAAAATGTACTTACATAGGCGAAGCTAATGCTACTTAGTATTTTCTTCCAGATATTCGAGATATTTTTATTAAAAATATAAGCCGCTTTTTCCTAATATTGTAAATAAAGCGGTAAAAAGCTTGTCCTTAATTGCCTCACAAGTGGCTTCTGTTTGGAATCTAATTTAAAAATTCCCCCCACAGCAATTTAGAACATTCCTTCTAATTGGGGACATCTGGCCTCTGCTCCTGTTTACCGTTCGCCAAGACCACTAAATTTCTAGATTGTTGTTTTAATCTCTGTACAAAAACGTAAGCGTTTTATGTTGTTGAATTAATTTATTATTATTTTATAAAATAAATCAAATAAAACTAATTTCACGAATTTTATCTCGCTTTCTTTATTTTTAAAACAGACGGTCTTATTTTTGCCATCAAGAATATAATTTAAATAATGTCTGTTGTTTCGGTATAAGTTAAGGTAAGGTTGCACTAATAGATAAGATAAATATATTATCACAATCTTAACTGAGTCCCGATCACATCAGCCCTGTAGTTCTGGGCTCTCAAGAATAAGACTACGGTATCCCCTACCTGTCGTAGAAGGCACAGAGCACAGTGCAGAGGGGCTCCACTGGAGATCCCAGAGCCCCTCGTCATGCACCGAGGAAAGGGCCACCGGGGAGGTATTAGTGGGTAAGAACCCCACATAACCGCCGCCTTCCCCCCAGAAGGCGGGGTATCTTTCTGAAGATTTCCTCCCCGAAAAAAAAAAAGGCCCGACCACATGCCAAATGTACAATGTCAAATATCAGCTGTTATCTGTCAACTTGTCAATTGGCATTCGGCACTTTTTACTTTAGTTAAAAAAGAGTATTTCAAATTAAAAAAAAATGATTATAATCATATCTTTGACAAATTCCTTCCCGATCTGTTCTGCCAATCAGCCATCAAAAAATATTTTCCCCTATTATAACATATATATTATTGTATGTATTATTGACAGAGGCTTTTAAAGGTGAATTACTTATACTTATACTTAAAGGTTACTCCTCACCCCTGTGCCCTCGCAGCGCAAGGCGACACGGGCCAGCCGATGTCGCCTTCTTCCCGGGTCCACTTTGGTGGACGACTCAGGCCCCCACCCTTGTCGCCCAGTGAACCTGAGGCCCCTTTAGTCGCCTTATACGACAGGCAGGTGATACCGTAGTCTTATTCTTGAGAGCCCAGCACTACAGGGCTGGTAGACTGTAACCTATCACTGTGTCAAATTTCATCCTGATCCGTTCAGCTGGGATGATTAGATCATTGTGAGTTAACGTATTTACATATGTTAGTCTTACGTTTATTTCGTACCTTGTTAACGATCTCATTCGTATGCTTAATTTGCAAACCTTTGTCTATGTAGAGTTCAACATTAATATTATACATTGCGTACAAGTCTATATCTGAACAGCTTTTGCCCATAAAGCCATATTAAGCTTAAAATTTAAAACGAGCCGAAAGTTGTTGCGACTTGTCATGCGGTTTTCAACTTTCCGGTTCCACAACGTCGCTTGAATTCGAAAATGTCGCTATTGCAGATGCGATGTTCGCAAATAAAAAATCACTCCGTAAAGTTATATATTAATATCAGGTATACTTTTAATTTTAATAAAGACGTAGATACAATATTGCATCGTTTAATACCGACTTCAAAGGTTCATTAGTCATTTGTATTTTTTTTAATTTATGCACTAATAGCGCTGTCATTTCTAAATCGCTTAAGATTATTTTTTGCTTCTAAGGATTTGGTTTCAATTAAGTAGTATGAAATTAATGGCATAGGACTTTAGACGATATACCAAACTATTCCTAAAAATCGTATGAAAGATGGAAGAATTGGATTCCATGGAAAAACCGGGCCAAAAATTTGATAGCATTGATAATTATTGGCCGCAACATAGTGGAAGCTAAAACTATAGAACTATGGCATAGTGTTATTACATACGATAAGTTGACAAGATTGCTATTTTTTATACAAAATAAGGATATGAATTTAGTAACACTAGAAATGTATTATGCCCTATATGCTGAGAAAACAAAATGTATATCATCTTGGCGGCAAACTATCCAGTAATTTATATAAAGGAAATGTGACATTAATTTGTCACTTACAATGGTCTATTGAAAAGACTTCATTGTTTTCCTTGCTATACGCGAGAGAACAATAACTAGCAAGTGACAAACAAATTAAGTGTATCCCCTCCATTGTTACCGTCACACTCTAAGTTCCATTGTTCCTGCTGTACCTATGCGTAATAGGTCGAAAATGCCACGTGCTTAGGAAAATTAATGTCCCGACACTTTTAGTTACATTAATATGATAAGAAGATTTATAATGAGAACGTTACTTATACATTATTACGAACTCTTTTGTTCTAGTGTTTATTACTGTCTACGTCGTAGTAGTGTGCTACGAATAAAGTTCAGTTCTACGACAATTTGTTTATGATAAACTCTAACGTCGTTTTAACGAATGCGTGGTAGTCAAAGACAGTTTTTTTCGATCTAGGCTAAATTTATATGGCCTGGTTAGCAATGACTAATACCATGATTACCCTGTTATGGTCAAAAGGACGTGATTTTTTTTCTTTTGCAGGCAAATTTCTAATCTATATATATATAAAAGATATATATTTAAAAAGTGTGTGGGTATGTTCCATAAGACTCCGCAGCGGCAGGACCGATTGCAATGAAACTTTCAGGGAATCTTCAGAATGATCTGGCGAGTAATCCTGTAAAGTTTGGTGACTATCGGAGCACTCATCTTTTTGAACTGTTAAACAAGCCATGCGTCGTACTTTTTTTCTGACTTTACTTGAGCCCGATATGTTTTTATTTAAAAGATAAGAATGATACTTCGCCCGCTCGAGAAGAGAATGAATACGGAGAGAAACTAATAATTTAAAATATTGTGAGAGTTAAATTAAATATTCAATGATGTAAGTTTATTGTTTAACAAAATTTAAGCAAAATCTAGCCCGGCGAAGCGGGTTAGGTGCGCTAGTTTTATATAATATGTAAATAATTACAAAATAAATTTAATTTTAACTATGCACCTGTTAACGCGGCATTATCAAACAATATCTAAATTAAAATATTATATTGTATATTTTATGTATTAGTATAGAATGGTTACTTATTTATATGTATTATATATTTAGTGTATATTATTTATTATTTGTATAGTTTAATTATTTGTATCTGTATGCCATCGCCCTGTTATTTGCTTCTTGTTTGATTTTAGTATATGTTTGGTATATGTTTGTGAAGGATTTGCTTATGAAAATATAAATATCAAACAATTATTAAATTACATATTAAATTTTTTATCCCTTGCGTTTAAAGTTGACTACACACTTGTCGTAGCTGAAAAGCTTACAATTATTTTTTTAACTAACGCCAAATAAGAATCACTACATACGCACGTAAGATACACATTTTCATTTTAGAATAAATCATAAACAAAATTAAAAATGATGAAAATAAATCTATTTAATCGGTTACTTTTAAAAGGTCGTGAAATATATCATATGCATGAAAAGTAGAAGATTGCTTAGGGATTTCAGTAATCTCAGTGCTGTTTAAAAGCTTTCGGAAAGTATTTTTTTTAAAGTTTCTTGAAAAGTATCACATCAAATACCTCGTTCTTATTCTCTCACGCAATTATCAGGCTAATTTATCAAAGCTATAAAAAAATTGTGATTTTGAACGTTACTCCAACTCATATGCAGTACAATAACTTAATCGTGTAATCAGGAAATATAATGATTTTGTATTTGCAAAAATAGCACAAATGTTGAATATTGAAATAAAATTTACAAATTTTATCAAGTTCTAATTAACGTATGGAAGTAAAAATCATTGTTAAACTGTAATAAAATTGGTAAAACTTATTTTATTTTGTGCTGAAATTTTAAAAAGCTTATATATATTATGTTTTTCTTGTAGAAAGGACGGCCAAAAACGTCTTCGAGGAGTTCAAACATCTATTTCAATTTTTATTTTTTTGTTATATTATATTGGGTATTATTTTTAATGAATTTTATGGAAATTTTAAAGAACGAGCTTAGGTTCAGTCCGATTAGGAGTTTCCGCCTGCGTCCTTTGTGGTCTTTTTTCAGTTTGTTGGAAATAAGTACCTATTTGTTAAGAATCGTTGGAGAGTTAGGAAAATGGTTTGTTTTTAAAATAATCTGCCAGACAAGCTTCATACAATTTTTTTATAAGTCATTTTAGAGGAGATAAATCTCAAAAAAATATTGAAATATTATCGTTTTAAATTTCGCATTTTTTAAATTTGGATCTAGAATTGTTGTTTAAATATTAGTATAGCGATCTCTTCCAGGCCATCTGTGTATGGAAAGGAAATAAATGAACAAAACAGGACCATCAATGAGAATCTACGTACGCCACAGATACAAATATTATACTATTCTATACATTTAACAAATAATCTAAACTAATGTTAGCTGGCAACACATGGCACCCAGCGAATGTTATGCATAATAACTACTTCCAATGATATCTTAGTGATTTACCTGAACCTTATTGTATCTTTAATTCATAATTAATAATTTAGTTGAACATCACTTAAACTTGGCGTTGTCAACAATAATTTAACTTCATTCGTTTGTAATTTGACTTCTAATTAATTTTGTATACAGATTGTGAGGACGCGCAATCGTGACGGTATTCGTTAAAATAATTCTTAGTACAACGTTACGCTGTCTCAATATAGCGAGTGTACTAATTATTGGACTATTTCATTCCACAAAACCTACAATTATAACATCATATACTTGCATAAGTTATCAATACAATACATAAAACATACAGATATGATAGTTCCGTATTACTCTTTGATTTGCTAATACTACAATTGCATATAAACCGGTATATCTAACACTCGCCTAATCATGAGTTATTCGTTCATCGCATTTTAATTAAATTTGAAGCTACAAATTTTGTAGTAGGGCACGTAGTCTATTCCGCTTGTTGAATGTACGGAATAATAGCTGCATTATTAACATTGATCGAATTGTGTTCGAATCTATGAATGTTATAAATGCGACTTTGTAATTATTTCATAAAATACACTCGTAGAATAAATCTTAAAAGTCAATATTTAACAGATTGAGTTTGTTGATTGTACTTTTATTGTATTATTCAAAATTTACCTTTTTTTTGTTGACGGGGGCAAATTTTCAAAAAGATACAGAGGCCCCTTTTAGTTGCCTTTTACGACAGGGGATACCGTAGTCTTATTCTACGAGACTAGAAAAACAGGGCTGATTCAAAATTACCTAGATATATATTTATAATATAACTTATTATATTATAAACATATATCTAGGTAAATTTATTTCTTTAAGTCTTTTCAACTTTCATGTTACTAACAAAAACTGTATTGTAAAACGGAAATGCTGATTTGGATTAAATGGCTTTATTATTATTATTATGTTTATAATCTACATTTTAAATGTATGTTTATTTTATATATTACCGTATATATATATTCACATTTATGTATATATGTTGTTAATGTATTGTTAAATTTAAAGCATCAATAGCCAAATGCCTTGAGGCACAGTCTAGGAAACGAAAGGTTGGGTTCAAATCCACCATTCGACTATTGACATAAACTAACCTAATACTAGCACAAGCTTAAAATTAGTTGGAGTGGTAACCCCTGCCTGTCGTAAAAGGCGATTAAAAGGAACCTTAGGTCCACAAGCAACAGGGGTGGGGAGCCTTTGTCATCCTCTACAGTGGACTCGGGAAGAAGGCGACATGGGTGGTCTGGTGCTGGGGAGGGAGTAACCGCCCTGGGACGTGCTTACCAGCATAATGCACAGGCTCCGGTTTGTTCCACGGGTGATCCCAGAGCCTCTCGCCATGCATCGAATAGAGCCACTAGGGGCATTTTAAATAGTAAGAACTTCACATAACCCCGCCTACCCGTTATCTTGGTGAAGATTTAAAACAAAACAAAACAGCTGGAATGGTTAACTGGAATGTTAATTTTATTCGTGAAAAAAAGTAAAGTTAAAAATCTTTTTACGAAAAAAACTGTAAATGTATGTGTTTTTATCTTAATATTTGCGAGCGCGGGAAAAATCAGCACTTAAAATTGAAAAAACAATCATTGGTGCCGGCACCGGGAATCAAACTCGGGTTGCCAGCGTACCGCTTCCGGCATTAAGTAAGCTTTTTACAATAAATAGATTCTACAAACAATATAACAACAAACTTTTTATAAAATAACCCGTCAGCCCTAAAAGATGCAATTAGATATTGACGCCTCCAACTATGCTAATTAAAATAACTACTCGATATGCCTGTGCGCTATTTCACATTTCCTTATTATATGGTTGCAAGTTGTTACTAAGCAAAAGTTTATAATGAAATTATGGTTTCGAATAGCGGAGAAGTTTACTAACAAATTGGAGCTTGCGAACAAATTTCTGTTGAGTTTACCTCATTAATAGGCAAAATATCCTTTTAGCAGAACGTGAAACTCAACAAGGATATTTCAAAGACTTTAAAAGTAGTTACGGCTTATTTCATTTTGATACAAATTTAATCGTGAGAAATATTATTACAGTTTACGTCGATTATTGATGAATTGCAGTGCTCAAATGGTTACCCGAGTTCGATCCCCAGCGCCGGCACCGATGCATTTGTTTGTTGCATTTTAAAGAGTTGATTTATCAAGCACTCGGTGGTGAAGGAAAACATCGTGAGGAAACCTACAGGTGTTATAACTTTCTAAGACGAGTGCCATTTTGATTAGTCACACATACATATTTATGTAGGCTGTAACTTTAATTCTGGTAAAATAGTAGTAACCAATGATTCAAGTTACTATCTGACGTTTAACGATTCGGGTTTTAGCAAGTGTCTAAGTACTTAAGAGCATTTTCCGAAATTCCCCTTGTGTCCGCGTGACCGTCGGACGGCACAAAAAGTTCGATGAAAAGTGGATCCCGATGTCTACCCTGAAGAATATAATAAAAAGCTTTACCTTTCAATCTCAAAGTTTTTGCTTACTTAAAATGCTATAGGTTTAAGGAATACAAGAGTATACTTTATGCATTGAATGTGGTGTTGAACTAAATTTAACTATTGTCAATGGACGTTGTGGTGCCGTTTCACCGCAGGCTATCGTTTCCATAACTCTGCCAATGCAGTGAGCCGTGACATATCCAATATGTGACAACATGCCATTGGATATTAACGTACGTATGCCCAGATGCATGCTCATATGCAAACATTCTATATAAGTATACAGTGTAGACTGATTCCTAAAATACGTGAGTCACAGAAAATTAAAACAATTGACCTCGCTGTTCAAAAATTTAATAAGCCTTATGTCTTTTTCCAAATCAAGTCACCGCTCGGAGATTTATCAAATAACAAATTTATCATGACACTTAACATTTGAGTGCGGAACATATTTTAGACCCATGGTAGCTCAGTGTCCCGCCGGTTGGCTCAAGTTGCATAGTACGCTAGCAACCCGAGTTCGATCCCCGGTGCCAGCACCAATTAATTTGCTGTTCCAATTTTATGCTCTGATTTATCACGCGTTCGGCGGTGAAAGAAAACATAGTGAGGAAACGTCTTAGAAAATATTTCTGAGGCATGTGAAGTCTGCCAATCCGCACTAGGGTCGCGTGGCGGAATATGACCTTACACTCTCTTCACAGAGAAGGCCTGTGCCCAACAGTAGGACATATATATTGTATATATAGACTATAAAAGCTGTAATTTTAACTATAACATCGACTACGCCAATGGTACAATAAGAGCACACGTTCTTAATTTCGTGCTGCTGTGTCGAGGGTCCAAATCGCCATGATGGTTGCCAACCTTCGATAAAAGATGGCACTAAAAGAAGAAGATTTTGTAAGAATATGTATTTTTTAAATAAATACATGCAAAACTAAGGATTGGTATCGAAAGTAAAACGAAAAAAAATTTTGAGGCAACTTATATGGAATGTCACATAGACGTAGGCAAATTATTGACTTTCAGAAATATTTTTGTTAACTATTCCAACCAAGCTTAAGCTTGTGCTAGGGAATGGTTCACGTCAATAGTCGAATGGTGGATTCAAACATATGACCTAACGATTCGCGGACTGTACCCTATACAATTAGGCTATTGACGCTTCACTTTAGATTGGTGACATACTAAAGAAGAATATGGCCTGAAGTATTAGAAACCGACGAAGAAGAATGAGAACATATATGGATGTGCAAGAAGTGAGAGATGTCTATCCTTCTGTGTAATTTATTAATGATATTTTTATTAACTCGAACAATAATACAGTTTACGAAAAAATATCTACCAGTAATTCCTTACACTTCTGATCTTTAGCTCCGCCAGTATGGAAATCGCTAAGCACTACTCTGGGAAAACGTGTAAGGAGTTTGAAATAATTCCTACAAACACTAGCTAGCGTCCTTGTTTATTCTAGTTAGTGAACATTACATTTGCACATGCTACGGCGTAGCGCGGCGAGTTAAGAAACATTTGTATTTATAGTTTGCTAATACAGTTGATTTTATAAATCTCCGTGTGCGACGAATCACGTTCGATTAACAAACCTAGTTAAAGCGAGTTGACTTGATTCGTTAGAAGACGCACGGAATAATGAATTTTAGCCGCTAGGAGAACTGTCAATTGTATTAACGCTCCTGTGAGTATGTAGTAATAATGGGGTAACCAAAACCTAACAGAATACTTTTTTTTGTGTTAACGGGGAGGAAATCTTCAATAAGATACTTCGCCTTCTGGGGGGAAGGCGGCGGTTATGTGGGGTTTTTACCCAGTAAAACCTCCCCGGTGGCCCTTTCCTCGGTGCATGACGAGGGGCTCCGGGATCTCCAGTGGAACGCACGACACGACAGGCAGGGGATACCGCAGTCTTATTCTTGAGAGCCCAAAACTACAGGGCTGCGGGCCGGTCTGCCACCGGCCCGCCTGCGCCATCTCCTAACGGGATCGGTAGAGGGCCGATGAGAGAGAGAGGAACCTAACAGAATACTGTCGTAAGGTGCCTCTATTCTTATGTTTTTCCCCTGCTGTGGCTGCCTCAGCCTAACCCTCGATTATAAAGATTGACATCACATTCATATATCACATCAGATATTTAAACAAATTTTCTGATTGGTAAATTCCTTAAATTAAAATGAAACGAAAAATATAATGCAATTAAATAATTAAATATTTATCCGTTTTAGGCATATTTTTGTGTGTATAGTTACATTAAACAAATTTGTATACACATGCACTCACAAACATATTCACACACACACACATGACACTCGACAATTATATATATATTTATGTTCCTTCTTCTCCTTCACTCTCCAATAGTTTTAAAATGTGCACATCCGTGGGGTTTAGGCCTGGTGATCCATCTTACAGGTTTGTTCCTAGTTTGAACAACAGTCCCCCGCTTAAAATAGTAATTTAATTAGTTGCTAATGAAATTATTGTGGGATAATAAAAATATTTGTTTGTAAAAAAAATCACTTCCTTTCTTTCCTCATTTTGAGTGTTTTTTGTATTCCAGGAACAGTGATCACTTAATTTCAGGTGAGCTGTATGCTTGACTGCCTTTTCTTTAATGGTATATTTTTGTCTGGCAATCATTTTAAAAGAATTATAAATACTAATAACTCTCCTGTTAACCATTCTAAATTGGTTTCAGCTTGCGCTAATATGTGGTTCACGCCACGGGCTGGATGATAGATTTTTATTCTACTTTTTATATAGGTATGTATACTGTAGATTATTTAGTATATATTTTTTTATATATATTCTAAGCAAGTGCTTGACTACGATCCCACCTGTTAAGTGGAAATGCAGTCCTGGATGGTAAATCGCACTAGCTTAGTATTTTTTACCTATTCACTCTACTCTTGAAAATACTTACATTGTAATCGGAAGGAAAGACTGACGCGGGCAAACTAGTCCAGTCCTTAGCTGTACGAAGAATGAAAGACGAAGCAAATCGTTTCGGGTTTGAGGGATGTTCACAACAAAAGGATGACATCCCGCGGTGCGTCTAGAAGTCCGATGATAGAAAGGGGATAGGGGAATTAGATCATGTAGTTCCTGAGCACACTCTCTAAAATGCAATCTGTAGAAAACCGAAAGGCTAGCTACCTTACGCCTGTGCTCAAGACTGAGCAGATTGGTTTCAGCTGCGTCACCAAATAGCCTCTTAGCCCGCCTCTCCACCGAGTCCAAAGCTGCGAGATGTGTAGGTTAACTAAAATATTTGCATCCATCAGCGTAGCGAAGCCTAGACGACATTGATCTTTGCGATATAGTCGCCCCATTGTACACGGAATTTGTTAAAATGTACCTTATTTCGTAATTTGTTTCTTATTCGATTTTGGTATACAATAAAGTTCTAATCTACGATCTTATGTTTGCCAGATCGTACTATTGGGATATTGGGACTTGGTTACAAATGGAAGATTTAATAGCCAAAGAATTTTTCTTTCTGACATACATATCGAGTTATAAACGCTATTTCATTTTCCTTTGATATTCCAATCGAATAAGTTACGATTTTTCATCAATTTATGATATTGTATATCAAACAGAGAAACTTTATTAATGGTTCCTTCAAAGAAGAATACTTACGACATCGTAATAATGGCCGTATGAAACCCTCATTCATTTGAATATTGAAATGAGAAAGTCTCGAAAATATTGTTTGAATAATCAATATTTGTTCCACCCTGTTTGCTTTCACAATACTTAAAACAAATATGTACAACACTCGAAATTCAGGCCGCTCAGTTGCGTTTCCCAATGAAGTGTTGGCGCTCTTGGATTGGAAAGATTCAAATCAATTGCACAACATCTATGTATGATTTATTTGAAACATAACCTATATAAAAGAGAAAGTGTGTGGGTTTGATCCATATAGGCTTCGAAACGGCTGGACTGATTTCAATGAAACTTTCAGGGAATCTTCAGATTGACCTAGCGAGTAATCCTTGCACTCCTCTTTTATATATATTATGTCGGACTCGCACCAACTAAAACCCATCTGTGGTTGTCTTCAGCGCCACTCAGGGGTCTTGGGATCATTTAAGAAACGCAAAAATAATCTCTTTGCGCCCTTGTGTTAAGTTACTAGCTATAGAGGTCTAAGTCGCTAGCTCAGGCTAAGCGACCTAAGAGCTATGCCACCTCTGGCCAACCTGTGTAGTTTGTCATTAAAAAAACCCTTTGCGCTTCTATAATTTATTGTTATATTAAAAGATTATTAAAAATGAAGTCTTAAAGATTACTTTAGACGTATTTGTTACATTTAATCAGTTTATTTATTTAATTATTTAGTTATAATATTAGTATGTTTAAGTTATTAAAAAGATAATAATAATAAAAAAAAATTAACAATATAAACATTTTTCACAAAATTCGCAAACAATTTTTGAAGATATTTCATTTACATAGCACATAACTGGCGGTATTTTGTGCTAGATGGGCGAGTTTGATTAATGTCGGTGCGACGGCTGAACGTCAGTCCACTCCTCGTGCCTCTGTCAGCCGTGAATCAATCCAACGGCTGCGCACACAAGAACTATATGTTTTGCTGATTAACTGCGCAACCAGTAATATTTTAGGGGCACGCTAATGTGTATCTACCATTATTTAGGAATAGAGGTCAGTAGTAATTCTGCGGTGTCGTAGTTAACGCCTATTTATTTATGTTTTTCAAAAATTAAGATAAAGCATAATTGTGTGCAGCCATGTAAAATAACCGGTCTAAATAGTTTTCTGAAATATGTGCTAGTGTCTTTGGTGGTGATTTCTCCACCTGTCACATATAGGTATGTAACTAAAAAGCTTTGATGTTTTTGGATTCTTGTTGGTAATTGTTTTAATAAAAGGTCTTCATGTATATTTTAGTTCCTATTTTTTTAATAAATTTAACAACATTTTTTCTGTCGTTCAAGCCATAATAAAATAATAATAGTGATCTTAATGTTTTCAATAACATCTATTACTAAAAATTTGTGCCCGGATTATCGCGATAAGTTCAACCCTTCAATGGGTCACATACAAATCCAAAGACGTAAGAGTTTATTATATTTAAAGTCAACATTTTCAACACGACAAAGAACTAAATAGTTATTCCGGTCATGACAAAGTACTTCGTCTAAACCGTTTCTAGATTCGTATGCCATAGGAAACTGCTTTAGAAGTTTCAGCTATTCTCTTACTGTTCGGGCTATAATTCTGCCCTGTAATGCTCCGACCTGTAAAATATATTATATTTCTCATTAAACCTCACTCACTTAAAACAATAAAGGTGTAGGTTTCAAATTATTTACAATATGATCTAGCCGGTTTCTACCATTCCAGTTCTACCATTGCCTATTGCAATCCATTAAAACCTGCCGCACGCTATATCTTTTTGAACGTGAATATCGACTACTTTATTGATTCATCGTAACGTAAACTTGGATAGGAAAGGTAGGAAGGTGGGAAGAATATTTTTTTAAAGGATATTTACTAGTGTAGTTGGAGCCGTTTCCCAGATTCAGATTATATAATTATATATATACAAGAATTGCTCGTTTAAAGATATTAGAAAAATGGCAGTTCACGGTACACGAAGCACCTTTCGCATGGTCTACTATTTCTGCCCGAGCCCGTTAAAATAGGTTAATAGGATGGAGCAGCCCTGTAGTTCTGGGCTCTCAAGAATAAGACTACGGTATCCCCCGCCTGTCATGCAAGGCGACTAAAAGGGGCCTGGGGTTCACTGGGCGACAAGGGTGGGGGCCTGAGTCGTCCACCAAAGCGGACCCGGAAAGAAGGCGACATCGGCTGGCCCGTGTCGCCTTACGCTGCGAGGGCACAGGGGGGGAGGGAGTAACCTCCCCCCCCCCCCCCCCCCGGGACGTGCTCTCCTTGAGCACAGTGCAAAGGGGTTCCGGTGCGTTCCACTGGAGATCCCGGAGCCCCTCGTCATGCACCGAAGAAAGAGCCACCGGGGAGGTTTTAGTGGGTAAGAACCCCACATAACCGCCGCCTTCCCCCCAGAGGGCGGGGTATCTTTCTGAAGATTTCCTCCCCGTTAACAAAAAAAAAGGTTAATAGGATGGAAGGTTAGGATGTTTATAACAAGAAGACAACAATACCGAAGTAGTATATTGGACAAAGTTCGTAAATTGTTTGTTTTCAGGGTATTTTATTACAACGTCGTTTCGTAACTATTCAAATCGTATCGCGTTTATTACTTACAAGTAATTACTTTAACAGACGCCACTTCGGATTAAATTTTGTTCAACAAGGCTCGTGTTACCGAAAAACTTGGGTCGAATGGCATATTCTGAGGTGCCTTAAGAGTTAATTGGGTTTGGACCCGACCCTTGTATACTTTAGTCGGCGAAATCCTAAAGGCAAATTGTGCTCGCTAATTTCATACCTAGTGGTGACTTGCGTTAACTTCCCTGATTAGTATTATTTTTGCTGACGTAATGATAATGCTTATCCACATTCGTATTTATCCATATTAGTAGGCTTATCCACATTCTCGCTTAAGAGCTAATTAGCTTAGTGATACTTAGCTACTGCTTTAAAATGTTTTGTTATATTTCTATCTATATCGTATGTATGTATATATATGACATACATACTTTTTTATGCTAAGTTCATAACAAATATTAGTATCTTGACATTACATTAGTATATTTATTGATAACTTATCTAGTGTAGATTATTTATTAGTATTTGTTACGTTTTTTGGGAATTATATTTAGATTCGAATTACATAATGAAGAAATATAAATTATTTTTTTCAATTTTACCAACATAATAATATAATAATGTTGCCAAAAATCTTGTAAAATTGATTCGAAAAAGTTTAATTACCTCCAGATTATATGCTCCGTCTAATTATAGATTCAATTCGCTCTTTAAACCCGTTAGTTATTCTTAGCCTTAACTGAGTGACTACACCATCTTTCTGCTTCAAAATTTACGATCTGTTTTTTCTGTTTGTTTTACCATTGTTTGCTGATAAGACCTATGTCCACGCGCTTTATGTTTTTGACGTTAATATCGACTACTTTATTGAGTTATCACTAAGCAACCATATGACACTCGTATGTTAAAAATAAATTTGATGGAAATTCATTTTTTTGATCTAACATCAAACACTTATTGACTAATTGTTGCTCAGTGTACTTTGTATACCGTATTCCCGGATAAAAACGAAATCTAGCTAGATCGATTTATCGCCCCCGAAACTCGCTGCATGCCAAATTTCATGAAAATCGTTTGTGCCATTTCCGACATTCAGATTATAAATAAACAAAAATTGTTCGTTTAAAGATATTAGATGTTTAGATTAGAATAATATTTGTATCTGTGTTCCTGTCCGTATGTAGGTTGCCTGGAAGAAATCTCAGAAGGTAGCCAATTATACAACGAATTGTAGAATGTACCTTAGTACTCTAATTATCCTCTCGTTTGATTTTTGTGAACAATAAAATTATATCTATCTATCTATATGAATTATTGATCTCTGAATTATCATGCTCTAAGAGATTATATATGAACATGATCTAATCCTATAAACACAAGATGAGTTTTGGTTCTTTTGAATCAGCGGAATGTTTTGAAAATTTACAAACATCCCGAGCAAACAGACGGTTTACTTAAACTTTCATAACACATGCAATAAATTTCCCTACTACTTTGCTTAAGCGTCTTTAAAAAAAAGTTTGTTAATAAAGCATTTTCTCATGAAAGAAAGAAATGACGACTGAGCAAGAAAGCGGACCCTGGTAGTACGCCGGAAATTAGCTTAGGAAAAGTCAGCGTCTTTATTTAACGTAATGTATATGTATATTTAATGTAATGGTATCAGACGAGCGGATTGCATATGAAAATTTACTTGGTATCAGACGAGCGGGTTGCAAATGAAAATTTACTTGGTATTAGACGAGCGGATTGCATATGAAAATTTACTTGGTATCAGACGAGCGGATTGCATATGAAAAATTACTTAGTATCAGGCGAGCGGAATGTATATGAAAATTTACTTGACACCGATTGTCATTTCTGCCTACCACGTTTCTGCTTCGAAAGACGCAAGATCTTGATTGAATACGTAACAGGAAAAAATTAGGTCGAAAGGCGTACTCAGAAGAGCGTGAGAAATTAATTGGGTTTCGACCCGACCTTTGTGCGTTTGGTTGGCAAAATCCTTTTACCTCTAACCCTTGTCCACTCAAATTCATCCGATCTGTTTTTCTTCCAGGCTAATTTAGCGTTATATTGGTGTAGATTAACTTTCCTGCGGAAATTATGTTAATTAAGCAAGAGTTCATTCTTTGTTTACGCCTATCACTCCTTGGCTTCGAGCGAGGAGCACTAATTATTTATTAAGGCCGAGACACCGATACAATACAAATAATATATATAAACAATTTTGGATGCAATTTGCGTAAGTCCTAGGCAGCATCGACATCGTAAAATAAGAACATCTCAGTCTTAATTCAGTCTTTAGCTTTTAAGTCAATCGGATGCATACTTTTTTTTTGTATTTAGACAGTGGCATGTATTTCGCTAATACAGGTTGTCCGGTAATTAATGATTAACCTTAAAATGGGTCATGTTAAGACTAATGGCCATTCAGAAAAAACACAAAAAAAAATAACAAGTAGTTCCAAAGATATGATTGTTGTCTCCCTTTTTTACATTTGTGTAGACCACGGCCACACATTAACGATTATGTGATAGCGCCTCGAATATTTTTTTGGAACAATTTTTTTTTTAAATTTTCATTTTCACAAAGTTTAAGCATCCGTAGCTTAAAAAAATTATTCAAGTACAAGTGACCAATTATTTTTAAATATTACTCGTTTAAAGAAGATTTCAAAATGGTATTATACATTATTGTATCTTATGTAAATTGTGAGTTTGTGTAGAAAAGGTATGAATGGTCGAATATAATATAGTTATCCACACCGTAACCGGTGACGGCGACCTTTACTATCTTCGGGCATGAGCCTCGATATGGCTTGCGAAGCCGAACTTGCTATTAAATGCGCTTTCAGCTTTCCGCCGAGCTTTCAGCCGGAAAACGCAATCGCGGCGGGCAGTACCTGCGTCACAAAGACGTGCTCAAGCGTCATCTAGCTGCCTGTAACATACAGACCGACAGGTGCGAGAGCTTTGCCTCAATGCGACCAGAGAGGCGCTCTCGTGTCAAAGCAGGTGTGACGGATTTTGAAAAGAACCGTCTCATTGATCTAGACGCAAAACGCCACGAAAGGAAAAATTCGACAAACTAATGAGTACTACAACAAGTAGAATCATCCTTAGAAAACTTAAGGTCTAGTTACCTGCAAACAACTACAACGTTGAGATCTCATTTACTTCAGTCCTCAGTAACCATGATCACAGTAAAGCAATCCTAAAAATTCTTTATTTAATAAATATAACTATATACCATAATAAATTCTCACGTAAGATCACCACTTAACACCAGGTGGGATCGTGGTCAAGCACTAATTTACACCCCATAGAAAAAACGTCGTTTTAATCCTAGTGGGGCATGAAGAATAAACACCTTCTGCTGTCCAATTTTCACCAAGTGATAATAGGCACTATACAAATAATGGCAAATGGCACAATTTTGTATAAATCGATCATTGTTATTCATTGGTCTAAGACGGCAGATATTCTAACTCGCGAACTTTAAATAGAATATTAAACGGAATTCATGAATAAAAATATATGAATATTTTGTTAGCAACAGTTAGCTCTACTATGTAAAATAATAATCTAGTTTTAAGCATAAATAAAAATTATAATCTGTAAAGTATACTTAAGAATTAGAATAAGTAAATGGACTGACTAATTTAAAAGTACTTTAGTTGACTAGGTAGAAAGAGATTATTATACTAGAAATTTACGATAGAAAGGGGAGGAATCTTCTGTAGACGATCAGTTTAGAATAAGTCAGTTGTGTTTATTGAATTAGGCGGCGCGTGCGTCGGCGACGTCGGTTATTAAATTAAATCTGAAACTCTTGATGTTTTGCTAAAATCTGTCAATAATAACTGTTGTGCACGATGATGAGCAAGGAAACTCACGTTGAGGGCATTTGCGGTATTCACAATTAAACGTAACAGAATCATTTTTTTTTTTGTCGTTTTACCACGAATTTCCGAAATTCATTTATCAATCATATTTATTTTAGTCCCTTTATTTTAATTTAAACTAAAAGCAGTAAAGACTAAAGACTTTTGTAAAGCTAAGGAAACAGTAAGCTGGAAACAGGGCGATTGTTTTATAGATATGAGGTAACTTAAAGACTTGTAACATAGACGCAAGTTCATTTGCACGGAGCGTAATACAAACAGAGCCCCTTGATTTTGAATCTTTGGGTCTTATTTGCTTAAGTTTAGAGGAAATGCCTCTTTGGTCTAATTAAATATATTATATATAAACTACAATAATAGAAGTTGTACGACACAACTCTTAACTTATGAGCATTAGGAAATAACTTAATCGGTCGTCATAGCTCGGTAAAGTCTTGGAGAGGTTGTGGTCGGTCAGGTGCCATAAAATGTTAGGAATGATTGTGAAAAAAATTCTCTCTTTAATCCACGTTTGATCCGTTACGTATGATTTGATTTGAAGTCAGTTTTTGTTTTTACTCGTGAAAATAAACATGTGCCATCGTAGCATTATTCGACGCTCAGTTTGTTTAGGATGATTGAAAATCGTCCGCAAAACTTGTGGTTTCCTCTCTTCAAATTAGAAATTTACCCTAAAATTTTCAAAGTAAACAATTTTTATTTTCACAATTATCTTTCTATTGGTTTTTCGTAGAAAGACCAACCGCTACGGCGAAGATTTTTATGATTATAAAAAGCGTCAATAACCAAAAAGGACCGGTCTGCGATTCGTAACGTAAGTTCGACTTCACCATTCGACTATTCACGTAAACCATCTCCTAGCACAAGCTTAAGCTTAGTTGGAATGGTTAAAAATTTTAGTTATATTTAAGAAAGAAAGGAATATTTCTAGCTTTTTTTTAAAAAAATGTTGTTAATTTCTAATCCTAATAATTAGAATAGAATCATGTTTATTGAACACAGGTAATAATGCATGAAATAATGATGTCCTGTCTCCTAAACTAATAAATCCAATATTTTAGGACACTCTAAGTTAAATTGCTATTAAAAATACTAACTAACTTTACTACTAAAGTTGCATACAAGTAAAGTTAGTTAAAGGATTTTTATATGTTTATTATCACCTTTATATATGTCTGTCTGTGACCAGTGCACAGCCCTTTATGTAAAGAAAGTATAAGGGCATAGTCCCCCACGCGGCCCTAATCTGGATTGTTAGATTTCATTAGTCTTCGAAAATTTTCTAGGACGTGTAGATTTCCTTACGATGTTTTCCTTCACCGCCGAGCGTGTGGTAAATAATAAATAAATTATGCACAAATTAGGCTAACATTATTTTGTGCCTATTCTTATATGCGTGTATGTGTGCGTTTTTGTGTGTCTATATATAACTATATATCTATTATTACCACTAATCATTTAAAATTTTTATGGATGGGTAAAAAGAATTTAAATTGAATTATTGAAAATTTGTTAATATTCTGCTGGCACAATATAAATACAATACTACGCAAGATGTACTTCCCTGTACCACGACATTATTGAAATAAAGGTAATACATCTAATAGGTTTTTTTTGGACAACAATGATCCCATAACATCGTTATGTACGTCGTAAGTGTACACAGGTAGTCGTGATTCACTCCCGAATCTTCGTAATTAATTTGGCTAGTTCGTTCACTCGATTACCTCACTCGGAAATTGATTCAAATTGTACGGCAGGGCTAACCTAAACTGGTTTAACTCTTAACTTCGTAAAGATCCACATACTCCTGAAATACTTGACTATGCCTTGATGCCAATTAACGTTTATTTGTTCTAAAGCTGTGTTGTTCTTTATTCGTTTACACCTAACTACTAACTTTCGTTATTTTAATGGAATATACTGTTAGCTATCAACACACGGCACCCAGCGATTGATATGCATAATAACCACTTCCAATGATATCATAGTAATTTACCTGTACCTTTTGTACCTTTAATTCATAATTAACAATTTAGTTGATCATCACATGAACTTGGCATTGTAAACAATAATTTAACTTTATTAGTTTGTAATCTGACTTCTAATTAATTTTGTATAAAGATTGCGAGGACGCGCCGTTGTGACGGTATTAGTTAAAATAATTCTTTGAACAACGTTACGCCGTCTGAATAAATCGAGTGTATTCGTTATTGGACTATTTTATTCACAAGACCTACAAGTTATTACAATACTGACTTCTCATATTTACATGAATATTTCTTATTGAATAAAACTATTATTTTGCTTAGAAATTATAACAAAAGAAAATCAATAAATTGGAAGGTAAATATTTGTAGACAATTTTCCTAAAAATTTAATTTTATATTACACATTATACAAATAGAATGAGATATGCAATCATTATATAATTATATAAACAATAGAAAAGCAACAATTTAGAAAAATTATTCAAGTAACAAGAATCAAAGTTAATAATTATTTGAAGCGTCAATAGCCTACTGGCTTAGGGTACGGTTTGCGAATTGTAAGGTCGTGGGTTCGTATCCACCATTGGACTATAGTTGATATTCCGCGCGTCCGAACGAAACGATTTGAGTCATCGTTCATCGTGCGTACAGCAAAGGAAGGTTGCCGGCGTCAGTCTTTCCGTCCAAGTACGTACGTGGGAGTCTTCAAGAGTAGAGTAAATGGGCACTTACTAACGCGTACCATCTTTCGACTATATCACCACTTAACACCAGGTGGGATCATGGTCAAGCGCTAGTTTACACGCATTAAAAAAAAAAACTATCTCCTAACACAAGTCTAAGATTGGAATGGTTAGCATGCTTTTACTTTAAAAATTAACTTTAAAAAAGAAAATTCAGTACGGACAAACTAATTTCACTTTATTAGTTCGTAATCTGACTTCTAATTAATTTTGTATAAAGATTGCGAGGACGCTGTTGTGACGGTATTAGTTAAAATAATTCTTTGAACAACGTTACGCCGTCTGAATAAATCGAGTGTATTCGTTATTGGACTATTTTATTCACAAGACCTACAAGTTATTTCAATACTGACTTCTCATATTTACATGAATATTTCTTATTGAATAAAACTATTATTTTGCTTAGAAATTATAAAAAAAAAATATTAGTGCATTTATTTGTTTATAATATTTTCGTTATTTTAGATTGTAGTCGTCTAAAAGTTTATTGCGAAAATCTTTTTAAAATTAAAAAAAAAACTACTTATTAACTCTCCTATTGTTTAACCAACACTCGCACTCCAGCCGCGCATTCGTTATCACGGGGAATTATATTGTGCAATTTTCATTAAGGAAGTGGAATTTTTAATTTGCTATGAACTACACTTGCATACAGCACGTTATTGTTAAAATTCTTAAGACTTTTTGTATGCGTATGTCTTAATCTTGTCTTATATAACATGTATATGTATGTCTTAAATACAGTTTTAATAAATACATATAAAAAAAATAATAATTTTCATGTATGATTCACCTTATAGGCTCACGTGCTCCATCCTAGGCTTCATCTTCGCCTTGCATCAAGCAAGATAGAAGCCAAACGTAAGCCTATTTAGTATTAAAAAAAATGAAACCTTCATACTGGAATCTATAGAAAAAGAATTTAAGATGTCATAATTTAATTTATAGTTTAGCAAAAGCAGGAATAAACTTTTAATGTGGTCTCTTGAATTACAGAGCAACACAAAGTTATTCTATTTTTATTTTTCTTCCATATATGTCTTATATACATTTATTGTAAATGCCATTCAAGTGATGAAATCTTAAGCTGGTTTGAAACAGTGACATATGAAGGTTGTGAGAAAATGTTAAAAGTGATTAATTAACAAGTACACAAACTGACACACTCATTTACGAACAAACACAAACACAAAATATGGCCTATGATTAAAATGAATTTAATTCATACATAAATAGTCATTGGAGGTACGACTGCAACCTATCACACAGGAAATTCCCAGTGGCAGCGAAACGTAAATACGTATTAGTACACGCATTCAATATAAAAAATTTGATTAGTATTTCTGTTGTTTTGATTTCTTTGTCTAATAAAGAATGATATTATTTTTATAAATGATAATAATGGGTCATGGGCTCCAATCCCAGTCAATTGGTACCAATGAAAAGATATTTTTGCTAAAATTTTATGCCCTATGCGACATCGACTAGCCTGTGTCGCCTTGCACTGCGAGGGCACAGGAGGAAGGGAGTAACCTCCCCCCCGCAATGTGCTCTCCTTGAACACAGTGCAGAGGGGCTCCGGTGCGTTCCTCTGGAGATCCCGGAGCCCCTCACCAGGCACCAAGGAAGGGCCACCGGGGAGGTTTTAGGGGGTCAAACCCCACAGAAGGGTTCTTTTTGAAAATTTCCTCCCCGTTAACAAATTTTTTTTTTTTAAAAGAAAGCTATTTATTTCTTTTTTTTTTCAGAAATATTACTAACAATCTTGTTAACCATTCCAACTAAGCTTAAGCTTGTGCTAGGACATGGTTCACGGCAATAGTCGAATGGTGGATTCGAACCCACGACCTTACGATTCGCAGGCCGCACCCTAAAACATTAGGCTATTGACGCTATTTATACTTATAAATTAGTATACTTCCACTGTACTAATATCATTGAACAAATACATCGACAACCGCAATCCACGACTTAAGGTCATTATGATTTCAATTCGAAACGTCGGAAATATGACTTTAATAGTTTATCAAAGTAAAACAAGCTATTGTTAACAATCATTAATCATCCGAAAGTCATAAATGTCAGCCATTATATTGATTATTATTTTGACAAAGTTTAGTAAAATTAGAAACTGAACTTTCAATGGTTTACTGTCAACAAATTAATCACAATTAGATATACACTTATCATAATCGCCTGGCGCCGTCGAGCGAGCCGTTGTGGTGTGTCGTAGAGCCCCTTAAGGGAGAGCGCCGAACGGTAGAGAAAGGCCTCGATAAAGAACTTGCAGGGAATCAAGAAGGTGCGTGTGGTGCTATTCGGCCAGAAACCGCGTGCCCTCCTGCGTTTCGGCCCATATAACCGCGAGGTTGGTGGAGCCTTGGGAGGTGGTAGGTATACATTAATCAGAAAAGAACAATCATCTTAGAGGCTTAGCTATGCCACCTCTCAATCCGGTGAAGCAGTAAAGGCCAGCTTTTCAGGCCAATCTGTGTAGTCCGCCAATAAAAAAATAAAACATCTTAGAGGTTTAGAAAAATGTTTAAATCACACAGATGTACGAAAGGGTCCTCCTTCCTTGATTTATTCCACTTAATACACATAAAATCTGACGGCAAAGTATTTTGAGCAATAATAATGTAACATTTATAGCTAAAGAGAAAGACAATATTGACTCTTCCACTCCTCTTCCACTTCAGTAGTCACCAATTACTTCATAACAGCTTCGAGGAGTTCCGGAGGAACAAGTTCCCCGCCATAGACCAGACCATAGAAAAGGAAAAGCTGCCGCCATAGACAAAGTAAATTAGTTTTGACAATAAAGTATGCATATCTCATACATGTAAAAACTATATTTTTTAACATTGTTGTCTTCCAGAGTTAGTACATACCGACCTCATTATTATTAGTGAAGCGTCAATAGCCTAATGGTTTAGGGTACGGCCTGCGAATCGTAAGGTCGTGGGTTCGAATCCACCATTGGACTATTGCCGTGAACCATGTCCTAGCACAAGCTTAAGCTTAGTAGGAATAGTTAACAAGAATGTTAGTAATATTTCTGAAAAAAAAAAAGAAATATTGCTGGCTTTCTTTTTAATTAAAAAAAAAATATATATTTTGCTTTCGATTTTTTTTTTAATGACGAACTACACAGATTGGCCAGAGAAGCTGGCCTTGACTGCTTCACCGCATTGAGAGGTGGCATAGCTCTTAGGTCGCTTAGCTTGAACCCCTATCGCTAGTAACTCGACACAAGAGTCCCCCCGGTGGGGGATAACCTCGGCTTGGACGATTACTATAATTGCTTCCGAGACACTATGCTTATGTATAGAGAAGCCTTAATTAGAACAAAATGATACTTTTTTATTTTTAATTAATTGTTTTTAGAACTGATTTCAATGATTCATATTTAATTGGAAAATATGTTTGAGGATTGTACTTCGAGAGTAGTTTGATGAGAGTTTGGTTAGGTTCTGATTAATTCTATTTCGTAATATTCCTGTGATATAAAGAGGGCAACCCTGTGTGATTTCTTTTAACGTCTAAATCTACTAATGACATTTAGTGTCATAAGTAGATTTATATATTTAAAATATAAAAGATATATAAAAATAGATATATGATTAAAAAAAACACCGTCGACAGATGAAAGTTAATTAAAATAAGAAAACATACCGACATTGTAATATTTCGTTGTCAGAATGTTGCCAGGCGACGGTAACTAATATAAAAAGCTGCTAATATTTTCACGATATACGAGTACTGAGTAATAAATAACAAGACGGTGCTTTATTACTCCGAAAGGATTCTTAGCGTTATTTGCGAATGAATTTATTGGAAATTCCAAAATTACTCCCACAATTTATTGAACATTCCGTCTAAGAAAGTAGAAAGTATAATTTTTTTGTCACAAAATATAATGTAAAAAATACAGCTCAAAATACGTTACATATCATTCATAATTTTGATACAGTAAACTAAACCAACTACGAAATTTTAACTTTAAGTTATCTATATAGAGAATTGTCAAAGATTGCCATCTGGGGGAACGCGACGATGATGTGTGATTTATACCAACTAACCCCCTTCCCCATGATCGATGCATTATGAGGGGCTCAGGGATCACCAGCGAATCGCTCTGGTGGTTCCTAATTTGAACCGAAGCACGATTCAGGGGAGGAGTTCATACACTGGCACCCTCACTGTGCGATGGCAAAACGGAAACACTCCGTGTTCCCTTCCTCCAGGGTCCACGTTTTCGGCGACAAGAACCGCCACTCTTGTCGCCCCTTAACCCGATGATCCCTTTTTGACGCATTTAAAGACAAGCAGGGGATACTATAACCTAATTATCTAAGCTTCTGACTACCAAATAAGCATAAAAACGGTCTAAAACTTGGTAGTCAAACGCAGAAGGACTGTTTCTAGTTTTGATGGCCTCTTGTGGGATCATCTAGTAAGACATGTAAGTATCTCTTAAATTGAAAATTAAACAGACCATTGTTTCATGTTCTCTTTACAAATAAGTGACATTATGCACACAATGAAAGTTACATACAATACAATTCTAGTGTATCGTACACAAGATTTGTATTTTATGAAACTTTGTTGTTGTTCTATATAAAGGTTTTATATTTATTTATTTCCTTTAAGCACATACTCCTAAAGCCTTTTATATGTACATGTATATAAAATTTACTTCAGTTAAAAAATACTCACGGATAGTTACTTTAGATTAAGCAATACACATAGATAGAGCCGTGGTAGCTCAGTGTCCGTGCGGTTGGCTCAAGTTGCGTAGTACGCTAGCAACCCGAGTTCGATCCCCGGTGCCGGTACCAATAAATTTGTTGTTGCAATTTTATGTGCTGATTTACCACGCGCTCGGCGGTGAAGGAAAACATCGTGAGGAAACCTACATGTTTTAGAAAATTTTTCTACGGCATGTGAAGTCTGCCAATCCGCATTAGGGCCGCGTGGCGGACTATGCCCTTATACTCTCTTTACAGAGAAGGCCTGCGCCCAACATTGGGACATATATAAAGGCTGTAACTTTAACTTTTAAGCAATACACAGCTCTGTAGTTCTGGGCTCTCAAGAATAAGACTACGGTATCCCCTGCCTGTTGTAGAAGGCGACTAGGAGCCTCGGGTTCACTGGGCGACAAGGGTAGGCGCTTTGTCGTCCGCTAAGTTAGACCCGGGAAGAAGGCGACATCGGCTGGCTCGTGTCGCCTTGCACTGCGAGGGCACAGGGGGGGACGTGCTCTCCTTGAGCACAGTGCAGAAAGGCTCCGTGCGTTCCACTGGAAATCCCGGAGCCTCTTGTCATGCACCGGGGAAAGGGCCACCGGGGAGGTTTTAGTGGGTAAAAACCACCCACATAACCGCCGCCTTCTCGCCCCTGAAGGCGGGGTATCTTTTTGAAGATTTCCTCCCCGTTAACAAAAAAGATTAAGCAATACAAAAGTTTGCCTTCAAATATGTTACATACATTTCCAACGCAACATTCAAAGAATCAAATGTTTGAAGTTAACTTGCAATTTAAATATTTCCTTGTCTCAAAAGGAATTGTGAGAGCAAAGAAATGAACCGTGTACAAAGCTCTGAAGTTGAAGTCAAGCTGAAAAAGATAACGCATTTGCTTTTAGGTGTTTAACTTTGCTATTTGTTTGAAAATAACTTATCTGATCTTTGACAAAACAAGGCTTTACTTCCCGTGGTGTTTGGAGAGATTATGTATATGAATTGTATACAGACATTACTTATTATTTATTTCTCACAAATATTATATATAAGCTTATATTCTGGTCGATTACGGATCACCCAAGTCTCTATGCAAGTCAAAATATAAGTCTTCAAGATAAACGCCAAAAATTCCGATCTGTAGAGTTTTCGAATCAGATTTCATCAAATTTCTTTCGGATCGGAATGCTCACGCATAGTAACCGTCCAAGCCGAGGTTACCGCTAACTGGGGAACCTTGTGTCGAGTTACTAGCCTTTAAGGTTTAGGCTAAGCGACCTAAGAGCTATGCTACCTTTCAATCCGGCTAAGCAGTCAAGGTCAGCTTCTCTGACCAAATTGTGACGTCAGCCAATAAAAAAATTCTCGATTTTCGAATAAAATTCGTATGAACACAGCATTGTTACTTGTTAGACTCATTCCGGATTCCAACGATTGAGTTTAAAAAAGCATTTATTCTAATTCGTTCACTCTTCGTAACATATCATCATAGATTTCGACAATAAGAACTATACAGCCCAGGTATATAAACAAATCCACCGTCTCTACCTTTGTCTTATCCATATTAGACGCTTATGTAGATAGATTAACAGGTATTTTTGATACTACAACAATTCATAAATAATAACTTTATTTTTCGAACAAATACAGAAGCACTCTCTCTTCCTTGGCTTTTTAAAAACATACTTCAACACTGTATTCGTGTACAATTTCTTTTGTATCCCACATAATCTGCTTAAAAGCTCAAACCCAATACTGAATTAATTATCCCCGAGCGAAGCGTTAAGTCGGTTTTAAATCTGATATATATAAACATACGTTTGAAACCGGACTTTAATTTCCGAGTGGTTTCCTTGAAGCATGTGAGAGTGGTTTCGTTAAAAATAGTTATCTATAATCTAAATACTTCTCTATAAAAACAGTAAAAATGACAAACTGGTATATATGTTATCGTCTATTCCTACAATGTAGATGTTACTATATATATATATGTACGTATCTATATCGGTTGACCGGTCGATAACGATCAAAATTGGTCAACACAAGTAGTTTCAAAGATATGATGATTGATGATGATATGATGATTTCAATATTGATCCGTATTTTTTCATACCAATAACTGGTTGTGCATTCGTTTGTAAAGTTATTTCCTTAAACGTTGTTAATGTTACGTGCCGTTTGTGCTGCGTTGATGTCGCTACGGAACTTATATTCCATGATTTCACCAAATTCTAAAGTATCTATTATGATGAAAAATGATCAAACGTAATGAAAATACAAAGCTTATTAAACAAACGACTGACTGTAAAAATAATGTCATGTTTAAAAAAAAATTGAATTTAGAATTCACAGACAGTCAAGTTTTTTTGGTTTGAAATGGCCAATACTGAACCACGACAATAAAATAGGTAAAGCCTGACTTTGTAAAAATAATGTCAACTTTTAAAACAAAATTAATTTGAATTTAGAATTCACAGACAATCAAGTTTTTCTTTGGTTTGAAATGGCCAATACTGAACAACGACAATAAAATAGGTAAAGCCTGGTAAAGACTGACTTTGTAAAAGAATGTCAATTTTTAAACAAATTTAATTTGAATTTAGAATTCACAGACAATCAAGTTTTTCTTTGGTTTGAAATGGCCAATACTGAACAACGACAATAAAATAGGTAAAGCCTGGTAAAGACTGACTTTGTAAAAAGAATGTCAACTTTTAAAACAAAATTAATTTGAATTTAGAATTCACAGACAATCAAGTTTTTCTTTGGTTTGAAATGGCCAATACTGAACAACGACAATAAAATAGGTTAAGCCTGGTAAAGACTGACTTTGTAAAAGAATGTCAACTTTTAAAACAAAATTAATTTGAATTTAGAATTCACAGACAATCAAGTTTTTCTTTGGTTTGAAATGGCCAATACTGAACAACGACAATAATATAGGTTAAGCCTGGTAAAGACTGACTTTGTAAAAGAATGTCAACTTTTAAAACAAATTTAATTTGAATTTAGAATTCACAGACAATCAAGTTTTTCTTTGGTTTGAAAATGGCCAATACTGAACAACGACAATAAAATAGGTTAAGCCTGGTAAAGACTGACTTTGTAAAAGAATGTCAACTTTTAAAACAAAATTAATTTGAATTTAGAATTCACAGACAATCAAGTTTTTCTTTGGTTTGAAATGGCCAATACTGAACAACGACAATAAAATAGGTAAAGCCTGGTAAAGACTGACTTTGTAAAAAGAATGTCAACTTTTAAAACAAATTTAATTTGAATTTAGAATTCACAGACAATCAAGTTTTTCTTTGGTTTGAAATGGCCAATACTGAACAACGACAATAATATAGGTTAAGCCTGGTAAAGACTGACTTTGTAAAAGAATGTCAATTTTTAAACAAATTTAATTTGAATTTAGAATTCACAGACAATCAAGTTTTTCTTTGGTTTGAAATGGCCAATACTGAACAACGACAATAAAATAGGTAAAGCCTGGTAAAGACTGACTTTGTAAAAAGAATGTCAACTTTTAAAACAAAATTAATTTGAATTTAGAATTCACAGACAATCAAGTTTTTCTTTGGTTTGAAATGGCCAATACTGAACAACGACAATAAAATAGGTTAAGCCTGGTAAAGACTGACTTTGTAAAAAGAATGTCATCTTTTAAAACAAATTTAATTTGAATTTAGCAAGCAATGAAGCAAATAGATGTTATCTTATTGGAACAAACCAACAGATCAAGTCAAAAGGTACTTCAACGATTCGAATCGCTCTCTGTGTGATTTGATTTAGAGTAAATATTGCACTCGGGATTCATGGTTTCGAAAAATCATCTAGTTCGATTTTATAAGTGTATATTTATAGCCTTTATACTGGCGTGAGCGAAATGTAACATCTATGGCATTGGAACAAGTGCATCTGATACACCAAAGTGTTTTGGGACACCATGTTTCACTTGGAACATTTGGAACATCGGTTCACTAGATATGAAAGAGGTGTGAATCACAAGTTGTTAATGTTACGAAATACGAATCTTACGTTAATGATCACGGTCTATAATAATATAATAAAGAGTCCGAAACGGCGGGTGATAATTTAAAATATTATTTGAAATATTATATTCGATTATAAAACGGCCAAATTTTAATACTATTATTAATTTTTGGATGCATGAAAAAATTACTATTATTGAATAATTTATTTATTAAGTGTATCTTTGTCATTTTAGATATTATTTTCATATTTTATCTCTCTCGTAGGTCGTTAGAGACAACATATCGAGCGAGGGAGACATTAAATATCAAAATACTCAGAACGAGCAGGATAACATTAGGTCATCGCTTGTCTTCGTTTAATAGGTATTTCAGTTCCAAATGCGACAAATGATACATTTGAAATATCGTTAACTTTCTAATCTTTTGGCACAATTGAGTGATTCGGAACATTGACTCATTTCAGTAAAGAGTTATACACGCCTACGTTATTCACCTTCAGTTTAATCTATGGATTATTAGGGTTCCATATATATCTTTATAGCGAATATTGTTGTCATTTCACTCATACAATTTTCCTCACCACGTGATAGAATATTCGACTGGAGTTGTCAGCTAGTAATTTGAGGGAGACCGCACTGTTATCAACACACGCCGTTCGTACTTACTTGTCTATTAACAGCGGTGAGCATTACCACTGTTAGAATTGGTTTAGAAACACACAATTTCTATCTAACTACGAGTATAAATCAGAAGTCAAAGTAACCAAAACCTTATCTCTAAAATAACAAATATGTTTACGAGTAAAAACAAAAACCTCAAATCAAATCAAACGTTTAACGTTATTTTACCCACGGACGCCTTCTTTGTCTTTCCGAATTATCGTGAGAATATTACGAAATCGAATTAATCAGAACCTTTTTTTTTTGTTAACGAGGAGGAAATCTTCAAAAACATACCCCGCCATCTGGGGGGAAGGCGGCGGTTATGTGGGGTTTTTACCCACTAAAACCTCCCTGGCCCTTCCTCGGTGTATCGTGCGGGCCTCCGGGATCTCCAGTGGAACGCACCAGAGCCCCTCTGCACTGTGTTCAAGGAGAGCACTTCCCGGGGGGGAGGTTACTCCCTCCCCCCCGTGCACTAGCAGTGCAAGGCGACACGGACCAGCCGATGTCGTCTTCTTCCCGGGTCCACCTTGGCGGACGACAAAGGCCCCCGTTCTTGTCGCCCTGTGAACCCGAGGCCCCTTTTAGTCGCCTTCTACGACAGGCAGGGAATACCGTAGTCTTATTCTTGAGAGCCCAGAACTACAGGGCTGATACTACAACTAACTACAGAGCAGAATTAATCAGAACCTAACCAAACTTTCATCAAACTATGTTAAAAGATCATACATACTTTCCAATAAAAAATGATATTTAGTTCGTCCATTTGCCACGCACACACATACTTCATGCAATTTTAAGCCACAATTTTTCTTGTGTATGCCATTGTCAGACACATTGGAAGCAACAGCTTTCAAAATAAAAAAAAACAACATCCACATCGGTTCACCCAGTCGAAAGTTATGAAGTAATATTAAAAAAACATACAAATATATTATATTGTGAACGTTCTCCTTTTTTTAAATCGGTTTTAAAGGAGAAAAAGGATTTCTGATAGACTATAAGCCGAATGAGATTCGAACCCCCGCTTTGTCACTCATTTTCTCGATAGTGCTGTAATCCAAGAAATTAATTAAATTTCTTTTTCGGCTGAATTTTCTCTTACGATAAAAATCCAATTTCGTCGAAATTATTTCGGTATAGTGGAATAAGGATTTTATTTATTTTTTGGAATAAGAACAACAAGGATCTTCACTTCAAGCACTCACCTTCCTAGAAATCTGCCGGTCTGCGGTCATTAAAAAAATACGAATAAGTGCAAGATTTATTACAATCTTGCAATCATCGAATTAAGTAAGGATTTAGTATATTTTAAGAGATAAAGAGATGAGCTTAGTAAAAACCTTTACACTCTTCTCTTAAACGTCCATTTTGTTTTCGGAGGCTAAAACTGTTTCTAATCCTTTCCTATTAGCAACAAAATAATCTTTTATATAAAAACCGCGATTGTTCATGGCATGTCCACAGTAAAAAGAATTGGAATCACACGGGAAGCTACACACACAATATGCCTTCAGGCTTCATATGCCTTCAAGCTCTTCTTATACTTTATATTAGCATAAGTTATGTAAACATTTTTAATTAGTGATATGAAGTAGACTGTCGCATTTCACTTTCCCGCTTCCAGTAATTTGTCACGAGGCAATTAATTATGAACGAAGGCACATAAGTAGCTTATTACGTATATTTAAGGATCGGGAGAGTTAAGAGAATATATAATAAATTATAATTACGTGTCGACGAGAAGTAGCTGAGTAATATTCTCAGCAATTATTTTATTAATTTACATAAGCGCGTTATTGCTTAAGAATAACGAGGAGCTAGAAATCTAGAAGTGTCTTCCGAGACGCTAGTTCAAATCTTATTAAAACTAACTGGCCCACGAACCGCTCACATCTAGAGGTATAGGCAGTAAATCATAAGAATTTTTTCACTATTATCAAACGACTTTGAAAAAGGCGGTGGTTCTCGTTGTCTTGGGAATATAAGCTTGCCTTAGTAGGAAGCCATACAACGATTGAAAGTACACTATCGAACTTGTATTTGTAACATAAGTGCTACTTTATATTACAGTGAATTAAATTTTTACTTGTCCCTTAGACAGACATATTCTTTACTAGCACAAAATATCAAACACATCAAAAAACCGACAAATAGGACATATGAAGCCTATATTGGACACCGTCTCAGAATATGCCATCGCAAGGTAGGAAGATCTTACATGGGTAGATAACATGTTATATTACTATTTTTTAAAGTATGGCGGTTTGTATCTAAGTCCACTCCATCCAAAGGTTGCCTGGAAGAGATCGCTTTTAGCGATAAGGCCACCCATTGTTTATGTATTTTAATGTTATTGTGTCTTTTTTATTTTATTTTATAAGTGTAAACAATAAAGTGTTTATAAATAATATAAATAAATAAATATATTTCATGCCGTACTAAACAATTTGTGGAAGAATCGTACTGTATTCTGCAACTGCTATTCACGTTCCCTGTCATGTTGCACGTTTATCGCTTACAAAAGTGTCATTATACCTTAACTGAGGGGTGGTTTCAATACCAAGGTAAGTTTGTAAGTTATAGTACAGCAATGACACCAAAAATAATGTGACAGAGGTATGACCGTATCAAAACGTTAGCTTGAAGTTTAAGAAATAAAAATGGTGTAAAATAAGGGTGACTCACGAATATTAATGACTTTAATACACACAGGACGGCTGCTTTTTAGGGCACTTCGTACCAACGGAAACTGTTACATTGTGCTGTGTCATTCTTGTGAAAAACCTATTCACTGTACACTGGAAATAATACAGTAATGTTATCAAAGAAGGTTCATAATTTAGACACCTTATTGTAATACAATTTATTTAAATACAAAAATGAAATAAAATTCAACTTTGACTTTTAGATTTAAGAAAACAAAGAAAAAAATAAAACAGGATATAAAATAAAAAAGGATTAAAACAATTATCAATGCACTACGTTTTTCTCGCGACAATATTTATTTATTTATCTATTTCATGGGACAAAAACAATTATACATAATGTACTCAAAATTACATAAAGAAAATAATCATATTTAGTTTTTAATACATAATCCATACTAATGTCTACAATACAATGCTTTAGTTAACAAAACATTTTAACAGAAGATTGAGGTACAAAAATTAACGATATTAAAGAGAATTTGAGATAATATTTTATTAGTCTTGCAGAATTAATCTGGCGATGACCTTTTTTAAAGAATGTCGAGGATGTCACAGGCACTTACTTAAAAAGTAGAAAAAAATATCTATTTCTTCGTTAAGTTTAAACATAAACGATTAAAAATCTGAGTCGATGTTTAATATTTCCATCGAAGTAACGTTAATTAAGCTTTGTCGAAATTATTAAGTTCGTTTGCCATTTTTAAAAGGAAACAATTTTGAAGCTATTTTCCGCCTCGCCTCCGGACGTATTGACGTTAGCACTTAACGGCACATAAATTTGATCTAGAAATAATTAAATTAAATTTGCGCTTCGGGAAATTTGAAGTATTCAATAACGTGCTATACGAAATTAAAAAAGAATATTTGGTGTGATATTTTCATTCGCTTTTCTTGAATTTAATAATATAGTACTCGGATTTTTAATAGTTGATCTTAGTATGTCTCGTCTAACTCTAAATTAAAATCAATTCAATTCAATAAGGGCCACTGGTTCAAATCCGGCTCGAAGGACCAACTAGGTTGGTCGTAACGAGAAAATGATATTTCATTTTCCGAAATTTAGAGAGTATATTATGAGCTCGGACAGTACACACACTTTTATTACAAATAAACCTTACTGCCGTCTTAAACACAACTAGCGCCATCTAACGCTCACTTGTACACCGAAAGTAAAACATAAAAGTAAATATTGAAAAACATTTAAAAGCATGCTATGATTTTTTTTAACGTGAATCTCTTAATGAATTCATCACTATGCAACCATAACGACCCACGTAGTTTATAAATAATTTATGTCAAAATAAAAACCCATTGACTTATTATCTCCTCAACTAATGATATGGTGCCTTTAATTTAATTCGGGGATAAAATGACATTTTCTAAAAAAAATCCTAGCTCGATCGAGGGGCATTGGCAAGACTTGACTTGACAAGAAAATGTTTCTAAATTAGGTGAAGTCTTGCCAATTTGCACTAGGGCCGCGTGCAGACTATGCCCTTATACTCTCTTTACAGAGAAGGCCTGCGCCCAACAGTGGGACATAATATATATATATATATATATATATATATAAAGGTTGTAACTATAACTTTCACTTTATGTTTTACATGTATCTTAAAATTAATTGCCTTAATTGTTAAGCAAACTTCACAAGTAACGTCACGTATTTAAGTAGGCTAATTAAGTACATTGTTCATAGAGTATGTTGAGTCGAAAGTATTTACATTCAACTTAATTAGTTACTATGTCACAACGTAGAAGGACTCTAGATTTAATCTAATTACATAAATGATTATTGCAATCCATACAATAATCTTCTTATGTGTTAAATATACATAAAGAAATTAAATACATTGTTGTCTATATCTCCATTATTTTATTAATGACATAATGTTGACACATTATTGATTATAATCTTACTGGCTTACCGGCCAGTAACTTAATTATGAAAGAGGTGATACACCACATTATGCAACTGTTTCAATTGTATATACGGATAAGAATAATTAAGAGATCTTAAGAAACTCCCTTCTGAGTTGTGTTACAAGTAATTCCTAAAGTACATGCGAGTAAAAAATTCACTTTCACAACATTCAAAGGCGCCATAAAAAAGGACCGTCTTTTTTGTGCTTCTGAGCACTTTTCTGAGACTTATTTTTGGAATTCACCGATCGCCTTTAGTTATTGGGTATCAAAATTTCATCGACCGTTAACTATGGCAGAGCAGAATCCAATATGCCGTATTCTTTAAAAAAAACGAGTGTGCTTTAGACTACATGACTGAAGTAAAACTTCTTTAACACCATCTATATGTATGTACATTTATATATGTATAATCTGTACACAAAATAAATTATATACACGATTGTTCAAAAGAGAAAGAAAATGTGCGCACTGATCTCTCATGCTCCTGCAGTGTGACTGTATCAGTCAGTAGGCCTGCACTGTGTCTTTGATATACGAAACGTAGCTCTCTTTCGATCACTAATTTATATCTCCCTCTATACTTCAATTCATTTCGCTCGATCACACTTTTCATAATGTAGTCACCAGCTTACTTACCAACTCAAGCGTGCGTTAAGAGTTATTTTTTTAATTATACATGCAGGTAAACGAGCATCTCCTGAAAAATTGGTACGAAATGTATATGTTTCTGTTTTATATAACATAAATGTTTAGGTAATATAAATGTATTGGGAAATACGAGTTTTTGTTACCTGAGGACACGTGTATTTGTTACGTTGAATGTATAATTTGAACGTACATTTTTTTATGATGAATTTACGCTGTTAACCCGGGTGTGACGAACGATGAATAGGTCACTTGGGTCAATCGGATTACTAGACATTCTAGAGCTAAACTGGCATTAATACTACATCGGGAAGCACTAGTTTACATCTATTTAAGCGGAGTGTTAAGTTTTGGTGAACTCCAACCCTAAATCTACGATTAAATTAGTATGAATTTAAAATTAACGCCTATACAGACCAGTCTTTAAATATGGTTATAAAAAACGTCATTAATTCGATAATGTGATACTGTTTTTTTTAATTAAAAAATATAAAAAATCTAGGAAATAAGGACGTGTGGGCTTTTCATCGAGCTTTTTACGTCCCATATATGTATAACATATATTATATGACATGGGGTGAACTCCTCACCATATACTGGGCGCTAATTTTTAATGAGTGATTTTTTGTATTAAGAAAACCATATAGGCAATTTATTGGTACAAGCCGTCTGAGATTGGAATTCGTGAAGTCGAACCACGAATCTAGTGGCTATCACTGTTATATCTGAAATTATAATTATTATTTAATATTTCCAGTCCTAAAGGGACAGAACATAGAGTTTTACGATGTGTTATGTTTTAAAACAAGACAATTATACGTTTCTGCCCAAGTTAATATATTTCAGTAAAAATGTTGTATGAGTAAAGTAACCACTTTAAATAAACATGGAGAAAGTTCGTTGGACTGTGATTAATATTAGTTTCGTTTGTGTTAGAGGTATAAGTCAGAACTGGAGTAAATTTGGGTTTGCCGAACAAATACGTGGTAAAGTCCAACATGTGACGGCTATTTATGGTACGTTGTATAATTATCTTTCGGTGTTTTATAGAGCACATTTAGGAGAGTGTACCTACAAGACGAAAATTTGTATTAATGTCCCATTCTCCTTTAATTATCGAATAGAATAGAACATAAATTTATTTGTTTGAACGCATAATAGAAAACAAAGATGGAAGGATATAGGAACAAACTAAACAATATAAAGAAGGCGCAAAAATAGAAAAAAAAGGTAATAAGAATGTACAATATGTATTATAGTGATGCAAATAAACAGGACAGCGATCAGCAAATAATCGTGGAAACCCACTGATTTTCAGCGCAGCCCCTTCTCCCTGTCCTTTGAGATGTCAGTGCCCGGACACGCGCTTTAATACTTCATTGATGATTACTAAATAACTTTTCATCCTTATAATGCGTAAATTCCACGACCACATACTATTATAAGGGCTATGTCTATCCACTGCTGGATAGGCCTTCCCCAATGTCTTCCAGCATATACGATTCTCTGCTTTCAGCATCCAGCCAATTCTGGCTATGCTTATAAGGTCGTCAGGCCATCTGGAGGGAGAGCGCCCTACGCTTTTCCGACCCACGCGCGGCCTGCATTCCAAGACTTTCCGGTGGGGGCATCTGCCGTCACTAATTTGACATGTGTTTCGGCCCAATGCCTGGCTCTGTCGACTACCTTTTTTCTCTATCAAATTTCTCCGTTTTGGATGTAAAATACAAAATAGAATCCCTTACAGAAATGCCAAGCATAGCTCTGTGTAGCAAATTTAAGTTTGTGAACCAGCCCAACTGTCAGAATCCAAGTCTCTGCACCGTAAATCATAGCTAGGAAGACGCAATGGTTGAATTTTTGCATTATTATTAGTGTTGAATGGATGCATTGAGGTGTTTGCGAGTAGTACATTAGCTTTCTTAAACGTAAAGAGTTGAAAGCCAAAATATTGGCTGTGTTTTCCTCCAGTCTCTGCATTTAAAAATTAAAATTAAATTAGCTGTTTTCTGTCTCAAGCAAAATTTTTGGATCAATTTTTTATCTAATTTACAATCGTCCTAAAGTTGTTGTCCTGTTACCGTTAACTCCTATTAAATGATAAATTTAATAAAGTAATGCGAATTCTGAGATAGATTACACGAAATTAAATGTTTTATTCATGTGGCTTAAAATTTTGAAGCCCTGATTTTAAGCTGATTCGGTCTACATTTAGATTATTGCCACAAAACATTTCAATGGCACGCGAATAAAACGTGGCTTATGCAAGTGAATAAATCGAACCATTTGGAGGGGCGTTATAAGCCATCCCAATACCAGACGCAGTTAAATGGTTGCATTAAAATTTCCAAAGAGGGTGTTTTTTATATTAAAGTACTGAGATGAAGAGGAAATTGGAGAGTAGAGGTAGAGGAAAAATACATATGAATTTCCAATTGTACTCTATTGCTTACCAAGAGAAGTGCTCTCGTGCTTTTAGTAACAAGCTCGGGTACGTGAGCCACCAAAGAGCACACGATAGGGCAGAAAACCTAAGCCCTACCTAATTACTACCTGAATGAAGTGCCCTAATTAAAATTCCTTTCCAGTGACACAGTCGACATCGGCCTGGACATCATCATCATCATTGCTTACCAACTAGACTAATTTTGCCCTAACAGTTTAAAAAAAAGGTGGAATATCTATTTTCATTCGTATTTTTTTTTATGTTCGTTCTCTCGTAATGACATCATTTACGAATGAATTGTCTTGGCATATCACCTTTTATTTTGAATATATTCCAGGCAACTCCTAAAAATCGTATGGAATAATGATCGTTGATTGTTACATTGAAACGTTTATTTATTTATTAATAAAACCGCATAAAAATGCAGATTGACGGAATTCACGTGTGTTAGAAAATTTTCCATATAGGTTTCGTTTACCGCCGAGCACGTGGGAAAGGAACACATAAGATTATAATGATAAATTTATTGGTGCCGGCACCAAGGATAGAAGTCGGGTTGCTAGCGCACTGTAGTAACTTGAGGCGACCGTCCGAATACTGAGCTACGCGGCCCAAAATTTTTTAGACATTTCAATGACATTACATTTTTCAACCGACTTCAAAAAAGAAGAAGTTTCTCAATTCGTCTGTATGTTTTTTTTTATGTTTGTTACTTCATAACTTTCGACTGAGTGAACCAATTTTAATGATTCTTTTTATTGGAAAGCCAGTGCTTCCCATTTATAAATTATATTAATTATTTTATTTATGTACTCCATGAGAAAACCATTTAAGTCATAAAATATTAATAAGAAGGATAACTTAACATCAGACCAACCGATTTCGATAATTCCTTTCATATTGGAAAAGGTCCACTTTTAGCGTAGTTTGTTAAGAGTTTGGTTTGGTTTTGATTAATTTTATTTCTTAATAATCCTACGATAATTAGGAAATAAAAAGAGGGCGTTCGCGCATAACGCGTTAATAATATCGTTTAAAGTTTGATTTGACTTGAAATAAAAAAAAATTGGTTTTTGTTTTTTTTTTCAGATTGACCGCTTTGCGTTTTATAACATAATATATTCATAAACATATACGATACTTCGTCATGCACCTGTAAAGTAATTCATTCCATGAATTATGGTAATAACCTGAAAGTAAGGCCGCCAAACAATTTTACATATTTCTCTCTAATGCAGTATAATTAACCGTTAACACGTGAACTTCGAGTGTAATAGCTGCACCGATTTCATGTAAGTTGCTGTTCGTATAATGCACTCCGTTTTTCAATTTTTCATTTTTATTATACCACTTGAACTATAAAAGTTATAATTTAAATCACGAAACATCGACGTAACGAATTTCGTGTAACTTAATACTGTAGCGATTGTACAAGTAGCAACATTGGCCTTATAAATTTTGTTTTTTTAATCTATAGAGGGTTAAAATTTTGGTGAGGTTTTTGAATTAAATACAGGTATCTGGCACTATTTAGTTACCTTGACGTAATGTACATCGAAAAAAATTAACATTTAAAGATTAACAGGTTTTTACATATGATATAATCTGTCAGCAAATATTACTCGAACGAAGTTCCTTACGGTAGGCTGAAACTGAAGAAGAACTGAAAAAAATGTGAGACTAAGACCGTAATGAAAATATATAACGAAAGTGGGTCATATATGCGGCGGCCGAGCGTTACTATAAAGCATGTAGTTCAACTCTCTGATCACAGGTGGCGCTTTAACAAGTTCTAGATGGGTATAAAAAAAAGTAAAATAAAAAAATATTCCAACCATCAAGCAACAAGCTTAAGCTTATTTGGAATGGTTAACAAGAATGTTAGTAATATTTATGTAATAAAATATTTTAGTATTCTTTTTTATAAATCAAAAACTAACATTGTAGATACTAAAGGAACATCAGGGAATGAACTGGAATTAACATTTAATAAATAACAGCCGGTTCACTATTCCGGTTAGCCATGAAAAAGTAGAAGTTTAGAAGACTGACTGCAGACCTTCAGTAATGGAGAGGCTCATGAAGAAGAAGAAGAAGGCTTCCATCCGTTCTCAAGGCAATTGAATCGATTCAATCGAAAAGTACTTTGTTAGAAGTGACTCATTCTTCTTTCACTTGATAACCACTGTTATTTTTTTATGTATTGCACTAAATGAAAGTAACTAGTATTAAATAAACCAAGCAATATAAAAAAAAACTTCTGAAAACAATTCGATAAATCTATCCACAGAAAATTTATTTTAGTTATTTATTTGTTCCTCTTTATTGTTTTCATTGTATACTTAGTACAAAGATGTTTTCTTTTTATTTAATCTTAGTTAAAAAGTTATTTTGTTCTTGTAGTGATTGTATTTTATTGATTTTTTTTTTAGTAAAGCTGTCATATTCTCATGAAGAATAAAATATTTTAAAACTCAATACGACTACGAAATGTGTGAAAATCTTTAAAAAAATATGTGGTTAGAGTAATAATGCAGACAGGTAGAGAGACACTCATAAACATTGTCATGTTTCATGTTGTGTTTAGTCAAGCGATATAAACGAAAGCATGGGGTCAATATATTAGGCACAGAGACTTTCTGAAGAGACATTTAAAAAGATGCAAAATACGTCGCAGTGGAAGGAAATGGCAGCTCATAGAACTCAGTGGCGGAACCTTGTTAAAAGGGTGTGCGCTTTTGAGCAGAAGCGCAGTTCTGAGTAGACCAAAGTAGTTAGACCTAAAGCGTGACACTCTGAAGGCCCGACCACCAGCTGCCACATCAGTAACGGTGTGCTTACGTGCGTCGAATGCGGGCGCACATTTACAAGGAAGAGCGGATATACAAGCCACATGAGGGCACACTTAAGAGCTGCGTGACTTGGCTTGTGACTTGGTAGTCCCGAAGCGTTGCCGTAGCCGAAACCTGCAGGACCTAATCATCACCAGTCAAGCGATGTGTAACACAATTTTACTTATCAATCACTAAACTAAATTCATAGTTCTTTCAGAGGGACAGCCCTTTATTGGAAACTCTATCCTAAAACAACACGTCTAAAATCCCTTTGACTCATCGCTCATATGTGAAAAAAGGACAGTGTTTGCCTTTAATGAGCAATAGCTCTCAACATTAAATATATATCGACACACTCACAACTTATAGCAAAATGAGTACAGACAGTTAAACTTTTTTTTATCAAGATCTACACATGTTGGCCAGAGAAGCTGGCCTTTTCGGCTTCACCGGATTCACAGATCCATAGCTTTTTTTTAAGTTCTTACTCACTAAAACCCCCATGGTGACCCTTCCTCGGTGCATGGTGAGGGGCTCCGGGATCTCCAGTAGGACGCACTGGAGCCGGAGGTCCTCCCACAGGACCCTCGTGCAAAGCGACATGGACCAGCCAATGTCGCCTTTTCCCTGGTCCACTGCAACAAACAACAAGGGCCCCCACCCTTGTGACCCCTGAGGCCCCTTTTAGTCGCTTTCTACGACATGCAAGGGATACCGTAGCCTTATTCTACAAGCCCAGAACTACAAGGCTTCGGGCTGGCCTCAACAGCTATAGGTAACCTCTATTGACTAACCGCTAGTAACTCGACACAAGGGTCCACCCCGTGAGGGGTAACCTGGGCTTAGACGGTTTCTAAGTTACTCGGACTTGACATAAAAAAAAACCTTTGCTCTCTAATAAGTATCGACAGAGCCACTTGAATTGTGGACTACAGGGTCTAGACTATCTCAATCCTCTAGTATTGAGATATATAATCTGATGGGAATATTTTATTGTTCGCACTTTAATATCTTCAGCTATATGTCACCTTGTCTGTCCAACATGTTGCGTTCTTAGTGTTAATGCGTGCGCCATCTGTCGCTCTCCCTTCCTAAAACATAATCGAGCGAGACTAATAGACGCGTCTCTTTATCCCTTAAATAGCTTTATGTTAAGCAGCTACTAACGGCGATTATAACAAACTCGAAAATTTCCAGTATTTTTAACCGACTTCAAAAAAGGAGGTACTTTTTGACTGTATTTTTTTAATGTTCGTTATCTCAGAACTTTCGACTGGGTTAACCGATTTAGATAATTCTTTTTTTATTTGAGACCTGATGCTTTCGTGTTGTCCCGTTTCAATTTTGTCTAGTTTTGAGGATTGCCATACATAATAAAACTATTTAAGTCTTAAATTTGCATTAAATATGTGCGCGACAAATGATCTAATAACTTAATATCACGATTTCAATGATTTATTTTTTTGGAAAGGATGTAATTCAAAAGTAGTTTGATAAGAGTTATGTTCGGAAATACAAAGAGGGCATCCTCGAGTAACGTTTGATTCGATTTGAAGTCGGTTTTTTTACTCTTATATACCTGTGAAGTATTAATTACTTACATTAATATAATTGGTCACATCGTTGAGCCATTTGATTGAAGACCTGAAGATCGTAGACACGATTAGATTAGACAAGGTAAGATTCGAATGACAAACCAATGAATTTCCATGCACATGTTTCTTTGTGCTTACAATCAGCCCCCCAGGGTACTGATAAAGTCTAACAGCTGTGTAAAATATCACAGTCTGTCAGTAAGACGTGCCCTTTGAAGCACAGAAGCGCTCAATTATAAATTCCACTAACGCGGTCACTCATGCAAATAGTAAAACGGACCTCACGATGTTTAACTCATAGCAAAGTTCACTAGCTTTATGTAACAGAAGCTCATCTCGTTGTATTTAAGCGCAGATACTGGATTATTGGTAATTCGACGTGTATCCGTTAGGAGGTGACATGGGCGACTATTTGCGAAAATTTTAACCCCTTTTTCTGCTATCGTTGTGGATATTTTTCTTTGTAATACAGTTTTAGTTATTAGTCATTGTTGCATAGCTAAGAAAACAGTCATGATTCTAATATAATCTTCCAGCTAAGTTTCATTTTTTGGTTAAATGGCATTTTAGTGGAGATAAATCTCAAAAATGATATTGAAATAGTATCGTCTTTCACTTTGCTTTTTTTAAATTTGAACCGATAATTATTATTTCAATATTGATAAATAACTGGTGTTTAATCAGAAGTGAAAATGTCATTTAAATTATTTTTTTAAATAAATTTATGAATAATTATTGACTTCTTTCGAAAAAATCTAAAAAAAAACCACGATAATTTAAAAATGGCGCACGGTATTTGTGGACTGACATTTTCTGATGAACTCAAGGAAGATATAATCTTTATTTACACTGTAATGTAATTATTCTATTTATTGATATCAATTGAAATAAATTGTGTTGCATATATAAATGAGTGTGCTAATTAGATTTTGTTTGTTTGATATCATTATAATTAGAGGCATACATTCGTAACAAATGTTAGTAATAACGGCACAGGCAAATGTACGGTTTTGTACGTGATTTTATCTGGATTACGATAATGGCAAATTAATTATCTAATGTCCGTATGCCATTGATAGAAGTGTTATGGTTGAAGAATTAAATATGATATTACTGAATAGAATATGAAAATCATTATCGGTATGTGGAAATAATTTGGCCCGTAAAATTGTATGCATCTACGCTAAGAATTTTTACCGTTTTATTAAGTTAAAGGTCCACAAATTTAGCAAATGATTTTGCAATCAGAAAGAGTAATGGGTAGGAATGGCAGACGCGGACAATCTATTTTAGTCCTTTGCTGTACGAATGATAAAAGACGAAGCAAAGCGCTTCGTTCGGGGTTCAGGTTTTCATAACAAAGGATGAAATCCAGCAGTGCGTCTTGAAGTCCGATGGTGGAAGGATAGAATAATTAAATTATTCCCGAGCACACTCTCCAAAATTCTGTAGAACACCAAAGGAAGTAATCTTTCACGTTCTTTTATGCCTGACGAGGTAGTCGCTATAACAATCGCTATCTCCTTTTCACAGCGTATTAAGATCTTATTCAGTGACTTTTGCTGTGCATAAATTCCAGTAAGTGATTTTCGTAACAGAACATGGCAAACGAAAACTCATTGGAAACGCCTTTGATTCGACACGTCCGTTAGATTGTAACTCGATCCTTCAGCCATTCTTACTGCTTATATACAAATGTATATACATAATGTTTATCATATATTTGTATTTTTGGTGTCCGTATTCCAATATATAGTGACCAAAGTGAAGCTCTTTTAATTTAATATATGGATATATATATAATAATATATTTGGTATAAATGTAATGACTCTCTTCGTTAATAAGCAAAACATTAACAATTTACTTGCTACCTCTAGTTTACCAACAGTCCATGTTTGACGGGGCCAATCACTTTACAAACCATAGCAAGATACGTGAGCAACCGTAAAACGGAAAGTATAGAGGCGTGGTAGCTCAGTGTCCGGCCTGAAGTTGCACAGTAAGCTAGCAACCCGAGTCCGATCCCTGGTGCCGGCACCAATGAATTTGCAATTTTATTTGCTGATTTACCATGCGCTCGGCTGTTGCGGAATGTGCCCTTATATTCTCTTTAGGGAGAAGGCCTGTGCCTAATAGTGCGATTTATATACAGGCTGTTACATTAAAATGGAAACTCATTGGCACTGCTAGAATCCAAACCTCCAATCATCAGATCGTAAGTCAATTAGCCAATAGGGTGTCATTAATATTACCAACTGTGAAAAACGAAAAACATAATAAAACGATATAAGCAAAAGTATCAATTTATTTTACACACTTCAAGAATAACATTTTTCTAATATTGTTAATACAATTATTCAACATTAGATTACATTATATTAAGAAAAGAAGAAGTTATTTACAATATTATAAAAATGAATTAACTTAACTATGTATTTAACATTAAAAGTCGGAATGAAAGAAAATTCAACTTGTTTAGTACAGTACTATTCTAACCTAGAATTTTAAATACTACAATCTTATTATCTAATACAGTCTTGAATTTTACAGTAAATTTGCAATGACTGTACTGTTCAAATTACAGTAATATATTTAATTTAATTTGATTTGATTTCCAAATTATTAGGTGTCATTTACACGCGGCACAAATCTTTACCAAGTTTTTTTTTTGTACTTAACAAGTATATTTACGACCATAAACAAAAACCGACTTCAAATCGAATCGAACGTTAAACGCGAACGCCCACTTTATATTTCTGAATTATACTATGAATTTAAGGAAATAGAATTTATCAGAACCTAACCAAACTCTCATCAAACTACTCTTGAAAGAATGTATTTCCTATAAAAAATGAATAATTGAAATCGTTAACCGATTGAGTTGTTGTGACCGTGATATTGAGTTGTTCGTCCATTTGTCGCGCACATACATAATAGAAATATAATATTTTATATGGTTTTCTCATTGTCAAAATAGGACCAAGTTCAAAAGAGTACACTGGAAGCACCAGCTTTCAAATAACAAAATCATCAAAATCGGTTCATCTAATCAAAAATGACAAGGTAACACACGTAAAGATAAATACAGACTAATTAAGAACCCTTTTTTGTTTTGAAGGCGGTTGAAAAACCGAAAAAACGGCAGTACATTGGTACGAGCCGATATGGATCTGAACCCAAATCAGATCATAAGCAGAAACACTAACTACTAGATTGTTACTACTATAACATTTAAAACATAACCGAACAATTTCTATCTCACAAGCTCATTTTAAAATTTCAATATGAAATATTTTATATTTGCATCATTATCGTTTCATCGAAAACTAATCACAGAAATTTCGTATGAACGTATTAGCTATAGAAGGTATGATAGTGTTAGTAGAATATATACTGAGACAATAACTTTACTTGAAGACGATTTGTAGTATTTCACTTCATCCTGAGTTGGCGGAGAGAAGGATGCTTCAAAACTAAGTCTACTCGAACAAGGCATCGCTTCGGCGGGTATTTCTAACAATTTTCTGCGATGTTGTACTTTGTTACCGTTTACTTCAACTTCCTGATCATGCAATGTATCTTCGTAAATAGTGTCATCTTCAATAATCCCATCAGTTTCGTCATAATTTTTGTCTATGTTATTCTTAAAAGGCATAGTGTTACTCTTGGATGATATACCGTTAATTTTATCAAGTCTTCCGTTGATACCATCGGACTTAAGTTTTACGTCACTAATGCAACTTAAACGTGCAAGAGCTGCCTTGAAGCGTCTACTTCGGGTTTCATTTTTCAGTTTTTGAAGCCAGGATAGACTACAATCGCAAGATAACTTGTTACCTGTAGATTTGATAAATTATTTTGTTATAAGTAATTACATAACAAATTGAGCCACAGTAGCTTAGTGACTGGGCATGTCGCCTCAAGTTGGATAGTATGCTAGCAACCCGAGCTCTATCCTCGAAGCCGGCTATAATATATAAGCTTGTTTGTTAAAATTTTGAGTACTGATTTACCACGCGCTCGGCGGTGAAAGAAAAAACCGTGACAAAACTTCTTTCAAAATTTTCTACGGCATGTTATGTCCGCAAATCTGCACTGAGACTAGATTTAGATAAGCTGGAGAACTATGCCATTATACTCTCTTTACAGTGAAGGCCTGTTCCCAATAGTGGGACATATAGAGGATGTAAATTTAACTATTTTACTGCAATTTCTTATTTTTCTTTATCCCTATATTCTCTAAAGATTTGACAATTTATTAAGCAGACATGAAGAAACAAATACAAAGAAATCCTCCTTAAAAGCTATAAATATTGATAAATATATGTTAACTAACAGGAATGTTTAGTCAACAACGTTAATCTAGATAAATATTGCTCCAGCCCTGTAGTTTTGGGCTCTCAAGAATAAGACTACGGTATCCCCTGCCTGTCGTAGAAGGCGACTAAAAGGGGCCTCGGGTTCACTGTGCGACAAGGGTGGGGGCCTTTGTAGTCCGCTAAAGTGGACCCGGGAAGAAGGCGACATCGGCTGGGCCGTGTAGCCTTGCACTGCGAGGGCACAGGGGGGGAGGGAGTAACCTCCCCCCCCGGGACGTGCTCTCTTTGAGCACAGTGCAGAGGGGCTCCGGTGCGTTCCACTGGAGATCCCGGAGCCCCTCGTCATGCACCGAGGAAAGGGCCACTGGGAGGTTTTAGTGGGTAAAACCCCACATAACCGCCGCCTTCCCCAGAAGGCGGGGTATCTTTGAAGATTTCCTTCCCGTTAACAAAAAAAAAAAAAGATAAATATTGCTCACGTTAATGTTTCATGTACTTTAATAGATGACTTAGGTCATGTAAAACATTTACCAAATTCCTAATTTATAGGGAATTTAAATACACACAAATATATCGAAGCAAGTGCTTATTTCGGTCAATAAGTGTACGTTTAATATTGCAACAAGATCCATAATAGTAGTAGAATAATTTTGAATGAGCTCTACGCACTGCTGTGTGGAACGTTTCATGTAATTGATGAAGATGTTTTCTTTGCAACAATATCTAGGGCATTACTAAATAAGAAGAGTATACAAATGCAGAAAATTTAAATTAAAAGAGTTGAGTATGACTAAAAATATTAAATCCTTTCATATAGCAACTTACCATTCAAAGCTATCAAAGCATAATTCGATTTAAAATTATCCAATAGATTCAGTAACGTTTCTTGTTTAAATGTCTCCAAGTTATTATTCCTTAAATCCAAAACATTTAATTTCCGAACGTCATTGAATACATTGTCATCCAGACTTCCCAAATTATTATCGGCTAAAGAAAGTTTTCGCAATTGAGTCAATCCACCAAAACCTCTCTCTGAAATAAATTCTATTTCATTGCTGTCAAGATATAACTCTTGGAGACTCCAAAGTTCGGTAAACGCTAAGTCTCCTATCATCATTAATTTGTTGTTTCTCATATCCAAAGTTATTAAATTTGACAACCCTTGAAAGTTTTCTCTAACTATAACTGCCAACAGGTTGCCACTGAGATCGAGCTTTATAAGGTTATTTAAATGTTTAAAACAGCCTTCGTGAAGTACTTCTATTTTATTCTTTGCCAAATATAATCTTTGAAGGTTAGGAAGATCATAAAAAGTGTCTCTTTGCAGTTCAATAATGTGGTTCTCCATTAAACTGACATTTGAGAGCATTATTAGATGTGCGAATGACATTCTTTCTAGCTTAACAATTTTGTTCTTAGGTAACATTATATCACGTAATGAAGTAGAGTTTGTAAAAGCAAAAGACGGTATACTGTAAATATTTGCGTATTGTATGTTTAGGTTCTGTAGCCTTTCTAATCGAACAATGATCTTCGCTGGGACATATGTCAATCCACCATCAGCTCTAACATTAAAACTTAACTTCTCGATCATAGGCTGTGAATAAAAATTCGACCAGAACGGGTCGTCTTCCGCAATACCTCCGTTAAACACCCAACAATCAGCTTTGGTGGCGGTTTTTATTTTGATATTCTCACAGTAACAATGTACCTTTGATACTCTATCTTGGATATCGCAAATGTTAACGTAATGTGAGTATAAACTTTTGTCAGTTTTCCATCTTCTCTTGTCACTCTGTCGACAGTCCGTTTCATTGATTGCCATACTCGCAAATGCCATAATTAGTATGAAATGTCTATACGCCATGTTGTTACTTCAGTACCGTCAAACTTAACCTGTAACAAAAAGAGATTTACTAAGATTTATAATGTTTTCTGCAACTTACAGATAACAAGTAAACAAAAATCCATTTTATTGATATAGTTTAATGACTGATGCAATTAGTCATAGTAGTGCAAGCTCACACGTTATCGTTATCGGAAACACAGAGATAGGTATCGCTGTTTGCTTTGCAAAGCTTGTTTAACCGAACAGATTAATTTTATTAGCTTAATCTATACAAATAAATAAAGTTGGAGTGTCTGTTTGTTATAATAAAATAACCGTTTTTTACTACATGCATATGAATGTGTTGTTAGTTCTACTATATGGTTTAGTTTTAATGCATAAATAAATATTATAATCTGTAAAGTATACTTACGAATTAGAATTAGTTAATGGACTGACTAATGTAGCTGTCTGCAAAAATAAAGGGTTGATTAAGAAAGTTTGAATATCTCGGAAGATAAAGACGCTAGCTAACTGAAATAAATTGTGCATGATAGACAATTAAATATCCTTAAAATAAAATAAAATATTTTTATTAACTTATTTATATTTCTTTAAAAACATAAACATAAACGAAAAAGGATATCTTACTTAAGCTTGGTATATACAGTATTTTTCATAAAATTTTATTTTTATTTCCATTTTAGTACTCAACTTAGGCGACACAAGTACTAAAATTTTCATCTTTTTCTTCCGAGTTATTCAAACTTTCTTAACCAACCCTTTATTTTTGCTCACGTATGTATAAAAGTACTTTAGTTGACTAGATCGGCAACCGAGCCCGATCGTGTTAAAAGAATAAGTGAATAAATGTGTTACGCTGGAGGACAAACCCATTCCAAATGAACCTCTGAAGAAAAGTCAATAATTCTTTATGAATTACCTCTAAAACTCTTGATTTTGCTTAAATCTGTCAATAAAACATAATAATAACTGTTGTGTGCGATGTTGAGAAAGAAGGCTCATAGTAAATACATAATATAAATACATTTACAGTCTCTTTTCAATTGCTCCCCAATTACTGAGGATCGTGACTCCTTTCTCGGCGATCAATCAATTGTCCCCAGCCATTCCGGTCTATGGCCGTGTGGAGGGCGTCGCTGGTAGATGACTCTAGTTCTTCGGATACGGTACATTTACCAAAATAACATTTTATACATTTTTTGTTTCTCTATGTGTCTGTGTATGTCGGCTGTAATCTCTGGGATGGCTTGACCTATTTTGACGAGACTTTTACTGGCACATATAATTAGGAAAAGGATTAACTTAGCCTTTCTTTTAGAAAATAAAGTTTTCTTTTCTTGTTTTAAATTATGGAATTAAATTACATAAACCATAAAATTGAAAAAATAATTATTATATTTTTTTATATAAGAGAAGAGACAAACGAGCTTACGACTCACTTGATCTTATGTGATCAACGTCATATATTAAGTTAATTATTTAATATTCTACTGAGATTTCGAGAAATACATAAATCCGTTGGTTCTGAAATACACGAGTGCAGTACTATGTTGTCTGCATTTCATCTAATCTTAGACTGCGTACTACGGACGTCATACAATTATGTGAAGTGAGGTTTCCCTCAATCTTTTTAATTATGTTCTCACCAACGAAATGTATATGATGTCACGAACGTACTACGCGCGGATGAAAAAAAAATATGAAGTGGGATGGATACTAACTTTTTTAACTTAGGTAATATTCTTATTCTTTATTATATAACAAAAAAATTAGCTCGGGCCTTTTTAACCCAAGTGGATAGTGATAGCATTAGTTGTCCACTTTTCACCAATCCTGTTAGGCCCCACATGTCACAAGGTGATCATCTCATTGCCATACACAGGACTTTGTTCTTAAAAAACAGAAAACAATGGTCGGAATCGAACCGCGTCTATCAGAGCTCAAGTTGAAAAACTGAGCCTTTAGGCTATCACTGTTTTATATCCATATTGGAATAGTAACGCGGAGTACGCGCTATCGGCCTATCATCGCGCCTATTACTCTTAGTAAATTTGAATTCGTTTCCATTAAATAAATGTAAAAAAGAATCGTCCCTTATTTCATTTTAGCTGAACAAATGTATCGAGTTTTCTTAACATTTTATTGATTTACTTAATAGCACTCCTTGTCGGTATTTCGTGTAGAAATGTTGGCGAATTCGAAAAGAAGAAATCCATTTGTAGTAACCAGTAAACTTTGTAACTACAATCTAGTCTAGTCTAGTCGCGGGGATCTTATCACTTATAAACACGAAGTACGCATAAATATAAATTTATGTACAAAATGATTTATGTATTTTCTTAACTTTCCTCTTACTATGGTTGGAAAAGTTGAAAAGACTTATAAATGTCTTAAGATATGAAATATTTAAGTTCATATCTTAATACATGTATGTTGAGTATTGATATATTTTATTTACTATACGATTAAACTTTTATAACTATACAAATGGGTGTTTGGTCGATATTATGAAGTTAAGGTACTTTAAGTAAACAATAACCAAAATCGAAGGAAAGCTGGACAACGAGTATTTTTTAAGGAAAATTAAAAATCTCAATAACTCGAAAACGGGGACGCTTTTAGTAAGGTTTTTCATTTCCCATTAAGCAACTCGTTTTTTATTTTGTAGTGTTTTTATTTCAGAAAGGTGTTGTCTAATTGTTGTCTCCACTTCAAAATGACGTCAAATGTCAATTGGGAGCTTTATAAGGGTTACGTAATTTTATCGCCTGCATCCGGCGCCGTCCATAATTGTGCTTAATTGAAGTTTTAATAGACCTATTTTTATGACGAGCATATGAAAGATAGAACGAGTTGTGTATAAATTCATATCGCTTAAATGGACAGTTCAAACAGCCGTACTGTTATTTGATTGTATTCTCCAACAAGTAAATTGCCTCCAACAGTTAAATACAAATTTGGACCAAACCAAGTACGAAAGAAGAGTTTGGTTGGAAAGACAATAACCATCGTGAAATATTAATAGGATCTCTATCCTATCTCCTTGTGATACTTTAAGAAACAAGCTTGTATATGTCCCACTACTGGACACAGGTTTACAACTAAAAGAGTATTAGCGGATTAGAACCTACGACCTTACGCTACGGTATATTCGCAATTACGATTACCAACAACTATTTCAACGACGCTGTCACCAGTGCTTAAACTCCACAAATATATTAAATAAACTTTTTATTACATCATTACATAACTTTCTTTACAAGCGTAAATAGCCTAATGATTTAGAGCACGGTCTGTGTAAGTTGTAAGTTATAATGCACCATTCGACTATTGAGGTGATCTCCTAGCAAAAACTTAAGCTGGAATGGTTAACAATAATGTTACTAATATTTATGAAAATAAAAAAATGTGAGTATTCGTTTGAAAAACCAATTACAAGAATTGTCTTTAGAGCTATGAAATTACTATAATTTTTAAACATAATTTGACCGATCTCCTGACAACTGTTCTAGCGGCTAAACTACGCCGAGCCTATCCGAGCTAGTCTCTGCCAACGATGATGATGTTTACTTTAGTACAAAATTAAAAAAAATATTATGCAATATATATAAAGATATACAATATATACAAATAATATTCTGGTAAGTAAGGTGCCAAAAGCCATACTCTTAATAAAATCAACAAGATATGGATTTCTTCATTTGGACCGGCCCTCACGCGCGCCTTCGGATTGGAATGCTCAAGTGTAACATAGTAACCGTCCAAGCCGAGTTTACCGGAAGGACCCTTGAGAACTACGGATAGATGTTCAGCTGTCATAAAAACATTTGGACCTTCTCGTACATGTGTATATACAGAGCCATTGTAAAGCACAAAATTCAGCCCACCGCCCCATATAGTAATTATTTTTACATACTTAATTTATTTGTACGTAGGTATGTGTATTATATATGCATGCATTTGCACCCGTTACTTTGTCTCTACACAACCCCAAGGTAGACTGACAGAGAATTCCTTCCGGCATAACAAATCCGCCTATTTGTACTTTTTTATTGTGTGCAAATAAAGAATAAATAAATAAATACTATAATATCATTACCTTACTTTGTGTAGCGCAATCGGGTTCAAAGGGGTGTTGTCTATGACATATGAAACCCGCATTACCCTTTTAATTAATAAAAATCTGTTTCAATTATATCAGATGACGTCAAACATGAAATAATTTATTAAAGCACCAATACAGTAAAGTGTTGGGATAATTAATTAAAGTTACATTTTATGCACGAATACCAATTACATTAAGATGTGCCACTCAACTCAGCCCCCGAGTGACCGCGGCTCGTATAATAACCGTAGTTAACTAGTATCAAGCGGCGTAAAACAACTAGTTCATTCGAGCATAGGTTTAATGACCTCTACGTAGCTTTCGGGCTACGCGAGCTTTATGACTAACTACAACGAACAAAGCTGCCGGCTGACAAATTTATGTGACCCGCGATAATTAACATGGCGTGGTGTTTTTAAGGCGATGGACACACTTAATGGCTAAATTTGTCACGTAAAATTTTGACGTGTTCAACGTGTAAATACTGGAGAATTGTAGAGCCAACTTTTGTGTGTGGCTTTTAAATACCTTTTATTTTTTCAAATCACGATATTACACGCGATTGAAAAGTTATTTTAGCATTTAGATTTAGAAGGAAACCGTGAGGATTTTCTTTCAACCGACTTTAAAAAGGAGGAGGTTCTCAATTCGTCTTTTTAATGTTTGTTACCTCATAACTTTCGACTTTTTTCAGCTTTTATTTTTAAAGCTAGTGCTATAGATAAGAAAACCTTATGCCTACCCTGAATATTAGTCTTAAATAAGCATTAAATATGTGCGCAATCAATGGGCGAATAGCTCAATATCAAGCTAACCGATTTCGATTATTCATTTTTATTGGAAAGAATGTACTTCAAGAGTAGTTTGATAAGAATTTGACTAGATTCAAATTAATTTATTTCGTAATATTCTTATTCGATTTGATTTCGCGTTTTTGTTTTCACTCATAAATATATTTATGTTAGTGTATTGAAATGATTAATAGTGATAATAGCCTAATGGCTGAGCGTTGGAATTACGATTCCGTTTGAGTATAAATCTTGACTTCGGAACTCAGTTGGTTTTTATCAATGTTCCTTCACCACCAAACGCGTGGTGAATCAGCACTTGAAATTACAAAAAGCAATTTCAAAGGGCACCAAGTATCGAGCTCGGATGGCTAGCGAACTATGTAATTTAAAGCGACTGCCCGGACACTGAGCTACCACGATTCTAATTGTGATCTAAAGAGATTGTTTTGTATTTAAGATATTGAAAAACGGAAAATCATTGATATAGACTGGATTAAACAAATAATTTTTGTGAATTAATATATACTTGTAGGTGTTTCTTTTATATAACATAGTGGTAAGTTTTAAGCGTTATAAAAGTAGTTAGCGATCGACCATGTATTCAAGTACTTTTCTATAGCGTCCTCGCAAGTAAGAAAAGTAACTATTATTTTTCGCTTTCAAAACGATCCATAGTTCTTTAACTTTTAACTAAAGAACAACTGAAGAAGAACAAAATGGCTAAGAAAACATTTTAACTCTACTGCGATGGCGGAGTTATTCTTATGTAAATATTTAAGGAAGTGAAATCATAAACAGACCGCGGTCGCCATTGTACATTTTTCAAAGAGATATTAATTTTAGCAGTTGCATTTTTACGTCACCGTGACGGGCTTCATGCAACAAAGTTCGGTGGGTAGTTTGAAATAACGTTAACTCTGTAAACTGCGACGTGAGCAACTTTGCCACAAATTTTAACCGTAACAGATGTATCTCATTATTTCAAACTGAAAGCTCATTTTCATAACTTAGTAATAATAAGTAAATTTATTTCAAATTGCTGCACTACACGCAAATTCACAAGCAAAAACAAAAACCGACATCAAATAGATTATAAATATTACGAAATAGAAATAATCAAACACTCATGAACCTTTGAAGTAAAACATGAATTTCCAATAAAAAGTGAATCATCGAAATCGGTTGGCGAGATATTAAATTATACGTCCATTTGTCGCACACATACTCAATTTAAGACACATGGATTTCTCATGGATGCCATTGTCGGAATGCACCAATATATATATATATATGCTATCAAATAAAAACAACATCAAAAAATTGGTTCAGACAATCGAACGTTATGAGGTAACAAACATAAAAAACATAAAAGTTTATTGACAATGATACCCCATGTTAAGGTAAGGATATGATTTCCTTCTGCTAAGAGGTAGAGATTATGGCGTTGAAGGAGATCTCAAGGCGGGCAAGGTAGAACCCTATTATATCATCTTCTTGATTGACGAGCAGCCTTCTCCAAACTTCTTATTGAGGACACTGGAGGGGAGTCGGGGAACTCTCCGCCGGCTTGCAACCATAGCAAAGGACGACTCACAATGCCAGGTTTAGTGGATAGGGGTCCCCTCTAGGCTTAGCATGACATCACTTGCCCGCTTCACCAGCAGGCTAGTATTAATAAAAGATTTTCCTCCCAAATACAAGTATAAGACTATATTACGAGGTTTACATTCATATATAACACCTTATATTCATACAAAAGAAATCACATACAATAATGTATTTCTAAAGAAAAAGGGGCAAATGGTTCAACTAATCTTAACTAATCACAATCGCCCATAAATGACCCTCTTAAACTTATCATCCAAATCAAAATCCCGGCTAAACGGCCATCTGGAAGAACACCTATAGACGTACATAGCATAATTTTACACAATTTAAAAAATTATTTATATTATTATAAAAAGTAAGCAATTGCACTACATAATTTTCTTACTAGAAGAACAAAAGAAACGGAACTGTGGATCTCGGGAAGGGAAATATAAGAATGATATATACCTCTTTTTTCTTTGTAGTTAGCTCGTAGTTATTACAACTTTACTATATTTAAAGAAGACTGACCTCCTAGAGCATTGAGCTTTAATTTCTATTATGAGGAACTTAGCGCCCAGTGAACCAAGTCGTGATTAAATGCAACATTGAGATTACAAAGCTGTCATTCTTAACTCGTATAAATATGTAAAAAAATAATACTTTGACTAAATTATGTTAATCTATAATAAAACCGGGGAGAGGTTTTATGTCACCTTGCAACAACTACAGAAGTGATAAGCATAAAACAACCATATGATTTTAAAATGGTAACGTTACAGTTATATACATAAGGCCCTAGTGCGGATTGGCAGACTTCGCATGCCTTAGAATATTTTCTAAGACATGGAGGCTTCCCTACAATGTTTTCCATCAGCGCCAAGTATGTGGTAAATCAGCAAAATTGCAACAAACAAATTAGTTGGTGCCGGCTTCGGGTATCGAACTCGGGTGGCTTGCATATAATGTAACTTAAGGCGACGCCCGGACACTGATCTACGACGGGTTTAAAAATAATAATTTACTATTACATTCACTCGATCTTTTTGATATTTTTATTAAATGGGAAATAAGCTGAATTAAAAACAAAGGCGGATCTCCAGTGGTGTTTAGCTTTATTAGGTATTATCTGGATTAAATTGTAAATATTCATTGTATTCCTTTAACCAAAAGTCTCAACTATATTGATAAATAAAATTATTTACGGTTAAATTCATTATAACAATGTAATGATATTTGATTAAAATTCCATTGAACACAAAGCAAATAGCAAAGTGCTAACAGTCGCGTATTGTCGGTTGATTAAATAAACCGCGTCGGATTCCACGTTAATTTCAGTGTAAAAACCCATCGCGGAATCCTCACAATAGCTTCATTAGTGCGAGAGCTCGATACTTCGTACTGAATTTGTACCGCTTTAACTGCTATTACAACTAATGAATCGATTAATTGAGTTGTTATGAGAAACAGTGTGAGTGTATAATCCATGCTCGATACTCTTCAATTGGCAAATGTTTGTGCATTTGTGGACATGGAATTAGTATTTTAAAAGCATTGTTATTATTGTTTTATTAGTGAAATGTGTTAAAAGTGCCATTGTCCGCATTATGGTAGGGTACGTCCTGGAAAACATAATATTGTAGATTGACACGGATCCTTGGACTATTGACGTGGAGCATCACCTGTTATATCAACATATAAAGAACATAGCTTACTAGTATCGGTTAAGATTAATTCTAGTTGTTGGCAAATTATTAACATCCTTTTAAAAAAAGTAACGTAACAACCAATATATGTCTTACAGTTGGGCACAGGTCTTCTCTTAAAAAGGCGGATTCTACCTCTTAGACCTAATCATGATCATCATCATATCAGCCGTAGAACATCCACTGCTAAACATAGGCCTCCCACAATAACTTCTAAAAGAACTGGTTGTAAGCGGCTAGCTACATCCTGTCAGCCCAACATGCTGGTGGATGTCCTACGATGCGCTTGTAAGTCCGTGTTCCAAGATAAATTTTCTTTCTACCCGCTATGTGCCACTTCATTGCCTTCACGTCTTAGGCCTATTTCGTGCAAACTGTTGGAATTTTTTTAAATTAAAATAATTTAATTGAAGAAATTTCATTATATTAACAACTGTTGCTTAAGCAACACCTTACGTAAGAGTATCAAGAATAAGGCCATATCAAGAATTTACATTCCATTTGAAACGGCCTTCATTTATTCCAAGCTGAATATGAATGATGAATAAATTACACGAATTCATTTAATTAAACGCATGAATATAGAACAAATTTCATTTTATAGGTAACAATGATTTTGATTGTATCAATCATTCACCAAATTAGTTTTATAATAAATGAAATATTAACACAAATAATACGTTTGACAGGGTTTTAACTTTGAATAAAAGCGATATAGGAAAAAAGGTAATTGAACATGCAAGTATTGCTCAAGTTATTGCTATTATAAAATTCACGCATAAAATGTTAAACTAATTCCACTCGTAATTTTTTCTTATAAATAATCAGTTCATATTTGTTATTATTATGTTGGTAAGAACGATTTTTTTTATCCTTATGTAATCCGTATCTAAACATGATTTACCAAAAAATCCCAGGTGTCTGGGCGCAAGGCACACGGACGTTAAATTCGTGACAACGAATCCTAAAACAAATTCTAAAAATCCTAATTCCATGCCCAATGCTCATTGCAGTGCATGGAATTACAATATGCATGTATTACATAATAACAATGAATATATAATTTATTATATCACATTTAAAACATTTTATTTATTTTATGATAAATACATATACCAATAATATTTAATATCTGACTATTTGTGTTGTGTTCAATCTGCTGCTATCTCGCTATCTCTATCTCTAATTTCTGAGCCGATCGGACGGAGCGATGAGTCACGCCCCCAAGCCAATCAAACGATGTGTCATACCTCCCAGGCGATCGAATGGAGCGATGAATCATAGGTAACGGAGAATTCACGTAATAGGACTTTGATCCAAACTTTTTTGCGAATTCCTCCTAGGGTGTAGCAATTTATAAGACGTTGTCATGTCAAAAAATAAAACCTGAGCAAAACTATCCGCATTCGGTCATCCAGGTAGTACTCGTACTAATAATGATTCGTCACTGGGTAATAATGATGAAGCGTCAATAGCCTAATGGCCACAATCCGCCATTCGGCTATTGATGTTAACTCTTAGTCGAAGATTAGCTTAGTTAGAATTGTTAACAGGAATGTTAGTAATTTTAATCTTAATTTATTCTTCCTGATTACTCTATTTGGCAAAATCACAATCTTGGCAATGGTGATTAGAGTAATACAGTACTTAAAAACTATATACTCGGTGTGCACTAATACTTGTATGCGTGACAGTACTCCATAGCAGCGATTTAATTGAGTTCATTTATTGCTTCGGCAGTTAACGTGCGTGTTAATACTTGTACTAGGCTTGGCAAGTTATTGATATATTATTTTCTTTAATTATGAACGTTTATCACAACATAATTTTGTTTGTTTCAGTTGCCTTTACACAGAAATATGCTAATAAATAATTCAAAATCGCGCAAAAGTGAGCTACATTTTAATTTACGAAACTATATTAAAACATTACATTGTTGATTGAACGATAGCAACAGGATCATCAGAGCTCCAGTACCACCATATAAGAATATTAGGGGTACAACCTGCCTATCTGTTTCTCCACTTGTGAGCAGAAAAGCTGTGTGAGAGCCGTGGTAGCTCAGTGTCCGGGCGGTCGCCTCAAGTTGCAGGGTACGCTAGCAACCGGAGTTCAATCCCCAGTGCCGGCACCAATAAATTTGTTGTTACAATTTTATGTGCTGATTTACCACGCGCTCGGCGGTGAAGAAAAACATCGTGAGGAAACCTACATGTCGTAGAAAATTTTTCTAAGACATGTGAAGTCTGCCAAACCGCACTAGAGCCGCGTGGTAGATTATGCCCTTATGCTCTCTTTACAGGGAGGGCCTGTGCCCAGCAGTGGGAAACATATGAAGGCTGTTACTTTAACTTTAAGCAGAAATGCGCTACAATTATGTATTAATGGGATGTGCATTAAATTTTATTAAGTTTTAAAAATAAGTTGTCGTAGATAAGTTATTTGAAAAGTTTAGTTTTGGGCTACTTTTGCGCTAATGGTATCTTTTATTCTTATGAATAAAAGAAATATATAATGTCGTAGGCAATGATAACTGATATTTATGTAGCACTTACACTCTTCATCCACCATTAACGGGTATTATTATTTCCATAATTCTTTAATTTGTGTATAATTTACGTCTCTTTTACCACAATCAAAAGGTTGTATTACAAAATCATTAACAGCAGAGTAACACACACGACTGACTGAAAAACTTCTTTAGGTTCACCTTTAGGTCCATCTACTCGCATATGTGTGATAACAAACAAGTCATAAGTGGCTAAACGTTTTACTTAACGATCCAATGGATTCGAATTCATTCATTTAAGTACATCTAATCTCGTACATATTAATAAATCACACAAACTATTAGTCAACCCATATCCTCCTTTTTTAAGTCGGTTAAATAAAAAGTAGCCTAAGTTACGACTTATTACATCAGCTATAAGCCAGTGAAAGTCCCGTCAAAATCGGTCCGTACCAGAGTTTAGCCGGAACGAACAGACAGATAGGCGGAAAAAATGTAAAAAATGTTATTTTAGTATATGTACCGGTATATATGTATATACATTTATATGCATATAGTAAAAGTAGTTATTTTAATTTTGTACAGACACTTCAATTTTATAAGCACAGATTTTTTTTAGTTTGTGTTTGTTTTCGTCTCTTTTCAGCATTCAAAAGGTTGTATTATAAAATAATTAATAGCAGAGTGTTTTATTGGCCTGGTGTGTTGTATTTAAGATAAGAAACACGTAATATTGTGCGTGTACACTGCAGCAACCTACTTCCGGTACAAAGTTTTTTTTACAAATTTTAGGAGTCCAGTCACGATAATCGACTATTTTAGGCTTTCATAATTGAAATGAGTACGAAAGGTCTTTGTTGCTTTTAATTTATCTTTTGGTATCCACTTTTTAACTGACTTCAAAAAGGAGTTGGTTCCCAATGCGTCTGTTTTGTTTTACGTTCATGCACTTATAGAGCCGACATTTATCAACTGATTTAGTGTTAATTAGGTTCCATGAGAAATGTGAAAGAAGAGAAATAATACAGGTGCCGGAACTTTGTAATACGAGTATATCACCTTCGTGTTCTAAGCCTAATCCCGGCTCGAGCCTGGGTCGGCTTTCTTTGTTTTTCTTCATCAAATTGCCCAGTCTTTAGCATCCTCAACTGTTATGCTGGTGGAAGCCGTATAAGATATCCAGCCAGCGCATTTTAGAACCGATGAGGCCGTGACCCCAGGCATCTCCACTATAGTAACACACTAAACTGTAGCCAGAAGTGCAGCGAGGAATTAATTGAGTCTGTTTAGAAATCTCGAACTTTCTCCTGTCCTTTTCAAGGAAAGGAAACGAACGGCTCTCCCGGTCTGAAGTGATTAACTTCACCCATGAGGTGCGTTATGTGGGGAGGGAGTAGGCTGAATTACCTTCATTCAGTCAAATCAAGTCGAATCGGAAACACTATTGGTGACACCATAGGTTGGTAGCGTGGAAAATAATTACGTGAATAACTGTGGGATAAAATCGATGACATTTGGATTTCTGAGATTAACCCACATAATGGAAATTAACAGCTGTAAAATTTACTAATACTATATTCTAAATATTTGCGCAATGTATAAATATATATATATATTTAGGAGGGGTAGACATAGGACTATTTCGCTAACCGCTCTTTATCAAGCCCTTTTTTGTGTACAAACCAAACCAAACCAAAAGTCTATGATACAAACCAGCCGGCATTCCATCATATATCATACAAAAATAAGATTAGAAAGTCTAACGCTTAGCTATGAAGATACCTACCATAAATCAAAAACAAAAAAAATGGAAGTTATGGCCAGGCATATAAAATGTTTAAAATTACTTCGTCACTTCTCGCTATCGGTGTCACTCAAATGCGTCCATAGATATCAATTTTAATCAATAAGTAGCCTGATCCCTCTCATTTCCGATATTTAAAAATAGACTGAAATAAAGCTGGCTAAAATTCACCTGCAATGGAATTACACGGCGCGCGAAACAAAAACCCAAGAGTGCGGTAGTAACGTGAATGGATTTTTTTTTAAAATATATTTTAACGATAATTATCTTCATTGACTCGGAATATACTGTTACGGTTTAAAAATCGAAGCGAGTGGGGACTTGCTCTGTTAATGGGAAACTAACGATGCGCAATAAAAGTTTATTTTTATCCGACACGTTAAAGTTATTTGGATTTATAATAAGGTCGAAAACGTTTTGGAAACCAAGTTTCTCTTACATGACATATTGTACGGAAGTATCACAGTATATGGAATTATCAAGAATAATCCTTAAAGTTTCACCAAAGTATATATTTGCCCCACTGGAAAGTATAGGCCTTCCTTCTAAGCCTGTTCAGCCCTGTAGTTGTGGGCTCGTAGAATAAGTCTACGGTATCCCCTGCCTACGACAGAAGGCGACTAAAAGGGTCCTCGGGTTCACTGGGCGACATAGGCCTCCCTTTGTCGTCCGCCAAAGTGGACCCGGGGGACATCGACATCTTGCACTGCGAGGGCACAGGGGGGAGGGATTAAACTCCTCCCCGGGAAGTGCTCTCCGAAGAGCACAGTGCCGAGGTGCTCCGGTGCATTCCTCTGGAGGCGGGGGGTTTTAGTGGGTATAATATATAATATATAGAGTATAATTAGTGAATATTTGTCTGCGGGACCTTGATGCTATTTTCCAATCCTGTGTTACCTAAGTTTGCGTATCTTTAGTGTTTTTTTAATTCCCTAACTTATTTGTGAAAACTTGTTATCTGCTAAACAAGTGATATATCTGTAAATTATATAAGAAGCTTTGAATAGCTGTAAGTTTTCCTGTATTAAATAAAAAAAATCCCACATAACCCCGCCTTCCCCACAGAAAACGGGGTATCGTGTTGAAGATTTCCCCCCGTCAACAAAAAAGCCTTCTCTGCAAAGAAAGTATAGCGCAGACAGAGCAGCAAATTCTATTAATTTCCTGTTAGCATGGTGAAAGAAAAAGCAAAGCGTTTCTTAGAGAGATGTTCGACTAACTTCTTCTATAGAGTACAATAGCAATCTACTATCAATATAAGCTACACATCTTATGCTGCTTCCCATGTGTTCCCGTTTCAATTTGGTCCAATTGTCATAATGGCATCCATGGGAACACTATTAAGTGTTAAATTTTCATTAAATATGTGCCGGACAAACAGACAAATAACTCAATATCACGCCATCCAATTTCGTTAATAGATTTTTTTATTAGAAAGGATGTACTTCAACATATAATTTATTTTCTATAAACTCCTGTCGTTCCAATGCTGGTGTGCGTTCACCTCTCCGTCTTGTGGTGGATATATACAATAAGTACTTCGCAGATGTTGATTTGTTTTCATTGCCTTCTACTAAATTTCGAAAATGTATTAAAGACAGCTTATTCAGTTAATTTAATTTAGTTTATACGTATTATTTATTTCCGTATTCTTCTCCGTTGTTGATTTGTTAAAATAAAAATATGACAGCTTATTATTTCCTTTCTAAAATTACCTATACTTCTATTACGCTTCAATTTTCAACTTGACACAGTACAATTGCTATAAATTTCATGCAATTTCAGTTCGGTATATTCGGCGCGTATATTTAGAACTGTCATTTGTCACAGTCGCAGTTGAAACAATTATTATCACAGACAGGTTCGTCAGTATCAACGAGGGATTATCGATTTCCGAACAAATGTGGACATGAACTATGCAACACTTATATATTACGTCATTGTATAATAGAATGATGGAAATAATTGTAAACGAAGTAGGGCTGGTTCAATGAGATAAAGTCTCGTTACAGCCCAGGCAGTAGCCAAGTAATAGAAATTAAGATTAAAAATGTAGCCATGTTGTAGTTTTGGATTTAAAGAACTTTTTTAATCGAGGGGGAAATCTCAAAAAAGATACCCCGCCTTTTAAGGAGAAGGGAGCAGTTATGTGTCCCCTAAAATCTCCCCGGTAGCCATCCTCGATACATTGTGGACCCGGGATCTCCAGCGGAACGCCCCTGTAATGAGCCGAAGCACGTTCCATCGGAAAAGTTTATAGAACTGTGCATTATCGGATTAACGTCTCCCGCGCCTATCGTCAAAGGTAACTATAGGAGCCCGGTGAAAGAAGAAGGGAGCGTCTTGCTCGTAAAAGTGAAATAGGGAGAAAGGTAACATGGAATGGTTACATGTACCCTGGAACGTCCTTAGGCATAAATAATTTTTTGAAGGTCCACAAATCTTATAGGTTCGGAAACAATGCTGGTAAATCACCATGATTCCACTACAGTTGATAATGCGTCGATGAAAGTTACGCGAAAAACGTACGGTCGTGAAACGCCAACCATCAAGACCACCAATTAATTTTATTCTGGTGAAACAGGGTTGTTCGTGACAACCTACACAACGGGATACGTTAAAGTCGTCGACGCGTTTTACGTTATGTTATTTACAATGAGTCCATTAAAATTCCGTCCCGCGCTCAACCTCTGTTGACTTTTTTCCTCGTGAATACTGTGCCTCGTACTTCCTCATCTCATGAATTCAAGATTGCATTCTTAATGGGTTTCATTTACAAAATCTTCGCAAGTTCACGAACATTATTCTAAATTCTAAGCCCCGCGAAAATCTGAAAAGAAGCTGATATAAGCGGCCCAAAACGTCATAAATACACATTCGTACGAACGAACACACGAAATATTTAATGTTTAATCTCACCGTATTATAATAGTAAATAAATTAAAATATGAAATTAAGAATATTGAGACTAGAGTTAGGACACGTAACGAGAAGAATACAAGGATAGTTATAAAATGTATGCAAAATATCTTATTGTGGTGGTGCCGCCGCAGTGGCTTTTGCTGATGGTATTGGTCACCTCTACTTTCACCCAGACCTGTCACATTTGTCTAATCTAATATCATACCTAATAAATTTATTGATTACCACATTGCAACAGCTGTCTCTGTCTAACCCGCTATGATTTGGTAAGGCTGCGACAGAATTTATTTTAATTTTTTGTAAACAATTTCTAAAATCTCCCAGGCATTACTTCCTTTTATTGATTAGAATAAAATATTTTATTGGTAACATATCGGTTGGAAATTAGTTATTGGTTTGACTCCCAAATAGCTTGTTCACATAAGTTTTAGTTTATAGTTTATTAAATTTAGTAACCTCTAAGGGATTCTGAACATCTTGTAGTGGTTTTTTAGTGTTTTTTAGTTTTAGTGTTGTGGGGTATAAACTAGCGCTTGATCACGATCCTACCTAATGTTAAGTGGTGATATAGTCGAAAGATGGTACGCGCCAGTTTAATGAGTGCTTATTCATTACTCTTGAAGGATCCCACGTCGTACTGGGACGGAAAGACTGACGCCACCAACTTGTTCCATTCCTTTGCTGTACGCGCAATGAACGATGACTCAAATCGCTTCGATCGGACGCGCCGAACATTGACTATGAAAGGGTGGAAACCCGACGAATGTCTAAACGTCCGAAGGTAGAATGGGGCTTGGGGAATTGAATCATGTAATTCACGTGCAGAGGGCACCAAAATGTTATTTGTAAAACACCTGTTTTTATTGCTCATGCAACAACCTAGCTATCGTTGCCAAAATTACGCTATAATAATATGCAACATTATACAATTAGAGATGATAATTTAATTAATTTATTTAAAAAAAAGATCTTAAAACGTGTTAGAAAATTTTCTAAGACGTGTGAAGTCTGCCCATCATGCCCATCGCACTAGGCCGCGTGATGGACTATGCCCTTAAGCTCTCTTTACAGAGTAGTCCTGTACTCAACAGTGGTACATTTTTTTCTCTTTTCATTCCATTCGTACATAAAAATGTTCTCTTATTTTTTTAATAAACAGGAACCTGACAGAGTAATACTATTATATAAAAACAAGGTAAACGGCAAGACCATAAGGGCGGCAATCTAAGCATTATCTTCTCGTCGTTATGTAAAAGAAATCTAATACGACAAATATAAATTAACTCTGTTTCAACGAATTTTCTTGAAAAAGATATACATTCTACATTAACACGTGACAGGATGTAATCAGGTCTAGCAAAGATAATGCTTTTGTATTACCTGGTATATTTAAACTAGAATAAAACAAATTTAAATACGTTTGTAACCGATACCAGTGAACTAAATGCATATTTATATAACTATCGCCTAAATCGACGTTTGGAGCATTTCTGGAATATCTTCAGTCACATCTTCCAGCGTCAACTCTTTAGGAAGTTGGCGTTTTAGTTTAGTTGCTGGTAGCTATTTTGAATGTCGTGGCAATTTTAAACCGACTTCAAAAAAGGAGGAGCTTCTCAATTCGTATGTTTGTTACTTCATAACTTTCGACTGGGTGAACCAATTTTGATATTTTGGTCCAGTTCTGAAAATGGCATCCATTAGAAAATCATATATGTCTGAAATTTGCATTAAGTATATCGTAGTAACTTTGACAAATGGACGTCAATATTACGCCAACCGACTTCGATGATACATTTTTTTTTTGCATAGGATTTCAAAGGTTTAGTTTGATGAGATTTTGGTTAGGTTCTGATAAATTCTATTTCGTAATATTCCTATTCTATATGAAGTCGGTTTTTGTTTTTACTCTATAATATACTTGTTGATAAAAGCTGCCGACCCAGTCACAGTTTTCTTCTCTCTGGTGCACTAAGATTCGGGATGCCACTCGATTAGAGTAACTACTTAAGCCGAGGTCCCTTCCCGGCCGTGTGTTTCCTAAAAGAGGTTCAGACTTAGTGATCTACGGGTTGGTAAAACTGTTACAGTAAGCTTAGGTACCTTTGAAACGTTACTACGCTTCTAGAAGAGCTCGTGTTGTAAATGTTCATGGGGGTAGTACTACTTCCCACGTAAAAGTATAATGTTATATATTAGCACCGCTTTTACTCACACCTCACGAAACATTACCACGATAGTATTCTGTAAAGATGCAATATACAACTGTGGCTATATCATAAATAAACGTGGTTCTTTAGCATGGCGCACTTTTATAGAAGCGTAACCAAAAAAATCATCACATTTCTTCCGTTAGTGTTTTACATAAAAGTATCATATTTTAAAATTTTACGCTGTACCACTGCGGCTGGGTGAAATATACGCGAAACATTGAGCGTACATATATTTTAATAAATAATGTATTCAACAAAATGTGTATACCTTTTTCGATGTGTTTTGTTTTTTTTTTGGTGTATTTTGAAAGCTGATATTCAGTCGTAGATATTCACAATTTATCATTGATATTCAGTTATAAAATAAACGCCATATGTCTTAACATTTGCAGAGTATATACCTTTTTTTATCACACCACAATGTTACACCAGATCTCCGAAATATTTCTATGACATTTTCGATGTCTTGTTTGGCTCGTGGAACTCGCTTGGTTAGTAGAAAGGAAAGAATGGAATTGAATGCTCTGTCTCTCTGATGGTTCGGATCCGGAACGAGGTGATATGACAGAAAACTAAGGTGATATGATATCGCCTCCCGAATTATTAGATTGAAGTAGCAATGACCCGACCATTACAGCTCTAGAACGTTGGATGAAACGAGTTCTTGAGCTCTTTGGACTTAAAATTCAACTTTAAACATGTGCTTCTTTTTGGCACGAAGGGATGCTAACATTCTAGAAGGATTGAAGGAAAACGATTAACGCCGGACCAAATCTCCTAAGAACTGGAGTCATCTACCAGCGACGCCGTCCACGGGGCCATGGACCGGAATGCCTGGGGACAGGTGATTGATCGCCAAGCAAGGAATCACGATCCTCGGCAATGGGAGAGCGATTGAAAAGAAGAAGATAGATACAAAAGCTTGTCCACGATTTCACCTGATGTTAAGTGGAAATTTATGCAAAAGTGCCGATTTTGGCAAATGGAATCGAGTTACCATCAGTTTAAATAAATTCAACCAACTTGCTAATTGTAACTTGAAGTTTTTGAATTAAAAGATAAAGAATAATATGGTTCCCTCTAAACATAGCACCAGTCATGGGACGAATCACAGAAGTCTATCATGTCTGTATTTTGTATTCTGGGAAGCTTTTTTTCTTTTGAGTAGTGAAGGGTGTGAGGGGAATTTAAACTTTTTCGTGTAATTTCCGTCTTAGGTAAAGTTATTATAAGGACAGAATATAAAAGAAGTACGTTTGACGTTTCCCAAACATAATATTTGCACACGAATACTCTTTTATTTTATAAAAGTTTTTCGTGACCTCGTAAATTATTCAAGACCGTATCGCGTAAAGTATATGAAAGGCATAATGTTGGGGAAATGGGATAATGTAAAATTCACTTATGTTATGACTTTCATTTCGTATCAATATATCATTGTGACAGTAAAGGTGATACAGTGTATTGGGTAATGACATCATATGTCCATATACAGAGAAAACTTTTACAAACGAAACGACCTTGCTTCACTTCTGCTTATTTTTAATAATAATTAGCTAATGTAGACAACCCTGAATATTAAACCTAGTTGGCGTAGGCCCGTGTTTTTAATAAAGCCGAAACTCTCTGGTTTCGAAAAAGAGAAACTCTAAAAAATAAATAATAATAATAAAACGGTCTTATAGCGAAAAGTCTCGATCAACATTTCGATTTAGAAGATTTTCATTAAGAGACTTTCGCTAGAGGGCTGGGTCAAGGGTCAGATACAGAAGGCAGTACTCCTGGACACGGCAGACATCGTTAGGAGATTTCTCTCTGTGTCGCCCTAACCACCGGTTGCTTGGGCCCCGCTTCGTTGCCGGGGGCATACTGGATTAGATTTTTATAATGTTTTTTTTTATTTTTTTATATATTTTTACTTTATATATGAATATTGTTGTATGGATTTACCTTATCATAATACTGAATATAAAAATATTTGTTTATGGTCGTCAGTAATTAAAGTTATGTGAATTAGTGAGTATTTGCGTTTGTGTGTGCGTGGAGGGTGTGTGCACTATTTACTGCCAATTACCTCTACAACACATTTTTAAATATCAGTTTTTTGGTATTAAAAAGATTTTCGTTATATGGTGGAGTGAGAGAGATCCCGGAGCCCCTCACTATGCACCGATGAAGGGCCACTGGGGTGGTTTTTAGTGGGTAAAAATTCCACATAACCCCGTGTTCCCCACAGAAGGCGGGGTATCTTGTTGAAGATTCCCGTCAACAAAAAAAATTACATAGTACGCTAGCAACCCGATTTCGAACCCGGAACCGGCACCAATAAAATTGTTAGTTGCAATTTTAAGCGCTGATTTACCATGCGCTCTGTGGTGATGGAAAGCATCCTAAATGAACCTACATATCTTAGAAAATTGACTAAGACATGTAAAGTCTGCCAATCCGCATTAGGGCCTCATGACTATGCCCTTATACTCTCCTTACAGAGAAGGCCTGTGACCAAATAAAAAAATATAATATATAGGCTTTAACTTTATCTGTGGCATTATTGAAGAGGTAAAATAATAATAAATAAAATTATTACTAAAAGACATATTAATAATAAATAACACTATCTCATACATATATATGTATTATTTATTGCCTCGCACTTTGTTATGTATATGTACAATATAAATTTACTCTCCCACTCATCGAATATCACGTAGAAAAAACATATTTAACATTAAGAAACAGCGTAGAATTCAACCAATTACATTGCCCTCGATTTATCACCGGTCGGTCTTGTTTTCCGTTTATTGCCTTCCCCGATTATTTGCCTAAATTGATACCACTAGTAGTTCAACTTGCTTGCCTAAGAATTCAGATAATTACACCGTGTTTACTGCTACCGCTTCTTTAAATCCAAATAACACGTAACGTCGCCTGCAGTCTGAAATTAGCGCTACGAAAGTTGTTTGGAAGGAAACATGTAAACATTACATTCAACAAAGCTAACATAAAAAAAGTTTTTAACATTTTATTGTACAGATTAAGCTATTAATATTGGAAGGCAACTATGCTGACCATAATACTGAAACGGCCGCATCAAAAGAAAAAATAATAGAGTACAACTTTTTTTTTATATATGAAAAGTGGCAAACGAGCATACGGCGCACCTGATCTTAAGTGATCGCCCATGAACATCCACAGCACCAGAGGAGCTGTAGGTGCGTTGCCGACCTTTGAGATAGGAATAGGCTCGTTTCTTGAAAGGCTCTAAATCGTAAACGTTCGGAAACACCGCTGGCGACAGTTGATTCCACAAGTTGACAGTGCGTGGGAGAAAGTTACGCGAAAAACGTACAATCGTTGAACGCCAACCATCTAGAGGGTGGCGGTGAAATTTGGAATTCTGCCGAGATATGCGGTAATGGAAATCGGTAGCTGGGATGATCAACTTAAAAATGGCCATGAGAAACGGACGCAGCGGTCGTGGAGAAACTAATAACAATGCAACGGGGCGTCTACGACGTGTGAACCGAAGCATTCTCCAACACCACCTTCCAAAATCAGGCATAAAAATTGTAGTAACCGTAGAGATACCACTCTTCTTAACAAAACGTAGTAAACGAATAGAGTACACTAGAAAAGAGCACGGACTCAAGTCTGTGGTTGAGCTTTATTGAAAATAAAAAAAGCTATTAATATTGGATAGATTGTAGAAGAGGATTGTACCCCTTACTGGAAAAACCTTAGAGTCGAGCTACTCCCAAATAAAGGTTCAGACTTAGCGTCGTAAGAGCTATGCTAATGCTGACTAATTTGTATAGGTACGTCGAAAAAAAAAGCTTTGTGACATAAGAACTCTGCCACCTCTCAAATATTGTGACAGTAGAGGGCAGCATCTCTGGTTTATCTGTATTGGTATTGTATATGTTCTAATTTGTATAGGTTAGACACATAAAAATTACAGTAGAGTTGGTTTATTTAAGTAATATATTACGACGATTAATGGAGTACTTATACTTTTTTCTGATTTTCGTCGATAAAAAACATTCTGAAATGAACCTAACGGGTTGGACTCATCTTTAGTTCAATTTAGAACTCAGGTATATAGTTGATGCCTCAGTATAGTCTAAAATTCCCTGACTTCTAAATCACAGGTCTTTTAGTACCTAGCTCGGGAGTTAGGGACTTACGTTTCTTTGTGTATATTTTTGTATTTGTGCGAAATAAAGTTTATTACTATTATTATTAAAACCATATAGATACAAATTGCTCCAATACAACACAAATACTCTAAATTGTTAACAAAAATCAAAAGAGCCAAATGCCTTTTCACATTAAATAAATGTACAAAAAATATCTTAATACAATTTCAGTTTGTTCAAACATTGGTACAAACCAGATTGAGATTGGAACAGTCCAGTCGCAGAACTATCATCACTTTTATTATTAAAAACTAACATTAGTAATAGTGTAAGTTCCTTTATTTTAGTTTTAAATAAAGGCTATTTCATAATATTTATTTCAGACACAAAATACAGGATGTATTAAGTATTGAAAACAAATATATTTAATAAACTATAAACTCAGACTAAATTTATTATTTATATTTAGCAAATTTAAAAGCTTTATTAATTTGCTACAGGTTGGTCTTTTTTCATTCATTGAAAGATACAAAGAAATCTTTAAAAACTAATTTACATATAAGTGTATTGTTGTAATTTCTTTTCGTAATTTTTAAATCTTTCATTTTAAAATAATATGTATTAATGGATATTAAATTCCCTGCACAATATTAACGTACTGTGAATATTGGGTTGCTTTAAAAATTATTTATTTTTTCAAAATATTTTTATGCAATACGAAAACTATGGTAAACTTTCTCATAATTATAATTAATATAACAATAATTATTTTTTCAAATTTATTAACTCATAAACTTTGGCTTCCTCCCACGTAAATACAAGAAGGATAATAATGTAGAACAATTCTAATAGCTAAGATATTTTTTTAATTAAATTGAATAGTGTATTTTATCAATACAAAAGCATATTGAAAACAAAAATAAACGTACCTAAGTGAGCATGTTTTCGTGACAGTTTACAGTCCAAATTCGTAACACTTATCGGAGAATTAACAAATTTCAAAACACGTCCGAACACCGCGGCGGCACGAACTCGACTGAGCTTTGCTCCTTGCTCACCTAAACCGGGAATATTTCAGAGGACTATTATGAAACTAGAAATGTCTTCAGTGTTATACTTCGCTATGAATTTCTCAGTGTACACTGTATTACGACGGACAATAACTTTTAATATAAGAAAGTGGAACTCAATTTAGCTTAGATGCCAGTAAGTCATTATTTGTTTCAAGTCCTCACATACGTACAACTTCAAATATATATATATATACAACTCAATGATCAAAAAATAACAGGGAAATTCTTTGTCACGTTATTCTATGTCATAGTATGCAGCGTATTTTGAAGAAGATTCTAGTATATAATATATTGTTGATCTGGTGCCTACATATATTTTGGTTTTTTTCTTCAAACATTTGGTAATTCAATTAAGATAAAATAAGCAGAAAACAGCTTATACTTTTTTTTTAGTATTTCTAAGCAAGTGCTTGACTACTATTCCACCTGATGTTAAGTGGAAATGCAGTCCTGGATGGTAAGGCGCACTAGCTTAGTAAATGCCTATTCACTCTACTCTTGAAAATACCCACATTGTAATCGGAAGGCAAGACAGACGCTGGCAAACTATTCCAGTCCTTTGCTGTACGAAGATTGAAAGACGAAGCAAATCGCTTGGTTTGAGGGATGTTATACAGTTCTTTTTAAATAATGCTAACGGTATCCTTTCCAACTAAGCATTGTTAAATAACAAAAAATCGTCATTATTGTTCATTTTTGGTAAATGACATGAACAAAAAATATCTAACGTTTTCCTCTTCTAAGAAGTTCCCTATTCTTAAGGTATTTGTGCGATCAGACGGCTGACCTGATTTGGTGTTGGTTTATATCCGTTGGAGTGAAATATAATTTTAAAAATAATACTTTGTCTATTGAAACTTGAAACTAGAGAAACGTCGATAGTCGTTCAATTAAGTTTTCAGCTATGTTATTATGTCCAAAGTGTTCGATATAATAACGCCTACGCGATGTTGGGGCTTCTCTGTCATTGTAGCGTATCGAACGTTTTTGTAGCGGAACGGACGGACGGCTTTAACGCTATTGTACGTAAAAGGTCGGTTCTCTTCGTTCGTACACAAACGAATATAATAAGACAGATGCAGCTGCAGTTTATTTATGTAGTATATTTTATTTATCTAAATTTATTAATATAATTTATGAATAAGTCTACTAAAATTATTCTAATGTTACCAGTACGTATTTTGTAAATTAACTTGTATATAAGAACGAAGACGAAGTCGTATGTTCGAATTTCAACTATTGACATGAACTATATCCTAGAACAAGCTTAAACTTAGCCAACTAAGTTAAACTACTAACTGCAACTAAATGGTTAACAAGAATGTTAGTTATATTTAAGAAGGAAAAACGTGTGGTTTAGGCCACGACTGAAGTTATATTTATATATATATATATATAAATATAACTAAAAAAATGTGCCCGCGCACTGCTCTATCTTGCTTCTTCTGTAATATTCGTGACGTAACTCTCTTTCTATCTTTACTATCTTTCATCTTTCTATCAAGTTTCCTTCGCCTCGCCCGATCACACGTTCCGTAACGCATTCACCAGCTTACTCCCGAAGTAAAGCGTGCTTAAATGCAAGTCTAACTACAAAAAATATTTTTATCATTCTTTACAGTAAACAAGTATTTTTACGAGTAAAAACAAAAACCGACTTCAAATACGACTTTCTTTATTTTCGAATTATCGTAGAAATATTACGAAATAGTAACTATTTAGAACCTAACTAAACTCTTATCAATCTACTTTTGAATTACATCCTTTCCAATAGAAAATGAATCATCGAAATCGGTTCGTGATATTGAGTTATACGTCCATTTGTCGCACTTAATGCAAATATTTGACGTACATGGTTTTCTCATGGATGCCATTGTCAAAATTGAACGACATGTGAAGCACCAGCCTTCAAATGAAAAAGGAATCATCAAAATCGGTTCACCCAGTCCAAAGTTATGTGGTAACAAACATAAAAAAGACATACAGACGAATTGAGAACCTTCTCATTTTTTTAAAGTCGGTTGAACATTGTAAAACTTTATAGCCTTTTCCCAATAACCAAAGTAAAACAAGGAAGAACAACACGGAGGTAGGTTTGTAAAAAAGTGAATAAAACCTCGTCACATTTCGGTGGTTCTGAGTTCTCGTGTAAATGCACCTTCATCATTTCTGTTATTGTTCGCTTCCCTCATCCGCGTCTCTTTACGTCTCGCGCCAGACACATTCCATTAACAAGTGTGGTACATCCTTTGTGACAAAAGGGTTAGGTCTCCCTATGCAGCTTTTATCCGTACAGATAGATTCCTATGTATATTACTATGTAATTTTGTAAACGAACGTTTATTTATTTCACGGGACAAAAACAGTGTAGTATTTATGGATTAAATTTAGCGTACTCCAGCCCGCTTTGCTTTATTTTATTTAAATAATAAACTTACATCTTTAAATATTTAAATAAAGTCTCGCAATATATTAAATTATTCATTTCTTTCCGTATTCATTCTCTTCTCGAGCGGGTGAAGATCGTTACCTACACCCATATACATATCAGTAAACACAATATCATTCTTATTCCTACTTCAAAACCCTTAATTATTATCTTTAATATACTTCAGTATACTTTATTGTACTTCATTATACTTCAATATACTCAATTCAATATGATTTATAATGACATAAATATACATAACGCATGTGTCATTACAAATTTGGGTTTTACAACAATAGAATATCCTCATAGTAAATAAAAGCTCTTTTTGACAGTTAAAAAAGAGGAGTGCTCCGATCGTCTCCAAATTTTACAGGAGTCAATCGGTCCAGCCGTTTCGGAGCCTATACAGATCAAACCCACACACTTTCTCTTTTACATATATAGATTGCAAAAAGAGAAATAAAAATAATAATATAATCTTTATACTACGGCCCTAATTTAAGTCAAATTAATTTAATAAGAGCAAGTCCGTTATTTTAACACATGAAGGTAATTAAAGTTGCATATTTCAGCAGTGGATTTGATTACCACAGTGTGGACTTAAACCAAGGGACACGCATTTGTATCCTACGTTTTAATTATTCCCTTTGTCATTTCGTACACCTATACGTGAAGGATCAAAAGGGGTTCTAGATTCACCCCGTACATGGTAAATACCAAGTTGCTTAATATTGAAAAGGGTCTTTGAACATATTTGATTGACAAACGTTCCTATGTGTTATATACCCGACTACTATTTACAATGCCTTAATTTATAATAAATTTTATGTATAGTTTCGGCATTCCTAATGAAAAAAAAATGAAATTCATGCTTCTAAGTTCTCAACTAAGAAAATAAGCTGCAAGAAAAATTTCAATTTGCAAGGAAATTCAGCAAACAAAACGGGTTATTTCTGCTAAACTAAAAAAATTTAAATCTTCGTCTAAAGTACAACTTGTAATCTGCTTACAATTTCAAAGGAAGCTTTAGGTGCTTTTATTTAAAGTTTTTGCCTAGCTATCGGTTTTTCCGGTAATCTACTAAATAATAACTAACTCATAGAATGAATAAAAATGAATTACTCTTACCACCCGCTTGTAAGCTTTACACATATGTATTCGTGTTGTAAAAAAAGTCCCCAGTACGGCTAGGTTCGATAACATTGCCTCTCAAAACACGATCTCTATATTTATTTATACCTTCATAAACATTTGCTGGAGCCGTGGTAGCTCAGTGTCCGTGCGGTTGGCTCAAGTTGCGTAGTACGCTAGCAACCCGAGTTCGATCCCCGGTGCCGGCACCAATAAATTTGTTGTTGCAATTTTATGTGCTGATTTACCACGCGCTTGGCGGTGAAGGAAAACATCGTGAGGAAACCTACATGTCTTAGAAAATTTTTCTACGACATGTGAAGTCTGCCAATCCGCATTAGGGCCGCGTGGCGGACTATGCCCTTATACTCTCTATACAGATCAAACCCACACACTTTCTCACACATATATAGATTGCAAAGAAATAGAAATAATAATATAATCTTTATACACGGCCCTAATTTAGATCAAATTAATTTAATAACAGCAAGTCCGTTATTTTAACACATGAAGGTAATTGAGTTGCATATTTCAGCAGTGGTTGATTACCACGGTGTGGACTTAAAATAGGGGACACGCATTTGTATCCTACGTTTAATTATTCCCTTTGTCATTTCGTACCTATACGTGAAGGATCAAAGGGGTTCCTAGATTCACCCGATACATGGTAAAATACCAAGAGTTGCTTAATATTGAAAGGGTCTTTGAACCTTAGAAGCTAGAGTCACTAGATCCCTCCTTAACGTCGATTTCAACCTCGACTTATTTAATACACAAGTTTCTTCCATTTATTTTGTTCTCAAATATTACTTAAATGTAAATAAAACCACCCCTTAAGCTCAATACTCGATACACTTTTAAATTGAGTTTGAAATAAATCTCCGAGTAATAATTATGTTGCAAAATAATCCACTGATGTTTTCAATGCAATATCTCTCAATATTAAGCTCGCATTGAATACAGTTGAAAAGAGGTTTTATTAAATACAGGCTATAATCTTCAAAGAATATTATTAATCTTAACGTATACCGCAAATTAAGCGTAAATCGTTAATAAAATAGTACTTAATCGTATAAACCTAAACAGTATATTAAATGGAAATCGTAATAAATCGTTAATTACCGTAACCGTCATTAGGATGGAGCTTGTACAGAAAAACCACTTGAATGATTTCGTCTACAAATAACCTCATATCCCATGCTTCAAAATGAAAAATACATTAAGAATGGATAACAACTTGTCCCTCAGTTATAATGCACCTTCATCATTTCTGTTATTGTTCGCTTCCTCATCCGCGTCTCTTTGCGTCTCGCGCCAGACACATTCCATTAACAAGTGTGGTACATCCTTTGTGACAAAAGGGTTAGGTCTCCCTATGCAGCTTTTATCCGTAAAGATAGATTCCTATGTATATTTATAACTATGTAATTTTGTAAACGAACGTTTATTTATTTCACGGGACAAAAAACAGTGTAGTATTTATGGATTAAATTCTAGCGTACCCAGCCCGCTTTGCCGGTCTAGATTTTGCTTTATTTTATTTAAATAATAAACTTACATCTTTAAATATTTAATTAAAGTCTCGCAATATATTAAATTATTCATTTCTTTCCGTATTCATTCTCTTCTCGAGCGGGTGAAGATCGTTACCTACACCCATATACATATCAGTAAATACAATATCATTCTAATTCCGACTTCAAAACCCTTAATTATTATCTTTAATATACTTCAGTATACTTTATTGTACTTCATTATACTCAATTCAATATGATTCATAATGACATAAATATACACAACGCATGTGTCATTACAAATTTGGGTTTTACAACAATAGAATATCCTCATAGTAAATAAAAGCTCTTTTTGACAGTTCAAAAAGAGGAGTGCTCCGATCGTCTCCAAAATTTACAGGAGTCAAGCAGTCCAGCCGTTTCGGAGCCTATACAGATCAAACCCACACACTTTCTCTTTTACATATATAGATTGCAAAAAGAGAAATAAAAATAATAATATAATCTTTATACTACGGCCCTAATTTAAGTCAAATTAAGTCCAAGTCCGTTATTTTAACACATGAAGGTAATTAAAGTTGCATATTTCAGCAGTGGATTTGATTACCACGGTGTGGACTTAAACCAAGGGACACGCATTTGTATCCTACGTTTTAATTATTCCCTTTGTCATTTCGTACACCTATACGTGAAGGATCAAAAGGGGTTCTAGATTCACCCCGTACATGGTAAATACCAAGTTGCTTAATATTGAAAAGGGTCTTTGAACATATTTGATTGACAAACGTTCCTATATGTTATATACCCGACTACTATTTTCAATGCCTTAATTTATAATAATTTTATGTATAGTTTCGGCATTCATAATGAAAAAAATGAAATTCATGCCTCTAATTTCTCAACTAAGAAAATAAGCTGTAAGAAAATTTCAATTTGCAAGGAAATTCAGCAAACAAAACCGGTTATATCTGCTAAACTACAAAATTTTAAATCTTCGTCTAAAGTACAATTTGTAATCGGCTTACAATTTCAAAGGAAGATTTAGATGCTTATATTTAAAGATTTTGCTCAGCTATCGGTTTTTCCGGTAATCATACTAACGGCTAGGTTCGATAACATTGCCTCTCAAAACACGATCTATATATTTATTTATACCTTCATAAACATTTGCTACAGCAGAACAACTGTTCTACGATTCCACATGTTTATAGCATAGGCGGAAATCCAGTCCTAGATAGTAAGGTGCGCTAGCTTAGTAAATGCCTATACACTCTTGAAAATACCCATATTGTTATCGGAGGTAAAAAAAGACGCGGGCAAATTATTCTAGTATTTTTCTGTACGAATAATGATAGACGAAGCAAAGCATTTTGTTGGGGTTTGAGGAATGTCCACAACAAAAGGTGCAACTTTAGCAACTTAGGCTTTTTTATTAAAGTACTCTACGATAGAATTTTCTTTGTTTTTGGTATCTTAAATCGAAAAAAAAATTTAATTGTCCACTGTGATGGACGTGCCCTCTGTCTACTCCGCTTGGATAAAAAGGACGCGAGAGAACTCATTTACGAAATTCCTTAAAGTAACATTAAAATGGAAAGTTCTTTTCATATTCCAGAGCACAGCTCTTCCTAGAATGGCCAATTCATTACATACCTCCGGAGCGAATTAATTATAATTTCTACGTAATAATTTCTTTGAACCTTAGAAGCTAGAGTCACTAGATCCCTCCTTAACGTCGATTTCAACCTCGACTTATTTAATACACAAGTTTCTTCTATTTATTTTGTTCTCAAATATTACTTAAATGTAAATAAAACCACCCCTTAAGCTCAATACTCGATTCACTTTTAAATTGAGTTTGAAATAAATCTCCGAGTAATAATTATGTTGCAAAAATAATCCACTGATGTTTTCAATGCAATATCTCTCAATATTAAGATCGCATTGAATACAGTTGAAAAGAGGTTTTTATTAAATACAAGCTATAATCTTCAAAGAATATTATTAAGCTTAACGTATACCGCAAATTAAGCGTAAATCGTTTCAAAAAATCGTACTTAATCGTATAAACCTACACAGTAAATTGTAATAAATCGTTATTTACCGTAATTTCCGTCATTAGGATGGAGCTTGTACAGAAAAACCACTTGAATGATTTCGTCTACAAATAACCTCATATCCCAAGCTTCAAAATGAAAAATACATTAAGAATGGATAACAACTTGTCCCTCAGTTATAATGCATATACGAACATAGCCAAAAAAACAATTTCTCTCTCATTATTAGTCCCGATGAAATACTACGATGCCCCAATACCCGTTTTGTATGCAAATAAACTACACTAGTTCCGAAAATTCAGTCAAGTGTTCAAACAGTTTAGGATTCGACCTTCGGCGCATTTGTTCGTTAATGGTTCACTCAGTCATCATAGCGTCATATTAAGGCTTCAAATATTGATACTAAACAAGTGTATTTAGAAGTAAAAATAAAAACCGACTTCAAATAGAATCAAACGTTACTTACGCATGTCCGCCCTCTTTGTATTTCCTACTCAAGCCTGAACAAATTTTCAACAAACTACTCTTGATCCTTTACATAAATCCTTTCAAATAAATAATGAATCATCGAAATCGGTTCGTGATATTGAGTTATTCGTCCATTTGTCGCACTTAATGCAAATATTTGACGTACATGGTTTTCTCATGGATGCCACATTCAGAATTAGACTTCCACTCACCAACTAGCATCAGCTTTCAAATAAAAAGAGAATCATCAAAATCGGTTCACCCAGTCAAATGTTATGCGATAACAATGATAAAACAAAAGAAAAAAATACAGACGAATTGAGAACCTCCTACTTTGAAGTCGGTTGAAAAGGATTGTTGCATGTTGACAAGGAAGATATGTTTTTCCTTACACTAATTCTACAAGGTTTATTGAACTTCATCTAAGAGGATACGAATCACTCAATTCTGAGTATATTAGTTCAAATAAGATTGGGTACAAAATTTGTTACAGACTACAATGATAATTTCTCTCTTCTTTTGACCCGTGGTATTTGCAAATTATTTACATGTACTTAACATAATTCACCACTATAACAATTATACAACGTAATAAACCATTATGTCATAAAAAAGTTAATTATTCGTGAAAAATAATTAACATGTGCTAATTTTTAATTTGATTTGAAAATAATTTTTACTCATTAATTAAAATTATAATCTCCGCTACAAAATAAAAATTTCCAACGAAACCGACCACTGAGAGATGAATACTTCGAAATAAGTAGAAAAAACATTTTCTACAGAGTCAAGAAGAGTCGCCGGATAATTAAGGCATCGGCTATTTTGTTGGTTTCACTTGAAAAGATTAAAGTTTCATTTTACAAGGAATATTCTACCTTTTGCTTATAAAATCTATTTTATTACAGGTTCGCTGCTGGGGCAGAGCACAACAAAAGGGACCGAGGTATTTGACATCCCAATATCTTTAAATTTACATTATTTTTAAATTCAAATGTTTTATCTTTACGAAATTTACAAATGGTACAAATTACGTGAATATATATATGCAAAAGCTAAACCTAATATATTTACGAAACAAAATGATATATTACAAGTGGACATCCATACATTCTTACAAACTTTCGTTTATAGTAATAATAGAGTATTAACCTGGTAAGCCCATATCAATTTTTTGTTGTAATTTTATATGCTAATTTACCACCGTGCCCAACGGTGAAGGAAAACGTGAGGACACCTACATGTTGCAGAAAATTTTTGTAAGGCATGTGAAGTCTGCTAATCTGCACTAGGGCCATAAGGCGGAATATTTCCTTATTCTCTCTTTACAGAAAAGGCCTGTTTCCGACAGTGGGGCATATGTATACATATAATGACCATAACCACACCACATAGACGAGGCAATAGGTCTGACCAAAACGTTAGTAAATAGTCCAGCATCACTAAATTATTTTAATACAGTGCAAAGAAACCACTTATATCATCATTTCAGCCTTACGACACCTATTGTTGAATATCCCCCAACGATTTTCAAAAGACCGGTTGGAAGCGGTTTGCAGCTTCTTTTATAACTAGGTATATGTATAGTATTTGTATTTTTTTAAAATTAAATATTAGATTATGCCACCATTCTTCTTCTGTCTAAAGTGCCTCTCCATCTAGTGAAAGCTGGCAGTAAGTTCACAAAATTTCTCTCTGTCTCTTGCTACTCGTAACAGATAAATAGCACTCGCAATTCCGCTCGACTCTCTGATGTTACTAAACAACTATTCCCTTCTACGACCAACACTTCTTTTGCCGTTATTAATTCGATAAAATTAGTTTTATTTCGTTGTAAAATTCACTTAATTATAAAAATCATTACGTTTTATACTCAAAAATAACTGAAAATCCCAATGATATACGCAGGCGAGAATTTAAAACTTTGACTGTCTGACTGTAAGTAGAATATCTAACCATTGTCGGTGCTTCATGACAATGCAATGCAATATTTCCCGTTGTTGTAGCATAGATGACTATTAAAAATTAAGCAATGAGGTTATCTTACAATTTAAGCAAAAAAATTAACAACTGACTATACCATTTTTATTCACATGATATGTGTACATCAAATGACAAGGAATATATATGATCGATGCTTATATAGAACTAAAATACAATACAGTTTGAAAGGGATTGCAATCATCGACCGATAAAATCGGTTCCATTTTACGATCGCACGTTAAACGTGCTACGACAACTTTGATGCAAGGCTTGCATTTGTCAATGCCGATGCACGTAGAGATATGGAAATGTGTGCTTTGCGTTTGTTGCCGACATTTTTCTAGAAAACTTTTTATTTTTCCATACTGTACAGAGTATAGAGAGTACATTAAAATACAAAAACATGATCCTATTTTACACTCAGGCTCTACGCTTTCAAAGAATATTATTAAGCTTAACGTATACCGCAAATTAAGCGTAAATCGTTTCAAAAAATAGTACTTAATCGTATAAACCTACACAGTAAATTGTAATAAATCGTTATTTACCGTAATTTCCGTCATTAGGATGGAGCTTGTACAGAAAAACCACTTGAATGATTTCGTCTACAAATAACCTCATATCCCATGCTTCAAAATGAAAAATACATTAAGAATGGATAACAACTTGTCCCTCAGTTATATTGCATCTACGAACATAGCCAAAAACAATTCTCTCAATAATAGTCCTGATGAAATACTACGAGGCCCCAATACCCGTTTTGTATGCATATAAACTACACTAGTTCCGAAAATTCAGTCAAGGTTCAAACAGTTTAGGATTCGACCTTCGGCGCATTTGTTCGTTAATGGTACACTCAGTCATCATAGCATCAAGACTTGAAAATTTGATACTAAACAAGTGTATTTAGAAGTAAAAATAAAAACCGACTTCAAATAGAATCAAACGTTACGCATGTCCACCCTCTTTGTATTTCCTACTCAAGCCTGAACAAATTTTCAACAAACTACTCTTGATCCTTTACATAAATCCTTTCAAATAAATAATAAATCACCGAAATCGGTTGGCTTGATTTTGAGATATTTGTCCATTTGTGGTGCGCATACTTGAAACAAATTTTAGACTTTTATGGTTGCCACATTCAGAATTAGACTTCCACCCACCAACTAGCATCAGCTTTCAAATAAAAAAGAATCATCAAAATCGGTTCACCCAGTCAAATGTTATGCGATAACAATGATCAAACAAAAGAAAAAAATACAGACGAATTGAGAACCTCCTACTTTTGAAGTCGGTTAAAAAAGGATTGTTGCATGTTGACAAGGAAGATATGTTTTTTCCTTACACTAATTCTACAAGGTTTATTGGAACTTCATCTAAGAGGATACGAATCACTCAATTCTGAGTATATTAGTTCAAATAAGATTGGGTACAAAATTTGTTACAGACTACAATGACAATTTCTCCCTTCTTTTGACCTGTGGTTTATTATTTATTATTTTCATATACTTAAAATAATTCGCCACTATAACCATTATACAACGTAATAAACCATTATGTCATAAAAAGTTAATTATTCGTGAAAATAATTAACATGTGCTAATTTTAATTTGATTTGAAAATAATTTTACTCATTAATTAAAATTATAATCTCCGCTACAAAATAAAAATTTCCAACGAAACCGACCACTGAGAGATGAATACTTCGAAATAAGTAGAAAAAACATTTTCTACAGAGTCAAGAAGAGTCGCCGGATAATTAAGGCATCGGCTATTTTGTTGGTTTCACTTGAAAAGATTAAAGTTTCATTTACAAGGAATATTCTACCTTTTTGCTTATAAAATCTATTTTTATTACAGGTTCGCTGCTGGGACAGAGCACAACAAAAGGGACCGAGGTATTTGACATCCCAATATCTTTAAATGTACATTATTTTTAAATTCAAATGTTTTATCTTTACGAAATTTACAAATGGTACAAATTACGTGAATATATATATGCAAAAGCTAAACCCTAATATATTTACGAAACAAAATGATATATTACAAGTGGACATCCATACATTCTTACAAACTTTCGTTTATAGTAATAATAGAGTATTAACCTGGTAAGCCCATATCAATTTTTTGTTGTAATTTTATATGCTAATTTACCACCGTGCCCAACGGTGAAGGAAAACGTGAGGACACCTACATGTTGCAGAAAATTTTTGTAAGGCATGTGAAGTCTGCTAATCTGCACTAGGGCCATAAGGCGGAATATTTCCTTATTCTCTCAAAAGGCCTGTTTCCGACAGTGGGGCATATGTATACATATAATGACCATAACCACACCACATAGACGAGGCAATAGGTCTGACCAAAACGTTAGTAAATAGTCCAGCATCACTAAATTATTTTACTACAGTGCAAAGAAACCACTTATATCATAATTTCAGCCGTAATGACATCTATTGTTGAATATCCCCAACGATTTTCAAAAGACCGGTTGGAAGCGGTTTGCAGCTTCTTTATAACTAGGTATATGTATAGTATTTGTATTTTTTTAAATTAAATATTCGATTATGCCATCATTCTTCTTCTGTCTAAAGTGCCTCTCCATCTAGTGAAAGCTGGTAGTAAGTTCACAAAATTTCTCTCTGTCTCTTGCTACTCGTAACAGATAAATAGCACTCGCAATTCCGCTCGACTCTCTGATGTTACTAAACAACTATTCCCTTCTACGATCAACACTTCAAATTAGTTTTATTTCGTTGTAACATTCACTTAATTATAAAAAATCATTACGTTTTATACTCAAAAATAAATGAAAATCCCAATGATATACGCAGGCGAGAATTTAAAACTTTGACTGTCTGACTGTAAGTAGAATATCTAGCCATTGTCGGTGCTTCATGACAATTCAACGCGATATTTCCCGTTGTTGTAGCATATATGACTGTTAATAAACTAAGCAATGAGGTTATCTTATAATTTAAGTAAAAAAATTAACAACTGACTATACCATTTTATTCACATGATATATGTACATCAAATGACAAGAAATATATATGATCGATGCTTACATAGAACTAAAATACAATACAGTTTGAAAGGGATTGCAATCATCGACCGATAAAATCGGTTCCATTTTACGATCGCACGTTAAACGTGCTACGACAACTTTGATGCAAGGCTCGCATTTGTCAATGCCGATGCACGTAGAGATATGGAAATGTGTGCTTTGCGTTTGTTGCCGACATTTTTCTAGAAAACTTTTTATTTTTCCATACTGTACAGAGTATAGAGAGTACACTAAAAATACAAATACATAATCCTATTTTACACTCAGGCTCTACGCTTTCAAAGAATATTGCAAATGCTACGTAGACGTAGCCATACAAACGTACGATAATTCTTTTATGTAGCATCCGTATCGCATGCGCTACGCAAATGTAGCACATGCTACGTACTTCTCAGAAATATAACATACGTAGCCATAGTCTCTAATGGAAAACTATGTAATCCTATTTCACACCATACAGTACACAATAGCAAGTAAGTGATTGATGTTTTGAGAAAAGAAATATTTTTTTAATAACTGAAATAATAATCAAATTAAAAGAAAGCCTATATTTTATTTTATAATAATACAAAGCTCTCGACCACGATCCCACCTGATGTTAAGTGATATAGTTGAAAGATGGTACACGCCAGGCGTTGAACTGCACAAGATTTGCTTTGCTCCAGGAGGAGGCTGCTTCGTGGTTTAGGGTAGGTTTAGGTAGGTATAGGTTTTAACCTTCGTGAGGTAGACAGTGTCTCTGGCTTTTGCTTTGCGCTTTTCACCAATGTCCATGGTCCATGTGAGATCACAGATGGTGAACACAAATTTTTAGCAAGTATTTTTGTACTTAATAAAATTAAAGCGGCAATTCATTGCAACTACTCGACTGGAATTCTAACATCACGCATATGAGTAAGCATGTAAGTCTAACCACATACCCACTAATACGAGTATGTAACGTAAGAAGAGGGTTTCAACGTTGGAACAACACATTACTTTGATTTCATAATTAAATATAGAAGTCGTGTTATATTCCTACTCAGAGCAAGTAGCTAAAATTCACTCCAATTAGATGAAATGTTAAAAACTGAAATTAATTAGTTTCAAGAAAACTTATAACTAACGCTAAAGATACTTAGGTCATACAAAATAAGTCAAAGTACTTTTATAACATCGCTTAGTTAATTAGATAAATAATTTATATTCACGATAGCGAACACATTAGGATAAAACAGTTTGAAGTTACTTGAAAGATTCATGTTGTGCAAGAAAATCTTGTGTGTCTTTAAACAGGATCAAGTTCCTGGCACCAGCGTAGTACTGATATGGATTGATGGAACATAAATACTCTTCGGAATATTTTCGTATCACATCACATCACAAACATATATCGTCGGTCTTTCTGTAAAAGCAGTAAACTCGAAGCTCGAATAATCTTTGAAGGAATCCGTTTTGTACTTAGTGGTCTGTTGTTGTGAGAAGTAATTAAAGTTATGACGAATAAGTTATATTGATTAGTTTAGTTATAACCGACTGGAAAATAGGTTCAATTCGTCCGTATTATTGACGGTATTCATGGTATATACGAATAAGAAATTATAGTGCTTCTATTCAATGTAACACGTCACTGATTACGTAGTTCATCACACGTGTGTTACACAATATAATCAGCGTTGTAATGCTATCACGTCTGCGTACAAACTGTCCTGCAGAGTCATGCGTATCTATTATGCAGCGCTAGCTTTGTTCAATTAGCTTTACTGAGACTTGGGTCGCAGTACAACAGAATAGTTAAACGAAAAGATTTGAATTATTTAATACTAGAAACAACATAAAGCCGTGAAAGTTCAATGAACCGTCCAATTTTTCAGTTTTTGAAAATAACTGAAAAAAATGCAATTCATGATCTTGATGTGATCTCAGTGGCTTATAGATCTATGTTCCATTTATAAACAATGGAAATATTTCAATCAACAAGAGACTTGGTAATGGGCAATTAGGAACAATCTTCATAATTACTTTTCAATTTAAATGCGCTTCGTCGTTCCGTTTCCGGTCTTAGAGAGAACGATAACTTTATCATGAAGATAAATTACATTTCATAAAAGTTTTCAAATATAACACTTCATATTAACTAATAACCTACACTTTTACTTCGAATGCAGTGACTTTAAAAAGTATACTAAATTATTTTACGGCCCGTGAATAATCTAATGATTTAGGGTACAGTGTGTGATATATAACTGCATTAATTGAAATTAGATATGTGAAGACAACGATTGCTGTCTCTCTCTAGCCTCATAGGATTTAAAAAAAAAGTAAGAGGTATTTTATACATCGTGAGAAATAAAAAAATATGAGCGAGAAATAGAAAATGTTTTAAAAACCTCACTAATACGCAACTATACTAAGCGACGTCTTCCTCTCTGGCAAAATTCTTATCTTTCGTTTTTATCGTCATCAAAGTTCATTTGAAAGGTTTCAGAGAAATTTACTACTCACATTCGACTTTGAAATTTTTCACCCAAAGTATTTAGTATAAAAATCCGTCACTGATAGTTTTTTATTTATTTTTTTCATCAACTCATTTACTGAAGCCCCGAAATACTGTGAAGATATTTGCTTTTAAGCTCTTGTGAAATTGACCTCTACTGCCGTCGTATCGTATAGGCCTTAATATTGACAGTAATCATTAATGCAAGCTCTGAGCAGTGTAACGGCAGCTCTGTAGACCGTTGTCTTTAATGGGAACAAGCTCGAACTAATAACGCAACCGCATAGCTCTGAGTTCCAGTAATATACAACATTTATCAAATTTAAATGGAAAAGCGTCGCCCGCAACCTGTCACACATGGGACCTATTAAGAGGTAAAGGCAGACAGCGAAAGATGTCTCTGTCTATCTCGCTATGGATAAAAGGAGATTATACACAACCGAATAGCGTCCGCCTTTCGTTATTTTTCATAGGTTTTTTGCTGATAATCAGCGCTGTACTACATGTTTGTGTTATACTTCTATTATAGGTATATGAACTTATAAGAGCCGTGGCAGTTCTGTGTCTGAGTGGTCGCCTTCAGCTGTTACCTTAGTTTAAAAAAAGAACGCTTTGTTAATAAATATTTCTAACATTATTGTTAACCATTCGAATAAAGCTTAGGCTTATGCTAGAAGATGGTTCATCTCAATAATCTAATGGTAGATTCGTACACACGGACCTAAGTTGCGCAGGATATAAGATAATGGTGTATGCTGAATAACGAAGTATGTATTATTCCTTTGATCCTGTTTTATTATTATGTTATAAATAGCAGAGGTATCTTATTCTTCCAGCATCAGAGCGCTACAGGAGAATTTTAAGTGCAGGGTGCTTTTGTATAATAAAGGGTGAGCATTTACATGTCCAACATTTTAGCGTGCATTATACTTAAGGAAAATACCGTACAAAGTTATGCATAAAGTAAGTAGCATTAAAGCTCCCCCTCTTGATATAAGTGAGGATTTGAAGGAGAGGTGTATGTAACATTATGCGAATCTACACCCACTAATAATATTGGACCCTAAAAATTTATACTTATGTACGAGCCCCATTACGGAATTGAAAATCAAATCAGTTTTAGAAAATAAAGAATTGAATTTCTAAAATTCATTAAATTTATATTTTTCAAATAAATCTATTACATTTTTTATACGAAATAAATGTGACTACTGGCTGCTCCTCGCGTCCGTTTCCTGAATGCTGAGGGTCTCGACCACTTCGTTAGAACAGCCTGTGTTTGGGTGTTGTGTGTTGGCATGTTTGAGTTAGCTATTTGGATTTCTGCTTCGCCTTGTCCCCGACATTATCTTCCATCATCATCCCTCATGTCTCTCCTTGATGTTAGAAATACACTTCCACCTTGTCTTGGGTATTCCTCTGGACTTTCAAGAGGAAGTAAGTTGTGTGCCAAGTTACCTACGCAGTCCGGGGGCTTTAAAGTGCCCGTACCGTTGCAGCCAACTCTCAAGCATCTTGTCTGTAATATTGCCTACACCTAGTCTTGCACCTCGCCCACTCTCGTTCTGTATCTTATCAAGCCTGGTTACGTAACACGCTTTGAATATATCTAAAAAGTGCAGAATATTCGAAATATCAGTTAAAATCAGTATTTGAATAATTTCATCACCTAAGTGAAATATCAGTTGAAAGAGAATTCGTGTTTTATGTAAATATTTCAAAACCGATAGCAATCGTTTGCAGAATGAAAACTGTTCTGATGAATTTTATTCAAATAAATTGTAGTGGAAATAAATTGTATATTAGAAGATTGGTATGTGTTAGATAAAACGTTTAAAAACAAACAATTTAACGATTTATTCTCCCATTAAATGAACCAACAAGCATATGCTTGTCAGATGCCTCATGCACCTCATGTTATATAGAAATTGCATATACCCACTACTCGGTGGCGTTGATTTTATTAAGCACGTATAAAAAATTAAACATCAAGCTTGTTTACCCTTCATTTTAAAGGTTACTTCTAGACGCGTGGTAGATGTGAAACATCGGAATTGTTTTGCACAGACAAATATACAATATACGGATTAAAATAAATATGGCACAATTACAAAAACATTAGTATTTTTGAAAAAATCTGTAAGAGAGACGAGACATCGGTGAGCGGTGTAGGGAGACAGTTAACCGTCGCCACCTTTTTGCTACGCTATACGATACAATGAAACGTTTAATATGGTGCGATGACAGGAACAATCGGTCCGCATTAGATGCTTTACACCAAACAATTCTTCTCCTTCACATACTATAAATATACTCTGTTCGAATAAGACAATCAAAATAACCTGCTACGATTTTTGTTGTTAACAACATTTAAAAGTAACATGCCAATTACCGTTCGTTTCCGTTTCTTTCCCTTTGCAAGTACGTTACAAGGTTTAAGCAGCGGCACTAAATTGAAACGAAATAAACTGCGGTTGCGGGCTCACGGTGAAGCTGTATGTTGGGTTTAATGGCTTTAAATTGTATAACGATTTGAAGCTCAATTAGAACAAGGACTCTTGGCTTTAATCCATTTTAGTTAATGTGGAAACTGTATATCTACGAAAGAAGAACATGTTAATAAATGAAATAAGCTCTCACGTCCTTTTCGTCCTTACCGGGGTATACAAGGACAGTTTAGGTAACTGCTTCCACAGCCCTGTAGTTATGGGCTCTCAAGAATAATACTACGGTATCCCCTGCCTGTCGTACAAGGCGACTAAAAGGCCTCGGGTTCACTGGGCGACAAGGGTGGCTCGCCGTCCACCAAAGTGGACCCGGGAAGAAGGCGACATCGGCTGGCCCGTGTCGCCTTTCGCTGCGAGGGCACAGGGAGGAGGGAGTAACCTCCCCGGGACGTGCTCTCCTTGAGCACAGTGCAGAGGGGCTCCGGTGCGTTCCACGTGAGATACCGGAGCCCCTCGTCAGGCATCGAGGAAAGGGCCACCGGGAGGTTTTAGTGGGTAAGATCCCCACATAACCGCCGCCTTCCCCCCAGAAGGCGGGGTATCTTTGTGAAGATTTCCTCCCCGTCAACAAAAAAAAAAAGGTATCTGCTTCCAACAAATCCATATCTCAATGTAATCAATGTTTCCCAAATGACCTCAAAATAGTTGGAGGTTCTTCGACATTTGAATGGGTTAACCGATTTTGATGATTCTTTTTTTTAATTAAAAGCTGGTGTCTTCCAGTGTAGTCTAATTTTAATTTGGTCTAATTCTGACTATGGAATCCATGAGAAAACCATATAAGTTTCAAATTTGCGTTAAGTAATCGTAGTTAAAAACGGCTAAATCAATGTTGATAACATTTTTAGCCTTTCTTCAGACTACCCTATGAGGATCAACAAAATTTATTTTTTACTAGCAACTATATTTCTTAATTACTACCCTAATGAAACAATGTTAGTAATTGAAATACAGGGAATGCGTCAGAAATCTAGATACGGTTATAAGAAACATTTTCGTATTAAATACAGATTTTAAAATTCTGTATTCAAAAGTTTCGGAGATTTTGTGGTCACTAACAAAGAGGATTGTAATGGAAAATCTTCTTATATGGAGTAAGCGGCTTAGATGGCGCTTCTTGGACAGTTGCACGTTGAAAACGTTCTTAATTTGGATTTCTTATAGGTAAATCTATTTATCAACATAAATAACTACGTTAATAATGTGCCAACCTGATTTATTATTATAAAGACGGACTTGTTGTTGAGTTAATCCACCCTAAAGTTTTTGTAACGTTGGCAATTAAAACGCCAAATAGTTTTATTCAACGAGTAACATTTGCGTAAATATGAGAATATTTTATAGTATCGTTTATTACTCATCTAGAACCTATGTATATCTTTTTACAAAAACTACTTTTAGATAAAACAATTGGTTTTATTCGATTGACATTTAATTCTGTTTTTACAATTAAATTTGACACTTGGTAAACTGATTATAAAGCAAGTAAATAAATCGAAATCAAGAGAGGACAGATCAGTAGAATTATATTTCAAGAAATAACGTTGTATCTTAATTACATTACGAATAGAAAACAATTTATTTTTAAGAGAAACATAATTTAGTGTAAAATTCCTGTAAACCATTCCAAATAAGCTTGTGTTTGTCTTATGAGATAGTTTACGTCAATAGTCGCATGGTAGATTCGAACCTACGTCCTTACGATTCACAGACCGTGCCCTAAACTATTAGGCTATTGGCGTTTATCATTTTGTATATAGGAGACCGTTTGATTGATGTTTTAGATACCTATAACTTTTAATCTATATATATATATAAAAGAGATAGTGTGTGGGTTTGTTCCCTATTGACTCCGAAACGGCTGGACCGATTTCAACGAAACTTTCAATAAATATTCAGATTGACCTGGCGAGTAATCCGGTTTTTCCGGAAATTGTTAGTGAAAATTTAATTCAGAATACTGCATGCTGATTTGGGACCTCAACTGTCGTTTATTTACAGTCTTGCAGAGCTGTTCCACTATTTCAAAGCATGAAATTAAGAAATGAATGCAGTCTATGTAGCGACTAAAGACTTTAATATTAGTTTTACTTGCATTAAAACCTTTTTGAATCTGATGCTTATTACCGCTCGAATAATTAGATGTCCTTTCAGTTATAAAAGGAAAATCTTCAGATGAAATCTACATTCAAACGTTTACTCTGGCTTTCTGGTTTTTAAATGCATATATGTATGTCTCTTTATTCTTATATTATTTTTTTTCTCTAAGCGTACACTCGTTACTTTTTCGCTACACAACCCCAAGGTAGACTGGAATTAAGTACGCTTTTTTGTACATTTTCATTTTGCGCAAATAAAGATTAAATAAATATATTTACCATTAATGAAAATGAAATTATTAGTGAAAAATTTAATGCTGAATACTACATGCTGATTTGGGACCTCAACTGTCATTTATTTAAAGTCTTCCAGAGCTGTTCCACTATTTCAAAGCATGAAATTAAGAAATGAATGCAGTCTATGTAGCGACTAAAGACTTTAATATTAGTTTTACTTGCATTAAAACCTTTTTGAATCTGATGCTTATTACCGCTCGAATAATCAGATGTCCTTTCAGTTATAAAAGGAAAATCTTCAGATGAAATCTACATTCAAAGGATTATATTAAATCCTTAAATTTACTGGTACTTCCACCAAGCAGTGAGATTATTCATTTACAATTACAATTATTAAAAATAAATTTTAAGGCTATCAATGTATCAATTATACAAGTTGATCAATAGGAGATAATTTACTTATGGATCGTCTAGGTTTATTTAACAACAATAAACAAGCTATATCTGTCCCAAGACATAATCAGCCACGCAGCCTTGGTTATGCAGCTGTCCTGAACTTATATTTCCTTCAGCGCTAAGCTCGTGGTAAACGCTGCACCCAGTTAAAAAACTGTACTTTAAGACACTATTATAAACTATAGCGTAGCTTTTCGTGTTAAGGTTTGTCTAAGCTGGTTTCTAATTGTCTTTTTATAATTAGGGTTTCGCCTTACTCTGTTATATACGAGTATGTACAGATTTTTTTTTAGATTTTATTGATCATTAAGATTGAAACCACCTCCTTTTCTGCCTTTTGTGAGATAGTAAACAATTATTCAGTTTGCTACAAACAGAAATTTAAAGACAGGACGATAGGTTAAACGAAAGTGCCGTCCTATAACTTACTTCATGTATACTGGACAATGTTCAAACACAGTAGTACTGTATTCTTCAGGATGATGAAACTCCTGGGTTTAATACTTAATACGATGTAGGAAAAGATCACAAATCTTCGATCATATCATGGCTCGCTGAGGCCAAAGCGCCTCGCAAGTATTGAACGCCATCCATTAAACTGAATGTTGCTTGAGTTAATTTTCCTATAAATGTTCTAGTTCAGTAGATACTATATCTAGAAAATTTTCTGCAAACACAAATTTAGTCTTAATCTCTTATACTCACTCTCGTACCATGAAGAAGAAAGGTTATACGTAAGGTATCTTCCTTTACCTTCCTTACTCTACGTATTGTATTGACGTCCTCAAAACGCAGTGGTACATTTGCAATTGGCGTTGTGTAAGACAGGAACCAAAAGTCGTTTTTTCAAAATATAATATATTTATTTAATCAAAGTATTTAATATTATGTATATATACTTTTGCTGTCTCGTAGGTAGTTCATTGATCACTTTAAACCATTCGTACGGGAATCAATACAAGTGGCGATTGACCAATCTCGGTTGTTTACAAGCTAGCTTTTCCATCATGGTTTGCAATTCTGACAGTACACATATGCCGTAAGCTCCTAAGCTAAATAATTTAATTATATACTGAGTTAAATTTCCCTAGAAAGAAAATCTTCCTCTCCAGACTGTCTTTATCACGAAATATTGATGACTGATGACAAAAAGAAAAAAAAGTCGTTAGATTAAATTTCTAATAAAACTATTACCACGAAATACCAATATCAATATCGCCTTTATTAAATTTTTATGAAGGGAATACGAGAACCAATTGTACCTTAAAGAATCAGATTTCTTCGATAACATTCATTGCTTTTTACAACAAGATGTTAGGCATATCAAGTTACATCATTTAATTACGTTCGTATCAGGTATACGTAAATAAAAGGTGTCTTAATCCAACGTAAATAGAATTCCTGTATTATATTGCGAGGAGAGAAAAACAAATAGATCATTATCTTTTATTTTATATTCTTGATCTTAAATATTACTAAGACAATAGTGAAAGTCCTGACGTCTTTCTTAATCTTGTTTTTATACGGGTAGACGTAGAGAAACACGAATGTCCGTATGTCACAATATTAACTAACATGCGCAAATAAATATGTACAACCTTTAGCAATTTAAAAAAAAATCTTGAATTCATAATACTGGAAGGTTTTGGCTTATCAAATTTTGAGCTAAATTTAATTTTGGTAAAATGTTATAGGTCTCTGGGAGCCACGGACTGAAGACAAGTATTCTTGTATTCAAGCATATACTCTTTCAACATTGCCAAAGCCATTAACCAAGTGTAATTTTAACCAGCCACCTCCTGGATAAAAAATTCCGAAAAATTTAAAATACCACAAAAATACCGCTTTGAGGTGGCTTATGACAACAAATACGCCTGGCTGTCAAGTCATAATATTATTCTTTAAATACATTAGTACACATTTCAGTGTCAAATTTTATATCTTTTTTGTTTTAAATTACTTATTTGATATAATTTATTATTAATCTAGTACTGAATAAAAACTTTTTCCTTTTTAAAAAAATATTTCCATTGTGTTCTTAGTTGAAAAAACGTTAGAAAATTTTTGTCTACTGTCCGTTAAGTGTCATACGCGTTGATTATATTTTCTCCCTAGCGAGCGGCGGAATATGATCCGTCCCGACCTGACATGATTTCTTAATGGAACTAAATCTTGAATTGAGGTACTTAAATCACAGGCGAGGTTGTATTATGTTCAAACGGGACAACATTCCAACTTCTTGATTGATGGTGATATATTCCGACCGACTTCATAAGAAGAGAAGATTCTACTTGTCGTCCTCTAAATTTAACTCAGACGCGCTAGACATTTCTTGTGGAGGCAGATCATCCGCTCCAGATGTAACCACGATCCTCAAACATGAGAGACCAACACTAAAAAGATAGATATATCGTTTACTATCATAATTCTCTTCAAAACTAAACAATTAAACAGTTACAATAGTGGAAATAATTAAATAGGTACGTTTGTGTTCGAGGGAACGCGTAATATGTAACAGTTATGCAGCGATGCGGAATTACTTATTTGCAGTAACATAAATTTGCAACGAGTATGCTCGTATGCCGAGAATGTACTGGCAGAGAGACCAGCAATTACATAAATTCACTTCTGTATTCAATTATTTAACAGTGTTCACTTTTTTTTTATTAAGTGACAAAGTTAATATGAGTAAGCCATACCGCTTACTCATATTAAGCGGAGCGATAAACCGTTTAGTTTTTTTTATTTTTAGAGTTTATAACCATTGATAGTAGACTTGTAATTTATGTATATATATATATAACATTTATATATATTTGTGTACAAGTTATGGTACTAGTGGGTAAGTGGTGCGACTTACAATCTAATAGTCGCTGGATCGAATCTGTTTCTTATTTTTTTTAAGTAAAACAAGTATATTTACAAGTAAAAGGAAAACCGTCTTGAAATAGATGTATGTAATATATTTTATTTATTTAATCTTTATTTTCACAAAATAAGAGAGTACAAAAAGGCAGATTTAATGTCAGAAGGCATTTTCTGCCAGTCTACCTTAGGGTTGTGTAGAAACAAAGTCACGTGCAAGCTTAGAAAAAAGTTATATAAGACAAATATAAAATATATTATTTATGTATAAACATAAATATATACATAAATACAAGCATATATAAATAAATATAACATATAGATAGATTAATAGTATAACCATAATTTTTAAGTAACAATAAATTTATATATATACAACTACATAGATAGGTGGATATAGGGTATAATAGTAAAATTTATAACTATTCCTCATTTAAGTATAGTTTTAAGAGAGAGCGTTTGAATGTAGCCTTAGTTCCAGCTGTACGTACATTTGATGGCAGCGCATTCCAGAGCCTTATTGCGTTAAATTTAAATAATGTAATATGTAATGTATGTAATATATTACGAAATAAAGTTAATCAGAACCTAACTAAACTCTCATCAAACTACCCTTGAAGTACATCCTTTCCAATAAAAATGAATTATCGAAATCTATTAGCCTTATATTGAGTTATTCGTCAATTTGTCGCAAACATACTCAATGAAAATTTAAGATTAATATGGTTTTGTCATGGATACCATTTTTAGAGTTGGGTGAAAATAAAAATGGATATCAAAATGGATCCAGCTAGTCGAAACTTATGAGGTAAAAAACATAAAAAAAAATAAAAAAACCTCCTTTTTTGTAGTCGGTTGAAAAATCACTTGCTATAGATTTATGTTACATATAAGACCTAATTTGCTTGATTAAAAGTGGACAACAAAATCTATCTCTGGCTATCCTACTAGGATAGACTTTCCAACCTAATAGTATAGACAGAGACAAACCGGGTTATAAGCACGTGAGAGCTTATATATATCATTTTATGTTCACCATCACCTTGACGATATAGAAAACGTATGCAACGTTTCCACGATGCTTGTGATAAGTTAAGCAAAATTGAAGTGACTTTCTTTTCTAGGCCAAAAATAAAGCTTATAAAAGCGGCCGTTTTCACAAAGCGCTTCATTTCCGATTTCAATTTATCCAGAGATTTCCTTGGTAAGTGTTTCTCCGCTTTGAAACATCGCTAATAACCCATTTAGATATTTAACGTCTGATATGGGGACTATTATAATGTGCACCTTGTGTAACAACATTAGAGTCATAACGGAAATTCAATTAATTTTTTTAAAGACAAAACTTCGGAGTAAGCTGGTGAATGAGTGACGAGAGAGTTAAGAAAACTGTAATCAAGCAAGCGGATAACATCGTAAGGGAAACTACGTCTCTTACTTCATAATTTGAATCAATAATGCTGTCAAATTTTAGGGGCTAAATTAAAAAATTATTTTTAAACAACAAATGCTGCGTTGAAATGGATCTTGTTGGAAGTGAAATCAGCAACGGCTCTTCTTTCAATGATTTAATTACTGCAGATGACACAGATGATACAGATAATAATCTAAGATAAGTCTTTAATTATCTTTTTTCGTTTTATAATTATACTTAAATATAATATGTTATATGTTTACTTACATATACTTTCTATTCTCATTTTTTTATGTTGTGATTTTTTCAGAAATACCACTAACATTCTTGTTAATCATTCGAACTAAGCTAAAGCTTGTGCTAAGAGATGATTCACGTCAATAGTCGAATGATGGATTCCGACGACCTTACAATTCGCAGACCGTACCCTAAACCATTGACGTTTCAGATCAGCTATTGACGCTTCATTCAATTATCATTCAGATCAGTATAACTTATTCGCGTTATCTACACTTCGTAGCACACCACCAAGCTATCGCCTATTCATATATTAAATTGTTCGAAAAAAAAGTTATTAACGAACCCTCAAAAGGCGAAAACGTTCATAGGGAAATCTCCACGTAAATTGAAATCGGAAATGGAAGCCTTTGTAGCTACGCGGTCGTTTCATAATTTTTATTGCTCTATATTAACATAGAAAAAAAACGACAGCAATTTTCTAGTATGTATTAACAAATATGCTTTATTAATGTATTTAATAGGAAGCCAATATACTACGTACATAACAATATATTTTAAAAAGCTTGCTTAAGGAAATTTTACTCAGCATATTTTACCCTTAAAAGCTAACTTAACATTAAAAACTATGAAATAATAAACAATGGAAATGTATAATAAAAAATGAAGGAAAAAACACTTAACTAAGACAACAACTTAATAATTGGTGCGATTGACGCTATAAAAACGTTTTATTTTTTTTGATTTTACTAACACAACTATATTTACATTTAAATGTATTTTCGAATTAGAAACATTACGAAATTGAATTATTCAGAACCAGAACTCTCATCAAACTACCCTTGAAGTACATATTTTTCAATTAATAATTAATCATGGAAACCGGTTAGCGTGATGTTGAGTTATTCGTCCATTTGACGCGCACATACATTTACCCCTCATCGGGGGGACCCTTGTGTCGAGTTACTACGAGTAGCGATAGAGGTTCAGGCTAAGCGAATAGGCTAGGGCCAACTTCTCTTAAATGGAAGGCGCTGGTCTCCTCATGCGTGTCAGTAATGGCCCAGAAGGAGACCGCAGAACGGCTGTAGTTCTGGGCTCTCAAGAATAAGACTACGGTATCCCCTGCCTGTCGTACAAGGCGACTAAAAGGGGCCTCGGGTTCACTGGGCGACAAGGGTGGGGGTTTCGCGCCGTCCACCAAAGTGAACCCGGGAAGAAGGCGACATCGGCTGGCCCGTGTCGCCTTTCGCTGCGAGGGCACAGGGAGGAGGGAGTAACCTCCCCCGGGACGTGCTCTCCTTGAGCACAGTGCGGAGGGGCTCCGGTGCGTTCCACGTGAGATCCCGGAGCCCCTCGTCATGCACCAAGGAAAGGGCCACTGGGAGGTTTTAGTGGGTAAGATCCCCACATAACCGCCGCCTTCCCCAGAAGGCGGGGTATCATTGTGAAGATTTCCTCCCGTCAACAAAAGCCAGCTTCTCTGGCCAATCTGTGTAGTTCGTCAAAAAAAGCACCCATACTTAATGCAAATTTAACTTAAATGGTTTTCTGGTGGTAGGACCACACTGGAAGCACCAGCATTGAAATGAAAAAAAATCGTCCAAATCGGTCAACCCAGTCGAAATTTATAAGGTAACAAACACTAAAACATACAGAGTAATTAACCGCCTCGTTTTTCAAAGTCGGTTGAAAACAAAATTCTAAAATATCTATTAAACATACAAAGACATTTTTCAACAGTGTTAATATGTATAGATCGTTTGGTACCGCAGCATTAAAGAGAATTAGTGTGTATTAATTATTTATAACACTTGGTAATGTAGTATGTATGTATGATCTGAAATTCCTTTCTAAGACCATGCATAATTGAGCTCAGAACTTGTTGTGATTTCAATGTACAGGGGAACGTTTTGGAATATGCCGTCAACGCTTTCAAATAAATCAAAACAGATTAACAATGCTACAAACGTAAATATAAAATGTTATGTACATCGTCAACACCAGTGGAACTGCTGGTGCGTTCCCGACCTTTGAGAAAGGAGTAAACTTGTTTCTTAAAAGTGCCTAAATTGTATCGGAAACACCACTGGTGACAATTGATTTCACAAGATAGAAAACTTATTTGTTTGATATAATCTCTAAACTTTTTACCCTAGTGGGGTAGACAGAGACAGCTTTCGCTGTTCGCTTTTCACCAAGCTTCGCGAATACAAATTTTGAGCAAATAATTTTGGTACTCAAAAACAAACATTGCACTGATTCGAACTCGACTACAACCCGACCTGCTTTGCTACTAGGCTATCACTGTGTTATTGCATGTTATATAGTCTCTTATTTATTTAAATACAGTTTTCGCTCTCATTTCATCCATATATTGGTTTTTCTAAATACCATTTCATCATCTTTATAATTTACCCTCCATACACTACAATATACGGTAGCCGTGTGCTTTGAATTTTAGAGTGACGTCCAACATTGAGCTACCCAGTCAATGGAAAATATATTTTAAAAAGCTTGCTTAAGGAAATTTTACTCACCATATTTTACCCTTAAAAGCTAACTTAACATTAAAAACTATGAAATAATAAACAATGGAAATGTATAATAAAAAATGAAGGAAAAAACACTTAACTAAGACAACAACTTATTAACTGGTGCGATTGACGCTATAAAAACGTTTTATTTTTTAGATTTTACTAACACAACTATATTTACATTTAAATGTATTTCCGAATTAGAAATATTACGAAATTGAATTATTCAGAACCAGAACTCTCATCAAAATACCCTTGAAGTACATATTTTCCAATAAATAACTAATCATGGAAACTGGTTAGCGTGATATTGAGTTATTCGTCCATTTGACGCGCACATACCCCTCACCGGGGGGACTCTTGTATCGAGTTACTACGAGTAGCGATAGAGGTTCAGGCTAAGCGAATAGGCTAGGGCCAGCTTCTCTTAAATGGAAGGCGCTGGTCTCCTTATGCGTGTCAGTAATGGCCCAGAAGGAGACCGCAGAACGGCTGTAGTTCTGGGCTCTCAAGAATAAGACTACGGTATCCCCTGCTTGTCGTACAAGGCGACTAAAAGAGGCCTCGGGTTCACTGGGCGACAAGGGTGGGGGCCTGCGTCGTCCACCAAAGTGGACCCGGGAAGAAGGCGACATCGGCTGGCCCGTGTCGCCTTTCGCTGCGAGGGCACAGGGGAGGAGGGAGTAACCTCCCCCCGGGACGTGCTCTCCTTGAGCACAGTGCGGAGGGGCTCCGGTGCGTTCCACGTGAGATCCCGGAGCCCCTCGTCATGCACCGAGGAAAAGGCCACCGGGGAGGTTTTAGTGGGTAAGATCCCCACATAACCGCCGCCTTCCCCCAGAAGGCGGGGTATCATTGTGAAGATTTCCTCCCCGTCAGCAAAAAAAAAAAAGCCAGCTTCTCTGGCCAATCTGTGTAGTTCGTCAAAAAAAAAGCGCCCATACTTAATGCAAATTTAACTTAAATGGTTTTCTGGTGGTAGGACCACACTGGAAGCACCAGCATTGAAATGAAAAAAAATCGTCCAAATCGGTCAACCCAGTCGAAATTTATAAGGTAACAACACTAAAAAAACCTACAGAGTAATTAACCGCCTCGTTTTTTAAAGTCGGTTTAAAACTATTTTCTAAAATATCTATTAAACATACAAATACATTTTTCAACAGTGTTAATATGTATAGATCGTTTGGTACCGCAGCATTAAAGAGAATTAGTGTGTATTAATTATTTATAACACTTGGTAATGTAGTATGTATGATCTGGAATTCCTTTCTAAGACCATGCATAATTGAGCTCAGAACTTGTTGTGATTTCAATGTACAGGGGAACGTTTTGGAATATGCCGTCAACGGTTTCAAATAAATCAAAACAGATTAACAATGCTACAAACGTAAATATAAAATAATAAGTACATCCTCAACACCAGCGGAACTGCTGGTGCGTTCCCGACCTTTTAAGAAAGGAGTAAACTTGTTTCTTAAAAGTGCCTAAATTGTATCGGAAACACCACTGGTGACAATTGACTTCACAAGATAGAAAACTTATTTGTTTGATATAATCTTTAATATTTTTACCCTAGTGGGGTAGACAGAGATCGCTTTCGCTGTTCGCTTTTCACCAAGCTTCGCGAATACATATTTTGAGCAAATAATTTTGGTACTCAAAAATGATTCCCTGATTCGAACTCTCGAGTACAACCCGACCTGCTTTGCTACTAGGCTATCACTGTGTTATTGCATGTTATATAGTCTCTTATTTATTTAAATACAGTTTTCGCTCTCATTTCATCCATATATTGGTTTTTCTAAATACCATTTCATCATCTTTATAATTTACCCTCCATACACTACAATATACGGTAACTGTGTGCTTTAAATTTTAGAGTGACGTCCGACATTGAGCTACCCAGTCAATGGAAAATATATTTTTAAATTTTTAAGCTTATTGAGCTGTAATAGAATTGAACTAAACAAGAAGTATCTTTCGTAAGTAACAGATAGGTGTTCTGGGACCTCATATTGCTGTACGTTATATTGATGGATGTTGATTCAACGTTTTAAATATATTTGTTTCATATTTGAATAGACAATATTTGTTCTATTGTATTATTTATACCTACCTAAAACATTCCTTATGGCATAAACCATAAAACCTCGAATGGAATAGGTTACTGTAGGCGGTAGATAAGATTTTGCATGTCATCATTGCGCAGGAGCCATGCTAATCTTCTCTGTATCGTTCCAATTTTAGTTTATGTACTGCCGAAGCAAGTACAAAGGTTGTCGTAGGGGCTGCCCAGGCCGAGTCCCACACATCCCTCCGAACCCACTCAGGGTACTGGAGGATGGTCTATAAAAAGATTCCCCGCGTGAACAAAAAAAAAGATAGGTAGATAAGATTTCTACTATTCGAGTATTGATGTATGTCTTATTTTATTAGATTAATAAAAATTTTGGTAACATTTATAAAAATATTAAAAGAATTGTTTAAAAAAAAATCATTAATTCATTCTCGAAACCTTTAAATTTCGACGTTATTTGAAAATACGTTTAACGTAATTATTTGTTAAGTAAATACCTTGTATTTCTATGTAATCGCTTGTAATTAAACTAAGATATTCATTACAAACGTTACCATACATTTATAATTGATATCTAATTTAATCTAAGATGGTAATATTAATAGAACCTAATAACGAGAATACTCAAAAAGATAATTAAATATTTTATGCTACATACATTTTAAAAGATGAAAGTTGTGTAGGAAAGAATTGAAAACTGTCTCTTGTACATTGTACGTAAGTTTCATTTATTATTAAACTTTTTTGATTCGAGTGATAAAAATCAGTTTGTTCGTTGCTATTAGGATAGTGTAAGAAACTCGACTCTTTTCTCTGTCATTATTATCGCTCCTTATATACGCTCCTCCCAGCGACTTCCAAGAGGTCTGGTTGTAAACGATTTGCATGTAGCCTCATCCTGCGGCCTTTATAAGGTCGTCAGACCATCTTGGTATAATATAAAATGAATAGTATATAAAAAAAAACACTAAAATTTAACTTAAAATCTTACGTCTTCGTAGCAAAGTTCAACTTCGTAGCAACTTCCGTCTTCGTAGCTACGTTCGAAATAAGATTTAAATAACAACCATTGAAGTTTACTTAATATTAACAAAATTTTCTTTCTACAAACAAAGAATAACATTACAAAGTTTCAAGTTTCCACCCTAAAATAACTGAAAACGTTCGCAGGGACCATTTTTAAAGCAGCGTGAAGAGAAAGTCCAACTACTTCGTGGCATGCGCCACCCTTTTCTTAAATTACTCTTTAATATTTAAAAACTTTATGTTCTCATTTCAAAACTGTTTCAGGCAAGATTTGAAGAAAATGGTTAACAATAAACAATAGCTGTTAATAAGTAGTGATGTCCTCATAATTTTTGTTACCAATAACAATAGCGTAGATGTTATCTCAGCATTACAATTGAACATATTTTATACTGGATATTATACTATATGCTAGTATTATATATTTATTTGACCTTGCCCGCTCATAGCGATAAGGCCAACTTTGTCTTTAGCTTTTAACATTAGCTTAAGCTTCGTTGTTACTTTAATTAATTGTAATTATTCTAAAATTGGAACAACGAAAAATCTATCTATCTAGTAGATATCATATATACTAGAGATTTTCGACCGGGGTGGTATGATAAAATGCTATGGCCCCATGCCGTCGCATCATGGTGGACGTCGGCTAACTATATGAAGTTTTATATAACTGTATGAAGGCCATTACTCACCCAAAAAAAAGGGGCTACTCTCTGAAGACTTGATACATGATTATGGCCTTGCCATAAGGCTAGTAGCCTTAAAAACAATAGCACTAAAAGGTTAAAGGGTAAACAACAAAAGAAACAAAACAAGAGAAACAAAAAGCCAAACAGTTTTTTACCTTTTACGCCCAAATCTTCACTCAACTCGTTTTGTGTTTAAACTTTACCTACGAATTCGCATTGCCAATTTCAATACTGGGGATTGAACTCAGGCTGCTTAATCGATATGAAACTCACAGCGACCAATAGGTGTGTTGTGTCTTATATATTATATCATACAAACTCTCTTTATATAAACAAACTATATTTTTTCAAGGAAAAGAAAAAAATATTGCCTCGAAAAAGTTAAGAAACACTTTAGCGTAAAGCAATTTTACCCTTTCTCAATAATTGACGTCAAATTGACCGCAGGCTATTTCCTATCTGAAGGGAATTTTCGCGCACTTTAAAGGGATCGATTTCAAAATAGTTGCTTAAAGTTTCTAATTTAGGGGACGTTGACGACATTATTCGGTTGATTACGTATACATTAAATTGCTTCATTTTTAGATAATAATTGTAGTTATATTTTTAACTAGTTTTGATGATCCTTGATATATTATCTACCACTACACTTTCCACTTGACCATAAGATGATAAACATAATTTAGCTCCCGAATTTCATGTTGTATGAATGAATCAATGAATGAATCATAATGGCGGCTAGCGTCATGTTGACGCCGAGCGTAATTATTTATTATTAAAATCAATTTTTGTTACAAAAGACGTAAACTGATTAGAAATCCAATTTCTGCTTAAATATGCAAGAAAAATAATCTATGTGACGATAATTGGAAACTTCTTCAGTGACGGATCAAACGCTACACGGACAGTGTCTCTTTTCGAAATATCATAATTATATTACGAAGTTCTGTCCATGTTTCAACATTCGTGCTTGCTGTCATTGAGAAATACGGTAAAGTTTACTTATCAAGTCTTGAATTTTCAAAAGCTTCCAATATCTTATTCAACAAGGGTTCTGGGGAATTGTTCGGCATCATCCCAGCTACCGATTTCTTTTACCGTACACCACGGCAGAATTCTAAATTCCACCGACACTATCTTGGTTGGCATTCCACTACCGTGTGTTTTTCGCGTAACTTTCTCCCACGTACTAGTAACCTGTGGAACCACGTACTAGTAAACTGTCGCCAGTGATTTTTCCGAACCTATACCATTTGGAAACCGTCAAGAAACGAGCCTACTCCCATCTCAAAGGCAGCTCCTCCGGGGTTTTGGATATTTATGGGCGACGGTTATTACTTAAGCGTAAGGTAATCCATACGCACGTTGGCCCCTTTTAAAACTTTTATTTCTAATATTTATTTCATTATTTAATTTTATTATTAAAAAAAATTAGGTGCTCCCTGGTTGAACGAAATGTAAGGTCCTATACCAACAGAATTAATATGTAGTAGAATGTATGTAAGAGATATGTAACAGAAGTAATTGTAACCAAAAACTTTTAGAAAAAAAAACAATATAATACACAGAATAATAATAATAAGTCTTTTTATATAAAATGTCTATCTTTATTAGTTTATATCTACCGAAACAAAAGAAACCATTTTTTAAGTATTGTTTTTTTTATAGGAAACGTTAGCAATCCTATGTTCATATATTAGTAAAGGTAATTGCACAAATACAAATGTGGACACCTCTATGGGTGAAGCTTCCATCGTTTTCAAGGCACTGTCCCTGCCTATACTCATCCACTTCACCTACTGCTTTGTGTCATCATATAATACACAGAAACGAAATGAAAACCTCTCCTTTTGAATTCGGTAAGTTCGGTTTTGGTTCGGTATAAATGGGTTAAAAGGGCACGAGAGTTTTTTCTGGAGACACCCTTCAAGATTAAAAATTTAAAATATCATATAGGAGAAAGGCAGGACATGGCGGCACGTACCCGGCGAGTCGTTAAACTGGGGCGCAATGCGGTTGTATCCCTGTCGGGAATTCATTTGCATTGGAGACGGCAAGCTGATCAGCTGTGACGTTTGTTGCCGACTGCCTTTAATTATTACCGTACTATTTACCATATGGGCCGTAGTAGCTCAGTGTCCGGGCGGCCGCCTTCGATCCTCGACGCCGGCACAAATGTATTTGTATGTTGCAAATTTAAGTTTTGATTTACGACGCGCATCGCGGTGAAAGAAAACATCGTGAGGAATATATATCTTAAAAAATTCCGCGAGGTGGATTACAAATAAAGCTTCTTCCCAACAGAGGGAAATACATATATTCAGATTGTATCTTTTATGTAGTATATGATGCTGCCTTTTTTCCGCGAGGAGGTGAAATCCGTTGTGGACCCTGGACAGCCCGTGTTGCCAAAGAGTGTCCGACTCTCACGGTCTAAAAACAATCCTCCTCCGACACATCAATTCCCCCACCTTGCGGCCTAACATTGATGTTTTTTTTAGACCTAATTATCTTAATTTAACTCTCTGTATTGTCTCTCTCTGTTCTTTATTTTGGTGTTTCTCCTTCTTTTCGATAATTCTTTCCATAAACGTTTTGATAATAGTCCAGTTCTCCTTGCTTCTTATCATTAGGTCTACTATATTATATGGACTGGAATAATATACTAAAAATGACAAATATATATATATATATATGTATAACATACTTGTCTTCGGATAGCGTTTAAATTGATGTCAGATTACTCCTTTTTCTTTACGCCATTCTGCTTTCACACGTGTTGTGGAGGCACTTTCTAGGTAAGTTTAATGTTACACAGACTCCCTATGTGAAGCAAAGTCTTATATTTCATAGAACCGACGAAATCTTATCCAATCTGTTACAAATACAATTTGCATGTTACGAATTTGAGTAGCGCAATGGAAGCGTAGAGGGCGTTATAAAAATATCGACATTCCTAATGTTGGGTACGAGATGATCTGACTGTTATAGGATGTTAATAGAAGCCTGCTTGTACTATATAGATTATTTATAAACCGACTTTGATTTTCTTTCCTTGAAAGGGTTTGCGGTTTCAATGAACACTTATCTATACACATGCATTAAATTATTCGTGATATATCTTTGTGATATTCACAGGCAAAATATCGTTTCTAATTTTATTGCTAATAATAAGTTACAGGCGCTATACATTTTTATTTTAAACGCATGTCGCCCGCAAAGTTGGACAGCGAAAGGTACGGTATGAATCTTACTAACGATACGAGGTATGGTTCTTTGGGAAATGTGGCATTAGAGCGGAATGCGTACCATTATCATTTTTACACGTGTTCTTGGTCTTCTAGTTTGCCGCCGTTAAAAAAAAGTATCACAGAATTGTATAGAATAATGAAATTATATTTTATAAATTTGTTACACTAAAAATATACAATTTGGAAAATATCTAGACAAAAGGTTTTATCAAAAAATTAAAAGGAAAAACATTGACATGTGTCGTTTTATAAAAATTTACTTAATCCAATTATAATATAAATAATTTTATCGTCTAAAATACTTTTTGGTAATTGACGAATGCCAGTCGCCACAGTTCTACTTTAGTAATTTACAATAATTCTTTTTTTTTTCATTCTCAATACCAAGAAAGTTTTAAAACAAGTTCGTTGCTCCCTTATTAATACAGATTTATAAAATGTGTAGGTATCGTCTGGATCACAGCGGCACATGAACACAACAAATACCTTTAAAAGAAGTAAGCGATATAAGTCTTATATTTTATAGTGCATTATACCCAAGACAGAACGCCGGTATCTATAGCGCACGTAGCGAGCGCAGTTATGAATAGAAACACTTACCATTAAAGCCTCCTTTGGTAAAGTACTTTAAGAAATTAAATTTAAAATAAAGTATACAACTATATTTATAGACATAGACATAAACTTCTTCTATAAATTCTACAGCCCTTTGTGAGCCTTGGCTTGGTCAAGCAAGATCCTCCACCTAGGTCTATCCATGGCCGCAGTTCTCGATTGACACTTTAATATGCCGAGCACAGACAAAGAAAAATACAACCAAATAGAGAACTCTTCTTATGAGGATTGACAATTAAATCAAAAATGAAGTCAAAAACTACTGTAATATTCGAAACGTCGAATTTCGAATTCGAACGATATTCATAATCTATACTAATAAATAAAATTGTCTACGTTGTAACGAATTAAAGTGTCTGATTCTACTATTAAAGTATTGCTTTTTACTACGTACATATGGACACTAAAGTTACAGCCTTTATATATATATAATATATATGTCCCACTGCTGGGCATAGTACGCCACGCGGCCCTAATGCGGATTGGCAGACTTCACATGTCGTAGAAAAATTTTCTAAGACATGTAGGTTTCCTCACGATGTTTTCCTTCACCGCCGAGCGCGTGGTTAATCAGCACATAAAATTGCAACAGCAAATTTATTGGTGCCGGCACCGGGGATCGAACTTGGGTTGCTAGCGTACTATGCAACTTGAGACGACCGCCCGGACTTGAGGCGACCACCCGGATATGGACACTAATAAAATGATAATTAAAATAACATTATTTACAATTTGTTACAATGTGTGTGTTTGTTTCGCCTAATCGATGTCTAACTGACGGTTAAAAATAAAATTAAACCGCCATAAAATCCTTAAAAGCAATTTTAAAGTAACACTTGGGTAAATATGAGATTTCATTATAATAACGTTCTTTAAAAAGACATGTAAAGCTTTTCAATTTGAAAGTTTTATATCATGCAGTATTCTAAAGTTCTTTCAAAAGCGTAAAGTAAGTTTGACGTCTAGTTCGTCTAATGCTTCTTAATGTCAACTTTAAGTATTATGCACTTTCTATGTATCAAAGAGACGTTTATCTTAATTTTTATACATTTATTTTCAACAGCACATTTCAATACTTTAACTGAAACTGGGAGTTTTTATGGGCTATAAACTACTGCTTGACCACGATCCCACATGATCTTAAGACATAGACATAGACATTTATTTATTGGCATCACAATACAAAACACATCACAGACAGAATATAACACACATTAAAAAAAGAATGAAAATCGTTGTAAAATTGAAGCGATAACGAATCTATCTAAGTAATTAAAATTAAGAAAAAAATAAAAAATAGTACTAAAAACGGACTTTGTGCCGAAATGAGGTTGGCTCAGCATGTCCAGTGCTACAAACTTGCAGCACAGCGCTGAAAAACCTTTACCTAACGAAAGGCGGGCGCTATTCAGTTTTCTATATACTCGTTTAGATGTTGTAATATATTATATGAGTATATTAAATTCCATTTGATCAATTCTATAATCGAATGGTGGGTTTACCCTACGACCAAATTCCCCAAACAAGAAACATCTTATATAATAAATAATTGATACCATTTAATAATTCATCGATGGAATCAAAACAGACTGCCTAAAAATGTTTCTTCAGAAAACTTTGAACAAGTTATCTTAGGTAGACCGCTCCGCCATTGCCATGGAAGTTACAACCCTTTTCCTAACAGCGCGTGAAAGATTGACCGCGGGCGCTTTCTCAACAAAAAAGAAATATTGAAAATCGTTAACAAAATTGTTTCCACCCGAGTTTTGATCGTTCGGTCGAATTAAGATCTATTGTTTGAAACGTATACTTCGAAAAACCCTTTTGCTTATAACGGTTGTAACGGTTCTTATAATCAATTCCTACTTCGATTGTTGCATCCTGAGTTGTATGCATCCCGATTTAACTATCCTATATTTAGTGGGCAAAGTATATAGGCTTTCAATTATCAAATTCTAAATTGAATTTACAGCCTGTACAACATTAAAACACAGTATTAAGTCTTCCGCCTCTCTGCCTTTTCGGGCTCAAGCCAAGCTTCTCCTCGCGCCAAGTTACCACCGAAATAGATTCAGGCTAAGTAAAATACAAGTGCCGTGGTCGTTCAGTGTCCGGGCGGTTGTCTCAAGTTGCATAGTACGATAGCAACACGAATTCGATCCCTGGTGCAAACCTACATGTCTTAGAAAATTTTCTAAGGCATGTGAAGTCTGTGAATCAAACTGGAGCCGCGTGGCGTACTATGCCCTTATACTCTCTTATCTAGAGCTGTGTATATCTAAGAGATCTAAGAGATAAATATTTTTCGGTGAAATTGTAGCGGCCGGCTGCCCTGTTCCATAACGTAGGTTTGTTCGCCCGCAAACACAGCTCTACAGGATTGTATCAACGACTTACCGTTTTTCTGTTTCTTAAGTAAAATTATATTCGTAGATCGGTTGTAGACTGAACTATGACGTAACCATCTTCTAGCACAAGCTTTAGCTTGCAATAGTTGAAGTACATACTTTCTCTTATAAAATGAATCATCGCAATCGGTAGGCGTGATATTACGTTATGGCGAATTGTTATAATCAGATTTGTCGCGCTCATTCTTGATGCTAATTTAAGACTCACATGGTTTTCTCTTGGATGTCAATGTCAAAATTGGACCAGCTTTCAAATAAAAAAAAATATCCAAATCGGTTCACCCAATCGAAAGTTATGAGGTAATAAACATAAAACAAAACATACAGACGAATTGAGAACCTCCTTTTTGAAGTCTGTTGATAAGAGGAAAGCTATTCTCTCTGTTTATCAATATAGGTAAAAGGAGGTCAGAATTAACAAGTCGTGCCAGCATGCAATTATATATGTCTCAGTTATTATCGCTTCTAGCTTCTATTTATCAAGCGATTTGTTACTCTAAAGCTTTTACAGTTACATGTTAGCAATCTATTTTTTCACGAATATCAAAGTTTTATTTGAAATTCGGCTTATATTTTTAAAAGGATGAATAGCGATGCGTGTTTTGATTGGTAGTCAAAAACCGTAAAGATTGCGCACACAGAAGAAAGACATTTTTGCTTTTATTGCACAATTTTTCAAAATTTTAATATATAATATTTAAAAAGCCATTGTAGCTATGTAGTAATAAGTACCTTATGTACTGGCTGTGATAGAGGGTATATTTGCAATACCGTATTTACTTTATTGTACAAAAAACACTTTAGAAATTGAAATGACGTCTAGCGAACTGAATTTATGGGCTGCAATGGAGCAAATCCTGTCATGTCAACGCTATGTGTTATATTTTTAGACTCGAACTGAAAAAATGAATGCTTTCGTAATACTATATGCAGAACGACGAGTCTCCAAACCGGTAATAATTTATAAAATTAATATAGTTCACGAGTTGGAAAACGGATAGTTTTAAATGACATGACTTTTATTGCAGATCTTTTACGGGGGAGCATCTAGATATCTCGCCAAAAATCGTGCGTATCAAGTGTATATTTTCATGTTATTTATTGTTTTTATTATATTGATTAGAAAATGTAAGACGTCAAAATATCGGCCGACGTACGCGTAAGGCAAGGCGAATGCACAATCTTCGAGGTTAAACAAGAATGCAGGCAAATAGAATGAGAATTAGATTAAAAAAATAGAGCGGTATGAAGTTCGATGGGTCAGCTTGTTTAAGTATAAAGATTTGCTTCGAGAGCTACACTCAAGACGGGTCTACGGCGTTATCCGAAATCTATTCGCATTGTCTAATTCTCTGAATTTTGCAATTGTATTGTACTCGGTTGCAAGTTCCATTAAAGCTAATGGAAGCGCAGCTTACATTATAGATAATCATTAATCCGCAATGTAGTGAACAGGTAAACATGATTGCCTTCACCACTAATTACCCGTGCATGCGTTACATATCACACGGTTAGGCTCGACATTGAATAAGTACAGTCAACATCAAAAATGACGATATACATTAGAGATAAAAAAGTAACGTAAAGTAACAATCTATATGTTGCCCAATGTGTCCCAGAACACGTCATCTCTGGAATGAGAATATCTGAACACAGTCCCACGACGTTCCCCTTTAACAAATTTTGAAATCCTTTAAATTAGCACAAATATTGGGTTACCAAAATCGTTGGTGCCGACACCAGGGGTCGAACACAGGTTGCTAGTTGTTTTTTTTTTTAAAGAAAGCTAGCAATATTTTTTTTCAGAAATATTACTAACAATCTTGCCCCACACACGCGCCTGTATATATATAATTGGCCAAACACACACATCTATATATATATATATATATAATTAAAAATTTAAAAATTTACTAATTAAATTATAAAAAACTAATACTTTGTGCAATAATGCTAACTCCACAGCGCAACTCTGGCTCCCAAGATACAAGCGTTTGCTTAGTTTGGGGGTCACTGTGTACCAACAATATGTGCTGCAATGGTTACATGTACGTTCGTTTGGTTTGTGTAATGTTTATAAGTGTAACCAAATCTGTGTTAATAAATAAATATTCTATTCTATTCTATTCTGTTAACCATTCCAACTAAGCTTAAGCTTGTGCTAGGACATGGTTCACGGCAATAGTCCAATGGTGGATTCGAACCCACGACATTACGATTCGCAGGTCGTACCCTAATCCATTAGACTATTGACGCTTCATTTGCATCATGATACAATCGTTTGGACACTGAGCTACCATCGTTCTTAGTTACCGTTCTTAGATCGCCATCGTATGTGCATGTAAATGAGTGTAGTACTAACATAATTGGAAGCATAAGATAGCCATTTTTTAAACAAAATAGTCATGCCGATCAGCCAGTAATAGTAATATTGATTCATGACAGACGTTGATAGTATTATTTAAATTTCAAATGATGGAACTTATTGGGATATAGTCAACATTCAAAATAGATAGTAAAAGGTGAGTTACTGATATTATTTCAAGTCAGAAATGTGGTCTATATTGTGCTCAAACGTATTAAAGTGTTGAAAAAATCAGTTTAAAACGTTTTTTGCTTTTCTTTTAAAGGTTCCTTAGAAATCTTAGGATTTTATTTGCGATTGACAGGTTGCATTATAAATGAAGAATATGGCTTGGAAGATGTTTAAAAATGTTGTACATATCAACCTCCCATCGGTCATTTTTGAATTAGTTTTTTTTTGTTTTATTTTAGTCGATTTGGTTTCAATTAGGTCCTGTATTGATGTTGTTGGCAGGCTCTTCTAGACACCAAAATTTCGTAATATAACTATAATATTTCGGAAATTGTGTATATCGGTGTTCAAAATGATTCGCTATTAATTATGCTGACTGTACATTTAAACATTGCATACAATTATTGAGTATCAATATAGTTAGACTATATAATAAATAAAAATACTGAAAAAAAACCTTACGCAAAGGTGTTTAAAAAATAAGCTCTTTAATGATGACAGAAGAAGAGGGAAGACAGAAGCCGTCGTCCGTGTGAGGCGGTCTTTATCCAAACGCAATCACATTCGAGGAACATGGCCACATGTTTTTATTTTGTGGCAAGCAGGGACCTGTATTTCCGACTTATCGTGGGAATATTACGGAATCGAATTAATAAGAGACTAACGAAATAAAACTACTCTTGAAGTAAAAAATAATCGTCGAAATCGGGTGACGTTATATTGAGTTATTCGTCCATTTGTGGCGCACATACTTGATGCAAATTTAAGACTTGTATGGTTTTCACATAATCACGTAGTCACAATTGGACAAAAAATTATTTCAAATAAAAGAAGAATGATCATAATCGGTTCACACAGTCGAAAGTTATGAGGTAACAAATTTGGTTCCTTTATGTTCAAGTTAAAAGAGCCGTGGAAGCTCAGTGTCCGGGCGGTTGGCTCAAGTTACATAGTACGCTAGCAACCCGAGTTCGATCCCCGGTGCCGGCACCAATAAATTTGTTTGTAGCAATTTTATGTGCTGATTTACCACGCGCTCGGCGGTGAGGGGCATCGTGAGGAAACCTACATGTCTTAGAAAATTTTTCTAAGGCATGTGAAGTCTGCCAATCCGCACTAGGGCCGCGTGGCGGACTATGCCCTTATAACTCTCTTTACAGAAAAGGCCTGCGCCCAACAGTGGAACAAATATATTATATATATAAAGGCTGTAACTTTAAGTTTATAGTACATACATAGCTTGCATTGTGGGTTTGGGTTTGATATTACATCCACTGAAAATGAGCTTTTAAAAAAAATTATACAGTAGTAAGTGATCGACAGGTCTTTAAAATATATTATCTAAGATATGTTTTTGTGGTTTTTATTTCAAAATATGTATAGTTAGACCATCTTTAAGTACATTAGGTAGGTTATTGACAGATACAATACATATTTTACTATATCCAGTTCTAATAACTGAATGCTGAGCATCCAGACAAACCTGGGATAGGTTTTTGGGATGCGCTTTATTGTGTAAATTTTATTTGTAAAATGTATTAAACTAAATAAAAAAAAAAAACGTACTATGCAACAAGAGCCAACCGCCTGGACACAGCTACCAGGGCTCACACTGAGCTACCACGGCTCTCACTGAGCTACCACGGCTCATGTGCTATGTATGTTATATATTAATTATTTTCCATTATATATATCTCTCTGTGCGACAGCCCTACGTATGTATGATAATCCTTTTAATACTTGAAATGTATAGAGCGAAGTCTCCAAAAAAATGTATACGTCAATAAAATATTTACTAAAAAAAAGGCGGTAATTGGAGTGGCACGCGAGGTCAACGCGTGAAATATAGGATCGTATTTTCACTGAAATTTATAGACCGAAATGGAAACAGTGAAAAAATTGTCTTGTGCGTCGTCGTCATGGGACGAAGAACTTATTTCAATATATGGGAGACAACTTTCGGGGTTGCGGGCCCCATACTTCGTTATATATCGGTACTAAGATAGGCAGAGATAGGAAGTGTCAATTATAATCATATTTTCTTTGTGATTTGAGACACTTTTTATAATATTATCAACACAAAAAGATCTGCATTTCTCAGGTTCCGGCACAAGTCCCTCGTTTCGTACACATTCATGCACTTTTGTATTCATGTTCGTGTTCTCCTTCTTAGTATATAACCAATCTGCGTTTCGAGTCTGTTAAACCAATTGTGTTAAAATAAACGTACAGTACCAGCACAGTTATCGATTTTATCTAGTTTTGGTCATCTGTCAGGTTTAGTTGTGTCACTATGGTAACGGCGTGACACTGACACTCTTCTTAATTACATACACTATGACTTCTTTCATTCAAATACCGGTATATTTTTATCAATTAATCATTGCTAATTCAATGAAAATCTAAATGTATGTAAAGAAAAATATAATTTTCTTTTTATAAAATGTTGTCAAAGTCATCATGTCAACGAGACATTTGAACTAATAAAATAATTCAAGTAAATTATTATTTACTGTCTTGTAATAAACACTGTTTTTTTTTAATAATTTGTTTTTCTTTTAGAGGGGGAGATGTAAAGAAAAATATAATTTTCTTTTTATAAAATGTTGTCAAATGTCATCATGTCAACGAGACATTTAAAAATAATTCATGTAGAATAAATATTGTTAATAATTAACATTAAATGTCGTTTTATAAGATAGGATTTAACTTAATAAATAAACACAGCTGAGTTTCTTTTATAAAAAGCTGTGTTTATAAATAAAAATAAAATAATCTAAATTTAAATCCTATCGTATATATATATAAAGAGAAAGTGTGTGGGAATGTTCCATATAGGCTCTGAAATGGCTGGACCGATTTCAATGAAACTTTCAGGGAATCTTCATACTGACCTGGCAAGTAATGTAAAGTTTGGTCAACCATTGGAGCGTTCCTCTTTTTGAACTATCAAACAGCATACGTCGTACTTTTATTTCTGACATTAACTTAAGCCCGATATGTTTTTGTATAAATGATAAGAATGATATTGTATTTACTGATATGTACATGGCTGTAGGTAATGACCTTCATCTGCTCGAGAAGAGAATAGAAGACAATGAATACGGAGAGAAATGAATAATTTAATATATTGTGAGAGTTAAATTAAATATTTAATTATTTAAGTTTATTGTTTAAATAAAATAAATCGAAATCCGGCCTAGCGAAGCGGGCTGCGTACGTTAGTTAAAAATAAAACTTATTCACTAGATTACGGTTAACACCACAGTGACGATTTAATATAATTCTAGTTAATACGGTTTAAAATAAGTTGCTTTAACAATGAAATATCATTGGCTAATAGCAAACTCGATACTGATGTACTTCCGCCTAAGATGTTCCTTGCCGATACTGCCACTCAATTTTGCAACATAAATAAGAAATCAATATTGTAATTATATATATTATTTGTATAAATTCATATTTCAGTCGTTGACGTCTGTATTAACCTATTCCGTTTCACGTGGAACGAATCAAACCATTTTCTTGAAAAATGTTACTAACAAACGCAAAGCATACATTTCCGTATCTTCACTAGAATCGGCATTGACTAATGCAAGCTGTACATCAAAATTTCAATACAGTCAGCGTCGAAAAACTCCAAGCGTTAAAGGTTGGTACAGTGCACATACAGAATTCTAATTCGACTTTTTTAATCATAGACACAACATACATTTCAGAAGTGATCTGGCGGTGATACAGCTACTGAAAGCAGTGGCACTTCCGATCTATTTTAATAGTTACGGGATGAAGACCAATTGCGCATACAACTATTGGCCTGAGGATGAAGTACATACATGATTTACCATTTAACAGTTAAATACTAAAGTTTAGATTAGAATCTATACACAGACAGGTGGGAGAGCTTTGCCTCATTGCGGCCAGAATGGCGCTCTCGTGTCAAAACAGGTGTGACAGATTTTGAAGCCGCCTCATTAACCTAGACGCAAAACGCCACAAACGGAAATCTCGCCTACTACAATTATGCCTATAATGACACTGGTCAACGGTGACCAGATATTCAAGAGCAAGTTCGGCTTCGCAAAACCATATCGGGGCTGCCCGAAATTAGTAACGGTCGCCGACACCGGTCACGGTGTAGACACCTGTATTATAATGTCCCAAAATTCAACGACAAAACACACACCTGCACCACAGGGTGGACCTGCACATGACTACTCCAGAAAAAATAGAGAGAAAAAAATTTTAATTACAAAAAAAATATTTAAAAGCTTTTGAAAATCAACACCCATAATGGTATTTGTTACTATTGTGACCACAATTTTTCAAATATTTCCGATCTTTTGTTTGTAATAGCAACTTAAGTAGAACTCTTATCTATCGCAATCCTTAAAACTAGAATACGTTCAGTTTTTACATAAAACAAATCTTCAAAGTTAATGTTTTCCCTAAAATTTTATATGATTTCGACCTTTAGTCCACTTTCACTCATCGTGGTGTCGAAAAAAAGTACTGACACTACTATGACAAGTTTTTTAAATAATTTCTACAATTATCTAAGATTCTAAAATAATATAATACTTTAGGAATAGTAGCCACAAACAAATACCAACTTTTTCTAAACAAAAAATGGATTTTTTTTAATATTTGTAGGAATCACTTTAACTTTCAAATCTTTGAGGCAATTGAAACAGAATCTAGAATCGTGTTCGTTAATATGTTTTCCATTTTAATCTCTAGGAATCACACTGTCAAATATATGTTATGCCTTTTTTTTGTTCTCGCGGGGGAATCTTTTTATAGACCATCCTCCGGTACCCCGGGTGGGCCCGGAGGGATGTGTGGGACTCGGCCTGGGCAGCCCCTACCCACTAAACTTTCCGCGAATGCCATCAGCCGTTATGAGCGGGGTGCCCTGGATCCGTCAGCGACAGGACACCCCAACGACCGGTAGGTCCCGGCAAAGACCGGACTTCATCAAAGGGGACTTCTCCGGCACTCAGAGAAGTCCTGACGACGCCGAAGCATGCTGAGGCCAGGTACCCGTGGTGGAAGATTTTAGGGAAGGCCTTTTTCTAGCATTGGATAAACACAGATAACGGTAATGTTGAATTATACCCGCGTTTTGAGGGTTAAATTAAAATGAGTTATTTACCTAATCTCACAAGTAAATGTGATCCTCACATCACTTCTTTTTTCCTATATAAGCATCATGACCGGAGTAGACATTATTTTATTGTCTTTAAATATCTATTGTAAGTTTAACATGAAAGTTCTTATAAACAGGAAAAAATCGAGCGTAACTTTATCGACGGCATTTTCAGAATTCCCTATCTAGTTTTTCATCGAATCCTCCTATACTTTCGTTTGAATCAAAGAGAAATATTCGTAGTATGTACGTGCAGGAATAAACCAATTAGATTTTTGCACTCCATATTTCTCTTTCAAATCTCTTCAGTGGAAATAACATACGTATAAATGAATAACAAAGCATTAAGGCCTTTAATAAGCTAGGCTAGGACCTATAGGGGTAGAATTCAGAGATTAGGTATTTCCATTATGGCAATTTGTGACGGTGCTTGGGTACAGTGTAAAATACATTTCATCCATACATTCATACATTTTAAGTTGACATACTGCTCGTTTCATCGCTAAATATCATACAAAAGTCACCTTCTATTTTAAGATATTGCTACTTAGTGTAGTAATAACCTACTATCAACAAGGAAAATCAAATCTCAAATTCAATTGCAACTTATTTAGGATCGGTGTTATTTTCCTGTATTTATTATTGTTTTAAGTACGTGAAAATCTATGTGTGTGTTATTATACGTAGACCACGTGTACAAATATGTAGCACAGGCCAAACATTAAACTCTAAATTAATCTTTAGTAAAATCTGTTTTACAAAAATTTAGATTCGCAAGCGTTAATTGCCTCTGCGAAACGTGAGTTCGAATCCACCTATCGACTATTGATGTGACAACATTTCTACTACGCTTAAGCGTTTAACAAGAATTTTATTTATTTAAAAAAATTATAAATTGCTAGGATGTTTTATGAAATAAAACAAAACAAAACAATGTGAATAGCATATTCTCAGAAATCACACTATAATCGGGTCAGTGGTTTAAGGTACAAAGCTTTCGTCTGCTACGCCGTAGACATTGTGTTTCATTCTAAACCGAGTAAATTGCGTTGTTCTCGATTATTCCCTTTTGGATGTGGTTTTGTTTTTAAACGGTGGAGAGAAGAAGCGAGTTATTTATGTAAATTGAAACGCCATGCCTATAAATATCTTACCCAAGCTTTAAGAATTCCAAATCCAGCAGTTACGCCGCGACTACTGCAGAGTACTGGGTGCCAACATGAGGGTACTATAGTAATAGTACACTCATGTTAGTTTATGAAAGAGCTCGCTATCACTGATCATTAACACCAGGAAAGTGCTTATTTGTTATCTGTATAACGCAGTGATTCCCAAAGTGGTCTATATTGACCCTAGGGGTCTATGACAACCTGCAAGGGGTCTACGTCAGCGAAAAAAAATTTGGGGGTCCAAGATAGTGGATTTCAACACATACACTGATAGTACCTATTTATCTATTTCTCACTAAAAATATTGACTTATCGCTTATGTTATTTTATTTATAGCTTATTTTATGTTACGTATATTTAACATAACAGATAAAAAAAAATATTTTAATTAGTTTTAATTTAAATTCAATTAATAAATAAATAAATTAACATGTGTTTTTACTTTAAGTTTTTAACACTAAGCTTCACTAAAGTTAGAAATTTACAGGATATCAATATCAGGTAAGTAGGGGGTCTATTGAACACGGAAAAACATGGCAAGGGGTCTACGACACAAAAAAGTTTGGGGAACTCTGGTATAACGTATAAACAACATTTCTTCTGTTGCGTATCTTCGACAAGGTATCCGGAACTTCGATCCCCAGCTATGATTACGGAAAGTGTTTCCAAGAATACTTACTACTCAAAACTATGAATACTGTGTTCATTATTGCCAGGAAGAAAACTTTACTAGAAACGTCTTTTCATACAGCTTCCTTCCCTTGATGGATATAGAAATGCAGTTGAAACACACAATGTATTTTATTAATTAAAATTATAAACTCCTCTCCAGTACAAAAACTTTCTGTGGAAGCAACCACCGAGAATTAAAATGACGGAACAAGTCAAAACATTCAGCGGAATCTAAAAGAGTCGCCGGATAATTAAGGTTATTTTATGCGTTTTATTCCAAAGTTTCATTCACATCGAAGATTTATTTATCTTGCTTGTCTTTTTCTTAGTTCCGTAGTTTTTTTTTATAACAAAATAGTAAGACTCATGGAAAGATATTATTTATTTCTTAAACAGCAAATCCAAAAAAATCCAACTATCATACTTATAAACTATCTCATTCCCTCTAACTCTAGTACGTAGTCCTATAGTACGTACACTAAACGTAGTCCGAGATAAAATCTTAATTTGCTGATAGTAAAGTAGTAGTTTTCTGTTTGTAAATTGAAGATAAATAATCACTGAGAACGATACGTTACCCTCAGTTGCGGTTCAATAATCACACTTAAGGTAATTGTTCATTTATTTGTTTTATAATTATTAAATTCATTTATTTTTATTTTCTTAATAAAGAATAACACATCCCTCAATCCTACATTCTTTAACCCTTTTAGAGGGGTAAACAGAAACTGCAAACACTGTCCGCTCGCAGTCCGCAGTGACAAGTGATAAGTCTACCGCCACACACCGGGAATAAATTTTATGTAGATAAGTGATTTTGTATGTAACTAAATGCTGATGTGTTACTGAAACTTGTAATTAGGCAGTCAAAAGAGTAACCACTTATAGATAACCTTATTTACTATTTATTTACACAAACATAATTAAAAGTATACAAAAAGGTAAACTTCAAGACTTAAAGTAACGGGTGCAAGCTTGGAGAAAAAAAAAACCGATGGAAATAAATATATGCATTTCATACACAACACACATAAATGTATAATAATAATTGTATATCACAATGAATAGATAAATATACAAATACACAGATTATGGTTTGTATTTGTCACCTCTAAGAGGCTGGAATAAATGTTTTTAACACCGATGTTTTCTTTAAGTGTAGCTGTACTTCCATTAATAATGCTACGTATTAGTTAATCATTTACAACTAAGTTACTAATTATCCATATTTGCAATAACGAGAACGTAATTTAGTTCCCTTTTTCTACAAAACTTTACTACAAAGTCCATGATAAATTTATTAAATTTCTTTAAAGATTATTTACCGCCTTTCGTAGAAGAAGTCCAAAGCAGCTTTTAAAATGAAATTCAATATAAATTTTATTGCGAAAAATTGCATTGGAAAACATTAGTAAATTAATATATTTAAAATTAATATCAAATATACTGAAATTGAACGTAGCACTTCGTCTTCTTAATCGCCTTCTCCATTGCTGAAAGTCGTATCTAGAACGAGGTGTTGATCGTTTGTGTTAGGTAACAATATTATTCGTGGGGCAACATTAGGTTTATACAGGCAATACTGGCACTTTGTCTATGGCCTTAGCCAGCCATCCGTCTGCCTTTGGCCTGATCTATGGTCGAGTTCGGAGCATCGACACAGAGATAAAAATGGCACTGTCAAGGCAGTTGTCTTCAATCAATTAAACCGTTATTCTTCTGAAGTAAATAGTGTCGCGCTGACACTTGATTTTGTCTTTCTCTACATCTCCTCCTATTCCTTAGGTCATTTTCCTCATTACTGAGGGTCATGACCTCCACGAATTATGTGGCGGACGATCGCTTTCCACTTGTTGCGGTCTTTGGCGGTGTGAAATGCCTCGTGGACTCTCCTGTTGGTGTTGGTGCTAATTCTCTACGTCTATAAATGTATTATTGTTTGTGTTCTTAAAACTTGTCGTTTGCCGTGCTAAAGTTGTGTTTTGTATGTGATGCGCTCAAGTAGATAACTTAAGGAGGATATAACCTTTCCTTACGCTTCATTTCTTCCACATGTATCAATAATCAACAATGGTTTTGGTTATTGGTAAGCCTATGAGCGTTTTAACTTCGTCTTACCACCGGGTATGTGTGCGATCGCGTGCTCCTAGCCTCTTCTGTCCACCTACCCAACAACCAAGCTTCTCTATGCTGTCAGGACTGTAGTAATTTGCATGCTTTAAACATGTTTCGATGTTTCAATGACATAATTGTTGTGGATTACTGATTTTTCGTCTTGGTCTATCTACGCAGAATGAAGATAAAGAATCTTGAAGTCTCGCAATGGTTTGTTATAAAAAGAAGTGAAATCTATTTTCACTATTTTATCACTGTAACGCAAGCCCGCGAGAGTTATCCCCTTTTTTGAAACAAGGATTGTTTTTTTCAATTGCGTCAATCATGTTGTGCTTTGCGACAATTTGTGAACTACTTGTTAAAAAAAGAGCAGCGACTGCTTATCTGCCTACCCTTTTAAAAGAAGGGTTAAAAGGATGTAAGAACTTTTTGAGTAGATACAAGTTCATTAAAGCTAACGATCGATGCGCGTGGGAAGGTTGAATCGTTTTATTTGCGCCGATCGCATGCGAACCGCTTCTACTTTGTTACGTGTACCTTTGTGAAATAACGAGTTTAAGGGATTTTCGTAACTTGGTTTTGCACCAAACAATTACAACGATTTTATACTTAATTGTGGTGTGTTTGTGTGTGACTCTTTGTATATACTTTTATTGGTAAAACAGAGAAAATACATTCCACCTGGTTTTAAATTTGTCTGTATGTTTTGTTCTAATGTTTGTAACCTCATAACTTTCGACTGGGTGGACCGATTTTGATATTTTTTTCATTTAAAATCGGGTGCATCCCCTGTGATGGGCGAATAACTCAATATAATGCCAACCGATTTCGATGATTCGTTCTTTATAGGAAAGGGTGCACTTTAGAGGTACTTTAATGAGAGTTTGGTTAGATTTTAATTAATAATTCTATTGCGTGTTATGTAACACCCCTATTCTATTTGAACTAGCTTTTTTACTCATAAATATACTTTTAAATACTATAAAAGTAAAGCAATGATTTAAGGTATGCTGGCGAAAATAATTAGTGTTAGTTTCTAGCTTTGTCTAACAATATTGTGTAATTACAAAGTTTTCTTTTCGTAACACTATTTCCCAATTTATTTATGAAAGTTAAAATTGGCCATTTTAGTATATATACTCGTATATCCTTAACTACGACTTTTATGTATGTGCAGAGTAGCGAAAAGGGGATGCTAGCATCAAACTAAGTCTTGGACTTACGTGATCTCTGTTTACCCTAGACTAGACCTAACTTCATAGGCTAAGTAATATAGTTGGAACTAGGTGTCTATGTTGTGTTATGCTACATAAAAAGTTAATACATTTCGTAAAAAATTCTCAGCAATTATTTAAAAGCTTCGACAGTATTAGAACTATTGCAAATGCTATCCTGTTTTTTTATGAATGGGTAGGCATAATCCGAGAATTACTGAGGACTACTGTAGAATACCGACGTGAAAAATAAATATTAACACAGTAAACAATACCAATCTGTTTCATGTCCCTGTTAAACATAGCAATTATGGTAAAAATTCAATTGCCTGCAGAACGCACAGAACCTTTTTTTTTTTGTTGACGGGGAGGAAATCTTCAGAAAGATACCCCGCCTTCTGGGTGGAAGGCGGCGGTTATGTGGGGTTCTTACCCACTAAAACCTCCCCGATGGCCCTTTTCTCGGTGCATGACGAGGGGCTCCGGGATCTCCAGTGGAACGCACCGGAGCCTCTCTGCACTGTGCTCAAGGAGAGCACGTCCCGGGGGGGGAGGTTACTCCCTCCCCCCTGTGCCCTCGCAGCGCAAGGCGACACGGGCCAGCCGATGTCGCCTTCTTCCCGGGTCCACTTTGGTGGACGACTCACCCTTGTCACCCAGTGAACCCGAGTCAGGGGATACCGTAGTCTTGTTCTTAAGAGCCCAGGACTACAGGGCTGACTGGGAACGCACAGAACCTATAATAAATGTTTCTCTAAAATTGATATTTTTATGGGAAGTAAAAATAATTTTAAAAGAAAATTAATACAGTTTTTATGTAAAAAATAGGCCATCTAATTTGTTTCAACCGATAAAATATGTAATTTAAACGTGTTTTAAATTATTTATTTTTAAATAATGAAGTCCAATCTAGGCAGTATGTTTAACTAAACTAGATTGTAAATTTAACATTTAAGTGTTGTGTGACTTTGTATATTTAAAAAATATATGTTTTCCACTACTGTGTGCGAGCTCTCTAAAGAGAGTATTATACCATAGTCAGCCACACGACAGTAGTACGTATATTTGAATCGTAATAGCAGTTCCGGACTTGAATCCCTAACCGAGCGTAAAGTCGAACGTTTACCTATGTACTTTATTAACAGTTCAGTATAAATCTTTATCTGCGTGTAATTGTTACATTTTCGCGCGGCTTATGTCTATCCTGAAAATACCTATGGAGACCTGGTGGCAATAAAATTTATGAAACTGCTTCCGCAAAAGCGTTCCATTTCCGTGTTCAATTTACGGTATGTTAACGTCTACATAAAGAACGTTAATAGCCCGTAAAGATCTTGATAACGTGTTTGTAATTATATAAATTTTCCTAATGAAGATTTTTTGGTCGGAATAAAATAACGATATATCTATTTCGAGCCGTGATAGCTCAATGTCCGGGAGGTTGCCTCAAGTTGCATAGTACGCTAGCAACCCGAGTTCGATCACGGGGGACCAATAAATTTGTTGTTGCAATTTTATTTAGCAAATATTTACAACGCTCTTGATGGTTAAGGAAAACGTCGTGTGGAAACCTAGATGTCTTAGAAAATTTTTGGACGATCACTACGAACAGATTTTACGCAAGTTACGTATGTAAAATAGATTTTCCATCTAGCATCTATAATTATGTTTAGTGTTTTAGCTTTATCAAGATCGCTAGTCTAATATAAAGTTTATATAAACACTAGGATTTTGTAAGCGATGGTAATCCCTCAAACCAGAACGAAGCGCTTTGATTCGTCTTTCATTATTCGTACAGCAAAGGGCGGGAATAGTTTGCCTTCGTCTGCCTTTCCTTCCGATTACAATTTGGGTATTTTCAAGAGTACAATGAATAGGTATTTACTAAGCTAGTGCGTCTTACTATTCATGACTACATTTCCACTAAACATCAGGTGGGATCGTGGTCAAGAACTTGTGTAGAAAGTAAAAAACAAATAAATGAAAAAATCCCTCGATTGTTGTAACATACTTACCTATTCAAGAGTGGTTCATTATCTATAATTAAATTTTAGCCATATTCATCGTCAAAAACTTTTTAACATAACAGGGTTTTCACCCTCCTCGAGTTCACGCCTTGCCGGTAATATGATAATAATTTAAGTACTTTCCCATGTTAAAATAGATCAGTAAAACTTGAAACGACCCGCGCTCCAAGGATTCATTTCCGTTTACAATTACGGTCGAGACTTCCTTTTGAAGTTTCATTAATAACCACTTTTGAATTCATGTTGGAATTGATTGTTTAATTTTGTTAAATTTAGGTCACAGACATGATTTTGTTTGTTAAATCTAAGCTCTACATAGAGAAGGTGACTGTAAGGGACTGCAGTTACGTGAATATGGTTGACGGTTGTGACTTATGTTACACACACACGACACCGCATTTAGGGCCTAAAATCGAGGTAAGAATTGTACGCCACGAACGGTCGGCGAATTAATGAATAGAGATAATGGATGGAACAATATATCCACAGCTAATGAAAGTTCCAACAGAGAGATTATAACAGTATTTTAGACGTAGGGTTATGAATGATATGATACAAATTGCTCCTTTGTTTACTTGAAGCACATTATCACGCACTAAATGTGTCATTGCATAGTAAACGACAAAAAAAATTAGGACATAAAAAATAATTATTAGATGTAGAGAAAGACAAAAAATAACTCACGAGCTTCTCCGCTTCAGCGTCACGGCATCACTGATCACCTCAGAAAGGGATTCCGGTTTAACTGCTTAAGACTACCGGGCGAAGCTCCGCTAGGAGCGCCATTCTTATTTGGGTGTCGTCGCAATCCCACTCCGGCCATAGATAGACACGCGTCTGGCTGGGGCCATAGACAAAGCTCTAGTATTGCCAATAAATTAAATGTTGCCTCATGAATGATATTGTTTAACTAACAGTTCCCTTTCAAAGCATGTACTTGGCCATAATCCCACCTAATGTTAAGTGGAAATGCAGTCCTGGATGGTACACACTAGCTTAGTAAATACCTATGCATTCTACTATTGAATATCTTATTCTTTTGCTATTTATATGAGGTAATAATTGTCAATTTAATTCAATGTGTCATTTGTATCCAAGAGTGTTGGAATGAGCTACCTTCACTATTGAAGATAATGACTGGCCGAATGTCGTCATAACGCAAACGTAAACGTTTTGTGTGTTTTCTAGTGTAGAGAATATTCATGGTTGTCAGTGATTACCTGGTTGTCTGCCTGCATGTACTTCTTTTCTTATAATAATATCAAATTGAACTACTTAAATGTAGTCGTAGGGAAAAAATGTTTATTACTTCTGCTTCTGGAAAAACTTTAAATTGCTTCATTAAATTTAGGAGTCTTAGGAGTACGCGAATCAATTCTCGGTCGTGCAACTTAATAGCCCATTTATAGAACAAGTTGTGTAACTTCTCAATTGGTTAAGTTTTCGAACGACATTGGTACTGATAGTTCTTAACGAAGAAAATACAGACAAATATGACGAATATATAGTATGAAACAAATTTATTAGTACTGCTTGCATTTTTTTATGCAGCAATTTAGGGTGATGAAAAATATTGAATACCTTTGAGCCTTAGCGAGGTAGGCAAAGACAACAAATCGCTATTCGATTAACTTAACGATTTTATTTCTAAAACAAATATGTTACTGTTGTTTTCACCTGTAAAAGTAGAAACTCATTTTAACTAGCGTTAATTAACCCCTAAACTTCAGATCGTTAGTTTTTTTTTATAATTTCTAAGCTAGTGCTTGACTATGATCCCACCTGATGTTAAGTGGAAATGCAGTCCTGGATGGTAAGGCGCACTAGCTTAGTGAATGCTTATTCACTCTACTCTTGAAAATACCCACATTGTAATCGGAAGGAAAGACAGACGCGGGCAAACTATTCCAGTCCTTTACTGTACGAAGAATGAAAGACGAAGCAAATCGCTTCATTCGGGTTTGAGGGATGTTCACAACAAAAGGAGGAAATCCCGCAGTGCGTCTAGAAGTCCGATGGTGGAAAGGGGATGGGGGAATTGGATCATGTAGTTGTTAGTTGAACTTTTATCTACATTACGTATGTGTAATGATTTTAAAATGTAATTAGGTTGTTAGTTGTTTGCAAAAATTCGAAAACGGGCATATTTTTGTTCAGCACAGTAACTCAATTCATTAAATGGGGAGTTCAGGGAAGCTTGGAAGGAAAATAACTGTTCATTACAAAATGAGTTAACTTAATGAATAACAAGATCAAAATGCTTCTACAAAATGTATGGCTTATCCTTGGATATGAGGATTTGGTATATTTGTTGGTAAATGAATGAATTTGTAGAATGTTTCTTACTTGCTATATAGTTCAAGTTATCATGTCTCGACTAACAGTGCATTTATTTTTATATAAATACTAGCTGACCCGATTTATATCGGCATATTCCATTACCGCACATCTCGGCAGAATTCCAAATTCCACCGCCACCATCTTGATGGTTGGCGTTCAACGACTGTACGTTTTTCGCGTAACTTTCTCCCACGCACTGTCAACTTGTGGAATCAACTGTCGCCAGCGGTGTTTCCGAACGTTTACGATTTAGGGACCTTCAAGAAACGAGCCTATTCCTATCTCAAAGGTCGGCAACGCACCTACAGCTCCTCTGGTGCTGTGGATGTTCATGGGCGACGGTGATCACTTAAGATCAGGTGAGCCATACGCTCGTTTGCCACTTTTCATATAAAAAATTATTAAGGACGCCGATATACACATCGAATTCCAGAGATAAGGTTATAAGTAACGTGACCGCTCAAGTTGGGTCATATAGGCCCCCCTTTGTCCAGCATTTCTAGTGTAATAAATTAACATATCTAATAACAAACCTATTGTAAACTATTATAAGACACCATTGTATTAGGATAATATATAAACTAATGCTTAAATAAAATAAAGTCAGTCTACAATTCTTCTTCTAGCAAAGAACGTGTTTCTCTTTAAAAAGCCTGCCACCGTCGCCCGCGACCTAACTCCCGGCGAACTTCATACCGCTTTACTTTTTTTCCTAATTCTCATTCTATTTGCTTCCAAACGTTACCTGCATTCTTCTACAGTCTTATTGTCTCTAAGATTGTGCAATTGACTTGCATTACGTGTACGTCGACCAATATTCTTATCAATATAATGGCAACAATAAATAACATGACGATAAACTTAAACACCTGACGTTAGATAGATATATAGTAGATGGAACAACTGTACGTCATTCTGTCTCATTCACTCACTAACCTTGTCCTAGAAATAACAAACACGAATAAGTAAGAATCATCCAATTTGGCGCAGTAGTACGGAATTTATGCGCATACTCACGTTCATTCATTTTAATGTATAACTAGCTGTACCTGCGCGCGTTGCTACGCCACTGACTAAAAAGACTTGAAAGACATTACACAAATATTGGGGGACAGTCCTCGACGATATTGATTTATATTGCTGCATTAACAAGTTTTTAAAAGCAGGTAAGGGCCTAGGAAGTCGAACAGAATTAGAAAGAGATTTCCACAGTCTTTTTATTTATTTTAACTGCTTTTCCACGGACTGATCGTCCGTGCCTTTTTTATTTGGTTTTTTATTTGTTATATTTGCTCCGTTTATAAAAGAGTTTGCTTAAAACTTCAACACTACGCCTTCGCAGATGTCGCCAACGCCTTTACTTGATTGGCGTGTTCTATCGCCTTCGGGTCCCTGCTCCAAAACGCCATCGCGATGTTGTAGTCTTCCAGTCTCTCGTTGGTGGCATTCATAGCCATTTGGATGAACTGGGCTATGGCGTCATTGCTGCTGTTAGCGTAGTAAGTGCAGCTGATCGTGTGACGAGATATTGCCACGACTGCATGAGGGACACTGTTGTGCAGGTGTAGGTTTTGTGTTTTATATTTCCACAGTCTAGTAGCCTGAAATTTGAATGACTTCCCATAAAAGATTGAGAAATTAAAGGGATTCGTTTGTTTAAATATATCAGAGGAAGAGAGTAGAGGACACAGGTATGCAGTACTATATTTTAGATAATTCCCTATAAAAGTATTTAAAACGTGAAAGTTCGTGAGTTATTAATTGGGGTTGTGGACGTTGATATTGGAAAACGATTTTTCGTCTTAATACCTCATAATTTTCCATATAAATCGGATCCAATTAATGAAATATCAAGGCATTATTAAAACAGTGCTATCGTGCGTATTAATAAGGTCTACTTGCTTGATGACAATTTTAAATATACAAATAGTCACTCTATTACCGGGTTATTATTTTCAACCGACTCTAAAAAAGGACTTGTACTTTACATTAGAAATATATATTTTAATTATGTGAATTTCTCTTGTCTGAAATACGGAACAACTTTGTGAGTAATTTAAGACGACTAGAATGTGCATTGAATGTCGGACGCCGCGAGCTATTCTTATCACAGCCTTAATTTCAATTAGTTTATTGTAAAATATAGAATTAAGACATGTAATGGGGCTTCTTGTTATCTAGATGCTTTAAGGATAACTGTCCGGAAAATTAAAGATGCTATTGTTTCATTCATTCTTTTAAATCGCAATCCTTCATTGTAAATAAAATCTTTCATCTTATCTGTAAATCCTTTGTCCGTTCTTTGTAGATCTATGTATATCTATAAAACGGGTAAAATTATTTAATATATAGAAGTATTATATTCACATCCTACTAATATTTTAAAAGTGAACGTTTGTAAGAATGAATGAATGTCAACTTCTTAACACAAAAACTACTAAATGAATTCTGATGAAACTATGCCATGATATAGCTTACACATCAAAATAACACGTAGGCTTTGATATAGTGTGAATTATCCAGAATATAACAATAAGTAAAAAAAAATCTTCCTTTTACGAACTATTCTGGCGGGAGCTGTAAAAATCATTGGAGTTACATGTATATAATGTATAAAGGAAATCTTTACCTTAAATTGTCCTACAAAATACCCTATGATAGTATATTTAACATTATTGAACAGTATTTTTCCGAAATATGGTTATATTTTAGCTAATGTATACGAAAATTTATAATTTATTTACTAAAATCTTCCTCGAGAACCACTATATCCATTGGTGTACACAGCATGAAAATCAGTGTAGTAGTTTTTGAGTATATCGCGAACAGACAGACAGACAGCGGGAAGCGACTTTGTTTTATACTATGTAAGGATTTTAGAATCTGTAATAAAGAATATGCAATGTTACCTTAATAAATACAAATAAAAATCTAAAGAGCCCGTTTAACTATGGGAGACATTCACTACAAAAGAACATAATACATAAATAAATACGTAAGATAAAATAAAATAAATACAAAGTTTAAATGAATTAAAAATACTCATAATAGTACTTATATAATGGCTAATATTCTCATAAATATAAGAAGTAATTATTTAGAATAGATTTATTTTACATCTCGACACAAATTCACATAAAATTAACAGTAATGCTGGAAAGCAATTGCATGGACCACTCGAAAATGCACTCCGTCTTCATTAAAGGTAGCACTGTCGCCGTAATTAATCACCGCTGGATCCATTAGTGACCGTGATTACGTTTAAGTATCGGACGCCTTGATTATAGCCGTGCCGGGACTTACCTCGCAACGCTTTAAATTAAAATTAAACGTTTAGAGGTGCCTTAATGATATCTAATGTGTGAAAAATGATTGTTTGTCCATATGTCCTATATAGAATTTTAAACTATGCATTTGATCGTATCGATATACTGTAAAGTGTTGTGCATAAGTCTACGAAGGTTTCTGACACTGTCATTCCAACAAATTTCATATATTGCCGTGATATTTGAATTGAAATGCAAGCAGCAATAGTTGTATATTGTTTTTGAAGCGTCAATAGCCTAATGGTTTAGGGTACGGCCTGCGAATCGTAAGTGGGTTCGAATCCACCATTCGACTATTGCCGTGAACCATGTCCTAGCACAAGCTTAAGCTTAGTTGGAATGGTTAACAAGATTGCTAGTAATATTTCTGGAAAAAAAAAGAAATATTGCTAGCTTTCTCTTAAAAAAAGAAAAAAATATATCTATCGCCTATGGTCCACGAAATAAATAATTATGGTTATGATGGAATTTCACCCCATTAGAGATAAAAATACTTGATAGCATAATATCGTCATTTACACAGCGATAATCACTGTACTAAGGTCTGGTTCTAACTTAAACAACATTTTAAGTCACCATTTTCTTGATATAAATTTCGCTCGAAATAATTTAAAAAATAATTTGAAAGAAATGAAAGAAGAAATGTTTGTTTTACAACAAATCAGTTTCTTGTTTCGCACGGATTCAGGTCATCTGGTGCGCATTCATTATTTCCAAGCGGAAGTAAGAAGGATCAGAAGCAAAAGGCTGCAATTTTATTGTACTCTCAAGAGAAATGATAGTTTTAAAGTCGATGAAGGCGGAAAGTGGAATTGTATATTTGTATTAAGAAAGAAAACAGACAAAACAATCTATCTAATACACTCATTTAACGATGCTTTTTTTTTGGAAATATCTGACACTTACAATCACAATATGTACATACGACGCCTGATAGATAAGAGTAAGCGAAGCACTGCACAAAGAGGAAAACGTTATATTAAGAAACACCGTAAAAAATGGTATGGTGTCATGGAACACAAGGTTGTAATTAATTTCCTTCGGAAAATATAGAAGTAACACAAATTGCGAAATAAATTGTTAATTTTTATTGCAATGCAACGTCGCTGAAAAACCTAGCGGGATGAATTATAAGAATTATTAACGTATAGAAAATAACTTGTCATTATAATGCGGCTGGGTAGTATTCGTTAAAGCGCCTCCTATGATCAGAGAGTTGAACTACATGCTTTATAGTCACGCTATCGGCCGTCGTGTATGTGACTATAGTACTTCCGTTGTATATTTTCTTACGGTTTTTGTCTTACATTTTTCAGTTCGGTGTCGAGCAACAAGACCCCTATCTCCTCGCAAGCTAAATCTTATAGGTGCGTGGGATTGTCTCTTTTTAGTGTAGCTTTAATTTGTCATCAGATCAGCACACGCAGTAGCAATACTAGTAGCAAGGTACTAGATCAAAAACAGTAATCTACTGTATGTGTAAGCTTCCAAAGCACATCAAGCTTAAAGCTCCACTCTTTATATCTGAAACATATTTGAGCCATAACTCTGCAGTTCGATGGAGCTTAAAACCGATTATGCAGCGAGTTCATTAAATGTAACGAATGTCACGATCGGTTTTAAAAGCTGCACACGTTGTTTTTTATTCCGTTCCATTTCAATAGTTCGCAATGTTATATCTCCATTCGATTTAAGTATGTAACAGTTTTAAGTTTATTTAATTTCATTATATTTTATTCAATATCTGAGCAGATCTTATGAACGCAGTTCTTCGATTTCACCTTTAAGAATACCTACTCCTATCTCTAAGGATAGCAACGCACCTGCAGCTCTCGTGCTGAGGATGTTCATGGCGGACGTGATGCTTTTCCCCTTTTTCTATTAAAAAAGATATAACCATTTAAGGAAGATACTTTCTCGCTGGTATTATGTGAAATTATAAATTAGATGAAATAAAACACACAAATTTGGTCCTGATATATTCAACTCATATTAAACTTTTCCAATTACAATAGCTAAAACATCACTCGTTAAAGCGTTAAAATAATAATTGCCAATTATCTATCATCTTAAAACTATGCAACTGTTTAGTTATTAACGTAAAGAAACTTTTTCACTATTTTTGAAGTCATAATTGGATTTAAATAGGTTGGAGCTGTAGTGAAAATAAATGTGCTTATATACTCTTTCAAGTTAAAGTTAAAGTTACAGCCTTTATATATGTCCCACTGTTGGGCGCAGGCCTTCTCTGTAAAGAGAGTATAACGGCATAGTCCCCGCCACGCGGCCCTAGTGCGGATTGGCAGACTTCACATGTCGTAGAAAAATTTTCTAAGACATCTAGGTTTCCTCGCGATGTTTTCCTTCACCGCCGAGCGCGTGGTAAATCAGCACATAAAATTGCAACAACAAATTTATTGGTGCCGGCACCGGGGATCGAACTCGGGTTGTTAGCGCACTACGCAACTTGAGCCAAGCACACGGACACTGAGCTACCACGGCTCTTTCAAGTGCTCCAACATAATTATAATGTCATATATATTAATTAGTAACCGTATTTATTATTTATTGATATTATTATTTAATATAATAATTATTTATTTAATTTTTCTGTCTGTGTTGTAGTCTTGATTATCCAGTCTTTTTATTTTGTTATAGTAATTAATTATATGCACGGAATTAAAAAACTATTTTTTAATGATTCCATAGAAGTATATCTTTAATCGCCCGTACATAAGTACACGCACCATTTTTTTTATTAGTATAGTATTTGTGAAAGCAAAGCAAACAACGCGAAATAAACCAAATTAACTGACAATACTCCCACGTGTACATTGTATCAATTTACCAGGAACCTTGTATGTATTCAGAGCTCAAAGGTGAATCCATTGAAATTCCTTTTGTGTAACACACAATGTATGTACAAGCCGTGAATTCTTAACAGACAAATGCTAACACCTATTAATACACTTCAGTATGATTTATTGTGTGCCAATACTATTCATAAATACTTTTATACAACCACACAAGCCCGTGAATCACAGGCGTAGGCGGTAACGCGTCTTTTTATAAAATGTCGTAATCGAAAAACATATGTGTAATATCGCTTCAACAATATACAAGAATAACACGTTCTAAAGTTCTCCGTGGTAGCTTAATGTCCGGGCTGTCACTTCAACTTGCATAGCACGCTAGCATCATGAGTTCGATCCCCGGTGCGGGACCAATGAAATTGGTTGTTGCAATTTTAAGTGCCGATTTACCACGCGCACGCAAAAGAACATCGTGAGGAAACCTATATATGTTAGACAAATAAGAAAGACTTCGCCAATCCTCACTAGGACCGCGTGGCGGACTATGCTTTTATACTCTCCTTACAGATAAGGCCTGTGCCTTACATTCGACACAAGATAAAGGGCCGATCCTCTTTTGGTAATGGCCGCTGAGTAGACACGAATTTAATACAACGAAGGCGAGCGATAACACATAAAAATAAAATAAAGCAATCACGCTCTTGACCCAGTACCCTTGGAGGTGAGTGGGGATTATAGATCGCCCTTTTGCACAGTCCAACCAGGATCTTTCCTCTTCTACAACTCCATAGCTCTTACCATTTACGTATTCCTTTATTCATCCCGTCTACATGTTCTCAAACCACCAAAGTATACCTTTCTCTTTTTAATTCAAAACACACGTTCGGATATAGGAGTGCACTTATAAATGCATTATAATCTCTGTATAAGGATTCTATTTATGGCATTAGAATCAAAGAAACCTCGAAGACTCGCTTAGTGTTGATTCCTCTGGTTTTGTCAATTTTCATAAGCGACGGTGACCACTTAAGAGCTGGTGAAGTATAAGCACTTTTGAAAAGGGCATATTTCCTATAAAAAAACCAACCGATGTAAGGAATTCAAAGAAAATACTAGATTCATTGGCTTGACTCAGGGCAAAAAATTACTAGCTCTAAATTATTTATTATTCCAATCAGAAATAATTTATTTCTGTAACTACTCATCAATGTTTTTTTTTTGTTTGAACTCATCATAATTGGATTCAGTTTCGCGACCCTGTGATGATATTTATTACAACTGATTGTCTACTTAACAACGTTATATAAATTTGGACAAGCAATTTATCCGCAGGAAATCGGTCTTTATCGGAAATTGCTTGTCCCTGCACTCTGTAATTTTCCACATGAATAATCGGCAACATTATAAATTTCCAATTCTCTTCGTTGCGGTCCCATGTTGAGGGTTTAAATATATGTACCTTTATTGACTGTCTTATTACATATTACGGTTAAATAAGTGACTACATAATGAATAGGAGTCCCACTATATCAATGACTAAAATTATTACTTATTTACTTAGTTTCATTATAACACCTTAAACGTAGGTTCACGAAGGCAGACTTTCATGGCATGCTGTACCAGTCGACTCTTGGTGAGAGAGAAAAATATAGTGACAGGTGAAATACACTCGTGAGCAAAAATAAAGTTCCGGTTAAGAAAGTTTAAATATCTCGGAAGATAAAGACGCTAGCTAACTGAAATAAATTGTGCATGATAGACAATTAAATCCTTAAAAAATATTTTTATTAATTTTATATTTCATTAAAAAACATAAACTTAAACGAAAAAGGATATCTTACTTAAACTTGGATAATACAGTATTTTTCATTAAATTTTAGTATTTAGTGTTGCCACCATGTGGCGACACTAAGTAATAAAATTTCATTTAGCTAGCGTCTTTATCTTCCGAGGTATTCAAACTTTCTTAACCGACCCTTTATTTTTGCTCACGGCTATTTTGATAGAAACTAAGGAACGAAGAGAAAGACAAGGCCGAGAATAAAATAAGAGTTACGTAGGACCAAAACTTCAATAGTTGGCCGTAAGGTAAGGAACTTTGATGTGGCGGAGGAGGGGTTGGTTTTAGTCCATGAGAGTCGGACACCCCTTGGCAGCACAGACACTTAGGGTCTATAACGGATTTCCCCTCCTTGCGAGATAAAAAAGTGAAATATCACAGACATGACGGAATATTCAAGACAAAATCTCACAAATACATTATGTGACCTGTGCATATACAAACACAATTATAATTTGTACAAATGTATTTGTTTATAATTAAGTAAAAAAAGTGGTGGGATTTGCTATTCACATATAAACTCGGTAAAAAGCAGCCAGCGATTGCTATCTCTGATCGTTGGATAAAGACATGTGTAGGTTTTATTTAATCTATTATAAAAATATAAAACAAAAGCGAATAGACACAATCTATGCAGTATTCAAGCCTTAAGAATATAGTGACATGCAACGAAACGAATATGCTTGCGTAAATCCGTTCCTCTCAATGATCCTTTATTGGAATGCGCGCTTTGGGAACTCTCGCAGAGCTAAATCGAATTCTATAGCTCGTTTTTTATATTTAAGTCGGAACGAAATAATTTTATTTTAAATAAAGAACAAGTATAATTACGACCTAAAACGTATTAGATGTATCAGATCAAACGTAGTAACGAAGCTATCATTGTTATATCATGATAATCTCTTCATTCTCTTTCTTCCACATACGACGTTGACTACAAAATTCGTGCAAGCACTACAATATTATGTCACTCGACAAACGACCCTTTCCTCCCCCCTGTGCCCTCGCAGTACAAGGTGACACGGGCCAGGTCGCCTTTTTCCGGGCTCCACCTAGGCAGACGACAACGGCCGCCATCCTTGTCGCCCAGTGAGCCTTTTAGTCACCTTCTACGACAGGCATAGGATACCGTAGTCTTATTCTCGAGAGCCCATAACTACAGGGCTAAGTCGTCACGACTCCATAAGGCTCTATCGCGTAGGAAAGTCGTAAGAAATTAATGTATCCCTTGGGTATGTATTCTTTGGGTCACCAGGTCACTGAAAATTTAAAGGATGTAATATGTATAAGAACCAAGGTGCTATTTGTTGTGACATGCAACGACTGGCTTGTTTATACTTTTTTCAACCGACTTAAAAATGGAGTAATTTCTCAATTTGTCTGTTTTTTTTGTGTGTATCACCACAGAACTTTCGACTGGGTGAACCAATTATGATAATTCTTTTTTTATTTTAATGCTGGTGCTTTCCATCTCATTTGGCCCAGTTCTGATAATGGCACCCATGCAAACCCATACAAGTCTTAAATTTTCATTAAGTATGTGCGCGCAAAATGGACCAGTAACTCAATCAATTAATAATTTTCATTAGAAAGTACTTCAAGGGTAGTTTGACAAGAGTTTGATTAGGTTCAGACTAATCCTATTTCGTAATATTGTTACGATAATTCGAAAATACAAAGAGGCGTCCACGCGTTTGATTTTATTTGAAGTTGGTTTTGATAAATGGGACCACATGGGAAGCGCGCACCAGCTTTCAAAGAATCGGTCTAAAATCGTCAAAAACGGTTTACCCAGTCTAAAGTTCTGTGGTAACAAACATAAAAATATGTCTGTATTTTTTTTAAAATAGAATTGAAAACCTCCTTCTTTTTTGAAGTCGGTTAAAAAGACATGCGAGGTAATTTTAATTTATTGTGAACCCTTGCACTTATGTAACTTTACATATCAGTCTTGTTTCTCGATTATAAGAAACGATTTCAAAATACTGAAAAAAATATATTAATTATTTTATCTATCATATGTATTTCTTAATTGTCAAATTTGTGCAAATATAAACTGTGACCAAAAGTAACTTTCAACTTAAGGTTTTTCTAGCTTTGACTAAATTGCTGACCTGAGGCTGGCAGTGTTTTCTTTCCAATGCTTTGAAATTCGAAAATTCCCTCTCTAATTTATCTATAACTTAACGAAAATAAACAAAGCCTCTAGCTTGTTTGTAAGTTAACGTCGTGTTTGAGTAACTCTTTAGGTAACTTTGCAAAATGGTTTTATAAGTTATCATTGAGAAATTCTCAAGTTATTAAACGATGAATATAAATATTTATATTGGACATTCCCGATAAGTATTTTAACTTTTTATGGTTTTTTCTTAGCTTTGGTATTTTTTTTCAAAAGATGATAATATTTTTTCACAAATATAACTAATATTCTTGGTAACCATTCTTGCAATGGATTTGAACCCATGACCTTACATTTTGCAAATCGAACCATTAGGCTATTGACGCATATTATACTCTTATGAATGAATGAATATTCTTTATTTCGCAACAATTAAAAAGAAAATACATCACAGAAATAGTAACTACAATTTTCACAATAGACAAGGTCATTGAATGCGCAATGGGTGGTCTTATTGCTAAGAGCGATCTCTTCCAGACAACCTGTGTATGGACAGAAACTATCGTCTAAAAATATTTTAGTGGGTCTGTGATTATATTTATTTTATTACAAAAGTTAACACAATATACATATATACAAACATACGCATTTATCAATATATACACACACTTTTAAAAATAATAATACGTAAATAAATATGCTAAACATACAACAAATATATATATATATATATATATATTTATAAAGATAGATAGTGTCTATGTACTAGGTTCTTTAAAGCTGTCAAGGATATTTTTCATCTTATGCTTTGTGGCAGAGCAATCCAAAGTCGGACTGCTTCCACGGAGAAAGATTTGCTCAAAAATTTTGTAGCATGCTCTGGCATTTTGAGTGTCATTTCGTCAGGCATTAAGATTTTTGTTTTTGTTAATAACCATTACATAAGCCGTACCGACCATTGGCTATCGCATCTGGGATCTAATTAAAACAAAAAACGCATAACGTAACGCATTTTTTTGTTCCAAATAGATTGTTTTACAATAAAAATCTTTACAAACAGGATTAAAATTTTAATCGCGTGCTGTGTTAGCATTAGTGTGTATGAGAAATGTGTTACCAAAACCCTTGTAATAATTATGAAAAAGTAGTTACTTCCGGCGCAGTTTCTCGTGAAGTGCCGTGACCGCTTTCAAATCACGTTATTTCTAAGTAAATCACGGGTATCGCGACAACAGAGCGCTCTACGTCCGACAAACAAGTTAGGCGTAAAACTTGTATTACTTAGTATTTGTAACTTATAGTCAACTATTAAGTATTCAAAACATGGGCCGTCACTCAAACGAACGTGCGTATTGTCCAAACCACTGAACTGAACTAATGAGGCATGAGAAATTACGCAACAAGTATGTGCGAGGAAGCCTAGGTGGACGCGACATTAAGAGCAGCCAAGCGGCAGGAGAGTAGGATGCGATGGTATGGGCACGTCAAGAGGATAGGAGACCTGGTGGTATAACTTTCCCTCCCAGGTCGAAGATGCAGAGGAAGACCCAGGACAAGGTGGGAGACAATAGTGCCGAGAAATAAGAAGACTTCCCAAGATGAAGTCACAGGACAGAGCTAAGTGTAAAACTGACCCCATCACCATCACAAACGCAGCTTGGGCAAAATGGCGAGAAATAACCGGCATCATCTGCGATCCCAGAATAACGATAAAGCTAAAGAGCCTCGTGGATAAGTAAGCAATTCGTAAGTCTTAATGCATGTAAGATGTATATCGCAGGAAAGTCGTCTTTAATGCCATATAAGTGTCGGGCCTGGAGGCGACGTCGGAAACAGATAAACCTAAATCTACAAGGGCCAAGATCTCGTGGTAGGCTCAAGAAACGCTGGTCGCACGTCGTAAGAGCAGACATGATAGAGAACAAACATCACAGAAAGAAGGATGCCGAAGACCGGGTTAAGTGGAGTTCACTAAGTATAGAAGCGGGCCGAGAAATCTCTAGACAGAAGAAGAAGTAATATAGATAAACTAATTAAAATTCACGCTTAAATTTTAATGAAGACCTACTTCAAGGTTAGAAATAAATGTCAAAAAATACGTTTCTTCATAGGGACTAGAAATGTTGAAATTCGATGTCTAAACACGCTACGTAGCATTTCCTTTGTAGCAAGTGTATATTAATGTGTAGCAATGCTACATACTCAGTGCTACGGAAGTGAAGTTGTAGACGTGAGATGGTTATAGCATAAATTAGTTACGTCACTTCGAAACTCGTAGAACTTACTCAATTGACGATGTTAGACATCATTACCTTAGTCAATTAGCGTTGTATTCAAATTTCGAGGCAAAACGGTAACTTTGCTCTTGCCTGCAAAGCTTGTATAGTGTATAATAACTCAAACGAACTTATCTCGTATCCCCACCCCACATTATAATTTCAAAGTTGACTTCAGCGGTACGCTTACTACGATAAAAGCAATATATTACTGGTTTAGGCTCACTGAAATAATTACATTGTTGAATGTAATGAAGAGAGTATTTTTTGTAGAAAATAATTTAGTTTACTATTCCATGTACATGCGCTAGGAGATGGTTCATATCAAAAATCTCATAATGGTTTTAAACCTACGCTACGTTTTGTTATATGTTACGACTTGTCGTATTTGAGACCTTAAAGCTAAGCTATTGTCTGTGGGTGGACTATGATACTCTCTTCACGGAGAAGGCGCATGCCTAACAGTGGGTCATAGCTTTAGCTTTAACTTTTAACTTCAATTTTGGTGAAAACGAATAATTAATAATAATAATTGTCTTTTCCCCAAAAAATCTTCTATTTAATCATGACAACTGACTTAAAGCTAGACTTAGACAAGAAATTAATAAAATGTGAGACGTATAGAATTACAACTTTATGGCATATCAATAAAATTTAAGTGAGAAATTATAATATGAGTAGGTATAATATTCTCGACTTTAAGTTTGTAAAGTCGAACTCTCAGTCATCAGGCTATTAATGCGTGAAGTAAAGAAAATTATGAAAATCGTATTTAACCTTTTCAGAAAGTTCTCAGTCCATCAAAGGGGGCACAAAGATGAAAGGTCCTTTTGCAATAAAGGATTGTTATTTCAAGGAAGTGAATGAAACAATAGCAGATTTAATTATCCGGGTGGACTCCTTGAAAGTGTCCGAAATAAAGAGATCTCTATTTATAAGTTCGGTCCTTATTTCTTTTCCTTTATTTAGATTTTTTTGACAAATTATTTTTTTTTTTACTTCACGTCTTTTCGTAATTTTAAACTACTAGGAGCGGAGGTAGAGCTCTTAGGTCGCTTACCCCGATCCCTAACGGCGCAAAGGCGCCCATTTTTTTTTAAAGTGATCCATAGTGAACTATGGGTCTGTATGTTTGCCTCGCGATTTGATAGAGAGATAGATAAATCCTCTATTGCACCAAAGAATATGTATAAAGGCGAACTTAATGCTAATTAGCATTTTCTTCCAGCTAACCTTTAGTGGTTAAAAGCAGGCTAAGGGTAGTGCCGCTAAAAATAGCGTTTTAAAACTATTAAATAGATACTTCTATATAAATATAATAATATACATACACATGGAATATATATAAAGACAGTAAATATACCAGTTTGTAATTTTTCATTGTTTGAGTAGAAAGTATTCAGATACACGCGATTTAAAGACATTAGTTTAATAGCTGTACAGGTAAAAGAATTGCCATAGAAATTCGTGTGACATTCGGGGAATGTTAAAAATTTGTTATAAAAGGTTTGTGGTTCGCGGCCGACTAACTGTTTGAGTACCTTTGATTTGGTTTTTTTGTTAGTTGGGTTTTATATTTTTTAAGTTATATTTATTATTTGTTTATATTTTAGGATTTATTATATATATATTTTTATATATTAAATATATATTATATATATATTTAATATATGGGTTTATTCAAATTAAGTTAATAATTTTTAAGTTATTTTAATATTTAAGTGATTGAGTTGGTTTTGTTTGATTTGGTTACTTTATTTTTTATCGGGTTTGTTTAATTATTTTATTTTACGTATTATTGAATTGTTTTAAGTTGTCTATGATGTAGTTGACATGTTCAGTAAAGGTGCTCTATTCTTTTGTGACGGAGGGCCCCCGTTAATTATATAGCATATTATACATTGTCTTCGCATACTTTAAAAATATATTATTTTGAGTATATAAACGACTTTGAAGGTGCGCCGCCACTAAGCTACGCATTTGTTATCAACATTAATTGAGCAATAACGAACTTTTAGAACAAGTTTGCCGTAAAATTGAACGCGACGCTAATTGAATAAGCTAATGAGGTCTTACACAAAGTTTAATGAGGAAGTCGACTCTACGGTTTTCGCAGTTAGAAACTAATTTCCACTTTGTCATTATGAATTATCGATTGTCGAGCCGTTATTAGATTTTAAATATTTAAAACAGGTACCTCCATATGACGAAGCAATGGCATTGAAATAAAACTCTCTGAACTCAGAGACGTCGAAATATATAGTATTAGTTTTTTTTGCTCCCTGGAATAACCCATTGATGGAGTTCCTACTAGAAACAAAATAATATAAATATATATATTTATAATTAATATAATGTTTAATAATTCAATTTTTGTTTTTCATCATAATCATAATAGTCTCTTTATCAGCTATCGATGCCTTATTTATAAAATATAAAAGCCTATATAATTATGTGTAGCGATAGATTGCCCAATTTCCCAGACAAGCAGGTTTCTTTACGATAAAGATAAACCTACCACAGTGAAATTAAAGGAAAGTAAAATTACAGACTATAAATACACCCTGTATATTTTCATCCAGTCTAAAGTTATGAGGTAACAAACAAAACAAAACATGCAAACGAATCCTCCTCCAGGTTCTCAATTCACTTTTATGTTTTTTTTTGCAGTCGGTCGTAAAAAAAACTTTAGTACAAAAAAGTTAGACTTTAGACTGACATCTTGTGTCGACGTCGTTACTTATCTTAATCAGATGAAGGGAGCCCTCGCTAACGGATTGCTCTTTTACATAGATGGTGGTCGTAATCCCTTTAAGAGAACCCGGCTAAATTTGACTTGTATTCTATTTTCATAGAGCCTTTCACGGACGTCTGAATAATAGACAAAGTGGAGATGCGTTCCCTTCCACAGTAGTAAAAATCTTTTCTACTACTGTGGAAGGGAACTTCTACTAGTACCTGGGTGACCGGTATTTTTTTTGTTTAAAACATGTCTTTCGGTAATTATTTTTAGATAAGAATTACATAATGATGAAGTATGAATAATATAGCCGTGAGCAAAAATAAAGGGTCGGTTAATAAAGTTTGAATATCTCGAAAGATACAGACGCTAGCTAACTGAAATAAATTGTCCATGATTGACAATTAAATATCCTTAGAATAAAATATTTTTATTAATTTATTTATCTCTGGCATTTGACATTTTCCCTGCATGAAAAAGGGTATGAAAGTTCGTATGAGAATTACAACATTTTTAAAGTTAGAAGCATGCAACTTATTTTTAAGACTTTTGAAATTTTTTGTGCGATGACGTCACAAAAAGTTTACGGCGGCGAAGCGACGGTTAAGCGAAAAAATCCCATGGGCCACTCTATATGGCTAAAATGTTAAAAAGATAAAATAACGTCTTATCTTTCTGTTACAATATTTCCACTACGGTCTGAAGCATTTGATACGACGATCAATTCGACAATGTTCACGAACAATGAAAATCTAATATGTCTCATTCTACAACGACCGCCTGCAAAGGAATAAAAATTCGGCAAAGCAATTTGTCGTCAGAACGTCGGCCTTTGTTGTAAGCCCGCTTGTAGCGAACGAGAAACTTAAGCTCCTATGTCGCTTCAAAATGTTCTAACATGGTTCTACAGCGTTATTTTAGATTTAGATCTGATTTTTTTATAATTTCAAAGCAAGTACAATCATCCATCACCTCATTTTAAGTGTAAATCCAGCCCTGAATGGTAAGACGCACGAGCGTTCATTGCCGCCCATTAACATAAACAACACCAAAAGAACACCAAACACTTGGCTATCATAATATTGTCAGTAATAATAGAGTTAAACTACTTAAAATAATTGGCTACCTACTTTACAAATTTAGTTACGGTGTTATAAATAGTATAAAACGTTTTATCAATGTTATGTTAAGTTTTTGACCACAATACCACCTGTAATTGCAAATGTAGTCCTGGATAGTACGGCACACTATCTTAAATGCCTATTTACTCTACTCATGAAAACACCCACATTGTAATCGGAGGGAAAGACAAACGCGGGCAAATTAATCCTGTTCTTTGCTGTCAAAATAATCAAAGAGGAAGCAAAGCGCTTCGTTCGGGTTTCAGGGATGTTCACAACAGTAGGAGCCGTGAGTCTTGCAGTCCGATGCTGAAATGATCATATCGAATGGCGGAATAAGATCATGTAATTCCCGAGCACACTCTCCAAAGTGCAATATGTAAAAAAACGAAAGGCTGGTCGGTCACCTTACGCCTGTGCTCAAGACAGCAGATTGGTTTCAGCTACGTCAACAAAGCCTTTATGCTCTTTTTACAGATAAAGCCTATCCCCTGGTATATGCTATAAATTTAATTATATACTACAATAGCATTACACAAAAAGACATTTGTGTTAAACAATTTAACTTTAAAAAATTCATTGATGCCGGCACCGGGGTCTAAACTCTGATTGCTAGCATAATATCGACCACCCGGAAACTGAGCTACCACGGCTCTATTATATTGGGGTTGGTATGACAACTAGTTAAAAGGTACAGCCTATATATTTATGCCCCACTGTTGGGTACAAGCCTTGTCTGTAAAGAGAGTATAAGGGCATAATCCGCCAAGCGGCTCTAGTGCAGATTGGCCTCACATGTCATAGAAAATTTTCTTGGACACGTAGGTTTCCTCACGATCTTTCGAGGTCTATGTTGTCGATAAACAAGCGCGTTGTAATTCAGCACTTAAAACTGCAATCAACAAATTCTTTGGTGCCGGCACCGGGGATTGAACTCGGTTTGCTAGATTACTATGCACAATTTGCAACCTCCGTGATACTGAACTACCACGGCTCTGGTATATTTATTTTATTAAATAAAGAAATAAGTAGATAATATACACATTTTTAAAGCGATAACGTGAACAAGCCGTCTTAAACCAAACAAAGACGACCTCCCATTTATCCGAATTTGAAACTTGCTTAAATCTTTACACAATTCTTTTTATAACACGAAGAGGAGACATTCTGTGAACAGCGTTTGTTGGTTTTTTTTTTCTATTTCAATTCGTATTGTTAGCAACATTATTAAAACAGGTAATTGAATTGGTACGGAACGGCGTTTGGAATAAAAAAATATTACAGATGGCGGATTCTAACATTATAGATATAGAGCAGATATAAAAGGTTTATTTTAAAAGAAATTCTTTTGGTAAAAGAGCGAATTTCATTTGGACAAATTTCAACCCGAATTAAGTGAACAACTTATTCATGACACCGTCCGGCCAGACCTCAAGAATCTAGTGGCTATGGCCGTTCATCATTGTATCCTTTCCCGCTCCATGTGATTCTATTCTTTCCTTGTCTATTAATAGTATGCCCGAAACAGAAAAGCTCTCTAATAATAAAGAAAATATTAAATCTTTCAAATATAACATAATGATAGCCTAGTGGTATTCGATCCCGATTATCTAATTGTTGGTCGAACGCACAGCAACTATACATAAATAAACATATATAAATACATACATTTAAATAAATTATTATTAACTTTTGATTGGGGATTGAACACAATATTCTTCACTTAGAAACCAAGTACACTAGGCTAGGTTGCCATGATAACACTACCAACCTAAGAACCGAGTGCGGCACAATACAATAGCTTTTTGTATACATTGAACGTTTATCCTGAACCCAATAGAATCTTAAATACATCCGCACATTGTGTACAGCACAAAGGAAAATTTCACTGTAGACACTATAATGCTATATATTATTAATACATTTACTAGCGAACTGCTCTGATTCTCTTTGGTTTATGATACTTAAGGTAAAATAAACCATGAATATGAAGTATACTAGTGCTTGACCACGATCCCACCTAAAGTGGTGATATAGTCGAAAAATGGTACGCGGTAGTTTAGTAATTAGTCAAATATTATATTCAATTAACCGTGAATCATACATTTGAATGAATAATATGCAATATGATGATAATGTTATTAAAAACATCGAATCGCAAGTGGACCCCCTTAGCCACTAAATAACACTACAAACAAAATCTTATTAGTGACTTAAAAAATCTGTATTTGTTTTCGATTTATTTTTTAATTCTAAAAAGGGCAAACGACACGGTTCACCTAATCTTAAGTGAACACCATCGCCTATAAACATCTAAAACACTGGACGAGGTGCAGGTGCGTTGCCGGGCTTTGAGAAGTTTTGGTTTTGAAGTAAAGAAAGTAGCATTTCTTGAAGGTCCCCAAATCGTACAGGTTCGAAAACTTTCTAGTGCGTAAAGAATTATTCAAAAAGATCTTATAGTTTTAGAGTTTATCCAGTATAGACAGACAAATATTTCCTTTTATAAAGTATTGGTATAAACGCTAGTCGCATTATGATAACCGGATTCCGATGTGCGCTATAGATATTATTATTATTTCGATTTAAAGTCTCAATGAACATCTCAAGAGATTCGCTAGATGGCTGGGTCAAGGGCACACATCGTCAGGAGTTTTCCCTCTATGTCGCCCTAATTTAACGTTTTTTTTATAACCATATTATGTATCAAAATAAATAATCACGGCTGAATGGCGTGATAACAATAACAAAATAGGTAAATAGGCAATGAAAGGTTGAGGATTTCGATTTCAAAGACACATCAAAGTGGATAGAATTTCCTTTTATACGCTATTGCCGTTTCTTTATTCATTTTTCTAAGCAAAACATGATACAATAATGTTATATTGAGTTATAAATATATATATGTAAGCTCTCACGTGTAAACTCTACGAGGGTAGAAGGAGATATGCTTGTCAGGCAGATGGTGATTTGTGCTTTTTTATGCTTACAACGAAAAGACAACGTTAGTTTATTGTTTCAAACAGACTGGGATTCAAACTCACGGCCAGATCGTAAGTCGAAATGCTAGCAATTTTTTTATATTCCTAACATTCTCGTTAGCCATTCCAACTAAGCTCAAGCTTGTGCTAACAGATGCTTCACGTCAATAGATGAATGGTGGAATCCAAGCTACGACCTTACGATTCGTAGACCGTACCTTAAGCCTATTAAATTAGGAGGATAAAACGGAGTCATTATTAGCCTAATGGCTTAGGGTATGGTCGTATCTTAAAGCTACCAAAGATCGAACTCCAACCACGAGTTAGAAATAAAATAAATTAACTGTATAAAAGATACAAAAAAGGAACGGAAAACAATGTCAAATAAAGTTCGTAAACCATTTGAGTAGCAATAAAGATAGTTTGCCCGCGTCTATCTTTCCTTCGATTACAACGTGGGTAGGTAGCGTGAATAGGCATGCACTAAGTTGGCGTGCTAAAAACTACAACTACTTGTGTCACAAATGGGTCACCGCAATCAGATTTGGAAGCATTTTGTATTCCTAATTTGTTTTTAAAATGATGCTGACAATTTAGGATTTCAGCCCAAAACATTTACGCATACACCCATTTCCACTTAAAACCTTCTTTTGTTTGTTTTAAAACGGCGCAACCTTATCAAGATCTAAAATGCTTGTTACCTTCTGCCCAGTATAACGAGATCCACGAACCATTACGTTAATACAATGAACTAGAATTTACATAATCGTTACAAATGTGAAGCCATTTTTTTAATTATAATATAATTTAAAAAGTAGAACAAGTTGTATTAACTTGCCTAGCGGCACTCCTAACAAAAATGCTCTCCTAGCTTCGGCTCTAATTTAACCATTTCAAACGAAAAAAACATCAAAATCCGATAATAAATGACGGTGCTTTAAGTAGACTATTTTTTTTATATAAAAGTGGCAAACGAGCATACGGCTCACCTGATCTTAAGTGATCACCGTCGCCCATGAACATCCACAGCACCAGAGGCGCTGTAGGTGCGTTGCCGACCTTTTATATATTATTTTTAAAGCAAAAGAAAATGTATCTTAACAGAGTTAGACGTAATTTAAAGAAAAACGTTCTAAACATCGACCGTAATAAATCACGACCAACAGCTTTGACCTCCTTAGTTTCTTTTGGTTCAATATGTGACTAATCATAAAACAGTTAAGAGAGTTCAAATTATTTTTGCTTCACACTTTTAAAATAATAGTCGTAATGAACAAGCGGCGAACGCTAATTGAATGAACGCTCGGCAATCAGGTGGAGTCTTTTAAAATGATTTCAGCATTGATCGTATCTGTGCACGCGACCAAATATCTTTTCCCATTCGATTTAACATGTTCTCGTACTTTCTATGAAAATGATTGCACGATTTGTGACATTAATAAAATCTTTTCAATCATTTTCGAAATAAAAAAAAAAATTCTATTTCCATATATATGTCTACCTCTTTGTCTATGATGTCACTGCGTTACTATAGCAAAATACAGTTTACGGTACCAAATAGCGAGCGGGGCGTAGCGTTGGCGGAATTTTTTTTCTAATTTTTTTTAAAAAGAAAGCTAGCAATATTTCTTTTTTTTCAGAAATATTACTAATAATCTTGTTAACCATTCCAACTAAGCTTAAGCTTGTGCTAGGACATGGTTCAAGGCAATAGTCCAATGGTGGATTCGAACCCACGACCTTACGATTCGCAGGCCGTACCCTAAACTATTAGGCTATTGACGCTTCAAATTGGTAGTTGTAATACACTACTTACTATACAGCGTTACACACAGAGGCACCTCGCGCAGCGCTTCACTAGCCGCGGCGTCTGGCGGGAATACAAATTGAGTGAGGTGGAGCGAGCCGTAGTTTTTGTCTTGAAAGGTTCAAGCTAAGCGATACCTGGGCCCCGAATCTGCTTTGTGACGATTCATTATAAAACTACTATCTATCGATATTTCAAATACCATTCCATCAAAAATCTCAGTAACACACACACGATTGGCGTGCCAGTGGTACACCATCGGTAAACAACAGAGATACCAATGAACTGAAAGACTACTACAACTAACAAATATCGACTATTATATTATGACGTCAATAAAACGTACGTATTATACAATTAGTCGCAAATTTGGGGCCCAATTATTGTTTGTGGTCGTGGGCAGGGGTGAACACTTTACATCTTTCCATTCATAATGATTGTATCAATGTTTTGTTCACGGAGAAAATGTAACAGGACCTGTGTCATAAATTAAAAAAAGTGCAAGTTTCAATTTGCGCGGAAACGAAATTCCGTAGAAAGCCATTACTAACTCACCGTAAGTGGATCCACATAAATTTCTAGTTTCACCTGATATGCGAAAAGTTTGACCCATTTTGGTCCCCAATTACCGAGGGAGTTTACGTCGATTTTGAAATATTGTGACACTTGTGAACTTATACTTATCTGTAACTACTTATCTTGCTATGTGGTCTGTATCTGTAGACGTTACAAGTGATATAAAAAACAAAATCTTTTTATTTATTTATTCTTTGTTTGCACACAATGAAAAGTGTCCAAAAAGGCGGACTTAAAGTCACTTGATTAAATGATTTGAAAAATTTAGATTATTTGAGCAGTGGCGTAGCTACCCAGGGCAGTGCCCCGGGGTCCTCAAGGTCAGGGGGCTCTCGAATCCTTACCAGAAATCTCGATCGATATTTAATCCTGGCATTAAGCTTGGATTTAAAACGAAGTCATTGATACTTTTGCGAAAACTAAAGCTAGAAAAAAATTGTAAACATAATTGTTATTTAGTCAATTGGTAGGCCCCAACCTTTTTTCAGCCCTGTAGTTCTGGGCTCTCAAGAATAAGACTACGGTATCCCCTGCCTGTCGTAGAAGGCGACTAAAAGGGGCCTCGGGTTCACTAGGCGACAAGGGTGGGGGCCTTTGTCGTCCGCCAAGGTTGACCCGGGAAGAAGGCGACATCGGCTGGCCCGTGTCGCCTTGCACTGCGAGGGCAGAGGGGGGAAGGGAGTAACCTTCCTCCCCCCGGGAAGTGCTCTCCTTGAGCTCAGTGCAGAGGGGCTCCGGTGCGTTCCACTGGAGATCCCGGAGCCCCTCACCATGCACCGAGGAAGGGCCACCGGGGAGGTTTTAGTGGGTAAAACTCCCACATAACCGCCGCCTTCCCCCCAGAAGGCGAGGTATATTTTTGAAGATTTCCTCCTCGTTAACAAAAAAAAAAGGCCCCAACCTTAAAATACACAACCCTTGAATCTTCTCTATTTCGTTTTATTAGCCAAACCTACACCAAGTAATATTTGTAATTTATCTTGTTACTGTTTTTAATATTTAGTTATTAGTGGGATAATTAATTAACACAACTAAACAATAATTAACTGTAACCTCCTTTTTTTGAAGTCGGTTAAAGAAGTTCGGTCGGTTTCATTCAGCGCCCGCGCCACTTGGAGAGAAGTGCGCAGAGTAATATGTCCCAGTAATTACAGTTCCATAGTGTAACCACGGCCACGTTGTAAGTCGGACGGGTTCTGTGCTCTGTTAATTGTGTTTGTGCCCGCATTCAGTTTGATTATCGACTGTGACTGCATTGTTCTGTGATGGCCTCAGGACTGGGATGTACTGTGACACTGCTGCTGATGGGGCTGTTTTTAGGTGAATCTTTTGCCTGTATTTTTCCTAGTACGATCTGTGTTATGGAGTTTGGTAGTAAATTCAAATACCAGCTTTATCGTTTCCATATCAACTTTTAAGGCTTTTACAACAAAAATCCGTTTATTTTTTTTATTCGTTCATTAGTTTTACGGCAATATACATATATCACTCATTTTGAAAATTCAAATGTCTTTTTAAAGTTATTTTTTATATTAATCAAATGATAAAAATTGTACAAAAATATTTAGGTATAGGCCAACACGCACGTCTGGTTCAGATTGGCGTATGGGTTTCTTCACAATGTTTTCCTTTTTTTTTTAACGGGGAAGAAATCTTTAAAAAGATAGTCCGCCTTCTGGGGTGGTGGCCCTTCGTCAGTGCATGGTGAGGGGCTCCGAGATCTCCAGTGGAACGCACCGAAGCCCCTCTGCACTGTGCTCAAGGAGAGCACTTCCCGGGGGTGAGGTTAATCCCTCCCCCCCTGTTCCCTCGCAGAGTATGGCGACACGGGCTAGCCGATGTCGTTTTCTTCCCGGGTCCACCATGGCGGACGACAAAGGTGGGGGCCTCACAATGTTTTCATACACCAAGCACGTCCATCTTTTAAAATTTCAACATGGAATTTCATTGGTAACGCACCGGGGATCGAACTGGGGTTACTAGCGTATAATGCGACAAGAGGCAACCGACCGAACATAACTACCACGGCGTATACGTATTCTACGTTCATACGTTAATTATACATTCTTCCTTTCCAAGTCCTTTATGAATACATAGCCTTAAACTGAGGGAACAACATTTATGCGATCGATGTGTGTGTTATCAAGATTATATGATGGGACTGACATGCCCAAAACAGCAAAAGTCCCTAAAAAAGACATTTATGATTGATCAGACCGAACAGTTAAAGTAAACAGTATATTTAGTACTCTTTACAATGACTGACAGCATTCTCCTTTACATATATACTTGTCGCCTTTAGTTTTGCAAATAAAACTGGAGACTTGAAATATATTATCCGATATTATTTATTTATCTGTATAAAGGTAATCTACTAAACGTGATGTGTACCATGTCTAACAATACAAACCATCATACAACAAAAACAAATGTAATATACAAGCATGAAAATATTCTTCTAAAGACTCGGAAATGAATTCGAGTAATATGCTATTTAATAGTGAGGAAATTTCCACAGCCTGAGGACACGGGTCCTCACATATTAACAAGCAATACTATACTAATACAGTCAGAGTATGTATGTGTGTCTCAGTGTCCGGGCGATTGCCCAAGTTCGATCCGCGGTGTTGGCACCAATTAATTTATTTATTAAAATTTTAAGTGCTGGTTTACCGCGCGCTATGCGGTGAAGGGAAATATTGTGAGGAAACCTACATATGTTAAACATTTTTCCATGACATGAAGTCTGCTAATCCACACTAGGCCGCGTGACGATAAAACCTTATACGGTCTTTGCAGAGAAGACCGGTGCCCGTCACTAGTAAATAAATATATAGGCTGTAACTTTAACAATGAAGTTCTTAACAAGGTCAAGATTTATTTGAGATTGTTGTATTTAAATTGACAATATATATACAATCAGCATACCAACACGGCCTTGAGTTTAATGTGTTCGTCTTGTTAATTTAATGATATGAAGACATTAAAAATTCTGTACGGTGCCTTTGTGCAAAGTAGACTTGAATACACATCTTTGATTTGGATTCTCATTTCAATATATGTGTCCTGACTCGAGATAATGCAAATACATATTTAATCGCGGCAATAAATTTGAGCTGCCTAGTTATCGAACTCAACACTCAGGAACGTCGAGGTTCCGTAGTTAGACGGATAGATAGACAAAAGGTGAGAAGATTACTGGACCAATCTAACGTCTGCAATAAGCTATAAAAGAAGAAAGTTACATAAATCGCTACTGGCACTCAATCGCAATTCTTATTGTTTGAAGAACTTTATCCAATACAGTCTTCCTGTTAAGATTTACAGTATTGTTCTTAACTTACTCACACATGCCTCCTCCTTGCGTCGTTTTCCTAATTACTGAGGGTCGTGATCTCCACTTTCCACAGCCTGAGGACACGGGTCCTCACATATTAACAAGCAATACTATACTAATACAGTCAGAGTATGTATGTGTATCTCAGTGTCCGGGCGATTGCCTCAAGTTGCATAGTACGCTAAGGCGACTAAAGGGGCCTCGGGTTCACTGGGCGACAAGGGTGGTGCTCGAGTCGTCCACCAAAGTGGACTCGGGAAGAAGGCGACATCGGCTGGCCCGTGTCGCCTTGCGCTGCGAGGGCACAGGGGAGGAGTAACCTCCCCCCGGGACGTGCCTCCTTGAGCACAGTGCAGAGGGCTCCGGTGCGTTCCACTGGAGATCCTGGAGCCCCTCGTCATGCACCGAGGAAAGGGCCACTGGGGAGGTTTTAGTGGGTAAGAACCCCACATAACCACCGCCTTCCCCCCAGAAGGCGGGGTATCTTTCTGAAGATTTCCTCCCCGTAAACAAAAAAAAAAAAAAAGTTGCATAGTACGCTAGCAACCCGAGTTCGATCCTCGGTGCCGGCACCAATAAATTTGCTGTTGCAATTTTATGTGCTGATTTACCACGCGCTCGGCGGTGAAGGAAAACATCGTGAGGAAACCTACATGTCTTAGAAAATTTTTCTAAGGCATGAGAAGTCTGCCAATCCGCACTAGGGCCGCGTGGCAGACTATGCCCTTATACTCTCTTCACAGAGAAGGCTTGCGCCCAACAGTGGGACATGTATTATATACTCGTATATATATAAAGGCTGTAACTTTAACTTAACGTTTAGTGCTTAAGAGCAGGCTAAGGGTAGTGCCGCTAAAAATAGTTTTTTAAAACTAATATATAGATAAATAAATATACATTTACAAATACATAAACAGATACTTCACTATAAATATAATAATATACACATGGAATATATATACGAGTAACGACAATAAATATACCAGTTTGTAATTTTTCAAAAAGACATTAGTTGACGAAGCCTCCCTAATCTCAATCGGCAAACTATTAAAATTAAAGGGTATTGTCCGCTATTTTACAACTAAAAGAGCATTGCATATGTCTATTAAAGTTTGTTATACTTAAAAAGGAAGAGGAAGATCTTATCAGTGGAATTAGAAAGATCCGGACACGGGCTGTACATGAACACTTGCGAAACAGTAGAAAATACTAACAAATTTATCGCACTCCGCTTTTCATAAAGCTTATTCATTAATATGCTTTCACAAAGCTTATTAAAACCAAATGATACTGTTTTTTTTTATAAAAGCGCAACCACACACTTGTGTCCGTGTTCTTTTAATGTACTTTAATTGGTTACATTGGATTTATTAATAGATTGCTCTACAGTTACTATTTTTTTTATAATGCCTGATTTTGGGGTGGTGTTGGAGAATGCTCTGGTTCACGCGTCGTAGACGCCCCGCTGCATTGCTATCAGCTTCTACGCGACCGCTGCGTCCCTGCTTCTCATGGCCATTTTTAGGTTGTAGTCCATTAATTTCTCTTTTGATGCGGCCGTTGCTCTTGTCACTAGTCTTCCTGTGAGATAGAGAGAATGATGCTGTCTTATCCATTATCAAGTCAGCACTTTCCTCACTTGAATAGTTTTTACATATATTCAATGCAATCTTATTCAGAATATCGCAGAGTTAAGTTCTCTATTTAAATTAGGGTACAGGAGACAGAGCTATAATTATTAAACAAAAGTGGTATAACCAAGTCGTTTTTTAAAAAAGATATTCAGCAACGGTTGCCTAACAGTTCGCGTAAAAAAAGGTTTTATGTATTTTTTGTTTGTTGATGATGAACTACACAAATTGGCCAGAGTAGCTGGCTTTGACTGCTTCACTGGATTGGGAGGTGGCATAGCTCTTAGGTCGCTTAGTCTGAACCTCTATCGGTAGTAACTCGGCACAAGGGTGAGGTGTAACTTAGTAAGCATTCCGATCCGAGAGCGCCCGAGAGGACCAAACCACGACTCGGTCGGTTGCTATGTCACGGATAATTCGCTTGTTTCATTCCCGATTGTTATATGGGAAATAATATACTAATACAAATTCGTGCGAGATGATTGGATTCAACACTTGTATCAATATCTGGAATTTATTAGACTTAGAAACGCTCGCATCTCGCTCGATGGGGTTAAATATGAGATCTTATATATATAATATGTGTTAATAATAAAAATGTAGCTCTTGTTTTGATCATCTAGAACAGGAGTAATCTTTGTAAATGATAGTTATGATTGCCATAAATAAAAGAAATTAATGTTCATTTTATAGACGCACGCTACTGGTTTGAATGACTCGGTATGCATATTGGTAATTGGTTTTCATTCGCTTAATTATTATGCCGGCATAGATGGATGATATGGGTACACAACACAGTATTCTTTACAGAGATAGGCAACGTTTAAATATTATAGTTCATATACTTTCATCTTTTTGCAAATAATTCAAGTAGCTTCTGATAAATATTATTTTCCCGAGAGATATGAAGGAATTGTTAGTGACAGTTCCTACTAAATACTAATATACTTAACATAAATAAATATTATAATCTGTAAAATATACTTATGAATAGAATAAATTAATGGAATGAATAATATAAAAGAACTTAGTTGCTAGTCAACTAAAGTACTTTTATCGGTCGTCGGCAAACAAGTCTATGTGATCTATACAATTTCTATGCCTATACTAGAAATTTAGCGTAAAAAGGAGAGGACTCTCTCTGTAGACAATTTAGAGGTTCAGGCTAAGCGACCTAAGAGCTATGCCACCTCTCAATCCGGTGAAGCAGTCAAGACCATCTATGTTAGTTCGTTTAAAAAAAAATCTGTAGACAATCAGTGCACAACTTAGAATAAGTTTGTTACTGTGGAGGAAAAGCTTTACAAGTGAACCTCTGAATCAAAGCCAGTAATTCTTTATTAAATTACTTCTAAAACTCTTGATGTTTTGCTAAAATCTGTCAATAATATGATAAAATATAATATGTTAAATATGTTGTGTGCGATGTTGAGCAAGGAACCTCACAGTATTACTAAATTCATTTCCTTGACAAAAAATGTTTAGAAATATACCAAACTCCTAGCCCAATTGATCGAGATTTTTAGCTGTCGAACGTGATGTGTGTAACATGTGTGCCTAACGGAGTACAAATGCCTCTTATTTCCATTTGTTATATTGATGGAGGAGTTTAGGGATAACATCACAGGTATTCTCTAGATCTCATATTTTCTCCTTTTACCTCAGTGTAATTGTGATTTTAATTGCTACAATTTCTGGATTTATTTTATAGTTTAGTTGGTGTTATACCAGTATAAAAACGTATTTATTACGAGTATCGTATAAGTATAAAATCTTACCCTTTGAAACCTTTACAAAATTAATTTCTCAACAGCAAATAAAAAGTTAAGACTGTATTGTTATGTATGCACCAAAACACTATCAATTTGATTTATTTACAATAAACTTAAATCTGTTAGTACATATTTTTAAATTGAGCGTAGATTTAGACAATTTTTTTCTTCATAAAGATCGGTCGGTATAGGTGGGCTGACCAGTGTTGAGGAATTTAGCGAGGTGAATTTTGTATGCATTAAATGTGACCCCTTGAAGTGTAAGGGTAATTTATTGTATTTAAATACATATCTAATACAAATGAATTTATTTATCTATTGAAGTTATATCGGGACGGTTGTTAAATACAGTTTTGTCTCCATAAATTGGTTTCTCTACCTATTGGTTTTGGTTTTCCAGCACTGGCCTTGGATTGCTTTAATAAAATGGAACTGTTTTCCAATGAATAAACTTTTGTTAATTGTAATTATTCACGTCTATTCTTACCGTCTTATTTAAGGCCAGGCTACTACACTATTTATCTATCATATCATATCTGTAAAATATGTTTAAAATGTTCCAACTGTCAACACAGCAATTGTACAGTCATATTTCTTCCGCCCCTCGCGCGATCTCCAGTATCACAACAGGCGACGTCCTAAATATGGTACATTAAAGTATTAAGGAGCGCACGACCGTTCAATTGAGCATATTAACCGTCCTCTCGAGTCTCCAGCGATATTGGACGATACTCCTATAACTTGACTACTTTATGTAAAGCCCACTAGCGGTGTAATTGAAGTGAAAACTTCTTTAGCCGCATGCAGCACTTATTAATAAGAAAAAATGTTATGGGTTCGCGTTACCGACATGAAAATTTGCCATGATACCTTTGAAGTTCACGCTAAGCGACCTAAGAGCTATGCGCCTCTCAATCCGGAGATGCATTAAGCTTAGCTAGCTAGCTTCTCTAGCTAATTGCGGCCGTGACGATTCCGCTAGCATTGCATTAACCAACTTCAAAAATTCAACTTCAATTAATTTAGAGTTAAAGTTACAGTCTTTATATATGATCCACTGCTGGGCACAGCCCTTCTCTGTGTAGAGAGTATAAGGGCATAGTCGCCACGCGGCCCTAGTGCAGATTGGCAGACTTCGCATGTCTTAGAAAAAAATTCTAGGACATAATATCCTCACGACGTTTTCCTTCATCGCCTAGCCCATGGTAAGAAATTAAAATAAAATTGCAACAACAAATTCATTGTCGATCGCACGGATACAGACCTACCACGGACCATTCCGCAATATGAGTACACAAACATAAAAAGAAATATACGGGCACTTTAGGACCTCCTCCTTTTTTGAAGTGGGTTAAAAACTATATGCATGCTATGACATATTTATATAGTCGACAATAGCACATCGTTATAACTTTAAATGATTTTATTAAAATTTTAACACGAAGGGATGCAAACAGTCTGAAAAGATTGGTAGTGACCAGAAAGGTCGAAGGTAAAAGACCAAGAGGTCGAAGTCCAAAAAGATGATCGGACCGGATCTCCGAAGAACTGGAGTCATCCACCAGCGACGCCTTCCACATGGCCTTGGAACGTAATGCCTGGGGACAAGTTATTAATCGCCGAGAAAGGAGTCACGATCCTCAGCAATAGGGCAGCGATAGGAAAGAAGAAAATTTTAAATTTGACAATGTTTAAATTAAAATTGTCAACATCGATCTAGATTTCATATCTATTGACTCTCCCATCAACAATTATATTTATGTTTATAATGGTTTGTTTTTTATTCAAATATATTACGGGCTGTACAAGATCATGACAAAATATAAATACAAGATTAGTATGTTTATGCGAATCCATAAGATTTTTTCCCTACCAAAGTCCTCAACGCGGCTAAAGAAGTTTACACTTCAGTAAAGGTATCATTCAAAAGTATTTTCCATATCGATGTACGAGTGATATACGAGTACATACTGAACGGGCCTAATGAAAGTGTTTTATTATCATCACGGCAATAAACGGGTGACGCGCGTGTGTTTATAATTTATTGCGCACTTAATCAATTGTGTACAGTGAGATGGGGCCCAAATAGTCCCATTAGAGTGATCAAACTGGAGTCGTTAAGTTACAGTGAAATTAAATGAGAAATGACAGCGCATTCCCCTTTCAAATATTTGATAATATGTCTAATTTAGCAAATAAAAATTTGTCTGTGCGGGAAGTTGGTTATTTTGAAACATATTTGGTAACATTCGGTGATTACAATTAAGTGTTTTCAGTGGACTCCGAAACAGTTGAACTGATTTTGATGAATTTTTCAGGATTCAGCCTATTAGCCTAAATTAGCACAGGAAAAAACAGGAAATTAGCCCAGCAGTAACTTTAAATATACACAATTTAATATAATGAGCCGTGGTAGCTCAGTGTCCGGGCGTTCGCCTCAAGTTGTATGGTCTCTAGCAACCCGAGTTACATGAATATAAACATTTACCAGCAACCCTTTAAAATATTTCAGTGACATTAGATTATATATGTATTGTTTTATGTTTTTTATTTATTTCAGAATCTTATATTAAGTGTTTTACAAAATTCACATAAAAAGTAAAATACACAAAAATATCAAACAAAACATAATTATTGCTGTTGTTTTATATAAATATTATAGTTTGTTCTATGTCTGTATCTATGTATGTTTTACTATATAGGTTTCTAGAATTTTCTTTTTATATTTTTCTTCTAGCTTGCGCCCGTTACTGTCTCCACACAACCCTAAGGTAGACCGGCGGAGAATGCCTTTTGGATTTAAGTCCGCAAAAAAGAATAAATAAATTACGATGTTTGAATATTAATTCAGATGCGAATTATTTATGTAAAAAGTTAACTACTTAACTTTCGTAAGACCTAGCTTAATGGTTTCTTAGAGGTTTAGTGAAACCTTAAACCTGCCATTAAAATATGTACGTTGTTAATCCTTACTTTTATGTGGCATTTCTTGTAGTTAATTAGAATTAAAATGGTTTCCCTTGACTGCTTACTAGTCGATAATTCGTATTACAGACAACTTGTACCAGTGACGTTGCTATTCGTTATTCATTATGTTAAGTACAAAAATCAGTTACCCGACGTACGGCGATAGTCTTAGGATCTCTCTCATGTGGAATGCTTGATGGAAAATCGTTTGCAGTAACTGTTTAAAGGTTTAAAAGGACGTGAAATATTTTCTCGTAAGTTCAGGGCGTTTGGCCAGAGAAGCTGGCCTTGACTGCTTCACCGGATTGAGAGGTGGCATAGCTCTTAAGTCGCTTAGCCCTAACCTCTATCGCTAGTAACTCGACACAAGGCTCCCCCTTGGACAGTACTTTGTTATGCATAAGCATCCCGATCCAAGACCGCCCGAGAAGGCCGAACCACGACTCGGTTGGTTGCTATTTCACGGATAATCTAAGGGACAATAAAAGCTAAAACTTGGATTGGAACAGCACGCAACTTAACGTATATAACAATTCAATGTATGAATGAAAAACCACATGACAAAAAAAAATTGGGTACCTTCTTTTTTGAAGTCGATTGAAACCTAATGAAAACAGAAAACATATAACTTTTTTTAGTAGACGCAATGCAGTCGTTGTTTACACTACTTTATGGCTTTATTTAAGTTAGTAAATTGGCTCGCGTGGCCACGGGTAGATTAAACAATTAATTATGTAAATGCGAAGGTATGAACACCGCTTAATAAGTGCGGGACACGCAGAGCGTCACAGTGCAATGGGAACCAAAACGGAACGTCGAGCGTGTTACATTAATTAAACAGGAATAACACTAAACAATGTAAAATAATACCAGCCCTCGGTGCATATTAAATGTAAACATCTACCGGGGTGTATAATTTCGCAAAAATTACGACTCTTTGAGAGCAAGAGTTCAATTTTAAATTTCCTTTTTACGTTTTCATTTTATTGGAGCGAAGTTCCTTACGGCAGGCTAATCACAAAAATTATATTAGACAAAAGTATTCAATATAATTATAGTTAATTCACATATCTATGCTATTATACTTATAATTTACTTATAATTTATCTAAGTAAATGTGTTTGTTTGTAATTTTTTTTATTTAATTGTACATTTGTATTATTAAATGTACACTTATTAAGATAGATGCCAGGTGTAAAAGAAACGGACACCATACGGTAACTCTCGAAAACAATTGACGTTTGATGATTTGATAATTGTGTTTGTTTCATATTAATTGGATTTGCAATGTTGTGTGCGACTGATTGGTATATTGAGTTTGTATTACTGATGTGCTTTGAAATAAATTATGACCAAGATACAACCACTATAAAAAATAATTATGGGTTAATTTTATTTTCTTCGTTCTTTCTTCTAAGTTAATTTTTTCTTTAGTCTAACTTTCTACTAAGTAAGTGTGTATATAAATAAATTTCTATATACAATAGAACGAGTGATTAGAAAACTTTTTTCTAACTTTACAGAAGTATCAACAGAAGGAATCGAATTAAATATAACGAGCGTCTGGAAAACTGATTTGGGTTGGGAAGTGACATGCTCGTGGGAGACGCCACCGAACGACACCCTGCAATCCGTACGTCTTCAGAACAATGGCCAGCAGTTTATGATCTACAGACCTGAGGTAAGTTTTTATATCGTCTACTCTACAGTCTTCTTATATATATGTGAGAATGAAACCCTCAGGTATACAATGTAGATTATACCAGACGTTATTATCAACTTAACAGGTCCCACTGTCCTTCAGACTAAAACCTTCTCACATTCCGTCATTTCTTCCTGAAACCACTACCAGGAAGACTCGACCATCTCCGAAGTAGTATTTAGTTAAAGCTATGTTATGAGTTAGCTTAATGATGTAGCAATTCTTTTTAAAGCATGCTTATAAATTGCATTATTAATGTCACTAACGTTCTACTATCTACAAGACAAAAGTTATTAATAATATGTTAATAATAATTATCAAGTCCGATATTATATTTAAAATATGAAACTTGATGTGTGTGCAACGGTACTAGGATCGCGTGCAAGCCTTTGTCCCAAGATCCCTATCACACCCGATGTTGGGCGTGGTGAAGTCATATTGTCTGGAAGTGCGAGTGCACTAGAAGCCAAGGCGTGTCCTCTGACGCAAGCCGGATAGTAAAGTAACCTTTGTCCCATACATTATCTATACATACTTTTAGACCTGCATATGTATCATAGATACGTCATCATTTAGAAATTTTGACCAATTCTGTAGTGCTAGTTTACCAAGTCGACATTGAAGGCGAAGTTTGAACGTCAACGTAGATAGGCCTCAATAGCCTAATGCTGTAAAGTAAGGTCTACGAGAACTACGAAACGTTACGAGACTAGGATTAAAACCACTATTCCACTATTAACGTGACCTATCTCGTAGCACGGAACGGTTAATAAGAATATGGACGTAGTTTGGAAAAAATGATCGTAGTTGGGAACACCGAAGGAAAAGATCTCGCGGCTGTCCACCAACAAAGTGGTCCCATCAGATAAAAGACTCGTCGTCCTCCAAATTTTAATTTCAATTGTCCTCAACATGATAGACCGACATTAGAGGAAAAGAATAAGTATTTGACAAAATTTTTAAATTGTATTTATAAAAAGCCGTGGTAGCTCAATAGACTCGTGGTAACTCCCGGCTTTTTTCCCTGGCTCCCCGTTGGTTGGCGGTTGAAAAACCCCTGAATGCAATACTTAGGTCGCTATTTAACAACTATAAACTGTTATTATAAGTTGAAAGTTTTATGAAAATTAATAAACAGATACACGGCACGTCGAGAGTGGAGGACTTCAGAACTCCAGAGAACGTTATGAGCGTCGACTGCACTCTGACAGCTACGAAAGGCCGTAGAGGACAATGCACCCTGACGATCTCGCCATATCAACCGCCGACCAGTGACTTCACGTACACGTGCGAAGTTTCCGGGGAGAGGCCCACATTCATGATCGAAAGAAAGGACTACATTGTGAAAACAATTGGTAAGTAAATTCATCTTTATCATTATCGCCGACGATCCACCAACGATTTCCAAAAAAATTAAAATCTCCAAAACTTGAGAAACTTTATGATTTTTCATAATGATAAAAGATAGGACTAAATAAGACGTATTTCTTAATTTGATTATCGATTTTATGTATTATAACAATAATAATAATTATTATTATTTTCGTTTTTTGCAAAACACAATAAATAGTTTATCATTCTCAATATGGTTATTATAATTATTCTCCAATTTTTTTTAATACTTATCGCCCAATTGGCATGCAAATATATTATAATACATTATACGTAATCTTATTACATTAGCATTTTATATAAACTTTTTTTACAAATAAACCAAACTTAAAATTCAATATTAAAAAACAATGCACTATTTCAAAGAAAATTCCGCCATATATTAAAACTTAGGTTGTTGATTATCATCATTTGAGAAATGATCAACTCTGAACTCTTTATTAAAAATTAACGTCGATTTATGGAATAATACGAATTATCAAATATTGGATACTATTAATAAAAAAAGGTCCCAAGTTTTTTTTTATAATACTACTATCACATTCACTACATCATTTACTAGAGTTGAATGATATTCAGACTGAACGCCTCCTAATTTAATAAAATTTAATACAATATAAGCTGAGGGACATACACAAACACAAATTTACACACATACCCACACACCAACACACACATTTATAAAATTTGTTACGATTTGTTATGCTCATATTGTATTTTATTGTGCTTTTCAAATGGGAGAAGACATTGACCCCTGAAACACAGGTCCAATAGAACCTAGCTCAGGCGTCAGGGACTTCACGTTCTTTGTTCAAACATTTTCTATGGTGATTAATAAAGATTTATTTATTTATTATTTATTTATCACAGAAACAGACCTAGACTAAAATATTAATCTTTCTATTTAATAAATCGATTAATTGACTCAATGTTATAAATATTTTTTTTTCTCGATACAGGAAAATGTACACCAAGTTTCTGTTTCGAAATATTCTAAGGGTAACAATTGCTTAAAAATATGGAAGCTCTTGATATTGATATTGTATATTCTAGTACCTCCAAGCAGTGCCAAATTGGAATTCAAATCATACGATGAAGTGTCTCCAGGGCGTGTGATGTTCAACTGCACTTCCTCGGGTCTGCCAGCACCGAGCCTACACTGGACAGTTGCTGAAGATAAGGTTAGACAAAGTAAAGTTGATGCGATCAAATCTTCGTGTCATAGTTACTGTGCAAACGTAAAACGTTGATACAAAACCAGCATTACAGCATTTCACTGAATGCCTTAACGTTTAAACATAAAAAGTGAATTCGGGAGCTACGACAACACGAGATCACTCTGTGTTGCCTTAGTTCCCGGGATCAAATGTCCAAACAACCTTATATATTTTTTAGAGTCGTAATCAACTTGCGCTCCGAGTCCCTTAAACCAATTCTTGTCAAAATTAACGTTCATCCGTTGATTTTTGGTACTTTTGTTAGTCTACTAGTTCATTGGTTTAGTAGGGCGCATCATCGGTATGCCAATTGTGTGTCTCAATGTGTAGGTTCTTAGCATTTTGGTGTATTTGGTAGTCTAGTAGCTATTTTGAGTTCTAAAATGATCTTAGGGTGACAGTCTCGTTAAAGGAAACATGTACTCGTAGAAAGACGTCTCAGCTATAACAAATAACCTTATAATATAAATAAATTTTATATTATATATATGTGTGTGTAAAAAATAATAATACTTATTTTCTTGTATGAAACCTTCATAGTGGATTCTATGGAGGTTTGCTGTCAATGAAAAAAGACTTGTCAGTGATGTCAAATGGAAAAAGAATAGAAGATGTCATCATTTAATTTATAGCTTAGCAAAAGCAGGAATAAACTTTTAATGTGGTTTATTGGATTACAGAGCAATACAAAGTTATTCTTGTTTCTTATTCTTATACCGTATTCGTCTCATAAAACACACATTACTAGTAACAGGAGAAAAACTCCGTTTTGAATATATATCGCATGGTATGTACACCTGATGGTTACGTCAAATAAAATCTCCCGACTGTTATAAATATTCCTTCAAAATGATTAAAATTCAGATTAACGCTCCACTTTTAACGGGGGATGGCACAAATTTGTCGGATGTAATGTATCAGATAAGGCGTTTCAAATTAAACATAACATTCACGGCAGGCATTTGGGTTGCCTTTTATCATTATGTTCAGCTCCCTAATTTATTTCTTTGCGTACCATTTATCACAGCTTATTTTTGATTACAAAGACATTTATTACATTTGATCACAAAGATATGATGATCTAATTTCCCATTTTGATAAGTGTACAAAGTTATAGCTGCTGTGCTAGGCCTTCTCTGTAGTTTATGGGACCGCCACGATGCGCTATTGCGGTCTAGTAAAGTTCATATTGCTTAGGATATTTCCTCACCATGTTTTCGTGATAACTACGCGTTCGGCGGTGAATGTAAATCAACACTTAAAATTGCAACCAACAATTTCAGTAGTACTGGCTGGGCTAAATTGGGTAGCTAGCGTACTACGCAACTTTAGGTTACTGCCCGGATAGTGAGTTACCACGGCTCATACATTGAGCTACCATGGTTCATTGATAAGTGTATCAGTACAATAATAAGCTTATAAAACCTTTTGATTTTATTCCAAACTTTACTTACCCTTATTATTTTAAGGCAAACCTATACTTTAATATAGTTACATTTTTATGGGAGGATTTAATATAATTTTTTCCATCATCGCCGCCCACAAACACCAATCGTTTCACTAAGAGTAAGATCAAAAAAAACTTTTTTTTTGTTGACGGGAGTTAGGAATCTTCAACAAGATAACCCCAGAAGGCGAAGTTTTGTGGGGTCAAGGTCAAGGAAACCTTCATTCATGCCGAAACCATGGTTCTTCGGTGCCTTTCTCAATTCAGTTCACTGTTTCTAATCCCATTAAAGTCAAACCTAGCATACTTTTGAATGACCGCATCTCCACCACCAATTTATAAGAGGAACATACTAACGAGGTAAGCTTAAATAATGCAACTTTTAACAACACATGAAAGTTAGCGAATGTCGTGCGACGAATTTCAAAGTTGAGATGAGGTTATAAGTGGCGACACTTTAGTGGGTTCAGGCGACACTATCTTCGTAAATTTTGAAGCATCACCGCCACCAATGAATTTGATAGATATATCTAGCACATGTAACCAAAATATACTTATATGTGGTGGTATAACAATAAACCTGCATCAAAATTTAGTTAAATTAGTAGTAAAAACAGCAACCGTAGCTCTTTATATCGCTCTTTTTACAGGTCCAAGCAGACTTCACTGGAAGGTTCTGGAACGCAACATCAAAGTTATGGCACGTCTGGTCGTTCTTTGCGTACACTCGATCTGACCCAACTACTTCTGTGACTTGCAGTCCAGAAGTAATCTCCCATCAAGAGGTTATCAAAGGCACGCCAGCTGTGTATAGTGCCGCTAGTCTATTAGGTAATCCTTTTTTTTTAAATCCACCCACGTCATAGATTCGAAATTCGCTACCGACAAATGCATTGTACAGTAATGGAATACCAATACGTGTCAATTGTAGTGCAAAATATAAATATTGTTTATTCATGTTTAAATTAACGTAATTGATATTGCTGAGACGATATTTTTTGTGGCCCATTTGCGTAGGAGTAACCTTCCCCATAACCAGCACCTTCGCAGTGCTAAGGCAACTACGGACCGCCCGTGATGTCGATTACTACTGTGTGCTGATTAAAAAGGCGCGAAAGCTTGTTATTTTTTTAAAAAATCCTTTTTCGATATCCTCTTACCGAACAAACAATTCATGACGAAAATCCGAGCGTTATCTACGTTGCCCTGAGCTTATTTCTTAAAAGGACGATTTGCTGTCAATTACGATTATCTTGTTTTACATGGCCACCGTACCCGCTTCACTGTTAAGATGATCGTGGCTTTTACTTCCACCGTTGTAAATTATGCAATTGTCTATGGTTCTTCTCGTCTACGTAATCGTCGTTTTGTTGTGAAATGTCTAAATAATTAGGAGCAAATTTCTTGAAATCTACGATTGGTGGGTAATTTGTTCGGAAATTAAACATTTATAAGGGAAGGTTGTTCTAAATGGACCGCGTAGACCATCCGTATCTCAAGCCTTTGGAAGTATTAGATAAATCTTAAGGTCTTTTAGAAAAGAATCTAGATTCTAGTTTTTGAATTTCTGTTAATAAAGCAAATTTTGTTTTTTCATTGAAATAATAGTTACATAATTTCTCCTTAGCTGCCTCAGGAGGCATTATGACAGTATTATTTTATTTATTTGTACTTAACTTTGTAGCATACGTACCAGACCATTTTGTAGTATGTAAGTCCATCCTTTTTTGCCTTGAATGATCCGCTTCTCAAGACCGAATAATGTGTCCAAAGAAGTTGAGGGCTCTTTGACAGCAGATACCGAGAAGCCGTGTGGTGATACCATTTTCTTGACATTAAGTAATTAATGTATTAAGATGTCGGTGTGCTCGTAATTAAAATTTACCCTAACGAGCCAAAAGATGTAAAACATACACATACACAATAATGAGAGCCGTGGTAGCTCAGTGTCCAGGCGGTTGGCTCTTGTTGCATAGTACGCTAGCAACCAGAGTTCGATCCCCGGTGCCGGCACCAATAAATTTGCTGTTGCAATTTTATGTGCTGATTAACCACGTGCTCGGCGGTGAAGGAAAACATCGTGAGGAAACCTACATGTCTTAGAAAAATTTTTCTAAGACATGTGAAGTCTACCAATCCGCACTAGGGCCGCGTGGTGGACTATGCCCTTATACTCTCTTTACAGAGAAGGCCTGTGCCCAGCAGTGGGACATATATATTATATACATAAAGGCTGTAACTTTAACTTTAACACAATAATGAATGGTCCCTGTACGATACATTACATTTCTTTTCCTTTCAGATTGCACCAAATTTATGTTGGTACTACTATTCATGATCCAGTCGCTTCTTCGGTGACGTTGGAATAATGGACGAAGAAATATGATACTTAAATAAAACAAGGCGATATTTGGAAGTTTATATTTCGGCGGAGTATCGTTGTGAACGATCCTTCTTCACGTTACGCTGCGATTACACGTATGTTTATACCCGTATTGATATATCAGTTGGCAAACCTTATATGTTAGTATATTGAATTGAGATACAATCGTAAAAGCTTCGAATGCGGACTAGCGGACTAAATATTTATATGGAATCTTAACATACAGAATGGATGGCCGATAGTTTTATGGCAATTACACAATTTCAATTGGCGATATATCTTATTTTATTAAATGTTTAATATCATAACATTAAATTAATCTAATATCATAGTTACCATATAACGCTTCGTAAAGCAAACGTAAATTTAATGTTTAATACAGATAAAATAAATCTCTCTAGTGTAACCGCAGCTTAAGATTTACATACATTTGTGTGTTGGCAATACTGCACGTATACTTGCGGATGTCACGACCAATCAAAATGGTAGTCGTATAATGAGTTCGACTTTATTTCGTATTATTTACGGCAATCTTGCAGAGGATGAGACTTGTTTTAGCGAAGGGATTTTGTAAGTTTTTGATCACATCAATAATGAAATTATACAATTGTTCACCTTTTATGTGCGTATACATGAATATGTCTTATTTACAATCTATCGAATCACATAAGTAAGGAACGAACGTTAATATCGCGTTGTAGATATAAACTGTAGTAGCTACAATAACTCCCCTTATATTATTATTACTGTAATTGTAGATTGTCCAACTGTTTCAAATATCACCAATAATTTTCTACAATCACCTGCCATAAAAAATATCCATGTTAAATAAAACTTGTAAATAGTTATTAAAGAAGATGCGTGTGGAAACCATATATTTAAAATCGTATCAGTTTGCGAACGAATTTAGGCCTTTAACAAGAACTAAAGATAAAATGTCATTGAAAAGTGAATAAAGGCAATGAATTAAAAATAATCGAAACACTGGTTCAGGCTAAGCGATTAAGAGCATCGTATTAATCCAGTGAAACAGTGAAAATTCTCTCGCTAATCTGTGTAAGTTTGTTACAAAAAAAATATGGGGGGACTCAAGGTGGGGATCATCTAACTTATATTTTACCATTTTCATCTTAGACGTAAGAAATAAGTGTGTTTTAAAAAAGACTTGGCTTAAAGGTCTTGTTACCAAGCCATAAAATATTCATCAACAATAACAAAAAAAATATGTCCATAGAGTATTGAACGTATTTTGGTCACGTCGTAAGAGACGTACAGTACTGCCAACATCACACAAGTGAGAAAAATTCTTTTAAATTGCAGTCAAGTCGCGTCATTTAAGAAAACTTTAACGTTATTTTAGGCAATTCTTTAGATATTTAAATTCATTATTTTTCAAATAAATACAGATTACAATATAAAAGAATTTTTTGCATTATTATTATTAAAAATGTTTTAATTTTACACGTTATGTAGATTACAATTGATTTGCAATAAACAATATTTATATTTGCCTACAAATACAACAGACAATTCGCAAGATCGTACGTAATAAATTTAGCTAATAGTTAACTTAGACGAAACTTACGTAAATAACTTTTTCCTCATAGAGTGATATATTTAAGTTACAATAAGTGCGAGACTTCAAAATGTTTTTAAATGCATTTATTTAATAATAGGATAAATATACGAATGTAAATAATAAAACTATTGTGGACGTAATACGATAAAAGTTTAATTTAATTCCCTACCATCTCTTTTAAAAGATAAAATGTACAGACTACTTGTACGAAATGTACGTTCAATGCATCGATGTGACTAGACGTTTTGAATAAATATACAATTAATAATAAATTATATCGCACACTTACAATTATTAAAATTTAATTAAAAATTCTAGAATAAGTAAAGAATGGGTATTTTTCAAAAAAGTATCAACTACTTCTTTTCAATTACTTCTTCTACCTAGCGAATACTCGGCTTACTGTCAGAGTCACTTTACGTGGTATCCAGCGTCCTCTTTTATGAGATTGTTTTCGCTAAGCCAGAGTTTCTTGGCCCAATCACGGGATCTTGGGTATTCTACAATGATGTAGCAGGCAGCATCTGTTTTCGACATAGCTTGGAGGCCTACGGCTTATGTAGCCATACAATCCTAAATCCATACATGCCATACATCCTACAATTTGTCTGCTACGTCACGGACTCCAAGGTTGCCACGGATGTGTTCGTTACTTGTACTAATACTAATATTAGTAATGTTAACTAGATAGATATAAATAATTCTAAGGGTGCGATACACGTACAAAAAATTTCAACGAGACCTCGTCTTTGAACATTTAAATTATAAAATATACAATCATTTTAAATGTTAAATTTATAACTGGCAACACATTGTGTTATGATCTGGTAGTTAATTATAATATATACATTGTGATAAAGACGGTCTATGTTGGACGAAAGTAAATATCGAAATCCGAAGTTTCATAAATCAAATCTAATTTCAAATTTCAAATGTATATACGCTTGCCTAGTTATAAATGAAAAGGTCACTTTAGTAAACAATTGTGACATCCTTAATAAATATATTATTTGATTTTATTAAATTACTTTAATCAAATCACAAAATTGCACGAATTATTTTTCTTATTAATACTTCCTGAAAAAACATATTTATTAGGGAGAGAATGTTCACTTACGCACTACCTGCATGCCTAGGTCTTTGATTCATGATTATCATCATCGGCTATCAATCCACTGCTGAAAATAGGCCTCCCCCAATACCTTCCGTCTGTCCTTCCTTACAAGATCGTCGGTTCATCTGGAGGGAGGGAGCCATACATTTCTTCGACCCATGCACGTAATGATCCATCATTTCCGGACTTGGATGGTATCCGAATTAACGTTAAAACGAAGATGATATCAATGATAATGGACGACTAACGTATATTATCACAGTGCCTTCCTTCGATCATCAATCCATACACACTACACTTGCAGGCTTAAAAGAATGCACATAGCCAATATAAGGTTTCGACGTAGTATGTCCTCTTTTCGAAGACCGATAATCAAACCCAAGTAAGTCTGACACAATCGTGTCAAAATTAACGTTTAGTAATATAATTGTATATTTTGTTAGTAATGATAATCTGTTAGTTAAATTGTGCCATTACGGTTGTCCGATGACGTACCAGTGACACTCGAATATTGTTTCCGTTAAAATCATTTAATAAGCAATCTTCTGATATACTTCAATCAATATGATAAATTTTGTATATATGATGTTGGATGAAATATATCAAAAATTCAATTAAAATATAAAGACAATTGGTCGACATTAGGTTTTGGCACAATGACAATTAAGTTGTAGTTGTTCGGTTATTATAGTGGAAATCCAGTGACTAGGGCCCCGTGTCTTATAAACCAATTTTCGTTAATCTGTTACTTAAATTGTGCCTGATGTGTGTGTATGATTTTCTAATAGCCTACCATCGACATTCCATTTTTTTTTTAATTAGATGCTTTGTATTAATTTCATATATAATCTTTATAATCTGTCGTCCATTATGCGAATATGCCCTGATACGATTTCAATCAATTGAACACTATCAAATACCCAAAAATATCAATTGAAAATTGCATCTTAAATAAAATTAAGTTGACTAAATGAAGTATCTTTAACTGCTATTAACGCGACACAAGGGTCCTCCAAGTAAGGATATAGCAATAAGTTATAGTAAAATATTATTGGCAAATAGCAGACATGGGGCCTAGTGAAGTGACAAGATGTTACGGAATGTATTTTAAAGAACTTTGTGCATTGTTCTAAACACTAATGGGCGGAACCCATTGATAAAATAGCCCACTTTGAATCAGTCCACTTCACATTAAGTATTCACAATTTATATAATAATTAAAAGAGACAAAACCATTTCATCTTTCACCCTTACATATCTAAATAAGAGGAAAAAATTGTGCGCAGAATTATTAATAATTTTTTTAATAATAGTATTTTTTTTGTTGTTGAATATTTTATGGCTTGGTTACAAGACCTTTAAGCCAAGTCTTTTTAAAACACATACACTTATTTCTTACGTCTAAGACAAAAAGGAAAATGTAAGTTAGATGATCCCCCCCCCCATGAGTCCCCGCGCCATTTTTCCATCAGTCTTAATAATAGCCGAGAGTGTAAAGGCATAGTCCGCCACGCGGCCCTAATATTGGCAGACTAACATGTATTAGAACAAAATTTCTAAGACATGTAAGTTTCCTTCACCGCCGAGCGCGTGGTAAATCAGCACATAATTGGGTTAAAAGCGTACTATGCAACTTGAGGCGAACGCACCGGACACTGAGCTCAAGATTCAACACCACGGTTCAAGTTTTTTGGTTATTTCAAACATTACTAAATGTAACGAGTATATATTTATACATGAAGGACTATGAAGCAAGTATTATCACTACGGGGGAACAATATTAGACTACATCAATATGAAGTTTATATAATTTTATAAATTACAGACTATATATAGGGAAGATAATATCACGGTTTAATTCGAATACCAGAACTACATAGCACTAGAAGAGCTAAGTTATTTTTAAAAGATAAAAACATTGTATTCCAAGTTACATCACAGTTTACAAATGCTACTTAGAACTCGAGATGTTTATATAAAAGTTTATAATATGTATTGAAACGTTCTTATATATAGTAAAATTAGAGTATATATGTATTGCATTGTACTATTTCTTATTAAAGCCAAAGGATTTTTTTTAAATAACAGATTAAAAAGAAATCAACCACCATGACTAGATCACTATAGATAATATATATTTCTTTAATAAATCTTAAAGTCTCCATTTAAACATATGACTACAGTCTACCGTCACTACAAGCACAGTCCATACAAGAATTGTTAATGACTAGATGTGAATACATAACATGGCTACAAAAGACAAACAGTCTTCAACTAATTGAAATTAATCCTTGCTAAATATTTAACACCACGAAGTTTGTCATATTAAAAAAAAAACTTGGAAACAAGAACCACAATAAATCTTAATAAACTACCACGTCCTTTTAACCATGGGTAGACAGACATGGATTTGCTGTACGCTTTTTAAGAATTTTATTTAAGTAGAATCGGCGACAAATAACTCTAGCGCTGAGCGAAATGTACAGTCGCGCACGCAATTGTTAATTTAAACAAATAAAGTGTTTTTATATTGGCATATTCACTATTTGAAATCACAAATAAATTAGTAAAATAAAAATATAGTACAAGACAACATAACAAAATAAAAATAAACTATAACAGTCAATAAAAAGTTATATTTAACAGAAAACCAAAGATAATTAACATACAATTTAGAAAGCGACTGTACACCAGGAGCGAGCGGGGTGTGGTGTCGGTGAGCAGGGTCTTACTCTGCTGGGGTACTCCGCCACAGTACAGCCAAAAATACTTCCGCATGTCCGCCCGCGCCCCTTCACTCCCCTGTGATAGCTTATCTTCGACTTCTGCGTATTAATACTCAGCGCTAGAGTTATTTGCCAACCCATCGTCGACGTATACAGACTTATAAATTAATTATTACAGATAGTCAGAAAATGGTCGCCGAACAAATCATGGACTTCCACTTTATACGATCCTGAGACGTCTCTAATGATTAAAATTTATACCACGGAAGAAAGTCGCGGTGGAAGAGGGGAGGGGCGGCTTAATTGAGAGAGATACGGATAGGGCATTAAGTTCCGAGCCCGCTATAGTCCAGTGACGTTATATTACAAAGACGTTACCATGCCAGCGGTACATTACGGTAAACCATCAAATATAGACCACTAGGATACCATTAAACCTTAAAATTAGCAGACTCCGGGCTCAGTATGAATGTGAATGTAGCGAAAGAATTAAAAGTCCGTGATCTGCACACCCCTCGGCATGACTAACATTCTTTCTTATCATTGCAATATAACCAAAATATTTTTTAAACAAATTAACATGTACATCTGTTATGCAAGAATACCAATAATTACTTCGAGTGTAAACTAGATACGAACTAGAATTCAACAGAACAAAATTGACTAGATATACAAAGCCTTTACAACCGAATTCACTAATCCAATTGATATGGCGGAGCGATGAAGGCCAGGTCAGGCCAAATCAAGGTTCTCTCTCGAACGCTAGCTCATGATATTGTAGTGACAGAGTGACTAGGTAACAGAGCACTAGCCTAAACTCTTCCCTCTCGGGCACCCTTACACTAACTAGGTCATGGTAAAAGATTCAAGATCTTCGACCTCTATGACCTCTTAATGCGGAGAAGGAAAAGCCTGGAGGTGATTTTTTATGATGAACCTATGATTTCGTTTGAGAGGGCGTTTGTCCTCCGGGTTATAAGCCATTTATATCACATCATATTCACTTGTGTTATCACAAGCGAATAATTTCATCGATATTTAACTGTAATAACATGTGAAACGAAACACTAGCTAATGCATTCTGGAATGATATGTTAATTGATATATTAAAATAATAAGCTCTCACGCTCTTTTAACCTTAGGCAGGTGTAGTACGAATGTGAAAGAAAGGTCGAAGAAGTCTACTCAAGGCAACAAAGAATAGATACTGAAAAAAGGATTCGACTGATTTTTTTAGTGCTTGACCACCATCACATCTGGTACCATATCCTTTTTTTTTTGTTCACGCGGGGGATTTTTTTATAGACCATCCTCCGGTACTCTGCGTGGGCCCAGAGGGATGTGTGGGACTCGGCCTGGGCAGCCCCTACCCACTAAACCTTCCCCGAATGCCATCAGCCGTTATGAGCGGGGTGCCCCGGATCTGTCAGCGACAGGACTCCCCAAATGTGAACCAAGTGCACAAGCTCAATTTTATTTGGAATGTTTAACAACTGCCGAGCTGACAAGTTGACAAAGTCCCTAACCCACAAAAAGTGGTACGAAGCAGTTTTAAAAAAAATGGTTAGCAAAAATGTAACCAATATTTGTGAAAAAGAAAATTAAAATGGTAGCATTCTTTAAAAAAAGTTACCATTGGTGATAAATACACGCGAAAAGACATTTATTTAATAACAAATAAACTTTCAACGGCTACCCCGAATCAACTAATCGGTATCTATAATGTAATGTAATTCGGTCATATTTGGCATTTCTGACAACATAAACATTTTAAAACGTATACTAAATAAATAAATATAATATCTATTTTGAACATGCGAATATTATATAGTAAATAGATTCAGCAATTACCCTAAGTTATATGATAGAGGGATTCAGTCGGGAATGAGTTTCAAGGCGCCGTCTGTAGCCAGGCGCGCAGCCCTCTCGCCCTCTTGTCCACTCCATCGGAGATATCGTTTATCATTGGGTCAGGCTGCAAATTACACAGATTAAATATAAGTTAAAAAGAGCAGAGACAGCGCGATGGTCGTGGGTTCGAATCCTATTCAACTTTTAAAGATGAATTGGCGTTTTGAAAAAAATATCAAATTTAAGCGACGTTTTTAAATTTTTTATAAGAAACAACTATGGTGCAGAATCTCTCTCTCTTCCATGCTATGCTATGTTAGCTCTCTGGATTTTCGCTTTCCTCTTCGCTCCGTCTCCGACATCGTCTTGGGAACTCTTGCACTTCCTCACGTCTCTCGACACCACACTCTCCCACCACGTCTTGAGTCCTCTCGTCACGGGACATGTTCCGCCGATATACATAAGGACTTAAATTTATTAAGTGTAAATCCTACAAATAGTATGAGATACTTACAGCGGAGTGGGTCATCCTGGTCTGTGAAGTTGTAGGTACATTGCACGAGCTGGTGTCTGGTGAAGCTAAAAGAACATAGAAGTTGTTATTTCTTAGAGCACAATCAACTGCTTAAAACCGACTTCATACACCACCTTGATGAAGAATGATTTTTATACATACATAAACCACATTACAATTGTTAATTTGGTTGCAAATTATAGAGGAAAGATAGATCTAATTCTGCCAATCCTTACTGGGGTCGCGGATGGAACTTTGAAGTACAAACGTTCTAATAAAAAATGATGTGTTTTTCGCAATACACATACTAAATGCAAATTTGGGACTTATATAGTTGCCCATGGATGCCGTTGCCTAATTAACGGATGAACAAAACAAAAATGGGACCACCAGGTAGCCCGGTAGCACCAGCTTTCAAATGAAAAATAATCAACAAATCGGTTCACGTAGTCGAAAGTTATGAAGTAACAAACAGATGAATTGAAAACCTCCTCCTTTTTGAATTCGGTTAACACTTCAATTTTATTTAGTTATATAGATTACTTTTTTAAAACATTTAGTGATGATTTTTTTTTTTGGACGAACTAACACAGTTGGCACAGAGAAGCTGGCCTTTACTGCTTCACCGGATTTGAGAGGTGGCATAGCTCTTAGGTCGCTTAGCCTGAACCTCTATTAGGTGGTAACTCGACACAAGGGTCCCCCCGGTGAGGGGTAACCTCGGCTTGGACGGTTACCATTATGAAGCGATGATGTAATAATGATATAAGAACTAACCAGTATTAGGCCTGCGTGCGTCCAGTGCGCGCCAAATGTCGCGCACGTCAGCGTGCAGCGCACGAAGCGATCGCAGTACAGCACCACTAGTCTCCGCTTCCTCGGCGACTTCGCTGCCAGAAGACGCTTCGCTCGTCGTCGCCTCCTATAGTTTAATTTCAATTACAAAAAAAAATTACAACTCGAACGCACTATGAGCGTAATAGCTTAGAGCAGTGGTCGGTGTGACTTTCATATTTTTACATTACAAAAAATCAGCTCTAAAAGCCCTTGTTTGTTGTTCTTTCCGTTTTTGGTTCTATAGATACAGGGTATTAGGAAACCGCTTCCGAAAACGAAGATAGACGATACATAGATAGACGTTACATTTATAATTCGTAGACAATATGTACTATATTATCTACTAATATAATACATATAGTATATTAGATTTCATATTATAAACAGAATTATTTGATTTATTAAAAAACATGTTAAATATAATATATTGTTTATTATTTTTTGATTATAATGTATATTAAAATATTTCCCAGTTCATTTTTAATTAAATGAATTGATAAATATTCATTTACAAAAGGTGCTTAATAAAGCCGCGATGAAATCTTGGTTTCATATGCTAAATGTACTGAAAATTGTAAGGAAAAAAAGACACTATGTAAATACTAAGAAAGAAACCGTTTACACCGGACCTACAGTGGTAAGAAAATTTAAGATGAGAAAATCTGTGAGAAACGCACATAGAAATACAACAGCTAAAGCAAAATATAGCATTGGAATAAAATTGATTTAGCTATGAATGAATAAAAAAACAACTAAAAGAAACCGAGGCATAATAATAAAAAAAGACATAAATATGAATAAAGAAAATACAACATAAGTCTTATTTCAGTAGTGAAAAGATGTTTCTTATTAATATTACGTTCAATATCATTTAGATAAAATATATATTTATCCTTATATATCTCTGCCTACCCCTAGGGGTGAGGTGAGCCCGTGCGATCCGGGCACCGATTGGCGGTTACGGAAGAACTGCTCGATGATATCCCGTGACCCTCGTACAAACTATAGAACGTGATGGAATACCGTGTGAAGATTTTACACACGATAATAAAAAACCCTACGAAAGGATGTACTTAAACAGTACTGTGTATTAGGTTCTGATAAATTCAATTTCTACGATAATTTGGAAATTCAAAGAAGAAAGTCGTCTAATTTGTTGTCCGTTTTTGTTATTACTCGTAAACATACTTTTTCAGCTCAAAAAATTCTGGCACAAAACATGAAATTGAGTTAACATAAATTTAGCAACAAAAAAACGATTCATAATGAAACAAAGATGACCAAGCTTTGACAAAACGATCTAAAATATATGTAAAGTGACAGAGTGCAGGGAAGATAAGCTTGTATCTAAGTGTTGTGCGGCCTAAGAACCTGTATAAGGGGTGGGGGGTGTGTCTCGGCCAGTCTACGCAAGGCGCGCTCGATGTGCCGCAGCCTTATCTCCTTCTCGCCCAACAGCGCACGCGCTCGGTGTAACGCGACCTCTAACTCTGTCGCCTCTCGATCCTCCTGATATTTATTTCATAATTACTGACTACATCACCCTTGCCATGCCTCTGCCATGCCAACATCTGATAGTGTAAACAAAAGTAATTTACAGCCTATATGTATGTCCCTATTGGGCACAGGCCTTCCCTGTAAAGAGTGTAAGGACAAGTCCGCCACGCGACCCTAGTGCGGATTGGCAGACTTCATATGACTAAGAACACTTTCTAACACATGCAGGTTTCCTAACGTATTTTTTTATCGCCGAGCGCGTAGTGATCAGCATTTAAAATTCATTGGTGCCGGAGCTCCAGTTGCTAGATTACTACGTACTTGAGGCGACCATCTGGACAATGAGCTACCACAGCTGTTCATTTCTTTACCGATTAACTATTTTACTAAATTAGCAAATTTGCCTAAGCGTTCGACTTTTTAATTTTATAGTCGGTAGTTCGAATCGGCTTAATGTTGTTTATGCCAATTTTATGTGTTGATTTACAACAACGTTGTCGACGAAGGACACATCATGAGGAAACCCACTGGATTGTTTTTTAAGCTATGTGAAGTAAATACAGGATTCATCTAACAAGTGTTTCTCAGTCCGCAGCAATTTATCAAGCTACTGGAGTTTTGATATAAAGAAATAGTATTACAGAGGTCGCTCTGTGCGGCGACAAGGACGCCCTGGTCTCCCGGAGGGCGGCGCGCCGGCGCTTGAGGACGGCTCGTGCACGTCGCATGCCCTCCCGCTCCACCAGCGCGCGATGACGCACGAACTCCAACTCCGGTGTGTTCGCCGTCGCTACTGCTCCTGGACAGGAATATTTCATTAATGTAAGGATTTTTAATCTATATAAATATGTTGTCACACCGTTTCGCCTGACTTTCGACTGGGTGAACCGATTTTGATGATTTTTTTTTAATAATATTTATTTGCGGGAAATATGGTAACTGCCATGATGAATAATTTTTAGTTAGGCACTAGCATATTTCGTCTAACCAGCATGCAAATACAATGACACTTTATGGTTTAAACGTGTAAAACTCTTTAAGAGAATAAAAACTGTTATGAATTAGCCACTGTTTCGAGTGTCTTATGAAATCGCTGCAATGGTAATTCTCTCATTTCCCTCGGTATTTTGTTATATATTTTAATCCCTCGGATCGGAATGAAAACAACCAACGTTTATTAAGTAACTGCCCAACCTGGATGTCCTCTCTCGTGGCCCCAAAAAGAAAATCTGGCGGTTAAAACCAAAGGCGTTCCAATTTTGTTCAACTATAACAAGTTGTGTTCTAGGCTCACCGATTTCAGTAAAGGGATATCGCAGGCTATACGCGGGCTGGCACGCCAGGTCAGGGAACTGGTCTTCTAGATCGTCCAACTTGCGAAGTTGCTGCCGTAACGACTCCAACGGGCTGGACCAGCCTTCGCCGCGTCTGTACCACAGGAAACGATATAAATAAACACGTGGATGCAACTATTTTTTTATCTGTATGCATAATGAACTTGTGCTGTATAATCTATGGACCTGTCTATGTCTTAAGCGCAAGCGCAACATATCCATTTGTAGTGTATATGATTTTGATTAATAAAACCTTTTCAATCTTCTCTCTCTCTCTCTCTCAAGTCTCCGCTGCAATTCCAAAAGTCCTTTATGGACTGCAAAACAGCTGGACTGATATATCTAATAATGAGATTACCGATCGTATATCAATGTGAGTAAGAAGGATGACGATAGAAGTACCCAAAGAACTAACCAGTGACTAGAAAAATGCCTAGAAGAAGCGAATGATTACCGTTACACCGTAAAAGTGGAAATCCGTAATATTGCCAGAATCAATAAATACTATCAATGCTTTATATATGAAAGAAAATTAATATAAAAAGAATACGTACTTTGGAGAGTAATTGAGTCTAGAAGTCGATGCGGACTTTAACCTTGTAAAGCAACGACGTCGCCCGGGACCTGAAAAGTTATACAATTGATTAGTAGTAAACACAAAAATTAACATCAAATCAATATTAAATTTATACATATATTATACTATTATTTTTGTAAGAGAGAGCTCCTCGCCACCGTAACCGCTCCGTTGCAGGCGAACAGGGGCAAGAAGGCAGTTCGCCCTCCTTCTCCAACTACCTTAGTGGGAACTCCCGGCCGACATGCCGTCTGAGGGGTACCCTTGTGAGCGGGGTTACCTCTCCACAGCCGCAGGAGGCCTAGTATTTCCTACCGGGCCTATCGCCGAGGCGAGATGGTAAATGCTAACGCGACCCCATCTCGCCCATCATGGCGGAGGATGGGAGGCTTTAGTTGGTCCCCTCGGCGGACGAGTATGAATAAACGCACTTCCTCCCATGTTAAAAAAAACGTCCTACGCTGCGCTTGCCGGTCCATGGTCTCCAATCAAGAACTTTTCGACCCCGTCGACCATCTGTTCTATACGCTATGTTCCCTGCCGATTGCCACTTCAACATGCCACCCGGTCGATTACAGTCTGCTATGTCGATTACATTCGTTCGTCAATGGATCCACATGGATATACCAATGTAAAATGAATGCAGACATACCAAATACCAGTGCTATACTGTAGGAACTGCGGTAAAATGCTAGATTAGACATACTATAGAAGGAAAAAGAGTTGTGCCAATGATAATACGTGAAACTTTCCTACCGGGTAGTATGAGTACATACCGTTCATTGCTTCTTTGGGCTTCTCGTCGGCTGTGGTAGCATCGGAGGAGTCTTGGTAGTCGGTTGTGGCGCCTGCACGGAATAGATCACTTTAATGAAAAGACGCGGTTAAAAATAACATACACTTCACCCGTGCTTATGTCGTCGTCTGAGACATTTAGTGAATGTATATACGGTATATATTCCAAAATAACACTAATAATATTTGTCTGCCTATCTGTTTGTTTGTTCCGGCTAATCTCTGGGACGGCTAGATTGATTATGACGGGACTTTCACTGGTAGATAGCTGATGTAATAAGAAGTAACTTAGGCTAAATAACAATGCAGGGCGCAGGTAGCACTTAACGTCTTCTTAGGCGATACGCTTATGAAAACTTTAAATATTAAGTTATATAACATTAAAGCTTACAATACCGGCATCTCTGTCCCTGCCGGCCCTGTCGGAGCGACGGCGCGGTGGTTCGCGGAATGCGACCGCGGTGCGACGGTGCGGCCGCTGCATCTTCATGGCAGATGTCAGAGACGACTCCGCTGATGTCAATGTCTGCAAATGTCCTAGTATAACTGTCGTAAGGTAACTTGGCAAGAAACCCCGGGTACCGAGCAGTCGCGGGGAACCAAGTAATATCGTTGAGTGAGCGCGGTTAGTTGACCGTTACTTCATAGACATGGTATTCTGGAGTCTTGAGTTACGACCGCATAAACCGCAGTTAGTTTTTTAAAATATTTTTCTATCTTTAATCATGCACGCGGTGGGTTATGGTTTTAAATAATGATTTTTATTATTATTATTTTATATAGTTGTGGTCATCAGAGCAGTGACGAAAAAACTGCAACTGCACGACAGCGTCCAACATGCTGTAGTGGCGATATCCCGACACACCGTCAGCTGTGTCTATTACACTGATGACTGTGACGACGCCACAGGAAGACTGGTGACAAGGGTAACGGCATCATCAAAAGAGAAAATATTAGAGTCCAACTTTTTTTAAGTTTGTCATCTGGCCATTAGAAACGGGAAAGCAACGGTCGCGGAGAAAGTAATAACACAATAAAAAATACTGGTAATAAAAAAAAATAAAAAAAGTAATAAAATAAAACTGCAGAGGTCTCTCAAACTCTTCTTAACAAAACAATGTACACAAATAAAGTACATTGGAAAAGAACACGGACACAAGTCTGTGGTTGCGCTTTATTGAATAAAAAAAATCTTAAATCATAGTAAGAGATAGTTCAGCCCTGTATTTCTGGGCTCTCAAGAATAAGAATAATCTCCTGCCTGTCGTACAAGGCGACTAAAAGGGGCTTCGGGTTCACTGGGCGACAAGAGTAAGGGCCTGCGTCGTCCACCAAAGTGGACCCGGGAAGAAGGCGACATCTCTGCACTGTGCTCTCCTTGAGCACAGTGCAGAGGGGCTCCGGTGCGTTCCACATGAGATCCCGGAGCCCCTCGTCATGCACCGAGAAAAGGGCCACCGGGGAGGTTTTAGTGGGTAAGAACCCTACATAACCGCCGCCTTTCCCCCAGAAGGCGGGGTATCTTTGTGAAGATTTCCTCCCCGTCAAAAAAAAAAGGTAAGAGATAGTTCAGATATTCGATTACTAGGCTTGAATCTAGTACTTTAAGTACTGTTATCACCCTTAACACTATGAATATAAAGTCTAGTCAGCACCTAGCTAATGACGCCGTTTTCGACCGATTTCAAAAAAGGGGGTCCTCAATCTCTATGTTTGTTACCTCATCACTTTCAACTGGATGCACCAATTTGGATTATTCTTTTTTAATTGATAGCTAGTGCTTCCAGTGGTCCTATATTAAAATTACATCAAGTATGTGCGCGACAAATGGTCGAATGACTCGACGATCCTACATCGTCGAGTTCGCGGCATCAGTGGGCGATGTAGTAAACGCGTGGCTGATACTCACACTGCTCTTGACCTTCCACTCGTCGTTGTTATTCTCAGACTTGTGCGCCTGACTCTCGGAAACGGAGGTCTCGATATCGTTGTACTTGATCGTTGGGTTATTGTTGACCTTGACGCGCGTCGGCTCGGCTTCGATCACCACGCTTACCGACGTCTCGTTTACTTCTTTACACCTGGAACATTATCATTATCACATCCTTTTAAGTAACGAACACATCTTCACCCCCACAAGTTCTCATATCTTCCATCTAGAGTCGCAACAATACCTGATATTTTATTTAAAAGAAGCAATTCTAACCCAATGTAGCGTCGTTCTTTCCAGTACTTTTTAGCAATCAATTGTAAACCAACTTATAGAAATATCGAAGAAATTATTCAACACTTTCATGCTGTTGTACTCTATTCGCAGGAACGAATATATTTTCACCCCCACAAGTCTTTATAATATCTGAAGTCCAATCAATACCAACATTTAATTTAAAACAAGCCATTATACTCATTATAACTTCGTCGTAGTTTCAAATACTTTACAGTAATCAAGTAAAAACTAGCTTAAACAAATATCGACGAAATTTTTCATCACTTTGTGGCATGCATAGTGTAGATGGTAAGTGTAAACTTTACTTACTTTTCAAGAGATTGTGTAGCTTTGTGCGAATTGGATTTCTCCGTTTCAGAGCCGGTCGTCATGCTCATCTCGCGCCGTTTGTTGCGTCTCTCTATTGACATCTGGAAATATGATAAAGTAATTTTATGAACTATTACTTTAACTTGTGATGGACCTACGTTGATTGGCCAGAGAAGCTGACCTTTTCACTGGATTTGAGAGGTGGCAGAGCTCTAAGCTTGCTAAGCTTGTACCTCTATTTGCCTTGGCTTCCGACAGACGCGGTCGTCTAGCAGTCCGACAGGTCGGGCCCTACTTGCCGCAGATGCGAGTTGAAGCGGGCGGCAATTATTTAACATTGGGAGCAAATCACCAAACGGCGCTATTATCCTAACATCGTACTAGTATTTGTGGGCATAAAATTGTGAACATACTGGCAAACTGTGCCGTTACCTTGACATCGTGCTTGAGTCGCGCGTACTTTTCCTTGAGGCAGCGGTACTTGTCGGCGAGTGCGCGCTCGTGCGTGAGCGAGGTGCGCGCGGCGGCCGCACGTTCGCCGGCGAGTCGAGCGCGGACCTCCTCCACGTGGCAGGCGTGCTGACGACGGAGCCGTTCCACCTATTCCATATCCATCCATGATCAAACCAATGACTTAGATACATAAGAAAGACCTCGACAAAGGAGTGTGTCTGCACTGTGTCTTAGATATACGAAACGTAACTGGCTATTAGAGATAGAGAAAGAAAATGTGCGCGCGCACTGCTCTCTTGCTCCTAGTGTGATACAGACAATAGGATAAGGAATTGTAAGGAGTCAAGAAGGTGCGTGTGGAGCCTCATGGCCAGACGTTTCAATTCAAATAATCGTTTAGGAGGTGGTGGAAATAGAAACCATAAGCTTCTTATAATATGGCGTCAACCAGCCAGCCTATTTAAATAGCTTGGGATCATGAATAATCCCGAAAAAAATCTAAAAATATTTTATTAAATTTAATTTTTAATGTGATTTTTTGATTATACTTTAATTGATAACATCCAGTAACTTGAAAATTAAACGAAAATAAAAAAAAACGAAATGGTAACAAATTCGGAAGAACTTGCGAAAATGCTAAAAACATCAGGGAAGCCGAATAAAAAAGAAACCATTTTATGCCCTTTAGTGTAAAATGTTTATAAAACAGGCTTTCACGTCCATTTAACACACTAATGGGGTAGACAGAAGCGCTATTAACAAATGATTGTTTGTACTTAAATTGTAACTCGTCGAGCTTAGCCACTATGCTTTCACTGCAAAATAAATGGAAATTACCTCAGCTCTGTAGTCGTGTCTTAGTTCTGTAACCCTAGTAGTGTGCTCTTCCCTCAAAGTATCTATGGTAGCTCTATTCTCTTCTATCATCCGCGTTCTCTCCTTGTTCAAATTTACTTGCAGCTGTTCCTGTAGTTCGGACAGAGCTCGTTCATTGTCTGCGAAAAACAAAAGTGTATACACTCTCTGATATTATCAGGTAGTAAAGTAGATAGACTACACCATAGATCATAGAAACGAATGGTTTAGGGTACGGTCTGCGAATCGTAACGTAGGTTAAAATCCACCATTCGGCTATTAACGTGAACCATCTCCTTTTTCCTAGCTTACGCTTAGTTGGAATGGTTAAAAAGAATGTTAATAACATTTCTAAAAAAGAAATATAGATAGATTTCTTTACAATAACATACCTATTTCCAGCTGCTCAGTTTCAACGGCCAACTTTACTCTGATATCTTCCCTCAATCGTGCCATGTTGTCAGCATGTAGCTTCTCCGCAGACTCCACCTCGTTCTGATAACTCTTCTCCATCTCTTTCAGCGTGTTTTGTAACAATTGCTCATGATTACGTTCAGCTGTTGCAAGTGCCTTGAAAAAATATACATTAAACATTATGTAGTTGACGAATTGGGGATTTTAATCTTCTCGTGCTCGTAGGAATTACTTTCAGTATATCTCTGAAGAAACTAACAAAGCTGCACTTCGGCTCTTTAGGACTTCCTCTTGTTAGTATGATACCGCGATCAGAATTAAACCAATGCGAGGGTCGCTCTTGGTGATCCCACCCCCAATCATCAAAATCCAGTGCAGTTCCAGTGCAATCGTTACGAAAAAAAGTACCTTACAAGATCAATATTCAAGTGGATACCAACCAGTAGTGTGTATACATAAATGTTGGTAGGACTCTATGAGCTCTGTAGTCTTGGGCTTACAGAATTAGACAATGATAACCCCTGTTTGTAGTAAAAAGCAACTAAAAGGGGCCATCGCATTCGAAACTAAAAGGGGCGATAAGGGTGAGGCCCTTGCCGCCATAAAAGTGGGGTGAAGAGAATACCTCAGTGTTGCCTACGCACAGTAATGGTACTCGGGGAGGAACTACTCCCCTGGGAGGTCTTTCGGCTCAGTGCAGAGGGGCACCAGTGCGTTTCGCTGGAATTTCCGAATACCTTTACTATGCACCGAGGATAACCAGGGGTTTTAGTGAGTACAAATCTTACGTCAGCCTTCTTCGAAAGGTGGGGTAACTTTTAAGATTTCCTCGACACCAAAAAAGGGCTCTGTCAAGTTGGATTACTGTCAAGTTGGAAAATCTGTATCTATAATAAACATATAATAGAAATTACTGTACTTACATCCTCCATATCCTTTCTGTGTCTGTCTGATTGTTCAGTAAGTCTTAATCTCTTTTCAGTCAAAAATTTTTCCTCAGCTTCTTTCATCTCTACCTGCAACTCTGCCTTCAATTTCTTCTCTTTAGCGGACCACTCCATTCTTATCAACTCTAACTCCTTTTGCAAAGCCAGCTCCAATCTCTTTCGTTCATCATTTTTGTTTCTCTCAATAAAGTCTCTTGTGCCCATATCAGGTATAAGCGGCGATTTAATTGGCTTTAGAAAATTTTCTTCCTGAGTTTCAAACTGGTATACAACTACTACGTTATCGGAGCTGCTTTTTCCTTGTGATATTATAACGCCATCCAATCTGGGACTTGTTTTGCTCTTGCCTAGACCAGGCACTGAATCTGTTGACTTATTTTGAGATGTATTTAGTTTCAATGGTTTGAATGTCGAAAGTGGACTGGACCAAGTCTTGCCGAAGTCTAATCTAGGTGATCTATCAGAGCCTAAGCTAGGAGTTGGAGATAATTTTATTTGTGCTTTGTCTTTCGGTATATCTATACTATTAGATCTGGGGGTACTTTTTACATCATCATCTTTATTGGAAGACTTCTTGGAATCCTCCGAATCGGAATGTGTGAACTTTGATTGTTTAGACAGAAAATCTAGTTTAGGAACTTTTATTTGCGCTGTAGGAAATTCGGCAATGCGTTGAGATTTAATCGAACTTAATTCTAATGCCTTGGAATGCACTGGTTCCGATACGTCATTTTCTTTAGGGATATCTTCCTTATCTGTGTTTTTAGGATCGACTTTAATGTCCATTTGCTGGCTATCGTGACTTTCATTAGATTCGTCCAGATCGTTTAGATCGATGTTTGCGAATTCCCTGTCAGGGGAATCGATTGAGGTTTCGGATTCTATACTTTCCATAAGGTTAATTGATATTTTATTCTTCTGCGGTATCATAGGCGACCTAAGGAAAGGTATTGAGTTTGTATAGTTAATATCTATTAAAAATAGTTTATCCGCATGTCTTTCCCCCCGATTACAACGTGTTTTTTAAGAATATAGTGAATAGTTACTTACTTAATAAATTACTAAATTAATGCGACAAGACTGCAGTTCAAAAAAGGAAAATAAAAACTCATATAGGGGTGGCACATTATTCGAGTGTTTTGAGATACGAGCTACCGAGCGAGCGATATTTGCTTCTCGATCGATCGATGCTTTGAGATGGATGATGAACAGTTTCTTTCACCTGACCCAAGTCTGTGTGCTTGTTATCCTCGTTTTGAAGCATTTTTGAGTTGGTTTGAGTTACGTTTTTTATTTTGTATATTTACAAAAATGGCATTTTAATGAGGAAATTTGCCTTCAGATACGAGCATTTGACACACGAGCAAGATTACGGAACGAAATAAACTCGTATGACGATGTACAGGTGTAGTAATCATTAATAGTAAGCGTAAAAAAGCGTTTTTTTGCATTGTTTCAAAGCTCTATATCAAACAAAACAAATACGGATAATTGCGTACTAATTTAGATATGATACTTTTTAATTTTTTTTTAAATCACCATTTTATTCAGATTTTTCACCTGCCAACAGTATTTAATGTAAATGTATTCCGCTCTAAACTTACCTAGGCCGGCAGTCTTTATCAGATGCTGTCTCTTCGATACTCGCCGGCGTAGAATCCACTTCTCCGCGCCTTACGAGATCGGAAATCTTTTGAAAATTCTTTTGGAACAAGTCGGGCTTTATATAGTCGGAAGCTGGCGGTCTTAGAAGACGCCTTCTTGGGGATTTCTCACGCGATTCTCCATCTTAAAACAAAATACACGCAAAAGTGACAATCAGTTTCAATTGAATTAGTTAGACTTAGATGGAGTTAGTAAATAACTCTAGTGCTAGCTAGCGCATGCGTAGCGACCCGTTGGTTTTTCATTAACGGTCAGCGCTAGAGTTATTTACCGCTATACTGGTATTAGCGACATTAGCACATATAGACCCATTGTTGGAACACTGTTACAAAGTAACAACAAAGTCTACTACTTCTAGCTAAACCTTCGATAAGCCGAGTGAACGCTATGTATATGAGATTGCGCCTTTGGTGGTGGTCCTTTCTTAATCCTATAATATGTCATATTATAGACCTTATTTCTACCTCTAGTAAGGCAAGGTAAACCACAATTAGGCCATGAGGTCAGCAGATAAGTCTGTGAGTATTGAAATCATAAGTTGATTTCTCTTCCGAAGTCATTTTTCCTGCATCACATGGAAATCAAACGTGTACCAATCTATTTTATTTAAAAAATGAACATTCTAAAACTTACCATAGGAATCTTTCTCAGAACAACTTTTGGGTTCTCTTGGACTATCTGAAATGTTAGGTCTAGGAGGGAGAGGCGGCCTGGCCACTAATGGAGATAGGTGAATGCTATTACTATTCATCATTAAAGGCACAGGAGATGAGATTGGCGATAAGGGAACGACAGGTGAAGAGGGAATTATAGGTGATAGGGGGATATGTGATGGAGGAATAGATATTGGGGCCGCGCTAATAATAGAGCTCTGTCCTTCATTTTGATCTGATGAACTGTTCGATCCTGGACTAACGGTGGGTTCTGGAACATTCTCTAGTTTGAACCTAAAAATAAACAACCATTGCATATAACCGGAAAAAAACGTCCGCAACGTTAAATAAAAGCGTAAGCTTTTTACGATCAACTGATTTAGATAGATGGCGCTATTATGAATTATATATTTTTATAAATCATTCTAAGTAAAACAAAGGTAACATTTTTTTAAAGATTTTTTTAGATTTTTTAAAGTATTTTTTTTTTCGATAAATAAAATCATAAAAAATGTATCCCCAAATAATTATTTTCTTTATACCTCAAATAGAACTTGAATTTAATATTTTTATAATAAGGAACTCTTTTCCTATCTGCCCACGAAACAAAACGGTTTTTTTATTCTTTTCTCTCCAACTTCATTCCACAGCATTGTGTATTGCATTTATAAAGAAACTGTTATATTATTGGTACCTGACACTTTTCTTGTCCTCATCAAAACTATATGTCTGCTTTGGTCTTCCTAAAATAGCACTCTCGTTTTTCCTTTGGAAGGAATCAGATTTCTCTCGCAGTATCCCTTTGGGCGGATCACTTTTTGTCACAGAATCACCCGGTAATGATTTCTCTGTATCTGGACTTGGTAAATCCGATTTCGAAAGCCTCAGAAACATACCGCCTTTGCCTTAAAGAAGCAATAATAAATTATAAAATTACAGAGAACATTTTGATGATTTATAATGGACATATAACAAATATTATTTTTCTTAAAGCTTTCTCTGACAAGCAAAGGTAAAACAAATGCATTTATATGCATTGTTTGTTTACGTCCGAGATACATATTTTGAAACTGTGTTAGTGTTTATTAATTACCAAAGAATTTGATTTTCTTCCACTTTTTAAAATCCTGACCCTTTCCTTACCAAAGTTAGTTTAGCTTTTGAATGTCCCTTAGGTTATCCGTGAAATAGCAACCGACCGAGTCGTGGTTCGGCCCTCTCAGGCGCCCTCAGATCGGAATGCTTACGCGTAACATAGTAACCGTCCAAGCCTTTTTTTTTTTTGTTCACGGGGAGGAAATCTTCAGAAAGATACCCCGCCTTCTGGGGGGAAGGCGGCGGTTATGTGGGGTTCTTACCCACTAAAACCTCCCCGGTGGCCCTTTCCTCGGTGCATGACGAGGGGCTCCGGGATCTCCAGTGGAACGCACCGGAGCCCCTCTGCACTGTGCTCAAGGAGAGCACGTCCCGGGGAGGTTACTCCCGCCCCCTGTGCTCCTCGTAGCGCAAGGCGACACGGGCCAGCCGATGTCGCCTTCTTCCCGGGTCCACTTTGGTGGACGACTAAGGCCCCCACCCTTGTCGCCCAGTGAACCCGAGGCCCCTTTTAGTCGCCTTCTACGGCAGGCAGGGGATACCGTAGTCTTATTCTTGAGAGCCCAGAACTACAGGGCTGAACCGTCCAAGTCTAGGTCATCCCTCACCGGGGGGGCCCTTGCGTCGAGTTACTAGCAATAGAGGTTCAGGATAAGCTACCTAGCTGTGCCACCTCTCAATCCGGTGAAGCAGACGTGTAGTTCGTAATTTTAAAAAAAATCCTTTCCTTAAATCCTGAACCTGAACCTTTTCACAATACATTAACAATTCAAATCTATTATGTAGGAAAAGTAGCAACTGATGAATTGATGTTAATTCATCCCGCTTCTCACAAACAACCCGTAGCACCAAAATTATGTGTTGCTGACTTAAACTCACTTCAATGATATACTACAATGTCCTTGTACTTCACCGATCGCGCCTTATCATGCATAAGGAAAAATCTGTGACCAATATTTCATATCCGCCTGTATCTAAACAAATGTTTATTTTGTGTACATCAATCTTACATAGATTGACATATATCATTTTTATGGCAATTCATTTACCTGTACAACTATAAAACTCTGGAATAGCTTGCCAATTGAGATGAGAACTAACGTCTTTAAATCTATGTATTTATATGTAAATGTATATTTATTTATCTATGTAATATAATATTTTTAATAATATTTATTTTTTAAACAATATTTTTCTTTTTTTAGCGGCACTACCCTTAGTCTGCTGTTAACCACTAAAGGTTAGCTGGAAGAAAATGCTAAATAGCATTATGTTTGCCTTTGTACAAGTATTTTGGTGCAATAAAGGATTTATCTATCTATCTATTATTGCCAAAATCACTTGATTTTTTTACATTCAATAACTTATTAAGACTGTAATGTGAAGCTATAAATTGAATTTGTTTTACCTGAAAATGGCAATCCCTTATCAATCTTAGCAGTTGATAAAAGTGGACTGAAATTTTCCTCTTCCGGACTACTCAGCACATGCATCTTTAGATCAATGATCTCAGACTGTTGTTTGAACAGCATCTTTGGCCTTTCGAAAGACGGACGGCTTAATAGATCTCTGTCCGACGTATTCCTAACAAGCACAGGTTTAGGCGAAATTGGATTGTCGACGCTTCGCCTTAGGGGTGATATTCTTAAGTCACTTAGCTTCTTATCTAGTCTAGAGAGTGGTGCAAGTGGCGGTCGGCCAAGAGGGGTTAAGCGTCGTTGTGTCGAGTTCGCGGCGTCCTTTATATCGGATGGATGATTCTCGCTGTCTGTTGATAATTCCTCGTCATCGCTTTCGACTTTAGTTTCAACACGCTCTAAGTTTTTCGTATTGTCCTCGGAAGTTGGAAGTTCCTAAAATTAAACATTTAATACGATATTTAAGATTATAAAATGTGGATTGTAAAGCAATCAAATATACTAACAGGTCAGAGGTAGACACAAGTTGCATTCTTCTATTTATTGGAGTTGAACAAAGATACAGATGTTAAATGATTACTGTCGTCGATGACTTTTTTGCGAAGCTGTGGGCGATCTTTTTCACAGGATGAAACAAAGAAGTATAATACAGTTACGATCTAGAATATAACTCAACTACGATCGCAATAATCTGCTTACACACAAATAGCTGCTTAGCTAATTAATGTCTTAATCGAGTCGTGGTTCCCCTCTCGGGCGCCCTCTCTGAGGATCTAGGTCCTCTCGTGGAGTTCTTTGCGCCTTGTTATTCCCTACAGAGGTTAAGGCTAAGCAACCTAAGAGCTACCTCTCAAAAACCCTCTGAAATGTTCACCAGACAGAATCTATAGACAATATACATTAATTTTTATATAATTTGAGCAACTTATGTAAATATTTTACATAAAAATATATAAAACATTATATAAATAACAGTAATATATTAATTAACTTATGATATTAAATAATCTTACCTGCACAGAAGCACAAGTATCATCAAGAATAGATGCATCCCTCGCCTTCTTTACCAGTTCCCTGTAAACTGTATCAAGGGGATGTTCCCATTGTGTTTTCTTTGTGTCTTCATTGTAGTAGTAGTGAGTTTGAAGTTTCTCATCAAAACTGTAAATAAATTATAGAATAATATATATGTCAGAGCAAAGACGGAATAAATATCACAAAGTAGGGATAAATATATATATTTTATACACAATAAGGAGAATAAATAACCATACCAGACTGAGTTAGTCATGTTGGGGCATTTAAAGTGTATGGACCTTCAACTCCACCTGAGCAATAGGGTAGGGTGAGGAGTAGGGAACTAATTAACATTCATTGTAAATATCGATCAGCTTAGATTTACTTGTGTTTTACGTCGTGCACTATATGTCTCGCTACATCTATTTACCTACCTCATCACATATAAACAATTGAAGGTGGTGTATAAAAACACAAATCTCTCCACCCTACCCCTCTTCCCTAGCCTATGTGATAGCTGTTCATGCTTATGTTATATTAAAATACACTTCAACAACAATGTTCATTTAAAGCCCAGTTGCCTATGTTTCTAATTTGTGAATGTTATTATTATAAGGGGTCGAAAAATTATAGTGTTGGTAAAATTTATAGTGGTACACAATCAAATAGTATAAAAACAAGCCATAGTTGAAAACGAGTGATTCATTGCTCAAACGACAAGCAAGAAAGTTGCAGTACTGGTATTATTTGCAGTAAATTTGTTTTAATTTTTCTTTATTTACTTCATTTTCTTGTGTTATGATTATGTGAAATATATATCTTGTTATTTTGAAAGTAAATTAGTTTAGCTGTATTGATTATTCTTCTAAACATAATATATTAAGTTATATAGATTGCTATATTATAGAAGGGTTAGGCAAGTTACAAATTATTTTACAGCACATTTATGGTGATAGGACAGCCCTATAATTGTTTGTGGCATTTATTTTACCTAATAGCAACCACAAGACCGGTAGGAAGCTGTGGCTGAAATATAGCTAGAAGACTCAGGAGATATGTGAAAAAACTGAATTGTGGAAAATAATGAAAAATCTAAATCCTTGTAGTACACCTATACAGTTTGCATTGCGTTTTTTTTTTGGAATGTATACTGTGTGTAAGTGGGAATATGTGCTAGCATTTTTTTAGCATTACTTACTACGCCTTCCAAGGAGGTGGCAATGCTTGCATAAGACCTTCCGTGCCAAAGGCAAGAGATGGCTTTCACTCTCTGGATCAATACCCAATTGCTGTGCATATTCTGATATTTCTGAAATAAAGTGTATTAAAAATTTATGTCTGTTTAAAAGGTGTTACTTACTGTACAAAATGAGGAATTTCAATATTTTTTTTTTAAACTGAAAATTTTTACTTTCAAAATATTATATACCTAATATAATATTTTTTGCAGCAACTTAGTGGGATGGGATCTTCAGGAATACCAGCTTACCTTCTTACCTAAGAATATAAGGCACTGATAAGCTAGTAGCCGATAGGGGCGGCTTGTATGTGTTCGTAGTAACTGTGACATATGGGACCTCATAAGGTTAGAGCAGTCAGCAGTTACTATCTGTCTACCTTGCTATGGTTAATAGGATGTAATAGCTTATTTTGGTAATTAATTTAATAAAATAATTATATATATATTTGTACTTTACTTAATACATTTGATTTTCGTGTTAACTTTTAAAAACAATAGACTAGAAATACACTAAAAATTACACAAATGATCAAGTAAAAGTATATGTTGGTTTTACTAATCGTAAAATATTTTTTCTTTATTTAAAGTTATTAAACATTATTTGATTTAAGCTTATATCTCTTTAAATTGTGGTAAAATAAACAATACAAACCATCGGCCGACGGTTGGCTGTTTTCATCGAATATTTCACGGCATATTATAGCAGACGGTGAAGACATTTTTACTCCATATTTTAACTCATTGCTCACAAAATTCCTTATCGTTATAAACACCTGTAAAGTACTTTAATATTGAGCTTCCCATTATTATAACTATTTTTTAGGCAAAAATCTCAAAACCTGAAATGAAAATTTTGACATATCTAGCTTTGACATACTTCATAGATTATTACTTAATACAAGATTTACATATATTATTTATTAATTAAAAATTGATAAACCTAAACCTAACCTAATGCCTTATAAATACATTTTATAGAATTAAAATAACCAATCATGAATTTTTACAATAATATAGCAATAACAACAAATAATGCAATAGCAACAATCTCCTCCTTGAGATTAAGTTGAAATAAAAAGAGAAGAAAAGATTATTTCTTGTCTTACCATGCACTACAAAAAGTTATTAACCATTACGTTTATGGTGGGTAAATTGTTCAATATTCTGATCTTTTTCTTAATATTATTGACCGATTTAAAAAATGGCAACATTTATAAACTGAACAAGCAAAAATGATTTTTGGTATAAGTTAATATAATCTGAAACTCAGCAAACAAAGTTTAAAAACATTTCATTGTGGGATCAGACCTTAATTTTAATATTATTATCAATTACCTTCGATTTTCCAAATGGCTTCCCTTAAAGATGTGACTTCCTTGTACCAAAATCTTAAAACGGAATGGGCTAAAAAACCACACAAACTTGATAAATGTGGAGAGCTGCTGAATAAAATAAAGGTAACATGACTTGTCAAAATTCTTTCTTTTCGTAATTTTTGATACTATTCCTAATTATTATATATAAACATTATAATTTATTGCAAAGCCAAGAATTATATTTGTGTTACTCGGTAAAAACTATTTAAAAAAAATACAATTTATAACCTACTTAAACCTAAGTTTTAATAAGTTGTATAGACTGGGGTAGACATTTCGGCTGCAGAATGAATAGAAATCTAAATCTAGTTTATACATTCTAGCAGATTGTCAAGTCACTATATTACTAAGTAAATTACTGCCTAAAATAATACACAGGTTTACCAATTCCATGCTGCCATATTGCATAAATGTAATAATATAATAAATAAGGTTTCACTTTATATTTATTATAGGTAGCGTTAACACAACTGAGTTTTCTTCCAAGTAACAATGCAGCAGCTAACCAGAAAGAGCTGATTTTAGCTAGAGATGTACTTGAAATTGGTGCGCAATGGGCAGTAGCAAGCAAAGATGTGAAAGCTTTTGAAAGATTCATGTCACAGTTGAAATGTTATTACTTTGATTATAAGTAAGTATTCATATATTTGTACTGTTTCTTATTGTATACTTGTCAAAATATACATTCTTACTATATAAATAACATTATGTGAATGGATTAAACTGGAACAATAAGATTTAATTTCACATTCTCGGCAATGTAGGGAAACATTTTGAGGTAACCTGCATAGTTTAAAATATAGTCTCTTTATAGAAAAGATATCTGCTGAACAGTAGGACATATGTAGCAAATGTTGGACATAGTAAAACAGTGTCATAGTGAAAAATGCTTCAACGACAGCAATCAACTTTTGAAATAGTATTGGTAGAATTTGGAGTCTATAGTAACTGATTACTTCACTAACTTCCATTCATATATATAATTATTGTTTTTATTTTCTAGAGACCACTTGCCAGAATCGGCATTTATGTACCAGCTTCTTGGCTTAAATCTCCTGTTCTTACTCGCTCAAAACCGAGTAGCAGAATTTCACACGGAGCTTGAGCGTCTTCCTGTTGATGTGATAAGAGCAGATCCCTATGTCCGTCACCCTTTGGCGCTTGAACAATACTTAATGGAGGGAAGCTACAATAAAATCTTTTTGGCAAAGGTATGTATATCTTTTGCAATATTATCTTTTAAGGCTTAAAGGAGTTTTTTAAGACATAATGTGTCAATTTGTAATTATTAATGGATTATTAAAATTTTACTCTGCTAAAAAGCATAATACAGTTCGTACAAAATGCTCAATGTTGTGACCCCATTACCACTATTTTACAGTGTATTTGCAAAACAAAGAAACTATAACAATTATGTCAAGGGATCTCAATGGTCTTCCTCCAATAAAATGACCAATGTAAAGCTGTAATGCTTTAAACTATGTGAATTTAAGATGTAATTAAATCCATAAAAACAGTTTTATTCAATAAATATTATTTGTATATTGTATAATATTCATGTAAATATGAGAAGTTTTATACCAAGGTTTATTTTACAGGGTAATGTCCCAGCAGAAAGTTACACATTATTTATGGATACACTCCTGGACACAGTGAGGGGTGAAATAGCTGCTTGCATTGAGAAAGCATACTTAAGTATTCATTGTGGAGAGGCAGCGAGGCGACTGAATCTGTCATCACAACAAGCTGTGCGTGAATATGGAAAGAAGGTAAATTAAAATTTTCCTTCTTACATTTTGCTTTAAAAGATGATCTGATATCGTTTTTAATTAGAAAAAATCACTTGCCAAAAATTTGGGTTTGGTGTATGGCAATGTGCTCACCACCTGTCACATTTGAGACCTAATAAGCTTGGTGAAAGCAAGCAATAAAAGCTATCTCTTTGTACCTGTTAGGGTTAATCAATAATGTCACTACTAAGAGTAGAGGAACCATTTACTACACAGCAATGATGTAGTAGGCAAATAAAATCAAGTGTTATTATTTTCTTCCAATTTTCTTTTACTATTATGGCTTTCATCTGTATATACTTTTTTCTATTTCAAGCGCAACTGGGTCCTTGCAGCAGACAATTGTTACCACTTCAATGCGGCAGATACAGCTATTGCTGCAGCTGCCGGTATCTTACCTTCAGCGGAGCTTGCGGAGCAAACCCTAGAATATGCAAGACATCTTGAAATGATTGTGTAGAATTTTTTTTTTCAATAAATTAACATTCATATACCCAATGTCGACAATGAGATTTTTTTAAATAAATCCTTTGGTTTATTTATTATAAGGCAATAATATTATGTTGATTACCTACCTTCTCTGATGAATTTCAATGTTTTGGATTCTATCCCTGAGCGAAATACCAAGTATAACTTTCTCAATCTCTTGATGTGGGACTTGGCTTGCTGAACAGTTATAGCTTATTGCTAGTGCTTTTGAAGGCTTTCGCGTTCAGGCCAAGTCTTCACCAAGTTGAAATGTCCATTCCAGACAGGCCAAATCTGTTGAGTCAATAACAGCAAATGAGGGAGGAAAGTCCTGGTAAAGAATGAAGACCAGTGCTTTTATATAAGTAAAATATATATAATAATATATGTTATTCAACATTTGAATAACGAAAAGGTTTAACAACATATATACTGTTAAACCGTTTCGTTATTCAAAAAAGATTATTTTTTAAAATAAGCTCTCATATCCTTACAATACATTCTTTAGTGGGGCAGTAAAAGACGGCCAGTTCTGCTTGCTTCTCATGGGATCATCGTCTTCGGGTACATAATTCAAAAAGGGATTTTTTGTAAGTAAAAAACCCAAAAAAAAAACTCATTAGTGAAAGACCTTGGAACCCCGACCATAAGATAGTAAATTCGAAGGTTTATGCATAACCTTTAGGCTTTTACTTTATTTATCAAATTAGAAATTTATATATGATTGGGAATAATTTCAAAAACAAATTTGATGATTATGCAATGTTAAATTAATAATAAACATATTAAAATATATTTAGTTTCTTATTTTAACAATTGTGCTTAAAATATTAAATACATTATATTACATTTACTTTTTAAAATAAATTTTATGAAAATAAAACAGCAAGTTTTATTTTAATAACGAATCTGTTGGTGTTGTATTGTATAGCAGGTAAACGCTATCTGTTTTCATCAGATTTGTAAATAATTGTAAAGCATCTTTAATATTCCACTCCTTTTCCGCCAGGCACCTTAAAATTTAAACAATTATTTAATAATAGAATGAAGGCATAATTATCAAATAAAATTAAAGAAAAATATTGTACACAATTACCTTTCACTTGGCAGTCTGTCTAATTCAGTTAATTTCATAAAAATAGTGATGAGGTTTTCTTTCATTACTTCGTCGGGCGGGTTATCCAAAGCTAAGCTCAATGTTTTCTTAGGTATCTGAAATAAATAATGCGACATTCTTAGTAGATTTTCTTAGTAAACTTATAAGCTCATTGAATGTTTGTTACTTATGACCATAAAGTATATTTGAAGTGGCAACTATTAAGTATCCCATTGATTCAGCGACGCCGCTGTCAAACATTGTGAGTTACGACGGAGGCAGGAAATTGTTTAGAATACGTCGAAAATAATTATACGTTTCCTTGAGAAATATGAAGAAGCACCAGACTCGACAAAAGACCCTCAACGATCCTATAATTGTATCACGTGTGAAGAATTATTTAGCGGAAAATGTAGATAAAACGTTCGTCGATGTCAGCCAAATGGCGCGTTCTCTCAAAGAGCGATACCGTGAATACAGCAATAGAAGCGACAACGCATTCTGTCAGATGGTCGAAAGCGCTTACAAGGTGGTTTTACAGAGCTACGGGTTGGACGGTGCATCGACTTCTGAGGGTTCGGAAGAGGAATCTGATATAGAATTATTAGATGAAAACAATAGTGCTTTAAACGATCGTTTATTAGCGATGTACAAGATGCAAGATAAAAAACGGCCGGCGGCCTCCCGCAGAGCTACAGATAAGTCCGGCGAGCCGATAGACATATTGAGTAGCGATGAAGACGGTAGCGCTGCGCCGAAATTACCAAAAATCAGCGATCAAATTACAATAACGCCACATATACCTACGCGGAATTTGGTTAATGCACTTGCGGAAAATACTCAAAAACTTGTAACCATCCAGCATCCTGTGGATAAAAAACGTAAGGCGGATACAAATAAAAATCCCATAACAAAGAAAAAGATCGAAATAGGCGAGGCTAAAAAGGTTAAGTTTACCTTTGATGATATTGGAGGATTGTCAGATATAATAACACAAATATGTGACTTGATACTGCATATGAAACATCCAGAGGTGTACAAAGAGTTGGGCATTAAGGCTCCCAGAGGAGCATTGTTACATGGTCCACCAGGAACAGGAAAAACATTGTTAGCACATGCTATTGCCGGGAAACTACAATTACCTCTTCTTGCAGTTACTGGCACTGAGTTAGTGGGTGGTGTTTCAGGAGAGTCAGAGGAGCGAATAAGGGAGTTATTTGAGAGAGCTGTCTCCGTAGCACCATGTATCTTATTTATTGATGAAATAGATGCAGTATGTGGTAATCGTATACATGCACAGAAAGATATGGAGAAGCGTATGGTAGCACAGTTACTGGCTAGTTTGGATAGTCTCAGTGATAACACTTCTTCTATACTCATCCTTGCTGCTACAAACAACCCAGATGCATTAGACCCTGCTTTAAGAAGGGCAGGTCGTCTTGAGCAAGAAATTACCTTGGGTATCCCATCTTTAAGAGCTAGAAAAGAAATTTTAGAGATTTTATGTAAAAATTTGGCTTTGGGCACTGATGTGGATATGAGTGTGCTTGCCCAAATTACTCCTGGTTTTGTTGGAGCTGATTTACAAGCCCTGGTAAATAAAGCAAGCACATATGCTGTTAAGAGAATTTTTTCAGAAATTCGGAATAAGTCAAAAATTATGCTCAATCCAAAAGAATCCTCTGAGTCTAACGATGATGGTAAAAATATTCCTAATGGAGACAAAGATAGTGATGAGTCAGTACCTAATGAAGAAAATGGGAAGAGCTGTGAAGAAACAGAAAATCAACACACAAATGACACTGAAAATCTACTAACAAAAGAAACTGAAAATCAACAAACAGGTGATTTGGAGGTACCACCACTAGAAAATAGTCCTGATCCTGCAAATGTACAAGAAAATCATGATGCTGTCAAAGAAAAAGACACACCTGAAGATCCATTAAATGATGTTTTCAGCCTACTTGAAGATAGTGTGCCTTACACTCCCGAAGAACTGGCAGGTCTTTCTGTAAGACATGAAGATTTTACAAAAGCTTTGAAAACAACAAAACCTTGTGCAGTTCGGGAAGGAATTGTCACAGTGCCTGATGTGTCATGGGATGATGTTGGCTCGTTAAACCAAGTTCGCAAAGATTTACAATTAGCTGTACTAGCTCCAGTAAAATATCCCGAGCAGTTAAAAAAACTAGGCTTGTCAGCTCCTAGTGGTGTCCTACTGTGTGGACCACCTGGATGTGGTAAAACTTTGCTAGCCAAAGCTGTTGCAAATGAAGCTGGAGTGAACTTCATATCTGTTAAAGGACCTGAATTGTTAAACATGTATGTTGGTGAAAGTGAAAGAGCTGTCCGAACGTGTTTTAGACGTGCACGGAATTCAGCTCCATGCGTCATATTCTTTGATGAGTTTGACGCATTGTGTCCTAGACGAACTTCGCAGGACCACAATGGAGCTGCAAGAGTTGTTAACCAATTACTCACCGAGATGGACGGTATTGAAAGCCGTGAAGGCGTATTCGTCTTGGCTGCGTCAAATCGACCCGATATTATAGATCCTGCAGTGCTGCGACCGGGGCGATTGGACAGAGTTATGTATGTCGGCATGCCAGCCAGAGAAGACAGGCATGACATATTACGGAAGTTGACAAAAGAAGGTACTAGACCACAGATAGGACCCGATGTGGATTTACAAGTGATTGCCGAGTTGACTGAAGGTTATACAGGTGCAGATCTGTCTGGTCTGGTGAGGTCTGCAGCCACAAATGCTTTAACTAATCACATTTCCAATGGCACCCTAGAAGGAGATATATTTGTCACATTCGAAGATTTTCGAGCAGGCTTGACCAAATGTAAACCATCAGTCTCAGCGAAAGAGCAAATACATTATGAAAAATTGAGATTGAAGTATTCGGGGATTGATGAAAAGGACATGGAAATGGAGACTGAACCAACAAACGAGGAATCTATGGATACAGTGTGAGAATAATTAAGTAGATGGTTTATATGGACATTAGTTCTGTAGTTCTTTTCTATTTATATCAAATCTTACTAAATAAGCAATAAAATGATTTGAAATATCAGTGCCAAGTGTTCATTTAGGCTGATTATTGATTAGATCTGTTTTAATAATTGCTAATCTTCTTTTTTTTTAATATCACATTCCGAAGAAGGCATATTCAAATATTTTTGAATTATAAGTTGATAATCTTAATAAGCTAAGTGGCCTTAGTGAGGCAAGGTCACATTTATAAAAATTGTATTATGTATTTTTTGTTTTTCATTATTTTTGCATATGCAAATGAGTGATATGTAAGGTTGATAGAGCCATTTACAAATTTCAGCACATTTAATCCAGTGAAAAGTAATAAAAATATTTTTGACAGTCTTTTGTTTATTTTTTTCCTTAGAAATAAATTCAAGTAACCAATCTCCACATTTAAATACCACCTTTTGTAACAGTCTTATAAATGTAATACTTTAAAACCCTTTGTATTTATATAGATCACATACAAATTAAAGTATTATGTGAAATGTATGTTCAGCTGAATAAAAGACTATTATCATTGAAGCCTACTCAATTGTTTTATTTAGGAAACCATCTTTAGCTAAGCATATAAAGGGTGGACTTAATAGAAATTACTTAAAACTTATATTACTAGTCGATAGTGGGTCATATAAGCAATATCATATTGCTGACAATAAGTTCTCATGACTTTTAAGTGTAGTGGGGGAGACAGAGATAGAACTCAATAAATTTTGACCTTGGTATCTTTAAAATTAACTGTTTGGAAAAATAAGTTACATTAAAAATTTGTTTTATTTATTCAAAATTTATTTATTTCAACTATATAATTCAAAATTAGAATGAATATTAACCATTCTTTCGAGGTCTTCTTAATCGAAATTTATAACTATCTTGTATTTCGACTTACGTCCTACAGATATTATATAGCTTTTATTAGACCTATCTTTCTTGTCATTACGCCTATTAACAAGATGCAGCCCCGATTTTGCTCTCTCGGGCATCCGTGATTTCGAATGCTATTACGTCTAGAGTACCAGACTAAAAGCAACCTCTCAATTCGCCATAAAAATGTGAAACCAGTGAGATCCTAATGACTATATAGTTCTACTTACGATCAATGGTCGCGAGTTCGAATCCCATTCGGCTTGTAAACACAAATCGCCCGATGTTTGACGATTTATATGGAACCTAATAATGTTGTTGATAAGCGGACGGATAAGTTTTAAGAGGACGTGAGAGCTTATTTATTATATTTATAAAAATGAGATAGACCGTCGTAGATCATATTGATCAATAACATTTCTCATCTGCAAGATAAAGTACGACATTATGCGAAGCATCGATATCTGTTATGGATTAAGTGTGAGATATTCCCTTTGTTTAGTTATTGATAATATCATTGTAACAATTGTTTTTGTTTCAATAGCAATTCATGGAATGCGACACATTGCACGCCTCATATGAGGTAGTGCGTTACATCCACTATGTCAAAGTCAAGCAATTTTATCTTTTGTATTTTTACGGCAATGCAAATATATTATTATTTTTCTAAATGCTCTGGCTAACACACTAGATGCTTTGAAATCGACTTCAAAAAGGAGGAGGTTTCGTTTCGTCTGTAGGTTTTCATGTTTGTTACCTCATAACTTTCGACTGGGTGAACCAATTTTGATGATTCTTTTTTAGTGTATATACTTCAAGAGTAGTTTGGTTAGGTTCTGATTATTTCTATTTCGTAATATTCCTATAAGATGAAGTCCGTTTTTGTTTTTACTCGTAAATATACTTTTAGCGTGAGTGTTCATATTATTGTAGAATTAGAAGTGAAGTGACCTCAAGAATGTTGTTTAAATGTTCATTCCCTCTGTTTTTTTTTTTTTATTAAAAAGAAAGCTAGTAATATTTCTTATTTTTTTTGAGAAATATTACTAACAATCTTGTTAACCATTCCAACTAAGCTTAAGCTTGTGCTAGGACATGGTTCACGTCAATAGTCGAATGGTGGATTCGAACCCACGACCTTACGATTCGCAGGCCGTACCCTAAACCATTAGGCTATTGACGCTTCAACGACGTGACGTTTGATGACGTTTACCAATTTAACTCTAGTTGTGAAGACATGTTTTTTATTCATATATCTAAGATTTCTCTGTTGGTTTTAGAAGATATAGAGTTACTAAGTTTTTGTAAACAACAGTAAGCAAGGTCAGAAATTTTTTCATCGCCCACAAACAAGAATATTTTTTTTGTTGAGTGTTGCGAGGCGTGCAGTTTAGGATTTTCCAAAATTTATTTATTTATTTACGCCAGTAAAATATATAATTTATCATAGATTCCGTCATCTTTCACAAAAACCATTTTTTGTTAAAAAGTTAAGATATAATGTGGAAGGTACCATTTTGGAATAATGAATAATAGCGCCAACTTTTGAAATTACTTGTTATAGTTAACATACATTTTTTTACAACGTGGTGTGCCAAAGTTAGTTGACTAATGATTTTCTTTCAAAAATTTAAACAACAGTCATAAAAATTATATTTTTTTTTATGTTATTGTAACACGTCTGGTTTCAATTAAAAAAATAGCTTATTTATTCATTATAGTACGTAATAGCGTAATCATATCAAAAAATGAAATGGATTTTTTTATTATTTTTTCGAGGCTGTCATACAATACCTACCACGCACTTACCATTGGGCGATGAATTACGGGACAACCTGGATGCATATATTTAAATACATGTATATATTTTACATATATAAACTTATACATATACGTACATATAGATGGAGCTAAAGAAGTTTTACTTCAGTCGTGTGGTATGAAGCACACTGGTTCTTTTATAGTGCATTCTTGGAATAGAAATCTTTATTTTTGTTTAAAAAATATACTTGTCTTATGTATAAAGTTTCTCTGTTAAGTTTAAGTAAACGCTGTTGGTACATGAGGTCCTCAGCCTTTATTTTCCTAGAAGTTGATTCTCTCTCTCTCTTGCGGATGTCCAAAAACTTAGTCAAATTGGACTCTGTTTCTCTGCTGTTAATAACCATGTAACAGTAATTTAAGAGTTAAATGTAATATCTACTTACCGTCATCCTAAAAGCGTTATTAGCGTATTCCGCAGTAGGTAGGTCCCAATACAACATGTCGTTCTGTATTTTATACTCGAAATTGTCGACGGCGCGTAGAACCACTGTCTTGGTGAACGCAAGCATATGTTCATCCTCGGCCAGAGTATCAGAAGTTACCTTCACAACACCCCCTACGCGAAGAACTGTCGTCGAATCCTGGTACAATGGTAAGTGGAATAAGTGAACAACTCCCGCTATACAATTGAAAATCTATTTAGATAGATACATCAATAGTTAGGTCAGGTTTATTTATTTTTCAGCCCTGTAGTTCTGGGCTCGTAGAAAAAGACTACGGAATCCCCTGCCTGCCGTAAAAGGGGCCTCGGGTTCACTAGGCGACAAGGGTGGGGGCCTTTGTCTTCCGCCAAAGTGCACTTCGCACTTCGAGGGCACAAGGGGATTAACCTCCCCCCGGTACGTTCTCTCCGAAAAGCAGAGGCGCTCCGTTGCGTTCCTCTAGAGATTCCGGAACCCCTCACCATGCACCGAGGAAGGGCCACCGGGGGGGTTTTAGTGGGTAAAAACCTCACATAACCTGCCTTTCTTTATCTTTTTGAAGATTTCCCCGTACGAACTATACAGTTTAGTCAGAGAAGTTGACTTTCGCTGCTTGACCAGATTGATAGGTGGCATATAGTCCAGTCAATCTAAACTAAAAATTGAGAGTGATGGTGCATAAAATCACAGCATAATTGTTCTTTTGTTTACTTTGTAGTGCATTTTTGGCGCACGCTTACTGTATGCCACATAACGTCCACGGTGAACGTCGTAGGATCGTGCTGCAAGCCGGGCCACTTCTTCATCAGCTTCACTATGTTCTTCGAAGACTTCAGGTGGTAATCGAGGTCGTTATCCTCCATTTTACGACCGAAGAGGAATAAACTGCGAAACCGCCGGTACAACATATCAATACCTGTGGGAAGACAAATGAAATCATGCCTGGGCAATTCTATAGTCTACATCTAGACCAGAGGTCGGCAAGCTTTTGAGTCGGAAGAGTCAAAAATTACAATTTTGCAAAATTCCAAACTGTTTTAAAGAGACGCAATTATTTTTCTCGCCAACAATACGTTCCTTCACAATTTGTGTTTATTAATTTAGTACTAAAGAGCCGCGAGTCTCGCGTGCCACGGGTTGCCGACCCCTGATCTTGACCAAAAAATGAGAGTGAAGGTGCATCAAATTACAACAAGCTGAAAATCAGTAAAATTGATCAAAACAGACAATATAGTTTAGGGTGCGTTCTGCGAATTATAAGGTCGTAGGTTCGAATCCACAATTCGACTATCGACGTGAATCATCTAGCACAAGCTTATGCTTAGTTGGAATGGTTAACAAGAATGTTAATAATAATTACAAAAAAATATCTTTTTTAATTTAAATATTTAGATATATAATTAAATCGTATATTATTAAATAAAAACAGAGGAAACATCGTCCGCCTTTCGATAGACTTTACAGATTTTATGGCTGTAAACGAAATGCGCTGTGTTACATGTTTTAGGCAGAGCTATAGATGCTAGATGCTAAGCCAACCACTTTTTTGCACCAGGTCTTTTTTTGTAAATTTTTATTTTATGCTCTGTTTTTCAACCGATTTCAAAAAAGAGGTTCTTAATTTGTCTGTTTGTTGTTATGTTTCATACCTCATAACTGTGAATAGTGAAGCATTTTGATGATTCATTTTTTTATTGGAAAGGATGCACTCCAAGAGTAGTTTGATTAGATTCGGATTAATTCTATGTCGTAATATTCCTATGATAATTAGGAAACACAAAGAGGGCATCTGCACGTATGATCGTATACCTTACCGTACCGTAGTTTGATTAGATTTGAATCACGTTTTTGTTGATGTCGGTTAATAAAATGTACACACTCACACAGCTTAGTTCTATATGTAACAGTCATGATTGCGTTAGCGTCGTATATGTCTTCGATTAAATGCCTGTCACCGGGCAGTTTGTCTATTATCGGGAAGTAGACTTCTAGAAACTTCTCCACCACATGCTTCGCGTCTTCATAACAGAAGTTCTTGAGTATTTTTGGTAGGACACCTTTTGTTATTGGTATATCGTCCTAAAACAGAATGTAAGGAATAAAAAACCGTATTTATTATCGATTTTTCGATCGAGTTTCGGTTGATTGATCAATAAACGTATGGAGAAGACGTGGAGATCAGACACATCTTCCTTAAAATAAAATTAAAGTAATGTAGACCCTTTTTTTGACGTACCCACAAATGTCTGCCAGAGAAGCTGGCCGCTACTGTTTTACCGGATGAAGAGGTGGCTAAAAATTAGATGTGATGAAAAATCAATCAGTGATGAGTTTGTGTCCGGTAAATAGCGATGGGTTCACCATCTCTGATATTTGGTACCTTATAGGCGTGCTGTTAAGTGGTAAGCGAACAGCAAAAGCTGTCTCATTCTACCCCGCTAGGATTAAAAGGACGTGAGTGTATATATTTATTTTAAAATCATATTACTAAAAAACAATCAGGGCCCGTTTCACAATGAAACCGACCCATTACAATTCAATTGTCATTGTGTCAAAAACATAGTCTATGAATTTTATTTTTTGACATGTAATTTTCAATTGAATTTTTAATTATTTGATATTGTTTAATTGATTGAAATGTGTTGTCATATTTGGAAAACGCCATTATGTACGAGATTAACAAATAGCAACATTATATTGGACTGTCATTGGTAGGGCCTTGGAAAACCATAGTGGCACAAATGAACTAGCTGAATACCAAAAGTCGACAACTGCACTGTCACTGTTACGTTAATTTTGACACAATTGGTATAACAAAGTCCTCTTTGATTATATATATCAATACATATAAATAAAGTTGGCGTGTTTGTTTGTAATATTAAAATAACAGTATTTTTACTACATACATATATTCATCATATACATAAATATACTTTTTATGATTTTTGTCTGTCTGTTCCGGCTAAGCCTTGAAATGGCCGGACCGATTTTAATGGGACTTTCACTGGCAGATAGCTAATGTAATAAGGAGTAACTTAGGTAGGTTAATTTTAGAATTTGTAAAAAAATATCTATACAAATAAATAAAATCATATAGGGGTACAGAACAGGGCATAATTTTTAATAGCAGGTAACACCGAGGGGCGCAGCTAGTACTTACAATTTCTGTTAACATGGGAAATAACATCTTCAAAACTTTAACATAGTGCTGTGGGTCCGTGTAGTCTGTGCAAACGGGATTCCCCTCGAGTTTCAGCGATTTCAATGGTAAGAGACGACAGTTAAGTAGAACTCCAATTTTATCGATGTAGTTATTTGAGAGGTCCAGATTACGTAGCCTCGGTGTGCTGTTTTTTAAATCGAACCCTTCTATAGTGCTGCAAACAATAACATGAATACAATCAAGTTAAATGAACTACTGACAGTTTTTATCGATTAATAATTTTATTATCTTTTTGCATAGATAATTTTAAAATTAAATTGGGTTTCACTTCACATTTGTTTTTTTTTTAAAAAAAAACAATTTTTCTTTTTTACTAACATTCTTGTAACCATTCGAACTAAGCTTAATCTTTTGCTAGGATATGGTTCACGTCAATAGTCGAATGGTGGATTCTTACGACCTTACGATTCGCAGACCATTCTTTTTTTGTTGACGGGGAGGAAATCTTCACAAAGATACCCCGCCTTCTGGGGGGAAGGCGGCGGTTATGTGGGGTTCTTACCCACTAAAACCTCCCCGGTGGCCCTTTCCTCGGTGCATGACGAGGAGCTCCGGGATCTCCAGTGGAACGCACCGGAGCCCCTATGCGAGGAGAGCACGTCCCGGGGGCACAGGGGGGGAGGTTACTCCCTCCCCCCCTGTGCCCTCGGCAGCGCAAGGCGACACGGGCCAGCCGATGTTGCCTTCTTCCCGGGTCCACTACGATTCGCAGACCATACCCTATCCCATTGGATTATTGATGCTTCTTATATTTTAATATTGTCGGTAGCCATTTATTAATTGCACGCAGTCTTCACTTAGAAATGCGATGGCATTAACCATACAACTATTTATTCCATTTTTTTATGTTAGTATATAAAAATGGTCAACGTTTTGGTGTTCAATAAATAAATAAATCACTTACGTTAATCTATTGTTGGATAGATTGAGGTCTGTCAAATGCCTCCATACGCCGGTGACTTGCAGTTCGACGATATCCATTTGATAGCTGATCCGGTTTAGTGGAAAGTATATGAAGTGACTTATGTCTGTAACAATACTTCAAAGTTAGTGTAGCTTCCGATTTCCCTTGCGTTCCCTCCGTGGAAATACAACCGACCAAGCCGTGGTTATCCCTTGTGTCGAGTTACTGAGAAAAGAGGTTCAGGATACCCACCTAAGAGCTATGCCACCTCTCAATCCGGTGAAACTGTTAAAGTCAGTTTCTCTTCTCGAGCTAATCTGTGTAGGTGATAGAGATAGTATTAGGTAAAAAAGGCGGCGAATAACTCTAGGGCAGAGCGAAACGTGGAAGCAATGGATGCGCGTGTGTACAGTCGCGAACGCAACGTCTTTTCCCCGTTGCGGTGTTACCTTTAAAGTCCACCTTGTCAAGTATTAATAGCCTAATGGTTTAGAGTACCGTCATGGAGACGTAAGGTTGTAGGAATCCACCATTCGACTATTGATGTGAACCGTGTTCTAACACAAGCTTAAGCTGTTATGGTTAACAACAATGTTAATAATATTTACGAAAAAAAAAATGTTAAATAAAAAAAAACACGCTTTACACGCAGTACTGCATGTAAAGTTATACTTTTTGGCTTCATTAATATTGATAGTTTTTAATTGCATGCATATAATTAATTACAATAAAATAATTAAATAATTGGAAAAGATAATCAATAAAGTTCAGTATTTAAAATATTAAATAAATATTAATATTTTAATTTATATCAATGAATAATACATACGGATAGTTAACCTCAATTATCTTGGAGCACTTGAAAATGTATAAAAGCATTATTTATTAACTGCAGCTTTAACCTGTCTATTCCTTTCACAAAGTACCTCAAGAAGTAAAACTTCAAAAAAAAAAGACATGTGGAGATTATAAATAAAGTTATTATACCTCTTAAAAACCGATAAAAAGGGACTCACCAGGCAGTAGCGTGAAAGATTTCAGACTCAAATGCGTTTCTTTGTGTAGCCCCATTAACACACGTTGTCTCAAAACTGTTTTTGCTACAAAATTGAGCGCCTTCACCGATAGATCGATATCGTGTATTGTGATATTCAACACCACGTCATCCCTGCGTACGGTGAAGCCGAGCTTGTGTATAGCGACCAGCGCTGAACGACATTTAAGCACGAGGAACTTGCACTCCTGCGGTGTGAACTGAGGAAAAACAGATAATCAAAATGAATTTAAGTTTTATTGCAGTAAAGTTACAGCATATACGACGCCAGCAATTTATACTTTTGACGGGGGGAATTCTCCTACAAGATACTCCATCTGGGATGGCCCTTCCTCGGTGCATGGTGAGAGGCTCCGGGATCTCCAATGGAACGCACCGGATCCTCACTGTACTGTGCTCTCGGAGAGCATGTCCCGGGGGCAGGTTAATCCTTTTCCTGTGCCCTCGCAGTGCAAGGCGACACGGACCAGGCAATTTCGCCTTCTTCCCGAGTCCACTGTAACGGACGACATAGGCCCCCACCCTTGTCGCCTCGTAAACCCGTGATCCTTTAAGGCGCCATCTACGACAGTCAGGGGATACCGTAACCTTATTCTGTGAGCCTAGGACTACGATGACCAGCAAATCGCTGCCCATTACTACGCCATCTCGAATGACGTGTATATTCCGCTATAATTTTTTTTGTGGTATCATGGGATACCAAGTATGAAATTCCTTCGGATAATGTAGAATTTTGCAAAAATTAAAATTATTAATTATTAATAAGTATTTAAATATATTTTCTTGTCTCTGTCTTGTCTTTACGATTGGTTTTAATTTAAGTACACAAAAGTAATTAGGCAATTAAGTATTTTAGAAAATAACAAATAACGTAAAATTAGGAACAAGAAGGCAGAAAAGGGGGTCCAACAGTGGGACTTACATATATAGGATATAACTTTAACACAAAAAAGCAAGTCATTATACAAGCACATAGGGATCCAAACCCCGACCGTCCGGTAATTATTATAATTTCTATTAAATTAATTTCACAATTCGAGATGAGAAGCAATTACCTCTATAAAGCTTGGGATGAAACTTTTCCCCTTGAGATTGTCGAGCAGAGTGTCCAACACGTCTTCTTTTTCCCACGTGGTTGGGTAACCCTTCACCTAAAACATACAAATATCTTTAAAATATCCCTTTTTTGTACAAATTGAGGTGCTGGAGAATCCGAGCCACAGGTTAAATCAACAATCGACCCAATATAAATACGATACATAAATTAAATAGATTGACCAACATAATATAGATGCAGCTGTACACACAACATTCAATAAACTATTACTAAAAAAATCACAAATACACTGAGCTAAAGGAAGAAATAATGAGCATCTGTACAAGCTCAGCCACAAGTCGAATTGTTCAAAAGTTCATTTAAGAAAAATTAGTTACCGTAGACAACCCCCACATGAAACCCAAGAAAAAACACGGAACTAAAAATCACTGGTACGCTAAGTCAAAGAATGGCATGTCGCCTTCTTCCCGGGTCCAACATAACGGACGACAAAGGCCCCCATCCTTGTCGCCCAATCAACCCGAGGCCCCTTTTAGTCGCCATCTACGACAGGCAGGAGATACCCATACGAACCCAAATCTACGGGGCTGGTTGGCTTCCAGCCTACCCCTGTACTCGCTCTCAAGGTTTTATCGTTATTTCTGCAGGTGACCGTAAAATAAATTTTATTTACTGTTCTCTATTTGTCCGTACTTGTTACATTATTCTATTACTATTTCTATATACTGTCATATCTTTATTTAATTCAAGTTGTAGGTGTGGCCTTAATTTTACTTATTTTAAATTACATTTTCTTTGATCTACCCTTTGTTATTATTCTAACTCTTGTCAAGTTAACTACCGACAGTTATGTCTATTATATGATCAAAAGACAAACACGACACGAAAGCATACTGACGTCACGGGCGCTAGGATTTGTTCAGAGTTTGACCTCTATGTGAGACAAGACATAGTTTAGTATTTAAGTTAATTTTACCGTTATTTGAATAAAAAGTTCTTCCTGCTCGTAAAGCTCCTCCATTTGTTCTTGCTCCATCAACATAACGGTCTGGAAAACAACAGTTGTTAAATGAAATAACGGTAACGTTCCTTAGACCTGATGGTAATTGATCATACAGTCGTAAACATTCCTCATTCTTCTATGCTACAATAGTATTTCTTAACGATGCTCTACACATGGAGAAAAAGTGACGAAGGACGATAGACTGGTTCCACGAGATGGCGACTTATCGTTGAGGAAACCAACAGGCACAGAAGGTGCTTTGTGTCTCAAGAATATAAAAACAAAGCTCAAGTACACTTCACTTCAAAAGTGAGCAAGGGCGGCCTACAAGCGATCTCTTCTAGGCAATCCTGTCGGACAGGAGAGGTAACATAAATAGATAACTCCCAATTCTTTAAGCAGGCATCACGACGGTTTTTCGAGAGTGCCTCCAAACATTCAATAAACTTCTTGTGAGTGCCGCCACTTACAAGACTCCCCTCACTTGTAAATTCAGAAACGTCGCCCGGAGGCCGAGACATGTTCTCGACGATCCGAACGACGTGATCACCGTTGCACAGGCTAGATCTTTACAAATCTACAAAGCGTCTATTCACGATCGTCGGAAGTTGCGAAAAATCCTTGCGCGATACAAGTATTTTATGGGAAAACCTCGATAGGATTAGGAGCGTTGCTGGAGTTTCTTCGGCCACTTCTTCTCCCAGCACCAACGCATCCCAAAGTGGCACTCAAAGTTAGTTTAGTTTTTGAATGCCTTTTAGATTATCCGTGAAATAGCAACCGACCGATGTAGTTCGTCAAAAAAAAATAGATAGGGTCAAGAGTACATAAATAATAACAAGACTTGTTCATAATAAATAGAGCTCTATTTAAATTAGAAATAAAGTTAAAGTTATATAAATTATTTGTTTAGATAAATAAATAAAGAAAATAAATAGTTTAGCACGCGACTATGTACATATACATATATAAAGGGCCCATTAGCCAGGCAATGAACCTAGGAGACAACTGCTCGCCTTGGGTACCATTTAAGATTAACGTCTAGGCTAGTGCCTCGAGCGTTAGTCATAGCATCTATATATATATAAGGAATTGTGGTTGTGGCACTGTTACAAATTTATAAGAAATACCTTTGAAATTCTTGCACTGACACTCTTTCTTATGAGGACAGGATTCTTCCACGGCCAATTGTTTAGATATTTCACTACTGTATCATCGGTACTGTTTATTATATCTTCCCGCAGATGTACCGGCACGTAAGGTTTCGAAGACGGCGTATCTTGAGCCTCGTCAACCACTTCTCTGTGGATATACGTTTCTTTTATAGATCTAAGCATCAATAGCCTAAAGGCTTAGTGTACAGTCTGCGAAACGTAAGGACGTAGGTTTGACACCATTCAACTATTATTGTGAACTATTTCCTCGCACAAGCTTAAGCTTAGTTGGAATGATTAACAAGAATGTTAGCAATATTTGTGAAATAAAATCAAGCTGCACCTTTTCGATTCTCTATAGGTATCCTCTGATCTATTCTAATATTATTACTATTTTACTCTGTTTGTATGTTACGCAATCACGCATGTACTTAACCGGTTCCGACGAAAATTAGTACAGAAATCGTTTAGAGCCTGAGAAAGGATATAGGCGATAAAAGGGTTGTAATATGTTGAAATAGGGGATAAAAGTCTGCAGGCGGCGTATCGGGGTGAGCAGGAGGCCTTATAACCAACACCTCCTCTTGCCGCCCCAGTAATCCGAAGCGGGGCCAGAATGGGTACCTGGTCCCAGTATGCTTCGGCGTCGTCGGAACTTCTCTGAGTGTCGGAGAAGTCCCCTTTGAGGATGAAGTGCGGTCTTTGCCGGGACCGGCCGGTCGTTTGGGTGTCCTGTCGCGGACAGATCCGGGGCACTCCGCTCATAACGGCTGATGGCATTCGCGGAAGGTTTAGTGGGTAGAGGCTGCGTTTCACAAATCCTCCGGGCCACCCAGGGTACCGAGGGTGGTCTATAAAAAGATTCCCCGCGTCAACAAAAAAAAGGGGATAAAAGTCTGTATGGAAATTGTCATTTTAAATCTAGAAATTTGAAAGTTATATTTTAGGCTTTTGATTAAGATATCAATAAATACGACAAGTAAAATAATTACCTGACGGGTTGTTCCTTGTTAAAGTTGAGGTTGATAGTAAGTTTGGGTTTTTTTGCCTTAGCGAGCGGACCGAGGCGTTTAAAAGCACTGAGACGCCTTTGTCCCGGTTTACATATATCCGGTGATGAGGACCCTTCCCGAGGTACTGAAATAAATTATATGTAGCTACATTTACATGTTAAATCATTTTTCATTAGTGTTTTGAGAAGATTTTAGAGTTAGCTTGCTAGCGGTTGTGAGGTATAATAACTACTTCCAATGATTAATCATTTATCTGTATGTTATTGTATCTTTAATTAAATTAATCATCATATTAATTTGGCGTTATAGACAATAAATTAACTTTATTAGTTCGTAATATGACTTCTAATTAATTTCGTATAAACATTTTGTGGACGCGCCGTTGTGACGGTATTCGTTAAAATAATTTATACAACGTTACGCTGCCTGATAGCCAGGAAAACCTTGGAAACACTCCTAGTCACAGGCAAAGTAGAGGTAAAACGACCAAGAGGGAGGAGCCCTATGCGTTGGATAGACTAAGTTAGCACCAACTATCCTGGCTCGGTTCCCGCCGCTCGACATCTTGGCGGACATGGACGCGCGTGTATACATGCGCGTCCGGGCCGTCGACGGCGGGGACGAGCCGCCCCTGGATGCGGGAGAGGTGCGTCGGCAGGAGCACAGACGGGCGATGGAGGTGTGGCGCGTGCGGCTCGCGGAGCGGCGATACACGCGCCAACGCATCGTCTGTGCCTTCCTGCCGAACTTCGAAGCCTGGCAACGGAAGAAGGAAATGTACGTCACGTACCGCCTGACACAGGTACTCACCGGGCACGGGTGCTTCGGCGAGTACCTGAACAGGGTAGGGCGCGAACCGACCGCGCAATGCCACCATTGTGGCTGTGACCGGGATTCCGCGCAGCACACACTAGCCGTGTGCCCCGCGTGGGAGGCGGAGCGGCGGATCCTGGTCCAGCATATCGGGCAAGACCTCTCGCCGGCGGCAGTAGCGGCTGCGCTGGTGGGGAGATCTAAATTGAAGGCGCTGGTCTCCTTCTGCGAGTCAGTAATGACCCAGAAGGAGACCGCAGAACGGGATCGGGAGAGGGCCGATCCCGTTCGGAGATGGCGCAGGCGGGCCGGTGGCAGACCGGCCCGCAGCCCTGTAGTTCTGGGCTCTCAAGAATAAGACTACGGTATCCCCTGCCTGTCGTATAAGGCGACTAAAAGGGGCCTCGGGTTCACTGGGCGACAAGGGCCTTTGTCGTCCGCTAAGGTGGACCCGGGAAGAAGGCGACATCGGCTGGCCCGTGTAGCCTTGCACTGTGAGGGCACAGGGGGGGAGGGAGAATCCTCCCCCCCCGGGACGTGCTCTCCTTGAGCACAGTGCAGAGGGGCTCCGGTGCGTTCCACTGGAGATCCCGGAGCCCCTCGTCATGCACCGAGGAAAGGGCCACCGGGGAGGTTTTAGTGGGTAAAACCCCACATAACCGCCGCCTTCCCCAGAAGGCGGGTATCTTTTGAAGATTTCCTCCCCGTCAACAAAAAAAAAATTAGCACCAACACCAACAAGAGAGTCCACGAAACATTTCACACCGCCAAAGACCGCAACAGGTGGAAAGCGATCGTCCGCCACATAATTCGTGGAGGTCACGACCCTCAGCAATGAGGAAAACGACGCAAGGAGGAGGAGGACGCTGCCTGAATACAATGCGAGTGTATTGGTTATTGGACTGTTCATTTCACTAAACCCACAAGTAGACCCACTGGATTAGTAATATATTATTCTTTACTAATTATGGTTACTTAATGCATTATAGTTGTTTTATGGATGGTATTATTAAATTGTCATTGTCAGAAACACACTTGGAGCTCACGGGAAGCTAGCTTTCAAATAAAAAAAGAATCATCAAAATCGCTTCACCCAGTCGGTAGTTATACATACAAAGTAGTACAGTACAAAGATACACAAGTTATACAAGCATAAAAAAAATACAGACGAATTGACTACCCCCTTTTTTGAAGTCGGTTAAAAAAATATTGTAGTGAAACTCGCACCTTCATCAGTTTTGTTTACGTCCTCACAGTCTTCGGCGAAGATATCAGTCGGCGAGTAAGGTTGGGAAGGTACAGCGTCAGATGTCTCCGTGTTCATAAAAGTCGACGTGTTCGGTGCAAAGTTGGTTTCCATATATTTATTATACGGCTCTTGCTTAGCGAAATACAACTGGACTTGTGGTGGTATAGAACTCCCATGCGGGTATACTGAAATCATAAACATGCAGATATCGTCAATAGCCAAATGATTTAGTGCACACATCGAGAGGTCTTACCATTCGACTATTGACATGAACTCGATTGACACGAGTGTTCCGACTACCGCTACCCACCTTTAATTCCCTTCTTGCCCGCCGCTCTCTAACCTATGCACACAACCTAATCTACAATAATGTCTCCAAAACTCTGGACATAAGACACCTTCAATTACATGAACTAAGGCAAACGGTGTCAAAATGGCTGCTCGGCCTCACCCTCGAGCAGACCGAAAGGATCATCGGGTAGACACAAACAAAATAAACAAATATATAACACATACACGATCATACACACAACTACGCACACACTCATGAACACTAAACACCCCACACACGCGCCTGTATATATATAATTGGCCAAACACACACATATATATATATATATATATATAAATTTATTAATTAAATTATAAAAAATAGTTTTTTTTACTTTGTGCAATAATGCTAACTCCACAGCGCAACTCTGGCTCCCAAAATACAAGCGTTTGCTTAGTTTGGGGGTCACTGTGTACCACATATGTGCTGCTATGGTTACATGTCTGTTCGTTTGGTTTGTGTAATGTTTTTTTAAATGTAGCCAATTTGTGTTAATAAATAAATATTCTATTCTATTTCCTAGCATAAAAGCTCTGTTCAAACGGTAAACTTTTTAAACTGTCAAATACAGCTTTTTTTTTAACTATGACACTACTACTACGGGTATCATATTGTATTTACTGATATGTACTTGGGTAATGATCTTCACCCGAGAAGAAAATGAATATGGATAGAAATGAATATTTTAAAATATTGTGAGAGTTAATTTAAATATTTAAGGATGTAAGTTTTATTGTTTAAATAAAATAAAGAAAAATCTAGCCAGGCGAAGCGGCCTGGGTACGCTAGTTGTAAATAGGAACGTTAGTAATATTTATTAAAAAAAATATTGCAATCATTGTTTTAAAATAAATAAAATTTGAGTGTCCGTTAGTAGTATTAAAATAACCGTACAAGTATATTAAACTCCATATATCATAATAACAACATTTTTTATCAATTCCGACTAATCTCTGAAACGGATGTTGACGGGAATTTCAATAGCTGATATAAAGTTACAGCCTTTATATATATAATATATATGTCCCACTGCTGGGCAGAGGCCTTCTCTGTAAAGAGAGTATAAAGGCATAGTCCGCCACGCGGCCCTAATGCGGATTGGCAGACTTCACATGTCGTAGAAAAATTTTCTAAGACATGTAGGTTTCCTCACGATGTTTTCCTTCACCGCCGAGCGCGTGGTTAATCAGCACATAAAATTGCAACAACAAATTTATTGGTGCCGGCACCGGGGATCGAACTCGGGTTGCTAGCGTAGTATGCAACTTGAGCCAACCGCCCGGACACTGAGCTACCACGGCTCATATAAAAATAGCTGATATAATAAGGTGTAACTTTGGCTTTGTTAATTTTAGGTACTTTAAATGAAAAGTTTTTGTCGCAGGCAACACCGCGAGGCGCAGATAATATTTAATAAATGAAATTAGATCCTTTATTGCACCAAAATACTTGTACAAAGGCAAACATAATGCTATTTAGCATTTTCTTCCAGGTAACCTTTAGTGGTTAACAGCTATTATTAACAGTTATTATTTGTCCGTGTAACTTTAACTGTTTTGTCTATTTTTCATTCTTTTTTAATGTGTGTTATATTCTGTCTGTGATGTGTTTTTGTATTGTGATGCCAATAAATAAATGTCTATGTCTATATATATTACATAGATAGTGGTAAAGCACTACTCACTTGGAACATTAGTCTTCCTTTGATACATGAGTTGTGCGTTGCTTACAGCTCTAGGTTGCATAGCTGTCACTGAAAAAATATTTATTTCTAAAATTATATATATAAGTACCTCAATGACCGGCATTTTTTTTTGGTAAATTCTATTTAGATACGAATTACAGAATGATGAAATGAATGAAAAATCACGAGTGCAATTAGTTAAGCATTTTATTAGTGCTTTATTTTGTTAATGGGGAGAAATTAATAAAATAAAGCATTGAAGCATCAATAGCCTAATGGTTTAGGGTACGGTCTGCAAATCGTAAGGTCGTAGGAACAAGCTTAGTTGGAATTGTTAACAAGAATGTTAGTAATGTTTTCTAAAAAAAAGAAATAATGTTAGTTTTATTTAAAAAAAAAATACCCGGAAGACGGGGTTATGTGGGGTTCTTACCCACTAAAACCCCCGGACGGGGTACGGTGGATCGTCGGGGACGATCTTCCCGGGACATTAGCGGTAAAATGGCCACCCTTGTCGCACCGTAAAGTACAGTAGAAGGCGACTAAAAGACCCCTTTTAGTCGCCTTCTACGACAGGGATACCGTAGCTTTATTCTACGAGCCCAGAACTGCAGGGCTGATTATTAGTCCTTGGTCTACCGTGAAACCAAACACTTATTGGCTTTGTGTTTGTTGATTAGCCACACTATCCACTGAGCTTTAGTCTATACAACAATACGATATTTTAAAATGAATCCTACGGTAGATCAATTTATCGCCCCTGCATACTAAATTTCATGAAAATCGCTGGAGCCATTACCGAGATTCATATTATTGTATATACATAGAAATACAAGCTCGGTTAAGGTTATTACGTAACGGTAACACTTACATGGCTGGTAATTCTGCTTGGGTCTTGCTGGTATTTTGCTTATCTTAACTGACATCTTAGGTTGTCCTGAAAAATACAAGGTGATACTCTGATTTTTTGACATCAATACAAATAAATAAAAGTGCAGTGTCTTTGTACGTCTAAAATAACCGCTTTTTACTACATGCATATTGGCAAATACTCGGGAGAATAAAATACAAGTAAGACAAATATCGAGGTACCGACATAAACTCTCAACCAATTTAAAAATAAAACAATCAAAAAAATAATTGCAAAAAGCAAACAATAAAAAAACGAAAAGAGAAAAAAATAAACAGTTACAATATGACAGCTAGGTTATTTTTTTTTTATATCAAATTCCAAAGATAGACGCTTCCTTGGAAGCCTATTTACTAAGTCCGGAGACGCGTGTGACGAAGAGTTGGTGACAGTGGCTACTGGTATGTGTCGCTTAACACTGGCGGTGCTAGACAAATATCGCGGTACCGACATAACACATATAAATGTATATATGGTACATATATTAGAATAACATTTTTGGAACGAAGTTCCATACGGCAGGCTTGGAGGAGATCAGGCGACGTGTCGGGGTGCGCAGGAGGCGTTTCAGACGTCTCCTCTTGCCGCCCCCGTAATCCGAAGCGGGGCCAGGATGGGTACCTGACCCTAGCATGCTTCGGCGTCGTCGGGACTTCTCTGAGTGCCAGAGAAGTCCCCTTTGAGGATGAAGTCCGGTCTTTGCCAGTACCGGCCGGTTGTTGGGGTGTCCTGTCGCTGACTGATCCGGGGCACCCCGCTCATAACGGTTGATGGCATTCGCGGTAGGTTTAGTGGGTATGGGCTGCCCAGGCCGAGTCCCACACATCCCTCCGGGCCCACCCAGGGTACCGGAGGATGGTCTATAAACAGATTACCCGCGTAAAAAAAAAAAAAGGCTTGGAGGAGATAGAGGTTTTGGTGCGCGACCGTACTGAAAAAAATGTGGGACTATAACCGTAAGAAAAATATATAACGGAAGTGCTATACCCGGCGGCCGATAGCGTGATTATTAAGCATGTATGCATTTATGTAAGAGTTGAATTAACTCTCTGATCACAGGTGGCGCTTTAACAAATTGCTAATAAGTTTTAATCAATTATTTATATAGTTCTTGTTTACTATTAAAAAAAAGAGCATGTTTTTTTTTATTTTACATTATTAGTTATTTTATAAAATACTTAAATCCTTAATAATATTATGTACTTAAATAAAACCAGTCAGCAAAATTTAAAAAATAATAGAATACACATAAAACTAAGCAATATTTTTGATGCAAATTTTGTTGCTCCTATCTTTGTTTTTCCTACCTGCCCCATGACACCACTTCATTTTGACGGGGATTTCAGTGGCAGATAGTAGGGAAGATTTTGACTGGAATTTCAGTGGCAGATAGCAGGGAAGATTTTGACGGGAATTTCAAAGTTCAAGTTTCTTTTATTATAGAAATATTAAATAAATAGTTTTTAATTGCAGGGTAACACCGCGGGCAGCTGAGAGATATAATGAAATGGTAGCATAACTAAAATCTTACTTGGATTATTTAGGATCGGTATTGTTTTCGTAGCGAGATCGTCTGTTGTGTTTCCGGACACCACGGGAATTTGTCTTCGAATGTTTGTGGTCTCACTTGCTGAAACTGGTATATGAAAAAAAAAATTAAATTATAAATCTCTCTTCTTGTATGTCTGAAGTTACTATCTAAGACATGTATGTATGTTTCCTCACGATGTTTTCCTTCACCGTCGAGCGAATGATAAATCAGCACATTAAATTTCACAACACCAAAGTTATTGGTACCGGCAACGGGGATCGAACTCGGGTTGCTAGCGTACTATGCAAGTTGAGGCAACCGCCCGGACACTGAGCTACCACGGTTCCATTTATATATACATATATCTTTCTTGTAAAACTTTATTTAATCATCAATAGCATAAATAGCCTAATGGTTTAGGGTACGGCCTGCGAATCGTAAGGTCGTGGGATCGAATCCACCATTCGGCTATTGCCGTGAACCATGTCCTAGCACAAGTTTAAGCTTAGTTGGAATGGTTAACAAGATTGTTAGTAATATTTCCGCTTTATTTTATTTAAGCTTTCTTTTTAAAAAAGAGAGCCTGACGGTTTAGGGTTGGGTCTACGAAAGGTAATATCGAATCGATAATTCACCATCTCCTAGCACAAGTTAAGCTTATTTTAGTATAAAAAATTTGGGCACTTTTGACCGTCAAATCTATATAAATAAACGAGAAAGTGTGTAGGTATAGTCTCCAAAAAGGCTGGACATATTTTAATGAAACTTTCAGGAATCTTCAGATGGACCTGACGAGTAATCCTGTAAAGCTTGGTGACGATCGGAGCACTCTTCTTTTTGAACTGTCACATACAGCTTTTATTTACTATGATGATATTCTATTGTTTTATAACACAAATTTGCATTGACACATGCTTTGTGTATATTTGTCATTATGAACCATTTTGAGTACAATGCAATGTACTAAATAAACTAATGCAATATACTCCATATTGCATGAACATGGGTGTAGGTAATAATCTTCACCCGCCCGAGAAGAGAATAGAAGAGAATGAATGAATGAAAAATGGAGAGAAATTGATAATTTAATAGATTGCGAGAGTTAAATTAAATATTCAATGATGTAAGTTTATTGTTTAAATAAAATAAAGCAAAATCTTGATTATACATCTATCATAATTATTATAGTAACTTACTTGGTTCATGATTACTTGGTATTGTTTTGGTCGAGCTTAGCGTATCCGAGGGCTTATCTCCGGCGGCATTTGAATGTGTAGTCTCCATTGGATTCTCAATAACTTTGTGTGCTTCTGCAGCCGTATCTGAAATCAAACAACACAACTATATCTACGAGTATAAATAACAAACGTCTTCTAATAGAATCAAACGTTAATACCGATTACTCGTGGACGCCCTTTTTATTTCAGAACTATCATAGTTATATTCCGAAGTTTTGGCACTAATAGTTTCTTTATTCTCCCAGTCTAGGATTACAACAAACTTACCAATTTATAAATCAAGAAGCAATCTTCCGTACTATTACCCGGGTATATCGGCGGCGGTATACGGCCCTTCCTTGGTGCACGGTGAGGGGCTCCGGGATCTTCAAAAGAACGCACCAGAGCCCCTCTGCACTGTGCTCAAGGAGAGCACTTCTCGAGGGGGAGGTTACTACCTCTCCCCCTGTGCCCTCACAGAGCAAGGCGACACGGGCCAGCCGATGTGGCCTTCTTCCCAGGTCCACCTTGGTGGACGACGCAGGCCACCATTCTTGTCGCCCAGTGAACCGGAGGCCCCTTTTAGTCGCCTTGTACGACAGGCAGGGGATACCGTAGTCTTATTCTTGGAGCCCAGAACTACAGGGCTGCTGCCGACCCGACATCCTATGCCAACATAATACAACGTGGGACCTAATTGAAGCCAAATCCATTAAAAAGAAAAAGTTTTTTAATCGCTTCATAGATCAATAAAAGTAAAAAAAAGAAGAATTGAGAATCTCCTCTTTTTTTAAGTAGGTTAAAAATGTAAGGTCTTGTACTTTATCGCAATACGGACGAACAGAATGTACATTTATAACCCATAACTATTTACAACAATTTGAGATTTTATCCTAACAAAATGCCAAGTATAAAAAAATCCATAAAGCATCCTTTCAAATAGGAAATATGCTTGTAACCACTTTACTTAAATAACGCTTTTCACAATTTTTGCCTGTGTGTCTCATCTCTAGAACGGCTAGATCGATTTCGACGGGACTTTAACTGGCTAATACAGTAACAAGTAACAGCCTACTGACATTTTGGAAAAATTAAATCCATAGTTTTTAATCGCCGATAAAACCACGGGACTCAGCTAGTATTGGATATAAATAATAGTTGAAGGTTAAGGTAAAGCAATAAATAATAATACCTAATTGATTTCGGTTGTCAGCATTCTCATTGGATTCCTCTTTACCGGGCTGGTTTGTATTTATCACTTCCGTTCCTTCATTTATTGTGTCCCGTTGTGGCTGATTTTGTTGTTTTGTGTTAAGTTTAATTTTCTCATGACTTTTGTCTTGTATGTTAAACAGAGGTTTATTAGTCACCTGTCTGTAAAGATAATGTACACTATTAAAAATATTATGGAGTTTATTTCTCCCTCCCCAATGTTAAATAGGCTAAGTTATAAATCTGGTTGATTAAGTTATATTAGGTTTTACTTGATATTGGTTAACATCTGCAACAATGGTATCACCAAATTAGCATTTGTAATCAACAATACTTGTAAATTTTTTTAAAACTTTTTTTACATATGAAGAATTAGTTCTAGAATAGCTATGGAATGTGCTGCCACCAAATGTATGTACATACAACTGGAACTAATGCTAGATTAGCTAAAGACAGATTGCCAAAAAAACTGATTTTTACTGCTATGTTGGATTGAGAGGTGGCATAGTTCTCAGGTCGCTCACTTCTTCATTTTACAATGCTCACCATGGGAGTTTTAGTCTGTAGGGGTCTTTGATAGGCATATGAATAAAATTATTTATTTATTTAATCTTCATTTGCACAAAATAATTGTACAAAATGGCGGACTTAATGCCAGAAGGCATTATCTGCCCGTCTACTAGGGGTTGTATAGATAAAATAGAATGTAAAATGTATATACATACGAACATAACAATAAATATATATGTATAACTACATAGAAATAGATGAATGGAGATAGGGACAGGAAAAGGAAAATTTTAAACTGTTCCTCATTTAGGAATTGATTTAAAAGTAAGCATTTAAATTAGACGTCCATGAAATAGCGACCGACTGAGCCGTGGTTCGGCCCTATCGGGCGCCCTCAACATAAGCTTGTGTTAGGAGATGGTTCACGTCAATAGACGAATGGTGGATTCGAATCTACGACCTCACGATTCGCAGACCGTACCCTAACCATTAGGCTATTGACGCTTAAGTTAAACTAGCAACAGAGGTTAAGGCTAAGCGTTCTAAGAGCTACACCACCTCATCCCAGTGAAGCAGTAAAACTTGGCTTCTCTGGTTATGGTTACTCTGACTGTAAATCGTCACCGAAAGAAAACTAAATGGTCTCACATAATCATGTAAACGGTGGGAGGTGGGAGGATGTGCGGTCCATTCCGCTTATAGCTGTATCTCAGCAGTGAGAGGATGAAGAAGCATATGTGTCAACATGAATTGCTAAGTGAATAATTATGGGCAGGGATGAAGTAACCCTGGCCTTTAGGCTTCGTTCCGGACATATTCCTCTTAATAGTTTTGCTCATACGATGGGAAAGGTGTCAACCCCTAATAGTGTGGTATGCGGGAAAGTTGAGGATGCTTACCACATTATGGTCGAGTGTGTCCGGAACGAAGCCGAAAGACAACTATTAAAATTTAATATTAATTTGTCACATGTGGGTGTGTGTAATAGCATTCTTGCCTTTCCGGAGTCATATCACACAAGAATGTTATTCCACCTCATTAGAGCGGGCCTAAAACCCAGATAATTATAGTTATATTTAGTGTTGTTGTTTTGATGTGTAATTAATATTGTATTGTTTTGTTGTTATGTGAAAATTTATTGTAAGATTTTTATGAGAGTGATGTAATCACTTTTGAATAATCCCTCCATAATAAATAAAAAAAAGTGAATAAATAAGAGCTTACGCTATTCCTTGTTGGATTTGTGTACTACATTGGGCGAAAGGTACTGATGGTGAAGTATCATCTGTGAGATCTACATCAGATTCTGCTTCCTGGATTGTAGTTTCCATGGGCTCGCTTGTAGTCTCACTTGAAATATCAATGTCAGCCCAAAATGGTAATTGTTTCGTCTGTGAATAAAACTGGTGGTACCGTTTCCTTTTAATACGGGCCTTCCTACTGTAAAGTGTTTTAATCAAGGGTTAACACTAATTCTTACATCCAAAAATTTTATTTACTCCCCATAATATTTAAATCATGTAACAATAATGGCAAGTTTATTAAGAAACAAAGTATGATTAAGTCAGCAATATGAATCTACTATGTAAATGTTTATGCCGTTGCATGCATATGAAGTTAATTGTATATGAACACAAGTTGGCTTTGTAGTCTTTGCTTTTGTTTTGTAATCTTTGTATTTTGTTTTCAGTGAAGAAGCAATTGACATATACTTTCATCAAACTGATTAGATTCTATATGTGACAGACAGATGGTTTGATCATAACTCTACACTGCATATTTATTGTTTTTTAAATAATCTTTTTGTGTCTGTGGGTACTGCAAGATTATAAACATAGATTGTAAATGTTAAGATATATTATAAGTAGCTTAAATCTATCCTTAATAAGAAAAAGCAAAAAGAAATCATCTTCATGCACACACTGCATGCTTAAACAATATACTCTGTATATTTGTGATTTATTCAAAATATGTTAACTCTTTTCTGAGATTAAATGTAAAAGATATTGTACAGAATTTTTCCCCTACTTGTCATAAATGCAAAAAAAGGGATGCAAAAGCAACTAAAAAGATACATACTTTTTCCAATAACTATTCTTAATACCATTCATATTATATTTAAATATTAATGAAGTAAAAACCTTTGTATTGATGTATGTAATAGTATTTTATTGATATCAGTTATGACATTGACATTTAACTGATTGTTATTTCGAGAGTTGGGAGACCTAGTCGATATTACTATTATGTAATTTAGGTTTTTGATTAAAAGCAGAAGTTTAGTTTAGGTATCTGCATACATAATCATTTATACTTACACTATTTCTTAAATTAATGTAAGCTTTCATGTTTTGCTAAACCATTTAATAACTTCATAAATTATTTTATAACTTAGTTAATTACGTATACTGAGGCAGTAAATAAATTATATAGTTAAAATACGTTTAATACTATAAATATTAAAAACAACAATTCCGCTCAGAATCCAAAAGCAATAACTACTGTGGCACTTAGACGCTATAAAAAAAATTGTTACGTCTATGCTTTGTTATATATCATTTTGTATACATGCAAAATACACATTTTTCTAAAAGTAATATACAGCTTTTATTGGCAAATTGTCAAACAAAAATTGCAAATAAGAATAAAACCAAAATCAAATCAAATGTGACGAATCAACCATCATAGTTATAAATCTTCTTCTTTTTTATTGAGGTCTTCTTTTTTTTATTGTGCGCGTTGTCGTTGAGGAATACTTGCCTAGTCTTAGATTGTATAGATAAATCTACCTCAATCAACAATAATTATTTTTAAGAGTTTCCCGGTATATCTTCAGAACCTAAGGTCAAAATTGATAATGAACCTGAACCGATGAATTGACAACCTCTCTTTTCTCTTTCTCTTCTTTGAAGTTTTTTCCGGTAGTAACAATTTTTAAAAAACATTTTTTACAAAAATTAAGCATTCTCGTTAACCATTACAACTAAGGTTATGCTTGTGCTAGGAGATGGTCCACGCTAATAGTCGAAAGGTGTATTCGAACCTACGACGCTACCCTAGAGCATGCGGCTATTGGCGTTGGAAATGTGGATGTATAATGAACCAATAAGCCATGGAACCTTAGTGTACTTGTCTTCGACTTAAGTTGCATAGTAAGTACGCTAGCGACAGTTCGATTCCCAATTTTAAGGTGAAAGAAACATCATGTGAAAATTTACAAGTCATAGTCATTTGTCTGCCAATTTGCACTGGCCATCAAGTTAATACGTGTAAGGTTATAGGCACATGGTAGATTTGTATCTACGGCCATATATAACATCATATTTTAAGGAGATGAATGCAATTGTAGAGCTACATGAAATTTTCTAGTCGACTTATTAAAAAAGCCGTCTACACAGATATTAGAAAATACCTTAAAATTACTTAAAGTTTAGTAATAAATGCAGGGATGGCTCCTAGATTTCCTACAGAAATCTTTATACGAAGCTGAGGGGCATCTGAAATACGAAGAGAGATATTTTCCATTGTATGACCCCGCTCCCGGTGGAGATTTTTTAATATGTATTCATGAAAGAAAATTTATTTTCGTCGCCGTGATCCTACAAGTAACATGTACTCGACGCCCCGCTGTACATCGGGGCACGACACAAAATGCAATATTGCTCGTTAAAACCACTTGACCTGCAGGTCTTACGGTTATACAGGCGGTTTTATTACAGTTGAGACACTTTACGGAGCGAAGATTAAAATAACAGGCGGATATTTTGCAAGAATACTACTCAGCGAAGCTTCGCAAGCCGGTCGTAGATGAGAATACTGCTTCTTTTAAAAATAAAATTCAGGCTACCCATTTAGTTTATTTACAATATACGTGTATCATAATAAATCACGTCACCGTGTTTTTAAAATACTTGTATTCAATAAAACATAAGATTTTGTAACACCTCATATGTTATATATACCGAGGATAGAAATGTATTTCGAAAATTGTTCTAAATGAGTCATGGAATTGATGGCTAATAGTCACGTCTGCATACCATGAAAATAATAATGATAAAGTATTTATTATTTTTCTACTATTTATTCAAAAATTTATGATTTTTTCTAATAGTTTTTCGGCTTTCCGTTTCCTACCGGTCGATATACACTATGTGATGTTTCTGAGATATTGCAATCTTTTAAAGGACGCAGTAACACACTGGAAGCAAGCCGCTTACAACCGATCCTTTAGGACCGTTGTGGCCAATGTCTGGCAGTGGATGTCCTACGACTGAAATGATAATTACGAATTGAACATATTATATTTTTATGGGCCCACCAGCTGTCTCATATGGGGACCTAGTATGTGCAGATGACAGCGATTGAATTCGCCGCTAAAAAAGGGTTACTCATAAAAATCTAGCAATCCGTAAGTAGCCCTTAGCAGACGATGGCTTTAGATTCCATTTGGAAAAATGACTCATGCACATGCATCGGAATGTTTGTATGTAATATACTGATATCCAAAATGAATGCGTCATCAATTTAACTCAAAAACTATTAAGTGAAATAGATCAGCCTGTATAAACTTGACCTATGGCGTACCCGTCATCCTATATTAAGAGTCCATCGAAATAAAAATAGGTAATTAAATAATTTGCACTAACTTCAATTGAAGCCAGTTGCATCGGAAGCTCAGTACGATCGAGTCACTTTGTAGCGTAGTGTTTATAGAATTAGTTCCTATTGCTTTTCCTTGTTGCTAATTAATCACGAGTTCATTAGATTGAGGTCGCCCGTCGGTTACATTCCAAACTCGGTGATAAAATACATTGCTAATTTGCACACACGGTCAGTATTCATTTATTTTAATATTATTTGAATAATACTATTTTTATGGAATTTAACACGTTTTAATCTAATTATTTCCCGGCCGACTTTCACCAGTCATACATAAAACTTAAATACATATATTTAAACGCTTTTTTAAAGTGCTGGACCGCGATTCCATATGATAATTGGAAATGCAGTCGTGCATAGTAAGGAGCACTACCTTAGTAAATACGTATTCACTCTATTCTTGAAAACACCCAAATTGTAATGGGAGGGTAAGACAGACGCTGGCAACCTATTTCGATCATTTCCTGTACGAATAATGAAATACGAAGCAAAGCGCTTCGTTCGGGTTTGAGGGATGTCCACAAAAAAGATGGAATCTAGCCGTGCGTCCTTAAGTGCGATGGAAAAGGTGGCACTAAACGCCGGGAATTCAAAAATAAAATAAATTAATATTCGAGTTTATACAACAACAAAAGTTAAAAAGTAGAGGTTCTCTATTCCTTTGTATTTTTTTAATGTTTGCGCATTCGTAGCGCCGTCATTTATAATCTGATTTTGATTTTTGGTTGGTGAGTATTAAGTCTCATATAAATTCCAAAGGTATACCAGAACTCCAAATAATTGTATGGAAGAATGCCTACATGTTATGTCGCACGTTTTCCCACACATCTACCACCAACGTCTTGGTCTATGATCATAATCGAAGTAAATGATATTTTTGTTTTATTGTTTTTTATATTTTGTTTATGTATTTAACATAATTTAATCTATAAATAAACGATCTGTTTGGTCGTAATAAGATATTGTGATTCCGATCAACTTATTATGATATTTAGATGTGATTACAATAAAGCAAACGTTGCTTTTTTCTACAAATTAATATATATTTGCATTTTGTTTCGGCCAAAATAATTCGATAATATATTGTAATGCATCGTTAACAATCAATGTTACAATTTAGTGTTACGTTAAGTTTCATTTTACAGAATTGACGGTAGCACATTTTGATTACAAAACGTTATGATTATGTAACGTTTAACAATGTGTTTCCCGTTTATTGGCGGAAGATTATTACTGAAACTACTTCGACGACTACTTCTGAAAAGATCGCAGGCAAGAGCTCAGAAGAAATATAAGAAATTTGGCAGGACAAAATTGAAAGTGTCATGGAGGCGAAGACATTAGGCTGGTAATACATCACGCGCATATTATTACAATTAACATTAAATGTTAAGTTAAAGTTACAGCCTATGTTTATGTCCCACAGTTGGGCACAGGCTCCGTAAGGAGAGTATAAGGGCATAGTCCAACATGCAACAAATTGTTTTTTTTTAAAAGAATGCTAACAATATATTTTTTTCACAAATATTAATTGATGATTGGTACCGGCACCGGGGATCGAAGTCGGGTTTCTAGCGTACTACGCAACTTGAGGTGACTGCCCGGAAACTAGCTACCTCGGCTCGTGAAAAAGCTTTGTATCCTCTGAGGTCACGACGGAAACTCATAAGAAATAGAATATTTCTTTGTGAAGCCAATAGGGTCATGATGTGGTCCTTATGAAGTATGCTTGTCGTGATTCTGAAAAAGAATCATGACAAGCATACTGACAAGAAAATGTGAGATAGTGTGGTTTGAAAGAAAGTGTATTTAAATACGTCATGACTTACGGTAAGAACGGTCTATGCTACGCGTAGACATCTTTGTATACAAAGCGTAAGGTCTTAGGTTCGAATCTACCTTCGACTATTGATGTGAACCTCCTGCTTAGGCGCAGCACTTAGCAAGAATGTTTAGGAGCCGGAGGAGTTTATTTTATGACAAATTTTTACCGACCGATAGTGTTTTTTTTATTAATAGGTTGGTTCTCACAACCGTTGTCGGTTTATACGGCTGTCATAGAACGGCACCAGCACCTTTCGAACACCATGGTATCTGCAAGAGTATGTTCTGTAATACTTTGGAAGCTTTGAATCGACTGAAGAACTGCACCGTGGTGATGGGAAACCTTCACGTTGTGCTCATGGAGCGGACGAAACGGGAAGATTTTATCAATATTACATTCCCCAAGCTTAAAGAGGTATGGAATTAAATTTTTACTGTAACCATCAGCCCTTATTAATCCACTGTTAATGGTCATAGATTGGTCACCTCACATTCTTAGCTCCTCTATTCTCCTTCCTGCGTCGGGATCCTACTCATATTTTTAGAAAGGCCTTGGAGTGGATCCCACCAAGAACGAGGAAACATGGCTGATCTAATCAAACGTGGCGGCGATCAGTAGCGGCGGACATGAAGACTATCGGGTTCACATGGCCCGGGGAAAAACACCTAGCCCAAGATAGAGCGAAAAGGCGACGCACTGTGGACGCCCTCTGCCCCATTGCGGGGACTTGAACTATAAATCAAATTACGGATCTTTGGTCTTATTCATCTCTTCGGCCTTCGGCATCCCTCGTTATAACAGCCTTGGGTATCCTAGCTTGATTCATTAAATTCTTAATTAAGTAAATTTAAACTCTTAGTAAATGATCCTTACAGGTTACAGAGTTTCTACTAGTCTATCGGGTGCGCGGTCTGGAGAGCCTCGGTCAATTGTTCCCGAACCTGGCGAGGATACGAGGTAACCAGCTGTTCTATAACTACGCGCTCATCATCTCCGACATGTCCACACTTAGAGAGGTACATCTATCAATATATGCATGTAATAATATCATTAAACGAGTAATTCTTGTATAAATATAAGATTATATATGCAAGGAGTTTCGGAGGGTGATAAATCGATCTAGTTATTTTTATTAAAACAATAGCGTACCCAGCCCGTTTCGCCAGGCTAGATTTAGCTTTATTTTATTTAAACAATGAACTTACATCATTAAATATTTAATTTAACTCTCACAGTATATCAAATTATTCATTTCTCTCCGCATTCATTCTCTTCTCTAGCAGTTTAAGATTACCTACACCCATGTACATATCGGTAAATACAATATCATACCCTTAGTGGTAGTATCATAGAAAATATATTTGACAGTTCAAAAAGAGGAGTGCTCCGATACCAAACTTTACGGGATTACTCGCCAGGTCAATCTGAAGATTCCCTGAAAGTTTAATTGAAATCGCCCACACTCTTTTTTCATACATATATATGTCGTTTTCTTCGCGTGTACCCTATTATTAGTAGATGGCGTTGCTAAACAACAGTAAGCGAAGTTTGGTTTAACGTTAGACCAATTGTATGACACAAGTTGTATGGTTTCTTAGTGATAAATCAATAAAGTAGTCGATATTAACGTCAAAAAAATACACTAAATCGAAGAGACCAGTTTTGTTGGTGGAAGCGATTGTTGTTTATGGCTGTCCTTATTGAGTTAAAGGAAGTCGGCGTAAAGATGAAGCTATTAATTTAAGGGTACTTAACAACCTTGTCGAAGCTATTTTATGTATCAACTACGGGAATACGTTTCAATAACAATTTCCGGCGGGCCCCTTTAGAACTTCCTACGTTAAAAATTTAGTTAAATTTATAATATTAATTACTTTAGGGAATTATAATTTCATATTTTTACTATATAAGAAATTATTAATTTTTCTTCTGTCGAAAATTCTTCAAAGATATAAAATCTTCTTCGTTGAGTGATCTCGTGATCCCATCGCCCACAAAAATTTTTGAACTTGACTGCAAGGGAGTTACCAAATTATTATTTGAAGAATTAAATAATTTCGTCGTAGCCCGGAGAAGGTCCACATACTCTAATTAACCGAACATTACTTTCACAAGTTTTGTCGGGCAAGCCTATTTAGACATAAGTGGAGCCATAGACAAAGCCACGGACAAAGTCACTTATATTTTGTTTTTCCAAAGTAGTAAAGAGTATTTAGTAATTATTTCAGTTAAGAATACCTTTGTCTTTACGCCGACGTATATAACAAACTCTTTTTTATACGATTTCGAGTTCCTCTTTCGACGAATTGAGAACCCTTTTTTGAAGTCGGTTGGTTAGTGGAAAAATGACTCATTGATCATCTGTCAGTCATTTTGGTGGCGTTTTAACTTCTAATTGATGTTATTACAGGTTGGACTTTACAATCTACTCAAAGTTGACAGAGGTGGCGTCATAGTATGGGGAGTCGAGCAAGCGTGTTGGATAGATACTGTAAACTGGAATGCGATAGCACCTGGATTTCGACACGTGCTCGACGTCAACAAACACGTTCAGTGCAACATTGAGTGCAGATGTACTGGAAACCCATTGACAAACCGATGTTGGAATAACAGGTACAATGGGTACAATTTCTTAAATTATCAAATCAAATGCTTATACAAATATATAAAAATTGCTTATATAATATACTTGAAAGCGACTGAAAAGAGCTTTCCAGAACTCTAAAATCATAAAATATATTTTTTAGTTTCTATTAACACACTCATCTATACATTATTATTATCTATACTAAAATTATAAATACGAACGTAACTATGTCTGCCTGCGTGTTATGCAATCACGCCTAAACTACTGAACCAATTCAAATGAAATTTGTACATGAAAAATGAACTTTAGTTAGTAATTAGTAAGTAGTTAGTAAAATGTACTTAATTAAGCTATTTGCAGTAAAATAATATAAATAGCTTATTTTAATGTATATATGTGTTTCATTTGCGAAATAATAAGCTGGTAAACTTAAACGTGCTGATTGTAATGATTACTTATTTCCAGAAAATGTCAACGTTTCCTCGACGGTCCCGAAGGTGAAAAATGTGAAAGCCAATGTCTCGGTTGTCGGAATACAAATAGCGGCGATTGTACTCTATGTCGACACTACACGTACAGGGAGCAATGTGTCTCCAAGTGTCCCAATGGAACGTAAGTTATCGTGTCTGAGTGTCGGTTCACAATAAACGATCATTATTCCAAGTTGCTTTTAAAATCTTACATACTAACATACTGAAGTAAATGGAGTATACACTATTATCATTAAAAATTAGGTGATTTATTAATGTAAGTATTAAGTCGAAGGTAAGTGAAAAAATTTACTCAAAGTTAAAAACACCACGCTACCTACCACTTCCATGCCCCCACGAACTTGGGCAGGAACATGGGAACGTGGGCGTGCCCGTTGTCTGGCCGTGTTGCTCCACACGCACCTTCTTCATTGATGTAATAAGGAATAACGTAGGCTACTGTTTTTTTAATAAATCGATTTTATCGAAACACCGCGGGGCGCATCTGGTAACTTATTAAATTTCTTCTAGGCTTGTCTTGCCAGTCAATTCGTACTGTTTAACCGCCGTGGAATGTAAACAGCTGGGCGGATGGTCCTGGAACAACACTTGTGTGTTTGAATGTCCCGTGAATTACGTGAAAATAAATAAGTCTGACAGCCACTCCTGCAGGTGGTGTAAGAACTGCACAGAGGTAAGCGTTGCGTACCTAACAAAAAAAATTTAATGAGCGAAAAAGTTTTGTTGCCGGCGTATCAGGATGGAACTGATCACATTAAGAAGTTAGTACACTTAGCGACTAGACGATAGTACCACTATCCGTCACTGCTATACCGTGTTGAAATGCTAAACTTTAATATCGGTAGGTACGGCATCGGATATCCAAAACTTCTACTCTGTTTTGTACAATGGTCGTTAATCAACATCCGGCATTAAGCTTTTAAACTGGGAACGTTTACGAGAACGTTAACGGCATTTACAGTGAAGCTGGAATCCCATTTTCATTGCATTCAACATAAATTCACACGCCAGTTTAGTTTAAAGTTCGTGCTATAGTTGCTAGTGTACTGATTAATATATTTTTTAAATATACACAAATCCATCAGTGCCCGTTCTAAGACGAAGACATGTTTAATAGAATTCTATAACATACTGGTAACTTCGTTATGTAACCACAACCCATTGTGCAACATAAAAATCTTGTCAATAGCTTAATGGTGTTTTTTTTATTTTTTTTGTGACGACTAAAAAGATTAGCCAGAGAAGCTGATATTGATTGATCGGTAGCGTAGCTCTGAGGTCGCTTAGCCTAAACCTCTATTGTTAGTAACTCGACACAAGGGTGAGCGGTAGGTAATGGTGGCACTTTAAACCTTTTTCGCCTATGAATGTCAACAGTCTTCGAACACAAGCGTAAGCTTATTTGGAACGTTAGTAACATGTGTAAAAAAAAAGTTAGAAAAAAAACGAAAAGAAAAAATTAAGTTTCTATATTGTTTGCTTTTTGTGTACATTGTAATACCTATCTATATATTCAATGCTTATTTTCAGATATGTGGAAGCCAATATATCAAGAGCCTAGAAACTATAGAAGCAGCTGGTCGATGTATCTACATTAACGGCTCTTTGATCATTCATCTGTCATCAATACCTGAATCTGTAAAGGAATTGAGAATTTATCTAAGTGGTCTAGAGGAGGTTTCTGACTACATAGTGATAAATAGCTCAATTACCATAACCTCACTTGATTTTTTGCCGTCATTGAAACGCATAAGAGGGCAAAAATTAAAAAGCGGAAAATATAGCCTTGTTGTATATGATATGCCAAATCTTCAATCCCTTTTTACAGTAAATGTAACACAAAATCTCAAGGTCGATCGTGGAACGATATATTTTTATAGAAACCCGATGTTATGTTTGAGTCACATAGAAAAATTACAGAAGGTATTTCCAACACAACCAAATGAAATAGAAGTTCCCCAAGGTATGAACGGTTATAGTGGAGGATGTCAAGAGTTACCTCTAGAACTTCAAGTTAATGTGTTGAATGAAACTTCAGCTCTGGTTATATTTTCACCAATAACTGATGCTGTGCAGTATACTGTTCTCTATATGTTAATTCCGCAAGGTAATACGGCGAAATTCGTACCTGAGAGTTGCACTGAATCAGAATGGTTTGTAGTAGACGTTCCTTCCTTATCCAGCCCCGTAGCAAAGATCCAACTGACATCATTACGGCCAGCTTCTCATTACGCAGTTTGCGTGGAGACGTACGATCCAATTCACACAAACCTCGCCAGGAGTTCAATTTTTAGTTTTCAGACTCTAATTGGAAAACCTAAGCCACCATTCATTCTAGAGCTTGTTGCTTCCTCATCTCAGATTGTGGTTATCCGCTGGGTAGACCATAAGGATTATAGATCTCATATTGTACGTTACGAATTAGATGTAGATCTAATAGAAATACGATCTAAGGATATTACAGCGAGAGATCACTGCAAACACACAGATGAAGACTATTCTGAATTGGACTATTCTAGACATGCTGTTGTTTTGAGACCTCCTTCGAACTATGGCCAGGGTTGCAAATCAATGTGTGGTGTACTTTCTTCCGTAACGGAAGGAGCATTAATCGAAGATCATTTTGATGTATGCAGTAGTTATAGTTTTGAGTGTGATTTAGAAAATAGTGTAAGAAAAATTCTAGTTTTGGAACGTATGTTCAAAGTTTGTCGTTAAATATCAGTGGTATTGGAAATGTATTTCAAGTAGATGGACTGGCCCCGTTCCGAGATTACAAATTCAAATTAAGGGCATGTACCAATAGCAACTGTAGTAGATCGGTCAGGAGCGTTGTGAGAACGTTGCGGAAAAAAAATGCGGATATTCCTATAATCACATCAGCTAAGGCTAATTTGACTGGATATATTACCGTGTCTTGGGATCCACCTGCGGAAACAAATGGTCCGGTGTTATCATATAATGTAGAAGTTTTGCCAAAGTTAATTTTAACTGATATCAGTTATCTAATACCCCAAGAATGGTGCACATCTGGAAACGCAACCAATATAACTGTGAAATCAGAAATAGCCATGAACTATGTGATAAGGATTTGCACTATGACTCTGGGATCAAGCAAATCGTGCTCTCCTTGGAAGAAGACAAACGTAACCATAATAAATGTCCCCACTTGGTGGTGGACTGGTATTCTTTTTGGTCTTATTCTGTACATTGTCTCTACAATGATGGGTTGGTTTTTCTTTAACCAAAGACCCTTGATAGATACAATACCACTAATAGACAACGGCTTAAGCTATTCTAATGAAACGGAACCTCCGAGTTTAACTTACTCCATTCCATTACGTGATACTCCATTAAATTAAGCTATAACATAAATTTACCATCACCTATATATGTATAAGGTAGTTTATTGAATATTCCTTCCCTTCCCGTCTTTATAATTGTGTTAATAATGTGTGTCGTGTAACTTTCTCGATCATGCATACTAGTGATGCAACAATTGGAGCCACTGTGTTGGCCCTACTCGAAGTCTAGATATAAATTGGCAGGTACATTAGGACATACATATTCTAATCTTGAATATTTTAAGGTTAAGTTATGCTGAAAAAGTTATGTAGAAAATAGTGACTGCTATATCTATAAATATGACATTTGGCATAAATTGCGTAAGTGGCTTAGATGAACCCACTGAAGGACTGCATTGACTGGTATTAACTGCGACAGTATTTTTATTTTATTAAGATTCACCAGTGCCAAATACGTCGTTGGCAGCGTAGTGTGTTAGTACAAATATAAAATATAAATCATGTTTAATTACAAATACAAGAAGTGTAATTTGAAATATGCTAATAGAAATATAAGATAAAGTTTAGAAGGTGTTATGAAGCTTTGGCGTCACTATATTCGAGGGTGTACAAGTATGTAGCGAAGCTTTCAAACTGACTATTGTCATATAAGATTATTTAGATTTCTTTATCTAGTTACTCGTATCTTATTTTTGAAGTGAAACTTCTTTAGCACATTTGATTTGTTTTGTAATTGTGATTTAATAATTCGATGAAAAGCGACAGTAAAAATAGACAAACACATTCATTTTTTTTTTTTTTTTGACGAACTACACAGATTGGCCAGAGAAGCTGGCCTTGACTGCTTCACCGGATTGAGAGGTGGCAGAGCTCTTAGGTCGCTTAGCCTGAACCTCTATCGCTAGTAACTCGACACAAGGGTCCCCGGTGGTAACCTCAGCGGACGGTTACTATGTTACGCGTAAGCATTCCGATCCGAGGGCGCCCGAGAGGGCCGAACCACGACTCGGTCGGTTGCTATTTCACGGATAATCTAAGGGACATTCGAAAGCTAAACTAACTTTGAGTGCCACTTCGGGAAGCGTTGGCGCTGGGAGAAGAAGTGGCCGAAGAAACTCCAGCAACGCTCCTAGCATCTAAGGGGTGAGGCCTGCCCATAAAATAGCGGTAACGCGCGAGGATTATTCGCAACCTCCGACGGTCGCGAATGGACGCTTTGAAGATTTGTAAAGATCTAGCCTGTGCAATGGTAATCGCGTCGTCCGGATCGTCAAGAACGTGTCTCGGCCTCCGGGCGACGCGACGGAATTTAGTATAGGAAGGCTTATAAGTGGCGGCACTTACAAGAAGTTTGTTAGAATGTTTGGTGGCAGTCTCGAAAAACCGTCGAGATGCCTGCTTAAAGAATTGGGCTATTGTCGGTAACCCTGTGTCAACGTGGAGCTCACGATTACGTACGAACCACGGCGCACCCGTGGCTCGTCGCAAAAAACGATTCTGAATTACTTGTAACCTATGGATATGTTTATGGGCGGCATGCGCGAAGACCGGGCTCGCGTACGTCATAACAGGACGTATAACTGCTTTGTAAAGTGTCACCTTATTACGAAGGGACATTTTACTTTTCTTATTAATGAGGTGATATAGGCGACCCATAACGTAGGCCGCCCGGTTCCTAACCTGATCTACGTGAGGGCCGAAGCTGAGTTTGTGATCTAATATGACACCTAAGTATTTGGTTTGTGTTACCCATGGAATAGGGGTGCCTAGAAGTTGGACGCAACGAGGTGGAGACTGAAGACGCCTCGTGAAGTAAATGGCTGCGCTCTTAGCCGGGTTGATTTCTATTCTCCATTTCCTAAACCAATTCCCTAGGGCATCGGCCGCGGTCTGGAGTTTTGAGAATTACTTCGGGGAACGCCCCGAGGCATAAATGCCGGTATCGTCGGCGAAAAGGGCTAGTTCTGCTCTACGTGTTCTGCTGTACGTCTAATAAGAAACACATTCATATACAGGATTAAGCCTATGAGAGAATGCGGTAGTTTACAAATTCACATTGTTTTATACAATCTCCATCTCTTCATACAAAATATAACATATAATACGTAATGTAGTATAATACGTGTTAATATATTAAATGTAATTTTGTAAAAATATTATAAAAATAACAAACCTTTAAATTATGCTAATACTGTTAATGACTTTGTCTCATTCTTTTGTGAGCTACTTTTGAGAAGTTTTACTTCTGCCGTGTGAATTACACATATTCTTTTGTATTTTATTAAATAACCCTACATTACTACAATACAATTGTTGATATGTTCCTATTTATAAGGAGTATTATAAGTAAGGATATCATTACGATTCCAGCATGTAAAAATATAATTAATAATAAGACTTTTTCTCTTGATTTGTGATTTGTGACTGCGTAACTATTTTGTTTTATAAAATAAAGGAATTTTTACTTTTATTTGTGATTTAATAAAGACCGCTAGCCGTCCAAAATGCCAGCATTAATGATGAATTCTCGGGTAAAACACTCCATATTTGAAGAAGACTACGTTAAAAAAATATTACAGCACGCGGCAGTGTGCATCGCAATAATGAACAATGAAATTCGACGCGGGCTATATAAAACACTGTCTTTATTATAAATAAAAAACAATTACCTTTTTTTAATAAGGTAATTTGAGTGTAAGAGATCTTTTCATAGCACGTCTCCTGCGCTAAAATAAGCGGACAAGTTGACGGGTTCCATTAATTAAAAATATCCGTTTACGCCATTAACATTTTATAAATAGTCAACATGGTGGTCGGACGGCTGCCTCAAGTTGTACTAGCAATTCGAGATGGATCCCCGTTGTCAACACCAATGAATGTGTTTGTTGCAATTTGAAACACACATACACTCACACACACACATATATACACTATTGTTAATGCTTTTATTGTGCTTTCAAAGTGGGAGAAGACACTGACTGCTGAAACACAGGTCTAATAGTACCATAGCTCAGGAGTCAGGGATTTCACATTCATTCATTCTTGAATAATTTTTGGTGGCTAATAAAGATTATTTATATGTTTATTAATTTGTTTATTTATTTTATTTTAAGTGCTGATACCACGCGCTTTGCGGTGAAGGAAAACATCGTGCAATCTGCAAATTTTAGAAAATTTTCTAATACATGTGAAGTCTGCCAATCCGCAGGGCCGTGGGGCGCACTAGGGCTATGCCCTATTTATTATTATACTCTCTTAACATAAAAGGTCTGAGGCCTTCCCCGTTTCTATTTTACTAACCTGTGTACAAATTAACAAAACAACCTGTAATTATGTTTAGTATTCCAATTACTGTGACAGCAATATTTATCTAATGTAATTTTCTCAAAAAGCCCCTGGGTCTGCTGGGTGAATGGATCGTAGAGGGTTTTTAATTTCGACAAATGGATGCGAAGGACGATTTCGGTGAAAACGTGCCCTTAGTAATTAGGGCTTTCAATATTCGCCCCGATTTCCATAAATGTTTATTTCATGAATAACATTGTGATACTCTTTTTCATGTAAAAAGCATTATTATGTACAATCGAAAATTTGGGTACGGTGGCACCCAAATGGGTGCGGTACGGGTGCACTAGGACCCTCACGGACTCAAAATTTCTACATCAAACGGTTCAAATTTGAAATCTCTATCGATATTACTATATTTGCGCCGCTTGACGTTTTAAAAAATATTATGTAGCTGTACTTATTTTAATTTTCTTTATATTGACGATTTAGATAGATAAATCCTATATTGCAATAAAATTTATGTACAAAGGTGAACCCAAGATTAAACTGTGTTGGTTAAGAACGGATTTAATGAAATACCGTTGAAAATAAATTTTAATAATATTAAATAAATAAATAAATAGTTATATGAAAATAGACAAGAAAAAGTTACGAAAAGATGAAACGACAGGATAATGATAAGATTTTTTTGGCTGAAAATCAATGCTGTGTTACATGTTTTTTTATGTAACATGAGGCATGACTACTGACTTATAAATTTATTAATTTTTAGAGTTTATTGCCCCTTGTCCTTTTGCTCTAAGCATAGTCTGCCTATGCTATGTCTAGTTCCCCAACGAGGTTGGTTAGGGATATTTTCCATTCTTCTCTTTCTTTCTTCTCTTAATAAAAACGTTATATTTTACACAAATTACTCTTATCATCTATCTTCTATTACTATGTTATCTTTAAATTTACTTTTAATATTACAATTTCTTATTCTCTATTTTTACTATTTTAACATTCTCACTCTTACACTATTTAGTTTTTATTTTCTAAAACTCTCTATTCACTAACTCTATACATACACTACTTATTCTTACAGGCTTGTTAGCTGTGTTACATATTTGTAGCACAGCACTTAGCCATCGGCATCTTTGTTTTTTTTACATTTTATACCTGAATTTTTTGTCCTCTTGTGTCGAATGTTTATTCTATTCTATATTTTAATTTTGGTGTAATAAAAGTTGTAAATTTGGTGGAATAAATATGTACGATGTAAGTTTACAATCTGCTAGCTTACTTTGTAAAACAAACACAGAGAATAATATTCTTATAAGCCAGGGCATACGACGGTGTAACAAACACTTCGAGCTACCAATGTGTATGTTCTAATTTATTGTCGTTCAGATTCAGCGCATTATGCATTCATGAGGCGCTGTGTCGATGCGTTAACACGCTAACCTCTTGACGGGAGAACGCGGCGCGGTCGATTAGGCAAATCGGTCGGAACGGTCCACACTCGAACTCGAGCGTGAGATGTTCACCGAATAAATATTTGCAACCGATTGGCTATTACCCTACGATTAGATAACATTTGTAGACAATTATAAAACGACATTGACAAGACGGGGAGATTAATTTAGATGAAATTTTCAGGATATCTTCAAATTAGTCGAGCGAGTAGTTTTACATTAACTAAGTATGAAGTCCGCCTATTTGTAAGGGTACAAGTTTATTATGTGGAATATATAGAATAAATATATAAATGAGTAGAATATAGGAAGTGATCGAGCGATCGAGTATAATCTAATAAGAATTCTTATAATATAATATAATAATATTTGGGCTTTGTGTTTAGTAGTTTCGGTTGTGCATAAATATAAAGAATGTCCAGTAATTCAACGTTCAACGGTTAATGGGTGGTGGATAGGATATACAGTCCTCTCCCTCAGAGAATCTCGAAAAAAAAATTTAAAAAAATCAATGTCACTTAATTTTTTTGATACGAGCTTTTATCTGAAATCCGTGAAAAATCCACACGATATTTTTAAGTACCATAACAGCAAATAGTCGACTATAACTGCGTTATGCAGAAATAGGGTAAATAAGAAAAACTGCAATAATGCTCCTCATGCTACGAACACTTTGCAGTGAAATTTATCTTACACTTCAGGAAGCATCACAGTAAAGCTTTTAAAAAGTAGGGAACTTAAAAATAATATTAAACCCATCTTTTTTTTGTTTTTTTTTTGGACGAACTAACACAGTTGGCACAGAGAAGCTGGCCTTTACTGCTTTACCGGATTGAGAGGTGGCATAGCTCTTAGGTCGCTTAGCCTGAACCTCTATTTAAACCCGTCCTCTATTCGTGAATGTATGTCATCGATACCGCTTTGACGTTGCGGTTAAGGCTAGCTTTTAATTGATCAATTAGAATGTCATTAATGCATCATATCACAGCTCGGTGGTTGCATGGTTAATAAATTAATATTACTTAATTGAAATGTAATAGCTAGAGGTAGGTATTACATGGTATCATATGATTGACATTTTTCACAGTTGTGTGCGAGAATCAGTCTTAAGTAAACCGTCTTAAAGTCTATACGTTGTTTCCTGTTTAATTTTTGCTAGTACTGGACCTCAGATTACAAATATATACCAAAGACCTACAGAAAATCGAATAAAATAAAGTCGATTTTGGTTTTTGCTAAACAAATATTGGTTTTAAAAATTAAACAATATTAAACTTATCAATTATGTCTAAAACATATTTAATTTTTCTTCTACCTTCAATTGAAACAGTTTTAATATTTGTGTAGTAACATTAAACACTAGTGTGTACCTTAGATCTAAGTGCGTAAATGATCTACGCCTTTAATTTGATTCAATTAGTAGCCATCGTGTCGGGTTCTGAATAAATACTTGTTATTAAAGAAAAATAGGACCATGTCGTGCTCAGTATCTGAAAAATAAAAAATCAATTAATATTGTATACAGAAATATAGAAATAAAAAAATGATGTGTCATGGGACACCAGGTAACAATGAAGTTCCTTCGGATAAAATAGAAGCAACACAAATTTAAAAACAGGTCCGAAACACTCAAATGATTAATACAACGATTGATATATATTACAATACACTTATATAATCTGTGTCATTTTTTTAAATTGAGGGTAGATTTAGACGTTTTATCTTTATAAAGAGTATGAAATTTGTCTCGGTGTATTATTTTAATAAGGAAAATAAGGGCTAAGGTAAGATAAACGTCAACTCAAGGATACATAATTTTGAATACATAATCTCTGACATCTTTTGGTTCGTATTTAAAAGAGATGGTGGATGGAGCAAAAAGTTTTATAAACGTACTGAAAAGTTGGACATATTGTTGGTCGAGTTGGAGAAAGCGAAGCGAAGAATCAAGATAAGTTTTGAAAGTTTTATTGCATGATTTTCTGCAACTTGCACCAATTGTCGCTTTAAATAACAAGGCGTCTTATTCTATGGTTTACAGTCGTATGGTTTACTGTCTATGGATCGTATAGATCATACAACAATCGTGTATATATTACATTAGATGCATATAGTACACACATAAATACATACATATAAATAGGGCTGAATACGTTTTACTGTAATCGTGTGGTCTTAAAGACACTTTTGCTGCAAGCAGGGGTATCTTCAAAAGGTACTATTTAAAAGATGCCCCGTCTTTTGGGGGAAGATAATGATTATGCGAGGTTAGTCCGAAGACTTTTAAACCTTCAAAGAATTGAGAGGCAGTCTCATAAGGGAACTTCAGCTTTGGCCGTTATTTTTAACGTAGTAGCACGCACAACTCGTTATTCTAGAAATAAGATTAATAATATTGTTGTCGACAAACACAGGGAGGAGAAACGTTGCTACGTTTCTACAATTATTACTGGTTGAAAAATATCCACCTAGGACTAATAAGTCCCCTACCAACACTGCCACTCGTACCTCAAAACTGTCATCAATGAAGCGTCCCTTTCTCTATTCAAGTCACACGTCCTTCAAAACACACTTATCACACGACGCGCTTAGCATACAAATCTGCATTTATATGCCATTGATTTTAGTCTCAACAATACAATACAGCAATTAATATAGAATAATATAACTATGACGGGTCGGAACTGCGTAAATGTTTGTAGCCCGCTGTGGGGAAGCTTGATAGTCTGAAATAATGATACTAGGTAGCGGCTACTGATGATGGAAAATAAATAAAAATTACCTTTGTAAACATATTTAAGGAAACTGGTACAATCTTCAATGAAGTTATACAGCATGGCCTTTGTGAGCTGTCGGAAAGGTTAAGAAATTATGAATACTAATACTTTGTAATACTAATGTAAATTTGAAGCGTCAATAGCCTAATGGTTTAGGGTACGGCCTGCGAATCGTAAGGTCGTGGATTCGAATCCACCATTCGACTATTGCCGTGAACAATGTCCTAGCATAAGCTTAAGCTTAGTTGGAATGGTTAACAAGATTGTTAGTAATATTTCTGAAAAAAAAATAAAAGAAATATTGCTAGCTACCTTAAAAAAAAAACTTAAAGGGTTACGAAAAATTACAAACAGGTGTAAATATTTTATTATCGTTTAAATATTTACCTACCGTGCTATTATGAGAGAAATTATTTTCTGGTAACGGAAATCAGCAGTGTACCATAAATTTGCATATGCAGAATCAGCAATACAGGAACTCTGAAAAAGACAACAGAAGTTTGTGACTCAGATCCAGATAGCGTTAACTTTCCTTGTTTTTCATATCTAAATTGTCAGGTCTTTGTATCCTCGACGGTTAAGCTGTTGGAAGTCATGTCCTGTTGTATGGTGTACATCCAGCCAGCGCGATTTAGGACGGCCGCGGGGCCAGACACAGCTTTCCAATGTACTCCTTAGATTTACGAAGTACATGGCCATACCATCTCAGCTGACATTGTTGCAGCTTATCAGAAATCCCAAAGGACCTTGAAACTACAGCGGATGTGGGCGTTGTGTATCCGATCAATACGATATACTCCACACATCTAACGAAGTATCTCTCATTTCCGTGACATGATGCTACTGGATATGCCGGCTGGGACCGGGCCACATTTCGTCGCCAACCAGGACTACAGTTGCAGTTGTGACCTCACCGTATAGTGGTGACTGTTTCTATCTACCCCATTTACGGAAAAGTCGTGATACCTTATATTATATTACCTCATGTTTCAACATTTCACCGTAGTAACAAAATAAATAAGCAGGCAACAACATAGCTACAACCCCTACCAGATTGTTTGACATTTCAATCGTTCCGTGAGCTATCTGCAACAGAAACAAATGCGATTTCTTTTAATAAAGCTCTCACACACGTCAGAAACATTGACGGAAACCTTTTTGTAAAAACTTGTAAGGCGCGTATAATGCCATTCGTAATATATAGCCGCGAGCAAAAATAAAGGGTCGGTTAATTTATATTTATTTATGAAATTTTTTCATCTATTATTTTATTGTATAAAATATATTTTAATCTCATAACTGTTTTATTCATGTATCAGATTTATTATACACTTATCGTATAAATTCCATATAAAAGTAGTATTGCGCGCGCACGTCTTTAGGTAGTCCCGTGCACCGCTGAAAATCAGCGCTGTCGCATCCTTGCGACAGCATATGCTGAGACGGTGTCCGATATTGGCATCATATGTTTTGTATTATTTGTCCGTGTAACTTTAGCTGTGTTTTGTCTATTTTTCATTCTTTTTTAATGTGTGTTATATTCTGTCTTTGATATGTTTTTGTATTGTGATGCCAATAAATAAATGTCTATGTCTGAAGAAAGTTTGAATATCTCGGATGATAAAGACGCTAGCTAACTGAAATAAATTGTGCCTGACCGACATTTAAAATCCTTAAAATAAAAATAAAATATGTGGGGACCACTAAGTACTAAAATTTAAATAAAAATAAAATTGAATGAAAAATACTGTATTACCCAAGTTTACGTAAGATATCCAATTTCGTTTAAGTTAATGTTTTTTAATGAAATATAAATTAATTAATAAAAATATTTTATTTTATGAATTTATAATTGCCTATGATGTACAATTTATTTCAGTTAGCTGGCGTCTTTATCTTCCGAGATTTTCAAACTTTCTTAAGCGACCCTTTATTTTTGCTCACGAGTGTAGTTCCTCGAAGCGGTTGTATAGCCATGAATTAAGCTATTGAATCAGGTCGGCACAATTATTTCAGCATCACAATTTCACACAAAACTGGCGTGAAAAAAGGCTTATAAATATGTATGTATACATGTTAAACCGTATGCTATGTAATAGTAAACATCATTTTTTTGAAGTTAAATGAAAAAAATCTCACCGTTGTTGCGAATCCAAAGAAGCACAAAATAACGGTAACGAAGAGTAAATTTATGAACACTACTCTGTTGAATATATCATTCAGCAGATCGGCCAACCTTTAGAAAAACGGTGCAAGTGTTAAACAATATAGAATAGATATTTATCAGAAACAACTATAACATCTGAGGGTTAAGCTTACGGCCTAACGGTGAGGAAAAAAGACAGAAACGATAATATGATGAAATCTTATAACTCGAAGCGTCAACAGCCTAATGGTTTAGGGTTCGAATCCACCATTCGACTATTGACATGAACCATCTCCTTTTTTTTTTGTTCACGCGGGGGAATCTTTTTATAGACCATCCTCCGGTACCCTGGGTGGGCCCGGAGGGATGTGTGGGACTCGGCCTGGGCAGACCCTACCCACTAAACCTTCCGCGAATGCCATCAGCCGTTATGAGCGGGGTGCCCCGGATCTGTGAGCGACAGGACACCCCAACGACCGGCTGGTTCCGGACTTCATCGTCCAAGGGGACTTCTCCGGCACTCAGAGAAGTCCCGATGACGCCGAAGCATAATGGGGACAGGTACCCATCCTGGCCCCACTTCGGATTAGAGGATTCAACAAAAGGAGGCGTTCGTAACGCCTCCTGCGCACTCCGATACGTCGCCTGCGGAGGGGGGGAGCCTCTGCGCTCCCCTCCCTGACCCGCTCGTCAGCCTCCTTCTGGGACATGACCGTCTCACAGAAGGAGTCGACCGCCGTCCAAGACCTGTCGCTCGAGACCATCGCAAGAGCGAGGCTCGGAAGCGACAGGTCTAACATGAACCATCTCCTAGCACAGGCTTAGTTGAACTGGTTAACAAGAATGTAAGTAATATTTCTGAAAAAAAAATCCTAGCTTTTTTTTTAAAACAAAAAAAATCTGCGCCCGTGTAGTTCGAGGATCGATAAACAAAAAGCGGACAAGAAAACTTTGATACAGTTATAAGTTTTTGTGGCGTATATTGATTAATGGTATATGACGTGAACCATCTCCTAACACAAAATCAAGCTTAATTTTGTGTTAGGGGATGGTTCGGAAAACTCCTTTTGCGGAGTTGGGCATTGTTTTCATAGGGAAATATCTCACGGGTTTGCGTTACCGACGTGCTTGTCCATTTAAATTTCTGCCACCAGTCACTATGACTACATTTTTTTTTAAATAATGCTAACAAATATTACCAACATTCTTCTTAAACATTCCAAACTATTTTTTTTTTATAATTTCTAAGTAAGTGCTTGACTACGATCCCACCTGATGTTAAGTGGAAATGCAGTCCTGGATGGTAAGGCGCACTAGCTTAGTAAGTGCCTATTCACTCTACTCTTGAAAATACCCACGTTGTAATCGGAAGGAAAGACAGACGCGGGCAAACTATTCCAGTCCTTTGCTGTAACTAAGCTTTTTTATACTTTCTAAGGAAGTATTTGACCGTGACGTAACTTTAGATTATTTAGTTTAAATATATGTTTTATTTAAAGAATATATTTCAATTTTATTCATTACTTGGAGCATGTATGTATATATACGTTGAAGTTATTAGTTACACGTGTATAAAAATTAAAAGATTTCACGTTTTAATCTCGCAGCCATTAATATCTCTATCTACCTCAAAGACGTGGAAGGTATCTTTATTAATTGTTTTATTTATATGTGCTTACCAAACTAATTTGTATTTCTATATATTATATGCTCGATAACAAACAACATACCTTATAAGATTTTGATGACATCGAACAAAATCATGAATCGAAATAGACACATAATATCCATTGGCCGTTTCTAATGTACTCGCCGGTTGATTGTTCAAGTCACCATTTTTGAAAGATGGTGTAACGTTAACTAGGTCTTCACTTAGTATTACGAATTCCGTCGCAATATATGCGCAAAGAGTTATCATTAAGAATTCACTACCTATATAGGTGTAAACTAATTGAAACACTGAAAAATATACATCACAATTAAAATATAAATAAATTTCGAACCAAATATTGATACGGCAACATTTATATATTATTATATATAGCTCCGTGCCCGGGTGGTGGCCTCAAGTTGCATAGTACATTAGCAACCCGAGATCGAACACTAACGAATTTTTTTGTTGCTATAAGTGCTGATTTACCACGCGTTCGGCGATGAAGAAAGCATCGTCAGGAAACATATATATAGCTTAGAAAATTTCCAAGTCCGCCAATCCCTACTAGGGCCGCGTGGTGGCCTATGCTCTTGTACTCTCTTTAGAGAGAAGGTCTGTCCCGTAACAGTGGGACATATACATATAATATATGGGCTGTAACTTTACCTTTTTCTATACTCACTCGTAAACGATTGAAATGCGTAACTTGCCAAATATGTTAGCCAATTTTTATAAGGATCAAATGGATACACACACCCAAATGGGAGTACCAATTCACAGTTTTGTTTTAAAATGAATCTGCGAAAGATAACAAAACACAAAGGTCCCACAATGTGTTGCCAAGCACCGAATTGATTGCTCCAGTAAAATACTGAAATGGAATATTATAATTATTAATATCTTATATAATTTGTGACGTTGAACATGGCGTGAAAAACATACACTATTCTATTATTCCTTTTAATTAGAGTTATTTAGCAGGAGTTTAGGTTTAATTTTCAATAAGATCCATTACGGGCGCACATTTACATGAGTGGAAATGCATGCCACGTGAGGGCACACGTAAGAGATGGCATGGTAGTCCAGAAGCGTGGCCAGAGCCGAAACAGAAATAGAATTAATCACCTAACTATCATCAAACTTACCTTGAAGAACATCCTTTCCAATTACAAAAACGAATCATGGAAATCGGCTAACATGATATTGATTTATTGGTAGATTTGTCACGCACATAATTGATGCAAATTTAAGACTATAAGTCTGTAAGTGATTTTCTCATATAGCCGCTGTCAGAATGGGACCACACTGGAAGTACCGGCTTTCAAATAAAAAAAGAATCATCGTAGTCGGTTTACCCAGTCGAGAGTTATGTTGTAACAAACATAAAAAAAACATGCAGACGAATTGACAACCTCCTCCATTTTGAAGTCGGTTGAAAATAATCAACATAAACAAAACATTTACTTGCATGACACCATTTCAGCTGTTTCATTCTACTTTCCTTTTTTGCCATTTGTTTATCTGTAAAGTTCGAGGTACGCCATATGGCTCCCAGACCGTTAATCAAATTTTCTATATCCGATTTTTTGCATAGTAAAATAGCTGCTTTCAGAATAGCTGAAAATGAATTGAATTTACACTTATTTATTTTTAAATCGTAGGCTTTAGACAAGGCCTCGGGTTCACTGGGCGACAAGGGTGGGGGCCTTTGAGGGAGATACCTCCCCCCCCGGGAAGTGCTCTTCTTGAGCACACTGCAGAGGGGCTCCGGTGCGTTCCACTGGAGATCCCGGAGCCCCTCACCATGCACCGAGGAAGGGCCACCGGGGAGGTTTTAGTGGGTAAAAACCCCACATAACCGCCGCCCTCCCCCCAGAAGGTGGGGTATCTTTTTGAAGATTTCCTCCTCGCTAACAAAAAAAAAGGGTTTTTTATTATTTTTTTTCCAGATAATTATGATAAATAAGATGTTGAAAAATGTCAAATGAAAATCATTAATGTAATAAAAATATCACTTTATAAAATTAAATTATTTAAGCTCTACAAATAACGAAAGGAAAGATTATTAGGCGAATTATTATATAAAGCTAAAAAAATAATTAAAATAAGGCGGTACCACAATAACCATGACATTGAAGCATCAAGCATCTAGATCGCGCGTGTGAAAAAGTGTTTGAAAGGTCGGGTGTTTAAAAATAGGACCTGGATGACCGATCTTTGCTCGGTATATTTTTTAAATGATTTTCTTTGGTAAATATATTGTGATACGAATTAAATAATGATGAAATATGAATAACAACAATAACAAAAATGCTGCCGTATATCTTGTAAACGTCAAGCTCATTGACATACTGGTTGTTGCTTGGCAATGCCATCTACTTACACCCTATACCCGGATTAAACGACATTTTCCAAAAATCAAACCCAGCTAGATCAATGTATCGCCCCTGAAACTCACTACATTCCAAATTTCATGGAAATCGTTAGAGCCGTTTCCGAGATACGGATTAAACACAAGAATTGCTCGTTTAAAAATATTAGATAAATACCCATTTCCAAAACATACCCTGAGTGGTTATTAAGTAAGCGGGGACCGCTTCCGCGAGCTCAGATGTAGCCACTTCTTGTGTAGTAAATATGTTTATTATGTATAACGAAGTTGAAACATAATGTAACAATATGAAAGGTATTAAGTAATAAAATTTCCAATGCTGTTTAGACCGCCTCGCCTCGGTATTTAAAAAAATGTAATTGCATTTATTTAAGAAACTTAGGCCTACAGCAATCGGGTTCGCAAATTCAGACGGAAATTTATTCAAATATTTCATTTTCAAGAAGTATTCCTACAATGTTGGCTCTTGTTTACCCCGTAGCTGGATTTATAATAAAATAGAAATATTATTTTCATATGAAATTGCTACGTAACATTTTATATATTATTTAGAGATCTGTATAAAAATTGCGAAACTTCCTAGATTGTTTTGGAATTGTTGTAAATAATATCAATTTCCATAAAATTAATATGTATAAAAAATCTAACAATTTAAGTAAAGCGACGCATGCTGTTGCTAGAATGGGGCGATATAACTTGGGAAGTATAAAATTACGGTATCATACTTCTGTGTTTCGTCTCGTATGAAGAAGGGACTGGAGTAGTCTCGCGTCTGTCTGTCTCTCCGATTACAATGTGGGTATTTTCAAGAGTAGAGTGAATAGGCATTTACTAAGCTAGTATAGATTCACTTCTCCTATGGAGAAAATCAGTACTGAACCATATAAAAATGTATAATAAAATCACTTTACAAAGATCGCAGGAAAAGCGGGTAAAGTAGAAGTGTGTAGCCTTTCATTACCGCCGAGCTAAATTACAAACTAGTAGATAAATAAAAAAAAATCAATTTGCTCGTCAAGCTAACACTTTGAACTATAATTTTAATACACTGTGTAATCTAAGCCAATTCGAGTTTGTGCCAGTATAAACATTGGAGCACTTAGTAATAAGGAAAATGGCTTTGTTATGATTTGTATTAATGATTGATGGCTTTTAATTCAATTAGATTAGGGTGACAAGCAAGCACTAAATTATAAGATAAGTATTTAAAAAATCGATTTAAAAATTCTCTAAGCGCGTATTTATTGCATAATGATTTTTAACTTTTGTTTTTTTTTTATATGAAAAGTGGCAAACGAGCATACGGCTCACCTGATATTAAGTGATCACCGTCGCCCATGAACATCCATAGCACCAGAGGAGCTACAGGTGCGTTGTAGTGCCGACCTTTGAGATAGGAATAGGCTCGTTTCTTGAAGGTCCCTAAATCGTAAACGTTCGGAAACACCGCTGGCGCCAGTTGATACCACAAGTTGACAGTGGGTGGGAGAAAGTTACGCGAAAAACGTACAGTCGTTGAACGCCAACCATCAAGATGGTGGCGGTGGAATTTGATATTCTGCCGAGATGTGCGGTAATGGAAATCGGTAGCTGGGATGATTCCTATGGTCTTAAAATAGTCAATGATAAGCATTGAAATGTTAGTTGATTCCCAAATATTAAAGTAAGTATTGCTTATCTTTTTTGTTATCTTAAATATTAAAAGCTTAACCAGATTTCATGTCCATTTCAAGATTTAGTTTTATAACGTTAATTACACGTGCACGTTAATTACAATTCTATGCACTGAAATTTCTAATTATATTTGATTCCATGTCTGAAATTGATTTATTCTGTTTACCCCATCATTCATATCCTCCAATTACAGCATGTAAATGAGTATGCAACTACTTTGGTTCTAGTAATAATTTTTGATTGTGTTTCAAATAATTTGTAAAACAAACTGGCAACACTTTCCACTCAGCCCTGTAGTTCTGGGTTCTCAAGAATAAGACTACGGTATCCCCTGCCTGTCGTACAAGGCGACTAAAAGGGGCCTCGGGTTCACTGGGCGACAAGGGCGGGGGCCTGAGTCGTCCACCAAAGTGGACCCGGGAAGAAGGCGACATCGGCTGGCCCGTGTCGCCTTGCGCTGCGAGGGCACCGGGGGGGAGGGAGTAACCTCTCCCCGGGACCTGCTCTCCTTGAGCATAGTGCAGAGGGGCTCCGGTGCGTTCCACGTGAGATCCCGGAGCCCCTCATCATGCACCCTGATGATGAAGATCATACTTGGAATTTTTTTAGCAAGTATCAAAGTCAACATATCAATGTTATACGAAACAAGTTTACTATGTCGATACATATTTTAATATAAATTGAAAACGGATTAACTGTATAGCGTTCCTCATCCCTTGTATACGGAATATAAATTTACATGATTGTGTTACCGTACCAAATGGAATATTTCATATCATGTGACGTCCAAATTTACTGTAAAAATGATTACAATAAAAAATAATTGCATAATAGAAAAAAAGGAAAATCATTATTGCTTTTTAATTGAGAGTTGATCTCTCTTAATTGCAGAAAAGAGGTTTTATAGGTATCGCGGTATCTTTTATACACAGTTTTGTCACTATTATATAAGTATGTATAATTGACTTAGCGGGGTAGATAGTGCAACGTTCGCTATCCGTTATTCACCAAGCTTATTAGGTCCCATAGGTAGTCTGCCCATCGTCGTGCCACCAAACATTTTTAATAAGTGATATTTATACCGTAAAAACGGCAATTTATTCGTACAAGCCAACTGTGGTTCTAATCCGTGACCGCCAGATCGTAAGTCGAACCAATTAGTTACTAGGCTACATATATATATAATATACATACCTACTTACAAATAAATTAAATATATCATTATAAATAATAATAAATAGATACATATATTTATATATATATATATATATACATATGTATTTATATATGTATCTATATTATTATTTATAATTATATATTTAATTTATTTGTAAGTAGGTATGTATATTAAATATGCATGCATTAATAGTTTTCTTTTATTTATTATTTTATCACATAGCTTGCACCCGTTACTTTGTCTCTACACAACCTACTCGTAAAGGTAGACTGGCAGAGAATGCCTACTGGCATTAAGTCCGCCTATTTGTACCTTTTTTTGTATTGTGTGCAAATAAAGAATAAATAAATAAATTATTCTGCCTAATATGTAAGTAAAAATTTAGTGAAAAAGATGCATTGAATTTTGTATTATGAATTGTATCTTAAGAATATTAATTTTATGCTGAAAAAAGGCGAAGTTTTTTTACTTAACAATAAAGATAAATCACCCGAGACAACGTAAGGCACGACGTCAGAAAATGTCTAAAAAGGATTGAAGATAACAGTTGAAATTTATAAGGATTTATCCTTTACAGGCTCAGAGAATTCAGATGTTCTGATAAAGGTAAAAGTGGATCTTGTACAGCATTATTTCTGTATTCATTTTATAAGGTAGTCTAGTAAGAGATATGTTATATATAAAATTTAAGCTGCTAAGAAAGTGCTCATAAAATTCTTGAGAAGCATTTCCTTTTTATTCATAAAATATTAGGAGAAAAAATGAATAATATTTAGTCGATTAAATAAGTCTTTTAATTATTAGCCTTTTGGTAATTTCTTTCGCTTCTTTTCCTTAACCGTTAGGGTAGGCAGAGACAGCAATTGGAGATGAAATCGTTAACGATAACGCTCTGTCCGATCGACTCGACCCTTTGGGTTTGTGAAGAGATGGAGATTTTTTACATTCTCTACTACATTAACCATATGAAAATCAACATTCAACATTCTTCCACGCACTTTCAAATTGTAAAATCATTTGTGATCAGCGGTGTATCCGGACCTACTCGTATGTGGCTTATGTCCAAGACAATTTAAACGAGTCTTCTCCTTTCTTCAAAGCCACCTGATGTTCAGATGTTCATTGGCGACGGTGACACTTAAGATCAGGTGAGCCATAAGCTTGTTTGCCCCTTTTACCTATTATATAAAAAATACCTTTTAAAGGATTTATGTATTTTGAAACAAAACCGGCAGGCACTTCGCTTTTTGCACGTTGCTTTTAAATTTCACGACATATTTTACGATCACGCTTTTATACGTTGCTGAAAATTCATTTTCTAAAATGCTGCACTCTAATTAAATGATGTAAATTAAATCAATAACACAAAACCTCTACCGAATAAATACCCTATGGGATGAAGTGGTGTCAACTAAAGTGGTTTGAAACAAAGGAGATCGAAGCTCCGACTGTATTTCTTTATTCTACCACTTTGTAGTTGTACATTCATCGAAATATTCCTCATGCATGCAGGATTCCTGGCAATGTTATTCTTATCGCTAAACACTTGGTAAGCTTCTACTGAAAATTCTTATTACAAATCTTATTAATGTCGGAGTTGGAGTGAAGTTTATGTCGCACGTGAACAATGAAATATATACGCCTACGGCCTAAAGCAGTAATGGATATTTGTAGTAAAAATATTTAACAGGATATATTTTTCTTAACTTTAGTAAATTAGTAATTATTTTTTAATTATTTACGGCGGACTTAATGTCAAAAGTTATTCTCTGCTAGTCTACCTTGGGGTTGTGTAACTAAGTAACGGGAGCAAGCTTGACGTGAAAAATAAAAAGAAAACTTTAGAAAACTTACATGCATAAAAATAAATAAAATAAATAGTTATATTATATCAAATAAATTAATTAAAGATTAAAATGTAGATGGATAGGGGTAGAAATATGTAAATGTAAAATTAATCCTTATTTTGTTAAAGCTTCCAAAGTAACTATTTGGAAGTAGCTTTAGTTTATGTACAAATATCAATTTTTTTATTCTAATTTTTAAAATAGAAGTGGCCAAATTCACTTCAATTCATAAACTGACTTATTTTCCTTACATTACATAAAAAACACATGTAACAGTTTGCGTCAAAAACCAAATAAGCTTAAAGGATCGTAGGCCGACAAATCTTGTATGGTTACCATAAACGAAAATGTAAAGAAGTTGACTATTTGCTGCCATAATTTTTGATCAAGCAAAATCCAATCCTATCGCGAAAGGTACAAAAAGCCAAACGGATCATTTCACAGTTTCCATAATTTAGTTTCTGTATCACACCAACCGTTTTACTTATACGTATATTATACTAGCTGTCCCACATCTATATAACCACTCCACACACAATTCTTACAAGTAATGCAAATATTTATATAATATACTGATTCTGATTGGATTGAGAGAATAATATATAATGTTTGAATGAGACCAATCGAATGTTTGTTGTTTTTTTAATATTTATTGATCTATTGTATATATACGTAGCTTAATATATTTTTCTTAGTTTAAACAAAATAAATGTCTGAATGCAAGCATAAATATTTGACAACCAATATATATGTAAATCCTTTTTCATTACTGACATTATTCTACATTTTTAAATGTAAAATATGCTATTATTCAAATGTTCTGGATATATGTTGTCGATTCGAAACCTTAGACCTTACTATTCACACACTGTACCCTAAAACCATTAGGCTAATAACGATTCAATTAATTTAAATCTCATTTATTATTTAAATATTAAAACAACAATTATGAGTTCATATATGTTACAGTATAGAACCAACACGTTGTGTCGATGCGTTAACACGCTAACCCCTTGACGGGAGAACGCGGCGCGGTCGATTAGGTAAATCGGTCGGAACGGTCCACACTCGAATTCGAGCGTGAGATGTTCACCAAATGAATATTTGCACCCTTAAACTTATTTGCTTTTATATTTTACCCTAAATTTACCCAGTTAACATCATTTTGCCTTGTTCTTGAATATAAGTGTTTGAAATAAAATTTACTTAAGATGCCAATTTGTTTTAAATTTTTACTGAGACCAAACTTAGTGTAGAGAATACGCTGTGTGACAAATCGTAGAAATGTGCTACGATTACAAACTAGTATAATAAAATTGGCTATCAGGCACTTGCGTTTTGCCATCATCAGTTTTTCCGTAACTTACTATGGCACATAACCAGTTAACCGTAGCAAATGTAGCGAGTGACGCCAAGCAAGTTATGTGCTACGACGTAGCTACAATACTAAGCATTTATATAAGTTCAGAACATGCAATGGAGGTGCTTAAGTCTATGTAGCAAATCTTGATGTTAGGCTTTAAGCACTACTAACAAGCAACATTATCATTGTAACAACAATTTTTTTCCTAATTTCCGGCACTATAAAATTCTTTCTATAAAATGTAAGCGGTTCGACTTACGATATTCTGGTCGCTGGTATATGAACATAGTCGGCGTGTATCAGAATTACTGTTTTTTCGGTTTTTTATGTTTAAAAAAGCACTTGCTAAAAATTTGTGCCCGGTGGGCTCACCTCCTATCGCGTAAAGACCCTAATAAGCATAGTAATAAGCGGACTGCGAAAGCTGTCTCTTTTCTGTCAATTTTTTTAAATATTTTTTCTTCCCATCTAACTAAGTATAGTAATCCTGCAATATAAAGAACATAAATGTAAGTTTCATATAAAGAAGTTGATCGAAAATACTCAGAAGATGTGGTATATATTTATAAATTTTTTTGCAAATAAAAGTTTCAATTAAGACGAATTTTTATACTTAATGCACACTTAGAGCGACAGGACTCCAACCCGCCTAGAACTAATCTATCTAATAACTACACAACCATATAACCACATAGAAAAGCCGGTTGCTTATTTTTCCAAAAAACTTAATGAAGCACAGAAAATAAAGAAAGCAGTAGCAGTTTTTTCAGATCACAAACCTTTAGAAAACATGAACTTAAAATCAAGAACTGACGAAGAACTGGGTGACTTATCATACTATTTTTCTCAATACGATTTTAAAATAAAATATGCTCCAGGAAAAACTAATTTGGAAGCAGACTGTCTGAGCAGAAATCCAGTCTTAGAATGTGATCAAAATACAGATGAGCAATTAAAAATTGTATACGTAATAACACTTGAAGATATTTTGAGGGATCAAAATAAAACCAAGAAATACAAAATAAAAAGGAAGACTTGATGAAAAACAAAATGTATATTCTGAAAAGAATAAGACAAAAGAAAAATTATAATATCAGATAAGATCTCAGACTCTATATGTAAAATTGAAGTCGACCACAAAAAAACAGAGTCTAATCTTTTCCATATAGCAAAACTTTTACCTGTCTCAATGTTAGAAGAAGAAACTGAAGAGGATTTGTAATTATTTTTCTTTCAATTGTCTCTTCTTAGGGGGGGAGATGTAAAAAGTATTTATACTTTTTAATTTTATATCTGGCTGCCACCGAGCTTTATTCCCCTAAATGCACGGTTGTCAGGAATGACATATATGTACTGTCATGTCAAAGAAGAAGTGAACAAAAAGAAAATGTTTCGATAAATAAAATGTTTATGTTGTATATATAAAACCTACACATGGACGACGGAACCTAAATGTCGTTTTTCTTGTTACAGGTAGGATTAGAAGTGTTTTGGTTTATGTTTTTATACAAACATTTTTATTGATGTCACGGAATAAATAAATCTCTTGTTACAGAGCAAAACATTTTATTTGTCAACCATTGTAGGAACAACTTATCTTATATAAATAAACAAACCATCTTGGCAGCTGCTCGTTTCTCATAAAAACATAAGTTTAAACACGTAATTGACATAAATGTAAATTTCGTTACCGTTGATGAAGTGTTAATTTCGTAAATTGGTTACAGTAACTATTTCTGCTGCAAACACTCAATAAATTTTCTTAATTTCCATATTGGCTGTTTGTTAAACGTAGGGATATTAGCACGGACATTATGTGGCATTTGTGCTGTTATTTATTGCGGTCTCAAGATTTATGCATGATACGTATGTACGTACGTATGTTTCAAACAAGCATTTACAAATAAAGGAATGCATAGTAGCTACATTCAGAAATTTCATTAGAACCGAATTGAACACAGATATGCAAAGATCTTGTATTCCCGGCCTGTCCTAAGGGGACAAAAAGGGCCGTTGAGTATACGTTGCGCCTCTTACCGCTCTTATTATTTATTCTTGCCTTAGCACAACAAGAGTGCCAAAGGAAAAATTCCTCTTCTGGGATGTTCTTCGCTTCAGTGCACAGTGCCGGAGATACATTCTATCCCGATGCCGGGCATGACACTAGGAGTAAGTAAATATAAATCTCACATACCTGCCTCCTTCCCCCAAGGCGAGGTATCTTTCGAAAAATCCCCATTGATACAAAAAAATTAAAGTGAGTAATGCCAAGGCAATCTTACCCCCCCAGGAATGAAGTCAGAAGGATAAAAATCTTAGAAAAGTTCCCCTGATAGTAAAAAAGGAATTGATCAATAATAAAGTGGGTTAACGCAACTAAAGCTCTTTATTTACTATACCTAAGTAGACAGGGTATTAGGAGATCGCTTAAGAAAACTACAAATTACTAAAAAAAAACAACAATGAAACACCAAGTCAAGAACGCCGGGGCGCGGAGGGGCTTTGACCCGAGCATCAGTTGTTTTTGACTTTGTGTTTCATTGCAATTGAATAAAGTAATGTATTTTTTATAAAACTTAGTGAGATCTCACTAATTAAACGTTTTAGAAATATGTGTATTTTTTTAATTAGAATCAATTTTTTTCCTGTCCCATCATAAAAAGTGTCATTAGTATTATCGTCTATCTTCGTTTTCGGAAGCGGTCTCCCCTGTGTATACTCCATAATTCATCAATATAGAATGGTTATAACAGATTTTTGTAGTAAATGTTATTGTGTGACTATATAAAGACCGAGACGATGTTGTACAATTTGTTACCACTGATAATGTCAAAGCATAAATGTCTCATAGTTTTTACATTAATTCGTGCGCAAGAATAACTTAGTGAAGTTCCCAGTTTGTAACGTGAATTCTTAGGATCAAAATAGGGTGACCACTTCTTTGGCATTACGGAAACTTCGCCTAGTGTCACAAATTTATTCTTCAGAAGTAATTTTGTTAGTGGCATCACGTGATATTGGAACTTATTCAAACAACATTAAAAATCTCTAGTCTAATTAAATATTACAGAATACTAAATTATTTTTTTGTTGTCAATTTATTAGATCATTATAGATGCTATAACGAAAGCACAAATATTGAAATTATATAAATAATATATATAAACGTAAATTATAGAAAATATTATATACTAATGTCTAGGGATCGTACTTAGTAAAAAAATGCATATAATTTTAAATAATACAGCTTAGAATGAGCATAGCTTCTTAGGTCCAAAAGGCGACGGAAAGAACCAATCGACATATACCAAACAAACATTTTAAAAAGTGATTTTTGTACTCAATAACGTGAAATACGTAATCTCATTGCTACAAGCCGCTTAGCATTAGATTTTCGAGTTGTCCATTTTTATTGGAAATGTGTTTATGCATACACGCGCTTGGGAAGCGGGTGAGTTATGTTCGGCATGGCCAAGAAGAGGCCGTCTAAAACTGGGTTAAAACCGGTGAGCCGTCCTCCACTACGATAAGGCGAGAAGAGCTCACATTGACACAAGGATACCCATCACTTCGTTGCAAAGTTTATGTACTAGCTATGTAATAAGACTTGCATTTTGTCTGTAATGTCCGGTAAAGAAACTACTATTACAAAATTAGAAAACGTATATACGAGTATATACACAAATAATATGGTCACATAACTAAAATTAAATGTTTTATTTAGAAGAGGAAATTTCAAACGCATAGTTATCCTACATAAGGCAAAATTGTTGTTTTGTTTTGGTAAGAATAATGAGAAAACTTCGTGTAAACATGCGGACTCGTTCTATTTCGTTTCGCTTAGTAATTTAACGTTATATTATACGCTGAATCTAGGCGTACCGCTGGCACATACCTGACAATTTATAACATTTCTCATAGTTACCATTAGACTATGTGTTATGTCTTTTTATTTACAGGACCTACGGTTAATCAAAAGCAAGCTAGAGTTTCACTTCAAGCAATGATCTTAGGGGGTTCGGCCTGAACCTATACACATTGGATAAGTCTTATGATGTTTTATATTTACAAATATGTTTACGAGTAAAAACGTAAACCGACTTCAAATCGAAACAAACATTAAACGCTATTACGCACAGACGCCCTCATTGTCCTGCCTGTGGTAGAAGGCAACTAAAAGGGGCCTCGGGTTCACTGGGCGACAAGGGTGGGGGCCTGAGTCGTCCACCAAAGTGGACCCGGGAAGAAGGCGACATCGGCTGGCCCGTGTCGCCTTGCGCTGCGAGGGCACAGGGGAGGGAGTAACCTCCCCCCGGGACGTGCTCTCCTTGAGCACAGTGCAGAGGGGCTTCGGTGCGTTCCACTGGAGATCCCGGAGCCCCTCGTCATGCACCGAGGAAAGGGCCACCGGGGAGGTTTTAGTGGGTAAGAACCCGACATAACTGCCGCCTTCCCCCCAGAAGGCGGGGTATCTTTCTGAAGATTTCCTCCCCGTGAAAAAAAAAAAAAAAAGACGCCCTCATTGTATTTCCGAATCATCGTAGTAATATTAGGTAATAGAATTCATCAGAACCTAACCACTAACTCTCAACAAACTACTCTTAAAGTACATCCTTTACAATAAAAAACCAATTATCTAAATCGGCTGACGTGATATTGAGTTATTTGTCCATTCGTCGCGCACATACTAATGCAAATTTAAAACTTATATGGTTTTCTCATGGACGTTGTCGCAGAATTGGACCGAATTGACATGGGATCATATGAAAAGCCCTAAATAAAAAGAATAATCAAAATCGGTCGAAAGTTATGAGGTAACATAAAAAAAAACATACAGATGAATTGAGAACCTCTTATTTAAAGTCATTTCACAAGTACTAGCAGCCCCCATTCCTTTATTATATACAATGATCCGTGGTAGCTCAGTGTCTGGGCGCTCGCCATAAGTTGTATAGTGCTCTGGTTGAGCTCCGATTAATTTATTTGTTGCAATTTTGAATGCTGTTTTAGCGCTGTTTGGTGGTGAGGAAACCTACATGTCTTAAATAAAAAAAATTCTAAAACACATGAACTCTGCCAAACCTCACAAGTGCCGCGTGACGTACTATGTACTACGCACTGTATCCTCTTTTTCGGAAGAGGCCTGCTGCCAACAGTGGGACATACGTAGACTGTCCGTTTATCTATTCATAAAAATAAATTAGTTCATATTACTTTTAATATTAAAGCAATCCAAGAAATAAGAATTATTTATTTCCTTTAAAATGTTCTTGTTGAAACTTTGGTATAAATTTAGCACGACTTTAAGCGATGTTAGTTTGAAAAATTTTCCGCAAGTTGAAAAATCACATCGATAAGCCAAGATTGAGAGAATGCATTCATTGTACTCAAGACCGAACTAAAAGAACGATTCGTGAAATGTTCAGAGTCTAGCTGCAATATTAGTGAATTGATATAACGTTATTGATTTATTTTATATCCGCAGTTCAAGCATTTCTTATTTATTTTCATTATTTTTGTACGCAATTACAAAGCTTGGAAGAGTAATTTTGTACAGCAAAGGACTGCAATAGTTTGCCCGCGTTTGAGTGTACAAGACTAGAGTGAATAGGCATATATATATAGGCCGGCGGTATACGGCCCTTCTAGTATATAGTCTTATTCTTGAGGGCCCAGAACCACAGGCTCGACCCGAAATCCTTTTTTGTTGTCGGAGAGGAAATCTTCAAAGATACCCCGCCTTCTGGGGAGAAGGCGGCGGTTATGGGGTTCTTACCCACTAACACCTCCCCGGTGGCCCTTTCCTCGGTGCATAACGAGGGGCTCCGGAATCTCAACGTGGAACGCACCGGAGCACTCTGCACTGTGCTCAAGGAGAACACGTCCCGGAGGGGAGGTTACTCCTCCTCCCCCCTGTGCCCTCGCAGTGCAAGGCGACACGGGCCAGCCGACGTCGTCCTCTTCCCGGGTCCACCTTGGTGGACGACTCCAGGCCCCACCCTTGTCGCCCAGTGAACCCGAGGCCCCTTTTAGTCGCCTTCTATGACAGGCAGGGGATACCGTAGTCTTATTCTTGAGAGCCCAGAACTACAAGGCTGAGTAATAGGTTCTAGGTACTAATAGGCCTTTACTAAGCTAGTGCGCGATTTCATCCACGACAGCATTTCTATTTAGGATCAGGTGTCGTAGCTATGCACTTGCTTAGAAAGTATTAAAAAATGTAGTGAAACCAATTTCTTTGACTCTGTCAATGACAGAAGGGCCGATAGAGTTTCATTTGCCCATGCTTCCTCCAGCGCTGATGCTCCCCCCATGTGGAATTAATGTTAATTTTAAAATTTCTAGTAATTTTATTATAGGGCTTGGCTCGGATATCATAGGCATCCTCGAGACTTTTTTTATAATAGTAGGGATAAATGAGGAATGCAGTTTATCTGATCTTAAGTGATCCGCCACCTACAAACACCTACTAAAGTTGTGCCGTTTAACTTATTCTGAAGAGTAGGGTTGCCGTCAATTCCCTCAGTAGGCAAAACGCAGAAAAGTATATTATACCAATGATCGAGACAAAAGTCTTAGGCGAAGTTTCTTCCCGGGTCCATGAGTTTCACAGTGACTTTGAAGTTCTATTTCTCAGTACACATTGTACTTCCACTTGCTTTGTTTTCATTGTCAAGCAACAAACATCTATAGGCAGCCTCTATCTTGAAATCCACATCATTTTTCATGGACAGATATGATCCTTGGTGGCTCAGTCTCCAGTCGGCAGCAACGAGTTTTATAAATTTCTTTTTTGGTAATAAATCACTTTCCACTTAAGCAGTAAGGAGAGAAGGCTGGCGCCCAGCAGTGGGATAAGAAGGATCATTATTTTATACTTAAATATTGTTTTTTGTTCTATTATTGAAGACATACTTATTTATTGCTGATATTTCGTTGAAAATGAAGAATACAAAAATGAAAGGATAGTATCGCAGAAACAAATCCTGGTACATCTCGGAGAGATGCATGACTTGATATATAGACGGTGCTTTAAAAGCCATTAGTGCGGTCGGAGTGGGAACCTCACAGCTCTCGCAGTAAACAAGCAATGTTATACCGCCGCCAATTTTTCTACACATATCTGATTCCAAAGAAATACGATACCATTTCCTTAAAAATTACAACACACACTTAAATTTTAATCATTAAAATTATTTTCCCTAAATAATTGAAATAAATGAACGAAATACACACGCCCATTACCTGCAGGGGTAAGAAGAGATCACGGTCTTTCATTTTTTTATATACTCTCTAAGCAAGCGCGATCCCACTTGATGTCAAGTGTATTTCCATACTTCTGGATGGTAAAGCGCACTAGCTTAATAAATTCACACTATTCTTTTATACACCCACTTTATAACCTAAGGAAAGACGGGCGTGGGCAAACTATTCCAGTTCTTACCTGTACGAATAATGAAACATGAACTTCGTTCGGGTTTGAAGTACGTACACGACAAAGTACACTTAGTAGGATCCTGCCCCACCTCTTTCGTTTCATTTACATACATGACGACCCCACCTCTCACTTTCGGGTTATAAATTTTGAGAGGTGGCATAGTTCTTAGGTCGCTTAGCCTGAACCTCTTAAGCTAGTAACTGGACACGAGTGTCCCCCCGGCCACTTAGGTAGGATGTATTTGCAACACCACAATTAATTTATATGGAATTACGAAATAAAAGGATAGTACTAAACGTTCGTACTGCTACAGTAGTTAGTATCTGTGCCATCTTGAGTCGTAAACAATATAAATGACAAATCAATGTTATTATTAAATAGTCAATATTAAATAGACGAACAGTTAACGTATATGTGTGTGTGGGTTAAAATAGAAAATTAAAGTTACAGCCTATATATTCCCGCTGTTGGGTACAGGCCTTCTCTGTAAAAAGAGTATAAGCACATAGTCCACCACGTGGCCCTAGTGCGGATTGGCAGACTTCACAAGCCATAAAAAATGTTCTAACATGTGTATTTTTCCTCACGCAGTTTTCTTCACCGTCGAGCACGTGGTAAATTAGCACATAAAATGTAATTATATATAGTATGATTTGGTATGTTGCAAACATACCAAATTAATTGGTGCCGGCTCCGGGGATCAAACTCGGGATACTAGCGTACTATGCAACGAGTAAGCGATCGCCCGGGCACTGAGCTACCACGGATCTGTGCGTGGGTGTTTATTTTCTACATAACATTTGTATGGTTATTATGATGGTATTAGACATGAGCATGTCTTCGCGTTGATGTCATCTCAAAGAGGATGCATCAGCTCATAAGAAATTCTATACTACCCCGGGTTGTTTAAAAGTTAAGGATTTTGCAGTGATAAATTCGTAGGCAGCTTAAATTCTATTAGTGGTACTGTAATATTACTTCAGAATTAGCATCGTCGGTCTGTTAAACATCAAAGAAATTTAAAGAGATTTATTTCATTCGTTAGTTACAAACGGTCGTGAAATGAAATGAATTTAACTCGCTTTTATATAGGATAGTAAATTATTTCTTTCTATATAAAATATAGATCGCACGGCCGTTTACTAACACATAAGAGTTGTTGCGACTCGGAATATACTTCCAACAAGTAAATTTACGAGTAAAAATAAAAACGGACTTCCAATCGAACGTTACGGATTAAGCTCTGCGCTACGCTAGTTTTGTCACTAAAAATCATGGAAAGTCGGCAGTTAGTTCACCATATCTCTCTCTTGCGAGCGAAAGAGATGGGCGGCTCTTTCAATTCTGATCTATATTCAGTTATGATTCCACTCAACGATTATTGGCAATTAACTAAACATTCAAGGATATGAAGCCGAATAAACAAAGCTCTGATACGTAGGACACGTCTCTAAAGAAATAGTCCTTCACTTCCATTAGATGAAATTAAATGTTCATCAAATCTACTTACTCTCGAATCTTATGAAAGAGTTTTCATGAAACAAGTTTTACAGTTGAAGTATTTTGAAAATTATAATTATTAACGTTCGAAATTGTATGATGGTTGATTTAATTTTTATTTATTTATTTATAAATTTTTTATTGTTTACACTTATTAACTAAAATAAAAAAAAGGAAATATAATTAAAATACATAAACAATGGGCGGCCTTATCGCTAAAAGCGATCTCTTCCATGCAACCTTTGGATGGAGAGGAATAATAAAAAAGCGGCGGGAGTTTATAAAAGTAGATATACTTAAACACTGATAATAAATATTTACATACTAACATACATACATACATATAATATAGGTATTTATATATATATATATATATTATGAAAAGACAAAACATGTGTAAAAGTATTACATATAATATATTTACATATATATCAAAACAGTATAAATGATCTTAGGTGGACTTGTTTAAGTAAAACTTTTAACTTTGATTTTAAAAGTTTTATTGTCTGTGATTTCCTAATGGCCACAGGAATAGAGTTCCACAGACGGACAGCGCGTACAGTAAATGAGAAAATATAATAAAAGTTGGTTTCATGCGGAGATATTTTTAGCATGAGATTTTTGTAAACTGGTAACTAATTAACTACAACGAATCTTTTGCTCCTATAATATTAATGATGAATTATTGGTTGTGCTCATCACAGTATCTTCCAAACGTTACGAAATGCCTAATTCCCTTAATTGCTTATAATTAGGTCCCATTATAATTTCATTAGCGTTGGACCTCGGGTAATGTAACTATGATACTTAAATAAACAGACCTTATTTATGGTAAAGACGAATACAATTTTTGCCATTTAGAATGTTTTTTTAACATTAGTTATTTTGGGTAGTTTTTCTTATTAAGTTTCTGTTTTATGTATTTAGATAAATACATGTATAAAGATGAAATAAATTAATATATATATTTATTTAAATTATTAGCTCTGTTGTCCTGTTAACCCTGGCGAAGTAGACAGCGATACTTTCGCATGTTCACTTTTCACCAAGTTATGTGACAGGTGAAGAGCTCATCACACATGTTAAAACCAGTGCTTTTTAAAAACGGCAATTCATATGTACAATTATATATGGATAAAAGCCGACTGGGATTCTCATTTGCGATTATCTATCACTAAGCTGTCACTTCTATTATTATATATTGGTTTCAATGCCACTTTTGGTAACGTAAACATTTACATGTATATTTCGCAGAACAATGGCTGGACGAGAATTTAATAATGTTTATTTTACTATGAACCTCCTATTGAAAACATTGAAACAAAACAAACGAAATATTCAATTAAACAGACCGTAGCATCGATATTCTTTGACACAGACATCGAAATGAAAACAATAATTCAAATTCTATTATTGTATATTCAATTACTAAAAATAAAACAATATAAAAATTATTATATTCATATAAAAGCATAATACACAAACACATACACGTACTTACACACACACCACTCATACATTACACAAACATACACACAAACCACACACATTCTCTCACGCGTGGTAAACAATACAACAATATATATATGGCGAATGGCTGGTGATTTGTCTGACAGGGTACCCCCTAGTTCAGCCCTGTAGTTCTGGGCTCTCAAGAATAAGACTACGGTATCCTGCCTGTCGTAGAAGGCGACTAAAAGGGGCCTCGGGTTCACTGGGCGACAAGGGTGGGGGCCTTTGTCGTCCGCTATGGTGGACCCGGGAAGAAGGCGACATCGGCTGGCCCGTGTCGCCTTGCCCGGCGAGGGCAGAGGGGGAGAGGGAGTAACCTCCCCCCCGGGAAGTGCTCTTCTTGAGTACAGTGCAGAGGGGCTCCGGTGCGTTCCACTGGAGATCCCGGAGCCCCTCAGAAGGCGGGGTATCTTTTTGAAGATTTCCTCGTTAACAAAAAAAAAAACCCCCCTAGTATAGACACCAGTCTTTCACAAATTTAAGAATCTACGTAAAACTGTACTACAAGTTATATGTGCTGTATGTAAATTTGTGAAAGAACAATAAAGAATACTAATACTAAACATTTGTTAAACCAATAGTAGCGTTTTATTTTTAGTTAAGTAAAACTTAAACTCTAGTCTAGGTTACTAAGCTGTTAAGAACATGAGATGTAAAACCAAACAAACTAATAACAGAGTAACAAGTGAAATCAAGATTAAATAAATAAGAGTAAGAATTGTTTACAATCAAGATATAATTATTAAGCTTTATTTATATTACAATAAACATGAGCAATACGTGTAAATATATAAACTTACATATTATATAATCTTACATTACAATTATATACATATTTAAAAAAGGAAAACAATCGATGTAGCGAACGACTTTGTTCAGGAGATGACTATGCAGCGCTTAGAATCATTATAATTTTAGCTGCAAGTCTTAAATTTGTATTAAGTACGTGCGCGACCAATGGACGAATAAGTCAATACCACGCTAACCGATTTCCATGGTACATTTTTTATTAGAAATGATGTACTTGAGGGGTTGTTTGATGAGAGTTTTTTTAGGTTTTGATTAGTATTCCTGTTCGATTTCAAGTCGGTTGTTTTAGCTTTGTTTCATTTATTTTAGTTTGTATAAATACATATTTATAAGAAATAATAGTGATACATTTTTTATTCTTTTTAAATTGTATATTAGCTTATTTAAATTTCTTAATCATAAAGTCTAGATTTACCCATAATTCAATAAAAGTGTTACAAATTCTTCATTTGAAACTGTTTCCATTGAGTAAGATTCCTAACTTAATTATATTAATTTCATTTGGACCCTCGGCAACCATTTTGACTGGGTCATAGTAGCTTGTCTTTATAAGGGCTTTAAAGGATTTATTTCGTATAATACAAAATTTCATGGCTTCAATGTTCGAAGCTTCCAGCGAAAGTTATAATTTAATTTCGCGTTGTAAGAAACATTTACTCTCTTTTTAATATCACTGTGTTTTATTTGAAACTAGCTGTGCCTCGCGGTGTTACTCTCGATTAAAAGCTACGTATTTACATTTTTATAATAAAAGTTATTCCTTATTACATCAGCTATCTGCCCGTGAAAGTCCCATCAAAATCAGTCCAGCCGCGTGGTTAGCTTTTTTATACTTTCTAAGCAAGTGATTGACTACGATACCCCCGATGTTAAGTGGAGCAGTCAGAGCTGGATGGTAAGGCGCAATAACTTAGTAAATGCCTATTCACTCTACTCTTGAAAATACCTACATTGTAATCGGAAAGAAGATGTATCAAAGCGCATCGTTCATGTATATATTTCCTATTTTTAGTAACAATACTAACCTAGTAGAATTTCGATCATATTATTTTCGCTTTAAATAATTAATTTCGTACAACATTTCATGGCCTTAATATTCGGGAACTCCGAGCGGCGAAAGTTATAATTTAATATCGCGTTGTGTGAAACATTTACACTCGTTTTAATGACATTTTGTTTTATTTGAATTTATGTGATACCATGTTGTGACGCTTACAAAAGACTTTGTTTACTATAGCTGTGTGTGTCTGTGTGTACTATAGCTTTATTTTTTGATGGGGAGGACATTTTCACAAAGCTACCCCGCCTTCTGGGGGGAAGGCGGCGGTTATGTGGGGTTCTTACCCACTAAAACCTCCCCGTGGCCCTTTCCTCGGTGCATGACGAGGGGCTCCGGGATCTCATGTGGAACGCACCGGAGCCCCTCTGCACTGTGCTCAAGGAGAGCACGTCCCGGACATCGGCTGTGCCTTCGCTGCGCAACGGGCCAGCCGATGTCGCCTTCTTCCTGTGTCCACTTTGGTGGACGACGCCACCCTTGTCGCCCAGTGAACCCGAGGCCCCTTTTAGTCGCCTTGTACGACAGGCAGGGGATACCGTAGTCTTATTCTTGAGAGCCCAGAACTACAGGGCTGGTGTTTACTATAGCTGCACCAGCTTACCAAGTAATTTATCACGGACAGTTTAGCATGGGATGTTTTAGTTAGTATCCCTACTGACTGACTACTCTTAATCGCCGCCGACATAATCTCCGGCGGACGTGTACGAATAAACGCATTTCCTCACATGTAAAAAATCCATCTATTAGTGCTGTCTCGAGGTAATGTATTTCCTTGATATCAGACCTTCCAATTTTTTTTTAAATATTTTTAAGATAAGCGTCAAAAGCGCAATGGCTTGGGACTTTGGCAGGAGAAAGCACCTCCCTATCAGACCCGCTCCGGCGAAGACGATCAGGCGATAGGAGAAGGCAATTCGCCCGCTTCTTCGTACCTCAGTGGGGCCGCTGGCGGAAAGTTGGGAAACTCTCCGTTGGCTTGCACGACCCCACCCGTCTAGGGAGTAGCTTCGTGAGCATGACTACCCTTCCACAGGCGCAGGAGACCCGGTTTTCGTGCTAACGCGACCCCATCTCACCCCATCTCACCCCATCACAGCGAAGGCCTGCTCACCATGGGAAGATTTAGTCGATAGGGGCCTCTAGTAGGCCGAGCCGGACACTACTTGCCCGCTTCCCCTGGGGGCACGTATTTATAACAACATTTACTGCTATGAAAAAAAAATGGCTTGGGATGCGGGTTGCGAAACATAAGGCCGTAGACTGAAATCTACCATTCGACTATTGACGTGAATCATATAATAGCTCGTTTTAGAATGGTTAAAATAAATGTTAATATATTTTGTGAAAATATGAAATTTGATATATTGTCTTGTACTTTACATATCTGTAATGATACCTAATAATATTTTAGAACATGAATTTTCGGCTTATGTATAAAAGCGGTGAACGAAAAATAAATCATGAAATTTTAAAGTAGTGTACAAAACGTGAAGTGCCTTTCGGTTCAATTTTCAAAAAACATGAATTCTCTATAAGTTTTCGTATAGACAATTTTTTGACATCACTAACTGGAAATATTTTATTAAAACTACTTTTCGCGTTGCTTTTTTATCATAGTTTTAACACAGTATCGTAAAACTTCCACCGATTGTACTTAAAAAGATATTTAAGGACTCGCTATGGTGCATAAACGATACAGGCTTTTAATCCTAGTCGACCTTTTTTTTTTAGCCTGTGGGGAACGTACCTAGCCGCGTAAATCCCCCCGGGGGAGGGACGAATTATGTCGGGCCCTCACCGACTAAACCCCACAGGATGTTCCTCCACGGTCGCGAATAGTGCCAACGACACACTAACACTCCTCTTCCCCGCGACTCGTACATTGGCCGCAATGGACAGGCTCCTGAACCTGGAGCCCGCCTTGCAGCCCCTCAACAACAAGCCGAGAACCCTTCGTGGGGGATGCTTCTAATCCTAGTCGACCTGAATCAATGTCTGCCTAACATTTTTGTCTTATTGTGACAAGTTCACTCTCTCTCACATATGAGATCATTTTATTTTAGTGATAACTCTGTCTACTAGGATTAAAATCGTCGCTCCACCTAGTCTGAAGTCCCACTCCGCTTTTGCCTCTATGCGGTCTCCACTTGAGAACACGTTTCACCCAACGGTTATCCGTTCTACGTCTAATATGATCGGCCAAATGTCACTTTCTATTTATTTTTAATGATGCTAGTTACACGCACATAGCGCGTAGAACAGGTGGCCGATGGAGCCGAAAAGTTCTCGATTGGAGACCACGGACTGGCAAGCGCAGCGTAGGACGTCCTCCCGCAAGGTGGCCCATAAAGGCCGCAGGATGCAGCTGGATGTAAGCTGCTTACAAGTGGATTTTTGCGGCTGAAATGATGATGATGAAGAAGGAATACATATATAAATATAGTATGTCTAGGGCATTTTGTCGTGTTTACTGCTAAACAAGAACATTGGTATTCTCAGACGGAGCAGTGGAAAGAAAACTAATAATACAACAATGGAATTGACCAAACTACCAAGTCTAATAGATACATTAAAGGGAAGATTAAACGTTATCTAAAGATAGGAAACATCTAGTCTTCTATAGATTAGTGTGCTCATTCTGACGTTTAATTACCTGGGATATCCGAGGCGCCGCTGCATTTTAACACAGCCAATGCTTATAAATGCTCTATTTAAGAATAGCGTGTTTGAAAATTTTGTTTTTTTGTTTTGTTTTTTATTTAACCTATTATATTTATAACATAACATTTTATAAAGACGTGAAGAAATATATTATTTTTGGGGTATATATTAATCACCATGAGATACGAGGGTAAGACAAGTTTTATTTCATTATTCCTCAGAAAGAATAGACATAACTAAAGTAATATACAATAGTATTTAGTTTCGCTTCTTAGTACCGAGTAAATACAGTTTGAGGTCAATTGATGCAACGTTAATACATTCGTTAATAACGTCATAAATTGTGATACGTTACCGGGAAATAGTTTACTGAATAAACAAGTTACTGGAACTTTATTTACACGGGATGACACGGCAAGAGGAAATTATTATATTCGCAGAATTCTTCTAAGAGTAGCAATTAGGAAAAAATACAGGGTATAATACACGTGGAGTTGGGTACAAAACGTTAATATGAGAACGGCTCGCATAAAGGCCAGCAGAGTGCCCGGGGCCTGTACTGTTCTTTGTCTTTTTCTTAATAATAAGAAGCTGTTAGAGAAACGAGACATAAAACCCCGTGCTCCCATGCCCCTAGTATAAATGTAACGTTCATATGACACGCATATAATTGTCATTAGACTTAATTTTGCAGCTTATATCCTTCTTGGTCTTTTTCGTCATTAATTTGTCATCCCATAAATAAAAAAATTACTTCACGTTTTTTTTTGTAATAAACTTACACTAGGGATGTTAAAACAAATGTAACGCATACATAATGCAAAATATATCATGTACGTATGCATGATATATGCTCCCAGTCTATCAATGTTTAAAAATATGTTGAAGTCATGGCTGGCTGAGAGAGCATTTTATGGTGTGTAGGAATTGCCAAATCATAATACTAATTGACATCATTTTATTTCTTTGCTGTACTATTTTTTTGTTCAAATTTGTAAAAATCGACTTGTAATTTATTATTATTTAAAAATCTATTTTTATCTATATCGATATAGTTTTCGATTTAATATATCGTAATAATATATCGATAATATGGGATACATTGTATAAATATTTTCTATATATCGTATCATTCGTTTATTTTTTAGAAGCCCAAAAAAATCACGGCCCCGATTATAAAATTTATACAACTAGAACTGCCATCGCGGAGAGTAGGAGTGTGGTAACATATATACGACATTTGGTTATCGGATGAAATATATGGACATTAGATGAATCGATAAATTTGGGTTGAAGGGATATGTCGCGTTCATATAACGATATATATTGTACACTCCTAACCTACGCTGATTAACCGGAGAACCTAACCGCAACAGGACCTCGGTTTGGACGGTTACTCTATTCGCGTTAGCATTGCGAACCAAGAGCGCCAGAGGGGGCCGAAGATACTCCACACATCAATGATTCTTCTAATATATTAAAAAAAAAGATAGTCAGCTATATTCTGAAAAAACGATTTAGCATTTTCGTAGATTTTCCGAACTTTTAGATTTCATTAATCACTTACACGTATTCTTCAGGCCAGTAATTTATTCTTTTACGGCACAAATTATTTTTTTAAATGCTAACAGTTTTTTTAAACAAATACTATTAACATTCTTGATAATCATTCCAAATAAGCTTTACAGCTTGTGCTAGGAGATGGTTCACGTCGAGTCGAATGGTGGATTCGAACCTTACGATTCGTAGACAAATACAGACATACTGTGTATATATAATTTGCGAGAAATAAATTAGAAAACGCTATCAGATGATTAGTACTCTCATCAAAAGAGCCAATCACTTAATGTGGTTTGAGCTTTGGTTGTTCTATACAAACAGAATACTTTTGATAGCAATACTTAGATAGCGAAATGTTTATACAACACCTGAGAGTAATATTACTCGAGTGATTAATTATTTTTGTGTCATTAATGACATTTTTGGAACAATCATTAATTATTGACAGTGTTGAGTATTTTGAAGAAGTCTTTACAATGTTGTATGAATGTTAATAAAGTTATTAAGACAGATGTTAAGAGGCAGACAGACTTTACAGTTTACAAATAAGCAATAAGCTCACGTCCTTTTAACCCCAGCGGGGTAGACAGAGATGAATTTTATTTACATTTTATTGTACAACTATAAGACATTTAACTTAAGAGGACTTTTTCAATAAATAAATAACATCTGATAACAGAAAACAAATAGAGAATAAAACAATAAGCTTATTTAACCCTTTCCCACAATATAATATAGCGCCCTAGTTAATTTTATCGGGTGTATAAATGGTCCCTTGTCTATGTGACACTGGTGAACTTGGTGAAAAGTCATTACGATGAAAAGAACGTGAGAGTTTTCAACCGACTTCAAAAAAGGAGGCGATTCTCAATTCGTCTGTATTTTTTGTTTGTTTTCTCGTAACTTTGGTTCAAATCGCTTTCCATGTGGGACCATTTCAATTTCGTCCAATTCTATCAATGGCATCCAGGAGAAAACCATATAAGTCTTCAATTTGACGAATATCTGAACATCACGCCGTCGAGATCGTTGATGGTTAATTTTTTATTTTTAAGGATGTACTTCAAGTGTAATTTGATGAGAGTTTGATTAGGCTGTGTTTAATTGTAATTTTATAACTAATTAGAATTTCTACGATATTTCTATTCTTTTTTTTTTATTATTTCTAAGCAAGTGCTTGACTACGATCCCACCTGATGTTAAGTGGAAATGCAGTCCTGGATGGTAAGGCGCACTAGCTTAGTAAATGCCTATTCACTCTACTCTTGGAAATACCCACATTGTAATTGGAAGGAAAGACAGACGCGGGCAAACTATTCCAGTCCTTTGCTGTACGAAGAGAGAAAGCAAATCGCATCGTTCGGGTTTGAGGGATGTTCACTTCATAATTCCTACGATAATACGGAAACACACAGAAGAAACTCGGATTTTACTTGTAAATATACTTGTTTTAAATAAATAACCTTAATTTCCCAACAAAATAATTGAATGTGTATGAGTTACTATCTATTTTAAAACTTCTTGCATGCGAGTAAAATGGTATTATAATTGGAGTCTTCATAAATGAATGAACCTGTGTTATTGACTGCAGTGACTAATTGTTGTTAATGTCATAACGTTTAACAAATTGAAAAACAATTTGTTCTATTAAAATCGTTTATGAGTCCAATTTTCGTTACAATTACGTATTTTTCGAAATTGCCGAGCCCAACTGAGGAAAAGAGAATTATTGGGTTCAGTATTTTATTTAAATGAACAGTACAACTTTGAGGGTCACGCCAAAAATTAAGTAATAAGTTTTGAGTTATAGAGGTAACGATTCGGAACTAAATGTGTCATTATTTAGACTTATAGAAGTTTAAGATAACGAGTAAATGATGTTTACCACCTATTGAGGTTCTATTAAAAGAGGTTCTCAATAAATAACGTTAATCACTCAATTCTGTTAAATTGTAAAAGAAGTAAAAGCTAGCCAAGTAAATAAAAAAAGGAATTGGCAAATTCCGCGAACTCATGGAATTCTGGCAAGAATTATTATTATTATATGTATTAATAAACATTTAATAATAATCATCGGTGTTTCCGATTCCATTTAGGCACTTTTAGAGCCGTGGTAGCTCAGTGTCCGGGCGGTTGGCTCAAGTTGCATAGTACGCTAGCAACCCGAGTTCGATCCCCGGTGCCGGCACCAATAAATTTGTTGTTGCAATTTTATGTGCTGATTAACCACGCGCTCGGCGGTGAAGGAAAACATCGTGAGGAAACCTACATGTCTTAGAAAATTTTTCTACGACATGTGAAGTCTGCCAATCCGCATTAGGGCCGCGTGGCGGACTGTGCCCTTATACTCTCTTTACAGAGAAGGCCTCTGCCCAGCAGTGGGACATATATATTATATATATAAAGGTTGTAACTTTAACTTTTAACTTTTAAGAAACGAGCCTACTCCTGGCTATGGATGACCATTGAAAACGGTGGTTATTTAAGACGTAAGCTGGTTTGGCCTCTTTACTACAAAAAGAAACTTTCCGTGTGTGTAATCTATTGTAATACAATTTATAAGTAAAGAACGCAATGAGATCTCACCAACAGTACTGGCAAATGACATATAAGCTAATCGTAAAAAGAAAACAAAACACCGATCCCTAGAATTTAATTACAAATGTACATTTTAAAATCGAATTCAGTTCCACCAATTAACTATTTCACTCCAGACAGTTACATAAAGGTACAACACTAAGCAAGGGCGCAAATAAACGGTACAAAATGAATCCCACCGAATTTACGCGGCCGTTGTTTCGTTGTTTCGTATTGCTTAGTAAATGTTATATATACTTTTTCAACAAAGGAAACGCAAAGCTCGGTGGACATTGGAGACTGTACTGTTTCTTACCATTTGTAATAGCACACAATGTCAGCATGTGGTTATTCTTAAGTAAGGTATTTACAGAAGAAGTAAATGTATTCGAAGTAGCCTACATGGTGCCTGTATGTATGGTTTCCTTACAAGGTATGTTAGACATTGTTATGAGTTTCATTAAGCATCTGTGTGATAAGAGTATATGATACATTGATGGGTCCTATGTATAAGGGCGAAAGTGACAACTTTATGGTAGATTCCCAAAGTTAAATATGACATATTTTTTTACATAGCTCAACTGTCGTTTGTGAAACTTTGCATATCTACTGTGACGCATATGTTAGCTATTCTAGCTACATCAATTTTTTAAAAATTAATTAATGTTGATACACGTGATTTTTTTTTATTTTAATTACAATGAAAATTAGTAAAACGATCAGAGTGTCATCTGTGCCAAACAATTTAACAATTACGCTACGTACGAATGCGTGGAAGGATTTTTTTAACCATTTTCTTATGTTTTTTTTTTAATTTTATTTAATTATTTTATAACATGTTAATTTATTTTAATGTTTGAGGTATGTATGTATATGTTTAGTTACAACATCGCCTTGATTCGACTGTAATGATGCGGTAATTTTATCTAATAAATAAATGAATAAAAAACTTAGGTAAAATTAAAATATACATAAATGATAAGTTGAATAAATTTAGAATGATATTTGTCAAAGTGCTCAACTGACTTATTGTTCGTTGAAGTAAACACAAGTCGCGGAATCTGCCTTTATACTTTTAAAATTGTGCCACATATGCCTTTTTATTTTTGTGTAAAATTAATAAAGAAATATTGTAACAGCAATACTAAAAGCAGCCACTGTGCTATACAAGAAATCGGATATTGAAAACTTGGTCGATGAATTAATTATCTTATGGGAAACTTCAAATTTTACTGATAAACAAATAGAAATCAAGAAGCTATTTACAAAACGACTTAAGCTGTCTCATTCAGGTAAATCCTTTATATTTTTTATAATTTCTAAGCATGTTCTTGACTACGATCCCACCTGATGTTAAGTGAAAATGCAGTCCTGGATGGTAAGGCGCACTAGCTTAGTAAATGCCTATTCACTCTACTCTTGAAAATACCCACATTGTAATCGGAAGGAAAGACAGACGCGGGCAAACTATTCTATTATAACAGAAATAACCATTCATCATACATGTTGTAAACAAAAAGTTTCCTATAATTATTCCTTCAATGATAAATGTAACTATGCTTAAAAAAATATTTGCTAAGTACTATTTCTTGCTAACTTAACTACTTAACAGTTAAGTATCAAGATGTAATACATTATATATAGTAACGAAGTATATTTACGAGTAAAAACAGACGCCGACTGGTAATCGAATCCACTGTCTTTTATTTTCAAAGTGTCATAGTTATATTACATTCATGCTTCTTGTTGTTATGAAGTACTTTAGAGACTTTGATTATCATAAACTTATTCATACCAGTATCACAATCATACCATCATTTTTCCATACGGTTAAGAGTTCCCTTGTCTGCCTTTGGACCTAATTGAAGTGCCCAAAACTTAAAAAAATACAGGCGAATTGAGAACTTCCTTTTTATGTAGGTTTACAAAAGCAAACCAGTGTTGTCTACCCTAGAAACAAAGCACAGAAACCCTCTCTGTCTGTCTCTCTCTGTCTGAAATGCTATCCTTAAGACTTTGCAGGAATTGTAACTAAGCGTCAATAGCCTAATGGTTTAGGGTACGGTCTGCGAATCGTAAGGTCGTAGGTTGAATCCACTATTCGACTATTGACGTGAACCATGTCCTAGCACAAGCTTAAGCTTAGTTGGAATGGTTACCAAGAATAGTAATATTTCTGAAAAAAAAACAGAATACTGCTAGCTTCCTTTTTTTTAATATATACTCTTCGTATATATTCTTTTCATTCGTAATATATTCGTCTTCCCATTTACTACATTATTAGCATGTATTTAAATTTTTTAAAAGATTCTTTGACATTTCTTTGCTTAGACTATGATTAGAGAAATTTGATTACAGTATACTACTATAGCAACATTCTGGGGACTTGGTTGCATCTGCTGGCGCCACTGTCATCTGTACTGTTGCAACGATACGTTTTGGGACAGCACTGTGAACTGGTGCTGCCTTTTGGAGCCGTTTATCCTTACGACATTTCAGATAATTGGTTCATATATCTGGGAACTTATACGTTCCAAGTATACACTAGTAAGTTTCTTTTATTAATTCTTAAACTTTCAAAGGAAGTGCCTGATCTAGATCGTACTATTTGGAATTCGTAATCATTACGCCCTTCTTGTTTTGTTATTAGTTGTATGATTGTTCAGAAAGAAAACCCATAATATTTTCAACTATATATATAATAGTTTAATAGTTAGTTACTAGTGAATCATCAAGAACTCCTAGATGGAATGGTAGGATTTACAAAATGACTATTCACTCTTCAGATGAACACACTAACATTGTAATCAAAGGCAAAGACATACGCGAGCTATTTATTCCAATTATTTGTAGATCATGTAATGAAAATTAATTGATGCGATATCTTCGTTAGTGGAATTAGATCACATAACTCCAGCACACACTCCATTTTTAGTTTTGTACTTATGTAAATATATTCTTATGTAAATATATTCTTTAAAATACCAAAAGCTGTCTAACGACTACGATCCGTAAAGTCGTATGGAAATTTCGTCTGCACCCCCAATTAACTTTCTATCTATACAAATAAATAAGATTGAAGTGTCTGTTTGTAATATAAACATGCATATGAATTTATATATATTTTACAATATTTGTCCATCGGTCTGTCTGTCTGTTTGTTCTGGCTAATCTTTGGAACGGCTGGACCGATTTTGACGACACTTTTAAGGCAGAAAGCTGACGTAATAAGGGGTAACTTAGGCTACTATTATTTTAGAAAAAAAAATGTTTCTAATCACAGCTAGTTACAAATATAGATAACAATATTTAATATTGCTACTTTAAATGCAGAATTATGCAATAAGTGTCGTTTGTTTTCAGTGTGCTGTGAAATTTATGCGTATGTGGGTTCAGAATTCTTAATGGTAACACTCTCCGCGAACATAGCAATCGAATTTTCAATATTACGTGAAAATCTAGTGCACGTCTCTCCACATTTGAAGACGGACAATCTGTGCAATCAAACAGAAATTGAATTAGAACGGTGCACCGAACCATGCACGAGTGCTTCCATTGGAGATTTTATTCGTAGACATCAGAAGCTTACACGGTAAACATAAATTAACACGTATTATAACTACAATCGGTTTGCTAGCTACGCAACTCGAACTGACCGTCCGCACACTGAGCTGCCAGGGCTCGTAGTACGCTATCAACCCGAGTTCGATCCCCGGCACTAACAAATTTGTTGTTGCAATTTTATATGCTGATTTACCACACGCTCGGAGGTTAGAAAATTTAGTGCGCGTCCCTAGTGCGGATTGGAAGACATGTGAAGTCTTTCAATCCGCACTAGGGCCGCGTGGTGGACTATGCCCTTATACTCTCTTTACAAGGAAGGCCTGTGCCCAGCTGTGGGACATATATAAAGGCTGTTACTATGAATTTAACTTTATAATGTCAATCAATTGGATGACTTAAGTGTTAAAATATGCCAGTTAATAGCCTAATGATTTAGGGTACGGACTGCGAATCGCAAGGTCGTGGGTTCGAATACACCATTAGACTATTGACGTGAACCATCTCCTAGCACAAGCTTAGACTTAGTTGGAATGGTTAACAAGAAACAATATTTATGAAAAAAAAGAACTAGCTTTCTTTTTAAAAAAAAAACATAGACGGAGTCAGAAATCAGAGTCTGCTTTTTAAATAACTTGAATTTCTTTTAGCAGATCTTTGACGTTTTAATATAATCATTTTTTTATTTGCAAGGTTGGCAAAGCAGCTAGATGATATATTCAACGGAATGATTTTCATTAATATACTCTTCGTAACCATTAATCTATGTTTTTTTGGATTCGCAACTACGGTAAGTAAATTACATCTTAGCTTAATTTAGTACCAAATGTTTGTCAAATGGTCTGAACCTTATGTTTTGCAGACCTTAGCCAAAACCATTATGTAATGGCAAATAATTTGAGATGCAAAATTTTTATTGCAGGTAGCTCGTGGCATACTAGAAACTGCAAATAACTTGGTGGCGGTAGTAGCATTGCTGCTACCAACCTATATATTTTGTTACTATGGTGAATTGTTGAAAAACGAGGTTTGTTATTACGGTAGTATATGAAATCCTGGTCCTTTCCTGATCGTGCCGGTTCATTTATGCTGTAAAAACCACCTCGATAGCTCGGTTACTGTTATAATCGGTTAAATTGATTTATTTAAAAATCGATTTTTCAGAGTTCGGGAATAGCTAACTTGGCATATACGAACCTATGGTACAAAGGCGATATTCGTTATCAAAAAATGATACATTTCATAATAGCACGGTAGGTTAACGTTATTCTGTGAGTATCCATTCTTGAGTTACTTCCTTAATAAGATTTTACGTCCACCTTTTTAGCAGGGTAGACTGGAACAGCTATAACTATCCTCTTTTCAACCGACTTTAAAATAGGAGGAGATTCTCAAATCGTCTGTATGTTTTTTTTTTATGTTTGTTACCTCATAACTTTTGACGGGTTGAACCGATTTTGATAATTATTTTTTTATTTGAAAGGTGGTACTTCCCACCTTTCAAATAAAACGACGTGGGCGTCGTTCCATTTTGAAATTGATCTAATTTGAACCAATTCTGATATTGGCGTCCATGAGAAAACCATATGTCTTAAATTTGCATTAGGTATGTGCGCGACGAATGGACGAATAACTCAATATCACGTCAACCGATTTCGATGATTTATTTTTTATTTGAAAGCATGTACTTCAAGAGTAATTTGATAAGTTTGATTAAGTAATTGTATTTCGTAATAGTCCTATTACTAATGCGCAAATACAAAGATGGCGTCCGCGCGTTATAACGTTTTTCGTTTGATTCGATTTAAAGTCGGTTTTTGTTTTTGCTCGTAAATATTCTTGTAATATTATAATCCAATTTTATTTATTTCAATATTGATAAATATACTTAAATACATTATTTCAACAGATCGCAGCGGCCATGTTGTCTTACCTCGTTGAGATACATGCCGGTGACATTGACTATGTTTTCCAAGGTAAATTTATTTGTCTATTGCATTTAATCCTATTATTATCTTTTGTAGTCCGCTAAGGTGGACCCGGGAAGAAGGCGACATCGGCTGGTCCGTGTAGCCTTGCACTGCGAGGGCACAGGGGGGGGAGGGAATAACATCCCCCTCCCCCGGGACGTGCTCTCCTTGAGCACAGTGCAGAGGGGCTCCGGTGCGTTCCACTGGAGATCCCGGAGCCCCTCGTCATGCACCGAGGAAAGGGCCACCGGGGAGGTTTTAGTGGGTAAAACCCCACATGATCGCCGCCTTCCTCCTAGAAGGCGGGGCATCTTTTTGAAGATTTCCTCCCCGATAACAAAAAAAAAAAAAAGCGGGTGATCCTGTTAAGTTTGGTAGCGATTATTAATCTCTTATGATCCAATATATATGTTGGGTGTGTAATGTTACCAAAATGGATATTTGTAAATAAAATGGGGTGTCTGTTTTTAATCTTAAAACAACATTTTTCTTCAATTTGATCTGTCTATTTGCTCCAGTTAATCTGGAACGGCTGTACTAATTCTGACGAGACTTTCAATGAAAGATAGCTGATGTAATAAGAAGTAACTTGGTTACTTTGATTTTAGAAAAAATAGTTTTTAATCGCGTGCAACACCGCGGGGCGCAGCTATTTGTGATTATATTTGTTATAATAATTGGTAAGTGATCAAATTTTTTTTTAATTGGAAGAAAGCTGTTCAGCGGGAAGAGTTTTTCGAAAAATTCTGTTAGTCTTGTGGTCACACACAAGTATATTTACGAATAAAAACAAAAACCGCCTTCAAATCGAATCAAAAGTTAAACGCGTAGGTTAAGGCGTACGCGTGTATATTACACGCGTACGCCCTTTTTGTATTTCCGAATTATCGTAGCAATATTAAGAAATCAAACTTAATCAGAACTTAACCAAATTTTTATCAAACTACATCCACTCTTAAAGTACATCTAATAAAAAATGAATTTTCTAAATCCGTTGGCGTGATATTGAGTTATTCGTCCATTTGTCGCGCACATACCTAATGCAAATTTAAGACTTATATGGTTTTCTTATAGATCCCATTATCAGTATTGGATCAAATTGAACCACACTGGAAGCACCAGTTTTCGAATTGTAAAAATCGGTTCACCCAGTCCAAAATTATGCGGTAACAAACAATACAGACGTATTGAGAACCTCCTCCTTTGAAGTCGGTTGAAAACAAAATTCAAAAAGCATTTTTTATTACATTGCAGGTACTGAGCACAACATGGTCGTTCTTTTCCGTAGTCACAAGTCTCTACTCTGACGACGAATTAAATATACAATAAAAAACGCTCCATGCACTTTTACAAATAAGCATATATTTATAATTGTTCCCATCTTCAGTACAAGTGTGTCACCAAGTAGTAAATGGCTTGTTACAGAATAAAGAAAAGAAATCTCACTTTATTTTTTTTATTTTAATCGAATGGAGGCAAACGAGCTTACGGCTCACCTGATCTTAAGTGATCACCGTCGCCCATGAACATCACAGCACCAGAGGAGTTGCAGGTGCAATGCCGGCCTTCGAGATAGGAGTAGACTCGTTTCTTGAAGGTCCCAAATCGTAAGGTATCGGAAACACAGTGGTGACTATTGATTCCGCAGGTTGATAGTGCGTCGAAGAAAGTTACGCGAGATACGTATAGTCGTGGAAAACCACCCATCAAGATGGTGTCGATGGAATTTGGAATTTAGCCGAGATGTGCGGTAATGGAAATCGGTAGCTGGGATGATTCCGAACAAATCCTCAAAACACTCCTCATGGAAAATGCAGTAGAGAATGCGAAGAACCCCGACATCTCTTCGCAGACTCAAAGGGTCAAATCGATCGGAAAGACTTAAGCTTTGAATTTTTTCTAGGGTATATTAATGGGATTACAAACTTTATTATGTTTTATCAATCAAACAGCTATCGTGAAAATGATGTAATGTAACGGATATAGGGTGGAATAATGAAATATGAATAAAAAAGGATGCACTAAAGAAGGCCTGGCTGGATATATTCTCGATAAATCCTAAAAGAAGTTGTGAGGTGCATCTGGAATCAGCATTTGAACTTCTTCTAGAATATGTTTATATGATATAGACTTTGTTACGTAACTTAACTGCTTAGCTATCATGAAAATAATGTAATTTAACGGTCGATATTTATATCCTACTGGTAGGAATTAATTAAAGACTATGATCGAAAAAGTTATTATTTGGTGCCGGTGTACTGGAGATTGAACACTGTGATTCTGTGGCTCTTTTTCATTTTCTATTTCCCCAACGCTCTATAAACGTTGATGATATTCTATCGGACTTAGAGAGCGTGTACGCAAATATCCCATCGGATATAACCTAGTGAGAACAAGAGATAGCACTTTTATAGTAACGTTGGACGTCAAAGCTTAACTTGCCGGCATAAATTCTAGTGATGATTTATAATATCATAGATAATCTTACCTTCTTTAGAACGTGTGAACTACTTATTATTAATGCAATATATAACTGCTGTAGTAATAGTAAATTTGACCAACCATTAGACGGTCTTGACCCATTGATAGCTTGAGAGCAGATAGGAGAGCGGTCAATAACTTTTTAAGAAATATTAAAAAGTATCTCAATGTGACCTGACTTTCTTTATACGTTAACGTTATTACGTAAACGATTACATTATTCTTAAAGACATACGTGTGTTAGCATCTTTTATAAGTGTAGAAATCGAATAAAAACATAGTCGAGACTCAAGTCTCGCACCAATATAACAGGACGTCTGTCTCTGTCTACTCTACAAAAAGAGATAAAATGACTTGAGAGCGTCAATAGCCTAATGGCTTAGGGTACGGACTGCGAATCGTAAGGTCGTGGGTTCGAATCCACCATTCGACTATTGCCGTGAACCATGTCCTAGCACAAGCTTAAGCTTAGTTGGAATGGTTAACAAGATTGTTAGTAATATTTCTGAAAAAAAAAAAGAAATATTGCTAGCATTCTTTTAAAAATTAAAAAAAAAATACGCAGATTCACTGAAAGTAGTGTAATAAATGATAAAACTAACAGGAAACTCCTGTGATGAAACTGTAAAATAGAAGCGCCAAAATATTTACCCAATGCGATAACCGTAAACTCTGTTAGTACGGTAACCAATTAAACTTGTTCGGAGTATGAGTAATTTGTTAACGCTTGTTAGAGACTTATAATAGCATAGTACTCAATGCCGTAGTTTTTCTGCGAATAGTTCTAGTTTAATAGTACATTATTTCATACTTAGAATTCTAGTACACAACTCCCTATTTCGTCTAAATACATGTAGTATTCAGAAAATTGCGAACGGCGGTTGACTTTAATTATTTAGATATTTTGATAATAGGGACAAATTACTATAATCCTATTTGGAACGAAAAACCTTTAGGGCAATTTGTCGCTTTTGCAAAAGAGACAAAACCTATAAAACCTACTTTAAATCTAATAGGACTATTACGAAATAGGGTTATCATCGAAACCTAACCAAAGTCATAAAAGTACCCTTAAAGTAAATCCTTTCCAACAAATAAAGAATCATCGAAATCGGTTCTCATGACATACGGTTGTCTCATGGATGCCATTGCCTGGACTGGACAAAATGTCTAGAACAAACGAGAAGCACCAATTCAAGCCAACCAAGCTTCCAATTAAAATAATACTTATCAAAACCAGTTCTCCCGTTCGAAAGTTATAAGATAAGGAACATAAAAAAAATACAGACAAAACCTCCTCATTTTTGAAGTCGCTTGATAATAAGTTTTCACATTCTCGTAAAAACTAACCTAGCAGAAAAATATCACTTTATAACCGACATCAAAAAAAGGATTACATTACCAATTCGTCTGTATATTTTAATGTTTTAGCCATAACTACGAGTATATCATACATACCAAGGATTGAGTTAAGTTTTGCTTATAACTGCTACGTGGTACTAAGATACACTGTTGCGTTTACTTTGAATGTAAAGCAATTAATACGGCCAGGTAAAACATTACTGGCTCAGTCTTTGAGCGCTGGCGTTACGGATGGCCGACACAAAGCAATTAGTAATTGAACGTGAAACATACGTTTGTGTTTAACACATCTGACGTGGAGAATTCATTTAACGGCCTGTACAGGTCAGATTCTCTGCCATTACCTTGTATTCCCTAGTTGGTAACCTCACAACGATCAATTTAATAATTTAAATAAAATATGAGATTATCTAAAAACGCTATGAATTATGGCTAGGCATTTAAAAGAATGTCGGTTTTCATACTTCTACCGTAGCATATACATCAAAATATCGTACATCAAAGCCCCGCTCGTGCTTAGATTGAAACGGATATCCGACAGTATCATCAGTCAGCTATGACCCAATATTGTTCAATTTATGTTGTTAAAACTTGCTATTAAGACAGTTTACAGTCTAGTTTGTTAATTAATTTTTTATCGACTTTAAAAAAAGAGGAGGTTCTCAATTCGTTTGTATTTTTCTTATGTTTGTGTACTTATAGCTCTGCTATTTGTCGAAATCGATTATATTTTGAATGTTTTCTTGTTGGAAACGGTGTACTTTCAATTAGGACCTATGTTAATTTTAATTTGCCATTGAATCCGGTTCCGGAACCGGAAATTCCGGTTTCGGAAGATAGGCCGCGGAACTCCTAAAAGTCCCATAGAAAAACCTCTTCACACAATACACTCTGATATGTTTTCCCAAACGCGCTAATTTGTATTGGTGTCGTCACGATCCCACCCCGATCCCGACCATAGATCATGCCATAGACGGAGGCACGCCTGCCTGAGGCCATAGCAGCATTTGCCGAATGATGCCCTATGAATAATATTATAACTATATATTATTAAGGGATTAATTTACAAATGAACAAAAATACAGTATACGAGTATAATCCGCCTTTCTCTTATACCAATTTCTGAGACAGACATTCGTTATCATAGATAGACGAAAAGAAATTGTATCGTGTATCCTTTTATCGTCCTCTAAATTGCGTATAAACAACATGTTATATTTGAAAAGATTGGCATAGGCATGTAAGGAGAAGCACTCGATCACTCGGGCAGCGTATGTATGAAAATACAATATATTTTGCGCATTTAAAAAAAACAGTTACTAGGCAAGTGGGACAATGATTTGATCGATCATATGCTCAATCCATCTTTTCTGAACAAACGTCTCTTTTTCTTATTTAAATGTTATATAATTAAACTAGCTGACCCAGCAAACGTTGTTTTGCCATGCCATGCCAAATTAATTTTAGTGATTGTTGTGGTAGAGAAAATATAAAAAATAACATTTTCCGTCGGCAATTGATTCAGATTACAGCATAGGCCACGAATCATGTTTGTTGTAGCAGTATCAAACAGTCATTGATCAATTGAATAATTATCGAGCGGGATTAAAAATGATTAAATTACTAACATGACTATTAAAAAATAGGGCTTGGTGACAGAAGGGTGAAAATTTAGAACTTTGTCTAAAAAATAAAAAAATACTCAGACCTAGTGAATACGCATAAAATTGATTTTGTAATACAAGAATTTTAATATATAAGATTTATATACAATGTGGACTGTTGCAGGATAATCAAGATGGCATTGTACTCGTAAGTTTGTATATTTTGTAGGTGGGACAATTTTTTTTTTTTAAAGAAAGCTAGCAATATTTCTTTTTTTTTTTCAGAAATATTACTAACAATCTTGCTAACCATTCCAAATAAGCTTAAGCTTGTGCTAGGACATGGTTCACGGCAATCAGCCCTGTAGTTCTGGGCTCTCAAGAATAAGACTACGGTATCCCCTGCCTGTCGTAGAAGGCGACTAAAAGGGGCCTCGGGTTCACTGGTTTCTTTGATTTCCTCCCCGTCAACAAAAAAAAAATGGTTCACGGCAATAGTCCAATGGTGGTTTCGAACCCACGACCATACGATTCGCAGGCCGTACCCTAAACCATTAGGCTATTGACGAAAAATATAAAATAGGCGGTAACTTTACAAACAATTCTTGTTCTTATTTATTTCTACTTGACTTTTTCGTTACCTTGCTATTTATTTTACCTCTCCTGTCCTACGGGGTTGCTTAAAAGATATCGCTAATAGCGTTAAGGTCGCTCTTGCTCGCCCTTTTTTACTCAAATTAACCTGGATGTGAGAAATAAATTGTTTATGTATCTATCTAACTACCTACGCCATAAAAGTCACCACGAGTGATAAAAATATTTTTTCTACCTGATTAATAAATTACAATAACAAAATCAAATAACATGGCTGCAAGATTTGAAAACACTGTCATTGCTGTAGGACGGAAAAAACCAATATTATAATTTATTATATATAAAATTTATTTAACCTAATGCAGGATTTGTGGCAATTACTGCGTTATTTTTACTTCACATGGCAATTCGGTTGTTTGAATGGAAGAAAGAGAAGTTCTCTTCTAAACTACGGGTAGAAAATCACACGAAAAGTGTCTAGTTTCGTGGACGCTTGAGGTTCGCGAAAATTACTTAACATCAGGTAAGCAGCCTATCAAAAAAAGTATTTGCGTCAGTAATCCTGTTTCCGCGGCCAACAAATCTTTGCGAGTTTTCAAAGAGGCTTACATAAAATATGCAAGCTCCTTTTAGATCCATTATCGCGTCTACTTTAGACAAGGTGGCTTTTATCCAGGAGTTGGTAAACAAAATTGTTTTATTCATTTAATCTATTACTAACACTTACTCGTAACAATCTACCAACTATGTCTATAAGTTGAAATAAAATCTGACTTAAAATTAAATTATACACCATTAGTTACGTATTAAACTCTACTAATCACGCCGAATTCTTTAAATAGGAATGTCCTGCGTATATATTATATTTAAATCCTTTCCAAAAACAAAAATATTTACATGCAAAAACAGAAACCGTCTTCAAATCAAATCACACGTTAAACGCTGACGTCGTCTTTGTACGAGTATATCCGATTTACCGTAGAAATAGAATTAATCAGGACCTAACCAAACTCTAATCAAATTTCTCTTGAAGTGCATCCTTTCAATAAGAAATGAGTCAACGAAATCGGTTGCCGTGATATTGAGTTATTCGTCCATTTAAGGCGCTTATACTTGATGCAAATTAAAACTTATATGGTTTTTTCATGAATCCATTGATCACTCTCGCTCACCTCACGGGAAGCACTAGCTTTCGAATAAAAAAAGAATCGTCAAAATAGGTTCACCCAGTCGAAAGTTATGCGGTCACAAAGTGCAGGCGAATTGAAAAGCTCTTCCTATTTTGAAGTCGGTTGAAAAATCAAAATCAGTTTTTAAATGACAAAGTTATAAGTGCACTAATATATATATTTTTATAGGAAAATGAGATTAAGGTTCACCTCAGCTTAAGTGATCACGGTCACCCGTGAACATCCACAACGCTGGAGAAGCTGCATCTCTTCTAGTATTTTGGTTCATGGGTGACAGTGATCACTTAGCATTAAGTGAGCTGTAAGTTCCGCCCCTTTTCAACCGACTAAAAAGCAGGAGGTTCTCAATTCAAGTGTATGGTTTGTTTTTCCGAAACATTAACAACTTGTAAATTCAATAGAATAGGAAGAATTCTGTTTCTCTCTTAACACTTAAATCATATTAATTGCACGAGAAATTGAGTTAACTCCAGTAGAGGGTAGCATCTCATTTTATTGGCAGCCGTAAAATTCGAGCTTATCTCGACTCCGCAGATTGTCTTGAAATTATAATTCCACGCGGAGACAAAACCTTCATTTGGCATTGGCGTGAATTATGTCTATATATAGATATAAACTCTCGTTTATTTTACGTGGAAACGGTTTGAATACGACGGAGCTTTACATAATACTTAAAGAATTTATTAAGTTTCAAAGTGGGAAACTACTATTTTATGGAATTCTTCGATCGATCGTTAAGAGCTATGCCACCTCTCCATCTGGTGAAATAGTCAAACTCAGCTATTTTTTTTTTAATGACGGGGAGGAAATCTTGAAGGCGGCGGTTATGTGGGGTTCTTACCCACTAAAACCTCCCCGGTGGCCCTTTCCTCGGTGCATGACGAGGGGCTCCGGGATCTCCAGTGGAACGCACCGGAGCCCCTCTGCACTGTGCTCAAGGAGAGCACGTCCCGAGGGGAGAGGTTACTCCCTCCCCCCCTGTGCCCTCGCAGCGGACGGCGACACGGGCCAGCCAATGTCGCCTTCTTCCCGGGTTCACTTTGGTGGACGACTCAGGCCCCCACCCTTGTCGCCCTGTGAACCCGAGGCCCCTTTTAGTCGCCTTGTACGACAGGCAGTGGATACCGTAGTCTTATTCTTGAGAGCCCAGAACTACAGGGCTGTAGTCAAACTCAGCTTGTCTTAGTCATCCGTGTAGGGCCGTTACCAATAAAAAACATAACTACTCTAACACAGATTCAACCTCCTTATTCGTGCCCACATTTGTATGAAAAGAATAAAAACAAACTGAAAAAAGTTAGGAACAAGATGAAAATCCCCACAGAGTAGCACTCCCGCAGAGTGTGCGCGCTGTTATGACAAACAAGTGTACGCGGGTCTCCATAAAGTCGCAACATGAAATATGCATGCACCTTTCAAATTCCATTAGCGGGAACACTTCGGAACACTCTGACGTTATAATCGTGGCCGGAATAATACAAACAAATGTATCATGTCTGTCAAAACACGTAATTAAAACTAAGCCCGCGATTTATCTTAAGCTTTTGAACTATTAGCATTTTCGTTTCTCTTTCTACATTCGATTTTAATCATATTGGTCTCTCAATTAGTATTTAATATTGTCTTTAAAAGTCACTATGATTTTTTTAGGTTTTACCAATATCCAGACAATTGCAACAAAAAAATAATTTTCAAAATCGGTTCCTAAATAACGGAGATACGAGTGCACAAACATATTTCAAGAATATTTACCAGTAAAAACAAAAACCGACTTCAAATCGAATCAAACGATAAACGCTCTTACGCACGGACGACTTCTTTTGTATTTCCGAAATATCGTAGGAATATTACAAAATAGAATTACTCGGAACCTATTCAAACTCTCATCAAACAAGTAGAGTAGTAGAAGTGCATTTATTCTAATAAAAATTGAATCATCGAAATCGTTTGGCGTGATACTGAGTTATTCGTCGATTTATCTCGCACATAATTAATTTGATTGCCCTTGATGTCGTTGTCACAATCATAAGACGAGAATCAACAAAACCTTCTTCATTTTTGAAGTCGGTTATAAATACAACCGAAGATAACAAAGTAATTAGCTAACCAATCACATCAAAGTATTTGTTTTCCATTTATCCATTCCAACTAAGCCGTTCACGTCAACAATCGAAAAGTGGATTCGAAGCTACGAACTACGTTTCGTAGATCGTAGCCCTATACCATTAGGCTACTAACGCTTCAGAATTGCGCTTATTGTCTATATTAACTAGTATTAAATGCGTAAGAGCTTATTGATTAAATTTTGTATGTATCGAGTATATCATTTATTTTATAAATCTGTCATCTGTCAACGTTTTTGTTACTTTGCCGGGAGTTGAGAAGACAAGATAAAACACGCGCGGAGAATCGAGTGTTTCACTTGTGTGTTCTCATATAACAAAGTAAAGCTTAACAAACAAAGTTATTTTTATCACACTAAATGGGAAAGTCGTTATGAGAATCTTGAGGCCGTGTGGCTCAGTGTTTATTCATTTATTCAATAAGAAGCCAACGTGATATTATGTAGTATCATGTCTAAAGATTTAAAACTTAGTACATATAATTCTTAAAGGCTGACTCAACAATTCAAATGACAAGGATATTGTAGAGTAAAAAGAAAAAGTAACTTAGACAAATAGAATAGGAATATCTTCTTCTTCTTCTATAAGCTCTACAGCCCATTGTGGGCCTTGGCTTTTTCAAGCAACTTCCTTCACCTCGGTCTATCCATGGCCGCAGTCCTTCAGGTTCCTATCCCAATTTTTTTGGCGTCTCGATTGACACCGTCTAACCAGCGGAGCTTTGGTCTTCCCCGACCTCTTCGACCTTCGGGGTCCCTCGTCATAACTGCCTTAGATATCCTGCATTCATCTTTTCTCTGCATAAGACTAGCCCATCTGTCTGTTAAATTTGATGTGCCCAACCATGTGCAGTTCCTGGTAGAAGTCATAAAGCTCCTGGTTATAACGGCTCCGCCATTGGTTGTCCTCGCGCACAGCGCCAAAGATACGCCTCAGGATTCGTCTCTTAAACACTAACAGCGCGTTCTCATCCCCTCTACTAAGAGTCCAGGTCTCAGAACCATTAGTTAGAATAGGCCTTAGAAGGGTTTTGTAGAGTAGCAGTCTCATTTTACGGGTTAGAAGTTTCGATCGCAGATATTTCAGGAGGCCGAAGAATACGAATATCAGGAAATAGAATTAATCAGTACCTATCCAAACTCTCATCAAACTACCCTTGAAGTGCATCCTTTCCGATAAAAAATCATCAAAATCAGTTGCCATAATTGTGAGTTATTCGTCCATTTGTCGCGCACATACTTAATGAAAATTTAAGGCGTTTGGTTTTCTCATAGATGATATTGTCAGAACTAAACCAAAATTAAATGGGGTGGGGTCCCCACGGAAAGCACCGGCTTTCAAATAAAAAAAAAGAATGGAAAGTTATGAGGTAACAAACATAAAAAAATACATACAGACGAATTGAGAACCTCCTTTTTTGAAGTCGGTTGAAAATAATAAAGACATAATTTGTAAAGAAATTATCTGAGAGCACACTAATAAGGTGCTTTGATTGACGATACAAAAATGTTTTATCAAATAATTTTTAAAACACGTTAAAATAATGCGCAAAAACATTGAAATCAATTAGTTTTATATCTTTATATTATATTTTTATTATATTATATTATTATTGTACGCCGTACAAATCGGGGTTGGGATACCGCGGCACAAGCCCCCTAATACTACGTGTCGCAATAACAAAAGAGATGACTTACCACCTCGGTGTCCTCCTCCGCTTGCAGGCTCTTGGTTCACTCTTTACACACTTTTTCGAGTCTGAACATGTGATCAATTCGATAATGCACACATATTGCACTGCTTTTTACACATTACGGAGTAAGCAAGTTCAACTCAAATCAAAGCAAATTACGACGACGTTAATGACGCGCCGCGAACCGATAATTAACAGCGTCCCTGTACTGCGCAGACTGGGTAGAGCGTGCCCTTTCCGCACACGCCCTTCGTTGCGTCCGATAGCGAGGGTTTACCAATTACCCACGTGTACGGTGAAAACAAAAATAAAAAATATCGTCACACCATCACACGTCTGACAGATATATTACCGCGAAATATGAATTGGTAGGTATTCAACTATATCGAACAATTATACTTATAAATTTTCTCGTTCTTATACTTAGCTTACGATCTGATGATAACGGGTTCGAGTCTCTTTTGACCAATATTTTGTGCCAATTGCTAAAAAAACTATCCCCGGTTCCGGATGGGTTCATTACCATTCACACATGGGATCTCATAAGCGCGATGAAAGGCGGATAGCGAAAGGTGTCTCTGTCTACCGCGCTAGAGTTAAGAGGACGTGAGAGCTTATTATTAATATTAGATGTTTTTTCACCCCTCTGGATGGTTCTAAATACATTTACGGTTCAAATATAGTATGTGTTTTGTAGTATCCTGTGTGTTATTATTTAATAGAACACAATTAAATAGGACGCATTTGAGTAACTTCTATTATCATAATTATTTAAATATTCTGTTAATATTAATATTAGTTCTATAAAACTTATTATATCAATATATATATATATATATATATTTGTCTATAATATCGTTGATAAACCAGAGCAATCTCCCACACCACCTTCCAAAATAAGGTAAATAAAAACACATGTATTCACTGTACCTATCTTTATATACAGCACTGTACTAACTGCAGAGGTAGCACTCTTCTTCACAAAGCAATGCAAACAAATAAAGTACATTAGAAAATAGTACGGACACAAGTCTGTGTTTGCGCTTTGTTCCTTAAAGAACATAAATATATATATATATACTCGTATATTGGTGATAAGATGAATGATTAGGAATTGGTTCTTTTTTAGTTTGACAAGTAACATTTACAACACAAATTATAGATTTACTATTTTGAATACATGGGTCTATTTAGAATGAACGGGTTCAGGGTCAGTTAATTGAATTTCCTGCCAGCGCGTGCTCAATCCATAAAATATTAGAGATAATATGGACCTTTGCTATCATATTGCTGTTCTGAAAACGTGACATGTTTGGGTTTATGTTTACACAATTCTAGTCATGTAGAATATCGCTCACGAATGGAGTGGAGCTTTTAAATTCAATAAACGGTATATTTGTTACGATATAAAACTACTGTAAAATATTTTGAAAACAGAGACTAAATAACTGGCAGTTAAATTTTTTGTTATAAAGAATTTTTGAGATTTATGATAATAAAATTTAAGAAGCAACGTTTCATAACAACTTTAGTAACTTTAAAAATGAACTATCGGTTAGTAAAGTTATAACAAAATATCTGTAAAGAAGTAATCAAATCACCAAACTAATTTTTGTTAAACAATATCTCAATGGAAGAATTCGAATACAATCTTGCCTTGCAACTTGCAACGGTAAAGAATATAAACGTTCAAATGTAATTCGATTTCAATCAAGAATATTATTGCAATAGTTTCAATATAATATGCATTATTTAGGAACATGTATTCACGTTTCACAACAACCAATCTACTACAATATCAATCAATATTTTGAAATGTGACGGCATATTTTGAATATGTTATTATTATGTGCGAGATTACCAAATACTAACAATTGAAACAATATTCGAGTGAAATTAGTACGTCATTAGGAAACCATAACTGAAACACAACTGAACTAGCAGAGTACGAATACTGGCAAACATCGACAACCATGATACAATGAATGATGAATGATTTGAAGCGTCAATCGACAAATGGTTTAGGGCACGGCCTGCGAACCCTAAGGTCGTAGGTTCGAATCCATCATTGGACTATTGACGTGAATCATGTTCTAGCGCAAGCATAAACTTAGTTGGAATGACTGTATTCCAAATCATTATAAAAAGCCTTCCTAACTTATTTTCTGCACATAAACAAAGTAATAAGCTTTCAAAAATTTACATAATTCATAAAATCTTTTTAACCAACTTTAGTAATATTGTAGCATTACAAGAGATTCATTATTCGTTAAAGGTGAAATAGAATACGAAAGTCGGCGTTCGACTCCACCTTTGTTTGCTACAAATACTCAACGAGGAGTAAAGAGCTTCAATACCTGAATGGAACACGATGAAAATACGTCTCAATGGCTTCTTCTTTCCAATGCATAACTGAATTTATAATTTTATGAAGAGGAATTCATACAACCATATAGAAATATATAATGTTGATGAATAATAATTTACTTCCCTGAGCAGGAGTCTATTTGCCAATGACATTTCACTGTGAAACCAACCTATTACAATCCAATCGTCATTGTGCCAAAAAACGTAATTCGAACTTCAAAAAAGGCGAAGGCTCTCAATTCACCTGTGGTTCTTTCGTCATAGTCCAATGACAATAGCGATATTACTAAACAGTATATTTGCTATTTGTTGTCGAACAGGCGTTATATATAAAATTTTGTTACTAAAACCTACCTACCCAAGTATTTTTATAAAACTCCATTAAAATACTACTAAATTATGCTTTTAATTTTTTATAAAAGTAAAATAAATAAAAAATAAGATTGGGTGTTCTTATTTTTAATATAATAAATAATAATATTTTTTAAAGCCTATCTTAGTCATGTAGATATTAAATCTTAATTATATTAAGGAGTACGCCTATTTGGTAATCTACGGCACATTAGGTAATCTTTTAAAACTGAATAGATAGTCACTAAGCTTTCATCCTTTTATAATAACGCTTCAATATTGAAAACCTTATAAGAGGCATAACGAAGCCGTTAAAGGTAAGGCGCGTAATTTCGGATCCCTTTTGTTTCTATAATGAATTTGAAATTCAAATTTTAATCACGAGAAGCATTAAAATGATATCTTCCACTCCCAACCCGAAAATGTCAACAGCGCGGAATTTTAATTGAATAGTCAATAGTATGATTGTGTTATGGTATTAAACGTATTGCTTTACTAAATTTATTTTTGTTGGAAAAGGGTAAGAATAGTGTTCACTTTAAGTGTTACCAATTGTGTTGGTGATGTAATCAATTACGAACGGTGTAGTTAATAAGTTTTATCTCTATCCTTTATTATATGAGGTCGTGGTCATACTTTTTTATGTAATTTTGGAATCTTTTGTTAAAATATTATAGAATTTTATAATTAACTCTTCTGTTCATCCTTGGCAGCAGTCTAGTGAAGGGTGACTGAGTGACTTATTTGCCATCTATGTGGCACATAAAATTAACTTTAACAGACCTTGAGAGAGTTTGCTATAACAAATTGTGACAAAATGAACGTTCGGTGGCATCACAGTTGTAAATTTTTGTTTTTTCTTTTGGTTTTTCAATAGCCTACAACTGACACATCAATGTTGTTTTTATTGTTACTATTTAATATTCTCGTACATAATGACGTCTTCAAAAAATATGAGGATAAATTTTAAAATAATTAAAAAAATACGACTGTTTATCAGTACTTTAATGATTGACCATACAAAAAATATACCACAAATTTATTATTCATATTGTGGTAATGCTGCTAATATTTTTAAATATCCTTAATAACTACTTTTAGCTGTAATAGAATGCATAGATGTAGTAAACGCTATTAGCTTTTCACAATGCTTAAATAGACCCTATAGTGATAGCTATATGAATTAATAAATGAATGAATGAATATTATTTATTGCGCAATAATTAACAACAAAATACATCACAGAAATAGTAACTACAATTTTCACATTGGACAAGGTGCAATGGGCGGTCTTATCGCTAAGAGCGATCTCTTCCAGACTACCTTTGTATGGACAGAAACTTTCATCTAAAAATATTTTAGTGGTTCTGTGATTATATTTACTTTAATACAAAACAATAATATACATATATATATAAACATACGCATTTATCAATATATACACATGCTATTAATAATAATAATGTAATATATAATATAACAGCATTTAATTTAGCAAATTATATTTTGAAGCGAGTTTCAAAGGAGGAGGTCTGTATTTTTTTGTCTGTCACCGCATAACTTTCGACTGGGTGAACCGATTTTGATGATTATTTCTTTATTTATATTTTATATTTTTAAATCTGGTGCTTCCCGTGAGGTTTCATTTAAACTTGGTCCAATTCTGGCAGTGGGATCCAGGAGAAAATTATATAAGTCTTGCATTTGCCTTGAGTATGTGCGCCACAAATGGATGAATAACTCGATTCCAACCAATTTCCATGCTTAATTTTTTATTGGAAAGGATTCACTTCAAGAGTAGTTTGGTTAGGTTCTGATTATATCTATTTCGTTATATTATTACGATACAAGGATATAATACAAGGATCCGGGCGTACTAGCGTTTAACGTTTGATTTGCTTTGAAGTCGGTTTTTGTTTTCGCTCGTAAACATTCTTGTTACAAGTAAGAATCTAAATAACGCAATGGATTTCCGCGTAGGATTCGAGCCCTAACCAATAGATTATAAGTGAAACATTTAGTCATTAGGTTATTACTGCAAAAATTTTATGACAACAATATAATCTGTGATATAATGTATTTACTTGCTTCCTTGTACTTGAATCTAAAACTTTGATTACACTACGTCAGTAACACGCTTAACTTCCGATGGTTTCCTCTCGAGACGCTACTCTATCAGATTAGCATCAAACTAGTTCCATCTTCCAGCCACTACAACGCGAATGTTAATTGGCAATTTAGTTTTAATGCTAAATTACATGCATAATAGTGATAAGAGTTCATCATAGTATTATAATGAGAATTACTTATTCAGAGCGAGACCTACCATAAGTAAGCTTTTGTACGATGAATCTCTGATAAAAATATTTTGAAGATAGGCAACACTACAGGCGACAATGAGTTGATTAATACTGTCGATAATCGGTAATTAGTGGAGTGTTACGAATTTCAACATTTTTTGATTCAAAAAGTTTGTAAAAGGCTCTCTTCCTAACATCTTTCACTACTCTCTCTCTTTCATAATGTCGTGAGTCTAACTCTGGATCAAGACCCCCACGTAGTCAGGTGGATTTATCTTTAGGTGATTACGTTAGCGCTTCTTATGTCCTTTATATTGTGTTGGTATTAGTGCATATACCATTTCTCTCTCATATAATTATTGCGCATGCCATCGGCTGCTTATTAGCATCGATTGCCAATAGTCCATGACCCTTTATCACTGCTGATAGTGATAACCGTGAAGATTTAATCAATTCAAGCTGATATAACCCTTGAAATTTATAAAGGCGGGTATCACCATCATCATCTCGTATCAATCCACTGTTGGAAATAGGCCTTCGCCAATTCTTTCTACCGTTGACCGTCCCCTTTCCGCATCCAGCCATTTCCAGCAATCCTTATAAGGTCGTTGGTCCATCTGAAGGATTGGAGGGCGCCCTGCACTTCTCCGACTCAAGCCCGGCCTCCAGTGGATGTGGGCCGGTCACATCTGTCGATTCTGTGTTGGTAGATGGGGAAGGAAAGTCTTAGAGTGGAAGAAGGTATATTAATTATATATGCATATAAACTGTTTTTATTTCTTAAATCTTCCTTTTTTCGTCATGAAGTAACTAGTTATCAAATTAGTAGTATAAGTAATTAAATGACAATACCAATTTATTGCTACTGTCATCTGGGGTCTAACCAATCCAGCCAAAGTCCAACCTAATGATTTCATTGTAAATTTAACATTTTGAAATAACGAATTCTCATTAATAAATCAGAATTTTAGTTGACATGATCTCATTAGCATTATAAGTTGCGTACTTATTGAAATTAGGCCATAATTACCTAGTGTGCTGCAGTGCGAACGCTTCTGGTCTAATAAAATAACGCTTATATTTCAATTTATTAAATCCTAGTAGCCTAGAAACATAGTATTGCCAGTATTATATTATTTAAATATTTTAATCTTCTGAAACGTGATATGATAATTATATACTATGATCATACCACAAATCAGCTACATTTTGAGGTAGTTGGCATAAAAAAAGAAACAAGTATATTTACGAGTAAAAACGAAAACAGAGTTCAAATCAAATGCTATTGCGTGCGGACGCCCTCTATGTGTTTCCGAATTATCATAGGTATATTCCGATACATTCGAGTTCGTTGTTGTTACGGAGTACTTATCTAGTCTTGGATTATCATAAACCTACCAATTGTACAATCAACAAGCATACTTTCATATGAATTTTATACCAACAAAATGTATATGGGAACAAATTAAAACCAAATCATTTCAATAAAAAAAATATTCAATCGATTCGTAACTGACGGCGCTATAAGTTCACAAACATAAAAAATACAGACGAATTGGGAAAAAAAACGTTAAAAAGCATTTATTCTTCTTCTTTTCGGTACAAATTCAAGCATCTGTTACAAAACAGTAAAGTTAACAAGTTGTTGTTACAGTTCAATACGCTCGTCGTTGCAAATAACGTCACATTGTAGTAAAAACCAAGTTTGTATTGTAAACAGGGTACTGGGTGTTTCGCAGTTGTGCTAACTGCGTAATAGTTAAAACTTTGTATATTTTCGTGTACTTGTTTATTTTTTTAGATTTATATTATGCTACTTATTTCAAAGTATATTTTGTACAATTTATTTATTTAATAATTTAGTAAATATAGTATTAAATAAATACCCATTATCATTACAAGAATATAAGGCACTTATTATGAATCATGAAACCAAATGAATCCAAACCATCTCGTACAGGTATGCAGGTCTATTAAGCATAAAATATTGAAGACACCACTAGAACCCACCCTCTTACTTACTTATACTTACACACACTTGAACACAAACCCACCCACACACTCACGTACACAAACACACACACAATCAATTTGAACACAATTTTTTTCTACTTCCAATCGAACTGTATTACGTTTAATTTGGTTAAGCTTAGTATTCTGCTTGAACCAATTCTCTGGTGCTGCCTTCCACGCTTCCTTCTGATTGTGTATATAATATCCTTGCTAAGAGAAGATAAAACTTCAAATGGATAATAATTGTCAAAGATCGGATTATTTATTAGAGGATGGCTTTTCGGTTAGCTACGTTGTCATTTCAAAAAGACAACAGTATGGGCGAAAAGACAAGAGTCACAATTATACGAGCATATTGGGTTCTATACAAGTAATTCTCTCATCTCCTACAAGTACGAGTAATTCATTTACCATATCATCAGCCATCAGGCTATTGACGCTTCAAACGAATCGGTACGGTCTGCGAATCGTAAGGTCGAATTAACCATCCGACTATTGACGTGAACCATCTCCTAACATGAACTTAAGCTTAGTTGGAGTGGTATAGGTTTCTTTTTTTAATAGTAAAATAAACTGAAAATAAATAAAAGAAAACACATCAATTTGTAAATTATATACTGTGTAAAAATTTACAAACCTCAAAACAACTTTTTGGTTAACCAAATAAACCTAATTTAACTAATAGTTTATCATGACTACTAATTATACATTAATATTTACCCTATTCATCTTTAACTAACATCTAATTTGTTTTTACAAAGTCTCTTACCATTAATAACAATGAGACAGTACGTAATATGTTTTTAGAAATTTATTTATAACACTTTTTTGCTATCTTTGAATCTTGATGGAAATATTTGAAGACAATTATGAATTCTTCTTAGTAACATTATGGCAGTAGATTAGAGAATTTATTTTAAATGATTTTATGTTTGTGATAAAATTAACTTTGAGATTGGAAGTGAAAAAGCCGTGAAATTACTTACAACAGATCAGACTAGACTACAACTCTATAGAAATAATATTATTTAAGGAACATTTACAGGCAAAAACATTTGTGGATCTCCGAATTTTGGTTCAAATCGTATGTTTACTTTCGAATCACCATCACCTACTTCTAGAAAACTATTCCAATCTAACATCCAATAAAAACCATTTTTTCTTGGCGGAGGTAACACAGAATCTCCTGGTTCCATGGGAGCTGCCCCACCAAATGAATCTTCAAGATCGGAAATTGATGCACCTTGATCGTTGTCAGCCACAGGTGCTGCATTTTTAAATTCATTGGCAATAGTAGTTGGTTCTTCTGTAGTAGTTGTATCGTTAGTAGAATCGCCATTCGTAGGATCGTCATTACTAGTACTTTCGTTCGTTTGCCTTTTATTTTGCTCTATATCAAAAATTATTTTCTCGTCATCTATAGGGCTGGGACCTTTATTTAATGGTATAACTCTTACGGATTCATAATCAACGGGTTCATAATTTGGTGTTGACGTGATGGCTTTCGTTTTTCTGGGTTTTGGCATATCGTAAGGCAGTATCGTATCTTTCGTTTCAGATGATGATGTATCTAGTTCAAAAGGATATTGTGGAGGTAAAGGTTCATACAAGAAATTGGTTTGAGAAACCGCTTTGCTTTTAGTTGATGATGGCTTACTATCAGATGGTGTTATTAAATCATATGCTAGCAATATACTTTCAGGTAGTTCAACAGATTCATCTGCAATTTTAACAGGAGGTAAGGGCTTGAAGCCGTCAAGTGGTAACAAAAAGTTGTCTTGACCTGGACTGCCTTTCAAACCATGCGCATTTAAAAAAGCTTGTAATTCTGCTGGGAAATCTTGTTTAAATATATCATTTACGCTATCCATCAATTGTGAGTTTTCCTTTACAGTTAAAGGTTTTTTCGTTACTTTCGGTTCTGGGACTATTTCAACACGTGGCGGTCTTGTGTATAATTCTTGTAACGAGGATCCATCTCGAGGTGTGTATGGCAATACTACTGTTAGCTTGCCCCCACTTTTAGTTGTGCTCTCGACAGTGTTTGCTGATACTGTTGAAGTAATTTTTTCCGTTTTATCTAACGATTCACTTTCAAGTGTAGTTTTATTCGTTTGTCTTATATTTTTATTATCTTTTTCTAGATTTTTAAGTGATATTTTGCTCTTTGCGTCTTCATTTCTTATATCGTTTAGTAACTGTAGTATCTCATCACGTGTTAGCCTTGGTAGTAAGGAATTTGACTTCAAAATACTCTGGACCTGTTGCACTGTTTTTTCTACGTCTACCGCTCCTTTGGATATAGTTAAGAAGACCGCTACCACGAAGCAGATGGTCAGCTTCATTGTCTGTAAAAGACAAATTATAATTACTATTGCTTTTACACTTATATAAATATAAAATAATCACAATTACGATAAATATATAAAACATATTTATATACGTCAAAAATCTATGGAATTGAAATGAAACGCCGCCAAAGCCTTACCTAGATGCTACTTCCAAGAATGCTTAACGCATTCCAATTATCGTTGATATTGGGATCTTGCCAATTCATTTTGTCATTGTAAGAGTTATTATATTTCAATGCATTGAATTAATTATTGCCTATTCATTTTTTTATGAATCGTGTGTAGAAACTTCCCGTCATTATTCCGTGGACCTTCAGTTCAAAGACACATGACATAAATTGATTGTCTTTTCATTTTAAACTCACAATTCCTTATGCCTATTGTTTTCCATTAAGGAGTTGTGTATAGTGTCTCAAATTACATAAATTAAAAGAAACAATTGAACAATAATACAATGTATTTTACAGAAACCCATTGTATTTTTTCAATGTGTTTAATACAAAACACCTATTTTTTTATTTAATTTGTTGATACTATTGACAGCGTCTAACTAACTTTACATAGCAGTCAGTAAATTTTTGTTCGTCACATCAATTGGAAGAAAAACAACGTGAACTCAGTGAACGGGATGTATTATAAATATCTAACAAGCGTTAACAAATTACTCGGACTCCGAAAAAGTTTAATTGGTTATTGTACGAAACACTTACGGATATTAGGTAAATATTTTTGCGTTTGAATTTCATAGAAATTTTTGGTACTCCGTCATTCAGTTTACTGAATTCACGGTTGTATATTGGTCTGGGTTGCATACAAAGAAAGAGACAACATGGTATTTAACATTTTGGTCATCGTTAAAATAAACTACTATGCTTGATTAATTTAAAAGTTAAAGTTATTATATAATAGGTATTGTATATATATGTCCCATTATTTGGCGTACGCCTTCTCTGTAAATAGAGTATAAGGGCATAGTTCACCATGCAGCCGTTGGAAACATTTTCTACCCTTCACGATGTTTTCCTTCACCGCCGAAAAATCAGCACACAAAATTGCAACAACAAATTAATAGGTAGTGATCGAACTCGGGTAGCTAGCGTACTATGTAACTTGAGGCAACCGCCCACCACGACTATGCCTAAAATAAATCGGTCTTCCAGGTTAAGTATCTTAAATATAAAACGTATCCACCTCGCGCCAGTGCTCTGTGAAGTGGAGGTATTTTCCCCTGTCTAATGTCTAATAAATTGAATCGAGTTTGGCAAGCAACAACAATTTGATGTATAAATTAAAACAACATTAATATAACAATAACAATTTCAAAGAACCATTCTCGGTTTGGAATTGAGCGAAAGCTTAAAGTTACGAAAATGTGTACATCTCATTCAATTTCCTTCGATACCTCTTAAACAATGCCGCTCTCATTCATTCCCGGATTGCGTGAAACTTTTCGGGTCAATATTTAGTTTGGCCAACTTTCCTTTTGTGCCGCGAAGTTGGCTGCTTAATTATACAGTGAAATGAAGATTTTATTTGGTTATTCAATAAAAGATGAAACGGTCTGCTTCGTTGCGTAATCATTACACCGTCGACCACTTTGTTACTCGGTTACCGGTTCCCTTTAAAAGTACGTAATTGTTGGCTTCGTTCGCGACTTGACTTGCAATTTGAAATTTATTTATTTCCTTAGGGACAGTCAATAAACGAAAGGTAAACAAAATAAATAAACATTTATAATTAATGTAAGACTACTAAGATACCCATCACGGGTATTCTAAACGTCAGAAGTATCAAACTCAGATGTGCCAATGAAATATATACACAATTGTTTGAGAGAGAAAGTGCGAAAATGTGCACGTACACTGCTCTCTTGCTTCTACAGTAATATGCGAAAGGTAGCTCTTTTTATATACTTACTAACTTATATCTCCCTTTTCAACTCCCATTCAGAGTTTTCGTAAGCTTTTCGAGAGCACAAAAAGTAAGCCCCGAAATACAAAAAAATCGCTCAGTCGAAATAGTCGAATTGATTCGGCTTAGATAACGTTAACGCATCTGTGAAAAGGTTTGTATATATTCTTATCAATGGATCACCAGTTCATGAATGAGCGTGATAGTAAAATAGTTACACAATACTATATATTTACATACACAATTATGTGACAGCGTTTATATAACAAATGGCGAATTGTAATAAGAAAGTAAGGCAATGTTGTTTACGGAATGCTGAATTAATAGCATATGCGATTTTAAAATAACGCTTACAGCATACGTTATAGCAGACGGAGCGTGTAGTCGTGTTAACTTGTTGAGATTTGAGATCTTGATTTTGCGCAGTGAAACGGCACTTTTAGAAAGCGCATAGTAACATGATTCGCGTCAGATCTGCATACCTTTACTGATATTGTTCAAAGAATACATATATCATATACACGCAATGATAGACTATGCGGTTCGACTTACAGACGACGAGTCACAGTCTACTCCACGAAGGTCATAAGGTCGTGAAGCTTAAGTATATGTCTTACTACGTATACGTCTGAAAATGGCAATGAGAAGCAGGGACACAGCGGTCGCGGAGAAACTAATAGCAATGCAGCGGGCCGCGGACGATCTCTGGCCACCTCCAAATTCAGGCATTATAAAAAAAAAAGGAAAATAGTGTAGAAGTGGCACTTTTTTAATAAATGCAGAGTGAACAATTTAAGTGTATTGGAAAAGAGCACGGACACAGGTCTGTGGTTGCGATCTGAGAATAAAAAAAAATTAAAAAAAGTATATGTCTTAAGTCACTAGTCATAAGTAAACATAGAACCGGATTTAAATTTTGATAATAATGAGTAATAGCAGAGATTTTTCTGAACGTCACTTAGCATTCTTAGTTAATTTAATCTTTGCGTGTGTGCGTTATGTGTGTATTGTGAGTATGGGTGATTACGATGTACGTACCTGTGTTATTTTTTATTTATTTATATCTTAGGAATCCTATAACAAAAAAAACGTAAATGCCTGCACAAATGGGTGCACAAATATTGCAAAAAATTTGAGTCTTCTCCTTTTTTGAAGTCGGTTAAAAATGTTAAGGCACGTGATAGTATGCTAACGTTAAGTAAGTCTACCCAACTTTCGTGAATTCTCCTTACATAATAAAGTAACTCTTTTAATTATTAACTAAGTACGGCGCTAAGTTTGCTACGTGACTGAAGCTTAAGCACACGTGTACAAAAACAAGCAACCGAACACTGTGACGTAAGGCCGTGCGAACGAACTCGCCATTGAAAGTGAAAGGGATTTCTTGCGTGATAATATTTTGTCTCTACGTCGAGTAAATACGATGGATGTTTAACGATAAATTTATACACTGTCGCTTGTATCTACATGTTAAATTCAACTTGTTAAACAGATGCGTCAATGAATTACAAATTTTGTAAATATTTCAAAATATTTCTATATTTTCTGGTAGAGGATATAATGAAGTTATGTGTTACATGGCCGTGATTCGGTATAGCCAGTATTGCATTCAACAGGATTATGTGAGCCAAAGGACAAATTCTATAAAAAACTAATTTAGTTATATTATAATTTAGACGAAAAGAAATTTACAGAAAACAAATTTAATATTCAGGTGACGTTTAGTCGTTTGCTTAATACCTCAAGGTCATAGATTCAAATCTACCATTGGACTGTTATCATGGAAACTAACTTCGAACTTGTTTTAAAATGATTAACAATAGCGATAGCAAAATTTGGGAAAAATTAAAAAAAAAATCAATAAAGGTAGACCCTCTGCTATTGTTCTATTATTATCAAAATTTAAATTCGATATTGGTTTTACGTTTACATTCAATGATTTTTTTTTAATGACGAACTACACAGATTGGCTAGAGAGGCTGGCCCTGACTGCTTCACCGGATTGAGAGGTGGCACAGCTCTTAGGTCGCTTAGCCTGAACCTCTATTGCTAGTATCTCGACACAAGGGTCCCCCTGGTGAGGGGACCTTCAATGATCAATTGTGTGAATGTATTGCTGGCGAGTGGTAGTTGAAAACCTCAGAGAATAAAGATGTAAAAAAGAAGTATTGATATATCAGAATTGTGCCTAGTTTTAATAACTGAAGGTAATCAGAATAATCTCTCGTTAACAGGACTTTTTACTTGAAAATAGAGAGATCATTTCAGCTGTCGGACATCCAATGTTGGACAAAGGTTTCAACGATTTCCAATAGGACCGGGTGTAAGCGGCCTGCATCCTCACTTTTGACTGACATTGAGTAGTAGTGGTCACTTTAAATTTAAAGGACAAGCTCTACAACACGCCATTCCTTTTTTTATGATATAAAATAGCGCTTCACCACGATTCCATCTGTGTGATTGTTAAGTGGTGACATAGTCCAAAGATGGTACGTGCTACTTTAGTACGTGCCTATTCACTACCCTTAAGGATTACACGTACTTTGACGGAAAGACTGACGGCGGCAATTCGTTCCACACCTTTGCTGTACGCAAGATGAATCAAATCGTTTCGTTCAGACGCGCGGAACATCAAGGAAAGGGTGGAAACCCGCCGAATGTCTAAACGTCCGAAGATAGAATGGCCTGGGTGAATTAACTCGTGTAATTCCTGTGCACATTCTCCAAAATGTAATCTGTAAAACACCGAAAGGCTAGCCAGCTTGCGCTTACTCTCCTCTGATGGCCACCTTACTCCTGCAATCATGTATTCATCATGATGAGCCATTATTTTTCTCAGCTTTTTTCCTCGCCGCTGGACGTACGCCTCTTCCCTTCTATTTTGCTTATCATAATCAATTGGAGAAGCTGATATTTTACGTATCCCAAGACTGTTGTAATTAAAAACCGTTAAATAAATACTACGAAATCATATTTGAGTCTACGTACTTGGAAATTGTGTCTGCCTTGTATTGTTTGCTTATGAACTCTGAACTACGACCCTTTAATTTGACGTCGGCTGTACGACAATGAATCTCGACATGTAACAACAAACACAGCCGGTGCAAAAACATTACGAGCGAGGCGTGTATAAGAGGAACTTTCAAGGCGCTAAATGGAAATTGTTCGAGTGTATATTGAATTACATTTATGTAAAACTTGTGTTTGTGATTTATCAGCTATAGAAATATTTTGAAGAGTAGCTTAACAGTTGTGAAAGCTCCCAGCTGAAGCAGAAATACTATTTAAGGTTTCATAAGAGATAGCGATATTTGAAAAATGTAGTAATGGAACATTCTGTCTTTAAATATCATAAAAAAGTTAAAGTTACAGCCTGTATTGTCCCATGTTGGCCTTCTTATAATTTAAGAGAAAGTTTGCAGGGGCTAAAATCCAATTTCGCTGGTAAGCAAACAGATAAGATAGTTATATGATACTATCGAAGAATCCATCAAAGAATATTGTTTATATTGTCTGATGGATTACATATTTTGTTGGATAACACCTGCTCGGCTTTGCATTAGTAATGTTTGTCTTCGTACCTTTATACGTCGATACCTTATTTTTATGTCATTGAAATATTTTGAACCTGTTTTGATATAAAAATATGTCACTATCTGATAGCCTAGTGGCAAAGCGGTTCAATCTTACTATCGAATAGGCCACGATCGGCTTGTACCATTAAAATGCCGTAGTTCGATTTTTGAGTATAAAAAATCTGTCACACGTGGGACCTTTTAAGCTAATGGAAGAAAAGTGACCGAAAGCTGTCTCTGTCTATCTCACTACGGTGGGAATAAAGAAAAAAAGAGAAGAAAAGTGAGAAATTAACGATAGAGTAAGCTGTCCATAAAAACGTCGTATAAATTTAATTCAATTGAAACGCGTTTAAGTTAGAATTTTTAAATCCATCTTCACAGCCAATTATGAATTGAGAAATCTAAATGCTATAAACCGCATCTTGATTGTTGATATTCAACGACTCAACGAGTTTCTTCCAAACACTATTAACCTTTTTTTTTGTTGACGGGGAGGAAATCTTCACAAAGATACCCCGCCTTTTGGGGGGAAGGCGGCGGTTATGTGGGGTTCTTACCCACTAAAACCTCCCCGGTGGCCCTTTCCTTGCATGACGAGGAGCTCCGGGATCTCACGTGGAACGCACTGGAGCCCCTCTGCACTGTGCTCAAGGAGAGCACGTCCCGGTGAGGATACTCCTCCCTCCCTGTGGCCTCGCAGCGGAGGGCGACGCGGGCCACCCTTGTCGCCCAGTGAACCCGAGGCCCCTTTTAGTCGCCTTGAACGACAGGCAGGGGATACCGTAGTCTTATTCTTGAGAGCCCAGAACTACAGGGCTGGACACTATTAACCTTCACCAGCTCAATTAGCTGTCACCAGTGGCGTTATCCAGCAAATAAAACTAACAGAAATATAACCTTCAATAAAAGATCCTAATTCTTTTTTAAATGCCTGGTACATAATGGTACATAACTTGGGAGGTAGCGCAGCCTTTCTTCTAAACGGCTAAAGAACGGCCCACGGAAGATCAGCTTGGTCGGTTATTCTAATCGCGTTAGCATTACGATCCGACGGTGCCCGTAAGGGCTGAACTACGACTCAATCGACAGCTTTCATAAACGTCGGATAACTATCAACTCCTCTGAAATTATGTCGGAATTGCCATAATCGAAGACAAGTATAGGTATACATAGACATTAACTCACGGTAAAAAATAACTTATCAATTATTTCGTTGCACAAAAACAGATTTTATAACGTCCATGATATTGTGTGAAATTGCTTTTCGCATTTAAATCGGTGGATACGTGTTCCCTTTATACCATGTATGGATACAAACGGTTTACCAATGGACTGTTAATAAATGCACCCAACCGTAAAATACACGTGCACTCGAATGCTAACTAACGAATTCATTGTCGCTTTAAAATGCATTAATACTTAAACACAGTCTGCGCATTGCTTTTATCGTCGGCTTGGTAGTGAAACATGCCATGAATCATTTGCAAATGTAGTAATTGTATGTTTTATTAATCTATGCATTTTGTATGCGGCAATGCTGTCACTAGGTATATAAAATCGATGGTGGATGGAGGAACTTCTGCTTCTACATGTGCCTCTCCGTTACTGAATGTCTGTACTGTTATTTGCCTAAACTTCTCCTTTTACTCTAAAAAAGGTGTAGGTTCTCAATTCGTCTGTATGGTTTTTTCTTGTTTGTTGCTTAATCCACAGCTACGAATCCAGAAACACCACATAACGAGTCTTAATTATATAACAAAGAAGAGATGTCGAAAATGTGTTGTCTTTAACTGTCCTTCCTGATTTCAAAAAAGGAGGAGATTCTCAATTCGTCTCTTTTTTACATTTATATATATATATATATATATATATATATATTTATTTGGTCTAGGTGAACCCATTTTATGAGTCTTTTTTATCTCTCTTTCACTTCCCATTTAAATTTTGCCCAATTGTGACATTGGGATCCATTTAACAGTCTTAAATGTCAAGTATGTGCGCTACAAATGGACGAATAACTCAATAACACACCAATCGATTTCGATGATTAATTGTATTTCTCATTATCTCTATTCGATTAAAAGTCAATTTTGTTTTTACTCGTAAATATACAGGTTATTATTAAATTTTTTGTACGGGGGTACATCTGCTTGTCGCAAATGAAAGAAGTTGATTTTGTTACTTCGTTTTGTATTCCTTTGTATTTCAAACTTTTGTACAACTCACAATTTTTTTTTTGTTTTTACTCTATCTATATGTCTTGTAATATCGCTACATAATGTATACATTATTTCTTGTTATCTGTATAGTTTAATATATTTCACGACTTTTAAGCCGAAGAAAAGATGGGAGATTTTTTTCATGATCTAGTGCAATAGCGATAAATAACGCCAATGATGATTAACATAATTAACCTTGTAAGCAAAAAAATGTTCCGGTAGATTTTTTTTTTTTTTTTAAGGCTATTTGCATCGTTCAACATTGACCTAAATTTTACTTATATAAACTATATATTGAAAAGAATGCTAGCAATATTTTTTTCAACCGACTTCAATAAAAGTATTTTTTTTATTTGTTAATTTAACGGCTGAACCGATTTTGATGACAATTTTTGGCTGATTGATGGAAGGTGATGCATCGTGCGTGGTCCTATTTTAATTAGGTTCAATTTTAATAATGGCATTAACAAGATTTGTATATAAAAGAAAATAAAAGATATTTTAGTGCAAATCAGATTTTATAAAACCTCTTAGAAAAACCTTTTTTCAGTGGTACGTGTTGAGAGGTTTATGGTCGTGTTATTTATTGTTGTTATTATATTTATAAGAAAAATGCCACCAGTAAGCAAAACATTGGTCGACCTACACGTGATGCAAGTCAAGTGCATAATCTTCAAGAAAATGAGACTGAAGAAGAATGCAGGCCGTGTTTGGAAGCGAATGAGAATAAGGAAAAAAATAACGAGGTAAAAGCATAATGGTTTAGGGTGCGGTCTGCGAATCGTAAGGTCGTAGGTTCGAATCCACCATTCGACTATTGACGTGAACCATATTCTAGCACAAGCGTAAGCTTAGTTGGAATGGTTAACAAGCTTTCTTAAAATGGAACTTGCAATGCATATAAACAAAACATTTACAACATTACACGTAGTAAATATACTATTGATGACATGCTTTAAAGAACATATTAACACATGGCTGTCACCAGGTCGGGTAGACAGAACTAGAGTAAGTACTTAACGTTCTGGCTCAAGGAATGGATGGAGGAATGGATTTTGAATCAGATTACTCTACTAGCTAATATTTGTATTAGATTTCCAAGAAAAATGATTTTCTATTAGCTGTATAAATTTACTTCACATTGAAAGACGCAATAAGTAACCTTAGCGTAGTAGCCTTCAACATTTATTCAAACTTGCGTAACGGTTACAAGATTACAAGTATATTTACGAGTATAAACAAAAACCGACTTCAAATTGAATTGGAATATTTCGAATTAATGAGAACCTAACCAAACTCATCAAACCACCTTTGAAGTATATCCTTCCTAATAAAAAATGAATTATCCAAATCGGTTGGTTGATTTGAGTTATTCGTCCAGTTGTCGTTGTTTAAGACATATAGTTTTATCATGGAAGTCAGTGACATAATGTAGCAAATTGATTAAATGGTACCACACGGGAAGTACTAGAATTCAAATAAAAAGAATTATAGAAATCGCTTCACCTAATCGATAGTTATAAGGTAACAAACATAAAAAAACACACAAAAATCACAGACGAATTAAGAACTTCCTCCATTTTTGAAGTCGGTTGACAAAAAAAATACCTTTGATACCACAGAGATGCCCTTTTATTTCCTAAATATCATAGTTACATTAGGCAGTCTGTCTGGCTTCTAGATTTTTTTCCTTTTTCACACTAATGCTTGTTCGTTTATTAAAGTTCGGTAAAGTAGTAACATAATCTTGGATCATTATAAAACTGCCAATATATCAATCAACAAATATATTTATATGATTTTTAGGAATGATATCTCCGGGTATCTTCGTATCTCGGAACGTGTCGGGTACACTTGAAAAATTTGTCGTAAAAATATGTTGTAATTTTTTTGCCAAAACTATTAATGCAATTCAAGTTTCGCGTTCACTGTATGGTTATTATATTTATTCTGTACCATATAAAAATGCTTAATTTTGTCGTGTGTCCACTGTTGAGTGTTTCAAATTTTTATATTTTTTTTGTATTAATCTTAATTCTTATTATCTTTCACTACATTCCCTGAATCACTCTTTTTTTACTAAATTTTGTCACGTTGTTATTCGATAATATTATAAGAAAAAATATAGTCAAAAACAGACATTTAAAAAGTCAATAACTATGACGTCACTAACACGTTAAAAATTAACATTGAGATCAACCTACCGTGGACACAGAAATTAAGGCACTTTCACAACACTTATACTCGGTCTTCCCGTCAGGCAACGGCCTCACTACTGAGCGGCCCCATACCACCACTCTAGGCTTCCCCCTACTTACGCTAAATTGACCTGTCACTGATTCGGTACGTTATTAGCGAAGGTAAAACATTCCTGTTTCATTCTATTAGTTGTTATAGTATTTATTAATTATGTAACAGTGGTAATCACTCGTTTAAAATGGAATTTACAGTGGACCGATGTATAGGGCCGTACAATAGGTTCATTTTGCATTTTGGTTCCAAGCAATGATAACGTAAGACTAGATTCAGCTTTATAATATGCCATACAATATGGGCCCACATGAATTACTTCGAATTTTTTTTAAAGAAATTGGTATTCTGACGCTCCCATCTCCAATATATTTTCGAAAGCATAATGTATGTTCACAAAAATATGGGTCATTACTGTCATAACAGTGACACACGTAATCTCCAGCCCCTAAGGCCGTCTATTATTACCCAAGTATCGTAGCTATAGTACGAAGAATAGCGTCTCCATTCTTCTTTCACATTCGTGCACGTCTTTTTAACTACAACAACGAACCTATCTTGAATTATCATAAACCTACCAATAATTCAATGAATAGACATTTTTAATTCCAATGAAATTAACCTAATAAAAATTCCTCAAACTAATTCAAAGAAAAAAAAATTCAAAATTGGTTCATAAATGATGAAGCTACAACTACTAAATTAAAAACATAAAATAAAGAAAGAAATACAGAACTAAGACATGAATTCAAACTCTTTTTGATGTATGTTAGTAAATACCTGTAATTCGGTATTCTGAGATTTTTTCTTTTCCACTTTCCCTATCGCGGCGGCCAATTATCCAACTTCAGAAGCCGCTGTAGTGAGTTTACTATAAGTAAATTTATTTAAATAGGTGAAAAATATTTTAATTACGTCTTGACTTATGTACAACTTGGCGGTGTCAAAAAACCCGAAAGATCACAACATAGAAATATTCCGCAAGAAAGCAATTCGCAGTTCACCTTGCAACACTCTGTGGAAAGGTCGGCTGATACTTTGGTGTCTTGTAAGATGAAATGATTTCGACACATTTTTATCGTAATGTTATTCTAGGCCATTGACGTAATGGTAAGCCTAGGCAATAGCTTAGGCCTGTTGATGACTTATATCATATTAAAAATTCAACTCAACGCCACCTGGTAGTTTTGAGGCACCAATGTGCACAATGTGACTTCTAATAACAACAATGAAAGTACCTCAAAGATTTACGAGACGGCGTTATTAAAATATAAAAATTTTTGTAAATGGTCAGTTGAGTTTAGTATCATTTTTACTTAAATTGACTAATCTTTCATTTTTCGTGGGGAAATGCCCACGCATTCACATTCTCGCGCGGACTTTTATATGTTATATTGGACTTACACCGTCTCAGCCATCAGCGCTACTGTCGGGTCGTGGAATCTCCGTAACGAGCGCAACCACAACACCTCTGCACTTCACTAGGCCAGGCCGTGTCGAGGGCGTGCGTTAAAATCGCTACCCCCAAAACCTTAGTGGTGAGTCACGACTACAAAGTACTACTCCGTGTAGTCGTCTTTCTCGGGGATTGAAATTGACTATACCTACATTAATGCACGTAACGTTAGCGGGAAAGTTTATATCTATTTTGTATGTATACAATAAAACATTATATGAACCAGGATTGACACTAATGAAGACAAACATTAAAATCAGAAACATATCTTACAACAAATTTTGATCTATAGAGCTGTTATCAAGGATCAAAATCTATATATATGTAAAAAGTATTTATACTTTTTACTTTTTATTTTTATATCTGGCTGCCACCGAGCTTTATTCCCATAAACGCACGGTTGACAGGAATGACATATAGGTACTGTCATGTCAAAGAAGAAGTGAACAAAAAGAAAATGTTTCTTTAAATAAAATGTTTAAGTTGAAAAAACCTACACATGGACGACGGAACCTAAATGTCGTTTCACTTGTTAGGTTTAGAAGTGTTTTGGTTTATGTTTTTTATAGAATCGTTGATCATATGATGTTCTTCAGAAAGGTGTTGTGCATGAATCTACGAAGGTTTTTGAGTTAGTACTGACAGTTTTTGAGTTAGACTATCATTTCGATGAGTTTCATATATTGGTCTGACAGTTTGAAATCGCAAACAGCAAACGAACAGTGAATGTCTCCCAATATTTGTGTATGTAATTACGTCAAATTTATTTTATTTAATCGAGTAGCAACGCGCGCAGGTACAGCTAGTATAAATATAAAAATGCTCGTTTACAGTCATAATATACAGTTTTTATGTGTTTGTTTGTATGTACTACAAGTTATAAACGCACAACAGTATGCAATAGTCGTCAGGAAGGTGAAAGCGAGCGTCGCCGATGCGTTCGCAAGTTCACCTGTGCGGAAATGTCGTAAGGCGTTACGAAATGATATTCAGTGACAGCGAACCCTGTTAGTGACGTCAGGTGAATGCTCAGTTAACCGACTCTGTATCTAAATCCGTTAAGTTGGCACTTAATACACTTTCTTCACAGTACAATGATGCATCATTACAATCATTTAAGCCGTAGGACTGGACTATGCCACTGTTAGATCTTTCCAACTGAATTCAAAAAAGGAGGACTTAATTCGTCTGTATGTCGTTTTATGTATGTTACCTCATAACTTAGGACTGGGTGAACTGATTTGGATGATTCTTTTTTTATATGAAAGCTGGTACTTCGTTGGAGGGGTGATGAAAAATGTCTGCCAATCCCTAATAGAGCAGCACGGCATACTATATCCTTATACAATCGTTTCAGAGATCAGTTCCCAAAAGTAGAACATATATTTATGACTATATATCACGTTATGAGCACTTGTCCAAGATATGCCAAATATTTCAGGTTTGCCGAAATGAATGTTCGCTTTAATCAATATTCTCAACAAATCTTATAACTTTAAACTATGTATTCTCAGGAGGCAAACAAAGGTAATTTAATTGTGACTCCTAGACTTAACCGATTGAGATTCTATTAGCATATCGTGGGTTACGCTTCGCCGAAATAGTAAATGTAGTATCTAAATTGGTTTCATTAGAGATTCATTAATATCTATAGAAATAATTGACGATTTCTTTGAATTATATTTGAATAATTTTTGTTTGTATAACAATAAATAGGGATAATAATAATTATATTATATTAATAGGAAACAAAAAAGAAAGCTTTTGAGTATTATTATAAAACAGTAAAATATATAAATTATGATGAATCGTTTAATCTGAGCAAGATTCTAAGTGTTTATTTAAATTAATTACCTAATTTACAAAAGTCCACGGTGATCACTTATTGCATAATACTTAGTCATTAGTTTTTTCTAATGAGAAAAAGAACATTATTGATAAGAGCCAGTTAGGTTTTGAACCCCTGATCGTAAGTTGAACGCCAAGTTACTGCTGTTACTGTTTTCTTCAAATTTTCACAAAAATAAATATGACGCCAAATAGACGAAAGCAACATTTGCTATTGAATTCGTCTAGGCGCTGTTTTATTACTAACGAGTTTCTTATCAAAGTAAGCACAACTTTATTCATAACTGATTCATTGGATACGACTTCTTCGCAAATATATTTGTTGAAGTATTTCGGAGGGTTCATTTAATTATATTTGCCCGTGAATTAAGTTAGGAAACTGTTTACTTGAGTTGTTTCTATATAACGTTGATTAAATTTATGGGCTTATATTTAAAACAAGCAAACGTGCAGATTTAACTGGTGTTATTTATACGGTTATTTATATTTACATTATTATCTTTTAATAATAAAAAATAGAAATTATCCTTATATGGCGTAACGAAATAATAATGTATTTATTTCCCGTACTAAATTTATTCAGCGCGCGATTTATAATTATAAATAACAATTTATAAATACATAAGTATAAATTTATCAATATATAGTTACATTAATTTTACACAATTTAAATATCTATACTTTTCTACTTGATATTGCCTAAGTCGTATCAGTTGGAAGACATCGCGTTGAAACCTTACCTTTGAAAACAAATCTAAAGCATGACACCCAGAAGGCCCAGCCACCAGCTACTAAATTAGTAAAGATGTGCTTACGTGGCCGCATATTTTCAAGAAAGTGTGTAATATGCAAGACAGTGGAAAGCACACAAAATATATGCGTGACGATAGTCAAGAAGCGTCGCCGTACCCGAAACGGGCGTTATCGTTATCAACACATTTGAAAATAAAACTTAATCAACACCAGAGGAGTGCAGGTTAATTACTTTATAGCCCTAAGTCGTATCAATACGAAAACACTGTTGGTTGCATTGGTTGATTGTTTATGGAAGAAAATGACATGAAAACATGTCACAAAATACCAACCGACAATAGTACCAGAAATTGCTCTCAAACCAATGGTGTAATCGTCGAAAGAGTTTGATTGTCAACTGTTCAATCAATTGTTAGGAGTTGGTATTGACGAGATCCAGTCCAAAGATGTGAACAATGCGTACCTGAATTTTAGATCCTTTGAATTGTTTTATCACACTGCTGTAATTACACAAACGGCAGGTGAAATTTACGGCATCAGAACGTACGGCATTGCGTAAGCGTAAACTTGCATTTAATAGATAGGAAAATTTATTGGTACGTAGCTTACGTATTATTGATACGATACGTAATACCATTTGTAATACCTTACCGTGTCCTTTATTTGATTTTTGGTATTGATAATCCAGTTATATGTACCAAAATACTTCATAAAATTGACATCATCTGCTTTGCAAGAAATGATTTACAATGGTAGTGCGAAATGCGTGCACAATGAATTGAAATGAGTCTTACTGCTTTGATTTCGTTGCATTGCTGCACGATTATCAAGACTGGTGTAAAAGGTTTAGGATTACAAGTGGCGATCAGCCATAAAAAGAAGGAGTTAAGCGAACAATTGACTGTATTCAATGGCGATCATTTCCACGTCTTATGATTTCATCATCATCATTTCAGCCGCAAAACATCCACTGCTGGACATAGGCCTCCCCCAACGATTTTCAAAAGGACCGGTTGTATCCAGCCGCGTCCTGCGGCCTTTATGAGGTCGTCAGACCACCTTGCGGGTGAACGTCCTACGCAGCAGCGCTTGCCGGTCCGTGGTCTCCAATCGAGAACTTTTCGGTCCCATCGGCCATCTGTACGCGCTATGTGCCCTGCCCATTGCCACTTCATCTTGTTTATCCGACGAACTACGTTGGTTACCTTCGTTAGTCTACGCATCTCCTCATTCCTGATATGATCTCGTAGAGATACTCCGAGCATAGCCCTCTCCATAGCTCGTTGTGCTACTTTGAGCTTGCTTATGAGGTCCCTAGTGAGAGACCACATTTTTGTGCCATATATCATCTCTGGTAACACACACTGGTCGAAGACTTTCGTCTTCAAGCAATGAGGTATACATTGAAGCTTTCCAAACGCTGCCCAGCCGAGTTGGATTCGACGATTGACCTCTTTCTCAAAGTCGGACTTGCCTAATTGGATTGTTTGTCTTATCGTTACTAATTATTACTTGTGAACTTTTGAGTAAGATAAAGGAGGAAGCAGATGAAAAGAAATTGGTACAGAAAGCCGTCAAAGCTGTAGCTGTCTTGCATCTAGCCATCTTAAATGATCCATCGTCTCCTTCTCTACCCTCACTTACCTTTTTATTACTTCAACTCGTAAAAGATCTTTGAAAAAATAATATGCCAAAAAAATACCACCCAGGTCATTCAGGTTCTATACATATTATCCTGTGATCTACTAAATCAATGTGAGCTTTCAAATGGAAGTAAATTACAATTTCGTTTAATGTTATGAAACGAGCATTGACACGTAAAGCTGTGCCGGCGGCAATCGTGGTTGGGAGCTCTGTTGACATTGTTGACTTTACGTTCACAAATATAAACGTTGATCCAAAGCCCAAAAATTAAAAAAAAATTATTAATAAATAAATGTAAACTTTGTCTTGCCGTTTTATTTTCAAATAGCTGCGCCATCCGATGTTACCCGCGATTAAAAACTATTCATTTTATTTTTTCTAAAATAAAAGTAGCCTTAAATCCACATTAGCTATCTGTCAGTGAAAGTGCAGCCGTTACAGAGATTAGCGGCAACAAACAAACAGACAGCCAGACAAAAAATGTAAAAAAAACGTATACCAAATAGACAATCAGACCAATTTAATTTATTTTAAATATTTTCGCGACCATCAGATCGTGAGTCACGGCTTAACCATTGGGCTAGCATACCGTATATTAATTAGAAGCATCAATATCCACTTATGCCAATAAAATTATGCTAATTGTACAATTAATCTCTGTGAGATACGTGCTTAGTTCTGATATAATCACATCAAATCAATTTAATGCTTTACTTAACTGCAATAAAAGGAAACGTCTAGTTTTGTATTAAATATTTAGTTTATACTTTTGTTTATTCCTAATATTATATACATAAACAATTCTTGCTGTTGTGAACGAAGTTCTTTATATGGCGTTGCGGAGGTGCTTTCCGTAACGTAAAATAGAAGCGTAAGATTTTGAGTGTCAACTGGTTTAGGTAGATAGAGCTATTATTTATTATATGTTATATTTTTGTAAATCATTATAAATAAAATTAATTTTATGGATAAAAAAATCATAATGAAAAATGATTATTATTTATTTATTCTTCACTATTCTTATCACTCTGGTATTTATTTTACCTCTCCTGTCCTACAGGCTTATGTCCCACTTTTGTTTTAGTTTAGTTTTACTCAAATTGATTGTACCTATTTTAAAAATTAAGATGTGAGCAGTAAAGAGCTTATCTATCTTTCTATCTAGTTTTCACATATCTGTTGCACATATATATATATATATTTCACAAATGCCACAATCTTCCTCAATGTCTGACATAATTAGCTTGGTGAAAACTGGTTCCTGACTGGGCTGACGGTGGACACCACAAAAACTGCTGATCTTAACCACTCCCCCCAATCTCTTTTATTTTTCTATTTCTAGCAGGAAATTAATCTATTTTTCACAGATCAATTAACAGAACTACTCTATAGAGTCCTTTCACCTTGTAAGTGGCCGTGCCCATTTTTAATTATGCGTTTTCGTTAAGTTTGTTATTCGTTATAATTATAACGAAGCAAGTATTACAAAATGAAATGTTATTTTAAAGAGTTTATTTTGGTCGTTTCTCTTCGGAACGTGATCCCAACTTGCTTGAACGGTATGAGCCGTGCCTCATTTCTTGCTCATTGTTAGATGGCTTTTGAATTTCGCTGTGGACATTTGTGCTTCCGTGTCTCATAACATATAAATTTAAACTTTATTGCACTTTTCAAACAATGCTACATTGTGTTGAATTTGCAAAGCTTTTGTGTTGTCAACCGATTTCAAAAAAGGAGTAGGTTCTTAATTCGTCTGTATTTTTTTATGTTTACCTCATAACTTTCGACTGGGTGAAGCGATATTGATGATTCTCTTTATATTTGAAGGCTTGTGCTCCGCGTGTTGTTTTGTTTAAAATTGTCCAGTCCTGTCAATCATGGCATCCATAAGAAAGTTAAATCATTTTAAGTAGTCTTAAGCTTGCATTTAGTATGTGCGCGACAAACGGATGAATAACTCAATTTCACGCCAAATTATTTCAATGATTCATAAATAAATAAATAAATAAAAAAAGCCTTATTTTTCTTCCTACCTAAATACAAATATACAATATACTAATTTCTTATTATTAATAGAACCCCTCGTTCTCGAGAGTGAAGGCCTCCTGAGCTTTCCAGGTCTCTTTGTCTTTTGCGGTTAATGGCCACTGTTTGCCAGGCACGCGCATAATGTCGTCTGTCCACCGGGCAGCTGATCTTCAGCTCTCCAAGATGTTATCCCGTTGGTCCACCTATTATCTGACAGTCTGGCTATGTGTCCAGCCCAACGTCACTTAAGCTTTTTGCTATTCATCAGGGCATCTGTAATTTTTCAATGATTCATATTACATTGCAAATAATGTACTTCAAGTGTAGTTTGATGATATTTCTACGATAATTCGGAAATACAATGCGTCTGCGCGCAATGGAGTTGAACGTTTAATTTGATTTGTAGTCAGTTTTTGTTTTTACTCGTAAATGTACTTGCTATGTAGTATTTTTGACAACATTTCAAAATAGTAACCGCTTTTATAAAGAAATTTAATGGAACGTGAGACTGAAATTGGAACGAACTGCACTACCGCAAGTTATTGGGTCACCGTTGCCTCTATATTAAATTGTAACATTCCCGCTAAGTTCTGAAACTATAAATTAATTGAAAAGACGGTCAAAGCGTAAGCTTGGATTTAATAAATGTAAACGGAAATTTATATTGCTATGCGATTCTTATTTTACGCATTTTACTGAGTTCTCTGTTTAAATTTCTTGTTTACCCTTTCTCAGGACAGCGACTAAAACAGAATATAGCAACATAGTAGTATCCTATTGGTATATTTAGCTATAGGTCTTTCACCTTAACTTATCATGTTTTATTGGGAGAAGGAGACAAGGCAAACCTGATCTTAGAGAATATAGCTATGTATACAGTAATTTTCTATAGATAGAATATATAGGACACTAATATACACTCCAGGTTACAGGTGCTGGACAGACCAAATCCGCCGTAACACCAATTCAAAGTACACGAGGCATTACACACCGACAAAGACCGCAACAGGTGGTAAGCGATTGTACGCAACATAATTCGGGGAGGTCACGACCCTCAGTAATGATGAATACGATACAAGGAGGGGAGAATATATCTAAAGGTCTTTCACGTTAACTTATGCTTTTTAATGGGAGAACGGCAGGCAAACCTGATCTTAATGCCGACGCACAGACACCTGCTAAAGAGAATGTGTTGAGAATTTATCATGAAGGAACACTATCTTCCTAGACGTATAAAACGAAGAACCATAAGGTATCCCCACTTCGCGTCTATAAACTTTGAGGTCTTGTCATTTTCTCATCATTTCGTGCAACAATTGAAGCCGTGCAGTGCTTGGTTTATTACACAGCCCGTGTTATTTGCTAATAAAAACTATCATTTTTTTTTCTAAAATAAATGTAGCTTACGTTACTCCTTATTCACATACATATACATTAGCTATCTGTTTGTGCGTGTCCCGTCAAAATCGGTCCAGCCGTTCTAGAGAATAGCTGTAACAAACAGACGGGCAGACAAAAAAAATTAATACATAAGTTATTTTAGTACATAGACACCGTATATTGCGGTTATTTCAATAATAAAGACACTTCAATTTTATTTATTTGTAAAGATAAATTCAGATAGTTATATAAATCCTTTATCGCACCAAAATACATGTGCAAAGCGAACTTTAATAGCATTTTCTTCCAGGTAATGAAGAAAAAAGGCTTTGGTGGTTTAGAGTAGTGTCGCTAAAAATAGCGTTTTTAAAATCTTATATAGAAAATTAAATATATTATTATTATTATTATTCGTTTATTCAAATAAGTAACTAAGACTCATCATTATTTTAAATAACTATTAAATAACAACCTTAGACTAAATTATAAGATTATAATATAAAATTATTATTATAATTATTTGATTATAAAATAATATAAAAAATATAATATAATATTATACTAACGGCTTGACTATGCTTATGAATACCTTACCCCATGTGAGACGGCGCAGCATATGTTTACATAAACACAGTCAAGCCTTTGATCGATCATGCTCAGGATGCTGCTGGAGCTGGCCCGCACCCTGCGCACCAGAGATGCACTCCTCTTGCAATATAAATTTAATATACATACGCAGATAACATCTGAATAAATATAATTATATGCATAGAAATGATAATATACCAATGTATCAATTTGTCATTTGCACTGTTTGAGTAGAAAGTTTACAGATACACGCGACCTAAAGCCTACTATCGACGACTTTTTTCTTTCGAAATTGAAATTTAACTACTTTTATGGATTTTATTGCGGCTAAATCTAATTAATAAAAAAAATATGTAAATGAACAATTTTTTTATAAAATTTATTAACCTTATTATTAATCAAAATAAAACTAGCAGGGACATGCTTATCGTTAATAGTCAACTAGTTTGAATTTACGATCTTATATTAACCGCATCCCAAACTATTAGGCTATGGGCACCACTTTTTTTACAGAAAAAAATAATTAAATTTAATACATTTTGTAATAACTCTGATAACCCCAAAGCCGACAAACAATTCAAAGAATGCCTTCGGGGCTCATTTAACTTACCACGTTGTTTCTGTCAAGTTAAGCTTTTATTAAAGTTTCTGTAAATTTATTAGATAAATCCTTGGAATTGTTATATCTAAGTCTAGCGTATTTTAAAAGAAAAGCATTCAAATTAGTTTTAACTTTATAGAGAAAAACTCCATGTTGATTTAACGGTAAGGATAAAGTTAACTCAAAAAATTAAATTAACTAAATTACTAGTATTTAAAGAACAAATAAAATATCGTTTTAAAATGCAATTTATTAGGTAATTGAGATCAAATCATACGACTTTGAGCAAGTTTTCATAATAGCACAATATTATCTGTGCACCGTCGAGTGCGCTAAATCATATGGCGAAGACTTGCGCGACTACACGCTTTCAATTGATTTAATTCTAACTTCCTTCTAAGAAACTATTAAAATATATAAATAAGAAATTTTCACTTTCCTACTAAGTCTTAATAAAAAAAAGAAAATTTGTACTATCGCTTATTTATTTGCCCTACCTCTACAGTAATTATAAAAAACACGTAGCCTTCGTAGCGGAGGGAGCGTAGAGCATCTGAAACCGTTAATAATTTACATGAAATACAGCCCTGCCTTGCTACGGGTAGTTACTGTTACAGCTACTTCTGCAAGTCTTATAACTTAAGCACGATCTTACAATAATTTGTTTTGAAATAAGAGCTTCTCTTCGCTCTACCTTTCATTATACTGTCGCAGTTAGATAATCACGATTCAAATTGTCAAATGTGAGTATGCAGTCAAGCTTAAATAAAAATGACTTAGAATTTATTTAGAAGAGAATTTAACACGTACGCCAAAATCTAACCATTATTATATTCACTATTTGTTTTTTTTGCAGTTTAAACTTGAATTCAATGTTTAATTTTAAAATGAAATTTTAATAATTTTTTTTTTCATATTTAATATTATGATTCATCTTTTATAAATTGTAAGTAGTCTTCCGGTACTAGACACGACCTTCAGCAATGAAGAAATAGTCTTAATAATATAATATAAATGTGATGACGTTTATTCTAATTCTATTCAATTGTTTTAAATATAAATGTTTATTTCAATAAATAAATATATATTCCATTGATCGTAACAGAAATAAATCGATTGAAGATATATTATAAACCCGATTACATCCAGCTACGTCCTGCGACCTTTTGTGAAGTCGTGTCTGACGTTTGACGACGTCCTACGATGCGCTTACCGGTCCGTGACCTCCGATCGGTCATCAGATATTCACTATTTACTAAGTAATTTTTTAAATAATTTGCTATTCTTGTCTACACATTGCCTTCTAAGTAAAATTACCACACTATTTGTAAGCTCCAATATTCTCAGTGTAGTAAATGAGATAAAGAACGTGAAAGTTGTTTGATTGATGATTTGAATGAATATTTTCGAAAAACCCAAGACAAAAGAGAAGAAGGTTTAATTAAAAAAATGGAGAACAAAATGTTTCGTCTGTGCGCGCTGCATTTCGAAATGAAACGATTTTCCAAAGAAGAGAAATTGACTCTTTGTTCATTTTGATCTCAGAACTTTTGTAAAGACGAATATGTCACGTCAATGGTTTCTTTGTTCAAATATGGTTTGTAAAATGGAATTCTCTAAGAGAAATGCATGTTTTTTTAATGAAATAATATTTCGCAAATATTATTTGTCTGTATGTCCTTTATAAAATCGTAAACTATACATTTGATTATGTCATGATATTCAGGAAAGTGTTGTGCATAAGTCTACGAAGGTTTCTTGGTACTAACAGATGGCGCTACTATCATTCCAATGAATTTCATACATTGCCGTGACAGTTGAAATGAAACAAAAACAGCAAATGAACCGCGAATGGCGCGCAATATTTGTGTTGTCTTTCCTTCTTTTTGTCTCTTTCCATATATTTACTATTTTTTATTTCATATCTTGCCGGTATATTGAACTGATTAAAAATAAACTTGTCAGCGATATTATAGATGAAATTAATATGACTTCGATCGGTCGTGTATTTATTTATTCAACAAAGTTAGGAGATTCGTATGTTGTCAGTGGTAAATCATCTGTCAGCAAGTATGAGTACACGTAAAACTTGCAATTTCAATAAATCGAGAGCCGAAAATAATTAATTTACTTCGGTCCTTGAATATTGGCTACGTCATGAGTTTGAACCCTTTTCAAAGCAAGCGGGTGCTTTGATAAAAGTAATAAACAAGTCCGTTGATTCTGCCCTGGGGATGATAAGACGAGACGTTTTCTGATTGAGGTTATGCTTCATTTTCTCTTTATTTATTTATTATTTTAGAAAATCAACAGCTTATTTATAAATATGTCGGTAATTGTAATTATGTACGTATTCTAGATCTTTATAGATTTACATTATATAAAACACTTTTTTTCAAGGCGAAGTGCAATAAAAAAGGATTAAAAAAATTAAACAAATTAATAGAAAATAAAAATTGCGATATGTACGATACATGTATATCCGTGTCCTGTATCGCAAATCTTCAATTACCTCCAGTAATGCTATCAGTCAAATTATGTGTCTTGTCAAGTCTGTCAGTTTTATTTTGTCAAGTTTTAGGGATCTATGCTTGAGAAATGGTTGTTATATGTGTTTAACACTCTGTTTACTGCGGAGTATTTTCCATAATTAGTATTAGCTGGTGGTAAATAGAATAGGTCGGTAGCTCTAGTACGTTTTTTGGAAGTGCGAAAACTCAAAAATTGCTGCAGCGACTGTGGATAATCAAGGGTGCCTTTACACGCATCGTACAACAGCATCATGGCAGCGAAACATCTTCGATCTTCTAATGTAAGAATTTAATAATGCTAGCATAAGCTTTTATAGTCGTCACTTTGATGTCTGCCGCGGTAACTGAGGTACCATAATTTTTTTATTTAAAGAGAATTCTGCAGAAAATATGTTGTGGGTCTAATGATTTCTTTAATGCTGAAATCATATTATAAACAATCGCCCTGGTTACTTTACAGGCAGTTCTAATCCAGTCGTTTGCCTCAACGTAACCATAATGATCACTGAACTACTTACTTGAGTTACTTAATTAAATTTCAAGAGAACATTTAAATTTCAAAGACAAGTAACAATAACCTCACACCGGTGGAAAGACCTACTTATGAGCAGCCAAAAAATTCAGAATTCCCGTAGTACTCGAGTAGCAACTATTTTATTAAAATACTAAATACAGTATGTATACTATTTATCGACAATTGTGTTTAGAGCTTTCAAATGTTTGTAGGCAAACTAGATGTTGCCAAATCAAACTAATTGGGAATAATTGATTATTCGTACTATAAAAAATATACTAAGCTGAGCAGGCAAGTATAAGGAAAGATGATATTATTCGTCCAGTGCTAGTAATATTTACCTGATTACGAATTTCCATTTCTCAGGGAGCTGGAATACCTGTCATGTTTCTTTGACTTTCATACAACTACTAGCTAGCTAGCATTTATAAAAAATTACGCGTTACTCTTTATGCTAAACTAAACCGTGTTTTATTGCATTTGCGTGTGTATTTTGAGTAAAAATAAATAAAATAAATATTAACCGGCAGTGTTTTATTTTCGTCTTATCCGTTAAAAAATTCCAACTCGAGATACAAAGGTTTGCCAGTTCATTACATGTCTGTGTTGCCATGAACACTTCTTTATATAAATCTCGGCACCGTAATAAATAACCCATTCAACGGCACACAATGTTGTTGCAAATATCCCTGCGTTTACACATACGCAATATGTAAATGACGTAAATTTATCGTAATATGATTCTGTCAGGGTTTAATAGTGTCAGGCAATTAACATACGTGGAAGATAAGGGTCCTATTAACGCGGTGTTTGTTAGGGATAGGGATAAACTTTCCTAACGGTCGAGTTTAGGGCAATGCTTGCATCTAATTGATGTTCTTTTTTAATAGGAAACTATCTATTTTATTGTGAGGCATAGTGGACACACGTCATCCCTTTCTTTTTCTTTTACTCTCCCTTTTCTAATTTCTAAAAGTTTTATATACAACGTAATAATTTAAATACCTCAAATGCTAATGTTTACAAACCGAGGACATCCTAATTTACACAATGTACAATTACATCTGTTGTAGGTACTTGTACGTGCTTGTAGGTGCGATGGTTGGATCAGGTGCGGAGTATGGTGGGTGCTCCCCTCCACGAATGTGCCCGATTGACGACCAGCAGGCGGAGGTGGCGAGACGTCGTGCGGCGGGTGCTGTCTGCCCAACCCACCGGATCATGATGACCACGACCACTCTGACAAGAGTGAAGCGACCAAGAAGAAGAAGGTATTGTAGGTACTTGTACGTGCTTGTAGGTGCGATGGTTGGATCTGGTGCGGAGTATGGTGGGTGCTCCCTCCACGAATGTGCCCGATTGACGACCAGCAGGCGGAGGTGGCGAGACGTCGTGCGGCGGGTGCTGTCTGCCCAACCCACCGGATCATGATGACCACGACCACTCTGACAAGAGTGAAGCGACCAAGAAGACGAAGAAATGTACATTGTATCTGTACAAGTACCTACAATGTCTGTCACGTCCTTCACAATAGGCAGTGAATGAGATGATGCAGACGCAACCCGCTTTACACAAGGATAACAGTTAGGAGTGGTAAGCCCACCACAACGGCTTCTGTGGCTGCATAAATGGTTTGGCAAAATTGTCACCTATCACCGTGTAATATTACATTTTTTGTACTCAACCTGTAACAGAAAACTAATTTTCACAAGCTGGCAGAAATTCAAGGCCCCTGAGTTAAACGCAAAGTAACAGTAAGATTCAATGTAGGGGGCACAGCTAGACATTTCAGAATATTAAGCTTTACATGTAAATGCTATTAACCTTATTCATTAATAGATTACGAAGAGGCTTTGAACCATAGACGATATTTTTTCTATTGAAAAGAATAATTTTAAATATTATAAAGTAGAAGTAATGTATAGCCGTACAAGTATGTATTACAGCACAGTCCGCAACGACTATAGCGCGGATTGGCGGACTGCACATGATTCAGAAACTTCTTTTCAGACATGCGGATTTTCTCACGAAGTTTTTCTTCACGCAGAAGCACGTGGTAAATTACCATTGAAAATGTTATTAAGCAAGAATCGAAATCAATACCCTAGGATACTGTGCAACTTGAGGCGACCGCCTATACACTGACCTCTTAAATCTTATAATGGATATGATCGAATGGTCTAAGACGTCAAACTCAATAAGTACCGCGCAGACTGGTAACCGAAAGTTTAAGAATATTGTACAGTTTAAAGAGATATTTATAATCACGTTTAAGGTCACCTTTCGCAAGTGTATCGTAAATCAAATGGAAATCTGTAGGCACTTGTTAACACTTTATACTGTACAGTACTTCGTTACAAGCCAAGTGTGAGCGCTCATAAATCTTTCCGAGTTTATAGTCTTATTTGTCAATTAATCACCAAGTTGTTAAGATTACCATAATTCACCCTCCAAGTGTTTATGGCGCACATTAACCCTGCTATCAAATCATGCGTCATTAGAAACGGTATATCCGTAGACAGTGGTAGGAGTATAAATGGGTTTATATTTTTAATTCAGAAAGATAGATGTAACATTTACTGCTCTTATTATATACATAAAATCAGATATAGTTAATTAGATTAAAAATCTAACTTAATTGTGGGCAAGGGTGGCCTTATCGCTGCAATTGATCCCTTCCAGGCAACACTATAGAATAGGAGAGGTAAAATAAATTAATAAATGGCAGGATAAAAAGAGAATTCAAAAATAAATAAATAGGTACTCATATTTACACAAGTATTACACATTTAATGAATCCGTGAATATGTTTTTAATGAAATTAAAATAAATTAATAAATTTTATTTTATTTTAACGATATTTCATTGTCTATATTGCACAATTTATTTCAGTTAGTTAGCGTCTTTATCTTCCGAGATATTCAAACTTTCTTAACCGACTCTTTATTTTTGCTCACGAGTGTAGTTATTAGATTCATGTATATTATATGGATATTATTAGCGACAGTTGGTCCTACTGAATATTATAATCTATAAAGTTAATGAACTGACTATAAAAGTACTTTAGTTTAGTCAACTAAAGTACTTTTATCGGTTGTCGGCAACCAAGGCCGTTTCCGCAAAGAGATGCATATACTAGAAATTTAGGATAAAAAGGAGAGGACTCTCTCTGTAGAGAGTTAGTGTACAGTTTAGAACAAGTGAGTTATGCTGGAGGAAAAGCCCTAAAAGTGAATCTCTGAAGCAAAGTCAGTAAGTCTTTAAAAATTACCTCTTGATGTATTGCTGTTAATAATATGATAAAATATAAATTATGTTGTGTGCGATGTTGAGCAAGGCTCACAATATAATGAAATAATTGGTGTATATAATATTTTATTAAATAAATAAATTGGTATTAACACCATATCTCTATGAATTGTTTTATTTTCGCTATTGCCTTCGAACTTTATAATTTTCTCTCTTGTATTTTTTTTTATGATTTAGAGTAACTACTTAGAAGGAGGTTGTATTCCATGTTTATTTATGCAATTTGAGGCGACCAGACGCTGAGCTACCACGGCTTATATCTACTTATTAGTAAAGTATGCGTGTTTTCTGATTCTTACTTAAAAACACTCGTTAAACTAGTTCCACAAAGCCGAGTGATTCCGGGTTCTACGGAGGTGCTATCTGTTTACGCCATTGGGGTTGATGTACTAGAGAGCTTATCGAATTAAATATTAATAAATCTGTAAGCGAACTCTGCAGGTTAAAATCCCTTTAAGTTTGTTATTGTTCACAAACGACCGCAGGCTAAGTCCAAACGTTAAGTATAATTAGTTACTCGAATCTCAGCCAGAACCAGTAAATTCTGAGACGTAATAACGTGATCAAAATTAATAACTAAACCTTTCAAACTTCATCAAAGAGATTTTATATATATGGCATATATATAAGAAGTAGTAGAATAATAGTCGCGTAAGTACCAGTAACAGTATATATTAAATATCTGTTTCCAGCAAAGCCGTGCCGTGGTAGCTCAGTGTCCGGGCGGTCGCCTCAAGTTGCATTGCTAGCAATCCGAGCTCGATCGCCCTTGCCGGCACCAATAATCTTATTGCAATTTTATGTGCTGATTTACCACGCCCTCAGCGGTGAAGGAAAACATCGTAAGGAAACCTACATGTTCTAGAAAAAAATTATAAGACATGTGAAGTCTGCCAATCCACAATAGGTGTGCGTAGCGGACTACGCCCTTATTCTCTCTTCATAGAGAAGGCCTGTGCCCAGCAGAGATACATAACCGCCAAGCTGGCACAGCCATCTTGCGCAAAATGTCACATCTGGCAGCAGTATGACGACAGGCGCGCGCACTATGGGTCAATTGCTATTATAATGCTTTTATCTAAAAAAAAATTCTATTGGAACTTCTTTTTTAAACAAATATTTTTATTTTACTGTTTGTAGATTAATCTGATATCATTATTTCGTGAAAATAAATCATTTTAAGTACTATAAATCTGGTTTAAAGTTAAATAAAGGCTTTAACTTTAACTTTTCCATCAAAACAAATATTTTAAACATTCATTGCAAAAATGATGAAACCCCAAAATCGATTCGTGGAAATACGAATGTGATTGGTTGACGATAATTACAGTTAATAAACATTTTAATTATTCTGTTTACCGAGCTCCATTGAAAGGATTTAGTGCGAGCGGAAAGTGAATTAAATATTTTATATAACGCATTTCCGCTTGTAACAAAAGGTACAATAACTTAACACCGATACTTCACCCACAGTTCTTAACTTGAATAGTCATTGTGGCTGGAGGCTGCCGTCTCGTATTTGTTGTTACTTTAGAATTTTGTTGTAGTAGGTACTTAGCTAGGGATCTACCTCGTGGGTACATTTATTACCAATTGTCATTTGTTATATACATTATATAAATAGAAGCTCGGCGAGATACTTTACTTGAGATAAAAGTGGGCGAAAATTATGATAAATTATGGCACGGAAATTTTCACGCGTTAGCTCCATTTTCGTTACCGAGTTGGCAGTTTTTTGCCACATATAAAATGTTTACAGTATTTTTTTTCAAATTGGGTTAACGTCGTCATGACTCAAGGAAATTGTGGTGTACATCTAAAAAAATTTTCTTTTCATACTCACTATTTTCGATTACTGAAATAAATTCCTAATCATTATACCGTTGATTTCTTCATGTAACCGTAATTATCTTCTACGTGATTATGTCTTTAATTATACATTACGTACCTCCAGACTAAAATCGAACAATTTCATAGTGACAAAGTCAAAGTAACATTACAATGTTAAACGGAAAGCAAATTAAATTACATTACTAAAACGAAGACAATTATTATAATATAGAACGTGAGATGCGAACAAATCCTTAATTGACATGCATTTATGAAACTAGCTATATGCTCACAAATGCATTTTTTTTATTGGAGCAGCAACAGCTCATGAACGTCGCCCATGAACATCCACAACAAATGAGAAAGACGTAGGATTGTTTCTTGGAGGTCCCGAAGTCGTACAGGTTTGGAAACACCACCGGTGACAGTTCCAAAAAATAAAAGTGCTTGGTGCCATCAAAATGGTGTCGATGGAATAAAACAAAACTTTTAATTACTTCGAAAAACAAACACACGAATGTTTTTTTTTAATAGAAATCTAGCAATATTTCTTTTATTATTTTTTTTTCAGAAATATTACTAACAATCTTATTAACCATTCCAATTAAGCTTAAGCTTGTGCTAGGACATGGTTCACGGCATTAGTCGAATGGTGGATTCGAACCCACGACCTTACGATTCGCAGGCCGTACCCTAAACCATTAGGCTATTGACGCTTCAATCTTCAATATATAAATGTCTATAACAATACTTTGTATAATCCAATAGTAATTTCAAACTTGATTGAAAGTTCGCGCCAGTCTATTGAAAGTAGTCACCAGGCAAAGCGTAGAAGTATAGTTAACAATTCAATCATTACTTTGTGGAATGTTGGCTTCTGATTGTGTCAGTCATTTCATACATTAAGAAAGTGTCCACTACATATACACGTTCACCTCTACGAAAAATAAAGTTGCTTTCATGTTCCTTCCAATTAAAGACATTTCTATCCATACTAACATGTCTAAAAAAGTACCTCCTACATTGCTATACCGACACACTCTTCTCAATATCGTGATAAATTATTAATAATTTATTAATACTGTGATAATTTAATTTCTGTTCAAAAATAGTTTTTAATCGATTACACAAAGTATCCAATGAACATGACCATTGTTCAAACCGTAAAGTCGATTGAATTAAATTTGCCTCCAGTCCAACATTAAAATGTTTCATTAGCTTCACTTTATGAAATGAACGTTCAATTTATATGTGAAAACAGTTACGCAATATCCAACATTATTTCTTGTTTTATTTTCATTTAAACTCTTTTTATGGACAAACTTATGAACTTCATTTGCCAAAATATTTTAAATATGGCTGTAATTAAGGGACAAATGAGATGTATATTATATTTATTTACCATTATTTGGGTTAATTTATGATTTAAGATTTATTTATAATTAAAAAAGATCGCAATTTCATGTCACTTTGTCCATATTCTGTGCGCTGGTAGAGGCATTGATGTTCCTATGTACTGAGTCGCAGCTCTTCACAGGAGAGGAATTCCTCGCCCACCACCCTCGCTGTGCTAGGCCAACATAGGATCACTCGATGTTGCCGGCCATTTTTTTGTTTGTTGCCTATCAGTCGGTCTGACTTTTATCTGTCTTTTACTATGCCCTATGTTATTTTGATGGCATTGGACGTTGAATTCTGAAGATATTCAAAGGAAATCCTTAGATATTAATTCTTGGAGCAACATGAATTCACCTAGAGCATCTAGTAACAGTTCTGCCTTTGATTTAAGCAACAGCAACATCTTTAGTAAATACTTATTTTTGTTCCTACTAAATTTCCAACAAGGTGGAGCAAACGAACGATAATTTTCGTTCCCTTCCTTTTACTAGCGGTGGTGTAGCGCTTTACAGCTCTACATTGCTGTAGGTTTTACGCTTGACCATTTCGGCTCAAATTTGTTTTTTATTTAGTTATTCCGCCCAGAAAATCTTGCGTTCGTACGAATTAGCTCATCTTTCTTTTATCCATGTCTCTAACTTGTGCCGAAAGAATTAGGACTGGCTAAGCCAGTAAACTATTTCAATGACGTGATAGTTTTTCGATAAAAGTTACCGAATGAGTCATGGCTTAGGACAACTCGGCGATTTTCAATTGGAAAGATTGTACGATTATAGCAACCGCCAAAAACTGTAGGGCTAGCTTCGACCGACTGTATAAATTCGTATATAGAAACAAATTGGCACTTGCAAGTTAGTTGTCATAAATTGGCGTCTGCAACCGTGGTAGTTAAGTAGTCGGACATTGTTCCCTTTACGGCACCAACAACATTGTTTGTTTAAGGTGAATGTTATTTATACTTATCGTAACACTTTAGACCAGTGACCCCTTAGGGGTCTATGATAACCTGCAAGGGGTCTATGCGCGAGCGAAAAGAAATTTGGGGGTCCATGAAATGAAAATGGGGGTCCACAATAGTGGATCACAAAACATACACAACATTGACGCGAAATGTTGATAATTTATTTTTAAAGCATCAGGTTTATCCTTCTCACTAAAAATATTGACTTATTGCTTATGTTATTTTATTATTTTATTTATAGTTTATTTTATGTTTATTTAATGTTACGTATATTTTACATAACAGATGTAACATGTGTTTTTACTTTAAGATTTTAACACTGAACTTCACTACAGTTAGAAATTTACAGGAAATCAATATCAGGTAAGTAGGGGTAGACCCCCTACTCAGTCAGAATTGAAACCACGTGGAGTCATGGATGAAAATAAAAAAAAGAATCATCAAAATCTGTCCACCCATTCGAAAGTTATATAGGTAATACACATAAAAAAAACATATAGACGAATTGACATTTTTGAAGTCGGTTGAAAAGAACTCGACGCGGCTACAGAAGGTTTATTATGAAAAAATAATGTACAAACAGATTGAATAATCTAAGCATAGTTAGTTCTAAAGACGTTACCCAGAGCGTAAAAAGTATTATAAAAAATCAAGTCGCCTTTGCTTCAGAGAAACGAGACATCTGTTGGGAGTATTTAATATCTGAAACTCAACTGTAGTTTTGTGAGCGTCGCTTCTTTTAGATATAATCTCCTTCGTGCGACGTTTGTTATATTCATTTTCATTAAAAATAAATATTTCTAAACGTGCAATTCTTGTATATATAATTATTTATATTCTGAATCTCGTATGCAAGAGGTTCTAAGTATAGTATATAGTATGCCTATGCTATTTCTAGTTCCCCTAACGTGGATAGGTTAGGACAGTTTTTCTCCCATCAGCCGTGTAGTTCTGGGCTCTCAAGAATAAGACTACGATATCCCCTGCCTGTCGTAGAAGGCGACTAAAAGGGGCCTCGGGTTCACTGGGCGACAAGGGTGGGGGCCTGAGTCGTCCACCAAAGTGGACCCGGGAAGAAGGCGACATCGGCTGGCCCGTGTCGCCTTGCGCTGCGAGGGCACAGGGGGGGAGGGAGTAACCTCCCCCCCCGGGACGTGCTCTCCTTGAGCACAGTGCAGAGGGGCTTTATTAGGATCTATCCTAATAAATGCCATTTCATTTTCACAAAGCTAGGGTATGATAAGCAACAATCAGTAAGTCAATGAGTTTGACGCTAGACCAAAAAAATTAATTTCGATCATAATTATTTCTAAAATACGCGAATCATGTAGTTGCTTAGTGAAGAATCAAAATCGTCGATATTCACGTCACAAAAAATATATAACGCTTGGAAATAGGATACTTACAGAAGAAATAGATCACAAACTTTGAAAAAAAAAGATGGTGTAGTCACTATAAGGCCATGGTCACTAAAGGTCGTACTCCTTGTGGTTGTAAGTCGGTTGTTAATTAAATAAAAGCCGTCTTTTTATCTAAATCTTACCAGCATTTTAGTTTAGTTATTCTATTAAAGTTCAGCCTGACGTGCCCTAAGGGCTCGACTACATCTCAAAAGTCGTTGAAACTGTAGCGGCCTCGTGGAAGAGTCGGTCCTTTGAAAAAAATCACTTTGCTACGAGTGGAGCGAGTTACCTACCGACCATGAAAGTGAAAAAATGTACGGATTCGTACGTTTTATCGATTTTTTTAAAAAATTCATTCAAGTAAAGAGTTAAAAATATAGCATATAAAAAAACCGTATTTGAATTTTACGCAACTTCATACTGTTCAAAACCTATTGAGGATGATTCAGGTAATATTTTCTAAATTAAATAAATTTTAAATTTATGCAGACACCCACTCGACGCTGAAATTATAACGATACTATACCGGGAGAGAAGAAAATTCATAATACGGAGAACAAGGGAGTTTAAGAGCACTCAATTCAGTGGAAAGATCGATGACTTAGTAACTTGAAGCTCTCCAGATTGATAACACCAATTTATATTTATGCTCTTTAATAGTCTTGTGAATAAATGATGGATAAAATACTTAATATAAGAAATAAATCAAATTAATTGAATATAAACCGAGGTAGATCAGTTTCCGATCAATCGTCTCAAGTTGTGGTAAGTAATCTAAGATGATTCATTAAATTTATTTATTTTTTTTTATATGAAAAGTGGCAAACGAGCATACGGCTCACCTGATCTTAAGTGATCACCGTCGCCCATGAACATCCACAGCACCAGAGGAGCTGTAGGTGCGTTGCCGACCTTTGAGTAGTTTGCTTGACGATGAAGGAAAAACTGTGAGGGCTCGTGCATGTCTAAGAAAAATATCTCACACATGCGGTCTATGCCCGTAGCCGTCATGTGTGACGAGTGTTGTTGTAAGTCCATAGGCTTTAGTGATCACTTAACATCAAATGAGTTCTTTGTTCGTATGCCCCTTGCAAAAAAACGCCACATTAACAGAAACTCTTATAAGAAAATATTATTATTGTTATTATATTCTTAAAACAATCATTAAATGAGTGATGGTTAGAAAAATGAAAATTAATTAATTAGTAACTGCATGACCGAGCTCGGTTTGCTAGCATAACGTGCAACTTTTTTTTCTGGTGACCGGGAGGATATCTCCACAAAGATACCCCGCCTTCTGGGAGGAAGGCGGCGGTTATGTGGGGTTCCCACCCACTAAAACCTCCCCGGTGGCCCTTTCCTCGGTGCATGACGAGGGGCTCCGGGATCTCACGTGGAACGCACCGGAGTCCCTCTGCTCTATGCTCTATGACCAGCAGCTCGTCCCAGGGAGGAAGTTACTCCCTCCCCGGTCAGCCGATGTCGCCTTCTTTCCGGGTCCACTTTGGTGGACAACGCAAGCCCCCACCCTTGTCGCCCAGTGAACCCGAGGCCCCTTTTAGTCGCCTTGTACGATAGGCAGGGGATACAGTAGTCTTAGTCTTGAGAGCCCAGAACTACAGGGCTGGACATGCAACTCGAGGCAACCTCCCAGATACTGAGCTATCACGCCTGGAAGCCTTACATGTCACAATGTTTTCATCGCTTATTCTATACCCTTTAAATAAAAACAACTTTAGTAAGTCAGACGTGGCTACTAACCTAGTATACGCAGGAGCTTCGTCGTGTAAAATCACGTCGTTTTGAAAACCATTAGAACGAGTCTACTCTAGAGACTTAGCGTTATAACGTGACCTACATTTCAAATGAATGTAAAATAAGGGAGAATCTATGTTTTTAATTAGTGCCACACATTTATTTTCAATATATTTGTTACTACATTCTATATTTATATATTTCTGTTTATATCTTATGTATATTAATCCGAATGTTTGGTAATCAATCACGCCTGATCGGCCAGATAGATCTGGATGAAATTTGATACTTAGATAGATTTTTGTCTAGAATAACATATAGGCTATTTTAAATTCCGAAAAATATGTATGATATTTCTACGGCTTTGGATGATGGGCGTAATGTTTATGTTATGTAATTTTTACTATTTTTTTACGTAAACGCCATAAAATTCATTTTTTACAGAAGTCTTGCCCTGTGTCGAAGCGAAGTGTGCGGAATTCATCTGCTTGTTATATACAAAAAAGTTGTCGTGTCCATTCCACCCTAGCGAAGACGAAGATAGTAGACTAAAGAAGAATTTATTACACAGAATGTTCCAAAAGATAACGATAATATCGCACCGGAGGAAAGACCCTGTTATGATAAGCAAGTAAAAAATGCGTTATGTACACAGTAGTATTCGAGTACTATTTGATTAAATAACTCAACTCATACTATTCGGAGTGGAATTTGTCGACCTTCTGTTTAGAGTTATCAATTGTTTTTAGGTTTTAGTTCTGTTTTGACCTCGTAAAAAGTCAAACTAGTTGTTGACAAAGAACCAAAAAGAAAGTAAGAGAAGCTAAGAGCTATGCCAACTTTCAATCCGGCGAAGCAGTAAAGCCCAGCTTCTCTGGCAAACTGTGTTAGTTCGTCAAAAAAAATATCAGTACAAAGATATTATTTAAACTCTAAAATTGTAACAAGAAGTTCATAAATAGTGTTAAAAATGTTCTCCTTTCTTGCAGTCGGTTAAAAGGTATTTACTGAAACGGAGAAATAAAATAAGGTCGGAGTAGTGTTCTAGTGCAGAAAGTTTACTGCAGTGCTGTTATTTTATTCCCGCTAAGCAATAAAACGAGCACCCGCTAAACATAAATAAATTTGGCACTAACTAAAAATAATTGGCATTAGAAAATCGGAGCATTGTAGCAAGTGTTTCTTAACATTTTTGGTGTGGGGCACATATAACCAAGCCAATTTATTCTGAAAATGTGTAGTCCAAAATCATCATCATCATTTCTGTAACAAAACATTGACAGTTTCCTGTGGACGTCTTACCTTGTCGGTTCGTATCACCAATAGAAAACCTCAAAAATATATGCAAGAAAAAATAAAAAGTGACAAAAATTATAAAAGTCTTACTGCCCGTGATAAATTAAACGCTAGCTAGTTTGGGTCTGTAGAAAGAATAAATAAGAAGAGAATTAAACAATTGATCAGACAAACTAAATATCAAATTGGTGACATACCAAAGAAGATGCATGGGCAGATTTACGGATATACAAGAATCGATGGTATACCAGGATCGTGAAAAATGTAACCTCTTGGAATTGACGGCTACGATAAGACGTTTTGTTTTATCGTAGCCGTTTTGAAAACTCTTTGTTTCCGCTTTTAAGTACAAGTAAAACGACAGAAAATACAAAACATTTATTGCCTAGAAGTGTGCTTTTAAAAATAAAAATGCTTTTTTTTCTTTACTCTAAGGAGTTCTTTATCACCTCCTTTTTAATTAAAGAAAATAAGAGTTCAGAATTTATATTTGGACTCACGTTCGGTATTCATGACATTGCATTGTCCTTATTGTGTTTTTCTTTTACTTACCGTTTTTAGAACTATCCTAAATATATAAATTAATAAATGGTCGGGGGTTAATTATACACTAAGATATGAACAATGTTCAGGGATGAGAATGCATTGCTAGTGTTCGAGAGATGAATCCTAGAGCCGTTATTACTAGGAGCTTTATGAACTCTACCGAACTGAATACACGGATTAAATAGAATCATGTCAGGCAACTCAAGCAAAACAAAACTCAAGGCAGGCCATGGTTAGGATACCCAACGCTGTTATGACAAGAGATCTCGAAGATCGAAGTAGATCAAAACTCCGTTGGTTGGAAATTGGCATCGTTCATTGGACACACCAAGGATAGACCGAGGCGAAGGAAGTGGCTTGACCAAGGCCCGCAAAGGAAAAAGAAGAAGATATGAACAACTTGCAGACTCAAAAGTTACAGTTACCTTGCTGGCCTTTGGTTGAGAGAAAGCGGCGGTAAGCAATTACGAGCGGTAAGGTATTAAATAGAGGCGGAAATTTTGGCTTCCACTGGATTCACTAATTTATGAGAAATGTATGAGACCATATACAAAACGTATACAATTTAATGTTATATACTTATGTGACTGTAATTTGTATTATCAGAGTGACCCTAAGTAATTTATAAAGTTTAAGACGAGGGTTTTGACATAACTTGTTAAGATGTGACGATAAGTTAAATTAAGCTAAAGGAACCAAGTTCTGTCTTGTCGTAAGTTGAGGTAATTATATTTTGAAATGTTAATAAACCCATTGGTTGCTAATTTAATAAATAGCTTCGTATAAGAAAAATCATGCATTTGACGTACTTAGAGAAACAAACAACAGGTCAAATGTCTGATTAAAGTAAAAGCTTAAGTTTATCAATAATATTTTCTCCCTTTACGCCGTGCAACTTAAATTAATACCTTAGGAGATATAGAGGAACCAAAACAATGCCCAATGAAATTAATTTCCTATCGCCCTGGTTCAACGGGGCCTCCCATTCGCGCCTAAATTCTAAATAAACTAAATCATTTTTTTTTAATTATACGCAGACAAAGTCGCAGGCACAACTAGTCTTTCATATTTCTGTAACACCGTATTATTAATCAATCATCGCCAAGATTAGAGCTCAAAGGAAAATTGAGAAAATCTATTACAATAATTTTAATTAGAAATTTGTTCAAGAGGACTCGGCGTCAGGTGAACGTTTTTATAACAATTGATCAATGAAGGCTCTCAAGGGGTAAACTTTGATACGTAGATTGTAAACTTATTTTTACACCGAACAATATTAAGAAAATTAATTATTATAATTAAGCACCTACTTTAATTAACGATAACTGGCAACTTGAATTTTTAATGAAAAAGAAAAAGTTTGATTTGTTTTTTTTACAGGAAAAGGGACAGACTTTCATGTGGGTCAAAACATTTAGTAGACGGATAGCAGGTTTGTTGTCAAACTTTTTTATAACGGGCAAAACGCTGAAGTACCATATACTGCCACAATAGCAACACTTCCCCGATCATGCGAGCTCATTCCGCATATTAATATTCGTTAGATTTTTTTAAATAAAACAAGAAAGCGAACCGACATTGACAAGGCAATTGCAGTTGCTTATGCTATATTGCTATTGAGTAGGATAGAAATAAAGTGGACGTAGTTTTGAACTGACTTCAATGATGTTCTTAATTCGTCTGTAGGATTGTAACTTGCGACTGGGTCTATCTATTTGGTGATTCTTTTTTATTTAAAAGCCGGTGCTTCCCACGTGTTCCCATTGGTTCATCAATTTGGTCCAATTCTGATAATGGCATCTATGAGAAAACTGTATAAGTCTTAAATTTGCATGAAGTCATATGAGACAAATGCACGAATACTTTAATATTACGCCACCTGATAAAGGTGATTCAATTTTAATGGGAAAGGATATACTTTAAGAACAGTTTGATAGAAATTTCATGAGGTTCTAATTAATTATAATATCCAAATACATAAAGGGCTGTAATCTGCGTGAAATAGCGTTTAATATTTTTGCTCGTAAATAAACTACTTTCTAAGCTAGTATTTGTCCACGATCCCACCTAATGTTAAGTGGAAATCCAGTCCTAGATGGTAAGGTACTAGCTTAGTAAAAACCTATTCAATCTTCTCTTGGAACCCTCATTGAAATCGGAGGGAAAGACAAACGCGGGAAATCTATTCTAGTCTTTTGCTGTACGAATAATGAAAGACGAAGCAAAGCGCTTCGTTCGTGTTTGAGAGGCGTCGACAACAAAAGGGTAGAATCTAGCTGTGCGTAGTGAAAGAGGGATGGGGAAATTAAATCATCTAATACGTATATTTCGAATTCTTCAATCACATTGCCTAGAAAAATGATGCACTGGAAACTCTCCTGGTCACAGCCAAAGTACAGGGAAGACGACCAAGAGGGAACACTACGCACTGGACAGAACAGATCCGGAATAACACCAATTCTAAATTCCATGAGGCATTACACATCGTCATGGGAATGGGGTCATGGGAAGTGCTGGCGATCCAACTCTGTACAATACAAGACTTGCAAACCACCTGCATTCCCTTTAGTAGGTGACTGTGCGGTGATCACATAACACCAGATGCGATGCTCTTTTGCCCTTTCTCCAATAAAAATCATGTTGTAAAGTTGAGCTCGCTCATGAAAATTTCTTTCCTAACTCCAGGTACACGAGGTCATGAAAACTTTTCTTCGCATATAATGGCAACTGAATTTATTATCAAAAGCGTTATGTTTAGATTGATACTCATTCTTTTCCTAATGCCTTCTAATCGACTACATAACTCTTCATTACGTTCGATTTAGATGAAGTGCCGCTATTCCGTTGTATTTATGTCCCAAAATAGCAGACGATTATTTAGGCCGGACAAATTACTAGAATAAATCTTATTTTAGCAAATAATATGATTTCTCTCTGTTTTCACAGACTGTCAGAGTAAACAAAAAATACTGTTATAGTTCTAGACTAATCACCCAGACGTAATGTTACGAAAATGAAGAAGAAGAAAAGTTACATATCTACATATAAAATGTAGATATGTAACATCTTTTTGTAGATGCGTATTTTTATACTATGAAATTTTATTGTTACTTGTTCCAGCAACTTCCGGATGATGGTAGACGTCTATTAAAACGGGCGGGTTACGAGGCATCTATGCTTTTCGCGTAGCCTCGTAAATCTCAAAGATGAGACATAAATTAAAACACCATCGCCATGCAACTAGAAAAGCATTCATCACCAACGTCATTATTTTAGCCGCAGCACATCCACTTATGGTAAGGACCGATTGTAAGCATCTAGCTTTATGATGTCAACAGACTAACTTACGGGTGGAAGTCGTGCGCTTCGTTTACCGGTCCGTAGTCTCCGATCGAGAACTTTCAGTCCCCATCGGCAATCTGTTCTATGCCAATTCTATTCCACGTCAACATGCTACACGTTAATAAACTGAAAAACATTAAAATTAGACAAATATCCCCATATCTTTTAAATACGCCTTTGTCTTTTATTCATTTTATTTACGTTATTCATAGTTGAAAAACATACAAAAAACATATTAAAAATAAACAAAAATATAAGAAAGCAGTCGTTTCATTGACCCAGATTTTAAAGATTGATTTTGCTTGGTCCTAATTACATCCATATGTTTCTTGCTTTTTAAAACGTTGAATGCCCTTCTGAAGTATGTCGCCATTCATTGAACTAACGTTAGATATAGCAAGTGAGACAGCAATGGCAAAAGTATTTCACAGTCAGTAGCCTGCAGCTGAAATAAGTTATTACAAAAATCTGTGGAATCGAAAGGAGTCTTTAATTATCAGGTTTGATTAGTACGCTGGGACTCGGATCGAAAAGCAAAATTATAACAAAAGATTGAGATAAATTGAATGAAGAAGGATGAATATAAAGTTTTATATGAATATAAAAGAACGCTTTATAGAATAATTAGTAGTTTCTAATCTCTGCCTATCTCTATACTTAAATAGAGTGATGTTTTCTTCTTCTTATAGCTTTATTCATTTACTGTAGTCATAAGGTATTCAAAAACGTGTATAAAGAATAATTACGTAACTCTTAAAGTCGGCGTTCCCTCCCGTTATGTTTCCCTTTATATTACTAATTAAGCGTTTCACGTATTTAGGGCGATTAATTTTCCGACATTTTAACGTTTAAAATATTAACAAATATTTACATTGTTTTACAACCACTCAAAATCTGGCAGCGCCCCGTTAATTAATTCAAGCGCCAAAAGCCTATTAGTTCATTTCGATGTAAATTAAAGTATTAGATTTGAATCGTTTCCATGTTGTGTGCAATCCGAATCATGAATTGCGTCCCGGGGAGGATTTACCTCCTCCCGGGACGTGCTCTCCAAGAGCACAGTGCAGAGGGGCGCCGGTGCGTTCCACTGGAGATCCCGGAGCTCCTCACCATGAACCAAGGAAGGGCCACTGGGGGGTTTTAGTGGGTAAGAACCCCACATAACCCTGCCTTCCTTCCAGAAGGCGGGGTATCTTCTTCAAGATTTACCCTTTTTTTTGTTTACGGGGAGGAAATCTTCAGATCCCACTAAAACCTCCCCGGTGGCCCTTTCCGCGGTGCATGACGAGGGGCTCCGGGATCTCCAGTGGAACGCACCGGAGCCCCTCTGCACTGTGCTCAAGGAGAGCACGTCCCGGGGGGGGGAGGTTTCTCCCTCCTCCCCTGTGCCCTCGCAGCGAAAGGCGACACGGGCCAGCCGATGTCGCCTTCTTCCCGGGTCCACTTTGGTGGACGACGCAGGCCCCCACCCTTGTCGCCCAGTGAACTCGAGGCCCCTTTTAGTCGCCTTGTGCGACAGGCAGGGGATACCGTAGTCTTATTCTTGAGAGCCCAGAACTACTACTACCCCAGTCAACAAAACAAAAAAAAGGTTTTGTATGAATCGGTAAACACAACCTAACAGAAAATCAACTTGAAGTAGAGTTTGTTAGATATATAAATATATTATTAGATTTTTGTTTTAGTTCAATTTAATGTTCGATCTTGTTATTGTGTAAAAAAAAGTAATTTTGTTTTTATGTGTACCTGTAAGTCTATGTATTGATGTTAAACATACAGTATATAAATATATAAAAATACAGTCGAATTGAGAACCAAATATAGAAGATTTTTGAAGTCCTTTTAGAAATAGCATGTACGGGACAAAACAAATAGTAAATAATAGAACTTGTTCAGGGAAGAGGTTTTAGTCAGCAACTATTGCTAGGAGGTTCTATTATGTAGTGTTTGGACAATGAAGAGTGATACGAGAGCTTTTACCTTTGAAGGGGAGCGTTCGTGGCACGTTAGCGACGGTCGCAAAACGTGCGAATCTTTTGTTCCATCACGCTATTTAAGTTTACGTTAAAACTACAAGGAATAATGCGATGAAACCAGCTCACATTTACTAGTTCGTTGTTTCCAAAAGTGAGTGCTTATATAGTCATAATCGTTACGGAATTTATGAGGTATAAAATGTTTATTAAATTACTAGGGTACATATATGTCCCACTGTTGGGCATACTTTCTTTTGTTAAGAGACTATACGGGCATAGTCCGGCAGACTTTACATGTAGGTTTCATCATAATCATCCCTGTAGTTCTGGGCTCTCAAGAATAAGACTACGGTATCCCTTGCCTGTCGCACAAGGCGACTAAAAGGGGCCTCGGGTTCACTGGGCGACAAGGGTGGGGGCCAGCGTCGTCCACCAAAGTGGACCCGGGAAGAAGGCGACATCGGCTGGCCCGTGTCGCCTTTCGCTGCGAGGGCACAGGGGAGGAGGGAGTAACCTCCCCCCGGGACGTGCTTTCCTTGAGCACAGTGCAGAGGGGCTCCGGTGCGTTCCACGTGAGATCCCGGAGCCCCTCGTCATGCACCGAGGAAAGTGCCACTGGGGAGGTTTTAGTGGGTAAGATCCCCACATTCCCCCCAGAAGGCGGGGTTTCTTTGTGAAGATTTCCTCCCCGTTAACAAAAAAAAAAAGGTTTCATCATAATGTTATCCTTCACCTTAAAATTGCAACAAACAAATTTGGTGCCTAAAACGGAGACCGAACGAGCGTTGCTACCGAATTAGGCACGCATGATCTGGCTACAGTTACCTTTTTACAAAACAAAACCATATATAATCATTTTGAAGTACTTAACATTAATTCTACATATATGACAATACTTATTTTTGGATTAAGGACGCAAACGTTTGCGTCTAATATAAGATTAAGGCTTTGGAGCAGTACAGTCATTCCATTAGAGTTCTGTCTTTATAGTAATTACTTACTCTAGGGACGTCTAATTTATTTGCGGGTACTATTCGTATCTCATCCTTTATCCTTACTGGGTTGATAATCTTAAGGTCTTAATTTTTAAAGCATATATTTCATATAATCTTTATTACGCCAGATTTGTTGGTAACGTTAAATAACTTGGAACAGAATTTTAAACTTTGTACGTATAAAAAAAACGGGCGATAATAAGTATACTTCTGGGGTTCACTTGTTTAGAGAGGTCCCGGAGACTAAAAACTCTTTTAACAGTTAGATAATACATCTGTAATCGCATGGAAGGCGGGATCCCTTAAGATCAAATCCAATAAAAAAGCTACAAAATCGGTTTCCTCTGCCTTCTTCAATGCGTCAATGGCGTGATTGCTTTTGCTATTTATTACTATGGGCTATTTATTTTATTTATAAAAATAAAATAACATGGCCTAGAAAGGCCACACATGTCACTGGCATGCTGTGACTAGTGACTGTGCAATTTGCCAATCACTATGAAAGTGACTGGCAAATTTTAAAATACAGAAATTAGTAAAGATAATAAAATTTGATCAGAGTTATAAAATATTTGGAGCAGAATTTAAGGGGAGTTGAAAACGATATCTACGGCTTAACTTAAGTTCAAACTTCAGTTAGCGTAACGACCGTATCGCACTTATAGTAAACCAATCGAGTTGATAATCTCGGCCTACTTTAATCATATTATAATAAAGAGATTTCATTGTCTTTCTTCGAAATTATTTTAAGACAATATGCCACAACGTGCGATGCATTAAAGGAAAAAGGTGAGAAAAACTGCATTGAACAAAATTACTTTTAAATCTATCTTAATATCTTTAGACGAACCATTCTTGTATATGTACATAATTTGAATCTATTACATCCTATTTATTACAAGACTATATTTAACTTTAGATTATCCCATCCCATTGTCCCTTGTCTTAGGAACGTAATTTTATTTTCAGCCCTGTAGTTCTGGGCTCTCAAGAATAAGACTACGGTATCCCCTGCCTGTCGTATAAGGCGACTAAAGGGGCCTCAGGTTCACTGGGCGACAAGGGTGGGGGCCTTTGTCGTCCGCTAAGGTGGACCCGGGAAGAAGGCGACATCGGCTGGCCCGTGTAGCCTTGCACTATGAGGGCACAGGGGAGGGAATAACCTCCCCCGGGACGTGCTCTCCTTGAGCACAGTGCAGAGGGGCTCCGGTGCGTTCCACTGGAGATCCCGGAGCCCCTCGTCATGCACCGAGGAAAGGGCCACCGGGGAGGTTTTAGTGGGTAAAACCCTCATAACCGCCGCCTTCCCCAGAAGGCGGGGTATCTTTGAAGATTTCCTCCCCGTTAACAAAAAAAAAAAAGGAACGTAATTTTAAGCATTGATATATCAGTTTTTTTTTTCAAATAATTAAGTGAATATTGATAATTCTTTTTTTAAAACAAATTTCTTTAAGCTGAAGCGTCCTTTGTAGTGTTAAACTTTCAGAATTTAACGTTGATAGAGCCACTCAACGGAAAGCTGTGATCCTAAAGTATAGTTATTTTACTATTTTGGCAGAAATAGTAAGTGAATTCTTGCGAAAAGCGCAAACACATTGCACGCCCGTTCACTAGGCTATCAATGCTTTGTAATATAACATGATTATAATAAATTTCAATGTAGTAAAGTTTCTCCAAGTTCGTCAAAATTTGCACCAAAATCTTCTTTATTGTTAACAAATAACAAATGACTTGAACAAAGTTGTCTGCTTTGTCACCGTTATAAATTGACAACTTAAAGTTGGTTCCAGGAAGTTATGATACTTCTCCCGTAGCAGAATGAATTCCATTCCATTTTCTCCATAAATAACTACATTGAAAATTGGAGAAAACAATATAAATATAACTTGACATAGACAAATTATTAGAAATTTAACAAAATCATCATTCGGCAAATTGGGAAGAAACCAAAATAAGTCATAAATATTTTGGGCGTTTGACATGTTGCAATTAACTAACAAACAGAAATACAAACTGAGGGGCTTAATGAGTGGAAATCTCAAATAACTAGCTCCCAGAAGGTTACCTTATCTTCAAAGATTTCGATGACACTCGATGACAAAAGAAGTTCCTATATCCATAACCGTACACACTTTTTTTTTTGTTTTTTTTTTAAAAGAAAGCTAGTAATATTTTTTTTTCAGAAATATTACACACAATCAATTACAAAAGAAATATTATCACAAACTTCTGTTGTCTTTTTCAGAGTTAGTTAGAGTGCATATGCAAATTTATGGTACACTGCTGATTTCCGTTACCAGAAAATAATTTCTCTCATAATAGCACGGTAGGTAAATATTTAAACGATAATAAAATATATACACCTGTTTGTAATTTTTCGTAACCCTTTAAGTTTTTTTTTTTTTGTAAAGGTATCTAGCAATATTTCTTTTATTTTTTTTCAGAAATATTACTAACAATCTTGTCAAACATTCCAACTAAGCTTAAGTTTGTGCTAGGACATGGTTCACGGCAATAGTCGAATGGTGGATTCGAACCCACGACCTTACGATTCGCAGGCCGTACCCTAAACCATTAGGCTATTGACGCTTCAAATTTTAGCAAATGATTAAGCTTTAGGTATAGTATAGATGTATATAAATGTTTCGTAGCATATACATGGATTATGCATACGTTACGAATTATTTTCGATATGATGTTGCATATATTTGTTATACAGTGAAAATAGAAATTCCATAAAATTGTTTTGTTGAATAGTAATTCAATTTCATGTCAAACGATCAAAATTGTTTCAAATTTGCATACCTAACAAAAAAAAAAGTATTATCATAGCCACATACCGAAAGAGAAAAAATAAATTTTTGGCCTTAATTGCCAAAAACGAACGAGTACATAGCTAACAAATCACAGTTGAGCCAGTGATAAAAAATAAAAATAAACATTCACATGTTTCACACCAGTTGCTTTTGATAGTGAGATCACTCGTTGTGTGATTGTAACTTGTCTTTTTCTATTTCTTAATTTTTTTAATCATGATTAGTACAAGTACATGTACTAGAAAAAATATAAGAAACATAATACCTTACCATACACCAACATAATAACAAATAACTCGAAATTAAATAAAAGTAAACGTAGCGAAAAACAATTATTGCATAATGGTCGCAATTAAAATATAACACTTGCAAAACGTAATGTATATTTCAAATGATTTTTTTTGATTTCTTGTTCAAATATTAGTAAAACGACAGACTAAGCAACTACGTACATTACATTATAGAACACAGATGGCGATGGTTCATGAGAGAATTCTCGTATCCGAAACCAAGGCAACAAACTTTTCACATTACAACTTTATTCCAGCAATGTTGCGAGCTTTAATTTCTGTGTGATTTTCTCATTACAACTCGTGCAGTTTGTTTGATAGTCCGTGTAGATACACGTGCTCTTAGAAAATGTAAATATAATACTTATTAAAATAAATGCCGTTCCTCTTGTTTCATCACCACTATTAACAAATAACACAGCCTAAATCAACGGATCCTTATTGTAGTGGTAGAAATAAACGACACAAAATTCATTCAAAGTTGCTACATTTCCTTTAAGTTACATTATTACTCGGAAATGACAATCGGAGGGTCCCTTGATCATTCCACATTATCACGCATAAATAGGGTTGTAGCATAGCAAATGACAAAGTATTTTTAACACAAAAATAATAAATTTAGTAATGTGGAGAAAGACATTAATAGCTCAGGCACCATTCTTCCGGTTCAGCGTCACGGCGTCACTCATCACAGATCACATCAGAAATGAAACATCGGTTCTACTGCTTGAAGACAACTGACTCAAGCTTACGTAGGAGCGCCATTCTTATCTTGGTGTCGTCGCGATCGCACTCCAAGCCCGACCATAGATCACGTCATGGACATAGAGACATAGAGAAAGCTCTAGTATTGCCACTAACCTGAATGTTGCCATAAGAATAATATTGTTTATCTAACAGTTAATTTAGCTCAAATTTTGAGACGATATATACGATCGGCTTCTAAGAATGTTGCCCTGCGATCGCCAGAAATCAGATTTGTTGTTGTTTACCATAACGATGAAGCTCATGCCATACCATAAAGATCGATGATGCGTTCAGATTTTTATTCAATCTGACTTCAATTAATTAAACATATTCGCAATTATGATGACTTCTTGCTTCCCTTGCGTGCTTTGTTTTGTCCCATATTTTTCATCCATGCAACCATAATGTGCCTGGACAAAACATGTCAGCCTACAGCTAGTTATTTAGAATAATACAGAGTAACAGTTACTTCTACCTGTACATATACCAAATTATGCATCTTTTTGACCTGTATTCCTTTCTCGAAGTATGTCATTATATATAATAAATGACAGTTGCAACTCAAAGAGAACCATGTTTACCAAAAAAATGTTTTTTAGCGACATTTCAATAATCTTTCTCTTTTGACGTGTTGATTAATTATTTTTTTAAAACATGGACTACTTTTGTTACTTATAGTTTTTATTTAAATTAGTCTTTGTTTAAATAAATAGGGACGGTTCCAGAGATTCGTTTTGGGTCTATTTGCATTTGTCAACTATTTTTCATGCACAAATACAAAACAATTGTTCTGTTCGTAAAAAATGTAATTCCCGCAGTTGGTATATTTAAAAGTTGCGTCAAGCCATTTCCAGTAAAATCCAAAAAAACGTACTTACGTTAAATAGCGTGATAAGTAGTTGCATACCAAGCAGGCAATTATGTTTGTTGAAATTTTAAGTGCTGATAAACCACGTACTTAGCGGTTAAAGAAAATATATGGAGAAGACCTTATGACGCGTCTTTCTAAGACGAGACAAGTTTGCGAACCCGCATTATACCTGTACCTAACAGCGGGACATATATAAAAGCTGTTAAAAGCCCGCCGGTCCACCCGGCACTAGTGCGAATTAGCAGACTTCAGATTTCTTAGAAAATTTACTATGACTTTTAAGTTTATTCACGATGTTTTCCTTCACCGACGAGCGCGGGGTAAATCAAGGTTCGAAATTGCAACAAACAAATTTATTAGTGCTGGCACCGGGGATTGAACTTTGGTTGCTAGCGTACTATGCAACTTGAGGCGACCATCAGAGCTACGGCGGCTCTTGTATACAAGGTTATTACTTTATTTAACGTATGCATTACTACAAAATATATTTTATTTTCAAATTCTATAGTTTTATTTATTTTTACCTAGTTATTATCAAGCTTAATCTCACGGGATGAATATATGCAAAGTTAAGCGTGAAGCCGACACGTTGCAATTCAACTTTTAGAAATATTATCCCCAACTGAACGAGGTTAACGTGGAACCATATAGGGTTACGGACTAATAAATTGAATAACGTTTCACTGCCTAAATATTTCATGACACACTAGTGATTCAATTAAGTAGTCACATAACCGGATAGCCGGAAACAATGTATAACAATTTGTTTGCGTATAACTTTAAAAGTGTATATGATGCACGCAACAAAGCTCCTTTTTTTTGTTAACGAGGAGGAAATCTTCAAAAAGATACCCCGCCTTCTGGGAGGAAGGCGGCGGTTATGTGGGGTTTTTACCCACTAAAACCTCCCCGGTGGCCCTACCTCGGTGCATGGTGAGGGGCTCTGGGATCTCCAGTGGAACGCACCGGAGCCCCTCTGCACTGTACTCAAGGAGAGCACTTCCCGGGGAGGTTACTTCCTCCCCTCTGCCCTCGCAGTGCAAGGCGACATGGGCCAGCCGATGCCGCCTTCTTCCCAGGTCCACCTTGGCGGACAACAAGGGCCCCACCCTTGTCGCCCAGTGAACCTGAGGCCCCTTTAGTCGCCTTCTACGACAGGCAGGGGATACCGTAGTCTTATTCTTGAGAGCCCAGAACTATAGGGCTGGCCAACAAAGCTCCTAAGAGAAGTCATTATATTTGACTACAATACGACATGACACAATATATATATATATATATATTGTCATATTGTTGTCGTATGTCTATATCATATATATATATATATATATATATATATATATATATGATATAGACATACGACAACAATATGACACAAACGTGTTGTGTACGGTGATTCGCACTATATACATCCCGAAGTGGCACTCAAAGTTAGTTTAGCTTTTCGAATGTCCCTTAGATTATCCGTGAAATAGCTACCGACCGAGTCGTGGTTCGGCCCTCTCGGGCGCCCTCGGATCGGAATGCTTACGCGCAACATACGAGTACTAACCGTCCAAGCCGAGGTTACCCCTCACCGGGGGGACGATTGTGTCGAGTTACTAGCGATAGAGGTTCAGGCTAAGCAACCTAAGAGCTATGCCACCTCTCAATCCGGTGAAGCAGTCAAGGCCAGCTTCTCTGGCCAATCTGTTTAGTTCGTCATAAAAAAAAATATATATCCATAAATTTGACAGGCATTTTTCGCACTATATACACAAACATTTTAAGCTTACATAAATGGACATAGTTTTTAATATTATAGATATTACATATATTATATTACAGGACCTGGATGATAGAGCTTTGCTCAGTATTTTTGGTAAATCGTTATATGGTCGCTCTAACTCTAGACTCAACTCGCTCTTCGAATCCATTAGTGATTCCTAGCCTTAACCGAGTAATTGCACCATATTTTTGTTTCCAACAATTTGTGATATATTTCTTCTGTGTACATGTTGTTTACCATCTACTGAAGTATTCTTTGTATACCCTACACTCGGATAAAACGACATTGTCTTAAAATGTGACCTAGTTAGATCGATATATGTACCCGCTGTAAGGCGATGAACTATCGACATATAGAAAGAAATAAGCATGGTGACAAGCGGAGAGCAATTGCTGTATCTGTCTACTCCTCTGAAAGGACGGATGGTTATATTTATATCTATTTAATGTTGTGAATCGGAGTCATCATTAAAAATAATCGCTTTTTACACTACATGCATATAAATGTATAGACGGTAAATATATCAAAATATTTTTTTTTACAATTTTTGTCTATTTTTTACAGCCTGGAGCTCTGGAGCCGCTAGACCGATTTTGACAGGACTTTCACTGGCAGCTGATTTAAAAGTTAGCTAATGTAAAAATGAGTAACTTGGCTTTTATCTTAGAAAAAAATATCAATAGTTTTTAATCGTGTAAGGAAAGGTTATGTTTTCCTTAAGTTATTCTACTTGGGCACATTAACACGTACAAAATCCTATCTTAGCACGGCAATTTTACATTTATATATGTAGAGAAAGACAAAATAACTCAGGTACTTTTCCGCTTTAGTGTCACAGCGGCTTTGCATAAATCGATTCGCGTAGTTCTGAGAGGTCGCAAATTAAATAAAATTATTTTTGTGAACTGTATTTCACGGGCACGAACTGATCAATGGAGTGAAAATTGTAAAATGTAATATTAAATTCTGATTTGCCTTGTACTCGACGGAGGAAGAAAACTTCTGCACGAAATTTACTTTTACTGAGAAATAGAAATTTTTTTAGCGAATATATGATGTCGGCCAATCACCACAAGCATAGTTAAGTTTCATTTGATATCAATAGTGTGCTTATCAGTAGGATAGTAAATAGATGTTAAATTTGATTATGTAAGAATAATGTTTGTGTTTGTTGCCGAATAACTTTCGACTAGATGAACTGATTTTGATGATTCTTTCTTTATTTGAAAGTTGCTTCCTGTGTCATTGCTTAATTTGGAATATCCAATTCTGGCAATGGGATCCATGAGAAAACCACATATGTCTTAATTTGCACCAAGTATGTGCGCGACAAATGGACGAATAACTCAATATCACGACGATAGATTTCGATAATTAATTTTTAATTAGATGTACTTTAAGAGTAGTTCGATGAATCTTTTCTTTTGATAAATGATTGAGTATTATAAAAAAAAATTAAATCGAGTACCAAAAACACGTCGATAGGACCCGAACAAACGCGACTCGTGATTTTAATTTGAAATTATGACGCCAACAAATATGGCCACCAATCGTGACGTGTTGATTCATGTGATTTTTCATAAAATTTTATAATTTTTTTATTTTTCATAATGAAGTAAAAAAAGTGTTTGGCGTTGAACTTCAATATAACTAATAATAAGGTTTAAAAATCATCTTTTTTTTAAATTCCATTTAGGACTTTAATATTGAAGGAAAAATTAAATTTAAACATAAATTAAAACAATTAATATAATATTTTTGCCAACATAAATATTTTAAATATAAATTTTTTTAATAGAAAAACATATTCATATTTTTATTGATGTTTGAAAATAACATTACTACAAGCTACTACATACAACTTATTAGCTTTAGATTTATCTGTAATGCATTTATATGAAGAAACAACATTTGTAGATATCATTGTAGGTAATCTTCCTCCATTTTCACTTAACAATTTGAAAAAGAGGAAGCTATAGTGAAAAAGTGGCAACATTTTTCTGTACAGTGTTAAACTTGCAACAGTTTATCATTCAGTTAACTATTTTATTTTGTTTCACTAAGAACTAATTGCAATTGTGAAAGAAAGAAACAACGGGTAAAGTTTCCATTTTGGTCATAGCAACTGGTTTTGTGTTATGTTACACCGTAGAACAACGGTCTTGTCTGCAAATTATTAGGGCACAATCCCTTACGCAGCGTTAGTACAGATTGTTTTTGTAATAAAACCTAGATAGTCGAAAACCGCTATTATTCGAATCACAACGTTTTTTAGATCAAAATAGTCAGCCATTTCGGTACAAATGCTCTATCTAGTATAGAGTCTACGTAGTATTATTAAATAGAAATTTTTGACATTTCCCTTTAAGTTCGACCACAGAGATCCAGGGCGCCCGGCAGTTACCATGACCCATTATAATATCCTTACAATGGGTCAAGGTAAAACTAATGGCCATTTAGAAAAAAAAATAACAAGTGGTTTTTTTTTGTATGGGTATGTAAGGTGGCCCAAGAAATGATTTATTATTGATCGCTGTGTTTTGTTACCCTATTTAACATTTGTGTATGCCACGGCCACAAATTAAATTTACCCAATTACGTTGACCGACTTGATAGATAAGCTATAAATAGTATGACTACTTTTACAATAGTTTTTGTTATAACGGTTTTTTTTAGAAGCGTCAATAGCCTAATGGTATAGGGTCCGGCCTGCGAATCGTAAAGTAGTGGGTTAGAATCCACCATTGGACTATTGCCGTGAACCATGTCCTAGCACAAGCTTAAGCTTAGTTGGAATGGTTAACAAGATTGTTAGTAATATTTCTGAAAAAAAAAGAAATATTGCTAGCTTTCTATTAAAAAAAAATGTTTATTTTCGAGAAAATAATGAGTAAAATTGTGTGTAACTAAAGAAATAGTAAGCATACGCTATTCACCTTTTTAATAAATGTCTAATATAAATATTAGGTTGTCAAATATCTCCCTTCCGCCTTTTGTGTCATGCGGCACCCAAACATCAAGCTTTTTTGTATCCAGCCTTCTGCAGATGGTTTAAAATGGTTTGGTGACTAACTCCCATCTCCTGGGCGATGTCACGAGATGCCACATGCCGGTCTAACTCGATGTACTCGTAGTCCATGATTTGATCGGTATTTGTCGTCACAGGTCTTCCGCCGGCTGGCTTATCCATGGTGTCGTTTTCACCGGCTCTGAATCGTCGAAACCATTCCTCCGTGGTTCGAAGTGATAGAGTACCATCCCCAAAACACCATTAATCTCACGGAACGTTTCTCTAGCGGATTTGCCTTTAACGAAAGAAAACTTTAAAATAGCGAATTTCGGCGTTAGTGAACTCCATGTTTACACGTCTATAACTGTTGAACGCAATATCCAAACTAATTATGCATAGCGTCGTTTTGTAGGTTATGTCAAGACCTTTCAAATTATGTATAGTATTGCTAGATACGAGCTCTGTAGCGCTTTGTACATAGCCGCGAAATTCAAAAGACAAAAAGGCGGAAGGGAGATATTTGACAACCTATACAAGCCGACGTAATCCAATAACCGTCAAATCTTAACTTGCTATCACGCTATCAGCTTCCTATTAGATTAAATAGTTCAATGAACATAAAGCGGGAACGACATACAGAATGGCGTACACAAAGCTATATCTGAACTTTATAATCCACCACCAACTGATGGCTGCCGACATTCGAGGATAACGTTCCACTTAATGGATTGCGTTGGTCATAGAATTGACTTCATACGAAAATCAAGGCAATGACGCCGTCGGCTTGCAAATGTCGATAGCAATATTAAGGTATAATAATAAAGCCTTTTATTTTCTTTTTCTCCTTATCTACAAATTCCAAGTGATAATATAAAAAAAAACATCTACAAAATTTTATTAGTATTGTTAGTATTTAACTTATATTATATATTAGTAGTGTTAGTTGCACTGGTGCAGATATAGACCTATTTTTAGGTGAAGGCCTCCTCCATCTTTTTCTAGGTTTCTGCTGATTCGGTAATATCATTAGCCCACCGTTTGAATGGTCTGCCAACATTTCTTATCCCCTCTGGCCCCTTCCATCTTGTCGCCGTAATTGTCCACCGAGAGTCGGAGAACCGTGATATGTGACCCACCCTCCATCTTACATATTAATGGATAGACAAAGTTAAATTTAACCTCAACATTGCTAAAGATGTTTTAAAAAAAATGAAAGTTAAAGTTTTTAAAATAATTTTAAATTTATGTTAGTTATGTATAAACAGTAATAAAAAAAACTTTTATTATAGATTTTATTTTTAAATTTACTAAATAACGTTTTGCTAAGGGCGCAGTTTTAATATAAATAAAATGCATGAATTTGATAACGATATGTTACAATCCGAAATTCTAATACTATTGCTAAAACCAAAACGTTGTTTATTTTAAAATAATTTAACTTCTACTAACCCATGTCCTAACACAAACGCCCGCAACTCTCGAGCTCAAAGCTGGCAACGGACCAAGCAAGAGCAGAGAAATTTATTTATAACGACTAAATTTTGCCAAGTAACCATCATGCTTTGGGTCCAACCATCATGGTTTTGTGACTATACAATATAGAAACGACTACATGAGGAGTTTTCAGGTTTCCTTGGCAATTACGTAATTGGATCCGAGATGTAAAAATCATTTCGCATGATGCGAGTATAATACAATTCACACTGAAACACGCAAATTAAAAGACATGTAAATTATTAGTAAAATATTAATAGTAATAAGAAAATTTTAGAGTCGAGGTAGGGGCATCTGACACTGAGTCGGATGCCCCAAGTTGGATAGTACGCTGGTTCAGTTCAAACCCTGGTGCCGGCACTAATGAATTGGTGCAATTTTAAGTTCTGATTTACCACGCGATCGGCGGTGCAGCAAAACATCGTGTGGAATCCTACATGTGGTAGATAATTTTCCATTAGAAGTCCCCAATCAGTACTAAGGCTGCGTGGCAGACTACACTTACACTCTCTTAACAGAGAGAACCATAGAAATAAAAAATAATATCAACTTTATAACTTACCATAAGTTTATCTTTTGTATTTATTTTAAAGCCACTAGAACCGGCTTATAACGTAAATTAATCGAACTCAATAAAGACCCCACAAGCCGGCCGAAAGGTAAATTGCGGAAAATATTCATTTGTTGTGGAAATTTGATTACCTAAATTGAAGCCGCCGATAGGTTTACATAGATCAATGCTGCACAGATATAATAATTTACACAAGTATATTTATGATTAAAAACAAAATCCGACTATAAATCAAAACAAACGTGTAGTATCGAAATTGAACATTAGCGCGCATATGCTATACTTTTGTATCCGAAGTATCACTTATGTTACGAAGTTCTCCTGGAAGTCCTTCTGGAACCACGGTAGTGAGCGCAAGCATTCCCGTGGTTCCGTTTAAAAGGGTCAAATAGAACACCTAGAGACAGACATCACCTTTCCTCGAGTAAAATGATTTATTGACACATAAAAGATGACACAAGAAATATTTATTGAAATAAAAAGCTTTTAAATATTTTTTCCTCGGGGGCGTCATGCAACAAAACCAAAGGAGTTTAAAAATATGTAAAGTAAGGATATATAATCTCCTTACTTAAGTTTATTCTTTTTAAATTTTGCAAATAATTATAATCAAATGTCAATATTGTCAATGTCATGAGATTTATGTAAAAGAGATATGTAATAAGGACATTAAATGTTGTTTCTCTAAATATTATAAAGAAACGCAGTTTTGTCACTTATTTCAAATAAAAAAATAGACTTTATTATAAATGTTTTTAAGCTAGTGTTGCCTCTATTGGTACGATACTCTATGTTTTATGTTAAAGTGGCGCATGCTCCTTAATAGAAAATTTATTTGTAATCATTTTGTAATGGCCCTTTCATGTACAAGTCATAAATAATTCTACTCGTAAATATTGCACGATTATAAATCGTTCAAAATTTTCGTGTCATGGGATAAATTAATTTCAAACAGTAAAGCGATAATAACACCAATAAATGTTCGGGCAATTGACTTATGGTTTATTAATAAAATAAACATAAAATTAAAATATTTCCAATTTTTTGGATTTTACGCTGATCTAAAAAAGCACTGGAATATCAATTCGTTTGTATTTTTTAAATTTGTGAGCTAATTGCTCCGTCATTTATGAATCAATTTTTAAAACGTTTGTTTGTTTGAAAAGGTTTACTTTCAATTCAGTTCCATCTTAGTTTAATACATTATAACTGTCTCCTAAAATACTGTTTTTCCTAGTTTAGGTCACGTCATTATTTCACTGTACCATATCTATGTTCAATAAGTATAGAGACACTGAGCTATTATTACACTGAGTATTTGTTTTATGTTTCTTTAGGCTTAATGTACACTTGAGGGGCACCAACTGTTTTGAAATAAACATTACTTTGACCGTAAGGTATTCACTCCACATTTAAAATATCTGCATACCTAAAATTTTAATGCTGAAGGTCGCAATTGTGAATTAAATTTTGATTTTTCAACCGTGTTCGAAGACTAAGAACGTTTTCTTTAGCAAAAATTTTAAAAAAGAATTATATTCTACCTATAACTTAACCTAAATGTGACTAAGGTTGGCGGTATCGCTATAAGCCTCTAGGACAGGAGAGTTAAAACAAGTAAATAATTATCTGGGCAATAAGAAAAGATAAATAAATAACAGAAAAAACTATAATACAAAGATATTAACTCAGTAGTTATTTAACTTCATAGATATTTATAGACTACTACTACTTAATATATAACTTTTGCCTAGTGTATTATCTGTGCGCAATTTAGCTATAACTAATAGAAATCAATTTGTTCAAACTACTCTGTGCAAAGTACTCTATGGTCACTCATTCAAAGAGTTCATAGCCGTCAGTGTGATGTATACCTAATGTTTTGTTAAATTATAAATTAAATGTTGCAATGAATTCTACAAGTGTAATAAGAAAACTATGATAATTGTCACCAATGTGGGTAGACTAGATCATGAGCAAATACAATTTAGAAGGAGAGCCTTAAGAGATGCTGTCATATGTGTTGGTTGGATTAAAATAGCAAGTATTATTTTCTTTTACTCTCTGCCATAAATAGTGAATAACTGTTATTACACGACAAAATTACGTTGACACCTCTTCGATACCTCCTAGTGTTTTTTGCAATGGTTAAAAAATAAATTTAATAAATTTCATAAAAGATAGTTTTATATAAACAAGCTCCTGTCCTCTCACCTTTTTAAGCAGTCTAGACAGAGACGGCAATTATTGTCTGCTTTGAGGGTTCTATAAGATTTCATATGTCATATGAGTGACAGGTAGTGAGCCCATTATCACGCAGAGCATATGTGAAATTTCATAATTTCTAAATTTATCAACATCATTCTGGTTTTTACATCTATTAATTATTCAAATATATTACGGGCTGTACAAGATCATGACAAAATATGAACACAATATTAGTATGTCGGTGACATCAATAAGAGTTTCCCCTACCAAAAAATGCTCAACGCGCCTAACGAGGTTTTCATTCTGAAAATTTTCAAATTATACCTTCATTTGAAGATTTTTTTTAATGTTAATCAATTGCGTTATTAGGGAACGGTGTGGCTCGAAGGATGTTGTGATTAGAATCGAGAGAGAAAAATAACAGAAAATTTTTATTATTAAATATCCCGGAAATAAGTGGTGGGTTGGTAGAGGGCGCCCTTTTTTTTTGCTGACGGGGAAATCGTCACAAGTCAAAAATACCCCGGGGAAGGCGGGGTTTTGTGAGGTTCATACTCAATAAAAACCCCCGGTGGCCCTTCCTCAGTGCATGGTGAGGAGCTCCGGAATGTCCAGTGGAACGCACCGAAACCCCTCTGCACTGTGGTCTCGGAGAGCACATCCCGGAGGGGAGGGAGGTTAATCCTTCCACCCCTGTGCCCTCGCAGTGCAAGGCGACACGCGCCATCCTATGTCGCCTTCTTGCCAGGCCCAGTTTAGCGGACGACAAATGCCCCCACCCTTGCCCAATGAACCCGGTGCCCCTTCTAGCCGCCTTCTATGACCAGAGGGCGCCCTAAATCGACCAAATTGTAGACTTATTAAAAAGGTGCTTCACCGACGATTATGTATGTGCAGATGCATGGACGTGTATGAAGCGAAAGAGGTTTTGCAGGATCGAGTTAAGCGGAAATCTTCGAACTTTATCAACCCATCTGGGTCACGGGGGCAAAGCAATGTATTCTATTGTATTTGTAGTGGTGTTATTTACAGTCAGAGGCCTGCATTACAATATACAATGCATGTAATACACGAACGTCAAATTCAGGTTTGGTATGTTATATGTAAAATTTGAACCTCGTACGAGATCAATAATGCATTGATGTGAACAGGACAGGCTGTTTTGCATAGTCCTGGTTTCTTAATAATTTCCAAATAACTGTTGACAGAATTTTTACATTAGTTATTAAGTCTTATTTTTGTTTTAGAGTTCAGTGATTTGTTATTTGCCATTATTTTTTTTAACCTTTATGAATACAAATTCTAAAATGGGATATGCTCTACAAGTTATGTTATTGCTACCAATTGTCCCGCAAGTGGTGCTCGGTGTTTTATTGTTTTTGGGAGCAGTGGAGGTTAGTGTGTAATTATTTACCTGTTTTATTACCAAATAAGCTAGAATCAATAATTTTATTAAAACTGTGATAAATTATGTTCAACCGACTTCAGAAAGGAGGAGTAATTCGTCTGAATGTTATGTTTTTTATGTTTGGTACCTCATAACTTTTGATGATTCTTCTCTTTATTTGAAAGCCGGGGCGTTAAGTATGGTCCCATTTCAATTTGGTCCAATTCAGACAATGGTATACATGAGAAAACAATACAGGTCTTAAATTTACAGTAAGTATGACGCGGCACGACAAATGGACGAATAACTCAGGCTGATGTTGAGTTCTTCGTCCATCGATACCATTGTCAAAATTAAATCATCAAAATCGGTCAAGCCAATCGAAAACAATGAGGTAACAAACATAAAAAAAATCAAATAGACGAATTGAGAACCTCCTGCCTTTGAGAAGTCGGTTGGAGACTTGCTAAGTTACTCATAAGACCAATAGAGATTCAGCTGAGTGACAAATTCTAGCTCCTCTTAATCTGGTGAACTAATTAAAACCTCCAGTATAACAACGGTCACCGGTCGTTTATCAAACTGTATTACTGTTGCGGTGTTCACAGGCAGTGTTATGATATGTGGTGTTTAGACGTTTTCACAAATTGTGTTGTGTAGTAGATGAGACTGACGTATCAGGAAGTTAAGCCATAAATCCTATTACACTTGCAAAGCTCCGTTCATACGAATGTTAATCTAATACTGGCATATAAAATAATATATGTTAATTATATGATTAATAATTTTTGTTAATATTTGCTTTTATATTAATTTACTAGTTGCGCCGCTATTTAATATATTTTTTATAAATTAATAGCAGCCTAAGTTACTCATTATATCAGCTATCTGCCAGTGAAAGTCCCGTCTAAATCGGTCCAGCTATTCCAGAGATTAGCCAGAACAAACAGACCAACAAAATTTGTATAAAATGTTTAATTGGTATATGTACTTTATATACAAAAACGGCTATTTTAATATTATAAACAGCCGCTCCAATTTTATTTGAAAAATATTCCATGTTTGGGAAATATAAATAAATATTTTCAGAATAAGCGTTTTCAAGTAACCTTGATACCAGCTGAACGTTCATGGCAGCGCATTCAACAGTCTTAGACGATGTGCTAAACTTTCCAGATTTACTTGAATTAGAGCCTGTTCAGCTAGAGATTTAGTACAATATCAATCCGAATAGGTTAGGCTACTGGACGATCAATCCTTTAAATTTTTTAGAGTAATGGTGCTTAAAAACTTATTATTTGCAGCAACGACTTTTAGTACTTCACGTGGCTATATGGCTTAGTGCCATAATAGGGTCTTATAATACAGTGTTGGGTATCCTGGGTTTTTCCTATTTTATACGGACCGGCTATTTAACTATGCACTTCTTCTTAGCATTCATGTTTGCTATACTCGCCGTTTCAATATTTGGTAAGTATTGCCAGTATAATTAATTTATAGTAAGAAGTTACTCAATAATTTTTTTTATACTGATGTGGGAAATGAGCATGGCCTCCGTTGACAACAATTAAATACATAACAAGAATTAGATACAAGTAAAAAAAAATCAACTGACTTTAAGGAGGACGCTATTAATTCGATCGTTTTTTTATATGTCATCATCATAATGATCACCCCGTTCCACTGCTGATAGACCTTCCCAATGACTTTCACAACATATCGGCCATCGCTTTCCGCATTAAGACAATTCTTTTGAGGTCTTACGTGAATATATTTGATTCTTCTAAACGTCCTCATTTATAAACCGATTTTAAAAACATCTTGATGACTTTTTGACAATCAAGACTTTTTAAGGCCTATTTCGTCCGTTGCAAATATAAATAAATTCTATTGGCAATGGACTAAGGGTGCCGAAGGTCTAGAAAATCAATTTTTGATTTGAAAAATGTTTGATGATTAAGATATTTATTATTGATCCAAGAGTACAAGCAGAACTAGTAAGCAGGGGATGTAGTTGTTTTTACGGAGATACCACGACCCTTCGGTAGCGCTGATCGCAGTCACCGTAGGGTTTTAGTCACGAGTCAGTTGAGAGTCCGACATAGACATAAGAGAGAGTCCGTCAGAGTAGATGTATGCCGGTAAGACGTATACAATTTTTTTTATTTAAAATAGTTTTTCGAGTGATTTTTTTGTACGTAAGAAGTTGAACAAGCCGACTATTAATATCTAATAGCGATCGCTACTCTGCTATAAAGTTAAAAATTCTCTCTGTATATTTTATATCTTTGAATGATTTTAAATGTTCTAATGTTAATAATATGTGTAATATTGTAATAATTACTTTTGTTTCAGCTGTATTGTGCAACGATATTCTTATAATACAAAGTTATAAAAATGTAATCACTATGTCAATGCAAAGTCCTACATAATACAAAAAAAATCACATAAATACGCTTATTATTATAATTTATAATCTACATTTCCAGCTCAGAGCTTACTTTAATAAATGGTAATAATAATAAATATCCTTTATTAATTAACAAAATTTTAACAAACAGTATTACTAATTACACCTTTTTACTGCGAGTATTACGAGTAGTTCTATTTAAGTTTCACTGCCACCTAAACTAGGAATTTCCTGTGCGAGAGATCCTTCCTCCCATGGTTATTTATATATCTAATATTGTAATTATATCATATATTTTTTTATGTGCGAGTGTGTGTGTGTCTTTGTGTGATTGTGTGAATGGTGAATGTCTTTCAGGCATCTCCCATTGTTTTTCTCTATCAGAATTCTTTGCTCGTGATTCTAACTCTTGCTGTTTTCAACCGACTTCAAAAGGAGGTTCTCAATGTGTCCGTATTTTTTTTTGTTTGTTTCCGCATAAGTTACTACTGGATTAAACGATTTTGATGATTTATTTTGAAAGGATGTTTATATCTTTCAGAGTAGTTTGATGAAAGTTTGGTTAGATTTCGTAATATTACTACGCGCGTAACAGTGTTTGACGTTTGATTTGATTTGAAGTCGGTTTTTGTTTTTACTCGTAAATGTACTTGTGTGCAAAATCTATCTAAAAAAATAATATCATTTACCGTTTAACTCATGTGCGATACTTTTGTGTTGTGAGACTTTATAGATTTGTAAAGTATAAAATATATAATATTTTCTAGCAATATCTTAAAATGACCTAGTTCGAGATGTTTATCCGTAAGTAATGAGATACACATATATATCGAATAATGTACTTCAAGTGTAATCTAGTAAATGGACGTAACGCTCAACGTGCAGCAATATTTTGTGTCTACAAAATATATTTTATTATCGGTATGATATCAACCGTGATCCCGTGGTCTGCTAACTTAACTACCAATGTATAAAATTGGTGCTGTATACAGCGTGAGAAATTGTACTTCTTTGGCATCATTGAAAAGTAGTTTTTTTTAATTGCAAGCAAATTATTAATTACAATAAAATAATAAAATGACTGGAATAGGATACAGTCAATAAAGTTCAGTTTGAATTGGGAATATAAAATATATTGCATTAAATAACAACATTTTAATTTACAGCCATAAATAATAATTCCTTTATTCCATAAATAAATAATACAAACGGATAGTTAACCTCAATTATATTGGAGCACTTGAAAAAGTAGTTAAGCACAATTTTTTCTGTTCAACCTGTCATCATTTGTCATAACGTGCCTAAAGAAGTATAACTTCAATAAAATACTCACACCCTTTAATCAGAGAGGTAGGCAGAGATTATGGATTTTTCAAAACGTACCACACGTTTGCTTATAGCACACACGTGTATATGTTAGTTTCGAGTACTTTTGACGTAGCCCTTCTTTAGTATGTCGTCAATTAAGTTTATATACACAGAAGTCACAACATCATTTCGTTCAATAGAGCCAAATAATTGTGTTGATTCAACAATCAATTGATTTATTAAAATAGCTCCCTTTTAATTAAAGAAAACCCAATTCTAATAGGGAACCATATACAGTACAGTAGTACAGCCTTTAGTTAGTTCATATAAGATAAAATTAAATTTTTGCCCGTCTCTTCCTAGGAACGAAACATTCCCTGCCTGCACTAAAAATGCTATTAGCATGACCTGTATAACGTCGTTGTTGTCTCGAACGAACGATGATGAACGAAATGATAACAAAACGGCAATGAAACATAAAGATATATTGCACCCGACGCACACAACCAAAATGTTCTAACCAGATGTATACATACAAATATTTTTGGTCAGATTGTAAATACATTTCTAATGGAATAAGTAACACATTTTTTGAATATCCATTACAAACACCTTAATTATATCAACCGACTTCAAAAAGCAGGTTCCCAATTAGTCTGTATGTTTTTTATGTTAACTATTACCAAGCTTTCCGTGTGGTATGGCATTGTTGGAATTGGACCAAATTTAAAAAGAAATTTGGTCCAATTCCAACTCGGGTTGCTAGCATACTATGAAGCTTGACATGACCGCACGGTCACCTGATCTGTGATCTACCACGGCTCTGGTACCAAAAATTTACATTATCATGGCGTCGATTTCAGTTCTATGAATGACATATTTTTGTTTTCTTATTTATTTAATTGTAATACAAAAATGAGAAATCCACTTCCAAGACCAACCTGTCGTGCTCCATCCTAGGCTTCATCTTCGTCAAGCAAGATAGAAGCCAAACGTGAGCCTATTTAGTATAAAAAAACAGACTTCAAAAAAGGAGGAGGTTCTCAATTCGTCTGTGTGATTGTTTTATGTTTGTTACCTCATTACTTTCGACTGGGTGAACCGATTTTGATGTTATTTTTTTTATATGAATACAGGTGCTTCTCGTTTAGCCCTGTTAAATTTTGGTCTAATTCTCTGTCAAATGTCATTCATGACAAAACCATATAAGTCTAAAATTTGCAGTAAGAATGTGCGCCACAAATGAACGAATAACTCAATATCACGGCAACAGATTTCAATGATTCATTTTTAAAGCGTAAGGATGAACTTTAAGGGTAGATTGATGATTGAGGGCGTTCGCACGTAATACTCGTAGAGTTTAACGTTTGCCTCGATTGAAGTCGTTTTTTGTTTTTACTCTTAAATATACATGTAATCTTACAAAATGTCACAATCACACATTTATGAATCTAGGCTGTTAACTCGCTTACCTAATAACACAATACTTGCGAGTTCCACTTGAAGAAACGGTGTTAATACGTTGCTCAAAAACTGGAACAGAATTAACTTGTCCCGAGCGCGAGCATGTGCACTTTTAGAACTCATTAGAGTGAAATCTGAAACGGAATTTTTTACGCGTCTTGTTAGCGGAGAAATGCTTCACGAGCTTTAGTTACGGCAACGTTTTTTAAATCGGTTTTTCGAAGAAAAAAGATAGTGCTATTGATCACTCTATTGAAATAAAACTTCTTTAACTCCATCTGTATGTCTGTATAATGTATAATATATACACAAAATATTATATTTTCACGATTGTTCAAAGAAAGAGCGCGCATTACATACACTGATTGCTCTGTTGCCCCTATAGTAATATACGAAACATAACTCTATGAAGTTAGTGAAGATAGAAAGAGATTTATATCCTCACAAACTTCACAAACTTATATCATCTTCTCAGCTTTCACTCGCCTCGCCCGATCACAATTTTCGTCACGCATTCACCTCTACTTGAGCTCTATTTCTCTCATAGTTTAAATAAAAGACTAAATTATACTAACTCGATCTTAAGATAATTTACGATCGAGTAGGCTCTGAGGAATTAGGAGAAAACTGTCATACGTTGTCACTAATTTTAGCGGGACATTATATAACATTACATAATATTGAATGTATTTAATTATTGGGATATCTTGACCGTGTAAATACCACGACGTTATACATTTAAATAAATTAATCCTAAAGTATATAAAGCAATAAAGGATTTATATATTAAAATGTAACGGAAACTAGAATTGGTAAAGATGAAATTATTTATTATTATTATATTATAATAATAATTAATTCTTTGTTTCACAAATTTAGCCCATAACGTTTTCAATTCACCTGTAATATCACACGAATGAAAATGAAAACTAATTTCAACAAGCAGAGTAAGATCGAAGTAACTTTGGAAGTGATGTTAACTTGGGAACATCGTAGGGGAGAAACCTCAATGCGGTTTATATGTATTTAACTCCAGCATGTAACGTTCTAAGAGTCCCTTTATTATATTTTCCTGCGTTGCAATTACAGTTAAAAGTTTAGTTTGTCATGTCGTTACTGTTTACGATGGTGGCATGTTAGCTGGGATTTTGAAACTGCTGATCTAGATGTACCAGACTACCGGAATTATTTAACCATCACATACCATCTACGCAAATGATGTATTTTGAAAGGTATGTATAAGTTGAAATATATTTTTATATATTAATTTCCATTTTATAATGTTTTATAGATACGATAGGAATCCTTTATCGAGGTTATTTTATTATAGTATAATGGTTTAGGGTCCCATATGTGACCCTATACCATTAGGCTCTAGATCTCTTATATACTGCTCTATATTCTTCGAATATCCTCGAATAAACACAAAAATTCTGAAGGGGACAGCTGATTCTGTCGCAAGTTTGCTAAGCCAATTGTGTACAAAATGGACGTTCATTGTTCATTACCTATATGATTTGATGACGTACCACTGCGCATGAACATCGTGTGTGTGTTACTATTGTATTTGACGTATTTGTTGATTATGGAATGATAATTAATATGACTGTCATAGATCGGTTTCATAATGAAATGTCACTGGCAAACAGCAAAATCGGGACTCTGATTACATAAGAAAACGGATCTCCTCACTGCTACTTGCCAATGACATTTCACAAAAACGTAATCATTACATTATTTTTAAATATTAATTTCCATTTTATAATATTTTATAGATACGATAGGAATCCTTTATCGAGGTTATTTTATTATAGTATAATGGTTTAGGGTCCCATATGTGACCCTAAACCATTAGGCTCTAGATCTCTTATATACTGCTCTATATTCTTCGAATATCCTCGAATAAACACAAAAATTCTGAAGCGGACAGCTGATTCTGTCGCAAGTTTGCTAAGCCAATTGTGTACAAAATGGACGTTCATTGTTCATTACCTATATGATTTGATGACGTACCACTGCGCATGAGCATCGTGTGTGTGTTACTATTGTATTTGACGTATTTGTTGATTATGGAATGATAATTAATATGACTGTCATAGATCGGTTTCATAATGAAATGTCACTGGCAAATAGCAAAATCGGGACTCTGATTACATAAGAAAACGGATCTCCTCTCACTGCTACTTGCCAATGACATTTCACAAAAAAACGTAATCATTACATTATTTTTTAAATATTCATATACAGATAGTTAGGTAAAAGACCGTACATACTGAAGGACACGTTAGTCAATGGTTTCAAGTAACCATTAAAAATATAATGCAAGAGTAATATAAATATACGGCACAGTAAACGATACGAAATTATTGTAGCACAAATGCAGAAAACCCTACATACATCGAGACTTGAACTAGCTAGGTACCTACCTCTTGGTGTATGCAGCGTCCACAATGGTAGAATATGTAGTTTTTATTTACACCGATTCACTTACATTCACTAAGTATTTACATTTAGATAAAATTAAACGTATTTTAATAATTGTTAAAAATGATCGCCTCCTCGCGCAACACAGAGTTCGGCGCGTTTTCGCATATTGTTTTTCACCCGGCACAACACAAACGTATCACTTCGAACCTTATCAAAGGCGGCTAATATTCTAGGCTTTAGTTCATCCCGGTTGGAGTATTCTGTAGCGTACACAAGCCGTTTCACTTCACCCCACAAGTTCATGGTCGTTGACCCCGAGTTCTTGAACGGGCCGAAAATGCGATACTCCAAAGCGCCTCGCAGCGTTTCGAGTGCTCGCTTGAGGATCTGCTTCAAAATATTCAAGAATTTGTTCTTGTAAATTAACAGGGTAGGACTCCCTTCCTCGGCCTTGACCATGCCCTGGAACCGTGAATTGTCCAAATTCACGTAAACGCTGGTTTACGCTCAGCATTACGGAATAACTTGGAACTCGGCGGTTTGGAAAGCTCTCGCGATATAAGGCAATGGCACCTCGTACACTGTCATTAGCTCGGGCATATGCACGAACCATTTCCCAGTATTCTCCGTTTGAAAACGACATTGCACTTGACACAAAACACACTAACAGTTAAAAGAGGTTTCTGCAAATAATCAAATATTGCATCACGGGCGACTCGCGACCTTTGACTGGCGCGTGCCGCTTGCTTTCGGCCGGCGAGGCGGCGCACGGGCAGACAGGGCGAGCGCGGGGAGGGGTGCCGCTCTGTTTGTAAAGAACTCACCGCCGATGACTAAATTATGTAAAAAATAAGGTACCTATTTTTTTAGAAATTCGGGGTCATTGCCTTATATTTGACTTCAGTATGTACGGTCTTTTACCTAACATATTGTATATATATTTATTTTAATATTTACAATATAATTTTTGATTAGTTAATGATAATTTGATATAAATTACCTTATTGAGATGTGTCGGCATATTTGGAAGATGTCATTATGTACAAGATTAAAAAAACAATTGTAACAATATTGAAGTGATAATAGCAGATTACTAAAACTAGCATCATTTGACAATTGTCACGTCACTGACTGTTCATTACGACATTGGTTTTGCAAACTCGTTGCACAGCTACCAATAATAACTGTAATTTGATTTGTTTCGATCACTGATTTACTTACAGCACACATACTATCACAAATATTGTGTGCTATTTCCTTCTGGTTTTTTTAAAGAGATATTTAAGCAAAAGGATCGTTCAAACATCAGCAGAAAAGTGAAATGTAACATGTCAGATGCCATTATCGAGACGAAGATTAATGGCGCTCTGTACCTGCGTTAATTTATATCGGCTGGTATAGAAAAACTGTTTACGCTGTTTTTTTTTTGCTTAAATCCAACCAGTGTCAAGTAAATCTATAATGAAATATATTATTAAAACTAGAGATGGACAGAAAAAAGTTTTGACTTATTCCATAGTAACATGTAATAAGTGAAAACTTTTTTCTATTTCATTCGGCGAGGGACGAAATTTTCCTAACTGGTCTGGCCATAAATATTTTTCAACTTTAGAACTTTAGATTCTTTTTTTGAATTTGAATTTGGAAGGCGTCTATTACGTTAGAAAATACGATTTATTCGGTGCTAGTTGACGTATATTTTCGAGGTTAATATTTAATTGCAATTGGTGGGTGATCTGTGGAAAGCCGTGATGCTGAAGCGGAGGAGAGGAGAAGGAGAAGTGCGTGAGTTATTTTGTCTTACTCTCTATTTATAAATGTATTATTATTTGTTTCCTAAATACTTTGTCGTTTGCTATGCTAGCGTCCAGATAATGTCCCCTAGGTGGGATAACTCAAGGAAGATAATAATAATAATAATCATTTATTCCTCACCATAATCCACAGTATTTACTTAAGATAATTATGTAATTAAAAACATATACACATTTGGGACAAGAGACATAATAACAGAAAGATTAGGGTGGATTGAGACTTGAACTAGGACGGATCCTGTGTCTCAAGTCTCCACCCCATTTTACATTATCAAAAGTAGTGTATAGCTAATTAAAACACAATTTTAAGCTAATTCGTTTTGGTGAAGTATGAGTTTAGATATGTATATAAACATGTGTACGAATATATGATAGTTTTGTAGTTGGCGTATGTGACTTTGTGTGTTGCGTGCGTGTGCGTTTGGGTCTGTAGATGTGTAGAGTATTGCTAATAATTTAACTTTGAATATATTTTCCGTTCCAGAGTAACCAAGTTTCATCAAACCTTTTCTGATTACTATTTTTAGTTGCCTCCTATTTAGTTTAGGGATTTTGATTGAAATCGTTGAAATATCTGTATAAGAATGGTGACATGTAATATGATTGTCGTCTAGCGAACATCGTGTTGATACAAACCTTTCCTCTCACAATATGGAAATTTGTGTGTGAATATTGAAAAAACAAGAATGCCAGTATTTGTTTTGCAAAAAGGGGTATAGAGTTATCATTTATTTTGTGACCAATGACACAGGTTTTTTTTTTTTGACTTATTCTAAATTCAGAGTTTTATTGCCCCTTGTCCTTTTTAATCTAAGTATAGTATATAGTATGCCTATGCTATTTCTACTTCCCCTAACGTGGATAGGTTAGGGCAGTTTTTCTCCCATGCCTTTCCTCTCATCCTTTATATTTATTACACTCTTACATTCAACTTATTATACACAATTTATTTCTACTTACACTTATTTTTATTACACAATATTTCTATTTCTAGTATACTCTTATTCTTTTACTCTTTCTTATGATTATTTCTTTTACATTTCTAACATTTACTTATTTCTAATCTTATTTTTATTAGACTTGTCTTATTTCTATCTATCTATGCTATTTTTATATAATGCTATTTTAAATTTCTTATGCTACATCCTAGTTACTAATTTTAGTTTTAAGTCCAATGGTGGGCTCGCAACTCACATTATTTAAAATGCGTGTTGGGACCAATGACACAGGTTGGCCTGGACTGAGAGGTGGCATAGCTTTTAGGTCGCTTAGCCTAAAACTCTATCGCCAGTAACAAAGGCCTCCCAGTAAGGGGAACCTCGACTTGGCGGTATCTATGTTCCGCGTAAGCATTCCGATCCGACGGCGCCCGAGAGGGCCGATACACAGCTCGGGTGTTTGCTAATTCACTAATAATGGAGCTATTATTATCAGGTCAATACATATAAAATAGACTGCTACGTCCTTTTGACCATTTTGTCATTAAGTTTTAGCCGAATAATTATTTAAAATTCATTAATGTTTGAAAAAAATTGATGTATCCTTTTTTTCGTGTTATGCAAACGAAATGTTGACCATTCGCCGCTTCTTTTGCTCCGATTAATTCTATAGTAATTAGTCATTTAGCACAATTTTCGAGATACATTTTTTTGTAACAATAGGCATAACTACTGACTTATTCGAAATTCAGAGTTTTATTGCCCTTGCCCTTTTTAATCTAAGTATAGTATATAGTATGCCTATGCTATTTCTAGTTCCCCTAACGTGGATAGGTTAGGGCAGTTTTCTCCCATGCCTTTCCTCTCATTCATTCATCTTTCTTATTATTATTTATATTTATTACAGTCTTATATTCTACTTATTGTTACAATTTTTATTTCTACTTTTAATGTACACTTCTTCTTTTATTTTCTCTTTCTTATACTATTTTTTATTACACTTGTCTTATATTTATCTACACTATTTTTATATAATACTATTTTTAAGTTTCCTAAATTTTAACCTACTTACTAATTCTAATTTTTTATTCCCAATGGTGGGCAGGCAACTCACATTATTTACAAATGTGTGTTGAGATGCGCCTTACTTACTAGGTTTTGTTCCTATATGCTGCTTTATCTGCGATTAATTTGCTATAGCAAAGGAATCTTCTAATACTTACTAATACTCTAATACTTACTAATACTTAACTAATTTCTTTATTATTTACTAGTAGTGGTAGGTTGTCACTGCTAATTTTTGTGCCTGTAACAACTTCGGTATCCGTTCTTATTCTCGCGTAGATAGGACACTCAGTAAGGAGATGGATAATAGTCTCATTCACGCCATCGTCACAGGCACACGACGGGCTCTCCTTACACCTGAACCTGTTCAGGTATTCGGAGAACCCGCCATGTCCTGTGAAAACTTGCACAAGTCTTGCATCCATCTTCATCTTCCGTACTGTGATATAATAAATCAACCCCTGCAGTTAAATAATCTATCTTAGCTATTCCAAACACTTACTACTCACTACTCCAATAGTAGCTTTGAATCTACGGGTCTTATGATTCCGTGGTTGTGGTATATAATTATTATAAGCTAGAGGTAAAATATAAATGATTAATTTTCATATAAAGGGACACATCCCATGATAATATAAATAGGTATATAAAAATTGAAAAGACAGTGACCCTACGTAACCGTAAAAACTTTTGGTTCATTAGACCTTTTTCTTGACGTAAACAACAATGGTTCGTCGATTTTTTACTCTGTGGACCTGCCTTTCATATGAATAAGACCTATTTGTATGGTACAGTCAACGTAAAATACATGTAAGATTCTAAATAAACACAATATGTACACAATATATTGAGCTGAGTCGTGATAAAACAGTTTAACTAGAGAGGAATAATAGACAAATAAACGTGTTCATTTTTTGAACGTTTATTTATCTGAAAACTTAAATCTGACTCGAGAAAAACATTATGAACTTCACAAAAACCAGAAAAATAGAAGAATAGCCATAGTACAGTCCAGATTAAGGTCTCAAAAATCGGTGGCGCACAGTCAGTAGCACTGACGTCACCATGCCACTGTGGGATTTTAGTCGATGCGAGCGCAACAAAACAAGTAACGTGTATATGTTATTTTGGATGTCTTGATAACATTAGATTCTAATAAAACTTTGATATAAATGTAATTTAATATATTTCTTTTTTACTACCTCCTATGCTTATATTCGACGCTGACTGTACACCATTGCCGTTGCTTTACGGTGCGTAAATTGTCGTAATGATTACGAGGAAAAAATTGCTTTTGAATTCACCACCCTTTGCCTTATATTCTTGTGTTTTGTTTTTACTCCTAAATATACTTGTAAGCTGCTTTTTAATATTCGCTTGAAACAATTTTATAGCTAGTCTATTTACGCTGCAGTAATAGTTATAAATTTCAAAGTACAAAGTGCTAGTGTTTCGTATGACACATAATTTAAAGATAAGATTAATGCTACTGCAGGAGACCAAAATGTCACAGCACTGGCGGTCCGGTATATTGCAGTGTATTTACATATGTACATTGTGCACCCATTCGCAACATTCTCCACGTAGGGGTAAATAATAGATATTTTGGGTAAAAGAATAAATAATTAATGAACGTGTTTGTTAAATATTTTAGGAAAAATTAACTTCATCACTAAAACTAAATTTTTAATTCAACCCTCTCGTGTAGACACTTAAACAACTCGTATTTAAACATTTTGTTCCACCTCCAGCGAAAAAACTATACAAGTAAACGTTTCCTAATCAAAAGTTTGCACTATTACAATAACAATTTCTGTAACGTGGAGGACTTAACTTCAGAAGTGGATATTTTTAGCAACTCATTTATTAGGTTCAAAACTTTAATTGTAAGTAAATTCTCCTGACTGGATTCTGTTTGATTCTTCTAGTCTGTACGCGGATGCAAATTGCAAATTATAATAAACTAAACATTCTCGGCACTGTTGGTCGATAAAAACTTGTAAAAAATATAATCAAACCCATCACCCGTATCATCCAGGATTGCATTTGCTTTAAAAGAATAAAATATATATTCTTTTTGTTTCATAAGGATACATTTTGCCTTTCATATGAATAAGACCTATTTGTATGGTACAGTCAACGTCAAATAGATGTAAGATTCTAAATAAACACAATATATACACAATATGTTGAGCTGAGTCGTGATAGAAGAGTTTATCTAGAGAGGAATAATAGACAAATAAACGTGTTCATTTTTTGAACGTTTATTTATCTGAAAACTCAAATCTGTCTCGAGACAAACATTATGAACTTCACAAAAACCAGAAAAATAGAAGAATAGCCATAGTACAGTCCAGATTAAGGCCTTAAAAATCGGTAGCGCATGATGTCACCATGCCACCGTGGGATTTTAGTCGATGCGAGCCCAACAAAACAAGTAACGTGTATATGTAATAAGTGTTTTTTGGATGTCTTGATAACATTAGATTCTAATAAAACTTTGATATAAATGAATTATATTTCTTTTTTACTATTTCCGATGCTTTTATTCGACGCTGACTGTACACCATTGCCGTTGCTATACGGCGCGTAAATTGTCGTAATGATTACGAGGAAAAAATTGCTTTTGAATTCTCCGTCCAAGTTGCCGATGTTTAATGATATGTATATTAATTTCCTAAAGATTGGCTGCGGCTTTTTATTGTCGATTTCTTATTTAAAAGGCATTATATTTTGATAAATATTTTGATCACGTGCGATACAATATAAGAACAAGGTTCGAGTATTTACATCAATATAAAATAATTGATGTTTAACATTAGTGTTAATATAAGATATAACTATACGTACTTTCTTCGTCCACTTCTTCTCTCAGAGCCGCTTATCAAAATTTCCGTAACAAAAAAATGAAAACAAAACATACAGGTCAATTGAGCCTCCTTCTTTTGAAGTCGATTGTATAAGTAGATCTCGAATCGAACCTCCAACCATCAAATTATTTATATATGCCCTCGCTACTATTACTACTTCATTGTAAATTTAAACAATAGTTAACCGATGAAATGATGTAACTCAACACATCTACGCAAACACTTTAGAACGTATAATGTATTATGTAGCCTCAGCTAACGTCAATGCAAAGACAGAAATCAATTTAGGTTAGCCAATAGAACGGTGTTTGACGATGTGTCGATCTGAAATTCCATTTGACTGTCACTGCGGATGTATTCAAAGACCATTCTCAAACCCCATTAATACTAAAATAACGTTAACAACCACTTATAACGTCAGTAGGCATTGTAAAAAATATAATCAAACCCATCACCCGTATCATCCAGGATTGCATTTGCTTTAAAAGAATAAAATATATATTCTTTTTTGTTTCATAAGGATACATTTTTGCCTTTCATATTTATAACGTTGGCATTGATCGAGGTAAAGGCGCCACAAGGAAAGAAGTACCCGTACAGGGGGTCCCGTACCCCCTGTACGGGACCCCACCAGTATTTCACCAAAATTTTATAGACATTCTACATTAAGCCTACTCAAAGTTTTAACAAGAAAATTCCCGAATAGCGGTGGTAAATTTTGTTTGCATTTTAAAACATTTAGAATTCATATTCAAAACTTCACCACCCTTTGCCTTATATTCTTGTGTTTTGTTTTTACTCCTAAATATACTTGTAAGCTGCTTTTTTTAATATTCGCTTGAAACAATTTTATAGCTAGTCTATTTACGCTGCAGTAATAGTTATAAATTTCAAAGTACAAAGTGCTAGTGTTTCGTATGACACATAATTTAAAGATAAGATTAATGCTACTGCAGGAGACCAAAATGTCACAGCACTGGCGGTCCGGTATATTGCAGTGTATTTACATATGTACATTGTGCACCCATTCGCAGCATTCGCCACGTATACATAATAGATATTTTGGGTAAAAAAATTAATTATTAATGAACGTGTTTGTTAAATATTTTAGGAAAAATTAACTTCATCACTAAAACTAAATTTTTAATTCAACCCTCTCGTGTAGACACTTAAACAACTCGTATTTAAACATTTTGTTCCACCTCCAGCGAAAAAACTATACAAGTAATCGTTTCCTAATCAAAAGTTTGCACTATTACAATAACAATTTCTGTAACGTGGAGGACTTAACTTCAGAAGTAGATATTTTAGCAACTCATTTATTAGGTTCAAAACTTTAATTGTAAGTAAATTCTCCTGACTGGCTTCTGTTTGATTCTTCTAGTTTGTACGCGGATGCAAATTGCAAATTATAATAAACTAAACATTCTCGGCACTGTTGGTCGATAAAAACTTGTAAAAATATAATCAAACCCATCACCCGTATCATCCAGGATTGCATTTGCTTTAAAAGAATAAAATATATATTCTTTTTGTTTCATAAGGATACATTTTTGCCTTTCATATTTATAACGTTGGCATTGATCGAGGTAAAGGCGCCACAAGGAAAGAAGTACCCGTACAGGGGGTCCCGTACGGGGGGTACGGGACCCCACCAGTATTTCACCAAAATTTTATAGACATTCTACATTAAGCCTACTCAAAGTTTTAACAAGAAAATTCCCGAATAGCGGTGGTAAATTTTGTTTGCATTTTAAAACATTTAGAATTCATATTCAAAACTTCACCACCCTTTGCCTTATATTCTTGTGTTTTGTTTTTACTCCCAAATATACTTGTAAGCTGCTTTTTTTAATATTCGCTTGAAACAATTTTATAGCTAGTCTATTTACGCTGCAGTAATAGTTATAAATTTCAAAGTACAAAGTGCTAGTGTTTCGTATGACACATAATTTAAAGATAAGATTAATGCTACTGCAGGAGACCAAAATGTCACAGCACTGGCGGTCCGGTATATTGCAGTGTATTTACATATGTACATTGTGCACCCATTCGCAACATTCTCCACGTAGGGGTAAATAATAGATATTTTGGGTAAAAGAATAAATAATTAATGAACGTGTTTGTTAAATATTTTAGGAAAAATTAACTTCATCACTAAAACTAAATTTTTAATTCAACCCTCTCGTGTTCTACACTTAAACAACTCGTATTTAAACATTTTTGTTCCACCTCCAGCGAAAAAAAACTATACAAGTAAACGTTTCCTAATCAAAAGTTTGCACTATTACAATAACAATTTCTGTAACGTGGAGGACTTAACTTCAGAAGTGGATATTTTTAGCAACTCATTTATTAGGTTCAAAACTTTAATTGTAAGTAAATTCTCCTGACTCGATTCTGTTTGATTCTTCTAGTTTGTACGCGGATGCAAATTGCAAATTATAATAAACTAAACATTCTCGGCACTGTTGGTCGATAAAAACTTGTAAAAAATATATAATGTAACATAATAGACAATAAGGACTGTTTGTTGCCACAATAAAGAGAAAAAAAAATATATATATTAAGCTTGTGCTCAGAACTGGTTCACAGGAAAAGTAGAATTGATTCTAACGACTTTACATACCTTAAATCATCTAAAACCATTTAATGAGCAATTCTAATTGAAAATCGTTGGAGCCGTCTTCAAGATTCAAATACTCTGAATTTGTAACGGCTACAACGATTTTCTTAAAAGTTTGTATGCAGGGGGTTTCGGCCAGAAAAATCGACATAAGATTCAATTTTAGAAGATATCGTTTTATACATGTTTTCAGGCTAAATATAGTGTGAGCTACTTTGCTCAACATCGCACACAACATATTTTATATTTTATCATATTATTAACAGCAATACATCAAGAGCCTAAGAGGTAATTTATTAAAGACTTACTGACTTGGTTTCAGAGATTCACTTTTAAAGGGCTTTTCCTCCAGCATAACTCACTTGTTCTATACTGTACACTGATTGTCTACAGAGAGAGTCCTCTCCTTTTTATGCTAAATTTCTAGTATATGCATCTCTTTCAAAGACGGAAGCGGAAACGTCCTTGGTTGCCGACAACCGATAAAAGTACTTTAGTTGCCTAAACTAAAGTACTTTTATATTAGTCAGTCCATTAACTTTATAGATTATAATAGTTAAAACTAAATTGGCATTCAGTAGGACCAACTGTCGCTAACAATAGTATTGAAGGAAATTTTAGGGTATTTTAGGTTAAGATCAGATTTCATAAGAATGATGATACAAATATTTATATACTTTCGTAATTAATCGATAACCTGGTAAATTAGCAAGCACTTGTTTGTAATAAAATTAAAAAAAATAATCTTTCATATTATTAATTTGCGTCTAAATATAATTTCAAAAAATAATAAATACAGAATAATAATCACAACAGAATTTGACATGTGTGTGCGAAATATTATTTTGTGCAAAGGTAATCGAAAAATTTAAATCTCGTTGGTGCAAGCCACGTGGGTTTGAATCCTGGACCGACAGACCGTAGTTGGAGGGTTACCCGATAAGTTATCGCTGCTTTATATCACATTCACAAATATAATTGTAGTCAATTGATACCAGAAAAATTAAGCTACTTCCTCCGACTGCTCCATTATCCGACAGTTGACATAGGCGTTTTCAGTATAAGGGCATAGGCCGTGCAGTCCTAGTGCGGATTGGCACACTTCATATGTATTTAAAAAATTCTAAAACATTCAAATGTCCTCATGTTTTCCTTCATCGCTAAGCACGTGGTAACTCAGTGAATGTAGGAATTAATTATTAAAAGTACTGGCAAATATGAAGTAGATAAACCAGATCATAAAGACTTAATGGTTGTGACCAAAATCTCCATTGATGTTGATGACATCTAAGTGGGGCGTTGATCACTTACCGTAAAGTGACCCGCATACTCGTTTGACTCTGGCCTACGTAAAAAATGGACAGCTACGACTAACGGCTCATGTTATAATGGTCGTTGTTAATTGAACAAAGGCGTTTGTAAGTCGGGAAACTTTTAGAAAAAGAATAATGTCGTTTTTTTTTTCATTCGTAACGATTTTAATCAAGGAAAGTATCAAAAGGAAACTTGAATTAACCTTTTTTTTTCTTTGTGCGACGAATTAAGGGAACAAATTAAATTTTTCTAATATATCCTGGGCAAGATAAAAGCTTATTTCTGTAGTTGGGAATTAGTTTGGGCAAAAATTCTCTGGCGCGAAAGCTCAGTAACAATTTCCTCACATTTTGATGATGAATTATATTTACGAGTAAACATAAAAACCTAAATGTTCGTTTGTTTTTTTCCTTATTAATATGCAAACATTTTTGTGAACTGAAAACTTATTAAATCTTTTTGGTTCGCGTCACCGACATTCTTATGTTTTATTGCTATATTGTCATGATCTTGTACGGCCCTCAATGTATTTGAATAATAAATAAACCATTTAAACATGGTTATTAAAAAAAAATTTTTATATCATTATAATTACGAAACTAGAGTGACAAATTTATAAAATACATTCTAGTCGTAGTACGTGCCCATAATATTCCAATAGCTTCTGAAAGCAAAACTAATTTCCCTAAAATTATTTTAACGTGTGTGGTTAACAAGAGGAATTTCAGAGGTCTTTGATAATTTACACTCTACACGTTTTCGCGTACGTGATAGCTTAATTGCGGTTCTTATGATTTTTTTAACTATTCAAGTTTTTATTTATTATACTATTTTAGATTTATTTCGTGTATACCTTTACTTTTGATGATGAATGATATAAAAGGGTTGACGTGTGATACTTAGGGAATGCAACAGATGCGTTATAACTTGGTAGCCGAGGACGTGTTATCTCCGATTCTCAATGACTTAAACCCCACGAAGGACACCACAGCGCAATGTAATGCTCGGGAATTCCCTAAAGGAATGCAACCGCTGGGCGAGGTCGCCTCTGGGGACGATTACAAGCTGAGGCTAGACCAACACGCAGAATTCTTCCTCAACACGTTGATACGTGTATAGTTTACGATCGAGCGATTACTTCTTCGATCGTGCCAACTGGAGAGCTGCGCAGGGTACGGCCGCGATTCACTATTAGATTTTTTCATAATTTTTGTAGTAAAACTTCATTACGCACCAAGCTTGCTCGGAAGTAAGGTAGTGAATGCGTTATAATACGTGTGATCGGATGAAGCGAAGGGAAGTTGATAGGGAGATATGTTAGAGAAAATAGATAGATAGACAGTTACGTTTCGTATATCTGAGACACAGTGTGGGCCAATTGTTTGTGTCACACTGGGAGCAAGAGCAATGAACACATTTTCTTTCTCCTTTGAGCAATCGTGTATATATTGTATATTATAGATATATATAAATATATATATTATATATATATATATATATATATATATATATATATATATATATATATATATATATATATATATATAAATATAATTGAAAGTAAACTTTTAATTCAGTCGTGCGATAGAAAGCCCACTATTTTTTTAATGCTAACAAACGTTTATGTAATTTATTAAAAATCTTTCCAACCATTCCAAATTAAGCTGGGAGAAAGTTAATGTCAATAGTCGACTGCGAGTTTGAACCTATGACCACAGACCATACTTTTTAAATACTTGACACAAAGTCCTCTTTCAAGTCACACGTCACTATCATTTAATTTTCATTCTACGAAACAAAGTCACAACTTGTGTCCTTATTGTAAATTGATTTTTTATCCTAATACGAAGAAGTAGGCTTAGGTAGAAATATATATTGAAACATTGGCAACCGAAAATAGAGTATGGTATAATTTATTATCGTATAAAAAAGTGCTTTATCAGAAACGTAAATATGTAAACACCATAAGAAGGTTGTTTATGCCTTGGAAATGTAATTTATAACCTTGGTTTTGGTAAAACAACTTTTGGATTGAATTCGTCTTGTTTTGTGTGTGTATACTGTTTGTTTTGACTTCCATGTATAAAAATATATATTAGCAACGATGTTTCTTTGTTGATTATATAAGCGATAAAAATCTTAAAAAAAAACTTATTTAAATTAATTCCACGAGGAAAGAGATATAGTGTATGTAGATGATTTTAATTTACCTTATTAGTCATTTGCGACAGGGGAAAATTAGGAAGTGATATAAATATAAACACACGGTTCGTTGATATTATATTTATAACAATAGATTATTTCACCTACGTATCTAAAGCTAACCTGCCAAATAAAATGAAGCCTTATAAGTGGATTGGCTTTCACAATATTGATAGCGTCACATGATACAGCAGAGTGGCTTAGTGACAATTTTATTAAAAGCGTTAACAGCATGAGTTTGAATAAAAGTCTGACAAAGTACGGTCTAAATTGCGAAAGAAGCAGTAATTGAATATGATTGATATTGGTTACCCGAATAATTCTTATCTTTAAAAGCTATTTAACATTTACTACCAAATATCATGAATCTAATTACAATAATACAAACTTACAAATCTAAATTTAGGTCGTTCGCATAATATTTACTAAGAGATTATTATGAGTACTTAAGAGTGTAAATATATCAAAATAAAATCTGTTAGGCGTTAATGGCCTCATTGATGAATGTATGAATGAACTCAAGAATCCGAAACATAAGGTCTACTTTCAAATCTATCATTTGATTATAGACGTATATGTATATGTGTGGTACACTCCTTCCATTTATTTTAAAGTTAAAGGAGGTAAAGTTTTTTGTAAACTATACAAATTGGCCAAAGAAGCTGACCTTTACTGCCTCACTGGATTAGCCTGAATCTCTTTTGCTAGTAACTCCACACAAGGGCCCTCCCGGTGAGGGGTATCCGCGGTTTAGAAGTTTACTATGTTATGCGTTAGCATTACGATCCGTAGGCGCCCGAGAGGGGCTGAACCACGGCGCAGTCGGTTGCTTTAACACGGATAAAAAGATAAAGTTACAGCCTATATGATATATATATTAAAAGTTTTACTTAGACAAGTCCACCTAACATCATTTATACTGTTACGATATATATGTAAATATATTATATGTAATACTTTTACACACGTCTTGTCTCTTCATAATATATATATATATATATTTATGACGATGATTATATATTATGATTTATATATTATTATATATATGTATGTATGTTTTATATTATATATTGTTTGTATGTAAATATTTATTATCACTATTTAAGTATATATTTTTATAAACTCCCGCCGCTTCTTTTTATTATTCCTCTCCATCCAAAGGTTGCCTGGGAGAGATCGCTTTTAGCGATAAGGCCGCCCATTGTTTATGTATTTTAATTATATTTTCTTTTTTATTTTAGTTCATAAGTGTAAACAATAAAGAGTTTATAAATAAATAAATAAATAAATATATCGCACTGTAAAGCATGTCCCATGTGACCCTATTTAGGATTGGCAGATTTCACATATTTTAGAAAATTTTCTAACATACGAGTATGTAGATTTCCTCACGATATATAACCTTTAATAGCCCTACAAAAAAGTCCGATACGGTATATATCTATCTTTTAAGTTTAAGCCATTATCACCAACATAATGTACCTGTAGTGTACGTGTAAAATTAAAATTGATAATTTATTTCTAACGCACATTTGCTATACTGGATAGTTTTACCGCATCTGGTATTTAAAGTAGATAAGGTACAAGGAGTACAGAAAAGTACATACTTTTTAATCGCTGGTAACACCGCGGGACGCAGCTAGTCATTTATCGAATAGGAAGGAAAGGAGATGACATATACATAATATAGAAGTAATTGAAAGTATCTTTCAAAGTTGCTTAGATGAAGGGTGCTTATTAGTCGATTTATTAAGGAACGAAGAACTGCCTGCGTATTTATATATATGTTGAAGTTGCAAAATTGTTGTTTATATCAAGTCCATCATCTGACAGGAGCAAATGGTGCCGTTGACTCCGACTGCAAGGGATAAATACGGAAATATATGATTTGTATGTCACCATATACCAAATAAACTTTCCATTACATTATAACAGCCTATTTTCGCTCTCCTAAACGCATTAGTTTTTATGGGGTAACTTTTTGAGATTTATATAATGTTCTTCCGTTGTGTCGTATATCTATTAGTAAGGAGGTATCTTGACATACTTGTCCGCCCCTCTAAAAATGATTAAACGGAAATGATAGCTTATTGTTGTTTTATGTTGATGTTTCTTCGAGCAGTTCTTTCACCAGCGCTATTACTTCCTGAAGTGGCATTTAATTTAGTTTAGCGGGCAAACTATCCCAGTCCTTTGCTTTTCGAATAATGAAAAAGAAAGCAAAGCGTTTCATTCGAGTTTGGGTAATGTCCACAACAAAATTATGAAATCCAGCAGTGCGTCTTGAAGTCTTGAAGGAACAGGGATGGGAGAATTAGAGGTTACCTCTCTCCGGGGGCCCTGAAAGCTATGCTACCTTTCAAATTCGCATAAACAGTCAAAGCCAGCTTCTCTGACTGATCTGTAAGTTTGTCGCATGATAAAAATGTATGTTTAAAAGCTTGCAATATTTCTACAGCTGATTTTGCTATGTAGTCGACGGATGACGACCATTCAATACTCCGTAATGCCCTCCTTTGCCCTTTTTCTCATAAATAAAGTTATTAGTTACGAAATATATTTGATGTAGGAAAAAACTAATAAAAGGCATATTGCTCATACGCTTTTAATGTCTGGACATATCATCGCCGAACATGTTAAAAAGGGAGCGGTCTTTCTATGATTCATAGCGTCATTATCTCGCAGGTCACGTTCCGGCCTTACGAGAAAATCTATTCTACATAAGGCTTCCACTCTGAACTAATTTTGACGATACCGAAAATTGCGAAAAATTTACCTAAGCCGTAGTAATATGAATAACAATGAGCAACGTAGCTCTAGGCTCTCGTAGGTAGCTCTGTAGGCGGGCGATCGGCTTAAATTACATTGAATACTATAAACCTTAGTTTGATCCTCCGCACCAACCAATGAAATTGTTTGTTGTAATTGTAGCGGTGAAGAAAAACATCTTTGGATGGCAAAAAGTCACTTTTTTGCTCCATATCTATATAACTATATTATAAGTTTTGTATAGTATTTATGATTATATTTTTGTTCATATTATATTATTATATTATATATATATATATATATATATATATATATATATATATATATATATATATATATATATATAAATATATATATCTATATCTATATATATATATATATTATGTTTATTTCTTGACTTTTCTTATTACCATACTATGTATTTATTTTACTCTCCTGTCCTACATTGTTGTCTGGAAGAGATCGTTCATAGCGATACGGCCGCTCTTGCCCATTTGTAGGTTAAGCTTAGTTGTTACTTTAGTTGATTGTACTTGTTGTAAAAATGGAGCAACAAAAATCTATTCATCTAATCTGCATGTCTTAGAAAATTTAATAAGGCGTTTGTTGTCAGACTTCTATGATTCAACTAGCGAAGTGAAAGACATGACACTTATGCTATAAGATGAGACAGGGTTTAGGTGCACAATATATTGTTGGTTACTCTTCTTTTCAATATAATAATAATTTCTGTGTACTTTTAATGTTTATTATCCAATTTTATATTTGCTTAATACTTACATTTATCAATTTGATTTGGGTTAACATTTCATTACATAATTTGATTTTCCATTCCTTTTCCATGGTCAGACATCAAATCGCATGGTGGCTTTTCATCCCTTTTGTTGTGGGTATTTCGTTTATTCAAAGGGCTTCCTTTCACTCATATATTGCCTTTTCATCAAATAAGTTGTTGTAACAGTATTTTCCTCCTATTTCAATAGGGGTGTCTCTACGAAAGAATTCCTATATTTAATATTTGTTAAACTACCGTTTGACACTGCGCGGTTCTTTACAATTAAACATACTGTTCCCCATTATTACAATAACAACTTAATTACGATCATGATCGCGGACGGGTGTCCAAAGTAGAAACGAACATGACAGATGGATCGCGAGGATGCGAGGACCTCATGGTCACACAGTCTTTAAAAAATATTTGAAAAATATATAGAATCGTGATAGCTCAGTATCCGGACTGTCCTCAAGTTGCATAGTACGCTAGCAACCCAAATTCGATACCCGGTGCACCAATAAGTTGTTGCAATTTTATGTGCTGATTTACAACGCACTCGACGGGGAAGGAAACCATCGTGACGAAACCTACATGCCTTAGAATTTTTTTCTAAGACGTGTTAAGTCTGTCAATCCTCATGGATTATCGTTTATCTGAACTATGGTCTTATACTTTAACATCTATGTACATATAAAATGTGTTAATTCTAGTGTGTTTACGTTAGGTAGTATTTTGAGTTAAGCTATATCTACTCAATACATTTTAAAGAGCATTTCTGGTATATTTATGTACATGTCGACGTTCATCTTCATGAGTTTTTCTTCTAGGTTTAGGGCATGAGTGTCTATTATATATTTTAGTACGTCAGTATAGAGAGTGAATGCAATAAGTTTGTGATAGATCTGGTGGAAGCATCTACCGAGGCGTGAAAAACAAGTAAGAGTATGTACAGATGTATGGATGTGAAAGAGGTTTGTCAGGTTCATACTAAGTTCTTAGTCTCTGCTTACCCCCTTATCCTGCTGTGGAAGTAAAACACGTACATTTACGAGCAAAAACAAAAACCTACTTCCAATCGAATCAATGAAATGATAACAGCTATTACGTGTGGACACATTCTTTGTATTTATTATCAAATTACTCTTTAAGTACATCCTTTCCACTAAAAATTAATCATCGAAATCGGTTAGCATGATATTGAGTTATTCGTCCATTTGTAGCGCACGTACTTTATGCAAAGTTTAGACTTATATGGTATTCTCATTGATGTCATTTAAGTCTGATCTAACAAATGTAAATGTAATAAATGTAAACATCAGCTTTCAAACAAAAAAAGAATCATCAAAATCGTTTCACCCCGTCAAAAGTTATGAGGTAATAAACAAAAATGCAGACGAATTGTGAACCTCTATGGCGTAAGGCGGCCACCATTTTGAAATTTTGGCATATGTTGCTAATAGTTTTCATTGCCCATTCCCTAGGGTACTCATTGTAGAGTAAACATACATTTTTTTTGTATGGAACATTACACATGTTTTAAGAATTTTTGAATGTTAATAATGATGAGTCATAACATAACTCAAAATACTTTGTGCTATGAATATATTTTTAAAATTGAACAATATTCCAAGTCAAATATTTTCCAGCTGTTGTTAAAAAAGTTTACTCTCGGTTTACCTACTGCAACACGAGCTGTTTGTTTTGATAGGCAGGAACGGTAGCGGGATTATGTCACTATTTTGTTTATTTATTTTCAATGACCAATACAACTCATTACACAAAGATGCGTAATTCAAAGAAACCTTTATTTCTACAGATTTTGAAGTTATCGGGAGAGATTTACATCATATAATTCTTTTATCGTTAACTTGCAAGACACGTCCCGTTGTCGCAACTAAAAAGCAATTCCGTTTACTGGAAGCATCCGACCCCCTCAATATGTTAGCTGGTATATTTTATGTTAGTGGGGCGGCCAACGAGAGTACACTTAATGTTAAGTGAACACTGTGGCGTCTTAAAAGAGAATATATATTTAGTTGATTGTTAAGAGTAATAGACTGTTGAAAGAAGACGAGAAGTGTGCAAAGACTGTAATTATTGCAGGCATTCGAACCCAGACAATTTGTATTTTGATTAATGATTTTCTGTTTCCCAGATTCTTATGTAACTGTTAAACGAATGGTAAACTTATATTCTTGTGTACACTGTGTGTAATATTTATTACGATGAATCATATTTTGATGCAAATATTTATTTGCATGCAATTCAATTCCAATCTGCTCAGTCTTGAGCACAGGCGTAAGGTAGCTAGCCTTTCGGTTTTCTACAGATTGCATTTTGGAGAGTGTGCCCAGGAACTACATGATCTAATTCCCCCATCCCCTTTCCACCATCGGACTTCCAGACGCACTGCGGGATTTCATCCTTTTGTTGTGAACATCCCTCAAACCCGAACGAAGCGATTTGCTTCGTCTTTCATTCTTCGTACAGCAGAGGACTGGAATAGTTTGCCCGCGTCTGTCTTTCCTTTCGATTACAATGTGGGTATTTTCAAGAGTAGAGTGAATAGGCATTTACTAAGCTAGTGCGCCTTACCATCCAGGAGTGCATTTCCACTTAACATCAGGTGGGATCGTAGTCAAGCACTTGCTTAGAAACTATAAAAAAAAAATAAGTAAAACTTCTCACGCGCAAATAAGTACACGCACACACTTTTTTATGAACTTTAATAATTCAAGATAATGTTCCATACTACTATATAAAATATTCTAAATGCTTATGAACTTAGGAAACAGTACCGTAGCGTGGGAATTAAACGGCGCGTGCTCCACGTACAGAATTGTGACATGTAATATCATTGCAACGGGTGTAATCTCACTCACGTTTAGGCTAGTACGAATTCAGATAGTAGGAATGTACATTTATAAACGATTCCAAGTCTCTCTTTTTGCGACAGTACATTAAACTAGACAGCGTATTTGTGTCGTAAGGAATATTTATTTATACTGCAAGAACGTATATATAAATCAATAGGTAGATCAAATAAACAATTAAGCTGTTACGAAATACTAAGTGGGTGTGAAAAATATACATTATATTGTACATAATATGCATAAGAGGATAGTTTACGAAAGGAAACGAGGGACTGAAATGTTCCACTTTAGAATTGAAACATATTTCATTACGTTTTATATGATGTTTTATACTATCATTAAGCGTGGCGACTTGGCGATCGTCACGTCAATTTTTAATCTACCCGACCAGACACAAAACACACATTTTCTTGACAGATATTTGCATCATCAAAATAATATTAATAATATGTATATTACTCTTGCGTTTGGCTCGTAAAGTGAAATGCCTGCCAAAAAGGCACTTCATAAAAAGTTTGACAACGCCCGTTACATTGAGCTGTTTGGGTAGTAACGGTCACTTAACACAGGTGAAACGTGTACACATTTTTCCTACTCTCTTCCCGACTTAGGGTGCCTCTTTCTCTTCGAAACCAAGCTCACTCTATAAGAGGAATTCCTCCCCTAACACACAAGATAACACGGGACCGCGCCATATTGCTTTCCTCTCAGGTCTACTTTAACTCGGGAGGGTGTAACCTCCCCCTCCGGGATGTGCTCTCCTTGAGCACAGTGCAGAGGGGCTCCGGTGCGTTCCACTGAAGATCCCGGAGCCCCTCGTCATGCACCGAGGAAAGGGCTACCGTGGAGGTTTTAGTGGGTAAAAACCCCACATGACCGCCGCCTTCCCACCAGAAGGCGGGGTATCTTTTTGAACATTTCCTCCCCATTAACAAAAAAAAGGAGATGCATGAAGGGATGCCAACAATCTAGAAAGGTTGTTAGTGACGGGAAAGGTCGAAGGAAAAGACTAAGAGTCCGAAATCCGAAAAGATGGTCGGACCTGTTTTCCGAAGAATTGAAGTCATATACTAGCGACGCCCTCACACGGCCATGGGCAGGTGAATAATCGTCGAGTCACGATCCTCAGCAATGGGAGAGCGAATGAGAAGAAGAAAGATAAATTAGAGAAACGCATAGCTTGAATAGTGAACTAGTTAAATTTAACAGACGTGAAATCTATTTATAACGTCTTAATACTACGAAGCCTCAAATATTATTACGTGAACAATATATTCATTAATATTTAACAGTCGTACTTTAGTATGCACTCACGTGCAATTTCGCAGACGCGCGCTGTGGCGTTGGCAAAGCGACATCAAAATACACTACGTCTAAAGCATCATAACTTATGCTTATTACTGGGTACGCTTTACGTTCTGATGCAGTAGTCACACTGGATATTTAATTAAATATACCAGTTTACTTCAATACCACAGAGGGTTTTGTCGTCTCAGTGTATAACTGACTCATTCATAATATCACCTATAAATATACCACTGTTGGCCTTGGAATCTATCATTAACCAAATTGAAGAACCTTATATCTCATTTTAAGTGAACTTTGTAAAAATGTTCTTATGAGAAATAAATTCTTTAAACCCAAGAAAAAAATAATTAAATAATTTCTATCCCTCAATAAAAGGTTAATAAATCTTGCGAGTTAACATAATATGTATAGTGAGGATAATGGACAACTGGAGAATATGAATGTATATGGTTTCGTGTCCCATAATAAATATACAAATAAAAACTACGAGTAGTAAGTTATATTTTAGAAAATGTGACACTAGTTATTCGCTTTATGTAAGCTGCAATATAGCTCGTGCTTAGGATTAAAGGATTTTTTCCTTTTTTTAAACACTGCCCGCATGATTTTTGTTGTTGTACTGTAAAATATAATTTAATGTCGTAAGGTAAAAAAGTGTTTCTATTTTTGTAGCTCATCAAAAAAAAACTGTCTTAATTTTCTAATTATTATGAGAGTTATCACTACTATATACGAGTATCAACGTACATACATCCGGACGTCTTCGACAAATTTTTATCAAACCATTTTTTTCGTTGCTTAACATAAAGTGATTGTTTAGAAAATATAACACGGTCTAATTAGTTTGCTTCATGTACGTCTACTCATTCCGTACGAGAGTAATATAGTGGTGATAGAGGCATTTTAGTACACGAAAATTCTTGAGATTGATATGAGAGTAAAGCTATCCCAAACACTTCGCATGATGCGAGCAGTATGCCTATTAAAAGTCTAATGTCGAACGAGTTGAATACAGTTGCCATTCCCGCTCACGTTGCCTTTATAAATTTACATTTTGAAAGGAACGTATAGAACACTTGACACGGCACGCTGTGGGAATCCATTGATGTTCTTGACTTCTGGAACTCGCGAGACGCATTCACTTTCTTTGAAAGTGTGAATCACAAGGACCCAATTGTTTGAATAATAAGAATATATTATTCAATTTTTCTTATTATTCAAACTCCTAATTGTCTTCAAACAATGTTGAAACCGTTTAGTATACGAATATCATCAGCCTGTGTTTATCCATTGCTGGAAATAGGCTTTACTACCAACAAGGCCAACAAATCTAGGTGCTGAAGAACATATAAGTCACTTGGACGATGACCGTTCGCATCCAAAACCACCAGCGCCTGACAAGGGGATGTAATTTATTTATTTATTTAATTTACAGGAAGATCAACAGCAATAAAATTTACAAAAAAGATACAGTAATAATTAAGAAACAGACTGCCAATAACAGATCTTCGCTAATACGAAAAACTTTAAAATTATTTAATTGTGTGAGCAAAAACATTAATAACAAAAGCCTACTAACAATTTTTCAATTGAAGACATTTCGATAGAATGCCCGTCTTATTGCTACAGTTGTAGTATTAAAGATGTCAACTTCTGTCCTTTTCGAATATTTATTGAGCGTGTGACCAGCGCGCCACATAAATGAATTTTGACGATTCGAATCATTCGAAGATGCCAAAGGCTATCCATCTCATAGGAATATGATAGCGCGCTGATTTCTTGGGCACGTTAATCTCCCTGAAACTATTCACAGCTGTACTGGAGGATGTGTTGTAGATGCTAGATTTCTAATCAAAGGAGGGAAGTAGTAGTTTTCGCGTGTAACAGTGGAAGTAAAGACGAACTGTGAACTACCTCCCAGCTATCGTAGAAGGCGACGAACTGGTAATTTAACAGGCCACTACTAAATTAAAGGGACTTGATTCCAAGTATCACGCACTCACAGAATTTAAAATGATCACTTAACACATTAACAGCTGTTATTTACAGCTCCATTCAAACTATGACGATATCAAAAGCACAAGATTCTTTATTTTCACAGGTCTCATCAACATAAATACAATTACTCACTCACTCATCCAAAATAATATGCAATAAGATCAAAAAAGGAACGACATTATATCAAGACAGTTTAATCCTTAAACAACCTTTTCATAAATACTTTTGCTTTGACTGATAACCTAACGATGCTAGATCTCTACGTGACCACTATAAGAAACTTTCGTAGCAAGCATATTTCACCTGGAGCTTATCGTATCCCAAACGAAACATGGGTTAAGCTTTAAATCATTGGGTTAAGCCTCATTCCGTAGGCCGGGCACGGACAGAATAGAGATTTTTCGTTGCTAATGAGAAACTCATTGGCAATTAGAATTATAAAGTTAAAATAGGTCACTATCATTAACTAACAATTATTATTTCTAATAAGTAACGTAGTAAGTAAATAAGTAACAAACAAGTTATTTTCACTGGTGCTCGTGACAGGAAATAAGACAAAAATAGTAGCAAAAGTTTTACATATAAAAACAGAAACATCGAGAAATTTATTTGTATCCAACCTTACAGTTTCTTTGTTTTGTTTCAATCGCTAAATACAGTTAATATTAAGTACGTAAACCTAATGAACCCTGGAAAGAACGAGCGACTATTAAGCAATTTTGTCGTTTAAATAAGGTAATATCGAGAGGTATTGGTTTAAAATACGCACAAACAACGAGGTGCAGCTAAAGCACTGTGATCAGCCCGACCCGTCACGCCCGCGTCAATTCAGAAGCAGTAAAATCTTCTTATACAGAATTGTTGATTGAGATAAGAAATGAAATAAAAAAAAGAACATAAATAAAGTAGTGGGATGCCAACGAACGAAAGATCGTATAGAAATTTTAAGTGTTGCCCTGTCTTTTTATTATATAAAATGACTAATAAAGTATGCTATTTTAACCGAAAAGAGATATTTATTGCTAAAAACGGAAATTTATAAAAAGCATATCGTATAGCAGATTGTAAATAGTAACCGAACATTTTTAAATTAAAAATACTGCGTAGCATTTATCGAATATATCTACGTCAATACGATTAATTTCTTTGATAACGACGCCGTTCATTATACAAATAATATACGATATAACTATATACTATATATAATATAGCGTCGTTAAACGACATTATAATAAAGTTAATAAAATAACCACTGCGTACTTAGACCGCGTATGTAAGAGTCGATTACTAGTATATACCATATAATAATTTTACAGCAAATAAAATCGATCATATCAAAGTATATCACGTTAGGAGCGGAGCCGTCATTGTATAATTCATGGCGTCATAATGTCGCAGGTCACGCCCCGACTTCGCGACGAAAGCGATTCCTTATATTCAACCTTGACGAAACTGGTAAAGGATTTATGCAAATAACTTATATGAGCGTATAGAACTCGTATTAACAATCAAATCTATCTACGCTATGATCGTAAATGAGAACGTACAATCATAATATGGGCAACTATATAATTGTAATTGCTTTGGTCAACTTATGTAGCTGACTTTCAAATGGGTATACTTTTTAAAAGTAAGGCGAAGGGTACCTTAAGGATCTTAAGGGATCCTTATATTATTCTATATATGTAATGCCTTTTCTTTATCATTTATTATATACAATTTATCTTGCTTGCCAGTCTTGACACATTAAAAATAACTAAGGCGACCAGCTTTATAGTCGAAATTCAACCGTAATCCAGAAGTGGGAGATAAAATCGCTATTTATATTCTACATATTTGTCAGTCATTATTTATAATTGGTTACCGTTGACCGCTAACCGTTGCCATGCAACCGTATGATACCAGCATGTATGTGTATCAAACGCATAGTTGTATGTGTAATGTTTTTTTTATTGATTTTTGCATTTTGTATGCAAAATTAAAAAAATTAGCTTTCTGCACTCCTCTTTATAAACTACTAATGTGGGAAATTTCGTCCGCGCAATTTGCTTAACAAGGGGTACAAAGGTTTTCGGCATGCATCAGGTTTCTCAATATGTCACCGTAACCACCGGTTTCTTGAGCTTGCTTCGTTGTCGGTGGTACACTGGGTTAGGTTTTTATGTTTTTTTTTAAAAAATGTTTGGTATTTTTGTAAAAACTTATCCTAAGATTTAAATATAAATATAAATTATAATGATTATAAATTAGATAGATAGAATCTTTACACGTATATAATACCTATATTATGTATATTAAGTTAAGGTTGTCAAATTTTACAATATTCTTATTACCGAATTGGAGAACTTAGTTATTACTCACCGTTTACTTCCCTCAAGCCGCAGGCGGTACCTGCCCTTTATCGACATTAATGACACCCCAGGGGTGTGATACGACGATGGATTATCGCATGCGATTTGAAGTCGGCGAATGTATACTCTCTCTATGAAGCTTTTAACTTATTACAAGAACAATATTTTGTAAATTTTAATATATTTAATATATCGCAAAAAAAATATATAATTGCAATATTTTCATAGCGTTTCTACCGACTCCAATTCGGTTCTCATTTCGTCTGTATTTTTTTTGTTTATTACTTTTCGACTGGGTAACCTTAATTTTAATGGTGTTTCCAGTGTGGTTCATTTAAATTTAGTAAAATTGTGACAATGGCATCCATAAGAAAATATTTATATTAGTCTTAAATTTGCATTAAGTGTGTGCGTCACAAACGGACGAACAACTCAATAGCACGCCAACCGATTTCGATATTTCATTTTTTATTGGAAAGGATGTACTTTAAGAGGAGTTTGGTAAGACTTTGGTTAAGCTTTGAGTGATTTTCGTAATATTTTTACGTTAATTCGCAAATACAAAGAGGACGTCCGCGTGTAATATCGTTTAACGTTTCATTCGATTTGAAGTCGGTTTTTGTTTTTACTCGTAAATACACTCGTTTCGCTACAATAATGTGCTAGCTAGTATTTCATAACTCAAGACATAGATAGAGGCAGTGAATAAGACGACCTTTGATCTGTCCTCACTTTCGCCGTAGCAGTTAGTAACTTCTACAACGTTACGCTACGCTACGGGTTCGTTACTGCAGCATAGGAAGTATGTAATATTACTGAAAATACACCGTAGAAGCTCTCTGTGCGACGTAATTACGGGATTCAATAGTTTGTTAGTAAAGATACGAAAAAGTAGATAAAATGTAGTAAAATGAATGGACCATTTTACGGCATTATACTCAATCCTTACGTAAAATAGTACTATGTTCTAGTAAATAAGGCCATATAATTAATGTATAATTGAAATATTTCTGTTTGTTTGTTAGATATAATTGCTGCAGTTACAGACTAATCATTGCTTTGCAAATTGAATTACAAGCAGCATCATGTGATTAGTTGTTGATTATTTACTGTTGTTTTGGTGATTTAGTGAAGCGTTTATTTTGTTGTAAGCATAAATAACAAATTAATAATCATAGTTTAATATTACTAATTTACTGTGGTGTAAAATTTGATTGAAAAAGAAAAAATAGGTTAAGATATAAAAGAAAAGATAGGTTAAGGTTTAAAACAGAAAACTAATATATTTATTTAATATCCGCTGAAAGATGTCAAATACAAAACATTATTTAAAGGTACCGCGATACTACACACCAGAACAGCTTTTGATTATGTAAAAAGCACAGATACGGCTTTGTGTGGAGTACTGTTGTCATATCTGGGCAGGTGCAGCCGAATACCTAGTCAGGGCACTGGATTCCATGGAGAGGCGGATAAGTTGATAGGTGACCAAGATCTACAAATAGATAGTCTTGAGCACCGGCGCAAGGTCGCTAGCCTTTCTGTGTTTTACAGATTACATTTTGGAGAGTGTGCACAGGCAATTACACGAGTTAATTCCCCAATCGCCTTTCTATCCTTGGACGTTTACATTCGGCGGGTCTCCACTATTTCATAGTCGATCGCGTCCGGACGAAGCGAATTGAGTCGGTATAGTAAAGGAGTGGATAAAGTTGCCGGCGTTAGCCTTTCCGTCCAAGTACGACGTGGGAGCCTTCAAGAGTGGAGTGAATATACATTTACTAAACTAACACGTACCATCTTTTGACTACATGACCACTTGACATCAGGTGGGATTGCGGTCAAGCGCTAGTTTATACACCATTAAAAAAATTCCAAAAAATCTGAAGAGATTTCGGCAATGAGAATCAAACTCTTTTTATGCTATTTTGCAGTAAGAAAGTATAAATTGGATCGAACCGAATATTATATTCTAAAAGAAAGAAAAAACTTTCACGTCATTTTAACCTAAGCGAGGTCGACAGAAACAGCTTTCGCTGTCCGCGCCGAGCTTATCAGGTCTCACGTTTGAAAGGTTGTTGATGGGGAAAAGGGTCCTGATATTTTCAAATTCTAGGTTTTTAGCATTATTTGTACTAAGAAACGCCCTGGATTTAAACTTCCAAGCACAAGATCGTTAAGACGAACGATACTGCTTTCACATATATAACTTGTATAACAGAGGATAAAACTTCTAAAACTGTATTTTTGTATAAAACTGTTTAAAAATTACGTTTTAATTACATTCTACTAAAATATTCACCTACAAACAGAGTAGGACAAAAAAGTTTCTTTTCGCAATCTACTACCGCTCATTGTTCCCCGGCTATCTCTCAACAAGTTACAGCTTTAAAATGATTAAATCCTCTTTCTGTAAATAGACAAACCCCAGTACAATTTTATCTTAATTGAAGTCTACTGTCTTTCATACTTATGTTGCTTTGATGTAGAGCACTGTCTTTGAAAGATATCATTTGCAGTACAGTTTTTCAAAGCACTCAATAAATAACTCTTTAAGATCAAGTATCTTCCGAGTAAGTCTTTCCAAATAAGTGATTGACCGCAATCCCACCTGATGTTAAGTGGAGATGCAGTCCTGAGTTGTAAGCGACAGCTTAGCTAATAAATAAAATAAAATAAAAAAATGTTTATTTCGATACATGCTTTCTTTTACAAATTTGGGCTGAGACCTTCTAGTAAGCAAGAAATATGCTTGTGTCAGAAGATCTCGCTCTTCCATATCAAACTTATTATATTATACAGGTTTTTTTAAAAAAAAATTTTATTAAATAAAATATTATATATTCACACACACACATATATATATATAAATATATATATAATTATTAATTTATTTTAATACATTAATATATAATTATTTAATATATAATGCCTGTTTACTCTACTCTTAAAAACACCTACATTGTAATAGGATGGAAAGACAGACGTATGTAAAATATTCCAGTGCTTTGGTGTACGAATAACGAAAGACGAAGCAAATCGATTCGTTCGGACTTGAGGGATGTTCACATCGAAATGTGTGTAACATTATCATCCAGCGGTCTGTCTTGATGGGCCGTAGTGGAACTATGTCGTATGGGAGAATTAGAACATATAATTCCTGAACGCATCTTCCAAAATGCATTCTGTAAAACATTGGAGGCCTAGCCACCTACACGCCTTTGTTCAAGACTGCACCAATTAACCTTTTAGCCTGACTCGCCATCGAGTCTAGAGCAAAAATTAAGTATTTACTCTTAAAACTTGAAACAATAATTTGCATCTAAGTTAGAGTTACAGTAGTAGTATAGAGTTAGTAAGTAAGAGACGATACTATACGTATACTTAAGAGCAACAACAAAAACTGACTTCTTATCGAATCAAACGTTAAACGCTATTAAGCGAGGACGCCCTCTTTTATTTCCGAATTATCTTAGAAATATCAAACTACTTTTAAAGTACATCCTTTCTAATAAAAAATGAATCATCGGTTGGCGTGATGTTAGTTTATTTGCCCATTTATGGCACACATTTTGGAATGTTGGAATGTTTTCTCATGGAATGCCATTGTTAGAATTGGAAGAACTAAAAAAACAATGGTAACGAGTGTAACCTATTATTATTTTTTTATGTTAAGGTCCTTCTATATACATAGAAAAAATTATCATCATTAATACAGACCTAGACATATGCTTTTTAACTTCCGTTAAGGTATATAAGTCCGTATAAGGTATATGACGTTTGAGGAAGGTTACCGAATTACTCCCGGGAGGTTTCTAGCTATCCTAATTAAACTCTTCATAAACCTTAATCACTATTGGCGTCGTATAGAGCCTTAATTTGATATGGAATACTTAATCAGAGTTTGGGGTTACTCTCTAAGCCAACTACGAAAATGTTCAATTGAATTTTGGTTACTTTATTTTATAGTTTCAATAGTAATTTGTAGCCATTCAGGTCAAGCGCCGAAATAACTTTGATGCGATAATGTAGCGTAGTTCCCACTTCTTGCTCCTTTGTAGTCTGTGTGTCTATGTTAGATACCCCTTTCAACCTGTAGTTCTTAGGAGCCCGGCTTAGTTAACACCGTGGGTATGTCGAGAGGGAACAAAACTTATCGACAGCCCACATAATTATATAGCCTTAGGGTAGCCTTAGGTATACATAGTTGGTAAGGGTAGCAGAAAAGAATTGTTGAATCGAGAATAAATTAATAAGAGCAAAAATTGTTCAAAAAAGACTGAATTCTATTTATTTTCATAATAAACATAAGCAATACATACAAAAATATAAACATATATTTATATACATTATACATAAACATATTTGTAAATATATTTAATAATAAAAATCGTCAACTTAATGCGGGAGTTGGCTTAGAAGATGTTTGGAAGATGATTGCTCTAAATTCCATTTTCATCAAAGTAGTGAGAAAAGCTTTCTGAAATTATATTAATAATATAATTTGTATAGGAAAAATTCTTCGGAACATTGTCCGTTGTCATGGCGACACAAGATACGAGATAAAAATTTAATAATCCAGAAACTCCGGCCTACAATCGCCAAAATTAATTAAACACAAAAGGTAGATACGTGCTTCCTACTAAAAATGTTACCTTTTCAACCTTAACAAATTTAATCAAGAAAGGTGGAAGTTGGAGGCGGAAATGAGTTACAGCTCTGTGTTTATGGAGAGGGAAATAATTTACAAATTAAGACTACGGATTAGAAGCACGATGTGTTCTGAATTAATTAATATTTATATATGCTTGCCTTGTAAATTAGGAATTAATAAACCGAAACGATGGTTATGCTTTGTACTGTGAAACAAATTGAATAGCTAAATTGGTTTCATTGAAGGCAAGACTATAGATATGTAGGAAGGGAACCCCCTGCCCCTACATATCTGGATAAAAAACACCACAAACAATGGCTCAAAAAAACAACTTCTTATTTTATACTTATAAAATTACAAATTCATTGATGGCCGACGGCGGGGATCCAACACGCGTTTGGTGCGGCCGCACGGACACTGAGCTACTACGGCTCTTACTCCGTGCTCGGTGGTAATGGAAAGCATCGTGAGGAAACTTACAAGTCCTAGAAATTTTTTTCTCAGACACGTGAAACCTGCCAATCCGCCGTGTGGCGGACTATGCCCTTATACTCTCTTTACAGAGAACGCCTATGTCCAGCTGTGGGACACATTTAACTTCAAATTTAAAAATTAATTTAAACTCTCTGCACTCTTTTGCCGTACTCGTATAATATATTATACGAGTAGATAAGAGAGAAAGTAATTACTGTTTCTATTTACCTTACATATTATATATAAAAAAAATTCTTTTTGTTTAATACGTATTATGTTTTGTTTATTGAAATTGGAACTCCTCCTGTGGTAAATCAGCACATAAAATTGCAACAACAAATTTATTGATGCCTGGACCGGGGATCGAACTTGGGTTGCTAGCGCAATACGCAACTTGAGGCGTACCGTCCGGACACTGAGCTACCACGGCTGGATAATTGTTTAATTAATTTCAAAAAAGGGGGAGATTCTGACTTCGTCTCTATTCTTATGTTTAACACCGCATAACTTTCGTCTGTGGAAACCGATTTGAATGATTCTTTTTTATTTCAAAGACCGTGTGGTCTCGTTTCAATTTGGTACAGTTCTGAAAAATGTCATCAATGAGAAAACCGTATAAATCAAAATTTGGCATTAAGTTAACGCGCGAAAAATGAACGTATAACTCAATATCACGCCAACAGATATAAAAGATTATTTTTCACTGCAAAGGATGTTGTTTACGGCTAGTTTGATTAGGTTCAGATTAATTATATTTCGTAGTATTCCTACGATAATTCAGAAATACAAAAAAGGAGTCCTCGAATCACAGCTTTTAACGATTGATACGATTTGAATACGTTTTTTCGAAAGTATAAGAATATGAATATTGTGTTTTTCGGAACACCTCTATTACCAATAAAATAAATACATATGTCCAAACAGCTTATGTTTACGTCTGTTTCTATTTCCAACGGACAAACAACGTTATCGATATATTTCCGGTTGTGGACCGTTACTTTTATTCTTGTTGACGTGCTGTGAAAAATGACCGGTATAAGCTACGCAATCTTGAACTTTATCTTAAATGATAGAAGGTTGAATATCGATGAACAGACATACGTTTGCCAAAGTCCCAGGTGGTAGCACCAAGCAAAAATTGTTGTGTAATATTCTGAATGCAAAATCCGATTTAGAAACACATTTTATTTTGGTATTTTAAGCGCCATGTTAGTGTAAATTGGGACTAGAAAATTTATCGCATACCATGTCTTGAATAGAAATCAGTGGACAAAATATTTTATCTTTTTTTTTGACGAACCTATACAGACGCCACAGATAATAACTTGAGGTGTGGCATAGCTTTTAGATCGCTTAGTGTAAACCTCTATTTCTAGTAACTCGTACACAAGGGTCCCGTGAGATTACTATGTTAATAAAATTTAATTTCAATATATATACCTTTCACCTTTGAAGAATTCCGTTTCGACATTGTCTGCAAATAAACAGCACAACGCATATTGCAATTGAAATAAGAGTGAAACGCTCAATTGATCCCCCTAAAATTTATTCCTTCGCTCAGCTAAATATCATCATAAAAATAAATAAACAAATATGACAGGTAATTAACTGTGGTCACCAACGACTTACATTCTGACTTATTATATATATTCAGCATAAGATTAAAACACCAATAATGCGGTGAAGGAAACTGCTTTTCGTGCCTGCCTTCTACGAATTATAGAAGTAGCTATTTTATCTTCAGGACTGCTAATTATATAAATTTGCCTGGTACGAATATAGATCCTTTTTTAATGGCTATATTAGTAGTTTTATTTTAAGGAGTAGTTATTTTCTAGTAAAATAAATAAAATAAAACAAAATATTACTAATACTGAAACTTGTATTTTATTAAAAATAAGGGAGTTCTGACGTCGTCGAGGAGATATCCGTTTTTCAATGATTTTTTTAAAAGAATGCTACCAAAATTTTTTTTTTCACAAATAAATATTGGTAGAATGTTGGAGGATGGACGTCAATAGATAGTCGAATGGTGGATTCGAATCCACGATACCGACCCTTCCGATTCGTAGACAGTACTAGATATCCGAAAAACGGTAACTCGATAAATTAAACTTATGATTATGTAAATGGTAATTGAAACAGCCGCCTACGATTGTAACTGCGGCCATCAGATAGCAAATCGAATGCTTAGTTTGGCAATCAATGCTATTGATTCTTAACAAACTTTATAGAATGTAATAAAATCACATAAAAATATTTTTTGGTAAATAACTTTCTCAGTAGCGCTTTAACACAGATTACTTTAATGGCTCGAAAAACAACTTTAATTTATACTCACAAAAAAGCACACAACACGTCGCCATTTTTCAATCAACCGCCATCCCTTCACTCACGTTCGGAAACATGTTTATTTCGTTTTTTAAGTTCCTACATATACTAAAAAATTAAGTTATTTAAGTGCAAAGTACTATTTATTGCTTTGTATGCTGCTGGATGTCATCCTTATGCTGTGAACATCTATCAAACCCGAACGACACTTTATCTGTCATTATTCGTACAGCAAAGGACTGGAATTGTTAGACTTCGTCTGTCTTTCCACCATTACCCTGTAGTTGTTTTTAAGAGTCGAGTTCGTAGTTCATAAATCGAGTTCGCCACTTTAACATCCAGGACTGCATTTCCACTTAATATCAGGTTGGATCGTGATCAAGTACTTGCTTTGAAAGTATAAAAATATGTCTTTACTTATTACAATCACATCAAATAAAGTTTAAAAGATAAATAACAATTCTACACATGTTACACTTTCTACTGTTTAATTAATAATGAAATTCACTCAGGTAACTCCCAATCATTTTCGTCCTGGTATTTTTCCGTTTCCTTTAATGGAACGAATATTCGCATTTTAGACAGAGCGCCTGAAACAAATTAAATATTCAAATTAGCGATTTTTTTTACGATTTAGAAATAAATTTGTAAATGTCACTGTAATTATCTGAAATGCACACCCATGCTTTGTAGTATATGTATTTATTTATCTCTGTATATACATAACTACCACTCTAATACACACATATAAATGTATGTTTATTATTGTTCATAATTATTTTATTTTTTCTTTTTTTCTCCAAGCTTGTGCCTGTTACTTTGTCTCTACACAGACCCCAAGGTAGACTGACAGAGAATTTTTTTTTGTAATCTATTATTTTGTGCAAATCAAGATAAAAAAATATATAATACGGGAAGGGATGACTTCTTACCTTAAAATAATTAAATAAAAAACTTTTTAAAATAATATACAAATTGAGTATACATTTTAACGACACAAAAATTTATTCGAAATAGCAAGAAAGTGGCTCAAACAAATAACTAACCTGTTATAATTCCTCCGACGACGGCAATACCCAAAGTAACACATAACGCTTCGAACTGTGCGAGAGCTTGCCCCGAATTGGTCCTGGCTGTAGTTTCATTCTAGAACATGATTTTAAATAACAATATGTTGTTATTTTTTTTATAACTTAAAATTGCTAGAGGCCAGTACTACTGTTTAATTTATTCTGTTCGACAAATGTTGTATAGAAGTAAAAAAATGTTGAAATTCAAATTTTTCTTTGTTCGATTTTTATTTTTAGAAACAAATTGATGATCCGCACGTATCCTTCGTTAGTAATACGTCATTTTAAATCATTAAATCCTGTGCTCAAGCGAGTTATCGACGTTTGAGTTCGTAACGTTATGAAACATGTGATACATCTCATTAAGTTATTAATGTCCTTCAAGGCAAATGTTTGTATATACACAGGCCAGATAAAACAGAACTATAGCAGTAATTGATATCTAATACATATAAACGATCAGTTTTTCTATATACAGGTTGTCCCAGAATGTAACTTTAACCTCGCACCAGGGAGAAAGACCCTCTCATGAGGATCCTGTCAAAAAAAATCAGCGTTCTACACCCAGTAGTGATCGAGTAGCGACCATTTTATTAAAACACTAAAAACGTACTATCCGGAGTGCTATTTTTGACATTGTGTTTAGAGCTTTCAATTGTTTGTAGATTTTAATTCTATTTTGACCTCGTAAGAAGACAAACTAATTGTTGACACTCCATATATACTATACTATGTTTTTAGTGTTTTAGTAAAATGGTTGCTACTCGAGTACTACTGGGTGTAGTATGCTTTTTTTGACAGCCTCCTCATGAGAGGGCCTTACTCCGGGTGACAGAAAAATCTGAATCTCGGAAACGGCTCCAACGATTTTTATTTAAGTTTTGTTTGCAGGGAATTTTGGGGCCGATAAATCGATCTAGCTAAGAAAAAAATTAGAAAATTTAATTTTATCGATAATCACTTCAAACATAAACTGAAAAATTTGACTCTTCCTGAGATCTATTGACGATCACAATACTATTATTTTTAAGGGAGCTAGGTACTTATTTGACTATACCTGAGAGCTAATTTTTCTTATTTCTCTAACACTTTCTATTCTATTTAAAATTATATTATTCTGTAATAAAAATAAACCATACCATTCTTATTCCTGGAAAAACAACACCCAACTCCGCCCCATATGTTTCACCGGAAGCCAAATATGCAAATAATATGGAAAGAAGTCCAGAGAAGACACCCGGCATACCGTGAAGATTGTTCACCCCACACGTATCTGAGATACCAGCCCGTGTAAGTATTGGCTGTAAAATAAAATATTAATGATCAAATAACTCATCCCAAAGCAAAAGTATAATATTACTGGAAACATAAGAAACATGCCTCAAATACAATTTCTTGATTGATTGTTGTCGGCGGTTTAGTGATGTGCGTTGCTGTGTGGGGGAGGGAATGGGAGAAGGAGGAATATGTGTGTGTTTGTTTAGTTACTATGTACTGCCAAAGACCTCTATAAATAGGCATTATTTATATGCCGGTTTTAAGCTGCATTTTTTGGGTTCACGTATTAGGTTTATGATTTAGAATAATGTAGGTCGTTCAAATCCACCATTCGAATGTTGACGTGAACCATTGGAGGAAAGGTTAGCAGGAATGTTAGTTATATTAATGAGAACACATAGGAAAATAAGTATAGTATTCTTCTGTTAATGTAAATGATATAATAGTTGCAGTCACATTTCTCCAAAACATCTTGTGTACCGTCGAGTTTTATTCCTTGGGGCTTACAAACATACGAGTATCACTTATTTACATTCAAGATGATAGGATAACCTGCCCGCATTCTATAGCTTAATTACTTTGGTGAGAAGTTGAAAGACGATGTATTTAGAAGATTATACTTATACAAATGATAACATAACAGACGTAGAAATAGATAAGAGGAAGGATAGGGTATTATAATTAAAAATATCCTCACATAAAGATATTAAACTTTAAAATAGTTCAAAATTAAGGGTATGGTGCTTCTGTAGACGTTTCAGTGACAAATTAACGGACAATCATTCGGCTTTGCGGCATATATAGATTCTCAAACATTCACGCACACATGACATTCCACAATTGTATATATATACATAAATATATAATTTATCCTTCTCTCTCTAATGCTTCTCCAATAGTTTTAAAACCAGTACACATCAGTGGGTTGATCCATCTCACAGTTTTGTTCATAGTTTGGACATCATTCCCTCGCTCATTATTGTAATTTAATTGGTTGCTAGTGAAATTACTGTGAAATAGTAAAATATGTTTGTTTGTTTGTTCTTCTTTGTAGAGGCACACCTTTTCTTTGCATACACTAGCCATTGTTTAATCCAGGCTTAACAAGCACAAACGTGGTATATCGACCTGTGATCAATATACATATGTCTCTTCGATCCAGCCGACTTTTACCAATCAGTCTTGTCTGGCTATAGAGGTCCAGGCTTAGCGATCTAATAGCTGTGCCACTAAAGTCAATCCGGTGAATCAATAAATGTCAGCTTCTCTGGCTAATATCTATAGTATATCACAAAAAATAATCGATGCTTACCGTCAAATATGAATAGCCAATGACGCTAATAAACCCAGACCCAATGCCTATAGCTACAGCACCACCGGCACTGATCTGCATATTGCAAACTGCACCAACTGCCACGCCACCAGCTAAGGTGGAATTTTGAATATGTACCATATCCAACTTGCCCTCTTCATTTACACATGATGAGACAATAAATGCTGTCACCTGCAATAAAAAATGCAAGCCATTAAGGGACGCCTGGCATATGTGAAATAATGAAATTATTGTAAACCGACTGCAAAAATGAATAAGCTCATAATTCATCTGTATTTTCAAAGAGGTTCTCAATTCGTCTGTATGTTTTTTTATGTTTGTAATGAGATTTAAAAGAAAACAATATTAGCCTTAAATGTACGTGTGTGCGCCACAAATGTACGAATAACTCAATATGACGCCAATAGATTTCTGATTACTGATTTTTATTACAAAGGATGCACTTTAAGAGTTTGATGTCAATTTGGTTAGGTTCTGGTGAATTCTATTTCGTAATATTTCTGCGATAATTCGGAAATACAAAGAGACTTAATAAACTAACAAAAATAACTCACTGTAGCGGCAGCCAATGAGAGATATGTATTGATCACAGCTCGTTGATATTCCGCGTTTGTGCTCGTCAAGCCCGAATTAAACGATGGCCAGTAAATCCAAAGAAAAAGTGTACCTGTACAAAATAAGAAAAACATATTTTTATTATATGTTTACATTTTTCAACCGACTTAAAAAAGGTGTCAATACAATTTTACGTAATATTTTGAAGTAAAACGTATTCACGATTGTTTGACTTGGGTAGTAAGCTGGAGAATGCGTTATAAAAAGAGTGATCAGTCAAGGCGTTGGGAAGATGAGAGAGATATAAAAGTTATTGAAGGTAGAAAGAGATACAGTTATGTTTCGTTTATCTAAGACATAGTGCAGGCCTATTGGCTGTATCACATTGTAGGAACAAAAAAGAGCAGTGCGCGTGCACATTTTCTTTCTCTCTTTAACAATTGTGTACATATTATACGTATAGATAGATAAATTTTTTACTTCAATCGTGTGGTCGAATACGTACTTTTTTATATTGTTTTTGTAAACTTAGTTGTAATTATTACTCTGTACTATCGGGTGACGATAAAATTCAATTATTGTACGAACCAGAGCTGCGGTGAGTTTTGCCGTAGAATGACGTGTGTAATTTACCAATGCAACGAATTCTGTTATTGCACGATCAACTAAAGTCGAGGTATATTATACTTTGCGTTTCGCCTGGTGAGTAGTACAGTACAACCTGTATCCTCGACCCTACTCCTTATAATAGGTTAGCAACACACCTGTCCCTGTAAGAAATCCTATTAATACATACCAATCATAGCTGTCATATCGGTGGTATAAGTGGGTTTCGCCATTTGACTCGGCTCTTCGTAAGGGCCGCTTTTTTTGCGGCGATAAGTTAAAGCCCAACTCGCGCCCAGACCAAAGTACGCTCCAAACGTGTGAATGCCTATTGAGCCACCAACATCAGCTGCCTGGAAAAGAAAAAATAAATGTACTAATTTTATATCTTATTGGTTGGAAGTGAAAAGCGAATAATTTTTAAAGCACAGCTTCCATCTTCACGTTTAGCCCCAAAACAATCATCGGTCTATATTAGCTAGATACTTACTTTAAATATAGACGAAATAAGCCACATATTAAGGCAAGCAAATGCAGTCTCAACGATTGCTATGAACAGCAACTGGTTCACAGACGTGAAGCCCAGAAGCGCACCGAACGATATGAGAACCGTTGCCGACATTATATCCGCTTCTGTAAACAAAATAATGCATTTTATTGAGTATTATTAAATATAAAACATTATCTAAGATGATAAGAACGCAATACTTCGTCTTTACATTTTACATTTTGCAAAGAGCTGATTTAACACGTCAGTGGGAAAGGAAAATATCGTGAGTAAACCTGTCTTAAATTTGGATTGGAAAGTGGACTACTTTACACTAGGATCCCGGTGCTACCCCGTGGATAATTGCACCCTGATACTCTCTCTAAGGAGAAGTCGTGTTCAACAGTTGGGCGTAAATAGGCTGTTGACTTTTATTCATGAATCAGTAGAAGCTGCTACAGTGGAACTACCACTGTTTTATTAAGAATGTCAAATTTTCACATGCTTCATTATGGTCGTTTACGTGAACAGTTAAATATGGAATTTGATCCTATGCTTACTTACCGAGTATTGACTTCTTAGTTACATAAATAATATTATTTTCCATGTGGTAGAATGATTGGCACAGCAGAGCCCACTGCACTACCAGGGCGGCTAGAAACATGTTAAACCCAACGGCACTGTAGCAATATTTCTTCAAAAACGTCATCAGAAATCCGAAACCAATGAATATCATTACGTGTGTCCCTTCAAATCCTGTGAAGAAAAGGATTCGATTAGCTTAATTTATTTTAGGGTAGTTGAAGAAAGCAAACTCTATTCAATATTAAGGGTAATATACTACTGAAAAAGTCTCGTGAAGATGTATTTGGAAATGTTGGTTGGATGATTCACTGTTGCCCGCTATCTGAAGTACGTTTAGAAAAGTATCTAATAGATATAGTTAACTTATTATACACTTTATTCAAAGTAAAAATTATAACAACTTTATGGACATGCTTTTTAGATTAATAATATTTTGTTATATTAATGTACAAGAAATGAGTTCGCCACGCGGGCCTAGTGTGAATTACAACACTTTACATGTCTAAAAAAGTTTTCTAACACACGCAGGCTTTTTCACGATGTTTTCCTTCACTACCCAGTACGTGCGTAACATGTAATCAATTCATTGGCACCGAGAATCGTAATCGTGTTGCTAACGTAATATGGAAATTGAGACAACCGATCGGATTTTGAGTTACCACGGCTTTATACAACCAATAACTGGGTCCAAAGACGTATGAGATAATAATCCTGGTCGACATATACCGCTTTTCCCATTATAATCATGATCATAATCGAATAAACTTTTGTTTGTTAACTAATCAATGCAATCTTCTATGAACATTGTATAAATGTGCTATAAATACTAATTATATTCGCGATTCTCCCCATTGTAACCGATACGCTGTCTCAAAGCTCGGCTTAGACAGAACAATCGGCCCTTATTACCGGGGATATATCTTTCCTGCTCCGTGTACGGGGTAATTTCATCGGGCCAGATGTTATTAAAGGGGATGAAATGAATGATCGAATGGGGGATAAGGTCGATCCACGTGGAATCGTATTAATCCTGAAAGACTTCGTATTAATGTCGGAGTAATTCTGGTAAAGATCGATTGAGATATGAAGCGTAGTTTAGATATGTATTGTTGAACTGATGGATTGGAGCAGGTTTATAAATGAATGTATATTTATTTCTATTACAAAAAAATATAATATATTATAATAAAATTTAAATTATGTGTCACGAATACCACGACATAGCAGAACATAAGCGTGAAGTAGAAGTATATATTTTACTTATTGTATTGAGTAGACTGATAGTTCTCGTTTTTTATGCTTAATCACGATCCCACCTGATGTGCAGTCCTGGATGCTAAAGCGCACTAGTTTAGTAAATGCCTTTCGCACTACACTTGAAAACACCCACATTATAATCGGAGAAAACGGCAGACGCGGCAAACCAGTCCAATGTACTTTACAAATAATAAAAGACGAAGCAAAGCGCGTCGTTCGGGTTTATTCGTTGACCAAAATTTAATAAAATTATAAAATTTGTATGCAGTGTTTTGGGCTAGGCCCTTTCAATATCCTTAATAATCTTTGCAAGTGGAATAGTAAACGAAAGATAGCATTTACTATTCCATTTGCAAAGATTTATTTGTAAAGATTATCTTAAATGCATTAACGTGAGTCTTCTTTTTTACTTATATTTTTTTAGGTTATGGTTAAGTTGAAGGCAAATTTAAGCCCAAGTCGTATTCAGTAACCAATTGGTTTTCTTAATTTTGTATGTGTAAATTTTGTTTATAAAACACAACAAACAAATACATACAAAACAAAGACATCTACTAAAGTTTACAAACAGGATTACAAAGCTACTTTGCTACGATCTGCATGCATAATTAAAGTGCTACGAACTTCGTAGTTTCGTAGACCACCAATCTATCCACAAGATTCACATAAATTGTGTTTCCTAGATAATAATTCGAGATAATTTACGATCCTAAGAAAGGATCAAAACTAACTCGTGTACAGGTAATCAAAGTAACTGTTGTTTATATAGTAAGTTAATAATCAAGCAAGACCGTTATATATACGCAACAAGGGAATGAGTATTTTTAGCTCATTATATACCGTGTATATATCATTAAAATATAAAATGCAGTCTACGTAATATATTGTATATTTTTAGATTGGTAGTTTCGAAGAATCATCATTATATTACCCCTTACGAAAATTGCGCGGACGGAGTTATATGTAATTTTCCGAATTTACATACATACTGCACATGAGTGCAGAATGCTAATATTTTTTTAAATTATTCATACAAAATGGATTAAATCAATAAAAAAAATATATATTTATACGCATCGTATACACATTACAAACATAAAAAAACAATTGAAAGAATGGACACAAAAAATGGTAAAGTAACTGTTGCAACTAATTACTGACAGGTTATTTATTAATAGTAATTTAAATGCTTTAAATTCTGGATTAAAGTCGAATTTCAACTGTAGGGCGACCACTAGTATCAATAAACATGTACCTAAAATAAGAACAAGAAAAACTTAAAAATCTTGAATCAGAATAACTGTAACAATGTTTAAGGAGTTGTCATCTGTCACGTTGTTTCCCAAAAGCTCCGGTGAAAAATGGGATCAGGTGATTAGTCATCAGTGCCTCAATCCAGGCCATTAGAGTAATACGATCGATGGGGCTTTTTTAAAACGTAACTCCCAACTTTAGTCACCCTTATACGTTTTGGTTTTACGATTCACATTTACTTAATGTTTTTATGAATCCTTTTTCTTTTCATATAAAGTTTTTTTCAAATGAGGTCGGATCTCGAGCATATTCAATAGTCCTTAAAATATATGAATAAGAGTGCAAATCGTAGCATTGCAGTAAAATATGCATTAAACCACTTCAATAATAAAGTTAGAATTTTCAAATGTTTTACAGCAGGTTTAAATTGAATTACTTCTTCAACATTTCAAGTAGCATTTTCCGCCTTCAGTCATTTTACACATTTAATTAAAGCTGTCTAGAATGAGTAAAAATAATTAAATTTATTAAAAATGCAAAAGAAACTAGAATTACAACGTTTTACTATGCTAATGAGACCGTCTTTATATGGGTAGAGGTAAGTTTAATTTATCTTAGCTCATTTTACACAAAATATTCTTTCGATTGACTAGTTCATCGTCATGGACACAGGCTTTATCCTTAAAGAGGATTTTAGAGCATAGCTTGCTATGCGGCCTCAGTAAGGATGCCTCATGCAGGTTTACCCACTACATATTTTACAAATTATGTTAGACACCTATTTCAGAACAAAAATACAATCAAAACTATTATAAAAACGGTCAATTAAGCAGTGATAATACTATCTACTATTTGAAATAAAATAATTTTGCAATAATATTGGTGTATAGCATTATAAAATATAAATAGTAATTGATTGCAATCTTCGAATATTGGGAGTTGAGGGTGTAAATAAGTTAAAAAGTCATTGGAGGTACTCAGTTAAATATTCCATTTTATAATATATCCCAACTCATATCATTACGACTCAATAATCTTAATCATCAGCCGTAACCTTTTCAGATAGTTCGGACAATTAAACGTTAATGGAACGATACCTTTCCGCTAAATTTCACCATATTCATTCTGTATCGACCCCGTAATGAATAGCTTGCAGACCGCAACGTATTGCCAGTTGCCAGTGGGCTAAGGTGCAGAATGTGTCGCTTTTAATAAATTTGTTGCAATCGTTAAATATTTGATTTTTATTTCGCATGATTTATTTCGTCATGCCAACCTAGACAGTCTGTATAAAGGACTACATTAACATTTAATATATTGTATAATATATCATTTGAAACAAATAATTAAATGACGTAATAATTTACTTACAAAAATACTAAACAAAATGTACTAAAATGCACCTAGCATTATTATAAATGTAACATAACAACATTTTTTTCAAAATTAACAGAGCATCGATTTCCTTAAACCTTTATATTAGTAAAATGAATTAGGGTTGTAATTATGGTATAACAAATTGTAAATCAACTATTTTTAGGTATCATGAATACTAAATCATCACTTATTTTCTCATTCTCTTATTATATTCATTTAATAATTCCTGCATTACTCGTAATTATTACTGGCCATGTAAACAACATTTCTGAAATGACGTATTTCTAGGGTCCTGGTATCTAGGACTACAACATTTTGTAAGTGGAAAATGTAAAAGGATCCTAAGAATAATACTATATAATTATAAATCCTCTAAATGAACATTGCTCGCTGAAACATTCTCTAACTTACACGCTACAACATTATATGATATTTATACTTTACCAAGACATCATTTTATTTTGATAAAAAAACGTTTTTGTCGGAAGCTTTTAAGCTGTAGATGAGATTGTACAACTTTTGTGGCTTATTATAAAAAGGTAACGTTTTAAAGTAACTTTTGTTAAAAACGGCTCGATAGGCTTTTAGGCAGTTGTTGTTGGGAGGTAGTGTTGGGGACTTACTAAACCAAATACATACCTGTACTGAAATAAGTAAAAGTACCCGGCCTAAATATGGAGGACTTACCGTAAGATCTAATTGGTTTCAGATGTAATTATTTTACACTATAAATAATTTCATAACGCATCTTTATAACATATGTAATATGAAATGAATACAACGTTTTTCCACGACTTGCAAACAAGTGATATATGTAAATGAATAATAAGAAAAACCACGCGAGTATTCGCGTAGCCTTTGAATTGGTACAAATTATGGATGGATATTCGTATAGGGTTGTGTCAACAACAGAATTACTGCTCGAAAGCAGGGATGACGCACAGAACTAGCTCATCTATTTAAGAAGAATTCCTCATAATTCTTGTCTTAGTAGATTAGATGTGGTATTTGAGACCTACTTATTATTCGCCTGCTGACATATTATTTTATTATTTCTTGTATTATGTGAGAATGTGGCGTCAGTTCCAGTTTAAACTAATTACAGAGAAAATTAAGGCTCAGAAGACTTAAATTATTTCTAGATTTTTATCTTAGTTAGGATTTCATCCACGAGATTGTAAATATGACTATGATAAAAAATAGATGTGGATTAATTAGTTTGTAAAAAATATTTACTAGAATTGAATTATATTCAGACTGAACGCCTCCTAATTTAATAAAATTTAAATTAATATAAAGCTGAGGGACATACACAAACACAAATTTACACACACACACACCAACACACACACACACATTTATAAAATATTGTTATGATTTGTTATGCTCATATCTTATTGTATTTTATTGTGCTTTTCAAATGGGAGAAGTCACTGACCCCTGAAACACAGGTCCAATAGAACCTAGCTCAGGAGTCAGGGACTTCATGTTTCTTTCTTCAAACAGTTTCTATGGTGACTAATAAAGATTTATTATTATTATTATTAATATAAGATTTGTGTACTAAATAAACTAACATTATTTTGGCAACCCTTGATTAACATTCTATCCTGACCTGAATTCAGCGCGTATAGGAAAACTGGGCGGAACTTGTGATCTCTAAAAGTGCTCGTTGCTTCTTGGTGCATTTCAATTAAGCGGGGGAAGGGTGGGGGATGTTTACGCTTATAATACCAGCTACTGCATTGATAACTGTAGCGTTTACTATTTACAAACGTTGGAAAGGATGCTTATTAATCGAGAAAATTCCTTTTAAACGCTATTACGCTTGGACGTTTTTTCATTTTTAAAAGATCATAATTATATTTTACAACGTATTTTCTGACGTCTAAAATCTATGTATCGCATTCGAGGTCGTGGTCGTTAAGGAGCCTAGTCTTGGAATGTAAGAAATCTACCAATATCTCGATGTACAAATATTCTACTACACGATTTCAAGGAATTCCCCATTATATCTTTGGAAACTAAGATCCAATAGAATCAATAAAATCCAAAAGAAATATAGTGTGGTTTTAGTTTTGTATTCGAATGATCTACAAGTGGCTTGCTTAACGTTATTAATGCGACATTTGTGCAACTTAGCCATTCTTAATATAGCGAATAAGTTAACGATTAATCTTTTTCCAATCGACTTGGTCCACATGTCTTGCGAAGGAGATGTTCCTTTGGCACAATTTAGTTCAAGGGAGTGTTCCAAGAAATTGTTCGAATTTATTCCATCTGCCAAATTTCAATTTTATTCCTAAAGAAATTTTGGAAATAAGATTCCGTCATCTTTATACTTGGCATTTCACTACCGCACGTTTTTATGTAATTGAAAGCCACATTCTACGACAATACAACGATATACTTAATAAAATCAGCTATTTGCATAGTGAGCCATATTTTAAGTGGGATACAATTATCACCTTTTTATGTTTTTCTTTGATCTTCTGATTGATTTGATGTCTTTCAAAACATTTTCTAAGTATTTCCAAAATAATTCTAAAGTATTTTTATTTATTTTATTTAAAAAAACAATAAGTCATCTTTGTTAAATATCTATTAACCCTCTTACAAATAGTCTAAATCTATCCGTATATTTATCTCCAACCAGTGTGACATTTATGATAAAATTATTATAAATTTTCTTTTATCCGCTGCGCTTATCACAATGGTACGTTGAACGTAAGCACCGCGTTGATTGGCTCATCTCCAGCAAACGGCGTTTAAATTGGCCGTGAGAACGACAACGGAATCGACTCCCCTAGTGTGGGGTCAACCTCTGTTCGTAAAATTAATGTACAGTATCAGATTCGGTTCAATTCCGAATAAGCGGATGCCATAAAGGGAATTGCTTTAGTCTGAACAAAAAGGTTGGGATGAAAACGTAAGATAAATATAACAGTTAATCTAAAAAGATTGATCATGTACCTCAAACGTGTAATACGAGAGAAACGTGATCACATCGAAAAAAATAACATATGCATAACAGTAATGGTATAAAAGTAATATTAAACTTTTTTTTACACCGACTTCAAAAAAGGGATGAGGTTCTCAATTCATCTGTATGGCTTTTTTATGTTTGTTACCTCGTAACTTTCGACTGCGTGAACCGATTTTGATGACTCTTTTTTTTATTTGAATGCTGGTGCTTCCAGTGTCTTCCCATTCAATTTGGTACATTTCTCATAATGTCATCCATGAGGAAACTATATAAGTATTACATGTGCAAAAGTATGTGCGTGAGAAATCGAGGAATAATTCAATATCAGTCCAACCGATTGTGATGATTAATTTTTTTTATTTGAATCTGGTGCCTCCCGTGTGGTCCCGTTTGAGCAAAAACCAAAACCGACTTTAAATTGAATCAAACGTTTAACGACATTACGCGCACACGCCCTCTTTGTATTTACGAATAATCATAGGAATATTACGAACCTCTTGAAGTGCATCCTTTCCAATCAAAATGAATTCTCTAATTCGGTTTGCATGATATTGAGTTATCCGACCATTTGTGGCGCTCATACTTGATGAAAATTTCAGTCTTATGTCTTTTTCATAAATACCCTCGTCTGAATTGTTAAAAATTTAAGTTTTCAAATAAAAAAGAATTATTTAATTGTGTTCCCCCAGTCGGAAGTTAATAATAAAAACATAAAAATACAAAAACATATTGACAAATTGAGAACCTTCTCCCTTTTTTGAAGTCAGTTGAAAAGCGGGCGCAAATCGGACGTCGTGTTGCCTTGAATCTCTAAAAATGATATTGTGTGGCTTTACTGTTATAAAGTATTATATGAGTGCCTTTAATTGTACGAGTATCTTTCATACAAGTGAATTACAGTAGAACATTCCTAAGCTAATAAATATCGATCAGATTGATGACAAAGGGAAACGTCAGAGCTATAGATAGACAGAAATTTGAAATCTGTGCTTATTCCTCTGGTTCAATGGCGTGGTTGTGTTTATTTTTATCTTTCATACCTGTATGAATATCATTTCTAGTAATACTCTTAAACGCTAGTGGCTGTGTAAAATATTTATCACGTTGAGAAGAATTTTAAGGTTGGTAATAGATTTTTGTTAACTTCCGATGGGAGTATGCAGTACCCTTCACTGATTTTCAGCAGTGTATTTTTTTTTTTCTCCGTAAGTATTAAGAGGAATCTTATATTCATTGTCCATCTGTCATCGTAAAATAATTGGCAATACAAAATTAATTTGATTAAGAGTTGATTATACGCCGGAATTATTTTAATGATTGAACACGCGCGCCCCACTCATCAGTATCAAATTACACATTGTTCTGACACCGTGACAAGAGTATGTCACGTTCACTTGAATCTTATTTCATCAAAATTAATAATTAATACGAATTAAATTAATTACCAAGAGATGCTTGTTGGCCTGTTGCGAATATTACGCTAATTGGCAATATTATTCAGGAGATGAATGCCTCTCCCCTGAAACTCCTTTGACACGTGATCTACAGCCGTTTTAAAATATACATCCTGTTTAATAATTTCCACGAAAATCTCTTCTATAGATGATAGATATGTCTTTGGAATCTGTACAAATACTTACTATACAAGTATATAAATTCCAGCTTTTGAGGGGTAAGCTGGAATAAATTAAAGTAAGGCTCCCTTTGGTAAAAAAACTTGTATTTGAAGTTGTAGTGGGAGAGCATTGCTTCCAGGGTTTCACAAGTAGTTCTTAGGGAATCAAATTGAATAGGGAAGTATAGCATATCTTGTAATAACTTGTGGTTATTGTGGAATGAAACAGTGCAGTAATTTTTTTATCAGACAGCGAAATCTTGTACAAGAAATTATTTTAACGAATACCGTCATAATGGCGCTTCCTCACAATAAAGATAAATTATTGTTTACTACGTCAAATTATTATTATGATTAATATATGAATATTTGAAATTCTGTACCCGAATTCTTCACATAAAGGCTATGTATGTATCATACTCTAAGCAATGAACTCATAATTTGATATGTGTATGTACTACATGATATGTGACACTATTTTATATATATACATAAATTTAAAAGTTTATTGTGTTTTACCTTATTTCTTTTCAAATAAAAGACAAACACTTCTTTTTTTAAAATATTCATTGCGGACGCGCCCTAAATTTAATACGAGTGGGTGTGTCGTAATTTTTACAACAACATATTTATCAATAACTTTTGCCTAATACAACTAGAAAATGGACGATTTTTGATGCAAATATTTAAAGTAAATTTATATAATTTACTTTTATATCTTTGTATTTATTTATATAAAAATTAAGATTTGTAAACATTTAATGAATTGATAACAATTATGTAAGTAGTTAAAATCGTGTGATGCTGAATTTGAATAATTGTAATGGATATTAGTAAAAAAAAGATTGAATAGTTACACCATATTACCATTGAAATTTAGTGATTATCTAAAAATGTGAAATAAGTTTTGCATTTATTATCTATTCGAATTATAACTTGAATCCAACTACAATTTTACAAACTTACTGATAATACTAACTTAAAAAAATAATATTAAATTAAAAACTTCACTCTAAAAACTAAAAATTATCCACTTCACTATCCATAACTAAAAAAAAAAAATAATTTTAATATTTAAAAACTAAAAATAATAGGTAAAACTATAAACCAAACTAAAAAAAAAATATTAGTTGAGATAAAGAATGGCATTTACACGTATAACAGACACATTTAGTTTAATTATGCCGATGTTTTTTGTTTTCTAAAACCCCAAATAAAAACGAGTCCCTTACCTCTTATGTCATGATCCTTGTCCCCGCCATATCTTACAAATATGAAAAATATTATCATGAGCGCCACTTGAAATATAAACAATGACATGAACTTCATTCTTCTGTACTTGTGAAGCATGGCTGTAACAAAAAAAAAGTTTAAAAATTGTCTACCCCTTTACTAATTGCAACTGACACAAAATTATTAGTGATTATGTGAACCTTCTAAGTCATTTCAAAGACTACCAATGTACTTTTCGGAACGCTATGAACGGGTAAAGTGAATATAGATTTTATGACTCAAACATATTTTTCTCGTATACTAGATCTCAACCTAATTTTGTTTGTAGACTATCATGATTTTTATTTGAATCTCATTATTCGCTGACGCTTATATAAATTTTCTTTGTCATCCTTTCTACTCTTAAAAAAAGTTCTTAAAACTCTTAAATTGTACCGTATTCCCGTATTTAGACTACATCACTTTTGAAGTTGTAATTATAATTGTCATGAATATTTTCTTTATTATTAACATCAATAGACTTATGGCTTATGGTACGATTTGGGAAACGAAAGGTCGTAGGTTCGAAACCACCATCGGAGTATGGGCGTGAACAATCTTCTAGTACGCTTTAGCTCAGTTGGGAATGGTTAACAAGAATGGCAGTAATATTGGAAAAAAAATGCTTTTATTATTATTTTTTTAATAGATGAAAAATTGATTTGTAAGGTACAACATATTCTTAATACGGATAGTCAAATATTACGAAGCGGAAATAGCATAATAATTTTGTGTACCATCTTCAAAACATAAGTTTGTAATTTCGAATACACCATTCGACTATTGATGTTAACCATCTCCTAGCACGAGATTAAGCTTAGTTGGAATGGTTAACAAGAAAGTTAGTAATACGACAGTATCAAATCTGGTAGAACTATCTCTCAGATTTCCTAGGACATATGGTTTACTTTGCCGTATTTATTTGCGCCTTGTTACGTAATAAAGTCCTGCGTTTCTACCGCTCACTCGTTTAAGTTCGATATCCGTGAAGATTTATCACTTAAAAATTCAATTAAGAATTTCTCCGGAGATCCGGGGCAAGGGCTCAGGTTGCTCGTGTAATAAGTAATTTAAGATCTCGGTACTTAGTGAATGCGAGTCTCGTTAATATATAAACGTCCAAACCAGAACGCTAAGTAGCTACCATCTTAGATATCCTTTAAACATTTCTTTTCATGCTTGGATGCTTCTCAACCGACTTCAAAAAAGGAAGAGTTTCTCAATTCGTCCGTACGTTGTTTTTTATGTTTGTTACCTCGTAACTTTTTTAAAACTAACTTAACCGATTTTATTTCTTTTTTATTTTTTTATTAAAGCTGATGGTTCCCATGTCTTTTAAGTTAGTCCAATTCTGACAGTGGTTTCCATGAGAAAGCCATATAAGTCTTAAATTTACATTAAGTACATGAGAAATGGACGAATAACTCAACTTATAGTAAATTGATGAGAGTTGGGTTAGGTTCGGATTAATTCTATTTCGTAATATTCCTACGATAATTCGAAAATATAAAGAGGCCGTCTGCGCGTATTAACGTTTAACGTTTGATTCAATTTGAAGTCGGCTCTTGTTTTTCGTCGCAAATATACTTGTTTTAAAGTTTATTAATATTAATGTTACACTGTTTTAAATACAAATTTAGCGCTAGAATACCACATAGAAGATCCCGGTAAGAAGGCGACATCGGTTGGCCCGTGTCGCCTTGCACTGCGAGGGCAGAGGGAGGGAATAACCTCCCCCCCGGGAAGAGCTATCCTTGAGTACAGTGCAGAGCGGTTCCAGTGCGTTCCACTGGAGATCCCGGAGCCCCTCACCATGCACCGAGGAAGGGCCACCGGGGAGGTTTTAGTGGGTAAAAACCCCACATAACCGCCGCCTTTGAAGATTTCCTCCTCGTTAACAAAAAAAAAGAATACCAAATAGATAACACTCATTAACTATTCATTGACGTTCACAATTTTTTTCTACACTTGTCACTTTCTCTCTCCGCTCTTTTAGTGTATTAAAATCTTTATTGAGATATAATATTATTAAACAGTGTTATAGTTATAATTAACTACAGTAAAGCTTTTATCATTCATCTCTCAGAATTTATTTAATGTCTTTAATACCAATGTATACCTTTTTATACCGACACGTTCTTTTAACCGAACGGGGTAGACAAAGACAGTATTCGCTAAGCGCTTATCACCGAACTTATTATGTTCTCATTTGTTACAGGAGTCGGCCACCAGTTCGAGTAAGTAAAATTTGTAACAACCTTTGCATTTTTAGAAAATGAAGCATTCGTAAGGTCTATAAATCTAAAATAATACGAGGTGGTATTTGATCTACCAATCGCCAGATCGTGAGCCGAATTTATCATTAAGTCAGCACTGCCAATTTCTGTTTTACCAATTGTCCGAGCCACATATTGGTGCAGTGTAAAATCTGCTACGCAATATAACAACAAGCGTATGTCTTCAAGCGTATTTATCAAATAGTTCCACTGTATATGAAAATGTCCAACAACTTAGCATTATGTGTTATCAATCGTGCTTCATAAATTACCGGAAGGCGGTGTTTATGTGAGATTATTACTCACTAAAACCCCGCCGGTCTTCGGTGCATTATGAGGGCACCGGCATCTCCAGTGGAACACATCGATGCTCCTCTGTACTAAACCGAAACACATCCACACGGGAGGAGTTCCTCCTAGCACTCTCGCTGTGATGACGCAACACAGGACCACTCCGTGTGGCTTTCCTCCCGGGTCTTATCGCACGTGAACACGAATGGCCGCTTTTAAGATAGGCTGGGGATACCATAGCGTAATTCTGTACGCCTAGGATTACAGATGCCTGCTAACACATCCTGAATCTCATATAAATACCCTACTGTCTATTCACAGTTTCAGTTATATCAGTCATGATGCGACTCATAAAATCAAAGAAATAGCATAAATAAAGCAGATTAACTCCGGTAACAAGATATAGTATATTACACGGTTATATAATATCATGGCGTAAGTTGGTTATCAAGGCAACATTTTGTTTGCTTTGAAAAATAATTTAGATAAGAAATGTTTTGTTCAACGACTAGATGAAGATATTTAATAAATTTATTAGATTTTTCCTGTCAAGTTTATTAAAGTATTATTCAATATTAAACTTCATATAAAAAATAAATTTACTGCCCTGAAAACTATTCACCGGTCGTTGCGGTAATCAAAAATTTAATTCCGACTCCGACAATTTCAGATGTAGATCGCCGAACGGCCATTATACAATTGACTGCACGCGAGTGCATAAATTTTTTAAATTTACTGCCATCGTCCTTTTTTTTCTTTTTTCGATGAATGGAATTTTATTCAAATTCTACAATTACTATTCTATGCTCCGGGGCCCTTGTGTCGTGTACGAATACGAAATTCAGCTTAGCTAGAATCTCTGCCACCTCTCTAAATAAGGGAAACTGTCGGTCATTTTCTCTTGGAAACCAGCGTAGGTATGTCATAAAAAAATTTTAAGCTCCGCGATGATTTTGTCGATGACAAGTATATTTACGAGCAAAACAAAAATCGACCTCAAATTGAATCAAACTCTAAACGCTATAACGCGCGTACGCCCTCTTTGTATTTCTGAATTATCATGGGAATATTACGAATCAGAATTAATTAGAATCTTACCAAACTCGTCATCAAACTCCTCTTGAAATACATCCTTTCCAATAAAAAACGAATCATAAAAATCGGTTCGTGTGATATTAAGTTATTCGTCCATTTTTGGCGCACATAGTTGATGCAAATTTAAGACAAATATAGTTTTCTCATGGATGCCATTTGTTAGCTGGCACCCAGCGATTGTTATGCATAATAACTACTTCCAATGATATCATAGTGATTTACCTGAACCTTATTGTATCTTTTATTCATTTTCAATAATTTAGTTGTTCATCACATTAACTTGGTATTGTAAACATTAACTGAACTTTATTAGTTCGTAATTTGACTTCTAATTAATTTTGTAATAAAGATGGCGAGGTCTCGGTATTCGTTATAATAATCCTTTGTACAACGTTACGCTGTCTCAATAAAGCGAGTGTACTACTTACTGAACTATTTCATTCCACAAAACTTACTAAATTTGGTCCAATTCTTATAATGTGTTATATAATAAATTTAAAATGGGAAGCACCAGCTTTAAAATAAAAATAATCATCAAAATCGGTTCACCCACTGGACAGTTATGAGGTAACAAAAATAAACATTAACAAATAATAAAAAAGCATACAGAGAGTTGAGACCCTCCACCTTTTTTCAAGTCGGTTAAAAAGGGATAGGTTAAGAAGACCGTGTAACCTTCTGAGTAACAGACATTACATTATATCAAGAATAACGCTATATTGTATCTAAAAGTATATACAAATTTATAGCAATTTATTGAACGTACACGCCGTCTGTGTAACTCTCTTGTGTACATCAGACAATCTCACATGATAAGTATATTCAAATTTCGAATTAAAAAGTTTTACTTTGCTTAGTCTTACTATTTAGAACTTCAAATTTGCCAACTCACATGATTTATTAATACTGAATATTATGTTATTTGTATTTCTGCATGTCTATATTTATTAATAGTTTTTAAGTATTGCATCCCATAAGCGAACTATACAAGAAATGTAACGTTTTATCCATATGCAAACTATACATTCTTCTGACTGCCATAAAGCAACATTCACTTACGTTAAAACCTACATAACAAAAATAAAACAATACATAAAGTAAAAATGCCCAAATTCAAATCAACTTTTGTTAATAAACATTTCTCTTTTCTTGGACATTATATATACAATAAAATTATTAGAATATTAAATATTAGAGAAAATTTAAATAAAACTAAGCATGAAATTTTAAAGTGGCTTGAAACACTAATATGTTAAAAGTGGTCAATTGACAAGCACTCACGCATTCACCGACACAAACACACGCGCGCGCACACACACACACACTCACACACACACGCTCGCAAACACAAAGATTATGCCTATAATTAAAATAGTACATAAATATATATAGTCATGGGAGGAAGGACTGCCTCCTATCGCACAAGAAATTCCTAGTTTAGGTGGCAGCGACAATTAAATAGTATAGTATTAATACTCGTAGTATATTTTTAATTGCAAAATTGTCGTCGCTTCTATTTCATTATTCCTTTGCAGATATTATTATTTAAGATTTTTTTTCTTTTTTTAAAAAAAAAAAGAAAGCTAGCAATATTTCCTTTTTTTAATTTTGTGCTAGGACATGATTCACGGCAATAGTCCAATTGTGGATTCGAACCCACGACCTTACGATTCGCAGGCCGTACTCTAAACCGTTATAGGCTATTGACGCTTCATTTAATTATTTCAATCTTCAATTATTATTTATTTTGGTGTGTTGTTATTTTCCTATAATTTGTAAACTATAAAGTGTTTAAATAAATAAAATGAATAGTCTATCAAAGAAAAATTAGGCCACAACAATGATATAATAAGTATTTATTGACATTTAAATTGCCTTGTTGTGTACGTAGTTCCTTAATTGAAATCAGCTTCCAATACGTAGTTGATGACTTCGAATCAATATAGTTCTACGTTTGTGACAAAGTAGAAAGGGAAGTGTCAACGGACAGGCTTTAATTATACGAGTTTAAATTTCCCCTCACGGTCTCTATTGCTGAAGATGTAAACAGAACAATTAGAATTAAAATTTCCTTATTTTCAACACTTAGTTGAGGGTTTTTTTCACTGAATTCAAAAAAGGATGAGGTTCTCAATTCATCATTTATTTTTTTTTCTTTATGTTTATTGCTTATAACTTTGGACTGGGTGAACCGTTTTTGATAATTCTTTTTTCCATTTGAAAGCTGGTGCTTCTCATGTGATCACAATTTGATCAAATATAGCTTACATTGTAAGTGTGGTAATTTAAAGACTATACTAGTATTACTAAGAATTTAAGGGTTACACTAGTGTCAAGTAGTGATCCTAATTGTTATACATTATATCAAAATGGATGTCAAGATACGTAAATGGATGTGGATGTTAAGAGAAGTACAGTTGTCATTAGTATGGAAATCCATAGTCTTCCTACCACAATGCGTCAAGGGTGTGAGTGCGTAAATTTATTTATTTTGCGGCGTAACACAAAAGTTAAATCAAACGAATCAAAGCAAGATGAATTGAATTGTAGGCGCTAAAATGGTCAATTATCCATTTCACTACAAAGACCCTTATCAGCAGACCCTCGTCATGTGCGTATTGAGTGCGACACGGGTCCGTTACTGGCGGTCCCTCAGCCGGACGCAAGGACGTTTAGATTTACATACAAGAAAAAAAAATGAATGAAGGTTCCAATCGCTTGGTTGGCTTATGTCATTGAAATCGCGTTCGTCGTTCGATATAACACTATCATACATATGTCACGTAATTCATAATAAAATAAGATTACTGCATTTTTTTGTTCACAAAATAATAAAAAAGTATTTCACTTTTGCGGATTCGAACCCCGATATCAGATCGTAAATATTAATTTAGCAGCTACGAAGTCATTGGTTTTTATTATTATAATATTAAATATTAATATTTTTAGTTCTAGGTAAAAGTCATGAAATAAAAAATAAATTTAGCAACGAATTCAATTTACTGACGAATTGATTTTTTTTTTATCTATAATAAATACAAAGTATAACAAAACATTAATCAAAATATGTGTTACCGAATTCCTTGAATTCAATATTTATTTCTACAAATGAAAAAGAAGCTGTCACATATTTGTTGTCAAAGCTTTGATACAAATATGAAACAATAAATAACGCTATTCGCTATTCACAAACGGTAAAAATATAAGAGATGGTAAATGTATAACGCATCATATCAAAACTAAAACTCATTTAAAATGTTTAAGAACTACCGGTTGATGTTGTACTGTTGTATCGCAGATTCAACATTAAGTTTCTAAGTTAATATTGCTATAAATAATAGGCTCTTACCTCCTTCAAGCCCTATAAGGGTAGACAGTTATCCGCTTTCTTTTATTTAAGGAATTTTTGTTTTTATAAACCCAAAACCGTATTTTTATATAGTTATTTGTTCCAAAAAACATCCGAAAGAGCAATAACGCCGACAGAATATAGATATCTAACTAACATTTACAATTAAGGCAATAATTACCTGCAAATTTCTAGTACACGAAATAATCAAGAAGTGTGTCACTCTTGCGCCGTGGCTGAAGAGTATCTGACTACTCTTTCGCTTGTGTAACAATCGTATAAAAATATATGTTACAGTGCAACAAACAAAAAGGTCTTTTCGTAAATCGTCCAGCCACCGTCATTATTTTGAGTTTTAATTTTCAAAAATCCATTTTGCTACATTTCAATTAACAATTTATTATATTAATGATTATTAGTATAATATTAACCTTTGTAGGAAAGAGTTGATATAATTTTAGAGGATAAAAGAGCTCAGTTGGACTATTGCTTTCACTTTGATAATCATATTTTTGCGAAATTTGTCCAAAAACAGTGGTTAGCAATAGAAAATTTAACGTTTCTTCAGTACTACTAAATACTACGTCACAAGCATAAGCGTAAGTATAACAAAAAATAATATCAAAGAAAAATAAGCTGACGTCCTTTTAACCCAAGAAAGGTAGATAGAGATAGATTTCGCTATCCGCTTTTCACTAAGCGTATTAGATCTATAGTATCTATATATTTAATAGGTGGTGAGCCCATCACCATAGAGCGTCCTCAAATTTTTACCAAGCGATTTTTATACTGAAAAGGTCAAAAATTCATTGGTAATGGCTGTCTGGGATCTCATATCATCGTAAGCCGAACCGCTTATCCACTAGGCTATCTCTATTATTGATATCAAATATAATATATAATGATTTGTGGTGGAATCGATTACCACCTACCACAGTATCGGTTAGTATACCCAAAAATCTGTAGTTTTACGAAAAGTCTTATTTTAATTATATCTGTGCCATATCTATCATTACGTCACATTGTAGATAAACTCAGGTATTATTTTTTCTCATCAATTCTGATTACTTAAGCATGTTTGTAGGGGAGCTTCATTTGCAATAAGTGTTAAAAATTCCCGTGAGCTTTAGGGTTCTTTTAATAATTACCATTCAATTTTTACCCCAATAAGTAATCAGCGTGAATGCGCCAGAGATTAGAATCCTATTTTACAATAATCTATAGATATGTAATTAGTTAAGTAATGGTCTATTTAGGAAATGTGATGAGGCTTATCATCGTAAATTATGAGGTAATTTTACAACAGATACTATAGTGGGAGCTTCATGAAAACAGACTGTCACTATATACTAAGATGTGTCTATATTAAATACTAAAGGCGACTTACCTATAATATTAACGGTGTTGTGGGTTCTTGGATATCGATGATCTCCTGAAAAAAACTGTAAGGGAAGTTGTTACATATATTTAAAAATAAAAGAACTAATGTCACTATTGATAACATTCTTGTTAAACATTCCAACTAAGTTTAAGCTAATTCGAATTGACGTGAACCATCTCCTAGAACAGGAGATGGTTCAAGTCAATTCGAAAACCCATGATCCTACGTTTCGCCACTGTAGTGATTCAAATCATTAGGCTATTGACGCTTAATTGATATTAATGCTAATGTAATTCTGTCTTCATTTATTTCATTTTATTCTGTATAATACCCTTAAATGAATAATTATTGAATAGATATACAAAAATAATCTGAATCTCGGAAACGGTTACAATGATATTCATGACAATTCTCTCTTTCTGAGCGATAAAATCGATTCATCTACTAAAATGAAAATTATCCTTGTTTTCAGGTACTTACAATATGAATGCAATGTGTAGTATAGAAGGAAGTATTAGGTTAAGACCGGATTCCATGAAAATTAAAATGATAAAAATATTATAGTACTTGCGTAATTGATTGAAAAACTGAAAAAAATATGTACTTATTTCTAATGAAATGTTAAACGAATTACACTCGTGATTTTTTATTTAAATAGGCTAGTTCAGATTTTTTTATTATTATGATAGAAATATTATTCATAATTCATCATTGTGTAATTCGTATCTAAATATACTTTCCAAAAAAAATACCGAGCAATGCCCTCTCAACCAGGTACTATCAATAATTAAAATTAAAATCATATATTTCTTCACGTTATTGAAAAATTATGCGCAATAACCTATTAAAAGTCATCTCATAACTCTTATTTATATTTTAAACCAAACGTTCGACATATGCGTGTAGTTTTAATAGCTGACCTGTTTTTGTTCAGGGCCCAATCAATCAATTCACTTATAAATACCAGTATTTCGGTTTCACTATAGCGTAAATATGCTTCATGTACTTCTCTGAAAATAAATAATACTTGCAATAAATTTACCGGTAAACAAAATACAGTTTATTTTTTCGACATATTTATATGTAGTTTAAGTACACAGAATTTATATTTGTTTTACGAGTACACGAATGCGGATTTTGTTGAATGTTTTTCTTTGTAATTATACATCGAAATATTACTAGAATTCTCGCGGTGTTCCCGATGTTACGAGCTCATGTCTCGGGGGACTGAGGTGTGACGTCCCACTGTCCTAGTTGTTTACAATCTCGGGCAATTTTTTCAAGTCTGGTCACGTGTAGTACGATACCAACCCGAGCTCGATTCACGCTGCCAGCACGAACAGGATACAGGTTGGTCTCCTCTCCTCATCTCATCCTCATTTTAAAGTCAATAACTAAAATAGAAGTGTACCAGCCACATCAGTCGAGTCTGTGACGACAGATGGGAAAACGTTGTAATGTAGGAGGTATGAAGGTCGCGCGTGGGTCGAAGAAGCGTAGAACGCCTTCCCTCCGGATACACGGACGACCATATAAATATAGTATAGCTTAACGTGGCTAGATGCGGCAAGTGGAGGATCGTGTGCAGCAGTGGGTTGATTAGGGCTGATAGAAAATTAATTTATTAATTTCTAAGATTCGAAAAACGTTTGTTTTTTTAATTTGCGTTCTGTTTGTTTTATTATTATCAGAGTCCTTATTTTATTGTTAGAGCGTAGGCCAAATATAGCCACAAAATTATGATAGTTTCATTTATTTATTTAAATTATCAAAGGATAAATAAAACAGCGATCCTTGTAAATAAAATGTATGGTAATAAGATAATTGAATCTCTATTAACGTACAACCCAAACACGACCCAAGGAAAATATATCTAGAAAGAAAATAAAAAATATAAATTTATTATATATTAAGTATTAAAGAGAGATCAGTCAGTTTTACGGTTCATTATTTTCTTTGTAGTTTTAAAAAGTAGTTAAGAATAAATAGAGATCTAGTGTAGTGCTATTATGTTAGCAACTTTGTTAAATGGATAAACTCGTCAAGGTACATATTTTCTTATATAAAGTAACTCTGTTAAATGGACAGTGGGGTAAATAAGGCAGATTTAAAGGTACTCTAACGCTAAGAGAGCATTAACTAAGAAAGGATGGACAGTCCATTTCAACATTTATATAAACATAAATTTGATGTAGTTTATACCGCCTCCGCGTATTGACTAGATCCGCAGTAATTAGAAGCGTCAATAATGGTTTAGGTACGCTCTGCGAATCGTAAAGTCGTAGGTTCGAATCCTTCGACTATTGCCGTGATCTCTTAGCAAAAACTTAAGTTTAGTTGTTAACAAGAATTTTAGTAATATTTCTAAAAAAGAAAAAAATATTGTTAACTTTCTTTAAAAATAAACTTAGCAGACTGCTTTAGATAGGATGTTCCCATTGAGGAAACCAACGCGAGGATAAGAAGGATATTCTTTTCAACAATACAGTACAAATGAGCTCAAATATACTAGAAAAAGTCTAAGGTGACCCTGTTATAAATTGATAAAGCATTCATTATCAACAAACGTACTCGTAATACATTTATTGGTGTTAATGAAAGGACTACATAACTTTTATCACTTGACAAGCCCGCGACGAGCCTCTTGTATGTTTTCGTGATTATCTAATTTGCGTATACAGATAAAATCACAATAGATTTCTGAACATCAATATTTACGAGTAAAAACAGAAACCGACAGCGATAATTTAAGGTATATAGTTTTCTCTTGGATGCTATTTTGAGATGTGGACTAAGTTGAAAAAAGACAATACGGTAAGACTGCTTTTATATGAATAAAAAAAACTTTCAATTCGGCTTAGCCAGACAGCAATAAACATATATGGAAATTCAAATTAAGAACCTCCTTCTTTTTTGAAATCCGTTGAAAAAGCACTAATGGTCCAGTGGCTGTAGTATTTAGAATAATTTAATATTTGTTTTAGAACGTCTATCTGATAATGATACGCCCATGTCAAAGAAACAATTTCCAACACCGTGTGCGTTTTTTAAATTTAAGTTGGTACGACTCGCTAATCACACATTTAATAGCCCTAACTATTAAAACAGTGTTAATTTTTTATCTGTGCATATCACAATTAATTTGTTTTAATAGCTAAAGTAGTTAAAACTCAAGTATATTTACGAGTAAAATAAAAACCGACTTCAAGAAAAATGAAACTTGACAATTGAAATTTTGACTAGACGCGCGAACGCTCTCTTTAAATTTCAAAGTAACAAAGTTATATTAAGAAATGCAGTAGCCTCTTTTCTCATTCTTGTTTCACATTTATGCTCGTTGTCATGAGTAAACCAATATCTTGTAACGGAGCTCAAGTTTTAAGTTCTCTTGCCCCTTCACTCAAAAATAAATACATACCGACTTTACTATAATATAATAAAAACGATGCTCACTACTTGTTGAAGTGATGTTTATATATTTTTTTAGTGGGAATGCAGTCCTGGATTTACCATCCACCACGCAACACGGCGCACTAGCTTAGTAAATGCCTATTCACTTTGCTCTTGAAAACACCGACATTGTAATCGGAGAGAAAGACAGATGCGGGCAAAGTATTCCACTCCATTGCTGTAAGGATAATGAAAGACGAAGCACGGCGTTCACAAATAGGATGAAATATCCACGTCAAATTCCAGTAGTGTGGGATGTTTTGAATTTAACAGTACTATCTTGAGAGTTGTCGTGTTAATTTAGTGCAAAGCCGTTATTAAAATATATAATTAATTAGGCATTGACAATCCTACATTAAACCTTTTTTTTTTTTTTGTTTACGGGGAGGAAATCTTCAGAAAGATACCCCGCCTTCTGGGGGGAAGGCGGCGGTTATGTGGGGTTCTTACCCACTAAAACCTCCCCGGTGGCCCTTTCCTCGGTGCATGACGAGGGGCTCCGGGATCTCCAGTGGAACGCACCGGAGCCCCTCTGCACTGTGCTCAAGGAGAGCACGTCCCGGGAGGGAGGTTACTCCCTCCCCCCCTGTGCCCTCGCAGCGCAAGGCAACACGGGCAAGCCGATGTCGCCTTCTTCCCGGGTCCACTTTGGTGGACGACTCAGGCCCCCACCCTTGTCGCCCAGTGAACCCGAGGCCCCTTTTAGTCGCCTTATACGACAGGCAGGGGATACCGTAGTCTTATTCTTGAGAGCCCAGAACTACAGGGCTGCCTACATTAAACCTAGTGTAAAGTAAACCTAGTTTAGTGATTTGGTTAGCAAGTGCTGTTGAAAATGTTAGACAATTTCGTTATGGCGACGGTAAAGCGCGTTGTTTACTTAGAGTGTTTGAATCGACTCAATCAATAGAGCGCAAATTCAAATCGTGCGAGAGAGTCGAGACATATCAATTACCACTATGTGATGCATGCTACGTATATTGAAGCGGGATTTTATTTGTTTGTTTATTCGCCGCGTTTGTATTGTTATGTATCAACTAAACCACGCTGAATATAAAATGTCATATCGATCTTAGTTGGCATTTTACTGATGTATGTTTTCAACCAACTTTAAAAGGAGGAGGTTCTCAATTCGTCTGTATTTTTTTGTTGTATGTTTATTACCCTGTAACTTTCGACTGGGTGAACCAATTTTGATGATTCTTTTTTTATTTGAAAGCTAACCATTAAAATTTAACGCTTGGAAATATTTTTCTTTCTTACTAAATTAGAAAGTAGTATTCGAAATTATTGTTCTTTCATATATAGTTATACATGTTACGTATTGCAAGTTATTTCGAAAAAGAAACAATCATACATTTATGATAAGCATAAATATAAACAGAATAACAAGTACAATTTACAAACAGAGAAATATTATGACATGGAGTAGAAATTAACGACCACACATAAAATAAGCGTCGGTAAAGCTGCCAAGTTATATTGAATTACTTCTAAAACAAATGAAACTGTCAACAGAAACATCTTATTTTTTTCGTGTAAAATATTATCCAGTCAAATATAAAACACCATGAGGGTATAGGGCTATGTAGTATACTTAGTATATTCGGTTTATAGACGATTCGTTGAAATCAGAAGAATGTAGGTTAAATAATAGACGAGTCAATGTCTCTTGCATGCTGACGATTGAATTCTATTTGTGTTTAACTAAAAGTGGTTTCTTCGGCCACTTCTTCTCCCAGCGCCAACGCTTCCCTAAAATGGCACTCAAAGTTAGTTTAGCTTTTGAATGTCCCTTAGATTATCCGTGAAATAACAATCAACCGAGTCGTGGTTCGGCCCTCTCAGGCGTTCTCGGATGGGAATGCTTACGCGTATCATAGTAACCATACAAGCCGAGGTTACCCCTCACCGGGGGGACCCTTGTGTCGAGTTACTAGCAATAGAGGTTCAGGCTAAGCGACCTAAGAGCTATGCCATCTCTCAATCAGGTGAAGCACTCAAGGCCAGCTTCTCTGGCAAATCTGTGTAGTTCGTATTAAAAATTTTATTAAAAAAAAATACGTTTTTTGACTGGGATATAAGTAACATAAACGAAATGACTTGCCTTAAGCAATGCTACGAAAAGTGTAAGTCATAACTGGTAGGACGTATTGGTTAAAAAAATTAAAATTAATAAAAGTTGAAGACATAAAAGGCTACACTACTTACGGACGATCTCTTTTAAAACATTTGATTTTCTTATGGATACCTTTGTCAGAACAAGACTATTTAGACTACACGGGAAGCACTTTCAAATAAAAAAAGAATCATCAAAATTGGTTCACCCAGTGGAAAATTCTGGTGTGAGAAACATAAAAACTAAACAGTCAAATGGAGAGCCTTTTTGAAGTCCGTGAAAAAGTAAACAGAGAAAAAACTTAGGTATTTTACATTAATTTCAAGCTATTACACTGATGATGACTGACAGAACTTAATACTAACAACGTTACATTATGCCATGGCTGTTAGCTGGATGTTATTTCTAGGTAATACTGTAATAACGAAGCAACCATGAATAATGCTCGAGTTTTCAATAGTCTCTAATAATTTCACAAAGTGCCTATAAATTGCTTTCGCTTGTGTCTTCAATCTGCTATAAAATTATATCAAGAACCTTTTAATAGGATTTAATTTTAATACAGATGTTTTAATGCGTCATATTTTATTAATTTATTTTAATTAGTTTTGCCCTTTGCTAGAAAACTTAGTTGATTTTTCTTATAATCTGTAACAGGAAGGTACGTTGGAATATTTGACCGTATCAATAGCCTAAAGGTTTTATGTACGTTGTTCAATCCTGATCTAAAACTAATTTTCGATAGTATTGGTTGGCGACCATCAAGAAGTTCAACCCATGTATTATATTTCTTTCTTTGTGCTACTCTTGGTTCTTACAATCCACGTGACTCATAATGTTCGGCCAGTGGCCTCGACATATAACTAACAAGTCCGGAAATAAAAATAACACCCAAGTCCCTCAAGTTGTTCGAAATAAAAAATATCCGACATTTAGGTCAGTATTACTAACGAACAATATATAAACATGCAAAGAGCTTAGTTTTGGGAATTCAATTGGCGACGTCTTAGTTGGGGAACCTGTAAAACACTTAAACATCTGAAATAAAAGTCATCAGTTACATCTGTCCTCTCCTTTAGACTGGTTGCCGTGAATGTTTTATTTTTAAAGCTTCATTAATAATTTGCTATTGACCGAAAGTCCCGCAAACAAAACTCAATTACACCGGACGCAGCTGAAAATTAACGCTACAGTTATTTCCGTTTGTTCGGTAGCTTTTTGTTTTTTATTATTGTCAGAATTAAATAAGCTTTCTGTAGCATATTATCCTAGCGCCGTGGAGTGGAGAATAAAGGTCGTTTTTGACCAATCGTAAAATAATGTTTTCAAATATTATTTAATGAAATAATTTAGGCGTTAAGGTTTATTATTAAAGGTGGATGTGGATATCATTTCTATACCTACCTGGCTTATCGTACTGAAGCATATATTTCTTAGAAATTGTTAGTGGGAGGTAATATAAGGCGGTAATGCTTAAACATTATTCAAGTAAATTCCTATCCACTTTCAAAGTATTTAGTTGGAGATTATAACCTAGTCAAATTATTCCATCCCCGTGAAGTTGTGTTAAAAGCCACAAACCGTACTACTCTAGAATAGACTGGTTGCCACAAGATCGAGAAAAATGATTATTGCTAAGGGATATACCCCATCACTGGAAGCATGGATTTAACTCAAATGCCTGTGTATATTTAAAAAAAGATATCCCGTAAAACAATCTAGAACCGCATGAAGAAAGGTATGCGGGAAGTAAAACGCACCGATATGAATGTGCATGTAACCTACGTAAGACGTTTTTAATGACGAATGTACAGCACTCAGAGGGGTAGGCAGGGATCACGGAATCCTACTTAGTTTGATCCTGCGACACTTTTGCTTAATTTATCTCTATGTAGCTGCACATACGAAATCGACGCTGAGGATTTTGGGCGCGCTCATTTATGAAGCGAATTTTAATTTTCTTGTGTTATTTGAAAGGATTTGCCCAAAATATGTTCCATATTAATTATAGTGGTATGGAACTCTGGTTTCCGTAGACAAAGGGAATGTATAAAATATACAGGAAACTCCTAGAAATCGTTTGAAAGAATGTTTATGGAGATATTGGTAAGTCTATGACAATCTAATACTGCTTAGAACGTTAATGACTGACATAGACGAAAATGAGAACAAATATTGAGTATTACTTAGTACTTCGAGATATAACATCGGAAATAAAAGTGGGCATCTGCGTGTAGTACCGTTTATTGTTTTATTCGAACGTTTTATTTTATTTAAAGTCGGTTTATGTTTTTAGCTGTAGGTAAAAAAAAATGTTTGAGCTTAGAACCCAGTTCAAATAGGTGGCAGTTTATTTTTTGTTTCATTTATGTCTGTAGAATTATTCCCTCACTCAAATACGGCGTAAGTGGATTACACGTAAGGTCACATCGTGGCTCTCACAGAGAGATGTGGCAAATTATTTTAAAGGGTTCTCTGTTTGCCGAGCTCTCTCGAGACAGACATCTCGTAGTGATGTGAATGTCACATTTTTTTTTACCTAACAGTGCATGTTATTCGTATAAGCGTATACTACTATTTAATTATTGTTTACAAATAAAATAAAAAAACTATTAATAGTCTTTAGTTAAACAGTTTGCGGCCTCGACGATAAAAGCGATCTCTTCCAAAAAAAAACATAAGAAGTAGAGAAATAATAAATTAGAAGCGGTGTGTGTTTTAAATTAGAAACCAAATAACAAATATTTATTTACACACACAGAGATGTATACATATTAGTCATATGAACACATAAATATCAACAGTATAGATAGATTAGGTAACTTGATGAACTATTGATTGAATAATAAATCAATCTACTTTATTCCTTTAAGCAATTGTCTCTTAATATTATATTTTTAGACGAAAGTTTCTGTCCATACAAAGGTTGTCTGGAAGAGATCGCTCTTAGCGATAAGACCGCCCATTGCGCATGCAATGACCTTGTCTAATGTAAAAATTGTATTTACTATTTCTGTGATGTATTTTGTTTTTAATTGTTGCGCAATAAAGAATATTCATTCATTCATTCATTCATTCACTCTTTCGTATAAAATTATATACAATATAGAAAGATAAATTTATTTATTATTAAATTACATACAGTCAATTTAATAAAACTAATGTCATAATGTGTCTAAATGTCGGCAGCCTTATCGCTATAAGCGGACTCTTCCAGGCAACGTTGTAGGATAGACAGAGCTTAAAATAAATAAATAGCAGGGTAACAAGAAAAAATAAATAAGGCCAAGAATTAGTTAAATGGTTTCGGAGGAGTTATGAAAAATTTATAAGTACACCTCCCGGGGTGGTTCGCTGGAATATTTTTCCTTAGAAATGAACAATGTGTTTTTAGCGAGCTTTTTTAAGAATTCATCGTGCACGTTTTAATTAGTTTTTGATACACACCTGATGAAGGGAATATCCTAATAGCAGTCCACTGTTAGGATAACCGTAATATTATATTACCTATTGCCTCGATTTTTTTTTATTTTGGTAGTGTAATAAAGGATTATTATTGATTTCGAATTTTTATTGTTTTTAACCGACTCCAAAAGGAGGAGCGCATCTCGTCTGTATTTCGTCTGTATTTTTTGTTACCCTGTAACTTTCGACTGAGTGAACCAATTTTGATCATTCTATTTTTTATTTTGGTAGTGTAATAAAGGGATATTATTGATTTCGAATTTTTATTGTTTTTAACCGACTCCAAAAGGAGGAGCGCATCTCGTCTGTATTTCGTCTGTATTTTTTTTGTTACCCTGTAACTTTCGACTGAGTGAACCAATTTTGATCATTCTATTTTTTTATTTGAAAACCGGTGCTTCCCATGTGATCCAAATTTAATTTAGTCCAATTCTGACACTGGGATCCATGAGTAAAACCATATAAGTGTTAAATTTGCATGAGGTACGTGCGCCACAAATGGACGAATAACTTGCAAAGGATGCAGTTCAAGGGTAGTTTGATGAGAGTGTGGTTAAGTTCTGATTAATTATATTTCGTAGTACAGGAAAATTATTCGAATCCACCATTCGATTATTGCCGTGAACCATGTCCTAGCACAAGCTTAAGCTAAGTTGGAATGGTTAACAAGATTGTTAGTAATATTTTCTGAAAAAAAAAGAAATATTACTAGCTTTTTTTAAAAAATATATATATTTTTATTGATGATAATTCGTAAATACAAAGAAGGTATAATAGCGTTTAATTTGATATGAAGTCAGTTTTTGTTTTTGCCCGTAAATGCACTTGTTTCTCAGCTTTTGCTTGTTTCAACTACATTTACGGCACAAAACCAAGTAAATTTAGTGTGTATATGATAAGTGGTAGAAGATTATCATTTAGGACCTATTTATTTTTCTTCTATTTGCATAAACTTTCTGACAATTCTACGGGTATTCAGAATGACAGCTATTTGAAAGGATCCGTAGAGGCTTTCCTTTGTGAGTTTGAGACTATGGAGCAGATGATATGGTAAAATATCTATTAAAAAGTGTAAAAAGTTTATGTAGTTCCAATAGGGCCGATTGGAATTACGTAAACTTTTTGTGTTTTTTTATTTTATTTTAAATATTGTCAGATAGAAAATAGTGATAAGGTGAAATAAGCCCAAACGAAACGAGCACGAATCTCTTGTATAGTAAAAATGTAAATTCCTCAAAATTATTTGTAAATATTACATTATTCTTTTTCTAATAAAAAGCAGAAAAGATTCGTCCTGACGTGAAAAGATAAAAAGGGAGAGTTTATGGAGCGCTGATGGCGTGAATTTATTACGGTCCGGGCGACGTTCACGTTTTGTACAGGTTTGTTCATTTCGTGTACAGACAGTGAGATCTAATCCTGAAATTTGTTACTTTTTGCACTTGAATAGTTTTCGCATAGTCAAAAGCATTGTCGTTTTGTGTGGATATCTACTATATGTCGGACTCACGCCGATTAAAAATTAAAATTTTAGTTATAAAACTTATAAATGATCTTTCCATTTATCACAAAAGTATTATTGTGCAATTACATAAAGTTAAAATTTTAGTTATAAAACTTATAAATGATCTTTCCATTTATCACAAAAGTATTATTGTGCAATTACATAAAGTTAGAGTACCTTGCTGCTGGGTTTCTGAGTTATATTCTCAGCCGAGAACATAAGATAGAGAACTGCAATGAGTATTTTCATAGAATGAAAAGAAATGTGTATGAAACATATTCTTTACAAACACATCCACACATACGTACACACATATACATACTACACTGTTGCATCAATTCTTGTTTTTGATTGTAGTTCTTTTTTTTTGTACATTATTTTTATTTAATTTTTTTTCATTAATTAAAAAAAAACTTAAGCAACGCCAAATATGCATGCACGATTTACGGTTTGAGAGAATTTTATTTCCTTAATAAGAATTACAAAAAAATCACTTACAGGAAAAGACACAAATATTCAATTTTAGGCTAAGCGTGACAGTTCTAGTAATATGTTTATAAAATAATAATAGGTTTAAAATATCCAGGAACAATATCAACATTTTGTTTTGATTAGTGGGTTATTGGACATTCCAAGATGATTAAGGCAAACTAAATTTTGTAAATAAATATTATAAAAGATTATAAAGAAGATTTACTAATTTGGAACTTATGGAAGGCTCTGTGTTCGGAACTAGGTTGTTGTAGCATGTGTATTAATAACGTTAAAGTTAATAGAAGTAAAGATTCAATTAATTATCGTCGATTTAAAGTTAAATAACATATCCTGTGCACTGACCAAAAAACTCCGACAAAATAAATAAACGCTGGTGCAACAGGTGCTATGGCGAACACACTTGTTTATAACTAGAAGAGTGACTTTGTGTCCACTTTTCGTTCGAATTTTAATTGAATTACGATTATTATTTCAATTTGCAAAATATGTGTGCACAATGGGTTCCATTTTCCTGCTACTAAGTAAAATATGTTAATAGCCATATGGTCATAGTTACAATTCACCATTCGACAATTAACGTGATATGATCCTGTTTGTCTAACCTAACAGATATGTGTGAAGTCAGAAGATATGTGAAGTCCACCAATCCACACCTAGGGCTGCGAGGCAGATTATGCTCTTATACTCTCGTTAAGAGAAAACGTGTGCCCAACAATGGGACATATTTTATTATGTTTTTTTTTGTAAACGGGGGTAAATCTTCAAAAAGATGCCCCACCTCCTGTGGGGATATGTGAAGTTCTTATTCCCTAAGGCCCCCGGTGACCCTTCTTCAGTAAATAGTGAGGGCTCCGGTGTATTCCACTGGAGATCCCGGAGCCCCTCTTCACTATGCTTGAAAGTACGTCCTGGGGAGGTTAATCCCTTCCCCAGCAACTTCGCAGTGCAAGGCGATTCGCCCTACCCTTGTCGCCCATGAACCCGATCCTTCTACGACAGCCAGCGGATACCGTAGCCATATTCTATGACCCCAGAACAACAGGCCTGGTATTATTTAGGCTGTGCTAAGCTTACTACTAAATTAATGCAATGAATTTGTGTAACGTAAGATTTATTTTACAAAAAATATGTGTTCAACGCCACTACCTCTTTTAAATATTTTCCAGGTCCGCAGTTCGTTATAATAACGTACGTGGAGAACTGCGCAAACAAAGTGCACTTAAAAATACTTTGTAGCAATTCCTACTAAGTCGTGACGCGGGCATAAGTGCTTTTACTTATATTTGTGTAGAGAAACGTAGGAATTGTAAAATAGTGTAAAGTGTACGGCTGTAAAAGAAACGAAAAACCAGCACTCAAGGCTATATAATAACGAAATAGAATATTCAGGGTTAAAGAAAAATTTGTAGAGTTAAATACTCTATTAGTTTTTTTTATCGTAAATCGCAAATTATATATTTTTTTATACTTTCTAAGCAAATGCTTGATCACTATCCCACCTAGCAATGCAGTCCTGGATGATAAGGTGCTCTAACTTATAGAATTTACCATGGGGAGTGTGAGGAATTGTATATCTTATCAGAATTCCAGATTCCATCGCAATCATCTGGATAATTGGCGTTCCACGACCGTAGTTTTTCGCGAAATTTTCTTCCAGGCACTATCGACCTGTGGAATCAACCTGTAACCATCAGTGTTCACGAATCGGTGTAATCTGGGGATCTTAGAGAACGATAGACTCGTTTTTTTTTCTTCTTTGTCAAAAGCTGGAAATCCACCCGCAACTTTTCCGGCATTGTGGATGTTCATTGGCGACGGTGATCATTTAAAATCAGGTGAACCGTAAGCTCATTTGCCGCTTTTCTTATATAAAATAAATAAATGTCTATTCACTTCCCTCCGTAATAAGGTGACACTTTACAAAGCAGTTATACGTCCCGTTATGACGTACGCGAGCCCGGTCTTTACGCATGCCGCCCATAAACATATCCATAGGTTACAAGTAATTCAGAATCGTTTTCTGCGACGAGCCACGGGTGCGCCGTGGTTCGTACGTAATCGCGAGCTCCACGTTGATACAGGGTTACCGACAATAGCCCAATTCTTTAAGCAGGCATCTCGACGGTTTTCGAGACTGCCACTAAACATTCTAACAAACTTCTTGTAAGTGCCGCCACTTACAAGCCTTCCTATAAAGAATTCCGTCGCGTCGCCCGGAGGCCGAGACACGTTCTTGACGATCTGGACGACGCGATTACCATTGCACAGGCTAGATCTCTACAAATCCACAAAGCGTCCATTCGCGACCGTCGGAGGTTGCGAATAATCCTTGCGCGTTACCGCTATTTTATGGGCAGGCCCCACCCCTTAGATGTTAGGAGCGTTGCTGGAGTTTCTTCGGCCACTTCTTCTCCCAGCGCCAACGCTTCCCGAAGTGGCACTCAACGTTAGTTTAGTTTTTGAATGTCTCTTAGATTGTCGTGGTTCACCCCTCTCGGGCGCCCTCGGATCGGCATGCTTACGCGTAACATAGTAACCGTCCAAGCCGAGGTTACCCGTCACCGGGGGGACCCTTGTGTCGAGTTACTAGCAATAGAGGTTCAGGCTAAGCGACCTAAGAGCTATGCCACCTCTCAATCCGGTGAAGCAGACAAGGCCAGCTTCTCTGGCCAATCTGTGTAGTTCGTCACATGTCTATTCACTCTACTCTTGAAAACCCCCACGTTGTAATCGGGGAAAAGACAGATAATCTATTCCAGTCCGTAGCTTTATGTGTTGTATGAATAGCACATGTATGCAAAACATAAACATAACATAAACATTTTAATAAACAGAGTCAAGCCAAGATCCGCTTACCACTTTGTTTAATATGTTATAAAAAAATACCATTAAGCATAAAAATGTTTTTTAAACGCTCGCTTGTTAAAAGTTAAAAGCTGTGTTTGTTTAACATTGTACGAATTTGATAGCGAGAATAACTTCTGTAGTCGTTTGTTTCTGACTTTCGTGGACTTTGTACATTAGCAAGTATGGGAGCTGAGTATTCTTCTTTTCTACAATAAGAAATGTCAATTATATGTTAGAACATATATTGAAATAAATATATCAACGTAATTAGTACAATATTTTCTCATACCGAAGAATGGTTTTATTATTGTAATTTAAGATGTGTCCTTAATACTCTATCTATCAAACCCAATATATAAAATTGAATAATACATTATGGTAACACAAAAGAACATTAGTTAATATTAATAAACCCTAAAATACTCACTTAATGTTCAAATTAAATAATGTCAATTATGTAATAAAAACTTGTTAACGTATATAAACATAACTTACTCGTATCTTCAAAAGTATTATCATATACATCTGAATATTTAATATAAAACATATTTGGCATAGATTTTTACATTATGTTTCGTTAATTCATTTCAAGTAATGGAAGTGAAATAAATTCGCAAAAAGTTGATGCTCTCTTTAATTCTAAATAACACAATTACTGAAATAAAAATACTCAGAGACGGTGGTAAATTAGCCGCTTAGCTGTTGTCCACTGAGCGTTAAGACAGGATGTTGACACAAATTGGGTCACAATAAATTGAGTCTCCAGTGAATCACTACTTATCCACAATCTATCACTACTTATATGTGTAGACAACCAAGTGCTGACATATTATTCGTATGTTATATTAACTAAGTTGTTTCTTAAAGATAAGGATGATATTTAAAAAATTAAAAGTTAATGTAAATTTATGTTTATAGGTCTTCTATCGTAGGCACAGGTCTTCTATATGGTATTATAAGGATATTATAGTCCGCCGCAAGGCCCTAGTGTGGATTGGCGAACTTATCCACGAGGGCGTGGTAAACAGATTATTTTATTGTTCATCAATAGCTGTTTTATTAATATATTAACATTACCTAACCATAGAGGTTGTAAATTTTGTCTTTCGTCGAAGCATAGATTAGGCAGAGAAGCTGACCGCAATTGTTTCACCGGATGGTTGTGCAATTCCATTTTTGTAGAGGTGTAGTAAATATATTCGAACCCACTATTTCCCAGAGGATGTTGATACTAACGTAATGTTATGCATACTATGAACGTGGATTAAATGCAAACAAAGGATGTCTAAAGCAAATGTAGCGCGGCGTAGCTTTCGTAGCATTAGCTACGGATTATTCGCATCGTTGGATGTCAAAATACCTACTATTCTGTTTGACGTTATAACTCTAATCACTTTGAGGTGGATCTCAACAGAGAGAAGCTTTTGTCCTTAAATTCCAGAGGAAAGATCAGTAAGTATTAGAAATCGTGATCTATATTTCAGTGTGCTTAAGGCAATAATCTATTAACTCTGGCGTACTCCAAGCGGTCAACCGTCAATATCGTAAAAAATCTAGCTGTGTTTATTTTCTGTCGCCTATAACCTGAGATATTTATGCTCCGAATTACTACTAAAGTAAACATTCGTTAATTATATTTGATTTGTTTTAATATGGGTAGACAGATGTATGTCGCCCTCAGTCCTAATAATCCGATCAATCCAGACCTTCCAAGGCCCATCAAATCACAAGCTGAATATCTGTAAAACAGTCATAAAGTTAATTATATATAAAAACATAAATAAGTAAAAAATGGCTATGGCCATAATATTGATGAGTATCTTTCTCGCTTCATGCGACCGATGTGTGTGTGCGTAGGTTAGGCTATGATGGGGCTGACATGCCTAAAAGGGCAAAAGTCCCCAAAAATTAAATAAAAATGTTTAATAATAAAAGATTATTTGTTGATGCAGCTGTAACCAATGTACTCAGTCAAGAGCGCGTAAGATAGTTAGCCTGACGGTTTTCTACAGATTACATTTTGGAGAGTGTGCTCAGGAATTACATGGTCTAATTCCCCCATCCCCGTTCCACCATTGGATTTCAACACGCTAGGCTGGATTTCATCCTTATGTTGTTAACATCCTCAAAACCCGAACGAAACGCTTTGCTTCGTCTTTTATTATTCGGGCAGCAAGAGACTGGAATAGTTTGCCCGCGTATGTCTTTCCCTCCGTTGACAATGCGGGTAGCTTCAAGATTAGAGTGAATGGTCATTTACTAAGTTAGTGCAACTTACCATCTATGAGTGCATTTTCCCTAACATTCAGGTGGGATCGTGGTCAAGCACTTTCTTAGAAAGTATTAAAAAGGAAAAAAATGGTATTGTAATTGTATTGTATCATATGTGCGCTCAGAATTGTCAAAAATCTGACAAATTTTACATACAGATTTTACTCCCTCTAGAATTAGTATGGCTATGCTGACTTTTAGGCTTCTAAAATACATACCTAGAATACGATAATTTCGTCAGCTTGTGATTGAATATGTTAACATCTTTATATATGGGATACTGTGCTAAATTGCATGTGTAAAAAAAGTTGTAAAAAGCTTTTATTAAAAAAAATCGTCCCAAAAATAATATACTTCTTTATAACTTTTATAAAATCGGTCTTTCGTTTAGAGCAGGTTATGAGTTTCACGCTTCTGCTCATTTCAAAGTATATAATCAAATTCAAATAAGCATCAGTAGCAAGGCTTTAATAAACATAAAACTCAATGACTTTATGAAACGTCTCGCGTTCAACGACGTGTATATTAACTGGTTAAATTTATAAAAAATATTTTGTATTTAAAATGAATCGGTAGTATCACACGAGTAAAAATTGAATTTATAATAAATTTTAATCATAAATTTTGTAAGTACTCTATATAGAATATCAAATACCGGTTTATTTTGTAGTAAAAATAAAACAAACTTTAAATGCACTACATTCTGCAGGAACCTCAAATTAATTATATTTTTAAGGTGCAACCATATACCAACTCGCGGTGCTGGATTCCAAGAATAGGCGGGCCAAAAAGTTGATAGGTGGTTAGTCTTTCGATGTTTTACAGATTACAGATTACATTTTGGAGAGTGTGTACGAGTTAATTCCCCCATCCCGATTCTACCTTCGGACGTTTGGAAATTCGGCGGGCAACATTCAAAGTCGATGCGCGTCCTAACAAAGCGATTTGAGTCATAGTTCATCGTGCGTATAGTAAAGGAGTGGAACAAGTTGCCGGCGTCAGTCTTTCCGTCCAAGTACGACGTGGGAGCCTTCAAGTGTAGAGTGAATAGCCTGCTAGACTAGCGCATAGCATATTTCGATTATATCACCACTTAACATCAGGTGGGATCGTGGTCAAGCACTTTCTTAGAAAGTATTAAAAGGAAAAAATGGTATTGTAATTGTATTGTATCATATGTGCGCTCAGAATTGTCAAAAATCTGACAAATTTTACATACAGATTTTACTCCCTCTAGAATTAGTATGGCTATGCTGATTTTTAGGCTTCTAAAATACATACCTAGAATACGATGATTTCGTCAGCTCGTGATAGAATATGTTAACATCTTTATATTATATATGGGATACTGTGCTAAATTGCATGTGTAAAAAAAGTTGTAAAAAGCTTTTATTAAAAAAAAACATCCCAAAAATAATTTACTTCTTTATAACTTTTATAAAATCGGTCTTTCGTTTAGAGCAGGTTATGAGTTTCACGCTTCTGCTCATTTCAAAGTATATAATCAAATTCAAATAAGCATCAGTAGCAAGGCTTTAATAAACATAAAACTCAATGACTTTATGAAACGTCTCGCGTTCAACGACGTGTATATTAACAGGTTAAATTTATAAAAAATATTTTGTATTTAAAATTAATCGGTAGTATTAAAAATTTAATGTATATTAAATTTTAATCTTATATTTTGTAAGTACTCTATATAGAATATCAAATACCGGTTTATTTTGTAGTAAAAATAAAACAAACTTTAAATGCACTTCTTTCTGTAGGAACCCCAAATTAATTATATTTTTAAGGTGCAACCATATACCAACTCGCGGTGCTGGATTCCAAGAATAGGCGGGCCAAAAAGTTGATAGTCTTTCGATGTTTTACAGATTTTGGAGAGTGTGCAACAGTTAATTCCCCCATCCCAATTCTACCTTCGGACGTTTGGACATTCGGCGGGCAACTTTCAAATTCGATGTTACGCGCGTCCTAACAAAGCGATTTGAGTCATAGTTCATCGTGCGTATAGTAAAGGAGTGGAACAAGTTGCCGGCGTCAGTCTTTCCGTCCAAGTACGACGTGGGAGCCTTTAATTAAGTGTATGGTGAACAGGTACCTGTTAGACTAGGGCATAGCATCTTTCGATTATATCACCACTTAACATCAAGCACTAGTTTCTACCCCATAAAAATTAAATATTTCTATCCTAATCAGTAATTCTTTCATAATATGTGACGATTACTATAGCAACGGTTTTGGTTAGGATTTAGGCAAAAATCCGTTTATTCTTGAATTGAGAATAAAGAATTGAGTTACTATTAGTAGAAAGTGTTATTTTGAAGACATCGTTCAGAGGCAGGCATTCAATGGAATTTCTCCTTTTTATAAATAGATTACAATTATAAAATCTGTCTCTGTCTACCCCTTGAGTTAAAGGACCTGAGAGTTCCTTTTCTAAATTTTTTAATACTCCAAAAAATTTGAAGTGTTTCATAAAAAGTTTATTCCCATATTTACATTTCCCATTGATATATATCAAGAGGCCAAGGAACCGCTGCAAATTTGCTTTCTACGGTCGCTTGAGTCAGCGGTCAGTCGAAGCCAATATTTGAGCTCTACAAAGATTATTGGTTTTCGCTCCGATGATGGACTATGTCGGAAGTTTGCTGTTTACACTGATATTTACTAGTATTTTTATAAAACTAAAATTTTATAACCTAAAATTTTTTTATGTTTTCTAAGCATGTGCTTGACCACAATCCCACCTCATGTTAAGTGGAAATGCAGTCCTGGATGAAAAGGCGCACTAGCTTAGTGAATGCCTATTCACTCTATCCATTAAAATACCCACATTTATACCAATGGGTATTTCGATTTGTAACGTGCAAAATGAATTTCCTAAAATATTTCTATCCTAATCAGTAATTCTTTCATAATATGTAACGATTACTATAGCAACGGTTTTGGTTAGGATTTAGGCAAAAATCCGTTCATTCTTGAATTGAGAATAAAGAATCGAGTTACTATTAGTAGAAAGTGTTATTTTGAAGACATCGTTAAGAGGCAGGCATTCAATGGAATTTCTCCTTTTATAAATAGATTACAATTATAAAATCTGTCTCTGTCTACCCCTTGAGTTAAAGGACCTGAGAGTTCCTTTTCTAAATTTTTTAATACTCCAAAAAATTTGAAGTGTTTCATAAAAAGTTTATTCCCATATTTACATTTCCCATTGATATATATCAAGAGGCCAAGGAACCGCTGCAAATTTGCTTTCTACGGTCGCTTGAGTCAGCGGTCAGTCGAAGCCAATATTTGAGCTCTACAAAGATTATTGGTTTTCGCTCCGATGATGGACTATGTCGGAAGTTTGCTGTTTACACTGATATTTACTAGTATTTTTATAAAACTAAAATTTTATAACCTAAAATTTTTTTATGTTTTCTAAGCATGTGCTTGACCACAATCCCACCTCATGTTAAGTGGAAATGCAGTCCTGGATGAAAAGGCGCACTAGCTTAGTGAATGCCTATTCACTCTATCCATTAAAATACCCACATTTATACCAATGGGTATTTCGATTTGTAACGTGCAAAAATGAATTTCCTAAAATATTTCTCTTAACCCATCTCCATCTTCACTCACTCTAAACTTTGAAGATAGACATAGAAAGTTGCGTTACGTATATTATTGTATGGACAAGAACGGGAGCTGCGAGCACACATTTTCTGATGTACACCATAATGAAAATAATGAATTGAAATAAAAAATATTAATTTATAAATGAAAACCGATAATAAATTTTAATCATAAATTTTGTAAGTACTCTATATAGAATATCAAATACCGGTTTATTTTGTAGTAAAAATAAAACAAACTTTAAATGCACTACATTCTGCAGGAACCTCAAATTAATTATATTTTAAGGTGCAACCATATACCAACTCGCGGTGCTGGATTCCAAGAATAGGCGGGCCAAAAATTGATAGGTGGTTAGTCTTTCGATGTTTTACAGATTACAGATTACATTTTGGAGAGTGTGTACGAGTTAATTCCCCATCCCGATTCTACCTTCGGACGTTTGGAAATTCGGCGGGCAACATTCAAAGTCGATGCGCGTCCTAACAAAGCGATTTGAGTCATAGTTCATCGTGCGTATAGTAAAGGAGTGGAACAAGTTGCCGGCGTCAGTCTTTCCGTCCAAGTACGACGTGGGAGCCTTCAAGTGTAGAGTGAATAGCCTGCTAGACTAGCGCATAGCATATTTCGATTATATCACCACTTAACATCAGGTGGGATCGCGGTCAAGCACTAGTTTCTACCCCATAAAAATTAAATATTTCTATCCTAATCAGTAATTCTTTCATAATATGTAACGATTACTATAGCAACGGTTTTGGTTAGGATTTAGGCAAAAATCCGTTCATTCTTGAATTGAGAATAAAGAATCGAGTTACTATTAGTAGAAAGTGTTATTTTGAAGACATCGTTAAGAGGCAGGCATTCAATGGAATTTCTCCTTTTTATAAATGTGGTAAGTGATTTTTTCCGTACATAATAAACCTGTAATAATAAAACGTAAACTCAACGTAACAACGTAAAAGCCGGCTGAGATTAGTCACAGATCAATCACAGGCGTAAAGTCCAACGCTTAGTCATTACAGCTGCTCTTATTAGGCACTGTATCTCTAATGTTCTATAATAGCTATAATCTGTAACGGTTTGGTGCAATTAGTTGGCATCGGCGATCGTAAATAATTATTAATGTAGGTTGGCTGTGTATCTAAGGTTCTTCAAATCTAGGTTTAACTCATTTGAAAAAAAAAGTATTTTGTGATACTGCATTTTCAACAGGTGTGAAAACTGTATTTTCAAAAAAGGATGAGGTTCTCAATTTATCTGTATGTCTTTTACCTTTATGTTTATTACCTCATAACTTTCGACAGGATACACCGATTGTGATGATGATTCTTTTCTTTTGAAAACTGGTGCCTCCCATGTGGTCCCATTTCAATTTGGTCAAATTCTGGCGCAACGATTTCAATGATTTATTTTTTATTAGAAAAGATGTTTAATTTGAAGTCGGTTTTTGTCCGTATTTTTCAATATACTTCAACGCAGATGAATTAGATTTTTTTGTTTGTTAGGGCTGTATAACATTAATAACCTTATAAATGATTATTTATTATAACCTCTCATTTCCCTTTTAACTTAACTTTAACAGAGAAAGCTTCCGATAACCACTTTATTAGTTCATAATTATTTTGTTTAATAACAGGTGGTGAACGTATTGGCATACAACGAGCCCTTTTTGCAAGCAAGCGACCGAGATATTGACCAATAATTAGTACAAGCCAACCGCGATTTTAACCCATTACTATCAGATCGTGAGTCGAAACTATCATGTAAGGCTATCATTACTTACAAATTATTAATTATTATCAAAATCGCGTCATAATAAATCACTAATTCGCGATATCAATTGAACTGCACTTTATTGAAACGGGTTCAGTAGCCCAATGTACCGTGGATCTATAATTACGAAGTATTCAGACGGAAAATTCAGTTACACAGAATAATTCGCTTGCTAATAATTTTGAAAGTTGATATAATTTATACCATTTAGTACAAGTCATTCGAGCTACACTTATATAATGCATAAGGCTTTTAGAGCTTAATTAAGTCATCATTTTGAGATCTGATTAAGCTTATAAGGTCCTATATGCTACTCCACCGACATTCACCATGCATAAATATAGGTAAATGGTCGTTATGATTTAAATATTATACCTTAATAAGGGAACCTTAGGCACAGTTGCACGTACCTGATTGAATTCCAAACTATCGAGGAGAAAAAGAAATTTTTTAGGAAAAAGGGCAAACGAGCTTACGGCTCACCTGATCTTAAGTGATCACCGTCGCACATGCGTATCCACAAGACCGGAGGAGCTGCAAGTGCATTGCCGGCCTAAATAATATTCTCATTTATTCGTTAAATAAATCGTTTAATCAATTTAATCTCGTAATAAAAGAAAACAATAAATTCGCTATCATAGGAAGTAAGAAATCACCCAACGCATTCATGTGCTTGGAAAATATTAACCAGTAGTGAGAAATGTAGCAAGGTGAATTTTAAATGCGTAAAATATTCCTTCTATACGTGTGAAGGTATTTTTTGTACAGCCGTAACGGTAACTTTTGTAATTCTTACAAAGGAATCCATGAGAAATGCATATGTGTTAAGTTTGCATCAAGACTGTGTGCCACAAATGGAAAAATAAGTCAATATGACGCTAATGGATTTCGATTAGTCTTGAATAATCCTTGCGCGTTACCGCTATTTTATGGGCAGGCCTTACCCTTAGATATTAGGAGCGTTGCTGGAGTTTCTTCGAACACTTCTTCTCCCAGCGCCAATGCTTCCCGACGTGGCAATCAAAGTTAGCTTAGCTTTTGAATGTCCCTTAGATTATCCGTGAAATAGCAACCGACCGAGTCGTGGTTCGGCCCTCGCGGGCACCCTCGGATCGAAATGCTTACGCATAACATAGTAACCGTCCAAGCCGAGGTTACCCCTCACCGGGAGGACCCTTGTGTCGAGTTACTAGCAATAGAGGTTCAGGCTAAGCGACCTAAGAGCTGTACCACCTTTTAATCCGGTGAAGCAGTCAAGGCCAGCGTCTCTGGCCAATCTGTGTGGTTCGTCATTAAAAAAAATCGATTATTCATTTTTTATTGTAAAGGTTTAAGAGTAGTTTGGTTATGTTCTGGTTAAGTTTGATTTCGTAATATTCCTACGATAATTCGGAAATACAAAAAGAGCGTCTGCGCGTAATAGCGTTTAACGTTTGATTCGATTTGAAGTCGTTTTGTTTTTACTCGTAAATGTTGTACATATAACATTATGGTAAGTTTGGTAATAAAATAGGTTTTTGTATCAAACTAATTTTCAAGAATGTATATTTTTCTTTCCATTTCACTACCCTAATATCAGCGCAATTTCTACTTTGTCTGGATTCGGTCACCTGGTAGAAAACTCATTACAAGTTAAGGTTCCTAGTAGATAGCCTCTTCTAATAATATTTATGTAACCGAAGTTGATAAAAAGCGACGTCCTTCGCTTTATATAAATATTTATATAAGCCCCTCTTACATGTTAAAGTAAAATAACAAAGATAAATTCAAAGAGATGAAACGGAAATAAATAAACAAAGGAAATATTGATACCGGAAATTATATTTGTGTTAACGTGCTAACGATGAGAAATATATTGAACTTCTGAAATTGAATTGAAAAATCCATCTTGAGCTTCGAATGAATAAGGAATCAGGGAGCTAGACGTAATTGAGAAAAATTTCTCCGACTTGGACTCGTTTTTTTATTGAAATTGATATCTCGCAGTACATTCTCGTCTTCATTTTCCATATATATTGTGGATCAATGTTGTTCAATGCAATTGGTAATTCAATTTAAATAGATATAACCTCAACAAAGTTACAGAACTTAGGTATATTTTACAATTCGCTGTCTTGAAATTGTCGTCGTTTCCCATTGCTGAGTATCGTGACTTCTTTTTCGGCGATCAATCATCTGCCTCAAGGCACTTCGGTCCATGGCTGTGTAGAGGGCGTGCGTCACTGGTAGTTGATTCCAGTTCTTCAAGGAGATCTTGTTCTTAGTCTTTTCCTTCGACAGATTGTTAACTAGAATAGAATATAATAGAATAAACATTTATTCTGACTGACTGAAGCGCTTTGTTTCGTCTCTCATTATTCATACCGCAAAAGAATGCCCCCGTTTGTCTTTTCCTCCGATTACGATGTGGGGGTTTTCAAGGGTATAGTGATTACGCATTTACCTTACCACACAGGACTGCATTTCCACTTAACATCAGGTGGGTTTTCAGTAAAGCGATTGCTTGGAAAGTATAAAAAAATCATCTAGTCTTTAGACTAATAAGTGTAGTAACCCTTGTATACGTCTTCCACTACATTCGCATTTTGTAATATTTATAATGAATACAAATTGTATAAAAAGGATAAATGCATCCCCAAACCGTACCGCCTGTTTATACCGTTGTAGAACCGTTGACGACTTTCGTCATTTTATCTATCGTCTACAGACGCTCAATTTGCCTTAATGTCCACATTACTACAAATACTGTCTTTAATTATGTCGTTACAGTTAATTCGAATTGAGATTAGACAAATTAGATTTATTTTCGTAATCTAAACTTAAACGTCAAGAATTGCTAGCTTTCTTTTTAAAAATAAAATAAAAAAAAGACAAAAGAATAAGAATAATTTTATTTGCAAAAACATGATACCGTAGTTATAATTTTTACACAAGAGTCATATAATTAGCTACAAGTGGTTGCCACTAAGTCGAAATTAATTTTAACCCAGGAATTGGTGCATTGAAATCAAACATAATTCGCAGCTAGCAACTTTTTCGGTGAATCTGTCAGTCATTATTTATTTACATAACCTTTACGAAGTAACTGTATAATATCTGCGTGTATGTTTATCAAAAACATGGTAGTGTGCGTAATGCTTTTTTTTATTAAATACATTTTATATCGTACGATGATAAGTTGTAACATTCAAATGTTTTTTTTTTCTCTTTATTCAGGACAATAAACATTTGTACAATTATAATACAAAAATTACAAAAGAGTATATCATCGATATCGTCAAACGCGGTCGGCAGCTACAGTATCAGTAAAAAAATGTTATCCCCCATCCTAAATGACATTATACATGTCCTTACCCACATATTAAATTACTCCATCAACACAGGAACCTTCCCAAGTGCGTGGAAGGAAGCTCAAGTCACACCTATACCGAAAAAACCAAATCCATCAATTTTTTCTGATTACCGTCCTATATCAATTCTCCCTTTCCTTTCTAAAGTCCTGGAGCGCCTTGTGCATCAGCAACTCACCCTTTTCCTTAACACAAATAACCTTCTTAACCCATACCAGTCTGGTTTTCGTCTAGGCCATAGTACAACCACATCTCTTGTCAAAATTACCGATGACATAAGGCATGGGATGGAAAACAGACAAGTAACTGTTTTGTCGCTGCTTGACTTCAGTAATGCGTTTAGTAACGTGGACTTTGATATACTATTATCACTTTTACAGGCACATAACATCTCGGTCGATTGGTTTCGTAGTTACCTGTTTGGACGCCGGCAACGTATCCGCATAGATGATACATTTTCCGACTGGTGTCCACTGAGTGCAGGCGTACCTCAGGGCGGCGTTTTATCCCCTCTTCTTTTTGCAGTTTTTATAAACTCGATCTCCAAACGGATATCATCCTCCTACCACCTCTATGCAGATGATTTACAAATATACACTCAAGCTCCTGTAGAAAGTTTAGATGAAGCCATTAACAAAACTAACGATGATCTCAAAGGTATTCTCGAGTGGAGCAAGTCCTATGGTATAAAAGTTAACACCAATAAAACTCAAGTCATTGTAATAGGCAGCTCAAGAATGATCGCTAGGATTGATTGGCAGGGTCTTCCGCAACTGGTTTTTGATGATGCAATTTTAAAAATCAGTGATGTAGTTAATAATTTGGGAATAATTATGGACAGGCAGTTATCGTGGAAGCCACAATTGATTGCAGTGAGCCGAAAGATCTTTGCTTCAGCTGCCTCTCTTAAACGTCTGCGAAATTTCCTTCCTACTGCCACCAAAATTACGCTTACGCAATCCTTGCTGCTTCCTATTCTTGATTACGCCGACGCCTGCTATCCTGACTTGACGGAAGAGCAGCTTGACAAACTTGAGCGACTGCAAAATTTCTCCATCCGTCTTATATTTGGGTTACGTAAATATGATCACGTTACTGAATATCGCAAGAAGCTAAAGTGGTTACCAATCCGTTATCGTCGAAATGCACATATCCTTTCTCTTCTTTATAGCATCCTCTTCATTCCATCTACTCCAATTTACCTCAAAGAACGTTTTGAATTTATCCACCTATCCGATCCTCTATCCTTACGATCCTCTGAAACCTTTAAACTTAAAACCCCTACTCATTCCTCAAACTTTTATGGGAAGTCATTCACATTGCGGGCTACTAGACTGTGGAATGCCCTTCCAAATTCCATTCGGCTTGCTAAATCCCTACCTGCTTTTAAAAATTTGCTAGCGCAACATTATCAATCGATTTCGTCGGAACTATGATATATGAATATTTTATGTATTAGTATATTTAATGATAAATTATTTATGTACGTATATTTAGTGTAGGTTGTCAATTATATGTATAGATTTGTTATCTTATTTGTATTTCTAACGCCATCGTCCTGTTTTGTTCATATGTTTCCTGTCCATACACAGGTTGCCTGGAAGAGATCGCTCTCAGCGATAAGGTCGCCCATTGTGCAACAAACTGTAAAACCTTACTTATGTAATGCCTTTTGTTTGATTTTGGTGTACAATAAAGTTATATCTATCTATCTATCTATCTATCTAATAAATCACAGAAAAGTATGAGCAATAAAGTGAATTAAAGTATAAAGAAAAATTATAAATTACTAAACATATCGTTGGTCATTGTACAAACAACACCGTCATCCACGGATTACTACATAAAAGTTACAGAGATAGGATTAAATTAATAATAGAAAATAAGAAAAAACAGCCAAAATGGAAAATAGTTAAGTTAACAAAATCTCTTGTAAAGCTTTTCTAAATTTGGAAGGAGTTAAGCCAAATATTATCTATATTGTTAAAGTTGAATAAATGTTAATGTCACCTTTCATTATAGCCATTTAAATATTGGTACAGTTACCATTTCAAAAGTGCAAACAATTCAACGATTTCATTAACTTGGAAATTTATTAAATATTTGTTTCGTTTGTTATTAAAATATTGTTCTTGGAATATATTCTAATAGAAGTTATAAGGATATCTACTAGTAAACGCTCTGTTGAAAAGTAAAAAAAATTATATATATACTACAGTGATGGAAGTGATATCACTCTAATCTAAATAGAATAACTTTAAAAGAGATATAACACAGATTATAAAGAATTTGTTTTGGCCGATATTTGTAGGAGCAACTGTTATGGGGTATGAGCCGTCAATCTTAATTCCAATCCTTGGATAATACCTCTGCGACTTATCGGTTTCATCAGAGTATATCAATAACAATGTTTGTATAAGTGTAAAACTATCACTTCCAGTTTCAGTCACAGGCCTTCTCTGAGAATAGAGTCTAAAGGCGTAGTCAGCCACGCGGCCCTAGTGTGGATTGGCAAACCACATGTCTTAGAAAGTTTTCTAAGATATGTAGGTTTCCGCACGATGTTCTCCTTCGCCGCCGAGCGCGTGGTTAGTCAGTACATAAAATTGCAACAAACAATTTCATTAGTGCGAACAGCCGGGGATCGAACTCGGGTTCGCTAGCATACTATACGACTTGGGGAGACCGCCCGGCCACTGAGTTACCACGGCCAGCTTCATTACGTGAAGGCAAATGGCATGATTGTATATCTTCGTGTATTGCCAAGTAAATTGGCTGAATTCTAAATTTCTCACAATTATCCGCTCTTCACTAGAATTCACAACGTAATCCGGTTCAATAAAATGTGATTTAGCCAATTTCCCGGGTTAGGGAGATATTGTGCCGATTTCAATTCTACATTCGCGCCGCTGTTTGCCTTTTTATAAGGTTTTTATTATGAAATATTTATTGCTATGGATGATTTTCTGCTATTAACATACTATTCAGTGTTATTTTGTTTGCAAAATTTCGCACTAATAGGTACAGATTCCTTCGTGTTTTAATGTTATTGGAAGGTGCAATAAAACTACAGTTAGATTCTGTTTATTTACCAAAAACATGTTATACTACTTACTACAATATATAAGTATAAAATAAAATAAATATAGAGAACAGGAATATTACGAAATAGAATTAATCAGAGCCTTACCAAACTACTCTTTGAGTACATCTTTTCCAATATAAAATGAATAATCGAAATCATTTAGCGTGATATTGAGTTATATGTCCATTTGCAGCGTACATACTTAAGGCAAATTTAAGACTTATGTGGTTTTTTCATGATTGCCAATGTCACACTTGGACCACCCTGGAAGCACCAGCTTAGAAACAAAATCACACATCGCATCGACAGGTTCACCCAGTCGAAAGTTATGAGGTAACAATCATAAAGAACATTCGGATGAATTGGAATTGAATTAAAATGACGTTGCACATGTAATCATCTTTCGCTTATTATAATTAAGCATGAATGAAAATGTTATAAATGATTTATGTTAATAATTACAAATTACAAAAGACTTGGCTACATTCTTGGTCTTAAAATAACTGTCCGACTACCGAAGTTTGGTCAAGTCTGTTCACCGTACTTCTTTCCGTCTCTTGCGAGGCGAGAGAGTAGGGCGGCACTCGCAATTCCGGTCCAGTCTCTGATGTTATACAGCCATGACTTTCTTCTACGATCACTTTTTTACCAGTGTCTTTTTCTACAGGAGAAGCCTTAAATACATTATTGGTGGTATGATACCGTTGGATATATACACACATATAGACGAAGATAAAAAGTCACGTAGTCCTTTCAAATTTAATTCCATAGAATTATGTATTTTTATTCATATAATGGTATTGAAAAACATCGTCCTGAATTTATAGTCAGTCCACGGTGCCCAAATTAAGTCTTAGAATAGTAGATAAAAAAATTGCTTTCACAGATTCAATGAATATTTGTGTAGATCTAAATCAAATGACTATTATTTATTTCACGTTTTCACAGTTTATATACGTATACACACGTACGTATTCACGTATACAGTATAATAGCTTTAATCTCTTGGATGCAGACTGACTGATCTTATCTCATTTGGCCGGGTTTGAATTCCTAAACTTTATGAGTTTCCATTTTTTCGATTGTACTATATATCAGCAGCTAAATTGTATATCCTGTGTGTCCATGAGGACACACAGGGTTTACAATTTACAACCCCTGTCACATTAGGTATTTAAAAAGGTCAATTAACTATAGATACTTCCGTCAATTTTATCAACCAACATCAAAAAGGATCTCAATTTGTCTATACGTTTTTTTATATTTGTTACGTCATAACTTTCGACTGGGTGCACCGATTTTTTTTATTTGAATGGTGGATTTGAACCTACAACATTACGATATTAACACTTCCAAATTAGATCAGACAGTAAGTTAAACTACGGTATTTAGATATCAAACAGCTCAGTCTTCCCTTTTCCCAAGATCACTATGAAGTACTTGTTTTAAGGACATTAAAAGTAAAATTAAGCTGCGATAAAATTCGTGAAAGTGATTTAATTCAATGAGAAAAATTTCCTATAAATATAAGAATTCATTATACTTTCATGACGTCATTAACTAAACTATTACTTTCGTTTATTTCTGAGCGTCTAAAACAAGCAAATTTTTCTTTTGTTTTACGGTCACGTAGTCCTTGTTAATAGTTAAGTTTCTAGGGTCCCTGAAATTTCTTTTTATTTTAAGCGCTCGTAATCCTGTCACCCGTTTTCGAAGAAATATTAGTTGGTACTTTAGGAAAAGTTATGAAATCAATATAGATCTTATCCTTTTTTTTTGTTGACGGGGAGGAAATCTTCACAAAGATACCCCGCCTTCTGGGGGGAAGGCGGCGGTTATGTGGGGATCTTACCCACTAAAACCTCCCCGGTGGCCCTTTCCTCGATGCATGACGTGGGGCTCCGGGATCTCACGTGGAACGCACCAGAGCCCCTCTGCACTGTGTCCAAAGAGAGCACATCCCGGGAGGAGGTTACTCTCTCCCCCCCTGTGCCCTCGCAGCGCAAGGCAACACGGGCCAACCGATGTCGCCTTCTTCCCTGGTCCACTTTGGTGGACGACGCAGGCCTCCACCCTTGTCGCCCAGTGAACCCGAGGCCCCTTTAGTCGCCTTGTACGACAGGCAGGGGATACCGTAGTCTTATTCTTGAGAGCCCAGAACTACAGGGCTGATAAATCTTATCCAATCTAGATTGATGTAGAACAATGTATACTATAATTTTCATCTCTTCTCAAGCTAAGATCTGAATCGTAGAGATTTTTTTTTTCAGCATGCGGGTAAAATAGTTATCTAAAGTTAAGCAATTACCATCACCAGTGAATGCATACAATACCAATGAGTTTTCAAGTGCATCGTTGATAAGACTAGACTCCTTTCTTGGAAGAATAAAAGTGTTCCAAGTGTAATTTTTTTGTATAGAAGAACCTTTCATGGATGGGGGCATTTACTACTTACGAGTAGAACTAGGTCAGGATATCTACTAGTATACGCTCTGTTGAAAAATAAAGAAAAAAAAATTATATATATACTACAGTGATGGAAGTGATATCAATCTAATCGAAATAGAATAACTTTAATAGAGGTATACAAAGATTATAAAGAATTTATTTTGGCCGATATTTGTAGGAGCAACTGTTATGGGGTATGAGCCGTCAATCTTAATTCCAATCCTTGGATAATACCTCTCCGACTTATCGATTTCATCAGATTATACCAATAACAATGTTTGTATAAGTGTAAAACTATCACGTCCAGTTTCATTAATAGACTTATATGAATAGACTATAACTTTATATACTGCTGGGCTCAGGCCTTTTCTGAGAATAGAGTATAAAGGCGTAGTCAGCCACGCGGCCCTAGCGTGGATTGGCAGACCACGTGTCTTAGATAGTTTTCTAAGATATGTAGGTTTCCGCGCGATGTTCTCCTTAGCCGACGAGCGCGTGGTTAGTCAGTACATAAAGTTGCAACAAACAGGTATGGTTAAAGGTTCGTTGTTATAAGGTAATTCAAATTGAATTTTATTCATTTAAATAATTCTAATCAATACAATTACAAAGGCAAATAGACGACGAAATATTTCAACATTTCAAAATTCTACTAATCCGTAGTCAACTAAGCCCCGTCAAGCGAAACTCGGATATTTAATACCCTTTGTCGCCCGCTAACAGTGCAGGGAGATTTAAAATATAGTAGGTTGTACTAAATTATAATCATTTTATAGTCATAGCAGCTTAGTGCTTGAGTTTTCTAATGAAGTTTTATATGCATATAGTAAACCAATTCGAAGTCAGAAAATCATTGTTTTAAAAGAAGGCACACGAGTGAGTAGATCAGAATTAAGTGATTATGTTTTCGACCATAACGTTTGGAATAAATTTGTTGCAACTCCATAATTATTGTTACGAGCATTGCTGGTTTCTACGGCCACTTCATTTAAAATTTCAAGCTCCAAAACTTCCCGAAACGGCGCTAAAAGCTAGTTATCCACTAAATGTCTTAATACTTTTACGTTCATCCTACCTACCATTGGATCGGATCCTCGGCGGAATGCTGTCTCGAAAACAGCCCAAGCAACCGTGCCGTAAAGAGGTTTATGCTAAGCAACCTAAGAGCTGTGTCACCTCGAAGGATCCGGTGAGACTATAGAGGCCGTTTAGTTGATCAGCGTAGTACATTAAAAAAACAATTGCTAATACGTTGCAAAGGAACGAATAGGCTAGGGAATGGTCCCCCATTCCACATTGGTCAATTAAACAGCAGATATACACAGAACGGGCAAAATAAAAGAAAAATAATTACTGGTTACCGTTGTTATCCTGAAGGCTTTTATTATTTTACCGGGACTAAGACGGACAACTGTTAGAGCGCACAAAGAGAATCTCTGCTTGGGCTGTTACTTCCTTTTATAATACTTAGCACTTGACAATAATAGCCGTGGTAGCTCAGTTTCCGGGCAGTCGCTTCAAGTTGCATAGTACGCTAGCAACCCGAGGTCAATCCCCGGCGCAGGCACCAATAAATTTGTTGTTGCACTTTTAATATTGTCGGGAAACGTACATGTCTTAATATTTTTAAGACATATGAAGTCTGCCAATTCAAACTAGAACCACGTGGCGGACTTTGCCCTTATACTTTTTTTACAGAGAAGGTCTGCGCCAAACAGTGGGACATATATGTGTATATAGTCTGCAACTTTAGACTTCAACGTTTTAGAGTTTTGCTTTGGGATTAGGATGTAGTTCACCAGACTAGAGGCTTTGAATTACTATAGTTCTAGTTAAATTATATATTGTCAAGTTAAAGTTATAGCCTTTAAATATAACTTACCGAAACTCTAAAGCTTTGGTAAAATAACTGCAAAATGTTTGCGAGGAGAGAGTAACTTTCATTTCAATATTACATTATTAACATACTATACGTATTCGCTTGAAATAAAATGAAAGAGTCCTGGCTGTATAGATTTAACTATTGCATATTTGAAAAGGTTTTCTTTTACTTTACCGCAGACATTATGATGTTACTGTTCTTTATACACTTCTTTTAAATGTATCTAAATTAATGTCTTCCAAAGTATAGTTTTATGTGCTTATTTATACTCGTAGGTATAATATGAATACAATATAATAATATATTTGACTGAACAGTGATAGCTTAGTAGCTAAGTGATTTGGATTTTGATCTGATGGTCGTGGCTTCCAATCCAAGTAGGCTTTTACAGTCTTTTTACTACAATAGAAATATTTGCTTAAATTTTGTATCTGGCGTATGGCGCTACTCATACCACGACCTAATGAGATTGGTGAAAAGTGACAGCGAAAAATGTGTTGATTTACTTCGCTGGGTTTAAAAAAACGTGATATTATTTTTTTAGATAGTAATAGATGTTCGGAACCCAACCAGTTAAAACCATTAAGTACTCTATCCTTCTCTTTTTAACCTAATTGGTGTAGATGGCGATTATAATTGCTGTTTGGTTTTCACTGAACAAACTACCACAAATTTAAATACAATTTAGCAAATACTTTATTACTCTCCACTAGTTACATAAGTACTACTTTCTGTCGCTCATTCACACCTAATTAATTTTTTTAAGTTTACGCAAGTTGTGTAAACATTAGGTGGGCCTGTCATTATTTATTTTTAACGTACACATAATCAATATGATGTTACTTGACCAATTATAAATAAATAAGTAATCTACGCATTTATATCACATCTATAAATATCTGCACTTTTGACGAGACTGTAACTGTTTTGCATACGAGTATGTCGACTGGTAGTTGTTCAAAACAATCGGGGATTAGTGGGTAAGAACCTTTTTTTTTTTGACGGGGAGGAAATCTTCAGAAAGATACCCCGCCTTCTGGGGGGAAGGCGGCGGTTATGTGGGGTTCTTACCCACTAAAACCTCCCCGGTGGCCCTTTCCTCGGTGCATGACGAGGGGCTCCGGGATCTCCAGTGGAACGCACCGGAGCCCCTCTGCACTGTGCTCAAGGAGAGCACGTCCCGGGGGGGGAGGTTACTCCCTCCCCCCCTGTGCCCTCGCAGCGCAAGGCGACACGGGCCAGCCGATGTCGCCTTCTTCCCGGGTCAACTTTGGTGAACGACTCAGGCCCCCACCCTTGTCGCCCAGTGAACCCGAGGCCCCTTTTAGTCGCCTTGTACGACAGGCAGGGGATGCCGTAGTCTTATTCTTGAGAGCCCAGAACTACAGGGCTGAGTGGGTAAGAACCCCGCATAACCTGTTATAATTTCTTGTTAAAGATCCCTGTCAAAAAGAAAAACAACTATTGGTATTAATTCATTTGAATTCATATTGAATGAACTCTACCAACAAGACAACACAACTTAAGTTGTCATATTCATAGTCAGTTCATTCGTCTCTCTGTCTCAGACCGGTACTATTATAGTAATACGGTCGTGAAGACTTGATTATCAAGTTTCTATACCAGCGCAATTTATGGGTAGGCGCAAATTGTACGGAAACGTTTCCCACTCAGTCATTCCGTGTACAATTAAAAACAAAATTGCGGGCTTCGTAACAAAACCTTTTCGCGGTCTCTTACGAAACTACACTTAACAATTCTATTGTATGAAAATAGCCCTACAATTTACAGGTTTAATTGTAAAATTCCGCACCAAAAAGTTTGTAAGAAAAGAGTGTTAAGTTAATTTATTTTTAATTGGTATTAGGCCATGATGCATACCATCTAAGAAGGGGACACTACAGTGTTCATTTCTATCGATAAGCAGTAGTGTTCGTAGCACAGTTTTTATTATGTAACAATTCACCCTTCATTTTAAGCTTTATAAAAACAAATTCAAGTATATTTACGTTCTTTGATCTCAATGTAAACTGCTTTTAAAGTTTAGTATATATATTATTTTTTTAAACCGTAGAAATCTTACTCCAAATCGGATTATTTCCGTCACGAATTGAAAGACGTTATGAAAAGGAAACGTTTTGAATCACTTTAAGTGAGTCCTTACATTTTCCGAGATTAAGAAAATCTTAGTTCTTAACTTTTCATTTCATTAGCACTTTACTTTACTTACAAAGTAAAAATCTTAAAAAATTAAATACTATTAACATTATTTAGTAGTTAATAAATTATTTCATAAGGTGTCAATCCATTTTTCACAGCATTTTTTTCGCATAAAAACATTGAAATGATATGAGACAAATACCGATATTTTTATATCAGTACAATAATATCGGCAAGTCCAAATTGACGCTATCTGCCAAATTGACCATGACATATAGATTCAAAATAGTAGTTAATTAGGATAACTGTTCATTACAATTAGAAGTAAACTAAGTCAACTGAAATTAATTTACTTTATCCGGCTTGTTCATAGCCGGGTATAATTTTTTTTTACATTTGATGAAGAGCTAAAACAATGAAAGTTGACTTCAATATACTTCTTAAAACTAAAGGAGCCAGAGGTAATGCCTATATATGTACCACTTTTGGGCACAGGCCTTCTATAGGCTGAAATGACTGATGATGAAAAAAATTCTAAAGAAGATTTCACATTTTTTTTATACTACATGTAGATTTCCTCACGATGTCGCGTGAAAACAAATTCATTGGTGCCGACACCGGGAATCAAACATAGGTTGTTAGCGTACTGTGCAAATTGACCGACCTTGTTGTATATTTATCTCAAAGGAACAAAAGCGCCACTCACTCTCGCCAGGCCTAGAAACCAAAGACAGTATTTTAGTTATGTTCCCATATTACACAGTCAGTTTGAGTAAATCTACACCATCGTTAATAAGTTGTACAATGAAGTGCAGTGTAGGAGAACAGGAAATTTCCGATCGAATGCTTTATATCACCGTTCTCGGGTGTGACGTGGGTTGCAGTAATACCCCTTATGCCCCGCCGCACCGTACACAGGACTGTCGTTATATTCGTTGACAGGTTATTTTACGATTTGTCCTTCTTTTCAACCGACTTCAAAAAAGGAAGAGGTTCTCAAATCGTCTGTTTGTTTGTTACCTCATAACTTTCGACTTTTTTATTAGAAAGCTGGTGCTTTCCATGTGGTCCCAATTTGCTCTAATTTTGACAATGGCATACACGAGAAAACCATATAGGTCTTAATTTTCATTAAGTACTGGGCGAATAACAATCAAGATCCCGACACAATTTCGATGATTTATTTTTTAGTGGAAAGGAAGTACATGAAGGGTACTTTGATGTAAATTTGGTTTGGTTCTACGATAATAATACAACGAGGGCATCTGCGCGTAAAAGCGTTGGATTCCACTTGAATTCGGTTATTGTGTATAAATATACTTGTTAATTTCAGTTATAATAGATCTTTGGTCACAACAACGAAAAGTGAAAACGAGTCAAATTAGTAATGAAATTAGACAAAAGAATGGTTTACCTTTTTTTCCAATCAGTTCTGGCAAGGGACAAAAGCCAGTGAAATCACTTTCACTGGCTTTTGTGAACACACTTCACGTTCACTTGACAAAAACGAATTGTGCCCGTCTACGCAGTCTCCAGCGGCGGATCTGTAAAATGGTTCGGCCAACAAAACCGCTACAATTGAATAGTAGCCCATATTAAAATAGATATGTACATCATAATATACAATTTACTTAAGTAGTATACGAGTACATTTAGGTATATAATACAGCTCTAACCAGTCGCGGTATGGTTCCTATAAAATCGTATCTTTAATACTAAAATGATAATTTTTTTCAATTAAATCATGTTAATGGTAATTTATGAATTTTAAATCTAGTTTCTAAATAGATAAGTTTAAATTTAGTTTTTTTTAACAAACGTCACCCTTTTTGATTTTTTTTATATGAAAGGGGCAAACGAGGTTACGGCTCACCTGAACTAAATTTATAGATGTAGATGTATATAAATATAAATATTGTTAAACAGTAATTATGGAAAATAATTTAGATATTTGTTAAGTAAATCACATTGTTATGTTATGTAGAACCGCTACAAAAAACTAAGCTAGGCAAGGCTACAAAAGAGTTGTAGGAACTTAATGGACGCAGCGGGCACTGCATAGACTGCCCAGTAGAACTGAAAAATAAAAGTTGCTTTATCAACCAGTACTGCATTTCCGGTTAACATCAGGTGGGATCGTGGTCAATCGCTTGTTTATTTCTAAACATGTATAAAAAAGGCAACTCTGGAAATTAGATCCTCACAACACATCGTGTATGGCCACCAGAGGAGTTTTAGTGTATAGATGTACATCAACCAACCTTCCCTCCGCCATCTGGGCTGGGGTATCTTTTGAAGAAGCCCACTAAAAATACGTTCACTATACTGCCGCTCACTATTGCGTCTTAAATTTTCTTTGTCTCCGTTATTAGTTTTCCATTATTTATTTTTGATGCTTAAAAAAATGTAACCCTACTGCACGAGGAAGGCAGATAATATTTTATGCTCTGTTCAATTTCAGAGAGTTCTTAACGCTCCAATAATTCTGTTCCGCCCTATTTGAATTTCAGTTGGCAACAGCAACAGGTTGGCTATTTCTGTCGTACGTTACATAATCTTTTAGTCAACTATGAAGCATTTTCTTATGTTTTTAACTTAAATTCTGTTGTAAAACAACAAATATCGATTACCTACTTTGTAAGAAGGTGAATTTATTGCTGTCCTTTGTTCATAAAATATTGTTCTCACTTAAGCAATTTGTTAATGTGTCATTCAATTTTCGTAAACCCAAACCTTTGTTTATTGCTTCGTTAATGTTATAAGGACCCTTTAACTGCCCACGCGATGATCTTAGTAGGGTGGCTGGTCAAAGCTACTAGATATAAGTCTAAGATCGTGGTTTGTAACATGCTTTAGAAGAGGTCTATGTCCAGCAGTGGACTGACAGCAGGCTCTTAATGATGATTTTCTACTATTTGGCAATCAATTAGTTTATAAACAAAAAAAGAATTATTTCAATTATAACACACGTAATTATATTTATAATAAAATTTTCATTCAAATGTGTTTTTTATTATTATAATTACGTTTTGAGAAATAACGTCAATTCCCAAAGGGTAAAATCATTGACTCTTCTTGAGCCTTTGAATCCAACGTTCTACCTTTCATCCTTCAATTATTTCAGAAACATTTAATAATGAGGCTGCGTATTTAAATAGCTATTTAACTTTTCTTGGATTCGAATAAATCTTTTGAGACATCGTAACTTGATTGAATTTCTTTTGTACTTAAAGATCATTTTCATTTAGCACTAAGGCGATAGTCTGCAAAATATAAAGCTAGGTTGAAATCCCACTATTCCACTATTAACGCTAATTTTAGATTAACTTATTTTAAATTCTTCAAAAGCATGTTCACAAATCTCTTAATTTTTGAAGCCTATTTAATATACAATTAAAACGAGGGTGCTTTAGAACACACGACTAAAATAACACTTCTTTAGCTCCATCTATATGTATGTATATGTGTATAACTCAAATATATGTATAACTACAAATCGAACGGTTGCACAGTGATGGTTGTAATGAAATACAGACATATTTTTACTAATTAAAATTCTTGAAAATGAACATTTCAAAGAAATTTAATATTTAAAAACATTCAGCAAGATTGAAGAGGCAATATAAAATAAAAAAGTTGTTTTACGCGAGTAATGAAATTTCCGCCAGGCAGAATTCACATATACCTTTGTAATCGTTTCCTCAAGTGGAAGTCATTTCGTAGGAAAATAACCGAGAGGTATTTCAGTCTACAGAAGTAGTGGCACGGGCAAAAATTGCTTATTTCGTGACTTGAGGTAGAACGGTTCTCCCCTTTCACTCCTAACTACCATATTATTTGAATAAAGAAAATTCAGTAATACATTTATTGTAATACATTTTCTGAAAGTATATAGAAATGTTATAAGTAAAATGTCATGATAGCGGAGTAGGGTTGCATACCGTATTTTGGAGATAACAGGCTGTTTAATCTGTGATAAATTTATGGCTATATTCACTATTATAAAATTACTATAAATAAAACAGATCGAAAGGTTATCGTACTCTCAGAATTTAGAGCTTAAATATCTAATAACTTTTCGATTACTCAGGTTACTTTAGATTGAAGCATTTCCCTAGGTTCTAAACCGGCTAGTAACTTAACTACTTCTGAGATTTTGATGCATGTTTTTTTTTCGGTATTAATCTTACCACCAATTTATCATTTTCAAACAACTTCAAAAAAAGGAGAAGGTTCTCAATTAATCAGTATTTGTTTTTATGTTTGTTACTTTTGATTGAGTGAACAGATTTTCATGATTTTTTTTGAAAGCTGGTACTTCTCATGTGATCCTATTTATATTTGGTCCAATTCTGACAATGGCATCTATGAGAAAACCATAATTATAAGTCTTAAATTTGCATTAAGGATGTGCGCCACAAATGCACTAATAACTCAATATCACGCTAATCGATTTCGATGATTTATTTTTATTGGAAAGGATATACTTTAAGAGTAGTTTGATAAAGGTTTAAAAAATATTAGAACTACTATCCAATATTTTTTTGTTCTAAATTTTATTTTATAAAATCTTACGATAATTCGGAAGTGCAAAGAGGCCAGCCGCATCTAATAGCGTTCAATGTTTCATTCGATTTGAATTCGGTTTTTGTTTGGGCTCGTAAATATACTGACCAGAACAGAACACTGTTGCCATTGGGACTTATCTTGAGTGATATAGATGATCAAAATAATTATGATATTTTATACTATTATAAGACTATTAGAACAATTGGTTGAAATAACTACACATTATAAGTTAATAACATGAACATTTAATTACAATTTTAAAAAGAAAATAGAAAAATTAAATTACGTTTATTTAATCAATAAACCCTTAAGATCCAGAACACATACTTATTTACTAAGTAATGATACATCATTTTGTTTTGCATCAATTTAATTTAACATTGATTTATTTGATATTTTTAATATCAAATAAAACATGTTGTCACGTCTTTTTTAACTTAAACAAATTTGGTAAGGAGTAATTGTTATTATATTGATGACGTGACATGACGACATTTTATTAAAAGGAAATTACAACAAATCAAATAAAAAATTCAGACACACTTTAAGCTATCGTTATAATTTATTAAATTTATAATAATCAAAAAGTAAGGCTACAAAATTAGGCACATTTATTTACCACCAAATAATATTTATCAACAACAGTAATGATTGGTTACAGCCTATATATATCTGTATATATACCACTGTTGGGACTAGAACTTCTCTGTAAAGAGATTTAAGGGGATAGTCCGCCGCGGGCCCTAGTACGGATTGGCAGACTTAACATTTCATAGAATACTTTCACGATGTTTTCCTTCCCCACCAAGCGCGTGGTAAGTCGGCATATAAAATTGTAAGAAACAAATTCATTGGATCTTTCTCGTGTTGCTAGTGTACTAGCCAACTTGGGGCGACCGGCCGGCCACTGAGCTACCACGGCTCTATAATAAGATGGATAATTTATTTAAAATTATAACTTTACCACGAAGTAAAGTTATTCGGGCAGACTAAAATGAAACTTGGCAATGTAAACAATAGATAACAGTAGAACGTAGTGGTGTTAAAAATTAAATTCAAATCTTCAAATGAAGGACCCTAAAGATTGTTTCTGAAAAGACGCGATAGCTTATTTTATTACTTACATTACGTAACATTTACGCGACATATTGACAGAACATTTGTAAATAATGGTTAAATGATTAGCTTATATCAGTAATTATAGATTTATTACATTCTGAATTAATTACATGTGCCTCCATGTTGTCCTCCCCGTGTTATAAATAATAGCCTGTCACTTTCTTAAATATTACAATTTCACGTTACTTATGAAATAATTTCGTTATCCAACTACGACATAAAAGACAGTTACTTCGCGCTTGCAAATCTTAAATACTGTCAGCACTTTCTTGAGGCTCTCCTAATGCACGAAGGCTTGTTAGTTGTATAACCGGCTTATCTTAAAAATGAGTAGCATTGGAGAGAGGTGTAAGTCTAAATAGAGCTTAAAGAGAATTAAAAAAGGTAATTTACTGACACCGGATTGAAATATCTCGTTTTAAACAAGATCATTTTAATGATGGTAATTCAAATGGCTAGTCTCTAAAGTTAAAATTATTAAAGTCAGTCGTTGTGTAAGGTATTTAGTAAACTTTTTGCTCCATTTCCTGGAGAAAGAGTTTATAATGACTATCTTCAAAATGCATAGCGTGGTTAAAATATGTTTTACTTAAAAAAATGATAAGAACAAGTTATGTACATCATAAGTTTTCTTTTTATTATAGAGTTTTATAATTTTTATTTGTACATTGTTCATAAAAAAAGATAATTTCCTATCACTTAGTCCTTAACAATATGTTATCTGAAGGGTATTGCGTTAGCCAATCTGACAATTGTATAATTTAAAATTAATAAGTAATTAAAATTCACAATAAAAGTATTATTTCTTAAAAATATATCACAATTTGTACATACCTTAAATTTATATTTACAAGTTTATTTTAACTGAGCTTAAACTTGAAGCCTTTGTTATTTTAATGTTTTCTTGAACCGGAAACCGGAATCAATTGATACAGTCTATTATTTACAGAAACACAGTTATAAAATATTATTACAATTTATTTAATACATCAATATATTTTAGAAGTATTCTTAACAAAATTTAATTAATGTACGGTTAACTAAAATCTATTTTGGTTTGACATTTACGAACAAACAAATTATAAACTGCTAACATTATTTCGTGAAAAGAAATGAAATCGATACAAATACTAAGACAAAAGTTAGAGCGATTTTATTTGATTTTGATGTATGAATTAAATTCCTATAATCTTTTGCTTCATTTTGGGAAGGATAAGTGTATGTTCTATCAGTGACACTTTTAACAGCCACTGGACATGGTAGTACTTCAACTGGAATTTGCAATAAAGTTTTTTCATTTTCTTTTCTGATTAATTTTGGCTCGTCTATAAATTCTTCATCTATGTCATCTTGCAAAAGATCTTCTGAATTATCTTTGTAATCTCTATCTTGAAGTTTATCATCTAAAAATGCATTATTAGCTCCTATTATATTCTTTTCGTAGTACGTCAAATGAGAATTCATTGCCGGGTCGATGGTAAATTTACAAACAAAATTTTCTAATGATGTTCGAACTTTTATACTCCTTGCTTCATGTCGTAATTTGTGCATCCATGCCAAATGGCAATCACAATCAAAATCGTTACCTGTAAAAGAGGATTAGCAACAATTAAAATTCGTAGAAAAGAATACATTTTGAAATGAGTATTAAAATTTTCATTTCATTTTAAAGCAAGATATTTTTTTTTAAGTGAAAACAAAAGAGACGCATTATTACCTTCCAAGTAAATATAACTTTTTTGTGCTTTCAAGTTATCATAAATAGGTCTAACATTATCTAATGTGAAACTCTTCAGTTTGTTGTACCTTAAATCTAGGCCCGAAAGACCCCTTACTCCTTCAAATAATCCACTTATCAAAGCAACAAGCTTATTGTGACTTAAGCTCAATTTTTTTAATTGCGACAATCCATCAAATGTCCTTTGAGCTAATGCATTAATATCGTTGTAATCCAGCAGTAACTCTTGAAGGTTCCATAGCTCGGTAAAAGTGAAAGACTTCAGTACAGACAATTTGTTCCTTCTTAAATCTAGTCGCTTTAGATTAGCAAGTCCGTCGAAGCATTCCTTTTTGAGTTCATTAATATTGTTTCTATCTAACTCTAATTCTAATAAATTTACAAGATGTCTGAAAGTGCCATCTTCAATAAGGGTAATGTTGTTACTTGTTAAGTATAATTTATGTAGACTAGGTAGACCGTAAAATGTTTCGGTAACAAGTTTAGTTATCTTGTTCTCATCGAGAGTAAGAAGAGTTAAGTTTGGTAAATTATAAAAGGTGTATTTGTTTAAGCTAACAATTTGATTTTTTGTTAACGTAATTTCTTGTACGTTAGTTAAGTTAACAAATGAGTAACTCGCTATATTTACAATGGAGCTGTATTTAATACTAAAAGTTCTTAATTTCTTGAGGTAAAGTAAAACATTTGTAGGTACGAAGTTGAGTCCACCGTCAGCTCTGACATTGAAAGCTAAATTCTCTATATTTGATTGCGATGTAAAGCTAGACCACAACGCATCCGTTTCTTCAATTCCACCGTTAAACACCCAGCATTCGGTTTTCACAGCTTCATTTATTTCTTGACTATATTCACAGTAACAATGTACTTTTGAATCGCGATCACTTATATCGCATATGTTAATCGCGGTCAGTATGACTTTTTCCTTCTGCTTGCGTCTGGTTGCGTCCAATGACTCTAGTGCGAGTAGCAGCAGTAGCAAGGTAGCGGGTACTGTTGGAGCCCGCATACCTTCTACCTGGAAAAGAAAAATAAATAAATCAAACACATACAAAATAAAATGATTAATACAATTAGAATTTATAATTGTTTAAAAAATATGGAGGTATAAAATTAAAAATAAATATTTTCACGTCCTCTTGATCCCTTTTTTTTTTGTTAACGAGGAGGAAATCTTCACAAAGATACCCCGCCTTCGCCGGGGGGAAGGCGGCGGTTATGTGGGGTTTTTACCCGCTAAAACCTCCCCGGTGACCCTTCCTCGGTGCATGGTGAGCGGCTCCGGGATCTCCAGCGGAACGCACCGAAGCCCCTCTGCACTGTGCTCAAGGAGAGCACTTCCCGGGTGGGAGGTTACTACCTCCCCCCCTGTGCCCTCGCAGTGCAAGGCGACACGGGCCAGCCGATGTCGCTTTTTCCCGGGTCCACCTTGGCGGACGACAAAGGCCCCCACCCTTGTCGCCCAGTGAACCTGAGGTCCCTTTTAGTCGCCTTCTACGACAGGCAGGGGATACCGTAGTCTTATTCTTGAGAGCCCAGAACTACAGGGCTGACCTCCTCTTGATCCTAATGTAGTGTAGTGTGTTTGTAACGCAGAGTATCGTAAAAATATTATTTGCCGTTTGTCGAGACTTGATAATCGAGAAAGCTAATCTTTCATGTTGGCCGGAACGTAAAATGTATGTTGTATTTTACAAATATTAAAATAATAGAAACAAATTCAATTAACATACTTTGTTGAACATACTGGTTTTATACTATTAGTTACCCAATTGCGTCAAAGGCAGATTTCATTATAAAGGCGTTAACTGAGTTCTATCAATCAATTATTCTAGTGGCGAATAACGTTCGCAAATAGCGTTAGTTGTAACTATAGAATGTCTAGTACTCTTGAAACATCTAATGGGAAACGAATTGGCCCTCTCGGTTGTTTTCAAGAGGACACGTTATTGTGTTTAGAGTGACGGCCTTAGTCAAGATTCAAACTCTCAAGCCCATAATAAGGTTTTAGATCGCTGAGCCCAGAGAAGGCACGGCATCCATTAATCCGTCGAAGTAAGAGAACTTCTTAGCAAGAATACCTATTAAAAAACATACAACTTCTTATTTAAATGATCTATCCAGAATCATTATGCATAGTAGTAATTTTCGACCAGTCAGAAACTTATTTGAGTGTAATTTATTTCACATGTAAAGTCGTTAGGCAAAACGGACTCAATTTTCCGAACGTAACCTATTTAACTTTGGAATTATTCATAAAATAACTTCAAACTATTGCAATTAGCCCAAACATCAAATAGTTAATAGGGCCTCTCATAAATCGGTCTTTCTATAATCCTTGGACTAAACACGTTTAACATTGAACTAAACCTTGTCTATATAATTCTTATTAATTTATTCGTAGAAAGTCGCCTCCAGATAACGTATCTTACAGGCCTAAAGGTCCGCAGGTCTAAGAAACACTGGCTGATATCTATCAGGTAAAATCAACTCAAAGAATGGTGACGAAGAGAGATATAGAGCATATTGTATGTATTTTGTCCGGGCTTCGGGTTTGTTTTAGAAAAGTGGACCCGATTGTATACCGGAAAATCACTAGACAGTAGAAGAAGAGTCTAATCTTGAGCAAGGCATTTGTTTTTTCCTTGCTCAATTTCTTCAGGCTACTCGTAAGTAACTTCTGATTAAATCACGATTATTTAATTATTAACTTAGGACCAGAACAATCAGGGTTCTCCGTTGGCTGTGTATTGTAACTATAGATTAGTTTAAAGGACTAACAGGTGGGGTAAGAAGTTCACCTAACGGTAAGAGATATACTGTGGTAACCAGGATCTTATAAATGTTTTATTAGGCTCTCATGTACTTTCATATCTTGCGAAGTAGACACACACACACAAAAATAAATGCGATATACTATCAAAAGGTTCCACGTGATAGGTCACTATAAATTGGACATAAATATTAACAAGTTAAACCAAAAAAAACGTTATGAAAATCTGCTTTGGTGTGAGTCCGCTGGGAATAGACACCCCAGATCGGAACGTAAATATATGACTGTTAATATTTTTTATTATTTCTAAGCAAGTGCTTGACTACGATCCCACCTGATGTTAAGTGGAAATGCAATCCTGGCTGGTAAGACGCACTAGTTTAGCAAATGCCTATTCACTCTACTCTTGAAAATACCCACATTGCAATCGGAAGAAAAGACAGACGCGGGCAAACTAGTCCAGTTCCAGTCCTTTGCATTAGTCCTAAGTATTAGTGGAAAACCTTATAAATCCTAAACGTAATAATTGACAGGCTCATTTTTTTTGCTATTCTTCCTAATAATAATAAAATAAATTACACGTCCCATTCATACAATCAAAAAAATATGAAAAACTCGGAATTATATGCGATAGTTAAATTATATTTTAATTTTATTTTATAATTTCAAGTGTCCATTTCACTTAAGTATTAATTTCAGGGTAGATTATAATTCGAGGCACGGCAATTCTAGTGTAATTAAATTATCCAGTTCCCTTAAATCTCAACACCGAAATGAGAACAAGCGTACATGTCCTACATTATGGAAGCCAAATTAAAGGTCACAAATTATAGGAAGGTTCGAAATCACTTTGAGCTTCAACGCTATTATGCAATGAGTTACGTAACTCCGACCCGTTGTTCATTAATCGGTTCTGAAAAGATAAGTGAAGTATCGAAATGTCCTTATATTATTAGCTTCATGAAATAAATACTGTTTTAGTTTCCTGGTAGTAATATTGTTATTCTATTCGTAATGAATCAATTTGTAACCATCCTCTAACACAAGCCTAATATTTATGAAAAAAAGAAATATTGCTACTAGCTCTTTTTAAAAAAAATCAAATCGCGCCGCTTCAAAAATTAAGCGCTACTAAGCGCGAACTCTCTCTTTTATTTCCTATTTATGTTACAAAGTTCTAGCGTCTCTTTTTTCTTCTACTGCTCGTGGCCATTAAGTAGTACTTAAATAAGCTTGAATTGTCATAAACGTCAAAAGAGTTCTCTGATATATTATCACAACCTAAGGTCCTTTTTCTATATTATCAAAGAGGAAATCTTCAAAAAGATTTGAATAAATCTCACATAATTTGTGAGATTTTTAGTAACTAAAACCCCTCTTGCAGCCATGTGGCCACCCACCGGTGCATGCTGAGGGGGCTCTGGGTTTTCTAGCGGAACGCATCGGTGCCCCTCTGCACCGAGCCTGAGCATGTCTAAGATAAGAATTTCCTCCCCAGCACCCACACTGTGGTAAGGGAACACGAGACCATTATGTGTCGCCGTCCACCCGGGTACACATACAAAAACCCCTACAAATAAAAATAATATTATAAACGACCGATGATATAAATGGCTTGAATTGAAGGAATGAATTGTTAATAATTATTGCTTTGAAGTTGGTTAATAAATAATAATTGTTTAAGATCGTCCCTATTTTAAAGCAGTAGTGCGGAAATTTAGAACATTGTACATTACATCTCTTGAGTTATGACTGAATGCCAGTTAGTTTTGTTTTGCAGTATCCGAACTGATTAATAACCGTGTAATTCCAGAAGCTCGAGGGCTGCTTTCACCCTGTTTATTTGTCTGCGGTATCTTGTCATTAAATTAAATGCTTGCTATTGTTTGCCATTATACTATTTATTGTCTACTAAATGACGTAATAAATTAGGAAACCGTGAGCTTGGTTTGCAAATTAATTGAACGTGGGATGCCAGAGTTTAATTTTTTCTTAATTTTCCAGTCATACATGAATAAGTCATAGTTAAACCTCTTTGCTTCTATATATCTTATATTCTCCTTATCCACTTTGACTTACCAACTTACAAGTCTCTATTTATCTCTTTTAGGACCAACTGGGATTGGACCAATCCTTTGATGTAAGTCGAATAGCTAGCACTTATAAACTAAATAACAGGACCTTTTGTTAAATAAATCAATATAAATAATTTACGGCACCAATTTCACAATGGTGACCGTCCGAAAGGGTTAAGAGTTCGGTGGGAAACGAAATCAAGTTCCGTAACGTAGCACACACCGTAGCCAACGTATTCAAATCTCGTAACAGTAGTAGAAAGCAATTTGTTTTGCAATAATATCTTTGAACTTCAAAAGTCTCCTAAATGTATATTTTAGTATATAGATATACGGACTTCCGTGTTATTTCCAGGAGCATCTGGAACGTTATCGAGTGGATCGTGTTGAACATGCTAAGAGCGTAGCACGCCTTCGGGCCGGGAAATGCATCTGTGCCTTTTTTCTCGTATTGGGATCAGTGACTCAGCCCGATATGTTCGTGAGATCGTCGATATTGCGGGGAATTGTCTGGAACTTTATTACACTTTGAATTTTACACCTCCTTACGTACTTTTATGTTATTTCGAATGTCTTTTAACCGACTTCAAAAAAAGGAGGTTACTAATTCGTATTTATTTATTTAAACGCGCGAATGCCCGCGTAGCGCCATTCGATCACAGAAATCTTTCATGTTTATAAACTGGGTTTTCGCAACAACTTCAGTGAATATTATTTATTCTTTTTTTCCTAAAAAGAAGTACCAAATCACTTGTTGGCAGTGGGCTCGCCTCCTGTCACAAATGGGAGTTAATAAGCTTGGTAAAAGCGGACAACGAAAGCGGCCTCTGTCTACTCCACGAGAGTTATAAGTGTGTAAGTGTTTATTCATTATTTATTTCAAATTTCTTTGAATCGTATCCCATCCTTTGAGTTTTTCGGTTACATAAGTACAAAAAATACTTAAGACCCGTATCCATTGCATTATGCTTTTCACGTGTTTAATATAGGTTCTCTTTGTTTGTGATGACTATTTTATTACCTTTTTTTTTAAATATTGTATACATATTAAATGTACCGTGTGGTCGTGACGACTTTTTTAATATCTTATTCTTAACACAGTATGAGTCGTATATTGAGTGGGGTTTTTGAATGTTTGAATATTTTAAAATATTTCGTCTCTACGAAATCAGTGTTGGTTGAATAAATTTCGCCTTTATTTTTGCATTAATTCAAACTTTGACAAGTATTCGTCCTTGCAAATAAGAAAGACATTAACCCGAGTTCTCCGCGAATAAATAATAAGTTTTCATTTTGTATTTATAATTGTATCTAAAGCTTTCGTTTTCTTTATTTCAGATTTCTGTTTGTCTGTAAATATTAAGGAAATATTTCTGTTTTATGTTTGGAAATAGTAGAACACGATATTGCTCTCAACAGAGAGATAATCTTAAATTATGATGGATTAAGACAATTTGGAGTGTTATTTTTTCAATTTACAACAGGTGTAGCTACTTATGAATATAATTTATTTTATTATTAGTCCGTCTCATTTAATCAATCTGTCTGTCACTTTGTTACGATTTAAATTTAATGCTGGTTCATAATTTAAATGATATTTTTATAAAACTTACATTATTCTCAAATATAAAAAGAAGCTAGAAAAGTATTCTAGCAACCCGAGTTCGATCCCCAATACCAATGACGTTGTTCATCGAAATTTTAAGTGACACACACTTAACGATGCGGGTTGGTGGACTTCATAAGCATGGTTTCCTCACGCTGCCTTCCTTCATCGTTGCACATCGTAAATAGCCCTCAAAATTATAACAAACAATTTTATTGGTTCCGGCACTAGGAATCGGTTCGGGGAGCTATTAAGGCACAATATATACTTATTTGATATTTTTTGGCGTAATTAACAACATATGTAGGGCATGAAAACATAATCAACTCTATACTTATTTCATAACACAGTGAGTATTGAAGACGAAAGAGTAGCCTAGGAGACCCATTACGAGACGAAAGGCTCGCGCCGCCCGTTCTAGTTTCAACTTTCCTAATGTTTCGCATTTCTGACGCAGTACTACTGTTGGAATGAAAAATACATTTTGCCCGGCCGTGGAGATTTAACGCAGTATATAAACGATGCTTGTAGTTTTATGATAATCATTTGTTTTAGGTTTTAAAAAATGAAAAAATATTTTTCATTACACCTAAGTCTTTCAAGACGTCTAGTAAACTTTATTACGGACATTGTTTGCATTACTGATATAATCTAAGAATTTTAATTTTCTCCATCATCATTAGCGTGTACACATCAACTTTGTACTGTCTCCAAATCCTACCTATTTTTTTTTCATATTGTAAGTATAGGGAGCGGCGCAATGACTCCAAATGTAGAATAATAATTACCCTAATAAGGGCGACGACTCGTATTTGTGCCGATTTTAACGAACGCCCTCGAGACGGGCTAGCTACTCCGTAAATTCTTGTTTATGATTGCAGGAAGCTATAGTTACCTCACATATTTGAAGACATTAATCAAATTAGAATTTTGTAAGCCTTGAGCTTATGTATATCATAGTTTAAGACGAAATTAATTTAGTAAAATAACTCGAGGCCAAAATTACATTCAGAATAATTTCAAGGTAAATTAAACTTTTGCTTAGTTACGGCGTCTGGTTCGGAAATAAACAGAGTAACATATGAACCGCGCATGTTTATACGTCGAAATGGGACAAGTGTGGAACACATTAAGTAAAGGTCCTCATTAACCCGATGTGGGATATTGCTGAAGTGTGACGTACATAACTTTATGCGGGCAAAATTAGATCTAATGCCACCGTAATATGAATTATTCTATCATGTTACGTTTTTGAATACGTTACAGCTGACATTCGTTTGAAGCTTCTTCGCGGAAATCGGGTTAAAGTGTAAATATGACGCAAAAGGGATTTACTTAAAATTTTAAAAGTTAAATTTAGGTCTCATATATGTTTTATTTTTTTTACAATTGGTCTCATTTTATTAATTTTATTGCGCATTTAACCCTTAAAGAAATCTTTACAAATTCCAATTACAACTTGACGCTATAATTCAAAACTTATCTAAATCAACCGTCCCGATACCAATCTATAGTTTGACTTAGAGTTGGGTCCCGTGTACCACACTTACACAAGTATGCGTTATATGCACTGCGCGTATGTATAATTTCGAGTGAAACGAAAGAGGTCAGGACCGTACTAATTGGATAATCGTGATCTCTGCCTACCCTTTTGTCGTGAGTTATTTAGTTTATGTTATTATATTTTTTTTGTTTTGTTGTTATGCAAATTTTTAGTTATTTTATAGAGTAATAATTATATATTTTTTTAATAATTTGTTTTATAATCCTTGAAAAATTGAAGTGTCAATAGGCAAATGGTTTAGGGTACGATACTGTGAGAATCGTAAGGTCTTAGGTTCAAATCCATCATTCGACTATTGACGTGATCGAACCTAGCAAAAGCTAAGAAAATATTTCTTTAAAAAAATCCTTGTATAAACTTAAAGATCCCCTTCATTGAAGTGTAAATGTAAGATCCGCATTAATCAGGGCACAGCAGTTCAAAAGGTATCAGTATCAAAGGTTTGCAAGGTCCATTAATTCACGGGTCAGACCCTACATTTCGGCCATGCATTCTTTACGTATATCTTATAATCTGGAAGCACGATTTAGCTCTTCATTAAGTGCGATCTATTGAGTAAACCTTTTTTTGTGTTTATGAAAAAATATAAGAAAATGTAATCAATGTATATATAAATGTCACTTATATTATATACTATCCTTTTAGCTCAATGTTTGACTAACTTAGGATTAGCTACATTTTTCTTACAACAATATAATAACTTATTATAATTTGTGCCCGGTGTTCATGGCGTTGAAATTTTTATTCAGATTTCATTGTGATAGGGGATTACACTGTCACATTTGGCACGTAAATCTAACTCACAACGGTTAAGAAAACGGCGATGTCATCCGCGTTGATTGGAAATATAATAGCTTCTATGTCGACTTAAGTCGATAGATGGATGGAAAAGCGAAAAAACTTGTCATATTTCAATATAAATAAGCCTAATAATTAAGAGTTAAACGATACTCACAAAAAATGTATTCAACTTGTACCAAAGATCCTGGCTTCCTTCTGATTTTAAATAGATACCGCTACCCAGTTACAGCAATACTACAGCGGTTACTGCCTTACAGAAAGAATTTAACACTTTTAAACCAACTTCAAAAAAGGAGGAAGTTTTCAATTCGTCTGTATGTTTTTAAATGTTTGTCATATCATAACTCCAAATGTTTGATGTACCGCAATCTAAAACCAACCTTCTGTCACACTCGCCCTTGCCAAGGATTTCCGCTACATATAACCTCCTTAACACTAAGTCCACGTCGGTTGACATTTTTTCTAATTCACGCAAGGTCTTCCGCACCTTAGTGTTAAAAATTGTGCAGTAATTTTGGCTAATTTAATTAATTTAGTAGTGATATTTCTATTACTTTATCATTTATTATAATATTTTTGTAAGTATTAATAATAAAATCGTTACGTTTCTTTATAGCGAATGTTGTGTACACCTGTAATTGGCATATACAACAGGACTTAGTTTGTAAACTTGATTATTTCAACAATGTATGCTTGTGTTATGCTGTTGGTGTATCTTATTAAATAAATAAATAAAAAATAATCTATAATGGTCCAATTCTGAAAATGGTATCTGTGAGGAAATCATCCAGTTCTTATGTATGCGACAAATAGCTAACTTAATAAAAGCCAGCCGATTTCGATGATTAATTTTTTATTGAAAAGGGAGTATTTCAAGGGTAGTTTGATGAGAGTTTGGTTACAATCGGTTGAATTCATAATATTCCGACGATTATTTGGAAATACAAAGAGGGCGTCTGTGCGTAATTAAGTATAACATTTCATTACATTTACGAGTCGGTTTTTGTTGTTACTCATAAATATACTTCTTTAAACATAATTAAGTCGCGTCGTTATGAAAAAGCCACTTATAATACTCCACTGCACAAAACTAGATCAATTAAACGAAACACGTTTTGCTTACCTTTAATCGGGTCTGATTTATGTATATCTTTAGCAACAAAATCGTAAATCTTACTCCCGAAACTCTGATATGAACATTTAATGTTACATTTTTCCCGCGACTTCAGACTGTCATTTCCCTGTCAACTTTAGTACAAAGCGGCAAATATATTTCGATGTCTTAGCGCTTTCACATTTACTTCGCTGTAAGGCTGTTTCACTGGAGGCGTAATATCAAGTGGGAGAAAATTATATAACGACTTAACGTCTGAAGCTTAAGTGTTTCGTAAAATTATTATGTTTATAATTTTTCTTCTCGGAAATGTACTAGTCAAAGTTATTAGCTCTAATTTATTTTCTAATCTTTTCTTCTTGATCGTTTTTCAAGTGAAATTTCTTTATCCGTGTTGAGCACCTTTAGGTTGGGGAAAATCTTAAAAGTTCGCCTTAGCGACACGCTAATATTGAATTTATATTTTAATAGCCAGTAATATATTTGAATAATAAATAAACTATATAAATATTTATATAATTGTTGATCGGAGTGTCATTAGACGTGAAACCAGATTGATGACGATAATTTTAATTTAAGCTTTTAGTACTAAAATTCTACGTTATAAGTTTTCACTTCTATCGGCAGCCTATGACTGCCAATTATTTTTTATTGCTGATGTTATGTTTAGTGGCAAGTGTTAAGCGCTTAATTTGCTATTCTTCTACGTGCCTCTCTGCTCTGTGGTCTTAATGGCTTCGGTTTTTTTTATTGGCAGGCCTGTGAATTTCTTAATTGTTGCTGTCCGCCTGGTAGTTGACCGACATGATTTTTGCTCTTTCCTTGTGCCTTATCGCAGATACCGGAATACTGCGTCGTAAAAGATATCTGAGAAAACCAATGAACACACAACTCTCACTTTGATGTTACGGGATTTATTGCCATCTTTCCATATTCTAGTTTAGTCATCGCTGTTGTGACATCTGAAAACTTCTGGTTATGCGCTGTCACTCTCGATTTTGAGAAAAGAGCCATGATGACGAATATACAAATTGTAATGTACATTTGAGGTAAAAGCTCCAAGAGTCCAGAGCTTTTCGCTTCTAAGTTGCCATATTTAAAGATTGCAAAAATATTTTTTCACAATATAAAGCGACAAAACGCTGCCCGTAATCCTGAAAGTAACTGACACGGTAATTTTTAAAACACCTAAAACAAAAGAAACAGCTAAGATTGTTGTTACATTTTTTTATCTTCTAATGGAATATGTATAATGTAATACTTTATTATAATATTTAAATAGATAAAATCTATTTAAATAAATTATTACTAGATTATTCAATTCGAAATAATCGCGTAAATATTCCATGTTGATATCTAAAATATGGTGGCCAACATTTTGAAATTTTGTTATTTGTGGCAAATACTTTTGTCAATTCCCTAGAGTAATATTTTGTATGATGAAATAATTGATGAATAATATATTATGTCTATGTTTCTAACATAGAACAATATTTCAATTCAAATATTATAAAACTATTGTCAAAAAAAGGTTTGCTACCGGAGCGGAGCTATGCCACACGCGCTTTTTTTTGGCGGGCTGAAACAAGACCATGCCACTTAAGCAGATATAATCAAAATAGCGGCTTGGACTGGACTTTCTCTGGTCGAATTTATCTGTCGGTATCAAGCAAAAAAAGTGCTTGTGATTAACCTGATTTTAAATAATGCTTCAAGATTGCAGGGGTTACCAACGTAAGAGACATAACTAAGCACTTTTTTTAACATTTCGAAAAAGAATAATAATACCATCTCCTACAGATTCTTTTACTAGTAATCTCTTTTTCTAGTAGAGAAATGGCCATGCAATTAAAAATCCATCCATGGTTTAAATGGAACTTAGAGATGTGTGCCGAAAGGTCAAGGTGCCTTATTGCATGTGAAATGTAACCTGGCTAAGAATCCAACGAAAACTCATTGGTACAAGGTAAAAAAATTTTCGAATCTCTAAGTAATAAGCTATTTTAATAGTTATATTAAGTTAAATCGTTTTTTAGTATTAAATGTCTCCTTTGGTTAAGATACTTGATTAAAAATTAAATAAGAAACTTTGCCGTAAATTTGTTCCAGAGATATTAACATTATAAAGGTACTTAAAATTTTATTTACTTTCAAAGTGAAGTTTCTTATTGCTTATTGTTGTGAGACTTTTCTCATTAATATAATCAATGTTAGAAACTTCTGAACGTTGAGTATATATTTAATATTATAATTTTAAAAATATTTAACAAAAGGGCATTCTGTCACTGACTTCAAATAACGTGTAACTGACATTTACGTGAAAAATTTAATAACAGAGTTTGTACCAACTTTTATTAATTGATTTTTGCGTGCGTAGCATTTTGATTAATATTAAGGCAATACTGATTGAAAATCGGATTGGCGTTGGATATATATTGGAATATACCAAAAATAACAAGCTTTACGATCGCACATGTAAAAACATTCTCGTCTTTATTCAATTAGTTTAGTGAAGCGGAGTAACGATACGTAAGGATACAGTAGAACTACTTTGACTTGTACCAATGAATAGCGTTTTTTTTTTTTGAATTCTAAAACCACTTGCTTAAAGGTATATGACGATGGACACACCACTGTTATATATTAATTCTTACTTAGCTTCGTGAAAAGCGGATAGCGACCAACGACTAACTTCGAAAGAGAGGAGGTTCTTGATTCTTCTATATGTTTTTTTTGTGTGCTACCTCATAACTTTAAATTGGGTGCACCAATTGCGATGAGTCTTTTTTTTTGAAAGCAGGTGCTTCCCGTGTGGTTCCCTTTTAATTTGGTCCAATTTTGACAAAGGCATCCATGGGAAAAAGCCATATAAGTGTTAAATTTGCATCAATTATGCGGGCGTTCGCGTTTAATAGCGTATTTGATTTTATTTGAGGTCGGTTTTTGTTTTTTGATCGTTAATATACTTGCATGTATTCCGTCTTGGTGAAATAAGGTAGTCGTGTTCCTTATTATTTATTATAAACTATTAACCAATTTTTACTTTTATACCTAAAAATGGGCACTTAACCAAGTATGAACCATCATTATTTTTCTTTTTGCTTTTTTTCTATTCTCTATTATTTTTCTATTAGTAAATGCCAACACAACGACACTAATAGTATATATAACTAGTGATATTTCTGTAATTTCTTAAAAACTGACTGTGGCTTTTAATCGAATCATTTGAAACAATTGGAAATCTCGGGCACATCTCTAAAAACAAATGATAGAGATTCTGATTCCCCTTAAAGCTATGTCACCTTTTAAACCATGGCAGCTATAAGCGTTTAGGACTACATAGAATATAAGTCATAAGTTACTCTGAAACTTTTCAGTCATAAGTCCAAAAATTGTGGTCTGCATAGAAATACTCAAATGCGCAGAACAGCAACACATTTATTAAATGATTTTTATTATTTATTCTAAATGTAAAATTATTAAAAAAAAACAAGATAAGGTAAGCTCCAATTAAGCTATAAGCCCCATATCGTACCTTCGTTGGATGGTACTTATAATACAGGATTTACATCGTTGTTGGGTCAAGAGTTTTCGCCAAACAAGGTACTCAAATAAACCTATGTAATTTTAAGGGAACCAAAATCTCTCATGTCTACCACCCTAAAGATCTCGGGTAATCACAATTCATCTAAACTTGGCTTATTGAACTTGTTTTAAAAAAAGTCTTCATCATTTATTGTAAGGCAAATAAAGCTTTGAGCCAATGCTTAAATTTTCAGCAAGCACTGACTATCAAGGAAAAGTTCAGTGAGGAAAACCAATAGGAGATCTATTTTTTAATTAAATACCACTTATTAAGTAAAATTTTTTAGCTATCATTAATATTCACTCTTAATAACTAATAAATTAATTTCTAATTTGACTAAAATATAATTTAAAATAAAAAACAAAAACCGACTTGAAATCAATTCAGCGATAGATTAATTTTAAGAACGCCCTTTTATTTCTTAAGTATTAATTATGTTTTTTTTGACGAACCTAGACAAATTAGTTAAGTTGACTTTGTTTGTTTCACCGGATTGACCGGTAGCATAGTTCTAAGTTCGCTTAGCTTGAACCTCTACTCGTCGTAGCTCAACACAAGGGGACCTCGGAGAGGGGTTAACGTTGCTTACTTTCTACGCAAAAGCATTCCGATCAGAGATTTGCTTGATTTGCATTGCTCTGAGCAAAGTCTAAAGCATCCGGCTTTTCCATATTCAAGAGGGACATTCGAAAGCATAGTTATATTGCGAATTAATGGCGTCTATATTTTTTTATATTGACTAGTCTTGTATTGTGAGATTGATGAAATTTCACGCAATGTACGTTACGTTAGTATGATGACATAATATTGTGTCAATAACGTTAACGTAAGCCCTATTTGAAAGCAAACCTCCTTTTTTGGTGTCGATTTAAATATGTACAGCCTGTGAATATAATAAGCGAAACTCATTTCACCCAAGCTTGTGTAGTTAATAAAAGAAGAATTAAAAATCCGGGCGCCCAACGATAATATTTCAGACGAGATCTCGCACAATAGGTAAGGTACGTGATCCTCGGTATTCGCTTTTATATTACTTAGATCCCTTATACATTACGTTGGTTTCGCGGTAGGACTACAAATTTTATGTACAAAGAAGCCTAAAGCTTTGGTATTACTGTCTAAAAAAATACGTACGACCTGATTTCTACAGACTCTAAAAATAACGCTTTCATCTTTAAGCGTACGTATTCGTATATCCCCTAGTCGCTGCCATATCCGCGTAGTAAGAGGTAGTAGATAGTCGCCATATTGAGTAATAGTTCTTGCCTGCCAAAACAAACAGTGCGCGTGGCATATTCCCGTGCCGGGAGCAAACCTTTTGGGAAAATATTTGACTCAAAATATTGTTCCATTTACATTTCAGACATAATATATTTATAATTATGTTTGGACTCATCATTGTTAAGAGCCGAAAAATATACTTAAACACATTTCTCGTACCAAAAAAATAGGTATATCTAAATAATTATGTTAAAATAGTAATCGTGGTAGAATAGTGATAATTGTAAATTCTGTCCCTTAATGCCTTTCTTAGTTCACATATCAAATGAATAATGTTACCAATAATATCTCGTATGGCATCAAACAAAGGACATTGAATCTAGAGCATACGTGTATACTGACAGCTGAAATGAATTGATCGTAATACTTGTACAATAAATAATATATTTAATATAGAATAAACTATTTCTCACTGTTCATGTCACAAATGGTGACGGAAGACTTAGGTGCTAAATAAATTTTTAATTCGCATCGACGCACGTAAATATACAAATACAAAAAGTTTATATTTAATATTTAATTATATTGTTTTTCTTTCCTTTTATTTCTTAATCTTTAACATTACGTTGTAGATTAATATGGGAAGATATTAACTGGGGCTTAAATAGTTCTGCTAGTTCGTGGACCTTTTTATACATTATTAAAATATTTTACAAGTAGTTTTTGATGAAAATAAACTATTTTATTATTATTTCAGTATTGTATAGCTATGGATACTTTTAAGTGTTTATTTATCGAATATTCTTCAAAGAATGAGAGAGAGAATAGATTTTGCATTAACATGTTAATGTGGGCTCTTTACATAGGTGATAAAAAAGGGCCTTAAAACGCGGGTAAAAAAGTAGCTCGTTTGAAAAATAGTCATGTTCTCAAAAATATATATATAAAATGACATTTGATGCTATAAGAAAAAATAATACACACATATTGTAAGCCTTTTCTAGTGAGTATAGATAGAAATAATCATTCACAAACGTTAATAAGTGCTACATGGGACCGGCGGTGAGTCCATCGCTATGTACACGGGGCATAAATTTTAGCAAATCACACACATTCGTTTTTAACGCGAATAATTAGCTTACACAATAGGACATATTATAGTTTTAAGTAAACTTGTTTAATGGCTTACGCATGTTTGTGTAATCATATTGGTGTACCTTATTAAATAAATAAATAATAGTGTTTTTCTTAGAAACAAACACACAATGCGACTAGTAATGGTACTTAGTTAACAGTAGAAAATACGTGTTAAGTAATATAAAGCCGTTTCCGAGCTGAAAAGTATTCTTGTAAAATAATCTAACGAGCAAAATAAACTTCACAATTGTTCCACGAAACGGTTTACCCTTATTGTCCCTAAAGGAATACTGAAAAATCCTATCTTGTATAAGAAAACGACGGGAAGAGAAATGAGATTCAACATTGAAATAAGTTCTCTTTACCCACTGCCTCGGGGCAATTTAAAACCCTACATTCGGATTGGCTATAAGTACCATGACAGAACTAGATAAGCCACAAGTGAAATTCCGCCAGTCCAAGTTTTTATCAATAGAATATTGTATTTTAGAACAACTTATATCAACGATATAATCTTGTTCCTTATTTAACTAAGTTTGAAAGCTATGGTACCTGTGTCCAGGTGGTTGCATAGTATGCTAGAATCCCGAGTTCAATCTCCGGTGCCGGCGTCGATGAAATCGTTTATCGCAATTTTATGCGCTGATTTACCACGTGCGAAGAGGGAAAGGAAACTTATTAGAAAAAATTCTAAGATTTGTGAAGTCTACTCGTATCAATCAGGATTTAAGCCCTTATACTCACTATATGGAGAAGTTCGGAGTTCAACAGTGGGACATATTCAAGCTGTAACATTAACCTTAAGAAGCTTTTAAAAAGCTCTTGTGACTGAATCGTCGTAATGGTTTGGTCCAGGATTACATGCAACTTAGGTTTTGATTAAACTGGATTAGGCTCTTTATCATCGCCATTCACTGGGTAATTTAAGTAAAACCTAAATTTGTACCCGGATGGCAGATCACACGAAACGTAAAAAACAAAAAACACGTAAAGGAAAAATTGTCATCGATACTCAGCAAGATTATGCAAAGATTATACGTAGACTCCAGACTTTGAATATTAAATATAAGCAACCGCAACACGTATGTTTCCGCTTATCAATCTGAGACACAAAATAATTAGCCATTTATTTCACTAGCTTTAGCTCTAGTCAAACTTACTTAGGATTACTAAAGTCTCTCAGGCTGTTCGTGAACTTAGTAATAAACTTATTACTGCATATACAGAAAGAAATCCTCATAATTTAAAGCGTCGGCTATGTTAAATTACAAAATAATTAGTAAAATGCGGCAGGCAATATTCGGGCTTTACAATTTGCTAAGGGTCTCCGGCCTCCTCTAATTATGTGGAAATACGGAACACAGTCCGGTACTTCAGTGCGACTTAGCTGACGTAACGCTTTTGAATAATATACCCGGACGAGAAGGTTTTCTCGAGTCGTTATTCCTTAAGGCCTAGTGAACTTGCAATTAAAATGTACGCTTTACTAATTTAACTTACTGCTTAGCTTCCACGTGATAAAAAAATTTGTTACAAAATATTTAATGAATTTTTATAAAAAAAAGAAATCTAATCTATCTAAAAAGAGAATCTAGATTGAGAAGCGAGTAATCTTGATGAGTATCGGTGTACAGTATAGCTATTTATTTATCAATTGTTTTTCCCGGTGATAATAGAAGGAATTCTAAAGACAAAATGCCGACAACGCCTGTGACTCCAATGGACGCCACCAGACCGTGTAATCCTCCTTCCTTGAGCTAAGGCAAGTCGGGACCTCTCTGTGTTCCCTTTCTCTTGGGTCAACTTTAACGGGCCCCATTTATTCGCTTCTTATGATATTACCACAGTGACGTATGTATATACGCGATCTCTTGCTCGAAGTATCTGACATAAGCAATCTTAAATATTACTCATGTAAGTCATAACTGCCGTATTAGTGTGCTGTATTCAGAGCTAGTGTCAAATTATATAATAAGAACCAAATTTTAACAAAGATAATTCAGACCGAAGGTATAGGTGGTGGTGGGGAAGATATAAATTTTGATGAAGTCGTTGATACGCGCCATCCCGCATTTGATTTATTATTTCCAGATTTAGCAACGGTTTTTCGAACCACTCGGCTATCTTGACTCGATCCTTTATCCTTTTTTATCTACACACCGTCATTGGCCATAATACAATCCGTTATAATGCAGTTACTGTAAGAAAACTCATTATTTCCTCGTGAAAATTCTACACTGCGACTCTTTTGGAATATTTTTTATTCAGACCATGGCATACACTAGAAAGGGGATAACAAATTGTGTTATCGGATGACATTCAGTTCTTAAGAATGAAGTTAGAAAACAAATATTTTTCTGCTACTACGACAGACGTTCTATTGCACCTAACAATAATTACACTATCTTCATATTCCACTACTATATATTTTTCACGTAATATTCCACATATACAGCTCCTTTGTTGAAGGGAGAGAAGAAAGCTAGCAATATTTCTTTTTTTTTTTTCAGAAATATTACTAAAAATCTTGTTAACCATTCCAACTAAGCTTAAGCTTGTGCTAGGACATGGTTCACGGCAATAGTCGAATGGTGGATTCGAACCCACGACCTTACGATTCGCAGTCCGTACCCTAAACCATTAGGCTATTGACGCTTCAATTTCTTTCTATGTCTTTCTTCTATTGTCTATTTTTTTCATAGTTCGGAAATGCGCTGCAGGTGCTTCTCGTGCACCTCGGCAGTGCTGTAAATGTTAACGAATACTGGTGTGATTTGCCATTTTAATAATTATTCTCGTGACATTTTTTTCATTTTGAGGAAAAATCAAATATCAGATTTTAAATAAAAAGGTTAAAATATAATGAACGTAAATCACGTTACTCTTTAGAATTAGGATATTTCCCGCTATGTTAATTCTAAGTTAACACAAACAGTACCCAATGCTTTGTCGTATCCTTCTTGAACCCCATGTAATAACAATTACTTACGAACAAAGTAAATATCCAAAGTTGAAACAGTTTCTATATGTGATATTAAATTCAAGTTTACCCGCCTTAGAAATTCGAAATTAATTACTTCTATGTCAAACATTGATGTAGCTATTGTTACTACCAAGGAATTTGATAATATATTATAAGTTTCGTTTATCGGTATAATGTAGAATTTGTTATAAATTTTCAAAGATTGTAGTGGACGCGTAGGAGAGGCGTAGCAGGTTGACAAGATGTACCAAGGAGACATATTCTCACCTGCTACGCATTTATATGTTTTTATATGTTATGAGCGTGACAGACCTGCTGCCAATAGATTAGCATGTTTAGAACGGAAAATCTCCAAAAGATGAACCACATGGTTTTCTTTTGAAACAACATTTCAGTAACACTTATGCGTTCCGTTGAAGATCATGAAGCTGTCCTCTACGCAAAGAAGGTAGCCACGGGGTGGCAGTGGACGGTACGTTTCAGTGGTTCACATACATACTGCATTCAAACAAGGGTATTACCTTTAGAATGTCCCTTAGATATCCATGAAATAGCAACCAATCGAGCCGTGATTCGGCCTTTTCGGGCGCTCCCGGATCGGAATGCTAACGCATAACATAATAACAGTCCAAGCCCTTGCGTTGAGTTACTAAGCGAATTAAGAGCTATGCCACCTCTCAATCCTGTGAAGCAGTAAATCACCTTCTCTGGCTTATCTGTGTCGATTTCAAAAAACAACGAGTACGTGCTATTTATAAATTGGTCGAATTAATAAATAACATAATTACATACATGAACTATAATTTACCATACATCGTAGATGGATTACAGTCAACTACTGAAGTCAATTTAAATAATCTTATTAATGCTTTTTGTAAAACTTACCATGACCCAAGAGTTGAAATTGTTCACTTTCAACAAATTGTAGTCGTTTCAGTTTATCGCCGACTGTAGGTTTTGTTTTAATATCGTCACTCTGTGGGAATGGAAGATTAAGCAGAATATTTTATTAAAGTGTCTATTTTGAACGCTTCGTGACAAAGGAAATTCGATATGTTACCTCGCCTTAACCAAATACCACAGTGATGTTCAGGAATTTCTATCGTGACCATAAACACGCCCACGCACTGTATATTTCAACTAAATATTTTAGATTGTGTGACAGCGCTTTGCCGTCGAGTACATGAGATAAATTCTTCAATATAGATTACTACTTAGTCTTTTACATAAACATAATGTAATAAACACTAGTGAAACCTATATTCATAACGCACCTAAAGAAGTATAAATTCAGAAACTACAATAACTCCTACCAGACGAGCAAAACCGTAGGAAAGGGTATTCTTAAATACACGGGTTACAGTGTTTGAGCTTTTGGCCCACGGTCATGACCAACCTTTTTATTCGTGCTTAGTAATTGTTCTAGTTAGTTTCAGTCTCTGTACTTTTAATTACATGTATTTCTAATCTATCATTCAACCGACTTCAAAAAAGGATGAGGTTCTCATATATGTATATTTATTTTCGTATGTTTGTTGTTGTTTACCTCATTTTGATGATTTTTTTTTGTTTTAAAGCTGTGGTCTCATAAAACATTAATAATATTTATAAAACATTATTTTATAAATATTATTATTATATAAGTGTTAAATTTGCGTAAAGTATGTGCACTACAAATGGACGAATAGGTCAATGTCACACCAACCGATTTAGATAATTCAATTTTTATAGGAAAAGGATGTACTTTAATTTTAGTTTTATGAACAGTTGGCTAGGTTCTGATTCATTTCAGCCCTGTAGTTTTGGGCTCTCAAGAATAAGACTACGGTATCCCCTGCCTGTCGTACAAGGCGACTAAAAGGGGCCTCGGGTTCACTGGGCGACAAGGGTGGGGGCCTGAGTCGTCCACCAAAGTGGACCCGGGAAGAAGGCGACATCGGCTGGCCCGTGTCGCCTTGCGCTGCGAGGGCACAGGGGACGTGCTCTCCTTGAGCACAGTGCAGAGGGGCTCCGGTGCGTTCCACTGGAGATCCCGGAGCCCCTCGTCATGCACCGAGGAAAGGGCCACCGGGGAGGTTTTAGTGGGTAAGAACCCCACATAACCGCCGCCTTCCCCCCAGAAGGCGGGGTATCTTTCTGAAGATTTCCTCCCCGTAAACAAAAAAAAAAGGTTCTGATTCATTTTATTTAGTAATATTCTTACGATAATTCGGAAATAAATAAACACCGCCCGTTCGTAATACCGATTAACGTTTAATTTTATTTGAAGTCGGTTTTTGTTATCAGTTTGTAAGGAATAGAACTGCCTTGGTTGATTAGATCTTTCTTTAATACAATACTACTTCTGCTTCTGATTTCTAAAAATGTATTAAATTTTAAAATCAACTTAAAAATTATTTGTTGTGAAATGTACCCCAACGCCCGTTTTGTTGAGAAACGCGCTCAAAATATGAATACATTAAAAACATGAATTAATTTTCCACATTATTAATCTTATATTATAACAAATATTTTTTTTCCATAATAAATGATTGATTAGAATAATTGTGAACATACAAAGAATTTTCTTGTCAGATATTTCAACATCAAAGGAGCGTATAAAACGCAAAGGCTTTCAAGCGATGTAGTTAAATATGCCGAAGTACCTTTGTACGAATTCCGCTTTATAAAATACTCACATAATAAGCGAGACAACAATCTTCAGGTAACCATAAATTATGCTAGCATCGAAAACTATTTTCGACGATTGAATTATTATATGACACTAATGAACCGCTTACATAACTATGTAGTTGTAATTTTTTTGTTTTTCAGGTAACAGAGACTCATTGGTAAGTGATATTTTTTTATTGCTTAGTAGCTATTGTTAAGAATAAAGCAAATTAAATTTTATTGAACTAATTAGACTACAGATGCAACAAGAGGAGTTTCGTCAAATTGAAATCGAAACAGAAAAATAATATTGAGTGTTTTACCTCTAACCAACCTACTAAAATCTGTGACGTTTCTGTAATTAAATTTGACAAGTGTTAGGCGAAACAAATTCAAGGTACTACACAATACAAATCAAAAAGTACTTTGATTAGTGAAAATAAGTGAAAGTTTAGACAAGGCCTATCGGGAATTCAATATGAATTTAGCAAAAAAGAAGAACGAACTAGAATTTGAGGTACACATAGTTTGTTTAAATTGAGGCATTTGTAGACGATGGAAGATTTCTTGTAAGAATGCTAAAAAACAGAATGAACAATAATTTTGAATTTCTGTTCTTTTTACCAATGAAATCTGTACTTTAAACAGGTGTTTCGCGTATCTATTCAAATTTCCAACACATGAAATGAAATTAACTCGGCGGAGATAAGCTCAGTTTAATACGGACGCAATGCAGTCGTCGGTGGAAAATCTAGCCGTATTACACTTGAATTCTTTTGTATTATAACAATGGCTTGCTTCTTTCTGCTACTTTGCCTGATGAAGCTAAAAGTTTTAATATTTTTCTTGTTAACAGAATGTTTTCGGCCAAAAAGACTATCGAAATTCTTGCCACAGTGTTACTATTAGACTTAAAAAGTCTTAAGTGTAACGCAGTTTCGATATGCTTATGCGCCACAGTAACGAACCAAGTAGAGATTCCCTATACGGCGAATTTAAAAATAAAATAGCAAACGTAAAGGATGGAAGTATGAAATAAGATGTTAGAGGAAGATACGAGTAGAAGGAATTTACGGACATTTCTTTGAATAATAATATCATCAGAAAGCTAGCCAATGTTATAAAGAATTCTATTTTAAAGGAAAACAAAATAAAAGAAAATTCAATTTAAAACAGCATAGCGAAAAAGTGAAACGATTATGCTATAAAAAAGTTTAAAATTACGATAGTTTATTATGATTGACAATTATATTTACGAGTAAAAACAAAAACCAACTACAAATCGATTTAAACGTGAAATACTACACGCGGACGCCGAATACAAAAAGTGAATCTCCGAATTATCGTAGGAATATTACGAAATCAAATTTAAATTTGGTTAGGTAACCTAACATCAAACTGCTCTTAAACATATTTTCCAACAACAAAGGAATCGTCGAAATCTGTTGGCGTGATATTGAGTTATTCGTCCATTTGTGGCGCACCTAATTTAAGACTTATAAGGTTTTCTCATGGATTTCATTATTATTATTTTTATTTATTTTGAATCCTTAGGTTAAGTTTTTAAAATATTTATATAAAAAGTTAAATACACAAAAATATCACACAAAATACAAAAAAATTATAAAAACCTAACCTAGTGTGTGCCACCGGCAACGAAGCACAGCTCAAGCAACCGGTGGTTAGGGAGATATAGAGAGAAACCTCCTGACGATGCGTGCCGTGTCCAGGAGTACTGCCTTCTGTATCTGACCCTTCACCCAGTCATCTAGCGAAAGTCTTTTGAGATGTTGTTCGAGACTTTTCGCTATGAGACCGTTTGCAGAAACGACTATCGGGACAATGATCGTCGAATCCACATCCCACATGGCGGTCACCTCGTGAGCCAAGTCGAGGTACTTAGTGATTTTTTCTCTTTCGGCTTTCACAAGGTTCTCGTCATGCGGGATGGTAATGTCGATGAGCACCGCCTGTCGCGTTGACCGATCTGTCAGCACATTATTATTATTTGACCAACCGGGTCAACTCGCTTTAAAAAAAATTAATCATCAAAATCAGTTCAATCAGTAGAAAGTTATGCGTTAACAAACATTCAGACGAATTGAGAACCTCCGCATTTTGAAGTGAATTGAAAAACCTCCCTGGCGTACAATTGTACAGAAACGCAGCAACGTTTTTTATATCATAAAATAACTGAGAAAGAAATGACATGTTATTCATGTAATATGTTCTCACGTTCTTTCGATGGCCGCTTTTCACCACCCTCAGAGGTACAAAATGGGACAGGTGTTGTTCAACATATATTGGGCATGATTTTTATACTTATAAAAAGCAAACAGATTAGCCCACAGGGATCAGAGCCCGCGACTATATTAAATATTAAGTCGATGCTTACATTTGTATATCTATTACATATAAATAGAATTGGAGTGTATGTTAATATTATTCAAATAACCGTTTTTACTAAATATAACAAAATAACAATTTTTTACAATATTTGTTCCGGATAATCTCTGGAACGGCTGACTTTGATGGGACTTTCACTGGCAGATAGCTGATGTAAAACTAGTAACTTAACCTTCTTTAAGTTAAGAAAGGCCAAACACTTTTTAATCGCTGGTACCAAGTTATTCAAATGAAAGTAATATTTCGTAATTGGAAATGATAAATTATTAGGTTTAAATTTTAAGCGTCTCATTTTGTATGAGTAAGCCGTAGTGACAGTTGACAACACGTGCAGACAGACACCACTTAGATTAAATGATTCAAGTACTCACGGTTGTCAGCTGTCAGTTTTGGATCTGTTACTGATTGTGACTATGTACAGTACACGTAGAAACAAGATAATAGAAGATAAATTTAATACATTTAAACGAGCAATCCTTATATATAATCTGAATTTCGGAAACGGCTCTTTATTACAGGAGCGATAAATAGATCTAGCTAGTATAAATTTTTAGAAATCATCGTTTTCTAGATAATCAACTGAAGCCGAAAATGATAAATATGATTCATCTTGACATCTGTTGGTAAGTGGAAAAGATTGTGGTGTGGTTTGTTATTAAGTGTTGTAAAGATTGTTTAGTCAGAAGTTCGATCAAAAAATTAATTGTTAACTTATATTATTGAATAAAGAATATGTCTTGTCGGTAAGATCGTAAAATGTTTTTCATAATTTATCATTATTTAATTCTTATCTTAGAATAAAAATACCGAGTCTCGACATTATGATATGTAAAAAATATTAAATATAATATGTCCTTATGTCCTTTTAAACCTGGCGTGGTAGACACAGACAGCTTTTGCTGTTTATTTTCTCTAAGTTTATTAGGTCCTATATGTGACAGGTGCCCATCGCCAGACACCGATTTTTAACAAGGGATTCTTTTTTATATTTCTGTAATTTTATACAATAAAATTAGAGATAATCAAAGATTAAAATTCCATCGTAATTTATCTGACAAAGAGCAATTTATTCGAATTCATTTACCTACCTCCCGCAATTTCGTTCATTTCATTTTTAAATTCTAATTATTTTCTTACCAAATCAACAATCGTAGAAATGAGATTCACGATCTAAGGGCTTTTACATGCACGACAGCGTTCCTTTTGTTGAAGGAAATAACGCCCATGTAATGGAAATTAATTTCTCACAAAATTTAATAACGTTTGTAGTAATGGGCAAACGATCCCTAATTTAAAAACGCTCCTAAATTAGAAAAAATTAACAAAGGACAAGCAACAAATTGGACAGGAATTGAGTCAGAAGAACTTTTTGAATTTGAGAAGAGTCTGTGATATAAGAAAATGAACCATCGAGATTTTTGAAATTATAATGAATTAATTTTGTTTTCATAGAGAAAAAAGGTAAATGAGTATTCGTGCAATAAAAAGTGGTTATCTTCGCTTGTCAAGTTATAAGTTAGTATTAAAAGTGGGATAACTAAGGTCTGGAGTGGTATCTCAGATGACACGTATGAGTACGATAGGCTACGTCGTTAGGCTACGCCGCTACGTTTGGGTCTAAACTTTGCTAATGATGACATTGGCAGTTTAGCGTTATACAGTTTAAAATTTAATTCTTTAACAGTGTTAAGATCTATGCAGTGCCAAGACCTCACAAATAAAAAATATACATAAAGTTACATTAAGAAGCGTCAGTATTTTTGGTTTATGGTACGGTCTATGAAACGTTTAAGCCATATATTAATTTTTTCTTATTTATATGTTCTTTTTTTTTCAAAATTAAAACAAGAAAGATTTTAAGCCCCTATTTGCTTTTACCTACAAATATATAAAGGATTATAACGAGATAACTGCGTAATAATATAAAGCAAAGCGTGAGTCTGCGTTCAAGAATTCCTTTGATAAAGATGACAGTTGAGTTACAACAATCCCGAGTGGGGAATATATTAATAATGAGCCGTCATATATTTTGCTGGCAATTTTGCGAATTACTTTTGTCTGCCTTCAGGACAGTTGGTATAAGTCAACTAAAAGCAAATCCTTGTTTTTTTAAAGTCTGCGACGAAAGCTGTGCAACTATTAATAAAAATAATAAAATTTTCATAGAGCAGCCAAGGCATTTCTTTTACGATTAAGTAAGAATCACTTTATCATCTTATTCCCATTTCCTTTAACTCTGCAATTACTTATTTTCTATCTTATTACCCAGACGACTTATGACTCAGTTAAAGAGTCACGGAATCTATGTTTTGAAATAAGGTAATATTTGAGCCGTGGGCCTAAAAACAAATATTATAACATCCTGTATAAATATGTTTTAGCTCCTCCAACTGATTCTAAAAGAAAATATAAAAGCACAAAAGAAGCCTGGTCTCAATATATAAGCATTTAATCTTAAGCTGATGATTTAACCAAAGTACACTACTATTTTTCCGAGTCAATGTGGCGAAAACAAATATAGACGTTTATCGTAGACCTACGTTTAAATGTTCTATAAAATATTAGGAGATCAACATGCCGTCGATTCTAGTAATTTATTTAATAGTGACTACACGTGAGGGAAAAAATCATAACGAAACATGTTCTTCTCGAATTATTTAAGATGTGCGAAATATGGCCCTCAACTGGTGAACTATGCCTAAGTATCCTCTCTACATACTGGTATAAAGTCTGTGGCAAGAGAGGGTATATATATATATAGGCTATTATTTACACTAATAAGATGTATACTGGTTTTACCTGTAAGTGAGACCATTCATATTCATCTGCGATTCCCCCGCTTTTACGTATGCTCATAGATGTTCTTTCTTAAGTAATAAAAACTGGGGTCATTTGCATACGAGCTTTAATGTACAAAGGCGGTATCATAACTTTCTTACTTTACGCTGACAAACTTTAAACTTCTGTACAATAGCTTAACATGTTTATATAAAGTTACAAGTTACAACCCATCAACTGTTTAACTAAAGCATCGATTTATGATATTCACTCCAAACTTTTAACAATTTTAATAAGACATAGGGTAACGGAGAGAACAAAGGAATATCGCTGTAGTAAGTTTGTTCGGAGGCTAGTTACTAACTCATCTGGATCCAGCCTTTTCAATCTAGACTACACACTTAAGATGGCCGTTTTCGTATTTTCCACCGACTACAAAAAAGAAGGAGGTACCTCATAACTTTCGACTGTGTGAACCGATTTTGATAATTCTTTTTTGTCCAATTCTGACAGTGATATCCTTGAGAAAACCATATGTGCGCCACAAATGTACGAATAACTGAATATCACGCCAACCGATTTCAATGATTCATTTTTTTATTGAAAAGAATGTACTTCAGGAGTAGTTGGTTGGGAGTTTGGTTAAGTTCTGAATAATTATATTTCGTAATATTCCTGCAAATTCCTACAAAGATGGCATCCGCTTGTAATAATGTGTAACGTTTGATTCGTTTAGAAAGTCGGTTTTAGTTTTTGCTCGTAAATATACGAGTACTTGTATGGAATACACTTTACAACTTAGCAATGAGTTGTTTAAAATGATGATAGAAAATTATATTATTTTTTTGGCTACTCGTATTATAACAAGTTTCCCCGTCTGGTCGGCGCTGTTATATAATATAATATACAGTACATAAATAATGTAATTAATTTAGATAAATTATTGCATAAAACTATATTATTATTTAAACTTTATGTATATTTTTTAAAATAATTAAAAAATATAGTTTATTATATGGAAAAAAAAGCAAACGAGTTCACCTGATCTTAGGTAAAAACTATCGTCGATGAACTTGACGCCTTTTTGAACTAACTTAATGAACCAACTATAGACGCGTTGCAGCCCTTTGGGAAAGGAGTAGGCTCGTTTTTTAAATATCCCTAAGTTATACTAGTAGAGAGCGCTATGAGAGCTTATTTATTTGTGGAAAAAAATACTTGAAAAATGTACAGTTCTTGAACGCCAAGCATAGGACGATATCAATGGTTGGCGATCCGTTAAGTTTCGAATTCTGTTAAAATTTAAAATTAAATAGAAATTTCTATTTAATTTTAAACTACGAGTATATTTTAAAACTTAAAACAAATGTAAGCTTTGTACATATGTCCAAAAGGATTATTCTTTCCAGCCGGTCAAACGATACTAAATCCTCGACTGGATGGTTGTGGTTGAACTTAGTGAGATAGCGTAAAATCCCTTAGCAGCCGGCAGTGGTACTAACTAACTGCGCTCACTGAGTGCGGTCGATGCTGATCCGAGCTTTACGATGGAAATAGAACCATGTGACAGGTTGTAGCGAGAAATATGGCCTTTTGACTTCTATACAAGACAAGCATATTTTTTTCAAATATCTATAAAAGGATCTCTCTTTCAGTCAATAACAGCTCTTGTTTAGTTCGCTTTTTAACCAACGAATTTATTTTATTCATAATGTTAATGTTGTAACATTCGCGTTTTTATAAAGAGACTGGTTATCGATATTGGAAATCGATGAAGGGATTTGGGAAATATCCAAAATTTTCTAAACAATTTTAACGATGTCATCGTCGTTATGGACGGGGTGCGAACATCCCAGTGGCTTTTAAATGCAATAGGATTGTTAAAATTTCATGATTTCAAAATACATGGGGTTATGGTAAATTCGTAACTCTTTACGAAATTGTCTGGCAAAGATAGAATAAAACTTTTTTAATGAATTTCGTCATCTAAAGGTAATGTATTCATGCCTTAATCAAGTCTCATAATGATCAACATCATTATCATCATCATCAACCTGCAGCAGTCCACTGGCTGGACATAGACCTCTCCAATAGCATACTGAGCACGATCCAAGTACTAAAATGTAAGTCTACTCAATTTTAGTCATATATTTAGATACATAAAAAAATAATATTTTGCAGGTATTTTTTGTTATGTTTGGCTAGTTTGTCTAGATTTTGGCTAGATGTCTACTGCAGGATGATTAAGTACTACGATCTTAAGAATTCTTTACGATCTTGAAGAAACGTAAGAGGTGAGCCACGTAACGAACGTAAACAACGTTTAAATACGTAATATATGTTTTTTTGTATTTTATGCAACTATTATAAATATAAGGTGCGTAGTCCATTTTGAACTGGCTCACCTCTTACGTTTCTTCGAGATCGTAAAGAATTCTTAAGATCGTAGAACTTAATCGTCCTGCAGTCCTGCATCGGTGTTGTGACCCCTATATCTGTTGAATTTCTTTAATAATTTTTCTGCTTATAAGTATTGCGTCATTCTACTTAAATGCCTCTACTGACTATCATTGTTACTCCCCTCTCTCAGTTTTTTATTGTAAGTTTTTCCCTTCTCTTTTATCGGGATCGAATCAACCGATAAACAAATATAGTACATATTTGTTTACACTTTATAGACAACTGTCAAAGCTTATTTCCGGTTACTCGCTTAGTTTTCTTTTTATGTGGTCGACTTGAGTCTTATCGTAGATGCGAAAATCACTATAAAATCTGTTGTAAAAGAAATCATAAGAAAATCTGCGTGTTCCATAAATGAAAAAAAAAAAAAATTCCAAGGCGCAGAAGTACCTTCAAGAATCTCTCCAGGAGTTTTGATGAGAAAATTCTATTCAAAAGTTGGACTTTTGCGACCTTCTTAGTTATAAATGTGGTTTCAATTTCAACTATTCATTATAACGTAACCCATTGTTCAGTTGTTTTATATCTCTTTACCACTATCCGCTTACAATTTAATTGAACTTATCGATGAAATTTTACTACCTACTTTAATTGAAGCCCAATTAGGTGAAATGATGTAATACTTTATCAGGCTTATTAAGTTTTGACGAATAACTGAAACCTAGTTTCTATTATATAATCAAAGTTAATTTTCCAACAAAAAGTTACTCGAAATAAGCCAGTTTCTATGCAATTACCTAATGGTCTCATAAATTTCTGAAGAAGGCACGACCGAAGCATTCTGCATCCTAAAACAAAGGCAGTATACCACCGCCTCAGCAAAGCGTGTCCCCGGACTTGTGAATAGTGTGCACGATTTACCGGACCTCATAAAAGAGGTCGCTGCGAACAATGCATGGCATTCAGCCAAATTTACGTGTGCGGTCTACAAATTGACATACGTCACAGTTCAGTGCCGGAACGAAGTGTTATAGCGTTTCATAGTAACGAATTTAACTGAGATATTTTCTAACATTTCGCTTATCTAAATCAATGATTTATTACACTTTTAAAACTGTTACATTGTAGAATTCTTTCACAAGATACACTATTCTAGCCAATTCTGATTATGGTTCGTATATTCAACTATCCATTTAACTATATACTAAAACTTGTATTCATATGTATGTAAGTACAAATAAATACATAATATACAAATCACTTATGCAAGTTGGCACTATAACTTTCCTCCCCGGTCAACGTTCCATAGAAAGACCCAAGAAAAGGTGGAAGATAGTGTAAGTATAGAATGAAGTGGAAAACGAAAATCTGGAAAGCTGGCCTCACTATCAAGTGAGATCAATAGGAATGAAGATAGAAAAAGCGATACAAAACACTAATGCCCTTGTCCTAGAGTCACAGTCCCCTTGTTACTTATTGCTGATGTCAATTTTGCACGGATCGTTATCGGTTCTTCCACATTCATTCATCATTCATTCGTTGCGAACACTTTTGACGTTGCCTTTCTTCTATATGTCACCTACATATTTGCAGAGGGCATCCGCTTCCGACTCTACCAATAAATTTTGTACAAAATTGTATTGCACATACGTACAAAGGTATTCAATGACGGACATAAAATATACGTACAACATAAATAATTTACCTAAAGTATTCTAAGGAAAGTTATAATTTTTCCACCGTTGGGCACACCCCATCTCTGTAAGGAGAGAATGTTTTTGTTTCTTAAAAGAATGCTGACTATATTTTTTCACAAATATTACTGACTTTCTTGTTAACCTTTCCAACTAAGCTTAAACTTGTGTTAGGAGATGGGCCACGTCAATAGACGAATGGTGAAATCGAACCTACGAACTAACGTTTCGCAAACCTTCTTTTTTTTTTGTTGACGGGGAGGAAATCTTCAGAAAGATACCCCGCCTTTTGGGGGGAAGGCGGCGGTTATGTGGGATTCTTACCCACTAAAACCTCCCCGGTGGCCCTTTCCTCGGTGCATGACGAGGGGCTCCGGGATCTCCAGTGGAACGCACCGGAGCCCCTCTGCACTGTGCTCAAGGAGAGCCTGTCCTGGGAGGTTACTCCCTATTTCCCCTATTTCCCCTCCCTTATTGATTTGGTGTATTATAGAGTTATTGGCATTTCCTGTTTTTAAAAATTAAAATATAATTTAAACATGTAATAAACTCTTCCCGGAATAAAACGAGTAAAGTATAGCTTAAATTATAAGCCCTGTTATTTCCTCTATTTATTTATAGACTTGTGATTGTTTTAAAGTTAGTATTGCGTAAGTTACAATGTGTATGAGAGAAAAAGTTAATTAGTTTTTTTTTATCTTTCTAAGCAAGTGCACCCACAATCCCACCTGTTGTTAAGTGGAAATGCAGTCTTGAATGGTAAAGACTAGCTTAGTAGCCTATTATTTCTACTGTTAATTAGTTCATATTATAAGTCAGTAACGAAAAGTTTCGCTTAAGCAGACGTCAAATAAGAATTATTCTGATAATATAAAATCGCCTCTTTTTTTCTTTTGGCTAACCCAGAAACATTCTGGCTACTTAAAAGTCAAAACTAGGCCACATATAAGAGCATTCAATTGAATAAAGACTACTTTATGTAATTTGATTTATTAATGCAGTCACTAACTGATATTATTATATTGGGATCTTGGGTAAGGTGTAGAGAAAATTTATTTAACAAAATGTCCTTTGAAACCAATTGAATCGCTGTTAAATGGGTGTTCAGGCTCAAGTTAATATGTTGTGAGAAATAAAACAAACTGCTTCGGCTGGTAGACGTAAAATGACTGTACTTAAGAAGTGACATTATTTGCTAATTAATTTGCATTAACTGCAGTAGGCTCCTACACAACACTTTGCTGAAGATCATCACAAAATCAAATGCATAGTTTACTATATTCTCTAAAAGACATACAGACAAACATTCATTTTTATATGACATGTATTGATTTATGTAAACAATTGATTTTCTTGGTCTAACGTCAAACTAAACATTCATTGGCTCACTGTTGCTTAGCATCGTCTTGTAATAATTCTAATAATAGGGTGGGTATGCGCTGGTAAAACCACATTTTATAAAAAAAATCTTAGCTAGATCGATTTATCGCCCTCGAAACCAAAATCGTTGGAGCCGTTTCCGAGATTCAGATTATATACATACTAGAATTGCTCGTTTAAAGATATTAGATATTTCGTTACGTTTCTGAAATTTTCCTTGATATCTGTCAAAGCATTCAGTCAATTTTTTTTAACCTGGTATTATAATTAGTATAAATAAATAAAACAATTAAAAAATACATATTACATGTGAATTGTTCATATCTAGCCGCGAACAAAGCAACTGCAACATAAAGAGCGAGGTGCTACAAGAAACAATGGCCTATTCGCTTGCTAAGCGTAGTAATTACCGTGAATTAACTCACCCGTTATATGAGTCAGGCGGAACGGAATATATACACTCTGGTGGCTTTAGTGAGGAGATGATGCAAAGACCGGATTTAATAACCGCGGTAAAAGCGATTCGAAAGAAAAGAGAAACTTGGAGTAGACAAGGATAGAAAAAGCTTTTCGGTTTTATAAGGACAAATGCGATGAAACTATACTCAGTGACAAATGGGATTGTCTTTTTTCCATCCGCTAGGGGAAGCCGGTGCATTATGTCGAGATCTGCCTACAAGAGGAAAACCGACTAAAACCTCCCATGATGAGCGGCTTTCTGCTTTGAAAGGGTGAGATGGGGTCACCACAACGAAAACTATCTCTATCAACCTTGCGTCCGGTTTGTCGTAACCGTTCCGAATTGTCGCAGTAATAAAAAAAATAATTAATCAGATCCTAACCAAACTTTCATCAATCTACTATTGAAGTTCATCCTTTCTTTTTCTTAAAAATCTCTTTCCTTTCCTTAAAAAGTGAATCATCAAAAACGGTTGTTGTGATTTTGAGTGATTAGTTCTTATAGATGTCATTGTTGGAATTGAACCAATTCAAATGGTGGTGCCATTTCAAATAATAAAAACATATCGGTTCACCCAGTCGAAAGTTATGAAGTAAAAAACATACAGACTAATTGAGAACCTCCTCCTTTTTTAAGTCGGTTGAAAAGAACGTGAGAGCTTATTTATTTTTAAATAAAATTAGGGTAAATATGGTATTTGGAACTTGATATGGGCGATGAAGTCGTTCTCCTCTTGTCTGTGGGTAATAATAGATATCCATAACTTTCATCATTACCATGATACTCTACTAAGTTATGACAAGTATGTAGTTTGAACCGTGCAGTTCTAAAAAAGGGACATGAGTCTGATATTTTATACCGTAATGCTCGCTGTCACGTAAACGTCGTATAGGATTCAAAAGACATTAAATGTATCGCAGTTAGCGGCAGCTCGTAGTTGTCGTAAAATAGGTCACGATGGCGTATATAAAGGCCACACAATGTACGGGAAAAACTGCTATTTCTTTAGCATAGTTGAAAAAATACAGGAGGAGACCCCGCGGCCGTGTTTACATTTACTTTGCCGCTACGAATATTATACAACAAACAGAACGTACAATACATGTTTAATTTAAGTTCTCATTTTCTACAGGTCTCGGACGTTATAACAGAGAGACACTTCAAGATATAACATTCGTGTCTTGTTTCAATAGCGCCTGAGAAATTGCTCAGCGTTTTTTTAATACTTTGTAATCGTGTATTTTCGGGAATTATACTTATTTATAACTAGAAAGCATAACGTCAAGTTAATGATGACTAGTATATATTTTCATCCCTATCGAATTTTCGTACTAAAATATTTTATGGTAGCTGAGATGTAGATATGAGGATTTAATAGCAATATTACAACTTAAAAGATATACGATGTATCTTTATTAGAAAAGTAAAATCGCTTTGTATTTTTTTCACATAACTACATAACTTAAATTGCTACGAAGCGCACTGATTTAAGGAAATAAAATAATTAATAATATTGTGAGGTACTGTTACATTTACGAGTATCGCACGAAATAAGCTCGATGTAAAGCAGTTATGATCTCTGTCTACCCTGCTAGGGTTAAATTAGTGTATGACCGTTTTGTTGCGACTGCGATAAATATTTTTAAATAGTTTATATCAATTGAAATCATTATTCAACAGATTCAAAATCAGTCAGATTGTCATTGCTTTGGCAACGTTGCTAAAACCACGAAGGTTACCGTGTCAAGGAATTTAATGGACTGAAAAGTCTCCTTCTACATTGTCCCCCCGCATTATATTTGGCAACTCTCTCAAATTGGTCATTTGGGACATTAACTGAAATACATTACTTTTGTTCAACATACTGACAGAGAAATTACCGTAATTACGTGAAAGTGCCATTTTATGTTCAATTTAAAAATATTCCTATTCCATTACCTTTTATTTCAGGAAGAGAATGTCTTCTAATGTGTTTCGTGGAACTTACGAACTGACATCACTAACATCAACTATTATAATGATTTTCGGATATAAGTATTGATGTTTTATGATAAATAATAAAAAAGAAATTATTTAAATAATGTAAATTGGTTACGAAAGGTCTCGATTTCACTGTATTTTTTAAGCTTTGTGCATTATTATCTATTTAGCTTTGTCACTTATTAACTGATAAAAAATTTTTTTTCGAAGGGTGCAGAGACCTAACGAAATAAAATCATGTAAATTATGTAATAAAATTGGAAAATCCCACTTATAGAATTTTTTATCTACAGGTGGTCTACAAATCGCTCGTATTAAAAATACCGCCCATTGCGCATACAACTTTATCGTATTATATCAATATGTCAAATTCATTGTTACAATGATGTATGTGAAAATTATTGTGAAATAAAGTATAACATATTCATTCATTCAGTTCAAGAGATCTACAGTTGTTTTTACTCGAAACCCCTCATATAACCATATTAATAAATGAATATATTTTCTCAATGCCAAATAATTTATTTGTCGTATATAACTATATACTATAGTATAGTATATAATATATATTATAGTATATTAAACGTAGTAGTACAGTTATTACACACGGGCTTTACTACCTTTCATCAAAACTTATTGGGACTTAGATGTGATAAGTGGTATGCTTATTGCTATACACCGGGCAGATAATTATTAATACTTCCTTGACTTTTCTAATTTGATAAAATGTCGATACCAGTTGAGATGTTAAAACGTGGAATTTTTTTATTAGTCCTAAAGAACATTAACGTGTTACATAAATATTTTACACTCGTGTGTATAACGAACCGTCAGACAAATAACGTCGTATATGACAATACATCGATATGCAAATGAAAATAGGAAAACCACAGAATATGTATGGCTGAACTGGATTTAAATTTCCGCCCCAGATAGATGCGAAAAAATTTGAAAAAAATCGTGTCGCAGCGACGAAAATCACACTTCTCGTGAAAATTTCTATTCACGATATCTATGAAATATATTATTTATTTTAAGTGTTACGGTAGGGATTATGAATTTTTAATTATAAGATAAACTACGGTATCTTAGTGTAGCTCCCTGTAGGGCTACGGTATCCCCTGCCTGACGTAAAAGTCGACCAAAAGGGCCAAGGGTTCACGGGCGACAAAGGTGGGGGCTCTTGCTGTCTGCTACAGTGAAGACAGTGCAGAGGGGCACTGGTGCATTCTTTTGGAGATCTCAGAGCCCCTCACCATGCATCAAAGATGGCCAAGACCAGGGGAGGACGGTTAGAAAGTATGATTCTCTATAATATCTCAAAATAACTAACAAATAATTACAACGTCTTTCAATACTCCAAGATTTTCCCATCGTCTTTGCGTACAAAATCAATAAGCTGCTAAAAGTATTTTTGATGGATTAGGACGTAATATTAAAATAAGTTGTAGAGAAAAAGAGGAATGAGTGAAAAATATAAATAATTGAAGAAAGAAATTCAATACGAAAAATAGGATTTCTTTGTTTTAGTTAAAATTATGTCCTTAAAAAGGCATGTAATCTCTTGAATGTTAGTTTGTATATTAAATAAACAAAATAAATATTAATTTCAGTCAATTAATTTTAGAAAATACCACAACCGTCCTTCTATTTAAAAATATTGAAATTATGTATTAATACTTTTATAAGAATATAAGGTACTATACCTTTATATTTTACAAAGATACTATCTAATAAATAGCGAAATTACTGCGAAACTTTAAAGTATTTCTTGTACCGAGTCTACGTATGTATTTGAATATTATCTTAAAAATTAAATTTTTTCACGTTGTCATTTATCCCTGAGACCGGTATTCTTTGTAGAATCGATGAGAACACACTACTCGTGTTCGAGAGACATATTCTAAAGCATCAATCAATGTCGGAGCCGTTGCAACCAACTTTATGAACTCTACCAAAGGTTATAGCTGAGTACATAAACTAAACAGACTCAGACGGGCTGACCATGGGGCCAGCCTGAAGCCAGGATATCTATGTTATGACGAAGGATGCCGAAGGTCGAAGAGGTCGAGGAAGAGTAAGGCTCCGTTGCTTGGATGGTTTGAATCGAAACGCTAAAGAGGCGTAGTAAATTAGGGGATTGTGGCCACAGATAGACCGAAGTAGACGGAGATGCTTGACAATGTAAAGCTCAAAGAAGATAACGAAGTATTTTACCTCATACACAAAAACACAATGTAAAACTTTATGATACTAAAACATTTTCAGAACCAAATATTTACGGTCATATTTGAAGTAAGCCAACATAAAACTGAATTAGCACATTATGTAAAACAACGAAGTAAACAAATAAATTTCACCCCAACCGTTTTTCCTCCTGAAATAATACGCAAACAATTTTTCGAACAAAAACATCGAACAAGTGAAGCGTGAACTTTAACACTTTCCACCAAATAATACAGAAAAGAAAAAGTACACTTCACTCACCGTTTATTTTAAATTACATTTGCAACACTTGGCCGATCTCTCTATATACGGCTTTGACGTTAAGCAACTATTTTTACGCGCACGTACGTAGCACGGTAGCACTTGCGATACGTCAACCCGTATTAAAAGCTCGCGCAACACTGAGACCCGCGCAGTCTCCAAATGATAATATGGAGCCTAAATGACGCTTCTGGCTCATAGCGTAGCTACGCTGTAGCACTGCCTCTACGTCGTAGCGAGGCGACGATTAACGTGTAAAGTGAGTTTCATGTCTGCTTATTATTTCAGAAAAGATTATAAAAACTAGTCGAATAAAATAATAATAAATATATAACAATAGTCAACAGTCAAGGTTAAAAGCAAGACGTGAAAGGTCTCCAAAACAAAATAAAAGAATTTACATCGTAGCTGAGGAGGTAGACACTTAAACAAGACTAATATAAGCCTATACTTTAAACAAGAAAATTAGAGCTAAATCGCTACTCTCGCACTTGTTTTTAGTATGCGATATGATATACTTGCTCAACTCAAAAAAGAAAGCCGATGTATACATATCGGAATTGTTTTAATAATATATGAATAAATCTCTCCATGCCGTAAAGTTAAAAGTAGTTTACTATCAGTACAAACACAAATATTTATATCACTGTAATTTTAAGGGTAATAATAAATACCTTACTATTGCCAATAATACAAATTATAAGAGGACAGAACAGTTTTCCTGGGACTAACAGTTGTCGACGAGTCCTTTGAATAATGAAGAATTCAATAATATTGATATAACTAGACACAATAATTTTAAAAATATTAATATAGGGTGACGTATTGTAAATTGTCTATTTCCCCTGTTAAATTATCTTCATGTTTGATGTCATCCAATTAGCTATTATTTTTAAGTGAAGTAACTACACTACGGGGGATTTTAATCAGTAATAATCAAGTTATGTTTACATAGGATGTGCTGTTGTAGATGTCTATTGCCTGTGATGATCATTTTGATTTTATGCATATATATTTTATGCATAGGCATGCGCGAAGACCGGCCTCGTGTTTGTCATACGTGGGAAATATCATTTTGATCAAGAGCTTTTGAATATTGAGTGACTTCCTCATTTGCCTTAGTTAAAAACAGCATCTTTGTTGTAGACTTTAAAAACGATGATTTCTTAAAATAATTGATTATATAATAATTCTTTAATATTCTTATATAATAATTAATATTTAATGATTATACCATTTTTATCTTATTACTTACTTGGACTTTAGAGAAATATGAAGTAGTCTGTCTTTATTCTGTAACGTAGATATACGAAAACAATTGCAAAAGAAAAAACACTTTGTTTACGATCTGATCATGTATAAATGTTCATGAATTTATATATTATTCATCATTAAATATGAAATATGCGTAGAGGTGAAATAAATATTGATTTGCCATTCCTTGTATAACATATCCCGCGCACACTTGGCGAAGTAATAATATTTATTACCACTATAAAGCAGGGAACACGAGCCCTTTAGCTAATAAACGTACATAATTGAACAAGAAATATATGAGGGTATTACGTCAGATAGAATTATGTGCTCCCTTTCCTAATTGCTAACAAAATAAAAACGACATTAATGCTGTAAACAGTTCAATAAGCTTGTTAATGTGGATAACAGTTTCAATCGGTTTATTTGTTATATAAACTAATGACAACCTAATTCTATTCATACTGGGTACTAAGAAATAAAATGTGTAAATATGTAATTAAGGTCATTGCAAGAACTTATTTCTTCCCGTAGCATTAAGTCTTTTCAGGTTAAATGAACTCTGCTTTTGGTTTTAGTTCAGTAGGGATTTTTTTTTGGTTTAAACTCAGTAGGGGAATTGTAAAAGTAAAGGAATAAAAATGATAATTTCAATTGTTTACAATGTTAAATTTCTGTTATAAGTGGTTTGACATAAGTGCACAACGTAGCATAATTTAACGTGGAAGTTATTATACAAATAACAGCTTTAACGATCTTTACTGAACTAACTCATTTACGTATTTATGCAAGTACTTAGCTACTGAGCTTTAATGATTTTTTACAATATAGTCGACCACCGTTTAAAATAAACATGGCATAATTAAGCAAGACTGGGGCGGAGCTGCTTTTAGAGAATGTTAACATAAAACGAGAGCTTAGCATAGCTGGTGTTTCACGTTAATATCTTTTAGATTTAGTTCTAAGAACTCCATACGAGGATAGATATAGATATTATAAGATAATATGATACAGTCAGGTCGGGTAGGCATGTATGTTACTACTATGTATGGATGGACATATAGACTGTACAGAGGCCTAAAAATTATGATGATACTGAATAGTTTATAGTCATGGGAACGTAGTGTTTAGTTACAGCCTACTTATATGTCCTACTGTTGGACACAAGCCTCCTCTTTACAGAGATAAAGCATTCTTTACATAAAGGCATAGTCCTCCACGCGACCCTAGTGGGGATTGGACCCCTCTCTTGCTTCCTTCACAGCCTAGTGCGTGGTAAATCAGCACTTAAAATTGCAATAAACAAATTTATTGGTCGTACCATCCCGGCACCGGGAATCAAGCTCGGTTTGCATATTACCCAATTTGAACACTGAACTACCACAGCTCTATCTCACAGCAGTTTATCAGATTCTTTATAATATATTGTCAATTTTAAATTTCTAACTTACCTCGAAAATCGTTCCAGGAAAACATTTAATATTGTAACCTGCTTGTTTATAAAATTATTGATGACATTGAAAGCTTGAATTTAATATCAGGGACAATAAAAGAAATATATTTTTTTTAATATTCTAAGAGGATCATGCTAACCGTACTGTTTTAGATGTTTAGAAAATCTAAAAAGACATCTAACCACTTGCACTTGAAATATCAACTAACAAATTTACTGGTGCCGGCACCAAGCATCGGGCTAGCTATGCAACTTAAGGTGGACCGCCCGGACACCGAACTCGCGGTAGTCTGTTGTTCTGGTCTGGCTGTACTAAGTTGCCGCGGTTCTATATAATATTATGTACCTTTGTTTTAATTCTGCCCTCAAAACCGTATTAATACATACTTGATACTTGAGTTTGGCGTTTTACTTAACTTAGTAAAGTGGTCGGTACGTGAACTTATTACGGAAGCAGGGTAGAAGTGGGTGTAGTAAACTACTTTATCAGCTTTGAGATACTCAGTGTCATTACTTAATATTCGACTCATAATATTTTCAGACTAGCCCCACGTCTTCACATTAAAGAGCTTATGAAAGTGAAAACATGTTTTCATTAGTTTGAAAACTTCGTAACTAATATTTTGCAGGGTGAAATGTTATCATCATAGTAGTAGACCCAATAAGTAACAGAGGGAATTACTTTGATATCTCATTAACCCTACCACTGTTTAATTGCTATTTTATATGAATTTCTGTATGAGATTAGTTAATAGCATAATAACGATAGATGTTGTTTCTAGATCTCACACAGTACCGGCGTGAATTAATGACGTCGATTTATGTAGAGTTGTACTTATTCAATTAGACCGTAACGTAGCCGGAAATCAAAATCTTATTACGCCTTTATTGTTCCTAAGCCACTTCCTCATAACATACCAAGTAGATAAAATATTATACTGCTAGTTTTAGATCCTACATGTGACAAGAGACAAGCCCATCCCTGGTATATCTAGGCACAATTTTAGCACGTAGTTTTTCGTTCAAATTTTAACCCTTCACAGAAAGTCGAAAAGTCGATTAAGCTTATAGGTTATTGTCAATGCAATTGCTTAGGAATTAAATTACTAATTTCCTAGCAATATTTACGTTTTATCTTCTGTATATTATTCGAACGGATCGAAAACAATCACGTAACTTCATGTATACGAGCACGTTATTGAAATTTACCTAAATTATGTTCGACAGTCAACGGTACTAATGCTATTACCATTAACGAGCTTATGCACGTAGGTTTAGATTGTTCGCAGCTGCTCCGAACAGAAAATACTCGAATGTAGTCTAACATTCCCGTTTCCACTTCTATCAACAATAGTGGATTTAGTATTCTACCATTTACGTTTCATTTAATTAACGAATTAACGTCGACTTTTGTGCAGCTAAGAGCTCCCTCATACCGCACAAACAAAACCAATCTTTTTCATAATCTCGTTAAACGTAGCTATTATGGTAAAAGTTTAATTGGCCGCAGAACCAATAATAAATGTTTCTCTAAAATTGATATAAAATATAAATTTTAATGGGAAGTAAAAATAATTTTTAAAGAAAATTAGTACAGCTTTTTTGAAAAAAAATAGGGCATCTACTTGGTTTAAACTGATAAAATATGTAATTTAAACGTGTTTTAAATTATTTATTTTATATAATGAAGTCCAATCTTGGCAGTATGTTTAACTAAACTAGATTGTAAATTAAACAATTAGGAACTGTATGGTTTTGTAAATAAATAAAATAAAATAAAATAAAATTTTAAATTGAACATTTTCTTACACGAAATAGATCTCAGACAGTGTGGCATATTTCATAATTTTAGGGGTGTTTGTTGCTATTTTTTTGTAAGAAGGATTAAAGAGTATAAAGCTCACCTGTTCTTCTATGATAACAATCAAAATGGGCAGATAAATTTCTGGTGCGTTCAACACTCGAACATTGACGAAATAGAAATTATAATCAATGCAGAAGTACAATATACTTTAACTTAAACTTTTATTTTCGTTATTCCAATAGGTTGTTTTCCTACCACAGTATTCCTACCACGCACATATAACAAGCAAAGAAATTTTCATTATATTTGTCACAGGACACTTAGTTAACTGAACGTTTCACCATTTCACCAATATGTTTTATCACCGGCAGTGTTTCCTAACCGATAGATACTTTGGGATCTGCAAGAAACGAGCCTTACTTTTCTTAGAAGTAGGAAACACATTTGAAACTCTTCTAATAGTGTGGATGTTCATGGGCGATTCACTAAAGATCTGGAGAGAGGTTTGACCCATAACAACAGCAGTATAATTTAGTAATTAGTACATATATAAGGGGAATGATTTTGAAATACTGGCTTATTTTGAAGTTTATCTAAATAATTTGCACGACATATAATAAATAAAACTCAAAAGGTGTCAATAAATTTAACATTGATATAAAAGATTTGTAGCAATAATATTATACAATTTCTGAAATATCTCTCTATTGTGTCACAGTACTAGAGTTCAATAAAAGTTATCAACTTTTTTCCGACTTTTACGATAACGGCGGTGTCCGAATACGAGAAAAAAAAGTAACGGGCCATTATCCGAGCACTCGCTTTCCTCTGGCAGACACTCGACTTGTTTGATAGATCATCGGGTACAACGTTATTTGTTTCTTCTCCCTTACAAGGCTTTTGTTCTAAAAGCCTTTAAGGAAAGTGATTTATGGAGATGTAATTCGCACTCCACAATCGTAATTCTCGCTTATCGGATCTGATAACGCAGTCAACTGGGAACAGAATAAATGCGGTGTTTTTCGCTTCCCTTCCTCTTAATCTGCGTGTCCTTAATCGATGACTTTTATTTTTTACAGTTTCTACAGGCTGAGACATTGTAAGGAAACTTGCAAGACATTTCATCAACTGGACTGCGATGGTGGTATTAAGCATTTAAGCCCATTTTACCAGAGAGATAGACACCGTCAGATATTATGTGACTGAATGCTATTACTATATTTTATTTTAATGTTAACATGATTTACTTTAGATGTCTATAGAATTGAAGCCACGAAATGTTATAGGAATAAATTATTTAGAATGTTAAAATATGCAATATTTTGTTTGCAATCTCACGCCCTTTTACGTAGCGGGGTAGGTAAAGGCATCTTTCGCTGTATAGTGAACGTATCGCCATACACCGAGCACAAATTTCACCCAAGTGATGTTTTTGTACGAAGAACACCGAAAAACGACAATTCATTAATACCTTTTTTTTTTGTTTACGCGGGGGAATCTTTTTACAGACCATCCTCCGGTACCCTGGGTGGGCCCGGAGGGATGTGTGGGACTCGGCCTGGGCAGCCCCTACTCACTAAACCTTCCGCGAATGCCATCAGCCGTTATGAGCGGGTGCCCCAGATCTGTCAGCGACAGGACACCCCAACGACCGGCCGGTCCCGGCAAAGACCGGACTTCTTCCTCAAAGGGGACTTCTCCGGCACTCAGAGAAGTCCCGATGACGCCGAAGCATGCTGGGGCAAGGTACCCATCCTGGCCCTGCTTTCGGGATTACGGGCGGCAAGAGGAGGCGTTCGTAACGCCTCCTGCGCACCCCGATACGTCGCCTGCGGAGGGGAGCCTCTGCGCTCCCTCCTGACCCGCTCGTCAGCCTCCTTCTGGGACATGACCGTCTCACAGAAGGAGGCGACCGCCGTCGCCACCGCCAAGACCTGTCGCTCGAGATCATCGCAAGAGCGAGGCTCGGAAGCGACAGGTCTACACCAGTACCAGTAGTAATTCATTAATACCAAATCAGGGAGATTCAAACTCACGTCCATTTAATTGAAAGTAACTATCCTAGCACTACCTCTGTACATACTACTTAAAGAGGTTATCATTGCTTATTAAATATTTTATTGTGTTTTTATATTTAATAAAAAAAACTGCCTCGGCTCTAAATTTTGCTACAGTAACTATCTACGATCGTAGCCATCACATAACAAATGTAGACGCTTGAAGCAAGTAAACGTTTAACCGTTCAATTCAATTCTACACCGATAAATACACCTCCACATCTACGCCATTTCTGGCTGCAGGGTAAAAATGAAATACATTACTGTGAAAGATGATATTGTTTTAAACGTAAGATAATTTTCTTTTGTAATAATTCTTTCTAATTAACGATAAGATTATATATATGATGTTGAAGTACATTAAATAAAAAATAGATAAAAACAGTTATTACCATACTATAGTGAAGGTAACTACTAAGATACCACACCACGGCTGAATTCTATGAAATTATTATGAATTGCTACAGGTGGCAGGAATAAAATACGAATATATTGGTTCAACTGTGTACTTTCTTCAGAGAAGGCATGTACCCATCACTGCGATGTACTCGTGATGATTATATAAAAGTCTGTAGCTTTTATATTAGCTCAAACAGGATACAGATTTTCATATTCAAAAGCCATTTAAGCAAAGCAGAGTTTATATAATAAGTTAAGATGGAAACAGCGCTGAAGAGTCGAGACCTAACTAGTTTCTGACAATTTATTTCTGATTATCTAAATCTTACGTACAAAAAATTCGCATATAAATTTTTTACTTATTCATTTCTTCATTTGTAATGTTACAAAATCAACAGCTTATGCATAAATACGTCCAGTTTTACGTAAAAGCTAAAGCCAATTGCTTGTGATAAGCGGATATCTATAATGTATATCTATCGACTCTTTTTGAATATGAACGTAGTTGTAATAAAGATTATGTTATAAAAGAAAACGGTGAGCATATTAAAACGATTCTATAAATTTATGATAGTACGAGTATATTAGATTAAGGGTCAAATAAAGGCTAGTCTGATCTTTCTATTAACGAGAGTTTAACATCTGTTGAGCGATTAGTCATCTTGATCATTAATTCAATATTTTATTCTATACCAACTAACAGTGATTGTTAAGCTTAAGTTTTTAGGAACTCCACTAGTTTATTAATATAATATTTTAATCTACATATTCGAATAGAATAGAATACTTATAAACTACACTGTAACTAGTATGCCAACCAAGGTATGCCAACAATCTAGAAAGATTGGTAGTGAAGGTCGAAAGAAAAATATCAAGAGGCCAATGTCCAAAAAGATGGTCGGACAAGAACTCCGAAGAACTGGAGTCAACTACCAGTGACGACACGACCATAGACCGGAGTGCCTGGAGGCCGATGATTGGCAGCAATTAGGGAGCGATTGAGAAGAAGATATTATTATATTTATCTAGAAAGAGAGCAAAATGGAAAGCAAGAAAAAAGCGAAAATCTGGAAAGCTGACGCGCCGCTATCATATGTTTCTATTAAATAAAAACATCTAATATTTTATTTAAAAACTAAATCTTGAAATGGCTGCTATATTTTGGACACCCCTAACAAATGAACGCAATTGTAGCACAAAGCGAACTGTAAACAAAGTTTGACCCTGACCAACGATTAGCAATTGGAACAACATGTTCCGTACTTATTTAGCAACAATATGGTGGCACGCAACCGCCGAAAATTGCACTTTATAGCATCGAGTTTACGCCAGACTGCAATAAACATCTGACCCCGCCTCGCTTGTACGATGCGGTGCGGTCTTCACTGCTATAAAGTAAATAACATTTATCCGCACACAATTTTTTTTATATCCTCGAGAGAGCGTGCACAAAAGTAACAAATGAATTTTAAAACCGAACTAAGTTTATTTCTTTAGTCAATCTTTGTAAGCGATTTATAAATTGATTTTTTTCAATACACCAATATTTTTTTTATTTATATAAAAACACAAACACAGTGTATACGAATTAGAAGTATGTAGAAATAAATACTATATAAATAATTATGAATCGCCGAAATGTATGTACGTGCATAATCTCCGAACTACTGCATCAATTTGGATGATTCTTACTTTTTTGTGTTACTCCCCTTCAGCCCCTAGGCCGTTAGTGCCCGGACACATGCTTACTAATAAGAATACATAATTATATATACATATATAAATATATTACACATTAAAATGACAAATATATCCACAGAAAAAATACAATTTAGACTTAGAGGCCAATTTGTAACTCTTATTTTACATTCTCGTAGGGAAAGGGAGTAAATATCTATATCTTTGTTTACCCTATTATAGATAAATGGACTTAAATAATAATAATTTTTATTTGCAACAGCTTAGACCAGATATAATACGGCTGCAAAAGACATTATCTTTTGTACGTTAATTCCCTTGATCATGCAAATCCAATGTAGTTAGTGAATTGTTTGCTAGTGTACTACGCAACTTTGGCTGCCGCCCGGAGACTGAGCTACCACAGAAAGCGTATAAAACGCGTTAAATACTGTTACGAGATCGAATAAAAAGCGCGTCATTAAATTAATAGGGTTCCGGGACACTGAGGAACAAAAAGCGGAGGGTACGAAAATAGCGTGACCACTCCGCAGTTAATTAATTAACCGCTAGATTGCTTTCAGCCGCGTTATATTTCACGAACTCAATCACCTTAAACGAAACAGAAATCAGCAGTTTTTTTTTCGCATTACGTAGATTGCGGCGCGGTAATCTGATTATTGAAAAAGGAAAACGAGCTTATAGAATAATGTCTCGGATTATTATAACCACAATATCTCTGTGTTCAGAATAAATATCACAAAGTAAGTGCTTACTTTTTTATTATATTTGAGACGTTTTATGAAATGTTTCTTGACATATGAATGCTTTAAAATTGAGATCTGGCGTAAACAAGTATATTTACGAGATAAAACAAAAAACAACTTCAAATTGAATCAAATATTAAACGCGTCGACGCCCTCATGGTATTTCCGGATTACAGTAGGAATATTACGAAATAGAATTATTAAGAACCTAATCAAACTCTCATCAAACTACTGTTGAAGTACATTCTTTCCAATGAAAAATGAATCATCGAAATCGGTTATTGTGATATTGTGATACCTCCATTTGTGGCGCACATACTTAATAAATTTAAGGCGTATATGGTTTCCTCATGCAGCTTTCGAATAAAAAAAGAATCAAAATGGGTGAAGCCAATCGAAAGTTATGAGATAATAGACAAAAAATAACATACAGACGAATTGAGAACCTTGTCCTTTTTTGAAGTCGGTTTGAAAAAATATTTTGTTTACATTTTCGATTGCAATAGAAATATTACTTGCATTTTGTTTTGGATAGGGAGGCAGAAAAGCATGCAATTTCACAATTCGTTAAGTGGTTCCACCCACTATCTTATTAAACGAAATGCACGTGTGTTCCCAACCGTTACTGTCCATTGTTGACTCGCCAGCACCTCACTCACGCCGTCGATATGCGCCGCTTGTCTGCAGGTCAGGTTAGGTCTGGCAACCTTTGAAACACTGCCTTTTTTTTTGTTGACGGGGAGGAAATCTTCAGAAAGATACCCCGCCTTCTGGGGGGAAGGCGGCGGTTATGTGGGGTTCTTATCCACTAAAACCTCCCCGGTGGCCCTTTCCTCGGTGCATGAGGGGCTCCGGGATCTCAACGTGGAACGCACCGGAGCCCCTCTGCACTGTGCTCGAGGAGCGCACTTCCCGGGGGGGGAAGGTTACTCCCCCCCCCCCCCTGTGCCCTCGCAGCGCAAGGCGACACGGGCCAGCCGATGTCGCCTTCTTCTCGCCACTTTGGTGGACGACGCAGGCTTCCACCCTTGTTGCCCAGTGAACCCGAGGCCCCTTTTAGTCGCCTCGTACGACAGGCAGGGGATACAGTAGTCTTATTCTTGAGAGCCCAGAACTACAGGGCTGCCTGAACTAACCTTAGCCAAGAATAGTTCTCCCATTGTTTTATTCCTGTCTATTCCTTGATTAAAAAGAGGTTATATAGAAAAGGTATAGCTAAGTAAGCTATAACTTCTTCCTTGCCCTCTTTTTTCAGCCATTTTGCCAATCATTACTAGTTACAGAGGGGCTATTACTATCATGTCGTCGCATAAGTAGGTACGAGATCTTGCGCATATGTATATTAAAGAAATAATATCCGAAATTTTGTGAAAGACAATGTACTCATCTACGGTCACATTTAGGACACAATCAGCTCTGAGAAAAGAGCATAACATTTATTACTAGACGTTTACGTGTCAATAGATCGTGTGAAATGTATAATCTACGAGTTTCCGTTTTGCCATCTGTCGTGTAAACTTCGCACTGGACGTATTTCCTTTATATATATAAAATATTGATTTCTGACAACGTTTACCATTTTCGCAATGAAAAATGCGAAGTCAACGATCACGAATTTAATATAAACTAGGAAAATTTGATAATTAGGATATTAGCTTAGCTTAATTTACGAAATTATTATATATTCTGTACAACCAATTCTACTACACTTTCTATTTCACTGAGCTACTGTAGACTGAATGAATGTTGAAATTAACTACTCATTTCCACGTTATTATTAAATGGATTTCTTTTAAGAAACTTCCAGCAATTCACGGTAGATGTCGTGTAACAGTGACATCTATTGGTGCGAAGAGTGAACTGTATACTTGAACTTTTAATAATTTATTAAACTTAATTTGCTGTGTTCAGTTATATATTAAGCATGTATTATTTTAATGATATCTAATTATTTTTTTATTTTTTAAGTATATTGAATCTTAATATAATGTGATCTAATAAATATGAAGTAAGAACCTCTAAAAAGTAAGTAAATATATGATTTATATTTCAGTCGGTAAATTCTGTTTTAGTGTCTTTTTTATTGCTTTTTTCATATAAGTTTATTTAAATGTATATAAGAGAGTAAATATTTGCAAGACATCCGGTCTATATTAATACTAAGTCCTCGTCTGTTAACGGTTGGCTCTTTTAATTAAAGAGTTTCATTGCTACATGGAATTCAATAAACTTAATTATTCGTATAAAAGCCGTTTGTTGGATACAGGGTACAAAGGATTTTTTGTCTATATACGTTTTGTTCTCATTTTAAGTTCTTGCTTTGTATTTTTTCCATTGCGTATTTGTATTTTTGGATGGTACAATGTGTAATGTACATTATTCAGGTCATCATCATGAACATTTCTGCCGTAGAACACCCACTGCTGGACTCAGGCCTTTCGCAATGATTTCCAAAAGGAGCGGTTGTAAGTGGCTTGCCTCCAGTTGCGTCCAGCGGCCCTTATGAGCAGGTGGACGTCCTGCGTTAGGCTTGCTGGTCATCATTTAGGTCAGAGTTCCCCAAACTTTTTTGTGTCGTAGACCCCTTGTCCTTGTACATTTCTTACTGTAGTGAAGTTTAGTGTTAAAAACTTAAAGTAAAAACCCATGTTAATTTATACATTTATTAATTGAATTTAAATTAAAACTACTCAAAATAAAATTTTGTATCTGTTATGTAAAATATACGTAACATTAAATAAACATAAAATAAACTACAAATAAAATAACATAAGCATACAACAATACTTAAGTCAATATTTTTAGTGAGCAATAAGTAAATAGATACTCAGATCCTCTATCGTAGACCCCCATTTTCATTTCATGAACCCCCAATTTAATTTTTTTCGCTGACGTAGATCCCTTGCAGGTTGTCATAGACCCTAGGGGTCGATTTAGACCACTTTGGGAATCACTGATTTAGGTGGTGGTAGTTTAAAAATAAACAAACAAAATTATTCGCAAAAGTGTTATAAAAGATGTAAATTAAGCCTGATGTATAAATGTATAACAGTTATCTAGTTAAAGATTTATGCACAAGAAACCACTTATACGGCTCACGAGAATAATGAATTCAAAATAAATTTAATCGATTTTAAGAAGCATGTACATATTTTTAAGCATCCTTTCAAGCAAGCCTAGCGGTGTATGCAGAGTAATCTTTCACTGTCCACCACTGGGAATGAGGCCACCACCATACGCTTACACATGTTAAGCAAGCGAGTTCAGAAAGGTGGTAACTCTTTTCTTAAAAACCATATCACCGAAGTATTTCTTTCTCTATTTTACTCACGTCATTAAGCCGTACTTTATCTTGAATTGCATAGTATTTTTATTCTATCGTTCAGAGTCATGTTATGCATACCAACTTCTTAATTACCACATTTCTACGGCACTGATTTAAATTTTATTAATTTTCATTCACAGCTCTCACTTCCATACTTTAGAGTAGGCATCAGTGCGGTATTTAGTATAAATAATATTACACACAATAAGAGAATATCTTTTATTGAGCCTCTAATTAATAAATTGTACGCTCCCCGCGAGCACAATGACCCATACTCACAGCCTCCGCTGATTCTCAGCTAAGTTATTATGGAATTCGATGTAATATCAAGTTTTATATTAAATTTTATTTTGAATTCAAAACATACCTTTATTCCCTTGTACCGATTTCTACTATTGAAAGCTTTGTTACTTTCTTTTCAACGACAACGCATCTAATTCTTTTTAATCTCTCTGACCATAACTAAAAGATTATGATGAACGATAGACTAATAATTCATATGAAAAATTAACGTAAGTCTGTATAGAAGCCTTTTATGTATAGAATCGTAAACTATGCATTTAATAATCTTTAGCAAACTTCAGTATATGAGTCTATGAAGGATTCTGAGTTGGTATTGACAGATGGCGCCACTATAATTTCAATGAATTTCACATATTGACGTGACAGTTTAGTTCAAATGACAACATCAAACGAAAAGTAAATGTTCTCCAACATTTGTGTAATGTCTTTCCTTCACATTTAGTGGCGTAGCAACTCGGGCCGGGTACAGCTAGTTTTCTTATAAAAATATATGTACTATTTAACATTTTAATATTACGTGTGATAATAAACTACGTGGAATCTAGTAAATAGCGTTATTCGCGTGGGAGCTCGGATTCCATTTTAATAATGTCACTCGATGTGTCGCATCACATTAATTGGATAATGTTGGAAATTGGTCGAATTTAATCACGGATCAACTCATGCTCGGAATACGATTAATAAGGATTTATGTCCTCGGAGAGCTGAGTGCAGTATTATGTGAAAGCTTTGACGGTGTAGCAGTGTGTGTTAGACCGGAAGCGTAGTCTGATATAAGTGTTTGAATTATAATGCATATATTTTTTAGGGAACATAGGAATGTACGTACTGTTAATGTTAAGAAACTACCATTCCCGTGAACGTCACCAAGTACTAGAAGAGTGGAAAAGCGGGTTGTTACTTCATATTGAGTACGTAAATTGTCAAAAAATTCTGTCACCCGCCATTTGGTTACCGACGGTTAAAAAGACTGGAAAAAATTGCAACTTGATAAAATCACGTTATATATATGTATTGAAGAGAATCAACAAAGAAGAGAGATGTAGAATACATTTTCAGATTACAGGTTTCTGAAATAAAAGCAACATTTTACCAGTTTGTAAAGTCAGCTCAAATGTTATAAATAAAAAAATACATTAAATTTAAAATAAAATCATACTTTTATAAATAATAAATAGCATAATATACAGCATGATAAACAACACCAGTGCCATCGACACTCCCCCACCTTGCAATTAGAGGGAAAATATTTATAAAAACTACATTTCCGAAGCCAAGCAGCTAGGTCATTAGAATTAGAAACCCTATATCGAATATTAATGAACTTCCAGCTGCAACAAAGTATCGTAAGCTACGCCATCACGATAACGATAGATTACTATTCTTATTACTGAGATTTTTAAACACTATTAATATTATAAAGTAATTTCAGTATCTTTAATATATAATAAGAAAATAAAAAGTCAATATAAATACAATCGATTTAGAATATATTATCATAATACTTTGTACCGTATCGTGTACAAAGAGCCATGGTAGCTCAGTGGCCGATCGGTCGCCTCAATTTGCATAGTGAGCTAGCAACCCGAGTTAGATCCCCGGTGTCGGCAATAATTAATTTATTTGGTGCAATTTTGTTTACTGGTTTACCACGTGCTCCATGGTGAAAGAAAACATCGTGTAATCTTGTTACATGTTTTAGAAAAATTCTAAAACAAGTGAAGTCTGCCTATCCGCACTAGAGCCGCGTGGCGTATTATGCGCATATACTCTCTTTACTGTGAAAGAATATGCCCAACAGAGGGACATAAATGTTTATTTGTTTAATCTGAATCTAAAAATGTACAGAAATGCGAACTTAATGCCGATGGGCATTCTCTGCCCGTCTACCTTGTGCTTGTATAGAAAAAATGTAAGGGAGGTAAATGTAAATGTATACATATCGAAAATTAAAAACAACTAAATTAATTACATCTAACAATATATGTATATCTATAGATAGATTACGATAAAAATATAAGTTTAACTTAACATATTTCCATTTTAGTCTAGTATATTGGATCCAAAGCTTATGAATCACATTGCATTAGAACGCACTCACAAAAGGCACCTTAGACTGGTAAAGTGTTAGAGGACAATTCACATCGGCCATATTTTGCAATATGGAGGGATTCCAGAGCTCTCCTGGATTCCGTGTGATTTAGTCTAAGCCTCGGTCAGTTATGAGTTATTTCTTGTTGAATTTCTACTGTAGGTTGATATTAATAATGTTCTTGTGAATACAAATCGTATAGTTTGTTGTACCATTGTCCTGTGTCTTGTAATTGTATTTTAAGTCCAGAATGTGATTATAATTTCTCTAAAATCTTTTAAACTGGGGTAGACAGAGGCAACAAACGACTTCCATTTCACATCGTCCTGGTTTTTTTGTAATAAATGAAAAAAAAACAATTCAAACCCCGACTGGACTGAACGTGAGTTGAACTCGTAGTTAGTATCGTTGCTATTCTTGCAGATTTTTTCCTTTAAAAACAAAAGATTTTTTTTGATTTGTACAATTTTTTTCGTTGAGATTTGTAGCTCCACCGGTTTTGTACTAGATTGAGTAGAACAATCAAAAGTCAAATACTTTTAGGTAAAGTGCCTGTCAGAATATTTTTGTAAGGAAAAAAGAATCAAGATGAATAGTCTTCTATGCGCAATATCTCTGCGTATTGCATACAATCGGACCTACAAGAACTGACTACGTAGGTGCAGTTAGTAACTAGTTGGAAATTTGAATCTGCATCTGCACCCAATTTTCGTTGCTACAGATTCTTTTGTATAAAACATCTTTACCTAAAATTTATTATAGTAATAAGCACTCAACGCCTTTTACGGCCCATGGCAGGATAGTATAGGCAGCTCATTAGATCTTAAATGTGACAGATGGTAAGCTCATGCCCATACACTGGTCACTTTTTTTTTAGCAAGTAATGTTCTTATACTTAAAAAACCGAAAAAAGGCAATTCTTAGGTATAAGCTCATTGGGTTTCGAACTCGTAACAATCAAATCGTAATTCGAATCACTAAGCTACTAGGCTATCACTGCATCAAAGAATATGCGCCTCTCTTAACAACAGATTCTGTTATTTAATGTATCTCCATTAGTAAATGAATGAAAATAATCACTTCAATCTTCAATTAATAACGCGTTTGTCGAACGAAAAGTTGTTGCTTAAAACATGTACAGAAGCAGAATTTTTACTTTCAACTTTAGAGATGTTTGTCGAAACCTTATTTTTGTTGAAGGGGAGGAAATATTCACAAAGATACCCCGCCTTCTGGGGGGAAGGCGGCGGTTATGTAGGGTTCTTACCCACTAAAACCTCCCCGGTGGCCCTTTCCTCAGTGCATGACGAGGAGCTCCGGGATCTCACGTGGAACGCACCGGAGCCCCTCTGCACTGTGCTCAAGGAGAGCACGTCCCGGGACTCCCTTACTCCCTCCCCCGTGCCCTCGCAGCGCAAGGCGACACAGGCCAGCCGATGTCGCCTTCTTCCCGGGTCCACTTTATTGACGACGCAGGCCCCCACCCTTGTCGCCCAGTGAACCCGAGGCCCCTTTCACTCGCCTTGTACGACAGGCAGGGGATACCGTAGTCTTATTCTTGAGAGCCTAGCCTATTAATAAAATGAACATTTATTTACAGATGAATACTATTCATTTCAGTCGCTGTTTTTATAGGCATGCTGGACATAGGCCTTCCCCAACGATTATTAGCGATGATTAACTTGAATATATACAGCAAACTTCCCCTGCGTTCTTAACCAGTCAGACCACCTTTTGAGAACTTTCGGCCATCTAATATCATTAAGTCAAATCATGTACTGCACCAAATATAAAATATTTCTGTGCTTTTTATTATATCATTTGTAATTAACTTTGTCTCCCACGAACGGACCACGAATACAGTCAAATACAGTTTTTCAATGAGGGTGTTATCTTCGAGTTTTTTTCTTCGTTAGTTTAGTAAGTCTAGTAATCAATGAACGTTGTTAGAAAATTCTTCGTTTCATTAAGGTTCATTTCGTCTGTGACCTTAGTTAAGAAGGTTAATGTACTTTTAAAACAAAATTGGGTTGGAATATAATATCATATTTCTAATAAAAAGCTGGCAGATGAAAAAATACAAGTGATATTAATTGTTAATTTGATACTAAAAGTTCTATTTATTACGATGAACATTTTACATGTAATATTATTTTCAAATTACGTATGGCTTAGGTTATATTGTGTTCCATTCAAAATTAAGGGAAAACAAAAATTACTGTCAAGGTATAAAATGGTTTTTCCCCACTGTAATCCTAGCGCCTTTTTTTCTCCATTAGTATCACTCCAAAAGATCTATCATATGACGAACTGGACTAATTATTTTACTATATATATTGCAGGTAATTAATAAAACAAAAACAAAAGACATATTTATATGTTTTTTGTTTTTTTGAAAATAAAGATTTTATTTATTTATTTATAATAATGCTGTAAGGGATGATTAACCATAAATACGTTTCAACAATAACCATGTTAATACTAATTTAGATATAATTACTTTGATCAGAAACTTAATTAAGGCCTTTTCAGATAAAGTTCACACTACGTTAAACTATTAAAGGTGTGGTGAGAAGGAACGATGGCTTTATTACGAGACCCCAAAAGATAACCATCATACGACTTCTATCAAATATTGGACGAAAGAAAAGATAATAGCTAGTCAAACTTTTAAAAAGCTTACTTAATTAAAGACATCTACATTTTAACAAATTAAAAGTAAAACGTTTCAAATTAAGAACATTCATGTAATTTTCATAAAAAAAACTTGAACTCTTATTTACAGGTGCTCGTAACTTTTGCTCTTAAAAATGTGCAAACTGGACGAACTGTTAAGTAAGTCCGGGCGAAATTAATTTTAATTTGTTCGCAAAAGTTTTACGAAGCGAAAGAGATAGTTTTAAAGCTACGTAATTTAACTTTAATACAGAACACGATACAGAAAAAATGATGATAGTCTATAATTACCAATAAATTACACTATGCATATGATTTTTTATACTTTCCAAGCAAGTGCCGCTATCCCACCTGATTTTAAGTGGAAATATATAGTAAATGCCTATTCACTATACTATTGAAAAATCTACATTGAATGTAGGGAAAGACAGACGCGGCCAAACTATTCCAGAAGTTATGAAGTAAAGTTCCGATTTAGAAAGGTAAGCGTTCAATGGTTTGGAACATTCAAACTTATAATCGCCAATCATATAGTGATATGATTGGCTAATTTAGCAATACTTCAAGACTAGTAGTTAGTTACCCTACTATTAAAAATCAAGTAAGTACAATATTACCTTTGTGTATTGCGTGTACTTGCCACTGCATGTACGGTATGCACTTAAAGTAATACTAGAAAGGTACTCTTAGTATAAATGTACTTCGAGTGACCTATCCAGTCGTAAATCTCCATCCAAAGTTCATGCCTTGAAACTAGGTCAAAAAGTCAGAAGCTGTTGAGAAATTTGTTGTATTAAATTATTCGTGACGTCGGTTTTGTGGTTTCACAGACGCAGTGCCAAAACATTATAACTTATGTTAGTGAATTCAAGCACCTAAATCCTTTCAGTGATTTAGCTGATTGCCCGTTTTCCATTCTCCGGTTTTAGCTTAGCCAATTTCACGACGACTTATATGTGACGGATACGATCAGACAATACTTTTGTTTAATGATGCCAAGAATCACATTGAAGCCAAAGTTAAATAAAATATTTTATCTGTTACTATTCGCAGTAGTGCAGTGTTGCGGGCATGGCAGTTGCTGTAGCCAGTGAAATAGCTCTGCTAACGAAACTTATCTTCTAACGTTGCAAGGTAGTGACAGAAAAAATGCTATTAAGCATGATTTTGTGTAAATAAATACTAGCTAATTTGGCGTATGAGTGATGACTTATCGCGGTCTGATAGGACACTGAGCTCCAAATTACTGTACTGTTGGGTTATATCTAGCTCTTAAGTATTTTTTTCTGCACTTACGTCAATAGTAATGTTAATGATTTGGTATATCTGTTATAACTGTTATCTATCTTATATCCGTACGGTTTTCTCTTTCTTTTACACCGCTTGTGTTTATAACCCTTAGTTCCTCTGCAGCTTATTATTATAACTCTATTATCGCAATCAAAAATAAAATTATCATAGAACAGATTTGTTGAATTTGGAATGCTTTATAGAATCCATTTAGGTACACATTACACGATCAAAGTCACCAATCCCACTTTTGATTGAGACCAGGACTCGGTCCTGAATTCCACTTTTTAATATAGAATAGGAAATGCGTAAGCTACTGCGAGTCACCGTTGATTATTGTATTTCCACTTAACTTCAGGCGGAATTGTGGTAAAACACTTTCTTAGACCTTAAAAGAAATCACCTTCAACAGCAAGAACAAGAGATTGCTTTTTGCATTTTGTGTTCCATGAGGAATTCCATCCATTTCATATGAGGAAAAATCTAGTAAGGTATTTCTTATGGCCCAGTAGTAGGACATGTAACTTAATATCAAACACAGGTGCTCCAAAGTTAAAGTCGTTGGAACTAAATTATGCTACACTGAGAGCAGAACTGTGGTCACACTCTTTACTTTAACCAAGACAAATGTGATTTAGAAGTCTGAATGAAATGTATTAGTAACTTTGTTTTGTGAAGAAATGTAGAAGTTGTAATTTAATTAATACTCAACGATGAAAGAAAATAATACTATTTTTAGCTGTTATAGTTCGCAACTTAACGCCTCAAGTTTAGTCTGGCCATATATACTTTTATAGTATATATAAATAATAAAAATATTTACATTTCAATTTAGAACGCCAAATTTTGAATTGAAAAGTCCTTGCGATTTGAGAGCGTTCTACAAACAAGCTTACTTTTTTTCAAAGGCCGGCAACGCACCAGCAGATCTTCCGGTGTTATTTTCACGCAATTTTTTGTTGAATACTGAATTGGCTAGCTGCAGCTTAATTAGTGCAGCAGAAGCGTCAATAGCCTAATGGTGTAGGGTACGGTCTATGCGTAAGGTCGTAGATTCGAATCCCCCATTCCAATATTGATGTAAACCTTTTTCTAGCACATATTTAAGCTTAGTTGGAATGGTTAAATTTAGTAATATTTGTGATTTTTTGAAGTTTTCTTATTCATTACATAACGGCATGGAAAGAAATGGTCACATTTAAAACGTTTTTAATTTTTAGAAGGGTTACTTATTTTTAGGAGACAGGATAGGTTTCAATTGTGGGATTTTAATCATTTTAGTAATGATTGAACAATCCCACAAGTAATGTATTTATTCATTCAACACACACTTTATGTAGACGTGGGCACACGTGCGGGCTATCTCATAAAACCGTCGTTCAACTGACCTCGTTAAATTGCTACGCTCCCAACATGAAATACATTACAGTAAAGTTTCGTTAATAACTACTGTGCGTATTATCTTTATGGCTTAATTATCTTGATTACCTTCGTCATGCTCGTTCCTATCAATAAGGATTCCGCCTTTGCTTTAATAAAACATAAATTTATTAAGTAAAATCTGCCAGTGCTAAATAGAATTCCTTAAAATATTTCCAATCGTATATTTGACTACTAGGTATTATTATCCTACACTAAACCAATACTGTGCTCTTTTCAACGCAGGAATACTGTTTAAAAGTACTTCATCGGTGTGTAGCAATGTGGCACTGCCCATTATAATTTGAGCTTCGATATCTAAGGAACTAGATACGTAAATCGGAGGAACGTATATCGTGGAAGGCATTGGGGAAGGCCTATTTTCAGCATTGGATTGACACACGCTGATGATGATGATTCTTTCGCCTACGTTTCTTTGGTTCTACGGTGGGCAATTGTTCAATCACACAAGAAGCTACGAACATAACCATCTCCATTGACACGACCTTAGTGAATTTAGTTTACTAATACAATATTTTTTATTACAAATATTATACATCGAAACTGTACATCAGGAGAGCCGTTAATTTATTTCTTACGGGCTTATAAAAGTTTAAAATAAGAGTTTGGACTTTACTGAAGATATTATATGTCGTTAGTTTTCTTCAGTTAGATAATATGCTGCTGCCCACTGGATGCCCGTTGTCTGCATTTCAAATAAGATGAAGATAGGAAAGCATAACCCACCCTTTTTCTTCTTCATCCTCTTACTGTTGATGAACGTACATAGATTTTATTTTATTTTATTTTATATATGTTTGGAAAACTTACAGCTAGAAGAGACACAAGATAATTAAATTAAACATGGAAATGGCCAATTAAAAGTTTTCGCAAATAGAATAAGATGTACAATTAAAGATATAAAAATTAAACAATAGAAAGAGCAACAATTCAACAGAAAAAAAAGAGATCAAATAACAATAGAAGATATTATAGAAGTAAATAAATAAATTAATAAATAGATAACGACAAAGAACCTTAACTCTATAATTATTTAATATACAGATATAAACTACCTAAAATATAAGCTTATTTTGGAAAAAGAAATGTTTGCACATCCTTTTCTTTAGGCAGCCTACAGTTGTATTAAAAATGTCGATATCAACCTCCCTAGACTTTTCATTATAGAAGCGACAAGTTCTATGCAGGTACGAGTTTTTCCATAAATACGTACGTAAGTAGCCTTTGTTGGGTGAGGTCCTATATGGAGTGGACTGCACTCTGCAGATTGCTGGTTACTTGCAGATTACTGGGCAAAAAATGCACTTTGTAACTTAGCCTATGAAGCATTTAAACAAAAATGTGTTTAGTAAAACTTATACTCGGTTTTTCGTTTTCGATAATTACGATTATCAAATTTGCAAAAAACAAAGGTGGGTAATACAGTTTGTGGATCGTTCGATGACATATCTATGGATTAATTTCAAAGATAAGAAGTCTGTAAAATGTGTATCACATGTTATTCAGTTGTAAATGTATTAAACGCGAGTTAGAATATTGAACACATGTGGTTTCTTGTTGATGGCTTAATAAAATTATCGTAAAGTAACGAAGGCTTTATATCGTTAACGTCGTAAAAATTCTTCATTTACACTTTAGTTGGTAGATACTAATATATAAAAGTACAAAAACGTGGTTAAAATCTTTGCATTTATCAAATAATAGGTATCCACCGTAGTATCTATTTGTTGCAATATACAGAGGTGAACTTTCCGGTTTGTCATGAGACATCTGGTGAAACCAACGCCCGAAGCTAGCTGTTCTCGAAGGTGTATCATATTTTTTTACCCGTAGAGCTTTCCAGTATTAAGCTTTTCGAAAGCTGTACTCATCTCGCACAACTTGGGATGTTTGTGAAACTGTATTAAATTTAGATCGTCTAGCGGCCAGAAGTTTAACGTGACCTTATGATTGAGGATACAAATCCGTCTTGTACCAATGAGTTTCCGTTTTTTTGGTTTCTTATAGAAGAAATTGCTTGTATAAGATACCAAATAAAAAGAGACTTGCTAAGCAAAAATGCCCCCCTTTGTGCTAGCCAGTAGCTTTAACATAGTTAAAGCAATGATTCCTTGATTGAGGAAATGGTGACTCAGACTTAACTTAAAGTCTAATGTTTTATTCATGACAAACTTCTGCAACAGATGTTCAATAACTAAACGTAGACCGCGAAACTAATATGGAATGGTAATATATACTATTAATTATGCTCGCTGTTTACTAGATGTGGTGAGATTGTATACGCCAAAGTCTTCAACTTGAAATAATTGGCAGGATAGTCCAATTAAATGCATAATAAATAATGTATATGTTTACCACAATTGATATGAAAAGGCTTGTTTCTTTTATCCTAATCTAAGAATTGCTATAGTTCAAGACCCCTGGTAGCTCAGTAAGAGCCTAGGTAGCACAATGTGAAGCGCTCGCCTCAAGTTGCGCAGCGCAGTACCCCGAATTCAATCCCAGATGACGGCAACAATGAATGTGTTATTTTCAATTTTATATGCTGATTACTACACGCTCGGGGGCTATGGAAAACATCGTGAGGAAACCAATATGTTTTATAAAATTTTGTGCATACAGATGTTTTACTTCAAGAATAAAGTAAAAATGGAAAAGGACTAGTCTGGACAGACTTCACCTGGATATGTAACTTTATCACGATAGTTTGTAGTTTTTTTTTTAGTTTCACGATAGTTTGAAGTTTATATGTTGCATTTTGGAGATTATGTCAGCTCGTTCTATAATGAGTTTAACCATATATGTTACCAATACCCATAACCTAAAAACGCTCAAGTGGCCTAAGACAGCACATTCTTTACAATTCATCATAATTTCAGCCGTAGGGCTTCTTAAACGATAGCCAAAGGACTGGTTGTAAGTGGCTTGCATCCAGCTGCATCTTTACGTGGTCGTCACACCACCTCGCGGGTGAACGTCCTACGCTGCGCTCCAATCGATAAGTTAGAAGTTAATCTGACTAAGCTTCTTGTAACTACTGTCTACCCTAATGGGGTATGAGACTGTGACATTTTTTCGTAAATTAAGGAATCAATTTGTTAGAAAATGTAAAATAAATTCCAAAAGTCATTAATTGCACAAGAAGCGTAGGCAAATTTTGTCCACAATTCGCCGGTTTAAGTGAAAAGTTCCCGTAACTCGTTGGTAAAACAATTAACTTTAACTGGAGTCTCCCTCGCGACTCTGCATCAAAAATAGAGTAACTTTAAATTGAGGAGTAACAGTGATGTTCTTTAGGATTAAAGCAGACCAATTAAGGTAATTGGCCACTTTAATCATCTTTAGTAAAAGCTTAACAAGTCTTTCTTGTTGTTACTGACAACCAAAAAGATAAACAACAAAGAGTCGATTACAAACATAAGCACAGGGTATAGTGAGGTAAATATGCGCTGATTGCATACTTTTATTTACTCAAATTGAAGTATCTGTAAGGTTAGAATGCATAGGAATGCGTATTTTTATCTTAATAAAAGCTACCCCGTTAGTCGGGATAAGGCTACACTGCGATTACTTTAATTACTTTTTGGAAGTGATAGCCTAACGGCTAAATGTTCAACTTTGCTATCTAATGGTTACAGTTGAATTCGAATCCTTTTTTTTTTGTTAACGGGGAGGAAATCTTCAGAAAGATACCCCGCCCTCTGGGGGTAAGGTGGCGGTTATGTGGGGTTCTTACCCACTAAAACCTCCCCGGTGGCCCTTTCCTCGGTGCATGACGAGGGGCTCCGGGATCTCCAGTGAGTGGAACAAACCGGAACCCTTCTGCACTGTGCTCAAGGAGAGCAGGTCCCGGGACTCCCTTACTCCCTCCCCTGTGCCCTCGCAGCGCAAGGCGACACGGGCCAGCCGATGTCCCATTCTTCCCGGGTCCACTTTGGTGGACGACTCAGGCCCCCACCCTTGTCGCCCAGTGAACCTGAGGCCCCTTTTAGTCGCCTTGTACAACAGGCAGGGGATACCGTAGTCTTATTCTTGAGAGCCCAGAACTACAGGGCTGAATTCGAATCCTAGGCCGATTGTACAAATTAGTTTCTACTATTTTACAAAAAATATTACTATCAATTATAGACTGAGTAATAACCAATAGTTGTAAATAATCGATCTTCCCACATCATATGATTCTATTCTTAACGTGCTGTAATGTTAATAATTATCAATCTACCCTATTTATGCGAACCTTAAATTCTAAATACCGCGACAAAAAGAAGGTAGGTATAAATTTAAATTTAATTATAAAGTCTTCAAAAGATATAACTAATATTCTTGTTACCTACAAGAATGTTAGTAGTAAATATATTAAAAAAAAATAGCAAAATGTGATATGTTTATTAACTTTGATGTTGACGTATTATATAAATTATTATCTATCTATAAACTTTATAAAATGTCAGTGAAAACGATATGGGAAAAGAAAGAAAGAAGCAACGTATACCTAAAGTTACAAAGCTTTGTACTGCCAACTTTTCTATGCGAGCTGATTCAATTTCCATGTTAATCCCTAACACGGTACAAAGTCCGCATTCTTTTGCGGAGAACAAGTTTCAAACGCTTGGAGCAATATTTTTTATCTGTCTTTCTGCCGTGTCTTTGATTAAAAAAGCAATAAACATATTAAACCACGTACAAAGTCGCATTAGGACCAAATTAGAAACAAAAGAGTTGTGTCTTACTAAAATATACACGCAACAAAATCACGAAAGGTAACGTGAGATTGTGTCTACGATAAATCATTAGTAACAGGTCCATTTAAAATCGCGATTACAACTTTTGATCCAGTCCTAAATAGGCCCTTCTAAAATGAGACTAACTATTAACAACTGAAGAAAGGCATTCCGTACAATTTTTGGTTATTAAAAATTGAATTTTTGTTTATCTTAGACAGACAGCCTAATGGCTAAGCGTTCTTAACACACTTTTCGATAATTGCTTAAAATTGGCTCATCACCTGCCTTAAAAAAATGTAAAAAGAGAACTGTGATTGCCATCTTTGTCTGTCCAGCTTTTAAAATGACTTATGTACTTCGTTTTCGCTTTATTTGTTAACTTACAATCAATAATTATAACGGGGGCAGTTTATTTAATTTTAATTCGTTCAAAAATATTATACACGATTATAATTTTGTTACACGTGATGATTATGTGAAGAAAACTGGTCTGAAAATGTATAAATTTCTAAAGATCATGTAATTTTTGCAATGTAAAGGAACCTAAGACTTAATTAAGTATGCCAGAGTTGTTGGTTGCGAAATTCAGAGGCGTATCATCACGAAATGTATAATAACAAGATATTATGTGTATTATAACATTCATTTCTGTCTAAATCTGATTGAAAGATAACACCAGAGCAATCTGAGAATATAAAAACAGCGCCACCCCAGCACAAAGCTCCGTTTTTCCTCGCATCATTTTAGCTCAATGCATTTCACCCCATTGTGCTCAATAATATACGATGGAAGGCCCGTGCTTCTATTGTTTGGTCTTTGTTAATTAAATCACCCGCTACTAATCCGCGTTGTTTTTCAAATAGAACGGTTGAAAATATTACTGTTTATTTTTAATTACGATGGTGAAAAAAACCATATTGTTTTTTTATTTAAAATAAAATGATAGACACGTGATTATTATTTTATTACAATAGTAGCTACTGTATTGGCCTATTTAATGTAGACGTAAAAAATACATTATTTGAATTTATTTTTTTTGTTTCTTCCAACTAACGGAGTAGATAGTGATGCTATAACGATTTAATACAAGATAACACTTCAAGAAGAAGAAAATAAAAAACAATGATTTCAATAATACCTACATATGACCCATAGTTGGTCCCTTCTCTAAAGCAAATCAATCACGCGAAACCAATGCCGCTTAGTAAACTGCATACGACTTAAAAACAATGTTCTAGATTTCTACGCAATATCTTTTATTTAATGACGAACTCTTGATTACTCGGCAATCAAAATTGAAATAAAGAAACTTTCAATGGCACCGTGAATAGACTTCCGATTCCCAGAGCGCTACGAAAATTCAAATAAGCGTATATGCTACCATGACTGAATACGTAAAAGTACTTTTGATTTTACATGCCTGTTAGAATAGTTGATTCTTGTTAACTGTAAGGCCAGCAACAATCCTACAACTCCTCTGGTTTCGTTTATCGGAAGTTACCTCTAAACTAGAAGATCGTGGGTACCGGTTATCACTTGACATGAGAATTTCCTCGAATAGGAGCTCTGACCCGTCATAGGTCTTACCTCCCACTAGCTCCTGTAAATTGTAAAACGTGATTGCTGACTCTGTCTACACTAAATGCGGTTTTTAACCCCGTGAAGTTAAAGCTCGTTATTTTAATTTAGATTAAAATAAAACAATTGTTCTCTTATTTACAAATATATACACCAGTGTTGTTCGCCGTCCATTCGAACTTGTAATAACATGTTTGTGACTAAACAAAAATGTTCATTCCTTAATAGGCATTTCCTAGCAGGATATACGGGAGCTAGTAAATTTGTTCTGCTCTTGAGGCAGTGCTGCAATTGAGCCTAAGCGAAACAAAGAAGGAGTCTTAGTTAAACACTTCTACAAAATTAACATTTCCCCTATACAATTTTATAACGTGCGCTTTATTTACGAACTGCATTGTCACTTTGTCGATGCTAATTTGAATTTATTTTGTGGATTCCAACGGTAAGACGTTTAACCCTTAAGACTTAAACACGTTTTTTTTTGTTTAAGTCTTCAAAAAATAAGAGGTTCTCGATTTGACCGTGTTTTTTATGTTCGTTATCTCATAACTTTCGACTGGGCTGAGAGCTGATTCTTCTAGTTTGATCAAATTTAGACCAATTCTGACCGTGGCATCCATAAGAAAACTATATAAGTCTTATATTTGAATTAGGTATGCGACGAATAACTCAATATAATGCCAACTGATTTCGATAATTATTTTTTATTGGTAGGGATGTACTTCAAGGGTAGTTTGTTGAGAGTGTGGTTAGGTTCTGATAAATTCTATTTCGTAATATTCCTACTATAATTCGGAAATACAAAGAGTAAGAGTAAAACAAAAGATTTTCGATTGAAGTCGGTTTTAGTATTTACTCGTAAATATACTTGTTAGTAGATACGATTAAGTTTAAATCATCATTGTGAGCGATTAGATGATTGGTGTTAAATTTTTCCTTTCTTGTCTTTTCTTACGTTCCAGCTACGTACGATACCTACTAAGCACGATCGTATAAAATAATGTTATAAATAAATATGCTCTATTATAATCCACGGGCCATTTTTTGTAAATAAATTAAAAGGGGTAAAATTACATTTGACTTTTTCATCCATGCAAAAATAAGACAATGAGATTTTTCTTCAGAAAATACCGTTACGTTATTAGTAAATTTGTTCATATAAAAGGTTGTTGTGTTATAACATAGTCACGGCACATACAAAATCTCAAAATACGGAAGGAATTGTATTCCAAGCCTTAGTGATTTTAGAGAAAGGGTACAGAAAGAAAGGAACTTGCTTCAAATGGTAAGTTTTCTTGCAAAATAAAGTACTGTGTATGTTTGTTTAAAATGACACTTTCCTTTTTTTGTATGAAAGATAATGCTTTTATTCATGAGTTCCGACTGAAACATCCCTTGGTTGGCGCCCTTAGAAGCGAGAGTTGCCAGTTGAACCTGTTCGTTCAAGAACAAGAGTCATTTTTAAGCATCCCACTTTTTAAATCTTAACATTGCAGCCAGTCGTAGCCGTAATTATTCTTGTTTTAAATAAACACCAATTCACATGCAACGTTCGTGATACTTAAAGCCCACACGGCGTGGGGCAACTGCAAAAAAATACAAATAAATATGTACATTACGAGGACAGAGTTACAAAGCCTTGTTCTGCTGAAGTTTCTCGTGCGAGCTTATTTGATTTTCATGTAAATCTTTTACGCGACGGGAAATTTCATATATGAAACGTGGGATTTACGGTATAATACAAATTAGGTGAGGAACTTTTTCCATTTTGAATGAAAATTAGTTTTCTTACGTAATAAATAAGGTTACAATGCGGCGGCTGAAAGTGGTGTTGCAAATTTTTATTGCGATCATAGAATATGTTTTAGTGTTATGACAATATGAACGAGCGAACATTTCGGTATACTTAAGTATAATGCTCTTATTGCCTTCATTTCAGCAGTGTGGTCTCAGTGGATTATTGATTTTTAACCAAATTGTGATTTAAACTCCGAAGACCAGGTTTGTTGAAATAGTTGATACTGATGGGCCCATATATAATCCTTGACTTTGAGGGACAGGTAGATCAATCTTATTTCAATTTTGGGGATCCATTGCCTACCTTTACCAAGAAAAACCCGAGCGAAACGCTTTGCTTCGTCTTTCATTATTCGTACAACATAGGACTGGAATAGTTTGCCCCCGTCTGTCTTTCCCTTCGATTACAATGTGGGTATTTTCAAGATTAGAGTTAATAGGCATTTATTAAGCTAGTGCGTATTACCATTCAGAATTGCATTTCCACTTAATATCAGGTGGGATCGTGGCTTAGAAAGTAGAAAAATACCCCTAAGTGGTATCGTATCGACTATAATGTCAACTTAATTATAGCTATACCATGCTTCTACGTTTAAACCGGTAATTCCTCTGATTATACTTTAATTTGGATTTAAGGTAAAGAACTTGCTTTGTAAGTATAAAAAAAGAAAAAAAGCATTTCGAAAATTTGAAATATATTCGGTTTCTTTCTCTCCAAGCTTAACTGATTGTTACTACAAAGAGTAGATACCCTGCGCGTAGGAAAGCAATAATAGGAAAAAATGCCGGTGGGTTTAAGTTTTGATTTAGGGTTTTATTAAATACATACCTTGCCATTTTTACCTTTATTCGTTCATTAAATTTTTAATAAAGATCAAACAATGACAAGTTCCTGGTGGTATCCGACATTGAATCAGGTAAAATAGTCCGAACAGCCCCGAAATCCAGTGTGTGAAACATGTTTAATTTTCGTGAATGGAAGGATTGTCAGTCAAATTTGCTCGTAAATTCCAACAGCTAATACTTCAGTATTACCTTCTAATTTGTTGCACACTCCAGAAACGTGATAATTCAAAATTGTCATTTTAGTTGTTCCATCTAGTACTCATGACAATTTTATTTCATTACTGTTGGTAAAACGCATTGGGAAAGGCCTATTTTCAGCAGTGGATAGACACATGTTGGTGATGATAATGATGATGATATGTCCCACTGTTAGGAACAGACTTTCTCTTCAAAGTTTAAGCGCGCACCACGCGGTCTTTGTTCGCATTGGCAGACTTCACATGTGTTTGAAAATATTCTAAGAAAAACATCGTGAAATGTTTTCCTTCACCGCCGAGCGTGTGGTTAATTTAGATATAGAAAAAATATGGAGTAATAGTGTTTATATATACCATCATTTTATAAGATGTTGGCTCTTCCGCGGTTAAAACAATACTAAATATTTCCAATAACTGGACCGTCAAGCTGTTACTAACGCTATTAGATAAGGTTTTATCGCTTGTACCTTTTGCACGGTGGTAAATTTGCTAATTTAGGAATTGATTTAATGGCAATCTTGGATATTTGCCATTGACTGGAGTAGAATAAAGATTAGCAAATGTTAGAGTCGCGGCAAAATGTTGCCAAGTTACAGTGTACAGCACGTACGAGCAGCGTTATGATATAATACCAAAGACTAAAATAATAAATACAAAGGTCTGACATCCCATTACAATCCCTTTGACCCTTTTAATTGCTGTCCGCTTACTTAACACTACACACACAAATGTTTTTAAGTTTTATTTTTTGTACGTAAAAAAATGGCAACGGAATCTCTAATATTCTAATTATATGTGTGTATATACGATACAAATATCGAAATAACATTGTTAACAGTTTCTATCTATCTGTAGGTTACGTCTGATCTCTGAAACAGCTTTTACTGACAGATAGTTGAAGTAATAAGGAGTAACAAAGGCTAGAATAATTTCAATAAATAGCTTATAATCGCGGGTAACACCGAGGGGCGCAGCTAATTCGTAAAATGTAAGAATGGCAGATTATTCATAAATTCTGAGGTGACTGTCACTCTATTTAAATTAATAGAAATGTATATCTAATTTTACGCTGAGTCAGAGGTCACAATGTCCATATTCTGAAACACGTCAATATCTGGTATAATCTGATTGAATATCTATGACGAAATCTCACTCTAATTTAATGCCGAGAGATAAATCAAATCAGAAATTTAATAAGCAGTGAGCTCGAATGCGTTTCACAAGAATTCATAAATCGAAAACATAATTATTTTGACTAAAATGTTATCATTTCTTAATAAAGATCATTTTTGATATTCATTATTTAGAGAATTTTCAAAACCGTACTTTTTAAGATAGTCTGAATAAAGGCTTAAGTATGCGATGTTACACCAAACATTACGCAGGGCGATTTTTAACGAAAGGTAAATTGCCATATCCTTTACTATCAGAGAACATTGAAAGAATCAGTTACCTTGATAAACCAAAGTATCCGGTACGATTTGGGGACTTTCAAGAGACGATACATTCTGAAATGCCAACTTGCGTTGCTCTGGTGTTTTAAATGTTCATGGGCAACGGTAACTATTTAAAATCAGATGAGCCTCAACGTCAATAATTAATTCCGTTGCACGAATGAAATCATTATCCCGAGAGTCAAAGATTTGTCAGCACTCCACCACACCTGGCCCACAATGGCGGAGGATGACTAACCATGTTAGGGAGGTTTTAGTCGGGGCCTCTTGTAGAAAGACTTGTATGTCCGACATAACTCGTCGGCTTACCCGCCGGACGCATTTCTGGGTTTATTCATACTCCAATGTAATAAAAGTGTACACGGCAGTCACTCTCATGTTTGTTTTAACTCAAAACACTAGGCCCATACGGTCATATATATTACATCAAGAATATATTACTTGTAAATAATTACAAGTATTTATAAAATTGCTAAGGGTAGCAGAAACTTTAATAAAAACACAATTGCTTCTTATATTGCATTGAAGTGAAAAACAAATGCCACAATAAAATTCTGAATTATCAAATCAGTATGGGAATAAAAAACAAACAATACTTTGTGCAATTACATTTTTATGATTGTTTTATCTTCTAAAGCAGTAAACTTTGAATTATGAAAGCTTTAAATCGTCCAGCATCGACAATAAAGATGTTTATTAGTACTTGGAAAAGACCAACTGGTGAAGGAATCCCTTTGTTGTGTAAAATAAGTTGCACTTCTACTTTGGCGGGGTTTTTCTTACAGTGGATATAATAGCAATATTGCAACTAGAAAACGGAAGAAGGAAATCCTTTCATACACAAAGTACTAGCGAACAGCGTAAAATTAGTTTGCTTGTATAATATATATATATACAGGTGTCCCGTAATTAAACGTTCAACGGTAAGTGGGTGGGAGGTGAATGCATGACAGCTTCAAAAAAGTAAAAAAATACATGTATTTTTTGTGAGCATTATTGAAATCTGTAAACAATTCAGACCTTGTACGATCTTTGTAAGTACAATAACGACAAATAGGCTACTTTAAAAAATTACAGACATGTTACAATAACATAAAAATATATATTTGTTATGACTATTATATAAATTATGGAAATAAAATTATATTTTCTGAGCCTGAATAACAAATTAATTTTTTTCACGTATAAGATGTTTATTCTCAATACTGAACTTAGGTTGTTAACAAACTATACATTTATATAAATATTTCTTCTTTTCACTTAAAAAAATCAGCTTTCACTGTCAATCGTGAATTCGTAGAAGAAGGGTAATGTTAAATTTTATCTACATATTTTAATCCATTTTTTTTGCCAGAGAGAGCCCAGAACTACAGGGCTGCGGGCCGGTCTGCCACAGGCCCGCCTGCGCCATCTCCGAACGGGATCGGCCCTCTCCCGATCCCGTTCTGCGGTCTCCTTCTGGGTCATTACTGACTCGCAGAAGGAGAGGTCTTGCCCGATATGCTGGACCAGGATCCGCCGCTCCGCCTCCCACAGGCACACGGCTGGCGTGTGCTGCGCGGAATCTCGGTCACAGCCACAATGGTGGCATTGCGCGGTCGGTTCGCGCCTTATCCTGTTCAGGTACTCACCGAAGCACCCGTGCCCGGTGAGTACCTGTGTCAGGCGGTAGGTGATGTGCGCGTTATTCCTCCTGCGAAGCCAGGCTTCGAAGTTCGGCAGGAAGGCACAGACGATGCGTTGGCGCGAGCAACGACGCTCCGAGAGCCGCTCGCGCCAAACCTCTATCGCCCGCCTGTGCTCCTGCCAACGCACCTCTCCCGCATCAGATTTTAATCCTCGCTTAGCTTGTAACTTGTTAACTTAGTTGTACAGCGCATTCAAATGAAACGCTAGGACTAGAGCCCTGGCGCTGTTATCGTGCTGTCTCAAAGGATATGAAAATAAAGTTCACCGAGAATAGCTTCACTCTTTTTAAATTAATATTTCTAACAAAAAAAATTAGTAGTGATTATATCAGCACCTTAATCTCTAGTGTACGCAAAGCTCCACGATGTCACGTTGCATGTTAAAAAGCTTTTAGATCCTTTTAATCTGACGTTGGAGAGAGATAGTAATCGCCATCTCTGTCATCAGTCGTATAATCTGTTGCTATTGCTGTTAATTACAGTTTTACCGGGTTTTGAGAGGTAGCCGAGCACTTCTTAGGCTGCTGGAGCCTGAGCCTCTATCTTGGAAACTGTGCGTAATCGTTCCGAAAAGAAACCTCGGCATGCATAGTTAGTCTCTATTCAAGAAACCATTCGACCCCATGGATGCTCGAAGGGCTGAATCAGTTAGTCTTTCGAGATTGGTTAGTTGCTTTGTGATGTGATGTATAAAATCAACAAGAAGTTTATAAATGTGATAAGATGGTCAAGATTATTTAAATTTATTAGCAATATGATACGTTTAATATTTCGGGCCAATGTTACTCGTTGAATTAGACTATTTTTATTGATTTCATGGTGTTTAATACCCATGAAATGTCACCCGTGATATACCACTAACGTATAACGCGTTTGAGTTTAATACAATTATAAAGTATTCGATACATCGTAAATTCAAAAATAAGATGGGAACGCTTAATAATCGTTGAATAAAAAGTTTTATTCTTAAAATTGTTTTAATGCCTTATGTAATATCGATCTCGACCTCTATTTAGTTTTAGTTGATATCAATTTCCCAATTACAATAAATTAATTATAACAAATACAGAATACACAAATAAAGGATAAACTAGACAAATCTGCTTGTAAGAAATATACTGAAAGCGGAAGCCCTCGACGAAAGCATCCCCTGGAGACCTAAACTCCGTAAATACGTTTCAATGTTCGATTGAAACTACAAATTGCTTTGTGTCCTATCTTAGAGGTTACAGCAAAATTTGGAGTGAATCTCTTTTATTAAACCGAGAAACGAGAGACAGACTGTCTTTTATTTTATTTGTTCTTTTCGTTATTCGGGACAATAAACAATCTTACAATGTATCTTACAATAGAGAATGTTTAAGGCGTCTTAAATGTATGATCGTGTAGTATATAAATTTATTACATGTAAAATAGAGGCCACGAACAAAGTTCTCAGTTTAACACGATTAGGAAAAGAAAATTGGAAGCATAAAAAATACACTGACTTACCATCCGTTGTAGCTTTTTTGTTTTGTATAATATTCCGATTTCTTATGGCAAATATTTTGCTTACCACGTGTTCAGTGAAGAGAAAGCATCCGTTAATTGTTTTTTTAAGATTATAAAAAAAGAACAATTATTGCAATAAAATTGTAATTGCATTTTTATAAAAGATAGATAAAGTATGGCCAAGGTAAATTTATACAGACCATATTTGAGACAAACTAAAAAAAACCAGCGTCAAAAGTACTACGAATTAGTACGCCAAAAGTATACTTAATTGTCGGGACAGAAACGGAAGTACGCAAAATCTACCTACACCTCTTATAATTTAAGATTACGTTGAAAAACAGTGCTATTTTATGTATAAAATCTCCTAACAGCCTTGGTAACCATTCCTGAAGCTTAAGCTTGTACTATAAGACGTTTTATTTAGATGGTAATGTTGAATAGGTGGTGTATTTGAATCGACTAACGTTTCGCATAATGTTCGCTAATTGACGATTCAATTATTTTATAATTGAGTTATAAATACTAGTTATTTATTATTTTATGTATTTATGACAAAGAAAAATACTTTTCGACGCGTATATATCCTACATACGTCAACAACCGTCTTGTCTCGTTTCGTACGTCGTGACGCGATCACAAGAGCGCTAGCTTTGCGTGTCTACTATATTAAGAACAAAGGCTTGACTCCTGTGTACTTATCTGAAGCTTAATAAAAACAAGCCATCTAAGTTTTGACTCTCGTTTACATTTAATAAATTCCCCAGGAAAGTTGGTAGAATTACAGAGTGAGATTGTTTACAAATTTCTCTGATAGCAACACAAAAGGGTACCCTTTAATTTATTGGATAGGTATAATAAGCGTGGAAATAATCGCGCTTACATATAAAACCACTTTAAACACAACCATTAAAGCTCTGCGGCTTTTACACGTTATTTGTGGTGTTTTCGCAAAACCATTGCTGGACATTAATTATAAATAAATTTCATGACATATCGTCGAAAGTATGCTATCTTTTTTCATTAAAGCAAGCGAATACCTGTGGAAAATGGTCTTTAAAAGTAAATTATTATATTAGAGCTATGACTCAATGCGCAATCATTTACCTACACTAAATAATAATTTTAGCTAACCGGGGACTCTTGTTTCCGATCGTTATCATAACATAATTATGGGATCCAAAAAGCTTAGTGAAAAAGAGGATCAAAAGAACTAAAGAAGACAACCATTTTCAACCCTATAATGGTAGCATTCTGGAGTATGCATTTCAGATGCCCTAGATATTTTACACACATTTCTCGTATTGAAAACCTTCAAAAGAAGTTCAAAAGATTTTTATATCGTAAGCTATGTTCCCCTTATCAATCTGAACTTTATTATGAAAAATGTAAGAAACATCACTTACAGTCACCTACAAAAGGGACAGGCTGTTAAAGATAATTATGACCCTTTTGGTAAAAATTGCTTCCGGATTGTCGAGATATATTAAATAAAATAAAATGTCTTCCCTAAATCTCCTAGATTTTTACCCACTTTATTTGTTTCTATAGTTTGTAATAACACATAGAATACATACCTGTGGCAACAGACATAGAAATGTTTGACGGTAGAGTAAGACAGGCAAGTCGCGTATTATAAGTCCTGTTAGTATAAACTTATTACAATCTGTTTTAGCGTCAAATGTTTATGTCACTGCATCGTTTTGATCAATCAATATAAAAGTTAAGAGGCCATAAGCGTTCTCAAATATGTTCATTCTGTCTGCTTACCACTTTAGCATTAGCTGTAAAAATCTATAAATTATTTTATTTATATACCTAGTTTGTAATATTTGTGTCTGTGCTATGTTTCTGTCGGTCTTCCTTTAAATAAACAAATAAACGTAGACCACAGTTAGTCGGCTACAGTTATTAGTATGATATTGATTATTATTTTTAATTATTTTAAATTTTCTAATAATTGTTTAATGACACACACTAAACAAATAATATCACTACATTAATATTAAACAACTATTATACAATATTAAATTATAATATTAAATCAAAAGCTTCACTTTAAAATCTAAAAATTATCCACTTCACTATTGATAACTAAAACAATAATTTTAATATTTAAAAACTGAAAATAATAGGTAAAACTATAAACCACACTAAAAATAAAACTAAATAATGTAATTATTTCTATTATTTTTTTAATAAAGTACTTATTGAAATTAATTTAATTATCTCATCTCTCATCAATATTCCACGTACGTCAAGCTGAAATAGAAAAACGAAAAGTTGAAGAAGTAAGTTAAATGTAACAAAAGGTGCAAGGTGACTTGACGATTGCAATCCAGTACACGTAAAACTTGCATTCGTACGTGACACGATTCTAACGTGTCTGTGCGCTGTACTAGATGGCAGTCACGTTTTTTTTTCCTTGAACCAGTTCAAGTCTTTGACTTCTAACGCGTATGACTGTAATTTTAGCATTTTAATCTTTTAATTTCAACCGACATCAAAAAAGGAGGGTTCTCAATTGTTCCATATGTTTTTTTTACGTTTGTTACCATCAGGTAAATTTTCAACTGAATGAACGGATCTTTTATTTGAAAGCTGGTGCTTCCCGTGTGATCCCGATACAATTTGGTCCAATGGCATCTATGAGAAATCCATATAAATTTTAAATTTGCATTAAGTATGTGCATGACAAACGGCCGAATGATATAATATCACGCCAAGCAATTTTGATGATTCATTTTTTATTGGAAGGGATGTACTTCAATAGTTTGATGAGAGTTTGGTTAGGTTCTGGTTAATTCTGTTTCGTAATATTCCATCGATAATTATAAAATATAAAGACGTTTTTCGCGCGTAATAACGTTCAACGTTTGATTCGATTTGAAGACGGTTTTTGGTTTAATTCGTAAATATACTCGTTAAGTAATGAATTACTTATTGAGAATTTTAACATATTTAATAAATACATTTATATATCTATATGTATAGATTTTTTGATAATTGTGAAGAAACGGTTCTGTTTAAGTACTGTACTGTACGTTGTGTGTTCTATCGGAAGCTTAATATTTGATTATATAACTACTGTGTATATTAAATTATAGTGTCGAATATGCTCGTACTGAAAAATAAAGTGAACAACAAATCATGTCCTCCATTATCTAAAAAGTGTAAAACACACCTCAGTAGATTCCAATACATATTCCTCGGTACGATGATTTTAAGAGAATTTTTGCCCATAAGCCAACCGCCACATTGTGCTAATCGTTTCCGCACAATCTCCACATGAATAGGTCCTTTTCATACGCGAATCAAGTCACGAGCGTGTGCTTTTTAGAGCGTTGTTCTTTTTAACTACCTTTCAGTTCGAAAATAAAATTCAGGTTAATGATCTTTTGAATAGCGAAGACAATGCCAACCATTATATTTTCGACACAAAGGATTTGAAAATTGTTACTGTTTTAAAATTTAAAAAAATCTATCTTATCATTACAGGTTAGAACTACAAACGTAAATAACAAATCTATTATAGTTTAATTAAAACAAAATAGTGAGACAATTTTTTGTTGTGAAGAAAGCGGCAAAGGATTTGCATTTTTCAGTAAAATCAAACATAACAGGTAACTTCGCGCTATAAATGAGTCTATGCATAAATGTTCTAGAACTGATTTCAATAGTCTGCATTACGAGTAATAAATATTTTGTCCCTGTTAGCAATTATATTTATGCGCCTACATTTAGTTTATTGGGGATAATGATTTTCTCTCTTTGGCCTGATCTATGATCACATCAAGATTGGAGTCGTGAGGACATCGAGTAGGGAATGGAGGGATCGGAGTTTGACTCAGTTGTTTCCAAGCACTTAAACGAAAGAAGATTCGAAGTGCTTCTGAATTAAGTGTTGAACCCGTAAGCCGTAACCGTAAAATACTTTTTGTCACATTTAATGTTGATAATGTGCACCAAGTGAAATAAATAAAATAAAATATCATTCCTTTACACTATAATATCCAAGAACGATCTAATCGCGCCATTGCCAAGTCGCAATGACAACAAATCACAATGTTTAAAGGGTTGAAAAACGAAGAGGGCTGACCCCAAATAAAGGGAAAAGATACCGAAGAAGAAGAATAATCATTGGAGATCAGTTAATGAGCTTCATACTTTTAACACGATATTAAGTTAATTTTGTGGGTTAAAATTTTATATATGATACATGCGATGGATTCTATTTATCAATATTATATGCTTGACTGAGTAAATGTTCATATAAAAACGTGTCCTTCTGTCATTTAGCGATAAAGATAATATGTACTCATAAATATTAAAACAAGCTATAGATCAGAATAATCTGAATATTGAAAACATTCAAATGCATCCCAAGTGACTGTCGCCTGAGACTTCCGCTGTCAATTCCACAAATAAACAATTTCTATCTGCTAACTAATATAGAATAATAAAACAATTCAGAGACTTTATGTTTAAAATATATTTTTAAAAATGGTTTTGCTAAAAATAGTTATGTATAAAATATATTAGTTTGACCTACTTGTCTTCAACCGTTTAAGGGATAACCCCCTTCAAACTTTTTCTGAAGTAATCGGTGAAGCCGCTACACTGAATTAGAAAAGAAGTGTGCGAGTCATTATTGTGTTTTTCTTAACCTATAAATGTTTTATTATTTGCGGTAAAAATACTTATTATCAATTCTAACAACACATTTTTTCGTTTTTTTTTATATGAAAATGGCAAACGAGCATACGGCTCACCTGATCTTAAGTGATCACCGTCGCCCATGAACATCCACAGCACCAGAGGAGCTGTAGGTGCGTTGCCGACCTTTGAGATAGGAATAGGTTCGTTTCTTGAAGGTCCTAAATCGTAAACGTTCGGAAACACCGCTGGCGACAGTTGATTTCACAAGTTGACAGTGCGTGGGAGAAAGTTACGCGAAAAACGTACAGTCGTTGAACGCCGATGATGGTGGCGGTGGAATTTGGAATTCTGCCGAGATGTGCAGTAATCGAAAGGAAATCGGTAGCTGGGATGATTCCGAACAATTCCTCAGAATACTCCCCATGGTAAATGCGATACAGGATGCAAAGAGAACCGACATTTCTTCGCAGACTCAGGGGGTCGAGTCGATCGGAAAAACCCTGACGTGCACCAAAAAAATAATCTATACTTACAAAGGTAACAAGAAAATATTCTTCCCTTTTCTTAGTAAAGACAAGTTAATTAAAAGCATTTAACTTAATTCCGTCTCTGATATTAAATAGCTTCTATTTATTACAACACAGCTCTGCTTTTGACATGTGCTGCAAAATTTAAATTATGGTGAATTTATTTGCTATAAGCGATACTTGATAATTGTCGATATTGGAATAGTAAGTGATAATCATTACAGACCTGATGATACCTTCTGAAAATCATTCGTGAATGTACTACGAAGTATCTTTGGCATAATTTCTCAATAGGCTACTCATTCCAAATTCGGTATACATACTAGTGTTACTTTTTTATGGTATAGATTTTTGCAACTGTACCAAGTCGGGAATTAGCCGAGCTTTTAGAGTGTTTACCCTGAACATGTCTTACAGAACAACTTCATCGTTTAGAGGGAATTTCAACATGAGGAACTCTTGACGCGTTATATTTCAGGTATAAAGCGTGACCTGGTCAAATATTTTAATCCGATCACAGACTTCGTAGTCCGTTCTTTCTATTAGAGAGATGAAACTTCAGCCAATGTAGTCAATGAGCAAAATGTTTAGTTTAATATCTAAAGTCGTGTTGTTTTCCCAATTGAGAAAACGTTTTCAGATACAACCGTAAAAGTAGCTGTATGGCTCCACTACTACAAAGTCTTTTGACAAACAGTTCTAGTAAATATGGTATAAAAGTAATTAAAATAATCCATTTAAAAAGTAATTATACCACTTCATCTTCTAATAGGATAGATCAATGAATGTTTTGCGAAACAAAAGCGTATGGATTCTTTATGCATCAATGGTGACCTATTTCAATAAATAACACGAGCTCAGGTGACAAAACAGTTCTATTAACATAAAAAATAACATTGTAAAATGATAATAACAAACAATTGTCCCTGTTTTCAACCGACTTCAAAAAGAAGGAGGTTCTCAATTCGTATGTATTTTGTAAATTTACGAATAACTCAATATCACGCCAACCGATTTCGAAGATTCATTTTGAATAATTCGAAATTTATTACCGACTAAGTCGGGCGCTTAGCCGCCAGGCTATGACATATATTGCTTGTACAACAAAAATAGAGAAAAAAACTAAATACTCAATCGTGCCCTATACGACTTAGACAATTCCACATTAACGTTTACGGATACGACCCAAAAAGATTTAATCTTAACGATTTAAGCACTACGCGACGGTAATTTAAAAGTTAATGAGGCAATTTGTTCCCTTTAACGATTTTAGACTTATGCAGTTATTCGTTAGCCCGTGTTGAATTAGAATAAATAAATGTACTTTACTGAGTTCAAAGAAGAGGGTAAATTTTAGAGCTGTGGTAGCCTTTAACTGGGTCTGAGAATCAATAAAATAAGAATCACTATTAGGTGAACAATGTTACTGTCAAAATAATTTCTGAGCTTCTTCATATTCAAGGAAATCATTTTATGCATTACTTATTTTGTCAAACGATTGGAAACTTATAAGCTATAATTTTGTAGTGTACGTCAAAGTTTAAATTATTTTAATAGATGCATACCTGTACAGATAGCCTATACGAGGATAAAATTAAAGTTGCGGTTTAATTATCATTTTCGTTTTTAAATGCTTCGCTTCAGTCAAGCATTCGCATCAATCACAAATTGTATTGAGGTGTGTAATGTCCCAATAATATATGCTGTACGTACGTATACGTTAGTTCGAAATTACGGTTTTACCGTGCTAGCGTAGCATAGTAATGGACACTAACCGACCATGGGTATAAGTGCAGTTCTAAATATGAAGCTTTGTTTAAATACCATACATGTAGAACACTCCATAAATCTTATCTTAAGCCAGTAGCCATGTCCGTTTTCTTGGCAAAGATAATTCATGAAAAGGACAACCTTGTTGGCTATTGTCCAATTTACATTTTCTTTATCAAGGGTTTATTTAAAAAAATCTTGTGATACATATCATCATCAAGATCATATTATAAGCGATTTTAGTCTGGTACCACGGAAGCTACAATTTTCCTTGTTTATAAGGTGGCTCAGCTCTTAGAGTGCTCAGTCAGAAGCTCGTTTGTGATTCACAAGTTTCTTCACCTAGGCGAGTTTTCAGCCAGCTTTAGTGGGATTGCAGCCACCCAGTCGAAAAGCTGAAGTATAAATACCTATAATTCATATTTGCGGCATTCCGAAGTCACCAATTACCGTAGTGATAATTATTTTCTATCCCGCTGGCCTTAGTATGCAACTTCTACTTAGTATGCAATTTCAAAGTAATAACAGTTTCGAAAATGCCCTTAAAGCTTATGTTAAAAAATCGGGAAATAACGAAGCTTTCTCATTCAGAAGTTAAGATCACTTAACCGCAGAACTTTTAACAAGCAGTGCGCTAAGCTCGGAACTAGTATCGAATAAAAATCACAACTCGAGCTACGTAGATGTTTTAATTGTACTTATATACTCGTATATACACAGATTCCTTGTTTTACCTTTAACAAACATACATATAAGAAGATTGTTCACAAAATGTCGAAAATTGTGTATTTTATGTAATATTTATAGTACACACATAAGTTTACTGCAGATCACCAGGCAAGGAGGCAATTGTCTCCTTACCTCTTTTCAACCGACTTCAAAAGAGGAAGAAGTTCTCAATTCGGCTGTATTTTTTATGTAGATTATATTACCTCAACTTTGAATTAAGTGAACCGCTTTTAATGACTCATTTTTCATTTGAAAGCTGGTGCTTCCAATTTGGTTCGATTCTGACAATGGGATCAATGAGAAAACCATATACGTCTTAAGTTCTCATTAATTATATTTCATAATAATCCCATAATAATTCGGAAATAAAAAGAGCGTCTGCGCATAAAAGTCTTTAGCGTTTATTTTGATTTGAAGTCGATTTTCGTTTTTAAATATACTTTTTATGTTATCGATATATTTTATAACAAGCTATACAACTTATGATCAGAGTTCTAATTCTTGTTCAGCCGATGAATTGCCATTTTACTTTTTTTTTAAGTACAATTAATCACTTGCTAAAATTTGTGCCCGATATTTGGTGATGGGTGTACTACCTGTCACATGGAATGTTTATATGCTTCTCAGCAGTCTCTATCTTCCTCACTTAGATTAAAAGTGTATGATAACTTATTTTTCAAAATTGTATTATTTTCAATCACGTAAACATTTCACAAGATAAACTGATATCCAGAAAGAATAAATATTTTTATCTGTTGTCTTTCTTTTCTCAAACTGTCAGCGTTCCTATTGCTTGTTTATCTTACAGAGACAGATAAATGTTAACCTTGCCAACAATTGCTACGATGCTAGTTTATGGAAAGTCTGAATAGCAAATCATTGATATCAAGATAAGAATATTCCAAATTTCATCTAGTTTAAGTGTACGGATGCTCGGTGTATTTTTATAGAATACTATATACTACTTTTAAACTTAATTCAGAATACATTAATGAATTTCCCATTTTATGTATTAGCTATAAGCAAGCTCTAAGTACCCCCGGGGGCTCACCACCGGTCACAAAACCAAATGAATTTGGGGTAAAGTGAATGGTAATAATACATCATTATTACAATATCTCATTAGCCAGGTTTAGGTTTTGTAATTACTATATAATATATTATATTATATATCATTTAGCTAGAATCTAAGTTAGGATCTGCATAAGTTAAAAGTACTTTTACAAACTTTTTAAACAAGTAAGCGTTGTTAAGGAAATTCTTAAACAAGCTAAACTTTGTGCAAACCTTTATGACTTCTGACAATCAGACATTTGAGACTTTGTAACCTTATTTTAATTACGAACTAAGTTGCAATTTGAAAGCATTACTGTATTCCGGCATGGCGTTGTAGCTGCAGATTTTTTTTACTAATGAGACTATTTTGCGTTAAAATGGACAAAATAGATGTTCCTGAATACATAGATAGAATATTATTATTATGATAAAGGCGTGTTAACTAGCAAACAAGTGAGAGTAGTAGATCGTTCTTTTCATTGGTTCGCCAAAAATACTGTTGGAGGTAATATTTACGTGGTAAGATAAACTCGAAAAGTATTTAAAAGAGCGCGACTCAGACAATCCAAAACTTCACTAAATCATTGTTATCAGATTTTTTTTATAATTTAGAATGACTTTTACATCTCCATGAATTTCTATCAAACTCAAAGTAAAGATAAGACTAAAACTTGCCAACAGTTACTCTTATCGTCCGAAATACTGAATGCAGAAAATATATATCGCTTTTAAGCTAAGAAATGTTGGCAACTAGGAAGCAGCTTTTAACGATTTATGTAACATTGTGTTCAAAAAGAAAAGCAGCGATGTTAAAACATCACACTAGAATAGTGGTTGAATTGGTAAGTGCAGGCACAGAAAATTATTTATTATATATCTAATTATAATCTTATATGAATAATATCTTTATCCATTTGCCTCTCAATACTTGAAATGTAAATTTCACTATAAGGGTGAATCTCATGATCGTTGTCTTCGTTTCACTGAAAGTAATACTCACGAAACATAATACTGCAAAAGAAAGTGATTTTTCTTAACAGATGGCAGCAGCGGAACTGTCGTAACGTAGCTACTTAGTTCTTGGGTACGGCGACAGATGGCAGGTAAAGAAAAAATTACAATTCGTCTGTATTATGTTTTTACGAGAAACAATTTCTTCTGAAATTTTTGAAAAATCTTTGGACATCGTTGGAGGAAGACTATGTCCAGCTGTGGATGTTCTACGGCTGAAATTATGGTGAACATAGTAGTGTAACAATACAAAAAAATTACACAACCATATTATAATCATTTACTACCCCTTTTGATGGTGGACCGGTCTGACACGTACGTGTCCGGGTCCGGTCTACTTCCGCGATCTGGTCTCCTCGGAGGGCAACTTCCTGAAGTTCAGGGAATATGCACACGCCTAGCATAAACGAAGGACCCGTTAAAAAGCTCGTCGTCTGGCGCCGTCGAGCGAGCTCTGCGGCCAGACCATGCGTACCCTCCCGCGTTTCGGCCCATATAACCGCGAGGTTGGTGGGGCCATGGGAGGTGGTGGGTTGGGTACCCCTTTTGATTTGCAGTCTACGAAACTTAAAGTCGTAAGTGCACCCTTGATTACGAACTACTTGCATTGGGCCATCTCTATAAATCTTTTCACATTTATATATTTACATAATACCACCGGTAAAACACACAAAAGCGTTTTTAAAACTACTCCAAAAACAGTTTTTAATACGCTGCTTTTCTCTCTTTATGATAATATTTGCCACTCCTTACCACGTTCGACACGGTATTTGCTAAGTCAAGCGAGCAAGTCGTGAAAATGGTTATTTAATCCTGTGAAGAGTTAAGTAGCACCCAACTTAACATAAGTTTGAAGCGTCAATAGCCTAATATGGTAATATGCTTTAGGGAACGTTCTGGGGTTCGATTCGAAACAATGAATAGAACAACATTCGAAAACAATGAATAGAAGAATTTTAACTTGTGAAAAAAAAAACAATATTAAAATAGTTAATCAGAAAACTATGTTGCATGTTGAAGAAGGAAATTTAAAAATTATATTTACTATAGGAATATGTTTGCGTTCGCATTACAATCTGGCAATCGAGGGGGCGAGTACTAGCTGGCTCTAACAAAATACTTGAGTATAATGAGTTACTATTATTGGGTGGCAAATGTACAAATAAAATCAATTTTTGAAAATTGTAACCGGTATGTATCGATGACCTCACCCGCAGTCACTTATAAGATCAATCTCATCAACAAGTCGAGGAAAAACAGCGATTAATTTCTTTTTTACACGATAAAAACGAATAGTTCTATTCCACTGATTGTGGGTTCGCAAAGCAGATATCTACGTACATAAATACCGTATCACTAGTTCATGTTGCCGAAGAGTATTGTGCGAACTTTACTGTACACCAACTGAATAATGACAATCTTTCTGTCTCTAAAAAAAAGCACGAAAAAAGTAAAAGAAAATTTAATTAAAATTCTCGAATAAAAACTCAGCGATGCAAATCTAATGAGAGACTGATATTTATAGAACAAATTTGAATGATTTAAATACAGTCATACGCAATATTAATATTTAATTATTTATTTATTTATTCTTTATTTGCACACAATACAAAAAAAAAGTACAAATAGGCGGACTTAATGCCAGTAGGCATTCTCTGCCAGTCTACCTTGGGGTTGTGAAGAGACAAAGTAAGCAAGCTATATGAGAAAATAATAAATAAAAGAAAACTATAGTAAATGCTTGCATATATAATATACATACCTACTTACAAATAAATTAAATATATAAACATAATAATTATTTAATATCATTTATAATCATTAATATGACGTAGCACAATACGTCAATGCCATTAATATTATCTCCGTACTACATTAACACTACGGTCACTGTTTACTGACTAAACTGCGTATACTCCGGGCAATTATGGCGTATCGGCGTAACACAATTGTCTAATTGTATATGGGATTAAATGCGCTTGAGTATAAATTTAGAATGTAATTGAACTTTGCCATATATAACTTAATTGAATAATTAATTATGTTATTATTATTACAAAGCACATTTCATTTATAGCTTAAAGCTTAGTGTTATACTTATTTCCTTCTCCTAGTGTTTGGGGATTTAAATTTCGATTGGCTTGCACAAAATGATTTTCATTTCATTTAAGACAAGCCTCGCGGTTTTGCCCGCGATTAAAAACGATTTATTTAATTTTTCTAGTAGCAACCTAAGTTACTCCTTATAACATCTGGTACATATCAGTAAAAGTATGTAAAAATGTGTGTAATATTTTGGTATATGAATGTAGTTAAAGCGGCTAGCTTAATATTACAAACAGATATTGTAATTTTTATTATTTGTATAGATCAAAAAATACTCGAAAACACAAATGGAATTAGCTTGGAATTTATCAAAAACTAATACTTTTTTTTCATTTTGTTGCGCCCTGTTCGTGCCATGGAAGTACAACAAATATCGTTATATTTTAGCCAATTTATACGAAAACTTACTATCTTCCTCGAGAGCCACTCTATCCACTGGTGTGCACAGCACGAAAATTAGTGGTGTTTTTGAGTTTATCGCAAACTGACAGATAGACAGCGGGAAGCGACTTTGCTTTATACTATTTAGTGATATCCTGTTATGAGATATATATTTAAATATTTTTACAAACACACAAGATTAAAACTTGATAGGACTAATACATCCCAAATATATATATAGAATTGTTTACCAAACATGTAAAAAAAGAATCAAATTAATGACTTAATGGTTTTATTAAGGATGCCAGTGTTAGAACCAAATTTAAATAGAACCACAGAGGACGCACCGGCTTTTAAAAAAAAAATCATCTAAATCGGTTCACCGAGTCGAAAGTTATGAAGTAACATATTTAAAAAAATACAGTAGAATTTAGAATCTCCCCCTCTTTTGAAGTCGGTTGAAAATATTGGTATATCGCTGTTGGAATTAACAGCAATAGGTACTATATCCATCTCATTCTCTACAGTCTACGGTGTAAGCTAACAATCCATTGAAATTAAAGTATTAAACAAACTACCTAAATAATCCCTAATTAGAAATTAATTGATCAGAAAACTCCCTCCATAAATTTCTACATCCCCTTAATCCGTTCCAGTAATCACATCCCCGTTCACCCCTATCAGTAGAGCGAATCAGTGTAATTCACAATATAAAGCATTTCGTGTCAAATTGAACCGTATAATGGAATTTGTTTGGCTCGTGAATCGGGCAAGCGTGGATTAATTGATAGACTAAGAATTATGTTTAAGATTTCTTATATTTCCTTCCCATTGTTACATTTATATGTAATAAATAATAAACAAGTTCATTTTGGTTTTAATTAGGTACAAGAAATACGCAGTCCATTTTCTTTAAGATCTATTCAACATCTTTCTAGCTAATTAAAATTACTACGTGAATTTCATTTCCGCTGTGAATTTTGTGCAAATACAGGAGTGCTATGTTTTTTTTTATTCCGAGAGTTCCACCTGCGGGGAAACGCGGTGCACAAGCTACAAAGTTTTTATAAACAAACTCGGCATACATTAACATTCAACTGAATTCTCTTAAATCTCTCAGTCATAAAATTCTTTCTGCCAGGAAATAAGATTCGCTGTAATTCAGTTACATATATTTATATTGGAACTGCTCATAATGTTTAATTTTTATATTAGCGTGCACTCAATTGAGGCTTTCACGTGGTCGCGATCTTCAGCAATTAGTTAATGAAAAAATGAAAATGTTTATATTATGAATCGTTTAAAATGTTTACAAGATTCTATACACGCAAATGTGGTGTTTCATTTTTTACGAGGAAAATAAGAAAACTCGTAATATGTTTAGTAATCAGTTTTATTAAATTCACATAGAAAAGTACACACTACATCCAGAGGGTTAGACGATCGATAGACACACAGATTTCTATTTTTCACGCTTCCGGCACACCTTTTGTATCTTGTGCATTCGTCAAGTTGGAATTCTTCAAAAGTCTTATATCAGTGTGTCACCAACCTACTGACAGTATGTATTACGTTCCCCGACGACACTGATACTCTTTGCGACATGAATTATTTTAAACCAAGGTTCAGTCCTCTCGAGCGCCCTCGGATCGGAATGCTACGCAGTAAGCGACCAAGCGGAGGTTATCATATCTTTTGCTCGAGTTACTGCTTTAATAAACGTTTAGGACCTGAGACTTATGCCCCTCTCAATCCAGGAAAACAGTCAAAATCAGCTTCTCTGGCTAATCTAATATATCGGTTCTGTTGCCTTATTCATCTCTTCTAAAAAGATATTTGAGATTATTCAAGTCCAGCCGAAGAATTTGTACAGTGAAAAGATTGAATTGTCTTTACCTCTGACCTATTTATAATAAAAGGCAATGATTTAAATGTATCATTTTCTAATTCTAATTACTGCGGCGCAGTGTCAGCAAGTTATTCCAGTGGGATTTCATGTTGTCGAAAGTTAGACGTGCAGTTAGTTCGAACGTTAATGTAGTGAAAACTCAATCCTTGGCGATGTGTTACAAACCGACGAGTAGTGACGCTAACTTGAAGGGAAAACTTGGCGAGATAACTTTTACGGTCAGTGCGAACCGCGTAGTTATTTTAAGTCTACATTTGAACAGCAATTTTAAGTAACAATAAAACTTTATCTCATAACACATAAACAATTAAAATAAAAACATAGTAATCTATGAACCCTCTTAGGGGAAGGAAAGCAAGACTTTTTTTTATGAAGACGCAGACGTATGGACCGGAAAAGAGTAGGGCGCCGACGACTTACCTACCCTCGGCGGCCGAGGATAGCTGAAGGTGGCTGGATGCGGAATGCGGCGTATCGTTTATGGTGGAAGGCATTAGAGAAGGCCTATTCCCTGATATGATGTTGATGACTGTCCATCCCCTTTCAGTGAAAGTCCCTTTAAGGAATTGTATCCTCGACCTGCCATTGTCATTATTTCGTCGGACCGATGTGTCTAATGGTTTTGAATTCACGAGACAATTAAGTAGAAATAAGATAATGAGAACTTAAAGGAAATGTATTACGGCTTTCTATAAAGAACTAAGATCAGTTAAGATATAGTCAGGGTTGATCACTGTTCTTTAACAAAAGAATGCTATAATATTATCGTTCAATTTACTTATCAAAATATACTATGTAATATAAAAGTTAGTCGAGAACGCACTTAAAATTCAGTTTGGTTCCGGCGGTAACCGTTAAAAGATTACGTATCGCTTTCCCTCGGAGTAAATTTAAGAGAACATTCTATTCAGTACAATGCAAGCAAATTGCCTTATTACCGAAAAATGAAACCCAAAAGTTATGTTACGTGGAATGGTTACATTACGAACGCAATCATTTCCTTAACATTGAACTAATTTTCGCTGGTCACATCGTCAGATTATTATGATAAACCTACTTAATTCCATAAAATACAATAGATATTATAAACGTATAGTTCATTTTCATTATCTTTCTTTTAGTTTCTGCCTCTGCTCTTTTTAAAGAGAGAACGAATATTTTTGAACACAATATTAGCACCTGATATTAAGTGGCAACGCAATTCTAGACGGTAACGCTCACTAGCTTAGTAAATGCCTACTATAATGACTCTACTCTTGAAAACTAGTTTGTAATCAGCAAGAAAGATTAACGCGGGAAAACTATTGAAACAGTCGCACCAAAACCTTTTGCAATTGCAAAATTATATATCGAAGTAAGTAATTATTAATCGAGCAGCAATATTTAATCCACAATCGAGTTTCACATTTGAAATAGCCGACTAAAATATTGTATTAATTTACGCTAACCAATTTCGCTCGCAGTAAAATAAATCAGACGTAGCCAAGTCAAAACGTCACACATTAAATATGAATTGATAGAAAGTGAAATGAAAATAATGTGCACCGCACACGTTGTTTGCAATTGGTTATGCCTATCGCTTATCGTTTGTTAGCTGGCAACACATGACACCCAGCGATTGTTATGCATAATAACTACTTCCAATGATATCTTAGTGATTTACCTGAACCTTATTGTATTTTTAATTCATAATTAATAATTAAGTTGATCGTCACATGAACTTGGCATTGTTTAACTTTAGTAGTTCGTAATCTGACTTCGATTTAATTTTGTATAAAGATTGTGAGGACGCGTTGTTGGACTATTTTATTCTACGAGACCTACAAATTATAACACGTTATTGTTATAGCTGTGATAGACCAGCAAACAAGAGGTGGCAGAGCTCTTAGGTCGGTTATCCTGAACCTTTATTGGGAGCTACACGATGATGGAATAGTGGCTAAACGTTCAACTTCAGCGCCAATGAGTTTCCGTTTTGTAGTTTCGTAAGTGCAAAAGCTTTGTTAAAAATTGTACTGTATATGTAAGAGTCACGCTTATATTTAATTAATGTGTAAATTTGATTTAAATATATAATTTAACGCGTGTGACTTAATTACACAGGAATCCTTGTAAAACAACAACTTTTATAATATCTTTAATTAAGCTAAAATCTTGTCACGTGTAGCAAATTGTTGTTACATTAAATTGATTTAATCTTTATTTGCACAATACACAAGTATATTTACGAGTCAAAACAAAACCGACTTCAAATAGAAGAGCAATTTTATGAAAATCAAACAACAACTTTTATAATATCTTTAATAACGCTAAAATCTTGTCACGTGTAGCAAATTGTTGTTACATTAAATTGATTTAATCTTTATTTGCACAATACACAAGTATATTTACGAGGCAAAACAAAAACCGACTACAAATAGAAGAGCAATATTATGAAAGTCAAACAACAACTTTTATAATATCTTTAATAACGCTAAAATCTTGTCACGTGTAGCAAATTGTTGTTACGTTAAATTGATTTAATCTATATTTGCACAATATACAAGTATATTTACGAGTCAAAACAAAAACCGACTTTAAATAGAAGAGCAATATTATGAAATATAACTAACCAGAACATAACCAAACTCTCATCTCATTCAAATAACTTTAAAGTACGAGTACATCCTTTCCAATAAAAAATGAATCATCGAAATCGGTTGGCGTCGGACTTGACGCCAATTTAAGACTTATATGGTTTTCTCATGGTTGCCATTATCAGAACTGGACCGAATTTGAAACATGAACTTTCATTTAAAAAAAAAAATATCAAAATTGGTTCACCGAAAGTTATATAGGTAACAAACATAAAAAATAGACGAATTGAGAACCTTCTCTTTTTCTGAAGTCGGTTGAAAAGAGAACAAAAAGGTGGACTTAAAGCGAACAGGCATTTCTGCCTTAAAATATATACATAATGATATATTTAGATACATAAATAAATGCATTTGTACATATCAATACATTAAAAGAAATAACCATAATAATTATATGCAAAAGTAAATAGTTACATATATAACTACATAGATCTAGATATAGATGGATAGGAAAAGGAAACGGTTAATTTGGAACTACTAGTCGTGTAAATGCCATCACTCAGCTATAGGGCTCAGAGGAACATCACTCTAGCCCTATTACTCTGGCCTTATTTAAATAGGCTAATGTATCCCTTACGTGTCGTAAAAGACGACTAAAAGATTAGATTTCTTAAAATTATATTCATCGTTGCAAGCACTTCCTTAAATTGTAGGATGAATCATAAGTGATTGATCTTACATCGGAATTTCTTTTATATGATTTGTATGCGTAAACAAAGTCTTATGCATAGCAAAACAAATACATTATTTCGTATCAATGTGTTTTTATGGTTCAAGCCATTTCTTCCATTAAACTAATCCCGGGATATACGCGTATAGCGAGCGCATTTTTCTAGTCCTTTAATCTCCCCCACATACAGTCCACATACAGTTTTATGTTTCGCGTTAGTAATATATATCGAATCCGACGGTAAATCCACACTGATTAAGCGGTTCCAAGAATGTTTATTAACGTTTTAGAACCGTACAATAAAAAATGAATGGCACGACTTTATTTATAAATTGAATGCTCGAAAAATAAGTGCTTTACAATTAAGTAAAACTTGTCTATCGAAAAAATTACGGTCTAAAAAGTTTGAGAATTTTGGCGATATCACTTTAAATTTTGTCTAATGCGTGTCCTTTGCAATAGCTACGTGATATTAAAATGTGTTTTTTTTTATTTATTTATTTATTTAATACATTTTACGTATATGATTATACACATTAAAGCGCATCCTAAAAACCTATTTTAAGTTTGTCTGGATGCTCAGCATTCAGTTCTCGTACAATTTCACAATATTAGTAATATCGACAGTGAACACCGCAACACGTCGTCACGAGTTGTTGTGAGCATTTTTTTAAAACGAACGCACACACCCATAGTAAGCGAAGACGCCTCAATGCGTGTGAGCGTTCGATACAAGCTGTTCTTACTATTTTTTTTACACACCATACGCAAATGATACAAAAATGCTAATCAAGCCCATTAAAAGCATTTTTTTTTATTATGCCTTCATCATCATTTCAGCCGTAGTTCTTCCGCTATTGGATATGAGCCTTCTCACGAACGATTTCCAAAAGTACAGAATTTATGCGTCTTGCAATCATGACAATGTCGCCACGGGATCGTCTACTTCCTAGGTCGAGCCAGCTTGTTCTACTTAAGCCAATAAGCTACTACTGAATACGCTTAGCATTACCTTTAGACAGCAGGGGTCAACTCAATACACCATAACTTAACTTATTTATTTAAAAATAAATAATGCTAAGAATAATTAATTCTTAAATATTACGAATTCTTGTTAACCATTCCGAACTAAGCTTAAGCTTGTGCTAAGAAATGGTTTACGTAGTGTAGTCGAATGGTGGATTCGAACCTACGACCTTAAGACTAGCAGACCGTCCCCTAAGCCATTACGCTGTTGAAGTTTCAATACAGGTTTCTCATATAGATAACATCTTACACACTTAAAATGAACCACGAACTTAAAATGGAGCCGGCAACGGCATTTAAAATACGTTGCTTCTATGAATCTTCAAACGACAGTGAACAAAGTTGCAATAGTTCTATTAAACTTGGTCATTAAATGTCTTATTACTATTTATACTGTCCTCTTATATACTTGAAACGCTGAACAATTCACAAACCTAGTTCGGCGTCCGGGACAGAATTAGTGTGGAACTTGTCAGCTCCCGCGATTATTGCATTCGCGTAATCAATTGAATTGAAACTTGTAGTTAGGAATTTAGTCCAATTTTAGACTGAATCATTGACTTCTATAGCTATATAATCCGAATAGAAATTAACTTATTAAATCAGTGTACTTAAATATCTTTTAAAGACAGAAGATATTTAAGTTCCTTCATAATATTTACATTTTATTAATTAAATATATGACAAATTATTTAATTCAACGCGTTGCACTCAGCTACACAGGAATCGTCTACAACGATAGTATTTCCCAACGATCTTTTAACGTTATAGCTTAAGTCCAGTATCGTGTAGAAAATTGCTTAATTTAGACGGGCACTAGTAAATTTATTACTATATTTGCACACAATAAGGCGGACTTAATGCCAAAAGGTATATAACAAGTCACTAAGCTACGTGTAAATAAACTTATTATGCGGATTACGCCGGTTCTAGGTCATAAAATTTCTCGTTTAAATATTCTGTAAAGTGCTATACGTTTTTTAAGCTCGACCACGAATAGAAACGAATGCACGTTAACTGCAATAAATATTTATTGTTACTCGATATCCGGAACTACGAGAATATTCCAATTTTCGTTGAACCGTAAAACTTTTTTGAAATATATCTGCTTAAACTGCCCTTTTTGTTTTTAAAATAGAAGAAGAAATACATGTATTTCTTTAACTTATGTGATATAATGTTTAAGTGTATGAAAAAGTTACATAGAAATTACGCGGAATCTCTCAAAACTATGCACATGTTACTAACCCCGCGTGTATCCCCTGAAGTTAGCCCCAGCCCCTCCCCTTCTCCTATTAGGGAAGAGATCTATACAAGTAAATAAAATTGTAGTATTTGTTTGTAATATTAAAACAACCGCTTTTGTCTTCATGCTTATGAATGGATGTCCATCTGTCTTTATTATCGAAGGTGTTTTTTTATTTGAAAGCTGGTGCTTCCCATGTGGTTTCCCATTTTAATTTGGTCCAAATCTGGCAATGGCTTCCATGAGAAAACCATGTAAATATTAAATTCGCACCAAATATGTGCGCGACTTATGGATGACTTACTGAATATCACGCCAACAGATTTCGATGACTCATTTTTTATTGGAAAGATGGTACTTGGAGAGTAGTTTGACGATAGTTTGATTATGTTCTGCTTAATTCTATTTCGTAATATTCCTACGATAATTAGGAAATAAAAAGAAGGCGTCCGGGCGTAATAACGTTTAACGGTTGATTCGATTTGAAGTCGGTTATTTCTTTTACACCTAAATATACAACTAACTTATACCAGTATATATAGTTATGCAACTTACTTTTCATAAGGTATAATTAATATGGAAAGCATGTCCGTGATTATTACTATATCCGGCCGGTACACATGTGTTCTGTAACTACGATCTCACCCTCACTGTACCTAATGGAGGTTCATGAAAGTTAGACGTCAGCTTGATACATAATATTCACTTTGGGTCCCAAAAGTTTAAATATCCCTTACACCAGAGTAAGCAAACTAACAGAGCGAGAAAATTGATGAAAATTTTGTTTTTTTTTGTAACGAAATCCTATCCAATAATCGAGGGAATAGAATTGTAATCTTGAGTAAATAACAATTAAATTCACTCGATGGTAGATGATATGAAATAAAGAATCATTTATTAATTTATTTTTATACTTCCTAAGCAATTGCTTGATCCCACCTTATGTTAAGTGGAAATGCAGTCCTGGATGGTAAGGCGCACTAGCTTAGTTCTAACGTAGCCTATTTGAGAATACCGACATTGCAAACGGAGGGAAAGACAGTCGCGGGCAAACTATTCCAGTTCTTTGCTACACGAATAATGAAAGACGAAGCAAAGTGCTTTGTTCGGGTTTGAGAGAGGTTCACAACAGTTGCTTGAAACCATTTTTGGAACGTTAGAAATTAAAATGAGTATTGCGGACATCTTGAAAACCACAGTAGTGTTTCATTTGATTTTTTAATGATTAATAACCCTTTCCCCAAGGAAACTTTTCTGCATTAACATTATGTCAGATGGAATTTTTCTATTAGTAATTATCATGTTTGTTTAGTATATAATAATTACAAAATTGTACTTAATCTATAAGGAACGGGGGAGATGAGCTATGGTAGCTCATTGTCCCGGCTGTCGTCTCAAGTTGCATAATATGTTAGCAACCCGAGATCGATCCCCGGCGCCGGCACCAATGAATTTGTTGCTGCAATTTTAAGTGCTGTTTTACCACGCGCTCGGCGGTGAAGGAAAACATGTGAGGAAACCTACATGTCACAGAAATTGTTTTTAAGATATGTGAAGTCGGCCAATCTGCACTAGGGCCGCGGTAGCTATGTCCTTATACTCTCTTTACAGGCCCATGCCAGCAGTGGGACAAATACAAAGGCTGCAAATTTAGCTTTACAAGGGAATCAAAGAAAAAAATTAAAACGTTAACTTAATTATCGTATAAATTTTACACCAGACGTTACACCTTGCACTCTCAAAATACTGATCCAGTTAAACCGTGTTCAAAAGATACACGTTTATGCGCTTTAGAATCTTGAAACATTACTTGGAGTCGAGACGCACTAAAGCCCCAGTCAAGGCTTTTCATTCGTTATATCATTTTGTAACATGAAAGAAAGTGCTTCGTCCACGGAGATAATGTTTCCTGATTTAAATACATTTTGAAGTAGTCTGCATTGACGTATAATAATATAATATAAATCGGTTTCACCAAGCCCGTTTCTACTGAAATTGTGATATACAAGAAAAGCTTGCAGGATTCAATAATAGCTTTAACGATTTGAAAACTGGGTACATGTCAGTAGAGAAAGATGCTTCTATATATTCCAGATTTAGTTCAATTCTAAAACATGGTGTAAATACGATAGCAGACGGAACGCGTAATGAGACAATGCAACGATATTTTAAAATCATTCCTTTCGTTCATTGAGCGACCCTGTCTATGCGAAACCTACATCGTCTTCCTTTTATCTCCATCTCTATCAGCCATCTCTTGGTTGCTTCTTACATAGTGTTTATGAGTGACTTACCTTTTTTTTCCAAAACTAGATCTATCCGTAGACATAAATTTCTTTCAAGGTATTCGAGCTTGACATTAAGTTATTTAAGCCGACAATTTAAAAACAACATGAGGTCTCGCAGGGGCTGTAAAAGATCCAATAGCGTTACTACTTGCGTCCCATTTTATTTATAACGTCGTTTTTGGGAGCTTCTTTACATATAAATTACTTTGTTTAATGTTCACTTTATTTAAAAGGCCCAAAGAAAAGAAATACCTACTACTTTCTGTGAGCGCTAATGTCCATTTGGATTAGTAAAAGTTCGTCGGAAAAGACGAACACATACACTTTCACCAATAGATATCTCAGCAGGGCTGCCAAAGATGGTCATAAGGCCAGTATTATAGAGAAATATACGTAAAAAAGCATTTTTTTTCGGCCAGCACTAAGACAAGAAATACAAAAATATCACTATAAATTAATCAAAATTAATAGCATAATAAAATTTGAAATTGACCCCAAACCTATGTAAATCATTTCCATAATATTTTAGAAATTTGACGTACAATGCATAATTTATGGTGCTTTTGTTACTGAAAATTTATGGAGCCAACATAAATTTTAATTTTTCAAACAAAATTCTAGGACGTAATTCATTTTCAAAATTTGGACATCCTACGTAAGAAGATGAAAAATTTAATAAAAGTCAAGTATTAAGGGTTTATGTTTGTTATTTATCTCTTTATAAATCTTAGAGAACAGAGGACCACTTTTACGACGATAAGAGCCGTGAATTTTTATTTTTTTATTTTTTTTTAAAAGAAAGCTAGGAATATTTCTTTTTTTTCCTGAAATATTACTAACAATCTTGTTAACCATTCCAACTAAGCTTAAGCTTGTGCTAGGACATGGTTCACGGCAATAGTCGAATGGTGGATTCGAACCCACGACCTTACGATTCGCAGGCCGTACCCTAAACCATTAGGCTATTGACGCTTCAAAATATCGTGAATACACACAAGTTGAGAAAACCTTACCCTGAATCTAACCTTAAAGACCTGGACTCGATAATAATAAATCGAATAAATGGTTTTGAGTTCTTAATGAAAAAAAGTAATTATTTGTTTCCCGTAAATCATAGTTAATTGAAACAGAAATACAAATTTATTTTACAATAAATTATAACACCATGTACATGTAACATATGTCACGTCGCTGTTCTGTTTTATTATTCCTGATCCGATTTCGTCACAGAGCGGATATAACCAGAATGTCAATATCGAGTTTTTGACAACATCTAGAACAGAGCAACAGTTAGCTTCGGCTAAGGTGTAACCTTTTGGGAAGAAGGCGACATCGGCTGGCCCGTGTGGCCTTGCACTGGGAGGACAGAGGAGGTGAAGGATAAACTTCCCCCCAGGACGTCCCCGAGAACACAGTGCATATCCCTTTTTAAACTGAGTGATTGGGTGGGTCACTTCTAAAACATACACCCCGGGATTAACATTATAGGTTTTTTTCTTATTTATGACGCCAGTATGCAGTATTAAGGACATAAAAGTACTGGTATGTTCAAATCTATCATCGAAGCTAATGTATTATATCTTTGGTTGTGGCTTTGGTTAAAAATATTAATGGTTGTTCGTGAGATTTGTTTACATTTTTTAAATTATTGTTAAAATATATTGCAATTTAATAAAGTAATATATTTATTATCAAATATATTTTACTTTATAGCTTTGTTCTCATTTTGCTACTGTATCTTTCCACACTATGTGATAGCAATCGATTTACCGCACGATAACAGTTAAATATGAATGTCGGCATGCATTAACACTTCCGACGAGGAGCGCCGGCTCGTCAATATTCATCAGCTATCTGTTTGCAGAACCATATGTAAATAAAATTAAGGTATCGTGTGAAACAAAGTTAATTTAAGCCTTAAGTAAGAAAATAATGTCATATAAATATTTACGGGATATTAATTAGGTTAAATAAGCCAAAAGTAAGTACGCGTTTATCTGTCCTTTAATCATAAAATAAAACCAATCTTTAAGACCGCGTAGAGGCCATTTTAATTTTATTAGGAGATCTTTAGACTACGCGGGAAGTTTTAAAAAAGTACAAGAGCTTTACGAAAAAATGTACAACAACATTTTCCCGCTAAATCAAGGATTGTATGAGCTCTTTGACTATTCTTAAATCAAATTGCGCCTCGATCTTTATAGAAGTGTGTGATAAAATAATTTCAATTTAAATTTATGTTTTAAGTATCGTAAATTATGCTTTAGTCTATATATATATATAGGATCTATATATATTATAGGAGTCTGAGATGGTCTATGCGAGATTTGATAAACCACAAATCATCTCAAAAGAACTTCGATTCCTACAAAGAATAATTCATGATGTTATGGAAACTTTGTAATCCTGTGATAAATAAAATTTAATATAAAACCAAATGTATCGCTATAATGACTGCTTTTTCTCGTAGATCGAAAATACAATTTTAATTTTATGATTAAATCAAACGGAAGTCTGTAAAGCACTATGACATTGGAAAGTTAAAAATCTGACTTCCGTTACTTTAAAGCTAAATAATTATAAAAAATAATTATATTTTAATATTTATCGTTCGCATTAACTTATGAAATCTTTATAGTCATTTGATTTTTTAAGAGAAGAAATAAAAAAATGAAGATCCTACTTAAACGTGGTCGTAAGCATATATTTGAAACAGATGTACAGAAAAAGTCTATCTACGTTATTCGAACATAAGATTTCGTGAAACTTTGAGCTCATATCTCGACATTTTAAATCGTTCCTCTAAATTTATGTGCCAACTCAGTACTCTAAGAACTAGTTAGAACTTTTCTGAATGTGTACATTTCTTACCTACTTCCGACGTAAAAGATAAAATGCTTTATCTTGTGTTTTTGTATATTTCTTCGTAAGTTATCGTTTGAATTTGGAGCCGGTAAGTTTTCTGTGGTAAACCGACAATTAAAATTGCGACAAACAATTGCATTAGTGCCGGCACCGGCAATCGAATGGAGGTTGCTAACTTATTACGCAACTTGAAGAGACCGCCCGGATACTGAGCTACCACGGCTCCTAGAAATATATTCACAGTTTTATGATAAAATTAAGACTATATAAGTACTCCTTAATGCGCACGAATTTGCAAAAAGGGTATATAGGCGTCAAAAAAATATTAAAGCGTTTTGGGTTGTTCTTTCTCGTAAATATACTTGTATTTAGAATAGGTACAAGTATCATTTCATATCTTACAATATCAGTAGCCACATAACGCACGACTACTACCATCTCAATTTGCATTAAGCAAACACAAGCGGCCAATAATAAATTAATGATGACAGTTATGTTAATAATGTTGTCCCAGTAAGACTAACATAAGGAATATTTATAGTTATTGTCTTTACTACTATAACTTAGTCTTAAATATTACTGCAACAAATATATGATGATTATATACAAGCACCAATGAATTCGTTTCTTGTAATTTTAAGTGTTAACCACCAGGCGCCCGGCGGTGAAGAATTACATCGTGAGAAAATATACATTTGTTTTCAACCGATAAAAAATGGAGTTCCTCATTTCGTTTGTGTGTGTGTGTTTTTTTTATGTTTATTGCCCTCATAACTTTCGACTGGGTGAACCGATTCTGATGATTTTGGTCTGATCCAAATTCTGACAATGGTATCTATGAAACCATATAAGTCTTAAAGTGAACGCTATTATGCGGATGACATTTATTTACTGAGAATCTAATCAAACTCTCATCAAACTAGTCTTGAAGTACATCCATCCCAATTAAAAATCATCGAAATTGGCTGGCGTGATATTGAGTTATTCGTCCATTTGTGCCAATGTATTTTCTAATTATCGTAAGAATATTATGAAATCAGACTGTGACCAAACTTTTGTCAAATTACTCTTAAAGTACATCCTTTCCAAAAAAAAATGAATCATCCAAATCCGTTGGCGTGATATTGAGTTATTCGTCCATTTGTGGCGCACATACTTGATGCAATTTTAAGACTCGGGTCTAATTTAAATGGGAATATACGAGAAGCAACAGCTTTCGAATAAAAAAATAGTTATCAAAATTAGTTCACCCAGTCGAAACTAATGAGGTAATAATAATAACAAACATAAAAACATACAATCAAATTGAGAACCTCATACTTTTTTGAAGTAGATTGTAAAGCGATCATCAAAATCGATTCACTGAGTTGAAAGTTCTGAGATAACAAACTTACAAAAACATACAGTCTGATTGAGAACCTCCCCTTTTTGAAGTAAGTGGATGAAAAGCAAATTACTTTTTATCATAAGCGTAACAGACACGATATTTTTAATATTTGTAAACGGGATATATAATAACGAAGTGTACACTGGCGCTGAGTGACTTCAAATTACTCTGAATTTAATTTATAGAATAGGGCGGAACATAGCCTAAAGCGTATTTTGATGACTTTCCCTAACAAAATTCACTGCTTCGTATTAAGTTTTTAATTCAATCAACAAACGTTCCCCACCTTGTTACACTAATACGGAGTTATTGGATTCCCTTATTTATACGCCTGAATGTGCTGCGATCACACTCTGCGTAATTATTATTTGATTAGATTAATTTGATTGAAAATTAAGACAAATAATGTGACACTCAATACAGGAAGTGTCGTGTTATTTGTCTTCATTTGCAGGCAAATGAATCAATTATAGAACAAATATATGGTATTTTTTTGACGAACTGAACAGAGAAGCTGGCCTTGACTGCTCCATCGGATTGAGAGGTGGCATAGCTCTTACATCGCTTGGCCTGAACCTCTATCGCTAGTAATTCGAGGTCGCAGAGGTCCCTCCGGTGAGGGGTAACCTTGGATTGGAGGGTTACTATGTCAGCCCTGTAGTTCTGGGCTCTTAAGAATAAGACTACGGGTTCACTGGGCGACAAGGGTGGGGCCTGCGTTGTCCACCAAAGTGGACCCGGGAAGAAGGCGACATCGGCTGGACCGCGTCGCCTTGCGCTGCGAGGGCACAGGGGGGGAGGGAGTAACCTCCCCGCGGGACGTGCTCTCCTTGAGCACAGTGCAGAGGGGCTCCGTCATGCACCGAGGAAAGGGCCACCGGGAAGGTTTTAGTGGGGGGGTGGGACGGTTACTATGTTACGCGTAAGCATTCCGATCCGAGGGCGCGCGAGAGGAACGAATCACGACTCGGTCGGTTGCTATTTCACTCATAATCTAAGGGACATTCAAAAACTAAACTAACTTTGAGTGCCACTTCCGAAAGCGTTGGCGCTGAGAGAAGAAGTGGCCGAAGAAACTCCAGCAATATATATAGTATAGAGTATCACATTGTTTGAGTAAGTGATTACAAATAAAAATATTTATTTAAACATTGGTCTTATTATCTTACCATACTATAGTTTGGTTTCATTTTACTTTTGTACGAGTAACCAAACTAAACATGTGACAATTTGATTGTGAATACATTGGACAAATTGTGCAGTAATTTTATTGTTTAAGTTTTGTAATACAATACAGACGATGTGTCAGTGATAGTGTGATCAAATGTGATTTTCATAATAATCGTTTATGATTTAATTAAAACGAACCTATGACTCATGTATCTGTGATGTTATTGAGGCGGTGTCCACTTAAAATCATACAAGTGGTTTTTCCTTTTGTTCAAAAAAACGTTTGTAGTTCTTACTTTTATTTTCCTTCATAATATTAATTTGTAGAGATATGTTTCAAGGATAGAGTGAATAGGTATTTACTAAGTCCAGGACTGTATTTTCACTTAACATCAGATGGGATCGTGATCAAGCATTTGCTTGGATAATATTAAAAAAAACAATGACACCGTTCGGTCATAATTATGATAAATATATAATTGTTGTCATTTACTTAAATATTTAAGGCATTCCTATATATTTACAAACAATCTTGAAAATTGTATTTTAGTTAAGATTACAGTTGTGAATAGCTCCATCTATACGTATACATTTGAACTACGACATTTTTTTATTATGATGAATAACTTGTAATAAAGCGACAGATGGCGTTAGAGTCTACTTTAAAAGTAAAGTATGAGGAGGTTTATCCTTTTTGCTTACGGACTGTATAACTTATGAATAGGAACGGACGGGTCGGGTTCAATTATATGAAAAAATTTAATAATCTGTTATCATTTCAAAAAATTAAAAAATAATTGAATGTGATTTGAGTAAAATTATCATTATCGTTCGTTCATTCAAACTATAAAATAATGGGAGTATGACAACATGAACTGGAAACTCGAAAGCTTTTCATATTTTTAATCTATAAAATTTCATCCTAATGAATTTGTTTAGGACATGTCATGGTAACAAATATGAAGGTAGAAATGATGTGACCATCTACATAGATCGAAAGAAAATAAATACCTCAGTCCACCTGTGAGCCGTATATAATGATAGGAAGTTGAAAGTTGAACGCACAGTTCTTTTTTTAATAACAGCTATTTTACCCTGTCCAAAAATAATAAGAGGAAGATGTAACTAGAGCAAATCTGAAACCAGAAAAAATTGGTAGAATGGAGAGATGAGATTCAAGGTTTCAACCACATAATGTCAATCTATTGCGTTAAGAATTAAACTACTTGACGCATTTTAATGATATATTTTTATTTTTTGTGTAATTGAATGTGAAAATGTCTAACCGTTAATTAAATATAACTATGATAATTTTAATCTTAAAAGATGGGTAATTCAGACTTGGTTTCTTTACGGATTAATTTTTCATTTTATTCGAGAATGCGCGACTCTGCATATCATCCGACAACTCGTGCGTGAAAAAGACTCTTGAAGCAAATTAAAACGTCACATTCATATCGAGGTGCCACCATATTGCACACATATTCACGAATTATTCATGTATTCCTTTTAATTCGAAGTACAGTATACATATAGTATATTGCAGTTACGATGTAAATTAGAGAACTATGCTTAGAAATAGAAGTAAATAGAGGTTAATCCCTCCCCCTTGTGTCCTCGCAGTGCAAGGCGACACAGGCCAGCCGATGTCGCCTTCTTCCTGAGTCCACTTTCGCAGACGACAAAGCACGGGACTACCTTCTACGACAGGCACGGGATACCTTAGCCTTATTCTATGAGCACAGAATTACAGGGCTGCGGGACCGCCTTCCGCCGGCCCGTTGACGCCATCTCTGAACGGAATCGGCCCTCTCCCGATTCGGTTATTGAAGTTACCCGAGCCAAGGTGAATTGCCTGTCTGAGGTAGACGTAGTCTTTACTACTTCAATTACTGCATTCTCGATGGAAGCGGGACTGGGAACGATGAAATCATTAAAACTATGCGCAGAATTTAAAATAACTTTTGAATTTAACCAAAATTTCAATAAACAACTCTTGAATTACATCATTTCCAATATAAAATGAATCACCGAAATTTTTTGGTGTGATAATAAGTTATTCGTCCATTTGTAGTGTCGTGTGTGTAGGACGTCGTTGTCAGAATTGGACCAAATTTAAATGGGACTTCGCGAAAAGCAAAAGCTTTTAAATAAAAATAGAATAATCCGGTTCTCCCAGTCCAAAGATGGGAAAAAAAAAATGAGAACCTCAAGTGCTCAACGCGGCTAAAGAAGTTTTCACATCAAAAAGAATCTTCTCTGGTTTGAGCTGAATAGATTTTATCTAACAAAGACAAGTATTTGAAGTGAGAGTACATTAAACATGTAAGAAGGACATGCATATTCATTTAACCGGACCTTATGTCTCGGAACGATGTTACGTTAACTATGTGTATTTCATTTGTGCGGGCGCTAAGGGTAAAATTGCGGTCATCTGAACGGACCGTGTAAATGAGGCATCTAATTTACTTATTTATTGAGGCACTCTAAATTGGCAAATTGTATTTTCCAATACCATGTTATTTAAAACTTAGGTTGATGTAAAATTTTAATTATTTTATTTATTTGTGTCTATGTATTCCTAAATTAGTTTTTATAATGTGACAGTAGAATAGAGAGCACAGATTTTTATATTACTTATAATATAACATTACATATATACAACAATCGCTCTGTGCTCAAAATTTGGCCGTGAAAATTCAGAAAAAAGGTCGCAGAACTTACCCTGACATCATAAATAACTAATTTCTCATCTTAACAGATATTCTTTTCTCAGAGTATAATACAATTCCTTGACATTCCCTACTATGTATAAATTTGTCTTTTCAATCGTTGTTATGCAATGAATCATATAGCAAGTGGTATTTTAAAAAGATAGAAAGATATATTTTTACTGTCTAATACTTGTACTATTTATTACTAAGCTGTCTCGGCGACTTTGTCCGCATGAAATTTCACAAAAAAATAATTTAATTTATTTAGGACTAGCAGCACCTCACGGTGTTACCCGCGATTAAAAAGTATGTCCTTTTCTTCTCCCTGATTTCATGTCCCAACTTTCCACTTCCCCCACTTTTATCACCCCACATTTCTGCCGACCATTTTAGCCACGCATGCCGGAATAGGCCAATGTGTTACACTGATATGTCAACTATATTATACTATTGTAAAGTTTCATCAAATTCTTCTCATACGCGGCGCGAACGCGATGCTCGCTTAAATCACGGTAACACGAAATTTATTTCATTACTCATTATCTTGATTTTGCTGTATCGCCTAAGGTATAAATTTAATTTGCATGGTATAAAGGGAGAAAATAATATTCATAAAATTTTCAAGCCAACTAACAACTATTTAATATAACAAGGAATAATATCGTATTTCTGTAATTTCTTTAGCTTTCCAACTACCGCTTAAAAACTGCCCAATTTTTAAAGTGTTAATATGCATATAATTTTATCCTTCAGAGATAGACGTATGCTATCACGGAATATTCTGTAGACCTATTGTTGTGTATCTTAACACAATTCCACCATACATTATTTTGTCTCAAGTAAAACAAACAAACTTTCCTCGAAAATCACTGTATCCATTGGTGAGCATGGCATGAAAATCAGTACAGCAGCATTTGAGTTTATCGCGAACATACAGACAGACAGCAGAAAGAGATTTTGTTTTATACTATGTTAGGATACACTTATTACATATTAATTTAAAAGTTTCAGTCTGATCATAATTTAATTAGAGTAAGCACTTTTAGTAACTGATTTGAATTTGTGGCACGATAGACGATCGATGTTTACTATTCTGTTTATCCAGTTACATAAGAGTATGGCTTCGACGTTGTTGTTGACAGGCAGTGGCAGTTCTACAATTAATAGATGGGCAGATGTTTGATGATGATTATGACCCGCGTAGTATTGACATTATTGCTATTTAAGGCTTAAGTTGTGCTAATAAATAAATAGTTTATGTCAATGTTATGTTAATTATTATAAATAAATATTAGCTTTATGCATTTCCTATTAATATACACAATTGTTAATAGATCGTATTATATTGCAATACAATGGGTCCTGTTCTAAGCTGTATAAGAAACTTATCTCATTAGTAAATTGTATCCGGCCTTGTAGAATAATAATAATTCTACAGAGTGATATATAGACAATAGGCCTACACTACGTCTAATGTATACGAAACGTAACAAGCTATGCTATGTTAGGATACACTCATTACATATTAATTTAAAAGAGTTTCAGTCTGATCATAATTTACTTCGAGTAAGCACTTTTTAGTAACTGATTTGAATTTGTGGCACGATAGACGACCGATGTTTACTATTCTGTTTATCCAGTTACATAAGAGTATGGCTTCGACGCTGTTGTTGTTGACAGGCAGTGGCAGTTCTACAATTAATAGATGGGCAGATGTTTGAAGATGATTATGACCCGCGTAGTATTGATATTATTGCTATTATTAGGCTTAAGTTGTGCTAATAAATAAATTGTTTATGTTAATGTCATGTTAATTATTATAAATAAATATTAGCTTTATGCATTTCCTTTTAATATACACAATTGTTAATAGATCGTATTATATTGCAATACAATGGGTCCTATTCTAAGCTGTATAAGAAACTTATCTCATTAGTAAATTGTATCCGGCCTTGTAGATTAATAATAATTCTACAGAGTGATACATAGACAATAGGCCTACATTACGTCTAAAGTATACGGAACGTAACAAGCTATGCTATGTTAGGATACACTCATTACATATTAATTTAAAAGCGTTTCAGTCTGATCATAATTTACTTCGAGTAAGCACTTTTTAGTAACTGATTTGAATTTGTGGCACGATAGACGACCGATGTTTACTATTCTGTTTATCCAGTTACATAAGAGTATGGCTTCGACGTTGTTGTTGACAGGCAGTGGTAGTTCTACAATTAATAGATGGGCAGATGTTTGATGATGATTATGACCCGCGTAGTATTGATATTATTGCTATTATAAGGCTTAAGTTGTGCTAAAAAATAAATAGTTTATGTTAATTATTATAAATAAATATTAGCTTTCTGCATTTCCTCTTAATATACACGATTGTTAATCGATCGTATTATATTGCAATACAATGGGTCCTGTTCTAAGCTGTATAAGAAACTTATCTCATTAGTAAATTGTATCCGGCCTTGAAGAATAATAATTATCCTACAGAGTGATATATAGACAATAGGCCTACACTGTATCTAAAGTATACGAAACGTAACTAGCTCTGAGAGGAAGAAAATATGTACTCTCTCTTTACCCTACTCCTTTTATCCTCACTAACTTATATCTCCCCTCAACTTCCATTCGCCTCACCCGATCACACTCATTCACCGCTAACGCAAGTGTAAGATGTTTTACTTCAAAAATGAGGATTTAAAGGATGGGAGAGTTTATTTCACTGTATACGAATAAATAGATGGAAGTAAGGTACTTTGAGATCTTATATATGTACAATTTACGATACCATCTCGTGTTTCTTGTTTATTATAAGAAGGAAAACTCTAACGTAACATTTCAAGGAGTTAATTAATCTGTCTAGACTTGTGAAGATATAGTTGAAGCTCCTACTCAAGCTAAATTAATCACATCCAGAGAGATCTTTGCGTGATTATAAGGTATTCATTTCAAGTTTATTATTTTGATATACTAATAAAATACCAACTTCAAGAGATCATCGGTAGAACTAGATATTTATAATTGAAGTAAATTAGTGACCTATTAATTTTAAAGTTGCTGGAAATATGAACTTAAAGGTCATTACATCTGAAGCGTCAATAGCCTCGTAGTTTCGGGTACGGTCTGCAAATCGTGAGGTCTTAGGTTCGAATCCATCAGTCGACTATTGACATGAACCATCTCCTAACACAAGCTTAAGCTTAGATGAAATGGTTACTAAGAATGTCAGTATATTCCGTGACAGCATAATTGTATAGATAGATATATTTAACAATAGATTTCCCACCCAGCGCAAAAAAGGTTGACTTTTAATGAAAGAAATATTGGTAATCTAAGGTACAGTTATATTTTTTGTAAATATTTTGTAAAATCTATTAAATTGTAAATATTTATTTTTCAGTTAGTATAATAATAAAAAGGTTCTATTTAAATACATATTATTAGATGAAATCCTAACAAGGGAAATGAACTAAATTAGGGTAAGTTGCATATAAGTGCGAATAGAACCGCGCATAGAACTCTAGTATCGCTTACCCCACAACCCCATGTCTGCTACACTTTACAAGTTCACAGGACTCGTGCCGTACCCACCGCAATCCCCCATTTCGCAGAGAACAATCCGAAAGCCTAACGTTCTATTCCGTGTTGTCTAAATGCGAAATTATGTGTTCAGTTGTTTTTCTGCTCTTAATCGACTAGGTTTAAGATAGTTTTGATTGACGATTGTAGATGATAAGTACCCACGCACCAAATCTAGCTTGGAAACGATATAATATATAGGCAGCTAAGATATCAAAAGCGACAATAGCTGGTACTCTAAACTATTTGGTTTAGGGTACGTTCTACGAAACATAAGTTCGTAGGTTTGTATCCGCCATTCGACTATTGACGTGAACCATACCATACCTAGCATAATCTTTGTTGTATTGGTTATCATGAATTTAAGTACTACTAATAATTAAAAAAAGTGAGATCTGATCCTATAATGTTTTTGGTCAGTTTTCCTGACAGAAATTTATGTACAGGAATATATGTTTTTATACATATAATAAAGTTACAATTTTAATTTTAAATTTTATTGCTAAGCATTTGTTTGATTGAACATTTGTTACTTTAAATGTATTTGAACTAAGGTCAGATGTATATGCACTGTTGTAGACTAATAATTTATTATTAAGATCTTTACATAATAAGAAAAAAAAGGCACTTTGCTTTGTATATTAAACTATACAAGTTTGCTTTAAGCAGTCGTTTTGCAATATAGGCAGCGCCAGGACATGTTATTGCGGCACATTCTCGTATCAATGGGCATGTTCGGGAGAGATATAAAACCACGCGTTTGAATAGCCTTTGTTCTAGCGTTTGCATTTTAAAGCTGAAAACTCATAAAGGAGTCATTTATTTAAGAGGAATCTTATTTTGGGGGAAACAATCATTATCAGAATTTCTTCTGGTACTGACATTATCTCAGAGAATGCCTTTGATAAACAGTACTTGTAAAATGTAGCTTATACTGTGGTAGTTGGTAGCCCCAATTCCCTTCCCCATTTTTACGTACGTTTATATTATTTGTTCATTAAAGACTAGAGCTTAGTAAATAAACATTTTAATTTATACAAGAAACCGACCGAGATGTCCGACCCTTTTGGGCATCCTCCGATCAGAATTTTTACGCGTAATAAAGTAACCGCCGTAAGTCGAGGATACTCTGACCGGGGGGATCTTCGTGTCGAGTTACTAACAATAGAAGTTCAGGCTAAGCGACGTGAGAGACACCTGTCAATCCGTTGAAGCAATCAAAGCCAGCTAATGCTTCTCTGACTAATCTGCGTAGGTTTTAGGGTAAAAAAACTAATTCTTCCATACGATTTTAATTCAAAATTCCTGGTATATGTTTAAAATTCAAGTTTGAACTCAAAGTCTTATGACGACAAAATTCACATTACACCTGTTGAAACCAAAACCTTTCAAATAAAAATAAATGAAATCGGTTCCTAAATTACGGTGCTTTACTATACGGTGATATAAAAAACATATACAACGAAACCCCCACCCTATTTGATACCATTTAATAAACACACCCGTCACTCAGAGAGCTCCATTAAATGCTTCCTCCTTTACATTTTCCACAAGTCATTATGCCAAAGCAATCGTATTACAGTTACACTGATTTGATGATAGACCCAAATATGTTCATTGCCTTGGCGAAAGGCGTCTCAAGTAAAAAGTTACATACTCGTAATCTCTATATATTGAGAAGCTTAACTTGCCACTGGTCTGGAGATTGGTAACTAATGAGATAAGTTTCCTATACAACTTATAATTGGGACCACGCTACGAAGATGTAATAATAAGTGGAACGAGACAAATGAGGGAAGTTCAGACATTGATACGGATTTGCTAATAATCGATATTAAACTTGTACGCTCGAATAAGATTAACAATACAGGTAAAGCTAATGTAGAGAATCCTTATCATTTAAAAATAGTTTCCGTTCTTCGCGGACAGAGATGGATATCTCTGTCTACCCACACAGAGTAATCGCTTTTACTAAGCACATTACGTTCCACATGAGATAGGTAGAGAATCCATCATAATACAGATAGCATACAATTTCGCGAGTTTGTACTACGTAAGTTGTTAGTTCTTTGTATACAACGGCAGGAATTTGATTCTTAGACCGTTGTGCTCGCAGCACAAAATTATAGAGTACCAAATAGAAATATGTAAGAACACTTCAGGACAATTCATCAACCATCAGACTCATGTATTTTCTTATATACTCCAAGCCTCTCTATAGAGACACAAGAGATAGAGTTTGTTGCTACATCATCGCTGTTCCCACAAGGCTTAACAACATAGTCTTGTTATATATAAGCATAATCAATATATCATATTTTCACGCTAAACATATATCTGGTATTTTTTTATTTTAAATCACATACATCCAGGGTGGGTCATCTTAAATTCTTATATTCGGTTGGAATAATTTATTTTCGGATGAGCCGTTTGTTAATTTTTTATTACTATAAGCACAAGATTACATGTGAGCATTCAAAATTTCTGGCAAATACCAAAAACATAAAACAATCAAAACTTCAATGGATGACATTTTTGTTTTACTTTTATAAATTATGTCGTTTTAGACCCGCAGAATAATGATTTTTATGTTTATGTATTTCGACTGTGAAGCGACAGCATAATTTTAGCTAAAAAAAAGGTTTTATTTTTCGTTAGGAAAACTCTAAGAATTGCGTCGAAATCGTCCCGTATAAATGAGATTAACGCTCCACATAACGGTTCGGATACGGTGTGCCTTGAGATCTGAAATAATCCTTACGTCAGCACGGACTTTCAATAGTGTTGTACAACATATATTTTCAATCTTTAGTATAAAAGCAGTAAAGATGCGTAAATACTGCAGTAGTGGTTTAATTGATCTAAGGCTGGTATGATTGTGAAACGAAATATTGTTTAAGTCGTTTAAATCTTTTGTTAGGCAAAATTACAAGGCTCAAGATGCCGCAGTCAGCTCAAGAAAATCTGACTTGACGTCGTCTAGCTGGATCTAATCAAAGAAGATACCTATAAAACGCAGTGGAATAGACGTACAGGAAAACCCTGGTAGTAGGTGGGGAATTCCCTACGTGGAAGACATGTACATTTACGAGCAAAAACTAAAACCGACTCCAAATCGAATCAAACGCTAAGCGCTATGGCGTGCGGATTACCTTTTTGTATTTACTAATAATCGTATGAATATTCAAATTACCCTTGAAGTACATCTTTTCCAATTAAAATGAATCATCGAAATCGGTTGGCGTAATATTAAATTATCCGTCTATTTACGGCAAAAAAACAAACAACAAAAACTTATCTGGTTTTTCCATGGATCCCATAGGCAAAATTGGGCCATATTTTAATAGGACCACTAGCTTTCAAATAAAAAGAATTATCGTAATCGGTTTACTCACTTTAAAGTAATAAGGGTAACAAACATTTTATGTTGTTGTTTTATGTTAATATGCAGACGAATTGAGATTCTCCTTTTTGAAGTCGGTTGAAAATAAAAAAAGTATTTTTGTTAAACAACAAATACTGGTTTAATAAACTAAAAACTAGTTTCAGAAGTAATAATTATTAAGTGGAGTAGACAGAGAGCTATTATAGCTTTTAATAAAGCTTAGTAAGTTCCTTATGGGACTGGTGGGGCGACCTCAGCGACATGTACTTAGCACAAACTTTAGCAAGTTAATTTTTGTATATAAGAAACAGAAAAATATAAACTCAAATTTACAAATCTGCTGGGATACGTTCCCTCTACCGTAAGATCTTAAAGTCGAACGTTTAACTATGTGCTCATGAAAAGTAACATAGCGTAGAGTACAATCTCGAACACCGAAGCAAAGCAGTTACACGATCCCATCCCCTTTCAGTATCGGATAACAAGACCCACGGCGTGTTCATTCTTTGGTCGTGGTCTGACATGCCCGGGCGAAGCGTTTTACTTTGTTATTTATTATAATATATACCGTTACAGCGTTGGTTGGACTGTGTTTTCGGGACGCCAAAAAATTAGCACAGCTAATTGGACGACTGTGGCCACGGCTAGACTTAGGTGGAAGAATTTGACTTGAGTAAGTAATGCCCATAAAGGGCTGTAGGCGATATCGTGTGCTCGTTTGTGTACCCTCCGAGTAAAATGTGGGTTGGAATTGTATTACATGTTTCGAAAATTTGTTATAAATAATAATAATACATATATAAATATAAATATACAGGTAACAGTGCTGTTGTAGCAATTGTATTAAGACAGTAGTACAAAAATTAGAAAGAAAAATCTATTAATGGTAGAGTGACTACGATTAACTATAGAGGCTTCTGCTGTCGCACTAATGTCCCGATCGGGGAAGCACTACAATCTTGCAGAATGCCGGCGCAACGTGAAGCTATATCATATTTCTGTTTAGCTCGGAGCCTTTTTTATTATAGATTAATTTTGTCTAGTAAATCAAAATAAAAAAAATCTGTATATTTTGGCAATGCACCTGCAATCCCTTTATATCGGTCGGCGGGATTTGTTAACATCGAATGAGTAACTCCTTAACCTACTTCTTATAGTATAACATAACTACAAGACATAGTGCCGACGTACTCTAACCATTCCAATAAAGATTTATTTAAAACAATTTGCTCGTGCGACTATATAAATATCAATAAGTTTATGTTCTTAAGTGATTGTATTTATTTGAGTATTCCGCTAAATAAACATCACAAGGTAATATAACGAAACATAAAAGTGAACGAGAATATTGTGTAAACATGTTACCTTTCCATTGAACGTAATAGGGTATTTTGTATTCCGTGTGGCGTTCGATATTGATATTGCCTATTTGCTATGAATTCTGAGGGAGAAGTTAATTTCATTATAATAACAATTCTGTATAAAATCGTTAAATAAAACATTGACCCGTGTAGCAATACGGGTCTGTTCATTAATAAATAATTTTGCTTTTTATTGTTGCCAATAAGTTTAATTACTTTTAATTTACTTATTTATTGCCAGTTACCATAGGCGACTGAATGAATTTCAACATTCAATGAATTTTTATATATTGTTTATGACTATATGTATTCACCATGCATTTATACATAATAATATTTATTACGATATCACAGTTATTTTCGTTCGTAGCACATTATACACGGTCGTAGCGCTACGAAAGTTCATAGTGGGTTATTTAGAAGCATCAATAGGTTTCGGGTACGGTCTGCGAAACGTAATGTTGTAGGTTCGAATACATCATTCGACTATTATCGTGAACATCTCCTTTTTTTTTTGGAAGGAAATCTTCAAAAAGATACCCCGCCTTCTGAAATCGTGAACATCTCCTAGCACCAGCTTAAGCTTAGTTGTAATGGTTAACAGGGATGTTATTTAATGTTCGGGAGAAAAATATTGCTGTCAATGTTTTAACAAAAAAAATCTTACCGATATGAGGCTGACCAATTCCTAAACCATTGTTTTTACTTATACTAAAAAAACTACCTCCAATCAAAGAACCTACCAATTTATATGCGAGCCACGTGTCCCGGTAGTAAGCATTGATGTCCTTCGGAAATGTTGACGCGGCATATATTCGTGAACCTCATGGATTGCTGATGCCAGGTTTATATAAACAGTGACTCTAACACCTATTTGACTTTACGTTCCACCTACCCTATAATTGTACAACTAGCGTAACCGAATGTATTCGAACGCTGTTAGACTGGTTACTGCTTTTGGAATGGATTTTGGCATTCATCGATTTAGAGTAATAGGAAATACCACATATATATATATAAACACATACATATATTTATATGTAAGTTAAGGAACATACGTCTTAAATTTAAAATGTATTGATATTCTAGATCTGCCTCTTCGAGTCGGATAGCTGAAAACAAGAACACACCGAAACACAGCTTGCTTTCACATTGTCTGTTACATGGACAAGTTTTCTTTTGGAGAATGGGTGCCAATAAGCATGCTGCTCGTCTGTTGTGAATGTGATGTTCTAAAATGTCATAGTTCGTTCCCTAATCATTCCGCTGCTGCGAAGCTGCTGCACTGACTCTGCAACTGTTGTGATAAGTCTTTATTTTATTCCTTATTTCCCCGGGATGAAATGTGTGCAACTGTGTTCCCGTAACCCCGCGATTATTTAACGTTGGTGGATTATCTTTTGTTATATCCAAATAAAGTTCTCCGATATAGGACGTCCCATTTAAAATAATGTGGTGTCATGGGACACTAGGTAGCGACCAATTCCATTGGATAGTATAGAAGCAACACAAATAGCAAATTTTTTTTATTTAAGTATTTAAAATTATTTAGGAGTTTTAGTATTTAAGAAAATAAATAACGTAAAATAAAAAAACTCGTGTCTTTATTTTTTTCGATAATATAAAATGACATAAATAATTAATGAATAGATGTTAATAGTTAATAAAAAATAATAATAAAGCATCGCCTGTGATCTGAGAGTTGAACTACATGATTAATAGTCACGCCGGCCGCCGTATATACGACTATGTTTTGTTATATATTTTCTTAGGTATTTAAAAGTTTCTAATTTTTTAGTTTTCAGTTCAAAAATTAAGAAAAATAATTGTTCTTGCTTTTATTCGGATGAGAATGATCAATGACTGGAATAAATGTTGACGTTATTCATTTCATTACTCATTTAGACACGGCTGAGCTATCATTGTTAGGTAAATTAATTTGTAGCCAGTTACTAACACGGTCTCTTCAAGTTAGACGGAGATAAACGAGAAGGGATCGAATATCGTAAGTAGGGTCACAAACGTATTGAAATCTAGTCACCCGAGCACTCACTAGCCCGAACCTACTTCACTTGTCTCTTCTGCATGACTGACTTCAAAAACTATGTTACACGAGCGAAAGACACTTTTGTAATTCTACATATAAGGTCCATTTTCCACTACATGTCTCTATGATTGCTTAGTTGAGGCGTTTAGTGTTACTCCGATTAGAACGACCGCCTACCGATTGTCATTTATCTAAATTTAATCAACCATTTTTATTAATTTTTCACACTAACTTAGCAAAGGAGATGAAATAATCTATCTAATTATGATTTACACTTTAAAATGCATAAGTGTATACTTATGTAATTGTGGTTTTGCGTTGGTTGTAACCGTATTAAAATAAATACTTATTTTTCCTTCATAACAGACAAATGAGTTCGTAATGATTAATACTACGAATAATGCTAACCTCTAAAACTACGAACATTACCATATGTAAATATAAAATTTATTAAATGATCTCAAAACTTGCTTTTCTAATAGACAATTATTACTTTTTATTCTGATATAACGATTTTAGATTATCTAAAGTAACACTTACTTTTTCAGAAATTTTAAATAACTTTATCGTTATATAAAGTATATAATGCAAATATAGTATTTCATTTGTACACGTCAATTACAAATTTTTTGTTCTGTTTATTTTTATTAGTTTTTTTTTTACTGAACGTTAGTTAGAAGCACAGAAAAGACCAAGGTTACTAAAATTGCACTGGGTAGGACATGTATGTAGAATGGCAACCAATAGGTAGGCAAAGCGACTAACAGAGTGGGTACCACTGGAAAAAAAGAGAAAAAAAGGAAGACCATTTAAAAGGTGGAGAGATGTCTTCAAAGACATATGTTGTTCCCAGTGGATGCAGATAACACGGGATAGGCAAAGATCGAGAGGTTTGGGAGAGGCCTACGCCTTAATGGCGACTACTACAAACCTGAAAATTACATTTTTCAATGTGCATGTTATTTGTAGTAGCAATAAAGGCTATTTTATTTATTTATTTTACACGTCAATTAGTAATATACTCAAACAGCGCCAAACGCAATTTGAAGGACTTTACTTCAGAAATGGATATTTTGCTACCTACTTATAAGGTGTAAAACTTTAATTATTATTAAATTCTCTTGACTTGTTATTGTTTTCCAATTTACTGTTTACTTCTAAAACTACGTACGCGGATAGAAATTATATTAAATTATCTATGTTCGGCACTTTTGTATGGTAAGAATTTGTTAAAACGCTTTAATGTAATAAAATATACAATTTAGTTGTTGACAAAAATTATTTTTTCTTTAAAATAAAGTATATAAATGAACATTAATAATGAAACATATCAACGGCTAAGAATTCCCGTTGTACAACAAGCTAATTATCTTCCAATCTTGTATTACGATCAATTTAGTAGCAATTAATTCCGTCACCTTCAGTAAAACACATCAATCTAAAGTGACGTATCCATCCTTTAAAGATTAAGTGCCGCTGTTAGTATGTTAATTCACGTCCCCTGCTCCATAAATCTCATTAAGCCCTTCGCATAAATTTTATTCGGGGTCTTTCACTAGGGGTGGATTAGGAAAATTCTTAGAACTGCCATCCAGTGTAAGTTGGACCGGTCTACAATTGTCTAACATGTAAAAGGATTCGATTTCGAAGAAAATTCAATTAATGTATTTTTTTGAAGACTTTGAAGTTTTAAGAAGTTTTTGAAGTCGGTTGGAAAGCAATCGGAATAGTCAGAAACTACAACCAAAAAAGTAAAATTACTGTGCATGTAAATGTATTAAATATATTACGATCACAAGAAATTAAGAAAAAAAATTAAAAAGGAATTGTTAAATAATATGAACAAATGTTCTGATGTGATCCAACAACGAATCTGCGAACTCCGGATATTGCTCTGTCCCAAATGTCCTGTACAAATAATTTCGTACCCATGGTATGTACGAGTCGTATCGTTGTGTTATAATTGGTAGTAAATAAAAAAAATATCATATAATCTACAAAGTAAGGTACGTAACGAAAGACTGTAGGTTCGAATGTAACATTCGTCTTTTGACGTGAACCATCTCCTAACACAAGCCTATGCTTATTAGTAATGGTTAACAATAATGTTAATAATAACTTTGAAAAAAATATTGATAGCAGTCTTTAAAAAACTAAAAAAAATTAAAACCAAAAAAAGGGTAGAAGTGAAGCTCTCCACCCCATCTGCTTACGAAACCACAAAGGAGCACTGCACGCGCTTTCCCTTTGTGAACCGTAGTTAAAAGGTCTTAGAGTAAGTATAAATAATTAAAATAAATCAGTCACATTTTGTAATGTTTAGTCTTACTGCAGTACAACATCTGCTTGACAGTTCGAAACGGCTCGCCCGTCGACAGTTGGAAACTTTGAAGTAGGATGCAACCGCGGCACGGAGTTCCGGCCACACCACGTTTGCAGGCAAAATATCTAGCAATCTCCAACTCTGCCTAGTATAGTTGTATCCTTGTTATTGCTTACTAGGTGACCAGAAATGTAACGAAAATAAAATAAATTATTTAAATCCACTTTCCACTTGAATTTAATTTTATGACTTCTCTCATATTTACTTTGCATGAAAACTCGTAATATTTTATCGGTTTAGTCTTATTTTTAATTTATTTTTTTAAATTTAATAATTCAATTGAAGCGTCCAAAAAATATTACTGATACAGACTTTCCGCCATTCGGAATCTTCAGATTTAGTAACCTAATCTGTTCCAATACCAATGCCGTATGCGTAGTAAACGTAATATTTATTTAATTAAAATACTCATGTTCAATTTAAAAAGTGTGGCTAACTTTATAATGAAATTATTCCGCGTCTTGTTCTACAAACAACTGCAAACTAAACTAATTTACAACGTGTAACAGAGAAACAGAAAACTTGTTTGTTTCTGATAATTGTTGCTAAGCTCTATGCAAATAAAAAAGCTATATACTTTTTAGAAAGAGTGGAAATAGATGCGTAATAATAATCGCTCATAAATACCCACACCACAAGTGGAATAGCACTGGAATTAATTGCAAGGATCTCTTCCTTGCGTAAGCGCAATATAGGACGTCCACCCGCAAGGACGCACGCATCATCATGGAATCCGTTGAAAACCGGCCCTTTTGAAAATCTGCAGTGTAGATGCAGCGCTATCTCATAGCTCTGGGCTCGGTATACAGGCACAATAGAAGGAGACGCATCTAAAACAATCTGTTCAGCCTTGAGCACAGACGTAAGGAAGGGTAGCTTTTCAGTGTTTTACACAAGGCAATGTGTAGAGGTGTGGAATAACGTGATCTCTCCCCATTCCTATTGATTCCTTTGTTGCGAATCTTAGATCAGAAAAAAGATCGTCTTCGTCTTTCGGACAGAAATGGATTGCAATAAGTTGTTCGCATTTATGTTTTCCTTTGATTACACGTGTTTTCAGGGTTAAAATTTAATAGACCCCATCCCCGTTTCACTTTCGGACTTCTAAATGCGCTACTGGATTTCGAACGAACAAACAAGCAAAAGAGGCGCTTCGCTTCATCTTACGAATTCTTACACTTAGATTATTCAGTACAGCAAATGAATCGAATAGTTTTCCCGCGTCTGTTTATCTCTGCGATTAACGGGGTGTTTTCGATCTCCAGGGGTATTCGTACCATCCAGAACTGTATGTAACCACTTAACACCAGGCGGGATCGTGGTCAAGCACTTGCTTTGAAAGTATAAAAAAGGCATATTCTAAACTCTCTTCTAAATTCCTCCATCCCCTTTCCACCATCGGACTTCTAGACGCACTGCGGGATTTCATCCTTTTGTTGTGAACATCCCTCAAACCCGAACGAAGCGATTTGCTTCGTCTTTCATTCTTCGTACAGCAAAGGACTGGAATAGTTTGCCCGCGTCTGTCTTTCCTTCCGATTACAATGTGGGTATTTTCAAGAGTAGAGTGAATAGGCATTTACTAAGCTGGTGCGCCTTGCCATCCAGGACTGCATTTCCGTTTAACATCAGGTGGGATCATAGTCAAGCACTTGCTTAGAAATTATAAAAAAAAACTAGTGTTACTTTCCACGATTAAGATTGCATTTCCACTTAAGATCAGATATCCTATAGAAAGAATTGCAAAAAACTCAAAATTTAAAATTAATAAAACAACATTAAATAAAAATTACACCGTTAGTTTTATTTCATACAAAATTGCCTCGACAAAATACTTTATACAGTGTTTACACATATTATAACATTAAAAATTTTTGAACATATTACATAAAGATGGACCATTATATTATATACGGTATGAGCACTTTTTTTTTCAACGATTGCGTTTTGAATTTTTTACACTTCCCTAGTAAGCAGCAAAGCGGTTCATGTTACGACCTAAACACAGTGAGTATGATTACTAGTATTTCCGGCAATTGCCGATTTTTTATTGTTCCAGTACAAAAAAATTATTTGATAAAAAATTATGCCCGGTTTATGGCGGTTGGTTCACCACTTATCACATATAGGACCTAATAATCTCACTTGAATGTGAACGGCAAAAGCTGTCTTTAATTTTTTTTAACGTTACACATTTTTTTAATATCAAAAAATCAACAAAATTCTAAACATTAAAATGTATTTATCAGTGTATCAATTTCAATACATCTTGATTAATTACAAATAATTATATAGGTATAAAGATTAAGAAAAAAAAACTTTTCTATGACATATTCTATTGTCAAATAACTATTTGATGTCAGTTTTTTTTGACCTGATCATAAGTGATGATGAACACAGCACCAGAGGAGCTGCAGGTGTGTTGCCGGCCTTTGAGAAAGGAGTAGGATCGGTTCCTTGAAGGTCTTTAAATCGTACTAGTTTGGAAAAATCGCTCGAGACAGTTGATGCCACAGGTTGACATTACGTGGAACAAAGTTACGCGAGAAACATACAGTCGTGTAACGCTAACAACCTAGTTGAGTTAACAAGGTGTCGATGGAATTTTGAATTCTGATGAGATGATGATTCCAAACAAAAATTACCGAATCCTGCCATTAATGGAGCCGTTCAAATATATTTAAATGAAATAAACTGCTTTCAATTATAATTTTAATATTAAACGTTATATAAATCATACAATATGATAATTCTAAATACGGCTTCTATAAAAAAGTACACAATCAAAATATTGAGATATATTCATCACTCGTTCCTTCAGTATTCGTCGCTCGTTAATCTAGTGCTCATACCTTATTTCTTGTTAAAAATACTACATAAGAAATCAAAATGAAATCAATCATCTTATTTTAAATCATGGTCAATAAGTATAATTAAATCAAAACCATATATTTTTCTGTTCTACATAACCACAATTATTAGATCGATAACATTTCACTTTTATACACAAGTTAGAACACAAATAAGTATAGCAGAAATTTTAATAAATACTGGTCATATTTAATAACGCGTTGTAAGGAAAGTGACAAATATATTTTAAACTAGACTTTCATACTGTGATTTACATTCTATTATATACTATATCTATTACAGTCCCTGAATCCAAAATCCAATAATACACCTTTACTATGATTCAGTTCAATTATCAACAAACACAATTTTGTCACTTTTTATAAATTAATATTTTAATATTACATAATGAATAAAATTACGATTTGCAATATAACTATGAAGTGCTTTTTTAATTTTATACACCATTAAAACAACATTGACAACGACAAATTTTAAATGTATAATACGATAAATTAATTATATGTAAAAAAGTTGTTGACGTTTCAGTGTATTGCATAGCGACTTTTATAATATTATTTAATATATAATTTTTACAATAAATATTACACATTTTTTATACATATTATAATTTTATTACTAATGGTAAAAATAAATACGAGTACACACCTATCAACAAATGTAATAAAAGCTATAAATTATAGAAATAAAAAAGTGCTTGATATATCTATGCATAAAAAAAACTGGTCATAAAGTGACTATTTTTACAATCTTAGAAATAATTAACTTTATAGTGCCATTATGGTTACAAAACCTTCAATTGTCTTCTTCCCCAATTCTCCTGATAAATAAAGTCCGAGTCCAACCTTATGACGTATAGGTAATTCTCTGTTGTAATTGACTTTACTTCTATGTAAAGAGAAATAGAAAGTAGATGATCCACACGACAGTTGTAGAAGCAAAAAGAATTCTAGAGCCGTTATTCATCTCGTGGAAGCGAAAAGTCTTCATCTCATTTTGAATCGGTATCACCGGGTCTATTATAAAAGGGGTTAATTCCGTAGTTGTTTGTTTCTCTATCGGACACGGCAGAGTTTCTGGTGGAATCTTTAATACAGTTCTTTTTATCCCCTTTTTTGCAGCAGGTGCCATAATATCATTGACATGTTCTTTTGATAAGTCCTCGGCAGTCGTTTTCTTGTCTGTCACATTATTCTTATCTATGGTCTCGATCGTTATTCCGGCGTGCAGTATTTCTTTATTAAAATCCAACTTGCTGTCGGTGTCGGACATTTTATTGTATGCGGAACTAACAATGGGCGGGTCAATTTTACAAGTAACGCTATCGAGTGATTCTTTGGTGCCCTGGCTTTTTGTATCGTTTCGAAGTGAATGCATCCATTTCAGCCTGCAGTCGCATACGAAGTTGTTTTCTGTAAATATAAAATAATCTATGTATATTTAAATTCTATACGGAATTTGAAATTAAGCTTCATGTTATATAATTAGAAAAGTTACTACTATATGTAATTATTTAATTCAATTACAGGATTATTACAAATTTAATGAAATTAATATTCATGATTTTACCGTTCATGATTATAACAGATCATAGTAAATTTTGAATAAAGAACTGAGTAACCGTTTTCTTTTTTCTTTTAAGATTGCTAGAATTTTTTTTTCACTAATATGATAGATTTGACCTACAACTTTACGTTTTGCTATAGTAAAATATAACATTTTATTATCTCATTCCCCTTATGCCACTTAACATAAAACATTATAAAATATAAGAAAGTTTTTGCGCAGTTTTAAAATTTGTAATTCGACTAAAATTAAATTTATTAAATTATTACTATATTTATGTTTGTTATTAAATATAGTTCTTAATAAATCTAGGATTAAGAACACTCCCGGGAATCATTATTATGCAAACTGGTAAATTGTGCTAACTAATTCATACTGCCAGAATTAATAAGATATTCAAAATGTCTCAAGTTCATCATAGCCTACGCAATAAGTATCAAATATTCATTATTACCCTCAACGAGCAAATTGCTGTTTGGTGGCTTCAAGTTATCCAATATGGGCTTGATGTTGTCGAAAGTTAGAGCGTGTAGTTCGTTCGAACGCAAATCGAGAGAACTGAGACCGCGCACCCCTTCAAACAAACCGGAAGGTAGTGCCGCGAGCTTATTATCGTCAAGGGATAACTTTCTAAGTTGAGACAGCCCATCAAACGCTCTCTCCGAGATATATTTCAAGTCATTCTTTCCCAGAAGGAGCTCTTGTAAGTTCCATAATTCAGCAAAAGTGAACTCCGTCAAATTATATATATGGTTTCTCCTCAGGTCCAGCTTACGTAGGTTTGCTAGGCCGTCGAACGTGTGACGGTTTAAATTTTGTATGTTATTTTTATTCATATCCAATTCCAACAAATTGAATGTGTGTTGAAAAGCACCATCATTGATATGGGATATATTGTTTTTTGTTAATATCAACTTTTGCAACTTGGGCAAATCAAAAAATGAATCCCTTCCGATCTCTACAATCATATTTTCTTCCAAATTTATGGTGGTCATGTTGGGAAGATGAGCGAAAGCATACTGTTGTAATATTTCAATCTGATTTTGTGATAACGTAACTTCTTTTAGGTTAGTTAAATTTGCAAAAGCAAAAGTTGTCACATCGACGATGTTTCCATATTTAATGTTAATAACTCGTAGTCTTTGTAAGTATTGGAGTGCTTTTGTGGGCACGTAGCCTAGTGCACCGTCAACGCGAACGTTAAATGACAAAGTTTGTAAAGTGGGCTGAGAAGCGAAGCTCTGCCAGATGTAATCGTCGGGCGGTATTCCACCATTAAATACCCAGCATTCTGCTTTTGTGGCATTTTTTGGTTCTCTTGCGTTTTCACAATAGCAATGTACTTTGGAGTCGCGATCGCTGATGTCGCAGATATTCTTTTGAAATCCACCTGTTTTATCTTTAGTCCGTCTTTTATTATTGTCTCTAGCTTGAACTGTGGACATTTCATTCACGAGCGCAAACGTGATAAGTATGTACATTATACCCGCGATTCTCCGCTCCATTTTGAATTAATCTGTAACAAAGAGAAAGTGTGTAAATTTTTTATAAATGAAATCCAAATAAACACTGAAATTTGTTGTATCGTTTACTTAATTAACTCATCAAGTTAAACGTACTTTAAGGCGCCACTTTTCCGACATTCAAATTATTAACTACACAATATATGGTTCCATAAAGATTAAATATTTTACGTTATTCATAATCAAATTAGATTTCATTGATTTTAAGCTACTGTGTAATATTTTAATTCTTATACATTTTGAAGAGTCAATAAATGAATGGTTTAGAGTACGGTCTGCAAAATATACGGTTGTAGGTTCGAATCCACCATTCGACCGACGTGAATGGATCACGTTCCTAGTTGGAATGATTAACTACAAAACTTCTATCGACGTGCTTAAATCCAAGTCTATTTATTACAATTAAAAGTGTGGCTTGATTGACATTAAAATTTTAATTAAAAAAGTTGAACACAGTTTCCATTTTTATATTTTCAATAAATGCATATATTAAAAAATCTTATTAAAATTTTCGTATGGCGCTAAAGATACAATTAGTAAAATAATAGTTCAGGCGTTAACAGTTCTGTAAGAAAAAGTGAAAATGAAAACTCAAAGCGCTCCTAAAATTTCTGCCGCTCTGGTAATTCAATAAAAAAATACACCAGCAAAGCTCAACCTCATGTGAAAACCAGTGACCTGATCATAATTTGTGTGTCAACTTGCCCTCCTCAATATTAGCACCTAGTCCTATTTTTAGCCATCAAAAAGTTGCCAACATTTTGAATGAAAATATTACAAAGAATGTTAATTACAACGTAACTTGGACAACGCGCCTGAAAGTTGGAACGCAATTCCTTATCTACATGTCATTGTATATAATGATATAAAATATATAAGTTGGTATGTGAGTGTTTGTCTGAAACATTACCCCTGGTAGCAGGTAAAAAATTTGGGTTCCAAAGATATAAGTTAGTAATTAAGTGAAAAATTCTAAGAGACAAAAGTGTTACGGCAAATTTAATACACACTTTATGAAAAGAAAGAAAAAATACTATTGAAGGATAAAAAAACGGCCAAAAAAGCATCATATCCTGATGATAAAATTGGACACCATCTCAGCATATGGCCTTGCGACAGGTAAAGTTGCCACAGCGCTGATTTTCAGCAGTCTGGTAGCATATTTAGATATTGTTATTGATTTAAAATTAAACGTTAAACAAAATAACTAAGACAAAGGACCTTAATTTCTTTTGAAAGTTAAATATTATGTCCATATACCGCCTGAAGCATGAACCTAAATTATGAACTAAAAATTTGCATCACTTTGAATCACTTAAAGCTGGAGTTAACAATGCCGAGATAATGTGGAAGACTTTATGGCATAATGCGCCCGTGGAATTTGAATTACAAAGTTGTAAACTGGGTTACAACACAAAGGAAGTTCGGCGATCCACTTCTTATTTCTCTAGAATTATAGATAGACAGATATTTAGATACTTTATTGCACTAAAATATATGTACAAAGGCAAACTTATTGCTATTTATCATTTTCTTCCAGAAAACCTTTTGTGGGTAATGGTAGTAGTAAAATCTTATACAGACAAACATACATTTACATATACGTACATAGATACGACAATATAAATATAATGAAATACATATATATAAATATTATAAATTATATAACATTAATCTTTTATTGACCGTACTCTTCGGCGCTTAAATTCCATGAAAGAAATCTTCGACTGCATCAAATTGACACGAATACAATTATTCAGAGAAGCCCTCTGTAATAGTAGGAACAGATGCTGAGGACATTATGCAAAGAGACGTCGTACTAGTGCACCATTATGAAACATGCATCCGTTAATTTGAATAACAGAATCCGACACTCTATGGTGTAATACGGGTAAATGAAAAGTCTTGTTGGATTTCCTTTGAACTTTTCGAAAAGTACAACGTCAAATAAAACATAGTAATATTGCTTACTCAAACTTTTCATTGCAATTTTATATATTCCTAAAGATTATTTAAAATGTAAAGAACATATTATTATAAATTAATTCAGAAAAATATTTTTCACACGTCAATTTTAAATAAGGGGACTACACCAACGCCATGATTAAAAAAGAAAAAAATATTGAAATAGCAAATGTAATAAAAATATGATGATAAATAAATTGTATTAATTTGTCTGTAAGTATTTACATACGGTACATATTTACTATTTAAATATATACCGGCATGCAGTTCATCTACCACTATATAGTACTCGTAAGATTAATACAATTGTTTCTTGCAATAGTTTTTAAAGTAAATGTGAAGTCTACCGGTCCTCACTGAAGCGGAAAACTACATATTGTGAGCAACAGTTCGTTCTACTATCTGCTTATTTAGTTTTAATGTATAAATAAATATAATAAGTTAATGGACTGACTAATATAAAAGTAATTTAGTTGACTAGGCTGGCAAACGAGCCCGATCTCATTACGATCGTCCTCCTCGGTTTTTTAAAGAGATGCCTGTACTAGAAATTTAGGTACTGTACTAGGATTTCCCTTTTTATCCTAAATTAAAAAGTTAAAGTAGACGAGCAGTGAACAGTTTAGAATAAGTGTGTTACGCAGGGGAATAGCCCTTTACAAGTGAACCTCTGAAGGAAAGTCAGTAAGTTATTATTAATTTACCTCTAAAACACTTGATGTTTTGCTATAATCTGTTAATAATAACTGTTGTATGGGATGTTGAGCAAGGAAGATCACAATATATAGAAGGCCTTTGCCACGGAAGGGAAATATATTATATATAGGTAGTGTTATTTTATTTCTTATCGCCTTACACTAAAAAAATATTCTTCAAGGAAAATATTATAATCATGCTGAAATTCTCAAGGGTATCCCTCGCAATAAATCTGGCGTGTTTTCTCCCTTTGTATGCGCTTATCAAGATTTGACTCTGATGTGAATCTCGTAAGAACATCCAATCTTTTATTTCAAATTTTATACACCCCGAAGATACTTTACACGTAAATGTTCAGTTTAAAAAAACAGTGATAGCTTAGTGGGATCCGACGACCTAATGGTGATAATTGCGGTTTCGAATATCAGTGACCTTGTACCAATAAATAAATAAAAATAATCCCTGTCACATATCAAACTAATAAGGTAGGTGGAAAGCAGATAGCCAGCTCTCTGTGTTCACTCCGATAGGGTAAAAAGGACGTGAAAGCTTTTATGTATACTTGGAAATCGTATTAACCAATTTACTTTTGATTCGTTAAGGTTTTATGGTACTAAGTAACAACGCTTTACGATCCGACGAAATAAAAAGAAAACAAAGAAAAGTAGTTAATTTTGCGGGCACGCAATGTTCTAATTACATTAACTGAAAATACGTCCATCAAAAAAGTTTTCCTTGTTAAGTACATATTACAACCGTCCTTCCTAATTTAAGCGATAATATCCCATACATAACGTTATTCAAATTATTTCCAACGTACAAGGGAATTATTTTTCAACCGATTTCAAAAAAGAGGAGGTTCGTATGTATGTTTGTTACCTCTACCTACCTTTAGTAACATTGGACTGAGTGAACCGATTTTGATGATTCTTTTATCATTTAAAAGCTGGTGTTTTCCATGTGGTCCAATTGTATCCATGAGAAAACCGTATGTCTCAAATTTATTTTAAGTATGTGCGCCACAAATGGACGAACAACTCAATATCACGCCAATACATTTCGATAGATATATTTTTTTTATTAGAAAGGGTACATCCTATATATTATAGTTGGATGAGAGTTGGTCAGGTACTCATTAATTAAATTTCGGAAATTTCCTACGATAATTCGGAAATATAAAAAGTGCGTCCTTTTAATAACGTTTAATGGTTGATTCAATTTGAAGTTGGTTTTTGTTATTACTCTTATTAAAAGTTTACTTACGTTTATAATCCAGCCAGTAACATCCTGCACTGTCTAACAATTTCTCTGTATAACTTCCACATTCTACTAATACAAATATTTAATTATAACAAAAATAAAAACACTAATATTTTACCGATAAACTTTTCTCACTGTACAGTAGATACGTCTTGCTCGAGAAAGGAATGGAGAGCTACTGACGACTCTGCTGATTTATTTCTTTTTAGAATCCTGTACAGCGTTAGGTGTTAAGCGCTCCCCGCTATATGCGCGCGCAAATAACAAAATCTCGCTAAACCTACTAAACTTCGTCCCACCGTAAAGCGAAGTAAGCACTAATTTTGTGAACGATAATAATCTGACTAATTCTAAGTATAAATGTTTTTGAAGTGAAAACTTATTTAGCCGCATTGAGCAGTTTTTGGTAAGTGCGGTGCAAACCTTATTGGGCTCGGGTCACCGACATGCAAAGGTTTTATTTATGATAATGTTCAGTCGGTAATATATTTGAATAATAAATACTATATAAAAATGTATATAATTGTTGCTCGGATTGTCAATAGGTGGTGAAATCAAATTGAAGTTGATAATTTTAATTAAAACTTTTAGTAAATAATCTATCAATAAATAATCTATCTGTCTAAATATAAAAAAATCAAATTTTGATACTAAAGTTCGAAGTAATATGTTTGCATTTCTATTGGCAGTCCCTGTGACTGCCATTTTTGATGTCACTATTTACTGCAAGAACTATAAAAAGAATGCACAGGATGTAGAATTTTTCGGTGTTGGATTTAGTATATAATATATTGTTGATTCCTCACCTGGAAACTATATATTTTTTTGCTTTAAATATAATACTTTTATATTATAAATTTGAAGATTTTATGATTTTGATGATTTAATTAATTATTGATATGATTGATTTAAAGAATTTTATCGCTAGTGTACTTATGTTTGTAATTTGCCGAATAATTTGAATTTTCCCACTCTAATTTTTTATTTGAATTTTTCAATTTTTCGGGCTACCCGATGTCGCCTTTTTTTCCGAGTCGCCGTCGAATCGGCAGTTGTGTCGCGCACTAGAGGTTCCTTTAAGTCGCTTTATACGGCAGGCGGAGCATACCGTAGTCTTGTTCTACGAGCCCAGAACTACAGGGCTGTAAACAGGTATTAAGCTAACTCGACTTAGTAAAGATAATTCAAGCGGAGATCCTCGCCGAAGTGTATCACTTCGTGTTAGCGAGGAAATCTCGAGGAGACCCCCCAGCGTGGGAGGAGGTCACACGTATGCGGAGGCAGGCTTGGGCCGCCCTTTTACGGCGATGGACGGAGGACCTGGCTCAACCGGTCTCTGGTCAGTGGACGGTGGAGGCCATCCGGCCCGTCCTCGAACGGTGGGTGATGCGGCGATTTGGGTCGCTGACCTTCCGGTTGGTGCAGATCATTTCCGGACACGGATGTTTCGGGAAGTATCTGCACCAAATCGCAAGACGGTTGGCGTCGCCAGAATGCCGTGAATGTGGAGCACCAGAGGACACAGCGGCCCACACACTGGAGTCGTGCGCCGCGTGGGCTTCCCAACGGCACACGCTCTCAGTGTTCGTCGGGCCGGATCTCTCTCTGCCTAGCGTTGTCAAAGCAATGCTAGACGGAGAGAGTTCATGGCAGGCTATGGTCTCTTTCTGTGAGGAGGTAATGTCACAGAAAGAGACCTCGGAGCGGGCAAGGGAAAACGCCACCCTATCAGACTCGCTCCGGCGAAGACGACGAGGCGTCAGGAGAAGGCAATTTGCCCGCCTCTTCGAACCTCCTTAGTGGGGCAGCTGGCGTGGAGTTGGGGAACTCCTCGCTGGCTTACACGACCCCACCCGACTGGGGGCCTAGCCTAGCCTGGTGAGCATGGCTACCCCCCACAGGCGCAGGAGGCCCGGTTTTAGACCGGGTCTGTCACTGGGGCGAGATGGTGAATGCTAACGCGACCCCATCTCGCCCCATCACAGTGAAGGACTGCTCCATGGGAGGTTTTAGTCGGTAGGGGCCTCTAGCAGGCCGAGCCCGACATAACTTGCCCGCTTCCCCGGCGGGCACGTATGAATAAAAGCATTTCCTCCCATGAAAAAAAAAAAAAAAAGTAAAGATAAGGATCAATATCAATTTTTTTTACCTTTAAAAATTATTTTGTATTTTTGTTTTTTTTAAAGCCATGATAAAATACGTATTACAAGTCTTATTACATAAAAATTAAATCAATACTAATAATACGCATGAAAATATTTGGAATGTATGTAAAATTAATATACGCGAAATACAATCAAGTCGAGAGGTCTACTCCACCTGTGCGGTTAAAGTATTTGATTGCAATTAGCTTTTGCAGATAATTATAAAGTAAAATTGTATTAAATTATTGTAAAATGATTGAGATAAAATTAAGGATTAATTATCATATCACTGATTTTAAATTATATTGAAAATAACATTTCATTAATTATAAAAATTGGTTCGGGCGACTCACTGACCGAAAATTGAGAGGAAATACACAACCATTATACAAAATATTTAATAATATAATCAAATTATTGAGTGCGTTGTAAAATAACTGCGCAACAGCGCGCAGAGAAAAGGGAAAATGCATTATTTCTGTAGTGTATAGTATGTGTCTATACTACGTTTTTCAAAGTCAAAGGACAGTTACGGTCAATCTATAGCATATAAATGAACTCTGTATGTGTATGTAGTATGTATGTATGTGTATCAAGGGAAAGGATAGTGGACTACAACCTAAAAATGGCCATGAGAAGCAGGGACACAGCGGTCGTGGAGAAGCTAATAGCAATGCAGCGGGGCGTCTGCGACACGTGAACCGGAGCGATCTCTGGCCACATCCAAATTCAGGCATTATATATAAAAAAACCAAAAAAAGGAAAATAGTAACTGTACAAGTGGCACTTTTTTAATTAATGCAGAGTGAACAATTTAAGTGTATTGGAAAAGAGCACGGACACAGGTCTGTGGTTGCGATCTAAAAACAATAAAAAAAACTCTGTATGTGAACAATTCTCATATGTCAATTGGACAAAATTTACAAAGTTCATTTCCTATTCAGGCATGATCATGCCCGAATAGAATTCCCGTCGTCTAGTTCCGCCGCTAAGAAGTAATATTTTGAAATTACTGTGGTCCGATTTAATTTTTTTCTGAAGTGGAACCACTTGCTAACCATATCATTTTATGTGCAAATATTTTTTTCGGCATCTTTGATTTATTTTGTATTTTTTAAACTTCTGTGTACTACTGAATAATCTGTATATATCGCTTAGGGCAATACTTATTAAATTGCTAATCGTGAAATTAATGCTTAGGTTCTGTCTTGCATATATCATTTTTTAAAACATGCTAGTGTAATTTTTTTTTTAGAAACATTCTTGCTAATCATTCCAACTTATACTTGTGCTAGGAGATGGTTCACATCAATAGTGGAATGTTGAATTCTAACCCACGGCCTGACGATTCACAGACCGTACCCTAATCCATTAGGCTATTGACGCTTAAATATCATATTAAGGTATACCCGAAGTACAATTTATTCACTAGATTGTGTTGTTTTTTACATTTAAGTAGACTTTATGCACTAATCTCATCTATTTTTTCAATTTGTCCGTACGTATTCATTATTTATATGTATTCATTATTCATTAAAAGTTACTCATGAGCATATAGCTTAGAAATTTAAACTTATTGGAATCGATGGACGGTCTTAGGCTTTGATCGTACGTTAGAAACCCATCTAATATATACTTGATTTTAAAGGTAGTATAACATAATTTCTCTAAAATATGTCCTGTTAGAGTAACCGTGTAGCCTTTCTCGTCAAAATGCTGAGCCAGATCCATGTTGCTACGCCGTAGACGTTACGGTTTATTTCTCTAGTAGGAAAAAAAATCAAACTGCAACCGTAATTAAATGGTTCTTAATCCTTATATACGTACAATGTATGTCAGTAATTCAAGCATTCTTATTAACAATTCTAAGTTGACGTCAAGAAGACCGTTTAGTCTAATGGGGAGTAGACCTAAATTGTAGTGCTAAATTGGTGACTAGCATTTTTATACCGGACATATTTGTATATACCATATTTGTATACATATAAAACCTCACACCTCATCACAGAAATTTTTAAGAACCAGTGGGCTTACATCCGATAGTAAAAATATACCTTAAACATTAATTACACGGCGTTTTCAAAAAATGGTATTTTGACATGGAACTATGTATTTGTATTTTTTTTATTAGCTATAAACTAGTTCTTGACCACGATCAATTATGTATTTTCACAATCATGAATTTTGTATGAAATCACGTGTTTCCTAATAAGTTAAAAATTATTTATTCAGAATCGACAGAGCTATTTATAAGAGACCCGAGGTCTACTTATATACAAAATATGGGGAATCAATGTGATAGGAAATTATTTATAAGTCGCTTTGGAAAATATTCTAATGTACATTGGCTAGTTTTTAATGGGCTTAAGTATTTTTCTGTAGGAAACAACAAGTTACGTACTAAGAACACGAAAGCTCTTACAAAGCTTAGTTTATAAACCTTTTACAGAACTCGCCTTAATAATACCTCGATAGGAATAAAGTTTTATGGAGGCGTTAATTTATTTTACCGTTAGCTGATAACATATGCTGTAATAATGTTTATTATTCGAGTACACAGAATTTCAATGCGGTTGAAATTCTATTTACGGCAATTATCATATTTTGTTTCTATAACAAAATTACTTTTGAGCTTACCTATCTAAATACCAATAATGTGTTAAATTTCATTCGAAAATAAGCTGCCGGTGACGTCAACCCACCAAGGTGCCGATTAAATTTGATTTAAATACGGTATCAAGAAGATCAAGCCTGAAAAGACCATTTATATATAAACAGCTGTATGACTCCACGTTAATTGTTAACTCGGGAACACTAGTGAGTTTAGGAGCTGGTAGTGGTCAGCCTTGTAGTCCTGGACTTACATGATTAGACACCTATCTTATCTATGGCGTCGTGTTCATAGGCGACGAGGGGGCTCTTGTCATCCGCTACAGTGCACACGGGAACTAAATATATATAGATTTCACCCCAGAGAACAAAATAATTTCGATATGGGATTTCGAGAGAAAAACTAATCGGCATTAGATGGGTTCAAACATAGTACGCATGCTTTCACATAACATTATGTACATATATTGTAACTAATAATAAAATACTTGTATATAAGGCAACATAGATTTGATACACTAATTATATTTGCTGTCACAAAGGCGCATGTTTTAGGTCAGTAATTAAGCATTTGTCACAAAACTCTGTGATTATTATATTATTTTGTTTATCCAACGAAATTCGTTGTAATCTATTTATTTATATATAAAGTTATAATTAGTACATTGTCAACACGTTTTTACAAGCCTGCCCTGTATGTATTAATATTTTAAAATCTTTTCATGTAATTTTAACCAACTTCAAGAAGTCTCACATTCAAAATTATAACACCATTAATTTATACAATTGTTAAAGTTTATAGTTCAGTTGTTTAATCATATAGAAAAGATGTATGTGAATATAAATGTAGAATTATATTATATATTATATAAGTACACAAGCCGGTTGTCGGAAGATATTGGGTTATTCGTCCATTTGTGGCGCACATACTTCTTGCAAATTTAACACTTATATAATTTTCTCCAACCAAATTAAAATGGGAAGCACTAGTTGTCAAATGATAGAAGAATCATCAAAAGTGGTTCACCCAATATGATGACTTAACAAACATAAATACGAATTGAGAGCAACCTTTGAAGTCGTTTAAAAATATATTGTATTTTATGTTTTAAAAATATGTTGCTTAAGTAACTCGTTTCAAAAATATATTTTTTAATAAAAACCTTATTAAATTACCAAAAATTCAAGCTTATAAAGTTGAAACGTTCAGAACGTGATCTACTTTCACTGAAGTTTAAAACAAATCTCGTTAACACGGCACACTTGTTTTAAAACAATTGATAAGGGACAAAGAGGAAAATCCCCACAAACAAAATTCATATAACCATTCGTCACAGCTCAGATGAAAGAAACTTGCAATGTCCGCATTTGGACACAGAATCCCTTATTTATGCCGAGTAAATCATTTGGAACGGAAATTCAATCAGAAATTCGATGTGTTTTGTATTGTAGGGACAGGAATTTCTACTTAAACGTTGATGGTATTGTATACGTCCAGCGCGGATTTATATTTCGATTACTTATTTTTCTTTAGATTTACGTACCTTCTAACGATATAATGACTTACTAATATGTATTCTATTTCCTTATTTTTTTTCCACTTTTGTTTCGTATCCCGCTGAAATGTATTAATGGGTCCTTTTGTAGTTATTTTATATTAGTTGGAGTTGAAAGTTATCGACCATTACTAGTAATTTGCTAAGTGCTGATTTATCAATCGCGCGGCGGTGAAGGAAAACATCGTGAGGAAAGCTTCATCTCATAAAAAAATGACATTTGAAGTCTGCCAATCTACACTAGGGTATTCTAATCTATTATACTCTCTTCGCAGAGAAGGCCTGTGCCCAACACTGGGACATATATACATATATAGGTTGTAACTTTAACTTCACTAATAATTTTAGTGTAACGTGTTTTACTGTGTATGTAATGTCTATTCAATGAAATAACATCAAAATCAAATAACACCTTAACTTGAAGAACTTAGGTGTTCGATTTTAGATTTTGTCTACGTCTAAGATTTTATGTCAGTCCAACAATGCCAAGCAATCGACTATTTATTAAATTGTGTTAACATTATATGTAAACATTTACAAAAAGCTATTATCCAAATAAGCATGATGATTTTGAACTTATTACCTTATTTTACGCAAACTGCACCCCAAAATATTAATATAAATACTATATTAACTACTTAATTACATTCACCGTAAATAATTATTCAACGTTACGAAGATTGTGCTTATGTTATTATACATTATACAGTGGCTTCTTCCGATTGTTACAAGACGTTGTTAGAAGACGCACTGTTGAATACATATTACAATCCTTAGTGTTTGTACAAGAACAAAGCCGCTATCTCGGCTCCATCTACTCCTATTTGATGTAACATCTACGCGATAGATCGAAGAATAGTCGCATTGCTATTACAAAAGGGTATATGTTTTATATAGCCTCTTATATAAAAAAGTAGGGGCAAACGAGCTTGCGGTTCACCTGAACTGTTGTGTACCCACCGGTCACTGATACCCAGTAAATTTCATGTCGGTTTTGCGATATCATGATACTTTTTTTTTTTTGTTCACGGGGAGGAAATCTTCAGAAAGGGGAGGATACTCCCTCCCCCCCTGTGCCCTCGCAGCGCAAGGCGACACGGGCCAGCCGATGTCGCCTTCTTCCCGGGTCCACTTTGGTGGACGACTCAGGCCCCCACCCTTGTCGCCCAGTGAACCCGAGGCCCCTTTTAGTCGCCTTCTACGACAGGCAGGGGATACCGTAGTCTTATTCTTGAGAGCCCAGAACTACAGAGCTGCGGGCCGGTCTGCCACCGGCCCGCCTGCGCCATCTCCGAACGGGATCGGCCCTCTCCCGATCCCGTTCTGCGGTCTCCTTCTGGGTCATTACTGACTCGCAGAAGGAGACCAGCGCCTTCCATTTAGATCTCCCCGCCAGCGCAGCCGCTACTGCCGCCGGCGGGGAGAGGTCTTGCCCGATATGCTGGACCAGGAATCATGATACTTCCCCTATCGTAGCAGTCGATTCAACAATTAAAGCCGTTTCATGGGCCCTACCTTCAGTATACATACCAGTATTCAACAAGCTTGACCTTAGTTGGAATGGTTAACAAGAATATTATGCGTGAAAAAGATTATTTTTTGCATTTGTTAAAAAACAGCCTTAATAATATTTACTTTCAGATGTATCGGTAGTTTATTTGTATACTCCAATAAACGGAATGTTATTGGTAATAAAAATATTCAACATTTTCACCCATTTATACTGAATGTGAAATGTTAAGCGGCATTTAATATTTATACCTCGATTTTCATTTTTATTAATTGAGTTTTCGAACGAAAGCTTTGAGTTTGACAAATGTGATACTCTGTGATGAAATACGTTACCCATCGTCACGTCACGTTTGTCATTAATATGGAGTCAGTTATCTTTTTACATTAAAAATTAACATAATATAAATAGCGACGGTGACCTACAGGGTGCTACGCATGGTCTATTGTAACACTCTGATGTAAAGCTTTAGACATATTCATTTTCGACTTATAATAATAATATAAAAAATAAGAAAATATCACATTTAAGCACTTCATGATACAAACCAATAAGAAAACATAAGTATTCTGATAGACATGAATCATTGATCCTTTATGCATGCATTGACAGAACAGTCGCCTTAAGTGCTGACAGTTGTCGCATTTTTAAGAGCAAGAATCGTATTACACTACATCTTTATATGTACATATTTTAAATAATGTTTCTTTAGCTTAGCTAACATATTTATATTACGTTAAACAAGAATATTTCCTTTGGAGAACATCAGCTGTGCCACAGGGAATTGATATATTTTATTTACAAATATGGCTACACCCTATGGCTTCCAAATTTAATCTATGAGAGAAAATCAAAACTGTAAAATATCTTTGGAGGTTGCTAATACAGTATGAATTACTAAAATATAAATTTCTAACAATGGGCATCGTCAGCCGAATTGAAACTGGGCTTCACACGTCTGCCAAAAGTCAGACGGAGTTGTTTACCAACACGTAAAAATTATAAAAATTGTTCAACGGATCGGCGCTGAGTTTTGAATATTGGATTCAGTGTGAGGTCGCTGTGAAGCCGCAACAACCGCGGAATAACAGCAACAAACGTGTCACAATTCAAACGAGTAATACAAAAGAAAAGCGTCTTGTATTTCTTTTTAAATGGAACATGAAGCCCCGCCTCGGGAGTTATCATCTGACTTTACGAGCGGCATTAGGTAACGCGGTAAGGAAATAGTTCCATTCCGATCTAGTTACACTTTATGCGCCCCAATGTAAACGAGATGCGTAACTTCACCGGTTTATGTAGACTGACAAACATTATTTCACTTCTATATAAGATTACATGTAGTATTTTACTTTATAGATAGAGATCAAAACAGGTTAATCACATAATAACAATTTTTTTGAACGAAAATAAAGACAATTATGTTTACGAGGAGAAACAAAAACCACCTTAAAATCAAATCAAAGGTTAAACGCTATTATGCGCGGACACCCTCTTTGTATTTCACAATTACTGTAGAAATATCCTCCTCCTCGCGTCGGTGTCCTCAATGCTGAGGGTCGTGACCATCTCGTGGGAACAGTTTGTTTTTAGTGATCCGTCGCCATTTTCCTCTATCTGCAGCCGTGCGCAGAGCATCGCTAACCGACGTGCCTAGAGTGGTGCGGATCTGGTCAGTCCAACGTGTCAGGCTTCGACCTCGCGGTCTTGTCCCGTCAATTTTACCAGTCACAACTAGCCTTTCTAAGTTATTGCCTTTTTTTCTGGAAGTAATATATGAAATAGAATTAATCAGAATCTAACTAAACTCTCACCAAAACCCTTAAAGGACGTCCTTTTTAATAAAAAATGAATCATAGAATATCATACATCATTTGTTGCGCACATACTTAATGCAGATTTAAAATTTATATAGTTTTCCTAAGGATGCTATTGTCAGAATTGGATCACATTGGGAGCACCAGCTTTCTAAAAAAAAATATTCATCAAAATCGGTCCACTCAGTCGAGTTATAAGGTAACAAACATAAAAAAATAAGGACAAAAGAACATAGAATTAAGAACCTCCTCCTCCAAGTCGATGAACTACAATCGCCTAATGTAGGCCTAGGTAGCTTAATGCGAGCCGTGGTAACTCAGTGTCCGAGCAATCACCTCAAGTTGCATAGTACGCTAGCAAACCGAGTTTGTTCAACGCCGCCGACAACGGTACTTTTGCCAACTCCAAAAGAGAAGTCCCTTGAACTCCCTTCAATCCAAAAATCTCTTTTTCTGTTTCGAATCCTAGCTTGTAACAATTATTTTCCGGTTTTCGAGCGTCATTTCATAAAATTTGAGCCCGGAGGCTTAATAAGCTTTCTCTGTCTACCCCGTAGAAGTTTATTGAACGTGAGAGCTATTTTTTATTTTTGCATAAATTAAAAAAAATCTTAAATCAGGCATGTATAAAACTGATTTCCGGTTATTTGAATAGCGTAATATTTAAGGTGAATACCTAAAACAACTTATAAATATCTTATAATGTTTACAGCTTGTGTGGCATAAAGCTCTATCAAAGATTAGTATTCAAAGGTCCAGCATATTTCACTACTCGGACAGGAAATTACATTTACTTTCAAAGCTTTTAAGAGCCTTATATCGGAAGGTGAATAAGTACCCAAGCGCGGTCAAGCCCGACAAACTTTTTTCATAAGGCTTTGAGAATAGATAATGTGACCGTACCGTATGGAAACCAAACTTAATGTTTTTCCAAAACAGATGGTTTTTAGTTTATTACTCTATTACTTGAAAATCAATTCAAACTTTTATTTGTAAGAACAACGAAATCAAAACAGACAGAAGCATAAATAAATAATAATAATAATAAGCACTCTTTATACCCTTATTTTTAATTGGAGTCAACAATGTTGTTATGTCTTAAACAAGTTTTTTTCAAATGTTGAAACTTTTTGATTCTGACTGATAGATTTTTCTTATGTTAAAACGATTGACACCATTTCGTTACCTTGTGCCTCACCTAAGACATGTCAAAGAGCTGCTTGATCTAACAAGATCTTATAACTACTTGATTCATTTTTTATTTTAGGGGATAAAACCACTAAAATATATTTAAAGCCTTTGTCGTCTATGAAATTACCTTTGAATTTCACGAACGTTGCTTGAGTGGCAAAAATTGCGTGGAGATAATTCGGTTAAAAGTTTTCACCGAGTATGCAGTCCGCTCTAATAGAATGTCCTCTATACTCTGCTGAGCGTTTAATGCTGCTTTATTAAACGGGGAAACGTTAATATGAGCTTGAAGTAGTTTATTTAATTATTTTTATCTCTTGCCTTTTTTATACTTTCGAAGCAAGTGATTGACTACGATCCCACCTGATGTTATGTCGAAATGCAGTCTAGGATGGTAAGGCGGACTAGCTTAGAAAATGCTAGCCCCTGCTTAGCCCGCCTCTCCACCGAGTCCAAAGCTGCGAGATGGCATTTAGCAGCGCCTGCCCAGCTGTGTCAACAGTATTCTACACACGACCGGACTTGATCTTTATAAAGTGTTAAAAGCTGTTCCGCAGAGAAGTACGGTAGCCCTTTGAGCAAGTTTTTTTGCAGCTACCGTAGCCTCGAACTCGATGAATCGTCCATAGACATTTCAATTTGATTTATTTGTATGAATAAAGATTATATTGAAACATCGCGCACTATATTAACAAAGAACGACGTAACAGTAAGTCCTTAACGATGCGTTTCACGTAGCACGTGTTTAAACTAGGCACCTTATTACCAGTAATGAGGATTATTACGTCTTAGCACTTGTAAGTAGAATGTCTAGCTCTTCGGTAGTTCTTTGCTGTTTAAGGTTTTTTTATCACCCAATTATTTGTATATAAATTACTACCTGTCCCCTGCCATCTTAACCGCAAATAAAAACTATTTATTTAGTTTTGTCTAAAATAAAAGTAGCTTAAGTTACTCAAATTCCCGTTAAATTCAGTTTAACCGTTCCACCAGATTACCCGGAACATACATAAAATTTATTTGTGTATATATATTATGTAAAATTATAAAAAACATAGTACATTCATTTGCATGTAGTAAAAAGCGTTTATTTTATTATTACACACAGACACTCTAATTTTATTTATTTAGATCTATTTATTTGTATAAACATAAAAGCAAGGTGATAACTGTAAAATATGTCAAGTTGTGTTAAGTAAATTATAAGTTCCCGCGAACTGCTAACTTGATAGGATAGGTAGGATGAGTAATTGGCGGTTGCCTAATTTTTGGCTGTTTTCCAAAATCTTTGTTATCCTGTTGCCATTAATCAATATTAGTTTACCCTTACCCTAGAAAACTAAAGCAGTTTGTTAGTAACTCTTTCGTTGTGGTGGGGTGGTTCCTAGTCGTTAGATAAATAGTACAATGTTTTCAGTAAAAGATAAAAAAAATATATGTAGAAGGGGGAGCAGTCTGAATAAAAAACAACAACACAAAAATAGTGGCTCGAACATCAACTTCTTCTTTTATTTTCACAAATTATAATGAACACTTTCTTCGTCCTACGACGACACTCGTAATCATATTCCATTTTTCTCTTTCAATCCCAAACACTCACTATTCGTTCACTCACCTTCATTCACACATTCGGATACACCTTTTATAGTTTAATAAGTTCGAGTACAAATAACAGTTTTATTTTTATTTTATTATTCCTACATATATTTACTAAATTTAATTGTTATTTAATTATTTATTAATGGGAAGATCAACAGCAATTTGTCACATCTAGCAGGACTTTGGCAGAAATGTCAAACCACTCCAGTTCTGGTTATATGTTTGTACCTTATAGATATCAAGTACGCCCCAATGCTAATTAGTCTATTATCATAATAGTATATTCGTTTTGAGAGCCGTGGTAAGTCAGTGTCCAGGCAGTCGCTTCAAGTTGTAAAGTGCCGGCATCAATAAAATTATTATTTGTTGCAATTTGTTGATCGATTAAAAACCTACCTAAACCAATAATGTCACGATTAAAGTCGCAAACATATTGCAATTTCAAGGATATTTTTAAAATTAAAAGCAAAATTAGAACTGCCAATAACCTAATGGAATCTATCATTCGACTATTGACGTGAACCATCGCCTAGAACAACCTTAAGCTTAGTTGGAATGGGTAACAAGAATGTTAGTAATATTTATAAAAAAATATATTGTTAGTTTTTTAAAGAATAAAAAATTAAGCCTTACATGGGTTATAAGGTTGTGTGGGAATGTTTTCATTATAAGAACAAGCAACAGTATGATACATTTACAGCACGGTTAATCAAGATGCAGACGTGCTGTCACTCCGAGGACTATGATGAAACACATCGTTAGCAGTAATTGGCTCTCCGGTTTATTTACTCACCATACAAAATAGCATCTATGCAGACTTGATCCTTTCCGAGTCGAGGGCATCCATTCACTACATCATTTTTCTCGCAGCTTGGCTCTACGAAGAATTATAAATTAAATAAATATAAGAAAAAAAATACTTTGTTAATAATTTAAAACAACTACACTTTTGTAGAGTAGACGCAATGGTATATACGGCGCATAATTATAATCACTACCACTAACAAACACAAGCAAAGACCAGAGAGTTATAGATGCCATAGACATGGATGACATTTAGACGTCAAATACCTAATTCCACTCCGTGATCATATGAGCTCTAAAGCGCTACACCATCAGGAATTTATATAGAAAGTCAAAATCTGCCTAAAATTAGTAGTATTAGTTATTTTTTGTCCAGTACTTAAATTCAAACATGCATTATATAATCTCAAAACGATCTATAAGTCTCATAGTGTCAATAAAGACCGAGAATTCCAAATTCCATGGGCCCCTTAATGGTTGACGCGACCGTGCATTTCTCGCCTAACTTTGTTCCACAAACTATCAACTGTCACCAGGTTTCTTGGAGTATCTGAACCTATACGATTTAGGGACCTTAAAGAAACAAGCCTGCCTTTCTGAAAGGCCGGCAACGCTGCAGTTCTTACGTTATTGTGCTCTTGGGCGACGATCACTCATGATCGTGTGAGCCGTAAACCGATTTGCCTCTTTTCTTCTAAAAATAACATATGTAAACCACAAACTAAATAGAAACGATATGCTTCTCTATTGTTGACCGCACTGCACGCATTCTTGTCATACAAATAATGACGAACGATTAATTACGTAACATATAGAACTGTAGTTTAAGGTTAATATGCTTTCTCGTTTAGAGTAACAGATTACGTCGAATTTCTCTCTCAATTCTTCTCCAGTTTTCGTACAATCAACAATTTTGATCAGTACTAGAATCCGATGAAATTGCACTTTAACCATCGAGTAAATAGTAAAAAAAATCCCAAATGGTCATTGCCATATTGCAATCAATTGTAATGACCTTGTCCAATCAAGATCAAGGCACTGAATTTGCTTTACCTTGTATGACAGCAAATATTAATTTTACGTTAATATGTTCCCATTCTGGTTTATATTTTCACGTAGGTATTACAATATTTACTATATTTACAACACAAAGTTTCTTCTTGTCTCGCTCCTCATTTAAATGTAGCGGCAGAAATAAAAGCCAATACAGTTCAATGGAACAGGAAATAAAAGGTGTCCCCTGAAAGTTTTGGCGTGGAACAAGGGACGCTATGCCAAAACTTACTGACAGCAGGAATGAAAAATAAACTCTATTTATTTTCATGTTTCGAATTTTTTCTATTTATTTTAAGGAACTTTAAACTTCAAAATAGGATGATAAACTAAGAGTTAGATATTATTTTTATTAAATTATAGCTTTTTATCAGGAAATAAGCTTCTGACTTTTAATGTGTAAAACAAAAAAAAAAAAACTAATTTAAAAAAGGTATAAAGAGTATGGCTTTTGTCGCTGCATATACTTGCAGTACAATGTCTACATTTAAAAATAATCCCAAATAAATAGACCAAGACTTTTCTAGCTAACCAAATACTGGTATGAAAGGAACATATTGACGAGACTAGTGCATGCCTTGTTTTGTTCTCCGTATATCTATACAGGATTAAATAATGGTCATTGCGCATAGCACAGCAGTCAAAAGAAGATCTAGACCTAGATGTGGTAATAGGTAAGAGAACATCTGAAAATTGAGATTTCACTGCCTATTGTAAAATATTACACAGTTATTTTGGTCATGTCACCTGCAAAAAACTATATAGCCTCGATAATTTGGTGGCGATAGGCAAGGCAGATGGCAAGCGACCGTGGAACGTTCACAGGCCAACCAGCGGGTAGTTGAACCAAATCCAAGGTATTCCAAGATGTTCTATGTCTTAATAATGTGATTATATGCATTCAAAATGACCAAATTTTTAAGATAGCAAGACTTTAAGATAGCTGATGAAGAAGAAGAGAAATATACAGTTAAATATTACAAAAACATATTACAAACAAATATACAGTTAATACAAAAACATATTACAAACAAATATACAGTTAAGTATTACAAAGCACCTACAATTCATTTTGTACAAATGGCCTCTTCAAGAAACAAGCCTAGTCCTGTCTCAAAGGCAAGCAAACCTGCAGCTCATCCGGTGTTGTTGTTGTTAAATAATAATAATAATAAATATCCTTTATTAATTAACAAAATTATAATAAACAGTATTACTAATTACACTTTTTTTACTACGAGTATTAGTTCTATTTAAGTTTCACTGCCACCTAAACTAGGAATTTCCTGTGCGATAGTTGGCAGTCCTTCCTCCCATGGTTATTTATATATCTAATATTGTAATTATATCATTTTTTTATGTGCGAGTGTGTGTGCTTGTGTGCGCGCGGGAGTGTGTATGTGTGTCGGTGAATGTGTGAGTGCTTTTCAATTGACCACTTTTAACATATTCTCACAACCTTCATAATTTAGTGTTTCAAGCCACAAGTTTTATGCGTCAGTTTCAAGTTAATATGCGTGTGAGCCTTAAGCTCGTTTGCCCCTTTTCCTACAAAAAAAATCAATTTAACCATTCCTTTTATAATTATTTAACTTTATCATTAGGCTTAAAAAGAATAATGATAACAAAAAAGGAATACAAATACAATTTTGGCACGGCGCGACAATCGTGCTGCCAACGATATTAACTTGTAACCGTGGCGTGACATTTGTTTTAGGCTTAATGACCAATAAGTGAGCTACTAATTTGTTGAACTTTTTTATAAAAATAAATAAAAATTTCTTAACAAAAAAAATACACAAATACGCAGGATAAAGATGCAGCCATGCTAAAAATTATTAACATTCACTTAACCATTCAACTGAGCTTAAGCTTGTGCTAGGAGATGGTTCACGTCAATAGTCGAATGTTGGATTCGAACCAACGAACTTGCGTTTCGCAGACCGAAACCTAAGACCTAAATTAGGCTATGTATATTAAGGTATATAAGTGAAATATAATATAAATCCCGTTAAGCCTTTGCCTACTAGAGCGTCTGTTACATCCACCTATTGGAAAGAAGTTTCTTATGGGGCTTTGCGAAGGGGGTAGCTGGCAAAACGTCCGTAACGTTAAATAAAAGCATAAGATTTTTATTGTTAGTGGTTTGGATAGAGATGTAAATACAATAAAGGTGTTAACATAATTTTGTAATGTTTTTTTTGATTTTTATCGATAAAAATCATAATTAAAAATGTGGTATACATTTTGATAATTTTCATTATACCTCGAATAGAACTTGAAATTAATATTTTTATAATAAGGAACTTCATTACTGTCCGGTGTCCCACGACCACACTGTTTCTTTTTCTAGTGAATCTTATTCATATCCCTCGCTCATAGTACCTTAATTCAAACCGCATGAAACACTCGCTCGGATAAAGCTCTCAGATCGAATGGGTTACCGTAGACATAGCACGCGTGTAATAAAAACGAATATTACGCACGCGTGGCGCGGCTACACAGAATTCGTTCGTGAGAGTTCTGCACGCGATTCGATATACTTACGCATTCTTACGTCCCGTACGTGTCTGTTAGGGTCTCGGGTAACCTCCCCGGGATGTGCTTCAAAGCACAGTGCAGAGGGGCTTCAAAAAAGTCAACGAAATCAGTTGGCGTGATTTTGAGTTATTCGTCCATTTGTGGCACACATAATTAATGTAAAATTAAGAGTTGTTTGGTTTTCTCATGGTTCCCATTGTCAGAATTTAACTAAATTTAAAGGACACAATGAAAGCACCAACTTTCAAATAAATAAATAATTGTCGAAATTGGTTCACCCAGTTGAAAGTTATGGGGCAGCAAACATTAAAAAAAACGTATACACGAATTGATAACCTCCTAATTTTTTAATTCGGTGCTGAAATAATAAATTTACAATTTCGAATGTACCCCGACCCTTAAATAGTTGTTCTAAAGCTTAGCCAATAGACTACTGCTCTTAAGAGTGACACATAACACCATTTACTGGAATAATTTGAAAGCGCATTTTGAAACGGTAAGATATTACAGAGGATTAGTCTGGTGAATCGATATCATCTGAAATCAAGTAGAGCAGATAGGGCCTTAGAGAACGTTATGGCAAACGAGTAATCATGCGGAAACACCCATTCCACTGCATCTTCTAGTATCCAACGAGATGGCTAATGGATGCGATCAGATCACAATTAATTCAATATTGTTCGAAAAATAGATTTATACAAATATTTTCGTGAATTCCAATCCAAAGTCCAATTACTTCCTAGATCTTAGCATATTACCATCAAAATACTTTGATAGATTCTGATGGGGACGTTTTTAATAGTGGTCTCATAATATAAACATATATGAAATGTAAATAGCCTCGGTTGTTAAGATACTATTAATTGTTGGCAAGAAAAATATTTTGGTGGCCCTTTAAATATTGACATTTTGTTAAGTGTAATTTTTTACTCTTCCCACGGAAAAAGTTGGCGACCCTAGTTTATGAACCATCTCCTAGTACAAGCTTAAGGTTAGTTGGAATAGTTGACAATAATGTTAGTAATGGTTTGGTAAAAAATATATGTGCTATTATAAGTATTTAGGATTAACTATCAATCTTAAGCGACCAACAAATCTTTCTATCCCTCAAGGGGTTGTTTCAATAACTTAAATAGAAGAGCTCTCGCGTTCTTTTAGTCCCAATGGGGGTTTGTTAGGTCAGTAAGTGATTTTTTTTGAATGAGTGTGTTTAGTTCTGTAACATCGCTATTGATGAAGGCAAGGCAAGATAGTATGAACACTTTCACGCGAAAACGTAAACGAACGCTTATCTACTACGGTATCATCATTTCAAGTAAAATCAAATGCAATAAAATCTGTAAAAATACTCAATTTAAAAGAATATTGAAAGGTTTCCGCACAAAGTCTTGAATTTTTCCGATAAAGAAATATGAATCATCCTCACAAATAAAATTCATATCTCAATTCGTCACAGATCAGATGAAATAAAGTCGCAATATCCGCATTTGGCCGCTGTATCCCTCATTTATACGAGATAAATCGCTCGGAGAGGGGAGAAAGGGGGAAGGATTTGAATACGATTTTGATTTCTTACCAGACGAGTCAAATGTTTTGTGTTCATATTTCATAAGTGGAATCGAATTCATAACATGTACAATGTAAGGTTACGTTAAAGCCGTAGTAGTTCAGTGACTGGGCGGTCGCCTCAGGTTGCATAGTACGCTAGCACCCCGAGTTGGTTTCTCGGTGCGGGCAATTAATTAGTTTTTAATAAATTTTGAAATTTTAAACGCTGATTTACCACGCTCTCGGCGTCGAAGGAAAATCTCGTGAGGAACCCTAGATATCTTAGATTAGCTTACAAAACATGCGAGGTCCGCCAATCCGCACAATCCGCACTCTCTTTACAGAGAAGGCCTGAGCCCAGCAACGGCACCTAAATAAAGGCTGTAACTTGCAAGGTAACGTTTCTGTTCGATCGGACAAGTATATTGACACGTTTAATTTTATTCGTCTAAAAAGCATTCATTTTATTAGTCCTATATTGTAATGGTTAATAGAGTGACATACTTAAGCTATATATATATATATATATAGATATATATATCTTACTTATATTACTCTTACTTATATTACTCAAAATCATTCTAATTGCAAATAAATAAATGAACAACAATTTTAATAACAAAGAATTACCTTGTTCTACGTCTAAACAAAACAATTTACGAAAGCATCAAACAGTTATCTTGTTCTCTTAGTTAAAACAAGCGAGAGGAACAACAAAGTTACCGGGCTAAATATTAAGTACCCCCTCGGAATCCTCTCGCCGCGCATAATAGAAAACACTTTAAGTCTAAAACGCAACTTTCGAGAGGGGATAACGCGAGCCATAATTAAACGGCTCCCAAAGTGTAAACTGCTTCAGCACGATACTTGCTCCTTGTCTCAGTTAAGTAAGAATTTTGCTGTTAAGTGAATATCACAGAATAACATCGACAAATTACCACCTCGTCAAGTGTTTTCAATCGGAATGTTACTGTGTATCCTTTTATATGATAAACGCAAATACAAATATTAACAGTCATTTAATTTAATATGCAAGAGATGTCGGGGGCGATAAATCGATCTAGCTAGATAGATTTATCACTCACCTTTAGAATATGTCGTCTTATCGATAATTAACGTAAACTGAAAAATATGACTCTTCCTGTTTAAATTATGAACCACTAACTGCTTTAACGATACAGCAACACTAAAGCTACATAACTATGATGGCGTTGTTAGACATATCTTAGCCAATGAGAGTTTGGTTTGAGGGTAGATCATCATCAGAAGTTATGTTTCTCAGTAAGATCAAAAAGTACTGTTCATAAACATGAAATAAAGTCAAAATTGTTATGTATGTCGTATCTAACTAGAAAGAAGAAGCCATGGCTAAGAAACATCAGGGAATTGACTGCAATAAAAACAGGCGGGGAACTATTCCGTTCTGCCATGAATAAGGACAAATTTAAAAGACTCACTGACGACCTTTAGTGATGGAGAGGCACATGAAGAAGAAGAATCTAAATATAATTTACAGAAGAAGTTTTAGCGAAGCTCGGTCATCCAGGTACTAAATAAATAAGTTAAGAACGGATAATAGTAAAGAACGGATTTTGCTTGTACTGTAGAGCTAAGAGTAGTGTTAATTATTCAAGGTAACCTGAGTGTTTTGCAGCTCCGCCTCTTAATCTAAGAACTATTTGTTTTGTATCAGTGACTGTCGTTTTTATTTATATAATTATGTTGACATATTTTGGCTTTTGAAGAACTACTGATTTTTTTGAACTTGATCGGTGATAGGGTATTACAAAAAATTGTAAAATAGCATCCTATAGCCCCTAGTGCCGCAGTCACCATTTTGCTTATTTGTGTATGGCATAGTCTCGCTCCTTTTTGAACATTAATTAGAAAATATTTGACTTGGAATATTTTTCTTTTTTAAATTTCTATTTAACAAAATTCTATATCAATATATATAATGTATTTTTAAATTATGTTATGAAACATAAGTCATTATTAAGATTACAAGCATTTTTTTTTTTTTAATTCCCAGAGCGGGATTTTGCCTCTTGAGGGATACACATGTCCCACGGTAAGATATAGAAGGAATTAAAGTGCTACGAGGCCGCGGTAAGCTGTTAAGCATTGACACACATATTGAAGAAGAAATTAGTAGTATTTTATGTTTAATTTCAAAACAAAATAATGGGCATGTGATAAGAACAAATATATTATACCCAGTTAGTTATTAATAAACATAAAATAAACAGGTTAAAAAATAAAACACATTCGACGAGGAAAAATAAACTGTTTCTCGTGAAAGAAGAGGCGAATGATAAACTATTTAAGATAACATCTTAATGCGACTGTACTTTACATGGCGTCGGAAACCGGGGAACAAGCTTGTTATTAACGAGGAACGCCATTTTAGTCCTAGGGGATAACGAATGTTTTTTTATTTACAGGCGAGCCAGTGGATGATCAACTTATTAGGGATACTAATACCAATTGGTAAGTGCTTTAACTTCTATTTTTTAAGTAAAAATTAAAAGCATATTAATGAATATGGCAGAATTAACGACCTATTTTCAGCCGACTTTAAAAAAGAAGTTAAGTTAAAGTTAAAGTTACAGCCTTTATATATATAATATATATGTCCCACTGCTGGGCAGAGGCCTTCTCTGTAAAGAGAGTATAAGGGCACAGTCCGCCACGCGGCCCTAATGCGGATTGGCAGACTACACATGTCGTAGAAAAATTTTCTAAGACATGTAGGTTTCCTCACGATGTTTTCCTTCACCGCCGAGCGCGTGGTTAATCAGCACATAAAATTGCAACAACAAATTTATTGGTGCTGGCACCGGGGATCGAACTCGGGTTGCTAGCGTACTATGCAACTTGAGCCAACCGCCCGGACACTGAGCTACCACGGCTCTTAAAAAAGAAGGTTGTAATTAATTCGTCTATATGTTTTTTTTTGTTACGTTTATTACATCATAAGCTTAGACTGGGTGAGCCCATTTTGTTGATTTTTTTTAATGCTAGTGCTTCCCGTGTGGCCATTTTAATTTAGCCCAATTCTGAAAATGACTTCAAAAAACCATATAAGTTTTAAATTTGCATTAAGTATGTGCGAGACAAATGGACGAATAACTCAATATTATGCCAAATGATATTGACGATTCATTTTTTATTGGAAAAATTAACAAGCTTCAAGGGTAGTTTGATGAGAGTTTGCATAGGTGCGTATTAATTCTATTTCATAATTTTTCACTTGAAGTCGGGTTTTGTTTTTACTCGTAAATGTGCTTGTAAGTCGATTAAAACATTACACTACTAACCAAAAGAAGAATTGTTTACTTTTAATACACATTAGTATTCTGATTTCATTATTGAATGGATTTTGGAAATTGATTATGACGATACAGAAAGATAGATACATAAACTGTTTTGTCTGTTATGCCTAATTGTCCGCGGGGAGAGGAGAGGGGGGAGCTGGGAGACTCATAATACAAGTTTTACTTTGTTTGAGCTCTTGATTCCCACATCCACCTATTGTATGTAATTGTATCAAAAATGTGCTAAATAATGTGGGAGAAAGACAAATAAAGATTTTTTTATTCTTTCACCGGCTAATTCTGCCACTGTGGTGGCACTACCACTGTTAGATTGTCTATACGTTTAGAATGCTAATAAATTTGAATATAATATTTTTGAACGATTCCAAAATTAGTTAGAAGACGGATGGCTAAACAATAAGTAATTGGTGTGAGACTACGATTTAATGTTTTTTTTCAAGATTTTTTTATCTATTCAGACATATGTTTACAATTACGTCATAAAAATAATTAAAAATGCTTCTCTTTAAGTTGTTTAACTGAGAATAAATTTGTTTTTCAAAAATCATCGATACAGAAGAGCAGCAGTTTTTACTAAACGTAATAATAAACACAGCGATATTATTCACGTTTGTAAATCGTACGTACAACAAAATTATGTACGCTCAATACACTACTTTCACGTAAACATAAAGATATGTGATAACTACTTTATCGTAATATGTGAATTCTAGTTGAATAGTTAGTTTTAAAATCTCTCTTTTTCACGTATTAACCATAAAAATCCCTACGCTATCATAACTGTTATCGTAACTAATATTTTATGGCTTTCGTGTGTAGAATGACTTATATGAAGTCAAGTCTTTATTTTATATTAAATACGTATTTCCTTTGTTAAAATCACAATTGGAAGTGTATAATTGTGGATAAGAACATGCTTAGAAAATATTAAAAAAGTATACCATTTACAATAAATATATATTTGATAATTTAAATTTTTAGTAAAATACTTTTCTCTGTAATAGTTGCTAAGTAGTTCGATTGACGTTCGATTTGATGGCCACAGTTTCGAATTTCAGTGAGTTATTATTATTAAAAAAAAATAATTACAAATTTGAAAGAGGATTTTTAATTTTAAAGCCCAATAATGGTAAGGTTACATTGTCTTTGTCTTCTGCTGTGGCATTAATGAACGGACCTGATCGGCAAAGTAACATGATCTCGCAAAATACTGCCGTGAATTAAAAGTACAGAGTGATGTAGCCAATAGGATTTTTTACCTCCCTTATTTTTTATACCCTACTTAAAAAAAGAACAATAACATTTTTTGTTGCTTGTTATCGTGAGCGATTAGGGTTTTTGATAGTCTTATTTCTTGTTTAATTTCCATAAAATCCTCATGTTTTTTCTAATAGACGATACAATATAATTTTATGCATCTCATTTCCTTTATTTAATAGAAGCAAAGAATTTAATTAACAAGGAAGGTTTTCTTGCCGAGGTAATTAACTGTTCTTGAAGTAGATTACCAAAGGACGTCAAAACCACTAACGAAGTTGAAATTAAAACAAACTATATAAAACTGATCAGATGTTGTTTTATATATACAGCGATAAATATGAGTTACAAAACACAAGAAACTGGTTACAATATTGTGAATAAGCTTCGTATATCTATAATACGTGATAACAGAGAGTGTGGGTGTATTCAAACTTCAAACAGACAATACGTCATATCATAAATGTCAATCATATTCAATTACTGATTTTCAAATGGTGCTTGTATTAAGGGTTCATCGTCGTATTTTTTAGAAAAATGCCGTTAGGAGTCAAAATTGTATTAATTAGACTAGAAATAAATTAAAGGGAAAACGTTTGCGAACCAGTTGATAATAATTTAAAATACGAAAGAAGTCGTATCGATTCGAAAAAAGCACTGACGACAAATAATTCTACAAAACGGATGAAAAAAATTACGCGAAACGCGGAACATTTTGTAAATGCAATTTAGAGTTTTGTGACCATGACCGAACATGAAATTGAGCAGGCTCGGTTAGTTCTTTCCCCGTAATGCGTGTGATAAAAGCTCAAGGTTGCAATATCCCTTCGTAAAGTTCATTTAGCCAGTTGGCAAGAACTTGCTCGCCTATGTTCTATAGACTCGGAACATTAATTAAGCTATTTTTGCCTCAGATTACGTTTTAAGTGTGAACGGTCATGAGATAATGTTTTATGAAAATAAACAATACCGCCAACGGTTACCAGCATTTTCAATTCCATTCGAAAAAATTAAATTTGTTTCAAACATTTTAAGAATAATTTCTTTCACAAAATGAGCAAGTTGTTTGGGGCCGCGGCTAGCCGCTTAACTTTTCTCATAAGGCGGTGCGTATTAAAAGTCATTACTAAAGTGCTCCTTAAATTTTTCATTCCGAAGCCGCCCGCCATTCTAATTCACAATAACTTATCACGGACCCCATCATGACTGAAACACCTAAAATATCCTTAGGGAGTGGGATGTTATGCGACGTTTGAAAAAAATGTTGCTTTATCAGTGAAATAAATCAATGGATGCGGCAATATTCTACGTTATATATGTAAAGAAAGGAAAAGATCGGTACTCTTGCTATTTTTTTTCTAAAAATAGAGTTGTGCGAGTTAAGGGCTTACCTAATTTATAATTACCGGCGCCTACAAAATAACATGAAACATAAATTGTCTATGGATTATATTAATTATTTGATAATATGTTTGAATATTTAATATATTGTATGTAAGTAAATATGTTAATATAATTTCTGAAATATCAAATTAAACTTTTGTATATAGTATTATTATAAAATACGAAATAGTAAGGCAAAATGATTTAAATACAATTTAAAATTCTTATTCACTTCTCTCATTCTTCATCTATTTACAATATGCTTCTGCCTTTATCTTCGCTCCTACATATTCTTTTATTCGTATTCGTGCGTATTATTTTAGAAATTACGACATGAAAAATAATAAATGTTGTCACATCCAGTATTTTGCTATCCATAAAACTGTATCTTATGTTTTTCTTAAAGCTTTATAATAAAGGTCATGTTTTATGAACTTTGGAAGGTTCTGGCTCCCCGGGGTAACTTGATTGGCAAATACTTTACGTTGAGGGAGTTATTCGGTGGAGGAGGCTTTTTAATCTTGGGACACGGTTGTCCTATGGCACAGAGTGTGTGTACGTAAAAATAATCAATGATTTATTCATCTAACAACTGATATTGTAATAAAAAATAACGGTACAAAATAAGCAGTATAAAGCTTTTGGTGATAACAATTAACACACGATACAACAGGATGTTAACATTTTCTATTACTTCCTTTTACTCGTGACAAGGTTAGCGGAGGCAGTATTCGCTACCCCCAGCCAAGGTAATTCAATATGCAGGCGTATCAAACCTGCATTACATGGACTGCTACGTAACATTTGATTGTAAGTATTAGACCCTTAAACATTAACTTACGTGAAACGTTGTTTTATGCGGACAAACGTACCACTTTACAGTCAGAAATTCAAATCTTAGCTGTATCTCTCTGTTTTTTAATTTCATTTTTTTCATAAGCTCAAAAACCTATCACATATGAGACCCAATTAACAGAGTAAAAAGCGAACAGCGTTTGCTATCTTTATCTATCTCGCAAACTATCTATATTTATCTATCTCTTATATTTTAAAGGTTGAAATGACGCGTAAGCTCATTGTTTTTTTTTAGTATAATACATGTAATACATATTTTCAATTATATTATGTTAATAAATATAAATGAAAACATTCTTAATGAAGTACAGTTATTATTCATTCATATACAGCTGAAGTTCGTTTTAATTCATGATTTAAGTTAGCCTCAATTCTACGAGTTCATCAGTAAACTTAATCAAGAAACTTAAGCATTAACGTATGTTGTTCAGATGTGTAGGTGGAGGTATTGGATCACGATTTTAAATGTAAATGAAAGAAATGGGAAAAAGGAATGTTAAATGAAAAAAGAACATATTACAACATCAAATACAAAAGTTTTATCATTATTGTGTATTTCGACTAACAATTTCTACACACTATAAAATGTTCTCTCATTTAGATATGTATACAACATATTTTTCAAGTGACTTCGAAAAAGGAAGAAGTTCAATTCGTGTGTATGTGTTTAATTTATTTCTTCCAATTCTGACAATAACGTCCATTATAAAACCATGTACGTTTTAGAATTTCATTAAGTTTGTGCGCGACAAATGGACGCAAAAACTTAAATCACGCCAACTGATTTCGATGATAATTTTTTTATTGGAAAGAATGTACTTATGAAAGGTAGTTTTACTAGGTTCTGACTTATCTTATTTCGTAATATTCCTACGATAAGTCAAAAATACGAGTAATAGCGTTTAACTGTTGATTGGATTTGAAATTGGTTTTGACCTTTACTTGTAAAAAATAGTTTTGTAATAACGCACATCAAATACGTAACGTGTTACCAATATTATCATTTTACTTCCCTTAACTTTCGATAGTTTTACCAAAACAAAAAGACTTCTTCCTTCACTAAGCAATAAGTTTAAAAGATTTACGCCACCTCTAACCTTTGTAGGCGTTCCCTGATATATAGTTATTCTAATTCGGGCGAGTTGGCGACACACCAAATAGTTTGACAATAAAGCCTTGATTTAATACGGTGCAAAGTTTAATATTCAAGCTAGAAAATTTAGGTGGATTAAGAGCGCATACAGAGACGTGTTAATAGCTCACACTGGGTATTGCAGAATTATAAATTTCAATACCATCGACATTGTTAAGCAATTACTTCTCAAAATAGCAATTACTTCTTGTGAAGTAAAAAAAAAACGATAGCCTTTTCATACCACTGGGTATATAACCTCATCTTAACTCAGTTAGTACTGCTTTGCAAGCGGCTGCAGACAGGGGAAAGTGAAAACAAATTACCAACTTAGAGATCACGCTATACTGAAATAAGAAACAAGCTCACAGTTCCATCACAGACAAGCAACACAACTGCTCGTCTTACATTGCTCTTGGTTTAAGTGGACGTAGCACCAGCCGTGCTAACGCAGTGTCCATGGAGTTTGCGTCAAGATATGCATCTTCAAGTACGCAAACCGAGTTCGATCGTCGGTGATTTTTCGACAATTTTTGTTGCAATTTAATGGCGGTAAATCGGGGTAAATCGGCTGTTAACCACGCGCTTAGCAAAATATCGCGAGGAAACTTTCTAGACATCTGAATTCTTCCAATCCACACTAAGGCCGTGTGACATATAAAGGTTGTAACTTTTACTAACTTTAGAAGTGAAATACCAGAACCAGTGAGTCGCTTGGCACCTTCGAGCGAGACAAAATATGTCGGAGTAGAGAGTAGAATAAGATGGTAAGGCGTTAAGAAAGAACTTGCAGGGTGTTACGGCCGTTATGACCACGAGTATGGTGGGGTCATGATAGTAGGAAGTACTCCTGTAATGTGGTGGATGCTGTCCACTTACACAAAAGTCACAATAAATATTGCAAAATATACTTTGCGCGAAACTGGTTCTATAGTATAAATTTATACAGTGGTAATCTCACACCTCTTCACATAATTTCATGAAACAATACTGCTTCACGTGAAATATGCCCGCCGACTTGGTCACGTTCCAAGGCTATAAAGCACTTAGCAGGCTAAATTGTGACTCGAGCTTTACTTGCACAATGTAAAATATTGTTATCAATATATGTTGTTTAACATAATGGTTTAAAAACGTAGTTTGATACTGGTTGTCTTTAACCGGTTAAAATGACGTTGGCGAAAAATTATTAATAACGTCATTTAACTTAAAAAGCTGTTCGCTTTTCATCAAGCTTAGGTTAAAAATGTGACAAGTGCTGTACCCATCACCTTCCATTACAAATTACAAAAAATCACCAAAAGAAAAAATCAATGAACACCGGACACCAGTTGTGTGTGTACTTATTAAACTTATAGGAACTCATTGATTCCAGCTCTGGGATTTAAATCTCTGACTTATTAGGTTTTAAAATCTATTATTACTTCTACCTTCTGTAGCACATGTTCAATGGTACTGCATAATATTTTCAATTTAATATTTTCAATTCAAGAAACGTCTTAGCAATGTGATTAACGTTAATAAATTTCATTTAAATATATATTTTTTAAATTGCTATCAATATTTTATTTTGTTCACAACCATTGCAAATAAGTTTAGGCTTGTAAGGAGATGCTTGACGTCAATATTTGAATGGTGGATTTGAACCCCTGACCTTAAGTTTCTCAGACGGTCCCCTTAACTATTAGGCGATATATATATGGTACATATATATATATGTACTATATATATTAGGGAAAAAGAAAGCTATGTAGCTATATAATAGTTTGTTATGCTTAGGCTATAAAGTTCATCAATTTTTTCAGTGATCTTATGTTAACTCATGTAGCTTAAAGTGAAAAACGAAACCAAAATAATACACTTTACAAAAGACATAAACATTACTTCGAGTAGTTTTTGTCTGAAGTCTGTTATCCGTAAGCTCTCGTTTAAGGCGAAATAAAGCCTTGTGATATATATGTATTCACTACTTACTGCTGAGCGCGCGCAATCGTTATCCTCGTTATCTTTTGCTTAGAAAGGATTAGTGATGTTTTGCTGTACAAATATATATAAGCGGGTATTATCCTAATTAGATCTATTAATGAGGAAGAGCATTATCTGACTCTTAATAATATTATTTGATGCAATTATAATGTTGTCTATAATGTAGTTATGTATAATATACGACCTGTTTGATACCAGGTGATTTACTGTGCAGATACATTACGTATCCACATGTAGCCGTATTTTACAATAATTCATTCGGACAATGAATGTAATCTCCATCTATCTACCCTGGTTGAGTCAAGAAGTCGTGTGTATTTGGCTTCTCACGAAGTCAAAATAGAATTAAAACCTACATCATTGAAAACTCTAAACAAAATGTCCAAAAATTCCATTCCGAATAGTATGTGTTTAGTAAAATGTTTTAATAAAATGGCTACTGTTTGAGTATTACTGGGTTGTAGAACGCTGGTTTTTTTACAGGTATATATATACATATATGTATACATACATATATAATGTTAACTTCAACATGGAACATAGAAATGTATCTGTTAACCGCAGAGAGAAGCTAGTTTGGCCCGGTTCCAGTATTTGCTGTTACAAGATTTTGTGTCACGTACATGATATTATTGCTCGTTACCAATTTCTTCACACAATTTAATAGTCTTTGCAACTTTCAAATTATTTATACCGTATCTTGAGTAGAAGAAAAGAATTTACTTGAGAAATATATAGCGGAATATTCAATTCACCGAAATATCGCTCGCATGATTTTCCATTTTGAGTACTTTTTTTATTAAAAAAATACTTACAACCTTTTCTCCTCATGTGTGTCTACCTTCATTTTTGATGGGATCTCACATCTCATCATATACACGGCACATTTGACATTGTTGTACTATACAAGCCTCTATTTTCCGATTTATTACCTCAATATCTTAGTAGTAATCTGATAAAAGAATTTAAGCAACAAAGCAGGTCCCCGATTTCAAATCAAATCAAACGTTATACACTATTACGCGTTGAGGCCCTCTTTTTATTTCCGTATTATCTAGGAAGATTATGAAATGGCATTAAAAAGAACCTGACCAAACTACAATAAAAGTATTCATTGAAATCGGTTGGCGTGATATTGAACTATTCGTCCACTTGTTTCATACATACTTAATGCAAATTTAAGACTTATATCGTTCTCTCACAGATGCTACTGAGTCAAATGAGACCACACTGGAACTACTAGCTCTTAAAACAACAACAAATCACCAAAATCGATTCAGCCAGTCGAAAGTTAACAAACATAAAAAACATACACATGAATTGAGAACCTCTTCCTTTTTTGAAGTCGGTTGAAAACTAAAATAACTTCTTGTATGATTTCCACCATAGAGGTGACCACATATAGATTTAGGTGAATCGTGGCGTCCTCTCCGACCCGACCCATTTGTGCTAGTTTCAATTTGCGGCCTGCCTCAACCACGTACAAAGTTAATAAATCAAGAGTTAACTCGTTGTTCGCAATGCTTCTCCACAAATATGAATGATATCTGAAGTAATTAGAGATCGAGAAATAAGTTGGGCGAAAATTTATAATTTAATTAAAAAAATATCACATCATACACACACATGTAGGTCAATAGTGATAACCTAGTGGCTATGCATCCAACTTTGCATGTTGGTGGATTAATCTCGACTGGTTTCTACCAATGAATATACAGTATTCATATTTAGGTTTCTTATGTACAAAACATTATAAACTAAAGCCTAATAAGCTCATAGTAGTATGGACAGCTCTATATACCCGCAAATAATAAGACATACTATTTCTACTATTATTAGTGGTCACGTGATACAAATAAAACCAACTAAGTACCAACAACGTATAGGTTCGGAAACACCGCTTGTGACATTTGATATACAGACAGGAATTGTATTAACATTTATTACATATATTACTAACATTTCGACTGTTTTGTGGTGCATACTTATTTTTTATTTTTCTTATACGTCTATCTAATATCTTTAAACGAGCAATTCTTGTATATATATATATATATATAACGGTTCAAATTAAATTTGATGTACGATTTTATAGGGGCTACAAATTGATCTAACCAGGAACCATTCCTAAGAAATGTCAAAATGTCGTTTTATCCCGATCAAAAAGCGTGGTAAATCTATAGTTAGACGAACCATACAATCTGGATGTAATTTACTTTTGAACCATGTTTACTGTCGCTTAAATCGAAAAATGATACTCATATTTCATCATTATTTACTTCGTGTTTAAATATATTTACCAAAAACATGACTCAAAAAAAATCCGAGCAAAGCTTGGTCATCCAGGTCCTACAGTATTTAAAAAATAAAAAATAAAAAATTGTTATCATATAAATAAATATATTTGTAATTCATTCATAACAAAACGACTTATTATTATTTATGAGTAAATGTGTGTGGTACATATATGTGATTATCAAACTGTCTTGCTTTTTTAATTACGCGGGTGTGTAGATTAACTTACGGTATTGAAACACTTGATAGCTATCTCGAATTTACTAATCTTGCTTCACTAAATTGAGCATCTCAAGTTTATTACATCGAGTATATTTTGCTCAAGATATTGTGTTCGATGAAATAGTTGGTAACTTTATCCGCGCAAACAATATTAACCGACGTGAGGTCTGTTTATTTGCAATGTATCGATAGTTTAATTAAACTCGGTCGCTTTTAACAATGGAAATGAACGATAAGCTTTAGCAATTATATATAATAGATATAGTAAGATGTCACGGTCGACAATTTTTCTGCCTTGTTTGCCCCCTGAATTAGGGGGGAGGGAGTAACCTCCCCCCTTCCCCCCGGGACGTACAATCCTTGAGCACAGTGCAGAGGGGCTCCGGTGCGTTCCACTGGAGATCCCGAAGCCCCTCGTCATGCACCAAGGAAAGGGCCACCGGGGAGGTTTTAGTGGGTTAAAACCTCACATAACCGCCTTCCGGGTATCTTTTTGAAGATTTCCTCCACGTTAACAAAAAAAAGGAAAGAATTCGAACATGAAAAATCTAGTATACAAAAAAAACTTAATTTTTTTTAATTCTTACAATATATTTTTTTGTTACAAATATTACTCACATTCTTGTTAACCACTACAACTATGCTTAGCTAGCTATGCAACTAGCTTGTGCTAGGAGGTGGTTCACTTCAATAGTCGAAACATCGAACTTACGTTTCGCAGACCGTATCCTAACCGTAATCTAAACCATTTTACTATTGCCACTTCTATAATTACATTCATGTTATTATTATGCTTTTTGGGGTAAGTAGCGATTTTCATCTCTGTTAACCCCGCTATAGTTCGCAGGAGGTATGATTTTTTATGATACAGGAAAATTATTAAAAGAAACCACTAACCGAATACGAACGTTGCAAAACTCTGCCCTGCAGATGAAAAGAAATGTGAACGGAATATTTATTATATGATCCCAAATCACGTAGCAGATTATAACGACCCGCTATTGAAATGATTATTGACTAGTTCGTAATTAATTCCCTTTGATCGAAAATGTAACCATGTTATTGGATGAATATAGCTTACAACCAGTCCTTTTGGAAATCGTTCGATTACTACGCATAAGCCCACAGTAACTTGACGTGTGACTATGGTTTGCGTGATTTCAGAATTAATTTATTTTGTCAATAACTAATTAAAAAAAAATTGTTAAAAATACTTGTTATTAAGTAATCTCCAACGTTTTTTTTACAAAATAGAAGCTCGAAGCATTGAACTTATTGCTGGCGCAAACAACTGTGTTGCTAGAAACAAAACATTAACCATTTGGACACAGAAATATTACCCGCCGCCACCAACACTACGTGCGTGAATTTTGACACTAACGCAAACCACTGAAGTATAATAAGTCGGCCAGCTGTGGCATATTTCACGTCAAATAGGGATGTTTAGTGTAAACAATAAGCAGTTACGGCTATCATACAGAGAGGTAGGAAGATTTTACGGACTTCCACCTTACGCCTATGCTTAAGACTGAGCAGATTCGTCATCTGCGTTAACAATAAACAACATAGCGTGCCTTTACATTGTTTTATATATATTTAATATGTAAGTTACTTTCTTATTCCACTGTAATCTGGCCGTAGTTCTATCTTTTCCTTTACTTCATAAAAGTTCTCGTCCTGTCAGAGGCAGTTAAGCAGTTTGATATACGATATACGTCCGCTTGGTTATTAATTATAAGCAGAATTCATTCTGACCTATGTCCTTTTTGTTTTCGTATATCCCTTAAATATAATTAAAGGTTAGCTTCATAAGAATCTTATTATTTGGCATGTCAGTCTTGTTTATCTGGTATGATACGTTGATAACCAAATATGACAGATATATATTATACAGATTCATTTTTATGGTGATTTAAAAATTACAATTAAATTTATATCTATACGTCACTTCATTTTTAAATTCTATTAGTGAACATTGTCACCTATTTTTCATGTAAACATTTAAATTTACAACCAGTAAGTAATGTACAACACAAAGCATTTTGGAGAGTGTGCTCAGGAACTACATGATTTAATTCCCCATCCCCTTTCCACCATCGGACTTCCAGACGCGCTGCGGCGCGAATCTGAAATCCCGCAGATTTCATCCTTTTGTTGTGAACATCCCTCAAACCCGAACGAAGCGATTTGCTTCGTCTTTCATTCTTCGTACAGCAAAAGATTGGAATAGTTTGCCCGCGTCTGTCTTTCCTTCCGATTACAATGTGGGTATTTTCAAGAGTAGAGTGAATAGGCATTTACTAAGTTAGTGCGCCTTACCATCCAGGACTGCATTTCCACTTAACATCAGGTGGGATCGTAGTCAAGCACTTGCTTAGAAATTATTAAAAAAAAAAAAACTGAGTTTTGGTTTCGATTCCGTATCAAAATTCACTGTCATTATTGAGTTACAAGTAGTTTGGGCCTTGCTTAGTTGTACGTATTGGGGGATACGGTGTAGTGATATATTTAAATTACGGAAAAAATATACTTACAGTTTAAACAAAATTGATAAGCAACAGCTCACTATTCTTGGTAGTTGATTCATGTCGTAGCTATTCTATTACTCTAACCACTACGCTACGGGGACGTCGTAGCACCAATCTCAAGTAGTGTTTAATAAGCTCTATGAAGCTATCCCTAACACTATCAACGAAGCCCCTGATATACAAATCAGAGTTCATTATAAATTACTCAAGTATGCCTAGTTGTTCACCAATTGTTTTTCTACTGTTACATTTTCATTGCTTTTTTATATTTATTAATAATAATAAGCACTAAGCAATGAATATCGTCAATATTTGCCGAGATCACTAACATTTTATAATTTAATTCAATGTCAAATTTCCAATATCGTATAGCAACTAGCTTCGTCTTAGGACACGTGTTTGAAAGAGATAGATTAAAGTTTGCTCTCGCGGAAGCTAATCCAAAAGGCGTAAATCGAGATGCTTGGAAGTGACTGCATGGAAATTACAGACTCTTGAATTATATTAGCGTTAAATTTGTTACCAGTTAATACTGGGCCGGTTAATACTTAAAGGCCGCATATTTATGCATTTTATTGGTTTATTGGTTTATAAGTCAAATTTTAGTTTCTAATTTTATACCTTGAATTCAAATTCGAATTTTTATCCCGGAGCAATTATTTTGAATGAGTTGCTACGATGAGCGCATCCTTTCCCCCAACAGACGTTCTGTCTGACAGTATACTCGTAAATAAGCCGTGAGATCCCCACAACAAGATGAAAGGAGTCTCATTTGCAGTGAGTGTTTCACTCGCGTCGTCTAGAGGTCCCATTTTTCAGGCCGTGATGAGTTTGCTCAAGCACAGATTGGGGTAAGGGTACACTGGATGTTTAATTGTTTTTTTTACGTTTGAAAACCTTTTTGTTGTCATACTCGTAGTTATATATTATTTTTTAGGGTTATCTCTAGTTATTCTCATTTATTACCTAAAAGGATTAGACAAAGAATGCGATTGTTTTTTTTTCCTTTTATCACTCATATTGAAGATCAGATGTCAGTTTTAGGTTAGGTTTTTTAAAAAAGTAATACAGCAAGCACAACATAGTTAACGATCTCTAAAATAAACTACCAGAGTTTGAATAAGATAAAGTTTTTATACCATGCATTTAAGTAAGGATTACAGAGATATACATGACTAAGAGCAAAGCTTTTGTTTATTCAAAATCGGTTCATATGCTCCCCACTCCGCCGTGAGCCGAGCTTTCGTCTTGTCAGTTGCAGTTAACCAACTTGATATATGTGTGCTTTTACCCGCTCACACTTAACGCTTAGAGAAAGCCGTCTGCATGTTTTTGTTTCCTTTTTCTTTTACGAAAATTAATAATGTCATCTGCTCATGAAATAAGAGGCAATGTAACACCTGTGGTTATAGAATAATATACTTACTAGTGCATAGAATACAGTTAATATTTATTTAATGAATGATTAAAAGAGTAAAAAAAGGTCAGTTTATGCCTAAAGTAATTCTCAGCCAGTCTACTTGTCTTGGGGTTCTGTAGAGACCCAGTAACAAATGCAAGCTAGACGAAAAACATAAAAGAAAACTAAATACATAAATGTATATCGTGTAAACACGCGCTAGTGAAGGAAAATGTGAGGAAATCGACATGTTTTAATTTTTTTTCCTAAAATATTGTGAAGTCTGCCAATCCGCACTAGGGAGAAAGTTTGGTTAGGTTCTGATTAAGTTTGATTTCGTAATATTCATACGATAAATCGGAAATATAAAAAGAGCATCCTTTTTTTTTTGTTCACGCGGGAGAATCTTTTTATAGACCATCCTCCGGTACCCTGGATGGGCCCGGAGGGATGTGTGGGACTCGGCCTGGGCAGCCCCTACCCACTAAACCTTCCGCGAATGCCATCAGCCGTTATGAGCGGGGTGCCCCGGATCTGTCAGCGACAGGACACCCGAACGACCGGCCCGGCAAAGACCGGACTTTATCCTCAACGGTACAGGTACCCATCCTGGCCCCGCTTCGGATTACGGGAGCGGCAAGAGGAGGCGTTCTTAACGCCTCCTGCGCACCCTGATACGTCGCCTGCGGAGGGTGGGAGCCTCTGCGCTCCCCTCCAAAAAAAAAAAAAGAGCATCCTCGCGTAATAACATTTAACGTTTGATTCCATTTGAAGTCGGTTTTTGTTTTTACCTGTAAATATACATATTTTATTTTTATACTTTTTCAAAACTTTTAACTGACGGTACAGCAAAACAATAGCATTTGAAGTTTCAGATTACTACTGCGCAAAATATAAATCAACATTGCATTGTTTCAAATAACCGTTATAAGCACCGTCCACGGTAAACGTCCCTGAAGTTTCAAAGGCTACGTACGTCGAGTTGTTAACAGTGTTGTTAATTCCCTTTATCGAATTCTATGGCGTAGTGCCGTTTGTCGGTATTGAATGTTGTTACACTTATTGCGGAATGCTCGCTACGGACGTTTAAAATCTTTTTTATAGCCGGAAAAACGACTAGATAGCGTGAAATATACTGAAATAAGAGTATGTGATAAATTACTATGCAATTTAAACGTATAAGTATATTTACGAGCAAAACAAAAATCGACTTCAAATCATTCTATTTACGAATTATCGTAAGAATATTACGAAATAGAACTAATCATAAATTGTTCGTGTTGTTAGGAATAGTATTTTCGAAGTGTACTAAGATTATTTTAATAAACCATCTAGTCGAATGGTGGATTAGACTTATGATATTCAGCCGTTGACGATTAAAAAGTGATTTGTACAATTACGTAATAAATTTAAAATGAAATTAACATCTTTTATATTTATAAACATATCTTAAAGTACTTCTAAACAACACCAAGGATTAGTTAGTTGCAATATATTTATGTAGATAATACATACAAATACATAAGGATTTAGCGGTGACAGCCATTTATCTCCTACGATTTATTTACTACTCTAAATGGTTTCCTCAAACTTTGTGGACAGGTCTGACTTTGCTCAATTTGCTTGTTATAGAGCGAGTTAGAGGAATGTTGAAAAGTAATTAGTAAGCTGTCTCCAGTGTTTGTATACATATATATACCTACTATATATTTAATATATACAAAAACTGATGGTCTGTAGCTACGCGCTCGATTTACGATTTAATGTGGTCCGGGGTTTGATTCCCACACATCCCTCCGGGCCGGTTATACTTATAGTTGTAGGTATAGCTAGTATTCATTGTTTCTATGAAATAATGTCATACTCCTATATCTCTAGTCGCTTAATTACACGCCGGGGAACCAAGACAATGACTTCACTGCGCTGCAGTCCGTAACAAAAGTCATTTGTCGGAGATGTCGCCTATGGTGACGTTGTCATAATGTCGACCGTAAATTTCAAGCTCGCAGTGCATTTGAATTATCTAGAATAAATAATAGGACATTGTATTAGACGTACTAGATTAGTTTAATTAGCGAAATTAAGAATTCGTTTGAAAAAGCTTTGAGCTTTAATTGTATTAAATAAAAGTCGTCCGATCATTGTTTCAACGAGCTATTGTCAAGTTCTGGTGTTTTGGTTACCGTAATTGGAGTTTTTGCCTATTATTTGATACTAGCTACGCCCCTCGGTGTTACACGCGATTAAATAATTTTTTTTTTTCTAAAATAAAATCAGCCTAAGTTACTCCTTATTACATCATGTATCCGCAATGCTTGTTACATAGACTTTATTTTTACCCTGGGCCCTATTTCTGCCTCCAAGTAGTAGTGTGTGTCATTTCTGTGTGTCAGTCCTAAGCTGGATTAAATTCTAACCCAACTTAAAACACGGAGATAACTTTGCTCATTTTAATTTTAAAAGCATCATTGATATTACAATTCCGCATGCCTTTTCTTCTCATTTGTATTCTTACTTCAATTGCCTGCTCATTATTTTTTAATTCCATAGAAATAATTATGTCGAAATAAATATATGTTTCCCTGATTTCCTGATCTATTTTTTTTCCTCATCCTTTCTGTCTTTCAAACTGGCCCTAGACACCAAAATCGATTGCTATAGACTCCACCCATTGAGTGGGGTCGTCGATTGCCTTACTCTTTATGAAAAGTAGCAAGTATGCAACGTACGTGCATTTCCTTCCTTTGGTAAGTGACTGTCCAGATGTCCAGCTATCCAGTGGAGTCCTGAACTTATATGGCCCCTGCCTATGGTAAAAAGGGTCTTCGGATGTAGGCTCTTGTTGCATTAATAGTGGACCCGCAGGGAAGGACAGTGAGGGTGCTGGAAAAGTAACTAGTCACCGGGGGAAGTGATGGTGATGTCGATACACAGAGGATGGCCACTAGGGGTTGTTCCTTTTGCTAGTAAAAATTTCACATAACCACGAGGAAGATTTCCCTCTGAATAAGAAAAAAAAGATGAGGATTATTCCCTTTTTCCCATAAAAAATTCTCCCTACATTAATGAAAATTGCCACCAAAAATAACGGTTTATTCAAAAATGGAACTATATGCTTGTTAACTCAATAGGAGTGGTTACATCGAATAAAAAAATTCGACCAACAAAATACAACTTCAATTAACGCGGCGCTAATGAAACGGTCCGCGCTTTCATCGATATATTCATGGCTGAATTTCTAGGCGTGAAACAATGTCCGTGTGACGCAACCAATCATTCCGGCAAGCGTATGCCAGATGCAAATGACACAATGCTTAGTGAATGTAACAGGTAATAAATTATATGAAACGCTCTACTGAAATTATCGATTAATTTAAGCAGAAATATTGTAAAGATTTATTATATACACGATTAATGTATAAAAATAAATAAAATTGGAGTGCCTATTTGTAATTATAATGTTCAATAACCGATTTTTACTACAAACATATGAATTTATTTACAGTACATATACCAAAATATCACATTTTACAATTGTTCCAGGTCGCAGATAGCTATATATACAAGTAGTACATGTTTGTCGGATTTTAATAATAATTATTTAAATAAATAAATTACGCAAGTTTCCATTGCTATAGCCTTATGGTCCAAAAAATCTTCGGATGTTAAGTGACCATCGCCGAAAACTTTGTTAACGATAAGCAACTGTTGAAAATTTGCTATGATAAACAATTTTACTATACCATCAGCATCGGCATCATGTTGTTTGCCCAGTACAAAATTTTCCCCAACCCCCAAAACACAGATCTCGGTGTTCAATAACAGCCTACAAGAAGCTATGTAGTTAGATAAGCGAACGGATTTAATCGTGATCACGCAATATAGTAAGCTATTTCCACTTGACATTAGGTCACTACGTGCTAAAGCTCTGTAATTAGAAAAAAATATATAAAGAAAATATATTGATTAGTGTATTAATACTTTTTACTATAAACCCTTCGCTATATGACAGTGACAGTCAATGGATATTGTCACTAAATGTTATTTTAAAATCTTATTAATCGTAGAATCGACATAGCTGTAAATAAAACATTGAAATGTCCTTTTAGAAGATTATTTTATTGGGTGTATAAATTATAAAAGAAGAATAAATTTTATTGGGTGAATAAATTATAAAAGAAGAATAAATTTTATTGGGTGTATAAATTATAAAAGAAGAATAAAACAAATAAATAAAAAAATATGTTTATTTCATTTCAAATTTATTGCCTAAATGTACAAATCACATTTTAATCGTCAATGGCCGAATATCAAAGCTCTAATCCACCAATCGACTAGTTAGTTTATTGGTTAAAAATAACGTTAGTACATTTTGAAAATGTATGGTCCAACTCTACATATACCTACATATATAATATTAATTATTAATAATTAATATAAAATAAATTGTATGTTGTAATTTAATTAATCAAAATGTTCACATGCAACGAATTGAAACTGAAAATTAGGAAATTTATATACGTATGTATATTATTATGTATGCATGAGGTATAACACAAAAAAGTTTATAGATATTCTGAGCTCAAGAATGCTGCAAAGCTTGGCAGCAGCAGTGCAAGCTGGACCCTAAAAGGGCAGGATCATAAAAAAATCCATTCCTAACAAAAAAAGCCTACAGTATTAGCGCCAATGCAACGGTTTCTGTTGTTGAATGGGTCGGCAAAATCAGGCAGTACTATGACCTCGCAGAATAAAGCCGTTAGGTACATCAGTGCGTGAGGTACGGGCAACTCAAGCAACTCAATTCTTCGTAATGTGTGGGAAACGTACCTGCATTCCCCGTAGTAGATGTTTGTGAGATTAATTAATATCAATTAAGCCGCAAGCCCTAATTGCACATTTTCCACCGACTTCAAAAAAGGAGGTTCTCAATTAGTCTGTTTTTTTTGTTTGTTACCTAACAATACAATTGTAAAAGAATCATCAAAATCGGTTCACCGAGTCAAAAGTTCAGAGGTAACAAAAACAAAATAAAAAACAGACAAATTGAAAACCTCTTTTTTGAAGTCGGTTGAAAAATAAAAGAAAACTATACTATACCTATTGTTATAAATCGTTTAGAAATAACCATAAACTGTTGAGCATTTTATGTTTCCTTTTTTATTTGTTCTATTGTAATATCAATGAAATGCTGCCGCCGTTTCTGCATGAGATGAGTTGCGCTGAAATTAAAAAGCGTCAACCGCAGAGGCGGCCGGCCTGCCGATGCATTGCTACCGGTGTCGATTGAAAACCGTTAAAAACTTTTCGTTGAAATTAGTTGTGGAAGCGGAACGTGGCGTAAAATATTTTTTTGTTTAATTTCTGTTAGTTATATTTATTTACCACGTTACGTTTTAAGTGGTAAAATCCCGCTCCGGAAGTACAAAAAATATGCTTGTATGGCCGCCATTTTTAAATGTGGCAAATACATTCTATCCTCTAATTCAGCGATACTCAACTGTCACATTCAGAATCCATTGACTATTTCCGATCAGGCCTTCTTTGGCGTGTTCTAACTCTTGACAACTATGAGCTTTATCATTAGATATCCTGTACAATCCCTCTATCTTTTCTATTTAAGTTCAAGTTGTATAGGACGCTTACAACTGGAGTCAGATTCCCGCACCGGGAATCGGATTCCGGTTGCCACCGATGATTTGCTGCAATTTAAAGTGCTGATTTGCCATACCTTCTGCTGTAAAAAAACACATCGTGAGGAAACGTACATGAACTAAGATTTTTTTCTGAAAAATAAGGTCGGGTGGCGGTCTACGCCCTTATACTCTCTTTACAGATAATACCTGTGTAATGTCTTGGAACATTCTTGTTTAATTAAAGCGATTCCACATACATTACATTAACAAAACTATTTTGGGTTACCACATCGAAAGGAAAAATAAAAGCAACTGAATAAAAATTATATTTTGCATGTAAGCTACGGGATTTGGAAAATGTAAAAAAAAACTCAAACAACATGATTAATTAAAGGCTTTGAGGTAAATTTAAAACACGGTCCATTAAAAGCAACGTAAACAGCAAGACTGTTGTTTGTTTACACTGAAACTTTATGACGCAATAGCTTTCATTTTAACTTTTTATTTAATGCTAACGTATTGAAACGAAATATCAAGATGTAACGTACTTTTAAAAAGTATTAAACTATTACAACCGTATTTATTTAATGGAACAATCTTGAATAGGAGGAACAAATTATTTTTATGGACAAATTTCGTAATGGAAAAATTGTCGTCTATTTGTTTTTTGACGTGACAACGTCTTATAAATTGATGAATTACTGGATGTCATTCGCGATAAATGTCCCGTTACTATCGAGCCGCGACAACATATCCATAGGTTACAAGTAATTCAGAATCGTTTTCTGCGACGAGCCACGGGTGCGCCGTGGTTCGTACGTAATCGCGAGCTCCACGTTGATACAGGGTTACCGACAATAGCCCAACTCTTTAAGCAGGCATCTCTACGGTTTTTCGAGACTGTCATCAAACATTCTAACAAACTTCTTGTCAGTGCCGCCACTTATAAGCCTTCCTATAATAAATTCCGTCGCGTCGCCCGGAGGCCAAGACACGTTCTTGACGATCCGGACGACGCAATTCCCATTGCACAGGCTAGATCTCTACAAATCCACAAAGCGTCCATTCGCGACCGTCGGAGGTTGCGAATAATCCTTGCGCGTTACCGCTATTTTATGGGTAGGCCCCACCCCTTCGATATTAGGAGCGTTGCTGGAGTTTCTTCGGCCACTTCTTCTGCCAGCGCCAACGCTTCCCGAAGTGGCACTCAAAGTTAGTTTAGCTTTTGAATGTCTCTTAAATTATTCGTGAAATAGCAACCGACCGAGTCGTGGTTCATTCTCTCGGGCGCCCTCTGATCGGCATGCTTACGCGTAACATAGTAACCGTCCGCTGAGGTTACCTCACCGGGGACCCTTGTGTCGAGTTACTAGCAATAGAGGTTCAGGCTAAGCGACCTAAGAGCTATGACACCTCTCAATCCGGTGAAGCAGTCAAGGCCAGCTCCTCTGGCCAATCTGTGTAGTTCGTCATTATAAAAAAAAAATCGAGGCCCGAATTGCCGATAGTGCACATAGGATACGTTGTCACGAATATAACGTCCGAGCGCCTTGCGCCCAGACACCTGGGATTTTTTTATGTTTGTTACCTCATAACCATCGATTGGCTAGACCGATTTTGATGATTTTTTTCATTTTATAGCTGGTGCTTCTCTTATGGTTCTATTTATCATCCATGGCAAAACCATATAAGTCTTTAATTTGCATTGAGTATATGTGAGAAAATTGAAGAATATCTCAATATCACGGCAACAGATTTCGATGGTTCATTTTTTATTGGAAAGGATGTACTTCAAACGTAGTTTGATAAGAGTTTGTTTATGATTAATTCTATTTCGCAATATTCCTATTCTATTTCAAGTTGGTTTTTGTTTTTACTACTATATATACTTGCATAAACATACCGTTAACACTATAGAGTAAATTTCTAAGAATACCGGCTTAATAAAGAGGATATTATACTTCTGCATTTCACACAGTGTGTTAAGTGGCTGACTGCCTAACTTCTTGAGAAGTTAGGCAACTTTAAGACGTTTCTTAAAATCTAAATCCTCTAAAAGGCAAGCTGAGAGGGACAGAGAGATACAGGTTATCTCTTCCTCTGTCCCTCAGCTATTCTGCGAGCGTTAAAGTAATTGCAATAAACATGTCTCACTCATAAATAATATGAAGCTGAATGAGAAGATCCCCGATCCTGATTGGGCCGGATACGCATCAGTGAACCGGCCGGATATGCTTTTGATGGCTTTAATTTTACTGCCGGTAAATAAAAAGTTAAAAAACGTATTTTAACATTTAAATTCTTGTAAGAATAAATAAATTACTCAAAATCTTTTCAATGTTTCTTCATTAGTTGACTCCAATCTTTCTAAACACATATTGTCAAGTCGCTCAACTACTATCGACATTGAGACATCTCTTTTAAAACATGATTTTTTCTTCTTTCTCTCTTTATTCATCCATTCTCATAAAAATGATACCGCCAAGTTACTTTTTTACTTTATCGAATAAACACTTCTAGCATAACAATGTCTTGTGCTATCATGACATCTTCTCCAATGTACAACTGGCAACTTAAGGGTGTACAGAGTAATTAACATTACATACGCTTAATAGAAACTATACTCTTATATAAAATATTGCTATTGTATGTCGATCACTGTGTATGGACTACAATATCTTATACACAAGAATAGAAAGTTAGTATACCCAAATAAAATTCCAACCAACGATTCTCAATGTTTGTAGGACTTCCACTGCTAGACATAGGACGACCACCTGTGCGTCGTTGAATGTCCTATGGTCTCCTATCGGAAACTTTTCGACCCTATCGGCCATTTGTTATAATCGCTATGTACCTTGCCCATTGCCATTTCAACATGTTCACAGGGTGGGCTATGTGGGTTACCTTCGTTCGTCTTCCGACCTCTAACTAGATAAATATCTGATATGACCTCGTAGTGAAATCCCGAGCATAGCCCCTCATAGTCGATGAGCTTATTTATAAGGGCCATAGTGCGAGACCACGTTTCTGTGGCATATGTCATCATACACTGGTGGACGACTTCATGTTTTTTTACTAGTAAATAAAAATTGAGTTTATTTGTTGTATTTACTGCCAACAATTTTTACCTGTTTCACTGACTAAGCGATCTGTCATTTGCATCTGGTGCGTTCGTTTGAATGATTAATTGCGACATTTTGTATATGTTTGTTTTATACTATTTATACAATGTTCCAAATTGTGAACTTTCAAACAGTTATTGTTTAACATTGTAAATGAAAATGTTACAATTAATTTACAACTTACGGTCGTTATCGAAAATTATTGATTGTTGTTGTCTTTATGTTAACTTTATTTCATGGTCTACTATGCCATCAATAAAAATATGGAGAATTTCAAATGCTAGGCTGCATAATACCATGAAATGCGTTAAATGCGAATACCACTTCTGTCTTGTCACATTACGACGTTTCATCTGATCGGAATTTCAGTAGCTATAGTTTCAAGTCAGTACACAATTATATATCTAGTGATTTACTTGTATAGTTTATTATATTTTCTACAAAGACCCATAACATAAGCAAGGAATGTATTGTGTGCCGTGTCAAATTGTTATGTTTATTCCCTCGCAACACTTTTTCTGTTATGAATTCCGCAAATATCGCAATAACGCGCCCGTAAGCCTAAAAAAACAGACAAACATGTACTCTGCCAACATAATAATACCAACATAAACAACAACGAATGGCACGGAGTGCGAAAATGTATTTCTTTGTCCCAACAAAGAGAATCAGATAAGAAAATTTTCCTTAAAAATAGATAGGAATCATATTAACATTGTGGTTTTGTCGTTTATTTCATTTGGCGACGTATTGTCACAGACCAAGCGACGACGTACGAGATAAATAATGGTTGCGCCTCATTCTCTCGTGAATCGTTCAAATTCGTAGGGAAAAAGAAATGTTTGATAATATAATACATTGTCGTGACATCTTTTGTCCCTTTAACACTTGGAATGGAGGACGTCATTGTTAGGGAAACATTATTTTCGTAACTAATTGCGTCGCTACGTCATAGACTAAATATTTAATAGACTTAAAGTAATATTATAATAATGGACGCTTTAAGATTAGGTGGAGCGACGATCTTCCAGAACAGCTAGTAGGAGCTGGATGAGAGTGGCCAAGCATCGTGCTCAGTGGCATGTCTTTGGAGAGGCCTGTGTCCAGCAGTGGACTGTTGTAGCTTGATGATCACGATGATGATGACGAATGTGTCGTTAAAGATTCCATTTTCGTGCAAATTTTATTATTTAGTCAACGGCAATATTGATATTAATCTGAATCTAGAATTGAAACTCTATCAAGAAATCTTTTTATAAACCTTTGATATGGCTTGTGGTGCTATGAAGTTTGAATACTGGCTAATATGTTTCCAGTTTTCATTGTTTTGTTGCAATTTTGTACTCAGTTTATAATGATATGCCTGACACGTATTTATTAATTACCCGTCTAGTAAAAAAAGAAAAAATAAGGTAAATTTGTTCTAAATTTAAACAAATATAATTTAAAATAAAACTATTATAAATTAAATGTTACGGTAATCATTTTTAAATAAAGAGGCCATATGAATAAAATTTTGTGGTATATTTGAAATTCAGAATAACATGTATGTAGTTTATGTTAATGATTGTTAAAAGTTATTATTAGACTATATGGCAAAACTAGGGATTATATTTATTTTTATCGCAGAAGTTATAATGCGCGTATCCGAAGCTTGTGTTTTCCACGTAAGCTAAAATATACTTTAGATATTTCGTTCAAGTTTGAATTTGGAATGTTTCAACGAATGGAACCAGAATACGCTGTAAAGCATAAAATTCATACGGGACTTAAAAGGAATGGAAGTAACCCGTTCCACGGAGCTTAAATATTATTTAATATGCGTTTCGTTATTACATCCGTAAGCTGCAATGCTCTAATATATACGTTTCTTGATAAAAATAATTGAATTTTATCCAAAATAGAGTAAATCTAGCATAAAAAAGGTAAGGAGTACTCGTAACTGACAATTACGTATGGCATGGATTTTAAATAAGGCCAGGACAAGATGAAGTATAAACAAATATTTTTTTTTTTGTTTACGAGGAGGAAATCTTCAGAAAGATACCCCGCATCCTGGGGGGAAGGCGGCGGTTATGTGGGGTTTTTGCCCACTTAAACCTCCCCGGTGGCCCTTCCTCGGTGCATGGTGAGGGGCTCCGGGATCTCCTCTGCACTGTGCTCAAGGAGAGCACTTGCCGGAGGAGGTTACTCCTCCCCTGTGCCCTCGCAGTGCAAGGCGACACGGGCCAGCCGATGTCGCCTTCTTCCCGGGTCCACCTTGGCGGACGACAAAGGCCCCACCCTTGTCGCCCAGTGAACCCAAACAAATAAAATTTAAGTTTTTAAACGATTTTCACTACTACCACCATGAAAATTATCTCGTGCAACGTCGGTAATTCGAAAATTAAATTAAAATGCAATAAAATACAGTATTCCTTCATTCAAATAATAATATTCGCGAAAAGGCAATATAAAACAAAAAAAAATCAAAATGAAATTGCCGATTGAACAATTCCTTTTATATTTGTAAATAAGTGGGATCGTGACGACATCGGAGGACCTTCTTTAGGTTAGTCATGTTTTTTAGGACTTATATTTATATACAAATTACATATTGATGAAATATGAATAATATTCCGTGTTACCGACATAATGTTTAAAAATATGAAATGTTTATTTAAATTAAAAATTGCGAGTGCGAGTATGGGGCTAACATTGCCTGAAAATATATAAATCGACATTTTCTAAAAAAATCCTAGCTGGACTGATTTATCGCCCAATCCCTGCATAATAAAATTCATGGGAATCATTGAGGCCTATTTTGAGACTATTATATATACAAGAATTGCTCGTTTAAAGGTATTAGATACGAGTACTTAAAATTACTTGTAACAATACTATATTTATAAAAAAATATATTTCAAAAAACTAAAAATAACGGTCTGTGTGAGTTCTGAAATATAGAATAAAATAAATATTATAGATCTCATACTATAATTAACATATATTATATCTTTAAAATGTCTAAAACGACTCATATACCGCCAATATAAAGAATTGTATGGCGGCTGTTTCGGTGTACTATAGATGATAGTCTGTTGACTTTTTAAGCGCTGTTGAAAACGATGTCAAGAGATTTATAGGCTCTCGATGATCTGTCTACTCATTGCCAACACTTAAGAGTATGGGCCGGTTGTTATGTAAACCTGAATATTTCGTGCTTAATCATTATAAAGGATTTTTCATCAGGAAAACTTCTTAGCAAGTAGTTCAGTCTAGACACTCGTGAAACCGTGCATTTGTAACACGATTACTTTTTGGATATTTTTACGTACACGTATAGATATTTATCATCGAAAGATAATGCGATAGTTCTTTACGTAATTAATAAGGGTTAACATCCAAATTGTTTACGATACTTGAGATAACAGGTTCGTATCCACCATTCGACTAGTCACGTGAACCATTCACTAGTGCAAGCTTAAAAGAATGTAAGTAATATTTGAAAAAATATATATTTATATAACTATTATAAATACATATATCTCATCATACTTTATCCTTCAAATTTTATATTAAATTAACTGTGCTCTGCGATGTTGCTGGCGATTAAACACTATTTTTTATTTTTTTCATAAGTAACTTTTATTACATCAGCTATCTGCCAGTGAAATTGCCATCAAATCGGGCAACGACGTTCCAGAGATTAGCTGGATCAAACAGACATACAATCAGACAAAAAATGTAAAAAACTTTATTTTGGTATAAGTGCCATCATAAGTAAATGAACTGTGCTCTGCGATGTTGCTGGCGATTAAACACTATTTTTTATTTTTTTCATAAGTAACTATTTATTACATCAGCTATCTGCCAGTGAAATTGCCATCAAATCGGGCAACGACGTTCCAGAGATTAGCTGGATAAAACAGACAAAAAATGTAAAAAACTTTATTTTGGTATAAGTGCTATCATAAGCAGGTAAGGAGCGGTTATTTTAATATTACAAACAGACACTTCCATTTTATTTATTTGTTTTTTTACGTATGGTTTGTTTGGTATGTTTATTATTTATTATTTTCTCACATAGCTTGCACCCGTTACTTTGTCTCTAAACAACCCCAAGGTAGACTGGCAGAGAATGCCTACTGGCATTAAGTCCGCCTATTTGTACCTTTTTTTGTATTGTGTGCAAATAAAGAATAAATATATTTACGTATTAACATAAAACAGACTACAAATCAAATCAATGATGGACTTAACATTAAAGCCTATATGATGCGATCTCTTTTAAGACGTATATGGTTATCTCATGGATGCCATTATCAGAACTAGAACCTGACCAGTACACAGGCTTTCAGGTAAAAAAAACTTCAAAATCGGTTCATCCAGTCCAAATATCTGAGGTAACAAATATAAAAAATGCAGTCGAATTCGAGAACGTCGAGGTTTTTTAAACAACTTCGGCCAAATTTTGGGCTCGGCAAAAAGCGGTGTCGGCAGGTCTGTCTGTCTGTGGTGGTAAAATATACCGATACAGGTTTATTTTCATATCTATCGTGAAACAAAAGAATATGTTTTCGTTATATATTGCTCGTTAATAGATGTCACCGGCACAAAACACTGACGGTCGTCAATCAAAGAGCCGCTACCCTTTGTTCTTGTTTGTTGTCCATCCCTATATCGTATATTGTAACAATCAAAATGAAAAACAACACTACCTTGGACAACTTGCAAAAAATAGTAATTTAAATTATTAAGTAACATAAAAAAAAAGTGTCTTTTTTCGGCAGTATAAACTACATAAATAATTAATTAATATTTATTAATAATTCGTTAAAGCGCCGTCACGCTATCAGACGCCGTGTACACTACTATAGGACTTTCGTTACATATTTTTCTTACGGTTTTAGTGTCACATTTTTTCAGTTCGGTCGCGCAACAATACCCCTAACTCCATTAAGTCTGCCGTAAGGAAAAATCCGAAATTCTTCCCATGCACGAATAGGCCTTTGAATGTCCCTTAGATTATCCGTGAAATAGCAACCGACCGAGTCGTGGTTCAGCCCTCTCGAGCACCCTCGGATCGGCATGCTTACGCGTAACATAGTAACCGTCCTTTTATTTTTTGTTAACGGGGAGGAAATCTTCAAAAGATATAGTAACCGTCCAAGCCAAGGTTACCCTCACCGGGGACCCTTGTGTCGAGTTACTAGCAATAGAGGTTCAGGCTAAGCGACCTAAGAGCTGTGCCACCTCTCAATCCGGTGAAGCATTCAAGGCCAGCCTCTCTGGCCAATCTGTGTAGTTGGCCATTAAAAAAGCCAGACATTTTCTTTCATTTTCGTTCATAAGCTCTTCCGTCTCTCTATCAGACATTCATCCTTTTACACGCCTTAACTCCCACATCATGCCTTTATCTATTCTAGTCGCAACATAAGTATACCGCCTTAATGTTTATGAGTCACTGTTGGGCACAGGCCTTCTGTGTACATTGAGTCTACTACGTGGCCCTAATGCGCATTGGCAGACTTCACATGTCTTGAGAATTTTATATAGGTTTCCTCACTATGTTTTCCTTCACCGCCGAGCACGTAGTCAATTAGCGCTTAAAATTACAATTAACTTATTCATTGAACCCACGTTGCCAGCGTATTGTGCATCTTGAGGCGACCTGACACTGAGCTACCACGGTTTTCCATTTAACCATCAATTTAAGTAGTGAGTAATTCATTTCAGTTTTGATTCGACAATTCGCAAAGTTTTTTCAGCAAATGCTTGCAATTAAATTAAAATGTGTTTCATTACTAATGTAAGGAAACGCAGCAGCCAAGTGCGCGTAGTAGAGCCTACTTCATATTTAAAAGCCGTTTTAATGTTCCCATTTAGAAAGCCCACTTTTGTATAAAATGTGGGTTACAGCATTTGCTATCGCTGTTGTCGTGTGGAATGAGAAGCGGTACATGAAGTAAATAAAATAACGGCCTTGTTACCATGCTCTTCAATTATGTTAACTTTTTGATTATTCAAATGTAATGAAACATTTTTACATTTATGCATACAACTCTCTATAAGAGAATTCAACTTTAACTTAGAATATGGGAGCAATCACATATAATTCGCAGGTCCTATTATATTCGTCTTATTCAGTGTATCAGACAGTAATTACTGATCATTAGTTATTGAACTGTTGCCAAGCAACCGTATGATAACGATGTGTCACGTACACAAACGCATGGTAGCGTGTGTAATGCTTTTCTTATTTCTTTAATGCCTCTTTCGGGAAATTTTAGTAAGAAGGAATACAAAGTTACGGGAAGTTTCACATTTTGTAATATGTATATACAGAAAATTTTCAATTTCATTTTTACACAAAGAGTTCGAAATTTTATACAAGTGCTAACAACCGATATTTTTGACGTGATTTTTATATCTTAAACGTGATAAACTGGTATTTAATCTCGCTATTTTTTATTTTTCCAACATCAGAAGCTAGTTCATAATAAGGCTACAAATTAATAGTGATAAATAGATAAATATAAATAAATTAGCTCTCTCTCTTAACCATAGCCGGGTGAAGAGAGACGACTTACGAACCATACGTGACAGGTGATGAGCCCATTGCTATACACTAGACAAAAATGTTTCGCAAGTGATTCATTTTCACTTAAAAGACCGAAAAAACAGGTATCCATACATGCCGACTAGGAAGGAGCGCAGGTTGGAAACCTTAACTATAACTAGCCTATAACTGCTTTTCACTAGTGATAAAGAATATAAATACATGAAAGAGTAAAAAAAAGACATAAAATAGGATAATACGAAATAAAATTAATCAGAATTTAACGAAACTCTCATCAAACTACCTTTAATGTACATCTTTTCCAATAAAAAATGTAACATTGACTTCGGTTGAAGTGATAATGAGTTATTCGTCCATTTATCGCGCACGTACTTGATGCAAATTTAAGATATATGGTTTTCTCACGTACTAAATTTGGACCACACGGGGAACATTAGCTTTCAAATGAAAATAGAATCATCAAAATTGACTCACTCAGTCAAAAGTTATGAGGTAACAAACTTACAAAACGTACAAATTAAGATTCACAAATAGAAAAGAGTGACGGACTAACGCAACAGTTTTTGTTTTTGAAAATAGTGTACGTCCGCACGAGAAAGTGGATTCTACCTATCGCTTTTGAATCGATTTTGTTTCTCGTTTTTGTTTTTCCACATATGCTTTAATACAAAAGAACTTGTGCAAAACTAGCACAGTTAAAGTAGACTCAGTATTTTAATTGAGTCTGTTGAAAACTTTGTTTAAAAAATTTAGCTACTCGTTTTTAATCCAAATGTTCCATTTATAATTCAGAAATTCGTAATTTCGTAATATTCTGACGCCTGATTTAATATTGCTTTATTATATTATATCAAGAAAAGAAGCTGAAAGGTCTTTTAATCTTCAAACAAATTATTGTTCCCCAATAATTTTAACTTCAAATTCTTCTGTAAAAAGCAATTTTCCACGGCCAATTACTGTCACTTCAATATTAATTTCCAATTAAAAGTGATACAAATATATTTAAGAAGTAAATTCTGTGCCTTTTTATATTTACGAATTATTGTAAAAATATAACACAATAGAATTAATCAGAACCTAAACAAATTCTCGTCCAACTACTCTTGAAGTAAATCTTCGAAACCGGTTGGCGTGATATTGATTGATCGTCCATTTGTGGCGCACATACCTGAAGCAAATTTTAGATTTTTTGATTTTCTGCCATTATCAGAATTGGACCATTAGAGAGGACCACACGAGAAGCACCAGCTTTCAAATTAAAAATAAATCATCCGAATCGGTTCACCCAGTCCAAAGTTTTCAGGTAACGATCATAAAAAAACATTCAGACGAATTGAGAATCTCATTTTTAGAAGTCAGTAACATCTACTATATATATAAATAAAGACAGACATTAATTCGCTATCTGTAAGGAACCTTGGCTTACAGCAAATTTAACGAATAAAATCAGCGTAAGTTTTCGAGCACGGTATTACGTCACGAGACTGCAGATTGGCTGTCGTTTCGTTAACATTGTCTCATTTACGCCGGTGCGATACGACAGCGCGCAAAGTTACCGAGACATCAAGTATAATGCAGGTAAGTAGATGTAAATGCAGCAAGTTTACCGTTGTAGGGTAATCGCAGAGATTAGTGAGTATGCGTATTATACATTATTTGTCTTACTTCACGGGATAATCTCTCACACACGTATTAACACATTTGTGTGGTCGTTAGTGACGTGACGAGCTTATTTGGTACGCGACAGACGGAATTTAAATTAAGTTTTTGTATGTATTTCTTTCTAAGTATGTATATCTATATGTTCTTTTATAAAAAAAGAAAATTGGTACATAGAAAGAAAATGCATTTGTTAACATGGTAGACTAATTTAACATTAGTGAAAGAGTCAAGGCCGGGCATGAACGGGTATACCGTATAATAAGTTTTTTATTGGTACATTGTATATTAATAATCGCGATCACAAAGATGATACAAATACGACGTGTGAGCCTTCAAGAGTAGAGTGAATAGGCAATTACTAAACTAGTACGTACCATCTTTCGACTATATGATCACTTATCATCAGGTGGGATCATGGTCCAGCGCTAGTTTATAACCATAAAAATACGATACGAATACGCGAATAATGATTTTGAAAAATCAGGAATTTTAGCTAGCTGATTTTTGTACATAACAGTCCTCAAAAATGAAAGAACTGTCTAGTAGAAGCTAGCTGGCACTTGCGTTAACACAGACGCAAGTATGCCATAAAATTTTTGATTAATGATGAGTCTACTTAATAGTAGATTGTATCATTATAAATTGCTATTGTTACGGACCGTGTTACACATTAAAATATTTGTTCATTACGAAAACAAAATATTGATGAATAAGTCTTCCAACATGTACTAAAAGCATCAGACAAAAACAGATGCATAACAAAAAAAAGTACAGCCCCAGATTACTGTTTCAACATGGAAATATAGTCAGATGAAGAAAGGAAACCTGTATGAAGACACGGTTCTTTTTTATGTCTGTTAATAATTATATTTTCTTCTGGAACCACTTGATCCCAAAAAGTTGTCGTACAGCCGTTGGCTCTGGCTATCAGGCGCATTATGCGATATTTTAAAAACAAAAACCTCACGTAACTCCACCCTCCCCCAGAAGGCAGGATATCTCTTTGAAGATTCACCATCAACAAAAAATGCTACGATTTATCCTCTACTCACAATCGAAACTATATTAAGCGTATCTTGATTTTTTTTGACGAACAACACAGATTGGCCGGAGAAGCTGGCCTTGACTGCTACACCGAATTAAGAGGTAGGTCTTAGGTCGTTTAGCCTGAACCTCTATTGCTAGTAACTCGACACAAAGGCGTATCTTGAACGCGAAGATACGGTTACGAGATACAAGAAATCATAACATTATCTACTAGTCAATCCAGTGTTGCTAGGAGTAACAGAATATAAATAAAAATAAACGTAATAGAAGTTCTTGCTGTCTATACTTGTCGCAAGCCTATACGAGCCATACAACAAGAATCCTATTACATGTACGATGAGTTTTACGAGCGTCGCGTTTCGCGAATTCGCGCACCCTACATATAATAAATAACGAACATGCTATATCGTCCGTGAGAAAAGTAAGGCACACACCACATGTGGCTAAATTGCCTTAACAATATCCATTAAGTGTATCATGCTGTGTTTAATTTGTATTAGTTTCAAGGAGTCACGACAACTGTGGGGTTAAGTGCTGTACTTTCTGAAAACGGTAAGCTTTCACAATCAATTAACCATAGAAGAATATAGACAGAAATAGCAATCAATGTGAGTTTTCCTCAAACTTTTTTTACACCCCCTGGGAAAAGCGAAAGTAGATGCCTTTAATTGTTAATAGTCTAGTGGTTTAAGGTGCGGTTTATAAGGGATTTCAAGGTTTGACTCTGCATGTACTCGTATGTTCGTGTAGCTCATGGTTACTATCCGGCGATTTCATTGATTTCAAATAGGACAGCCGTAGTGCCGTAGCAAAAATGTTGCCCAAAGATTTCTATTGTCTGACAATTCGAAAAAAGAAAAACTCGCTGGTGCATGCCAGCTGGCTGTGGCGATAACAGAAGAGGCAAATGCGGAATAAAACCTATGATTGATGATGGGACCATTTAACGGTAGGTGGCATCATTACAAATTGCTTTTGTCACGGGCCGTATAACATAATAGTTATTTATTATGGTTACGCCGGGAAATCGACAAATAACATATAACTTATACTTGTGATTTACATAGAAATTTGAACATATAAAAATTGCACAAAATATACGTACAAAGGCGAACTTACTGCTGAGTTTAGTGCCTTTTAAATAGCGTTTTAAGAATTTTGTATAGATAAACCGAATCCAAATCGATATATTTCGAGTAATCTTTTTTATACTAGAAAATTTAGACGAGTTATATATAAAATATTTTCTATGTCTTTCGGGACTCGTGTTTACTTAAATGTCAGATTACAAAATTGCTTCCCCGTTTGGAAGCGTGGCATTTAACTTGTACTTTGCGCCGCCTTGCGTAACGTAACGTAACGTGACGTAAATTTAAATGTAACTTCGTTTTACTTCGTTATTTAAAGGTTGCTTCTTATATTTTTATTACGTGCCATGCTTATGATTAACAGTTTTTATCATATTATAAGACACTGACCGGTTTCGAATGATCATGCAATACAGAGGGATTTTTAAATTTATAGTCAGTGTTATAATCCTGGACACGTTATGAGGAGGCCTCCCTATTACTTAAGGACAAAGACCCATGAGAAGTTGAGAGATATAGTGCCAAGAGACACAAGGTGGTGCAAGATTTTCCATGAGAATGTCGAGGACAGGGCGATGTGGAAAAAGAAAATCCGGAAAGCGGACAGCTCTACTACGTAGGACCAATAGCAAAGGAAAAAGAGAGAGTCATTGATTTTATTTGATATCATTGGGATTATGAGAAATTGGAAGGAAGTGTAGGAAAGGGCCAAAGGAAGTTGGCTAGAAATTGAGTGGCAGAAATAATATCTACATAGTCTTCTTTAAACTTCTGTACAAGGAAAAAATCGTTTCTTTGTATTAAAGGAGATATCTAATACTATCTAATACAACAGTTCGAGTATTTCACAAGTTTCTATAATAACAAAATAAGCTTTCAGCAGGGTATACAGAAATGATGATCAATTTTGTAGCCATTTTAATTTGGAGTGGGATATAATACACTTAAGAAGTTAGGTGTTAGAACTGTGAACAGATGAACTTGTATGATAAAATGTATGGATATGCTAGTAGCTTCTTAAACATCCGTACATGTTGGATAGAGAGAGATAAGGAGATCTGCCACGACTGTATAAAATGGAAATCTCTGCCTACCGCAATTTGCTTCGTATTTGTTATATATTTTTATCTGCTTAAATGTATGTTACTTATCACTCGTTGTTATCTATAAAATGACTAAAAAGAGTATTTTACAATGGAAGATTTAACAGTTAGCGCCGTGCTCACGTGGCGTGAAAACAAAAGCATTCACAACAAACAAAAAAGACAAAACAGAATTAACAGACCAATTTGTAGACAAAACTATTTTTTTACAAAACGGCACGCTGGCTTTACACGGAAAACATTCCAAAACCAACGTCCTTCCGTTAAATCGGTTATGTGGCTTGGAAAGGACAAAAAAGTTGATAAACATTAACAAATACAAAATATAAAATATGACAAAAAATGCAGCCTATAACACTTATAAATAGATGCGACAATAGCCTAATGGTTTAGGATACGGTCTGCGAATCGTAAGAACATGGATTGGAATCCACCATTCGACTATTGATGTGATTTTCTAACACAAGCCAAAGCTTAATTGTAATGGTTAACAAGAATGATAATAATATTTGTAATTTTTTTTGCATTCTAACAATATTGTTAGTAATACTGTTAATAGATGTCATAAAATCTATACTAGCTTTAGTTTGTATGTAAGATTCTAGAGGAAGCAAAAAACTCCATTCACGTTCAAACAAAAGTGATAAATTTTTAAACAAGACCTTTAACTATAACATAATTTATGATATTTTCAACCGACTTCAAAAAAGGAGGTTCTCAATTAGTTCTTTCATGATGGTTACCTTATAGCTTTCCGTGAACCGATTTTGATGATTCTATTTTTATTTAAAGCTAGTTGACAAATTAGTTGACAATTTTATCCATTTCTGGCAGGAGTATCCGTAAGAAAACCATTTGACTCTTAAATTTGCATCTAGTATGTGCATTACATAGAGACGAACAACTAAATATCACGTCAACGGATTTCGATTATTTATTTTTATTGGCTTTCCAATCCTTTGATTTACTCTAAGAGTAGTTTGATGAAAATTCGGGCAGATTCTGATTAAGATTGATTTCGTAATATTCCTACGATAATTCGGAAATACAAAAAGGCTTCCGAGCTTAATAGTATTTAACGTTTGATTCGAGTTGAAAAGTCTTAATAGGGCGAGACTATCATACCGTATTGGTTCTACAAAATGATTTTTTGTATCACACTCTTGCATAGCACGGTCAAACAAATTTATGTATGTAATACAATTTAATACCTTTTTTTTTTGTTCACGGGGAGGAAATCTTCAGAAAGATACCCCGCCTTCTGTGGGGAAAGCGGCGGTTATGTAGGGTTCTTACCCACTAAAACCTCCCAGTGGCCTTTCTCAGTGCATGACGAGGGGCTCCGGGATCTCAACGTGGAACGCACCGGAGCCCCTCTTCACTGTGCTCAAGGAGAGCACGTCGGGGGACTCCCTCCCACAACGCAAGGCGACACGGGCCAGCCGATGTCGCCTTCTTCAGTCACTATGGTGGACGAAGCAGGCCCCCACTCTTGTCGCCCAGTGAACCCGAGGCCCCTTTAGTCGCCTTTACGACAGGCAGGAGATACCGTAGTCTTATTCTTGAGAGCCCAGAACTACAGGTCGTAGGTTAATTTTATGTACTATATAAGATATATCAGTTCTTTATTTTTTATAATTAGTTTACTTATACGAGTAAACTCCCATCGCTTTTATAATAAATATCCTCTCCATACAAAGGATGCTTGGAAGAGATGGCTTTTAGTTTTAAAGCTAACTCATTGTTTCACTCACTATTTATTTTTCTGTTTTTTTTTCGCTTTTATTTGTAAATAATCAAGTGTATAAGTAAATAAATAATCGTGTAATATTTCAATGAATTTCGTTCATCAGAACTAACAGAAAACGCATTTCGGCTCGGCTTAAAAATCTCAAAGTACATTCGAAATCTTTTTGCTCGTTATTTTTCTGCTTCTATAGAAGCAGTAATACCGACGCAAGTTGCTGCAAAAAAACAAAGAGTTAAAAATCCTCCTCGCTGTAAACGTTGGAACTGCGACGACGTGACGGTTAAAATAAAAATTCACTTTTCCATGGAGCCTCGTTTCCGTAAGTGGAATTTTTAGTATTATACTTACCCAACTAAGTAGATGTCTTATCTAGTGCTTAGATTTATCAAAAAGAATAATTTAACATGCATATACGCGTATTGCAGCCGCCACGGCTCTGTAGTCCGTAACGCACAGTTTACAGCCGCTCACAGGTAGTTGAATTTCCTGCGCCGGCAAAACTGTTACAATTTCTGATTTGCTCTATGCTGTGAAAGAAAATATCTTGAGAAAACCTTGTCCTAGACAATTTTCGTATACAAGTGAGGTCCATCAATACCGCACTAGGGCCGGGAAGCGGACTTTGCCCTTTTACTCTTATTTACAGAGAAGGCATGTGCGCAGCAGTGGGACATAAATAAATAATAAGTCGAAACAAATAAAATATGTAGCTGCACTACCAATGACAATATCCATAAATTATTATTACTAAGGTTTCAACGTGCAACACTTTCATGGGACAATTTTTTTACATATAATAAATAAAATATATATTAGAAGCACTAGTTAAATAATAAAAATTTAAAACTATATACGAGTATATATAACAAAATCCTCTAATCTTATGTGTGTCTCGAGTATAAAGAAGGGGTAGGCTGAAAACCAACACTTTTTTTTTTTTTCACGCGGGGAATCTTTTACAGACCATCCTCCGGTACCCTGGGTGGCCCGGAGGGATGTGGGACTCGGCCTGGGCAGCCCCTACCCACTAAACCTTCCGCGAATGCCATCAGCCGTTATGAGCGGGGTGCCCCGGATCTGTCAGCAACAGGACACCCCAACGACCGGCCGGTCCCGGCAAAGACCAGACTTCATCGAGGACTTCTCCGGCACTCAGAGAAGTCCTGACGACGCCGAAGCATGCTGGGGCCAGGTACCCATCCTGGCCCCGCTTCCAGGTCAGGGGAGCGGCAAGAGGAGGCGTTCATAACGCCTCCTGCACACCCCGATACGTCGCCTGCGGAGGGGAGCCTCTGCGCTCCCTCCCTGACCCGCTCGTCAGCCTCCTTCTGGGACATGACCGTCTCACAGAAGGAGGCGACCGCCGTCCAAGACCTGTCGCTCGAGACCATCGCAAGAGCGAGGCTCGGAAGCGACAGGTCTACACCACCGATGGCAGATACCATGACATGGCGCTGCGCTGCCCATCTCGGGCACACCTCAAGGGTGTTGGCAGAGTCCACCGCAGCACCACAATCATGGCACCGCTCATCGGCCTCCCGATGGACCGTCCGACACAGGTAGTCCCCGAAGCACCCATGCCCCGTGAACACCTGCGTCAGACGGAAGGTGAGAGGTTTGCGCTTTCTGCGCATCCAACGCTCTAGGACCGGGCGCAGAGCACTCGTCGTACGGATACCGTACGAGTGATGCGCCAGGTCCTCCTCCCACCTTCGGCAGTGCGCCCTCCTAGCCGATTTGATCCGCTGACCTCCTTATAATGGGTTCTTCCGAGGGCCCTCCCATCCGAGACATAGTCGGACACCTCGGCGAGAACCCCTGCCACGAGCTCCCACGGCGGATCGCCGGCCAGCGAGGTAGCTGCCGCCCACGAGACCGTACGGTACCCCCGAATGATTCTGACCGCGACAACCCGCTGCGCCCTGCGCAGCTGAGACAGGTTGTCGCGGCTTTACCGAGTCCCGGACCATCCTCGCTGGTTCGGTGACGACGGAGGCTCTGTCGCCATTTACTGGGGTGGTGGCGCAGGGGACCCGCCCTGTTCCTTACTCGTTAAGGGATGCGGGGCTACGATACAGTGCAATGGGGTCCCCTGGCAGTTGTGGGCTGCTACGTCTCTCCCAGCTGTACCCTCGCCGCTTACGAGGCGTACATGGATGCGGTGGGCGACTGCGTTCGCAGATGCTCGCCGCGTCCAGTGCTTGTCCTGGTGACTTCAACGCTCATTCCAGAGCGTGGGGTGTGCCCGGACAGCGCGCGGGAGAGACCGTGCAAGAGTGGGCGGCGGGACTGGACCTCCGGCTTTTAAACCGGGGTCCGTCAGCACCTCCGTGCGTTGGCAGGGGAGTCGGTCGTCGACTTGTCGTGGGCGACTTCCTCTGCCGTACGCATGGTGTCGGGATGGAGGGTGGCGGAGGAGGTGGTCACACTATCTGACCACCTCCACATCATGTTCGATGTGGCCCTCCGTCCTCCCGCAGGTGCTGCCCGCCGGCACGGTAGCCGACCGCGGCGATGGTCCCTCAAGCGGCTCGATGCTGATATGCTCGAGGCCGCTGCCATCGTCGCGGCATGGACAGAAGGGGTCTTGCCCGATCCCGAACAAGAGGCGACCTGGTTCCGGAGCACAATGACGTCGATTTGCGACGTCGCGATGCCCCGGGCCGGGTCCCCTGTCAGGCGGTGTACTGGTGGTCGGAGGCCATAGAGCAGCTTTGCGAGGACTGCTCACGGGCCCGACGCCGGTACACCAGAGCCCGTAGAAGAAGGCGAGCCACAGCCGACGAAACGGCGAGAGCTTATGCGGGGTATAGAGGCGCCGATCGCGCTTCAAAGCGCGATCAGGAAGCGAAGGCTCGATCCTGGAGTGAACTCCTCGAGGGGCTGGAGAGGGACCCATGGGGCGCCCGTACAAGATTGTACTGGGCAAGCTCAGACCGTGGGTCCCTCCGGTGACGGAAACCCTGATCCTACATTCGTGGAGGTGTGGTGAGCCGCTCTTTGAGATCGAGGGACCCAGCCCTGCACCCCCAGCGATGCAGTCGGACCGTACCATCTGGTCCGACGAGCTGGGGTGACTGCCGAGGAGTTGGATCGAGCCACGGGCGCCTCAGGGCCTGCAATACAGCACCCGGCCCAGACGGGATTCCCGGAAGGGCTTGGGTGCTGGCCTCGCCGCCGGCCTGAGGGGAGACTTAGACGGCTGTTCACCAGCTGTCTGGAAGTCGGAGTCTTCCCTTCGGGCTGGAAGGAGGCTAGGATGGTGCTGATAAAGAAGGACGGTAGGACCGCGGAGTCTCCTTCCGCGTACCGACCCATATGTCTGCTGGATGAGGCGGGCAAATTATTCGAAAGAATAATTGCCGCCCGCCTCAACTCGCACCTGCGGCAGGTAGGCCCCGACCTGTCGGAATGCCAATATGGCTTCCGGCAGGCGCGGTCGACCGTTGACGCGATCCTCCAGGTCCGTCAACGGTCGGGGCAGGTAGTGACCCGGGGTGGCGTGGCGTTGGCCGTCAATCTTGACGTAGTCAACGCATTTAACACGCTGCCCTGGGGAGCGATTAGGAGGCATTGGTGTTTCACCACGTGCCTCCCTACCTGCAGCGCATCGTCGGGGCGTACCTGCATGGCAGGTGCATCCAGTACATGGGTCGGGACGAGTTCCATCGGAGGGAGGTGAATTGCGGGTTCCGCAGGGTCTGTGTTGGGGCCCCTGCTATGGAACCTCGCATATGACTGATCATAGGGTCGGTCTCCCCGCCGGCGTGAGTGTCGTCTGCTATGCAGACGACACGCCAGTCATGTCCGACGGGGAGGATTTCGATAGCACCATCCGGCTCGCCGAGCTTGGGGTGGCATGCGTCGTGGACAAAATCCACGAGCTGGGTCTACGGGTAGCGCCTCACAAGACTGAGGCGCTATGGTTCCACAAGCCCCAAGAGCTAAGGAACCGCCCAGCCGGTCGATTCGCGTAGGTGACGTGCTGGTCCGGGTGGGGTCGGAGATGAAATATCTCGGCCTCACCCTGACAGTCGCTGGGGCTTCGAAGTGCACTTCGACCGCTTGTCCCCAAGATCGATAAGGCAGTGGGTGCCCTGCACAGACTGCTGCCTAATCTTGGGGCCCCAGGAGGGAGTCCGCCGCCTCTACGGAGGTCTCGTGCGATCCATGGCCCCTACGGGGCGCCCGTGTGGTGTAACCGCTTCACGGGCGTCCGGCGCTGCAGAGCTAAGCCACTTAGCCTGCAGCGCAAGATGGCCATTCGGATCGCACGAGGATACCGTACGGTATCATACGAGGCGGCCACTATCCTGGCTCGGTTCCCGCCGCTCGACATTTTGGCGGAGCTGGACGCGCGTGTGTACACGCGCGTCCGGGCCGTCGACGGCGGGCCGGGCCGCCCTGGATGCGGGAGAGGTGCGTCGGCAGGAGCACAGGCGGGCGATGGAGGTCTGGCGCGAGCGGCTCTCGGAGCGTCGTTGCTCGCGCCAACGCATCGTCTGTGCCTTCCTGCCGAACTTCGAAGCCTGGCTTAAAGGAGGAATGACGCGCACGTCACATACCGCCTGACACAGGTACTCACCGGGCACGGGTGCTTCGGGTGAGTACCTGAACAGGATAGGGCGCGAACCGACCGCGCAATGCCACCATTGTGGCTGTGACCGGGATTCCGCGCAGCACACGCTAGCCGTGTGCTCCGCGTGGGAGGCGGAGCGGCGGATCCTGGTCCAGCATATCGGTGCAGACTCCCCTCGCCGGCGGCGGTAGCGGCTGCGCTGGCGGGGAGATCTAAATGGAAGGCGCTGGTCTCCTTCTGCGAGTCAGTAATGACCCAGAAGGAGACTGCAGAACGGGATCGGGAGAGGGCCGATCCTGTTCGGAGATGGCGCAGGCGGGCCGGTGGAGACCGGCCCGCAGCCCTGTAGTTCTGGGCTCTCAAGAATAAGACTACGGTATCCCCTGCCTGTCGTAGGAGGCGACTAAAAGGGGCCTCGGGTTCACTGGGCGACAAGGGTGGGGGCCTGAGTCGTCCACCAAAGTGGACCTGGGAAGAAGGCGACACCGGCTGGCCCGTGTCGCCTTGCGCTCTGAGGGCACAGGGGGAGGGTAACCTCCCCGGGACGTCTTTCTCCTTGAGCACAGTGCAGAGGGGCTCCGGTGCGTTCCACTGGAGATCCCGGAGCCCCTCGTCATGCACCGAGGAAAGGGCCACCGGGGAGGTTTTAGTGGGTAAGAACCCCACATAACCGCCGCCTTCCCCAGAAGGCGGGGTATCTTCTTGAAGATTTCCTCCCCGTGAACAAAAAAAAAAAAGGTTGTCGCGGCTCAGGTCACCCGCCCAGATGGGAGCACCGTACGTGACCATACTCCGACATGAAAACCAACACTGTGTGACCTTATGACACGCGATACACTCTGAGCCTTTTACATGCTGCTGTAACGACAGCATTCTTTGGTATTTATATGGCAATTATAATTATATATATATATATATATATATATATATATATATATATATATATATATATATATATATATAGATCAATAAGCACAAGGGAATTATTAAATTATGACAATTCTATTTTGTTATGATTAAAAACCAGGAAATACTTCCTTCCAAAAATGAGAAATATTGACACAACAAAATGCACTAAATCGACCTTGTGCAACACTAAACAACTGGCGTCTCTATTCCGTGTAAATTAGATTTCATTGTTCCTAATAGGAATTACTTTTGTACCTTTTATTTCCTACATCATACGCATCTGTTCAATTACTGTTGTCTGCCACTACGCTCCATCAACTTAATTACATTGTTTTATTAATACTGTGTCTGTTAGTCTGACATTGTTATTATAGTAATACGTGAAGCAAAAACTTTGTACCCCTCTTTATGAGAATTGCATGAATGAAATTTATAAAATAAATTAAAACTATAAGAGACACACACACATCAACGTTTCTTATAAAGTGTTAAACTTACGAGTATTGTCACCCGATTTTTTATTTAAATAACCGTTTCATATTTTTTTTATTATTGTCCTCAATATTTACTTATTTTCCAAACAATACGTTTACCAACTACAACAATCATTATCTAGGTTCTACAATTTTACCTGTAAACAGGAAGGATGTACAATTTATAAAACAACCCAGCATCTCTAAGCTTCAATATAACATTACATCGTGTTCTTCGTCGCTATCATCTCCTTCAGTATTTAGCTGAAGCGTAGCTCTCGGACGATAATGTATACGCTCTGACGAACATCAATTGTTCGATGTCATAAATATCGATCGTTAAACAGAACACAAAGGTAACAAAGAACTTTCAGACCGCAGTCGCAAAGGGTTGTATTCAGAGTAAAGCTATACATCAATCTTGAAAGCGAACATTATCGTTAAAGTGTTGAATTTTGTCTTTTTATATTTATTGTATATTAATATTAAGAAATGGGAAGAAGATAAGTAAAACCCAATTGTGAAAGAGAAAGAGAATACGCTATAGAGGAATATCTTAACAATAACAATTTAATGCTGTTATTTTCAACCGACTTCAAAATAGGAGGAGGTAACTTAATTTTGACTGAGTGTACCGATCTTGATTATTCTATTTTTGTTTGAAAGCTGGTGATTTCCATGTAGTCCTATTTAATTTTGGTCCAATTTTGACAATGGGATCCATAAGAAATACCCTATAAGTCTTAAATTTGCATTAAGTATCGCGACAAAAGGACGAATAAAATAGCTCAATATCACGCCAACCGATTTCGATGTTTAATTTTGTTTTTTATACTAAATAGGCTCACGTTTGGCTTCTATCTTGCTTGATGGAAGGCGAAGATAAAGCCTAGGATGGAGCACGTGAGCCTATAAGGTGTCTGTTCACATTGGACTTAAAGGTGTCCAGATTGTACCCGTGAGGAAAGACTGAACGCGCCAGAGAGTTCCATTCCTTAGCCGTCCGCATAAGGAAGGTGGAGGCAAACCGCTTCGTGCGTATTGATGGAATGTCTACGACATAAGGGTGGGGCTGCTCGCTGCTGCTTGTTATTGGAAAGGATATACTTTAAGAGTAGTTTGATAAAAATTTAGTTAGGTTTTGATTGTTTTTTTTTTTAATTCTTACGATAATACGAAAAGACAACGTTTGATTCAACGATTGAATTCGAACAATTTGAAGTCGGTTTTTGTTTTTGCTCGTCAATATACTTGTCGTATTTATTTTTAATATGTTTAAAATAGAGGTTAAATAATAAGTTTTAATAAATTTTCGGATGCTATTACTGAATTACTGCAGCTGATTTATTTTGCATATCACAAGGCCTTTTTTTTTTTTGTTTACCAATCGCTCGGTGTTGAAGGAAAACATCGTGACGAAATCTAGGATAGCATATGCTAGAAATGTTTTTAACACATATGAAGTCCGCCAATCCACACTGGGTGTGCGTGACGGACCGTACCTTCATACACTTTTTACCGAGAAGGCCAAAACATGTATAAACTTGTATAGGCTATAATAAATAGGTTAACCGTTTTTAAAGATATTGTTTCTTAGTTACAAGGTGATGTAATTTTCTAATGAAACTTGATTCGAATTTCTGTGGGTGGTCGAGCGTATTACCTATAATGGATTGTGAAAGATTTTATAAGTTAGAACAGTTATCGGGTATTTTATTTTGATTTGATCAATCTTCCAATCGAAGAGATCGTAACTTGTGTGAATGACTATAAACATATTTCATTGTGCGTCAGGTAGCCATCAGTACTCACTTTTGGCCATTAGAAACTAGTACTAACTAGTTTTGATACACGTCTTGCGTGAGTATAACGAAGAGATTTGAGCTTATTTTTTACTACTAACGGATTAAGAAAAATCAATATGTTGTAAATTACAGCTAAGCAATATTTTCAACGTTCTTACGTCAGTTACGTTATACATATATAAGATAGATACTTGAGTGACGACTTGCAAAGAAAGCGTAGGATGAAAAGCTTGAGGTATAATGTAGATAGCTTTTGTTACTTGTCTGGCTCGATTAAGGTTGAAGGCTTCTTTAGGATTCTTTATTTATCAGAGACGTAGTGAAAAGTGGAACACATCAGTCAATATTACGGTGTTGCTAAACAATCCCCACACCAGTCAACAATCCGACATAGTCCATGTCGGATCGAGTCATGGACATAGCCACATAGACAAAGAGATAGACAAAGTCAGTTATTTATTGTTACGAATTAAGATGTTACTTATATTATTTTTGTACCCTACTTTGCGGTAACTGTTCGAGGTTTGAATACCATCTTTGCGCCTACATAATTACATGTCAAAACTGCTTATGTAAAAAATAGACATTGAAACTTTTCAATGTCTATTTTCTGGTGGAATAAATTAATTTTCTGTCTACGAAGGTATAAAAAATTTATTCAAGAGATTACAAACAAAATATTGAAGAATCGGATGGGAGGTTTCTAGCTATCTATCATTTTTATGTCGTTTCTTGATGACCGGATTCTTTTGTGAATAAATTTCAAATAAAAAAGTAATGGGATCTCTCTGATGTTGAATTACCATTGGAAGCTATTGTTGTCTCAAAACGTTGTAAAATATTTCCAACATCATGTTTATATCGAAGATTTGAGCACGTAATAAGAAAATCTCTTCTGCATTATCGTTTAGGCTTTCTAAAAAACTCTCCTTTTTCTTAAGTCGCTACACTATACCCACGACGACCATGACACCTAAGTATTAAAGCTAAGTATTACAGCCTATGTATTACAGCAAAATAGCCAGTAACTGCTGTGGGCTAAAGGGACCCGAGACACTGAAGATAATAAAATATATATCTCATCAAAAAATTTCACTACACTACACCCGTTATGACATGGTGTCTGTGTCTCAAGCTGCCAAGTACTCGGCTTGTCATAAAAATATTACATGGTGTCCTATTGCTCCGCAGATTATACAGCATCCTTGGTTCCTTTTATCTACATAACATACATCGAGAAGATGCTTCAAGGCCCGAGATGAACACAAACGCGATTCTGCTATGAATGTTTTTTGACAAAATTTTCACGAATCAAAAATCACTATATATACCCTTTGTATCAAGCACATGCTAAGCTAGTTCGTGTGCTATTATAATTAAAAAAAGTTTTATGTAAACTTTTTAAATTTTAGATTATGTTATATTCCGTTTGAAAAAGTCTTCTCCGAGTCAAGTTTGGAGGACGAATGCAAAAGCGTACTGTAAAAACAAATTATTTCAGCTGCGAGTTCACTTCGCCTAATTAACAAATGAATATCGAAAACAAGCCAAAAAATATTTTTAACGCTGGGAGTAAAAACCATCAGCTGCCGCTAGAAATATGGCAATAAAGTAACTTAGGGAAGTTGCTAGTTTTATTCTTTCATCAGTAGAAATACTTATTTTGACTACAAAACACGCGTTTTTCTTAACTTGGCTTATGATTAAAAATTTATTATTCATTCTCTTTACTTAAGAAGGACAAAACCCTGCGGATCGTAAAGGCGCAGGTTCGAAATCACCATTCGGCTATTGACGTGAACCATATCCCAGCTCAAGCTCAAGCTTATTTAGAATAGTTAACAAGAATTTAAAAAAAAGTAAAAAATCGAATCAATTCACAGATTACATTTATTCTTTCAACGATACAAGAAGGTTTTATTGCGCTGTATTGCCATTCAAGATTACATCAACTTTCCTTAAAGGGCAATTTCCATTAATATTACAAAATTTTAAAAAAATGATTAAGTTACTTGAACGATCACATGACACTAACCGGCTTAATATGGAGGTGTTCTATACTTTTGAGTTTCATATAGCTCTGATAAAGTTTTTTGCATCTAAAAAATATTTATTTGATACTTATGAGCCGCATTCCTTCTTGTACCCTCTGCCACAAAACATAAAAATAATCTGTGTTTATCAATGTAAAATGTGGCTATCACTTAAGTTTGCTCAGTAAAAAGTTTGAATGAGTGGAAAAAAACTTTTGCTTCTATCTTGTGCACTGTTTGTTAACTTCTTTAAAGTTTCATCAGGTCCAGAGAATTGTAATTGAATGCAGAAATCTCAAATGCTCCCCCTTGAATCGCCATTCGTTTTAAGTGGTTGGAATGGACTTGAACAAATTTTTCACTATTTCATTGCACATTTTTCTCTTAGTTGATTGACTTAATTTAATTGATAGCACATAGAGCTACCGGTACAAATGGATACCTTTATCCACTCTCTTACTTTCATTTCCTTTTTCCTTACTCCGCTTTTTAGTTCTTGTCAAATTATAAGATTGACATTTTGACAGTTGTGTGCATCAATCTTAAGAAAAACGTGTTAAAGTCTACACGTTGTTTCACTTCAAAATTCACAGTGGTGATCACAGTCGACGTCAGTGCATTTACAGTTGTACTCTTTCTTTTTTCTACTTCTTTATCGATATTGCTCAGATGCTTGCATTTTATTTAGCACCTCTGCTCTGTAGTAAAGGAAAATAGCGTGAACCTGCATGTCTCAGAAACGTATCTAAGCAATAAACTCACCGCAATACTTCCCTCGAAGTAATTCGCATGCAATTCGTAAACACTAGAATAGCTACAAACCTATTTGACCACTAATATAACGTATTCCTGGATTTTGTATTCGATTACTACTCCTTGGGCCTGATCGAAAAACTTTTGAGTAGTTTGCTAACATTTCACGGGGCAAGATATTAGTTTTCCGCTGGCTTACTATTGGCTGCCGAATAAACTAGTTTGCAGTACTCCGAGTTTTATCAAATTTATTCCTAACGCTCGAGTTAAGTAACTCGAAATTCTTATTGAAGAGATTTTGAAATCTGACCTATATCTAAATTTAAAATAATTCTAAGTCAGACGTATCTTCGGTTTCCTAACACTATTTTAAGAGTTTTGCGGTTCTTCTTTTATCATGTTCTCGATAGACAGGGAGCTTTTGTAATAACCTCTTTAAAAATACAAACCACAAAAGAAGTAGAATATATGGGTTGATAAATAATAATTTATTCATATTTATAATTACACTTACATTAAATTCACACTATTTTTTCCCTATGTCCGAAATAGCAAATTTTCTCAGTATACATGACAACGGTCATTCTAAAAATCCAGAATCCCAGAGTGTTCTTCCATGATCAAACTATTGTAAGAGGGCTGAGCTTCGTTGCAATTTGGTCATCTATACAAATAAATAAAATTGAAGTAACTATTCTTAATATTAAAATGATCGCTTTATACTGCATTTATATGCAGTATACATAAACCAAATTAACATTTTCAACAACTTTTGTATGTCTGTTTGTAGCGTACTAATCTCTGGAACGGCAGGATCGATTAAAGGGACTTTCACTGGCAGATAGCTGATGTAATAAGGAGTAACTTAGGCGTGTATGTTAGATAAATTTAAATAAGTAGTTTTTAATCACGGGTAACACCGCGGGGCTCAGTTATTTATAATATAAATTTGTTCATTTAATAAGCGTAAATTAAAAAGAAAAATCTAAGTACAGTTTAGAAAATAAACGAAAGAAATATTATACGTAAGGAGGAATGGAACATCACTGTACGTTGTCGAAATTGAGGCGTTAAATTACACTGATAGCAACCAGTTACACAATTCTGCGCCTAAATCTGATTAATACATTACGTCGTCATAGTCCTCAGCGCGGATTCGTCTTTCATTAATCTCTTAGAGCGTTGTCTGCTTGGATATTTAATCAAGCTATTTTGACGTGTATGTGTGTATGTGAAACTGCCTTGAAGATTTATTTTTTCTGCTGAATATTAGAAACTATTGTAAATAAACAGTGCCATGATAAACATGGCAACATTCAGTTTAATGGCCTCAGGCAAGTATTCCTTTGTTAATGGCCCTGATCTATGGGTTTATTATATCTTTATTGGGTTGGGAGGGGAGTCATGACACCCGAGTGAGGAATGCCGCTCCTAGCGGTGCTTGTCTCGGTGATCTTCAGGCTGATAAACCATTTGGAGTTCTTCTGAGGCAATTTGTAAAGCCTTAACACAGAAATAGAGAAGAAGTGCGTCAGTCATTATTGTGCTATGATGACTCGGTTTTTCAATAAGGTTTTTTCCTTTCCGCCCTGGAAAATGTTTTGCACTCTCATATAAGATTCTTGAAAAATAGTTGCCAGTGTCAAATCGTAGTGCAACATCGGAAACTCTGAAATGGGGAGAATTGAAATAAGACCTGGTTTTATTTTTTGAATCTCGTTTCCATAAGTGGAATTTCCAGTGCTATCGGGAAGGAACTGGAAAGAAATTTAATTAGTGATCACAAAAGTTTCATTACATTTCGAGCTTGAATCGCAGGAAATCCGGATTAAACGAGTAACATTTAATTTCAACCGTTAACAATCATAGTAGTTTGTATTACACTTCTAAAATAAATATGTAATAAGTTCTCACGTTCTTTAATCAACTTTAAAAAAGGACTGTACTTCGAAAATCGACTGTATTGTAATGTTTGTTATCTCTGAACTTTCGTCCAGCTGAACCGCTTTTGATGATAATTTTTTTATTTAAAAGCTGGTGTTTCCCGTCTGGTGCATTAGCATTATGGCATTCATGAGAAAACCATATGTCTTAAATTTGCATTAAGTATGTGCGTCACAAATGGACGTATAACTCAATATAACGTCAACCAATTTCAATTAATAATTTTTTATTGGAATGGACGTACTTTAAGCGTAGTTTGTTTAAAGTTTGGTTAGGTCCTGATTGATTTTATTTTAACAATGGCATCTATGAGAAAACCATATCTTCCACTCGTTTAATGTAAAATTCATTAATGATTAAAGTATTTGAACTCGTTTTTTATGTTTACTTTTTTTTTTTTAATTTCTAAGCAAGTGCTTGACTACGATCCCACCTGATATTAGGCGGAAATGCAGTCCTGGATGGTAAGGCCAACTAGCTTAGTAAATGCCTATTCACTCTACTCTTGAAAATACCCACATTGTAATCGGAAGGAAAAACAGACGCGGGCAAACTATTCCAGTCCTTTGCTGTACGAAGTATGAAAAACGAAGCAAATCGCTTCGTTCGGTTTTGAGGGATGTTCTCAACAAAAGGATGAAATCCTGCAGTGCGTCTTGAAGTCCGATGGTGGAAAGGGGATGGGGGAATTAGATCATGTAGTTCCTGAGCACACTCCCCAAAATGTAATCTGTAGAACTCGTGTACTCGTGAATATATACTTGTTAGCAGGATAAATAGAGACAATACAGCAATCGCAGTCACTTTTCACCAAGCCTTACACATACTCATCACGTTATGACATAGTTCACGTCACTAGTGGACACGTGGGCATGAGACTAGGACCTTTTTGTTCGCAGTTCTAAAACTCTAAGCTTCTCAACACCATCAATATGTGCTTATATCAGGTTAGATTAATCAAATTGTGTGTCTTGTGCCTGGCATCGTAAGGTAAAGTTCCATTTAAGACTAACTGGGTCCCACTGTGTTACCAGCGAGAAACTATTTGATTTTTTCTAAAATAAAAATAACGTAAGTGACTCCTTATTACATCAGCTATCTGCCATTGAAAGTTCTGTCAAAATCGGTCCAGCTGTTCTAGAGATCAACCGGTATAAACAGACAGTCCAGAAAGAGAAATGAAAATTGAAAAAAAAGTTATTTTGTTATTTGTACCGTATACACATTTTTTTAAAGGAATACTATCAATTTTTTTCACAAATATTACTTACATTCTTGTTAACCATTCCACTAAGCTTAACCTTGTGCTAAGAGATAGTTCATGTCAATAGTCCAATGGTAGATTCGAACCTACGACCTTATGTTCCGCAAACTGTACCCTAAACCATTAGGCTGTTTGTTGACAGTTCATTCATATGCTTATAGTAAACCGATATATTACAAACAGACACTCCAATTTTATTTATCTGTAATAAATATATAAGAATGTACATAAAGTAAATTGTGATTTAAAATCAGTGAAGCGAAGTGTCTTTACTTGCAAGTAGTTACGTAAGGATTACGGGCGACTAATCTCCCGTCGTACCGTAGCGTGTTTTCTTTTTCCTATTTTACTGTACAAGGCGTAAGCTCTCATCTTGTCAGTGGCAGTTAACTGCTGTGAAATATATTTCCTTTTACCCTTTCAGTTGCGGACTCGGCTACGTGTTATTTTTTTGCTAATGGAAATCTTGTCAAGAAAATAACGCTTAATTCAGAGATTCTTTATATTCTTACAAAATAAGCTTACATACAGCATATCTTCGAAACAAGTTACCTGATTGATAGTGAGAGGCTAGCGGGTTATCGTTTTATTTACGATCTGAGGGATGACGTTTGAATCCGATTCTATGATTATTTATGTTAGGTTGATTGATATGTAAGGTTTCTACTAACTATACCTCCATCAAAAAGTTGCCATCTTCAGGCTTCGGATTATTTTCAAATAAACGTATAAAATAGTTTACAAGTTGAAGTAGCAATGGTTAATATGGCATATGGGTACATAGCGCGTAGAATAGATGCCCGATGAGGGCGAAATTTTTACGATCGGAGATGCAAAGTGGTCTGCTGATCTTGTAAAGGCCGCAGGACGAAGTAGGATGCAAGCCTCTTACAACCGGTCCTGGAACTGGAATCGGTTTAGGGAATCGGAGGGAGGCATATCTCCAACAGTGGATGTCCTGCGGCGCAAAAGATGATGAACAAATATCGTAATTTTATAATTTATTATATAAAGTGTAGCTTTTGTCAGCAATTGCCAGGCGTGACTTCCATGTCATAATTTGATATATTTAAATTTAAAACGTTATTTTTATAATTAAAATTTATGTATAAAAAATAAAATAATTGTATTGATAATTAACTACATCAGAATGTTTAACATATCCTAACAGTTATTATATTAATTTATTTCTGTAAATTGTCTTGCGCCTAAACTAGTCGGAGCCTGTATCTTAGACGATCCTCTTGAAATATATTAGTTCAAATATATAAAGTTCAAGTATACAAAACATAAGTGCGTAGATTGTGTTACATGTATCAGCTGTATCTAGTATTGTTCAATGTAAAATTTACAGGAATAATAAATATATGTTTTGAAAACATTTGTGTAAATTTTAGCACACGCGGCATGTTTCTTGAACGAAACTTTGACATCGTAGCAGCTGGTGCTCGGAGTTCTTGCCTCATTTCCATTTCGTACGTGCAGAAATAATTTTCACTCGCTCTTTGTAATGACATTAAACATATGTTCGCCCACGAATATTATTGTTTCAACAGGTTTTGTATTTCGATATTTAATATTAAGGGAATAATATTCCATATTTGTATTGTCTTGTTATTGATAATCCCTTGTTTTTGTTTTGTTTTCCAGAGGATATGAAATGTGAAGCTAGTATGGTTTATTTAATATGGGAATGGTAGCAAAAATATATTTATATTATAGTATACTACTAACTCACCCGGCGAACTTCGTACCGGCTTATTTTTTCCGTGAATATATTTCCTCACGGCTACAATCTGGAAACCTTTAAGTCCAGTGTGAACAGACACCTTATAGCCTCGCGTGCTCCATCCTAGGCTTCATCATCGCCTTCCATCAGGTCAGATTAAGGCCGAACGTGAGCCTATTTAGAATTAAAAAAAAAAGATTCTTTATACCCTCCACGGCGACACACAGTGATTAATCTTAACTGTTAGCGACAGTTAGTCCTACTATTTGCCAATTTAGTTTTAAATATTATAATCTATAAAATGTACTTCGCAATTAGAATAAGTTAATGGACTGACTAATATAAAAGTACTTTAGTCAACTAAAGTACTTTTATCGGTTGTCGTTTCCGCTTCCGTCTTCGAAAGAGATGCCTATACTAGAAATTTAGGATAATAAGGAGAGTACTCTCTTTGTAGTCAAACAGTGTACAGTTTAGAACAAGTGAGTTATGCTGGAGGAAAAGCCCTTTACAAGTGAATCTCTGAAAGTCAGTAAGTCTTTATTAAATTACCTCTAAGGCTCTTGATGTATTGCTGTTAATAATATGATAAAATATAAAATATGTTGTGTGCGATGTTGACCAAGGTAGCTCACATATCAGTGGGATTCACATAACTTTATCTATAATATATAAAACTCTCGTATCAGTGTGTTTGTAATAAAACAACTAAACATCATGCGCAGAAAACCAGTATTGTGTGATTCCACAATAATTCACTGACCCTGTCCCGTTTGTTTGCTTCACGTTACGGTATATTTATTTACTAAATACTTAAACACTTTGGTTTTGGTTTTAATTTTGTTTTTGTCTTTTTACTTTTTCATGTAATTGTTTTGTTTCTTTGAAATCAATGTGACCAAACAAACGAACGTTTATTCTAATCTATTCATTCTGTCTCATTCACTCTTTTCTTTAATGTTGTTTTTTAAATCTGATTTTAAACAAAAAATATAAATTTCATATACGAAACTTGTCCTAAAAACAACATAATAACAACAACGAATCATCCAATTTGGTGCAGTAGTTAGCAAGTTATGCGCGTACAGACATTTCGACGATTCATTTTTATTTACTTATTTAGATCTATCTATACTTTTCATAACGACATCAATCATGGTTTTTATCAAAATTGAACACAGCCGAAAGGTTAGACGTAAGACTCAGTGATAGTATAGTTAGGTGTTTGGATTCCAACCGATTAGGGCGAATGAATTTTCGTTTTTCGGTTTCTGACGTAGAAACAACCGTTTGCCAAAATTTACAGCGGCGGTTAGCAAGTGGTGTCTCTTTACCCCGCTGAAGAAAATTAATAAAAGAGTATGAAAACTTATTGAATGTCATAGCCTATATTATGACTAGCATAATGGAGTATAGAATATATTCTTGATAGAATTTTGAAAATTGAATTAATTTCAGAGAGGTAATCTCAGAAACTTCGTGTACACACGAAAGAAAAATTATGTCTGGTTGATGGCCAGACATCTCAGCCTACTCCAGAGCGAACGCCAACCACCGCCGCGGCGCAGGATCTCTTCCTGCAGTCCATGGCGGAGTGGGGCGTCGATCTCGCGGTGATGGCGGAGCCGTACTTCGTCCCTCCCTTCCTCATTGGGTGGGATCTGGGTTGGCTCCGTTGCCATCACCGTGAGGCCTGGAGGCAGGCCCGCCCTCGTCCCCAGCGAGGGGCCACGGGTACGTGGCGGCGGTTCGGGAGAGGTGGCTCTGGTCGGAGTCTACTTCTCCCCGAACCGCGACCTGCACCGGCCCCTCGAGCCTTTCTCGACGCTCTTGGGCCGGTGAGGTAGAGCAGCTAGCGCCCTCCAGGTGTTCGTGCTGGGGACTTCAATGCCAAGTCCACGGCTTGGGGCAACCCCCGCACGAACCCTAAAGGGAGGGAGGTGGAGGAGTGGGCGCTAGCTGCCGGGCTGTCCCTTCTCAATGTTGGGACAGCCCACACATGCGTGCGGCGGTCGGGAGGTTCAGTGGTGGACTTGTCGTTCGCCACCCGGCCGTCGCACGGCAAAATCAGAAGAGTTGGAGAGAGTGGGAGACGGAGGTGGAGACACCATCGGACCACAAATATATAAGGTTCGAGGTGTCTCCAGCCTCCGGACGTCCGGCGTCGAATTCCTGGGGTCGTAGCCGGTTCCCGCGTTGGGCGCCTACAAAGCTCAACCGGGAACTGGCATTAGAGGCGGCCATTGTCGGCCGCTGGGGCCTCCCGCCAACAGAAGACGGGGTGGACGATGCTGGCCGCTTCTGCGACGTTTTACACAACGTCTGCAGAGCGGCCATGCCCCGCGTTGGGCGTCCCCCTAGGCGGGCGGTCTTCTGGTGGTCGACAGTTGCCGACCTCGCGTCGCCTGCAACGGGGCCCGTAGGGCGTACACCCGAAGCAGGCGGCGCCGACCCCAGGATGTGGAGAGAGATGGTCGGCTGTACAGGGTCTACGTGGAGAAAAAGAAGATCCTGCAGCTGGCCATCTGCCGAGCCAAGGAGACTGCCTGGCTGGAGATGGTGAAGGGTCTCGAGAGAGACCCTGGGGCCGACCGTATAAAAGGGTGCGGGAGAAATTCCGCACCCGGTCGGCCCCTCCTCACCGGAGTGCTCCAGCCAGAGCTCCTGGGGAGGATAGTCGGGGAACTCTTCCCCGACGCCCCTGCGGGTTTCACTCCCCAGGATGGCTCGGCAGACGCCGGACGTCGAAGACGTCCCGCCACCACCCGTCACGGATACCGAAATGGAGGCAGTTCTGACCTGCCTCCAGAGTAGGCGGAGGGCACCGGGTCGGACGGGGTGCACGGAAAGGTTTTGGCCCTTTCCTCGTGCACCTCGGTCCCAGGCCCTTCAGGAGCTGTTCGACCGCTGTCTGCGGTCGGGGCAGTTCCCGAGGGCCTGGAAAGAGGGTCGGCTGTGCCTTCTCCCGAAGGACAGTCGGCCCCGGACTCGGCTTCGGCGGTTCGACCGGTTGTGTTGCTGGACGAGGCTGGCAAGGCCCTGAGAGGGTCAGGCGTAGCCGCCTCATCCAGCATGGAAAGAAGGTCGGAGCCCGAAACTCTATGGGTTTTCAATTCGGGTTCGGGCCCGCCGGTCGACCGTCGACGCCCTCCGACGCCTGCGGGCGGTGACGGAAGAGGCGGGGCGTCAGGAGAGGTAGTGTTGGCGGTGTCACTGGACATCGCCATCGCCTTCAACAGCCTCCCGCATGCGGTGATACAGGCGGCACTCGTATAGCTCCCTGGAGTGCCCCTGTATCTCAGGAGGCTGTTGGGCGCCTACCTCCCAGAGGAGGGTGGCATTCGAGGACCGGAGGGGGTCAGTCAGGTGAGAAAAGTCGAGCGCGGTGTCCCACAAGGATCGGTGTTGGGGCCGATTCTGTGGGACATCGGCTACGACTGGAGTCCTGCCACAGGCCGTCTCCTCCCGGGATGGGTGTCATCTGCTATGCAGATGACACCCTCATCTTCTCCCGGGGAAAGGCGTATAAGGAGGCGGCGCGGCTGGCCGAGGTCGGTGTGGGCCTCGTGGTCAGCCGCATAGAGAGGTTAGGGCTTCGGGTAAAGCTGGAAGACCGAAGCCCTCCTCTTCCGCAGGACCGGACGTAAAGGACCCCCTCGGGTGCCACCCTCCTCATTGGAGGAGATAGAGTGGTGAGTTCCCAGATGAAGTATCTGGGACTCACCTCGATGGAGGATGGACCTTCGACCCCACTTCGAACAGTTGGGGCCGAAGGTCCTGAGGACGGCAGCCGCGCTGGGAAGTCTCCTCCCGAACCTCGGAGGACCCAGCGCGGTGCAGGAGGCTGTACTCTGGGGTCTGTCGGAGTATGGCCACGTACGGTGCCCCCATCTGGGCGGGTGACCTGTCTGCGGCAATCGCGCACAGCTGCGCAGGGCGCAGCGGATTGCCGCGATCAGGGTCATCCGGGGTACCGTACGGTCTCGTGGGCGGCAGCTACTGCGCTTGCCGGCGATCCGCCGTGGGGAGCTCGTGGCGGGGTTCTGGCCGAGGTGTCCGACTATGTCTCAGTTGAGGAGGGGCCCTCGGAGAGAACCCTCTGCCAGAAGAGGTCCGGCGGATCCGTCGGTTAGGTGAGGTAGCACTATGCCGGAGGTGGAGGAGGACCTGGCGCATCACCCGTACGGTTTACGTACAACGGGTGCTCTGCGCCCGGTCCTGGAGCGTTGGATGCGCAGAAAGCGCAAACCTCTCACCTTCCGTCTGACGCAGGTGTTCACGGGGCATGGCTGCTTCGGGGACTACCTGTGTCGGACGGCCCGACGGGAGGCTGATGAGCGGTGCCATGATTGTGGCGCTGCGGTGGACTCTGCCCAGCACACCCTGGAGGTGTGCCCGAGATGGGCAGCGCAGCGTTGCGGGCGCCTGGCATCCGCCATCGGTGGAGACCTGTCGCTTCCGAGCCTCGCACTTGCGATGGTACGGAGCGACAGGTCTTGTCGGCGGTCGCCTCCTTCTGCGAGACAGTCATGTCCCAGAAGGAGGCCGACGAGCGGGTCAGGGAGGGGAGCCGTGGGCCCTCCCTCCGCAGGCGACGAGTCGGGTGCGCAGGAGGCGTTTCAAACGCCTCTCTGCGCTGCCCGTAATCGAAGCAGGGCCAGGATGGGAACCTGGCCCCAGCATGCTTCGGCGTCGTCGGGACTTCTCTGAGTGCCGGAGGAGTCCCCCTCGAGGGTGAAGTCCGGTCTTGCCGAGACCGGCCGGTCGTTGGGGTGTCCTGTCGCTGACAGATCGGGGCACCCCGCTCACCAACGGCTGATGGCATTCGCGGTAGGTTTAGTGGGTATGGAGCTTACTTGGGCCGAGTCCCACACATCCCTCCGGGCCCACCCAGGGTACCGGAGGATGGTTTTCATACCCATTCCCCGCGTTAACAAAAAAAAAAAAAGGAGATAGTTCATGTCAATAGTCCAATGGTAGATTCGAACCTACGACCTTATGTTCCGCAAACTGTACCCTAAACCATTAGGCTGTTGACAGTTCATTCATATGCTTATAGTAAACCGATATATTACAGACAGACACTCCAATTTTATTTATCTGTAATAAATATATAAGAATGTACATAAAGTAAATTGTGATTTAAAATCAGTGAAGCGAAGTGTCTTTACTTGCAAGTAGTTACGTAAGGATTACGGGCGACTAATCTCCGTCGTACCGTAGCGTGTTTTCTTTTTCCTATTTTACTGTACAAGGCGTAAGCTCTCATCTTGTCAGTGGCAGTTAACTGCTGTGAAATATATTTCCTTTACCCTTTCAGTTGCGGACTCGGCTACGTGTTATTTTTTGCTAATGGAAATTCTTTATATTCTTACAAAATAAGCTTACATACAGCATATCTTCGAAACAAGTTACCTGATTGATAGTGAGAGGCTAGCGGGTTATCGTTTGATTTACGATCTGAGGGATGACGTTTGAATCCGATTCTATGATTATTTATGTTAGGTTGATTGATATGTAAGGTTTCTACTAACTATACCTCCATCAAAAAGTTGCCATCTTCAGGCTTCGGATTATTTTTAAATAAACGTATAAAATATTTTTACAAGTTGATGTGGCAATGGTTAATATGGCATATGGGTACATAGCGCGTAGAATAGATGGCCGATGAGGGCGAAATTTTACGATCGGAGATGCAAAGTGGTCTGCTGATCTTGTAAAGGCCGCAGGACGAAGTAGGATGCAAGCTTCTTACAACCGGTCCTGATCCGGAATCGGTTTAGGGAATCGGAGGGAGGCATATCTCCAACAGTGGATGTCCTGCGGCGCAAAAGATGATGAACATATATCGTAATTTTATAATTTATTATATAAAGTGTAGCTTTTGTCAGCAATTGCCAGGCGTGACTTCCATGTCATAATTTTATATATTTAAATTTAAAATTTTATAATTAAAATTTATGTATTAAAATTAAAAATAATTGTATTGACCAATTAAGTACATCAGACTGTTTAACAAAGAGAATATCCTTACAGTTATTATATTAATTTATTTCTGTAAATTGTCTCGCGCCTAAATTAGTCGGAGCCTGTATCTTAAAGTTCAAGTATACAAACATAAGTGCGTAGATTGTGTTACATATATCAGCTGTATCTAGTACAATGTTAAATTTACAGGAATAATAAATATATGTTTTGAAAACATTTGTGTAAATTTTAGCACACGCGGCATGTTTCTTGAACGAAACTTTGACATCGTAGCAGCTGGTGCTGGGAGTTCTTGCCTCATTTCCATTTCGTACGTGCAGAAATAATTTTCACTCGCTCTTTGTAATGACATTAAACATATGTTCGCCGACGAATATTATTGTTTCAACAGGTTTTGTATTTCGATATTTAATATTAAGGGAATAATATTCCATATTTGTATTATCTTGTTATTGATGATCCCTTGTTTTCCAGAGGATATGAAATGTGAAGCTAGTATGGTTTATTTAATATGGGGATGGTAGCAAAAATATAAATTAGTTTAACTTTACATTAACATTATTGTCATGATCTATATTTATGTACTACTAACTGACTATATTTCTGAAAGACGTGTGTGGGACTCGGCCTGGGCAGTCCCTACCCACTAAACCTTCCGCGAATGACATCAGCCGTTATGAGTGGTGCCCTGGATGTCCAGTCAGCGACAGGACACCCCAACGACCGGCCGGTCCCGGCAAAGACCGGCCTTCATCCTCAAAGGGGACTTCTCCGGCACTCAGAGAAGTTCCGACGACGCTGAAGCATGCTGGGGCCAGGTACCCATCCTGGCCCGCTTCAGATACCCGGGGGCGGCAAGAGGAGGCGTTCGTAACGCCTCCTGCGCACCCCGATATACTCTATTAAAGGAGAGACGGTTAGCACTCCCCTTGACAAGGATGGAACACATTACATGGTTAAGACTCTTTATACGCGCCACAGCGTCACACAGTGATTAATCTTAACTGTTAGCGACAGTTAGTCCTACTAAATGCCAATTTAGTTTTAAATATTATAATCTTATAGATTTGGTTAGTGGTGTCTCTTTACCCCGCTGAAGAAAATTAAAAAGAGTATGAAAACTTATTGAATGTCATAGCTTATATTATGACTAGCATAATGGATATAGAATATATTCATGATAGAATTTTGAAAATTGAATTAATTTCAGAGAGGTAATCTCTGAAACTTGTACACACGAAAGAAAAATAATGCAACCACAATTTTCACGCTCATAATATCATTGTAAATTTTCACAAACAGAAAAATGGTAGCATTTGAATGTATACGCCTTTGTTTTCGTCTTGTTTAAAGTATTTTTAGCCATAAGACAATAAACATTGGAAAATGCTGTGTAACCCACATTTCTCATAAAGAGAGCTTTTAAAAGCGAAACATCAAGAGTGAGACTGACGCACGGAGTCAGACGTACGGGTACCACGTTGGCTGTTCACTTTTGTTATATCATTCATAAAACCATTACTTAGCTTAATTGTTCACGTTATAATGAGAGAAAAGTTGTCGACTCAAGTTTCATCAAGAAGCAGCTTCATCATGAATGTTTCCTTAATTAAATGCGAAACTATACGCTTAATTATCACGGAAAGCTCTGTGTCTTTTTTAACTAGATAAGGTAGTCGAATATATACTTAACAAGTTGATAATTTTTCTTTATATAAAATAAGAGGCAAATTCTGTAGCCCCACTGATATAATATTAAGTGACCATTTAACTATTTCTTCCAAGATAATTAAAAATGCGTTCATGATCTAAAGAATAAGACTATTGTCTTTTAATCTCTAGCCGGTCACCGAGGGCCCATGTGTTGTTACTAGTGATAGAGGTTTTACCACATTTTAATCCAGTAAACCACTCAAGGCCAGCTTTTTGGCAAATCTGTGTAGTTCGTCGTAAAACAAAATCTCTTACCGAATTACAGAAGTTTACTACCCTTTCATGCCGATATTGTTTGCGATCACAGATTATCATTAAAATCAGTTTTAATAGAACTCTAAAGTAATAATTTTGTCAAAGGGTATAAAATGTCGTTCATATGATGTACAAAATAATTTTTTGTTTTTGCTTCTACTCTAATTCCTCGAATAGCTTGTATGGAAATATATAACCTACGATATATAGATTATTAATAAAATAGCTTATAAATTATTATCATACCATCGTTGCTATGATCCGAAATGTCTATAGTCACCTGTAAGGATGAAAATAATGTGTTTTGACGATTATAAAAAACTTTCGATACTATAAATGTGTGGTGTGCTATTTACTTTAATTATAGGAATTTTTATTTATACATAAAGTGTGTGTAGTCCAATAGTAACGTCAAATTGTGGAAATTGTATTATTTATGTGGATAATAGTGTTATTTACATATTTATTATGTTGTTTATTTGATGTACCATTTTCTTTATATTAAGTCTTAATATATATTAGTTTGTTGTTGCTAAATAAAAAAATAAAACGTCATTATTGAATGTATAAAAGTTTTCAACAAAAGATATAAATATTTCCGATCATTTCAAATTAACTACGCCAATTTATATATCACGTTTTGCAATACAAGCCTCCAACCCATTACGGCCCATTGTTGGCTTAGTACAAAATCTCCGTTGCTACAGAGTGCGGCAATCTGTAAAATCGTAGCTGTTTCTGACGTTTTGCAAGCTTAAGCAGCAAAGCACTAAGGCAATTTAAAGCTTTTAAAATAGTAAGTTTTTTGATTCGAATGGATTATTCAAATATTAATAGTTATGTTTTTTTATTTATCGTATAAGGCTAAAGTCCATTTAAATATTTTTTGTCAAAGGGCATAAAATGTCGTTCATATGATGTACAAAATAATTTTTTGTTATTGCTTCTACTCTAATTCCTCGAATAGCTTATATGGAAATATGTAAGCTACGATATATAGATTATAAATAAAATAGCTTATAAATTATTATCATACCATCGTTGCTATGATCCGAAATGTCTGTAGTCACCTGTAGGGATGAAAATAATGTGTTTTGACGATTATAAAAAACTTTCGATACTATAAATGTGTGGTGTGCTTTTTACTTTAATTATAGGGAATTATTTTTTTTTAAACATAAAAAAGTGTGTGTAGTTCAATAGTAACGTCAAATTGTGGACATTGTATTATTTATGTGGATAATAGTGTTATTTACATATTTATTATGTTGTTTATTTGATATACCATTTTCTTTAAATTAAGTCTTAATATATATTAGTTTGTTGTTGCTAAATAAAAAAAAATAAAACGTCATTATTGAATGTATAAAAGTTTTCAACAGAAGATGTAAATATTTCCGATCATTTCAAATTAACTACGCCAATTTATATATCACGTTTTGCAATACAAGTCTCCAACCCATTACGGCCCATTGTTGGCTTAGTACAAAATCTCCGTAGCTACAGAGTGCGGCAATCTGTAAAATCGTAGCTGTTTCTGACGTTTTGCAAGCTTAAGCAGCAGCAAAGCACTAAAGCAATTTAAAGCTTTTAAAATAGTAAGTTTTTTGATTCGAATGGATTATTCAAATATTAATAGTTATGTTTTTTTATTTATTGTATAAGGCTAAAAGTCCATTTAAATATTTTTTTGTCAATTTACAAGAGGTAAAAAATATTTGTGGCCGTCTACGTAGCCGCGTAGCACCGAATCAGTTATTTCCTTCGCCAAGAAGTAGTATTTTGACTAGTAGTACTTTGCTATTATCAGGGTGCTGTCTGAGTGCAGCACATTACAATGCGAGTGTCTTCAAGAGTAGAGCACATAGGCTGTGCGTCGTACCATCCAGGTGGGATCATCTTCAATTAGTCCTTAGATAGTATTAAAAAAATATTATCGTTTTGACATCAGTTCTGAATGACGTTACAAAATTTTAAACTTGCCCATGTGTTGTTGACAGAGGGATGAATTCACACAAAATGTTTCATAACATTAACAATTTCAATATTCTCTCACACGACTTCTAATTTTAGTCAAAGTATTTTGATATTAAACAGTGGTAAGGGTATTGCTTAACTTTACTGCATTATGTTCTTTAATGGTAAGTTCACAAAGTTTCCTCTGTGGGAACGAAAATATCCCCTTAAGCACGGGTCAATTATCTTAATAACAAGTACGTTGCTTAATTTCTTGTACATATCTTAACAGTTGTAATTAAAAAAAATGCTCTCTCATCTTTTTAACTTTTAGCGAGGTTGTCAGCAATAGTTATTTACTTTTTACCAAGCTTTCAAGAAAGCCGAAGGGCCTAAGGATATGTACGCCTTATAAACGTATTTTCATCTCGGTTTTATTCTTAAATTAATTTTATTTGTTACATCATAGAGACAATATTGTGAACGACGAATCCTATCGTATTTCGACCACACAAAGCACAGAGACGACGACTGGAGAAACAGATTGTGGTCGGGAACACCGAAGGCAAAAGACCTCGCGGTTATTTACCAACAACGTGGACCAATCAAGAAAAACTCGTCGTCCTGCTAGTCCTATAGTCGTTAGAGACGCGGTGGATATACACCAGTGGATCAGCAACTCTAGATACAAACCCGGTGGTGACTACGATTCTCAAATATGATGGTCTGACCCTAGAGAGTAAAGATATCTGAGTGCTTAAATGTCGTGCCTTCAAATGTAATACCGATTCTATTCCCGGGTGGTTCTTAACTACACAATTCAATAACATTACAGAATTCAATAACTAACACAAAGTTCATATGTAATAATCCGATCCAAGTGTGGTCAAATAGTTAAAAGTAACTGTACAATACTCAATGAATAAGAATGTGTAAGTTTAACTACCTCGTTGTAACAGATAAATCTTCGAACAAATAAATGAAATAATCAAGCGAGAAAATCCTCTGCGACTCCCAACCTATTGTTTTTACTGAAACGTTGAGTCTATTGCTATTTCGTAGAACATTCGCAGATTTCCTTGCCCTCCAATATGGACACAATTTCTATTAATATTCTACAATGCTTTCGTATGTATTGTGTGATTGTAATTGAATATAGATATTATTAGCTTTTGGTTAATCAAATTGTCTTTGAATTGCCAATGTATTACTTTATAATATAAAACATCTTATGTTGTAACTTCAAAGAGAAAGTCCGGACGGCTTGTTGTATCTAAAACCTTTAATGAACTCTAAATTATTATTTTCTCTTTATTTACACAAACTATTATTATATTTATTATAAACATAAATATATTAATCTTATAATATAAACATATTATATTATAAAATTAGAAAAGAACAGAATAGAATTCATGTAAGTGCGCACGACATTTTGTAGTCTCGGGCACCGTTGAAAATCAGCGCTGCGCTTACGAAACCACATGCTGAGCCGGCTTCCAAGGTTGGCATCACGGCTTGTAGTCTATTCTTTCGTTCTTTTGTTTTGTGTAAAACTGTAATTTAGGATTGTATTTTGTATTTAGAACCGACTTCAAAAGGAGGAGGTTCTAAATACAAAATACGACGCGACTAATGAACGAATAACTCAATATCTCGCAAACCGATTTCGACGATTTCATTTCATTGAAATGGATAAATTTCAAAAGTTGTTTGATAAGAGGCTTTTGTTGTTGATCGTTAGTATATTTGTCTTTGTGATGAGTTGATGCCAATAAAGAAAATGTGTATTCCTGTTTTATATTGTTTCATATCTATAACCACGTATTGGGTCTACATAATTGGACACGAACGTATCAATCCAATCGTTAGCTTTGTTAAGATACGGTACGAAATATTTCTCATGCCTTTAAAATTCTTAAAGCATACCCCGCTAGCCCGGCTCGTTCCATTGTCAGAAATCTAAGAAAGGAATTCAGATTCACCTTCGGGCTTCTTTGTATGCACAAGAAGATTCTTTTGCGCGACGTTTTGAAATTCCGTTCCCAACTCGTTTAATACAGACGAAAGATTGCAGATCTTTGTAAGGTGTTTTGATATCATTTTATTGTTACTTATGCTATATATTTCCCCGATATTTGAGAATTGTAAAGTATATTTCGTGTATTTGAAATTTGTTAAATCTTTCAAATTTAGTCTCGATAACGTAGTGCTTCATACAAATTGACCCTGCAAAGAATTGTCGGCTAAGCAAATTATTTCTATTAAGTTTGATCTATTTTTTGACACACCTTTGTAACAACTGGGTAAGTCTATTTTTAACCTATCAAATTTTACAGGTTCTAACTGGTTAAAAATGATACCGCAAACGGTTAACCTCTTAGACACTATCGAGCTATCGTAATTTTTTGGGATATTGTCGCTGTTACGTATTGAGAAGACAGACCCTTACAGCGCTCAGGCGGAAACTATTATTTATTTTGTTTTTTATCTTCTAAACTGAATGTCCAAGCCAAGAGCAAGACAACTTGATAACAATAAGCCTATTTGTAATAAGCCCTTATGGAAGAAGCTAGGGCATTGTATAAAATTGTAAGAAAATTATTAGTACGTAGTAAGGTTTTGTTTTTATTTTGTCTGAAATTATCACTCTTTTTATGTATCTTTTTCTGTTCTATGAGGATGATATGTACGTCTAGAAAAAATCCTCTGTGATAAATAATTTAAAAAAAAACTCCTTTTAGTTACCTACGGTAGTTTTAACGGGTTACAATATTTAATAATTCATTGTTCGAACATATCTATCGTAGCGATCAGGGATAGAAAGTTTAAATATGGAATAGAATAGAAAAAACATTTATTTGACCCACACGTATTACACGTAGTCTCTGGCTATCTATTATCTATCCGTCTTGCCCCTGTATACATATACATAGAGATTAGTTTTAGAATCTCATCAAATTGTTATAAATTTCAAAGCAGTAAAATTTGTTTTAATTTTTTTTATTCAAAGACAATTTTAAGGATGACATCGCTTTTAGCGATAAGGCCGCTCATTGTTTTTAAGTGTCTATTTATTTTATATAGATGTAAAAAGTATTTATACGTTTTAATTTTATATCTGGCTGCCACCGAGCTTTATTCCCATAAACGCACGGTTGTCAGGAATGACATATAGGTACTGTCATGTCAAAGAAGAAGTAAACAAAATGAAAATGTTTCTTTAAATAAAATGTTTAAGCTGATATAAAAACCTACAGATGGACGACGGAACCTAAATGTCGTTTCTCTTGTTACAGGTAGGTTTAGAAGTGTTTTGGTTTATGTTTTTTTATACAAACATTTTTATTGATGACACGGAATAAATAAATCTCTTGTTACAGAATAACACATTTTATTTGTCAACCATTGTAGGAACAAGTTATCTTATATATATTTATTTATATATTGTTGTTCAATAGACAATCTCATTACAACTGTAAATAATAAAGAGTTTATAAATTTAAAAATATCAATTTAAATGGAGCCCAGTATGAGCTGTTGTATAGTTCACTAGCAACCCGAGCTTGATCCCCGGTGCCGGCACCAATTTTAATTTACACAATTAAATTTTTTGTTGCAAATTTATGTGCTAATTTACCACGCGCTGGCAGTGAAAGAAAACATCATGAGGAAATATTTTTTTTAAGACATGTGAAGTCTGCCAATCCGCACTAGGGCCGCGTGGCGGACTATGTACTTATACTCTCTTTACAGAGAAGGTATACGCCCAACAGCAGGACCTATATATCCTATATATTTAACACCCTTTAACTTAAATTAAAAAAAAGTAATTTCTTTATAGAGCTATACTATACCAACGAGTGGCGGTCAGGATTGCCAGCAATATTTTACACTAAAAATATACCACTGATGAAAATCATACCTCAGGACGGGAGCTATTTATTACCCTTGTGTTTACGTAAACATGTTTACGGAGTAGTTTTGTTTCTGTGTAATAGTGATGTTACAATGAACATGATATAAAAATCCTTATTTGCAACATATCAGAGTTTTAGTCTGAAAAAAAGCATATTTTACGAGTAAAAACAAAAGCTGACTTCAAACTGAATCAAACTTTACACGCTATTACGCGCGGACGCTCTCTTTGTAATCGTATATTAGAACTATCGTAGGAATATTACGAAATAGAATAAATCAGAACCGAACCAAACTCTCAACTAATTACCCTTTCCAATGAAAATGTATTATCGTAATCGGTTAGCGTGATATCGAGTTATTGGTCCATTTGTCGCACACATTGCAATTTTAAGACTTATATATTTTTTCGGCAACTGTCACAATTGAACCAAACTGGAATGCGACCACAATGGAAGCATTAGGTTTCATCAAATAAGAATCATTAAAATCGGTTCACCCAGTCTAAAGTTATGAGATTATAAAACAAATACAGACAAATTGATAACCTCCCTAATTGCGATATTGCGATAGGTACCACGCATTCTAAATTTAACTCGTTCTTACAATACAACAATGACATCAATATTTTTCATAAACTAAACTATAATTATTGAAAAATATAATAATGGTTTTTTACAATTAAAGTCCTTAATGTGTTATGTAAATTAAAATATTTTCATAAAAGGGCACTTACAAAAATCAAAATTTAATATATTTTTTGTCGCTCCAACTTGGGTTATTTATTTTTGTTCAAATGTATACTCGTTAATCAACGTGAATGCTGTATAATTAGTAATTTAGTGAATACGTGGCACTGAGCGCGCGTGCGGGAGTGTACTTCACGTTTAAGTGTCATTTTAATGTTCCACGTTAAAAGCTTAAATACGAAATGTGGGTTATGGGATTTTTAATTTTTATAGGCCGTTGTTGTTGTATGAAAACACTAGAAATAGCCTATACACAATTGCGCTAGGTGAACTATTAAATACCTGTGTCGGACGGCCCACGGTGGACTCTGCCCAGCACACCCTCGAGGTGTGCCCGAGATGGGCAGCGCAGCGCCACGACATGGTATCTGCCATCGGTGGTGTAGACCTGTCACTTCCGAGCCTCGCTCTTGCGATGGTCTCGAGCGACAGGTCTTGGACGGCGGTCGCCTCCTTCTGTGAGACGGTCATGTCCCAGAAGGAGGCTGACGAGCGGGTCAGGGAGGGGAGCGCAGAGGCTCCCTCCCTCCACAGGCGACGTATCGGGGTGCGCAGGAGGCGTTTCCAACGCCTCCTCTTGCCGCCCCCGTAATCCGAAGCGGGGCCAGAATGAGTACCGAACTTCGGCGTCGTCGGGACTTCTCTGAGTGCCGGAGAAGTTCCCTTTTGAGGATGAAGTCCGGTCTTTGCCAAGACCGGCCAGTATGGGGTGTCCTGTCGCTGACAGATCCGGGGCACCCCGCTCATAACGGCTGATAGCATTCGCGGAAGGTTTAGTGGGTAGAGGCTGCCCAAGCCGAGTCCCACACATCCCTCCGGGCCCACCCAGGGTACCGGAGGATGGTCATCAAAAAAAAAGGTCAACTATTAAATAAGATTAAACCCTAATAAATAAAATAGAAGAGAAGAAAGGGAGAAGTAGTAGTCTGAAGATGAAAGTTTTCCCTAGAAGTAGGCTTATTACTAAATATTCCTAAGTAGACTTTATACTGAATATTCTGATAAAAGGATATAACAATATGTCGTCATCGTTCTTTGGTATAAAATTTGCTTTATATCAAATAAATGTTAAAGTTACAGTCTATATATACAAATATGTATGACCCCAATGTTGCACACAGACCTTTTCTAAAGAGAGTATAAAATCAGTATTTAAAATTGCATCAAATAGTTTCACAATAAGAACTCTGTCCATATTCTCGTTTCTCAGCAAAATATGCAAAAATTGTGCTGAGTTTTAAGATTTTGTAATAGGGATAAATTTGTAACGTTCAGCGCATTTTATTTTTACATAATAACTACACAGTATATACAATAGTTCTATTCGATAAGAGAATCGATAAGAAGGTACAAAAATAATATTAGTTAGTCACTGCTCATCATCATGACAGCTCCGTATTAAGTAATCAATCACAGAGTTGTGGCTATGGCTTTATCTATGGTCTCAGTTATCTCTCTGTCCAGTCGGTTCCGGAGTAGGGTCTTCACGCTTGTAGTTGTTGCAGTGTACATAATACATTAAATGAGGTTTCTCGACAGAACTTGTGAGGGTTGTGTTTGGACATTTAAAGCGTGTGGACCTCCTCTGGGTCGATAGTTGTGCAGGTGTAGACTTCAAAGCTGTGCTGGGTTTATTCTTGGAGCCCTGAAGCTGAACTACATGAGAGGTACGTTAGTTATTATTTTCGCTCTTCTATCTTGTTCAAATCTGCCAGAGCAATACGAAAGCCTATGGTGCTGACTACCATTTGTCTAGTCCTAAACCTGGATAGAAGAATAGGGATACGTTAATAGTGAGTACCTTCTTTAAATAATAATCAAATAGGTAGAAAAATAATCAATTTACCCGATTCAACCGCTCGAATCCATCCATCAAACTACGATATAAATATGTCCCACTGTTGGGTACAAGCCCTCTCTGTGAATAAAGTCCGCGGGTCGAGTGAGAATTCGCATTTACCGTCAAAGGCGTGGTAAATCAGCACTTAGAATAGGAACAAACAAACTTATTTGTGCAGGCACCGGAAATCAAACTTGGTTGCTAGCGTACCATGCAACTTGAGGCTCTATCGGATCATCGAGGAACGATGATTATAATTCCTATTTCTCAGCTTTTTTTGAGTTATTGTTATGTATGGTAATGTTTAATTTGATAATAGGTTACGATTTCTACAATTTAAAATGTAGCCATTAATGTTAATTATTATTTCGGCAGATAACTTCCCGTGTGCATTTGCTAGATACGATACCTTCTGTACAGATTGTTATAGCATTTTAGCATACTAATGATAATTACCTTCCGGCCGACTTAGACTCCGGCAATATCTTCTGCCTAATAAACAGAGGCTGTCAGGTGTGCACAATGTAACGTACATTGTCGTACGTGCTAGTAAGCACAAGGATTATAAGTTGTTGTTATGTCCTGTAGAATTAACAGCATCATTGTTAAGCATATCTACACTGGAATAGTGATAGTTACGTCGTATGTGCGCTTACCTGTTTGCAGAAATATTTTATTGGATGCAAAATACACACTATTTTAGCACCTTTGCAAGATTTTATTTCTCGTCTTAGGTTATATTTACTACAAACCTGTAACAATCTAATATACTATATTGTTATAAATGCAAAAGTTTGGATGTTCGTTGTTCAATCACGACATAACGGCTAAACGGATCTGGATGAAATTTGGTACAGATTATACAGATTATAGTCTGGAATAGCACTTGCTACGTTATTATTTAACCGACCAAAAATGAGGTTATTTATGAGGTACATACTGTAAATTATAAATTGGGTGGATAGTTTATTTTTTGTCCTTTTGTATTTTAAATAATTTAAGGCTAGGTAAATTTCATCAAAATCATGCTTTATAACCTCGAGTTGCGGCTAGTGTATAATATAACATTACAAAAATGTATGGAAATCTGTCTATATTAAAAAGTATGTGAATTTTTATGAAAATTCAGCAGTTATAGTCGTTTATTACGTCATTCAGTAGTTTATGAAATGATAAAGGGTTAGAATTGCAACTAGATTGTATCAGAGAAATAGGAGGTACATTGCCAACCAACTTATGAAGGTTTCGGCCTACGACACTTTACTCAGAAAGAAAAGTATTCTAGATACAGTGGTAGTCTGTGAATTCATGGAACTTACCCGATTATACCAGCCCATTCATGCGACCGCTCAATCCACTGTAGTGACCATACCAATGTTGAATTGTTTTTACTGTTAAAAATGGATGTTAATTCTCACAAAATTTATTAATATTGTTTTTAAACGTTACAAAATTATATAGGAGATTGACGTTTATGATGATAAAAAATATCAAATATACACGTCTATACAATATCAAATATATACGTCTTAGATATGTAGTGAAAATGTCACGAAGAATAACAGTTTTCGTTGTGAAATATTCATATATGATGGATACATTTTGAAAGATCAAAGTTACGTTTGCAAAAATCGATTTCATATTTGTTTCTTCGCATTTCACTGGAGTATCTATAAAGTAGTTTTAAAGAAACAATTTGCATTTTAAAAGCATACTTATTGAATACTTTGACTCCAAGAAGCTCCAACACAATCCCCACTATATTTTTATTCTATATTTATTTGTGTAAATATAATTTATCATGATGAAATCGATTAATATTTCTATTTCTTTGGAAGAAAATCTGAGCTAATAATCGTTTAGGTTAAATCGAATACCGATCAATTTCGATTACCAAAATTAAGGACTTTTACCGGACGTAAGGTGTCATAAGTGACACCAGTATACATAAACCACTTCCTACATTATAATAAAGCATCGCTGCCACGCCTCATAAAACACTCAATAATTTTTAGTACGACAGAAAAACTGCTCTCCGTGACGGCTGTTATTTATTACCCTGGTGTTTACGAAAACATGTTTACGTCCGCAGCTTCAGTACGTGTCTGTTACTGTGAGGTTTCTTTTTGTGGTTTGAAGTAACTCTATCTTTCTTTAAGTACCAAATACCTAAAAGTAATACTACGCATCGCTAACAACGTTTTACTAGTGGGCAACAAATAATTCAACAATTCATTGCCCACTAGTAAAATTTTTCAGCATAATTTGGTTATTTAATCATAATGATGAATGAAAAATATTGAAGAAGTCTCACTCGTAACCTTAATTTTACTGCATTGAGGAAGTAGAGAAGTGGCAGATATTTTAGGTCGCTAAACCTAAACTTTATGAGTAACTTAGAATAATTCGTTAAATAGGGCAGTGCTAGCTTAATGTTCGGACGGTTGGCGCAAGTTGCATAGTACGAGATCGAACCCCTCCGAACCCCTCCGAACCCGTGAAGGAAAACATCGTGAGGAAACCTACATGTCTTACAAAATTTTTAAGGCATGTGAAGACCGTCAGGGCCGCGTGGCGAACTATGCGCTTATACTCTCTTTACAGAGAAGCCCAACAGTGGGACATGTATATTAAATATATAATGGCTGTAACTTTTAACTTTAGTGTAATAAAATGAAGCGTCAATAAGCCTTATGGTTTGGGGTACGGACTGTGAAACATGAGATTGTAGGTTCGATTCTACCATTCGACATTAGACGTGAACAAGGATGCTAGTATTATTTTTGAAAGACAATTATTAACATGCTATACAAAAAACAACTCTTGACGGCAGAATAACACATTGGATGAGTGGTTTAATCCACTCAGGCACACTCGATTTGTAACATGTTGATTACACTTTAGATTTGAATAAAAAATCGAAAAATGTAACAACACATCAATACATCAGAATTAATTTTAAACTGGAGAAAATGGTTAAATGTTCGTTATCAATTTTATAAAAAATGTCTAATAATCTCGCTAGGAAGGAGTATCGATACTTCTACCTCTGTAATAGAGTATCAATACTTCTACCTCTGTCTATTACAGACAAGATTAAAAGTACGTGAGAGTGTTTTAATATAGTATTCAAGAAAGTAAAAATGAGCATTTACAGTCGTAGATTGGAATGTAATATTGCCTGTTCACTCTACACCCTTCACTATCTTGCATCTCCACATAACATCTGTTGGTATTAGCTTTGGAATTGTAATTGAAAAATATTTGTTGTAGAAACAACCTTTGTACTCTTGAAAGTATAGACTACGTTTATGTATTTTCTCAGAAGGTCTTATTTAATTTTGTTATTGAATTTTCTGACTGTTAGGACAAGGGTATTTTGTGTTAAGCTCTTCCAAGAAGCGCAAATTTCAACGGAAAGGTTCCATAATAAATGTTTATTTAACTTACACAGATTATACATATTATGTGTAGACTAATTTTACTGCCCTGTCAGACAGAATATCAGCACCCCAACATAGTTATAAATTTACTATACAAATTAATTTCTTCACGCCCGTGTTAGTGTGCTATCATTTTATATCTTAGTAATGTTAAGTTTAATATTATTTTATGTATATTATGATGAATTCATAGAATTTCTCCCGCTAAAAGATCACAATAATATAAATAACAAAACTTTATCTTTAATAGCATGCATGGGTCTAAACGCCATTTTTTTTAATTTTATATATGTACGAATTCACACAGCACTCACGCGTTAATTTTTACAAACAAGTTTAGTTAAACATACTGCCAAAATTGGACTTCATTATATAGAATAAATTATTCACAAAAACGGTTAAATTGCACTTAGTATTATTTATATATAAATAAATAAATAAAATCTTTATTTTCAAAAAACAAAAAACATATAAAACAAGTATACAATGTTTGGATCTTCTAAATAGAATAAAGAATAATCAGAAAGTATATGCCTAATTTGTTATAAAAATCTGTACTAAATGCTATGCACGATTTTAGCATACCTTCCATACATTTCCAACATCCAAGGCTTGTCTTTATGTGCTAGTCTGTTACGGTATCAAACGGAGCTAATGAGAACACCGTTATCTCGTTACCGTTGAATCGAAAACACCACTCACCTGAATAAACGCAGAAATATTAAGGCTAAAGGCGTTAAATGCGTGTATTTAATAATGGTGGGAACGTGGTCAGGCACTTGCTTAGAAAGTATTAAAAAATTTCCACGTTTATCCCGGTCTATGTTTGACCCACTCTTCATAAAATACTAGATCGGAAAGCACCTGTGATTTCTATAGTGAATATTTTCGAGTGGAGGTGATCATTTATACAAGCCCACATGCATCTCCCGTTATCCCTATTGTGAAATAAATGCGAAGATGCATAGATGAATCCTGCGAGGTCATGGTGGTTTCTCTCTAGTGCCGCCCAATAATTCAACAGCAGGTTTTAACTTTTTTAATTTCGTAACCTAATAAATTTTCAAAAACATTATTGTGCTTTACCGGAGATTGACATAAGCCGAGATTGCGATATAGAAATTTAAAGATAACATTTAAAAATTATATCAGATATAAATACCTATTTTACCTTCGGTACATCTGAAATGTTTTTTGTTAAATGAACACCGTTTCATTAATTCAGCAGTAGGATATTCATTGCTGGACATAGGTTCAACGATTTCCAAAAGGACCGATTGTAAACCACTTCTATCCCGCGTCTTCCTGCGACCGTTATAATGTTATCAAACCTTGCTGGTAAACATTCTACGCTGCGCTTGCCGGTCCGTAGTGTCCAATCGAAATATTTTCTACCCTATCAGCCATTTGTTCTACGCACTACCTATGGGTGAGTCACCCATTGTTTCTTCAACGGTAGCCTATGTCGGCTATCCGCGTTCTTCTACGTATCTCCTAATTGCTTATATGACATCGTAGATTAACCCTTACAAATATAACCATCAAAATGTTCACAATTTCAACATTATATTACGGTTAACCATTTCAAACTCACTCGGATTACCGCCCGTCTGTCGGTACTCTCATTAGATTCATTATATTTCACGAGCTGCGTAACGGTAATGTGTAATAAGTCATCTCCCAGATTAGCAAACGTTGGCGACTGGCTACGTTTTAGTAATGTGCTACGAGATTTAAGCTGTCATATTTTCGCAATATAGCTCTTTTTTGCAATATTTTTATGGAATAACAAAAATAAACTTGTTTAACTGTATAGTCCGCCTAATTTAATTTAATTTATTACTGTTTGTTTTTATTAAACAAAATATCTTATTTTTAATTATTAAAAAGTAACGTTATTTTAATAGCGAATGTCTATATGTCAATGTTGCTGCTATGCTTTTCAAGCTGATGCTAACAGAGAGCTCATGGGCATAACTAAATACGTGGCTGGCACTGTAACCTGTAGGCCATGTGACCGTCATTTTTAATGTATGACGCCACAACGGCACCTCTCTGGCGCCTCAACGCCGCGACTACGCATCGTGTGGCTTATCTACATTCAGCTTCCACGTATTGTATATTTCGATAAATTAGCGGGGTGGACAGAGACAGCTATCGATAAACGTTTTTAATTTAATTTTAGTATAGTTTTTAGTTATTTTTATTTAAAATTTAATTTATTGACACACACGCTTTGCCAAGATACACACCATTCTCATTCTTTCACACAGGCAACAGAACATAAGAATGTCATTGAATTTTTTTTTGCTATATTTAGAGGTTATATATTAAATCTTCATAGTTATTATTACATAACATAAAAATATATTATGTAATAATAACTATGAAGATTTTTAAATTTTAATTCTTAGTCGAACAATTTTAGTATCATTGTTTTAATTTTTATGACGGAGACCTTGTGGAGTAAATTTTATGTATCGTCATCTATGTCATGGTTCCACTGAAATTCTGTATTCAAGAAATTTTGTGAACTTCGTAATTGAAAGCTGAGTGGACGCCATTTTGGTACCTGTACTATTAAAATGTATGTTCTATTTAGTATTGTTTACTTTTATTTGAACTAATATGTGTTTTGTTTCTTTTTACGTAAACTTGTGAAGCTTTTCTTAAGCACTAGGCACAGATTTTTACAAGCGATTTTTCGTAGTTAAGACACCGCAACAAAGTGACTGGGATTCTCACTCCCAACTTTCAGACCCTAAGCCGAATGATTTAGCAATAGTTATCACTGTTATTTACACAGCCAATGAGAGTCGTGAGCTCGCGTGCCCTTTTTTTTAGCGAGGGAATCTTTTACGGACCATCCTCCAGAACCCTGGGTAGGCCCGGAGGGATGTGTGGGAATCGGACCCCTACCCACTAAACCTTCCGCGAATGCCATCAGCCGTTATAGTTGGAGTGCCCTGGATCTGAGCTCGCGTGTCCTAGAAATAGGTATAACGACCAAATTGGCGACGTATTGATTAAGGCTCTTTATATGCATGGGTGAATGAAGGGATGAAAGTGTGCCAGGATCGTACTTAGTGCAAATCCGTTATATCCTAGAAGAAATCCTAAAAAAATATGTAAATGCATTAGAATTCACTAAATACATGCCAAAATGTATCTATTTGAAAATTGGCTTAGCTAGTTTTTATATAAACGAAAAAGAGAATAAAAAAATAAAAGACATTTAAGCCGTTATTTATAACGTCCTCGTCATAGGAGTAAAAAGACAGATAGATATAGCTATCGGTGTTATTAATACGTTGCAACAGCAACAATTCAAGTTGGGGACTGCGAACGATTCGTAACAAACAACGTAGACAAAGCTATATGTAGCCGGTAAACGCTAAATCGTTCTTTTATGATATAAATTGACGAAACGAATCGAACATTCATCTCACGGGAAGTGATATGCTAGTTAGTAAAGAGTTACTGAGAATTTTTTGAAGTAATACTTCTTTACGCACGTTTGACTTTCGAAGTAAGTTGGTGAATGCGTTACCAAAAGTGAGATTGGGCGAGGCAAAGGATGTTGGGAGGGAGATAAAAGTTAGAGAAGATGAAAAGAGAGAGAGTTACGTTTCGTATATTATTGTTGACGGAATATATGAATAATATTTACCTAAAATAGGATGTCCCGTGTCTCGTAATTTAACGTCCAACGGTAATTGGGTGATTTGTGACTTATATTATGACAGCATCGAAAATTTCTTTTTTTTTAATGAGTATTTTATTGAAAACTGTGAAAAAATCAGACCATCGCATCGATATTTTTAAGTACTTTAACGACATAGCTAAAGGCTAGTTTGGGCGGCGGATATTTTTAATTGGTAGCGTAGATAACTGCGCCATCGACCATCGAACAGTTAAAACCAGAGATGTTACAATAACATTAAAAAGTAAATATTTGTTACGACAATTCTTTAAATATTTGGACGAAAATCATAAGTCATCTGACTTAGATACACCATGCTGTAAAAAAATGTATGGTAACTGTAGTGGCAAATAATTTCAAAATCCAGAACAAACAGCCAGATAGACAAAAATTGCAAAAATGTTATTATTATCATATGCATATAGTAAAAATGGTTATTTTAATTTTAGAAACAGACGCTCTGATTTTGTTTATATGTATAGATTTACAAGTATGACACTCAATATAGTATAAATATTAATAATAAGAATACAAGAATTCAAGTACATATACAATATACGTATATAGGTACTTGAATTACGTATATACGTATAAAAGATAAAATGAGAATTGCATTCAGATGAGAGATATTCAAAGGATTTCATTTCTTGGAAATCTACAAGGCAAGTGGATCAAACGGCATTGACCGCCTTGTGAGTATCACGTATTTTCCAATACTCCCTCAGCGTTGATATATGGAGCGACGCTCACTATGACCTCGAAAAAGCTTGATGCATTGGCAGTACTGTAAGTATCAATCATACCATACCGGTCTATCTCTTAGAACTATGTCTGGGTTATTTGACTTTCGACTGTCGTGGTTTTTTGTGTACTACCGTTCATATTAATTTATAAATATAATTGATAATTCTACGTAGATTGAGCCCTCAGTATTACCCGCCCCTCCTAGGAGACCAGATCATGGACGTAAAGCGGACCCGGACACGCACGTGTCAGAACATTTAGTATATTACGTGTATTCAGTGGCCATGACCAGAGCACATGAAAACGTGGCCATTGCACGATCTTCGTCGTTTATAATATTACACTGCACTACCCACCACCTCCCATGACCCCACAAACCTCGCGGTTACATGGGCCGAAACGCGGGAGGGTACGCGTGGTCTGGCCGTGTGGCCCCACACACACCTTCTTGACTCCCTACAAGTCCTTCATCAGGGCCTTAGTTTATATTATTAGTAGGATACATAATTTATGTTATCGTCTACGTTATATGCGACACTTCTTCAATTTATTTACCTAATGGCACTTACGATTTTGCCCGCGGGAAATGTCGAATGAGTTTATCTACGGATATAAGATCACGTTCTGACGTAATTTCGTAAGTACAGTTGTGAAGTCAACTCACATTTACAGTATATACTCGTATACAGGAATACAATTTACAGCCGTGGTAACTTATTGCCCGGGTGTACGTGTTAACTCGTGCAACCTTATTGGCCCAAATGGAATCATTCACTGCTTTTTCAAACGCTGATTTAATAATTTCCAGTGATGATAGCAATTTGTAACGAATGGTAAGAGCCATTAGAAAATTTTAATTTATAACACTAATCGTTCAGGATATATCGTTGCGTTCAATTTTGTTCTGCCGTCCATATTATTTTAACTACAATTGACAGATTATTTTAAAGAATGCTAACTATATCTTTGTATGTTTTTTCACAAACATTATTAACATTCTTGATAATGACTTCAAATAAGCTTATGTTTGTGTTAGGAGATGGTTCACGTCAATAGTCCAATGGCGGATTCGAACCCACGACCATATGATTCGCAGAATGTATCCTAAACCATTAGGCTATTGACGCTTATCACATACAATGTTAATTTGATTATTCATTGAATGGAATATAGTAAGGTCGACCTAGAAAACTAACGTTTAATTGTATAGGAGATTAGTATTTTCATCCAACTTCAAAAAAAGGAGGAGGTTCTCAATTATTCTGTATTTTTTTTTTATGTTTGTGCCCTTATAACTTTCGAGTGGGTGAATCGATTTTGATGATTCTTTTTTTTATTAAAAGCTGGTGCTGCCCATGTGGTTCCATTTAGGTCTTATTCTGAACCATATAGCAAGTCTTAAATTTTCATTATATTTGTGCGCGTACAATGAACGAATAACTCAATACCGGGCTATAGAGATCAGATTTTAGAGCAGATAAATACTAAGAAGCAGGAGCTGTTAAGTTGTTGTTGAGGTTTATATTTTAAAAGACAAAAAAATGTAACTAGATTTCTTTTTACCTGTTTTCGAAGCTGCCAGGAACGAGGTATCTGAAAATAAAACACAATTTAACTAAAACTTTAATACATTTAAATCATTGACAGTCTTATGACTAATCGTTGGACTTTACGATGCCTATAATCGGGGGTTCTAATCGGTGTTAACGTAATAAAAATCACTGACTAAATTTGAACCCAATATATGGGTGGCTCACCGTCTACCACATACGATAACTACACTGCGTTCTGACTAGGAAAAATAAAACTTTGGCTACTTTGGCTCAGTCGCTTCAGACGGATAAGTTGAACTGTAATTATGCTTCAATACATATGAATAATTATATGCCTACATATGATATAGAGTTAGATTTACTGGTTTTTTGTGACGAACTATACAGGTGGGTCAGAGAATCTGACCTTCACTGGATTGAGAACATAGCTCTTAATTCGCTTAGTCTGAACTTCTATAGCTACTAAGTCAACACAAGGGTCCCCAGCTGAAGTATAACCTCGGCTCGGAGGGTTACTATATTACGCGTAAGGCATCCGAGGGCGCCCGAGAGGACCGTATAACGACTCAGATGGTAGTTTTCCACAGATAGACTAAAGGGCATTCAAAGGCTTTTATATGTCACTTCGGGAAACGTTGACGCTGGGAAAAGTGGCCGGAGAAACTCCAGGAACGCTTCTAACATCTAAGAGGTGGGAATACATTTTTTGAAGCGTAATTATTTATTTGTTATAAAAACACCTCTATCCCGATAGAAAGAGATAGCAATCACTTTTCAAACCATGCCAAGCAAAAGCGGTCGCTGTTAGATAATCACTAAAACTTTATTCTAAATATTTACGTTATATTTTAATAACTAGCTGATCCCACCCGCTTCGTTGAACATGAGACAGTAAAAGTTACTCCTTATTACATCATCCATCTGCGAGTGGAAGTCCCGTCAAAATCGTTCCAGCCGTTCCAGAGATTAGCCGGGATTAGACAGAAAAATCATGAAAAATGTTATTTTGGTGTATGTACCGTACATACATTCATCTACATGTAGTAAAAAGCGGTTATTTTATAATTAAAAACAGACACAATTTTTTTTCTTTGTATCGATAAAACGGATTATTCACTAACCGAGTTAAACGAAAAGTCGTTTATAAATAAAATAAAAGAAACCAACACACAGTTCGCGCTATGTTCTTTTGTTTAAATCTTTTAATGCTTTGCGTTTCGCCCAGTGGGCGAGATAACCCAATGTTAAATGTCACTCAAGGGACGCGTGATCTCCTCATTATCTACTTTATTCTTCATTCATTCATTAAATGGTAGCAACGATCTTATAACTTAAGCAATGTTGCGATACATAATTCAAAAATGTTACTGTCCAAATTTTAGAACATAAATTCAAAGTTCTAGAAATGATTGCTCTATGAATTATGCCGAACCAATTTCTACTTCCCATTCTTCGTAGGATTAATGTCTCTTTGTTCCATCCGGTTTGGTATTCAGTATATTGTAGTTTGGCGTTACGGCAGATACTCACGCAGTTTACGGTTAAATATACTATAATATATGATGTACAAAGTTAAAAAAGTTACTGCCTTTATATGTATATGTCCCACTGTTGGGCACAATCCTGTAAAGAGAGTATAAGGGCATAGTGGCACGCGGTCCTAGTCTTGATTAGCAGATTTCACAAGTCTTAGAAAAAAAATTATGACATGTAGGTTACCTCACGATGTTTTCCTTCACCGTTGAGTGCGTGGTAAATCACCACATATAATTGAAACAAAAAAATTATTGGTGCCGGTAGCGGGGGATCGAACGTGTGAAACTTGGAGCAGACACTGAACTACCACGGCTCCAAAGTTGTAACATTACTATAAATTGACTGGATTTCATATTAAAATTAGAGGTTCAGGCTAAGCGACCTAAGAGCTATGCCACCTCTCAATCCGGTGAAGCAGTAAAGGCCAGCTTCTCTGTGCCAACTGTGTTAGTTCGTCCAAAAAAAATATATATTAAATTTTGAAAATATTATACGAGTATATAGTTATTTTTCTCAGGGGTTTTGTTTTTGATGTCCTCCTAACGTATTTTCAATCTGTATTACTTTTTAATTCATTGTTAAATTCTGTGAAAGTAGATTTCAATTACTACGCAGAATTAAAAATTACATATTTTCTTAATTTATTTAAGTTCAAATCCTAGTCAGTCCACAATATTATTAAGTACAAAAAATAACTTCAAAATTTGTTCTCATGTATGGTCTTGGGCTCACTCCTTGTCACATATGAAACCTATAAAATTTGATAAAAAGTGAGCAAAACCACTGACTGTCCCTGTCTACCCCGCTAGGGTTAGAAGGAAGTTAAATCTTAATATAATATCCTTAATAAATTAGTGTGCAATATTGTAACATTTAATAATGTCTACTCGTTTCGTAATTCACGATCGCCAGGAACTTCAGTTGATTATTTCAGTAGTAAATTGGTTTCAATTTACTGCGGTTAACTGGATACAAGAGAAGACATAGTTAACTGATTAAACTTTATATTGAACTCTTGAAATATATGCCTAGTAGTAGATGATACAAATGAGTTGTATTTTATTCATTATTTTTTATTGAGCTTATATTCTTTTTATTTGAAAATGCTTCCCATGTGGTTCCATTTGGCCCAGTTCTGACGAATAACTCAATAGTACGCCAACCGAATTCGATGATTCATTTTTTATTGTACCTCAAGGGTAGTTTGATGAGAGTTTAGTTAGGATCTGATTAATTCTATTTAATAAAATTACTATGATAATTTGGAAAAACAAATAGGGCGTCCGCGATTTGATTTGAAGTCCATATTTGTTTTCTCTCGTCATACATGTTAAATTTAATAACACATATTCAAATTCATGTTTTCAAGGACAAAGAAATACGACATTTCGCTAACCTTCATATCACAAAAACACATCATAGGGCTACTTATTGCAGATAGTTATGACACCTAAAGAACTTTTAATATTACCAAAACCAAACTGCCGTAAAATATGCCCTTGTTTATGATGCAATAAAACTAAACTTTCACTATAACAATGAAAAAATAGTGTCCCCAGAGTGGAAACGTTATAAAGAGATAAAAAAAGTTCTTAGACAAATGCCTGAGAAAGATTTTCGGATTTATATTAACTTACTCGTATATATTTGTACAATTGGGCTTTACTGTCGTAGTTATTTTACGGAATATCGCGTCTGTGTATGTTTCAACTTAACTTAGTTCAATTTTCCTGTATCATTAAATATGATTTTTATATAAATCTTGATTGACGTCGAGCGCGTGGTAAATCAACACTTAAAATTGCTACAAACAAAATTCGTTGGTACCGGCACCGGTGATCTCGGGTTGCTAACGCACTATGCGACTCGGATACATGGCCATGGCTCTGCCACTGTATTACGTTATTCAAATCCTTTTAATTATTTATTACCTTCTTAATGTTAAATAATTTACATATCAAAAGCTCCTCGAACATCTCGAGTCATAAATCCGAAAGCGGTGATTTCCATCACAGAGACGTGACTCGCTCCAATAATTTAATGATGTATATAAATTCTGATTGTAATTCTTTGAGACAAAATCAATTTTGTACGAGTATAATACGGAACATGTTGCGCAATAACTAGGGAGTTAAATTTTTTTTTGTGTTACATATTATCTATTGTCATTGACATATATAATGGTCCTAGTAGAGGTTAGGATAGTTCGCATAGTTTAAATGATTTTTTTTAAATAAAATCAAATAGAAATAAAATTATGACGTCCAATGACGGATAAGAATACATTTTGATCCTGTACATACACAAAAAACAAGATATTGGAAGCAAAAATTTAATTTTATTTAATATTTAGTCGGATTGTACCAATGAATTTTTTACGTACAAAGAAAAATCACAATTTCTTTATATTATATATTTATGGCTTTTGTCAGATATAAGACGTAGTAAGTTTGGCTAAAATATAACAGCAAAAGCTGTCTTTATTTATCCCGCTAGTGTTAAAAAGATATGACCCATTTCTTTATTTATTCTTTTTTTTTACATTATAAAAGTTCATTTAATAATTTGCATGCCGGTAAATTTAAAGAATAGACACGTAATTAATTATTAAGGCTTTCATTTCATTGCGATGACGGAGACATCTTTAGCGTTATGAATCACAGAGATTCCTAAAATAACAAAATCTTAAAGAGTTGTTATATATTAACGTTAAACCCTCAAATTGGGTGTGTAGTACGTAATTGCAGGTAGTGTTTCGTTTTTAGTTCTATGTATTAAATGAGATGATGAGACGATACTCAAATGCAAAAAATTGGTTTGGACTATTTAACTATATTAGACTGTGACTGTGACTATATTAGACGCTTTTTACATTAACTACATTTTAATGAATGCAGCGAGTAATAAAACCAACTATGAAGCTCGAATTATAATGTCCATTCCGTTATTTTTTATATCCTATACAGTAATTTTAACTCTAAATCTTTTACAGACAGCTCTCAACAACGCCAACATATCGTACGTCTTCCTATCGTAATATCGTATAAATCTTTACTTCATTACTATTTACGAACCAGTTACATAGAACAGTTGAACAACGAAGTAATTTAATATAAAAAAAATTGTCAATTTGAGGGATACAAAATTTGTGTGAAGGAAGAGTTTCTTTTCAACCGACTTCAAAAAACCTCCTTTTTGAAGTTCACAGTCGGGTTCTCAATTCGACTGTATTTATTTTTTGTTACCTCAGAACTTTTGACTGGGTAAACCGATTTCGATAATTCTTTCTTTATTTCAAAGGCGTTCTTCAGGCATGATCCCATTTTAATTTGGACTAGTTCTTATAATTATCATATTATTTATTTTAGTTTATTTTTGACTCTGTAATATATTTATTTATGAAATTTTTTCATCTATTATTTTATTGTATAAAATATATTTTAATCTCATAACTGTTTTATTTATGTATCATATTTATTATACTCTTATTGTCTGTATAAATTCCATATAAAAGTAGTATTGCGCGCGCATGTCTTTAGGTAGTCCCGACAGCGCTGAATCAGCGCTGTCGCATCCTTGCGACAGCATATGTTGAGAAGGTGTCCGATATTGGCATCATATGTTTTGTATTATTTGCCCGTGTAACTTTAACTGTGTTTTGTCTATTTTTCATTCTTTTTAATGTGTGTTATATTCTGTCTGTGATGTGTTTTTGTATTGTGATGCTAATAAATAAATGTCTATGTCTAATCTATGAGAAACCCATATAAGTCTTAAAGTCTGTTCGCACGTGGTTGTTTTTAATGTCAAATCCAACAATGATTTGATTTGAAGTCGGTTTTTGTTTTTACTCGTAAATATATTTGTTCACAAAGTACGACACATGTTCAATAATATTATTAGTAATATTGTGGATAAAATAATTTTATTACTTGTTACCGAATTCCTTTGTACAAAAAGACATTACTCGAATGGCCTCATGATTATTTGTGAGCTGTTTTTGTTTTTTTAAAAAAATTTCGTTTTATCAGGTAGTTTAAAAAATCGTATGCAACTGTGATTGTTATTTTTAAAAATATTGTGTTTGTGCTAATGATAAAACGAGATTAAATACTAACGTATATGTTAAGGAATACTCTAGTCGTTAATCTAAGTGGAATATTTAACTTGTAATATATATAAGAATAGTAAAAGTGGAAAAACAGAATTCATTGTCTGCTTTTGTAACGGCCATAAATAAAATTCGCGCACTGTCCGCAATAGCGAGCTGAATCCCTTAGTTGTATCTACTAAATCATCTAGAAGCGAAATTGAATCCGATCTTCAAGCTACTGAATGGGATATTACTTTTTTGTCAACAATATTTGTCCTCTAAATGTGCGTTCCTTCTTAAAATGGTCTTATGAAGAAATATAAATTAGTTCTTATTATATTATAAAAGCAATAGCCTGGTTGGCCAAGCGGTTTGGCTTGCGATGAGGTGGTAGCCAGTTCTAAGTTCAGTCGCCTTGTACCGATGAATTTATTAGTGTAATTACTCTAACGCCTTGCCTAAGACAGGAGAGGTAAATAGCAGGTTATCTAGAAAAGATAAGAATAAAATAATAGTTAGAATAATTTTAAAAAAGATTTTTATTAACAGAAATCAAAAACAACAACAATGGTTAAATATTTTTGTTAATGAAACTCCAGCTTATTTTGACGCAGCTCTCCCAATCATTTCACACGGCCATAATTAGTTAATGCAATTTCTGGATTCTCATTATTCCTAACCAGAAACATGTTTCGTTAATTATTTCGTGCTGCAATTTTAAACATTTTACATCCCTACTGCCGACTCATTCAATATTTATACGATATGTTTTGAATCATATGTTTCTTTGGAGAAAACTATATTTGTAGCGTGAGTCTTCAATGATTATTTTTTAATTCATAGTTATATCAAATGTTTTAAAGTATGAAGTGTAATAAAAAAAAATAACATTTAATACGTCTGTATCAATTAATACGTATGTTACAAATGGAAAAGTTTCTTTTGATGAATGAATGAAGAATTTGGGAAACAAATGATTATTGATTGTAATTGAAATACCCTTTTTTAACTATAATAATAAGTGTTAGGTGAAAATTGAAATATGAAAAAAGTGACCTAGTGCCAAGTCAAAAATGACTAGTGACAAGTGTTAGTTGCCAAGTGCCAGGTGACAGGTGTAAATGTAAGCGTAAACGTAGACGTAGCAATAGCCGTAGCCGTTAGAAACAGACAATCCAATTTTATTGATCAGTATGTATAGGTGTACAGATGAAGCTCTAGTTGCGTCTTTTTATTATTATTCAAGTGCTAACTTATAAAGCTAAGCTACAATTTTTTCTTTGAATTCTTATCTTACAGAAATATAAAACGTCAATAAAGATATACATTGTTCTATAACTTCTTGAAATTCTTTTTATCATGTTTCAACCCTTTGTTATATGTCTGAAGTCTTATTGTTCCTTGTGCTTTTATCTTCACAAACAACCCTTAAAGTTTTACGAGACATCTATAACGCAACGTTCCATTGCGGTACAAATATTATTTTTTACTGCACAATTTCAATGCAAGAAATGATGCTTATTGCAAAAATTGTTACGCAAAAAAATTTAAATTCAAGCATATGGAAAAATATTTGAAATATAATAATATATTATCGCCAAAGTAATGAATCATTAACACAATAAAAAGTTATATTTTTTATCTAATAGACATTTGGTAGTAACAATTTGGCATTTAGAATATTTGAATAGTTATAAAGATAATTAACGAAGTGCACGATGTACGGCAGACAAAATTAGACAGTAAATTAAGTGAGTTTGTTTATTTTTTGTAACTCTTTCACGCCTTAACTATTCAACCGATTATCATTAAATTGTACATATAAAGCGTACATAAAAAGACCTACATTTTAATCGCTGGTAATCTCGCAGGACACAGCTAGTTTTTTTATTTTACGCGCTAGTTTAGTAAGTGCATATTCACTCTACTCTTGAAGGCTCCCACGTCGTACTTGGACGAAAAGACTGAGGCCGGCAACTTATTCCACTCCTTTGCTGTATGCACGATGAACGATGACTCAAATCGCTTCGTTCGGATGCGCGGAACATAGCTAGTTGCTTATAAAGTACTAAAATATTTTGATATATATAGGGAACCACCCTAATAATTACATTATTTTTTTGTAAAAATGTGGCGTTGATTTACTAGTATTATAATGATGAAGGTACTTATAGAATAGATCTTTTATATACCGTCTATCAACTTAAAAAAAATCTTGTGACATTATATACTGTAATTGAGAAGACTTTGGAGATGCATCTACAAATTCTCAAATTTAACACTTATTGTTCAATTCATATCATTACAACAAACATAGGTTCAAAAGACGGAGCTAACTGGAAAGAGTATCTCTAAATAGCACTTTTGTACTTTATATCTCTTCGAAAACATCCCATTCATTGTTCCAATGAGTTCAAAAATGATTAATAACAACCATTACATAAAATTAGGTCAGAAGAGTGGCCGTTAAATCCTCCATGCACGTTTATAAATCTCCTAGACAAAACGTTTCAGATTTGCATAAAAATGTTGCGTTTTCTTCTTAATGGACTTGCCAATGTACCTGGATATTACAATCCAGGACATTATTTGGCCATTCACATGTTGATCTCATTACTCCTTGCGTCTGTGAATTGTACATTTGTTGGTCACCAGTTACTATGAACAGTTACTAACCTAACCTGTCATGGTACTCGCTGCTAGATAACAGAAGAGGTTTTGGTGACTGATCATTGGCGGTTTTATACATACAGTCAAATAGGTTGGAAGATGTTCAGCGGCCTGATGACTGACTAAATGATCACTAAAATGTCTGATACACAAAGCTATAGGGAACTACCGCACGAAGAAACCCAAGAAAACCATTATGGGCAGTTTTTGGCTTATATATGGTGACAATCCTCAGCAATGAGAGGACGGAGAAGTTAATACGACCTAATTGTATAGAAAGACTTTTTAAGGATTTTTTTATGACAAAAAAATTACTACCGGGACATCTTAACATCACTTCGTCAAAGATTCCTTACGAAGTCATAAGCTCTCCTATGAAAAATCGCTGTAACCATTGGAGGCAAACAACAGACTTGCAGTCGAAGGCGATTTTATGACGTACACTTGCTGATGCTATGACTCTTACATATCTACTGTCATTTATCCAAAATTATTCGTCAAGCTGCCACTAAATACCTTGAAATAGAGTATTAATAAAAGAAAATGGTATGCAATGATTCGTTTTGAAAAAAAAAAAACATTGTTACTCGTTGATTAGTTAATGTTGTATTGTCTTTCTAGGATATCTCTTATCAGCCCTGTAGTTCTGGGCTCTCAAGAATAAGACTACGGTATCCCCTACCTGTCGTTGAAGGCGACTAAAAGGGGCCTCGGGTTCACTGGGCGACAAGGGTGGGGGCCTGAGTCGTCCACCAAAGTGGACCCGGGAAGAAGGCGACATCGGCTGGCCCGTGTGCTGCGAGGGCACAGGGGGGGAGGGAGTAACCTCCCCACCCGGTACGTGCTCTCCTTGAGCACAGTGCAGAGGGGCTGCGGTGCGTTCCACTGGAGATCCCGGAGCCCCTCGTCATGCACCGAGGAAAGGGCCACCGGGGAGGTTTTAGTGGGTAAGAACCCCACATAACCGCCGCCTTCCCCCCAGAAGGCGGGGTATCTTTCTGAAGATTTCCTCCCCGTCAACAAAAAAAAAAAAAAAGGATATCTCTTATACCGTCGACTGTTGTTAAACAATATAAATACGTAATAAGAGTAGAACAATGAGCGGGCATAACGTGATGTCGCAAACGCGGGTAATGTCATGTGCCAAAAGTTAGATCGTGCCGTAAAGTGTACGCTTTAGGAATAATGATGCGCCGAAACTGACGTCATGCTGTAATTATAATGCGCAGTGTAATTAGGAACAAGGAAAGGAAGTAAAAAGATTATAGACGTAAACATTTTTCAATTCGGAAACACATAATACATTTTTAGAGAATAGGCCAATTGCATAATTTTTAATTTGTATAATATAACAATTCTGTTGGAACATTATTATTTTTTGACACACATGATTTTGCAACTTTAGTCGTAATTTATTTATTTTGGAGTTTCTTCTAAAACAAGCCTGTTTAGATCTCGTTTATGTATGTTAAATAAGTTAATGTGGTATCCTTATTAAGTTGTGCTTCATTGTTAAAGTAAATTAATTATTGAAAAATATTTAAATGTAGGATGGCTGTAACACAAAATTTTAATTAAGATAAACTGGTATCATGGAATTTCTGCTAACATTAGGTTAGCAGTTTGAACTGGCCGCAATTTCGTAACAATTAACATTACACAAATTCTACGACTTTTTCACGGCGCTACCATGAATTTCAGTTGATCATTTCCAGGTAGTATAAAATTCATTTGCAAATTGAAAAAAAAAGTATAGCACTTTTACGTTGTGGAATAAAAAAAATAGACGACTTTCAATTATTTAAGATAAGACCTCCTTGAATTAATAATTTAGAAAATAACACTTATAAATTATTATAAATGTTATATAAATAACCTCTTACTACTTTTTAGCGAGTGAGCTTCTTTCCATATACCAGACAATTTTTTTAACAAGAGATACCTGACGTGTTAATTGAACATAGGAAATGGAACAAGACCAGTGCAAGCCGATTTACGTTTGCTACTCGTATATCTGTAATAGTGAATTTATTTATTGGCATTATTATATACAAACACATTATGTAGAAAATAAAGCATACATTAAAAAAGAAAAAAATAAACAAAATAAAATTTAAAGAACACAACAAGATAAATAGGATATGATGCCAACATAGGACACAGTCTCTGTATGTGCCCTGGGCGCGCTGATTTTCAACAGTGCCCAGGATTACCCAAAGTCATGCACGCACAATACCTTAACATGGCTTTTATACAGAGTCTAATAAAAAAATATAGTACAATTATAAAAATAAATTAGAGAAAATTAAGCATAATAAGTTTATGTTATATATTGAAATATTAAAAATATTGGAAACAACAAGCCACCTGCACCTAAACACAGGGATATTATCTTTGTAATGTTAATATCAGGTGATTTAATTTTAAACCCATTTACAGATTTACTGTCTCTTATCTCATAGGGGCGGCAAGTTATTTCAACACTTGGTGGCCAGGTATCTGAAACTGCCACGGAACGCGGCAGGTCGGTGTTGCCCAATTTGTAAAATACTATTTTTAGCTCTAATTAAATTCAACTGCCACCATTTCAACTTCATTCAGGTCATTCTCAACATGTTGGAATTGAATGTTAAGGTGAACACACCCGAACAAACATATTCCTTAATTATGTCTCTAATAACTAAACACGTTTTTTTAATATATCTATAACTATGAGGTTTTTTTATGTTGCAGTAAGGACTTGTAACTTAGTAAATGCCTATATATTCTTGACTATGTAATCAGAGGGAAAGGCAGACGATGGCAAACTATTTCAGCTCTGTGATGTACGGATATTAATTAATCAATGTTGTTGTAACCGTATGAAGAAAATATTTTCAACCCGAAAAATATTGGCACATTATTTCTGATAAACAGCTATGGCACTCAACTTTGTTCTTGGAACCTAACAGCCATATAACTGTTTATGAAGCAATAAATATAAACTATAACAATGAAAAACAAATACTCTAAGTGAAATTGCCGAACAATTTCTTTATAGGTGGAAGAGAAAATGAAGACTCGCGCACATTTGTCACGATGGAGGGTCCACAAGCGTTTTATATCGCTTTCACTCACACGGATAGTAAACGTACTCGGGATATCATCGTGATATGATATCATAGTATCGGATGGAAATTATAATGATAGAATCGTTACTTATTTGACTTTCGATAATTCCTCTATCAAATTCGCATTCCGAATAGGCATGAATAGAGGTTCAGGATAAATAACTTAACAGCTAAGCCACCTCTCAATTCAGCATCTCTGGCTTGTTTTCCTTTTCTTTTTATATAAAAAATAAAGATTGAAATAAGCTATATGAGTTTTAAGTATGTTTTACTTTTTTTACGTTTAACAAGACGTCTTTATTTCTAACGAGTAATAAATAACAACGTTGAAAGTTCATCTGCAACTATATACTAACGAAGATCGTTAAAAGTTCACTTTTCGCTATCTTTGCGAACATTCATTATTATTTTGTAATTTAAATTTTAATTACAATAGAAGTTTACCTATTAACGTAAAATTACTTATTAAATTAAAAATTACTTATAACGTTTAATAATTTAAATAATTATAAACTACTAACTGCGCCCCTTGGTGTTACCCGCTATTAATAACTTTCTTTTTCTAAAATAAAGGTAGCCTAAGTTACTCAGTATTACATAAACTATCTGTCTGTGAAAGTCTCGTTAGCCGCTATAGAAACAGACAGGTTATTTAAATATTTCAAACAGACAATCCAATTTTATTTATTTGCATGATATATTGTAAATTATTCATAAATATCAACTCCTCTTAAATAGGATGAAAGCCCACCTGAAAAAGTACTAAGTAAAGCCACGCTTAATATGTATTAAGCGTGGCTTAAAAACGCGTGAATTACTAGACAGTATTTACTAGCATAAAAACAAGGTATCTAATCGACAACTACTAACTATATTTATGTCATTTGATGGTTCAGTTTATAAGAAGAACAAAAGAATAAATAAAAAAATAAAGTAAATTAATATTAATAAAATGTATGAAAATATCAATAAAAGTATATGATGAAAAATTACATAAATATTTTATGCTGTGCTTCACAGATTTTTGTACAGTATTTTCATAAAAATACCAGCATTGTGAATTCCTAAAATACAACGAAATTTTACCATCAAATTAATAAATAGTAAAGGTTAAATACTATAAGATACCAGGTACTGAACGCGATTCATATATAAGTAAGCAACCTGACTACGATCTCAAGTGCTGGCAAACCAATAAACACCGGGACATGTAAGAAATATTCGTATAAGAGAAAAAGAAAAGCGAATACCAATATTACGTAAACGGGCTTTGTGACCGACCATAACGTGATACTCTCCATAGAGACTCGTCTCCACCAGTACGTAGACTACACAAGTATATTTACGAGCAAAAAGAAAAACTGTCAAAGAAGAATTCTTCTTCATCATCTTTAAGCTCTACAGCACCTTATGGGACTTGGCTTGGAGCAACTTCCTCCACCTCGGTCTATCCGTGGCCATAGTCTGCCAATGTCTTTGGCGTATCGATTCACACCGTTTGGTTCAACGGAGGTTTGGTCTTCCTCGACCTCTTCGACTTATCATAGAAGAATTATCATAGGAATATTACGAAATAGAATAATCAGAACCTAACCAAACTGTCATCAATCTATCTTTGAAGTACAACATATCCAATATGACTCATCGAAATCGGCTGTCGTGATATTCGTCCATTTGTGGCGCACATTTTTGATGCAAATTAAAGACATAAGGTTTTCTCATTAATTCCTTTGCCCAGAATTGGACCAAATTGAAATGGGATCACATAGGAAAGTCCAGATTTTAAATACAAAAAGAATCATCAAAATCAGGTTTACCCAGTGGAAATTGGGGTGCTCTTTTCAGCCTTTACACCCACCACCTTGACTTTAAAAAATATAAAAGGGTAAATAATAATATGGACCATCGTAAAATTTAAATAAAATATAAATTTTAGCATCATTTCAGGGAATAAAAACGTTATCCTGCAAAATGGGAGAGCTCTAGCATTTAATGCTCTGACGGAATCGCCTGAACCCTACTTAGATCGATGCAAATTGATCCTATCAAATTCAAGATAATGCTTTCTCCTTCGTGTTTGGCATAAAACGTGACAAAATTATTGGAATTTTTATTCTTCAAATATTCTTGATTATGTATTTTCTAGTGACATTTTTCGTAAAAATTATTAAATATTCATATAGGCTACAAGAAAGCTCTAAAGAATATTTTGTAACCGATTATGTTTTTTGATCGATGTGGTCTGAACATGATGAACAATGATGAATCTGAACATTTTTGAGTCATCATGATTTTTTAGCTTTTAATATTTTTGAAGTTCTATTGTGACTTATTTCGAAGAAAGCTAACTCAAAAATGGTTCAGAGATGCACGATGCATATAGGGGTAAAAATTATCGAAAATAATCACTATCACATCCAATCACTTTTTTTCAATTCGTTGATTTACCAATAAAGAAATTTCCCACACTATATAAATTATAAATGTGGGAAATTTCATAATCCTTCTTTCACGTAATTTTGGTAAAAAGAGGTCGAGGTTTTCTCGATTTTTGGATTGTGATTCTTAGCTTAATCGAGTGACAGCACTATCTTTTTGTTTCAAAATTTGTGATCTTATTCTTCTGCATATTCTGTCATTGTCCGTTGCAACCCAACAAGGTGTATTTCCGCATGCTTTCTTTTTGACTCGAATATCGACTACTAATTGATTTATGATTAAGCAACCATATGACACACAATTTTCTTGGTCTAGCGCCAAACCAAACCATCCATTGATATACTGTAGCTTAGAAACGTCTTGAATTGAACTAATAATAGGGTATACGCAGTTAAAACTAAATTTCCAAAAAACAATTAGGTAAATCGATTTATCGTCCCCAAAACCCCTTACATGCTAAATTTCAAGAAAATAGTTGGAGCCGTCTCCGAGATTCAGATTAAACATTTATATGTATACAAGAATTGCTCGCTTAAAGATATTAGATAAAAAACTATTTTATTGTACTTCAAGAAATAGTTTTCACGTTAATCTAAACCTTAAGGTGAACAGAGGCAGCAATCATTGTCCACTTCCCACCGCGATTACTAGGCTGTCCTTAACAAATTGTGGTTTTTTTGACGAGTTAAAAAACAAGTATATTTACGAGTAATAGCCAAAACCGACTTCAAATCGAAAAACACAATTCGCGGTCACCCCCTTTGTATTTCCATAATGAAATAGAAATAATCAGAACCCAATCAAACTACCCTTGAAGTACATCTTTCCAATAAAAAGTGAATCATTGAAATCAAATGGCGTAATATCGAGTTATTCGACTATCTGTCGCGCACGTACTCAATGCAAATTTAAGACGTGGTTTTCTCGTGGACGTCATTATCAGACTTGGACCAAATTGAAATGAGACGCATGACACGGAAAACACCAGCTTTCAAATCAATAGAGAATCATCGAAATTGGTTCAACCAGTAGAAAGTTATGAGGTGACAAACAAAAAAAAATCGTACAGACGAATTGACAACCTACACCTTTTTTGAAATCGGTTGAAACAGGTAACGTCTTGATACACAGGCTATTGAGATTTATCCCACTGACCGTAACAACATGTACCACGCTTAAATACCAGGCTGTCACCGCATAGATTTTGCTATGCATCCTAAGAAAGTCATTTGTATAAGAATTTGTATTTGTTTCTGAACTTTGTCGTGGATTTATGAACTTTCAGCATCACCACGTGACTTAATATAGTTTTAGTCTCTTATCAAACAATACTTTTAAATAGAAATAAACTCTTTCATCGGCGAAACCAACTATAAAGATAAGTACCAAGGCAAAAGTACCGTGGATATAGAAGTCGCTTGGATACTATCCAAATTTCTCGAGTTAGAACAATGCCCGATCAGCGCTTATAAAATCTTCCGAATAAAGCCACTTCACTTCATGCTTATGGTCGTATAATTTATAGCAAGTAGTAAACAAAGAGACAAACATTCATACAATTACGTTATAGGAATGATTGCAGTCAAATTCTAATTTACGTTCGTATTTTACTAACAGTATATTTGACAGCTACGAGTAGGTTTGTCAGAATACTATGCCAGTACAGTAATTTTTATACAGATTTTTGGTATCAGGCGGTTGGTATTTGATACCACCTTGATATTTAAACCATAAGTTGCATACAGGTTTCAATAATAATTCACATTAAAATCATCTTTTGTGTATATTTTTTTCCTGGTTATCTAGAAAGATATAAAAATAGAAATAGCAATTTATGTTCGCTTCTCACCAAACTCATTAGGTGCGAAATGTAACAGAGGATAAACATGTGCCGCTAACCGGGCACAGCTTTTATGAACGGAATTTTGATGAAGCGAACCCTCGATCGTCAGATCGTAATTCGAACGTTTATTCAAATAAATAAATTATATTTACGCATTGAAAAATAACTACTAACTCAGTAAAATAGCGCTCACTTTAAGCTACTTAGCAAGTAACATAGATTCGATGTAATTTTATGATGTTTTAATAATTACGTGCACTGCGATGAATTAAAACATCGTAAAAAAACATCTATATTTGATAAACGTCCTACGATTCTTTCCTCTCTCTACCTGTCTCCTTGTTTGCCATAAGACTGAGAGATACAAAGACTTACGTTAATTTATTGTCTTCAATTATACCATTAAACGATACTCGTATTACATTAACAAAATTCAATTTCCAGATTGACTGAAAAGTAAATATTTTTCTTAAGCCTGTTATTAATTTTCCCTATTATTTTCTCTGCTTGTTTTTTTTTATCGTTTACAATAACGCAATACGGACCGTGTTATTAAAATTTGCGTGTGGGCCCCAGCTGTGTCGTGGCTTAATTTTCGATTCCGACAAATTAAGGTATTTTATAGAAGTAAACGGTACACAACGAGAACACGGTTTCATTAAAGGGCTATAAACGAAATCCCTTCAACCCGAACGGTATCATAAAATTGGTAATATTAAGTTGAAAGCGTTCGAGAATACCAATCGACTTTGTTTTGGAAATAAATTAAGTTTTTAAATGGGTGCTAATGAACTTGCTAATAGAAAACAAATTGACCCCAGCTAGCGACTCTGGTGTATTTAAGCGATTGAAATCGTGACGGCATTTAATTACAATTAAAAAGAAGGAATTGAAGAGGAGACAAAATGCTACATGTTCTAGTGGTAAATATTGTGAGATACTAGCAATAAATTTACGTTGAAAATTATACCCCAGAAATAAAAAAAAAACTAATAATTTGCAGAATTACGTTTTTCTTTGTTAGCTTATCTTTAAAATAGCTATCTATTTATTCGTAGCGAGAACCATGTAATCAAAATAAGTGGTACTTGCGTTTAGTATTAGTTAAATACACGTTAGTATTGAATGTTTTACTTGAAATAGAACATTGTAAATTAGTAGGTTTGCGTAAGCAAATACTATTTGCAAAGACGTTTCAAATCAATTTAAATTGTTTTGTTTTAATAAAGCGAATGAGAGCAGCCGTTTGTGAAAAGTAATAATTTGCCTTTTATTTCTATATAATATTCGTCGTTCATTTTATTGTAATTGATTGTAGTCCTTGCATTTGGCCAAACGATCATCAAATATTTATCAATACATACCCACCCCACGCCTCTCGTCTCGTGTGGTGTGTGGTACACTAGATAGAAACGAGGTTCCTTAATATAAAAATATTAATTCCAAGTTATATTCGAGGTATAAAGGAAGTAAAAGTAATTATTTGGGTATACATTTTTTTATTCTTTTTTTATTGATAAAAGTAAAAAAAATCACTTCACAAATTTCTCTTAACACCTTTATTTTAATTACAATGATTTATAGAAATATATAATTAATAATAGCGCTAATCTCAGTTGACACTAAAAATCTTACGCTTTTATTTAACGTTATGGACGTTTTTGCCGGCTAGGGTACCCTCCTCAGTGCCCCATAAGGATCTTTGTTCCAAAATGTTATAAGTTACGGTTTGTAATTCGTATTCTGCAGATTAAACGACTTTAAAAAAATTTAAAGACTTACCAATCGGCATAAGCAGGAATGAATTAAATGACTATTCGTGCGATTTTGAAGCGTAAGAGAAGAGAAGCGTGTTTATTACAATACAAAAAGGGTGTGGAAGTTCGAGTTCCCATAGCGTTTGCATTGAAGTTGGGTTCATGAAATTATAGTCCAGTGAATTATAACGTGGCAATATACAGTACTATTTGTTGGCTGGATAAATGGCCCTTTGTTGCATCCGGTATGGTAATTTACTGTGTTATAGTTTGGTGAGAGTGTACCCATTGAGGAAATTTATATTCTATATTAAAAGCATTTGTCTTTCTTTACCCATGGTTTATTTATATGTATCTGTTATTGTATTGATAAAAACGCGCTCTTTGATTTTTATTTTTGTTATGGTATTACCAATAAAAATATTTTAATTCCAAAACATAGAGCTAATAATAATAAAATAATAAATATTGGAGACAAAAACTTACACTATAACAAGCAGGAAATTATAAACCAGCTTAAATGAACTATGAAGGTTGCAAAAATATGAAAAGTCGGAAATTAGCAAGCATAAAACTTACACATTCATTGACGCACTCACTACCTAACACAACACAATAAAAATTACATTCAATATGCCTAAAAAATAAATTCAATATATAAATAGTCATGGGAGAAAGGACTCGTCAGTTATCGGAGAGGTTCCTAGTTTCGGTGGCAGCCTAACATAAATGGTTATTATATTATTCCTATAGCATATAATAATTGAAACTAGAATTTCGGTTATTCTGGTTTTCGTGATTTAATAAAGAATTATTATTTATATTTCATTTATTTCTTTCTCCTCAGGTTAAGTTTTTACAAAATTCTTCTTCTTTTATTTGCAAAAAAAATGTTCTCAAATGTTTTCCGAGTGGCGATGTAATTTCTGGCTATCACAAATGAAACCTAAGCTTGATAAAAGCGAAAATTGATTGATATTTCTAACTACCCCAATTCTTTCAACGCGAGAACTTATTATAACAAAGCAAAAGAAACCGTAGACAATTTTTTTTTGGCTCGTATACAAAAAGTAAAAAAAATGCGTAATAACAAAAGAATAATATGGTAACATCCATTCATCACAACTCTAGTGTGAAGATCGTTTATAGGTTACATTTGAAATCGGAAATAGTATCCTTTACTTGTGCGTAGTAAATCATGTGGAACAGAAATTCAATCAGGGCCTCGGTATCTTTGTACTGAAAGGAAGGGAAATGCGTATATCGTTGAATTTATAACGAAATTTTCGGGACATTTTTCTTTTTTACTTGTAATCATATATTACCACGCAAATAAATAAAAGGAATTGGTTTCTCTGGGGATTTTAAATTATGTAGTTGGAATGCGTGGTATATTGCGAAGGTTTTGCATATATAGCATCGTCATTACAGACTGGGCTTCTGCTACACTGGTAGCCATTTGTAATAGTTTAGGGTACTAATAACAGTGTAGGCTAGGGTCGGAGATTATTCTCGTGAATCTCCTAGCATAAGCCAAAGTTCTTTGGTACGGTTAACAAGAATGTTAGTGCAATTTTGTAAAAAAAATATTACTAGCATTCTTTTATATAAAAAACCTGGTACTCAGTAGCTGTTATAGATTTCCTGTTTACGTTTACTGTTTACATTGTCACCTTCTGTACTAATGGAACTTTGTTAATATATCTCTTTATTTACTGACACAATTGCCTTATTCGAAATTTACACTAAAAAGTCTTGTATAAACCATCCGCAGTAACAAAGTACACACTCACGCATATATCTCACATACCACGCATTCACATCCCAATATCACGGACGACCTCATTTAAAACTCAGTTTGATGAAGTTGGCAGTCAGAACAGTGAACGTTAAGGAAGTAATTGCTGTGGATTCTGTAAAATAAATAAAGTTTTTTTTTATTACCACAATATTATATTAATAACAGACGAGTTAACATTGTGTGTTAGTAACTTCGTACTAGTTACATTTTTTATTATTGTGGGATCAACTTGCTAGCTACGTAGCATTGCATATTTTGTTTATACCAAACTAAATAAAGTATTCAAATTCAATATATAATATTTGCTCAATTTTATAAACACCAAAAATATCAAAAGCTTTTAGTGATCACGATAAATTTCATACTTGAATGAGTTTCACATTACGTTACCTTATCGAGTAAAGTCAGTTGACTTGCTCATGTTGCTGTAAGATTTATTAACTAGCTTTGAATTTAGTTTAGTTTTTATGTACTTTATAATTGCTTACGGTGTCATTTTCTATCGGCTCATATCCTCAGTATTTTTTTTTTGTTAACGCGGGGGAATCTGTTTATAGACCATCCTCCGGTACCCTGGATGGGCCCGGAGGGATGTGTGGGACTCGGCCTGGGCAGCCCATACCCACTAAATCTACCGCGAATGCCATCAGCCGTTATGAGCGGGATGTCCCGGATCTGTCAGCGACAGGGCACCCCAACAACCGGCCGGTCCCGGCAAAGACCGGACTTCACCCTCAAAGGGGACTTCTCCGGCACTCAGAGAAGTCCCGACGACGCCGAAGCATGCTGGGGCCAGGTTCCCATCCTGACCCCGCTTCGGATTACGGTGGCGGCGAGAGGAGACGTCTGAAACGTCTCCTGCGCACCCCGACTCGTCGCCTGCGGAGGGAGGGAGCCTCAGCGCTCCGCCAGGTCCTGCTCCCACCTCCGGCAAAGTGCCACTTCACCGAACCGACGGATCCGCCGGACCTCTTCTGGCAGAGGGTTCTCTCCGAGGGCCCTACTATCCGAGACATAGACGGACCCCTCGGCTAGAAGCAAGGGAATTGCTTCTTTTCCTGAGAGGTTAATTTCACCTCTCACCTGATCTAAGTGATCACTGGGAACTATGAATATCCACAGCACCAGGTCAGAACCCAGGTGAACCAGGTGGACGAAGCAAGCGTTGCAGAGCTTGATTGTTGCTATACCATTGTTATTACCTGGATGGAGCTTTGCTCGGTATTTTTTTTTGGTAAATTGTTTTTTTGGAAATTATATATTGAGATATGCATTATTTAAGGAGTATGAATAATATTTTTCGATCTTACCGATTTTTTATGTCTTTTTATCTTATTGCTATAAGACCTATCTGCGCGCTTGACGGAATATGACACGAAAAAAACCGTATGACACACGTATTTTATAAATGCGTAACGTTTGATTTGACGTTAATTGTCAAACCAAACGCTCACTGACAAACTGTTGCTTAGCAACGCCATTTACTCAACTAACGGTATAGGCAGATAAAACAACATTTTGTAAAAAAAATCCTAGCTAGATCGATTTATCGCCCGCGAAACCTGAACACAAAAGTTCATGAAAATCATTGTAGCCGTTTCCGAGATAAACAGCTCGCTTAAAGATATAAGATAAATAGGTTTACCTTAGAGCACCAAGTAAGTATGAAGTGACCACTGGTTATTAAATAAAACAAGTATGTCGACAGAAGGGGAATAAGTAAAAGACTTTCTTCAATAAAACGGAGGGTAACATTCGGAGAAGTGAATCGATTTAAACTTTTAAAGCTTTAGCTTATTGCGAATTGCCAGACCCACGGGATTTACTGAATTCGATATGAATGTAACTTAATTTCATGAAGACGCCCCTGGAATACTTTTCCATCCATTATCTATCCGTTCCTTGAAATGTAATTTGAAATTCAATTGTAAGGTTATGTTGTTACCGAATCACAGTATTCTTATTTGACCATTTTCAATTACATGAATAATTCGGATTTAAAGTATAATATAATAAATACAAGATAGTAATAACAGCATTACAATGCAAAACAATGGTAATGTAATACCAACAATACCATATAATTATAATAATTAGAAGCAGTGAGAGCGTAATGACTTAGCGGCTCTATTTGCGAACTGATGATTGCAGATTCTAGTCCTACTCGGATTGAAACAAAATCAAAACTATTTACCAATAAATTGTTTTGTTTTTCGTTTTTTTAAAGTCATCATTAGTCACTATATATTACATTACATTTACATATATATAAATCAAATTATATATTACATAAGAGCCGTTGTTGCTCAGTGTCCGCGCGGTCGCCTCAAATTGCGTAGTACAGCAGTACGCTAGCAACCCGAGTTCGATCCCCGGTGCCGATACCAATTAATTTGTTGCAATTTTATGTGGTGATATACCACGCGCTCGGGGTGAAGAAAAATATCGTGAGGAATCCTAGATTTGATTTTCTAAGATATGTGAATCTACTTAGTGTAGTTACCTGCGCCAGTGACCTAGGGCTGCGTGGCGGACTACGGCCTTGGACTCTTTTACAGAGAAAGCCTGTGACCAGTAGTGGGACATATATAAAAGCTTTAACTTTTAGTCATTACATTTACTACTGTAAAATATATCTTCATTGAAATCGACACATCGCCCCTTCGTTAATGTTTAACAAAAGTTAATTAGTCTTTTGTTTGTCACGTTGTGCAAACCGCAACCATGCACGAAAAAACATGGGCGTATGCAAACACACACCACGCCTGATACACACAATTACAACCACTGCACACAGCCTTTATAAATACTATAAAATAATGTAGTAGTATATTTTAAAATATACGTTGTCAATGTATATTTATATAACGTATAATTATATGCCTAGGGGCTCTAAGATCTCTTTAAGATTTTTTTTATAGGAAATGGGACGAACGTTCCTACGGCTCAACTGATCTTAAATTATCACTGGCACCCGCATTTGAGCTTGGAGCAGGCCTTTAAGGCCCCCAAATCGTACTTATTTGGAAACATTTTGGTGACAGTGGATTTCAGAGGTGACTACTGACATTCCTTCAGAAGTTCACTTGTAAAGGGCTTCTGTCAGAGTAACACACTTACTCTAAACTGTTCACTGATTGTCTACAGAGAGAGTTCTCTCCTTTTTATCCTTAATTTCTAGTATTAGCATTTCTTCCAAAACGGAGGCGAATGTTCGTAACATGATCGGGCTCGGTTGCCGACCTAGTCAACTGTACTTTCATATTAGTCAGTCCATAAGTTATTCTAACTCATAAGTATATTTTACAGATTATAATATCTATTTGTGCATTAAAACTAAATTAGGATATAGTAGAACTAACTGTTACTAGCAAACATAACTTATTGACCAGATTTATGCACTATTCCCAGACATCCGTTCTACAAAAAAGAAAAATTATGATTTTCTCTAGTGAAGCTTTAGTAAAGAAGGTCTGAAAACGTAACGATGATATTATGTCGATACAAAAAAGAAATAACTTCCTAGGAAAAGATGTAATATTGCAATGTAATAAAATATTTATTTACATATAAAATCAAAGCGAAACTTTCGCTTATTGTCATACTGAAAGTTGTCTTTATTGCTACATAAACAAGGACTTATTACATAGCGATTGGGTTCGTCGCATAAAAAGGTTGTTTCGGTCGTGTAATATCTCGATACAAGTAAACCGATAAAACGTGTAGAATAAAACATACTTTTATAACTTATGTACATAGGAATTATTTTAACATTAGATATGTGTTTTCCATCTGTTAAAATGTTATAATTTTTAAGGTTAATTGTGTGCTCATATTTCACATATAAACATACATCAACATAGATTTAATATCTACAATATACGATACGATACAAATATCTACACAGCACCTCGGTTTCATTTATCACGTTTCGAATGTAGACCATCTCATTGGCTACAGTAATTTCAGTAGCTACTTATAACAAATATATTTAGATGAGAAAACAAAAACCGAATTAAAATCGAATAGAAATATTATAAAGTAGCATAAAATACTTATTGCAAAGGAGACAGAAACTATTCCATACAATCTTGAACCCAGATGCAATGAGATGAAAATGGTATGAATTAATAGATTCAGATTTAACAGCCTCTTACGAAAAATGTTGTGTTTTGACAATCTGAGAATATATCACTAATTTTTCAAACCACATCGTATCTTATTACATCTGGCCCCACTGTTCCATCTCCTTTAAGGCTTATATTATGATTTTCTCACGGAAGCCACTGTTAAGACTGGACGAAACTGTAATGGGACCACAAGGGAAGTACCAATTGTCATTTAAAAAAATCATCTCAATTGGTTTGGTCAAATCAAGTCGGTTGTAACATTAGAAGAATGTCTGTTTTAATTTTCTTTATTACATTAGACTAACATAATTGGCCTTATTAATTGTCAGCCTGTGATACAGCATGTTATTACCGCTCCGCTGAGCCAAATATAATGGTTGAGAGCTCAATGCACGATTGCGGTGAATGGTCAACGTCGGCTTTATGAGAAAATCATGCCAAGTGAACTCAAGAGGAGAGGAGTCATCATGTAACTGACCACTTAGTCAACAAACCGACTTAATTTTTTAAAACCAAATTAAAAAAATAAAATAAATTGTCTTACAATCAAATAAAACGCTAAACGCTATTATGCGAGGACGAACTCTTTGTATTTCCGAATTATAGGAATATTACGAAATAGAATTAATCGAATCCTAACCTAACGCTCATCAAACTAACCTTGAAGATGTACTTCATTAAAAAATGAATCATAGAAATCGGTTGGTTGATTTGATTGGTTGATTGAGTTATCCGTCCATTTGTGGTACACATACTTTATGAAAATTTATAATTTATATGGTTTTGTCATGCACGCCATGCCGAGAAGCACTGGCTTTCAAATAAAAAAAGAATCATCAAAATCGGTTCAACTACTCGAAAGTTATGAGGTAACAAACAAAAAAAGTACAAGACGAATTGAGAACCTCCTCCTTTTTGAAGTCGGTTGAGAAATGGATAAGAATTTTTATGTAAACTTTAATTTTGATATCATATCCAGATCTTTATTAACACAAATAATACTAATATCTAATATATACATTTATTGTCATTTTTTTATCACACGGGAAGCAGAAGGTTTTGAATATATAAAATGAACCATGAAAATCGGTTTTCCCAGTTGCTTTAATGCGTGAATAAGAAACCATAAATACAAGATACACTATCAGTGAAATAAGAGTAACAGATAAAACAATAGGTGCAATAAAACTTAAAACTAATTTCTTCAAAGTGTTTTTAGGGCTCAATACCTGTGCCTTACAGGACTTAATAAACTTAGCGATCAGTTCACACTGATTTGTGTCTCCAACGCAAACAACTGTCTACCCCGCAACGGTTAAAAAGACTTATACCATAGTTAACAACAATAACGTTTAAGTACAACAACAATTAACATCGTATTTTAAATAAGCGATAGCACTACTTTTAACTGTCACAGCTTTGTATGGGGTTGTGTGATTTAGTAACAACAAAACCTTGTCCCACAGTTGGGCAACAGGCCTACAAGAGAGTGTAAGGAAATAATGTAAGGTTTTTTTCCTAGCTACCAAGCACGTGATTAAATATTTTCGGTTAAAAACTTAATAAGGTTGAACAGACAAAACAACCCTTCTAAATCACTCTTGTTCAAAATTATTCAATTAATACAAAACTATTCGTCCGTTTCGAAGAATAAAGTCGTATCTAAAAGACTGTTCATTATCAGGACTGTGAGTAAAAGTTGTAGACACGTGTTATTTCGAAACCAAAACACCACGGATTGCAAGTTGGCTCGGTAACCAAGAAAGATTAAAATAAAGAAAACAATAGATGGATCTCGAACACTTATAAGAAATAATAAAATTACAATGTTACCTTTAAAATCACTTCAGCTTTTATTATTCGGTACGGACGATTTGATTTTGTCAAACAATAATTTCTTCAACACCGCTACGTGTTAACACACATAAAATATCATAAAGCTAGAAATGGCTGCCGCAACTCATAAGCATGAAGTAAGTTACGGATGTTGTGAGACGAGAAGTCCATTGTCCCCAAGTTGATGTCTTCAAAACGTATGAAATGTCTGAAGAGATAATATTTTCTTTGTTGAGTTCGTGTCTGTATTATATACAAAGTCGTAATAGCTACATTCATCGTGGTTTGAACAGTGAAAATGTTTTTAAACTCGATTGAGAAATACTAATCAAAGCCTTCGATGTTTTTAATTTTGCGTTTTAGTTCACATGGAGTAGAGAGTTATTTATTCATATACAACTGTACTTCTCAATAGCATTCTTTCCGCAATCGGATCAGGCAAGAATGCTATGCTATTTAGTCAAAATGGGCCTGAGGTATAGATGATTCTATTAGATTATAACAAAGAAAAATATGTATTTTTCTTTGTTGTAATTTGTATTTTTTTTATACTTTCCAAACAAGTGCTTTGACTACGATCCCACCTGTTGTTAAGTGCAGTCCTGGATGGTAAAGCGCGTGTATACGTTTTTATTATATTACTAATTTCCTTTCTCAATTTCTTGCTATTCACTGGCTTATGCTTGCTGTTAATATAAGATATTGGTTACTCCATGTCAATATTTTAAATTTCAAAATAACCGAATAAAGAAGCTTCTTTTTTGAAGTCAACTGAAAAGAATCATATTTTAGACTGATATTTATTATTGAAATCATCATTACTTCTTGCTGTGGTACGTTTTACATTTTTATCTCCAATTTCTATTCTCTATTCCTACGCAAATAAACTTTTCTTCAAATCGTCCTATGATGGTTTACCATTCATAAAAATATTCGCAACGTTCCAGACAGAAAATTTCCCTCTTTGATAAATATGTTATTATAAATTGTATACTTTTAGTCCTATCAGATTGAGGCAAATCCCCTTTTTACAGATTTTTCTGCTTTACATCACGGGCTTTTGAAATTATTTTGAAATATTTATTTGTAGAAATTACATCTTTTATTTATTTTACTTTTCTTATCAATAAAATCTTGGTTTATCTTCAGTTTTGATGTAAAAACTTTTTTTAACGTTGAGCCCTTTTTTGTAAAAAATTATCTTGTCGCGTCGCCGAAATGCAAATGTTGTATTTATATTTTGTCATAATCTTAGTCTGTTCGTAATATTTTTGAATTTATAAATATATATATATATATTTATGGTTGTTTGGAGTGGCAATCGATGTGAAAATCAGATTGAAGTTATAAGTTTTCACTTCTATGGGATTGCCGGTACACTTAAGTGCCAATTTCTTTTATTATATTATATATAATTTTGACTACTAGAATTAGAACAAACGGCTCAATATTTAACTACTCATGTAAAAAGAACTAAGCCTTGACGGCCAGCAATGGATAAATTTATTTCAATTTTATGCTTTTGTAGTATATCCCTCTGCTGAGGTCCAATTACGTCATCACGTCGACACTATTGTGCCCCCAGTAATATGTACTAAAGTGGTACTCTCGACTGACATTAATAACCGCTGATACAGTAGCCATTGGTCCACAAAAATTTGGAGCTTATCCAAAGCCGGCGCGGCAACGACACCAAAAATATCAATATTATTACATCTCGATATTCTTTGCGTCGACACAGTTTTGTACCCTTTTCTCAGAACGGTCTGCTTATTAAATAAGTTAATCTTAGTGTTTTTTTTCCCAATCACTTTGTTTTCTTTTTTCTCCGTTAAGTTATGAAAGTAACTGTGATTCTGTGGTTTTGTATTATTTCTCTAGAAAAGACTTTTAATAGTATTCAAAATATATGTTATATTACTAAATCACTTATGCTACATCTGAAAATCACGAAGTTTTAAATAAGCACTACTTTTATGCTACCCACTACTGCTTGACCCTCAGGGTCTGCGTAGAGATGTCGGGCATCTTTGTATCGATTTACCATGGGAGAGTGTTCTGAGGAATTGTTCGGAATCATCCCAGCTACTGATTTTCGTCGCCGCACATCTCATCAGAATTCCAAATTCCATTGATGGTTGGACCTATTTGATTTGTGATCCTTCAAGGAACGACTTTACTCCTACTACTTTCAAAGGCCGACAACGCACACGTAGTTCCTACGGTTGAGGATGTTCATGGGCGACGGTGATAACTTAAAATGATTAACGAGCCGTAAGCTAATTTGCCCCTTTTCCTATTAAAAAAAAAATTAAAGCCACAGCCTATATAACCATCCATCATCCAGTCCATTATCTTCATATTTTTCATCAGTATATCCTTGTTTATCATATGTTTCTTAAATTACACTCTTTGAAAAGTAATATTATTCGTCGGACATGTTTCCCTTCAATTAGTTTGATTGGCACCTTCAGTCCCACTGTGGCAGACCTTCTCTTTAAAGGGAGTGTAAGGTCAGTAGAGAGAAGAGAGTAGTGCGGATTGGCAGATTTCGTTTCCTTATGATGTTTCCTTTACCGCCGAGCGCCTCTACAACCATACTATTTACTGCGTACACGAAAATCATATGTGTTTACAAATACTTATAATTGCTAACAATGTATCTGAAGTAACAACAATCGAGTGTATAAATTATACAATTTTATAAGCGGAAAAATATATCACGTTGAGGTTATTGTCATTCATACAAGCAAGTTTTCATCGCAATGGAAGGAATAGACATAACATAGCTTTGTTCCGCTGAAAAGACTTAATTCACTTAGATGTGACACGACAACAAAAGCTTACTTGTGTTTATGCTTACAAATATGAACGTATTAGATGTTTAATTTTACATTTTTAATAAAGACCAAGTATATTTACGCAGAAAAATAAACAGATTTACAATCGAATATCGAATCAGACATATAAGCTATTTTATCTATTACGCACGGAGGCCCTCTTTGTATTTCCGAAGTATCGTAGGAATAGTACGAAATGGAATTAATCAGAACCTATTTCTAACTTAACATAAACTTTCATTAAGCTAACGTTAATGTACATCATTTCTATTAAAAAATGGATCATGAAAATTGGTTGGCGTGATATTGTTGAGTCCGTCCATTTGTGGTGGTGCACATACTTGATGAAAATTTATAACTTATATGGTTTTCTCATGGGTGCCAATATCAGAATTGGATCAAATTGAACGGAACCGCTTTCAAATAAAAAAGAATCATCAAAATACAAACCAAAAATTTACAAACATTCAATATCTATACTAATAATATGTGACAGAATTGTATAAATAAAATAATTCTCAATATAGTTAAAGATTATTTCTATCTCAAAATAAAATAAATCAGAATAATAGAGAATTAAAAGCTAGTTAAGATTTATATTCTGAGTTTTAAATATTTAACTTTATATTACAATAATTTAATAAATGAATTTTGAAAGGTAAATACAATTTATAAATTTGAATTGAGAACATTCTTTGAATAAAATGAGGTCGAGAGAAGTCACACAGAATGGTATTAAAAAAAAATTGAATTTCTTTACAAATATTTAGACTTGTTTTTCTTAAAAAGTCACTCGGCCACACCATTAGTCAAAGACTTGAACTGAGCTGCGCCCCAACAACGCTAACTTAGCTCTATTTGGAAATATTCCAAGTAGAATTATCCCCTCATTTATTCATTTTTCACGGCCTACATTCACGAACTAGAACCAAAAGTATTTTTAATGAATTAATTTGTCAAGCGCGAAAAATACCAACGCGTTTATTATTCCACTCCATTATCTTCACGTTTTTCGTCATTAGAATATGTTGTGTCAGTAAAATATGTTCTCCTACCGGAGCTTGGGTATCATTATGGCGTCACGGAGCAAGGATCTTGCGCTCATGTTGAACCATGTCCAGAGATTCTTGAGCCACAAAATACGTCTCCGTCCAGGCGGTCGCTTACTCTGGATTTTTCCTTAGATGATGAGTTGGAACAAGGGACAAGGGTGTCGCGCGGACCCGTGTCGCTTTGCACTGCGACGGCATAGGACCCCCCCCCCTCAGGTACTCCCTCCAGTGCACTGTGCTCTTCAGAGCGCAAAATGAATGACAGATCCCAAACTCAAATGCAATATTTTGTTTTTTTTTTAGTATTTATGGCTGGACTAAGTATACACATTGTATATATTTTATATAAACGTATGTTTATAAAAATGGCTTTGCTCTTTTTAATTAATTTTTTTTTCTTTCAGGTACGTACTTCATTGTATATTAACTGGATTTTCATTGGCGAGTAGTATATCATGAAATAGTTCTACACGCAACGAGATTGAACTAGTACTGTATTTCCTAAAATTATTATATTAATATTGTAAAAGGACTCTTACAAGTATATTTACCAATAAGAACAAATAACGATTACAAATCGAATCAAACGTTGAACGTTATCACGCGTGGACGCCCTCTTTGTATTTCCAATTTATCGTAGGAATATTAAGAAACAAAATTAATCAGAACCTAAGCAAACTTTCATCAAAGTGCTCTTAAAGTACATCCGTTTTTAAAAAAAAATCATCGAAATTGGTTGGCGTGATATTGAGTTATTCGTCCATTTGTTACACACATATTTGATACAAATTTAACAATTATGTAATTTTCTCATGGGTGCCATTGTCAGAATTTGACCAAATTGGACCACATGGGAAGCACCAACTTTCAAACAAAAAAGAATCATCAAAATCGGTTCACTCAGTCGAAAGTTATGAGGTATCAAACATAAAAAAAATATACAGACAAATTGAGATCCTTCTTTTTTTTAAGTCGGTTGAAAATTATGAAGAATTAATGATTATTTCCGATATAATTCTACGTTTGAGAAACATGTATTATTATGTAGAAACGAATTAGAAAATTTATTTCAGAATTATGTCATAAACAAGATTTATTCATATTATGCTATATAATATATACCAAAGCTTTTGTGGCAGATGGTTAAACGATATCATAATCAACTATATATATATATACATATAAACTGAATGTCCTTTTGTGATTCATGTTAAAAATACTTCAACACAAGTAGAAGGATTTTGATCTAATCCTTTTAATTACTTAAAATAGGAGCTTACAGAAGACCGACTAAGATCAAAGAATACAGCATCGCTTATAAAAGGGACATTTTTTCGTAATGAAAAGATTCACAAGATGTTTTGTCCCTTTTAAGACCCTCAAAATATTTTGTAAATCTCGTTGGGTATGTCTTAAATATAATCCCTTTTATACAAAGACTTTATTAACGTGTTATTAGTATATAAGTATTAACGTAACCATTCAGCCTAGATCTATTCCAGCGTTTGCTTTTTCCGCTTAGAAATTTCCATTACATTATTTTTGGCTATTAAAGCATCTTAGGAGATGTGTCACGTCAACAGTCGAATGGTAAATTCAAATCTTACGTTTCGTTAGGCTATTGAGGCTTCCAATGTAAGTCATTATGTAATACCGATACCGTTATTAAACGTAAATATAAACAATATTATATTTACCACTACATGTCTTTGTGTTATTAAATAATTGATTGGGTTGATACACAAGATCAATTACGTTTGTTCGCCAACCAACACTTGAATTTGGAAAGCTTCCAAGTCATTAACGAAAGTAAATGTAAATATTTTACAATAATATATTATAAATAAATATTCATTAATTAGATAACAAAAGCCACAATCTTTTTATAAATTAAGTCAATAAAATATGGGCGGTATTCGAATTTCAAACGAGGAAAAATAAAAATGTCTATGGCGGGTCGGGAGTAGGATTTGACATTTGAGTGAATGTGAAGTTTAAGTGAGAATAAAAGGACGTTCCTAAGAGAACGTGTGCTTTATTTATTTATATTAAATATGTTTGTTTGTTTTATATTTATGTGATAGTGGTGTTTAAAGTGTGTGGTCAATAGTTGTGTACACGTCGGAGATGTGCCGAATTAGCCGTTGGAGCTGTAATGCTGCGCTATAGAGGTACGTAAGTTATTATTACCACTCTCTTATTTTGTTGTTGTATATGTTAACGTTACCCTGCAATGGGGCATATTGCGCTGCCCTTACCAAGATATAAAAGGGAGGAGAGACACGCTGCTAATTGCGATGTATTTACTTTCATTGTATTCAACATACGGTAATGGTAATAATAATCAATCTATCAATCGCTTAGATCCATCCTTCCATACACATATCATTAATTTAAATTCTAATTCCTAGACATCAGAAGTCGGCATATAGATTAATTTTTCTCATTTAATTATATCACTTTTATGACTAAATTCACCCCTCAAGACTAAAGATGGCAAAATAAAAAAATGGGTTTGTGTAGGTACTTGTGTATTATTGCGCGTTACTTCTTTGGCATTATTAAATATAGTAAAAGTACTGCAAAGGATCGTCAACACTGACTGTGTTATTAAGTTCAGATTAAACTGAAAAATTAAATTATTAAATCTTTAAGCATAAAAATGAATGTTTGTATGTCCTTTATGGAAGCGTAAACTATGCATTCGATCGTGTGATGATCTTCAGTAAAGTTTTGTGCGTGAGTGCGAGAAGGTTTCTGAGTTGACTGACAGATGTTTGTATGTAAAATAAAATAAAAGATTTTTTTTATTCAAAGCAGATTTTATAAAACCTCGGTTGACCAGAATGACGTTCAGTTGTTCACCCAGCGAATGACAACTTCAAACAGACCATAACTCATATCATAAATATCGATCATATTGAATTACTGGTTCTTTCACAATAGCACAACGGTTTTTCAAATAGTGTTTGTATTAAGAGGTTTATCGACGTGTTATTTATTTTTGTTATTATATTAAGAAAAACAATTTATATGGCAAAACAACGTTTTGGGGTCAGCTAATATTACATAAAATAATAATGTTTTTATTTATATCAATAAATAAAACATCATAATAGTTCACTTCTCTAACCTAAAAGCACATTTTTTTTCACTGCATTTTCAACCTGCCAACATTTTTTCATAACGTGCCTAAAGAAGATAAGAGTGCTTTAGAATTACCTTAAGCTTTTTTTTAATTTGCATGTTATGTATACTCTATGTTTTGTATACTCATATAAAAAAATGTTTATTTTTCCTATATTTGAATTAACTAACGGAATATAGAAACAAATTCATCTTCTAAACTTCCGGTGATAATCCAGTTGCGGCAGAAAACGCAAACGTAGTTCTATCCTTCGAATCGTTATGTATACGAGTACTGTCGCTACAGAAGTCGGCCCACGTCGAAGTTCTCTCTTGTGATAATATATAAATATATATATATATATATATAGTTCATAAGAGAGTGCAAATTAAAAGTTGTAAGAGATCAGTCACCTCTCAGATGGCGTGAATATATTACAAAGAAGTCGGTTTCCGGTGACATTATCAGACTTTACTCAGATTAAGAGTTCGGCAACCTCACATGGCGTGAATCTATTATGAAGAAACCGGTTTTCTGTGTGATTATCATACTTTCCTAACCGTAGCTTTATTATACTTGAATCTTCGTTGCAACGTACGGAAAATTCAGAAACGTTTTAAAAAATATCGTAATTAAATTATTGTAATTGTACATCAAAAAATACGTAGAAAACACGTTTATGTATACAGTTATACATATATATGTGTTAGCTACTCAGTTACTTTCAAGCGCTATAAATTTATTTATGCTTGCTCATAATCTTTCAACGTAATAAGTCTTAGTAGTCTTTTGAAGAGCTCTTAGTAAACCGGATCTCTCGTTTGTTTGATCCTGGAGCTCGTTCGTTATTGCTTTCATGTTTAGAACTAATATTCAAATTGTAATGTTAAGTTGCGGTACGAATTTGAATTAATATACTTTAAGTAAGTTAACTAAAATAAACAATTTTAGTCGAAAAGATAACTCCAAGAACAATAGATGTTTTGAGAATTTAAAAAAATAGCACTTGTAAGTGGAATAAAATAAAATTCTTATTGTAAAATAACATAATATTTAACCCGTAAGTTTTATCTTCCCTTTTAGCCCTATGGGGTTGATAGAAACGTAAGGTGTTGTCCGCTTACAAAGCATATAATATTTGAAAGGTAATTGCACAATTGGCAAAACATGGCACATTTTTTTTTGTGCGTAACAAACCGAAAAAAGTTATCTTTTAACTAGAATTTGAAGTGGAATTTTATATTTTTTCATAAGAATTCTATAAAGTATTCTGAGGCACATAAACGAAATATTTTTAATACACCGGGTTCTTGTAGTATAAATTACAAAGAAAGTTTATATGAATATCTCCCATTATTAGATAATCTCTCAGCTGAGAATGTTACTGGTAAAAAGACTTTTGTATAATTTTTTTATTTTCTTAATCATACAAATGTACAGAATATCAATACAACTAAATAAAATTGTAATGTCTGTACTGTATTACAACCACCGCTTTTAACTACATGTATTTGAATATAATTACGGCACAAATATGTATACCAAAAACCATATATTACAATTTTTGTTTGTCTTTCTGGCTGCCTGCTTGTTCCGGCTAATCTCTGGAACAGCTGGACCAAATTCACGGACATATAGCTGATGTAATAAGGCTTAACTTTTTTTTTTTGTTTACGAGGAGGAAATCTTCAAAAAGATACCCCGCCTTCTGGGGAAGGCGGCGGTTATGTGGGGTTTTACCCACTAAAACCTCCCCGGTGGCCCTTTCCTCGGTGCATGACGAGGGGCTCCGGGATCTCCAGAGGAACGCACCTGAGCCCCCTGCACTGTGCTCAAGGAGAGCACGTCCCGAGGTTACCCTCCCCCTCTGCCCTCGCAGGGCAAGGCGACACGGGCCAGCCGATGTCGCCTTCTTCCCAGGTCCACCTTGGCGGACGACAAAGGCCCCCACCTTGTCGCCCAGTGAACCCGAGGCCCTTTTAGTCGCCTTCTACGACAGGCAGGGGATACCGTAGTCTTATTCTTAAGAGCCCAGAACTACAGGGCTGAATAAGGCGTAACTTAGGCTACACTAAAATAATGATTAATAGTTTTTAATTGCGGGTAACACCGCGGGGCTCAGTTGGTCTCAAATATTACATGTACAACATAGTTGTGAGTTGTGTTACCTGCCATCAGACGAATGTCGTTTAACTTTGGTTTCAAGAGATAAGGGGAACTAGACACTCTTGAAGCTTCAGATAACGAACAAGATACATAATCTATTACATGCATCTGAGCGTTAATGCCACCAGATGTTACGCTATGAGTGGAACGTGTTATTATGCCTGAAGCATACACTTTACGACGTGACTAACTTTTGGCACGTGATGTTGGCCTCGCTGCCAATGCCACATAACCGCCGGCCGCAGTACGTGTACAACGTCCAAGGGTAATTAGGTTAGGGGATGATTACAGTTTACCCCATTTGTACTACGCGTACACTGTGATAAAATGTCATTTGTAAACAGCCAAATATACGAATATTGAAAAAATGTGTTTCTGAAGTAAAACTCATAACTTGGAGAGTAAACTGGCAAATGCGTTATGAAAAGTGTGGTCGGGCTGATGAAGTTGAGAGGGGATATAAGTTATTAAAAAATACAGAGAGAGCTACGGTTCGCTTATTACTGTAAGGCCAAGAGAGAGGCGCGAGCACATATTTTCTTCCTCTTAGCCTAATGGACAGTTTACAGACTTAACTTTAAGAGAAATTAATTATAATATTTATTAAACAAATTATAATAATTATTAAATTTCTATTATCTCTAACCTTAAAAAAAATTCCGACAGCAAATTTATCACCAGGTAGCGAACTCGGGTTGCTAGCATACTATGCAACTTGGCCCTACCACATGATTGATCAATATTGATAAAGTTTAGGATAAATTACTGATTTAGTTAAAGCATTAAAATCTCTCTGTTGGGATTATATTCATGTTAGAATCAACAGAATAAACCAGTTCGTGTAGATTTATATCGCTTATATACTTGAGTAGAATATTAGCACATGCTAAGACGGTAAGATAGGAACGTTCCTCGCATATTTCTGTATCACAAAGACATACCGGTCGAAATATTAAAGATACTGGAACATTCAAGATGTAAAATGAAATTATTTAACCTTGCCGTTTTTATTAAATATTACAAATTGGGAATTCCAGATTCTTTAATAGTTTAATTCAACAACGTTCACTAAGCAACTTTTAATAAAAACGTTATTTTTTTCCAATTGAACTTTCATAATATCGTTTAAAAGCTATCACTTTAGACTATTTCGGGGTAGACAGGCAACAATGTTGTCAGGTTTTCACCAGGCCAATTAATCACGTACATGGGTGAATTCTTCGCTATAATAATTTTATTATTTCAAACAGGCTAGAATTCGAAGCCGTATCAGGTCGTATGTCCGTCGAGGGGACTTCCTTATTCTGTTGTTACCTCTTTGATTTTTTCTTGTTTTTAAGTAGTGACATTATATGTACATGTAAATCTTTAAAAAGTGTTGTATCTCACTATAATTCTATAGAATAAAATACACAATAGTGTATTTCTTATATTATTTGTTTATACTTGTATTATCTTTATTTTATATGGGTGTGTTCATATGATCAAAACAATAAGTTAATGTTCCCTTATTAATATTTTAAGTATTTATTATTTATTTAGGCGACAAAGATCGAATTCATTTCGAATCGATTTAAATTATACATATGAAAATAAAAAAATTCAGTCGCCTCTATTATTAACAGTCAAGCAAACCGATTGCCTGTTAATTGAAATTGAAATTGAAATTGAAATTGAAAAACATTTATTCGGCTCAAGAACAAAGAAACAACAAGTATAACAAGACAAAAACAACATAAACAAAAGTAAACAGTAACAACATAAAAAGAACAAAAAGAAATTGTGCCGAAAAGGGTTGGCTCAGCATGTGCTGTGCTCACACATGTAGCACAGCGCTGGTTTTCAGCCAAAAACCTGTGAAGACTAAGGCGGACACCATTCGGTTGTGTATTATTATAGTGTACAATACATAAACTTTCATAAATATTATATATAAATGTATATATTAAAAAAGCAGCTATAGATACATATATATATATAAATATATAGTTATATACATATATATATAAACAAATTACATAATAAATAAAATAAATATAGTGTTATATAAACGATTTGTCGTAATTGATGTTGGCGTGGTTACGTTGAGACTCGGTTAAGAAACTTTTTAATTTATTTTTAAAAATAACTAATGTTTTAGACGTCCTAATAGGCGGGGATGTTATTCCAACATTTTGACGCCGCATATCGAAAACTACCACGGAATGCAGTGGACTTGTGGGTTTGTATGCTTAACTGGTGCGAGCACTGCCGGCTGTTATAGCGGCTTATCTCCGAAACCATAGTGAGCTTTTGCACAAATAAGAAGGCCTTTGAAAATTAATAACACCAAACAGTAGGCATGCGAGGTGAAGTTTACGTCTCGACTTCATTTTAAAATACAGTTCTTGTTTAAAAGGTGTAATATGGCTTCCCGGGGATGCTATAACAAAACCTGGCACAGGCATTCTGAACTCTTTGTATTAGGCGTTGTGTACGTGCAAGTAGCCTCGGCCCGTACACGGAGTCTGCGTAGTTCAACTTCGACAGTACTAAAGACTCAGTCAGTTGAACGCGTAAATCTGTACTAAGGAATGATCTAATTTTATACAACACTTTCAGCCTGTAAAGCAAGCTCGCACGGATTCAGCTACATGGTTCTCGAATCTTAACTCGGCATCCATAGTGAGACCTAAGTTACGAGCTTCGTACACGCGTTCGATTGTTACACCCGAGAGCGTTGGCTGAGCAGCGGTTTGGGAGATGGTAGCCAGTCTTTGCCTACTGCCAATTATCATATACTTTGTTTTGTAGGATTGAGGACAAGATTATTATTTTCGGCCCAAATCGCTATACGCTGCAAGTCTTCATTCAGTTGTCGTATCGTATCTATCATGTTTTCAGGTTTGAAGGATATATATATTTGGATATCATCCGCGTAAATATGGTATTTGCAATATTTAATACATTTAATGATGTCGGCAGTATATAGTATGAATAGAATAGGGCCCAATATTGAGCCTTGTGGAACTCCTCTATTTATTGCGGCAATTTTGGAACGCTGTATGGCGCCATCAGATGTCTTTAACTCCACAAGTTGGTATCTGTCGCAAAGATAGCTGTAAAACCAGTATATCGTTTCTATATCAAAGCCGTAGTAATTTAATTTGGATAGAAGAAGAGATATATTAATAGCATCAAAAGCGCGGGAGAAGTCAAGCAAAACTAACAAAGTACACATTCCTTTATCTTGGGCTTCCAAAAAATTATCAATCACATCCAGTAGTGCAGATACAGTACTGCGCCCCTTCCTAAATCCCGATTGTAACTCTGGCAAAATACCCTGTATCTCCAAATAATTTGTCAACTGTTCGCAAACTATTTTCTCAACTACTTTAGATAGGCACGGTAAAATACTAATTGGTCTAAGATCTTTAACACCTAATGGGTTGCTATTTTTTGGGAGCGGCCGAACTAGAGCTATCTTCCATAGAGAGGGAAATTGTGATGTACTAAATGAGCTATTTACTAACGCTGTTATTACATCTAAGGTATCTGGACACTGTTAATACGGATTGTCTGATGTTGGACTAATCCCGATCCGCGCTTGTAGGTTTTCCTTAGTCTATAATCCCTAGTTCCGGATACCGCAGCTAAGCTTTGTGCACTCGAAACAAAATATGCTTTTTTAATAATAAAAAACAATCGAACTGTAACAGCGCCATTGCAACGGCTTCTACTGTTGCACGATCGCGGAAACACCATGTCCTCTCCGAAAACCGACATGTAGTAGAGTTAGACCTCTGAAGAACGGATAACCATTGGGCGAATCGGTATCTCGAGTGGAAACCGCTGAAAGGGAAACGCGGATCTTCGCAGGACGGCTGGCAGGAGCTGGATGAGAGTGGCCGTGGATCGTTCTCAAAGGTACAAGCTGAACTGTTACAGGCTGATGATACTTTTACGTTTCCTTGGTAAGCGAGGTGCTAGTGACTCTTTGTATAAGTTGTTCTTACCTGCAACCCATAGTAGACGGCAGGTTCGCTTAAGATTAGGCAGGTAGAATACTTATTTGTATATCTGATAAAAATATTTACTGATTTCACAAAATTATACAAATGATTTGTATATAATTTGAATTGATAATATGTTGGGTATGTTTGTATGGTTATCTATCTTAATAATTTCTTATGTCTCTTAAATTTTTTTATACATTCCAAGCAAATGCTTGACTACGATCTCATCTGATATTAAGTGAAAAGACAGTCTTAGGTGGTAAGACGCACTAGCTTAGTAGATGCCTATTCTTGAAATTACAATTTCTCTACTCTTTACATTACTCTGCTCTTGAAATTACAATTTACTTGATAATTACACCCGCCACTTCGTTTTTATTTCTCAACCAGTTTTAACTGACAGAGAATGCCACTAAGGCATTCAGTACGCCTTTGTGAACCTTATTCAACGACGAGGTGAAATCTTCAACAAGATATGTGAGACTCTTACTCACAAAAACCCTCCCGGCAGCCCGCAAAAAAAATAAATCAATAAAACATTAGGCTATTGACCTTTGTAGTTATTCGTTCGAGTTTGTATATGCATAAAAAAATCGTCTACATTCATGTCTTTATGAAGATATAAGCAAAAACTAGAAAGATACATCTCTCAGCGTTCTCATGCTAAACCTAAACATGTCAGCGCAGACTTGAGAAACACTCAACATCCCGCACAAAGAAATACGTAGTCTTGTTTCTTGTTGCACCCCGTGCCGCACTTGTCTGAAAAACTTTTAAAACGCTTCTTTGTGGCTGAAAATAAATGGTTTCGCTGAAACAGTTTCAACTCGCTGTTTGTTGTCTATGATTTTTTACATTGAAGAAATCCATTTATTTCACCGTTTTCATTTCGTTTCAAACACAAAGAAAAACAATGGCGTAGCCGTAGCCGATAACCCGACTGCTACGCGCCCGTCGGAGCAACATATTTGCTACGTCACAAATATTCATAGTGCATATTCAAAGTGAGTAACAGTGCATTCGCTAATTTTACATACGTGTTACATTTTATACTAGAGATGCGAATAAGGCCCAGTAATATATTTTTCATTTTTGCAAAAGATGTACCAATTAAAACTACTAGGAAAAAATAAAAAAAATAATATGACTAGCATTCCCCTCTTTCTAAACCTGTCAGGGTACGAAAAGAAAGCAATTGCTATCCACTATGTACAAAGATTTAGGTCTCAAATCTGTCTGGGATTCGATAGTCCGTGTCGTTGGATCGTAAGCCAAATATTATTTAATAAGACATTGATGAATTGTTTACCTAATACTTCCATTGTAATGCAGTTTTGGTAAAAAAAGTTTTAACTATTTCAAGGTAAGTAAGGGACTTATCTGTGTTTGAAACAAATAAAATGAATCGGAAATAATGAAATCGGTTAAGAAACGGCGGCGCTATAAGTGCACCAATATTAAAAATAGAATTGAATTATCTCCTCCGTTTTGGAAGTCGGTTGATAAGTATTTGTAGATGGCGTCTGAAATGTGTTTGGGGGCGGATATAGGGGCCGCAATATAGTGGATAACCTAGTCACCTGTGACCAGGTTAACCGCTTTACTACCCTAAAAAGAAAGCATAGGGTTCTTTTATGGTAAAAGGGGCAAACGGGCTATAGTTTTCGGTTTTGAGAAAGGAGTAGACTCGGTTCTTTAAGGTAAATCTTAGGTGCGGGAATACTGCCGGTGACGAATTGGTTCCACAGGATTGATGAAAAGGATGGAAATGTATTCTGTCTTATCTAGATACTCTTTGACCGGTTTTAAAAATATAGGCTATTGTGTTACAATGACGTACAGAGATTTTTGTATTAAAACGAACAGAGCATTCAAAAATATTTAAAAGAAGATTGAAACGGAATAAATGGTGCTTTGTGAGTTTCCAATGCTTTGTTCAGCTTGTAGTGTGACATACGGCTTGCTGCATGCTTTTGTGCTCGCAGTTTTACAGCAATTCTAAAGGGACATGGCCCTGCAATGTACTCCTTTGTCAGAACGGAAGATTTTTCTAAAAGAAGCGTAGGACAAAAGGAAGTCATTTTTGTTTATCCGGACATTGTAACATTATAAATGGAGGAATTTAAAATAAAACAAAAAAAGTATTTCTCTGTCTCTTTCTATATATGTTGTGCATGATATATATATGTGAATGTAAAGGATGAATTCTAAGATCAAGCTATAAACTCGTAGAGGACTATAGTCTACGCGTAGTACTACGTGCGGACTCCGTGCAGCGCATCATTCTTTTAAATATCTTTACAATTTGCAATTGATTTATAAGAATTTGGCGATAGTATTTTCAATTATTTACTTCCATTTGTTGCCAACAACAATGTAATCAATTCATTTTTCCTACTTCGACATTACTTCAAACAAACCTACATTTATTTGATACACGCGTTATTCGAGATCAATATCCGTACTCTTTATCTTACTTAGGTCATATAAAACGACCTGTCATTATCACCTGCCACTAATAATTATGTGAAAAATGAAATAGCTGGAAAAAGAGGGTTGGAAACAAGGAAAAAGTCATGGCTAAGGTACATCCATAATTCAACGCAAGTAAAACAATCAGAGTCTATTTCACGTATTCTTGAACATGAAGAAGTTTAGGAAACTGAATACCAACTTTCACTAATAGAGAAGCAGAAGAAGAAGATATCTAATATAGGATACTAGGAACCAGAAATATCTTATATCTACGTAATTATATCTTATGTCTATTAACATTATATTGCAGGAGATACCTGCTTTACTAATGTTTGGCTAGTTTTAACTAAATACTACCCTCCATACTAGTTACTACTTACTAGAACTGTAGTAATTCATCCAATCCAATGATTAATTTCGGTGTTACAACAAAAATATGGCAAAATAATTACTCGATGTCCGAGTAATATGAGGCTGTGACCAGGATTTAATCGACGAAAGAGATCACGTATGATCAACCACGTGAGATATATTAATATCCGGCGAATTTTTTTTTAAATGAAACCACTATCTCTGATTTTTGATTGACCCAATGATTACTTGTGTTTGCCCGAATTATGAGTTAGATAATGGCACTGAACTAGTAACAATATTGATAAATATTTTATTTTTGAATTTGCGCGTACTATAAATCTGTTTTTGATACGAACACTATATCGTTGAAATGTCTTTAACCTACGTACTTATGTCTTTAATCTACCGCACTAAACAAGACAAATGGGGTGTATAAATTTCTTAACGACAGTTTAACAACGTTTCTAATATGAAGTGGGCTGTTAAATCCTTACTAATAGCCCCTTTATAATTCTGAGAATTTCCCTTCAAGACTTTATGAGGATCGCAGTACCAGTGGCGCATAATAACACTATGAATCAATCACTATGAATGGTGTAATTTGAATGAAAATAGCTTAATACGAAATAATAATTTGAATCACATTTATCTATACAAATAAATAAAATTTAGGTATCTGCTAGTAACATTAAAATAACCGCTTTTTACTACATACATAAGAACGTGTACGGTACTTGTACAATTCTGTCTGTTTGTTTCGGCTAAACTCTGGAACAGCTTCAACGATGTCGACGAGACTTTCACTGGCAGATAAATGATGTAATAAGGTGTAACTTATGTACTTTTATTTTAGAAATAAATAGTTTTTAATCGCAGGTAACACCGTGAGGCCTTGTTTGACCAATGATTTGACGGTTTTTAGTATAGTTTATAACTACAACTATGATTAAATAACCGCTTTAGAATTTAACGAGCAGAACAAGGCACAAAAAAGGCAGAAAAGAGAAAGATAATTCATTTCAGGAAATAAGCAATTCAGCTTGCAGACCAGAAGACCAGGTAGTCTTTAGTGATCACGGTCGATCAATTACACCAATGACGCCAAAGGTACTTCTCTCTTAACAAAAGCTGCGATTCCATTCTTGTGGGACCCTAAGGCTTATCAGTACGGAAACGCTTTTGGTGGGAGCTGATTCCACTATCGTTGCCTTTTGAACGCCCTCCTCCACTAACGCGATAAGCATGCCAAGGACTCCAACAAAGGTCCAGGCTAAGCGGCTTAAGAGTTCTGTCATCTCTCAAATGCAGTGAAACTGTTGCGGCCAGCGGTCTCTGGCCAGTCAGAATAGGTCGTCATATGATATAGTTGAATTAGAACTACAAATAAAACAATAGTGGAGGCATATTGTAACAACATTGAGGCTGTACGCTGTTCTAATTAAATTGTTAATTTGACAAATATGCCTCAAGTTCCTGCCGACGTTTGCGCTCAAGCTTTGTTTAACACAAAATCCATAATGTAAATTCATTGCGGCACGGAACTACTGCTTGCAATGTTATTTATGTTACGTTAAATAGCGAATGAACTCGAAATTAACTGTACGCAAGAGACACGTTAGCATGTCTGACGTTATACTTTTACTACTAAAGGATTGGGTTTGTTTGCTTCTAATGGTAAAGAAGCGATATAGCTAGCGTATTGATATAACTATACGTTAATAATAAGGATTATTTTTATTGAAGTTTAACTTAATAAAACATATAAGTTTTAGCAGTGATAGCCTTCTTTTTTTAATTTTTTGTTAACGGCGGGACGCCTTCTATTAAAAGGGGTTGTGTGTGGTTCTCGCTCACTAAAACCCCCCGGTGGCCCTTCCTCGGTATATGGTGAGGGTCTCCAGGAATTTCAGTGGAACGCACCGGAGTTCCTCTGCACTATGCTATAAAGCCCGGGAGGTTAATCTCTCCCCCAGCACCCTTGCAATACAAGGCGACACCAGCCAGCAATGACTCTACGAGCTAAGGACTATAGGGCTGAGCAGTGATTGCCTACGCTAAGCCCTTACTTACGATCGCTCGTTTAAATTCGCTTGTGCCAATGAATTGCAGTACTTCCTTAAAAGTTTGTGCCCGGTGTGTAGCGAAGGGCTTACCATCACATATGGGACTTAATAAGCTTGGTGAAAAGTGAACAACGAAATATATCTCTGTCCACCCCTTAGGATTAAAAGGACGCTAGAACTTATTTAAATTATAAAAGTAACTTATGTTAAAGACCTTGTATTCCAATCTATCCATAACAACCCGTAATACGGCTTCATAAAGTTTGTTCAGTTGATATTTAATATCGCAGCGAAAGTTAGACATCAGACAGCTTATGAAATATTTAAATTATATTTCTTATTATTATTATTCCTATATACTCAGATCATTAAACCAGAAATACTGTGTCTTAAGCGGAAACAGGTACTACAAAAACCAATAAAATTCTTTAAGCTCGATCTTTTAAACTGCCGGATCATCTCAAACAAGGGAAGTTCTTAAAACTTGCATAAAACTTTCAAAAAGCACTTGGCAGTCTTCGAGACTAAAATATAGTTCCAGGAGTTTTAGCAGTTCAAGTGAGCTTACATGTAAAGTCCTTGTAGACACTTCGCTTCAGTTGCCCTCATGTGTGAGTAATCACACGAATAGTAGAATTCCAACATAAAGGATTCATACAAGTATATTGACGCGCAAAAACATATACACACGGACGCCCTGTTTGTGTTTCCAAATTATCATAGCACTATTACGAAACAGAATCAATCAGAACCTTTTTTTTTGTTAACGGGGAGGAAATCTTCAGAAAGATACGCCTTCTGGGAAGGCGGCGGTTATGTGGGGTTCTTACCCACTAAAACCTCCCGGTAGCCCTTTCCTCGGTGCATGACTAGGGTCTCCGGTATCTCAACGTGGAACGCACCGGAGCCCCTCTGCACTCTCAAGGAGAGCACGTCCCGGGGGGAGGTTACTCCCTCCCCCCCTGTGCCATCGCAATGCAAGGCGACACGGGCCAGCCGATGTCGCCTTCTTCCCGGGTCAACTTTGATGGATGACGCAGGCCCCCACCCTTGTCGCCCAGTGAATCCGAGGTCCCTTCTAGTCGCCTTGTACGACAGGCAGGGGATACCGTAGTCTTATTCTTGAGAGCCCAGAACTACAGGGCTGGTCAATCAGAACCTTACCTAACTTTCGTTAAACTACTCTTGAAGTTTCATTTCATCCTTCCCATTAAAAAGAAATCATTTAAATCGGTTGGCGTGATATTGAGTTATTGCTCTATTTGTCGCGCACATACTTAATACAAATTTAAGTTAAGTCTTAAATGGTTTTCTCGTGAATGCCATTGTCAGAATTGGGCCAAATTTAGACCACATGGGTAACATTAGCTTTCAAATGAAAAACGATCATCAAATTGGTTCACCCGGTACAAAGTTATAAGGTAACAATTATTCAGACGATTTATAACCTCCTTCTTTTTTGAAGTCGGTTGAAAATGCAAATCGTTAAAATAAAATTTTACTTAAAGTTAACCGGAACCGGGGATCGTAATCGGGTTGCACGACGCAACTTAAGGACATTCAGCTGCCCCGCCTCTAAGTTTAAAATTTAAGTTTAAGTTAATGAAAATTTTACTTAAATGAATGAATATATATCATAGATACAATAAACTACACATTGATATGGTATACGCAATATATAGAGCGTTCTCATTGCTCAAAGTGATATATTCCAAAGGCAGAGTAGACAGAAACTTGTGTTAAAGGTTGAATTGGCGAATTTGAATTAAATATAAGAAAAATGTTATACTGTAGATACAAGAGTATATAAATATACATATAAAGTATTTATATATTACTAACAATATCAGGTAAAATAACATTTAATATATACACTAATATTAAATATATATTTATAATAAAGTATATATATTTGTTTGTAATAAAATCTATTATATATAAATGTCACACATTTCATTGACATTTTACATTTAAAATTATAAAAATACAAAAAGAAATAAATTTAAGTAAAGAGGTTTCATATCTTTACTTTACATATTTATAAATATATTAATCTAACAACATATTCAACAAAAAAGATAACACTTAAATACAAGGTTTTAAAAAGGAGCGTGAAATTTTGTGCTGTCAATCTTAGATTTTCTTCATCTTTAATAACTAACATACATGACGGCTATTTAAATGTTTGTTTTTATTTAAAGTAATATAGCACATTTTTAAAATACAGACAAAGGTAAGGCAAATTTCCATCTTACAAGAAATACAATAAAATTCCATTTCTTAAATCTCACAAATTGTTGGGAGACTTTTAAGAGGATTTTCTTCGATACGAAATCTCAAGGAATTTTCATAAGTGGAAAAAATGTTATCTTCTTTTAAGAACTCTAAGAACCGTTTACCTGTGAGTTCTTTTAAGTAAAATGGAATCGTAATCTTAACTTCAAACATTTTAATTAAGAAAACCTTTGCAACAAAATCGGTGCCAATAAACAATAAATTAAAAAAGCTCTCACATTCATTTAAGCTCGGTGGAGCAAATAGGGATGATTATCGTTTTATTAAGCTCAAATCACATATTATGTCACAGTGACAAAATGTATATATTTTTTAATAACATTTACCATTAGAAACAAAAATTGACTTCAAATCGAATCAAACGTGAAACTTGTTATATATGTAACCATACATAACATTTCGTTTTTTCGGCAAAACATAACAAACACATCTTATTTTTACACACTCACACTCACGCACGCACGGGTACAACCACTCGCAAAACCACGTGCACTAATGTTTCCTTATATACGCTCAATCAAATAAAAATTATCAGTATTTAGTCTGTAACATTAGCACGGGATTGGGCACGATATCTTCTTAATATAGGCTATTGATCAGTCTAGCATTTAGATTTGTACCGAAAATCTGAGAAATAAATGTGTATAAAAAAGTGTGTAATAAATATGTGTGTGAAATGTGTTTTTGTGAATTAATATTTCATTTTATATAGACATATAGACAATTACCAAGTCTCAGACTCTAGTACAGATTAATTGGGGAGGACGACTCCTTTCATAGTTGGTGACTCTATGCATTAGTAACCGGAATCTCGATTATATTGATTTGAAGCGTCAATAGTCTAATGGTTTAGAGTACGGCATGCGAATCGTAAGGGGTTCGAATCCACAATTCGAATATTGCCGTGAACCATGTCCTAGCACAAGCTTAAGCTTAGTTGGAATGGTTTACAAGATTGTTAGTAATATTTCAGAAAAAAAAGAAATATTGCTAGCTTTCTTTAAAAAAATGAATTAATTAAAAAAAAAACTCTTTAAACTCAGGCTTGTCCTAAAAATATGAAGGCCTTAGTATCATATCGTATAACCGGGCTAATTTTTTGCCTCGCCGCCTTGTAATTTAACAATCTTTAGGAGTTCATTTTGTACGCCCCATAATTTACTGCTCCCATCAAGGATTTTCATTTTGGTTCCACCATGATTTAATCTTGTTTATATTTTATTAGGGTTTACGACAGAGTAATATTAACATACACTATTTAAATTACTATAAGTTTATTTTTTCTTTATAAAAAAACGGCTAACGAGCTCATCTCACCTCCACAACCAGTGGAGCTACAGATGCGTTGTCGTCTTTAACGGAAGGTCCACTGTAAAACATACAGAAAATACCAGAATTATTTTTGCCAACACACAGAAATCTATAAAAAAAATGTTTCATATCAAATTTTACGTAGCTGAAGCTGTAATTTCTAATTTAACATTGTAAATGAGATTCATTGACGCGTGTGAATTTCAAGTCGGCAGGTCCCGACTTCGCACGAATTAAAAGACCAAATGTTTCGCTGAATTTGATTTGAATTAGATTAATTTCCTAAAAGCTCCGGTCTTGAGAGATAATTGAAAATTACAGCGTAGTTCAATGAGAACGAATTTGCCGTTTCGTCTTGATTCTAGAATTTATTCGTTTGTAAAATTTTGCTTACTTTTACGTGAAACAAAATCTTAATTTACTTTACTTACGGCTGATATAGATATTTCTCAATATTTTCAATTCTCCTTAATACTTATTTATAAATATTATCCAACGCTTTAAATAAAAAAAAGATAACTTGGGATATTCATATGCAGCTGCAGCCTAGAAGCTATGCTAAGCGTTTGATTTACGATCCAATGGCCAGAATTTCAAATTTCAGCAGGCATTTTAAAATTTTAATGTTGTATATCCCATTGTTATGTATATCTCTCTACCTTGAGCGAAACTATTTTCTGCTTCTTTCATTATTCGTACAGCAATGTTCGGGATTAGTTTCCCCATGTCTGTCTTTCCTGCCGATAATAATGTAGATTTTTCATGAGTACAGTGAATAGGCATTTACAAAGCTAATGCGCTTTACCATCCATGACTGCATTTCCAATTAACATTTGGTAGAATTTGTCGTCACTTGCTTAGAAAGTATAAAAAATTCAATAACCATGTGTACCACATCATCACTATGGGGACTAAGTTCAGGGAGTAGCACCGAACTGAGTGATATTGTTTATTACACTGTGAAATGTGCACTAATACTCTCTACAAGGAACGTTTATGCCCAACTGTGGGACTGTAGATTACTTCATGTTATGGATGTTTAAAAATTTTATACCCGTTTTTACCCAAATTTCGCAGACGGTGGAGTATGAAATTTCCCACTTATAGTTTATATAGAAGACAAGTACAAAGTCCTGTCTCTTGGTAAGTTTTGTCTTTACCAGATTAAATGTGCACAAAATGGTATGCCTGTAATATAAGTGAGCCTTAATTTTTGTTTAATTATACTTGAAAATTCCGAGTATCACTTTGATTACAGGGCAGTCTGAAATCCGTTTCTACAATCGAGTAACATATGCTCTCTCTCCGCCTGAAGGCTAAACGAAAATCCTTTTGGGTCTTGTAAATTCATCGCTCTTACTCGGTTTAGCCAACTTGTTAATCCTACGACCTAATTTTTGAATGACGTCACTCTTACCCATTCATTTAATTTCTTGTTAAGAGTTAAAAATGTAAAATGAAAATTAGCATTTCACCTTATGAAAATTCATAACACGAAATGGGTTAATGGTCCTAGAATTCACAACAAGTCACCTCATTATTTCACCTTCCCTACGTTAGTTTAAGGGTTACACTTATAGATACTCGTATGCATTAAACTGAGGTCTGGCTACGCTCTGTTGGAACTGTGAATGTCGGGGGAAAATAAATTAGGGGACTTGTACAAATATGTAGTTATGTAAATTTCTGCAAAACAAAAACCTTCAAATGGAACCAAACGTTTTAGCGTTTACGCTGTTACACCCGGTATTTACAAATCATCGTAGGAATATTACAATAATTATTAATCAGAACCTCACTTAACTTTCATAAAACTACTCATAAGGTACATCATTTCCAAAAAAACTAACCATCGTAATCGGTTAACGGTTTTTTTTTAAATTTATTTATTTAATACATTTTACAAATAAAATTTACACAATAAAGCGCATCCCAAAAACCTATCCCAGGTTTGTCTGATGCTCACCATTCAGTCCTCGTCCATTTTACAGTACTATTGATTTAAAAGAGAATACCGCAACACCTCGTCTCCTCACCTCAAGCATCTTTTGCAAACGAACGCACACACCCATCGTAAGCGAAGACGCCTCAAATTTATTATTTAAAAAAGTTAAATTAGTTATTCGTACATTTGTGGTACACATACTTGATGTAAATTTAAGACTTTAGTTTTCTCATAGATGGTCAAAAAAAATGTGACCACATGGTAAACACCAGCTTTCAAACAAAAAAAGGATAATAAAAATCGGTTCACCCAGTCGAAATTTCTGCGGTAACAAACATAAAAAAAATACAGACGAAATGAGAACCTCCTTTTGAAGTCGGTTGAAAACAAACACTGAATTAATTATTTCTGCGCTTAAAATTAACATTAATGTAACCGTCTTACTGTCCGTGATGAATTAAACGCTACTGCGCACGGACGCCCGCTTTTATTTTCAAAATGTACCACAGATATATGTTAGCACTTAATATTTTTTTAATATTTTCAAAGCAAGTGCTTGACCATGATCCAGGACGATGATATTTAGTAGAAAAGCAGTCCCTGGATGGTAAGATGTACTAGCTTTTTAAACGACTATTCACTATAGTTGATTATAAAAGACCAAAAGCCATAAATTAAAATATACATTTGAACACTCAAAATTGGTTGCCAATTAAGACGACCGAATGAGTAGATTGGCCTTTAATTAATGGCAATCGTGTATCAATTGGACGATGACGTCAGATTATGTTAAAGCTTAATTGAATACATATAAAATAACGCAAATTATGATTTGAAATTGAATTAAGATTTAAAAATATGGAATATTAATAGGGTTCTTATGCAATAAAATTGACATATCTCCTAACCATACAGATTCTTAATGTAGTGTCAGTCACACTTTAGATAAAGAATCTTTAATATCAAGACATCACATGTCACTTATATATGAACATGAATAATAAAAAAAACAATAAGTTGACCATTAGACGAAGTAAGGAATTATACATTTGTTTTGTAAATATTAACCAGTAGTGAGAAATTTAGCAAAGTGAATTTATAATTTTTTGATGTATGAAGTAGTTTGTTGTATAGCTATGTATGCTCAAAACAAATCGATCTTTAACTGTAATTTTTTCTTACTTTCGGTATGACAAGGTCGTTAGCTCCTCGATTACAGCGTCTTTTAATATATTTTATTTTTAGTAAATTAAATGAAATATTAACTGGCAATAATTTTCATATTGAGAAAACATATACTGTGGATAATACATTTGTTGAAAGTTCATAATGTTTGTTATATTTCAGAGGACGGCGACAAATAAGGAATCGTTAAAGATTTTTAATAATTTTGTTTTGTAATATTCGGAGTTCAGAAATTAAGAAATTGCGGTTTAATTAAGCTATAACTATGATATATGGAATGGGTTTTAAATTATGAATGGGGCCAAAAGGTGATATTAAAATACAAACTAAATAAAATGCCGTCGACTCAGAGACATTCACATACATGACAGATATTTTCTTTACCTCTGGAGCAATGGTTTCTTAGGTATTTAATTAATTAACCGACTTCAAAAAAGGAGAAGGTCATGGAGATAGAGAGAGAGACCTAATAACTTTCGACTGGGTGAACCGTTTTAATAATTCTTTTTTTTAAAGTGCTAATTTGATACAATTCTGACAGTGGCATCCATGAATAAACAATATGTCTTAAATTAGCATTAAGTATATGAGCGATAAATGGACGAATAACTCAATATCACGCCAACCAATTTCCATGATAATTTTTTATATAAAGAAAGTACTTCAAAGGTAGTTTGATGAGAGTTTGGTAAGGTTCGGATTAATTCTATTTCGTAATAGCGTTTAACGGTTGCTTCGATTTGATGTCGGTTTTGTTTTTACTCGTAAATATACTTGTTTAAGATAAATTCTTTATTGTGTCTCAAGCACGTTATTGCAATTTTTATAATGCATCTGGCTGTACATTCTCTGTAATAAAAAAATAATTGAACAATATTTCTACATCCGTATTCCAACATAAATGCTATCAAAGACTAAGACATAGCGCAGGCATTTATATGGCTTTCATAAAGCTAAGTAAGAATTTTAATATCTCATAACGAAAGGGTTTTACTATGGTGTCAGTTATGAAGAAGCAGTAAATTATCTGACCTATATTCAGTACGATCCCGAACATCTTGTAGGCAATAAGTAGTTTGTGGTGATGTGAAACGAGAAATTAAGTTTCTTCCATTTTAAAAACATTTCAATTATATGTCGTATTATTTACCAATAATATAGAAGCAATAGCCTAATGGTTTCGGGTATGACTAGTAAGGTCGTAGGTTCAAATCCATCATATGAGCATTGATGGGAACCGTCTCGTAGCAGAAGCTTAATCTTATTTGGAATGGCCAGCGAAAATGTTACTTATATTTGAGAAAAAACATTTTATTTGACCATTTCATCTAAGAATAAGCTTGTGGTAGGCTAATGCTAATATTTTTTTAAATAACACACCAATATATTATAATAGCGAGCTTTGTTTAGATCGACAAGGTCTTACTGTGGTACGGAAACGAAAATAAATCACGTCATATAACTTGTGAAAAAATGTGCTGATATCACGATATGTAGCTCCATGACCTATTCATAGTCAAGAAAAATTTATGGTGTTTTTAATGGTCCTTTCTAAGACTCGATGGATTACGAGGAAATGGAGAATAGGTTGGAACTCTTGATTATGGTACGAATGAGGTTCTATTTTTTGTTAAAATGGCGCTTCCCGGAAATCGTTACTTAACTGTGCAGGAAAGCGCTTACCCAGATATTTCAATAGGCAAAGGTGATAGAAGCCAGCTTAGTAAACTCTTAAATGTTACATATTAATAAGTATTGAAAAAGTTAATATTTCTCTCTTTATGTTAACATTATTATTTATAAGTTGCAAAGCATGTCCATACTTTTGTGAATATTGACTAAGGAAGGAATTTTGTTTCCTGAAAACAAATTAGTTATGGAGAAACTAAAGTTGAAAACACTTTTGCGGAATGTTAAGTTTTAAAAGGTTAAATGTTTTTTTCTTATATCTTACTAAGCCACTCTTAAGGTTTCATAAATCGATGAAGAAATTTATACGTAGTTCTTTCGAAAAAAACAATTGTACCTGCGAAAACTTTTTTCTGTCCCAAATAAAATGAGTTAACAATATAGCCCTTAAGGCCCAAAATCGATAAATGTGACCTATCTACTCAAAGGCCCAATATTTTATGGATTTATGTAACTAATAAAAAAGTGTCGTTGTCCGCTCAGTGCTCAGCTCAGTGTCCGGGCGGTCGCCTCAAGTAGTACACTAGCATCCTGAGTCGAATCTCGATTCCCAGTGCCGGCAAGAATGAATTGTTGTAATTTTAAGCGTTCAATTACTACGTGCTACGCGATGAAAGAAACGGACTATGCTTATATACTCTCTTTATAGTGCCTGCGCGCAGCAGTGGGACATGTATATACAGACCGTAACTAACTTTTACTAACGTAAATTAAGCTACAAAATAAATGTAACGATAAATAACAACGGGGACCTTCTCTTTATATCCGAGTATTCAATAAAGTAGATTTTTTCGATAAGCCTTAAAACCAATTTCCTTATAGCGAGAAGCAAATGTGTCTGAGGATACAGTTAATAGAATGTTGCGACGATGTATAATGGATGGCGTTTATCGATTTTGTATTTGCGTTCCGAATAATAAAAGGTGTCTTACATTTAAGGAGTACCGTACCGACTCATGTTAAGATATGCAAAGTTAGACTTCAGCCCTGTACTTCTGGACTCGTAGAATAAGGCTACGATATCCCTAAATATCGTAGAAGGGGCAGGACGAAGAGGAAAGAACCCCGCGTAACTTCCTTATATCACATAAAAACCATCTGAGGGGAAGGCGGGGAATCAAAAAAATGTGAAGTTAGACTTTGTTAAACTTATCATATGATACGATTTTATGAACATCATACGTTTCTATTATTGGCGTTATTTATGAATTTACTGACTAAATTTTTTAACAAAAAGCGAAGAAATAAACAGTTTTTTTGTAGTGTCGAATAAGCGATAAAATAGAGATACCTATTTTGACTAAATTAGATTTTACAATGTAAAAATCTTAGTCACTGGACTCAAATCCCAATTAGATTGGTCCCACGAGTTCCTTTTACTGGTTTCTTACGTATGTGAAATAGAAAACTGTGTCAGTTTGTAACGATGGACTTACCATCTGTGTGCCTTTGTCTACTCCTTAAAAGCAATCTTTAAAAATACCTAATTACTAATACTACTTACCTTTTAATAAATGAATAATACTTGGACTATATTATATACACGTACTTGTATAAGGTGGCGCTATACTTCTCGATTTTTAAACTTTAATCTATTTATAATATAAAAATGATGCAAATATGAAATGATGAAAATATACAAGTGAAAAAAAGAACTGACGGATGTATATCTTATTTTTAACTGACTTCAAAAAAGGATGATATTCTAAATCCATCTGTATTATTGTTTGTCCACTAGGCGTTGTCATTTTTGGACTTATTTTGATAGTATTTAATATCATTTAGGTACCATATTAATTTTATTGGAAAGTCGTATGAAAGAAAGTAGTACTCTGTAACGACAACGAGTACGAATGTAGCAGAAGAAATAGGATATACCACTCTAAACAAAAATCTTTAACAACACAAAACAGCCGAACATTTGTATAAGTAAGTTTTAATAATTTTTTGTTTGGTTTTGCCGTTAATCTTAACATCAATAAATATATTCAGCAAAGTATTTTTAGTACGTACCTAAAATTGGTACGGAAATTTATAACCCTTTTCAAACTTTCAGGAATAAACAAGTTGTTTAACTATGACACTTTTATAAATTCCTCTCGTCTGAACGAATATTTTTGGGCACAACAAGTTTTTCTCTAAAGATAAACAGAATAATTAAGAAAATTTTGCTTTATAGACCCTTGTTGTTATAATTTCTGCCTTTCATTAATTGTCTATAGTTACGTTTACAAGAACCAAAAGTATTAAATAAGCTATTGCAATTGAATTCATCTAATTAGATATTTAGTTAACTTTTTTTTTTTGTTGACGGGGAGGAAATCTTCACAAAGATACCCCGCCTTCTGGGGGGAAGGCGGTGGTTATGTGGGGATCTTACCCACTAAAACCTCCCAGGTGGCCCTTTCCTCGGTGCATGACGAGGGGCTCCGGGATCTCACGTGGAACGCACCGGAGCCCCTCTGCACTGTGCTCAACGAGAGCACGTCCCGGGGGGAGGTTACTCCCTCCTCCCCTGTGCCCTCGCAGCGAAAGGCGACACGGGCCAGCCGATGTCGCCTTCTTCCCGGGTCCACTTTGGTGGACGACGCAGGCCCCCACCCTTGTCGCCCAGTGAACCCGAGGCCCCTTTTAGTTGCCTTGTAAGTTAACTTTAATTTATGTTGAAAGAGACAACAACAAGGCCTACGGGTCAAGTATCTGATTGCTATGTTCGCTTATTTATGTTTTAAAACAAACGTATTTTTAAAAGAACTAGAGTCCAACAATCATGCCGCTAATTCAAAGTAAGTGCAAAATAGTTGGTTTACTATAATATTTAAATTGAAGTCTACGACATATTAGGTGAACAACCCCGTGTCTCCAACTACATGCTACTATAATACGATACTTACTCAACTACAATACAATATAGTACTTACTACCTACTACTCTAATACATACAACTACAAAGAAGGCGACATCTACTGGCCTGTGTCGCCTTAACACTTCGAGGGTGCTGGGGGCAGGATTAACCTCCACGGGCTTTGGTGCGATCCACTTGAGATCCTTGAGAGATTGTGACGAAAGCAAAAGCTTCTGTGGTCGCGCTATCGTTTTACAGAAAGTATCATATTTCACTGCCCTTGTTAAAAATGTTGGACCAATGATGTATTTTTCATTAAAAAAGAAATTTGCAATTCATTAACTGTTTCCCCGATTTCGGCAAAGTAATTGGTAAGTTCAAATAAACAAACATTTCGAGTGTTTACTTTCCAAACACCAGGTTCATCAAACGATCTGTAAGCAACGGAATCGATTGCATAAAAATAAATTTTATAAATGTTTCGTATTTGAACGTTGTTAAGTAAACCTAATAAATTAAAAACAGGCACCCAAGCTATTTGCTTAACTTGAAAAGCATCCTTATGTATGTCATCATGTACAGAGACACCTACAGTCATCAGATTTTGGAAAGGGGCTGTTATATCGTTTCAGCCTGAACCTCTATCGGAGTAACTCAGTGGAAGGGTTTCCAAAAGAGCTGTTATAGTATTCGCGATATTATTTTGCACCTGAGGACACCCGACAAGATAGAACCAAACATTTTTTGTCAGTTTGTCTGTTTGTTTCGTCTAATCTATGGAACGGATGAACCAATTTTGACGGGACTTTCATTGGCAGATAACTGATGTAATAAAGATTAACCTAGGCTTCTCGTAGTGTTATGATGGAGAAAATTTAAATAAATAATTTTTACTATCTGGTAATACCGCGAGGCGCAGCTAGTTTTCAAATAAATTGCTCCTCAAATAAAATATCTAAGAATATTTCTATATTCTTAGATATTTTATTTGAGGAGCTAACACCGCTTGTGATTGGACGAACTCCCTACTCACGTAGCACTCTTTGCAAAACGTGAAAATATGGCTTCAAGGCGACCTTAGAATATATGATGAAACTACTGCGTTATATCATGAATTTTACAATCAACACACGAAGACACGACAAGGATTTACAAGTTACAAATTAAAAGAAATAATGAATGAATTGTTGTCAGGAACTTTTGAAACAAATAAATCGGAATGTAAACAAAATCATGATTCTGCTATTGAGTCTACTGTCTTCTGATATTTTTTGTCTTTTAGCCCAAAGGGATACACGAAATATTAATTTATAACTTATTCGTTAGAAGCAATCCTACTTATTTCGTAACTTCCGCTTTGATAAATAATAAGAGGATTTAGAAGCGGATAGAGCAAGTTTCTCATCTAAAGGTGGATTAGGACGCGGCTTATATGTTAACATCTGAACCGCATTACAAACCTATTATAATCAGGATATATCAACATTTTGCTTGTGAAATAAAATAGTATTTTCATAAAATACAAAGCATTCATTCGTACTTTTTGTAAAATAAACACTTGTAATTTCCATTTTAGTAGTTTCAAGTATCTACCCGCTATAACATCGTGGGAAAAAATGGTATTTCCCCGATGTCTAATAGTATCTACATTTAACCAATTTAAGCTGGTTGTACTATTATCCCTAAGTTCACAGTTTTTTCTTACGAATATTGTTAATCATTATCTTTTTGATATATAAGAATTCAACTGTGCGCATATTGAATTATAATACTAATTAATTTGTTAGAAACAAACTTAGGACCATTTCTTTATAATAAAATAAATTTAATGTACCTAAATACAGTCTATCTCAAAATAATTACAAGAATAAAGTTTACACGTTTCTCCATAATTCAGAAGATTTATACTTTGAAGAGACAGAAAAGTTTCTTTATACTCTTTAATAAGTTATTCAAGTTTTAGCGATTTTGCAAAATCTTTCAAATACTAAAATAAACACGCTCTCATTTATAGACACTCATTTACACTCACATATCAACACAAACGAACAAAAACATGCACAATACATCATATTTAAGTCAGAGTATGGCTCAGTAAGTTGTGATAGCTCAGTGTCCGGGCGGTCAAACGCCAGCAACTCGAGTTTGATCCCCGGTTCTGGCACCAATAAATTTGTTTGTCACAATTTAAAATCCGGGTATACCACACGTTTTGTGGTAAAAAACTTGGTGAGGAAACCTTTATGTCTAAGAATACAAAATCTCAGAGAATATAAGGACTATGCCCTAATTCTCTCTTTACGGAAAAGGCATACAAGGCGTACATAGAAATCAAAAACTTTCCCGCGCAATACCGCCATCTAGTTCGTCAAATTTGAAACTCATTAAAGAGAATTTTACAGTTTTCGTGTGTGGGAAAGGGGTATAAACAATTTAATGAAGTAAAGTAGACCACAATGAAAGCTATTATTCATATGATAATTCTGAAATAAGATACTAGGTATCGATAATGTGTTATAAGAATAAATAACCCAACGAATGCACTCTGTATGCTATAAATTTCAAGCATGTCAAATTTTTAACATATTAATATTTTATTCAAATACATCTTTCATTATGGGTTGGTAAAGTACTACGAAAAGATCCATAAATTGTTTCCAGATCCTTCACAACAAATTCTTTCTTCGAAGGAATGATTAATCACGCTTTGTACAAAGCCGCGTTCCACACAACGTATAATCATTCAAAATGAAAAACAAAGGAATCATTTGTCGAGTTTCGGACGAGAATTCGGTAAAGATGAGGAAGAAGGCTTATTATTTGTGCGAGCGGTTAAAAATCTTTTCATTTCGCGCTTCCCCCGAAGGCACACATTTGTCACGGAGGACGGTGGCAGAAGCTCCACGAACGCCGAGGAAATTAAAGAACAATCCTTCTCAACTCTTTGCTGAAAACGTTTTTATGGGTCGCCTCTTAGTCTTAATTAAGCAGCCTTGAAATTTATAACTTGTTATTAAATTAACGCCAGTCATATTTTCATACAGATTAAAAAATGCTCTACATTTTTTCATTACTAAAGCTTTTATTGTAAAAGGCTCTATCCCAATAGCAGTGAAACAATTTTCTAGAAGTTGTATCGTGAAAAAATTGTGTTCAAAAGATAATTGAGTAATGCACACTATCCGGAAGCTTGCGTTAAGGTGCACGGCACAGTACAGTCGTGGCTGTCCGAGAGGGATTTAGGGGTATCTATTTTAATAAAGCCAGCGAAGTAAGAAGGAGAACAAAAAAATCGAAAAAACCAACATGTCTAAGAAGACATAGCCTAGATATATATAAACGTCCCACTGTTGGGCACTGGCCTTCTCTGTAAAGAGAGTAAAGTGCATAGTAAGCCACGCAGCCCTACTGCGGATTGGCAGACTTCACATGTCTTAGAAACTTTTCTGACACATGCAGGTTTCCTCTCGATATTTCTCTTCACCGTAGAGTCCTTGGTAAATCATCAGAAAGCTGCACTAAACAAATTCATTAGTGCCGGCACCGGAGATCGAACTTGGGTTGCTAGCGTACCATGCAACTTGAAGTGACGCGGACACTGACCACGGTTGCGGCGGACACCGATAGCAATTCAAAATCTGTTTTGTTACAATAAAATCCTAAAACTTAGTTTTAATAACAAATTTTATTTCAAATTTATAATCATTGAAAAATACTTCCAAACAAACATCGTATATTCAGTAAATTCGACGCATTCACTAGTCCCTATTTGCTAAACTCGGTTAAAATAACAAACATTAAAGCTTAACTTTGTAAACTTGCAAAAGCTGAATATTTTTCCAACTATGTGCAGTAGGCTATTTGATTATTCGTTTGTTCAGGTATAATTTACGTATAAATAACATTTATAGCATAATACAATACATTGCTGAACTAATCTGATAACTGACTAGATTAAAATGGTTTATGGGGAAATTCAAATATGAGATTTGGTTACGGTAATTTTGAGAGCTTGAATAAAAGAAGTAATCGCATTTTATTTATTATCGATTAATTGGGCATCTGAGTGTCGATTAGACGCTCATGGGGCGCCTTGCACTGCAACTTGCAAAATGTAATAATTGTATAGCAACTTGTAAGTGCCCACTCCCAATCATATCTAGGACTTATTACTTTACCTGTCGTAAAAGAGGCCGAATCCGAAGGCGATGAGACAACTCGTATCGAGTATACGAGCGGTAAGGATTCATGTCATGCAACGTTGAACCCTAAAGGAAGGCAACACATAAATTACATTCATAAAAAAAAGTCAAAAGCTGTATATAGTACGTCGAAAATTATATAATTCTATTTCCTTAAATCAAAAGCGTCAATAGCCTAATAGTTTAGAGTACGGTCTGCGAATCGTAAGATCGTAGGTTCGTATCCATCATTTGGCTATTGACATGAACCGTCTCCTAGTACAAGCTCAAGCTTAGTTGGAATATTTAACAAGAATGTTAGTAATATTTCGGAAAAAAAAGTAACAACTATGGAAAAGATGAAAGTCAAATAAATTTAATACTACTAAGGTTTGTTATTATATACATGCACATTATACATAGTATTTTATTTTTAAAATTAAACCGTTTTAGGTTCTTTGTCAATAATTTCTCATAAAACGATATGATTATAAACACTGAAAGGCTAGGCATGTTATGTCTGTGCTCAAGTTTCAACTGATTGGTTGCAGTTCCGCCATCAATTAACCTCCAATTACCATCTCAACACGGAATCTGCAGCTTTCATTAGCACCTACCCGTACTGTTACCACGGAATCTAAAGCTCGAGATGGTATTTGTTACTGCTCGCTTAAATGGGTCACAAGATCTTTCAAGCGATTGAACTTGGGCTTTGTATACCGCTAAAGCTATCCCTAAGAGAAATAACGCCGCACGTTGATAAGGATTCCGACTTCCTTTCTAGCTGTATGTTTTTTGCGACGTTGGACCGTTGAATGTTAATTACGTAGTATTACTTTTTTAATGATTTATTTTAAATAGAACACATTAGAAAAGTTTTCATAGCCATAAATAATTAACGATGTGGAATAGGATTGTGATGTGCGGAAGCAACGTTTGCCCCTTTTATTATAAAAAATATAACTTATGGTCATCTTACTGATTTTGCCAGACATAGACGTTTTCACCATAGTTTTGCTACTATACATCAATCAATTAATTAAAAATAAAATTAATCATTTAATTTAGAAATGAATAAAGAATATTCATACCCATTTCTTGAAATCCTTATCATTGCTAAGAAATAAACTAACATATAATATCTATTAAAAGTTGAAATGACTAGATACATTATTAGTACTCGTACTAAATAACTTTTTAAAATCTGTAAATTTAAAATGTAAGCTGTTCACAATTCATTTAATAAAAAAATATTTTAATAATAAATCCATATATATGAGAATTTCCGAAAAAGTTAGATATGTACTTAATATAATATATTAATTATAAAGCTTATCCCTTAATTTAATTTTATATTATTTACATTTTATTACAATAAGAATCTCATCATGATTTATTTTAAGCAAAAATAATTTAATAATTAATAATTTTACAGTATATAAATCTATAGATAACACACACACACCCAAAACCGTTATCTTAAAAGAAAAACTCACCGAACAGATGTATTCATGAGATAAAGTAAATTTCGAACAACATCACGTCAATCAAACACAATCACAAACTATCCCACTACGAGAGTGTACGCTTCTCTCGCATCAGTAGCACGTAACAGCCGCGATATTATGGCGACATAGGGCGCGAACCACCCCTACCACGGCCGCGATACGACTGGATGGGAATTCACAACTTAACCGTCACAGGCTATCGCTTGTACTCGGTGTTTCCGCCACGCTAACGCCATCTGGTGGAAAGCTTATGCAATAAGACGTTAAAAGTTACAGTGTGAAATTTGAATACATTTCTCAAGAGATATATTTGATATTAAATATAACTTATGAGTAATCTTGCAATGAATTTCGTGAGATTTCTCCGTTGAAATACGAAACTTATTAATGTTTTGTATTACTCAACTAACTATACTATTACTTATCTTACTAGCTATATATTCTTTTGTTGCAAATGCGTCCAAATGCGTAAAAGGCATTTATTAACTATTTTGGTCTTGTGTTTGATTCTTATTTTATTTTTGTTTTCTGTATGTTCATATTTATAAAGTGTTAATTTTTTAATTTTTCTTTTATATAAATATTATTAATATCATTTATTTACAGCATAGCATTGGTTCGACTGTCACGTTGTTGTAATTTTGTCTAATAAATAAATAATTATTTAACACCGTAGGTATAAGGTAAAAGTTATTTACACTAAACCTAACTGAAGTTGTGGCGAGAGGTAATTAAATGAGTATAGAAAACTTAATCAGGATGTCGTAGAGGATGTTTGATATATCACGTAGCACTAAGCCGAATTGCACGTATGCATGAAATGGAACCAAAGTATATGGAAGTGGAAAAAGCTGAAAGTTGAGGTTTATGAAGCAACTTAAACCATTAATACAGCAGTCATCTCTGATGGGTCTAATTCAGTTTAAAATAATGTTAACAAATTCAGAGAATTGTTTAAAAACTCATAAGAAAATTGCAAGATCGCGTAGAAGACCGGCGTGAAGTCCGAGTAAATAAAAATATATCTAATTTATATTTCATACAATTATGGTGGTGACGGCCCAATCCTTCACAACGCAACTGCGATCCCTTTATTTGATGTTTGTGTATAAGGTTAACGTTATGACCGATGCGACTTATGGTCTTCGCTGTAATGAGCCTTCGTCAAGAAAACTGTTCAATGCAGACAATAGGATTGCCTAGGTTTCCATCTATAAATACTTATTCTATGATATTACTTCTACTACACTATTTACTTACTCTATATGTTTAAATCATTTGTATATACTGCAATATCTACACGTGTAGCTTGGTACAACTACGACGTAGTACTTCTAAGTGCTATGACTGCTACGCGCTAAATATTTATGTTATTAAATCCGCAATTTTTTGTTACGAGCAAAACACAACTGCCGTCACAGTATACAGTTAGCTAAATTTGTTAACTATGAACATAACTGTAATTGCTGGAACCCTCTACGGAAACAAATAAACATAAACATTTATATGCTAACGTAAATTGTTGCAGAATTTGAACCACGGGGTTAGGTCGCTTTCAAAAGTCAATTACTTTTAAAAACCTTACTTACTCCACCACACAGTGTATATATTCAGTAGTTTAACTTTCTGCAGAAGTAAATTATTTTTAGGGGGAATAACATATCGTATTTCTATATTATATTCCTTGTCAACTCCGTATAAAGACATTATTTACGAGTAATTATTATGTAAAGAAAACATTAGCGGGGTAAAGAGAAAATGTATCATATATACCAAGGATAAACTTTTTGCAGGTGCTTTTTTGTATATGACAAGAACTTTTACTAGTAAAAACGAAAACTGACTTCAAATCAAATCAAACTTTATAACACACAGACGCCCTCTTTGTACCAAACTACCATTAAAGTACGTCCTTTCCAAAAAAATGAACCATCGTAATCGGTTAGCGTAATATTAATTTATTTATCTATTGTCGTGCTCCCATTTAATGATAATTTAAGACTTAATGGTTTTTGTCGTGGATTCTAGTGTCAGAATTGGACTAAAGTGAAATGGTACCACACAGAAAGTACAAACTTTAAAATAAAAAAAAACCAATGGGTTTACCCAGTCGATAGTTATGAGGTAACAAACATTAAAAAAACAGACAGACGAATTGAGAACCTCCTCCTTTTTGAAGTCGGTTGAAACTATTCAAAAATTAAATCATGTGTAGCATAATATTAATGCTATATTTATGCTTTCAATAATGTTGCCGAATGCGCTTAGGGGAATTTCCTAGAAAAATGATTCCGTAAGAATTTAAAAAGTTTGTGAGTTATTATACACATAATATCACACCTAAGCCCTAAGAACAATCAGTGTTAATTGCGTTGATTATACGAGTATATAAATATATAAAACCGCCGGCCATACCGGGTTGAATTATGCTACGTTTCGATTCTTGGTTGGAACGAGTCTCAAGAGTACAATTCTTGGCCGTCGGTGAGCCTTTCGTGGAAAACGCCTTCGCTTCCGTCTAACGACCTTTGTGTGTGCTTCATTAATTAATTCTTCGACGAATCCTGATAAATAGGGACGAAGAATTTGTTTAGTACCCTTTGTTTGGAAAGCTTCTATTATATCCCATTCAATTCTTCAATTTAGAAAGTTGTGTAGTATTTTGTAAAACACGAGTATAAGAATAAAAAAAAACACAAAACAGAATTAAGCGAAACCATGTTTTATTTAATTTGCAGCAATTTAACAAATAAAATGAAAAAACAAACTATTGATTATTATATTTATAAATTATTTTTGTATTATGTAACTATAAAAAAACACGCTCGTCACCTGGAGGGCAAAGGAAAAGATCATGGGCTTTCCTTAAGTAAGATCCTGACAAACCTCTTTTGCTTCATTCACATCCATACATGTGCAATCATCGGTTAAGGCTACAAGGACCCTTCTGTCCTTTTTTAATATGTCGCCAATCTGCTAGATATCCTTCTCAGGCATCCCTTACCGTCACACACAATTCCGTGGTGTAATTTTTTTTTTCATCCTTTCTATTTATCTAAACTGACCGGTTTACCTAGATACCACATCTTTTAGGAGGTTTGGAGTAGACACAATTAGTTACTATTATTCTTATCTCATTGACGTATTTTAGATGTATATAGGTACCTTTTTTTGAGAAAAGATTTACAGAAGGAGCATAGTTTAACATAATTTTAAGTATGTTAAATTATTTAAAAAAAAAAATTTCTAAGCATTAAAAAAATCAAATATAAATATGCGAATTCAGCATTCAATTAATGAAGCTTTCAATACGTAACTCCATAATCCTATTCCATCTACGTTCGAAGAATAAATGGACCTTATTTCTTAAAGCTCATCGGATCTATAATCTTTGTGAAAGGAAAATCTTTTTGAAAAGGTAAGCTCTTCGATTTTCGAATCAAACAAGAAAGCCACGAAATTGCTTCTTTAAAATGAAATACGATGAATCGCCGATTCGTAACATAATATGAAACTTAACCTGCTCATATTTTCTCATTAATTATTTGCCTGGACATGTATTGAAAGGAAATCGTCATGCAACACAAACAATAGTGTCTCTTCATCATAGTAAGGAACCTGATTTGCTATCTGGGTGCCCTATAAATGTAATATAATAATATCATATGTGTTGAAAAATTCTTGCGCCTGACGATTGCCTTCTCCCGATATATCGATTGATAAGTCTACCATCACATAAAAATGCATCTAATTTTATAGATTCTGTCGCAGTTCTATTACATTTTTTTATTAAAAAAACATATTTTCCTATCGGTGGTATTCATTTAATAATCACTGTAAGGCAAATTTATGGGAATTTTGGAAATAAACATTTAACTGTGATAAAATCTGTAAAGCTAGTTTGTTATCATTATTCTTAAATTATTCATTAATTAATTCAGAAAGTCGTAAAAGCGTAACTATTGTTAGTAAAAATTTATTGAATTGAGAAGATTAGATTGACAACTAATTTGACAAAAGTCACAACTAATGCCAAGTGAGCCATAAGTTAATATACACAAAGGAATTTCAGACCAACTCTCGACTTTACAGTATTAAGGTGATACGACAATGATAGCTATTATAAGCTTCCACGTTTTTACTTACGGATAAAAGAGACAGCTTTCGCAGGGGTTGTGCCCATTGCTATACAGAGGGACTTTTTTTTAGCAGATGATTTTTTGGATGCTAACTGAGATTTAAAATCATGACTAGCTCGTAGTTCTAACACACACGCACCATGTTATATAACATACTACATAACACTTAATCCTCAGAATATCGTCGTGAGCGCTTCTTACTTCGTCGGGCGCGAACCTCGAACCTTTTACAATAAATTTCTAGCGTTACCCGAATGTCACACGAATTTTTATGGCAATTAATTTACCTGTACAGCTATAAAACTCTAGAATAGCTTGCCGATTAAGATTGGGGAGGAGTCGTCAAGTAATGTCTTTAAATCGTAATACTTTCTATAAACAATGACAAGTACAAGTTGGTACATATACTCGTATTACTGTTTATTTATTCATTGTACATGTATATTATTATATCTATATTGACGTATGTTGTCTATATTGGTGTATTTAAATGTATATTTATTTATCTATACAATATTTCGCTAACACGCTAACGCTTTAATCGCTACTTTTTAGCGGCACTACCCTTAGTCTGCTCTTAACCATTAAAGGTTAGCTGGAAGAAAATGCTAAGTGACATTAATTTCGCCTCTGTACATATACTTTGTTGCAATAAAGCATTTATCTATCTATCCATTAATTTAATTAGGTATAGGTAGGTTTCTAAGTAATACATAATCCCTAAGAAGACGGGTTCGTAATAACGATAAATGTCGGCGTACAAATTAGTTTCATTACGTTAGAAATTGTTTCTTGTTTCTTATACCCGTTGTATCTGACATTGTTAACGTGCTATCGTATTACATCAGTAAACAACTTTTTAACAATCATCCATACGAATTCGTAGCCTATTAACCTTTTCAAGTCGCATGAGAATTATGAATTACTATCTTTTTGAACCGACTTCAAAAAAGGAGCAGGTTCTCATTTCTCCCGTCTGTATGTTTTGTTATGTTCGTTATCTCGTAACTTTCGACCGGATGAACCAATTTGGATTGATCTCTATTTATTTAAAGCACCAGCTGCGAGTGTGGTCCTATTTCAATTTGGTTTAATATGTGTTGTATGGTTTAAGTTTGTGTGTAACAAATGGGCGAATAACTAAATACCACGCCAACCGATTTCGAAGATACATTTTTTATTGGAAAGGATATAATTCAACGGAAATTTGACCAAAGTTTAGTTCTATTTTGTAATATACCCACGATAATTAGGAAATACAAAGAGCATCGACGCGTAGTAATGTGTAGGTTTGATTCGATTTAAAGTTGGTTTTTGTTTTTACTCGTAAATACAATAAATGTAATAAAATAAATATAATTAAAATAATTATAATAAAGTTGTAAGAAAGTGTGTTTATTTTTTCTATTTTATTTAGATTTAAGAACTATCTATATACTACTATGATTATATAACATTACTTTTTTTTAAAGTACGCTAGCAATATTTCTTTTTTTTCAGAAATATTTCTAATATTCTTGTTAACCATTGCAACTAAACTTAAGCTTGTGCTAGGAGATGGTTTAAGTCAATAGTCGAATGGTGGACTGTAATAACCTACGACCTTGCGATTTGCAGACCGTACCCTAAACCATTAGGCTATTAACCCTTCATTATGCACCTATTATATATTTATTTATAATATAATAACTCTATGAATGAGAATACGTATAATAATCAATACAGTAGAAATGCGATAATAAGAAGTGAGCTGGATGTGAATTTATTGTGAGATATGTAAAAATTGTATGCTTTTTTTTAATGACGAGCTACACAGATTGGCCAGAGAAGCTGGCCTTGACTGCTTCACCGGATTGAGAGGTGGTGGCATAGCTCTTAGGTCGCCTGAACCTCTATCGCTAGTAACTCGACACAAGGGTCCCCGATTTGTATGCTTTGGTGAGCTTTGAGTATGTAGATGGCACAAAAGTAAGTGGCAGTATCGGTAGAGGACGCCCTAGGCATTTATCATGAATATATTCAAATGCATGCAGCATATAAATATTCATTTAACCAGAATGGGTTCCGTTCGCATTATTTGCTAATCAATTTCTATAAGCTTAAGATTATGATTTAAATTCAAACTGATATTCGACTTATTCTTAAGTATACTAGTAGTAGATTTGTATGCCAAACTAATAGGCAAAGGCTAGTCTAGCTTCTGTCGGTCATTACTTACCCTGTAGACTGAAGTCTAGGTGGTAAAGAAAATTTTTATGTTTCATTGGATTGCATTTACATGATTCATCATAAAGGTAATCGGATCAATTAGCGCTTAAAAGAATTTTCCCGTTATAATTTTATCCTAAAACTGCAATTTGCGAATTTATGGTATTTGTTAAACTATCAGTGATTGAACTTTCTAAACTAAATATGATGATGTATAATTACAGATAGGCAGTGGGCAAGCATTAACTTTAATAATTAAAGAAAACATTCTACTTAGTAATAACAATTCAGGTCTGTTAGCTTTATCTACGTTGATTATTTTCATTTCTCTGGTTTAATATTTTTCACAGCTCGCGGGCTGTGTAATAAATAACATAACTGATACTTGAAATGCTGATTTACGTGACCCTTAACTTTATCCCAAATATTAAGTAAGCATATTTCGTTCAAATGAATGAGATAATATTATTTTTAATTGAAACATATTTAATGAAATAGTATTGAAGCGCAGATGTTTTGATGCTTGGAGGGGCAAAGTTGGGTTGATTAATTATTTCAAACTCATTAAGACAATACTTCTTACTATTCTGCGGGTATTTAAACACGTAAATAAATTAAGAATTTTTTGCTTGCATAAGAAGAAAAGCAATATCGATTCCTGTTGTAATATCGGCCGAAGCATTTTATTTTTTTGTTCTAATGTTTTGTATCAATATTTTGTTTTTTTTTTTTTTTGTTTTTTTTTTTTTTTAAAAGAAAGCTAGCAATATTTCTTTTTTTTTTTTTTTAGAAACATTACTAACAATCTTGTTAACCATTCCAACTAAGCTTAAGCTTGTGCTAGGACATGGTTCACGGCAATAGTCCAATGGTGGATTCGAACCCACGACCTTACGATTCGCAGGCCGTACCCTAAACCATTAGGCTATTGACGCTTCGAATATCAATAATGTTGCGATACATATATACATGATACTATACATATATATTATATATTACACTCTCTTTACCTTATACTCCTTATTCCCACAGTCAATCCTTCTGCCCAGTGTGGCGACTTCAGGTCAAATTTGGCGGCTACGGAACGACGACTTTGCCAAAGCCAAAGACACAGGCAGATGATGATGATACACATATTTATATTCAACCTACTTCAAAAAAGAGGAGGTTCTCAATACGTCTGTATGTTTTTCTTGTGTCTGTTACATCAAAATTTTCAGATGTCCTATTTCAATTTGGACCAATTCTGAAAATGGTATCCATGAGATATGTATAAAATTTGCGTGAAGTACGTGCGCCACAAATAAAAGTTATTCGTCCTCATTTTTTATTATAAACGATTGTACTTTAAGAGAAGTTTGATGAAAGTCTGGTTAGGTTCTGATAAATTTTATTTCGTAGTATTCCTACGATAATAAGGAAATAGAGGGTCCTCGCGTCATAATGTTGAATTCGATTCGATTTCCATAAAATGGAATCAAATATAATATTTCAATATAATAATTGATTAAAAAATTACATTAGTAAATATATTTGTTTTATCACCGACGTTAATCCAAAATCAGTAGCAATCATATTAATATACGACGGCGAGTGGTGTTATTTTGTTAATTTTGTTTCCCTTCGCAGCTTAAAAACATACCCGAATTACAAAATTCGGTTGTGAAGCTAACAAAAATTGTGGATGACAGAAACGTTAATTAAGTAAGACACGCAATGTATGACGGTTACTAATTAAATTTTGTTAGCGTTGACGTCTACGCAACTGGGAATTGGAGCTTTGCATTGCTAAGCAAAGATTAAATTGTTTTCCTTCGAATCTTATTTGATTTACGTTTAGATTTTATAGCATATTTATTTCTGTTAATTCAACAAGAAATTTATTTGCTGTTATGTTGCCAATAAAATAAATGCTTCGTCTGAACGTCGTCTAGAAATTGAAATATTTACGCGAATATTATACATTTAATAAATATTTATATACCATTCTGTTTCTCTAATCTTTTTTTTTTTTGTTGACGGGGAGGAAATCTTCACAAAGATACCCCGCCTTCTGGGGGGAAGGCGGCGGTTATGTGGGGATCTTACCCACTAAAACCTCCCCGGTGGCCCTTTCCTCGGTGCATGACGAGGGGCTCCGGGATCTCACGTGGAACGCACCGGAGCCCCTCTGCACTGTGCTCAAGGAGAGCACGTCCCGGGGGGAGGTTACTCCCTCCCCCCTGTGCCCTCGCAGCGAAAGGCGACACGGGCCAGCCGATGTCGCCTTCTTCCCGGGTCCACTTTGGTTGACGACGCAGGCCCCCACCCTTGTCGCCCAGTGAACCCGAGGCCCCTTTTAGTCGCCTTGTACGACAGGCAGGGGATACCGTAGTCTTATTCTTGAGAGCCCGGAACTACAGGGCTGCCTGTTTCTCTAATCTAACTTATCTGTTAAATTATAAATCATCACTGATCTCATAACTGTCGACGGGGTGAAACAATTTTGAAGATTTGTTTTTATTTGAAAGCTGGTGCTGCTCGTGTCGTCGCATTTCATTAATTATTTCTTGAATTTGCGTTAGGTATGTGTGCGACAAATGGACGGATAACTCAATACTACGCAAACCGATTCCTTTTTTGTAAAGCTTGTACTTAAAGAGTAGTTAGATGAGAGTTCTACGATAATTTGGGAATACAAAAAGGGCGTCCACGTGTAAAAGCTTATAACGTTTGAATCGATTTAAAGTGATTTTTTGCTTTTAATCGTAAATATACTTGTGTACTAACAAGAAGCTGTAGAATACGATATTCAAAGCATAAATTCGTGGGTCCAAACGAATATTTGGTTAAATATTGGATACAATTACCCCTTATAGCATTGAAGATATTAATAGCCGTATCGCCGACTTCGCCACACACAAGTTTACAAGTTTACAGAAATAAACTTAACATTATTACGTTAAAAACCTCTCATGCATGTAAATGTTACGAGCTAACAAAAGATAACAATGTGCCCAATAATACCACACATCTAAAACTTATCGATCGTTTGTAAGCCTGTTTTACGATAAAGCGATTTCCTTGCGACCCTGTGAGTTTGTCTTCTTTGCTAGATTGGACAAGACACGACGGCCCGAGCGCTATTTGAATTGCAAATGTCACGGCTCACAAAGTAAACAAGACAATTAATTCGGGTACAGTACTTATGTCTGATCATTGGAGCTAGAATGTTTGTTAAATTTTATCACCGGCAGCTAATTCTGTAGATTATATTTGCTATCTGCGGCAATATATCCTGCCCTCTTCCAGTACTATTTGATTACTCGCCAAAGAAATGTTATATGTTGGTCGACACACGAGTCATTCATAGGCGTTGTACAAGAAAATTGTGCCTGTTAACAAATTTCTTCACATTGTACCTCGATTGTAATAAAGACGGTAGTTCTCATTTCCTTTTCAATAATTTTAATTATAATTATAAAATAATACTACAATGGATTAGAAGTAGTTGCTAAGTGTCAAATAATGACAGTCTGGAGAAGGGTTGTACGGCGGGCTATCTCTAAAGCAGATTGGAGAAGAAACATTAAGGAATAAACGTATCAGTACATTTAATTTCTATTTCTGGTCTCTACACCAAGGTGGTATTTTACAGAGTATCTCCTTATCCAAATCCATTAAGTCACCTTGTAAACTTAAATGCCAACACTATAATGAATATACACTATTGCCTGGCAGGAATAGGTGCTACGGTGTGTACTCGTTTAAACTGCTACGAAAAGTCTACAGCTATATTTGACGTTGTACATCCATCATAATTGGTCTGATATTTGCTTATAGCAACCAGTTTCTAAACGCGGAACAGTACAATTACATATATCAACATAAAGCGAAAACGCAAACAACAAATTAACAATATTGTTTAACTAGATGTGTCCCGCGGGAGCCATCCGTTTATATTCAGCGCTTCGAAAAATTGCATCGAATAAATAGCTCTCTGAGTTTCAGCTGCTATTTTATTTATTGCTCAATGTTTTATTCGATTATTATAAATAAATAAATTAAGACACTTACTGCCCTTCACTCAAAAATTCCTGTCGTCTTCTATCTCTATCTATATGGCGTCTTCCAAATCGTTATCTACCGGAAATATGACCTCCCACAACTTTTCTTGTTGGGCAAAGTCACTGGCAAAAAAAGTGTTGGTCGTAGAAGGAAATCATGGCTGCGTTACATTAGAGAGAGGACTGGAATTGCGAATGCCATCTACCTGTCCCGCCTCGCCAGAGACAGAGCGAAGAATGGTGAAACAGTCGCAGTCGCAGTGGCAGTCGCCAGCCTTCGCTAGTCGGAGAGGCCCTTTAATAAGAACTAGCTGAGAAAGTACTTACAGAATAATAAATAAAGCGGGCTTAGTTCATAGGTCTATTAATTTACCTTACAATTCAGTTTCAACTAGAATAGCATGAGAATGAAAATGTTAAAGTAAATTGGCGTGACATCTTAGTATTGAACACCTGAAAATGTTCCGAGAATAGTGAACATTTGTATTATTCTTATTTCCAGCAGATGCACGTACGGAATGTTTTTGCAACCTCTTTGCTTATATTCTTTACTGAAGAAACGAGTTCTGTAAATTTATTTGATTTCGTAAACGTGTAAAACATAACATTATAAAATGGTATAACAACATATTTGTTCCGTAAAAGTTTTGAAGCAACTACTGAATCAGCTGAAAAGCTTTTATAATTGCTTAAGCTACATATTATCATGAAATGAAATGGTTTAACAGATTTTTTCGGTATTATTTTTGATTTTGCATGAAAAAAATTCCAATTACTCCAAATTTTCAGTCTCTTACCCTCATCTCTCCATTTTCGGTAGTTAATTTTAGTACTTTTTCATTAACAATATTCAAAAATTTCAACCATGGTTAGTACTTTTATTCTATCACCGCATACGACAATTTTTTATAATCAAAATAATCACTGGAAAAAATTTATAGCAACAGCAGCACAACGTTTGCCGAGTCAGCTAGAACGTATATTCCTGTATAATATCTAAAAGAATAATTTTTGGTATATACATACATTTATTTTTCTCTACCCAGCCAAATCCCATCTCTCGAGAAAGAGTTGGCTTTATTCGATCTTCTCATCCATTTGACCGTCTTTGGCAGAAAAGTCACTGTATATTCTATGTGTTTTAAATGTACGTATTATTACGATGACCACTATATGATGTAAGAATGCTTTAGTTAGGTTGGTATTCTTGAAATGAGACATTATTACGATACGTTTCCAATACCATTCGGCGACTCATGAAATGAAGTGAATAGAATGACCACTTGAACGAGCGTTCGGTACTACAAGGCGTAGGCTGCACGATAAATTGGGAGAATAATTCATTTTTCTACTCGATAGCACATCAAAGAGCCCATTGTCACCCCCAGGCGGACGCATAAAACATACAGCTGACACACCCACGACAAAGCATTGCTGTCGATACCGATTTCATTTCTTGTGATTGTAGACTAATTTTATTATTGGTTTCTTTTTATTTGTCTTAAAATTTACTAAGTTTAGTCTTTTAATTTTCAATAAACTCATAAATCAATCTTTAAAAATTAAAATTTTATACCTCGATCGTATTCTTTTGTACAAAATCTGCCACTATATATTTTTTGATTATAATTTCTAAGCAAGTGCATGACCACGATACCACCTGTTTATAAGTGGAAATGCAGTCGACAAACTTAGTGAATGCTTATCCAATTTACTCTTGAAAACACAACGTTGTAATCAGAGGGAAAGACAGACGCGGGCAAACTACTCCAGTCCTTTGCTGTACGAATAATGAAAGACGAAGCAAAGCGCTTCGTTCGGGTTTGAGGGATGTCCACAACAAAAGGACATAATCCAGCACTGCGTCTTTATGTACGATGGTGGAACGGAATTGGAGGAATTATATCATGTAATTCCGAAGAATTGTTGACATTGTAAGGATAATGTGGCACAGCTATTGATGCCCATTTTCTAATCAAACCAGACGTCAGGGTGCCAGTTTTAAATTATTATTTTTTTTCTTAAAAATAATTTTGGAAGTATTTGTGTATGTGCATGCGGGTATTCTATGTAATATAAATATGTATTCCCATAATCTATATGCCTAAATATTAGTACGCAACGTTTGTTGCTAAAAAAAATCATTACACAGTAAATTTATGTTGAACCTACGTATATCTGATTAAATACGATCATTGACAAAAAGAACGTCTATTACTTTTAACAATCTAAAATTAAAGCAAAAATAAAAGATAACAATTAAAACATAGTAACTAAGGCCAAGGAACGAAAACAAAAGGGTTACAATGAAATTATATTTCGCAATGAATTAATATCAAAAATCATTTGATGGGCCAGTGAGCAGAGATAAGTCTTTGAATAATCAAAATCAATGTTACGAATACAGCGCGCCTAAATAAACCACCGCTCTGTGTAGCAGCTGAATAATAAAATATCTTTAAAGGAAATAAACATTGAATAACAAGCTGCTAAATGTTTAATTACGTCTCTTGTCGACATTCCTTAAAACTGTTTTCAAATCCATTTCATCTCCTCCCTACAAGACAGTGAACGATGGTGTGTGTATTGTGTGAAGTCTACATAAAACTTGTGCTTAGTATGTGCGAACATTGGGAACGTTATTATCACAAAGGACGAATGGTTAAATAAATTTAAACCAAAAATTCAATTTCAGTAAAAGTTTTTTTTTTTAAAGAAATATTAACAATTTTTTTCTTCACATATATTATTATCATTCTTGTTAACTATTCCAAAAATGCATAGGCTTGTGTTAGGAGATGGTTTACGTCAAAAGACTTAAGTTGGATATGAACCTACGATCTTACGGTTTGCAGACCTTACCCTAAACCTATTAGGCTACTGACGCTTCATATTTGTTTATTGTATTAACAAATACGATATTTTGATTATATATATTATTTTTTATTATTATTACCTCTAACTCCTCCTAAATCTTTAAAATAAACTTGGTTATCGAGTTCATCTATGTTTTGGTTTTTTTGTTCTTGTCGTAGAATGACTAAATATCCCCAAAAACCTTTTAGTAAAATATACAAAGAAATGTCTTCTGAATCTTTCGTCTACTCATCTCCGAGTAAAAATCTTCGATCAGAATAAATACAAGCCCTTCGGAAGCAATTAATTTCTGTATTTACATGGGCTCCTAAGTAAATTATTCAAAAGGGCTACTTCGTAATGTAAAAGAACTGATTTTTTTCCACTGAATGATTTTATTAATCAAAATAACTTTTACATCAACTATTTTTTAAACATAAATTTTGATTGTTTCGCTTTATTTACTACGCTGCTACAAATTGTTAGACAATAAAAATAATAAACAATTATTTCGAGTATCATGGGACTCATATGATGTATGTACTTTAAGTATCTAGGGTTAGTAACAGTAACAAATTAATTAAGTATTATTGGCAGAGCCGCGGTAATACTGTCCGGGCGGTTGCCTCAAGTTGCTAGCAACCCGAGTTCAATTCCTGCTGTCGGCACCAATAAATTTGTTGTGACAATTTTGTGTGCTGATTTACCACGCACTCGGCGGCGAAAAAAAAAAAAAAACATCGTGAGGAAACCAACATGTGTTAGAAATATTTTCTAAGGCATTTGAAGTCAGTCAATCCTTACTAGGCGCCCGCGTGGCGGACTGTGCTTAAACTCTCTTTACACAGAATGCCTCTGCGCCCAATAATGGTACAAATATGTATATATACCTATTCCGGGTTATTAAGATTTTTAATTTTCTTTAAAAAAAATCAAAAATATCAGCTGAAAGCAGTGTTTGTTTTATAAACATGAATTATGGTCGTTAAAGGTATATTTATGAACAAAAATCGACTTCAAATCGAATCATACGTTAAACGCTATTACGTGCTAACTCTTTATATCGTAGGAATATTCTCAAATTGATTAGTCAGAAGTCAACCAAACTTTCATGAAACTATTCTTTCATCCGTTCAAAGTACATCCTTTCCACATAAAAAATGAATCATCGAAATCGGTTGGGTTGATATTGAGTTATTGGTCTATTTGTCGCGATTACATACTCAATTCAAACATAAGACTTGGACTGGCTTTTATGAATGCCATTGTCAGAACTGGACCAAATTGAAATAATGAAGTACACGCTTTTAAATAAAACCACCCCATAAGTTAACAAACATAAAAAATAAATAGAGGAGAATTGAGAATCACCTCTTTTTGAGGTCGATTCAGAAATAAACTAATTTCCGTTCTTATTTTTTTTGTATTTTTTTTTCATCATTATTTGTGTATTTGTAAAACCTTCAAAATGAAAAAGTGAAAAATCAGCTTCAATTTTAAAGCACAAAGTTGGGTGTTAAGTGTCTGTACTACTTTTGCTTTAGCAACTACTTTGCGTTAAGTGCTGCATTAATTTTATATTTGCTGAATAACTTGTCAGCTTTCTGGAGTACCAGAAAGTGTTAATAACGACTTGTCAGTTGTCGAATGAGATTAACATAATGTTTTGCAGATCATTTTCGGGTCATTTATAAAATTTTATGAGTGAATTAAATAAAATTATATAAACGTATGACACAAGCATTTCCGTATCCTGTAGATTGTTCATTTTATTCTTGTGTTTTTTTTAGTTGCGACGGCGATGCGGTTAGGTCGGCGAAAATCAAAACGGTAAGATTTACTTAATATTTGTAATTTTTATATTCCGTTTTTCCACTTATTAAATAAACCCACTTGTAATTCACCTAAACGTTCACTGAATCGTTACTGAAACATCAACTGCATGATTTTAAAATGTATTCATGTAATAAAATTCAATGTGCATATTTCTTATGTTTAAAATCTATGGAATTATGACTGATTTCCAAACCAAAAAAGGGACGTTATTCCCTCCCCCACTGTGCCCTCGCAGCGCAAGGCGACACGGGCCAGCCGATGTCGCCTTCTTCCCGGGTTCACCATAGCGGACGACAAAGGCCCCCACTCTTGTCGCAAAGTGAACCCGAGGCCCCTTTTAGTCGCCTTCTACGACAGGCAGGGGATACCGTAGTCTTACTCTTGAGAGCCCAGAACTACAGGGCTGAACAGAGAAAACCTGTGCCAAGCAGTGGGCGTAACGTTGACGTGTAACTTTAACTTTTAACTGAACTTTAATGAACAAAAAAAACTTGAGTATCAAATAAGTATTACGTAGCTATAGAAAAATATGTGAACAGAATAAGCCGGGATTCGAAATCCCGAATAAAAACTTCAAATACACATGATTTTGTCATTCACAAATTCATTCACCGGATTGTCCTAAGCGCCAATGCTGAGACAAAAATGATTGAGTATGCGTTATTGAGTTTGGAAGCTTCCCAAAATTCAGATGTCCGAACGCTGCTCGATCAGCGGAACCCAAATTTATGTTAGACGTCGGCAATATCAGTAATACTTACAGCAATAGTCCACTTCAAGATGAAGCCACTGATCTTGAGTACACTCTTTTGCTTACTTTTCAATAACAAACGAAAATAAAGAAAGGGAATATCTTTCCCTCTGTATATATCAAAACGTATTTATTTATTTCCTTTATTAATTATTTTTATTAACATAATATTGGCCATAACATATTCCAGTCAAACATATTCATGAAGATAAATAATTTGTAACGTCATTACTTCTTCTTAGTCGGTGAGTCTCTTAGAGTGGTCGTGATGACTTCGGGTGTTAGTGGCAGGTCCTACGACATGCCGTCGCTTCACCCTAATTACCTTCCTCATGCACTCCACTGTTAACGACCCACTCATTTCAAGCGATACAGGCAAAGACAACAATCTCCTTTAAACAAGCTTATTTTTTTTTGATTATTGATTTATTGTGATTAAGTAATACCCGTCTATGACAAAAATTCAGCTCATCCCTATACACTGAGCACCAATCATTGTAATTTTTTAAAACTGATTTCTCAATGTAAAGCCCGGCTGGGGCTTAAAACTCCGACCATTACTTATCTTAGAAAAGTCGATTGGTTAGCCAATGGGCTATCACTGCTTTAAAATAAATTAATCGTATGTCGTTTTAACGCAATTCAGTTGATATTAGGTATATTTTTTAATTTGCTTTACCTTATTATAACAATATTTAGAAATATAACTTAAGCGGTAAATTTATACGATATCTAGTCAATCTTACAAACGAAATTCATTCGCTTAACTTAACTCAGCTCAATATATATAAAAATAGAGTAAGCCAGCTAAGTTTGAAATAACGTGAGCACATATTTTTGTGTATCTACCCTATGTGTTGAATACAGTACCAATAAATTAAAAATATAACTCAAAGTATCCCTTGTTTGTTTCATTAATCTTCAGCTTATTATAACTTTCCAGACAGCTTGGAAGAGATAATTGTGTAATAAATTCAGAATCGTCGGCTAAGATGATAAAGACGACCTTGCGAATGATAAACATAATTTTTTCAGTCGACTGTAGGTGCTATATTTTGTATACTAGATAGTATATATTGCCATTAACTTTTATTAAATGTTATTTTAATATAGTCGCCTATTTCTGTTTTAAATTTTTCATCTAAAAATTTATTCACTTATTACTTACGATAGAAATTACTAAGGGCAAGCGCGGGTAAGTATAGATGATGGTCAAGTATTTTAAATCCAGAATCTAGGATAATGACGACCTATGAGCCGGGACGTTATTCTGATGGATCGTAAAAGTTTTTGTCAGTTTGTCTCTTAGTTTCTTGCGCATGTTATTTAATTTGTTCTGCATACAATGTCATCAGAAATAAAACGTACCATGACACGACGATGTGGTAAAAAAGTTCGTCTTTAAAGTTTTTTACAACATGTCATTAATAACATGTGGTAAAATTTTTCAAAGACAGATACTTAATAACTGCGCGGAAATGCAATTGTGTCCATTTTCATCAACACTTCAAACAAAAGTTTTCGATATTTAAATACATTTTTTAATCTGTTCAAACGTTAGTTACTTTTTTTTTGATAAAGAGATCTATTTCATTTATACCTCTTTATCACTATTTTTGGAACTAAACAGTCCCCTCTCTAGTCCCATTCGATACTGACACTCACTTCAGCACCATACATTTTCTTTCTGTCTTACTGGGGTTTTAAAGTTAAAAGAACTTTAAAACCCAGGTAAGACAACTTTGATCATTTCAATTCTAATGAATTTTATGAATATTATAATTATCAGGTTTCCACCAAGTAAAAAGGTGCATCTGTTTTGTTGTCAACCAGTAAACAACTTAGGAATAAATTACAGTTTATTACGTAATAATACTGAACACCGTTTAATTAAATTATGTGCGGTTTCAATTAAAGTCCTGAACAAACGAATCGTGGCACGATTCGCGTAGGCGTGTTGTCTACAAGCGTTTATTAGAACTCCACTCTACGCACTTACCAGTGCGTAGCGTAATGGTTTGGTTTATTGGGCTACAGTTGCGTGTCCTGATAGCTAGGCGGACAAACACTTTTCTGATTTCCGGTGATTAACTGGTTTATTTATTGGCAACCAACAGCGATAGCATGAGTAATCACTTTAACACCATTCTTGACGCAAGTTTTTCGGTACTTCTATAAAAGTACACCCAATGTACTGTCCCGAAATCGTAGAATATAGTTTTGGTACACCCGATATCTAACAAAAGCTCTTATCCGTCTAAATACAGGTTATTATCATCACATCCGTGTTTTTATAAATATAATCTATCAAAAGTAGCCCGCTCCTGGGATCTAAAGGACCGTCAGCTGAATAGTGATCGTCACTACGGTTTCAGTTTTGGTTGCTCACCTTGTTATTTTCTGGTTTATCTATCAGCAAGATTTAGTTTTAAGTTTGACTCCTTCTATATTTATTAGGGTTTCTTTTAGATCGAATTGATTTTAGCATTCAGTTCGCGTATGTATATGTGATAATGCAAATAAATGTGACATTTTTATATGTTTATAAACTATTTACCTGTTAAAGTAAATAAAATAAAAGACTAGATTTCCTTTGAATAGACATACAAATAACATTTACTCACACCACTTCTGAGATTGCATAATATTACATCGATTCGAGGAGTGTACTTCGTAGCACTTACGTAGCACGTTGTGCGCTTTATTAGTCTATTTATTACTTCAGCTTTGATACTGCTGTAGATATTAAATGTTTCAAAATGAAATGTAAACATAAAACGAAGTCAATTGTGCATAAAAAAGCAAAATTTCTATATGTAAATTATTATACATTTTTCTTATGTTTAATATCTATGGAACAGAGACTGGTAACGAAATTATTAAGCTCGTTGATTTCAACTACTTCTACTTCTACTCTTTAACTTGAAATGATTGTATACAAGTCGCGTGTAGCGATTATAGCATTTAATCGACATAGAGGTACACAAGTACTGATATTAATATGAGGTCAAAAGCAAAAGAAAGAATAAAGAAAATGCAAGACAACCAGAGGTCACAAATTATCACATTCTATCATAATAACAAACAGCAATCAAAAACATCCCCAGGTAAATCGTAATGTAATAGATATAGTGACAAACAAGCATATAACACTGTCGAAAGTTTCTAGTATTCCGTTTCATTTATTGGGCAATGTGATTTAAGGACCAAGTAGACTCTTTATAAGAGTTTGGTAAATTGCTAGCTAACAATAAAATAAAAATAAATTTATGTCTGTGGAAAACAATAATAAATTAAAACAATATAAATTAAAAAAAAACTGTATATAAAAATAAACGTCTCATCCTGATTAAATGGCTGGTGAGATAGACTCATTCTCTATGAAATTTCAGATCTCTTGAGTAAGGTGATATAGAGACGAGTTGTTATATCTTTTTGGAGTGCTTATCTTGCGATGTTACACCGCTGCATATTTCGTGATATGAGAGCGTATTATCTTTTATTTTATTTCAAAGCGGATATCATTATTTTCACGGATTCAATTTTGGCTTCGCTAATTTCCATATTTTAGTCTTTATATAAAAATTCCAGCTAAAACGTTATCTCGCAAAATAAATTAAGCGTGAAAGCAATTCACGATAAATAATTCTCTGTGGACCTACTTCAATCCTTTTTGTGGTTATTTTCATTTCCACTGATTTCATTATGGCGTCGCCTGTAAAATATATGCGCTCTAAATTGTTACGGAATTGTTACTGGTAAAATATTTAACAACACAATTCTAACAGCGAAATTAACTATTGCATATAATCTGGACAAAATGTGGAGAAATATTATTACTATTAATAAATACTACCGCTTTTGTTGTCTGCTAAAATATAAAAGCTGCAATTTTTACAAATATTTAAAGCGAATTTTTTTTTATTAACTATATATATTTCCTTAGTAAAATTAATATAAGGGTTCAATTGTTCTAGAATATAAGTATATTTACTACTACTTACTACTAGTAAATATATAAACCGACTTCGATTGTTATTACGCGCGGGACTCCTTAGATGTAAATAAAATACTAGATGTATATAATCTGTACTAGATATATGCATCTGTATATACACTTAGTGTGAGTTAAGTTTCGAAGACCAATTCATTAAACCTATTATTAATAATCAAATTATCTATTTGTCATTATGATTTAAATTTGAAAGGTAATAAATAAGTCTTATATTATTATTATTAGTATCTTCTTCTTCATGCCAGCCTAATCCCGGATTGAGTCAGGCTCGGGTTTGATCTTCTCCTCAATTTTGACCGGTCTTTGGCATGCTCTTCAGTAAGATTTTTGCAGGTCATGCCAGTGTGTAAAATATCTAGCCAGTACATTTTAGGACAGCCGCGTGGCCCTACGTGACAAAAATTAAATTAATAAAAACCAGACAATGTACTTATGTATACGCGTGAGAAGTTATACTTTTATATTAAAAAAAATAGTTTTTTTATATTAATTTAATAATTAATAATAAAGGACTGGAAAAGGATATTCAAACAGTCAAAAAAGTTCAGTTTTCAAAAATTAAATAAATAAATGTTATATTAAATAACAATATTTCGATTCATATCAATAAATATTACATACAGATTGTTAAAGCCAATTATATAAGAGCACTTGAATAAGTGTGTAATCACAATTAATAACACTGAATCTTCAACCTTACTGTTACCATTTTTTCATGAAGTGCCAGAATAAGTCCCACTGTTGGGTCTTCTCTGCTAAGAAAGTAATAAGGATATAGTCTACGACGCGGCCCTGTGTGCGGATTGCCAGACTTATGGTAATTCTTAGAAAATTTTCTATGACATATAGGTTTCCTCACGATGTTTCCTTCACCGCCGAGCACATGGTAAATAAGCACATAAGATTATAACCATAAATTTATTGACGCCGACACCAGGGATCGAACTCGGGTTTTAGCGTACTATGCACCTTGAGGCAACTGCCCGGACACTGAGCCACGGCTCTTATATGAATAATAATATTATATAATAACTTAATAAATACTAAAGTAATTTATACGTTGTGATAATATAGCTAGTGAAACACATTTTAATTGCGTTAATTAAACAATCATTTATATCTCGCCGCGTTTCCAGCTGAGAAAATGAGTTAATTCTCTAATCACATCCGGGCGACGACAAGGTCCTTTCCGCATTAACTTGATTGATAGATCCTGAAATAATCTGACAAAAGGTTAACAGGCCGTAGCGGGATTGTTAACGAGTGACGGCTTCTAGGCCTTTGTAAAAAACATATGAGGTTTCGTTTTTTATACCGCTATAATTTTGCCTGTGACTATCAGTTTCCAAGTTGTCACGTTTCTTTTGTCAATGTAACCAGAACATACAACAGCTTAGGTCCTGGGTTCACTTAGGACCCAGAGATGAGGTTCGTAAGAGCCAATGCCACCGGAGCTATGCTAACGCGTTCCCATAGTTCTGACTATAGGTATCGAGAAGAACACCGGGGTTTTAGTCAGTGCGAGTGCGACATAATTAATCCCTTGTGGAGACAAGGGTGGGTATAAAAAAAGGATAGAAACGTAACAACTTCTGCTGATCACATCTGCCGAGCACTTGGTAAATCAGCACATAAAATTGCAACAACAAATTAATTGGTATCGGAACCGGGGACGGAGCTCAGGTTGCTAGCGTATTATGCAACTTGAGCCAACCTCTGGGACACTGAGCTAACACGGCTCACTACGGTGACCTGATAGAAGATGGATATTGAGGATTTTATTTATACTGTTATATATGGGAATGGCAATGTGCGTTATTGCAACGGCAGTTCCACATTTAATAGAAGGGAACATACATACAAATATATAAAATTAGAGCGTCTGTTCGTAATATTAAAATAACCGCTTGTTACTACAAACATACGAAAGTATACTTACCAATTTTAACGGATCTTTCACTGGCAGAGAGCTGATGTTAAGGAGTAACATAAACAGAAAAAATTAAATAAACAGTTTTTAATCGCGGGTAAAACCGCGGGGCGCAGATAGTTATCAAATAGACACAATATGGGCAGCGACTGGTTTTGGTGAAATAAACATTACGTATACGTTGAGATTGGGAGTTACATATTCATGAACGTTTAAAAACCATCAGCTTGTATTGTTTACTGGACTGTATTTGTGTTACGTCTATCTCTCCCGATTCAATATTAATCAAGCTATCATTGGACGCTCCGTCATTGCACGTTACTTAATTATAAGGCCACCACATTTTAACACAAAACTATTACAAAATGGACACATTCATTTACACGAAACAGGACAATTAGCATTTAACGAAATGAGCTTCACGGACGAATGAATGCATTTCAAAGCTTTACCTGATTGAATGAAATGGTCAGTATTCGGCACAACACGTTAAATAGGGATTGCTCGACATACCGCGGTATTTTATTAATGCTTGTGTGTCGGAACTGTTAGTTTTTTTAAAATTGAAAAACGAGCAATGGCTCGTCGATCTAAAGTGATCACCGTCAGCCATGGTGATCCACAATACCGGAGGAGCTGCAGGTGCGTTGCTGACCTTTGAGATAGGAGTAGACTCGTTTCTTGAAGGTACCCAAATCGTATAGGTTCAGAAACAGCGCTGGTGAAGATTGACAGAGCGTGGAAGAAAGTTGCGTTAGAAACGCACAGTCGTAGACAGCACCAATCACAATATGGTGTCGATGGAATTTGAAATTATCCGACATGTGCGATGATTCCGAATTCAGAAAACTGCTTATGGTAAATGCGATAGAGAATGCAATGAGTTCCGACTTCCTCTTCGCAGACACAGAGGGTCTAGTCACGAATAGAGCATATCTACGTATACGGGGAATAAATTAAAATGTTATTTAATTCACTTCTTTAATATAATATTGAAGGAAATACGTATTGATAAACATATTTATATTTTTTAGATTTAAATAAATACAAGCCTTGGTCTGAAATTAAGTTCCGAAATGCCAATTAATTATAATATAATGATAGCCTAATGATTTAGGTTACGGTCTGCGAAGCATAGGGTAGTAAGTTCAAATTCACCATTCGACTATTGTCTTGAACTTTCTCCTAGCACAAGCTTTATCTTATTTATAATCGTTAATAATATTTGTTTGGAGTTATTGTTAGAAAATTGTTAGCATTCTTATCATAAAACAAATAGTTTTATAAAAGTGTATAAAAGTTTCAAAGAGCTACAAAAATGTACAATATTTTCACTTAATGTTCAACGAACACAAATGGCAATTATTTAAAAAGGAAATGAAAAGCTTTCAAAGTACTCAATTACGGTACAATTACTTATCACTTAGGTTTTCCTCCTGTGAAAACTTTTTAAGAAGCAGTTCTTTGTTTGTTTGGATTTTGTTGTACCGTCGTGATGTTATTTTAATCTCTTTCATTGTAATATCTTAGAGGGGCGGTTTTACTGAAACGACTTATTGAATTTCTATTTATTTTCCTTGTTACAATTGAGGTGAGGTAACTTTAGTTTCTTTTTGTTCTAAAACTAAAATGGAAATCTTTCATAAAATATAATAAACTAAGTCCGACAGCAATTAAGTTAATGGACTATTTCCCAATTATTTTTTTCAAACAATGGTTGGTTGAATTCAACACGGCTGTGCAGCGTTCGGGAAGCTTTGTTATATTTATTCATCTTCGTGCTTCCTCGTACGTCCTGCCTTTTTTTGTTGTGACATTAGTGTTTTTAAGTTATTTAAATATTATATAATTTAAATATTATATACTACATTGTTGCACAACAGTTAACGTGCACATCATAGTTCTAATACATTTTACATCTCGATATAACTGCATGCGCAATGGGCGGTGTCATTAAGATTATTTCTAGAAGGTTTAAGGTTTCGAATTATCCTTTCTTCGTTTTTATAAAACGTTTAATTACTTTAAAGAGGTTTCGTTACAATAAATGATTAGAATAAATAACCCTTTTTATTTTAATTGCCGATCCCTATAAATGGAGACCCACTCAAAAGGAAAGAAGATGTTACATTACCTGACAATAGTCGGTGCGGCGTCTCTTTTTTTTATTATCTCTATCATAACTCAGGAAAATAAAAGAGAGTTACATCAATTTCCATAGAGTTCCGCGATTATAATTGCTTCAGTTCAGTTTTAGAACGCATATTTTTTGCTTTGAGTGGAACGGTAAGTCACAATAAATGAAGAGGTAGTAACCTTGGTAGGGAACGAAAAAACTGGTGACTATAGCCATTCCAAGTTTATTTCTCGCTTCGTGTCTTTACCTATTTAATATGGTCAGGTTTACGATGGGACCAGCCCTGTAGTTCTGGGCTCCCAAGAATAAGACTACGGTATCCCCTGCCTGTCGTACAAGGCGACTAAAAGAGGCCTCGGGTTCACTGGGCGACAAGGGTGGGGGCCTGAGTCGTCCACCAAATTGGACCCGGGAAGAAGGCGACATCGGCTGGCCCGTGACGCCTTGCGCTGGCGAGGGCACAGGGGGGGAGGGAGTAACCTCTCCCCCCCCCTCGGACGAGCTCTCCTTGAGCATAGTACAGAGGGGCTCCGGTGATTATGAGAACAGGAACAATAATATCATATTGTTATTACACACACCTCAACAATATTTCTTGTAGAAAGAAATATAATGTCTGACGTTATCTGTTCATTTATAAGTATGTTTCCGAATAAAAAGAAAATCCGACGCCAAATCGAATAGGAATATTACAGAACAGAATTAATTAGGATCTAACTAAACTCTCAAATCAGAACCAGCTTAGGTTAGCTACTAAGAGCCGTGGTAGCTTCAAGTTGCATACTACGCTAGCAAACCGAGTTCGATCCCCCGTGCCGGCATCAATAAAATTGTTGTTGCAATTTTATGAGCTGATTTACCACGTGCTCGGCGGTGAACGAAAACATCGTGAGGAAACCTAAACAAGCAAAGGCCAGCCCAGCAATGGGACTTATATAATGGCTGTAACTATATACAATATAACCTTAAATTAAAACCCTTTGCCATTAAAAATGAATCATCGAAATCGGTTGCCGTGATATTGATTTATTCAACTATTTGTCGCGCACATACTAAATGCAAATGTAAGATTTACATGGTTTTATCATGTTTGTCAGAATGGAGCATAGCACCAACTTTCAAATAAAAATCATCAAAATCAGTTTGTCCAGTCGAAAATTATAGTAACATCATAAAAATAATAGGACATACAGATGAATTGAGAATCGGCGTCAAAGAAAGAGGAGTCTTTTTTTTAATCCGGTTGAAAATAGATCAGGAATTATTTTATTTCAATTCGCGTAAATTTGGTAAATTGCACAAAGAAATTAAAACAAACTGTTACAGAATAGGTATATTCTAAAATATTGTTGACTTAAAACAAAAAAAACTTTTACAAGCCGTCGCCTTCCGGTAGCTTTATCGTTAAATTAGAACAAAAGTTGTTTCGGTACTTGCTAGAAACTTTCTCGGTGTTCTTATCTTGATTTATTTTTGCTTATTTTTTTCATTTTAAATGTTAACCAACTAACACAACAGCTTTTAGGAAGTTTTAAAAGAGGTAAACTTTGTTTCGTTAACAATACAATTATCTAATATTATTGGATATTTTTTATATTTGTTATGTAATTCGACTGGGTGAGCCTTTGTTGTGAAAATTTGGTCTATCTCTGACAGTGGCGTCCGTGATAAAACTAGATAAGTCTTAAAGTTACATTAGCTATGTGCGCGACGAATGACTCAATATCACACTAACCGATTTCGACGATTCATTTTTTATTAGAAAAGATGTACTTCAAGGGTAGTTCGATGAGACTTTGCTCAGGTTGTGATTAATTCTATTTCATATTATTTTTATTCGATTTTTGTTTTTACTCGTAGATATACTTTGATTTTTGCAATAATGCCCACAACAACTTCTCTTTTATTTGTAGTCTTACAGCCTTACAAATAAACGTGATATAGAGATAAACTTAGTAATAAATTAAGTATAAGCAAAATTTGTACTAATAGACCAAGAATACGTTATACCTGATATAACGTTGACGTTTTCGTTCATACAATCGTTATTCCGAAGTTATAACGACGTACACCCTTGTTTAAGTCCAGTATAACATTTAAAATACGACGATTTGTGTTTGTGTTCGCTCATTTAAATTAACTTATTATGGAATTAAGGGCAATGGAGGAAGTAGAAACAGTAAATGACTTAAAATGATGACTGATGATAAATAAATATCATTCAGACTCCAAAAAAAGTAAAAATATTTAAAAGATGGAAAAAACCTTTTGATTTATATGTCGATGATTAGTTTCGATTAAAATATCGGTTTTCTAAAAGTGGTATAATATTTCTAGACCATTTATTTGAAAGGTCTCTTACTGTGGACAAGCGTGAAGTGGATTATCTTCTATCTATATATAGAGTATAGACTATTTTATAACCGCCACACATTGACAGATACATTACTACACTACTACATAAACTGCAATTATTTTTAAAATCAAGTACCGAATGTTTCTCGTCAAAATATTGTTTTTGACTCATTGTAGCAAACAGATATATGTACATACACATAGCTTTTTGTACTGTCAAGATTGTTTTGACATTTATACGAGTACGTCATAAATATCGTCCAATCGTGGCGTGATTGTAGTCACGTAATTTTTCTTTAAATTATACAAAATTTTATTTAAATATTTATTAGCAATAAAATAAATTACTAAACTAAATAATTACAAAACATCATTTTTTTTCAAAATTCCATTTATGTTATTTCCATCGGCATAATACCAAGCGAAATGAAAAACGTATCGTTAACCTTAACTTCACGTTGCTATTATATGAGACTATTACTACTTAGTTATGTTATACAGTAATAACATAGAATATATACGACAGTCCAAAATTTAACATCAATTACATATATCTTACTACAACATAACATTACAAATATGTTAGGTGTCTATTAGCGTGCCGTATCCGTTTAATGTGTGATAAAATACACTATGATTGAAACGCTTCAAATGTCGTACATTGAAATTTAAGCCTCTGCCACTTGATATACTGGAATTTGAATTAGCAAATTTAGATTCGATGTTTCAATCTAATATTAACATAACGACATATTTGGGTACCTTTATTTTTTTCTTTGTATATAGGAATATTACAAAATAGAATAAATCAGAACCTAACCAAACGATCATAAAACTACTCTTAAAGTACTTCCATTCCAATAAAAAATGTATCATCGAAATCATCCCACCGGGGACCCTTGTGTCGAGTTACTAGCGATAGAGGTTCAGGCTAAGCGACCTAAGAGCTCTGCCACCTCTCAATCCGGTGAAGCAGTCAAGGCCAGCTTCTCTGGCCAATCTGTGTAGTTCGTCAAAAACAAAAAAAAAAAAAAAATCGAAATCATTTGACGTGATATTGAGTTATTCGTCCATTTTCAAGACTTATATCGTTTTTTTAGAATTTTACCAAATTTTAAGCAATTGAAATTTGAAACTTACAAAAAAAGAATCATCAAATCGGTTCACCGACTAAAAGATATAAGGTAACAAACATAAAACAAAACATACAGATGAATTGAGAACTTCCTACTTTTGTGAAGTGTGACGGGTAACCCATGACACTGCTTGTGGATCATCAAACGAAATATTCTATGTCTCAAATGAAATATTATGGTTGAGTGTGTTGGTATTTGTATGAATTCATGTTAATTTTATATGTTAATTAGTAAAATAAATAGTATACAGGTAAATCATTCATAAAACGCCGTGGTAGCTCAGTGTCCGGGCAGTTGGCTCAAGTTGCATAGCAATTCGAGTGTGATACCCGGTGCTGGTACCAATAAAATTGTTGTTGCAATGTTATGTGCTGACTTACCACGCGCTCGGCGGTGAAGGAAAACATCGTGAGGAAACCTACATGTGTAAGAAAAATTTTATAAGGCATGTGAAGTCTGCCAATAATCCCGCACTAACGGGTCGCGTGGCGGAATGCTCTTATACTCTCTTCACAGAGAAGGCCTGTGCCCAACAACACCCGTTGACATCAGTTCGAATTTCATTTACTATATTACATAATTTCTTTTTTTTAACCGCAATTTTCTTCGATGGTTTAAATTGAAGGAAATCGAGCTAGCACCGCATTTCAGCTTAAACTGAATACTCGTATTGTATTCTTTGGAGACAATTTTGATGAAATGAATTTTCTTGTAACTGAAAGATTCAAATTCCTCGTCTTTTGAATTACGTTTCTACTTACGCATATACCTAAAAAGATGTCACAGTCTTCGTTATCATCATTTCAGCTGCAGAACATCAACTGCTGGACATAGACCTTTTTTCCAAGGAAAATTATTTCCAAGTAATAATATTTCAAATCGAATCAAACGCTATAACGCGTATAACGTTAACGCGTAATATTACGAAGTTCTGGTAGAAAACAAAAGAATAAAGGCTTTTGTTTTCTTCAACATTCATTCCCGACGTCGTTTTTTAAATGTCATCATCTCATCATTATTAACAACGACCTTCAACGTCAAGATTGACATGCAAGCAGGAAATGCTACTTGCGTTACCGCAGTCCTCGTAGCATTTCCCATTACCGAGTTGCAACACTCAGTCAATATCTTGAGAGTAAATGAAACGTGAAACGTAAATTTTCCGATAAAATAATTCACTAGGGATTTATTCCCAATCCTTTTTGTGGCAATTTTCATTCGCACTGATTTCATTGTGGTTACGTCGGTGAAATATATTATGAACAAGTAAATGGCACTGAGAATATTTCCCCATTGGCAATGGTAAAATGAAAATTTTACAAACGATAACTATGTTCTTGTATCAAGTTTTTTTATTGACTATTTTTATCTAATAATTTGATATTTGTGCTCATTGCTCAAATAGAATACCATTTTTTTCGAAATTTAGATAGATCCTTGCAAGAGAAAAAATTCAACTCCGATGGGGTAGTCCAAAGCTCGTTCAAAGATTTTATTGATTCCTGTACGAATTATTTTTTTAATAAAGGGATCAAAACCTGTGAGATTGCAAAAGTGCATAAATAGCAATGGTACATACATTGATTAAATAAATATATGATATTTTGAAAAAATCTACTTTAGGTTACTCCCTTACAAAACGCCAATTTCTTATCTTAGGACCTTATATATAGTAGTACAAATAAATAGATAAAAAGCTCATACCTCATCATCCATCATCAGTATATGCTGAGAATGTAGCCATTAAAATGCCCACAACAACTTCTCTTTTATTTGTAGTCTTACAGCCTTACAAATAAACGTGGTATAAAGATAAACTTAGTAATAAATTAAGAATAAGCAAAATTTGTACTGATAGATCAAGAATACGTTATACCTGATATAACGTTGACGTTTTCGTTCATACAATCGTTATTCCGAAGTTATAACAACGTACACCCTTGTTTAAGTCCAGTATAACATTAAAAATACGACGATTTGTGTTTGTGTTCGCTTTCATTTAAATTAACTTATTATGGAATTAAGGGCAATGGAGGAAGCAGAAACAGTAAATGACTTAATAAATATCATTCAGACTCCAAAAAAAGTAAAAATATTTAAAAGATGGGAAAACCCTTTTGATTTATATGTCGATGATTAGTTTCGATTAAAATACGGGTTTTCTAAAAGTGGTATAATATTTCTAGACCAATTATTTGAAAGGTCTCTTACTGTGGACAAGCGTGAAGTATATATCTATATATAGAGAATAGACTATTTTTATAACCGCCACACATTGACAGATACATTACTACACTACTACATAAACTGCAATTATTTTTTTAGTATGGTTTCTCTTTGATTGCGCTGTTACCAAGTCGTGCATTTTGACGTAAAGGAAGAATAGATAAACCATAGTTATTCCGGATTAATTTGTGGTAAACTATTCTCAGCTTATTCTTAATTTATTCCTGGTTTAAATAAACTTAGTTTGAGGGTGGAATAAATATGTTATAACTCATTTTTATTTGTAAGACTGTTAGACTTTAAGACATTTACACTGTAAATTGGGATATTTCAGCAATCTTACTCTCTACGGTTTTGGTATATCTCTTTGCTTATGTATGAATATAAATATGTTAATCGGTTTCAAATACTTCTAACAACAGTTTTCCTTAGTATGCAACCTATGTCACTTTGGGTTAACGACATTGCCGCTGTCTTTAATGTAACGATTTACTTATAACCTTTACTTCTTCTTTCCTAACTCATCCTTCTAATTTTAAAACACCGAAGCATGCCTTTCCCCTCTCTATTACATTTCCTCTTTCAAGCCACATTAATTTATCCATGGAAAAGTAACCGCCCAAGCCGAGGTTACTCCTCACCGGGGGAACCTTGTGTCGTGTAACTAATAATGGAGATTCAGGCTAAGCTACCTAAGAGCTATGTTGTCTCTGGGAGAAACAGTCAATGTCAGTTTATCTAATCTGTGTTGATTCGCCACAAAAAAGGTCTATATTAAAGCTTTGTTACATAACTTTTAATCTTGTCATTCAGAGTCACGCACTAAGCCAACAAAGGTAATAGAAAAGAGACGGTCAAATATCAAACAAAAGTCCTATTAAACAATGAATTCCGACACAAAGCTACGCAGGCCATCCGGGAAATAGAATTTGGACTGCTTGAACACCCGCATTATTTCTCAACGGTTTTAGGGTCGTGAGTTCTGTATTAAGTCGGTACTAACCCTTTATGTTAAAATGTTACCATCAAGTTTAAATAATCTGTGAGGATATTTTCGAAAAATATAAACTTAAAGGTTTCGTAAGACGGACAACGTATATAAAAAACCTATTTATACTACAGCCTACGTATATACATTCTTAAGCGCCAATAGCCTAATTATTCGGGGTATGGTCTGCGAACCGTACGGTCGTGGGTCTTTAAGACATTTGACATCTTATTTATAATAAAAAAAGTTCTTATTAAATATTATTTACCTTTTCTTATTGATTCAATGGAATTCTGTCGTGATTATTATTACATCAGTAAAGTTTAATTTAATATACATGTCGCCACAAAGGCGATATGCGAATCTCGAACAATTAATAGATACCGCAAAGTAGGGTACAAAGTTAATACGAATGACATCTTAGTCTAGTGTAATCAGATGCTGACTTTGTCATTGGCTTCACTTGCCTCTCTCCATCCAATGCGACATAACGTATGTCCAATCGGTAATAGAAAATTCACTCTTGAGCGAACAATAATTAGAAAAAATAGGCGTGCCGGGCAGAACGTGTGATTTTGTTTTTGGGTGATTGTGAGTTGTGTTTGGGCACTGGCAAAGTGGACGTCCTCTGGGCTGGCAAAAGCACAACGACGTGTCAAAGCTGTTTTGGAATGACTTGTTAGAGCCGTAATTCGGAACTGCACCCGAGCCACGTAAGTTATATTGTTTTATATATAAATTTGTACTTTTAACTCTGCCAGAGCATTAAGGAAACTTACTTCGTTGGCGATCCTAGAAGGAATACGGAATTTCCTAATTGACTATTAGTTATAAATATCTATATACCCACATTATACTCAATATGAGGCAATTGTGATAATTATCAACGACAGTTAAATATAATTATGAAAGTACTCATTAACCGCACAGATTTATCCGTAAGCCAACATACACTAAATACCTAGCATAGCTCCTATCTATATATTCTAACATATAATTTAATCATATTAAAATATAAAAATTAAATCATATGATTTAGCAACCAGATAGCCTTACAACTATTTTAGGTCGTTTTAGAACTTTTACAAACCGAATCCTATCCAAAACATATTTGCATGTAAATCACTATTGCTGTTTCAGGCATTTTTTCAATAACTTGTTCTATTAGTCTGGAATAGCTTTTTAGAGTTTTAGAATTAGATTTTGTTTGATCTCGTCATAGAAAATCTTTTTGAAATATTATTTAACACTATAATAAATAACTATTTGTAAACAACGAAACGTCCCATTGAACTATGTACTTAAGTTTAAATAATCGATTGTAAGATTTTAATGAAACCCAAAATAAGAATTTGTGGAACGAAACAGTTCAATAACTAATACACTCGCATTTTATTCAGACAGCGTAGATATTTATAAGGAATTATTTTTATGAATACTGTCACAATGGCGCGCCCTCCAAATCTTTACACAAAATTAATTAAAAGTAAAATTCCGAACAAATAAAGTTAAATTATTGCTTACAACGCTAAATGAATATGATGATTAATTAAATATTTTAAAGATACAATAAGATTAATCAATAACCGCTAAGTGCCATGTGTTGCTAACATTAGCAGGAGTACCATAATCATAAATATTAAAATACAAAACTTATTAAAATGCTTTCACGTTGTTTTGACTCAAATAGGGAAGACAATTATTGCAATCGCTTCTTACCAAGTTTCTTGCCTTGCCTTAGAATGTGCTAAGATATTTTTACCTAAAGAAATCAACCTTCATTGCAACTAGCAACACAAGCTCTCCGAGGAGCGCCACCCTCCACCTCGGTGTTATCACGACACGACCGTAGATCAGGCTATAGACAAAGGCATGGCTGACTGGAGCCATAGACAAAGCAGTATTGCCATTAATGTGGACTGAATTTTGCCCCATGAATAATAATATATATCTAAGTTTTATAATGTTATAGAGAGCAATATGGAATTGGGTATTAGAAATGCGTTTCGTAGGTTTAAATGAATTCAAACTAACGCTGCCACTAAATACAATAATTAAATTTTACACTCGACAATTTGTTCACTGTTACATAAACTCATCGACAGCGTTGAATTCAAATGAACGCACTCGCTACTCCCGAGCCCTCGTATATTGAAACGAAACCTCGTTGAACCAATACGTACAATTTAGTGTCTGCCGTCTGAGCGGTACTTAAATCGATACTCGATACTCGGCAACCCGTTTCTACCATTACAATGATCTCACTTAAGTGTAATGCGAATATTACGTAGTACGGGAAACGAGCGAAGGAAATGGAAGGAATTTACTTACAACAAGCAAATAAAAATACTTCACCAATTTTTTTTGCTCGTGTAACAGTGTTTTAGAATTTTTATATTGTTTTGGAGGTTCAAATTACTTTTTTTTTTGTATTGCTTCGACGTTTTAATTGAATTTGGATGTAGCCCATGGTGGAAATTAAAATATCCATTTTGATCTTTTTAAACAAAACAAATTGAGTACCTATCTGTCAAAGAATAAACATTGAATTATCAAGTTGGATATATTTTAATGTTTTTATTATTTAATGTTATCAGTAGCCTAACTATTTTTTTTTATTTATTAGACAGAAAAACTTACAGCACCATTACAGCTAAACCAATTCGGTGCTGTTGTCTACACAAATAATTAATCAAAATAATAACAATACAATAATAGTTAACATCGTAACATAAAAAAAATCATTTAACTCAAGTGACAACTCAAACATTCATCATCTCGATATATCTATAAGCAGCATCTGTGAACCTTGGCTGGTCACACTGAAATATATCAATATGCTGTGAGTGAAAATTGACAATCCTAACAGCACGTGACATGGGAGCATTTGTGGACAGGTTGGTCCTATAACTAGGCTCAAAAACGCAGGGCGGCGACGTATATGAAGGAATTTATCTGACGCTCGCAACTGCAACGCGGCCAGCACTTCCCGATGGTGCACCCAGCCTCGTAGCACCCTCCATACGTACTGAACGAGCGCAACGTCTATTGCAATTCTGAAAATTGCAATTCTGTAGTTAAATGGTGACAAATATCACAAATAGCATCCAAGAACATTTGACTACAGGCTTCAGGATAGCTTTCTTTGCTTTAAAAACTCATCATCATTTCAAAGGTTTCACTGGGATAATTCCTATTACCATTCAGGACACGAGTCATAATGCAAGCAATGTTTCAATGCACGACGTCTGCGTCATCAGACCCAAGATAATACTTGTCCACAGAATCCGCTTGTTTTACGCTCTGACGTTTCGTTTTGAATTTCAAATTCGTAGTTGCATGTTTCATGACGCTCTGAAAACTTTCTTGCATAAAATCTTTTGAATGTTACCCTTAACCATTATTAGTGATAACACAATATTGCTTAGATTCCAATTTTCTCTATAAATTCTATAATCTACAAATTACAAAGCCTAACGGTTTAGGGTATAGTCTACGAATCGTGAGGTCGTAGGTTCGATTTTTTGTGACGAATTATATATCTTAAACAGAGAAGCTGGCTTTTACTGCTTCACCGGATTGAGAGGGGACATAGCCCTAAAGTCGCTTACCCTGAACCTCTATTCGTAGTAACTCGACACAACGGTCTCTCCGGTGAGGAGTAAACTCGGCTAGGACGGTTACTGTTACCCCAGATTCGAATCCTCTAATCGACTATTGACGTGAACCATCTCCTAGCCAAGCTTAAGCTTAGTTGTCTGTCCATCCAGAAATTGACAAAATGTAAATAGAACTACACGGAAAGCACTAGCTTTCAAGTAAAAAAGAATCATCGATATCGATCACCCAGTCCAAAGTTATGATGTTACAAACATAAAGAAAAATACAGACGAATTGAGAACCTCCTTATGAAGTCGGTTGAAAATGAACATCCACATTCTTTATGGAAACGCCTCAGGCATACTTATAGAGGACAGCTGTATATGGTTCAGGCTTTAATTTTTCGTTTTTACAATAAATGTACATACATTTAAATAAATTATTCCATTTCGTTACGAGCGAACAAGAAAGCCGATGAGAATTCTCGTTATACCCGACACATTATACATTGCAGCGAAACGTATTTAAACTAGCATTTGCGACTCAAACTCAACTTTGACTTTCTTCGTGTTAAAACATTCACAAAGTTACAAACTTCTCTACTTACGGAGTGGAATACGAATGTAGTAGTTGGCCATTTCACGACATTATCGCTAAAATTTGTACACTCAAATTTACAACATACATATTGTAAACTTTATTGCTGATTTATCTGAAGTTACTACTAAGGAGACTCTTAGTAGTAACTTTATCTTAAAGTACTAAAAATATAGTAACTAAAATGAGTATTTTTTCGTTATAGCCCAAAGGTGTCTTGCAGCTTCACCAGGCTTAGATCGAGATCTTACAGTGATTATCCCAAACCTCTATTACAAGTAACTTAGCGAGTGCTCACTCGCTAAGTAGTACTAATACCCAAAAGGTCGCCTCACCTTGAGCCATTTTGCGAGACTGATATCATTACGTTTCATTAACATCTACGTTCATTGAACAAATAAAAGTCATCAAAAAGCGGTGGTAACAACAGTGGCAGAGCTACTGCAAAGGCTTCGGATGAGAGTTTGGTTAACATGTGATTAACAGAAATACAATAGAATACGCACTTAGTAGTGTTAAACGTTTGAGTCAATTTGAAGTAAGTTTTGTTTTTTTTTGAAGGGCCTTCGGGTTCACTGGGCGACAAGGGCCCCAGCCTTTGTCGTCCGCCAAGGTGGACCTGGGAAGAAGGCGATGGCCCGTGTCGCCTTGCACTGCGAGGTCACAGGGGGAAGAGAGTAACCTGCCCCCTGCCTGAAGCGGCTCCGGTGCTTTCCACTGGAGATCCCGGAGCCCCTCGTCATGCACCGGGGAAAGGGCCACCGGGTAGGTTTTTAGTGGGTAAACACCTCACATAACCGCCGCCTTCCCCAGAAGACCCCGCCTTCTGAAGATTTCCTTTTCCTTCTTCCTTTTGAAGATTTCCTCCCCGTTAAAAAAAAAGTATTGTTTTGTAAATATACTTGTAGTAAATATAGTCTGAGCGACGGGATAATTTAAGAACGAGCCGCATGTTCGTTTGCATTATCCAATAAAAATAAAGTAAAAACTTATTAAAAATGCAAGTCATGAATATACGACTTTAAATTTCGCAGATCGCCACTCAAATCATAAAACTAGTTAATCAAATCAAATCTCAAGGTGGATGCTCTGATAACAATAACATTTACTGATAGCCGGCACATCTTATGAAGATACTAATATTTAGTCCCTCGACACTTTTATTTATTCTTTGAGTGGAAAACAAAGAGAAGAAGCAACACGAGCTCGGCAAAGTATAACTAGATTTTTTTGCCTCAGCGAACGCTTTCCGTCATTTTTTTGTGTGAGAAACGATTCCCAAAAACGATGCAATCAAATCCAACCGAAATTTCACTCACATTGGCCGCAAAGTTTCACTTCCATAAACAGGATTAAATATATATTCCGGCACAAAAATACTTCGTAACCTTTAACACAAAGCCTTCACACATAATAAAGGCATAATCGTTCCGACCGCCCATGGAGACCCTTTCGGAATTAAATTCAAATTTTCCCTTTTGTTCATAATCGAAGTGTGACTGTTGGAACACTTTTTGTTCACCCCTTAGCTTTGTAATACACTAAGGGATTATTTACGGCTCACCATCCATAAACTCATCCATTGTAACTTAAACTGGAAAGAAAGGGATAGCACCACGAATACATTTGATCTATCACATATGTTGATTTATGTACCATGTGACCAAAATACACGTACAAAAGATAACTTAATCATATTTAGCATTTTCTTCCAGCTAACTTTTGGTAAGAGCTGGCCAGGATAAAAATAGCGTTTTAAGAATATTATATACATAAATAAATATACATTTACATAAACATATACAGACAACGTCAATATAATAAAATACATATACATAGAATAAATAAACCATTATATATCAGTTTATCATTGTTTCTGTTTGTTTAGAAATTATTTAGATATACGCGATTTTTGAAGCGTCTTATCTCAATCGGCAAGCTTTCATTGCTGTGCAAGTGAATAAATTGCCTTAGAATTCATTGTGACACTCGAAGAAGGTTAGATATAAATAGTTACGTATAGATAGAAAAGTGACCTAGACTAGCTGTTTGAGTAAAAATTTTAAATATTACTAAGAGATTTATTCGCGGAGTGCTGGAAATCCTGAACTTTTAGTTCACGAATATTGTGCTCACTCTGTCCAACACAACTAAAGTTGTTTCATCATGGCAAAAAAATAGTACCTGCAATGCTTGCAAAAATTAAAATATGCCTAAAGGCCTGGTTTTGGTTAATTTTATGTCTTAAAAGAATATAATATAACACAAGTGAAATTACTTACTGTTGCATATAATTTATAGCTAACAACGTTAAGTTACATTAATATTTGCATGTCACTTAACTACCCTTGTTGTATGTTGAAATTAACACCTGTATGTACCATGTTTTGAAAATAAAATGAATGAATTCTTCTCTATTCTGTACTTTTTCTGTATGACCCGCTTGAATTTAATGGGTATGTGAACTTTCTTTTTATAGTAAGATAAACCTGTCTGAACTATTCTGTAGTTCTTTACTTCACATTCTGTGTGTTTATAGCCTTAGAAGCGTCAATAGCCTAATGGTTTAGGGTACGGCCTGCGAATCGTAAGGTCGTGGGTTCGAATCCACCATTCAACTATTGCCGTGAACCATGTCCTAGCACAAGCTTAAGCTTAGTTGGAATGGTTAACAAGATTGTTAGTAATGTTTCTAAAAAAAAAAAAAGAAATATTGCTATCTTTCTTTTTAAAAAGAAGAAAAAAAAATAATAATAATAAATTCAATTTACGGAACATATATTAAAATTAAAAATAAAAACCCACGCTACGGCTTCGATATTTTTTCATCAAGTAATGAACCGACAGGGAACCATTTGAATTTTTTTCTGAATGTATTTTAGTATCCATTCGGTAGTATTAAGCGCTTATTGTGCGATTCATAACAGGGTTTGTATTGTAGAAAGGATTAAAGGAAAAATAATACTCCCGTACATTTTACTTTTTCATAAATATTGTCATTATTTCCCCATTGTACTGAAAGCTTTCATTGTACAATTTTGTTTATTTTATCATATTCCTTTGTGTTTAAAATTATACAACAAAACCTTAAAAATTAGCTCTAACTATTTTAACCTATTGCTACTACGCGTATTGGGTGCCTCAGATGGGGAAGTCTATTTATTTAATGGGATACGTGACGACTTCGTAAGGCGATATATTCAGATGGCGGAGTTTAAGACCTTCTCCCCGCCTCAACCGGTTTACCATGTAACATTGGAATCCCCTATTAAACAGGAAACCAACGTACTATTTACTTCCCAAAGTAGCATATAAAATAGTTTAGCTTAGATTGTCCCAAAAGATTTGTTAATAAAATAGCTACCGACCGAGTCGTGGTTCGGCCCTCTTGGACGCCCTCGGATCGGACTGCTAACGTGTAATAATGGTAACCGTCCAAGCCGAGGTCACTCCTCACCAGGGTGACCCTTGTGTCGAGTTACCACCTAATAGAGGTTCAGGCTAAGCGACCTAAGAGCTATGCCACCTCTCAATCTGGTGATGCAGTAAAGGCCAGCTTCTCTGTGCCAACTGTGATAGTTCGTCCAAAAAAAAAGTAGTATTTACTTAACAATGTTCATTTTATTTTATATATTTTACACTTAAATACCACATTTACATTCAATACCATGAAATAAACAACTCATTCGGACGTGCGAGACAGAGACAATAAAAATGTTTTTTATAATTTTTTTTAATTTTTAGGGTATCTCTACTATAGGGTATATCTTTTCGACATTTTTTATTACGGCAGATAATCTGGTATTAGTCCTACAGAACTTTGTACTAAACAAATTGTATTTAGTTGCTTTAAAATTAAGGCCTAATGATAATGTAAATTACTTTACTCGAAAGATGTTTTTAGTTCATATTATCTGACTTCAAAAAGGAGGTCAGTTCGACTATATATTTTTAATGTTTATTAACTCTTAAATTTCGACTGGCTGAACCAATTTTGATGTTTTTTATTTGAAATCTGGTACTTCTCGTATAGTTCCATTTAATTTTGGTCCAGTTCTGACAATTGCATCCTTGACAAAACCATATCAATCTTAAATTTGTATGAAGTATGTACGCGACAAATGGACGAATAACTCAATATCACGCCAACCGATTTTAATGGTTTATTTTTTATTGGAAACTTCTTCAAATTTTGTTTAATGAGAGTTTGCTTCTGTTTCCTAATATTACTATTCTATTAGAAGTTGGTATTTTGTTTTTACTCGTAAATATAATTATATTTGTAAAAAATCTAAAATAAACAACCATTGCCGGCCAACGCGATGGTTCAAACCCCTTCTTTAGAACGTAATTTAGATGCCTAATTTATTTAATCAAAATCTATTTAAATCTAATAGTTTATTAGTTTTTTACCTACTTGTAACGTATGGTTCAGGTATAGTCGTAATTGTTATATAAAAATTAAATGTGGAATGATTGCTTTTTGTGAAATAAATATTCAATATACTTTGCTCCGGCGATCCTATAAACAATTAATTTGTATTAGACCCTCCCTTGTGAATTTGGGAAATAAAATGATTTTTTATCTCCTTAACCCATACTTATAGTACCCTATATTGACGACTTTAATTTCGACTGTATTCAATAAGTAGTAAGAGTAAGTACTGTATTGAGGATCCGGTAATTGAATTTTTTAACAAAAACTGATTTCAAATTGAATCTAACGTCAAATGGATGCCCTCTTTGTATTCCCGAATTATCGTAGGAATATTACGAAATAAAATTATTCAGAACCTAATCAAAATGTCATCAAACTATTTTTAAAGTACATCATTTCCGGTAAAAAATAAATCATCGAAATCCGTTGGCATGATATTGAGTTATTTGTCCATTTGTGGCACACATACTTAATGCAAATTTAAGCTCATGGATGCCAGTGTCAGAATAGGACCAAAACTAAATGGAACCACATGAAAAGCACCAGCTTTTAAATAAAAAAAGAATCATCAAAATCGGTTCACACTGCCCAAAGTTACGTGATAACAAACTTAAAACAAATATATGCAGACGAATTAAGAACCTCCTCCATTTTTGAAGTCGGTTGAAAATTGTATTGATTCTAAAATATAGATATCATTCTTGTTTTCCATCGTTAATAGTTCATCATACATGCTGGCTAGAATTTGATGCAGGCGGACGCCAGGGCAGTTAGGTTAGGGGATGATTTGAGGGTCTCGCGTAAATACTGGGCTATGGAGACTCCAATTTATTCCCAACTACACTCAATACGTATTCAACGCGAAGAATAAATTACTGTCCATTGTTAGATCAACGCAACTACACAGCGAGTTCATTTAAATGCAAAAGGCCGACGCAGCGCTTTCTGTTTGTGTGAGGCAAATTGGTTACGACCTTTAGTTCAGATAAAAAAATATTTCTAAGTTACCAATGATTAATAACAAAACACTTTTTGTGGTTATATATTACTTACTAATTACTTCCATAACATTCTGATGCCTTTGGAGTCATAAATCTCAATTCAGCTCTTCATTACAGGTGATTCCATTTTTAACCCAATTAGTATGGAGTTTAGGGTACTGTAAATGCGAATCATTAAAAAGCACACCCACTTAATATGGTAGGAGTCGAATAAATCACTTAATAATGTCGTCAATGAGCAAAAGACTTCAAGACACCTGATGATTTCATTCTTTTGTTGTGGTCACCCCTCAAACCTGAACCAAGCTCGTGTCTTCATCTTTCCTTATTCTAAGATCAAAATACTGGAATAGTTTTCCCGCGTCTCTATTTCCGTATGATAACAATTTGTGTGTTTCCAAGAGTAGAGGAAAATCGTGGTCAAGCAATTTCTTAGAAAGTGTTAAAAAATTTAAAAAACAAGTAATTAAATTATTAAAAAAATTAGAAACAAGCTTTTATTATTTCTTAATAAAATGAACTAAAAAGTTCGAATCAAATGATCCCAAACTCCATGGGGTTGGGACAATTAATTACGGAATTTCCTTGGCCACTCTCATCTCCATCATCAGATCACCTATATAACATAATAATAAAATTTATACGTGTATGCTAAATTTCTACTCAATAACCGGAAACCGTGAAGTGGATAAAATATCTTGCAAAATGTGATTACAAACCGACAGATAACGAAACAGGTAAAGTAACAAGCTTGAATAAACGCGTTATTTTACACACGTTCGCATAGGTCACTTTATATACTAAATTAATAAAATGATTTTAAACTGTTTTTGTTTTTAAAACCTCAAAATCTTTAGAGGAACATTCAATTTCAATTTAGGACAACTGTGCATTTTGATCGAAGACCTAAATAATGTTTATTTCGTATGAATTTTAATCGATTCATTGTTTTATAAAACACTTTGCATCGTGACTTTATTACTCAAGTACAACTTTATCTTTTATTGTTTAAAGTATCAAAGTCCTTTATGTGTTAAGCTAAATAATATTACACTAACCTAACCCTTAATGAAAGTAAGTTCATTGTTTACGACAAGGGACATTTTGACCTCATGAGCATGCCTCTGACATTTTCTGACCACGGTTTTAAAGAGTTATTAGTAATGACCTATTGAACAAATATTTTTTAATAATTAAATATAATTTAAAAATATGAAACAAAATGACATAGAGTGTAATATATAGCTACGGTACGTACTCCTATATACATATATAATACTAGCGTACCTAGCCCGCTTTGCCAGGCTAGATTATGCTTTATTTTATTTAAATATTGATAAATTAATCAATTATAAAAATACATTTATTTTTAATCCACCGCATCTATTTTTAATAATTTTATATACTCCATTGTACTACAATATTGTTCACAATGACATAAATATACACAACGCATGTGTCATTACAAATTTGGGTTATAAAACAATAAAATATCATCATGATAAAAAAAAGTTGTATTTGACATTTCAAAAAGAGAAGTGCTCCTATCGTTAACAAACTTTACACGATTACTCGTCAGGTCAATCTAAAGATTCATTGAAATCATCGGTCCAGCAGTTTCGGAGCCTACACGGATCATACACATACACATTCTCTTTTATATATATAGATTAATTAAATGCCAACGGCTTTATGAAAGTTATCACATGTGCTCTTAATTTTTGAACAAAATTGAATAACAAAAATCGACAAAATTTTAAAAGGACCGTGTCTATACGCGCGTATTGGAACGGACATTGTGTTACGGGACAATGGTATGAAATCAATGTATAATTGTACCTGTCACTTTAGTAGAAATGACGTGAAAAGTAAATTAATTTATAGTTTTTTCTCCAATTTCCACCTCTGAAACGAATTGCTTTAAATTTGCGGCACAAAGACAAACGTAGTCGACTGATTTGCGGGTTGGTTCGTTGTCCTAAACAAACCGCTGTGTAAATTTCACTTTATTTATCCAATTCTCACAGAGGAGTTCTGGGTTCAACAAATAAAGAAATCAATGCATATTTTAACCTGTGCTTAAAAGTGTTGAGACATTTTATTTATATAGATACAAAAACATGAATAAGATGTAACATTCTGTTTTTTTTTTTTTTTTCAACACATAACATTTTTATTAAATAAATTTAAACTTTTACATAAAAATATAACTGTAGCAACATTTATTTTACTGTTATATTTTTGAACGTATTCTCAGTTTTACTTAAGTTACTACTATTTACTTAATAACTAATCTAATACAGTTACTTACTAAAGCAGTAAGCTCGTTTCCTATAAAAAACACTACTTCGTTCTAATTTATTATTTGCTGTAAGCTACCGATAATATATAATCAATAAACATATTCGTTTAAAAAATAATCAATATAATTAACCTTCATGTATTTTAACCTAAACGGGGTAAATAAGTTTTCATTCGTTATCACTGTAAGCTTTTAAAGTTAAAATGTGGCGTAAGGCAATTAATAGCAAATAAATTTAATATACATAAATGATAATTCGAGTTAAATACACGTAACAAAATTTAACACATAATAAATCCAATAACAATATTGATATATGCATCAACAGCTTCTCAGAGAGCCTTTAGTCTTGGTCTAAATCGAGATTGGATTTCTGACTAGCAGTAACGTCAGTTGATTAAGTTCCTTGTAGATGACATCTACATTGTCGAGGACAGATTGTAAATTGTTTCAAATACAGATAGTGAACAGAGATGTAATGAAAATTTGAGTTTATGACTTTTTTAATGACGTCGACGAATAATGAAACTACAGTGATTGTCTAAGTAAATAAAAAGATTGTGTCGATGATATTATGATTCATCACGTGTGTAGAGCCTTGGTTGCTCAGTGGCCAGGTGTCCTTCTTAATTTGCATAGGACGTTAGTAAACCGAGTTCCATCCCGGGACCGACTAATAAATTTGTTGTTGCAATTTTATGTGCTTATGTGCTGACGTAAGGAAACCTACATGTCTTAGAAAATTTTCTAAGATTGTGAAGTCTGCCTATCTGCACAAGGGCCGCGTGGTGGACTATCCCCTTACTCTCTTTACAGAGAAGGCCTGTGCCTATCATGGGACATATACGTGTGTACAACGCTTTAAGAAGACTTATTTACTAAATCAAAATCTCAGAAATAAAGGAGGTATGTCAAGATTGATAAAAAAAACATCTTACTCTCTTTATTCCTTGATTTTGTCCCACAGGGTGGTGGGTTCAGTTTCCCGGATTTTCGCTTCCCTCTTCACTCTGTCCCCGACATTATCTTGGGATGTCTTGCACTTCCTGATGTCTCTCGACACTATACTCTCCCAACTTGTCGTTCCCTACCTCCTCTTAAAGTGTCCACACCATCGCCGCCTACTAAACAAGAAAAACATAATAATAAATAATAAATCTTGTGTATCTAAAAGGCACTAGGCAAAGGCCTACAAGTTCCAAACCGGGAGACCTTGATCCCTGTGAGACAGGTTGTAAACTAGTGCTGGGAGCATTGACCAAAATATTCGCACCACTATCCAATTTATTTACAACACGAGTTTATTATGTCGTCAACATGTTGTGTAATCCAATACAAAAGTGTATTATTATTAACATGTGACGCTTGGTATGTGTTTCTTTAACCTAATTAATAATTTGTAAATAAATAAATAACTAATTTTAACAGTTAAGTTATCTTAAAATTAAAGGTCTCCTGTAGGGATACAGTAAACTCATTATCATTTGATCTCTACAATCGGACTTTAAGACACAGCGCTAAATTTAATGTTTATGTTGTAGACACCCCTCAAACCCGGACAAAGCGCTTAGCTTCGTCTTTCATTATTTGTACACCAAAGAACTGGAATAGTTTGCCGGTGTCTGCCTTTCCTTCGATAACAATCTGTGTTTCAAGTCTGTGTCTATCTATCCCGGACTGCATTTCCACGTAACACGAGAAGCGCTTGAAAGGTTGGGAATTAAAAAGAAATACGTATGCCGCGATAAAATGAATATAGCCAGTACTATCCATTACATCTATATATTAATATGATACATGATATTACCAACTTTTGATCTACCAGCTACAACAAAGCTTTTGCTATATTATGTTAATTGAAGATTTAATGAAGGGAAAGTAATAAGTCACAAAGCTACGAAGTTTGCGTAGAGGCATCGATTGCGACCTATAATTTAACTTAAGCTTCCGCCTGCAGCACTAATGATGTTATTTGGCTTTGTCTAAGTCGGGTCTTCATCTAACGCGACTTGAAACTGGCACCAAGTCAAATTATGCACAACAGCGATGTTAAGTTTAAAACTTATTTATACTGATATTAAACTGTACTTTGTAAATTTTTGCTGTTTGGAAATTAAAATGTGTTACCGTTGAGATGCGGATTACGGAGAATAATATTTGACTCTAAAGTCAGAAAGTTGAAGTTGCAGAGTCGGTGATGGCAGATGGGGGAAGATAATCTTGGGATGAAGGCCATGGAGGACAGAGACGCCGCCCTCTCTGCAGATAGATCGACGACCTTATAGGATAGTCGGAAGTGGCTGGATACGGAAAGCAGAGTATCCTGTATTGTGGGAGGCATTGGGGAAGGCCTATACCCAGAAATTAATAGACACTGGCTAATGATGATGATGACGAAAGTTTGACTCTAATAGAAACGCACCGGAGCGCCTCGCATATTTGCCACAGGAGAACAGACGGATTAAATATCAAACTATAATATTATTCCAAATCAAATTTTAATATAATAATTGCTTTAATTTCGTTATAACTTCTTACTGTAACTGTTCTTAGTATCTGGATTTTATTTACGAGCAATTAGTTAATATAACAACGAAAAAGGGCCTACGGTCTCTCCCTTATTACGTAATTTGTATAGGGTATCGATAATTACCCGCCAATAATCTTATACTTGCTTACGAAAGGTAATTAATTTCATCAATGGATAAATTATTGAGCTACTTATTAATTTTCGGTCTTAAAAAATTATGTTATTATTATAGATAAATAAAACATTTAATCAGTTCATTCCTACATATTTGGAATATGATTTTCTTCAGTGTAAACCGTATTTCACAACAATTAAAACTTACATTACAGTATGGTAAAATTTACTAGTGGTGGTCAACGGGCGTTTTTTATTGCTAAGAGCGATGTATTCCGGACAATTTTTGAATGAATAAATAGAAACCCTAAGCTTTGATATGGTTTTAACTCTTTTTCATAACGGTGCAGACAGCGACAGACTATTTATTTTTCCACTAGGTACCAATATTAATACGTAACTTTTATGCATTTTTCTACTTAAATGACTAATTACGCTGCGATGTAAGTACTTATTTTATGATGGAAGGACCCTGTTCTAGGGAACTTTTGAATAGTTTGCCTTCCCCACTCGACATGGATCATCTCTCTTAACTTTGGACTGGGTAAACCGATTTTTATTAGCCGATGATTCGTTTTTCATTTGAAAGCTGGTGCCTATGTGGTCCTATTCTAATTAACTATGTACGCAATAAATGGACAAATAACTTAATATTACGTCAACCGATTACGATGATTCATTTTATAGAGGGTAATTAATCAAAGGGCAGTGTGATGAGAATGTGGTTGGGTTCTAATTAATTCTATTTCGTATTATTCCTCAATTCGGATATACAAAAAATCTAACTACACTACACTACGACTAACATCGCTGTAATTTTTTTTTCGTTCGATCGGTCGGTGGAGAATTTGTAATTTAAAGATAACCTTGAGATATGTCGTTGAGAAGGGTAACGCAATCAGACACGTTTTTAACATATGAGGTGCGACCCCTGTCGAACATTTTCGTTACAAATTCCAATTCCAACTACAGAGCATTTATTTAAAATAGCACTTTTTAAAAATTGATTCTGACAAGTCGAAATAATGATGCAGCATTATGTTTCACAGACTATATCCTAAGCCATTAATCTATTGACGCTTAAATTGATTGTTAAGATTATTTTTTAATCTTTTTTTATTTCGGCCAATCTCAAACGGGGATTTAATCTTGTTTACGCAGGTTTTCCGTGAAGGCGTAATCCCCTTTTTGATAATAGCATCTAAGTACATTTATTATTACTATACAAAGCAACTTACACGATAAAATCTTTTCAGTAGCTATTCTACTGAAAAGATTACAGGGTGTGTGTTTAGCGATGTTAACCTTTTCTACGTTGAAATTAAAATGATTTAATGCGCACCTCGTGCTAACGATATCTCCAACTGAACAAACTTGCTTAATTAGTTTGTTAAAGGGGAATACACAATTGGCTCTTTCTAACGCTGACTTGCGATTTTCACCTTGTAATATTTTTCTTCAAATGATTACAAAAGCTTGTTACTGAAAATTGAGAAATCAAATTTTTTGATGGTAATGCTGTTTTTGTACAATTTGTAACTATATATTTTTTTATGCCTGTAAACTAGCGCTTGACCATGATCCCACCTGGTGTTAAGTGGTGATATAGTCGAAAGATGGTACGCGGTAGTTTAGTAAGTGCCTACGGACGGATTGACTGACGCTGGCAACTTATTCCACTCCTTTGCTGTACGCACGATATAATATATATAATAACGATATAATAATTTGGATAACAAATGTTATTAATTATATTTTATAAGTTTTAATAGTTTTCTCTTTCGTAAAATAAATGATGTCAGTGCTGTGTTGATTGAATATTATTGATTTATTGACATGGGTGACCATGTTAAATGGACGTACTGGTCTTGGAGACGTGCATGCTATTAATTTTTTCTTTAATTTCAATAATTTATTTTATTTTATCTAAAAAATCACACATTTCACAATGGGCGATAGATAGATTTTAGCGATAAAGCCTATCGCTAAAAGCGTAGTTGCGTGAAAACGCAACATTGGGATGGAATGAAATAAAAAAGAAGCAAGGGCACTATATATTAAGCAAACGTATACTTAAATACTAATAATAAATATATGTAAATATATAATATAATGTTATAAATACAAATAGATAGAGAAATTCATTATTCCACCAAAATTGTACAAAGGCGAACTTTTATTTTGCATTTTCTTCCAGCTTTAATAGCAATAGAAAAAGCATAGAATAAATAAACGATTATTTATACAGTTTGACGTATTCAGTAAGTAGAAAGTATTCAGGAACACGCGATTTAAAGACATTTGTTGACGAAGTCCCTGCTATAATAATCGTATATATAAAATATATTATACACTGTAACACTTTTTTATATATACATTTTTAACAGTATTTAAAAACGTATATATTTGTAAAGGTTTATTTCTCGTTTTCATTTCTAACTATATGCACATTGCAAATACAGCTCAAAGCCGTAAATGTAATTTACATGCAAATTTGTTTTCGGATAGAATTTAGTGGTACATTCATCGTAAATGTTTTAGTACTACGAAGTTTGCTTTGACAAACACGATTCCTATACTCATTTTAATTATTTAGGGTTTGAAATCCAATCAATCAAATTAAATCTTCATAGCCTCGTACACCGTAGGCGAGTGGCCTGCCTCTCAGTTTTTTATCGGGTGCATTTCGGCGGAGGTTTTGCATGACCTAATACTCTCCTCCCCTTTCCATTACCGAACGACTAGGCGCGGTGAGCAGTTCCACTCTTTGGTCATAGACATCCCATCGATAAGCACGAAGCGGTTTGCCTTCACCTTCCTTATGCGGACGGCTAAGGAATGGAACTCTTTGTCGCGATCAGTCTTTCCAAACGGGTACAATCTGGACACTTTTAAGTCCAATGTGATCAGACACCTTATACGCTCACGTGCTCCATCCTATGCTTCATCTTCGCCGTCCATCAAGCGAGATTGAAGCCAAACGTGAGCCTATTTAGTATTAAAAAAAATAGTAACATAATTAATTAAATCTATTTTTCTGACATGTTTTCTTTTTAAATTCCCTTACACTTTTACCTTACTTAGTACTCAATAGCACTCCGATTATAATGTAGGTATTTTAAAAAGTAGAGAGAATAGTCATTTACTAAGCCAGTGCGCCTCACCATCCGGGACTGATTAGTCAAGAACTTGTTTAGGAAGTATAAAATACTAGAAGATAGAATAAGGGTATCCTTATTAGATACCGAAATTACGATAAAATGTTTTCACCAGCTCAGATGCATTGAAGCCGAGCGCATCCATCCCCTAGAGGTTCGAATGCTTTCAATTCCCTTATCAATTTACCGAAACTACGCTTTTATGAAGAACTTTCTATTTATATAAATGCACTGTTCTTCGTATATTTCGTCGTTAGATTTAAGTTCTTTACAGTTAACTTCATTAATTGCAAATATGAGGGAAACGAAGTTTTGCATAATCATATCGCCATTTTGATATTTCAATGAATATTATTATGAATTATAAAGTATCATAATGATAAAGGTATTCATTTGATAATAGATATGTGAATGTAATTTATTACGCTTGGAGAGACAGAAAGAGGACGCACAATAAACGCAGATCTCTTTTTTTTTCTTTTTATGCGTGTAAACTAGTGCTCGACCATGATCCCACCTGGTGTTAAGTGGTGATATAGTCGAAAGATGGTACGCGCTAGTTTCGTAAGTGCCTTTTCACTCTACTCTTGAAGGCTCCCACGTCGTACTTGGATAGAAATACTGAGGCCGGCAACTTTTTTTTCGTTTGGACAAGTCACATCATAAGTTTACCGAATCCAAATTTATTTCACACTTTAGATTTATTTTAAAACAATAGTGTATGAATTGAGGAATATTATAGTATTAGTAGATATGATATAGATTTTAATAACGAAATGTCCTGAACACTTTTAAATTTGATCTCCGATCACATCCAACAGTTATAAACCTTCATTGATTTCAGGTTTCCACAATATTTAAATGTTCAACTAATGCATATTTTTAAAATTTCAATTAAAATTGGAGTCTAACATGTATCTGTTTTTTTAGCTGTTAAATAATAAGGACCATTAACCACGGTAACTTACCCGGAAAGCCTGAAATTCAAACAAATAGCCGAAAATTCTTTTTTTTAAGGGCTCGTTATAATTAACTTAACCACTGAATCGACAAAATGGCCAAACTGTATATAGTACGAGTAGATCATGAAAATTACCTATTACAATATTAAGGTCATGAGTGGTTGTTTATTTATATATATTACTAGCTGCGCCATGCGGTGTTACCAGCGATTAAAAAGTATTTATGTATTTTTTTTCTATAATAAAAGTAAGTCGCCTTAGTCCTTATTACATCAGATATCTGCCAGTAAAAGTACCTTCAAAATCGGTCCATCCGTTCCACAGATTAGACGGCACAAACAGACAGACAAAAATTTATATTTTATGCATGTAGTCAAAAACGAACAGACACTCCAATTTTATTTATATGTGTAACTTAAACTTACAAACTTGTTTTTATATTATAGCTGATAGTGTGCACCACTTGATTATATGCTCGAGAAAGCAAGACAATAAAAACGGCTGAAGGTGTAATAAGTCCATCGATCCAATATCATAGGTTAAGTTCGCTTATAAAATGTGATATATTCCGATAGTGTCTGACTGGATTTGATTTACAGCTGGCTATTATCCACCCATATAATTTGGACCAGCGCTACGATAAGCGCATCGCTGATATAATGGTCCAGCCAACGATACTTTCGTCTGAAACTTAGTACAATAAGTTATTGATACGCGTTATCCGAGACAATGTAACTTTGCCCCAATTCGGAGGCCGACCACTCGGATAGCCCTGCCGTTTTTATTTCCTGAGAGTATTTTATAATAATTACTGCTAGCTACTTTTTATGTTAGAGCATATTTATTAATTTCTTTCTTTATTATAAACATTGCAGATTACCTATATTGATTAATTTAATAATAAAATATAGAAATTGCCGAGGAAATGATACATTTTAACAGACGAATGTGTCAATAGCCTAATGGTTTTGGGTACAGTCCGCGAATCGTAAGGTCGTAGGTTCGAATCCACCATTCGACTATCGACGTGAACCATCTCCAAGCTCAATCTTAAGCTTAGTTGGAATGCTTAACAAGAATGTAAGTAATATTTTCTGAAAAATAAGAAATATAGCTAGCTTTCTATAAAAAAAAATTAAACAAACTTGATAGTGTTGTTTTGTAGTACCCGAAATGATACAAGCTTGATTGTAATTTCTATGTAATAATAATTTTATAAAGATAAGCTCTCACTTTCTCTGAACCCTAAGGGATAGACAGAAACAGCTTTCCCTGTCCTTTTCACCAAGCCAATGGGGTCCCATAATTTTTTAGCCACAATTTTTTGGTAAGTGATTTTTTCTACATATATAACCAAAAAACGGTAATTCAATGGTACAAGCAGACTAGGATACAAACCTGCGAACATCAGATCGTAAATCGTACCGCTTTGCCACTATTCTATCGCTGCTTCTTTATACATAATATATATGATAATATAACTTATAAATTCTCGACCGCGCACCATAACTCTCTGCGTTTTTCATAAGCTGTTTATTAGTCTATCACAGTATAAAATATTATAAAGTCAACTTTCTTATAACAATATAACTTTATAAATATAGGAAACTTCAATAGTAAATAACTTTTTACATTATACAATTGTAATACTAGTAAGTACTCAATAGTAAGTATAATTAAGGCACATGATAACAATACACTAACACTAACGTGTCCTTCGATACTCTTCTATAGCTAAAAACAAATATTTTTAAACTTTAATATCAATGCGGGAACTGTGATAATGGTTATAATTAGCAAGATTCGCAATTAATGCTCGAAATTAATATTCAAACGGAATGGAAACTAAACATGTCTATGAATAATAGGACTTAGGTCACAGATTGATCTGTTCGTATACAGAAACGCTATATTGTAGCTGCTCTCCGCTAGATGGAGTAACAATCTATACAGATTACATGAGTAAAATACCGAGCTACGGAATTGTGCATTCCAGCTTGTAGGAGCAACCTACATTCAATAAGCAGAATGGTAGGAAGCTTTCTAAACTTCTATTTGGTAGATGTAGTGGTTTGACTATACACCTAATTTTTAAACAATCTGTTGGAGTTCCTTTGTTGAAATGAAACACTCGAAGCGGACTGGTTGACATTTGTTAGAGTCAAGAAGTAACAAGCTCTGCTCGCCGCATCGGGAACGATATCGTTAGGACAAATTGATGTCATTTATCTCACTCTATCGCCTCCTCTGTGATAGACATCTAAGCAGTTAGTCTACGCTGGACATTCTTGATAAAACTATTGTGTTTTTATGACTTCATTAATGGTTGCATTTATTTCTTTATTATTGCAGAGTTGAAAATGCTCAATTTGAAACTTTGTTCAGTCACTATAGCTTTAAGAATTCTTTTACATGATATATAGTCGCGATTAGATTTCTCGTCGCTTGTGCCACTATGTATTTCATTATTTTTATTGCAAACAATTAATACTGCATTACTTTGGTGAAAATTTTTTGGCGGTTTTCGACATTATACCGCACTCATATAATCTATTTGTCTCGTTTTATTGTCATTTGCTGTCGTTCTAGTGAAAACTTCTCTGGAATAGATACTTAAATCAAATTTACCAGCGTCGGAAAGAGAAGCGAGAGCTATTAACGCTGGGTGCGTTGCCTGAACCAATATTAAGAATAGTGGTGGTAGGTGTTAGCAGGGTAAGTCATGATTTTAAATTTCCTTCGTTTCAAGAGGTTTTGCATTTCTCGTAGTGCTAGGTTTTTGTCGTCCCAGCATCAAAATTGTTTGTAGGATATCATTTAATTTTAGTCACTATTTTGTAACACTTATATTGATTTTTATTCCGAGCTACAAGTTCTAAGTAACTTTAGGTCTTGTAGAGGTATTTCATTTGTTTTAGATTGTGTTTTTTTTAGATTGCCTTTTTAATCTTTATAGAACCAAAGATATTTCTTATTTCAATAGCCTCACGAATCATCCATTTTAGGAATCGGTTTTCTTTTGCGTGTAGTTACGGAGGTGTAACAAATTAAACATGATAAATAAATATTGAATAAGTTGCAGATTTTTTAAAAATCGAAACATTTTTTTTTAAATACGTTGAAGTAAGTATTTTTTAATTTATTGTTGTACGCCTCAAATGTGTTAGTATACGTTTCAAGTGGTAATTTTTGGATCGTGCAGTGAGATGTGTCGGCCGTTATGAATTGCATTCAATCATGCATCGCATTCAAACCGAATTAGTGCAATGAAACCGGGAATTCATTAGCGGAATAGTGTTAGTGTTTTCTCCCTAATTTTGAATAAACTTAGGTGTTTCTTTCAAAAGAAAGAAATCATTTATATAATCATTTATTGGAACATTATTTTGTGTTTGTTATTTTTATGACAAGGTTTGTAAATAAAATTAAATAAAGTTTTTTTTATTAAAATCAGATTTTTTCAGAAATTAAACGAATGAGACTGACTGAGAGTGACGTTTAGTTGTTCAGCCAACGAATGAAAACTTAAAATATATACAATTTTCTGTTGGAAAGAAGGTTTATCTTCGTGTAATTTATTGTTGTTTTTATATTGATAGAAATCCATTATGACAAAACAACGTTTGCGGATTTCAGGTTCCAATTAGTCAATTATAAATTCATAATAATAATACTAGCTTATGCAAATGTATTCGGAGTACGAGTCTTCATTCAGTTCGATAGCTATATCTGATACTGAAATGGTCCTCGTCTTACATAAATTCGATTCCCGCTGATCGAGCATCGCCCGGACGTAGGAATTTTGGATTGCTTCCAAACTCAATAACCTGCACTCAATCTTTTCTGCCTTAGCACCCACATTCGTTATGAATTCGGTAAATAAATTTTACAGTGACAATTCTTGGTATTACCTTTCACGCCTTTTTAGTCCAGTGAAGTGAACAGTGATTTCTGCCCAGTTTGAATATCTTCCAGCTTAATTATTTTAAAAAAGAGCCACCCAAACATTAAGTGATCGTTTTCTAGGTGTTCATTATTGAATAAATAAGCTCTCATATCCTTTACTCTACTAGCTGCGCCCGCGGTGTTACCTGCGATTAAAAACTACTTATATATTTTTTTATTATCCGTTAAATAGAAACCGACCGAGTCGTGGTTCAGCCCTCTCGGGCATCCTCGGATCGGAATACTTATGCGTAACATAGTAACCGACCAAGCCGAGGTTATCCCTCACCGGGGGGACCCTTGTGTCGAGTTACTAGCAATGGAGGTTCAGGCTAAACGACCTTAGAGCTGTGCCACCTCTCAATCCGATGAAGCAGTCAAGGCCAGCCTCTCTGGCCAATCTATGTAGTTCGTCATAAAAAAAATCATTTTTTTTAATAAAAGCGTAGCAGACAAAATTGTAAAAAATGTTATTTTGGTATATGTACCGTATACAAATATTGAACATACATTCAAACACGTGTGTTAAAAGGTCGTTAATTTAATATTGTGATTTCTTACATATACAATAATTAGTTCGATTACATAGCTTTTTACAGGGATGCACTATTTAAAAATATATCTAAAAAAATCAAATAATTTTCTATTTTATTACTTTGAATGAAAACTCATAAGTAAAATCAGCAGTAATCTGACATTTAAAAACGCAACTGTTAACGAAATAACTTATATAACACGGGTCACGATCCTTTTTTGTACCCAACACACACCACGCATTTGAATGCAAAGTGGAACATTTCTTCGTAGTCATGACCCTAATAATTTCTTGCGTCGCATTTCTCTTTTCCCCTTTTCAGTTGTGTGAATGATCTTTTGAAATCTTACAAGGGTAAGAAAGATACTTAAAACTCAGTGTTCATATCATCAGTCAGTTCACCGCTGTATATATGCCTTCTCCAATACTGTCTACAATTAATTCGTGCCCTTCCGACTGTTGTTATGATGTCGATATATATCTAAAGCTATACGGAAGACGCCTTACGCTTCTACGACTCATGCGCGGCATCCATTCCAAGACTTTTCCTTCCCCGTCTGCGTCATAAACAAGCCGGCCCATTGCCACTTTGACTTGTTGAATGTATATTTATATCGTTATTTAACAATTGCCTTAATAATTTGCTGTATGCTTTGTTCAACTCGGCCCTCATGTGAGTGGGGTGGGCAATGGTGGTCGTGCTAGGTCAAGGTGGGCGCCCTCGATTAGAATGCTATCGCGAAAATAACGAACCACTACGAGGTTTCCTCTTGGGAAAGCCGAAATGCCTAAAAATCCAGGGTACCCCAAATACCTCGCGATATTCTAGCTGCCGATCAGCTGGTTGGTGAAGGTCCTCAAAAATCTCTAAACATTGTTTTTATTATCTCGTAAAGTCATCCCACACTGCTCTCACAGTATAAAATGTAAGAAAGTACCCGTCCATAGAGCATCTAAGGACCTTTTATACTGATTTTAGCAAATAAAGATTTGTGGGCAAGTTTATTGTCCTAAACAAACAACTTCCGTACAGTTTTTTTGTCCTGAATAGGACCTTTGTGGACAAATTTTTCGTAAATTGCAAATACGAACATTTGCTCATTTTTCATATTGAGTAAGCGAAAAATGTATCATTATGTACGATACATTGTTGGTGTAAACATTTACTACAAAGCTGTACTAGTATGTACTACGTGTACTACTTTCAACGTGTCTATAGTCTATCTAGATCTTCTTCTTGTTGATTTAGATTTCTATTTCTTTCTTAAATTCCCATTTTGGTCCAGCGTATGCACTACAGAGAAACCCAACCTTCCTATGTTTCTAGTGTAATTAAAATTAATTGGTATCACTGAGCATATTATTTGCCGAATATGGCATAGTATACACGTCGAATACATTTTCTGTACTGTACTGTACTGTAATAATCTGTACGAAAAATTCTGAATACGGGTTCTTGTCGAACAAAAGGATTATTTATTGGTACATACCGCCTGTGGTTCGAACGTTATAAAATGTCTCATCTTTAGTTTAACTTATTCCCACTAGACTTATACTATTATTGCTGTGTTCTATTTAAGCCAACTGTCATGAATCTTAAGTGGAAGAATCCTAACACAATCGTTTCGTTTGTTCTTTTTATGTATTTTTTATTTTTTATTATGTTTCACCTTAAATTGTTTCCATCAACACCGCTCATAAACGTGAGATAAACATCAATATTTACTTGGAAATAGAAAAACAAATTCGTTGATGGACTTTAAGGAGACCTCAGGCTTTCGTTCTCAAGCCTGTAGTATAAAACGGATCCTTAGAATTATAAACAGATATTAATTTTATACACATTATGTCTATATCGTGGCAGTGTCTTTCAGATTTATTCATACCATTGCATCTATTTACTTTTTTTTGTTGACGGGGAGGAAATCGTCACAAAGATACCCCGCCTTCTGGGGAAGGCGGCGGTTATGTGGGGTTTTATCCGCTAAAACCTCCCCGGTGGCCCTTCCTCGGTGCATGGTGAGGGGCTCCGGGATCTCCAGTGGAACGTACCGGAGCCCCTCTGCACTGTGCTCAAGGAGAGCACGTCCCGGGGAGGTTACTCCCTCCTCCCCTGTGCCCTCGCAGCGAAAGGCGACACGGGCCAGCCGATGTCGCCTTCTTCCCGGGTCCACTTTGGTGGACGACGAAGGCCCCCACCCTTGTCGCCCAGTGAACCCGAGGCCCCTTTTAGTCGCCTTGTACGACAGGCAGGGGATACCGTAGTCTTATTCTTGAGAGCCCAGAACTACAGGGCTGTGCATCTATTTACTAATTTATCTAAACACAATGTTTCACTACTATTATTAGATTGTTTGCTTTCAACCGACTTCAAAAATGGAGGAGGTTCTCAATTTTTCTGTATGTATTTTTTTATGTTTGTTACCTTATAACTTTAGATTGGATAATCTGATTTTGGTGCTTCTTGTTTCATTTGAAAGCTGGTGCTTCTTATATGGTCCCATTTTATTATGGTCTAATTCTGACAATGGCATCCATGATAAAGCCAGAAATTTGCATCAAGTATGTGCGCCACAAATGCAAATAACTCAATATTACGCCGACCGATTTAGATGATTCATTTTTAATTGGAAATAATGTACTTCAAGAGTAGTTTGATGAGAATTTGGTTAAGTTCTGATTGATTCAATTTCGTAATATTCCTTTGATAATTCGTAAATACAAAGAGGGCTTCCACGTGTAATAGCGTTTAGCGTTTGATTCGATTTTTGTTTTTGCTCATAAATATATTTAAACAATCGTTAAGTTGATAGGAATGTATCATAATAATCAACTAGCAAAGATTTAGAAAGTTCTTAAAAAGATTCTGTTGCGCTTTCGTGCAGAAGTAAGGAATTTTAAACTTTATAAGTGAAACTCCGTTCCGTTGTCATGTCCTTGGTTTTCTGATTAAGATTCTCCCGGCTTCGGAGTTACGTTACGCTTTGCTAGTTTATTTACAGATTTTTATATAAAGTCTGTGCATAAGAGAGTTTTATTAGCCATAAAACATTATCTTATTTCATTATTAAACATAAATATCAACAATAAGTAATTTATATTCCTATGCCTGAAATAGGAAAGCACGCGCTGTAGACACATAGGGGATAGTCTGGTCTTTATGTCGAATTGGGAGTGAATAGATACATTTGTGCGCTTGGCAGTCCACGGTATTCGTAGCATTTGCCTCTCGAATGCGTTTTTTCTCTGTCTTTCTCTATATTGTTTACCTAACACCTATTTAGAACCTTTATCTATAATCATTGACAATTTGTACACATGAATTTAAACTTTATAAGTGAAACTCCGTTCCGTTGTCATGTCCTTGGTTTTCTGATTAAGATTCTCCCGGCTTCGGAGTTACGTTACGCTTTGCTAGTTTATTTACAGATTTTTATATAAAGTCTGTGCATAAGAGAGTTTTATTAGCCATAAAACATTATCTTATTTCATTATTAAACATAAATATCAACAATAAGTAATTTATATACCTATGCCTGAAATAGGAAAGCACGCGCTGTAGACGCATAGGGGATAGTCTGGTCTTTATGTCGAATTGGGAGTGAATAGATACATTTGTGCGCTTGGCAGTCCACGGTATTCGTAGCATTTGCCTCTCGAATGCCTTTTTTCTCTGTCTTTCTCTATATTGTTTACCTAACACCTATTTAGAACCTTTATCTATAATCATTGACAATTTGTACACATGAATTTGTGTACACTTTAGTTGAAAAAGCAAAATAACGTAATGGCCAACTGATTAAAAATAAATTTTCACTAACAGCGTAGAGTTTCGTATTAAAATTTGCTGTGGGTAAGTTTGTCTAATATTCTACTTCAATTTTACTTAGCGCAATGTAAGGATTTGTGGATGTCAAATACGTTAAGCTTACGTTTACCTAACTCATTTTAGACAAGCAGCTATTAGTTCCATACATTTAATATTCTCTATAAGCTTTTTTTTTGTTAACGAGGAGGAAATCTTCAAAAAGATACCCTGCCTTTTGGGGGGAATGTTATGTGGGGTTTTTATCCGCTAAAACCTCCCCGGTGGCCCTTCCTCGGTGCATGGTGAGGGGCTCCGGGATCTCCAGTGGAACGTACCGGAGCCTCTCTGCACTACGCTCAAGGAGAGCACTTTCCGGGGGGAGGGAGGTTCTTTATAAGCTAACCTACTGGTTTTTTTATTTAGTCACCATTAAGAATTGGTAACGGTATACGATTCTAAATAGGGTTTTGTTTATGTTGATTAGATGATATTCGTATTTTGATCGCACAACTGACATTAGCGCTGTGCCGAGTATCGAAGTTTATTGGGAATTTTTCGATGCAGATGAAGTGTGGCACAAGTGAGATGAAACACAGTATTTTATGACACCAAAGTGATCTAATCGAGTGGTTCGACGTACAACTTTAAATAATACAATCGAAACTTTATGAAATTTAGACCCGCCGAATTCATTAATGAAGCTTCTTTCTTACATAAGACACTGCTTCAAGAGTCAACATGTAAGATATTATGAGTCCTTGATAAATACAATAACATTAGATGTAAGTTATTTTATACTCCCATTATCAATTGTCGTGTGAAAGGGCCGCCGACAATTACGCTAGAGTTGCTAACGTAGATTATGCAATAAAGCATGTATTTAATAGCTTCGTTGTCTCAGATACGGAAATGGAAGGCTAACCTACAACATAGTTCTTCCACTACATCTATAATGATTCAAGCCCACTTCAATAATTGATGTGAACCTTTATTAATTTGAAACGTGTAAATTTCTTTTCAATACCGGAAATTTTTAAAATATATAAATATAAATGTGTTATAGAGGCCATTGGCAGTATATAGTTTACAAACACGCATACACACATCACCGTATTATTAAGAAACAGCAGTCTGTACCGTAAATTATTATTAAATAATGTAACTTATGTATTGTGTAATTTGTAAAAATAAATAAGAACAAACGTTCAGAGGTGCTTTGTTGATCAATTAATATCGGCATGAGCCTCATCCTTGTATATCCTTTCTCGTATATATTATTTAAAAAAATGCTCAATATTTCTTTAGAATTATAAAATCATCATATGTTTTATAGAAATCTTAAACATAACATAACATGTCTTTATCAATACAGTTACAAAAAAGATTGATGGATTTTAACAATTAAACATCGCTTTGAACGTGGAATAATTACATTGAATAGTAATAATAATATCGACCAGATTGGCGATATATTTTTTTATAATATTAAAAAGTGTCAGGTAAGGAGAAGAAGTAGAGTGCACTGAAGTATGAATCTGAATGAAAAGAAATAGGTGTGTAGGAATCGTACAATTGGAAGTCTGTGAATTCTGCCTACCTCTAACGAATGGGTGGCGTGAGTGTTTGTATGTATGAAAAGCTTAAACGAATACCTAACACCTATTTAGAACCTTTATCTATAATCATTGACAATTTGTACACATGAATTTGTGTACACTTTAGTTGAAAAGCAAAATAACGTAATGGCCAACTGATTAAAATAAATTTTCACTAAAAGCATAGAGTTTCGTATTAAAATTTGCTGTGAGTAAGTTTGTCTAATATTCTAATATTCTACTTCAATTTTACTTAGCGCAATGTAAGGCTTTGTGGATGTCAAATACGTTAAGCTTACGTTTACCTAACTCATTTTAGACAAGCGGCTATTAGTTCCGTACATTTAATATTCTCTATAAGCTTTTTTGTTAACGAGGAGGAAATCTTCAAAAGATACCCTGCCTTTTGGGGAATCTTATGTGGGGTTTTATCCGCTAAAACCTCCCAGTGGCCCTTCCTCGGTGCATGGTGAGGGGCTCCGGGATCTCCAGTGGAACGTACCGGAGCCTCTCTGCACTACGCTCAAGGAGAGCACTTTCCGGGGGGAGGGAGGTTCTTTATAAGCTAACCTACTGGTTTTTTTATTTAGTCACCATTAAGAATTGGTAACGGTATACGATTCTAAATAGGGTTTTGTTTATGTTGATTAGATGATATTCGTATTTTTGATCGCATAACTGACATTAGCGCTGTGCCGAGTATCGAAGTTTATTGGGAATTTTTCGATGCAGATGAAGTGTGGCACAAGTGAGATGAAACACAGTATTTTATGACACCAAAGTGATCTAATCGAGTGGTTCGACGTACAACTTTAAATAATACAATCGAAACTTTATGAAATTTAGACCCGCCGAATTCATTAATGAAGCTTCTTTCTTACATAAGACACTGCTTCAAGAGTCAACATGTAAGATATTATGAGTCCTTGATAAATACAATAACATTAGATGTAAGTTATTTTATACTCCCATTATCAATTGTCGTGTGAAAGGGCCGCCGACAATTACGCTAGAGTTGCTAACGTAGATTATGCAATAAAGCATGTATTTAATAGCTTCGTTGTCTCAGATACGGAAATGGAAGGCTAACCTACAACATAGTTTTTCCACTACATCTATAATGATTCAAGCCCACTTCAACTATTGATGTGAACCTTTATTAATTTGAAAGGTGTAAATTTCTTTTCAATACCGTAATTTTTAAATATATAAATATAAATGTATTAAATAGGCCATTGGCAGTATATAGTATACAAACATGCATACACACATCACTCTATTATATAGAAACAGCAGTCTGTACCGTAAATTGATATTAAATAATGTAACTTGTAAAATAAATAAATAAGAACAAACGTTCAGAGGTCCTTGTTTATCCTTTCTCTTATGTATTATTTAAAAAATATATGTTTTATAAAAATCTTAAACATAACATAACATGTCTTTATCTTTAACAGTTACAGAAAAGATGGATGGATTTTAACAATTAAACATTGCTTTGAACGTGGAATAATTACACTGAGGTATAAAAGTTTCAGTAGTATATCGACCAGATTGGCGACATATTTTTAAAATATTAAAAAGTGTCAGGTAAGGAGGAGAAGTAGAGTGCACTGAAGTATGAATCTGAATGAAAAGAAATAGGTGTGTAGGAATCGTACAAGTGGAAGTCTGTCAACTCTGCCTACCCCTAACGAATGGGTGGCGTGAGTGTTTGTATGTATGAAAAGCTTAAACGAATACATACCACATATTCCCACTGCTATCCTATTAACATTTATTTGTCAATACAATGTTACGTATGTTATTGCCAAAATTGGATTCAAAAAACAATTTATGAATAAATACATTTCAATCGTTACAAAAAACGTGTTTCAATAAAAATCCGACCTGCACATGAATACCCTTTAAAAGCTAATATTTTCTTCGTTTGAATGGAAAGTAATTTCAGTGGCAGTCAATGAAAAAGCAATTATTGAACGAAGAACGAAGTTAATAAAATTTAAAGTACCCATGATGGGCATACGGGTAAATCTATGCTTACCTAAAATACATTACTTCTTTGGGTAAGGAAGTATAAAACATAATATAGCCGTGAGCAAAAATAAAGTGTCGGAATAAAGAGTCGGTTATGGAAGTTTGAATATCTCGGAAGATAAAGTTGCTAGCTAACTGAAATAAATTGTGCATGATAGACAATTAAATATCCTTAAAATAAAATAAAATATTTTTAATAATTTATTAATATTTCATTAAAAAACATGTCTTACGTAAACTTGGATAATACATTATTTTTCATTAAATTGTATACTTATTTAAATTTTAGTACTTAGTTTTGCCTCCATGTGGCGAGTTTATATTAGTTATCCTTTTTCGTTTATGTTTATGTTTTTAATGAAATATTATTAAATTAATAAAAATATTTATTTTATTTTAAGGATATTTAGTTGTATACTTTTAACTAAATATACAACTAAATATCCTAATATAATACACAATTTATTTAAGTTAGCTACCGTCTTTATCTTCCGAGATGTTCAAACTTTCTTAACCGACCCTTTATTTTTGCTCACGAGTTTATATGTTATAACCATTTTTTTTTCTTTTTTATGTATTTTCCGCTGTAAATATATATGTAGTTTGTTTGTATGTTTCTAAATATATGTAGTGATATAGATTAGAACCGGTTGATACCAATGAGATTCTTACATAATATTGTTTGCTACCTCAAGTCTGCATTGCTACAGCTAAAATTATTCGATGGTTTTTAATAGACCTTTCGCGTAGCTTTCTTCCATGTTCCATCATATTATCAAACGTCACCAGCGGTATTTCCAAGCCTACACTCCGCAATGCGCCTGCGGCTCTTTCGTTGCCATGAATATCCACAAATATTAATAGGCAACGGTGATCACCATTTAATATCATAGTTTTAATGGAATAAATTTCATTCCATTGAATGTAATCAATCATATTGCTTAGTAAAAAAAAACTTTTGGTCATACTTATATTTTATTTCTCTTGGCTATACCCAATATTAGGTAATAAAGTTGGAAAGTAACAAATTCTATTTGGCTCTTTTGACGCCCAAATTGAATATACTTTCTGTGTACGACATACTCGTATCAACGAAACAAAATTAGAAAGGTCACATGATATACACGTTTATTTATATTATTTTATTGCAACCAAATTTTTTTTTTTTTTTTAAAAAAGAAAGCTAGCAATAATTCTTTTTTTTTTGTCAGAAATATTACTAACAATCTTGTTAACCATTCCAACTAAGCTTAAGCTTGTGCTAGGACATGGTTCACGGCAATAGTCGAATGGTGGATTCGAACCCACGACCTTACGATTCGCAGGCCGTACCCTGAACCATTAGGCTATCGTTTACAAAGTCGTTTTTGTTGTTGAGTCGTCTGTCTGTAGTGGCAAGTTTAATTTTTTTTTGTTATTAGATAAGTAACACATGTTTACAAACTGTTCCATTTACAGAAAGAGTAAAAGTCGACATTAACATGTATATTTATGAGCAAAAATAAAAACCTTCTTCAAATCGAATCATTTTGTAGTTACGAATTATAGCAGGAATATTACGAAATATTTAATTAAATCAAAACTTTTTTCCAAAAGAAAATGAATCATCGTAACCAGTTCGCGTTTTACACAAACGTTTATAAAACGTTTGCACAAACTTGGTGCAAATTTAAGACTAATATGGTTTCTTATGGACCCCATTTACAGTTTTGAACCACACGGGAAGCACTAGTTTTGAAATAAAAAAGAATCACCAAAATCGGGCCACCCAGTTCAAAGTTATGACGTAACAAATTTAAAAAAATGCATACGAATTGAGAGCCTCGTCTTTATTTGAAGTCGATTGACAAACTTATTTTATTATACGAAATTCCTATCTACTTGTATAATAGTCAATTTAAACAAACAAATTAAAAAAAAAATATTCTTCAGCCACACCTAGAAATATATTATGGACTTCATTTAAAATTTTCAGCAAGGTCTTTTTTTATGAATTGTAATGGTTTTATGAATTAACTTAAAACTTTTTCTTAATATTCGTTTATATCACAGCAAAAGCTTAATGAAGATTAAAGAACACATAAACTGAAATAAAAATACTTACAATAGAACATTCATTAACATAATTATTTTGACATACGTCAATGTTGTAAGTTTGACAAAGTTTCTGTTAGCTAGCAACACATGGCACCCAACTATTGTTATGCATAATAACTACTTCCAATGATATCTTAGTTATTAAACTGAACCTTATGTATCTTTAATTCATAATTGATAATTTAGTTGAACATCACATAAACTTGGCATTGTAAACAATAATTTAACTTTATTCGTTTGTTATCTGACTTCTAATTAATTGCGCATAAAGATTATGAGGACGCGCCGTTGTGACGGTATACGTTAAAATAATTCATTGTACAACGTTACGCCGTCTGAATAAAGCGAGTGTATTAGTTATTGGACTGTTTCATTCCACAAGACCTACAAGTTATAACATTTCTTTTTATTGGACTATCGATTTCGTGGAGAAGCTAGAAATCTGGTTCCAAGGGATTAGTCAAAGTACATGCCAATTTAAAATCAATCGTACTGATATGCCAATTGTTAATAAGTGGCAAAATATAAAATAGCAAATTTGTTTTTGCAGCCTATCATTCCAAATCAAGAGTTTTTGTTCCAGATTTTAAAACGAACCCGTGAGCCGATTTTCATTAGTACTAGGTATTCATTTATTGTTAAGCAGTGATAGCCTAGTGCAGCGGCCGGCAAAGTAAAGAAAATTAACCAAAAACCCAAAAATTAACATTACAACAATTTAAAAAATTAATTGTACAATAACAGTTTATTAGAATAGTAAGAAATTAAAGTCATATAAATTAATTAAAATGAAAAACAAAAGTCGATAATCCCCGCTACACTACAAAACCTGTTATGAACATAATAAACGCTTAATCCCACCGACTGACCATTCTGATATATTCCGTATAAAATTATTCAAATTTCCTCTTTGAGTCCACAATTTCGTATGAAACTGGAAATTCTTATGTTGAATTTGCCCTTTTTGTAACTACGCCTGAAAAAGAAACGGTAATAAACTACTAACCAGTACGTTGAACTCGTGATCCAGTAGACTACTTTACTAAATTTATTCTTACTAAGCAATATTATAAAAGGACGTTCGCAGCAAGTACACAACAGTGCATAGACGATATTCTCAAACAATGAAAAATAATAGAAACGAAAGTACAAAACGATTATTAGTGAGTAACTAGTGACATCTTAGTATAGAGTAATTGGTCACAGAGATTGACTTTTGTGTGTGGTACTGTAGCTTCAGTTGTCTCTTTCTATGACCTAATCTATGTCGGGTCTGGAGTAGGGCCTTCACGCTTGAATGAACTAGTCAACTTGTGGTAGTTTTGTGCGAAGAGTTAAAGTGTGCGAACCTCCTCTAGATCGATGACACTTGTTAGCGCGATAGTGCTTGTTGATGTTGTTATGCCCGGTAAGGGTACAGCGGTTACAAAAACCTTCAAATGGCCTGATAGTTTGCTTTTTTTCCCATAAAAAATATAAAAACAAGGGGAAACAACCAAGAGACTTGTTTTATGACTTTGAGTCCTGCTTGTAATATATTACTCGATCAGTGTAACAATATCCCCCGAGGGATGTTTGCCCCAGGTTCTGTAGCCTCTAATTCAATAATCTGTTTTCCTTCAAAGTTGCTACGTTGTGATGTCACGCTTCGTACAGTCGGTAACTTAATCCCACTATGTATCCTAGTTTCAGCCATGTACCATGTTTATTTATTGAATAAAACTTAATTAACAGCAAGAATACAAATGACCGTAAGCTCAGTGTGTATGGAGCGGTTAAATACATAATAAAGAAATAAATACATCATTATTTCTTTTTTGTGGTGACCCTACGCTGATTGGCCAGAGATGCTGGCACCAAATATTTCACCGGGTTTGATAGGAGGCTCTAAGGTCGCTTAGCCTGAACCTTTGTTTAGAGCAACACGGCGCAAAAGCCCTCGAGAGGGGACCTCGGCTTGGACAACCGAATTATCACTCATTCGATAGCTTTAATCGAAGGACTATTAAGACATTCAAATCACTTTTCTTAACCAGCTTTGCTGCAAAGTAGTCAAAAACAAATTTTTAATTATGTTTAAATTTAAATATAATATCAATAGTATATTTATTTAAAGTGTAACTGTCACCCAGATATTGAAAATACATTGACTTTAGATTGTCGTTACTCATTTAACTGAACTTTAATTTTGTAACAGTGACTTAGTTTTAAAGGCGTCAATAGCCAAATGGTTTAGTGTACGGACAGCAAATCGATAGGTTGTGGGTCCGAATCCACCATTCGACTATTGACGTGAACCATCTCCTAACACAAACTTAAGCTTATTTGGAATAGTTAACAGGAATGTTAAAAAAATCTGTGAAAAAAATATTGAAAAAATTTAAAAAAAATAGTTTTTTGGATGATATGATTTTTAAGACCCCAGAGACCTATGATATTATATTTTAATTGTTTATTAATATTAACATAAAGATAAATTCAGCAAGGCACTTCATTCAAAAAATTCTCTACAAATTTCATCACCATAGATTACGTGTTGTAAATATAATGACGGATTAAAACCATCTCTGAATTCCCTCCGTCGAGACACAAAGGTAAAAATAAAACCAAGCGGAGAGTACGACGCCATGTTTTATTTCACAAAGCAAATGTCGAGTTAAAAATCTAGTACAAATCTGAGACGTTCAAGAAATATGAAATTGTAACTGTGACTGAAATATAATAAACAAGAAATCATACCTCCTATGTTTCTTCGTTTACAAAGTGAGTAACAGTAATTGACAGCTTAAATGTCACTGTTAATTTAAATTTATAATATAGTTTAACTTCACTTTTTCGTTTTATTTATTTTCATTGTAATATTATCACCCGCCATTTATTTATTCAATGTAGTCTTCACGTATAAATGCAATGGCATTAACAATACAGCTATTCAACTGTTTTTATATAGTATATTAAAAATATTCATTGTGTTCTTGGGATAAGGTTGGCAGTTTGGTATAGATGAATACCGATGATTTAAAATTTCGCGGTAACAAATACGTGGATGACGGTACGGTAAAAATTTTTATTTTTATTTTCTCTGCACATGTGGGTAATTGGTAAACCCTCGCCGTCGCATGTAGCGCACGGCGTTTGAGGAGAGAACAGTCTCTACCAGTCGTCTAACAGTTGTTGTATTTACTTAGCGTGGAGTTTTCCTTTTAATCATCTATCTACGTCTTTTAATACTTTATCCAACGGCATCATTAAATCACGTTTAGAACCCGCTAGCGGGGACCGTGCTATACGGGTCGTCTGAGACTTGACAGAGTGTACCAGGAGTCTGCAAGTGGAGACAAGGACATCGTGGTGGTAAGTCATCCTTTAATATATGCGACACGTGGTATAAGGGAGCTTATGCCGCGGAATATCGATCGGATGGAAGGACAAACACGGCCAAACGAGTCCAGTCCGTTGCTGTACGTATAATGAAAGATTTGTCTTTCAGTATACGTACAGCAAAGCACTTTGGCAAATCAATTCGTTCGGATTTGAGCGATATCCACAATGAAAATTCAGCAGTGCGTCTTAATGTCCGATGACGGAACGGGGATGGAAGAATTACATTATCTATGTAATTCCCGTGTTCATTATTGGCGATGGTTACTAAAGAAATACGTGAGCCATAATCTCTTTTTCTGCTTTTCTATATAAGTAATACAATCTTTTGAAGTGAAAACGCAGCAAGCGTTAAGCGCTTTTTGGTAGGGGAAAATTTTACGGGTTCGCGTCACCGACGTGCTAATGTTCTATTTATCTAATAAAATAATAATAATATTCTATTTTTTGTCATCATCTTGTATAGCCCTATATATGTTGTATATTTGAATAAAAAATTAACCGCATAACAATTTTGATAATTGTTGCTCTTAATTAAACATTAAGAAATTTCAAATTTTAATTCTAAAATTTTAAATTACAATTTTTCATGACACACGACTGCCAAATATTTGTTGAATTATTTTCTATGAACTATAACTATTGCGATAAATATCACAAGACTAGAGAGTAAGATAAATGGCAACAATTTGTCGGAACGATATCATTCCCATGGCGGCATTGTACAAAGCGCGTTGTTTCGTGACTTGTAACAAACATCAGTCGGCACAGCTTTGAATTTTCCATCTTTTTGTTTATTTGTAATGTAAAAATATGAGATCGTGAAATTTTAAGTGTTTATATAGTTTTTATGGGCTCTCGAGATTATTGTCTTTGAGCGGATTAAGAAAGGCTGGGAGAGTGAGGTTGCAAAAAATTGCTCATAAATCGGCGATGAAGAGCCATCTTGAAGATATCTATTTCCTTCGCTGTCGAGCTCGTGAGAAATCAGCAGAATGTAGAATAAACTATTTTTTAGTGTCTGTACACAGGGTTGAATTCGACTAATTACTTTTAATTATAATTTTTTTTTAATTTTCTTAGCAAATGCTTGACTACGATCCCACCTGGCGTTAAGTTGAAAAACATACGTAACATTTATATCCTTTATTTATGCAAGTAAAATATTATTATTATACTTTATTTATATACAAATATAATAATACAGAGCATAAGCAATCGGTGGTTGGAGTGAGAAACCTCCTAACGATGCGTGCCGTGTGCAGGGTACCGTCTTCTGTATCTGACCCTTAACCCAGCCATCTAGAGAAAGTGTCTAGAGGTGTTGTTCGAGTCTTTTCGCTATAAGACCGTTCACAGAAACGACAATCGGCACAATGATCATCGATTCCACATCCCACATGACTTTCAACTCGTGAGCCAAGTCAAGGTACTTGGTGACTTTTTACGGCCTTCACGAGGTTCTCGTCATGTGGGATGGTAATAACGACGAGCACCGCCTAACGCGCTGATTGATTTGACAGCACAATATTAGGTTTATTGGCGACAATAGTCCTGTTTGCGATAATAGATCGATCCCGATAGATCCTAACATGGCCATTTTCATGAACCTATTATTATTATGAGCTAAATATCAAATTTAAATTTAAAACAACAGAAATTTTATCGTTATCAGGATTGAATAAATGAGTCGTAAACCTGACCTCACCCGCTAGCTCGATGTCCAATTCGATTGTACCCTACTCTGTACTGACATATCTCTGAATAGATCGTTACATATCTCCCCATTTCGAGTCGCCCCATTAAATATTTACGGCCATAATGGACATGAAACAAAAATGTGATAGAAGTTACTTGTTAAGTTCCTATCCTCATTTAATTGACTCTACCTTGAGAATCTCTCTCGCTTGCTTGCTATTGGCTCTACGTGGTGCTGGGGACAGATTTCCGGATTCCGATACCCAAAGTATGAAAGAGTAAAGTAAAAGCCTAGTGGCTACTTACGGTCTAATTGTCGCGGGTTCGAATCCCATTTTATTGTAATGAATTATAGTTTATTCCATTTCTTAAATACAAAACATCACTTGCTAAAATTTATGCTTAGTGTACGGTAATGTGCTGACCAGGTCATTTGGTGAAGAGTCGACAAAAGCTAACCCTCGCTAGAGTTGAATGGACGCGAGAGCTAACTTAATTTTAATATGAGCGTATTTTAACGAAATGAAATTCATATGATATTCGATGCTCAATGCTTATTCAGGACTCGGGGCCTTATATTAACATAAATCACACACGCACTTCAATAATACAGTTCTCTCTAGTCTATGAAGTCCTATAAAAGCATTTGGTATTTACTTCAACCACTTAATATTAAAACAACTGACTTCATTCTATCAAATTTTACGGTAGTACTTTTTTCATAACCCGCCTAAGGAAGTGCAACTTCAAGCTCTCCAGTGAATTATTACGCTTATAAATTCAACTCGGAAGGACTCTAATAATAAACAAAACAAACTCAAGTGCACAGTCATAAAAACTGCCTTAATTTGGGCGGTTCCCTTTAGAAACAAACTTTTAACGACTTTGAGTAAAGTGAAAATAAAACAGAAATAAATTTAAAAAGTTTTTCCCTGCACAACAAATGTTTCCTATTTTTTCAGTGGTCTTTATTTTCTTTCATAAAAATGAAAAATAGAGCCCTAACGGTTAGCTTTAGCCGATTGGATGGTACTCTGTTGAATCTCGATATCTGGAACAGAATAACAGATGGCGCTTAAACACATTGTTATAAGACCAATGACTTTGTACTTAAATGCGTAAAAATACATAACATAAATAAACATACATAACGTCGTTATAGCCCAATGATCTGGCGTATGAAAGACGAACGATAATTAACGTGATCCTACCAGATGGTTAACAAAAAAAAAATTAGTATACGAAATGGTTACCATTAAAAAAAATAAGTATTTCGTACCCGAGCATTCAAAGTTTATTTTATAACCGCGAAGTCGTATTTGCTTCTGATAATAATTATTTAAATTTTATTTATATTAATTATTTTAATGAACTTTGCTTAAAAGCAAGCCTCGTACATAGTTTTAATATAAACATGTAGTACACACAAAAAATAACAGGATGTTGAAAAATAAACTTAAGCTCAGACTTTATATTTTTGATAGGGCTGTCTAATTCAACATGGCATGTATATGATTTGGCCTACTGCAATATTTTTCTACAAAAGATATAGATTTAGATGTTTTAAATAGAGTTTTCAACAGCTTTCATAAAAGGAAGTGTGTCTCAATTCGTCTGTATGTTTTTTTTGTTTGTTACCCCATAACTTTCGACTGGGTGACCCGAGTTTGATGATTCTTTTTTTATTTGAAGGATGTTTTATTAAAAAGCACATTCATTTTAACCAAAAAATAATTAGAATTAAATTTAAATATTATAATTTAATTAAAAATAATTAAAATTAAAAAGTCCAGTTCTGACAGTGGCACCCATGAGAAAATTATATAAGTCTTAATTTTGCACTAAGCAGTGCATGTGCGCAAATGAATAAATACGTCAATTTCACGCCAACTGATTGCGATGATTAGTTTTTTATTGGCAAGCGTGTGCTTCAAAGGTAGTTTGATGACATTTTGGGTAGGTTATGATTAATTCTATTTCGTAATATTCGTATCCTATTTGAAGTCTGTTTTATTCGTCTAGATACCTGTTTATACACGCTTCTATTTATGTTCTATTAAACATACATAATTAAAAAGCATTATCTATTTATTTACATGTTTATTAGTCCTCAAAACTCATTAAAAATTAAGTTGTGTAAAAAGTGTTCCTTCATCCATTACATTTTTATATTTTTTATTAAATTTGAACCTCTGCACGCCTCATAATGTTAAGCTGTCACGACATACATTACATTCTATTATTTTATTTCTTTCATTTTATATTAGTTTTATTATTTATTTGTAATGATAACTTATGATTTTGAATCTTCAAAATACATTTTTTTACATATCTTAATGTTATCGATTTTTTTTATTGAAATTAATTAAATATTATCAAAACGTATGTATGTATTTAACATTTATGAACTGCCTCAACAATTGTGTCGATAGAAACGTATACGGTACGCAAACGTTTCGATTAATCGATAAAATATATTTTGGGCCATCCCTAATTTAAGCGCTACATTCGATTGTACATTTATCGCTACAAAATTAAGTGAAGTTTGTAATTCTAAGAGTCCTCGAAAATTTTTATTAAAAGTTGCGCAGTAAATTACCTCGCCAGTTCGTGGACCGGTGAACTTTTAACGATGTAAACGAGTAAGCTATGTGGGTAATTAAGCTCTCTCGCAAAATTGATCTAATAAAGATTAATATCGTCTATTCAGTTCAATTACATTAAAATTTATATGTTATACTCTACTATATACGTATTTATTTAGTCTTCATTTGCACATAGTAAAAGTGAACAGACTTAATGCCAGAAGGCGTCCTCTGCCAATCTAACTCTGCCTGTCACCCCAGGATTGTATAGAGACAAAGTTCAGCCCTGTAGTTTTGGGCTCTCAAGAATAAGACTACGGTATCTAGACGACTAAAAGGCCTCGGGTAGGGAATAACCCTCCTCCATTACATGCGTTAGATAATACTGAGAGTAATTATTGTGCTAAATAGAAATGTGAATCGAAAATGATTTCTCAATATATCGGGATAATCTGTTTAAGCTATCATATATAAGAAGTTGAGTGTGGGAATGCGAGCCCAACAGATGAGAGCAGAAAGCCCAAACGTGAGTATCAATGTTACGCTGAAGGCTGATACATGCAATCACACCTAACCCTCGAGTGTGTTACAATCCTAGGCCTAAGGGCCTATCATAATCTAAGGATTGTAATTTTGATAACCAGCAAATAGTATTTTTGAATTACCCACCACATAAATATGAGATTTTAAACTTCTTTATGCACGCTTAAACGTGTTACGAATGGTGTGATCGGGCGAGGCGATCGGAAGTTAACAGGGAGAGTGTTGTTTCGTATATTACTGTAGACGCAAAAAGAGAGGTACGAGCACACATTCCTATCTCTCTTGAACAATAGTGTATATATTATACAAATATAAATATGTTTATATTTTTAATAACCAATTTATTATACGTGCAAAAATTATAGCGTAATGCTTTACTTTGTCTTATATTATTATGTGTACTGCAAAGGACTGAAATAATTAGTTTGCGTCGGTTTTTCCCAGGGATATAATGTGGAAGCCGTGAATGGATATTTGTTAACCCCACATAACATGAGGTCAATCACCTACAAAGAAGTTTGCATTGAGTAAGAATTAGTAAGGTCCGGGCGTATCTAGTATCACTTTACAAAAAATATTAATAAAATTAATAAATCACATTTTTAAACGATGAAGAAAACAAATTGTTATTTCGATGAGACTTAAATTACATAAGATAACAATTTAATTTAATGTGAAATGTAAATTTATTTGCATTGAATTAATATAATTCATGGCAATGGTCGTTGAATAAAGATAAGGAAAACTTAAGTAATGAAATGCGACCCAACGGGGACGTTTTCTGCCTAAATAAACCAATCTGGCTTGTAGCTTCTGCCGGCACAGTTTGTTCATTTAGTGTTCTATACGAAAAAATAAAGGATAATGAAAATCTACGTTAAGTTATATATAGCCGTGAGCCGTTTAGTGCTTAGTGTTGCTTAGTGGCGACACTAAGTACTAAAATTTAAATAAAATTTTATTAAAATACTGTATTATCCAAGTTTACGTAAGATATCATTTTTCGTTGTTTATGTTTTTTTAATGAAATATAAATAAATTAATAAAAATATATTTTATAATTTTAAGGGTATTGGTTTTTCAATTGTCTATCATGCAGCTTGTAGCTTCTGCCGACACAGTTTGTTGATTTAATGATCTATACGAAAAAATAAAGGATATTGAAAATCTACGTAAAGTTATATATAACCGTGAGCCGTTTATTGCTTAGTGTTGCTTAGTGGCGACACTAAGTACTAAAATTTAAATAAAATCTTATGATAAAACTGTATTATCCAAGTTTACGTAAGATATCCTTTTTCGTTAGAGTTTATGTTTTTTTAATGAAATATAAATAAATTAATAAAAACATATTTTTTTATTTTAAGGTTTATTGGTTTTTCAATTGTCCATCATGCACAATTTATTTCAGTTAGCTAGCGTCTTTATCTTCCGAGATATTCAAACTTTCTTATCCGACCTTATAGTTTTGCTCACGAGCGTATATAAATCAAGAATCAACCAAAGATTATTTGGTGACAATTCATTTCGCCTCTATTTGCTCCTTTGCCATTTTCCTCTCTAATCGCCTTCGTCCATGAACATCTATAACACCGTAGGAGTACAGGTTTGTTGCTGGCCTTTGAAAAAGGAGTAAGCTCGTTTCTCGAAGTCCCCCAAATCGTATAGGTACGGAAACATCGCTGGTGACCGTTGATTACACGGGTTGATAGAGCGTGGAAGAAAGTCACGCTAAAAACTTAAACTTAAACGAAGATATTAAAATTAATTAATTAAAATATAAATTGTATTACGATACTAGAAAGAGATTAAATTTTAATTTCTCACAATACACGGCATTGCTCCGTCCGGATAATTTATTTAGAATCCTGTCTAGATTCTCCACAAATTTAATTGCTTTCTTGCTTGATTAAGGGTTTCTATTTGTTCTCATTCGGGATTTTCATTAGAACAAAATTGGATAGTAACTACAAAACAAATTTTATTGTATATATTTCAAATAATATATTGCGTAGCATACAGTTTTTTTAAGTTAAAACGTAGACGTGTTGTAGCATTCGTTATTTGAATGTTAAAATTAGAGCCTACATAGCCTTCTCTGTGGCGTATAAGGACATAATCCGTGGCAATAGTGCGAATCGGCAGACTTCACATACCTTAGAAAATTTTCTAGCACAAGTTTCCTCACGATGTATTCCTTCACCGCCAAGTGGTAAGTCAACAATTAAATTGCAAAAAACAATTTCATCAGGGTCCCCACCGGGGATCGAACTCGAATTGTTAGCGTACTATTCAACTTGAGGCGACCAACTGGACACAGATATAGCTATGTCTTGTGTGGGTTTAAGACATTGAAATTTATCCATTTAATAGAGTTAAATCGCTTTATAAGGTGTTTAAGCTATTAAATTATAATTAACAATCTCACTAATGTCGGGATCTGACCAATAAATGCCCGCCTACTGCGCGATTAAGCCTTTCGTTTACATTTTGAAGTGTTATTTGTCTTTGTAATGCTATTCAAACGAAAGAGTTTTGTTTCCTCAGCACCCTATTAAAACTTCAAAAAAACAGGCTTTGAAGCTTTTTCTCTTGAAGTGATTAACATTAGATAATCGATCTATAGGATTGAGTATCTAAGTCTTCCGAAGTGGTCTTGTTGTCTCATTCGTGATCAGGTGAAAAATCATCACGATCAGCTCGTATCAATTCAATGCTAGAAATAGGCCTTTCCTAATGCCTACCACCACACACGATCCTCGGTACTTCTAGCTACCTTTGTAAGGTCGTCGGTCCATATGGAGGGATGTTGCTCTACGTTTTCTCTTTGCACGGTCTCCATCCCATGACTTTCTTTCCCCTATCTGTCATCACAGACTCGAAAGAGGCCGCCCCGCTGCCACTTCAACTTGCTGACTTAAAGAGCTATGACGACTACGTTTGTGCTCAATCAAATTAATTTCGGATTGTATACCACAGAGAGATAGCAAGCATGGCTCTTTCCATCGCTTGTTGTGCGATTTTAATTTTGTGGACTAGCCCACACGACAGTTATAGTCCAAGTCTCTGCACTGGGTGCTGGGAGGATGCACTGATTGAAGACTTGTCTTAAAGCATTGAGGAATTCGGGAAGTGAGGACGGTGATAATCTGTTGTATATGACTTCCGCGAAAATATGGTAGAAGTTAACATTATTGGATTAATTCTTTTGGAATCACTCCATACCCTATCACAGAATTCCCTGTTAGAAGACCTTAAATCGAATTTAAAAATTTGCGAAAATTAAAAAATAGTGGTATAGTGCTTTAAAACTATTTGGTCATAGTTTAAATTGAACGTGTCTTTTTTTTAAAAAAAGAAAGCTAGCAATATTTTTTTTTTTTTTAGAAATATTACTAACAATCTTGGTAAACATTCCAACCAAGCTTAAGCTTGTTCTATGACATGGTTCACGGCAATAGTCGAATAGTAGATTCGAACCCACGACCTTAGGATTCGCAGGCCGTACCCTAAACCATAAGGCTGTTGACGCTAAAAGTTTACAATCTAACCGGAGATTTTTGTTTTATTGCAACAAAGCAAACGGAAGTGAAGCGTGCTGTGTTTTATTTTTTAGTTGGAACGTTAGAACAAAACAATGTTTGGTGTAAGTTGGTATAAAACGGGAATATTATTAAAATAATTTAAGCAGAGAGCATTTAACATTAGAATATGTAAAATCAATTTAAGTAAAAGCTAAACTTAACCTCAATGTGAGAAAGGGCGCTCTTGATTTGATTATTTTCCAGTTTTCAGATTTTATAAACAATTTACGTAGTGTATTATAAATAAGTGGAATATAGTAATAAGTAGATAATAGTAAATAGATAATTTTTAAACTTATCCTAATCTTTGTGTGACGTAGTGACTAACGTGTAAATCGAACAAGACTATCGATTTTTTAAGTACGAATAATCACTTACTAAGAAAAAGTCTTGCTCCGTGTATGGATATGGGATATGGCACCTTATCATCTATGGGCAATAAAAAACTTAGTGATAAATTGATAGCAATACAGTAGATAGTCTTAAGTGACAAATACTAGACAGATCTAAATCATAAACTCACCTAAAATGTGTTATTGTTTGTTTAATGTTGACTATTAGAAGAGCATATTTCCATGGATATTAAGTAAGCATAGCAATAAAACAATAAAAATTCAATTCACCCGCATGGTAAGAAGATAAAAGTTGTAATAATATTTTTACGAGGAGGATAACATGCAAATTAACCAGAGTTCTCTGACACTGTGAAACCCAGAAATATATGAGAAAAGGTAATGCGAATAAAAAATTGGGTTCCTCGCTTCCTGGTCACCTTTTTCCTTATGGTTTCACACCAGACGCAAATATGTTACGATATCATAAATATTACCTTAACATTCAAAATAAAAATTTCCTATTTAATTAACCTTGTAGATTGAAGTGGCAATGGGCGGGCTACATCTGCCGGGTCAGTGACGGCATATATGGAAGGAAAGTCTTGAAATGGATGCGTATCGGTCGGATAATCGCAGGCCTCCCTCCCTCCAGATGGACCGACGACCTTATAAGGAAAGCGGAAATCACTGGTTACGGAAAGTAGAGGATCGCATATGGTGAAAAGAATTGAGGAAGACCTATTTCCAGCTGTATATTGACACAGACTGATGACGATGATGATAGCTAGAAAAGGCAGAGCCCACTTGGTGGTTAAACTCTATTAGAGTAGTAACTGCACTGAAACTGTTGGCAGCTATCCACATTGCTCAAAATACATGGGGGTCACGACACTAAGAGAAGAAGATTATTATAAGATTCTCGATAGACTTCAATAGAGATCAATCTCTTCTTGAAGACTACAACACGAGTATATTTACGAGTAAAAAAAAACTGACCTCAAAAGAATCAAATGTCAATCAAATTTAAGACCTATAATATACAGTTTTCTAGTGGATATCGCTGTCAGAACAGGATTAAATTGAAATGGGACCACATAGGAAGCGCCAGCTTTAAAATAAAAAATAAACAAAATCGAATCACCCAGTCAAAAGTTCTGAGGTAACAAATGACGAATTGAGAACTTTACTTACTCTGGTTATTATATACAAGAGGTATGACTTAAAGTTCCATCTAAAATTAAAATTTAGTATTTCATACGGACATTTCAATTTTTTGTACCACCGTATTGATGTTTTGACGCCAGTTTGTTTCTACGCGATGTGAACTACAACGATTTTTTACTACGTTGACAAATAATTGCACGATATACATGACGCGTAATCTATGTAAGCTTTTAATGTTGCGTAATAGTTTATGGGTTTACTGAGCCGCGGTTGCTCAAAGTAACTATATACTATAAAGTGCGCTAGTAGCCCGAGTTATCCCGATCCCCGTTGCCGGTACCAATGAATGTGTTTGATGCAATTTTAAATGGTGATTTACAACGGGTTCAGCGGTGAAGGAAACATCGTAAGGAAATTATTCCATGGATATTTTCTAAGAAATGAGAAGTCTACCAATTCGCACTAAGACCGCGCCTTTGCTGTGATATCTAAATTTCCTAGAACTAAAACAAATTAGTACTCAGTCAGGAAAATTTGTTAATTAGTTCGTAAGGAGTTGAGAATATTAAATAGGATCGTCAAAGGACTAATATGATAATGCTTTTCGTAATTAAAGTTGGTTGATGGTATTTATCTTATAACATTTAGCAGGCTGGATAGATTTCAAAGATTCTTCGAAAGTATATTAAGTTCTTATAAATTATATCAAAGTTTACATTTCAAATTGATCGTTAAACTTAAAAACTCCACTACGATTTCTTCTTTTTATACCGTCGCGGTTAACCAGACCATCACGACTAATGACGACAAGCAGGGGATGCCGTAGCCCTATTCTAGAGCCCAGAACTACAAAGGGTTGTAATGATCAAATCCTAGCAACAAGCTTCTCAGATAAGTCTTATTTATATCTACCCTATTACCGTACTTTATGTTATATAGTAGCGATAGCCATGCTAGTTGTTTATATAAATGAAATAGCCTAAACAAATGATAAATGTCAGAACTCTTAAGACTGTTTTTATTCGAAAACAATCCCTTGAATATAATTCGTCGACATAAAAGGTTCTTGCAGCCTCTTTTGAGGCTAAAAGCCGAAGTTTTAATGTTTTTATTGTATTGTAAATTTTGAAAGACTACAGAAGCCCTGTTATTTTATATATTTTGATAAAATTGAACAGTTCTTTTTTTATTTTGAACGACTTTATCAACGTACTTGAACCTTAGTCCTAATCAATAGTACCTTATACTTAGTCCAAATCAACATCATAATTTCTGCCGTTAAGCATCCACTCCCGTAGGCCTCCCAACTATTTCCGACGTCTTGCATCGGTGTCCTACGGCTTTTATGAGGTCTTCAGATCGCCTTGCGAGTAACGTACTACGTAGCGGTTACCGGTCCGTGGACAAGGGCTATGCGCGGGGTACCTCTACGCATGAACGTAGGTAAACGACATATCCCACCATGTACCGTGCGCGTAGATCAGAAAACCGATAGGCCCAAAAATTGTCCATTGGATATCGCGGGCTGGCAATTGCTTAGCAAAAGCATATATTTATTTTTGTGATTTTACACCTCACCGCATGAACACTCATAATACTAGGTACTACATTACACTAACAGACTAGTTACGCGACCTTAAATAGCTCTACCAATTTCACTTAGTTGTGTGTTTATTAAGCAGAATTTCATCTACTTGGAGATCTATTACTTGCTTGTTACAAATGGTCTTAGTCTGGAACTTAACGCCCAGAACACTGTCTTTGGGATGCATGTTAAAGTTTGTGACGTATTAAGCTGTGCATCTGTCATCATGCAGACCCGTCCTGGCAAGCTGCCACGTTTCATGAATATGAACTTTAATAAATCAAATAATTCCGTGGATAGTCCTAAGGGATTGTTTTGCTGTAAAATTTATATGTTACAGAAATATATTTAACGCACTGAAATTGCTTTTGCTATTTCTAATCCTTCAAATAAGTGGTAAAATGATTACCTACACGATTAGCCTAGCTTAATTATTTTCCGAAGTATTCGAAGCTTAATAAACTGTATGAGAAGATGTATGGATATGCAAGAAGCGATAGAAGTGTGCCACCAGCGTAAAAAATGGAAATCCTTAATCTCTACCCTCTAGGTCAACGACGATGGTATTATTGGCATCTATATAACAATTTTTATATGTTGGTTTACTACTGACTTTTTCTTCTGCCTAGCGTTTTCCCGGCCTGCTATCACTTTCCTGATTCTAGTCTAGTCTAGTCTACTCCACTTTGCCCAGTCTTCGACCCCCTTTATGAGACTGTTCTCTATCATATCCGCTTTCACGGTTTTGCGGTCTATGTAGCCCTAGCATTGGAAACAAATTTCCTGCATCTTGTCTGCTACGTCGTAGACTCCGACGCTGCTACGCATGTGGTCGTTATTTATACAATCTAATCGCGTAACGGTACACATCCGGCATAACATTACCCCTGAAATGTGTTCTTATTACTGGATGATGACCTGCATGCACTATCATGCAGTGGCTTTAATTTTCAACCGACTTCAAAAAAGAAGTAAGTTCTCACTCAAATCATCTGTATTTTTAAATGTTTGTTATCTTATAACTTTGGATTGGGTGCAACGATATTTTATGATTCTTTTTCTGCTTCTCATTTGCCAATCGATTTCGATTCAATTATTTTTTATTAGAAAGGATGTACATCAAGGTAATTTGATGACAGTTCGTAAGAAATTGTAATATACTATAATTTGGATACACAAAAAGAAAGTTGGATTCGAAGTCGGTTGTATTTTTACTCATAAATATACTTGTTGCCTAGTACTGTCTACATAATTGTTCTTTCTCGTGGGTGGTCAAAATAAAAGGGAATCTTAAATATCATAACATTCTTCTTTACTTTTACTTTACAGAGTATAACCAGCTAGAGAACGCTGGAGATTATTGTTTTAACAAAGCTTTTAGAACGGAACACCAATATATGTATGAATATGTTTTCCTATTGAAAATCATATAGTTCTTTTAAATCACAAAGAAATTTTTAACCGGATCGGAAGAACTCGCACAGTTGTTTGTTGTTTCAAATGTTCTTCGTCTGCAGTATATCCGCATTGGCTTCAAGTTAGATAGCAAAGCTGTAGACAAGAAATATTTGAAAACTGAAACTTTAAGCGGAATTGCAACTGTAGTACTCGTTGCCAGTGATTCTAAAGTCAAAATTTCAATGTTTTAGTGTTTGTTAATAATGCTGTGTATAAATGAAACCTAAATAGCATAGCAAAAGATAAGATACACTTACAATTTTTTCTCGTATAGCCGACCGACTAAGAAGTCCAGAAGAAGATAGGGTAAGAAGGGTGCAGGACATACAGTAAGAAAAATAACAACACAAATTTAAATAGACTCTTGTAAACAAAGGGTGGCCTTATATAATATTTTTAATGTAATTGTCGTCAATAATTACATTTATATATATATTATACGTAAATATTGTATATAAAACAAATTTCATTACATGATTTTATTCTATTATTAGGCTACAAAAGTATATTTTCAATGCAAAACAAAAACCGACTTCAAATCAAATCGAACGTTAAACGCTATCACACGTGGACGCTCTCTTTGTACTTGCAGAATATCCTAGGAATATTATGTAATATAATTAATCATAATCTAACCAAACTCTCATCAAACTACCCCTGAAATACATCTTTTCCATTAAAAAATGAATCATCGTAATAAGATGGCATAATATTGAATTGTATGTACATTATCAGCGCACGTACTTAATGCAATGCAACTTTAAGACTACTCATGGAACCAATTATCACAACTGGACCACATGGGAAGTACCAGCATCCAAAAAAATAGAATCTTCAAAATCAGTTCAACCAGTCCAAAGTTATGTGATAACAAACATATTGTGGAATCAACTGTCGCCAGCGGTGTTTCCGTACGTTTACGATTTGGGGACCTTCAAGAAACGAGCCTACTCCTATCTCAAAGGTCGGCAACGCACCTGCAGCTCCTCTGGTGCTGTGGATGTTCATGGGCGACGGTGATCATTTAAGATCAGGTGAGCCGAATGCTTGTTTGCCACTTTTCATATAAAAAAAAAATGCAGACGAATTGAGAACCTCCTCCTTTTTTGAAGTCGGTTGAAAATGGAATGAATGGTCGATTGAAATGTGATGTAAAGGCACCTGACTATTCTTAGACTGTATGCTATCTCTTCAGAACAACTGTCCATTACCAAATTGGACAACTATGGAAATACTACGCATACAAACGTTTTTTTGATTCAACCCATTCTGTGCAGATGATGAATCTTATTTAAGCGAATGTTTGTGTTACAATATAAATGTAAAAATCCTAGTAAGTGTATATTATATAAATGTAGGTATTTCATACTTTTACACTATTTTGGAGATTTTACATGAATTTAACAAAACAAAAATGTAAAAATCTCGCGAGGCAACGCGTTAACCGGAGTCTCTGGCCGCGCGAAGCGATTTACGAGCTGCTATAAATTTATTAGTTTCTTAGGATTATGGGTTATGCAATGAGTTACTTTGAGATTTACTGGATAAAATATAACCGTTTATGCAAATTTCCGATTCAAACCTCACCACAACACGAGTTAGTAATTTTGTTTTTAATAATTTCTGTCTTTAAATACACCCACTTCGATCTGTCAATAGTACAATGCAATTAATATCTGTGTCTACTGTTATTAGAATGCAAATAGAAATGCAAAGTTGTTAAAAAGATCATCCTCTCCGAATGGTGACAACCCCATCCCTCAGGTCCTTTCTGTTCAGTGGGTTCATCTGTCCGATGAATACGGGGATTAGCGGCCCTGGACTCCACAGCTGTCACCATTTATTCCCATCATCCTCTCCGAATGGTGACAACCCCATCCCTCAGGTCCTTTCTGTTCAGTGGGTTCATCTGTCCGATGAATACGGGGATTAGCGGCCCTGGACTCCACAGCTGTCACCATTTATTCCCATCATCCTCTCCGAATGGTGACAACCCCATCCCTCAGGTCCTTTCTGTTCAGTGGGTTCATCTGTCCGATGAATACGGGGATTAGCGGCCCTGAACTCCATAGCTGTCACCATTTATTCCCATCATCCTCTCCGAATGGTGACAACCCCATCCCTCAGGTCCTTTCTGTTCAGTGGGTTCATCTGTCCGATGAATACGGGGATTAGCGGCCCTGAACTCCATAGCTGTCACCATTTATTCCCATCATCCTCTCCGAATGGTGACAACCCCATCCCTCAGGTCCTTTCTGTTCAGTGGGTTCATCTGTCCGATGAATACGGGGATTAGCGGCCCTGAACTCCATAGCTGTCACCATTTATTCCCATCATCCTCTCCGAATGGTGACAACCCCATCCCTCAGGTCCTTTCTGTTCAGTGGGTTCATCTGTCCGATGAATACGGGGATTAGCGGCCCTGAACTCCATAGCTGTCACCATTTATTCCCATCATCCTCTCCGAATGGTGACAACCCCATCCCTCAGGTCCTTTCTGTTCAGTGGGTTCATCTGTCCGATGAATACGGGGATTAGCGGCCCTGAACTCCATAGCTGTCACCATTTATTCCCATCATCCTCTCCGAATGGTGACAACCCCATCCCTCAGGTCCTTTCTGTTCAGTGGGTTCATCTGTCCGATGAATACGGGGATTAGCGGCCCTGAACTCCATAGCTGTCACCATTTATTCCCATCATCCTCTCCGAATGGTGACAACCCCATCCCTCAGGTCCTTTCTGTTCAGTGGGTTCATCTGTCCGATGAATACGGGGATTAGCGGCCCTGAACTCCATAGCTGTCACCATTTATTCCCATCATCCTCTCCGAATGGTGACAACCCCATCCCTCAGGTCCTTTCTGTTCAGTGGGTTCATCTGTCCGATGAATACGGGGATTAGCGGCCCTGAACTCCATAGCTGTCACCATTTATTCCCATCATCCTCTCCGAATGGTGACAACCCCATCCCTCAGGTCCTTTCTGTTCAGTGGGTTCATCTGTCCGATGAATACGGGGATTAGCGGCCCTGAACTCCATAGCTGTCACCATTTATTCCCATCATCCTCTCCGAATGGTGACAACCCCATCCCTCAGGTCCTTTCTGTTCAGTGGGTTCATCTGTCCGATGAATACGGGGATTAGCGGCCCTGAACTCCATAGCTGTCACCATTTATTCCCATCATCCTCTCCGAATGGTGACAACCCCATCCCTCAGGTCCTTTCTGTTCAGTGGGTTCATCTGTCCGATGAATACGGGGATTAGCGGCCCTGAACTCCATAGCTGTCACCATTTATTCCCATCATCCTCTCCGAATGGTGACAACCCCATCCCTCAGGTCCTTTCTGTTCAGTGGGTTCATCTGTCCGATGAATACGGGGATTAGCGGCCCTGAACTCCATAGCTGTCACCATTTATTCCCATCATCCTCTCCGAATGGTGACAACCCCATCCCTCAGGTCCTTTCTGTTCAGTGGGTTCATCTGTCCGATGAATACGGGGATTAGCGGCCCTGGACTCCACAGCTGTCACCATTTATTCCCATCATCCTCTCCGAATGGTGACAACCCCATCCCTCAGGTCCTTTCTGTTCAGTGGGTTCATCTGTCCGATGAATACGGGGATTAGCGGCCCTGAACTCCATAGCTGTCACCATTTATTCCCATCATCCTCTCCGAATGGTGACAACCCCATCCCTCAGGTCCTTTCTGTTCAGTGGGTTCATCTGTCCGATGAATACGGGGATTAGCGGCCCTGAACTCCATAGCTGTCACCATTTATTCCCATCATCCTCTCCGAATGGTGACAATCCCAATACAAACTGGAACATTGCTTTGTGCCTCGCGCGGGAGTTTGCGTGTACGTCAGAAAGATATCTGCTCTCGACGCCTCGACAGCCTTGAAGGCAGGGACCTCTCCAACCTATGGCTACGCGTAGACATCGGCGACCATCCTCGTGTTTATGCGTGCCTGTATAGGTCCCATAGCGGTAACACTGAAGTCGATCGACTCATCAGCCACATCCAGGTGGCTGCAGATTCCGTGCTCGAACGTATCCCCTCCGCAGAGATCGTGATTCTTGGTGATTTTAATGCCCACCACTCCGAATGGCTTGGTTCACGCACTACCGATCATGCGGGGAGATCTGTGTACGATTTTGCTTTGGCATATGATCTTACACAATTGGTCACATCGCCTACGCGAATCCCAGATGTGGAAGATCATACACCTTCCCTGTTGGATCTTCTGCTGACCTCCCATCCGGACAGATATGTCATTTCAGTTGAAGCCCCTCTAGGCTCCTCTGATCACTGTCTGATCCGGAGTGCTGTGCCACCTTTAAACCCACTGCGGCCGCGCATTGCAGGCCGCCGACGCGTGTGGCACTACAGGTCAGCGGATTGGGATGGAATGCGGTCTTTTTTCGCATCTTACCCATGGGGAAGTTTGCTTCTCGCCGGCGGATCCAAACGCAGACTCTGTTGCCGATGTAATACTTCAGGAATGGAACTTTTGTTCCATCGTCTGTGGTGCCCGTCGGTAGCAGATCGCGGCCTTGGTTTGGTCGCTCTTGCAAAATGGCTTCACGCCATAAGCGGGAGTGCTATCGAGCTTGGGCTGCGGCATCGGCATTGAGGATCCAAAACCAGCGCACTGAAAAAGAAGTTCAACTCTGCCTCCAGGTACTTCAAAAGCGTAATTGCCAAGGCAAGGTCGGAGCATGTGTGCAGAATTGGCGAGAAACTGGTTCGCCTCCCTTCGGGAACACGTGCGTTCTGGTCGCTCGCCAAGGCTGTTCAAGGGAATTTCTGTCAGCCATCCCTTCCACCTCTGCACAAAAAGGATGACTCGTTGGCCCATGACGCAAAGGAGAAGGCCGATCTTCTGGGCGCACTCTTTGCGTCCAACTCGACTCTGGATGATAAGGGTAACTCACCGCCGACCATCCCGCGGAACGAGTACTCTATGCCGGAAGTAAAGTTTCTGCAGACTACAGTACGCAGAACACTTTTCTCTAGACATCCACAAGTCGAGTGGACCTGACGGGATCCCTCCTATTGTGCTGAAGATGTGTGCTCCGGAGTTGACACCGGTGTTGACTCGACTTTTCCGGTACTCCTACTCCCAAGGCGTTGTCCCGTGTTCTTGGAAGACTGCTTTAGTGCACCCGATCCCAAAAGGGCAATAGCTCTGATCCATCTAACTACAGGCCTATTGCCATCACTTCTTTGCTCTCAAAAATAATGGAATCCATTATAAACAGCCAGCTCCTAAGGTATCTGGAGGATCACCAGCTGATTAGCGACCGCCAGTACGGTTTTCGTCACGGTCGCTCAACTGGTGACCTTTGGTTTATCTTACACACCGATGGGCTGAGGCAGTTGAGAGCAAGGGGAGGCCCTGGCAGTTAGTTTGGATGTGGCGAAGGCTTTTGATCGGGTTTGGCACGGAGCGCTTCTTTCAAAGCTTCCATCGTACGGGCTTCCCGAGAGGTTATGCAAATGGATCACCAGCTTCCTCGAAGGCCATCAAGGTCGCTGTTGACGGTGCATGCTCGGACTCCAAACCAGTGAACGCTGGTGTTCCGCAAGGCTGTGTACTGTCTCCTACCTTGTTTCTTTGCACATCAATGATATGCTGCAAATCAGCAACATTCACTGCTATGCAGACGATAGCACAGGTGATGCAATGTACACAGGCCGTGCCAATACTTCTCGGGAAAGCATCGAAGAGTGCCGGAACAAACTTGTGTCCGAAGTCGAAACTCTTCTCGACAGGGTCTCAGATTGGGGAAGACTAAATCTAGTCCAATTTAACCCCACAAAGACACAAGTATGCGTATTTACCGCTAAAAAAACTCCCTTTATCGTCTCCCCTCAGTTCGAGGGCACTCCCTTGGTCGCATCCTCCAGCATTGGAATCCTTGGCGTCGATATATCGAGTGTCGTTCAGTTTCGTGGTCACTTGGAAGGCAAAGCCAAATTGGCCTCCAAAAACTTGGCATACTCAGTAGAGCAAGACAGTATTTCACGCCTGCCCACCGTCTGCAACTTTACAAGGCACAAGTACGGCCTCACATGGAATACTGTTCGCATCTCTGGGCCGGGGCTCCCCAATACCAACTTCTTCCGTTTGACCATGTACAACGTAGAGCTGCTCGAATAATCGACGATCAGGGTCTTTCCGATCGACTCGACCCTCTGAGTCTGCGAAGAGATGTCGGTTCTCTTTGCATCCTGTATCGCATTTACCATGGGGAGTGTTCTGAGGAATTGTTCGGAATCATCCCAGCTACCGATTTCCATTACCGCACATCTCGGCAGAATTCCAATTCCACCGCCACCATCTTGATGGTTGGCGTTCAACGACTGTACGTTTTTCGCGTAACTTTCTCCCACGCACTGTCAACTTGTGGAATCAACTGTCGCCAGCGGTGTTTCCGAACGTTTACGATTTAGGACCTTCAAGAAACGAGCCTATTCCTATCTCAAAGGTCGGCAACGCACCTACAGCTCCTCTGGTGCTGTGGATGTTCATGGGCGACGGTGATCACTTAAGATCAGGTGAGCCGTATGCTCGTTTGCCACTTTTCATATAAAAAAAAAAAAAAAAAAAAACAAATTGGACAACTATGGAAATACTACGCATACAAACGTTTTTTTTATGCAACCCATTCTGTACAGATGATGATTGTTATATAATCGAATGTTTGTGTTACAATATAAATGTGAAAATCCTTGTAAGTGTATATTATATAAATGTAGGTATTTCATACTATTTTGGAGATTTTACATGAATTTAACAAAACAAAATGTAACAATCTCCCGAGGCAACGCGTTAACCAGAGTATCTGGCCGCTCGAAGCGATTTACGAGCTGCTATAAATTTATTAGTTTCTTAGGATTATGGGTTATGCAATGAGTTACTTTGAGATTTACTGGATAAAATATAACCGTTTATGCAAATTTTCCGATTCAAACCTCACCACAACACGAGTTAGTAATTTTGTTTTTAATAATTTCTGTCTTTAAATACACCCACTTCGATCTGTCAATAGTACAATGCAATTAATATCTGTGTCTACTGTTATTAGAATGCGAATAGAAATGCAAAGTTGTTGAAAAAGAAACGAATTAATATAAACAAATAATTGCTGGAATTTAATAATCATAACAAACTTGTGTTGTGGGGCTTGCCATCTCCCGAAGTAATGACCACTCTGCCAAGATTGATAAACTTCATCCTATAAAAATAATTAACACAAAACGGTATTGTTCTTTTATTACCAACCGATTTCAAAAGAAGAAATTTCTCAATTTTACTGTTTTTTTTTTTGTTACCTCATAACTTTTGACAAATATAAAATTTTGAAGATTATTTTTTTTTATTCTAAAGCTCGTTCCCTTCCCGCGTGGACTACATTTCAATTTAGTCCAATTTTGACAATAGTATCCATGACAACACCGTATAAGATTTACATTTGTAGTATGTGCTCGACAAATGGACCAATAACTCAATATCACGCTAACCGATTACGATGGTTCACATTTTAATAGAAATGATATACTTGAAGGGTATATGATGTGAGTTTAGTTCGGTTCGGAAATACAAAGCGGGCGTCCGCACGTAATAACGGTTTCGATTTGAATTCTAATTTCTAAATTTGAATTTTTATTTTTATCGTAAATATATTTGTTCTTAAAGAAACTTAATAGATGCTCACCCTGCGATTGTCATAAAACAATTAATCGTTAAAAGGTCATTTAATAATTTAATCTAATTTTTGAATAATTATGTTTTTATGCTTAAGCTAACAAATTCGAGATATCAAACAGTGTTTGAAACGGTTAGGTCCATTATATTATTCGCTCTCAATGGACATGTTTTGGGGCATACAATTACGTTCACTAAGCGTAATACATTTAACGAGATTAACATGTGCCGCTGCGGGGAAACATATGACATGGTTTTGATCAAATAACAAGAGTCTATTGTACATTTAAACTAATTTGAATGGAAACAAAATAAAAATAAAAATAAAATAAATAAAAATGAATATATCAAGTTAGAAGTTATAGCTTGCTGGTTAAGCGGTTTGACTAACGATCTAATTGATGGTTACGGAAGGTATCCATATTTGCCGCGCTCGTAGCGGCAATAGGGAGTGACCTCTCACTGCCGGCTGTGGTTCGCTCCATGGTTGGTAGCGAGGCGTCATGGGATGCGGTAGACCGATTCTGCGACTCTATTATGTCGCAGAAACGGGAGACCGAACGTCTAAGGGAGCGGGTGCCTAGGAGGCAAGACGCGGTCGAAGTGCGTAGAAGGCTCACCGCCAGCAGGCGGGGCCGAGCACAAGACCGCCGAATGCCTCCTTAGACCGGGGAACCTGGCGTCGCGACCGACATGGGCTGTTGGTCCGGCGCCCCCCTCGGAGAGGGTTCCCACAGGGAACGGCGGCGCGTTTGTATTCGACGCGCCGCAATGTAGTAATTTTCTCAGAGGGGGTGCTTCTCACCCCTCCTAGGTAGGGCCCGGAGTACGGGCGCGGCCGGAGGTTGCGGAAGAACTGTGGATGTTATCCCGTGACCCCACATACATGGTCGTATGGGGAATACCGTGTGAAGATTTTAGTCGGTTGGAGCCCGACACTACCGCCGTCGCCGGCCCTTATGGCTTCGGGGTGTGCATCCGCATTTTGTTACACACGTAAATAAAAAAAAAGGTATCCATATTTAAATATTGAAAAAATAAAATACATTACAATAAATAAATAATATCAATAAAAATGGGAAAAGTTGTAGGTAATCAATAATCGCAACGTAATTAAGAAAAAAATATTAATATTAGTATTATAATAATAATCTTAATAAATTTAACTATCGATAAATAGTTTTTAAATAAGATTTTTCATAATTCATGCATGTTACGACTTTACGACAACGTATGACATGTTGTTGAGCAAGAATGTTCTGAATGACGTCATGAATTAAATAAAATATGCAAGTTCGAATTAGAAATTTAAAGAGAAACGTCAGGACAGGGTACAAGAGAAAACTGTAGACAAGTATAGTCTGGCGCTGTGGTTGATATCGCAGACGTCGGGCATTGAAATGTTGCTCGCATTATGACTTGCGTCCTGAATGGAGGAAGCCATTACTACAGTTGTTCCGTTTCCGAAGGATAATGAGTAGAGAAATCTTAGAAATACTCGATATTGAAATCTCGGTATTGTTTCCCTTTACATTTCACGACAGTGCTTCAACTTGGAATGTGGATAATTAATAAATATCGGAACTCTACAAATATAAACTGTTCAAATAAATTCACCATCTATACAAATAAATAAAATTAGACCGTCTGTTTGTAATATTAAAATAAATTACGGTTTTTACTACATGCATATGTATTTTGAATATATATATTAGTTTTATGGGGTATAAACTAATACTTGACCACGATTCCACCTGATGTTAAGTGGTGATATAGTCGAAAGATGGTACGCGCTAGTAAGTGCCTATTCAATCTACTCTTGAAGGCTCCCACGTCGTACTTTGACGTAAAGACAGACGCCGGCAACTTGTTCCACTTCTATGCTGTACGCACGATGAACGATGACTCAAATCGCTTCGTTCGGACGGGCGGAGCATCGACTATGAAAGGATGGAGACCCACCGAATTTGTAAACGTCCGAAGGTAGAATGGGGATGGGGGATTTAACTCGTGTAATTCCTGTGCACACTCTTCAAAATGTAATCTGTAAAACACCGCAAAGCTACTCACCTTGCAACGTCAAGACTATCTAAATGATCACCTATCAACTCGCCCGCTTCTGGAATTCAGTGCCGCGAGTTGGTATTTGGCTGCACCTTCCCAAATGTGACAACAGTAATCCACACAAGGCTGGTACATGTACCAAAATAGATTTTTTTTTAATTATTTTATATTAATATTTTAATATTGGATGTAAAAAGTAACTTAGGCTACTCTTCACTGCCAATTACCATTCAACATGGGTTTGTCACAAACAATAGTAATAGTATTTATGACAAAACAACGTTTTTCAGCTAGTAATAATATAAAAAGGAAAAGCATTCGCAAAATGCTAAGCGTAATAAAACTCCTATGACGTCGTTCATGGCTTAGTAATGCTAAGAGACCACTTCACACGAAAACGTCAAAGTATAAAAACGAAGGAACGGTACACTTATTACCCAACTATCACGTTTGGTAGAAGAAAAACGGTAGCAATTTGTGCGCAAGTTATTACGATAGTAGCTCAAATAAGTTCGTTCGATCGTATAAACTGTTAATAATAATTTCAATGTTTAGATACAATACAACTAATATACTTGGGAAATAGAAATAAATTAAGAGACTTTGTAATCATTATTTTACTTATCCCAGACATAAATTATTATATATAGTCATCATATTCAAACAAATATAAATATAAAATACAATGACAACAGCAATCACAAATTTAACCTTAATCTTATTAAAATTAATTAGCCCTATCTGCCTGTACAAATTAATGCCAGTATGATTATCTGTGATACTTTTTAATTGCGTACCGATTTTAAGCAATAAGGCAACTACACATAAATTGAAATTTGCATTTATTCACTCGTATGTAAAAGGCATAAATTGTAACACAAATGAAATTGAAGCACTGAAGCAGTAATCATTAGTTGGATAATCTTAAACAACTGTTATAATCTGTAGGTCTCGTAGAATAAAATAGTCCAACAACTAATACACTCGCTTTATTGAGACAGCGTAACGTTGTACAAAGAATTATTTATATCGAGTCAAACGTCACAACTGCGCGTCCTCGCCATCTTTATACAAAATTAATTAGAAGTCAGATTAGGAACTAATAAGGTTAAACTATTGTTTACAATGCCAAGTTCATGTGACGATCAACTAAATCATTAATTATGAATTAAAGATACAATAAGGTTCAGGTAAATTATTAAGATATCATTGGAAGTAGTTATTATGTATAACAATCGCTGGGTGTCAGGTGTTGCCAGCTAACACAACATTTAATATTTGTTAACGCTTAAAGTGTCATCAAGACTTCATTACAGGTTGAAAAAGTTCTGTGTTCATATTTTAATATGATATTTTATTGATAATTTTAAAACAATGTCTTTAGTGGTAAAAGAAACGAACGATTAATGCTAAAAGAAACAGTAAAGTTCATTTAAGGACAATAAACATTACCTTAACAAAGAATCAAGTGTATTAAACTTTAACTTTCCTTTTATAAAGTTAACCGGGAGTACTTTACAGGAGGGTAAGATAATGTTTACAAATTGACGGTTCCAAAGTTTTACTTTGTTTTAATTATTCCCAGTCTGTGAAAGCGACTAGGATGAAAATAAAATTTTCTTTGATTACTTTTTGATATCGCATTAAAGAATGCAAATTATCTATGCAACGAAGTTAATTTAACCAATTACCATCTATAATTTTAATATTACGATAATTAACCCTTGATCTATAATGTACTTAAGACACCAATAATTTTAGTTTATATTTAGATTTAAATTGTAATGTCGCTAGATGGCGCCTTAGAAGGATTACACATATTATATATAGGTCAGTTTGCGATTTATTAAAAAAGGGACAGGTAAGAATTACCCTTAACTTACGATTATATGTAGGTGAATTAAGATAAAGAGGTGTGTCACGATCGTACTAAGTGGAAGTCCTTGATCTCTGCGAATCTTTCCGGTTGAGGGACGTGATTGTTTGTATTTTTTAAATTGCTAGAATTTATAAGTATATTCTACTCAAATTTAAGATCGAAGCACCAGCTTTCAAATAAAAAAAGAATCTTCAAAATTGAGAGATATGAGGCAACAAACAAAGAAAACATACAGACAAATTGAGAACCTCCTCATTTTTAGAAGTCTGTTAAAAACAATGACAACAACTTCCTTTTTCAAACAAACATTTAATTATTAAGAAAATTTGGATTCATCGAGTTTTCTTGTTACGCATCTGCTGATATAATTTTATAAGTACAGAACTACTGTGATAGACACATATTAACACAAAACTGCATAACCTTGACTTAACTTGAGAGAAAAGCTCACCAACAACAGCTCCGTAATATGAGGCTTCGTTATTTGTATGAAGCAACAAGTATTTTGCGAAATAAAGCTATGTAATTTTGTACAAAGGGCTTTACCGAACCTTTAGTGCGGCACCTCATAATCCTGTAAAGTTGTAAAAGCTTTCAATTTGATGCAGCTTTCAATAGGAACTACGGATAAGCTATATTAACTTAAGCAGTTTAATATTAATTAGTATAGTTTGAATTCTAAAACAATCACATTATAGCTTATTATTTCGTGGCTAGCCTTTCGGTGTTTTACAGATTACATTTTGGAGAGTATGCACAGGAATTACAGGAGTTAATTCACCCATCCTCATTCTACCTTCTGACGTTTAGACATTTCACGACAGACAGTTCAGCAGGTATCCACCCATTCATAGACGACGTTCCGCGCGTCCGAACGAAGCGATTTGAGATTTTGTTCATCGTACGTACAGCAAAGGAGTAGAACAAGTTGCCGGAATCAGTCTTTCCGTCCAAGTACGACAAGGGAGAGAGCCAAGAGTAGAGTGAATAAGCACTTACTAAACTAGCGCGTGCTAACTTTCGTCTATATGACCACTCAACATCAGAATATTGCTGTTACGTCTATTATTTATCGATCGATATCCGACGTGGGCGACACATTAATCACATCAATGTGTACTTTATCAAAGCATACAATAATATGCACTAACATTGTATCTATTTATCGCCTTCACTAATATGCCTGCCCCTTTACTTCCTATACAATAAAAGAGATAAAACGCTCATGCTCTTACAACTGCCGAAGCGAGATTACAAAAAGAAAATCACTCCTACACTTAGTATTTGTTTTATGGAGCTTTAGTCTTTGTTTAATGTTTAAACAGTAAAATTTTAGTAGTGAAAACTTTGTGGTGACGCAATTAAAACATTAAAACAACAACGGCACTCAATTTGCATGAACAAGTGCACAAAGTTATAAAAATACAACTTTGTTTTCAGAAAAACGTTCACTATACATAATTTTATTTATTAACCACCTACATGCTCTTATGACTTGATATGCTCTTGTCTCGTATAAATCTATTGACTTATCAGTATTCTAAATTACCTAACTTATATATCACCATGCAAAATTTATAGTCTGGATCTAATTTTAAGTTATTCATTAAAAGTAAATATTAATTATTTTCCGGGATTAAATTTTATTTCAAACCTCCTTCTGGGAATGGAGGCTGAAAATCAGCGCTGTGGCAGCCTTGCAACAGCACATGCTGAAACGGTATCCAATGTTGGCATCATTACCTATTTGTCCATTCCTTCTTCCTATTAATGTGTTTTTATATTATGATGCCAATAATTTAAATGTCTATATTATGTGTCTAATAATATATAAATAACATTTTTTAACTAAATAATTCAATTTAAATAACAATTCAATAACTATTTTCAGAACTATGCAAATGGAATATAATGGAAATTGTTTAATTTTGACAAATTATTTAAATTATTAGCATATTTAAAGCATAACACCTACTTAAATAACGCCCTTTGTCCGAATCATAATTACTGGTTAATCCATTTCAATAATATACATTTATAAGATAGTTTTGTATATGCATCAGATTCGGACTAATGCTACCATGATACTCGTATCTATGCACTTTAGCTCAATTTACTGTTTTAACGTAAAACATGTCATTCTGATGCTACGACGTAGAGCTCCGCTACGTCTCTTAAACTGAAGCTACGACAAATGTATCAGCTAAGCAAACTAAATCAAGAAAATGAAATACCAGATCAATTGAAAAATTACTAATGATATTATTTTAGAATTTTAAAAAGGTTTTTAAATCCTGGATGGTATACCACAGAGACATTTTATCGGTTATAAATCAGCCGGCTTTGTTTGCCCTTTGTCCTAAACAAATCGCCGTGTACACACCACTTTATTTGCAATCGGAGATGTTCGTAGCTTTAAAAGTGTGTCAGCGTTTTCTTTAGAGTGCATGTTGTTTCGATACATTTTTATCTTTAAAAAGAGGAAGAGACCGATATTAACCACGGAGTAAAGCAAAGTACCCAGATTTTATTAAGATTTTATCACTTTATCTTTCACCTAGTTTATATATTGAATACCAGATTAACCGCATAATCGTTAGCCTTTTCTCTCATAAAAAAACACATTTATTAAAAAAATGATTGCCCAATTCATCGCGGGGGCCACTCCCGATCAAAATGCTACAAAGTGTGGACGCCCCCTTTGTATTTCCGAATTATCGTAGGAATATTACGGAATAAAATTAATCAGAACCTAATCAAACTCTCAACAAACCGCCCTTGAAGTAAAATATCCTTTTCCTTTTCAATAATAATAAGGCTATTAAATTATTCGTCTATTTGTCAAAATTGGATGCCAATGGTAAGCACTAGCTTTCCCATAAAAAAACATAGAACAAAGAATGATCACAATCGGTTCAGTCAGTCGAAAGTTATGAGGTAACCAACATAAAAACATATTCAAATGAATTGAGAAGCGGTTAACAATTAGCCAGGTCTCTACAATAAATATTAAATCACCCTAATAGTTTACTTATAATAAAAAAATATTTGTTTGTATGCGAGATATCTTATAATTCTAGGAGCAAAAAAGACAAAGTATATATCGTAATATAGTAGTAGTGTAGTCTGTAAACCAACATTATTTTAACAACGTTTGCAACACTATATTGAAGTGACAAGGCTTTAAAATCACCGTTGATTTCAAACGACGTTAGTGTTATTTGAGAAATAATAACATACCAAATACACATGCGTGACATGAAAATAGATTCATAACTTAAATTTCTGTCACGCAGTAGTTTCAAAGTATTAAAGTGCAAGTCACGCGTTATTTCAGTCCGCGTTGTGAGTCCAGGCGAGTTGAGATTGAATTTCTAGCTCAGTTTAACGTCGTTAAAGTTGTTGTGCTCGACAGTTTTATTGTGAGAGACAGATTGCAAATTGCTTAGAGAAGGAATTGAATGGTAAATTCATTGAAGGAATTCAATAACTATTTTATAGAACGGACAAACTAGCATAGGTCTCACCTGGTGTTAAGTAGAAGTGGCCCTAATCTGAAATGACTATTTCATGATAACAATAGACAGCACATTGGTGAGTGGTCTGTATTTATGGGGAGAAGTCTTATTGTCTGTTTTACTGAAAAAACTACAAAGGGGATAGACATGAGAATCATACAAAAAGATGCAGCTTATTTAGAAGAAAGTTTATCATGTAATTATATTGTGTTTAAATACTTTTGAGTTTAAATACTTAGAATAGCTTAGAAGAATAACTTATATCTTGTAACACCTTAAATTAAAGTTCACAAAGGCGGACTTAATGCTATAATGGCATTCATAAAATTTGTCGTTAAATAATAACTAATTTTATTTCGCCATAATAAATAATGTAGTTGTATTGCAATGTATGACATACATAGGTTGCGATCGCCGATTGAAATCGCCAAAAATGATATTATTAAGCTATAAAACTGTATGAAATGGTAAACTATTTTAGATTTTCATCGATTTCATTTTATCAAATCGAGGGGGACTAAGAATCCTATTACAGTAAAAGCCGCCTCCGGGAAGTCGTATTTCGCATTTGGGTATTAGAGAAAATCGCAGTCGTATATAACATACTTTCTGCTCTTTCATTTACCAAATATAATAATGATTTAAGAACTGTAGTAGAAGTGAATTTGTAGTGTTTATTTTAGTATGAGATTTTTCGTATGTTAATTATTAGTTGTAAGTTTAAATGTATTTTCTTTTTATGAAGAAGAAGGTGCAGTGGCGTATGATTTACCTTTTATAAATAATTGCGGCCACTAGTAAACATCATTAAAGGCATCATAGGTGTGTTACAAATTTATTTAATAAATAGTTTGCCATTATATGTGTTTGATACATTCATGCAACAAATCTTATCGCGTAGCACAGCTACGACTAATACTAAATACAGGTTATTATATTATTTATTTTTATTTCCAAAATTTAGTACATACAAATCAAAATAAAATATAAGTTGTCACGTCCTGTTAACACCTTATCGGCTTAAATAGATATTTTTGTTTTCTTTTTAACCATTCCAACTAAGGTTAAGCTTGTGCTAGAAGTTGATTCACGTCAGTACACAAAATAAGGACCTTACGTTTTGAAGACCATACTCTAAACCTTTAGTATTTGACTCTTCGCTTCATTTCTTTACAAAACACGAAATTTTATACTTATAGTATAAAGAAAAAAAGTTGAAAGAAAATGTAACCCAATGAGCTTCTACAACAAATACATTATTCACGTATACTCGAAGAACGTGTACACAGGTAAGCTCGACATAAAATTGTAGCAGTTTCCAACTAAAGCTTAGTCGTACATCACCACGAAGATAAACTACTGCCACGGTTACGAGGGCTGACCGCAGCGATGCTTCATTTGAATTTATCACTTCAACTGTCAAAATGTAGGCCATTCAAATTATTTTAACAGGAAATATTGAACGATGTCCTGAAATATTTTTGAAGCAATTATTCGTTATATAAAAATTGGCCAGTGTCTAGTATTCTTTAGTCTGCCACTGAGTTGAGAATTTAGTTGGTTAATATGTAGAGGACACAATGAGAAAATCCGTCTATGTAGGATTTAGTAAGCTGAAATTATAATATATAGATATCGACTTGACCCTCTAGGTCTACGAAGAGATGTCAAAGCGTTTCGCATTCTTTATGCCAAATACTATGGGGAGTGTTCTGAGGAATTTTTCGAAATCATCCCAGCTACCGATCCATTACCACACATCTCTACAGAATTCTAAATTCCATCGACACCACCTTGATGGTTGGCGCCCACAACCGTATGTTATTCGCGTAACTTTCTTACACCTACTAACTTGTGGAACAACAAGTCTACTCTGTTCTCAAAGGCCGGCAACGCACTTCCGCTTATAAATATATTTAACAGTTAATACTAATTGACTTCTGACTTCTATTGAATTAATCACTTATGAAACTTTAATCTTTAAGAACTTTGCTGGCATTTAATAACAATTTTCTAATTCTAAATTATAAACATATAAACAAAAAGCTGTTTACTCAAGTGAATTATATTCTATTGATCCCCCTCTTTTTTCTTGTTGGCGCTTCTTTTAGTTGGACAGTTTTATTTCTGTTCCTCTTTTACACAATCCATCTAAAATCAAAAACACTCATTGTGTCAAAACAATGAAAGGACCCAAAAAGTTATTTCGAATTCCCCGAGCAACTTTTGCACTTGCATTTCGTCGAAAGTTCAACATTAGGTGATTTTTTTTTCCCGACATTTTTCATTGAAAGTTAAACAATAGTTTGGAAAATGGGCTCAAGAGTTTGTATTCGAAATTTAAATGCAAATTTTTAACTTTTTTTTTTTACGAACGTTGTTTTAACTATTAAATGTAAATGCAACAAATTAGAAAAGATTTAACATGTCCTCTCAACAACAATTGGTTTTACTTACTATTATAATAGAATACAATTACATAAATTTAAAGAGATATTAATAAAATAACAGATGGTAAAACTTTATTTTTTTAGAAAATATTATTAAAAACGAGTAATATAACATGTAATATTACACTCGGTGTATTACTGTATTTTGTTTCCGAGTCCTCAACCTGCATAAATAGAAGGCAATTATATTTAATCACAACGTAAGCGACTTTGAGACTATTAGGAATGTCAAGTTAAACAATGACCGTATCATGGTTAGTAAATTTATCGAACGATAACGATAATAACGACTTGTTATTACCTATTAACTTTCGACTGGGTGAACCGATTTTGATGAATCTTTTTTTTTACTTGAAAGCTCAAGTAAGTCCAGTTCTGACAATATAATGTAAGTTAACAAATGTAAATTAAACATAAGTCTTAAATTTGTATTAAGTATGTGCGTGACAAATGGACGAATAACTCAATATCACGACGACTAATTTCGGTGATTCATTTTTTATTAGAAAGGATGTACTTTAAGAGTATTTGATGAAAGTTTTTTTAGGTTCTGATTAATCCTATAAATATTCCTACGATTATTAAGAAATACAATTGCATTTGATTCGATTCGATTTGAATTCGGTTTTTCTTTTTTATCGTAAATATACTTGTAACCAACCTAAGTTTAATGTCTGTCCTTGTCAAATCTGCAAAATCCACTTGGTTGTATCTAGATTTAGAAGGAACAGCATGTTCATGTTACAAGATACTAAAACAATCTTGTACGAATTGAAAACTTTTATTTTCTCATCCCTCTGACCGTAATCCACGTTTAAAAATAAAACATGGCGACGTGTTCTTCACTGCCATTTATTCTTTTGTGCTTTAACAAAGACCTGCTGGCAGATTATAACTTTGCACAGAATATAAAATAATTTTTCTCTATCTCTTAACGTTGTAGAATACCGTTGCATAACCAAATACAGCGGAGTTACGATTGTCGGTAAATATTTATCAAGAAATCATGATAATGATTCAGTACTGTACTTCAATGAAGTTCACTTTCGTTAAATTGACAGATATTAATAGATCAAAATAACTTATTTGCTTCCTGTTCGTTAACATTAAATAGCCAATTTTTTACTCACAAATTCCTAGAGTAAATGCGATCTGTTGGTAATACTATGGCGTATTTAGAAGTATCGGTGATTGAACTTTGTCTTCCCTAAATCTTACTGAGGTATTATTCTAGGCTATCTATGTCTTTCTATGTTAACAATAGGAAAAAAATGTTACGCAACAGCAACCTATATCACATTGTTTTTCATTTATTCTTTGTGTAACTTTATTACAAAACAAATATAAATTATTATTGAAAACAAAACAACATAATTATTCCATAATCCTCGCTTCAATACAGATCCGGTCCATTGTTAACAGGCCATAAAGGCTTAATCGTTTCGGCCGGTCTTTTCACTGTTTTCATAATGGAATTATTCAAATATCCTTAATTCTTGTCATTTATTTTGAAGCGATGAAAGAGTTTTAATCGGTTTTATATCAGGAAAAACATTGTAACTTCAAGCACTTTACAAAATCAGACACGGTTTTCAAACATAGACTCATGTTCGAATCGGAAACGTTTTAATTAGAATCATATACTATTTCTTAATACAATTTGAAAGTATTAAGACTGTCAAATTGTATTAGAAATAGTGTTTTAAATACTACGTAATTGTGTGTATTTATATGTTTCGTATCTCGGAAACTACGATTTGAACTAATTTTCTATTCAGCAAATGTTTCGTATTTGAAGGTTAATTTGGGTGTCTTCCCTACAAATGACATATTTTAAACCCATCTAATCAATTACTGTTAAGTAATTTGTTAGCAAACTGGTACCTCAAAATTTTACGAGATCTCGTAAAATGATTGGTGATGATGTACGATGCAGACTTTCTCTGTAAAGAGAATTAGGCCCTAGAGCTGATTAACAGACTTCACAAGTGTTAGAATATTTTTTTTATTTAATTTACAATAAAAATAATAAACCAGACTTTTAAACAAACAAAAAATGAAAATCGGTTTATAAATGACTGCTCTATAATGCGTGCACAAACACAAAATAACAAACAAATTGAAAATCTCCCCTATTTTTGAAGTCGGTTAAAACCTAACTAGACGAATGTATACAAATATTTGATAGATATGTAAATGTATATTTTGCATTTTTAAGCTTAAATTCATTAAATATTGTGTACTTTCAAAAAAAATATATTTATTATACAAATTAGTACAAGTATTGTTTTTTTTATTTGGCAGTAACTTACTTAACTCAATTTCAGGCACAATTCTTTTCATAAACACTGAATTTTTTTTTAATCACAAATATCAAAGCTTTTGAGGATTCTATTCAAGGGAACCGTTGACCCGCGCCAAACTTCAACACGAGTAAAAAGTAAAGAAGCCTGAATTATTTCAGGCGTTGCTATTGACATGCCTAGAAACGAATAGCCAACCGGACCGCCCTGGGATCAATTTAAATTTTCAGCTCTATTCTTTACTATTCGAAAGTCTAGAGCCGGTCAATATTCCAAACCGTAACGTAAAAATATACAATCTCAAAATAAAACTTAAAAGTAAAAAACTAATTAATTATAGTATTATTAATATAAATTTAAAAATACTATATACACACACCAACAATAATAAGTGAAGTCCTAGAAGAATGAATGCGTAAATAAAGTGTATTGGGAATGTGAAGTGAATGAGATATGAGTGTGAATTAAATTATTAAATAATACATCACATAAATTTTTCCTTTTTTTGGTACCAAAGTACTAGAGCTTATGTTTTTTGAGAGTAGATTACATATCTATAAAACATATAATCGTCATTCATAAAAAATTGCTACAATCTACGAGAAGCACGGAATCTAAAGTTCCATTTTGCCCGCATACGGGAGCTTAAGAGAGCCATAAAAATAAGCCACTTCAATACTCTTATTCCTTTCAGAGTTTTTCTTTGGGTTTTCACACGAAAATTTGTATTATAATATTAACACACTCTCAGATGAGACATCTTTTCGGTAATATCAAAAGAAAAGCAATTTAAAAGTTTTGTCCTTTCATAAGGTCCTCATATTATCGACGTATATTTTGCTAAAAGAAATACACATTTTTAGAACGCGTGTTTCTTCCTACCTAGTAGGGTAGTCATGAGGTTTCATTATGAAACTGATTTATTGCTGTCTTATAAATTATCGTTTGATACTATTAGCATGCCAGTGGTGCGCCGTCGGTAAACGTCGCACCGTTGAACTAAATGTCTATTAAAGCTAGCAAATATCGACCAATATGATGCCAATGAACGTTTCTTTTGTACACAATTGGTTATGCAGACTTGGGGTTCTGGTGTTGTGGATATTTATGGGCGACGGTGATCACTAAGATTATCAAATCGATTTTTATTTTTTTTATCTTTAAATAATCAATGTATGAATCTTACACACATATTTAAAAATTATATTTTAAATATGTATATAAGAAATGGCACTAAGATCTGGTATACAAATATAATAAGATGCTAAATGTAAAAAAATATACATAAAATGTTATAATTAATAAATAAATAAATAAATATATAAAAAAGGACTGATTGGTTTTGATAGTTGCAAAAAATATTTGAAAACTTAAAAAAATTACTTATTATTATTTAAGACTTTAAGACCCGTTTGAAAAGTAACATAAGACTTTTTTACTTTTTGAAAGGGCTTTAATGGGTATTTTATATAATTATGCCAAAATTTACTTTACAAACAATTTCGAATTTCTTCATAATTACCTCTTAATTTACTTGTAAGGTGCTAACTTAATGGCAACTTAAATCTTATTACTCCATTAGCTGACTGTATTTCTTTAACGAGAAAACCAATTTAGTAAAAGAAAAGCTTTTCCCTCTACGAATAAATTTCTATTTGGTCGTTTTAATGTGCTCGAAACACATTTTATAGGAATTCGAACGTTCGAATTCAATTTAGCGTCGACTTATATAATAACTCCTCCCATATTTGCGTTTCTTTGCTACTTGAATTAACGGTAAATTCAACGTGTCTAACTAGTATAACATCAAGATGACGGACTTCCTTTTTCTACTGTTCTAACAAACGTCTCTTGCATATTCCGTATCTATGTACACACCACCTTTCTCCCAGGCTAAAATTAGGTCCTTAATCAAACATATGGATTACCATCTCATTACACTAGAGATATTTTTTTATTTATTTACGATTTGTAGTCCGTAAGGTTTAGGACCTTTAGGCTATTGACGTTTATCTTTATGTCTTAATTTCCTTTAAAAATCCAGTCTTAATTAATGAAAGTTTTGTGTTTTAACTTCTGATATTTACATAGAGCTAGTACAGACATTTATCTATCGGACAATGTTGTTACATGTGCTGAGTGCACAACGCTTTGTGAGCGAAATTCAATAGCCGACAATGGCCCTGTGAGAGGCAATTTTCAAATTGATTCCTACCGTTTATTATGCGAGTGATATATTTTCAACCGACTTCAAGAAAGGAAGCGGTTCACAATTCGTCGCTTAGTTTGTTACCTCAAAACTTTCCACTGGGTGTTTTCATGATGATTTTTATTTGAAAGCTGGTTGCCGATGTGATCCCAATTCTGACAATTTGGTCTAATTCTCATAACGGCATCTATGAGAAAACCATATAAGTCTTAAATTTACACATAGTTTTTGCGCGACAGATGGACTAACAACTTAATTTCGTGCCCACCGATTTCGATGATTAATTTTTTTTGGAAAGGTATTCGCATTCATGGGTAGTTTAATGAGATTTCGGTTAGTTTCTGTTTTGTTTCTTCTGTTTTAATTCGGTTTTGTTGGTTCTGAATAATTCGGTTAATTTTAAATACAAATAAGGAGTCTGCGCGTAATAACGTAATATAAATAAATGAGCAAGAATGACGTTTAGTTATTTAGCTAATGAAAGACAACTTCAAACAAACAATACGTCATATCATAAATGTCAATCATAGAATCCCGTCCGTTTCAAATCGTAATCTCTTTGCTGTTCTACTACTAGCTACTTTCAAAAAATAAGGCGGTACGAAGTTTCCCGCATCAGCTAGTACTTCATAATTTCCAGAAATAACGGTGTTTACAAAAAAAATAACGTCCATTCCAGGTATTATAAATCATATTTAATATAAATTTATTTCGCACGACGGAAAAATGGAAAACTTTAAACGTTTCCTGAATAAGCTTGAGCACGAAATTGCGCAGAAGTGTCTTAACTCAACTAATTATCTCAAATTATGCGCTCATTATTTACTTCAAAGTCAAGTGAACGTCTTGCTTTGAATGTTTCTTCCTCACTCGCGGCGGCTTTGAGAGACATCTTAACATTTCCTTTGAATTCGAATTCGGTGTTCATATTGATTTTAATTTTTTTATCAGCTCTCACCTCCTTTCAACCCTAGCGGTGTAGGTAGAGACAGCTTTCGCAGCCCACTTTTCACCAAACTAATAAGGTCCTTTATGTTGCAGGTACACCAGAAACAAGGGTAAGTGATTTTTTTGTTCTTTAAAAAACCTTTAAAAACGGCATTAGAACGAGCAAACTGGGATTTAACTTTCGACTTACTGTCATCATTAGTCGAACTGTTAAGCCAGTAGGCTTTAGCTGCTTCTTAATATGAAACTAATTTAAGATGATATTTTATTAATTATAAATATCAAAAAAGTCTGTGTGCTCTTTTAATTTTGCAATTAAAAATAAATCTGAACTAATTAGGGCAATTAAGAAAACAAGACGTGATCTATGTTTAACGAGGTTTACTTCAAAGGAAAGTTAGCGAATTTACTGGAAATGACAAGGCTTTGATCACTACATAGATTAATAATTGTTGTACGAAAATTATTCCTCCAAGCTTGCTTGGCCATCGCAACAGCGTTTATAAAATTAATACAATATTTATTTGATGTTTTCTCAACTCATTTTACGGGAACTAATTAACAATCTTATATAAATACATACTTATATGTACATATACATATGTATATTTACTATATATACTGGTTGTTTCGTAATGTCTCTTTCCAGCTTCTCATAGTATAATTTAATATTTAACGAATAAGTGACTCAAGAATTCTATTTTAATTCAACAAAGCACAATAGTTTCTGTTATTATATGGGTATCATTTAACCACCGTAGTACACAACTTAGTTCTATTATTCCAATTAAGCTAATACTTGAACAGTTTAAGTTTACTTTGCTGTTTATTTCCAATATCTAAGTAATCAAATAAGTGAGTTCCGCTTTACTTTGAAGTTTGTTTAATGATGAAAATTTGAAATTTATGTTTAATTTTAATCAAAAGGTAAAAATATAAAATGTTTTCGATTATTTACTTTTTAAAATAGAAGTATTTAAAAGATTTTCAGCGGGAATTTTTATAAAAATAGTTATGTATTGAAAATGAAAATTGAATGCTAGAATTTTAATGCTGAAATTTTTCATAAAAAACGGCAATTCTTTGGTACGACCCTGATACCATGTACTGGGATTCGACACCCCCACGACCCACCGTACTTACCAGATTGTAAGTCAAACCGCTTAGCTTAGCCTATTACTGACTTGTTGTGACAATCATAAAAATACTTATACAGAACTCTACAGAACTCTAAGACGAAACGAAAGATAAAATAAAGACCGTTAACTTTTGTCAGGTGGTATTAATCAAAACGGTGACAGCCTAATGGTGCAGAGTATGGTCGTGCAAATCGTAAGGTCTTGGGTTCGAATTCACCATTCGATTATATATGTGAAACATCTCCTAACACAAGCCTACGCTTATTTGGAATGGTGAACAAGTATGTTAATAATATTTGGGAAAAAAATTGTTAGCACTCTTTAAAAAAGAAGGCTGCTACTTTAGATTGATCACTAAGCTAGTGAGCCTTACCATCATGTGGGATCGTGATCAAGCATTTATTCATAATATAGGTAAATATTGTTTCTTTTATGCTTTAGGCTGAATGCTAACTTTGCTGCAAGTCGGCGAGGAACTTTAAGATTACTTAAAATTACTGTTTATTTTTAAGTTTCTCATTCTTGACACTAGAAATTTCCGGATTTAAAAAAAATCACGGGCCTACGCCGCGTGCTTTTCACCAGTTAAAACTTATCTACCGAAGACTAAATCGTCAGCTATCTGCAAGAACTTCAGAATAATTGGACAAGTGTTAAGTATAGCCTTTTGCATGGTGATGTACAATACAGCTGTTTGAGCCAATTTATTGAATGTTAAGGGAAAAGAAAAGGAAGAGGTGTTAATACCAGTCATACACCAGGCACAATTTAAAAAAGCCATATAATAAAAAAAATATAAAAAAAGGCTAATCACCACAGTTCATCATTTATTATTTTAAAACTTATTTTTTTTACCTGTTGAATGAGTCAACTGAAGAACTATTCCACCTTCTTTTCTCCCCTTCTTCCTACTTTTTCTTATCTACATTCTTTTTCCACACATAACTTTTTTAGGCCATATAATAGAATACAATGAATGTAATTATTTTTATGATATCACCTATTTTTTAAGTATTAACGTTTAAAAATTCATTAATAGTTGTACTATTACTGAATTTTTCAGGTCTTCATAATTATTGTAGACAAACCTATCGTCTATATATACCTAAATACACACAATATATACTTTTATTTTGGTTTCCAGATTTTTTTTCCTTTACCTTTATTATTGTTGTTAATGTATTGTCAACATTAAAATTTAATACATTAACATTTTATTTAGTTTTCACGCAAGAAGGAGATAATCTACCCGAAAGTTTCTTCTTTCCAAGCAGCAGTAATATTTAGTTTGGTTCACGCAGTAACAAGTTCTAAGGACGGGCCTTATTGAGCCGGATATCGTTAGATTAAATTGACGTCATTTATCTCTCCCTATCGCCTTCCTATAAAAAGTAAAGCGAGCATTTTATACAGGTCACTTTCTCGAGTTAAGATATTTCTTCTGGCCTCGATTCGGTGTCAACTAGTACTGTTATGTAACAAATTCAAATTAGTATTTGTAGCAAATTTTATTCTTAAAACATACAAGGATTTATAAAGCAATGAATAGCCTTGACTATAATCCCAGATGGCTTGGTAAATTTATATTCAATGTTCCTTTATTGAAATGGGCTCATTATTCGTAAAGGAAAGAACTGGAATATGATGGTTTCAATAGTGGAGAGAACAGGCATTTACTAAACTAGGACGTTTCCACTTAACAACATCGCGGACAACGATCACGTTAAAAAAAAGTTATATCGAGGTGATAACTTATTTTGATACCTTCTTGTAAGGAATAAAATTCATGACCATCACATTGCCTAGTAAGTTCCACTAAAAACGAGAATCATTAGCACCAGCAATCATTCTACGAATTGCTGGTCTTCTTCGTCTGGAATCTTCGTAACTTAAAGCTCTGTGGAGTCCATTTTAGTGTATTCAATTGTCATTATGTAGTTCTAAGCGTCTATTGTATTCCTTGTACCAAATATGGTTCTTTCTGTCTTTCCTTAAGCTAATACTGTTTTTGTCGTCTTTATTTTATACCTGACTTACGATTTGTAGAACAAAAGATACACAAGTTACGAACTGAACAGTGCCAAGTTAAGTAGTCATCGCTTAGAAATATAAGCAATAGATAAAGAAATTGTAAATTTGTTGGAAATAAATAACGGGGAGACGCCATTGCGATTGCCAACCCGCTTGTCAAGTGTTGAGATAAATCTTTCTCAACTTAGGCACAGTTGACTGTTTACCCGATGATCATAATGAATGTACATTTTATGTAAATAGACATAATTTATGATAAAAATGTGAGTGGCATTTCCGCTCGAGTTAAGCTTATCTCCAGTCAACTCTGGTTGAGAGAGAGAAACATATAATTATCAAGAAAAAAATATGAGAGATAACAAAAATATTAAGATAAATACACGTACATACATAAATACATACAAATATACATAAAGAATGTATGTACTTACTTGGGTACTTAATAGGTGGTTTATGGTCTAGTCCCTTCCATAGGAAAATTCTTCACTGCCAATCGTACGGATTGTTTTAGGGACTCCAAATTGTCATGGTGCTTAAAGCAAGCCGTACCCTCTAAAACTTACCTTAAATCATTTTTTTGTTAACGGGGAGGAAATCTTCAAAAGATACCCCGCCTTCTGGGAGGCGGCGGTTATGTGGGGTTTTACCCACTAAAACCTCCCCGGTTGCCCTTTCCTCGGTGCATGACGAGGGGCTCCGGGATCTCATGTGGAACGAACCGGAGCCCCTCTGCACTGTGCTCAGGGAGAGCACGTCCTGGGAGGTCACTCCCTCCCTCTGTGTCCTCACAGTGCAAGGCTACACGGGCCAGCCGATGTCGCCTTCTTCCCGGGTCCACCTAAGCGGACGACAAAGGCCGTCACGATCTTAAATCACAATCCAACGTACCTATATATATTTATTAATATAATAATATAACAAAGAAAAAACTATAATAAAAACATAGTCAATGTCCTGTTTATTATTTTTTTAAATTGTTAAAATATCCATAAAAATATCACTTAATTTAGAAAATTCGTTGTACCCTTTTGACATTGTATTGACGACCTTGATCAAGTTAATCGAAATTTCCTTAAATAACTTTTTAGTTGCATATCTAAAGTAAATAAATAGTTGAGACGATGCGCAAATCATATATCTTAAGAAACAATTCATGAAACTGTCTCGGCCAGAGGACTGTATCATTACAGGATAGCTAAATAGGATTGCCACTCAGAGATGTAATCACGCCGCAAACAATGTCCACGAAGCAGGCAACATCTCATTACTTACTGTGCTTATACATATATCGTCTTAATTAAGCAACATGCATTAAAAGCTGTCGTATATGTACATAGCACAAGTAATAAAGGATAATTTATTAACTTACTCACACATTCAAACTTGCAACACGATTACGGTACAAGTAAAAACAAAAACAGTTTTTAAATAAAATCAAACGACGGATCAATAATAAACAATAATGCGCGCAATGGCTCTTTTATGTTAACCGACTTGAAAAGGGAGCAGGTTCTGATTCGTCTATATTTTTGTAATGTATCTATGTATTAGATGTTATGTATTATGAACTATTTTCTATTTTTTTATTTGAATCGATTTGGTTATAAATTACGTCTCATATGAATTTTGTTGACATAGGACCTTGTATTAAGAACATATACCAGAAAACTCCTAACAGTTGCATGAAAGAATCCTTATAGATTGCAATTGGTTAAATCAATTGTAGGCTAGGTATTTGTAATTAATGAACAATGAGAAAGTAATCCAGCAGTGAATTGATACAGGCCCATACAGTATGTCCAGCCTGAGCAGAATTAAGAGTTGATATATGTAAACAGCTAGAATCTTATTATTTTTTTACGAATTACAACAACTCATTCATCAAAGCTTTATGGGAAGTCATTCACATTAACGCTTCATATATCCATTTGTTTTTATTCCTTTTTGTAATTATCGTTTCATCTGTTACACTGAGAATGCTATAGAGCATCAAATCATTCGTTTAAATATACATACATAGATATACATATATGTTATAGTCTTATTATAGAGCGGAAGTAAGACAGTAACACGCAAAACAATAAAATATCGATTCAGTTGGTGTGGTCGGTTTCCTCGATACAGATCTTAATGGACCCCGGACCTTCCTACCGACGAAATATTATCTCCATTAAAGGAAATCCTTATCCTATCTTTAAGTCAAATCGGATATCAGTAACTCCCGGATTTATGTAAAATGATTTCGTAATGTTTTAATATAAAATTTGTAAAACAGACAATATTGAACTCGAATTATCGAACAACTGACGGTTGTATAAAATTAATATTCTCAAAAAAAAATCTTAAATTTTCAAATGTTCCACTTAATTTTTTTTAATAAGAACATTCTCCTTACAAAAATAAAACAACAAACCACTGAAATTAATCCACCCGTGCATGCGTGATGTGATAAATAGCGATCGATTTTTTCAGGTTTGTTTATGTATATATATTGGTCTTCAAAAGATACTTCGTCTTTTGTGAGAAAATTATGTTCGTGGAGATGAGATTTTTACTCATTATTCCTCCGTGCATTGTGAAGGGCTCCGGAATCTCTAGCGGTAACGCGCTAATGCCCCTCAGCACTGAGCCGAAGCACATTCGAGAGAAGAAATACCTCCCCAGCAACCTTGCTAAGCTAAATCAAAACGGGACGACTCCGTGTGGGTAACACTTCCGACTCGTCGTCCAATTTTACCTATTATTGCCACAAAAGTCCATTATCTCCGTGAACTAAATGGGAGGACCGTAATTCATCTCTTTCCTGTAATAGTCCCTAAGCCTAATCCTGGCCAGGACTAGAGGAAAGTGGCTACCTTACCTGAATTTAGCAAATTCAAACAGTTTACTCAGGTTAGAAATTGCATATTGAAGCGCCAACTGAAATGAGATCTCCGAACAAAAGTGAATAACTTTCCTTAAAGGCCAAAGTTGTACTCAATTTATTGTTATTGCATATGAAAATCCATAACGGGTAGTGAATGTTCAATAAGATATAGTAAGCCTGAGCAAACATTTCATCTAAATATAAGAACCATTTAACCATTCGATAAATAAGTCGAAGCAAATGGATATCCGACAATGAGTTTGGAAAATCGTTCATTATTTTACTTGACCAGTTCGAAACGCAAAGAGACCAACATCTCAGTATATCATTATATTGTCTTTTTTATTGGAGACTAGCTGTGCCCGCGACTTCGTCCGCGTGGAATTTAACAAAAAAGTTGTTTATTTTATTATATTAGTTTTTATCGAATATAAGGGCGCTGCATAATCCACAGCAGCGGATTCAGCGAGACACTATAATGGGTCTCAAATATATAATAATAAAAGAAAAAAGACTTTCCCCATATATTTTTGTAAATTAATACAAACCTTGTGTTATATCAAGCGCAAAGTGCCCCGTCGCGCGACCACACACACCACAATACAAACTACGCCTCGCCCCAACGCACTAAAATTGTATTGCCGCCGGACACCGGCTAGTCGAGCGCCGCGCGCGGCTCTGTGTGACGATCTCCATATTAACTAATACATTTTTTTTACTAATACTAATTTCCTTTTGCCGCTACGCTCCGTTTGCCGTTTATCTTAACCTTTATAATTTTAAAGGAATTAGTGGAATAACCTAAACTACGCAACTTAACCATCCAAATAATAAATAATTTACAGTATTTAAGCGGGCGATAAGCTCCATTTTTGAAGTCGGTTAAATAAAAAGTAGTCTATGTTATTAGTAATCAGGATCGGTTTTTTTTGTCTTATCATCAAATGTCATTAGTACTACCGTCTGTCTTCGTTTACGGAAGCGGTCTCCTAACATCCTGTAAAACGTGTTTCGCTCGCTCCGACAAACTATCTACAACTCTTTTGGTGACGTAAGTGCTATCACTTATAATGTAATGAACTACTTTATAAACATCTTCACGTATTTCTTTTCCTATATAAAAAGTTTACTAAGTAATCAGTCATAACTACTATCGAAGTGTAGCGTGAATAGTCTAATGGTTTAGGGTACGGCCTGCGAATCGTAAGTTCGTGGGTTCGAATCCACCATTCGACTATTGCCGTGAACCATGTCCTAGCACAAGCTTAAACTTAGTTGGAATGGTTAACAAGATTGTTAGTAATATCTCTGAAAAAAAAACGAAATATTACTAGCTTTCTTTTAAATAAAAAACCGAAGTGTCATGCACTCTTCATAATTGAAGTTCAATCATGCACCTACATCGGTTATCCCAAATTATATGTCGGTATTGATGATTTGGATATCGCACAGCAAAAGAATTTACTGCTAAAAAAAAAAGTAAATCCCACAAGGCCATTATATTTACATAATTTCACACCTTAATAACCGCCTAAAGAGATTTATGCCTTTTTGTATGTTAATGACGGGTCAGTTTTATGTTCAAGGGGTTGTTGATATTTAAATAAAAATGTTATTCATTATTCAGAAATTTAATGCTTTTTCCTAAAACTACGTCTCGTACAATCTACGTCAATTTCTTGAAATAGATGTGAACAACAAATTTTATCTCGTTTTTTAAATATATAATAGTGTACAAAGGCTATCTTTTGATAAATGCATGCTAAAAGGCATTCTCTGCTGGAAATCGTTTGGCATGATATTGAGTCATCAGTTCATTTGTTGCGCACATACTTAATCCAACTTTAAGACTTATATGGTTTTTTAATGGGTCTCATTGTCAGAATTGGACTAAATTGGTACCATACGGGAAGTAAAAAGCTAGCTTCCAAAAAAATCATCAAAATCGGTTCACCCGAAAAGGTAACAAACATAAAAAAGCAAGTACAACATAAAAACAAGTATGTGCGCCACAAATGGACGAATAACTCAATATCACGCCAACGGAGCTCGATGACTCAATTTTATTGGAATAAATGTACTTTAAGGGTAGTTCGATGAAAGTTTGGTGAGATTTTGATTAAGTTTGATTCCTACTATAATTGGGAAATGTAAAGGGCGTCTGCGCGTAATAAACGCTTCGATTTACTTTGTTTCTCCTTCTAAATATACCTGTTTGAAGTCAGTTAAAAATTAACAGATGCAAGCTAAATGAGAAAATTAACAAGTAAAAAGAAAACCATTAAAACATAAATACGTATATACAAATAAATTGACTTAATAAACATATTAACTATTCTTCTTCTTCTTCTTGAGGTGCAATCTTCTACCGGAGGTTATCTATCATTAAGGCTATTTTAATTTTGACACAGCAGCATGGAACACGGATCCTGTGCTCATATTGAAGCATGTCCGGAGATTTTGATTAAGTTTGATTCCTACTATAATTGGGAAATGTAAAGGGCGTCTGCGCGTAACAAACCCTTCAATTAACTTTGTATCTCCTCCTAAATATACTTGTTTGAAGTCGGTTGAAAATTAACGGATGCAAGCTAAATGAGAAAATTAACAAGTAAAAAAAAACCATTAAAACATAAACACGTATAAACAAATAAATTGACTTAATAAACATATTAACTATTCTTCTTCTTCTTGAGGTGCAATCTTCTACCGGAGGTTATCTATCATTAAGGCTATTTTAATTTTTGACACAGCAGCATGGAACACGGATCCTGTGCTCATATTGAAGCATGTCCGGAGATTTTTGAGTTACGAAATATATCTTCTTCCAGGTGGTCGTTTACCCTAAATTTTTCATTGGGTTGGAGTAGCTCGTATTTGTTGGTACGCATTATATGACCAAAGTACTGGAGCTTGCGTGTTTTTACGGTATTAAGGACCTCTGCGTTCTTGCTCACCATTACTCACATCACATGCACTACTCTCTTCCCATGTCCATGATATTTTGAGAATTCTTCTGTATACCCACATTTCGAAGGCTTATAGCCGATTATTCATATTCTGAGTTAAGGTTACTAGGGTACTCTATGCCATTCAGATGAACAGAAAACACATAGCAACGCGCCATAAATTAATTAAATACGATATTGACTATTTATAATAATAAATTGATATAGAAATACATATATCTGAGTATGGATACCGACAGAAAAAGTTAAATGTCAAAGTAGTCATTGTCCGATCAGGCCGCTACATAGCAATTAGACTACATAACCAACCAAACACCAACCTAAGACATATATTTTTTAAACAAGCGTCGTACTTATTATATTTTATTTAAACAATAAACTTACATCATTAAATATTTAATTTAACTCTCACAATATATTAAAGTATTCAATCGTCACCAAACTTTACAGGGTTACTCGCCAGGTCAATTTCAGACAGATTCCCTGAAAGTTTCATTGAAATCGGTCTAGCGGTTTGAGCTTATATGGAACATACCCACACACTTTCTCTTTTATATACTATATAGATATACTAGCTGACCTTAAGTTTACAACTTTGATTTGCCAAAATTAGTTTTAGTGATTGTTGTGGTAGTCAAAATATAAAATAAAATAATAAAAATAAATATAGGCCTCACAAGGTGAAAAACGATTCATAGGCCATGGATCACGTTTGTTGTAGCAGTATAAAACAGACATTGAATCAGTTATCGAGCGGGAAGAAAATTATTGAAGTACTAAAATGACTATTAAAAAGTAGGGGTTGGTGATAGAAGGGTGACAATTTAGTGTTGTATGTATTTTAATGCCACGTTATAAAATAAAACAAAAATTAAAATGTTAACCAAAAATTTAGGGGTAGACATCCCTGATCACATAGGGATATGTAAATTAGATAATAGCCGATTCGATTAAGAGAAGGTTCTCAATTCGTCTGTATGTTTTTTATTATGTTTGAAACCGCATAACTTTAGACTGGGTAAACTGATTGATTTTAAAGATTTGGTTAGGCTCCGATTAAATCTATTTTGTAATATTTCTACGATAATTCGGAAATACAAAAATGGTGTCCGCGTGTAACGTTTGATTCGATTTGAAGGTTTTTGTTTTTGCTTGTAAATATACTTGTCGTGTGTTAACCCCTAGTGCGGCATTAGCCAGTTTGATCATTTCCGCTTGAGTGGCAAGCTCCTTTTCCTGACCGAAAAAAAAAGTCATAACATAACTATAATCTATTTATAGTTATGTTATGACTCAAAAAATATAACTTAAATGTAGTACATGTTCCATACAAAATTAAAATAATGGCAATTTTACTCTACAATGAGTAACCGTAGGAAATTGGCAACTAAAAGTTTTAGCACATATATCAAAATTTCAAAATGGCGGCCGCCATACAAGCACATGTTTTTACTAACGGATCTGGATTTTGCCACTTGAAGGGATAATGTTTTATTTATATTTTTTCATGATTTTCTACAGCCCGTAATATTTTAGAATAATAAATATACCATATAAATATGTAGATAATTGTTGCTCGGAGTGACACAGATGTGAAAACCAGATTGATGCTGATATTTTTTTAATTAATACTATAATATATTTATGTTTTCACATACGAGTATATATATTATAGTTTTAATTTAAGTTATGCTGCCAATTCTTATTTTTTTGCACTTTATTGCCTTATTTTGTGTAGCAAAAAATGGCAATAAGTATTTCTATTATGACATTTAATGCATGGAAAGTTCACGAAGATCCGGGGCTGGGAACTACTTTTCTTTGTCCTTTCCGTCCTGCAAGTCTTCCAACTGACCTACTTGAATAAATGCCATGTTCACTGTAGCACAGCTTATAAAGTATTTTAAGTTTTAAATTTCCCATTTAGCTGGAGCAGTTGTTGACGGATGTAAAAATAAATTATTTGCATTTTTTTTAATGTCACGATAATTCTTATAAAAATTAGCTTCGAGTTGATATGAAGTTGGGAATAAAATAAGTAACCGTTGAAGGTCCCTTTTCGGCGAGATACTCCCTAAGGTCTGAACCTTGATCCTGAGATAATTAACCTAATAGACGTGCTACCTCTCAAAAACCCCGTGAAACTGTAAAAACCTTCTGGCTGGTCAGCGTAGTTAATATTAACAAGACATATTTAAATAATATTGAAAATTAAAATAATTAAAAAATTAGGTTAACAAGAATTTATTTAAAACGTGTCAAAAAGACTATAACGAATTGCCTCGGAGCTACCTTACGCCCGTGCTCAAGACTTGAGCAGATTGGTTTCAATTGCGTCACCAAATAGCCTCTTAGCTCTCTTTATTTTAGAGTAGGTAAGCAATGCACGAAATTGTATTTAATAGTGTAGGTTCAAAAGTTAATTACTCTTTTTTGTCGCCATCAAATTACATTGTAGTTTGTCGCCAAACTAACAAAAAAACTGATTGAAAACACACTGACGTATATAAATGTAATTTTTTTTAAGTTAAAATAAAGTAAAAATTAAAAAAGGCTAATAGCATACCATATTCAATTGTCATTCAAAACAGAAACTAGAGTAGAATTACTTGTCTCGGCCGTTTCGCAAATACGTTTTTATTTTCTAATCCTGAAACGTAACACAAATAGTTTCTATTTCACATCCGCCATAACTTGTGTGCTAAGTGGTAAAACTAGTTCACGTCATTTATGGGAGGCATCGCACGTGCCAAACGCCGTTGGGAATCGATTTTAGATATTTAGCAAACCGCAGCTGTGAATTTATTAAGCTACATGCAATGACATAGACACAATCCCCTTTTATTTTCAACCAACTTAAAAATCGGGTAAATTTTTTCGTCATGTTTGTACCCTCGTAGCTCGAAAGTTTACTAATCAATTTTGTAAATTCTGTTTTTATTGCATAATAGTTACTTTAAATTTTATTTTTCTTAGCAGATCTTGAGTTTTGAAAATATAAGAACGACTTTAAAATCTTATATAAACATGTCTCCTGATTGATATATAGGTATTTGACAAAACAAGGAACATCATCAGTAACTAATTTAATATAAACTGGAACGTAATACAACTTTGCTATTGGAAACAAGTATAAAAAATATATTTTTATCTTAGATTAATAGATACTAGTGTAGCAGTATAAGCGTCGGTGTTAGACTTAAAGCGTGATATCCCGAGGGTCCGGCCACAAGATTCCATATCCTACAACGTAAGCAATGTCGTGCTTACGGGCACTTAATGCAGGCACACAATTGACAAAATAGAGTGTACATGCAAGCCACTTGAAGGCACACAAAGTGCTACGTTATCTAAAGTCTTGAAGCGTCGCTGTAGCCGAAGTCTCTGAAGTCATCAAATACAAATAAAGGTCATATAATCTAATTCTAATAATAATAAATATAATGCGTGTTAAAAGATGAACCTAGATGTAAACAGGATTACAAAGCAATTTTATCAATATTTACTTTATAAAACTACTAGTGCTTTTATAAACAACGTTATGATAATGTCTCTAAGTGTATGCTAGCGTTAAGATACAGCGAGTGCACATTTTGTTCGATTTCGTGCACAGTTCCACTTCTGCCGAGTACTCCCCAGTCGTCTGCATTCAATTCCCGCATCAATTTTACGTAGCGACATTATGTTAACCGTAGTTTTCAAATGTTAACCACTTTCCACGTATCCACTGTATGATATTTGAATAATAAAATGCTAATATTTATATAATACTAGCTCCTGGTACTATCCGCTATTAAAAACGATTTATTTAAATTGATCTAAAATAAAAGCAGCCTAAGTTACTCCTTAGACTAAGGCTTAGTTACTTTAGACTTTCATTAGCAGAAACGAGTAGCTGACGTTATCAGCTCCTCGTATCTGCAAGTGAAAGTCTCGTCAACATCGGCCCAGCAATTCCATAACTTATTCGGAATAAAAATAAAAAGAAAATATAGACAGACAGACAAAAATTGTGCAAAAATTTATTTTGGTATATGTACCGTACATACATTTATATGAATTTAGTTAATACTACAAACAGACACTCCAATTTTATTTATTTGTATAGACCAAGCAGACATTTTGAATGTACTAGATGGATGCAGATGATTGCTAGCCGGAAGCTTCTGTGATTCGTCTGCAAGTGAAAGTCCCATCAGCCCCGCCGTTCCAGAAATTAGCAAGAAAGACTACGAACTAGCAAGACAAGCAGTCAAAAGGCGGTTTGCGGTTATTTTAATATTACTAGCCGACAGTCCAATTTTATTTATTTGTATAGATATGATAAAAAAAAGACAAAGGGAAGGAGGACGGATAGTTAGTACATAATACGTAAAACATATAATGTACACTAATCAACTACCACACAATGCGATATTGTTAAAGCGATCCACACTCGTTATGAATAAGATACCTGACAACTGTACTAACTGGCTTCTTACAAAATCTTTCACAATTCATTATATAAAATACGCTCGACAGCCTTCTTTTGAATGCGAGCGAATGTTCGATTCAATTTTCATTAGAAAATAACGTCATCCTCGACATTAAGTAAGAAATTCTTTTTAAAACTCTTAGTCTTTCATTTATTACAAATCGATTTTTCAAAAATTGGTCGTTATGGTAATTAAGCTGATATCAAAGTGAACGTAGTAATTTTAATAAATGATAATCAATATTTAAACATTAAACAAATATTTACACCCTGCCATGTGTAATCTGTAAATCTGTTGAATAAAATAGACACTAAAAACTTTTAGTGGTTCTTATTCCACTAGCCAAAAATGACAAAGAAATACGAGTAAAAGAGATATTAGAATAATCACTGCTACCTATCCACTACATGAAAGGAGTTGTAAAAGAATTGACGGCCAGGTAACTTACTTGATATTAATAAATATAAATTACGATTCACCGCACCCTGGATAGGTTTTTTTATTACGTTTTTAATAACTTAACGTAAGATTTAATAAGTAAAAACAAAAATCGACTTCAAATCCGGTTTTCTGCTTTGTGTTTCCGAATTATCACAGGAATATTATAAACCGGGTCTTTATTAATACTCTTATCAAACTACCTTTCCAATAAAAATGAATCAACGATTGGTGCGATATTGAGTTATTCGTCCATTTGTTTACTCGTGCATGCTATTGTAAAAATTGGACCAAATTGAAATGAACAATGAACCTCATGAGAACGACCAGTTTTCTAACAAAATAAGAATCATCAAGATCAATTCACCCAGTCCAAAGTGATGAGGTAACAAACGTAAAAAAAATACAGAAGAATTTAAAACTTCCTCCTTTTTTGAAGTCGATTGAAAAAAATTAAAGCTGCAAGGTCTTTCAACAGCAAAAACTAATTCGTAAATGTGATACTGTGTAAATTATTGTTAAAGGTATCAGTCTATATAACTTAAAATTTCCCCTCTACTTAAAACTCGTCACGGTTTTCATTAATACAATTAAGTCTATTAAGGCTACGTTCATTAAATCTTGTTGCTTCTTGGGTCATATTAGACTACTTTCGAAACGTAAAAAATATCCAGTAGTAGGGTGAAAATAAGAAAAAAACGTGCTAAAAGATTTTGAGTAAGGAACGCTCTCGTCGAAATTCCGACGTTCGCGGATGCAGTTGGAATCTTTTCTGTTCTTGCAAAATGAAAAATGTGAATTATTTTCAAATCTTCTTTTCTTTAACTTTCCTTATGTCGCTTTAACTTATGCACAAAATAATAAGTAAAAGTAAAAAAAAAATGATTGCGCTTCCGGACGACTAGAAGCAATAGTCTCTTTGAATTGCTTTGTATTTGAACAAAGCATTTCCCTTTTTGGTACATAAATTCGATCAGCAAAGGATTGGAGGAAAGGACGCCAGCATTCTTGTTTTTAACGCCAGTTTTTAACAGTGCAGTCCTCAGAGAAGAGTGAATAGTGCGAGCTTCTTTGCTCAACATCGCACGCAACAATTATTATTGATACATTTTTAGCAAAACATGAAGAGTTTTAGATGTCAGTCCATTAACTTATTCTAATTCAAAAGTTTATTTTACAGATTATAATATTTATTTATGCAATAAAACTAAATTAGCATTTAGGAGGACTAATTGTCGCTAATAATAGTATTGTATTTTTTTTGTTTTTTTTTGTATTGAATTAATGTGTCGTAATTTTAGCACTTAGTGTCGCCTCCATGTGGTCTTCCAAATTTAAATTTAAATAAAATTTAATGAAAAATACTGCATTATCCAAGTTTACGTAAGATATCCTTTTTCGTTTAAGTTTATGTTTTTTAATGAATTATAAATAAATTAATAAAAATATTATATTTTAAGGATATTTAATTGTGAGATATTCAAACTTTCTTAACCGACCCTTTATTTTTGCCATCTTTATGAGGTTATCAGACGACCGTGCTGACAACTGATTGATTTGCGCTGCATATGTCATACGAGGCTTTATGAAAGCCGCTTACAACCGGTCCTTTTGGAAATCGAGGTCTATGTCCAGTTGTGGGTGTCCTATTGTAGAAGTGGTAATGTATATTAATTTTAGACACGTGTTGTACTGAAACGTTTAGTATCTAGTTTCTAAAGTAATCAAAAAAATAGACAAAGCAGTATATGAGTCATCGAAATCGATTCACGTGATTTTGAGCTAATCGTCCATTTGTAGCACATATACTTAATGAAAATTTAAGACTTTTATGGTTGTCTCATGGATACTATTGTCAGAATCGGACTAAATCATGTATGAATTCACAAAACGGAAGTACCAGGTTCAAAATAAAAAAGAATTATCCAAATTGTTTCATCCAGTAGAAAGTTATGTGGCAACAAACATACATAATAATATTTAATAAAAATATATTTTTAGCTTAAATCACTATTCTTCGGCACGGACGATGAGTAAGAGCTCTCACATCGTTTAACGTTTTTTTTTCGGGGTAGATAGAAAATAATCTGCTTTTCAACAAACTTATGAAGTCGCATTGCAATATCGGATGTATTAAAAGAAACTCATTGCTACAATCGAACTATCGACCATTTAATCGTATAGCCAAACGCCTAGCTTTTAGGCATTCAATTCGTACTACTATTTTATAGTAGATCATTTTGTGTATTCTTTACTCAGTTCATTGTAAATGTAGACTCATATCCGTTTGGTACACGCGATTGCATTTCATATGGGACGAAATCCAAGATCCGCAGGATATTAAATTTCAGTTGCCAGACCCTTTTCAATACAGAAAAGACATTTAATTTAAGCAGTTATTTTTATGAATCTCATACAAAGACACGCATATACAAATCAAACAAACAGAAAAATCACGTACCGAAAAATCCAATTGCCTTTTTTCATTTTTTTATTTCCCGTGAATATTCCTTTTATTTTGCTTTGAATAACAAAAAACATTTGGTCGTATAATGGACCGATATATTTTTATTTTAAGTACATGATTTTATTTTGTAAAATTGTTGCGTGGAAAACTTTCACTCAGACCTTATGAAACCTGACTATATAAAATTCAATTTTTAATGGTCTCTGTACACTTTCGTTTTTTGCACATCTATAAAATACGTCAATGATGCCGCTATATATGTATATAATATATATTTTCATTTTTTTATTATATTTATATGTAAAATAAATAATAAATTAAAAGTTTTCTTCAGATTCAGTAAGGATAATCCAAAAAAGACCGGGAGAGATATCCTATTGAAAGCTGAGTTTGCTACGGGAGTAATAAATCTTCATTAATCCGAAAATCTTGTTTAGTAAAGTACGGCTTACATTTTATTAAATAAGAGATTGTTCCCAATACGTAATAAAATATTTTTGCTCCCTACTCACGCTTTCAATGAATACAAATCGTGGAAATGAAAATTTATTTGTTTGTTAAAAGGAATTCTAAATAGAATAAAAGGAGATGGGACAAAGACGCTAATTACTTGTAATCTAGTAATCTTGATAGTTTTAATTTAAAAAATTTTCTAGTTTAAAAATATTTGTATTAGATACGTCCAATGTGTTTACGAACAATCTGAAATGCAATTTACACTCTAAAAACCAACCTATTCCTCTCAGAGGCAGGCAACTCCTCTGGTATTATGACTATTCATGGGCGTCAGTTATTACTTAACAATTGACTTTTTTATATGTGCTTATTTTCTCACCACACCCTTTTCTTTTAACTGTACAAGACAATATGTCTTTTACTTTCAAAGCTACGTGCTACGAGGCTACGGGGCTACGAATAAAATTTGCTTTGAACGTGTTAATATGGTTCTAATACATTAATGCGATTCAATGACTCAGGTTATGTTTACCTATTTCTTGTTTAACCTTTTTTAAATATCGTTCAAACTTAACTTAAAAACACACAATGACTAGGTTCAAAGTGCGTGGTATGCAAGTAAAAGAAGAATTGAATATCATATGATTAAATACCACTCCGACGACAGATACTAAATTGTACGTATTGGTTCGATGAGATTTCATTTCAACGTACGCTGACTCGGATATACCGAGTGCGCGTTCGTCTATATTCAAGAGTGCTCGAAGAATATTCACAACCTTTTATCGACATAGTAAAAGGTTTTCAGGAATAATAATTGTTTATTTTACCATTAAATGTGATCGTTGGGTTATTATATATAAGAAATGGGTATATCAGTGCATTATTTGACAACAACCTCGTGTCGTAGCGTGTTAACTCTTGTAGATATGATTTCTCTATCTCTTTATCTTATATTTTTGATAAAATATATTCCATCTAGTTAGCTAAGTGGAGGCTTATTCTGTTATTTTTTAATGTAATTTTTTCTATACATTTTTGGTTCTCTTAAGGTTTGTTTTTTTTATTAATTAAATTACTTCTTCAGGGTCTTATCAATTTTTGCTTTATCTTCTTTCTAATATTCCGAAATTTGTGACCAGCGATGCTTTAACTCCGTTTCGACACATAAACAGCTTGGTGAGTAATAGCGATTGCTATAATATCCAACTTAACTGATCTTTCCTGACCTGATGTATGAGTTTATGTATTAGAAAAAAATCTATCTCATATGCTATTAAAATTACCTGGTTCGAGTTAATAGGCGTTTTGAAGATTTCCGTCCACAACGGCTTATTCGTTTTACGAACCATAAGCCTATAAATATAACAAACATAGCCTAATTGAATCTCATATAAGAGATGATGGGTAAACTTACAGTTGTAATAGACATCAATTTCTCACTAAAGAGGATTACGATTGGAGCATATTATTATAATTCATCGATAAATACTTTCAAAAAATTTTCCTACCATTTATCAGTAGCTGCGTCATACAGGTCGTCTAAAGGGTGCCCGCCGCATTGCCACTTACGGCCGCCAAGTACTAGTGTACCTATATTAGATTTCTGAATTAACCGAACCATCATGTGTGACAAGCGCAAAAGAATGGAGTAATATATTCACGAGCTTTATTAATAGTTAGTTACATTGTTTGCTTGGTAATAGGAAGAACACATTAAATTTAGGCTCAATTAATCTATGCTACCAACTTGACTGTGCTTATGTATGCCTCATACTTGTCACACGCCATGTGAAGACGGCGCAGCATCAGTTTACATAAACACAGTCAAGTCTTTGAGCTATTATGTTCAGGATGCTGTTGGAGCTGGCCCACAGCCTGTGCACCGCAGATAATAACTCTTGCGCATGGTCGTAAAAAAGCATATTATGCTGGTAGTCCATACTACTTCCTATTAGGGGAATGCCAGACTCATTTGAAAACTTAAGCTGTCTCGATCGTGAAATCACGTATTTCTTTCTCGAAACATACAAATCAGCTTAACATGTTTTCGTCAAATGAAAATATATGAAAGAAAAAATTACTTATAACAAAATTTAATCTTTAAAGACACGTCACGTTACGCGAATATAGGCTCACATTTCCCAGAGCTTTAAATGAAGAGAAGGCGGCGACATTAAAGACTATTCGGGCTGAATTTTCAAAAGATTTATATCAAACGAAAATATATTCATTCCCTTCCATCTACAACCATGATTCTAATTCGATCGATCAGCAGACATGTGCTGAATCATACCAATTGAAATGAACGTGAACATGAACCTGAACTAATTCGTCCATATGTGGCGCATATACTTGATGCAAATACATAAGATTTATATGGTTTTCCCATGGATGCCATTGTCAGATTTAAATCAAAACTACAAGGGAAGCACCAGCTTTCAAATAAAAAAAGAATCATCTAAATCGGTTCGCCCAGTCCAAAGTTATGAGGTAACAAACATTAAGAAAACAGACAAATTGACAACGTCCTCCTTTTTTAAAGTCGGTTGAAAAGAAAAAAGGGAAACTGCTGTTGCAGATCCCCTCTTCTTGAGTTTCCTCATATCGGCTGAAATTTGGGTTAAAATAAAAACATTTGATAAAAATTATGTTTTCTGAACCCTGAGGGTAACACCAATGGAATGGAAAGTCATTTTAAAATTTAAAATTCTATTTGAACTAAAAAATTGTTTCCAAATCCGTAAATTGATTGGCTTGAAACTTTTAGCTGATACGCCGATAAACATTTGTTGCAACATTTATACAGGGATTTGAACTTTAACGACGGCTCCTTGTATAGTTAAGATTTCCTATTCATTTTGAACTGAAAAATTGCTGCTATGCTTTATTTTTTTTGACGAACCTATACAGCCAGAGAATTTGACTTTTGATGCTTCACCGGATTGATGAGGTGGCATAGCTCGTAGGTCGCTTAGCCTGAACCTCTATCGCTAGTAATTCGACACAAGGATCCCCCCGGTGAGGAGTAACCTCGGCTTGAATAGTACTACGAGTACTACTAGGTTTTCGAAACGTCAATAGCCTAATGGCTTAGCGTACGTCTGCGAATCGTAAGGTCGGTTCAAATCCATTCTAAGACAAGCTTATTTGGAATGATTAACAAGAATGTTAGTAATATTTGTGGAAAAACGATGTTAGCATATTTTTAAAACAAAAATTTTACACAATTCGTTTAGTAGACTCGAGCATTTTTTCAAATCATAACATTTTACAAGAGTTGTAATTAAAAACGAATCACTGTATGTGCACAGACAAAGTAAACCAATTCTTCTTACGCTTCGGTGACTCAAGTTTTTTTTTTACCCTGGAAAGTCAATCTAGAGCGATTTGAATAATTTGCATACAAATCGAATTTCGAAGCCAATTCAATGGAACATTTGTGGTAAGTCTTAACTGGTTATTAGCTTATGATTTACGAGTACTCGCCGTAAAACTTCATGATCATGAAAACTTAACATTATTTTATTTTTAGGGAAATAGGTGAAAAAAAGTTTTATAACCTAGTAGACCTATTTGGTTTTAGGCTATCTGAGATCAGTTATTCTTCATGCTTTTCATTTATTACTTAAGGTCATGCTGGGAAGGATGTATCGACGAGTTGCCTCCACACCGCTCTGTCCTCGCCTTATTTCATGACAGTTGAAATGTCGAGTCCCAGTTTGGACATGGTCAGCCCACATAGCCGTCGTCTTCCCCAGAAGGCGGGGTATCTTTGAAGATTTCCTCCCCGTTAACAAAAAAATGGTCTGACCAGCGGGTCGGTGATCGGCCCCTTGATCTTTTACCCACAATTTTCCGTACTACAACCAATTTTTCCAGATTATCTGGTTGTCTTCGGGCAATGTGGCCACAGTGGACTTTTAATCTTAACTTAGAGGAGAATGGATCTTCTAATCATAAGATAAAGTGTAACGATTATCTAATAACTTAACAGCTAACACCGCTTATTACTTATAATTAGGTAAATGTCTATCCCTACTTGTCACTTTAGTTATTCATGAGATATTTTACGTTAGTTTACCTTAAATGGTGACGCGATTAAATCTGTGTTGGAAGACGACACGTTTAGAATAAATTCAATTTACTGATCGAGATATATCCGACACTTCCTAATATTATTTCGATACAATATGGCAGGGTCTCATTTTGACCTTTCGGCGCACAAATTTAATATATTTCCCGTTTGTAAGTTATTAGGGGAAAATACAACAAGGAAAATTTATTTTTTTATTCATATCTAACGGACTCCTATTTTTGTAATCTTTCGTGATAGAATTCGCAGTAGCCAAATAAGACAAATCGTACTACTTAGGTCACTTCACCACTAAAAGATATCAAAGCTAATATGAGTTGTTTTGATCAGGGAAATTTATTTCTGTATAATCACAAAAGACAAATTAGCATTAGCAAATAAAACTCATTTACTTAGAGAGCTACGTACCTAATAGAATCAGACGTTACTTAACGGAAAATTCAGTGACAAAAAGAATCAGACAAAACACAAATAGAACATGTAATGACATTACTGAGATGTAAGTCACTATTTAAATTTAAGGTAAACATTTTGTTAAATTAATTATTAGTTTTAAGTGCTATGATGCTAGTATTCACAGAAGAACTGAGACTGAACGGGGTAGAATGAGTTCTCAGTAACTTTACTGCAAGCTTCCTGACGTCTTGCATCTTAGTGATCGAAGATCAGTAACGTAGAAGTAACAAGTAGTACTGCAGTAGAAGTAGCAAAGACCGTACTACCATTTAGGATGATAAAAATGAGTTAAATATCTTTTGAGACATTCAATTAAATAACTACGTAATAACAATGTTCACTAAGTCAATTACCTGTAACAGATAATTACAATGAACAAGTTTAAATCATTAATACGACGGCCAGGCAAGCATAAATTCCTGCCACGTGGTCAACGTTTTAATTCAAATACGACTTTGACATCCCTCAACACCTGAATAAAATTCACGATTAAAAACATAAGAATCGACATCGAACGTAACACGATAAAGTTTTTCTTTACTTCCTTAAATTTTGGTAATATACTGGAATGATAAATGATAAAAAATGAAGCTGTCACGTAATTTTATTCTAGACTTTGCATAGCAATCGATCAGTTTTTCACCGGATTATTAGGTGTCATACGTGATATCTAATAATCCAGTGGTTTTATGTACGTCCTACCGTTAGATCGTAAGTCGTTACTTAACACAGCTGGTTGAAAACTACGTGTATTTAACGTTTGAAAGAGCAATTTCAAACCTTTAATCTTTCCTAATGTAATAAAATAATTAAACAGCGTTCAAAAATACTCGTACAATAATAAGAGAGAGAAAGAAGAGGCTTCCTATTTGATCTTCGAAGAATAGCATATTTGTCGAAACCAACGTTGTTGGCGGCGATTCGTTGTCTCTATTGAAAGGAACGTCAAATAACATCCAACACAAAGGCTCTTTTAAATCAAAAAAGGTCGGCGGTTTAGAATTTATTTTTCTTTTTAATAATAGAGGTGTTTTATTTATTTGTACAGCGTTACTAATAAAGAATGTGGCATTTGTTTGTATAGAAATACCTACACTAAATTCTAATGCTAACTTTTTCACAAATTACCCTAACGTCATTTGGCGTAACGAAACAAACATGTGAACGCTCTATAATACGAATCTAACGTCTTAGTATTTCCAAATTAACGTAGAAATATTTCGAAATAGAATTAATCAGAACCTAACCAAACTTCCACCAAACTACTTTTAAAGTTAAATTTAATTTTGAAGATTTGGAGCGTCAATAGCCTTATGGCTTAGGGTACGGCCTGCGATAAGGTCGTGGGTTCGAATCCACCATTCGACTATTGCCGTGAACCATATCCTAGCACAAGCTTAAGCTTAGTTGGAATGGTTAACAAGATTGTTAGTATATTTAGTTAGTTTAGTTTAGTATACTGAAAAAAAGAAATATTGCTAGCTTTCTTTAAAAAAAGTACATCCTTTCCAATAAAAATGAATCATCGAAATCGGTTGACGTGATATTGAGTACTTATATGGTTTCACATAGATGCAATAGGCCAAATAAAAATGGGACATGTAAAGCAGCCGGTTTCAAACGAATGAAGAATCGTCAAAATAGGTTCTCCCAGTCGAAAGTTATGAGGTAAACATAAAAAAAAATACAGACGAATTGAAAACCTCCTCCTTTTTGAAGTCGGTTGATGATTGTGTGTAAACTAGACAAGACGAGCTGGATTTGGGTTTTGAGATACTGTTTAAACTGCCACGAAAAACAGCAAATACATGGTACCACACAAGCATAACACCGTGGTGTGCGTACGCTTCACTCGCACAAGTTCAAATTCCTTTACGGTTGACAGGGCTCTTAATAATAACTATGTTATCATGCGTAATATTATAATAACATTTGACTCAGTGGCTTCTAGATATATTACAATTGTAATATTGTAATGGAAAATGTATATATGCGAAGAGATTATACGTAAGGACTGCAGCGGTTCACATAAATAGGGTAGATTGACAGTCTTCTTCTTCTGCCTATCGTTTTCTCAGCCTACAGCCAGGGTCCGCTTTCCTACTTAGTGTCCTCCACTTTGCCCGGTCTTCGGCATCCTCGTTTGTTAGGTGGTTCACTAACATGTCCGCTTTAACAACGTCCAGCCAACGCTTCTTGGGCCTGCCGCGGGGTCTTGGGCCTTGTACATTGAGGGCTAGGCATTTATTTCCGACATAGTCAGACGGCCTGCGGTATATGTGGCCATACCATCGGAGACGACTTTCCTGCAGTTTGTCTGCTACGTCGCGGACTCCTGCTGCCCCGGATGTGTTCGTTACTTATACGATCTATACGGGTAGATTGATAGTATTTAACATTAATACTTTATATTGAACAGATTGAGGGTACATCGATATTTGCCGCTGATGATTTGAATTTGTAAATCAGAAATAAAAAAGGGCGCGTTTAACGTTTGATTCCATTTGAAGTAGGTTTTTGTTCTTGTACTTTTTAAAAAGATAAAGCGACGAAATGAAATGCACCTTTATTTCATAGTAAGCTTTTTGCGCTGCCTCAAATTTAGTGTTAATTTTTGATATTAATAGAATCTATCCATTCCAGTACAATAAATGGACTCATGAGATTATTACATTACATTTTATATTATCATTTATACACGTCCTTTTTAAAATAAACTTAATTAATAATAATAAACCGCGTGTGTTAAGTTCACTTCACTACACTCATGAATTCCCTTGCCTTAACGCAATTAAAGTTAGTCTTGTAGCAGCAATACAACTGTAAGCAAAGTACTAAGTGGCTGCTTAAAGTTATAAAGGTTTTCTTACATAGTTAGCACTGGAAATACATAACTTAATGCCTCCCACTCTCGTTTCATCATTAGTCATGAAGACATGCACGGCGTGTTACAATCCCTTTGTTGTATACGTGCCTCGCATTCGAGTGGAATGTTTTACTTCCTTTCCTTACGAACCCCATCTGGTTGCCTTCAAGAGATGAATAAATATCATATATTTGACGAACGTAGACTTTTTTATAATACTAACATTTTTTTAAAAAAGAAAGCTAAATTTATTTTTAACATTCTTGCTAACCATTCCAGCCAAGTTAAAGCTTATGCTAAGAGATGGTTCATATCAATAGTCGAATGGTGTATTTGTACCTAAGACCTTACGATTCGCGGACCGTATCCTAAACCATAAGACTATTAACACTTCGAAAGAATATTGAATTTAGAAGATCAAATGCTTAGCCACAAGTGATGATAAGTACCGACGTAGTCTTCAATGGCAAGACGCACTAGCTTAGTTAACGCCTATTGCCTATGCAAATATATATTTATTTATATTTAAAACACTAAAACTTTAATGCTTTTAGTAATAATAAGAAAAAAAAATACAACACAAAAATAAATAGACCCAATTCTAGGACCTGTCAAGTGTCATAAACCGCTCTAGGGCCGCTTGCGGTTTGGTAATCTAACCTAATAAGCTAGGTTAACAAGTATATTTACAAGTAAAAACATATTTCGACTTCATATAGAATTGGAATATTACGAAATAGAATTAATCAGAACCTAAAATACTCTCATTAAACTACCATTGAAGTACATCCTTTCCATTAAAAAAATGAATCATCGAAATCGGTTGGCGTGATATTCCTTCATTAGTCGCGCACATACTTAATGTAAATTTAAGACATTTATGATTGTCTCATGGGCGCCAATGTCAGAATTGGACCTTAATGGAAGCACCGGCATTCATATAAAAATAATCATCACAATCAGTTCACCCAGTCGAAAGTTATGAGGTAACAAACATACAAAATAAAAATACAGACGACTAACTTTCTCGTTTTTTGAAGTCGGTTGAAAATCTATAAAGATTTATTTTCACTCTACACCGCTTATGTAAGGAATGTGACAGTTATTTGTTTTTATTTTAGATGAATCGCCACACCACAGTGACTATTTGGTGTTTGAATTTAGTTTGGTTACAGAGCTATGTCATTTACATTTCACAGGGACGGTACAATTATGATGTTGTCCTATTCCAATAATCCCGGTCTGACCTCATTCAAAGTGCTGGCACATGTCAATGTGTGTTTAAGCTATTCAAAGCGTCACTTATGTCGGTGCATGTGAAGTAGAACACAAATATTTGCGGCTGTGATTTCCTTCGCCATTTACTATAATGGATTTACATATAACTTGTCCTATCCAATATGGACATTAAAATGGATCTTCGATACTACTACGTCACGTTATATTTTCATTTATTTTAGTTTCACAATTATACATAGACGACGTATCGAAAAAGGGCAAGTAAAGAGTACAGATAACTGACAAATATGTATGCTTGTGGGAATTGAATGTACTGGAAAAGAAGTGTGACAGGGTAGTACTATGTCCTCTACCTACCATCGATCGTGATTATGTATGTTCTTATACCAGTAAAGACGTTAAGTCGAAATTGTGTAGGACAATTGTATAGGTTTATGTTTTTTTTAATATTTTCTGTGAAGATAGCAATTAATTACTCGACAAATTTCCCAATTAGTCGTACTATACGATTTTCAACGACGCAATCGTCGCAACGATTATTAGTATTCCTATACGACAGGATTGCATACGCACTCGTACGGAGACACATACACTTAAATTTTAAATTTTACTTAATTAACAAGATATTTATATTTATAAGGTCGTAGGGTCGAATCCACCATTCGACTACTGACGTGAACCATCTCCATCATGCAAACTTAGGTTGAATGGTTAACAAGAATGTTAGTGATTTTTCTGAAAAAAATTCAACACCACTGGAAATATATACTACATAAAAACTAGTTAATTACATAACTGTAAAGATTTACTCTTTGTTATAAATAGAGTTATTAACTTACAACGTCAATCAAATAATTATCATTTAATTTATATTTTATGGTATAAAAATGATTAAATCTGTGTGTTATATTTAAGGAAGTACTAGAATGTTTGGCACAAGTATATATTATACTTTCAAATTTAAACAATCCAAACACTTTTTTTTAATTAACACTAAATTTAATTCTATTATAAGACCATTATATTATATTTATAGTATAAGACCTTCTTAGATATATTCTTTTAATTCTAATTTTCAATCATTTTTAAATAGCTGATTTGACTGGCAGGCAAACTGGAAGTTTTGCATTAAAAAAATTGAAAAATTGTAAATTTAATATCAATTTGAAAAATGAAATGTTGTTTCTATAGATTTATAGAAACGCAGCAAGGTATTTTAATTTGTGAATTAAAAAAAACGATAAATAAAAGACATTAAATTCCTATTTTATTTATATCCATACAATTTTGTATTGGTTTTTGACCATTTTTAATTACCCGTTTTTATTGACCTAAGAAATGTGCATTATAACAATTTACCTTGTACTGTTGTTTCCCGGTCAAGTAGTAATTTTTCAGAATACATGTTTGCATGGTTACACGAAATAACCTCGGGATGATAGCGGCAAATCCTTTTACGTCAGTGTTTGTTATGTAAATCCCGCTTGTCTTACGTTATACATTATTTTGTTGGTTTTTCACCCCCGGGGTTGGAAATATGACAGATTGCTCCGGGAATATATTTATTTGTGAATAGAATATAATTCTAATGTTTCCTTTGACTTGGTAAATATCAAGAATACTAACGTAACTGTTCTTTCACGTGAAGTTCATACACGTTTTCCATTAGTAAAACTTGTATGTACCTATTTATAATTGTTGTTATAGATAGGTACATACAAGTATGTGTATCATGAACCGATTGCAATAAATATATTATGATAGTACATCACAACCTTGACCTAAAATCCCGATCATTTAAAATAGTAATTTTTATAAGTAAAATATTTTATATCGTAATACTTATTAAATTTCACATACTCTTTGTACGTGTTTATTTTCTCAGGTTTCGATACATAAATACATACACATACTTTATACAATAATGTGTTTGTATGTGTATTTATTTATTAGATATTTCGTTAAGTGTCATCTTTTCATAAATGATTACACCTGCCAATACGTTTTTCTCTCTCACCCAGGAGTAACTGGTAGAGAATGCCGCTAAAACATAAAGTCTGCAATTGTGAACCTCAGTTAAAGGTGTTACAATAACAGCCCCGTACGGCGCATACAATGAGACAACGGTATCCCCTGCCTGATGTAAAAGGCAAGTAAAAGGGGCCTCGGGTCCGCTGGAGACAAGGGGGGCCTCTGTCATGCATTATACTCGACCCGGGAAGGCCGGTTTCGCCTTGGCACTGGGTGCATAACAGAAGTGTATAGGGGCTCCGGTGCGTTCCACTGGAGATCCTCGCCAACCTGAGGAATATCTTGTTGAATATTTCCGCCCCCAAAAAGTGACCTGCCAACAACAAAAAAAAGGTGTTAGAATAATCGTGAATAAATAAATAAATAGAGATTTACTGGTTGATTGTACGACCTAATCCGTCATTTCCTCAGTCTAATTGATTAAAAAAAATCTTTCAAAATTTGTTTTAAAATTGTATTCTTGTATTTTATTTGCTACGAATGATAAAAACGAAAGGGAACAACGATACAATATAATTAAATCGATCAGACACCCCAAATAAAATAAAATAGAATCTCTATCAGAGCTCCATAAAATCTCTTACGACAATAAAACGACCAAATAGGAATTCATTTGTGAAAGAAAATGCTTTTCTTTATCTAAATTGGTTTTCGCGTTAAAGAAATACAGTTAGCTAATGGAGTAATAAGATTTAAGTTCAAGTTACGTTCGCACCTTGAGATAAATGAATTGACTTAACTAGTTCATTGTGATAGATCTGACAATAGGGATACATACTTTCACGGCAGAGTTACTCTAATGGGTTGAGCAGAAGTAAATCCATGCGCCTGGAATCCATTTTACAAAGTTTATATCGATAGACTCGAGAGCGTCCAAAAAGATTTTATGGCATTTAGCATACTCTGCTAATTTGGGAAAGGTCCTTTCGTCACACCAACAGAGATTAAATTATTTCAGAATAGCCTCACTTGCGGCTCGAAGACGCATGCTAGACCTCACATTCCTCTATAAAGTTGCAAATGGAATTTTGACATCCCTGAGCTTCTCTCCGCCGTAGCTTTTACTGTACCGTCGCGGTTACCTAGACCTTCACGATACCAATTGTTGAGAAGCAGTTTATTCAGATCGAACCTAGGTAAGAATGCGCCCTTAAATAGAATTAGTACAGAATTCAACTCTTTTCAAAACGGACGATATCGAACTCTTTTTCCTAGTATAAGTATGTATAAACATTCACTAAACTACAAATAGTTTTTTTTTTTTCTTTGTTAGTTAATTTTAATTTCAAATTTAGTTTTATTTTTACTTTTGTGTTAATTTTATTTTTGTCACTCGCCAATTAATTGCTTGCAGTCTACGCCTATAACTGCGATGGAATTAACTTCACAACTTTTCACTGTATTATGTATTGTTTGTTAAAATGTTCATTGTGTTGGTGTAATAAATAAATAAATAAACACTACTTATTCCATCTGCATACACTTATCACCGATTCTTTAAACATACAAGGTTGAGAGCCTTTATTATGTTAAGTGAACAACATTATTCACGGGGCAATACTGTTTTATTCAAAAAAATAAATATTATATTTAATAATAATATTTTAATTTATATCAATAAATAATACATACGGATAGTTAACCTCAATTATATTGGAGCACTTGAAAAAGTTTATAAGGACAATTTTTTTTCACTGCAGCTCCAAACTTGTAACTGTCATCATTTTCTCCTTCCTCAACTTCAAAAAGTGTTATCATTATTTTGAAATAAACAGTAAACTTCAATTCAATTATTTTTGAAGTTACAAAGGTTGTTGGTCATTGGTGACGGTGATCACTAAAGATAAGCTTCTCCCTAAAAAAGACATACCACAGCTCGGTTACTGACTCAATAGGATTAATTCTAAGCTAACAAGGCTTATATTATTGTCGTGGTGTTCTGACGCGAATATTATAAAATGAATATTATTTTTACGTTTCAAAGACTCTACAGATCCCAATAAATTCACAAAAATATGTCTATAATATTATAGCCGTGAGCAAAAATAAAGGGTCGTTTAAAAAAGTTTGAATATCTCAGAACATAGCTCGCTAGCTAACTGGAATAAAGTTTATGTAAGATATCCTCTTTCCTTTAAGTTTATGTTTTTAATGAAATACGAGTATTTATAAATTAATAAAAATATTTTATTTTATTTTAAGCACATTTAATTGTCTATCATGTAAAATTTATTTCAGTTTGCTAGCGTCTTTATCTTCCAAGATATTCAAACTTTGTTAACCGACCCTTTATTTTTGCTCATGAGTGCTTACTAAATCAGTATTTCCAGTTTTAAACGAAAATATTTTTAATGCTCTTTGTGTTATGTGCGAGCTTGGCCCACTCAATAGCCCTCACCGAACCGCCCAAATCGAAGTTCCCTATCGGGCGTCCTTGCGCCCACTAAGTAAGGAGGTTTAGGCTAACCGACCTAAGAGCTGTGCTACCTCTTAAGATACGGTAAAAGTAGAGGCCGCCTGGACGGTCAGCATAGTTCCAATGAAAAAGAAACAAAATCAAAGTAGTGAACTACTTCAGCACTTTTAAAATTTGAATAAATATCTCGAAGCTAACATCAAATTTGACACGGCTTAATTTTTAACCAATAAGGCGAAAGTGAAAGAAAATTCTTTGAATTCTAAAACCATTTATTTCGGGAACTCGTGTCAAAAACGGTATTAAAAATGTGAGTGTACCATTAGATTGATAAAAAAGAAAAGTTAAGAAGAGATTTGAAAGAACAAATATTCCCATATTTCGTATGTTAAAACTTTTCCTCTCAGTAAGAAGGAATGTTTATTGAAATTTGTATTTTCATAATACATTTTTCTTTACAAGAGTACGAACAAAGAATTCTTGTATCTGTAAAAATAAAATGTTTTATGTGTAATAAAATGTTAACAACCGATAACAAAAACAATTTAATATCGGAAAAAGTATTTAATCATTATAATATTTTTACAATCAGTCATCATCAGAATGAAATGAGGACTTGCTATTATACACTTTTTATTTGATATAAATCAATTTTAATAAAGCAGTACTTCGCATCCCGACTACTAATAGCAATGAATTTCTATTTTCAACCAATTTCAAAAGAAGGAGGTTATTAAAATTATGTTTAACTTTCGACTGGGTGCGGTTCACCATTTTGGCGATTCTTTTTTTATGTGAAAGCTTTAGTGCTTCTCGTGTGGTACAGATAATGGGATCCATGACGAAACCATATGAGTTAAATTTGCATTAAGTATGTGACGTATGCGACAAATAGACGAATAACACAATAACTAAATATTTCTTTTTATTCGTCGGTATAAATTCCATATAAACGTAGAATTGCACGCGCACGACTGGGTAGTCCTGGGCGCCGCTGAAAATCAGCGTTATCGCTTTTTTTTTTGACGAACTACACAGATTGGCCAGAGAGGCTGGCCTTGACTGCTTCACCGGATTGAGAGGTGGCACAGCTCTTAGGTCGCTTAGCCTGAACCTTTATTGCTAGTAACTCGACACAAGGGTCCCCCGGTGAGGGGTAACCTCGGCTTGGACGGTTATCGGCCCTGTAGTTCTGGGCTCTCAAGAATAAGACTACGGTATCCCCTGCCTGTCGTATAAGGCGACTAAAGGGGCCTCGGGTTCACTGGGCGACAAGGGTGGGGCCTTTGTCGTCCGCTAAGGTGAACCCGGGAAGAAGGCGACATCGGCTGGCCCGTGTAGCCTTGCACTATGAGGGCACTGGGGAGGGAGAAACCTCCCCGGGACGTGCTCTCCTTGAGCACAGTGCAGAGGTGCTCCGGTGCGTTCCACTGGAGATCCCGGAGCCCCTCGTCATGCACCGAGGAAAGGGCCACCGGGGAGGTTTTAGTTGGTAAAACCCCACATAAACGCCGCCTTCCCCAGAAGGCGGGGTATCTTTCGAAGATTTCCTCCCCGTTAACAAAAAAAAAGGACGGTTACTATGTTACGCGTAAGCATTCCGATCCGAGGGTGCCTGAGAGGGCCGAACCACGACTCGGTCGGTTGCTATTTCATGAATAATCCAAGGGACATTCAAAAGCTAAACTAACTTTGAGCGCCACTTCGGGAAGCGTTGGCGCTGGGAGAAGAAGTGGCCGAAGAAACTCCAGCAACGCTCCTAACATCTAAGGGTCCGCATCTTTGCGACGGCATATGCTGAGACGGTGTCGAATATTGGTATCATATCTTATGCCCTATTTGTCATTTTTTTCTTTCTTTAACTGTATTATTTTTATTTTATCTTATTTTTTTGTATTTTTAATGCGTTTCATATTTTGTTTGTAATGTAATAGAATGTCTATGTCTATTATGTCATCCTTCGATAGTTCATTTTTATTGAAAAGAATGTACTTTAAAGGTAGTTTGACGAGAGTTTAGTTAGATTCTGATTAATTTTATTTCGTGATATTCCTGCGATAATTTGCAAATATGATGAATACACACGCGTAGTAGCTTTTAATGTTTGAATCTATTTGAAGTCGGTTTTTGTTTTTACTCGTAAAAATAATTGTTCAAAATATTAGAACCAATGTATCATGTCAGTAGTAGTATGAAATGTAAGTTATTACAAGTTAAGTAAGAAACGTAAGTAAGAAAAACAGAAAACCTTAAAGTTACTTAACGGCCTAATTTAGTAGCACTAGGTTTAAGGCTCAAAGAATATCAAATAAGTTAAGAATAATCACCATGCCATCTTTCAAGAGCTACTTTTGCATTCTCCCTTAACAAACTAATTAAGCAAGTTTGCTTCGTGGAAGGCGTCGTTAGCATACGGTTAACTTAATTTTCTTACTGAAACCTTACTAAATATTAAGAACTCTGTACAGTCACCTACATTACTGTCTACATTACGTTACTTGAGATACAAACTATGATAAAAAATTACTAGCTCTTATTAAATTTTTAGAATAAAACTACTTGTAAGTAGTTACTTTATGACATTTTATTAATTTTACCTTCTTTATTCATCATCTTCATCATCAGCCCGTATCACTCCACAGCCGGAAATCGCTTCCCCCAAGCCTTCCGCTAAATACCAATATCCGCTTTCCGCATGGAGCCACTTCCGGTTATCCATTTAAGGGCGTAGGTCCATCTGGAGGGAGGGCGCCCTACACTTCTGTGACTCATGCAAGGCCTCCACTTCAAGACATTCCTTCCCCATCCACCGTCACACTCCCGACAGATGTGGCCGGCCCATTGCTACTTCAACTTGCTGACTTGCTATCTATAGGTCGTCAACCATATTTGTTCTTCGTTGCGCATTCTGCCCTGTAGAGAAATGTCCAGCACACCTCTTCTCTATGAATTCAGTCAAAAACAGAAAATTAACTACATACTAAAAAGGAAAAGGAAAATAACTATTTATTTAATTATCCTAGATGATTGACTTACAACTTGATTATACAAAATAATATTCAAAATGTTGGTTTTACAAATATGTTGATATTATGAATACCATCTTACGAAATATAATAATTCTTCGAAGTCGTTTTGCGCAGTACTTAAAGTAAATCTAAATATATATTGCAATTTGATTATGTAGCGCTTTTTGTAAATAAATAAACAACCAGATAAGAAATTTTGGTGCAAAATTCATGGCCTCTCAGTTTAATATCTTCTATTTAAAACACCATTTGTAGCATCGGCAAGTTATTTGAGGGTAATCAATTAATTCCGTAACAAATAGTCGCCTACGGCAACTTCCTTATTTCCCAATTTGTATGGGGGTATTGAAAATTATGCGCCAATAATCTTTATCAAAATTTTCAATTCGTTTATGGAAAGCAAATAATTTTATCGTTGAAAATATTATCCGAATTTTCTTTCTTATATTATATTTTCACTGTACGGAAGTCATGAAATGTAGACACACATTTTATTGACATCAGAAATACAATTAATACGATAAACATTTGTAAGTTTAAAGGAACCTTAACACTTGAATATTATATTTTATCTTGTTTATTGCAGTTTTTATAGATCAGAGATATTAAATGTAAAAATTCCACGTCTAAAACTGCGATGGCATTAACCGTGCAAGTGTGAAAAAAATCTTTTTTTCAATGGACTTCAAAACAAAGGTTGTTCTCAATTCGTCTGTATTTTTAGTTTGTTACCGCATAACTTTGTGAACTGATCTGAATGTGAACCGATTTTGATGATTCCCTTTTCATTATCCGTACAGGAAAGGTCTGGAATAGTGTGCCCGCGAATGTCTGTCCTTCCTAATACAATGTGGGTATTTTCAAAAGTAGATTGAATAGGCATTTACTAAACTAATGCGCCCTACATCCAAGACTGCATTTCCACTTAATATCAAGTGGTTTCTGATGAATTCTATTTCATAATATTCCTACGATAATTTGTAATTACAAAGAGGGTATCCATTATAACGATTAACTTACGATTAGATTTAAAGTTTTGTTTTTGCTCGTAAATATACTAAGTACAAAAAATTGTGTCCGGTGTATTTCTCACCATGTGTCACATACGAGACCTAATTAGCTTGCTGGAAAGCTGACAGCAAAAGCTCTGTCTATCCCGATGGAGTTAAAAAATGTGAGTGTTTGTGTAATATTGAAAATAATTATTCCCACGAATACGATATTAGGTCTATTAGTTAATAGCAGGAGAGCCTGTTGCGGTTGTTTAGAGCATAGCCTATGGCGTGTAATGTACGGCTTATTATTATCCTACAACATGGGGTCAGTTTCTAGTCACGTTATATGGAGACCCAACTTGTGCTAAACTAACTAACATTGTTAGTTTCCAGCTGAACTAAGTTACGGGACCCAGCTCCCGGGACGTCAAACTTTGTAGACGAACAATTTTGCAGAAACAACAAGAGTCAAATTTTATACTTCCACTACGACTGAAAAAGATTAATAGATATATGATATAGATGTGTCATCCTAGGCAAAAGTATATCGATCAGAATACCGACTTCATAAAAGAGGACAAATTGAACTCATAAAAAAGCTAAAATTACGGCCTTCACATACATATATATATGCATATATAAATATATGTCCCACTGCTATGCGCAGGCCTTCTTTGTAAAGAGAGTATAAGGCCATAGTCCACCACGCGGCCCTAGTACGAATGGGCAGACTTCATATGAAAAAAATTTTAAGACATGTATGTTTCCTTACAATCTTTTCGTTTATCGGCGAGCGTGTGGTAAATCAGCACATGAAATTATGACAGCAAATTTATTGGTGCCGGCACTGGGGATCAAATTTCTGTTTCTATCGTACTATGCAACTTGAGGCAACTTCCCGGACACCGAGCCACCGAAGCTCTTAGAACTCATAACCGACGGAAATTTATATACAGATGTTTGGGTGTGAATCAAAGAAAAGATAGGTAGATAGATAAAAACATTAATGCTCATATTCAATTAGGTATAGTAAAATAACTTGTAGCATAAATGTGGGCAATAGTGCTGTGCTACTCGACATGTTAACAAAACAGAGGAGAAACCGCCGATAAGGTAGTCGTGGCTTTGGCGTGTCACTCGTGCAAACGAATACATCAAATTCTAATACTCCAGGCCTTCAACCCCCAGGAGAGGCTTGCTCTTTGCTTGCTTGAACATTGGGGTACACACATTAAGGACGCCATTTTATTATTCACCACGATATATCAACAAATTTAGCCGTGAAATAAATGTATTGCAGACGGGGCCTTGCAAAATGATTCCCCTTAACATTTATCTCAGCTGTGTTTCATTTCAGCTTCGCAATTTTGCCCGCATTATATCTAAACGAGTGCTTACGGCATTCATTCCGGCGTTCTGTTACTTTTGATCTTTCTCTTTGAGTGTTCGTTTTTGCCATAATAACGTTTTTCAAATGTAATTCAAAACATGTTGTGGGTTATGTGTTTGGATTATTATAGTCCCCTACTCATAATTATATACAATGATGTTTATTTACACGACAGCAACCTTGTCAGTTGATATCAACGTCGATAATCTTTATCAGTATCTCAAAATTGCTATGTGTCCTGCCTGTATATCTGTACTACATAGCGTGTAGAACATATGACTGATGAGGTAGAAAAGTTCTCGAATGGAGACCACGGACCAGCAAACGCAGCGTCGAACGTCCACTCGGAAGGTCGTCTGACGAACATAAAGGCCGCACGACGGAGCTAAATCCAAGTCACTTACAACCGGACCTGTTGATTATCATTGGGGAATGCCTATGTCCAGCAGTGGATGTTACTCAGAAATGATGATGATGAACTAATTCTCTCTATCTTGATCCATTAATTGAAAGGATACTGTGTGGATTCGCATTCCACAATTGTATGTTTTTCGCGTAAAATAGTTCAAAGAATGATATATGCACAAAATGATACAGTATTCAGTCATGAGTAAAAAAAAATTCGTTAAAGCGAAAACTACACCAATTCGGGCAATTTAACTCCGGCTTTTTGTTTCCACCGACACAATACAGTGGCATTGAAGTTATCCATCTGATGTTAATTTAATTATGAACCTGGAATTTAATAAAGTTTATGGTTCCCACGGCATCATTTACCTCAATCAACAAAAAGGAGAATCTTAATCATCTACTTTACGTAGCTTTTTGCTACGTAATCAGTCTGTCTGTCTGTCACCAGCGGTGTTTCCGAACCTTTATGATTTTTTAAAATGTAACAATGCTTTATAGGCCTCTGTCATGTGAAAATCAGAATCATTTTCAGCTTGCCTGAGTTTGCTTGATGATCTTGTAAAGCCGTTGTGCTGTCAGACTCCCAGCTTTTGTGGGTTAGGGACTTTGCCAATCCTACTCCATTCCTCTCCTGTCATTTATTCATTCATTGTCCTTGTTTTATTTCATAAAACTTTTTATCTTATTATTATTTGTCTATTTCCTAATACATTATTTTCGCTCTTACGTATTTAATCTTACTTCTAATGTGAAGCTACTTTCATTTTAAAATCATACATGTTTTAACTTCTTAATTTCTATTTATTACTATTTGCTTTGCCATTTTCTACACTGTGGAATCAACTATCACCACAGTGTTTCTGCATCTGCACGATTTGGGGACCTTCGAGAAACAAACCTACTCCTATCTGGAATGCTAACGCACCTGCAGCTCCTCCGGTATTGTGAATGTTCATTGACGACAGCGATCGCAGATAAAAATCAAATATTTTTCTGTTCGAATTTTATTTAGTTAATGCTAAGGATGTCAATTAAATTGAAATTCGACTCCTATTTGTCCTGTTTGTAAACCAGGACTGAAGTAAAACTTGGTTCGCTCCATCTATATGTATAATATATACATGCATAAACATACTGCAACTGGTTATAAGAGAAAGAAAGAAGTACACTCTTTCTTTCTCATATACGCACCCTTTTTGCTTCTACAGTAATATGTGAAGCTCTTTCTATATTCACCAACTTATACCTCCATCTCATTTTCTGTTCGCCTCGCCCGATCAAATTTTTCGTAACGCTCTTGCATTCACTAGCTTTAAATCTTCACTTTTCTGAAAATTATTGATAAGATACTTATTTACAATAAAAGAAAATTAGAAAAAATGGGAAAACATGGTCCAAGTTTATTTAACTTGTCTATCTATGAAACTACACACGATAACCAAACCGATACAGTACAGAGTAACTGCCAAGATAGTATATCAAAGGAGGACGACACAGTAAGAAAAATTACAACAATTTGTTCAAACGACGTCGCTCTCAACTCGGCGGGAACAACTTGTTACTACTTGACTTGAAGCAAAAATTTCATACTAAGATCTTTGAGCATTTACTTTTAAAATACAGTCAAATGCAAAAACTTCTTTCAAATATAAACGTCTTCTGAATTTTTTTTTAAACCTGGTCCCATTTTGGTCCATCTCTGACATCCATGAAATAACCGTATGAGTCTAAATTTGCATTATGTACGGGACAAATGGATTAATAACTCGATATCACGGCAACTGATTTCGACGATACATATTTTATTGGAAAGAATATATTTCAAAAGTAATTTGATGAGTTTGGTTATGTTTTGAGTAATTCTAATTCGTAATATTCCTACGATAATTCGGAAATACAAGTAGAACGTCGACACGTAAGAACGTTTAAACAGAAAAAACAGAGTTCAAATCGAATCAAACTTTTATTCGATTTGAACTCTGTTTTTGAAATTACTAGCTATTTTAAGAGTATTTGTAAATAGTCCTACTTGTATGCATCTTGCTAGCTCGTCGATGATTAGACTTTTAAAACTACTTTAAAAAAAATTAACTGATTTTTTGTTCATACTATAGAATCCCGCGATCGACACAATTAAGGTTGTTAATTATTTTGGTAATTACCTTCTCAATTACCGGTATAAAAGTATGTAGCACAGTCGCAGAGGTCCTCACTCAGATCACTCAGTTTGAAATAGATTGCTTGAGATTTGTTCTGCTAAATTTTCACCTATATTAGCACAGAAATTATTAAAGTTATAACAGATATCTTTTTCTTCAGTTACTATAATACCAATTGTTGTGTGTAGTTCGATTATTTGGATTTATTTTTTGACAGGCTTCTAATAAGTATCCACAATAAGATCTAACAAATTAAAATAAAAAATCAATAATATATCAGGTCTATAAAAATATGAAAATAAGGACTTAATAAATAAATAAACAACAAGAACCATAATAATAATATACTTAAAACAAGTCAATTTAAATAAGAAAGTAACAATCTAATAATATACAAAACATAAAGATCTATGTATCAATTGGCATGGCTGTACACAGGCCCATAGCTTCACTTAAAAAAAACGTCTACACAGTAACCTAGCCTTTTATTCTGGTCAACACGTTAATATCTACCTCTGTTCACACATTTAGGGATCTGCCAATCCGCAATAGGGCCGCGTGGCGGACTGCCTATATGCTTTTTTTACAAAGAAAGTTGGTACCCAGCAGTGGGACATGTATAAAGGCGGTAACTTTTAGTGGATAGCGAACCTTAACACGTTAATAAAACTATACTCAACTGAGTAACGTGTCAACCGATGAAACACGCTACTGTTCAAAGTGACTGACATAACAACGAGACGTCGCAGTCTATTGTCACGTCAGTTGCTTATTGAGTGCCCTTTGAGGAAAGCGAACTATTTGTAGGAACTCAATACATCAATTTTGATCTACAGGAGGGAAACATTTTATTAACAACTATGTCAAAGAGACAAGGAAAGAGAATGCGTGTTTCGTGCCAAAGGCGGTAGTAATTTCAACAACGACTGTGCCCTTTTCACCGGAATACGGACAGATATTTTTTTTTGAAAGAATGAGCAAACGGGCATACGGATCTCTTGATGTTTAGTCTCGATGCCTTCCTTATTCAGTTCTTTATTATTTTTCTCTTAATTTTTGAAGCGAAAACTTCTTAAGCAGCGTTTCGCACTTTTTGGTAAGGGAAAATCTAATGAGTTTGCGTCACCTATATGATAATGTTAATTGTATAGCTATACTATATACTTACTATAAGTCGTGCAAGGTGGTCCGACGACCTGACAAAGGCCGCAGGACACAGCTGGGTGCAAGTTGCTTACAAACGGCCCTTTTAGAAATCGTTGGGTGAGGCTTATATCCGATAGTGCATGTGCTACGAATGAAATGGCGACGACGATCATACATGATCTGACGGATGGGAAGTCATGGCCTAAATATGTCTATAACCTATATGACATGAAAACATGTAGAACAGCACGCTTGAAACCATCACCACATTTTTGTGTCAGCGTTGTCCCGTCTTGACTGCTTCCGAAGACAAGACCGAAGCTATGATTATAGCTCGGGCTAGCGTTGATTGAAATGATGATGATTGAATGTGAAGCATTTGACCGCAGCGGCACGTAGGTAATCTAGCGGATACATTCCACTCGGTGGAACGTAATTAAATGTGCTTCAAAACATTTCCATTGTGTGGGAACTATCCAACAGATCTGTTTAACCAATTCTAATACGCTTTGTTGTAAAAATTGAATGGTATATAATATACTTAGGTATTTACGACAAAAAAAAAACGACTTAAAATTGAATCAAACCTTAAACGCTGTTATATTACGAAATATAATAAATCGTAACCTAACTAAACTCTCATCAAACTACTCTTGAAGTACATCCTTTACAATTAAAAATGAACCATCGAAATCGGTTGGCATGATATTGATTTATTCGTCCATTTGTCGCCCACATACTTAATGCAAATTGAATACATTTATGATTGAAAAATTGAAAATGGTACTACAAGGGAAGCACCAGCTTGCAAATAAAAAAATAATCGTCAAAATCAGTTCACCCAGTTGTATGTTAAGAGGTAGCAAAACACGAGACGAATTGTGAACCTCCTCCTTTTGAAGTCGTTTGAGAATGTGAACCGTATTTCTTTTTCACAATTATTAATAATATACTTATATTTATAACCGTTCCGGCTAAGGTTAAGCTTGTACTAGGAGATTATTCACGTCGTAAGTCTAATGGTGAATTCGAATCTATGACCTTATCATACCACACCGTACCGTAAGCCATTTGGCTCTTGATCAAGCCTAGTTCCAGCCATTCCATTTCAGCATTTTCAATTCATTTTGAATGTACAGGCAACTGCTTTACATAAAACTTGAATCTTCTTGGATTCGTATCATTGAGGTGACGTATTTATTCTTCTCTTCTTCCCCATTATTCTCCGATAGTAACAATCCTGTTAGCAATACCCCATTAATCTTTTCGCAGACTGTTCGATCAATCAAGTGAAAAAGGGAAGGTCGTTGTCACGCGAACTAATATTATCTAATACTAATTGCTTTCCAGTGATTGCCTAGTGGCTTAAGAGTCGACTTTGCGACCTTATAGCCTGAAATTCAAATCCCAGTTGGCTTTTACCAATGTATTTTCGGCTTTTTACGTACAAAACATCACTTGATAAAATCATGTTTTGTACGTAATCAAGTACATAGGGATAGGCTGTATTGGGATTTAATAAGCTTTGTCAACTGTGGTCTGGTATTGGCGTCTATATGACAGCAACTTTATTAAATTTAGATGTTAGCAAATAAATAAAATATTTCAATAGCTTAATGGTTTAGGGTACGTTCCGCGGAACCTAAGGTCGTAGGTTCGGACCACTATTCGAATATTGATGTGAACCATGGTTAACAAAATCGTTAATGATATTTTATTGTTAGCAATTTAAAAAAAATATAACAATCGCGACAATAATTCTCAATAAATATTTAATATGTTAAATGTAAAATCCACTTTTTATCTTTAAATATTTATTAAAAGAACTATACTTACATATACATATAATACATATTTTTTTGGTAACCTATTTTATTTTACTTACAATTTTTATAGATAAGAAAAATAATCATTCATAATATTGTCTATTCGTATTTACAAATAGAAAAATATTATATAATTAAATGATATATGCTCTTAATTTTTAGCGCTGGTCAGAATTTACTCCCTCATAAATTTTTTTTAAAAGAAATCTAGCAATATTTTTTTCAGAAATATTACCAACATTCATGTTATACTAAGCTTATGCTAGGAGATGGTTCACGTCAATAGTCGAATCGTGCATTCGAACCTACGATCTTACGATTCGCAGACCGTACCCTAAACCATAAGGCTATTGACGCCTCAATGTTCAACTACAGGACATAAAGAGAACTTATAAAAACAGAAATGTAATATAACCCATACGAAACATACCTTAAAAGAGCCTTCTGAAACACAAATAAATCTTCTCCCGTGAATATCACTTTGAAAGGCTTGAAATTTTTGAATCGATGCCTCCCCGGTGCTTTCGTGACACGTTAAAAGTGAGAAATTTTAAACTTTATAAGTGCAAGTCGGACCCGTTGCAGTTTCCTCGCCTTTCTTCTTGACAACTTCCTAAGTTTGACGTTGTATTTTACAACCCTGCTTTGTTAACGGGCATATTTTATTAAAAAAATAAACTAAATAAAACTAGTCTATAACAAAAACACTTGTGACCTTAATAATAATAATTGTTTACGGGAAACATAGTAACAGACTTGATAACAATTTCTAAGTAGGCACGTTTTCGCCCAATTGGCATGCAAATATAAAATATTGATTCTATTCTAGCTACATTACATTTTAAATTATATTTTTAACAAATTACTTCACGGTTTAAAAGTGTAAAATTCGGTAAGGGCATAAAACAGTTATGATTTAGACATTGTAAGGCCGCAACGGTAATTATCTCATTTCCCTTGGCATTTTGTTATATATTTTTAAACTCATGATGTGGCAGTTTTTTTGATAAAGAGCCGTTTTCTGTCTAGGAAATGTTAACTTTGTTATATCTCTGTGTAAGTATTTGATTTATCTCTGGTCTGTCTACATATTCTTTACATAAATTAGGATATTTTTTCAAGAATTTTCCAATCTTGTTTATATATGAAAAGCAAACGGTTAAATGCGATATTATTTTTTTTTAAAGAGCCTGACAGATTCTAGCGGTCCACATCCACAAATTGCTCTAATGCATTTATTTTGAGTAAGAAATACCCTTTTAATGACCGACAAGTTTCCCCATTTCATAATCCCGTATCTTAAAATTGGACCTACGTATCCGCGGCATGCCTTAAGACACACAACACTCGTTTTATACAGGAATATGGGTAAAGCAATGAAGTCAAGTGACTATATTGAAGTGGAAAATGTGTGTGTAGAAATTGAATATAGGCAAAAAAATAAAGTCAAAAAAAGTGGCATTGCCGTATCTCATCATAAATTAGTGTATACCGATCAAATTGGTGACATAGAAGAGTGACGTCAGTATTTGAGATCAAAAACTTGCGGTTGGAACCGGGAATTAATTTGACACAAGTCTCTCACTCATGTCTTACTATAGATATCACATGTACCAGATTTGGAATAGAAACCAAGACCTACTATTTAAATGCAAGTTATTCTGTTCACTGAGTCAACTGGTATATCAATATGAATATAAACTGTATTGTGTAATAACTCTTGGGAAGGAGTTTACGAGCGACTAGAGATTCCGATTAATGCGCTGCCCGGAGCGTTATTTCCAATTTCGTTTATTTAAACTCTCTACAGAAACGCGAGGAAGGAAACCGATATACAATGTAGTCCGGCAAGGTTTTATAATAAATCTCTTCACAAACTAAGGAGTCCTACAGGAGTGAGTCTCGTGGATAATTTCTTGAGCCGTAACTTAAGGAGCATTTGCTCTGCACAGGCATCATTGACTTTTGGTTACTACCTTTTAGAAATTAAAGGAATGAACAAATACACTGTCACGTCATCGAACTTTGATTTAGACTTCTTTTTTGGCCAAGACCTCCTAATTTTTTTTTAAATAGACAACTACATTTACGAGTAAATACAAAAACGTTGAACGTTATTACGCGGGGACGCTATTTTTATAATTAAGAATTGAGATCTTCTTGCTTTTTGAAGTTTCTTGAAAAGGCAGGACCTTTGAAAGGACCAGGAAGAATGGTCCCACCATATGTTAAGTTCCAAGCAATGCGATGCCATCCCGTATTAGAGTCATTCGTGGCATCACGCCCACTAGTCGTATAAAATCCTCCAATCCGAAGTGAAGTCATCCAATCGCAGTTGAGAGTTAGGTACTATGAATACTTTCTAGACCGTAAGTATTTGCTCACCTGCAAGACGTAGACTTATACCTGTAAAAATAACTCAACAAAGAAACAAAGCCTAAATGAGGTTGAATTTCTATTGCTTATTTCCTTTAGCTTTCTGCACTAACTTTGCAGATTAACTTCGAGTCAATGCGGCTACAGTGCAGACGTAGAACTTTTGGAACAACTCCCAAAGCCGATTTGATTTGGTGAACGCTTTCGTTACGGATTACAGGCGATTCTGCGTAGCGTCCAACCTATAAAGTCTTCTTTTCCTTTTTAAATATAATTATGTCATTATTTATGTCAGAGTCAACATAGGTAAAATTTTAATATTATACCTTTTCTTTACCAGTCTATCAATCTGTTGCTATGTTAAATAATTTATTTGGTTTTAAAATTAAGCTTTTATTTATAATTATTTTAAATACCGTTCTGGCCGTTTTGGTAAAGGGGGGAAAAAAAAATCTTCAACAAGATACTTTTCTTGGAAGGTGGAGTATCCAAACGCACCGGAGCCCCTCTGCACTATGCTCGGAGACGGGACCCACCCAGTACCCTTGCATTGCAAGGCGCCACAGGCCAGCCGATGTCCCGGGTCCATTTTAGCGGACGACAAAGGTCCTGACAATTGTCGCCCCATAAACCCGATGCCGCTTTTAGTCGCCCTCTACAACAGGACGGGGATACTGTAGCCTTATTTTACGAACCCAGAACTAGAGAGCCGAGCAGTCCATGAGCTAACATCTTATACCCTATATCATAAGTTCACTTCTTTTATATTTTAATTAATCTATTAAAATTTAAATATGGCACTGATGTTCGCTGCAATATTATGTATTTAAAAAAGACACTTTCATGGATTAATAATTAAAGCATTTTCATTATATCACTCTTACGCCCTTATAAGTCTATTGGGTTCGACTCACTGGTCGCTTTTCACCAAGTTTATGAGTCAACAAATTTTTACAAGCCGCAAAAATCGAATCGTATATAATACACATTGTTCATTGCTAGAGTGATTCGACATTTTTAAACAAATTTAAAGTTATCTTTGCTTAAAGTTGTTCCTTTTATTCAAAGTGAACGGGCTGGGTTAACGTTTCTTGATTTTGAGCCTTGTCTGATCTTACCCTGCTCTTGTATGACATATCTCAGAGTAAATCATTCTTTATTGCCCTTTCAGGAATAGCCCCTGAAGACATTGACAGAAGATATAATCTATTATATATTATTACAAGGATAATATGATAACTTATCTATGAGTACGAACTGGCTTCTTCGTATTGTACAAAAAAAAAACATTTTTTTAGGGAAACGTTTGTTTATAGGTCTTCATGTAAACTTATTTTATAGTTTTTTTAACAAGCATTATTTGATTTTTTTCGTTCGATCAAAACGAAAGTTTGCGCTTACAAACCCAAACAGTGGCAGACAAAGAAGGTAATTCGTTAGTAACATTCTTCTTAGTTTATTAGATTCTCATCTGTAGAAGGAAAATATAAAAAAAATACTCTATTTACTAGTAAAAATCAGACTATAAATTTAAATGAGAAAGTTTTACCGTCAGTGACAGAAAAAATGTTAATGACTATTAGATGCATATCTACAATAGTAGGCGTCTCAATAAGCAAACATTCTTCTTCTCGAGTTTTAGTAGCACGTGTACCCTGGTATATCTCCGGAATTTAAGATTCATTATAAACAGGATTAACATGGTACCTAATTGAAATTAAGATAAAGTTTTATCTTAAAAAACTTACTTTGAAATTTACATCAGTTAGGGCTCCTGTGAGTGATAAAGTTTTGGACGTTGTGGTTGCTGTGCATCCGTTAAGCTCCGAAACTAGCGATTTCAAACTGGTACGGGCTTGACCTGATTAACGCTTTTAGTTCAATTACTATGTCAGTTATACTTGCAAATTACATCCGATACAGTCCTAATCAGCGATCATTCAAGACAGATACCGTGAACACTACGCTTATCAACAAGATGGGTAGGCAGTTATTAGAAACATCTAATTTGTCTATTCCAGTAATAAAAATGTGGGATTGGAACTATACTATAACCAAAACATGCTTACAAATTTCCCGTATAAAGAATGATCTTATCTATATTTATGCGATTAAATATTAGTGATAGAATATTAATTACGCATAACTTTACGATCTAAAGATCGGGGTTAAATATCGGACTCAGTTTTCGTTTTTCAATTTCCTAATAGTTTCTAAAACAGAGATGGCAATTTCCTACTCTGTTCATCCTAATAGTGCTAAAGAGACATGGAAGTTATAACAAAAATCTCCAAATTCCCCAAAAGACGAAGTCATATGTCTCGATGATTTCGTACTGAGTATCCTGATTTAGAGCTCAAGTATCCAGGATTAAAATTCAAATGCATTTTACTAAATTATTCGGTGGTTTTAGTGATATTCTACTAAAACAAGTTTTAGGACCACAATAATTTCTCGTTAACCGAATGGCTCGGATCCCATTACGGATGTCCAGTTTAATGGCAACCGCATCACAGTTTTATCGTCCGACTAACATGTAAAATAACTCTAAGATTTGCAGCCTTAATAGAATAAAATTCAATCAACATAGATAAATCAAATCTTCTTCTTCTATACTAATAAGTATACGGGTTTTGTTAGCTTTTACCGAAAAAGAAGGACTTATTGTATCCTTCCTCCTATCCTACAGCATGCTTCGGTGAAAGTTTTAATATAATTTACTGTTAATGACTTATTTGTAATGTATACCTTAATCTATTTTTGTTACATATAATTATTATGATTCTGTTTCTAATTTGTATGTATATTTATCTATAATTTAATTTTAACCTTTTGTTTTCTCTAAGCTTGCACTCGTTACTTTGTCTCTGCTCAACCCTAAGGTAGACCGGCAGAGAATACCTTCGGGCATTAAGTACGCCTTTTTAAACACTTTTATTTTGTGCAAATAAAGATTAAATAAATATATGGTTTCTATAAATTAGATTGGGTCAGGACGATCAGAAATCACAGAATACCGTAGTGAATACGTCAATAACCTCTGCATTTTACCTGAGTCGTATTCCACTGGCCTTATATCCATTAATCATCTATTTTCTTTTTGTTTATTCCCTATATTGAATGAAGCGCTCCATTCTACCTCTTTCTTTCGCATTACCATGATAGGGTCAACTCTCTGGATTTTTATCTCCCACTCCACTGTATCCCCAAAATCGTTTTGGTATCTTGTACCTCGTGCCTATGATATGTTGTTGGATCTTCAACCAGAGAGCATGTAGCGCTTGATTTTGTACGTAGTGCTTGATTTTTTATCTTTATTTTTATAGACAAAAGGATCAACAAGTTTACCGCTCACCTAATCTTAAGTTAAACGCATAAATAAGTCCAATTGTAGATATTTTACTGTCTTATAAGTAACAGGGCTATAACTTTTACTTTACTTACAATTATTGAATTAGTGTACGACTTCCACGGTTTCACCAAATCTACTTTTAATTCAATCCAACTTCCTGGATTCTGTTCCAAAACTATTCGAACTACAACGATTCGAGTTAAAGAACTGTCGTGAACTACTTTCGCAGTTTAGTTCAAACAAAATCCCAAAGTTTCCACTATAAATTTAAATTCCAGCATTGAACAGTAAAGAAAGAGAAAAAGCAAGTTGAAAACATAGTTTTACAAGCTCGACAGAAGGAGCTGTGGAAACCTTGAAAACTAACTTCCGTATCCAGTAAATTATTCCACGCTTTAGTATTATCATTATCAGACCATTACGAATCCAATGCTGAACAAAGCCCTCGTTTTGCTTCAACTTGAATGTGAAGAGATTTCGTAACAACATAATTCTAAGCAAACCGTGGCATCTTTTTGGGTATTGCTTTATCCATAGGTATAAGACCATTCGCGATGAATAAATCTTTTAGTAATGGTGATAAAAAGTTTACATATATTTAATAGAATGACATTATTACGTATTGAATATAATAATCGCCTTTTTAAAATTCCTGAAGTATCAAACATTTTACAGCGACCATGAGGGTCACGGGGCAGAACTGAAGAGTTCGATGTACCAACGTCGCAGTTATTAAAGGCTAATTATTTGTTTGTATAATTTATTTTATAATAATCTATTTACTTATTAATTATATATAGCCGGCTTATAGGATGGCCAGTTTTTCACCGTGTGTGAACACATAAAAACCCTTTAATTTCTTGTTCTTTGTACCTAACTGATGAGGATCGTGACCACGTATAAGCCTCTATTGGATTCATATGCGCAGCGGACCGCAAGCTATGTGCTACCTCATACTGTAGTATTACGGTTCACCATAGAAATAGCTTTCTTACAAAGAAAAATCAAAACACCGTAAGTAACAACAAAAGCATTTAGTGCTTTTAATAATTAGATTAAAATAATGGGAACAATTTAAAGTATGACGATATTTATAAGACGTTCACTAGGACCGAGAGCCAGACAAAAAATGACGTTTCGACAACATGACGCCCGCTAGCCCCGCCTTCTCGTAGGGTATTCATAACAGTAGACTATAGTATAGTAGAGTAACGTTTATTTCTCAAACAAGAATTTTATTAAGTAAGATTATTACTTGAAAAACTTCTTGCCCTGCTTACTCCTTTTACAATCGAACACTAATAAGCTCAGTGATATATAAAGATATAACTATGTCTGTCTCCCACAGGGGAATCAATAAGGTGTACTGTAGAATACTGTAGATACAATAAAATGTACCCACTTTGTTAAATATCAGTAAAAAAAAACATTTATTTCTTCATCAACAATAATTTTGCATAAATAATAACAGCAGAGTCACCTAAGTCCCAAAATTGGATCATCAAACAAACACTGAAGGTATTACAACTTATCTTATATACGAAACCCTTTCATTTCTGTTCGGGCGTTATAAACTGGCTGAGAAACGAACATTGACCCTACAATGTATTAAAACCGATTAGGATAAAAGATTTCAGATCTTATTTGTATAAGTATTCGAAAAAATAAGATTGACAAAGTTTCCAATATCATGTTTAGGTCGAAAACTTGTCCCTTGAAAGTCTTTTTGATGGGAGAATATTTTAGACATCGTATTTTCATCTCCTTTGACAGCATTCAGTGAGCGTACACATTACGTGTTATAATTTTCATAATAATTTTATTTGATTTATTCAAATTGGACTTAAAATCGTAAACTTATCTCTATGAAAGGAAAAAATCTTATGCAACTCGAGATTTTAGGAGCTTTCATTATTTTTTAATTTTATGTTATATAGCTTAAAATAATGTTATACTTTATTATAGAGGTGTTGGGTTTGAAACTTGAAGAGGTTTAACGGAAATACGAAATGTCAGGTTCATTACTTTCAGCTTACAGCGGTCGTTAACGCAAAGAGCTTTGTAAACGCTCTATTAGAATCAAATTGAGAACAAAACGATCAATCTTCTTAACAATTAAATCCTTCTTGTACAGACTTTTTAAAATGGTTGAGTACAATTTAAAGTAAAAAAACCAGTGTGCTTTAGACATACGATTGAAGTAACAATTATTGAGGTCCATCTATATATGAATACATGAGTGTTCAAGAGAGAAAGAAAATGTGTGCTCCCTCTCTTGCCCCTATATACAATATATGAAATGTAACTCTCTCTCTCTCTTTCTATTCTCTCTATTCCTAACGTATTCATCAGTTTACTCTCCAAGTCAAGCGTGCGTAAAGAAGTGTTACTTTGAGAAAAGTTAAATTTACAGCCTATACATAGTAGTAAAGGGCCGGGCATCACATGTCGTAGAAAATTTTTCTACACCTCCGAGCACGTGGTGAATCCATCTTGTAACATATGATGATGTGACACCCACACACACACCACACACATATATAAACACACACACACAGGTGACACACATATGACTCACACACAGCACATACACAAATTGATACATACATATATAACGTACAGTTCAGATGTGTCATTATCATGTGAACGCGTGTGTTATATTTAAACAAATAACAAATAAAAATTATGCATTTGGGGAACTATTTATTAAGAAAGATATAAATCTGAGAAAAGTAGCGAAACAATCAAAATGATCAAAAATCAAATCAAAGCAAAACAGTCAAAAGTATTAAAAAATATCATAATTATAAGATTAATTTAAATAATCGGTTTAATTTTGGCCCAGCCTTACTGCCCATTTTAGCGCTTTCGTAAGTGGACTATTTTGCGGCGGTTTACTGACTACTAAATAAACGGAATGCTCGCTCGGATCTGAGTGGGGGGCACCGCTACTATACCCGCACCACTCGGAACTGAGCGGTGAGCATTGAATGGGTTAAGAAAAAAATCAGTCTATGTCGAATGGTGGCGAGCACATACGAATCGTCGGAATTTGAAACAAGAGGTTGGGAACTTCTGATCTAGGTAGAAACCACCGCATTGCCTATTTCCCATGCAAAGCTTTGCTCACTATTTTACAGATTGATGGACATTGTATTTAAAATTTACTGGGTTAAGAAAAAGTATCGCCGTATTCTGCAAACGCGCTCTTCTCAGCGAAAGCGCATAAAAACCCTATCAATATTGGTTTACTATGTGTAAACTGATACAACAGGTTGTTTTCACATTCACTTCAGCATGCATTGAAGCATTTACTAAAAAAACATTTGCAACTAAAATTCAACTTTGTACGTGTTAAAACATTCACAAAGTTACAAACTCTGCTACTTTCGTAGCGGAATATCAAGGAAGTTGTGGGTAATTTTCGCGACATTAATAAGTAAATTACTTTAAGTACAAGACTATGTGAGACGGCTTGCTGTTATAAACTTAGGTTATCTTTAACCGTCCAACTGTTAATGTCGTAGGTTCAAAGTCAACATTCAACTAAAAACCATCTCCGAGCACAAATTTGTGCTTAGTTGGAATGGTTAACAAAAATGTTAGTAATATTTCTGAAGAAAAAACATTGCTAGCTTTCTATTAAAAAAATCCAACATGGGTTGTTCAAATCATAAATAATAAAAAATATACTATAACGTCCTGAAAGGGAGTTAAGAAATTGAGCAATGCTCTTCAATCTGCACTTGCTAAGTCCCAGATTTGACGGGCTAAACCTAAAAACCTAAATTTATTAGCTAAGCCATTAGGCTAATAAAACTTCTTACTACAATAAAAAATACAACTTTTATTTCTTAAAAAGTGCCGAGTACTACCGTTGTTTTGAAGAATAGTGGACACATTGGCCTTAATAAGTTATCAAAGATCTCAACGAATTCAACCCTTGACCAATTTCTTACCACATCATGAAAGCGCAGGTTTGTAATAGATCCAGCGTACATCTGTTATACAGCCGCATCAATATCAGTCGTTACTAGGTAGTTATCACTGACATAATATATGCTTGAGCATGCTAAAAAAATATTATACATTAAATAAAAAATACCTTTTCAAAAGCTCTTTCAATACTCTTTGCGTTAAAAATTAATTACGTTCGAGAGCTTTTAATGATCGATGGGCTACCGCGGCCATTTTTATCCGAGGGTAAATGATTTAAAACTCCGGACAATATGTTTTCGTATAAAAACTTCGAAAGCATGTTTTCAGATATATTTTTTTAAACAGTGATATTTTTAAAAACCAGTATCGCTTAACGATATATCAAACTTCATATAATATTCTTGAGTTTATTTCTTGACCAATTTACCACAAAAATACAATTTTCTGATATGAAAAAACCAAAAGATAAGTGCGGCAAAAATTAAATTTGTAATCTTAACCGCCGATTTAAATGTTTCTTTAGTACTGTTGTAAGACCATGCGACTGGCCGCTAAGATGAACGACTCTATTTAGGATGATGACATTTCGTTGCAAAAAAAAATATTATAAATATTGTCTTTTGTGACTATGATTTTTTGCTTCCAAGTATATTTAAGAATAATAAGAAAAACGTACTTGAAATAGAATTAAACGTTAAACGATTTTACGCCTAACGTGGACACCCCTTTTTATTTCCCTAATATTGTAGGAATATTATGAAATCAAACTTTATCAGAATCTAACCAAGCTTTCATCAAACTACTCTTAAAGTAACTTTTCCAATAAAAATGAATCATCGACATCTGTTGGCGTGATATTGAGTTATTCGTCCATTTATGGCGCACATAATTAATGCAACTATAACAATTATACGGTTTTCTCATGGATCCCATTTGTCAGAATTGGACCAAATTATATGAGATTACACGGGAAACATCAGCTTTCGAATAAAAAAAGAATTATCAAAATCGCTTCACCCAGTCAAAAGTATGCGGTAACAATCTTGAAAAAGAACAGATGGATTGAGAACCTCCTCCTTTTGAAGTTGGTTGAAAATAATGTAATTTATACAAATTTAAGTAAAAGAAAAACGTTTCTATAATACTAAATAACTTTTTTGTCACTTTGTCGTCCATAACTTACATTAAAAAAATACATACGCGACGTCAAGTAATTTAATCAGTCTCTGTAATTTTAAAAGCAAACTCAATCAGTCCGTTACCGTGACTTTAACACGTAAACTGGCTATAGAGAATAATGGATGAGTGAGACATCAGGAATCGTTTTGATGTACGTCAGTGAACTGTTCATTTAGCCGGTTGACCAGTAAATTGACTGCGGGCCGAGTGTAAAGCCTTTACGTGTTCAGTGCGAGCCTGTCAGTGTCAGTCAGTCGGTTGGGGTTGATAGGTTACGTCGCAACTCGAATGAGCTAAGTTTAACTTGGCTTGGCTTACAGCTAACTGTATGTTAACTAAAAACTTTTTATTTTAATACAAAATACTATATATTTATCAATATACAACAGAATATAATGAATTTTAACAGATCATGTATCGTTACCATATTTATATATATACTTATTTCTGGGTCCTAAGAGGCTAAAATTATTCTTCATTAATTATATAGGCGCAGTGCGCATACTTGCTACGTCGTAGACTGGACTTTAAATCACTTATGCTTCCGGATGTGTTATTCATGTTACATATTCTTGACACATCGATCTAACCTTCCTCCTTTTTTTTTTGTTGACGGGGAGGAAATCTTCAGAAAGATACCCCGCCTTCTGGGGGGAAGGCGGTGGTTATGTGGGGATCTTACTCACTAAAACCTCCCAGTGGCCCTTTCCTCGGTGCATGACACGGGCCAGCCGATGTCGCCTTCTTCCCGGGTGCACTTTGGTGGACGACTCAGGGTCTGATTTAGCCCCTATATCAAGGGGTATATAGTTATAGTTATCTTAATAGTTATCTTCCTATAACAAGCAATGTGATGTTTTAATAAAACTACAAAGATAAATTTCAAAAGTTTTGTGTTTGTATGCCGTAGTCCGGTATTTGTCTTGTGACGTCGAATTGTTGTGAAATAAAATACGGCATCGTGTTCGCTGCTTCGTTTATTCCTTTGTGACTGAAACAAACTAACAGACTACATCTTACACTTTGCGCAACTTGTGAGTTTCGTCCACCTAATCTTGATTTTAGATTTCGACTGCATTATGGAATTGAAAAAAATTGCACTAGATTAAGTAAAGTTAAAGACGCACACCCAAATAATACCTATAAATTGACATATTTATAAATTAATTCTTATTACAATTATATGGTTTATTATTAATTATTAGTTTATTTCCTAGTTCAGGAGTCAGGGACTTCACATATTTATGTTAAGGAACACTTGAATAAAGTTATTATTAATACTCGTAAAGTTCATTACGGTTCACAATCATTTGCAAACAAAAAAATTTATTACCAACACAATATTCAAAGGGAAATGTATTCTAATTTTCACTTTTTAAATCAAATAATGATCCTTCAAAAGATATATGAATATTATTAAGGGAATCGTGCGTGTGTTGAAAGTTGATGTGTATCAGCTTTTATTGTGGTTTAATATTGAAAGAGAAAGAAAAATGTATATGAAAAAAGCTGTCACGTTCTTCAACGCTTGCTTTTTTTGTTAGCGGAGTAGACAGAGACAGTTATACTTGCTTCAAATTTAATAAATCATTTGAATTTCATGTACTGATCAAAAAGTTGTCCACGAACTTACAGGTGGGCACACCCCATCATAGGTTTAGGTGTAGAAAGATAATCACTGACTCTCCTGACTTGACTAATCAAGTTACTCTAAAGTAACTATTTATATATAATCCACTATTGAGAAAACAAGTAACAGGATACAGTCAATATGTAGCCCCAATGCGGATTGATAGACTTCACATGTCTTAGAATTCTACAGAAATTCGTAGTCGGGAAAGGTTTATCACGGTGGTTTTCTTTACCATTGGGCACGTGGTAAATAAGCTCTGATTTCATGTTACACGTTTTCTTATCATCAATATTATTTTTGAAATAGAATTCCAGTTACTATCATACTCAACATAACACAAGCGCCCGCCATCGTCGGAGCTACGCCACGTCATTAATCAAGCATTAGTCAAATTTCACAGGAATTTATTGTAAACGCTTTTACTGTAACAACTCATAGTGGATGTATTGAAGAATAAATTACAAGGTATTGTTTGATGGACGCCGACGCAGTTCAACGAAGTTCATTTGAATGCAAAAGGCCGAAACGGGGGCGTTCTGTTTGCGTAACGCAAATTGGTGGCGGCGTATTGTATATTCATTGTCTTCACCCTCATCGTGTTTATTGCTATAAAAATGTTATAAAAGAATATTGAAAATCCACCTACGACGTAATAATGCGCCGAGAATAAGCCACGTCGAGCGCATACGACCAGCCCCTTTTTGAGAGTCCTCGAAAGTACTGGAGGGCTTTTACGACTTCATCGAAAGACTTTTATAAGAGAAAGGCATTTATAGCTTAATTGTTAGGAGTGTGGTTTCCGAACCCCAAGGTCGCAAGGTTTAAATACACCACTACACTGGGTTAACGGGGTGCAGTAGATCAATGCAGCAGGTTCCGCTGATTCACGGATGGATCAGTTTTGCCCTATGAGTGAGTTGCTGGCAGCCCAAGGTGGACTTTGGATGGATTCATATTTGCAATGCTCCAGCGAATTCCTTTATTAGATATAGAATAGCTGAGATCACTTAACGTCAAGTGAAAACTATGCCTGTTAGAACATTTTTTGTATAAAAGGCATTTATTATAAATAATTTATATCTATATTATACTAACATCTTAACATCAGGTGGGATCGTAGTCAAGCACTTGCTTAGAAATTATAAAAAAAAATAGATAGAGAGAGACTTTTTTGTCATCGTCTACCGTGGCCCTCTCGGGCGCCCTCGGATCGAAATGCTTACGCCTAACATAGTAACAGTCCAAGCCGAGGTTACCCCTCACCGGGGGGACCCTTGTGTCGAGTTACTAGCAATAGAGGTTCAGACTAATCGACATCAAGGCCAGCCTCTCTGGCCAATCTGTGTAGATCGTCATTAAAAAAAAATCGTTTACCGTAAAAATTACAAAAGGCTGGTCATTATACTGAAATGACTCAAATAAAACGATTTTTTTTTCGATTTAAAAGTATAAAATTACAAATTCATTCATTTTAAGTTCATTATCTAGTTATATTAATCCATAATTTTCAATCTTGTTAAATCAATTATAAGGTATAAAATAAAATAAGCCTGTTCCGGTTAATACGTATCTTACATATAAATTACTCTCAATTCTTCATAGGGCATTCAAAAATTCAGAACATCACATAACATGCACATTTTATTAATAAAATGAATGACTTAATTGGTCACATATGTGACAATTTAAGGGCATATTGCCATACACCGGACATTATACTATTACATAATTATTACGTACTTAAATACGGAAAAACAGAAATACGGAATCGAAACCTGATCAATCCATTTTAAATGAGATCCCTTGGGTAACGCTATTTCATACAATATCAAAACCCTGTGACATCTGTTTACAAATTCTTTTATGTGCAAAATTAAGCACTACCCTTGCTAAACTTAATAGAAACAAGTTTAGGACGAGGGACATTTCAACCGCTATAGTGTGCCGCTTTGTGACACTTCCCGACGTCACACTGAGGGTTATTATTTTTATATGTGGTTAACCTTCGACCCTAGCTATTTCCGAGTTTGTTTTCCCCAAAACATATTTCAAATGTGCCAACGTTTGCAATATGTTTGACATATTACTACATTAAATATGGGCTACAATTTTTTTAATGTAGAACGGTTCAAGATTTTTTGTTTTGATTTTTTTACATTTCATAGTGTTTATAATTTTAAATAAATGCCGATCACGCTATCTCTTATCACACGAGAATATTAATTGTAGCTGGCGATAAGAAGTGTTGTTTAATATTTCATATAGATGGCTCTGCTCTCTATTTCATTAAAAAAAGTAGTGATGACATTACAGAAATCTATCAAAACTAAACATAATTATAGACTTATTTTATAGGTTCATCAAACAATAAAAACATTGTTGTATGAACATGATTGAGGCGCTTATTGTATTAAAAGTTATCCTATTTATGATCTATATTAGGTACAAATTTAAATTACATTTCGACTAATGAAAAACTGAAAAATGAACATGATTAATATGATAAAATGTTGGTTTTGTCTTTATATTCAATATTTTCTATTGTCTAACTCTCACGGTCCGTTCGCAAGCATTTTTTCGATTTCAATTTTACCGGGAAAGCTTGCTATTGAATGCGATTTCAGCGAGCATAGATTATTTAATTTCCCAGACAGAAATGCTTCAAAATCGAACAACAGAATTTCAACGATTGGTCTACGTGAGAGGTAGACCTAAGCCAGTGTTATAAGCAAGTAAGCAGTATTGACTAGCTGAGCGATCGATGCTCCTAGTAGCTTTCATTCCGGCTTGTCGATTGGTACTTAATGCCTTCGCATTAAATAAATAAGTAAGGTATCCTTCTACATTTCATCCGATAAGTGCCGGTGATGCTAGTGCAAAACATGTGTTGGCTACGTAGCTGTAATTTTACGAAATAGTCACTAATTTTACTAATACCACTGGTCATCAGATCCATCCCTTTGCGATAACGATCCTTTTAGAAGCTGTATATAACCTTTTGTTTTCTATAATTACAAAGTGGTATATTATGTTTTGTTGCCGAAATCTACGACCGCAAGATCTTAATCTCAATCGAGGATCGGATAATCATTATATGGGAAATGGGTAAATAAAATATAAACATTATTTAATTTACATATAAAATTTTTATTTACATATAAAAATACAAAATAGTAGTCGCTTATAATTTTAAATTCGTTTTCAATACTTCTCTACCTTAATAATGAATACTCATATATTATGAATTATTAATTAACCTGTATATATTTTTTTTAAATATGGATTATATCACAATATAAATTCAGTAGGCTTTCCTCAATTTCAATCGAGGATAACATTCTGAAAATATAAAATACTCCCCTTTCATATAAATGAACAAAAAAATATTAAAATTTAAGTACAACGCCATATATTGTAGCCTCCGAGAGATATTCTTGATTTCATCTGTGTATGTAAATCATAAAAATTAAGATTAGTCCTTATGACCTAAATCTGTGACCAACAACCTGTGACATTGAAGTTGAAAATCAAATTTATTCCGCTCCATAATATAATCTTAGATTGACAAAGTTGCCGGTATACTCCGAGCTTGCTTATTAATAATTGTTTTTAAATAATAATAATGATTTACTAATACAGCTAGGTGTTGTTTACGTATATATTAGAGATATTATAGAGTATTATATATTTTTTTACATTAAATAAAATTTTATTAAAATTTATTACATAATTTGGGAATTGAGTCATTTTATTTTATGCAAATTGTAAAGAGTTCCTTTTGAACTTGTTACGTCTTTCGATTGTACATACAATTACATTTACTTCTCACATATTTTTGTTGTGCGTCGTGTTCCTTGGCGTTGTCATATTATTTTATTCGACTACCCTTTTAAATTGAGTAAGTATATAGGGAGAAATTTAGTGTAAATATTCTCAAAAATACATAAAGTAAGTACTTATTTTCTATACTAAATGCGTAAAGTTATTAACGTACGTTAAGTCAAAATTAAATAAAAATATTGGATTAATATTATAGAATAATTGTATAGTCTTTTCCGTTCTTTACTTTCCACTAACAAATTAATTTAAAGAATAAAAGTGAAAAATTTTAATTACGTTTTATGCCTTTAAAGTTGTCGCATAATTAAAATATTCTCGGATTTCGCAAATAACTTCTACAAAGAATAATTTAAAACGTATTGTGATGACGGAACAGTTAGATAAATATGTCAGTACAACAATTAAAATGTATGTATCAGAAAAACATTACAAATATCTAAATTCTACATTTCTCTTATCTTAGCTGTATCGTTTGGGTTTGTGATTCCATGTAAATTTATTAGAATATCGTCCAAATTTTGAGTATCTATACCATTTAATATCGTCGGGCTATTATAACTATTGATGCGACGCATTGGCTGCATTTTTTACCGTCTCCTCCATGTTACGTAAATATCTATTTAAAGAATCAGACGTTGTCTGTAGAATACTCAATCCAAGTCTATATTTGAATTCCACTAAGCGCCTGAGGAAACCGAAAAATCCACTGTCTTGGTTATAAGGTGGATATGTTATTACTTCAGGGCTATCGGTAGGTATTGGTGTGGTTGTTGGCATGTGTATTTTAGGTTCTGTTATTGGTGAAGGTGAAGGCGGTAGTGTTGAGGTTGTTTCAGATTTTGATTCAGTAGTAGTTTCAGTATTCATATTCTTAAACTGTGTTGTCGTGTCCGATTTTGGAATACCATCTATAATTAATGGACTCGTGTCTGAATTAGTTATTGGATTGTTAGTAGAAATATCATACACTTTAAACGATTTTGTTGTTGTTTCTAATTCATTTAAATCGTCGGTTTCTGTTGTAGTCATTTCTTGTTTACCAATGTTCTTGTTTAAAGGTACTGTTGAAACACTTTCAATAACTATACTTTTTGGCGTAGTAGTCGGAGATAAGTCTTTACCCGGATCTATGGACATTGCATAGATCGGAAGAACCTTCTCATTGCTAGAGGCTTTAGTTACATCCTGATCTTCAGGTAACATTTCAAACCGGGATGAAAACTTGTTTGGCATATTAAAGGTTTCGTCTATTTCATTGCTCAAAAAGGCATCCTTGTTGTTCTCACCTTTAAGAATATCTTCAATTGATTGAGCAATACTTCTTCGCTTACGTAAACTACTACGCTTTCTTATACTTCGCGGGCCGTGTTCTGGAACAACTGCTGGCGTTGCCGATTCTTCACTTAGTTCTTTCGGTATGTTTCCTACCACAAATTTATTGTCTGACATTTCAGCATTTGAATTTGAAACGTCAATGTATTTGTCTGATGAATCACCACCTTCGCTATCAGATCCTAAAAACATAGATGTTGGCGCATATGTAACTGGATGATTGGTTGTATCACTATAAAACTGACCATCAAAGGGATAAACTGGCTTAAAATCAGATTCAGGAGATGGCTTAACTCCGTATACTACTGAATTAACAGTATCGCTACCGTAAGAGGAAATCCCCGACGGGCCAGTTTGTGGGGCTGCGTAAATAGGTTCTACAGCTGGATATGGAGTGTACGACGTCGACCCTTTATCATACTTAATTTCTGTTGGATGTGCATGTCGGGTCTCATATTGTTGGCGATTATAATTTTTAAGTGGTTCAGGATACACGGCACCGTGAGCAATGCCAGTTTTTTGTTGAGCATAATGTTGTTGTGCCTTATAGTGTGGGTCATAGCTTGCTGAATGTTGAACGTGACGATATCTTATATCTTGATCTTTTTTGACTTGATACCTATTTAAATGAGGCGTTTGAGCAGCATATGGATTGATCTTTTGTTTAGCATGAGACGGCATTCCTGCGAGAACAGTACCAAGCATTTCTTCCTCCGCCTGACCGTTACCTTCACTGCCATATTCCTCAGCATTATGTTTATAAATATCATCCTTTTTGTCGACTTCAAAGGTTCGTCTTACTGGTGAAGCAAATGGATATAAGAAATAACTGGCGATGCCCACTAAGCTTGCCAAACCAATAACCCCTACACCAACGGTTGGCATGACTTCCCTAGAAAAATAATTGTAAATCTGGGTCGTGATTGGTCCAGTATTGACTGGCTTAGGTTGCTTGGACGATTTCGTCTTGTTTGTCGTTTTCAACTCAGTTGTAACAGCAGTCGTGCCTTCGGGCTTAGGTTTAGTTGTTTTTCTTTTCTTAGGTTTGTTCTTCTTCCTAGTAGATGTCCGTTTTGGTTTTTTTGTTGTTGTTACAGGTGTACTTACTTCAATTTCTATTTCTTGCTCTTTAGCTTCCACTGGTAATAGAGCAGATTCGCTAACAGCAGGGGCATTTGTGCTTACCTTAATCTTATTCTTATTCTTCTTTTTGTTTGGTTTCGCAGTAACTTTAGCAACGCTGGGTGCTTTTGTAACTACTTCTTTCTTTGTCGTGGGTGCTTCTGTTGTAGTTACTGGAGTACTTGTGGTTGTTGTAATACGGTGCGCAATATTTTTATTTTTTTGAACGTTTGACAAAACTGTATCTTTTATTTTATTATAAACATTTTCATTTATTGCGGAACCACCAGCAACTAAATCAGATTTGTTGGTACTACCGATAATTGGCCTTTTGGGAATCTTATTATTTTGTGGTCTTTTATTCTTAGTTTTAGAGCTTGTAGGCTTCTGTTTCTTCGGCTGATCTTCAACTTTTGTAGGTTCTGTCGTTGATGATGGATTTTCTTTGTTTATAGGATTATTTAAAAGAATCCAAGTTGAAATTCCTTCATTAGGAGTAGATGATTCACTTACGACATCTGTCACGGAGTTTTCTGATTCTAATTCCTCCATTGTGACCGGGACTGCTACCCCGGCATGAGAGTTCTCCATTGGTTCATCACCGTCATCGTTTCTTGTTTTAATACGATGTTTTAACTGATTTTTAAGCTTCGGTGGAATCCTCGTGTCAATAACAACCGGATTTTCAATAGTTTCATTAGAATTTTTATGAAGTAGTTGAACTGCAACCTTTTTTATGGAATCCCCAATTACTGGTGCCTTTTTTTTAACTTCTCTTGACGATTCAGAGATCAGTGCATCAGGATCTTGTGCCTTAATATTCTTGAAATCTACAGTTAGCTTTGCCTCGTTCTTAACTTCTCTCGATGTGGTGGATGATTCAGAGACCAGTAGCGCTGGATCTTGCGGCTTGATATCCTCGAGGTTTTCGATTCTGTAATTCAGAAAAAATGAGTTTAACAACAATTTTCAAATATTGAACATTCTAATATGATTATATTCTTTTCGATTCTAGTTGTATTGATTATATTCGATTCTAATATGTTTATATCCTAGTTTTTGATCCATTTACCGGACCAACTTTTATAGATATATTTTTGTATTTACACACATATATTTTGAAATAACTATTTTTACCTTTAACAATATTTTGTGCAACATCCTGTTTAATTTATATAAGAACTGTAGATAGATAGTCTGCATCTGCATTTACATTTAAAATCTTGATGATCATTTCGTGGTTAAGATTTATATTTTACATATATAAAACAAATGAGACTGAAAGATCACGTGTTTTAAGCGACGTCTCTCTCTCACCATAGCCTAGTAGCATAATAGACTTAGTAACTAAACTCCCGCGTAACAAAAGTAAGGTGACCTCGCATTGTTGGTTTTTTGGACAATGTGGAAAATCGCCTTATATACGACTCTTCTTCTTTCTACTGAGCTAAGAGAGCAGGTCCCAGGGGAGCCTGGCAACTTGTTCTAGCACCCTCGATGTACAGCAGCGGGACTAAAATATACTATATTTTAGTATATACTATTGTTATTTATAGTTATAGTCCTGCTGATATTGCTATTATGTTAAGTATTGAAAGCCTTATCCTATTCGTCTGCGAACTCGAAATTATAGTTCACTTGTACGAACTTTAAGAATTACCTCAGTCCTATTCCATTTTTCCAGGAGGCACAGAACTGGTAAGAGCTATTATTGACCCGTCTCCTACAGCCGTACCGAAACTGATAATGGCAGCATATTATTACAACCGTTCGTGTTAAAATATGTATTCCATTCTTCACACAATCCATCCCGTCTTTGCCATCGTTCTATGAGTTGGTTAGTACGAGGCAGAAATGTACATAAGCAGGGGTACCGACAGAAAAAAATATCGAGGCATAGGCGTGATATAAAGGTATTATTACATATCGCCACTATAAATACGAATGTACAATAGGTCCTTCCAACTTAAAACCCTTCTTTTAAAAAAAAGTATATTTCAGGAGATCCTTACTCAGTTACACCTTAAAACTATAGCGCCGCATTAAACTATAGGTAGCGCCTCCCACTTAATTCACCTCTTTATCCATATCAATAATGTACTTTAATTCAGGTGTCTTTAAGTATTTGTTCAGAAGTTATTTACTCCTTTTATCTCTCCCTTTAGGGTTATTTAAACATTTTAACCGTGGAAAGAGATAGCCATAGTACTGCGCTCGGCAAACATCTTGAACAAAAAGCAGTGTACTAGGAGTAAGTTCGCGCACGTACAAATAAACAACTAATCGGGAATGAAAACTCGAGAGCATGAACGCTTCGCGAGAGACGCGATTGTGCTACTCAGCCCTTCTATTCATCAACCAATCGCGTGCTCTTAACTGTGTTACCTCGTTCTTCGCGCCCCATCGGTACCCAGAGAGACCTAAAAAGCGTCTTATGCTCTTCATATAACGACTCTCGCCAAGTTAGCTGCCGACAGTTATAGCTGTGCCCAGGTCGCCTCAAGTTACATAGTACGCAAGCAACCCGAGTTCGACGCCGGGGTCGGCACAATGAGATTGTTTGTTTCAATTTTAGGTACTGATTAACCACGCGCCCGTCGATGAAAGAATACGTCGTTAGGTAACCTACATGTGTTAGAAAAGGTCTCAAAGATATGTGAAATCAGTCAATGCACACTAGGACAGCATGACGGACTATGCTCTTATACTCTCTTTACAGAGTAGGTACCCGATGGTGGGAGAACTATAGGCTGTAACTTTAACTATGACAAAATATTTTACATTAGAAATAACAAACAACACAGAAGAAAACAAAAATCAAATCAAATATCAAAACCATTTATTATACTAATATAATTAAATATCAAACTTTATTTAAATACCTTATATACTATACTGTAAGCCCACTATTATAACTTATGTATAAATATTTACAGCTCAATAAATAAATAAATAATAATATTAAATAATTTAATACTGTATGTTATTATAAACATTTATCTTAAAACAATTACATTAGATGAGTGAGACATGATTATTAATTTGTTGACTCTCTGGTGCTTTTGTATCAAATCATTTTACTCAAAGAAATTAAACGTTTCATAACATGTCATTGAAGAGAATAAACCAATATCATACTTCCTAGTATAATGTCATGTCTCAACACTAGCTGCGTCCCGCGGTGTTAAGCGCGATTAAAAACTATTTATTAAATTTTATCCAAAACAAAAGGAAAGTCCCGCCGTTCCAGAGATTAACCGCAACGAACAGAGAGACAAAATGGTATAAAAGGTTATTTTGATATATGTAGATATACATAAATATGCATTTAGTAAAAAGCGGTTATTTTAATTTTACAAATAGATACTCCAATTATATTTATTTGTATGTATAGATTTTATAGAATTTCTCAAACAAATTCACCGGGTTGAAAGTGGTTGAGTTTTAAACGAAGACTGTCACAACGTTTATTATGAGGTGCTTAGTGGAATAAATTTCGAGAGACCCTATTACTCTAGGCGCCATATTATTTCTAGTCAAGGGTGCCTTTGAGGGCTACGACTCGACTCGCTTAGATACTTTAATCTTTTACTTACCTTGAAGTACCGATATTCTTTCCAATAAAAAATGAGTTGGAGTGATTGTTAATTTAAGAATTATATGGATTGCCATTGTCATAATTAGGCTACACGGGACGCATCACAAATAAAAAAAATCGAAATCAGACCACTAGTCGAAATTTTTGAGGTAACAAACATTAAAAACATAAGACGAACGAGAATCTCCAATTTTTTTGAAGTAAATTGAAAAGGAAAATCGCTTTCAAATCAAATCTACGTCAAAAGGAATAAGAAAGCTAAAAAAATATTCTAGGTAATAGAAATTGTGTTACCCTCAGTAACGGATTCAACGCAACAACACTACCACTATACACTGTTCTACAGCGCTACGTTTACTCTGTTCCTTGCTGTTATGATCCGTCTGCTTTCTCATTCTTCTTGCACATTGTCAGCACGTTGTCGTTGAGGTAATGAGGAAGAACTTACATAGTCTTAGAATGTCATAATTTTATCAATATCTTTCAATTAACAAAAATGTTCTATCCTATTCGGTCTATTGCAATCAAAATCAAAATAGGAAATGAATCAAGATGGAATTGGCCCATTAAAAGTAACTACTAGTAAATAACTACTGTCAACTCACTTTTGAAATTGGTTTATGGAAAAATCATGAAAAAGGTCGAATGATGTCGGTTGAAAAAACAATTGACAATTCTTTAATAAACAATAAATTCGATACATAAAATTGTAACTATGTGACATGCCTTCGTAATTCCTGATGGTAATAATTCTTAATTATGACTAAAAGTAATGTAAATTGCAATAATGTGGAAATTTAATGATAAACAACTTTTCTCAAAATAGCCGTGGAATTTACAATAAACTAGGAACGAAAGTTCAATCAAATTGGTTCTAATGAAATAGTTTGAAGCAACATTAAACCTTTGCGAGAGACTGACTGATAAATTTGTATTCCTTAAAAAGTCCCTATTGGCATGTTATATGTCATATGAATGGCCTTTGTTCAATAGAATAGATTTAGATTTATGTAAACTTAATATACACACATATACATTTATTAGCTTATTTAATGCTCAAGCCTTTTATGTAGCTTAATCTAAAATAAAATTATTAGTTTCTTAGTTTAAGGTAGATATGCCCGCAATATTTAATTCCACACTAAAATTAACGAAATTATTGAGTCTAACTCCAATTGCGCATTTAATCACAAATAGAAATTCCTAGTATTCTTTGGATTACCTAAATACTCTTCAATATATAAAATAAGGCTTTTAACACAAACCAGTGTTCCTTAATTTGCAACAAAATTATAAGAAAGATTTATTAAATAACTTAAGCCCTACGAATATTGTTAATAAAGATGTTCAATATTTTAACCATTTTTCTTTAATTTTTTTACCAACGTAGTCGCTTACGGTATGAATATTTTTTGTATCGTTCACAATGAAATAAAAATTAAATCGGTAATCTATTTATATTGAGATCTAACTATTTTTAAAGTGTCTTAATTTTTTATGAGACATTATTGAAATATTGATTTATGTTCTGCTTCATATTTTGGTTAACACAATTTTAAATTCCTTGTTATTTAACAGTGGACGTCCATATCTCTCTTTTTCTTCGTTTATTTTTACGACTATTCAAAATTAAACCATTATCATTTCTGAGTTTTTGTGTTAAATTTTTCATCCATTCCTTAAGTCTGTAAAACAATGTTGGTTTAACTGAAGTTTCATTTTTATCATTTGCCACTTTACCAATTTTGTGTGTAATTGATGCCCATTCTTTATAATTCATAGAAGGGTCCCGTAATATTTTATGATCACTATCCCAGAACAACTGTGGAGGATGCATTTGTACTTTTGGAGCTTCTCTAGCATATGTTAACGCTAAGGGAGCAAACAATGCCGCAAGTCCCGAAGTTCCAGCGAATAGGATCGCCAAAGGTGTCAAAATAAAAGAAATTATACCAAAGCTCAAAGGATTGATTGCTGCTAACCAATTAAAAGCATTTAAAGCTGGTCTAAAAAAGTCTATAATTGAAGAAAAACCAAATACATCATCGTCATTATCTGTAGGACGTCCAGGTCTTGAGATTGTAGATAGCGCTGAACTAGGTGAGGCAAAGTTGCCAGGTTCCGCAGATTCTTGAGCAGCTGTATTTGCGTTGTAGTTTGTTAAAGCTGTTCCTTCTATAGACGCACTCTCGGCGTCTTCATTATCCGCTGACTCGTTATAATCATTAGTATTATCACCTGATTCGGAATCATCTATTAGTGGTATACCAAATGCATCGGCAAATGAAGTTTCTGTATCTTCTTCAGATTCTACAACAACGTTTTTATTAACAACATTGGTGTTTACTGCAATGTTTAAATCAGGGCAAGCTTCCTTGGCTTGGCCTTGAAATGTGTTATTTAATGTCAAATATATGGTAGGACAGTCGTCCGGTGAAGCACTATATTCTTCCGGCCTTATTACAATTCTATCTGTGTACGCTGAAGTTGGTGGGAAAGTTGTAACCTCAAAGTTATTAGCAGGGTATTGAGGATAATTATTGATATTGTTATGGTAATTATAATGGTCTTTTACAGGATTTGTTACCCTAGTAGGTCTTTGTATTGTTGTTACTGGTTGTATGACTTGATAATTTTGTTGAGGCCATGGGGGAGGATAACCTACATTAGTAATGATAGGCGTAGGAGATGGTGTAGTAAATACGTAGGCAGGTCTAGTTGGGGAATAATTATAATTATCTATATATTGTATATTGGAAGGATTAGCCGGATATTGTTCTGGATATTGCGGCCGTGGCTTATAAAATACTTTTTTTGTCAGTTTTGGATGATTATCTTTAGAAAGCTCACTTATTTCAATATTAATATCCTCCCTACTAGCATAGTCATTAATATCCTTGGAATTATCTTTATTATTATCTAAATTACTCTCGTTACTAAAATCTAAATCTTCATATTTAGTTTCGTCAGTCCATTTTGTTATGACTTTTCTAATTATAGGCTTGGTCTTTTCTGTAAATAGTTGATTTTTCATTTGATTTTGTTCCTTTAAATTTAATTTTGGAATTGAAGAATATGCCCTACTGGTGCCGTTAGAATTACGTCCATGTTTTATTTGATTTGAATTATTTAATTCTATTACGCGGCTTGTTCTGTGTGATTTATTTTTATCATTTTTTAGTGAATGCTCCGCTTGAAGATTCTTATTAACGTTTATATAACGTTCTGAGTTATTATCTTTCTACTAATACCATCTAAATGATATTTAGATCTTATTGCTACAGGTGGGGTTATAAATGTGCTTAAACTAAAGTTACTCTTAAATCTATACCTTATGGGGTTCTCTGACGATCTGTCTGTAGCACTACGTTGCGTGGAACCTAGAATACCTGACACAGTGTCATCTTGAGGTCGAGTAAAAACTGTCTGACATAGAACAAATAAAACTAAAACTAGCGTCCATTTTGTACACACACTTTTGCGCCGCGTCATGGTGAGCGTCACGGAATTTACCTGTAAAGAAAAAAAAAATATTAGCATGCCATTCATATTAAATCAAGTTAACCGTATTGTGAACTACATATTAGGCTAAAATCTATTTTATAAAACACCGAAAGGTTAGCCAACTTATCTGTACGCAAGTCTGAGCAGATCGGTTTCACGTGCGTCACCAATAACTGTTTGGTTATAAATCTTGAATAACATTAGCATAGATAAATTTAGCACAGAAATACGTGTCTTTCTGATAATTTATGTACATATATTTTTGTTCAATTTAGAGCTTTATATGATAAAACCTTATAAAGGGCGTACTTATGTTGACCAAAGAAAGCTTGTGATTGAGTCGAGACTGGGACATATTTTTGGTTTTCTTTGAAGACCCTATGCTAAGTAACCCAATCCCAATATCTCAATCCACTGAAGAGAATTTCAAAAAATCATCCTAAAATCCACCATGCGGTGAAATTAAAACTTTTTTTGTAGGAATCACAGAAAGGCTGGCTAGCTCAATTAGCTACAAGATTAGGCTAGAAAAAGAAGAAGAAGCACGTAGCTCACCTTTCCCCAGTGAGAACAAGAGCTCATGCGTTTCATATGCATGCTCATATAAAAGTATGGTGTTATTAATCGGTATTTATATTTTATAGCATTAATAGGTGAAGCAATGATACATAATTATTGACTTCAAAAGGAATACAACTTTGTAATGTACTGTAATATGATAATATACTGTAGTATATATATTCACAAATATTATGACCCATAGTAACTTGACAAATAAAAATCATAATATGTATGAAGAAAATGAATAATTGTAAATATTAAAAAAAAAAACGTAAGATGCATTGTAATGTGCAACCACAAAACGTGATTCAATTTGAACAAAGACAACGAACAAAGGTACCTTTAAACCTTATTACGAATCATATAACAAAAAATCAAATTTATTTGTGGTTTTATTGTTTATACAAGCAAAGAAATCATCATATGAATTGATAATAAATTATAGATTTTTTTTTGTCTTTTCAAACAATACCTTACGTTTTGTTTGTAACCGCTAATGATACCGATCGTACTGTAAGCGTTAAAACACTTATTTTACCGTACAACTGTTTTACTGTCTTATATTTGAATACAAGTTGATAATAAACAAAAGAATGTCAATCGAACGAACGTGTAATAAAAAAGGTTCTGAACGACTATTTACTACTTATGACATAATGTTTATTTATTTAAACTCGTTATTGTTTACAAATAAAAGAAGAAAACAACACACAAAAACCTTTTTTTTTTTGTTGACGGGGAGGAAATCTTCAGAAAGATACCCCGCCTTCTGGGGGGAAGGCGGCGGTTATGTGGGGTTCTTACCCACTAAAACCTCCTCGGTGGCCCTTTCCTCGGTGCATGACGAGGGGCTCCGGGATCTCCAGTGGAACGCACCGGAGCCCCTCTGCACTGTGCTCAAGGAGAGCATGTCCCGGGGGGGAGGTTACTCCCTCCCCCTCTGTGCCCTCGCAGCGCAAGGCGACATGGGCCAGCCGATGTCGCCTTCTTCCCGGGTCCACTTTGGTGGACGACTCAGGCCCCCACCCTTGTCGCCCAGTGAACCCGAGGCCCCTTTTAGTCGCCTTGTACGACAGGCAGGGGATACCGTAGTCTTATTCTTGAGAGCCCAGAACTACAGGGCTGACAGACAAAAACCTATCCTATCTTATGACTATCCCTTCCGTAGTTTTTACGGTAAACGTGACAATAGCCTAATGGTTTAGGGTACGGCATGCGAATCGTAAGGTCGTGGGTTCGAATCCACCATTCGACTATTGCCGTGAACCATGTCCTAGCACAAGGTTAAGCTTAGTTGGAATGGTTAACAAGATTGTTAGTAATATTTCGGAAAAAAATATATTGCTAGCTTTCATTTAAAAAAATATAAAAACATACCCATATATAAATAAGTTGGTAGGAAAGATTAAAGAGTCAAGAGAAGAAAAACATGTAAACTTTTCCTCCTCCTCCATTTGACGACACTAAGTACTAAAATTCGATTAAAAATAAAATTGAATGAAAAATACTGTATTATCCAAGTTTACGTAAGAACGTAAGATCCTTTTAAGTTTATGTTTTTTAATGAAATATAAATTTATAATTAAAAATATTTTATCTTATTTTAAGGATATTTAATTATCTATCATGCACAATTTATTACAGTTAGCGTCTTTATCTTCCGAGATATTCAAGCTTTCTTAACCGACTCTTTTGCTCACGGCTATATTAATATATCTATAGAGAAAATTGAACAGTCAAGATAAGAAAAATATGAAAACTTTTAGAGGATATATTGGTACTCGTAATATATTCTTTAATAGTGTCTATGGTTTTTATGAAAATAAAAAAACAAATATTATTACATATTTGATCATGTTTTTTTTTTAAATTTAATTCTCTGAAAAACAATTATTTATAAAAAAAATATAGTCAATAGGTTTTGAAGTTATTCTTATTATTGCACCATTCAGGTATATTTAGATATTTGTAATTTTCACTTGTTTGATAGCTTATTGGTAAAGCGTTCAAGATTCTTACGATTCCTTACATTAGGGGTTTCGAATCCCGGCTGGGTTGGACCAATAAGTTTTAATAGGAGACTATTCTTAATCTATATATATTAAAATGAATGATTATATGTCCTTTATATCATCGTGAACTATGCATTTGATCCTGTGGTGATACTTAGCAAAATGTTGTGCATGAGTCTACAAAGAAGACTATCTATCAATGAATTTTATATATTGCCTTGACACGTGAATTGAAACGAAAACAGAAAACGAATAGCCCCCAATATTTGTGTCATGTCTTTTCTTCAAATTTATTTTAGTTACTGACGTAGTAACGCATGTGAACAGCTACTTCATTATAAGGTTATGATTTAGTCGTCTTGTTTTACGTAACTACGGTAATCCTTTATGTTATACATTGTAAAGATCATAGACTCACAAATGCTGGCCGTTTCCAAATTTGAAATTAATTATTACTACAAATAAAGTTTTTTCTAAGAGTTTGATGTGGATCGACGTGCGTCAACCGACACAGGTCAACGTCCCGGCGGCCATGACCGACACAACGGCCGGGTATTATTTATACGCGCCATTACCGACCTCTATAACTAAAACGGGCTTTTTGGGTTCGGTTGGTCCGTTACCGAAAGGAGGATGTATGCCACCGGTTTTTTTATTCTGTTTACTTCGGCAGATATCTGAAACATTCCTGGCACAAAAAAACAAGATTGACACACAAACTTTTTTCTTTTTTGTGTCAAATAACGTTGAACCTAGAAAAAGCTTCACAAATCAGATTATGTTTTGTTTATTGAAGGAATTAATTTTAATATTATGGTTATAAGGTACAAAATTTTCAATGAAATATTAACAATTTTTAGTTCCGATTTCACACTGTATCATTCATGTCATTAAATAGGCTTTTTTAACAGGTAACTCGATTACTGTTAATTACCAAGTAAGTCAGACAGTGTAACGTTTCAAGGTTCCAGTATACATATAGCCAATATGCAATGCATGCAAGTAACTAACTTTTTTTTCATGCTTACTGTCGTTGTCTTTTTTTATACTTTCTAAGCAATCCTACAATAATAAGCAGCCTGGAAGGCGCACTAGCTTAGTAAATGCCTATTCACTCTACTCTTGAAAATACCCACATTGTAATCGGAGAGTACGAATAACGAAAGACATTGTCTGTAAATGGTAGTAAATTTTATATCATGTTATAATTAAATGTTACTTCGTTATCGACAGACTTCAAATGGATGAAGTTCTCAATTCATCCGTTTTTTACGTTTGTTCCCGCGTAACTTGTACTGCATGAACCGATTTTGATAATTCTTTTTTATTTGAAAACTGGTACTGTCCGTGTGGTCCGATTTAAATTTCTGACAATGGGTTGTATGAGAAAACCACATAAGTCTTAAATTTGCATAAAGTATGTGCGCCACAAATGGACAAATAACTCAATATCACGACAACGTATTGCAATGATTTATTTTTTATTGAAAAGGATATACTTGATGAATAGTTTGGTTAGGTTCTGATTAAGTTTGTGTAATATTTCTATCATTATATTGAAATCCAAAAGGAGCGTCCGCGCGTAATAGCGTTGAACGCTTGATTCGATTTTGTTTTTACTTGTAAATATACTTGTTTTCTTTAGAGCGATGTATGCACAATTGACAAATAAATAGAAACATCGGTTAGAACATAGCTTTTCTGATCTAGCATCGTAGGTTAGTCAAAAAATATGTTAGTTACTCAAAGATTAACAAGACGGCGTTGTTATTTGTGTAAGATCGTATTATTTCGTAACGACACTTTTATAGATATACTTAACAGCAAAACTTATTTAACAAGCGCTGTATATTCGCTTATTGACCGTAACGTAAACTAGGTAAATATTCGCATGATGCGGAGCATCGACTTTACTGCTTAAGACATAAGAGAAATTGAAAGTAAAAATAATAACCACTCACGTCCTTATACACCTTGTTATTTTGGTGACAGGGGAGAAACCTTCAACAAGATATCCTGCCTTAAAGGTTGAATATTGGGGTTATGTGCGGTTTTACTTTCACTAAAACCTCCCCGGTGGCCCTTCATATGCGTGGGCACGGGCTCCGGGATCTCCGGTTAATCCGTCCCTTAGCACCCTTGCAGTTATCATCAAGCTTTTCAAGTCAACATGTCTATATCATGACATAGACTAAAATTACACAAACATTTACCAAACTTTTTTGTACTTAACAAACCGAAAAACGACCTGTATTACGATTATCAGTGTATAAATATGTAAGGATGAAAATATATGTAACATTTCAATCATAAGCACCTTCAACTATATAAGTCAACATAAATATTTAATAAGAAACGTATTTTTTTTAAATATTAGCAATTTTTTTGTACATATTACTATCATTCTTGTTGACCGTTCCAAATAAGCTTCAGCCCGTGCTAAGTCATGGCTCACGTTAATAACCGAATAACCGAACCTTACGAATCGAAGACCCTAAACCATTAAGGACATTGACGCTTAAAGTTCTTAATTAAAGCGAGATCTCCGAAAAAATATATATGAAGATTTTTTCAAAAGAATGCTAGAGTATATTTTTTTTTGTCACAGATATTACTATCTACTATTACTGTATTACTATCTAGTTAACCATTCTAACCATGCACATCATTCGTCAATAGTCTAGATTACAAGTACCTTACGATTCGCAGACCGTACCATAAATCATTAGGCTATTGACGCTTACATTTATATACATATAGATAATTTATTAAAATCAAGAAAATATGTTCCTCGAATCGCTGCCGCTTATGACTCAACGCTGTCACTCGAGCGCGACCATTATGTTAATCGTATAACTGCAGACGAGCATCGGAATGCGTTCTCGTTTCTACCTCCTCACCTGCGCTCCTTTTCCAACAGGTCTGCTGGTCGATTGACTTATTGATGCTCTTGTATAACTGCCGTGTGACTGTTATGTGTTGCGATCACAGTTAGGTTGACCCAGTTTCGAATCCCAAAACATAAATATCTACAACTCGGTACTAGGTCGAAAACCGAGCTGTTAGTAAGCTAATGTAATTCACGTCAATTAGAAATCAATCCTGCTACACGCCGGTTAATATGCAGCTTTATAACATGATACCATCTTGGTATCCAGACTATCCAGAATAGGTAAGTATAGATGGAATGAGAAATTATTTTCCTTCTAGAACTTTTATGTTACTCGAATCTTTATCGAAATACGATGACACCCGTACTTGTAATCAATGATTGTATTAAATGAGTGACTTTTTTTTTAATGACGAACTACACATACTCGTATTGCCCAGAGAAGCTGGCCTTGACTGCTTCACCGGATTGAGAGGTGGCATAGCTCTTAGGTCGCTTAGCCTGAACCTCTATCGCTAGTAACTCGACACAAGGGGCCCTCCGGTGGGGGGTAACCTCGGCTTGGACGGTTGAGTGAGTGACATTTCATATCCATTTAGATAGAGCTATGTGAGTGAAAACCATAAATACGAACTTTTCCGAAAAATTACGAAGGAATATCTTTTTTCGCTATATCTATACGATTTCGACCACGAATGTGGAAGAAAAAGGGAATATGCGCCAGAAATTTGTAATAATACTATGATGCTTCAGAAATTAAATAGAGCGTGCACACATAGTGATGTTAGATTTTATTATAAACCGACTTCCGAAAAGTAGGAGGTTCTCACTGTATTTTTTTATGTTTGTTACCTCAGAACTGTCGACTGAGACTTGATGATTCTTTTTATTTGAAAGCTCGTGGTTAATTCATGATACAGTTCCGACAATGGCATCCATGAAAACCATATCTTAAAAGATATCATCTGCACGTTATATCATTTAATTGATTTTAAGTTGGTTTCTGTATTTACATGTAAATATACTTCTTAAATCATTGAAATTTCTTCTCCTCTACTTTTTGTAAACAGAAGTGCATAAGTCATTATTGTTTTATTTGTAAATGTTTTATTGTTTATGTTTTTTTTCTTCTTCTTTGTCGTTCCCTCATTTCTGAGGATCGTGGTCACTAGAGCCTCTCAAATGAACAATCTGCCTCCGTCGGTTTCGGTCCGAGGCAGCCCTCACCAGCTGGTAGAGATTAGGAGAGGAGATGGCACCTTTTACTTGGTCAGACCATCGTGTTGGCGACCGGCCTCTTGTTCTCTTGCCTTCTGTATTGCCAACGATGACCAGCTTTTCAAGGTTGCCATCCCCTCTACGCATGGTTTGTGTTCTAAAGTTTTGCTAAAAAATGTTTGAAATATCCTTGTTTCAAGTGAGCTTCTTTTTGTTGGCTCAAAAATTGACGTCACTGTAACGAATTCAGCACAAGTGAAATAATTGTATTACTGGTTGCTGAACATCAAGCAAGCTGTATTCCAAGCAAGACGCAATCGATCGAACGTTAAAGCAAACTCGACTCGCTTGAGAGCTCTTCATATTGTACCATTTAGAACGCAGTTACCTTAACGTGTCACACTCGACTTGTGTCACCTGGTAACACTTAATGATCACTTACTGGGCACGCGTGGCAACACTTATATTACAAATTCCGGAAACACTTTCCACTCTATGTCACTTTATGCTTGACGTGTCACATGCAATAGTTCACACACGCACGATGTTTTTATTACGGGATTGTAAGACGTGTTACACCATAAAAAAATATATATATTTAGAGTAAAAACAAAAACGAACTTCAAATCGCCCTCTTTGTATTGCCGAATTATCGTAGTAACTAAACTCGCCTTGTAGTAAGTACATCGGTTGGCGTGATATTAAGTTTTTCGCCCATTTGTCGCGTACCTATATGGTTTTCTTATCAAGATACTGTTAGTACGCTTCCCGAAGTGGCACTCAAAGTTAGTTTAGCTTTTGAATGTCTCTTAGATTATCCGTGAAATAGCAACTGACAGAGTTGTGGTACGGCCCTCTCGGGCGCCCTCGGATCGGCATGCTTACGCGTAACATAGTAACCGTGCAAGCCGAGGTTACCCCTCACCGGGGGGACCCTTTTGTCGAGTTACTAGCAATAGAGGTTCAGGCTAAGCGACCTAAGAGCTATGCCACCTCTCAATCCGGTGAAGCAAACAAGGCCAGCTTCTCTGGCCAATCTGTGTAGTTCGTTTAAAAAAGATACTGTTAGCACCAGCTTTCAAATAAAAAAAGAATCCATAAACATAAAAAAAACATACAGACGAATTAGGAACCACCTTCTTTGAAGTCGGTTGAAAATAGATTCAAATTAGAAATGAATTTCTATTGTGAATACATTTTTAAATTCTCAACTTTTTGAGTACATAGTAATTATATCATATCTTTCTATAGATTATTATAGACTTGTTAAGTCACTGATTTATAGTATGTCGAGGTCATTACTGAACGTGTCGTTTTCCAATAAAAGCCCTCAGATAACTGCCTAAGCAAAGGTGCCCTTTCAAGGAAATACAAAAATTAAAAATTGGTTGACAAATAATACAGTTACATAACAATAATACGGACAGTTTGGAAACTTTTTTTGGAACCCTGTTAAAAAACTTTGGCAATCTGTACAAGTCTTCCCACTTTGGAGAGTCTGTGCCAGCTAAATTTCTAGCCAACCAAAGTAGGCTCAATCGCGGCATCCACTCAAATCAACACAAACAACAAATTCCACCTACGATCCTTTTGTTCGATGAGCCGACACCAAAAAACGTTTAAGGCGCTGCGCCAAATACCAACACAATTCGATGGACAACGGTACTCTAACGAGTGTACAGAATGTGGCACAGCTACGTCTCTCGTACCCGAGTCACCCTGCCGTCAATCCACAGACTAATCTGACGTATTAAAACAACTAATCTATTACTTATACAGCAATTTTTTTTATGACGAACTACACAAATTGGTCAGAGAAGCTTTGGCTGCTTCACCGGATTGAGAGTTGGCATAGCTCTTTGGTCGCTTAGCCCGAACCTCTATCGGTAGTAACTCGACACAAGGGATAACCACGACTCGGTCGGTTGCTATGCATTTCTATGTTTTTGTTTCACGCACTATCATTTGTTTCCAATTTAGGGACCTTTAAGGAACCAACCTTCTGTTTTCTCAACCGGCAACGCACAACCGGTGGGGGTGATGTTCATGGGTGACGGTGAGCTCTTAAGATCAGGTGAGCCGTAAGCTCATTTGCCCTTTATTTATACAAATTATGACGGAAGTATCTATTATTACTTTATAGAAAAGGCCTGTACCTAGCAGTGGGACTTACACAGGCTGATACTTTTTACTACTATGTATTATCTGAAATCTTTTGTCTCATCCTATTAAGCACGAGATTAAGCAAATGTGAAAATGAAGACGTTTAGATGCCAAATTAATTACTTTCATTTAACGACTATCAAATTAAAAAATAAATATACATCAGGAATGTAATAAGGAGTGACTTAGCCTAAGTTTACTCATTTTCTCTATATTTTGTTCGATTTAAAACATTCTAATTGACTTAATATTAAATCCTTACCTTTTGAACTTTATGCAATAGTGTTCGATGCAGGTCTGTCGAAACGTGACACGGAATATCCACAGATTATACAACTCGAAGATTTTACGTATTATGTAATTTTAATGTCAACAAGTTTGTATCGTGACCAACATTTTAAATTGTGTCTACTTTTTCATTCATATGACAATGGGTCACTCGATGTTGTGAATCCAAGAACGTAACCAATACAAGAGAAGACCGGAGCCGGCGATTCAGGAGTTCTGTCTATTCACAGTCCCTTTGTGAGTTCGGAAACAACGCCGGCAATAGCTGATTGAACAACACGATATTCGTCGCGTCAATAGCATGATGGTTTAGGGTACGGTATGCGTCAGGTAGGTCAATAATGATTACAAACATAAGGTTAATAATGATTAACAATCATTTTAGTAACATAAAGAAGAATTAGTAATACTTGAAAAAAATGTTTAAAAAAAATATTTAGTCCTAACCCTGGACTTTTAAAATAAGAAATAATTTAATAGAAAAATTTTAATCCAGAAATAGGAGCATTGTCATCACTATTTATAAATTAACTGTCAGTAATTATTTATCATAACTACTTAACCGTTGCCAAGCAACCATATTACAACAAAACATATATGTGTATATATCAAACGCATGGTAGTGTGTGTAGTATACATTTATATTACACACACTACCATGCGTTAATGCATAATTAAAAAATATATATATTAGTGTTACGTACCCCTACATACACCTATAATGTTTAGACGCAGCGGTATAAGTCGCCTCCTGGCTGATATTCGGGCGGTACTTTTAAAACTAAAAAAACACTAATAACGACTCTCTTTTGTTTTTCAATTAATTTTTCTGTGAACTGGATTGAATGATTTATCTGTACAGTAAAAGTATAAGTGTGTTTGTGTTTAATGTTTTAACATAAGCATTCTGCAGTCCTTCTCTATTTAAACTTTAAGTGTTGCAAATTTCATACTCCCACATCTGCGCAATTTTCGTGAGAAAGAGGTAAGAAGTAAATCTTCACGTAATTAATTTAATGATTGTTATTTTATTGTATTTTATTATTAACGTTAAAGTTACAGCCTTTATATATATATACTATATAAGTTCCACTGCTGGGCGCAGGCCTTCTCTATAAAGAAAGTATAAGGACATAGTCTGCCACGCGGCCCTAGTGTGGATTGGCAGACTTCACATGCCTTACAAAATTTGTCCAAAACAAGTAGGTTTCCTTACGATGCTTTCATTACCGCCAAGCGCGTGTTAAATTAGCAATTTTTGCTACAACAAATTAATTGGTGCCGGCACCGGGGATCGAACTCATGTTGCTAGCGTACTATGCAACTTGAGCCAACCGCCCGGACCCTGAGCTACCAAGGCTCTATTATCTACGTGTATTATTGTTATTTGAAAACCAAATAAATAAATGAATAAACCTTTAGTCCTTAGTCGTACGAAAGAGGTGAAAGCTGCTCCAAACAAATGTGTGGAATGTCGGCAACGCGAGCAAGAACTCCGCACCGTCAGATTGTAGGAATACGTAAGAACACACATTTTCCTACTCATTCGTGTTTTCGTAGAATTAAAAACAAGTTATTCCTTCATTAACATACTTTTGTTATATATGCGTAAAGAAATTACTCATTTATAACTAAAGAGCTCTGTCTACAAGAACTCTAGTAATTTTTTGTTATACAACCGCTACAGTTTCATCTGAATTTGGATACCTCAGCTATTAGCTATTACCAATTGTCATTTTATAATATACAGGGGCAACACAACTTCACAACAAATCATTTACATTATTTTAAAAATAATACAAAAAATGTATTACAAACATTTTTAAAATTGCCGCTACAGTTCCACCAGAATTTGAGAAGCCTTCTCTGTAAAGAGAGTATAAAGACATAGTCCGCCATGCGACCCTTGTATAGATTCATTAACCCACGATCTCCAGATATGGAGATAATGTTTTTGTTTTTTTTTGTTTATACTCTATAAATGTGTTCGCAGATTCAACATTACTTAAATAGCTATGATTAATATGTCCTTTTGTGTGATATAATCTTGACTAGCTCTTTAAATTCTTTTATTTGATATCTATATCGCTTAGGCAAGCAAGCGACGAGCAAAATTATTACGTATTTTGACCGAAAGACCCTGATTCTATGCATGTCAAATTAGTGCTACAAATAACTTAGGCAAACAATAACAACCGGCCGGTGAAAGTAGCCTGCACATTGCCAGGGGCCCGGTGCTACAACACCCCGCCCCCCTCCTGCACCTTCCCTTCCGATTCCCCGACAATTCTAGAAATTAAGGTCACTTTCTCTGCAAAAACTTAGGACTGACTCACTGACTCGCACAGTCGATATGAATTCAAATGTGTGTCAATACTATTATAAACACAAACAAATAAACAAATTCTTACGAATGGCGTGGGCAAAGGAAGAGACAACATAAATCCTTAGGCAAAAGAAGTAAACGTAAGTATTATTATATATTAATACTTTAGTAGCATTTAATTGATTAACTGACTAGCTGACCCCACAAACGGTGTTTAGCCACATAAATCGTTTCTATCAATATAATAACAACAATAAATAACTCGACGATAAATCTCTTAACACAAACACTATTTGATAAACCGTTTTTCTTTTGCAAAAGGAGCAGTAATTGTTTATGACTGACTTTTAAAATATGACTGTTTGAAGTTGTCATTCGTTGGCTGAACAACTGAACGTCATTCCGGTCAACCGAGGTTTTTTAAAATCTGACTTTAATATACAATCTTTTATTTTATTTTACATACAAACATCTGTCAGTACCGACTCGGAAACCTTCGTAGACTCATGCACAATTCTTGCTTAAGAACATCACATGATCAAATGCATTACATGATTCTATAAAGGACATACGTACAGATAATCATTTATTTTATGTATGTTATATACAAATTGAGTAGATACATGAATTCTATATACATTTACTACTATTAATCTAAACTTCGTTTGAGTTATTTTGCATTTACTAGCTTATATAATGGAAACTTAATTCATAGCATAATATAAGTGACTTTAATAATTTTAATAAAAATTAAAAAATATTAAACAGAAGCTCTCACGCAGTTTTCGCTTAGGTAGAGTTTTAGAGTTAATAATCAAAAAACTCAATTCTCATTTGGTACAAAGCAACTGCGATTTAAATCCTGGGCCATCATCAAACATTGGAGGCATTGATTATGGGATGTCACCAATTTGGACGATGTTGGGCGAATATATAGCAATACTTCCTTTTCATACGTCCATGTTATCAGAGTATACCTTTCTTAGTACTGGTCAAATGCCTGCTAATATTTGAATTCACGAGTATATTTGTAATGTTTCATACTTAATGATTAAGTATCTATCCAATAACGCTACGCTCGGTATTCCAATACGTTATAACGTTATCTCGTAAATTTTTTGATTGACGTATCTTAACGATTTAATTTTTTTTTGTGTAAAACATAAATCGCGTTTTTAGGAAAACCTGACATTCCAATGCATTTTGCAGAGTGTACGAGTACACAGGAATTATTTGATCTCATCCCCAGCCGTGACTTTGTCTTCCACTATTCGTAGAGCAAAGTACTCTAATAGATTGCCTGCATCTGTCTTTCTTTCCGATTACGTTTTCAAGAGTTGGTGAGCCTATCGCCATGTACCGGAGACTAATTTTAGCAAATCATTTTAAGTAAGAAACGGAAACTCGTTGGTACAAACAGGGTGGGATGCGAATCCCTGACCCAGGGCTGGATTTAGGGGGGTATCCGAGACCACAGCCCCGTTGCCTAAACAAAAGAGGCTACATATCTTTAAAATTATATTTGTATATGTTTGTTAAGTGTTCGAAAAAATCTATTACTTAATTTTACAATAAATTGTTTAGTTAAAATCTGGACAAAAAAATTGGTAATTTTACTTCTAAAATAATTTGTGGCCAAAGGGGGACTCCACTCCACAGACTTCTAAATGCGGCCCTGCCCTGGCCATAACTACTTAAAGCGGAACTCGTAGCCATTAGGCTATCGCTGTTATTTTTATTTTATATTTGAATGGCTTATTACTTCTAACATTATACCATTCATCTTTACTTTAAAAAATATGGGCGTAATGGTATACCCACGGAAATTTGTAAATGGCGTGTAGCTGACAATGGTTAAAGCATATTTTCTACGGCCGCATAGTTCTAAGTATGTTTTTAAATGACTCCAATGTATTACAATAACAATCTCAAAATTCTGTTTATCTAAGTCCACCCTATTGGTAATAAATTAGTTGTGACATATATAATAAAATATTATATTTAAATTGTTTTAAACAAAAATTATCATATACGCAGTATATATATTTTCTATATTACACGATAAGAAACCTCTAATTTCGAAACTAGCAATTAACATTAAGCTAACTCTTTTTTTTTTAAAGAAAGCTTGCAATATTTCTTTTTTTTTCAGAAATATTACTAACACTCTTGTTAACCATTCCAACTAAGCTTAAGCTTGTGCTAGGAGATGGTTCACGTCAATAGTCGAATGGTGGATTCGAACTTCCTACGACCTTACGATTCGTAGTCCGTACCCTAAACCATTAGGCTATTTACGCTTAAATTCAATTTCAATACCCGTTTTTTCATCTTGACAAATACAAAATATTTATTTTTCCTTTGTTATTTATATTTTAATTAGAGTTAGTGTAGTATGAATTTTTGGAATCGATTTGATCAGCATCAGTCAAGAGAAAAAGTAGAAATTGTACAAAAAATAAAATCTGTATGTTCCTTAACGTAGTACGTGGAGTTATAAAACTTACCGTTAACTCAAAACCCGTTGGCAGGCGCACTAACTAAACGTCGGTCAGAACCGAAGACCGGGGATTACTAAACACGAGCTACGGCCACCGCGTTCACGGGTACACTGATGAGCCGGACGGAGTAACGGTACCTCGGTCCACTTCCTTGTGTGTTCTTGTGTCCGCGTCTTCACACGTGACGCGACGGCGACGTGACGTGACGGAGACGTTTCGTGAAAAACATTTAATCGTTATTACCCGCAGACGCCCTCTTTTTATTACCGAATTATAGTAAGAATATAACGAAATAAAATAAATCACAACCTAACCAAACATTCGTCAAACTACTCTTGAAGACATCCTTTCCAAAAAAAATGAATCGCTGAAATCGGTTTGCATGGTATGTTATTCGTCCCCTTAGATGTTAGGAGCGTTGCTGGAGTTTCTTCGACCACTTCTTCTCCCAGCGCCAACGCTTCCCGAAGTGGCACACAAAGTTAGTTTAGCTTTTGAATGTCCCTTAGATTACCCGTGAAATGCTTGAATGCTTACGCGTAACATAGTAACCGTCCAAGCCGAGGCTACCCCTCACCGGGGGGACCGTCGAGTTACTAGCAATAGAGGTTCAGGCTAAGCGACCTAAGAGCTGTGCCACCTCTCAATCCGGTGAAGCAGTCAAGGCCAGCCTCTCTGGCTCTGTATACAACTTTAACACTTATATGGTTTTCTCATGGATGCCATTGTCTGAATTGGACCACATAGGAAAGCACCGGCTATCAAACAAAAAAAGAATCATCAAAATCGGTTCGCCCAGTCGAAAGTAATAAGGTAACAAACATAAATAAACATACAAAACAAACATTAAAAATGATTGATTTGATATTTATTTTTCATTGATAAATTTCAACGTGTAATAACGTAATATCTTTTATATTAATTAAGATACTAATTTCGATTTAAATACCCGTATAAGTTAATTTATTCATGTCAACTTAATTGTCAATTATAATTTATAAGATTTGATTTCTGATTCTTGATGATTCCTGATTTTTGATTCTGCTATACGGGTAATTCGAGTTAGAGAAGTACAAATTGCTGGTTTCGAAATCAACGCTAATGTAAAATATCTTCATTTTGACCGCTTTTTAACCGACTTTAAAAAAGAGGCCGTTCTCAATTCGTCTGTATATATTTTTTTATGTTTGTTACCTCATAACTTTCAAGTGAGTAAACTTATTTTGATGATATATTTGATACTTCCCGTGTGATCCCGTTTCAATTGGGTCCTTCTACCCCTCACCGGGGGGACCCTTGTGTCGAGTTACTAGCAATAGAGGTTCAGGCTAAGCGACCTAAGAGCTATGCCACCTCTCAATCCGGTGAAGCAGTCAAGGACAGCTTCTATGGACAATCTGTGTAACTACACATAAAAAATACGTCATAAAAAAATAAAAAAAATGGGTCCTTAAATTTACATCAAGTATGTGCGCGACAAATGGACGAATAACTCAATATCACGCAAACCGATTTCGATGTTTTTTTTCATTGGCAAGGATGTACTTAAAGAGTAGTATCATGTGAGTTTGATGACGTCCTGATTAGTACGCGGACGTCCGCGTGTAAATAGCAGTTACCGTTTGATTGGATTTGAAGTCGGTTGTTGTTTTTACTCGTAAATATACTTGTATACTTATACTTTACCCGGGTAATTTTTGGTGTATGGTAACCTTTTATATCTGTGGCAGTCTGTAACTGTTTTTGACGACATTACGTGAAATGAGCTTTCGTTTATTAAACTTTTTGCTAGTTTTTCTTCTGCATGTGTCTCTCCATCACTGAAAGTCGTCGTTCAATCTTCTAAACAACTTGTTAATGGCTATGCGGTATATTATATGCTGTTTATTGTACTTATGGTCGACAGATTTAATTGGAAGCGCAAATAACTGCATAACTGCGCTTCCAATTAAAAATATCCATCGCTAAAACTAGCCTATTTATCGATATAGTACTAAAAGATATAGTACAAGATCTGTATTTTGCACGGTTTTCAGTAAAATGCTCGTATGAAGAAAAATAATTGACATGACATTGAATCACGTGTCAGCCACTGTTTGTTGGACGTTGAATTACGGGACAAGTAAAATAAATTACATGTTATATTACACCGCGGAATAGTACACCTATTCCTTGTAACTCATCTACAGTTATGTAAGATACAAAAAAAAAGTTAAAAGAATTTCTATGTGCAAACTTGAAAGCAGATGCATGAATAATGCAGTTTTATAACGAAATTTAACCTTACTTGGATGCATATTATAATTATTTCCTCCTAAAATTCGGTCACAAAAGTAGAATATTTAAAATCATATGATAACATTAAGTTACGACATTTTCATAAATTACTTGATTGTAAATTCTTTTCTCAACGCAAATGTTACGCGGTTCTGAGAGGCAAGGTCGAAGAGTCATTGCCCTGAAGTGTCATATCTAAATAATTTATGTCATTTCTGAATTCATACAAATCTAAAAGTAAATAAATTGTATACCAGATTTACTACTACATGGATTACATATGAACTTCCTTATTACTTTTGTTATAATTATATGTACAAAATTTGTTATGTGATATGTGTTTTGTTATGCGTATAACAATAAATTAAGCCTAAATGCACTAAAAAAATTCTAATTAATACATCTAGGAACCAAAATGTTTTCCTACAGCGCCGAGCACGTGGGAAATCAAAGCACTTAAAATTTCAACACTATGAAACTTCGATCGGCCGGACTAAGCAATAAGGCTTATTTACCGATCCTTCTGATTTGAAGGCGGTTAATTATGTTAGATATTTAGTGATATATATATCTGTGTTGATTTTTATAAAATTATATTAAATTAAACCAAAAATGTTAACTTTTGATGAAATGTCTACAAAAACGGTAAATTCGTAGTACTACGGGTACTGAAAACCGCCATCTTGCACCAACAAAATGAACTACGTCGACGTAGTGTAGAATAAAGTTCGTAACAAGTTTTTAAAACAATACACCATTCACCTCATAGATGTCGCTATAATAACACGAAGATTATATTTGTTTACCTTTGTGATAACAGAAATTTTGTTACGATAGTCATAAACGTTATTACAGAATTTGAAAGGAACAGATTTTAAATAAATTAATTTAGTTTTTTAATTTATTTTATGGCTAAGATGTATACTATCTATTAAACTTAATTTAAAATAAAAACATTTCCGACTAACGTATAAGACGTTAGTTTCCTAATAGTTCACAAAACATCCATCTAGATGGCGCTTATATTATATATGTGACGTGATTTTAATGTTTGAAAAATGATATTTTTATACGTGTACAGTTTGCCTCTATTTAATGTTATTTACTATTTCCTTCCAGCTAAGATTTGGCAGTTAAGAGCAGGCCTGATTAAATAGCGTTTTAAATATCTTATATACATAAATACAAACACAGACAATGTCTTCATCTCTATATCTACAAATGAACGATGTTCTCTCCTTATATTTTCACACATATACATAAATATCTTTGTAGCATATCTACGGTATATAATAGAATTGTTTGATGTTTAAATGAATTAACAATAACTATAAAGAGACTAATAACAGGGTTCATCTTGTATACTCTTCCGTTATAAAATCCCTTGTAACAGTTGAGCAACAGGTCCAAGTTACGAAACTGAATCACAATCTACACTCGTAACTTTAGCAATGGTGAACAATAAGACATAACTCACGATCTCTCAAGAAAGCGCGTAAAATCAGAGTCAGACAGCGATCAGGCTTGACTTATTGGATGGAGCGATATCAGCTTTGCGATTTTCCACTGTAATACGCCTTATGATAGCACACACAAGGCAGACGCGAAGCGGAATTTATATTCGGAATTTAAACTCAAAAAAAAAAGTGTCCGTACTTATGTACGTGCATGAGAAGTTATACTTCTTGGTAATCGTTAAAAATAGTTTTTAATTGCATACAAATTAGTTGCATTGTTAATAAATGGACTGGAAAATATAGTAAATACACAAATAAAGTTTAAATATGAAAAATTTAATAAATAAATGATAATATCTAGTTTATATAAATTAATAATACATACGGATAGTTGACCTCAATTATATTGGAGCACTTGAAAAAGGATATAAGCATAATTTTTTACATTGCAGCTTCAAGCTGCCTTAATTTTTTCATAATGCGCCTAAATAACTGTATAATGCAGCTTCAACCTGTTAATTTTTGTTACAGTAACGCAGTAATGTATGCGCGCTTATTTTAAAATTTCGCTTTCATCATTTATTCATAACGCACCTAAAGAAATATAACTTCAAAAAATGCCAATAGAGGGTACCGCTTGGTATGACAACTGTACAAACGTGTACACACGTATTATTTTTGCATAAAATTTGAAAGGATTCATATATTCGTTCATATCAATGCCTTTTTTAAAAAGTGGCGTGATGATTTGTGTACAAAAAGCGACAAAAGAAGTTTGTTGGCATTTTAAAACTCTACCGCTTATCGCTATCCGCTGGGGCATACAGTGGTACAGTCGAGAGGGAAAGCGATTGGTGACAGGAAAGCATTTCATTACCGTCCAGCTAATACGGTATTAGTTTCTATCTAAATATACGAACCGAGAGTAAAGTTTCTTAAGTCAACCATAATTATATTACGTAATATAAAGGTACTTCATAGACCCTTTTTAAAGGCCAACAACTCATGAATAACTGTAATATTAGACGGTTTACTAAGTATATTTAGGAGAAAAACTAAAACGGACTTCAAATTGAATCAAAAGTTGGACGCTATTACGCGCGGACGCTCTTTTTGTATTTCCGAATAATCGTAGGAATATTACGAAATCAAACTTAATCATCGTGATATTGAGTTATTCGTTCATTTGTGGCGCACATACTTGAGGCAAATTTAAGACTTGTATGGTTTTTTCATGGATCCCATTGTCAGAATTAGAGGAAATTTGGCCACACGGGAAGCACGGGGTGAGTTTTAAGGGGTTAAAAATTACAACAATACGGTCACCACTCTGTGTATTATCTAACACTAATTTTAGAGGCCTGTGCCCAGTACATATATGGGACCACATATACTCGTAATTATTTATTTTACAAGCCAGTTAAACAGTGTTTTTATATTTGACAAAACTGCGCTGATGGGCCAGAGGCTGACCGCAAGTTTCATCGGATTTGAGATAGCAGAGCTCTTAGGTCGCTTAGCCTGAGCTTCTACTGGAAACAACCCGAGAGGGAATCTCGACGTGCACGGTTACTCTAGTCGTATTCGTACTCGTATTTCGAATCGAGGGCTCCCGAAAAATAGTGGTTGGACATAAGATTTGTACATATGCTGGATATTTAGCATAAGCAACTAGTAATATCTCGATAAGCCCCGTTAAAAACTGTTTAATCTCTTTATTTGTAAATATTGACACATAATTGACTGTTGCTATAACGACTATTAAATGACAAACATTTTGTTTTGTACCTTTTATCAGCCTTAACCGTAAATCAACAGATAATGTATTCAATTTTATAGTCTATGTCTTCACATTAAAGTCTATAATGTATCTGAAAAGGGTGTCACTTTGCTTTTTGTTTGTGTGCCATTTCCGACCTTAAAGAAAAGCGAGAGTACCAACAAAAAGTGAGCTGTGTTTGTCTCTTAATCTCTATACATAAAATCAATTATACTGATATAACGATTATGCCAGTGCCTTGCATGTGGTTTTGAGAACCTTCGTACTTTCAAGGACGGCGCATGCAGTTTCGAGTATGTCTGCGGGAGCGTTCCCGTGGCCCCACCAATATACCACGGAGGAATCTTGAATATCTTATAGTTTCGGCAAGTTAAGTACATTGGGTTAAGAATATATACAAAGGAACTCCTAACGTTCCAATCGTTAATTGACATAGTAGATTAAATAGTAATAGATAATCCGTCACTAACGGTGAGACGGCTAACAAGTTAATTTTACCGAAGGTTAGATTGAAAGCCAGATTTTGTTTCTAGTCGTAAATACACAAGTGTCTAAACCTCTAAACCGTCAAGAGATAATTTAAGAAGAATACTTTCTTTAAACGAAAGTAAACAGACTAACAATACAAGCTATAGAAAACATACTTACCCATACACTTCATCGAGCCCTTTCCAGTGGCGTAATGCAGGTTCTTCCTCCAACCGCCTCCGTCAAATGATGTTACATAATAGTGCCTTCGAATTCGTCTTACTTTCGATTCAACGCCTTTATTTCTATATGCTGCTTCGAAACCGTCAATTATTTGGTTAACTTCGCCATTTGATTCGCCTATTATGCTATAACGAATGTTGTCGATAATTTGTTAAACCTTTGCATAGGTTACAGCTTTGTACATAATCTTATTTATTGTTAACTCTTGCGTTTGCTGTTTGCTTACGTCTATAACTTTGGTTACGTATTTTATTGCTTTTCTCTTCTTAAGGTCTTCAATTTTGTTATTTATATTTCGTTGACCAATTGAGTTGTTTCTGTTCGTTTATGTCCAATTATATGATTATTTTTAACGTATGCAACAATGACGTTAGCCGTCTCAATAAGTCCATTGATTGAAACAAGCGTATTTGTTACTTCTCGCTTTATGTAAATAAATTCGTGCAAATAATGTATATACATTTATTTTATTGTCTTTAAAGGTTGTTGTGAAAGCTTGATGTATGATTCGTAGAGATGATAGCTTCGTCTTGCGTTTACTCGGCGTTTCACGATGTGTTCCTTAACAAATGATTTTCTTCGCGATGTGCTGTAATGAAAGAATTATATGTCATTATTTACTTTCATTATCACCTACGGTGGCGTCAGTGCTGTCTTGAATGATCCATCATTACAGGTGCCGCCATTATGAGGTCCGTGTCATGTTATGTCAAGTAAACAATTTTATGAATAAAGATTTCTCGTTTTTGTCTGTGTACAATATATATATCCCTATTACTATACTATAATAGTCTAACTATTATATTTTATAGGTATTTTATAGGTTTTGGAACCTATATTTTAGGGTTAAAAAAATTTCATTATGACTTATGAATTATTATGCAATTTCTAATGCTATCACATATATATTTATCTTCTATTCTATTTCTTCTGGTTAACTATTATATGTAGTTGTACTCAAATCAAGCCGAAATACAAAATTTTAATAAAACCAAACATGTGTTACGTCTTTTCTATAAGGGTAGATAGGGATAACTACCAAATCTGTAACTGGTGTTTGTGCTGGTTCACTGTAGTGTTCTAAAAATGTAAACGCTTATTTATGACATGATATATCTTGAGAGATTTTTAAGTTTCACTTAAACTCCTTTCACAAACCACCATCGTAGCCTTATCTCAATGTAGAATCAACGGGTATATGAAACGTATTCGGAAAGGAAAAAGATAATAAAATGAATTTACTTATCTCTGTTAGTACATTTTGCAACCTCATTTTTCGTGGGATTTCGTACATATAGTTAGAAATTCAAATTCAAAATAAAATAACAATGGCGAATGAGGTCTGTCGATGATGTCCCATTACGCAAAATCTAACTTATAGATTTTGAAAATTTCCGAGGTTCTCAATTCGTCTGTATGTTTTTTTTACGCTTGTTACTTTGTAAAAATACTTGTTTATGTTGTTACCTCAGAACTTTCGATCGAATGGATGGATTTGATGATTATTGTTTATTTCAAAACTGGTGCTTCCCTTGAGGTCCCATTTTAATTTGGTCCAGTTCTCACAAATTTTAAGGCGGTTGTTTTTTTTTTTTAGTATTATCATATAAACACTTGAATTAGTTCCTATGACTCAATTTGGCGAAACTAACATAAAATTCACATTACTCCTCTAGCATCGAGGGTAAAACGCTCACGACTTGACTTGCATTCGGGTCAAAGGCGGTCACGGAATAGAATCCGCGACTGTGACGTACTCGGTCACGATTTGCATCGATTAAAAAACTATAAACAAGGTTATCCTCCTCCGCTTATGCCATCAAGAGAACTTTCTAATGTTGTGTCTGATGAGTTTCCCATCATTTCAGTCCACTTTTGATTGTCACGAACTACCCACCTAACGAGGCCTTGCCAATTAGTTGTTGCGGTTATAACTCTATCCGTGTTTGTTATATGAACGAGCGAGAGAGAGCTGTGTAATCTTGTGACTAATTTCCATTTTTTTATAGGAAATGGAGCAAACGAGCTCACAGCTAGCCTGATTTTAAGTGATCACCGAATTTCTACAACACCGAAGGAGCTGCGATGCCGGTGTTTAAGAAAGGCTTCTTTCTTGAAGATCTCCAATCTTATTGGTTCGGAAACAAATTAGGCAGATAGTGCATGGAACAAAGTTACGCAAATAAATACGATCGTGGAACTCCAACCCTTTAGACCAATAAGGACGATCAGATCGTAAGTCAAGCCGCTTCTCCACTATAGTGGAGTGAAAACTTCCTACTTATATATATTTTGTATATATACAAGTAGGAAGTTTTCAATTAGTTTTGTTAATGTTACCGCTGTAATTTATGAACGGATTTTGATTTTTTATTGAAAGGGTTTGGTTTCAATAACGTCCAATTTTAATTATGATGATTAGATCTATTAATTCGATCTGATCTATAGAGAAACCTTAAATCTTTGACTTCTTGACTTTGACATTTTTTGTTCATACCTCGAATCAAATGTCTAATTTTGTTACGATCAAAGGAAAGTGTACTGCAGGTGAAGCCTTAACAAGGGTAATCTTTTCCGCCATTATTATACATGTCATTGTTCGGTCTTTGCGCGCGTTCGGTATAATTCAGAATAAAGTTAGGTATGAAATTAGATGAACGGCAAGACGTTGATGAATTTCATAGACATTTCGTTTTGATTACATATAATGTATCAGTAAAGTAAAGATTGCTGTGAAGTGCCCGAAAGGTCGAGGAATTTACTATGACCAAATTCGTGAAGGTAGTTTATTTCAGTAAACTAACAGACTATTTGTACCGCAAAAGACTGGAATAGTTTGCCCGTGTCTGTTTTGCTCGATTACAATGTTGAAGTTTTAAGAGTAGAGTGAGTAAGCATTTACTAATCGAGTGCGCCGTATCATCCAGGACTGCATTTCCACTTAACATCAGGTGGGATCATGGTCGTGCTTTCTTAGAAAGTATTAAAAATAAATTATCACTTAAACCCGTGTGCGAATTGGCAGACTTCACGTGTGTTGAAAATTTTCTAAGACCTGGTTACCACGTGATATTTTTCTTTAGCACCGAGTAGATGGCAAATTAGAATTTAAAATCGCAACAAACAACGTGACTGCAACGGAAATCGAATTCGGGTGACTAGCGTAGCTTTATCTATTACGGCTTCTATTTGTCAAATATCATATAATTTTGTTGTCAATTCATAACAATTAATAGTACCTACATAATTTTACTGGCGAAAAAATAAGGGGACTTATTTTGAAATTTATTACGCTTTACAGTATTTTTTTTATATGCCACGTTGATTTATAGCTTATAAATATTTATGTGTTAAGATAGAAGTAGCTATTGAAAAAAATTACATAATCATCGTTGCGTTTAACTGGCACTTTGCTAATACTATCACGACTATTTACTATGAGATATCTACCAAAAAAGCCTCTATCAGAGGCACGTTTAAGCTAAATATAAAATGTGATGCTAGTTTGTGTACGCTTCAAATAATCAAGAAGCTCTGCATCGACTTAACTCAAATATTAACACGATATACAATGGGCATCGGTAACATACCTGGGACCGAAAGAAAAAGCTTTTTCAACAGGCTTTACTAATAGACGGCGTTGTTTGCGATAATGATAAAGCTGATGCCATACCAATCGATGACGAAATTGAAATGATGATTGAAAGATTCACAACAAACAATCTGACTTTAATAAATTTGCAATTATATTGACCTCTTGCTTCCCTTCTACTTTGTTTTGTTACTCATTTCTAATCCATCCAACCATAATATGCCACAGCGAAGCACACAGTACAGTTGGTAAAATATAAATAGTAGTTACACTAAATTTATCACTCCAAGCAGAATACACGTTCACAAATAAATCATATATTTATGAGGTTGCCTCAAGGTACGGTATTGAGACCGCAATTTTAAATCGCTTTTATGAGGGAATATATCATTCGTGAAGTACCATACCTTGATGCGTCTAAGCATACTTTCCACAGCATATAATTTATAGTCATAGCGATAACCTTGCATTTACCCTTGCCCGAGGTAGTATGGAACTTTCTAGTTTAACAATAGGTGCTTGTGGTTGCAACGGTCTAAGTAGATTGGTGTTTGAAGGGAGCGAGACCAATTGTCACAAAGTTACTCAATAAAAAAGTTATTATGACGTCACGCAGCTTCCCAGTGTTTGTTTGGTAAAAAGAATCATTGAATAACAAAGAAAGCGGCCGTCCGCATTTGTGATTGCTTTAGTTTAGAATAATGTTTATGAAATAGTACCTTTTTTTCTCGATTATTTAATCACTACATAGTTTTAAAAAATCTTGCTTCCCGCTGTATGTCTGTTCGCGATAAACTCAAAACTGCCATACTGATTTTCATGCTGCGGTCACTAATGGATAGAGCGGTTTTCGAAGGAAGTTTTAGTATACATTTTATTAATTTTTCGTATACATGAGCTGAAATATAACGATATGTCGGAAAAAAATAAGCCGTCTGGGAGTTTTCGACGAAAACGCTGCCTAGATGTAACGAAATAATGTATGGTGGAATTTTGCATATTATATACATTTCACAGAGTAACATAGGCTATTTTATATTTTTCGGAAAGAACCCGTGCGAAGCCGGGACGGGTTGCTAGTTTTCATATATATATTTTTACTATTTAATTAATTTTGAAGTTACTATCGTTATACTTATCAGTGGCAGAATATATGCATACGACCAGCTGTATACGACATGAACATGCTGTGCTATTGATTCATATTACACGGAGAGAGAACTTTTGACTGGGTGAACCGAATTTGATGGTTCGTTTTTATTTGAAAGCTAGTACTTCCCGTGTGGTCCCATTTCGACAATGGCATCCATGAGAAATATTTCGGGCATATCATGCGTAGAGGCAACCTTGAAAAGCTGGTCATCGTTGGCAATACAGAAGGCAAGCAAGAGGTCAGTCGCCAACATGATGGTCTGACCAAGTAATAGGTCCTCTCGTAATCTCTACCAGCTAGTGAGGGCTGCCTCGGACCGAAACCGATGGAGGCAGATTGTTCATTTGAGTGGCTCTAGTGACCATGATCCTCAGAAATGAGGGAACGACAAAGAAGAAGAATCCATGAGAAAACCATATATGCGCGACAAATGGACGAATAACTCAATATCACGTCAAACGATTTTTAGGATTATTTTTTTAATGGAAAGGATGTACTTCGAGGGTAGTTTGATGAGAGTTTGGTTAGGTTCTGATTATTAAAATTTAGTAATATTCCTCCGATAATTTAGAAATACAAAGAGGGCGTCTGAGCGTAGAAGCGATTAACGAATCGATTCGAAGTTGGTTTTTGTTTTTACAAAAATAATGATAATAATTTTTAAACATACTTGTAAAATTACTATAATTTATTAATCATTTTCCTTAAACTTGAAATAACTAACTTAATAAATACAAATAATAGAGTAAGCGAGGCGCGACCGTCTCGCTCGGAGTCATAACGAATCCATTTCCTAGATTTAAATAATTCATTTAGATTTGGGGACTAAACTTTAGTTGCATATATTACTCTACTTCTAAAAGCAGGAGGTTGTTTCGTCTGTATTTCTTTTAATGTTTGTACACTCGTAGCACCGTTGTTTCTGAACTAAATTCCAATTTGGTTTTTGTTTGATAACGTTTTTCTTTCAATAATGCCTCATATAATTTTGTTAGCATAGGACCTTAAGGCTCCGAAAATATACAAAATCGTGTAGTCGAATGTTTGTTGATTTAGATATTGATAGTTTTACGACAATCCAAGTCTAGTTAACTCCTTAAGAAAACGATAAATAAAAGCTCACGGCTCACTTTAATTAGGTAACTATAAATAAATAACCATTTAACTATCAATAGAGACGTCAACACACGAATAATTCATGTCAGCAAACTTAGGAAAATCACTTTGAAGTACTGTAGACGTGTCATGACTGTCCATCCCGGGCCAAAGCCTCCAATGTGGCCATACATGTACAAGGACGACCTATGTATGATATATTGACCTCTAGCAAAAAAAGGAAAAAATATTACAATACTAATCGATTAAAAAAAAAAAATTGATATGTTAGTTTTCTATTATATTAATATTTATGGGTCCCTATAAAATGCAGCAGGTTCAGCAAAACAATCTTAATGTCAAATAAAAAAAAACCCACCACGATCTATTATGAACACGACCGCGAGTGCAATATAGTATACGGCAACTAACAAAAGCCATGAAAAACTGACAACTATAAACTGGCAGCGTTAATCTAGTTTCGCGCCAAAAGTGAAAACGTTCCATTACCTGCATGTCAAAAAACCTTTAGAAATCACAGATTACATACCAGTAGCCGAGCGTGATTTACCGTCTGTTATTTAATGGATAGAGACATAAAATTATCTGTAACGAAATATGCAATCACCGAGTTATTTGCATACGAACTTGTTATGCGATAGTGATATCATACTCGATCGTGCTAGTCAATTACCACATTAAAATTAACTGTGCTGACGCTTTTACAAAGTTAGTGAAAATTTAATTTCCAATAAGGCGACGAACTCCGCTATGGTCGTATTACGAAGTCAACAAATTACTATTATAAATATTAACCTAGAAACAAGATTTCTTTTTCTTACGTATTAATTTCCATAACATACAGTCACACACACTAAACATACACACATACAAACCACACATTTACCTATATGAATAGGTTAGCTCCATTTTAAAATCTAAGATTCAATATTTGGAACTAAAATATTGTTATGGATATTACAGCGGCTTACTTTTCGAGACGTTTTCAGCGTTTTACATGTTCTAATCCTATAAATTTATTTAAATTAATTCCGATCCACGCAGAAACTTTATAACTTTATCATTTAAACACATATAACACTTATATAAAAATCCCTTGTTTTATAAATTCCTTAATTCATAAGTTCAGTAAAAATCAAACAGAGATTGCCCACTTTGTCTACCCTGCTTAGGTTGCAAATTTTTGGAGGTTTTTTTTAAGGACGCAGGTGTTAATTTGTCTTGAAGATAAATTCACCGTTATAGTGAAAGCTTCATTTGCGTCCTTTTGACGTTTCTGATCTTAATTTTTTTACAAATGAGGAGAAATCAAGTGCTGCTTTAAGCTTATCGGAATCTCACACAACGGGTCTTACAAGTTCCTTTGATTTGGTTTAAGTGAAAAAAGCTTGGTATCTTTCAATTGGGCATAAAATTTATACGAACCGCCCCATTTTAAAAGCTCGCTGTAACCATTAATTAATGTTTCGCTACAATATTACGCTATTTAAATTAGTACTTAGCAGATAAATATTGATGAAAAATTGTGTCACTCTTCCTACCAACTCATGCTAAATAGACGATAAATTAAATTCGCTTTTCACCGAGCTTATTAGTGTAGTGGCTTCATTCCTGACGGAGAAGAACCGGAACGCCTATACACACCGGTTGAATTATTGTACCAGGAACCGAAAAAAACGGAAATGCTATTTTCAATCGACTTCAATAGGAGGAGGTTCTCTTTGTATTTCTTTTTTATGTTTATTACTGCATAACTTTCGACAGGGTGAACCGATATCCAATTGTCCCATTTAAATTTGGTCCAATTCTGACAATAGGATCCATCAGAACACCATATAAGTCTTAAATTTGCAAAAAGTATGTGCGCCACAAATGGACGAATAGCACAATTTCACGCCAACCGATTTTGATGATTCATTTTTTATTGGAAAGTATTTACTCCTAAAGTTGTTTAATGAGAGTTTGGTTAGGGTCTGATTAATTCTATTTCGTAATATTCTTACGATAATTCGGAAAACAAAAGAGGCGCTCTTTAAAGGCTATTACGCGTCTGAGTGTAATAGCGTTAAACATTTTTTAAGATTGAATTTGATTTTTTCGATTTGAAGTCGGTGTTTGTTTTTGTTTGTAAATATACTTGTTACACCCCTGTCACATATGGGTTTTTCTTCACAAAGCCATCAATGGCGAAATAAAAAGTAGACTTGTACTCGAAAACATTCACATTAGAGTACCATTCAAATATCCAAGGAGTCGTTGTTGTAGGATTTTGATGTGCCATGCATTCTAAAACCAAACTACTGTCACACTCGCCCTTTACAAGGATTTCCACTACATATAACCTCCTTAACACTAAGTCCACGTCGGCTGATATTTTTTAATTCACGCAAGGTCTTCCGCACCTTAGTGTTAAAAATTGTGCAGTAATTTGGGCTAATTTAATTTATTTATTACTGATATTTCTATTTCTTTATAATTTATGAAAGTATTTTGTAACTATTAATTATGAAATCGTTACGTTTCTTTATAGCAAATGTTGTGTACACCTATAATTGTCATACACAACAGGACTTAGTGTGCAAACTTGATTATTACAACAATGTATGCTTGTGTAATGCTGTTGGTGTATCTTATTAAATAAATTTTGTACATGTTTTAAGTACGTTCGTTCGGTTTTGTTTAACTTTCTGAAAACACAAGCATGTGACAGCTTCTAAAATCATAAAATCGTTTGTGTAATTAAAATTTAATAGCCTTAATTAAATATTAGAATATAAATTGATACAGTGTGCGTAATTTACTGATTAACAACTACATAAACAGTTCAAATCAAAAGGTTCCAGCATTGTTAATTAATCATTTTGTCAGACACGACAGGACTACACAATTTAAAAGAAATGTTTGCATTGACGTCAAGAACGTTTATTCGTTTACAGCGAGCATGGTTTAACTTTCTCAGTTTTAGCAATACGAATTAAGTCATTGATAGATGGTTTGACAGATAATTAAAAGGTTTTTGAACGCTTTTCGAAATGACAAAGTAGAAAAATCTTGACTTGTCATTTTGCGGAAGTTGAGAATGTTTATCATACCTTTTAGTTTTTAGTATTGAAAACAATATTTCTTAAATTTAATGTAAATATGCCATACTATTTGCCATCTAAGTATTTCATTCTAGCAGGTATTTATGAATGACTTTCCGTTTTTCCATTTTATGAACGTAGATACGCTAAAAAAATTACTGGACAAATAATTTTATCGAATATTGTTGTGGTGGTGTTGGTTTCTGAACGCATTATGAAATGTTACGCTATTATGCAATTAATTTGCGATGTCGACGACAACATACTATTGGGTAATCAATTGATGGACACCATAATTCCATTAATTATTCTCGGGCGGGCGATTAAACGATTTTATTATGTCCGCATTGAGGCGACAGTTTGAGTGAAAGTTAATCAAAAAGCACGCGGTATGCAAATGCATTCATTTTTGCCAATATGTAAGATAAAATGAAATTCTACGTTCATTTGTTTTATGAGAGACATTTTAATGGACTTGTTTAAATGACCTCTTACATTTACCAAAGGAAGTAGACAGAGACACACCACGACAAGTAAATTACATCTCTAACTGATAGTAATAAGGTCTAAAATAGTTTCATCATTTTCACTCGTATTTACAATAAGGATAAAAAGATCGGTTACGTACAAATAATTGTTTTTTTAATTAAATACATTAGAACTCAAAGTCGAAAACTTCCATAGCCTGAAAACTCCATTACTCGGATTATGACACGTATATTTACGAGAAAAAACAGAAAACCGACTTTAAATCGAATCAAATTTTACTCGCTATTCACGCGGACGCTCATGAAACAGTAGTAACGGCCCACGGAATGGTAGTCCCATATTAATTTGAAAAAACATAGGAAGCACCAGCGTTCAAATAAAAAAACAATCATCAAAATCGGTTCACCCAGTCCAAAGTTATGAGGTAACAAACATATAAAACATACAGACGATTTGAAAATCTCCTGCTTTTTGAAGTCGGTTGAAAAATGTTCTACTGTGTTCAATTGTGAAATGACAATTCACGACAGCTGTCAGTTGTGGCTGCGCATGCGCATTGTACTATTCAATTATTTACTCGTCTGTTTTTGACGACGTATTTGGAGCGTGCAGCAATACAAATGTGTGTCTTCCTTCAACAGTAGCGTAATTTCTTTTATTAATTTAAAACGATGAAACGAATTTATGGCTATTCTTTTCATAGGACTGAGGCAAATTATTGGCTCCAGTGTTTTTAAATTATCACCGGCGCCCTCGAATACCGCAAACACAACAGTGTGTACATTACACGTGCTACTACTGGCTTAAATCATTGACAAAATCTAGACTAGACGATAAAGTAACATGATTCGGTAGATCAAATCTTTTTACTGCTGACAATTTTAACTAAACGCTATAAACCGTTATATACAGTATATTAGAAATTGTTTTTTTTTCTATTTTCTTAAACTATAATTTCGATTAATCATGAATAATAATTATAAAAAAAGCCATAAATAGGTTTCCAATTTGGGCGGCCATCTTGAAAATAGCCAAATTCGATTTCGCGCGCATTTTTACAGTGTCACCATTTTTTTTTTATACTTTCTAAGCAAGTGCTTGACTACGATCCCACCTGATGTTAAGTGGAAATGCTGTCCTGGATGGTAAGGCGCACTAGCTTAATAAATGCCTATTCACTCTACTCTTGAAAATACCCACATTGTGATCGGAAGGAAAGACTGACGCGGGCAAACTATTCCAGTCCTTTGCTGTACGAAGAATGAAAGACGAAGCAAAGCGCTTCTTTCGGGTTTGAGGTATGTTCACAACAAAAGGATGAAATCCCGCAGTGCGTCTAGATGTCCGATGGTGGAAAGGGGATGGGGGAATTAGGTCATGTAGTTCCTGAGCACACTCTCCAAAATGCAATCAATCCATTTGTAGAAGAGATATTCAAACACTGGCATTTAAAGCCTAAATAAAATAAAGCCACAGCCATATACATCCCGGGCGGCTGCATCCGAGATCTTATCGTTTAATGACTGCAATTGAGAAGCAAGTAATGGGCGCGCCACAGTTTACCGGCATGGTTTACATCGTAACCTTTGTCTTAGGCATGAGACACATTGTTGCTTCTCGTGTTAAAGTAAACGAGCACGTCTTATCGATAATTGTATCTTATGTTTTAGTAATTATCAATTATCTGAATTAGATAATTCATTTTGAATATCAGTTTCAGACACTATCTCCTTTCTTTTTCTTAAAGTGCCTCTCCAGCTGGCGAAGGTTGGCATTCACAATTCCAATCCATCCTTTGATGATATGCAGCCATTATTTCCTATTCTGCCTTTGACCATCAAGATAAGAAGAAATATCTCTCGTATCTAAATTACTCGTTCTTAATTTGTCAGTATTTATGATTTAATAAGAAAACTACAGTTCGCCATCATATTTTGGACAATTCTCGCTATTACATTTGATAAACCACAGTTCAAATCTTTAAAAATTCCTAATTTAACAGATTCTCAATTCGTCTAAATGTTTTTTTGTTATCTCATAACTTTCCATTAAGTAAACCGATTTTGATGATTCTTTTTTTTTAAGCTGGTACCTCCCATGCACTATGGGACCACTTTTCAATTTGGTCGAATACTCACAATGGCAATGAAAATTGAAAAAAAAAATTGGGGCGCATACTTGAAAAAAAAGTTAAATTTGCTTCAAGTATGTGCCCGAAAAAGAGACGGATAACTACAATATCGCACCAACCGATTTCGATGATTATTACTTTAAGTGTAGCATAATGAATGTTTGGTGAAGGTTCGTATTAATTCTATTTCGTAATATTCCTACGATACTATGTACATACCTGTTAGTGGGTTTTTTAGTACCTTCACCTATCACTGGATCATCGTTAATACTCAATGTGCTGTCTTAGTAGAAAGTGATTTCACTTAATGGCACAAACGTGCGAATTCGATTCTAATAAATTTCTCACTTAAATGGCATGGATGCGTAGACGATAGAGTTTACAACCAAATACAGTAACGCACAAAAACATAGCGTGCGTGATAACAACAGAATGGCTCTGAAATGTGTATGGTAGGATTTTTTCGAAGGTAAAGAAGCAAAATTTTCAATTATTGAATATGGCATAGCTTATTTACGATAACTTAAAAAAAATTCTCGCATTCTTTGTCCGAGGCATGTATCACTATCATGTACTATGCACGTACGTGTAGAGCCGCAGTAGCTACCTACAAGTCCTACAGAGAACGCCTGTTCCCAGCAGTGGGACATATCCACGTAGGCTGTAACTTTAACTTTTAATATATTATTATAAGTTACTAATTTTTAACTAAATCTAACTACATTAACTATCTTCTTCCACATTCGTGCAGTACTACACACTAGTACTACTACAGTAGTACGAGAACACAGCTTGGATTGTCATGTTTAAATATTTATAAGTTAAATATTTTTTATATTATAATATAATATTTTTTAATATTTATACGTTTTTATAGGGATTAAAAAAAATAAGAATAACGTTGTGTCGCTCAAAGAAACCACGTTTAAAGTTTATTCCTGCTTCTCTAAATAGTACAAATTAAAATTATGGCAATTTCTTTTCATAATAACATCACTGATAAGTCAGAGCTATGACGGTTACATAAAAAAAAATGTTATTATTTTTTTACATATTTTTAAGGATTCACTGGTTAATCTTGAGTCTGCAAATAAATTAATTGGACATAATTGAGAACCAATGTTTTTCCTTACGTAAATTAAATTTAACACCTATTGAAAATTACTAATAAATTGTTCTCCACACGTAAAAATTACTGTTGGCAAACAACTCCAATTGTTGTTCCATACATTTTCTTCTTTATAACAAAATGATACATTTTCTTACACATAGTTTTTCGTGGTCATGTTGCGAATAGAAACTAAATGAATATCTTTCCCTTGAATTTAAAACGTGAAAATTATTGATTTAAATAAAAAAAATACCATTATGTCATTAAAATAATACAAAACTCATTTTTATAGATTAAAAATAAATAGCATTGTAAATCAGACTTAATATTTGAAAGGCGGGAAATTTAAAGTGACATTAGGAAAATAAAAATAAATTATTTCTAAATTCAAAAATACTCACAATCATAATCCAAATACGTGAAACAAGGAACATCACAGTGTGCCATTTAAAAACCACTTCACTCACATTTGTAATAGAAGTGAAAAACTAAAACAAGAAAATTCAAAACGACGACTGCTCTTTTCCAACATCGACAGCGCAATGCTTGGCTCGATTTTGCCGCGTCTAAAGACGTTGCTTCTTGGATTTGTCTCGTTATTGAAATTTAAGCTCTATTATATGTACTAAGGAGTTGATTTAGAACTATTAGATGGGTCAAGAGGTAAAAGTGAGGTGAACATTATTTTGATAAACGCCATGTTTTATTGCGAACTATCCTTTAATGATATAGTAGGTAACGAGACATTTATTTTTATCTGTTCTGATTTTAAATATAATTTTTATTTAAATTACTGTGTTTAAAATTTAAACTGTGTGAAAAATCGAATATGGCCGGCCCATTGCCACTTTAATTTGTCATTTTTTTTAAATAAGGCTAGCAATTTTTTAACAAATATTACTAAAGTTTATAATATATTTATAATATTGCTTAAGCTCGTGTTAGGAGATTTACGTCAGTAGCAAATAGTGGATTCGAACCTACGACCTAGAAATTTTTTTTCACAAACATTACTAACGTTCGTGTTAACCATTCCAACTAAGCTTGAGGTTGAGGTATGATATGGTTAACGTCAATATTCGAATGATGGATTCGAACCTACCTTACGTTTCACTGACGGTATCCTAAACCATTAGGCTATTGCTCGATTTTAAATCGGTGGACTATGTCATTTATTTTTAATCTTTTATCACCTCGTTGAGGATCTTTGAGACACAAGTTCTTGAGCGGAAGAAATGCGGAGTGGTTCGCCCAGACTAGCTGGAGTAACGATCTTTGCAGGACAGCTGGCAGGAGCTGGATGAGAGGTTGGGTGGGGGATCTGGACGGCTCCGTTGCCATCACCGTGAGGCCTGGAGTAGGCCCGCCCTCGTCCCAAAGCGAGGGCCACGGGTACGTGGCGGCGGTTCGGGAGAGGTGGCTCTGGTCGGAGTCTACTTCTCTCCGAACCGCGACCTGCCGGCCCTTGAGCGATTTCTCGACGCTCTCGGGCCGGTGGTGGGCAGCTAGCGCACCTCCAGGTGTTCGTGCTGGGGATTTCAATGCCAAGTCCACGGCTTGGGGCAACCCCGCACGAACCCGAAAGGGAGGGAGGTGGAGGAGTGGGCGCTAGCTGCCGGGCTGTCCTTCTTAATGTTGGGACAGCCCACACATGCGTGCGGCGGTCGGGAGGTTCAGTGGTGGACCTGTCGTTCGCCACTCCGGCCGTCGCACGGCAAGTGGAGGGTTGAGAGTTGAGACGGAGGTGGAGACACTTTCGGACCACAAATATATAAGGTTCGAGGTGTCTCCAGCCTCCGGACGTCCGGCGTCGAATTCCTGGGGTCGAAGCCGGTTCCCGCGTTGGGCGCTCACAAAGCTCAACCGGGAACTGGCATTAGAGGCGGCCATTGTCGGCCGCTGGGGCCTCCCGCCAACAGAAGACGGGGGGGTGGACGATGCGGCTGGCCGCTTCTGCGACGTACTACATAACGTCTGCAGAGCGGCCATGCCCCGCGTTGGGCGTCCCCCCCCTAGGCGGGCGGTCTTCTGGTGGTCGACAGAGATTGCCGACCTCCGCGTCGCCTGCAACGGGGCCCGTAGGGCGTACACCCGAAGCAGGCGGCGCTGACCCCAGGATGTGGAGAGAGATGGTCGGCTGTACAGGGTCTACGTGGAGAAAAGAAGATCCTGCAGCTGGCCATCAGCCGAGCCAAGGAGACTGCCTGGCTGGAGATGGTGAAGGGTCTCGAGAGAGACCCTTGGGGCCGACCGTATAAAGGGTGCGGGAGAAATTCCGCACCCGGTCGGCCCCTCACCGGAGTGCTCCAGCCAGAGCTCCTGGGGAGGATAGTCGGGGAACTCTTCCCCGACGCCCCTGTGGGTTTCACTCCCCCCAGGATGGCTCGGCAGACGCCGGACGTCGAAGACGTCCCGCCACCACCCGTCACGGATACCGAAATGGAGGCAGTTCTGACCTGCCTCCAGAGTAGGCGGAGGGCACCGGGTCCGGACGGGGTGCACGGAAAGGTTTTGGCCCTTTCCTCGTGCACCTCGGTCAGGCCCTTCGGGAGCTGTTCGACCGCTGTTTGCGGTCGGGGCAGTTCCCGGGCCTGGAAAGAGGGTCGGCTGTGCCTTCTCCCGAAGGACAGTCGGCCCCCGGACTCGGCTTCGGCGGTTCGACCGGTTGTGTTGCTGGACGAGGCTGGCAAGGCCCTGGAGAGGGTCGTGGCTCGCCGCCTCGTCCAGCATATGGAGGAAGGTCCGGGCCCGAAACTCTATGAGTTTCAATTCGGGTTCCGGGCCCGCCGGTCGACCGTCGACGCCCTCCGACGCCTGCGGGCGGTGACGGAAGAGGCGGGGCGTCAGGGAGAGGTAGTGTTGGCGGTGTCACTGGACATCGCCAATGCCTTCAACAGTCTCCCGCATGCGGTGATACAGGCGGCACTCGTATATTTCGGAGTGCCCCTGTATCTCAGGAGGCTGTTGGGCGCCTACCTCTCCCAGAGGAGGGTGGCATTCGAGGACCGGAGGGGTCAGTCAGGTGGAGAAAAGTCGAGCGCGGTGTCCCACAAGGATCGGTGTTGGGGCCGATTCTGTGGGACATCGGCTACGACTGGTCCTGCGGAGCCGTCTCCTCCCGGGATGGGTGTCATCTGCTATGCAGATGACACCCTCGTACTCCCGGGGAAAGGCGTATAAGGAGGCGGCGCGGCTGGCCGAGGTCGGTGTGGGCCTCGTGGTCAGCCGCATAGAGAGGTTAGGGCTTCGGGTAAAACTGGAGAAGACCGAAGCCCTCCTCTTCCGCAGGACCGGACGTAAAGGACCCCCTCCGGGTGCCACCCTCCTCATCGGAGGAGATAGAGTGAGGGTGAGTTCCCAGATGAAGTATCTGGGACTCACCCTCGATGGAGGATGGACCTTCGGACCCCACTTCGAACAGTTGGGGCCGAAGGTCCTGAGGACGGCAGCCGCGCTGGGAAGTCTCCTCCCGAACCTCGGAGGACCCAGCGCGGTGTGCAGGAGGCTGTACTCTGGGGTCTGTCGGAGTATGGCCACGTACGGTGCCCCCATCTGGGCGGGTGACCTGTCTCGCGGCAATCGCTCACAGCTGCGCAGGGCGCAGCGGATTGCCGCGATCAGGGTCATCCGGGGGTACCGTACGATCTCGTGGGCGGCAGCTACTGCGCTTGCCGGCGATCCGCCGTGGGAGCTCGTGGCGGGGGTTCTGGCCGAGGTGTCCGACTATGTCTCGGATAGGAGGGCCCTCGGAGAGAACCCCCCTGCCAGAAGAGGTCCGGCGGATCCGTCGGTTAGGTGAGGTAGCACTATGCCGGAGGTGGGAGGAGGACCTGGCGCATCACCCGTACGGCTTACGTACAACGGGTGCTCTGCGCCCGGTCCTGGGAGCGTTGGATGCGCAGAAAGCGCAAACCTCTCACCTTCCGTCTGACGCAGGTGTTCACGGGGCATGGCTGCTTCGGGGACTACCTGTGTCGGACGGCCCGACGGGAGGCTGATGAGCGGTGCCATGATTGTGGCGCTGCGGTGGACTCTGCCCAGCACACCCTGGAGGTGTGCCCGAGATGGGCAGCGCAGCGTTGCGACTTGGCATCCGCCATCGGTGGAGTAGACCTGTCGCTTCCGAGCCTCGCACTTGCGATGGTACGGAGCGACAGGTCTTGGTCGGCGGTCGCCTCCTTCTGCGAGACAGTCATGTCCCAGAAGGAGGCCGACGAGCGGGTCAGGAGGGAGCCGTGGGGCTCCTCCCTCCGCAGGCGACGAGTCGGGGTGCGCAGGAGGCGTTTCAAACGCCTCCTCTCGCTGCCCCGTAATCCGAAGCGGGGCCAGGATGGGAACCTGGCCCCAGCATGCTTCGGCGTCGTCGGGACTTCTCTGAGTGCCGGAGGAGTCCCTTCGAGGGTGAAGTCCGGTCTTGCCGAGACCGGCCGGTCGTTGGGGTGTCCTGTCGCTGACAGATCCGGGGCACCCGCTCATAACGGCTGATGGCATTCGCGGTAGGTTTAGTGGGTATGGGCCTGGTGGCCGAGTCTCCACACATCCCTCCGGGCCCACCCAGGGTACCGGAGGATGGTTAATAACTCGATTCCCCGCGTTAACAAAAAAAAAAAAGGAGCTGGATGAGAGTGAGAGTGGATCGTGCTCATTGACATCATTTTGAAGAGCTAGTTATTTTGTAAAGGAAATTATGAATAATTGCTTTACAGTTAATTGCTTGAGGATTTAACGTTAACCCTCAATGTCTCTGGTAAAGTTTATTATAAGCATCGTATGGTGAGATCGACAATGTCTGATTGTTTCATAGTTTTCAGTAAAATACTTATATAAAAAACACAGATTTTTTAAATTATTTGTAGCGAAGCTGTCATTCAGTCACCCACTCACCGTTGGACGTTGAATTACGGGATATAGAGCTGTGTATACAGATAACGTCTATACATATAAATATAATAATATATGTATTTCATTTAAAATGATTGTACTTATTTTATTGTGACCAATACAGATAATATCTATCATCTATTTCATGCTAAATGTTGGTACACTAAAGTAGGCAGTAAATAGAGGCTGCCGCAGGTCCTACGATATCTGATGGAAAGCCAGGCGATATGATCGCAGGTTCGGCAATGTAACCTTTACCTGCCCACGTTAACGGCCCGACAACGAATACGACTATTAGAATTTTTCGCACGACGCGTTTACTTTCCCGTCTCACACACAATGGCCTTCGTTTTCCACCGGACTACTATGACCACACCTCCACTAGTGCCAGGATAGTCCTGACAGCTAGTTTACAGTATGCGTTTCCCAAATAGAACGACTGGTAGTTTCATTGTTTATTTTTTGTAGTTATTTATGGCATGAACATTAAAAATATACAATGTAAGAAATGTCAAAGGCAGTTTTGACATTTTATTTTTATGTTGGTTATAATGAATAATTGTAATTTTCAACTTTTCTATTACACTCGATTCTAGATGTACCATTGTTGTATTATTATTGAATTGATTATTAATAAAGATAAAAACAACGACAAAAAAATAGGTTTTTTTACACTTTCAAATCACCACATGCGCTTAATTAATGCCTATTCACACAACTACTGAAAATAACCACATTGTAACCGGGGGTAAGATATCCGCGGGGAAACTATTCCAGTCCTTTGCTGTACGAATAATTAAAGACGAAGGACAGCGTCGTAAATTTAACAACCAAATTATATATTTGTTATTTATTTATATATTGTAACTTTCCTATAATATTTCCATATACGCGGGACACGGAAAAAATGGCAAAAAAAATATCTAATATAACTTCAATGTGTGGTCACCTCAACCCTACAAGCAAAGCACAAAATGTTTTCCAACAGACAACATAGACTCGAAACACCATTCATAGATAAGCAATGGAAGCACATTATAAGACACGGTGCTCAGCTCTGTCGCATTGTAAACGAGCTGTAGGAATCGTTTTTAACGAGGATCAAGATTGAAGCGTCTCTAAACGGTTGTGAAATAATAATTGGGCGTGATAAACCTTTCTTATTGAACAAAAGGCTCATGTTTACGATACATATAGAATATAGTTCGAATGATCAAGGCGACCACTGGACTTTTGATTTCAACCAAATCCTGGTTAGTTTGTGAATGGTTAAAAAGAGTTTTACTCTACCATTATTGTTATTTATTGGGGACCCTTGTGTGGAAATACTAGCGATAGAAATTCAGGCTAAGCGACCTAAGAGCTATGCCTCCTTTCAATCCAGTGAAGCAGTCAAGGCCTGTGTTGTTCGTCAAAATAAAACCATTGTTATTTTTTACAAGACTTCAAAAAAAGTTCCCAATTCATCTTTTTTTGTTTTGTGTTTAATAATTGTGTTCGTGTTCGAAGTTTATCGAACGATTTGTATTTTTTGTTTAAATTTTGGATTCCGAAGATGTAACATGGTACACATATAAATCGTATGGATGATTGTTTATTGATTGTGATATTGGTATGTTTATGATAATCCAGAGAAGAAAAGGTAATAGGCACTAGAACTACGTACTATAACTTTGATAGTAAGAAAAAAGGGCGTCCGCTTGTAGTAGCGTTTTACGTTCGATTCGATTTGTTTTTTTTTAATTTTCAACCGACTTCAAATAAGTAGGAGTTTCTCAGTTCATCTGTATGTTTTTTTGTTGTGTATAAATAGACAATATACAACCACTATAGACAATAGTGTCCAAGTAAAATCATATATGCGTTAAATTTACTTTAAGCATGTGTGCGACATATGGACGAATTACTCAATATAATACTAAGTGATTTTTATTGGAAAGGATGTCTTCAAGGGTAGTTTGATGGGAGTTTAGTTAGGTTCTGTTTAATTCTATTTCATAATATTCGTCTTCAATTTGAAGCAGGTTTTTGTTTTACTAGTAAATATATATGCTATATATAGGCTATTCGAAAAATTTTACAGTGTTGCGTTTTGATTTGGTATTGACCTTGAACTATCAATTGTTTTCTAAATTCCACGAATCTATTCTAATTCGTGGTCGTTTGCATTCCTTCATGTGCGTAGCGTTTAGCATTCAAGTCAACGCGTTGCTTCTGTTGAATTAACTACAATGATGCTTTCACTCGCCAGATGTCGCTTCACAATCACAAAGTCCGTCAGCTTTATATTATATTAATAAAAATTAATATAATATAAAGCTGAGGGACATACACAAACACAAATTTACACACACACACACATTTATAAGATATTGTTATGATTTGTTATGCTCATATTGTATTTTTAGGTTTTAGAAACTTTATTCTCACTATAGACATTAAAGGTCACTTACATGAGAACAATAAAAAAATATTTTATAAAACAATAAGTTCGCTTGCTTAAGGAAGAACTCCTAACGCATTCATTTGCTTTGGGACGATTAACTGTCGTTAAGGAATTTAACAAGTTGCATTTTGAATGCGCTAAGTGTGTCTACCCTCTTGACGTGTGCTGGTATTTTGTTATACAGCTGTGCTCCTTCAAAACAAATTGATCTTTTACCGTAATTCGTTCTAACTTTTGGTATTACAAGAAAGCTAGCGCGTCGGTTGCTGCGTTTTTTAGAATTTTTAGTAAAAGAGATGTTGGTATTAATCGTTTTATCTATAATTTTCCTAATGAGAATACATGTACTGTATTTATATAATTGCTTGATATTCATGATTTTCGTCGCTTTGTAGAGATCAGAAGTCGGTGTCAAGAAAGGGAATCGGTAAAGGATTTTTATAATTTTATTTTGCAATATTTGAAGTTCAGAAAGTTTTGTTTTTGAAGCAGCACCCCATATTTCCACAAGATATAGTAGGTGTGGTTTAATTAAGCTGTTATATATAGTATGCCTTAAATTTTCCGGAATACATCGATTTAAATTACGAATTGGGCCAAAAAGTGATATTATTTTACCTTTTATGTGATCAATATGAGTTTTCCATGTTAAATTACTGTCAAGTTGTAAACCTAGATATTTTTCATGTTGTTTTTGTTGCAAAGGTATATTATTAATTACAAGTAAGTATTTTATTGTGCTTAGGAGTCAGGGACTTTACGTTTCTTTGCTCAAACATTTTTTATGGTGACTAATAAAGATTTATTATTATTATTATTTCACAAAGCTCAAAATACAGTAAAACGAGTCTTAAGTGATATCAACATTCTCTTACATAAGTAAGATATAGAATAGGTACAAAATATTTATAACAACTGTGACGGCTCTGTTAGGTAGTCTGTCAGGTCATTACAGATATAAAATTAATTCTCACGTCTTTGGATAACGCGTAGTTGGACGCCTTAAGTCTAGTTGGAGCGATCTTCGCAGGGCGGCTGTCACGAGCTTTTGAGAAGCTTATATCCAGCAGTGGACTTTTGTAGGCTAATGATGATGGTACCACAGAATTAATACGGAAAGCAAAATTACAATCCGTGTTTATTACCTTTTTTTTTGTTTTTTTTTTTTGACGGGGAGGAAATCTTCACAAAGATACTCCGCCTTCTGGGGAAGGCGGCGGTTATGTGGGGATCTTACCCACTAAAACCTCCCCAGTGGCCCTTTCTTCGGTGCATGATGAGGGGCTTCGGGATCTCACGTGGAACGCACCGGAGCCCCTCTGCACTGTGCTCAAGGAGAGTACGTCCCGGGGAGATTACTCCTCCCCCTGTGCCCTCGCAGCGCAAGGCAACGTCGGCCAGCCGATGTCGCCTTCTTCCCGGGTCCACTTTGGTGGACGACACAGGCCCCACCCTTGTCGCCCAGTGAACCTGAGGCCCCTTTTAGTCGCCTTATACGACAGGCAGGGGATACCGTAGTCTTATTCTTGAGAGCCCAGAACTACAGGGCTGATTATTACCTTGTTTATTACCTTATATTATCCTACCAATACCTTAGTAGGTATCCCCATATAATCCCTGTTGTATATGCTTAAATAGTTTTCTCGTAGTAACTCGTCCTACAAGGTTCAATATATGCATATATATTTGTCTCATATATCATGGCACCGTGGTAGCTCAGTGTCCCGGTGGTCGCCTAGCATAGTAAGCTAGCAATCATAGTTCGTTTCTCGGTGCCGATGAATTTGTTGGAACCCTATTACCTACATATGTGAAGTCTGCCATTCCGCACTAGGACTGTGACCTTATACTCTCTTCACAGAGAAGACCTGTAACCAACAACGGGACAACTTTATAGGCAGTTACTGTATATTTATCATATATGTTACATCTTTATATGCTCTGCCAGACAGTATAAGACGCACAAAATCTTTGTCACTATTGCTATTTTCGAATTTGTTATATTATATACAAGTATATATAGAAGGGGCAGTCTTAATAAAAAAAACACAAATAGTGGCTTAACAAAACTTTTTCCTATTTTGTTTTATACTCACAAAATTACAATTAAAATCGTTAGCCATTTCTTCGTCCACGTCGTATTAATTCCTCTTTTCCTTTTCTTTAAATCCCAACCGCTCGCCGTTCGTTCACTTTCATTCATTCGCACGTTCGGATACACGTTCAATTTACTAACAAATGTTTAAAAAACTTTTATTACATAATATGTTCGGATACAAAGTGAAGTTTCTTTTTTTTATTTTAACATATAAATACATTTTTATTATTGCATAGCATTTTACGTGTAACAACGTTGCGATGCCAAAGCGTGCCGGACATTCGCCAGGCAAAAAATCCTTTTTCCGGAGTCGCTGTTGTGTAATAACACAACACGCGACCGCTCCAAGTTCGATTCCGGCTGTCGGAATCAACGATAATTTTAGTTATCATTAACTCACGCTAGACGTACTCTAGATGTAGTGATAAATTAGTTTTTTTAACCAACTAAATAGGATGTTATTAATTCGTCAGCCGTTTAATGGACTCATGGCGCTTTTTTGTGACGTGCTACACTGATTAACCAAAGAAGTTGACTTTTACTGCTCCACCGGATTGAGAGGTGGCATAGCTTGTCGCCTAGCCTGAACCTCTACGCTAGTAAGTCAACACAAGGGTTAATTCAATTACAAAGGCACAAAATAAAGTAAACTTTCCACATCATTTATAATTTGCAGAATGTATCTGATCAATAACACTGATCAAAAATAAAAAGTAGCCTATGTGCTCTTCCAGATTATAAACGATATCTGTGTCAAATTTAATCCAATATATATTAGATATACTTACTAACGTATCATATGTTTTAATATTACTAATATTATATTAACAATAATAATACCTTACAACAGTAATTTCCTCGGCTATTTACCACTGTAAAGTATTTTAATGGTCAGGAATTCAAAAATAAGATTAAACACGGTAAAAATGTGTATTATATGTACTATTGAACGTAAATATACTTGTTTTATTTATATATCAAGGCAGTTTGTCGGCTTGTATGATTCGATTTCTTAACTACAAGTAATTCACTGGCTAAAATGCCAACAAACGAGATGGAAAGTGTGAAACGTTATTCCCGGTATCGCACCGTTAAAAATTTTGATCAATGGTAACATTGCCGTCTAATGAATAATAAATTGCCAATTAATTGAATCAAAAATACCAATTCGTCGCCTCTTTAATATTTATAAGCGTAATCGACACGCTCATTGTCGCCGTAAATTAGACCGTTAAATTTACTGTTGATATACAATAGTTCTTTAATATATAAATATTTTAATTGAGAATATGCATTTTGATATATGTGGGCATCGATTTTAAGTATTTCCACAAGTATTACTAGGAAATCAAATAACGTAAACGTTATTTTAAAAGACGCCATCTAGCGGAACATTTACAAACAACGCCATCAGTTTCTATATAGAGATTTAATTATAGTATATGCTGCCTAGACTAGAGGGCAGTGTTATAAATATTATATAGATATTGTAACATCATTTATTGTATGAACCAGAAATGGACATTCATTAATTAAAACCAAAAATAAATCTCTATTCTCAACCAGGATACATAAAAATCTGTTTAGCTACAAGATTCTCGCCTTTTCTCTCATAAACTGAAGGGCGGTACCACCTGTTTTAGAATACATAAATTTAAAAGGTTTTGAGAAGTACGTTTGGCATATTTTTAAAAGTTCCCGTCTAAGCCGCCACCGTCTTAACAGAACGTGACCCGCATTCGTAGAGCGTCGTCTCGTCGTAAATAACTTCGACGTCAGATATCGCAATTTTGAAACGAAAAGGTTTTTTTAATGACCCTAACAGCGTTCAGCCTTTTCTACTGATATTATTTATACAGTACTCTTGAGTACTCTATGGCATCAAAAACTTTTTTCTTAACATTGGGAAACGAAACTGAAATTGACTGATATAAGTTGGTCAGAATGCAAATTATGACCATTTGAGTATATTTACGAGCAGAAACGAAAACCGACTTCAAATCGAATGAATAAGAACCTAACCAAACTCTCATCAAACTACCCTTAAATAACATCCTTTCTAGTAATAAATGAATCATCGAAATCGGTTGGCGTGATATTGACTTACTCGTCCATTTGTGGAATTGCAGCAAATTTAAATTTATTTGTTTTTCTCATGGATGCAACTGTCAGAATCAAATTGGGCCACACGAGAAGACCCAGCTTTCAAATAAAAAAAGAATCATCCAAATCGGTTCACCCAGTCGATACTGATGTAACAAACATACAGACGAATTGAGAACCTCGTCATGTTTTGAACTCGGTTGAAAATAGTATTTTTGCTATGGTAATCTGATGCATTTAATACGCTAGGTAGCGCGAAGGTGGTATGACGATAGGCTCCTGGCGGCTATAAAGAAATCCTCTTATTAATGTTTAGGCAAAAAATATGATTCATCGGGTAACATTCAGTTAAATAGCAATAATGGTAGTTTGTTTATGGCCATTTAATACACCTAATGCCTAGGTATTGAACTTTCTAAGAAATATAATAAAATAAAATACTATTTTCAAGCAGTTATTAAATACAAATAGACGTTACTACTCCTATTAACATATTTTTCCTTTAAGACCAAAAATAATTCCGATCGTTACTCAGGAGAAAGCAGGCGAAATGGTTTGGCGATAAAAGTTGATCTCCATAACTCGTACAAAGCAATCGCTTACAAAGTTTCCTGTCATATAACGCTATTGACTAGGTGCACCAACATACACATGAAAATTCTGGGATATAAAATAAAATGCAACATATGCCCACTATGGCCTTATTCAAAAATATAATTAAGGTTTTCTTAATGGACACACAAAAGTAAATAAAAAAATTGCTTACTACGTACTGGCTTAATAGTACGATACGAATTAGATATTGCTAATATATCAAAACTATAGACGAAGCCAGCTAGATATGCGTGAATTTTCTTTTACTCAATCAAAGAAAAATTTCATTAATATCGTAAATTTCTATAAAATGTATTCCGTCGATCTATTTTGAGTAACGTAGCTCTTTAAAAACTTGTGGAACAACTTCTATAAAAAAAAAATATTTTTATTTATTTTGTAATTTGGAAGCAAACAATTTTTAAACAAATTTTATGTCTGTAAATTTTAATATACATAATAAAATATAACAACATATAATACATAATATTGAAAAGTTGTGACTTTCTTGTGAAAAACAAAAAAATATTCCTAAAATAGAAACAAATCCGACTAAAAATTGCAGGACAGTCCTGTAACCACGGTAGTATTTGGACGTCTTAGCCATAACTTTACTAAGCGTCCTCGTAAATCAAATCGTCATAGGCAAGTGAATGCGTGCCCAATCATCGATCGCCATCTATCGGCAAGTACTTTGAAGCTCTCAATATTTGCACGAAAAACTACTTCCAAATGTTTACTTAAGTATATTTCTTAAGGTTTCCATTTTGTCTACTCCATGTTTATTGTGTACCAAACTAGAAATTTTGGAGTGTTTGTTTAAACTATTAGAAAAGAAAACTTAACACAAAGTGTACTTATCGTATACTTATCTATAATGTGATATATGCAAGTTACTGTAGGATATTTTTTAACCCAATTCTGACAATTGCAAATACGAGATCACAATATGTTTTGTATTAAGTATGTGCGGGGAAATGGATGAATAACTGAATATCACGCCAACCGATTTCGATGGTTAATTTTTTATTGGAAAGTATACTTCGAGAGTAGTTTCATGTGAGTTTGGTTAGGTTCTACGATAATTCGTAAATACAAAAGAAGGCGTCGGAACAGTCGATTGTTGTGAAGTCGGTTTTTATTTTTAATCGTAAATATATTTGTTATATACTTTCTAGGCAAATGCTTAACGCATGATCCCACCTAATAGTAAGTGGAAATGCAGTCTTGGATGGTAAAGCGCACGAGTTTGACCTATTCATTCTACTCTTGAAAAAACTCACATTGTAATCGGAGTGAAACACAGACGCGGGAAAACTATCAGTATTTTAAAAAAAAAAGAAGCATCAATGTAGACATGTCTTAAGTTCTGCCGACTAAGACACCACGCATGCGAGGTTTAACCTAAGCCTAACTGACTTAATGAAGGCGGTACCTTACGAGAAGGCTTTGTTTGGATTACCTCAATTCGGGAAAGCCCAGTGACGAGTGGCATTTAGACCGCCAACACGAGACTGATGTTATAAAGTGAATACATTAAAATTTGAGGCACAGTATCAAGTGAGGTGACTGACATTAAAACTTACAGAAGACAGTTTAAGTCACGGATAGAGTACTTCTATAATTTCCTATGTGATTTAACTCAGATGAACCCTGCGATATCGTTTTATTTGGTCCAAAGAATCTGAGAAAGTTCAATTGATAAGATTTAATCAATCAATACTGAGGTGGGTGAAGTCATCCACATAAGCCTTGTATAGGGCCTCGGGGTAACTCTAACCTCCACTCACATGTGGAGCGGTGTCCATTCCGGTGAACAGTACAGCTATTACAGTAGATGTAAAGGAGGCGAGGTTAGTATTGATATCCGCGGAGACGAGATCTCGCGGCAGTCCTCTGTACGGCGGTCGCTGATGGTATGGCGCGGTGCCCTGAAAGCTGGGGTCTTTTTTCAGTTTTGTAGAAGACCATAGTAGACCATCGGTGCAGCGTTTCATACGTACAGATATCTGGCAATGATAAAGTAGACGTCGACTTGTGTTATCCTTCACCATCTCCATCTTTTGATGTTCCAATTTTAAATGTGGGATGACAACGAGCTGAAGTTCTCATTGTGTGCACGTCGACCGCCTGCCGAGGGCCGATATGAGCCCATTGTTTTAAAATAATCCCTTTTTCCGCTGAAAACATTTCGTGGCCGCTTTGTGCGCTAATCTGTAGATTGTCAACGCTGAAGTTTTTCCATTAATGCGGTTTCCGTCTCTTTGTCTGTAACGAGCTTTATAGAACCTTGTTCTAGATATTTCATGAAATCGGGGCAACATTGTTTCTGGGCATACGTCACGAAAATCTCCAGTAATGTATACAGAGTTGGCTTTAGATTTTACTATTCATAGCTATTTGAACAAATGTTGGACACATTATCCGACATCGTTGGGTCGTCCCAACACAATCACACGTCGATAAAGTCTATAAAATGTGAAGTGATTTGTTCCATCGGTTGATACAATCGGTCGGCCCGCGACCAGTGACAGCGGACGTGTCGACAAATCGTTGTCATTGTGCCATAACAAGGGTTCCGTAGTGTTTGAGCTGGATTTATGGTGGCCATATATCGATTGTGGAAATGTACATGGAAATCTAGCGGCGATTGTGATACACAATTTTGCGTGTCTCAAATTATTTAACGATGTCGTAGCCGTGTAATGAAATGAAGCCCTATAAATAACATAGTATACACATTCTTAGCGGGGTAAACAGATCTTTATTAACTTTTCACGATGCTTATTAGGGTCTAATGTGTGACTAGAGGTTTGATAGGTACGTGAGGTTGTACTCATCTGATCTTAAGTGATCGCCATCACCTATGAAGATCCAGATAATTTTAACCGGTAAAAGTGTACTTATATATAGTTAAAAATATATATTTAGTTATTTATATAGTTAAAAATATATATTTAGTTATTTATATAGTTAAAAATATATATTTAGTTATTTATAGTTAAATACATGCCATATAGAAGATGTCGATGGATTTTGTCGGCAGTGGAAATTGTTGTTAACTGATATTATTTATACAGTATTCTTGAGTACTCTATGGCATCAAAAACTTTTTCTTAACACTGGAACTGAAATTGACTGATGCAGAAGAAATTGAATGATATAAGTCGGTCAGAATGCAAATTATGAGCAACAGAAACCGACTTCAAATCGAATGAATTAGAACCTAACCAAACTCTCATCAAACTACCCTTAAATAACATCCTTTCTAGTAAAACTGAATCATCGAAATCGGTTGGCGTGACATTGACTTACTCGTCCATTTGTGGAATTGCAGCAAATTTAAATTTATTTGTTTTTCTCATGGATGCAACTGTCAGAATCAAATTGGGCCACACGAGAAGACCCAGCTTTCAAATAAAAAAAGAATCATCCAAATCGGTTCACCCAGTCGATACTGATGTAACAAACATACAGACGAATTGAGAACCTCGTCATGTTTTGAACTCGGTTGAAAATAGTATTTTTGCTATGGTAATCTGATGCATTTAATACGCTAGGTAGCGCGAAGGTGGTATGACGATAGGCTCCTGGCGGCTATAAAGAAATCCTCTTATTAATGTTTAGGCAAACAATATGATTCATCGGGCAACATTCAGTTAAATAGCAATAATGGTAGTTTGTTTATGGCCATTTAATACACCTAATGCCTAGATATTGAGCTTTCTAATAAATATATAGTATTTTCAAGCAGTTATTAAATACAAATAGACGTAACTACTTCTATTAACATATTTTTCCTTTAAGACCTAAAATAATTCCGATCGTTACTCAGGAGAAAGCAGGCGAAATGGTTTGGCGATAAAAGTTGATCTCCATAACTCGTACAAAGCAATCGCTTACAAAGTTTCCTGTCATATAACGCTATTGACTAGGTGCACCAACATACACATAAAAATTCTGGGATATAAAATAAAATGCAACATATGCACACTATGGCCTTATTCAAAAATATAATTAAAGTTTTCTTAATGGACACATAAAAGTACATAAAAAACTGCTTACTACGTACTGGCTTAATATTACCATACGAATTAGATATTGCTAATATATCGAAACTATAAACGAAGCCAGCTAGATATGCGTGAATTTTCTTTTACTCAATCAAAGAAAAATTACATTAATATCGTAAATTTCTATAAAATGTATTCCGTCGATCTATTTTGAGTAACGTAGCTCTTTAAAAACTTGTGGAACAACTTCTATAAAAAAAATATTTTTATTTATTTTGTAATTTGGAAGCAAACAATTTTTAAACAAATTTTATGTCTGTAAATTTTAATATACATAATAAAATATAACAACATATAATACATAATATTGAAAAGTTGTGACTTTCTTGTGAAAAACAAAAAAATATTCCTAAAATAGAAATAAATCCGACTAAATATCGGACAGTCCAGTAACCACGGTAGTATTTGGACGTCTTAGCCATAACTTTACTAAGCGTCCTCGTAAATCAAATCGTCATAGGCAAGTGAATGCGTGCCCAATCATCGATCGCCATCTATCGGCAAGTACTTTGAAGCTCTCAATATTTGCACGAAAAACTACTTCCAAATGTTTACTGATGTATATTTCTTAAGGTTTCCATTCTGTCTACTCCATGTTTATTGTGTACCAAACTAGAAATTTTGGAGTGTTTGTTTAAACTATTAGAAAAGAAAACTTAACACAAAGTGTACTTATCGTATACTTATCTATAATGTGATATATGTAAGTTACTGTAGGATATTTTTTTAACCCAATTCTGACAATTGCAAATACGAGATCACAATATGTTTTGCATTAAGTATGTGCGGGGGAAATGGACGAATAACTGAATATCACGCCAACCGATTTCGATGGTTAATTTTTTATTGGAAAGTATACTTCGAGAGTAGTTTCATGTGAGCTTCTACGATAATTCGTAAATACAAAAGAAGGCGTCGGAACAGTCGATTGTTGTGAAGTCGGTTTTTATTTTTAATCGTAAATATATTTGTTATATACTTTCTAGGCAAATGCTTAACGCATGATCTCACCTAATAGTAAGTGGAAATGCAGTCTTAGATGGTAAAGCGCACGAGTTTGACCTATCAATTCTACTCTTGAAAATACTCACATTGTAATCGGAGTGAAACACAGACGCGGGAAAACTATCAGTATTTTCAAAAAAAACGAAACATCAATGTGGACATGTCTTAAGTTCTGCCGACTAAGACACCACGCATGCGAGGTTTAACCTAAGCCTAACTGACTTAATGAAGGCGGTACCTTACAAGGCTTTGTTTGGATTACCTCAATTCGGGAAAGCCCAGTGACGAGTGGCATTAAGACCGCCAACACGAGACTGATGTTATAAAGTGAATATATTAAAGTTTGAGGCACAGTATCAAGTGAGTGGACTGATATTAAAACTTACAGAAGACAGTGTAATTCTCGGATAGTGTACTTCTATAATTTCCTTTGTGATTTAACTCAGATTTATGAATCCTGCGATATCGTTTTATTTGGTCCAAAGAATCTGAGAAAGTTCAATTTATAAGATTTAATCAATCAATACTGAGGTGGGTGAAGTCATCCACATAAGCCTTGTATGGGGCCTCGGGGTACCTGTAACCTCCTATCACATGTGCAGCGGTATCCAGTCCGGTGAACAGTACAGCTATTATTCCAGTAGGTGTAAGGGAGGCGAGGAGTGGTATGGGCGTGAGTGTTGGTATCCGTGGAGACGAGATCTCACGGCAGTCCTCTTCTGTCCGGCGGTCACCGATGGTACGGAGCGGTGCCCTGAAAGCTGGGGTCTTTTTTCAGTTTTGTAGTAGACCATAGTAGACCATCGGGGCAGCGTTTCATACGTACAGATATCTGGCAATGATAAAGTAGATGTCGACTTGTGTTATCCTTCACCATCTCCATCTTTTGATGTTCCAATTTTAAATGTGGGATGACAACGAGAGCTGAAGTTCTCATTGTGTGCACGTCGACCGCCTGCCGAGGGCCGATATGAGCCCATTGTTTTTAAAATAATCCCTTTTTTTCCGCTGAAAACATTTCGTGGCCGCTTTTGTGCGCTAATCTGTAGATTGTCAACGCTGAAGTTTTTCCATTAATGCGGTTTCCGTCTCTTTGTCTGTAACGAGCTTTTATAGAAGCTTTTTTCTAGATATTTCATGAAATCGGGGCAACATTGTTTCTGGGCAGCATACGTCACGAAAATCTCCAGTAATGTATACAGAGTTGGCTTTAGATTTTACTATTCATAGCTATTTGAACAAATGTTGGACACATTATCCGGACATCGTTGGGTCGTCCCAACACAATCACACGTCGATAAAGTCTATAAAAATGTGAAGTGATTTGTTCCATCGGTTGATACAATCGGTCGGTGTGCGACCAGTGACAGCGGACGTGTCGACAAATCGTTGTCATTGTGCCATAACAAGGGTTCCGTAGTGTTTGAGCTGGATTTATGGTGGCCATATATCGATTGTGGGAAATGTACATGGAAATCTAGCGGCGATTGTGATACACAATTTTGCGTGTCTCAAATTATTTAACGATGTCGTAGCCTCGTAATGAAATGAAGCCCTATAAATAATATAGTTCACACGTTCTTGGCGGGGTAAACAGATCTTTATTAACTTTTCACGCTGCTTATTAGGAGTCCAATGTGGGACTAGAGGTTTGATAGGTACGTGAAGTTGTACTCATCTGATCTTAAGTGATCGCCATCACCTATGAAGATCCAGATAATTTGTCCTTTAACCGATAAAAGTGTACTTATATATAGTTAAAAATATTTAATTAGTTGTTTATAGTTAAATACATGCCATATAGAAAATGTCGATGGATTTTGTCGGCAGTGGAAATTGTTGTTAACTGAAATTATTCCTAACAAGGCCTTAAGCATTCTGCAAACTAGATGTGATAAAGAATTATGCGATATCTATATTTTTTGCGAATGAACATTGAAGTTGATACGAAAGGATCATCAATCATTCGAATGGCTCTCTAACAAATTACTATTAAAGAGCGGTATGACAAAGATAATAGGATATTCCCAAAGTGACACTTAAAATAGTCTATCTTTAGAATGTCCCTTATCCGTGAAATAGCAACCGACCAAGTCAAGGTTACCCTCATCGGTGGGATTGTATCGAGTTAATAGCAATAGAGGTTCAGGCTAAGCGACCTAAGAGCTATGCCACCTCTCAATCTGGCTAAACTCTAGCAGCCCTGAAGAAAATATGTAGTAGGCTTACAGTACCTGTTTGGTCGGTATTAACTCGTCTACCGAATCTTTACTAAGCAAGCAGGTTTATTCACAACTTTTTCTGTTAACGGCGAGCAATAAACGATTTCTATTGTCTAACACAGCTTGCACAAGTCTTATGACATATGAGACGCATCTTAATAAAGCTTAGATATAAATAAATTCTTTAATTAAGCCAGTTGGATGACAATCAGGAAAACAATCGTGCGAGACCGCAACCTAAAATTTACCAATGAAAATATTTTTTCTCCGTCTTCTAATTAAATTACGCGAAAGTTTTTTTATTACTTTAAAACTAAGTTTTATGTCCTCGTAAATCGGGAGCATCTGGACCTTAAGTTAAAGTGAAGTGCTTAAAGCTAGCTTAGCAACTAGTAGGTATATAGGTTCAGTGAAATAACTCGCAATAGTTGTCGATGGTAAATCCGTACAGTATCCAAATTGCATCTCGCGAAATCGTCAGCTAGAAGCGTCACGTATTGAGTTAATATAATTTTTTGTCGCTGGATATTCAACTGAATTTCCTTTATAATAGGAGATATATTGGATGTGCCATGTTTACCTTTCAACGACGGGCATGAGTGATTTGTACTAGAAGTTATTGGAATTTGAATTTTAAACACGTAAAACTACGATTGAAATTACAACGTGGATTTGAAAAGACGTGAGTCTGGGACTGGAGTGAATGCTGTATTCCCTCTCGAATAATCGATATCTGACGTCTGCCCGTTTCCCCTCCGCGCGGCCCGCTCGCAGTCGGTTCACTCAGACGATGTTTAGACGAGAAAAAATAAATTGATTCGATTATTCCATTTCCCGTTTGCTAGCTCGTTTCACCTGTAACATTATTACTCAAAAGGAACATTTGTATGTAATTTTATTGATGTCCAATTGGAACACGAGTGCTTTGAAGTAGACATAAGGATCCTCCGTGAATTATATTGAATTATTCTGTTTTCTTGTTTTTATTAGGAATTTTCTAACTAAGAATAGTTCTAATTAGTATCTCGTAATACACAATTATAGTCAATTAGCTCACCAACTACAGTGTGAAACGCAGAACTATAGCAATATATTACGCTAACATTCTGTGTTAGCCCACTATTGAGTTGTCAATGATACTTTAAATCTTTGATTGTGTTTTTCATCCCCATTCCTGTAAGTCTCGTAGCATCATAGACGTATCTTTCAATATCAGGATACGATGAAACAAATCCGTGGAACACAAACGTCTTACCATTACACGTTTCCGCAAGAATCAGATAGATTTTCTCCTATTAATGATAGAAGCGTTATGTTTTTTAGCAGCTTCTGCGACGTAGTGTTTTATAGTTAAGACAAAATTAGTAGTTATAGACTTACTTTTTCAGACTTTCTTGTCAGATTTTCCCTTAAAGTCACAGATAGATACGTCAGTATCATTCCCTATATATCCCTAGTACTAAGTTACACCTAATAGGGGTTTCAAGAGAAAAGATATCTCGGCCACATCTCATACTAGACGTAAGTGTACACGTACATACTTGTACTACCTAAAAATACCATTCTATATTAATCGATACATATACATATATATATATGTAATATATATGACATATATATATGTAATATATATACTATAAATATATTGATTGTAATGAGAGCTATTTATTATATCGAAATAAATAGCTCTCACACCCTTTACACCCTAACGGGTACACACACAACCACGATCGTGGCTGTCCGCTTTTCACTAAAATTATTAGTTACCGTATATGACAAGTGATAAGCACATCACCTATACGCCGGTCATAAATGTTAACAAGTTAAATATCAACATACATAGGTATTCTCTGATGTCTATGGTAAGTAATCCTTAGTAGTTAGACTACCAATATAACTTTATTAAATTTATCAATAGACTTTCTTAAGACTTCTGAAGCGGCAATTAAATAGTGATATGTTTTCAAAATGGAGCCCGTTCTAATTATGATTGTTCTGTGCCTTATTGTAGTAGGCAGGGAGGTGGGAGTCTAGTGGGCGGGTCTGTTCTACAATAGTTGAGAGTTAGTTCATTTGCTGATTAGTTATTTTGAGTAATTAAACTTGAGTTGTTCTGCTGTACTTAGCGATCATTGATGTTCCACTTATTTATTATCTATCTATAATACTATATACATTTTATGTTATGTCTATACATTTAATTATTTGAGAAATATTTGTTTTATGACTCCACTGATATCAGTTCTCTAGCTTTATAACGTCCGTTATCTTATACGTGAAATAGCCACCGACCGAGCCGTGGTTCGGATCTCTCGGTCGTCTTCGGATCTGAGTGCTTACCCGTTACAACATCAGGTCGTCTCACCTGTTGTTTCGCATAATCATTCCGAAAACGCGTTTGCCCCTTTTCCTATATAAAAAAAATAATCCCAGGTGTCTGGGCGCACGGTGCTCGGACGTTAAATTCGTGACACGGAATCCTTTTTTTTTGTTGACGAGGAGGAAATCTTGCTGCTGAGGGTCTCCGCGATCTTCGGAGGAACGCACCGGAGTCCCTTTGCACTGTGCTCTAAGGAGAGCACGTCCCGGGGGGGAGGTTACTCCTTCCCCCCCTAAGCCCTCGTAGTGAAATCCTATCAAAAGGAATCCTAGAACAATGAGCACTTGGCACGGATTAACAATATACATGTATAACAAAATTAAAATGTATGTACAATTTATTAAATCACAATTATTAATTAATTTACATAATTTCGCACCACCGAGTAGAGCTGGTCGCATAGTTTTCTTATTTATAAATTATTTGTTACTTATTCGGTCAATTTATTTCTCAGATCTCTTGCTCACACACATTACACTCAGTACATCGATCGTGAGTGTTCGGTTACTCTCAGCTCAAGCGCAGCGGGACACGACCGTAACGCTACATTTTTAGTGAATGCCACCCACTATCATCAATTTATAAGATGTCGTCACCTCAAAATCCAATACTGATTGATAAACGGCACCTTCAAGTTGTAGTTCAAAAGATAGGTAGGTAGTAGACGTCCGACGATGTATCGAATGAGCGAACCGCCAACATGTGTGTAGCACGCTAATTGGGCCCTGTCTGCTCGGGTTTGCAATACACTCGATAATGGTCCACGTATATTCAATGAGGGTTATTTGTCTGGCAGACGATGCGCAAACTTATGTTTTAGGGTATACACTTTAGTTAAGTACTTTAGACAACTTTGATTACGAACACAGTTCAAGTATTTATAACTTTAATAGGCCTACGTAGTTTGATGTTAGTTAATTATATTTAGATGATTTTTACATTCACTCTAAGGTAAGTTGAACGAGAAACCTTAGTTCAAATCATTGTTCATTCTGGATTACTGTATGACTGAAACCGTCAAGAAAATAGATTTCTCTTTTTTCACCGACTTCAAAGAGTTGGTTTTTAATTGTGTTAAGTCTCTATTTATTATTTTTAATGTTTATGTACTCATAAGTCCGTTATTTATGAACCGATTTTGATATTTTTGTTTCATTAGAGTCTGTGTAAATTTAGGTTCCGAAGATAAACCACGATTTCCTAAAAATCGAATAGAAACATGTTTGCAATTGAGATATTGGTACGCTTATTACTAATTTAGACGCTAGGACTTCATAATATAACAATGACATTTTGTAAATACACGTCATTTTCATTCACATTCATGGCCTCAACTCCTGAAGACCACTATGTCCTCTCGGCTGGGACCTACGTGAACCTACCTACCTGAACTCTGACCGCTGGGCTAGTCCACAAGTTGTAAGTCAAACAACGAGCGATGGGAAAATCTAAACTCGGCTTGTTTTCTAAGGGAGGGGAAAAATTCGAAGGAGAACAATGGAAGTCGACATAGCTCTTAAAATCCGTAGAAGTATCAGTGGGCCGTTATCTGCTGAGTCAGTGTCAGCAGGTGGGGAAAAGTCTTGGAATGGAGGCAATGCATGGGTCGGTGAAGCGTAGGACGTCTTTCCTGCAAAGAGATCTAAGGTTTTATACCCGGAAATGGCTGAATGCGGAGAATCGTATCCAGCTATATCATATAGCGAAGGATCGTATATGGTGCAAGGCATTGTATAGTCTGGGGATGGACACAGGCTGATGATGATGATTTCGTAAATAAAACAGCGTCCATGTGTTTACATTTATAGTCATAAGTTTACGTTTTTTGTCATAAATAAAAGTTATAAAAAAATGATTTAAAACCAAAACAAAATTTTATATAGAATTGTACATTCTAGTGCTGCTATTTACGTTTACGATCCAATCAAATTAGGAGTTAAAGTTCCAATTTTAAAATTGGTTATTTACTATATATAATATACTTGTTCAAAAGTAGAGTGTAGCAGTTTTTCATGGGGGTAAGGGTGGAGAGTGATTATTACTTAATATCAGTTACCCATTTCTCTTAACCACCAAAAGTTAGCTGAAAGAAAATGCTAAATAGCATTAAGATCGCCGTTGTACATGTATTTTGGTACAATACAGAATGTATCTATCTACCAGTCGTTTGCCCCTACAAGAAATATATGCATAAATTAATTATTAAGTAAATAAAAGGAATAATGTAGAAATCCGTCCACACTTAACGAATTGCTAAGATGCAAATTGCGATTGGAGTATGGCTAGATAATTAGCATGGTAATCGAAAGGCGGGCTCCCGGGGCGGAAGTCTGCTATGGAAGGATATCTTTGTGGCGATTCACAGTAATTAAAACTAAGACTAATTAGTACAGCACTACACTGTGGACTGATTTTATTACTTTATTATATTAATAAGTGACAAAAAACTTAGTACACCTTTTAGCTAAAATTGCGCGGATTAAGGAGTGTAAAATTTCGCACGCTTATATGGATAAACAGAATGCTAATATATATATATATATATATATATATATATAATATATATATATATATATTTATAGAATCGTAATCTATTTGATCATGTGATAATCATCAGCAAAGTGTTGTTCATGATTCTACCAAAGATTCCGGGTGGTACTGACAGATGTTTGTATGTAAAATAAACTAAAATATCTTTTTATTAAATTTAGTTGTTCACTAGATCACTTGGTCTGAACCTCTATGGGGTAAATCACGGCCTCGGCTTTGACGGTTACTTTAATCGCGTTATCATTCCGATTTGTTAACTATCAAGACATTCAAATGCTAACTAACCACTTTAGGAAACGTAGGCCTTAGAGGAAGTGATTGAAAAAGCTCTAGTAACAGTCCTAACATCAAATCTAGGGGTAACAAATAGAACCTAGATTACCAGTTTTTTTATGTAATGATTGACAGAGTGACTGCACCATCTTTTTCTTTCAAACTTTGTGATCTAATTCTTCTGTATGTTCTGTCATTTTCTGTTAAAAGACAATTACATCTCTTACCGTACTCTTTGTCATTTTTTGACGTGAATATCAAAAAATCCAGATGACACATGTATTTTATAAATAATTTATTTTCTCGATCTAAAGTCGAACCAAACACACCTTGACTTACTGTTGCTTAGCAACGCCATCTACTGATCTAATAATAGGGTAAATGCGGATAAACCGACATTTTGTAAAATAAATTCCTAGCTCCATCGATTTATGGTCCCCGGAACGCCCTGCATACAAAATTTCAAGAAAATAGTTGAAGCCGTTTCCGAGATTCAGATTATATATTTATAAATATACAAAAATTGCTTCTTTAAAGATATAAGATGAAGAATTACCACTGAAATATATTAAACGGAAATAACTATGGTTCATTTATCATCTATTCATCATATATTTTATAAGTTTCGTTCTTGAGAAGCCATATTATAGCTTACGGGCGTAGTATAATATGGAAATGATGACGGACAAATTATAATCTTCTATTACAAATTCGTTCGATTGAAATGTAATTCTATTGTTCATGATTTAATGTTTTATTAAGTTAAAGTGAAGTGAGGGTGCGTCTAGTATATGCATAATGAATTAAAGATCTGATCATTCCTTAACGCGAAGCAATTCCTAACAGTTCAGTATAATAATACAGATGTAATAAACGAAAAATATTCCCATAAACACAATTTTCCTGGAATGTTTAATATAGCATCATCGCTGGCAGATGTTGTTTTGTAGAAAAAAATTCTGGCAGGTGATATAAAAATACTGAATAAAGGTGGAAATAAGCGGATACAGGGCGGTTGTAAAGCTCCTTCATTGCAAATAGGCCGTAAAGTGTGCCGGATGCGTTGTATGACTACGGAGTACATGATATTGTTTACTTTTGTATCTACAACGGCCCCGCCTCTTAGAAGATTCGATATACTATGTTTTGTGTCTACTAATAAATAGGCATGTGTTTTTGTTACCGTTTTACTGTTAAAACTACAAAAGAGATAGGACATTCTTGCATCTTAAGATGCGGCGTTTTTTGAAATTAATATATTGTTGATAGCTCATTTGGTTCCTATATTTTTGGTTGAGCAATTTTGTTTTTTAATTGAATGCTAATTGTTATTCACGTTCTTGTTACCATTCCTCCAAATAGGTTTGTGTTAGGAGATGGTTCACGTCAATAATCGAATGGCGGATTTGAAAAGTTAGAAAATCATCAATAGAATAGCTATATTGCTTGTTTTATAATTGACAACGATCCACTTGATCACTCGGTAAATGTCTGTTCTTTCAAAATGTTTTCATTCCGTTTTTGTCATTATTAAACACAATTCTTTCTTTTAATTTAATTATTTGATATTTTAAACGTACTAAACCATCTGTAATTTATTTAGTCTATGCTAATTCTCCCCTAGGCTCCAGGCGGGGTATCCCAGAGCACTACTGACGTAAGAGAGGGTAGTTTTACAGTGCACAAGGGAAAACTTTACGTGCTAGGGGCGAGCCTTTGTCTTACCCTTTATTTGGGGTCCTGAGTCGACGCTGGTATGATGGCCTATGAAACGTACCGTGAAAGAGTGTTCTCGTGCTTCAGTTGGATCATTAACGAAATGCACGAGAAATAATTTCAAGTGCGTATCTACGAGAAAGGCCGCGAGGGTGAATAATTGGACTTGCTGCGCTACTTCGGGCAGGTATCGCCATTGTTGGTGTTCATCATTGCCTTTTGTACTTCTAAAAATAATTGTTAAACAGTTGGTGCTCAGTGACAAACACCCGCCGTCTGTCTCAATGTTTAATAAGTATTTTGTACCCGTAACTATATTTCCGAGTAAAAGCAAAAACCGAGTACAAATCGAATCAAACGTTAATCGCGGGGACGCTCTCTTTGTAATTCCGAATTATCGCAGGAATATTACGAAATAGAATTAATCAAAACCTAACCAAACTCTCATCAATCAACCCTTTCTAATAAAAAAATGAATCAATCGATTAGCGCAATAAACAGTTTTTCTATTTGTCGCGCACATAATTTATGTAAATTTAACGCTATATATATATTATTTGTATATTATACATTTTGTATTATATGTAAGTTTATATTGTTGTATGTATTGTTTATGTTAGCTTTGTCCTTATTATATGTAATTCATGCTGTTAGTACTTTTTTAGAGACTTTCTAAAAAGGATGGAAGGATAGTTGCCTGGAAGAGATCGCTCGTAGCGATAAGGCCGCCCTTGCCCACTCTTAGATGAACCTTAGTTATTACTTTAATTATAATTATAATAAGGTTAGGTTTTATATTTTGTATGATATTTTTGTGTATTTTACTTTTTATATAATATTATTAGGAAAGACCAGCATAACATTTTCAAAAAAGGGCGCGCGCGCACCCCGCATCAATTCATTCGGCCGGCTCACTCGAAGCGGCAACGTCGTTCAAGGGCTGCTAGACTTATATTCTTTACTTTTACTATTTACTGTTGTGTTAAACTTAACTTACTGATAGTTACATATTGTTGTTTCTTTTCCGGCGTTAGAGGTACCTAATAATATAGTAATATTGCAAAAACTTAACCTAAGATAAAAAAAAATAAAATGTTTATTTATTCATCTTTCTCAAATTTACAGTACATATAACTTATCGTATAGTTTTAGTAGATTCTTAACTATTTGTGAAAGGCTGGTCTATACTAGGGTACCCTGTCAGACAGATCACCAGCCCCCCACCGTAGTTATAATGTTACTGTATTATTTAACACGCGTGAGAGAATGTGTGTGGTGTATGTGTGGTGTGTGTAAGTTCATGTATGTGTTTGTGTATTTTGCTTTTATTTGTAAGTAATTGATTGTACTTATTGTAAACTTGGAGCTATAAAGAATCTATGTACCCTAGTGCTAATAGATACACTGACCTCTACATAGCAGAACGAAACAAAACAAGAACGCGGAAAGAGTTACGGCAGTGATTTTTAAAAGTAAATAAGTAGAGATAAAAGTAAGGCCAGGGAAATAAGTAACAAGAGGAGTTCGCTCTGCCGGAGAGATTTCTTTTAATCTCGACCCAGAGTTGGTCCAAATTGCGCGCATCAATCTAGACGATTCGTTTTCGTCCTTTTTCACTGTGTATTATTGTTTTTTGAGGGCCGAAGTATTTCAGTGTCCGAAAGCTAGCTTTATATGGAATCCGTGGGCAATACAACTTGAATATTAATCCGCTTAGTTAATTGGATTTGTAAATACTCATTTACCATGTTCATTCTCTTATGATGTACTTTTGTCATTGCGATTCTTGCGACTAAAGGAACAATGTGAAACAGACGGACGAAACAGATGCCTTCTAACTATGTCTTCTTCTTCCCAACCGAAACCTGGCTTTAGGGTCAGCTTTCTTTGACCTTGTTATTCATATAAGACGTATACGGAATAAGAATAAAATAAGAATAACGTGTTGCTCTGTAATCCAATAAACCACATTAAAAGCTTATTCCTGCGTTTGCTCTACTATAAATTAAAATATGACATCTTCTATTCTTTTTCTATTTGATATCACTGACAAGTCTTTTTTCATTGATTCCACTATGGAGGTTTCATACAAGAAAATAAATATTTAATTTATTTTCCTTATTAATTAAGACCTGAATGAAGATTTCTTCACAATGTTTTCCTTCACCGCCGAGCGCGTAGTTAATCTTTGTTGAACAATCTATACCATAATGTACTAATAAAACACCCGTAGTTTAATATTCCAATCATGTCAATCTAAATGTACCTAAATTCATGCATGATGATACAATATTAATGCTCAGGAAATAGCTCGCGCCGGTCGAATCCAATAAAACTCCCCTAGCAGGAGTTCAACGAACAAGAAATTCGATTTTAATTGTAATATAATTGAAATAACTTTGTCCCTGATTCGTTAACGGCACTTGGATATAACATATGCATTACTGGATGTGTTTCTTTTTAAAGAATAAATCCAAATTAAAACGTTTGGAACAAAATGACTGACATTTAAGAATGCAATCAAAATATTAGCAGAAATATTTTTTTAGCATCAATATTTAAAGTTGCAATTAACAGTTAAATCAAGTAGTCAAGTAATAGTTTTCCATATTATTGACCACTGTTTATACGTTATAACGTAATATGTACCGTGAAGCAAAACATTGTGAAGATTCCTGCATGTCTGAGAAAATTTTCTGAGACATATAAAGTCCATCAATTTACACTAGGGCCGCGTAACGAATAATACTCCAATACTTTCTGTTGAGAGAAGGCCTAAAGAAGGGAAGCCCGGAAAAGGGTTTGAAGAGTGGTACATATATAGCCATTTACCTTTCTTTCATAAGTTATGCTTAATGGAATTAATTCGATACTTTACCAATGTTGAAGCGGTCTGCGTCGTGTGCGGTAATCGTAAGGTTGCAGGTTTGAATCCACCTTTCGACTCTTGATATGAAACATGTCCTAGCACAAGCTTAAGCTTAGCTGGAATGGTTAACTATATTTCTGTTAAGAATATTTCTAAAAAAATACAAGAAATATTGTTAGCTTTCTTTTTAAAACAATGTTTTGAAAGCCTGAAGCAATTCCGTGATGTAAATTGGAGTGCTTTGATTGGAATTAACAGAAGTAACCGGTTACCTAAACCTCATCTTTCAAGTACCAACTGGTATTAATATTATCGTTTATTTATTTTATTTGTACATGTATTTTATTATATTTATATTGACGTATCTATACATTTATATGTAAATGTATATTTATTAATCTATATAATATTTTATATTCTATTTTTAACGGCACTACACGTAGTCTGCTCTTAACCACCAAACGTTAGCTGGAACAAAGTGCTAAATAGCATTAAGCCCACCTTTGCACATACACTATGGTGCAATAAAGGATTTATGTATCTATCTATAGGTTTTTAAGTTGTTGTTGATGAATATTTTATGGCTTGGTAACAAGACCTTTAAACCAAGTCTTTTTTAATACAAACATACTTATTTCTTACGTCTAAGATGAAAATGGTAAAATGTAAGTTAGATGATCCCCTATGAGTCCGCGCGTTTTTTTGATGATTTCTTCATGGGTTTTTAAGCATGAAAATTAAACCATAGACAAATAAGATATTACATTTTTCCGACAGTCCGTGTATCGCTAATCGATTGTACTTTATTCTTATCTTCTACTTTTATACTGTTTTTTTTTTTAATTTTGTTTCTTATAACATTGTAAATATTTATATTTATAGAAAAAGTTTTTATTATAATGCTCAAAGTTAAAATGAATCAAATTGTAAAATTCCACGCTCGAAGGGTTCATCGGATAAAAATGTGATAAATTTGAATTTTCACTTTGAATTTCTTAAATGTTGAAAACAATTTCAATTAAGATCTTTACAGCTTTCAGAAATGTGGAACGGAGTGTAACATTGACTAAAGGAAGACGGGAAAGAATTCTGAGAAATTTGAACATGTGCCTTGCTTGATTTAGATGGAAATTAAATTTGACACGTGCGTGACATTTACTTGGAAAAATATTTTTCTTCGCCCAGCGCGTTTTCTATCACTAAATATCTCATTTATATTGGTGGCCTCAGTATTCGATATTATATTTTATTATCCTTTACGTTACATAAATTCTAAAGAGTTTGCGAAACTACTAAACATCTGAATAGAAAAAGAAAGAATATTTTGCAAAAAACTCATTTTACAATTTAAATACAGCATAATTGAAACAGTAGCAATGATTTCCATTGGAGCCCGTTATACCTTTACGGTATTCGTACCCGGATATATTGTAAAACAGAAATTATAAAGAGCAAAACAATAATAACAAAAAAAAGATTTAAATCATTTTATAGAATAGTAATCCGAATCACAAACAAAAGTTTTATAGCTAACTTCATTGTTGTTATATATTATATAATATTATATTGATAAAAACCAAAAAAAACAGTTATCTTTGCACTTTGTTGAACTTCTTTATTTGACATGCCGCAACTATTCCACTAAGAAATAAAAAATACAAAGCAACGTAAAAATAACTGAACCATTGCCTTCGTTTCTATATATTCTAGCATCGGTAATACTACACTGGGATTAAAGGGTTCTATTAGGGGTCTGGAAGGTAAATAGGGGCCGAAATAGCCGGTGACCGGAATTCCGTCTCAACATTGAATTAATCGCTCGCATGTGGTGAAAGGTACAAGCCATTATGTGTGTAATGAATAACTATTTTTGTAGCTCTGAAAGGTATTTGATTGAATTCCCTTTGCCCCTGTAAACGGATTTATTAATACGATGTATTTATAAGATTTTATTCGAATACCCGTTACCTATAGAAATGAAATTTTATGTGTTTCTATGACTTGGACGAACTGATAGTCGTCAGCTAGTCTACAAGTCTTGAAAATATCTTGAAGATTTAAGATGTCTTTCAATCTGCACTACGCTACGATATTGACGATTTATAGTACATTTATCTATCTTTTCGACATACTTTCGTGACCTTTGTTATTAATATTACTAAATATTTGACTGAAATGAAGGAATATTTTGGCAAAAACATGTAATTAAATAACATTAAATATCATTAAACTGTAATTACAGAAGTTCTCGCTATTGTCTGAGTGAGTTCGGAGTAGAAAGTAGTTAGTAGTAGATTTTCAACTGATTCTGCCAAACTACTCGGAAAACACAGCGAGGACGCAAACTTAAGTTTTTCCTTGGTCTATATTAAATAAAATTGTGTACCTGTTTATTGTATATATTATCATTGTATATATATATATGTAACATTCGTATCAAATCTATCATACATTCTCTGTAAATAGTATAAGGCAAAGAGATATAGTAGAAAAGGATACATGAACTACGTAACAAATATTAAAAATAGCTTGAGTGGTTTTTGTAAATAAAAGTAGCGTTTTATAGATAGATGACAATCATAAGTACAAACAGTTGATACAACCCCGTATGACATTAAATAACGAAAGTTTAAACCTACAATTAAAAGGTAGACTAAAAAGCAAATAGATCGATATGGGAAATAATCAATGGAATTCTGATGTTCAACCCGTATACACTATAATTATCGGGCTCCAAACCACCACCTTGCGGAAGCCGACATAAAGTTGATAGGTGTGCGTCATTATACGTTATTGTTTGAATTTTAAATGATTTTCGTATGTATAACATGTGCCTGCGTAATAATTACTTTCCCTGAGCTTTGAAGTTTAATATATAACTTAGGGAAAATAACCACATTAAATATGCGTCACATATTCAGTCGCTTTAATAAAGGCATGACTTACGGAAAGAAGAATAATTAAGAATTAAACTTAGAAATGTATATGTCTATGTATTGTATCATGAAATTAATAATAAGAAACAGGTAACATGACATTTTTAGATCGTCAATAAATGATGTCTTAACAGAGGCGTCTTCATAGAGCGGCGTAATCATATCGTTATTAGAAATATTAAATGATTATATTTGGATAAGTAATATTTAGTTTTAGTTGAATTATTAACAGTGGAAACGTCTTTTGTTTATGTAAATAAAGATTCTTAATGACTGTTCGCAAAAAATATAAATATAACGATGAGTAACGGTGTATTCTATATTACTCTCTGTTAGAACTTTTTCCACTTAATATTGATTGAAGATTTAAAAAAGTCCGACCAGGCTCATATCAATTTTGGCAGAACAAGCGTTTTCCATTTGGGCTGTTTTAATTTTTATGCTAAAATTTCCTGAGTTTCCCCGTTTCTATTAAATGGAATATCAGTTAATATTCTAGGGATTTATTTTGAAAAACCTCCGTAGGCGTTTTCTTTCATAAATTATGGATATTTATATACCCTGATGAATTGATTTTAATTTGGAGCTAATGGAATAAACAAGTTGAGAGTATTTGTTTATTCTAATAGAATATTCCGATCCGTCTTTTATATAAAGCTAGGTTAGCTAGCTAGCGGCAAAAATAACCATATATTTGCTTAGTCAATAATAATGCTATCGATTGATCAAAGTTATGAATTTAATAAACATTAAAACTTTCTAGAATATACGCGCTTCTGCGAAACCTAGCAAATAAGTAAAAGTCTAGAAAATCACACTCAACTCAATCTGCCGTTATCTGAACCGGACTTTATTCGATGCAGACGACGCAAACAAGCATAAGTAACTTTGAAGAGATTAAACTAACGTTGAGTTTTTCTTCAAATTTAAATTCGAAGAAGTATCGGATAGAAAATTGCGAGGCAGGCACTCGTCTTCCCTCACCCCTGTCTAGCAATAAAACAAGTATTTCAAACATGTCAGGTAATAAACTTGAAAGTCTGCCGCCACACTTTACAGGCAGACTTATACATTACTAGATACGAACAAATTAAAGTAAACCAGATGTATGAAATAAAAAAAGACCACTATAACAAAGTGACAGAAAATGAGGTCATAGCTTTGGATCAAATTTTTATTACACACATACTGCCTGATATACTGCAACAGCTTTTGAACATAATAGAGTAGGGTAGAGTGACTTTTGCTGTTAATTAATGAACTTAATCGGAGAAGTATTAAACGCATGAGTGTGAAGTGAAATACTTGAACATCATGCTCAGTAAGAAAGGTGACTGGATGTCTCCTCCTCTCTGTATCGTGTCGTCCACTTATGCTCTGCAGAAGCTCGTACGGTGACTCTTTACCACTGCTAATCCTTACAAATTTAATAAATAATGACACGAGTATCTAATTACAAAAGTCGGCCCTGGCACCACTCGGGACAAGGCTAAAAATGATTATGTAGTCATTGATATGTACAGTCTTTTTGGATTATTGTAGTTTCATCTTGTCACTTCTATGCGTTATTAAGCTCTTCAATATCTCGCATAGCATTTACCTGGAACGCTATATTTCCACGCCGGGCGAAATGTAATTAATCAAAAACTTTTTAGAATTCGCCCCCATCTGCCTCTGAAGCTGTCCCCAACCTCCGGCCCTATTTAGAGACGTCACGAAGGCCTCGTCTCGGCCTCGGCGTCCGCTTTATTGTGAGAGAGTGTTTTTGTTTTCGAAAACAACTTCAGTGGTGTCGTTTAATGAAGAGTTAAACTTATAATTTGGTTTGTAAGTTTAATTTTGTTTCTTAAGTAATTATAACTTTATTGTTAAAAATAAAACCCATTATTCATTGTTATTACTGTTTCGATATTCAAGTGACATGACAAAAGCTTACTCTCTAAAAATAGTAAAACGATATAGACCGTCACTTTAAAAGACCATAATTGCCTTTAAAGTATTTCGTAGACATCCAAGTTAAAAATCAATCTATCTTAAAATAATAAAAAGAAAGAGGCCAGTCAATATTTTATAACATACGAACAAATTGTAAAAATATATTCTATCACTTATTATAACGTTTAGAAATTAATGATTCTACCATTAGGTTCACCAGTCTTTTAAATTTTTTTATCAATGAACTAGTAGAGTAGGACTAACTAGAGCTGATTGTTTTTCGAAAACTCGGGGCACAATGTCGGCAAAGATTCTAAACTTCGACGTTTATCAAACCGATTAGCTATTGGGTTATTCATTCCTTGGGTACTACTAATAGTAACAATAGGATTCAAACGTTAAAGATCCATTTATCAACACTACAAAACGACGTCAATGTATAGTAAACAAATAATTCGTGTAGGAATACTTTTAAAAGCTCTTGAACGCTTTTAAAGCTTCATAGTGTACAAGTTGGCGAGTCGCCAGCTCCATAAGCTGGCGATCTGCAAGTTATACCCTGTAACTCTGAGCGTAGCACCTGACTCCACGAACACACCTTGATGAATATTAATGACATCCTTAGCGATCTGTTTTACATCACGTGTCGCTATTACGTCAAGTCAAAACGGAGTGTGTTAACTTAATTGATAAGCTTAGTCATCGTTTGAAGTGAAACTTCTTGACGCACGCTTTTTTTGGGAAGAATGCTAGTGAATGCGTTACGAAAAGTGTAATCGGGCGACGGGAAAGGAAGTACAGAGCATATAAGTTAGCTAATTATAAAAAAAGTTAGTTAAAGTTACAGCCTTTACATATATAATATTGTTATCTACAGTTAGTCCTACTAACTGCTAATTTAGTTTTAATGCGTAAATGAATATTATAATTTGTAAAATATACATATGAATTACTTCAATATGAACAAAAAGTTAATGGACTGACAGTACAGTACTTTAGTTTAGTCAACTAAAGTACTTTTATCGGTCGTCAGCAACCAAGTCCGTTTCCGCTTCCGTTTTTGAAAGAGATGCCTATACTAGAAATTTAGGATAAAAAGAAAAGGACTCTCTCTGTCGACAATCAGTGCACAGCTTAGAATTATGCTGGTGATGTAGCGTAATATGTAGATTAAGTGAAACTATGGAACAAAGTCAGTAAATCTTTATTATTATTTTTTAATAATATAGTTTTTTATTTCACTTCCACAAAGGTTACATATTGAGTTACATTATATAAAATACATTATTAAGCCTCCTTTGTGAGAGACTGGTATCTGTACTAGGTTGCCCTGTCAGACAGAATACCAGGTCCTCTGCCGCGCGTAATACTTATATCTAGTTTATGTGCTTAAATAAATAAAGCTAGTTACTTGAATGTAGTATAAATAAATCAGAATCAGAATGGTGTTTGCCTTTTATGTGTGTGGGTGTTTCAGAATTAGGATATTGTATCTAGAAGGTTTTAGTATCATTGTAATTAAGAGTCTCTAACCAAGCTGATAGTTCCAATTTGCATTTGTATTGAGAAAGCGAATATATGCCTAGAAAACAGAAGAATTTATGCGAATAGCTGTTCTTAAAAGTTGTTTTCGACAAATTATATTGTTAGATTTTTTACTGTAGCTAGTGAAGGAACAAATTTCGTAACAGAGTGTTGTTTGAGGACAGTATAGAGAATATAAAGCTGTCTAACAGTAAGGACATTAGCAGTTTTGTAAACATCAAACGTAGGATGGAAGAATGGAAGAAAGTAGCATACTTTGAGAACTGCTCTTTGAGCTCTTTCGAGTTTAAGCATGTGAATTTTCGAGGTCCCACCCCACACTGTGATGCAGTATGTCAAAATTGATTGGAATAATGCGTAATATGTCAATTTCATTATCTCATCATCTACAAAAATTACCTCTAAAGCTCTTGATGTTTTGCTAAAACCTGTGAATATTAAGATAAAATATAATATATAAATCATGTTGTGTGCGATGGTGAGCAAGGAAGCTCACAATATATACGTGGCACTGTTGGGCTCACAATACACGCATAAAGATATAGGCGCGAAGCTTTAAGTTACCTGATGTACCAGCAATCGAACTTAAGGTTGACGCTTCCACGTAGACGTCAAAAAATCTAGATTGTCGATAGATTTGTTTTGTCCCATTTACGTCACAGTGTAAAATATCAGTATGTAACTGAACAGAAAACTACGACTGTGTTGGCCGCCTTCCAAATGATTCATGATACGTTACAATGGACACTTTGTGACTGTTACGATTTCGAATCGGTCGCTTACTAAGGTATGCATATAGGGTATATCGAGAACGATAATAAAAAAGTTCTTTTTTACCATCGTAGATTTTCGCAGCAACTAAAGTCCCGAAGGCAATCGCCGGAACTCACAACGCCCACCTAAAATCTTTAAGATTTAAGAAAAATTAATTCAAAATGACTTGTACTGTTTTAATAATTACATAAGTATCTTTTGAAACGGTCAAGGTAAAATGTATGCTTACATAAAAGTGATTATCACTTAGATCAGCAATAGCACGAACTACCCAAATAAGATGGTAACGAACTTTTAGACTTTATCAGAGATATGACAATAATGGCCTTCTCTAGTTGATCGCTCTACTGACAGGTTTCTGACACGGAAGAAAAAAAAGATGAATTTTCCTTTAAATGAGATGAGATTCTAACATGGGAATTGTACAAATTATTATGTTTTTAATGTTAGATAATACATAGTGGTAATATAATCTTTATTGAATTAATTTGAATTAATGTAAATTGTTTGTATGTTAATTATACAGCTTTTAGTATATTTTCATATTCTTCACAGTCGAGTATTTAATTCCAAGTAGGAAATTATAAACTGGCTTATAATTTTCTTTTTTATAAATTAATTCATTGTATAAATGGATTTGAAAATAGTTTTGAATACGTTATATTTCTACAGAGTAAAAAAATCTGTGGATATGAGTTGACCCACATCACAATATCTGTAAAGAGTTGGTAATCCCCCAGCTTAGGTTACTCTTCGATTGGGAATTGGGGGGGTTGAGAGCAAATAATATCGAATATCGTTTGGAGCACGCTCCGGGGTATATCTGTTTGTGTTAGGAGTATTTTTTGTTGCGTATTTTGATCGGCACAATGGCGTATCTTCACTTACTTCTGGTCTACTTTCGCATTCGATGTTATCCGAGCGCGAATATGTTTATTGACACGTTCCCTGATAATGCAAATAACGTTCAGGTAACCAGTATTTGTTACCTACTGCGTAATAATTTTAGGCAATTTTCGATACCTTTGTGATCAAACAAATATTTTCTATGAATCTTCGTTTTTCTTTTGTAAAATTTATTGCGGAAAATTATTATAGAAACGAATAAGATTAATCAATGTTTACCAAATGTTTTATCAAGTAATCTACTAAACATTAAAATATACTTGTGCCCGAATATCCATCTCTTCTTTCAATCGTATCATATTTTTTTCAACCGACTTCAGAAGAAGGACGTTTGTTTGTATTATTTTTATGTTTGTTGCCGCATAACTTTCGACTGGGTGAACCGATTTTGATAATTATTTTTATTTGAGAGCTAGTGGTTGCCTGTGTTCTGACAGGATCCATGAGAAAATGAAATAAGTATTCAATTTGCATCAAGTATGTGCGCCCCAAATGGACGAATCACACAATATCAATGGCAATCGATATCGATGATTCGAACGAAATGGAATCAAACGTTAAAGGATATTACACTAGGACACACATTATCATTTTATATTATATATATATATGTTGTGTAGGTAACATTATATATGTTTTTTTTTAATTTATATATAATTATATATTTATGATAACAATAATACATACAAATATATATATAAATAAGTCTTAGGTAACCTTTATCAGTGCTTCTGTGATGTCGTAAACGGTGCTTTTAGTCTTACCAAAAGCGTTCTTTTAGTAGCGTTGTAATTATTGGGTAAATCTTTATTATTTTATTATATAAATGACATGATTGTTTGACAAATTGTTGTCTAGAAAATACCATCGCAGTTATTGTCACATTTTAAAATTTGTTTCACAACAACTAGGTCAGAGCTTGTTAAAAGTTTACACAACAACAGTTACAAGGAAAAGAAAATAACAATAACGTAGGGGGCCAATCGTAGCACCCTGCGGAACCCGAATTAATATTACTTCCGTCGGCAACATCTGACGCGCAATCGTAGGGTAAAAACACCAATTACAGGCGCTCGGTGATTGACGCCCGCCCGCGTACGGACAAACGTCCGTAAACGCTTCGGCTTTAACCCCTTGTGATGTTTCTATATTCTCAAACCACCCTTATGGAAGGGGTAACCATACACGTGGACCAGAGCAACATACAGAAATTGTTCTTTTCAATTAGAATGCTTTTGTTGCGCTCATTAAATGTATTTGACATTCATGACCAAAGATCTCCCATGTATATGAACCACTCTTGATTCTAGTGCTGACTACCATAAAAATGTTTTGACTACGGTAAACATGATAGTGGAATTTTCGCTCTGTAGGTATCATGAAGTTCTGATTTCATAGTACTTCTGACGTCATCATTCTTTAGTTTGTCATCAATCTGGTCGATAAATATTCACTTTAAATGCTACCGACACTGCCACCCAGATTTGGGTCACTAATAAAAAGAGGGATTTTATTGGAACTTAGAGGCGCCCCGCGGAGTTACCCGTGTTTAAAAACTATTTATTTATTTTTTCTCAAATAAGTTAGTCCTGGAACGAGTACATCAGCTATCTGCCAGTGAAATCTCCCGTTAGAATCAGTCCAGTCGTTTCAGAGATTAGGTAAAACAAACAGACAGTCTGATAAAAATAAAAAGCGGTTATTTCAATATTACATACAGACTCTTCAATTTTATTTATTTTTATAGATATTGAACACTTTTTTGTATCGTGAATTATTCTGAACGTTGAACGAAAATTTAATACACCTGCTTATAACAGAGCACGTAATTCGTTACCAGTTCTGACGCGGTTCGCAATATCAAAATCCTATTAAAGGAGCTTACCGACTGGACATAGTCAATGGTCAATAGCGGGGGCTTATTCTGGTTACATTCGAGAATTAGAGACGATGTCGTTGACACATGGCATTTTTGCTTTACGTTTTACTAAGAGGATACTAATTATTTTCAACTCAATTTTATCTTATTAAAACGTGCTGCCAACTTTCGTCAGTTTAAGCAAAAATAAAAATAAAAAGAGTGTGCATTAGACAACACGACTAAAGTAAAATTTCTTTGGCTCCTTCTATATGTATTCAATAGATACACAATTGTTCACAATATATATGTTTTTCACAATGGAAAATGTGAGCACTGCGCTCTCTTGCTCCTACAGTAATATACGAAATATAACTCTCTCTTTCTATGTTCAATACCTCAATTTCCATTCACGTCACCCGATCACATGTTTGGTAACGTTTACTCCCCAAGTTAAGCGTGTGTAAAGATATTTTATTTGAAAATACTGATATCCTGATGTCATAATTGCATCACATCCGTTTAACTTCCATATGAAATAATAATTGGGTAAGTTACTACTTAATCCGGTAGTAAAATACCGGGACATGGTAAACAATGGCCATAATCTGATGGTGAGGTGGATATAGAAGGTTGTGATTATTATTCGATTGAGCCGTGGTAGCTCAGTGTCCGGGCGGTCACCTCAAGTTGCATAATACGGTGGCAACCCAAGTTCGATCCGCGGCACCAATAAAATTGTTGCAATTTTTTGTGCCTGTTTACCACGTGCTCGACGGTGAAAGAAGACATCGTGCACGTGCACGACAACCTACACGTCTTAGAAAATTTTTTAAGACATGTCAATTCTGCCAATCCTCATGGCGGATTATCCCCTTATGCTGCTCTTTACAGATAAGGCCTGTATCCAGCAGTGGGACATATATAAATGCTATAGCTTTAACTTTATATAAAATAAAGACGAATCCGCAGAATAAGGTCACGGCAAAAGCAATCTGAACTATATAGGTTTCTTCGCAAAAAGAATATAACACAGGAATAAGTTCAATATTAGAAAGAGCGACTATACGAATTGTAGGTATTTTCTAGGCTTTCACTATAACATGTGTCTCTGTGAATATTGCTCACACAACTATTTCTTTTTATTCCATTGTAAATAAGACGACAGCGATGACATATCCTTTTCACACGATAGAATTTTGTGTCATTTATACATTATTTTAGTACGAGATGGATCCAAATAGCATGCTGGTGAATGAATGTAGTTTATACTTACATAATGGTAGTATTGACACAACATTGGGTAGTCCTCGACAACGCTGAAAATCAGCGCTGTCGCATCCGTGCGAAGTGCTGAAATGGTGTCATGTTGGCATCATGTCCTAAATGTCCGTTCCTTCTTTTAACTGTATTTTGTTAAGTTTTATTTTTTGCTAAAGTGTGCTATATTTTGTCTGTAATATGTGTCTATATTATGATGCCAATAAATATAATGTCTATGTCTATTGCGACGACAATTAGCATAGTACTAATAAATAACTACTTTAGTATTTTTCATAAACAACCGTGGTAGCTCAGTGTTCATGCAGTCGCCTCAATTTCGTCGCTGGCGAATCGAATCGACGGGCGATTAAGCTCGCCGTATATTGTCGAAGGCATTGCAAAAGGCCAATAGGCCAAATATCCAGCAGTGAATTGGCACACTCTGAAGATGACAATGATTATTTGAAGTAATTATTGTATTTTTTAAGGGCGATGTTTGAAGTTCACAGTTCGAACATTAAATGGATTCACTTTAATGGAACTGTTAATTATTACAGCGACATCGAACGATAGCAAAATTTTCAAGAAATAGTATTGAAATAACTGAAGCGTTAAGGACGCCTTGGATATAAATTCAAAGACCGGGTAATGAGACCGGGCACAATAGTGAACGTGGGAGTCAAATAAAACTCATCGTACTTTGTCCCTCTTTAAATGAGTATCATTTATTTGTAACCGACTTTAAAAAAGGACAACCATTTTCGTCATAAATTTGGTAATTATTTTTAAGTTAACTTATTAGTTCCCTCATTCGCCATTGACGGTAAGACGTTTACTCTTTATTGTTGTACTTATACTTATATTTACACGAATAATACTTAATTAAAAAAACTGATTTTACTCATTTAGCGCTATTTTATTTTCAAATGGTTTAGAGTACAGTCTGAGAAACGTAAGGTAACGATTTTAGGTTAGGGAAGATTGTAGGTTTTAATCCACCATTCGACTACTGCCGGGAACCACCTCCTAACATAAGCTTAAGCTTATTTGAAGTTCGTAACAAGTGTTAGCGACAGTTGGTCCTACTGAATGCCAATTTAGTTTTAAATATTATTGTTATAAGCAGTTGGTCCTACTGAATATTATAATCTATAAAATTAATGGACTGACTAATATGAAAGTACTTTAGTTTAGTCAACTAAAGTACTTTTATCGGTTGTCGGCAACCAAGGCCGTTTCCGCTTCCGTCTTTGAAAGAGATGCATATACTAGAAATTTAGGATGAAAAGGAGAGGACTCTCTCTGTAGACAATTAGTGTACCCTAAGCCCTTTAAAAGTGAATCTCTGAAACAAAGTCAGTAAGTCTTTAATAAATTACCTCTAACGTTCTTGATGTATTGCTGTTAATAATATGATAAAATATAAAATATGTTGTATACGATGTTGAGCAAGGTAGCTCACACAAGAATGTAAGTTTATTTGAAAAAAAAAATATTTTCAGTATTCTTTTTTAAATAATAAAACCAATCGAATTCAAGTTTTGTTTTTAGCTTGAATTTATTGTGTGCATAGCTTTTCAGAAGCATTCCGCCGCTATTTAAAGTACTACCGCTCAGTGATCCAATAAGCCTGTGCAATTTGTATCACTTGTAAATAATTTTAGAGATTATTAGTGAGTGTATAGGCAGATCTCACATGTCTTCAAAGTATTTTCCGGCACAAGTGTCGAGGTTTTCACGCGACATAATTAATAGACATTTAATAAAAGTATCGACACTTATCAGCATCGGGAATCGAACTTAGGTTGCTCGTATAATTTAAAACTACTTTTAATTGTCAGTTATGTTAACTGGGTGCCGCAACCACATAAATAACGACTTTTTGAAGTAAAACTTCTATGTGTTACGAGAGTGTTACGTACGTGTGATTGGGAAAGGCGAACGGAGGTTGTAAATTCGGAAATATAACATAGTGAAGATAGAAAGAGAGAGAGAAAGATATTACATATACACATACATATTTAAATATATATATATATATATAAATGGAGCTAAAGTGGTTTTACTTCATTCGTGTGGTCTAAAGTACGCTATATTTTTTTTATATTTTTTCTTTTGCCTGGTGAGTGAAGTGATGACTACCCAATTTTTTGTAATATGCTGCGGACAAACTAAACTGCGGCAAATATGCAAATTCTTTAGTTTGCCTCCCGTCGGCAATAAAAAAATTAACGCTATCCAGGTCGGCCCCAATTATTTCCACGTAGTATTTTCCAAGCAATTTTGTGGCCCTTATCCCATCCTACTTATCTTACTACGACCCATTCCAACATAAGGTCGACCAAATCCTGTAATCTATTTAGTCGAACGTACACCGGCGTTTACAACGTCGTGGGCTTACAAGGCTTTTGTAGGCGCAGAGCTTAATTGAAACTTGGGAGAGGTTTTGGTGACAAGTTATTTTGTGGATTATGGAGATTGTTGCATCTAGTGTTTGAGGTAGTTAATTTAAACTAGTTTTGAAGCGTCGTCATTTATTTATGCGGCGTGAGGAATTGGCGATTTGGAAATTTAAGCATCTTTATATTGATAAAAGTAACGATCGGTTCGACTTATGATCTGATGATAGTCTTCCGTTCGATTTTTTCAGTAAAAATTTTTTTGACGTTTTTTGGCCAACTGACAGTGAATTCTGTCTCTGTCTTCCCCGCCAGGGAGAAATGAAAGTGAAAGCTATAAATTATTAATAAGTAATATATGACTAATTAATTAATAATAAACAAGAAATAATTACGAAAGATTACATAAAAACATTAAAGAACACATACAGTTATATATGGCTATGTATACTACCACCTATATGTCCCACCGTTGGGCACAAGCCTTCTATAAGAAAAGGAGAAGAGCATAGTCCATTACTTGGCCCTAGCGCGGCTTCGTGGACTTCTCGTGTTTTGAAAAATAATCTCATATATGCAGGTTTCTTCTCGACGTTTTTCTTCATCACCGAGCACGTGGTACATCGGCACTTATTACAGCGAATAACTTCTTTAGTGGCACTGAAGATTAGACTCAAGTTGTTTGCGTATTGTGCAACTTAAAGACACTTAGTCACTACGATTTTATTACGATGACGAGCAATTAAATGGCCCTAAATCTGGATTTAAATTGTTAACTCTTCTTCATTAATAACTCATAGAATTAACGGTCGACTAAGTAACCAACTGGTTGCTCGATCGATCTGATCAATTTAGTACAGGATCTGGCCAACAAATATCAATTTGCTGACGCTTTAGAAGTTTGTCATTTTGCGTTCGGGAGACAGTTTGCTCCACTTGGTCCTATATATTTAAAAAACAATTAATATTTTTCATAATTCGGTGATCACAGTAATTGCCCAAGCCGACTACCTGTAGGGGACTCAATAGATTATTTGGTTTTTTGAGTACAAGAAATCCTTTGCAAAAGTTTGTGTCCGGTGTATGGCGATAAGCTAACCAGCTGCTTCAAATAGGATCTAACAAGCATGATTCAACGACATGAGAGCTTAGCATTCTAAGGCACAAAATTCCTCATGTGTTTAATAGGATTAAATTTAACTGACATTTTATGTCTATCAGATGAAACTTTTGCTATTTCTCTAAGCTAGACTTTTGTTGTGTTATATTTTAAAAAATATGAAGTCATTACAAAAAATCAACCCTACTAAGCTTTGACCAAAAATGTTGTCTGACCCACTATTCACCGCATTAGGGTAATACAGTATTGTAAGTATATTTATTATTTTATTATTAATCTAATCACCAGTGACATGTAGAACAAACCATTGAAAAGCCAAGAGGGTGGGAGTGGTACGCGAAGTATTCACTATTAATTATATAAGGCTGTTTTGACAGCTGGTAGTTCATTAAACTTCTTGTACCCAGTATCACGTAGTCTATATAAACAGGTATTTGCGTATAAGGTCGCGTGTTATGTTTATTATAACTTGGTCCTTTAAAAATCGATTTTTGAACTATGTTTTTGGGATATTTTTAACGGATTCCGTTTAATTTTATTGACAATGCGTTTTAGGGGATGATACACTACGAAGAATAATAGAATAGAATAATGTTTGATGATTTTGATATTGGATTGGATTCAACTTTACAACAACATCATGCGGGATCGTAGTCAAGCACTTGCTTAGATATTATAAAAAAAAAGTTTTTGAATTTATCATGAACAGACAGCGGGAAGCGAATTTGTTTTATACTTATGTAAGGATAATTATTCACAGATAGTATATAAATATTGTTTTTAATTTCATCATAGGCCGGCCACTAGGTCGCATAAACACATGAAAGCGTTATTCCTTCGCGATGATACATGGTTTAATATATTTAATTACTTTTTCATATCAGGTTGTAATTCGTGAGGTTGCTATAATAATATTATAATACTGAAAGACCACTTAACTTTAAAAATCAAATGGGACGCTTATCCGAATTGAAAAGGACGGATTCGAGTTAACAATAATACGTACACCTCCACTTGGAATGGATGGCGGGCCGCTCGACTGGGTCGCGTTTAGCTGACTCACCTCGGAGGAGACGAGCGTAATCGCGAATAAGCGCCCGATCGAGCGTGGCCGGAGCACAAAGCGACGCATGAAACAAAGGTAAGCACGGAATTACAGCCACTGGATGTGACATCGCATAAGTATTATATTAATACACCCATACAACTTATCTGGACCCTGACTCTGCTTTTTGTCCTCCAATTCCACGGTGAAAAACACAACATAACTCTTAAAGTTAGCAAGTAGAAGTGGCAGTAGGCTGGCCACAGTCTTGGAATGGAAGCCTCGCATGGGTCGGAGAAGCGCAGGGTGTCTTCCCTTTAGAAAGACTGACCACCTTGTGAGAATAGCTGGAAGTGGAAACGGTGGAATGTGGTGGAGTGCGTTCAGGAAAGCCTAATTACAGCAGTTGAAACACAGGCTGATGACTGTATATTCAAGTTTGTTTTGAGAGTTGGCCAAGCTGGTTAGGGTGGCCACTAGTATATATAAATGAATAAATGATATTATTACAGTAAAACTGGTCCAATGCGCGTTCCAGTAAAGGTATGTTGGTGGCAACTTGAAGGAAGCAGAATTGGAAATCACTTAGTCAACTGTTGCGGCGTCGAGTGGCTCGAGTCCGTCCTTTGGATGTAAGGATCGGAGACGAATGTAGGACCCCGAATATGGATTACTTCGAATGCGATGGAAGTGGTGCATCAGCTAGAAGAGAGGCGATTTACGTTCCAATTTGAGATTCAATTTGTGCGCTCCTTTGTGTAGTAGACAGATATTTACATTGATTCTCAAAGGAGTTTATCGAATTTGACATTCTTGTATAACGTACCGTGTAAGACGTACGCCTGGGTGTTTTGCAACAATCACATGTAGAATAATAGGGCAACTTCATTAAATCCATTCTAAAGGTATTTTCAGTAGTAGAATATGAGATTTCTGTTAGAAAGTTTTAAATATCAAATCCGAAAGCAGTTCTGTATTTTTTCCATTAGGAGTAACGTCTCGCCAAATATTAAAAGAAGGGCTGGGCTTCAGTAAAAAAATATTAATAGCACTAATAAAACCCTGATGTTTCGTCGAAACCGGTCAACTGGAGATCTTCTGGTACACGACACTCATCTATTTGTCCAGGCATCTCGAGAACAACGGTGAAGCACTTGCTGTTTCGCTCGACAAATCGAAGGACTTTGACAGGGTCTGGCATTTCTCTGGTACTTCTCTGCGGGACAACTTTTAACACTTTATAAAGCTCAAGTCCGGTCGTGTGTAGAATACTGCTGTCACATTTGGGCAGTCGCAGCTAAATGCCATCTCGCAGCTTTGGACTCGGTGAAGAGGCGGGCTAAGAGGCTATTCGGTGATCAGCTGAAACCAATCTGATCAGTCTTGAGCACAGGCGTAAGGTAGCTAGCCTTTCGGTTTTCTACAGATTGCATTTTAGAGAGTGTGCTCAGGAACTACATGGTCTAATTTCCCCATCCCCTTTCTACCATCGGACTTCTAGACGCACTGCGGGATTTCATCCTTTTGTTGTGAACATCCCTCAAACTCAAACGAAGCGATTTGCTTCGTCTTTCATTCTTCGTACAGCTAAGGACTGGAATAGTTTGCCCGCGTCTGTCTTTCCTTCCGATTACAATGTGGGTATTTTCAAGAGTAGAGTGAATAGGCATTTATTAAGCTAGTGCGCCTTACCATCCAGGACTGCATTTCCACTTAACATCAGGTGGGATCGTAGTCAAGCACTTGCTTAGAAATTATAAAAAGATGTATAATTTTCCGATAATCCCAAGTACGGCCCTGGTGTCCGGTTAAAATTCAATAAGAAAGTTAAACAGTGGTATTCGGTTGCCGAAATAAACTGTATAGAATGACCCAAATCAATCTTCATCCCCTTCTCGACCCCTTAAGAAACGTCAATACTGCTTTAATTAAAAACTTTGTTACTTCCTTTGTGTAAAACGGTGAAGTTTGGTTAATTACGGAGCGCTTTAAATAGCTCGAGCCCTTGGCGATTTGTTTAATGTTATTAAGTGGCGTACTCCGAATGCCTATTTAATGTTTCACAATCGGACAAAGAAGTTTGCAACTTTTGTAATTTGAGGCCGCAAATTTTATATTGAGAACCACAACACAGATAACTAAAGTCTACCCATCGGTTATAGCAACGGCTAAGCACACAAAACAAACTTGAATATATTGTCATCATCAGCATGTGTTTATTCACTGCTGGAAATAAGCCTTGCCCAAAGCCTTTCGCCTTATAAGATCTTCCAGCCACTTTCGGCTATTCTTATAAGATCCTCGGTTAATCTGGAGGGCGCCCTACGCTTCTCCGACCTATACGCGGCCTCTAAACCAAGACTTCCCTCCCCCATCTGTAGTTACTGACTTGTCAGATGTGGCCTTGCTGACTTCAACCCACTAATTACTTAAACTATGTTTTGGCTTTTTTGTCTATAATCTTCTTTATTTAGTATGAAAACACGTATTTATTGAATTTTAGTAACAAGTATTAGTATAAAATCTTGCCCTATGGAAAGTTATTACAAAATTAATTCCTCGAAAGCAAATAATAACTTATATTATTTTTAAAATTGTGTTGTTGTGATGGCGATGTACCGAAACACTGTCAAAGAATGACTACAACAATTGATATAAAATAATTTGTTTCTTGTTTGTTTTTAAATTGAGGGTAGATTAAAACAATTTTTTTGATCTTTATTAAAGTCGGTCGTTAGAAGTGGGTTCAGAGCGACTACCTTTGTTCTCCGTCCAATTTATTCGTTTCGTATGCTATCCCTTGGAGAAATGCATAGCTCCTTCCATCACTCCTTGTGCAAGTTTAAGTCTGTGGAACAGCCCTACGATCGCAGTCACACTGGTTGAAGAACTTTTTCTTCAATCATTGAAGTGGGATGAATATATACTAATCCGAATAAATTATGATTTTATGTGTGAGTGTGTTAGAATGTGCAACCAATTATATTAATTAAAGAAGTACGCTGAGTAATCACTCTGAATGTCAGGATTAGAAATTGAGTGATGTGGCTTATAAGAGCACTGTATGAGAAAGTTGTGCTATGGTTGGGGCATAAAGAATGAGAAAAGAGAGACAGGAGAAAAGTCTTCAATGCAAGACTGAGTGGTAGTATCGATACGGGGCACTCTATTGGAATATTAACAACGTTGGTGGCATACGAAAAATCCGTAATCTCTGCCTACCACTCCAAATCGAAGGCGCGATGTTTTTTTTATATCTACCATTATAGCTTTGAAAAATCTAGTTGTATCTGTACATTGATTTTACTGGAGAGTTTAATAAAACAACGTAAGGGAAACTCATAATGTCAGATAAATTTATGAAGTTTTTTTTTCAATAAAGGTACATTTTTTTGAATAGAAATTTCGAACGGATGTTGTGGAAATGAGGTTAAAAAAGGAAAAAGAATGCTGAAACCATAGAATGAAAATGGGTTGAGTCCGAGCCTGTTTAATTAACTGAATGCATAATCCGCTCGAATTAGGAATGCGTGGATAAAACTGGGGTCTTTAATAAAATTACGGTTTCTCATTTTAGCCATCGGCTCATTTACAGATTATATATCGATATTACATAATCATCATTTATTTGCATAAAAACAGACTTAATGACAAAAGACTACTATATGTAAGATTACAGAGTCATTTAAGTATGTAAAACCTTACTGCATGTGTATCTTTCCTTATATCTACCAAATAATAAGACTATAGATTCTATTGCCAACTAATTTAAATGAAATACAATGTCCATAAGGTTACTTTTTGCTGACTGTATCAGCTGATAGTAAAGCATATTTAACTAGTTTACGTAGAGTTTAAGTACAATTAATATAACCATAACCTAATGGCTTACGGCAGGGGTCGACAACCTTGAGTTGGAAAAGTCAAAAATTATAATTTACTTAATTCCAAAGTTTTTAAATAGCCACATTTTTTTTCTTGCTAACAATAAATGGTATAGCATAAATAAAGTTAGTTCCAAAGAACCTTAGATTCGAATCCACTGCGACTATTAAAGAAATTGTTGAATGTTACGGAACAGCTTGTATAACTGCAGCTTAGATAGTAAGAGTTATTACGATTTTATAATTATGTAATCTTATGTATTAGCATAAGAAATAATTACGGATTTTTAATAAATTTAATTAAAAACTCGTTCAGCTTTACTTAAGCGCAGGCGACCTTACCTGCCCTGTACCTAAACGCCATTAGGGAAAACGTCGTTACGCCGCTTATCCGACAAAAACCGCTTTCCAAAGCGGTCGTTCATAAAAAGGATATCCAATTCGGACCAGCGGAGACAGGAATATCTAAATTAGGAGTAGGCCAGTACGTTGGTTCGTGGAAATATCGATAAAATTAAATATCGACGAATTTATTTTTGGCAAGTTTGTTATTATATATATGTCTATTAATCATAAATATATACTTTATATAACTTTATTAATATGACAAAAACAAACACGTTGCATATACAGGAGCTCTGTTTCCTGAACTAGGTACAGTGTACCTGTATCTCAGGAGACAGTGGCTTCCAGAGTCACAAACAGTTAGTCCTGCGTACAATAAGTTTTTAATATAAGTAAATTATACGATAATTAATAATTAAAAATATATGAAAAAAAAACAAAAATGTGTGCAAAAGGAAAAAAAAGGGAAAGAACTACAGTCATAGTTGAGAAGTTATGCGAATGTGTAGCGTATGTGTGTGTTTGTGTGAGTGAGTGAGATACATATTTTGGTGTTGAGCATAACCCACCCCGTATGGTCCCATTTCTTAATTTGGTGTAATTCTGAAAATTGCATCTATGAGAAAACCATATAATTCTTAAATTTGCACTTATTATATAGCACGTAGTATATGCGCGATAAATGGACGAATAACTCAATATCACCCCAACCGATTTCAATGATTCATTTTTGATTGGAAAGGTTGTGTACTTCAAAAGTAGTTTGATGATAGTTTGGTTAGGTTTTGATTAAATCTATTTCGTAATATTTCTACGATAATTCGGAAATAAAAAGAAGAAAGTCGGATTGCAAGTTTGGTTTTGGTTTTACTTGTTATATAAACTTATTTTCTTGACAAATTTGGTATTTTTATAACTCATCACTAACATCTCAATTTCCAAATTACGATTTTAATTTAAGGTATGAGCTAGGCTTTACTCGTGTAAGAAATTATTCCTTGTTATTGACATCTACGTGTATTATCGATATCAAAATATCGATAAGCCGCCCATACCTAAGAACATGTCTGAGTCGGTGCGGTGTGCGCAAATCGTTTGATTCCGAACATGAAACGAAAGCTACAGGAACAGCGTAGTGGAAAATATGGATTTATTGGACCAGGTCGGATTTTCCTTTGCCCGTTTAAAGATAAGGGTTTTATGCAATAAAATGTTTTTTTATGATTTACTTTATTGCTTATTAATGATTCTTTAATGATAACTTTTAAACATAGCTCTACTATACATGCATTTATATGCTCTACGGCGCATTTACGTAATTTTACCAGGTTATGTACTTAACGATACTTATCATTGCTAATTTAAAGAAATTCGGTTCTATGACAATGCTTATTTTATTGTTATTGTAATATTTAAAATCTAAGCCGGCTTATTCAAGAATTTTTAGTTTTTCTGTATCTTACTAATACAACACTAGACAAAATTTTCACATAATGTACATAATAAGCTTATTAAAAGGGGATAGCGAATGATACCTCTATTTACAACGATAATGAAAATACAGACGAATTAAGAACCTTTAAATTTTTTGTTCTCAACCGCTTCGAGTTTTAAGAAATGCAATAATATCTCCAAAATTGATAATTTATATCCAATTTTGTAAGTTGTGAATGTCATTCTCTGTCAAAATCTCCTTTTAAGTAGACAATTGTTAACTGTTTGTAACTAATTTTAATGCCTCAATTCCATTGCAAATGTTTCCGAGATCCTTCTCTAAAGACCCCCTAAATTTGGATCCAATTCCGTGTTCATTTCCTTTACGTTGGGATAGCACAATAATTGCATGGAATGTGTATTTGCATATAGATTGAGTGGGGTGCGTGTGATGACATGCTGATTATCGTATTTGGTGTTATAAGTTACTCGAGTGGGGTGCCGAGGTTGGCGGCATTTTAAAGCACTTACACCAGCTTTGATTAAAAGGGAAATTTCTCTTTAGGGATTATTAGCCCTATCTTTTTACCACAATGCTGCTTGTTAATACGTTATTAATATGCTTTTGAAATATTATTATTTACAAGAGTGTTATGGAAGAGAGTGGCGTTAGTGGAACCTAGAACAGACAGACACGAGACAGAGGACGCCCTAAAAGGATGTATATTGACAGATTGGCGTATTAATGGCTTTTGTATGAGCTTAGCTCCACTGTACAATCTTGTCGTTTCGATTTCCTGCCGCTGGTTGTCAATGCCATTATGTTTTTCTGATTCTTACCTACAAAACAATATCATGCTAATTTCTGTCCATATAGGATGTCGCTTGGTCAGTCCAGTAACTTAACTAGGTTAGCTAGTGACTGTTTGATTTCATAAATAACTAGACATTTGGTTTTAATCCAATTTTCACATAATGTTACATAAAAAGCAAGCATAATATTCGCGTAAATATGAGAAAGCAGTATACAAAATGTTTCGTGTAATTACAAGGGCAAAGGTAATAGAACGTTTTGCCAACAAATTGGATTAAAACTTAGTTAGGGGGCTGATTACATGTATTCATTATTAAGCTCAGCTTATACAGAAAGAATCTCGTTAGGCGGAGTTGCCGAAAGTTGTCGGAAGTTGCCGAACTATCCCGAAACTTCGCGAGCGCCTTTGATACAGCCCGTAACTATTGGCTGCGGGTAAGTTTTACTATGGGCGGAGGTCGTACTGTACAAGTGATAGGCGTGAGACCACTGTATATCTGTTTTCTTTAACTATACTAATAAGTGGGGAGATAGTTTTGTCATATTTTACAACATAAACTACTTTCGGTGTTTTACAGATTATATTTTGGAGAGTGTGCACAGGAATTACAGTTAATTCTCCCATCCCATTCTACCTTCGGATGTTTTGACATTTGGTGGGTCTCTATCCTTTCATAATTGATGTTCCAAGCGTCAGAACGAAACGATTTGAGTCATCATTCAACGTCAGTACAGCAAAGTCAGTCTTTCCGTCCAAGTTAAGGAGTAGAGTGAATAGGCACTTACTAAACTAGCGCGGACCATCTTTAAACTATATCACCACTTAACATCAGGTGGGATCGTAGACAAGCACTACTTTGTACCCCATAAAAAATATTATTAATATTATAAAATATTATACTCAAACTATAAGATACAAGTTCGCTTGTTGTTTGTTTTGTGAAGGTTTAGGTACATAATATAAGTATAATTTTATTAATAATCTCTAACCTATATTTTTTGTTGCGTTGTCATATGTACTCGATCGAAATCGTATCCTATGAGGGTAGATATGCGACCCCAGGTTAAGACGTTCAGGCTTAGCGACCTAAGAGCTGTGCGATCTCTTAATCTGGCAAAGCAGTAAGCTTCTCTGGCCAATCTGTGTAGTTTCGCACAAAAAAATCCCAAGGCAGTTTGGCAGAGAATGCCTTTTGGCATAAAGTTCATAGAAAGTTAGTGCCCGGACGTAGTAATTTTTATTTTAATATGACATCAACATAATTATATTGTTTGTGAGCTATGTTTTCTATAGTGTATATTATGGTGTCTTAGTATGTCGAATTCAATCGTGTTATATTTGAGTCTCCTATACCGAAATCAAAATAATAAAAATATCAAAAGATTTATATATATTAGTGGATTACAGTTTTTGGCAGTATGACAATACAGTTATAATAGATTGGTTTCATAGTAAAATGTCGCTGAGTTTCATTCAGGCTTAATAGCTCTTCATTATTTTTGATACATTTCCGCTTATAACTTGTACCCTGCAAAAAACGAGATCAAAGCACGCCGTCCACGACATCATTAAATGACGGCAATGTGAACACAACCTTACATCTGCGTTTCGCATCAACTCTGTTGGTATAGCTTACATGTCATTTTGCTATGAACGATTTGTTTAGAAGTGTTGCAAGTAATACTTTCGTGATTACGTACTAGTACGGTTAACATTTGGAAATTTTCTTTTGATCCGCTAATAACGTATAAAATTTTCTGATAAAGGTTACAATATGTTACCACGACGATCTTTGAGTAGAGACGTGCAGCGTCTTTTCATTACAATTTACAGGGTTTAACATCTCAAGACTTTAGACAATGCATGACTCTATTATATTTATATATTTATGTCAATACATAAAGCAGCTTTTTATTTGTTTTAATTTTAATAAAATATATTTAACTAAGTTTTTATAACATCATATTGGTATTATCTGTAACGGTGTTATATTTTTTGTTGATTTTAATAAATAAATAAATAAATGAAAGATTAAATTAGTCTATGGGCTTGTTGACCACTTCAGACTACATCATTTCGCGGCAGAAAACATTCCCGGTATATTTCTAGATTTATCTCAGTGATTGTGTGTACAATATCATTTAGCCCTTGCCATGAAATATAAGCTACCGTGACTTTTAATCATAGCGGATTAGACAGCTTATTAGGCTCCGTGACATCGACCGGTTTATGGCACACATATCATATATATCATAGCGAACAGCAAAAACGTTCTCTGTCTACCCGCTAGGGTTAAAATAACGTGAGAGCTTCCAAAGATCTATACATCAGTCCGCGTTTAATTGATGAACCAAATGCTAATTTTGTTTATAATCTGTCTTCTTTGCGATGAATGAATCTGTTATAGAATTTTTTTAATTTTTTACCTCATGAAAAATCTTCTCCGAAGCATGCTGCATCTCATGGTGTCATGTCTATGATTTTTGTAGTTTCTACAGTGACAAAAAAGTTTAACCATATGTTATAAACAAACGCCAAAGGGAAATATACCAAAGACTTTCTGGCCCTGCCCTTGTTTACTCCTATCATTCCCATTGTAAAAGTAACGGATTTATTGATCAATTTGACATAAATTATGTGATGCATTATTTATTTCCCAACTCATCAGACATGGATAAAATATGAGGCCATAAAATGTATTTTAAAGCGTTTTGTCGCTACCTTGGATCGTTTTGCCAAATGACATCGTAATAGGACGCCGTAAAAGCCTTATCAGTGATTCGATCTCGACACGCTCGGAGCGGCGTCCTGTAGAGCGTTGTGTTTAAACTGTCTACTTCCTGACCCGCGTCGTTATCCGACAGGTTTGAAGATGTTCCACGCACGACGGCTCTTGTCGAACATGGAGAAATTGCTACGAAATTTTAGGTATCATAACTTACAATTGATTTTTATTGCTGACATGTTATGCGAAAGTTATATGACATCGATTTCTTCAATGGAAAAACAAAAATATAAGTAATGTGGTGTTATAGGACAACAGGTCGGAATGAAGTTCCAAATAATAACAATCCCAACCCATAAGTCCTTTCTAATCCAAACATCCATTCCAGTATCCAATCCTCAGAGTTATACCCACTTACCCAGCGAGACAACTTAAGGGAAAATCACCTCACGGCCGGACGTCATATAACATCTCCCCATGGCAGTCTTGCTATAGCTACCGACTACTTTGGAAGGACAGCCGAAAGTGGATGAAAACAGCGGTGGGCCGTATATGGCGGTATGGCCTACCTCCAGCAGTGGATTCGCACGGGTCTATCTGATCCTACATTGTACCAACCTATTCGAATTAAAATTAATCACAGCCAATTTTCTAGGCTTTGAAAACACAAACTATCAAATTAAATTAATTACACTCTTTCCACTATCAGGAAAATATAATAACACGTCATTAAAAATGTCTGCATCGAACCGAACAATGTGTGTATGAATCGACGCACAAGCGATTATCTGTTCGTGCCATTAGTGAATGATTGTTTTGCGGGAATGATTGCATTACGGCCGGCAGTATTGTCATTGAGTTATCGGCATGCTAGAGGAATTAAAAGCCGCAATCGATATTTCATCGCTGAATGACTCGGTTTATAATTAATGTTACTTTAATATGAATCATGTGTGTTTTTACGGGCACTAGCTTTATAATGTTTATAGATTAACTACATATCTACGTAGAGCACCTTGTACAGCACCCCTTAAAACTAAAAGAAACACGTATATACACTGCTTACTCAAAGATTTTAACGGCGATAAAATTCCACTATATCCCAGAATATTCTGTTCTATTCTATCAGGCGCGAAGAAGCGTTCGTAGAAAGAAGATATATATACCGATATTAAATTATTCGTCCAGTTTTGGCGCACATACTTGATGCAAATTTAAGCCTTTTCTCATGGATCCTACTGTCAGAATTGGACCAAATTTAAATGGGAGCTTTCCAAAAAAAAGACTCATAGAAATTGGTTCACCCAGTCGAAAGTTATGGTAAAGTTATCTGTAAGTTAAAAAACTTGACCTCTTTCTTTCAAAGTTTATTGCAGCCGATACATTTTAAAAGATTATATTACCGAAACTTAGTTGTGTATTATGTTATGTAGCAATACACAACTAAGTTCTGTTTTGCAAGGCAGCATAACATAACAAGGTAACTTTTCCGTATCACGTCTCATTCTAAGCTTCAGCTTAGCCCGACGGCGGGCGCACTTAACGAAATATGAAAACTGACATGATTAACGCAAACTTAGCTCAAATTTCTTCACGCGTTCCCGGGGAGTAAATGCCGTGTTTACGGTGGCGTGACGTGACGGCGCGACGTGACAGGAATCCTGCGGACTCGTTACTTGTCACGTCATTAACACTCGATCCTCGCGAAACTTGCCGCGATGCTGACTTTGTCAGTTATGACGAGTTTCGTAGCGAGAGTTTGTTTTATTTGACCCGTTTCAGGTGCTTTCTGCTAGGGATTTTGTGCGTTAAAATCAAAATCATGTTGTACAATTATTTGTTACTTTATCTTATTGTTTATAAAATATATTATTTGAAATTCAAATTAGTCAAACATTTCTATTAAAGCTTTTTGATTCCCACCCTATATTTACTCATCTGATTCACAAATCTTGTATGCTGTCATTTTTTTAAGATAAGATTTTCTTTTCACAAATACTACAAACATTATTGTACAAACAACTAAGCTTGAGCTTGTGCCAGGAGATGATTCATAGAATATATTTCATTTTCTTACATTCATTGAATAGGTTCATAGAATGTAAATATTTTTTTTTAATTATGATGAAAAACATTACACTCCGGGAGTAAAGAGTAAATATGAGAAATATGTAAATGTGGCAAAAACTTTTCGTTGCCAATTCCCTGGGGTCATTGTAAAGTAAACAATAAATATGATAAATAATTACTGACAGAGTGAAATAGGGAATTTTGTTAATTATGTTGGTGAAATTCTGATCTGTCCAAAGTGCTCTCATGGTTTTAGCAATAAGCTCCGTTACGCCAGCCACCAAAGAGCACATGAGAGAATCGGTCTGGCATTATAATCATATAAATAGCGATTTCAATGCTCCCATTTCTCGACTAAAGTTGAATTTCGACTCCTAAGGTGACAACGAGTATTCTTAAATGTATTAACGCTACAAAGCAATAGCCCTTACATTGTATGAGTAATCGATATTTCGAGCAGACTGAACTGACATCGTGCGATAACTTTGTCGTTCTTTGTATCGTCCAATAACTAGCAGGTGGGATAAAATGACCGGTCGTAAGTGGAGGAAGCTGGAATGGACCAGTAACTTGACTAGCAGTTTCACATCAGTTTATAAAACTTTGACGACCAAATTAGTTCAATTCCATCTCTGATGACGTGCCTGCCTTGTGCTCATTCTTTTTCTTCACATTATTTACTAAGGTGACACTAAGTAATTTAAACCCGAGACATTGTGAATTAAAGTTATATTATAAAACCGTCCTCCGTATCTCATCCTCCGTTAACCATCGTACATAAAGATTGACTCGAACGAAGTATTTAATTTTCTTCTTTCTTTACAGCTAAGTCTTGAGTGTAGGAGTGATCATTTCCTTAGGATTATAATTTGGGTTTCTTCAAGAGGAGATTGAATAGGTATGAATAGGCACAACCATCAAATACTGCATTCCTATTTAATTTCACGTATGTGGTGTATCTTGTACACATCTATCGTGACCACACTAAGTCCATGTAAGAACAATTTTTCCTATTTAGTTAGAAACATTGAGTCGTTGATAAATTTCGCAAGCTGAACGCAGCATCCGGCAATAAAGTGATCGTTCAAAATTTTGTAGTTCCGCGTTGCTTTAATTTCCTTGTTGCACGTCCAATAAACGTACACAGAAGTTGAAGCGCTTTATTGCTAAAACTTCTCACTTTATGGACATAGTTTTAAATGTAGAACATTAAAAATAATTTAATTAGTAAAGATTAATTTTACATTGGTGATACTTTACTTTGCGTTGTATCTTGATGTATTGGGATTAGAACTCGATTTTATAACATGTTGGCAACGCACCTTAATATTCACTTAAGATGACCCTCGATTCACAAATGTTTGTCATTTTGATTTTCGTGTCTGTTGTACCTGAGTATGTATATGTAAATGTGTATAATACATACATATACATATTTGGGAAAGTGGTATGCGGGTGGAATGCCTTCTTGTATTATTTTTACGCGTGTTCTTTGTCTTCTAGTATGTCTTGTGACGCCGCCGGTAAATAAAAGTATCACAGAATATTGAAATTATATTTTATAAATTTGTTTCACTAAAAATGTCCAATTTTGGAAAAGTCTAGGCAAAGGGAAAAAACGTTGACATGTGTGTTATAAAATTTTCTACTTCTAAATTTTTTTTTCCTCTAAAATACTTTTTGGTAATTGCCGAATGCCAGTTGCCACACATACACAGATACAATATTTATCTATAAAAGATTCTTTTAACGCTACTTTTAACGGGAATAACTTTAGCCTGATCTTAATCACCAAAAGATAGCTGGAAGCAATTGCTAAATACCATTAAATTTAAATTAACATTTATTTTGATACAATAATGAATTTACCTATCTATCTATGTGTCATAATTTGCGGAGAGTTCTTTAATAAAGAGGTCCTCGCCAATAACGTTCTATACAAACACAACCAATACATTGTGATATATTTCAATTACATTTATCTCTTACTGATGAAGACGTAACTCAAATCTGAGAAGTTAGATTACCGTAAACCCAAAAGCTCTATACAATTATCCCGTATACTGTGGTTTAATCTGTAGCCAGGCAAGGCAAACGGTGGCGAGGCCCTGGCGCTCGTGTTGCCGTGTTTGCTTAGGACCTAATCTAATTGATAAATGTGCCGGAGTTCGGTTAATTGTGTGATTTCGGACCGCGGGGGCTGATTGCACAGCAACCCGCTTTCGGCTGTGACCTATGGAATTAAGTTGTTGGTATAGACGGGTGTGTTGGGGATTACGTAGAACCACAGTGTAGATTAAACAGTATCTATATAAAGGTTCAAACGGACGCTATAGAGTTAGTCGAAACAGACTTATTATTCACTAGTAGATGCAAAATTTAACCTATCAAGACATTGAAGCGACGATTACTGGATGCTTCTGATGCACACACAAACACACGCACGCACACACACAAACACAATAACTGTAATTGTTGTTTTTCATTTATTTGTGCCTCAGGATGGTCGTAGACTGCTGCTTAAAAATAGAATAACCAACTACTCTAGCAGTTTACGAACATTCATTATTATTAATTTTTTTCTTTTGTCCAAATAATTTTTAATAATTTCGCTGCATTCACATACATACATCTGCGTATATATAATGTTCCTTATTAATAAATTTGTATTTGCTTCAAAAAGTTCTGCATTGGTTGAACTCCATTCAAATTGTTTTTATTTATTTCTTGTGTTATGCCCGCAAGGAAACTTTTTCAACAGTCACTACCAATAGATGGCGTTTTTCCCATAATGATTTTCATATGAAAAAGATAAAAATATGATCGATGAAGCGCCGCATTCTTGCTATACAAGCTGGCTCAATAAATGTAATATTTTCGCTATTATACTGACCTCTTGCTATGCTTTTATGCTTTGTTTTGTTTCTCATTTCTATTGCATTCAACGTAACGTGCCACAGCGAAGAGTGTCAAAATAGAATTAGATATTAACTACCTGTTAATGTACTAAGACTACTGAGTACATTAACAGGTTTCCAAAACCATCTCCAATCAGCTCCAAGTTTTCGTCAACCGATGTCTTCGCCGAATCCTCGGTATCTACTGGTCCGAGAAAATTTCTAACGAACATCTTCTGGAGCGCTGTCGTGAAAGCCCGATCGACCTCCAAATAAGGCGCCGTAAATGGAGCTGGACTGGCCATACCCTCCGAAGAGATGCCGATCACATTCCCAAGCAGGCCCTGTGGACGCTCTCTGCCCCACCTAGGGGACATAGGATGATATATATATACTGAGTACATTCCTTCTGTCTATGTAGAAATTAATAAAAGAAAAATGTAAAAAGTAATTGGTATTTCTATCCACCCGACTAGGATTGGGCGTGAATGGTTCAATTCTTTGTTATAAAGCATTCCGACAACCACACAATTTTTTGAGTTGTCCTACTGCTACCACATAGTCTATGTCCACGTCCTTTATTATCTAAGAAACGTGAACGGGATGTTAAGTAGAAGGTTTTTAAGTAAAGAAATAATAATTAGATACAAAATATTTTGAAGCGTTACATGGTTATATAAATATGTACATATGTAAGTTCTTATCTCTTTTTAATCATAGAAAAAGGATAACAGTATTCAACCGACTTCAAAAAGGAGGAGGTTCACAATTAGTTTGTACTTTTTTATGCTTGATATCTCAATTTCGACAATGGTATACATAATAAGAGAAAATCATGTAAGTCTTAAATTTGTATTGCGCACATAGCGACTAATAGACGAATAACTCAATATCACGCCAATCGATTTCGATGATTAAATTTGTATGTATGTACTTCAAGAAGTTTAATGAGAGTTTGATTAGATTCAGATTTATATTTTATGTTTCAATCAATTATTTAAAATTATATTCCTACGGTAGTTACAAAGAGGGGTCGGCGCGTAATAGCGTTTGATTTCATTTGAAGTCGGTTTTATTTTTGCTCGTATTTCTTTAATTACCCCATACATGTTATACTTCTGTGTTCCGCCTGCTGAGCGAAGGGAAGGCGATTCAACTCTTCGTAATGTTGGGAACGCACTTGCAATCCTGTCGTCCACATATACCTACTCTTTAGTAGATGTTTGTGAACGTCAGGATACATGATCAGATGAATCGCTTGCTCGTTTGCCATATTCTTCCATATAAAAAGATCTGCGAATTTTACTAATATTTGTGATAAAATTTGCTTCTTCTTCAACTTCAAGTTCCTCTCTGACTAGCGAAGGTTGGTAGTCAGTTCAGCATATCTCTCTGTATCTTGTCACTCTGATTTTACGCAGACACGATAAGTCACAACTACGTAAGCACGTGATCAGGTGCTATACTTTTCTAATTATGATGGTCTACAAAATATGCTAACGTGCTTTAATACCTACATGGTTATTGTACATAAACCCATAATAAAAATGCAAACAAAATCCGCGACATTAAATATCACAACAAAAAATAATAACTCGGAACCCTTCTACAATAGTACGGTCACGCCCCACCACGCGTCATCGGCATTCAATTAGCCACGGGCGACCCACGGTACCCCAAAAGAGGGTCCGTCAATAAAACGTATGAGATGCCCGGCACGTCGCGTGCCTCATATTAGCTAACGTGCGCTGCAGTTAATGAAACTAAGTTTATATTAAAAAAAGCTCCCATTTTACTAAAACTTTTAATTTCTTTTCCATATACAACTGCATTGTCAAGGATTTTCCTGTCATAATGTTTGTAAGAAAACACCTCCGTAACGGCCTGACCGATTTTTATCATTTTTTTTAGGTAAATTCGATAGATCTAAGAATAGGTCATAAATTATTTTTCGTACCCCTAAGAAAGTACCCCTACGTCCATTCCAAAAATATATTTTTATTTTTTTGGGATGCATTATATAATATTAGTATAATATTATTATATGTGTAGGTTGCCCTTTTTCTCGGCTTATAGCCGGTCTCATGTGTGCGTTTTGAGACTTCGTGAATCGCTATTATATAAATATATAGTAATATATAATAAATACATATAATATTATACACACTAACTGTTTGGTTGTTCTGCTGTGTCTAAATTAATGCTATTATGTACGTTACCTCCTAGGACTTTGTGCATACTGAAACGTCCAGCGCCAGCTCCAGACGCGCTCCATCGATAACCCCCGGGAAGCGGCCCAATATTACCGTTTTTACTATTTCTCTTCATGTTTGAAGGTTGCCAAATCTTATTAGCTTGTAAGATTCAATTTTACAAGGATCCTCCTCCCACGTGGGACTGGTGGTCGACCCGGACGTTAAGGTACTTGGACTTCAGGGAGGGTAATAATAAAATGTATTTGGATTATAGAATATTTACAATTTTTTTATGATTTGGTATTGAAAAATACACAAAACCTTTTTTAAACCTTTGTCTGGTGTTTTATAATTTTTGTAATTTTTTTCCGTCTCATCGTCAAAGGTGTCATTCATAATATCTCTTCGTCTTCTTATTCTCATACCCACATAGTGTTGAAGCCAGTTTTTAGCAGAATTTTAAAAGAAAACGACACGAAAAATATTAGTTAATTTACCTGAATGTTACGCTATGGACTATATACGTGACAAATCCAATTTCTCCATACAATTTTTGTCACTCTAATACCATTCTTCACGCCACGTTGGTCCATATGTCGTGACATCATCAAAGGGAATCTCCCCTCGTCTTTCGATCTGCACTCATCGCATTAAAGATATTAAGCGACGCTAATTTATTTTAATGGCAAAGTTAAGAGTGACATGATCCAATTCATTACGTTTGTCAAACGTTCGACAAATGTAACGCACGATGGAAGATGTGACTTTATCTATTAAAGAGGCACCTAATGCTAAAACTAAAATATAACCTGTCGTGACGTCACACATTATTTCTTCAGGATCCATAATGAAACACATTACGATACCTTCCTTTAATTAACACTCGTTTTCTTGCTGTTTCTTTAAGAGCGAGTGCACTGTATGATGATCCAGATCCACATCTATGTACCTACTTATATACAGTGCATCCCTCTTATATAATTTATAGGTTTATTACATTAAATACATTGCATCTCTCTCTTATATACTGCTATATGTTTCTCTTTCACACGTGTTTGCGTCTAGCTTAAGCATGCATACCAGACATACAAATATATTTATTACATCTGAATGTTGTTTACAAAACGCTTAATTCATTCTTAAAGCTAACGAAGAGCCGTCGATATATATTAAACCTTTTTCTGTCATCTAGACGATCAATCTTTAAAAAATACACAAATGCATTATCGCATCGGTTTCTTAAATACAGTCTAATTAAAAGGTTTTGTTACAAGATTAAAATACCAAAGGCCACCAATAGAAGGTCCGAACGATAGAAGAGAATTTCAAATAAATCCCTGTAAGAGCTCCAAGTAGTAGGGAGTCTTCTAAGCAAACGTTTGCTCGTATAATCCCGTCTCATACGCTGAAGCACCAATTTATTTTATCTCTAAGAAATTCCTCTGCATTATGCTCTTCGGGGTTATACTCAGAAATTCCATGTATGTTTTCTTTAGTATAATTATTTATTGGATAGGTTAAGCTTCCCAGAATTCAATTTTTGATAATCACAGTGGTGGCAACATCAGGGGAATTATTGCGTTGCTATATAATGCTGTGTCACCTCTCAAATTCCGGTGAAACTGTAGCAGCCGGCTTAGGTTGGTCTGCAAAAAAAACTGTTGCTAAATACAACGCGATATTCACGATCGTTTTCCAGTTCTTTTTTGTGGTTACATGTCTGAGAATGCCATTTTATTTTGCCTATATACTTATATAATTTAACAGTGAATATTCTCGGAGCTCTAACTAAATTCAGTAGTGGCATTAGTAGAGTTCAGGAGTAGCGCGGAATACTAATTTATTCAGCAAATATGTGTTGTCGGTTTGACACGTTGCTAATTTTTAATGCCAGGCGTTACTATTAAAGGTTTATTCGTGTGCTAAAAAAGTAATTCAACCCAGTACTACACTTCAATAACAGCTACTCAATAGCCCTATAGTCCTGGGTTTTGACAGAATTTGAGATATGCCCCGTAAAAGGGGCTGCCACAGTCATGTGAAACAAGATACAAATGTGCGAATTTTCCATTGCTTGCTCTTTTGCCTACCTTACTGTTAATCCATACTACTCTATAAGAAATGGACACACATTGTGTAAACTAGCGAGGTTTAGATCACACGACAGAACTGAAAAATATTTAACTCCATCTAAATGTATGTAGATTAGTAATATTATCAGTAATATAATTTTCGACCGAATGGTTATATTATATACACGATTGTTCTAGGGAGAAAGAAAAGTGTGCTCGCAATGCTCTCTCTTACTCCTACAGTGTATGTCATACAATAGGCTCATACTATGTCTTACATATACGACATTTAACTCTCTCTCTTTCTATCTTCACTTACTTACATCGTCGTCTCGCCACGCGTGCGTAAAGAACTTTTTTACTTCAAAAAACGTCTATACAATGAAAAAATATTTTTTATTTTTACCTGTGCAAGATCCTTAAATGGAAATTTTAGGTAGTCTGTATCCTGCAGTGCCTATTTCACCCGCAAATACGTACTGCATACATACGTGTTACAGTTTGAAGGACACTATTCCTTGTGATGTTACTAAGCTATCGAAAAGAATTACGTTTGTTGTTTGCACCAATCTAATAAATCTCTATAGAAATCTATAAAACAAAAATATTTAATACAACTTGTTAATATAATCCTTAATTCATGGAAATGGGAAGATTTAAAAAATCAACACCGCGGTGAAGGACGCAAAAAATAAAGAATCCTTACGTGCAATAATATAAATACCTTTTACCTTAAAAAGAAAAACCCTAATACAGTTTTCCTTTGTCAGTACACAATCGTCTCCTGTCGCCCAAGCCTCTTCTTAAGGATTAAAACAACGCTCTAGAATTATACTAGATGTGACTGCATCGAAATTGTAGAAACTAAGCAACGTTGATCTAGGTAATGATCTTGTCAGCCCTGTAGTTCTGGGCTCTCAAGAATAAGACTACGGTATCCCCTGCCTGTCGTAGAAGGCGACTAAAAGGGGCCTCGGGTTCACTGGGCGACAAGGGTGGGGGCCTGAGTCGTCCACCAAAGTGGACCCGGGAAGAAGGCGACATCGGCTGGCCCGTGTCGCCTTGCGCTGCGAGGGCACAGGGGAGGGAGGAGCCTCCCCGGGACGTGCTCTCCTTGAGCACAGTGCAGAGGGGCTCCGGTGCGTTCCACTGGAGATCCCGGAGCCTCTCGTCATGCACCGAGGAAAGGGCCACCGGGGAGATTTTAGTGGGTAAAAACTCCACATAACCGCCGCCTTCTCCCCAAAAGCTCGATTTGGAGTTGGTTTTAGTTTTTGCCCGTAAATTTATTATTTAGACAATGTTTGAGTAACGTATCCAGGTATAACACCTTGATCCTTGTTACGACGCCTCAGAAGGGGCGACACGTGTTCTCTAGACGTTATATATTTTTATGGCGCGCTTCAAAATGTTATTTACAGGTTGAAAGGACCGATTTTCAGCTTCCCCGTTCGCTATATTCAGCAGGCGTTGAACGTGTACTTTCATTTCGGATTAGACGCCGCGGCCATTTTGATTTTTGCGCAATTTAATTTCCGATTTCGTGCGAAAAGATGAACATTTCAATGTAAATAATAAATATGAATTACAAAGTAACAAGAGTGTAGCAAAATAGTTTACAATCGTAGTTACAAACGAGAGATGCAAAAGTTTTGTCATTCCCTCGGGATTGATATTTGAGGAGGGCTTTCTCCCAGCTAGACTGTAAACGGCCGCTTGTCCGATCAGTGTGGGTATTTTTTAAATCAGCCCTGTAGTTTAGGGCTCGTCGAATAAGGCTACGGTATCACCTGCCTGTCGTAGAAGGCGACTAAAAGGGGCCTCGGGTTCACTGGCGACAAGGGACCAGGCGTCTGCTGAAGTGGACCAGGGTAGAAGGCGACATCGGCTGGCCCGTGTCGCCTGCACTGCGAAGGCACAAGGGGGAGGGATGAGCCTGGACGTGCTCTCCGAGAGCACAGTGCAGAGGTAGCCCCCTCAGTACTTTTCAAAAAGAAATCATCTCCGTCCATCCAAAATTATGCAGCATTATTAAAGACAAAAAAGAGGATACATAAACAAAACGACTTGATAGTGCCACAAAGTGCTTTATTCAGAAAATTGGGAGCCATGTCCATTAGACTATGTACAACGGGCCACCGTATCGCGGACTCTATGGAACTCATACAAGTCGATCAGAAAAGACTTGGGTCATTGTAATACAACATTTGTACCTAGACGTTTCGGCCGTAATTTCTAACTACGACACGTAATGTACAGTCAGTAGCATATCAAGTGTGTCATCCATTTATATTTTTATTTGAAAATTTTTACAGTATTTCAGTTAGCGTTAACATAAACAAAAATATCAGTGAATAGTTATGTGAATTGCAATACGTTAGAGAGTAGAACGACACATGATACTCTCTCAGCCGATTAAATTCAGGAACTATTATACGAGATTTATATTTCATAATATAACAATATCGTGACATTATGTATGAGCCCCACAGATAACATCGTTCTTATGTACTTACATTTACAAAAATGATGACCATATGATTGTCGAATTCAATCACTTATCAAGTAGGACAAAGCAGTTCGTATGAATATAGACAAAATATTCATGAAGTTCTATGGCCAGATGTCAGCAAGATATTAGGCACCAAACGCACACAGGTGGAAATTAAATTAAATTCTAAAGCTGTACGCGATGTACGCATCTACAGACAAAACTCGTCGTACAAAACTATAACTTCACATCATCACATTTGATTTTGCCCACATACATTACATAGACACCAAAGGATATATTTCATTGTTATTAATACATAGAAGCACAAGCGCATGTTAGAAAATTTTAACAAAAAAGAAAAAAAACACATTTCATCAATGGATAATCTATAACTAGACTAGTATCTACAAAAATTACAAACTTAACTAGAAACAAAAAGAAGAAAAAAAACTGAATAACAACATTTGAACTTAAAAATAATCACATGCCCTTTTTAAATAAAGAACTTAATACATTAGAAAACAAAGTTTTATCACCTGAAATAAAAGACAAGTAAATATATAATAGTCGTACCAAATGTTTACCGCGAACATAATTCCATCATTAAAATCAAATTTCGTTAAACCATCTACCACTATTCATTTACTACGAGTAAAAGCTACCGTTACACCGAAGCATAACAGTAGAAAAGGAAAAAATTAAACAATTAAATGTTACCATTTTACAATACAGTAAAGTGGTAAAATAAAATGTTGGATATAATTAACTTTTATTAAGTATTGTTACAACAACCAAATCGAATCGAACGTTATTACGCGGAGACTTAGTATTTCCGAATTATATTAGGAATATTACCAAATAGAACGAAATTAGAACTCTCATCTAACTACCCCAGAAGTATACTTCGTCCATTTGTCGCGCAAATACTTAATGCAAATTTAAGACTTACACGGTTTTCTCATGAATACCATTTCAAATAAAAAAAGAATCATCAAAATCGGTTCACCCAGTCGAAAGTTATTAGGCAACAAAGATAAAAAAGATACTAATTGAGAACCTCCTACTTTTTTGAAGGCGGTTCAAAAAAGTATTAAACAATTTAATTTTACCACTTTACAATACAGTAAATAATAAATAATAAAATATGTTTATAATCCATTATTTAAACTTTAAGTTAAGTATTGTTACAACAACCAAAGATTGCTTAAAAAAAGGATAAAATAAATGTACACGAATAGAACGAAATATTACGCGTCGGTGTGAGGAACCGTTTTATCTTAATGCACCTGATGTTTCCATTGGTAAACAGACTGCAAAAAAGCACGGGCGTTTAATTTCTATAATTGTAGAGACAATTTTACCGGAAAAATGTTTTAAAATTTACTTAAAAGTGTATTTAATGGGGGCATACAGCCTCGAGTCTGCTATATGCCAATGACATTTCACTATGAAACCAACCTTTTACAAGTCAAAAAAAAAGTAATCCCCTAACTTAATTTTTTGATATGTAATTTTCAATCGAATTTGTGATTATTTTATGGTTACTTGATATTGATTGATCGATAGAAATCGGCAAATTTGGAAGATTTCATTATGTAGGATTAACAAATAGCAACAATTGAAACATTAGAGTGTCAGTGGAAAACTATAGAGACACAACTGAAATAGATTACCAAAGCTAGAAAAATCGACTACTATGACGTCACTCATCGTTCATTTTGACACAATTGGTTTACCAGACTAGGGGTGATATATTCTTTCTAGAATAAGAGAACAAAAAGTGCTCTAAAGTGAAATCTTGAAAGACTTAGGTATGCAATGGTAAATGCAACAAGTATACTGAAGGATATATATAATACTTAGATATTATAATTGTAAATGTTTACGATATTTAATATATAAGATTGCAAAGTATTTCAACTAAGATATGGTTAAGACTACTTATTTGTAACTTAATTCAACTTTACTTCAGAAGTGAACAAAAGTGGTTCAGTTGTACTTTACAACGATTAATAGTGATTTATTATTTAATCAAATATATTACTAAATATATGGCCTGTTAGAATACCTTTATTTGGTTAAGGACGGTTTTGTTTCAAATGAGATGTTATCGACTTAACGAAATGAAAATTTATAAAAAACTTTACATAGGAATATATTAACGATCAAAAGTGAATATTATTTTGCTTAAGTATTTTTGCATATGTCAAGTTTTTAAATAGACCTTAAAATAACAATAAGTTATACAGTTTTTTTAGATATAAGCTAAGAAGTGTAGCGAAGACTGAATGCGGAGTTATTAAAAGGTTTGGGGAACGGGGAAAGGTTTGCTAGAATAAACCCGACACTGCTTGTGAAATATAAGAAATAGAAACCAATGAAGACAGGTCTAAAACTATCGCACTCAACCCATTTTTGTCAATTAAGACTTTATTATTAATGCACAAAGATTTCAAATAGAAATACGCAGATTTTGTTAAAACAATAAGTCGAACGCAGTCTCGAAGCATATTTGTGCCTGAATTCAATGCTGGTTTTTTTCCTATTCATGGCAGCAGTTTTTAACCCAGTTCTAAAGCATGTGCTAAGATTGAATCACCTGATTCGCTGTTCCGTACTTAATAGCTCGTTAATTACTGCCGTAAGTTTAGTTCGTGTTGTGGGGAACACCAAATTCCAAATGAGAGAACTTACCGATTATAAGGTAAATTCCCGTATGTTAATCGAAATGACAATGGTAAAGCTAGTTTCATTTATCAAAACTAAACTAAATTAAACTCGACTAGTAGATGTGAGTGAAATTGGTACGCGACTGATATAAACATTATTCGTACATAAAATTTAGGAATGGTCACATTAACATCAGAATTTAATGAAATAAATCTGAACACTATTGCAAACTTCGGGGTTAAGAAAATGCGTTACCGCGATCCCACCTGATGTTAAGTCGAAATGTGGTCATGGATAGTAAGGCCTATGTCTATTCAAAACAGCAATATTACAATCGAAGGGAAAGAGACAGACGGGCAAAAATTTCATTCAATTAAAACGTAATTTTTACTGATATAATTTGCTTACTTTGGTTTACATCTCTCTGTGTTCAAAGGCACGCTTGGATTAACAATAGGGTTGTTTAGATATAATAGAATTCCTAAAATATCTCTTCATAAGATTTGTCTGACAAATTAAAGATCAAAACGATATTTGGTTTTAAACGGACGAACAATACATTCTTTCAATTATGTATTTGTGAAATTTGGATTAACACAATAACATTATTGTAATTGGATCGATTTTGATATGTATGGTAATACAAAAGAAATCCTTTTTAACCGAAGCGTATTGAAATCTCAGTATTGATTAGAACATTTTCGTACATACAACCTATTTTGTTGATGATTGTACCAGTTCTAAACTTCGTAATCTTTCTTTGTGATGCCCAATATCAAAAACGGTTTCTATAGTTGCTTATGCGGCTGGTAAAAATAATTAAATATGTAGAAACAGAAAAATTAAAACAATGTCATTTAATAACCGTCGTTTACTAGTAAGGATTCGATAACGTACGGAAAATGCTTCAACATAAGCCTCCAGGTTGAATAATGTACAAGTTAATATTAAGTACGGATTTCTGTATTATCTACAGTAATTTACGATAAAATACATTAAACTATGCTATGGATTATAGATTTATGAAGCATCGAACAAAAATAATCTCCGTGATCACAAAATGATTTGCCCTGCCAATTCATTAATTTTAGATGTATATAAAAAGTTACCGTTCTGTTGGCATGAAAACAAAATATACGGCGCAAATACCTTGGCGTGTATTTCATAGAAACGCGTATCAAGAAAATAAATCTACAAATTTTTAAACATTGAATTGATATATAATACATGTAATGTATATAATATAGATTTATCACCAATTATATAATTTCACAACACGTTATTTTTAGATTTACAGTGATACGAAATGTCATATTACATGTCCACTTTGTGGTAAGTCTTAATGTGAATGTTAATAGGCCTTTTCTGTAAAGAGAATATAATAACATAGTCCACCACGCGGCCCTAATGCGATATTACAGACTATAAGACATGTAAGTCTTAGAAAATGAAAATTTCTAAGACCGATAATTCCGAGCGCGAGCTCAACCATCAACACTTCAACAATCAAAATTGTAACAAACACATTCATTGGTACTGACGCCGAAGAAATTCGACGGAGAACAAAGGTCGATTAAGCTTTTAAACTTGAAGCAAGTTGAAGTGACAGTGAGCCAATCATATCTCTCCAGTTTATACTGGTACATGGGAACGTATAGTCTGCAGTAAAGTAAATTGAAAAGGAGGCCGCGCAGAGGTCGAAGAAGCGCAGGGAGCCCTCCCCCCAGATGGACCTTACAAGGATAGCCGGAGGTGGCTAGATGCAAAATGCGGAGTATGGTGGAAGGCATTGAGGACGACCTATTTTCAGCAATGTATTGATACGGGCTGATGATGATGATGAACGCTTTAATTTCGCTCTCATTGTTGTCAAGACTTACCATTAGATGATTAGCTGGCTTTTAATCTTACAACTTACAATATAATTATTCACATAACTGTAAATCTTCACTTAACAACGACAAAGCAATAAACGCACATAGAAACAAACAAGAATACTTTACATTTAAGTGTTATCCTTATTATTATCATGACTTACCCTAGTTCACACAGTGGCCGAATGTCAAAGAATCATTAATGAATCCTTAGAGGAAATTGACGTTCAATACTTTCAAATGATACAAAATTAGAGGTACGTCTAAACCTTCTTGCTTTTTTGCATTAATTCCTCTATCGAGTCAGTTTGAACGTACCAATTGAAAAATGCTAATAGAACTAAACGTCAATTTCGCAACAGGAGTTCCAAATTCTGACGGTAGTTCAAGAACTGCATTGCATTAAATTCGTTTTTTTCTAAATTCAAAGTTAGAATAAATTGGGGAGATTGACTATATAGTGAAACGTGATTTTAGAGAGCTTTCACACAGGATTGTTAGAACGCCCTCTAGTCTGGACTTATGTACCCATATCGTTTGTAAAAGTCTTTTACAAAATAATGTTTGTAGTAAATTATATATGGGTTTGTTTTAAATTGATAATTTGACCGCTAGTAGAAGTGGAATTACTAAAACAATTGTTGTATAATTTAATTTATCACAATTGTCTCCAAACAAAAGACGAATATCATTTATGTTTAGAACAACACTTTAGTTCCTCTCAAGTCCAGACAAAACAACGTCAATGAAAGCGAATTGTGAAGACGATAAGACGAAGTGGTAAATAATGTGTTTATTGTCATACAGGATTCAAGTTTTGGTAGAGCTCAAAGCGCAAGAGACTTATGCTAAGAAAGTTACTTATATATTGACTTAAACGTCACAGCACTCATTTGTAAATTCTCACTATTAGAAAGTGCTTCGGATGCTACGAAAATCGGTAAATCGCATTCAGCATCGAGACGCTCCCGATATGTCACGTTATAAACACACACACAAATCGAACATTTCTATATGTAAAATGCGAGGAAATTAAACTTAAATGAAACTTTAAAAACAAATGTACTTTCTTTGCGCACCTACTTGAAATTAGTATCGCTTTCTGGTATTCAAAATGCAGAAGTTAAACAATTTTTTAAATTTGGAACAACCATGGTGGAGCATGAAAATTGCCAGGTATAATACGAATGGTCGAATAAGAAATATGACTTACTTCCTCAGAGACTACACAAGAAAGCGATCAATGTCACAATAACCGTTACAATTAATCTTCAATGGCAAAAGCAGATATAGACGATCCATTTGGTTCAATTTAAGTGTGGTTACACTGTTTCAAACGTTTTTGCTTTGAGAATTTATTACAATTATATTTAATTTATAATTATGCTAATTCTCAAAGTCAAAAATATTTCTCATCAAAATAATACTGACAATAATGATAATTATCAAACAAACTGTTCCTTAGTGACAAAAGTGCCAAATAAATTTTTGAAATAAAAAAATCATATTATGATCTAAATGTTAACTTTTTGTGTTCTACTCAAAATCTGATCAAAGAAACAAATAAATTTGCAGCTACTATCCTCCAAAATATCTGAAAATTTAGTTAGATTTAAATTCAATTCACAAATAAATACTTGACATGGAAACATCAAAAATTGAACTAAATGATCACACATATTATTTTACTAAAGAACTCCGCCGATTACCAGAAGTAGCTCCAAAGTTCACACCACATCTTGTACTGTAATAGAGTCGATGCTATAAAGAATAAATGCAGTATCAGATAACGAAGATTGTCCTGTCTCACTTGCCGCACGGTTTGGGAATTGTTTCCCCAGGCGGGGAACTGACCCGTGCGGTAGAATTCTTCAAGCATTTTGTCCTTCTCTATAAATCGATCGTAGAGCCACTGGGTCATTCCTTCATTATCTGATGGCACCTGGAGACAATTATTCGAAGTTGTTATAAAAATAATAATTTATTTTGATATATATAATTTCATTTAACACAAAAGCACTATGGCAAACGTTCTTCAATTTTTTTACTTCTTAATTCCTAATTTAAAGGCAAAAGCTATCCACATTTCGCCCAGTTTATTACTGACAAGTGACCAGTCGTACGAGACGCGCAGGAGAGAAGCCGGTGAAGCTAGATCATCCACTCTAAATGCAATTCTGATGCAGGCCCCGATCCTAAGACATGTGGGGATATTAGAGACAGGTGCCAAGGGAGGAGATCATCTTTAAACACTTGGCACAATTTCTTGTTAGAAATTTTTGTATTTAAAAATATGAAATACTTTAATAAGATTAGATAGAGATTATACTAATTTTAATATTCGAAACCGATATCATCAGATACTATCTTACCTCGATACTAGGATACAATCTATAATGAATATGAATGGAACAAGCAGGCCTTGTGCCGCACACGATGTCTTGAAGATGCAACGGGATTCGGTCAGGGTAGGCGATGGTGACGTCTAATATCCACTCTATGATGTCCCCTGATTTAGTGTCGACGATCATTTTGTTTATGTTATTCAGATTGAAGTTGTTTTCTGAAAAGATAAATTAAACATGGCCACTTAAAGACAATGAAAGAGTGAACGGCGACTGATTATCAAAAGATCTCAGATTTTGTTTGTGGGATATACAGCAGTTTAACTTTCTCATTTAGAATCATAAAGTCCAAGTGATGACTTATAATAGTGGAATTATACCTTTCTTCGAACTCTCCTTAGAAGTGCTTGCCACTTCATCCCTGTGTGGTCCGATTTCTTCCATTATAACTTTCATTGCTCCAGCTCTTGGCAACGAGACGTATTCCAATTTGGGCAAATTGTTTTCTCTGCAAATCTAAAAAAAGGTAAAGCTTAAATAAATATCTTCATGGCTCCGAGATTTGGCAGATGAGCAACTAAATTAGATGTTTTAATATTGGTTAACGGCGGCGTTGTAACTCTGAGATTTTTATTTATGTTTTAGGCTGTGACTTGTACCGGTAGTTTTTTAATGTATTCATTGTAAGGTATGTCTATTAGTGTGAATGATATGCAGTTCTTGTATACGTTGTACACAGATGGGAAAATTTTAAAGCAAATTCCTTAAAATGGTATCGTGTGATGATACGAGATCGATATAGAAAAAACGAAAAATATATATAAGATAATAAATTGTTATTATTGAATTTCATTACCTGAAATCAACAAATTAAACTAAGGGTTAATAGGTGAACGTAATAGCTCGAGGTAGAAATACCACGCTCTGCTAATCGAACATACAAATATACCAAAACAAAAACAAATGAAATATCAAACTTAATTTACTTCCAGGTCATCTTGCCTAATTAATGTTTTGGATACTATACTTCAAAGTGGAAGAGTTCAGAGTATCAAATTGACTCACACGTATAGGTATGTTCACAACCAAGGCTGCTTTTCCACTTAACAACAGGTGGAATAGACAAGCACTTGGAGAAGCTTGGAAAGTGTAGAAAGAAATTAATAGATAAGATACAAATTAATATAGAAATGGCAACTAACCCTACAAGTAACCTTATATTTAAATAAAACAGTATTTTGAAACGATAAACAAGATTTTAAGAGATTTAGATTAAAGGAAATAATTTCACAAAACAATATCTAGTTGGTGATCACTTGTTAAAGTAATGGCTATATATGTTTCGAACGCCAGATTCCTTTCACATAAATTCGACCGGGGTGCCTTTGAAACTTGTTCTTAGCGACTGAAGTTTGCGCTAAACGACTTTAGTCGTTTCGTATCGATCTTCATGTTTGTTATATGTTGTCAGAGGGTGGACATTGGTGGAAATATAACCGTATAATAATTCAAATATTACTAGTATTAAAATACGTTTAAAACATATCTTCAGTCTTCTGTAGTTAAGTAAATAAAAAAAAGAAAAATATATAAGCTCTCTCTTTAAACCCTAATCAAAAAAGACAGAAAAGTCTTTCGTTGTCCGCTTTTCACCAAACTTATTACCGATTGCTATATACCGGGTACATTTTTTTGTACTCAAAAAACACGACCAGACCATCAGATGGTAGTAATTAGTAGTAAAATATGTACCAATAATTAAGACATTACGGTGATAAAATAGGTAAAGAAAAGTAATTTGTTTATGGTGGTTGTCTATAGCGGAATAAGCATTTTTTTTTCTTTTCACAAATGTTCATTCATCAGATAGAGCTACTTAATATAAGAACATATTTAGTTACTACTAACCTATTTATTTTTTCATTTTTGTTATAAGATTGCTAGCAATTTTTTTTCACAAAAATTAGTAACAAACTTTATTGGTAACCATTTCAACTTAACTTAAGCTTGTGCTAGGAGATGCTTCATGTCACACTTTTGATTATTTCTTTTATATGTGGTTCACAATTTGAATAAAAATAAAACGTAAATAAAATCCTTACTCGTGTCGCCATCACGAAGAATGTAGGGTCAAGAACCACTCAGTTACGCGCTGAGTGCTTTAATAGTGTAAAACTTTTTAATATATAATATTATGTGCTAGTTAAATATACTACGTTATGTAAATAATTTAAAACAAATTAAGATATATGCAAAATATCGATATATTTATACAAAATAAAGCATAGTATCGATATAAAAATAAATCGTTATAATTTTTGCATGAAAATGCCTATAGTGAATATGACCTACGTTAATGAAATTGGTAACATCTTAAAAAGCGGCTTCATATCCACCATTTACATGCATATGTATTGAATAAACAATACACTTGTATTCTAAGTTCTAGGTTATATATAAATGTAGGTGGTGCAAAGCTCTCGCATACAGTATCTTACGTAATTGAATATGCAAATCGACTCGTGAAGCGTTTACCAGTATATTGAATTACTTTACCGAGAGTGGTTCGGAATTTGCTACGGGTTACAATTAGTAACGCGGTTATGTCATGTTTACCGAGCATGTGGTATTTTAACTAGATTCTATTGAGTCTTGTAGGGAAAAGAAAACGTGGGCTTTAGCATTTTGTAAAGGGCACACGCGTATTGCTGTAGGCAATGGTTTGGAATTTATGCATGACTAACTGAAGTTTTACTACAAACATAATAATTTTAAATAATTATAAGTATATTTACGAGTAAAAAAACCAATTTCACGAATTATCAAAAAACGTTGTTATGTAAATTTTGTATATATATATATATACTGTGATCAGAATTATTTTGTTTTCCGCCAATTACCTTTGGCTGACCTCTCGCCTCTTGTGTAGGAATCCTCCTTCTGGGAACAGCACCATGAATTGTCGTCCCAGAGGTACGTAGTATTTGTGGATATGCTGCCGGAGCTCCTCCAACGATTGGTCCCTTTTCGCCTTCCCCTGCAACAATAATAACGACATATTTTTTAGGGTTCTACAAAAATTAACTTAAAATTGTGACCCTAAAGAACAATAATCTCCTGTATATTGTGTGACACGGAATTAAAAGAACCTTAAATTATTGGAGCAACTTTTTTTGATATTCCCAAACTTAAAATATACCAGTCTGCTTTAGACCACGAAGTTTTTGAAGTAAAACTTTGTTAGCTCCATCTATACGTATAATATACACATGATTGTTCAAAAAGAATTCGGAGATTCGATACAAACGGTTCCGATACTCAAAACCAAATCTCCCTTAGTCAATGTCCAGTACATTGACCATTTTCATAGGTTATTTTCGTACGTTTGTTACGTAATTACCGGTCCCCCATGCGTGGGTATAAGATGCGGGTATACTCGAGGTCACACAATATGTTAAGTATTAATAGTTTTTCTACGTCACGGCGTTCGCGTGGGGATGTACCCTAATGGATATTACCAATGTAGGTCCGGTGATGACGCACTATTTCCAACCCCAAGCGATTCGGGAAATAGATAATATTTCGGAATGTCTCTAATACGAATAAATATAAAATGTAATACGAAAAATTGTGCAAACTTCAAAATTGCGTATATTCAAAATAATAGTGATGGATAACTGTATCGATAATTTTTATGATTGTTTCTTATGAATAACCTAAAAGGAGTACGAAAATTCATTCGTATAAGCCCTTATTATCGTAAAGTTGAATGATTTACTATTACGCTAAGATAGATCAGACCTATCGCCCTGGTCCTGGCATATTTCAATTAAATTACATCATCGTCAGGCTGGTGAAAATGCTCTAAATTTATGAATATATGTAAAATGTATACACGATTGTTCAAGCGAGAAAGAAAATGTGCGCGCACCTCTCTCTCTTGTCCCTAAGTAATATAGATCTCCCAGTATATATCTCTCTTTCTAGCTTCACTAATTTATATCTTTCTCTCAAATTTCCTTCTCCTCACCCGATCACACGAGCTTTATTTCAAAAACTTAATCGTATTTACGTAAGTGCAACGTTAATAAAATATTCAAATTTGAATAGTTATGGTCTAAGTTATTTGAGCGAAGGAAACTATGAGAGCGGCTTTAAACATTTTCGGCAGCTTTTGTCTGGTGCTTAACTGGACCGCGCCGGAATGGCGGCTAATCTCCAACAATTTCATTACGAGAGCGTAGCTTTGTTCTCCACGTCTGAAGCGTAACGTTTTAGATGTCGACTATTTGACTAGGAAATATTATCTTTTGTCTCCCCGGCATGCAATTATACCAAGCTAATTGTTATTGTTACCTCTGATAACGTAGTCATTATGTGTAGGTAATGGTTTGAGATATCTTATCTTTGATATTTTTGTATTAAAGTTATAGGCCTTGTCTGTAAAGTACTCTACAAGGGCATAGACCGCCATGCGGCCTTATTGCGGATTAGCAGACTTCACATGTCTTAGAAAAAAATTCACGATGTTTTCTTCACCGCCGAGCGCATGGTAAATCAGGTAATTAAATTGCAACAACAAATTTATTGGTGCTGGCACCAGGGATTGAACTCGGGTTGCGAGCGTACCATGCAACTTTTACTAGACTTTAGTAAACAGAGTCTATTTTGAAACAGCTAGACCACCGCCCGGACACTGAGCTACTACGGCTCTTCATCGCTAGGTTGGCGATCTATGCTGTTCGTTGTTCGTAATTTATCTTTAAACAAAACCAGTTTAAAACATAATTTTGTTATTACTACTATTCTTGTTAACCATTCCAACTAAACTTAAGCTTCTGCTAGACAATTCACGTCAATAGTCGAATGGTGGATTCGAACCTACGAACTTATTTTTCGCAGCTTCTTCGGGTGTTGAAACTCAAAAGATTCTATTCGCAATTTATAAATAAATTAAGGTTTAGAATTGTCATCGAAACATTTCCGTACGGCATAACAACTACGTGGACCATTATGTTTTCACTGGGAACCGAATAAAGGGAAGCTTCGCAATTCTGAACTCCGCATAACTCAATTTCCTGGTTTTAATTGACGTGCGCCGTTGCCGGGCTGTTCTTGAGCAAACTTTGAACAAGCGGAGTTTCAACGCACCTATGTCTAGCCTAGACTACACTCCTGACGGCGATTCGTTTGCTTTTCAACGAGTTAGACTAATTAGTTACTGGGAAATCTCTCGGTCCGCTGAGTGTGTGGGGATTGTTTGATCGCAGTTCGTGTTTTGTCTTTGTTCCGTTTTAATTTGTGAAATGCATGCATTAGCGAGTTTACACATTCTTATAATTTTTAATTATGGTTTGATTTTCATTGGAGGATGTTCTCAATTCGACTGTATATTTATTATGTTTGTTAACCAAAAACTTACGAATCGGTGAACCGATTTTTATGATTCTTTTCTTATTTGAAAACTGGTGCTTTCCATGTGGTCCCATTTCAATTTGGTTCAGTTCTGACAATGGCAATATGTCTTAAACGTCCACAAGCAGTTTTTGTGTTTATAAATCTTCTACAGTCCGCAGAGGGAAGATGAATTTCGTTATAAATTTGTGTTGTACATTATTTTTTTGAACAATTAATTTCTCAAATAATTATCTCTTTTTATTTGTAATACAGATGCAATTATCTGTGGTTCGCCTTTGTATTTATCGTGTCTTACATAACATGAAATATGTACTTGTTTCTTTGTACGAAGGAAACATTTTTTGTACAAAGATTTAGCGTGCAAAAAATTTCCACGAATATCCAGTGTGCGTTCATCTGTGTAAAACATACGTCGAAACAAATGGACGCCGGGGGAAAAACGAAAATCACCCGCGAAACGTTCATCAGGCGTCGGGAGCGTGAAACAGCCAGCGTAAATAAGCAACAATTGATTGCCTATTGTGCAGCTGCGATGGACAGGCTTTCCTTAGAGGGCGGGTCGACGGCCGGCCGATTAAAAGAGCGTAGGTTACCACGGGTTCTCGCACGATCGTGCGGTTGTCCGGTGGGGAACTCCGTGTCGACACACGGCCATAGTTTTCGCTTCAGATGTGTTTAGAGAATAATATTTGAATTAATTAAATGAATAGGTGTCATTATTGGAAAAGTTCGATATATCCAATTCGTGATATCTGTTAAATTTAAAAGATATAATTTTTTGACAAAAGTTTCACTCTTGATTTGTTATTTACCATTTCAAAAATAGAACATAATCGGAATAAATTACAGAAATAAATACATTAAAATACTACATTAATTTGTATATTGAAAAGAAGTGAATACTTCACATACATCTTGTATAATACGGACAACGAATGATTGATTGAAGTCGTCGGCATAATTTTAATGTAATTTTATTTTGATTTTTATAATACTTTCTAAGCAAGCAGGTCAAGCAGACCACGATCACATCTGATTTTATGTGCAAATGCAGTCCTGGATGGTAGGCGGACTAGCTTATTAAATGTGATCACTTAATATTTACATATACATAACCACTACAGTGTCTTCCTGAAGACTTCGGTGAATAGTCTACGCCCAAGTATGCTAAAGTATGTAAACGAAAATTATGTAGAAAATGATAGTTCTATTTCTATACGTAGCAAATACGTTTAGAAGTCTTTTACTTCATTGGTGCCAATGTGTTTTACCGATGCAGTGCCACTGCATCGCGAATCGTGTGTTTTTACGCTTAATTATTTTTTGACGTAGTTGTTGCGTAAAGCCCAACAAGAACAAGGGAAGTAAGTACCACGACCTCGTAGCCATCCCCTCCTCCTACACACTTAAATCTTGCAAGATTCATCAGCGGTGTCGCGTACTGAATGGTCGGTCATTTAACAGTCGGTTGCATACACCACTTGCTCATTAGCATCTTCGTGTGGTATACAAGATTTTAAATCTATTTCTTATCTTGACTGAATTCTAAGGTCTAAGGATTTTATATATCTCTCAAATACTTACGGCAATGTTACACATACCGTGCGATATAAGTAGTTAAAAGATTGACAGTAATTACCATTTTTAAATTGAATAATTAATATATAAGAAAATAATGTATCGAAAATATATCTGTGTCGTAAACAATGGTAAAACGCCATTCAATCCATCTATCGTTAGCGTTTTCAAAAGTCCTTCCGATGGGACTAGATTGAAACTGGGAACGTCCGCGGAGGTCGTCGCACCCGTGGGAAGCAGCGGATTCCACAGTTCCGATATCGAACTCTTTATGCGGATCAACGACTTAGTATCAAGAGAAGATAGAGAGATACTTTATTGCACTAAAAGCAAACTTAATACTATGGAGTATAGAAGGTCCTAACAGAACAAAGAAATTTATACAAATAAACTACGCAACAATTTTTACGTAATAAATATATCGATTTTAGATTTTAATATTAGAGAGTAAAAACCGACTTCAAATGGAAACAAACTTTATGCGCTATTATGCTTTCTTTGTATTTCCGAATTATGGTAGAAATATAACGAAAAAGCATTAATCAGAATCTAATCAAACTCTCATCAAACTACCCTTGAGTACATCCTTTCCAAAAAAAATGAATTATCAAAATCGATTGTCGTCATAGCGTTATACTTAATGCAAATTTAAGACTTTATAATGGTTTTCTCATGGATGCCATTGTTAACATTCGACCAAATTTCAAATAAAGAAAAAGTCCAAAGTTATGAGGCAACAAACATATAAAAACATACAAACGAATTGATGATTTCCTCCTTTTTTGCAGTCAGTTGAAAAATAAGTAACCACACCCAACCTCTGACCCGGCGACAATTGTTGATGGATGGTTGTTATCAAATATTTCGATTATGCCTTACAACTTCACGGTATATCCACTTTAGATTGTTTGTATAAAAGAAATTATAGTGTAAATTTTAAATAAGAAACTTTTCTTTTTTTTTTGGTTAACGGGGTAGAAATCTTCAAAAAGATATATGTAATAAATATAAATCTGGGGGAAGGCGGCGGGCCTTCTGGGGGGAAGGCGGCGGTTATGTGGGGTTTTTACACACTAAAACCTCCCCGATGACCCTTCTTCGGTAAACCTTCACCGGAGCCCCTCGTTCTTCGGTGAACCTTCACCGGAGCCCCTCGGCACTGTGCTCAAGAAGAGCACTACCAGGGGGAGAGGTTACTCCCTCCCTCCCCTGTGTGCCACCGCAGTGCAAGGCGACACGGATCAGCCGATGTCGCTTTCTTCCCAGGTCCACCTTGGCGGACGACAAAGACCCACACCCTTGTCGCCCATTGAACCCGAGGCCCCTTTTAGTCGCCTTCTACGACAGGCAGGGGATACCGTAGTCTTATTCTTGAGAGCCCAGAACTACAGGGCAGAAACTTAACCGCCAATACATTTACCGTGCAGTAAAAGTCACAATGTGACCGATTAAAAATATCTGGCCGCCGTATAAGCTTCGATTAGTGGCGGTTAGATTTATTCCCAAGCAGTAAAAGGGCACATGTAGGTAAATTACCAATAAATAGCAACAATTCGTATAGCTTGAATATTTTGTGTAATTGAATGGCGATAGAAGACGTAGCGGCTATGAAGAAATTGTGCTTATTTCTTCTACATAATAAAGACAGAGAACACTAAACTGACCTCTAACCCAAGTCTAAATCTACATAACAATTAAAAGAATTGTAAATCATTTTTAACTTTCTTAGGTTAAATATTTTCTTTATTTTTAGCAGCTTCCAATAATCTTAAAATCACTTCCGAAAAATTATTCAAGGAAATAGGTAAAAATATGATCTGAAGCAATAATGGCGAAGTTTTCTAGTGAAAAGTTAATTATAACGTGAAGGAAAACTCACTTTTAAAGATGTAACAGTAAAAATAAGAATGTCCAGAAGTATCTAATTTATGTATCTAAGTATATTTTGATTTGAAATACTGCGAAATGTGAATTAACGTTAGAGAATTGGTTGCTATACGGCCGCTGGTAGCCGTTCTAATAATAAAAACGCTCTCAACAATGTGTACAGTTAGATACCATGTAGCACGCAGCACATAAGCCGATTCCCAGACAGAGCCAACAACACAATGGAGTACAGTGTAATAAAAGTTTCTTTGTGTTCACATTTTCCGATCCGATTGGAAATTGAAAGCTTCATGTTAATAGAACTTTCGTTAATACCTACCTAGGTTCTGTTGTTCTGTAAAATTATATCTTACAGAGATATTCTACAGATCTATTTTAAAGTTTAAATCCGTTGCAATAATGACGTTTAATTGTTCTTAATTATTATGTCACAATTTACAATTTGTGTTTCAAGTGCAGTATATATGTTCATTTGGAGTAAATGAAAGAAGTAGATCGTGATGAGGAATGAAGTAAAAACTTTTTAAATGGACTAAATAATGAGACTTTCCCAAGTTAAAATCTTTTTCTTATCGCCTAATTCGACAAGAACAACTTTGTGGGCGTTGTATTACCTCTTTAAACCACTCAAATAGAAATAAGAAGAATAATATATTGAAGAATGCAAATTATTCAAATTCCTTTGTTGTAACAATGCACATAATGAAGTGAATTTTTAACAAAGGGATGGAAGTGCTCCGTGCGTGTTGTTAAGTGATAGTAACAGGACAAAGGCTCAGAGAATTGTAACCTAGTTCTTGACCACAATCCCACCTAATGTTTGGATGGCAGTGTTTGACGATAAGGCATATTAGCTTAATCGTACGATTCCTTCGCATACTCTCCTATATTTATGTATCAGATGATACATAAATATAGATTTCCGATGCGTGATTAGCGTGAGTCCAAATATACGAGATGGTCCATTTCGAAAAATATTTGTTGTGGACAGGTATAATATATTAAAGATCATGATGTCACTAAAAACTTTATAAGAAATACTTCACAATCTAAAATAATATTGAATATGTTTTTTTAACTAAGAGTATGAAGCATTGAGAAGAGAAAAGATAAAATGTAGATGTAACATCATTAAATGCATGTTACTGCTGCAAATATGATCAGTTGTAGACTGCAATATTGTGAATAATATAATTAGGTGATTATAGAAAAAAATGTTGTTTTCTTAGAAATTAAGGAAGATAACTTTGGTAATGTTGACGCAATTATTTTTGTAAGCTTACAATTAAAAAAAGATTAGCTAACATCAGCCAAAATACTCCACCGCACGTAAAAGCTTTATCTGGACATGCTTTTCCTAATCTAATCAACTTTATTTAACTTTTATTACTAGACGGTACCACCGGTTTAACCATAAATTCTTATCACTGAGTAATCGCCAAATCAACTCCGTTCGGAACTATCGTACACTACTGGTACGGGAAAAGTATGAACGGAATTCGTTAAAAGTAAAAATAAACATTAGAGATGTCTGCGCTCTTAACGAGAGACTACGTAAAACTTTTGCCTCGTTACCGTTACTAAGCGAAAGATAAGAGAAAAACCTTACATAGATGTTTATGTACACTTGCTGTCAAAAATAAGCGTAGCACGAATATAATTTTAATATCTTTTGTGTATAACACTCACGACTAACGTATTACTTTAATGGGGTGGACACAGATAGAGGCATGAAGGCAAGTCGTAAGAAACTATGTTGCACGAAAGCTTTGTTGAGCAAACTTATTTTAATTTGTTTTTTTAAGTAATGCTAACATTTTTTCTTGTCAATTATTTCAACTAAGCTTAAGCTTTTCCTAGGAGATGGTTTACGTCTACAGTTACCTTAAATTTCGCGGACGGCGATGATTTAAATTAGGCTATTGCCGCTAAAATTATAAAAGATATGTCAATGTATCTGATATGTTTGTTGTAGTATATATTATACGTTACATATAGCACGTCACGGTGGGCCACGAATTCTATCGTGAGCGATCTGTGATGTCTGTGCAATAATTGGAATAACTCGTTTGTGTCTTCACCTTTTCTTAAATTTCAAAATTAGCACGATTTTTCAGACACGAGGTTTCCTAGCCGGCTTGAATGAATTTCTATATCTCAGTTTCTTACGTACAAAAGTTCAATTGATAAAATTTGTGCCATGTGTGTGGCGATGGGTTCACCACTTGCTACATACGGAACCAGATCTATTTGATCTAAATTCGGTTACGATTGTTGTCTTTATCTAACCCATGTATAAGATTAAAAAGACCCGAGAGAACATAAAAACGTCATATTAAAACTAACGAAAAAAGCTATCATTTTTCGGGCTCGCAGTGTACTTATAAAGTTGCTACATACGTTGTTCTCATAGAAAAGCAAGCCTAATTACCTGCGGCCAACTTTTCTCTATTTTTGTTTTAATTGCGCGGTGGACTGACCGAAAAAGGAACGACTCACTCGACCCCTTTTAAGCTCGAACCGAACATAGCGTAGATTTTATCTATACGCTTTAAGGTACTAAGTTTGATTTTAAAACGCCAACCTTAAAACCTTCTATTTATACTGATACTGATTGTTTTATTTATTCATGAAGAACAAATTTAAATAATGACCTTAATATTGTAATCGATTTTCAGGTTACTAAGTCGCCTAGTGTAGCGAGACGGATCCCCATTTAAACAGCCAGACAACATTTTATTTACGACATAGAGTTATCCAACAAATCCTTCTTATTAAAATGATGTTGTTAATAAACCGTCTAACAATAGCGTCACAACATCAAACAACTTAAACGAGAAAAATACTTCAACAAACAGTTATTGCAAAGTGTAGCAAAAATAAAAAAAAATAAACATTAGTTACAAACGACTCTCAAAGCTTTCTCTTCTCGCATACGGAACGCTATGAATATAAAATATCGCATCAAATTGCTCTCGCGCCGTAAAACGTACGTTACAGGTGCTTACAATTTATGACCCTTGACAAGTCAAGCACAAAGGAGTTTACAACGTGTTGCCCGTAATAGAGGCAGGAGTGGCTCCTACATGCGATGTAGCTTTGAAAACAACCGGGAAATTGTGAGGATAAATGGGACGGGAAATTAAAAACGGTAAACTTCTACCATTGCTCTAGACGAAAATCAACGGTTACGTCGTAGCGGTTCGTAGCCGTTGTATCTACGTTAACTTGTAGCGTATCTGTACTGGGACTAATTATGAATATTTTGTTCAATTTATCACGGTACCTCATTGTGTTTATGCTAAATCCTAAATGCAACATGTATGATTTATTAAACTCGGGTAGTATTCTAAAGAAAGTTGACACAACGCGAAAAAAACAATTTTTTTAGAAGTTCAATGTTACACAAATACACCAATACTAATATACATATGGGCTATACACACTCCTTTTTGAATGCCATTACAATTTATAAAAAAAATGTTCAAGCAAATAATCCAGACGTATTGTTCAATAAATTAATTATTTTATAATAATCACATTTTGAGTCGTAATTCCTTTGACTGAAAATAAGCTTAAACCATTTTTTTTCTGTTCATTATTATTTTAATTAAAAAGAGCAAACCCTTCAATCTTAATTAATTTAAGCGTTAATTAAGGACTTTCCAATAAAGAGCTTTTATTTTGACGAATGTTACTCTGTCTATAAAGTATTTTAAATAGTTCGAAGTTGAAATTGAATTTTATTGATTGTTATTTATTATATTACTTTTGTACTCAGTGAATATTTCCTTTCCGCTTGAAAAATCCGAACAAGCTTGATAGTGAAGTGATTTATAACAAGCACTCTTATAGGTCGTAACCCTAAAGATCAAGAGGCATTATACCTACGTACTCATCAGGTCCTCATCGTACATGAACGACACAGGAAGTACATATAGACGTAACATACATATATACGGTGACATTGCTTGTCCTATATTTATGAAATGAAATAAAATTAAAATGTCTGATTATAATATTAAAATAACCTAACCTTAATAACCTTTGCTACATACATACGGTAAATATACCAAAATAATATTTTCAATTTTTTTTCTACCTGCCTGTCGCCTAATCTCTGGAACGGCTGGTTTTATTTGACGGGACTTGCACTGCAGATAGCTGATGTAATAAGGAGTACTTTATACATTTAAATAAATTATTTTTAATCGCGGGTAACGCTACGAGGCGTACCTAGTTGTTCAATACAAATATTAGTTCATTTTTACTGAGAATCGAACTCCGAAATCGCGGCCCTTGACATCTGTGAAATTACCGGTGACAGTAAAGTATTATAAAAAAGTTCATAGCTTAAAGAAGAAATAAAAAAAAAGCTTAGAGGAATAGACAGACAGAAATTGCTATCCGTTTTCTATTATGGTAATAACGTCGTAGTGTACCAACTCAATTCATTAGTACAAATTGGTCGGGATTTGATCCCCGGCCGTCGGATTACAAGTCGAGCGCCTAATCGACGTCTAATGATGTATCAGCTAGATAAAAAGATAAGCTATCAATAGCTTGCGCCTTCGTCCGCATGAACGGCAGGAGGCGTTGCTCACCGGGATATAACGCCTATGTGAATTTTCGTTTTTTGGAAGCTTTGCTACAAAATAATGAGAAAGAATTTTAACAAACACGCGATAATCTGCCATAGTATTTACTTTTTATATACGTGAATTTTCGCTTAAATAACATTATTTTTACAACTTCTATCACAATTTTAAATTCACTGTCTTTGTTATTACACTTAATACTTCGGAAATGTTACGTAAAAAACTGCGAAAAATCCATAAAATTTATTTTATTTCTAACGCATCTTTAGGCGTTGTAGTTATTATAATTTAATACTCGTTGTGTTTGTTTGTCATATTTCCCAAAACTCAAACTTAGTGTTCTTAAATCACTGACACAAATAAAGCTTCTTTATCAACCGACTTCAAAAATAATTTGGAATCTGGTGTTTCTCATGTGTACCAATTCTGAGATACCATTCATGAGAAAACCATATAAGTCTTAAATTTGTATCAAGTATGTGTGCCACAAATGGACGAGTAACTCAATATCTCACCAACCGATTTCAATGATCCATACATACATCAAGAGTAGTTTGATGAGAGTTTGGTTAGGTTCTGATTAATTCTATTTTATAATTTTCCTATTCTATTTGAAATCAGTTTGGTATTGCTCGTAAATATACTTGTGAAATAGCTGAACCGTCAATTACGAGTAGGTAATGTGGGGATCTTTAAACCTTTTAAATACACAACAAGAATGCGATGTGTAAATCCACTATCGTTATAGCATGTGACGTGTGTTCCTACTACACAATGAGTGGAGTAATTACGCGATGCGCGTGTGAAGGGCACGTTCCTCGGCACACGATGCGCACGCGCCGCTACGCTCCACCGCTCGCCATTTTTTGCATGCACTCGAACGTTAAATACCACGGGTTTCCCTTTGTTGTTTATATTTTTTTTATTAATCTTTTGCTTCTAATTACCCGGTGACAGGTAATATAAAAAGTACAACTAAATATCTATGCAGAAACGTAGGAATATTTATCTATACGAATAAATAAAGTTTCTTAGGATTCCTTTATGTTAGAAAAATTGTTTTTAATCGCGGGTAACACCGCGGCGTGCAGCTTGTATATAATAAAATAAATGGAACAAATAGGGCCTAATACCCACACGTGATATTAAAGAGTCTTGCAAATGATCATGATAGAGCTTTTACTTTGATACGTAACACGTTTGTATATAAAATTAATTTTAAATACAAACTACATTTAACAATATTCTCTAGCTACAGCGCTATTGAAAGCGAAAACTAGCAAACTACTTTTTGCCTGCAGATAGGTTACCTACACAAACTGAGGAAGGGCCTAGCCCTGGATTAAATGATGCTTGAATAATATTAAACTAAAACATATTCAATAAAGTAAGTTATAAATATTTTAACCTAAAGATATTAACAAAACCAATCTCGTTTCATTATAATTATCAGTTCAGCTAGTTCAGTACTCCTGTTGCTTTATCTAGATAATCCTTTTCTAGCTAAGATATCTTTTACAAGGAGTATAATGCAGCTAAGATTATGCTACCCGATCTCCCGTACTCTACAATCTCAAGCTCTAGCTTGCTTAACCAAATAATTAAGCTATTTGTTTAGGCCCATTATTATAAAAATCATTTTGTAACTACAAGGATACACTCATTCTCTATCAAATAACCGTATTCAAATTCGTCATTCAATTCCACTAGCCCAATGAAAAACTTGTTGAGTGATTTTCGCTTTGCCGACCCGTGTAACTAGTATTCACGTTTTGACACCTGTGTGACAATGCAATCTTTTTTAGACGTATTAATTGGAAAAACTGTATTTTATACAGGTCAAAGGTTCAATTTTATTGTTTTTCTTCCACTGGCGTTTATAGTGAACTGAAATTGAGACTAAATCTATAAGTATGCTAGAATATATACATCATGTAACCTCAATTCCACAGATCGTAAACAACATCTCTTGTGATAAAGGTGCATACAAGCTTTTGCCGTGGTCGCTTAGATCTTCTTGGAAACCTAAACCATTTTATGTCATGAAAACCCTGAAAATCACTGTATTGTTCAGGGAGACCAGACACAACCGCTACCCTCTTAAAAGTTCTCATCACTTCTTTTACATATGACGATAATCTCAGGGTACCTAATTTGCCACAAAATGGTTCTAAAAGGTGCTTCCAATCGGATTATTATTTTATGGCTGATGCAATTGTTAGTCCGAAATCATCTTCAACTTAAAGGCGTACACATTTTTATAAGCAACGTCTATTTCAGATACATTACATGTCGCCCGGGCGTCATACGCAACCTCATTTTCTATTTATCCTCACATCTATTACCTCATATTTTAAATCAATTAACTTTTGAGCAGAACTTTTTTTTTGGTACGTAATAAATCGATAGAAGGTAATTAATCAGAACAAGCGAGCATAGATTCAAACCAACGACCATCAGATCGTATGTCAAATGCTTAGCTACCATTATAAGTTATCACTGAGAATATCATGGTACAGTCTTTCACAAACAACAAACCAAACTCAGTAAAATTGCGTTATTGCAGGCTGCCATTTCTCTGAAGTATAGGTCAGTAAAGCCGCCCAAACCATAGTGCATCCTTTTTCTGGATTTAACGTAATCAATTAGGCCAAAATAAAGGAGTATTTGTCATAAAATAATGTGACGGTAGAAATGTCGAACTGGAAAGGGTAATTATTGGCAGCATATCTTTAAAAAAATATTTTATATAACTGCAATACCCTTTTGTTGCGCTCTCAATAGATACGCTAAAATGTACGATGATAATAGACGGGCTCTCGTATTATGATGCATTGTCCTTTACGGGCCTTGTTCATATGTATTTAAATTGTAAAAAATGCAACAAGGCCTCGGGTTCGTGCCGGGGAAAACAATGCCTCGCGAATAACACAGTAAAAGCAAAAAGTTGTATCTTGGTAAACAAACTGCAGCATTTGGAGTGCCTCGTCTCTATTGTTGGATTGCGTTACCGCTATCGGAGAATTGGATACAAAATAATATTGTATTCATATTGGTGTGGCAAAGGCTTTAAAACAACCAATTTAAAACTTTCGTAGATCTTCGTAGAGATTCGTAGCTGTATATATACTTATATATACTTCAATAATTTAATAGCTTAATAAATAAAATTTTAAGTGATGTATTAGAATCTTCATGTTGAGAGAAATAAGGATTTAAAGTTTTTATTATGAAATAAGACTAGAACAAACATAAATCCAAATGATTTATTTATTTAATACACCAACGCAATGAACATTTTTAACAAACAATACATAAAACAGTGAAAAGTTGTGAATTTAATGCCATCGCAGTGATAGGCGTAGACTGCAAGCAATTAATTGGCGAGTGACAATGTTAAGATAAAAATAAAAATAACACAAAAGTAAAAATAGAACTAAATTTGAAATTAAAACTTAACTAATAAAAGAACTATTTGTAGATTAGTGATGATACAGCTCTAAAGGAACCTTAAAAACTTATGTTAAATAAACACTCGTTCTGTAATCGCCCTATAAAAAACTTAATTACAACCGCACCGAATATAAACAAAGATAATCCTGCAAAAAGAATCCCGCCAGTTAATTTCCTCGGAAAACTTCCCGGGGATTAGTTCGGCAAATTGAGAAGGAACTTCGCGCCATTTCCTCTTGAGGCCGTCAACCGGGATGTCCTCGAGCCCGCGGATTGAGGAAGCTATTACCGTTAGTTTTAATGCTGCTTGCCTTCTTTCAAATGTAATGTTGCCATCATAAATGACAAGAATTAAATGAAAAGATGTATATTTATGATACAGCAAAGAAGACAAGGCTAGAGTTAATAGTCTCAGTCGAAAGAAGCAATTCAGTTGCTGCAAAATCAGAATCAGCATGATTTATTCGTGGACTATATATAGGTATTAAATATATTATTTTGAAGTAATTTGTCCAGTTATGTCCTACCCCGGTTTCATACGAAATTAGTAAAAATAAAGAATTACACTATTAATAAGAACTATTACTATTAATCAAAATTGCAAATAGCATTCGTGGAATTTAATTTTTTAACTAGTTAATAGTAAGATTTTCTTAGAAGGATTTTTTTAATTCCCACTTAAATAATATTAAATTCGACGTTTCTTTTAAATCCTTGGGAATTTTGTTGTAATTCTTTGTCGTCAAAAATATCTTTACACCGTCTGTACCGTTAACAGTTTGAGTATTAAAAATTGTAGATTTTCTCTATCTCTTCTTTAGATAAATAAATATATGGGCAGCAGAGGTAACTTCCCACCAATTTCATTACCGTGCGAGTGTAATGGGTAGTAATGTAAACATTCTATACGATCCTTCCTCCTTATCCAAACTATTATAACAAGAGAACTGAACTCTAAAACATACGTTATTCTTGTAAAGTAAATACTATAAATCAACCGTTTTGTTTTTCAAACTTGTTGATGGAAGGATCGACACAATCGGAGAAGTATCCGAATTTCGCAGAATTCTGATGTGAAGTGGGGGTAGATTGAACTTATTTATTATGCCCGGTGAGATAGAGACGCCATCGTCGAAACGTGGCTCTGCCACTGTTAGAATGATAAGGTACATTTCTTCATAATCATCTTTCTTCCTTAAGGCTTATAATAAAGTTATAATATATCTTACTTAGGCTTTACCATCCATGACTGCCCTACTACTTAACATCAAGTGTTGTCGTGGTCTGCTTGACCGCAATCCTTAGAGAGTACTAAAATATCATTTTCAACTATTATTCATATATTTTATATATTGTGATATGTACGTAAACAGTTCAAACATTGAAAATCATTTTGAACTCACACAAACATGATTTCAACCACCGCAAGAAGTCCACAGTATAATTAATACAGCGACCGAGATTTGTGTTCCGATCCAAGAACAGTTTCTTACTCATCCATCTTCAACTTTCAAAGTCGGAACCCTAAGCAAAACCCCGATTTAAAGCGGAACTAGAAATTTCAAAGAGACATCGATCGGGGACAAAACCGCTGCGAAATTATCAATTAAAACAAATCGCCAAACTCGGATACCTCAATTATAATAATGGACAACTTTGTATTAATCAAGCGATTGAACCGCTGCAAGGGTGGGTAGTAGGGGGTTACCTATTTCCGACCACCCGAGCGTAGTCGGAGTCTGTTGTCTATAAGAGTGAATGGAAGAGACTTTGAGTCTACAAGTGACGTTTGTAATTAGCTGTTGTACCCGTGAGCGCTTTGTGCTTTGCTTTTTGTTTTCGGTAGCGCTTTATTCTTGAACTCGTTAGTCTTAGCTACTTGTTTGTGTTCTTTTGACAGTGATGCAGATGTTCTTTCTAACTATTCTCAGTCATAGAATTTTACTTTTACAGGAAAATTATGTAATATATACTGCGAATGCTATGTATTAAAACAAAACCGACGTTACAAAAATTTACCAAGCGGTCTGTGAGAGATTATAAGGAAGACCTGTGCCCAACAGTGGGACATATTATAAACTGAAAATTCAACTTTATTGTAAAATTAAAATTGAAGACATCATCAAAATTAGAATGTCCTATTAATTACGAATATCAGTTTAGATTCCTAATTCTATCATCCCCGTTCCACAATCGGCCGTCAAGACGCACTGCAGGATTTCATCCTTTTGTTGTGAACATGTCTCAAACCCGATCGAAGCGCTTTGCTTCGTCTTTCATCATTCGTACAGCATGGGGCTGGAAAAGTTTGCCCGCGACTGTCTTTCCTGTCGATGACAAAGTGGGTATTTTCTAAGAGTGAATAGGCATTTGCTAAGTTAGTGCGCCTTATTATCCAGGACTGCACTTTCACATAACAGCAGGTGGGACGTAGTCAAACACTTGCTTAGAAAGTATAAAAAAACTCAGACGTTTATTAGAGATTAGCTAAAATTACAGCCTGATATACATCGATCTACGGCTCACTTTGGGACAAACAAAATTTGTTATCTAGATGAAGGTATTTTTCTTTATCACACCTCATTACTTCGTGCATTCCTTCTTCAGTAACACAGATATCGCTGTGTGTTGGCCATTCAAAATCGTTATTACAGCTTTATTACCTAAATCCATTTATAAATTTCGTGTTAAGCTGCGCGGTTGGAACTTGATATCTTCGGATCATTTATCTCCATCATTTATAAGTTCATTCCCTTACAAAGGTTACTCCTTAAGCAAACAGAATTAGTCACCGGCCATACTAATAAACCCTTAATTAATTAATTTGCATAAAATTCATAATTTAATGGTGCCTATTGTCCGGAAACTAAGCTAGATGTGTGCCACGGTCGTCGTAGATCTGTAAATGGATTTTCGCCTCAAGTTTCAAATACACGAGCTTTATCGGACCCGTGAATCATGCATTTAATTAATACTAAGTATTTATTTACTACACGTAACTACGTTCGTTTAATGAACAAAGAAATATGGATAAAAAAGACAATTAGACATACCGGAGTGAGTTATTTTCATACTTCTGCGTTTTACCCGGATAAGCCAAAAGCCTCTTCTTTTAAAAAAAGTAAAGGTCACGTTAAATTTCTCTATAATATTTATGTTTGTGGGCGGAAGACATTGCTAAATATCAGGTGAGCCTACCCTATCTTCTAATAAAAAATGGTTTCATAAACAAGAATCAGTAAATATAATGGAATACAAAAACATTTTGTACGTGGGCGACAGAATAAAGCATATAATCACATCTTTCAAACACTAAGCAGATAAATAATATAATGAAAATAACACGCCTACACGTAAAAGAAAAATACTTTGTCTGCTACTTTATATAGCATTTTATTTAGAATTATTTTTCATGAAAGCGAAAGCTTACATTCTATTCTTAAGAAGTTCAATAACATTCACACAATTGGTTGAATGAGGTTACTTGTCTAAGGGTCAAAAAATCTTCTCGCCTCTGGTCAAATTACGAAATAATGCAATGAATGAGTGGATCTAGCAGACAAAATATTTCATATCGATCAAAATACTTAAAAAAGCCGCTTTCAATTTATGTCAACATGAGAGGTTGAAAACTATGCGCCTAGTAAATTTTGCGTTTAATTTTTGCACTTGAGGAGTTGATAATCAACGTGTGAATTCATCTAAAATTATAAAGACGTCGTCCTAAAGCGTTCTCTTCTCAGTGCTTGGGTTAAGGATCTGCGTATTCAGCACCTGTGAGTAATTGAAATTATGAAAAATCATTTTAAGCCCGCTAGACACATCCAGGAGTTCGACATCTATGTCCGCTCTCGCCGCAGTTTCCGGCCCAATAATTGCTCGCTATATAATTTTACTTTGAATAGCTGATTGTCAAGTTTGACGGCGGGCCGCGTTCGGGCAATTGTTCCGAGGCGCTGCAAAAGGTTTTGCCGCGATACCGCGTATCCGCTCTTTGTGTAGCGGCCACCCGATGTGTGATTTCACGCTCTGCTTCAGTTAGAAATTAGAGATTGGTGCTATTCGCAAAAATTTTCACCGCCCGCCGTGTAGCGTGAGTGAAAACGTAACGCATTTAGCCTCGTACATGTTTATATCGTACATGGTAGAAGCAAAATATACGTAGATACCGACAGACAAATACCGTCCCCAATGCTTTTAACAATAGGGACCGTACTTGTTAGCTAAATCAGGGTTCATATACATTACGTACATTATTTACTATGTTATTTTGTTTAGAAACATAAAAACAAAAAGTGTTTTCAAAAAGGGTTTTCGAACGAGGGGTTACATTTAGGCGGTAAATTCGTAATATTTTTAATTTGTAGCACAAGTTTGTTTTTGTTTCCTTGCATAAAATTAAGCTTAGTTGGAATGGTTAACAAGGATGGTAGTAATATTGGCGAAAAAATAATTTCCAGTATTCTTTATAAAAAAACAAAACAAAAGTTATGACTAAACACAAAAAAATATTACCAAATATATAAGAATTTAGAAAATAATAAAAACAGCACTGAATATTCCCTCTGAATAATAAGCGACTCATTTGTTTTGTTTCTCTACTCTAAGCTCTATTCAAAAATGTGTTCAGAGATACTCACCAATAGAAACATGAACGTTTATATTTTCAATCAAAAGAGGCAGTATTTACATAGCACAGCGTTCAAGGTTCCTCCCACCGTTCACTTGTCAATCTTGCTGACAAGAAAAATTCACGTTATATTTATTTAAGATAAAATTTATTCATCATAAATATATATCCAACGAAGGCAACTGTCGGTTGTGGACAAGCCACAAAGAATGTACGAAAAATACAAAGCGTCCCTCGTTACATGTCATTTACATACACATGACAATTGAATGAGCGGAGTACAAAGGAATATTCTGAAAGAGCTCAGCGCGTCACTTGCCACTTGTGTATCTTTTAATTTTTGATGTTTGGATACATGAAAAGGCAAAATAGATGCCCCCTTGAAATAGACGTCGAGAATATTGTCGAGAGATGGAATGCCAAACGCACAAATATCTTTTATATCCAATTGACATATATAACGAACTAGCGAGAGAAATATCAACCCCTCTTGGCAAGGAATGTTGGCTGGCACATAAAATATATTCTAGATTTTTTTGTCAATTAGAAACCTAGGTAAATAAATTCATGCAAAGACTATGTCACAGATAATAACTAAACATGAACAGCGCAATACGTTTGCCTTTAAGTAATTACGATGGAATAATTTCTTAAAAATGTTACTTATTTAGAGAAATATTTCTTTATTTACAAATATTACTAATATTCTTGTTAATCATTACAAACTAGGAAATGGTTCTCGTCAAAGGACTATGACCTTATTTTTCACCAAACCGTACTATTTCATAAATATAATGGCTGGAATTACATTACCCTATTATTGGCGCTTCAAAAATGTATTTACTTATAGCTAAATTTGAGATCATTTTGGCTAGCACAATATAAGAACAATTTATATCTGACGAAAGATCTAAAAATACAACCTTAAAGAAACAACCCGACGTTCGCCAAGTAATCCATTTGAGCAGCACATCAGTGTAATGACGTCAAAGCACTGTCTCCGAGGAACGAAACTTCGACACACGTCCGTTGACGTCAGTACCCGGAAGTGGCGTTCGGACTGTAATGACTTGTTTCCATTATCCTTAACCGTGGAAACTTGTACTTGGTCCAAATTTTTCGTTTGTGTTGCAATTTGAGGCCTTTAAAAACTCCAAAGCTTTTAGGAAAAAAGGGAAATGCTTATTGTTTTAATATAGATGCCTGCAGTACAGACGAAAACGTGTCCCTGATTTTCAACCGACTCCAAAAGGAGGAGGTTCTGGTCTGTATTTTTTAAGGTTTCTGGTTTGTTACCACGTAACTTTTGACTGAGTAAACCGATTTTGACAATTCTTTTTCCATTAATGAAAAACTCCCTGTCTACCTCACTGTGTTGAGGGCGTGAGTGGTTTTATTTCTTAGCACATTAGCACAGAAAAGGCCGCAGTGGAGCGCTCCCGCAGTAATTGGGGCCGTGGCTTTTAGGGCTTCCGTGTCGGGTGTCCGTATAAGCCGGATCCTAACGATTTTTTCGCTCCTCCAAGTTCTCGCGGTGTTGGATTACCGAAGCAATTAAATTTTATCGAACTCGATATCGAGTGGAAACGCCCGGGGGTTTAGCGTTTCGGATTAAATGTGAATAAGCTTTTAAAACGATAACTTAGTACTTTGGTGGCCTCCTTAGTCTTGGGCTAGTTCACGATTACTAGGGCAGGCGTTCTAGATTCGATAGACAGCCTAAGAAGAATGACAACTGTTTGCTGATAGTTTCATAAATATTTTATATAATTCTGTCAGATTTGTTGTTTGTTGTGGGAAGGCGAAATGCGCTCATATTAATTGCAGTACCTGCAGGATCACGGAGCTTCGCCATGTTTTGTCCGTTGCAACCTAAAATGAATTTTTTTGGAAATATCGACTACTTTACAACCAAACAAATATTTTAATATTATATAATACATTCAGTTCTCTTATACAACTATATAATAGAGATACCACCATATAACACAAACTGTGTAAAAATTGATTTAACAAAATTTGTTTTGTTTTAAAGAATTTTCAAATTCAAATGCCACTAGTTGACTTGACCAAATTTCTAAAATAGTATGTGATTGAAAATACTATACAAGGTGAAAAATTTAATATTTACCTGTATTATTCGTTCTGTGCCTAACACCATACCATTCAAAACAAAATCATATATAGAAGAAAATAATGGGTTTTAGCTTCCAATCTGAACACTTTGTATAGAACAAAAGGTGTAGGGCATATTAAGAAGTGATAATTAAACTCGGAAACCTCCATCTCTAACCACTCCATTGTGTTATAGACATCGTGACTTCTTTTTAATTAATAACATAAAGTGCTAAATACTCCGAAGGTTTCTAAATAAAACAACCAGACAACCAGTGACATAATAAATCAAAACCCCCCACATAAAGCGAACCTTGTTACACATCCGAGGCGCTCTTAAAATTACGTTAGGAACTCCCCAACTGCAGTGGGGAGTGTATTTCAGGTAACTATTTTACGTAGCGAATACGATGAATGCCTTTAAAGTTGCTCGCCGTAACAAAGTTAGGTAGGTAGTTTATGAATTTAATGAGATGCATGCATGAACGCGATGCTGTTGCACGCGCGAACATACGCCGCGTTTGCCTGCTGCTCGCAACCTGAGTAAGGACAGCAAAACAATCTAGTCATGAAATAACACACGTGTAACAAATGTGTTAATGAACAAAAGACTAGTTACGCAAAACTATAATAATATTTATGCTTCGCATTATTTCCTGTCGCCTTCTATTTCGTTGGGTATAAAAGAATCAACAGCAGATCATAAAACACTGTTATATAATGTCAAGTCGCTTAAATGTCAATTAGCCGCCTATATACTGAGAAAAAAGGACAAGTGATTAAAGTATATAGTGTAATACTTATAGTTAAGTATGTAGTATAAAGTGTGTATGTAAGTTGGTAATCAAAGTTGTGATTAACAATTAAGGACCGAACTTAGTTGGCTCGGGTTGATGGCATTAAAACCGAATTAAAATCTTGAAAATATAACTTTTTAATTGTTTCAACTTCACGAACTTTACCTAAAATAAGGATGCACATGGTCATTGACTGTGTGCAGTCGATAAGTTTCAGTAATACACGTGCTAAGAGCATATAGCACAGTAAATTAGATATAGAAGTATAAGCCCCTTAGTTCGATGATGTATTTTTTCCATAGAAATCGAAAGCGACTACTATGTGCAACGGCTCTGTCCAAATAAATAAATTAATAGTAAAATAGAATAAAATACATAATTTTCTATCCGTACTGCGTGATGAAACCGCGACCGTTCGTATTAGCTATGACCGGCGACCGCAGCGTAGATTGAAATTACGCGGATAATCCCGCCCCAGATTGAGTTTTCATTGACCGACGCTTTGCGGCCCTGCGATACGATATTTTGCAATGTTTCATCACAATTTAGGTATTTAGTTGTAATGGGATTCGTGGACATATACAACGTGCTCACAATAGATTGAAATAGAAATGTAAGTATCATGTTAATAAACTGTTTACTTGACCTAACCTAGATAAATATGTTTTACAAATATGACAAAATATCTATTTGCTAAAAATTGTGCCCCTGTCACATCATGTCCACCATAGTGATAGATATTGATATTTGAAAAGCGAAATCTCTTTCTATCAGTCCTGTTGAGGCTTATATTTATACACCACATCTGACTACACCACAAAATTAAGTAATTCATGCTGTTGATCCAGAGGTGTTAGAGAGGTTAGAAATACGAAACATCTGGTAAACATATTCCTCGATTCTGAGTACTTTATAGTGACTTTAAATAACTTCTTAATTCTACTTAATTCTTTGTACAATGGATCGCCTATTGCTAAAAGCGATCTCTTCCGTGCAACCTTTGTATGAACACGATTATAATGAACTAAACATGACGATGGCGTACAGATTTCAATAAACAGAAAGTCTACGGCAGTAAGGCAGTGATCACGGATTTCCATTTAGTACGATCCTGGCTCACCTTTCCCGTCGATACGTCTGCTTATACACTAAAAAAAATATAAAATATCCGATATAATTTCGCCTGCCCGTATAAGAGACAGCGAGACCGCCAGACAATTCAATAAAGAACCAACAAAAAACTATACATAAATTCATCAATGAGGAAAATTCAGCTCGCCGCGGCCAGAATAAAAGGACCGTTCTCTACGCGTTCTGTGTTTATTACGAGAGTGCACGGAAAAAAAAACGTTCAGAGCTCTACGCTATTTGGGTGTTTCGGCAGCAACAATATCGCAATTTATCAAACGAGGCTTATTGTTGGGCACCTGCTAGCGCCGGTTTACCTTCTCTCCCTTATGCACCTACCTTCGGAAATCCCACGCCATTAAACGCCTAATACCAGTAAGCAGTAGGATCAAAACTGCGTGGGCGCCGGGAGATATGACAGCGGCTTTTTGTTCACAATAACTAGAGTGAAGCTGCCATAAATACGGGTAGCGCAGGTGATGTTTTCATTTAATTTTCACGAGATTAAATTTCCTCTAGAAAGCTGAAAGCAGTCAATATGCCATTGTCCTTCGTATCTAGAGGAGGTGTCGAACTCACATAGATGTTTACAGATATTATAATGACAACAGTTTTAAACAAATGCGTATAGACCATATGAAATCATGAAGCAAAATTCGTTGATTTTATATTTCAAAATGTAGTAGCATAGTCCCATTTTTAAATTAAACAGTAAGCTAGCAACTCAAATTCAACCCCTGGTACTTTTATAAATAAATAAATAAATAGATAAATTTCTTTACACATAATGTCTTAGATATAGTTTAATGTTCAAAATCATTCTTCTCTTTTACCTACACCATTTTCAAAAGAATACTTTTTTGCATAATTAATAACGTTAGTATACATATATTATATAGAGGTTCTCAATTCAACTGAAAAATAGAAAGTAATAATTTTTTTATTTACGAGGCGGAGACTGTTTACGATTTGTTTTAAGGTCGCTTGTCACCTGACGCCAACGTTCACACTGACAAGTGGGCGCTATCATTATATATTATTAAAGGATTTGGTTACAATTGAGTATTGTTTTACTTGATAACTGGTCACAAACGCCTTTGTAGCGTTCGTCTACCGTATCCTGGGATACATAACGGTTAAGGAAAGGGCCGAAATAATTTATCTCCGTCAGTCTATTCCTCCAATTGAAATATGTTCAGAGTGAGTAAGTAACATCTAGGACTACATGTCCAATTTACAATAGGTTGGATTGTGGTTAATTGTATACTAATGGCAAACAATAACAAAACGAGTGTGCTTTAGACACACACACACCTAAAGAAGTAAAACTTCTTAAAGTCCACGTGATACAGACAAAAGGCCTGCACTGAGTCTTGATGTACGAAACATAACGGATATGAGAGAAAGAAATTCTATATATTGTGGAATATCTATTCTATAAATCTCTCTTTCCATCTTCATTAGTTGATATCTTCCTCTACTCCATTCCCCTTGGCCGATCCCACTTTTCGTAACATATTCACCAGCTTACTCCCCATACCAAGCGTGCGTAAAGGATTTTTACTTAGTACGTTGTTAGTATTTAAAAAAGCAATTGCAACTCTATGACAGGGCATTTAATAGGATTTACTAAAAACAAAAAAGTAATACGAGTAAAGACATAAAAACCTAAGTAGAAAATAATTCTTATTGTAATGGTGGTATGGTAGTACGCGGATCGATTCAATACTAACATCCCGCAACACAAAATGTTAAATATAATACTGAATTCATCCCGTGATATCTCTATAGAAAAAGTCCGCTTTTATTTCGTCACGAATCATGTCAGAAATAAATCTCCGATAACGAGCGAGCCGCAGACGAAATAAATAATAATGAGAAAATGAAAATAGAAAAATTTTCAAACAAATTACACCGGAACAAATAAGCCGAGTGGAGACAATATTACAAAAGGAAAGAATAAAAGCAAGGTTTCAATAATAAATTATCAAAGGAGCCCATTTACCCCGGGCCCCTCCCCGGCGGCGAGGCGTGAGTCGGCTCGACACCTCCCGGCCGCTTCCTTATTGTGTGTACTCGACTTTACAACCTGGTCCAAGTGAAGAGCGCCTAGTAACCCCATAATAAAATCTTGATGGTAAACGCTCTGCGACTGTGTATTTCTCGGGTAACTTTCTTTCACGTACTGTCGACCTATGGAATCAACTGTTTCCAAACCTATACGATTTGGGGACCTTCTAGAAACGAGTCTACTCCTTTCTTAAAGGCCGGCAATGCACCTGCAGCTCCTCCGGTGTTGTGAGTGTTAATGGGCGAAGGTTGTCACTTAAGATCAGGTGAGTCGTATGCCATTTTTATAAGAATGCCCCTTGCATATACAAGAAAGAATCATTTATAAATACAAACGGCTGGAAACGCCGTTTTCACACACACTTATGAAATGGCCGCGTTGGTAATGCTCTAATTTCCCTTGGTATTTTGTCAAATATTTTTAAACGTATAACATAGCAATTCTTCATGTTCTTGAGATGAACATCTTGATTTTTATAAAAAAACACCAAGATTTGCCAAAGTTTGTATGACCATATCGCTAAAGCCCGTGACTTGAATAATATTTAAGGACGCATTCACGTAGAAGTTTCAAGATATAAATTAGCGTTCGAAATAAGACAAAGAAAATTCCCCGAACTCCCGCGAAGGGTGGGCACGGGTGGGGATGTAAATCTCGCGCATGTGGCCGATTGATTGACTGTCACCGTCGCTTTAATCAGTCCTTATTTGGATCATCTTCCCCGCGATTCATGCAGCACAGATTTGTCTCAGCAGTAATAAAATTTTACTAAGTATTTAAATTTGACTAAATCTATTCTATCATATTATATTCAAATTTCACAGATGTTTTACGTTGGAATATTACTATTATTGTTTTTTATTAATAAGTTGTAACGTTATAAATACCGACCCAATAGATAAACGAAGCCAGGAGGCGGAAACCAACTTGATTAGACCACCTCAACTGTGGTATTCGTTTCGAATGAGAAAATCGCGGGGCGTTTGAAAGAAAATCGTTCTTATTAAATATTTTCCTCTCAATAAACGTGCTGAATGGAGCGCGTTAAATACTCGGCGTGCCGGTCGGTCATAAGCGCGCGCGAATTGGAAATAAATGAAAAATATTGAAAATAATTGACATTTTATTCAAACGGCGGCCTACATTTTTCTCGCACTTTTCAATTAATACTAAACTAGCTGCGCCCCGCGGTGTTACCCCCTGATCAAAAACTCAGACATATATCATTTGTCATATCGAGCGGCATTTTAATTAATCCGTCCCCACTGAGACCGTACTGAAACATTGACTTAAGTAAACATTAATTAGAGGCAAAGTTACGCAGGAAATATCGAAGACAAGCCGTCGCCGCTGGTGGGGACACACTAATCCTATTACTAGAGCTATCGAGCATTAAAATCGAAGCTTATTGAATATTATTAAGGGGAACTTGACTCTGTCATTGCAAAGAACAATTGTTGAAAGGACGAGGCGGTCTGCAGTATGGTGACAATAGTTTATTTTATTACAGATATTACAACACTCACTGTGACAGCAGAAGCATAGTTCTTGGATATCTATTAAGTCCACGTACAAAACAGCAGCAGAATTTTACTATCATATAGTGATACGGGATATACATTCGGGACTTCATGAGTTCCATTAAAATATAATAGCAATTCTAACAATGAACAAGGAGGTTTTATTACAGGGCCATAATATGACGTAAAAACGCAGTAAGGTAAACGTACGTAGCAGTCAATCGTAGAAGCGAATTACGAAGGGTCGTAGCGTACTCTTATACTCAAAACAAATAAAAGCATCTCATTGACTCATCATGTGGGTTATTTTTCTTTGAGTAGGACCAACGCTTATCGACCAGGAGGCTATATTACCTTGACTCCCCAGGTCGTTAAGAGGTGGACAATCACGTAGAGCCTCTATTGAAGTGGTAAAGATTCCCGACAGGTTGTAGCTCCAAAGAAGTTTCTTTCATATTATAACTACCTTCAATAATTTTAGAAATACTGTCTTTTCTTTATTTGAAAAATGATAGACCTATGGCTTGTGAAATAGTGAAGCTCATAAGACGATTTTTTATCACTTTGCTTATAGGACATGCCGATTTTGTCACAATGTCTTCCTTTATCATCAGCAGTTACAACTTCAATAGACTTTTCACCGTATACATGGTAACTCTATTTGTTTCTAGCGAGCGAACGAATCTAGTTTGAACAGGATTTAATAGAAATGGAATTTATCAATGAATACTCCGCCGGGCGACCGTTGTGATTAAAGCTGGTTATCTTAGAGGAGAATGGAAACTGCAGATTAGAGTTGAACGTATGTATGCCCATAGAAAGGGTCATACCCTTTGTAATTGGCGTTTTGCACAGAAAGTTTCGATTTGTTAACGTTTAAAAACAACCGAGAGTGCAGGCGACCATATGAATGCGAGTTAAACAATAACTTCAAAGTTAAACGTCTTTAGAACAAATCCTTGCAGTTCTATATTGCATTTCGTCCTAAATTCTCAAGTGTATGTCTCCTTATTTATAAATTTTGAAGATTTCTATATATAATACTGTGTTAAAAAATTTGTCCGTTAAGGCTACTTCGTACGCCAATCTGTTCGATAAATACTTCCTTCTATGACGCGTTTTTGAATGTGGAATCTGTAAATGCGTTTAAAATTAAAATAAAACACCTGATGTTTAAGTTACAAAGATATAAAATCCCCGTGATATCGGTGGCTTATTGTTTCCAATATTTTTAATATTACAATATATAAACCTTATATATTTATTAAAATATTACATTACATATGCACATTTATTATTTTATTGTATTTAATATAAATGAATCTATTGATCATTATATATACACATATTATATTTATTAAAATATATATTTATTATTAGGCTATTTATAAATGCATTGAAAATGTAGTATTACGCGCGCACGACTTTGGGTAGTCCTGGGCACCGCTGAAAATCAGCGCTGTCGCATTCTTAACAGCATATGCTGAGACAGTGTCCACTGTTGGCATCATGTCCTATTTGTCCGCTGATAATGTGTTTGTATATCGTGATGACAATAAATAAAATGTCTGTGTCTATTTTTAAGTGCCAGGATCATACTAAGATGAATTCTATCACCTCTGTCTACCCCTATGAGTGAATGGCGTGAGTGTTTGTGCGTATGTAATACTTATCAAGTCAATATTGAAACATCAAAACAGTAAGTGACGCACGGGGAGACAAGGGTAATACAATACAAAATATAATTTACATTCCGGTACCACCCAAATTGTATATCTTGAACTTATTGCCTCAAATAAACCAACCCTTACCATGTGTTTACTGTACGTGGGTTCGACAGCCGTGTGCCGTGTTACCATGATAACGCCCTAAGCGTTGCCACGTTGCCGCAATTTATTTACCTATATAGATTTGTCTGCATCTATTTGCCAATATGAATAAACAACAATTCTATACAATTAAATAAAAGGACTGTCTGTTCGTAATATTAAAACAACCTGTATACTAGATGCTAATGAATGCATGTATAAATATTGTTTTGGTATATCAAATAAAAAAATACATATACCAAAATAACATTTTTACAAGTTTTGTATTTTAGTTCCGATTTTGACGGGACATTCCCTGGCATCGGCTCATGTTATAAGGAGTAACTTAGGCAACTTTTATCATAGAAAATTTAGATAAATATAGCCGTGAGTAAAAATAAAGGGTCGGTTAAGAAAGTTTTAATATCTCGGAAGATAAAGACTCTAGCTAACTGAAATAAATTATGCATGATATGCAATTTTTTTTAATAATTTCTAAGCAAGTGCTTGAGTACGATCCCACCTGATATTAAGCAATTAAATATCCTATAAAATAAAATAAAATATTTTTATTCATTTATTTATATTTAATTAAAAAACTTAAACTTAAACGAAAAAGTTACGTTTACGTAGGATATGTAAACATACAGTTTTTTTTTGCCTCTAGTTCTAGTCTTAGTTGCCTCCATGTGACGACACTAAATACTAAAACTTTCTTAATCGACACTTTATTTTTGCTTACGAGCGTAGTTTCTAATCTAAAATACAAACGAGTCAATTGATTATTGAGTTTATGTGAACAATTAGCGTTTATGATGGGAGTAATTTTTTTAAAAGGTATATAAGAAGAAGGGTAAGAGCGTTATATACTATATCCTTAATAACTATCTAATGACGCCTGTTGTATTTGTTATACGGTTGAAGGACTAGCCGAACCGGTTCACTCTTTATTAGAATGCCATCGCACTGAGTAACAGTCTCTAAGATCGATTCCCTTCTGCGGTCTTTTCAGCTATGTAAAACTTTGCAATCACTCAATCTAGCAATTATTTTTATTTTAGTATTACAGTTATATTATTATAAAAATGTACACCCTTTACTGTAATAAACGAAACATTTTAGTTGCATTTTAAAACGTTTTAAATTTAAAATATATATTTATAGCAAGCCGGAATAATTAATAATATATATTTTTTTAATATTTACCGTACATAAATTTCCAGAGAGGTTCCAGTTTTAGAATAAAGTACACTTATTTTTTCCATTGACCTATTTCCAATATATTTTAATAGTTCACAATAACGTAATTCAATAGGCGATATAAAATGCCCGACACTCAGTCAAATTTAATCTTTATTAACGTTCATTTCACAGAAGCAGCTATAAAATCTTGAAATACAGAGAGTTATATCGCGCAATTATCTTTAACTGTAAAACATTAAATACGCCAAAATGAAACTGGACCCTAAAAGAATTCATTACATGAACAGAATCGACCTCTGACAGGTATATTTGCTGAACGTTCTGATGCGGCTGAAACAGACGAAAACGACCCTAATCAAGGTAGCAATAAAACACAGCTTGTAAGCAAAGAATGAAAAAGCTAAGCTAGTAAATTATTTCGATTCTGGGATAAATAATCCCAAACGGCCGGAGTTAGTCGGCAAATTTAATTTTGATGCGCCGAAGGAAACGGCCCGAGGGGGAGAAATAAAATGCCAATAATTCATTCGATACAGATATTACAATATTGCATGGTACCTGTACCTTAAAGTACCTTATGTACTCGTATTCACTAAATCTTTCAAAAGTCTAGAAACGATGCCTAATTAGAAATGGGAGTTCCTTTCCGTCTGTCGATTATTATCATGACGTAGACAGTCGAGTGGAGAATATTGTTGTTATAATAAAGTGACTTTGACTGGAATAACGACAAAGCTTTGGCACATGATTTTTAGTAACCTTTACAAGTAAGTCACATTATGTGAATCCGGTTATTTATGTACTTTATGTTTAATTTCAAAAATGGAACATGTTCTCAATTTGCCTGTATTTTATTTTAATGTTTGTTCGCTCATAACTTGAATAACGTCGTTTCTAGACCGGGCTTGAATTCCATTTTTAATGATTGGCTTTCAATTAGGTCCTATATAAATTTTGTTCGGTCGAAAGATCACCTAAAGTCGTATAGAAGAATAAATGATTGAGATATTGGTAGGTTTATGACTAATCCCGGGCCAGGTAAATACTACTTATCGAAAAAAGGTATGAATGTGGAAGGAGAAAGAGAATATAGACGTCAGTACTTCGTAACATTAACTAGGAAATATCAGTCGCTTAAGTTAAATTTGATACGTTATATGATACTGCGAAAATTGCAATCGCTTAATGTTAAATACGTCATACAATCATTGATTTGATTTGAAGTCTTTTTTTACTCGGAAATATACTTATTAAACTAATAATTTCCTAAAATTAATAGAAAATTAATCAATGTATTTTTAGCGCGTGACATATTGTGTGCGACGATGTAACACATAATCAAGAATTGTAAATACACGAGATTCTATAAATAATTACCTGACTAGAAAATGAACATAAAATTGACGTATGTTTATACTTTTCAATCAAGTGCTTGACCACAATCCCACGTGATGTTAAGTGGAAATGCAGTCATGTTAAGGCACATAAGCTTAGTAAATGCCTATTCACTCTACTCTTGAAAATACTCACACTGTAATAAGAGGGAAATACGGACGCGGGCAAACTATTCCAGTCCTTTGCTGGTCGAATATTGAAAGAAAGCAAAGCGCGTTGTTCAGGTTTGAGGGATGTCCACAGCAAAAGGATGAAATCCAGCAGTACGTCTTGAAGTCCGATCGTGATAGGGGGATGGGGGAATTCGACCATGACCATTTTATACTATATGTGCTGCGATCCCACCTGATGATAAGTGCAAATGCAGTCATGTATGGTAAGGCGCACTAGCTCAGTAAGTGCCTATTCACACTACTCTTGAAAATACCCACATTGTAATCGGAGGGAAAGAGAGAAGCGGGCAAACTATTCCAGTCCTTTGCTGTACGAATAATGAAATTTGAAGCAAAGCGCTAAGCACACTCTCCCAATTGTAATCTATAGAAAATCACAGAAAGATTAGCTAACTTACGTCTGTGCTCAAGACCGAATACATTTGTTTTAACTTTAGTTGATAAAACAATTTAAAACAAGGGTTTCATTATAAAACATTTATGAAATAAACATTATAATAACGAATTACGTAGAAACTTAAAGTTCCCACAAATATCCCGTACAAATGCGACTACAACAGTAATTGGGGTCATGAAATATCGCTTAACGATAAATGATATATGGGACCAAAACAGCCTAAACCGCTCGGGAAACAGTAATCCTGAACTAAAGTAGAAGATTTGTAACTTGGCGAACGTAGTCATTCGATTAAGCACTTCGAATGGAGCCGCTGAAAGAAAGTAATGTTTTACAATTTTTTTTTCACTATCACGCATTAACCACGTTTTAACAATAACAGGATAGATAAGGATACGACAACGAATGCTTATTTTGACTTATATTTAATAGGTGATTTTTGTACGTAAAAATCATTGAAAAAAATTACCTGAAGGAAGAAACCGCTGCCATATAATAAACTCAATTATGAAATCAAACATTAAGCTACTAGAATATCACTATATAGTTTTTCAACCGACTTCAAAAAAGGAAGATGTTCTCAACTAGTCTGTAAGTTTTTTATGTTTGTGCTTGTTTTGTTCCTAAATGTAGTAACATTCCAGAAGAGAATTCAAATTAGTTTTAAATTTGCATCAAGTATGTGCTGTTGTGGCAAATGGATGAATAACGCAATATCACACCAACCGATTATGATCATTCATTTTGTATTGGAAAAGATGTACTCCAAGAGTAATTTGATAAGCTAAGTAATATTTCTACGATAATTCGGAAAAACAAAGAGGGCGTCTGAATTTGTCGAATTGAAGTCGGTTTTTGTTTTTGCTCGTAAATATTATATACTTGTTTTAAATAACATCATGTTTGTTCCACGTTGATTTCGATACAGCGTCCAAACTTGACTTCAAAAAAGGGACACGTCATCCTCATTTTGTTTATATTTTTTTAATGTTTCCTCGCTCAAAGCTTGAATAGCGTCGTTTCTAGCCCGGTCTTGAATTGCATTTTGAATGGGTTTGCTTTCAATTAAATTGGTTGGTGTTGACTTTAGGTTCGAAAGATATACCAAGAAAAGTCGTACAGTAGAATAAATAATTGAGATATTGGTAGGTTGATGACAATCCAAGACCAGGTAAGTACTACTTATCGAAAAAAGGTATGAATGTGGATGGAGATAGAGAATATAGTCACGTGAGTACTTCGTAATATTAATTGGGAAATATCAGTCGCTTAATTACTGTTTAATACGTCATTGTTTTGATTTGAAGTCGGATTCTATTACTCGGAAATATACTTATTAAAATTATAAATTCCTAGGATTTATATAACTTGGTTCTTCTCTGCAAACCAGGTAAAGTAAGAGATGATTAAAATGTTTCTAAGTGGTACAAGACAAAATAATAGAATTAGGCACAAAGTTTAAGGTCAGAATAACGGTCTGGCTGATGTAACTCTAAAAAACCCGTAACTGAATGGAAACAAAGGGTCTTAAATTGTAATCTAGTAACAGAAACCGTTCATATATTTCCTTGAGATAATGTAATCCCACGTACAGGCTCAAAAGTTATACGGAGGGTAATTTTAGGGTATGTAATCTAGATCTGTAGATTTATGTAATATATTCTAAGGTCAGCAAAAAATGTGAAAACCTTCAGCAAAAGTATTAGAGAAATTTCGAAGCGCAAAAATAAATACGAGTGTATCTGTCAACGTACAATTGATAAACGAGATGTGCCTTCTACGAACGTAACCCAACGGTAGCAACAAATGTTTGTGGTAAGATATTGATGTGGACTTTATTTATTATGTACCAAAGATCAAAGTCGAATAAGTAACGTAGACTCACGCGTAAGTAATACTTTATTCTGTCTCTTATTAGGTCTCTACGTTTAGGTGTTTAGACTTTGTTGTTATATTTATGATTTATCGTTCAACAAAAAATCGATTGTCGTTTACACGATCGGGGCAGCTTTTTTTAAAAAAAGCAAACAATATTTCTTTTTTTTTAGGGATATTACTAACGTTCTTGTTAACCATTCCAACTAAGCTTAAGCTTGTGCTAGGAGATGGTTCATGTCAACAGTCGAATGGTGGATTCGAACCTACGACCTACGATTCGCAGACCGTACCCTAAACCATTAGGCTATTGACGCCAATATAAAATCAATATAAAATCGATAAAGGCTAAATGTTGCCCAGTAAAATCTGAGTACATAGATATACTGTTTAAATTTTAAAAATTAAATATTAGAAACCAATCAATTTAAGTTAAAAAAATTAAACTTAACCTAAATTCTACAAAAACGACTTCAAATCGATTCAAACGGTAAACGCTATTACATGCAGGCGCCCTCTTTGTATTTCCGAATTATTGTAAGAATATTTAGAAATTGACTTAATCAGAACCTAACAAAACTCTTATCGAACAACTCTTGAAGTAGATTATTTCCAATAAAAAATAAAACATCGAAATCGGTTGGCGGCATATTGTGATATTCGTCCAAAAACATAAAAAAGCATAAAGTCGATTAGAGAACCTCCTCCTTTTTGTTTAAAAGCGGTTAAAAAAATAAAGAATAGAACAGGAAGAATGAAAACATGACATGCATATCATTATGAATAAATTTATACACACATTTTCCTTTCATGTTCATAACTTATGAAAATATACTCCCCGTCGAGTGGAGTCAGGGTAAAAACTAGCTGAAGCTGTTATCAGGCAGGTCACGTTCCTCTCATTCGGCCTGGGCGGCCTCAAACGCAATATTAGGGAAGATAGGGCGGTTTTTTTAACTTATTATTGCCACAGAATACCATTTTGTCCCCCCGCATACTAAAGTAGGCCTATTTATATTATTATTAAGTCTTAAATTGACGAAAGGTATAGCAATATTGTTTTTAGGGCTTCACAGGTGAGCAGCATTCAATATTATTTTTAGACTTTGTATTTTGACATTGTATTTGAATAAAAAAAAAAACTAAACTTAAACTTTTTAAAGAATGTCAAATACACTACTCGTGTACGTTATGTTAGCGTATTATATTACTTTGTTTAAATATTAAATACGTAATAATAATTTGTTACCTAAATTTATCCTTATTACATCAGCTATCTGCCAGTGAAAGTCCCGTCAAAATCGGTTCCAGAGATTATCCGGAACAAACAGACAAAAATGGTAAAAAATGTTATTATGATATATATAGCAAATATACGAGTACATTCATGTGCTTGTAATAAAAAGCGGTTATTTAAAATTAGAAAGAGACACTCCAATTTTATTTATCACTGTCTTTGAATGTGTGACTATATGATGAGCTGACAAGTGGGAGAGGTTTGCCTCAATGCGACCAGAGTGGCGCTCTCGTGTCAAAGCAGGTGTGTCAGATTTTGAAAAGAACCGTCTTGTTGATCTAGACGCAAAACGCCACGAAAGGAAATCTCGCCCCAAATCCTCCTACAACTACACTTACAATGTCACCGGTTAGCTATATTGTGGCACTTGTAACGGTGCATTTAAGAGCAAGTTCGGCTTCGCAAGCCATATCAGGGCTCATGCCCGAAGCTAGTCGAGGTTGCCGTCACCGGTCACGGTGCGGACAACTACTCGTATATATATGTATATATATGATGAGGTTGAGCCCTTCTTACGATGGTCCGGAATGGTCGTCCCCACGAACATAGGTTTCGCAGACCACACCGTCAACTATTAGACTATGGGCGGCACATTATATGTGCAGCTTAAATAATGGTATGTAACGATTAGAACGATCAATTAGGCAAGAGCATGCGACACGACCACGACACGAACTTATAATAAAGCTTTTAAAAACAGAGGCAAACCGATCGTGCAAGATGGATATAAATTTGAAAGATATGCTTAGAATATATAATATTTATTCGAATACTCAAGTAGTTTATAAAGTTGGACTAAGATTTAAATATTCAAATTGTTGCAACCATGAATGTAAGTTGTCACCGCCTTCAATGACCATGAACCAATTCCCTCACTGACGCCATGTGAGTTTCTTAGAACAGTTTTAGTGGTAAGAAGAGATATTCAATCTTCACCGTCTCAACTCTTTTTTCAATAACTTTGACGATTAAAAACGATTGATACATATAAACCCCCAAAGACAATTTGGTCATGTCAATATTACGTATATTGACTGTAAGACAAAGGGCGCAGTCAATGAATCCTATTTTCATTCAAGTTAAAGAACACTTTCCTCTTTTTTGTAGAGAAAGGTACTAACGTTTTCAATTGTTACATAGCCCTACAACTTGGTAACAGATATAAAATGAATTTTATGTTGAATACTAAAATAACCATGTTTATTGCAAATAAAAACACAAATATGAAAATATTCAAAATAACCTTATTACAAATGATTTTACGAGAAATTCTTTGAAGGCGTGCACGTCCTATCATAATTTTCCGTTCCGTTACCGATTCTCGCCCAAACGTAAGATACATTTAGCATCTACAATCGCGTGCAGCGTTGAATGAAATCTCATAAAACTGAAAGAATACGAGCTTCGCGATCTCGTTACGGCGCCGGAAATTATCTCTCTTCAATAGGTACTCGCTGAAAAGTCACGTGAAAAATTCGTTTTTTTTAAGTAAGGTTAAATTAATAGGTATAACACTTTCACAAATCATCATAATGATCATTACTCCGTATTCCTCCTCCTCCTCCTTGTGTCGTCTTCCTCATTGCTGAGGTCTGACCGTGACCTCCACGAATTATGTGGCGGACGATCGCTTTCCACCTGTTGCGGTCTTTGGCGGTTTGAAATGCCTCTTGGACTCTCGCGTTGGTGTTGTTGCTGATTTGGTCTGTCCAACGCATAGGGCTTCTCCCTTTTGTTCGTCTTCCGTGTACTTTGCCTGTGACCAGGAGTGTTTCCAGTGTATCGTTTTACATGGCTATGTGAGCGAAACTGCTAAAAATAGGCCTTCCTAGGAAGGTGTCGACCTTCCAGCATATACTATCTTCCGCTTTCCGCATCCACAGTTCCGGCTGTCATCTGTCCATCTGGAGAGACGCGGCCTATGCTTCTCAACGGCATTCATTCCAAGATTTTCCTTCCCCATCTGCGGTAACAAACTCGACAGATGTAGAGCTCGATTCAATCAAAATAACCAGCATCAGTGCTACGAATATATTCGGCAAGTTGAACAAAAGATTATAGCTTTGATAAGATTTGAAAATTGTTTTTATTTTATATCTGGTTTGAATATTTTCTCTATATATACATACAAAGCGATGGAATGTTATTAGATAAGTATTCAAGGACATGGTTAGAGAATTACAAGTAAGGCACACATAGATTACCATGTATTACCAATCCGATAGTTAACTAAATGTTAATTAACACTTTAATTGGCAAAATCCCGCCCCGGGTGCAAAATACATATTCTTTTATGGTGGCTACCATATTGAAATGTTGGTATATTTGGTAGTATTTTTCGTTGTCAATCCCCTAGATTCACTTTAGAGTAAAAAATGTTTTTAAATCTTAATAATTTATATAATATTTTGAGCCATAACATGTCTATGATTTAAATCAACCACCTTACTAACACTAACACAAAAATTATCGTGAAGTTAGAACATAGTTTACTTGGCTACTTGGTGAGTTCAAATTGCGCTTAAAAAATTTAATATTTTCTGTATCCAATGATGAACTGTACATCAACATAAACTACAGCAAATATTAAAGCCGAAATATTAATATAATCGATTAGCATGTTTATTCTGTTTGCGCTGGGGCCGCCAAGTTGCCAATAAAAACATTTCATAGCTCCCATTAAAACAGTGGCGAAAGTAAACGCCCCCGAATAATCAATACCGGAGCCCCCAGCGGCTCCCCCGGCCCGCGCAGGTACGTCCCTCTTCCCCTCCCAGCGGTCTAGCGGATCATAGATTATAGAACGTAGATTTGTCATTTCATAACTACGAAATAATATGTGACATGCCTACGTTGTTAACATTTAAAGCTTATAAATATAAATCTCTCATTTACATGTCACAGTCTACGTGGGTATTAGGTCTGTCGTTATTGAAATAATCAGGCAATAGAGAAAAAGATTTTTTTCTAAAATAAAATGTAGACTGTAAAATAAAATGTAATAGACTGTTGCTGTTAGACTAAGTTATTCCTTTTGACATCAGCTATCTATTCGTGAAAATTTTGTCAAAATCGGTCCAGCCGTTCCAGCAACAAACATACAGACAAAAATTGTAAAAGATGTTATTTGGGTATCTGTTCCGTACATACATTCATGTGTGTGTTGTGTTTATATAGGTAAAGCGTATAAGTGGTAGATGGGCTACTACTAAAAATGGCTACTACGATGGGCAACTTTCAATTTTTTGTTAACTATATATATAAAAGAGTAAGTGTGTGGGTATGTTCCATATAGGCTCCGAAACGGCCGGACCGATTTCAATGAAACAAATTTCAGGGAATCTTCAGATTGACCTGATGAGTAATTCTGTAAAGTTTGGTGACGATCGGAGCACTCCCCTTTTTGAATTGTCAAATACAGCTTTTATTGACTATGATGATATTCTATTGTTTTATAACCTACATTTGTATTGAAACATGCGTTATATTTATGTCATTATGAACCATACTGAAGTACAATGGAGTGTATTGAAGTATAATAAATCCCTAAACGATAAGAATGATATTGTATTTACTGATATGTACATGGGTGTAGGCAATGATCTTCACCCGTTTGAGAAAAGAATAGAAGAGTATGAGACGAAGCGGGCTGAGTACGCTAGTAGAGTGAAAAAAGAAGGTATCTAAATCTGGAGGTAAAATCCTTTTTTACCTGATGACAACGCCAATATTTTACTTAAGTAGCAGTTCTACGGAATTTATTCTATGAAGCCGCCATCCCGTCAGTCGGCGCGTTGTCTCAACCGATTGATGCAACACAGTATCGAAACGAGATTTTGTACCATTTCCAATAGGCTTACGTATACGACGATCAAAGTCCCTTTCATATACCGTACCAATTAGACTTTGGATACACGCATGCAATGTATAAATTAATACATTATTAATAGGCAAGACAGGGGAGTAAATAGGAATTGTATAATAAATCAACTAATATATGAAATTTCCATAGGACAAGTATATTTACGAGTAAAAACAAAAAATGACTTCAATTCGAATCAAACTTTAAACTCAATATAACGCGCGGATGCCCTCCTTGTATTTCCTAATTCTCGTAGGAATATTACAAAATAGAATTAATAATATATATAATATATTATATATAATATACATAATCTTTTGATACTTCCTTTTCAATATAAAATGATTCATCAAAATCGTTTGGCGTGATATTGATTTAATGCAAATTTAAGACTTATATGGTTTTCTCATAGATACTATGTCAGAACTGGGCCACACAGGAAACACCATCTTTCAAATAATAAAATATCAAAATCAGTTTACCCAGTCAAAAAGTTTTGAGCTAACAAACATAAAAAACAGTCGAAATGAGAACCTCATCCTTTTTGAAGTCGGTTAATAATAACGCATTTATAACAGCAAAACTTTAGAATATATAAAATTATTTGATGTACAAATTGATATTACCTACAGACAGAAAGGTGCACGCTAATAAAGTTATAGACTGGCTCGTTATTAAAGTAGAACTTGAGTGAGCAGACCACTTTATTAATAATGCAGAATTTAATAATGCAGCGCGGTTACCTTGAGAGGTCCTGAGCTGAGACACGAAAGTAATATAAGAAAATCACCGGAGTTTTCATATCAATGTAATATTTCAGTCCGTAACAATTTATAGTTTTAATGAACACTTCAGATGTTCTTTGGATAAAATAATGTTTTTTCTTGTAACATTAAAATATAAGCAATTATTTCTTTCTTTCCACTTGTATAGCACTCAAGCGACCCGAGCTCGATCCTCACCAATATTATAACATAAAATTTCGCGTTAACGTAAGGTTTTAAATGTAAGACGTGTTTATCTTAGGTACATACTCGTAGACTGACATATCACAATACTTTTTGGAATACAATAGACTTTCAGAGTGACGCTAGTAAAGACTATTTGATTAAGACATTTGATTGGCATTCAGCAAAACAAAGAAGCATCAATTTGCTAATGTAACACAAAACGTTTTCCAACTAACGAATCGAACACGCAAACGGTGTCACGGTTGCGCGAGAGTGCCGTAGCTTATTCATAATTAATCACCCGTTGGAACGGAAAATTGAGCAGCTGCGCCGGGATAATGACGTCTTGCAACTTGGAAATCTGACGGAGCCCTTTTATACAGCGCCATTAGCCGGTTCGTTAATCGACTTCAACAGGCTTTTAAATGTAAGACGTTAGCTTCGCGATCAACGCGGCGACGTCTGAAATTGTATGGACGGAACGGGACGGAGAATGACGGATTATTCTAGACGTAGCTTCGATTTGTTGTCAGTTTGATTAAATCTTGGTCGTCGTGTTTCAACCGACCTCAAAAAGGGAGGAGGTTCTCAATTCTCTCTTCTCGTCTGTATGTTTTTTATGTTTGTAACCTGATAACTTTCGACAAGGTAGACCGATTTTGATGATTCTGTTTGGGGTTCTATTCCAATTCCGAAAATGATATCCATGAAAAAACCATATAAGTCCTAAATTTGCATTGAGTACATATGTGCGTGACAAACGGACATGTGACAGTGGACAATCTCGACAACTTCTTTTTAATTTGTTTTATATAAGCCCTTCCTGATGGGCCCATGATGTGCTATAAGTTGTGAGACGTTGCCCCACTTTTTTGAAAGAGTTTGGCGCCGTAGCTACGCCTACGTAGCACGCGTAGACAAGTGACGTCAAAATTGCTGTAGCACTCACCAACAGAGCATTCTGCCCGTTATTTGATTTAATAAGAAAGTTCGTTATACCTTTGGACAAGGTAGTAATGAAATTTTAGTTGAGCGACCGTACACTGGAGCTTCTATGATAAGTTAATTAATAAATTAAAGTTTCGAGCAGCAATAAAATGGAAACTGTAGGGTATTTACGTGGGCGACGTAAAGGTCCACGTTGGAGACCATTAATTAAAACTCCGCACAATGGACTGGCATAAACGGATAATTGAATAAGACTCGACCCTCTAGCGCAACTTGCCTAATATTTTACAAACTTCATAGCACACGTGAATAGAACTGATAGTCGGCCGCCGCTACAAACTTCGACACTGCCACATTATATTGTTAGAAAATGTTATAGAAATATAAAATCGTTTCGTAACAAGTTTTTTCCTTGTTATATAAAAGCTATTTTTATTTATATATATTATATATTTTGGTTCTCATAGCCTTTTAGTTAAGAAACCGCTTGCGATCTCTTGGACAGAGTTTATATGTATAAGATATTTCTTATTGTAATAGGTGTAAAGATAAAACTCAGTGTGTTGCTTCTGAAGTAAGAGAAACGAAACTCAAAGCTTTTACACATATGTCGATTCAATTCAAATGTACATATATATAAAAATGAATGTTTATCTGTATGTCCTTTATGGAATCGTAAACCATGCATTTGATCATGTGATGATTTTCAGCAATGTGTTGTCCATGTGTCTACGAAGGTTTCCTAGTTGGTACTGACCGATGTTTATATGTAAAAAATTAAAGATTATTTTTACTAAAATTAGATTTTATAAGACTCCTGACCACCTGAGTTGTTCAGCCAACGAATGACAACTTCAAACAGACCATACGTCATAGTATAAATGTCAATCATATTCTACGGTCTATTTACTATTTACGGTCTACGTATTGACTGTCGCTGTCACAAAGCAAATGATTTTGCTAGTAAATAATATATATATATATATATATATTATATATATATATATTATATATATATATATATATATATATATATATATATATATATATATATATAAGATGTCACTAACGACAATCGTGGTATCCTAAAATTGAATAAAAGCACTTTTCCTACGAACTACTTTCTGAATTAGTCGTATTTCGAGAAACGAAATCGAAGGAGTCCTTTTGTGTTTCTTAGATTGAAATACATTGTTCAACATTATTCTTTTGTCACCACAATTAGGTAATGCTATTGGACCCAAAGGACAAATTAATCATCTAATTTATACTAAATAATTCTTTGTGAATTATTTTTTTAGTTTACTTTGGTAGGTTTAGTAAAAGAACGTAAGAGTTTATTTTTAACGACTAATAGCAAGCGGTTTTACATAAACATTTAATCTTCCTAATACTATAGCCTATTTTTTACAGCTCTAAATTGTGAACATGAACAGGCATTAAGCAACTACTTAATACGTATATAAATAAGATCGGCCACGAAATTTACCAGCACTAAATGCTTTAAATGCTTAGAAACCGATCATTACTGAAAGCATCTTTAAATTTCATTAACAAGCGAGTATAATCGACTTCAAATCGAAAAGTATATTGGGAAATAGAAATAATCAGAACTTAATCAAACTCTCATCAAAGTACTATTGAAGTATATACTTTCGTATTAAAAATGAATTATCGAAATCGGTTGGAGTTATTCGTCAATTTGTCGCGCACATACTCAAAACAAATTTATGACTCATATGTTTTCTTATGGATGCCATTGCTAGAACTGGGACTAAAAGGTTATCATCTGCTTCAAATAAAAAAAAGAATCATCAAAATCGGTCCACCAAGTTTAAACTTATGAGGTAATGAACATAAAAAAAACCAGACGAATTGAGCAACTCCTCCTTTTTTGAAGTCAGTTCAAAAGACATATTTTACTGACATGTCACACGTAGATAATCATCAAAACAAGACATTAAGAGCAGAAGTAAAGCAAGCGTGTTGTAATCACACGAGTACACAAGTTATCCTTAGCGCCGACACTATAAATACAGCCAATCCTCTCCCTCACTGCCGCCGTCGGAGTCCCCCGGGGATCCCTCAGAACCGCGTCTGCAATTTTCTCAACCCAAAACTATCCTGTGCTAATCCCCCTAGTTGGAATAGGTACATCCTTAAGTCCTTTAGAATACTTTGCGTGTTGGAGGTTTAGTTCCAATTATTACACAATACATACGTTTATATGACGCACTCTCTAATAAAAATATCATGATTATCTTATTTCTTAAGCAACTATACTTAACTGCAATAGTCTTAAGAAAGTAATTTTAAGCATTGATATATCAGTTTTTGTTGTTTCAAATAATTAAGTGAAAACTGTTCATTCTTTTTTTTTCAGAAGAAAATTTCTTTAAAACAAAGCTACAAGAAACACCGAGTTCAAATAAATCTTTGTTGCAATTAACTACTTTTACAAACTTCAAAAAAGGAAGAGGTTCTCAATTTGTTTCTTACACTAAAAATAAATAATAGAAATTTGTTGGCATGATATTGAGTTATGAGTCCATTCGTCGCACACAAACTTAATGCAAATAGAAGACTTAAATGGTTTTCTAAAGGATGCCATTGTCAGAAATGGACCAAAGTGAAATGGGACCAAATGGGAAGCAACAGCTTTCAAATGAAAAAAGAATCTATGCGGACGAATTGATAACCTGCTCCTTTTTTAAGTCGGTTGATAAATCAATGATACCACTGTAATGCAAAGAAGCAAAGAAGTGGGTTAATTCATTGAACGTAATTACTGCAGTGCTGTACATTTGCCGTCCGCGACCTGAATCGTGCGGCTGTTTCCAAGAAAACTGGTGTTTTGCCAGCGGTTTCGGTTTTTTGCAATACCGAGCACATAGTGATACGGTAATTAATTGTGGCGGGAAATGGAAATCGGTCGTTTCCACTAGGACGTAACTAAAAGAATGTGATTTAATTTTAGTAACATTTTACCTTGTGGTCAAAATATCAGTTACTTCTGGTAAAGTACAAAACAGATTACTTGATGACTTCTCTTGTCTAAACAAACTTTCAATACTAGAATACAACGAGAACGAATAAGAGCATATACTGCTTTATTTCCTGTAATTGGAACTCTTATGACAGTCATTTAATAATACAAAATTGTACCAGCAGTTTTCAATTGCATGAAACCCTCAGTAAAATATAAAAAAAGCTAATAGACCACTCGATTGAAGTAAAACGTCTTTAGCTGTATAATATATACACGATTATAAAAGTGAGAAAGAAAATTGTGCGCGCACACTGCTCTCTCTGGCTCCTACAGTGTGATACAGACAATAAGCCTGCACTGTGTCTTATATAGTGTATGTGATAAAAAGAAAGAAAATTAGTACTCGCAACTCTCTTGCCACTGCAGTCAAATACGAAATGTGACTCTCTCTTTCTTTCTCTTTTCACTAACTTAAATCTACCTTTCAACTTCGATTATTACGTAACGCATTCACCAGCTTACTTCCCAAGTTAAGCGTGTGTCAGAATCGAAGTTATATATTAATATATAGATATATTTTAGTAAAATAAGAGATCCGGTCGGGCAGTACATAATAATACACAATATATAAAACAACGTAAATAACAAGAGAGTACTTAGATTATGTACAGAGGCGTTACCGACGAACAACACTAATAACACTCTCAACACTAACAACACAACACAGCAGAACAACTCTTAAGCCTCTGAACTGTACCACTGCTCTTACACTATTGTGAGGAGTCAACAACATGACTCCTCACAAATCCTTTATATATTTAATACTCTTTGGTTTTAATAGCACACACTTTAACAACTAGTTATTTGTATTATAACACACATATACTATATGTGTCGAATAAACTAATCTGTTATAAATATAGACTGGCAAATACATTTGACATATAATCTAAACATTTGAAACGAATCATTCGATAGTCAAAAGAGCAACTATAATACAATTATCTAACACGTGCGTAAAGAAGTTTTACTTAAAAAAAAGGAAAAATTGTGTCTAACACGAAAATGATTTTCCAAAATGATCATCAAAATTTTTGAATCAGTAGAAACATCTATGCCTAGTATCTATTCATAATCAATCGTCAATTCCCCGGGGAAATTTAGGTATTAAACATTTGTACCATTTTCACCTCATTGGCTAAGCGTTCCGAGATAATATCTCCGTAGAGAACAAAGCCCCTCGTCATATGAGGCCCACACATGCGATATAAAAAATTCATCCCCCACCCAATAACAGTTAACTAAATATCAAGATATTTAGATCACGTCGCGAAATCGCTCGCCAGGTGGAGCTAGCATCGGTGGCACCATATTTCCTCGTCAACAGCGCATTTATATGATAATGCGAGGCGACGGATGGCGGCATTCGAAACTGATCCGCGGGCAACTTACGATGGATTCCGAAAAATTCCGAAGTCGTAAATCTAATTTCGCGCCCACCTCCGGCGGGGGCGAATTCCGCTCGATTTTACGGCCCGGCCTCTTTTTGTTCGAAGACCGGTAGTAAAGACAAAGTTATGACTAGTCTATAGACATTGCCCGAGGACAATTCTCACCTTTTCGCTTTTACCATACGCCGTAGATGTTACATGTGGGCAATTTACCCAAGTTGGGTCAGACCATATATATGTGTAAAGACATCGAAGTTTGTCTCTTAAAAGATAGATGTTCAACATTCAATTTTATCTTCACCAAAGTAGACATTTTTGTATAAAACTCAATTTTCTACACTACATATCACATGAAGGCTTTATGCAAAAATACACAAATAATTATTAATTTTAATTATAATATTATTCAGCGAGTCTAAGGCTAAGATAGCTGCAAAAAACTTGGGGTCTTGGTGCAATCGTACTTCTCTGCGGGACAGCTTTTAATACTTTATACACCTCAAGTCCGGTCGTGTGTAGAATACTGCTGTCACATTTGGACAGACGCTGCTAAATGCCATCTCGCAGCTTTGGACTCCTGCTTGGATTGCATTTTGGAGAGTGTGCTCAGGAACTACATGATCTAATTCCCCCATCCCCGTTCCACCATCGGACTTCTAGACGCACTGCAGAATTTCATCCTTTTGTTGTGAACATCCCTCAAACCCAAACGAAGCGCTTTGCTTCGTCTTTCATTATTCGTACAGCAAAGTTACAACTGGAATAGTTTCGCCGCGTCTGTCTTTCCCTCCGATTACAATGTGGGAATTTTCAAGAGTAGATTGATTAGGCATTTACTAAGCTAGTGCGCTTTACCATCCAGGACTGCATTTCCACTAAACAACAGGTGGGATCAACAGATAGTCAAGCACATGCTTAGAAAGTATAAAAAAATGTTCTTTCGCAAAATGAATGAACGAATGTTGATTGAAAAAAACATATAGACAAATTGAGAACATCCTCCTTTTTTTGAAGTCAGTTGAAAAAACAAAAGTCTTACAGAAGACGTAAAGCACTTAAAAGTAAATATTGTTTTCTTCACCCCAATATTACTCAAGCAATCAATAAATCTCTACGATGTCTCGGCGAGTTACTGCTACCAAATATAATGTGAGATGTGTTAATAGCGCTAATAAAAAGTCCCATGTCGATAGCGAACAACACTATCCATCATAGACAGATACCCACCCTGTTAAGATCTATCTCCTTAAACATTATTTTCTTTCTAAAGATTTTGTAAATGTAAATATTTAAAAGCATTGATGTTAATTTTATATAATACATTTATATAAATAAACAAAAGCACTCAGGCTGAACGAAACGAGTGAGCAGAAACGGATTTTCATTTTTCACGGTCCTGTCACACCTGACTTCTGACTCTTCCAGACATTTTCTCATACAGGTTCTATTCCGAGTGATTATGAACTCGCTTAGTCGTTTTACATATTTCTTCTTAAAAATGCGTCATAACTAAAGCTATATATTTCCCGTTACAACGTTTAGAACCAGACAATAATGATGAATAATGTTCCTTGATCAATCAAGATAATTGAATATCTTAAAAACAGTATTTAAAATTTCTAGACTACTATATAAAATATGAATTTACTAGTAAACAAACCGTTATTCAATTATTTTAATTGATACAAATTCACTAATCTTTTTTCACTCCTTTATATATCCCAATGAAACATATAACTATATAAATTTAATGTGACTCAATACACAATACCTTTTTGTTATATGTAACGTAGCTATGAACTGCGTAGCTTACCTAATAGGTTTTCGCAAACAGACAAATTAATCCCAACTCCTATATAAATAAGCATTCCGTTATTTATGAAACGTAATAAAACCCGAGTCGAAGAGAAACCGCATAATTTTCAAATAACCGAAAGATCGGACCTTATGAATAAAGAAAGGAGTTGAGATACTCGGAAACAAATAGTTGAAAATATTACGTATAAGGCATGAGCAAAATGTGGAAAGGAAAAAGGTTTCCGCCTCGTCCGGATAAGCGCTCGAAAAAAATTACCATTTGACGAAGGTAGAGAACTAACGTCGGGCGTCTGATAGAGCCGCGTTCCGTAGGTCTCAATTCTGGGGGGAAAAGGGTTCGTTAATTTAAAAACGGCCCTAGCAGGACCCGGGTGTGTCTGTGGAGGGCCGCGATAAATTACGCTAAATGCCATATTAATTAAATCCGTGAGCGGCCACAAAGGCGAAAGCTTTTGATGGAATTTAATAAAAATTCATAAGTTGAAGGATCGGCTCTATTGCGAGTTGGGAACAGATTAAAAACTTTTGATTTTGTTTTTTGTGAAATGAAGCGATAAATGGATTTATATTTCACCAAGCGGTACCTAATCTCGTGTAAAACGTGGATCGAGTGTATATTCATTTTGAAGATACATATTGAGCTAATATTGGTGAACGAAAAACAAATTGTACGTCCAAAGACAAGCAGGTCACCAAACGTTAAGTGATCACTACTGTCTATGACTGGCAACATTCAAGAAGTTGTAGCTGCCATATTTATAGAAAATGGGGCAGGGAACTAACGCCTGAATTTCTCATTATCTACACTATACACATGACTTAAAGTTACAGCTTTTATATATACTTTATGTCCCACCGTTGGGCACAGGCCTTTTCTATACAGAGAGTATAATGGCGTAGTCCGCCACGCGGCACATGTCATAGAAATTTTTCTAAGATATGTAGGTTTCCTTACGATGTTTTTCTTCACCGTCAAGCGTGTAGTAAATCAGCACTTAAAATTGTAGGAACAATTTTATTGGTGCCGGCACCAGGGATCGAAATAAGGTTACTAGGAAATCAGGACACTGAGCTACCACGGCTCAAATAATGTAAATATTATTAATAAACAAAATTAAAATACATTTTTTGGATACTTACTTAAATTGAATACTCACTCGTCTCGTATACTCACTGAATCATTTAATATACAAATAACTGTACATATTCGGTACGATACGTCGGTATGAATTGTTTTGTAAAGTACTTTTGAACTAAAAGAGTATTTTAATGGATTGACGGCGTATCAGATGATATCAGATCGCTGGCAGGATCTGATAACGTGAATATATTTGACGGCTGATTTGTTAAAGCTTTTAGTGTCACGGCATCAGCCGTATGGCGCGGCACGCAGTGAGATTTATTGAATTCAATGCAGCTCTGCAAATATATATGCGCTTCAATTGAAAATAAAAAAAAAACAAAAGCTACATAGAAATGGTATGTGCAGTTTTATGACAAATTAAAAAGTATATTTATTTAAAAGAAATATATTAACATGATGCTAAATTGGTAAGCAGACAGATTCAACATAGATTTTAGAACGATTAAGGTCACTTAACATATATATAATCTAAATAAATACAATAACAAATAGTTAACGATAAACCAGATTATAACAAGTTTATACAAACATGACATATTTAACAAAACCACGCCTCTATTAACGTCAAATATATCTGCTTCCATTAACCCTGAAATTGATTTGTAACTGTTACAATCTCCCCACAGGTATGTATTTTCTTTGTAATTATTGCAAACTTTAGTAACAAATAAAGTGGGGGAATCAAAATGACTCAACATCTATAATAGAACGGACAAATAGAAACCTTCGTTTATGGTACGAGTATGAAGACTGACTTCTCTTGTAGGTGTTAGGCTGGTTCTAAATGCTAGTAAACTGTAGTGACGGTTTTAAATACAAAAATATCCCTTCACATATGGTACTAATAAGCTTGGTTAAATCGCTCAGCGAAAACTGTTTTCTATCTTTTTACCTACCCCACTAGGGTTAAAAGTCATTGCTTATTTATTTTTATTTTAATATCAAAGCTGTTAGATGCATTAATACTGCCTAATTTAATTTTAAACAAATACTCCATAATCTTAGTTGAACACTAAAATATTGTAACTGCAAAGTAGATACATAGTTAAGTTTACAATGTCCCACAGTTGTTCGAACATCGTTCTGGTTAACCAGTGACATTGGAAGGTTTACCAGTGACTTTGGAAAGTCACCAGGGATTGCGTCACCGAATAAACAGCCGCTGTTCAAGTAACGATCGTCCGCCGACTTGGTGTCGTGACGACTCTCCCATCGTAAACTTGTATTTATGTACATTTCGTATTTTCGTCTGGAAATATATTTTTTTCCACATAAAAATGAGTGTGGCAAGGCGTGAAATTATTTTAAAGTACTGAAAACAAGTTCACATCAAACGTTAAGCGCGTTATTACTAGCGGGCACCTGTTTGTGTTTCCCAATTACAATATTTTTAAACTATTCTCGAAGTTCATCCTTTCCATTCCATTCCTAATGAAACGAAGCATCGAAATTGGTTGACGTGATGAGTGAAGTCATTCGTCCATTTCTTGCAGACATACTTATATAGTTTTTTCATGGATGCCAATGTCAAAACTGGACCAAATTGAAATGGGTGGCCCCATGGCCCATGGGAAGAATCAGCTTTTATATTTTGTAATGAATGCTAACAATTTTATTTTCCGCAAATATTTGACATTCTTGTTAACCATTCCAAATAAGCTTAGCTTAGGCTGTGTTAAGAGTGTGGGGACCTGAGTCGTCCACCAAAGTGGACCAGGAAGAAGGCGACATCGGCTGGCCCGTGTCGCCTTGCGCTGCGAGGGCACCAGGGGAGGGAGTAACCTCCCCCCGACGTGCTCTCCTTGAGCACAGTGCAGAGGGGCTCCGGTGCGTTCCACTGGTGATCCCGGAGCCCCTCGTCATGCACCGAGGAAAGGGCCACCGGGGAGGTTTTAGTGGGTAAGAACCCCACATGTCCGCCGCCTTCCCCGGGGTATCTTTCTGAAGATTTCCTCCCGTCAACAAAAAAAAAAGGCTGTGTTAAGAGATGGCTCATCTAAAAAGTCGAACCCACGACCTTACGGTTAGCAGCCCGTACCCTAAACCATTAGGCTATTGACACTTCTATAAAAACTAATCATCAAAATTGATTCATCTAGTCGAAAGTTCCGAGTTAATAAATATAAAAAATGCAGAGGAATTAAGAACCTTCTGGTTTTTGGTAGTAGGTCAATAAATACGCAAGATCTACACCGTAAGGTGTAGGCAGAGATTCCAAGTAATTATGAAGTCCTTCTTCAATAACATATAAGTCAACCACCATACCAATCAAACTAAATACGTTTTTTCGACTTCAAAAAAGGGGGAGGTAATTTATGATTTTTTTTTTATTGGAAAGGTTTCACTTTCATTTAGGTCCCATTTTAATCTTGGGTACGATTAGTTGGTTTTGGGTTACGAAGATATTTATATATTTATTAGGAACCTCCTGAAAGTCTATTAAACTCTATTTATTTATTATAATATTGGCCAGATAAGGATTCGTCAAAGACAACGAGCACTAAAGTGAAATAAAAGAGAATCTAGGCCAATACCCAAATGGTTTAGGGTACGGTGTTGGAATCGCACGTTCCAATCCACGATTCAACTATTAACGCCAACCATCTCTTAGCACAAGCTTGATTAACAAGAATGTTTTAAGTTATTTTTGAAAAAATATTGTTAACATTTAAAATATATATAATTTATAATAATTCGAAAAGAAAAGAGAGCGCAATAGCTTTTAATTATTTACGGTAGGACGTTTTTAAATTGACGGATTTTTTTTTTACTTTGATCTTTAATATGCTTGTATTAACTATTTTATATACGACCCAATAAACACTGCTATAAGTTATGCAATACTTAAAGCTTAATACGTACAAACAAACGTTCCACAACTAGCTAACACATAGTTATGGCAGTCTCTCACTTGAAGATTATTACAATTTTCTAGATTTATAGCTCCCTGCGGATTCTCTACGAATTTATGCGTTGAACTTGGCTGTTAAGATGGCAACGAGGCATTCCATTCGACCCTGTGACCTTTAAACTATACTCGATGCGATATTGTAAATCAAAATTAGTGAATATTATATTTATTAACTAGCTGTGCCAGCGACTTTGTCCACGTAGAATTTAACAAAAAAGTTATTAAATTAGTAACGTTATTTTAGGAATTACGACACGAAATTAATTTCATTGCGCATTATTTTGATTTTCCTATATTTCCTAAGGTATTCATTTAAGTAATAATGGTGTAAAGGGACAAAACGATATTATTAATAATAATATAATAATAATTATGTTATTCTTTAGATATACACATATGCCATCGCGGATTTTTCTGTAGACCAATTTAATGAATGAATGAATGATTTATTGGCTAATTTACTTCTATACAAAAAATTGGCAAGATATTATATGATACTAAAACAACATAATGATATAAATAATCAGTTAAAATTTGACAAATTAAACAAACAAAAATGATGCAGCCGGTGCTTAAAAAAGGAAAATCCTCTACTAAAGTCAGTACTGAAAATACTGTAACTACTTCCAGTTTCACTACTATTTTTTTCATGATATATGCAGTAATTTTATTGCAGTAAAATATTCAAGCGTATATTCCAATCCACCGCCCAGCATTGCCAGTGATGGAAACGCTAAAACATCAAAGTGACAATTATGATGACATTGACAATAATTTTATGACATTCAAATGAAATGTGAATTAAACTAATAACTAATATGTGTTCGTGTATTACATTCGTGTAAACATAAGAAATATTTACAAAGCTCTATAGCAGTCTTATGCTAATACAAGGCAGCGAAGACGTCCTACGATAATCTTGTCGCTCAGCTAGACGATTACAAACGTGATTTTACGCGTTTATTCCGAACTTATATGTTGAATATTTTACCGTATACGTATGTAAGCTTGTTTATACGAGAATGACACGCGCGGGTTAATCACGTCGATAATATTGGAGCTTTAGCGATCCCGGCAGCGAGTCGTCCGTGACGTTATTCGAATGGCGCTACTGTTTGCCAAATGACGCCGTTACCGGATGCCGATGTGATGTGAAAACTGGAACAAAGCTCGAACCTCTATCGCTGTTCGTTAATGAAGAACGTAGTTCGTCCAAATACTGAACCGAAGGGAGAAATTCGTAAAACAATGTTTTAAGAAGAAGAACTATTTTAAAGAAATAGCCCTTGCTACGACAAAGATAAAAACAACTTCGTAGGAATACATCTTACACCAGTGCCATTAATGTCTTTAATATAGATACATTAAAAGACTATTAAAAGCGTCAATAGCCTGATCGTTTAGTGTGCGGTCTGTGTCGTAGCGTAAGGTCGTGAGTTCGAAACCACTATTCGACTATTGACGTGAATCATCTCCTAACCAAGCCTATGCTATTTGTTTATATTCAATAAATCTGATGGTAACTGTCGTTACTGTTTACCTCTTTAAAGGGCCCTGAAGGTAGGTATTTATTTAATAGGTACTGAAAAACTGTGACCACCAATATGTAAACATGTTTTTGTCACAGTTTTCAGTTCTATACGATTATTATGAAATGTACTCGTTTAAACTTAAGAAACTATTAGATAAAACTTATCGAGAGGAGATCTCAACGTTCTTTTGGTAATTTCCAGTAATTTTGGTACTTTATGTGTAGAGTGCATTCATATCACTGTCATGAGATTTTCAATCGTCGTGAACGTGAATATGTAACAATAATAAAAGCCGCGATTCCAAATATTTACCGCACTGTTATAAAATTTTGACGGGGATATCGCTTATTAATATATTAATAGGTACAACAATTTATCTTGTCTTAGGCTCGTGGACTTTACTTACCATTATGAGCAAAAACATAAACCGACTTCAAATCAAATCAAACCTAAACGCTACTACGCGCGGATACCCTATTTGTATTACAGAATTATCTTAGGAATATTACGAAATAGAATTAATCAGATGGTAACCAAACTCTCATTAAATACTATTGAAATGCATCCTTTCCAATGAAAAATGATAGCGGTTAGCGTGATATTGCTTTATCCGCACATTCGTGGTGCTCATATTTGATGTAAATTTTAGACTTATATGGTTTTCTCAAGGATCCCATTCTTAGAATTCTACTAAATTTTAATAGGATCACACGGGAAGGACTAGCTGTCATATAAAAAAATAATCATCCAAATCGATTCATCCAGTCGAAAGTTATGTGGTGGTAACAAACATAAAACAAATAAACAGACGAATTGGAAACCTTTTTTTGAAGTCGGTTGAAAATCAAAACGTATATCGTTGAGAATACATTAAAAATAATTTTTGAGTCCATTTGGAAAGCTTTTACAAAAGTGTCAAACATATTAAAATATTTTACTCTTAGTTTAATTTTCCATTTTTAACTGAAGCGTGTTCCTATAGGGGTGTTTTGCAAAATTTTCGAGCGAGCATTTTAATTATCTTCACAAGTGGTGCGACGGTACTTGTGTAGCAATATTAAAAGCTTCAATCAATCGTGTACCAACATTCTCAGCGCTATCGGATCGCCGTGAGTCCATTAACGCAAAACTAATTGTAGCATTGAAGGATTTTTTCAATAATTATTTATTATACTTATATACATCTTGTATATAAAGTATATAAATATACATAACAGGTTTAATGCACTATGATTGTGATTTTTTTATTCTCATTCCTTATTGTACTAAACATAAACCTGGCTGATATTCGGGGATTGATATTAGGGGAACCTATATAAGCTACAAATCCTTTTCTTTTTCAAAACAATGAAGATTTATTTCATTACTGAACTTTGAAAACCATCACCAATACTCACTACACAATACTACCATTATGGCAACTGAGTGACCGAGCAATCCTAGCGCGCGAGAATATATTTAATACGATACTACTCCGAATATTAAAGCACAAAATCTGGGCGGCAAAAATATCTACCTAGAGGGGACCTCCTGCAATACCCTGTATCTCAAAAGGCGATCAATGAAGCCCATTACTCAGAAGGGTAGGCAGAATCTCGAACTTTCGCTTAGTAATAATAATAAACCATTCATTTAGAAGCTCGACAAATCCTTGGCTTGAAATATAATCGTCAGTTACGGGTACCTCTTTCAGTAGGTCACCAATCTGGTCGCCATACTTACTTCTGGGCCATCGTTCACCATATTTTACTTTCGCAATATAAAATTGTATGACCAGTAAAGTAATCATTGAATGAGTTATTCACAATGTATAAATAAAAATATTTAAATCCCCTTTCCCTGTCACCTGTGTCCTTGCGTCTTACCTCATACCTCACGCCTACAAAAATAAAATAAAAAACGTAATTACGCGTCCGTCAGTCGAAGTGTCAGGGGCGTCACGTTTCCGGGATTCCCGAGCACCTGGAAGTTAATTCTAACAACGACGCAACTTGAATAATATTTTGTGAAAATTATTGCTGTTTTTTTAAAACCGCACTCGTTTCGAGCGACGAGCTGAGTTAGTGTCTGAGAGGGAGAGTGAACGAAAAAAATAAGACGTATGTACACGAGATTTTTTTGCTAAAATATGGATTAAACGTGTCAGATGCAGCAGTGTAATGTTCAAATGAAGCTTTTAGGCTGTGGATCAACAGTAACACTTCGGTATATATATAGATATAGCTGCTTTGGCTTTTTATAATAACCCCGTTCCATAGAAGAATTTTTCATAAATATATTGATATATACGAAATTCCCAAACATTTCACTTTAATATTAACATGTAGTCGATACGGTGACAACATCCTACAAAATTAAACTTTAACAAAATACCCTATAGTAAATAATATTTTATTTATTACAAAAGACACATTATCTGCAGCGGTTACACAAAGCGGCTGCGAAATAAAATTAAATTTGTTCGTTTAACCGAGAAAATGGAAATCATTTTAAACACGATGCGTTGCGGCGTAGCCACGTAGCTACGTATATTGTAGCGCACGGCTACGTTGAAGCTACGAATATAATTTTGCTACAGTTTTCCCCTACCGTCACACGGAGTAATTATATTCAAAGTCGCTTCATGCAAATTGTTACATTTTAAATGCAACGACTTACGTTTGTACGAGCTGTTAATATAATTAAAATAGTAGCATTTACTTACACTCGAAAGATTAAAATAAAAAATACTAACGACATTTAGAAGCACAGCACATGCTGCGCCAATCCCAGAACAAGGTCGTTTTAGTTTTGTTAAATTTTCTTTCTTTACGCTTTGTTTTACATTTTAATAACAGTTTTATGTCGAATCAATGTGTATTCTATTGTAAAAATTAAATTAAAATTATTTTTTTTATATATATATTTATATAAAGTGTAATTTCTTGAAGCTCTAACCGACCTTTGCTATATCAATGATGTGTATTGCTTTTAACAAAAATATGAATATGACTGTTACTCCACGGTGAAGGAACTTTGGCCTGAAAATATTCTTAAATAAAATCCATTATTGAAACTTTGACAACTCCAGATAAACATTGCTCCATTATACATACAAGTAAATGCACATTCTCGGTGTTAACTACACCGAAATAAGGGTACAAAAAGAACATACCATACAGGGCTGTCATCTTAAAAGTTACCTTATAACCAGAAATTGCTTGAGGCTACATTTGCGTTATGCCGGTAAAGGATATATTTATGTCCAAAATAGTCTTAAGCACTACATTACTAACAAAGCCGGATATCCATAATATACTTATTATTTTTATTGTTTATTATACCTTATAAAATACTTAATAAAGTATCTCCTTCCGTTAATTGACAAACATCAATGATCTGCAAATCCCAATTCTGTCTGATACCACTACTAATATGTATTACGCTGGCATAAATTCTTTATTATAATAATTTTAGAGTTTGTTTTCCAGTGTACATTTTGTTAAATAAGTTTGTATTGTCTAACTAAAAAAAGGTGTATGATGAATTTTCTGCCCTAAATATTTAAAGCTACGGTTGAATTTACATCAAACAAACTATTTATGGCCATATGTCCAATTGGACAGTGCTCGAGGGCATCAGTGAATATTGCTTTGCATTTTTTGGAGTATGGAGCGGAGTAAAAATCTATTCGACTTAAAATAATTAAAATTTTCGAGTAAAAAATTATAAGTTTCTTAAAATATTTTACAAAGACCTTTTCCTTTTGAAAATTATGCTTTTTCAAAGTAGACTGTGATTTATCTAACATCTAACAAAGCAACGGGCTATATACTGTTCCACAGTTGGACAAAAGCCTTTTCTGTAAAAAAACTATAATGGCATATGGCGCCACGCGGCGAGGATTGACGAATTTCATGTGCCTTAGTAAATTTTCTAAAACCATGCACATTCTCTCCTTCACCACGGAGGTTGTTATAAAACAGCACTTACCACTTCAATACATGAAGTTTTATATAATATAATAATTTTAAAAAATTGTTTGTGTCTCTTCTAGAGAAGCCAAAAAACGTTTGAGATTCAATTTGAAACATAAATACATTTGCGCGCAAAAACGAAACAAACGAAAACTTCAAATTACCGGATCGAATCGGGGAAGGCAATTTTAAAAGCAACACTGTTTACCGCCGGAGCTGTAGGAAGCGGTTTCGGTAATAACCTCCGCTTAGCTTTTTCCAGAGAGCGGATATTCGAAAAAAAACGTCTGTATCACCTCGAAAATATATCAGGGGTTCGCTTCAAGTCGTTTTAAATATGGAGAGTTAAGCTTTATTGGAACGCAGTACAACAGAAGGAAATTTTATTTACAAAAACTCTAAAATACAAACCAAATGCCTAGAAGAAGATGCCTTTGGTAGGAGGCTACAATTTTTTTTAAAGTTTACGGTCTACGAAACTTGCAAGTAAGAGATTAAGATTCTTGATTACTGAATTGGTGCAATAATAAGACATTACAATCTTATTAATTATAATAAATATATTTATATTTAAATTATTAATTTAACGAGCGTTCTATAAAGTCAGTGAAAATTGTTAGAACAGAAATTGAATTCAAAAAGGAGGCTAAGGAATTCTGTTAAGGAATCCTATAGGACGTCTCTACTTCTTACGTCTGTACTTGAAGACCATTTCCCATCAAACAAAAAGCGATATTAACGAGATAATTAGCGAGTAATGCGGCAAAGGAAAGCAGGATCCTTTGCAGGGGAAGAAAAGTTAAAAGTGATTCCTGTACAAAGCCTTTATCAACGCCAAGTTATTCTATCAAAGAGTTTTTACAACAAAGAACATAAAGTTTTTTTTTCTAAAGAGCAATTATGAAGTAACTTTTCCTAATAAATATTTAATGTCTTGTAATTACTAACACGAATACAAAATGTTATATAAATTAAAAATTATTAACACGAAAAACAAATTAAAGAAACTTCTTTATATTTAAATAACGTTTTGAGCAAACGAATAATACACATTACGCAAAAGTACCTTTTTTTCCTTGCCTCTGTGTAGACGTGTAGCTCGTTGGTTGGAAGTGAACTGACCATCTGACACTTGAGTTAAATTTTCTTGCCTCATCATGAAGCCTTTATAAGTATACGATCAAGATAATACGATAGTTACGGCATCTAATCATCAATTGCATAGCTTTTTTCGATCTTAGGCACATTCAGAACATCGTAGATCTGTATCCGTATTTAAAAAGAATACCGACGAATTCTTGAATATTAGTCATAATTTTCATTCGCTTAAGAAATATTTATAATGTTATTGAAATGACTTCATGTTTTAAAATAACGAAATTTCTCTCGTTTCCCGAACTTCTATTTTCCACTTTGGTAAGGGATGTAAACCTTACCATTAATAAAGATATACTACAAGCACACTATGTACTCTCAAAACTTTAAAGCGCTTTCCATACACCGCCCTAGGCAACACAGGCCCGAATTGATTAATCCCTGGAATGACTAAATCGTCGGGGGCCAGATTGCACCTGCGTTTCATAAACAAAAGCCAAATTTAAATTTCAAATAAGCCTCGGTTCATTTGAAACTTTTTCATTGAAAATGAGCTAGAGCGTCAACCTTGAATTTGCATTCCGAACAATGCTTGGATTTTTTACGTAAGCGCTGTAGTACTTACACTCCCTGTCCTACATCTCAAGCTTGGGGTTCTATTCGCAGTCACAGCGTGTTAAGCTATCGTTCATCGTATTTTTTCGCCCTAGAACGTACAATTGTTTTTCATAATTTATGCCTATGTTCAGCAGGGGATGTTCTAAGGCTTCTAAGGTTAGAACATCCCCTGCTGAACATAGGCCTGGTCCGCTTTTCAAAAGAACCGGTTATAACCAGCTTTCAACCTGCTGCGTCCTGTAGCCTTTATGAGATCGTCAACCTAGCGGATGGTCTGCCTGCGCTGCGCTTGCTTGTTCTTTGTTATCATGCAATAATAACTATAACTGTTTACCAAAATTTTTGACAGCTTAGAGCTGTCTGTATTTTTTGTGTTGAGGTTTGAATCACAATAATCTCTTAGAAAGCAAATCTTAACGTTAACCTTGACACCGATGTACGTAAAAAACGGTTTCCATGACAGCAGCTGTACACAAATATTAATGTTCTTAGAACGAATGACTACGAACGTAGGAAGCAAATATCTAAATTTATTAAGCTCTATAACTGTTTAAAAAAATCAACCAAGTCCAATACTTAATTCGTATATAGCTTTTAAAAAAAATTAGCATTGTAACTCTAAAACTAAATACTACAAATTACAATAGAACGCAACGCAATACCGCATCCTAAAATTTTATTAAGAACCAATACCACATCTATTTGGTTAACGAATAGTGCGGTTATGTGAGCGAGGTACAAAATAAAATCAAATAGCGTCAAGCAATTACTGAAACGCCAATATAAGCTTTATTTATGCCATGGAACCTAATCACTGCAGACGAAAAATATCGCGTATCAATTAATCATGAGTGTTACTCACCAAGACACCTTGTGAAGAGATAAACCGCTCATTCCATATTTTATTAAGAAAGTAAACTATGACGACATAGAACATAGCTTAAAACAGAATAGCTTGTATGATACTCGTTAATTTTTTCGTTATTTCGTTAAGTTAATATTTAATCTAATAGAATAACTTTAGGCTAACTAGACTTTTTAACTTAAAAATATTTTCAAACTAATAACTTGGCGTAAACTACTCACTTTAAATTACCTAGGTATCTCACCTATAGAGGTAATACGAGAGGCCTAAACTGTCGGTGTATCCCGCTCAGTTGCTTCAAACGGATTATATTAAGGACTTGAGACATCTTAACTACATCGCTTCTCATAGGATAATTCATATTGCACATGATTGAAATTAAGCCGTCTCCATTCGATAGATCTAAATTAATATCCTCAGTAAAATCTGTGTAGTGTATACTGCATTATATCTGTGTACAATTTGGCGGCGCATCGCATTATACGAGTTAATGTTTGCGTCTGTTATCGGTCGACTGCAGCCACGGTACAGCAGCGCCCTCTAACCGCGCACTCGGCTAATTGATTCCCCAATGCGAACCCACTTCAATGTAAATCGAAATTGCACCGCGTAAAAAATTGCCTTCAAATTTACCGTGAAAGCACTCGGTCGCGGTTTTTTTTTCCTGTTGCTTTTATTTTTGCAATGGATGCCCTATCTACGTTTCGTCTAAGAGGGGAAGAATCTGCTATTCATTTGAGGAATCTTTTCACTGAGATTTATTTAAATTGGCTAAATGGACGCGTGGAATAATATATACTTCTAATGCTGACGAATGAACACTTGCTATTAGTTTATATAACTTCTTCTAATTTTCTTTAATACTTAAGTTCTACGAGATGCGTAGACATGGCTACAGCTTTTGGAATGCTAATTTATATAAAAAACTATTTGTCTAATTAACTAAAAATGTCGAACAATATCGAATACTTAATCAGTGTGTACAAATAATTTATTATAAAAAAAATATAAGCACTGACCTATTCAACCCTGTGGGGTAGACAGAGACAGCATTTGCTTTCCGCTTATCACCAAGCTTATTAGGTGATTCTTCAGTGCTTTATAGGAATTATGAATAAGTGAAAGTTCGCTTTGAGATCTGAACGAAGAAGAACATGAGACGTGGACGAAAATAATGATTACACAAGGGATGCCTATAAATAATCCGCTCCAAAAATAATTACTCAGAACCGGTTGAATTGTGAAACACGTACCATTTCTGATTAAGCCACGGAGGCAGCCAATCTCAGCGTTCATTGCTATTCTAGAGTAGAACGCGATGTAATTTATTTCGGGAAGCATACGATATTTGTAACAAACGAGATTACCTAGGCCCTCGAGTCAACAACTCGGCAACGCGGCTACCTGAACAAATTGTAAGTCAAGTTTACACTGTACCGAAAAAAAAAGTATTTAAAAATATATGTGATGGAATCAACCACTATGGATTCGGTCGTACCACTTATGTGTAGTGTTGTACGGCCTACAAGGTACGTAACCAATGGACTAGTAACGTTTATCTCTAACTGGTAGAAGAGCTTACTAAAAAATATTACACGCACATTTTTTATTTACTACTTTGTTAAAGGCGATACATAAAGCTATCCATCAAGCAAATAGTCCAATCCTTTCACCGCTTTAAAATAAAAAATGCTGTTTAAGAATTATAAATGAATAATGTACAGCGTAAGTTCTCTGTTTTATATTTATTTATCAACAATTTAATATTCATTACTTGCCATGTATAAAACATTAATTAGTGTTTGAAACAATCGATGTATCCGCACACATCGATTTAGTCGCTAATAATCACGACTCGATTAATATTTGCGTCGGTAATTCGATTGTTACGCTGTCTGTTTGTCCGTACGGACGGGTGACCGCAATTTTGAATTACCTATTGCGGACTGCGGCGAGTGATAATTAATTAAGCTTTAATATTAATTAATTGCTAAGTTTAAGTATAAAATATAATCCTAGCTAATGCTAGAGCTCGAAATACTGAAAGTCCTAAAACGTTTAAAATAATACCACCCGGCTTTCTCTTCAACCTCCCAATAAACAGGCGTAAAGTAGTCTTTATGGTTCACCCGATGAGTGCGGTAGTCGAAGTCCTAAGACTTATCGTCTCACAATGCGAAAAAGCACCTGTAAATCATTTGATGATTGAGGTGAAAAGATAAATTTTGTGCTTAAAATTATGAAAAACAAAAACACATGATTGAACGTCTCTGCGTAGGAGCTTAAGATCACCACACGGCAATATGCATGTACCGCCAAAGAGCCCTCAATTTCTTTGGACACATTATGAGACCTTCATGTTCATGATAAGTTTCGTGGGAGAATAGTGCAGTGGTTTCCCCCTGCCTTCTGCACCGCAGTCATGTTATGTGTTAGGCAATAACGCCCAGCTACCAACGCCTAGAAAATGGTTGTTGTAGGGAAAATCGAGGGCAAAAGATCACAAGGCCGATCACCTACTCACTGGTCTGACCAAATTAAAAACATGGTGGTACTCGACATTCCGACCGCAATTAGAGAAGTCGAGAACAGTGCGGGGGGGTCGTCGACGTCTCACGTCGTCAATGAGGGGACGAAAGAGTAGAAGGCCTCTGAGATTTGAACGAACACACATGAAATCAAAAATAATATAAATATCGTTGAAATTCATTCTTCAAATCGATTTCTATATAATAACAAAAACATAAAAAGATTACAAGACCAAAGTTAAGTCATTACAAATTTACGACTAAGAAAACAAAGTTTATTGAAGAGCAAAACAAAACAGAAATTTTAAAAAAGCATAAACAGACATTATAGTCCTAATTCAGTTACCTGCACACCCTCATTCGAAATATACGAGAGAAGTTTATTCATCCGCGCAGATTCTAACAACCCCCCGAATCACCCACACCCCTAATGGGGGTAAACGAGCCACGGGGGCTTCTTCCTAAATAATTACCCGGCGCAGTTCGAGTAATAAATATTACTTATAAGGATACTGCCGTTCATATAACACTTTGAAAGCTTTAATGTCTTTGTTGTATTTGATTGCGCCGGTTATGGCGCGTAACTGAAGCATTAACTGTAATAAAGGAAGCGAATTTACTTCATTTCCATACCGCTGACAGCGTTCGAGGAAATATGTATAGCACAGATATGCGTTTCCTGAAGACACTTAATCGTAATCAACGTCACTCATATTTTGCGCAGTTCGAACTTTCTATAATTATTAAACTTATTTATTTTATATTAATAAAAGTGGTATCAAGTACGCTGTAAGACAATTGCTATCTGTATCTATCTAGACAAAAAAACTATTGAAGGACGGCAGAGATTAAAATGAACTATTGAACTATTAATTTATAATTATTAAATCGTATGAACATGTCACATAATAAACAAATAAGATATTAATAGTATCCGCAGTAAACCGTGATGGCTGCATTAATAGATGACAAAAAAACTAGATAGAATTGACATGAACTCAGTAATAAAGCCTACGAAATACCTGACGTATGCTGGTAGCCTTAGGATGCTCTTTAGATAAAAGGATCCTGTATGCCAGTGTAACCGTGATTGTAACCTTCTGTGAAGGATGTCGATGCCATTATTAAATGCTCCACTAACTCGAGGATTACCGCGTAGTGAAGTTTTTGTTCGGATGAAATTAAAAAACTAAAACACATTTGTACTTCTGAAAAACGACTTTTAGGTTATAAGACAAATGTCATATTATTTGAACTGGACTATATTATTTGTATACCACATGATTTCCTTATTGCTTGAAATAAATTTAAAATTAATATATCCCTATAAGTTATAACAAACCGTTCTCAGAAGCTTCAACTTAATAATTTTGAACTTAGTAACGACATGTCTCTAGTTGTGACAACAGCACAAAAGTTATACCTCCGAAACATTAACTATACGTAAGGAAATTGTTAAATAGTTCCTCAGTTGGAAAGCAAAGCGAAAGCTCCGTTGTAAAAGCTGCGGAGTGCGGGAATAATATCAAGAAGTATATTTAGTTAGTTAAGTAGTTTAGCGTAGCAGTCTGCGAACCCACTCTCTGCAAAAGGTCTACGAAGTATTGATTTTGTAGCTAGAAAGATTTTACCAGTAAAAAGATCTTATATTCGTTGGGTAAAAAGCTTCGTACTAATAAGAATCATGAGTTAATCAAAGGATTAATAAAAATAAATCCAAGCGATAATATAAACCTCGACTTTTATAAATATATAGATAAATTAATAACTATGAATAAGGTCCTACTTTCGACGGTAGGGAGGCATTTGCAAAATTAGGTGGTAAAGTGTGTATCCGGTGTGGTTCGGCTAATTCTGTCACATAAGTAAAAAACTCAGTTGAATTTAGATTTCAAGGGGTAATTTTTTCAGTCAAAATAAACTGCGCTGTTTCTAGTTAGAAGACTTCAGTGACATGCTCGAAAAAAAGGGATTTTAAGAAATTACAAATCGTTTCATTTTAAGAATCTAGTATATAAGCACTATCTTTATTTTTGAGTATGTTAATGTATGGTATATAAATATACATTTTATTATATAATATGTTATATGTTTACTGTTAGTAATAATATGTATCTGTTTATAAATGTTATGATGTAATATTTTTAAATATTCAATTAAAATTTGATAATCACAGACCCACATAAAACCTTATTAGGAAAAAAATTCTGTCAATTCAAAGATTTTCTTGTAGAAATTGTTATTGGCGTTTAGACCGCCCATTGTGCATATTGTTTGTCGTATTAAATCAATATGTAAATGATTATTGCCGTTATGTATTTGCTAATTGTTGAGCAACAAAGTACATTCATAATAACTCATGGCATTTCGTCAAAGTTATTATGACATTATAAATGACAAACACAGCGATACATATATACATGTAAATATTGTACCACCAATTTTCAACTGCAAATGAAGTGGTCCTTTAAAGCCAAAAGGCCGACCACGGGTGCTGAAATTTATTCACGAGTAACGAAGAGACACGTCCTCCAAAAGAACAAAGCTAATACGAGCCCCCCGCTGAGGGATCAATCAGGGCTGCCCAGGAGCGGTTGATTTTGAAATAATTAGGGTCCTAGACTCTCGCGATGCCTCGCAGCATTTATTTGCGGATTACCCTTTGTTATGCTGTGTGCTTGTACATACGAGGTGAAGCAATATAATAGTATATTTATGTAATTCGTTTCTTTTCCCCTGAGGGTATGAAAACAGACAAAGATAACAGAATTACATTTTGCCTAATCCTTTAGAGATAAGAATAGAAAAGCGAGCTTTTTTCGCCGTATGGACAAATAAATTAAACAAAAATTCAAGAACTAAGGACTATTATTTAAAAAAATGCTATCAATATTTTCATAATTATTACTAACATTCTTGTTAACCATCCCAACTAAGATTAAGGTGTTGACAAATAAAGTGGTGAATAATAATTCACGTCAATACTAGAGTGGTGGATTCGAATCCACGACCCTTCATTTCACGGACCGTACCGTAAACCATTGACGCCAATGTAATAGTTTTCAAAGGAAATGTAAATATGTCAATATCAAAAATTTCAGAATATTTAAAGAAAAAGATAATTTTTTATTTACGCATTTTGATGTTAATCTAATACAGTGACACCACACACTGTTGAAAGTGTCTTATTATCATGTGGCGAGACGTCGCCACGCTAACACATAGTGCGCGCATTTAGACGTTTCACGTAAAAAAAAAAGAATCGTGAGAAAATAAACAACAAATCCGAGTCAAGGCACACCACAACAACACACTGAACAATTAACAACTTCAGCGAATGTGTGTTACACGCGACGAGTCGCCATTACAGTACACCCACTTCGACGTCGGAGTTTGTTAGAGCAGTTGCGACGCGACGAGGGGCCGGGTTTTCGTAGCATTTGCATAATCCAGCGTGCGGCCCGCGGCGCCCTTGCGCTCTGATGCTCCCTGCAATCGCAACGCTCGGGGACTCAGTTTTATTGACTTATAGACGTCTTCTATCGGGACTGATATAAAAATCTTCGTTCATTTCAATATATTTCCAATCTTCCGGTTTTAATCATGGAACAAAATATTTTTCTTTGCAATAAAAATTTCCCAAGAGTAGGGATTGTTCGAGAGATATTGTTTATTCTCTTTTTAGTTTGGTAACAACAACCGTCTCGAAATGGAAATAAAGCATATCATATAATTTTAGTATGTAATGTAACAACTCTTTTATGTCCTGTGCAGTAGACATCTCGAAATAACCAGATAGTGTTCATGTGACCTAAAAATATGCCCTTACGAAGGAAAAGTACACTGCCTACTGAGCGAAAAATATAGTTGTATATAAGGCTGAATGAACCACCCACTTCAAGCGTCGTATCATGGTAAAAAAAGCTTCAAAAAGATAAATTTATGCGCATTAATTAATTCTCACAGTAGACTCATAATGGCATGCATGTAAATTTTCAACAAAAATTATATCATATTTTTTTGGAGTCGAAATTTATAAGGGAAAGCAACGGAAAAGAATTTATGCCACTAATTTTAACATCAATCAGTTGTAAGGATAAATTAGAGTGGTAAGAATATTTAAAATTAGTAAGGTTGTTTATGTTTGTTTTCGAATTTAGGTGTATAGAATGATATAACACATCCGTGCTAACTTCCTTCCAATAATATTACTTTATATATTGTACTGCATATTTATCTATGATTTTATTGGTGAACTAAGTACGATTGGTGAAGTAAGAACGATATATGCTTGTTAATTGAACCGGTTTTTGAACTTTCAGCCCAAACGGGTTGAATAGAATTTGATAATCTATATCAAGCGTCACAGAGAGCTCATCGAGTGTGTGAAGACCAGACGACTGAAGTGAAATTTCTTTCGCTTCATCTATATGTATGTGTATAATATGTATGCATAATTGAATTATATGATTGTTCAAGAGAGATAAAAAATGTGTGACTACTGTCTCTTGGTCCTACAGTGTGATACAGGCAATATGTGTGTTTGATATACGAAACATACCTGGCAATATAATAAAAAAGAGTAAGAAAATGTGTAGTCGTACCTTTCTCTCTTGCCCCTGCAGTAACTAACGTAACGTAACTCTCTCTTTCTATCTTTACTATCTTATATATCCCTCTCTTCCTTTTGCCTCGCCAGATCACACTTTTCGTAACGCTTTCATCAACTTCCCAAGACAAGAATTTTCAAAAAATATAAAATATATATAAAAAAATTAATTAATTCGGGAAACAGATTTTCTAACCCAAGTTATTCCATGCAGCGCTATCATGGCGAGAGGTTCGCTTCAGACCGCACGCGGGGCTCATTAGCACATTTCTGTTAATGAACTCCCCGAGGGCATTCTTCAACACGTTGCAAACGACGGTCTTATGTTCTACGGTTTGTAAATAGCACATATTTCTTCTAAACATATTTAAAAAGTTATCATAGTCTCTGAACGGAATGCACTGTTACTATATATTGTATATGGGCTTCATCACTTTGACTTCGTAACCATCGTAGTCGTTGGTTGAATACAAAGGTCTCACAAAGTTTTAATTGCTGTAACTGTAACACTTTTAGCGCGAAAACTTTCTTCGGTTGTACGTCTTTATCTATATATTTAAGCAAAAAAGGCTGTAAATATTTATGTTTAAGTCTTCTTTAACTGGTTGTTATTAAATCTCTTACTGTATCGACATATTTAACGGCACGGGATACGACATCTTGGGCGTTTTAGTCGGTGCAAGCCCGACTGTGTCACTGGGTTAAAAGCACCAGTGTATTTTTTTGCGTGACTCACTACATCTCCAATCGAAGATCCTAAATCTAAAGAATCTAATTCACACAAAATTATGTGTACTTATAAAATTATATACTTAATTTTAAGTATTAAGGGTGAAGGAAAAGGGGCGAGGACATGACAAGACAAAGTTCTTCTGACCCGGGTTAGCATAATCGTAAAAGTAGCATATAAAGATACGTAAGCCATTAGTCAATTATTTGTCAATAAAGACAGTAAGATAGTTTATAATATCTGTATGTCCCCCTGAGTGGTCGGCGTGAGATTATTTAAAAGTGTAAATTAAAACTGAAACTAGGCGCTTGCGTTCTAGACGGGTTAAAACCGGGTCAGTATATTCGGTCTGGCGATAACTGCGTGACATGTGTAATGACGTCGTATCCGCCGTATAGCGGAGACTCATTAGCACGATTCCGGCCTAAGTAGATGGATCGCCGCACAGTAATGAGATCTACAACTGGCCTTTAGAGGGAGAGACAAAGCATTCGAATGAAGAATGTTTGCATTTTTCGGGTCAAGGAGAGCCGGGATGAAGATTTATTTTGTTAAGAAACGTAATAACATATTTGTTACAATTTTAAAGTAGAATTTAATTTATAATTTTTTTATAGAAGTAATGCTTCTTAAAATAAGCGTAAAAAATATAAATAATAAAATCAGCGAAAAATATTAATAGCAATTTTAATAAAAAATATATATATTTTTCCACAAATATTACTAACCATTTCAACTAAGGTTAAGCTTGTGCTAGGATATGGTTTACGTCAATAGTTGAATGGTAGATTCGATCCTACGACATTACGTTTCGCATACCGAAAACTAAACTAAATAATACAAACACCTAAAATTGATAATTAACCAATCTATCTCTTTTTAATTAAAGACAGATTGATAATGTTAAACTTAATCAAAGGGGAACCAAACAGATTAATTAAATGTCATCACAAACACGTCAATGGCAACACAAACGTATTAATATTGGAATCGTAATTAGATTTTCATCGACTGCATCCCAATACCGGTTAACACGACAGAGACGCAATTAAATAGTCGGCACAGATACAGTTACAACCCTATCTCAGTCACCGGTTAGTGCGCTTTTACGCTGCTCAAGCGAAAATCATCATTCCGGATTTATTGCGAAACAGTTCCATTTTCTTTGAGTGGGCCAGAGATTTACAACCCTGTTAAGTGTAATTGGATGAGTATATTGCCGTGGATGCGACACGGTCCTATTGGCTTTCGGCGTTACAGAGTTATGGAACTTTGTCGTAATGAACGCTAAACTTCATCACAGTGCTCGCCAACTTCGTTATGTCAAATATTGAATAGGATGCAGGCTCATTAAAAAGCCGAGTCTGCCCTTTTGTGATCCTAATGCTGGTCGAGAGTTACTGAAACGTCAAATTCATAAGTAATCCCTCCTCTAATATCCCTCTCTGTTACATATACTGTATATCCCAGTCTAGATTTTGAAAATAAAATGGCGACCATAGTATGTTTTTATACTCTTGAATATGATTTGAATATTAAAAAAACACTCAACAAAAAAACAAAAACTACGGTTTAAATAAGGTAATATTCTACAGTGAATTAATTTCATACCTATTTACTACTTGGACTTATAACCGAGTTGAATGGGGAAGATGATGTTTAATAACTAAAATAGGGAAGATTGTGCCTTCTTTGCCGTCTAAATGTTAACAATGGGTATAGTTGTCCAGGAGTGACACCACAACTAAACTACTAAAGCGGAGATGCTGGCAACATTCTATTAGCATTAAATTAAACGTTTAGTTTTAACAGAATTCAAAAAAAACACAATAGGAAAAAACAGCTGTTAACTGAGATTTACATATTAACCGAAATATTTTTACAATTTTCTCTTGAAAACACCCACATTGTAATCGGAGACAGACGTGGGAAATTTATTCAAATCCTTTGCATAGCCAAAACAAAGCATTTCGCAAAGGTCTGAAGGATTTCAACAGCGGAAAGAAGAAAGTGCGTCTTGAAGTTCGATGGTGAAGTGTGTCTTATGAGAATTAGATCATGTAATTCCTTTAAACACTCTCGAAAATGCATTCTGTACAACGTCGATAAGTCCACCACTTCACACCTCAAATAAGACTTATTTATATTTTGTAAACGCTGCCTACACCGGTTTCTATTGAATTTAAAATAAATATTTGTTATTAAAATAAATAGGAGATGGAGTATGTCGCTAGTATACAATGAAATAAAATATTTGTTGCGTAACGGAAAACCAATAACCGTTGTACGCGCTTCGTAATTGCTTTTGTTCACATTTTTAAAATATGGAAATCCCTTTTGCAGCAAAAGCTCTGCGTTAGTTTTTTGGATATAAATGGATTTCACAATTGCCATCCACTCGTGTGTGTCTAGTCAACATGTGGTTGTAAAACAATCAAAAATAGAAATGAACGTCCGCATCAAATTATAAACAAAATAAAAACACTCACGCTATCGGCGTTGAGTATGAGTGAAATGGAAATAATACGGTGAATGCGATGACTGAATGAATGTGCGTGATGACAAGATAGACTGTACGAACAAGTGCGAAAGAGATTGCGAACATATGACATATGACGCCGTTTTTTAAATAAAGGAAGGGCATTAAAAATCTGTCAAAAGAAAACGTGTCGGCATTGTATTTCTCCTTATAATTTTTAATATAATAGTTTGTCCGATTTCGCTGGTATTCTTTATTTTGGACCTCAATCCCACAATTCTTGGAGGCTCGTCCGGGATAGGGAAGAAATTTAAGAAGCCGCGAAATCGACATCATTATATTTATACGTGAAGCTAAAACTTTCTACCTCTTATGAGAATTGCGTGGACGGAGGAATATTACATAATTTCCGACACCGATCGTTTATAAAATGAGGGTGTGGAGAATGCTGTTATTTTTTAAAAATTAGTCACATAAAATGCATAATTCAATAAACGGTTGTAACATTGATAAATAGTGACAGCCTCTGGGCTTTCAATGCTTTAAGCAACATCTAGTAATCAACGTATTAATATGCAAAAAAATTGCTTTAGAATGGTCAGGTTTTATTTTCAGAGTGTCATGTGGACAAAAAAATAGAATACATCCTTTCAGATGAGCTCTGCGAAAGCCTCATTCGTTCATTCCATTACATTTAGATGTCACTGTGAAAAATGTTTTCGCGGAAAACTTTCCGGGCCGTTTCGTTGAAGACAACCTTTTAATTAGCTCCTCTGGTCTTTATAAAAATACGCAGCCAACGTTCATTAGCACATGAAATGTTAACCGAATCCGCGCCTGCCCCGTAACGGAAGCGCCCCGCGGGCATGTTCACATTGACGGGGCTGCGCTGATTTTTTTACATCGCGGCGATTCCGATATCTACTAACTGGTCAGAATTGTATCTGCGAGGATGATACGGATAACCATTGTTTTCGTTTCATTTATTTTTTGTCCGTGATTGTGTATTTTCCCTAAATATACAAATATATTTTCAATCCTAACTTATTGGTTTATGCGTCAAATAAACCGTTAACATTATTAGTTTTTCGTAAAGTAAAACTGCATCTCTTAGAAATTTTTCTACAGAATATGAATTCTGCCAATGAGCACAATGGCCGCGTGGCAAACTGTGCCCTTATACTCTCTGTACAGTGAAGGCATCGGAACATTTACAAGCTTTATTTACTTTACTTTTTAATGAACGGATCTTGACGATATTAATTTTATTATTATATAACACATTTAGTTCTAATAGTTAGTCTAATAAATAGCTGTTATGTATTATTTTAATGTATATAATATACATAAATCTAAACTAGTTATGCACGTGTTATATTTATTGTATTATATACTTTTTATTACACTCTGTAAAAATTTCATGTAAAGGTAGCATTGCGCACGCACGACTTTGGGTTGTCCTGGACACCGCTGAAAATCACCGCTGTCGCATCCTTGCGACGGCATATACTGAGACGGTGTCCAATATTGGCATCATATCCTATTTGTCTGTTGCTTCCTTTAATTGTATTGTGTTCATTTCTCTTTCTTTTTTTTTGCTACACTTTATGTAATGTGTTTGTATATTATGATGCCAATAAATAAAATGTCTGTCTAAAACATTGTGAAATTACGAATTGTTATACAGATATCTACGATAACTAAGCCTGTTGCATATCACTTGTTGAGTACAGATAATCCTAAGTAACATTCCAACGGTGCAGCTAAGTACAAGATACAGTAACTGCGTTAAACTTTACCAAACTATGCGATAGTGCTTTCGCGCGGCAAAAGTACAAACCGAAAGATGCTGTAGGAATGTTGGCAATCTCTTCCGCAAGTATGTAGGCTTCGGAGAATGCTACGAATGTTTTGCTTTCATTGGTAATATCTAACCGGATGTGAAACGACACTCGCTAGATCTTAACAAAATAAAAACCGTACTGCCTCTGCTGTCAGAGTTTACGAGTAATAAGTCCCTCGTCCTAGGCTACTTTCGACTTCTTCCAGCGATAACGCTTTTTCGCGCTTTCGAGAAAACGAGAAAACATGAAAAGAGTTGGAATGCTAAGGCGATTAGAGGAGCCATCCAAACCAAACTACTCTTGAAGGCCCTTCCGCAGTGTTGCTCCCAATAGAGGATCAATCTAAGCGACCTAAGAGATCTGCTGCTTCTCAACTCCCGTGAAACTGTTAGTGTCAATTTCTCTGGCCAAGCAGCGTAACCTACGTCACAAAACAAAGTAATATCTAAGGTTTTTTAATCTCACAGTACACGTGATCCTACAAGGAGTTTGTTAAAATTAGCCTTAAAGGTGTCCAGATTCTATTAATTACGAAAGACTTACCTCGGTAGAGAGTTCCATTCCATTGCCGTCCGCATAATGAATGTAAAGGCAAACCGCACGCCCACGAAGCGTCCGTAATGTTGAGAATATCTACGACGTAAGGGTGGAACTGCTCGCCGAAGGTAGGTTATTACCTTATATATTATTTTATATTTTAAACAGAATCCCATTCGGTAGAGGCTCGACCCTATGGGAACTCTGTAACATATAAAAATGCCAGCACTTTGTAGATCCCACTGTGATATACAACGCTGTATTTTGATACACTAGATAGAAAACTAGAAAGCGGGTCACTTTTGTACAAATCATGGAGTACAGTCCAATGGTATATGAAAAATCGAATTAAAAGACGTAGAACGAAAATGTCTCCTTCATAAGTATCATCAGCTTAGCTAACAGACCAACGTCTAGTGCGTAAGCTCCCATAGCGACCTACTAAACTGTAAAAATGCAAAAATCAACAAACCGCAAAGATAATAACCGACAATACCAAGGGCAACAAGCACGGACATGTAAGGACGTAGTTAAAATCAGTACAATAACGTACCAGACAGTCTATACGAGATCCCATAACTTGGAATGTACAACCCTAGTAAACATTTGTGTGGAGTTCGCCTCAGGGCTGTCACAGTGCGAAATTACATCCATTTGTATGCAGATGTCAGCGCTGAGGAATTAAGTCTGCTGGGCTTTGACTCGATGCAAATAACTCGTCGAAATTAACTCATCGATGTGAGAGGACCCTCTCCTCTAAATGGTAATTATGTAATATTTTTACTAAATAAATCAAGGGGTTGGTAACAATAGCGGCTATCCTTCATCGTTTTAGACTTGACTGTTTAATGAAGACAGATTGCAGAATAAAGATCCAAGATATCTTCAATTTTTTCGTGCTATAACAAGAGTAAAAAATAAATATTAAAGTTACTTATCACTCTATCGACCTTTCTTCATGCGGTAAAGAATTGGTATCGGCAACATAGTATTACAGAAACGTATTTGTATGAAAATAATAACTTATCTTCATTTTAGTTATTCCATCTCCCACCTCTCGTAGACTCATTAAGAATTACCGTAATACTAAAGTAGTCTTATTCATAACTATTTTTTATCTAAACACTTCGTATGGGCAAATGTATATGATATTTAATATGGTACCCATCACTAGATAAAGTGACGCTATTTGTAGTATTAAAACTAATTCTGAATGCAGGTAGCTCTGTTTTATTTTTCATAGTAGAAGTTTAAAAGCCATTTAAAATATTTCATATTATCGAATATGACTTTATCCATACCAAAAAAATCTTTAAGATTCTACCTAAAACATTCAAGCAAATAAATCGATAACAATATTCAAATAAGTATGCGTTACACGATTCTATAAACACAAAAAAAATCAAATCGAAACGAAAAAAATCAAAAAACAAAGCATCAATTTAATTAAATTCGTCCATACATAATCAGGCGCGAAACAAAGCAGTGACAATCGCTAACAACGCGCCCTAATTCAAAATGGCGGCCGTGGCGCGCGCGGTATTCGAATTTGACGGTACCCGGTGACAAACGGCACATCTGCGGATGTCAGCGATGCGACCTCCGTGCTTAATTATGTCATTGTTTATTAAAGGACGGTATGTGACGGACGTCGGACCCTTTCCACACCTACCTAATGCTTAAGTGAGAATAAAATCTCCACTCGTTTAATTTGTTACCACACATTCGATGCAATTAACGTATAAACAGCTTTTACTCATAAACGTTTATGTTTATAAAAGAAAAACAACCTTGTTTTAGGTTTTTCGTTTACCTTAAATAGCTAACCTTCGGTAGATAAGATCAGTCTAAGGGCAATGCCGTGAAAATATTATCAATTTTGTACTGCTTCCTCTAATAAGGTTTAAGATAGGATACCATTGGTATGCTTATAATTTGTTTAATAGTTAATAGACCCCTTACGATACTATTTACCATAATACAAAATTAAAGACAAAATCCAGACCATAATGATGCTGCATTAATAAAAGTATCAGCGTCAACCCCCTTAAATAAATAGTTCGTTAAAAAATCAGAACATACAAATTTCGTAAAACCTTTTCATACTCAATATTACAATTGAACAAAGTTCATACACCTATTGTTAATCTTTAAGGCCTTCACACATCAATTTAATTGAAACAGAAAGGAACTGAGGTAATACTTATAGTTTAAAGTTAGATTCATCGTCTATTGTCTTAACCAATTTCCAATTTTATTAATCATTCTACTTACCCCCCTGAGTATTCATTTGATTGATAGGTTAGAAGGTTTAACTTACCTGTAAAAAAATACAAAAAGCATTATTGTAAATCGATAAATTAAATAACTATTTAATAAGAACTAACGTATATTTTAAACAAGGGTACGTAGACCGATAGACCGACTACCAAAGACTATCTGAACGAATACTACTTTTTTTACATAATAAGTAATAACCTTAATAGATATTTCTCCACAGTTTTTAACTTTTTCAAGTAAAAGCATAAAACCTAACGATCCTAAAGGAGCCTATTCAACCTAATCTTAGGCTAACAAGGACATGTTCATTATCTTAGACCGCTACGCTTCTTCTGAGCGACGTTATCTCACATCTCGTATGTCGAATAACCACGTAGGGAAAGGAATAAACGTATTTTACATACGTAACATCGTCTTCAAGTGCGTTAAATATTTTTAAACCATCATATGTAAATATCTTATATACTCTAAAGTTTTAGAAATGTTCATGTGAATTTATCACTCGTCACATGTGATCCATTACTCCGTTTCCTCTGTTATATAAAATATAATACGAATAAATATAAGAAATAAACATATTCCTTCTACGACCTTTGTACATGCTCGTCGTTTACGAGAACTGCTGAATAATCTAGATAACAAAACAAGAATGCTTATTGAAATAGGAGAAACGTACCAATAAAAGAAATATACGACTATCACATATATAAATAACATTATGAGACTACTGTGTGAAAGAAAGAAATAAATCTCATAATAATAACGCAACGCACATGCAATCCCAGTTGCAAATGTGGCGGGATCAGTTAAAATCAGGTGAGCCACGTGCTTGTTTTCCCTTTACCCATAAAAAATAAAAAACTTAATTAAAAAGTAGTCTACAAACAACCCCTTCAGCTCCTAAAAAGGACTTCAAATACATGAGTAAGGTGTAGAACTAACTATAGACTAGGACACGTGTTTAAAATAATTTCCTCTCCATATCTCTTTCAGTAATTGTATTCATAATTGAAAACGATAACATACTTAACCACATGCTGTCTGATACTTAAGTTCAAAGTGAAGGGATAATAAAGGCGGTGCCATTCGCAAGTTACGTAGATATGAGCAGAAACACTAACTGCACCCCGCAGACATGCCTTTGCAGGACTTAATTAAAATAGAACTACGACACAGAGTAAAGTAAGGTAGAGATTTCAAAATTCAATAAAATGATTAACGAAAAATTTTTGTATTTTATCTATTCTCCTAGATGATAATCTAGGAGCTACTTACGTTGTTTTCGTCATCAACGTATTTTTTTCCTAATTACTGAAAACATAAACCGTTAAAATTGGCTCTTTATGAGATAAATAAACTCAAAAAATGTCTTCATTTCGAATTTACATAATAAATTAAATTGATACATTACAAAAAAAAATTAAAGTAAAAAATAAAATTCTATTCAAATTTGTACCCCAATTTGGTTATAAATATTTCTTTATGTATGACTTGTTTTATACCTAGCCGGTTTTTTTTTAAAAAAAAGGAGTATATCAAAATTTTTTTTCAGAAAATATTACAAACTGGAAAATTATTTATTAGTTTCTTGCACTCTAAGCGTAACTGTTCAATCGGTTCAATTCTAAGTTGACTTATATGAACTCATCTCCAAAGAGAAATGTTATGTTATTAAGCTTGATGGCCAGCTAGTAATTACCGGTATATGAGTATTTTCCAACCGTGGGCGTGACAATAGGCAAAAATATTTGTCTCTACGTGTAACCTCTGCACGGTAGCTAAACTATGGCTCGCTGTACACCAATATTATTGTAGCGGGCGAACAAGCACACCCACAATCAAGGTACACGTCTGTAGCACCACTGCAGGCAATCAGTGGGACCGCTTGTGCTGTGACGACAGGTCATTAACCGTTCCCATCAAATTTTGTACCTACCTCATGTCTAGACGGAACCCTTTCGGAGTAACCCCATCACAAAGTAATCAATTTGGGGAAACATGCGAGCGGTACAAAACTCACATACCTTTGATTGATTTTCATATAGTAATTTACAAGAATATTACATTTAACACTTTTAATTACAGAAATATAAAATGTTCTAGGATTTTATTATGAGCTCACATCTTAAAACTATGATATAAGTCATTGAACCCCTGTGTCCAGTGACATTGTTCAAATGTAAATTTCGTTGCAAATTGTTAAATTGTTAAAATCGGAACATTCAAAATTTAAATTGTCGAAATACATATAAGCAATAAGAAAAAGATTAGCTAAAGAAAGCAGTTGCTAAACGCATTACAATAATACCTAAATCGTTATATTTAGTGTCCAGCATTACCCTATGCAAAAGTTGTGTTATTAGCTCTTATAATAATATACGAAATAAATACACTTATGTTTCAACATTAATCGAAGTACAACAGAACGTGTAGAATGTATTACAAAATATTCTCGATGCAATTATTCCAATGCTGTTATAAAAACTAAAACAAAAGCAATACGAAATGCTACGCCAAATTGAAATTCCAATAGCGGAGTGTTTGCGGAGCGGACCAGTAGCCCATATTAGAAACAAATGCGAGCGAATTTATAAATGCAAACGGCGATCGCAATCCAGTTAGCGGAGTAATCTAGGCGCGGAAGCGCAAAGCGGCTGCAATATCAGAGAACATTATGCGTAAAATTGTATTAACGTTTGTATATATACGGGTAAGTTCGCCACTTACACAGTTTAAAATTCATAATAAAACATTTTTCATAAGCCGTAGCTTCGTAGTTTTTGGTGAATAAATTTGTTTCTTGGATCCATAATTACCTATCAGGGTGTACCAAAGATCCATTCAAATTTCACGATGGACGAAATTATACCTTTGGGACGATGGAAATTTAATTATTGTCAATAAAAAGAGTATGGTGCAATATCCACATTGTTGTTTTCTATATTTTTTAAGGCTCAGAATAGTGGAAAATACGCTTCGTTGATAACAAGTAGTTGAAATACTAGTTGGAACTGTAATTGGATTCATCTAGTTGTTGTCCATGTGTTTTTGACGACACTCAACAGCAACAACCTTTGGTAAGCTAAATAAGAAGGAGAAGGATGGAGAGGATAAATATGCAAAGATAAATGAAAATACATATGGCAAGACTGGCAGTATCAGTAATGACCGCTGCCAGACAAATTATATAGACCAGATTCAAGAACTAACAAGTATGTTTACGAGTAAAAACAAAACCTGACTTCAGAACTACACCAAATCAAATGTTTAAAGCTATTACGCGGGGTCATTAAGTGAGATATTACACTAGTGAAAAATAGTAAATACTTAGCATTATTAATTGTCGGTCCATTTCGATTAATTCAGTCAATAAATGCTTTAGGGGAAACTTAACTTTGATCACATTTCTAATTTATACGGAAATCGTATTTTAGGTAAAAAAATTGAATTAGAAGGAAATTTTCGAATGATAAATAAGAAAAAGTTATTTTCCTCGTAACAATTCCTTATACTTACTCGTACTTGTCAAGACACAAAAGGTTTATACCCATTGTTGAAACATGTCAATCAAATTTGTGGGTATTTAAGACATGGGAAAAAATCTATTTTAAGTCATTCTTTCTTCTATAAAAGTGAAGTTACAGGGGATTATATTCCGTTTAATATTATTTCTCTAGAAAATGTGCTAAAGACATTTTGTATACACGGTTATACGATTATCACTCTACTATATTTACCAATGCCAGTACTTTATTAAAAAAAATCTTCATAGCAAAATGATACAAAGGGAAATCCTCAATGTTTTCTACTATGATAACCAATTCTCTACAAATTTCGTGAAGAGAAATAACACTTAGCTTAATTTCATAAAAAGGAACTTTCCTATTTTCGGTTTAAAAGTATGTACACAGCGTAGAGCTTTGTACACACTGTTTTTACTTATTAGCTATTTTTAATTACTCTTTGCACACCTAGTATACAGTTAAAAATTTTCAGGACATTCTCACCATCACATTACGTATTTTATGTTAAGAATTCATAATGTTCAGTGCTAAGAGCGAGCTCTTCCAAGCAGTCCTGTAGGACAGGAGAGGTAATATAAATAAAAAGAAGGCTAAACCTTATTACACCTTAATTCAAAGTATTGAGCCGTGGTAGCTCATCGTTCAGATGGTTGCCTCAAGTTGCGTATTACGCTAACAACCTGATGTCGATCGGTGCTGGCACCAATAAATATGATGTTGCAATTTTATATGCTGATTTACCACGCGCTCGGTGGTGGAGGAAAACACCGTGAGAAAACCTACATGAGACTTAGAAAATTTTCAAAAACATGTGAAATCAGTCAATCCGCACTAGGGCCTCTTGGTGAAATACGCCCTTATATTCTCTTTAAAGAGAAGGCCTGTGCCCAACAGTGGGACATACATAGACAATGTAATCAATGAATGGAAACACTTTTATAATAAAAATACGATTCAATTTCGAAAATTACTTTGCCATAAAATTGTTTCATATGATTTCCGCTACGGAATACATCAAATAATTCTCGTTCCGATAACGCTTGCTCGGCTGCGAGTAACGCGGAATATTTTTCGCGTGCCTCGTCTGCGCCGGGCCGTGCACAATGCAGCTTAATGAACGCATCGCGATCGCACGTGCCCGACGCTCCCGGGGGCTTTCGTGGCATCAATGGGGTGCGTTGCGTAGACCAAATATCTATTCTATTGTGTAACGCATACGATATGTACACGTTGAAATTATTAAGAGTTATCTGTTATTCGGTTTCATATCTTCGTTAATGCGTGCAATTAATAAAGGTCTGTAATTTTTTAAGCTGTTTGATTGTTTGTCCCGTATATATAATTTACTTAACACCGATTCCAATACTTCAATTTTGAAGCGTCAATACCTTTGGTTTGGTCCGCAGAAAGTAAGGCCGTTGACCCCGATATTCGGTATTCATGTATGGTTCACATGAATCAAATTCATAGAAGGATTAACAATTCTTAAAATTATACAAAAATTGCAAATTTAAGCTATGTTTTACTACGAATACAACTCAAACAGGTTCATCATGTTTAAAGACGCCCATTAACGTCGACAACAACTAACGTTTTAATCAATAAAACACAATAGTGGAATTCCCAATTATCAATATGGTCTGGACAGTATGTATGGAGACATAATTGAAGCATCTAAACAAAACATGATGATGATGATGACGTCCTCGAGTCTATCTTTATATGTTTTAAGCTACTAATTTATTTATTTATTCTTTATAGCACACAATAGGAAAAGTAGATACAAATAAGCAGAATTAATGCCAAAGACATTTGTCTGCCAGTCTACTTCGGGGTTATGTAGAGACAAAGTACGGGTACAAGCTAGGTGAGAAAAATAACAAATAAAAAGAAAACTATATATACATGCATATACACATAATAAAACAATCAAGAACATACAACATACGAGGATCTCACCCGATGTTATGTGGAGACCAAATATTTGACAGTAATGTGCACTTACGTACGCTTAGTACTGACGTAACTGAAAAACTGTACACCGAAAAAACCGCTTCTTCCTTCATAATTCATCTTAATGGCAATACAGTGTGCATATTAGTAACGGTTGGTAGGTAGGTGGTATTGATGGTGACCAGGATTTGAATTAACAACCGTTAGATTGCGAGTACTAAGCCTAGCCACGAGGCTACAACAAAGGTGTATTAGCAAAGGTGTACTAATATTAAATTTAATGACAAATATTTACTTCACTTTTTACTCTCATAAGCAGGAACAGCAATTTTAATACGTCTGATAAAGTTTTATTTATACAACGAGTAATAAACCGCTCGGGTGCACTTTAATACCGGGATGAGGTAAATATGTACCTTATATATCGTCGGGCATTTCAATTTAGAACTTGTCTTATACGTTTACCGTGTTAACCCCGCTTGCCCCGTCACGCTCTCTAATAACATTATAAGCTTCAGCATCGCCAACTTGCGTCCCAGGATATTAAAAATAAACAACGCGCATACTCTTCTTGGGAGTAATGAAAACCAAATTTACACAAATCCAAGGAGCGGGCTTGGTCGAACGGAACTCCGAAGAACTTTTACAGTCTGACCGAAGCGCTCTTTCGTGTATTTTCGCTTGGCTGAAAGCACGATCGAAAGCCGGCCCCCTCGTCGCTTCTTTTGACGTATTCCTGTCAGGCTGCAATGCAAGTGTTGTGCTCGATGTTTTTGTCCCTTTCGAAGCGTACGTCTGTTTTCCGGGGTCACAGCGAACAACTTCGTCAGATTGTCTGGTTGGTGGATTCGCAAAAGGATAAAAATGTACGCACGCCTGCGTTTTTTTAATTTCTCCTTTCAATTTGACTGAGACAAAAAGCCTCGCTGAAAGAGTGTTTCTCCGTACTTCTTTTGTGATACGCTGTCTACGTTGGGCTATAAAATAAATGTAGTCGATTTTTTTTGTAAACAAGGAACATTTGAGCGCAAAGGTATTAAAAAATAAAAACATACATAAAATTATGAGTACGATTTTTTCTCGATACAAAAGCGTAACAAAGCGACGAGAGGAGCTTAGAGTTGACTTTATAATAAGTGATAATTCTTCATATATAATATCCCTGGATATTATATAGTAACGCAGCAAGTTTACGCTCATCATCTTTTGCTAGTTATATCGCCCCTTCAAGCAGGAACACAAAATGCATAAACTGACGAAATAACTGGGTGCTACTGTATAACAATCTACACCCACCTGGACTTGCAAACACTAATCACCAACTTAAGTTACATTTGACACTTACTAGTCAGTACTTAGTATCTCCTAGTTTGGCAACGAATAGGATACCAAAAGCATATCTTTTTGGTATTATATGCTGCCTTTTTTTTTGTTAACGAGCGGAAATTATATGCTGCCCTGCTAGAATAGGGCCAGCAAAATAATGGCGTAAAATTTTAATGGGATATCGAACGACCAAACTTCTTGCCTTTATCTATCAACTCTTATTTATATTGATCATTAACACCTGATAGCCTCGTTACATTATTGAATCACATTAAGCATTTAAAATTTTTGCGTTCAAAACACATCTGTTTTGTTAATTTGCTTGTGCACAAAATAACCCAGAATCAGAAGCGGTCACGTCTACGAAAAAGTTTCAAAGTTTAATTGCATCGTAATCGATTGAAACTGCACACGTGCTACGGATTTGCGGCGTCTAGCGAACTAAGTGGGGAGGGTTGTTCGCTTTACGTGCTAAATAATTTTTCGCTACTCCGAAATCGATTTGATAGATATTTACTGAGGATTTTATTATAATTACTTTTTGTATGTACGGGCATTAAGTTCTGTTCTCTCTCATACCGCGTGTTTTATAAGGACGGTTCAGAAAAAAGAACTCTCGTAATACACGAGTTATTTTTCAATCCGAACGGCATAGACTGAGCATTAAAATAATGATATTGTTTGACTTCTCTTAGCACAAGCTTAAGCTTAGTCGGTTTGTTTGACAAGAATGTTGGTAATATTTATGAATAAAATATATTATTAGTATTAAAAAAAATGTATTTTCATCGTTTACTTTCATGACTGCATGTTTTATTAACTGGTTAAAGTTATCTCTGAAACAGCTTTGTAATCCTTGACTTATTTATCGTAATAATTATTGAATAGTGAGACCTTGAATTGTTTATCACTCTAATCTTGAAATCTGTATGAATCAGAGGTCATATTATTTCAGCAATGAACGCATAAGGAAAGACGACGTTCAGCAAAGATATAGTAACAATAAGTACTTCTTAGATGTTGACTTGTTTTTTTACGATAAGGATTTATCAGCTTAATATTTTTTTAATTGTTTAGTTATATCTTTAATTTATTATTTATTATTTAATTATTTTTTAACAAATAAATTTATATATTATATGTATATAAATAGTGACACAAATGTGTTATACGTTCAAACAATAATAAAAATAGCTCGTAGTTAATATAATTGGTAGTGCAGCTGCATATTTTATTTGTGTTGTCTTATTGTGTTATTTCATCTGTAATATTGTTTATTGTATCCAATAAAGAGACGAAATCACCTGATGTCCAATTATGAAAATAGTTTGGTGGAATCAAATCAAATTTATTCACATATTTAATTGTATAGGGTCTGTAAGTCTAAAAAGTAAAATTTGTGAATAAAAATTGTGCCAGTGTATAACAGATACCACGATATATGGAGACGCATACACGTAACACAATTTCGATGCGCCCACTCCCCCTCAGGAGTCCACTCTCATGATGTAATTTCAATCTATTCTCTGGAGCCTATCGACTCTCGGTTAGAGATATTTTGTGCAACTGTCAACTGTAATGAACCCTAGTTTCATTGATTCGCTAGAGGGAGCCCTGCCCTGTACAAATAGAACGCCCTTTTCTAGTGAAGCTTTCTTCTTCTTCGGCTTAGGAATATCCTTACAAAGTTGATATATATAGTTATATAAAATAATATGTAATGACACTGTCTCATTTATGAACTTGCAGTGATAACCTGGTGGCTAAGGGAATAGAAGGGAGGCCATTTTTTTCATACCAATTAGTCTTCAATGAAGGGGACATTAAAAATAGCACATTTTAATTTTGGAAAATACTATCTTCAACCGACTACAAAAAAAGGAGGATTCTATTTTTTATTTAAAAGCTAGTGCTTCTAGTGTGGTCTCATTTAAATTTGGTCCAGTTCTGACAATGGAATCCATAAGAAACCCTATAATTAAATACAAATAAACCAAATTTGCATTAGTATTGAGTATGTCCGCGACAAATTGACGAATAAATCAATATTACGCGAACCGATGAGACGAAGAAAGAAATTACAAAGAATACGGAAATATAAAGAAGAAAGTCAGAGTTGAAGTCGATTTTGTTTTACTTGTAAGTATAGTTGTTAAGCGTAAAAGCTTATTTGTTACTGAAGTCCACCAAGACTTGTATCTGCTTTGCCGAGCTTTCTTTAACGAGTATTGTAAATGATAATGTGAAAAAAAGCGGAATTTCAAAAATACAGATTAAAAGAATATATACCAGTGCTGTAGGTGCCATTAATTGGGCAGTTCCATCGAGAATCGAAGAATCATCGTGTCATGAAATAATGCTATGAACTATATTATTGGTTATAATTTCCTAGCGGTGTAACGCAATCGAAAGGCAAAGAATGTAAATATCAAAATAATTTTTAAAACAAAAAATCCGTAAACTTACTCGTAGTATTATTTCCAGACAGGATACCAGAAATCTTAGTTTCTATTCTACCGCATATTCTTATGCAAACACTTTTCTACTTTATATTTTAAATAGACCTTGTTTGAACCTTTCATTCATGTAAAAACCGATCCATTGAGACTCGAACTAACAAGTTATAAATCAGAAACTCGACAATAACGCAGTAAAATATAAGGAAAAATAGACGTAAATTAATTTTAATACGAACATAACCAGATTATACCCGTACACAACAACGGCTAACACTTCACCGCTATAATCAAGGATTCAGTCAACTATGAAATTGGCAAATATTTGATCAAACCTCCGCCAATATTAGAATTCCGTCGTGTGACATCTAATTGTCAGGGCGTAAGCGCTAAGTTACACATACGATGTGTGCGCTATGCAAGTGCAGCTATTGTATGAGGATAGGGGAGCAGGTCTCCAAGGATACCAACTCATCACTATCCAAATCCTTACACTACATATATAAAGAAAACTATACTCTTTCTCCACACGATTAAGGGCGATATTTGAATAAAATCACATATGAAAGCTTGATCATGTAGTAAGTTTCAATTTAAATTGAGCTATTTACACTGGTGATAAGGTCAGTTTTAGAAAGAGCGAAAACCTGCTCTTATGTATAAGTGATTTGTATGCTATAAAGCTGCAATACGGTCTGTTTTCCGAACGTTAATTCGGTTATTCTTAAGCACAAAAGATTGTCAGTGTAAATTCACCTTTGCTATGTATAATTTTAAATTGAGAATATGATAAACGTATGTGTCGTGCTGGCAACACTGTCGCAGTAATCTCGGGAATGTCGAACGCTCAGGTGGTCACGCCTTTTGATTTATCGTCGCGAGGTGAAATCACTCCCTTTATCACCCATATTCCTTTACGACGATATTGTATTAATAATAATACGTTTATTAAACGTAACGGGAGTGTGACAAAATGGAGGTAGCTGTAAATTTATTACCACGCATCCCCAACGTCCCTTAACCGGATATCATACGGCCTTTGTTTATTTTTTATTTTTACGACGTGTTGCCGTCGTTAAAGAAACAAAATAACCCTCTCGAGTTTATATTAATTAATTTTGATGTCATAAATTAATGTTTTGAAATCAAAAGATTTAGATTTGTATTAAATAAAAGCCGGGATAAGGAAGGGATAGAGATAAGAATAGTTGTGGGCGTCACCAATCGGGAAGAATCTAGGTATCTAATACTTTGGCAACACAGTGTTTAAACAATACGTCGGCTAAGATATTCACTTGGCGATATACGAGAATAAGGCAGGCGATACACTCTCGAGGAGCGTGCAGAGCGATGCCAGGATGAGCACGCTAATGAAACTCACAAACATTTTACAACGATGTTGAGCTTTATAGGTTGCCATAAAGTTACTGAGTAGTGGAATTTAATAGAACGCCTGGATACTGGGGCAACGATTTAGCAAATTTATCAAGTGCAGTAAAATATGTTGTAAAGTCTGAAGATTTAATGAAAATCGAGCTCGTTACGAGATTTATAAGCGATCTAGTTTTGTAACTAGCTAAGTTGTATTCATTAAATATATATGTATAATATGACTTAACAAAAATACGTCACCAAAATTGAAACTGATATAAAATAAATTATAATAAATAAAAATATAATTTCACCATAAGGAGCATATTTATTTGTTCGAATGATTCGTTCTTCCTTTCGTCTTGAACCATCTCCTAACTTCTTTTATAATAATCTGTATCTAGAAAAGAGAAAGTGTGTGGGTATGTTCCATATAGGGTGCGAAACGGCTGGACCGATTTTAATGAAACTTTCAGAGAATCTTCAAATTGAACTGTCGAGTAATCCTGTAAAATTTAGTGACGATCGGCGACTCCTCTTTTTAACTGTCAAACAAGCCATACGTCTTACTTTTATTTCTGACATTAACTTGAGCCCGACATGTTTTTGTATAAGCGATAAGAATAAAATTGTTGTTACTGTAGGTAGTGATCTTCACCCGCTTGAGAAGTGAATAGAAGAGAAGAAAAACGGAAAATGATGCATAATTTAATGTATTGTGAGAGTTAAATTAAATATTTAAGTATATTGTTTAAATAAAACAAAGTAAAATCTAGCCCCGCGAAGCGGGCTGGGTACGCTAGTGTTAAATAACTTCGTGAAAACGTGTTATTGGGTGAAAGACTTGTTACAAGGCAATTTTGTATTTGTATTCCAACTAAATCGTATTCGTATTTCATAAAAGTGTGACGAGGATTCTGTGACCACATTTAAGAAAAACCTACTTCATATGTGTCATTTAGAAAGTATGATTAAAAATGCGTACTGTAGATATAGCAATCTTAAATGAGGTATATCGACTTCTACGAAACTACGCTACTAGCTTCGCGAGCTACGAAGTACGCGCAACCTACCGTATGTATGCGTGGACTTACGGATATAATTGAAGCGAAAGAAGTTTGTCAGGACCAAGTGCAAGTCCGTGATCTCTGCCTACCAGTGTAGGCGTTTCCTATTTTACTAAGATTATGTATAACATTATATTTCTTGACGACCTTGTAGCCGATTGAGGCTTCCTTACAATGGGAACCTTGTCCTAATGGGTTACTAACCCGCAGGGAGCACATATGAAGTCGGATACGTTATGTATATTAGTTAGGCAAGGCAAAGTGAGGCAATTTGAAAAGCTCTATCACTACTTCCTTCTTACACTACACTCTTTTACTGTGTGGAAACGGAATCCCCATTAAGATGTGTGAAGTCTGCCAATCCGCACTAGGACCGCATCACGAACTATGCTCTTACACCCTCTTTATAGCTGCAGCAAATACAGAAATCTTCTTTTAATGACCTAATATTTTGAAATAATTGTTCACTTATAGTTGGATACTTTTTTTAAGCTACGGATGCTTAAACTTTGTCAATTTAAATATTTTTTACAATTATTTCGCCAAAACAGACATTCAATGCGTTATAACAAAAATCATTGTTATAGTAGTTATACTATTTATAGCTTATCTAACAGCTTAGTTAAGGTTATTTTTGTGGCCGTGGTGTACACAAATGTAAAATAAAATAGTCATACGAGTATCTTTGGAACTAATTGTTATGTTTTTTTTTAAAAGCAATTGGGTTTACCATGACCATCCATTAAATATTCTGTATGTATAGATATGTATATTTATATATATACAAGCTGTAACTTTTACTTTTGTCATATATTATATACTTGTTTTTTCATTTAATGCGTAGTCAAAGATCTAAGATTGAGCGGCCTTTTAACACCGTGGGTAGGAAAAGCGAAAAGGCGCGTATGGAATTCGCAGGCACTGTTTACGACTTGAAGTTACGATTGACGGGGAGGGGAGGCCTTGGTAGACCCAGACGAGCCATTAGAGGCTGTAGCGAGGAATCTCATAAACCTCCAGTAACAACCCCGACGTACGTCCTAGTCGACTTTTATTTCAAGACACGTAAGATATTAAATCGAATGGCACAGCGATGTGAAAAAAATTGCGCACTTTTCTTCGTTCTACCGCCATTTTGTTCATCGTAAAACATTAACAGCGTTTCTGTATTTTTGTGGTTCGCAACAAGTAATATTAAAGTTGTAATTACGTGGGGAAATCATGCGCTTCCCGTGACGCTACTCGTTATGTTTTATTAGGAAACTTAAATTAGGGAATTAATTCGTTTGTACCGGAGTTTTGAGCTGGATTGATTGCGCGGTCGCAAATGATGGATTGTCAATAAACCCACCATTATCTTAATCAAAAAAACATTCTACCATACCTTTTAAGAGTTCCATAGTATATCTGCAGATTCATAGGTACTATGCCAACAAAATTAATACGGGTGCTTCGAGCAAAAACAAATCAAAAACGGTTCAGAGATAAAAAAATACCGACAAATTAGGAACAGAATGTTTGCTTTGCTGCATGCTTTTTAGAATAAAACCTTGGATAACAACTAGGAGGTGGATAAACAAAACATAAACATGACCGGTTAATGAAAATATATAGCAATTTATATAAAAATATATTATATATGTGTATATAGATGTGTGTATTTATAGCATATAAAAATAAAACTTTTAAGAGTTAACAGTTAACAGCATCATAAAATTGCGCAAGTCCTCACGTATAGTGGTTACTTAGTAAACAAACGCGCTGCTAAACGAGTGACAGTGCTTAACGATAAACTTTTTATTTTTTTATTAAATACATTCAAATAATGCAATAAACCATCCAATACAAACTTCAAACACAATTAAAATATTTTCGAACCAAAAACAAACACATGTTTTAGTACGTTAAAGCATGCTTCCCATGAGAGAAAATTCATTTAAAATTCAATAACACTTACCGTAATTCCCGGAAATGTTTTACTGTTCTCGGGGACAGGAGGAGAGTAAAACAATAAAAAAGCGACCCCACCTCATCCCTCCGATGTCACAAAGGGAGCAAAAATAAAAATAAGTAAAGACACGTAATCGTCAACCCTTAATTATTGAAAAATTAAACCATTGTCGGTATCAAAACGAATCTCTGGACCGAATTTACTCTAGAGTGAATACTTACTGCATTCCTAATTATACGTGTATGTAAATGTAAAAATATACATAGTATAAACAAACCGAAAAAATAATATATGTATTATTTTGTTGGTTTCACTGTTTGAGTAAAAAGTATTCAAATACACGCGATTGAAAGACATTAGTTGACGAGGCCACCCTAATCTCTATTCATATTTATGACAACTTCTGCTTTTGGCTTTCTTTTCTCACATCTCTTTCAAATAACATTTCATTTCTCATTATCTCTAAGCTATTCGAATAAAATTATTCATTATTTGATATTGCAACTTAAATAGAAAGATGTGTGTACGTATGGTTTATTTAAGATTAATGTTACATCATAAAATATAAATACGTGTACATTTTCTTCCATTTAGACTATACGTATTTTTCCTAATGAAGCGATGCTGTCACTGAATGAAAGCATAATAAGCGGTAACAATAAATCGAGTCATCAAATCCACGGTATCAGCTGAACGGAGCGACACCTCGCCGAGGGTCGAGACAGCAACTGCCAGACTGACCAATTACATCCATTTGTCACGGACTCTTGCCCCCTGTATCGCTGCAATACCAGCCGGGGCCCGTGACGATAGCGCCCCCTTTTAATATAAATATACAACTCGAGTGGTTATATACGTACAGCTATATAAGTTAACGATTTTAGTAGATGCAAGATGTTCAGTAGCAACGTTTAATGCTCGGAAACCGAAAACCTCTTTAACGCCTTCTTAATTCGTAATCGAGGTACTACACAAATCGAGGTACTCTTAAAGTGATTCAAGCTATATATAGGCTATATATGTATATTATCTATATACATATACAGGCTGTAACTTTAACTTAACTCTGTTGAGCACAGGTCTTCTCTATAGAGACAGTACAAGGCCGTCACGTGGGTTGGCAGACTTCACATGTCATAGTAAAAAAGACATGAAGGTTTCCTCATGATGTTTTCCTTCACCGTCGAGCGCGTTAAATCAACACATGAAATTCTATTGGTGCCGGCACCGGGGACCGAATTCGGGTTGCTAGCGTGCTACGCAACTTGAGGCGACCGCCCCTGACACTGAGCTACCACGGCTCATATATTACTAAGTGTATGGAATATTTGACAATACAGAAACTTATAATTCTGGCTAGTATGAATATCGATGAAATTATTAAAATTAATTTTTTAGTGTGGAAATAACACAATATCTTTGACACTGCTCAGAAGTCATGTCCCACGTGCAAATATCGTTCGTCTTAAAATGACTACAAGTATATTTACGAGTAAAAACAAAAACCGACTTCAAATCGAATCAAACGTTAAATGCTATTTGACGAATTGAAAACCTCCTCCTTTTGAAGTCGGTTTAAAAGTTGAAAATGATAACATGGTATCTGGACGCGAACAGGCTGACCGATAAAGAATAAGTTCTGTTGATATGTAAAGGTCATTACTGTGTCTATCTCAGATCACCCCTTTAAGGTAATGTTGTCGTTATATTACAATAATAACCGGAGGGTAACACAGAGAAAATAGCTTTTCCTTGTGCACGTCGCTCCGTTAATTTTTCACGTTGCGATAAGGGAAGGCTGCGAAACAAGTAGGGGGTAAAACTCCTTTATTTCTGTAGCGTACTGTTGTAGAAACTCTTCAACCGACTTCAAAAAAGGAGGAGCTTCGCAATTCGTCTGTTTGTTTTTATTTATGTTTGTTACATAACTTTCGATTGTTGTCGCATAACTTTCGACTGGGTTTTGGTGATTTTGATGATTCTATTTTTTGAAAGCTGGTGCTTCCCGTGGTGGACTACCATCAGTGATAATAATTTGGTCCAATTATGTCAATGGGATCCATGAGAAAACCATATAAGTCTTTAAATTTACGTGAAGTATGTGCGCCACGAATGGACGAATAATCAATATCACGTCGATTTTGATGGTCCATTTTTTACTCAAAATGATGCAGTAGTTTGATGAGAGTTTGGTTAGGTACTGATTAATTATATTTAGTAATACAAAATAATTCGAAAATACAAAGAGGGTGGTTTTCGATTTTGCTCGCAAATACAATCGTACTTGTATTCATATATACTGTATTAGTAAGTAGACTGACTTGGTACCTTCATGGATCCAACCGAATCAATAACGAGGTTACAAACTTTTTTGCTGGTGTGAAATTTCTCATGTCCTTGATAAGGCATTTCCATCTTGTAGTCGATGTGTTTGAATTTTTTATTTATTTATGTATTGATCAATTACACGATGAACATTTTTAATATACACATATATAAAAACAGTGTAAACATTGCATAATTAATGCTAACGAAAAAAAAAATACAAAAAGTAAGTTAAAATTAAAATTACCAATACAAAAATAAACAAAAGAAAGAAAATTTAGAGGAAAATGACTTTAAAAATATATAAATGCTACGAGAAAAGAGATCGGAATCATAGATTTTGATAATGTGTTAAATTCTAATATAATAATAAATAATAGTAAGTCTATTTAAATACGTAACAGAAATTATTCACCGTCTGCCTCGCTCGTCGGCTGATGGTCATGGGATCCAAGGCTAACTGGGAGTGGATCATCTTATACAAAAAGCACATCATAAACGATCACTGCATAGACAATGCGAAACAGAATTAGAAATCCATAGAATCCCAGACCGGCATATAGAAAGCGAATGAACGAAATCTCTGTACAAAACAAAGTCTGGAAAACTCGAAATCTCGAAAAGTTCGAATGGCTTAACCAGTACCTAATCGCTGCGATTCCCTACTGGTTGAGGTAATCGATTCGAATGAGCTAGTCCCAATATGTTTCTATTTTTCTGTTTAATAAAAATACTTTAACATATTTAATGGCCTTCATACAGCGATAACTGTCTCTGTCAACTCCGCCAGAGATAGAAGTGGGTGTTTATTGTTTTTAATTACTTCTGCAACTGCACCACTCTTACGGATTCTCAGTTATCATTGATTTTGACAATAAGAGACTAACTAATAAGAAAGAATTGGAATATGCATATATTTATAACAATTAGTAATAATAGTAGATATTACACTATTGTGTAATATTATAAAAACAATAAAAGCCCCTGATTCTATATATCAAGGGATCATGGAGAACAAATTTACATATGAGCATTTGACAAATATACAACTTCATTACAAAAATCATTCAGTGATACGCCAGGTCACACGGAACGGACGGAGCGTTGTCAAACGACATTGCGGCTGGCAATGTCGCCCGGTGATCAAGCCCGCCGTAATACGTTGTTACCGGCCGCGGTAAGCCCGCCTACGTGTCCCGAATGGCGCCCAGCGTATTATCACAGATTATATAACGTTGCGACCGCCGCCGAAACAGATACAACAATCTTGCAACGAAGAATATAACGTGTGTAGCATGCCAGCAATAACAGTCCGCGCGATTGAACTTTGATATTTATTTTCAAAAGTTTGTTGTACTGGCAACCAACACCGTATTAATTTGTATTATTTTTCTTTTAAGATAATAGCAACAAATTGTATCGTCCTTTGTAAATAATCTGTATTAAAATTAGCCTAATTAAAAATAGTAGTATATCGCGAAAATCTCTATGCAGAAGTCTTGTCTATACAGATAAATAAAATTGAAGTGACTGTTTGTTATATTCAATTAAACGCTTTTTACTACATGAATATGAAAGTATATACGGTACATAGTATACTAAAATAACATTTTTTATGTCTGTATGGTTCGGCTATTCTTTGGAACAGCTCGACCGTTTTTGACGTGACTTTCATTGGCAGATATCTGATGTAATAAAGAGTAATTTAGGCTAATTTTAGTTAAGAAAAATTTAAATAAATTGTGTTTAATCGCATTAATTTGATTTCTAAAATTCAGTTTCCTCGATATAAAAAAATATTTACTAACATTTATGTATGGTATTGGCGATTTGTTCATCACCACATACATACTATGCCTAATAAGTTTGGTGGACAATGGACAGCAATTTCTTACAGTAAATTAGTCGTTTTGCACATAACAAAGCGATGCTACGCGAGTTTTTCTTTATAATGTCACACGCACTGTGGCGTATAAAGTTGTGACTTGGAGACTTAAACTCTCGTTGGCCCAATAAATTAATAATTTTGGCACACTACTACTTGGTGGCCTACCGTCAACTAAGTCTTTGTGAATTATGCTGAACCGTCCTGTCACTCAACTTTACTCATAAAGATAGAAATTACACAAAAAATTCCATTAAGATATTATAGGAAAATTTGGTATACGCCAATAAAATAACTTTATGGCCTACATAAAAGATGCTGCATTCGCGGATCGTCCGCCATCCAATAACGGCCCTCTTCACGCTACATTAGGGTTGTCAACCGCAACAAATAATTGAACAAAAACTTTGTATTATTTCAATAAAATTAAATATTAATCTTAATAATTAAAGTACATTATAAATCTGTTCGGACGACTGTTTCGTGATTTGTGAAAAACTTTTAAATTGAAATAAACAAAATCATCTTTCTTTCATCTCTTGTACGGCGACAAGAATTGTTTCAATTTTTGGGACAAGTGTTACCAGTATATTTACGAGTAAAAAAAAACCAACTTGAAATTGAATATTACGAAATAGAATTGATCAGCTCTAAGCAAACTACTCTCGAAATAAGTACATCCTTTCCAATGAAATATGAATCATTGAAATCGGTTGGCGTGATATTGAGCAATTCGTCCAAATGTCGCGTGCATACTTAATGCAAATTTAAGACTTATATGGTTTTCTCATGGATACTAATAAAAAAGAATCATCAAAATCTCTTCACCCTGTCGGAAGTTATGAGGTGACAAACATAAAAAAAAAAAACATACAGAAGAATTGGGAACCTTCTCCTTTATTGAAGTAGGTTGAAAAGTGAACTGGGAGTTTATTTTTATTATTATATTCTTTATTTAATAAAAGAGGAAGTTCTCAATTCGCCTGTAATTTTTTTTATTTGTAGTTACTCTGTTATTTTTGTTAACGGGACTTTGTATTTCAAAGTTATACCAGGGAACTCCTAATAATTGAATGGAGGAACGCTTGATGATTGATATATTTGTAATCATAAACCTTATGACAACCCAAGAACAGTTAAGTACCTAACGTCCTTAACGACAACGAATATAAAAAAAGAGATGGCAGCGTTAGAATTTCGAAATATTTCCTTGATACTTTGTCAGTAAAAGAGAACGTCCTCGCGTATACTAGTATACTGTTACAGTTTGATACAACACGTTTGATTTTATTTTATTTGAAGTCGGTCTTTGTTATAACTCGTAAATATACTTGTTATACAATGGACAACCCTACGATACAATGTATTTTATTTTTAAAGGAAAATAAAGCAAACATTGAAGGACTTTTATTAGAATTGCAGGTGCTTTATCGATTGTCGTCGTAGCCGGCTGGAGTGGAAATATTTTCTCGTTACCTGCGCCCATTGTTTGGCAAGCATCGGCACTCAGCTTTATTTAACTACGCTTTTCGCTTCCAACGGAAATACATATTTCCTAGGACCGATACATTTTTGTCATACACATTCTTACAACTTAGACGTGTATGAAATAGAGATGTTATATTTCCTGTACGAATAGTATATATGTAGAAGGAAACAATTGATACAATTTGATATAAGGGGTGCAAATTTCTTTCGTAGGTAGTACCATACTAAACTGAGTACTGAGTTAAACTAAGTGTTACTTCAACAATGTACTCAACCAAACAAATGATCGATCTTCATGCAGATTTGCTTAAAAACAATTCCACAGATAATGAAATTGATACAAAACCGAATCACTTGTGTCCCGTTACAAGCACGCCCGAACAAACAGACTTAATTCCGCGCAACATGTTGTGATGAAAAAAAAACACATCTGTTTGAATTAAACATTCCCGCGTACATATCCACTTTTCAATACGAGAAAATGAAGGGGATAAGGGATTCGGGAGCGGGCACGCGGTTCTGTCACGGTGTTGGCAAACGTCACGTGGGGGCGTCGGGACCCCGACAGCGGGAATATCGCCCGGCCGCGGATTAAGATTCGGTGATCCACCATCCAACGTGATAAAATAATGGCTTGTATCAGAAATATGTTGCTGAAATGTTTTAAATAAAAAATAATGTCTGAAATGTTAGAAACAGTTACGTGCTTTAGGGGTACAAAATATAAATTAAACAGCAACTTCATTCTACGCTCTTCTCTTTGTTATATTCTGGATTGCGGCTTTGCTCTCAATTTATCTCTACGATACTTGACATTGTTTGTGAGTAATTTTTACAATACATATTTTGCTGTAATATCACGCGGCCGTGAGGTGAACCATAGCGCCTGCTTGCGTTATAGAGCATGAACCACTATTTCTATATAACCACGTTGACGAAGATATCGATATATGATGTAGACATCGCAGAAGCTCCTTAAGCGACTGGAATGAGGAAACGCAACATCTTGTTGAGCTTAAAAGAAGGGTTGGCAGAGATTATTATTATTTTTTTAAGAATTAAATAACGTTTCGCAGTATCTACAAACAAAAGAGCCCTAAGAAGATGATAATAGAAAACAATTGAATTTATAAGAAAAAAAAAACGATTTTTGAGTAACACAAATATTTTGTCGTGAAACGTCCACGAATCTCGATTTAGTCGGCCATAAGGTAATGGGAATTATATATGTAAAGAAATATTAATAACAATTGTTTTAGTCTTAAGTAAATGGGCTATTATTATTATATATTAAGTTGACCACTGTACCGAATTGAGTACCAATTATATCCGAGAGGATGGTGGACTAACCAGTTCACTCGCTAACCCCAACAAGCTTTAGACTTCGGCTAGGTGTTTGTATTGCATTAAGCATTCTTTGTTGGAAATAATGAATGAGGCGCGCGGAACTTTGCCCGCCGCGCGAATATTAAGCAATGTTGATCTTACCTTTTGCTCTTTTTAGGGATCCGCGGCGAGGGTGGAAAACGAAATCCGATCAAAGTGTATCTTCATTAAAGTGATTTAGTGTCGGCAACAGCTTTGCATGCAATACAAAACTACCTTGGCGTGATGAAAAAAAAAAAACGATTTTTGAGTAACACAAATATTTTGTCGTGAAACGTCCACGAACCTCGATTTAGTCAGCCATAAGGTAATGGGCATTATATATGTAAAGAAATGTTAATAACAATTGTTTTAGTCTTAAGTAAATGGGCGATTATTATTATTTTTTAGAATTAAATAACGTTTCGCAGTATCTACAAACAAAAGAGCCCTAAGAAGATGATAATAACAAACAATTAAATTTATAAGATAGGTAGAAAAAACGATTTTTGAGTAACACAAATATTTTGTCGTGAAACGTCCACGAACCTCGATTTAGTCAGCCATAAGGTAATGGGCATTATATATGTAAAGAAATGTTAATAACAATTGTTTTAGTCTTAAGTAAATGGGCGATTATTATTATTTTTTAGAATTAAATAACGTTTCGCAGTATCTACAAACAAAAGAGCCCTAAGAAGATGATAATAAAAACAATTGAATTTATAAGAAAAAAACGATTTTTGAGTAACACAAATATTTTGTCGTGAAACGTCCACGAACCTCGATTTAGTCAGCCATAAGGTAATGGGCATTATATATGTAAAGAAATGTTAATAACAATTGTTTTAGTCTTAAGTAAATGGGCGATTATTATTATTTTTTAGAATTAAATAACGTTTCGCAGTATCTACAAACAAAAGAGCCCTAAGAAGATGATAATAAAAACAATTGAATTTATAAGAAAAAAACGATTTTTGAGTAACACAAATATTTTGTCGTGAAACGTCCACGAACCTCGATTTAGTCAGCCATAAGGTAATGGGCATTATATATGTAAAGAAATGTTAATAACAATTGTTTTAGTCTTAAGTAAATGGGCGATTATTATTATTTTTTAGAATTAAATAACGTTTCGCAGTATCTACAAACAAAAGAGCCCTAAGAAGATGATAATAAAAACAATTGAATTTATAAGAAAAAAACGATTTTTGAGTAACACAAATATTTTGTCGTGAAACGTCCACGAACCTCGATTTAGTCAGCCATAAGGTAATGGGCATTATATATGTAAAGAAATGTTAATAACAATTGTTTTAGTCTTAAGTAAATGGGCGATTATTATTATTTTTTAGAATTAAATAACGTTTCGCAGTATCTACAAACAAAAGAGCCCTAAGAAGATGATAATAAAAACAATTGAATTTATAAGAAAAAAACGATTTTTGAGTAACACAAATATTTTGTCGTGAAACGTCCACGAACCTCGATTTAGTCAGCCATAAGGTAATGGGCATTATATATGTAAAGAAATGTTAATAACAATTGTTTTAGTCTTAAGTAAATGGGCGATTATTATTATTTTTTAGAATTAAATAACGTTTCGCAGTATCTACAAACAAAAGAGCCCTAAGAAGATGATAATAAAAACAATTGAATTTATAAGAAAAAAACGATTTTTGAGTAACACAAATATTTTGTCGTGAAACGTCCACGAACCTCGATTTAGTCAGCCATAAGGTAATGGGCATTATATATGTAAAGAAATGTTAATAACAATTGTTTTAGTCTTAAGTAAATGGGCGATTATTATTATTTATTAAGTTGACCACTTTACCGAATTGAGTACCAATTATATCCGAGAGGATGGTGGACCAGTTCACTCGCTAACCCCAACAAGCTTTAGACTTCGGCTAGGTGTTTGTATTGCATTAAGCATTCTTTGTTGGAAATAATGAATGAGGCGCGCGGAACTCTGCCCGCCGCGCGTATATTAAGCAATGTTGATCTTACCTTTTGCTCTTTTAGGATCCGCGGCGAGGGTGGAAAACGAAATCCGATCAAAGTGTATCTTCATTAAAGTGATTTAGTGTCGGCAACAGCTTTGCATGCAATACAAAACTACCTTGGCGTGATGAAAAAAAACACATCTGTTTGAATTAAACATTCCCGCGTACATATCCACTTTTCAATACGAGAAAATGAAGGGGATAAGAGATTCGGGAGCGGGCACGCGGTTCTGTCACGGTGTTGGCAAACGTCACGTGGGGGCGTCGGGACCCCGACAGCGGGAATATCGCACGGCCGCGGATTAAGAATCGGTAATCCACCATCCAACGTGATAAAATATTCGCTTGTATCAGAAATATGTTACTGAAATGTTTTAAATAAAAATAATATCTGAAATGTTAGAAACAGTTACGTGCTTTAGGGGTACAAAATATAAATTAAACAGCAACTTCATTCTACGCTCTTCTCTTTGTTATATATATTCTGGATTGCGACTTCACTCTCAATCTATCTCTACGATACTTGACATTGTTTGTGAGTAATTTTTACAATACATATTTTGCTGTAACATCACGCGGCCGTGAGGTGAACCATAGCGCCTACATACTTTATAGAGCATGAACCACTATTTCTATGTAACCATGTTGATGAAGACATTGATATATGATGTAGACATCGCAGAAGCTCCTTAAGCGACTGGAATGAGGAAACGCAACATCTTGTTGAGCTTAAAAGCAGGGCTGGCAGAGATTATTATTATTTTTTTTAGAATTAAATAACGTTTCGCAGTATCTACAAACAAAAGAGCCCTAAGAAGATGATAATAAAAAACAATTGAATTTATAAGAAAAAAAAACGATTTTTGAGTAACACAAATATTTTGTCGTGAAACGTCCACGAACCTCGATTTAGTCGGCCATAAGGTAATGGGCATTATATATGTAAAGAAATGTTAATAACAATTGTTTTAGTCTTAAGTAAATGGGCGATTATTATTATATATTAAGTTGACCACTTTACCGAATTGAGTACCAATTATATCCGAGAGGATGGTGGACTAACCAGTTCACTCGCTAACCCCAACAAGCTTTAGACTTCGGCTAGGTGTTTGTATTGCATTAAGCATTCTTTGTTGGAAATAATGAATGAGGCGCGCGGAACTTTGCCCGCCGCGCGAATATTAAGCAATGTTGATCTTACCTTTTGCTCTTTTTAGGGATCCGCGGCGAGGGTGGAAAACGAAATCCGATCAAAGTGTATCTTCATTAAAGTGATTTAGTGTCGGCAACAGCTTTGCATGCAATACAAAACTAAGCGGCGTGATGAAAGAAAATTTAAAAATTAAACTATAAACACTATAAGCTTGTGCTAGGATGGTTAACGTCAATATAAGAATGGTGGATTCAAATCTATGACCATACGATTCGCAGACCGTACCCTAAACATTAAGCTATTGAAACTTAAATGGATGTTACATGTTAAATTTTCACAATTTTTAAGGGATTTAATGCTGTTTTATTTAGATTTTAAATTTTGATGTTTCTAGAATTTGACAGTGGTCTAGTTGTTCTATCTCCCTGACGCTTAAGTGCTCAAGGTACAGCAAAGAGCAGGAAAATCTATGATACTATTGAATGGTCATATAATGTTCCTTAATATCACGATGATATAGCGTCTTACACCAATATTAATTTCCAACGAAATTTAATTTATTTTTCTCTTTAATCATTAAGTGTTTAAGTGAACTGGAGTTCGTAGCATTTCAAATAGGATCTATTCACTAAGTTGTACTTTTGTTTTATGTACGTAAAATTTCATTTTGACCATTGGCACATCTAATTTTACCGTATTGATATGATAAGGATATGCCCATTCCTAGATTATTCTTCTTCCCTGCGTTGCGTTAAACGTTATTCAAATGATAATATTGATACTAAAATTAAAAGGTACAGAACTCGTAAGACGCAATAAAAAGAACACACTTGCCTGAGTTTTATATTTTCATTGTCATCATGCATTTTCTCTTTCGGGTTGTCTCGCAGTACCCAATTACAAAATACCTTCCAGGAAAAATGAATTCAATCGTACCACAATTTAGATTAAGTTGGAAAACTTAGCACACAAAGTACACTTCACTTGAAAATTTCGGGATAATATTAATGAGGATTTTCTATTTTTTTATGACACGACGCGGTCAGTGGCCTCTCGTGGAGAGTGGCTGTGATTATTTTATTCTTGGATAAAATTTTTGCTTTAAGCATATCTTTTTGAAGTCGATCAGAGAAGCGGAATGAATTATAAATGCGGCGACATGAAAAATATTGCCTCGATTCAATAAAATGAAATAGATGAAAGGGGAACTCCGCAGTTCTTAATGGAACGTTAAGTTCTGTGATTTTGTTTATGTCGTCGATTTCGTTCTCTGCGTATCATATCACAGTATCGTAAAAATAACGTTGAAAAAATGAACACTAGCTAGCTGATCATTGCCTTTCCAACTTCACAGTACCGATGCATCAAAGCTGATGACGGTTACTTGACAAACACCATGATCCCGGGACGTCAAAACCTTAGAATGGGAAATTAAAATCATAATTAAACCACGAAAAATCCGTTGTAAAATACCAATATAAACAATGTGACGCCCATCACCCGGAGAAATAGGACTTCCACTTAGTGCAATCGTCACAACCCTCATCCACTTCATTCATCTGTGTAAACATCAGCTCGGGAAACTTTTAATATAACCTATTGTACGGTATATAGAAATGTTTTGTAATTATTTTCTTTGCTAAAATTATGCTTATAAAGACGGCTATACCTCGTCACATGAAAAAGAAAATATTAAAAAATAAACTCTCAATTCACACCACACAGTACAGGATATCTCATATAAAGCTCACAGTATGGCGACTGCGCGACGAAGCGTGAAAAATTATTTTTATTTTCCTAACGCTCGAGCGAGTTTTTATAACTATAACTACTTTTAAATCTTCCCAGATCCGCCCTAGGGCTAGGGCGGGATGAGAGTTGGCTGGCACAAAGGCCTTTAGTACCAAGTGCCTAGGACTTTGATGTCGTTGTGCCGCAAGCATTCATTTTAGACTTATTTGGTTTCGTTTCAACTCGTGACAATATAACTTACATCAAGTTTTTAAAATATTCGCTTCACTATGTCATTATTTTAGACTCCTGGATCTAAATTCAGAATATGAGCAACCGCTTAGAAGCCTTTGAAATGAGGGTATAGAGAAGAATTCTGAAAATATGATGGACGGATGGAAAACGAAACTGATCAAAGTGTATCTTCATTAAAGTGATTTAGTGTCGGCAACAGCTTTGCATGCAATACAAAACTACCTTGGCGTGATGAAAAAAATTAAACTATAAACACTATAAGCTTGTGCTAGGATGGTTAACGTCAATATAATAATGGTGGATTCGAATCTATGACCATACGATTCGCAGACCGTACCCTAAACATTAAGCTATTGAAACTTAAATGGATGTTACATGTTAAATTTTCACAATTTTAAGGGATTTAATGCTGTTTTATTTAGATTTTAAATTTTGATGTTTCTAGAATTTGACAGTGGTCTGACGCTTCAGTGCTCAAGGTACAGCAAAGAGCAGGAAAATCTATGATACTATTGAATGGTCATATAATGTTCCTTAATATCACGATGATATAGCGTCTTACACCAATATTAATTTCCAACGAAATTTAATTTATTTTTCTCTTTAATCATTAAGTGTTTAAGAGAACTGGAGTTCGTAGCATTTCATATAGGATTTATTCACTAAGTTGTACTTTTTGTTTTTATGTACGTAAAATTTCATTTTGACCATTGGCACATCCAATTTTACCGTATTGATATGATACTCGTAAGGATATGCCCATTCCTAGATTATTCTTCTTCGCTGCGTTGCGTTAAACGTTATTCAAATGATAATATTGATACTAAAATTAAAAGGTACGGAACTCGTAAGACGCAATAAAAAGAACACACTTGCCTGAGTTTTATATTTTCATTGTCATCATGCATTTTCTCTTTCGGGTTGTCTCGCAGTACCCAATTACAAAATACCTTCCAGGAAAAATGAATTCAATCGTACCACAATTTAGATTAAGTTGGAAAACTTAGCACACAAAGTACACTTCACTTGAAAATTTCGGGATAATATTAATGAGGATTTTCTATTTTTTTTATGACACGACGCGGTCAGTGGCCTCTCGTGGAGAGTGGCTGTGATTATTTTATTCTTGGATAAAATTTTTGCTTTAAGCATATCTTTTTGAAGTCGATCAGAGAAGCGGAATGAATTATAAATGCGGCGACCTGAAAAATATTGACTCGATTCAATAAAATGATATAGATGAAAGGGGAACTCCGCAGTTCTTAATGGAACGTTAAGTTCTGTGATTTTGTTTATGTCGTTGATTTCGTTCTCTGCGTTTATATATCACAGTATCGTAAAAATAACGTTGAAAAAATGAACACTAGCTAGCTGATCATTGCCTTCCCAACTTCACAGTACCGATGCATCAAAGCTGATGACGGTTACTTGACAAACCATGATCCCGGGACGTCAAAAACCTTAGAATGGGAAATTAAAATCATAATTAAACCACGAAAAAATCCGTTGCAAAAATACCAATATAAACAATGTGACGCCCATCACCCGGATAAATAGGACTTCCACTTAGTGCAATCGTAACAACCCTCATCCACTTCATTCATCTGCGTAAACATCAGCTCGGGAAACTTGAAATACAACCTAGAAAATTGTACGGTATATATAAATGTTTTTGTAATTATTTTCTTTGCTAAAATTATGCTTATAAAGACGGCTATACCTCGTCACATGAAAAAGAAAATATTAAAAAATAAACTCTCATATCACACCACACACTACAGGATATCTCATATAAAGCTCACAGTATGGCGACTGCGCGACGAAGCGTGAAAAATTATTTTTATTTTCCTAACGCTCGAGCGAGTTTTTATAACTATAACTACTTTTAAATCTTCCCAGATCCGCCCTAGGGCTAGGGCGGGATGAGAGTTGTGCTGGCACAAAGGCCTTTAGTACCAAGTGCCTAGGACTTTGATGTCTTTGTGCCGCAAGTATTCATTTTAGACTTATTTGGTTTCGTTTCAGCTCGTGACAATATAACTTACATCAAGTTTTTAAAATATTCGCTTCACTATGTCATTATTTTAGACTCCTGGACCTAAATTCAGAATATGAGCAACCGCTTAGAAGCCTTTGAAATGAGGGTATGGAGAAGAATTCTGAAAATATGATGGACGGATGGAAAAATAAACGAAAGAGTATTGCAAATGGTGAGCAAGAAACTAGAGTTCCTGTACTTTAGTCTTCTATTGCGTAATAACAAAACAACCGCCTGGAAGAAAACGTATTTCGTGACTTATGAATCTCAGGACAAATGAGCACACGATCCTTGTTCCGTGCCTTGCTTGTGCCGCTGTATCAAAGATCAAAATAGCCTTAACGACAGCTGTCCTCGACTAATAGGTGGAACCTTAAGAAGAAGAAGTGATTATTAAAGGAGAAGGTACAAAATACATTAATATGTTAGAGTACTTAATTTAATAAATCTACTATAGTTTCTAACGCACAGGAAACTTTAACACGGACTGTTCCTGAGATAATTATAATCCTATCCTTTCTAAGCAATTAAATATTGTGAATGCAGAAGAACACAACAAATTGAAAATTCGAATGCAACTTCAAGTGTCCGCGGGAATTATCACTTGGCACAATATCTCCCGCGGCCCCACTACACGGAACAAAAGCACCAAGACGTCGTAATACATTTGCGAGGACACCCGGTTGATAACTGTTGGAATAAATTCACAGAGCGGAGAGTAACCGAGTCGGAATATGGAAATAATACGCTCGTGCCCAAAATGGAAAACAAGAGATACTGAAAATAATAAGCGGCAAAATTGCTAAGGAGATATAACTTCGTCGTAACAAAATGTGTTGGATTGTTGTATTATATTATTGCTCAGCGGTCTCTTTACGGAACTTATTGCAGTAGGTAGAAGAAAGTTCCGTTTTACTTGCCCTCTTTGTCTTTGTCTAAATATAACTTAAAATAGGAATTTTAAGCTGACAATGACTGGGACTCCGCTTCGCTCGTGCACGATTGATAACTAATCGAAGCTTAAAAGATGAATCCGGTGTAGGTCCTAATCGTAAATTATTAAGTATTTATAATTAAACAAATTACAGCAGTATTGATATTTATCGTTGGGGGTTCGAATTCTTCGTTCAAAGCTTGAATCAATAAGTTTTCGAAACGTCTTTCGAATATTTAATGTCCCTATCCATCTATGCTTAGATATCTTATCTTATATTATTGTTATTATATTTTTTTATTTTAAAAATTTGGTTAAGTTTTTACAATATTTATATAAAAAGTAAAATACAAAAAAGATATCATACAAATTATAAAATCCTAACTTAGTATGCCACCGGCGACCACGAAGCAGGGCCAAGCAACCGGTGATTATGCCGACACAGATAAAAATCTTTTAACGATCGTGTCATGTCCAGTACTGCCTTCGGCATCTGACCCTCAACTCAGCCATCTAGCGAAAGTCTCTAAGATGTTGATCGAGACTCTTCGCTATAAGACCGTTTGCAAAAACGACTATCAAAACATTATGTATAATAATAATATATTATATATAATTATTAAGTTTATGTATTTAATTTATTTTTATATATGTATATTTTATTATGCACATATGCATGTATTTATGTTTTTTTTATAGTTATCTTTTTAATTGCTATTTCTCTCACCTAACTTGTACCCGTTACTTTGTACTGACACAACCCTTAGGTAGACTGGTAGGGAATGCCTTTTAGCATAAAGTCTGCTATTTTATTGAGTGCACTTAAAGAATACATATTTAAATAAAACATCAGTATTTCCAAATAACTGAATGAACTGCATGAGTTATATTTCTTACTTGTTAAAATGTTAAAAAAATTGCTTTTTGAATAATGAAGTTAATTTATTCATATGCAATAGGAAATTACAAATACTGCAGCAAGCATTTGTTGACTAAACAATGAGGAGGGACATATTCATGACATTTGTTAGGTAGGGTTGGAGACATAAATTACAGATAATGCGATACGAAAAGTAAATTATGTTTTTTTTTATGAAAGAAGGGGCAATTGTTGGGTCCCCTTTTAATACAGGGTGTTGATACCATGTAGACGGACAAAACCTACAAGCTAGGGACTGGGCTAAGTCTATGTTATAATCTACGATGATTTGTAAAATTATTTTTCTTTACTCGAGAACTCAAACTCGGGACTTCAAGTTTTAATCAGGAAACAATAATATACAATATTCTTTCTTTTCAGCCAACTTCAAAAAAGGAGTAGGTTCTCAATTCATCTATATTTCTTTTATGTTTTTTTTTAATTTATTACCTCATAACTTTCGACTAAATGAACCGATTTTGATGGTTCTTTTTATTTTAAAAGTGCTTCCCATGTGGTCCTAAATAGTACATAGACCAAATTTAAAATTTAAATCTGACGATGGCATCCATGAGAAAACCATACAAGTCTTAAATTTGCATTAAGTATTTACGCCACAAATGGACGAATAACTAAATATCATGCCAACCTATTTCGATGATTCATTTTTTATTGCAAAGGATGTACTACGAGAGTACTTTGATGAGAATTTGGTTAGGTTCTGATTAATTGTATTTTGTAATATTCCTACGATAATTTGGAAATTTATTTTATTATTTTATTATATTATTATTTATATTATTTATCGTTTTTATTTTAGTTTAGTTACAAGGCGTCCTATTTTAATTCTCATAGATAAGAAGACCTACAGACGAACTACATCGCGTTTGGCAATACAGGTAAATGTAGATATCTCTAGGTTTCGTACTCAACTTAACAAACATCAAATACAAAGTGTGCTCCTATTTAGAAAGCGTATTATTAAAAAGTAAATAGTCATGCATGTATACTCTAAATTAACATAAATTACAATAAAGACTCTATGGTACTGCAAGCATCTCATACGGAGCAAAACAAAATTCGTAGCGGCGGAGTTACGACGGAAATAAAAAAAGTTTACTATTTACAAAACAGCGCGTAAAATATTTAAAAACAAGAAGCGGTGTACGTAGCAACCGTACGCTTACAACCCTCGCCGCTCAGGGCAGAACTCCATCTTTACGACTGATGAAAAGCAAATAGATTACATGGAAATTACATTTTGAATTTTTCCCTTTGGCCTTTGACTACTATAGTCCTTTTTTAAATTTCTCTAGCTGCTATATTGAAAAATTAAAAAAGACCTTAGTATAATTAACCAGTTATTTTAAAAATAAAATGAATGCGCTAAGTGATTTCATCTTAAGAAAGCGGAACTATTATTTATATATTGTTCTCATGTCAGTGACTTTTAATGTCTTAAGTGAGAATAAAGTTTCTCAAACGTAACTAAGACATTCGTAGATTATACTATATCTCACAGAATACTAGCTCAAATGTATCTTCTACTTTTTCATTTCGTCAGCAAGAGCGATGACTAGAATTGGCTTGAAGAAGCCCAAGCTTTCCTGTTTCCTCATTAATATTCTTCTCTACTCTCCTATTTGATGTTTGGAAACGCGCCTACATGCGACTGGTAAGCAAGCTTGGTAAATGATAACAACGTCGTCAGCAACAAAAAGATGAAAGAGCTTTTGTTAAATAAGAAAAATAGTTTTAGAAGTTCAAGACGAGATGCATCTGTGTGTAGTGAGATCATGCGGGCGAATTCCCTCGGTGAGCATTAAGCCCCTCGTCTCTACGACTGTAGCGTTTCCATCTCTGTATACATAAAATTGTAAATATTTAATATGCACCAATGGTCGTGGTCAATTTCTATACCCACTGTAATATTTTTGCCGTCATTGTAAGGTTATAGCTACGTGGCAATGCCACATTGTTTCGAGTTAATGAATGAAAAATACAGATTAATTTTATTGGTAATTATGATAAATTACAAGTCAATTTATAAAAAAATAAATCACATAATTGAAGAAGAAAAAATAATTAAATATTTTGTATATATTTTGATTTGTCAATTCCTCAACACCATAAAATGCCTATGACTGCCATGATTTTTAAAAATTGATGACCGTCACTGAAGACTGGGAGCTTCTGTGAGCAACTGGAAGTCTTAGGAAGTCTGTTGTAGCCCGCGGGGCCCCTGACGTGTGTTAGCGTGTCCTATTTCGCGAGACGATAAACAACAAGCACTAACTTATTAGCTCCGCGGGTGTTGGCTTTGTGTAAATCACCCAATTATCAGTTAATTGTTTTACAGTAAGTACACTTTATTGTGAAAAAATTAAAAAGTACATCACAGCAATGGGCGGTCTTATTGCGGTCTCTTCCAGACAACCTTGGTATGGACAGAAATTTGATTTTATTATATGGCAGTCAATTTCTTAATTATTTTCTTTTTTATCTTAAGTAAATATCAACCTTAACCTATTTTTTGACGCCAATTCTCCGATAAATGATTTTTTTTGAGATACAAATGTCTGCGCAGACATAATGTGCGGTGGAGGTACAAACTTTGCGCGGGCCCGGTTCGGTTACATTGACGAGTTTTTAAAAAGGAAAAAGGATGAATATAAAATCGTACTTTTCCCTCCTCTCTGCATTAGTCGGGAACCCTAAGCGCGTCTGACATGCACTTAACAGATTTTTTGTCTTATTTTCCCCACAAGCGAGCGGCCGCGTTGGTCGGGTTGAAATTTGCAAGGTAATTAGAATTTTATTTCCTCAAATCTTCAACTAGTATTTAATGTTTCCGCTTTTTCTAATTATCACGTACAAAAGATATAATTCGATTAAATATATTGGCTATGTATGATTTACGTGGTCACCTTGAAATAAATTTTGTAAGCTTTTAATTTTGGTTGTTACCATTTACTACTATTACTGTGTGTGAAATTATTTTGTGCATAATTTCTTTATTATCACTGAAGTTGAATTCATCATGAGTTATGATTGCTTATTGTCTAGGCGTTTGTCTTGCATCAATAATCTTTACATTTACGATCTCTACGTACAAAACAAATTGGCTACAATTTATATGCGGCCGCTATTATACATTGATGAGATTGAATGAGGAGCTTATTTCTTTTTACTTTTTTAAGACCCAGTAACTGGATGACCGTATTTTTTGATATACAATGATAGATGTCACGAAGAGTTATTTATCTTTACACCGAAACATCGCCCATATATAAAAATGTTTGCACAATAAATTTTGCTTTACTGTTATTACTACCGACTTGTTCTTTTAAATCACGGTCATTTTTTATTACAAAAATGAGACTTGATAAAAGAGGAAAATTTAATCGGAGTGGAAAAATCTAGACTCAACATGATATTTTCTTAAAATCGATTTATCGCCCCCACGAATCCTGCATAATAAATTTCATAAAAATCGTTGAAGCTGTTTCCGATATTCAGGCTATATGTACCAATTGCTCGTTATATAATATAAATGTTTTTATCAAATGTATGTTACATTTAATATAAAAAAGCACCCCAAGCATAACATTCTTGCAAGGGCAAAACGAATGACACACAGTCTCGAGCATTTGGGAGGAATAACGAAATTGGAAAAGCATGAATGCTTAATGCTCAAAGGGGACTAACAGAGGGAATTAATTTGGCGCGGTGAGCCCTGTTCTTTTTCCCATCGGATCCGCCGGGAGCGCGGCTCCTATTACGTGACTTATAACCGGGATTCCCTTTAGCGGAATTGCTTCTATTCCTCTTACGGGCGTTACGCGCTCAGTACTGGGTACTGCCTCGCGATAGGTTTATTAAATTTGACGAGGTCACGTATAGCGATCTTATAACTAAAGGACAATAAAATAGGATAACCTTTGAGGCTGACGATTATACGGATGATTACTTAGGAAGTTCCTATCTACATGATCAAGCACTTTATTAATAATTAAATGGCAATCGTCATTGGTAGCTCAGTGTCGTCGCCTGAAGTCACATACGCTAGCAACCCAAGATCGCTGGTGCCGGGATTGTTTGCTGTAATTTAAGTGCTGACTCTTTTTTTTTTATGGGCTATAAAATAGTGCTTGACCACGATCGCACCTGATGTTAAGTGGTGATATAGTCGAAAGATGGCACGCGCTAGTTTAGTAAGTGCCTATTCACTCTACTCTTGATGACTACCACGTCGTACGTACGTTGGACGGAAAGACTGATGCTGGCAACTTGTTCCACTCCTTTGCTATACGCACGATGAACGATGACTCGAATCGCTTTGTTCGGACGCGCGGAATATCGACTATGAAAGGGTGGAGACCCGCCGAATGAAACATGCGAAGGTAGAATGGGAATGGGGAATTAACTCGTGTAATACCTGACTCTCCACGCCCACGGCGCTGTAGCAAAACATCGTGAAGAAACCTACAGTCTTAGAAATTTTCTAATACATGAAAAGTATTTTTTTTATTCTAAATAGGCTCACGTTTGGCTTCTATCTCGCTTGATGGAAGTCTGGCAATTCGCACTACGGCCGCGTGGCGGACAATGCCATTATACTACCATTACAGAGAAGGAATGTACCCAACAGTGAGACATATGTATATAGGCTGTAACTTTAACTGTAAGTCTTAAGTGCATAAGATCCAGACTATTTATAATAATGGTGAATCAGTGTCAAAACTCACTACACCGGGTCATTGTTTCTATCGCTATATCTACACGTGATAGACGACTAAATTCTATCTCGCGTATTCCACCACATTGTGATCAATTGTTATTAGCCAATCCGGTGTTCTTCAAGGGGATTTAAAAAAGGAAAACCGACGTATCCTTACATTGAACGTCTGTCTCAGTAATAAAGATGGAATGAAAGAAAAATACTCCCGTTATACAACGTTAAACGTGGGGGCGAGTTCTTGCATGTGTAGCTGTAATGTACAATCCCAGAGGTAATTCCTTTAAGACAATTAAGATCCGTTAGATGAAGATTGATAGCCATCTCATATTACAGCATCTAGAGCTAATTTTACCATGAATAAATATTGTACAATTTGGTGAGTGTGTAAAGGATAAATATGAACTCATTCCACACTCCTTCGTCGCCTCCCTTATCCACCATTTACTATCGGACTTTATGATCGTTCATCTTGAAGTACACAGGTTGGATTAGGAGAAGGAAGTTTTTAATTTATTCCAAATAAAATTTTACAATAAAGGGAATATACTTATAACTTAACGCTATATAAACCGCAATGGTTTGTCACTAGCGCCAAAGTGTCCGTCTTGCGTTCCTAAATAACTTTTTAATATACGCTTAATGTTTTTGTGACTTATACAATTCCTAATATCTGAGGGTAGTTCGTTAATTAATCTAGGCACGATGTATCTTGCCGTGCGCTCGCCGTACACATTTTTTGCGCCTATCGTATTAAACTGGTTTGACGATATCGACCGTGTGCGATTACTATATTGTATTACAAATTTAAAGAATATTTGCCGTATTAGATAAGTGTTCGCCTGACCATTTAACGTATGCGGTGGTCCGAATCAGAGTCACTGGTAAAATATCATTAAGTTCCTCGGTTACAAAGGTACTGTAAAATCACTTGCTAAAATAGAGTCCCAGCTCATGGTAAAAGGCTTACCTTATGTTACATGTAATTAAATTGCCGTATCAGAGTGATTCTCATCACCGTAGTCATGTTTCAAGGTAATACGGTTTATATTCCTCTGCGTTACCCTGTCACATAATTCGTGTCCTATAACGAAATAAGACTGCAATACGCTGCTACAAAATTTGCGTACAGCTGGAACTAAGGCTACTTCAAATGCTTATTTCGAATCAATACCTAAACAAGTAATAGTTGTGTAATTATAATTTATATGAATATCAGTATAACTATAATTCTGTATGTATCTAAGTTTCTATAGCTGCTTTTTTATCTGTGTATTCAGTTATTTTTCTAGCTTGCGTGTTACTTTGACTCCACGCAACACCAAGTTAGAATGCCTTTTAGCGTGCAAATAAAGAATAAATAAATAAAACCTCGGTGGCTAGTGGATAGCTATTGCCATATATAAGAAATATATCTACCCCATAGGTCGTAAGGGCATATATATTACAAAGTTAGACGTTGAACTGTTAAGACCACACGAGTGTTTAACTAACAATGTCGAACATAAACGTACACGGTGACTACAATTTCATAACGGAATGCCGCAACAAAAAGGGCCCGAGTGAAACTATAGCGGCGGGACCAGCGCAAAATTTAATACGACAAAAAATCTATTCCTTTGAACTCATTTCACTAACGTCCCGCTAAAATAACGTCGCATTTTTTACACACCTGCCAACAAAGGACCACTTTTCTGACGTACACTTTTCGCTGGGTAACATTAACTTTGAGTGGAACGTGATTTAACCGCTGCGTACCATGAACTAAGAGCTAGAATCCTGTGGCAATTTCGTTTTCGTGAATTTAAGGATAATTTTGTCGTTGGTGATGTATTAAAGGTGGGGAGACATCAAGATTCGGGATCGATCTCGCATAACGCAGTTACCTTTCGCCGCCCCCTTACCGGATGGATCTCCCCTCAGACTGATTTTATACCAAAACAAACTCTTGAAAAGTTTACGTAAAATATACGATACAGTGTTGCGTAGTTCCGCGTTCCGACGGAGTTCCTCGCGGGTAAGTTGAATAACGAGCTTTTAAGTGCATACATTGTGTCTGTAAACATAGTTGAGCACACCTCTTGCTTCGGTTATCAAACTATCTCTGGTAGAAGCTCAGTTAATTCAGGGCTTGCAGTTAATATTGATTAAATTTCTCAGACTGTGTATATATAATATATAAAAGGTAAGTAATCGAATTTGAGCGTCTGATGAATTCTTAGTTCTGCTATCGCGTCTAGAGTAACTTACCCTGCCGAGGTTCCTCTCTCGGGACTTCTATTATTGAGGTTGGAAAGTTCAAGCTAATTAAACAAAAATACTCAGCTTTGTGCCGTGGTAGCTCAGTGTCCATGCGGTGACATCAAGTTGCATAGTACGCTAACATCCCGAGTTTTATCCCTGGTGCCGGCACCAATAAATTTGTTGTAGCAATTTAATGTGCTGATTTACCACGCGCTCGGCGGTGAAGGAAAACATCGTGAGGAAATCTACATGTCTTAGAAAAATTTCTATATAGATGCGCCGCGTGGTGGACTATGCCCTTATACACTTTTTACAGAGAAGGCCTGCGCCCAACAGTGGGACATATTATATTAGATATATAGAGCCTGTAACTTTAACTTTAACAGACGTATCACGACCGTATTAAACAGAAAAAAATTAACAGTTTTTTTTTCAATATTTATGTACATACTAGTAGTAGTGCAAATTATGTAGACTCAATTGAGTATTTAAGTTCATCTTAGGTTAGTAATTGAATTTACTTTAACCATAAAGTTCCCAGCGAAGAGATCAATCTCAAAGCAATACACCGGAGTCTCGTCCGGTGACTGATGCTGTGTCTAGAAACTCCTCGCTCCTTCAATTTCTATTTACAACGAAATAGGTTTACATCTTCTCCTTACTTTTGAAACTTAAAATATTGTCCTCATTTTCTCTGTGAACGTGGAGCGTGCGAGATTTATCAAAAGAGAAAAATGTTAGTGCAGTGTCCCTCATATGAGTTTCATGTGAATTCTGCGAATAGGGTTGTAACGACCTTTATTCTTATATACGAAAACGAAATTAACGAGCTTATAGCTCACCTAATGTCAAATGATTCCTATGAACACTCTAAAGGCTTAACGCCGAATTATGATTTACTCCGGTTTTGTAAAGTTGTGGTGGTGGCTTCCGTTATTACATCGAAACTGAAAATCCATTAATTTTACGTTAACCTATTTTATTTTATTTTATTTGGAATAAATAAGCTTAAGTTTGTGTTAGTTTAATAGTTCCGATAAATCGCTGCTTGCTCTCTATTCATTGGCTTGTAACATGTAATATGATTTAACCTTATGCAGTAAAAGTGAGGTTAAGCTAAAATCTGATGATAGGGTCCCAATTCCAGCTTCGGAGTTGTACCGATAACTTTCCTTTGGTTAATTACATAAAAATCACTTTGCTAAAATTTGTACCAATATGGTTAAAGTAAAACTATCAATCGCCAGCCCTACGTTTGAGGAAATTGCTAAAAAGCCGTGTTCATTAATATACGGCATATACTTTTTGTTACCTTCCAGAGCTGGCTTACATATTCAAATTTCCCCAGATTATCTCGCACTCCGACACAAAGCGATAAGACAACTGAATAGACTTTTTTGCGAAATAACCTCGGAGATTTTCTTCATTCACTAAACTTTATTATATTTTAGAGCATCCACGATAAAGATATTTAAAAAAGGGTTGTAGTAGTCATTGGCATTACATACACACACACAATACACAGAAATTAGTTGGCATGATATTGAGCTATTCGTCCAATTGTCGCGCACATACTGCCATATGCCATTGTCACAATTGGACCAAATTGAAATGGAACCAATGAAACAACACCACCTTTCAAAGAAAAAAGAATCGTCAAAATCGGTTCACCAGTCGCAAGTTATGAGGTAACAAATATTAAAAAAAATAGAGACGAATTGATAATCTTCTCCTTTTTTGAAGTCGGTTGACAAAATAAACAAATTCTTTAAGGTAGCAAGGTTCACCGAAAGTCGAATACAGACATTCCTAACGGCTACTGAATAAACTCGACACTCTTGAAAAGCCATCCCAAAGCCCAAGTCCACATCAGACCTATTCAACACGCATCCCAATCATAATAGCGTCGGTAAACCCGGTACAAAGGCGGGCCTCCGACTCAGCGAAGAGGAAAAACCTCAGTTATAAAGATTTACTATTACCAAGAGGGCCGATGATAATGGAATTTCAATCAGCCGCGGTTCAGACGCACCGGGAGGGGCGGGGGCTTATTGGCGGACTGAAGGGGGCGGAGGGCTAAGGCGGCATCCCGTTGAATATTCGGTAGGAAATAACTTTATTTCATGCAAATGCTGAAGGTGATATTTCAACGATCCCTGTTCAAAGTAAACGTTATCGTGGAGGTGACGAATAGATTATAGGCCTTATTGTTTCTGTAGTAAATAAGAACACTAACGTGCTAAAAATTTGTAATTTATAGAAAGAAAAAGGGCACACGTGCATGTCAACTCCACGTACCGAAAAGAGTTATCAGAGTTCCGTAATTGACAAACAACTATTTCAAAGAAGTATATTTTCGAGTAAAAACAAAAACCGACTTAAAATCGAATCGAAAGAAAAACGTTAATTAACGCTCTCTTTGTATTTTCGAATTATCGTAGGAATGTTACGAAACAGAATTAACCAGAACCTAACCAAAGTCTGATCAAACTACCTTTGAAGTACATCCTTTCTAATTTAAAATAAATAATCGAAATCGGTTGGCGTCATATTCATCTATTTGTCGCGCACATACTTAATGCTTATTTAATTCTTGTATGGTTTTTTGGATCAAATTGATTTGAAAGTACCAGCTTTCAAATCAAAAAAGAATCATCAAAATTGGTTAACCCAGTCGAAAGTTATGAGTTAACAAACAAACTCCTCCTCCTTTTTTAAAGTCGGTTGAAAAGAAAAGGTAAGTATAAGGTAAGTACTCTTTAACGACAATGCACTGGAACAAATGAATTCCAAGATTTCATAGTGTTATGTACCATAGCACGTTTCTCTTGCATCTATCACGCCCTTTAATCGATGAACAGGGTCGTCTGTGATGCTTGCTCTTAACATGGCTCCATTATTAGTATATAGACTTACATTAAATCTTCACTAATATTATATTTATTTATTTATTACAGAATCCAAGGCACTTAGGTTATAGTATACGATAGATCAACGTTCACTGTTCTGACTTTGGCAGTCAATTCAAAGATTCTCAATTTGTTTTTTAAGACTAAGTTTTAAATTTGGAATGACGTCGTCAGTGATATCGTAATGCAAATGCCTGTTTGTGTATCATTATACAATTTCTTCATCTATACTCGTTCAAAATTTCTTCATCAACAGTGTAAATACATTGCAATGCTATTGAAGTTAGAGCCGTTGGAACAGTAACAACAAGACGACATCGTGAAAATGAATCCGGGATAAACTTTCTCTAATTTCACAGTCAGGAATACGTTGAGGCGTCGGATAACACGGCCAAAGTCCTCCACGACTCAATATTCCATTAGGAATCGCGACAAAGCGGATAAATTATTCTCCTCCCCGGCCCCCACGAGTGGAAATTAGGTGAACGCCACTCCGAGGTGATTAAACGCGGCGTCGGAAAATTGTAACTTTTAATCCGGATTTGCTCCTCGCGGATACATTGTCTGCGGATCTGTGCGCGTTGTGGAGGACTTTTCAATTTGATAACTTGTAAAGTGGTTCGCGGCTTTGTCGCGACGTGCGTGCGCGTCTGTTATAACTTTATTATGCGGTTTTGGGGTCCCGATGTCGGCGAACATCTGATGCGGTCGTGTTTTGTTTTGTTTAATAATTAATGTAGGCTTAACAGTTTCAACGCCGCACGAAGTAGCGCTTGTTGTCATTTGAATAATGTTTTGATTAAGTAAACCTTTATTTTCATTATTTCCCAATTGGCCTGGATCGGAATTTAATTGATTACAAACAATTTGAAATTAGATGATTTCTTAATAATTAAATTTTAATAACAAATCAATACTGAAATTTATAGCGTAGTTAAACACCCGTAGTTCAATTCCAAAGCGGATTCTAAATATGATTTAAATTTTGCGGATTATTAAGTACATAAAAGACAATTTATATTAATATAATAAGCTCAAACAAAACTTGGAAGACGACTCTAATGTCTCTCTGTTTTATAACCGGTGAATTTCCATTACAGGAATGATTATTAGATGCAAGTTAAGACAGCGTTTATAGTAAACCATCGGTCTGAAAACTTAACAATAATTTGCATAATCTATTATATATTTATCTATTCATAAAATTCTAAAATCAAAGAGCGCATAAGAAGACTTTTATGAAAGATTTTAGGTTCTGATTAATACTATTTCGTAATACTCCTACGATAATTAGGAAATACAAAGAGGTAGTACAATTTGCAGTCGTTTTAGCCTTTGTTCGTAAATATACTTTTAAATAACGTCAATAGTCTAATGGTTTAGGGTACAGTCTGCGAATCGTAAGGTTGTGATTTCTAATCCGCTATTCGACTATTGACGTGAAAAATCTCCTATAACCCGCTAACATAGTAACCATCCATGAGGTTACCCCTCACCGGGGTACCCTTATGTCGAGTTACTAGCTATGACAACTCTTATTCCAATGATGCAGTCAAGGCCAGCTTCTCTGGCCAATCTATGTAGTTCGTCATAAAGCAAAACCATCTAACACAAGCCTAAGCTTATTTGTAATAGTTAACAAGAACAAAAATGTTGTTGGCATTCAAAAAACATATTTTATGCATGATATTGTGGGTACAATACATGATAATCAACTGTCGTAATTTTAAGTTCTAAAGCTGAAAATGGTGATGCAACATTGATGACTCTTTCTCGTTTCATATCATCCTATTTCTGGTGTGTATTAAGGTTAGGGTACGGCGAGACAGACATGCCCGAAACGGGCAAAAATCCCGGGAAAATAAATAGAAAAAGTTCCACAATAGGTTTGCGAAGTCGTCAGTTAACTACTAACGATATTTATAGCCTCATTTATTATTAATTAAACAGTACACGGTTATTAATTAAACAGCAATTAAGATATGGGCCAGAGATATGGTTGTTAATTAAAAACGTTGACCGGCCGAGCCTCATTATATTGAAAGGTTATTGACACGTTAATTACAAGTGTTTTGTTTACTTGACGCTGCGGTAACGATACACGGAAAGGGTTAATATTGATTAATATTAAAATTATTTTTTTAATGATAAGTGGAAATGCAGTCCTGGCTGGTAAGGCGCACTAGCTTAGTAAATGCCTATTCACTCTAATCTTGAAAATACCCGCATTGTAATCGGAAGGAAAGACAGACGGGGCAAACTATTCCAGTCCTTTACTGTACAAATAATGAAAGACGAAGCAAAGCAATTCTTTTGGGTTTGAGGCATGTTCATGTGTGAAGAGAGGAAATCCAGGAGTGCGTTTTGAAGTCATACGGTGTAACGGGGATAGGAGAATTAGATCATTTAATTCCTAAGCACACTCTCCGAAATGCAATCTGTAGAAAACCTCACGCCTGTGCTCAAAACTGAGCAGATTGATTTCTGTGTGCTGCGTCAATAAACAACCTTTTAGTCCGCCTTTCCACATTCAAAGATTTTTTATTAATTTTATTTATTTGAAAAATTACAACACCACTATAGCTTAATTAATTCGATGCTATAATCCACACAAATCCTTAATTTAAAAAAAAAACATTAATAATTACAATAATATTATTAGTAATATAACAATTGGCTTAAATGGAATGAAATTCAAGTGACAACACTTGTGTGATATCACACATTTAAGAACATCGGTTGGTTATATCGAAATATATACTGTGAGAAAAAATATATGTGTAAATTTATTTTTTAACTAGCTGTGCCCGCGACTTCGTATGTGTGGAATTTAACAAAAAGTTGTTTGGTTTATTATATTAATATGCATGAGCTTTGTGAGAAGGGCTCCATAATAACTAAAACATTACAACTCTAAATTTCCCGCCTGCGCTCTATTCCCGCTACACCCCGCTCGCTGTTTACCTTAAACACGATTAACCAGCAGATAATACCGAAGAAAGCTCGATCATCCAGGAATTGTATTGTTTATAAATGTTACAAAATCAACAAATTTAATTACATTCTGTTTAATATTCACGTTCACACTCGTGTTAACTTTTCGTTTCATTCATACAAAAATAAGGTTAAGATCAAATATGCAATCATTTTCATGTAATACGACTAAATTACACCTTAAGGGCGATGTGATGGTGTCCCAAATAATTTTCAAGTCGTCCGGCACGATCGTAAATCAAAGGTACTCGGGGACTCGGGACAATAGTGGATTCGTAAATGTGACCTCTTCCAATAACTTTCCCCTTTGTAACATCCATCAATTAACGGGAGGTGCCCTTCTTTTGTTTCTTTCCCGTTTCCACTGCATTTCCGTCGTATAAATCACATTGTATGCTTTTATATGGCGCTCCGCACAATAAGGACACATTTCGATTTATTTTCATGACATTCAGGTAGCAAACTTTATTAGTAATATACTTAAGTAGGGAGAAGGAGGAGGAGAACCTCCTTTCAATTTAGTCTTTCCTTTGAATTTGTCTCAATGTTTTTTTTTAATGTTTGGTAACTCAAATTTTGTCTCAATTTTATACCACATTCGACTTGGTGAACAATTTTGTTGATTCTGTTTTTATTTCATAGCTAGTGCTTCCCGTGTGGTCTAATTCTGACAGTGAGATTCATGACAAATTCTTATAAGAATTGAAATTTGTATCTAGTATGTGCGTCAGAAATGGACGAATAACTCAATATCACGTTAACCGATTTCGATGGTTCATTTTTTACTGGAAAGGATGTACTTCAAGAGTAGTTTGATAAGAGTTTGGTGAGGTTCTAATTAATTCTATTTCGTAATATTCTTACGATAATTCGAAAATAAAAAGAGGGCTTCCGCGCGTAATAGCGTTTACCGTTTGATCCAATTTTAAGTCGGTCGTTTTGCTAGTATATATACTTATTACAAAAACATTACAATATGATATAATAAAATACTCTCTATGTACGGTGCGTAAGTAATATCATCAGAGACGATATACATTACTTTTTGTGGACATTCAAAGTTATAACATTTTCTGTGATCAAAACGCTTTCTGTTGCTAAATTTATTAAAAAAAGCTCTCATGACTGTTCAACCCTTTTTAGGGTAGATAGAGATTGCAATCGCTATCAGCGTTTCACTAACAATGTCACAACGAGTGAGCCTATCGCCATACACCATGTTCTTGCATGAAACCTACATGTGTAAGAAAATTAATAATGACGTGAAATATGCTTTGCCCTTATACTCTCTTCACAGATGCTTGTGCCCAACAGGAGAGGCTATAACTATAGGAGACTATTAGCTGTAACTTCAACTTCTAAGCCATTTATAAGGTATAATAAGCCGAACTAAGGCGGGAGCGTATCTCAAGTATTCTATAGACGACACGAATCTAATAAGTCGACTAGATTTCATCTTCGTAATATAAATTTTTGATTTTCAACCTCATTACCCCACATCGCTGATTTAAAAAGGTCTGAATAAAAATGTCCGGCTCTGCCCTCGGATTTTCTTAACGCCACAGACTAACGATTGCATAGAGAATTTATTTATACATTTTACACAAAAGAGAAGAGAAATTTTGTGACGTATTTGACACTGATTCTTCATTAAACTATATCTTTAATTTGTGGTAACGTTAAGGAAGAATGCAGACGATGATGAATACTTAAGACGGCGGCTTAGTGAAAAAATAACAGACTTTGCCATCCCTTCAGTTACCTAAGAGGATTGAAGAGACTTGAAATCACATAAGATTATTTACTACGCAAACCACGCATTAAATCTTTAACTTGTATGTAGTATAAGCACAATATATGTCTTTTGTATGTTCTTTTACACTTCCTTAAGTACTTTACCCCGATACCAAATGAGATTAAGTGCAAATGCAGCCCTAGATGGTAAGTTAGTTTAGTAAATTCATATTCTTTCTACTCTTGAAAACACACACATTGTAATTGGGTCGAAAGACAGTTGCAATGTTAGTCTGTGCTTTGTATTCAGTGTCAAATAAATAAATCATTGAAACGATATTTACATGTTTTATCATGCTTGTATTCTTACAAATAGGTTTAAAATTCCTGCTATCTCGAGCTTATTATATGTTTAACTTCGAGACTATAATATTATTATTATTTAGCATGCAGTAGAGACAGTCGCTGAATATACGTACATATATCGACCAGAGCTGGCTACAGATAAAAAATCCATGTAAATAGAACAGACGAGACAGAGAACCTTTACAAGAAAAATAAATCGCTATTTGTCAAAAGCATCCGAAACTTAGGTACGTCTTCTCTTTAAAGATTCAATAATGCAAATGGCTCTGTTGTTAGATTACTCTGTCACTATTATACGGTTGCCTTTTTACCTGAGACGAATGCAATTTAGCGTGATTCCGAAGCAAAAATTATCTTACCTCGCTTATTTCCTCGAGTCACGGGGGTGGGCGGATGCTAAGGAATTTACAAAACAGAATCCGTGGAATATCCTTATTTATTAAAATACGCTTTTAACTAATATTATTTTTTATGTTGAAAATTTATAAACAAGAAAATTAATTTGATGGCTTTCTAAAGATAACATACTTTATCATAATATTAACTTTGAAGAAAAAGAAAGCAACGCTAGCTTAGTCTTTTACCAGCAGTAACTTTTTACTGATAAATATAAACTCTAACGTCCTTTTAACCTATACGGGGTTGATAGAGACAGCTTTCGATCCGCTTTTCACCAAGCGTTACCTTCCAAATGTGAGAGAGGATGAGCTCATTGCCTTACACCGAAACAAATTTCCAGCAAGTGATTTTAACGGCGATTTCGAAAAAGGTGGAAGTATCAATGCGTCTGTATGTTTTTTTTATGTTTGTGTCCTTATAACTTGCCGATTTTGACGATGCTTTTTTATTTGAAAGCTGGTGCTTCCCATGCGGTCCCATTTAAATTTGGCCCAATTCCGACAGTAACACCTATACATGTATTCATAGTGATAACGTGCAAAAGAAATTTGAAAATAAAATGTAAATTGTATTCAAAATACTCGAAGAATATAAGTGTTTATCACGACGTATTCAAATCACAGCAAGTTCTGTTCTACAATATGAATTGAAATTCTTTGGACCGTTAACTTCATGCTCCGATACCACTCCAGTCTCTAATTGGAATATATTACAAAGAACTCCTCGAGAGTCGCACGACATGCCTTCAGTACAAGAGCTGACTTTAGATCCGTTATCAGCGTTTGCCGAGCATCCATTAGGCCGGACCAAACAAGGATCATTAAATTGTCCTAATAGGAGGCCGCACTCACTGACCCGCGCCTCAACCTAGAGGAACGCATTATGCAACTTATTAACTCGGATAGAGAAAAGCTATCCGACTTTAACCTAATAGCCCACTTCAATCAATCTTTTTTTTCAGCTCGTGCTGTCAAGGCGTGTCCGACTTTTAATTGAGATTTAGGATTAACACTTCCTCCTCCATCACATCAAAGTTCCCTATTTGCAGCCTACCATTGTAGTAGTAGCGTACCACCCAACTTGCGGCGACCGCCAGGACACCAGCTACCACAGTTCTTACCCTATACCGATAAATTTGTTGTTGCAATTTTATGAGCCGATTTACCACGCGCTCGGCGGTGAAGGAAAATATGGTGCGGAAACCTGCATGTCCTAGTGGATTATGCCCTTACACTCTCTTTACAGAGAAGGCCTGTGCCCAGCAGTGGGAAATATATAAAGGCTGTAACTTTAACTTTGTAGTGTAAGTCGTCCTTCATATTTTCTCGATCAATCGTAGAGGGCGCTTATTAATGTCAATTTGGGTGAAGTCGCACATTACATCAAACGGTTACAGCTTCATAGAATTAAATAAGAAAATAAAACCCAAAATATAGTTTTAGTAATATGGGGTTAATGCGATCAAAGTTTATCAAATATTCAGTGGTATGTTTTTTCTGTCTTTAAAATATACTTGATCTAAATAATTTATGTATTTTTTTGTTGTTTTACCCACTCGAAAATATTCCCGAGAGCTCTTCTCTTACCGCTATATCGTTGGGAAAATTTTACCATAAAAATTTCGTTTTAAAATTTTTACGATATTAAAAAATAAAAAAACAGCATAAATAAATTAGTACATTTATATAGTAACGAATTTCCCGGTGCAAGCAGCAACAAGAAATATGAGAGTACCCGGATACTTGCGAAGAATTTCAGTTTGTCAATAACAACTGAAGTCGCGTAGTCAGCTATGTCCTAATACTTTTTTTTTGACGAACTAACACAGTTGGCCAGAAAGGCTGGCCTTTACTGCTTCACCGGATTGAGAGGTAGCTTAGCCTGAACCTCAAATACTTTCTTTAGATAGACAGAGACATATATATACCGATAGTTACCAGCAATACAGCTAGAGGTGAATTTCGCGTCTAGTAGAATCTTAGAAGTCAGCACTTACAATTGTCATGAAACAATTTCCTTGACAATATGCAACTTAGGCGACCGTCATGACACTACCGCGGCTCCTACTGTTAGGATCGTACAATTAGGCTGTTGCCTGATCAACAAGCCCGTCAGCTACCTACAAAATGAACGTCCATTAGCATTATAGTGGTTGCTAATTTTAAAAGTCTTTCAGTTCAATGTTGCGCCACTATTCATTTATTTATCCAAGAACCATATGCAGAGGTCTAAAAATTGCATAAATATGTGCGCAAAAAATTGACGAATAACTCAATGTCACGCAACCGCTTTCGATGATTAATTTTTTATTGGAAAGGGCGTACTTTAAGAGTAGTTTAATGAAAATTTGGTAAAATTCTATTTTGTAATATTCCTACGATAAATCAAATACGAATAGGGCGTCCGCGAGTAATAGTGTTCAAAGTTTGATTAGATTTGATGTCGGTGTTTGTTTTTACCTATAGACTTTTTATCCTTACATTTAAATTTAGCGAACAGGCTCGGCTTACTTTTAAATCAATTTATAACGCGAGTATTTCCTCTCCCCTGCTGCGAACCTCTCCTTCTAACGCAGACCCCATTTACTATCCCCATCCCGGGGGACGGCTAGTAGGATTTTAATGAAGGCCCACTTCTTTTTCTATTTCATCCCAATAAAAAGTACTTACATATACAAAATTATGACGCAATTTTTTTTCCGAAACGAAGAAATTCGACGGAAGACAAAGGTAATCGACATAGCTCTTAAAGTCGGCAAGTTGAAGTGGCAGTGAGCCGGCCACATCTGTTAAGTCTGTGACGGCAATTGGAAAAGGAAAGTGATGGAATGGAGGCCGCGCCTGGGTCGGAGAACAGTAGGGTGCCCTCCATCCAGATGGACGGACGACTTTAAAAAGATAGGAAGTGACTGGGTGCAGAAAGCGACGGATCGTTTATGGCTGAAGGGCTATTTCGGGTAGTGGATTGATGCGGGCTGATGATGATGATATTTATTGCAATTAGGGCATTCAAAACAACCAATACAGCAAACTGGCTTAGCCAATAAGCTATAAAATGAAAATATTTATCTACCTACAATTTTTGTATCACGAGGGGTGAAGTATTATTAGTTCGGTTTGACAAAAGCTACGGTATAAACCTTATGTAGGTTGCTGTAAATAAAGTCGGGTGAAAACATCGGACAAGCTATGACAGCAGTAATCACTCGTATGTGTATGATAACGTAATGTGTATATTTTTTTTACATTTAGTGCGTACAACAGAGCATAGCACATTATGTAAGTTCACTAAATATTTGAACATGAACTCACAGTCAAAGTTTCCAAAGCCATTAGGCCGTAACCGCACCGTAGACGCGGCCACGTAATACGTAGGCATCACGTATGCCGCGTAACGTACGTGAATCACGGGCAGCCACTTAAAGCGAGTCCCGATGCGACAACGACCGCAGAAAGGTCTTGTAGTTTTTAGAGGGGTTCTATTATGTAAGTGTTCTATTTTGTTAGTAGTGATAGTAGTGGCTAAGCGTTCGAGTTACAATCTGAAAACCGGGGTTTTAATACTACTGTTTTTTTTAACGGGGGGGAAATCTTCTACAAGATACCCCGTCTTCTGCGGGGAAGGCGAGTTTATGTGGGTTAGGTTATGTGGCGCACCGGAGCCCCTCTGTACTATGCTCGATGAGCACGTCCTAATAACTTAATACCTCCCCCAGCGCACTCGCAGTGCAAGGCGACACGGGGCAGCCATTGTCGCTTTTTTCCGGGTCCATTTTAAGCGGACAAAAAAGGCCCCCATCCTTGTCGCCCCGAGAACCCGACGCCCCTTTTAGTTTGGGTTTGAATACCAACCATGTTGTATCCCTGAGTTTTGGCTACGACATGTGAAGTCTGCCAATTCGCGCTACTCTTTTTACAGATTATGCAACGTGACCAACGGCGGGATATCTAAAGTGTATATAATGCGTTACTTTCGGTTTGACTTTAAATGTCAAATTTACTTATATACAGCAGCCTATTCAGTCTATAGTAATTTTCAGTAAAATTGACATAAAACCTTGTCCCCATTAATTAATATAGATGATGATTACTTAACTTATAATTTCCCATTCAGATTTAAATTTGATCGGTAGTCTCTGCAGTAGTAATTAAAACTTTACGGTAACATTGAAAAGATGTACCGCAGATCAAATTAAAAGGGGTGACACAGACGGACGGAAACTGTATTTAACTGGCAACTCAGTGAGGCAGCGTCCACGGGAGCACACGTCGAAGTTGCCCACTCCGCTAATGAATGTACACCGTGAAGCTCCGCTTGCATTTCAACTAAAGCTGGTGTACTATCGACGTATATTATTCACCGACGCGTGTACTTCCACCGCGCCTTTCCGTGCAAAACTTTACGTTTTATAACTTGCCATGGAGTCAGATTAAATTCCTCAATGCACTTACGGAGCCCATTAAATAGAATTAGCTGAGTGACTGTTTTAAACGCAATGAGTGGAAATTCTGTCGTGTTTCCTATTCATAATATTTCTGCGAAATTATTCGAATAAAGTTAGGAATGGAAATACATAATTTATATTATAGGGATTTTTTTTGCAAAACTGACGTCACTAGGTTGAAAGCAATTTAAAAACTACAATTGTTTAATTATTTTTTTTTTTAATTAATGAGGATGTAAACGAGCATGCGCATCACCTGATATTAAGTGCCTATTTCAGTGTACTGCTGGAAATAGGCATCTCCAAGTAATTCGTACCATTTGACCGTATACATCGTATTTATTATTATACCTTTTAAGCACGTGCTTAACCAAGATCCCACCTCATGTTAAGTGGAAATGCAGTCATGGATGGTAAGACGTTAGTTTATTAAAAATCTATTCACGCTACTCTTGAGAACACCCATAATATATAATATTGAGTTGTTCGTCCATTTTGGCGCACATACTTTTGATGCAAATTAAATACTTAAATGGTTTTCTCACAGGTGTCATTGTCAGACATGGACCAAATTAAAATGGGACTTTAAATGAGAAGCATTACCTTTCGAAGAAAAAAAGGATCATCTAAATCGGTTCACTCAATCGAAAGAAAAATAAGACAGACGAATTGAGAACCTCCTCTTTTTTTGAAGTCGGTTGAAAAAGGACGCGATATACGTTAATGTAAGCTGTGCGTAAACGCCTAACTGCCAGCAACTGTAGACTTAGACGGACTAGACTTAGTATATATGGCGTGCCTTAAAATAAGCCTATGTGCAGCAGTAGACTGTACCAATCGGCTGTTGATACATAATATGTCTAAGATGCAACAAACTTTAAGTTTTTTCTTTAGCCATTTGTACTAGGGAATAGGTAACGAGCGTGCATCCAGTTTGTTGCAACAGCACGGAGAGTCGTTACCGATATTCCCCGCGCTACTGTTTCCGTATTCGCTGGAACTGTACGACACGCGGAGTCGTCAATTTTTATTTCTCTTTTACGTCTCTTTAATGTTCGCTTACGAATAGAGTTTATCCTTTGGAGTGTTTTCCGTAAATGATATTTAAAGGCACGGAATTACATACCCTACTGTAGACTATTTGTTATGTAGTATTATAACGTTTTTATTTCTGAGTAATCGAAAATATCTCTCTCACTCTTTTCCTCATCTCACCATAACTCGGATCTTTATCGGAATACTATGACATACGAACTGTCAATGAATTATCGTATTAAATGAGTGACATTTTCATATACATCTATATGTAGCTATTTGAGAGCACGATAAATACGAATTTTTTCAAAAAATTACGAAGGAAAATCTTTTCTCATTATTTATCATATAGAATTGAATAAACATTTATTCGACACAAAACACAAAACAATTATATAAATGTAAAACAAAAAACAACACATACAAAATATATTAAAATTGACAAAAATTAGAAAAAAAGAACTTCTGTTCAAAAAGTGTTGGCTTAGCATGCCCTGTGCTACAAATTGCACAGCGCTGAGTTTCAGCCACAAACCTAAAATTTAATAAACATAAATATGGATAAATATGTTCTTATATACATATATGACAGTAACGCCATCAAAAGGCACAAGTTTTACTTATATTCAAATATTCTTTTGTGTATAAGAAACCAAAACACGAAACCTAATTGGTATAAACCGCCCGGTATTGGAACCGCGATCGTAAGATCGTAAATTGGCATCAGTATATCTGCTAAGAAAACACATATATATTCCATATAAGCAAGACGTATTTTTAAAAGAACGTTCTCATTATTTTTCAACGGACTTAAAAAAAGTAGGAGGATTCTCTATTCGTCTGTAGGTTTTTTATGTTTTTTACCTTATAAAATTCTACTGGGTGTAACGTATCCGTGTCAGAATAGTTGATGATTATTTCCAATTCTAATAATGGCATCCATGAAAAAACCATATCCTGTGGAATCAACTAACACCAGCGGTGTTTCCGAACCTGCACGATTTGATAAACGGGCCTACTCCTATCCTAAACGCCGGCAACGCACCTGCAGCTCCTCTGGTATTGTAGATATTCATGGGCGATGGTGATTAAGTGATCATGCGAGCTCGTTTCCACTTTTCCTATCAAAATAAAAAAAGTGCCGCGTCATATTTGAGAGTCAGTATTAGTTATAGACGTTAATACTAACATTGAATCCTCAATTAATTTATACAGACAACGAACTTATTCATAAAAACACAATCGTTAACATCACGGGAGTTAGCAAACAAGACTGCACAGACGCTTTTATTTCTACACGAAATATTTTTAGTATTGCGTTGGAATTGAATTTACGACTATGATAATGCAGCCGCCGGCACCCGCGTACTAAGCTCGGCGCTAAGTAATGTTGCGTTTAGAATTAGAATGGCAAAGTGCTCTTAGCTTTTGGATGCTTTAAACAGTGGATGGGAACATTTTAATGCCACTAAGTGAATGTGATTTTATGAGTAAAAATACAACATACCAATTCATTCATGTAGATTTGTAATTATGTAATGTGTTTACCGGGGACCCTTGTGTCGAGTTACTAGTGATAGAGGTTCAGGCTAAGCGACCTAAGAGCTATGCCACCTCTCAATCCAGTGAAACAGCTACTCTGGCTAATCTGCGTAGTTCGTCCTAAAAAATATATATGTGTAGTGTTTTTACGAATTTGAATTGACAGTTCAAAGGCTCATAAAATATTACTTATAGGGATTAAGACGTTTTTAAGTTATCGAATGATTTTTAGTTTTATTGACTTAACTAAATAATGTGACACAAACCACAAAATCAGCAAATATTCTTGTATATCGTTAATAAACTTTGAGTAGAGTTTAGTCAGTAATATTTGTTTAAAACTATATTTCTGTCATTTTCTGCGATGCACCTTTTCTGTTTTAGAAATTCTATGGTTGTTAATATTCACTCCGATTTAATGTTGTGTTTCACAAAGTATAATCATCTCAAATAAATATAATAGTAATGCTTTATAAATTGTTCCTATACAAGGTGAATGATATATTATCTACCTAGATTGCTTCTGTACACAAAATAACAAATTTTAACAAGTACCTTCCTTATATAGAATCCGGAACAAAAATCGAAATTAATAAATCGAATAGCCAACTAGGATTCGACCGTCCATCAAACATTACGAGTCTATATTCCAAATTACAGTTAAAATTGAAACAAACAAATTTATTGGTGCCTGTATCCCGATACAGATCGAACTCTGGTTGTTAGAATACTGTGCAACTTAACTGACACCTGGACACTGAGCTACGGCTCGATAAACTCCAAATTCTAGCTACGAAGCTGTAATCGAAAATTTGTAGAAGAAAACTGAGCTCGCTAAATAAGCGATGATTCCTTTATAAGCCGCGAGACCAGATACAAAGCCGGTGGAAGTCTGGCGACACGCCAAGTCTCCCGGCCGCGGCAACTTGTGAAATTCGCCGGCCGGGGGAAACTTAGTTTCACGGCGACCTAAAGCGCTGTTCGGTGGCAATGTTTGTTGCATGCCAAATGCACAGAGGTCTGATACCTAGTGTCCGCACAACAACTGTCTTTGACCTACATTAGAATTACTGTTAGTGCAGTTGTCGGCTGCAGCGCATGCTGTAACTGTAGTACTAGTAGCACGTAACCAAAGTTCTCATATTTCCGCGAAAAATATTTATTAAACGACTTTTACTGAATTAGCGCGGTTTACCAATATCTGGCCGGGCAAGGTCAGAACAACGCTATATTCTTCATTTTCCTGAAGACCGATTTTTTATTTTATTTCATGTTAAAAATTGCAAACTCATCTGTAACAGCTGTTATAGACAACACAACAACACTGTTGTGACAAGACTGACAAGACTGTTGTCTGTTAGAGACAACAGTCTCTGGCAACTGTGTTAGTTCATCCAAATAATAATTACAAGACCATGTGCATTTATTTACGGATATTAGAATAAATAGGTGAGCTATAAATACCTGCTATGTATCAGCAAAGTGATCACAAAGTGACTCCCACTTAATTCTTTACACAATAATACTTACTCTATTTCAACATCAAAGAAAGTGTAGATTACATTTTATTGGTGAATTTGACGCGGACAACGTCGCCTGTGATCGGAATTCACAAAAAAGCGAACACTTCGCAATAAATTGTCCGCATCGGACCTTCCCTCTCCACGGCTCAAAATCCCATCTTTAATTACGAGAAAATCAGGTGGAGGGGAAATTAAGGACGTCCTCCACCTGGGCCTCGATGATAACACCCGGATATTTTATTCAGACACTGATACGTCGATACTGGAAGGTCTAATTAAACAAATTATATAAACATTTTTAGACAAACTAATAGGTTTTTCTACGTTCCAAATAGTTTTGATATGTTTTCATTATGATTCTTGTTTCAACTAAATTAAAAGAGGGAGTGCTAACTTTAGATTGAAAGGACCGATTTTAATCATTCTTTTTTTTGAAAAATTCGTACATCCCATGTGGTCCCATTTAAAGTTGGCCCAGTTCTTGGCTTCCATGAGAAAACCTTATAAGTCTTAAATTTTCATTAAGCATATATTGATACTCGTATGATTCCTTTTTCGAATGGAAAATATGTACTTCAAGTGTAGTTGATGAGAATTTGGCTAGGCTGTCATTAATTCTATTTGATAATACGATAATTCAGAAATACAAAGAGAGCTTCCGCTAGTAATAACGTAAGTAAATAAGTTTTTTGCTCGTAAATATATTTCTTGTTTATATGAATACACGAAACCGAAAAATGAAAGGTGCAAGTCATGTATTCGAACCCCACAGTTTGAAATAGTAATAATATACGCCTATCCATTAAGGTAACGTAGTACATGCATGGTGTGAAATAAATAAAATAATCGCTCTAAGTGTCGACCTGTGGCTGTATCTAAACAACATGACAGCTGTGAGTAATGAACGACCGTTTGAAACAAAAACACTTGCTCATTCGGATGTATTGTCTTTATGTCAGAGGTCGGAAGACTATAGACTTCCTTTTTATATAAACTTCTAAGCAAGTTCTTGTGTACTTAGTAGTTGAACTTATTGAAGTAAAAACTTCTTTAGAACATTGAGCACGGGGAAATGGGTTCGTGTCACCGACATGCTAATGATGTATTTATATTTTGTCATCTTTGTTTTTGTATTCAATAAAACGCAACCACAGACTTGTGTCCGTGCTCTTTTCTAATGTACTTTATTGGTTTACTTTGTTTTGTTAAAAATAGTGCTACCTCTACAGTTACTACAGTGTGTTCATGTTATTTTTTTTATTTATATGCCTGATTCTGGAAGGTGGTGTTGGAGAATGCTCTGGTTCGCGTCGTAGACGCCCCGTTACATTGTTATAAGTTTCTCCGCGACCGCTGCGTCCCTGTTTCTCATGGCCATTTTTAAATTGTATTCTATTATTTTTTTCTTTTGATCTTGCCGTTGCCCGTCACCAGTCTTCCAGTGGCGTCGTCATAGTCAGCTGTGTAAATCCAACTGCCTAATACCAACGTCCTCCATTTAACCGTGTACAACGTAAAGCCGCTCGAATCATCAAGTGTCCGGTCGTCTTAACTGGCCTGGGTCGAGACGTCAAAGCTCTTTGCATTCTCTATCGCATTTACGATGGGGAGTTTTTTGAGAAATTATTTGAAATCATCCCAGATACCGATTTCCAAGTCCATCGACCCCATAGTAATGGTTGGTAAATAATGGTAAAAACAATAGTAGTAATGGGTATTGTAGCTCGTTTGCAACATTTTCTATAAATTAATAAAAAAAACAAAAATATATGTAATTGCTGCTCAGCATGCTAAAAGATGTGAAAACCACATTGATATATATAATAATAATTTGTGTTTAGTTTTCACTTCTATCGGCATCAGTCCCTATGACTGCCAATTTTTTTCTCATCAATGGATATCTGAAAATCTAAAAAATATCTAAACTAAAGATATTAGTGATCGTTTCCAGTGATTACACAATTCGTGTCCAAGAACGGAATTCCAATTGGTGAAAATTGTTAATTTTAACTCGGGAAGTCGGCATCGCCGATATTTCAAGAAACTCAATTATCGTTGTGTCCTCAAAAAATAGAAATTTATCCGCGCCGAAGACGAGATCGCGGAATTCCACCCCCGAGATGAGAATTGCGGATTTACCTCGGATGTTACGGTTACGCTAAACAACGCCGGGGCTTAGGCGTACGTCCATTCGGACAGCCTACTTTTAATAACTTTGCGTACAGGAAACAAAACTTTTCAAGTAATTTGAATACGAAATAAAAAATAATGTAGGCAGAATTGATTACTATATTTGAAGAAAAATAAATCTACCCTCGTCTACGACGTTGTAAAGTTGACCGTAAAAATATAAATTTGATTAAAAATAATTTGTGATGGTTTTTATATTGAGCGATTTAACACACTCGGCGCTTCTGCCTAATACAATTTTGGAATTAGCTCCATTGTTGTTATAAAGGAGGGAAACGAGGACCCGCTCTCGAATTAAATCACTAATTGCTCGTTGAGACAACGAAATTTGTTTTCAGACAAGTTTAATGAAAGAACCCGCCATGTTTTCCTACGTAATGTGCGGCTTTTGATGGAGCAATAGTAAGCAATTGTAATTAACATTTTTCCATTTATTTCAGTAAGTTTATTTTTAAAATAATAAAGGAATTATCGTATATTAAAATTTAATATAGAAAAAAGAACAAAGAACATACGATATTTTGTCTAGATTTCAAACTGGTCTTTCGCTTGCGACTTTACTAAACGCCACAAGAAGTAACAATTTCGTATTATGGTATAGACCTGAGTCTTCTGTGATACACTCTTTCTAATCCTACTAGACCTCTTTTTTTTTTTTGTTCACGCGGGGGAGTCTTTTTATAGACCATCCTCCGGTACCCTGGGTGGGCCCGGAGGGATGTGTGGGACTCGGCCTGGGCAGCCCCTACCCACTAAACCTTCCGCGAATGCCATCAGCCGTTATGAGCGGGTGCCCCGGATCTGTCAGCGACAGGACACCCCAACGACCGGCCGGTCCCGGCAAAGACCGGACTTCATTCTCAAAGGGGACTTCTCCGGCACTCAGAGAAGTCCCGACGACGCCGAAGCATGCTGGGGCCAGGTATCCTACTAGACTCAACCTACCTACTGCCTTTGCAAAAATGTTTCATTTTTGAATTATTTAAGCTTTCTACTATGCTATTATACTACACTAGTAAGATAAAATAAATATATTGAGTACTCCTTGTCTCTATGTTACATCAATGTATATATGCTCAGTAATTGTTTTGTATACAATTACTGTTTGTACCAAATAAATAAAAAAATATTTATAGCAACTGGGAAGAAAAGATAAATCAACTAGTCAGCAGGCTATCAACATTTTGGTATTGTCTTGTAAATGGGCGTCATGTGTACCGACGCACCGATAGTAACATCAACAATTATCTAATGAGGGCAGAAGGTAAATCTTTGGTTCGCGAAGATGACGCTGTTACTCGTACCTAAAGTTAAAGTTACTGTCTTTATATAAAGACAGTAACTTTAACTTGGACATATATTTTATATATATATATATATATATATATATATATATATATATATATATATATATATAATATATATGTCCCACTGCTGGGCACAGGCCTACTCTGTAAAGAGAGTATAAGGACATGGTCCACCATGATAGACTTCAGATGCCTTAGAAAAAATTCTAAGACATGTAGGTTTCCTCACGATCTTTCCTTCACCGCCGAGCGTGTGGTAAATCAGCATCAGGTGTCGGTACCGGGCATCGAACTAGGGTTGTTAGCATACCATGCAACTTGAGCGAACCACCCGGACTCTGAGCTACCACGGCTCTCAAAAATTATATATCCAAAAATACATTCATAACTATGTACAAGGTAATTTACAACAAAGAAACGACAAAAATTCGTGACTATCATTTATCATTTGCTACAGAGAATTTATCCGTGCTACAATGATCCTTAAAAAGGATATGAACGTTTGCCCTCCTTACGTTACCTAATTAGTATAATGTTCCCTTTAAGATTGCCAGGCGGATGAGATCGGACTGACATGGATTCGAGGTATGAGCTTGCTATTATATATAATATAAAATAATTAATTCTGTTATAAAACATATCAAAATATACAAATATATAACCGCTTTAGTGTTAAAATATACAAAGATAAAAATATCTATTCCCTTTCTAAAATCTCTTTTTATAAGCTTATTAGGTCCTAAATGTCGCAGGGGCTGTTTCCTGTTTCCTATAACTGAAATACATAATGTTAGCAATGTAATTTTTACATAACAATCCGACAGTACTCATTATTTAAGCTACTGTCTCAAATACTTAGATCTAGATCGTGGTCAGGTCCAGTTATGAATAGCATAACTTTAAATACTTTTGAGCAAAAACAAAAACCGTCTTCAAATCGAATTAGAATAGAATAGAATATTTATTTATTAACACGCAGATTTGGTTACAATTATAAAAATTACACAAATTAAACGAACATCCACGTAACCATTGTAGCACATATTATTAGTACACAGTGACTCCCAAACTAAGCAGACGCTTGTATCTTGGTAGCCAGAGTTGCATTGTGGAGTTTGCACTGTGTTTGTTTGCATTGTGTTTGTTTGTTTGTGGATTTCATTTTGCACAAAATTTTAGTTTTTTTTATAATTTTTTTAATAAATGTATATATACGTATATGTATTTAGGCAAGTATAAATATACAGGCGCGTGTGTTAAAACGTTTAATGCTATTCCGCGTGGATGCCCTCTTTGTATTTCAGAATTCTCGTAGAAATTGATGAAATATAATAAATCAGAACCTAATCAAACTCTCATCAAACTATTCTTGAAATAAATCCTTTCCAATTAAAATGAATCATCGAAGTTGGCGTGATATTGACTTATTTGTTTATTTGTAGCGCACATATTTAATGCAAAGTTAAGACATATGGTTTTCACCAAATTGGACCAAATTAAAATGGGACCACGTGAGAAACACCGGCTTTTAAATAAGAAATCATCAAAATCGGTTCACGCTCTTGACAGCTATGAGATAACAAACATTAAAAAAAACATAAAGACGAATTGAGAACCTCCTCCTTTTTTAAGTCGGTTGATAAAAGTCATAGAAGAGTTAGTAAAGTTGACAAAAAGCTAACAAGTCATCAGGATCATCATAGATCCGGAAGTTCAAAGGTAAGGGTGATAACATGTGTTTGAAGTTTGGATGTAAAAGGAGACACCCATGCACACACATTCATCGCGGTGCACACATTAGTGGACACGTGTTAATAATTAGTGCATACACTACAGTGGTTCGGAACAGCTGTTTACAATAAACTGCGCCGTTTACGACGTGTTGAGGAAGTTTAAGAAATTTTACGGGTTCCCGGGAACAACTAAATACATTATTGAGCGCATTCAACATTGGACAATTAAATGCTACACATCTTGATCTTAGCGAAAATGTTGCTGGTATTTCTGATATTATAAGTAATTATATAGTTGAATAAGATTTCAAAGTCACGAACAAAGCCAAAGTTGTTTTTGGTAAAAGCCAGATAAGCTTACGGCTCACATGATCTTAAGTGATCACCGTCGCCCATTTACATCCACAACATCTGCGGATGCGTTGCTGGACTTTGAGAATGGAGTAGGCTCGTTCCTTGCAGGTTTCCAGATCGTATAATTTATATTTTACGCCAAATACTTGAAAATTGCTCTCTGATTACCTGGATGAAGTAGGAAATTAGTAAATAGAATCAGTTGGACACAGTTAATTATTTGAATTTAGAATGATTAGAATGTCCTGCGAGAGCTGCGACGTGACAAGAAAAAAATCTAATGTTAATATAAGTAAAGCACAGTGTCAAAGTAAATGCTTTTAACATATCTTTTCATGATTGAAATCAGTGAAAGACTGGCTCAAAGACAAATAACCCAAGTGTTTATGAGGTCTCCCGCAGACGCGGATCAATCCCGGTTGTCTTATATAAAATGATTCGACGTAGCAATAAAATACCCTGCATTTGGCAATATGCAAGTTATTGTGTACAATAAACTGGATCATTCGGCTGTGTACGCGTACATAGCAACGTGGTCATTACTTCCTCGGGCGTTTTACCGCCCGGTTGTAAGGCGATCCGGCTTTATTGCCTGTTCATAAACGAACCAGGGTAGTAAAGTCGGGAGTAGTCCGATACCGCGGCGCACGGTTCAAGTGAGAAGCGTTTCTATAAATCGACACTTGAGAACATATAAGTTAAAGACAAGTAGACTTCCAGACTGATTTACACTTTAGTGGTATCATAAGTCAAAAATATAATGCTGAAGATTGCCTTCGTTTTTATAAGGCAAACAATTCCGTTACATCACAACTTGACCTTAGCAAAAATGTTATTGGTATTTCTGATACTATGGGTAATGATACTCTCGATTATTATATTGTAAGATTTCAAAGACACGAACAAAACAGATTTGGTAAAGTGGCAAACCAGCTAAAGGCTCACACGATCTTAAGTGACCACAGTCGCTCATGCCCCACATTATCAAGTATCATTAAATTTTTATTTAAATAAATTTTGCCGGCACATGGAGGCAACACTAAGTACTAAAATATATACTAAAATAGTGTATTATCCAAGTTTACGTAAGATATCCTTTTTCGTTTAAGTTTATGTGTTTATTATAAGAATATTTAATTGTCTATCATACACAATTTATTTCAGTTAACCAGCGTCTTTATCTTCAGAGATATTCAAACTTTCTTAACCGAACCTTTATTTTTGCTTACGGCTATAGTTGTTAATGCTCTCTGATAACGTAATTATATTAATAACGTGCCCACAATTTCGACCGCGTGCAATTTAACAAAAAGTTTTTATTCACAAAATGCTCCAGCTAAACTGAAAACACCCAGACGGCTAATATTTTTCCGAGATATCGTTATATTTTAACTAATGTATACGAAAACTTAATAAATTATATACTAAAACCATCCGCGAGAACCGTTTTATACATTGGTGAGCACATCATGAAAATCAGTGTAGTAGTTTTTCGCGAAGTTTATCGCGAACAGACAGACAGACAGCGGGAAGCGACTTTGTTTTATACTACGAAAGGATAATAAAAATAATCATTCAACGATCATTCTCTCGGTAGACGTTTCTGCGAACAGTCTTATAGCGAAAAGACTCGATCAACACCTCAAAAGACTTTCGTTAGATGAGTCAAGGGTTAAATACAGAAGGCGGTACTCCTGAACACAGCACGAATCGCCAGCTTTTTCTCTGTGTCGCCCTAACCACCGATTGCTTGAGCCCTGGTTCGTTGGCGGTGGTTACGTTTTTATAATGTTTTTATATGTTGTATTATTATTATTCTTATGTATTTTACTTTTATATTAATATTGTAAAAACTTAACCTGATTTTGAAAAAGAAATAAATGATAATAATAATAAAATGTTTACTTTATATATTTGTGCCAGAAGATCCAGCTCTTCCTTAATCATATCATATTTTAATAAATTAAGTAATATAAAATAATCATATATATATGTTTTGTATATGATGAGAAAATTAAGTTAGTACTAGTTAGTAGTTGTAGGAGCGTAGAGTTCTAGTGTCTAAAGTCATTCGTCACTATTCCACTAATAAAAACCAGCTTCTTTGCATCACGCTCCAATTTTACCCATTACACCGCACATATCAATCCACCGTTGCCATCCATACAGAATAACTTCAATAAAAATACAACTTTGTTGCATCGTAATAAAATACAATATGAGATAGCAAATGTTTTTCTTCTCCATGCAATACATATGTCCGGCGGCATATCTTATATTTTTTGTTTTGTTAATAAGCCACTGATTTTCTTATCACCACGTATCCGGAACGCGTGTCTCGTCAGATCTCGGCTTCCGTGAGAAGCGACAAAGAATTTCAAACTGTTTATAATAACGCTAACATCGAACGGTTATCACTTTTTAAAGACTTCCCCTCGGACGATAATAACTTTCGTATAATCGCTTCGAATATATTTCTGAGCCGTGGAAACAGTATTAAATGAACACCGATAAGCAAATGAATGGTAGCATTACACGTGATAAATTTTAAAATATCTACTTAAGTTGCTTTGCATTTACTCACGTAATATAACGTAACTCGATATTTGCGAATTAATTGTATTGCAAAAAGTCTACCCATTCGGGTAGAAATTAAATTACCTCTCTGGGTGCAACGAATTTTTAAGTGGAGACCGCGGAGTGAGACCCCGTAAGACTAGGTGGAGCTACGATCTTCCCAAACGGCTGGCAGGAGCTGGATGACAGAGGCCGAGGATCGTGCTCAGTAGCATTCTTTTGGTATGCCTATGTCCAGTAGTGGCTGATGATGTTGATGATGATAAAATAAGCTCTCACGAGTTTTTAACAATCCCCCTAAACATCAAACATAGTTTATGAACGCCGACCATTTTTAAGGCTTATTTTCGTAGACTTTAAATATAGACGCCATCAGATAGATGGATAGCTTAGCCAATCGACTATTACCTTATACAATAATCTAATTGAATACATATCAGTCAATCATAAATTCTTAGAAATAGACTATTTCAGTTCACCCATAAATATGAACACTACAGATGTATAATACATTAAAACATATAAACCGTAGACAATACATTTACATATCATAAATCGAACCGACACCATTCAAGATTAAAAGATAGGTAAGCTTACCACTAAACGAAATGGACTTGGATTTAATAGCGGAAACTGTAAATAACTGTTGATAATATAAGCTTTGAACTATTTTAACAGCTGTTTAATTAAATGCCTAATCGGCAGTTATTTAACTCCAGTTAATGCGTGCCAGTAACTGAATTCGTTGAATAAGTAAACAGGTTCGATAGGATTCGACTGTTAAGTGTCGAAATTATTGATCGAACTCGATACGCAATGGAAATAAAATAAGATAAATCATTAACGCACATAACTCCGAAGAGTTAGCAGAGATTATGGATTTTGTTTTGCTCTACCATGTATTGGCTGATCCCGTCCGCTTCGCTGGCCTTAGTTAATAGTCTTCTGCTAGTAAAAGTCCCGTCAAAATCGGTTCAGAGATTAGCCGGAACAAACACATAGACAGACAGACAGAAAAATTGTACAATTTCATTTTGCTATATGTATTGTATATACATTCATATGCATGTAGAAATAGCTGCCAATTTCATTCATTTGTATAGATATATGTATATGTACAAATGGTACGCGCCAGTGTCTACCAGTCTTTTAAAGGCTTCACAACATTCAAGGATCACCGGTTCATTTGTTTGTTAAATTCAGTTTAGAATACAGTCAAAAAGGATCTGCGCTGGACCACAGCACATCTGGCGCCGTGTCGTACACCGCACAACGGGGCCCCGGAAGCGGATTTCAAGGGTTCGGATTTACATCTCGCCAGTTAATTATTAACGGCAGTTTAAAACGTTTCGCTTTCCCTCGCTTAATCTTCCATATCACGGGACCCTCGCGCTCAGACGACAGAACGCGAGCAAGCTATACCCCGCTTTGTATTCTTACTTAATACTTTGTTGTTTTTATTTCTGCCATGTGAAGCATGGGGAGCTGCCAGTTGTGTGTATTTATGTTTACCAACATCTATTTCGTCTAGATTTTTATTTTTATATAAATAGTTAATATTATAAAACGTACAAACAAAAACACTTTATTCGTAATTTGTAGAGATCAATAATTGCGAGTGCGACTGCACACATACGAAGCACCCTTCCATGTTTCGCTGAGCGCTAGAGTTACTACCGCCAACTATACCTTATATCTGTCTATGATGAAACGTAACATGAAGTGTGATTTTCATAAGGAAAACGATGATAGTGATTAGTATCGCCGATAAAACCAACAACACGCATAAACTTGAACGAGTGGGCCGTACCACAGGACACACAGGCAGAAAGCGTTGCCACTCGGAGAAGAAGTAGAAGGAATTTCAGAAAAACTCTCAACATCTAACGGGTGAAGCCTTCTCATAAAACGGCGGTAACGCGACAGAATGATGCACAACCCGCCGCTACGATGACCTTATTTCTGTTATATAAAAAAATGTCAACTAATCTAAAGTCGACCTGCAACGGCGCAACAAATTTTCGGCCGTTCAAATAAAGCGCTGGAAGTGTTCCAGCGCGTTACGTGCTGTGTAAATGGACTTTACGTATTCGCGGCGCATTATTTTGTGAATCATGGCGGTGGAGAGTAATTTGCGAGCAAATCGCACCGAGGAGACATAAATACTGGCTGACTGGGACGCCGCCGCTAACTGCCGCGTTCGACCGCCTGATTTATTATAGAAAAAGAATTATTAACTGGTTATTTTCGGGCTAATTTCTGTTTTGAGGCGTAATGCGTTTTATATCGTCGCAACGAGCCAACAAAGACTAGACAATGATAAATGAATGACCTCCCTACTCTTGTTATTTCAGCCAGAGAAAGGGAAAGGAGAATTGTTTTTGATTGGCCATGTACAGTGCCAAAAAAGAAACTCACTCGTTTTACAATCGACTGTTGTGATGATCTTCATTATAATGTGAGACAAAGATTAAGATTATCGACTAAATTTTAGATGCGTTTTCATGTAGGACTATAGTCTTTTTTTTATAGAAAAAGCGTTAAATGAGCCCAAAAGGCCAGTGAGCTTAAGGCTCACTTGCCGTATCTTGTGTGATCACAGTCGCCCATAAACATCCCCAACACCATAAGAGCTTTGAAAGACGAGTAGGATCTTTCTTACACCCTCAAGTGTCTTGTCGGGACCGCTAGTGTCAATAAATACCAAAAATTACAAATAGGCGGAAAAACATTACGCGAAAAACAGTTGAGTGCCAACCGTCAAGACAGTGTCAAATTGGAATTCTGCAGTATGTGCGGTCGTTCTATCTTTAGGAGCGAGAAAAAAAATCACACCAGATCTCATTTTGAAATGCAGCACAAAGGGATAATTAACGTCCAGATTTGAATAGAAAATGGAAAGCGGTGCGAGCGGTCGTTTGCAGCGCGCTCCGTGCATGAAATCATAATGGCCGATTGGCCCATCGTAGCGGGCATGCTGTCAACCCGTCAATTCATATTTAAGGCAGACAACACACTGACGATTGTTTCCGGAAAATAATAATTTGAAAAAAAGTAAAAAGGTATATAGGGTATGGACGGATTTTTGAGAGGTTAAAGAGGGTAGATTGATGTGAAATGTGTAAGCTGAGTGATTTGAAAGCTGGTGCTTCCTGTGTGGTCCCATTTAAATTTGGTCCGATACTGGCAATGCGATCCATGAGAAACCTATAAAAATCTTGCATTTGCATTAAGTATGTGCTCCACAAAAGGACGAATAACTCAATATTACGCCAACCGATTTCGGTGACTGATTTTTTCAATAATTCGGAAATAGGAAGAAGGCTCGTAAAAATATATATGTCAATGCTCCAATTCCTGATTTGAAAGCAATCACTAGTATATTTGAAATATACAAATGTTCAATATTTTAGTGTTGATTAAATAAACCAATACACTAATACTCTCTTTACAGACAAGGCTTGTACACAACAGCTGGGCCTATATATGTCTTAATTTATGTGTTTATAATTGCAATCAATGAAAGAGCAGTGTGCACGTACCCTAACGCTGTGCTATCGCGCTCGTTCCTTCCGTGAAATACGGGTATCGATGATATAATTGAATTATTCATTATCCATCAGCCACATGAAGTGCAGGCGTGAGGCGACAAGCTCGTTGATACGGGCTGGACGCGGGTTGCGATAAATTGGTGAGCACATCCCCCGCCCAGAGCACATTTGTTAATGGTGTAATGAAACGAATTCATTAATGTAATAATATTATCTCCATAATTATTTGTAAGTGGTGTATAAAATATGGTCTGTAGGTACATCACAAATATATTTACGACAAAAAAAAACAGACTTAAAATCTAATCAAGCGTTAAACGTATAATGCGCTAATGCCCTCACTGTATTTCAGAATTATGGTGAGAACATTACGAAATAAAATGAACCAGATTTTTAAAAAAAATCTAATCAAACAACCCATGAAGTTTCTAATAAAAAAAATAATCATCGAAATGGGTTGACGTGATATTAAGTTATTCGCCCATTTGTGGCGCACACTTGATCCAAATTACGACTTGCATGGTTTTCTTATGGATGCCAATGTTAGAATTGGATTTTAAATAAAAAAACAATCATTCAGATCGGTTCACCTCGAGTCGAAAGTTATGAGTACAAATACAAAAAAAAAACATACATATGAATAGTAAATCTCCTCATTCTTTTTTGAAGTCAGTTGAAAATCAAACACGAAGCAAATAACAGAACTAAGGCACATTGCATGATCGGGGTACTTCGTCGAATTGGCGACTATTATGTTGAAAAGACAAGACAAGAGAATATATTAAATTGAAAAAGCATGAGCATAATCATGCTTCTTATATTAGCAGGACGCATTACAGATTCACATCACAGCATTCTGTGAAGAGACGTCTTGACCAGTCAACCCCATTCATTCGCCACTATCACGACATGTGTACGCCACTTAAACTGCGTGATAACAACCACAAAGTAATATTACGTTTTGTATTTACTACCGTTTTGAAGCACTTTACCCCGGATAATTCATTAGCGCCCGTTATAACCGGTATCCGGGCCACAAATATCGAAACTATTATGAACCGGGCCGCGCCCGCCCGGACAATTATTGCCCGGTGCCGCTATTGTTTTATGGGATTTTCAATTGGACACTAAAATTGGTTGGGGAAGCTTATCGACTGCTGCAGGTACGAACAATTAATATTCGAACGAGTGTTGCCACTTCCTTTTAATTGCTTTTTAATGCTTGTAGTCTATTGTTGCATAAAGGCTATGTTATCATTTTTTTATTGATTTATATCACCGACAACCAATATCAGGTTTGTTACATGCAATCTTTGGCATCAGAAGTACGCCCACTTCGTTTCAATACTAAAAAAAAATTAGCTCTCAATCCTGTGAACTCTAGTAGAGTATAGATAGGTTTAGCAACAGCAAAAATATTCAGTTCACACATGTGACAAGTACTTAAGCTTAAGCCATAGACCACGCAAGAAATGTCAATGTAATTGAAACGACAAGCAGGCTGAGAATAAAACTATCAGATCATAAATCAAACGTTTGGCAGTCATAGCCTTTAGTCAAAATTAAATCCATAGTTTGTATATTATGTCATGTACAATTTATTTACCGTATTAAAGATTTGTTTTTCTTTTTTTTATTGAACAAGAAAGCAAACAAACGGCTCTTATAGGCCCTTAGTAAATTAAATCAATTGTGTACAAAAGGAACATTCATTGGCATCATAGTGGTCGATATTTGGTAGGTTTAGTAATATTTTAGTTTATTGGTGTTAATATGGTCCAATTGTGTGTGTATTTGATGTATTGGTAGTAATGCAATGTTAATTGATATGACTAGTAGATCGGTTTCATAGTGAAACGTCGCCGATAAACAGTACACTCGGCCCTGATCTTAAGTGGATCGCCACAAACCTTACTAATGGAATTGCAGGTAAATTGCTAAACTTTTACACAGTATTGTTTCGTCAGCAACTCAAAATACAACTTTATATAATGGAAAACGTGAAAGTAACAGAAAGTAAATCAAGTCTGAGGTTTTAAATAATACTAGTAATCGCCCTAAAGTCGCAATTCGACCCTGTACTTAGAGCATTAAAATCACATATAACTCGCAGCTCGTAATATTTTCGATGAATCTGTCAGTCATTATTTATCATAGTTACTTACCGTTGCCAGGCAATGTAATATCCGCGTGTATGTGTATCAAAGACATGGTAAAGTGTAATTTCTTTTTATTTCATGCATTTTGTATGCATCTCTTTATACAGTGTAAGTGTGGGAAATTTCCTACTCTCCGACCGAAGTTTTTGCTTAATGTATTAATTTATAATGATTTATTTTTAAGTTAGTTAGGCATTTTTGATTATGTCTCGCTGTCGATTAAGGTAATCTTTAAGTACTAGTTGCCTATCGATAGTTCGCTAAGTGGCCATAACGTCGAGATAACCTCGCTTGCGCTTGTAATCCTTTAAACTATTTTTCTCGTTCCAGTTTTAATAACTTCTACTTATGACCATATGACCAAAATAACATTTTTTACAATTTTTGTCTGTTTGCTCCGGCTAAAATTTAGACGAGACTTTCGCTGGTAGATAGATGATGTGATTAGGAGTAACTTAGGTTACTTTCATTTTACAAAAACATAATAAATAATTTTAAAACACTATGGAACGGAACTAGGACATTATAATTATATAGAATTGGTCAACGTATGCGGTGAAAAACAGACAGCGAAAAGCGTCCCTATCTACCATGTTAGGGAAAAGGGTACGCGGTTTTATGTTCCTCACCTCTTAAGTCTTGCTTACTCCTATTAGATTATCGCTTCGCAGGAGACCAACTGCCCATTTTCCTTTATACGAGCTCGTGGGCTCCCTTGAAAGAGTTATAAACTAATAAATAGGGTTTAAAACTAATTTATGCATATACGTATATCAAAGGAGAAACTAACAAAATTACTAACGTGGGCGCAACCTACGTTGCAAATTGCATACATTTATTTCATTGAAGTTCCTCGTCTAATACAAGGAAGCGACAAGGATTATTTACTGTGAATGAATATAAGTTTGACTTAGCTGTAGTCACAGATATTAAGAGGAGGTCTCTCGAATATACAGGGAACCTGGCGTTACAGTTTTCCCTCCCCGAACGAAGATCCAGAGGAAGAGATCCCAAGACAAGATGGGAGACTGTAGGGTCGAAAGACATGAGGGATTTCCTAAAAATATTACATATTTCTACTTTGTCATTTTTAAAAAGAAACTTACCGCCTGAATGAAGAAGTCCTTGTGCAGCACGCTGACGATCCCGAAGTTGGTGAACTTAAACACGCGGTCCATGATCCACATGAGGTTGGAGAGCACGCCGGGCCGCGGGTTCCACGCTGCCATTAGGATTGGTACGTCGGCGGTGCTCTGATGGTTGGAGAGCACCAGGGTGCGACGGTTGGTGCATGCCGCCGGCTCGTCCCCACTCTCCAGAACTGTGGACAAATAATTCCAACTTAAAACAAAACGAGGGAAATTAAAATATATATATATATATACATATATATATATATAGTATATCCCAAAAGGAGTCCGTCAAACAATCAGTGTTATGCACCCAGTAGGAATCGAGTAACAACCATTTTAATAAAACATTTTCACATTATGTTTAAAGTTTTCATTCGTTTGTTGTTTTTTAATTCTGTTTCCACCTTGAAAGAAGCTAAAATAGTTGTTGCTAAATTAAACAAATTGGTAACAAATGCATTTTTGGAGTAAAATAAAGTAAATATCATTAATAAATTTACTCAAAGTTTATCATCTCAAAGCTGTATATGAATAATATAAACAGATGCAAGTTTTCCCAGGTGCGCAATGCTCGGAAAAAAATTCAACACTCTATAATTTCACAATAGGGAGTAAACAACATTACCGATACGGGCATTTTACTTTGAAGCGACTGGAGGATTCAGGTTCATTCAGATGCAGGGGCGGCGCACGTACAGAGCGCAGCTAAAACGATTAGAGTGCGGGATAGGGTGGCCACGTCTGACGGCATAAATTAAAGACTTTGGAATTTAAACACATATATCTTTGACACCGGAATGATTTTTTTTATGCCGAACTACACAGATTGGCCAGAGAAGCTGGCCTTGACTGCTTCACCGGATTGTGAGGTGGCATAACTCTTAGGTCGCTTAGCATGAACCTGTATCGCTAGTAAGTGAACACAACGGTTTCCCGGTGAGGGATAACCTTGGCTTGGACGGTTACTATGCTACGCGTAAGCATTCCGATCCGAAAGGGCCGAAAATCGACTCGATCGGTTGCTATTTCACGGATAATCGCACCGGAATGAACACAAGTATGTTTACGAGTAAAAACAAAAACCGACTTCAAGTCAAAAATTAAACGTTCAACGCTGTCACGCGCGGACGGCCTCCTTGTTTTTCCGAATTATCGAAGGAATATTACGAAATACCATATAATTAATCAGAACCTATCCAAACTCTCATCAAAATATCCTTGAAATAAAATGAATCATAGAAATCCGTTGGTGTGATATAGAGTTATTCGTCCATATGTCGCGCACATACTTAATACAACTTAAAGACTTATGTGGTTTTATCATGGATGCCATTGTCTGATTTGGACCACACTAGAAGGACCATCGTTCAAATAAAAAGAGAATCATCAAAATCGGTTCACCCAGCCGAAAGTAATAACCAACCAGACGTAATAAGCGTAAAAAAAACATATAGACGAATTGAGAACATCCACCTTTTTTTAAAGTCGGTTGATAAACTCATCGAACTCTATCCATAAAATTCTGGGACAACACGGAACTTTCGTTGGTTTTGTAACTGTTCACTAGCTATAACACATTCTAATTACTGAATAACGCTGTGCGGCATACACAACTATACCATCGACAGTAGGGTCTTCCAACATTATCTTTTTAACTATTATTTGAATTAAACTGGATTTTATCAACAATAATTGCGACGTGGGAATTAACATTTTCTTTTCACGAGCTATTACAACATTCATTCAGATTTAATCAGAAATAGTTTCAATCAATAATAATCATAAATCTATTCTTATATTATTTTAGTAAGCAGCACAGTATGTATTGCTAGACATATTCTTCTTGCAGCTATAATCTTTGTTATCAAATCTACCTTCCTCGTTGAACATATAGCCTATAGTTACAAACTGTCTTCCTTGTTATATATGAACAAAAATCAATTCAAAGAACAGTGTATTTTAATTTTAAATTAATCTTTTTGATCGCTCCATGTCGCAGGTGCTGGAAATTATTCAACTTAATGCCAACTGCATTGCCACTGATGGTCTTTTTGTCGCGACAATTAACTACAACTTAATAAAATACTCAGTTGAATGTTATTAAAGTCTATAAGTTGACTGATACGGCCGAAAAAAGATGCATATTTATTTTTTTGTTAAAGTTAAAGTTATTTTTTTTTAAATTAAGCCTTTATCCTTTGTCGAATTTATCTATTTCTGATTATTGTCTTAGGAGTTAGATATTTAATTTTATATTTAAATATGTCTAGTTATTGTAATTTGCCTCGATTTTGACAATAAACTAACGGGTATAAAACAACGATATCATCATTTTGAGGTAGTATTCATAAAACAAATACCATAATTAAATTCATCACATATTATAAACATTTTATTTAATGGCATGTTGCTAAAACGGAAGACATAAACCAACTTAGAGTAAACTTATTAATCCGAAAGAGCATTGCAAGCCATTGCCACCATAGTGCGGACTCGGGAGAGTATTGTTTGTATTGCTCGCGTAAATACGAAGTTCAGTGAAATATTTATTTGCGCGGCGACCGTCCTGAGACGATCCCCTCCCCTTACCTCACCCCTCACCAACCCCCTTGTTTGCCGAACGTGACGCGTTACTCGGAAATGGATTCTGAAAGATGTCTTTCGAATTTCGTGAAAAAGGCACCGCACTCACCGATAAGCGTTTAAAATGCCCACGTCATGTGCCGAGAAAATGGACGTCTTGAGACTAGGCTTAGCTAATACCTACTCCTTGTATATGAATGTAAATACACACGTCGGTTACACGAAAAGGTAGGCGAAAATAAGCCGCTCCATTCGATGATAGGCTTCACTTTTAACCTACATATCTACCTCAAAGTAAAATTGCTTTTTCATCATAATCTAATAACCCCTGGACATCTAATACGTCAATCAAATCAAACGTTAATCAAATTTAAGACTTATATGGTTTTCTCATTGATGCCATTGTTATAGTTGACTAAATGACCATATGGTGTTTACCAGCTTTCAAATAAAAAAAACATGAAAATCGGTTCACCCAGTTTTAAGTTCTGATGTTACAAACCCAAAAATATAGACGAATTGAGAACCTCCTCATTTTTAATGTCGGTTGAAAAGACCAGATAAACAATTCACTGCCATGTAATGCGACCTTCCCAGGGCGCTTTAATTGTCCGACTTCGTTTAGAGTACGGTCTGCCTATCATTGCAATATTGACGTGAAATAACGTCGAAATCGATTTTAAATTCTAAAAAGTATGTCGTTTGCTTAATATATGAAATATATTAAGTAAACGACATATCTCATAAAATGAAAAATAGGAAAATTATACAGAACTTTGTAATGCAATAAAATTATCTAAATATATCGCCACAATTTATCAAGTAGGATTAAAAGAAAACAAGTGAATAATAAAGTAAACAAAAACAACTTGAAGTTACTTTCTGACATTCAATATAAAATTCTAGTAGGCAGAGAATTCGATTCAAATTTGCATACGGTAAGGAAAAAAAGCAATGAATTTTTTCCGCCTAAAATAAATAAGGCCGGAGAGTATTAAGATTCCGAATTACAGTCTATCTCTTTAAACTCCGCTCCCTCGATCTGCCTAAATAAATAAGAGTCCCTTCTATCAACTGTATAAACGGCCAGTAAGAGTCGTTAACATCTTAGCAAGTTCGGAATTTAAATGTCGGGTAGTCGCACTATTACTTTCGATTTTTAGAATATAATGTAATAGAAGTCAGCTCGAGAATATTTTACGTATGTTACAGCCACGACATTGATTACTTCAGCCTTTAGCATCAAATTATAAGCAAATAGCACTCCAAAGAACACTTAACTATTCTCAGATCTGTACCGAAAACTCTATAAAAAGTGTAATATTTATAACACCGAAAATATATGTAAATATATGTTCAAAAAAATGTTCATTGTATGCACTCTGCGATTCAAAAACGATAAATACTCTCAGACTATAATCTCTGGACTCTCAAATTAGTGTACGTAACCACGATTCAATGATAAGATTATTTTATATAAAAAAATATTTCGTATACAAGAAAGACATATAATAATTCTTATTAAGATAACACGACACTATTTATTAATAAGATTCACCCAAGCGAGCGGACGCGAAACATTTTTTTAAACACGAGCCGGTTGAAATTTACGATGAAGCTCTCATAATGGCGGCCCTATCGAACCGTCCGACCAAATTTGTCAGTCGGAAGCTGTCTCTTATAATACTATCAACATAAACATTTAGGAAATATCTCGATTATAAAATCAACGGAACTTCAATATCGACGTGTTAAAAGATAGGATTTATAAAATAAGAATAAAGTTCAAATTTACATAGTATTCTGAAGAACTAAGTAGTCCTTATCAAGAATGCCGTGATTTCCAAATAAACGTTACTACGGTATTCATACACTAAAATCGGTAACGATTTATGTAACACAGTCGATCTATACGAAGCAACAAGTGTTACATCATAGCAAAGTAAATTTTTACATTAAAATCTATTATATAGTCAAAGTAGACAAAACATATTATTTACAATTAGGGATTCCAAAACGAAACATTTTTAAATATGGCAACATCTCCATAGCATAATCCCCGGGGTGGCAACACCAGCAGTTCAAACAGCGGGGAGAAAAGCGCGGTAAAAGAAAACTCTTCATTAAATCCCTTTATTAGCTCGTAATACTCGGAGCGAGACGGGGAGATGCAACAGGAAGTAAGGAAAACGATCGCGCTCAAATTTTATGTTGTAATACCTTACCGAAATTGAACATCAACAACGGACGTACAAGTAATGGAAGCGGAGAAATTGTTTGTGAGTTGAATCAACGAGATGAGATACGAGTTTCTTATTTTTTTGTGACAAACTACACACATTGGCCAGAGAAGCTGACCTTTACTGTACCTTTTTTATGAGGTGGCATAGCTCTTAGATAGCGTAGCCAGAACCTTAAAAGATCCAAGAGATTTTTTGTCTTAAAGTATAAGAAAATGAAGCCGTGGTAGGTGTGTCGTTCAAGTTGCATAGTACGCTAGTAACTCGAATTCGATCCCGGCGCCGGCCACGTTTTATGTGCTGATTTACCACGCGCTCGGCGGTGAAAGAAAACATCGTAAGAAAGCTTGCAGGACTTAGAAAATTTTCTAAAACATGTTAAGTCTTCCAATCCGCACTGGACCTAATATTGGGACATATATGTATATGCTGTAACTGTATTAGAAATAAATGAATTCCATTACATATATCAAAGTGTATGTAGTGATATTAACTTAAGACAGCTGACCTTCAGTTGAGGGCACGTCGAGAAAAATAATGGCAAAAACATAATAGTCGACATTATCATTCTGTAGATAACGCTGTTTACATATTTATTACGTTTTTTTATTTGATATATTATTTTATTTAAATTAAGACTTAATATGTGCTCTCCTCTTGTGCCACTTTCCAGGTAAACACGAAATTGAATGTCTCGATATGACAACACCAAGACTGCCTGAGTACACGGCATCATCTTTGTAGATAACGTTAGGCGTTAATCACTTAATATCAGGCAAAGCGTCTTCGTCTTGTAATATGGCTAATACCAGTGTTGATTCCGGTAACACAGGGCATGTTTACATACTGCAATACTGTGTTACTGCAATAAAGAGATTTAAAACGCAAACAGTCTGGCCTACAAATGCTGGCATACAAACGGATACCGACAATGTATTTCCAACATTTTTTCCACATTTTTGATGGAAAACATTTCTACATGCATATATTTCTACATATCAACCGAAACACATCTGGCTTAATTCTGTATACAACACTTTCTAAATAGTTCAAATATTTGTGTAAACTCGATTTTCTATTCATTGTTTTCATTTAATACAATAATATCTTAATTAGTTGGTGAATAACCAGGTAATATCTGCTAATTCCACCCCCACGATATGAAAACTCTATCCCAACCCTCTATTTATACAACGAACGTAATATTAGCTATTTACCAAAACATTTATGCCGCATCCAAAACCCTGGCGCAGCTCGACGTGCCCGGCCAGAGCGGCCCCCGGGCGGGGTGTTTCTAGTAATTACCAAGGAGTCGGCGAAGCGAGCTCGGCCTCCTTTCATAACTGTCGTGACGTAGCGAAATTTTTCCTACGCAGTTAGAGCATATGAAATTGATGGCAAAAGTAATGTTAATCACTCTCACCTGACAGCGTCGGCGGCGCATTATTTGCGAATACGTTGTCTAATTTAACTGGAAGCGTTAACGTGATGACTGGTTGGTGGGGAGCAATTTGCAAGTAATTCCTTTGATCGTTGAATTTTTTATTTTGAATGGATGATTTAACGCGGGTAAGTCACGCACTAATCAGCTAACATTGCAAGCAGAACCATTACAAATATGCTCAGAGGCCTGGTTGCCCTAATCATCGTTTTTATTATTTGAATGAATACTTTAGAACTCACAATATAGATTTATTATATTATTAATAGAATAAATATTTAGATTCTGTTAATTGCTACTGTTAAATTGCTACCGACACTGTTGCCTTATCAAAGGTAACATTAAAATTTGCATTTCGATTAAAGGACTAAACATGTGACTCTTACAGCAATGGAATTATTATAATCTAATATTCTGAAATTACAGGTTTTCGCAGCAGACCCTAAAAATACGGAAATACCTGTGACTTGCATAGGAGAGCATAGGCGTGAATATAAATTCTAGAATCTCTTGTTTGAAAACCTCCACAAATCGAAAAATGTTAAAAAGCCTTAAAACGTCCACCTCTTAACCTATCAATCAATCAGAATCATTGTCACGAGACGAGATTGGGAATTAAAAATTCAGATTAAAACGGGATAAAATCCAAAACAGTATAAAAGACCATACAGGTTCATACTGATTTTTTTATTTATTTAGTATATGTTCATTAAAGATTTCGTCTTAAACTATTACATAATGTTTAAAATAAAATAAGCTTGACAATCTTTTATCCTTTCCCGGTTATTTAAAAGTGAGACTAGACGTGAAGGAGTAATAAAAAGTCCGCCGACGTCTGTCTTCAATCTTTGTTATTCGGAGATAAAGGGGACATTTTTAATTTACCTTACTGGAAAGGTCTATACTTAAGAGGAAGTAAAACAAAAAGCATGCAACATAATACAAGTATATTAACGAGTAAGAACCAAAAAATAAGTAAAAGAAAAGAAGAAAATATTGGCAAAATGCATGTACGATATTTTTTTAAACCTGTTACACAATTAAAGCAATGGACTTCAATTAATCAGAAATAAACAAAGGAACGCGATCACCGGCGTCTCCCTCGCATTCCTTAATTCCGGCGAAGAGATGCAACCTTTAATTATTAAAGGAAGCGCTCCTTTGAAATCTTTAATTACAGGTATCGTATCTCATTTAGATTTAAGCGCTTCGGATAGGATTCGTTGTCGGTATAGTATAGTGAGCTCTGCGGTATCGCTTTACAGCGATAATTGTATCATAGTGTAATTTCCTTATGTAAAATGTTGAGAGTAGACGTTGCCATGAAACTTTTGATTAGAGGAAACGTTTGATTGTTCTTCATAGCTTGCTGGTGAGCTTTGTTATCGTACATTTATATTATCAGACATGTTGGAACAGCTTCCTGAAGGTATTAGGAGTTATGATTGTCTGTACTTGAATTATTGTGCCATGGTTCACTTACTGACTTACAAAAATAATAGTAACCTCATGTTACAGATGAGGAGAGACGTCGCACTGGTTAAATATATGTGGAGGGTGCTGCGGGGCTGGGTTCATCACCCAGAAGTACTGGCCGCGCTACAGCTGCGGACGCCTGACAGTTACGTGTACATGCGCCGTCGTCCGCCATTGTTCCTACTGCCTGTCTCCAGGACTAACTAGTCCAGGAACTCTCCGCTGTCGCGCGCGGTTGGGTTTGTTAATACTATCTCACTGCACATTGATATATTTTATTGCACTGTGTCTGTGTTTATCGAAGCTGCCTACAAATGCGTAGAAGGTGTTTGAATCTATTATATTTAAATATTATTGTCATTACATCAAGCAGCTTTTTATTTGTTTTAGTAAATATTTAACTAAGTTTTTATAACATCATATTGATATTATCTGTAACGAACGGTGTTATAATTTTTGATGATTTAAATAAATAAAAAATGCTATTAATTTTGATATTTGACATTTTTAACATTATAATAATATTATAATCTTATTTGAGAAGATGTACATGTTTATTATTGATTGTAGATGTTTATTATTCATTCAGGTTTGAAGGCCCTATCGCCGACCATGCATAGATTAGATCATGGATAGAGACATAACTAAAGCCACAGACCAACCTAAAGCCACAGACAAATCGCTCGCACTAATCTGAGCCCTTTACAGCGCTAAGCTCACCTCTGTCTCATACAGGAGAGATAGCTGTCTCTAGCAACTGTGATCATCTTATTTTTCATTTACTTTTTACGGAATCATTGCGATAATCTGTAGACACGACATAACTAGTCCGCAAGGACAGACTCATTATCATCATTTCACCTCATCAATTCACTGCTGGACACAGGTCGTCCACCATATACGATTCCGCATCCAGCCACTTCCTACAATCCCTGTAAGGTTGGTACATCTAGACCCCATTCCAAGACATTCCTCCCATATCTGCCGTCACTATCCCGACAGATGTGGCCGGTCCATAGGCCAATTTTATAATAACAAAATAAGATTTGTAATTAATGTGTTCAACACAAAAGAGTATTAATTTTGCACCCCAACAATATCCAATTAGAGCCATCCAATGTATCCATTAAAGATTGTAACGACAGAGAAGGTCAAGGATGGATCCTGCTGCGTCGCCACGGAAGTCTCGACGGGAGGCCGTCACAATCTCTCTCTTCACTTAACGCCGACGTGTCAGATTGGGAAGATTATTCCCATTATTCTGAATTTAATAGTTCTATACTTTTAATAAACAAGTATATTTACGAATACATACAAAATCGACTTCAAATATAGCAAATGTGACGGATCAAACATTATAGGCTTAACTAGTCGCCTTAAAATTGAAATCACACACAATTCGCAGCTAGTAACTTATTCGGTAAATCTGACATTATTTATCGTAGTCACTTAACCGTTGCCAAGCAACAGTGTAATGTCCGCGTACATGTATATCAAATGCATAGAAGTGTGTGTATGTTTTGTAAGTGATTTATTGCATTTAAAAACAATTGCATTCTGCACTCCTGTATATAAATGATAAGCGTAGGAATTTTCATATTCCTCCGTCAATTTTCATGAGAAACTCAATAAAGTTATTGCTTCACGTATTAATATAATGATTTTCTAGTTCTGGTGCCTGTATTATCTTTCTTTTCCACATTCGTGCTCGTTCTCGTGTCGTGCTATGGATTACTGTCTGGAATACTATCTAGTCAATATCTCAATCAACAAACATTCCATACAATTTTTTTTGAGTTCCCTAATATTTCCAACAAAATTAATATGTCATAATAAATCATAACTAATTCTTCGTCTCTCAAATAGTATTGCATTTTATCAACCGACTTCAAAAGGATTCTCCGATCCGAGGAACCGATTTTGATGATTCTTTTTATTTGAATTGGTGCTTTCCGTGTGGTTCTATTTAATTTGGCTCAATTTTGACAATGGGATCCATGTGAAATGATATAAGTCTTAAATTTGCATCGTGAGTATAGCGCTATAAATGGATGAATATTCATTTTTTATTGGAAAGGGTGCACTTCAAGAGTAGTTTTGAGTAGAGTGATGGTTAGGTTCTGATTAATTCTATTTCGTAATATTCCTACGATAATTCGGAAATACAAAGACGGCGTCCTCAACGTTTGATTCGATTTGAAGTCGATTTTTGTTTTTGCTCGTAAATATTTGTTTATTATCTAATGTTCCTAATTCACAAAATTAATCTAAAGCTTTCCATATATTATCGCATAAACATCGAGTAGAGATGGTGAAACGCTATGTATGCTAAAATATACACACAGTTCGCAAATGAAACTAAGACCGTTTAATTTATTTGCAAGCACTCTCGTTGCCGGGGCCCATAACGTTTGCTACCAAACAGCTGAAGGTCGTTGTATACAAGAGCTACGTTAATAATGTAACCATGCAGCATCATTTTAAAACCGGATAAAAAACAATTAGTAAGTAATTAAAAATGGAAATTTTTGAGACGAAAAGTTTACGATATAAAATTTAGTGGCTGTGCGGAGTTAGCATCTAGCAGCCAAATATCTTAATATTAGTTACAATATTTTATAGAATGCATTTAGGAGTGCTATGAATTGCTTTCTCCGCTACTATTTTGATTGAAATGCGAAAATCAATCAATAGAATTACAAAAATTCTATAGAAATTATTAAAATGATTGTGACTTTGGTAAGCTATAAAACCTGCAGAAATAATTTTCAACAATTAAAATAGGACAGTTGCAATTTTAAAAAGAATATGACGGCTTGCATACTATTTAAGGATTAAAAGAAAATTACGGTAATTTCTTTTTAATATAATTAACCGTTATATTAAAGATAAAGCGAATTTTCATAAGCAACGTTTAGGATAAAATGTGGTAAAAAAATATTACGTACGAAGGTTCTCAATGTTACAGTAAATTACATAAATATATTAGAGATACTAAATCAATATCCGTATACAAAAAATACCAAAAAAGTTTTTTTTTTTTTGACGAACTACACAGATTGGCCAGAGAAGCTGGCCTTGACTGCTTCACCGGATTGAGAGGTGGCAGAGCTCTTAGGTCGCTTAGCCTGAACCTCTATCGCTAGTAACTCGACACAAGGGTCCCCGGTGGTAACCTCGGCTTGGACGGTTACTATGTTACGCGTAAACATTCCGATCCGAGGGCGCCTGAGAGGGCTGAACCACGACTCGGTCGGTTGCTATTTCACGGATAATCTAAAAAAAAGCGAATAAGCTAAACAGTTTGTAGTGTTTTACTATTTCTTCGGTTTATATTTATTTTTATTCCTATTTTAATGCATAATTCATAATAAGATACTTTTTTTTCCTCATTGTATTTTAGTAACCTAGTAATATATTCGTTTTAATAATGTTGTTTGTAGACGGCCGAAATATATAATTATTTTGTAGTATTATTTGTACCTTCGTCATATAAGTGAATTTAATCCTATGAGAAATAAAGATTCTAAGACCCGACTACTAAAGTTAACGGGATAGTACTAACAACTGCTGGGGCTTGGTCACCGGAGTTATTCGCGTCACGTCTGAGCATGCAATAACGTGGTGCAGCTCCGTACGGACAGCTGGATAGCTCCACTCTAAAATACGTGCCCACCTATATTAGCAACACTAATACACGTTTGTATTACCACCATTCGAAATACATGTACATATAACAAGTAAATTTATGACTAGAAACAACCAACTTCAAATCAACGTTTTCCGTCCGTCCGTCACGTTTGATTTGTAGTCAAACAATAACAAATCAAACACAAAACAGCGAGTAGACTCGCGATGCTTTTTTTTAAACCGACTTCGGAAAAGAAGTAAGTTCTCAATTCGTCTGAATTTTTTTATGTTTGTGTTCTCATAACTGCGGACTGGGTGAACCGATTTTGATAAAAAAAACATTCAGATGATTTAAGTAACTACTCCTTTTTGACGTAAATTGAAAAAAATGTCTACTAAAACACTATCACGACCTACCTAGAGTTCTACCAGAAGTGTTTAAGTTTAGGTCCACATATCTAAAGTTACCAGATCAGCATCAAAATAAAGACCCAACGTGCGGACACAAGCATTATAACTTGCTCCCTTATATGTAGGAATATAGTGTTTAGAAGTGCCTTAATAACATCGCGACCTTATTCCCACGAATTTAGTCACGTCTGCGAATGCCGAGACACACCTGACTCCATTGGAATGGACTATCGAGCGAGCGTGTTGATAAATGTATGGCTTGTTGATGACTTACTTGTTGTTTTAACCGAGCAAACAATTGCTTCTGAAACTACCACAATATGCGTATATATATACAAATACAATATAAACACTCACGCCTGTGCCCCGTAGGGTTAGGGAGAGATAACGAACTTCCACTTAGTACGATCTAAAAAGAGACACCACTTTCCCTTTAATCAAATCCGATTACACAATCGTCGGTTAAATTAAGCGTATTTGTATTTTGGTTTTCCAAGCACGAAACCTAAACTAATAAATAAAATAACAATAAGAAACTTAGAGGGTAGGCAGAGATCACGGACTTACATTTAGTACGATCTGGGCGCATCTCTTTCGCTTCATTCACATCCATACATGCGCATACATAATCGATCGTTAATTAAAGCGGTACTTATATAGTACTTTTTTAAATACAAAAACCAGTCTGAACTAATAAATCAAATAAAAACACAGCACATGTGTAATATAAATATAATATAAATAAATATAAAAATCTTTATTTAAAACCATAACAAAGTTTATACAGTTAATAAGAATAGTCAACGTGTGCCTTACTAATATTATAAATGCGAAAGTTTGGATGGATGTTTGTTACTCAATCACGCCTGAACAGCTGAAAATATTGCGATAAAATTTGTCACGGAGTTAAAATATAGTCTAGCATAGTACATAGCCTATTTTTTATTTCGGAAAGATTTACACAGGATTTTTTTAGGTACATAAATACTGTTGAATGAAAGCAGCTTAGGCGTTCCAAAAATCGTTTACTAACGGGACGCAATTTCAAGAATTCTTATGACTCCAAGTAGAGAGGAAATTAAAAAGTACTCTATGATAACATCTTTCAAAACGGAGCACGGATATGTACATAATTATGTAGGTAGACTACATATCCCTGTAAACATTGGCACCGCGGTTGTAACTTGTATTGGGTCATTAATTTTTTTTATGTTATTGTTCTGATTTACGCAGAATGATACACACTATTATCAATTATATAATATTTTTTGTATTGATAGTCTATAATTATTTATTATCATAGATAAAAAAAACATTTTCTAACAATCCATTAGTTTTAAGAAGTTTTACCCCAGTCGAATAATCTAAAGCACACTCATTTTATTTATTTTACTTATTATTGGACTGCGCAGATCTAATTTCCATATATCGAGTAAATTTCCAAAAAGAAATCGAGTACATCTATGTAATAAACACACACCGACAGCTGCCGACTCGGCACATGCTAATGAGCTCGGCCACGTCTCCTGGCATTCGACCTGGGAAGGCGACGCGTGCAAATTGCATGCAGATTGCAACCCGGATCGCCGGAACGTGTTGAGACACCGAGAGTGAATTAATACTCTACGAACTATTAAGCGAGAGTGAACCGTGCACTACGACACACGCTACGATTTGTAATTAAATATATAAACATCTCGCTGCGCCCGTCGGTGTTGACCGTCTTTAAAAATTAAGTCCATTTTACAAATATTATTAACTTTCCTGTTAACCAATTCCACTGAGCTTAAACTTGTGCTAGAAGATGGTTCACGTCAATAGTCTAATGGTGGATTAGAACCCACGAACTTACGATTACCAGACCATACCCTAAACCATTAGGCCTCTTGACACCTTAAAATTTTATTACGACAATTAAATATCACTAATTTTAAAATAATTTAATTACAAAAGCACACAACTAAAAATCTATAATTATGTCTTTTGATCAATAACCTCCTTTTGAGAAGTCGGTTAAAAGTAGCCTATAGGCTATTCTATAGCACAATCCTATCTCTGTGACAAATTACATTAATTAGCCTGGCGTGATTGAGTAACAAGTATCCATCCATCAAAACTTTCACATTTACTATATAATATTAGTGGGATGAATGTTTATGACGCAAATTTTATCACCATTAAATTTGCATATAAATTCCTAAATTTAGATTTAATTCGCATGTTTCCTTTCCATCATACTACATCAAGATATAAAGCATCACCATATTGGCAGGCCTACATATTTGGACCAATGATTTTACGTTTCCCCTTATACGTTATAGCGTAAGAGACTGATATATTCACTTGCAACCATCCATTTGTCCGTTGGGCGCTTGCTTTTCAGAGAAGAATGAATAGCCATTTACTAACGTAGGGCGTATCTAACAATGTTCCTCTGCTTGATATCAGGTGCGATTGTTTTCAAGTAATTCATAAAAAATAAGGACAAAACGAGACGGAGTGTAACATAGAGATAATGTAGAAACTTGACAAACATCCATGTTTCTATTGTTTAAGTAGCGTACTTGTTCTTTCGTACTTTAAAGTAACTTTATTACAATCTAACGAAGACTATAATATATACGCCCGCAACACAAGAGAATAAGCTAACGAATAACTTAAAAGAAGGTTCTAGTATTAGTATGCACATGCCACGTCATTACCCGCTTCGTAAATACGGCTACATAACGGTTGATTACGAGTTAATATGTGATCAGTTCAATCAATGTCTAATAATTCCATTATATATGTAGTATATATATAAGTAACTACAAGTGTACACTAGTAATTCCATTTCTTTCGATATTCTGGCTAATAATCACAATTACTGTCTACATCAAAGTAGAAATATGCGGGGGTGTTTTTCACAAAATTCTTCATATTCAATTCCACCATTCCGCGTCATTTGTACCAGAATAATTGACACAATTTTCCAACTAACACAAACGCAAATTCCTTAAGCCCAATTATTACCACCTCATTTACCTCTTAAGAAAAATATGCTTCATTGCAGACAACAGATGCTCAGGAAGGCTAGTTAAGGGGGGAGGCAAAAAAAAATGTTTCCACTAAGACTTCCAGCTGAAAAGAAAATATCCCGGACGGAACCTCTTTGTATGTCAGAAATAAGACCTCCCTTTGAATGCGCAGCGTAGCTACAGGAAAATTTAATTATAAGAAACGCTCAGAGGATTTTTTATGACTTAAGAAGGTTACAGCAACAGAAGAACGAGTGACGGCATTTTAATGTTTTGATCTTTCTTCGTGCTACGCCGTAGCGATTGGTTAGAAGTTACGGTAAAAATTGCTAATAATAAATTAATTACAAATTATTCAAGTGAAAACTTTATTAGCCATCTTATGCACTTATTGGTGAGGGAAAAAGTTATGGGTTCGCACCAGCGATATGCTAATGTTGTATTTAAATTTATCATGACCTTGTACAGCCCGTGTATATATGTATATTATTATTTATATTGACGTTTCTGTGAATTTATATTTAAAATATTTAACTATATAAGATTTACTACCCTTATCCTGCATTAACCACCAAAGTTTAGCTGGAAGAAAATCGTAAATAGCATTCAGTTCGCCTGAGGTCATGTATTTTGGTTTTATAAAGGATTTATCTATAATTGTATAAGAGTAATCATGTATAAGCTATATATATAATTATTGCTCGGAGTGTCCATACATGTGAAAACCCGATTGATGTTGACAATTTTAATTTAAACAATATAAAATTTTAATGCTAAAATTCTCAATCGCTATAACTGTCAATTTTTACATATTGTTCATGACACAGTTTAATACTTTTATACAATTCTGTCGATGTAACATTAATAGTTAGGAAGCGGGGAAAAACTCAGCCCTACATTACCTCGCCTTTAATATTTATACACAAATCGAACATCCAGTTCGTAATTTCGGTTCAAATTACCTATTCAAAGCGGCTCATTATTTAGTTCAAATATATTTATTCAAATCATCGGCAAACATTCGCCGGTGATTGCCAAAAATCAGCTGAGAGCTCTCTCCGGGATGCTTGCAGTTTAAATATTGATCTACCCTCCAATCAACTCCGAATGTAGTCCAAATAGCGCGGCATAAACGCTTTTTATTGGCTGCCTAACGAGCGCTCGCGACTTTGTTTGTGTTAATCTATTACATTAGAAAAAAAATAGCTAACAGAACCAACTCCATGGTTTCAATAACTCCACATTAAAAAAAAATCATCACGGATTAAGTAAATTTAAACCGAGGCCAATAGATATTAGAATATAATAAATCTTTAAGCAATAGTGTAAATATGTGGTTGTAACTATAATCCGCGTTATGTGATTCCGCTGTGAAAATCACAAGGCAATCCGAGCCAATGCAATTTGGCGGCCCATTTTTATTTCCAATTTCTACTACCCAGTTTCAATTTCAGTTCACTTAACGACAGATAAAATAATCATACTAAAAATCACTTCATAAAAAATTGTGTCCGTAGTCTAGCGATAAGCTCAACCCCTGTCAGATATGAGACTAATAGAGTCCCTGTCTAAAAAAGGGGGCCAAAAGGACATGTTTTTTTAAAAGTCTACCAGACTCATTCACCAATCCTCAATGCTACAAATATAGCCATAAGGGTCGGTTAAGAAAGTTTGAATATCTCGAAAGATAAAGCCGCTAGCTAACTGAAATGAATTATACATGATAGACATTTAAATATCCTTAAAATAAAATAAAATATTTTTATTAATTTATTTATTGTCTCCATGTGGCGACACTAAGCACTAAAATAAAAAAAAAATTATAAAAAATACTGTATTATCCAAGTTTACGTAAGATATCCTTTGTCGTTTAAGTTTATGTTTTTATTGAAAGATAAATAAATTTATTAAATATTTTATTTGAGCGACTTTCTTAACCGACCCTTTATTTTTGCTCACGAGTATCTATTTGTATGAAGTGCTGTTAAAATGTCGAATTGTATAAATTACCAAATATAATTAGATATCGATCGACGCAAGACTCGGAGGACACCTGCAGACAATGTAGCCCAATGTTCAATTCAATCAGCGAGCGCTATTATACAACGAGCACCTCGTTAAAGCCCATCCAAAGTGCTAAAACCCCTCTAAGCATTCGCTCCATTCAAACAATCCACTAAATTCAAACACTTCAACACTTTAAGAGTATTACAACACTCGAGGACCCCACGTGTGCGACATGAGCTGGAACTTGTGTGTGTGCGTTGCGCCTGTTTGCGTGGATCGCACTGATGTTACGTGTTTATAAATAATTCAGAACAAATCACTAAAATTGTAGGCCTCTTTAAGTTTATACGAAACCTGCACTAACATCACAGAAGCCTTTATAACTCTTAACACGTTTTATTAAAGTTCAAATTGGATTGAGGCTGCCGGCCAGGAGCGCTCAACCCAATTAAATCAACGCCATATATAGCACACGTGGTTATACCGGCGCCATCTTTAAAAGCGAGCCACGCGATTGGGTCGACTGATCAAAATGCAAGTATGTTTATTGATTATTGTTAAATTGTTACGAAGATATTGTTATTCAATAGGTGTCATTGAAGTACTCAAAACGTATTACAAGTATTGTTTTTAATTTATCAATCTTAAGGTCGCAATTATAATCATTTTTGAAGTAAAACTTTTTTTATTCACACTTCACTAGGGGAGTAAATTGATGAATACGTAACGAAAAGTGTGACCGTGCGAAGGGAGGTTGAGAGGGGATATAAGTTATTGAAGATAGAAAGAGAGAGAATTACGTTTCGCATATCTATATATGCATACATATATCCAAATATGTAAGGAAAAATGTGTCTTTCATATTGGGCATTTTAATGATTGAAACAAAAAATGATTTATTTTTAAAGAACTCTAATAATATGTTTTTTTTTTACAAATATTATTAATATTCCTGTTAACCATATAAATAAAATTGGAGTGACTGTTTTTAAAATTAAAATAACTATACATACGGTATATGTACATTTTTTACAATTTTTTGTCTGTCTGTTCGGGCTAATCTCCGAAATGGCTTGACCGATTTTGACGGGACTTCCTTTTTTTTTTTTCTCTTTATTGTGGCAACAAACAGTCCTTATTGTCTATTATGTTACATTATATATTTTTACAAGTTTTTATCGACCAACAGTGCCGAGAATGTTTAGTTTGTTATAATTTGCAATTTGCATCCGCGTACCAACTAGTAGAAGCAAACAGAACCGATTTCCTATGGTAGATTGCTGATCTAAGGAGTAACTTAGGCTACTTATTGCCGATTTTCCTGCGAAGCGGGATCAGCTAGTATAAAATAAAAGTTAAAAGTTTACAACCGATTCACAAGACAACAATACAAGCACATAATGTTATCCAAAGAATTTCACAAAGAATTATTTTAAATATCTGATTGTAATTGCCCATGTACATTCAAATGAATATCTTTGACCTCTATTTATTTAAGTACTTAACCGGGGAACTGATTTAGTGGCTTTCGAAGAGTTTTTACGCGGCACTCTTCATGAATACAAAAGGGCAGGCAAACAGACGCCTGGAGCTGCACTGTCCACAGAAATATATTGGAAATTGCTAGGTGGAGGAGAGGGGGAGCGCGGGTAGGGAAGGGTGGGCTCTGATTCAGTTTGTTCAGGTCCTGTCCATAGATCTATTGTGTGATTTCAGTTGATTTGAGTCTTGAGATCTATACTGTGAAGATCTATATTTATGAAGTAAAAACAGTTATTTTAATATAACAAAAAGACACTATAAATGTATTTATTTTGATAGATATACAAGTGAATTGAGAACTTTTTCCTTTTTTTAAAATTTATAGGTTAATAATAAGTTATCCACGCTTCTACTTCACGCCAATGTCAAATTTAAATATCTAATGATTATCACGGTTTAATTGTCAATGAGACTTCAAGTGAAGACAAATGTTAATTTTTTACTGTCTTCAAAAGAGACGGTTTTCAATTCGTCTGTAAGTTTTGTGCTTCTTATAGCGCCTTGATTTAAGAACCTATTTTGATATTTTTTTATAAAGAAGGAATTGATTACAATTAGGTGCCATATGAATTTTGTTGGCATAGGAAAGTCCTAGGATAAGCGGAGCGAATTACAAATATATACCAGAGGAGTGAAACATGAAAATGCTGACTAAAATAATAATCTAATATTAGGTAAGTAATACTTAACGACACTTACAATTAGCGCCATAGCTTCGTAATACAATTATGGTACTTATAGAATATAGACATAGTCCACGCGTATTAGTGTTTAAAGTTTGATACGTCCGATTGAAATCTTCCAAGTACTCTTAACCTGTAGAATCAACCGTTACCGGCGATGTTTCCGATCCTATAGGGTTTCGGGACTTTCAAGGAGTGAGCCTACCCCTTTCTCAAAGGCCGGCAACCCACCTGCAGTCCCTCCGGTGTTGTTGATGTTTATGAGCGACGGTGATCTAAGTGATCACCGCCATCACCGGTGAGCCGTAACTTAGTTTCCCCTTTTTCCTATAAAAAACGAGTGCGCTTTACACCATACGACTGAAGTACAACTTCTTTTGCTCCATCTGTATGTACGTTTATATACATGTGTAAAATATACACGATTGTTCAAGACAGAAAGAAAATATGCGCGCACATTCCTCTCTTTTGCTCCTGTAGTGATACAGATATAGGCCTGCACTGTGTCTTGGCGTAACTGATTATGAGAGAAAGAACGAAAGAAAATGTGTGCTCGCATCTTTCCCTTGTATTGTAGTATAATATACGTAACTATCTTTCTATCTTCACTAACTTATATATCCCTAACTTCCCAAGTGAAGCGTGGGTAAAGAAGTTTTACTTCAAAAAGTCGGCTTTTATTTTGACCTGTAAATATATGAGCAAGATCTTGCGTTTTTATTTCCCACGCGTCTACTTAACTCGGCGTGGGTGGTCACCGCCGCAGCAACGAACGCATCCTGTTTTCGCCAATTGCCTAATTGCGTTTGATCTCTGTGTTGGGACGTTGGCCCATTTTATACGTTGCACTGACGCCACGTTCACGTAACAGAGTACGTGCGTATTAAGTCATGTTACGTGAACCAGATATTTGAACAATAAAACACGGCCGGTTGTGTCGCAACGGGTACTTGGGAAATAGGTTGATGTACTGAAACTGTGGCGAAGTGTGTCAACTGAGCAGACATTGGTTGTCAGTCATATACATATTTAAATGAAAAAATATTATAAGAAAGTGATTGTTTATGAGTGCGATCTAGTATAAAATACGAAGGCATTTGCACACAACTATCTTTATGACTTCAAATCGAATCAAACGTTAAACGTATTACGCGCGGATGCCCTCTTTGAATTACCAAATTTTCCTAGGAATATTTCGAAATAGAATTAATCACAACCGAAACAAACTCTTATCAATCAACTTTTGAATCGGTTCACCCACTCGAAAGTTATGAGGTAACATACATAAAAAGAACATACAGACAAATTCAGAACCTTATCCTTTTTTGTAATAGGTTGAAAATGAGCAATTATTTAAACAAAATAACAAAATAAATCAATAAATTATGGAAACATATTATGTAAGAATTTTTTAAGAATGAGATTATAGTATATCAAGCAGGTGATTTTATTGGATTTACACAATAAGCACATTGGACTTTGAATCCCTGATCATAAAGGAAAAGGCCTTTTCTGTTATGTTGAAATAGGTCGCCAGGAACGCAACAAAACAACCGAACAATCCGTGACTTCAACACAACAACATCGGCTACAACAATTAAGCTTAGTTGGCTTACGTATCCCAACAGACGTCGGCTACACGGCGAGGCAATCAAGCAGTTTGCCCACCAATGCCCCTCGGATGCCGACATATTGTCGGGGGGCAGTGCCTGCTCACTTAATCTGATTAGAGCATACGGGCTTACGGCGCGGTCACGACCTCGCCTAACTGACGGACGGATCTGGTACGTCGGCAATCTAACAGAATCTATGTGGTGTTGGCATGCACAGAGCATTGTATACAGACTCTGTCTATTCGCCAATGGTTATTCCGTTTGTTTTAGAAACTTGTTTGGCCAATCAATTTTAAAGCAACGATGGTTCGCCTTTTAAAGTTTAGACTAGACAAGGGTCACAAAAATAATGTAAAAGGACAAAATGGAGATCCCATCTTCTCAGATATCATCACCGGTCATGAGCATTCGCAAAATATTCATTTACAGCATCATCATCATCAGCCTGTGTCTATCCACTGTTGGAAATATAAGCTTTCCCCAATGCCTTCCTATATACGATCCTCCGCTTTCAACGACCGGCTATAATTATAAGTCTATCTGGGGGAATGACAACCTCCGATAAATGCATGGCCTCCATTCCAAGACTTTTCTATCTGTCGTCACTGAGGCGTATGGAAGGCCTACTGGCATTTCAACTTGCTGGCTGTAACACCAATGTCGACTTTCTTCTCCTCTGTTACTTGTTCTCTGTCAAATTCATTCGTTTAGGATTCTATCCTCTATTCTTCGACATGCATATGGTAACTAAGCACTTAAGATTTAATTTGTATACGGACCGGGATTTGAAATCGAATTGCTAGCGTGTACTATATTTTGAAGCGACCGCCAGGACACTGAGCTACCACGGCTCTTTTGATCTACCACGCCTCTATACTAGCACAGTTTTGATTTACAACGCAGCACCCGCTTGGGCTTGTACTCACTAAATTACGTACATTGCGTGCCCGATAGACGATGTTTTATTGTCCTTATCCCATTTATCTCCGAGTGGGTGGACAGTGGGAATACGAATTTAATAACGAATGGGGACAGTTTACGTGTCTCCTCTTTCAAGGTGCGTTTGTTTCTATGGGCGTGTGTATTGTTAGGGAATGTGCGTTGACAAGCCGTGTGTTGGAGGAAATTTATGGCATTGCTTTGTTTCGGAGCCAGAGATTCATGTCACCTTGGTTATTGTGTTCCGCAGCCCTGTAGTTCTGGGCTCTCAAGAATAAGACTACGGTATCCCCTGCCTGTCGTATAAGGCGACTAAAGGGGCCTCGGGTTCACTGGGCGACAAGGGTGGGGCCTTTGTCGTCCGCTAAGGTGGACCCGGGAAGAAGGCGACATCGGCTGGCCCGTGTAGCCTTGCACTATGAGGGCACAGGGGAGGGAGAATCCTATCTCCATTATTTTGAATGCATAGTAGTTTATGGTCAAAACTCAATTAAAATGAACATTCATATGATGCCATCATAGTGGTCAATACTTGCTAGTTTAGTCTTTTTGTTCATAGGCCCCTATGGTTTACCAATAATGTACCGCTGGCACGCCAATCGTGTCTGTGGGTTAGTATTTGACGTATTTGGTAATTATGGAATGATAATTGATATGACTGTAACAGATTGATTTCATAATGAATCGTCACTGGCTGTAGCAGACTCAGGGCTCTAATGTTTATTAATCAATGCATCCATAAACAAATGATCCATGAAAATCGTAAACATTTATTCTTAAGCGAAATACAAGAAACATAGCAAAGAATACAAGTTGTTTTAAACAGATCCCGTGCAGTTTTCTGTTCTCTCGTTCGTCCGGTGAAAGCGTACCTTAACAATGCGAATGCTGAACGTTCAAAGATCGCAATTTCTATTTACCTTGTCTTTGCAGAATCTGCTACAATAACTTTTATTTACGCTTTATTTATGAGTTGTTTTGTTACCTACGATCAACGGATATATAAAATTTTATAAATCGTTTCTTCAAACTATTGTGCTGAATATGCTTCTTCTATAGTTCGCCAGCATTTAATAAAGTTTGTTCATATATTGACTATATACTAAAAGACTGAGATTGGTGGGTTTCGTCGATGTTTCTTTATTAAACTACAACCACAGATCTGAGGCACATGTAGTATCAGATGAACAGTGGAAGAGACTTTTGATGTCGCAAAGAGCAAAGTTGACTTCTTAAGTAGTCAGGTTACAGGTGGTTTTATTAACGAAACAGACATAACTAATTATGTCCAGGCCAAAGGCCGCCATCATATTTTTTTTTATTATCATTCGTATTGACCATATTTTAAGAAAATGAATGTATAGACCAAAATTGACTGAATTCCGAATTTCAAGCAACTTGAACACCGTAATTGACACCTTGACAACTTGAAAACCGATAATTTTATAATAAACTAGCACTTGTGCAAACCCGGCCCAGCTTTACAGGAAATATAATAAAATACGGTAACGGTAACATTGGTTATTGTATACAAAAAGTAGCTATTGAGTTAAATCATAACAACCGAAAAAACAATCTTTCCCCGTCATACATAATATCAATTTAGATTATTTTTTAGTGGCAATTATAAATCAGTTTAGTAGTTTTGGAGTATATCGCGAACAGACAGACAGACAGCTGGAAACATCTTTGTTTTATACTATGTAGTGATAATCCAAATCTAGTATTTGAGCACAGTTCCACCTGATGTGAGATGGAGATGCAGTCTTTGATGATAAGGCGTAGCAGCTTAGTGAATAGGCATTGACTACGTACTCCTAGTACTATTGTAGATAAGATTGGAGCATGTACATTATTCCATTCGTTCTATGTACGTGTTAGGAAAGTTGAAATTAATCGCTTCGTCTAAGTCCGTTCGATATCCACAAAGATTATGAAAACCGACTGTGTGCTTCGATGTTCGATGACGCACAGGACTTTTAAATAAATTCAACTAAAGATTACGGTAAAGTTTCTTCTTAAAGATTTGTTGCGACTCAATGATGACAGATAATTGTACCTATGAAAAACTAATAATTTCACTTTGGAACAAAATAAGTTAATAAATTTAATAAACAGAACAAAGTGTATCTTAAATACAAAAGTTCATTGAATCAATTTCTCGGACCGCCTTCAGCCATAATTAACTTGAACTCGCAACGGAAACCAATCGTTAAGCTATTAAAGTCTCCAACTCGATACAGAGCAATTTTTCTTCGACAAACTAACGTTGGTTTCCTGAGCGTACGCTATCACAAAGCGATTTCTATTGCCAGAGATTCAGATAATATAACAGCCTAATTGACTATGATTTTAGGAAGTAAAGGAAATTAAACAAAAAATGATATTGCTATTCATTTCACGTGTGCAGCGCGAAACGTAAACAAACTGCAGTACAAAGAAATGCACCAATTGATCAGAGCTGTGAACAATGAGATGCGAGAAGTCACGTTTTCCGTTCCATTTGTATCAACGGATGCAAACTGAATTTCGACTTGAACCCATACCGCAGCGCCGGGGTGGCGACACAATCGAATTTGCCCGACGCCCGCCGGCGCCCGGCGCTTCGCCTCGCAGGGAGAACTGGGGCAATGCATTATTGTGTCCCAGTTGGTTTATTAACGTGTGCGAAGCGTGTTTATTTCACTTTGTTGCTTAACGTTCGGCCATATATCTCGTATCGGACTGCGTTTAGTGTTAGTGATCATTTTAATGTCTAGTAATCTCTTTCTTATGACGTCAACCAATCGACGTGTATATTGTGAATTTTCATTTCACATCAATGTTCATTTCACACAATTCTTTTGTTAATATGCCTCCACGGCAGAGCGCGTGGTAAATCAGCACTTAAAATTGACTTAAAATCATTGTCATGATCGAACTCAGGTATGTTTACAAAATAACGTCATTCTGAATGGTAATTGCAATCCCGAGAAGTAGGCCCATACATAAGAGACTGATATCTAAGAGGATCTCAACGCTTTATTATATATATTTTTATTTATTCAGTATACGGCTCATCTGCCTATCTATAGTTGCCAAACTAAATTGTGACGACTTAAAACGCAGAAGTGAGAAGGAGTGAAACTATTCTGCGAAGTCTTTGTACTTCCTTTCCGATTCTCTGTGCAATATCTAACTAGTCAGAAATATAAGAAACATCTGATTTATTTGTATAAGTTTATTTAGTTGTATACTAAATGTATCTACAAAATTGCGTAGAGCTAAGAAATACAAACCACTTAAAAAAAAATTACGCGTACTAAAGCATTATTCTCCAATTAATAGATTGGGGAGAAATTATAATGATATACATAATTCGAGTGTCACCAGTTCCAGAAATCGTCAAGAATTTGATGTGGACATTTTTCTAATAAAATACATAATTTTAAAACAAACATACAAAAGCATTTTATAATAATTACATAGTTTTAGATACAGTTTTCTATAATTTTTTATTATTTATTATATTTCTGGTTATTTTTTTCTTATATCTTTTGTAACTTGTAAATAAATAAGAGCATAAGTAAGTTTCCTCATAATGTTTCATAAACCGCTGAGCGCATGGTAAATCAGTATGAGCCGTGGTACCTCAGTGTCTGGACAGTTGCGCAGTACGCCAGCAACCCAAGTTCGATCCCCGGTGCCGGCACCAATTTGCATATATTATTATGTGCCGATTTGTATAAATTATTCACAGTTAATGATTTTAGGTAGTCCGGCGAGTGCGTTACGAGGACGGCTGCGGAATGAGGCCGGGCGACATTCCCGGCCCACGTTACCGGATCATCAATCAGCATCCACTTTATCTCGCGCGAAGCCGCCTCGCCGCGTTCCTACGAGATCGGCCTACGGTGGCCACAGTGGTGAAGCGCCTACGAACTTTGTTATCTATAGCGGAGAATTTAACTCTTATACCATAAGTTTAATGCCTATTAATTTCGTGTATCTCAATACTTTCTACTCAAACAGTAAATATGATAAACTGTGAATATGATATTAAAAATATATAGACAGTAGCTGTCTATATAAGATCAAAAAGCTCTATTTCTAGCGACACTGCAGTTAGCCTGCTCTTAACCACTAAAGGTTAGCTGGAAGAAAATGGTAAATAACATTAAGTTCGGTATTGTACATGTATTTTGGTGCAATAAATAATTTATCTTTCTATCTATAAATGGTGCAGTTCGGTCGCATTTGATTAATTTGATTTGATATTTAAAGAAAAATACACATGAGTACTATATGAAAGCCATATAATTTTGCCTTGATTCCTTATCGTCAGAGGCCAATTCTCGCACTAATAGGAACCTAATGCTCCTGCAAAAAGGCATTTGTATTGCGTGCTAAGGTATTCCTATCAGAAAAACAGGAAGGAAAAAGAGCACGCGGTCGCACACCTACCCGGACGAAGCAGGTATGACGCTCAAGGGCTTGCTGATAACAAACACAACGCAAAACTATGGTGACCGTCGAGGACAGGGTACGTGAAATTTGATCGTCAATCAAGCGATCAACACTTCGTGCTAGACGCGATCTACGGCAATGAATATAATACCTAAGATAAAGAAGCCTATTCTGCTATTGCTGCATCTCTCTATCCCATTAGAAAAAACGGTTTAAGATGTGAAATCATCTCCGAAACACGCTTATGGTACAAGTATCATATCTATTCCATCTGAAGATTTATTATTAAAAGTTAACTAAAAATGTCTCTCTATTTATTACTATAAACAAATAATCTTTGTTTTATTAAAAATATATTTTGTTTACCTGCGTAAGCATTATTCGCAAATAGTTTTCAGAAGCCAGTAGGAAAGTGCGTTATACGTTCTTATCGGGGTCCGGAATCGAACTCAGTTGTTCGTACACTATGAAATTAAAAAGCATGAGGTACCGAGCTAACACCAACACGCAAGCTATATCATTGTTTATTCACACAAAGCATCCTCAGCACGCCAGCAGGTGGAATGGTGCGCTAATTACGCCTGCAATTACGTCCGCGCCACGCCTGCTGCGACCACACCGGTGCAGAATCTAACCGCTACGGAATTCCTAATGCAGGCCACCGAGTAATGCTATGTTTAGATACTCAATGATTTGGAGATACTAAATGCGGAGGTGTGAGCATTGCCGGCGTTAGTGGAAATTCAGGGGGCCATCGACGAGAGCAACATGCTTCCAAACAATGTTAAATTATCAAAAACATGGGAGCTACTGATCGGTAACTTGCAATTTTAAGTAGTGTTTTACCACGTGCTCGGCGGTGAAGGAAAGCATCGTTAGGACAACAACTTTACAATTATTGTGAGATAAACTATATATAGGTAATAGTTCTTGAGTTTATTGATATGTATATTATCTAACTTAATTATTTATATGTTCCAATAAAGAAGGAACGAATCATTAAGCGTTGGTGGAACATTTTGCGGTAAACACCTCAAAACTACGTCGCCAAACTGCCACTGTCGTTAACACGCCCAGTTTAAAGCTGTCTGAAACAGCTCCGGCGTTAGGGTTTAATTTTTAATTAGAAAGCCTGGGAAAAACAATGGAAAAGTTATTTAAAATGTATTTTAAACATATAAAGTCTAGCTTTTATATTCCTGCAATTACTACCAATCAATTACCACGGTTACGTATTCTTGTGTTTTGTATCTGACGAGGAAATCCTCCTGGATACTGCCTGGATTTTACCAGACGTTAAGTCTCGACTGGAATAGGTATCCAGTATCCTAGGGATTAAATCTTCAAGCGCTGGCGGCCCTTTCTGAAATCGCTTCCATATTTCTTTAGAAAGGCGCCTGATTATAAGACATTTATGGATTATCTGTCTACTTCGTCTCTGTGTCGCCTTCTTATTACAAGTCGAAAAATATTTTAATTATTTATTATTACTAGGTATTACTATAGAGTTGCTCTTTTCGCTTCGTCTTTGTAATTTTCAATATTATATTAATTGAATTTTGTTCAGTTCTACCTAAAATGATTTCAAATGTTTCGAAGTCTTGCAGAGGTTTGTGCTTGAGATAGGAGTTCCATTTAATTTTATTAATAACGGTACCCCGAGCAGACGGTAATGTCCAGCATCTTCTTTATTAAAATTATTTCAATAGCCATGCTTGAATCTTATCAGATCATCAATCGGTGTTCTTTCGTGATAATTTGTCGTTTATCAGATTCAATGTTATGGCGAGAGTCGTTCAAAATATAATGTTTAGTTAATTCTAAAATTTAGCGTATCTGATGAACATACGACGGGAACGATAAGATATTAGAGTTTGTTCTCATTTTATTTGAAACTGCCGAAACTTGTTCATCAAAAGCAACAACTAACTACAAAGCTATGAATAAATTAAAAAGTTAGTCTTCTGATTGAACCTTCAGGGCAAAGGGATTAATTCTGAATAATTATAAATTGGAGTCGGGGCTGCGTATCCACTTTACAGGCTTATACATTTAAAACGAGATCCTTTTGCTTAGCCTCTATACATTTACAATTTTAAGTGCACGAGCAGACAAAATAGTATTCATTCAAAATAGTCATTATATATTTTAAACTTCTTGCTTTGTCATCATCATATTTATCTATTTAAAAAGCAAAAGAGAATTATCCAAGGAGTACTAGAAATCCTGAACGTTTAGTCGACGAATACTGCCCAATACGACAAAATAAAATTCTTCTTATTTATGCCAATGTCGCACCTCTATTCAATGTGAAAACTAGTTGTTATGGTTTTATAGGGGTTTAATACCCAAAATCAGATTTCCCGAAAATTCCTGATTACAGTTTTATTCGTCATTGTATCCACGAATATATTTCTCAATTTTCTTAATGTAATGAAATATATTATTTTTAAATTTCAAACGTTTCGAATATGCATATATGCATGTATAATATATGTATTATATATATAATATATTTATTTATGTGAATAATAAATATACATAGTGAATATTAGATATAAATCATGATAATCACAATTATAATACATGTAAAACAAAAACTTTGCACCCCTTGTTAAGATAATTTCCCACTCAAACACAGATTAGATACAGGAGTGCAGAATGCTCACATATTTTTTAATTTGCATACAAAATATATTAACTCAATAAAACATTACACACACTACCTTGTGTTTGCAACACACATACGGTTGTTATATGGTTGCTTCGCAACGGTTAACTGCTATCCTACTAATATATAAACGTGAATGTTTGTATGAATGTGAAGTGTTACTGTTTCACGCAAAAACTACTGAATGGATTTTAAGTAGGAAAAAGTCTGCAATCTGCGAGATATGTTGGCATGCGTCGCAAAAACCGTAGGAAATAACACGGAAATAATGTGTGATAGAAATGTTTATCTTATTTACCCCTGAAATAATTTCGCAACAGCATATATACTATCTATTGTGTAAGCCACTATAGAAAAGGACATATTTTTTAATTGCGGGTAACACCGCGGGCAGCAAATTCTCTAAATAAGTCATGAGCTGCGAATTATGTGTGATTTCAATGCTGCAATCAGGGATTAAAGTTGAATATCGTGTATAGGCCGACTAGTCTTAATAAATGAACACAAGTTGTATGTAGACTGCGGGTACCTCAGTACATTCGGCAGTTAACAAAGGTGGAGTTTCGTGCGAGTGCTACGATCGCGACATTCCTCGGGCCGGGGGCGCGCCGTGAATAAATCAACTCTCGGCACCTCTGATCCCTTAAATAAGTACGCTCTCGTGTGTGAAATATCGAGTGCGTTCGACTTCATGTGAGCGTCCGTCACGGCGGCGGGGCGACGTCGCGTTTAGGTAGCACTTGACACGATCTTATCAGTACAAATAGATTGTTTTGAAGTAAAACTTTTCTATGCACACGTGAATTGAATGCGAGACGAGAGCGTTACGAAAAGTGTGATTGGGCGAGGCGAACGAAAGTTGAGAGGGAGAAATAAGTTAGTTAAGTTATAAAGAGAGATTTACTTTTCTAATATTTAAGTTATTATAGTTAAAAATAATTCAGTTCAATGTGACTTGGTAAAAAAATAAAATAAAAAGAATCAGAGAGTAAAGAGGCATCAACAGTTATGACATCCGGCAGTGCAACAATGCAAAAACCGATACACACTACTACATTTTAGAAATTCAGTACAAAATAATTCATAGTAAACAGAAATAAATTAGATGTGTTGCCGATGTAACGTACAAGACGTATTAGCAATTCAGCGAGCGCACGATGGAAAACGACACGTACGTCGGCCATCCCTCAGCCGGCACGAATCTCGAAGCGCCCACCTCGCCCCGAACGGACAATCCTGCCCACCCACGACCTCACACGCCATATGTCTTCGAGACAGGAGCCGTGAGCTCAACAAATGGTGACCGGGGAACTTGAAGCTTCGGGATACCTTGAACTGTTTAGTGTTCAAATCCAAGAAAGATAGGAACGTTATCTTAAAAAACAAATAAAGGTGAATTAATCTTACTAGTGATAATCTAATAGACGAAATTTTGATTTTAATACAGAAATGAGAGTCTTAAAATTACTACAAATATTAATTAATACAAATAAAATATTAACTATCTGTCAGTAGCACAGTAGCTATTTCTTTTTAATTATAATCATGTAAGTAACGGTGTCTATGTGTAAACGCATAGCCATCAATAAAAAATATTACATACACCGTTTATTGATTTAATGCATTTTGTATGAAAATCTTAAAAACTTTACTCTCAATCAATAAAAAATATTAGCCTTCTCTATATAAGCTATAAGAGTGGGAAATTTCATACTCCTCCGTCTTTAATAGATAAATATAACGATTTCCAGTATCTACACAGTATCTGTCACCTTTTCGTTTAATAGTGTACCACTTAACTAAACAGCACATGTAGTGATTCAACAAAGTGCGACGACATTTGTTCCGTCAGAAGAATATCGATTTTGAGCTCGTTCGTTACATGAATTAACTTTAATATAACCGTACTTTGAGCACGGGGGGGAGGGGAAGAAACAAAGGGTTCAATAAACCAATTAACCGATCGAAGTTACCAAAACTAACCCACTGATTACCTAATAAGGCGCTCTGAATGGCGTTCCCCGGTCGGACACACTTCCTCTATAAAAATTAAACCCATACGTTGTAAATGACTAATGGTGGCCGCATAGAATAATCGATGGATATTATTGCTTTGGCTTTAACTCGGCTAACTAAATCACTATAATTGTAAGAAGAAAGTTTACACGTTTTCTACAAATTTACCTACGAAGAACCAGAAAAGTTTCTTCATAATCTAAATTGAATTATAATGGATTTCCGTTTTTGCAAGACTTTGACACTACATAAAAACACACACACTCACGCACACACCCATACACGCTCAATCACATAAAAATAGCTAAATATATTCCGTAAGATTAACTCAGAGTTAGGTCCAGTATCTCCTTCGAGCCGACAGGCTATTGATAGGCTAGGAAAAAAATTTAGTTTATCCAACATTTGTCTCAATATGTGTGTAATAAACAGGTGTATGTATTGTGTGTAAAATGTGTGTGTGTGCATAAAAATATATCATTTCATATCACAGTAAAAGCGCTTTTCATGTATTTCTACGTTAACATTATAAACCCGCTTATACAAATAAGTTTCAATCAAGTAAGTTCGTTCGTTAGGGTATCGACGCCCTCATTTTTAAGAATAAGTATATTCAATCGATTAGATATTGTATACGTACAGAGAGTTTACTGGACTAAGTAATGTACAAGGATTGATTAATTAATTTAATAATTCCAGCTGAAGCAAAGCAATCTCGCCGACTTCCGAAGGTTCTCTGTGCGTTAGACAAAGCTTTCGGAAGCTTCCGGGCACAGATGAACGAGGTATAGAGGCTGCGGCCCGCGGGACTACGCAACCTCTAAGACTTTCGGGTCCCGAATCCTTTGTTATCGCATCATCCACTGTGTAGATGGTACACAAATAATTTACTACTAATATGAGCTTCCTATTTAAAGTTAGCGTACACAAAATAACTACAGGACTGGATGCAAGCCACTTACAACTGGTCCGTTTAGAAATTGTTAGGGGAGGCCTATGTACAGCAGTGGATGTTCTACAGGTGATATGATAATGATGACAAATTAAGAAAAAAAAAGGTGGAAATAAAACATACCGAATATGACAATTTTGTAACTCACTTATTATTGAGCGAATGGTTTAATATTTGCCTTCCCAAATTTATTATTTATTGACGAGAGATTAAAATTTGATATACACTTCTTTGCTTAATTTGCAATCTAATTAACGTTCCATTTTGAAATGTAACATATAGGAAATGTGATGGAGAAAATGTATTGAGTATGATGGTTAATTTTGTTAGCAAATTATTTAAAATTGATAATTTGTTTGCGGTAATTATGGAAATATCCATGTAATAGGAACGGTATTTTTTTATTGGTATCAAAGACCAGTCTTTCTCAACCTTGTAGGTGTCAATATATCGACTACGTTGAGCCAACCTCCACTTTTTTGAATGATTTTTTAATCACTTTCATAATATCTCTTCAGAAGGCTAAACCATTGAAGCATATTTTTTTAATTTGGTTATACCCTCTTTCAAACTATGTAAAGCAAATTCTAACATCAAAATGACATAAAATATTCTTTTTCAAATTTTGAACGGGTCAAATGGGAATGAATATTTTGAACTTTTGCATTGATAATGCACGTATTGTCTTATTACTTATAGTATCGTAGTCGGTAAACTGCACATTTCTGCAAAGACTGTTACGTAAAGTAGTTCAATTAAAATAGCTGAGAATAATTCAAGAAAATATCAAAATTTAAGATTTAAAGTAATTGTGTAAAAAAGGTAGTAGCAGTAGCAAGTAGGTAGGTAGCTGTGTAAAAATAATAAAAAGTTTGAAGAAAAATTCTTAGATTTCGGACGAAAAAGGCCCCCGGCACTCGGCGGTGAAGGAATCATCGTGAGAAAACCTACATAGCTTTAAAATTTAATTAAAATTTCGAAGACATGTAAATCCTGCCAATCCAAATGACTATGCCCTTATACGCTCTTAACAGAGAAGACCTGCATATAACACGTATAGTGTGTAACTTGTGTAACATTAAATATAAGTAATATATGATAATTGTACCCATACCAATAAACATGCGATTATTTTCACGTGCAAAACAATCAAATAACCAGATTCGCATGGGACGACAATACAGCGCGCTATTTCCGTCAACAGATGAGATCGTGGGGCACAGACCGCCCTAATCTCCTGCCGTCATTAGCGCGGCAATAACGCCTCTATCGAAATCCTTACACCCACAGACTTTATATGCTGATAGGAAATTGGTGTACCTATTAAATAGAAGTGTCGCATATAATAAAAGATGACTTACCACCTCGATGTTCTGTTCTCCGCTTGCAGCCTCCTGGTAAACTATGTTAAGTCTCAGTCGAGGCAGTAAGGCAATTTCGAGTCTAAACACGCGAGCAATGCTGCACTGATACAACCGTATTGCAGCGCCCCCGTTACCGTAATTTAATAACGAAGACGCGCCGCGAACTGATATATATGTATATATATATAAATTAACAGCGGCCCTGTACGCTAATTAAATATAGCGAACAGTTCAACAACTGGTGGGCGACTGGATAGATAGTGTTTTCTCCGCACATGCCCCGCGCGCCTTCTAACAGTGAGAGTTTACCGAATACCCACGTGTGTGGAAAAAACAAAAATAAAAATATCGCTTCACCGTCTTTCGTCCAACAAATATGTTAGAGCGACATATGAAATCGGCCGTATACATGTATATCATCTTCGTTACAATCTCGTATCCTCCCTCTTTTTTTAGTACGGCTGAGCTATGACGCTATATCCCAAGAGGGAGGAGCCCTATGCGTTGGACTGACCAAATTAGCAACAACACCAACAGGAGAGTCCACGACGCATTTCACCGCCAAAGACCGCAACAGGTGGAAAGCGATCGTCCACCACATAATTCGTGGAGGAAAACGACGCAAAGAGGAGAAGCTGTGACAGGAGGCGGGTATTGAACGAATCCAGATCCAAGGGAACCAGGCCACAGGGAAGATCGCCTGTAAGGTGGACTGACGAGGTTAAAACGTTATTCAATGGTTCATTATCACATCACATCTTTTGCCCTATTTTTTATACAAAATGAGTGTGTTTTAGACCACACGACTTCTTTAGCTCCATTTATATACATGTACACACAAAATAGAATATATACACGATTTTTCAAGACAAAATAATAAAGTAAGCACACACTTTGCGTGTTTTGCTCTTGTTCCTAAAGTGTGATTCAGACAATAGGCCTACAGTGTGTCATAGATGTATTAAATGTAACTAACTGGCTATGACAGAAATAAAATCGAAAAGTGGCCGCACCTCTTTCTATCTCCACTAACTTATATCGCCTTCTCAACTTACTGACGCCTTGCCTATCACACTTTCCGTAACGCATTCACCAGCTTACGGCCTAAGTCAAGCGCGCGTAAAGAAGCTTTACTTCAATAAGTCGCAACGAATTCTTTAAATGCAAAACCGTCTTAAAACGGTTGACTATAGGTAGTTGTTTAAAATTAAGCATCATCTAGTAGTCCGCAGCGTATTGAGTTTTAAAGTTTCAAAGTACAGTCAGGTAGAGAAGTTGCGATCTTTCCGCCGACACTTTGTTTCACAACTACAGACAGTTTGCTCCCAGCGGCCGGCCGATGCATATTCAAGCGACGTCTCCCGAGCAACGTGGCTGAATTTCAAAATGGCACCTCGGAACGTCGCCCCCGCGTTTGGGGAATACCGTACTTATTGCGATTCGCTTTTAATGCATCCGGTTTGAGTTTTGAATTAAATAATATTTGAGTTCGATTGCGGTATATGATAGATTTTTTTACCTAGATGCGAATCAAATGCTTCCAAAATAATGCTCCTGTAGAGTACATCGGTAAGTTTTATTGACACTTAAGATAAAGAAATAAGTTCTCACGTTCTTTAGACGCATATAACCTTATCATATACACACAACATAGGATATAATATTATATTTACAATATAATTTTTGTAATGTTTTGTTAAATAGGTATTTTACAAAACATTTACAAAAAATATAAATGTGCCAAACCGTCGTCACTTGGCAGTGTGCCCAGAAAGCTGGTAGCGTAGCCACGTTGTATGGCAATGCTTAGCTTCTGTGCAAGGTGTGGGATTAGGTCCTGTCTACACTTGATATGATCGAGGGACGCTTTTATAACCCACCGTTAAGATTTTGCTGCTGGGCACAGGCCTTCTCTGTGAAGAGAGCGTAGAGGCATAGCCCGCCACGCGGCGCTACTGAGGATTGGCAGACTTCACATGTCTTAGAAAATTTTCCTCACGATGTTTTCCTTCACTACCAAGCGTGTGGTAAATCAGCACATAAAATTGCAACAACAAGTAGCGTACTGTGCAACTTGAGACGACCGCCCGGACACTAGAGCTCGGAATTTTAATATGTACAAGTAGACCGCGGTAAAATTCGTAATATTAATTGTATTTCAATGTTAGCTTAAAATTATTAGCTTAAATATACATTTTTATTTTATATTTAATTTAAACCTATCCTTAAACATATATTTTTATGAGCACGCAATTTGAAGCCACTACAATTTCCACAGTTCATCGAAGACGCAAAGAATAAGTAAAGAATGGCAAAGCGCCTTGTCTAGTAAATCCTTAAAAAAGTAACCGGAAGGCCTAATTGTGTGACGTAGCAATGATTTGTTAAACAACGTAAAAAATGAAATAAATCGTAAATCGCCTTATTGTTTACCGTTTGATGGAGATACAAAAAGCTCCCTACGAGTTCCTAAATTAAACATAATGCCCCAAAGGCAATAAAATTTTCTACACTTCAGATAACAATGACCACTTACAATCTTTTAGTGAAAGCATTAAGCGTCCATGGTGTTCTAAATATTATTTTAGGGGATTCATGTCGAGACCTGTTGGACCCTTTGCTAGACGTGTCGGGACAAGTGATACGTCAAAGAAGAGCCATAAATATTGCCGAACAAAGGGCGACTGAAAGGCATCGGAATAGAGATGCGCTGTGATTGATTGTTATATCGATTATCGATTTTTACAAAATAAATAAGAAATATATAAACAAGCTATCATGTCCTTTTAAGCCCAGCAAAGTAGACAGACACAGCATTTTTTTAAACTAAAAAGCAATTAAATTTTACAAGCCGACTTGGATTCGAAACCAGAAGCATCAGATCGTATCTCTAACTGTGTAATCACTAAGCTAAAACAAAAAAAAATGGACTAAAACAGCGATAATATTAGGTCATATTATGAGAAATGATCATATCTTCTTTGTGTTAGTCCCCGTGCTGCACATTATCACGCATAGACTGTGACGATAGCATAGCTAACGGCAAAATATTTAGAACACAGATAATAAAACATTTTAGATGAAGAGAAAAGACGACGACTAACGCATTACCCTCCACATTAGTGTTACGGCTTCAACAATTAATCCAGAGAACTCCGAAAGGTTGGTATTGCTTGAAGCCCACCGAGTTATTCTTCACTCGGTGTCGTTATGACCCCACTTTCGACAGATTAGGCAATAGACAAAGGCATGGTTGGCCGGGGCTATAGCCAAAGCGCCAGTTTTGCTTTTAAACTAAATGTTACCCTATGAATAATATTGTTTACCTAACTATTTATACGTTAAATATCAACAATTTTGTCCAAAGATATTTCTTACTAAATCTATTAATTAAAATTACGAATTCAAATGTATGCAATATCGCAATCAAGTCCTTCGACGGAGTTAACCCGGATAAAAGTTCCCACGCCAACACGAGATCGATTAGCAATTAAAAATTAAGTCCGTGTAAACTCTGCAACGAATTCGATCCCCGTGCGAGATAATTTGGGAACATGTGTCGCCCACCGTACAAGGTGCAAGGACATTTGTTCCGCGACTGGACGTCTTCCAATTCGCTCGCGAATGGCCCACAGGATATCCTTGTCTGGACAGGGAACAATGAACACGAGGTTAGTCATTACGATGACCGTCCCAAGAAAGCAAACAGCTAATTAGTATGAGCATTATTCATTACAATAATATACTAGGAAATGTTTATGCAGATTCTTACCTGCGAAATAATTTTACTTGCTTTATTTATTATTTCTTTAATAGTAGATACTATTGAACCTACTATAGAACCATGATTTTTTTAATGAACGAACTACACAGATTGACCAGAGCAGCTGGCCTTGACTGCTTCACCGGATTGAAAGGTGGCATAGCTCTTAGGTCGCTTAGCCTGAATCTTTATTAGCTCGACACAAGGGTCCGGAGAGGGTGTGTGTGCACCGGTGAGGTTGTGTGTGCCCCGATGAGGGCGTGTGTGCCCCGGTGAGGGTGTGTGTGTCCCAGTGAGGGTGTGTGGGTGTGCCCAACAATTACACATACATTACATGTTACTTGATAATTATTACCCATTAGGCCTATTTTATATATTGCAAAAATACTTTAAAAATTTGTACTCGGTGTGTGCAAACTTACATTGGAAAACTCTTTTAATTCCCCGAAAAACAAACTCTCACACCCTCATAAGACGGGGAAGACAGAGATATTTATCTAACTATCCAAATGTTACCAATTTTATTAAGTTATATTCGAGTATACAACCTAACAAAAAATACCAGACAAAAAATTTAACGAAGTTATTTTTTTTAAAACAATCAGTTGGAAATCGTAAAGTCAAACGCTTAACCACTAAGCTATCAATGCTTATTGCGTTACATAACATAAAATATATTTAAAATTTATAGGTAGTATGAAATGTTGTTACAAATCTCAGTGGACGCGGAATTCCATTACCATTCTGGCGAACATGGAAGTGCGCCATATTAGCTGGAGTATTTTTTAATCAAAAATCTTACTAGCTTTAATGCTGGGAAAGAATGTTGCAGTAAACACTATTAAAATAATTTAAAATAAGATACAAGCATTCTAGCCCGTGACTCTGTAGGGTAGACAGAGATAGCCGCTAGCTAAGTACCACGAACGATTAGAATTTTAACTTAAAGTAATATGCCGATGATTTGTCTAAATCCATTCATATTTGAATTCCTTTTTTTATACTTTCCAAGCCAGTGCTTGACTACGATCCCACCTAATGTTAAGTGGAAATACAGTCCTGGATGGTAAGGCACCTTAGCATAGTAAATGCCTATTCTTGAAAATAACCAAATTGTAATCGGAGGAAAGACAGACGCGGCCAAACTATTCCAGTCCTTTGCTGTACCAATAATGAAAGACAAAGCAAAGCGCTTTTCCATTGATATTTGTTATATTTGTGTTATAGGGAAATCCATTGCCCTTCTTATATAACATGTATCTCGCTTAATAAGTTATTTGGTCCATTAAAAATCTAATTAATTTCATGTTATCGATACAACAGCACAACACTAGAGTAACAATGTAAAGTATCCGGGCAGGCTCAACGACACAAAAGGGAGCCATTGCGTTGGAAGCGGAGACAAAAAATACGGGTTTGAGGAGAACTTAAGATCTGCCCGACGAAATTAGTAGCCGAGATGAGTATCTATGTTAATCGCAGCACTTAATTGTGTGTGCGCCGGGAGAGCTGAGCACGCATTTGTGATTCTCACCTCAGGATATGACTTGAAACACCCTTCAGACCGGAATGCATAAATTATTGCACATCACTGCAAATAGGCCGTAATTGCCTACAGGCGTACAAAGGAAACTTTATATTAATTTAGGGTTTTTAACACATAAAAGAAAAAAAAATCTTATGTAGAAAATAACATCACCGCACCGCATACAAAGCGTTGACACAAAAGTTTTTTTTTAAAACATTCTTACCCGCAGCGCAGTTTCCCATTCGCACTTCACTTTCGTGGCAATCGAACGAACCTTTCGAGAGCTACAAATGGGTCAAACCGTTCGCGGTAAGAGGCAAGGAGGCGAGCGTTACGTGAACGACAACTGTTAAGGCCTCAGGTGTAACGGGCCGGTGCTCGACCGCTCTCCACCCACCGCAAATTACATCATTCCAGCAGCTGACAGAATTCGTCTAATAACAACACGACACACAATAACTAGTTGCATGGTACACGACACAAGCGGGAGGGGTTTTCAAAATAGTGACAGCTTATTAACAAACAATCATCTTTTGTTCAAGTATCAAGAATCTTGCATCTATGAGTAACCTTGATCTGGATACATTAGTATGAGGATGAAATCTAAAACCTACATCTAAATTTGCCTTAATTTTATACCATAGTAAAGGAATGCAAAAAACCAGGCAGAGAACAAATCAAATTTTGAAGCGTCAATAGCTTAATGGTTTAGGGTACGGTCTGCGAATCGTTAGGTCGTAGGTTCGACTCCATTCGACTATTGACGTGAACCATCTTCGAGCACAAGCTAAAGCATAGTGGGAATGGTCAGAATGCTAGTAACATTACCATTTTTGTAAAAAAAATATTCCTAGCTTTCGTTAAAAAAAAAAAAAAACCCTATCGACAAATGCCCATATATTCACAGAATACGACAATAAACCTTCAGCAATGAACTGGTCCTATGTCCTGTGGTTGACGAAGACCCAGTTGCTAACGAAAGTGACCTTCGTAATCAATCTCCACCCTTATTCATACGCTCCTTTTATCATTACATTTACTTATAAAATGTTTAACAGGAATAAGTTGAAACAAATGTAATAGGATGTTTGTAGGAAAATCTATCTCATCATCCGTTAAACTGAGCATTTATAAGAATGAAATATTGAATCATCCAATATTTCATTCTCTTGAGACTTGGACCGCAGACAACACCTAAAATCGGCGCAGCGCCGGCGGTAACGCAACAAAGGCAAATTCCGTTATTTCCCACGGGCTGTGAAATTCTTACCAGTCGTCGGATAGTTCGCACATCGCCGACTTCACCAAATATTACACCACGGAAGGAGAACACATTGAATTTATATCAACCAATTGTGTTCAAATTTAAGACTTTTTCCATCTACTACAATGACTGATAACGTAATGGTCATAAGAGGTTATTAGCCTATTGGTTCTGTGTACGATCTACGACACATATAAAATAATATGTACATATGAGCAAACTTAAAACCGACTTCTTTGCATTTCTGAATTATCATAGGAATATTACAAAATAGAATTTATCAGAACCTAACCAAACTCTCATAAAACTACCCTTGAAGGACGTCCTTTCCAATAATAAATGAATCATTCAGTGGACCTCAACTCGTAATTCTAATATAGATAAAACCCATGTCCTTTGCATTTTGAAAAGTTCACCATTAGCTACATATTGAACCGAATGGGAATGGCGAAAATATATAAATTCGAGAAATAAAACCGAAATACTGACACTCACTTTAGTTGCCTGGGATTTTAACCTCAATTCTTAGACGAACGCTTTACTCTATTACTTATGTGATCTTGTATTTGAAATCTAGTGCCTCCAGTTTGGTCCCATTTGAAGTCGGTTATTGTTTTGTTGTTTGCCGTCACTATGGTTTACCAATGGCGTACCTTTGACACGCCAATTATGTGTGTGTATTAGACGTATTTAGTTATGACGAAATGATAATTGATGCCTGATATAGCTCGGTTTCATAATGAAACATTACTGATACATAGCTGGCTCGGGGCCTAGGTGAAGAGTTATAAATAATCAGACAGAAAAGATTTAGCAATATAAATGACGGGTGTCTCAAAAGACAGGACATTTTAGATCAGCCTCCTCCATACAGCTTTTCCTCACAAAGTTTCCTATAAATTTTCCTTCAGACCCGTTCCGCTCGACCCGACTCCATTGCCCTACATCGGTACGAGCGTGAACTATAAAAATTTGTCGCATAAATCGACCTGGGCGCTGTATCGATGTAGCATCCATAGAAAAGATTGTACACTGCTAGTGCTTCAATATAACACTTGACTGAATTGTTCACGAAATACACTATCGGGCTGTCAAATGATTTAACGACCGATTTTAAATATGAGGTCGGAAAAGCCAATTTATGACGAGCCTATACGGACAGTCAACGTCAAATCTGGTTTTGAAAGTTTTGACATAACCTGTTTCACTGGATTGAAAGGTGATATAGCTCTTAAGTTGCTAAGTCTGAACTCTGGCCTTTTATCCGAGCTCCGGACCGACAGGTCAATGAGAGTTATCTGATTATTATATATCTATTTAACAAACCATGTGACGCTTAAATGTCATATTAGTTATATGCTTTGTAATCTTAATCATTCCTTGTCTTCAGCCCTTATTGCGAGAATAAGTGATCTGCATATCCTTAAATTAAGCGAAAATAATGAACGTATAAGTAAACAATTCATAGGTTACTTATGCTCACTACCTAACGTCGCTACTGAGTACCAAGCAGGACTGTATTACTAGTGTTAGTAGGTGGGATCGTGGTTAGGCACTTGCTTTGAAAGTATAAAAAGAGACATTATAAAAATCACCTCCTTTTTGATGTCGGTTTAATGAACGATACTAAAAACAACAAAGTTATATTATTCTGTCTGAAACCACTTGGGTAATGTTTAACTGTTTTTAAACCAAAGTTCGGTCAATTTTAGAGCACCGGTATTCACTGCCTCCCGCGACCGTTCACCAGCCTGAGGCAACAGTAAAGCAATCACACACAAAGCGTTGCACATTAAAATCTCAAATTTTATACAACCTTTCTGTTTCTACGGCTAATAAATTTTCAGTAATAGTTTAACGTTTGATTCGATATGAAGTCGGTTTTTGTTTAATATACTTAAGAGTCCTTTACAACACCAAAATAACATTTCGAGGAAAACAGTTCAAGTTCAATCTTGTTGGCGTGTAGGTCTGTTTCACACGAGCTACTACTTACCAATGAGAATCCAGTTAATACATGATGAAGAACTTACCTGTAACAAAAAAAAATAATTAAAAAGAGCAAAGCCATAAACGTTTATATATATAATATATATATACAATGTGTATACTTAGTCTGGCCATAAATACTGTTACAACAAAAAAACAAAATATTACATAAATAATCGCTTTATACTACAATCATATGAATGCATATACGGTACATATACAAAAATAACATTTTTTACAAATTTGTTCTCTAATCATTCCGGCTAATCTCTGGATCGGCTAGACCGATTTTTATAGGACTTCAACTGGCAGATAGCTGATCAAATGAGGAGTAACTTAGGCTACTTTAATTTAGACACATTTAAATAAATAATTTTTAATAGCTATCATAATATTTAATAACAAATTGTGTATCCCTTTATTGGCAATCAGTACAGTGACGTTGATATATAACGTATTATAAAAATAAATACATATTGCACATCTAGAACACATCACGTATAGCAGAGAGGACACGATCGCATCCTTGTTATATTTGTCGCTGAATAACTAGGTACTTCCACTTTCCGCTCACGTGCTTTGTTACTTTTTTCCACTGAAAGTACAGTCACCAGCGCATATATAACACATCGAATTATTGAGACGTGGTAGCTCTGTGTTCTGGCTCTAATTTATTTTGCATAGTACGCTAGCCGTCAAATTTCGATTTCCTGTGCTACACCAGTTAATTTGTTTATTGAAATTTTAAGTGCTTTTACCACGTTCTCGTCAGGAAGTGCATGTCTGACAAAAGAGTGTGGGAGTCCGCCAAACTTTTACCTGAGCGGGAGAATCACTTCTGTCTTTTTGTTAATTAAGAAAGGCCCTAACGATACGAGACTTGATGATACTAGTACACCGCATATTACATAGAATTGAATGTGCATCGGTAAACCTCATACGAGAGAAAGCCACCCACTGAGGCAACCGCGGATCGTATTCAGCGATGTAGCAGCGCTTCGGGGCTGTTATACTTATAACTTATTTCACACATTATTTCAAACGTATCTTTCAGCTCATGCAGGCGACTGTACCGCCGTGTTCATTTGACTAGTCTATTGAAGCAATAAACCACGCCACGTTTGTGTTTACAGATAATAGTTATTAAACAAAGCGACACGTTTTTTATACGATGTAACCTAGTAAGAGAAGCGATGATTGCCCAGTGGCTAGGCGTTGGATTTACAATGTTATTGTATCAAATGAAAACTGGCTTGTTCGATATAGATGAATACCGATAACTTAATATTTCGCGGTAACATATTTGTTAGAAACAACGGACGGTGAGGCGATATTTGTATATTTATTTTCTTCGCACACGTGGGTATTCGGTAAACCCTCGCCGTCGGCCGGAGCGCAGGGCAGTCTTTGCCCAGTCACCTACCAGTTGCAAAAATGTTGTGATTAATTTAGTGTACAAGGCCGCTATTAATTGTCGCGTCAGTACGATGTCAATAAATCACTCTTCGAACCCGCTAACGGGGGCAGTGTAATACGGTAGCATCAGGGCAGCATTGCGTTAATGTAATTTACTAATGGGTCAGGATATAAAAGTAACTAAACGATCGACCACTCAAATGAGGCGTCTCCGTGATGTGTTAGTGCAACAGCGGTGCTCGTTTAATAAAATACTCACAACTCTTGTCGAATTTACGACACAATTTTTTTTTTAAGTGGAGACAGCGTTCAGGGGAAATTGGTAACTTTATATAACAAGCGTGTAGGAACTAAGTGTCTAGGAAAACGATTCGAATATGTTTAAAGATGCACATATTAAAATGTAAAATAAATTTAAAAAGTTAGAATCAAACATTACAAAGTGTCACTCGAAAGACGTTTTTAAAATACGTACATTCCAATAAAAGAGAATAAAGCGCTATACTAACAACAAACTAATAGCACCCCACCGAATACATGAGAACGCCGCGTGCTCCAGACACGGGCGGAGCCGGGCCGGGACAGTCGGGACCAACGTCGAGCGTCCCCCGAGCCTTTGACAGGAAACATCTATCGGGAGCCCTTTTCACAATTGTTTGACGGTTTTGTCCGGGATTGCGAACCAGTGAACGGGCGACAGGTAATTCCCGCTACAGATAAGGGATTGAGACATTGATCTATCGACACTCTTGAACAGTTTCCTTTGCAAAAGACTTTATTTATTAAAAAGAATAACATTCAATAACGGTCGATAGTATTATTTGTTTGACCGCGATCATAAATTATGATTACAGAGCAGAGGGAAATGCCTCAAATGAAAAACTGATGTACATTATTATATTTATATTGACGTATCTATTTAACTATTTTAATACTTAAACCCCTATTTTAGCGGCTCTTTCCCTGGCCGGCTTCACCACCTAAGGTTAGACGGAAGAAAATTCTCAATAGCGTTGCGTTAAGATCGGATTTGTACATGTATTTTGGTGAAATAAAGAATTTATCTATCAATCTATCTCGAAGTACATTTAACAAGCGATATTACAGAACAGCGATTTATTGGCGTTATTAATAAACAAAGAAAATTTTAACAAGAAAAAATATAAACTGTCTTCTCTTATATTATGTATACAACGGCAATAACTTAATATGATGGTACTACGAGTGCGCGAAGAATAGAAAATTATAGACAAAAACCTACTCCTTTTTTGAAGTCAGTAAAAATAGATTACGAATACATAAAAGCGAATTAATGTTTATTTCAAATAAAACTTATCTCACGAAGTGTGCAACGAGATTATAATAAACATTTGAAATGGTATTCTTATTGTATTGTACCACGGCGCGCTATCACAGTTTCCTGTGTATCCCGAGCTGGCCCGACGCCCTGATAACCCTATCACACAATGCCAGAGGGCGTTTACTCCATCGATAGTTATTCAGTTAGGTTAACATTCATTTCAAATAGTGTTCTTAGATCTTTATGATTCAATCTATATAAATTTTACATTAATAATAATAAAACTAAATACAGGAATCAAGAAATAAAATATGAAAAATAATAATAACCTAAAAAGAAGTATATTTACCAGTAAAAACACCGGCTTTAAATAGAATAGGAATATCACGAAATAAATCAGAACCTAACAAAACTCTCATCGATCTCTACCTTTGAAGTACATCCTATCCAATAAAAAATGAATCATCGAAATTGGTTGGCGACATATTGAGTTATTCGTCCTTTAGTTGCACATACTTAATTCCAATTTAAAACTAATATAGTTTTGTATGTGATGGCATCCAGCCATCGTCAGATATGGACCAAATTATGGGACCACACTGGAAGCACCAGCTTTCAAATAAAAAAAGAGTCGTCAACATCTGTTCACCCAATTGAACGTTATGAGGTAACAAACATACGAACGAATAGAGTTCCTCCTCCCTTTTTTCAAGTCGGTTGAAAACAAGAACAAAACAAAAGAGAAAATCTCATATTAAAAAAAAGCCAAAAGACCGGTATTACTAATAAGTAATCATGACGACGCCCAAGAAGGCTAAACAGCGGTAGTATTCTGCAGAAACCCCAGACAAATAGCACAAACGCCCGTCAGCGGCAGAAAAACATATTTTAATAAACAAAAATATAAGAAAGACAAAAAATGTTTGCATTACTTCCCAAAAACGTCAAACTGACTAACGTATCCATTAAATACAAGTTTATAGTAAAATATTTAGGTGTGAACGCAAAACAGGATCGATAGAGTTTAATATCGAAGTAGAGTCCAATGAACTGTGAACTAACGCTGGATGGAATGGCCCAGTTACTGGAAACGGCTGAAATGTATCAAAATAAACATTCGCAGCGGTTCGAGACCGGACGCAAATAGATTGCTTTTAAAACTGCTGCATCGTAGCCTAGAGAAAAAATATTTATCGTTCGAAAAACTAAAAGCAAATCTCTCCAACCAGCTAATATGTACATACGCATAAATGGCGTCTCGCAGCTTTGAACTCTGTATTCCACCGAGCTCGCTAGACAGTTCTTTGGTGACGTAGCTGACAGCCACCTCCTTAGTCTTGAGTGGTTAGCCTGCGGCTTTACAGGATATACTTTTAACAGTATGCGTAGGAGTACACGTTGATACAGGGTTACCGACAATAGCCCAATTCTTTAAGCAGGCATCTCGACGGTTTTTCGAGACTGCCACCAAACATTCTAACAAACTTCTTGTAAGTGCCGCCACTTAAAAGCATTCCTATACTAAATTCTGTCGCATCACCCGGAGGCCGAGACACGTTCTTGACGATCCGGACGACGCGATTACCATTGCACAGGCTAGATCTTTACAAATCCACAAAGCGACCGTCGGAGGTTGCGAATAATCCTCGCGCGTTACCGCCATTTTATGGGCAGGCCCAACCCCTTAGATGTTAGAAGCGTTGTTGGAGTTTCTTCGGCCACTTCTTCTAACTTTTTAAGTTAACAATGGCATTTAGATATAAAAAAAACACGTATCGAAAAGTCATGTTTCGAGTAATGCCTACGACAAGAATGCCCCACAGAAGCAGTCTATTTCCTATACAAGTGTTAGTGTCTAACAAAATCAGTCTTAAGATAATTTAGTATATATTTGAGTTGTCACTATATCAGGAACAAAACATTGTAACATTAATATGACAAAACGTGGGTCTACTCTGTCGGTCCACTTGACCGAACAAATGGTCAACGTATTTGAAAGATCGCTCTGGCGGGCAGCGGCAAACGATTGTGACAAATTGGCGAACGAGCGAACAAGCATTGCTCGGAACAACTATGATGGATCGCGTGCGGGGAAGCTGACCGGGCTATGCTGGCAGGTGACAAGTCTACTGTTCCCACTCTACACGGTCTGGCCCACAGATTGTACATCAAACGTACCGGCTATTAACTGTAAAGGCTTCTTGGGTGGTACAATATATGTATTTATAAGAGGCGTTTTAAATGTGTATCTATACGGGTTTTTTTCCATTCATTCAATAGGGCATAAAACAGTTATGCAAAATATAGTACAAAACTGAAATGCACACAAGTATATTTGCGAGTAAAAACAAAAACCGACTTCAAATCGAATCAAACGTTAGACTTGTACAGCTTCTCATAAATACCATCGTCAGAACTGGACCAAATTAAAATAGGACAACTGAAAGTAATAGCTTTCAAATAATAAAACAATAATCAAAATCTATTCACCCAGAAACCGTGTTTTTAAACTAAAGTATTCTAGTATCCTACATAGGTATATGGTGGACATAAACAAAATCATATAGTTCAAGTCTCGCATGAGTTACACGAGACGCAACGACCGCACCCTGATCTCCGGGCGTATGTACCGAGGCAATATATCAAAGTTCCCACCGATTTGCCTCACGGCGACTTAACGAATGGCCGGCCAGAGTATCCAAATAGCAGCCAGACCGTTATGTATGCTCTATGTTCACTTTAACTACTACGAGTCTATAGGTCCTAGGTTTTATCCTATGTCAGTATACATATTGATAGGGCTATCTAGCTTAAGATCCTGACTTCCAGATCATCTCGTATAACAGTTCCTACAGTTTTGAGAATAAGATCTCTTTGGATAGACAGAAGCAGAATTTTGCTAGCGGCTATTCATAGAGTTTATTAGTAAATGTTTTTTGTGTGTACACATTTTCCACCGTTTCAATACCATATTACAGTACCAATGTAAGACAAATGATTAGTCGACTTAAGCGATCAATTTCAAAATAATGATTGTGTCGTTCGTTAAACTTAGTAGTTACGGGTTATTAGCGTATGCGTACTTGCTAGCTTGAAATCTTTTTCGTTTATTTAATCTCTAGAAATTTCAATAAACATCTACATTTTAAAAAAATCATAGCGCAGGTTTTCCTACTATGTCTCTAAATTTAAAACTAAAATTTAACAAAGCATCCAACTTTTTAAATATTTTCATAATTTCAAAACAATTTTATTTGTGTAGAAAATTATAAAAAAAAAGAAAACGCATCTATGAGAACAAAAATGATTATATCCGAAAATTTCCAACCCACATTCTAAAATTACATTTGATTATAAATTTCCTGACATAACATAATACACAACGTACAACTTCTGAATAAGGCATGCCAGGAGATAAATAGGTCTGTCACAATGTAACGAACATATTCGGGGAAACGAACCCAACTGCGGTTAGTCAACTCGACTAAAATTTGCATCCGTTTAACCTCTAAGTCAGTCTGCGGCACACTTTACATTTAGAGTTAGGAACTGAACTGGATTATTAAATAAATGCGACCGGGACAAAGAGATTCATTTGATTTTCTTTCTTGAAAATCTATTTATACAATATGCAAAAGTTTTTTATACTTTTAAAATACTTGACCACGATTCTACCTGATGTTAGAAACGAAGACCTGTATGGTAAGACTCTTGAAAACACCCATGTTATAATCGGAGGCAAAGAAAGAAAGAAAGGAGCGGGCAAACTATACCAGTCATGTACTATGTCCGAGCTGTACGAATAATGAAAGACGAAGCTATAGAAGTAGGGGCAAACGAATAAGCTTCTGATATGAAATTAAGAAATTAATCAACTACTAAGAAGTAAATGATTTCTTACGATAATGTTACAAGAAGAGAGTCAGGAAGACGGCGAATAAAAGAAAATGGGATCTCATTCAACCATAATTATCTGTCGCTCATCCACATCCGTGAGAACTACGTCAAATGAAATCCACATCCACCGACAATAGTATATCAATACGCCATACATTAATCAATCACATCGTAGTAGAAACGTGAACACCTTGTTACTTCAGTTGCAAGCAGACCACGTCTACAACCGGACCTCAGCTGATTACCAATCAATAACAAACAATGACTTTTCCTAACGAAACACCTGGATATTCACGATGCTAAATACTAATCGATGCTGTCAAAGTAGCTCATGAATTGGTAAATTGTCTGTGGAGACGAAAACCAATCTAGATATCCGCTTTTAATTTGACTTTACAAATTTGTATCTTTAAACGAAAAAAAAATTGTAAAATCAAGTGATTTGTGTATTAGAATTAAAGTAATAGAATAGAAGGACATGTAGACAACATTTCAAGGAACAATATAGGTTATAAAAGAAATTTTTGATTTTAGATTTTATCGTTCGAAAGATTTCTTTTTAAAAGAAAGAACAAGCTTACGATTTATTTAATACAGATATATTAGTATTAAGAATTATTAACAGGTTATTGTAATTCAAGTTACTGAATACCAGGCCTGAGAGTTAATATTATTAAAGTCAAAGAGCTCAACAACTTTTATTTATATATATAAATCTCTGGTCTCGTGTCATTCGTCTGTGCATTGCATTTCAATTGCCATCGAATACTCCTTTTCATTGGAAAATAGCACGAGGTTTTAGAACCTGACGAATTTTTATATTTAAATTGGCTTATGCAAAGATCTCGTATCACTGCTGGCTGCGCGTTGTTTGCATTCAAATTAATACGAAAAAATTTAATGCATGTTTTTGTGAGGTGCGGAATAACTTTCGAACACGACATTAAACTTTGCCGTTTGTTGCATTTTAATTAGCTACTTCATTTTGGCACTGAGTCCTGTAGCACGTGGAGTAATTAACAATACGCCTGTTAAAAACTAAGTTCTCCCGTCACTAGCGGGGTAGGCAGAGATATCATTGCTATAAGTTTTTCACCTAGCTCATTAGCTCTGTGACATGTCAGTCAGTCTTAATGGAGCACATATTTTAATAATTTTTTAATGAAACCGGAAACGCACACAATTATTATATTTACAAGTAAAAACAAAAAACGACCTCAAATCAAATCGATGATCTATAATATATATCTTGAAAATAAACTGAAAAGTAAAAGAAAATATTCTAACAGACAGACTATTCTAATACTATAAATATTTTAATGAATAAATAGTAACGGGATAAACGCTGCTACCCTCTCTTCCCTTTCCGAAGCATCATACTTATATTACGATCTGGCGTTTACATCCCCATTCTTTTTCCACAATAGTACTCATTGTCACCGCTGGTGATAACTGGAACTTTTTTGGAATAGAAAATAGTAGCGCATGAAAAAAAGTTTCGTGAAAAAGTTGTGCTATATCTATTATAATACTAATCATCAAGATTAATGGAATTTTTCGGCGTTAGTCTTTCCGTCCAAGTACGATGTGGGAACCTTCAAGAGTAAACTAGCGCGTACCACCTTTCGATTATATCACCACTTCACATCAGGTGGGATCGCGGCCAAGCACTACTTTGAGTAGTACTGGGCACCGCTGAAAATCAGCGCTGTCGTATCCTTGCGACGGCACATGCTGAGACGGTGCCCAATATTGACATCATATCTTATGTTCTATTTGTCCGTTTTTATTTCTTTAACTGCATTTTTTTTATTTATTTTTTTCTTAAATTAAATTAAATGCCAATTTAGTTTTAAATATTATAATCTATAAAATATACTTCTCAATTAGAATAAGTTAATGGACTGACTAATATAAAAGTACTTTAGTCAACTAAAGTACTTTTATTGGTTGTCGGCAACCAAGGCCGTTTCCGCTTCCGTCTTTGAAAGAGATGCATATACTAGAAATTTAAGACAAAAAGGAGAGGACTCTCGCTGTAGACAATCAGTGTACAGTATAGAACAAGTGAGTTATGCTGCAGGAAAAGCCCTTTACAAGTGAATCTCTGAAACAAAGTCAGTAAGTCTTTAATAAATTACCTCTAAGGCTCTTGATGTATTGCTGTTAATAATATGATAAAATATAAAATATGTTGTGTGCTATGTTGGGCAAGGTAGCTCACAATCTAGGAGATGGCTGAGCGGCCAACGGAGGACCTATGCAGTCGCATAAGGGCCTCCATGTTGGCCGTGGAGAAGATCTCCGACAGGTCGGGGAACCTCAAGGGCACGTACGTGCAACATTTGCGCGTGGCGGCCCTCGAGGCGGAGGCGGCGAGCTCTGAGCTCGCTCGGAGGTGTCGCAGCCTCCGGCTGCGGACGCGCTGCAGCGTGAAAACGCGCAGCTACGTTCGCAGCTCTCCGACCTGACGGCGAGGGTCGAGCGGCTGACGCAGGAGCTGAGCGCCTTGCGTAATCGCGAGGCGTCTCACCCTCCGCCAGTCGCGGGCCCGAGCCGGGCTGGGGTACCAGTGGGTCCCAGGAAGCGGGGCCGAGTAAGGCCGCTGGTGCTAAGCCAGCGGTCTTTAAAAGCCGCTGCCGCCGGCGCTGGTAGAGCGGGCGTCTTCGGAGAGCCGGTTGATGGAGCGCATCAGCGCTCTTATCGACCGGAAACTCTCCGAATACATGGCGCCCGCACCAGCGGCTGCCGGCAGGAGGGGCTCAAGCGGCACCGGCCCGACGACCGCAGCCGAAGGCCAGTGTGCCTTCGGCGCAACAGGTTGAGGCCCAGCCGTCACCCGCAGGGGAGACCTGGGCCGTGGTCGTCGGCCGGAAGGCGAAGGGCTGCGGGCAAGGCCGCCAAAAGGCGGCCCCAGCACCGAAGCCCCAGCCAAAGAAGGCGGCCCCCGAAGGCAGCGGCAAAGCCAAAGCCAAAGGCGGCGAAGCCGGCAAGGCTCCCGGGCACGGCGGCCATCACGGTCACCGTGCCGGAGCACAACGACGCGACCTATGCCGCAGTCATGTCAGCCGCTAAACAGCGGATCAAACTGGCAGACTGCGGCATAGAGACCGTTCGCACGCGGAGGGCCGTGACAGGGGCCTAATCCTGGAGGTAGCGGGCGCTGACTGCTCGGCCAAGGCTGACACGCTGGCGGCCACCATGAGGAGCGGCTGGTCGACCTGGACGTGCATATTGCACGTCCAGTGAAGACCGGCGAGCTGAAGTGATGGACTTAGACGAGTCCATCACTCCAGCTGAGGTGGTCGCAGCGGTGGCCGAGCAGGGCGGCTGCCAGGCCTCAGACGTGAAGGTGGGCGAGATACATCGCTCACCTTTGCGTCTGGGGTCGCTGTGGGTGCGGTGTCCGCTCGGTGCGGTGCGTAAGCTGGCGACAGCGAATCGCATTCGCATCGGGTGGACGGCCGCGAGGCTGGTGGTGCTCGCCGCGAGACCACTGCAGTGTTTCCGGTGCCTGGAGCAGGGGCACGTGCGTAGCACGTGCACCTGCGAACAGGACCGGAGCACGCGGTGCTACGCTTGCGGCGAGCCCGGCCATAAGGCCCGGCAGTGCACGGCAGCCGCCCTAAAGTGCCCGCTGTGCGCAGACCTTGGTCGCCCGGCCAACCATAGGTTGGGGACCAAGGGCTGCGCACCGAAGAGAAAGGGAGGGGAGTAGGCAGGCTCCCCTCCCAAGGCCACACCCAGTGTGCCGGAGGCCATGGAGGCCTCACCTTCGGGGTGAAGGTGAGGATCCTCCAGGGCAATCTGAACCACTGCCGAGGATCGCAGGACCTGCTGATGCAGACCCTCGCGCAGTGGTCAGTGTCTCTGGCCGTGGTGGCAGAGCCTTACCGAGTCCCGGACCATCCTCGCTGGTTCGGTGACGACGGAGGCTCTGTCGCCATTTACTGGTGGTGGCGCAGGGGACCCGCCCTGTTCCTTACTCGTTAAGGGACAGGGCTACATTGCGGTGCAATGGGGTCCCCTGGCAGTTGTGGGCTGCTACGTCTCTCCCAGCTGTACCCTCGCCGCTTACGAGGCGTACATGGATGCGGTGGGCGACTGCGTTCGCAGATGCTCGCCGCGTCCAGTGCTTGTCCTGGTGACTTCAACGCTCATTCCAGAGCGTGGGGGTGTGCCAGGACAGCGCGGGAGAGACCGTGCAAGTGGGCGGCAGGACTGGACCTCCGGCTTTTAAACCGGGGTCCGTCAGCACCTCCGTGCGTTGGCAGGGGAGTCGGTCGTCGACTTGTCGTGGGCGACTTCCTCTGCCGTACGCATGGTGTCGGGATGGAGGGTGGCGGAGGAGGTGGTCACACTATCTGACCACCTCCACATCATGTTCGATGTGGCCCTCCGTCCTCCCGCAGGTGCTGCCCGCCGGCACGGTAGCAGCCGACCGCGGCGATGGTCCCTCAAGCGGCTCGATGCTGATATGCTCGAGGCCGCTGCCATCGTCGCGGCATGGACAGAAGGGTCTTGCCCGATCCCGAACAAGAGGCGACCTGGTTCCGGAGCACAATGACGTCGATTTGCGACGTCGCGATGCCAGGCCGGGTCCCCAAGCTCCGGGCGGTGTACTGGTGGTCGGAGGCCATAGAGCAGCTTTGCGAGGACTGCTCACGGGCCCGACGCCGGTACACCAGAGCCCGTAGAAGAAGGCGAGCCACAGCCGACGAAACGGCGAGAGCTTATGCGGGGTATAGAGGCGCCACGATCGCGCTTCAAAGCGCGATCAGGGAAGCGAAGGCTCGATCCTGGAGTGAACTCCTCGAGGGGCTGGAGAGGGACCCATGGGGGCGCCCGTACAAGATTGTACTGGGCAAGCTCAGACCGTGGGTCCCTCCGGTGACGGAAACCCTGGATCCTACATTCGTGGAGAGTGTGGTAGACACACTCTTCCCAAGGATCCAGGGACCCAGCCCTGCACCCCAGCGATGCCGTCGGACCGTACCATCTGGTCCGACGAGCTGGGGTGACTGCCGAGGAGTTGATCGAGCCACGGGGCGCCTCAGGGCCCGCAATACAGCACCCGGCCCAGACGGGATTCCCGGAAGGGCTTGGGTGCTGGCTCTCGCCGCCGGCCTGAGGGGGAGACTTAGACGGCTGTTCACCAGCTGTCTGGAAGTCGGAGTCTTCCCTTCGGGCTGGAAGGAGGCTAGGATGGTGCTGATAAAGAAGGACGGTAGGACCGCGGAGTCTCCCTCCGCGTACCGACCCATATGTCTGCTGGATGAGGCGGGCAAATTATTCGAAAGAATAATTGCCGCCCGCCTCAACTCGCACCTGCGGCAGGTAGGCCCCGACCTGTCGGAATGCCAATATGGCTTCCGGCAGGCGCGGTCGACCGTTGACGCGATCCTCCGGGTCCGTCAACGGTCGGGGCAGGTAGTGACCCGGGGTGGCGTGGCGTTGGCCGTCAATCTTGACGTAGTCAACGCATTTAACACGCTGCCCTGGGAGCGATTAGGAGGCATTGGTGTTTCACCACGTGCCTCCCTACCTGCAGCGCATCGTCGGGGCGTACCTGCATGGCAGGTGCATCCAGTACATGGGTCGGGACGAGTTCCATCGGAGGGAGGTGAATTGCGGGGTTCCGCAGGGTCTGTGTTGGGGCCCTGCTATGGAACCTCGCATATGACGCGGTCCTTAGGGTCAGTCTCCCCGCCGGCGTGAGTGTCGTCTGCTATGCAGACGACACGCTAGTCATGTCCGACGGGGAGGATTTCGATAGCACCATCCGGCTCGCCGAGCTTGGGGTGGCATGCGTCGTGGACAAAATCCACGAGCTGGGTCTACGGGTAGCGCCTCACAAGACTGAGGCGCTATGGTTCCACAAGCTCCCAAGAGCTAAGGAACCGCCCAGCCGGTCGATTCGCGTAGGTGACGTGCTGGTCCGGGTGGGGTCGGAGATGAAATATCTCGGCCTCACCCTGGACAGTCGCTGGGGCTTCGAAGTGCACTTCGACCGCTTGGTCCCCAAGATCGATAAGGCAGTGGGTGCCCTGCACAGACTGCTGCCTAATCTTGGGGCCCCAGGAGGAGTCCGCCGCCTCTACGGAGGTCTCGTGCGATCCATGGCCCTCTACGGGGCGCCCGTGTGGTGTAACCGCTTCACGGGCGTCCGGCGCTGCAGAGCTAAGCTACTTAGCCTGCAGCGCAAGATGGCCATTCGATCGCACGAGGATACCGTACGGTATCATACGAGGCGGCCACTATCCTGGCTCGGTTCCCGCCGCTCGACATTTTGGCGGAGCTGGACGCGCGTGTGTACACGCGCGTCCGGGCCGTCGACGGCGGGGCCGGGCCGCCCTGGATGCGGGAGAGGTGCGTCGGCAGGAGCACAGGCGGGCGATGGAGGTCTGGCGCGAGCGGCTCTCGGAGCGTCGTTGCTCGCGCCAACGCATCGTCTGTGCCTTCCTGCCGAACTTCGAAGCCTGGCTTAAAGGAGGAATGACGCGCACGTCACATACCGCCTGACACAGGTACTCACCGGGCACGGGTGCTTCGGTGAGTACCTGAACAGGATAGGGCGCGAACCGACCGCGCAATGCCACCATTGTGGCTGTGACCGGGATTCCGCGCAGCACACGCTAGCCGTGTGCTCCGCGTGGGAGGCGGAGCGGCGGATCCTGGTCCAGCATATCGGGCAAGACCTCTCCCCGCCGGCGGCAGTAGCGGCTGCGCTGGCGGGGAGATCTAAATGGAAGGCGCTGGTCTCCTTCTGCGAGTCAGTAATGACCCAGAAGGAGACCGCAGAACGGGATCGGGAGAGGGCCGATCCCGTTCGGAGATGGCGCAGGCGGGCCGGTGGGAGACCGGCCCGCAGCCCTGTAGTTCTGGGCTCTCAAGAATAAGACTACGGTATCCCCTGCCTGTCGTAGGAGGCGACTAAAAGGGGCCTCGGGTTCACTGGGCGACAAGGGTGGGGCCTGGAGTCGTCCACCAAAGTGGACCCGGGAAGAAGGCGACACCGGCTGGCCCGTGTCGCCTTGCGCTGCGAGGGCACAGGGGAGGGAGTAACCTCCCCGGGACGTGCTCTCCTTGAGCACAGTGCAGAGGGGCTCCGGTGCGTTCCACTGCAGATCCCGGAGCCCCTCGTCATGCACCGAGGAAAGGGCCACCGGGGAGGTTTTAGTGGGTAAGAACCCACATAACCGCCGCCTTCCCCAGAAGGCGGGGTATCTTCTTGAAGATTTCCTCCCCGTGAACAAAAAAAAAAAAAAAAAAGGTAGCTCACAATCATGTAGCGATAGAGAGAAAGCGAAGACACTCGACATTATCTTCTAAGACTCAGAAGATAAAGTCGCTTTAAATGTTTTGTAATAATTAAATGATATACTTGTTAAACACTATCTTGAATATGACATAGAACATGCCGAGGCTCAGCCAAGGGCGCTTTTTTCCTCGACCGCCACATTTGGCAGACGATGCGTCAGTTTGAAATACGAGCGGCACAACGTAGAGTTATTACTCTTACGGGCCATATGTTACGTATGGTAACATAGACCCCGCCGTTACACGGTAAACTCTCCCGAATTGATGGCTCTGTTCGCATTATTAATATACCCGTGTTGGCTTGACACTTTTCTTACATATTAAGCTGGCGGGTTATTGAAAGGCCCTTACCGTGGTACAGTTGTTTTAGTGAGCTGGTTATCCTGCCCCGTAGTTGCCTTCAAGACAGGGAATAATCTGGTAATAGGATGCAGAGCAAGAGCGGTACGGACTTTTTATTTTAGAATCGTCTACGCTGTTTGTCCAGGAGGTTTCTAGAGTTTTACTAAGAGAAGCGGAATTTCCCTGATCCAGTAGCCTTTTGTTGGTTTGCTGAAGGCATTTGGAATTGGTCTAGTGGTTGCATTTTATATTCGTTTATCGCAACAGTAGACCGAACTACATGTTCATCGTGACATTACATTCCGCTATCGTTTACAACACTTAAGATCATGTCACCAACTTACTTGTGTAACAATTTAATAATAATAAAGACGAATGAAAGAAATGATTATTTTTATTGTATGGAAATTAGTGAAGCCGTTAAAGTTGAAAATGCAAGCAAATTATCTCAGTCAACCCGTGTCACTTCTGTGAAGGTAATCAAAAGCCACAGATATAATTCTCTCCTCCCAATGTTTAATCATTTATAGTTATTTTACATTGTCAACATTTTCATCTTCAGGGAAAAAATAGGAAAGATGAAAGCTCTAAGCTAAAAAACGATACAAAGAGATTGGCAGAGATTTGGAAACTTCACTGCCTTGATGCCTAAAGTGGACCCGGGGAAAAAGGCGACATCGGCTGAAGTATTAACCCCTCCCCTCCCCCCTGCCCCGGAGGTGCTCTCCGAGAGCACAGTGAAGAGGGGCTCCGGTGCGTTCCACTGCAGATCCCGGAGCCCCTCACCATGCACCGAGGGAGGGCCACCGGGGGGTTTTAATAGTCTGGCGAAGAAGAGAAGAAGGCGGTGTATCTTCTTGAAAAAGGTTTCGAAACTTGTTAAATAGAGGCTGTTTCTCTTCTCGTTGTTGACTCGTCTCTTTTTAAGTTGGTTTTTTTATATATAAAATATGGTTACGTTTAGTTGAACGTTGAAGAGTGCAGTCATAGAACTGTTTATTATCAACCGATTTTGATTCTTCTTTGTCTGTGTGGGTTTACTTGAATTAAGTCTTCGGACTTTTTAAATTAGGATTCCTTTGATGTTTATTGATTGAGATATTTTTAGCTTAATGACAATCCAAGACTAGGTTCTCCTTAACAACAACGATCATGAATACGGAAGAAGAAATAACTTCGAAATCTACAAAATGTAACTATTATTATTTTACGCTCCCGTCGGATACTGGAATTTTTCTTATACCCAATAAATATTTATATCTTTACCCCAAAATAGTGTGGAATTGAAAAGTGTGTTAACACATCCCCTAACGTTGTCCCCGCAAATGTCACGCCGGCGTGACGGGATACATGGACTGGGAGAGCGGCAGATGGCGCCGGAAGTGATCGCGTCTGTGGGCGATACGTAAATTTAAACAAATTAATTCCGACGCACTTTCAAACTTTATAGTTAATTTTAAAAATACAAATAAACCCGCCGTTTGGTTCTGGTAGAGATTCTGATTAATTCTATTTATAAGGTTTTCTTTCTTCCTACGATAATTCGGAAATACAAAGAGGGCGCCCGTGGGTCATATTATGTACATGATTTAAATGATATATGCACTAGACTAAATAAATTGTGTCAATGATAGTATGGCCACAACACGCCAACATTTGGGCGTCGTACAAATATTTGAAATACGAGCCGGCGACCGCTGCTTTAGCCACACAACCACTGGGTCACCGACTTGTCCTGACCTCTCGTTTACTTACACATTGTTTTGTTTATCTATAACCATAGAAAAAAGGAAAATCTTTACAGCCTTATAGGGAGTAATGCGATATTTAACATACTAACTTTTTCTAGTGGTTAATTAAAATCTCAGCGGGTTTGTATTATGTTTCGATTTTTCAGATCTTTGGGTACCAAAAACACTTGCTATAGTTTAAAAAATTGTTAGCATTCTTTAAAAAAATGTAATCTTACGTCTGTAATTTTTGCAAAACACAATTTAGGGACCTTCCAGAAATGACCCACTTCATCCCTGTTCCATCGAACTTCGAGATTCACGCTGGATTTCATCCCTTTGTTGTGGAAATCCCTCAACTCAAAAATTATTCGTACAGCAAAGGACTGGAATAGTTTGCCCGCGCCTTTACACTGCCCGATTACAGTGTGGGTATTTTCAAGAGAAGATTGAATAGGAATTTACTAAGCTAGTGCGCCTTACATGCTTTTCCCTGCATTTCCACTGATAACGGGTGAGATCGTGGTCAAGCCCTTGCTTAGAAAGTATAAAAACCGGCATTCTCATAATTCGGCAAGGTATTTTTAAATAAAAGGGTACCTCATAAAACAACTACGATATTCTAGCAATAGGACCTAGCTGTATGTACATTGAAGCAATCGTAATACCATTGGCACAAACATTACTTCCGCATTCGCAAGACCTCGGGGCAAGGGATCGCGAGCTACATCCAGGACCTCTGACCTTACGGTATCGAGCCATTACACGATGTAGTTCATACTTGCAAACGGACAAACCTGTACCGCTTTTATATAGATAGAGAAACGAAACGAACAATACGTTCCCTGTGGCTCAGGTACAATACAATCCAATAATGCAATAACGTAGACTTTATCCGAAATTGATACCTATAAAGTACTAAAAGTGGTACGCTAGAGTCGAGAATCGTATGAATGCTATATCGTTTAATCGACGAAACTCCAAAGGAATTTGAATAGACGTGGCACTGAAAACGTATACATTATCGACGAGAATTGCATGAAACGTTTATCATTGTACAAACGTTTCGCTCCTTTCAACGCAATACAAATCTCGGAACTATATCGTGTACGATCACGAGCGACATAAATAAGAACGATTTTCAGAATACCAGATACACCGTAGGGTTTAAGACTTTAAACCGTAACAATATGATTTAAAATCTAAAGTTTTGCGCCTGCGCATAGTAAATATTTCTCCACGAGAAGAAGTGAGACAGCGATATAGAAGAGGTGCAAAAATTAGTGTTGTACAGTACGTTACTGAATAGAAATATATTTATACAACTGGCATTTATTTTAAATTCCTTACATCTTTACAATGGCAGTAAACAAGAATATCCAACAGCGATAAGACATCTGTAATGGAAACCAAGGACATCGTGATGAAGTTGTATATTATATACTTATATATCATATACTTCAGAGTTTTACTTTCAATGAGTGACCACCAAATGCACAGTCTCACTTTCACAATGCACAATCACACAAATCTTACTTTAAGAACCTAATATATAAGCACTCAAGTGCGCAGACGGATACTTAAAGTCTTTTGGCATGTTAGTCGACGTGCAAAACGATTCTTTAGAGCGTCTTGTTGTGCAGGGCAAAGTGGAATGGACTAGACCACGAAGCAAATCAGGTGCGGGCTATGGTGGGTGCTCCCCTACACAAATGTACCCGATTGATGGCCAGCGGGCGGAGATGGCGAGACGTCGTGCGGCGGGTGTTGTCTGCTGCCCAACCCACCGGAACATGATAGCGACGACAACTCTGACAAGAGTGCGGCGACCAAGAAGAAGATATAGGCACTATCTTTCTTTTTGAATACCTTATTATTTAGTGTATATACGAATAAATAAATATTAACATTTAATGTATCCATATCACATTGTAATTATGTATTATTGCTAATAGTATGTGTACATAATAAAATATATGTATGTCATTGTGTTTATTTTCTCTAATGTAAGAGATCGGTTAGACTCGGCGATAACATCAAAATGTATTATTTCTGTGATATATTTATCAATTGTTGCACAATAAAGTATATTCATTAATTCAAACACTGCAATTGTGTGACCAACTCTTTGAGTAGTGACTCATAGTAGACACTCATAGAGTTGCACCTTATTAGGTTTGCAACACACCTGAATTGCAAAAAATGTACCGTAACCATAATGGCAAGTGATTTTAAAAGTTGGCGCTATTATTCATTATTCCAAAATATAACACCTTTCTATGTCCGATAGTGGGAAATATATATATAAAATATGCGTGCGTATAGATTAAGATTAATCTCTCGATACCAAAATTGTGAACACGACCCATCCCTAGTCTTAATATTGGTCCATAAGAACGCGAGATGAATGGCGCATACGCACGAATTCCAGGCTCGCGACGTCAGAACGGAGGTGCGGTATTGCTCTCTCGCTCCAACGTTTTCATTTTACCGTTAAAAAAGATAAAAAATGACGGCCGAAAGTGGGCTTTTATTTCGACAGCGAGATCTTGTCGAGATGAAGCCGGGCAACAGTACAATGGGACACAATTCACGTTGAGGCTATTAATCTACCATAAACAATTACTTGTAAGTAGAATGTTATTATTGTTCTTATTATACTACCTGCCTGAAGTGACAACCTAACAGAGTCTGGGGTTAGCTCTCTCTACTACTCTCGTGTCAGCTTTGCCTAGACTCCAGCCAGATTCCACGGACGCCGTCGAGACCACGTAATGATCTTTTTATATGATGTTAAGTGGAAATGCAGTCCTGATGGTAAGGTGTAACTCTATTCTAATTGAATCACTTGTCAATAGTAGTGATTCCGAAACAACGCCACTTGAGGAATTTTAACAAACGTGGGTTCTCCTTTCTCTAAGACCGGAAACGCCCCTGCAGCTCCTCTGTAGTCGTGATAACTTACAATTGATTGAGTGATGAATATGAATAACTCATTTCAGTCGCAGAACATCCACTGCTAGACATAGGCCTCCCCCAACGATTTTCAAAAGAGGTCCGGTTGTAAGCGGCGTGCATCCCGCTGCGTCCTGCCCCCTTTATGTTGCACATAAAGTGTACGTTAAGAAGGGAAAATATATAAAAACAAGTATGTAAAAGTATTATATGTTTAAATATGTATGTAAATTTATATTTCTGTATGTAATGCCTATGTATATTTCTAATGTAAATAGAACTCTGTCCTTTTTATAAATATTTCTTGCTATTATTTATTTATTCTTGATCTATTCATTTATTTTGCCTCCCATGTCTTACCTCCCTACTCGATCTACGACGAAACTACCTTTAAGCTATATCCTTTCCAAAAATAAATATGAATCAACGAAATCGGTTGGCGTGATATTGAGTTATTCTTCCATTTGTCGCGCACATACTTAATGAAAATGACTTATATGGTTTTGTCAATAATGTTGTTGTCAGAACTAGACCAGCTTTCAAATAAAAAAAGAATCACCAAAATTGGTTCGAGCAGTGAAAAATTGCGAGGTAATAAACCTAGAAAAAAACATACAGACGAATTGAGAACCTCTCTTTTGAAGTCGGTTAATATATCGGTAAAAGAGATGCATAGTATTAAAAATATTGACATCATAAATGACTCAAGAAGTGTTAGTAGTCGTAGAACAAACAGCGAAATCCAATTAGCGGGCAGCAGTACAAAACAAACGAGTGTTAATCAGCAGCTTGAGCGGAGGCACTTTAGCCACTTAGCCGCTTAACTGTTAAAGCTGGGGGATTAGCGACAATCAAGTTAGTGGAGCTGGAACTGCTGAAAATAAATCTGCCTAAAATGAGACACGATAAAATCGCCTATCAGATATGATTCTAATTCATTAAACTTCTGGCGACGCTGCAGTAAATGAACACTTGTTATAACACCGGTTAACAATAGAATAAGAATAAATAAATAGAAAAAAACAATATAATAGCAATATCGAATTAGATAAAAGAAGGTAAAATGAGTACATATATAATACAAAATGTATAAATATCTGGTACAATATATAATAAGAAATAGTATTAGAAGCATATGAAATATAAAAAGATGTAAAACTAAGTAAATTGTAAAGTAAATAGTAATAGAAATGAATACGAGTAGATAATAGGGAAAATATGGAAAAGTATTAAAAATCAATACTGTAAAAAAAACAAATAGAGATTAAGGAAAAATGTAATAAAGCAAAAATAGGAATAGCATGTAGGAATGCCAGCCTAGAATGAAAGGAATTCAGTGGAAGAATGACAAGGTCCCTAACCGTCCAAGCCGAGGCTGCCCCTCACCAGGGGGACCCTTGTGTCGAGTTACTGGCGATATAGTTTCAGGCTAAGCGACCTAAGAGCTATATCACTTCTCAATCCAATCTGTGTCGTTAAAAGTTTCAATTTCAGTACCCGTGTTATGAAGAATACAAAATATATTTTTAATATTTTTAAATTTTTGATGTAGATGTTTTTATTGATGAATATACATCATTCGAGTTAGCGCAGTATAAATTGTTGGAAGTCAATTTGCGGTCTAATAAGCGAGGAGACGCACCTCCGACGCGCGACACGCCCCCTTTTTTTGAAGTCGGTTAAAATAGTCGTCCGCATCAAGTATAAGCGCGAGATTGATTTACACGATAAGCGGCAGAAGGTGAACATTGTTGATGGCGTCGACATCATTGCGCCAGTGGGAACACAATGGTTACGCGGTTTCACTTTCATTTCCGCATGGAGGAGCACACGCCGGAGTTAATTACCGGCACGTAAATTAACCCGTATAGCTCCACAGTCAACCACGTGCTTTGCAGCTGCACGCTGTATCAGTTAATACTGTTAGCGTCATAAACCTCTGAAGTCTGTAGGCCTAGAGCAGGTAACTAGGGCTAATTTCCATTTCGCACAAATCTACTATTACACTGTTCCTTGCAATACCTAAATATAGAACGGCTGGATACAGGGGAAGTTTCAAGTTTGCCTCAACAAAGATATGGAACGATTTACCTCCACCGTTGCGTATGCCTGTATCAGACCCTATTTTTAAAACAATGGTCAAAAAATTCCTACTGTCAAAACAACAGAACGAGTGCGGACTACCAGCCAACAGGAAATAAAATTTACTTTACGATCACAAAACCTATAACACCTTGCTGCAGGCTGCCGGTCTGTTCTGACGTTTCACTATGAAACCAATAAACTTTCATTTTGTACACAATTGGTTTAGCAAACTTGGGGCCCTGGTCATTTGTTACATCGATCTTCTTCGTCTTCGTCGTTAAAATCAGTGTTCCAAATATGCTTTTGTCTCTGAATTCTCTCTGCCAACCGTCTACTACAATTAATTGTACCAAAAAAGCCTAAAGTGCTCGACTACGATCCCACCTGATGTTAAGTGAAAATGCAGCTCTGGCTGGAAAGGCGCATTAACTTAGAAAATGCCTATTCACTCTACTGAGGAATGTTTACAACAAAAGGATGAAATCCTGCAGTGCGTCTTGAAGTCGGATGGTGGAACGGGGATGGGGGAATTAGATCATGTAGTTCCTAAGCACACTTTCCTTTTGAAATAACCCTAGATGTGTTTTGTTCAAATCAAATCCAAATAGATGTTCTCCAACGTTGAGGCGTCAAAGACCTCAATTCCCGCATGACCATGGCCGCTACAATGTTCGAAACGCAGGAAATGTAAAATTATAATTTTAGCACACGATAAGTTTAAAACCTTGTATAGTTTTACATAATAATAAAATATAAGTCACTTACCTACATGTCAGAGAGACCTTGTTTTAGTAGAGTAAAAGGAACTTACCTGAAAGAAGAAAAGGAAATTAATACAAAAATTAAGTAAAAATATATATATATAAATATATATAATCTAATATTTCTTGGAGGACACAACTAAGACTAAATAAACTCGAGAGGTCGTTACAGTAAACGGAACGTTATTCCTACCTTAATAAATAATTTTAAGATAAAGTTATTTGGTCGTCTTAATGTCGCTTCATTTAAATTCGATTGGCATACCACAAATGTAGATTTTTGCGTATTTATCGTATAGAATTGACGTAGATTAGAAAAAAAAGCTTGTAGAAATAAACTAAAAAAACTGATATAAGAACAACAAATAAAATCTATTTTCGTTCACTTCCTACTAAAAAAATAATGACGTATAACACAAAAGGTTACCCTTACACACGACTACACAACAAAATACTTAAAAAACAATTGTTATATAATCGAGAATAAAAACTACGATAGTGTTTCATCACCTTTAAATCGCGTGCGAGCGTGAGAATCGAACTGGGGCCCGATTACTACGCGCGCGAGGATCAAAGGCGCCGCCGGGGCGCCTAATCGCCTCCATTTGAAATTACACCCCGCGCATAAAACTTAATTCACGGCTAACACTATATTCACTGGGGCCGGGTTATAGTGGTGACGTATTTATTTAACTTACGACCGTGTGTAGCGTGTACACGGTATATGTAATACACATTGTTGGCCGAAAACAATCATAGCATATCTTGTTTTTCAACCGACCAAAAATGAGAAGGTTCGCAATTCATCTGTATGTTTTTTATACCTGTTCCTCATAACTTTTGACATGGTGAACTGGTTTTGATGATTCTTTTTTTATTTGAAATCACCACGCTTCCCGTGTAGTCTCGTGTAGTCTAATTCCGACATGGCATCCATGAGAAAATCTTTATGAATCTTAAATTTATATGAAGTACGTACGCGACAAATGGACGAATAACTCAACCACGCCACCCGATTTCGGTGATTCATGTTTTATTGGAAAGGATGTACTTCAAGAGTAATTTAATGAGTTTGGTTAGGTTCTGATTAATTTCGTTATATTCCTACGATATTTCTGATATATAAGGAGGTCCGCGCGTAATAACGTTTAACGTTTGATTCATAGTCATTAATTGTAATGTTGACGGTACTTCAATAATAAATCAATCAGAGTCACACCTCACAGTATTATAACCAAGACAATTTTTTCTCACAGAAAATATCATCCTTTTAGGACAGAAAACAAAAAGTGATAATTTCTGAGAAAACAAAGAAAACAAAAACAAAAAGACTTACGTATTAAATAGTCACACTTATCCAGTTGATACAACTACACAGATTAACCAGAGAAGCTGGCCTTGACTGCTTCAACTTGGTCGCTTAGCCAGTGATTTACCGAGTCTTAAAACAAGCAAGTATTGATAATAAAAACCGTACCGAAGACTGATATTTCAGTCCAGGTACTCTGCATTAATATATTTCAGAGTTCAGTAAAAGGACGAGTCATCCGGTAAAATTCCTGTCAGCAGTTAATTATTCATAATTGCGTACAAATTACAGCGGACGTTAACAAAAAATATGTATAAAATGTGAAGTAAGAGGCAATGTTTCGAAGCCGTCTACTACTCTATCCTATTAAACTCGGTTACCTGACTGTCACTAGTGACACTATTTCCTATCATATATGAGTATGATGTGTGTATTTATTTTTTACACAATCCACGGCACTTAGGTTATATTATATATCTACGTTTAATACACTGACTGTTAACAAAGGGATTCACAATTTATTGGAAGTCGGAAGGTTTTTTTAAGTGATCCATAGTGAACTGTCTGTCCATAGTGAGTCTGTATGGCGACTTTATACGTGGCACTTTGTTTTGGTGTTGTTTGTTTTTTTCTTATTTAAGTTGTTTTTTTTGTATATTTTTAAGATGTTTAAGTAATTGTTTATTTGTAAAGTTTCTGAATTTTCACATTATTAGCCTAATGGTTTAGGTTACGTTCTGCAAATCGTAAGCTAATCCACCATTCGACTAGTGACGTGAACCATCTTCTAGCACAAGCTTAAGCTTAGTTGGAATGGTTATCAAAAATGTTAGTAACATTTCAGAAAAAAAATCTTAAAAAAAAAAAACATTCATAATAGTTAGTTTAAATGTTGATTGTGGTCGTCCGTGATGTGAATGTGTGTATCTACTATGCGAATGGCCTCTACAACACATTTTTTAAACAAATAAACAGCACCCTTAACCATTAAGCTACTGACGCTTAAATTGTTTAACGGTTAATGAAAAAAGAGTCACTACTGAAGAGTTAAAATGCTAGATTGGTGACATACTGAACAAAGGTGATATACGAACTTATGTGCTAATGGCAGGACTGCACCAATACGAAATTCATTCTGCTCTAATTCGATGATAATCGTGAATATTTAAACCGTATAATATTTAAATTCACTCTTATATCAGGCGGCGTGGAGTGAGATTAGAGAAAGCGATAACAAACAAATGAGCGCACTTGCGCAGACCTGACGGCACTGTGATAACTAACAACTTTAATTCGATCAAGAGATTTATCAATTTAATGGGTGACCCCGTTTCCGCTCGACACGTGTAGTGCGCCGAGTCGTGACTTAGAGACACCCGTAATGAATCGGTAAGAATAATTTTCAAAGCAATCGCTAAACGAGGCGCTATTGAAATGAGAGAACAGACGCAGTTAATGATCCCACGCTCTGACAATGGATGCAAAGTGATAGACTCCGTTAGGAAATTCTAGAAATAAAAGATGTTATGTTACTTAAGATTTTTTCACCGCCATTAATTACGTCCAACACATACCGAAGACAAAATCTTAGTAAATTTTAGATTTAAAATATAGTTACGAAAGCAACCGATCGAGCCGTGGCGCGGCCTTCTCGGGTGCCCTCGTATGGGAATACCTACAAGTAATAAAGTAACCGCCCATGGCAAGGTTACCCCTCACCGGCGAACCCTTAGAATGTGAATAGAGGTTCAAGCTTTTTTGTTGACGAGGGGGAAATTTTCAACAAGATACACCGCCTTCTGGGTGAAAGACAGGTTATGTGGGGTTCTTACGCACTAAAACCCCCCGGTGGCCCTTCATCAGTGCATGGTGAGGGGCTCCGGGATCTCCAGTGGAACACACCGGAGCCCCTCTGTACTGTGCTCTTCGGAGAGCACATGCCGAGGGCGTTAGGAAATAGAGTTTCAGGGTATGCGACCTGTCAATTCGGTGAAATAGTCAAAGTAAGCTTCTCTAGCTAATCTGTGTAGGTTTATTACAAAAAAGGCCTGTTCGTCACAAACGGAAACCTCAACTAAGGAAGAAAAGAGATTTTTGCAAAAAGTCAGTATTTCGAAAACTACAAGATTTTTATATTAGTTAGTAGGTACATCAGTCCTTAATGGGTTATCGTCGGTTTCGGGAAGAAGGCGACATCGGCTGGCCCGTGTAGCCTTGCACTATGAGGGCACAGGAGGGAGGGAGAATCCTCCCGGGACGTGCTCTCCTTGAGCACAGTGCAGAGGGGCTCCGGTGCGTTCCACTGGAGATCCCGGAGCCCCTCGTCATGCACCGAGGAAAGGGCCACCGGGGAAGTTTTAGTGGGTAAAACCCCACATAACCGCCGCCTTCCCCCCAGAAGGCGGGGTATCTTTTTGAAGATTTCCTCCCCGTTAACAAAAAAAAGGGTTTCTGGAACACCTGTATACACGATTGTCGACGAGAGAAATGTGAGCTTGCACCTCTCTCTTGCTTCTACAGTAACGTAACTATCTCTCTTTTTATCTCCACTAACTTATACACACTTTTCGTACCGCATTCACCAGCTTACTCCCCAAGTCCAGCGTGTGTTGTGTGTATACTTGGTTGTACTTCAGTCGTGCGTCAAAAGCACACTCGTTTTATTTTTTAATGCAGGTGGCTATTAATTAGTACAATACAAATATTACTTATAGGCCTAATTAACGGACTACAAGCTCAGTAGATCAATTGATTATTACGAATAAGAACCAATTTGTCCAAGCGAAAAGCCAACGCAGTCATAGGATTTGAACAAATACGCTGTCTAGACCTAGATTAGAACTGTCTTACACTAATCCAGGCAATCAGACAAGGATTTCAGGTTATGGCACATCCACTCACTGCTGACAAGGTAATTCTGAAACTAAATTTGTTGACACATCAGTTTTCGTACGTATTAGACGCAATACAAACGTAAAATAACACCTAACTGGTATGACGCGGTCTAAAGTGAATATTATATTTCAATAATATGAGTTATCATTTCAACTAACCACACTTCCAGTTTTCCACATGAAGAGCTTGTGCAACAGAGTAAGGCATAGACCATTCGGCTTTATAAACGCCGTTCCATCATCGATTTAAAGACGCAGTGCTGGATTTCATTCTTTTCTTGTGAACATCTCTCAAACCCGAACGAAGCGCTTTAGTCTTTCATTATTCGTATTCGTAAAAGTAGTCAGCAAATGACTGGAATAGTTTGCCCTCGTGTTTTTCTCCGATTACAATGTCGGTGTTTTCAAGAGTAGAGTAAATGGACATTTAAAAAGCTAATGCGCCTTGCCATTCAAGACTGCATTTACACTTAACATCAGGTGGGATACAGTGACTTTTTCAATGGTACGCATACCATTAAGTAGAAATAAGCAATATTTTTTTAACTATGTAGAATATTAAATAATTTTAACACTAGTGGGGTAAGCGGAGGCAGCTAATATTTGGGTTATTTTTTCAACATTGTTAAGGTCCATATGTAGCAGGGGTGGACCCCTTTCGTCGTACAGACATAAACATTCTTCTATGATTTTATTTTACTAAAAAAACAGAAAATCATTGGTAACGAGTCCACTCGAAGTAGATTCCCGAGTCGTAAATCTAAATGCTAGCCGTAATTCTTAGCTTAGCTTCTTTTTTTTTTCTTATGTTTATACACCGGTCACAAATTTTAGTAGGTGATTTTCATCTTCACTCGCTTTTGAATCTCGCACGGAGATAGACATTATCCTACACTAGCCAAGACCTATCGATCTCCAGACACTCCTTGCGGACACTTCAATCCCGAGGATCATTCACAAATGGAATCCACTGATTGAACCGTTCGCCGGCTTAGACCTGTCTCGAGTAATGTCTGTACATCTTTGATGCTTCCCAAGGGCAATTGCTTATTGGAGTACAATTTGGAAGCTTTCAAAGATTATTGAAGCGTGGTATCAACGTATTTTATATTTATTTTATCAACCGACGTCAAAAGAGAAGGGATTTAATGTGCACAATACTGTGCAATGTTTACGAACCGAACCGATTTATTTTCTTTGAAAAGATTTGATTTTAATTCAGTTAAAAATGAATTTTACTGTGGCTTTAAAAAAGATACGGGCAACAGAATTAGCTGAAGAAGGAGTGATTAAAAGACGAAGAAGAAATTTAGAACGTAAAGGTAACTGACAGTTTTGGTATCAGACGACCTTATATCGACATAATCCCGAGTATTCTATTTGCCAGTGAAATTTACTATGAAATCAACCTATTACAATGCACATTCACTTTAAATGATTAATATCGTTTTCAACCGACTCCAAAAAAGAAGAGTTTCTAATTCGTCTGTATTTTTTTTATATTTGTGACCTCGTAACCTTGGACTCGCGACCCGATTTTGATGCTTCTTACCATTAATAAAATGATCATTTTTATTTGAAAACTGTGCTTTCAATTTGGTCGCATTTCGTTGGTCCAGTTCTGATAATGGCATCCATGAGAAAACCTTTCAAGTCTTAAACAAAGTCGTAAAAATACTTGTGGTGTATGTACCGTATAAATATGCATGTAGTAAAAAGCGGTTATTTTAATATCAAAATCAATCAAATTTTATTTATATGTACTGATGTATAGATATTGAAAACAATATACAATCGAAACAATTCACTAATAACAACGAAAAATCTTAAAAACTTTCGCCGTATTACACAACTTTTTTCCTCTGTTATACCCATTAAATCACTTGTCTTTTTGTAGCGACGCGTGGGGTCCGCACAACACGTGGGACAATAGAACCCCACGGCACAACCCTCCGTTTAAAACACCACCACAAGACGACACGTCTTGCCCCTAACACTTCTTTCAAACTAGATTATTATAAGGGCGAATGTTTTATCCCCGGAGGCCAGGCTGACCTGGTCGCCAGCGTATAACAGCTGTTGAAAACCCGGGCGAGTCTTTTGAAGTTGTTTAGTTCACAAGTAATAGTTTACGTGATCTCTTTGAACATATGTACGTTTTCTTCTTTGTTTCTCCGCACTGTGGTAGTGAAAGTACAGAAGTTCAGATAGAACATTTATAAAGATCTTACCCTCAGCCAGAACCATTCCATCTACATACTTCATAAATTATAGCTTCATAGGATGAAAGACATTAAAAGTTAACAAGCACTAGAATAATAGCAGATTACACAACTGTATCTTTTAATTCTTTACTACTTTAGTCCAATGATTTTATTGTTCCTTCCGAATCTGTGCGCAAATTTTGCTAAAATGGTATGACGATTGGTTTGCTTGAAAAGCCGTCACTATATCTGTCTACCCTAGACTAAAATGGCATAAGAGCTTATATTTATAAGGTAATTACTGTGTGTATGTGTTTAATTTTATATATATGTTTTATTATGTATATATAAATGTATTTATATTTTTATAGTTTTCTTTTTATTTGTTAAATTTCATCTAGCTTGCACCCAGCAATAAGGAAGGTAATTTTTAATTTGTTCTCAAAATGGCAATAACAAACGAGGATCCCTTTTATATTAAGAAGTGGCATCCTATCGCATAACGGTCCGACAAAACTTTAATAAAACCCCGCTCCAATTCCCATGGGACTTCAACCTCTCGAACGCGAATCCCGAAGATGAAAAAAATCCCAATCCCGGGCATTACGTCCTCCCGTTGCTCGCTCAGAAAAGATCCCATTAAGTAATTTTTTCTGCCTAAATCTAATGTCGAGGGTTGCATACCATGTGGTCCTGTGGGATCATGGGATTTTGCAGTCGTGAAAGTATCCTTTATGACCGCTTACTAGGGTACATATTTGCGATTTTCGTATAGATTTAAATGGACGGAGGCAGCTGCCAGTGATCCCCGAATGCAACGTACAATAAATTTTCAAAGACGAGATGCATTTAGGGTTGGGGTTCCACCTTACAGCAATTATCAGTCAGTTTCCAGGGAAACAAAGCATGTAACGTATTTGTAATGGCCCGATCTCCTTGCGGTTCGGTGGTTTAATCGTTCGCGTATTACGTGCGGCGAATTGATGTATTGTAAGGATCGAACCTGGGATGCTGGGGATCGTGGGGCATCTGTGAACAAGCGCAATACTGAAAGAAATTTTTATAACAATACAACCCGTATTGTTGTAAAAATCAGCAAAAATTAATACAATAGATGCGCAATATTCTTGTAATTTCAACTGAGAGGCCAGAGAAGCTGGCCTTGACTGCTTCACCAGATTGGCATAGCTCTTAGGTCGTCGTCTTAGCCTTAACCTTCACAACACACACAAGCGACATACAACAACTAAACTAACTTTGAGAGCCACCTCGGGAAGCGTTGTTCAGCAATGCTGTTATAACTATGAATGCATGAATTAATATACTTTATTGGACAACAATTAATAAATACATATAATTACGTGCGCATGTCTTGTCTCTCTTATAAGATCCCACCTGATGTTAGCACCTACTAACATACAAAAAGGATTATTTGTAATACGACTTTTATCCGACTAAAATGATCCGACTCATTTTTTATTACAGAAGAATAAGTGAGATTCAAATTGATACTTTTTTTTAATAAATCTATGAAGATGCATTTCTGAATTATTTCGAAAAAACTTGATAACTCAAAAATGGTTCACTTATGCATAATGTACTTATGCGTTATACATAGGAGTTAATATTACCAAATAGTTACCCCTATCACCTCTGAACCCATTTGCGTCGAATTACCAAAATTCCTGTATATAATATACAAACATACACACACAAACAAATACTAACATTATAATACTTGTTTTAAAAATTCTTTCTAGTTAGCAAATAAGAGTGTTTAAAGACGATTCAAACAGACAGAAATATACTTTTTAAACGTTTAAAATTCCTCCATACTCCGCAAAGACGGGGTCTCGATTCAATCTGGCTATTCAGCGTTCACCCCCCAACATAAAACGACCTACCCCACCTCCCTCAAATTAGCGACAACTGAACTAAACGGGACTGTTCAGAACCATTCCTGGAGATCTTTAGTAACTGGTCGCGGAACAATGGAGGTGTGAAAGGGGTTTTAAGTAAACACTCTTTTGTTAAATGGACTCATGGTTCACGGAGCGTTGTGCAAATAGATTAAGTTGTAGTATTGTGTTGGCAGCGGGACGTCTGAGGGACGCCCGCTTAACAATGCAGTTTAAATACCAGATTTTGTAGCGACCTCCTTACGGGATGATACCGATCTTTAAGCGTTTTGGTACAGGACTCGCGCGCGAAACGAAGGCGTTTGCTCTTTTGTGTCTGATGCTCTAATGGAATCCGATCCAAAGATTAAAAGTTAAAAGTGTAAAGCTAAAAGTGTCTGTGTTTCAAATATAATTAAATTATTTCCTAAACACACACTAAAACAAATTGTTACGCTTACATTATAAATATACTCGTATATATATCGGCGTCACGACAATATTTCATCAGTTATAAGAATAATTTCATCATTTCACGAACTACTCAGTTATGTTTCTTTACTTTTCAGATATTTAATGTTAAAGTCTTAAATAAAGAAAGCTTTAGTAGTAGAAGCACCAGAGGCCTAAAGGTTTAGGGTTTTTTCCTGCGAAATGTAAAGCCGCAGGTTCGAATCCATCATTCGACTATTGACGTTAACCTCTTGGCTTGTGTTCTCCTGGCACAAGCTTAAACTTATTTGTAATGGTTAACTCCTTGTTAGTAATATTTGTGATAAAAATAAAATCTTTTTTTTTTAATTAATTATGAAGTGTTTTCTCTGATGAACACTCCACGTGAAAATTAATTATGAAATTAATAATTAATTATGAAGTGATCTGATGAACACTCCACGTGAAAATATCATCAGTGACGTCGGAATGGCTGACGTCATTCTTAATAAAAATATTAAAAATAATGTGGTAAATTATTAGAGTAAGACCTGATTTTTTCAATGTCATTTCTGCTTACCTCATAAATAAGTTTTTGATCTATCCCGCCCCATTTCAGAGAGATATATCAATATATACATACATAGAAATAAAATTGATGAGTCTGTTAAAGTTAAAAAACCTGCTTTAAATGTAGTAACCATTATGAATGTACATACATTGATCGCGGGTAACCCCACTGGGCGCAGCTCGTCAAATATATTAAATAAAATTGCTCATAATTAGAAGTAAAAAAACGGGATAATTCTTATATGTATCTCCATTCCTCCGTTAAAATACTACAGTAGGAATAAAACAAAGCAAGTTTACAGGGCTGCAGAAAACCTTACTCTACATATTACGGAACTAAACAGACAACAAAAGAGAATAATGTGCAGTCATTGTACAACGTGCAAGCAACACGCAGTACGCGCAATTAGGGCTGCCACAAACGCGTTGATATTATATTTAAAACTTTTTTAAAATTAAAAATTATTCAACTAAAACTAAAACCAAAGGAACCGTCACGGTAATATCCACGCTGAGATTTACCAAGGTATTTAAGTGAAACTCCTTTAGGTTTGACTTGGGGGTTAAGCGAAAAAAGTGTGATCGGGCGAAGCGAACGGAAGTTGAGAGGAAAATATAATTCAGTGAAAATAGAATTAGGAGAGTAGTGGCAAGATAGAGAGGTGCGAGCACATATTTTCTACCTCTCCTAGCCAGTTATATTTTATATCTAAAACACAGTGCAAGCCTATTGTCTGTATCACACTGTACCAGCAAGAGAGAGCAGTGCAACAATTGTGTATACTCGTATATTATATTTTGTGTGTAAATTATAAATATATACATACATATAGATGCAAATAAATAAGTTTTACTTCAGCGGTGTGCACACTGTTTTTTTTTAATAAATCCGAACAAAAGTAACAATGCTCTCTGCGTGTACGCTATTAATGAAACGCACATGAGCCGCGTCAAGGTTACACACAAATATATCTTCGCAGTTGCATTGTCTGTACCGAAGTGTCAGTTCTTGTACTATATGTTTCTATGCTTAAATGAATGATTATTGAAACAATGATATGAGTAACTTCTAGATACAAATCATTTCTCAAATTACACTCTTTAACGGGAATATTAAGGTAAATTAAAGACTATTTTTATTTCTGTAGATACCTATTATATGCCATATTTATCGACTTTTTAACGGCCACTATTAGACCTCAAACGAATTGAGAGATAGTATAATTTTTAAAGCTCTTACCCTGTACCAAGCTGTATAAACCTGTATTAGCCGGCGTTGCAATGGTTTCGGCCTTTCAATACTGACTATAAACGACTAGCTTACATTAACTTTCAATCCTATTCTCAGCGGGGTAGGCAGAGACGGAAATCCGTGCCCATGTCCCTCGTCATACATCATGCTTGTCCCACGAGGGCAGATATGCGTATTCATTTCCCCACGTATAAAAAAGATTCGAACCCACTACAGTAAGAACTCAAGCAGTACGCCCAACCACTAGACTATAAGAGCTATAATAGCATAGACCAACCTTATTCTAAGGAGTTGCTTGCAGCTGATGTGAACGGGGCATTATTTAGAAAACATTTCGTCGTGCGGGGACGGCGCGCCCTCCTACATTGTTATTAACGATTAGGGTTGTCGCGCTAATGTAGCGAGGTTGTCCGGGGTGAAGAGTAGAAATATTTGTGATCCAACCAATTATATATTATGCAAATAGGTAACATTTCACATTATAAATTTAATTTATTTATTTATTTACAGTGAAATTAAATGTAATAAATAACTTATGTATACGCCAAGCAAGGCTGCTGCACTGAGCATCCGCAGCACTAACAAAAAATTGTATAATAATTATTTCTTAAACATACCACAGTTACTTGGATTTTATAATATCATGCATATGTGACGCAGGTGAGATGCCTCCTCTGTCTGTTATATTTGAAGATGGAAGCGTATTAAATAAATATCATTATACAGTGTAGTCTTCTTCTAATAACTTGAATTTTATAATTATTTATTAAATATTATTTTTTATTTATAAAAACGATTTACGATTTTAAAAAAATCTATTTCCTAAAACTGCAAAGGTGGCAACCTTAGCAGCAACGCCACCGAAGCACCTACATTTCCCCATACGTGCGCGAATTAAAACTTCGGCGAGGGGAGCGCAGCGGGCGAGGTGCCATCGAACCCGCGAGTAAGTGCCCGCTACATGCTCCAGCATGCGCTAATTGCTCCTTACGCCGGGATTACCAGCTCTCCCCGCTTCAACACGCTATACTCCATCTTTTTAATAGCAGTTAATGGAGATGACGGCTAACGTTGTCGTGGGAAATTATTTCCTAACATTTGTCTCGTTAACAAGTATATTTAAACAAACCAACTTGAATCAAACGTTAAACGATATGACGCGCGGTCGTCCTCTTTGTATTTCCGAATTATCGTAAGATTACGAAATAAAACTAAACCGAACGTAACCAAGCTTTTATCAAACTACTCTTAAAGATCCTTGACAATAAAAAAATCATCGAAATCAGTTGGCGTGATATTGAGTTATTCGTCCATTTCTCGCGCACATACTTGATGCAAATTTAACACATGGTTTTCTTATTGATGCCTTTGTCAGAATTAGACCAAATTGAAATGGGACGACATGGGAAGCACTAGCTTTTAAATCAAAAAACAACCATCGAAATCGGTTCACCCAGTCGAAAGTTACGATGGTACGAACATAAAAAAAGGAAATATACAGACGAATTGAGAACCTCCTCTTTTTTTAAGTCGGTTGAGAAAAACCTCTCTCGCTATAAAATCTCGTAATAAACTTAAAACACATTTAAGCCAGCAATGGACATAAATAAATTGAATTTTAAAATTGCAGTAAGTAGGTCACGCGGTGTTGACCGCTCTCGACTCGTTACATTAAATTATTAAAATGTACAGTTTGTCCGCTAGTCGTTAATTAAATTATCGTAATACTTGTATTGTAATGAACTCATTATATTCTTCACGTATGAAGCAAAAACAAATATCCCTTGTTATGTAATATTATAAAATCTTCTATAGTATAAGTAGATGGTCTCAGAATCTAATTTTTGAGCACAGGCGTAAGGTAACTAGCCTGTCGGTTTTCTACAGATTGCATTTTGGAGAGTGTGCTCAGGAACTTGATCTAATCCCCCCATCCCCGTTCCACCATCGGACTCCAAGACGCCATCCCATTGTGTCGACACACTTCCGTTACATATTTTTCTTACGGTTTTAGTATCACTTTTTTTCAGTTTCCAATTGGTGGTATAAATTGAATGGGTGGCCCAACTAAGTTCCGTTCGTTTATTAAGTAATTAAAAACTATAACAGTTTGAAATACGACACTGACAATTAAAAATGTGTCGGTACATTTCAAAGAAACAGTAATAACTCTAGTTAAGTGGGTTAAATATATCTGAAGATCAACGTCCTCGAATTGTGAGTCAGCCGGTCTATAAGTAATGCGGTATTGCTCTCGAGAGGTGAAGAAACGCAAGGCCACTCGTATTTTATCCCAATCGGGTACACGGAGATATGGCACAGCGCTTACAGCAAATCTTTTGCCGTTTTTTGGGCGTTCGTTACGTGATTAAGATATTTTGTAGAGTACTGAAAAATCACATGATCTAATTCGGACTTAAAGCTTCAATGCTGGATTACATCCTTTGTTGTTGACTCTAACCCGCACGAAGCACTTTGATTTGTCTTTCATTATTCGCACAGCAAAGGACTGGAATAGTTCGTCTGTCTTTCTCAATTACATTATGGGTTTTTTCAAAAGCAGATTGAATAGGCATTTACTAAGCTATCGCCTTATTATCAGCGAATGTATTTCTACTTGGAATAATGGCCAAGCAGTTGTTCGGAAAGTATAAAGAAAGGTTTTATATTAGATTTTGACATTAGGGAGGTTGTGAGCTAACGCTAGTTAACTTTTATTAAATGTGTGTGTTAATATTTGTTAAACCTGTACAGGATACTATCTTGATATAAAATTATTACCAGCGCCAAATACCTGAAACTATGGGAAATTGAGCCGTTGTGCCTTGAGTCTTCAGGCATCTTCAAGCCCGGACAAAATGCAGGATTAAAAATACCTCTACTATACGCAAGTATTCGGTGAGCAACTTTCACTAATCAAACAGCTTAATGGCATTTAGAATAGTTGTAATATTTAAAATAATCCCATAGAAATCTGATCACATCTCTAAGACATGCCATTTACTTATACAAACACAATTTAAAATGACTTAAAATTGTATTTCCTTATAAAGGATTAATGTATCTCCTAGGTCCAGGAGGTTCCAAACCTTCCAGTGTTTTAATGTTAACCCTTATGTGTAACATAAATATAATATAAACCGATAGCTTATATGTACATCGGTATACATACTTATGTACTAATTATTTAGTTAAAAAATTGTTTAAAGATTTTTAATGGCAAATACCGATAGTATTGTATATTCGAAAAACAATTGAATTTGGTTAATGCACCATATTGTATTTTTTTAATTCCATTGTTTTTAATTTCACTATATAGTATATAAAGGTGTATTACTAAGTTAGTAGCACATATGTATACATAGAAGGACTGAATTGTTTGATGAGTGGTTTTATCAAACTGTTTTTATTTTGGCAACAAAATTGAATGTTAAAGTTGAAAGATAAATATATAATATAATAGACATGCGTATGTCCCACTGTTGGGCACAACAGGCCTGCTCCGTAAAGGGAGTATAAGGCCGTAGTCCGCCACGCGGCCCTAGTGCGAATTGGCAGACTTCATATATCGTAGAAAGTTTTTTCTAGGACATGTAGGTTTCCTAACGATGTTTTCGTTCACCGCCGAACGCGTGGAAAATCAGCACATAAAATTGCAATAACAAATTTATTGGTGCTCGCATCGGGGATCGAACTCGGGTTGCTAGCGTACCATGCAACTTGAAGCGACCGCACGGCTTCGACTCCATTAACACATTGCAATTATTATCTATGTACAATACAATGACAATGTTAAGCGCACACATACATACATATATATATACTGCCATTTGAACACGAATAGCCCTCGAATAAATAAAATATCATTCCACATCCAAAAGCAAACAAACAGACAGAGACGAAACGCGCATATATAATACGTGTAAAAGAGAAAGCGTAGTCGCGTGTCAACAATGAGGTATAGTGTTCGTGCAGTAACATGAGTATTGAATGGAATACACGACCAAGCATACGCATACATTCAACCAAACGACAGCTGTTCAATTATGTACCCTACGCCACGGTAATACGAGCTGAAATTAACTGGGTGCGTGTAAATAATGTTGTAACGCATCTTGTGTCGTTGACTCATTCATTAGAATAAGATATTCGATCTAGACTGCGTTACGGGCCTAGTCGTTATGTAGCGCGCTATAATCTGAATGAGCGAACCATAAATTCATGTCATGGAGCAAAGGTCGGTAATTTAACCAAGGTGTGGAGTTCGATACGCGAATATGAGTTAATTTAAAATGAAAGGGACGTTGATGTAGTACCTTCCCCACCTCTCAAAAACGATAAAACTATTGCGGGTAGCTTCTTTGGTCAATACATCTGGTCATACAAAAATGTGACTGAAATTGTTTAATCTGTATTTATGATCATGCGAGTTTATGTGGGCATTGTTTTTGCTTGTAATTCTTTCTTTAAATTAATCGCCTTGAGCGACTTAATGACTTATTAAGAAATGAAGCATCTATAATAAATTAATTAACTCATGATAGCAATGGTAACAATTTCCGGGCGGTTCCCTCAAGCTGCACAGTACGCGAGCAACCCGAGTTCGATCCCTGGTGCCGGCACCAATAAATTTGTTGTTGCAATGAAAAAAACTACAACATGTCCTAGAAAATTTTTCTAAGACAGTGCCCTTATACTCTCATTACAAAGAAGGCCTTTAACTAAATTCGCATGAGGCCCTTTGTGGACCTTGTCTCGATCAACCACTGAGTATTCATACATATACATACAATTACAAGAATAATATTACGAAATCTAATTAAACAGAACCTAACCATACTCTCATCAAACTTCCTTTGAAGTACATTTCAAATATAAAATCATCGAAAACAGTTGGCGTGATATTGAATTATTTGTACATTTGTCACGCACATACATACATATATATACTGCCATTTGAACACGAATAGCCCTCGAATAAATAAAATATCATTCCACATCCAAAAGCAAACAAACAGACAGAGACGAAACGCGCACATATAATACGTGTAAAAGAGAAAGCGTAGTCGCGTGTCAACAATGAGGTATAGTGTTCGTGCAGTAACATGAGTATTGAATGGAATACACGACCAAGCATACGCTTACATGTAACCAGACGACAGCTGTTCAATTATGTACCCTACGCCACGGTAATACGAGCTGGAATTAACTGGGTGCGTGTAAATAATGTTGTAACGCATCTTGTGTCGTTGACTCATTCATTAGAATAAGATATTCGATCTAGACTGCGTTACGGGCCTAGTCGTTATGTAGCGCGCTATAATCTGAATGAGCGAACCATAAATTCATGTCATGGAGCAAAGGTCGGTAATTTAACTAAGGTGTGGAGTTCGATACGCGAATATGAGTTAATTTAAAATGAAAGGGACGTTGATGTAGTACCTTCCCACCTCTCAAAAACGATAAAACTGTTGCGGTCAGCTTCTCTGGTCAATACATCTGGTCATACAAAAATGTGACTGAAATTGTTTAATCTGTATTTATGATCATGCGAGTTAATGTGGCCATTGTTTTTGCTTGTAATTATTTCTTTAAATTAATCGCCTTGAGCGACTTCCATTAGAATGACTTATTAAGAAATGAAGCATCTATAATAAATTAATTAACTCATGGTAGCAATGGTAACAATGTCCGGGCGGTTCCCTCAAGCTGCACAGTACGCGAGCAACCCGAGTTCGATCCCTTGTGCCGGCACCAAGAAATTTGTTGTTGCAATGAAGAAACCTACAACATGTCCTAGAAAATTTTTCTAAGACAATGCCCTTATACTCTCATTACAAAGAAGGCCTTTAACTAAATTCGCATGAGGCCCTTTGTGGACCTTGTCTCGATCAACCACTGAGTATTCATACATATACATACAATTACAAGAATAATATTACGAAATCTAATTAAACAGAACCTAACCATACTCTCATCAAACTTCCTTTGAAGTACATTTCCAATATAAAATCATCGAAAACAGTTGGCGTGATATTGAATTATTTGTACATTTGTCACGCACATACATAATGCAAATTTCAAACTTATATAGTTTTCTCATTACTGAACAACTGGACTAATTGTAAATAAATGAAATCACACGGGAAGCACCAGGTTTCAAATAAAAGAAGAATCACCAAAACCGGTTCATGCAGCCAAAAATTATGCGTTAACAAAACATACAGACGAATTGAGAACTTCCTCTAGATATACTACAATTCATAATAGATCCAGATGTACTATAAAATCAATCACTTGTATAGTCCATAAATTTCCGTGATCCAAATCCTGGAAGCACAATTTAGATAGGAACACTCTACAGGATAATGTCTTCATTAATGGGGCGAGACCTTCTCACCCCTATCGCGTACATTACCCGGCGGCCATTACGTGTTACAGGATATTAAATATTCATAAGTTTCTCACGTAAATCTGCCGGAAGTGACTGCGGATTGCAGGTTATCTGCCCGGTATAGTGGGCTCAGGAATAGATTACATTGGATATAGATTTTTATATATATCAGATAAAGTGAGGTACCAAGGACGGTAAGTGTCGCGACCTACATATTGCAAACAACGCAATCTATCTATAGCTATCCATTATTTGACACGAGATGAAAGACAAAATGTAGCTGGATGCAAGCCGCTTACAACCGGTCCTTTTTTAAATGGTTGGGGAAGCCCTATGCCCAGCAGTTCTACAGATCAAATAATGACGATGATGCAACACAAAATACCACACGGCTCTTTCAAGCCTAGCACTTAAACAACCAACATAAACTTTCGTCGAAAATTCTAAAACAATAATTAAATATGGAATTCCTAGACATAGACATCCAAGGGGTTTTAACCCTAGGATGTTATGTTATGTTAATGTTAAAAACCCTAGGAAGTCGTAAACCGACACAACTTTTGATGTCTGTTTTTATTATTAGTAACTAAAAACATCGCAAAACACAGTCAGTTTTGTTTTTTTGTACATTGTTGTTGTTTAATATAGTGATACAAGCAGACTGGGATTCGACCATCAAATCGTAAGTAGAACCAGATAACCTCTAATTAGGGAGGCTTCGTCAACTAATGTCTTTAAATCGCGTGTCTCTGAATACTTTCCGCTCAAACAATGAATAATTACAAACTGGTATATTTATTGTCCTTATATATATTCCATGAGTATTTATATTATTATATTTATATAGAAGTACCTATTTATGTATAAGTAAATGTATATTTATTTATCTATATAATAGTTTTAAAACGCTATTTTTAGCGGCACTACCCTTAGCCTGCTCTTAACCACTAAAGGTTAGCTGGAAGAAAATGCTAATTAGCATTAAGTTCGCCTTTGTACATATTTTTGGTGCAATAAAGATTTATCTATCTATCTATCTAATCTTTTGCTAGGAGATGGTTCACGTCAATAGTCGAATTCTTGATTAATCCCTACGTTTCATAGACTGTACTCTAAACTAAGTCATTTAAATTTAAAGGAAATCAAAATCGGTTCCAAAAGGATGGCTACAAGTACGTCTCTCTCGGATGCCCGAGTGGATGGGAATACTATCGCGAATAGAATCACCTACGCCGGGATCCCCTCTCAGAGGCCCTCCCTAAAGAGGTTTAGGTTGACCTAAGAGCTGTGCCACCTCTCAAAAACACTGGATGAAACCTTAGAGGCTGATTTTGTGAGCGTGTATTCACATATACAAAAAAATACATACGATATAAAAAAAAGCCTTTCATAATCCAGCTATAGGTATATGTTGGTTGAATACAGAACAGCGTTATGCAACAATATTCGCGTTCGACGACTAGCTAAGACGGTGTTGTTTAACAGAAAGAGCGGAGCGTGCCGTCGACGCGACACGTGCTTCGCGTTCACATCACACCGCACGTCATATTGACGTAATACGTGATTCACGCTATCTTACTACGTATAACTGTCTTCTCAACCGACTTCAAAAAAAGAGGAGGTTCTGAAACGCTATTTTTTTATATTTTTAAACAAGAAACCACCATAATATGCAGTGCCGGCGATAAGCGGAGGCGAAATAGGGCGAAAGCCCAGGGCGCCACATTTCAGGGGGCGGTTGGTGCTTCAAAAATAATAACATATAAAAAAAAAAAATTCAGGAGCCACAAGACTTTCTACGTCCAGCTCGTCAACTCTGGGTAAAGGTAAAGGAAAGATAAAATTATTAAACCACGTTCACATTGATTCATCAAGAAATTCTCGTTTCCATTTGGTCTAATTGTGCCAATGGTATCAATGAAAAACCATATGCGCGTTAAAAATGCATGAAGTATGTACGCCAATGGATTTCGACGATTCATTTTTGTTGGAAAGGATGTACTTTAAGAGTAGTTTGATGAAAGTTTACGTTACGGTTATGTTATGATTAAGTTTGAGTTCGCAATATTTCTACAATAATTCGGAAATACAAAGAGGGCGTCTGAGCTCTTTTTGTATTCCCAAGCGATCGATCCACAGCGTTTAACGTTTGATTCCATTTGAAGATGGTTTTTGTTTTAACTCGTAAATATACATGTACCTTATTTTATCGTTATATCTATCTATTTATATCATTTATCCACAGTATATAACCAGTTCATAGGAATACGGACAGAAGATCATATCCCAGTGTAAAGCAAATTAAACTACACCTACAGCTATAGAAGGATACGCCGCACGTGACGCGTGTGCAAATCTCGCTGACAAGGTACATCGGTCCGTGCGGGCTTATCGCAACCTCTCGTCTGGAGGAGGGCGAGATGACTATCCGGCGGCGATTTCAAACGTGCTGGACGGTTCACTCGCTTTGGTTCTGTACTGATATCCTCGATGGACGCGTTTGATAACTGCGACTTTTCAAAAAAAAAATTGATTGGATGCGTAACCTTTTTTATAGAGGAAGTTAAGTGTAAGCGAAAAACCGTTAACGATAGAATTCGAACCTAATTGGATAAGAATCGAATCGAAACACTTAGCATATGAAAGAAAAAGAAAAAATTATGCTTGAAGTTCATGCCTGGACAGAAGTGAAATTTCTTGTGGGATTGAGGAACGGGGCAGATGTAGGTAAGGATAAATGAAGTGCATCTCTGTTAACCCCACAAAACGAAGAACAGTTGACTGTCGCTTACTATATATATATATATATATGTTCCACTGGCAGGTACTACGGGCATTCTCTGTAAAGAGAGTATAATGGCATAGTCCGCCACGAGCGATCTAGTGCTCGTTGGCAGACTTCGAATTGAGAAAAAAATTCTAAGATGTAGGTTTCCTTCGGGAAAGTTTCCTTCACGCCGAGTGCGAGGTAAATCAGCCCAACGAAATTGACACACTGAACTACCACGACTCTTGATGATTTTTTGTGCATGAAACATGGTAAAATGTGCAATGATAATATATTTATCTAATTAGCTGTGGATATTTACTTGATCATGGTTGACATTGATAATGAAAATCCTAGCCTCCGTCTTCACCAAGGAATAAGCATTAGTTACAAACAAAAATAAACAAAAGATATTCTAAACTCGTCTTTTAATTACATAGAATGTATAAAGTTGGTGATTAGGAAAGTAGTTTCAGATAACTCTCCCTGATACACCTTCCGTGCAGTTAACAGTAACGTTAACTACCCACCCACCTGGTTTATAGACGTCGTAAATAAGTCAAAAGGTAAGGAGTAGCTCCGATGGGAATTAATAGTTTCATTTCTAATTCTTAGAGTCGTGGAGTGGTACTAATTTAATTATTGTACCCATCAGTGAATACTTTAGAAGCTGTAATAGTGTTTCAGCCACTGAGAGCGAAATTTGAAGTCCGTCGAATAGAACTGTTTAAATATTTATACATTGACAAAGTAGGAATCAAGTGCTACCTTACCGTTTCAGAGATCTAAGTTTATGTTTAAGAAAACAAAATTACTAAAGAAAACTGAGCTACTTGTATCCAAAATTTCCTTATCATTGCCTCGATATAGGAAATATGATATGATTAGTGCCTCCATTAGGAGGAACAGATTAGAATAATATAATACATATATATATATATATATATATATATATATATATATATATATATATGTATATATATCTACCAAATAGTATAATAAGTATATTTACGAGTAAGAACCAAACCATTTTTTTTTGTTAACGGGGAGGAAATCTTCAAACAGAACCAAACCAAACCCAACCAAGCAATTACATCATTGAACTATTAACGCTACTATCTTATTACAAAATTTTGGGGCTTATATTATAAAGCATAGCAAAATTATGACATTGTTTAATAGGCACGACGCTATGAGTGCATAAACAATTAAATAATAATTATAAAAGTACAGACAGTTTCAAATCCGTTAAAGAAACTACTGATTACGACAGAAATATGCGCTGTCTGACAAAGATTTAAATCATTAACTTACGCTCTCGCGTCCTTCCAACCCTAGCGAGACGGAGATAACTTTGCTGTCCACCTTTCCCCAAGTTTATTAAATCACAATATCACAGGTAATGAGCCCAAAATTTATGCAAGTAACGTAAATTTAAAAAAACTAAATATCATCTGCGTGTAGATATAGAAAGTGTAGCATTGCTCACGTGAATAATCGATCCTACCACCAAATGTATTACAGTCTGTCCCTAAACTAATAGGCTATTGACGCTTGGAACACTTCTTCTCCTGGAGGTTGGCTGTCAGTTCGGCGCACTTATCTATATCCTGTGCCAAGCGAAGTAGTTGTTCCACGCCGGCAATGATGGTCCACACTCTAATATTTCGTAGCCACGAATGTTCCTACGTGCAGCGCGTCATATCCCTGCTATTACCCATTATTATTAGTTGGAAAACTTGATATTTTTCGTGTCGCAAGGCATGACCTAGATAGAATACTTTCCTCGGTTTAAAGTTCGCCACAATTCACAGTTCTTTCCAACGCGCTGGAGTACCCGCATGTTGGAAATCTTCTAACACTGAGCAATGTAATGACACAACTACCGACAAGACCCCTACATAGGTACTCGGCACTAATTGAGTTTGCAAATTTATATGCGACACCAATATAACGCCTTGAACACGCCGTGTGCATGACCACGCAATACTGAGTAACTCTTTGGGTACGATTAGACAATACCGTGGCGTAGCTTAATGTAATAAATAAGAAACAAGTATATTCCATTACTTTCAACAGACTTCAAAGTAGGAGGAGGTACTCAATTCGACTGTATTGTTTTTTATATTTGTTACCTCAGAACTTTAGACTGGGTTAACCTTTGGGTTATATTTCGATGATTATTTTTTTATGTGAAAGCTGATGGTTCCCGAGTGGACCAACCAATTTGGTGCAATTGACAATTGCATCCATGAAAAAACCATATAAGTCTCAAATTTGCATCAAGTATGTGCAATACAAATGGACGAATAAATCATTATCACGCCAACTTCGACGAGTTCACCAACCGATTTCGATGATTATTTTTTTATAGGTAAGGATGCACTTCAAGGGTAGTTTGATGAGAGTTTATTTAGGCTCTGATTATTCCTATCTTATAATATTCCTATCATGAAACGGAAACACTAAGTGGGTGTCCGCACGTAATGGCGTTTAACGTTTCATTCGATTTGAAGTCGGTTTTTGTTTTTACTCGTAAATATACCTGTCACCAAATCCACACCACTTAAGGTTTATTATATACTACATACATCAACTTATATTATACAGACAGATAGGTAATACCTAATGTTAAATATTATAAAAAAATATATTATTCACGTACTAAATGAACTTCGATGTGTGACGACACATAGACACACCAACTATGACCGTTATATTAACAAGTTGGAACGCCTTTTATCACGTGTGTAAATTTTTTTTTAATTAAAAAGAGTAAGTTTAATGTAATTAATAAGGCCGCTCGTTAATAACTTTTAAAAATATGTAACTAGAGGAGATTGCGAAATTTATTCTTATCGATAATTTTCGTAATTACTTTAATATATATATATATATATATATATATATGGAGACATATTATATATAAACTACCTTATCTAGCGTACTAATATCATAATCATAAGCATTCTTCCATACCATTTTAACGTCCTTGGTTTATCTTCGAACACTGAGCAGTGTAATGACACAACTACCGACATGACCCTACATAGGTACTCGGCACTAATTGAGTTTGCAAATTTATATGCGACACCAATATAACGCCTTGAACACGCCGTGTGCATGACCACGCAATACTGAGTACCTCTTTGGCTACGATTAGACAATACCGTGGCGTAGCTTAATGTAATAAATAAGAAACAAGTATATTCCATTATTTTCAACAGACTTCAAAGTAGGAGGAGGTACTCAATTAGACTGTATTGTTTTTTATATTTGTTACCTCAGAACTTTAGACTGGGTTAACCTTTGGGTTATATTTCGATGATTATTTTTTATTGGTAAGGATGCACTTCAAGGGTAGTTAGATGAGAGTTTATTTAGGCTCTGATTATTCCTATCTTATAATATTCCTATCATGAAACGGAAACACTAAGTGGGTGTCGTCCGCACGTAATGACGTTTAACGTTTGATTCGATTTGAAGTCGGTTTTGTTTTACTCGTAAATATACCTGTCACCAAATCCACACCACTTAAGGTTTATTATATACTACATACATCAACTTATATTGTACAGACTGATACATAATGTTAAATATTATATAAAAATGATATTATTCACGTACTAAATGAACTTCGATGTGTGACGTCACATAGACACACCAACTATGACGTTATATTAACAAGTTGGAACGTTACATCACGCCTTTTATCACGTGTGTAAAATTATTTTTTTTTAATTAAAAAGAGTAAGTTTAATGTAATTAACAAGGCCGCTCGTTAATAACTTTTAAAAATATATAACTAGAGTGGAGATTGGGAAATTTATTCTTATCGATAATTTTCGTAATTACTTTAATATATATATGGAGACATATTATATATAAACTACCTTATCTAGCGTACTAATATCATAATCATAAGCATTCTTCCATACCATTTTAACGTCCTTGGTTTATCTTCGGAACACTAGAGCGTGAAAGCTTTACTCCCGTTTACCTATACACTAGGTCATGACCGGAGACATAACGGTATCCATAGACCAATTCATAGCCATGGCCATAGAAAAAGTATTTGTGATTAAACAATATAAATGACTCTCTAATCATATTTTTCTACTTTTCATTTTTATTATTCTTAATTGTTTGATATTCGAGTACCGGTCTATACATCTACAAGTTCATAAATGCTCTATGACTGCACAAATATTAAAAAATACATATAAATTGAAATCCTCCTCCTTATTTGAAGTGGATTAACACCTTGTGTTTTTAAACGCTTTGTTACTACTGTGCCAGTAGTGTAGTAGTAGTGTAGCCAGTACCATGTTTGATATGAATGATTGTACACGTTGTTATTTTGATTTCTAGAAGTGCTACAAACAGAGTGGAATGAACGGAATAACAAAATTATTTCTTCGTATTTAATTAGGTCGATTCGTTATTAATTATTAATATCCGAGAAGTTGGTTTCCCGCAACAAGTAAACAAAGAACTACAGCCCGACGAAATTAATGAATCACAAGGAAACACGTTCGCTTCGACAGAAGCACGTGGCTGAATTCTCTTCTGTGAATGCTTTAATAAAATTCGTTTACGTTACTGTACCAATCAAAACAAACATTCGGCTATATTAAGAATTGTGTTTAGATTTAGTTTCCTCAATTAATTACAACGCAGAGGAGGGGACAAGTCTATCATAATAAAACTCTCTCTCTTATTCTTCCTTCTGCTAACAACGTCAACCGGACAAAATATGGCATTAAATGTCGTATTCCTTTCACTGAGGAATCGATAGTCATTCAGCAGTAATATACTGCTAAGTCGCGGTACTTTCTCGGGTGTACTGGCCCAACCACTTACCAGTTCTGCTGTTTAACCGATTTCAACACAACCCCCCGTTCTCAATTCGTCTCTATGTTTTTTTTTTATTGTTAAATAACTTTGGACTGGGTTAATCGATTTGATGATTATTTTATTATTAGAAAGTTTGTGCTTCCAGTGGTAATATTCCTACAATCATTCGGAAACACAAAGAAGGCGTCTAACAAATGAGTTTAACGTTTGATTAGATTTGAAGTCGGTTTTTGTTTTTAATAAAATATTTTTTTTAATTTTAAGTTTGACAATCTAAGAATAGGTAAGTACTCCTCTCACTCCACTCACGTGAATGCTTAACATGAACTATCTTCCACAATTAGTTTACCCTTACCTAAAATTATTTAGCTAATGACGTCTCACCGCTTAATAACGTATTCTGAAAACATTCCAAAAATTCTCTCCTATCTATATTCATAGCGCATTTAGATGGCGTTGTATCGATAAAATAAATCGACACGATAAAACATAGATACATAAATAACCATCACTACACAGCATTAAATGTATCGACTGCATTACTCACGATTGGGAAGGCCATAAGTTTAATTCGTGGAATTGGACCGGATTTTCTAGATACCCTTATTAATATATTCGTATTAAAGAAAAAAATAACTGTCAATAATTAAAATAAATCGAATCGTCTCTGTAATAATCACAAAACTATATTTCAATACACATATATTATTTGAGCAATACAAGCCACCGTCTATTTGTCACTAAACCGAAATCGAAATAGCTTTTTGCTTAAACAAATAAAAAAATAAGCTCTCAAGTAACTTGTTTTTACAATTTCTAATCGTTTGCTTGTTCACGATCCCACCAGATATTAAGTGAAAATGCAGTTCTAGTTAGTAACGCGCACATATTTTTCTTTCTTTTTCTATGTGTGTTAAATTTTGTCTGTATTGTGTATCATGAAAATGTATGTAATGTAGTGTAATCAACACTATGATACCAATGAATATCATTTGTACACAATTGGCTTAGTAGACTCGGGCCTGTGCTTGTGCGTCTTAACTTCTGTTTACCCTTAAATGTCACAAGTAGTGTTCTATTTATTTCTCTATAACGAACAAGTTCACTGTGTTAGTTAAAAATATCCAATATCTCAAAGCCGAAGCCGAGCAGTCATGGCGTCTTAACACATAAAGCTTACAAGTCGTCCAAGGCCGCGACTTTGAAGCACCGCGATCAATAATACTAACTTGTCAGTATCTGTGTTTGACCAATGGGAACATCGCGACCTCCGTGTGCATGTCCCACGTGCGCGCGTGTGCGACTGTCATGGCGCCAGGCGCCCGCGCATTGCGCCGGGTTTTTTGTTGGTCGCAACAGAAATAGTTCAACTGGGAGAGTCGGTTCATTGATGTTGGTTGTTTTGAGCACATTAGATTGTAACTTGGACTATAACGGCTTCTCAATACCGCAGTCCTGTGATAATTAATGCCTGTACATAACGATTGGGACGCGCGGTTCACAGAGTAGCAAGGGGGAAGAACGGGAACGATTTTATGTCACTTTAAATCCTTAATTAATTAAGATAGATATTGCAAATAGATAGATTGACGCTTTATTGCTCACATTTTAAATAGGCACAATCAATTTACGTAAAAACTAAACTTAAGTGAAGGCGGCCTTATCGCTAGCTATCTCCCCGGCAACCCTGCAGGGCGGGAGAGGTAAAATAAATATTAGGGTAATGAGAAAAGTCAAGAATATATAATACAAAAATATACATATTATACATAAGTATATTTATATACATACTAACTGACACCACAAACATTGTTTTGCCATATAAATTGTTTCTGTCAATATGATAACAACAATAAATAACACCTCTTAATACAAACACTATTTGAAAAACCATTTTTCTGTTGCGAAAGAAGCAGTAATTGAATATGATTGATATTTATACTGTGACGTATGGTCTATTTGATTTTTTTTAATGTCGACCTACACAGATTGGCCAGAGAAACTGGCCTTGACTGCTTCACCGGATTGAGAGGTGGCATAGCTCTCATAGTCACTTAGCCTGAACCTCTATCGCTAGTAACTCGACACAAGGGTCCCCCCGGTGAGGGAAGGTCTGTTTGAAGTTGTCATTTGTTGGCTGAACAACTGATCGTCAACCGGTCAACCGACGTTTTATAAAATCTGATTTTATTAAAAATATCTTTCTAACTCAAGAACCTTCGTGGACTTATGCACAACACTTTGCCGAAGATCATCACATGATCAAATGCATACTTTACGATTCCATAAAGCAAATTAATTTCAAATGGAAAATAGTCAATTTAGCCAGCGACTTTCCTTTTGTTTGACGTGTCTATTAGTTATAATGCGACCGAGTATACTATATTCTACTTTATATTTCAACTTTATTTTATATAAAGTAGAATTAAAACGCGTAAAGATTCAATGGTAATTAAATAATGACACCTAATTAAATTAACCCCTATCAAACAAAAATAATGATAAAAATCTGTTAATAAATGACGGGAATGAATGAATGAGTATAACACAGAAAATACAATCGAGTCGGGAACCTCCTTTGTAGTCTGTAAATATAGCTATATTAGTTTTGTAACGGTGCGATTTGCGATAAATGAAATTGCAGGAAAACATCCAGCAAAAATAACGTGCGCTAAAAGCGGACCCGTCCGCTATTCATTTTATCACGATGAGCACTGTTTCCTCAATGTTGGCGAACAAAATGTATCGTGGACATTTTACGCCCGAACAAAATGAACGGTATATACACATATATGGTATACATCATAAAGAACGGAACGAGCGAGAGAGATCTCGGTGGGTATGAAGCGCAACTTTTTTAAAACATATTAAGCTCTACAAGCATTAAAAAAACGTTAATATGTACATACATAAATATTTATACATGTATAAAATATACATACAAGTATGTTTACGATGACAAACAAAAACCGATTTCAAATCGAGTCAAACGTTAAACGCTATTACTCGTGGACGGCGTCTTTGTATTTCCGAATTATGTGTTTCTTGAGGCGACCGCCCGGACACTGAGCTACCACGGCTCTATCTTCGAGTATATAGTTTGTTATGTAATATGTGACACAACAATAACACAGTTAAAATAGTGAACTCTGTTATCGACCGCCTTCTTATTAAGCAACAGCAATGATAATGCAAATAAAATTAACTCCGAATTTGTCTTTTTAAAATGTTTAATTTTTCATGATTTGTTCATTAAATGCGTTATTTTATAGGTAGTTTAACTAAAGCACCGATAGTTAAATAGTAAAATAATTTCGAATCTAACAATCTCGTACCGATAATTTTCCATTTTCAACCGACTTCATAAAGGAGGTTCTCAATTCGTCTGTTTGTAAATATTTCTACTGTTTGTGCACTTACAGCGCCATTTTAAATCGATTTTGTTGGCAAGAATTTATTTTCAATCAGGGCCAACATATCAATTTCAAATTTAAGATATGACTTACTTCGCCTTGTTTCTCCTTGTCCCGTCAAAATCGGTCCAGGCGTTCCAGAGACTAGCCGGAAAAGACATACAGACAAAAATTGTAAAAATGTTATGTTTGGTATGCACCGTGCATACATTCATATGCATACAGTTAAAAGTTATTTTAATATTACAAATCAATTCATCTATAAATTAAATCGTAGTTTCTGACTCCTATTTTATTTCATATTAAAGATGAATGATATGATCTGAGGTAGCTCAGTGTCCGGGCGATTGGCTCAAGTTGCACAGTACGCTAGCAACCCGAGTTCTAAGGCATGTGAAATCTGCCAATCCACTAGGCCCGCGTGGTGTACTATGCCCTTATACTCTCTTTACAGAGAAGGCTTGCGCCGTACAGTGGGACATATATGTTATATAACTTTAAGGATGAATTGAAGAATTGATTCCGACAATTCGCGGTAACTTCGTGACAGTAACACATACACAAAGTACGGAATGCATTTATTAAAACAAATGACTACAGCGAGACTACGTAGCGCTACGTAAAAAAAGTGAGCCGGGAAAACCCGCTTCCGACACGACAATATCGATTTGCTCTTTACAGCCTTAACGTTAGTACGACGCCTGAACATCCTAGGTCTATTCTGTCATGGACAGGTTTTGAAGTACAATTTATTTACGCCTGACTTGGGGAGCAAGCGTTCGAAATGACGAAGACCTACACGAGAAAACCATGTTTGCTTCAAAGTCAGTTTTGATGAGAGTTTGGTTAGGTTCTCATTAATTCTATTCCGTAATATTTGACAACAACCACAATAATTAGAAAATATAAAAAGGGCCCGTTCGCGCCTAATATGTTTAACGTTTGATTATATATGAAGTTTTTTTTTACTCGTAGATATACTCTTTTCTTTGCTTAGTTCTCGCCACACCACTGTCCAATAGTTTATTTGTTCCTTCACCTCTTAGGTTATATTTCTAAATATGCCGTCAAAATGAAGCTCAACTTTCTGGTATGCCATTAAGCAAGAAGCCATTAAGCCACAACGCTTATTTGATAATCTAAGGCATGCGTAGAGCTGCAATAATTGCACGCTCTTATCGATTACCGTAACATCGACCATAGCCGAATGTACCATAAACACAGATACGATGGAAGATGGGTGCGCGGTGCATTACGCGGACCTATGGAGTGCGCGCGCTTGCGGCCTTTTAATTGAAAATTAAGCGTGGCAACACGCGAGCCTGTTGCTAGTCGAAAGCAATGGGTCATAAGTTATATTTTATCGTTTACTTTTAATTAAACGATAAAATATAAGTGTTAATGACCCCTAAGACCTCTAAAAAACATCCCGATAAGAAAACTTAGTGCCTCTTTATCAATGATTGTCTCCGGGTTCCTTCACTAAACATATACACACAGAAGTATATTCACGGACAAAAACGAAAATCGACTTCAAATTGAATCAAACGTTAATCGCTCCTACATGCTGACATGCTTCTTTTTGTATATACAAATTATCGTAAGAATATTACGAAAGAGAATTAATCAGAACCAAACCAAATTTTCATAAAACTTCTCTTGAAGTACATCCTTTCCAATAAAAAATGAATCATCGGAATCGGTTGACGTTGAGTTATTCGTCCATTTGTCGCGCACATATCTAATGCAAAGTTAAGACATATGGTTTTCTCATAGATGCTATTGTCAAATTGAAATGGGACCATATGGAAGAAAGTCAACAAAATCGGTTCACCCAGTTAAAAGTTATGCGGTAACAATAATAAAAAAAAATGTTGTTTAATCCATGACTGATCTGATTTGAAGTTTAGTTTTGTTTTTACTCGTAAATATACTTAGTAGTTGCTACGTGTTACCTGAAGTTAATGAAACAGCAGATTGTAATATCTCTTCTATTAAGGTTAAAATACGACATTTGAAATAAATTATCATATCTGACTACGTAATAATACGTAATAAATCTACGCGATGAGATTATATGAAATCGCTCATGCTCGGAGATGAAAGTGAGAGAAATGCACCAACCGTTCAATTGTCGATCCACGATCTTAAATTAAACTGCTGTTTAAAATATCTTAATGAATCTTTTTTTTTTTTTTTTTTTTTGTCAACGGGGATGAAATCTTCAAAAAGATAACCCCGCTTTCTGGGAGGAAAGCGGCGGTTATGTGGGGTCTACCCACTAAAACCTCCCCGGTGGCCCTTCCTCGAAGCATGGTGAGGGGCTCCGGGATCTCCAGTGGAACAGAGCCCCTCTGCACTGTGCTCAAAGGGAGCACTTCCCGATGGGGAGGTTACTCCTCCCTGTGCCCTCGCAGTGCAAGGCAACACGGGCCAGCCGATGTCGCCTTCTTCCCGGGTCCACCTTGGCGTACGACAAAAGCCTCCACCCTTGACGCCCAGTGAACCCGAGGCCCCTTTAGTCGCCTTCTACGACAGGCAGGGGATACCGTAGTCTTATTCTTGAGAGCCCAGAACTACAGGGTTGCGGGCCGGTCTGCCCCGGCCCGCCTGCGCCATCTCCAGGGATCGGCCCTCTCCCGATCCCGTTCGGCGGTCTCCTTCTGCGTCATTACTGACTCACAGAAGGAGACCAGCGCCTTCCATTTGGATTTCCCCGCCAGTGCAGCCGCTACTGTCGCTGGCGGGGAGAGGTCTTGCCCGATCTGCTGGACCAGGATCCGTCGCTCCGCCTCCCATGCGGGGCACACGGCTAGCGTGTGCTGCGCGGAATCCCGGTCGCAGCCACAGTGGTGGCATTGCGCGGTCGGTTCGCGCCCTATCCTGTTCAGGTACTCACCGAAGCACCCGTGCCCGGTGAGTACCTGCGTCAGGCGGTACGTGACGTACATTTCCTTCTTCCGTAGCCAGGCTTCGAAGTTCGGCAGGAAGGCACAGACGATGCGTTGGCGCGAGTAACGCGGCTCGGCGAGCCGCTCGCGCCACACGTCCATCGCATGTCTGTGTTCCTGCCGACGCACCTCTCTCGCATCCAGGGGCGGCTCGGCCCCACCGTGGATAGCCCGGACGCGCGTATAAACACGCGCGTCCAACTCCGCCAGAATGTCAAGCGGCGGGAACCGAGCCAGGATAAAGGCCGCCTCGTAGGATATAGTCCGGTATCCTCGTGCGATCCGGATGGCCATCTTGCGCTGCAGGCTAAGGAGCTTAGCTCTGCAGCGCCGGACGCCCGTGAAGCGGTTACACCACACGGGCGCCCGTAGAGGGCCATGGACCGCACGACTCCTCCGTAGAGGCGGCGGACTCCTCCTGGGGCCCCAAGATTTGGCAGTAGATCTTAATGAATCTTAGTCAATTGCACCACTTGAGATTCCAACAGAGACGGTTTTAATTCTTACAACCGATGTCATGGTGTAGATTGTATGAATAACAATTCAAGGAGAATGTCTCCGTTGTTGATTTCTTTATTTTGTAGATTCACCAGCGTTCCTGATACTAAGCTGGCAGCTAAGCGACATAAGATCTACGCTTATAGTTTCAGCGTAGATCTTATGTCGCTCCGCCGACTCCGACTCGATCGACTTCACAGTTCATGAGTCGAAACATCTCCCACATTATTATACATAATGGATTTAAAGACTTTATTATTCATTATTTAATCCACTGACATTGAACTTAAAAAAAAAATAGTAGTATATAAAGTGGTCGACAGGTCTTTCATCCTTGCGCGTTACCGCTATTTTATGCGCAGGCCCCACCCCTTAAATGTTAGGACCGTTACTGAAGTTTCTTCGGTCACTTCTTCTCCCAACGCCAACGTTTCCCGAAGTGGCACTCGAAGTTAGTTTAGCTTTTGTATGTCTCTTAGATTATCCGTGAAATAGCAACCGACTGAGTCGTGGTTCTGCCCTCTCGGGCGCCCTCGGATCGGAATGCTTACGCGTAACATAGTAACCGTCCAAGCCGAGGTTACCCCTCACCGGGGGGACCCTTGCGTCGAATTACTAGCAATAGAGGTTCAGGCTAAACGATCTAAGAGCTATGCCACCACCTAATCCGGTGGAGCAGTCAAGTCCAGCCTCTCTGGCCAATCTGTGTAGTTTGTCATAAAAAAAGGTCTTTAAAATATATTATCCAAGATGTATAGTTAGACTTTAACAACATTATATATAGGTATATAGAGATAGATAATAGATAGAGAATACATTTAAAATAACTTGCATAAAATGTGATAATGGAAAAGTTTTTATTAGATAGCATTAAGATTCTAGATAAAGAATGTGTAAGCTCATATATAAAGGCATCAAACTTACGCCACAACATTTAGATGTAAAATAAATGAGATTACTTAAAGCACTCATTCAAAACTTGTCACCGTTAAAACAAACAATGCGGCACGTCAGCGCGCTGTGTTCAACATTCGCTGGAATTGTGACACGGACGGCGCACAGATAAAAACACCGACAACGTGCTCGATGACGAATATTAAATGCGTTCCTCAATGAATCAACTTTTTAAATACATTTTTAATGGAACTGAAAGGCAGCCATACATTTCGCTTGACAATAAGTAAACTGTGACCTGAGAGATATGTTGAAAGTTATTCATTTTTATGGACGAACTACACAGTTGGCCAGAGAGGCTGGCCTATACTGCTTCACCGGATTGATTGGTGGCATAGCTATTAGGTCGCTTTGCCTGAACCTCTATTAGGTAGCAACTCGAAACAAGGGTCCCTCCGGCGAGGAGTAACCTCGGTTCTGTTACTGTGTTACGCGTAAGTATTCCGAGGGCGCCCGGGAGAGCCGAACCACGACTTGGTAGGTAGCTATTTTATTAACTAAAGTTAAAAGTTAAGTTAAAATTTCAGCCTATATATGTCTTACTGGGGGCACAGGGCTTCTCGTCAAAGAGAGTAAGAACATAATCCGCCACGCGGCCCTAATGAGGATTGGCAGACTTCATAGTGTCGGCACCGGGGATCAAATTTGAGTTGCCAGAGTACTAGAAAACATGCAGCAACCGCCCGAACACTGAGCTACCACAGCTTTGTACAAGATATTTACCGTTAATCAAAGCTATGGCTTACGAATTCAATACAACGTCCTCACTCTGTTAAACCAATTGTATACAAAATGAACGATACTTAGCATAAACTCTTTTAGTTCATTGGTGTAACTATGGTACCGATGGCGTACCGATTGTGTATGGGTTATGTTGGTATTTGAAGTATCTAGTAATGATGGATGGAAACGATCTCGATCGATGGATTGTAATAGATCGGTTTCATTATGAAACGTTACTGGCAATTAGCAGACACAGGGCCCAGTGATTCTACATATGTTTTAGACTGTGAAAGTGTGTGATAATTCTACACGAATAACAAGATCGCTACGGCGTGGTTTGGTTAGTTCCCATTCAAACTTGGAGATGTTGCATCGAACTTAAGATAACTTGACTTTAATAGAGACGTCGATAGACTAACGATCTCTATCCCTGAAATGCCACCGTTATCCGACCACACAATACAGTTTTAACTAGCCCAAAATAACGAAGTTCCGAAATTAATAAAGGAAGATGTTTGCTGTTCTTTTTCTATTATGGTTGTTGTTGTCCTACTTGATTATTTTGTCAATAATCAGAGTATTTTAATATATACATATGTATGTTAAATTTTGTCTTTGTTCTAATTTATTTTATATTTATGTCGCCATATTTATGTATTTGTATTTACTTATATTTGTACATACAAATTACCAAATCTAAACTGAAAATACTTTAACTGTAAATAGTAAAAAAAGAGCCTATATCGTTGCAATGTATATGGAAAATTTAAATAATTTTAAATAAATTAGTAATATTAATAATAATTATATAGCTTAGGATTCTCCGTGAACAAAACCTGTGTGAGCAAAAACATAGAATAAATTAATTGATATCCAGACACTTGCGTAATTTTAAGTTGCATAAATTTTATTGCACGCAAGTGTACATGTGAAACGTGCCCGGAGCGTGTCAAAACCGAAAAAACCGTAGGAACGCAGCGAAGGCCGATTTTAATTGCACCTCGAACTGGGGCATTTTGATATAGGGTTGTCAAATTCTATAATAAATCACAACAAATGACTTAACGACCAATACACAAGTACGACTATCTGTCCTATATATAAGCAGGACGCATGCCACCCCTGAGAACAAAGACAGAGCTCACTATTTCACCGGTGAATGAGAGCATGGTTTCCCACTAACGCCTCAAATGCAGCGTATTTGTATGTTTACCATATCATAATGTAAATTTACGGTTAAAATATTTTACGAATTACAAAGTTACGTTAGAATTTGGATATTTAACTAAAAAAATTGTTACATTATAACTCATTACGTAACAGTTAGAACGTCTCAACTTTAAATCAAATGAATAAATGCCGAAAATAAAGTAGCTATATTAGCGTTTTAGTCTTATCTTATATAGTTTGGATCTTATATAGATAAAACAAAATACATTTTCATGTACAAACACAGATTACATCTATATAAATATAATAATATGTATGGTAAAATAATAGGATCATTTTCAGAATAGTGCTGTAATTAAAGATAGTATCCACAGAAGACCAAGGGTCTCTTAAGTTGATAATTTTTTTAATACTTTCTAAGTATACTTCAAAACGATCCCACCTAATGTTAACATGCAGTCCTTGATAGTAAGGAGCATTAGCTCAGTAAATGCCTATTAACTCTACTCTTTAAATACCTACAATGTAATCGGTGCGACAGACAGACGCAACCAAACTATTCCAGTCCTTAGCTGTAAGAAAAACGAGGCAAAGCGTTTCATTCGGATTTTAAGGATGTCCACAATGAAAGGATGTAATCCAATGGGGCGCCTTTAAGTGCGATGGGGGAATTAGATCATGTAATTCCTGAGCACACTCTCCAAAATGTAATATGTAGAAAACTGAAAGGCTACCTTACTCGTATGAAATGCCTTATGTGGATGGCATGTTGATAGCAACATAGATAAATAAAGTCGACTACACAGTGACGTCAATAAAAAAGACTAAAAGTGTGTCAAGTTTTTGTGTTCGGCTAACCCACTTTGACTGCGCTGCAAAAAACTAGAGCGGACAATCCCGGAGTGCGGGGACGCAAACAATTAATGTTCCCGGCATGTTGCAGCACGCCTGGCTCCCAGTATGTGGGACAAGCTGGCCGACCACAATGACTTTGCCTCGCAATGTTATCACTTCAACAATGTTTCTAGCGTGCTCTCAAATACCTTGCTGAATATAGTGTGCGTGTACTGCAGGAAGTCTAATGTTAAAAGAACAGCAGGAGATTTTTTAAACAGCAGCTTTTGACGATGCAATAAAAATATCAACTTAGCTTTTTTTTTTGTTTGACTGAACTAAGCTGATCAACCAGTTTTACCGCTATAATTTCGAAATGTGGCCCAGCTCTTAGGTCGCTTAGCCTGAACCTCTTTAGGGAGTAACTGGGCGGAAGGGCGGTTACTCAATTTGCGATAGCGTCCCGACCCGAGGGCACCCTACAGAACCGAACTACAACTTGGTCGACTGCTTTTATCTAGAATAGTATCAAGACAATCAAAAGCTAACTTTTTGCTACTTCGGGAAGCGTTAGCGCTGGTAGAAGAAATGGCCGAAAAAACTCCAGCAAAACTTCTATTATCATCCTCAAAAACACAGAAAACACCTAGATATATTTACTGGTTACTGCGAAAATTGCAAATTATACAAAAATATCCATAGGAATATTTTGAACATTAATCAATTATGCATTCATATTTTTGGTAGTTATTAGAATTTCTTATTTACTATTTATAGCAAGTGTCAACCCTGCCTGAACGAGACACGCTTAATATTCACGTATTTATACAATTCTAAACTTTCGATTAAGCTTCCCCGCAATGAAAATATGTAATCGGAATTATCAAGGACTTTATAAAACTTTAGGTTATAGAGAAAAATTCTGAACAAAATGTATATACGTTACTAGAGCAGTCTTGGACTCACATGCTCGTACTATTTCACACATTTGCCAAGCTTTTCCTAAAGAATAATAACGTCTCTGCATCCGCGCCCCTACCTGTCAAAGGGGTAGCGACCTAGATATAACTAGCATATCGACCACATATTGGCGTTTTATTAAAAATGGATAAATGAGAATGAAGCCAAAAAATTCCAGTATTCCGTCAGTACGACGTCCGTGATCGCCCATCCTACTGGGTGACCTTTTTTTTTGATAATGACGAACTACATAGATTGGACAGAGAAACTGGCCTTGACCGGTATATTATTTGAAAAAGAGATTTCATTTGAAATGATTAGTTTGGTCGCAATGAAGATAGGAAAGTATTTTAGTACCTTTATTGATAACGACAGACTATCGAAACGAGAAATATAATTCTCACTAAAAAGTTTTAACAGCCGGAATGTGCAGTGGCAAATATCTTCAAGGCTATTTCAATAGCGCGTCGGCATAAAATAAACATATGATTTAAAAATAAATGTATTACAAAAGCTAATTCCGTCGGCCAGGAAAAGTATGGAATTCGACCGCTTTGTGGATTGACATAGGTCAGTACAGGGCGCGGCAACTGTGCTTGGACGGTCACACATCATAAATCAAGCTTTCGTCGACACACAGCGGATAAGTGACTTAAATGCGCTTTTCAATCGCATCCCCATTTAATTCCTTGGCTACGCGTTATATTTTAACAGGCAACTGTCGTTTTTAGCACATTAGATAATGGATGCAAATTTATCCAAATAATATACCATTTATTATATGATGATCATGATGATAAGTCCCATATCGGAAGCAGTCAGTGCGCAAGATATATTTAAGTCTTTGTCCTTTTGTTCCCAGTGGAACGGAGATCGCTACGACTGGAAAAGGACTCAAACAGCAGTTACAGTAATTGATAAATTAAGATTAAGATACCAATATCCTACTCACACTCCCTTTATCTCTTGTGACGATACCCTAGGGAAGATATGAGGTGGTGCTATTCTAACGGCACCACACGGCAATTTATATATAAACGTAAACGAAATATCAGTCACCGACTCATAACGAGATCTTTATAACTACGAATAGATATTTAAGTAAATCCTGACCAAAATTGTATTTTTCATTCATCACCCTCATTTCTCCTTAAGTTGCATAGCACGCTAGCAACCCAAGTGAAGGAAAACGTCGGGAGGAAACCTACATGTCTTAGAAGAAAATTCTAAGAAGTCTACCATGTTCTATCATGCCACACCAGGGCCGCATGGCGGACTATGCCTATATACTCTATATACAGAAAAGGCCTATGCCCAGCAGTGGGCTTTGAAATACAAAATACTGTGCATTTGCCTATCACCATTCACAACGGAATACGGTTCGGCATGCAACCTCTTGCAGACGTCCTCATAAAAGAGCTCGGAGATCGGTAAGTTAACTCCCAATAGTAAAACACAAGAACACAAAATATAGGCTAGCAAAACTCAGAGTATGTAGGCTTGCGTAAGTATGTACAGATTACATCCTTTCGTGCGAAAATACGAGTTAATCTGCAATAGAATTTCATCACGCAGTTTCGAGAGGTCGAGGCAATTGCCATCACGCCATATTAGGAAAGGGGAGCAGACGCCAATTGCCATAGAGGACATCGTTTAACAGGCCGTTTAATGGGAATCCGCCCTTCCCGCTATTATTACGCCGTTGCCACGACTATCCCAGTAAGCATCTATTATTATTTCATACGCAGCTTTACTGTCATATATACTATGTGTTGTGAGTAATCCGGAGATGGGAAGGGTTCGTGGAGTTTTGTTGTGATAGTTTCGCGCAAAATATTATTCGTTCCACGCACATATTGAATCCTATTTTCTGAGAACTGGCTTAGAGTGTCGACTTTTCGAATGTTTACTTGTCGACAGATTAGTTGACTGTAGTAGACATGGAAGAACCTTCCTTTAGTGAAATACCAATTGTTACATAAGCGACAGCAAATTGTGTTGAAAGACTTATAATTATCGAAACGAGAAATATAATTCTCACTAAAAGTTTTAACAGCCGGAATGTGCAGCGGCTAATATCTTCAAGGCTATTTCAATAGCGCGTCGGCATAAAATAAACATATGATTTAAAATAAATGTATTACAAAGCTAATTTCGTCGGCCAGGAAAAGTATGGAATTCGACCGCTTTGTGGATTGACATAGGTCAGTACAGGGCGCGGCAACTTGGACGGTCACACATCATAAATCAAGCTTTCGTCGACACACAGCGGATAAGTGACTTAAATGCGCTTTTCAATCGTATCCCCATTTAATTCCTTGGCTATGCGTTAAATTTTAACAGGCAAGTGTCGTTTTAGCTCATTAGATAATGGATGCAAATTTATCCAAATAATATACCATTTATTATATGATGATCATGATGATAAGTCCCATATCGGAAGCACTCAGTGCGCAAGATATATTTAGGTCTTTGTCCTTTTGTTCCCAGTGGAACGGAGATCGCTACGACTGGAAAAGGACTCAAACAGCTCTTACAGTAATTGATAAATTAAGATTAAGATACCAATATCCTACTCACACTCCCTTTATCTCTTGTGACGATACCCTAGGGAAGATATGAGGTGGTGCTATTCTAACGGCACCACACGGCAATTTATATATAAACGTAAACGAAATATCAGTCACCGACTCATAACGAGATCGTTATAACTACGAATAGATATTTAAGTAAATCCTGACCAAAATTGTATTTTTCATTCATCACCCTCATTTCTCCTCAAGTTGCATAGCACGCTAGCAACCCAATTTCGATCTCCGGTGCAGGTACAAATAAATTTGTTTTACAGTGAAGGAAAACGTCGGGAGGAGACCTACATGTCTTAGAAGAAAATTCTAAGAAGTCTACCATGCCACACCAGGCCCGCATGGCGGACTATGCCTATATACTCTATATACAGAAAAGGCCTATGCCTAGCAGTGGGCTTTGAAATACAAAATACTGTGCATTTGCCTATCACCATTCACAACGGAATACGGTTCGACATGCAACCTATTGCAGACGTCCTCATAAAAGAGCTCGGAGATCGGCAAGTTAACTCCCAATAGTAAAACACAAGAACACAAAATATAGGCTAGCAAAACTCAGAGTATGCAGACTTGCGTCGGAAGTATGTACAGATTGCATCCTTTCGTGCGAAAATACGAGTTAATTCGCAATAGAATTCCATCACGCAGTTTCGAGAGAGGTCGAGGCAATTGCCATCACGCCATATTAGGGAAAGGGGGGAGCAGACGCCAATTGCCATAGAGGACATCGTTTAACAGGCCGTTTAATGGGAATCCGCCCTTCCCGCTATTATTACGCCGTTGCCACGACTATCCCAGTAAGCATCTATTATTATTTCATACGCAGCTTTACTGTCATATATACTATGTGTTGTGAGTAATCCGGAGATGGGAAGGGTTCGTGGAGTTTTGTATTTTTCGTTCCACGCACATATTGAATCTTATTTTCTGAGAACTGGCTTAGAGCGTCGACTTTTCGAATGTTTACTTGTCGACAGATTAGTTGACCGTAGTAGACATGGAAAAACCTTCCTTCAGTGAAATACCAACTGCTACACAAGCGACAGCAAATGTGTTGAAAGACTTATAATTATTGAAACACAATATAATTTTAATAAGTTATTTTAGTAAAATATGATCATTTATGCACAAGGCCCTAACGCCTTGTTTTAAAAACTCAGACATTATTATATTATTCCAAAATCCTACTTATAAATGATTGCAGAATATTTACAAGAATAAATTTAAAAGAACAACAGGAATCTACTTCAAATAAAATCCAAGCTGAAACTAAAAACAAAAAGACTATATTAATATCCATTAATAAGACATGGAATTATAAAGACTTAGATAAACTATAACTTAAATAAGAATATCTAACTGAATTGAAATTCACCTACTTTTTTGGAGCCCTTAAATAATTTTCACAAAGCAGGGTTCCCGGGTATTATATTGCATCGTCTTTATTGAAACAAGCAATAATAAACAGTAAATTTTGATAATTTATTTGCAAAATCGAGTGCACGTTATTAGACATGCGGCAGTCACATCACGCGCGCGTCATCATACCATGACGACACAATCGCCATTAGCGACGATGTAAATTGCGTGTATGTTTCCCTCCGTGTCTCTAAGTGCAAGTCATGATCTGCATTTGAAATGACTAACATCAATCCACCAGCACGACATATCCTCTCGGAAATACTATATCCGTAAATACGGATAAGTCATTAAGTCTATTCTGTTTAGTCGGTGTTTTTAAAGATAACAAGTATTACGAATAAAAACAAAAGCCGACTTCTAATGAATCGAAAATTAAACGCTATTACGCGCGGACGCTCTCTTTGCATTTCGGAATTGTCGTAAGAATATTGAGAAAAAAAATTAATCAGAGCCTAATACATTCTTTCCAATAAAATATGAATCATCGAAATCGGTTTGCGTGATATTGAGTTATTCGTCGATTTCTCGCGCACATACTTATTGCAAATTTAAGATATATTACTTTATAGTTTCCTCATGAATGCCATTGTCTGATTTTGAAGTCGATTGAAAAGCTTTATCGCGTAGTATTGAGATGTGCAGAGGTTACAGAATTATCACATCACAGTCCTTACAGAGACCTCCAGCGAGATAGATACCTTTTCGGTGGTACTTTTCTGTATACCTATATAAGATACACAATTAAAACACACATTATTTTGACAGATGGCTCATATTTTTCCGAAATATCGTTTTATTTTAGTTATTGTATACGAAAACTTAGTAAATTATATACCAAAACGTTCCTCGAGAATCGCTCTACCCATTGGTGAGCACAGCTTGAAAATCATTAAGTTATTTTTGAGACAGACAGCGGGAAGCGACTTTGTTTTATACTATATATGGATAATTTTTAATTTATAAATACAAATTCATACATATCCTTAACATAAAGTATATTCATGAAAATGAATGTTTTACAAATGTTTAAATGCGATGCTAAACAGTGTAAACACGTTTATGATGTCGTTTAGTAGTTACTCGCCGGCCATTAAACGGACGAGTAAGAATTTAACTGCTTCGTTGAACTCTCGACATTGAGACAGTTAACCTTTCAGTTAAAATGTTCCGAGGGTCAGATACCTGGTGAATTATTTATTACTATCTTGTTTATTTGGTAAGAAGTAAGCATGGCTAATATGGCGTAAATTGAAACTAATTAAAACAGTAGAAAATAAAAACAAAAATAATAATTTCTGTTGTTTTAATTTCCACTATCTTTCGCCTTAAATACCTTCCACGTTTTTTATAAAATTTAAAATTGCAATGCGCTAATCAATCATCTACACTTTCGTGATACATATCGTGATACATATCTCCTTACGCGGTACCTCTATTTTATGGGCAGGTCCCATCCCTTAGATTTTAGGAGAGTTGCTGGAGTTTCTTCGGCCACTTCTTCTCCCAACACCAACGCTTCCCGAAATGAAACTCAAAGTTAGTTTAGCTTTTGAATGTCCCTCAGATTATCCGTGACATAGCAACCGACCGAGTCGTGGTCCCTCTCGGGCGCCCTCGGATCGGAATGCTTACGCGTAACATAGTAACCATCCAAGCCGAGGATACCCCTCACGGGGACCTTTGTGTCGAGTTACTAGCAATAGAGGTTCAGGCTAAGCGACCTAAGAGCTGTGCCACCTTTCAATCCGTCGAAGCAGTCAAGGCCAGCTTCTCTGGCCAATCTGTGTAGTTCGTCATTAAAAAAAAATCGTGATACATATATCCACAAATTATTTTCTCCCATTATTACGACAACCAACGCAGAAGGACGCGTTCCATTAACACGTATAATGAATCTATATAATTACCACTTTACCAATATCGATCTACTATTGTTATCATTAGAACAATATAAAAAAATGTTGATGTTCATTAACTTGTAGGCAAAGACATAATTTTTATTTAGTACAATTATAGTATACACACAAACACTGTAATTGCCTCACGAATTACAGGAAAATATAGCTTCACAACTAAACTTAATTTTCTAAAATATCAATTAACCAAAAATACGTAATTATGAAATTTAAAACTTTAGAACTAATAAAGATATTACTCAAATATTGGGGGACATTCAATGTTCTTTTGCTGTTTTCGTTTCAATTCAACCGTCGCGGCAATATATGAGATTGATTAAAATGATAGTGGCGTCCCCTGTACCAACTCAAATACCTTCCTAGACTTATGCACAACACTTTGCTGAAGATCATAGATTATATAAGATATAGAATCTTTAAAGGTACACACAGACAAACATTAATTTTTAATTATATAGATTATACTTGTAACATATTCTGATATTTATCAATGCCATATTTCGTCAGCCAGCTTCTGAATCCTTGTTTATATTATATTTAAATAAAGAGGTTATCTTTGTTAGATTATATTTTATCTTATAAGGTCAGAGAAATCTTATAAAAACACTTTTTTGTTGTAATATTACAATTGAATCTCTTTAGAGAGTCTATAATGATTAAAAAAGGTCACCCATCCTTTTAATCCTAACGATGTAGACGGAGATAGAAACTGAGAGTAGGGATGTTCGATATAATACATTGTAATGTATCGATACTATGCGATATATTGTATAAATATATCGATATTTTCCATATATCGTATCGTTTATTTATGTATTATACTGAAATCAGAAGCCCAAAGAAGAAAAAAACAAAAAATATACAACTAGTGATGCCATCGCGGACAGTAGAGTGTAGTAAGATACATACGATATTTGGTTATAGGATGAAATATATCGATATAAAACGATTCGATATTATTGGATAGAAGTGATATATCGCGTACATTATCGATACATATCACTCCTTACTTAGAGGTACTTTTAAAGGAATCTGTTAGTTATTTTTTTTGATTCCCTTTGTATGAAATGAACTAAAAAGCGGAAACTCATTGATGCTATAAGTTTCGTATTCCCGACCGTCGGCTCGTAAGACGTCCAGCCGGCAACCACCTTTTCATTTTAGATGACGTTCTTTAAAATTAGTATGTCTATGTGTGTGTTAATAAGAATTTATACTTTTCATCACATCAGTGTAAGCTGTAATGCAAATAATCAAATAATAAAGTAAAAATTAATTTATATATAACACACGAAGAACAAAAACGTATATTTACGGGCAAAACTTTTGAAAAACAACTTTTTTTTTGTATTTCCCATTCGGAAATACAAAAAAAAGTTGTTTTCGGATTTTGGGAATATTACGTACGGAATCGTAGGAATATTACGAAATAGAATTAATCAGAACCTAACCAAACTTTCATCAACCTACCCTTGGAGTAACTTATTGATGATTTATTCGTCCATTCGTCGTGCACATAATGCAAATTGAACACATATGGTTTTCTCATGGAATTGTCAGAATTGGACGAATTGAAATGGGACATGGAAAGCACAAGCAGCTTTAAAATGAAAAAAGAATCATCAAAAATAGATTCAACCAGTCCAAAGTTGTGAGGTAACAAACATAATGACGAATTTAGAACCTCCTCTTTCTTTGATGTCGGTTGAAACATATAAATACGAAATACAAATACCGTCATACAAATTATTACACTTTATATGTAAATACTCGTGTAGTATCTAAACTAGTTCTTGTGCTGTTTTTAAACAGTTCAATGTAAAAAATGGTTATCAATTTGTGTGCATATCTTTTTATATTTGTGCTGTGACAGCGCCGTCTTTTCTGGTCAATGAACATTAATTTTAACACAATTTATGATGTAGCAGACTCGGGACCTATATCGTTTGATACGTGAGACTTCTGTTAGCACTAAGAACATAAAACTACGGAAACGCAAGTGAATTCCGTTAAGCGACCTTCCCATATTATGAGGACAAACAATACTCGGCGTGATTTTTTTCTTTTTTTTACATATATAATGATAATTGCATCAAAACAAAACTTCCATCATTCCAATTTCTAACGTATCTCCAAAGTTATAAGGTCTAAATTTGAATGTTTTATGGATAATAGATATAATCTATTCTAATCGTGTAACCAGCGAAGCGTGAGTCATCCTCGGTGTCGTGAGAGCGATTGCGTCATATTCGGTCGACGCGTAAAAATATTTGTTTGCATTGACATGTGCTCAATACGGGGAACATTCGAATTTCAAAAAAGGTCCCTCGGATATTATCAACACGTACGCGATATGTTAACAGATGCGTTTGTTGAACAATGCCAGTAACATTGCGGAAATTTTCATACACAAATATCAAAACATAAAATTTAAACAGGCTGATAAATACGATCGGCTCTTTTTTTTATAAAACGTAGCGCGCGTTGGAGTCCCTTGTCTGACTACACTCTATCCCATGTGAAAGGACTAACTAGGTCTGATGGAAATATAATACAACTTTTTTAATACAAGATATAACTATATTAACGTTCCGTTATATTAATAACTAGGTCATTCCTACATCCGTTTCATTATATGATTTATTGAATATACGAAAAATTGCGTTGTATATTTGTTTGAAGTTGTTTATCGTTACGTTGTTTGAATGCTTGTTTTTTCGTTAGTTTGTTTACGTGTGTTAGTGTGTTTATCTGAGGCTAACAAAAGAGTTATAATAAAATATATTTAAACAATTTGTTTTGTATTGAATAAAAGTATCTTTAAGGATTTTATTCAGACTCACTCTTAGTAGCACATTCATGAATTGGTCATTAATATTTTTTTTAATTTTTTGCTCTGTTATAGAAGGGTACAAACGAGCATTCGGCTTACTTTGTCTCAAGTGTTCCCGGTGCCCGTAAACACCTACCAAAAGGTTTTCAGGTGCATTACCAAGCTATTACAAAGAGATGGATGACCGGCACTTGGCTTACCAGGCGAAACACATGAATATTTTATACCATCGATACCATCTTGATGGTTGGCGTCGACGACTGCACGTGTCTCGCGATACTTTCTTCCACGCACTATCAACCTGTGGAATCAACTGTCATCAGCGGTGTTTCCGAACTTATACGAGTTGGGGACTTTTAAGAAACGAGCCTACTCCCATCTCAAAGGCCGGTAAAGCACCAGCAGCTTCTCTGGTTGTAGACGACCGGCCAGCCGACCGAGCGAAACCGGGAACATAATATAGTTTATATTAGTAAATAAGTGATTATGTATAAGTTCCCAGTAAATTGTAAATAGATCAAAGCATGAGACCGATCCGAAGATCGGTCTCATAAAATTGTATAGAATCAAAGATAAAGAGCTTATTGGGCATAATGCTCTAATTTGTTAGTTTTATGGTTTGGCGTCAATAATTCGAGCTATAAACGATGCAGATGGCAACGTCAGGCATTGTTTAAATTTACAAATGCCGAATTCTATAGAGTTATTGGAAAGCGTAATTAAGTTATTGGAAAGCGTCCTTTGCTAAATTCCCGCTTCGGTTAATTGTATTTTTTATGAATATTTTAACTATGAGACGGAGCGGGGGTAGAGCCCATCTTTGGATATTTAAGGTGGTGCAAAGAAAGCGTAAGCATGATTATTAGTTTGAACTATAGTGAGAGTGTTGCTCTGAACCGCAACTGAAAGAACGTTTAATTAATAGTAAGCAACGTGATCTAAAGACAGACCGTTGCTCTGAACCGAACCTTATTAACAAAGTTGTTATGATTATTAGTCTGAACCATAGTGAGACTGTTGCTCTGAACCGCAACTGAAAGAACGTTTAATTAATAGTAAGCAACGTGATCTAAAGACAGACCGTTGCTCTGAACCGAACCTTATAAGTAGATGATTATTTAGTTTGAACCATAGTGAGACTGTTGCTCTGAACCGCAACTGAAAGAACGTTTAATTAATAGTAAGCAACGTGATCTAAAGACAGACCGTTGCTCTGGAACCGAACCTTATAAGTAGATGATTATTTAGTTTGAACCATAGTGAGACTGTTGCTCTGGAACCGAACCTTATAAGTAGATGATTATTTTGTTGAACTACTGTGAGCTGAACTGTGCTCTGAACCTTGGTTGAACGAACCAAATTAATAAGAACGCAACGTGATCTGGTGAAAGACCGTTGCCCTGAACCGTAAGTGAACTGAACCTTATTAAATAGTGAACCTGAACCTTTGTGAACTTTATTATAACTGAACCTTTGTTATGTGTGAACTTTTATTATTTGATGTGAACTTTGATTATTGTGAACCTTTTGATTATTGTGAACTTTTATGTGTTTAGTTTGTAATTAGTATATTGTGAATTAAACGTAGAACCGAACTTCCGAACCTTTTAATACAGTCCACTGAACCTTTGAACCGAACTTATATATACAGTCCACTGAGCTCTCAGAACGAGAGAGCGAGTGCACGCGCATATGTATGTATGCGTGTGCATCTGAGCTGTCCAAGAGGACCACTGTTGTGCGAGTCGCCTACAGAAGTTGGTCCTTCGAGCCGGATCTGCGCTAGTGACCCGGATAAGCGCTAGTGACCAGGATCTGCGCTAGTGAGCCGCATTTTGATCAGTAAATCGAACGAACTGAACCATGGTGTTGACAAGAAGTCAGTGGCACAAGAAAGGAGACGAAGAACGCAGTCGCTTTCTGTGCTACTCTGGAGCAACGACAAGACCGCAGCCGTCTACGTACCGAACCACAGAACCACAGGTCGAGTTGCCGCGCGTCGCCGACATAGAGGCCGCGCTTACCAGAGCACTATCGCGAGTTACGTTTAGTGAGCGTGTAAGAACACATTCTCCGACATCGTCTGTACCGTCCCACATAAGTAGATCGACATCAATAAGAAAGCGAGAAGCGGAGCTTGAATTAATAAAACGCAAAGAGGAGATATTAAACGAAAAATGAAATTAATTGAAAGGAGATTCGAGTTGCAATTCGCCCGTATTGCAGAAAACTCGAAAGCTAGCGTCAAGGTCGAGTCTTACCGAACTACCGACCAGGGGTGCAAAACGCTCGGTCGAGAGAAATACCGAGCGAGAACCAAACTCTACCTTCGTCGACGCCTGTACGGGGAGTTACCTGCACTGCACGACCTACAAGAAGATGTTTCGACACGTCGAGCCGACGCGTGTGATGAGACACAGAGCGGTGACAGATCGAGCTCACCATTTTGGAAGATAGTGTTACAAATAAGAACGAAATTGAAATTGAGCAGGAATATCCAGACGCCGTAGAAGACAATTATGTTGCGAGTAATGGAACCACAGAAGAGATCGCGAATAAAGCGAAATTTGAACAGCGTAGTTTAAGCAATAACTGCAAAGAGTTATTACGCCATGTTCCGAGTGAACCTCGAACCGAGATATTAACACAACGTGCAGAGCATCTTTTAATACAGGAAGAACAGCGTATAAACATTACAGAACAAATTACGCATTTAACGAGTGGAACAAGAACTCAAAAATCGTGCAATACGAACAACGCACGTGAACGTAACGTGGTTAAGAACGATGTCCGAAAACAATTTTGGATTTTACAATTACGGACCGCCTACGAACAATGGCAACCCAAACTACGAGAGAAAGCGCTGCAGTGGAGTTACGACTGGCGCTTTATCTCTCCTGGAGAACCTAATCAAGGTGACGCGTGGGAGAGCTTGATCCTGCCTGTTAAGGCCGCTCTCACCACGATCTTGAAGTCGCGAGCGCCAAAGGAAGAGGTGCTCGCAACACTGCGCGCAGAGGCCAAATACAAGGTCGATGCGCGGCTATACGCACGAGCCCGTGCATCGTGAAGATGTAGAAGCTGTAACGAACCATTTCCTGTTGGGCAGCTCCGCGGGTGCACCCACTACTGTCCCCTGCGTCGAAGCTGACAGGAAAGCCTGGCGCCAGATTCAGGCGCTCTCCGATCCTTTCTGGGCCCGCTGGGTCCGAGAATACCTCCCAACGATCACACCGCGCCAACCTCCTGCGGTGGGCGGTTTCGATCCAGGCGGGAAACCACGTGATCGTCGTGGAACCGGCACTGCCCCACAGAGTGTGGCTGTGGCCATCATGCAGGATTGTCGAGTGAGCCTTCTCCAAACCCGACGACGACGTGAGCAGCGCAGACATCCGAACGCGCACCAGAGTCTTCGGATGACCTGTGACCCGACTGGCCGCTCTAACCCTTGCAACCAGAGCTGAAGAGCTTCAGCGGGGAGAATGTAGACGACCGGCCAGCCGACCGAGCGAAACCGGGAACATAATATAGTTTATATTAGTAAATAAGTGATTATGTATAAGTTCCCAGTAAATTGTAAATAGATCAAAGCATGAGACCGATCCGAAGATCGGTCTCATAAAATTGTATAGAATCAAAGATAAAGAGCTTATTGGGCATAATGCTCTAATTTGTTAGTTTTATGGTTTGGCGTCAATAATTCGAGCTATAAACGATGCAGATGGCAACGTCAGGCATTGTTTAAATTTACAAATGCCGAATTCTATAGAGTTATTGGAAAGCGTAATTAAGTTATTGGAAAGCGTCCTTTGCTAAATTCCCGCTTCGGTTAAATTGTATTTTTTATCAATATTTTAACTGTGAGATGGAGCGGGGGTAGAGCCCATCTTTGGATATTTAAGGTGGTGCAAAGAAAGCGTAAGCATGATTATTAGTTTGAACCATAGTGAGACTGTTGCTCTGAACCGCAACTGAAAGAACGTTTAATTAATAGTAAGCAACGTGATCTAAAGACAGACCGTTGCTCTGAACCGAACCTTATTAACAATGTTGTTATGATTATTAGTTTGAACCATAGTGAGACGGTTGCTCTGAACCGCAACTGAAAGAACGTTTAATTAATAGTAAGCAACGTGATCTAAAGACAGACCGTTGCTCTGAACCGAACCTTATAAGTAGATGATTATTTAGTTTGAACCATAGTGAGACTGTTGCTCTGAACCGAACCTTATAAGTAGATGATTATTTTGTTGAACTACTGTGAGCTGAACTGTGCTCTGAACCTTGGTTGAACGAACCAAATTAATTAGAACGCAACGTGATCTGGTGAAAGACCGTTGCCCTGAACCGTAAGTGAACTGAACCTTATTAAATAGTGAACCTGAACCTTTGTGTACTTTATTATAACTGAACCTTTGTTATGTGTGAACTTTATTATCTGTGAACTTTGATTATTGTGAATCTTTTGATTATTGTGAACTTTCATGTGTTTAGTTTGTAATTAGTATATTGTGAATTAAACGTAGAACCGAACTTCCGAACCTTTTAATACAGTCCACTGAACCCTTGAACCGAACTTATATATACAGTCCACTGAGCTCTCAGAACGAGAGAGCGAGTGCACGCGCATATGCATGTATGCGTGTGCATCTGAGCTGTCCAAGAGGACCACTGTTGTGCGAGTCGCCTACACTGGTATTGTTGATGTTTATGGGCGACGGTGATCACCTAAGATCAGGTGAGCCGTATGCTCATTTGCCCCTTTTTCCTATAAAAAAAACATTTATATTATCATTTTTTCCTCATTCATACGTTTTTTATTATGCTCACAACATCCTTTTTCAAGGTACACTTTTCCCTAAATAAAAATTTGTCATAAAAAACATCAAGATCACATTGATCCCTAAACCGGCGCAGGCTGAGGTTCGTACATAGTTTTCTATGACCATATAAGGTCCGCAAATGTCCCGCCAGCCGGCCGTCGATAAGGCGGGGTCATCGAGCGCAGCGTATCGCCAGCTGATAGCTCCCGACCCGCCACACTCCACACGGATTCTTCTGATTATTTGACGACTGTAAACAATTCTATAGCTATTTGTCAGCTTAGCTAACAGTACCCAGCGGAGAGGAAAATTTGTTAAAGTAAAACTTCTTTACGCACGCTTAACTTGGGGAATAAGCTGCTGAATGCGTTACGAAAGCTGGTCGAGGCGGATGGAAGTTAAGAGGGAGATATAAGTTAGTTAAAATAGAAAGAAAGAGAGTTACGTTTAGGCAGGCCTATTGTCAGTATCACACTGTATCACAAGACAGAGCAGTGTGCGCACACATTTTCCTTCTTTCTTGAACAGTCGCGTGTATATTATATTATACATGTATAAACACATATATACATACATGTAGATGGAGTTAGGAGGTTTTACTTTAGTCATGTGGTGTAAATCACGCTCGTTTTTTTAGATAGATCGATAGATAGATAGGTAGATAGATAGATAGATAGATAAATCCTGTATTGCACCAAATAAAATGTACAAAGGCGAACTTAATGCTAATTAGCATTTTCTTCCAGCTAACCTTTAATGCTTAAGAGCAGGCTAAGGGTAGTGCCGCTAAAAATAACGTTTTAAAACTATTATATAAATAAATAAATATACATTTACATATACATTAATAGATAAATATAATTTTTATAGTAAAAAGGCACTAGATCTTGTGAGTGTAAGTGATCACGGCCACATCCAGTACATCAGAAGAGCTGCAAGTGCATTGTCGATTGTTGATTACGGAGTAGACTCATTTCTTAAAGGTCCAGAAGTCATATCGGTTCGAAAACACCGCTGGTCACATCTGTTTCCACGAGTTGCAATGCCAATAAAATTAATATAGGATGTAATTGAAATCAATCCCTTTGAAACAAAAATCATATAGACATTAAAAAACAGATGAATAAGTAATCTTCTCCTTTTTTTGGATGTCGGTTAAAATCGTATAGAAAGACGCAGGTACATTACGGACTATAAAAGATGGAGTATTGGTTAAAAATAAAAAGAAAACAATAATACCGCATTAGGCCACTTAAGACAATCATCTGAACATGTCCGGGCTATTGACACGAACAACGCCATTTCAGTTTGACACGCATCCTGTCTCTAAAAACCAAAGCCTCCGACATTCTACGGCTTTTTTTTCTCGTATTTACTCATTCATGTCTGAGTCCCGGTCTCCCATGTCTGGATACCGGGTGTGATCACAGGAATGCGGCGGTGGGAAGTGCTAGTGATGGGACGGGAATACTAAAACATTGAGATGTAAGAGTTAAAACAAAAAACAACTTCAAATCTACATCACACAAATACACATACATTCATCCAAATAAGCTGTCAACATCCAAAAGCCAGTTATTTTAGTGTTACCATCGAGCGAATATAAAACATGAGATGAGATGATATAAGCGGTAACGAGCAGAACTTTCACCAACATAAGTGACACGCACAAATCTATAAACCTAGTTACACATTTATAGAAACTAGTAATCGCCTTAAAGCCTAAATTCGATTTTAACACATGATTGGAGCATTGAAATTCATTCACACATTATTCGCAGCTCGTAACTTATCAGGTTAATCTGTTCGTCATTATTTATCATAGTCACTTAACCGTATGATATCCGCGTGTATGTGTGCCAAACGTATCGTAGTTTGTGTAATGATTTTTTTATTGATATAATGCATTTTCATCCGACTTCAAAAGGAGGAGGTTCTCAATTCGTTTGCATTTTTCCATATTTGTTACACCATAACTTTGGACTGAGTGAACCGATTTTTATGATACTTTTTTTATTTGAAAACTGGTGCTTCCCTTGTGGTCCCATTTAAATTGAGTCCAATTCTAGCAATGGGATCCATGAGAAAACCATATAATTCTTAAATTTGCAACAAGTTTGTGCGCCACAAATGGACGAATAACTCAATATCACACACTCAGTAATTTCGATTTCGATAATTATTTTTTTATAGGAAACGATGTACTATAAGAGTAGTTTGATTAAAGTTTGGTTACGTTCCGATTAAGTTTGATTTCCTAATATACCTACGATACTTCGGAAATACAAAAAGGGCGTCCGCGCGCAACAGCTTTTAGCTTTCAGAACTCTTTCTCTTTGTAGACTATAAGTGTGGGAAATTTTGTACTCCTCGTCAGCAAATTTAAGAAGAGGTACAAAGATTATGCTTCACGTATAAATATATAGGGAACATCAAAAAGTTGTGTCTAAAGCTTTTCAAAGACCACGTCCCGCCATCACTATAGTAAAGCAAACGAAATTCCTGCGCCCGCGCCTGCGCAGTGGAGGGGCAAACCCGTTCCGCTCCCCGCGACTTGATGCTTTCGGAGATCACTCAGCATCCGACGTCTCGTTTGGGCAAGGCATCGTGTTGGCATCGAGATGCGGTCGTTACAACACCGTGAACCGCATTCACAGCAACATGGATTTCAACAAGTACATTTTGTTGTAGAAACCAAAAACGAATAAGACGTATCGGATCAAACATTAAACACTACTACGCGCAGACGGTCTCTGTTATTACGGTATCATAGTATTATTACGATAGTCTGTCCCCAATATTCTCTTTCTTCCTTTACATTCGTGCTCGTTGTCCATCTCACCCATCAAGGCGGACATCATGTAGCGTAGTAGGGGCCTCTCATAGGCCGAGCCCAACATAGCATGACCGCTTCCTCGAAGAGCGAGTATGACTAAATATATTTCCTCCCAAAAAAACTCATTTCAATATCCTCTCCTATATGAAACCTTTCAAACATACAAAAAGTTTTAAATAGGCACATCATTGGCGGCTAAATATGAAAAAAAAAATTGCGAACTATATCCTTTTTTAAGGTTAAATATTACGTACAATATTACTACGTAGAATTGTAAGGTACGGCAACAGAATTCTCATTTATCAAGAAAATATATGTCTCATTTCAGGCCACTTGCGTTGTCAATTCTAGAACTTACTATTTATTCTACTCGTATCATAATCATCAGCCTGTATCATACACGAACCTCAGCTTTATGCATCCTGTTACTTTCAGGTATACTACTTGTAAAACAATAAAAAAAAGACTATACCCAAAGGCTTCTACAAACTTTACCTTATTGGGAAGTGGCCTTGTGGGCACGAACCTCAAACCTTATTATGCAATTATATCGCAAAGATCCCTAAATGGGAACCTCAGCTTCTCCAGCCACTTCAGTCCTAATAGCATCTCGATTCTATCCAAGCGCCGAACTAACGACTGCCAAAACCTAAATGTGACCTTATCGTGTAATACTTATATAACATTGACAAAAGACGACAACAATATAGATAACAGTGACTTTATACAGATAAGTTAATTTAAGAGTTCAAAAAAATAAAAACGTAGGTTATTTAGGTTAATAGGTGTGTTAACAATAGATACCGAAGTTAAGTTGCTACAGTCTATAATAGACACATGAACATGAACGTGATAGTCTTCTTGTAAAAGCTGTTGAGATCGCTGTACTACCGTTGGAATGCTAACGCAAATAAAGTAACCACCCTCCGGGCCCCATGCGCGGAGTTACCCCAATATAAACTAAGACACCTAAGAGATCTGCCACTTCACAAATTACGTCATATTTAGTCAGTTTAGTTAGACAGTTTCTCTGGTCATCAGCGTAACTTCATCACCAAACACAAATCTATAAATGTAGATATAATTTAGCTCTCACATCATCTTAACTGTAGTGTGTCTATGGTATGTGTTTATAGTGATTACAATCTCTGTCTACTGACTCATCATGATCACATCATCAAGATTGCAAGCACCATTAAATTATCACCAAGCTTGAAAGTTCTCGTATGGATTTATTATTTGCAAGTCTTATATGTTTATACTTGAAAAAAATGATTGATGTCGATTTTTTATAGACAAAATGGCAAACGAGGTTACGGCTCACTTGATCTTAAGTAATCATCATCGTGCATGCAACTCACCTCTGCCTTTCTCAAAGGGCCAGCTGCTCCAGTGTTTGGGATATTCAAGATTGGTGATAATTTAATGGTGATGGCAATCTTGATGATGTGATCATGATCAGCGCTTGTTTCTTGAAGGTCCCCAAATCGTTTAGGTTCAGGTTTTTAGTCATAAATATTCTCGAAGTAAGCTTTGAAAAATTGATTTGTCATTGATTAGATCTCCGTTGTGCATGACACGATAACGGAATGAACTAGTAGAACAGTTGAGTCTTCTGGGTTATCAGTTGGGTCAGTTGCGTGTATTTTATTGTGTACACCAAGATTCTTTTCAGCCTTATATTATAGAAAACCGAAGAATTAAACGTCTCTTTGTTAACGACGCTATAAAAATGCAGTGAGTTAGCGTTTCGCCTTTACGATCTTATGGTTTTGAATTCGATACGATCCCGCTTAGACGAATGAGTTTCCATTTCCCGGTTCTTTACGTTTTTCTGTTTCCACACTATAAATATACAAAGATCGGTGTCTTAAAGCAATATTTAAAGAGATTATATCTACTCCAACAATACGATAGCGGCTGCAACAACTACAATTGTTCTACAATTCATTGGGGAAAGATGAAGAGTTCCTTGCAATGAACATGCAAAGTTAACATTTTAAGGTCGAACAACACTAGATTTATTTGAATATTTGTTCAACAAAGTTTTCATTTGCAATAATTGGAGAAGCCAATTTCGGCGATTGTATTATTTTATTATAATAATGGTGTCAAGGTGTCACGCGTTATCACGGTGGTTTATGTAACGGCTACGTCATCAGTGTCGGTTAAGAATAAATGGTAGGCGACTGTACCACGTGTCGCCAGGCGGCCCTATCTAATCAAACGAATACGGGTCGGAAATATGTTGATGATAAGATAATAACACAGCCAGACTAACGGAATGATGTCTCCACGTACATATATTTAGGATTTCTACATAATTATATAAAATTCTAGTTATGGTTATTACACATTCAGGCCGCAGCAGTTTAAATCGCAATGTTAATCAATTTGCTTTCATAGCGTTTATTGCCTTTTCGAAAATTGATATATATCATTTACGAACTGTCAAATTTAATAGTTCGATCCAGTTACGCACGCCTTAAGCGATCATTAGACTAACTCCGTACGACTACTGCGTGCACAATATCCTGAATCCCAGGACGGGACTTTTACCATTTTATATATCAACGTTCACTGTACTCTTTTAAATTTTGGATGAGGTCGTCAATGATATCGTGATGTGAATTGCGTGTGAGTTGTGCATATATGTGTGTACTATGTACTGCCAATGGCCTCAACAACATATTACAGAACGTTTACGTCATTATGACTCATTGTAATTTGCAAGCGGGTATACCCTGATAGCAGGCCACGTGATTGATAGGATAACGTGATATGATTCAGAAATCTATCAGATTGGGCTCGTCGTCTGCTATGTGACAGGAGTTATAGGTTGTTGGGTATATTAGGCAACGAGGAGGTAGAGGGGAGTGGGTGGTGGATCTTCAATTACCTTACACAGCTGGAACACCCATAAGTATATTTCTCTCTTATTTCACGTCGGTATTCCAATAACTATTATTTTGTTATATTAATAACTATTATTAATTTATTAAAGTCGGTATTTCAAATAAAATATTTACAATGCAATTAAAAATATGTATATATGCTAGAGAGATATGACTAGACTGTTGAAAATGTAAATACGAAATTGTCACAGTTAACATACTTAGGCCTTAAGATTTATTAAACACATTGCATAGTATTCCAAAAGCCTAGTCTTCGTAGTATTACTAAAGTCGTGTGTCGTTAGTCCTCTGCGCTTCTTATCCGCAGACATCCTCAATTTCTATCACAAAATCATGGTACGCGCCTTCCCCGAATACTTGAGCAACACAGTAGCCAAGTAAATTATTATAATATATACAAACATGCTGCCGATAGACCGGACAGACGTCCGCTCCGGACCCACCAGATATCCGAGCATTACGTCACAAGGCTGGATGTTGCTAGCGTGGTTACTTCGGGAGGATGCGCGTATAGTCAGTCATTTACAATTAATCTAATTAGCTTCAAATTACTACATAGACGCGTTTGTTTATGATTCGTGAGTAACAGGAATTGATGAAATCAACGATCATCCGTCCGTCTATGAGGCTAGAACAAACAAAACTTAAGAATACATGCGTCTTACCGCAATCACCGCCGAGTGCGACAAATATATTCCCGATTTAATACAATTCTTCACCCACCACCAACAGATGCTGAATAAGCTAGTTTTATCTCTAGATGAAATCCGACTGAAGTAACTAACCAAGAAGAAGAAAAGAAACAATATAATGTGGTCTTATTGAACAAACTCAGATCAGAAAGTAATGTCATATAATTGACAGCAGTGATACAGTAAAGTTGTAAATGTGATCCGGATCCAAGTCCGCTATTGTAATTGTATTAAAAGAAACGTTCAGTGAAAAAATAGTAGTTATTGTTTTTGTAATCTGCTAGTACAGTTGTGCCGCTATGGTTTTCCAATGGCGTAATACTGACTTTCGAATATTGTTTATTAGTAATTGGTCACATTGTTCATAATCTTCCAAAAAAGCCGTTACATTTTAATAAATTAATGTGAAATAAAAAAAACTCTAGCATAATTGTTGTAAGTTCAATTGAAATGAGTAGATTTCGACTTTTGGCAAAATGTCGCTTGAATTTATATTGACATCACTGACTTTTCACTATAACAACAGAAATGAAATTGGTCATTTGTAGATAACAAACAAGCCAAGATTTAAGTTTCTTGATCGCTTGTAAAATAATTAATGTGTCAGGTACAAACGATTAGGAGTGAAATTATTTGTAAACACATAAAAGCAAAAGAAATGGTCGATGGCACGAAACGCATTCATTAGCGCGTGAGGCAAGTGTAAAAACACACCAAACTAAAAGGCTGCGGTTTAAGATAACGATGTATGGCAATGATCGATCATCGCCAACTCGGAGACGACTCGAAGACTCCTCTCACTAAAAAACTTAACGCAGCCCCAATTCAGTAGCAAACGCGGGCTACAAGAATCGCTGTTAGACAACTCAAGTAGACAATAAATTTGAAAACGTGATTACAAATACAAACACACACACGCGTCACATAGATCCTGGCGCACCTCTTTCACAAAACCCTGCATTTATTTGCGCATACATAAACATCGGTTAAGAGTTACCTCTTTTCTAAAACGGCACCAATAAAATCTTTTAAAGATTTCAAAATTAGCATTTTGCAAGTGTGTGCTCGACAAATAGACGATTAATTCAGTATCACGCTAACCGATTTCGATGATTATTTTTTTATTGGAAAGGATGTATTTGAAAGATAATTTATAGAGAGTATTGTAAGGTACTGATTATTTCTACAATAATTAGGAAATACAAAGAAGGCGTCCGCGCATCATAATAATGTTTGACGTTTGAGTTGGTTTTTGTTTTTCCTCGTTCATATACTTATGTTGTTAATCAAATTATTTATAATAATAGTGAAACTTATGGGCCTAAGACACTTTGTAAATAAAACGCCGTCGCCTATGACCTAGCGCGGTACCATATCTATTCAAGGATCGAATTCCCAAAGTATGGACCGGTTTCGTTTCCCACAGTCGGCATCACCCTCCATCGAAGATGTTTCATGGCCGGGACGCTTGTGCTGTAGTGTTTAATGAACGAATTAGTATTTACAACGCTTGACCGTGATTTGTGTTCGAAGTTCCACCATTAACTCCAATCTGGTGCGCGATAGACGCGACCCAATACCGTGGCCTTTTTTAAACACAGACTAATAATGTTTGAATTAATGGAGCCAATACTTTATGGAGATAAGACTCGATTAATAGAATGCCTGGAATGATTAATAGAATGGAGCATGTGTCGATATAAAAATGGTAACGAGATTGAATAAGTAATATGAAATTAATTCTATAGCAATGAATCTAAAACATGTAAGATGGTGTTATATCACTGAACAAAAAACTATTTGCAAAATCTCTGTGAAAAACTTTTTATTGAAAAATGAACGCATACCCATCCGCTTATCTGTGTTTAGTTATACTTAATAATAAGTTTATCAACCGTTTCTCCTTTATATTACCATCCCACATGACGAGAACCTAATGAAGGTTCTCGTCGACTTGGCGCACGAGGTGACCACCATGTGGGATGTGGTTTCGATGATCATTGCTCCGATTGTCGTTTCTGCAAACGGTCTAATAGCCTCGATCAACATCTTAAGAGACTTTCGCTAGATGTTTGGGTCAAGGGTCAGATACAGAAGGCAGTACTCATGGACACGGCACGCATCGTCAGGAGGTTTCTCTATGTGTCGTCCTAACCACCGGTTGCTTGGGCCCTGCTTCGTTGCCGGTGGGTTAGGTTTTTATAATGATTTTATACTTTGTGTGATATTTTTGTGTATTTTACTTTTTATATAATATTGTAAAAACTTAACCTAAGGTTTAAAAATAATAAATAATAATAAGTTTAATAAAAAATCACCAAGAGGCTTCGCTTAGCTCACGAGGTGACCGCCATGTGGGTTGTGGATTCGACGATCATTGTCCCGATAGTTCTTCAGTTCTCGTTCTTATAGCGAAATGTCTCAATGAACACTTCAAGAGACTTTCGAATTTTTGTGTGTTGAAGATCCGTTAACCAATAATTTGTTAACTTGATCATCTAACCATAGGGCTGTCACTGTATATTCTATTATATTTATATTGCATCCTACACTGCTTAAAAATGGTTTTCCTAAACGGTCTTGGATTTTAAGATCGTCAGATTGCAATGACAATGGTATTTTAATATTTGTGTTATCATTTGCCTTTCTACCGTTTTTGACACCCTTTCTTCGACGGAAAATAACAATAAAAATATAAAAAAAAAAAAGTTAGTTACAGCCTAAATATAACCCACCGTTGAACACAGGCGTCCTGTGTAAGGAGAGTATAGAGGCGCAGTCCGACACGCGGCTTTAGTGCGGAACTTCACATTTAGTGTGAAAAATTTTATTAACATATTTAATTTCGCACCGTGTGATCGCCACTTAAAGCAACTGGAAGCAACTACTAAATGAGCTATCACAAATCTTTTGAATTTCATTTACAATTTCTAATACAAATTATATAATTCATTTTGTGCGTCAAAAGTAATAAATTACAAAAAAACATATAAGAGTTAGCAACAGACATCCGTCACCGCAACACGCTCAAGTCAAGGTCGGGTCTATTTTTGGTTCGGTTATCATCAGAATGCGTTCGGAGACAAGAAACATTCGCGCCGCACTGTCCAAACAGACGCGTCCACACTTGTTGTTGTGTGCGACGAATGGGAGAACGGTTTATTAAGCTTACGAATTACTTACGAGTAAAAACAAAATCCGACTTCAAATCTAATGAAACGTTAAACGCTATTACGCGCGTTCGCTCTCTTTGAAATTCCGAATTATCGTAGGAATATTACGAATTAGAATTAAACAGAACCTAACCGAAGTCTCATCAGACTACCCTTGAAGTTCTTCACAGTAAAAAATGCATTATAACATTAATTATTAATACAAAATAAATCATCGAAATCGGTTGGTGTGACATTGACTTATTCGTCCATTTGTCGCGTACCTGCTTAAATTTAAGACTTTGCTGGTTTTCTCATAGATGCCACTATCTAGTAGTACATTCAAATAAAAAGAATCATCAAAATCGTTTCACCCAGTACAAAGCAATGAGATAACAAACATTAAAAAAGGACAGTCGAATTGAGTACTTGCTCTAGTAATCATCAATCCATTTTTAATTTTTATTTAAAAAAAAATATTTCATTTCATTTGTCCTCGTGTATATTTCAACAAACACGTTAGCACCGGTCGAGTGAAGTCAGTTTCTCTTTTACAGCGCAAGGTCACCACTTCAATCCGGCCCTGTTTGAATACAATCGTATGACGGACATCATTTGTTCCCTGCCATTAATAATAAAAAATAAACTATGACAACTTTTTAAAACCACCGGAGTGAACAGAGAGTACAATCGATAACTATTACTTTTTAATCGATTAGATCACGAATGTGACATGGTTTATACCCAGTACTAATTTATCAATTTTGATACAGAATTTGGAGAAGAACAATTTTTTTCAAATTATTGACAAAAAATTAAAAAGCGGCACATAAGGATTACCCATAACCGACGATCATATATACGCAATGTGAAATAAGTGAAAGTGGTGCTAGAATCCTAATGAAATGGAAGTTCATGATCGCTGCCCACCCCTCCGGGTGACGTGCGTGAGTTTGTATTTGTGTATAGTGGATATTTAATGGTTTTTTACATAAGAATCTGGATAACGGGTAATCGAAAATTATTTTTAAGATTGATAACATATTATACAAATAATTATTCTATTATATTTTTATTTTCGAGAGTGTACTAGGACGGTACTTGTATATGTCTATATTTGTCAGTGACGTTACATCATGAAAGCGATCTCTCACAGTCATATTATCATTGCAGCATTATCAAATATAACAAATAGGATTTACACACATACTCGATTGAAGTGCCAGCGGTCGTCGATTAACCATAATGGCACCAATGAACTAAGGCTACTTTTAACTAAAAAATAACGACCACTATGAGACCAATGAACGTTCATTTTCAACACAATTGGTTTAGCAGACTGTCCTATGTGATCTGTCCAATGTAATCACGAATACAGTAATGCGATAAGTACAAAGTAAATCCGGTTGGTAAAGTTTAATTAACTCAGCACACCTTAAGTTTGAAATTGGTAATGTCAAGTATTTATGGTAAGAAGTCGCGGATGCCACTCCCAGTTGTGGTTTACAGAGACGACAGCAAGCTTATTTAATATGTGCCTGATATTCACATTATAGTTTAAATACCATACCATTTGTTTACAATTACATGCAATAAATTATTTAATTATCTATACATATAAATAAAATAGTAGTAGATTGTCTGTTTATAAAATTAAAATAACCTTTTTTTATGTAAAAAAAATCGCTTATTTTAAAATAAAAAATATATATATATACAAACTGACACTCCGATTAATTTATTTCTATAGATAACAAATTCACTTAAGTATTTTCCTTATAATAATGATAATTACGCAAATCGTGACCACCTCCTTTTTGAAGTCAGTTGAAAATACGGATGTCTGATAATATGATGATCACATCAACACAGAATTCGATCTAAATGTGAACACCGGATCTGTCATTCAAAGAGCTACAATCCTTTCTATTACACACATTACCTGCTTCATCAGAACGTACTGTGTGACACTCAATCGACCGGCGTGAGGCTTAAATAGGGAACGGCGACCACTTCACACAGACCGGCACGGTGACAACACAGCCCGGCTCCTAACAATACAGGGCCGTAGCACAACAAAGAGCTGCTTGTTTGTCCGGCTGCGGTTTGCAGTACAGTCGAGACGTAATTCTATCGTATGGATATGTAGTGAGGCCGTCCTTTGTTTCAATATCTCTGTCCACTTAGTCAATTTACTAAGAGAATATTAATAATCGATTATTTTCAATTACAAATTACAAGTAGCAAGCAAAAACAAATAACCGAATCAAACGAACAACGTTATTGCGCGCGGAAAGCATTTTTGTATTTCCGAATTATCGTAGTAATATTACGAATTAGAATAAATCACAACCCAACAAAAATTTGATCAATCTATCTCATAGTATATCCTTTCCAAGAAACACATGAATCGTCGAAATCAGTTGGGCGTCATTTTGAATTACTCGTCCATTTGTGAAGCACATACTTGGACTTCAATATGGAGAAAACGAATCTCAAGTCTGCATTTTCTCTTTTATGTTTGAAACCTCATATCTTTCGACTGGGTGAACCGATTTTGAATTTTTTTTTTATTTGAAAGCTGATTCCTGTGTGGCCAGTTCCGACATACGTTAACATCTATGATGAAATCATATATACTCGTAAATATACTAGTTAATGATAAGAAATTACAAACTTACTACGTTCAGTCAAACATACCTTGAAACATTTATGTTATTTTGGGAAGCGACAACCAAATTCGAGTAATACGATTCGTTTAATACGAGTTAGTGAATAAATATCGATTGTATATTGAATTTGTAAGAGACTAACGTGGGCCAGTGTACAATCCTTCAGCAAATACAAGTGGCGCTAAATTTAGCTAATGCGTCAACTTGTGTACGTATTTATATTCTAAGCTTTATAAAAAATCTTCATCATTCAATATTTCAAATAATATACAAATTTTTGAATTAATATGCAATCTTTAAAATTCATGTTCTGAATAGGTTCAAATTACTTAATGAATTCATAGAAGCATCAAATATATTTCTTGTGCAAGAAAAATAAATGTAAATCTACCAGCTGATAGTTAATATTATGAGGAGAATTTATTGAAATTTACGGGATGCCTCGATACAATGCTTTTAGTGAATACCTCATTACATTATATCGACAACGAACAGTTTGTTTCCTTTACATGTACATGTAGTTTAGCAATGTGTGTTCTGAGATACGAGCCACAGAGCGGGCGATATTTTGCTTTGAGATGAGACCAAAGAATCCCACACTACACCGCTCTTACACTTTCTCCCACCTCGGAGTAGACCTCAGTCTGGTTGCTTGTTTCCCTCTTTTTCGAAGCATTTATGATAAATTGGGTTCGCGTACATTTACTAAACATTTGTGGCATTTCTATTAATTTCAATAAAGAAAACTGCTTTGAGATACCACTGTATTTCTATACATTATAACAACATCCGTACAACAAAACCATATGAGCGTTAATTAAAGTTACATCTAACACTTTCCGTCATTTATAAAAATTTGAATTAAACCTCGAATCCATCACATCATTGCCTAAGATCTGTACCACTCACAAATCGATCCGTTGCATCATACGATATCGATACGGAACCCGTTCTCGTGGGACGGGTTCCCTCGGCTGTAACTAAAACTCGTGTACCTGTCTTCCTCGTTTGGTTTTTGACCTCGAAAGGAATTCGTTTCGTGAGTTTACATTATTAGATTCGATTTAACAAACGCCTTCTTTATATTTCCCTAACTATCGTAGGAATATTACAAAACAGAATCAATCAGAACCTAAGCAAACCTCTCATCAAACTACTCTTGAAGTACATCCTCGCAAATAAAAATGGTGGGGCGTGATATTGAGTTATTCGTCCATGATATTGAGTTTTCTCGTGGATGCCAGAAATGAAGGAAAATAGAACACACGGGAACAATGGAACACAGCTTACAAATAAAAATAATCATTCAAATCGGTTCACGCAATCGAAAGTTATGAAGTAACAAACTTAAAACAAAAAAAACATACAGAAGAACAGAGAATCTCCTCCTTTTTTCAAGTCGGTTGAAAAAAAAAGATTACGTTAATGAACGCTACTAGCGGCAATTACAAAACCGGCGAGTTAGTTATCAAATATACAACGCTCTGTTTCCACCGGCCGGCCCGTTATTTACAAACACAGACGGACGCCGGTGGGAATGATACGCCGTGACGCCACTACCAACTGACCTCGTCCAAGTCTCTGTGAAACGTTTACCTTCATCCGGCTGAAGATTTGTTAAACACAGGCCTTGTGATATTTAATCACATTCCATTGTCACTTTATTGTTGAAATATGTAAACACGTGACAGGTGGCTCGAACTATTATACTTTTAACCGACTTGGAAAAAGGAGGAAGTACTTGTATTTACTTTATACACTCTTAACACCGTCTCTTATAAAACTATGTTCAAACTTTTCGCGATAAAGTTTACAAAAGTTTCTTTAAATAAGGCATTTAACTAATTTACGCACGCTTGACATGGGGAGTAGGCTGATGTATTAAAGTGAATGCGTTACAAGAAGTGTGATCGGGCGTGGCAAAGGGTTGAGAGGGAAAGTTAGTCTAAGACATAGTGCAGGCCTTTTGTATGTATCACACTTTAGTAGCAAAAGAGAGAGCAGTGCGCACGCAATTTTTTTTTCTGTTCTTTTATAGAATTTCCGTCGAACAATCATTTACATATATATAAATATGTATATATATATAAGCTAAACGCTGTATATTTCAGTCGTGTGGTTACCGCCGCACACCCGTTTTTTTATACTTACCAACACTTGCTTGCTCGACTACAATCCCACATGATGTTAAGTGGTAACGCAGTCCTGGAGGGTAAGACGCACTAGGTTAGTAACTGCTTACTCTACTCTTGAAAACACCCACATTGTAATCGGAGAAAGAGACAGACGCGGTTCTGTTCATTTTATTGACATTGAATCTTGGCTTCCTAACATATAAAATCGTACAGCAAAATGTTTGAGATATGAATGAATATACTTAATTGCGCAACAATTAAAAACAAAATACATCACAGAAATAATAACTATACAATTATCACATTAGACGATGTCATTGATATGGTAAGTTGACGACAATCCAAGACTAGAAATGAACTCCTTACCTTACCCCTTAGTGGTAACGAGCACGAATGCGAAAAGTAGACGGCCACAACTTCGTAATATAACTGTGATACTTGGGAAATAGCGTCCATGCATCACTAACGTTAAGACATCTACTATGACACTTAGAATATTTTTAAACTTTTAAGTTTATTATTTGTTAATGTTTAATACGTTTCATAGGTCTTATATCAGTATATTTACAAGTAGAAATAAAAACCGACTTCAAATCGAAGTCAAACGCTATAACGCCTTTGTATTTCCGTATTATCGTAAGAATATTACGAAAAAGAATAAATCAGAACCTAACTAAAATCTATCAAATTAGTCTTGAAGTACATCTTTCCAATAAAAAATGAATCATCGAAATCGGTTGGCGTAATATTGAGTTATTTGTCCGTTTGTCGTGCATGTACTTATTGCAAATTTAAGGAGACTCATACGGTTTCCTCTCGGACGCCATTATTATAACTGGACTAAATTTAAATGGAAATAGACGGACCCCACCAGGTTTGAAATAAAAAAAAATGACAATCGGTTCACCCAATCGAAAATACTGAGTGGAAACATAAAAAAAATACATATGAAAAAACCATTTCCTTTTGTGAAGTCGGTTGAAAATTCAAATAGTCAATGATTTTACATTGAGTCTCCTTTCTTAATAACTATTACACTTATTGCACAAATGTGTAAATACTGGAGCATGTGTAATGTTCGTAATGAGCGCGCGAAATCTGGAGCTGCCATTTTTAAAATCCAACTCCGCGTAAGGCGCATTAAATTTTTCGACGCCACCTCGGGCGACAGACTAAAAATAAAATTTAATATCATTTCTGAACGGTCGCCCGGACACGTGTCGGGCGCACCACAAAATCTTTTTTATAATTTCTCTCAACTTCATATGTCACTAATTATGGTACATTTTTAAATTTTTAAAACTTTCATGACAGAATATTTTTTTAAATAAGAATTCACGAGAGTACGGGTAAAGGACAAACCAATTGCCATCTTAGGCGATGGTAAACTTAAAGTTACAGTAAATATATGCCTATATTTCCCTTCTCTGTAAAGAGAATATATGGCCCTAGTCCGCCACGCGTCCATGGTAGTGTGGATTATTAGATTTCACATGTCTTATAAATTGTTCTAACACGTGTAGGTTTCCTCACGATGTTTTCATATTGATTGGACAATTTGAGACAACCGACCAGACACATCTACCACGGTTCTTTACTAAATTTATGCAACATCAAAAGAGAGAAAGAAGAATATAATTATCTTTTTGGGAACTTGGAGTGACGAATTCACAAAAGTATTAGCAAACAAGCAATAAATGTCAATTATATGCTATCATTGGACTGACAATCAAAAATTAATATCACAATCGAACGCAATGAATTTATTATAGAAAATTATTCATTTTTATATCAAAAAATACGATTTCCCGACGAGTTTTTTATACTTTCTAAACAAAATGGTTGACCACGATCCCCCCTGATGGTATGTGGAAATGCAGTCCTGGATGGTAAGGCGCACCTAGCTTAGTAAATGCCTATTCACTCTACTGTGAAAAATACCCACATTGTAATCGAAGGGAAAGACAGATGTGGGCAAATCATTCCAGTCCTTTCCTGTACGAATAATGAAAGCAAAGCGCTTCGTTCGGTTTGCAGGATGTTCACAACAAAAGATGAAATCCCGCAGTGCGTTTTGAAGTCCGATGGTGGAAAGGGGATGGGGGAATTAGATCATGTAATTCCTGAGCACACTCTCCAGAATGCAATCCAAATATCTCGTATACTCAAACCTTTTTGAAACAAGCTGCATGTTATGGTACCAAAACCAGTTTTAAGTTTTAATATTTCTTAGTTTTTTTAATTATATGATTTTTACTAACTATTCCATTGAACATCTTGTATTAAAATAGCGCTGCGCTTCAATAAGACCGCATATTATAGACATTTTTATCCATGTGTGCCATTTCAGTGCTCCTTGGTGTACACCCCAAAAAATAAATAACTCAGTACTCTTCCATTATACGTGTTTTCTAGCGCTACGATATCTCAAAAAATGAAACGTTCTTTAAACAAACTCGAACGTCGCATAAATAAATGAAAATTTCTAAGAGCCCGCCCGCCGTAGTGTGTTTGAACGGCAAACCAAAGGCTTGCTTCGCAGAAACGTCCCCGACGCAGTCAAAGGATGAAAGCTTGAATGCCACCGGCTTACAAATTCGTAATTACGTTCCTTCGCCATGAAAGAAATGCCTCGGTAATGCAATTGAAAAATAGTACCTCCAGGCAAATATATATTTTATACTGGAAATTGAAATAGCTCAGTTTATTGATATTCAAGAAAAGCCTTATTTAAAAATAATTGTACAAAGAATAATTTCTTGTATTGGTATAATATTATATTTTATTCTGCGATAGTACAAATTCTTGAAAAAGAACGCGTATGGTATCATGACTATCCCCTCTGTAGTTTTCGGGATAAAAGGTCACAAAAAAGACTATATTTATAATGCAAGTATATACTGACATTTTATAACCGCACAAAATATCTGCTATTCTTATAATGAAGGTTTTCCACAGAGCGTGTCCCACAATGAAGCGTGTTAATCATTGTACTTTTTTGGGAATTTTCATTTTGTAATTAAATAAAAAAAATGGTTTATAGATTGAAACTGTGTGAGCACGATGAAACAATACGAATTATAGCTATATTTTATTATATATAATAATTATTAAACCACATTTTATTCAACAGGCGGTTGTAATTAATGGTTATAACCATATTGCAAAGTAGATTTATGATTAGGCAATTCGTGTCCTTCGACTTTTATCAGGGCTTGGGATTCTATTATATTATATTGTTACAGCACATTTGAAATAACATGTGGGTGACATTAGCATATGGTACACCAAGTCAAGACAACAAAATATAAAGACAATGATAAATAACTTACTTGGCACGGCTATAGTTCAGCATTACGGCTCCAACAAGTAATTTCAAAAGAGCTTTGATACGTCCTTGTGTGTTTGTCAGCCCAAAAGAGATCCACAGACTTTAACTGCCCAAACAACTATCTGAAGTTCAAGTGTTGTTGGCTTAAGCGTGAAATCCATAGTCCCAATCTGACATAGATTACATCGGATCGAGCCATAGACAGAACCGTAAAGGAATCCATAGACAAAGTCAGTTATTGATCACTCTATACTAAGGTGTCACTTATACTATTTTTGTACCTACCCTATTTAGCGGTATTTATTAATTGCCCGAGATTCGAATACCATTTTTGCACCGCCATATATTATATGATATAATCAACGGTAATATTTGTTAAAATGTTCAATATCGTAATAAATGTTCCTTGTGAGTAATTGATTCTCTTGGTTTAATCTCGATTCGAAGTTGATTGAAGACTAAACATGATGAACAAATTCAATATTCAGCTTAAATAAAGACAAAACTGTCGTGCTCTATGTTATTGTTTACTTATGTTTTTTTTTAATAAAAATAATATTGTTTTTTTTATTGATTCATAATCCAGATTTTATAAACCTAACGAGGTTGATTGTACCTAAACAATTTGGCGAAGGAACTAGTATAACTGCATTTCGACCTTCGCAACCTTAAAGTAAACCAGTCCGTTCTTAGTGACGATGTGAAATCCGGCTTGTGGTCACCTTACCTTTCATTACAAATAACCAATGGACTTTTATTACTTTAATGTTAATAGAACTAAAAAAAATAAGACAAAAACCTAAAAAGAAACAAAAAATGCTATTGGGTATTGAAAAAATGTTTAGATAAAGTAAGAAATGGTGGAAAAACAACTGTGCTTTAGACTACACGATTGAAATAAAACTTCTGTATGTATGTATATGTTTATATGTATAATGTATTGTTCGAGAGATAGAAATTGTGCGCGCGCACTACTCTCTCTTGGCCTTACAGTGTGATACTGACAATAGGTCTGTACCCTAAACTTTGATATACAAAACATAACTGTCTCTGTTTCTATTTTCAACTTCCCTTCGACTTGCCTGATCACACATTTCGTAATGCATTCACTAGCTAGCTCCCCAAGCGAAGTGGGAGTAAATAAGTTTTATTTCAAAAGGTTTATTCGTTTTTTTCCATAAAGCCTAGTTTCAAGAGACACGTCTCACGTCCTGTCACACAAAAACGGTATCATTTATAAACATTGTACATGCTATTATCATTCAGGCCACTCTCCGTACCCGTGTCGCAGTAGTCTAAATAAGTACGTTACAAACCGACAATGCTGTGACTAATCCATCACGAAACAGAATAGTGTAGCCGTCGGCGATCATTATAGTTACGGGACCTCCCGGTGATGTCAATCAACTTAATGTAGGCAAGTGGCCAAATACACGCGATAACCGAGTCGCGGGACCTGTTTTTGTTCCTAGTTTAAGCACTATTTTTTTCTTAACGATTAGAAAAATACATCAAGTAAACAACGTTCTAAATATTAAAACAACACCGTTACCCACACATCAATTATGTCCAAAATATGACTTTACTATTGGACTACTTATTTTATTATGTATAAGGAATAAATTTATATCTTAATAATTTAAACACATCACACATTTAAAGTATCCAAAAATGTTTAACGTTTTATGTCATAGGTATTTTTTTTTTACAGTTTTTAAGAAAACTGTTATTTAACAATAATACTTACATTCTTATTAATCATTATAACTACCCTTAAGCTTGTGCTTGGAATGATGGATCGGAAACTACGGCCTTAAGTTTAAAAGAGGGTTTTTCAAAGTTCCCTATTAGTTAGTAACATTGTCATTAGTAGGCTATTGACGCTTAACGACGATTTAATTTGATTTGGACGAAAGATTTTTTATAAAGTCCTATTTTAATTTTGTTGGGCCATAGATACCAGACTGTATTGTGTATGAATAAAAATAAATATTTAAAGGAATACCGTAAAATGACTGAACAGAGCTGGCAACCTATAACAGCCATGCCTAAAATGGAAAAAGAAATAAAAACAAAATCAATACCAGTCGACAGGACTGGAAGAATACTAAACCTTACAGCGATCGTCATAAAATACATATGCGCGAGACGTGGCTAAGCTAGATCTGCTACCGTAAAACTGTCGACAACTCGACATCCATGTCCTAGCCCATTACACGTCAGTGCTACTGAAATGTTTGTAAAGTTTCTATTAATATTTATTTGTGTTACTGTAAATCTTTAACGGGTGAAACTTGCAGTTGTACTGTTGTGCTAGTTAATTCTTTTACAAGGGGCCATGAGATTCACTTGCAAGCATGTATTAATAACTAACTGCGGCCCACGGTGTTACCTGTGGTTAAAAATAAATTATAATTTTATTCTGAAATAAGGTAGCCAAAGATACTCCTTATTACATCAGATATCTGCCTGTGAAAGTGTGAAAGTCTCTTCAAAATCGGTCTAGCCGTTCCAGAGATTAGCCGGGACAAACAGACAGACAAAAATTGTAAAAAATGTTGTCCTGGTATATGTACCGTATATACCCGTATCGCCTTGCACTGCGAGGGCACAGGAGGGGAGGAAGTAACCTCCCCCGCGGGAATTGCTCTCCTTGAGCACATTGCGGAGGGGCTCCGTGCGTTCCACTGGAGATCCCGGAGCCCCTCACCATGAACCGAGGAAGGGCCACCGAGGAGTTTTTAGTGGTTAAAAACCCCACATAACCACCGCCTTTCCCCCAGAAGGCGGGGTATCTTTTTGAAGAAAAAAAAATTTACCGTATATACATTCATCAGCAAAAGCGGTTATTTTAATATTACAAACAGACACTCCAATTTTATTTACTTGTATAAATAAGGTTGCCACAAGTTGTATAGTACGCTATCAACCGGAGTTCAATCCCCAATTCAAATAGCTAGCGTTAAGTGCCATTTCGCGTTGGTGCTGGGAGAAGTCGCCGAAGGAACTCCAGCAACGCTCGCATTGATTACGTGGTGTCTTTTGTGCTTGTAGCAAAATTATATAAGCAAGGATGACCGACTTGCGATTCAACAGTTTCATTTGTACTCATAAATGAAACGGTTGCTTCAAACGAAAACGTTGTAAAACATTCATTTGCGTTTACTTAGAATTAGCATAAATGTTTGAGACGCCCCTTTACTATTATAAGTCATAGAAATGAATACCTAATGTATGACTAATATTATTCAGAATTTTACTAACTTATTTAGAACTACTCTGGTAAAATATTATATAACTGAACGATGGATTGGAGACTGTGGGAATGTTATTAGAAAGAGTTATACGAGCGACTGATTCTGTGGCCTCATAGAGCCATAATAAGAAAGCCAGATACACGTCACCTCTGTTATCATCTATTATCATAAGCAAGATGAACGATTCCGTCACTATCCCACGCGGTACATTCTTTAAAAGGTACTAAAATACTTAACGTATTTTAGTACCTTTTTAAAGCCATTTTATACGGAATTGAAGATGATTTATAGATTCCGAGACTGGTAGATTGATTGAAAATTTGTACTTTTAATAACATAGTTATATATTTACGTCAACATGTATCATTATTTATGTATTCTACCAATGTTAAGCGGAAATATAATTTACGTTAAATTTTAATATTTATGAAACAAGATAAAAAATATTTATTATCTTACAATATTTTGCAAACAACTATTAATAATTTGTATAAGATATTTGCATTTTTATTGACATTAATTATATTTTAATATATTAATAAATAGTTATAAATAAGTTAACCAGCTAATATTGATATACTTAAGTTGACTGCTTACAGTGGACTTATATTAAGCCACCGCCGCTGGTGTCTGATGTGGTAGGCAACGATTTTCAGAAAGGGTAAAAAAATCTGGCCACTACTGTCCGCCCTCGACCTGAGGACCCTTTTTTCTTTACTCTGTGCTAAAATCTACTGTAAATAAAATATTACATACTATTTCGAGTGTATTCGTGGAGAAAAGTGAGATGATTTGTATTATTTAACAGCCAAATTAAGTGATAATTTTGATTACCTAATAAAGACGTTAACATTATTAACAACAAATAGGATTTATACAGAACGAAAATTATATAAATACAACCACAACGGGACAGGAAAGTTGAGTCAGACTTCTATTTATGCGTACCAATAAGCGAACAAAAGCCAATCAATGGACCAATTCATGAAACCAAAGGGACGGATGCATGAATCACTTGTGCCTAACTCGTTTAAAAAAGCGTAGACATCAACAAGAAAACAAGATGGCCGCTTTCGTAACAGCTGCATTTAGTTGCAAGAGCATCCTTAAAATATTATATTTCGAGGTATTGTTCTATTTAATCGTAATAGTAAAATTTATTTGTTGTCCCACAAAATTTTATGTACACCTATAATCATCTCAATAAGATATTTAAGGCAATTCATAAAACGAAATAGGATTTATAAGAACCTGCTCCATTTTTGAAGTCGTAAAATTATCCAGCCATAATGCGCGTATATGATATGTGGATTCAGCTCTTTCTGTTTCATTGTAAAAAGTATGCCAAGGGTAATTAGGCTCTGAATTATTTGCAAATTGTTTTGTTAACAGTTACAGCGAGTTTCCAAGTTAGTAAGTTTTTTGCACGTTACTGTCTGAGCCGGTTAAACCATTTAATATTCGCAAGGTCTTCCCAGTAGACCGACAGACACGCAGCATACATTTGCGTCGAGTAGTTAAAGCTTCTTCAAGATTTAGGAGTACAATGATAATTTATTATACAATTCATTGACCTGTCTTTTATATAGTAACAGGGGCGAGGGTGAATCTAATGCTACTTGCGTGAGATTCACCTGATTTTAAGAGATTACCGCACACGAACACCTACCACTGCGATTTATTTTAAAATATTTTTCTAAAAAAGATTTTATATTGTCATAGTTATGAAATGAAATGTTAACTTCCTCTTTTTTAATCCCTATCCTCTTTGGATTGAACTATGCTGATTAGTCAGGAGGCATCTATAATTCTTGTTTTAAGGGTCCAACTACGACTTGGTCTTTAGGTTTGAACTTTCATTCTCGATTTCCGGTCACACCCACTGGATATATAGGTGCTATATAAAATTATACCAATAATTATTATCCCTTTATATTTATTTATCCAATTTGACTATTATTAATATAACTATAAGGTAAAATATACCGAAGTAAAACGAGCGCAGATCGCCAGTATAGTGCATATACGATCGTTCGTTCTAACGCTTCGAGAAGGAACGTCGGCATCTCGACTAACGCCACAGGAAGGTCCCAATTTGCATCCCGACCGTGACAATCGAAGGATGCTCATATGGAATTTATAACGCTTGAATGCTTTTAATTCATAATGAGCACGCTGCACGCGCCGTGAATACAGAGTGTTTCTTATAAACGCATGACGATTGTTCACAAATCTGAATACAACTATTGTTCTGTATTACTTTAACCATGAATTTATATTGAGGTGCAGAAACGTTTCATAAAACAAGAAATCTATGAAACGATGGAGTTATTTCGATTTTTATATGATTTTTTTTTATGGACGAACTACACAGTTTTCCAGAGTCTGGCCTAGACTGATTCACCGGAATGAGAGGTGCCACAGCTCTTAGGTCGTTTAGCGTGAACCTCTATTAGGTAGTAACTCGACGCAAGGGTACCCCCGATGACGAGTAACCTCGTCTTGGACGGTTACTATGTCACGCATAAGCATTCCGATCCGAGGGCGCTCGGGGGCCGACTTACGACTCGGTCGGGAGCTATTTCATTAAAAGAAACTATTTCGGATAATCTAAGCTAAACTAACTTATATGCCACTTCGTAAAGCGTTGGTGCTGGGAGAAGAAGTGGCCGAAAAAACTCCAGCAACATTCCTAATCCTATCCAAGGAGTGGGTTTTAAATGATTTAAATATTACAGCAACATTTTTAAAAAAATGTTCCAATTCTAAAAAAATACCTGTTTACAATAGATATAACAAATCTTACTTTCGTGGTCTTACCCTACGGTTGACAGAAAACCTTGGCCAAAATCAGTAAGTCAGTCAATTGGCAACCGTACGCTTCAAGCGATCAGCTTCACAGCAAGGTTGTCGACATTACCAGGTGCATAACCTGATAACCATTCTACCTCTTTCCATCACCGAAAATAAGAAATATTTGTACACAATAATAAAAATTATCTAACTTTTTGCGCACTGGCTAATTTGTATCATTAAGCAATAAAGGTGAAATGAAAATTTGAGGTTGAGCGTGTTTATATAAGTTATACAAGCAATTACATGAAAGGACGAAGCAACAAAACCAAAACGGAGGCCAACTTCAAACGAATGTAGACCGTGGAGACCTTTAAAAATATTTAACAATTACCGGATCAGACTTTCACCGTGTATGAGACACGCGGGGAACTTTCGTGCCGGATCGACTTCAACGTACTTCATTAAGGGCGGAATTCCTTTGAAAAGGTTCCGAAGTTCTCCACACTGTCGAGTGTAATTGGGGGGTGGAAAGTATGTGAAACTTTAACGTGGGCGGAACGAGAAATGAGATGTAGACATCGAAGTCTCATTAGCCTTGTTACCTTTTATATGGAGAGACAGAAATTTATTTTTCGCTATGTTATCATTACATTATTTTATACATAAATTCAGTTGTTTTCAAAAGATTTTTAGAAAAAAAGCCTGCGACTAACACGACGCAACGCCTCTGTCATCCCCTTTCCAGTTATGAAAACTTATCATGTTTCCAAACCTGTACTATTTGGGGACCTTCAAGAAACGAGCCTATTCCTTCCTCAAGGCAAGGCACCTGCAGCTTCTCCGGTGTTGTGGACGGTGATCACTTCAGTTCAGGTAAGCCGTAAGCTCGTTTGCATCTTTTCCTATTAAAAAAAGCTACCTATATCGTAATTGACTATGATATGATATGGATGATTTATGAAGATTCATTTAGTCTTTCCTTGTAAAACGCTGTCTGAGTATAAAGTGAATGTATTAGTTTGGTATTAATTATTTGACTGTTCCATTCCACAAGTTCTTACAGGAGCCAGAACTTCGTAATACAACTATAATACTTTGACCGTGCAGTAATGTTTAATTCGCCACTATCGGAGATTTAATTTGAAGTCGATTTTTAATTTTTTTTCTCCTAAACATACTTGTACAAATATCAACAGAACCCTGTTCCAACATTTGATCTGGACCTTTTTTAAAACATTTTTTTTTTTTATAAAAAGAAAGCTAGCAATATTTCTTTTTTTTTCATAAATAATACTAACATTCTTGTTAACCATTCCAACTTAAGTTTGTGCGAGGAGATGGTTTACGTCAATAGTCGAATGGTTTATTCGAACCCACGACCTTACGATTCGCAGACCGTACCCTTTAACCATTAGGCTATTGACGAGAGAAAAAGTCACTTGCTATTTTTAAGCATCTTATCAGCAAAGTCGCAAGCGAAATTGACTTTTACTAGTTTTGTATACAATGTAAATGCATATTTCTGTATGTATTGCTTATATTTATTTCTAATATCAATAGAGCTTTGTCCTTATTACAAATAATTCTCGCTGTTATTTATTTATTTATTGACTTTCTTATTACCCTATCTATGTATTTATGTAATCTCTACTTTCCCAAAGGATTGCCTGGAAGAGATCGCTCATATCGATTAGGTCGCCCTTGCTCACTTTTAAGATTGAGCCTAGCTATTACCTTAATTGATTGTAATAATTGTAATATTTGGAGCCATAAAGAATCTATCTTAATAAACCATTATGTATGCGCTCCTCATAAGCCGGAAGTGGCTGGATGCGGGAAGCGAAGGATCGTATATGGTGAAAGGCATTGGGGAAGGTCGATAAAAACAGGCTCATGATGATCATGTATCCGCAGGTGTGAATAGAGAGTATGGATGTGAATGAAGAGGTGTGCCAGGATAGTTCTGTGTGATCTCAGTTTAACCTTATGATTGCCGGGCGTGAGTATTTGTATTTGTTCGTAAAATTATACACATTTTTATTATATTTAATAATTTTATTCAGACAAATATTGATTATAGTTATACGAAAAAGGCTCAGCTTTGGTACAACAAATAAAGAATGGTATAGAAATAAATAGCTTTTAACGACATCGAGTTTGCATATTAAAATACACAGAATATATTATGCAGGTCCGCGCGGCTGACTCACCGACCAAACATGCCAGCCGAGAGCAGCACGCGACCGGTCGGCTGGCAAATCCGTAGATTGTTCACTCAATTGCATTATAAAAGAATATACGTAATGAAAGTACTTGAGCACACTGGTTCGGAAGTGAAGTGGAGCTGACATGCAAATCTGCCACTCGTATGCAACATGACGAGCGGGGGAGGGGAGCCGGCATTCCTAGCTCGTGTACAGCGGGAGGGGAGGCCCGGTCATCGACCGTCCTCCGGCATAAACTACGCAGCCGCATAAGGTCAATACGGCCCGGCGAGCGACCGGTCCGTCGATACCGTATCGTTACATTGTTCCATTGACGGCTTTGCACCGCTGCGAAAATCAATTACGCAGCGCCACTAGAAATCTAATTTGCAGCTTGCGTAAGAGCGGATATCATTTGTGAGTGTGATTGCGAATGATCCGTTCTAAGAGAGGTGGCATGGACTAGTTTGTGTGCCACTTTTACGCAAGTTATGTTGTAGAGTAGAGATGCGAGCGGAACAATTACTTTATTTAATATACATAAAAGTTAGGAATGCAGTGTTAAAAGTCTTGACCCATATGTTTGACACGCCTAGTTTAGGGCGTTAGTAATAATTAAAGTTTAAAATCAATAGTGTATAAATGACAAACAAGTGACCGGTTAAATGCTCCTACGAGCGAATTTTAGTACAGTACTTCGTAATGCAACAATGATATTGTTTTATTAATAAGTACTGGTGTCTACAAACCCGGTGAAACTATACCTTCTGGCTAATAAGGGTAGTTGTCTTCTACTATATTCGTGCTCGTTGTCGTTGCAGAGTTCGGCACAGAATACTTACCTAGTCTTAAATTGTCATAAACCTACCTATATTTCAATGATTTTTTGTGATGTGAAGAAACAGTTCATTTCGAAAAATACAACCGAATTGAACCTTCTGCTTTTTGGAGTCGGTTGAATCAAGCTACTAAATTACATTTATCTGGATATATTTCTAGGGATACATATAGATGTTATTTCACCATACTAAGCGTTTTATCTACATATGAGTCCGAAATAGCAAAGTATTGCTAAAAACCGGGAATCTAAACTATATACAGCTAACGTACAAATGCATAGTAACCGAGACATTACATATATATGTATAAAATGATTGTTTTTGAACGTTATGAGTAACGATAAATATTCTAAATGAACACGTCAAGACACGATTCTGTATTACAACGAACTGACTAACATATAGCATCACCAGATGACTCAGATTCAATATCGCTCGAGTAAGAAAACAGGTATTATTTCGCAAAGATAAGATTCTAACGTAGTGAGGTCTCTTGCGTTTAGGTTTAATAATAAATTACTCATACTGTTGAAACGATGATGAAACACAACCAAGAGGAAACCCCGGGTCGTTTTCAATCACGGTATCGTGTCTGGTAATCCGATTAAAGCATCTGACCCAGCGCGGTTTAGCTCCTAGAATTGTATCAGAATCAGCCGCAGTTCGAGGTTCCATCGCTCGAAGGTTGTTCCGTTAGCCACTTTTCAATACAGGAATATATTTAACTTAGAGAGTCATTGATGGATAGGGTTATATCAAGTGAACAGGTGTCTTATTTATCTGACTCGACCGCTATCTGCTATCTAAAGGTTGCCATTCAACACTGATGACTTTCTTTCCAGCTTTATGTGATCCTATTTGTATTTGTTTATTAATAAAGTTAGGTTACAAGGAGGCAGACTTACCCAAAACGGACAAGAGTCCTTGATAAATAAAGAAAAAAAACAAGAGTAAATTTTGCAAACTTTCCGGCTAAAAAACGGAAACAACTAGGTTAGTGTATTGTTTCCACATAGTTTTCAACCAAAATCATTTTTTTATTATGTTTATCACATAACTTTCGACTGGGTGAACCGATTTTGATGATACTTTTTTATTGAAAAGTTGGTGTTTTTTGTGTGGACCAAACTAAATAAATAATAAACTGGACCACATGGTTAACCTAGTCGAAAGTTTTTAGATAACAAAAATAATCCCTTACAAATCCTCCTTTTTTGAAATCGGTTAAATTATGAATTATTAACTAATGAAAATAAAGTTTAATAAGTTTTAAAAAAAACAATGTGTCAATGCCCTCATATTGTATTCAACATCATTCGACCACGAGAAGCGTTGAATACAAAACATTTAGAAGGAATTATCGCATAATGCAAGTTTATTTCATCACCCAAGGCCTTTGTAGTAATAAGGCGATTTAGTAAACTACTCACTTACCTTGTACTGCAGCCTTTGATGACGTCACTCGGCGGATGTCTACAGACGTCTTAATTTGATCCTGATAATTGAAGTCACAATTCGTCGTAAAGATGAATCCTATGCTATAGAATTTGCATAGCATGAAGTTTGTTCGGGATGACTTACCATATTTTCTCATGAGCCTCGACCTTAACCAAAAGGTATGCGTTTGGTTTTGGCACGCACAACAGTGGAATATCGACCAACTGTGCCATACCGACACCAGCAATTTATACTAAGCTAACTCATAAAGAACCGTGGTACCTCAGTATCTAGGCGGTCGCCTCAAGTTGCATAGTACGCTATCACGAGTTCGATCTCCGGTGCACCAATAATATACTTGTTACAATTTTATGTGCTGATTTACCACGCGCTCGGCGGTGAAAAAAAACATTGTGAGGAACCTACGTGTCTAAGAATTTTTTCCTAAGACATGTGAAGTCTAGCAATCCGCACTAGGGCCGCGTGGCGGACTATGCCCTAATACTTCATTTACTCGAAGTTCTGTGCCCGACGGTGCACTCATCAAAGTGTACTTTACAATAGAGACTTGTAAAGGGAGAAACTTGAGAACTTGCTCTTATGTTTATACTTATTTCAATTTTAGAACCCGTTAATTTATTCGTGACAATTGCTTATTTTTTCCTTTTTATTTATATTTTTGACTCGCCACGCTGCAAAACTATTCATTTCAAGTTTTCTAAAATAAAAGTAGCCTAAGTTACTTCATATTACATCAGTTCTCTGCCAGTGAAAATCTCGTCAAAATCGGTCCAGCCGTTCAAGAGATTAACCAGAACAATAAAAATATATATTTTGGAATATGTATTGTAAATACATTCATATGCGTGTATAGATCGGTTATTTTAATATTACAAAGAGACACTACCATTTTATTTATTTGTACATATTTAGCTCAAGTTAGTTATTACGTAATTCGAGTTCGCGTATTATAAATTGTTGATGTCAATATAGTCCGCGTATAAACGACAACTTTGTGTTTCAACAATCTAGTTTGTTGGTATATATTCTGCGATTGATAATATCATTATCGTCTCTGGTTAAATCGTATTATACACTTGTAGTCGCAGATTGTTTTGTATATCTTGTAACAGTTTTCAATCATGCACCAAATGAAAATTGCATTTCTCGGCTAGTTCTATTACCAACAAAAAAATTCTATTGCTAATTGGGAATTCTGTTGCTGAATGAGCCTGCATGATAGGAGAGTACTTCTCCTATCATGCAACGTGAAGTGTCCACTAAACTTCTGCGATTGCGATGAGCGAGGTGAAAGGTTGGTACAATACACCTCAAATTCCTGTGATACTTTGATACTGTGACAATTACTTTAAGTACAGAGGTCATGACGGGCGCTAAAAATAAAAACAAAGTATATCTGCTTACAATATCTCGTTCCGCGAATAACAACTGGGTAATAATTATAACTAACAAATGGATGTTTACTTAATTTTCGAATTGAACTAATTACTTGTTTATAGTACACTACTGCATTTCTTAATAGGTGTAGAACAATTTGTATTATCATTACGTAAGGATACAATTTATAATGTTTTCTGTCCTTATGTTCTGGTTTCCAATAGGACCTGGATTATTTATTCTAAATGGTTACCGTGTGCAGTAAGCGTTGTTTTGACTGTAGAATGTTGTATTAAGATGTTTTAAGGAAATAGTAGTAACTTTATGTTCAATAAAATAAGAGTTATATGAAAATGAATGTGAGAGAATCGCAGTAAGATCATCAACGGTCTAATAGATGCGTTTGTGGATACTTACGCTCATATCCGGCCGTCCACGCCCACAGCGACACCATCGCCAGCAGCCAGTGGTACAGAAGCCCTTCGATTCTCCAATACAGGGGGGCGAACACGGGTCTGACGAGACGCAGCGCCATCATCCACACCACGTAAGCGGGTATGCAGTAAATGTTGTTCACTACTGCGAAGGCGGTACGCGCCGCGACCCTCGCGTAGCGGCTGAAACAGCAGGGCCGCTCGTTGGTGACCGTCTCGCCCCGCCACGACCCTCAAGGTGAGCGGGAACAACATGGATAGGTGACATGGAGAGTGAGGAGAGAGACTAGAGCCGGGGCGAGACGGTACCGCGTGCTCCCTGCCGACAGCTGCCAAGCGCGGGGCTTTCGTCGCGCGTGAACCATGGCGCTGCACCGCCCAAATGAAACACACGCATACATTCGACGATATTTATTAATGGAATCGTTCACCGTTTCACTGTCGGTTATTTCGTTAATAAGACTGCGAGTACAAATTTAAAAACCGCCCGCCGGCGAGCGGCGGGACGTTCGCCGGTGGGCTTACATGCGACTTCGTTTGCGACACACATTTTACACCGATTGACGTAACATTAACTCGTACGACGCGAGCACACATAGACAGACATACACAATTTATAAGTTTACGATGCATACTGTGGCACGACCGCGGCCGGTCGGGTTCGTCGTGTAAAATCAATACAAAGTTCATTATATAAAATTAAAAAACGACATCGGACCGCTGAAATTATACAAAAATTACAATATTAAAGACTGTACACTATCTAATATATACAATGGTTGCCAGCGAAGATATGTGCGGGGGCAGTATGTACATTTGGTCACACGTCGTAGTTGTGCGCCATCAGGCCGTGCACCTGCTCGAGGCGGTACGCGAGCCGCTGCTTCTGCGAGAACTCGTCCTCCTCTAGCGTCACCATTAACTGCTCGTTGTACTTCACCGCGTACGCGTACAGCTCGTTGAGCGCGCAGTTCGTGTTGAACTCTTTCGTGTGGAGGCGCGACTCCTCCGCTAGCATCGCGTTCATGTCCTGATCCGATATCGCCGGCATCAGTTTGATATCCGCGTAATAACGTTCCACCCACTCTTTGTACACGGGAATATCTTTCGCATAAAGAAGCTTCGAGGAGGGGGAGTCTTTGCCGAGGATGTGGTCAGAAGTCGAGCACGAGTCCATGAAAGTTTGCGCGATTACCGACAGGCAAGAATCGACCGTGTTGGACTTGTGAACGTCGAATACGAAGTTGGGATTTTTAATTAAATTTACCCAAAAACGTAGCGGAAGAGAATTGCTCTTCCAAGTGTGCACGACTTCGGGATCGGAGATCGCGTGTTGTAGCGCCTGATCGTCCAGAAAATCGAACATGTATTTGATCGCGAGGGGCAGAGCGGAGCCGCGGTGCGCAGTGCTGAAAATAGTCTCGAATAAGTCATCGACGAACTTCTGCAACGTACCCTTCGTGGCGAGAAGACGCGTGAGATATATTTCCGAGACCATTTTATTGCCGCGCTCGCCCTCCTTGTGTGCGTCACCGTCGTGGTGCCTAACGAGGTGCCAGTATTTAAATCCGCCGCCGTGTTCGTACTTGAGCGGGCTGGCGGGAGGGCTGGCCGAGCCGTACTTGCCTCTATTCAGAGTTTCGTAAGTGTGCGACTTGTCGTTTTTCTCCATGTTAGATAGATTATAAACGGAGCTCTGCTTGGCTACTAGACTGAGGCAAGCGCAGTCCGGCACGCGATAGTGATTAAGGGTGTTAAGCTTGCGCCATTCCCCTTCGCATTTAGTAGTGCTGTCCTCGTCATACAAAATCAATCGACCGCAAGCGCCCGTGCGCCATTCCAAGTCTAGCTCGTCGCGGCTCGGCCTTTGAGAGTACGGCGTGGCGCGGTAAATAGCATCCAGGCATTTCTCTTTCACTTGACTAATCGTATCGCAGTCGAGAACTTTAACTTGCACATTTTCCGTGGTGGCTTCCAAGCCACTAACAAATATTGTCTGTTGCGAAATCGACACGCTCACGGATATCGCTTTGAAATCTATCGACTGCCTTATAAGTTTCTCCTCGCTTAGAGAATAGCGCGCCTCGGAGGTAATTGCGTCCACCGGTCCCTTGTCTACTTGACCTTTCATCGACCTGAATAAAAGGTAAAGCGGTTCGCCGGCGCATTCGCGTAAGAATTTATACAGAAGAAAAGTGAACCAAGCGCTAAGCATCTTTTCGGCAACGCTCTCTGTACGCCTTAATAATAACTTTGGGTGACTCTTTCCCTCCATGCACTTTTCAATTAACTCAGCTAGCAACGTCTTCAAAACATCAGTACAATATTCCATCTTACTTTGTAAGGTTACCATGATAAGAGAAGCTACATTAACACGGTCGCGCATTGAAAAATACCTATTGCTTTCTAAAGTACGAATAAATAATAATAGGAATGTTTTATTCATAATTAGCTGGCCGAACAGTTTCAGACCTTTCTCCTTTCTAATAAGCTCTGGCCTTTCCCACTGCAGGACGGCGTGATCATCGATATTGGGGAACAATATCTTCATCGCGTAAGTACGGTAGTCCAAGAACGGTATACCGCCCGTCACGTCGCCCGTCAGATCGGTCATCTCAGTCTGAAGTTCGGCAAAAGCCTCTTTACACTCGGCTGCTACTCTTAATTCTAAAATATCCATTTGCTCCTGCATGTTTTTTAGTACCCTAATGTTTTCAGTTGACTTTCGCCTATACATAACTAGAAACACGACAAATACTAATATGAGTAGTATTACGCTGGCACTAACGCCGAATAATATTGGCTTCCCAATGGCGGCCTGGAGACCGTTGTGGGGAGAGTAAGACAGCTTGCCTATCTTGTACGTGAGAGCGCGGCCGACTCTTACGACCACCTCCGGCGTGACGACGCCGTCCGGCAACTCTGTAGGAGCCGGTGGCCGACACGTCAGCTGGTGTCTCGCCAAAGACGTGACGTTGCACAAACTCTCGCCTATACGCACTTCGACGTCGCTATCCGTACACGCCCTATCCAAATTCTGTCCGTTAATAGTCAAATAATCAGACTTGTAGTACTTGAGTTCCTCGTCAAATTTCTCGTAAATCGGATCCGGGTAAAGTAAGAACGCATTTCCCGTTTTACTTGTCAAATTCTGTACGCTCTGTACGTCATCCATGTTAAAGCCGTATTCTAGCTCTAGAGGTCTATCGGGATCTAGGTTGAGGCCAGCACTCTCGATGCCAGGGGACTCGCAAATGAGATGTGTCTGAAAGTCAACTCGATGGCACGGAGCAATATATGGCCGGTTGTCATGATACACATATATTTGCGGGAACTGAATAGAATGGAAGTTACGGCCCATTACTTTAATGTTTATCCCTCCGGATGGGATGCCTTTGGGTTGTTTGCGCGGCGACGCTAACGGAGGGCCGGATTCAACGATCTCGACTACAGGGTCCTCTATATATTCAAACTTTTCACGTTCCAGTTTACGCATTCCAGTGTCAAAACGCATCCGTAATGTTCCCATTTTAAGTTGATAAGAATGGCTCGTACGACATACCGCCTCTTCGTGAGACACGGAAAGAATAGCGCACGGTAAATCGTCAATAAACGCCTGGATGTTGTTTCCGGCGTTAAGATATTCACCAGTAATTCGCAACTTAGTGCCTCCCGATTGTGGACCATATTTTGGTTGAATAGAATTTATTTTGGGATTCACGAAGGCGTAGTGTTGTTTAGATTCGTCGCGGTAGTCCGCAACTCTGACAACGACGGGTCCGTCTCGTGGGACCTCCTCGCCCGGTCCGTCGACAGTGCAAACGATACGCCTCGTTTTCACGTACAATTCGACTATCGGCTGACATTTGATACCGGCTATCGTGACGCCATTATAGATATCCGATATGTTTCGACCTAGATTTATGCCTTCGATAGTTATGTTTGTTCCTCCGTCCCACGGGCCTAGTTTCGGTCTAAAAGAATGGATTTCCGGATTGGGGCAAGTTTGAGTTCGATTTAACCACACGCTAGGGGCCCCACACTGTTCCTGTACTTCGCATCTATCCGAGCCCTGACACCAACCACACCCAAATTTCTCGGGCAAAGCTAAACAGATACCGCAATTATCTGCCATGTCGCTACACCGGTATATGAGTATGTGAGTGTTATCTGGATTATCCAGAGGCTTAGATCCCCCCCATATTACAGCAAAGGATGCCGTTATATTCGGAGCACGAGACGTATAAGTAAATTCGACGGGTTCGCAGTAAATCGTATCAGCTAGAAGCTTGGCATTTACGTGGGTTACACGCCCTTCGATATTAAACTGGCATACGAACCGCGTCTGGACTATAAATTGGCCTATTATATGAACTTTGACTTTAATTGCCTTTTTAACGCCGGATGGGACGAGAATCTCGTTCGTGCCGTCGGAAGTGGAATTAATCGTGGGACAAAAGCTAGGGCCGGAGCGATAGCTGGGCCCAATTCTACTGATACCGGTGACTAGTATATCATTTCTACAATTTTCGGCCGTATCGTGGGTGCAACGGTGACCATCAACGCACCAGTCACAAGGGAACGACGAACTTACGCATTGAGTACAAGAGCTATACGTGTTACAATCGAAAAACGTGAAATTGGTGGCAACGAAATCAGGTCCCTGAGTTGTGCGCACTGACAGCTTTGCCGTGAAGTGATGTTGACCCGAGGGTATCGGCGGCAAGGTGTCAGTGCGTGGAGTAGTACAATTTACACCGTAAGGCTTCCGTGTAGCATTTGTTTTAAGCGTACGATCTAAAGCAGTAAATGCACACAAAAACTGCCCATTGAGAGTTGGCAAGTTTTCTATATGTAAATCTAGAGTCCTTGCAGTCGTTCGTTGTAATTGATTCGGTGTAACTTGAGTTATGGTTGTACAACGCCCACTACGATACGAGATCCAATACAGAGGATCTTTAGCTGCCTCTTGGCAATCCGAACGGAGGCTACACTTATTCTCCAGGGAACACCAACCACAGTATGGGTCTTTGGCTCCGAGACATGTTAAACACGATTTGTATACGCTACACTCTTGAACTTTCACTTTGGACACTTTACTCTCGGTCATCACGTATAAATGCATTAATTGAGTATCGAAGAACAAGTCTTTGTTCACTGGCGAGCGCTCATCGATTACGATGTCTCCGTACTCGAAGGCTGAAGTGGCGCTTTCGACGACAATTTTCTTGAGATGTCCCTCGGCTGTCCCAGCAAAGACTACGGTGTAGTCTCCTGTCGCCGTGGCCGCGACCGCAGTTAATCTCTTTTTAAATATTGCGACGGGAACCGCTTCCACTGGTTGCTCACCCCCCAAAGGTGTATTAACATCCAATCCACAGAAATCTTCACTTATTGATTGCAGTTTCGTTCCGATACAAGAATGTGATGGTGAAATAAAGTCTAGGCCACGAGATCCGTTACCACTGAAGCATGTTTTTATATTCTGCATGAATTTGCGACGAATAGCTTTTAATGAGTAAACACAAAGCGCTGACAAATTGGAAGGCATGTTCGTATTGATCGATTCACTCTGACTGAACGCCGCAAAGAGAACGTCGTGCTGCGCCGTTATTCCGAGTTCAGAAGACAACACGGAACCAGCTTTACCCACAAAGGCCGCCTGTACAAGGTTGTAACCAAAGTTGCCTCCGCCTTCACCGGTACACGACATCGGAATCTCAGTGTAAGAGTAGTAGTTTTCATCATCATGGCATACACGTACCAATTTGCTGTAATACGTATCTGAGCCTACGCCGCGTAACTGAGTTGTCAGGAAATAGCTGAACCCTTCTGAACTGAAGCCGTATACATAGTTTATAGGGTAGCGTTCTCTGGACAGAGAATTGACGAACATTCTGGTGCCGGTTGTTACGGCCGTTCGAGCTATCATGAATAAACGGTCATCCTCTAAAGAGCGACTGCTCACAGTGGGTACTTCTGAGCGGTACGGAGAATTTCCAGTAAAGGTGACACCGATGTACATAACCTGCGTCATTGGTGGGTTGGGGGGTCCGGGAGCAATGAAAGCCACAGTCGAAGCGCTGACGTTATTCGCGACCACCGGTTCGCGAACTTCACGCACATCGTGAGAAATGTTATTCAAATTCCGCACGGCACACAATCCTTGCAGCACCGAGCCGCATGTTATGAGGCGGCTGGTCGCGTAATCGATGACGAGCGCCTTGTTAACATTGTCTGTGGGCTTCTTCACGAAGCTCGACGGGCAGTCGAAGGTGCAGAACGCCGAATCGTTGACCGGCCCGGTTACGATCGACTGCGCGACCTCGAGATCGGGGGAGAGCTGATAGATTCTGTTGACTGCGCCGACATAGACGCGGCCCGTGTTCCGGTCGACGACCAGGTGGTTGAAGAGCGATGTGGGGGCAGCGAGAGAATCGGAGAAGGAGCGCACGACGTCGTAGGAGCCGTCGGCGGCGCTGAGGGCCGCCAGGGCCAGAAGCACGCGCCACATGACGCGGGCGCATCGGGCCGCCCGCCTACCGCCGCCGCCTGCGCGGTTCCCCGCCCGCCCATCTGCAACGCGACACGTCACGGCTAGTTCACATCACGCGGCTCGAACCGCGCGACTCTACTTGTCGCGGTTTAATGTCATGGACTTGATAACAGCAAAACGCATCTCTTCTGCCATCTTGTGTTACCGTATTATTATCAAAGTTTTTAAGAAATATAGCAACTTACGCAGGAGTCTTAGGAACTTTTGTTAACAGTTAATAATATTAAAGGCGCTCGAGTGATCGCGCGGTTTTAACCGCGTGATGTGAACTAGTCGTCAGCCGCAAGCACTGCAACCGCCCGCCCGTTCCCATCGCACCGCGCCCAGTTCGCCACGGACCTGAACCCACGACCGCCTACTATGTACTCGACTTTGTGCAGACGCGCCAGTGCGATCGGAGCGAGTAAGGACGCGCAATCACCGTCTTCCTACATTCTGTACTAACCTTTAAGTATACTATGATAATTATGACCATATCGAAATGATACACGTCCTTAATTTAAAACGAGGAAAAACAGGTTAGTACGGGGGAAGGACGGGAATCGGCGCCCCCCGGCCAGTGCAATCAATTTGTACACACCCGACGAAAGCCTCAACATTATAATGGGGAGTAACATAAAATCATACTTGGCATGCTGTTCGATACGAGGGAGCAAACGTGGTAGCGCAACGGGAAATAAAAAAAATAACATAAATGGAACTAAATATTCGAAATCAACAAAACACATTGACGACATCGATTCTATACTTACAGGATAGCCATGACGGAATTAGATCGGACGGGCTTCGATATGACGGTCTACTTGATCATACGCGTATATGAAAGCACACTTTCATAGTGCGGGGACCGCGTCCTTGCTTTCCTGTCGAGACCTGTAACAACAAACATTACGGTTTTAAAGCCCGTCTGGGCTCGATCGATCTTCTTGCAATGCAACGCGAACTGTAACCGCGTCCTACCTTGTGTAATTGACAATGTAATGAACATTTTACCTGCATCTAAGACGTGTTATAATATGTATATCCATCACAAAATAAAAAAAAATGTTATTTTTGAGCCTATAATTATATTCACTCGAGTAATTCGAAATAGTACAGTAAGTGACCTAATTGCCGCATACCGAATTTACCAAGCATAAACTCGTTCAAGACTCAATAAATCCGATTCGATAACCCCAATGTCGACTCAACACTACGCTATACAAGCGCGACCGGTCGTTTAGTCTTGATTGCAATCCCTGCTGCATCCACCCACTCGACGTAATATAACTACCTACGCACGCGTACCATAGAAAAAAATCGTCACATTGTCTTCATTATCAGAAAAACAATGGATGTATTCGTTTTTGGATGCTATCTTGGTCTATTTCTTTGACGTAGAACGGAAAAGAAAGTCAGCCATTACCGCGCACGCGATTCGATAGACGGAAGCCATTCCAAACGCCACGCACTGTTGAGCGAATTAAACTTTATTAACACTAGAACTTACCTTATGTAATACTAAGCTCTCAAAAAACAATCCTTAGGTATCCGGGAACAATTGACAAAAAAACGTAATAATCACTAGATTCAACTTCACAATATTCTCTTTGTATGAACTCACTATAATTTATAACGATAACACAACACCACAAGCGATTGTCTTTATCACAACATTATAACTATAAAATAAACTATGTCGAATAAGCTATGCCCGTTCCAATGAGTAAAATGTCCCGTTTGCACAAAGAGTCCACGGCATGAGCATCAGTCTTCGTACATCGCCGTGGAATGATTATGGTTTCGCTTTTCGAACGAGTCTAGGCGTGACTGAACCGAGAAAAGCCGATCATAGCCGACGCCGACGAGTCGAAATTAATGCACATTTTCACCAGCAGAGGCGGTACTATTGAAGGCGCGTTCATAATTGTAGGCATAAAGTATAGATTCATTCAGATATATTTAATATTTTTTTGCTTTGCTGCTTGCTAATGCATGGTAATTGTTTCTTTAAAGAAGAAAAACAAAATAAAAGCATTGTTTTTCTACGGCATACATACATATTAATTATATAAGAACGTCTGTCCTTCACTTAGAAGGGAAGGCAGATATAGAGGATATCTAGTCAGTACGATACTGGCCCACGTTTTTCGCTTCCTTTACATCCATACATCGTTTCAAACATAATAGTCGTTTATAGATACTCCTTTTTTAATATGTTGTCATTTTGGTCGATCTGCCTTCTAGGCCGCTCACTACCGCCTTCACCACTTACTTCCACGATGTAATTTTTTGTAGTCATTCTTTCATATTTATCCTTCAATATTTTCTTCGGTTTATTGATAAGCATATACGCGTAAAGCGTTTCAAACCTATGCCTTCCTCTCTAGGTTTAAGTAATAAGATTTATTTACATGAACGCACGAAATTACTTTTATTACATTGATTCTAATTGTCTATAATTAAGGTATTAAGTGTATTATACATAATTTCTTAATATTTTCGTTTATCTATATTCACTAATTCAATATTTGTTGTTGCGCGAAATACTTATCTAATAATAATCGCAAATAGAAAATAAAACCTTTACCGAAAATACAAACATACTGGCAATCTTGTGGAACACAATGAACAGTATAGATATGATTTGTCAATTTTTTTTCTAGCAACAGTCAATTTAACATTTTAATTTTACACATCGGACTATAAATCATGGCTGTACCAATATTTAAAATATCGTCGGTTATATCACGTTCATCGAAAAACCTTCGAGGCGTCGTCAGTCTTTTGGATAAGCATGAATTTTCCACTACTTACATCAATTTCGTAAGTTGCATAACCACTTTTTTCTTATAATGTACTGATTTTAAAATAAAATCAAACTAAAACTTTAGATTGAAAAGAAAACTATTATAAGGTTCACACGAAGTTTCGTGGGAGGGTACGTGCTTTAGTAATTTGGATTTATTTTCAATATATTTATTATTTACATATAACGCCGGCACCGGATCGGGATCATTATTAAATAAAAATTGACACGAAATGTAAGAGAAACCATAGTATATATATGATACAGATTAACGGCTGATAACCTTAGTTAGCCTAGAGGCTTTAATATTAGTGGGTGGGAAACTATGCTATATAACCTGGTTAGGTACTAATAACATAATTTTCATCGTTTTGGAGAGTTAAATCCAGCAATATTTCTATCATTATTTCAAAAAAAACTGCTTGTGACATTTCAAAACAAATATCTTTGCCAACGATCGTGGTGAGGGTTGTAGGATCCTTATATTTTGTTTTATTCTAGGCTTAGTGAATGTTGTTGCATTATTCATGTTGAAATTACATAGCAAAGGCTTTCTTTATTTCTTTAAAATAAAAAAAAACTGTCATTTTTTTATTTTAAAGAAGGGATAAGAAAGTGCCAAGGATTGATAAAATTAGTTTGTTATTAACTAGAGTATTAGTTTTGTAGCACTATTTAATAGGCATGTATATACCCATTATTATTGAATTAATATTTGCTATAAATACTTATAGTTTTTTTCTATACAATTTTGAATAATGTAATGTTTTAACAGTAGGTGTTTTTTAAATTATATTAACTTGTAGGTAATTCCCACCCCCTTTATTTTAGTTTACCTTTCACTTAATTCAATTCCTAAGTTGTTATGATAAGAAAATTTATAGATACATTCTTTATTGCTGGCATTTTAATATAAGTACAATCAAATAAGGTCAAAATTTCAATTAATTTAAAAGTGGGCCAAAAAAAATAAAAGTGACAGATAAATAAGCTAGAATTGTTTATAATAATGGCAGAGTTCTATTTATATTACATATTTGTTTATTATCTTACAAGTGTGCAAGCCATTCCATGGTGCAGCGCTGACAGCAAAAGAATTGCTAGTAACTATAAAAGTTGCCAAACTAGTATAATATCAATAGTTTTTAGCACATTTCAACGATAAAACATAATTAAATTATACTGGATTTGTATCTTATGCAGTTAATTTATGATTGTTTGTTGTATATTACTTCAAACAAAGGAGTTATATTATCAATTTCCTTTAAATTTTTGTTTATTTTAATGCATTTATCCACTATTTATAAAACAATTTCAAATTTTTTGTTTCAAAGGTTCGTTTCAATTAGGTTGCATTAGAATTTTTTCACACAAGTGTTTGGGCAGAGAGCTTCTTTGTCTTGATTCTTAAAAATTATATTTCAGAATTTGTTTTGATTACGTAGGTAGATTAGGTAGTACACTTATGATAATCCAAGACACATGCCCCATAAAGCATAAATATGGAAGAAGAAAGAGAAGATGGTTGCTAAAACTTCATAATATAATTGACCTATCAGTGTAATATTAAACAATTAAAATCAAACTGATTTGTTATATAAAAAAAGGCAAGTGATGTTACAAGTACTTTTCAAAACTTTAAAATATCATGAAACATTAAATATCACCCAAATTCATCTTCATTGACTTATCTATTGACTTTTACTTATGGAAATATACAACAATTATTTATAACTAAAATTGTCTTCTAAATATGACAAACAACTTACCTAGTTATTTCTCCTTTACACCAGAGCTCTGTTCGGTCTGACAGTTGTAGACATAATGGCTTTTCTAACCGAACACCAGAGCTTTTATAGTGGCAAGTAAATAACTATCACCCGACATGTGTTTTATAAAATATGCTAAAAAAAAAAACTCTTTTTTTTTAGCATATTTGTAAAAGCCTTATTATCATTTCAACTTAACGCTTAGTACATATTAGTTGTTATTTATAAAGCTATTCACTATTTTAAATGCATTGTAATTATTTGATTAAAAAGCTAGAATATTTTTATACACCTAATTTAGGCATAGACACATATTTACCCAGTAATTTTAAAAGGTATTTTTAAATAATTCTGTAACAACTAAACTGATCTGCAATTTGCTTTTGAAGTAGACATCCTTCATACACCTAATCTCGTCATGTAAATCCTTCCACCTGCTGCACCATGGTTACCAGATTTACATTCTAATCCTGCCACCCATTACTAATGATATTCAGGCTAACATCAGATCAGAAGCTGACCAGCGAAAAACCCTACGTAATATATGCATGTCACCAAAGAAACTAAAACTTGTTATAAATATCCATATTATAACAATATTTTTTCTTGTTCCTTTCAAATCTCAAATTGTTTTCAATTTCATATTTGTTCCTTCTAAAACTAATTTAATTTCAGTGTAATCGTAGATCTTGACCCAAACTTATTTAAATACATTTACCGATTATTGAAGTATGTTTATTAATCAGAGTGAGGACATCAAATTTATCATCATCCAAATGTAAAATTAAGTATCTTAAAAATCCATCATGGTATACTACATGACATCATGGTACTTCTTCATTTCATCATTTCCATTAGTTATTGTGACCTCTTCAAGATAAGCTATCATTTTGCAAAAATTCTGTTATCTTATATGGACCTTGTAATTTAGAGTTTATCATGATATCTATGACCTTGACTTATGACAATGTCTCCCGTGTTGTAAATTTTATTGGTTTGTCTCATTGTATGAAAATGACTTTAAAAGTAACTGGTTAGTAATATCTAGAAGATGTTACCAAGCTAACTCTCAGTCAGTCTTTACATTTATAATTAGTTTTATGGAATCGTAAGCAACCTCATCTATCTTGTATGGATGGCATGTTGTTCTTTTTTTTATTATTGTATATATTTTTTCTAAATCGCTCCTCCATTGCTGAGGACCGTGACTATTTTGTCAGCGATCAATCGACTGGACTGACATAGTTCTTCACAGGTCTGGTCCATTATCTTTTCTGTCTTCGGCCTCTCGGTCTTTTTCCTTCGTCCTGTCCCGTCACTACCAATCTTTCTAGATTGTTGGCATCTTGAGGAACAAAAGATTTTGCGGTGGGCTGTCCAAGAAAGAAAACCACATTTCGAAACCGCCGGTCCTCTGTCGGTTGGTGACCTTGAGTGTCCATGACTGCGTGCGAAGTTTTTTAGTCCGGCTTGAGATGTCTCTATCTTTCTGTATTTTACCGAGTTGGTTCATAGCTATCTCCGGTTCGCAGGTGGCGTTATTAGTAACTATCGACCCAAGTTACTGCAAAAGGTCCGCCGTTTCAAAATTCTAAAGCAGGTCAGTACTTTGTGTAGCACCAAAGTGGTTGACTATCATCAGCTTGGAATTTTTTGTTGTTTTCGAACCCCCACTCTATACCAAAAGTAGATCCATTTCGAAATCACGTCCAAACATCCTGTAATATAATTTTTTTAAAGTTTCGTGTTCGTATCCCACTTCTGTCGATAAAAAATTACACTGTTATTTCTCCTTTGAACCAGAGCTCTGTTCGAATCGACAGTTGAAGACAGAATGCCCTGTCCCCTGCTTAGAGACACATAATTATGTTGTAAATACCCAGCAAATAAAAGTATTATTTTTAAATAATCTATCAAGTGCACAAATGCTACTGAATAATTGAGACCCTCTTACTCTTTTTTGAGGTAGCTTTTTTGTTTTTAATCGTTAATATACTTGCATTATTATTTTCTTACTCTATGGCGGGCGGAGGTCGTTGCCGACTGTGCCTATCGAGTCTTCGATCGCGGAATAGAAGCAGGGTAGTCTTTTCTCTCTCCCTTCCGCCTCCTTCGCAAAAAGCACGATCTCACAATAGGAGACGAAAGTCTCCCAAGCACCCTCATGCTCGACTATCTCTCTGGTTGCATTATATATCAGGTGAACCTAAATTCGATTGGTTATATTGTGACCATAGACCAAAAGATCAAAATTCAAAATAACTTGTTTTTTTTGTCCAACTAACATAACCACAAATAATGAGTGATTATTTTTTATCATTACCCTGTAGTAATACGGGACATCCTACTACGATATTTATACAAATAACGCACATGGTTGCCACATTAGCACAACGTTATCCAAGAAGTCAATTGTTTATTTCCTGTCAGAAAGCATCAGTTCGCAAAGCATGGCTTTATCAAAATAGTATAATAAAAAAAACAGTTGGAAGCAATATGGCGGGAATACACATGGTATTGAAATTGTTTAGTGACGTTTTTATACATGTCTCACTTGGCAGTTTAATTTATATAGTACAGGTAAGAGTCTTAACAGACAAGAAAATGAGATATTACAGAGAGGACCTGATTTTATACTTCAAGTAAAATTACAAGGAATTACAACTGAAAAGTCTTTAACGCAAACTGGTTGACTTCTTAATAAAAGACATGATATTATGAAAAGTGTGTGTTAAAGATAAAGCTTTTATATATATCATATATATGTCCCACTGCTGGGCACAGGCCTTCTCTGTAAAGAGAGTATAAAGGCACAGTCCGCCACGCGCCCTTAGTGCGGATTTTCAAACTTGTCATGCCTTAGACAATTTTTCTAAGACATGTAGGTTTCCTCACGACTTTTTTCTTCACCGCCGAGCGCGTGGTAAATCAGCACAAAAAATTGCATCAACAAATTTTTCGGTGCCGGCACCGGGGGTCGAACTCGAGTTGCTAGCGTACTATGCAACTTGAGCCAACTGCCCGGACACTGAGCTACCACGGCTCAAAGTGGTTTAGTATTACATTGATTTGAGTGTACGTTGGGATTGTATAAGCTTATTCTGTCATCCCCCTTCCACCATCGGACGATAGTTCACCGTCAATTCGTAGACATATCAGGCATATTAATGAAGCGGTTTTATAATACGTATGACAGAGGATAATAAAAATCCGATTATCGCCTACAGCACACGCTATCCAAAGTTTCTCCATCTCCACTCTCTCTGAAATTTTACTTATTTTGCTCACAGTTTCTTTCGGCCGCCGAGCACGTAGTAAATTAGCATTTAACTAACTGTTATCGTTAACATTTATCCACTGTATATCTTAACCTCCAAAATCAGTTCGTAAATGACGGCGCTATGAATGCATGAATGTTTGTCATTAAAAAAATACAGATGAATAGAGCTCCTTAAATTCCTTCTTTTTAAGTCGCTTAAACATATACAACAACAGTAATAAATGACTTCCGCTTCCGTTTGTTCGATAATGTTTAAAATGTGATGTTACCTACAGTAGGAATTACAAAGTCAATAATTAATGTAATTTACTGTAAATGTTTGCATAAACAATTGTATTGTTATCGTTATATAAACCGCATTCGAAATCAGTACTCCCACGCAAACCGAGGTGTGCAGCCGCATGTTTCACGATAAACGCGTTATAACTGTTCAGTAGCCGGCCCCGACAATTTCGTGGAGGGGACGCAGACTGGTTTCTTTAGTTAGTTTCCAACAGCTATACGTGGCCAGTCATTCACAATAAGTAACAGAAAAAACAGCGTCGCTTGTTAATAACCGTTGCTATTAGCAGACTATTATTTGAAAAGAAAAAAAAACACTGGCTGTTTAGACGCTGTCGGTATTCCTTTATTCTTTTTCGAATTTGACGTATAACCTGTTTGACTGTGACTTAGTGTATTGTCATTTTGTTGAGAAAATTTATTAGTTGAATTTTTAAGTTGTTTTTATTTAATTTAAAATCATTTTGTGAATAACATTTACGATGGCTTGTACCACATGTATGAACACGGAGGGTAAAGCAGTGAAAATGGTAAGTGAAATGATGTGTATTAATTGAAGCAAATACGTGCAGTTTGTTGACTGTTTCGCCGGATCCTGTGACGGATATGTGCCATCTCTGTTTCAAATTTATTGGCATTTCGTATTTGCGTTAATATAAAGCATAGAACAGCAGTATATTACTAGTTTTGTTTAAACATACAAAGGTTATCAGTGTTGTAAATAAAGTGGTCATGGCTCGTACAAGTATTTAGATATTTTGTTGCGTAACAAACACAGATTGTAAACGTTTGAGAAACGTATCTCTAGGCGCTTTAAAAGACATTGATTGCAGCTTTAATTAATGTATACTGTCTCTACTTAGTCGAAGGATTGATGAAGAATTACAATGTTTTCAAGAGTAGAATAAAAAGGCATTTACTATGCCAATACGCTTTAACACCCAGGACTGCATTTCCACTTCAGGTGGGATCGTGGTCAAGCACTGGCTTTGAAAGTATAAATACAGCCATAAGTCCATGTCATGTCTGCCTAAACAATAACATCGAGACTGCCCTATACACGGGCGGCAAATCTTAATGTAATTACATTAAGATTTGCCGCCCGTGTAATGTCTAAAAGCGAAAGTCTTTCAATTAGTGCGTTCTACCTGTCCATATAAATCTGAAACGTGGAAAACTCACCGAGGTATGGAAAGAGCTATGATCGACGTTCATCTAAAGGTTCGTGAAGGAGGTGATATGACAGAGGAGGAAGACGTTGAAGTTAATTATATGGATTACTAATAACCAGTTCATGACGGCGCTAGGAGTGCACAAATTTAAAACAATAACACGAATTTGGGATAATTCCTTTTTTGAAGTCGGTTAAATATGGAATTCTGAATCGCAGGTTGTCGTGATGGGCGTAATATCTTGGATTTTTAACACTAGAATTCGACGACTTCTATATTTATACGATTTAAACGATTAAATAAACCATTTTTTGTCATAGCCCTTGCAATCTATCATCGTTCAAGACTACGGGTAATACAAGTTGTACGAGAACCAGTGATGCTTTATATTAATCAAAATTTTCAAACAATAATAATTGTTCTTTATTTTATTTTCTTTCTCCTAATTTAGTTTTACATTTCCATGCTACTGTATTAATCTAGCCCTTTTGAGAGACTGGTATCTGTACTGTACTAGACACTCGGTATACTCGTTGCTATGGGTATTAAAGTATGTGTAGGTAGCGAGTGTGAGTTAATTATCAAATAAGTTAATAAAAAATGTCTTGCATACAATGGCTAATTAAGACTTCATTAGAATGCTCAATGTCAACAAAGTATTATGTATCAGATTTCTTCCTCAGTCACACGGCCACTTCTCCACTGTTAAATGCTGTTTATTATTACATGTAGGCAGTTGTAATTAAAACACTCACACCTTCTATCCCGAGGGGTAAGCAGACATTAGGAACTGCTATTTTTGACTCTCCTGTCATACTCTACATTACTGACATACTCTTGCTTGCACACCAATAGATCTTCGCATACTTGTTCTTCGGTTCCTAATATATCTGACATTTAGTATGTCACTAGTCTGGTTGATAGGCGAATGCCTAGAGCGATAATGGTGTCAAAATGGACGTCTAGTGAAATCGCAGTTGTCGATTTTTCTTTAGGTAATTAGCTAGTTCAGTTGTGCCACAATGGTTTTCCAAAGACGTACCACTCTCACTCCGATATTGTTTCATTTGTTGCTGTTCGTTCATCTAGCAATAGCATTGTTAATCTCGTACATAATGACATCCTCGAAACATGACTATATATTTTAATAAATCATTTTTTTTCACAAATATTATTAACATTCTTTAGAGATGGCTCACGAATATGGGTTCGAATTCGCCATTCGATTCGTTATTTAATTTTGTTTTCTGTTAAGTTTTTGTTTGATTTTTATTGACTGTTATAGTACAAGTACAAACAAAAACACTTTATTCGTAATTTGGAGAAATGAATAATTGCGTGCGACTGCAGACTTCCCTAGCGCAACGCAGCTATCCCTTCCACGTTTCGTTCAGCGCTAGAGTTATCCGCCCCTAACTATACATGACGAAGAATCCAATAGATGAATCTGATCTTGCTGAGCTTCCTATTACGCTACGTTACTCGTAGAGGGCTAAGGCCTGGCGCCCCGAGACACTAAAGTTTCTGTTGATAAACTTCGCGAATGATCTCGCATAATGTTGATGTTTCTATCAATTTAATTGTATTTAATTTATAATAGAAATAAATTTTATTATGAAAAACTCCACGTCAAAATTATGTTATTACCTAGTACAGTTTGTGTATATCGAAACATGATGTATTTGCCCTCGTTCGACTCTTGTATCCAATGAAGTTATAGCAGTTAACAACTTAAACGCGTGAAAAATTGTAAGGATTTCCTACAGCCCATCTCTTTGAACTTTTTCACGCGACAAATGAATACGATTTTTTTTAAAATATTACTAACATTCTGACAACCATTCTAACTAAGCTTAAGCTGGGAAATGGTTCGCGTCAACGTATCGTATAACTCATAGTCGTTTATTGGATTCAACGCACGACCCGTTTTCGCAGGCTGTACCGTAAACCATTAAGCTATGACGCTTGAACCGCTCAGCACAGACGAGTTGATGTTTCAGAGGAAGGAGAAGGACACTATGGGCGAGCTGGACGTGCCCGACGACAAGTTCTACGGAGCGCAGACTGTACGCTCTATAATGAATTTCCCTATAGGTGGCATTGAGGAGCGAATGCCGGTGAGTATCAATTAGTTATTTTTTGGTGAAGTGTAACCGGCTTGGACGGTTATTACGCGTGACTATTCCAAGGGCGCCTAATGGGTCGAACCACATCTCTGTCGGCTGCTATTTCATGGATGGGTAAGTGACATTCACAAGCTATCTTTAAACAAAAGTACTACATAGTTGCTCCTAATTTTAGATGGTAAAAGGTACGGACCGAAGCCAAGTAATTTTTTGTAACTGCAAGTATATGGATGGATTAATGTTAAGTAGTTTATAAAATAGACTTATGTAAGTAATGTACATATATATATATATAGTAGATACTCGTAGTAACTCTACTCCTAGTAGTGTTTTGTTACTATTTATTTAATTTCTTTAAACGAGCAATTTTTGGCTATAAACCGATATAGCTGGGTTTCATTTTTGTAAAATGTCGTTTTATCCGGGTATAGGGTGTACAAAGTATTCTTCAGTGAATGGCGTTGCTAAGCTTGACGTTAAACCAATCAAATTAATTATAATCATTTTTTTATAAAATACGTGTGTCATATGGTTGCTTAGTATGAATCAATAAAGTAGTCGTTATTCACGTCAGAAAAAAAACATAGCGCATAGCATAAAGAAATAACTATGTTTACAAGATTGACGGCACCATTTTTTATTATTATGTCGCTAAGTTTGAAAAATATTGTTGATATTTTATCATTTTGTAATTCGTATCTAAATATAATTTCCAAAAAATATGATTTATAAAAAGTCATCCAGGTTCTTAATTAATATTAGATATAATTATAGACCCACTCGTCGTGCATTTCGCATGCAATTATTTCGTGTTAATTGCTGTGCAATGAAATTTATTCATTCATTCAGCGCTGAAATATTTTCACAGTACATATGTTTTAAAATTTATCGACAAAACTTGTTTTATTTGTAAATTTATATAGCGAGATAAGTTAAGCGAAGTAGTTCACGACGATGCAAGTGCATCACGTGAGTCAAGTCAATGACAAAATCCTGCAACTTGTTTGCGATAACAATTTTGACCTCAGCACGAGTCACGTGTGACACCGTTTTTTTTAGTTGGCCTTTTATAGCCGACTTTAAAAAGAAGGTACTTAATTCGTCTGTATGTCTTTTTTTTGTTTAGACTGAACCGATTTTGATGATTCTTTTTTATCCGTCCGGTGTGTTCCTATTTCAATTTGATCCAATTCTGACAATGGTATCTTGTCTTAAGTTTGCATTGAGTATGTATGTGACAAATGGATTCATGGCTTATTATCACGCTAACAGATTGCGATGAATTATTTTTTACTGGAAAGGATGTAGTTCAAGAACTAGTTTGATGTAAGTTCGGTTAGATTCTGATAAATTATATTTCGTAATCTTCCAACGATAATTCGGAAATACAAAGGGAGCGTCCGCGCCTAATAACATTTAAATTTGATATGAAGTCGGTTTTTGTTTTTGCTCGTAAATATACTTGTTAGTTTTCTAGATTAAAAATTTAATTTTTTTTTCTTTTTCACAAAAAACAGGTTTAATTAGTATACTAAAAAACTTGTTTAAATCGTAACTCATATGCTGTCTCAAGTGATTTATTTTCTTTTTTTATTCTCTTTCACAGTATCCTGTTGTCATAGCGATGGGTATCTTGAAGAAGGCCGCTGCAAAAGTGAACATGGAGTTTGGTCTTGATAAAAAAATTGGTACGATAATTATTAAACAGATTATATGGGATTGGTTATTCCACTACTGCTGTACTACAGAGTAGTATATATGTATATTCAACATCCTTTAATCAGAATGAAGCGCTTTGCTTCGTTTTTCATTATTCGTACAGCAAAGGACTGGAATAGTTTTCCCATATCTGTCTTTCCCTTCGATTACAATATGTATTTAAGAGTAGAGTGAACAGGCATTTACTAAGCCAGTGCGCTTTACCAGCTTGCTTAGAAAGTATAAAAAATGATTATAATAACATTTTTTTGTCACGATTTACACTACTACTACTTTTGGCCTTGACTGCTTCACCTGATTGAGAGATAGCATAGCTCTTAGGTGGCTTAGCCTGAACCTCTATCGCTAGTAACTCGACACAAGGGTGGTGAGGGGTAACCTTAGCTTGACGGTTACTTACTATATTACTCATCCTTACGGCTCTGTCGCTTACTTTTACATGGATAAAACATCTTGCCGTTGTTTTTAGTAACGGAGTAAACGCACATACACTCATAATCATGCAAGAACATGTAGTCAGCTTTGTGTGTTTCAAGCGGAGGCAATAATGCAGGCCGCTGACGACGTGATATCTGGGAAGCTGTACCGCGAGGGTCACTTCCCTTTGGTCATTTGGCAGACGGGCTCCGGCACGCAGTCCAACATGAACACTAACGAGGTGAGTGTTACAACTACAATCACACTGTTTCATACATTCTTCTGTATTTTCTTCAATGTTTCAGTTATAAAGCTGTCTTTTATAATCAATGTTAATTTTTTTTGCCTGACGTTGCGTATGCGGGTGATTGCGTTACGAAAAGTTTGACCGGGCGACACGAACGGAAGTGGAGAGAGACAGGACACCGCGGAGCACAGCTAGGAATAAATCATTTCCTAAAATATATTAATTTATGCTTCACAAGGTATAATTCTGCATTTCAAGGTCATAGCGAACCGTGCAATTCAAATCCTGGGCGGCAAACTCGGCAGCAAAGACCCGGTGCACCCCAACGACCACGTCAACAAGTCACAGAGCTCCAACGACACGTACCCGACCGCCATGCACGTGTCCGTCGCCATGGAGCTCCGCGACCGGCTCATGCCCGGCCTGGTGGCACTGCGGGACACCATGGAGGCCAAGTCCAAGGAGTTTGACAAGATCGTGAAGATTGGCAGGTGAGACTGGCATGTGTCGGAGCTTCCACCCCTGGTTAGCGAAGAGTGATATATGAGGGTACGTTAACCAACTACACGCTATAATTTGTCCAGCTAGTGGATGATAGGTCTTCATAAAAAACGCCGTTTTTGTACCGATTCATCGAATCATTGAATCATTCGATCTGGCGTTTTTATGATATACCATGGGAAATCCTGAAAATATCATAGAAGGATGTTTGTGGAATGAGATATTAGTAGGTTAAGGACAATCCAGGACTAGGTCGTTAACTAGCAACTAATTAAAAAGAATAAGGTAATAAAGTTATCAGTGTTTTATAACATAACTTATGTTTGTACTAGTGTTTAATATGTCTCTCATGGTAAGACATTTAAGTGTTTATTTATTGTTTAAGGTAGATTGGATTTGATAATGGTATTTGTTTTACTCATAATTTAAGAAAAAGTATTAGTAAAAAAAATAAGTGTTTCCTGTACCACGACGTAAACATCTTACAGGTATCCTCACGTGACACTGCCTAAAGTTTCCTCAAATCGATATAAATGATATGAACCACGACTAATCCTGTAGAACTCACCTAATGGACGCCGTGCCTCTGACCCTGGGGCAAGAGTTCAGCGGCTACGCGGCGCAGCTGACATACGGCGTGGAGCGCGTGTGCGCCACACTGCCGCGCCTGCACTACCTCGCGCTGGGCGGCACGGCCGTCGGCACCGGCCTCAACACGCGCATCGGCTTCGCGGAGAAATGCGCCGCAGAGATCGCCTCTCTAACTGGTGACTAACAGACCTTGTCGTAAGCCCTCCATAGGTTTTTATAAAAAAATTGTTTTCAAAATTTTAAAGAATATTTCGTTGAAAGAAGTCTGCAAAAAGGTTTTACTTCAGGTCATACAGAGTCGACCTCATTTGCCTTGGTTCCGAGTTGGTGAGAAAAAAAAGTAATACATATCACAATACACATTTCTCTGCAAAATTTTTTGCACATCGGATGCGGAAGGCTGACTCGCCGAACTGTGAGATTTGCCAAGTGGTGGATGATGTGCACCACATAATGGAGGAATGTGCTAAACATGAAGCAGAAAGAGAGTCATTATTAGATAGTCTAAAACTGCTTTCTTAATGCTACTGTCTGACCCGACCTCAGAGGGAGCGAGGAATGCTATGAACAATAAGCCAAAATTATATCAAGATCCTCCATGTCAATAGTGGAATGGCTGTGAGTTAGCAGACCGTATCCTAAACTAATTACGATACACAAGCTTAATAAATAAAATATTAAAAGTTAGATAACATTTCTGGCTGCTGCATTGAAAATAGTAGCAGGGTTTTCAATAAATTAAAAAAAAATAACATCAATATATGTCACTGAACTGGACAATCGAGCATACTCTCCGCTGTGTATAATGTGAAACCGTGCTCCACAGCTGGAAGTGCTATATTCAGCTATTTGCCTTTTACCATTTGCGATACAAGCCTCTGTCTCCAGGCATTCCATTCGAAACGGCGCCGAACAAGTTTGAAGCGTTGGCGTCTCATGACGCGATGGTGGAGGTGTCCGGCGCTCTGAACACCATCGCCGTTTCGCTGATGAAAATCGTTAACGACATACGACTGCTCGCGTCCGGACCCCGCTGCGGCCTGGGGGAGTTGATGCTGCCTGAGAACGAACCTGGCTCCTCCATCATGCCCGGTGAGATTTTATTTGTGGATTACTCCCCGTCTACATACAATACGTCTCTTTATTTATATTTTTTTAGTATTTAACTGCAAGGTCCTTATAATATATATTAGTTAGTAGTAATAGATTTAAACAGTGAGAAGAAGATTTTAAAAAGTGAGTTTAAAAACTCTATTTTTGAAGTTGGTTGATATGTAAATGGAGAAACAGGTGAGTTAGTGTTCTCTTCCTGCCTCAGAGTGACTTAGTGACTACAAAATACATGTCTATGCCCATGACAATTACATATATACTAAAATTGTCCTTTGAGGTGGGATCAATGGAACTTACAACTGACACTGTATCGTCAATTCAAACAGAATGGGATTCAAACCACTCAGCCAATATGATATGACTGCTTACTTGTTTTTAACCCTCATTCTTAATGTTTTGTTATAACTATTTCGAATCTTTATTGAAAAATATAAAATTTGTCGACAGGCAAAGTGAATCCAACGCAGTGCGAGTCGTTGACAATGATCGCGGCGCAGGTGATGGGCAACCACGTGGCCTGCACTATAGGCGGTTCCAATGGCCACTTCGAACTGAACGTCTTCAAGCCCATGATGGTAGCTAACGTGCTGCGCTCCATTAGGCTAATCGGTATGTGCATACACACACTCATTCTCTCTAAGTTTAACACTGGAACAGATTGTACTCGGTCCTCTGTGCTGTAATGTAATCTTTTATTGCAATAATTACAGAAAGGACAGACATGATATTTAGACTGTAAGATGAGGCATGTTTTGGACAAGCTTTCACTTTATTATATACAATTAAAAAGTATGACCTTTTTGGTACAAAAAATGGGATGCAAAATTTAATGATACGAATTCATGTATTAGAATACTATTACAAAACTACTAGGAAGAAGAATAAATCACTTTGATAATCAATTATAATAATTATATTCTTATTAACTCCATACAAATATGATAATGTAAAAATAAACTGACACAAGAGGTGGCTTAATCGATCAAATTCTAACTTCAGTAATTTGACCATCCTGTAAAGACACTGAAGCAATTATCTCTGGATGCTTGTGATGCACACACATAATCATGCTCACACACACACCCTCTCTCTCACACAATAATTTATTTATATCTTTTGTGCTCTAATGATATGTACATAATTATTTTTGATTTGTTTTTATTTGTTTGTGTCTCGAGGTGGGAGTAGTGTGCTGTGACACAGTTACCAACTATTGTAGCAGTTTACGAACGTTCAGTATAGTTAAATGTCCTTTCCTTTTGTCCAAATATTTTTTTTATAATTTTTATTTATTATGTTATGTAATTGCTTTGCTATATACCCCTTAGGTTTTAATATTCAACTTGAAACAAGAAGGAGGTATACAATTCGTCTGTATGTACAAATTCCAGGTGACGGTTGCACGGCGTTCAATAAGAACTGCGCCGTTGGCATCAAGGCCAATGAGGCTAACATCGCCAAGATCATGCGCGAGTCTCTCATGCTGGTCACGGCCCTCAACCCACACATTGGATACGATAAGGTAACCAAAATACAACAGCAATGTCACTGCAATGGCTGCTGTTAGACGAATGGGAAAGTATGACATAAAATACAAGTGATACATGGATCTTGATGGACGTGATAAAAGCCGTGGTAGCTCAGTGTCCGGGCGGTTGGCTCAGGATGCATATACGCTAGCAACCCGAGTTTGATTCCCGATGCCACAGCGACGTCAGGCCTTTAAATTACATACCGGAGCAGCCTGTGTATATATACTACTATACGTATTACATACAGCAGCAACTGCCTCGTTGTGACATCAATATAATTTTTGTCTATTAAATGAGGAGATTTTTTTACCTTTTACTGCAAAAACTACTGAAAGGATAGACATGAAACTTAGACTAAGATACGTGTTCTGGAGAAAGTTTGACACATAATACATATTCATTACTCATCTAGAACTAACTTTCTGTTACAAGGTCATTTCATTTGATTGACATGTTATTTTCTATTATACATAATGAAATTAGTCACATGGCAAATCAATTGTAATGCAAAATAAGCCAATGTAAAACTATGGTGAATCTCTATTCATTGAATTTTCTTTATATTTTCCTTACAATTTTAAGAAAACTTATGCCTTACAATAATTAAAGCACATATAGTCTATCAATCCTCATTAGGTACACATACATATTGTAGGGGAGGCTCGGGCGCCTCAATGTAGTAGTAGTTTATTACTAGAATCTAGAATGACATTGATGACTGTTCCAGGCTGCTGCAATCGCGAAGAAAGCCCACAAAGAAGGTACAACGCTGAAAGACGCCGCCATCAAACTGGGTCACCTCACCGCCGAGCAGTTCGACAAATGGGTCCGCCCCGAGGACATGCTCGGGCCCAAGTAGACATCCAATATCCTCTACGCCGCTACACGATCTGTGCTTATGACAACGTTTGAACCACATGTGCTCTATACACAAGCAACACACATTCATTTTATGCGTTGTTATTCTCCAATTACTTTTGAAATGCGCTAAGGTATTCGGTGATAATCTCTGCCTACCCTTTTCTAATATCAGTTCATCGTGTTTGATGTTCTAATCTATATACTGACGGTGTTGAGATATTCGTAGAAATTTATAAAGCATACTTTGACTTTGCTAAGGCTTAGCTTACTTGCTTGCATTGAAATTTATAGTTATTTGCTGGGCTTCCGCTAAGCAAATGCTTAGCAAAGTGTAAGTCACAAAATCGTTGACTTACTGAATACTTAGATATTGTACTTTTAAATTACCATAATATATTATGCGTTTTACGTAATATCTTAAGCTCTATTCGAATGCTGAGATTTCACTGAGAAGGAACGCAACTTAAGTTGGCCTAAGCTACGTCTGAGCAAAGTCAAAGTTTGCTTTATAAATTCCAGTCCTAGACGTGCCATTGGCGTACATAGTCACTTTGAGGAGTATCATAGCCATTCCGAGCTCCAATGTAACCCGTTTGAGATAGTTGCCTTCTGTATTGCCTTTAAACGAATGGCTGATGGAAATAAAGGGTGCACTAATTCAAGTCAATCAAGCAGATCATCTTAGGCAAAGTGGACGGCAAACGTGCTCAGGGTAGGGCGTCTACAAAATGGTCGCACACGATCATGAAGACGGTGGGAGGCAGCATGCAGCGTGCGGTCCACTCGGCCTATGACCGCACTCAATGGAGGCTGGTGGTCGCGGTCCTCAGCAGTGAGGGAACAAACAAGAAGAAGAATTCAAGTCTGAGCGCTGAAAAAAACATTATTTAAAATAAACACGTTGTTTATAAATATCACTTGTAGGTACAGTAGTGAATTTGTAGTGTTGGCCCCAGGCCATGTAAGTACTAACCACCCCCTTTCTCAGCACCCATCATATTGAGTACATAATGATAGAACTTTAAAAAGTTGTCAAAACTTTTATCGAAATCGATTCAGTAATTTATTAACTATAATATCTCCTCTAGTTTGTTATATATTCCAAAGTTTCAGGGATAATCGCACATTTAAATTGGTTTTATTTATTAAACAAGAGCAGTAACGTTTAAAGTATATTACTGCAGCTTTACAACACCTAATATTGTGTGACACAGTACGTTTGTGTAATTTAAGAACGAACGAGCCAGTTTAAAGGATCATGCGTAATTTTTCCTAAATCACTTATATGTACAAATAATTACTTCACAATACATTATCTATATTTTATTTATAAAAAATACACAAGTGATTTAGAAAGATTGTTTATTTAATACTAACTAAAAAAAAGAAATATTTACAATATAATTGGTATTTTACAAAAAATGTAACATAGTCAAACCGTCATCGCCTAAAAGCGTGCCCAGAAGGCTGGTAGCATTGCCATGTTAGCCTCTGTGCAAGGTATAAGCCAGCCCTCTGATCACCAGATGTGTCGGCCAACTTCTTAGCTATCACATTAAAAAGGTGGTGTGCACTAGGACCCCATGGACCCAAAGTCTACCCCAAACGGTTCACATATGAAATCTCTTTCGAGGCGCTCTTTTGCGTCGCTTGAGGTTTTGGCCACTCCAGCCCCAACAGAAGATTCTGGAAGATGTGACGGTGCCAAAGTATCGACGCATGTAGCATCCCATACTAAAGGCCGTCCCATCTTCCAGGGTATAAGAGTCATACCGTCTGGTCTCTTACCATCACTACGTAATAGTCCTTCCTTCCTAGCTTCAAAGTTAATGGAATATTAGCGGTAGGAAGAGCCCGACGGATGATGTCGTTGAGGTTGGAGTGCCGGGAAATGCGTCCTGCACTACGCTAGCATGAAAGTCCGTGGTGTCCCAGCTGGTTTACCATTTCGCCACAGCGGAAGATTATTGATGTACGGTGCATTGCAGTGCGGCCCACCATAATGTACTCGAGCCTTTACAATATTTACGTACTGAGTCAATTCTTATTGTTGTATGAGGTCGTCAGACCACCTTGCGGGTGGACGTCTCGCGCTGGTCCGTTGTCTCCAATCTAGAACTTTTCACCCCCACCGGCCATCTGTTCTACGCGCTATGTGACCTGCCCATTGCCACTTTAACTTGCTTATCCGATGGCTTGCCTTCACGATTGGCCGCCCCAAATGTCTGGTAGCCGTAGCCAAATCCGCCACTGCATAGGTAGGTAGGCAGATAGTATTAAATTAGTCTGTGCACAAATCAAATGTTATATAAAGGATATATGTAACTATTTCTACAAGTTATATTATTATATATATAAGTTATATATTGTAATACATTTTGTATTTTTTTTTAATCTTTTAATTGCATTTAGTGGCTCACATACGTTGTCAAAAGCACAAGAGTAGAATTTAGTATAACATTATTATATTGAGAGGGTAAGGTTGTTGAGAAAATGATATTGCAACATTTTGGTAAATTAATTGTAATGAGAATGTTTATTTTATTTATTGATATATTGTTTGTCACATTCAGTATTTCTTGTACAGTTGCCGTGGCCTGTTGTTATTGTTGAATATCGTATCTAACGTTTGTTAAACAATAAATTGTGAGATTTCAATGTTTTATTCTTGATATAACGTCTCCACGCTAATAATAAGAAACTGCACAAGATTTTTTTTATACTCTCAAAGCAAATACTTGATCACGATTCCATTGGATCTATACACATATAAATAAAATTGGAATGTTTGTGATACATTTGCAGGATACAATAAGTACCGAGGGTAACGTCGACCCCAACCATTTAGCTCAAATGTTAATCCTGCCCTCATCAATTTGTAAATAGCCCAATGTACCTCCATGAGTAAACCGGACTCAGTAAATGCAAAAACGACAAAAAACTAAACAACTTTTTTATTAAATTCCATGCGGGCAAAGTCGCGGGTACAGCTAGTCTTTAATCTGTTATATTGTGCAAAAATCAGTCATGTCAGCAAGATCAGGATCAGGTGTATTGGCGACAATAATGCTGTCTGTAATGCTGTCTGTGATGACAGATTGATCTTGATCAATCGATTCTTATGTTCAATGGATGAATTAAGAAATTATAAATAAAAGCAAGCAAATATATACATGTAGAGTATTCCACTTAGGCAGGGCCATACTGTTACAATAATTGATCAAATATATTTTATATTTCCAACTTTGAAAAACATGTCCATGTGTAGGCCTATTTAGGGGCAAAGCAGAGTTTTAAATAACAATATAGGTATTATAACCATCTTATTATGTAGGAATTGACGTACACACAGACGAACTGGAGAATTAGTTGAAGGGTAGTTAATATGATTCAATAAAAAAAACAACTATAAACATACATAGGTAGATGAAAATAAAACATAGCTGAAGATGTCATATTAGCAATATTTATATTTAAAACTATAATACAGTTTGTAAATTCTTTGGTTTAGTGATGAGAAATTCATTTGAAACAAAGTACAGACATTCAAAAGATTCATAGAAATTAAACTAAAGTATACAATGATGCTACATTTCTTAATTTTTTTCATACAGATTAAAAAGTTGAAAGAACCAAATCTGAAATATGGATACTATTTCCAGTTATCTCTCTCTCTATTTTTAGTTAATATGTGAAAATGTCATTATAATTGTAACTAAGCTTAATAGAAAACAATTGGTTGCCCCATAATGAAGTAATTTTGTGTTATCAACTGCTAACTGAATGTTAATTAGGCCAAACAATATAACATTCCATGATATGAGATTATCAAAATATATCATTGCACATGAATGCAATTAGTTAAATATTTAAGATTTATTTTACTCATAGAGAGATATAGCTTAAATCAAAGATAATAAAATATAACAATTGTTGTCTGCATAGGACTGCATAGCACTTAAGTGGCCTAATTTAGAACAAATCATCAATGGCTATAAGGCATATATTACTTTTGTGGCCACTTCAGCTAGGTTAATAAAACATAGAATGTTTAATTTTACTTTATCCGAGGACTTATAGATGCACTTTATTTATGGTTGTCATCATTTATTCATATTCTTATTGTAACTCAACACTTCCATATTAACATGAGAATTATGCAGTGTTCAATTGGAATTATTTTGCATACTTAAAATTAATGTGCCCAAAATAAAATAAAAACTTACAGTTAGGTCGACTAGAATATTCAGTAATAGATTACAAATGCACAGTTGAAGTGAAGGGCATTGTAAATACCATGTAGAAAAGTGTACTCTTATGTTTACAAAAATACATCTTTGATATTCTGAAATTGTTTCACTGCTAAATCAACTGGTAAATCAAAATTATAAGGCGTAAGGCGGTCCAGACTTTGCAAAGTATCTTGAAATCCTGTGTTGACAACATAGCTAGTGGAGGAATAATATGTGTCTATTAGAGATCTATTCTTCAACATTATATTAATCCATATGACAAGCTTATGGGCATTTAATGCAGCACAAACAAATGCTTTAAAATGTGCATCATAGCTCCTTTTGTATGGTGTATGTGAAGCAATAATACCTCCTATATTGCTTAGTAAACTTTGTTTATTTGTGATAGCTGTACCACCCACCATATCTAAGTTAAAGCTTTGGCTCAGTTTCCTAGCAGGAGTTGAGTTAAACTTATCTCCATCATTCAGTTCATAGTAACGTAAAATAAGCTCCCAAATATGTATTGTTCTCGATAGGGAAGACCTGCGGCCTGGGAAGCATCCAATTAGCGGAACAAGGGATGTGGACTCTGGTCCAACAAGACCATGTTGAAGTAAATCTCTTAAGTTTACAGCTAAATGTCTCCGTACTGCAGTAGTCAAAGGTGCATCATTAATAATAACAGCGCCTTCTTCAGAGTCACTGTCATAGCTAGCAATTATTGAGCTAGTTTGCCTCTCACGGGATACTAAATGTAGTACAGCATCAATTGACATCTCCAGTCTAGCTCTAAGGTTGCCCCAATGGGTGACAACTGGAGATTTCTTATCATATTTCTTATTACTGTTAGGCGAACATCCAAACTGTGAAACTGTAAATATTTGTATTAATGTTGAAGCTTTCCGCATCAAGTTAATTGTTTCTGCCTTGAGTTCTTCATTGACATTATTTCTAGTGAAATTTTTATCAAATGACTCAGACTTGCCCGTTTTCTTTGGTTCAGGTTTAGTTTTTCCATTGCTTTTCAAATCTTCATTTTTTATTAATTTTATAAATTTCTGCATATCTTCTATATGAGTTTGCAGTTTTCCAATTATTTCTTCTTTCGACAATTGCTTATCAGCAAACTGCCGGACGGCACAGTTTATCTGGTGTTTTAGCTCATCAGCACTTAAAGGTTCTTGACAACCTTCTTCCAGACTGCGGTCAATTTCATTCCTCAAATGTTCTAATAAAGTCTTGTGTGTAGTATCTCCTGATTCGGTGTTTGGGTCTGCCGCAAACCTTTCAAGTTCCTTTAACTGATATTTGAGTCTTTCTATGAAGTGCGACTGCCTCGCGCGTTGTCGTTTCATTTTTCGTTCTAATTCTGTACATTCATTGCAATTTGATTCTCCGGCGCTACCTTGTGGTGCAGCCCTTGTATCTGGGACGCCACGGGACGTAAATTCTTCGAGGGCTTTAAGCATGGAATCTTTCTCTTCAGGTGGTGCTTTAAGTATTTGCCGTAACCGAAATTCTACCTGTGCAAGATGAGATGTGAGGGAGAAAACGGAAGACGATAAAACTTCTTGCTCCTCTTCTAAAGCATGTATTCGATCCCCGGACAGTTGTTCTGGTGTAGTTTCGTCGCATAGATTTTCTTTTGGAGCCCCGAGTGGTTCGCATCGAGGCTCCTGCCAGATAGGTATCTCACCATCATATTCACAAGCTTCATCCATTTTTAAGACTTTTTCCTCTTATTATGGTTCAAAATAAACTCCTCTCCTTGTAATGAACCATTGTTTGTACGCGATTATCTTTTTTTAACTAAATAAAACTGAAAACACTGAATAACTAAGGGAACTTAAGCGAATGGAACTTAGCAAAGACGTCATACTTTGACGTCAACTTGACGTCAATATCTTATTTGAATGAATGAAACTAAGTGACCTAAAATTGATTTGGTTTACGGTCTACAGTCTTATTTTAATATTTAAGTCTTAGTCTTAATAAATATTTTTTTATTCCAAACGAAAATTTAAAGAAGCTAACAATTTTTTTTAAAATATGATGTAAGTTGTTTGTTTTTTTATATACTTGCAAGTTAGTTATAACGACATCTCTTATTAAACTAATAACACTAAGTTATTTTTACTTAGTGGAATCAACATGTAAAGCATTATTAAAGAGAGTGCTAGAGGGAGCTCTTTTAGTTTGATGTTTTTAAACGGACTTCAAAAAGAACAAAAGAAAATAAAAAAACTAAAAATCATATCGAAGAATGATTGTTGATTGTGATTTTGGTAGGTTTATGATAATCCAAGACTAGGTTAGGAATGACAACAGGCATTAATATGACAGAAGGAGGATATAGACGGCAAAACTTTTTTATATAACTATGATACTTCAGAAATTAAAAATAGCGCCCATGCGTTAGTCCAAGTCTGACGGTAAGACGTTTACAATTGGTTGTTCCTTATTTACATATTTTTTATTTCAGTTCATGTGTAGGGCAAGGGAACAATATTAAGAGTACTTATTTTTTCCATGTGTCAGCATTCACACTTTAAATGAAGTGGATGGCGGCCATCGCTCTTGATAATATTATCAGGTAACCATATTATTCGTGGGGCATCATGTTTATACAAGCAATGCTGGCACTTTTTCTGTGGCCTCAACCAGCCGTGCCTCTGTCTGTGGTCTTATCTATGGTCGAGTTCAGAGCTTAGCCGCAGAGATAAAAATGGCGCGGAAGGCAGTTGTCTTCAAGCAATTAAATCGTTATTCTTTTGAAGTGAGTAGTGCCGCCGTGACGCTGAAGTGGTCGTCTATAAATGTGTTCTAAATACTTGTTGTTTGCGTGCTAGTCTGATTTTGTGCGTGATAATGTGCCCAAGTAGAATAACATATGGAAGATATAACCTTTCCTTACAATATTAAAAAGGCGGTATAGTGAAATAAAACCATTCGCGACTATCGGATGTTGCGAATCATTCTATTGCGATACCGCTATTTTCTTCGGCCACATCTTCTCCCAGCGTTGTTGCTTTCTGAAGTGGCAATAGTAAGTAAATAAGGCTTTCAATGTCCTTTAGCTATCCGTGAAAAAGCAACAAACGAGCCGTGGTTCTGCCCTCTCGGGCGCCCTCGTATCGGAATGCTTACGCGTAGCGTAGTAAAAAAACTGCTGTCTCCAAGGAATAACTACTGCCTTCGAAGAGAAAGCCGTCCGTCGAGTAAACTTCGTCGCAAACAGCCGTCTACGAGGAATAAGGTAGGTCCAATTTGTTTATTTCTTTCTTAATAAGGTTCAGAGTTTATCAAGGAAATTGATGTTTAACAACGGGAAATGTCCCTTTATTTAAAATTCTATCCATTCTTACACAGGTTTACAACATATTTGATTTGAAGTCAGTTGTTGTTTTTATTTTTAAATAAATGTATTTTTATGTTTGTTACCTCATAGCTTTCGAGTGGGTAAACCGATTCAGATAATTCTTTTTTTACTTGAAAGCTAGTGCTTCCTAGTGGAGCTAGTGGTCCTATTAGAATTTGGTCCAATTCTGACTATGACATCCATAGAGAGAACACCATATATATGTCTTCAGTTTGCGTTATGTGCGTGACAAATGGACTAGGTTCTAATTCTATTTCGTAACATACCTACGATAATTTGGAATTACAAAGAGCACGTCTGCGTGTAATAACGTTAAACGTTGGATGCGATTTGATGTCTGTTTTTGTTGTTACTCGTAAATATTCTTGTATGTTTTTTTTAAGTATTTAAAATTGTTCATTCGAAGATAACTCTTCTACGATATTATAAAAAACTCAGTTCTTACCTCATACTTACGCTGCCAATATATATTTATCAACAATAAGCTATGCTCAGACTTGCAATAAAATCTCGTTCCTTAGATATTGATTGCGTTAGTGTCTTGTTATAGACTTTGCTCCGTCTTGTCACGCGATCCTTTGAGAGCGGACCTCGGAGACTGGCCTCGCATCGGCAAACTTGCTCTTCATAACTTCGAGCAGATTTGATCTTGTTGAAATTGATATCAAAAGATCGGAGTTAGATAATCCTGTTATATGTTGAGTCTTTCTTGTATTACTTAACTTTGATTATACAATTTATAATTTTAGAAGAATATAAACCCGAAACTATCAATTTTATGTAGTGGTAATAAAATTTTTATTTAGCTAAAAAACAAAACCGTCTTTCTTTCTCATAGATTTTCAAGACTTCGCAGGTAATCTTTATATATAATTTAACGTCCAACGCAAAAAAATAATTCCACAAAAAACGTTATTTTTATAATTGTCGTAAAAATAATATTGATGAAACATGCTTACAATTTTTATACCACGTACAATAATTTATTTGTCCCTTTTCTTTTAATAATGTCTACATAATTATAAGTTTGATTTGTTTTTATTTGTTTGTGTCTCGAGGTGGGTGTATACTGCCGCGACACAGTTAACTACTGTAGCAGTTTACGAACGTTCAGTATTTTTATATTTGTTTTCTTTTGTGCAAATAAAAATAAAAAAATTAAAAAAAAATTATATGACCTGCCAGGACTCGTGAAGATCTTTCTTCAAAATATAATAAAATATCATTACCGTAAGTACGTCGAAACCAGATTCTATTTTTATGTCGTTTTGAAATAAAAAAAATTGTTTATAACATCTATATTTAGTTTAATCTTTATATAGTTTATAACATAATATTTTTCGGGTCATCATACGTGAGTAATTTTTTTAAAGTTGTTTTGATTTGATTGATTATTATTCAAACTTATCGCATCGTGTTAAATTACTTCTTTAAACCAAATAAGTTTAAGAACTTATCCTTTGAATGTGGTGTTTCGATACAAATATTGAACAGAAAATTATTAAATATTATCGAGATAAAAATGAGTCCATAATTTTTTGTAATGTTTTTTCTAATTTCATTGGGAGTTCGTATAAGAATCGTTGTCCTATAATGAAAAAGTTTCGAAGAATTTTAATTTTATATTGGACTTCTTGCTTACTTTTCTCATTCGAAAGCATTGTTGATTAAAAATGTATAAATTTTATGAGGAAGTGTTAATTACTAAACTTTATTACTCAGTCTATATTTCATAAGGCAATTGCCGTCTCTATCTAAACTTGTAAAATTGTATTAATGAGTAACTTTTTAAAAAGAAATCAACATTGTTTAAGAAACACACTTCATTTGAATAGATATGGTCTGGTATAGAAGTCGCGTTCGTGAAGTTCTATCGATTCAAATTATAACGAATATGAGAGCCATTGACACTCATGGACATCGCGACTTCTCCATATCTGTTAGAATTTAATTAGGTATGTTTCTTAAATTATCTTGATTTCTTTTTAAAATATATTAATAAGGAATCGTTTTTGTCAGCTTTTACAGCAATAACTATAGCTATTTATTATTATACTAGTTTATCGTCCAATTTGGGTAAATTATAATATAAAATAAGCCAAAGTGAAAACAGGGCGGAGTGTTAGTTATAACAAGTAAGATTCTAGTTTAGAGACTGGTTGTTCAATTAATTACTTAGTAATAATTGCTGAAATATTTTGAATGTTGAACGTACGAATGGAATGACTTGTTGTTAGTAAACCAATTTGCAGGGAGTAGAGCACGTTCGAATGGAATTTCGGAAACTGTGCTCCGTTCCGAGCGCCAGTCAGACGCTGTTACACATGATATGTTTGTATTAGGTCTTAACATTGGAAATTGGCGTTTTGTAAGGCAGTAACCTAAAGTGGATTATTTCAAATTATAAAAAACATTCGTACAGGAATCAATAAAATGTTTGAATGCGCTTTGGGCTGCCCCATCCGAGTTGAATTCTTTCACTTGCAAGAAGTTATCCAAAATTTCTACAAAAATGGTAATCTGTCGGAGCAAGGTCCGGGGAGTACGGTGGAGGTCTCAGACATTCCAATTGAAGCTCTTCTAATTATGTTACTGTCTGTTGTGCAGTGTGCGGTCTATCGTTATTATTTCCATAATTATTTAAGATACCTATTAGGAAACTTAAAAATTGTATTGAAGAATATTTGTTGATGGAGATATTTGTAGGTTTATATACAATTATAGAGTATGTATGTCTTAATAACAACAAGCATAAATGCGGAGGTAGAAAGAAAATTGAGACGGTCGAACCTCCTAATATTTCTGTGATACCTTGGAAAGAAATGAGTAGGGAGTGGTAGTGCAGTAGTGTTTAATTCATCACTGACAGTAAATGTCTTTACTTTTACCTTAAATTTATGGCGGTGATTTGATTTTAAGTCTCTGTTTTACTAGTGAATATATTTTTAAACTTCCTTGCTTAACCATCGCACATAATAGTTATTATCGACAGATTTAAGCTAATCATTAAGCATTTTAGATGTAACATAATGAAGACTTACTGACTTGCCTCCAGAGGTTCACTCGCACAAGGCATTCCTTCCGTTAACACACTTATTCTCGACTGGCGACTGGTCGTTTACAGATTTCTAGTATTGTATATCTCTTTCGCGAGGGGACGGAGACGCTTGTATTGCGACCAGGCTCGTTTGCCGACCAAGTCAACTAAAATACTTTTGAACCGACTTCAAAAGGATGAGGTTCTCAATTCGTCTGTTTTTTTTGTGTTTATTACCGCGTAATAATTATATTCCCATAAATTTATTCTGTAATATCGTAGGCCCTGCGACCGCTGCATCCCTGTTTCTCATGGCTAACAGTTGGCAAATTTAAAACTCGTATAGTTTTCTCATTAATGCTATTATCAGAATTAGACGAAATTGAAGCAATTTCAAAAGAATCACCAAAATCGGTCTACCTAGTTGGAAGTTATGAAGTAACAAATATAAAAAAAAAACATACATAACTCAGTTTCAGAGACAGAATTGAGAACCTCCCCCTTTTTTGAAGTTGGTTGAAAATAGTTCTCTTCATGCTCAAAAGAGGTTTTGGTTGCAGACATGAGTGTTTGTATCTCTTTTCCTTGCGACCTCTAAATAACTACAAGTTTTGACAAGGCAAAGTATAACAAAGACGCAATTAAAGTTCATTGAAAAGCTTCGCGGACTCTCGGCCTTAACTTTCATCATTTTAGCAATTATAGGGGAAATGTAACGTTTTGTAGCGGGGGCTGCACGGGCCGGAGCAATCTCCGTAATGTGCTGTAAAATCATAAAGAGCCCCGGCTGTCCCTGACCCACTTTACGGCTTTAATAGGACAGTCTCCCGAGACTACGCTGGTATATTTAGAGGTTTTAGTGTTCAGTGCCAGGGAAAGAATTTTTTAATATTTAGTGCCACGGAAAGATGTTTGTTTATCACGGCTAAAACTATGTAGACACGTTAGCGAGCGCGTATACATTTAATTAATGTAATAGGAATACAAATAAGTTTTTACCGATTTTATTAAAATAAATATATTTATTGTGAAAGTGAGATTTTAAATGATGTGGGTCTTCTTCTTCAGTGACAACTCGTAATCGACATAGACTCGACATCTGCATCCTCGAAATTATTTGGCCTTCTAATGTGAGCTGTGTCTTTACGACAAAATCACGAATCGTCCGACGGAAAAGCCCCTTTTAGTCGCCTTCCACTTTTTATTTTACTTGTGGGAACGTACTCGTCCCCTGGGGGATGGATTAATTATGTCGGGCACTCACCAACCAAACCCACTAGATGTTCTACCATCGTCGCATATTGGCAGGACTGCGGGAATGCGTGCGCACATATCTGTGGCCCCGCCTGCGATACAGCCGCCTGGCGGCGGATGCTTCTTGGGGAAGACGAGCCTCCCCCTTCATCCTCTATGCATAAAGCGCGTCTACTCACGACTTTCATAAGGCGATGCACTTCCTCGAATCCATCACCGCCCTGGGGCCGTAAATAAAAACTGCTACTTCGCCCACCCTGGCCCCAGCGCCGGATTATTTACATTAGGATTACACATTTGGCTCCGCCGCCAACCAAACGGCCTCAGCAGGAGAGTCGCCCCTGTCAATTGCTTGTTGCACGATTTGCTTCTCCAAATGTTTGCTTTACTCTCAATTTAATACGTAGGACGTCGCTACCCACCCAACGAAGGATTAAACTAAGTTTTTAAACTTATACAATAGGTATAAAGCGTACCAACGATATTACTACAAACTTATATACAAAGGGAATTAATTGTTGAGATGAACTTCGAACACAAAAGCTGTGGAACTTAATACTATTGCGGATATTAAAAGCTTTGTTCTCGACGAGGTATAAAATTTTAAAGCCTCAAGCGATTGATAAACTGTATGAAACGTGAACAGTTCGAGAATTTACATGGTACGTAATACGTAAACGACATCGGCGCAGGACTTTTGAATGTGATAAGTCTATAACTTTAACTCCGAAAGATAGATCTTAAAGTAAACAGAGTTATATTTCCAAGATTTTACAGTTATACCGAGGTCATGGTCACCAATAGACTGGGGTATTTGACGTCGGATTTTTAACCGACTTCAGAAAAGGGGAGGTTCTCGATTTGTCTGTAAATTTTTATCTTTGTACACTCATAACTCCGAATCCGTACTCGAAAACCGGTTTGGAATATTTTTGTAAAGAAATTATTTTATGAGAAAAAAATATCAAGCCAGTCAGCAAAGCACAATGATCAAGCTACAAAAGTTGCCTAGTCCACTTTATGCACCATTAAAGGCGTTTCAACGTAATGAACGCAGGTACAAAAACCAGTAAAGATATAATAACGACGCAACTTTCAAGTTTTATTGGCAGGGGGAGGTAGGTGAAAGAAAATTAAATTGTCCAATTGCATTTATTTCTGACGTTCGCACAGACTCAAGCACGTGAAAATTCCCTTTGATCTATGTCTGTCGATAAAAAATAAACTTTACCCTTGAAGAATTTAGATCAAATTTGAACTGCAATACAAGTACTTAATTAGAAAAATTTCCCCTAATAAAATCAATATAAGTAAGCTACGCCATGGCGAGGTAGACAGTGTTAGCAGTCGATATCCACTTACATCACGGTTGTTGGAAATTGTGTATCTACAGATGCATCAGATAAGTCCATAGAAGCAGTTCATCGCCAACAAAAGATAGAGAATGACAATCCCTTGCATTATTTTCCAAAAATATGATCCAATATCTATAAAATTACAATGCATATGTTCGTGAACTTTGCTATCTAGAAGTGCACGATATATATCGATATTATAATATCGATATATGGACGCGATATATCACTTAAATCCGATATTATCGATTGAACCTCTCCATCAGGAAGAGTTATGTTACTACACTCCTACTCTTCACGACGGTAGGACTCGTTTTATAAATTTTGTAATCTATGCATGTAGTTTGTACTGCTAGCAGAATCAAATCAAATAGTCTGGACTGGTATCCGAAGCGAGAACCTTTACGCGAGAACGGTTACGCGGCGAGTACTCTATTAATACAAATTTTTCTAATATTTAGTATTAAGCTCTAATTAATTATAAACAAATTTCGATATATTTGTACAATATATCGCGTAGTATCGATACTAATCACGATATATTATATCGAACAATATATCGACATGAACATCTCTACTGCGAAGCGATAACACATTTACTCCATACAGCCATACTCGGTATTTTTTTTGTAAATCATGTTTTATTATTCAGGTCCTAAGTATTTAAAAAGCAGTTAATGATATTTTTTATATTTGTTAATACTTAATTATAAATTAAAATAAAACGAATTGCTATTCATGAATTATTAACACATCAAGTTCATAAATAAAAGTGAAGTTTAAAAATTAGCTAGTCTGGCGACGCGACAAACTGTCCCAGCGGGTTAACTCAAACTGTGGACAACAGAGTTGGTTTAATTTACTTGTACGAGTACTTATTCACTACACTGAGCAAGAAGTAATTGACATCAAATTTAAATTAAAAAAATCTCTATAAGAAAGCAAAATATTCTGTTACTATTGGGTTGCTTTATTATACACATATTATATATACGTATATCAAGTAGGCTAATTATGAGGAGAGTAATGTTGGCTACAGAACAACACGTAGACACGTGTTGATAATTAACGTGGCGAGCAATATCGGAAGTATCACGTAATGGCATCGTTATATATCTCACAAGTCATTCTCATTTCTTTTACGCTACCGTTTATTGACTTTTAACGTGGTATACATATAATGTACGTACGATATATATACCAAAGTAATCTATACTACAATAAGCTTATACTTGTAAATCTCTTTCGAACAAGTATAAAAAATTCAATGATTAAATAATAATTGCATTAGCTCTTTTCAAAGAGAGAAGTTGAAATCTCGTCTTCGGTAAGTTTTCTTTATAATTTTTCTTCCGCCGCTTCGTATTTATTTTATAATATTTCATTACGGTATTCGTGGCTTAAGAAATGAAATTGTTTTTCTTTTCTGTTTCCTTTTGTGATCTTTAGTTTTAAACTAACGTCAACATCTCGACTTTAAGAAATACAACGGACTTACTGTCCATTTAATAAACCTATCCTTATCCTCCTCGCATCGGTTTCCTCGATGCTGAGGGCCGGGATTCCCTCTTGGGAGCAGTCTGTCGTGGGTGATCTGCCACTTTTCCCTATCTGCAGCAGTGTGTAGAGTGGTGCTGATCTGATCAGTCCAGCGTGTTGGACTTCGACCTCTAGATTTCGTTCCGTTTTTTTTGCCCTTGATAACTAGTTTTTCCAAGTTGTCACTGTTTCTTGAGGCAATGTGACCAAATATTCTAGGATCCTGCGTAGACATTTGGTGGACGGCTCTGATTTCGAGTTTACTTAGGATGGACACGTTGGTACTGTGTGCTTTCCAAGAAATCCCTAACATCTTTCGATCTAACAAATCTATACATACAATAAAATCGTAAGCGCACTGTTTGTATATTAAATACTTAAAAAAAACATATCAATTAGCGTACTCTGTTAACTTATAATACCTTGTATATATGTTATGCTAGAAATATTGACTTATGTGATGCTAGAATTTTTTTTTAGAATTATTGTCTTTTCATTCATAACCTAACCTCTAAAAATGCTAACCTCAGAAAAAACATTAATTTTAATTTTTTTTTCAAGGTTTGAGATTCTTTTTTTTTAATTCGCCCTGATATCTACGCGAACAGAGTCTCGGGCACAGATGTTTTACAAAAAAATATTGGCCTTATCATTTTTAATAACTCAAAATTTAAATGTTTCTCACCCCTGCTGAATTTTTGAACGGGTGAGTATTTATTTTTGTTATCTTTATACAGCTTATAGTGTGCTTGCGAGGCAGGTCCTGTCCACTCGAATATGATGACTTTGTCATTATAATGATACGAGCAATTTATTTACTTAAGTGTTTCGAGCTGGCTCTACTGACGGGGCTCAAGGGACCACCCTACCTTTATGTTTATGGCCCTAGATATAAATGTTCTTGAAATGGGCGCATGGGAATTTAATTTAAAATTGAAGCTTTTATACAATGGTAAATGTAGTTTATATTAATGAAATTACAAGGACATTTATGAACACAACCAAAAACAGACTTCAAATCGAATCAAACGTTAATCGCTATTACGGCCCGGACGTTCTATTTGTATTTCCGAAATCATCATTGAAATCTGTTGGCGTTGTATTGAGTTATTCGTCCATTTGTTCCGCACAAACTGTATGCAAATTTAAAACTTATATGGTTTTCTTCTGGATTCAACTGTCAGAATTGATATGGGACGACAAAGGAAGTAACAGCTTTCAAATAAAAAACAAAATCATCAAAATAGTGAACCTATTACCTATACCCGGTCTAAAGTTATGTTAAACTTAAAGATAAAACATACAGACGAATTGAGAACTTCTTCTCCTCCTTTTTTGAAGTCGGTTGAAAAATATTGAAAGACCTTAAAATAAACATAAATTCTAATTCGATTAAATTATATGTTTATTGTTAAACAAAGTGTAGTATCGAAGTTGCAAGTTGTTGTTTATGAATCCCAGCAGACTTTCTGTTTTAGAATTTGTGCCCACCCTCTAATCAGTTAGGTGAAATGCGATCAGCTTAACAAATATTCAATTTCATGAGGTGTAAATTATTTTGAAATAAATTTGTGTCGCCTAGATAAAATTAGATTTCTTCTAAAGAAACTGTCGCAGACACGTGTACGAATTAATTTACCCGCCTGACAGACATATCTCCTGTAACGCAGCATCCTGTTTGGTATTCTCTTTGCTCAAACTGTCAGTTGCGAACGTGCTGAGAACAATTCAAATTATTTTCTATATTTATTTCCGGTTTAAAATTGCCGAAAGAATATACTCTAAACTTTTTAATATAATTTTGAGTCTAGGTCTCAAAATTCCTAGACTCAAAATTCCTTTTGATATTCTGAACCAGTCACTACTTCACATCACTAAATCATTCTATGGTCTGATAAAGAGAAACCTTTGTGTCTTTTGTTTTACATGATAAAAATTAACTCTTACGTCCATTTTTAACCCTAAAGGTTATTTTTATGTCAAGTGTATTAGGTTCCGTATAACGGTATTTCATTAATATAAGTTACAAACTGACGAAATATAACAATGATATACCGTCATAGTTTTAACAAAGTTTTTATAAAAAGAAAAAGTGTTATTGAAAACTTTCTTATTCCCGCACTTTAAGCACTGCTTTGTCTGTTTTTATTTACCGTAAAAGCTCAAGAGTGCTAAGACGGAAGTATTTATCTGGAAAATTTAAGTTCTTTCAAACAAGCGTTTTATCTGCAATGGTAGTGGAAGTAGAAACTGTGAAAAAGTAGGTAGTTGTTTCTAATAAAATGTTAAATAGTTATTTTTTTATTATTATAGTGGTAAGATAATCCACATCTAAATATCATTTTCAAAAACACGATTTATAATAAAAAGATAGCGGTCATCCAAGCACTTGTTCAGTTATAACAGCAACTTGGCGACGGGAGAAAGCCAAAGAAAATAATCTTGTACGCAATCATAACAATATTTAAATTTGGGCGTCCGATCCTCCCTGAGGATACATCTTTCAATATTGTGTAATAGAAATATTTCTCAGTACTCAATGTATTTTTGTCCTAATAGGTTTTCATGGACGGAATTGAGTTATTCAATTTGTCTTTTGTTTATTCAAAGAAACATGTCACTTAGTGCAGAGAAATTTTATTTGTAAGGTGATATATTAGGAACAGTGGTAAAAATCAAAATCAAATCGGTAGTAAAAATACGAATATCGATTTATTAATCTTTCACTGACACATACGTATAAGCAGATGCAGAAGTTAACATTGAATCAATAAAATGCACAAATAGAAATGACACAACACACTTACGTAGACATTAAAACAATTTGTATTCATTACATTTACAAGAACGGTAGAAAATAAAAGTTGTCTACCGAATCCAAATAGGTAGTACATCGGTGGTTTAAAGACTGATGCGATCAATTAAATACAGTTGTATTATAATTTTTATCATAACGATTTAATTAATATTTTCTAAAGCGTAAGAAAACTCTTCCTACCGCATTTGAAGACGGATGTGATTATATGTATACGGCTGTACTTGAGATGGTAATAACAACAAGTTTGCATAAGGAACGAATACCAAGGCTTAAAGAAATAAATTCTTTATAGTTTACTTTTCAGTTAGTTTATTGTTGGAGGTATTATGATAACTTACATATATAAACTAATTTTGTCCTATTAGTCAGAAGTTCGATGGACGTTCTATAAATTATCCAGAAAAATTAAACTCCCACGTCGTTTGACCTAGCAGGGTAGACAGCTAACATTCATTACTTAACTCATTACTTAACTGCTTGTTAACCATTTTAACTAAGCTTAAGCGTGTGCTAGGAGATGGTTCACCTCAATAGTCGAATAGATGGATTCGAACCTACGACATTACGATTCGCAGACCATACCCTAAACCATTAGGCTATTTATTTCTTGGTGAAAAGCGGACAACAGAAGAAGTGTGCGTAGCAAATCATAGCGAACAAATTGTATTTTTAAATTCAGAAGCCTTAATGAAACCTCAGGGTTTGTGTGCCCCAATTTAAATACTACAAATAACACGCAGATAGAAATGCTTAATTTTAAAGCTGGTATTGTGTCAATTATCTTCGAATAATCTATTATAATGTTTCTGTTTACAACACCTTACCTGTGACCTACGTGTTATAAAATTCATCACTGTAGTATTGTGAAAAATGAAATCGTTTTTCGCTTGAGGAAAGCGGAGTAACGCCGAGTAATCCCTCTCCAGCGCAGTAGCCGGGAAGATCGGGAGCAAATCAAAGATGTTAAGAACATAATCCGACCGTGCGTTTCTGTTGAAAAGAATTTCTTTCAGAAGTTTTATTTACGAAGAAAACTCTTGAGTAACGCTTATTTCTAAACACAAACTAATATAAAATATAAGTTTCAATCTTATATTTTGATTTTATTTCTTTATTTATGCTACGAACCAACGTTGATTAGCCAGAGAAGCTGACCGCAATGGTTTCACTAGGTTTGAGAGGTGTCAGAGATTATATCGCTTAGCCTGAACCTCTATTGAGAGTAACACGGCGGAAGAGCTTCCGAGAGGGGACCTCGGCTTGGATTGATATTCTATTCGTGTAGCATTCCGAACCGAGGGCCCGAGAGGACCCAACCACAACTAGATTGGTAGCTTTAATCGGTAGACTATCAAGATATTCAAGTACCTAACTTTAACCTTTAAATACCACTTGGTGTTTTTAACCTTGCCTTCAAAACCGGCATGCCACTGTTCTTAAAAAGAATGTAGGTACAGTGGCAGGCTGGGTCACGCATGTTTTGAGTATACTCAGAGTTTCGTCTTGCAGCGGTTATTAAATAGCGCACTATTACTATACACTGTGGTATTTTGAAATTGATCTATTGTCTACGTGACAAACGTATTTATTATAAAAACTTGTGAATAAACATAATATAGCAGATGGGGAGAAAGTTTTGGAATGGAGGCAGCACATGAATGGGGGTAGCATAGGGCACTCTACCTTCAGATGGACCGACGACCTTACGACAATAGCCGGAAATGGCTGGATGCAGAAAGTAGAGTATCGTACTCGTATATGGTGGAAGATATTGGGAATGGCCAGAAGTGGATAGACAGAGGTTAATGACGACAATGATGATGTAACCTGATATCCTGCTGACGGACCGGATATAATCCTGAATATTTCTGATCTACATAATCATACCATATAGCGTTAGCTCCGAGAAACATAAAAATATGAATATCTAGAAGTGGCACATGGGGTAGACGATATTTGAGCAGACATGCCGGTTAAAATTATCCTACTGACTAGAGTCAACTGAAACTATTGTTATTCCGTGACTATACTCCAAGGCTTTCGCGATATTGCCTGTATAGTCCGTCAGTTTTCTCTAATTGATATTTTTTATTAAGATCCAATCTGAATCAGATCCCTCTAATATGAATATTATTTATGTCCATATATTTTTAATTATCTCTCAAGTTTTCGTGGATATTGTTATACTTATTAGCATTTAGTGTATCTGTAATAAATAAATAAAAACGAATAAAATATATTTTCAAGTATGGTTCGTCCCGTTTTCCTTCTCTTTGCTAGCTTCCTCGAATCCCTTAACAAGATTTTCTAAGATGAATCGTATCGTGATTCTGTAAATGTTCTCTATGTTTGGGGTATATCTGTCGCCTAGTGTTGTCTTAGCTGCTTCGAGAAATGGTTGCTCGATTTTCTGAAAAGAGATAAGTGTAGATAAATATTTAGAATATATAGCAGGACGCGGGACTGCTCTTGTCTTCAGTACTTGACATGTTCTTGTGTATTTTATGCTTAATTTTCGTAACCTAAGTTTTCAGGATAAATATGGGTGTCTAGGTGGTGGCGGTATAACGCTTGTGTTTTGTGAATGTGTTCGACTCTAGCCAAGCGAGTCTGACTACAGAGATAGTTTCGATTGGAAGAACGGAATTCATATAGCTAATAAATAAATATTAATATATGATATAAATAATAAAAAATAAACATTGGAAATACCACATAGTTCTAGATCGATTTTCAAGTCTATATTGAGCTAGATGAACAAAACGTCTGCTTTGTTGCAAATGAGTTACCTAAAGATGGTTGATGTATACGCAATCAAGTCCTCATTTATGTTTCAACTTATCGTAATCAAACTACAAAAAGGCACGTATCAAAAACAGCACTACACAAGGCACATTTTGCCTTTCTCGTATGTTTCTAGTAAAAATACTCGAGTCTTTTATAGTAAATATTACATACCATGAAGTTCTCAGCAACGAAGCCTGGGACCTGCGTGTGAGTGCTGCCCACGTGTCTGACGTAAGCGAAGAAAGAGTCCATATCGCCGAGACCTTTGATGCCCTCGTCCAGGGTATGCATGACCTTAGTGGCGTGCTCGGCTAGCTCTGTGGAGCTTACTTGTGCCTCCACTGTCTCCAGGTGACGGAAATCTTCAAACAGATGAAGCAATTCTTCGTTTTCTTGGAACAACCTGGAAAATTGAGAAAATACTATCAACGAAGTGGTTTGACGTCATGTTTTTTTTGGACTCGTGACATGCGATTCAAAAATATTCCTTTACATATCACTGAGTGACTTAATGAATTCTGAAAAATGGATGGCGACTGCTATCTCTGACTACCCCGTCAGAGTTATGAGAGTGTTTTTTCCTTTATTATTGAAGCTACACATTCTTCTCCTTTATTTACATAATTCTTTACTTTCCATCCAGAGAATCGACTTTTCTTAACCTAGACTTATTTTACTTTCGAACTTATTGACCAAATGTCGAATTAGATTATAAACAAGTATATCGCGTGAACTCAAAAACCAACTGCAAATTAAATAATAGATGGATTTAACATTAAAGGCAACAACGGGCGGATATCTTGTAAGATTAATATGGTTTTCTTGATATGGATGTAAAGCTTAGTAAACTCCTAACAAGTCTTGATCAATCATATATTCACATACGGATACTATGGAAAGTTTGTTGTTCGATCAATTCGCGGAATCCAATCGGAAGACATTGGCAAATGTGAGATTAAAGGCTGGGAGCACTTTGATCTATAAATGCACTTGAAACAATAATCTTAGAGCTGTGATATTCGACGCACTTCGTATTTGTCCGTCAACTATTCATATTTGTGCTATCTGTTTATTTACTGATTGTATTGGTCATGATATACGAGTAGTTTTGACAAAAGTTCAAATAAATATAGCCATAATATACCAATATAAAATATTTCAATAGAAACACAGGCGTTTATTTTCGTTCGTCGTTTGGTCGTCCGTGATTATGTTATAGATAACCACTTCGCTATTACATCAGAGTTGATAATATAAAAATTATTAGTTTAAGGAAAATATGCTTTCGGAGGAAATGGTTGCATGTGCAAGAGGAGAGTGAGATGGCTGTAGAAATCCGTAATCTCCTCTTGCACCTCTATGTCAATGGTGTGTGGGATCGTTAACATAATTTCAACCCACTTCAAAAAAGGAGAAGGTTGTCAATTAGTCATTATTTTTGTTTGTTACATCATAACTTTTGACTAGGTGAATTGATTGTGATGATTTGAAACCTAGTGCTTCCCGTGACGTCCCATTTCAATTTAGTTTAGTTCTGACAATGGTCTTAAATTTTCATTAAGTATGTGTGCGACAAATGGACGAATAACTCAATATTACGCCAACCGATTTCGATGATTCATTTTTTTTCAAAGAATGCACTTCAAGAGTTTGGTTAGGTTCTGATTAATTCTATTTCGTAATTCCTACGATAGTTTGGAAATGCGAAGAAGAAGTCGATTTCTGTTTTTAAGCGTAAATATTCCATTTATTTATTCAATCAGGCATTCACGACATCTATAGACAAAAAAGAACGCTATTAAAAAGTTTCAATGTATATATATATAATAATCTAAACTTTTTAGATTGAAATCTCGGTTTGAACAATCTGGCAAAAGTGGTTGTAACTAACGAGAAGTTTGTACCAACTATCGCCGCGGACGTACATACCCGTACATACCCGTATGCTTTATAGTTCGCGCGGCGTGCGGTCACAGACGATATGTCGGACGGAAGTTACACTGTGTATTAGTTAGTTCCATTTACACTTGAAGCTGATTGAACAGAAACTTTTGTTAATAACTATTCCAAACTAAAATTCGCTGGTAACATATAATATACGATTTTCATATATATGTCACCCGACGTATAAATATATATTCAGGATGTCCCGTAATTGTTTTTACAACGTAGTGTGTCAAAGATCGATGGTTAATGATTTTCATTAAAAAATTTAAAGAATAGTCATACCAAATATATGTTTTTTTTATATTATTGTTACATGTCTTGTTTTAATTGTTGTCGTGGTCGATAGCGCTCTTATCTGCGCTTCCAATTAAAAAAAATCCTTGCTAAAACTAGCCCATTTATCGTTATAGTACTTAAAAGTACAAGATTGGGTTTCTTTTACAGTTTTCAATAAAATAGTCATATCAAAAAAAATTGTGATATGGAATTTTTTTATTAGTTTTCTTGAGGCTGTCTTGAGGATGTTTCTTGATACAATCACCTACATCCATTAACTGTTGGACTTTGAGTTACTGCACATCCTGTAAATACGTCTGCGCATATAGCCCTATCATTTGTGATAGCATTTTATATATTTATATAGGCGTTGGACCTTAAGTTTATAGAAGATATACTGGAAGACAGAAAATCGATTAGATTATTTAGTTTTGGTATCAAAAAATATTCCTCGTAAAAGTGCTAATGGTGCCCTGTTGACTATGCGTAAACGTTTCATTTTATATTAATCGTTAAATGTATCCACACAAAATGAGCCACATCAAAGCCAATGCCAAAACCGCAGCAAGCCGAAATTCAAAGTAATTTTATCCATCCATTTTCCTGGTGACTGATTAATTGGCAGCCGTGATCGAGCGCCGCCAGCGCTTCGTATGCAGGCCGCGGCACTGTACAGTGGGCGGTGTCCATTGACCATTATATTTGGTTGCGTTACGCGACGTCCTGTTTCTGTCGTGATTCTGTCACAATTCTCGGTTCTAATAGAAGAAGGAGTTTGCCGCGAAAGTGTGTAGTTAGATCGGTAGAAAACTTCCTGTAAGAAGATACGGAAAAGATACAAGCGAATAACTGACCGGGTGAAGTTAGAGACACGGGATCTTAGGTACTTCTCATTTTTGGGAGTCGGGAAAAAGTTGAAGTATATTATCTATCTTACACGCAGTCATTTAGTTTATGCTATAGTGATAAAAAATACAAGTGTGTTTTAGACCATACGACTGAAGTAAAACTTTTTTAGCTCCAGCTGTATGTATGTACATACATATATAAATATATATGTGTACATGATTGTTCAAGACAGAGAGAAAATGTGCGCGCGCACTGTTGCTCCTACAGTAAATGACAATAGGCCTGCATTGTGTCTTATCTCTAAATTAACTTAATTCTTTGTCTTTCTATCTTTACTAATTTACCTTCTTCAACTTTCCTCCGCCTGGACCAACTCACGCTTTTCGTTATGCATTCACCAGCTTACTCCCCAAGTCAAGGTTGCATAAATAAGTTTTACTTCAAAAACACTGCAGACCGTCAAGATGAGAGAGTTCACCTCGGTCGAGAAATATGATCTCTTGAAAGAGGCCTCGAGTACTAGAGATATGACCAACTTCAACTTATCTTGGTGGGCAAAGTCGCTGTCAAAACGTGTGTTGGTCTCCTCGCAAGAGACAAAGACATATATAGTGAACAAACAATTAATTTTGTCAATTATACATTAACTGCAGCTAAAATATATCGAATTTCCTCTTTTACTTCTGCATCATTTAGGTTATTTTTCTATTAGACTACTTTCTAAAACAAATTTTAACAAGACTAAAACATTAAACATCTTCATTTGTGGAAGTTAGAAGTCGGGGATTTAAATTGTTACAATAAAACGCTATAAAATTTGTAAAATTAGTTTCATTCATAGAAAGATCTCGTTTTACCCGAAAATATTTCAGAATATTTCTTTATGGCGCACACCACTAGTAGAAACAAAAGCTTTCTGTTTCCGTCTGTACTCATCAGTGGAAACAATAGGCTTTGCGGTAAGGTAACGCTGATGTCACATCTACCCCGCAGTTTGTTTCGCCGATAAGCGAGAGAACGAGTTGTTCCAAGTGCTGCGAATACAATTTAATATTTTTAATTATCTTATGATAATAAAGGGACATGCAGTATTATTTTATGTAGTAATATTTACATATTAAGAGTAAAAACAAAAACTGACTTCAAATTAAATCAGTGACGCAGTTAATATGTAACGCACTGCGCGCAGCCGCTCCATTTTATTTCCGAAGTATATTTCCAAGTTATATTACGAAGTTCTGATGCCTGATGCTGAACCCAAGGTCCACTTTTAAGAATAATAATATCCTATATATGTAGAAAATATATCCTGAGGGACGGAAAGGTCGACAATTGTCGGGCAAGCCGCCGTCCCGGTGAGTCATTCAGACATATTATTTCCGGTTGTTCTCATTTAGCTAACGGTGAGTACTTGCACAGACAAAACCTCGTAGCCAGGGTTATTCACCAGCAACTTGCTCTTCGATATGGTCTTTTGGAGTCCGAGTTGCCGTAGGTGAGGTAATATAAAAACAAACCGGCGTTAATTCTCGAAAATTGTAATGCAACGCTCTATTGGTATCGATCTGTCATCACAGACAGGACTATTATCGTCAATGAACCTGATGAGTGATAATATTCGCTTTTAGATGTTTGGGGGAAATAGTAGTAAGTGAAAATAAGTTGCGTAAAAGTATACATGACATAACAATACATGAGTATTTAAATGAGCGAATGGATAGGCGTGTCGAAGAATTTCGAAAGAATTGAATCTTTATGTTGTTAATGTGATGAGGTGAAATTAACGTAGACATAAATATATAATATAAACCTGAATGTAAACAGAAATAAGTAATGTATAAGATAAGAAAATGTAATTAATATATTGTGTACTAACTATATGGAACGTTGAGAAAGAAGGAAGGGAGAGTATGAATTAATTATTAGAGGAGGAATGAGAAAGGAAATTCAAATGTCTCAGATCACCACGCCAGGCGAAATAAATGAGCCAAAGTGTTAGACAGCACTGTTAATTATAGCAGATTATAGTAGCCGTTGTTGCATTAAAATAAAAATAAACTGTAGCGTAGTCTAAGGCATTTAAACTTAACTCGATTTCCCCGGTAAATACGTATCGGAAGCTAACATAACGACGTTATTCACGTTCATTTCACATCGGAAATTTATAACACTTAGTAAATTAATCGTAAGACAGTTATCCAATTGTTACTTCATTTTATTACTTAGTGTCTCTATTTACTGCCGTGTTTATGACAAATGTAAACTCATGGGCAAAAATAAGGAGTCGGTTAAGAAAGTTTAAATATCTTGGTAGAAAAAGATGCCACATGGAGGCAACACTTATTAAAAAAATACTGTATTAACCAAGTTTACGTAACATACCCTTTTTCGTTTAAGTTTATGTTTTTTAATGAAATATAAATAAATTAATAAAAATATTTTATTTTATTATAACAATATTTAATTGTCTATCATGCACAATTTATTTAAGTTAGCTACTGTCTTTATCTTCCGAGATATTCAAACTTTCTTAACCGACTCTTTATTTTGGCTCACGGCTATATTTAATATATAGGTAAAGTCTACCTGCCCGAGGTCTCCGCGGTGACAAAACCCTGTACTTATTTATCCTTCTCATAATAATAATTTATTATATATAGAAAAATCTGTCCGGTAATTGGGAGTTGTGCATGCTCCATGTTTTTGAAGTTAAACTATTGCGTTACAAAAGGTGTGATCGGGCGAGGCGAAGAGAAGTTGAGAGGGAGATTTGAGTTAGTGAAGATAGAAAGAGAGAGAAGCGAGCACACATTTTCATTCGTATATCTAAGACACAGAGCAGGTCTATTGTCTGTATCACACTGTAGGAGCAAGAGAGCTGGGCGCGCATTTTTATATTATACATGTATTATATATCTAGATGGACTTAAAGATTTTTTACATTAGTCGTGTGGACTAAAGTTCACTCGTTTTTTTATCCTTCTCGTACTTTTTACTTGTTTGTTATATTTAAAAAAGAAATAGTTATGTTATGAAATATATGTAATATAATAAATAGTGAATTTAAAAAAATAAAAAGTTTTACTTGACGAAAAGTATGATGCCTGTTTTCTCGATCTGTCTGAAAATTCCCTTCCACGAAGCCAGCATGCAGTACTGCTGCTTAGTCGAGAGGGGGGACCTGGGGTCTGCCAGGGCGGTGGACGGTCCAACGGGTCGCTCGTGAACTCCGACGCGGCCAGCTGGGACAGCTTGCAGCCCATTGTTAAGACACTTTTTCACTTGATATATACCAAAAAGATCTCGATTTCTTTAATACGATACTATTAGGCAACGGTAAAGAGGCTATTTAATTTAAACGCTTTGATATACTAAAGGAAAAGAGAGAGGAAAAAAGGAAATTAATTGTTTATAAAATGCGTAAAAGCTTTAAAGTTACTACGTTATAATTACGTAACGAGTTGGGGAAGGGTATTGAAAATATTATTTGTAATGATATAGGGAATTTTTTTTTATTTTATTTACGATCAATTTTCTGGTGCAACATTATATAGTAAATAATCACATACTCTATTTTTATTACTACACTATTTCACAATGACAACACTAGCACAGTTTGATGTACGTAAACTTATTCACTTATTTGAATAACTAAAAGACGTTATACGTAATAACGACTTAAGTTTTTTTTTCGTTTTATTTATATTACTTTTCGATTTTTATATTGTGTAGTAGCGAGGCGAGCGAAATATTTTTTATAACTGATCTACCCGACGCACCACACGTAGTCTAGTGATGTGACACGTGACAGTAAATGAATAGACGTTAAATAACTTAATTCGTCGAGCTAGTATCGATATTAGTCAATTTAAATTAGTTTACGTCACCAACGAGGCTGTCGTAATATGCTGCATGCAATGCAAATGGAAATGAAATAGTTTAGGCAGTTCCATTTGTAAGTCTTTTGAAATATGTCAAAGATTGTAGATGTTGAATTCAAACTTCACTAAAACGATAATATTGACGAACAATGTATGCGAATGGCGTTGAATTTCGTTTAAATTTTTATAACATCGTGCACAAATAGTGTGCCACCATTTTGGTTAGTAAAATAAAGCCTTTATTTTTTCATGTAATAGGGAATAAATCCATCAAGAGAATTAGAATTAATATAATTTTTTTAAAATTTTTCTGTCTGAAGCTGCAGGAAAGATGAAGAAAGGAAGAGAAGAGATTAAATTTGGCTGGAGATTAAAATCTAAGGAGGTTAATAAGTAACACCCAAAATATTTTTTTTATACATTGAACCAATGTAGATCAGAGGGTGTTAAGGGTTAAAATAAATTTAATAAAATAAAATAAGTACCATTGTACACTTAAATAACAATAGTCCACTTGCTACACTGGTTCAAATATCTTCTGAAGAATAGTCTTACGATTATCCTATTGGGATGATACGAAAATTGATTTTTCTTCCAAAAGACGTTTTTAATTAATAGTAATATTCATCGATTTGTATCGGTTGTCAAACGTAATTTATCGATTACTCGTTAGTTAATTCGCATCACTACTTACTTGGCTCCATACGTATTTTATGACGCCTCAGGGCGATTGTGTGATAATAGTGTTGTCCTTTTTTGAAATTATGGTCTACATACGTCATTGTCGTATGACATTTATGTTTTAATTATTTGAAATATCATTCTTAATAACTCGACATAAGGTTGACTTTGTTTATTCCCGTACCATTGCACAATTGCGGTCAACGTTTTAATTTCACTAAATTATAGAGTGTTAAGTTAACACTCGAGACAAATGTCATAAGACACCTGAGTGAGTAACGAAAGGAAGAACGTTTTATTTGCATTATATTGCACTGTACGTTATACGACGTATCTTTGATTTGTGTGGCCTGTACACGTACTTTTAATTTCAAAATCGAGAAAATTAAGGGTAGGCCCCACCCCTTAGATGTTAGGAGCGTTGCTGGATTTTCTTCGGCCACTTCTCTCAGCACCAACGCTTCCAGAAGTGGCACTCAAAGTTACTTTAGCTTTTGAATGTCCCTTAGGTTATCGGTGAAATAGAAGCCGACCGAGCCGTGATTCCGCCCTCTCGGGCGCCCTCGGATCGGAATGCTTACGCGTCACATAGTAACGAGTGTCGAGTTACTAGCAATAGAGGTTCATGCTAAGCGACCTAAGAACTATGCCACCTCTCAATCCGGTGAAGCAGTCAAGGACAGCTTCTATGGCCAATCTGTGTAGTTCATCATTAAAAAAAATCGAGAAATTAGGATATGAATGTGTTAATTTTTTTATCAGAATTTATAACATATAAACATGTTGTAATAAAGTTCAAACGTAGTTTAAAAATTGACAGTCATAGGGATTGCACATAGAAATGAAAACTTACAATTTCAAATTTTAGTATTAAAGTTATCAACATCAATGTGGTTCTCACGTGTATTCACGTGTTTATACTCTCTTTATATACATGTTATATAGTTTAATATTATTCAAATATAATAGGTTGTCAAATATCTCCTTCCGCCTTTTTGTCTTTTGAATTTCGCGGCTATGTACAAAGCGCTACAGAGCTCGTATCTAACAATACTATACATAATTTGAAAGGTCTTGACATAACCTACAAAACGACGCTATGCATAATTAGTTTGGATATTGCGTTCAACAGTTATAGACGTGTAAACATGGAGTTCACTAACGCCGAAATTCGCGGCTTGGCCACTATTTGGGACTATTCACCGGCCTTCGACCACGACCGTTTTCGCTTGATATTGTCGTATGTGATCCATTTTTCGTCGCCAGTCACCATCCGCTTCAAGAATGGGTCGAGTTCGTTCCGTTTCAGCAGCATATCGCAGGCGTTGATTCGGTCCAGAAGGTTTTTGCGTCAAATCATGCGGCACCCAAACATCAAGCTTTTTTGTATCCAGCCTTCTGCAGATGGTTTAAAATGGTGTGGTGACTAACTCCCATCTCCTGGGCGATGTCACGAGATGCCACATGCCGGTCTAACTCGATGTAGTCCATGATTTGATCGGTATTTGTCGTCACAGGTCTTCCGCCGGCTGGCTTATCCATGGTGTCGTTTTCACCGGTTTTGAATCGTCGAAACCATTCCTCCGTGGTTCGAAGTGATAGAGTACCATCCCCAAAACACCATTAATCTCACGGAACGTTTCTCTAGCGGATTTGCCTTTAACGAAGGAAAACTTTAAAATAGCGCGAATTTCGGCGTTAGTGAACTCCATGTTTACACGTCTATAACTGTTGAACGCAATATCCAAACTAATTATGCATAGCGTCGTTTTGTAGGTTATGTCAAGACCTTTCAAATTATGTATAGTATTGCTAGATACGAGCTCTGTAGCGCTTTGTACATAGCCGCGAAATTCAAAAGACAAAAAGGCGGAAGGGAGATATTTGACAACCTATTATTATGGGCAGTACAGAATCATGACAAAATACATATAAGTACAACGTTAGCACGTCGTAGACACGAACCTAAAGAAATTTTCCCTACCAACAAGAGCTCAACGCGGCTAAAAAAATTCACTTCACAAATTAAAGTTAGAGCCTATATATGTACCACTATTGGAGACAGGCCTTTTCTGTAAGGAGAACATAAGGGCATTGCTATTTGTAGGTATCCTTACGCCGCCGAGCGCGTGGTAAGTTGGCACTAAAATTTACAACAAAAGAATTTGTTAGTGCCGCCGCTTGCGATAACCGCCCTGACATTGGGCTACCACGGCTGTTGAAAGTGATTATCAAAGATATATTATTTGCATAAATCAATAATAAGTAAAGGAACACGAATAAATGTATGTAAAAATAAATATAGAGACATTTATAAATATTTTTTATTAATAAACCGAAAGTTACATTTTTATACACAGATCGTATCTCTTGATACAAATTACAAACACACATATTTACGGCAGTTCTTACACACTACAAATCGTAAGCATTACACTAAAACACATTTATGAATGATCGGTATATAATACGATTGTGACACACAGACCTACAGTTTGATTGAAAGAAATGGTGATCATTATTTTACGCATCATACTTCATACCTGACCGATTTCCCTTTTTAAGTGTGTCTGTACACTACTTTTGTTAGTTTCAGATAACATATATAATATGCGTCTAGTTAGAACGTGCTGTCTGCATAGAAAAACAAAAGAGAAACGTAGGATATACGTTTTCTTTTGTTTCTTTTTGCTGTCGTCATTATTTTTGACATATATTAATAACTTATGTATGTGTCAAATAAGGAAACCAAAAATCATTGCGAAATTAAAAGCGTGTTATAATATATAAGCTATATGTAATAACTTTTTACATGCTTATTAGTTCCTATGTGTCCCATTTTTTTAACATGTGATTTTTTGTACTTGACCGGGACTACTTTACTATTTGAAATTAAATTAACTAATAGGTTAATATTACTAAAAATCAACTATTTTGTTATTAAGTTACCTATTATAATTTTACGTCAAAAAAGTCAGGTATTAAGTTGATTATATATTACTATATTTACTTGTCGTGATATAGGAATGGCCAAGCTACCGCTATCTAATTTTAACCACCTACAATGTAACAAAATAATTGGCTTTATCATATTCTAAATCTAAAACAATAATATATTATTTAGAAAATAACAAAATATTTGTATGTCAAAGCCTGTAAAAAAGGTACAGTCGATAAAAACAGTGGTAATAAGAATTTTAATTTATTAAATATACATCTGAAAATACAGCTTCAAGATCTATAGATATTTATTAAGTAGTTATATTAGTGTTGTATATACATGCAGCCACATGCTTATAGAGTAAGCAGAGCCTATTAGGTTGTTTAGAAACATCTATTTGATACGTCAAGAATATTACAAATTATAACAACACGATAATTACTTGCGAAATGCAATAACATCGCTGGTCATGTATATAAACATAAACAGTTCAGGTTCCGAATCTGCTATTTATTAATGATATTTCACTAGGAAACAAGCTATTACAATTCAATTGACATTGGGCCAAGAACCATTGCACGCTTGACTTGGGGAGTAAGCTGGTGAGGGCTGTACGAAAAGTGTGATGAGACGGAGATTTAAGTCCGTGAAAATAGAAAGAGAGAGACGTTTCCTATATCTAATACACACTGCAGGCCTATTGTTTATATCACACTGTAGGAGTAAGAGAGAGCAGTGCGCGCGCACATTTTATTACCTCTTGAACAATAGTGTACCTATTATATTTTATGTATAAATTATACATATACAAACATATATATATACATATATATATATGGAGCTAAAGAAGTTTTACGTCAGTAGTGTGGTCTAAAGTACACTCGTTATTTGACTTGTAACTTTCAATTGAACTTTTTGATTATTTGATATTGATAGAATTGTATCGTAATGACGGCTCTATCAGGAGTGATAGCCATGAAGAAGAAAATGACACTGAACATTCATTTTGACACAATCGGCTTAGCAGACTCGGGTTCCGGACTACATAGCATTTGTGCTAGTGGAGTTAAAACAAAAACACTTACCTAAACAAACAGAGTTGGAGCGAAATCTTGTTTTACGTGCCGTAAATCTTTGTTTACGTTAACCAGCTATTTCACCCTGTGCTTTGTGCAAACATTCGTATAGTGGACCTGGTCACTTAAAACAAAGAAATAGAACGATGAATCGAAATATGATGTGTGATCTGTTGCTTCGCATAACGTGTTTATATATGATGTTTTGTAACTAATAAGAATGTCAGAGATCTTGTAACGGAATCGGATCAAAAAGGATTCAGTCAACAAAACAAAACGAAGCTTAGCTTGGGCATATGTAATAATACGAGCACGTTTTCAAGATCAAAGAAGAGTCTTTCGAAAATAAATAAATAACTAAATATAAAATGTCAAATTTATTCCCGGTATAAGTATCTATACTGAATACTTTATATAGTAATTGGGTTTCCCTACATAGCTTCAGTTTTTTTTATTCTTTATTAAGTGCTTGTTTACTATAACAACTTAAGTTACTTGCTTAGTAACCTAACTCTACTCTTAAAAACACCCACATTGTAATTGGAGAGAGACAGACGCGGAAAGACTACTCCAGTCCTTTTCTGAATAATGAAAGACGCAGGAAAGCGCTTCGTTACCTTATCTATTATTAAAGAATTGAGGGCTCGTTCAGATCAGATGTTTATTGTTTTAGGTATTAAGTCAATAAATAGATAAAAATATAATGAAATAGATTTCGCGCCTTATTTACGAGAGCGGTGAAACAGGGTTGCGAATTATTTGTACGTGTAGCCGAGGCCACATCTCAGAAAAAAAAACAAAATATTTATCATACATTTTTAATAATTATACCAGACAACGAAATAAAAAAAAAACATTAAAATTTAATCAACGCACGTGTCTAAAACAAGTCTTGTGTTTGGCGGTTTGAATGGCGGTTAAATTATCGTTTTTTTTGTACCAGAACATGTTGGACTCGGGACTAAATTCAATAACACAGAATCCCAACTGCATTACTAACGCGTTATACGGGAACCGTACGATACCTGTCACATTACTACACTGCATGCGGGCAAGGGAAGGCGTGCGGACAGCGAGGGGAGGTGCTCCCGCTTTTTACCTCACGCCCCGACTGCATTCAACTCACGCGCTGACGATATCTATGTCGCGGTACAGCAATAGCGGTCAGACTATAGTACCCTTCCGTTGGGTGTGACCAAGAAACTGACTACTCTAATAGTTAGAACTCTAATAGTATCTAATAGTTATTAGTCTGAGATTTCTTCTTCTGACGCGCCATCTCCTACCGGATGTCGGCTATCTATAAAGTTATTTTACTTGCCATAACGAAGAAAAGTAATGTGGTGGTTTATGTTGCGTCCGAAATTTAGTAACCGTTGCTTATAAGAAGGTTTCAAATAATCATTGTACGGTTTCTAAAATAGTGAAGTATTTAAAGCTTGGCGATCCACTGCGAGATTAGTAACGATGAAGTTAATTTAACATTAAAAATATACAATGAACAAAATCCATAGTTTCATTATTAAAATATACAGTTTAAGTACAAGTTTAACTAATCTAATCGGAATTAATTAATACTGTTTATATAATACTTAGCACTTATCAAATAATCCATTGACTCGTTAAATATAAACGCGTAACACCAAATGAATCTATATTTAAAAACTTTTCATTGACTCGTAAAACATTAAGTACAAAGTACTGTCGCGAAGGAAAGTGTTAGAACATCGACTATACACATATTATTCACATTAGATACACATATAACAGCTAATTGAAAAACGATCCGGCGTACCAAATAGCCCTCCTTTTTTCGTAGGAAATTGACATATCTATAAGTTTTCAGAGTTGTACATATTTTGAAGGTACTTTGGCTAGGGAATCGACATCGGGTTTCCTTGCAGAGGTCACAATTAGCTCACGTCGTAGAGTTACCGGGGGGTCCTGCTTTCTCGTAGCCCTCTATAAGGGTCTCTAGGATAAACTTAATTGTAATTTTATATATATTTTCCACGTTCGGAGTGTAACGGTCTCCAAGCGTCGCTTCCACTGCTGCTAGAAACGGAGCCTCGATTTTCTGAAACAACATTTTATTGTTAGTCTAATAGGACACAAATGCAGCGATAATTCAAGAGTGATTTTCAGTTTACTAAACTACTTTATAACCAATACTTTTTAGTCTTAATATGTAATATATAAGTCTTAAATTTACATTAAGTATGTGCGCGACAGATAGACGAATAACCTGAAATCACGCCAACCGATTTCGATAATCATATTTTATTCGAAAGGATGTACTTCAAAGGCAGTTTTACGAGAGTTTGGTTAGGTTATAATTAATTCAGTTTCCTGATATTCCTATTTTTGTTGTTACTCCTACGATGTATTGGTCCTGAATTATTCTATACAGTTATCTGTATTATGATAAAAATTAAATCACCTAGATTTTGCGGCCCGGAGCGTGTCACGTATGCCATTTGGTTACAGTCAAAAAAGGTCGATTACTATCCCTTATTGGTTCGAGGCTGGGTTTGGATTGGCCTCATTATAAATCGACGCACGTCCAGGCCGTAGCCAACGGCCATGACGTTTTATTTAGCAACTGCTTTGATAATACTGTTTTTAGTGACGAAAACATGCTTCGTTAAAATTGTTTTAACTAAACTGATTTTACAGATTTCGTTGCGGTTTAATTTTAATTATAAATTCCCCACGTTTCAAGCACAAGGGGAGTACAATGTTTTACGAGGCGGTAAACAATTCAGCCTCAGTGACCATGAGCCCCATAAAGTATTCAAAACATCTGGCTTTTGGAATTATTATAAAACCACGTTAAAGTCTGTAAAAGTAGTCATATCCAATACTAGCTGAGCCCCGCAGTGTTACCTGCGATAAAAATACTATTTATTTATTTTTTTCTAAAATGAAAGTAGCCGAAGTTAGTCCTTATTACATCAGCTGTCTAACAGTGAAATTCCCGTCAAAACCTTTCGACAGAGTAGCCGGAAAAAGAAGACAGACAAAAATTGTAAAAATGTTATTTTGTTATTGTACTGTATATACATCCTTATGACATTGGCGCGTTGGAAATATTTCATAGAAATAACAATCACAGTCGTGACTGGAAGTAATTGGATATTAATTTGAAAGATTCCATTAAATCGTACAGCATTGTGATGTCTTCGTGTTGTCTGTCAAATACTCTTTGCATTTATCTAAGTTTCTAATCTCATCTCATATCTGCATACGTGTACTTACTTATCTACCTATTAATATGTATATAAGTGTGATATACCAATTTTTATCAAATGGACGGGATTGTCATGAAAATACTCTTTATTAATTAAACTACGTCGTATCCTCGTAACGCGGGGAATCATTTTATTAACCATCCTCCGGTACCCTGGGTGGGCCCGGAGGGATGTGTGGGACTCGGCCTGGGCAGCCCCTACCCACTAAACCTACCGCGAATGCCATCAGCCGTTATGAGCGGGGTGTCCCGGATCTGTCAGCGACAGGACATCCCAACGACCGGCCGGTCTCGGCAAGACCGGACTTCACCTTCAAAGGGGACTCCTCCGGCACTCAGAGAAGTACGTCGTATCCTCTACAATAATCTATTCTAATCTCCCTTTATTTTTTTCACCTCTGACACTACTATATTGACTGTTATTTTTAAAAATAAAATAACAAGAAGATTATTAAAATACTAATTCACATATATATTTTGTGTGTTTATTTGTATGTTCGTGTTTTAATTTAATCTTACAATTTGAATTTCTAAACGAAACAGAGCTGTCACTCTGACGTAACGCCGTACACTGAGGCCAAGCCATGACAGGTGACAGAGAGGATTTTTGGAATCGGTTGGTGGCGAAGGCTCACGTATTCACGTGTTCGGTTGACGTCATGGAAACTTCTAGATATCGTGTTAATAATCATTTGTGTTTTCTTCATTGTAAAATTATCCTCCGTCCAATAAACCACGCCATATTATTTAATCGTAACATTATTCGTACTGTAAGATTGAAAAGGACTCCAATAATAGCCTAGTGTCTTTGAATCAATCAATAAAAAAACGAGAGACAATAATAGTATACAATACATTTCTAATTTAGCGAAACACGTTGTGTTAGAAAGATCAATCATAATACGATTCTCGCGCGATGTTGCCAGGAGAAAATAGCGCTAGAGAAAGTTTCCCCCAAATAATATATTCGACAAGCTCGCGAGGGTCGGTCCGTGATGTGACTTATGATAACACATCTAGTTTATGGACCTAACATTCGGAATAACTTACTTCGGTTTGATTTATTTTCGCAAGACATTTTTTTCGTCCCATTTACACCTCAATTTTTGCGGAAATTTTATTTTCACAGTCAAGTAAACTAGAACACACTATTTTTCAAAAACATGGCTGATCCCAGCCGGCTTGTTCGAATTTCCATTTTTTTGGTTTCTTACGTCGAAAATATCACTTGCTGAACTTTGTGTTTGGAGAATGGCGATGGGCTAGCGTAATAAGGGGGAAAAGGGGACAGAAATAGTTGACTTTCTAAAAAAGGTAAAAGAAGGCAGTTAGAAGGAAGGAATGAGAACTTATATAGCTGATTTTAAAGATGGAGATAATAAACCTACACTCGTGAGTAAAAATAAAGGGTCGGAATAAAGGGTCGGTTAAGTAGTAATATCTCGGAATATAAAGACGCTAACTGAAATAAATTGTGCATGATAATAAAATGATAATTTAATATCCTTAAAATGAAATAAAATATTTTTATTAATTTATTTATATTTCATAAAAAAACATAAACCTAAATTTATTTATTTTTATTTAATTTATATTTAATTAAATTTTAGTACTTAGTGTCGCCTAAAGTAAGTACTAAAATTTACGTATGTGCTACTTACAAATTAACTTTTAACTACTTCGTCTTACATGCGATAGCGATTTGTACTAACCTCCTTTAGTTAAATGGATGCAAGAAAGTAAGATGAAAATTAAAGAAATTGATAAAAAATCTAACTTAAAACAATGTTCTAAGTTCAAATTTTAAGTGAAACTTCTTTAGCACCGTTGTGATTGGAAAATTCGATGAAACGAAAAAGAGACTAATATATTCAGAAATAGAATTTAGCCGGCGAGAAAATAGGATAGACTACAAGTATTCAGTGTTTAGTGTAATCTTTGTCTCCTGTTTGTCATTTTTAGTGGCCAGTTCAAATTTTTGTTTCCTATTATACTTGTTATTTTAGTTGACAAGTTCATTGTCTGTTGAATTTTGGGTGGATGTATCTTATTACGTTGCTTTTTGGGATGTTTCGTAATTGTTAGATTTAACAAGACATTGTATTTCGTAGAGTAAACACAAAGTTTGTGTTTGTCTTTCATTAGGGATAGACTTTGAACAAAGGGAGAGCTAATTAGTTTATTTGTGATGCGTCGAGGTTACAGTATCGCGTTTCTGAGTTTTGCGCTGGTACACTAAATTGTTTATTATTTACAAAATACAGGGTGAAAAAAATATATATAATACAGTAGTACGGTCAGCAGATGATACGCTAAGCGTAATTTTGTGGTAAAGGTTCAAATTCGAACGAGATAAACTAAGGAACAAGTGCAAGATTTCAGGAAAACTGACCCCACCACTATATAGGACCAATAGGAAGGAAGAGATAGAGAGAGAGAGAGAGATTAGACCAAATTATAACACCCAATATAATGATGTTTGCTGATACCATACTGGTTTCTACTTCGCCAGACAATCCTACCACGGAGTAAAAATAGAATTAAATGCAAATAATAAAATTATAACTTACCCAAAAATACTCCACTTTAAATCCGGGTATCCTCCTATGACTGGCACCTACTTGGTGGATGTACGCGAAGAAGTTGTCCAAGTCGTCCAGACCCTTGATGCCCTCATCCAGTGTATTCATCACATTGTTGGCGTGCTCGGCGAGCTCCGTGGAGTTAATCTGCTCCTCCTTGGTCCTGTACTGACGAAACTTCTCGAACATGTGCAGGAGATCCTGGTTTTCTTCGAATAACCTGAAAGAAGAGTCATCATTATTTGCTATTCATATTGCCTTGAAAAAAAGGAGAGACTGAAAGAAGATACAAACATTCCAGTAACGCAACACAAAGAACACCTGACGTTATTCACTCCTAATCATCACTACAGAACCACACCAAAAGTCATGCTACTACTTAAACAGACTCTTTCGAGACAGAAGTATTTTATCAATTGTTTAAAAATTACGACATCTGAAAACCATTGTCATATCTTACCCGATTTATACAATCGTTTACATACTGATTCAGTTAGTATAGTAGTCAATAATTGCTGCACGGCTTATCTTTGTGTAAAAACTGGGAAAAATCATTCATCTCTTATATTATTTTGTTTATGTTCAACTTAATTATGGCATAATATAGTTAAATTTGCCATTTCTCAGCCGTGTAGTAATTATGAATAGAAATAAAGACACAATAGCGAAAAGACATCACTAGTTGATGGTTTAATTGCATCAAAGTGTAATATTGAAGATCACTTTATTTTAATAAAAAAAATTCTATAAGTCTAATGCACACATAAATCGCAAGAGAAATAAAGTTTAGGAAGGTATTTCTATTCCTGATTAGACGATCGTATTCTTATAAAATATTGGAAAATAAAATTGGAAAATTAACTTAAAACTTGAAATAGAATATTCCACCAAAATATGTACAAAGGCGAACTAAATGCACCTAATCTTTGGTGGTTAAGAACAGGCTAAGACTAGTGCCCCTAAAAATAGCGTTTTAAGAAATAAGATAAATAAATATACGTTTACATTAGTTGTCGAAACTATTTACGAGTAACATATTTCGTATAACAAATCCTTTAATTGGTTTTGATAATATTTACATTGTTCTATTTTATTTACTGTTATATGATATTGTAGAAACAATAAATATCACTGGTCATAATGACAAAGCTTGAACAGAGCTTTATTTAAAATAAAGGAAAAAAGAATTTATATATAAAGAATAAACACAAAAAAAGCAAAGATAAAATATTTACACACAGCTAATCAATAAATTCATCACAAAATAACCACAATCCATTGTGGATTCTTAGTTAGTAGCTATTTGTTAGAGGAGATTTAAAAAATCGTACAATTTTGTACTGTTAGATGTGGTTAGGTGTAGCCAATTCAATTTCTAATCTTACTGTATCCGGTCATTATTCTTCAAAGTTTACGGGTATCGGCGTATAAATCACACGGCTGGCTACAGAATCTTCGCAGATTTCGAGGTCAGACCCCTCATGTCCGTCGGCGTACACTTTTACGGCGAGACTTAAAACGCAAAACGTCTTATTTCACTTTACTGAATTAAAAGCGGAAATGAAAATTATCGTCAAAAGCTCATTGAAGTCTTCTCTATACACTAGAGGATCCCAGACTTATTCCCACAGACCCCATAGCATTTCTGCCATACTCCCAAAACTCGTACTGAATATGGAATATGCAAAGTTTTTAAAGTATCAGTGGCCGAGCTTCTACTATCTGCCAACGTTGAAATGGTGTAGTCAAAACATCTAAGTCTCCCGTTAACGATTTGTCATGCCAACGTAGACCCCCGTCGAGTGTGGACCCTAATGTTAACATTAGTACAGTACAGTTTAAGGTAATATTGTTTAAAATCAAATTAAGGCATTGTTGTGTAAGAGGAAGACGAAAGGGCATTCGATCGCTCACAGTATAACTCTGAATGCTACCTCTGTCTGCGAGTGACTTTATAAAGCGTAAGTACATACAGTAAAGAGAAAGTACACTTTGCATAAACTTACTCGTAGTTTAGGCCAAACTTATTCAAGATGCTCAGTGTAATCTCAGCATTCGAATTTATATTCCTTCACGCTAAGATTAAACTGAGTGCATAGTAAGTTAGAGCTTAAGATAATTCGTAAAACGTTCCTAATCTTATAATATGTTCTTGGTATTTTAAAAACATAATATTTATAAAAACAACCTCCAATATTTGATTAATGTTTATTCTTCTTAATCGCTGCGATGAAGGTAGAATATGTTTCCAGATAGATGTTTCCAGTTGAAAAACCCATAATTTTAGAGTAATTTAATCTGGGAATGGAATATCAGGAGAAGAGATGCGATTCAAAAGGGTTCGCTGTGATTTATTCCGAATATACTTCAGTAATTCCGAATTGGGTCCGCATTCAGGGGTCCTAACTCGGACCAGGGTCTCCGTAATAGTCTCTGTACCTAATCACTGTTATTTTTACATTTGATGAGCTTTTGAATTTAACGTATTTTTTTAAATAGGTCTTGAAATACGACAATGGCACATTAATATTATATTCAGCTTGTCGCCACATATTAAAAATTGAGAACCACTAACCTAGACGCATAAGATTGTTCATGCCACTATCCAATAATGTCTCCTCCTGGACGTTGATATCTGATCATATCTTTTAACATCACTTGGAATTTATAAAAAAAATTAAATCGGTGTCCTAGGAACCTAAATATTATGATTGTTTTCAGACGGCGTAGTTTGAAATATTAGCTAAAGTATTTCTAGTCCAACACGACCATAAAACTTCTTAATGTCACGCCGAGGGTCCGCTTTATACGATTGGCGCCGTTACCCGGCCTTCATAAACATTTTATGTACGCGGCCAGCGCCTGCCTGGTGTTACGCCCTGGAGCTGCTTTGATATTTTTCATCAAGCCACGATATAGCGTAAGCACAGTGGTTACTGCTCCACATTGAAACCAGCACACCACGGATCGGATAACTGACGGCTTATATAATCATATTTTTAAGCTTAAAAATCCTTATTACAATTTAGATTGAAGTAATACGAGAACAAGATTACATACTGGCAGAAATCCCCCAAAACGAACAGGCCAGTGATGTGAAATAGTTTTGTGCTAATAAACACAATGAACGTCACATGTAGCCCGCCCGTAAATATGAAAGTGCCTCTTCATCCACAAGTTTTATGACTGAATCTCTCCCAGCAGCCGAGCTGCACTTTATTTTATAGTGTTCCTTTTAGTTACCATTGATCAGTAAATCGCTGGAAATTGTTGCTGAAATATGAATTTCCACGAGCCATTATTTTAGGTTATCTGTTGAATTATTTACAACCACATAAATAACAATGTTGAAAATAGTCTGTAGGTGTTTTAAATGTCAATCTTTACTCATCGTTGAGTTTAAAAACAGTCACCGATCGTGTTTTCTTTGACGATTTTAACTTTGTTAATTATCTTTTATGATAAATACCTTAATTTAGAGTATTAGGGATGAAATGGAATAAGGACGTTATGGCGTTTAATTTAATCGGATTGATAAAAAGCTAATCGATTTTAAGCCAAAGTATATATGTTCCTAACATTGTTAATCATTCCAAATAAACTTTAGCTTGTGCAATAAGATGGTTCACATGAATAGTCTAGCGGTGGACTTGATGTCACGATCTTATAATTCGCAGACCATACCTTAAGCCATAAGACTATTGACTTAGAAAATATAAGAAGAACGCTTTCCACCATTCGTTTATTTTTGGCAGTGTGTACCGTAGTGTACTAAAAAAACCCTGGCTTTATAAAAAAAATATTACTTTATTTTTTGTATGAAACCTCCATAGTGATCTCATGAAAATTGAATAGAATATGTCATAATTTACTTTGTACAGTTTAGCAAAAGCTGGAATAAACTTTTAATATGGTTTCTTGGATTACAGAGCAACAAAAAGTTCTTCTTGTTTTTTTCTTATTCCGTATACGTCTTATATATAAATATATAGTTTATGTATATATATGTATATCTTACTGAACCCGAACGAAGCAAAGCATTTCGTTCTTTCCTCTAGTTTAGTCTTTGTTTATTTAACATTATACGTACAGTAAAAGACTAGAATATTATGCCCGCGTTTATCTTTCCCTCTGATTACAACGCGGGTGTTTTCAAGAGTAAAATTAGTCGCTCACTATTAAAAAATACTATTTTACTATTAAAAATTATTTAAAAGTACAATTTTTTCGCATTTTATCAGCGAAAACATTCGTTATAGGCATCTTGTAAAATTTACTGCGCTTTTTTATGTCAACTGATTTATTATCAATTTTTGAAGGCGTGCGATATCATTTTATCGGTACTTCATAAAATCATTTTATAGATCGTTACGTTAGAGACTTAAGATAGCGTCGAGTTAAGATGTAATACTGTACCGGTTACGAGAGGAGCGGATACCCTCTGCGGAGGGTACCCTTACAATGGGGTCAAGAGGCCTCGTCTGAATACAGAGAGGGATGTATTACCTTTGTTTCAGAATTTGGGTCTATTTTACTGACAACAAAAAAGGACTGGATTCTAAATTCATCTGTATTTTATTTTAATGTTTGGGCACTCGTATCGCCGTCATTTATTAACTTTTTCATCATTCGTCATTTTTTATTTTTTGTTGGATGAAAAGGTTTTCTTTAAATTAGGTCCCATATTTATTTTGTTGGTTTACAAATTGAAGATGAGGTATACCTGGGAACTCTCGTGTATAAGATCGCTCGTCTCCTAGATTTATAGATATAGATATAAAATTAACATTAGCATGTTGGTGACGCGAACCTATAAGATTTTTTCTTACTAAAAAGTTCTCAACTTTGCTAAAGAAGTTTTCACTTCAATATACACTTAACTAATAGAGAGGGACACTGGGATATCATAGCTTATAATAATGCATTAGTAAACATAATTGGTTTATGAATTTATAAAACGAAACGAAGCGCGGGGAGAATCGGTACTGCTAAATACATTGAGGTAATTTTTTTTCTACTTTCTAAGCAAGTGCTCAACTACGATCCCACCTGATGTTAAGTGAAAATGCAGTCGTGGATGGTAAGGCGCACTAAATTAGTAAAAGTTCACTCTACTATTGAAAATACCCACATTGTAATCGGAAGGAAAGACAGGCGCGGGCAAACTATTCTAGTCCCTGCTGTACGAACAATGAAAGATTCTTCGTTTCACACAGTCACATTTTTAAGAGAAAATTTTGTACTTATACTATATATATTTATATGCACTATACTTACAGATACATATAGACAAACATACAGATAATGAAAGGCACTAACACGCGTCAAGATAAACCGCGATAAATATACTGTGGTATTCGCTTATTCGTCGTTTTTGCATTTGCGTATACAACTTTTTATATATTTTCTCACAAACAGTGGTCAAACACAGTATAATTATAGTACAAAATATAAAACATACAAAGTGCACCCAATATATGTGACTCTTTTAACAGTATAGTTAATGTTTATATTCGTATATATAACGTACTAATTTTTATTACCCTATAAAAGTTCATTATAAGACAGTGGCTCTTTTGCTTTTCTTAAAAAAGCTTAAAGCAAATTTATAAAGAAATGAACGTCAACAAACTGCTTTTGCTTCTAATTAATTTGTTCTCTTTAAGAAAAAAAAAGGAAATTGAATTAAGAATCATTCCCCATTTTAATTTTATCTTTATATACATTTTTGCTCTCGTTGGCAAGCTTCATTAAAAAACCGTTGACTGTGCAAAATCTTATTTGAATTGCCTATTCAATATTATCTCCATAAATTGATTGATATATAATAAGTCATTTTTGTAATGACTACGCTTTTGGCCCCATTAGTCATATCTATTTCTCGTATTTCACTCAATTTTTAATGATTAATTTATATGCAACATATTAAGCGTTACTGTAACCCCGACTTTTTTTAGTCCAAATGAAGTTTAATATGTCTCATAAAAACCAAATAACCAACGCAGGAGAACGCGATCCATTAATACGTAGTATGAAACTATGGTTATATGATCATTTCACCAATATTAATCTACTGTTTCTATCATTAGAACTATTTAAAGAAACTCTGAAAAAGACATTTTAATTTTCAAATCATTAATGTGTTTTTTTCCCTCAAACTTCATTAATAAAATGTAGACAAAGACATAAAAGTGGACAGAGTGTTATTTTGTGGATAACGGTATTAATTATAATTATTACGTTTTTTCTGAAATTTCATTTTCTTTAGATTACTGCTCATTTAATTGTTTGTTGTTCCAAAATATAGTGAAAAAGTTCTTGAGTTATTTATTGATCCAGAGTGTCTAAAACCTGGATTGTAAATTTAAATATATAAAGGGCAGGCTATAGACAAAGGTCATGGCCGTCTGTGGCCATATACACCATTATTGATTTTAAATCAAATGTTAACCCATGTATAATATTGTTTACCAAACAAAAGGTGGAATTAACAAATACAGCTCGTTTTGGAATCGAAAACGAGTTTCTGTTGAAATCATAAATTGTTTTACATTCCCACAATACAAAGTGGGTCGGTAATTTGGCGTGTTGTATTGTGTACTGGAGTATCCTCGGGCTACGCACGTCATAACGATACTTGATTGTACCGCAATTGTAATAAATCCTGCACAAACAACATGGAAATGTCCGAAATTAATATTGCAATGTTACCGTATACACTAAGCACAAGAGCCGTTGTAGCTGTGTCTGGACGGTCGCCTTAAGCTGCGTAGTACGCTAGTAACCCGAGTTCGATCGAATTTGCTGCAGCAATTATTTCTACTGATTAAATTTTTTACCACGTGCTTGGCAGTGAAGGAAACATGTGAAGCCCGCCAATCCGCATGTTATGGACCCCATTGACCCCATCTTATCCTTGTTTCTACCACCGTTTCATTGTAATGTTTAAACATTTTTTGATAATGATCCCATTATCAAAAAAATCATTTATCGCTCCCGTTATTGTGATGGTCCGATCGACTATGGACACATACATCATCAGAAAAGCTGCGGGTACGTTGCCAGTCTTCGGTTCGTTTTTTAATGGTTCACAAGTCGCACAGATTCGCTCGTGGAAAGAGATTACGTAAAAACGTATGGTTGTGGAACGCCAACTATCAAGATGTATTAATGGTATCTTAGAAAAAAAAATGTAATTTTTAACCATCTCTTGAATAGCTCTCGAACATCATAAAGTGTCTCTCTCAAACATCATAGTGCGACGTGACTGATATTTAAAAGATTTAATGTTTGAATGCTGAACTGATTTAATAAGAGTTACTCCACTTGCTACGTTGCCGGTTCGCAACACACGTCGCTGTGCGCTTTGTTGTCTCTTCGCTTCACGTATTCAAAGTGACACATTTGTGATACAACTCTGCCAACCGAGATTCTCTCTTGTGTGTAATGTAGACCATAACGAACTCCGTAGCAAATGAGTTTTGATGTGAGCAAAGTGTTTAAATGTTTTGAAATTACGTAGCTTTTTAACCGGCTTCCAAAAAGGAGGGGGCTCTCAATTCGATTGTATGTTTTTTTTTTATATTTGTTACCTCATCATAACTTTGGACTGGATATAACGATTAAGATGATTTTTTTACATTTGAAAGTTTTCCATTTTAAATTTGTTCAATTCTGACAATGGTATCCATGAGAAAATCATATAAGTCTTAAATTTGAATTTGCACTAACTTTGTGGATGAATAACTCAATATTAGGCCTACCGATTTCGATGATTCATTTTTTGTTTGTAAAGGATATACTTCAAAAGTTATGTTTAATGAAAATTTGACGTTTTGACTAATTCCATTACGTACTATTCCTACGATAATTTGTAAATAAGAAGAGGGCGTAATTGCGTATGTTAAAGCGTTTAACGTTTCATTCGATTTAAAGTCGTTGGTCTTCTATACGATATAATGATCAAACGGGTGGATAGTTTAACTAAGTAATACGTGTGTCGTAACAAGTTGTGCTACGAAAGGCGTAGCACCTGTTTTGCGGTGCTACAATAGGTAACGAATTTTGTAAACCAGCTGTGTTCCGTGAAAAGTGCCTTCTCTTATTTTAAACGTCTGTTATTCTTCCGGTACTGTGTTTGCTCATGGGAGATGATCACTGGAAATCAGATGAGCTGTGAGCTTTATTTTTCTTTTTTTTTAATAAAAATAAAGAGGAAATAGATAGTTTGCATCTTATACAGAATATAAGTTACATGGATTTAGTGTGCTCACAGCCTCAGGACCAAAATAGCGGGCGATAATACCCGTACTTGATGATTACGTGGGGAAATGGTGCCTGCGGTGCTGGCAAACAGCCAATACGACCGCTACACTAGTTCTAGTGTTTATTAAGCGTAAATAGACACATTAGCATACATGTATGTGTGCCTACTGTTTATTTTAATACGCATCATCATAGTTATCACTAATATTTAATAAATTCATACGTTAACGCGGTTATTTTTTTTAAAGAACGCTAGCAATATTTCTTTTTTTTTTAATGATTGTTCACGTCAATAGTCGAATGGTGAATTCGAACCCACGACCTTACGATTCACAGACCATACCCTAAACCATTAGGATATCAATCATTATATTTATACATGAAGCATAAACTTTATACCCCTTCTTACGACAGTAGCCAAGCCAAATTTATACATACAAAATGTATTAAATTAATAATGAATCATTGCACACTACCATGTGCTTATTACACATACGCCCGGATATTACAAGTTAAGTAACTATGATAAATAATGACTGACAGATTTACCGAATAAGTTAAAAGCTACGAATTACATGCACAAACATAAAAGAATACAAATGTATTGAGAATCCTTTGTTTGAAGTCGTTTTAAAAAGGCGCGTCATTTGATTTTATATCGTGGAAATTCTACACCAAAATGGTCTATTTAAATCTAAAAGTCCGAAACGTTTTCTATACCTAAACGTTTTCAATTTACCGTTTAATTTCAGTTCCAATCATCAAAGTGCCGATTCCGCGAAGAGACACCCATCTCCGTTACCGATGCGGGCTGCTCGTAAGAAATTGCTTTTTAATTCCGTTGCGAGCAATATTTCTGTTTCGCGGGTGAGGAAACTGTTTATCAGATGTGATGGCGATACTTTCTACCGAGGTAAACAGTTTAGGAAACTGTTTATTTATTTTATCATCAATACAATTTTACAACAAAAAATATACATAATTTTAACGGTGTGTAAAAAGTGGTTTCTCACCAGCGCTAATATGATCGTCTTGCCTACAAAGGTTTGCTTGCAACAACATTACAACAAATTTTTACAAACACTTTTTCAAACCTGAGGGTAGTTCATTAATTAATCTAGGCACGATGAATCCCGCCGTGCGCTCGTCGTACACATTTCGTATGCCAATAGTATTAAGTTGGTTTAGTGTTATCAACGGCGTGCAAATAGGATGTTCCATTTTAAAAATTTAATCCTTACCTACACACATCTTGTGTTTGTAAGCTCTTTTTTGATTACTTCATCTTAGCTACTTGAAATGAAATAAAATACTAAACGTTACGTAACATTCGTAGCGCCACGCTACGAATATACTCTACACACTCTCTTTTGTTTCTGAAGTATCATAGTTATGTTACGCAGTTCTGGCTATATTCTCTTTCTTCTGTCACAGTCGTATTCGTTCTCCTCAAGGAGTACAAATGAAAAAATCGAACCCAGCAGCTCTACTAGCTAGAAAATAATGACTTTGTAGCCCTTTGATAGTACAAGAAAAAATATCTGAATAAATACGCTAAGCCAGCTAGCTATACTATATTACTATATTGTTATGTTTATTTTTAACCGTCAATAGTCTAATGGTTTAGGGTAAGGTCTGAGAATCGTAAGATCGCAGTCACCACTCGTCTATTGATGTGAACCATATCTTAACACAAGCGTAAGCCATTTGGAATGGTTAACAGGAATTTTAATAATATTAGTGAAAAAAAATTGTAAGCATATTTATTATTAAGAGAGAGTTAATTCAAAATCGCAATGAAAGTACGAAATTTACGCACTCTATTTTGATTTGCGACACACGGCAGGCATTGGTTCCTGAAATAGAGGATCTACCCAGTTCAGGAGACAGAGATCCTTTATATTGTAGAATTTAAATTAAATCAACCTTCATTTTAATTAATTATATTATCAATATGTCATTCATTTAATGTTACAATTCAATTATTCCAATCCTAATAAATTCGTCTTACATTTGTCAACACATGTTCAATTAAGCACAAGGCCTCAGGAAAGCGCGAAGCAATTAGCTGGAATCCTATTTGAGCTCGGTTGCAGTCCGGAAACTGAATCTATATAACCGAGATTACCTCGCGTAATGGTATTGACCGTCCCCGTTGTTGCATGTTTGCAATAATAGTAATATCAAGATAAACTTGATAGCAGAATAACATAATACAATTGCAATTTATATAACTTATTACAAACTTGCTGTAATTTTTTCCCTTCTTTTGTTTTATTACATTTTTATTTATTTTGGCACAATTAATAATAAAATAATAACAAATCGGTTTAATAATATATTACAGAACATAACACACAGACAAGAAGTATTCCATATTATATTTATATTCGTATAGATGTGTAAACATGTTAATTGTAAGTGAATTTTTAAAATATTTTAAATACAGGATACAAAGACAAATAGAGAAAACTTGTGTGTTATTAAGTGAACAAAGTAGCCATAGCGATGTCATTTGTTAACCGATTTTTTTTTGTCATTAGCAAATGTCAGAGGCATATAATAATTTCACTTCACGTCAGTACTCTGCGAGATTTCTGATTTTTTTAAGAATAGTTTACATTAAATGTTTTGTAATAATCTAATCTACTAAGTTGATTGAGGCTATTTGTGCCTCAACGTGGAACACTTGGCATGTGGTACCAATGTTTAATCATCTATTTCGGAAACATCATTGCGTGTGGTGAGTAAAAAGATGCTTAGAGATAGAAGATGTACTCAGATTGAAGCTAATAGAAGCAATTAGTTCGCATGACGCCAGAACCGTCTAAGGAAATGAAAAAAAACGACTCAAAGGGACTATTAGAAACTTATTTCGTGGTTTTACTTTAAAACGCAGCTATTCTACGTAAGGGACTCGTTATGAACCTTGAACTGTTATTAACTGAACTTAATTTAAAAAAAAGAAATATTGCTAGTTTTCTTTTTTTAAAAAAAGAAAAAACTTTACTAATATCAACGCCATGCCCTCACTATCTCTTATTATGGTGCGAATATGTATTATCCTGTAAACATACCTTTAAGTTATCTTCCCGTCTGTTTACCTCATTAGGGAAAAGTCTTCTTTGTTATTTATCAAGTTGTACCAGGAAAGTATAAAACATATAAAATACGATACACAAAGAACAGCAACAAAAGTTTCACATTGAAAAACTTCTTAAACATGCAGAAGAGTGGTTTGATATTAAAAAGTTTATTGTAAAACTTCAAGCCAGCTTCCAGACGAACTGGAGAGGGGAAACTTTCGTGTAACAGGAAAAATTATTGTAAGAAGTGATGTAAGTTTAATTAGTTTTTGTCTGACGGATTTTAATAAGTAAATAACTGTCATCTGATAAATAAATATTCATTAATAGTGATGTAGGTTTGTCAGCCATTGAGAAATGAAAGGAAAGATAAGTTGTTTAAGTTATATTAGTGATGGTCCACATTCCTTCCAGTGTTACTTGGCATTGCTCTAGCTACAACGTAGCAGCTACGATGTAGCTGGTGAAATGCCATGCTGTGCTATAAAGTATTATTTCAAAATATAATTTTTTTTCCGACTTCAAATTGCTCGTATTTTTTATATTGTTCAGTGGTTTTTACACTCTCGCTGTTAATTAAACAACGAAATCTAAATCAATTAGGTTATAGTTTGTGTATAAATGAGAGCGTACCGCGCATAATAGGGATTAACATTTCATTGGATTTTAAGTCGATTCTCGATACGATTGTAAATATAAACTGTTTATTAGCTAATAGTATAATGTATACAGAATATCCCGAAAAAATAGCTTAAAACAACCGCGTAATAAAACAAAGATATCTTACGTGTTTAGTAGTTAGCAGTTGTATCCGAGAGTGAAGTGATAAAATATTATATAGGGATAGGAAGCCGTATTTCCAGTCGTGCTAATGTTGGGCTGTAACATTTTATGTATCTGTCTGTCTGTCAAAAGTATTCGGCGCCGGAACATATTAAGTACTAGACCGTGTGAAAAGTTATTTTCATTTTTATTTATAGGTTATCTATTCATATTTTTTACTTGTAATAATATTTTAAATACAGTAAACAATGAAGAAAATGAATACACACTGGAAGGCGGCTGACATATTAACCTTACCTTCCGCGAACTCTTAGCCTCCAGGGTACTATTTGATTCATTTCATTTTTAGAATAAACGAAAATTGAAGGCGACTGGAATGGAAGGCGAATTGTTAGCGTTCTCGGTCGCATGCAAATTTATTTGAGATATCAAAGGGGACCACACTCTCCAACAAACAATGCATAAATTGTATATCTATTGGACAAAGTGAAACTGTCGGGGGCTATTGAAGCGCGCGTTGTCTGGGCTGCGTGTGCCTCACAGCCCGATCAAGCGTTGTGAGTTAACGAACTGTGCTCAAAGGTGTGTCTGAGTTGGTTTGATTGTGTTGAATTTGGACAATTGTATTTTGGGCAAATCAACACAGCACATCACGGCCGTCTAGGCATATGGTACAATAACTCCTACTTTGGCAGTCGCCATTTAGATTATTTCTACTTAAGTGTCATAGTCCCGCACCTGGAGTAAGCCTTTATTAACAACAGTTGGAAAGAATAAGATTTGGAATATTGTCTTACAAACTACACAAACAGTACCAGAGGAATTGCAAATTCCCCGTCAACCATTTTTTATTTCTTTTACTCCAATGCATGCAGAACGACTGGCAGGAGCCGTGGTCAAGGAACGTGCTCACTGGAATGCCTTTTGAGAATACTATGTACAGCAGTGGGCTGTTGCTGGCTGTCCATGATAAAATACGTGCCTCTGGCAAACATTGGATGGTTGTACTACGTATCACGTCACTAGAACAGTATTGGCATTAACATTGTTACAAAATCACACAGCACTTAAATAAGAAATGGATACAAATCCCAAAGTTAATCAAAGTCCTTGCATAAGTACTAGAATAAATATCGCTGTATATACTCTTTATATACTCTCATCCTCCATCCTTCATCCCCCGATGACCTAAAAAGTTTCAATTGTCTATTAATGTAGAGGGAGGAATGGAAACGAGACCATCCTCTGTTTCTGCTTACGACATAAATGTGTTATATCTTATATTAATAACGTGAAACAAAGTGAGATGCATTAAATAAACGAGGGTAATGGGCACGTTATTATTAGTCCATCGTAGCACTATACGTAGCAGTATCGTAGCACGTGTAGTTATCTTGTGGAGAGTATTAGTTGTTATTTAGTCATCAATCACCTAATGTTTTAGAGTACGGTGAAACTTAAGTTCGTAGTTTCAAACCGACGCACTATTGGCAGGAAATATCTTCTAGCACAAGTTTAAGCTTACTTGGAAACATTTTTAATAAAAAAAGTAAGTTATAGTGTCGGCCCCTACTGACACTATAACTAACTTTTTTATATATAAGTATTTTCGTTACCCGAAGTAAACCCGAGTATTTTATTCAATTAATAAGATGGGTTGACATTTTAAGCACACAGGAAAACACAAATGTAATTTGAAGGCAAAACAAAATGTATTCACCGGAAAATGCTTTGTATATCACTTTACATAAAAAACTAAGAGTTTACTATTCTAAGTAACAGGATAACGGCTGGTTCTATTTTCGTATGTAATATACAGTATTATAATATTTGCAAATCTTTAAATGACATAAGACAGGCATTACAGCTTTTTACAATTCTCATTACAATGGAAAAGGGTTCCAGTATTCGAATATTTTACTATGGTTTTATAAATAAATTTTGGGATACTTGCGTTAAAAATAAGATTTAGAATTAGCAATTGCAGCTTCAGACGAGTAAATTTCATTTGAAAAGAGCTTTGTCGGAAAGCTTTTTTCATTGAAGGTAGATAATACTAATGTATTCCCGCTTGGACTTTCAAAATACTATTACAGATAATTGAATTCGTTTGGATTTTGTCCTGAACCTTCGTCCTCTTACCGAGCATTGTGCAGGATTATATAAAACATTGGAAGAGAGGGAATAAAACAAATGAAAGGACCTTTTGTCAAGCGAGATAAAGACGCAAAGAATAACATTATTTGATAGCCGCAGCTTTTTTACGTTAAACAGACTTTTGCAATAAGTGTTATTAAAAGAGCTAATTTTATAAGATTTTTAGATAGATTCTTTATTGCTCTAATTTTACAAAATAACAATCTTACAAACAACTAAACTTAATCTAAATCTAGTCTTATCTCTATGAGCGATCTCTTCCAGACAGCCCTGTAGGACAGGAGAATTAAAATAAAGAGATAGGGTAATAAGAAAAGTTAAGAATAAATAAATAACAGCAAGAATTATTTTAATAAGGACAGAGCTCTAATGATTTTAGAAATAAACATAAGCAATACTTACAGAAATATGAACTTAAGCTGTTTTTTAAAATAAGGTATGTGTTTTATACTCGGGTTTTTATAGAGTACGCTAAAAAATAATTGGTTGATCCGAACGTTCACTGGCTTATTTGTGAGACAAAAACAACAAAATTATCTTAAAAAAGTAGGGTATTGATTGAAATTCCGTTCATTAAACAGTCTGTTCTGAGCAATCGAGTGAGTAGGGGCGGCCCTTCGGAATTTTTATTGAAAGGAGATCAAATATCTGCGAGGGTATCTTAATTTCGCATAAAACAGATCTTTCTTTATCGAGTAAGCAAATTGCTCAGTAAATATTAAATATTAACTTTTAATGTTATAGAAGCGACAGAGACTTTGTCTATGACCAATGTCACCGGAGAACATTCAGTGCAAACATTATTGCTTTGAGAATCGTTTTGTTGTTTTGTAATATTTTTCCAAATGATTTTTAGAGCCAAGCCATTTTTGGTAGCCAAGGTCCTATGCCAACATAATTAATAAAACTAAAATTACCAAATAAAAAATAATTCTAAATCAGTCCGTAAATGGCCTCGCAAAGGGTACAAATGCACTCTTTAAAGTGGCAAGATTCCGCTCCAGGAGTAAAAAAATATGATTGCATGGCAGCCGCAATTTTGAAATTTTGTTAAATGTGACAAATACTTTTCATTGCCCTTAGGTAATCATTGTAGAGTATTTTTATTTTTTGTATGGGATGTGTGCATTGGTTATATTTTTTGAAACTTAATAGTGAAAAGTCATAACAGTACAATAAACATATTATGTCTGTTTTTAAAATAGATTAATATTCCAAATTTACTATTTTCCAACTGTAACAAAAGCTTTACTCCTGGAACCGGACTATGCCACACTCACTGTTTTGACGGGCAGGAACGGAAGCTTACCCGAGCAGAAATTATCCAAATGCCGCACTAAACATTACAAAAATATACGGAAAAATTGACCTTACCTACCTACAGAAAAGTTGGTTAAAAATTACTAAATCAGTGGGTATATAATAATACAGTGTAATTTTATATTTATGAAAATATTTTTGTTTAATTCCGTATAGAAAATTTCCGATCCCGTGGGAAGCCGCGCAAATTGGTTTTCGTTTAATGTTCAAAGTACGTTTGGAAAATTCTAAACGCCTGGGGCTCTAAACGAAATACCCAAGGAAAGCTCTCTCACACGTATATACATGTACATATTTAACATTAAGTCTTCAAAGTAACATATTGATTTGATTACACCGCAAGACATTTACGAAGAGACGATGTTGTAATTGAATTCTATACGACCTATATCCCACGGTACGTGTGGCACAGTGATAAGCGGGCGTTGTGCTTCATCGTTTATTATTGTTTCATTGGTAATTATATTACACCGTTAGTAAAATGATATAATTACGAGTAAGAACAAAAATCGATTTCAAATCGAAGGTTAAACGCTATTAGGTGCGGACGTCTTTTTTGTATTTCAGTATTATAGTAGGAATAAATAGAATTAATCAAAATCTTGAAGGACTGTACTTTCCAATATAAAATGTATCATCGAAATCAGTTGGAGTGATTTTGAGTAATTTATTTGTCGTGTTATAATACCTAACGTAAATTTAAGAAATTTGGTTGGAATGTTTTTCTCATAGAAGTATGATTTTCTCATAGATGTCATTGTTGAACTTACAATTCCTCCTTTTTGAATTCGGTTGAAATGGACAAACGTTCAGTTGTACTTTTAGTAGGTTTATGTTTCCATAACATCCATTTATTACCCGATTTTGAATTTTTGTGTTGGTAAAGAATTAATACGTTTACTAAGCTAGTGCGCATAACTAGCCAGGATTGCATTTCCACTTAACATCACGTGGGATCGTGGTCAAGCACTGGCTTAGAAAATATAAAAAAAAACTGAGCGTAGAAGCGTTTAATTCGTCAAGTTGTTTTTATTGCATTTTTGGCATAGATTTAAAATGTGTTTTTGGTTCAACTCGTATATACACAACTTACATTACATAAGTAAATCTGGTGCTACGTCTCGTTGTCGATTAGTTCACTACTGTAGAAACGGCTAACCTGCTTTAAGTAAAAAGCGAATGAATGAAAGGTGTATTGTTTTGCTTTAGTATACGGGATTTGGGAAATGGCACGCTCGTTGACAGACCACCCTACGCTGTAGATTAAACTAGGCCAGTGTACGGGTGGGTCATATTACGATTTAACTTTAATTAATGTTACTTAGTAGTTTAATTATATTTGTCAAACATGATGTTTATATCGTGTTATATAATCGGCAAAAGCATTGTTGCATCGTCTCGAAAACCTGTTGTTATTTTTCGTCAAAGTAGAACTACGTTTGCGAAAAGGTTGACCTTATTTTGTCAGTCATCATATATTTACTATAAGGTAAATAATAAAAGAGCTGGCACATTGCGGAGTCTTGTTTCTCTTTAGTATTCCATAATCGTAGAGTCGCTACGAGCCCCTCCTGACATGCTCTGAACAGAAATGTTAATGATCGATGCTCTACCCCTCTCCCTTGTGTCGAGTTACTAGCCTTTAACGGTTCAGGCTAAGCGAATTAAGAGCTATGCCGCCTCTCAATCCGGTGAAGCAGTCAAGGCCAGCTTCTCTGGTGTTCCGATACACCAATCTGTGTAGTTCTTCATTACATACATTATAAATACGATTTTTTTTATTAAATCACATTTTGATGTAACTGTGCAAATAAGATTGAGGTAAAGGATTTTGGCTGTTTTATGGAAATATCATTTAATCCGCGCGTGATGATATTGTAAAAAGAGTATTTTTACAAGTGTATTTAAGATAACGATTTTATGCGCAGAGGCCCTCTTTGTGTGTCCGAATCATCGTAGGAATATTATGAATTATAATTAATCAGAACGTAACCAAACTTTCTTCAAACTACTCTTAAAGTACATACTTTCAAATAAAAATCATTCTTAAAATTTTCTGAATTCTTTAAAAATAATCATCGAAATCGGTTGGCGTGATATTGAGTTATTCGTCCATTTGTGGCGCACAAACTTGACTGACACAAATTTAACACTTATTTGGAGAAATTGAAATGAGACTATATGGCGGAATATACGAGCTTTCATACAAAAAAACGACCACCAAAATCGGTTCACCCAGTCTACAGTAATTTTATGTTTGTTATTTATAATAAATACATAAATAACAAACATAAAAATAAACATACAAACGAATTGAGAACCTACGTTTTTTTAAGTCGGTTAAAAGGAAAACTGTTGCTAAAATATTTTTTTTTTTAGTATTTTAGCAAAAATATTCCAACTGTTTCAATATTCAGGCCAGTGAGCATTTTATGCCGAAGTGTGTATGCAATGAGTAAATAATTTTACTTCTTTTTCGCTTACAATTCCCCTACCGCTGCATATTATAAGCATTCCTCAGGCTCTTTGCCAGCTACTATGTTAAAACTATAATATGAGATATGATATAATATGAGCCTCATGTCTTGGATTTTTAATTATTTTCATTTTTTTGTCAAATGAAAATCATTGACTTTGGCGACATTTCCCGAAGACATGGATCTCGACATTCCGTCTGCCATAAGAACGAGCTGCTCGTAGAGATTTCAGTAAAGAGGTGTCAAGATCAGCACGACCTTCAGTAATAAAGAATACGAGTAAGAAGAAAGATAAGTCTCATGTATTATGACAATGTAATATGATCATATACATTTTTAAAATAATCAAAAAAATAGTGTAAGTTTATTTGTGGTTATGAGTTCAAATCCGTTTTTCGAGTATTATGGACAAAATCATCCACAACAATTGGTGCGGGACACAGAGATATGCTTACCTCCTTTTTTATATTTGAATCTAAATTATGGATAGTGATTACTGTCTCCACCTAAGCAATGACATTCTAATGTCACAACTTAATCCCCGAAATATTTTTCTCGAGTTATGAAGTGAAATATGTACTGAGGTATTTTGTAATAAAAATATTTCGAGTTAGGTTTTTTAGATTTACTAAGCTTCTACTGTTATTATTTAGTTTAAGCTAGGAAGTAGATTTTATTAATTATTTTAGCTTGAACTTGCTAGTGAGTTAAATTATATCAAGAAATTATTACTATCTTAAAGCGTCTGTCATTGATCTGACGATTTTGGACTATGATGAAGTGCGTTGTAAACTTTATGTTTCTACGGTTGTCGCTCGGTCATAAAATTATACAGCTGGCTGACATGCGAGCGGGCGGGATCACTCCCTATCGTTTTACTTTCATATATCTTTTATAAAAATACTAAAGTTATAGAAAGACAGTGACATCTATCGTATTTAAATAAATATATCTTTTCGTAATATTAATAAAAGCGTGAAGATCAACGAGAGAAAAGACATATATGTGACATATTTTAACAATAGACGGGTAACGTCGTAGGTAACCTATCTATCGTTAACGGTAACCCTAGTCTAATTCTTTTGTCTGACTGCTCAGGCATCGGGGTAAAAAATAAAACACGTTCCTTGGGGATGGAATTAAGCTCATATACAATATGTAATTTTGAAATTCACCCGATCCCTTTTAAATTGAAGTCGGGAAATTGAGAGCAACACTACAAACAGAGGTCCAGGAACTGTTTGCGCTTTGCGATTCGGAACTTCGTTGACTACGCCATCTGTGTACATAGATGTTAAACTACTGCTAATACTACGTTACTTATTTAATTAACCGATTTCAAAAATGAAGCGCTTCTAGATTCGTTTGTATTTTAAAGTGTTTGTGCACTTATAGCCATCATTAAAGGATCGAATTTTTATATGTTTTGATTGAAAGGGTTTCAATTAAATTTCATCTAATTTTGACATTGGGATCCATGAGAAAATGATATCACTTTTAAATTAGCACCAAAGTTTGTGCGCCACAAATGGACGAATAACTCAATATTACGCCAACGGATTTCAATTGATTGGAAAGGATCTTTAAGAGTAGATTGATGAAAGTTTGGTTACGTTCTCTTTAAGTTTAACGTTTGAAACGATTGAAGAATTTAAATCGAATCAAACGCTTTTTGTTTTTACTCGTAATGTATTTCCTAATTATAGTGGGGATATTATGAAATAGAATTGAGAACTTAACCAAACTCTCTTCAACACCTTTGAAATAAATCCCTTACAATAAGAAAATGAAAATCGAAATGGATTGGCGTGATATTGAGACATCCGCCTGTTTGTTGCGCACATAATGCAAATTTATTAAACCATTATTGGTTATCTCAAGGGTGAACTTCATAATTGGACCAAATCCGTTAACCTAGTCGAAATTTATGCGGTAACAAACATTAAAAAAAACGGACGAATTGAGAACCTCCTCCTTTTCTGAAGTCGGTTGAAAACAAGAATAAGTGGCAACTGTATTGACTCGTAGATTATGATAATAATACTGGTAGTAATAACAGGTGACATCTCGTTTGTCTTGTATAAAATTCTTACTCGTGTATAAAATTGTCCTCCGCTTGCCATAATATAATAAAAAAAGATCAACTAAAAGAATCCACCAACCGTAAACAACTTGGATATTACAGTGTTTGCTGAAGAAAACTCATTAAAGTTACGCTTACTTAGTCACAAAGATCTTTTTGTAACTTGCTGTGTAAGTTATGGACGACTGGCTAAAAGGAAAATATGAAGCATTAAGCTAATATTTACATGAAACGAAAACATCTTACGATTGAAACATACGACTTAAGGTTTGACAATTTGAAACAAAGTCTTACTTTGTCTAATGACTGACAACTTAGTAAATGATAATCTTATTTTTTTTTTATTTTAAATAAAAGAATGGTAATATTTTATCACAAACGTTACTAAATTCTTGTCCATTATTCCAAATAACTGTAATATTGTGCTGTTGTGATAATTCACGTCAATAGTCGAATTGTAGATTCGAACCGTGAAGGCTTATGATTCCCAGACCGTAATCTTAACCATTATAATTATAAGAAACATTAGTATTAGTGAACATTTCTACCGAACTGCTATTCGTTGCATAAATATCAGATCAGAAGACTTCATGATTCTGCTTATATAAATACCACACTCATTCATACAAACAGACAATACCGACATATTTATATATAATATATTTAATACTATTTGTAGTATGTAACTTTTTTTCTATTAATACATGTATAGCAATGGTATATGGAACTCATTCTTCAAATACATGCCTAACTCCTACTTCAGTTCAGTTCACGTTCAGAAAGAATTATATAAAGTTAATTTTATGGTTCGTTACTACCGGAGCGCAGAACTGTGCTGCACAGCGTTCTCTTGTGGCGAATGTTTGATTTGGTCTCACTCAAGCGAATAAGAACAAGATGTGCGCAAGCACAGCCGTACTAGCGGTGGACTCGAATCGACGCGCACACACTCGTTGTTTGCGAACTCAATTGCGAGCGCAATTTGTCAAGCAGTATTCATAAAGAATAAAATAAAAAACTGCCGGCATAAAATCTGTCAAACGACTTGTTACGACCAGATAACATGTTTGTAAACAAATGTCGTGCACTATGCGCTTACAAAAGTTACAGCATTACCGATGAAGACGGAGCAATAATGTAGCTTTGAAAAAGCACTATAACTTTTAATTGTAGGAACCAGCAGTATGATGAAACTTAGTTAGCTCGGACGACTTTTTCCGCGGTCGTGTCCCGCCCTTTCGTAACTTAGTTAGCAGCGCCTTGTATTCATAGCGCCTTCTTAAATTTTATTCAAAAACAGTTTTGCTTTAAAAGATTTAATGGCTTTAGGTTTTACCCACTTAAAGAATTCATGAAAGGTAACTTCAGCCCGCAAGGTATATAAAATATTCAGATGATTATTAGCTTGAAATAGCATTACAATCTGAACTTTCCCTGACAATGTTTTAAACGCGTCTGTGTTATTTTTATTAATTTTAAAGCCGTGGTCATAAAAGTTTCTCTATCACTGACAATCGAAAAACATCAGCTTGCCGTGACTTTAACAACCGGCGTTGACCTACAAAGCTAAATTTAACTTGTTTATAGTCACGGAGAGGATTTGAGAAAACAAAAAGTTTCTAAATTCGTCCATATTTTTTTAATCTTTTTGTTTTATATTACATAGGGACATCGTGTAATAACCGATTTTAATCTTTTTGTTTGAAAGGTTTCAATTAAGGGTCATATTATTTTCGTTGAATATAAGCATAGCAATGTACTCGTACGAGTAATTTATTTAGTAACTAAACAAAGGAAAAGTCTAGTATTACAATGTGTCAAAATAAACATTCAGTGACATCGTAGTTGTTGATTTTGCTAGTTCAGTAGTGCCACTCTTGAATAATGAATGTGATGGAGATCGTCTGAATCGAATTTATACACACTCCCTATCACGGAAAATAGGGAGTGTGTATAAATTAAATACTCAATACTAAATAATAATTTCTTATTGATCATTGAATATTGTCATACTTACGGCAAGATAAAAAAAAATGAAGATTAATATGCAATCTAATACAGTATAACAGAACAGAATAAAAATGTACGAACTTTTTCTTTCGACCGGCTTTCAATCAAACGATAGGTTTTGGCTATTACCAGTAAAAGTACAAATGCATATAGTGCGGTTAGCATTTGCTCTGGCACTTACTGATATACTGGTTTTTCTGATCGCATTAGTTATACATGTAATGGTTCAAAAATTGTATGAGTTTTCGGATTTTGTGTTAATTTTGATAATTTCGCAATAATTAGCTTCGAATAAATCTAGATTTCAGAATGATATAGTATTCAGGTATAACGCTGTGAGTTCTTCTTTAATCTAAACTATTTTTTATTATCAATAGTAAAATCTTCTTCTGTGAAAGAGGCGGGTTACCCTGAGTTACTATTCACTGAAATTTGAAGTGAGATTCGTTTGCACTAAATCAAAAAAAAATACATCCCAGCGGTGGCAATTCTTTCCTTTATCTACTGTGTAGACGGAACCCATACTGTTTTTTTCCAACCTTATTCTAAGAATACATGGGTGCAGTCTATTCCAAACCTAGTGATACCACATTTATCTTGAGTCACCTAGGTTGTACGTTGTGGTTGTGGACGTAATAATCGATGCAAAATAATCTTCCATAATTTAAGTTAAATAAATTTATTAATAAACACATTGACGTGATATATAATTAATATAAAAATACAAAGACGTAAGCTCAACTCAAATATAATTTAAATTGCCAACATTGTCTCTCAACATTTAGACTCCGTAACTCTAATGAGTTTCTGTATTGTCGAGCCCCGGGCGTTATTCCAAACTTTGTCGGCTAAGTGACTCCACGCCGTCTTTATTCTTGCTCATAAATGGTTTTCGTTTCGAGACAAGAAACTTTAACTCTCATTTCTGTTTACGATTCTATGGAAAATTTGAATCGTTACTCCTAGAAGATTAGTAATTAAATCTTCATTTTTTTATCCCTAGAGGGTTAGACAGAAACAACTTTTACTGTCACGTACGCACGTGTAATACGATGAACAAAAGAGTGCTTACTTGATAAACATGCAGATGCCGGTCTTCTCCATGGCCCTCGAGATGCCTTTCCACGAGGCCAGCATGGAGTACTTCTGTTTGGCCGTCAGTGGCAGCCGAGGGTCGGTGGCAGGTGGAGGGCCATCGGCCAGCTCGGGGCCCGCGGTGTTGCCACGCCTCTCAGACGCGGCCAGCTTACCCAACTGACAACCCATGGCTTCAACACTTCATTATCTTACTGATAAACAATTATAAAACTTCACCGATCGGCACCAGCTAGCACTTTACTTGGCGATGCCCAGTTTATAATATCATTTGCTTTAATCACTTGTTCCACTGAATCGCTTTTATGCACTTGAAGTTTAACTTTTAATGCTGAAATCTCATGCTCCTGGAGAAATAACTTTTCATTAGTTGCACCAGCATTATCCATCTCTTTTCAAATTAAATTTTCATTTTTTTATCCCCAGAGGGTTAGACAGAAACAACTTTTACTGTCACGTACGCACGTGTAATACGATGAACAAAAGAGTGCTTACTTGATAAACATGCAGATGCCGGTCTTCTCCATGGCCCTCGAGATGCCTTTCCACGAGGCCAGCATGGAGTACTTCTGTTTGGCCGTCAGTGGCAGCCGAGGGTCGGTGGCAGGTGGAGGGCCATCGGCCAGCTCGGGGCCCGCGGTGTTGCCACGCCTCTCAGACGCGGCCAGCTTACCCAACTGACAACCCATGGCTTCAACACTTCATTATCTTACTGATAAACAATTATAAAACTTCACCGATCGGCACCAGCTAGCACTTTACTTGGCGATGCCCAGTTTATAATATCATTTGCTTTAATCACTTGTTCCACTGAATCGCTTTTATGCACTTGAAGTTTAACTTTTTAATGCTGAAATCTCATGCTCCTGGAGAAATAACTTTTCATTAGTTGCACCAGCATTATCCATCTCTCTTTTCAAATTAAATTTTTCATTTCATACGCCGCTCTCGACGGCGGTACAATTTTCATGAATTGAAATTCCAGCATTTTCGCTATGAATCTGACTCCTCGTCATAACTTCGCTTATCTAATCTAATCAGATGCTGGCATTCTCGAGGCGGTTACCTGTAAAATGAGAAAATTATAGAGTAATATGGTTGAAGAGGGACGGCAATTAGGTTAAGGACGTACGATTGTGCACATCGTCTGGTACACGGGATTTTACACGTTGTTTTTAGTTATCAAACGACTTCAAATAACCTCGTATTTGATTCATAATTATTCTTAATTCGTCTGTTTAATTTATGTTTGTTACTTCATAACTTTCGACTGGGTGAATCAATTTTGATAATTCTTTTTATTTGAAAGCTGGTGTTTCCCGTGTGCCAATTTAATTTAAAATTTAATTTGGACGTATTCTGACAATGGCATCTATGAGAAAACCATATAAGTCTTAAATTTGTAATAAATTACGCATATAATATAATAAAATAACGATAAGAGATTAATCCTATTTCGTAATTCCTACGATAATTTGGAAACAAAGAGACCGCCCGCATGTTCATCAACCATCATTCTGGTTTTCATGTCTATTGGCACTTGAAGAAACAATAAACATGTTTATACGGTTTATTTATTATTCAAATATATGATGGGTAGTACAAGATCATGACAAAATGTAAATACAATATTAGCATGTCGGTTACGTGAACCCATAATATTTCCGCCCTACCAAAATGTGCTAACGCCGCGTAACAGTTTTCAATTCAAAACAGAAATGACTTACAGTACGTTATCTCAAACTTTACGTAATATTATTTTGCTTGAAAAATTTATTTATGTAAATCTATGTTAAATTTTGGTGAGAATTGATGCGAATCTCACATCAAAATTGATTACTTACAAATAATTAATACTTTTCTTACATAAGTAAATAACAAAAATTGATGATTTCTTTACAGTGCTTAAGCTATATTGTTAAAAATTAAGACGACGTTAACACTTTAAAAGACGTAGAGGGTGGAAGTGCTCTCAATAGATGGAACTACTCAAATTTAGAGTGCTTCGTGATTGATTAAGTATTGCTTAACTTACACAAATTCTGACTTCGGCACGCTTAATAAAATTTGATTGAAATTCCAGAACAAGAGTTTCCTGAAAATGTTATATGTGTCAAGGCTCTGAAACAAATCACGTAATTTTCAACTCGTCCGGCAAAGCGTCGTAACTTCTTAATTGAATGAAGACCTTTCGTAAATAAGCGGTAGAAATTAATTAATAATTTACTTTTCGTCATTTCCACCATAGAGGAAAATGGGTCATTTTGGACTTTCACGAGAAATAAAATGTGTCCATCATTTTGTTCCGTTGTTTTTTTTTAAATTTTGCTACTATATATTTTATGAAAACACTGTGAATTAGTCTTGCAAACACAAATATAATCATATTCAAAAATACGAGCGTAAGCAAAGATAGATAACACACAATCAAATAAATTATCATTAACCCATGCGGGACTTCAAATTGAATTTAATCAAATTTAAGATTTATATGGGCTCCTCAAGGGCGCCATTGTCAAAATGGGACATATGGGATGCATCACCATTTAAATTTAAAAAAAAAACATCAAAATCCTTTCCACCCAGTCGAAAGAGGTAACAAATAAAAAAAAACAGTTGTATTGAGAACCTAGTCAGTCAAAATCAGTTTATTTTTCTACAATTCTTGTTTAAGTAACAGAAAGCTTTGTTGTTTCTTTGTTATTTTATGTCTAATCTATATTCCACTCCGGTTGCTTGCTAAGTGATTTAATTATTTCTTTAAGCGACATCACTCAGGCTAAACAGCTCATTTATATTTGGGTACACAACTAAGTGAGGAGTATGCTTTCTTTATCTTTATTTTATCGAGCAGTGTATTAATCTAGAGGAACAAATATTAAAAACGAAAACTGACTAAATGCACTACAAATTTAAAAACATATTTCGGGTGACATAAATTGTAATAGTCGAACTATCACGCTGAAAAACGAAAGGGTTATCAATACCTCTGTATTAAGTTTGATACTTCACGAATTGCGACTGGGTGAACCGATTTTGATGAATTTTTATTTGATTAATTTTCTTCCCGAGTGGTCCGAATTCAATTTAGACCAATTCTGACAATGGTATCCATTAGAAAACCATATAAGTGTTAAATTTGTATTAAGTATGTGCGCAACAAATGGACGAATGACTCAATATCACGCCAACGAATTTCGATGATTCAATTTTTATTGGAAAGGATGTACTTCAATGGTAGTTTGATGAGAGTTTGGTTAGGTTCTGATATACTTGTAAACTGTTGTAAACGTTCCAAAATGAGTTACGATTAATTCTAATTCGTAATATTCCTACGACAATTCGGATATACATAATTATAAGTTTGTTTTTATTTGTTTGTGTCTCGAACCGCTGCGACACAGTTACTACTACTATACTAGCACTGTACTATTGTAGCAGTTTACGATCGTTCAGTATTGTTACAGATCCTTTTCTTTTGTCCAAATAAAAAATATTAAATAATTTATTTATTTATACAAAGAGGGTGTCCGCGCGTAATAGCGGTCTAAGTTTGATTTACCGTTTGGATTTGCTCGTAAGTAAAGTTTTGGCTAGTTGTCGTTATAGATATACCGATGTTTAAAATCAATAAAATTTAAATAGAAACTCTTTCGAAGTATTCTGTTACAAACAAAAAAATAAAATCGTTAATTTTGAAGTCGGTTGTAAAACGTCGATACCAAATCTCGATTTGGATCCAGGACATACAATAGTTTTGCTAAATACGAGTATATGTCTAAGGAAAATAAAACGACTATAAAGAATTCAGCCTTTTGTGGCGCAAGTTGATCTCAATCTAAATTCTGAGGAAAGCATCTTAAAAGGAAGCCAAATGTAACGTTTTTATTGTCTACTTCAAGTGCCCTTAATCTCTTTGAGTAGTCTGTGTTTTATTACACCCTTAAAAAGTTTGACGATAGCACGGCCTTGCGGCCGGAAGGACAGTTTTCTAAACGCAGTTCAATTTTCACTCAGTATTTTCATTCAGCCAATATTTCCGTTATAATAGTGCCTGTATAACCGCATCTAAGTACTAAAACTTGATACCAATAAGCATTTGAACGAGATTGAACAAGCTTAGTGCTACTGTGTCGTTAAGTAAGTTGCTACCAAATTAAAAAATAAAAGTATTATTACTGGCCAATAGATGTCAGGGAGAGTAATTTTTTTAATTACAATTCAATTCAATTTATGTTTAAGTTGATTATTGAAAAGTTATTTGGACTTTTATCTTTGTCCCGTAACATCGCCAATAGGATAAAAATATTTGAAAATTGACGGTTAAGTCAAAATTGTAGTTACACACCGTATTCTTTTTTACCGTACACCGTAAGCACCGTAGCGCCGTAATTTTTTAAATAAACTTGCAAAGCACTTAGATTTCCGAATTTCACGCACTGTTTATCATTGTCAAGCTACCGAAACAGTTATTTCAAAATAAGTACCATTTAAAAGAACATATCGATTATGATACAATACAAAAGTGTATCGGATAAAACGTGTGCCAAGTATTCAGTCGTATAACAAAGGAGCTGTTAACAAAGGGGGGAAACGTTGATGAATGTTTTATAATCCATTAAGGCACGCGTTATGAAATTTTAAAAATGCGCCCGCGATCCAATGTAATTGGTCCCCGCGGCAGACAGGGGTTGCCGGGTGGAGGGCGCGGGTTGCCGGGCGAGGGCTGTTTGTGGATTGCTCATTGAGAAGGGTGGACTATGTACGTGCCTGGTTAATGTTTGTCGAAGCCATTCCCACCTAAATTCCGCCATCTCTATTGCACAAGTTACATCTATAAAAATCTACAAAGCGTCCAGTCGCGACCGTCGGAGGTTGCGAATAATCTTCGCGGTATCGCTATTTTATGGGCAGCCCTCACCCATTAGATGTTAGGAGCTGGGGTTACTTCGGCCATTTCTTCTTCCAGTGCACACGCTTTCTGAAGTGGCACTTACTTTAGTTGAGCTCTTGAATGTCCCTTAGATTTCCACGATATAGCAACCAGACGATCCGTGGATCTCTCGGGCGCCCTCGGATTGGAATGCTAACGCGTAACGAGCTAATGTGTAACTCAAAACAACTTTAAGCACATTTTAAAACATTATTTAGGTAAGTAAGACGGTCACTTTAACACCAATACAATCAATATTTTTAAAATATAAAATTAATAATTATAGGTTAATGACTTCTTAAAGTTACAAATGCTTTAAGCAAACAGATCGATTTGTTGATTGTTAATGAATCATTGTGTTTCTATTTACACGTACTTATGTTACTTATTCTTTCTACTTAATTCTTCGGAGCTAGACCCCATTGTGAGTCTTGGTCTTCCTCCTACAGGTACTTTCCTACGGCCCTGAGTTGTTCGATGTAGCATCGCTTCATTTTCCTCTATTTTCCCATATCCTTGCTTTGGTCATCAATAATTCCTGACATTGTTTGCCCATCTGAGTGACCGTGAATTGATGAAATTATCATAGCATTTAGTTGCTTTGATACTAGAGAGTAGCATTGAATATTAACGGTGGAGCCTTTACGTATTTAGTGTCACTATCATTCCAAGAGAAGTTTCGTATTATTCATGAGACTCGTTGCTGTATTCATCGCCTGTTGCGGTTATCGTGACCACGGGCTCGGAATTAATGTGTCCACCACATTAGACACGTTTATATTGTCTCTAGGGGACCCTTTTCTGTCAACAGCGGAAGCTTAATTAAGAACGTAGCCGGTTGTTGTCTCTGTACAGTTGGTTTACACGGTCTTAAAGATTAATTTATCTGGGGGAAAATAATTTGTCAAAGAGAAACATTAAGACAGAGTTATATTGTTAGTTTTGAAGTAAAACTTCTTTACGCACGCTTAGCTTGGGAAGTAAGCTGGCCAATGCGTTACGAAAAGTGTAATCGGGCGAGGCGAAGGGAAGATGGAAGGGCGATATAAGTTAGTTAAGATAAAATACATAGTTACGTTTCGTATGCTAGTGTAGGGTCAAGCGAGAGAGGTGCGAACATACATTTTCTTTCTCTCATACCTAGTTACGTATATGTAAGACATAGTGCAGGCCTATTGTCTGTATCACACTGCCAGAGCAAGAGAAAGCAACGCGCGTGCACAATATCTTTTTCTCTTGAATAATCGTGTATATAATATATCATATATATATATATATATATATATCCGTTTGTGGTCCAAAGCTTACTCGGTTTTTTTTGGTACTATTTTGCTTTTACTGCAAAACTAGAGAACAGATGGATATTACCATACCTAATTTACTACATTCACTGTGTTTAGATTCGGTTTTAAAATATTTAATAATTATTATTTATATATTGATAGATATATATTAGATTACTCATCTGGAACCTAAGAATTGCTCGTTTAAAGATATAAGATAAGCCGAGCGGTTCGCTGGTATTTTTTCTTTAAAGAAAGCTAGCAAAATTTCTTTTTTTTTTAGAAATATTACTAACATTCTTGTTAACCATTTATTATGCTTAAGCTTGTGTTAGGAGATGGTTCACGTCAAAAGTCGAATTGTGGATTCGAACCTACGACCTTACGATTCGCAGACCCTAAGCCATTAGGCTATCTATATAAAAGCTATATATATTTATATGTTAAAATACTTTTTAAAGATGGCGAAGTACGAAGTTATAATATAAAACATTATTAACAAGTCAAATATCTCAGTTACGGTTTGTTTAGGTTGTTGCAGGCTTGAAGTGAAATAACCTTAGTGAAATTAAATTAGTATTCATTAGTGCTCGAATACAGCGATATAAGTTTTGATATCCGTGAGGAATTTCTCTCAAGCAACAAACTTGTTTAATTGTCCAATGCCCTGGAGTATTCCACAACACCAAACTTCTTGAGATAAGTTGTCTTCACAGTGGGATACTGCATTGAGGTATTCGAGACCTTATGTTCCGTGATAAGTTTACTATGTTATTTTAGTACGACTTTCATACTAAACACTAGTTACAGAAACTCTAGTCAGAAACATATGTGTGTATGTAGATTCTTCAATTGACGATTATGCTAAATAGATATTTAATAATAAAGAAAACTAATTTTCTTCTTGATTTCATCGAAGTTTAATATGAAATGTTGATGTCTTTTTATTTTCCGAAGAAGTTAAAAATGATTTCTATTATAGAATAAATGTAACTTTTTATAAGGAATGCTAAGAATATTTCTTTGACAAATTCCAACTAAGCTTAGTTTTTGTTAATTTAATCGCCAAACTACAATGTAATTTGATGGCGACAAAAACACTTTTTAAAAACTAAATACAATTGTGTGCATTGCTAATGTATTCTTAAATTAGTGTTACAAAATATAAAAATAAATTCTTATTTTTTAGTCTACCTTATGTCTTTGGTAATGATACACGATCATGTTAATCTTATTAAGTTAAGGAGCTCTTAATTTTCTAATTTGTTTCGATTAGTTGATTGACTAAAATCGGCGCCTGACCTAAAGCCAATATACTACTTTTAGTTCTAGCTGTAAAAAAATTATTTGCTCCACCAAAATAACTATAAATTTGTAAATATGTAAAATTGAACGTTTTATTTTTTTCCTTCTTTTTTTACTTTTTTAAACAAAAATATGATTTTTTTTGCTATTTATTTCTTTGTTAGTTAATTTTTCTTTTTAGAAATTAGTGTTGTTTACGTTGTATGTATTTGTGAATGCTGTGTTTCCTATAATTCGGAAGGCAATTACAAGGTGTTTGTGGGTACATTAAATTATCATAGTTTAATTGTACTTACTGTTGGAAAACCTTATTTAATAAATAAATAAAATAAAATAGTTGTATATCTAGTAAATTAACGTAATAACAATATATGTCAAAAATACGCGTATGTTAAGGTCAAAGGCGAAATTCCGTTCTTTTCATAACTGGCGCAAACTCTCGCATAACATTTTGTGACCACAACTTTCCGCACCCCTAATTTGATCCATAAGGGTTGGAAATTTCGCCTTTTCGACAATACGGCCAAGGCTGAAAAAAGGTTAGCTTGTATTGTATTTTGTGAAATATAGTCAAAGTTTTATATTAAATATTATGAGATGTATTGATTATGACTAATTATTATGACTTCTTTAGCATCAGGGAAGACCATGATAGCTCAGTATTGACCTCAATTGCAGGCTAGCGACCCAATTCAATGCCCGGTGACACCAATGAAATAGATGAATCAAGTAAGCGCTAATATGGACTAGGAATCCTGCGAAAATTTCCTAAGACAAATGAAGACTGTCGACCCGTACTAGGGCTTTGGGGCGGACTATTCGTTAATAACCTTTTAGAGCAAAGGACTGTTCTATATTGTAACTAATATAATTACTACACGATGATTCAAATTTTGTACATATTGGCTTTATTTACTGCATATAGGTACTAATGTAGATGAAATGTGAAAATAAACAGTTGTTCCTTCTTTAAGTTATATTTCGTTAACGTCCTTTTTATCTGTCGTATAACATTTTTTCACCGAAGATTGAATGGTAGTTACGAAACCATCGTGGAAAAGCTTACTTCCTTCTTGAAAGCCACTGCAACTGCTCTGATGTGGTGAATATGTAACGAGAAGAAATACAACCCACAAGCTTTTTTGCTTCTTTTTTTATATAAAAAAATTGTTTTATATAAAACATTTTTTTTTTAAATTTAACATTTGTCTAAGGTAGATAATATTTGAAGTCGATAACCTAAAACAAGCTATTACAGTAGGGATTGATTTTCTAAGAAAGCAGCTCGAAAGCAAGCAGCCTGCAAACAATCTAAGGCCTTTAGATCTTGCGACTGGCTCGTTAACCGCTGAGATACCGTCCCAATATTAAGTTTTAAATAAAGAACATTTTTTTTCTAAAATAAAAATAGACAAATCATTCGGCCGGTTCGTGTGTGGGCGGTAATTGATTTTCACGTCAAAGCGTTACAAATATGAGAGCATGTGCCTGATAAATTAGCTTTCCTTCAATATCCGGTCAGATGGTCCGGTCACTAAACATTTTTTCTAGACCTAAGAAATAATATTCTAATTATAAACTATATTATTGTAAAATTATAATTTGAATCTGGTAAATTACACCAACGATTTTTAAGAAATTTACTATACAGAAAGTTGTGGAGGCGATTAATCTATCTAACGAGGATTCGGTTTTTAGAAAATATTATTTATCCGTGCACTAACGATACACTAAACCTAATGAGTGTTTTGTTTGACATTGTACCGAGAACTATTAAAATTTTTAACGGCAAGATCGAAAAATACCCTTGTTATCCATATGTCATCATTTTGTAATTAGTTTGCTCGATAGTTTTATTTTTGGTAAATCGTGTTTTTTGGATTTTTTTTGTATCAAAATACATATTTAGTTACCGATTGCATCAACATAATCTACGCCAAAGCAAATAATATAAGATAATTCGAACTAGTAATTGTTCAATAAAACTAAGCTTAATCATAACTCAGTTACTATTCTTACGGTTTAACATTTATTTAATAATCTCTATCAGTCTATTATTAATTGACATTAAATTTTAACCGTCCTCGAATATCACACGAATTTCTATGGCAATTCATTCACCAATACAAGCAACTAAACTCTTGAATGGCTTACCGACTGATTGTATCGTTTTGTGGCGTTTTTAATTTCTTCGAAATTCCCGTAAAGCAAAAGTTTTTTGTATTATTTTTATAGTACACAATGTATAGAACATTTCCGTTCGTATCGTTTACATCCCCAGCGAAGTCTAGCTTGAATATTTTTGGATTTCAAATTGCAATAATAAAAATAATAATGGATAAAATCCTGTTGAAATGACTGTTGAAGTATTTGCATATCGTACAGCCTCCACGAACTGTATGAGAGAGTCAAGTGAGATACTTTTCCACTAATTTATATTCCGCCCGACGGCTTACTCGTTAACTGCCTAAATTATTTCTTCCGACGATAGCGTTCAAGTTAAGGAGCCAATTTATATGACGCTACGTGCTGTGACGTCACTAAGATGTTCATTTATGCTTTGTTAGGTAGAAGATAATATTTGCACAAGAATTATATTAACAAAAATCATAAGACCCGTCAACATCATCCTTGCTGGACATAGACCTCCACAACGATTTCCGAAAGGGCCTGTTGAAAGCAGCTTGCATGCAGCTGCGTCCTGCGATCTTTATAAGCTGCGTGTGCTGTCCATCTGTCTCCTTTCCTAGTCGGAGAAGCACGTTAAATAAAAGGAAATTTTAAATATTACACGTACTCGTAGAAAATAAAAGCATCTTCCAGTCTCATATCATACAGCGGGCTTTTATAGTGATTCTCCGCGCCATTACACTCCAGCGCGTCGAAGGAGCATGTCACGAGATTAGGTTCATTTATCAGATTTCTTGCGGTCCCTTTTCCGTCAACGAAGGAAGCTTAATTAACAAAATGCGACCCCTACGTAACACATCCTCCTGTGTACGTGAAGTGAAATTAAAATATTCAAGTTGGAGCTGTAATAGCAAAATACGGGAAGTAATGCGGTGATCCGAAATTTGAAATTTATAGCTAGTAATTTTTTGTACTTGAAATATGATGTTGTAAGTTAGCTACTAGGTAATGAAGGCCCACGGTGTTCAGCGATATGCTTACTTCACCATCTATTCCATATGGACCTAATGAAAAAAAATTAGCTTGGTCAAAAGCGAACGCTGTCTCTGTCTACTCCAATAGGATTAAAAGAACGTGGGAAGTTATTATTAATGCATATTTTGAAGTAATAGTTATAGGCGCGTTTTGAAAAAATGATGACAGCCAAGCTGCATAAAAAAAATGTGCTTATATACTTTTTCAAGTGCTCCAATATGATTGTGGTTAACTATCCGTATGTATTATTCATTGATATAAATTAGGATTTTATTATTTAATATAATATATATTTATTTATTTAATTAATTTAATTTAAATTTAAACTGAACTCTATTGCCTGTGTTGACTATCCTTTTCCAGACCTTTTATTATTTTGTTGTAATTAATTGTTTGCTGCATGCAAAAAACTTCTTACCTGCATACCTAAGTACACGCACATATTTTTTTGAAAGGTTAAAATTTTCAAATATTTTCAAATTGGAAAGTCGATACATTATATACTCAGTCATGGACAGGCTAATTCGTGAATTCGACCCAAAAAAAATAGTACGTGACCTTTTTTTTTGTTAGGAGGAGGAAATCTTTAAAAAGATACCCCACCTTGTAGGAAGGCGGCGGTTATGTGGGGTTTTTACCCACTAAAACCTCCCCGGGGGCCCTTTCCTCGATGCATGACGAGGGGCTCCGGGATCTCCAGTGGAACGCACCGGAGCCCTGTGCTGCACTGTGCTCAAGGAGAGCACGTCCCGGGGGGGGGGGAGGTTACTCCCTTCGCCCCTGTGCCCTCGCAGTGCAAGGCGACACGGGCCAGCCGATGTCGCCTTCTTCCCGGATCCACCTTAGCGGACGACAGGCAGGGGATACCGTAGTCTTATTCTTGAGAGCCCAGAACTACAGGGCTGGAAAAGTAAAGTAGGTGACCTTACTTTATCTTCCCTTTCAGTTTACGGAACACTCTGCACACACTGTAACAGATTCAGTTATTTGAATGTGGAAACAAATTAAAATCAGTTTATTGAATAATAAATCATGAATTAGGTTGAATGATGGATGATATCGTTATGATGTTAGACGCAAATACGGCATTCCAAATTCACGTTACACTCATAAATTTAGACGCACGGTTGGATTGATTGATCGTGTAGGCTATGAATGACTTGAGATAGCACACGTTAGCAGAAAGTAGTACTTATTTTTTTTCGTCAATAGCCTTATGGTTTGAGATACAGTCTACGAATCGTAATGTCATAGATTGGGCTTCATAATTCGACTATTGACATGAACCATCTTCTAGCACAACCTTAAGCTTGGAAGAATGTTAGTAATATTTGCTACACAATTAATGCAATTTTTAATTCTTGACCATAATCCATAGAATGCAAAAAACTGACGACGAAGTAAAAAAGGACACCCTGGATTGAAACTCTATGAGGAACAACGATAATAGATAATCTTACAACTTTTTAGAAAGCAGAACGAAAATATTTTGGCAAAATTACAATTGTTTTTACTCATTCAGTACGTAATACTAGCTCAACAAAAGTTGTTAACCGACCTCGGAACAAGTGAATACACATAATTCACTCGTGTATTAAAATTCATATTTTATTTATGTTGTACTTTTTTATTTGACTACAACACAATGGTTATTGTTTGTACTCCTTCACGTATGTCATGAGTACGGTCGTGAATTTTCGGTATTGGTAATTTTAGGGATATGCACGAGTAGAGTACGTTATTGTACAGAGTACAATGCTGTTTAGAAAATTATTATTGACTTTAGGCAAATATTTAGGAATTACTAAAAACAAATATTAGAATTTATACATATTTTTTTATGTTTTACCTTTTTAAATTTTGATGACATAAACTGTGTAACTGACTGTTCGCAAAACAAGTCAACACAATTATTAAAGGGACACGACTTTTTGACTTTTCAAAAAGGGACCGAGTCTGCTAGACCAATCGTGTGGAAACTACGTGTTTAACTGCTAGTTTAGTAGTGCCACCATCGTTTTCTGATGTTCCACGTTTCACTGACCAGTGACACTCGAATTTTCAAAAAATTACCACAAAATCTCAAAGAAATTGAATATCAAAAAAAATTATTAGTACGGTATTCGCCCAATGACAATACGATATGACGGTTTCATAGTGAAATAGACTCGGGGTTCAGGCAATGACATACTCGTATACCTCCGGTATTTCAAGTGACCAGTCCAGGATTAAAATGTGGACAGTTAAGATTGTAAACTATTTAGTATTTTTATAAAATACATTATCATCATGCTGTGATTTTTAAACGTTGTGTAATCCTCTCGTTGAGTTAAATAACGCTAAATTATTCCAATCTCCTTGCTTTAGCGTTTTAATTAAATAGCGCTGTATAATTAACTGACTAATTAGTTAAACGGCAAGTTGAACGTAATTACCGAGTATAACATATATTATTTTTAACTGACTTTAAAAAAGGAGTTCGTTCTAAATTCGGCTGTTTTTTTTTAAGTTTGTGACATGACATGTTTATGTATATATCTATTTTGATTTTTACCGTGAAGGGTTTTCTTTGCATACCAGGGACCTAAAATCGTATTTAATGGTTTATTGATTGAGATATTGGAATGGTTTATAATAATACAAGACAAGGTACTATGGAAATAAAATAGAGCTACCACGGTTTTCGCGTGAATTCTTTCACTTTATTAGTATTTTATTTACAAACATTTTGACTCCCGTGGAACTCTTCTCTGTGCAGCAATTTGTAATAATACAGGGTCATGTGTCTGTTTGTTCTGAAATATTTTACCATTAGAACAAAATGGGCCCGTGCTAAGTGTTGTTGGCGATCTATATCTCGATTACCCGTAGCCTGTCGCAGCTGCGGGGAATGGCCTATTAGATGCACATGGCTTATATTGTGGCCGAGGGCGAGGAAACGACTGACGCTTCGGTACTCGTATAATTTGCCCGAAACTTTTGCTACTTGCAATTTTTAAAACTTTCAAAATAAAAATTCGGAATTGATTAACCGGAACTGGAGGCTTATATCTGTAGTATTACTAAATACCACAAATATAAACTTTCAGTGAAATGCAGATGTTAATCTAAATACTATATTTAAAGAATGCTAAAATATTTTTCGAACTGACTGTCGACTGTCATTTTTCAAACACATCGGTTACCGGACAGGATGACTAATGGATTATTCTCTGTTATTTGTCTATGTCACATTTTTTTTCATAAAATTTGATACTGATAAAGTATATGAGGACCTATGATGGTCTAGTGGTTAACTTTCGATTAACTTAAGATCTAACGGTCGAGTCCATGCCGACCAATAGTATACCAATGAACATAGCATGGCATTAACTTCTGTCATATATCGCACCTATCTCCGCCGTTCAATCGTCAGCGACATTACACTTGTTATGAACATCTCTCATGTTCACAACAAATGTAAGAAATCTAGCATTACACTAATGTTAACCCTATTTTTTTTCTGAATGCACTATGCTGATCCACCACGCGAACTTTACAGTATCACCGGGTTTTTAGCGAGGTGACATAACTTTTAGGTCTTTATCGTGAAACTCTTTAGGAAGTAATTAGTCGGAAAGACCCCCTGGACCTCGGTCCTCTGGCTCTTAGGCGGTTACTCTATTTGCGGCAGCATTCCGATCTGAGAGCGAAAAGAGCTATTATCAGAAAAGTATTAAGACATGCAATAACTTTGAGTGCCACTTCGGGAAGTTTTGACGATAATGTTAATCGCTATTTCGCTATTCGCATTATACATACATTGTATTGCTAGTGTATGTATTTTGTGTATATTGAGTTATCTTTCACAACTGTAACGAATGTTTTTAATTACCACTACATGTTTATTATTATTCTAATAATTTACATATTTTGAAACTGAATAATAATTATTATTATCCGCTCGCCATAAACAATAAGAGCTCAATTAACCGCGCCGTGTTTACGCTGATATTGGAGATTTCACGTTCGCGACAGGCGTGAAGGACGCGAGTGGTAAATTTACATGTACCGTCCGCAAAGAAAACATTTCCAAAACTTATTTATTTAAATTAAATCTAATCTGATATCATTCCCTCATCCTCGTTCCGCCATCGGACTTCAAGGCGCACTTCTGGATTACATTCTTTTGTTGTAGACAACCCTCAAACCCGAACACCACGCTTTGCTTTGTTTTTCATTATTGGTACAGCGAAGAACTGGATTAGTTTGCCCGCGTCTTTCCCTACGACTACAATGTGATCGTTTTCAAGAGTAGAATGCTACCATTTACTAAGCTAGTGTACCTTATCATCCAGGACTAGATTTCCACTTAACATTAGATGGGATCTTGGTCAAGCACTAGCTTAGAAAGTTTAAAAAATAATTGTCATCAAGATAGAATCACTAACAGGAGCTATAAGATAATAAAAAAAAAATACTTTTGTTTAGTTTTAAGTATTTAATAAAATAAAAAAATAATGATAGCCAGAAAAATAAGTAGCTAAAACGTTCTACGTGAGATTCGTGAGGTGTGAGGTCGTGGGATTGAATTTCATTCGGTTTGTACTAATGAACTAGCGTCTACTCTGAAGAGTTAAAAGAATGTGAGAGCAAATTTCAAACTGAAAAAAGCATTTTTTCAGTTGGTGAACAAGCCAGCCAGCCAGACAGACTGAGTCCTATGCAAGGTATTAGACAATATATTTAATAAACCGATAAAAGAAGTTATTTCTTATACATAGGGAAAGTATTTTGCTGACCGTTCAAGCACACCTGAGTTAACCTTACATTTTTCGCATCATTACATCTCATCACATCCCACGTGTCGCACCGGAGTGTTTTTGTACACTTAAATCTTTATGAAACATGTTTTCTGTCAGTGACATATATATATTTTCTGTACATTATAGGAATTGCATATTATACACACATTATATTTTTTGTGTACATTAAAAAATATGTGGTGCTATGGGACACCAGGTAGGAACGGAGTTCCTTCATATAATATATAATCAACACAATTTGTAAAACAAAATAGTAATTCAAATTATTAAGTAAAATAAAAAAAACATGTGCCTTTATTTTATTACACTTAAAAATTACGTAAATAACTAATTAATAATTCGTTAAAGCGCCACCTGTGATCAGAGAGTGGAAGTGCATGCTTAATAGTGTTGCTATTGGCCGCCATGTATATATTTTTCTTAGGGTTTTAGTTTCACATTTTTTATCAGTTCGATCACGCAGCAAATCCCCTATATCCTTGAAACCTGCCGTAAGGAACCTCATTCCAATAAATAAATAAACACATCATGCATAATACGTGTTATCAAATGTACGATATTGAACAAGTATTTATATTTTAATATACATTCATAACAGAGCTTACATGTCTTTCAAACGCTCCCAACACATCAACAATACATTTTATGAACTTCAGGGGGAAATCTTCAAAGAATAGTTTGCCTTAGGGAAAGACAGGGCTAAATAGAATATTCCCTTTGTTGCTTTATTCCTAACATTTGGAGAGTTCCCGACTCTCCTACGGAACGTAACCGTGTCTAGCTAACATTATAAGACTCCACTCCATTATAAGACTCCATTCCATTATAAGACTCCATTCCATTATAAGACTGTCAACAAATTTTCATAATTTGTTTTAATACTCTTTTGACCAATCTAAAACAATCTAGGATAACGTACGACATAGATACGGCCATATTCGCAAACTTAATTTTTATTAATGTTTTTGATTAATTATCTAATTTATTTGGCTACCAAAGTTTCCGTTTTTACGTATACGTTTATGGGCTTACAACCTGTCACATAAAGGACGTAATAAACTTGTTGTAAAGCAGTCATTAATAGTTGAAAGGACGAGAGCTTATATTTTTTTGAATAATGATATTTTCGCCTGAAAACAGCGCATTTTGTAGATACAGAGCGCTGTACATTGTGTATTGTTATGTATATGGTTATATAGAAGTAGTATATCCATTATAAGGTTATAGGGGTGACTATTTCGGATAATTTAATCTCTATATTCATTGTGCAAAAGTGAACCATTTTTTAGTATCATGTTTCTTTGCTTTTTTTGAATTAATTCAGAAATGCACCTTTGAACATTTATTTAAAAAAGTATCAATTAAATAATTTTATATATAAATAATTAATAATAAGATTAAAAACTGATTATTTATCAATATTAAAAAAAACAATTTTCTGTCCAAATTTATAAATGCGAGATAATAATACGATACTATTTCAATATTTTTTTCAGGTTTGTTTCCCAAAAAAAATCCTTATAGCCAAAAAATATATGAGACTCAATAACCATGTGTATAAATCTACCTACAGTTTAGTATATATACATATAGCTACAAAGCGTTGTATTCCACGTCAAAGGGTCTTGTTAAGCGATAACACTATTACAGTAACAAGAGAGAATTTACGGCGGAAACTTTTAATGAGTATTGACAATCGAATTTCTAAGTGATATCCACTAGTTCTATAATAACTAGGAATTATAATAACCGTGTTGTTGGCTCAATGGACGGTAATATTAATAGATACCTCACGTTTTCATCGCGAATGTTTACTTGCTCATATTTTTATCTCTTTCAAACAATTTTTTTTGTTGTTGATGGTTTTCATAACAAATTATTCTGGAAGAATTCTTGAAGTTTTGTTTAATTTGTAAATAGCGAGATATTTTTGCAAGTGATTCCGAGAAGCGGCTAGGAATTTATTATATAACATACCACCTACCACTTTGTTTATAATAAGGAGATGTTATTAAAGTGGGTTGGGTAGGTGAAACAACCCTATCGTCTTTTTTACGGAGAACGTTGTTCTCATCCCTTAAAACGGCCCTTCTGAATAGATGTGAAAGCTACCCTTAACAGCATGGTTACCGGACTGAATATTGATTGTAGCTAATTGTGCCATAATAAATGTTTGATAGTAAATTGCACTAGATATATTGTTGTAAATAAAGATATTTACTCTCCTATTAAATAATTGCTAACCTAATATTCGTTCATCTATGTATCTCCCTATTTCTGGGCTGGAACTCCAGTTGAAGTGTTCCAATTGATATGGACCACATAACAAGACATGATTCACGTAACATCTGTATTTGTTACTTACGTGTAGTTATGGTCATAAGCTACACAAATTTATGGAACATGCGATCGAATGCAGACATGAAAATTATAAAACCACTTCATCGATATTTTTGCATTAGCCGCATCTAGGTCGAGGGTAAATCGATACTCAATTTGCTGTGTTCTGTATGCCTGCGCTCTTTAATGAAAACGACAGGGGAGTGTTAAAAAGCCAAGTATTTATAACGTTTGATAATTTTGCCCTTAGGTCGGTACTCCTCACACTAGGTTTTTTATTATCATCATCACCAGAAAAAGGGTCGAGAGAGAAATTAAAATAATGCCGCACGTGAAAAACTACCAGCGTCTTGTACAAGTATAACGAATTTTAATTCCGAATAGCTTTGACACACATTTCTATCTTTTTCAACTACCTTACATTAACGCATAACTGTCAGTTCTCTTGACACCGCTCTTATTTAGTATGTCACGAATTCAGTCGAAATACGTCTGGCATGATTGCTGTATTTCTTTTAAAAATTTAACTAAGTTTTAAATAGTGGACTATTGTTTGGAAAGCAGACATTATTTTAGTTTAAAAGTCTGCATGGAATAATGAATGCGAAATGAAGGCTACGTGTCAGCACGTTCTTTGTGTCGTTGCAAATTAAGCATACTGATAAAAGCTCTCTAATCTATTTGTTCTTACTTTAATAGAATGAACATACGCCGAGAATCAAAACGTTATAAATCGGTGGTAAATAAAAAAAATCTCATGTGTCAGAATAACTAAAAATAATTCATTCAAAATTCATGTAATCAAACCAATGATTGATGAATATACGAGTATTACCAATATATTTTTTTAAAAGAGTTAAATTAATTCACCTTAATAATTAGTTCACCATTCCAGCTAAGCTAAGCTTGTGCAAGGAGATGGTTTACGTCAATAGTCGAATGGTTGATTCGAACCCACGACATTACGTTTCGCCGACCGTACCTTTAACTATTAGGCTATTGACGCTATTTATATTAATTATAAATTGAATGTGTAGTTAATATATTTATTCAACTATACATCAATAAAATCATATGAATAAATATTTATAATTGTGTTGAACGCCTGTTGCCACAAATATTACATTTCACTGTAATGAGTGAAATGTAATATTGTATAAGTTGTTAATATTACTTTGATTATGTTCAGCGTTTCAGTTCCTCAATCAGGCATTGATTACTGAATCTAATCTTGAAATTCCTTGTGAAGACGCCGCATCGTAATTACGTTGATAAAATTAAATTGAAATACTTGATGTAATGTACATTTACCATAGGTGGTGTTGTAAGGAATTGTTCGGAATCATCCCAGCTACCGATTTCCATTACCCCACATCTCGGCAGAAAATTTCATCGACACCTTCGTGATGGTTCGCGTTCCACTACTGTGCGTTTCTCCTGTAACTTTCTTCCACGCGATGTCAGACCGTGGAATAGGCAAATAACTAGAACCCCACGCGCAAGATTTATTTCCTTTAGTTGTGTGTACTTTCGTCCATTTGTATATTAGTAGTGGATAACGCAATTAAAATGTTTCAAGGCCATAAATTTATCTGTCTGTTATTTCTATCTACCCTGGTTTCAGGTCCTCTTTAAGTATATAGGCATATACTTACACTTAAGATGCGTCAAATTAGTATATGGAAAAACCTTTTTATTAAGTTTTGTGAACAATTTTATTCCAGTCAAATGACAATGTAAAATAATTGTAAAAGGGGACAATGTTATGTATGCAGATGATTGAATACTAAGTGAATAACTTAGGGCGGCCGTGTGCCCAATCCAGCGCGCTCAACGTGACGCGAGTGTAATATGAAAACAGAATATTCAAAATTCACATCGAAAACCGGCTTATATAGTAAATGTCTGTGCCAGTCGATCGGTCTTGTACAATTAAAATATAAATATAATAAGAACAATATAAACATACAACTTAATCGATAATGTGACGTGAAAAGAAAGAAAAAATTCTAAATAAAATTTCCATATATTAAGATGCAACAACAACTTTTCCAAGGGTGCAGAGCTTCTGCAGCGCCGTTTACTGTTGCATGAATAGGTCGGCACGTTCAGTGAATTATTGGGAAGTACTAACGTATGTCTTGAAAAGATAGGTAATGCAATTAAAATTATCTGAGTACCTCTAAAAAACAACTTTTGTCACACAAGAACTACTAAGAAGAAGCGCTTCTATTTGAAAATTTCGCAGATTGTGCTGGATTCGGGGAAGAATTAATAGAGCACCGGAGTAGAGGTATTGTAATTTGCTCATCTGCAATTTCCTTCTTCTTTTGTACTCAAAGGCCATAAACACACTTGCGTTAATATTCATTAGTCATCCGAGTATGCGGTCTATAGCAACAAATCTAACGCAGATATATTCGATTTGTATATCCCTTGTAATATACTGGCAATTGAAATGAACGAGGCTGCAATTCAATTATATTTCGCGAACAAAGCGCTGCAGCCGTAAATGAATTGATGATAATTGGAGCGTGCTTCGCGTGCGGTCGCTTTGACCGTTATCAATAACCAAATTCTCACTTACCTACGTAAATCTAGTTATTGAAGTGACACTTCTTTAGCTCGGTAGTAAAATTTCAGAATCGGAATAGGCGTGATGTTTAGATGAAATGCTCCAAGTACTATTTCCAGCAGTGGATAGACATAGGCCAGTGATGATGATGACACAGTCATAGACAACTTTCACGGCCACTATATCTACTGTGGTGCAATGTTTTCACCCTTTTCAACCAACTACAAAAAGTAGGTTATCAATTTGTATGATGTTTTTTTACATTTGTTACCTCTCGGTTTCAGTTTCGACTGAGTGAACCGAATTTAGTTTTTCTTTTCTTATTTGAAAGCTGGTGTTTCCAATTCTATTTAAATTTTTGTAATTCTGACAGCGGAATCTACGAGAAAAACATATAAGTCTTAAATTTGCATCTAGTATGTGCGCGATAAATAGACGAATAACTCAATATCATGCCAACCAATTTCGATGATCGTTTTTTATTGGAATGTTTGTTCTTTCAAGGGTAGTTTGATGAAAGTTTAGTTAGGTTGTACGATAATTCGTAAATAAAGTACACTGATTTGAATTAGATGTTTGTTTTTAATCGTAAATTTACTTGTTAAAGACAAATCCCAACTGTTGACTAACGTAGTAAATGTTGCCAGACTAATGGCATTCACTTTGCAGCTAAATGCGTAAATTAAATATTTTCACTTGTGTTCAAAACGACCTTTTTGTCCCTTACGGCCGTCTGTTGAGGATTCGTAGTTAGTTCGTTTATCTAAAGCAATTATATTCAATGGGTCATATTGTATTCTATCTCCGGCGCCCAAAGAGCTGTCAGATTCAAGCCATTGTGCTATTATAGCTACAAAGCTACGATGCTACGTAGCAATAACGTAGCAAAGCTCTTGTTTCACACCCCTGCGATAACCTTGTGTTCTCACTTCAATATCACTTCCAACAATGAACTGAAGACGCTACTATTGTTATAATTATGTTTATTTGACTTCTTATATTTCGTAAAAGCAATTGGAAAGTAATTGCTTTTGTATTTTTCAAGGTTATTAGGTTCCAAATGTAAAAAATACATGTCTATAAATTTATATACCTAGTTTTATATAGATACATACAAATATTTCTATACTTATCTATTATACATGTATATTCGTATGTATTTAAGATATTTATTCTATATAAACTTGTATGTATTCTTATGTCTTTTTGAGTTGTTAACTACTTGTCAATATGTTTCGCTATCACCCAGGATTGACTGCTAGAGAATGCCACTAAGGCATTAAGGAAACCTTTGTGAACCTTAGTTCAAAGTGAATGAATGAACGAATGAATAAATGAAAATACTTTATTGCGCAACATTAAATAAATACTCGTACATGACGGAAATAATACATTTTCTATTTTGACATGTCGGTGTAATTGCATGCGCAATGGGCAGTCTTTTCACTAAGAGCGATCTCTTCCAGACAACATCTGCATGGAAAGAAATTTGTATCTAAAATGGTTTTAAGCGGGTCTATGATTATATATATTTTTAGTTGGATATAGAAAAAATATATATATGTAATTACTATCTTTTAAGCAGCAGAGCACATAACCTTGTTCAATTCGTAAAAATCACTTACTTTTGGCTAAATTTAACGCTGTGTCGGTCTAAATACTACCACCAATATTACAACTCTTGCTGAGCCGACCCCTTTTTAACACAAGGTTGATGTAGTTATTTCATATGCACCTTATTTGTAACTTCTGCCTTGTGGCAAGTTATTGTCATTCTATTCTATTGAATACAATTCTCACGGCGTGATAGCGGTGTATGTTTGAGAGTATTATGCTTCGTTGAGCGATGTGCATGGCTGGCACAGCCCTCGAGGTCGATCAATCAATACTTCACTCGCTCCCGAGCTTTGTATACGTTGAAGGCTAACGTGAGTTTAATCGAATTTCAAAGTATCAAGGAAACATAAGCTTACGTGACTGCACTAGGATAATGCCAATAATTAACTAGTTAGCTATAGACACAAATAATAGTTAAACTCTTTAAAAAGTTAAAAAAAAAACTACATGAGAGTTTATGCATGCACCTGATCACATATTTGGTATATCTACTTTGTTTTTTTCGAATTATCGTAGGAATATTCAAGCTTTTTAATAAAAAAAGAATCGTGATAATCGGTCTATCCGGTCCAAAGTTATGCGGTAACACACATAAAATATAAATATCTACGAATTTAGAACCTCCTTTTGAATTTCTTTTGAAGAAGAATAAAAATAGATACAATCTCTAGAATACTAATTACATGACGGAAGGTATCAGCGTCAGAAGTAAAACAAAATAATCTGGTGAAACTTTCAAATTAATCGAGTGGCTTTACTCTGACCCAATGGTACCTTACGATCGTGGATTTCATATTTGTATTTGAAAAAACTACAGAATGGTGTCTTTTTCCTGTAAATTGGAGGAAATTGCGAGTAAGTCGATTCTAGCGAAATGACCGCCTCCAAGGAGAAAATTGAAAAGGGACGAATTGCCCATCAACGTGAGGGTTTGCTGTAATCAATCGACTGTCAACTCTAATACTTTGCCGCACTTCTGTCATTTCTGTCATCTGTGAGAATTATACTGTCCAGCAATATTGACGTGGAAATTATAAAATATATAAAAATAGAAAAAAGGGTGTTGGCTATAGTTGAATACCGTGAAATATGTTAGCGATAACATATTTGTTGATGACAAGACGGTGAAGCGATATTTTAATTTTGTTTTCTCCGCGCACGTGGGTATTCGGTAAACCCTCGCCGTCGGGCGTAGCGCTTGCTAGTCTCACTGCCTAGTCGCCTACCAGTTTAAGAACCGTTTGGTGTAATTAATTTAGCGTACAGATTTCCGTAGAGAATTCGCTGTTAATTGTCGGTTCGCGGCGTGTCAACAACGACGTCATTAAATAACGTTTTGAATCCGCTAACGGGGGCGCTGCAATATGGTTTCATCAGGGCAGCATCGCTCGCGTGTTCAGACTCGAAATTGACTCGACTGAGACTTGACAGAGTGTACCAGGAGGCTGCAAGTGGAGAAGAGAACATCGATATGGTAAGTCTTCTTTTATTATATGCGAAATGTATCAGGGAGCTTGTGCCGCGGGCTGCCGTTTTGTAAGGCACACAATAGGACCTACGACAATTTTACTTATTAATATAATATGTCACTATAATAATATTTAAATCTATAATATTTAAAAAGAAAATATGATATTTATAATTTAAGCAAATTATACATTTAAACATGTACCTTTTCGCATTGTAATGAACCGAGCCAAGTGTCAACGTGTTGTTTATTTGCACTACATCGGTAAACGGTATACAATAAAATAATACAAAAACACAATAACATATCTACTGCATTCTAATTTATACGCCGAATATTACTCACTCATTGTTAAAATCAACTTTACGTATTTTTTGGCGTTTGCATAAGTCCTTAAAAGTAAATTTAAACAATAACATTATCATTATTTATGTTTTAGGTATCTGTGTTTGATTTAGTTAATTAAAGGAAAAGGTTCTAAATATACCTGTTAATATGCTACATAATTTTTTCAATCTTACATAATTATTAAGAATGTGTTTTTCACTATACTCCCGATTTGGTGCCGTCTGTCGGTGTATCGTGGCACTACGTATACAAAAATTTAAAAAAATCATTTCACGAATGTTGCTTCGTTGCTGCAATATAGTTAATTGGCCCCAGCGCGGCTCGCGTTGTACGGCGCGTGGGTTTCCCGACTTAATGAAATATTCCGAGGAAAAACTTGCGCAAATGTTATAAAGTATACATTTTGAATTAACCGAGTAAGAAAGAATCGTGTCATGAGTTCAAAAGATGCTTCAATAATTTGAACTAGCAATGCTCCGTAAAGGTTACAGGTGTAGTAGTAATAGTGCAGATTGACGGATTCGTAGATTTTTTTTAACAAATGCGGTTTCCTCACTATGTTTTCCTTTACCGTCGAGCGTGTGGAGAATGAGCACTTAAAATTGTTAATTATTGTTACGTCTGCAGCATTTATTTGCAATTGTAAAAGCTTCAATAGCCTAATGGTTTACGGTCTGTGAATAGTAAGGTCGTAGGTTCGAATCCACCATTCAACTATTGACGTGAACCGTCTCCTAGCACAAGCTTAAGCTTAGTCGGAATGGTAAACAAGAATATTAGTAATATTGTTAAAAAATTACCCTTTCCTTTTTATTGTTTTAAAAAGATTACCCCTGAGCTTCAATTTGTGGATAAGATTTTACGTTTATAGTTTTTAGTAACAATTTAAATTTGTTTCTAAACAACATCGATATAACAGAACGGTACAACACTTAAATCTAAATCCCAAGAGAGCTACAAATTCACTGTCAACCCTAATCTAAAATACCTGAGGTTACATTTTATTATTATTCGTAGAACACACAATTCTCTACCTTCTGATGAACTATTTACAATCGAAAATCGTTCAGCATCTTCAATACATAACACACACAAAGATAATCTTCACTGGAAGATCCACTTTCAGCAACTCTACCTAAAGAGTATAATATAATATAAAAGTGGTTCAGAATGTCTATAAAACCGTCGACGTTTCGTTAAGCCATAAACTATATATGTAATGCTTTACGTTCGTATTACATAATCTCTATGATGATGCAGACACGTTTCAAAGACTTTATTTCAAGTCGAGCAAGCTCAGTAATTCTATCGTTTGTTAAAAATAACTAATCCACTTCTGTACAGGCTTAAATAGGTGCAATAGGTCATATACATACTGTAGGAGTTATAGGGATAGTAAATATGCCAACTACTGTCTACCATCATTACTGTCCTTTCACCTCTCTCTCAACAGCTGAATAATTCAGAACCTGAAGTCGGTTGAAAATAAGAATTGACTTGTGTATGTATCTTTGTGCATTTATGTATGTGTTTCTGTGATTGCTTGTTTATTATGATGTTTATAGTATTTTTGTCGAATTGGCTATAGTCTAGATTCTGCAGCCATTTTAGTAATAGTCCTTTAAACGTGCGGGTGTTAAGCCTTGTGAGGTAATTAAGGTTGAAAGGGATTTTTCTGTATATCCGTGGTATAACAGAGCCGTTGCGCAAAGGTGGACTCTGCTATCGGTACCGGGACCCGATACCTTCTTTTTTTAGAAGACAGCAATGGTACGTCTTTTTCACGGCGATATCTTAATATTATTTGAAATATTTCAATACGTGTAAACCGTTGACGTAACGCGTATAGTAACATTACATGGAAACTTCGTCCCTCGGTTTCTGTAACAAATACAAATTGTTGCGGTTACGTGTACGTCACGCGGAAGGGTTGCGTGATGGATGACGTCGGAGCAGACCGACAAAGCGGCGTTGGCTGTAGCAAATCTGATTACCCTCTCACCACCAGCCCGCAGAGATTGATGGGTGTAAGTTAGGACGCTGAGGAAACAAGAGAGGAAAAATTGAATAAGTTGACAAGTAACGCATTGTTTAGTCAGTTGAAAAACTGCACGGTATAAGAATAAATGTTTTTATTCCCTAAACGAATTTTACACGTTTAAATCGTGAAGTGTCGTAATAAATAATCAACAATAATAGAATATATTTAACAGTGAAATTCTGTCTGAAACGTAATTTTAATACATTGGGTTTCAGTGTAATTTGTAAAAAAAGTTTAAATAAAATAGTAATGTATGTAATGAGAATAGAATTAATATATTGTATTGGCGTGCTAATTGAGCGAAATATACTAGTGTCTACTTATAAATTGTCATAATTTTTCAAATGAACGATTATTATTATAAAGAATATAGTTTGAAATAAAGGTAATATTCCAACTGTATTAATATTAGTAATGGATAGTAATAGTCACAAGTAGAAACAAACTTTGACAGGCCCCACTTTTCAATGGAACTTTTACACCTACCTATGGTGGTGACAGATTTTTCTTTTTTTAACCGACAAGCAAAAAAGGAAGAGGTTCTCAATTCGACTGTATTTTTTATGTTTGCTATCTCAGTCCTCCACTAGGTGAACCGATTTAGATGATTCTTTTTTTATTTGAAAGCTGGTGCTTTTCGTTTGGTCCGATTCGATTTGAAGTCGGTTTTTGTTTTTATTCGTACATACGTACGCCTGTTTTTTAAATAATGATAATAATATTTTTTTATAAATTAACATTCTTGTTAACTGTTCTAATTAAGCTTATCGATAATCGAATGGTGTATTAGAACCTACGACTTTATGTATCGCAGACCGCAACCTTAACTAATAGGCTATCAACGCTTCAAAAATAATGATCAATACAAGTAGAAAGGTCAAACAAATAAATAAAACAAACAAAAAAAATAAGTCTGAAACAAAGAAAGTTTTTTGACTGTATTAATATTGGTAACGGATAGTAATGGCATGGAACTACACAACCAAGTGGATCGACGGTCTTCGCAGGAGCTGGATGGAAGTCAGGATCATGCGCAGTGGCATGCTTTTGGAGAGGCTTATGTCCAGCAGTGGATTGTTGCAGGCTGATGATGATGGCAATAATAGTCAGAAGTACAAACAAAATCATTTGTCCGGACACAATTTCTTTATCACAATTTTGTTCAAAATGTTAACTGGAACTTTTTCTATGATTTGGAACTTTCGCGCAACTTTGTAAATATTTGCAAATATATATCGCTAATGATTAAAAATAAACTTGTTACAAATTAACGTGACAGTATTTTTTACCATCCAAATTTATTCTCCCCAAAATACTTTTGAATTTGAGTATTGAAATGATGATTAATTTATAATTAAGTTTGCATTTTTATCCGTCGATGAAAAAGTGGCGACATTAATCATAGATTCAAAAGGAATCCATTTAATTTCGCCACTAGTGGTACTTGCAACAGTCAATGGGCCCGCCGCGGACGGCCGCGTGTGACTATAAATGCGGTGACCTAATTGGATGGTCCACTTTAACACAGATGAGTATAAAAATCTGAATAAACTATCGAACATTTTTTAATTTTAACATTCATAAAAATAAAGGTACAGGCAAAAGCATTTCCGGCATAATAATTCCTATGGACGGTAACGACTTCATACCTTTAAAACTTGATTATACCCAAATGTAAGAAGTGCTCTTTGTAAGAGATGTTGTTAGTAGTTCACCGATATCTTTCGTTTCTATCAACGTTATAAATAAATACCCGTTTATATAATAGCGTATAATAGTTTATAATAATAGTTTTATATAATAATAGTTTATATAATAGCGTATAGAAATCTATAACGTAAAACATTGTGAGAATACCTTCGTGTCTTAGAAAATATCCTAAGATGTGCGAATTCCGTTAGTCCGCACTAAAGCCGCGTGGCGGATTATGCTTTATATATCTTTGCAGGGAATCTGTGCCATTTTTTATATCAGTTCTTAAACATGACGATGTACCTGCATTCTATAAATCCAGAAATCGAGCAGCGCAGGAATAATGCCGCCTAGCAAAGCTCGTAATAATAAAATTGCGACGGTATTTTGCCATTAGCAGTGAAACGTGCCTCACTCGGCATTCCATTACCAGCTCTATAGTTACCATTATGGTAACTCGCTCATTGAAAGAGTTTTAATACATACTTCACAGTGAATACATAAGCACTGTTATGCATTGCTCATGCTACATACTTCCACCAAGAGAGGTATCATTGCACGATCGTGATTAATACCTTACTCTCCATGTGGGATGATGAGTGAGACGGCGCGTCCACCATTATTCCTGTTCCCAACGCCGTGCCGAAATCGCCAAGGGAGAGTTTCATACTGTTGGCATTCGCTCTTAAAAAAGACGCACGGTAGATGCGGAGCTGGTGAAGTGTGGGAGAATGTATATCAGTCAGGTTGGGTGGAAGAGACAAACAATCACTTTCCCTTGGCCTCTAGACTTACAGATGGCATCGTCACCCATTAATGTATGTAGTATCTTTCGGATCCCCTGCTGAGTGAGGGAAAGCCCCCCACCCCCATAGATGTAGTACGCTCAGGTATTTTGGGGTTTTAGTCATTGTGAGTCCGATGGCGAGTGAGTCACGTTTCATCGTTTTTCCTAACGTTTAACATAGGCATGCACCCGATCGTTATTCGAGAGCAGTTTTTTTTTATTTTATTTTATTATTCATACGAAATTATATTATTATTATAATTAATTAATAGTGCATAAAAAAACTAGGCACGTGTATTTAAAATCTTCGCTAATACTGGAAAAAAAATGTAAATCTCTTAAGGCTTAGGACCTTGTATACATCTGATCACATATTTAGTATATTTCCTAATTTAACTTATTTCATACAAAACGGCAATTTCATTAGTAAAGACCTATTAGAAAAAAATAAAAAGAAATTAAACCCATAAATAAAAATTAACTACTGCATTATGAGTGTATCTTATGTTAGAATCTGAGGCGATTGTCCCTTTAACTCCATCTCTGTGAGCTCCCAGAAAATAATATAACACAATCCAAATCAGCTCAACATAGTGGTTAATATACATTAAATATCGATAAGCCAAGCGATATCGATGAACGGTACATATCTATCGATTTTTTATGATAAGTGGTCGTAATAATTATCTATCCAAATACATATATAAAGACTACGAATATTCCTGGTATTAGGGGGGAAATTTCGAGTACAAAACGTTTACCTGTTATTCAAACAGAATGTGTACGTAATTAAGGTTAAAATAAGACACTGTTATGTTCCGTATATAATTAACTTTTGTTAGAAAGAACTTATTTTTATCAAGGGAACTTTGAACTCCAAAAAACCTAAAACCTTATTTTTCCCAAACAGCGCTTTAAGCCATTAGGCTGTTGAATCTTATAATTATTTAATAGCCACGTATCATTTATAACTATATAGTGTATTGAAGTTTGCTCTGGTAACCGATTTCACTGTATTATGTTCTATCAAATATAATTCTATGGTATTTCCCGAGTAAAAGCCTCTCGTGGTGTTGAGAACACTTCAAACGCTCCAGTTAGTTGACTGCGAGACGACGCACTTGTTGAACACGAGTTTCAAACTTAAATCACTTCACAGCAACATTGAATTCAATTCAATGCTCTAGCCGAATTTAAATGACGTTTCTAGAGTAAAAAATGGTAACTAGGATCACCATTTTTGATAGTTAATGAATAATCAAACAAATAAATGTCTACTCCATTCTATTATAATTAATCAAACAAACATTTTATTATCCCACAATTATTTAATTAACAAATATATAAATAAGAATAGAATAAAATGAGCTGGTGGCCAAGCTAGGAACAAACCTTTGAGATGGATCACCAGGTCCCACACCACGGGATTTGCACAAAACTTTAAAAAGTATTTGAGATTATAGAGGAGTAAGTATATATGAAAATGTATTTATTGTGAATGCGTGTGTTTGTGTACACAAGTTTGTTTACAGATAATTAGAATCTGCTTAAAAGTAATATATTTATCAATGATTCTTTATAGTATATATATATATACATAGAAATAAATAAAATTGAAATGTATATTTATAATATTAAAATAATCGTTAAACATACGGTACATGGTAATTTTTGTCTGGTTGTCTGTTTGTTGCGCCTTAAATCTGAAACCGCTAAACCGATTGGACGGGACTTTCACTGACTATGACTACTTTCGCTGATGTAATAAGGACTAACTGACGTAACTAGGCTACTTACTTTTAATGTCCTATGTCCAGCGAAGCAGGCGGGATCAGACAGTGTTTGATATATTGAAATCTGTTTCTAAGACAACAATGGATATTTCAGCGTTGCTTCCGTCAACTTAGATTCATTTCTCATTTCCACTCGACTTGTCCCATTGTGAGAGTGTCGAATGTCTCACAATCTGGCAGACTTCATCAATCACTTCCGGCTGCAGCCGCCGGCTGATCAAATTCTCTGACGGTAACGTCGAAAAATTTGTTTAGGCTTCTTTTCGGTGTTAAGTCTTATAAGTATCGCAATTCAGTTCCTTGGAGTTATACAACCAATTAAGTTTCAAAACAACGATTATTTGAATAACAACTAACCTGCAATTACCTTTTGTGAGCTCGTCGGATTTGTAAGCCAGCTACTTGCAAAACTTAATCTTTAAAAACACCGAAGCAATTATTTCTGTATGCTTGTGATGCACACACAACAACTCTTTGTCTATTGCCTAGTTAATAATAAATTTGGTTTGTCGTTTATATATTTGTGTCTCGAGGTAGGCGTAAACTGCTCTCACACAACTACAGTAGCGGTTTACGAACGTTCCGAATTGTTAAATACCTTTTGTCAAAATAACAAAAAATTTAAAAAATGTACCATTGGCTCCATAACAATATTCATCCAATTTTCCACGACTTCGTGTCTTCCGCGCACGTTACACACATAACGAAACCAATTTTATTGCTTAATAAAACATAGTTCAGATTTGTTTTAAATCCCGCGCTTCATCCTCGAGCAAAGTTTACGTGATAATTTATGAAAACTGCGGCTTAATGACGGACCGGGATATTATAACGAGAGAACCAATTATTTTGCCTTAACATCTAAGCCTGATAAATATAGAAAATAATAAACACTAGAGAGAAAAAGATAACATTTGCGTTCAACTTTTGATAGTTTAGCCGCGGCTGCTCAATGTATCGATAGATTAATTGTCTAAGCACCAAAATATTCCTATTATTTTATCAAAAACGGCGTACTCAATGCTATTTAGCATGATTTGCTTAGCTTACCTTTAGTGGATAAGCAAGCTAGAATATCGGTGCTAAAATAGCGTTTTAAGAATTTTAAATTACATATTACATTACATACAGATAATTAAATTGAAATTTACATATACATACACAGATAACGTCTCTATCAATATAATAATATACGAGTACATACATACGATAATATGCACTCGTGAGCAAAATTAAGGGTCGGTTAAGAAAGTGCGATTATCTTCCGAGATATTCAAACTTTCTTAACCGACTTTATTTTTGTTCATAAGTGTATATTTGTTATTTTTCAAAGTATCAGATATACGCGATTTAAAAACACGGCAACCCGAGTTCAAACCCGGGTGCCGGCATCAATGAATTTGTATGTTGTAATTTTATGTGCTGATTTCCTTTGCCTTTCGGCGGTGAAGGAATACATAGAGAGGAAACATACATGTGTTAAAAAATTATAAGACATGTCTGCTACATTTATACTCTCTTTACGGAAAAGGCCTGTGCACAACAATGGGTATAGACTGTAACTTTGAATAGTTTAAGATAATGAAACTCATATGATGATATCCTATTAAGTTAACTTAGAAACAACGAATTTGTACTAATGAGGTTTCGTTTCTCGGTTGCTTACAAGCAAATCACATCATTATTACGTCTTAAATGCCCGAAACGAGATACGGGCGTACGCTAAATAAAACTCATAAAAAATGTGTGTACTTGTTTAATTTATACAAACGTACAGTCCACTTTTATGATAACTGTTGCGCTACTGAAGCTTCAAAGCGGATTCTGAAACTGGTCCTTCGAGCCAGAACATGAGAAGAAAGCAAAATGTTTTAACACAAACTCTTTGTTATTCACATTGACGACTGTAAGTCTCGTCGCCTGTCACTATAAAATGTTCGCTAAAAACTCGTGGGTGCCCTTAAAAATTGAAATATATTCTTATATGTTTAACTTCCCTCACTCAATTTTATTTATATAATACAATCCATAGACTATCGAGTTCACAGTTTGTCTATGATAAATTAACTCGGAGGAATTCCAAGTTTACTATTTGTTTTACCCTTGGCCTAGAATGTCAACTGGAAAATGACTGACACGAACTAAATGTCGTGATATACAATTGAGTGGTTTGTTCTGTTAAAAGTCATTACATATTACTAGAGGGAACAAAACCCAATTGCAAGTGTAAATTTAGCTTAAATTTTTAATTTAAATTTTTGCTTTTCAACATATTTTTCTCTCTGGTTGGCGCTACTATGTTATGTTATTTCCTTTTGTTATTTTATTATTGTTTGGGAAATTTAATAAGTGTACTATATATATATTGTATTTATGAAATTTTTATTTGTAAACCTACATTTCGACTCGGTAAAACGTTGTGAATATACATATTGCTATACGATCACCCGACATTAGACTCATTCAAAAATAGGCAAAAGTTTACATTTAGGGCTTGATGCGTTCCTTGTTTTTGACTCAAACTTTTCCGGATACTATTGTGTATTTTTAGAGACCTGGACTGTTACTCTAAACGTTATCACTCTGCCTCGAAGGTGATTCGGCCCACTGCTGTGGCATGACACAATCAGATTGCAAGTTTAAGATGATAGAACAAAAAAATTGAAGAGGATTGTACAATTGTCGTATTTAGGTTACGAAAGAATAAAAGCTGCATTTGAGTTGTTCAGATCAACGGCAGATGGCTGCAATAGAGATTTCAAACCGATATATTCACGGCTCGCTGTGTAAGCAAACAATGCAGAATGAACATCTAACATTTTCAGCATTCCAATCGTGGGCGGACTGCGTTAGTATCTTGCTCTAGGATTTTTTATTCCGCGTCTATTTCTATGCATTTTGATACTGCCGTTTTGGTGGAAAATTATATGGAATCAAGATAAATTATTGTTTTATACTGTTTTGAGGATTTAAGTGATTTATAAATAAGAATATTAGTCATGATTAGACTTAAACGCAAAGTCCCTTTTCTAGCTCCGCATGAGGGACTAGCCTCAACGTTAAAATATTCATTCATAAAAATCCGTCTTCAACGGCACCCAAGACTGCATCAGTGCTCCCTGCGTTGATATCCGGGTAATAGGGTCAATAGCCCGAGGCCCATACCCACAAGATTCGCTGAACCTTGTAGATATCCGACTTTACTTGACTTGATCAGTCTACTTTTACTTGAAGAGTAGAGGCCACTACTAAAGGTTAACCGTCAGCGCGAAGAACATATTTCTGTCTTGTGCCAAGCAAAATAGTTTTCCATACTGAGTGAACCAGTCACTCTCTGATGTTGTCAGTCGACACGTATCAAATCATTTTCAACAGATTATTAATAACTTTAAATTAACATAACAATAAGCGGGTTACTCGGTTGTGTGTTAAAATTAGACAATAGACTTTTTGCTTTGCATTGAAATTCACTTCAAATACCAGCATCACTGCAAGTGCATTGTTCTCGGCTTAATTTCGATGTTTGCAACTGCGAGGGCATATTTTGCCAGTATGTCTAAATTGTGCAGTCTCCGGCATATATAATTTCTCAGGATAGATCTCTATTTAGCATCTGCTTTTTGTTATTTGCGTTAAGATTTGTTGGCACGGTTTCTGGAAATACCAGAATGCACGGTATTTCTTGATAAATATTAAAATTATAAGCGATGACAGCCCTAGATACTTAGGCGAACGGATTTATTTGAATCATTTGGGTTCCAAATTTCAAATACGTTTTCTATTGTACTACGTTTTTCAAGTAATTTCATGTCGCGTTCAGACGTTCTATTGAATATATCGACTGAGAACCGGACTAAGATTAGATTCTCTCTTAGTAACAAACCTACAACCCTTGCTATTATGTTCAAGGGGAGTAGTGATTACCTTTTTGTGTAAAAATAACAAAAATAGATAGATAAAAAATAAAACAAATCAATTCAAAACAAATTCGTCGTCTGCTCCAATTCCATAATCCCAAGACTATTTCCATTCTAGTGCCACTTGTGATTAGATTGCGTGAATAATTCACAGGATCTGTATTATTACATTAAGGGATGTAAATGTCCTGCCTACATTAAATCCGTTCGTAATAGAATCCACCCACATGGTTTATTATTCACAACTCTGCAATGTTTCATGTAATGAGGAATGTAAACCGTAAATTTAGTTCTAATCGTTCACAGCTTCGTTACATTCGGGTTGTTTCATTTTTACACGGATTTTGAAGTGCGATATTAATTCGTATAAATTATACGAGTCAAAATAGATTTGTGTGTAAATATATCGTCGAGCGGAAGTAGATATTTTGGATACGGTCGCAACTCTCTGGAGAGTGATTTAGCGTGGGATTTAAATAAACTGAGATGACATACACAATATTTTGGCCCACTTTTATTTTGTTTCAATTGTTACTCACACATTTAATAGCGTAGTGTCGGATGACCGGTATTTTTCTTGTTTTCTTGTTAACCTAGTTACTGCACCATATTTTTGTGTCAAAATTCTTGATTCATGTATTTACTATCATTGTCTGTTGCAACTCAATGAGACCTTTCTCTGCGCACTATGGCGTTAATATCGAATACTTTATTGATTCATAACTAAGCAACAATCTGACACAAAATTTTCTTAGTCTAACGTCAAATCAACACTGACTCATGCTTAGCAACGCCATGTACTAAACTAATCATACGGTATATGCAAATAAAATGACATTTTCAAAATAAGTATCCAAGCTACATCGATTTACCGCCGCCGAAACCCGTCTGCATTCAAAATATCATGAAAATCGTTGGATCCGTTTCCGACAATCAGATTATTTAGATATAACAATTACTCGTTTAAAGACATAAGATATAAAGATAACATAAAATTAGACTGTTGGGAAGACACTAACAGCTGTAGTTCAATTTTATTGATCGTCACCATCAGCGTATTGTCTAACCGCTGTTGAAAATGGGCCTTTTCCAAACCATATACAATACGTGTTCCGCAACGACACTTGCGGCTTTCCACGTAGGCGGTCCATTTGAAGGAACGGCTCCTTACGTTTCTCCGACACGTGAGCAGTCTCCATTCAAAGACTTTCCTCCTATATTATTTAGGAAAGGTACACCAATAGCATTATACAAAATGCATTCATAATAAACAATTTTACCTAAAATAAAGTTTTATTGCGTATTCGAATAATAGATGCACACAACTTTAAAATGTAACGTTGTACACTGTGTATAACAGTAATTGAACAAGGTAATTTAATTTTATTAGATCATTTTTGACACTAATGTGCGAAAAACTTTGCGACGTGTATAACGATCAATTTCCGTACGTGCGTCAGTCAGCGCGGGCTTAAGTAACCGAGGTAACATATGATAATCCTGATAACGTTACCAACCGTTTGTTTGCACATCGCCGCTCCACCTCACACATATTTACTTTCTGATTCAGCGTAATGAGAATAAATGGTGGACGGTGGGAGGTTCAAGGCACACGTTATATGTAAATTATGTTTTACAATTTTCGAAAACCGAGAGTTATAGGTTATGTTTACAGATATAATCACTAAATATTCAGACCAATCTATAATCGTATGATAATAAGCTGTTTTAGTTGTTACCTATGTTGCGATAATTTTGGCATTTCCTCTTCGTCGGTATCACTCTTCGCGGAATGACAATTATTTGATTACTTGATTTTGACAATTATGGGTTCACAATCTGTTGAATTAGCCTAGATTAGATAGAACAGCCATGTGATTCTGGGCTCGTAGAATAAGGCCACGGTATGCCCCTGCCTGTCGTAGAAGGCGACTGAAGGGAGCCTCGGGTTTACTGGGGGCCTTTGTCGTCCACTGAAGTGGACCCCGGGAAGTGCTCTCCGAGTGTACATAATAGAGGGGCTCCGGTGCGTTCCATTGGAGATCCCGGAGCCCCTCACCATGCACCGAAGAAGGGCTACCGGGAGGGTTTTAGTGGGTAAAAACCCTACACAACCCCGCCTTCCCCGCCAGAAGGAGGGGTATCAAAAAAGAAAAGATTAGATAGAACATTCCCTTTCAAGCTTATAGAAATTATTATATAATACGTGAAGCAAAAACTTTGTACGCTTTCTTATGATTTTGCGCGGCCAGAGAAGGAGCATGAAATTATGTTATTTCCCGCACTTATACTTTATATAGAGAAGGAGTTCTGAATGTTAATGTTTTTCAAATTATGCACACAAAGTGCATTAAAATCAATAAAATAAATATTTCACACACCATGCTTTTGATACATATATATATATATATATATATATATACGTACAATTGTTATATGGTTGATATATAAATAATAATTTCAATGCTCCTACTACGAAAGGTCGAATTTCGACTATAGGGCGACCGCTAGGATAATTAAAAATATGAAGTTAGTAAAAAAAGGTTAGAATATAAATATATTTTCTTTTCACAAAGCAGGTGATGTTTATTCCTAATAACTTTAAGGACAAAGGCGAAACAAAACAAAAAAGATATTCAAAGAAGCACTCAGTAGATCTACATAATTTCATCCCGAGGTTCATTGCCAAATCAATTTCCACAGTATTGACACTCTCAAGTGGGATCTTTTGAATAATTCATATAAACCTATTACTTAGACCTGTAATTGTTTGTTTTCTTACGGTCGAATGAAATTAAATTTGTCGTACGCATGTAATTAATTTATAAAATAATTTATACAAAATTCAGTCGATTTAAGTAACATTCAGAGCTGCGCTTTGCAGTACATTAGCAACCCGAGTTCCCAATAAATTTGTTAGTTTTAAAAGTACTGATTTACCACGCGCTCGGCTGTGGAGAGAAACATCGCGAAGAAACCTACTTGTCTTAGAAGATGTTTTAAGATTTGTGAAGTCTGCCAATCCGCACTAGAGCCGTGTGGCGGACTATGGCTTTATACTCTCATTACAGAGAAGGTCTGTGCCCAACAGTGGAATATTTATATACATATATATGCTGTAATTTTAACTTTAACTTTTTATGTTTACGTCGTCGGCCTTCTGACAACATACCGATTTGCAATTAAATTAATTTGATTGATACAAAATAAAGATTGAATAAAATATTTTATAAAATAATATGTATCGCGGCGTTTCGCATAACCATGTCCTTTTTATCGACAACGAAATGAGCATTGCGATTGATGCACTTAAGGATTTTCAAATATTTTTTCTATGCATTCTTATCATAATAGCATGTGTTGCTAGTGTTATTACATTACTTGGATGCTTTAATATTAGACGACAGGATTACGAGTTTTAGTGCCTCGTAAATTCTCACTCAACCCCGAGTAAAGTTTTATTATATTTATTACATAAACATCCAGTTAACCGTATGGTTTTCAAGCCGTTAAATTATAATGTTGATAAAGCCACGCACGAGCGCCGCGGTATGTGTTAATTATGTTTTTAATTGGTGTCCGATACAAGTAATGTTTTCACTAAGATAATTACCATTGAAAAGCATCAGTAGCATGTTTCTAAGTTAACAATTCATATAATAAGTATTATGGTATTGTTATCACCGACTTAAAAAAAGGTTCTCAATCCGTCTGTATGTTTTTTTGTTTGCTACCTCATAACTTTTGACTGGATGAACCGATTTTTATCATGATTTGTAATTTGAAAGCTAAAGTTTCATGTTATCTCAATTTGGTCTATAACATCCATTAGAAAACCATATAAATCTTAATTTTGCATTAAGTATGTGCGCGAGAAATTTACATTTAAATTTGATTTCGATCATTCATTTTGTATTGGAGAGGATGTACTTACAAGGTACTTTGATGACAGTTTAGTAAAGTTGTGATTAAGTCTATTTAGTGATATTCTCACCACAATTCGGAAATACAAAGAGGACGTCCGTTATGACCAAATGTTATATGTATTGTCCAACTTCAACTGAGAGCGTGCGAGGGTTCTGGAGCGCCGTTTGTTGTATCGTAACTTATCTCATTTAGCCCTCTGTTGACAACCGAACAAAGCTCGAGTTGGCCATTACCCTAATTGAGGTAAACTCAAAACATTGATGCCAAAAACATAATTACATAAACTGCACACATTGAAAAGCCATTTTGTAAAACTAATTATAGGATTTTAATGCACTTTACTATTGAGTTTTGAATTTTTTATCACTGTAAGGTATATAGATATACTAGGTTACCCCGCGGTTCTATTCGTTTATTCGATTAAAAACTATTTTTTTTTTCTAAAATAAAAGTTGCCTAAGATACTCCTTATTACATCAGCTATCTAAATCTCGGAAACGGTTTCAACAATCTTCATGAAATTTTGTACGTATGTATTTCGGGGGGCGATAAATCGATCTAGCTACAATTAATTTTTTGAAAATGTGTGCATGTATGTGCATAAAGCTTCTTCAGTGGATAGGGTTGCTAAGCAACCCCAAGCCTATAATGTTTTACTTTAGACCAAGAACTAATAAAATGTTAAACTAATTGCACTCGTGATTTTTTTTTATTTAAGTAACCAGTTTTTTTTTTTTAATTATTGAAAATTATTTTTCATATGCAACTTAAGGAAACGCTAATTACATACTAAAACATTCCTCGAGAACCCATCTAATGGTGAGCACAGTATGAAAATCGGTGTAGTAGTTTTTGAGTTTATCGGGAACAGACAGCAAGAAGCGACTTTGTTTTTTAATACAACGTAAGGATAGTTAAAGAAATTATCCATTTATTAGTTTATAACAAAAGCTGCTTCGTTCACTCACGTGCGATATCGAACGTGCCTATTTACATAAGACGGCCGTAAATTTAAAATGTAGTCATCGTAAACGTGATATATTAACCCGCGTGTAATATCCCAGACCAGGAGCCTGCGCCATACGAATGTATCTCTTAATCCTGATTACCCAGACTGGCAGAGGGCTTGGTGATCGCTCGTTAATCTTAGTTAAATAACAGTACGAATGCATTTTCGCTGAATATAATAAAAGTATTGTCTCTCTCAAATAAACGTAGAACTTATTCACTTTTATTATGGCTGATAACTTTACGCTTATAATTCAAAAAGCGTCATTAGCCTAATGGTTTATAGTACAGTCTGCGAATCGTAAGGTCGTAGGTTCGAATCCACCATTCGACTAATGATAACATAATCCTGTTGTTTTTGATATTGTCCACGCAATTTTTTTGTTATTGAAACATTCCCTGTGCTTTAAGGAACATACCAAAAATAATAACCAAATTGGTTAAGCCACTCTTGATTTTTTTATGGGGTATAAACTAGTGTTCGACCACGTTCTCGCCTGATGTTAAGTGGGATCGTGGTTAATTTTGCGCTTATCAACATTAATTTTATTTATATAAATAATAATATAATGAATAATATTTTATTACTTTTGTTGTTTTGTAAAGAAATTTAAAATAAAAAAAATTGTATTAAATAACTAAAACCTCATTTGTGCAATGCGATATGCTATAAGAACAAAATCAGTCCCGGCGAGACTTCCACAAATACGGGGGTAGAGACCATCCTATTTGATATAATTATAAAAAAATAACTACACTCTTTACAAATTTTAAGATTATGTCAGTAGCTAACAATTCTTACGTTAGCTTCGAACGCCGACCTTGTACCGAAAAATGAGAATTATATAAAGCAGATATAAATAAGCGAACCGAAGCAACGGAAGTTGATAAATATGAAGTAACTCCGGCTGGCTAAACACGCGGGTATTTTGATCAATTACAGGTGAGGCCAGTGCTAAGGATGTGGCGCCTGGATTGTTTTGTTGAATGCTATTTATACTAGACCATGATGCATGGTAGCGCGGAGGAAGTATATTTTCAGCAGTTAATTGTTTAAGCGTAAACAATGAAAAGGTGGATCATTAATGTGGAATAAGTGTATCAGATGTAATATCAGTGGTAACTCAGGGTCCGGGCGGTTGCCCTCAAGTTGCTTAGTACACTAGCAACCCGAGTTCGATCCCTAGTGCCCGGCACCATTGTAATTATTGGTGCAAATTTGTGTGTTGATTGACCACGCGATCAGCGGTGAAGAAAACAATATGTTTTAGATTTTTTAAAACATGTGCAGTCTGCTAATCCGCATTGAGGCCGCGTTACAGGCCATTGTAATCTTTACGGAGAAGGCCAGCTCAGCAGTAGGACATAAGTCCTATGTATACTTTTTTTATTTTTCTTATGTATAATTATAATGTATGAATCTTTTGAAAAATATTTTTTGCTCAAAGCCAATTCTGGCTATTTATGATACAGATCAATTAACGTTTTGATAAATATTTATACAGATGCCAGTATAAAATGAATAAGCGCACTGTAAAACAACCATAACTCAACGGAGAAGAAAAACTTTATGCTTATTTTTCCAAAAAACTAAATGACTCACAAAAACACATATATTATATACATTACATAAAATATAGCAAAAAAAAAGTAAAAAAAAGAGAGAAAACAAAACAAAATACAATTAAGGGAAAGAACAGACGAATAGAACATGGTCCCGTCTCAGTTTGTGATTTTCAGCGGTGCCGGGGACTACTCATGCTTAACCTACTACCAAATTCTATTTAGTATATTATATAAAAATAATTTAAAATATTCAACACGCTTATGTCCTGTTGCCTGTGTGACGAATGAAAATGGCGTATATCTTTGGAAATCGTGTGTGTCAATAAATGAATTAAGCTCTCACTCTCCCGTAACGATAACTAAGGTAAAAAATAACACTTATAAAGGAACGCAGGAACACGACGGTTAAATTTTCCTTACCTCTGGCAATCCCATTAGGGTAGAAAGTTCGTGACTACGTTTTTTGTCAACTGTCTGCCATTCCGCTGCCATTAAATTTTATAGCTGCTCCGTATATCACTTAATCGCGTTAGGGAAGTGGAAAACAGAGCCTTTTTGATCTTTTATATTTAAGAGGGTTTTTACGTGTACAAAATAACAGCCTAATGGTATAACAAAAATCACTACATATTATGACTAGTTTATACCGTACAGGGAATAATAGCTCAGTGGTTAAACGTTCACTAAAGATAGCGGTCGGGGGTTCGAAACTCAGCCAACTTGTCTCAATGTATGTCCAATTGAGATCCTTAAGCATAAAAGGCCAGGAGTCAGCTCAGCGTCCGGGCGGTCGCCGTAAATTGCGTAGTACGCCAGCAACCCGAATTCGTTCTCCATTCACCATTGAATATGTTTGTTGCAAAATTTTAGAAGATTTTTTTTTTAAATAATGCTAGAAATGTTTTTTTTTATAAATATTACTAACGTTTTTGTTAAACGATCCAACTACGCTTGAGTTTCTTTTAGGATGGTTTACGCTATAGTCGAATGGTGGATTTTTTTTGACGAACTACACAGGTTAGCCAGAGAAGCTGGCCTTGACTGCTTCACCGGATTGAGAGGTGGCATAGGTCGCTTAGCCTGAACTTCTATCACTAGTAACTCGACACAAGGGTCCCCCCGGTGAGGGGTAATCTCGCTTGGCTTACTACGTTACGCATAAGCATTCACAGTTGCTATTTCACGGATAATTAAAATGGTGGAACCTACCTTTACGCAGATTATACCCTAAACCATTAGGCTATTGAAGATGAGATATTTCTTGTTTGCTCTTGGTGCACAAGTAAATTATATCTATCTGTCATCATGTATTAAGTTGGGACAAAAAATTTAATTATAGTGAGATTAAATTTAAAAAAATTAGCCTGTCATATTGATGCCACAAACTCTCTAAAAATGTTAACGCCAAAGTTCTTCATTTGATTACTAAAAGTGAGGTAAAAACGTGAGCCGGCACAAACTTGATTACTGACTTAAGTGCAAAACACTTATTCAGAAATTTTAAGTTATCTACAGTAACAAAAAAGTGGAACATTAAGGATTTTCTGGTGCAATTTTATAAGCTCTCACGTTCTTTTAACTCTAGCTGCATAGACTTGAGCTCTATGCTTTTCACTTTCGCTTATTAGGTATCATATGTGACAGGTGAGGAGCTCATCGCCATACACATATTAAGCAAATTAATTATACTATATAATCGAAAAAACGGCAGTTCATTGGTACAAGCCGACTGTGAATGAAATCGTGAAAATCGTCAAACCGTTCCTCTTAATCACTGTTTATAATATAGTTTTTTGTCATATCTTTTAATCCCAATTTTAATATAATAATTATCATACTGTCATGTATTATAAAAAAAATTTTTAATGGAAGATGGAAAAGGAAAGTTTTCGAATGAAAACGGGGCACAAGTTGATTCTTCAACCGACCGACAACCGACGACGTCCTTAAACGAGTACGTCATATAAGGATAGGCGGAATTTTGGATACGGAAAGCGAAGGATGGTATATGGTGAAAGGCATTGGGGAAGGCCATCAGTAGATTGATAAGGGCTGATGATGAATATGTTAAAGAATATGTAGAGACGCTGCCACTATTTTTGTTAAAAAAAACCCGAAACTCAATGATAGAAGAAAGTCGTAAGTAGAACGGGACGCTAATAATCGGCTTCATGATAATGTAATAAAAAATGAATCATACGCAAATGCAATAAGCTTTAATCTCGTGAAGCAAGGTAATGTAGCGGAATAACAACTTGGATTATTGCCGGAACCATAACTCACAAAATTTACGCAACGTCTAAAGTGGTATTAAAATAATCCATTGGTGAAATTTATTTACGGATTTTATTTCTCTTTAATATACTATTTAAGTTTGTTTTTACAATGCAGCACTCATGGTCAGGATGAAACCGTGGTAGCTCAGTGTCGGGACGGTCGTTTCAAGTTTCATATTACGCAAACAACCTCGATTCTCTGCCGGTACCAATGAATTTGTTTGTTGCAAATCTAAGTACCGATTTATCACGCCCTCGGCGATAAATAAAAATTAATTGAGTTATCTATTTAAAAGTCTTGATATTCCTTCCGACGGTTACCTCGGGGCCCCAACCGATTAGGTAACCGCCAAAGCTGATGGTCCCTCAAGGGTCCATGCGCCATGCTGCTCCTAAAAGACGTTCAGGCTAACCGTTCTAAGAGGCCAATCACTATAGGATCGCACGCAAAAAAAATCGTCGTTGAAGGTAAACACCAGGAAGAAACCTACATGTATTACACGTGAAGTCTGCCAATCCGCACTAAGCCCTCTATGCCCAACAGTGGGACGTATACATATAGGTTTTAATAAATACATGGACATATTCTTTAACTTTTTTTACATTACGGTTACATCATGTGATAAAAGCTACCGGTTCAGTCATAGTTCAGCCTTGTTTTATAATTAAAGGTAGGATTTATCAATGCGTTTTATTTTTTTAGTCATAGATATACTTGTTATACCTTAGCTCTCTATATTTCCGAGAGCGGAGTACCCTCGCAGCTGTCGATTCCCTCCGCTGTAACATTGAAAAGCTTTTTAGTTCGACCTTGGAGCGTGCAGAAAAGTTTAACATCTGGTGCGATTCGGCTGTGGCCATGAAAACTATTTTTCCTTGAGGTTGATAAAATTTCTTTTTAGGTTCTTTTTTGTAGCAGTTTAATTGTATTTTTTAAATTGCCGACATTTTGTTTTCGTTTGAAGCGTCAATAGGCTAATGGTTCAGGGTACGGTCGAATCTACCATTCGTCTATTGACGTGAGCCATCTCCCAGCACAAGTTTAAGTTTATTTGGAATGGTTAACAAGAATTAACATTCTTGTAACTACACAACAAACTACCAACATACAATAAACTTACGTAATATTTCCGGAAAAAAGCTTCGTTGGGGTTTACTAAATGAGATGGTGCTTGAATGGTTTCATAGGGCATCTATATCCAAGTGGTAAATTCTTACTTTAATTTGCATAGAATTAAGATAATGTTTACTGTTGCTCCTCCAAATGTGGTCTAATTCGGGACAATAGAGAATAACTTAATAGACCGCCCGTACTAATGACATTTATTTATTCATGCTTTGTACACATACCAACACTACTGTGTATTATGAATGTAATTAAATAAATAAAACGCACTAACCCACAGAAGGAGAGACGCCTCTTTCAATCAAATCAATTATTAAATAATAAAACGTTATTTTTCTAAGAACGTGCTTGACTACTATTCTACCTGATTTTAAGTGGAAATGCAGTCCTGGATGGTAAGGCGAATAAGCTTAATAAATGCCTATTCACTCTACTCTTGAAAATACACAAATTGTAATCGGAAGGAAAGACAGACGCGGGCAAACTACTCCAGTGCCTTGCTGTACGAACAATGAAAGACGCAGCAAAGCGCTTCGCTCGGGTTTGAGGGCTGTTCACACAACCAATACATAGTTATATATACCAATATATAGATATATAAAGAGAGACATGATTAATAAGTGGATGTAGAAGTCCGAAGCTTAAACTAAATCTCCCCCCACCCCTTGGTAAATTAGGCGTAAGAAAATTTATTTTTAACCTTTAGGATATTTTCTGTTTCGTTATAATCAAGTTAAGTTAATAAAGGCCAAAAAAGGTTTTTGTTGTACAGGCTTTTATTACAGTTTGCATACCTCGTAGTGTTTAATTATTGAAGGGTCAGTATCAGAGTGTTTTTAAACAATATTTAATATGAATATATATTTCTTGACTGAAAGCGGACATGACAGAGAACAATCTCACAAAGGAAAATGCCGAAGACTGGGAAAGCGCTAGACAGAAAATGAAGAATACATTTCTTAATGACCGCAATTCTACAGATATCAGCGTACGAGAGACTATTTGCTCGCCCTTGGCTACCATACACTCTTTGTCTTTCAAAGTCTATAATTTGTGTATTGATCCCCGATGTAGAACATTAGTGATTACGCTGTGGGGATGTTAATCCTTACAATACAAAAAGTATTGGGGGTGGGACGGAGAACACATTTTTAATCTTTACTTACGTTTTATATAAAGTAAATCTTAATCTTAAACCCTCGTTCTTCCTCATCTCAGTTAATTCAATTTATCTTTATTTCATTAGGGTGCTGCAGACATTAGGCGCTGGTATCAATATTTATTAACGTTAGGATGTTGCTGGTAGTTACGTGCTCATATCAGAGCGATTCCATTTACACAACACCCTCTTAACATCCTTAAAATTATAAAAACCATAGATAATCGTAGCCGGCGAAGAAAACTATTTTCCTATCGCAAACAATTTTAATAATATATGTATGTATTAAAAATATCTACTTTTTGTAAGCAATGTGCAAACTTTAGTCTAAGACTTGGTATTATATATTTAGGACTGTTACTATAGTATCCATGAGAAAACCATATAAGTATGAAATTGGAATTAAGTTTGTACGCGATAAATGGAAATAACTCGATGTCACGCCAACCGATTTCGATGATGAAATTTTTATCGGAAAGGATGTAATTCAAGGGTAGTTTGATGAGAATTTGGTTAGGTTCTGATTATTTTTAGTTCGTAATATTCCTATGATAGTTTGTAAAAACAAAGATGGCGCCCGAGCGTAATAGCGTTTTACGTTTGATTCGTTTTGAAATCGGTTTTTGTTTTTACTTGTAAATATACTTGTTTCAAATGTAAAGTCTCGTCCAAATGTGAACACCGCTTAATTAGTTTCATTAGAATGTGTGCAGAGTTACCTAGCACTACATACGTTTCGTAGTTGGACGAAGTGAAATCCAATTTCAGTATAAAAGCATTCAAATTCAAGTAACAACAGGCCGCCCGACTATACACACGACGGTTCGGAAGTTTTGAAAGATGTGTGGATTAAATTATGGTACGTCGGGGCGAAACTAATTTAAAGTTTGAAACACATTCCCAATTAGTACAGCTAATAATTTTGTTACACATAAATGGAGTGAAGTATATTCTATCAAAACTCCTTTCCTTTAGTCGGGTATATAACCCGTTCCTATTAGCTGTTCTCAGCCATTAGCATTTAGAACTGCCCAATTTGAAGGCGGTTCATCTCTTAGGAACCTATGTCTGGATTTGTTGTATATGAAAAGCTGATCCCGCCCGCTTCACTGGATTTAGCACAATACAAGTATATTTCCGGGCAAAACAAACAAACAATTCAATTCGAATCAAACGTTAAACGACTATACGTGCGGACCTATTTGTATGTACGAATTATCATAGGAATATTACGAATTAATCTATTCAGAGTTCCACTGTGCGCCTTACATAGTTGTAACTCATAAGGGTAACTTGTTGAAAATCTCCCCCATTCCCCACCCTCCCGTCAACAAAAAAAAGGTCCGACACTAAAACGAAATAGTTTTTGCAGTCTGCATTTTTTGATTCTTGTCTAGTGACTATAGTCAGAAGGACGTGAGAGGTTATTGTAAAGATTGTTTGTATATTTTTAATATAAAGAACCGTATTCCATCACAAATATAACCGCAGCTGCGGTCGCGTCGGGTGGAATCTCAAACCGATAGTTATCATTATTCAAGATCCATGAATATATTTATTTATCGTCGTAAAAAGCGAAGAAAAATCTTTATTCCGAGCAAAGAAAACTCTATCAAAGAAAGTTTTGGTTCGCTGACAGAGAATAAAATGGAAGTTTTCTCCGGGACGTAAAATGAAGCGCTTTAGCATAATGTATTCGTGTGGACGGCGAGACGTTGGCGCGATATACATTTGGCTGAGGAGCGCTGTTATCGTTTTTCATGCTAATGTGGCTGCAGATTTCTTATCGGCACGTTCCATTCCCCGAGCATAACCAATTCCAGTTTCCAACATCGTATATCAAGACGCACTGCAGGACATCCTTTTGTTGTGAACATCCCTCAAACCCAAACGAAAGGCTTTCATTCATCTTTCACTATTCGTACAGCAAAGGAATGGAATAGTTTGCCTGCGTCTGTCTTTCCCCTCATTTACAATGTGGGTATTGTCAAGGGCAATTGCATTGAATATGCATTTACTAAGCTAGTTCGCCCACTAGTCGCACCACGCGGCCCTGGTCTGGGCAGACTTTAAATGACTTACAAAAAAATCTGAGACTTGTAGGTTTCCTCACTATGTTTTACTTAACCACCGAGCACGTGATAAACCAGGGCATAAAATTGCTACAACAAATTTATTGGTGCCGAGCACCGGGGATTGAATTCGGGTTGTTAGTGCACCAGGCATCGTTAGGCAACCGTCCAGGCTGAGCTACCACGGCTGTTTTAATATATCGCCATAAGAATAACCCCTTTTCGCCAGAAATATTTATATTGATTAAATGACACATTGTCACGTTTACAATATGATCCGATAAAACACTACCTGTTGTGAGATCTTAAATCTTTTTTTTTTATTATTAACAAAATATTCATCAATCCAGTGAAGGTGTAAAAGCTATCATTTTCAAAATAATAATACTAGATGATAAAAGTTCTTAGCAAAACATAATTGTGGGATTTGTATGTATAGTGTAGACTATATAATACATCTGCATGATCCAGGTCAAGTGAGGATTAGAGCGGAGAGAGAGATGCTAACAAAGCATCTGTATGCAACACTACACCTGGGTCGCAATTCTAGATTGCAATTCCGATATTATTTACTTTGTTCTGTACGCTGTTATACATTGTCTTTAATATATTTTCTGCAATCTCGTGTAGTGGTTACGTTATCACAATGAAAGACAACAAGAACAATTACTAAGTTACATCTAATTTTAATCGACTTAAAAAAAAACGCGAAACTTCTCAATTGGTTGGTATTTTTCAATCGATTTCATAAAAGGAGGCGGTTCTCAATTCGCGTGTTTGTTTTTTTATGTTTTACCTCATAAATATGGACTGAGTGGACTTATTTTGATAATTATTTTTTTATTTGAAAGCTCGTGCTTCCCGTGTAGTCCCATTTCAATTAGGTTTGACAATGGCATTCGTGAGAAAACCATGGAAGATTTATATTTACATTAAAACTTATTAAGACAAATAAACGAATAACTCAACATTTCGGCAACCGATTTCGATGATTCATTTTTTGTCGGTAAGGGTGTAGTTCAAAAGTAATTTGGTCAGGTTCTGATTAATTTTCTTTCGTAATATTCCTATTTTGGTTTTACTCGTAAATATACTTAAGTGTACGTACTCCGCCATCTTATTGCTGTCGCACCGATTTCGTATTTCTCTTTGGTTTTTTGGTTCAATTAGGTGTTATTTATTATGAATGTAATAAGCGAGGTAAAAATCGTTCCATATTTATGCCTACCCCGCTTAGCCTAGAAGGACAATTATGCCCTTTATTACAATAGTAATACACAAATTAGAGAAAAGTCACTAAATGTGGTTAAGCATAATGCCCTGACATTAAGTAAATTTAACTATTTTCCCCTGGGTTACAAAATTAAAAGCAAAAATGTTATTAATAATAAGAATATTTACAAAATGTAAATGAAGCATAAAACAGCTTCAATAACAGAAATAATTAGAAATATATAAAATATGTTAAAAGAATAATTCGTAATAGTAAAAATAAGAATGAATGTAGTAAATAGAAAATATAAGTATATAACATGTCATAATAGAATAGTAAATAGTGTTGAAAAAATGTAAAAAAAGGCCGAAGAGGAGTGGAATTTAAGAACGAAGACGAGGAAATAAAATAACGAATACCGTGATAAAAACCCTTACTATAAACAAATCAGGGGAACAAGAAAAAAAATCAAACATTAAAAAAATACTATAAATATTATGTGATGTAAGATGTATGTATATATTATCTCCTTTTCCATGTCCAACCTAATTTGAATGTGGTAGACAGGTAGGACACAAGGGCGATTAATGCCCGTGGTAATAATACTAAAGGTGGTAAATATTTTTCTCTACAAATGTTCATAGTAATTTGTAGTGTTCCGTGATAAGATAACAACAGTTTACAAAGACTAGATACATAACAGATACTTGAAATAGGATAACACACTGGTGGAGGTGATAATATCTGAGAACGTGCATCAGCACGTTGAATGGCGATGTATTCATGAGGATATTAATAATATCATATCTAGCATCGTGAGTATTGGTTAAGCGGTCTTTGGTATATAACTTGCTGTGGTTCATTCCTTACGACTCGAGTGTAGGTATATAAGTTAAACACGTATAAAAAGTCCGATATTAAGGTCAAACAGACTTTTTTTTTTGTACTTTAAAAACTGAAAAAGAGAAACAGTGACACCAGCCGGTTAGGATTTGAATCCAGGACCGTGGGGTCGTACCTCGCATAGTAATCTAAAAATGAAAGCAGAAAATAACGAAGCGCTTCTTTCGGGTTTGAGAGATGTTGACAACAAAAGGGTGATAGGATAATGAAGAAGGAAGAATTATATATGTACGTCGATGTACTGATGTGGATAAAAGAAAAAATGTGCCAGGATGAAATAAGTAGTACCTTTACTTACGTATCTTGTTTGCCCTAATATCTATTATATAGGTACATAAAAAGACAGCCTTACTCTTTTGTCTGCTGAGATCACAATAAAAAAGGCTCGATTTACGTAAATAAGCTTATTAGTCTTTCATTTTGCGTATAGCAAATTTGATATTGGTACAATGACCTACCAAGGGATTTGATTTGCTGAGACATTTGCGAGTATTTGTTGAACCAACTACTATAAGGTTACTCGTATTTTATACAATAAAAAATGTCACGACCTCATGTGAGAAGAAATATAAATTTTATGTACTGTTTACAAGTATTACACAGAGCAGAGGGGTTTTGGTTGCGTTCTTTACGAACATCCCACGACCCTCGGTAGCGCTGATAGCGATCATGTACATGTTGGCACCTACAAAAACGATGAACTCACTTCATACCTTATTAAGGATGTTTATCATTAAATATTTAGAGACCTTACGCGATCATAACATCGCGTAAGGTCTCTAATGAGCAATCGTAGATAATTTCCAGGTTAAGACGTTGATCTGGTCAGTATTGAATTTAGTCGAGTTTCGGATTGTATAATGACGATATAGAATAACCCAAACACTCGGCTCACTCTTTTCAATAGAGAGTAGATGATTATATCTTATATTAAATTCTAACAAGAGGCGAGAACAATATGAACAGATGGCTTCCATTGCAAGATGAAACTGCGGCCCGCACTCCAGGCGGCGGTTGAAATGCAATTGCAATTTTAATGCTTCATATTCTTCGCGTTGGTAAAATAATAAAATATATTTTTAAGTTGGACTATTAGTTGATTTGACGAACCAACACCAAATGTTAAAATGCTATATTTGATAGTAAGGTGCACTAATGTAGTCCTGGGTTTATAAAATTAGGCTTGTTTTATAAAAGATAGACTTCATTGTCATGTTTGGCTTTAACATCGCTTGATGGAAGGAGAAAATGCAGCTAATGACGGTATACGTGAGTTTATAAGCTGTCTGTTCACATTGGCCTTAAAAGCGTACAGATTCCTTAGCAGTCTGCATAATGAATGAAGAGGGAAACCGCTTCGTGTTTAATGTGGGAATGTCTACGACATAAGGGTTGAACTGCTCGCCCCGCATAGTCGTCCGGTCATGGAAAGTTCCGCTCAGTGCGGAGCTTTCTATAAATGATTATTGATTATGAAATGATGATGAAATAAATCTATCTTGTTTACACGATTCAAAACACTTTGTTTCACCAACATGAGACTACTGACGCTTAAATTAAAAATTCACACAGATTGTTATTTTCTCCAAGTCCTAAATAGTGACAACCCCATCCCAAAAGTAATTTCTTCTCCAAATATCCTTTCCCAATTCCCACAGTCGCCAATCTGCTTGGCAGGACACTATATCGTGAAAAATCGTAAATGGTGAAGAGCATTGGGGAAGGTCTATATCCAGCATTGGATCGACTCGTGGCGAGAATGATGATGTTAGATGCTTAAATAAATGTTCATCATTTGGACTACAGGTGGATGACAGAAGTATGAACGATAAAAGTGAATATATACGTATAGATGATTGTGGAAGTTATTAGTAACATTTACAAGTAATACGAGTAAAGTGCAGAATTTATTAAGGAGAGAGAGAGAGAGAGAAGTTTAATTTACGTCAAATGAAGTCTTGGTGTAAATTTATTACTTATCATAAATCCTTCGCCGTTCAGGGCGTATAGTAGATTTAATAAATGTATTTACATTTGGCAAACTCCCTGATAATGTTAAGATAAATAGAATGGAGGCAAATAATATTAAAACTTATAAAATTTGATCAGGTTACACGTTAATGAGATAGATATAAAAGTCGGTCGGTTAGTCAATAATTTTATTAAAAAATGTATTAAATATACGACAGAATTTGTTCCATCGTATCTCTCAGATTTTGCTTTACCTTTAAAAGTGACCGCATGCAACAAGTAGGAGAGTACATACATTTTTAATAAAAACATTTTTCTATTGTCATTTCACATAAAACTATCGAGAATAATAAATATACATAATGAAAATAAGATTTAAATTAAAAAAGATACAACCTATATATTTAGGACACATTGTTAGGCACAGGCCTTCTCTGAAAGAAAGTATTGCATATTGCGGATTGGTACACTTCACGAGTCTTAGAAAAAAATTCTTCAAAAAGGTTTCCTTACGATGTTTGTTTTAAATCAGCACTTAAAATTGCAGCAAACAAATTCATTAGTGCCGGCACCGAGGATAAAACGGGTTGCTACTAAAGCAACTTAAGGCAACCGCCCGGACTCATAAAAAATCCATATCCCGGACAAGTTTATTTTAATCTTACAACTTGTACTTTACGCAGCCCGTAACTTACGGTCGCAGTCGCTAAGATCTTGTGTCATATGTTAATACCGTTAAGTTATACATTTAATAGCTTATGTGACGAATATATTAGCATTATAAATTCTGCGTAGTTAACGGTTTTCGTAATGGATACATATATAAAAACTTGACATACCCTCCTCTAGTACCTTTCTACTTGTGTGGATTGAGTACGGTGATATTAAAACGAGTACATAGCAAAGACTATAAGTAAAATTATATAGGAAAGAGAAAATAAAAGTTTTATTTCACACGTAAATGGCCAAACGAGCGATAACACCGGAAAAATAGCAGATTTGTTCACTAACTTTTGGAATGAATTATTTCCTTTACTAGTATTATGCGAGGACAATTTTTAATATTAACTAGTTCCTTGGACATCCTGTAGTTATATTTCCCACGTATAACCAAAATTTGTTGTACGTAATAAATGTGGAAAATGCATGTTTTTACAAGTTACAGTCTCTGAGCTTCTTAAAATATTTTCTGCCTGCTTTGATAGATTATATTATATAATTTACTACGTCTAGGTAATAGCAATAATAATCGTTTTTTGTAGGAAATATGGTAACTCACTAGTAGGCACTGGCATATTATGCCCAATTGGCATGCAAATATAATATATTAATTGTATTCTAAATAATATTTTATACCTATATTAACTATTTTTACATATTAATTACACTTTAACTTCACACTAAAAATCCAATATATAAAAATGAAGTATAATGTATCACGTTTCGAACAGTTCTTCACTACGATGATAAGATAAATTTTCGTTAACCTACGAGTAGATTGCCAAATTAGATTCCCTGGGGGTAGAGCAGTATAATTAGACCCACTTGAACCACTTTGGAAACGGTACAAAACTCAGTACTACAAAAGTAGCATTACATGTAAGTCTATATGCATATCTAGATGTTTTTTTCATGATGAGCAACTACACAGTTGGCCGTTAGAGGCTGGCATTTACTGCTTCACCGGATTGAAAGGTGGCATAGCTCTTAGCCTGAACCTCCAATCTGTATGACAATTTAACTCCGAATATACTCGTATATGAGAATTTCCTAACTTACAAAATAAAGCTCATTTTAAAACTCTAGAACAACAAAAGAAAATATAATCTTATTATAAAGGATGATTGAATTTAGTCAATATAGTCCAAAGTAAATTTTTATCTAAATTTATTCCACTTCATAAATTATTGTCCCCGCGGATTGTATTACTGATTTATGCTGCGCTGGTATTTCGGGAAATGTCATTTTGCGCTTGGAAGAGTGAAAGTGAGATTAAAATGAGTGAAATTGCTGGCGAATTTACTGGCCAGGAATATTTTATACACAACTACGGGAGTTCTTTGACTTAATTTCGTCTGCAAGTATTAAGTCCAAGTTAATCAGTTCCACTTTTACTTATAGAAACGTATTGTACCACATATAGTTATGTATCTTCAAAACATACCCGCTTTCTGGGGGGAAGGCGGTGGAGGGCTACTCACTAAGATTACCCCCGGTGGCTCGCTGCATTATAAGGTGCTCTGGTATTTTCAACGAAACGCACCGGTGTCCCTTTGCACTGAACCGTAGCACGTCCCAGGGGAGTAGTTCCTCCTCTAGCCTTCTTGCGTGCCAATGCAACACGGAAGCAGGTTGTCTTTCTCCCGAGTCCACTTTTATGGCTGTAAGCGCTCATATTGTCGCTCGTGAACTCGACAAACTGTTTTAGTCGACTTCTACGACAAGCCGCAGATATCATAGCCTAATACAGTAAAGCTAGGTAAGGCTTTTTTTTAGGCTAAATCTTAATTAGGCTAAATCAACCTAACCATTTGACTGATATCCATAATTAATGTAACGGTCAAAAAACTTAAGGTAGATTTTAAAAAATTGGTAAGAAAACGTGTTAGTATTTTTAGTTTAAATCAAATATCTGTAAATGCTGATTACAAAATCGGAAACGCAATTATAATTATTCTAGCAGGTCTACTCACTTACCTAATTCTTATGTTAATTTGTTAAAAAAATCATTCAGGACTTAAAATAATTTAGTAATATTCAGCAGTCTTGTAGATTTAGTCAACAAAATATTTTTGAGTAATGGTAGTGATTAAATATAATCTTGGAGACGTCAGAAGTTTGATAATTTACCAGAAGTTTAATACGAATTAGGTAATCTAAGTAAATTTCACCTCAAACTTGAGATCTTCAAATGGAAGTTATTACCAAGTTTAAAGTTATCGCTCCCAATTTAAGCGAAATTACAAAAAGTTTAAGTTTGATCTCTTTGAACATGTAAATGTGAAATTTAATCGTTTTGAAACACAGCGTTTGACATCAATGATTGGAGGGACAATTGACATGAGGGAACAGTTGAAAATATATCATAAACGCCTGGTTTTTGTTATTTAAAAGCAAGAATATCTAAATTTTAACGAACATACGCCCATCCTTCCAAAGAGTTTGTTAATGATTACTGCAAATAATTTATGTATTATGTATAGCTGTAAATAAATCGACATCGGTATGTTACTAGTGATGGCATATGTCACAGAAACGTGGTCTCTCTCTATGTGGGCCTCATAAGTACACGAGCTATGGAGAGGGCTCAACGAGATCCGCAGGCGAACGATGGCCGATGGGACCACGTACCGGCAAGCGCAGCATAGCAACAAATATAAAAAACATACAGACCAATTGAAAACCTCCTCCTTTTTTGAAGTCGGTTGAAAAGATTGCAATTCATAAAGATATGAGACTTATTTTCTCTATGATTCTTAAAGAAAGAATACGATTGGAAATCAAACCCAATACCCGACAGTAAGAACTTGCTACATGACGTGAACGTAGAATTTCAATTACAATTATTAACCGACTGAAGCTATTTCAAATTGTTTCCTTGAGAGTCCTTAAGAATAATGATTCCCGAGTTGTTGAAGGATCTCGGCCCCTTCTATAGCGTCTTCCATTCAATTCGTATTTTAGGAGCAATATAAATAGTATTATTATGTTATGAAATTAAATTTACAATTGTTACGTAGATAATATTATTCATGGGGCAACATTCAGTTTAATTGCAGTACTGGCGCTTTGACTGGGGCCATCAATCAGCCATGGCTTTGTCTATTGTCGGGTAAGGAGTGGGAAGTGCGGTCCTAGCAGAGCAGTCTCAGCTCAGTTGGCTTCAGGCAGTTAAGCCCTTTGGTGTTCCTTTGAATTGGTAAAGTGGAGGAGAAGTGCGCGAGTCATTATTGTCGTTCTTTTTAGCTGTAAATGTTTTATTAATTATATTCTAAATTCACATTATATTCGTCATTATGTGCCTCAATTGGAATATTCAAGGAATATATGATTTTCCCTTACGTAATTAAATTAGTTTCGTTTTTTATGAGCATTGACATTAATACAAAGATTTAATGGAGGGTGATCTCAAATTTCTTTAGTTATTCTTGTTACTTACTCGTAATGTAGTACAAAAAATAAGTAAAGAAAGAGATACGAAGGAATATGATATTGCGACAATCTACGACAAAGCCGACATAAAGTGCTTTAAGTGAATAAAAAATAATAAAAACACAAAGCGATTTTTTTTTAAAGAAAGCTAACAATATTTCTTTTTTTAGGAATATTACTAACATTGTTGTTAACCATTCCAACTAAACTTAAGCTTGTGCTAGGAGATGGTTCACGTTAAAAGTCGAATGGTGGATTCGAAGCTACGATTTTACGATTCGACTTAGCGGACCATAACAATAATAATTGAAATTATTAATACTTTAGCATGTTCCTCACGTCACCTACACTTAGGTCATAGTGAAGCTTGAATGAACGTTAATAAAAACACGGATTTTCTTTATGCATCACTCTAACTTTAGTGCCTTGATAGCTTAAGCTTATGCTTGGTGATGATTCACGTCGATAGTTGATTAATGGATTCGAACCTTTGACCTTACCTTTTGCAGACTGTACCCTAAACCATTGGGCTATTGACTCTTCAATTATTTTTGAAGTAAAATTTCTTTACGCACGCTTGACTTACGAGAGCGTTACGAAAAGTGTGATAGAGCGAGGAGAACGAAAGTCGATAAGTTAGAGATAGAACGATACAGAGTTTCGTATATTACGGTAGGGTCAAGAGAGAGAGAGGTGCGAACACACATTTTCTTTCACTTATATCCATTTACGTAAATAGCAAGCATACCATCCAATATATTATATAAGAACAATTACATAGCACGCCTCTTGTTTGTCTCCTTAATATATTATTTTCTTTATTTATATGTTATCTGATTGTATCCCCGTTATTTCCTTTGTCACACACAGAACCTTTTCACACGGCGAAATGTCTTTCATGTTCCCGAATACGTCCCTCGCACGCCTCTTAACAAAACAACCGGTAAAACTATTTTTCTCTTATAAAAATAAATTTATTCCCTTTGGAGGTGGTGAGGGTGAAGTGACACAACTTTAACCTTAACGCAATAGACAACGGCAGCAATTGCCTCGCCTATTCGCTTTACACAGAGTTTAGATAGATATGCTACAGAGTTCTGGTACATCTTCATGACATAAAAAAGGAGGAGCTTCTCAATTCGTCTGTATATTATTTTTTTGTTTGTTGCATCATAACTTTCGACTGGGTGAAGCGATTTTGATGATGCTTTTTTGTTTGAAAGCTGGTGCTTCGAATATTGTCCCATTCTATTTTTGCTTTAATTCTGCCAACGGCATCCATTAGTTGATACCACATAAGTCAATTTGCATTTAGTGTCTACGCGAAAACGGACGAATAACTCGATAACGAATAGTAATTTAATTAGAGTTTGGTTAGGTTCTGATTAATTCTGGGCCGGTGGCAGACCGGCCCGCAGCCCTGTAGTTCTGGGCTCTTAAAAGAATAAAACGACGGTATCCCATGCCTGTCGTAGAAGGCGACTAAAAGGGGCCTCGGGTTCACTGGGCGACAAGGGTGGGGGCCTTTGTCGTCCGCCAAAGTAGACCCGGGAAGAAGGCGACATCGGCTGGCCCGTAATGCTTGCGTCTCTGAGAGCAGAGGGGGAGAATATCCCCTCAGGCTCTCCTTGAGCACAGTGCAGAGGGGCTCTGGTGCGTTCCTCTGGAGATCCCGGAGCCCCTCGTCATGCACCGAGGAAAGGGCCACCGGGGAGGTTTTAGTGGGTAAAAACCCCACATAACCGCCGCCTTCCCCCCAGAAGGCGGAGTATCTTTTTGAAGATTCCCTCCTCGTAAACAAAAAAAAAAAAGGTTCTGATTAATTCTATTATAATATTCCTACGGTGTTTCGGAAATACAAGGAGGGCGTAATAGCATTTAACGTGTGATTCGATTTGAAGTCGGTTTTTGTTTCTAGAATGGGCACGCGATTTCTTCCAGGTGTGTATGGGCAGGAAATATATGAACATAACAGGGCGATGCTACAATAAATATACCTACATAAATAAGTTATTAATAGATATACTGATACATGAAATAGACGTATATCATAGTTCCGACAATATCGATACATAATGCTGTGTTAATAGGTTTTTAAAAGCAGGGACTTGGCAATTAACAAATTAATAAGGGCTTTCCAATCAAATAGCCTTTAGCCTGCAACTTGAATGAATTCCCCAATTGTCAGAAGAATGAATTTAGTTAGAGTTTATACTATATGTGAACTATTCTCCTGATGCCGTGTAAGATACGAATTTTAGCGAATTATACCAATGATATCGCAGTGCCTAAGCGAGTTCAATTTACGATCAAATGATCGTGGGTTCGAATCCGAACCTTGTACCAATAAAAAACGATATTTTCGGTTAAGTACAACATATTGTTTGATAAAAATTTGTTCCCGTGTATACGATAGGCTCACTGTTGGGTAGTAACTTTGGTTTACTGTGTCTTGTGTGGAGATGGAGAGGAGAATTAGAATGTTGCAGTCTGGGTCAGTTCACAAAATGGAGAGTTGTTGAATGAATGATCTATATTTATTTATCTATAATATCTATGTTTATTGGAGTTGCACTCACCACCTGTCACCTAATAAGATAAGTGAAAAGCGAACAGCGAGAGTTGTCTCTGTCCATCCCGCTGGTGTTAAAAGGACGTAAAATCTTTTTATACTATATCTTTTGTATTTAAAAAACCGAAAAACAATTAATTTTTATGGAGACGCCGGCTAGGATTCGAAATTCCGACCGCAAGATTTCAAATAGAACGTGTCTATTATTATTAACGTGCACGTAAATTGTCGGATAAAAAATATCTACTTTTGGTTTAAAAATTACCAAAAATGTTTGTAATTTAAAATAGATTTCTTTTTTAAAGAGTTAATATCTATTAAAATAAACATATTCAATTCCTTTACTACAAATAGTACTCTTTTAATTTATTATTTACACAATTTTACAGTGAGATCATTAAATAATGCAGTGATAAAATTAAAAAGGCATGTAGAATTATACCATAGTCGGATGATTAAAAATATTTAACATAAAATTTTAAGTAATAAAAACAGTAAACTTACCCGCTCGGCAAACTGAAATCCGTAAAGAGTCACTTCACTACGCACTGCCAACGAACACGTCTTCAGGTGAAATTCAGCTAAAACGCGGAGCTACAGTCGCGACCTCGCTCGAACCCAGACTGAGCTCGCCTCTGCGAATGGCAAAGATTAACGAATTTTCGAGGTGAGACACAGATGCGACAGTTCGTATTTTTTGTGATTTCTGTATACTTTAGATATAAAAATCAAGTATTTAACATTAAGTATTATGAACAAATTGTATTTCCTTTAGTTGACAGTCTGTATAGTAGTTGCTACAGTATATTATACTTTAAGTGCGTGGATTTGGTAAAAATAAATAAAACAGTCCATTGAATGAGTTTTGTGACCACTTAAGTAGGTTTGTTAGAAGTAAAGTTGCAAATAAAATATAATATTAAAAAACTATATTTAAGGCAAAGGAAGTTCTGAGTTAGTAGACTGCTGAGAAGAAATGCTGCTTTGAGTGTCTGTCTTTGGCCTTAAGGACTGAAAACCTTTCAACCGGTTTACATCAATGTCCAAGTAGTAACAGAGGTAGATGCTACTAAACATTACGCTTACTCACAGTTTTTGTGTCTTTGTGATTGTAAGAGTGACCGTGTCCATGTGATTATGAGTGTGTTACGAGCGCGTTTATTATTTGTTATTTAATAGCATACAAAAGTAATTCTAAAACTGCGAAAGAAACAGACCAGAGACAGAGAAAATACTAAATACGTCACTCTTTTGTCTTCGCATACGATTAATTGATCGTAAAAACATAACGAACTTACCGTGATTTACGCACCCATTGTACACAAAGAACATTTTTACACGCATCGTAACTATTTTCACTGGCCTCACTAACCGACACCCAAACAATAGTAAAATCCAAGTGAAATTACGAGGCTACTAAACAGGTCATTGTTCTCGACGTCAGTCGAATTGTTAATGAAATCCCATTGTAATTAAGTCAGCAGTTAATTAATCGTTGTATTGTTATTCAACTTCCGCTATACGACCATTCATAATTAACTTGAGTTGTGTAAATAAATATTTAACGTTATCAAAAATCTTTACAAGTTGCGTGATCTGATGCGTGGGAACTGAGAAAATTGTTAATGACTTAACGTTAGTTACCTTTTATATGTTTCTGATAATAAGCCCCGTAGCCCTGGCATTATAGAATAAGCCTACGGTATCTCTGCTTGTCGTAAAAGGTCACTAAAAGGGGACTCGAGTTCACGGGCGACGAGGTCGTGTCGTAGTCCACTACAGTGAAACCGAGACGAAGGCGATACTGGTGGTCCGTTGTCGCCTTAGCACTACGAGGGGAGGGAGTAACCTACCCCAGGACGTGCTTCAGAGCACAGTGCAAAGAAGCTCCGGTTTGTTCAACCGGAGATCGAAGAGCCACTCGCTATGCAAGGAAGAGTGCCACCGGAGGGGTTTTAGACTCACATAACCCCGCCTTCCATATCTTGTTGAAGACTTGCCCCCATTAATTAAAAAAAATATTTCTGATAGCAGAATAGCAGTAAAATTTTCTCGTTACGCCTTTAAACAGGCACTAAGCAAACGTAACGATAATTTTATTCAGATTATACGGTTCTTAAGTAAGCTCTCGGCTGCGTCACTACGCGATGCATGCACTGATACAATATTTAAAATAAATTCTGGTGAAGACGAGCACTATTTACGTTTACTATATTGCTTGGAAGAAATATTTTTACTTTTATTTATTTTATGACGTATATTAAAATCAACAATTGCAGTTAAGGTAATACTTTAATAAAAAATAAATATTTTAATAAAATAAGAATGACAGATATAAGATAAACGTTTTAAGGATTAGATTATTGGAGCTAAGTTGTCTTCACAATAATCCGCTACGATAGCAGGGTAAAAAAGAACAATTAATATCAAATAAACATTTACAATGCAACTTCAAACCAAATAATTGTAAGATACAGCTAACGAATACAAGGAAGGAATAACATATCTGCCTAAATACGTTATGGTGTGTTAAATATGATGGTTATTTAAATTATATTGTAATATATTATGGTATCATTATAAATATTAACCACGATAATTTATTAGACAACTGTATGTGTGGCTATTAACCGTATTAGCCTAGAAAGATAGTTTAGAATAGGTAATACTTTATCTTTAATTATAATCGCCTTACGAATTCATGTTTAATAATGTATGCAACAAATTATTAACGTTTCCAAATTTTGCTTTATATATCATTATCAATTAATTTTTCAGTATTAGCAGTAATTCAATGTCATCATCATAATTAGCATTAATTTCCAAATCGATTCTCCGAGAGACAACATTTTCTTAAGCACTAAATTTTACCTTTATATTCTTTTACAGCTCTCTTTCTGCCGCGCACATTTTGCTACCTTTCTCCTTTTTCCTCGCAAATTTAAAGGTTTGACGTAGGCGCGCGGGAAAAATGCTCAGTGGAACGAGACCGGGGTTTTCTGCAACAATATATGGTGATAAGCGAAATCATAGGAGTCATATTTATGTATATGCCTTCTTTAACACACCTATTTCTCTAGGACATTGTCACTTCCTGAGATTTTTTTATAGTTGCTAAGTCTCGATCCCACCTAATGCTCAGTGGAAATGCGAAAAGTAAATACCTACTCTTGACCCTATTATACATACACCCTCATTGTAATCGGAAGGAAAAACAGGCGCGGGCAAACTATTACAGTCCTTTATTGTACGAATAATGAAAGAAAAAAAGCATCCCCCACTCTCTTTTGTTAAGTTGATAGCTGGAGTATCAGTCCTGTAACTACTCCAATAGAGTCCGTCCATCTAGTGAGTGCCTGACTCGACGCAGTACTCCTACGAATAATTAAGCTATACCAAACTAAAAACTATAAGTATATTTACGAACAAAAACCGATTTCAAATCAAACGTAAAACGCTGTTGCTCTTTATATTTTCAAATTATCGCAGGAATATTACTAAATAGAATTAATCAGATCCTAACCGAACTTACATCAGAGTATTCTTAATGTACATCCTTTTCAATAAAAAATGAACCATTGAAATCGGTTGGCGTGATATTCAGTTCTTCGACCATTCTATTAGGCACATAGTTCATGCCAATTTAACACTTACAATTTGCTTTTCTCGTGGATTCCATTATCAGAATTGGACCAAATGTCTATTTCACATTTAAAAAAATCATCAAAATCGCTTCACCCAGTGCAAAGTTATGAGGTAACAAACATAAAAAAAACACATACAGATGATTACCTTCTCCTTTTTGAAGTCGGTTGAAAATACTGGGAGTCTCTCTGAAGGATCGGAATCGGAATAAGGTGATTCGACATAGCCACTAGAGTTATCAAATATCCATATATCGAGGCCGCGGAGAGACAAACGCGGAATGAGACACCCTAAGAATAGGTGGAGCAACGACCTTCGCAGGACAGCTGGCAGAAGCTGGATGAGAGTGGCCGAGGAGCGTGCTCAGTGGCATGGATTGGAGAGGCCTATGTGCAGCAGTGGACTGTTGCAAGCAATTATGATGATAAAACTAAAAGACTTCTGACCTCATACCTTATTCGTGTATGAACCAATGTACCGCACGTTTTATGAATCCACTTTGTTATCTCAACTTAACGCCTCCCAAAGCAAACAATTGCGTAACGAGCGCGCCAGCTACTCGCGCATACGTGTTGCAGTGACAAGGTCACTGATCGTCTGAAATCCACATCTAACTTATATTGGGAAGGCCGTGTTTGCGACATATGTTAACACTTATTACTAGAATAAGAATAATGTTTATGACATATTCTTGATGATGACGTCCTATATCCTAAACTAGAAAATTCAATATACAGAGTAATAGTGTTTACAAATGATAAAAAGATTAAATAAAAACAAATAATATAAAATTAAGGACAAATATTTTACGAGTAATAAGTACAATAGAATTTAGGACAAAGCAATGTTAAAAAAATAAATAGAAGTAAGGACAAGAAATGTTATATATAGAGAGAATGTCATGTTAAAAGATAGATCTATAAAGAAATGTTAAAATAATAAAAATAAGGAAAGAGAATTGCATGTAGCGAAGGAATGAGAAAAGAGGAAAAGATTGATTAGGACCATTGCCCGACACGTTAGGGTAAAGAGAGGATAACAGTAATAAAAAAACTAGGAGATCTTGTATAATAGGAGACAGTGCCTTCCCGTTATTTGCACAAATCAGACTAATACATTTATTAAGTTTTACATATTTTAAGACTACTCTTATTGTGTGTAAAGGTATGTACATGAATGTATGTCTGTCTACCATTATTCATTATATTAAAATATGCCCACACATTTCGTAGTCGAAGTCCTTCAACCAATTGTTAATTATACGTTTTACTAACTTATTAGGTTTAAAAAAATAATAAAACAAATATAATTGAAACCGATTGTTATGTAACATAATTGTTTTAAATTCTGTTGTCTTTTGCCGATTTAAATGACACTCGTAGTTTCTTTATGTAGGGAAAAGCTCACCTGATATTAATTGATCACCGTCGCCCATGAACATTCATGGCTACAGAGAAGCTGCAGGAACGTTGCCGGCCTTTAAGAAAGTAGTAGACTCGTTTCTGAATGTTTCTTAATTGGAAACAACGCAGATTCACAAGTTAATAGTGGCTCCATTTATCTCTAAATCTTTGTTCAGGAGATGCATTGTTCTATAGGATCATAATAAATAAACCAAGGTTATTATCACTTCTTATTAAGATACAACAATCCTGGTTCTGCTGGTTCATGATTAAAGAAAGGCAAACTAAAGTAATAAAGTGTAAACTTAAATAATTAACGGGGTCTACGGAAGCCGTTCGAAGTTATACATTTAATTAACAAGTTGGTTTAATTAAGGTTAACAATGTTTATATAATTACGTCATAATTATTAAAGTAACTGCCTTACCTTAAAGTACAGCCGTGTTGTTGGAACTTCCCTCACCGTCTACCGTACCGTTATCTCCAAAGGGAGTACAGGTAAAGCGGTAAAAAAATCTGCTGACCCTGACGTCACCGTATTGCTGATAAATTTTACGTCTTTTCTCAGTAATGCAGGTTTTAATGATGTTTTCCTTCAACGCTGAGAACGTGATAATATGTAAGTATGTTCAACAATTTCATCTGGGATTGTTAGTTAGTTTTATTCAGCAAAGTCTTTTGATAAATTGGAGACATATCTAATAATATATATATACATACGAGTACGGAGAGTAATATAGAGATGTAACACAATTTCATCGAGGATTGAGCTCAGAATATGAAGGTTGTAGCCAGGGCTTGCATACTGAGTTGCTGCGGTCATATTTAAAGCTAGTAATTAATCTATGTTTATATTATATAATGAAAATATTTGGTTTCTGTAGAAATCTGAATCATATGAAAAGGTCCTTTATTCAGACCAAAACCTACCTGCCTACCAAATTCCCGCTCGTGAAATCTCAAAATCACGAACTACAACAGTTTGATCAATAAATGTTATCCTCCTGCTATTATTATCGTATACATAGATTTTTTTATGTTATTTTTTTTCACAAATATTTCTGGCTTTCTTTTTAACCATTCCAAATAAATAAGCTTGGGCTTGGAGATAGTTCATGTCAATAGTTAAATGGTGGATTCAAACCTACGACCTTATGTTTCGAACTCCGTACCCTAAATCTTTACCTTAGCTTCTAGCTTTAGCTAAACTGCTGTATAATAATATGTTAAATATAAAATTCTCGTGTCACAATGTTATTTACCATACTCCTCTGAAACGGGTAGACCGATTTTTATGAAATTATGTATGCATATACAATAGGTCTGTGCATCGGTTACTATCTATTAAAAAATATTTCTTGGATGAAATTTATTAATTTTAATAATTTGACATTAAAAAATACACACAACCCCAATTTTCGACTCTTCTACCACCAACCCCATTTTAATACCATATTAGTACTCTAATAAAAATCAAGGTCCATAACTAATCAACAGATAAATTACTGTTTAAAATTATTTCAATAAAGTTCACCCGTAGCCCATACGGTCGAACAAAAACTTAGTTATTTTTCATATTTTGTCTACCAAAGTATTCACTAGAAATAACTTATATGGCAAAACAACGTTTATTGGGTCCGCTAGTAACTCTATAAATGAATTTAATTGCAGTCGTCAATCCAATATAAATTGCCAAACCCTTTACACGCTAGCGAAACTTAATTTCGTAGACAGTCACTTAGTTGACACACTGAATAAATTACCATTGGCGCCATTGCACGCAACCCTTCTCCCCCCGTCGCCACCCCCTCCAACTACCCCCTTGTTAAGTTTAATAATAAACCGCTTTTATGCCTCAACATGTACTGTGAAACACTTACATAATTAAAGGAGGAAAGCTTCAGCACTACGGTAGTGCACTTATTATTTTACCGTTAGTTGATGTGTCCAACGAAACGCTGAGTAAGTAGTATTGTTGTGACAAACTACACAGATGAGATAGAGAAGCTGATTGTTACTGCTTCACCGGATTGAGAGTCGCAGGTCGCTCGGCGCGCACGGAAGAGGTCGCGTAGTCTGAACCTCTATTCTTAGTAACTCTTTATTTTTTTTAAAGATAGATATTATAAATATATAAATAGTGATTTCAATGATCCCATTTCTAGATTAAATACGAATTTTAAATATAAGGCGACATCTAGTTAAAGTTTTGCATTAAATGCAAATGCATTCGTGTAAATTTATTATTGTAAGGAAGGAGCCAGTCCGCAGTTGTCACTTTGTCATTTTTTAAATCTGATTAGTCGGGGTGAGGAGGACGACAAACGAGCGAAGCAATCTACTTCCCCTGCGAGCAACAACATTAGTGCAGAACTGGGTGGCGCGGTTGTCTGAATGCATTTGTACTTGTCTCGCAGGGACGTCTGCACTTCCCTTAATGGTCATTTGCTAATGTTCACAACCTCGTCTAGAATAACATGTACAGCTAAATTTATGTTATTTTAACTACACGCTGCTAATAAAATGATTAGGTAAAGACGGACAGACGCTAACTCATTATAAAATAATTTAGTGTTCGGTTTGCAAAACTTAAAGTCGTAAGTTCAAATGCACCTTTAGACTATTGACGTAAACCATCTCTTCTCATCTTAGATTATTTTGGAACGATTAAAAACAATATCATACATTTCTGAGTATTACTTTCTACATAATTTTTTCAGCCGACTTCAAAAAAGGAGGACTTTTTCAATTCGTCTTTTTGATTTTTTTTATGTTTGCTACCTCTTAAATTTGGATTGAGCGAACCGATTTTGATGATTCATTATTTATGTACTTCCAATGGGGTCCCACTTAATTTTTTTGGTCCAATACTGACAATGGAGACCGTGAGAAATAATATTTCGTAATAGTCCTATTCGATATGAAGTCGTTATTTAATCGTAAATAAACTTGTTGCGATATAAAAAAGAGATTCTCATTTCGGTTGTATTTTGTTATGTGTCCATTAATATGGCTGTCATTTATCAACTGATGTTATTTTTTATCTGTGTCATGAGGTACTACTATAGAGATTCAGGCTAAGCGATCTATGAGCTTTGACACCTCCCAATCCGGTGAAGCAGTCAAAGTTAGCTTCTCTGTCTCATCTTTGTAGTTTCTCACAGAAAAACAGCAAATAATAGATAAATGGATCTACTTATAAGAATTAAGATTTCTAGTTTAACTTGGAATAATACCGGCCGACTGTAATGATGGAACATAAGAATATACTCTTAAGTTTTAAATGTAAAAATCGTTAAAATGTAAACAATCATCGCGGCATTAAATTCACCATCAATTCATAAAACTGTTGCCAATATCGAGGTTTCCAGCTAACAGAAGTGATTCAGTAATCTTTCGTATAATTCCACTGGTTCTTTAGCCGTTCTATTCGTGGATGTTTAGAAAACCAGCTAAAAAAAAATAATAAATAAATCGACAAGGCACTCGGGTACGCCGGGCGCAGGTGTGTGTATATGTCTGTCTGTCGTCACACACGAAATAGATGGCACGAGTTCCCATTGAGAATTAAAGTGAACTACCGCCGTATCCCATCGGGCTCAGAGAATGGTGTTACAATTGTACAATAGAATTGTCTTAGCGCCATTTTGTCCAGCAGATACATACTCGTAGGTAGCACGCAGGAAGTGTTACGAAAATGTGATCGGATGAGACGAACGGATGTTGACTGGGTAATTTAAATTAGTGAAGTTAGACAGGGAGAGTGTTGCGTTTCATATATTTCTGTATTTGCAAGAGAGTGATGCTAACACACATTTCCTTTCTCTCTCTCTTATAGCTACTGTCTTAGATACATTTCTTAGATTTCGTTGATATTAGCTTTATACTCACAGCGATTTTTTGTGACGAATCTACACAGATTAGCCAGAGCTGTGTTTCATCGGATTGAGAGGTAGCATAGCTCTTAGGTCGCTTAGCCTGAACCTCTATCGCTAGTAACACGACACAAGGGTCCCAACCGGTGAGGGGTAACCTATAATTGGACGGTTACTATGTTACGCGTAAGAAAACCACAGAAATTATTACATTCAAATCTCTTATTCTACTATGCTAATACTATTTTAACGGGTTGCTTATTAAACTCAGCGACAGCTGTCATCTAATTAACCAAATTAAAATATCGACATAATTATGACATAACTAAATTTAACAAGACGAATTTTTCTGATCGAATAATGGGAAGAATTAGCGATTAAGTTGTAATGCAGATTGGTTGGTCCCTTAAATAAGGAAAGACAAGGATTAAAAATGGTTTCCGATTTCGGATAATTAAATGACGGCCTCCGAGACAGAGGTCAACGACCTGCTCCGACCTAATCTAAGAACAAATTATCTTTGCTTAGCCGTTTAATACCCTTAATTGAAATAAGACGAGCTTCATTGGTCCGTAAAAGCGTTCGTGCAGATTGATAACGTCGGATACATTCATACGGCGTCAGAGATCGTACATCTTTTGTGATTTTAATACTGCTGTAGTCAACTAACACGTCAAACTTATCAAATACTGACAGTGATTTGTAAATATTTATAACAAAATGATTTAAGACGAGAAAGAAGATTATCACGATGTTATGATATACTCGTAACACGCACCATGTTATTTGTTTGATAGGGTTTTGAGGCACTACTATAGAAATTCAGACTAAGCGATCTATGAGATATACCTCCTCTCAATCCGGTGAAACAGTCAGCTTCTCTAGTTAATCTTTGTAGTTTCGTCATAAAAAAAATCCCAGTTTTTCATCACTTCCATCCGCCAATCGGCTATTTACGTGAACTTTTACTACGGTTAAAAAAACATTTTTTTACATTAATTACTACAAATTTTAATATTTGAATTAATATAAATCATTTGTAAAAAGGTATGCGAAATCCGTAATAAGTGGAAGTCACCTCTGCCTACGCCTCCGGGACACGGGCGTGAGTGTTTTTATTACGTATTTGCATTTTAGTAGAAATTCCCGAATCAATTTCTCTGATCTAGAACATTCTCTAATTACTCCATTCATACGTATCCACGCTATGTGTGGTCGAATATCCGCCAGTATCTGCTTGGCACTCTGCCAGAGCAATTACTTGAAACTTTATACTTTACTAGCACTTATCCGCTGACTTTGCCCGTTCAAAATTGGACAGCGAATTTATTAAATCCTTATTTGCATAAAAAAATATTAGTAAGCGGACTTCATGCTAGAAGTAACTAGCGTAATGGTTTAGGGTAAGGTCGGTGTATCGTAACGTCGTAGGTTCCATTAGACTAATAATGAACTCCTAGCACAAGCTTAGATGAAATGGAACAAGGATGATAGTAGTTAGGTCCTTACTGCCGTAGGCCACTACTGGACGGCGCTAGACCACACACTGCATAACAGGCAGTTATCAAATTAGAAGAGCTTCAATTGGAATGTCTAAGACATCCACCGTCCGAAGAAGGGGGGGAGGGAGTAACCTCCCCCCCGGGAAGTGCTCTACTTGAGCACAGTGCAGAGGGGCTCCGGTGCGTTCCACTGGAGTTCCGGAGCCCCTCACCATGCACCGAGGAAGGGCCACCGGGGAGGTTTTAGTGGTTAAAAACCCCACATAACTGCCGCCTTCCAAAAAAAAGGTTACTCTCTTACAAATCGCCAATTTCATATGTTAGGAACTAATATTTGTATGGAGTATCAGTGGTAGGGTAGTTAGAAATCAATAGTGGCAGACTAGCAGATTACAAAAAACTGGGATGTCACTGAATGTGTGTAGCAGACTCAGGGCCCACGCAAATATTTTTTTTTAATTAATATTATGTAAAAGCTTGTACAGGGGTAATTTTTTTGTACTAAAAAATTCACTGCGATAAAATCGACGGAAATGTTAAGTGTTTTATGATTTTCAATGATAAATATGAAATCACACAAGCGACAGCCACGTGCTCACTGAAAGTGTGAAACTCAGTGGATCGTGCTCATAAGGGCGTGGGCACATCGAGACGAATTTTTGAAAGAAAAAATTTCAAAATAAAAAATATTCCGAAAGACTTCAAATCGAGTAAAACGTTAAACGCTGTTATGCGCGGACGCCCTCTTTGTCTTTATGAGTTATCGTATGAATATTACGTAATATAATTAATCAGATCCTAACCAAACTCATTAAACTGCCCTTGAATAACATGCTTTCCCATAAAATATAAATCATCCAAATCAGTTGGGGTGATATTGAGTTATTCGTACATTTATGGTGCACATATTTGATGCAAATTTATGACTTATATGGTTGTCTCATAGATGCCATTGTCAGAATGAGACCAAATTTAGTACCACGCGGATAATAGCAGCATTCAATTAAAAGAATTATTAAAATCGATTCATCCCGTCGAAACAAACATACATGTTAATTGGGAACCTCCTTTTTAAAGTCGGTTAAAAATAAAAGAGATCGCTCACTATATCTAATGTATATTACAACATTATTTTTCATACCTTTAATGCTAATTAAACGTTTTAAAAATATATATTTTTATGAAAGGTGTCATTAGTACTATGCTGTCTTTTTTTTCGGCGGTTTCCTATTACCCTTTATATCATTTGTTCCCTGTAGTTGAATATCGACAATTTTATTTTACGGTGCGGCGATAGTTTTTTATTTTTGTTTTCTCCGCGCACGTGGGTAATTGATAAACCCTCGCTGTTCGACGCAGTGCAAGGCGTGCGCGGAGAGAGGCTACTCTCTGCCCAGTGGCGGCGCGTCATTAACGACGTCCTTAATTTGATTTGAACCTGCTTACGGGGAGCATTGCAATACGGTTGCATCTGCGCATTGCTTGCGTGTTCAGACAGTCACTTACTGACTATCTCGGTCTTAAGACATCGAGGTGGTATGTCATCTCTTTTATTATTGCGACACGCAGTATCAGGGGCTTATCCTGTGGGATCCCGATCCCGTTTTGTTCGGCGTACATTCTCTTTATTATATAACTTTATATTTAAAAATATATATATATATATATATATATATATATATATATATGTATATATATATAATTACTTTATACGCTATCAACAATCGAGGGCATCGGGCAAATGTATGGTGTATGCTATGTAATGTCTGATGCCACATAACCTTTATGCGACCAAAACTCAAATAAAGAAAATTGAGAAAAAGCTGCCAAGGTCAGGTCAGTCAGGCGGAGAATGTCTTTTACGATTAAGTCCGTCTTTTGTATCATTTGTGTTCATTGACACGAATGAAAAATAATTAAATTAAAAATGTCTTTAGTCTGCAACATCCCTTAAAAACAATATGGAAGTGAGGCATTGGGAATGGCCGTGTGTTTGTAAGCTCAATGAGTTGTGAGAGGAGTTCAATGTTTATCTCAAATGCCCTGAATATTGGATGGAACAGATTCAACAGCGGGGAACAGATTTACATACGGCTGCAGAGTTCTACCGGTGACTGATGTTGTTGATAAATATACGGTTTCTACTTGTACAACAACTGTTTTAAGCCGACTTCAAAAAAGGAGGAGTATTTTGATGTGAGTTCAGATAGGTTCTGATTAATTATTTTTTGTAATACTCTTACTATAATTCTAAAATACAAAGAAGGCGTCCGCGCGTAATACTGTTTAACCTTTGATTTGATTTCAAGTCTGTTTTTCTTTTTACTCGTAAATATTTTTGTCGAAAGAAGTTATTACGAATTCACATTGAGACATGTGAGTTCGAACTTTTATCAAACTTACATTAAACTTTCCACTCTGCTGAAGTAAAGGAAGCTGCAGTAAAAAACATTGAAAGCTTTCGCAGTGACAGTAGAATGTATAAAAAATATGGTCACATTTTTGACAGCTTTTACTGCAATAATTACCAAAAGAAACGAATGAAAAACAACTAAATACAACATCATATAATACACATTTGGTAACTATATCTTTCATATCTTTTATTCATTCTTTCTTTAAAAAAAATCGATTTCAAATTAATTGCATTCCATAAACATGTAATTCTATTGTTTCTTCCACCATCCATTCTCGGTTAATCAAGGTAAGGTAAAGATCCGAAATGACGCGACTTTGTCGTGTAATTTAACATGCTATTTAGTTGGCTATAGCATAGCTATTTTGTTTTTTTTTTGCATTTTACTGCATTCGGTTTGTACTCGTGGAGAATGCTCCATGCTGCACATTAGGGTATTTACTAATTTTTAAATCCGGATTACCATTTGTTCTAAATTGTTGGAGTCGGCTTTACCATCGGTTCTTATGGTATCCTGCAAATGTATAAAGCTCTCTGGTTGCAGCCTGTTCTAATTAACCGCTATGTAGCGTTCACTTTCTCGATCGCGAAATTCGAAAACCTACCAAGTAATAGACAAACAACACAAATTATAACTAAACCCTTTTTGCAGTGTATTAAATTAAAAGTAAAAAAGCCTAATTGCATCATGCTAACTTTCAGTGAATGTCGCTTCAAAATCGATCAGCCATTCCAGAGATTAGCCGGAACAAACAAAAATAGTAAAAAACGTTATTTTGGTAAATACTATATATTCGTATGCGTGTAGTAAAAAGCGGTATTATTTTAATATTACAAACAGGGACTAAATATTTGTATGTATGTATTTATTTAGCGTAAAGCCAGGGTTCGGATGAATCGTTGACTATAACTGTACATAGCAATATTAGGACTAATATACAGTGAGAGTTGTCGCTGTTCACCAAGCTTATTAGGTCCTATATATGACAAGTGTCCTATATATGACTCATCGCCATTCACCACGTAGACAATTTTAACGTTTTCATATGGTAAAGAAATCTATTCAGCAGTATATCAACTAAAAACTGTTCCGATACAAAGATAAACGTAACTACTGATTAAACTGTTTTACAAAAAAGTCTTCGCAAGCTCCATGGCAACATTTCTCAGTTGGCGCGTTGGACACAACTTAATATGTGGAGAAGAAAACTCATTTCTCAAGTGAAAATGCTAACATTCTTTTAGAATTTACGACCAAAGATGAAAAACGATCAAAGAAACGTGTCTTTTTTCGATTTAAAAATCGAGATATTTTTTATTCTTTGATGATAGATGTTTTAAATTTTTTATCTTGCTTACTTTTAAATTGTTAGTAGTTTTATTTAAACTACGCGGATTAGCCACGAGGCGGAAATCGGTCGACGTGATATTGAGTAATTTGTCCGTTTGTCGCGCACATACTTAATACAAATTAAGACTTATATAGTTTTCTATTACTTGGACCAAATTGAAATGTGGGGACACGGGAAGCATCAGCTTTCAAATAAATCATCATAATAAATAAATTTTTTAAGTCGGTTGAAAATACTTAACAGCATTTTATTGCTACAACTGTGCTTATATCCTTACATAGTATAAAACAAGGTCATTTCCCGCTGTCTGTCTGTTCACGATAAACTCAAAAAGACTACACTGATTTTCATGCTGTGTTCATCAGTAGACAGAACGGTGCTCCAAGAAGATTTATGTTTTCGTGTACATTAGCTAAAATGTAACGGTGTATCGTATTTGCATTGTACTTGCATTAGTATTTGTGTTTGCTTCAGTAAAATACAAAAAACGAAATAACTAAATAGTAACTAAACTAATTAACTTTTTTGTTAAATTCCACGTGCACGTAGTCGCGGGTACAGCTAGTTTATTTATGTTTAAATAGGTTTTATAAAGATTCAGACACAATTTTTCTCAGCATTACAAATAATCCGATGAAGTGAACTAACGCTCAACGTTTAAATGTAGCTAAATATAAATATTTAACTGTGAGTTTCTAGCGGCAGATTCCAGTTGTCGCTCTGGCAGTGTGCCGATTGCTGACGAAAGTTAAGTTCGTTTAACAAAGACGCTGTAATAAAACAGCACAGACACCATTTTTTCCAAGGAACGAGAATCACAAACAAGCACACATTTCAATTAGCGGATAGTTCTCCAAGTATAGTTGTGATACTCTGTAAATTTCAAAATATTCGGAATTTCTGTCGCTCCAAGAATGTATACAATACATACAAACAATAAATTCAATCTCAACTCTACAGTGGTGTAATATCTGAATTAAATTGTCAGTTGTTTAGAAATGGAACAAGCTTTCAAGATTGTTGCAACACGCTGCAGCAGTCACTGGGATGCTGTGTTTGACATCTATTAATATTATTCTATTTCTATCTGTTATCGCATTAGAAATTGAATCCTATCAACGTAACGTCGAAGATACAAGTATATATATTTACGAGTATAAACAAAAATCGAATGAAAGGTTCAACGGTATTACGGGCGAACGCCTTTTTTGCCAAATTCAGTGATTTTGCAAATTTAAGACTTATATGGTTCTTCAAATAAAAGTAAATTAAACGTCAAAAAGTCAAGTAAACTGTAAAGTTATGACTTTATTTTCGACTATATAAGCTCATAAGCAATGTGTACATTCGAGTGTCTGTATTGTACAAAAGCTAACGCAGGCCGTATTCACTAAGGTAACGAAGAGGACAAAGTCAGCAGAAATAAATTTGATTTCGCCTTGATTGAACCTTTGAGAGGACGAGGAATTCAAAGGTATTCTTAATTTAAACCTCCTATTTTGACACACTTCGTTACAGAGATAATGAATCTCTTTGAAGTTATACTTCTTTAAGCGCGTTATGAAAAAATGATGACAATAACAGGTTGAATTAAAAAAATTGTGCTTATAAGTGCTCCAATATAATTGAGGTTAATTATCAGCATGTATTATTTATTAATATAAATTTAAATATTATTATTTATTACTTTTTTGACTGTTTTCACTTACCTTTTATTATTATATTGTAATTAATTATATTATTTAATAATTCAATAAAAATTCTTTTTATTTTCATGCAATTAAAAAGAATTTTTATTGATGCCAAAGAAGTATAACTTCTCACGCGCGTACATAAGTACACGCACCCTTTTTTTTAGTCAGAAAGTATAAAAAATTAAACTTTTTCACGATGCTATTTGCTTGCAACGCTAGCTAGCTAGCCAGTTGTGTATTTTCCGATGACATTTCAAATTGAAAGCAGCCTAATAAACAATATAATTAATACCAAACCGTTATTTCTTAATATTTTTTTTGATTATTTGGTAATGATTAATTGATTGAAATGTAGCATATTTGGAAGACTGTATGTAAGAGATTAACAAATAGCAACAATTGAAACAAAATTGGGGTAACCATGGTACGCCATAGGAAAACCAAAGTAGCACAACTGAATTAGCTTATTACCAAAACTAGTAAAAATCAACAACTGCGATGTTAATGACCGTGCATTTCGATACAATTTATTTTGCAGTGTTGACAGATTGGCAATAAATTTCGAAATTATGAATCTGTCAATACTGCTGCAATTGAAAAACGAGTAGATTCTTCTTTAAAATAAAAAAAATATATTTTAAAATAAAAACTCTCTTATTGAAAATGTTGGCAAGGCAATCGAACTCTTTGGTACGTAGATCAGCGGTCAGTCACGTCGGGAAGAAAATTAAATATTAATAATTTCCGGTGTCCCGTGACGTCACGTACGTTTATGATATATGATGCTTTAATCAGATATACGGACAAAATATAGATCAAACAACCCGATAAATTGGACCCGAAAATTGCCGTGCGCCGTCATAACATTTTAAATTCAATTCTCCCGTTGCCGTGATAGAACGGAACGGAATCCGGGTACGGATCAATTTTCCGGACGCGATGTGAATACGACATCGGAACGGCATCGTATTAAATTCACAGAGCGACGAAATGCGCTTAGACGATTTATAATTCCATTTTATATTTTGATATATATTTCACAAATATTAATGACACACTACAATTCCAACTAAGCTTAAACTTATGCTAGAGTCACACATTACAGTTGAACCGATTGGAAACTAAATTTTTCATTACATATACCGTACCCAAAACCATCACGCTGTTGACGCTGTATGTATTTGTATTATAACAACTAAATTTTGTTATAACTAAAACTAGAAAATATAAATAAACAATACATAATAAAACAAAAACTAAATATAATATAATAATTATTATTTATTATAATTACTAATTTTATAAAGCAATAATTAAAAATTATATAAAGCAATTCAAAGGAAGTAAGGAACAGGCCAGGTGATTGATTACGACACGTCCCACTGTCATCAGCGGTTTTATTTAATCTTATACATAAAAATCTCGTGTCACAATGTTAGTTACCATACTCCACCGATTCGACTTGACCGAATTTTATGAAATTTTGTATGCATATTCAAAAGGTCTGAGACATTCGACTGGGTGAACGGATTTTGATAAAAAAACTTTTTATTTGAAAGCTGATGCTTCCTGTTTGGTCCGATTTAAATTTGATCTTATTTTGATTTAAATTTGGTCGCCGAGCGCATGGTTAGTTACATTTTTATTACTCTTAAATATAATTATTTATATAAATATTAACATCATGTTTATAGACAACGTAGTCAGTCAGTTTATAATACTGCTACAGCTGCGTATGTTATGGAATGGATGAATATTTTTTTATAAATGGCCACCTTCATTATAGGAAAATGGAGTTGAACAAAGATATAATTTTACTTCGGCCATAAACCTTAAATTCTGTATAAATCCTGAGCTCGCCTTGCACCGCCGCCTTGATCCAAAATAATTGGCAAACGGTGTCGTATCCAATCTCCTTGGAACAACATCGCCCCAGCGCGGTCCTAAAACAACACCATTATAATTGCTTTCGGCTATAGGCAGTAAAGAATTTATGGTTGAAGAATGATCTAAACGAATCTATCCCACATGTTTTTAACATCGCTGGCCTATACGTGGCATCTGATTATTAACTCTCCATTCTTTTACCATATTCTTAAATAAATATTTTACAAATTCGTGTAAAAAATATACACGAATAAGCTCTCACGTCCTTTTAACGCTAGGGAGATAGACAAAGACAACTTTCGTTGTCCACATTTCACCAAGCTTATTAGGTCATCTCATATGTGACAGGTGGTTAGTTCATCACCATAAACTGGGCACAGATTTATTAGGAAATGATTTAAGTTCTTAAAAATTGAATAAATTCTTTTTCTTTGTTTGCCACTTTTCCTAAATAAAAAAACTTAGATTATTAAAAGAAAACACCATTATGTCCCCCACACATGGTTTTGAAGTGCCTCTTAATAAAACTCCTAAATACACGTATTAGCGTAACAATAGCGTAATTGAGATTATCACCTCTCTCTCGCTCCTCACGTTATCCTTGTATCTCTCTCATACGTTCCGTTTCATGCAATATCCTTACTTTCTATGCTAACACATATGAACTTAAAAACTTAACTTATCATTATATTAATACGTGAAGCAAAAACTGAAAGAAAGGCGTTACAATTCTTACAATAATTGCACGGACGGAGAAGTACGAAATATCCCATATTTATAGTCCTTTAATTATTCATAAAAATGCAGAATATCAATAAAAAAACGTTACACACACTACTAGCTATGGCTCAATAAAAGCACTTGGAATGACAAATGTACCATCGACGGACTTCTGAAGGAAGATCGATAACCATTACCTTTAATATCTACCTATGTGTTAGGTACGTGAACCGTTACGCAGGTATTCGTATTCATTTGTCGGCAAACGGAGCTAGCGGTGCTGGCAAAATAATGTAGTTAGTTAATTGTAATTATACAATTCTAATTTACGATGATAAGACATTCGCAAGCCACTAATGCCACTAACAATACAATAAGCTATTCTCTACCTCCCTCACTGACCACGCGTAATGTATTTTGAATCGACTTCAAAAAAGAAGTAGGTTCTCAATTTGTCTGTATTTTTTACGTTTGTTATCTCATAACTGGCCTGGCTGAACCGATTTTGATCATTTCTTTTTCATTTGCAAGCTAGTGCTTTCCGTGTCCAATTTTAATTTGGTCCAATTCAGACAATGCCTTGAGAAAATCATATAAGTCTTAAACTTGCATCAAGTATGTGCGCCAGTAATGGACGAATAACTCAATATCACACCAACCGATTTCGATGATTTTTTTTAAATAATGTACTTAAAAAGTAGTTTGTTAAGAAGTTGGTTAGGTTCTGGTTAATTCTATTTACTTAAATATTCCTACGATAATTCTTAAATACAAAATGGGCGTCCACGTATAGTAGAGCTTAACGTTTGATTCGATTTGAAGTCGGTTTTTGGTTTTGCTCGTAACTATACGAGTACCTGTAATATCCATCTTAATATATAATTAATAGTAATTTTATTACATCGGTACTCTTGTTGTACTTTATTTACGGAGCTCTACGCAGGCTACGAGAACTTTTTATGTTACTAAAAGCTTTTACGCAACTTTTACAGGGTTCTAAAGTTAAAGAGGATATGAGGGAATAATCAGATTTAACCTTAATAGCTTTACTAGAGCTCACAGCTTCATCAAGCCAGACCTTTGAGATTTTTAATAATATTACAAAGTCGAGTTTATTTGGTCGTTCCACTTTGGGTTCAACTGATGTTATGTGTAGTGATGACCTGCATCAATTTACGTCTGAATGATGTTTGTGTATATACGAAAATCATTGGTACATCTCAATTTCTCGAAGACTTCCCCGTAGTAAGCATGGTAAAAAACAACAAATGTTAATTAAAAAAATAAACACTTATGTTTGTCTATATTTTAATAAGTGAACTTTGTACCCTTTTTCTGAAAATATGAATAAATGTGGAAGGCGACTTACAAAATCCACTAAATCAAAAAATATTAGACCGGTGTGTCTATGCGTTTGTGTCCATTCGTTTGATACCCATACACGCGGATATAAGACCGTTGCTTGGCAACGATTAAATAAATACTGGTTATTTATTTGTATTAGCTCTGATAGATTTACCGAATAAGTTATGAGATGTATGTGTGTTTCAATGTTCCCATTTCTGAGTTAAATTTCGTCTATAGTGTGTGACTGTAGTGTGACATACTTGGAACAAATTTATGACTTATTTGATTTCTCATAGATGATAGTCGGAATTGGACATAGGACCACATGGGAACCGCCAGCTTTCGAATGAAATGAAGTCGAAAGTTATGTGGAAACATGTAAAACAAGAAAAAAACATCAGACAAGTTGAGAACCTCCTCCTTTTTTTTTGAAGTCGGTTGAAAAGTGGTCTGTGATGATCTAGGTTTCAACCCTAATAAGATACGGTATCCCCTGCCTGTCGTAGAAGGCGACTAAAAGGGGCCTCGGGTTCACTGGGCGACAAGGGTGGGGGCCTTTGTCGTCCGCTAAAGTGGACCCGGGAAGAAGGCGACATCGGCTGGCCCGTGTAGCCTTGCACTGCGAGGGCACAGGGGGGGAGGGAGTAGCCTCCCCCCCCGGGACGTGCTCTCCTTGAGCACAGTGCAGAGGGGCTCCGGTACGTTCCACTGGAGATCCCGGAGCCCCTCGTCATGCACCCAGGAAAGGGCCACCGCGGAGGTTTTAGTGGGTAAAAACCCCACATAACCGCCGCCTTCCCCCCAGAAGGCGGGGTATCTTTTTGAAGATTTACTCCCCGTTAACAAAAAAAAAAAAGATTTCAACCCACACGACTGGTTCTTGAAGGACTGATGGCGCTTGTTCCGCTTTCATGTCAAATATCGTATAAAGTATAAATAAAAGTTTTAAAATAATGAGTGAATCAAAAAGCACTCTACGGTAAGAAAACAGGTATGTTTACGTTGTCTGTCCGCAAGTTGGAAATGGACGCCAGCAATTGCTTTCCGCATTCGAATAAACACCGTTCTAATACATATGTCTTATTTCTTAACCAGTCCGTATTGCTATTTAAATACAAATATTGCTTTCCCCGGCCTATCTGTTTATGTACCGAGGCACTCTAGTGCGGTGGATGGAAATAGAATAATAAAATGGAAATAATATGGCGTCTATCAACGACGTGATGATTTTAAACCCAAATCCAATATCGAAATACATCCAATTTTTCAATACTTTCTAAGCAATGTATGCATATAATTTAAATCTAAATATAAAATGCATAGAATCAATTCACATACACTAAAAAAAACATTAAAACCTTACCTCTTTTCTCTCTGATAGCGGCTCCGGTTACACATTCATTGTCTCCTCTCTAAGTATTCCAACAATATGTTGAAAATGATGAACAATAAAGAAATTATAGTCATATTTTAATAAAATCAAATCAATCTCTATTGCTACTTAATTGTTCCCTTAAAGAATGACGACTCAACGTACCGTCGTAACAACGCGGAAATGTCTTTTATAAATTCTACCGCTAGAATTCCATCCCCTTATATTTAACTCGCAGAGAATCCCCTTCCGCACGAGATATGAATACGTTTAAATGCCATTGTTACTGGATTTATGATGATATATTTTATGAGAATAAGATTATGAATCTTTGTCGACTTTATTGAATTAGTACCACTCCGATTTTTTGCATTAAAATATTTATACACTCGTGAGCAAAAATAAAGGGACGGAATAAAGAGTCGTTTAAGAAAGTTTGAATATCTCGGAAGGTAAAGAAGCTAGCTAACTTAATATAAATTGTGCGTGATAGACAATTAATTATTGTTATTTATTTTAATTATAATTTATTTATTACCAGGCGACACTAAGTACTAAAATTTAAATAAAAATAAAATTTAATGAAAAATACTGTATTATCCAAGTTTACGTTAGATATCATTTTTCGTTTAAGTTTATGTTTTTTAATGAAATATAAATAAATTAATAAAAAAAATATTTTATTTTAAGGATATTTAATTGTCTATCATGTACAATTTATTTCAGTTAGCTAGCGTCTTTATCTTCCGAGATATTCAATCTTTCTTAACTAATTCTTTAATTTTGCTGACAGCTATATTAGTGTAATACCTATGAATAGTAGCGCCAATTTTTAAAATTAGTTGCCACTATACTTACGGTACATTTTTTTTACAGCATGGTATGTCAAGCCGGATGACTAATGATTTTCTTTCAAAACTTAAAAAAATATTGAATGGATTGGAGATGATATTGGATTTGGATTTAAAATCATCACGTCGTTGATAGACGCCATATTGTTTACATTTTATTATTCTATTTCCATCCACCGCACTAGAATGCTTCAGTACATAAACAGATAGACCGGGGAAAGCAATATTTGTATTTAAAAATCAGCGGAGCCGCAAGCCATAACTGTATGTATAACTCCGCCAAAACCTTTTTTTAATGTACTAAATAATTAAACTGATTAATGAGAATTAACTTGCTTTTAGCGTGACAATATCAGCAGTCTGAAATTGCCAACAAATACATGTCTGTACATACTAGGGTGGCATGGTGGACGATATCTCAGATTATATGGTTCAGTATTGCTGCCTTATCGTTAGCGTCTATCGTTTATAATCCTTATCAGAGTACTAGAGGTCGGAAGTAATCTATTAACGGTGGAAAAAAATGCTCGACCCACCTATCTAAATGAAAGCCCTTCTGATAAGATAAGAGGTGGACAGTGAATAACTGCGACTTGTTTTAAAAGGTCAAACTAGTTGTGCCCGTACGCACCGAAATTTATTACCGCGCCGTTTAATTAATTATGTAACACTGATTGCATTAGAAACTTGGCCAATGGCTTTTTATTCTTTCTTGTAGAAAATTAACGAGACTGCGTTGTTGTGGCAGACTGGAGAATTAATGAGACCAATGCCGTGTCTTGAAAAGGACTTAGAATATAATAGAATTATAAAAATATTATAAACATTTATTCGACATAAATCACCTCTGTTCGACACACAAAACACAAAAGTTTTTAATACTAAAGTTAAAAAAAACCTTGCAGAGAGAAGATGTTGGTGTAGCATGTACTGTGCTGCAAACGTGCAATACAGCGCTGATTTTTAGCCAAAAAAAAAGGCCTCTCTAAGGACGGAAGCTGTTACGTTTTGTATAGATAAGAGTATCTATTTATACTGGTACAAAAATATTATGTTGGTTTGTGTAGGCTTCAAAAAGTCTAAAAGTTCTGTATCGATTTAGCTGAAATTTTGACATGTTCCAAGATTGTTTTTATCTATTTCTTGCAGTAGTGACTTTTAGCATCGCATTTGCAGGCAGAGAATACCGCAAGAATAACTTTTTCAATAGTCATTGTCTATGGTGTCGTTAACCATAATGATTTTTTTCAACCGACTTCAAAAAAGGAGGGGGTTCTCAACTCGTCTGCATGTTCTTTTTATGTTTGTTACCACATATGTTTCGACTGGGTAAACCGATTTTGAAGATTCTTTTTTTTATTTTAAAGCTGGTGCTTTCCATGCGGTTTGATTGGTCCAATTCTGAAAATGATTTTCATGAGAAAACTATATAAATGGGTAACCGTAAATTTGCGTAAAGTATGTGAACCAGAAATAGGCAATTGACTCAATATCACGCCAACCGATTTCGATTATTAATTTGTTATTTTAAAGGATGTACTTCAAGAGTAGTTTGACAAAAGTTTGTTAGGTTCTCGTTAAGTTTATTTCATAATATTCCTACGATATTTCGGAAATACAAAGAGGACGTCTGCGCTTAATAAGCGTTTAAAGTTTGATTCGATTTAAAGTCAGTTTTTGGTTTTTCTCGTAAAAATACTTTTTAAATATAAAAGGACATCGATGACGCGTAATATTCAGATACAATTTGACTAGGATTTAAGAAAAAAAATCCCTTGCGTCGCATTCAGGTCCTTAGAAAAACAAAAAGAAACTCATTGCAAAAAAAATTGCGAGCGTATGGCGATATTGTTTGTAGCACTAGATTTAACAGGAAATGAGAGCTTATTTCGTGTAGAACTTAGCTACCACTACACAACTTACAGTTAAGTACCCTAGAACAAGGTTTGAGATCAAATATACCTTCACGTCTTCAAGTGAGACAAGAGAAAGTTTTCGAAGGTCATATATTTTCATATCCGAAAATTCCAGTAAACTCTTCTGAGGCACGTGGCGGTCCCCTAAACTTAAACTACGTCCGAAATGAACTTAATAGGGTTTTATGAGGTCAAGGGTCCTTAAACCCAAGTACTCTATATCAAATAAAGGTACCCGTGTAATATGTTGAAATTGAAATACATTTTTAGTATGTACGAAGAATAATAACAATAGGCTAAATTAATATAAGCTCTTACGTTCTATTTAGGGGGTAGACAGGCTGGCATCAATAGACCAACTCACTGGGTTATAATTTTTTTTTACACTAAGCTTGACCACGATCCCACCTGATATTAAGTGGAAATATCCTGAATTGTAAGATTCTAGTTAAGTAATTAGCTATTCTTGAAAAACGGCAACATTATACTCGTAAAAAAACACAGATGCGGGAAAACTATCCCCGTCCTTTGCTGAACTAATAATTATATTAGCTTTATTAATTTACGCGTATAAGCAAAAACATGTCACCTGATATATGACCGTTCAGGACCTGTCACTTGTCCACGGCAACGTAACCGTACATTTACGTTTTACGCTTACGTTAACGTCTACGTCCGCGTCTACGTCTATGACAACGGTATTAAAATCATGATTGTTTTTAACTTTTTTTACAACAGATAAAAAATTCGAAATTAAAATGCGATATCATGATGAAATTTTGCATACAAGGGAAACAAAATATTATTATACATAACATGTTTTCACATATTTACACTTACATAAGTTAACACCTCGATAAATCTAGTTGATTTTAGTGTAAGATTACTATCGCACCTTAAAAAAGGTTATTAATTGAAATTAGTTAAAAATTTAATGTAATCTTACATTTATTTTAAAACATGCAAGATAAAGTCTAACGTCATATTAATATCACTTGAACTCTCAAGTCCCCTTACGTAGGAGACTGTTCATTCCCAGCACCGCTGAGCTGCACTTGCATTAAAGTTTTATCTACTTGTTGACTGGTTACATTACATTTGCTATCCAGAGAAACAAACTCGTTGTTAGAAACAAAATTGTTCTACACTAATATTTTTCAAAAGGAGAAGGTTCCCAATCCGTCTGCATGTATTTTTTTAATTTTTTACTTCACTCTTCAAGTGAAAAAATGTCTGACTTCATTTAATTTCTAACTAACAAAATCCTTAGCTTATAATAAATATAATTTCCGTTTCATCAAATACCCTAATTTCAAATAACGAATGAACTAAGAAGATGCGTTTTCTTCTCAAGTATCTAATAACGTTTAAATACCGCAGACGTTTTCTTAGTAAAATTCCTAGAGAATAAAATAACACTAGGTGCAGGGAACATAAAAATTTAACGACTGTAATAACAAAAAATCCAGTGTTCTGTCTAGACATATTAAAATACCTCAGTGCCATTGACTATCTCAATATTCAAGATGTCCAACTTGGAACTTAGGTATTCACAGCAAACCTCGCGATAGTATGAATGGATAAATTAGCTAGTCCAATGAAATAGTCATAACCAAATTGTATGGATTTTTTTAAAGTTGTAGCTAAATACTTTCTAAGTGTATTAAGGGAGTAAAAATAATACGACTTTGTAACAATAACAACATTCCCATCATCATGTCTTGATTATGGGAATGTTGTTATGTTGGCCTAAACATAAACAAATCAAAAGCAGGACTTTCTTAATACTATAATCATTACAAGATTTTATATCTATTCCAAACAATATTCACAGCCGTCAGTTAAGCGCTAACAAGTTTTAACGAGTAAATTAACACAACGTTTATCACAAAACACACTATAAATTAAAGTTATCAACGCACCAGAGAACATGAAATGTTTATTAATGTCGGCTGTAAACATGACATAAGAAGAAACGCCTGAATTTGTTCCATGTCGTAACCAAGTTTAATTTATTTAAAAAATTGTGCAATTTCTTTCTGGCGCTATATTGCTATATTTTTCTCGCAGGCACTTTTTGCACCTTTTTCTATTAAAATTGTATATCCTTTTGTACAATAAATTTCCGTTTAACACTTTTAAGTAGTAAAAGTAAAAGGTTTTCTCTATTTGAAAGTTAATCTTTTTGTAGAAAGCCTTTCGGTATGTATAGTTATAATAACGAATGGTATAGTTTCATATTGTGAGGCCAAAACACAAGAGCATTATTTTTATGGAATGCTCTCCTGTGCAGAGATAGATTCTGTAACTTAATAAACACAGCAAAATGTACACAATGCTTTTTCGGACAAATTTATTATTTAACACCACCTTATGAAAGACTCAATAGTCAATAATCAATAGAATAGAACAGAATTATATAGACTACTAACTAATCCTTGCAGCGATCCTGTAAGTAGTGAAAGTCGTTCAGAGATTGGCCCTACAAGCAGACAGACAAAAATTGTAATACAACATATAAGATTCCTTTTTAGAACTTGACGCTTAGCCCCTATTATACTCGTAGGAGTCCGACAACAGTAAAGTATACAATTGTTTTTTATCTTTATTCGGTAATTAGGCAGTTTACACTTGTTAAACAATGTAAAAAAATCGGTCTCCATGCGACCTAGAAAAAATACCCTCACGAGATGCACAGCGGAAGCCGACCGGTTGCGCCGGAAGTGGGGCCGGCTCTATTGTTCCGACATTCCTTTTGGGTTCTGTTCAGATCAGATAACAGGTTCGAATCATACGACGGCTTATGAATATAATTCTATAATAAATTTATTAACGCCTTTAGCTCTGAATGACGGACGATTAAATTGTGGTTTGTTAGAACATAAGCAAGCGATTTTATTATGTATTTATATATGTTACACCAACAAAATCGACATTTTTTCTAAATAGAATGGATTTAGAACAAGTATATTTACGAGTAACAACAAAAATGACTTCAAATCGAACCTTTAAACCCTATTACGCGCGGACGCCCTCTTCATTTCTCTCCTCCAGGTTCATCCGAATATCTTTAATATTAAAGCATATTTGTACATTAAATAATAATCATAGTTTACTATTAATAATGAATAGATTTGGGCTACAACGTTGGTTAATTAATATCAATGTATGTCTGTTTTAATCAATTTATTATATTACTATTAGTATGATAAATGTATCTCAGTATTAGTAATATATCATTGTGCTTGTCAAACGATCAGATACAATTATTCAAGTAATTTGACTGGGTTTGATTTTCTAATATTGTACCTTTATTTCATGCAGGTTTTTTCTACCAGGTCTACACGTGCATCTATGTACTCCTTTTTAACCCTTATCACATAGAAATTTCAGTGGATTGGTAATTCAGTGGATGATAACAATCCCAGATATATTATGTATCTATGACCCACAACTATACAAATAAATAAAACTGGAATTTCTGTTATATTATCTGGAATGTCTGGAATTAATGTAATATTAAAATAACCGCTTTTAACTGCATGCGTATGAATATAAATAACATTTTTTACAATTTTTGTGTGTCTTTTTGTTCCGTCTAATCTCTGGAACTGCTGGACCGATTTTAACGATGCTTATTATTTAAAAATCATGAGCCGTAGTAGCTCACTGCCCGAGTCCAATCTCCGGTGCCGGCATAAATAAAATTTGTTGTTGAAATTTTATGTGCTGATTTACCACGCGCTCGGCGGTGACGGAAAACAATGAGAGGAAACCTACATGTCTTAGAACATTTTTCTAAGACATGTGAAGTCTGCCAATCCGCACTAATGCCGCGTGGCGGACTACGCGAGAGTATACGGTACTCTCTTTATAGAGAAGGCCTGCGCCCAGTAATGGGACATATATCTTACATATATAAAGGCTGTAACTTTAACTTAATTTTAAATCATTTGTAATCACGGTTAACACCGCGGGGCGCAGCTAGTTTTTTATATAAATCTTCCTAACTTACTGAACAAAAGGCCTTGTATAGGCTGTAAATCTGTAATCTTAAATTACGATTTAAATGTAAGCTACATAAAACAACATTACAAATTATAAATTTCCACCATTTCCAACGTACTCCGGTTTCGTATAGAAAATCACTTTTGGACCAGATGGATGCTAGTCTCGTGTTCCATTTCCGTTGACACGAGAACCAGCACGGCATCTCATTATACGTTGATCAGGTCTGTCAGGAAAAGCTTTCGAAATCGATGGTATTACTACGAATATTAGAATAAACTTTTTGCAACCCAACAAGGCGTGTGTTGTGTGAATTTCGAGAGCTGTAATGATTCATCACCAAGCAAACCTAGGACACATGTATGTTATATATAATTCGTGTAAACATTTTCTTGGTCTCACGTCAAATCAAACACTCTTTGACTTACTGTTGCTTAGCAACGCTATGTACTGAATTAATAATACGGTATACGTGTACATTTTCTAGAAAAAAATCCTAGCTAAATCGAGCTATCGCCCCCGAAACCTGCGCCTCTGTTGGGAGCTGAACCTACATTGGGAGCAACGCAAGGGCCTCCGAAAGAGATCCTCGGCTTGTGCTAAAGATAGTTTACCTATTTGAATGGAGTATTGTATAACGAGCCGTGGTAGCTCAGTGTCCGGACTGTTGGCTCAAGATGCATACCGCTAGCAACTCGAGTTCAATCCCCAGTGCCGACACCAATAAATTTGTTGATGCAATTTTATGTGCTGATTCACCGTGGAAGGAAAACATCGTGAGGAAACCTACATATTTTAGATTTTTTCTAAGGTACGTGAAGTCTGCCTATCCGCACTAGGGCCGCGTGGTAGACTATGCCTTATACTCTCTTTACAGAGAAAGCCTGTGCCCAGCAGTGGACATATATATTATATATATAAAAGCTGTATGTAACTTTATCTATTGTATAATGTAAGCTTAAAAACTGGCGCGAGTAATGAACGAGATCAACTAGTAGGAAGCTGGAGAGATTGATCGACGCGATGGTCTGCAGTCGATATATGAGATGAGACCGTTGCATCGCCAGTTAATTGAATGTCAACGCACTGACTGAGATGTGAATTGGAACTGTATTGAGAGTCGTTCACCCGCAATTCTGTATTACGTAGGCTTCAAATATCAGGCTTTTCAATACCGTAACCATCTTTTTTATTTCGGGTGTCCAGTTCCCGAGACCCTCAGTATATCCCACAAATCGGTACGTGTGGTCTGATCCACCCACAAGCTAAAAATATACGAGACAGATATTCTGGAGCTTCGAAAGTTGACACGCCTGGTCACGAGTCCATCTTCGGTTACGTTTTATGTACATAAATAGATAAACAAAGGAAACATAATGCAGCTACAAATCATTTATAATTACATAAAAAACAATGCGTCCCGAAATAAAGCCTATAATTGGCAATTTGAATCTCACTAAAATTTCGTTTGACATTTATTGGCTTTCACAAGCGCTGCTAGCTCTTTTTATAATGTACCATGTTTCCATTTTATTTTACGTTCGTTCGTATTGCCATTTATACCTTGTAATCTTTAAAATAACGTATTAATATCATAGCGATAACCAGAAATAATTCTAATTCAGAAATACCAATTGACTGTTTTGATATTTACATTGTAACAAAAATACTTATATGCTATAAGTATTTACGTAGTACGTAACCATTTAGGTTTCACTGCTACCTGAACTGGGAACTTCCTGGGCGATAGGTGGCAGTCCTTGCTCCCAAGTTCATGTACTTTATTTATTTAGGCTATTTGAGTGTAAGTTGCATGATTATATTTTCACAAACTTCGTAGTTCAGTGTATTTGACAGTTTAAAAAGAGGAGAGCTCCGATCGTAACCAAACTTTACAGGATTACTCGCCAGGTCAATTTGAAGATTCCCTGAAAGTTTCATTGAAATCGGTCCAGCCGTTTCGGAGCCTATATGAAACATACCCAAACACTTTCTCTTTTATATACATAGATGCATGGTCTATATGAGCCATTATGAATTTTGAAGAACCAATCCGTATTACGAGTATTTCCTGTTTTATCGATATCACGGAATAGCAAAAAGAAATTGCAGTAATGAAACTGATAACTAGGATAACTAGGAATGCGATGAAAATGAGTTACTCATTGCACGTAACTATTAGTATGAACTTTAACTATTGTGTTAAGAAAGACTCGTGTTATATTAGTTACATGACACGAAGGTTAGAAAAGTATTCGCAATATGTATTATGCATCAAAATATACATTGTCAAACAGCAAAAGGGACGGTATCACTAAGCATTATAGCTGCCTGTGCTCGTAAACTCAAATAAATGTCAAAGGCAATTGTTCCCGGGACAAAATTGCCAATTATGGTCTCTGTTTCAGCAGACATTATTTGTCAACGTAAATAATATGGCAAGTTCATGGCCGGTCCATGTATGCTGCGGTCGATGATGCGTGACATTTGATTGTTATTACACGACAGAAGTAACTTGTTGAATATTTTTCATAAAATTACTCTGGTACTCCAAATTAATTGACACTTGACCAGTAAGTAGGACGAATACCTGATCTCTGACACAGGTATGTATTGGTGTGGTCAAAAATTTGATATATGAACGACGAAATAATCACTAATAGTCTAGAAATTTTTAATTGTGCCGTCGTGAGATTTGTATGAACTCCAATCACTGATATTTTGGAAGAAAGATCGAAATCGATCTTTAAGAGCCAGTGAGCCAATGTGTTTTCAAGAGTAGAGTGGTACTAAAGTTTGTTTGTTGAAGCACTGCTTAGAAAGTATTTAAAAACTCCCTTAATAGCGAACTGCACACACGAGCCAGCCATTAAACTAGCCGATTAATGTAGCTCAAAAACTTCATCACTTGTTATCATGAGATCTGTATGCATGTATGCCGATTATATCTCTCTTACCTGTCTCTCTTATAAAAAGGAAATCCAGATTTCGTTGCCTCAGACGGTAATTTTGTTTTCATAAAGCAAAAATTCCAAGTGTGTTAGCATAGTACTATTCCATTACTGAAGACTAGTTGGAGGGGTGTCAACTTGTCTTTTTTCTGTAGGACTTTTAATGATTCCTAATATGCACCAAGACCTTTGGATATTACGAGTAACTTAATTTTTTTATTTAGCTTTGCCATAAGGCACTAGTGTAACCAAAACTACTACGATAGGATACTAGACGAGGCACGTGCACTGGTGGTGTTAGTGTTAGTTGTAACGCCGCAAACCGTGCGTAAGATATTAGTATTCCCGCCGACCCTCGGAGCAGCTACAGGACGGGCTGCGTCATCAGATACTTCCATGAGATCACCTCACGGCTATGGCATAAAAATGGAATCAAATAGATCGCGCCCGGAGATATTATGGCAGTGCTTTGACCACTCACGATGGTTAAACTATTAACCTAAAGGTGGGTATACACTACAGAATAGTAGTACAGGTGGGTATACAACGTCCAAGGGTTACTGGTGGTATTTTTTATATTATACGCGATATTTGTGTAACATAATGTTTGATTATTATATTAGAAGCAATATTTTTTTCTAACTCTCCGTTTCATTCACATACAAACATCTAACACTCCAATGTTGTTTCAATTACTAATATTTTGTAATCTTTGACGTAATGACATCTGCCAAAACGATATGTTATATTTTAAAAAAATAATCAATATCAAATAATAATTTATGATCAATAAATTCAATTGAAATAAATTAGAAAAAAAAAATTAGTACATTGCGGTTTTTGGCACAATGTCAATATGGTTGTCATAGGTCGGTTTCGTTGTAAAACGTCAGTGGCAAATAGAAGATTTGGGCCCAGCAAATACAATCGTCGGTTATACGTACTTCTTACCAACCCATCTTTCAGTTCGCAATTTTATTCGGCTAATACGGTCGATCGCCCTGAAATTAGCCATGGTTGCATAAAATATCATGTATATATTATTGAAAAGTTTTTTTTTCTTAAAACAGTATATTCGTGGCGTCTACTCCGGTGTGTCCCTAGCCTAACTGCTCAACATTCAACTTGTTACTATGGAACAACATGTTTGATCGTTGTGATTTAGCGCAAACGCCATTTTGGAATATTAATGTCATTATAACATGTGTTTTTGAAATGGTTTCTTCTCGCGGTGTCATGTCGCACTTTATTTATTATGATAGAAATGTAAATTTTTGAAAATATAATGAAATAATTGGAAAATGTTTCTTTACACTAAATCTACGTAATCTTCATTTGAGTTGAATGAATTAAGAAATATTATAAGAGACAAAAATTGTAAACATATTAACGTCGTTTGTAGTAACGGATTAAATGCAGCTACGCGCAAAAATCGAAAATCTAGAAAAATTCAACGCTATATCATTCTTTTTAGTGGACTTGGACATTCAACGAGACTTTTAGCCTTTTTGTAAAGGCTGCTTCTTTGACCAACTCATCGGCGCATTCAATTAAAGACCAATTAGCTATAAGTCATTAAGGACAATTTCCAGAAACGACATTTCCACTTTCTACAGTCGATATTAAGAAGTCCAGGCGTCTGCATTCTATACTTCATATTCGTGTTCGTTACCGTTTAGTTGGGTCTAAGACTATTAAGGCACAAGGAGTTCACTCAGTATTGGTTTGTCCATAACCTTACCAACATCTCATTTAAAAATATTTTTGCTGTATGATTTTCAGTAGTTCCCCGGTATATCTTCAAAACCCAAGGTCCAATGATAGAAAAATTCAAATAGGACTGAATTATAATTTATATTCTAAGTTTTGACTGAATTGTTGCCAGTATTTCAATAAAAAATCATTTACTAAAAAAATGGCGTGTTGCGTAGCGATAGGCGCAACACCTTTCACATGGGACCTAATAAGCTTGGTAAAAAGCTAACAGCGAAAGCTATCTCTATGTACCCCACTAGGGTTCAAAGGACAGACGACCATTCAAACCGACATCAAAAAATGAGAAGGTTCTCAATTCGTGTGTATGTTTTTTTGTTTATATTTATTACCTCATAACTTAAAACTGAACTAACCGATTTTGATAATTCTTTTTTTATTTAAAAACTCTTTCCCATTTGTTCCCATTTTAATTTCCAATTCTGACAATAGCATCCAGGAGAAAATCATATGTCTTAAATTTGCATCAAGTCATACTTGCGCCACAAATGGAAGAATAACTCAATATCACGCCAACTGATTTCGTAGATAATTTTTTTAATGGAAACGATATACTGCAAGGGTAGTTTGATGAAAGTTTGGTTAGGTACTGATTAATTCTATTTCGTAATATTCCTACGATAATTCCGAAATACAAGAAGGTCGTCCGCGAGTATTAGGGTTTAATGTTTGATTCGATCTGATGTCGGTTTTTGTTTTTGCCCGTAAATATACTTGTTATGGTATAAATATCATGTCTATTCCTTCTACAGTGTTTCCAGTAAGAGCTGACGAAACAACGTCTCTTTATTTATTAGTATAAATATAATCCGATTAGCCTCTATCTAATACAGCAGATGTCTACAATACCTATTGTTGAGAAGTTAAGTTTCTAGACAAAGTATTTCAAAACTTTATAACTTAAGGGCTTTGCTGTCTATATCAGAAACCCGCGCGAGCGAAACTAATCTATTTGTAATAATTATTTTGAACTACGAGAGGTGGACAGAGATTACAATAATTAATTACAACGGAACCTTTTATTATATTATAAATATGCTTGAATGTATATTTATATTTATATATATATATTTAGGGTGTGCCATAATTTAATAAATCCATGTAATATTTTTAAATGAGCATTTTACGGAAAACTGTGAAAAATGAGAACTTTTACGTTATTTTTAAGTACTATATCCACAAATAGTCTAGCTTTGTGGACGAATACTTTTTATTGGAAGCGCAGTTTCGACCTCAAGTTTAATTAAAACCAGACACGTTACAACAACAGAAATAAACTATATTTGTATTGGCTGCTTTTTTAAATTTTTGGAAGAAAAACATTAATCATCTGACTTTGACACATCTTGCTGTAAGAATGTACAAAAACCACAATGGCGAGCAGTTTTAAAAGTTGGCGCTACTATTCAATATTACAAAATGGTATAATACCGTTAACAGTTATTATTAATTATCTTTATATACTGTTGTGTCTTGACGTAACGTTTTTTTTTTTGTTTACGGGGAGGAAATCTTCAGAAAGATACCCCGCCTTCTGGGGGGAAGGCGGCGGTTATGTGGGGTTCTTACCCACTAAAACCTCCCCGCCGGCCCTTTCCTCGGTGCATGACGAGGGGCTCCGGGATCTCCAGTGGAACGCACCGGAGCCCCTCTGCACTGTGCTTAAGGAGAGCACGTCCCGGGGGGGGGAGGTTTCTCCCTCCCCCCCTGTGCCCTCGCAGCGCAAGGCGACACGGGCCAGCCGATGTCGCCTTCTTCCCGGGTCCACTTTGGTGGACGACTCAGGCCCCCACCCTTGTCGCCCAGTGAACCCGAGGCCCCTTTTAGTCGCCTTGTACGACAGGCAGGGGATACCGTAGTCTTATTCTTGAGAGCCCAGAACTACAGGGCTGGACGTAACGTACTCTAACGTCACCCACTTGTTCTTTTAACTAATCTAATTGCGCTGCCGGCAACATGCGGTAATGTCAATAATTATCAATTTACCCTCATTAACAGATTTATCCTTCTATTGCGACATACCCTATATCTATCATATGCATCTACCTATTCTGGCATCAATTATTATATTTACGTGGACCTTATCTGTGTATGTAAATGTATATTTATTATATTTACATATGTATAGGATTCTTAAAACTCTATTTTAGCGGCACGACCCTGTGCGGCGGCCTGCTCCTAACTTCGAAGATTAGCTGAAAATGCTTAACGACATTAAATTCGCCTTTGTATTTTTATTTTGGCGCAATAAGGAATTTATCTTTCTATCCTTATCTCTTGAATAAATTGACAGATTATCTTATAACAGTTTGACATTTCCACTCTTAATTATCTGTAAATATAAATTAACATCGAAGCAAATTATATTTATTTTGACAGTTTACGTCAGTTATTATATTATCTTATCTTGCTTCTTAATTATCTAATAATATAAATACTAAAATCGCGTGCATATTTAATTAAATTAGCATTATATGTTTTATTCAACGTTAGTGAGAATCAATCGATGATAGAATGTATCGTTTGGATAATTATTTATATTGTTACCATGATTGTGTGCGGTATTCATCGATTTCCTTCCTTTTAACTTGGTAAGTCCAAAAAGTAAAACAAAACTGCTTCTTTTCTTCTGCCATTTATCAACCATAAATGGCAGAACTATGAAGTATTTAACATTAAAAACAACTTTATTTAAGAATAAAAACAAAAACCGACTTCAAATAGAATCAAACGTTAAATGTTATTTTAAAGCTTCAAAAGCTAAATGGTTTACGGTCGGCGAATCGTAAGGTCGTGTTTCTCGTGGGTTCGAATCCATCATTTGAATATTGACGTGAACAATCTCCTAACACAAGCATTCGCTTAGAATGTTAATAATATTTGAGAATAAAATATTGTTAGAATTGTTTTAATAAAAAAATGTTATTGCACGGACGCCCTATTTGTATTTCCGAATTGTCGTAGGACTATTAGTAAATACAAATAATCAGAACTTAACCAAAATCTCATCAACCTACCTGATCAAACTACCATTGACTTCAATCAACCCTTTCCAATAAAAAATAAATCATCGGAATCAGTTGGCGTGATATTTGAGTTCTTCGTCCATTTATGACGCACATTCTTGCAAACATGCAAACTGAAGATTTATATGGTTTTCTCGTTGTTGACATTATCAGAATTGGACCAAATTGAGATGGGACCACGTTGAAATCTTTCAGAATCATACAGATCGATTCACCCAGTCAGTGAGGTAACAAACATACAAAATAACAGACAAATTGAGAACGTCCACCTCTTTTTCAAGTTGGTTGAAAAGTGCACGAAATATAAACAGCAAGTTCACATGGTAAAGGGCAAAGGAGCAATAAATCTCACCAAACTTATATCTTTTTAATGCACGGACCGCTACGGTCGGATTTATTGGTGGCGTCACGACGTACAACTTAATGCCATCATAAATGTACCACATCGCGTACGTCTCCGATCTAAAGCCTGTACTTTAGCTAACTGCCTTTAAGGAACAACTGCACTAAGAGATACTAACTGTTACCCACGGATTTGTCCATGTGGCGCTAATAATGTTCGGCTAGTAATCCTAACCCCGGGACGTGTTTCACGGCACACTGTAGAGGGGCTCCTATACGTTCCTCGGGAGATCTCGGAGCCCAAACCTACTTAGATTCGAGCCTGCAACCATCAAATCATAAGTCGAACTTAGCCACTAGGCTAATATTGCGTATCCGAAATTAAACAATTTCAATATAACCACGCTTAAGATTTCCCAACCCAACCAAGAAAGTTCTCAAAGAGAGGATAAATGATAGAGGTGTCTTTTGGTTAATAAGAGATTAACCCGAATGAAGCGCTTTGCTTTGTCTTTCATTATTCGTACAGCAAAGGACTGTAATATTTTGCCCGCGACTGTCTTTCCCTCCGATTACAATGTTGGTATTTTCAACAGTAGAGTGCCATGCAGTACTTACTATCCAGGACTGCATTTCCACTTAATATTAGGAGGGATTGTAGTCAAGCACTTGTTTAGAAAGTGCAAAAAAATAGCTATAGTCGCGTAATTTTTGTTAAGTAGTAATAAAATGGCTTTGTGTAAAGAGTACATATCAAGTTGTTAATGATTTAGCCCACGAGCCTAAAACTAAATTGAAAGGTGATTGAAAAGGTGGTATTGATTCACTAATTATTTAAGTTACGGTCTATTTGCGGTGTTGCTTGTTGCAAATATATCGCTTGATCAAATAAACATGCAACATTTTTGAATGTGCCAAGCGTATTCGACTTCCTGGCTGTGCTAATGACCATCGGGCATTATCATTACATTACAATTATAAATAAGGCGGTGTGCACACCAAAGAGCACTTAGCGGGACGCTAACAAAACTCAAGTTCCGTTGTGCGCCGCCCTTAATACGAGTCAGTGTGGGCCCATCGGTTTAGTAAACAAACGACGCGTTATCGTCTAATTGCTAATACTTAAATTCACGTCACGTGTGTGGCCTTACGTTTAATACCGCGATTTATTGTCCGCGAGCGTGGGTACGGCTGTAGCTTCTAGAGAACTGCCACCTCGCCACCGTAATGCTTCCAGTTGGCTCGAAATTCGTTTCGTGGCAGCGGTTCCACTTGACTTAGTGTGATGTTCTTTGAGATCTTTTTTTTTTTTTTTTTGTTCACGGGGAGGAAATCTTCAAGAAGATACCCCGCCTTCTGGGGAAGGCGGCGGTTATGTGGGTTCTACCCACTAAAACCTCCCCGGTGGCCCTTTCCTCGGTGCATGACGAGGGGCTCCGGGATCTCCAGTGGAACGCACCGGAGCCCTTCTGCACGTTGCTCGCTGAGACAACCCGGGAGGCGGCCTCCCCCTGTGCCCTCATTAGCGCAAGGCGACACGGGCCAGCCGATGTCGCCTTCTTCCCGGGTCCACTTTGGTGGACGACTCAGGCCCCCACCCTTGTCGCCCAGTGAACCCGAGGCCCCTTTTAGTCGCCTTCTACGACAGGCAGGGATACCGTGGACTTTCTGGCAGAGGAAGTTCTTCCGAGGGCCCCTCCCACCGAGACATAGTCGGACACCTCGGCCAGAACCCCGCCACGAGCTCCCACGGCGGATCGCCGGCAAGCGCAGTAGCTGCTGCCCACGAGACCGTACGGTACCCCCGGATGACCCTGATCGCGGCAATCCGCTGCGCCCTGCGCAGCTGTGCGCGATTGCCGCGAGACAGGTCACCCGCCCAGATGGGGCACCGTACGTGGCCACATCTGACAGACCCCAGAGTACAGCCTCCTGCACACCGCGCTGGGTCCTCCGAGGTTCTGAGGAGACTTCCCAGCGGCTGCCGTCCTCAGGACCTTCGGCCCCAACTGTTCGGAAGTGGGGTCCGTCCATCCTCCATCGAGGGTGAGTCCCAGGTACTTCATCTGGGAACTCACCTCACTCTTCTCCTCCTATGAGGAGGGTGGCACCCGGAGGGGTCCTTACGCCCGGTCCTGCGGAAGAGGAGGGCTTCGGTCTTCCAGTTTTACCCGAAGCCCTAACCTCTTTATGCGGCTGACCACGAGGCCCACTCCGACCTCGGCCAGCCGCGCCGCCTCCTTATACGCCTTCCCTCGGGAATAGCGAGGTGTCATCTGCATAGCAGATGACACCCATCCTGGGAGGAGACGGCTCCGCAGGACCCAGTCGTAGCCGATGTCCACAGAATCGGCCCCAACACCGATCCTTGTGGGACACCGCGCTCGGCTTTCTCCACCTGACAGACCCTCCGGTCCTCGAATGCCACCCTCCTCTGGGAGAGGTAGGCGCCTAACAGCCTCCTGAGATACAGGGGCACTGGAAATATACGAGTGCCGCCTGTATCACCGCATGAGGGAGACTGTTGAAGGCATTGGCGATGTCCAGTGACACCGCCAACACTGGTTTTCCTCCCCGACGCCCGCCTTCCGGGCTCGCCCGCAGGCAGCCGGAGGGCGTCGACGGTCGACCGGCGGGCCCGGAACCCGAATTGAAACTCATAGAGTTTCGGGCCCGACCTCTCCATATGCCGGACGAGGCGGCGAGCCACGACCCTCCAGGGCCTGCCAGCCTCGTCCAGCAACACAACCGGTCGAACCGCCGAAGCCGAGTCCGGGGCCGACTGTCCTTCGGGAGAAGGCACAGCCGACTCCTTCCAGGCCCTCGGGAACTGCCCCGACCGCAGACAGCGGTCGAACAGCTCCCTAAGGGCCTGACTGAGGTGCACGAGGAAAGGGCCAGAACCTTTCCGTGCACCCCGTCCGACCCGGTGCCCGTTTACCTGGAGGCAGGTCAGAACTGCCTCCATTTCGGAATCCGTGACGGGTGGTGGCGGACGTCTTCGGCGTCCAGCGTCCTGCCGAGAGCCATCCCACGCAGAGGTAGGAGCCCCGCAGGGGCGTCAGGGAATAGTTCCCCGACTATCCTCCCCAGGAGCTCTGGCTGGAGCACTCCGGTGAGGGGTTGACCGGTGCGGAATTCTCCTGCACCTGCAGAGCAGCGAAAGTCATTCAAGCGGTCTCTCTGAGACCTTCACCATCTCCAGCCAGGCAGTCTCCTTGGCTCTCATCAACCTACCTGATCAAACTACCATTGACTTCAATCAACCCTTTCCAATAAAAAATAAATCATCGGAATCAGTTGGCGTGATATTGAGTTCTTCGTCCATTTATGACGCACATTCTTAATGCAAACTGAAGATTTATATGGTTTTCTCGTTGTTGACATTATCAGAATTGGACCAAATTGAGATGGGACCACGTTGAAATCTTTCAGAATCATTCAGATCGATTCTCCCAGTCAGTGAGGTAACAAACATACAAAATAAAACACAGACAAATTGAGAACGTCCACCTCTTTTTCAAGTTGGTTGAAAAGTGCACGAAATATAAACAGCAAGTTCACATGGTAAAGGCAAAGGAGCAATAAATCTCACCAAACTTATATCTTTTAATGCACGGACCACATGTCGGATTTATTGGTGGCGTCACGACGTACAACTTAATGCCATCATAAATGTACCACATCGCGTACGTCTCCGTTCTAAAGCCTGCACTTTAGCTAACTGCCATTAAGGAACAACTGCACTAAGAGATACTAACTTTTACCCACGGATTTGTCCATGTGGCGCTGATAACGTTCGGCTAGGAATCCTAAGCTCCGATGCGTTCCTCGGGAGATCCCGGAGCCCAAACCGACTTAGATTCGAGCCTGCAACCGTCAAGTCATAAGTCGAACTTAGCCACTAGGCTAATATTGCGTATCCGAAATTAAACAATTTCAATATAACCACGCTTAGGATTTCAATCCAACCAAGAAAGTTCTCAAGGAGAGGTTAAAGGAAGAATCAATTTTGAAACAAAGCAATAGTAAAACCCTTATTGAACCGACTTAAAAAAGGAGGAGGTTGTCAATTCGTCTGTATGTTTTTGCTCCGTGCACCGATTTTCCTGATTATTTTATTGTTTGAACGCTGGTGCTTCCCATTTGACCCCATTTAATTTTGGTCCAATTGTCAATTGCATCCATGAGAAAACCATATACGAGTAAGTCTTAAATTTTCATTAACCATGTGTGCGACAAATGAATCAACAATTCAATATCACGCTGATTTATTTTTTTATTGGAATGGATGTCCTTCAAAGATAGTTTGATGAAATTTTGGTTAGGTTTTGATTAAGTTTATTACTTCATATTTATATTCTATTTGAATATACTTATCGGCCGGAGTCATTGACACAACTGTATTCTATTTTCAAATGGCCCAAATCATCCCGTTTTAACATAATTAGCTTTTAAATGGTCTCTCATAAATTGCTAGTTCGTTCAATTAAATTAAACAGCACTTCTCTAAGATAACGGAGCCAATAAAAGCCCTGAAGTGCTCACACATGCACGACAAATAGCTGGAACTTCCGCACGAGCAGCAGGAAGGGGCAAAAAACTCGAACCCTGCGCGAACGGATGCTTTATGCCTATATACGAGTATGCTACGGTCTTGTCGTCTACAACAAACACAGGCAACGACAAACCAATTCAGACCTTACCACAATGGAATATGATATAAAATACTTTTATTATGCAGCTAAGTGTCGGATTACGTACGCAGATGGACAGACGGAATGGACAAATCGCAAACAAGCACACTGCTCTCATTTTAATCTGTTCATTTTATCACATAGCGTGAATGTATGCGTTTAGTTTACCCTACAATAATACACCAGGACACCAAGTCTACTATTTGACATTGAAGTTTCATTATGAAACCCATCTATCACAACCCTATCAATTATCAATTCATTATTACCAAATACATTATATACTAATACACATACGATTAACATGCCAGTGGTACGTTATCGTTAAGCCATAGTGGCATCAATTAACTAATAGACTAATAAACAAACTATCAAAAATCGACCGCTATGATACCAATGAACGTTTATTTTGTACACAATTTTTTGGCAGACTCAGCGGCCTGAACTGCACCAAATTGGATGATTCTTTTTTGTGTTTGTTATTTTTAGGACTAGGTTTGTTATAAAATATTTAAATCAGGTTTTTTAAAATCTCATTAAAGAAAAGTGAGTGACAACTTCAAACAGACCATACGTCATATCATAAATATCAATCATAGAATCCTGTCTGGTTCAATTCGAAACCTCTTTGAGGTTCTGCTTCTAAGTACTACCAAAAAATAAGGCAGATCAGCTAGTATTTTAAAAATAAAAAGCCATGGTACTGTCAACCCCAGTTTGATCTCCCGTGCCTGGTTCGGTTGCAATTTTGATTGTGCTGATTTACCATGCGGTCCGCGGTGAGGAATACATCATGGAGAAACTTGCATATGTAAAAAAAATTCCAGGACATGTGAAGTGCGTCAATTCGGACTAGGTATGCGTAGCGGACTGTGACCTGATATTCTCTTTACAGTAAAAGCCCATCAGTCGGATACATATAGACTGTAACTTTAACTTTTTGTTGTGTTAGCAATGCAAATAGCATTTCTCTCCCCATTAGGGAATCAAATAAGCCGATACCGCGGGCGGAATTATTAATTATAAGAACAAAGAGGAAGCCTTCTCTTTTGAAATATTCTCAAAACATTTCCGAATCAATGGACTACAGCACAGAGCAATAAGCAGAGGCAAACAAATATTTACAGAGTAAGAATGCTCCGATATTGTTTGGTCTGTGAGGTTGTATTGTAGCGAAGAAAAACGAAGAAGATTCTCGAAGATTTCGAAGTGTGGTTTTACCTATTATATATTAGATTCACCGACGATCAAGGCCTTTCCGATCGATTTCCGAGAGTGTTTTGAGGAATTGTTCGCATTCATCCTAACTACCGTACATTACGGCAGAATTCCAAATTCCATCGACACAATCTTGATGGTTGGCGTTCCACGACTACGTTTCTCGCGTAACTTTCGTCCAAGCACTGTTCTTATGCGGTGATCCTACTCCTTCTCAAAGACCGTCAACGCACCTGCAGCTCCTCCGGTGTTGTGGTCTAGTAACCATCAACATTTGTCTCTGATCTGTAAGTACTCTGTGCTCGAGCGTAATGGAAGTCAGCGGGTTCAAACGTAGCCTTATGATGATATTAATTAACGGTCGAGCACGGTTACTTTGTTCCATCGACCTCCACCAGTGCTAATTAGACGTTTGATTATATATTTGTTATGTCTGTGAAGAAATTAAATATGAAGGTCGTTGACCTCGTGAGGATTCTAAACGATAATAAATTTTTCAGCCAATAATGAATTCTTCATAATTTTGTACGAGTTAAACCAAAAACTGACTTCAAATCGAATACAACGATAAACGCTATTACGCGCGATCTTTCTTTTTCGTATATCCGAATTATCCAGGGGTAATCAGAACTTTTTTAATTTTTATAAATGTCGTGTACCTTTCTGTTATTTTTGCAGTTTTACTGCTGTTAAAAATAAAAATTTGTCCCTATATGATATCCGTAAAATATGACTCTGTACGACATTTACTAAATGATTTGCGCAGTACAGTTTTTATATTTATTATCTATTATATGTATAGACAATACAAGTTAAGGGTTAATAATAAATTCTGTAATAGAGTCAGGTGCAAATATTTTTTGGTTAGAATTTCAGCCACAGTAAATACGATGGGCAAGGAGTAATTCGGCTGCGTTCCGCTCCCGTGCCCCGAGCGAGACCTCAAAAGACGTGTTTACGTCCCGTGACAGAGACCACAATATTTCCTTTGTTTAATTATATTTTTATGTCCCAATAAATGCGCTAAATCCTATCCTTTGCGACTAACCTTTAAGAATACTTTACAATTTTAAAACCAAATACAGGAGTGACTTTTCATTATGAAACTGATCTATTACAGTCATATCAATTATCATTCTATCAAATCAAATCCTAAACGCACACATTGGTATATTAATGACGTAACCACTGGTACGTCATTGAGTATGCCATAGTGCCACCAAAAGGGCTACTAAACTATAATAATAATTATTAGATCTCCATCAATACACGTATATCTCTTTGCAAAAATCGGTAGTGATAGACACATGCTTAATTGTCTGCCGCTTTTTAAACCCGACTACCTTTACTCTAAAATATAACCAAGACATTCACATAGATAACATCACCTAGCAATCACGCACACACACACAAACCACACTGATACCAGCAAAATAGTCCTCTATTTGTTCCACAACTGAGTACAGACAAGTTTAAACAATTGCAAATCATTTTCAATTAATAATCAAAGTCGGGTCGTTCATGAACTACTAAACTGTAAGTGAACGACTATTGAACAACTAAAGACCCTCTACGTACATTATATAGGACGACAATTGACGGAGTAAAATTGATGAATGCTTGACAGATTTTAATGAATAAACCTACAAAAGCGAACAGGTGCTCTGCCGGTGCCCTGTCTGAAAACAACGCGATTTATAGCCATTGCTGTCCAACTATCAATGATTAATGGTATATTGTTGAAACGCACGATGAAATATTGCTATCTTAGTGGCAGGATTCATAACTAAGCAGTTTGTAGGATCCAATCAAAGTTTTAGGTAGAGTTTCCTTGTTCTGTTCAATCGCATTTCTAAGAGTTTTATGTTTTATTTTGTAGCTTGAAAAATTGTATCAAATTTATACGGTGGTCATCGATGAAAGAAAACTTCATAAGGGAACTATATATTTGTTGTTATAATACAAGCCACTGTTTTTCCTTTTCATAGTTACATAGTTATAGTTGTAGCATACATAGTTCTAGCACGTTATATACACATAATATTTTAAATCATTAAGTCAATAAAAAGTTGGAAGTAATTCTAGAGAGACAAAAATACAAGAATACAATAGACGTATTCGTCGCCGGCAAAGCTGAATCGAATGCTATTGTTAGGAAGGCGTTTGAATATTTTAATCAAGCATACATTCTCATCTATTGAAGTCTTCAAGTTCTAGCAATATTCTTTTGTCACAAAACTATCATGACGTATAACCTTACTTCCTACAACATTTTAAAATTCATATTATGTAATGTTAAGTTTGTATGAATAAAGACATTACGGTTGACCACGTTGAAATCTGGTAATCACGTCCAGGTTGGGATGTACTCATGATTTGTCCAACTGAGCTGAGATCATAAGTCAAAAGACTGCTTCAGTCGATCTACGTGTCCATTAATTAATTAAGGAGTTATTAGTCTGAACGTCCCGTATGGAACGCCAATCCGTCCAATCCAACGTCATCTACTCTGCTGTCGTGATCAGTGAACATAACAGATGAGAAATTATAATTTCCAACTTAATCTTAGGGTTAACCTAAATATCGTAATGCTCAATTCTAGCACCTAAAAATTCGTTCCCCGAAGTCGAAGTGGCCTGGCTAGGCACAGTGCCGCAGTCGGGCGCGTACATTACGCACGCGTTCTCCGAACTGCGCAGGCGCAGCCGTGATACGAAAACTAAACACCCCTTTACGGAATACGTAAGTTAGTGTGCGCGCCTCCCGTGTCCGTACACGGGTGTGTGTATGCGTGATTTATGCCCCAACGCCGGTAGATTCGGTGCGTTTCGTCTAGGAGGTCGGATTTCGCGTTGTGGTTTTTTTTATTATCAAAAGTGTGACTATGAGTTGATCGGATCGTTTATTGTGTGTGTATAAAATATTTGGATTTTTTGGGGCGAGTTCGCGCAATCGGTCAACATTTTGAAGTAAGAGATTTTTTTTCTGCTATAAATTATTTACTGATATAATTTATTGCCAACAAGATAAAGATTTATGAAATTAAACATTATAATATAAAAACCCGCTGAAATGACAAACACCATGACGTAAATAATAAGTATATTACAATGAACATTAGAATTGTTAGTTTGTTCCCACATGGTTAAATATAACTCATGACATAGAGTATGTATATACTATTAAAATCATCTTAGATCTATTTGATTGCTTTAGAGACGAGTGCTGTGATTATAATATATCGGTATAACTTATCACCATCATTATAAATTTAATTGTTTGATTATTTTATGATTATTTGGTAGAAATGTAACCATAATTGGCAGATTTCGCTACGTACGTGATTAGCAAATTCTTGCCATTGGTTACATGAATGTCAGTGGTACGCCATCGGAAAACCACAGGGGCATATTTGAACTATCAGATTACGATACCACTAGCAAAAATCAACCACTATGTTGTCACTAATGTTTATTTTGACACAAGTGTTATAGCAGATTTGGGGCGATAGATAGTCGATCGATAGAAATAATTTAATGAATGATTTTAGTGCTATTTATTCCTCTGTTCATAAAGCATCAGAATCAGGTTATGCTCTGTCATTTGCCATTCGTTATTTGACTTGTAGAATAATATTGTCAACTTTGACTTCGAGTCGACATTTTCTGATTTCTTCTAGTTCTTCTGTGTTAGTGTTCCTTGTCATTCTGTTATCTTCTCTAATTATATTCCTCTTCTAAACCTATTTAAACATTCATCTTTCTTTCTTCTTTCGATGTTTTATTCTTTATTACATTAAGTACAATATTCTTAAATTACCTATTACTAATTTATACACGTAAATGCTTATTAATTATACCTATTTCTATTTCTTAATTATAATTTCTTACATTATTTTATCTATTCAATTCTATTATATCAAAGAATTCGTGTTACAATCCGGAAGATTGTTCTATTGCCACAAAGAAATAATAGTTCTAGTCATCGGTGTATCAGACATTTACAAACAAGGTCGGCGTGAAGCACTTCATTGTTAAATTAGGAATGTGTTCACAAGAGTCAGGTTATTCAACCGTACTTTTTATATTCAATATTTTGCTAAAAATAACAATGATAGTCTACATTAAGCTTTCGACCTGTCGTTTGATGTAAAATTTTCAGATTAGTTATTAACAATATGATTCCTTTTTTGGATTCTTATGTATACTAAAAATAATTTGGTCAAACAAAACTGGCACAAATTTTGGCAGAATTTTTTTTGGCTACGGGTATTAAGGTTAACGAAAAGTGAATAGCTATTATTTTCTTTCTACCCCGCTGATGTAAAAAGGCTTTATTTATTTATTTATTTATTTATTTATTATTTATTTGCACACAATACAAAAAAAGGTACATTAGGCGGACTTAATGCCAGTAGGCATTCTCTGCCAGTCTACCTTGGGGTTGTGTAGAGACAAAGTAACGGGTGCAAGCTATATGAGAAAATAATTTTTTACAATTTCTACTTGAATAAAAAAAAAATTTTTGAATATATAAGATAGTTCTTTTTTTAAAGTAACTAACCGTTCGGGCAAGAAGAAAGAAATATTTATCATAGGAAAAATACGAAAACTGTGATGGCTCAGTGACTGAGCGATCACATCTACTACTCGTAAGTTCCCAGTTGCTGGTTTCAATAAAATCATTTTAAAATATTTTTTTTAAATGTAAAAAACTACGTATCAACGTTGAAAGCGATATGAAAAATAAAGTTAAATTATATATATATTATTATAATAAAATAATGCTATCAAATACATTTCCATAACCCCATTTGGTCTTCCTTAAATTACCTATACTATTACGGTTACGTTTAAAGGGCTTCGCTACATTATACTAGGTATATAGACTACCATTCCTCCTTTATTTGAATATTTTGGGTTAGTTTGGCTTCATTGTATCGTTCAAATGTTAATATAAGTTTTAATTTAATATATAATTGTTAACTGGCAACACATGGCACCCAGCGATTGTTATGCATAATAACTACTTCCAATGATAAGTAATTTACCTAAACCTTATTGTATCTTTAATGCATAATCAATAATTTAGTTGTTCATCACATTAACTTGTCAATAATAACTTAATTTTATTAGTTTGTAATATGACTTCTAATTAATTTTTGTAAAAAGAAGATGGCGAGGACGCACAGTTGTCACAGCATTCGTTAAAATAATTCATTAATTGGACATAGTCGAATGGTCTACGTATTGATTATTTGGAGAAGCAGCCAGATTCCAGCAGTAAGATTCATGTTACGTTTATAAATAATTTATTTATCAGTCTGGGATGTACTTAGCTTCTATACGATGTCGGAAAACTTGGAATAAATATTATTTGTCATCATTTGAAGAATTATTTTTGTATAATTTTTACGACTGGCATATTGAACCTTTAATGTCAATTTGTAATAAAGAAATCGCGTAATTTTATGTTTCTGGGTATTCGCGCGACTCGCTACAATTACATCGTCATTAAAGATTTGTAATAGATTCATTCCTGGAGCTTTTCCCGCCAAAAATAATACCACCTTGATGTGATAGAGAGTTACCGAAATTACCACTCTGGAATGAGTACTGGATTCATTCATACAGTGTAGTGGTGATTTGTATATACGAATGTACGGAGGGTATTTGTGCACTAATAAGACAGTGCCTCTCACTCGGATCCGAGTCGAGCGGGGTATTGGTTCCTAGATTTTTTTTATTTGTAAGGCAGTAAATGTGTTAAGCGCTTTATTATGGTAAGTAAGGAAATGTACGCCCCTTTATAGTAAAAAGGTATGTTATGTAAGATCGTGTTTTCTTATTAACAATCTTTCTCAATTGCTTTAAGCCGTTTTTTGCTTTTACTTGTAAATAGTTAAATATAGATACATAGTTAAAATAGAAATATAATAGCTCCGATCCGCATACCACGTTCTGTATCATACTTTCAAAACTAAAAATAAATATAAAAAAAATATTTAAACGTAATAAAGTTGACTGGCCGTTCGTAAATTTAAACTGTCAACCTGTGGAATCAGATGTCGCCAGCGGTGTTTCCGCACCAGTATGATTTGGGGATCTTCAAGAAACGAGCGTACTCCTGTCTCAAAGTTCGGCAACGCACCTGCAGCTTCAGGTCTTGTGGATGTTCATGGGCGACTCGATCACTTAAGATCAAGTGAGCCGTAATCTTACAGAAGTAAGTAACAATGTCCATTTCGAGATAAAACAATATAAATGACTCATCTAAAACTATTAAAAAGACAAATAGTTATTATACCGTAACGTAAGTAGTAATTAAATTTAAAAGTACGTCGGTAAACCATAGTGGCAGCAATGAACTAAAAGACTACCAAAACTAGTAAATATCTTCCACTACGATGCCAATGAACGTTCACTATTTGTATACATTCCCGGTATGATGTGGATATTTGTTCTGAATTTTATTTTTTTTGTTCTACTAATTCTAACTTAAAAATGACGCAGGTGTGAGGGCTACATCATCTTGGCCTATCAGAGTAATACGTCGAGATCTCGTCAACATTAAGTTACCACGTTTGGCTGTGTACAGATAGAAATGAATGAAGCCGTCTTCCTGCCTAACTAAAGCGTGAGAATGATGCATAAAAGGCGATCTGTAAAGCCGGATGCAATCACGATCAGAAACGAAACCGGTCTGCAACATAAACATACTCAATTAACTCTGTGTACATCCACACGATCAGATTATTCTGTAAAAGTGCAGCGCGTACGGGAAGAAATCCGATCTGATGACCGATTACCGTAATGTCTCAATACGAATCTTGATATTACCTTTTCCTGCTATGAGATACTTTTACTTATACATAAAGTATCTCATAGCTGGCATAAAAGTAAGTTAGTTTTAAGTTAAACTTTTTTGGTCTAATTTAAGAAAGGTGTAGGCTCGTTGCTTGAAGACCCCCAAAAGAGGCTCGTTATCTTTTTGAAGTAAAACTTTTTTACCAAAGCTTGATTTGGGAAGTAAGCTAGTAAATGTGATACGAAAAGTGTAATCGGACGAGGAAAACGGAATTATAGAGGGAGGTATAAGTTAGTGAAGATAGAAAAAGACAGATACATTTCGTATATTACTATAAGGGCAAAAGAGAGGAGATTTTGTCTCTTGAACTATATATAAACATACATATATATACTATATACATATAGATAGAACTAAAGAAATTTTACTTTAGACCTTTGGAATCACTCGTTTATTGTCATGACTAAAATAAAAAAAAATGCTTTTATGTCAGAGTTAAACAAAGTGCGTTAAATATAGTTTCCGATCTCCCTGACGTATTATTTACCTACGCTGTTCACTTGGATTTGAGAGTTGGCTACACAGCTTAAGAGCTTCGTTCGCGTAGCCTGAACCTTCACGAGCAATACTCTTAGACATCCACTAGGATGGCTGCTCTAACTGCGTTAGCGTTTATAGCAAATTGACAAATCAATAAGACGATATTTATTAAACAGTATTATTCGTAGTACCACTGGAATACGTCTAAAGATTATGCAACGATTTTATTTGGATTTTTTATTTTAAATTACAAATTACATACGTTTACAAGGAGACAATAGACGTAACAGACTCACGAATCACACTCTTAATATACCGTGATAGAGACTAAAATGGTATAATTGAACACACTAGTCGTTTTTATTTCAATGAGCCCACATCCGTGCCGCGCTCTATTGAATAAATTTGTTTGAATTTTAATTTGTTACGCAATAAGTACAGGCTCTTTAATCTTGCCAATTGCTTTTGTATCTCGCGGATTTCATTGCGTAGGGATTATCATTTTATGTCCGAAGATTTTACTCAGCTGTTATAATTAGATTGTGTCGCGATTTAACATTAGATAGGTTTATCATCAGTCAGCCCTGTAATTCTGGGCTCTCAAGAATAAGACTACTGTATCCCCTGCCTGTCGTAGAAGGCGACTAAAAGGGGCCTCGGATTCACTGGGCGGCAATGGCCTTTGTCGTCCGCCAAGGTGGACTCGGGAAGAAGGCGACATGGGCTGGCCCGTGTCGTGTGTGGCCCGCACGGAGGGGAGGAGAGTAACCTCACCCCGGGAAGTGCTCTCCTTAAGGACAGTGCAGAGGGGCTCCGGCGTGTTCCACTGGAGATCCCGGAGCCCCTCACCATGCACCGAGGAAGGGCCACCTGGGAGGTTTTAGTGGGTAAAGACTCCCATATAACCTCCGCCTTACCCCCAGAAGGCGGGGTATTTTTTTGAAGATTTCCTCCCCGTTAACAAAAACAAAAGGTTTTTCATCAGTAAGAAAGTATACAGTCAGGGCGCTTCTGCTATTGGACTCTATTGTATCGACTAATCAAATTTAAATAGGTAGTTTATAGATCGCTATTTCGTTTTCAACCGACTCGGTTCTTGGTTGATGAGGTTCTCAAATCGTTGATGCTTTTTTGTTACCTCCTGTAGTAATAGAGTCTCACTGTTGATACATCTAAAACAATGAAAACATACACAATATATCCATTGGGTTCTGAGAATGGCATCCATGAGAAAACAATTTGATTTAAATTTGCATTTAGTATGTATGCGGCAAATGGACGAATAACTCAATAGCACACAAAAGGGTTACGATGATTTAGTTTTTATTAATATATAATGAATGAATTTCAAGAGTAGTTTTATAAGAGTTTGGTTAGCTTCTGACTAATTCTATTTCGTATTATTTCTAGTTGATTTGAAGTCGGTTTTTGATTTTGCCCGTAAATATACTTGTGTTAAACTGGAACTACAAGTATTTGCGAAGAAAACAAAACCGACGCCAAATCAAATCAGTGACTGATCAAACATTAAACTTAATTGAGAATCCACCTTTCTTGAAGTCGGTTAAAAATTAATCATTGATATTGATTAATTTTGCCGTTAGCTACTAACGCTTCCAGCCAGAAATGGCCGCGACATCTGCCCATCAAAATAATACCCCGGCGCCACGAGTGCGGTGGAGCACTCGGGGTCGTCCGGAAAGTAAAATTAAACTTGATGACATCGGCTGAATTATTTTTAAGGGTTGAATCCTCTGCCGTCCAGCGAATCGAATATCCGTTGACATGTGACCGGCGCTCGGCGACAGGGCTGTCATGCTCGGGATATTTGAAAAAGTCACTCGAGAGCTGAGAGCTTTTGACAACCACTCGGTGGGGGCTTGCACGCAAGGTTTTTGTATTCAGTAATTAAAGTTATTACAATTGATATTGTGTGATTTGATTGGATTGTTCAGGAGTATAGTTTGCTGAATTGATATAAGTGTAGTAATAATAAATAATTTAATTTAGTAACTAGATTAATGACGTTGTCAGAAGAAAGTTATAGAAATTTTTGTAGAGTCAAGTAACTTAACTACCATTGATAATATAAGCTGCTGATAAACATTTCGCTGTGGGCCATATACGTGATAAATTTGCATCTAGTTTTTTTATTGGAAACGATGTACTCAAGGGGAGATTGATGAAAGTTTGGTTAACTTTGTAATTAATTATATTTCATAATATTCCTACGATAATTCGGAAATACAAAGAGGGCGCCCGCGCCTAATAGCGTTTAATATTGATTAGATTTGAAGTCAGATTTTGTTTTTACACTCAAATATACTTGATTAAAAAATATATTTACATTCTAAACTAACGTTAGCTTGTGCTAGGAGATGGTTTACCTCAATAGTTGAACGGTAGGTTTGAATCTACGATCTTACCTTTCGTAGACCATACCCTTATCTATCAGGCTATTGACGCGTAATTTCGAAGCCCTCAAAACGCGTACCAATATAAAAAAATTGAGGAGTTCTTTTTTGAAGTCGATTAAAAATATCATACTTGTGGCATGCTCAGAGAATAGTGTGTCTGCTATCTCTATCGATGCGAATGCTGTCTTTTACCCGTAAAGGATAGAATACGAAAAGAGAATTTATCTCATTATATATTCGTGATTATTGGAAGGATTTGTGAACCAAAGTACGTAACGTACGCCGTGCGCAGCGTGGCTTAACAAGCGTCTAGACGCACATATACTCAGCTAATTAACGCTGGAACATCTCCACATTCGAGATCGTTCTTATCAGTATTGCTATCACGTTGCTAAGGTAACACGTGATAACGAATACCGCGATAAAGCAATTCCTGATTCAAAACTATTTCATCAATATTTATAAGTAAAACGTAGACAAAATAGTGAGGCAAATTTATTCATTGGCGAAAGACAGACACAAAAGATAACAGACATATTCTGACATTCAAGGCATAAAACAAGTATATTTACAAGTAAAAACAGAAATCATCAAACTCTGTTCACCCAGTCGAAAGTTCCGAGTTGAAACTTGTTTGTTACAGACATAAAAATACAGTAAAGGTAAAAATACAGTCGAATTGTAAACCTACTTCTTTGAAACCGTTTAAAAAATATTACAAGTGTTGTCTCACTAAAAAAATGTTTTTAGCATATCAATGATTTCTGAACAAAACAAAGAGAAGATTTAAATAAATCAGGGTCAAAGAGATCAATCTTTTTTAACACCATTATTGTAATAGATAAGAAGATACTTTATTACAGTTTTAGAAACCACTTCTCGCTTTTTTCTCCAATGTATTCTAGATTAAATTATATTAATGACTCAATCAAACCAATTCGGAACCAATATGGGCCCCGAGTCTGCTAAACCAATTGTGTACAAAATGACTGTTCATTGGCATCATAGTGGTCGATATGTCATATCGTAACCCTAGCCAACGAAAAGACATTACAGCTTGTTGTTGTAACCGACTTCAAAAAAAGAGGTAGGTTCCCAATTTCTTTGTTTTTTTTAATATTTGTGCAATGATATCATCATCATTTATGGACCGTTTTTTAATATATGATATTTATACTACAAGTTTAAACAAAACACACATCACATAAGTAAATTAAGCACTAAAAAAAAACCTAAAATTAAACGCAAATACCCACAGAGGAGCACAAAAGAGAAATAACGTTTTAAATAAAAAGTAAAAATTAATTGAGTGGAAGAGGGAAGGTCACTGGCAGGTTAAGTAACAACTAGTTGGAGTAGGAAAAAAACGTGGTACAATTATCTCATAGCGACCATTAAATTAAGATTAAAATTTAACCGAAACCAGCGCAGTGTTGGCCGCGTTTAAAATGTTAACACGAAACTATAAAGGAGCTCATACACAGTACAAATGCACCGCACATATTGAGGCGAGGACGACTGATAGAGATTGACGACAAGAAAAAGAGTCAAAATATAATAATGGTGGTTGGTTGGAAAGTAGAAACCATTGTAAAAAATAAATGTGATAGACGGCGCTGTGTTATATGTGTATAATATTTACACGGTTGTTCAAGAGAGAAAGAAAATGTGCGCGCGTTGTCTTGCTCCTCAGTATGATAGAGACAATAGGCCTGCACTGTGTCTTAGATACACGAAACGTAACTCTCTCTCCCTTTCTATCTTGGCTTACTTATACCTCCGTCTCGCCCAATCACACTTTTCATAACGCTCTCACCAGCTAACTCCCCAAGTCAAGCGTGAGGCGTAAAGATGTTTTACTTCAAAAAGCAACCTCCTATTTTATTACACAATAGCACATAGTTATAAGTAAAGTTGTTTATTATAAATGTATGTTTGTATGATGCTATTGGTGTAACTTATTAAATAACGAAATAGGTCATAAGGATCAAATTAAATAACGAAATAGGTCATAAGGATCAAATTAAATAACGAAATAGGTCATAAGGATCAAATACTGTTCCTCCCCGAGCGTCTTACACTCTACATACACCGTGCTATGATAATTTGAAGTGTGTAAGTCACTCACAACAGTGTAAAGTCTCCTTAATTACAAAGCCGTAGATAATCTGTTGCCGTGGCGTGGCCGAGGTAGTTTTGTGAATGAAATGGCCAATAATTGGCCCCGGGGCCATTACTTGGAGGCTAACCCTCGCCGATGTGGTTGCTGCCCATGGAGTTACCGTGAAATGCGGCTCGTTTTGTTTTAGTCGGAATGCAGACCAGCCATCCTCGCTGCTCCTACCTCGGTCCCTTAACCCGTTCTCCTTGCGGCTGCTGGAAATGGTATTTGCTAATTGTCGACACATGTCTTATTTTGGTGAGATAATTATTAGAAGCTATATTTTTCGTCATAAAAATTGGTCAATATGCCCTTCTAAAATTAAGGAACTCCACGAGATGTTTTATGGATTTCTCTATATCCGAGCACCAATAATTCAAGTCATAATAGATGTTCAGACCTCAATCACTCTCTCATGATATAAGATCAATGTATATAGAAAACTTACCTATAAAATACTAAATTTCCTGCCATTTTAAGACTGTGAACATGGAGGAGTTACCATGTAACTAAAAAGGAATGTTAAATATAATATATAGTAAACACAATACACAAAAATAAATTTAACGTCCTATTCATCCTTTTTAGTAGAATATTTAAAAATGAATGTTTGTCCTTATGATCTTTATGGAATCGTAAACTATGCATTTGGTCTTGTGCTGATCTTCAACAAAGTGTTGGGTACGAGTCTACGAAGGTTTCTGCGTTGGTACTGACAGATGTTTGTATCCAAAACAAAATAAAATATTTTTTATTAAAATCAGATTTTACGTTGGTCGACCGGAATGACTTTCAGTTTTTCAGATAACGAATGACAACTTCAAATAGGCATACGTCATATTATAAATGTCAATAATATTCAATTACTGCTTCTTTCCCAACAGAAAAACGGTTTTTCAAGTTGTGTTTGTGTTAACAGGTTTATCATCGTGTTATTTATTGTTGTTATTATATTGATAGAAACAATTTATATGGCAAAACAACGCATGTAGGGACGGCTAGTATACAAGTCGACACCCTTCCCACACAACGTTAGAAGAGGTAGTTTCAACGATAAATCTTTTGCAAGTTTCTCCTGCGAAGAAAAAGTTTTCCGCTAACGAACGCCCGTTTCCCTAACCGTTCGCCGTTAACAAAGACCACTAGTTCTCATGATTAAAAGTAACTGAGAGACGAGTTAGTTATTATCGACCGTATATAGCCGGGTCGTGACTCGTACGTAGCGGCGGAAGATGTAGCTTGATTGCAATTTAACACTATTTGATCTAGATTTAGAACAAAAAGAAAGAAGTTAATATAATTAATCAGAATCTAACCAAATTCTCATCACCGTTGAAGTACAATCCATTCCAAGAAAAATAAATCAACGAAATCGTCTGCCGTGATATTCAGTTATTCGTCCATTTGTAGCAAAACTTAATGCAAATTCAAAACTTATATGGTTTTCTCATAGACGCTGTCGTCAAAATTTGACAACACTGTAAGCACCTGGTTTCAGATAAAAAAGATCAAAATCGGTTCTCCCAGTCGAAAATTATGAGGTAAAGAACATATAGACGAATTGAAAACCTCCTTTTTTGAATCAGTTGAAAATAGCATGTCTGACTATCTCTCGAATGTCACGTGCCTTCCACAAGTGCGATATAGCATTTCCTATTGGATTCTATTTATAACAGAAATCAATAATCTTATTCAATTTACAACATTGGTCCGATGTTCCCTGCGGCGACCGCGACCGCAGCTTCCTGTGTTTTCATTTTATTTCCGTTTATACATTTCTACCAGACTAGCTCGCGAAAGTAGATCTAGATATATTTTACTTATTGCCATTTATCTACCTGCAATACAAAGTATCTATCTATCAATCTAATATCTTTAAAGGAGCAATTCTTGTAATTAGTATGTATATAATCTGAATCTCGGAAACGGCTACACCGATTTTCATGAAATTTTTATGTAGGGGTTTCGGAGAAATCAATTTTTCCAGAAAAGGTTTGATCTAATTAGGTCCGATATTAATTTTATTATTCAACGTAAAAAAATAGTATCGAAGAATGCTTTTTATCGTCATATTGGTAGGTTTATGACAATATATATAGGTTGGGTTAGTACTCATTCAGCCCTATAATTCTGGGCTCGTAGAATAAGGCTACGGTATCCCCTGCATGTCGTAGAAAGCGACTAAAAGGGGTGATGAAATATTTTTTTTCTAGGACAGGCAGTTTACCATGTTTTCCTTCACCGTAGAGCGCATGGTAAATCGGCACATAAAATTGCTACAACAAATTTATTGGTGCCTGTCTCGGGGAGAGGTCTCTGGTTGCTAGCGTAATGTGCAACTTGAGGCGACCGCCTGGACACTGAGCTGCCACGACTCAAACATACTTGTGATTATGGTTAAATATTTTAGCTTAAAAACAACAAAAGGCATCACAAAAATCATTTGTCCACAGTAGAAGAAGAAGATATAGTCTCATTTCATTTGATTTATAAATATGTAGTAGCTAATCGGGACGACTTACGGTCTGATACCGTTTTGCCGCAGGTGGAGCCCGAGAGGCGCCGGGGGGAGGAAGATGCAAACAAAGAACATCAACCTAAGCCGAGAACAGAGCAACGAGGACAGCTGCGACCTGCAGGTCAGCCTCTTAATGACATACAGTAGTACCTCGACATACGAGTACTTTGAGATACGAGCCGCCGAAAGAGCGATATTTTACTCTCAGATGAGAGCAAGATTTGAGATACAAGGAATCGCCCACTACACCGCCCTAACAGTTTCTTCTTAGACCAATCAGAATAGACCTCGATTTGTGTGCTTGCTTCCTTCGTTTTCGAGGCATTTTTTATATGTTGTGTTCGCGTATTATGCTTTGTGTATATTTACTATCAGCGGTAATAGCATTTTAATTAATTTCAATCGGGAAAATTGCTTTGAGATACGAGTAATTTACTACTGTACAAGCGAAGTGGTCATTTTGTTAATCTGAAGATATTTTTTACTGGTGGTAGATTGAGGCAACTGCTCTTAATGTCGTGGGTATATACCGTCACCAAATACCACTGCGAAATAATCATTTTATTTTAACCAAGTAGTTGAGATAGATGTGGGCCAAATCTTATATAAACTTCTTTTATTATTTTCCTCTCTTCTTCCTATATTTTTATAGTGTAATTGTTATATACATTTATGTCTAGCTTTGAGAATGTAACATTAAAATTAATAGATATAATAAACATAATAATAGTGATATTTTTATAAAGTCATATAAGAAACATTCGAATTATTATTGCGCCATCTGTGAGATAGAATAGTTATCACAGTAAAGTAAGAATATTATTGCGATTGTAGTAGTTTGTTTATTTTGTAACAGATGGCGCTAATACCAACAAAATTTGTTTGTTGCTAATAATACACTGCAGAAATGACAACCTGCTGTATTAATTTATTCCACCGTTCCAACAGAAATCATGCCGCCAAGATCACCAGGCTCTTTCAATCGATGTGTCAGCGACCCAGCAGAGCATCCTGAACCAAGTCACGAGGGCTACCATCGGTTCCACGTATCGCGGTCAGTATGCATTATGAAATTAAATAATATTCAAATGAGACCCGTTTACTTCTCGCCTGCACGTTTCTGTGAATTCCGCTCTGTTCCACCCGCCGGAGCATTTATGGCCTTCTATTTACACGACCTCTTTAAGGTCGTGGATTCGATTAATCAGCTCATCGTTTCGTGACGTTGTCACACGATGATAGATACGATTTCTTTGCAGAATAATGATTTCAACTAATATAATCAAATAACATGAAGACGCTACATTGACATATATACATGACATAGTACACCGGAGACGTGTTGACACTTTTACACTTTATCCAAAGACTATCCTACTCACTGTCCTACTAATAATTTTTTTTTTATTTTGAGACCTTAAGTTAAGTTTTTATAATATTTATATAAAAAGTAAAATACAAAAATATATCATACAAAATACAAAAACGTTATAAAAATGATTATATATTATAAATTATTTTTATTATTATTAACTCTTTGTTCGGGAAGTCATGAGCTTATGTTTAAACTTCACACTTTGGGAACAAAACAAACAAGTATATATACCACAAAACCCGTCTCCAACTGAAACCATGATAAAAGTGATAGTTAACGTCAACACGCCGTCAGTCCAATCTTTTACCCACAATTTGGTCCAATTCTGGCAATGGCATCCATTAGAAAACCATATAAGTCTTAAATTTGCATCAAGTATGTGTGACAAATGGACGAACTCAATGTCTTCAAAATGAAAAAGTCAATATCTCACAAACCGATTTCGATGATTCATTTTTATTGCAAAGGATGCACTTCATGAGAGTTAGGTAAGGTTGTGATTAACGATATTTCGATAAATCGGAAATACAAAAGGGCTTATATAGGGATATTTGTTTTCGCTCGTAAATAAAAGGTGCTGCCTTTTCTAGTTACACCAAACCTATCAAAAACTAACCGTTTGAAAATAGTAAATTTAAAAACATAATTGCGTGTTATTCATAGAAACGCTGAGCACGTTATTGATTCGTTTTCTTATTTTATTGCCTTAAACATCACAGACATATTTATTTTTATTACATGTTATAAAGTTTCTTCTATAGAGCACCATTAATCGATATACCATAAACGAATCGGTGCACGTGAGTCACCCCGCGAGCTCCACTGCACGAACACAGTGAACACACAAATTGTTCGTACGAACACATAAGAAGGCAATGCGTAGACACCTGCAATGCGTGATCAGAAATACAAATGTTGATTCAAATCTTGCCTTCAATGAACCCGACATAACAAAGGACTCTTAAGACAAATAACAAAACATATTTCCCACTTTTTGAGTCATAGACAATATTTTTTTTCTAATTATGCAAACAATGGTTAAATAAAATTTCTTTTAAATTTATAATTATTTTGTTAGTGTTGTGTTAGTGAATTTGTGTTAATTTTTTTTCCAATCTGGATCGGCGACGCGTGAAAATAGCGGGATTCCTGAATGATTTCTGGATTGTTTTAAGTAAGCTTTAGAATATAAAGAAACTGAAAGTATAATAATAACAACTTCAAAAACCTTTGTTTAATTCGCTTGTTTAAATTGCTCAATAGATGGCGTTATATAAATTAAATATAGTAAAATAATTTTTACGTAGTTATATTATGTATAGTCATCATTTGCTTAGGTTTTGCATTCAATTATTTCTATAATATAGTCCGATTAACGATACGAGTGATACGATCTGCCCTGGCTAAATGGATATTGATACCAGGGTTAAAGAAATAGCCCAGTTGCACTTGCTACACGTACTTTGAATCCGAATACAGTTATGTGCTCACCTACTGCTTGACATGGAAAAAGGCGGTGCTGTGGATATCCAATTGATCGTCCTGTGCAAGTACAATTATTAAAATATTTTCTTTATAAACACGATAGCCCAATAATTAGCCTTTCCGTCTTCAAATCCCCTGATCCTTAGATTTATCCTATAACAAAAAAACAAACCCATATATAATTCCAGTAAAATATTAGCGCTATGGTATACCAATTCGATTCGAAGCTTGTTAATGAAATAGACATTTCTCTTATGTTTTGGTCGAAATGCATAGGACTCTGGAAAATGTAACAGGGAACACCTAAAAAGAATTGTTATTAACTGAGATATTGATTAGTTAGATTAGATTAGTTTATATCGAAACGATGTCAATGACTCTAGACTACTAATAATACTAACTACTAATATACTACTAACTTCATAATATAACTATATATTTCGGGAATAAAGGTTGTAAATAAACAAACGTTCAATTGATCAAAAATAAAACATTTCAAATCAAACATATTTCGTATATAGTCTTTGACCACGTCTTCCAGATGATAAGAGATTTTAAAAGCTTTTTTTGTGCAAAACAATAAGTGTAGTGAAGTTTAGTGGTGCATAATTCTGTCGCTCATCTTTCAAGATTGTTTTTCACACAATCATATCCACTGTCATTCTATCATCATGGAACCAATGAAATCAAATAGTAAAACTAGCAAATTTCGACAACTATAAACCAATGTACGTACGTTTTTTACACAATTGGTTTAGTAGATTCAGGGCTCTGAAAAAAAGCGTCCAAGGCTAGCAATGTGGGTTAAGGCATTGTTAATCACATTCATCACGTGACCAACAGCTGACCGTTACTCGCATTAGATCTTACCTATTAATAACACAAGTATATAAACGAGACACTCGGAACAAAGGATAGAATGATATAAATATCATGACTATCACATACAGGTTTTTGCAGTGCCAGGTTAAAAAAAAACGTCTCCCCATTTATTAATTAAAGATTTAAAAATCCCTTTACAAAGTATTCTTCCATCGAATCTCGACAGTCTGTCCTCTTTTTTTATAGGTTTTCATTCAGCCAGCTGGGACTGTATTATGATTAAATTGTTCTAGATTCCCTGCTAACAAAATGTGTGGTATGATTGACTTAGTTATTCTATAATTGAAGCAAGTATATTTACACGTAAAGACATCAGAAAGCGCTAAGAATTTCCTCAGAAATATTCCAAGTGACAAAAATTGGAAGCGGCTTGAGGATGATAGATTTAACGCTATTACGGACAGACGCTCTCTTAACCGTCCAAGCCGAGGTTACCCGGGGGGACCCTTGTGTCGAGTTACTAGCGATAGAGGTTCAGGCTAAGTGACCTAAGAGCTATGCCACCTCTCTGCCCAATCTGAGTAGTTTGTCATTTTAAAAAAAAACTTTTATTTACGAGGTAAACTTGGAATGGGATGTCCTAAGACTCGTTAGAGCGACTTCTGACACTTCCAACGATCGTGCTTAGTACTATGCTTTTCGAGAAATCTATGTCCAGCAGTAGACTGTTGCAGGCTGATCTGACCTGACATACACCTGTATTACTCTATTAGCCTATCAGACTAATACGTCTACTCCAAACAGGAAATATAACTATCAGGTATATTAAGTACGTATGTTATATCCACATGTCTTATTAACTTAAATACCACGTGGGCGGTCCATTATATGTTCTGATCGGTACGTTTGATTACGATTTGATCTATTAAATGTTAACTAAATTGGTTTATAGAACACTTCCTTATGACAGAAGATAAAACGACGCCCACGCATTACTCGGGTCAGTGCAAAACAATAAAGACAAATGGAAATATCTGTCTAAATATTTTTCCACTAAATTCCGATGCGTCGTCCCAATGCCGAGACATGTTCTCGACGACGCGATCACCATTGCACAGGCTAGATCGCTACAAGCACACAAATAGTCCATTCGCGACCCTTGGAGGTTGCGAATAATCTTTGCGCGTTACCGTTATTTTAAGGGCAGGCCCCACCCCGTACATGTTAGAAGCGTTGCTGGAGTTTCTTCGGCCACTTCTCCCAGCGCAAGTTTAGCTTCAGATTCTCCCTTAGATTAGCCGTGAAATAGCTACCGACCGAACCATGGTACGGCCTTCTCAGGCGCCCTCGTATCGGTATGCTTGCGCGTCACATAGTAACCGTCCAAGCCGAGGTAACCCCTCACCGGGGATACCCTTGTGTCGAATTACTAGCAATAGAGGTGTAAGAGCTATGCCACCTCTCAATCCAATGAAGCAGTAAAAGTTAGCTTCTCTAATCTGTGTAGTTTGTCACAAGAAAAATTGTAATATTTTAACACTTGCAACTAACAGAGCTTTCACCTGCCAATACTTAACAAGGGACCTTTGAAAGTTATGGCCTTAGAAACCCTAATTTACTGTCTCGTAACATGAACTGTAATTTTTTTAAATGTCAAATCGACTTGACTGTATGTCATCAAATTATCTATTGTAAGTACAGTCAGCGGCAAATAACTGTGCGCAAAATATTTTTAATAACGATTACAATTTTTAAAAACGACTACCTTTACGACTTATACTGCTCTTACTGAGTAATAGGCTAAGGCTAGGTTTTCTTAAGATGTAAAGTTATTGAATGACTTTCTTTTCTAGAGGGAAATTAAAAGGTGGAGCATTAGATCATAAACAATCTCTATCGCTTCTCTCTGCTATTAATTACAAAGGTTACATGTGGGTTGCTAGATTTTGTGGGAATAGAAGGATGTAAATAAAAAATGGAGTGTGCTTTAGACTTTGTGTGTGCGTTACACCCTACTGAAGTAAAATTTATGTAGCTCATGTTTCTATCTGTATACACGATTGTTGATGAGAGGAAAATATGCGCACCCACTGCTATAAGGAGGAGAACTGGAAAGGACATAACGGTGACCATCCAGCTATTACAGTCAACAGACGCAACACATTTATGCATAATTATTTCCACTTCACTTTAGTTTTCTCTGAGCCCTTAATGCTTCTGTCAAGCTATTCTTGAGCTGTTAAAGCCGTAGCAGTAACTAGGGTAAAGTTAGGAAGTTATATTTTTAATTCACCAGCCACGGACCCTTTATACTTATGTAGGAAGCGGACTGTACAATACGCGCGTACTCTAATATTACGATAAAGAGTCACGCAATTATATATCTACATATAGTTAATTTTAACTTCAAAGTTGTTTGCATTTTATAGCTCGGAGCTATTTTGTGTTGCATATATTTTTGTTCTCATTCATGCAATTTTAAATTCACCATGCACATACCTTAGAATCAAATTTGCGTGACGTCTTTCTAGTACTTAACATTTTTTTTCGTTAACGTCATAATTGCACGTTAAAGAGTTGAATACTTAAGCGCAGTTTTGAAATATAACGAAGCAAATGCCTTGTTACGAACGATAATTGATGGTTCATAACCGTACTTAGGTCAAACCATTTTGTGTTGGGACATAACTGAGAGATTACCGCATGCTGGAGCGTAATTGGTATGTGATATTAAAATATGTCTACTTTTGAACCAAGTAGCTCTTGAATCGAAGAATTGTGTTTTATATTTAAACTATAAAAGCTAATGTCAATGGTCGATGTTAGCCGGAGAATTCGGTAACACATTGAGAGTTGGTCAAGCTCTTAAAGCGTTCTTATCGCATGGGCGCGAAGAATCGCAATCGACCAAAGATTCGGAGGATTTCTTTATTTTTGCGATGATCTCTAAAAACACAATGTAGTGGACAAATTGTGAATCCCTTTGTTGGCAGTTAGTACAATTAACGTTGATATATTATATATTATAAATCTGAAAGTGCAAAGCCAAATAAACAACGGCAAAGGAGTGGAACAAGTTGCCGGCGTCAGTCTTTCCGTCCAAGTACGACGTTGCCTTCAAGATTAGAGTGAATAGGCACTTACTAAACTAACGCATACCATCTCTCCACCATTTTACCACCTAACATCAGGGGATCGTGGTCAACCAAACGTTTATACTCCATAGAAACATTTCTGAATTAAAGCTTTGAAATCGATACGTTGAGTGTTTTAAAAGTGACGAATGGAAAAAATCGTGGTAAGGTAAGCGCACCTGCCCCGGCACCTGCCTGCTGGGGTGCAACCCTCCGTGCAAATATCAAGGGCAGACGAGCCCGGCACCTGTGGGTAATGCCCGGAGACGGTTGCGTTTGTGGCCATGGAAAATGCGAATCACGTTTTCTTAAGGACGCTTAGCGTTCTAACTTCTTTTCGATGTTTTGTTGTCATGTAGTCTTGAGAACGAAAGATCTACAGCTCATAAATGTGATAAAAGATTAGCTCAGGGCCAAATATCGTTGACAAATTTCATATCATTTTATATATTTTTAAATATTCGTTTATTTTTGTCGGTCTGATTTATATTGTTATTCATAATTGTTACATAAAATAAGACAAAACTATTTTTTTGTGACGAACTTTTTATACTTGCCGCGTACTCGTCCCCGGGGGAAATGACGTGTTATTTCGGGCTCTCACCGACCAATCCCACAAGATGTTTTAACAATTTACGCTGATTGAGCATAGAAGCTGACCGCTAAAGTTCCACGGTATATGAGATTGGAGAGTTGGCAGAGCTCTTAGGTCGCTTAGCCTAAACCTATATTGGGAGTAATACGGAGCAAGGGTCCCCGAGAGGAGACCTCCGCTTGAACGGTTAAACTAATCGTGTGAGCAATCTCGAGCTACAGGAAGACTATCAAAATTTTCAAATTGATAATTGACTTTGAAACAAAACTAGATATGAAACACTATTACTATAGATTGAAATGTAATTCACAACAACAGAAAACACAGTAGAATAAAATAAATAAATCCAACCTGACAAGGTTCTCTTGGGATTGTATCAGTCTATGGTCATACTGCTGCAGTTGGTACCTTTAAGTGACCAGCTTATTCATTAACACCTCTGCTGTAAGAAAACATATAACGCTATTTTGATGGCTCCGCGAAAAGAAAGTTTGAAAATGCGACGGTTAGAGTTGAGTGAACAGTAAATAGGTTTTTAATGTCGACTTGTATCGGTTTGTACGTTTACGTTTGTAATCTATTGCAATGTAAGTAAGAAAATGGAGTTGCTTTAGCACGCAGACCCTCGCTCAGCCTTGTAGTTCTGGGCTCGTAGAATATCCCATGCCTGCCGTTAACCGCAAATAAATTTACGAGTAAAACCAAACACCACGTTCAGATCGAATCAAACGTTAAATGCTATTACGCATTGATGTCATGGATTATGCCTCGGGTTCACGGGGCGACAAGGGTGGGCGCCCTTGTCGTCCGCTGCAGTGGACCCGGGAAGAAGGTGACATTGGCTGGCCCGTGTCGCCTTGCATTGCGAGGGTGGTGGGGGAGGGATTAACCTGCCGAGACGTGCTGAGTAAAAATGTCTCAGTAAAAAAATGACATGGACCGCCGTCACGCGGCCCTAATATAAAAATATTTTCCAACACATACAGGTTTCCTCGCAATGTCTTTCTTCACCGCCGAGCACCGTGCTGCCGGTGATGAAACGTTAGCTTACTATGTAACTGTACAAGCGACCAATTACAAACAGACGAAACTAACAGCTCGATTGAAATATGGAATGGATAGTATCATTTTATATTATGGCACACAGCTGAGAGTATAGCTCACGTATCAACAGGCGAGCGATCAAATTTGATTTATTCACACAATCACCTTCGTTTGACCCCATTTTATACATGATTCGTCTCGCCAGACAACAAAAAATGTGACGCAATTCTTAAATGTTGTCTTGTTCATAATCTGTCTCCATTGTCTGTGATGAATATTATCTATCTATCACTTTAAGTTGTCTTAATTAACCTTATTTTTTTGTTAACGGGGGAAAATCTTCAACAAGATATAGACCGCCTTCCCTCTAGAAGTGCGACTATAGCCACTAAAACACCCCGGTGGCCCGTCATCAGTGCATGGTGAAGGGCTCCGGAATCTCCAGTAGAACACACCGGAGCCCCTCTGCACTGTGCTCTTCGGAGAGTACGTCCCGAGAGGTGGGAGAGCTTAATCCCTCCCCCTCCCTCGTGGTGCCCTCGCACTGCAAGGCGACACGGACCAGCCGATGTCACAGGCCCTAACCCTTGTCGCCCAGTGAACTCGAGACCGCTTTTAATCGCCTTGTACGACAGGCAGGGAATACCGTAATACCGTCTTATTCTACGAGCCCAGCACTACAGGGCTGGATTTAACTAATCTTACCTAATCTTGGATTTTCATTAACTACCTATCAATATCTCAATGAAAAAACATTATTCTATACGATTTTTAGAACTTCCCTGGTGTATATTTGAAAGCCATAGTTCAATACCAACAAAATTAATAACAAACAAACAAAATGAATTTGTGCACTAAGTTTAAATACAGACGAATTTACGGCCAATATTTGGAGTCGGTTAAAAAAACGGATGTTCGGATCTTAAGTTCAAAGCTTAACCACTAGACTAACACTTATTACAAAAATCACGTGACTTGAATTAATAAAACTTAAGTAAAAGAAATAAAATGCATTCCTATATCCAAAGAATGCAGGCTGAATAGGCAGCAATAGCTGTCTTTGTCTACTCCGCTAAAAAAGCAATGAATGATCCTGAAGACTTTAGTCTCTGAGGATTCGGGACACAGACAGGCACTTGAGATATCCCCTAAATGGTTTGTCACCGGATAACTTACGTCACACTCCAAAAAAGCAGCCGTAATATTTCCTCTATCATCAAGTCCTATCCTGGTCGAATGTAACAGGTAATTTAGCTTGATCTTGTGCTTAACGTAACGATCAAGCATAAAGTTTTCACATAACATAACTGTTACATGAATAACTTGCATTTAAAAACTAATTACATGAAACTTGGTAAATCAACTTATTGAACGAATTACGTGCAGTTTTTTAAGTCCCAATTAATCGGTTTATAATTACAACTATATTCATCCGATTCTCTCCTGTAGTCTCAGGATGGAAGGTCTGTAATCGTTTGTAATATTTGTTTCATTAAGGACGAGCATGAGTCGCAAGGTATACATTGAGGTTGCGTAAAAATAAGCAACTAGTAATTTGTAAATCATTTCTAAGAGGCTATAAAATTACCACGTGCATTTGGAAAGTATGAAATGTGCAATAAAATAAAGTCGCACAGCTCTTATCCAAATTAGAATAAGTTATTATATAATTACCACATTTCAATAGAATATATAGAAAAATCTTAGCCTAATCCCGGCTGGGGCCAGGGTGGACTGAAATTGCTTGTATAACGTGTAGTTGTGGAGGTCCGACCATTAAGATGATATCGAATTTGGAATTCTCCTGTTTGTATGCACACCAATGGATAGAGTGGTTTTCGAGGAAGGTTTTAGCATATAATATATTAAGATTTCGTATAAATTGGCCAAAAATTAACAATATATGTGGAGGTGTCATTATATTAAACTCACGCGGACTAAGGCGCGGGTACAGCTATTAATTGATTAATTTTGGAGTTTCTTCCAAAACAAGGCTGTTTTGAATTAATTCCGAATAACGCGTTTGTTGGGAACAATGTTATTTGGTCTCCTGCCGACTTCATTAAGAACGTAAGGTGTAATTATATGCACACACATAAGCAACAATATGGTAAGTCGCCTTACACTGCGCTCGGTTACTTCACACACGGTACAATTACGCCACGTCACGCACAGCGGCGCATGGCGAGCTGCTTTGGGACTGTGGTGACCACATTCTATTCGTATCTTAGGATAATTTTAGCCCTTACATAATTTCACTGACTAGTGGTTGCCCTATAGTACAAATTCACACATCAAACATAATATCATAGTTACTCACCGTTGCCTAGCAACCGTATAATACCCGTGTGTATTTCACATAGAACGTTTTTCTTCACATATCAATACAATGATATATATTATATATTAAAAAGGTAAAAAGTTATTAAATTGCTTGCTACATACTTGTCTCAAAATATCCTCTCCTCCCCCTTCCCCGCCAACAAAAGAAAAGTTACATAGTACGGTAGCAATTTATAATACATGTGCAGTCTGGATTATGCTTTTATACTCTTTTTCCAGTGGAACATATTTATGTGTATATAATACATTTAACTGTCCCCGTTCCATAATTCCCAACTCGTAATAGTAAATGTGATAAAAGTCACAACTACGTGCATTTGTAGGTGGCATAGACTACTCAATTTTAAATTGTAATACCGTTGTATACCTATTTTACATAAATAAATAAACCAATTTTAAATCGGGACAATCTATCATTCTACGTAGTCATGGTAACACGAATAGGAACCTCTTGATCATTATTTAATCTGCGCCCCCAGTACGAACCACATATCGCGATAAAATAATGCGCTTGCTTTTTATCACCTCATCTGATGGGGAAATATTATTGTAAAATGTAGAACAAAAAAATATAGTTTTTGCTTCCTCGATAGATCGCTTTTGTCAATATTAACGCGATAGCAACCGTGTTTCAATACGTCTTTGGATATTTCCTTCCGTCGCTTGCGAAGTTATCTTAATTCAAAAAATACACAGCTGTTTAAGTTTTTGTTTTATTACGGGATCGACAAGTTTCGTAATATTTTTTTTTTACCAAACCATCAGCTGAATAACTCACAATAGAAGTTTATGCTGAACACTGTAACAGTTAGGTCAGTTTTTAATCCGTTCAGGTTGTACCTACGTGCCAATAACGGCAATATGATAAAGGAGATTCCTTTGTCTTACTTGGATATCTGTTAGTATATCAGAGCCGTCATAGCTCAGTATCTAACCTTAAGTTGTATAATATGCTAGCAATCCTAGTTCGTTCCCCGGGAGCACCGTCGATGAATGATGTGGAAACTAACATGTGTTAGATAATTTTATATGAAGTTTGCCAATCTACACTAGGTGTGCCTAGCGGTCTATGCCCTTATAAACTATTTAAGAAGCCTTTCAGTATCAGTTGGCGTTATGTTGACTACTGCGCCATACGGGAAATCACGTAACTCTTACTGCTCCGCAATCGTTCCTAGAAATGGCGCACCTGCGCCAGTCAGCTTCGATACTCCTCGAAACACCTCCGATGGCATTTTAGGTAACCTGAGATGTTTATATTCCTATGTACCTATTGCACCTGGCTTATAACCGTGCTTACGTGCTAGATTGCGACACAAATATGTATACGACACACGAATTACTTGTACAATTTCTTTTTATGTAAAAAAACTCATACCGGGTTCACCGTTTGTCACACCACAAAGTGACACAAATAGGACGTACCTATTTACTCCTCTAGGTTTTAATGGTAATAGATAATTATTTATCTTAGTGGAGGAAATACTTTAAATCATACGTTCCTGCCGGAGAATCAGAATTCGGACATAAAGTATAAGTGACAAACACATTCATTGCAAAATGGTTTGACTCAATAACATTTTAAAACTACGGTAAAATAATGTTATTGTAAGTTATTCCGTCTATTCTTCCTATGCTATCTCCATGGCTACAAGACTCCCCTGCTCGTCTACGTGGGCAGCAGACCCCAACCACAGCACATTAGCTGGTGCAGCCACGTGTGACAGACGGTAGTGCACGGAAACCACAGATCTTTGAATCAAATAGAGGTCACATGAAATACATCACAACGAGCGAGGGAAATTTCTGTGCTCGGCATTTGTCATAGAATCTTTGGGATAGAATCGAAACGCAGAATTTTTTTTTTAAAGAAAGCTAGCAATGTTACTTTTTTTTTCGAATGGTGGATTCGAACCTTACGATTCGCAGGCCGTACCCTAAACCATTAGGCTATTGACGCTTCAAATTTCAATTCGAAGGAGAACAAAAGTAGTCGACGTTGCTCATAAATTCAGCAAGTTGAAGACCAGGCCAGCCACATCTGTCGAGTCGGAGAAGTATAGAACGCCTTCCAGATGAACCGACGATCTTAATTACGATTTAAGGATAGCCGGAAGTGGCTGGATGGGAATAGCCCGGAATCCCATATAGTAAGAGGCATTGGGGAAGGCCTATTTCCAGTAGCGGTTAGACATAGGCTGATGATTATGAACTTACATCAAGTCCGATAGTGTATTGATTAGTCATCACTTATAGTCCGCGAGCGGATCGATGGGCGTGTAATAACGGCTTTGTATCGACAATGTACAATTAACCTCCCCGGGATGAGCTAGTAAGCATAGAAGGGCTCTCGTGCGTTTCACAGGAGATCCCGGAGCCCCTCACCATGCACCGACGAAGAACCGTTTCAGTCTCCCTAACACTTATATTTAAAATATTAGTTTTTCCCTATCTAATATTAGCATAGATTATAATATAAAAAGCATCATTTATAAAACCAATTTACTCTTGACACAAATTATCTCGTCTCTTATTAACCCAAAAACTGAAGAAATTGCAAAACTATAAACAATAGAAACGCAATCAAACAAAAACAAATCCTTGAATCACATTATGTCTAAAAGCATTATTCAATTGGCCGCTTCTAGTTTTCCCAGCTCTGCGACGTCACAGTAAAGTCGCTGCCAAAGCAAATCTCAGTGCCCCAATGTACGGAGGCAAAAGGCGTTCAGTTCAATTTGCGCGCTTGACTCTTTACGTGCTCTACTGTCCGACCTCTTCTCGAGTAGAGTACGAAAATCGCGAAACGACGTACAACTATACGATGTAACACATCTAGTTATAAATGTAATGTGATCCGTGTTACAGGAAGATATTGTTACAGTTTTAAATTTCGAACAATATTATATTCCATATTTGAATTTTTTAAGTGATTTAAGGTTCGAAGGACAAAGTGTTCCAAATTCAAATATACAAATTGTTAAGTGGTTACGTAATGTGTGAAGTTGAGGTACATTGTGTTACAAATATAGAAAGCGCGCGAAATGTGTTACATTGTTACAATCGTAAATATGTGGCCAGGACTTATATAGAGTTATCATGGCAATGTTTTATTGAGGCTTTACTAAATCTTTGATATTTTTAGATTTTTTTTGTTAAACAATCATCTTCAAATAATATAATAATGCTTTGGTGTGAATCTTCGATGTAAGGTCATTTAGTAAAAGTATTAGTGAAGCGCTAACATATAGTCGTTATTTTACATTGTAAAACTAGTATATTTACAAGTAAAATAAAAACGCCTCTTCAATTCAAATCTACGACAAAAATAAGTGTGAAGCCATCTTACAGTCATTGACGAATTATATTCTTTCCTTATTGCCTTCTTATATTTAAGAGGTTATATATTACAACCTTCTATCGACTTCTTTCCCTTTCTTTTGCCAAATTCGTGGTCGTAACCGTACTAACCTAGTCTTACATTGGCATAAATAAACATTTTTCTATATGATTTTAAGGAGATTCTTAGTATCTTGTGAATCCGAGGTCTTTTATTGGCATTATAAAGTTAACATGGGTATTATTATTATTACCTATTTGAAAACAAATCCTTTAAAAAAGTCTTAAAATCGGTTCGTATATGACGACGCTATGAGCGCACAAATGTAAAAAAATAGAAGCGAATTAACATTTTATGCTTCGTGATATTTCTATGATATTTCGGAAATTTAAGTTATAAATTGAAACGTCAATGATCTTACGATTCGCAGCCTAATAGTGTAGTCTGCGAATCGTAAGATCGTTTGACTATTGACGTGAACCATCTCCTGGCACAAACTAGTAATATTTGTGCAAAAAATTTTGCTAACAATCTTTAAAAAATATAAAGGAGAGCATACAAGTGTAGTAGCGTAAATACGCTGGCGGTAAGAAATAGTATTAACAATTAAATTCATTTCGAGTTGATTTGAAATCGATATGTTTTACTTGTAATACTTCCTATTTTTTGACATCCTATATATGCCTCACTGCTGGGTAGCTCCTGTCTAAAAAATTGTGAAGTCGTGCATTGACTGTTTCTGGCATTCTTTAAACCCTACTTTAGTGGATACAACAATCATTTTCCACAAATTTATTTATTTATTGTACACAATTTATATTTATAACACGATAAAAAGCATCTTAAAATCTATTCAAAGTTTGTCCAGATACCCAAAATATCCTAGATACCCTAAATATCCTAGATACCCTAAATATCCTAGATACCCTAAATATCCTAGATACCTAAATATCCTAGATACCCTAAATTGTCTCGTAATTATTACATTATATTTTAAGTTGCCACTGAACACTGCCTCCACGTGACTAAATTATGAATTTTGTTCCGTAAAGTCGACCACAATATATATTTTTTTGGTTGATTGAATGGTAATATAGTTATATTTATTGTCCTATATGTGAGCCATAATACCGCCATGATTTGATTTCTAGCATTTAATTCGTTCATTATGTACGTAAGTGTCCAAAAAATGTAAACTCAACAAGCCAATCGTGTAACAGTAATTTTCGTCCAAACATTGAATAGTAGTTTTCGTCCAAACGTTGAACAGTAGTTTTCGTAATATGTCACAGACTTATGTACAAGTACCTTCATAAAGATATCAAAATTTTCTTTCATTGCTTATAAAAAAAGGTATTCTGACAATTCTGGGCATTGATCAGTATGGCCGTCTACTCAGTCACCTCACGTACGCTTTCTTATTGATTGTCCCTTTGATGGAGCTTCAGCTTTAATTAAGAGAGAGGCTGTCGGAATGAAGACATTGACCCTAATTGTGTATTTGGGTGCCGAGGAACGGATTCGCAGCCGAGCGGCCGGGCACAATGCTAAACTGAATGGTAAAATAGCCGGTTAATTAGTGAACCAAACAATGGGGTACCGTAATCAAGAGCTTTTGTCGGCGCGTGGATATTCCGGTGATCAAGATACCTCGCTAAGAACTCTGTAGCTTAGCGGTTAACACAGTAGTAAAGTAAGGTAATTCTTTGCACACGCTTGACTTGGGGAGTAAGCTGGTAATTTTTGAAAATATAAGTAGTAAGAAAACATTTTAGTGCTTTCTAACTAAATTTATAACAAGTATATTTACGAACAAAAACAAAAACCGACTTCAAATCGTATCAAACGTTAAAAGCCTTTACGCGCAGACGACCAAAATAATCGTAATAAAATCTTTGTAATACCAAATAATCGTAGGAATTTTACGAAATAGAATTAATCAGAACCTTACCCAACTCTCAACGAACTACTCTTTAAGAATATCCTTTATATAAAAAAAATAATAATCAAAATCTGTTGTCAAGATATTAATTATTTGTCCTTTCGTGGCTCACATACTTGATACAAATTTATTTAAAAAGAATCATCAAAATCGGTTCACCCAATCAATAGTTATGAGGTAACGAACATTAAAAATGTACACACGTATTGGGAACCTCTTTCTTTTTTGAAGTCGGTTGACAATTATATTTGGTAAATCGTCTATTCGAGAGTACTTTAAAAAAATACACAAAAATATCTGTTTTGTATATTTAACATCAAACGATTCTAGCTATCGTAAAGCGGTGTTTTTTTAAAAGAATTAAAAATCTCAATAATTAGGAAACGATAAAACTTTTACTATTCATATTTTTTGTCTAGTAGTAGATGGTTTGACCCCCTCAACCTATTATATTTTTAGTTTGTCGTGCTACTTACGAGATAACGAGTATATACAAAATACGGACGAAGTCGCGTGGTGCCAATAGTTGGCAACGAGATTGCATCGCCTTTCGAAAATCAACGTGTTAATTCTCACGACTATTAAACCTGTTGAGGGGTCTTTTAACTTTGGATAATTAATTACGTGAGGTCAGTTAAAAAATTAATTGAGGGTGCAATTTGCTGATCATTTATGTAAAGTATTTCACTTCAATTGCATCTTGCAATTAAAATTTTAATCGACAACTTGGTTGCTCTTTAGTGGAAAATGGTCTCTTCGTAAAAACTTAATTACGAGAGATATTTTCATCTCAGAGGGAAGGGAAGGACTTCGATATAGTCTGTCTTTCCTTCCATCAACAATGTGGGTATTTTCAATTTCAAATGAATAGGCATTTACTAACTAAACTATTAGGTGGGATCGTGGTTAAGCACTTGCTTAGAAAATATAAAAAAATAGTAATTTCTCGATCACGTCTTTCTCGATAACACTTATAGTGAAAGACTGAAAGAGCAATCACATAGGTTAATGCAAAGAAGACAGGGAAACAGTTTTTTTTTATATAAAATTGCGACCGCACCAGCATAATGATTTCTTTTTCAAAAAATTCGTACCCGATGTCACTCGGCATAATTTAATGGTTCTAACAATACCGAAATCCAAATCTATTAAAGCATTTAAAATTTACGGCGGAATAAGGAAGTCATATAAATAAGAACATAAATAAATCGCGTATTGCTCCTTGCGTATGTATAAAGACAAGCTTAATGCTATGTATTATATAGAATTTTCTTCCACTTAACCTTTTGTAGTTAAGAGCAATAAGATGCTAAAAAAAGCGTTTTAATAATCGTACATATATAAATAAATATACATATACTTTAGACTTTTTATATATGTATTGACACAGACCAAATTTTTGCAGCAATATGAATGTGGAGTAAGCAAAGTAACAACTAACTGCTATATACGAGTAGTTAATTATACTTCAAGCAGTAATTTTCGTGTGGCAACATTGTATTCAAATAGTCTCACAGCGATTATCTCAAAACCAGTTCGCACTTTCGCACCTTGTTAGAAAGAGCTAAAATTGTCCCCACTCGTATCTGCTACGTTAATCTTAATTGTGTGTCTTGTTTACTATTTGTTGTCTTTTATTGCGGCGTACTGTCACCTAAGGTTCCGTTCGGTAGCGGATGTATTGAGTTACGCTAATGAGTGAAAGAAGTAGACGGTCATAAATCAATCAAATCACGCATGAATGAGGCTTTCGAACAATATTCGTTCAAATTCAATCTCACTTACATAAAAGTGGCTCGTGATATGAACCTTAGACCGTTAGAACGTAATTCGACCCTTAGCCACTAAGCCATCACTGCTTGCAGACAGAGCCGTATCACCCCAATTAAAGGTACCATGTCCTGGTACAATCATCTCATAATCATCATATATTATGTTTATATACTTTCATGAGTTCTCTTTGTTCGGAACTTTTCTCATTGTTCGGAAATCTCGGTTTCAAACCGACTTCAGAAAACCTGCCTCGTACTCAATTCGTCTGTACTTTTTTTATATCTTTCTGCATTCATAGAGCCGTCATTTCTGGACAAAGATTTTCATTTTTTTGTTGTTTGTATGGTTTTACTACAAGAAAATCTTCTAAGACATGTGAAGTCTCCCAATTCGTACTAAGACCGCGTGGCGCACTCTGCCCTTATACTTTCTTTACGGAGAAGGCCTGTGCCTAATAATGAGACATAAATATAAAGTCTGTAAATTTTTTAATTAACTAATAATTTTCAAATAAACAAGTTTGTCTATAACCGGCGTTTCACGCATAGATGTCTGAATGCAAGGATCAATGAAGCGAGAAAAATTCGCCAGGTATTTTCAAATTGGATATTCCGTAATTTCTTTCTAATAACCACTCTATCTATTACTTTCGTTTTCGCTATTCTTTTATTTCTCTATAAGTAAATATATATACATTTCCTTCACTTCATTTTACAATATAATTACTTCATACGAAATAAAAGAGAATTGATATTTCGAGGAAATCTGATCTGCTTCGGAGATGTAGTCAGTTTGGCAATACGTATTGTGATTCTGAGGTGCGGGCGCTGGTGCTGCCCACGCAGATCGCGTCGTGATACAAGCTAGTTATGGAACAATACATGTTATGTAACTTTTTACGACTCTCCGTGTTTCGGATTAACTTCATATTTTGGACTTGTGGCCAATTAAGTAAGACCAAGTGCTAGTCGCACTCTCGCGGCAGGGGTTCCATATTTTATTATATATTTTTTTACTAAGTAACACAACACTTAAGTAACAAGTATATTTGGGAGTAAAAATAAACATCAACTTCAAATCCGACTTTCTTCTTTGTATTTCCAAATTATCGTAGGAATATTTAGAAATAGAATTAGGGCCTAAACAAACTATCATGAAACTACCCTTGAAGTACATCCTTTCTAATAAAAAATGAATCATCGAAATCGGTTGGCGTGATATTGAGTTATCCGTCCATTTGTCGCGCTTATACTTAGTGCAAATTTAATACTTATACGGTTTTCTCATTGATGTTAGTATCACCTAAATGGGACGACATAGGAGTAACATAAAACTAAGTCATTCAGAAACTCCTCCTTCTCTGAAGTCGGTTAAAAATGTTAACAAACTAGTTTGATTAATCCTATTGCCAAAATTGTTAAAATTTAAATACATCAGTGGACACAAACTACACAGAATATGGTCACACTATCTCATAAACTTGCAGTATTGTTATTGATTTTAAGTTATCCAATCTTATTTAATTTGGAGGAAAATAATCTAAACATGACCGCAGACTAAAAGAAAGATAAAAATCATAAAATTTTAATGTAAAACATTCACGTAAATATAATCATTATGTAATTTATATATACGATGAGATTTACAGCAAAGTTGTTGGATATTTTCAACTTAATACAATTCTCAAACATGCGGCATCCCACAGTCATTACACCCACCATTTCGTGCGTGACTTCATCGGGTCCAGTGAAATTTACCTCTTTCATTTGTATATTTAGATAACAATTCTCTCCGCGCTGCTATACTGTGTTTATTCTCTTATCTCTTGATACACTAGCCAATTATAAATATCCAATCAAATAGGTTTCTTTCTTTTCAACCGACTAAAAAACGAAGGAGGTTCTCAATTCGTCTGTATGTATATTATAACTTCTAAGATTTTGATGGTTCTTTTTTAATTTGAGAGCTGGTGCTTCCCATTGTGGTCACATTTAGGGACTTGACATTTAGGACTTTTGGACTAGTTCTAACAATGGCATCCATGCGAAAACCATATAAGTCCAAATTTAGGACACAGACAAAGGTACGAATAACTCAATATTACGACAACATTTTCAATGATTATTTTTTTATTGGAAAGGATGTACTTCAAGGGTAGTTTGATAACAGTTGGTTAGATTCTGATACTACTGCCACGATAATTGCGAGATACAAAATAACGTTTAACATTTGTTTCTATTGGAATTCGGTAAACTTACACTTCGAACATTAAACTCGTCACGGATCTGATGATCCGATTGCCATTACCATAAGTAATCAATCCTTAAAACATTAACGCATTAAAATTAAATATTATTCCTTGGTAATCGACATTTAGCATAAAGCTTTTAAAGCACTCTTTTTAAGTTCCGCAAGTCAAATACAAGAAGCATAAATATTCAAAGTGTGAAAAATCCAAGATAGTCCGACTAAAAGCCTGTCGAAGCCGGAATGTCAATCACTTTAATGATGTGCATTACACATATATGCTTCCTTAATTTATCTTCATTATTTCGTTATTTAACATTCGTATAAAATTGTAATATAAAATCTTTATTGTTCATCACCATATTTTTTTTATAAATATTACTAACATTCTTGATAACCATTCCAACTAAGCTTAAGCTTGTGCTAGGACATGGTTTGCGTTTAGAAACTTACGACTCGCAGACCGTATCCTAATCCATTAAACTATTAACGCTTAATATATTGGCGTTGACATAAAGAATGTTGATGTTCATTTCTGCGGTCACCTAAAAGGCTAAGGAAGAATGCTTATTAATAGAGTAATCGTCTATGCTGAGGTTCCGTCTAGTTGCCCTTGCGCCGTGTCCAATAGACGGCCAGGCTAAGCGACCTAAGAGCTCTGTCACCTCTCAGACCCGGTGAAGCTGTTGCGGTCAGCTTCTCTGGTCAATCAGAGGAGTTTCATCACAAAAAAGACATTTATAGCAATTTCAATCTGCGGCTCGGTCGTCGATCCCAAAATTCATAAACAGTGAAAGCAGAGTTTATGTAATATCGAAAATCTATTAGAAATGTTGTGTCAGCATCAATAATACATGACTTTGCCAAATTGATACAAGTAAACGTATGTGCATAACTGCTCTGTACCATAATTGGGATGACGGAAGCTCGATGCGGAAGTGCTTACAATACACAAACTCTAAGAACCAAATGCCATACCCGCCACATGGTCTTCCGCACCGGTCTTAAGCCACATTTTGGCAGAATTCCAAATTTCATCGACATCTTGATAGAAAAGCGTCAATAGCCTCATGGTTTAGGGTACGGTCTGCGAATCGTAAGGTTTTAGGTTCGAATCTACCATTCGACTATTGACGTGAACCATCTCCTAGCACAAGCTTAAGCTTAGTTGGAATGGTTTAATCTAAAGTTTTCTTTAAAAAATCTTGATGGTTGGCGTTCCATGTAACTTTCTTCCACGGACTATCTATTAATATTTTATTAACTGTTACTGTCACAGCTATATTTCATACGATTTGCAGACCTTTAAGAAAACAACCTACTCTTTTCTAAAAGGCTAAAAGAAGTAAGCTCGTTACTTCAAGGTCCCCAAATGGTATCTGTTCGGATACAACGCTGGTGACATCTGATTCTACGAGTTGATAGCGCGTGGAAGAAAGTGTTTGTGCTTCTAGGCTTAGCCTGGTAAACTAGGTGCAGTTACAACCAAAGGATTTCTAAAGTTAAAATGAGCCGCAAATTCGTTTGGCCTCTTCTACAACAAAAAATGGTGTTACTGTGAATTAGAATAAACTTACCGAGATTATTATGCAACCATTTTATAAAGATCCCCGCATGGCTATTGCAAGAAGCCACCTTTTCGCTACTGATTCATTATTCTCAATCAGTCAAGTTTTTTATTCAGATCAAGTCTGACATCTTCGCAGTTCTTTCCGCTAGGAATGCGATTTTTTTTGTGAAAACCAATGTCGTAGCCCGTAACGGCACATCTATCTACGTAATTTGCACTTTATAAAGAAATTTGTCAAGCGCCAATTTGCCTAATGGTTTAGGTTTAGGCGAATCGCGTAAGGTTGTATGTTCGAATCCACTATTCGACTATTAACGTTAAACATCCCCTAGCCCAAGCTTAAGCTTAGCTTAGTTAAAAGATTGTTAGCATTCATTTTATACCTAGCCGTATTCGAATTAAAAAAGTCTTTATCATGCACAGACAAAGAAATGAGTTTCTTTGGAAATTTTGTCGGACAAGTAAAAGAAATAACTGACTTCAAATCAAATTTATCAGTTAAAATTGATCTAAACAAAAAAATATTGTAAATGACAAAAATTAAAACGTCTTACCGTCAGTAACGGCTACTCGGCACAAAAGCATTTTCTCTTATTTCCAATGTACTATATCGTAGTTATGTTACCATCTGGCGCCTAGATTATCTTTCACATACCTTTCGTTACGGAGTCCATACCTAGTCTTAGATTGTCATAACCCCACAAATAAATCAATAAATAAACATTCTTTCATACAATCTTTAGGATATCCCTGGTATACTTTCGGAACCCAACGTCCTAAGCTAACAAACATAATAAAGCATCTAATTAAACGCAAAACATTTCAAAGGAAAGAAAAATATAAGGTTGTCAAATATCTCCCTTCCGCCTTTTGTCTTTTGAATTTCGCGGCTATGTACAAAGCGCTACAGAGCTCGTATCTAGCAATACTATACATAATTTGAAAGGTCTTGACATAACCTACAAAACGACGCTATGCATAATTAGTTTGGATATTGCGTTCAACAGTTATAGACGTGTAAACAAGAGTTCACTTTTGAAATAATAGGTTGTCAAATTTCTTCCATATTTGACAACCTATTATTTCAAAATTGTTCCATAAATAAGTTTGTTATTAGTGCACAAATATTAAAAAAATACAAACTAACTGAGAACTTCTTCCTTTTGACATCAGTTACAAAATCACCAAGGTAAAATACGTCATAGGAGTATGTCTACCGGCGCACTGCCTATCGTATTTGGGACGTAATGACCTCAATGGAAAGCGAACTGCGATGATAGCTCTGTCTACGCTTCTTTAGCTAAATGGGCTTGAGGGCTTACTATAATATAAGTAACAAACTGTAATCGGACCTCTATTAATTCCTAACTTAACTGTTTAATATTTATTGGACTTAATTGGAGCAAGATTTATTAATTTGCACTGTGATATAATTTTAGTTCAAACACGATCTGTTTAAGGCACCAAGCGATTTAATTCAAAGGACTATAAATTATGTGTTAAACAAATATTTTATTGCACAATACCATAGTGCGTTTATAAAACTACGTGGTAGATACCGTTGCTGTGTTTTATGTGAGATTCGTTTCTCACATAACATAAGATTAACGCTCTTCTATAGTAAAGTATACAATAGATTAGAACATTTATTTGACACAAGGACACGGAAACATAACGGGTAACAATACAAAAACAACATAAACAAAAAGTAATTTAAATTAACAAAAATAAAAAACATCTTTTGTCGAAGAGGGTTGGCTCAACATGTGTACTACAAACATTTAGCACAGCGCTTATTTTCAGCCAAAATACTTGTGAGAACTAACGAAATGCGGACGCTATTCTATTCTATAGTAAAATACAGTAACAGCCTATTTATGCCCCACTGTTAGTCACAGGCATTCGCCCGACCTAGTGCGTATTAGCAGATTTCACATGTTCTAGAAATTTTTCTGGGACATACAGGTTTCCTTGCGACGTTTTTCCTCACCGCCATGCGCGTGTTAAACCAACACTTGACAATTTCAACAATCAAATTCATTGGTGCCGGTACCGGGATCGGACTCAGTTTGCCAGTGTACTGTACAACTTGAGGCGACCGCCCAGGCACTGAGCTACCACGGTTCTATTGTACTCTGTATGCAAACTTCGACAGCACCATTTCGTGGTTACTAAAGCACTGATAGTATAGTTATGTTCGTCATTATCTTATATGCATGTATCAAAGAACCATAGCTACAGTTTTTTCTCGTCGAATCGTAACGTGAGACTCCAACCGGTCCGATGACCCGGTTTTCAACAATAATTGCACACAGCGTTACAGATACGTATTTCTCATTCCAATTTTTAATTTTTGAATAAATCATGCCACGATAGCGGACGTAGTCCATTATTTAGCATCTAACTTTCGGTTATTTTCGAATGGTTTTAGCCAATGAGGTTTCGATTTCCGCCACTCGCAAACGAACCTCTCTTAACGAGGTCACTGTAGATGGCATATGCGAATTGATTTTCACGGCTTTTTAATTCTCAAATGTGACAGGTAGTATGGACATAAATAAGACAGCATTTTCAAAATTATTTTTATATTAAGAAAAAAAAATCAACTCAAATGGAACCCTCACGCCCAATCTGATTAGAGAGTGGGATTTAATAGCACACGACACAATATATTTAATAATTTTGCTATTATCGTAAACTATATGTAACCTTGTTATAGTGATAATAAGGATTTGTATTGTTAAAAAAATCGACCACTGAGATGCCAATAAACGTTGATTTTATACACCATTGGTTTATCAGATTCCCTTTGTAATTCCAAATTATCTTGGAAATATTACAATATGGAATTAACAAACCAAACCCTCGTATATCCTTTATACATACAATAAAAATTGATTATCGAAATCAGTTGATATTAAGTTATTCGCCCATTTGTCGCGCACCTACTTAATGCAAATATAAGACTTACATGGCATCCATGATGCCTTTGTCAGAAATGGACAAAATTTAAATGGACCACACTGGAGGCCAGCTTTCAAATAAAAAAAGAATCACCCAAATTGGTTCACCCCTTCCACACAGCTCAAACACAAAAACACGGACTAATTGATAACGTCCTCGTGTCTTTGAAGTCGGTTGCAAAATAAATGTTATAAAAATTTTTATACAAACAAAATATGCTTTGCTCATTTCTTAACAGAACATTATATATACTAAGTTATACTTAAACTTAACTCTAACCTTTAAATTATGGGTAAACAAGTATAAAGCAAAACATAAAGCTTAAACATATAAAAACGTTCATCTCAATATAACCGAATACAGGAAATTATGGGCTTTATAAGAAATATCCATGAAATTTAAACATAAAGTTGAACAAATATCCTAAATGCAGAAAAAATATCTAGAGTTAAATATGCAATTAACTTGAGATGTGAATTAGCAAGGCGTGTAAACCCTTTCCTTCTTTTAAAATGCTTGGTGGCAATAAAATTCTACCAAACAGCATTTAAAGCCTGTTAACCCGCCATAAAAGCATCACTTCATTTTTATGCCTTAAATAGTCATTTATTTACTTCTAAAGCCTCAATAAAACTGACCTCGCGTTTGATGAACTCGTCGCTATTGCTTCTTTTAATACAATTACATTAGTTTAACTACGTTAGATCTCATCTCGGACACTTAAACATGGAACGGAAAAAAACGTCGAGGGCCCAGCAATCATCATTAGCTGAGTTGTAACAATGTAATGGCCGGCAGGACTGTAAGGAAAGTGAAGCGAGGTAGGGCTAAGGAATCTGGTAATAACCTTAATCAACTCCCAGCTATAATTGTGACTCCACCTGACTGCGTTGAAGAAATGAAGATTAAAGTGCCCGACAGGTCCGGGGAAGTGAAGAATTCTGACGACGCAATGCTTGATGAGAACGCAAACGACGCGATTAGACAAGCAAACGCTAACAGAATGACTGATTTCAATGTAAGACAGTTAATAGCAAACTTGTCAGAAAATTCTAGAGCTTCTAAGAATGAAATTGAAAATATACAGAGAAGACTACTTCAACAAGCGAACGAAATAATGAAAGTCAACACATTTGCCAACTCTCAGCCGATTGCCGAGCCGAGAGTTATCGCTGCTACTCAGAAATATGGCTCAGCCGTATATGGGCGAATACCAGTTGCGCCAAGGAATGCTGTAATTAACGGTACACCGAATTCGGTTGAAGTCAAGCCAGCAAATCATTCAGATACGCAGCTGGTCCCAGAAAAGCTCCAAGAGACACGCACAGATAATGTTACTGGAGGCATGAATAGCGATCGAGGAAACATGCACAGGGTCGGCGCGGCGGACGCGGGAAGGATTTTTTTCTACGAAACGAGTTCTACAGCGCGACCGTCCGCCAGTGCGCGGGCCGCAACCACGAGAGGTGAATGTCTTTGACGATCTGTTCCCACCGCGGCCGATTTATCTTTCCGTGTCAATTATACCGTGTGTAGCGTATGTGACTGTCGAGCCAAATTTTTGGTGTCGGCTCTGACGTCTCAATTCTAGTCTGTGATTGTGTCGAATACTTGTGCACTTGATGGTATTGTGTCCGTAACGGTTGTTTGATCAAGTTCATTATTCGAGTTGGACGGTCCGGTATGTGCCCTTGCTTATTCGTATCCTCTCCTCGCTCAATTAGCTTACGATCTTGTAACATTTTGATTATTTATTGAGCAATAAATCTCCATGTCGACGTATTTATATGCGACTAATGTACGTATAATACTAAAAAGCTTTGCATTTACTAAGCTCTAAATAGATTATACTGTAATTTATTATCACAGAGTTATCTCATGATTTATATCTGCATCCCGATTCAAAATAAGTTATTAGTAACATAAACTTCTGTGTAACTATCACCCTTATGCTTTCGTAGTTACGACTTAAATTTACATAGATTTATGAAATAGATGAAACATGAAAGATATTATGCAAAACACCTCAGAGATTCGAATGCAATTAAGAATGGATTTGCAGTTTGCTAAGTAGAGAGATTTCCAGACCGGTTCAGTACTTTACTTAAATAATACATTAAGTTTATAACATAAACGACATAATAAAGTTGTAAAAGGATTTCTTGATTACTGACAGTCTATACTTTATTGTTTTATTGCAGTATCTTGATGTTTTTTTAATACGATAAACATTTTATTGGATTTTCAGTAAAGAAAACAAATATTTCTTATCTATCTGTCCTTGTCTGCTACAAATATTTAATTAATCATAACTTAATAACATTCTTATACGAATTTTTTAATATTAGTCATATCCTTAAAATATAATAATCCTTAAAGAGGTTCATATAAGGCACTACACTGACCGTGCCGTGCCTTGGCCTTCTAGAGCACCCTTAAGTTCTCTTAGAAGTCACTTTAAATCCAATGTTTTCACGTTGTCAATCAATTGCTATTTAAAAAAAAGATTACCAAGTTTTTAATAGAGCAATTGAAAAACTTATTATTCTCATAGATATTCAACCGCCCCGTGGCTACTGGGCTTATTTATTTTTCAACCGATTTTTAAAAAGGGGGAGGTTCTCAATTTGTTTATATGTTTTTTAATTTTTGTTACCTCTAAACTTTCGACTGGGTGAACCGATTTTGATGACTCTTATTTTATTTGATTGCTGGTGTTTGCCAAATTTGGTCTAGTTCTGACAATGGCATGCATGAAAAAACCGTATAAGTTTTAATTCTTTTCATTAAGTATGTGCACCTGTACGAATAAGTCAATATCACTGTGATCGATTTCGATGATTCATTTTTATTGGAAAGAGATCGAGGGTAATTTGATCGGAATTTGGTTAGGTTCTGATTTATTCTATTTCGTAATATTTCTACAATAATTCGGAAACATAAAGAAGGCTTCCGCACGTAATAGCGCTTAGCGTTTGATTCGATTTGAAGTCAGTTTTTATTGTGTACGTAAATATACTTGTAATTATTAACGCATAAAAGATCTGTTTTAAAAAATCCAATAAATGAGTTTTATTTTTTAATCCTTTTTAAGGCAAGCTTAAGATACATTGATTATACCGATACGCTTTGCTACAATGGAGCTCAAATAACCGTATCCATTGTATGTGAGATCACGTCAAAGCTCGGTCATGCTGATTGTGCATGTCAAGTGCGACCGACTCGAGGAATTCGTTCTGCCTCTTCGGTTTGTATATTTAACTGATACAGTGAATAGAAGACAGCGCTAAATATATTTTAGAAGCGTTAACTTTACAAGTAAAAACGCGTTTGATTTCAATCTCGCTTGGAAGATGAAGCCCAGAATTGTACTCGTGAGCCTAGAAGGTATTTGTTCACTTTGGCTTTAAAGGTGTCCAGATTGCAATGTTCTGGAAAGACTATCTTCGGCAGACAGTTCCTCTCCTTAGCCGTCCGTATAATGAACGAAGAAGCAGAACGCTTCATGCGTAGTGGAGGAATGTCTACAACATAAGGGTTGAACTGTTGGAAATCTGGGTCTTATATCTTTCAACTTTCTTCTTCTACATTTGTGCTCATTGTTGTTATGGAATTCTAATGTAGTGTTGTATTATCATAATCAATCAATATCATATATATATTAACCCACAAACATAAATAATGTTATAGCTACACGCATATGATTAGGAGTTCTCTGTATATCGGAACCCAAAGTCGTATATAAACCAAATTCTTTAAAACAATTGAAATAGGTTCATATTAGTTATTCGTCATTAGACGACCCTATGAGTGGACAAACATTAAAAAACAGACAAATTCAGAGCCTCTTCCCTTATTGAAAGTCTTTTAAATAGAGTGTTTCATTCGTTTTTAACTGAAGTAAGTAATTACATAGGTTCAGCTCTTAATCTTCTAAAAAGCACATTATCTGCAGTTGCGTTTCCAATTCATATGATTACCACTTATCACAAAATTACTGCAATTTTAAACCAATATCCTGTGGCCTTGACTAGAATCTTTTGTATACGATACTAGCCACAACAGCAGCACAGTTTTTAGTTATTTTGTTTACAATGTAGTGTGTATAAATTAATAAAGTGAATATAACAAAGTGAAATAAATTAGCAATAAAAAGTAATGGTTTCCTTTAAAAGGCCATTTGTTGGAGTTCTTATCACAGCGCCCATTTGTCCAACAATCTAAATTTAAATGACCTGTGATTTGAGATGACTCTTCACATATTCAATAAAAGTTTTCTTGTTACGGTGAAAATTGTTTCAAATATATTCGAAAATTCTGTAGAATTTGACATCACATTTTGGTAGTTGAAACCTATTTAAAACTCGGCGGAAAAGTATCAGTTAATAAAGATAACAGACGGGATGTAACTTAGGATATCTAAATATTCTCATTACAGCTGAATGATAAATATCTTAGTAAAAAGTTGATAAGACAAGTTCTCCGGATGTAATATTTTATGTAATAGGTAACGTACAGAAACCTGTTCAACTGCTTAGATTTAATTTTAAATGACTGTATGATGTGGAGAAAGCTATGCCATAGAGTTTAATAACGGGAGAATAACCAGAAGTGTATTTGATTTGTCAAATTAGCGCCGCTGCTGATTAAATGTTACGCTATAGTCTTGTAGATGATAGACTAGGCACAGTCGAGGATATTTTAGGTCGACACTCAAGTACTCACTGATTAAAACCTCGTGAACGCCGATACAGATAAAGAAACTAATAATGTGGACATTGTGTAGCAGGCAGAAATTAACCAAATGGTCGTTTCTGCGAACAGATTTATCCCGATCCGTCTATGAAGCCATCTAAGGCGATTTCAATTTCTAGATGATGTACTCGTATGCTAAATACATATCGTATCTTCTGTTTTCATCCTTTCCCCCTGACCATTGACTATCGGTCTCTCTTACCGAAGAATCACTATCTAGTTCGTTGAACTAGTGGCCTCAGTTATTTTGTTTATGTCCATACATATGTATTTAATATAAATTATATAAGTTTGTTTTATTATATGAAATACTTTATATGTATTGTATGGTTTCCTAATAGCCAACCAGACGAATACAATAATTTAAATATCCCAATTAGATACATAAATATTTGACATTTAGATGCAGCGCATGTGCAAATATCAACGAGTTTTGAAAAGGTCTTCCTAATATCCTTGCTGTTGTTTCTTTATCTTCTACTTATTTCTTTTGTTGTATGCTAATTCTTTTCTACGTTAACTAAATTAATCGACTAGGAAATTCTTTAATTAATTAATCTAGGAAATTCTCAACAACTGGTCGACGTCGAACGGTGTTTCAATTGGATACTGTTTGGGCCGTCCAGGTACATCTTCTTTTTTTACTGTTAATAGACTCGCTAATGTTATTATGTAAAAAGTGCGCTCTCAGATGGGCGCACGAGATGGTTGGATAAGTTTTTATCAGTTCATATAAAAACGCGTAGTTAAATGTTAAATTACCAGACATGCTAGTGAAATCGATGAAACTTTTTATGTAGTAAAATTTCTAAAGTGAACTTAAGTCTAGACATTAGAAAGCTAGATCTGTTGCGATTTGCACTAGCAGGTTGTGCGCAGTCATGTAGTATCAACCATATTGGTGAGATACTGGTAGTTAGCGGTATTAGTCGACCGTGTCAAAGAAGCGATAGGTGGTCTATGACCATAAATATAAGAAATCCGTCCCTGTCTACCATTTTCAGATACCGGAGCAGGTGTAACCGGAGGTGGTATAACTGTATAGGAGTAAAATCAAAAACAGACTTCAAATCAAACGTGATGAATCAAATCCAATCATTAAACGCCACGACACGTGGTTGTTTTATCGCAGTATCATAGAGTTTTCTTCTTCCACGTTCGTTCTCGTTGTCGTTACTGTAATTTACAAAGTCTTGGATTGTTATAAACTACCAATGTCTCAATCAAAAATCCATCGATTATTTTCTTTCAATAATTTCATGATTTGTAGCAGTTACCGGGTATATTATCTTTGGAACCTAAGGTCCTATGAAACCTACAAAAGTCATATGGTTTTCAATGATTATGATTTTCGTTGGCTTTTTGCTGTCGAAACCAAAGCCTTTCAAAAATTTCTAAATAGGATCACAAATGAAAGCGCTATGAATGCACGCAATAAAACAATACATTTGAATCTTCTTCTTCGTGTTCTTCATTACTAAAGGACTCCTTCCAAAGAGTCTTTACTCATGTGTCGACGACCTCGACACCGCTCTGTCCTCGACCTGTCTCTTGGCGATCAGAATGTCTAATCCTAATGAATTGCTTTGACGTGGTGAGACCAGGGGGTCGGTTCCGTGATCGTTACAACCCTCAATACAGACAATTGATGATTAATAGATGGAAAAAGAACCTTTTTAAAGTCGTTAAAAATAACAGGAACCAAAATAACAAATACTATAATAGTACGAAATATACACAGCTAGGATCGCATGTCAAGACATTTCAGGTGCCACCGTCGTCAGCAAGTTAATTGCAATATGAAGTGGCAAGTGCCAACAGTCCATAAAATGGTGAAAATTCCAATTTTATCGCAAAACAAGAATTTCGCGATCGAACGCGTGTCAACCGTTCCGGACGTTGGAAGAATTTTTTATACATTTTAAAAGGGTACGCAATTATTTTGGTGTTGTCACACCATATATTTGGTGTTTACGGTAAATAACGGTATTAACACGAGTATATTTAGGAGTATTAATGAAAAACCTTAATAGGGAAAACAACAAAATATTGAGAGAAGATAACTGAGAGAGTTACTATGGCGTATATGCCATATTAGAATAAGCTCAACAAGAGCTTATTCATAATTGTTTCAATTCCGTAAAAAAAAATTACACCTTTAAACCATCACATGTCTTCAATTCTAGGTCATTTAGGTGTTCGCAATGTTTTCCTTCCGCCGTACACATTATAAATGGTCTTTTCGTAAAAATTCTTGAGCTGTTTTAATAAAGGTGTAGGTTAAGTACGTTTAGCAAACGACCACTTTTTTATTTTTGGTTGTAAAAGGCTCGCATCCAACATTGACTATGAAGTAAAAAAAATACTATAATTTAAATTTAGAATCGTCCATGGTGAATGTTGGAAATTTAAAAACTGTTCTCTTTGGATGTGTCACCGATAGATCCGTGCTAAATCTCATTTGCGTACACAGCTCTGTGGGTATTCCGTTACACCTAGATCGAGTCTTACGTGACGCGGTCAGATGCGAATTTTTTACGAGTGCCGCGATGAATTTATTAAACAAATAACTTATCTAGGTGAGGAATGACACACTGGATAGAAAATTTATTAGTAGGTACAAAGCAAGTATTTGCCTCAAATTTTTCGAATATTGTAAGTAAGATTCGTGTAGCTATTTCAAAATGATTATCTCGATGGTATCGTGCTCATAAACAAAAAAATTCAATGACCGTTTTGAACCCCGTTAGGATTTCCTAGGTACAACTAACACTTATTTAATTTTTCGGTGTAAGGCGATGGCCCTTATCACGCATGAGACCTAATAAGCTTAGTACGCATAACGACTGCAGTAAATTACTCTGTATATCCCTTTAGGGTTAAAAGGACATGAAAGCTGATTAAATGTGTTGTAGAACTAATCTAAAGTTGTTTTATATGTAGGTTTATTAGGGTACAGGTGCATAACCGACCTTTGTGATAGAACTGGACTCTTTTTAGAATCGACCTTTTATAACTTAGGGTCCTATAATGGTGGAAACCTTCTGAAAATGCGTGTCTGCTAGGAATACCGCCTTCTGTGTCTGTCCTAGTCATCTAGCGAAAGTCTCTTGAGGTGTTGTACGAACCTTTTCCCATTGATATAATTATTATTATCTCTAAGAACTAAGTTTATTTCATATGTATTATTAAAAAATTATCACAGATAATCTAATATAAAATGTATCTTAATTTTTCCAAGAAAAATCGTGACTACGTAATTCTTGCGTTCCATCAAAAACGTGAAAAGTCATAATGTTTGTAAGTTTTGTGGAGCCGTGATAAAACAGATGCCCTCTTGAACAAAACAAACAAAAAAAGGTTCAACGCATCTGTCCCTCAACAACCTTACTGACAACACAAACTAAAATCAATCATACGATTAAAATGTTAGAATCGAATTTAATTCGGAGCTATTATTTTAGAGAGTCCGCCTTTCGTATTTACGTTTGCTTGGTGTAATTTTAATCTTTGATTTAGTAGTGTAAGGTTGGTATTTGCTTGATAGTAAATATTTGCTGTTGAAGGTAGCGGAAACTGTTCGGTTTATAACGATAAATATGTACGATGAGAGATATCAGGTAAGGGAATTCTGGTTTTCTATGAGTAATACTTGCTCGCCTTTGTTCATATACAATTTAAACAATTCTGTGAAAGATATACTTGAATCTTTTATCAAATAATAATGTTACTTTTCTACTGTTCTAACACGTACTAGCTATAATTTTATAATGACTTTTCTCGTGCATGTAACAGCTAACTTCCCCTATTGAGTCCATAGACTTTTACAACTTCACCGAGTTCTTAGAACGGACAGCTTGTACCGTTTCTAAATTTATTGTTAAGTTTCTCTACCTTTATTAGCTACCTAAATCCATTTAAAGCTAAGTTAAAGTTAATTGCTACTTTTCGTACATTCTGAATCTTATTCTCTTCCCCATCTTATTCTCTTCGCACTTCACTGCGACCATGCCTACCGTCCATTGTTTACTCCATTTCAATTGCAATTTATTTCCCGCCCACTGCATTTTGTTAACTTGTCAGTTGCGCAACCGTACTCATTTCGGGCGCAATAATTTACTGAAATTTATTGTGAGGCCGCTATTTGGATTACATTTAATCCTAAATTAATACATGAATCGATAATTCTAAGGTTGATTAACAATCCCTCATTTTTCAGATCTATACATACTTGTAAAACTCTCTCTCTTGCTCGCTATTAGTCCCTTGAGGTGGTGGGTTCAGTTTCCACTTCGATCTGTCCGCGAAACCGTCTTCCGTCGGAAATATTGCACTCTTTCATGTCTCTTGTCTAGTATTCCTCTGGATCTTCGACCTTCCACTATACATACTTTAAAAGATTTTCTAAAATCTTTCTGTTGCTAACATAGCATATAGTGATTATCTTACCATCAGCTGTTGCCCTTAAGTTAACGGGAACCTGTGTCACTTTGCCTTCTGGTTGGCATCAAATCCTCTAATTACAAAGGTTGGCATTTAGATGTCACACCTCGTTCACAATCTATCGCCACTGAAGCAGGAGTTACCAGGATACTAAGCAAACTCGTTGCGATTTCACAACACGTACAATGGACGAACTTCAGACGGCTTGCTTCTTATTCTCTTCTTCATATCTTACTGAGAGACTTAGCTAGTCTTAGCTGCAACAATGTAAAACACTTAGAACGACTGCAAGGCTGCATTTTACAGGTTCCAGCAAAGCGATCTAAGAGCCATGCCACCTCTCAAATCGGTGAAGCAGTAAAAGTCAGCTTCTCTGGCTAATCTGTGTATTTTGGCAAAAAAAGACTGCAAGGTCAAAAACATCAGCTTGAAAAACATCGGTACAAATCGCCCGTGAATCAAACTGGGACTGCTTAGCCATTAGACTATGACTAAAGTCTAGAAGATATCGTTACATTATTTACATATTCAACGGTGCTTACATCACGCCAGTGTGGCAACACATTATAGATTATCATTTTATTTTTCTAACACCTATTCTGATTAGCATATAATGAATGAGTCCCCGATTCTAATCTGAGGGTTACAAACCAGACAGGTTTGTTACGAGACCAAAATAGTTGATCCCGCAGTTCGCTTACGTCACGCAATGCATTGGTGGTTAACAATTACGAAACTGAAAAGGTGTCCGTTTTGATAACCTGTATGTACTTATGTTTATATTGATGATATCACGGTAAACATCTGTTATATCCGTCATGATACATATTTTTGTGTCAGTCTCCGAATATATTGTATTCGAAGTGCAACTTGTCTATTATTCTCCCGAGTATTTACCAACATTCTCCATAGTCATAGCTTCTTAATAGCTATGATGGTTTGAAGCGTCACTAGCCTAATGGTTTAATGTACGGTCTGCGAATCGGTAGGGTTTCGTTTCGAATCCACCATTCGACTATTGACGTGAACCATCTCCTAGAACAAGCTTAAGCTTAGTTGGAATAGTTAAAGAATGTTAGTAATGTTTTCTGAAAAAAAATATTGCTAGCTTTCTTTTTATTAAAAAAAAAGCTTCTGGTTGGTCGGAGATTTTATCCATTGATTGAGCTAATAGACGGAAATATGAAATAATGTTAAATAAGGAAACAAGTATATTTACGAGTTAAAATAAATTTCATATCAAATACGAAAATGGCATAAAATAAATTAATCAGAATCTAACCAAACTCTCATTAAACTACTTTTGAAGTACACGTTTTCTAATAAAAAATGAATCATGGAAATCGATCGGCGCGATATTGAGGATATCGCTCACATACTTAATGCAAATTTTAAACTTATATGGTTTTCTATGAAGATGCCATTGTCAGCATTTTCATGTCAGCTTTAAATAAAAAAAGAATCATCAAAATCGGTTAACCCAGTCCAAAGTTCTGAGGTAACAAACATAAAAAATATACATTCGAATTGAGAAACTCCTCCTTTTTGAAATCGGTTAATAAATAACGCTCAGTATGGTAAAATAGATTTATAATTCCTGCGTATTCGCCTATTTTCACATCATGTGCACACTCTCTGAAAGAGGAAGAACGAGACAAGTCTATTTGTTTTTAACAGATCTTCAACAAACTGTTCTTGTTATGATTTGACAAAGAAGTATTGCGATTCGACTTCTACTGTCAGTGTACAAGTAATAGAGCACAGTAAAGATGACCCTATTAAGCACAAGACTAATTCATAGTCATTGAGACGCAACAATTTAGCTACAAAAAAGAAACAGAGTCGCTCGTACAAGGCGCGGCGTGTCGGATCGCCGCTTCGTCTTATTGTCTTGCAGCTGAGCGGGTACAAACTTTACCGCTCCGACCGGTCCAGCCAGCTGATCCCAAATCACATTCTTCGCTTAGAATCTGCCAATCGTAATAATCATTATATAAATACGTGAAGGAAAGACTTTGTACCGACTTCTTACGAAAATTGCGCTGACGAAGGAGTAAGAAATTTAGAAGAGTTCTGAAAACTAATATTTTTGTAATTATGCATACAGAATGCATTACATAAATAAAATAAGCATTACACACACTACCATCCATTTGACACATACGGTTATTATACGGTTGCTTGGCAACGGTTAAGTAACTGTGATAAATAATTGCTGACAGATAGTTTGGATAATAGTTTTAAACGTCAATAGCGTAATGGTTTAGGGTACTGTCTGCGATTCGTACAGTCGTGGGTTCGAATCCACCATTCGACTATTTACGTGAACCATCTAGCACAAGCTTAAGCTTAGTTAGAATGGTTAACAAATATGTGGACATAAGAAAATATTGTTAGCATTGGTCTCATTTCTGCATTAAAGACGAATAGGGCAACTTCTTGTTATTATTTATGTAACACAACCATGTGGCACGCATTCTTTACAGCTTGAGTGAAGGTAACTTCTTAGCAGGGTTTAAGTGAGCACCCCCCTTGAAGTACTGATTTCAAGCCCTCAGTCTTATTGCCGAGCATTGCCATGCTACAAGTACTCGGCGGAAATTTTTCCAAAAAATTGATCGGCATCATATCCAAAAAATTGATAGGCATATTACCGCACATCGCCAAATATTCCAAATTCCGTGCAAGATCATCTTGATGGATGGCATGTATGTTTTCACGTAACATCCTTCCCGATCACTTAAAATCAGGTGAGTCATAATCTCGTCTGCTACCTTTTCCTACACTGCATCTCATGGTATAAACATCATATAGGTAAAAAGATATAGGTCTCAGATACGTAATTAAAAATATATTATATACTGATATCTTTTCCGAAAAATGCTTTCTTGTGTAGCTTTTGTAGCAAATGGTAATAAAATTCGTCTTCCATCCATCCTATCATCTATTGATGCAAATGACATACGTAAAATGTCAAGATGGCGGAACTATCACCAGTATTGCTTTTAGATTCGATCAGATAAACAATATAATATGTCACCCTCTAATGGCGAGACCGCAAAATAAGTAATTTAAATATAGAAATCAAATTGGCGGAACGCGAAGTGAAAATCGGTAAAGTAGATCATACTTATCTTGCTAGAAATCTATAACATAATAATATCAATTTTGGAGAGAAATTGCGGCTTTGATTCTTGACTGGCCTTACAGAATAGTGTCAATTTCTATTGGAGACGGAAAATGAGGGTATTATGAGAATTCGTTTTTCTCTACTAAAGATACAGCTACGTACTTACGTACTGTTAAGTGTTTGATAGATTTAGACTGTTAACGTCTTGAATAAAACTAATTTTACGGATTTTATGGCGTTTAATTTAATAATATAATAAGCAAATTTAAAATTTCCAACGGTTCCCGCGAGACTAAAGTCTCGACTTAACTGCCGTCATCTTATATCATTAAATTGGAATTACGCAGAATTAGCTCACTGTATTTGTTAGTATATTATGTTTTGCTATATTGTTATTATAATAATTTTTTTGTCATTCCAAAGATTGTATGAAAGTGATCGCTGTTAGCAATAAGACCGCCCATTGCGATACAAGTTATATCGTATTATTTCAATATGTAAAATTTATTATAAATTTGCATAAAGTATGTGCGTATCAAATGCACGAATAACTATGACTGATTTCAATTATTCATTTTTTATTGGAAAGGAGTTTGGTTCTTCTGAGTGGTTTGGTTTCTTTGGTGCTTCTTCTAGAGTTTGGTTGGTTCTGATTAATTCTAATTCGTAATGACAAAGCCGTCCGCGCGTAAAAGCGTTTAATGCGATTCGATTTGAAGTTGGTTTTTGCTCGTAAATATACTTGTAATAATTACAAGATTTAGCAATATCTTTCTGTGTTTACCTCCCTATAATTTAGTTATTATTATTTCTGCCCTTCTGGTATTACGTTTTGTGTATGTGTGATGTGAATTTCTATTTTAAATACGTCTTTTTATTCTATGTTTTGTGTAATTTATCTCAAACGTGATAAAATCATTTAAATATATATTCATTTAGACGACATGAGACGCAACAGCAGTGCACAAATCTAGGTTACGTTATGATATGGTATGGGTATGAGTTAATTTTTAAATTACATCAGAAGGAACCGATCGTTAACTGGTACAATTAGCTTTATGCAACTCGTCAATCATAACTTTTTTAATTGTACCGGCTAGTTTACCAGTCGGCAACTGGCAACTTAAGAGTTGAACATTAACATAACATGATCATAACATGACCATCATATCTAAGGTCCAAACCGTAGAATACAAGGGTCTTAAGTTCTACTGCGATACGACTTAAGACTGAAATTTACTCAAGTATATTATGCTTCGTATTGATGCCTGTGTGCATTTTATTTTTAATCGACTTCAAAAAAGGAGAAAATTCTCAGTTACACAAGAAGACGTTGATGCTGTGCGTAATCTGATTGAGGAAGATACCGCGAAATTCAGGCAACTTTAGACATTGGCATGAGTCAAATACAAATAATCTTGCATGAACAATTAGGTGTAAAAAAGTTGGTTTCCCGATGGATACCGCATTCGCTCTATGAAGAGCGGATGCGGTATCCATCTCGCGTTACTTGGTGCGTCAGAACTCTCGAAAGATTCCACGCAGGATCCTCAATGCATTTTTTTCTTGTTATGTTCGTTTAAATACAAGATGTTCTAAGAATGATGTTCCCACACAGGTACGGTCGAGGGCGTGCCCCCTTACAGGATGCCGCCGGCGCCCGAGGCTGCGCTGCCGGGCGCTCCGGCACCGCCCGCGGCCGCCCTGCACACACACTCCGCCAAGTTCCCGGTAATTCTTATCTTACGCTTTATCTTCATATCACAATATCCTCTGGTACGCTTCTTTATATCTCCGAGTCATCACAAGAAGTCACAGGATTCGTCTTTCAATGGGTTTGTGTAAATTACCTGAGTAATTAGAGCAAATAATTTTTGTAATCCTTCTGTTCAATAAACTATTTTTGTCATATCGGTATAATCCTTTAAAATATGTTCGTGCAGAAGTAGTTTCTGCACGAACATATTCTATGTCACTAAGAAGTAAACATGATTCCTCTTTGTATCACCCTCATTCTGTGGAGGTGTACTCTGTGGTGTATAAACTGAACCAACCGGTTTGTAAACCACAAGTTTAATAGGCTTCTTGACTTAAATCAGCGCTGTACTGCATGTTTTTATATAAAATAAGATCACGTTTGACTTGGTACAAGTGAGCCTAGAAGGTGTCTGTTCACTTTGGTCTTATAGATGTCCAGATTATAGTGTTCCGGAAAAACTTACCTTTCCTTAGCAGTCCTCGTAAGGAAACAGGAGGCAAACCGCTTAGTGTGTAATGTCTACTACATAAGGGTGGAACTGCTCGCCACGCCTCGACCTTTGGTTTTAACCAGTGTCTGTCTGATAGCCAGATAGTCACTGGTTAAAAAGACCATCGATTGTGATATTAATATACTGTTTAGGTAAATATAGCGCTGGATGTAGTCAGATTGAATAGAGATCTTCAAAATGCAGCAAAAAGAAATCATTCATCCCCACATCGACAATTTTAGTTATTTATAGACAATTTATCTACCATCCTTCCGTCACGCCGATCCTCCGGCCGGCCTCCATCTAGAATCTAGACAGACTAGTTTCCAAGTTCGTTGCACTTTTATTCACATGCCATCTGGATTGTGGCGAACAACACGCCAAGATTGTTTTATATTGATGGGATTCCATTGAAAGTGTTTTTTATTTCACTTGCATTCTCGACAGACGAGGTATCCGATTTCGTCGATAGATAAAATGCATGTACTTCTCACGATTATATGGCTGTATTAAAAGCGAAACAAGTGTTCGTACATGACACAAGAAATAATTGTTGCTTTGCCAATATACTTTTGGAAAGTGGAAAGTCAAATAAGATACGCAGCGATTACTACGCCACGTTACGTTTTAAGTAACGGCCCTATAGTATATTATGTTAGTAAAGTTTTATGAAATTTTCTGTATAGGAGGATTCGGTGGCGATAAATTGATCTAGCTAGGATTCATTTTTATAAAACATTTCATGTGTCATTTTCAGGCAATGAAAACTGCGATTCGAATCCAGATGTCTCTCCAGTCTGATTATTTTTTAAAGTTTTGTGAGAAAAACTGTTATTGGTAGCCCATTTTTTACAATATTTGTCTGTTTGCCAATCTATGGAACGGTTGGCCCGATTTTGACGGGACTTTCACTGATGTAACACGAACTAACTAAGGCTATTTTTATCGAATCGACTTCAAAAAAGGAGGTTATTGATCAGATACATATACTGTAAATTATTACTGTAATAATTAGTTTAGTTGTGTTTAGTAATCATCCCACCAATTCCTCTAAAATGATATATGGGAAAGTTGTGATGGATGAATGGATGTTTGTTACTAAACCACGCCAGAACGGCTTTAGATGAAATTTGGCACAGAGAGTCTAACCCAACAATTTAGGACAAATAGTAATCCTGCCTTCATCATTTCGTAAATAGCCCAATGTACCTCCACGAGTACAAACCAGACGCAGTAAAAGCCAAAACGGTTTTTTAGATAAATTCCACGCGGATGAAGTCGCGGGCAAAGCTAGTATAGTATATATATCGTAATCATTTCGTTAATAGGTTGGTTATTTATTAATTATTTAGTAATGCGTTATACTTACAGATAGAACGGGAAGTAATACTATCGTCCGGGGAGAAGAACTCCAAGGTGCCCATACTGCAGGAGGCGAGGAAACGCGGCCGGCTCGGGGCGGTGGCCCCAGACACGCCGCCGAAGGCCTTGTCTGCGTGGACACATGCCGAGGTATGCTGGCGTTCTGCTTTAAGTACTGGAAATACTTTTTACTTTTCACCCTTCCACCACTCCCAAATAAACAGGAGTGGTCTTTTTTCTTTTTCAAATTTTATGGCTTAGCTTGAATGAGTTTTACAATTTCTGGCAATCTGTAAATGAGATATTTAACCATGCTTTTGGATTGTTCATCCTGGAACTCCCTTGGAGTGGCAAAACATAACACTATACGTTTTTTAAATATGTTTTTGCAAATATTCTAAGATCAGTAAAGTCTGCCAATCCGCACTACGGCCACGTGGCGAAATACGCCCATAAGGGGTGTGCCTGTGCCCAACAGTGACACATGAATATTTTTAACTGTATAAGTAGCGAACAAAGTCCCAGCGACAGCTTGTATAGAAATAAAAGTTTCACTTTTCCAAGCAAAATCATCCATTCATTGCGTCTTGTGGTTCTTTTGACGTGTTCTTAGAATCACTTGACAACGCACGCTAAGGAATTTTCCTTGAATACCAATTCCTCGATAAAAATCCTCACGAGGATTTGGTTTTCAATTCCATCTAGATAAGTGGTATTTGATTTATCTTTGATAGCTTCGTTTCTCGGGACACGTGTTCAGTTCCTTTGTAATAGTGATTTAGCTGTGACAGTCTCAGATATGAGCCCTATTCGTTTTCAACCGACTTAAAAGGAGGAGGTAATCAATTAGTTTATATTTTTTTTATGTTTGTCACAACAAAGAACTCAGTGCCCGGGCGGTTGGGAAGTTGCATAGTACGCTAGCGGAGCACTATGCTTTTTTTTTTGGACGAACTAACACAGTTGGCACGGAGAAGCTGGCCTTTACTGCTTCACCAGATTTGAGAGGTGGCATAGCTCTTAGGTCGCTTAGCCTGAACCTCTATTAGGTGTATTGTAGGTCGACACAAGGGTCCCCCCGGTGAGGGGTAACCTCGGCTTGGACGGTCACCATTATTACGCGTTAGCAGTCCGATCCGAGCGCGTCCGAGAGGGCCGAACCACGACTCGGTCGGTAGCTATTTTATTAACAAAATCTATTGGGACAATCTTAGGTTTTTTTTTTTTTTTTCTTAGCGGGGAGGAAATCTTCAAAAAGATACCCCGCCTTCTGGGGGGAAGGCGGCGGTTAAGTGGGGTTTTTACCCACTAAAACCTCCCCGGTGGCCCTTTCCTCGGTGCATGACAAGGGGCTCCGGGATCTCCAGTGGAACGCACCGGAGCCCCTCTGCACTGTGCTCAAGGAGAGCACGTCCCGGGGGGGGAGGGACAATCTAAGCTAAACTAACTTATATGCCACTTCGGGAACTATGCCCTTATACTCTCTTTACAGAGAAGGCCTGCGCCCAACAGTGGAGGAATGGTTAACAAGAAGGTTAATAAAATATTGATTCTTTAAAAAAATATATATTTAAAAAACACGCTTGAAGTTCTTACCTAATAAACACAAGTAATAAAAACAAAGATGGCGGCTCTGCTAAAATAAATGGATAACGCTATGCACAGCATTAGCATGACGCGAGTACTACTACGTAAAACAAAGTTAGAAGCGAAGAGCTTTTATTCATGAGATAAAGTTGTGAGTCCATGCGTTGTCTTCCTGCAAGTTAACGAGCGTGGCGGCTGCCCAGCCGAGACGGTGGGTTCGTAGCCCTAAACTCCGTACAGTCGCACGCATACGTGATACACTAAAACTATATATTACACTGGTGTGAGTAGGGTTAGACAGATAATTTTAACTGGAAGAACTCTTCAATTTGTATATACGTGATAGATTGTGAATATGGGGTGAGCACCACACATTACTTAGTAGATAAATAGACAGCTATAAAACTTCGATAATAGAAGCACTGAAGTTTCTTCGGCCAATTCTTGTCTCGCTAACACTTCCTGAAGTGAAGTGGCATACTTATCTATTTATTTTTTACAATTAGTTTAGTTTAAAAGTACCTCAGACAACTCGTGGCCAAATAACCCGACCGAGTCGTGGTACATACGCCATCGAATCGGAATGCTTATTCGCTAAAAGTAACCGTCAAGAACCTACATAAGTTCAGGCCAAGCGACCTAAGAGCTATGTCGCCTCTCTCAGTTATTTTACGGTTCGTCACAAAAAAGCAATATAAAATATAGACATGTTTACGTACCCGACTGTACATGCTGTTAGTGTTAGGCGTGTCATTTATTTAATTAGGAAGTCCTTACTGATTTTATCAATGCTTACTGTATATTTAATGTTATCCGATCGTATTCTTAAACGCCCAAGTCGCAAAGAAACAGGTGATATAAGGGTGAACAGAAATATGTCTGTGAGTCCATTTTTTAATTAACAGAGCGTAAGCTATCGAGCTACCAGGCACAAATTCTAGCAAGAGGTTTTCTTGTACTACTGTTTTGTACCCAAAATCCAAAATGTACAAACTAACCGGGAATTAGAGCCCCGACCGATCGTAAAGTGACAGCAACGCATAACCCTTGGGCTATTTATTACTCCTCACATTTGAATGTATAAGTAATATTTTACGCCATTCCCTTTACCAGTAATTATTGTTGTCATTACATTATTAGCTGTTGTTAGCCCGCTTTCTTTATCAAGCAAGGTGTGACGAATAAAGTTTAATTCCTCTGTGGGCCGAATCTGTCAAATTGTTGTATCAATATGAACGTTCAATCACAGTTATCGATTTTTACTACATTTGATAACCTGCTAGTTCAGTTGTGGTATAGTTTTCCCATGCCGTACCACTGACACTCGAATATTATTTTAATTCTTAGTACTTGGTAATCTCTTACATAATCACATCTTCAAATAGGTATGAAATAAGAATAAATAAGCTCTCACGTCTTTTTGACGCTAGCGGAACAAACAGACAGCTTTTTCTTAAATATGTGACATATATGTCACACATTGTGGTGACCCAATCTCCATATATAGAAGCTTTTCTGTCTTTAAAAAACCGAAAAACGGCATTTCATTGGTACAAGCCGACTGGGATTCGAACTGGCGACTAAGAGATCGTAAGTGGAACCGTTCAGACACTAGGCCATCACTGCCTTTTCCAAATATGTCGTTACATTTCAATCGATTGATTAATATCGGAATTAAAATCAAAAAAATCATAACGATATTTTTTTATGTTTGCTAAATATAACGTTCCACTGGGTGAACCGATTTCGTTCTCTTTTGAACCGACTTCAAATAAGGAGGGGGTTTTGAATTCTTAGGTTGATGATGATTCTTGGTTATGATATATAACTTTGGACTGGGTGAATCGATTTTAATGATTTTTTTTTTATTTGAATGCTGGTGCTTCATGTAGGACTTCTGATAATGGCATCCATGAGAAAACCATATATGTCTTAATATATATTGTAATTTGATAAGAAATTGGTTAGGCTCTGATCTGATATTGATATGATATTTAGTAATATTCTTACGACAATCCGGAAATACAAAGAGCAAGCCTGCGCGTAATCTTTGACGTCTGATTCGATTTGAAGACTGTATTTATTTTTACCCGTCAATGTACCTGTTAGATTATGGTTTTAGATTTCACCAATCGGACGGGAAAATGTTCATGAATTACGGTGATTAATTATGATTAAATATATTCATCATAACACTGTTTATTGTGACAGACGCCAACGTTCACTTAAATTATAGAGATAAATAAGTGATTAGCATTAATTAGGCAATACTATCTGCCGCGTCAACGTTGATTTATGCGAAACTTTCGCGCTGAGACACATTAAAGTGATAACATTGTAGTGGCTTGCTAATATACATCGTGAATTTGATGGACGGCGTCTGGACTCCGATTGTGAGAGATCGCGTCACGAGCGAATAGCGGGCGATCAGCTTATATCGAAAACTATCTCTCCTTGAAGTAAAACTTCCTTACGCACGCGTGACTTACGGAGTAAGCTGGTCGGAACGAAAAGAGTGATCGGGTGAGGCTAACGGAAGTTGAGAGGGAGATAAGTTAGTAAATATAGAAAGAGAGAGAGTTGCGTTTCATATATGGCTATATCTAGGATACAGCGTAGGACTATTGTCTGTGTCACACTGTAGGAAGGAGCAAAAGGGAGCAGGGCGCGTACATATATTTATTTCTGTTTTGAACAATCTTGTATATATTATAATTTGTATATTCTTCTCTCTCCGTCTCTTCTCTGTCGTTTCCTCAGCGCTGAGGGTCGTGACCACTAACAGAGCTACTCTCAAAAACTCTGGCGCGGAATGGGATGGTACTCGGGTGATGGGTTCACCGCTATTTGTCTTAAGAAAGCCACTATGAGTGTATATATTATACATATTTAAACACATACATATAGATGGAGCAAAAAGTTTTACTTCAGTCGTGTGAATTTTTGTGATAATAACCGCATAACTGCGTAATTCAGGCTTTAATTTGAGTGAAGCAATAAATCATCTCACTCATCTCATCATTCTCTGTAACTAGAGTATAATTGTATGGTCAGCCACGCGACGCTTGGTGCAGATTGACAGACTTATAAGAAGTTTTAGACAATATCCTAACACATAAGAAACCTATATATCACGATGTCTTCCTTCACAGCTGAGCGCGTGGCGCGCACTTAAATTTGCATCAAGCAAATTCATTAGTGCCGGCAGCTAGGATCGAACTAGGATTGCTAGCGTACTATACAACTTGATACGACCTCCCGGACACACTACCTCTTAGCAACCACGGCTCCTAACACTTGATATATATTTATTAAACCCGCGAGACCCGCTCCAGTATCCGCTGCGCGCGATTCGTGATAGCAGGCTATTTCTAAGCAGTTCAGGACTGCATATAAATGCAGCATTATCGGTACATAAAATTCAACGTCTTAAGTATCGTATGTCAAAGCAACATTTCGCTCGACGCATCTTATAAAATATGATATTTATGTTCAAATGCCGCCACGGCCGGTGGCAGGTCAACCGTCTCAGTGTACGTCTGCCTTAAAATATATCACCGTAATATCGGCCTTCTGTCTTCACGTTAAGGCTTGCGAGAAATGAAACCTTTATGCGATGTTAATGACCGTACGTTCAGATGTGACGTCATTGGTCTGGATTTTTTTAGGGAAACCGGTCGTGAAAGGCGTCCGCATGTTAAGGGTCCCGTATGAATTTACTAAAAAATAATAATTTAAGGAAACCACTACAGCCGAGGTGGAGAAAAAAGACATCTTGTATAGCGGTCTTTTTGACGTTATGATAAAATGCTACAAACAAATCAAATCTCAATTAAATGATTATCGAGCCCAATGGAAATTATATTGTAGTAAGCTGGAACTTATTTTGAGGACTTAATTATGAATCAAAAATCATTTTTTTTCGTTTTCAACACTTCATCGTGGTATTTTAGTTGACTCATATTAATAAATTTTAAAATCCTTAAACAAATAATGACTCAACAGTAAGTATAAGTCCACAATTTTCCACACGCCAAATACATTAATTAATGAGTAAAACCAAAACGACTCAAATCTACGCTATAATACTGTCAGTGGGATTCAACGCTATTACACGAATTTTCTGTTTTATTTTTAAAGAATCATAGCAATACTAAAGTTACATTCTGTATATATATATATATATATATCATCGATCGATATACATATCATCCCACTGCTGGGCGCAGGCCTACTCTGTAGAGAGAGTATAAGTGCATAGTCCATCACGTAATGCGGATTGCCAGACTTCACATGTCTTAGAAAATTTTCCAACATATGTAGGTTTCCTCACAATGTTTTCCTTCGCCGCCAAGCACATGGTGAATCAGGTCTTACATTACAACAAACAGGCACCAGGGATCGAACTCGGGTTGTTAGCGTACTGCAACTTGAGGCAACCCAGACACTGAGCTACACTTCAATAACGAAATATTCTTGTGTACCATTTTAGGAGTTTTCTGCAATATAGAACTCATGTTTTTTTTTTTTTTTTTCATGTCATTCACACACTCATATCACGGGACTAAATTGAAACTAAAACCTTCATAAATGATGCGCTGTAAGTGCATACAAATACAGAGGAACAAATAATACAAAAATATTTTTTTAGATCGAACAAGATCGTTTTATAATGTAATGCAATGAAAGGGTATTTACATATATGTTATAATTCTTAGATTTTCTAAATACTGTTTTAGACATTATTTATTTATTCTTTATTAGCTCATATTAAAAAGAATAATTTACTAACACAACAATGCTATGGACTCCACTTAATTGAGTCTAACCATTCACCTGACCGTCACACAAGCAGTAACATCCTAGTTGTCGATATTTGCTAGTTCTGATAATCTGCTAGTTAGTGCCGTTATGGTTTTCCAATGGCGTACCACGGACATTCATTCCAATATTGTTTCGTGTCCAATTATTGCTATTATTTGTTAATAAATTCCAAATATGTCATTTACACTGTATATAATCGGAGTAAATGCCACTCAACCTGTTACAACATGGATGATAGAACAAAAGCTTTTCTTCGACGAGCCGTGCCGTAATATTAATTCAAGGCGCGTCCCTTGCGGTAAGCTTAACTACGACGAAGCAACGGTGAACACTATCGGTGCCGTCTCGCTACGTCGAATTCGCAAATAGTGCCTTCAACTGCACTGCTCTTTTGTTATTTAATATATTTAGACAAATTGAGTTGTATTGATATAAATGAAATAGACTTCATGCAAAACAGAAAAATCTTATTCACTATTGTAATATATTTTGATGCGCATAATCTACAGTTCCTTAATCAAATACAGACGGAGTTTGCCCAGTAAAGTTTATGAAGATAAGAAAAATATATGTAGTTCAATCATTAACGGGAATGGGCTCTCTTTCGCGTTGATATGATTGATGAAGCTCTGATGAAAAGGCGGTTCAGACAAATTTATGCCTCCATATCTGTCCACCTGTATCTATCGGTGAAGGAAAGACAGATTTAAGCAGCCCTATTATTATTTCAATAATTATCTGTGTAGTTTTTGTTCTCACCACTTTATAAATATATTTCTTGACATCTAAAGGTTATAATATCTAATTTTACACGTTCATTTTTACAAAACATTCTCTATCGCATTTACCATGTACTATCGCATAGAAACTCTCGCGTGGGTGCAATAATCTACCACATTAACTGGACGATCTCGAGTTGGCAGTGAAAGTTGCCTATAAATAAACCTTAACGTGTCGAATGGTAACTACTGGAGCGTGTTAAAGACGGTATTGGAACTGGTGTCGGGGCCAAGCGGACTAATTAAGCCGACAGTCATTTCGTACACGCACAGGCTGCGTCAATCACAGTTGTTAACGAAAAGAAAATATGTTGTTATTTAACTGGTTTCTTCTCCGAGATTCACCTTTTAGCTATCTACAACACAATTTAACATTTTTTCTAATTCTCTAAAGGAAATGCGTGAGCACGTTCCTACCTGATGTGGGACATGCACTCCGGCATGTAAGGCGCACTATTCACCTATTCACTCTACGATTTTCTATGCCCATGTAAGCAATTTGTATAAGTAAATCTTGTCGAAATAGGCGGAGGTAGTAATTGCTATCCCATCGACATATCGTATCCCAAAAATGATAAAGGTGAACCAATCTATTTTAGGCATTTGTCAGTGATATTTTTTACTTCAAAAAACCTTTTCCACCCCTTAAATACTTTTTTCTATAAATCGAACTCATTAATAACACTGTTACCATAAATGTCTTGGTTCAATACCACCGATATGGTACGGTGATGAAAGATAGAAAGTGGAACAATTGTAAAAATTGAAAAGTGATCATAGCGCAGGACGAGTCAAAACAAATTAAAGATAAAGTAGTCGTTCTCGTGCCATTAGCACAAATTCGACGTAGCGAAGCGGCACGTCGCACGAGCAAGTACCCGCGCAGTGGCGGCGAACACATGCGTGCTCGCATCCGGTCGAGCAGCGGCCCCGGGGTACGGCCTCTAAACTACCTCGCTGTAGTTCCAGGAACGTCGGCCCGTAATGATCATTTCAAATTAAAATGCGCTTTGTTCATTATTTAGACAGTTTATATGAAACGTTTGAATGTCTAAATATTTTTTATATTTATTTTTATATATGATCTGTGTTGCAATTTTTTTGGTTTGTGTTGTGTAAAAGTAGTGATGTGTATTTTAAATAGTTTAAAAGTGTTGTGAGGTAACAGTTAAATAAAAATTAAGGTTATTTTAACAAAGTGAATGTTTTATATAAAATGGTCGAGTTTGCTCTCGAAAATGTATAAGTATCGTTCACCTTACTTAAGTTTTTATTAGGTAATAAATGTGTGAAAAAGATATAATTATATAAAAGTATATAAAATATATAGTTAAAATTATATTATGTAATATAGTTAAAATCTTCAATACGTACTTACAATATTGCAAATATTGCAAAGAAATTTTAGAGAATTTTCAGATATTTTATCCTTAATAAAATTGTTTTTTTTTTCTATACTTTACTGATTGTTTTAAACCAATTTTCAAATATACTTACTCATGTATGGATTTAAAATTATTTAACTCAGACTATATAGCACGTACCTAAAACGAAAAATCGTACGTTTAGTTATTTGAAAAAGAAAACAATTTAAACTGAACAAAAAATACGATTATAAAATACACCTAAAATATTATTAACAATATGCTTAGTTTTTGATATTTATTTGAATACTAATCAAGGCTTCGGTCGATAACACAAAATAATAAATATGAGAAATGTCGAATAATTGTTAATGTATTCCATTTTATTTATCAATAAAATCCGCCATTGAACACATTTAACTTCATAAATTTTTATAAGATAATAATACGTTTATTTTTATATAATGCGTTATAACGTTATAACGCGTTAACATAAAGATACAACTTAAGGCTTATTTTATGTAAGCCGCAGATATCAAATTTCACAACAGTCCGTAAAAGTTTAAACCTACACTTCAGATCAGATGGTAGATAAAGGAACGCTACAGAATCTGAAATATTATACATTACCACTGACTCCTGGGGTTAGGCGTAATATCCAAATTACCCAAGTCAATTTAAATCATCAATAATCTGATGGTTTAGGGTACGGTCTGCAAAATATACAGTAGGTGTAAACCCATCATTCGACTATTGACGTGAATCACCTTGCATACGCTTAAGTTTATTAGGAATGATTAACATAAATGTTAGGTATACTTGTATAGCAATTGTAAGCGTATTAATATGATTGTGTATTTTGTACGTAATTGTATTATTAGTCCAGTCTGCTCTGTAACCATCGCGAGCCATGTTATGACAATAATATAAAACTATACAGAAAAGGAAAGGCAACAATAATTTAGTAATAACGTGAACACATTAGTGCTGTCGGAAGTGCAGAGTAACCTCAACCGTCGTCATTATTGCCGTCTTTAAAGTTCCCTCTCACCAATCTTATAGAAATCTGTCTTTTTATTGTAATGGGTGATGAAATTCATTTTTCTAGGTTCCTTGTATTTTGGTTTTTATTATGTGTGGTTATTTTTTTCTCTTATTTACATTTACATCGTTATATTTAATTGGACACGCGCACTGCGTTGGAAAGTATTCTATAGTCGTAAATAGGGAGACTTTTTGTCACCTTTTACTGCAAAAACTACATAACATTTAGACATGATATTTGTTCCTTGAGATGCAGCATGTTTTCGAGACGTTTTCTATTATAAATTCGTTTAATTCGATTTACACATAATCTTTTTGCACTTTTACATTTGGTATACGGATAATAATTTAAAACAATGCAAGAATGTGTTGCCGTTTTTCAGATACATCTTATTTTAGATCAAATAATCTCGACTACCTTTAACCCTGCCTTGGGTAACACGCTTTGCGAACTAACTTTCCTACTATACAATTAAATTTATTAATTACCAGTAAAGTCTTCTTCTGTGCATGTTGTCAGATTTCACCAGGTATTCATAGCTTGTTAAGAAATGAAACCTTTCACAAATTCATTAAAAACAAAAAACTTTGTTTACATCGTTATTGTTGCCTTCTATGTGTAGAGCTTTAACAGACACGTCCATTTCTTCTTCAACTATCTGCCAGCAATTCTTGCCAATGGCCCATTGTTTCTTTGATTCCCACAAAACACTGTCGTAACAGTACTTACATATAGAAACGTTTCTTTCGCGTCCTCGTTTGTTCCGCGACCGAGAGACAGGTTCGAAATCAGCGGGACTTGGTTTCTATTCCCATGCTGTGAGTAAATGGAAATATCTTCAATGATAGTTTTTTTAATTAAATTACCTTGACATTCCTGCTATTACAAATATGAGCTGTTTTTCTTTTATGGTTTTCAAAGTCTATGATAAACCTACCGCCTTCGTGCATGTAGAATGAAGCCTGTCGTGGTTCCCGCCACTTCACAAGCACATTTCTCACTTATATTTACTGAAGTTTCTCTTGCCGACTCCCGGACTGATCTCTCCAAAGTAGCAAAATGTTCAAGCGAAGTAGTCATACTTAAATAAAAGTACTCTTTGAATAAAGCCACTTTACCGAATTTTGTTCGCTCATTAAATAGTCATCGTTTTCCATTTTTTTGATGTAGGTAACCGTCTGATCTTGATTATTATATTGCCATGTTCTCTTGATTAAATTTCTATTAAAATCCGTACATAATTAAAGCTTTTTTTCGACAGAACCAGCAAGCTGGCACATCGGGTGACTTCAGGCAGTATCACGATCAAAACTATAGCTATGCAATCCACCAAAATGTGCAAGGTGCTGTAGCGAGAAATATTCAAAACTACGACTCACCGAAGCCGCCTATACCAGCCAAAAACTATGGAACCAAAGCTGACGTGCAAAACAATTCACATCATATCACTGTGACAGTTGAAACAGGTAAAGACAACACGAGAGATGCTCCCAAAAGCACAAAATCTGTAAGCAAGACCTATCACACGCTAAAAGATATGATATCAAGTAAATTCAAAAGCAAAGATAGTAATGATATTGAAAAAACAGAGGAGCCTGGTCTTAATAACATTGAAGAAAGAAAAAGGCCGGAACCAGAACAAGTGACACCGAGAGAGACGCCCACAAGGAAAGTGGAACAAGGAATTTATGGGAGACCAATGCCACAGGCTAGGCCGGATATGCAATACTCCCATGGTATGGCCAACAACATAGCGTACCCAAGCCCATCGCCACACAGGTGAACCATAACTTTTATTATTTTTAAATTATTGTTGCTTTTATGATTAAATGCTGGTACTGAAAATTTCCTGTTTCAAAAAAGGCTTTACATAAATAGAACGTAAAACACAAAAATCCTAATTGTCAATCGAGTCCAGGGTCCACAACTTGGAATACGGGTGATTTAATTACTAGGACACGTGATTATCATACTTAAGTTAATTTTTTAGCACGCAGCAGTTGCACATCCTTTGATCGCCCAGTTCCGATTTAAAATATCATCATATTATGCAGTTTATAAAATAAAAATAGATTTTTAGACAGCGTTTTTTTCAAACAAGATTTGAAATGGCTTATCCCAAGAGAGATACGTTAGCAATTTTTAAATGAATTACATTTAATCTAATTATATCACCTACGTTATGGTAAAACAGCAGTAGTTCTTATTATATTCTTATTGAAATACGAGACCTGGATAATGCGTTACGAAAAGTGTGATCAAGGGAAGCGAATGGACGAAGAGAGGGAGATGTAAGTTAGTGAAGATAGAAAGAGAGAGCGAGTTACGTTTCATATATCTTAACGCAGTGCAGGCGCGCTTACATTTTCCCTTTTCCTAAACTATCGTGTATTATACATACAAGATATACATACATAATAATACACATAGATGGAGGTAACGAAATTTAACTTCATTCGCGTGGTCTAAATCACACTCGTTTTTTATTCATATTTGTTGCACATGCATATTAACGCTACCCAATCGCCTTACAGACAATTGATGCAACAGCAAATAGTCCAACAACAAATGATGTTAAACCAGCAAGCAAGATCGCAAGAGATGCTAACGTCCAGCCCGCATACGCGCCCTCAAGCCCTGGGCGCTGATGCCCTGTACCAACAATATGGCCCCCCGGGGAGGAGGAGTGCAGTGTACCAGCGGGATATGGATGTGAGATCGATGGCTAACTTCACATCGTTGAAATCTGGACCTCAAAATCAGGTACAAAATTAAATTTAAGCCATGAAACAACCATTAAACTGAATTATTCAACATAATCAGAACTAAATAAGAGAGTAGGGAAACCTAGCCCTACAACATTCTCTACCCAAAGATCCAGAAAAAGACCCAAGACAAGTTACCAAGACAATGGCAAGGAAAGAACGAAGTCGAAAGCGAAAATCAGGAAAGCTGACACACACTCATGTGGGACCAATAGCAAGGGAGAGAGAGAACTAAAAACACATACGAAAATTAATTTGAAAATTCCTTTTGTTTTCGTGTAATTACTTCAGATTTCAAACAGTTATCACCGTATAATATGTAGAATTTATCTTTTTCTATGTATTTTAAAACAAGCGACTAGTGGCTAGGTGGTTCGAGTTAAGATCGGTAATGTGCCAATGAATTTCCTTTTCATGGTTTCTTCGATACAAAACAATCAATAGGTATGATCTGTAACCTAATATACTTTATATCTGTCTACCTCTTAATAACTACTGATCTGAGAATCATACTAGCCATTAATTATTATAGTAATAAACTTCTTTAATAATGTGAATGGATAGTTAAATACAAGCTATCATCAGGCCCTGGTTGAGAATTACAGCAATAATTTCAATGAAACACCTTTCTTACTCGACCCCGTCCTATTCTCACTACAGTCTACGGCTTCCACACAAAGAACAATTGTTCCCAACAATTAGACAATTCTTCCCACGGACTGTGCCGCAATTATACTAACAAGTACTTGCTTCTTCGTAACTTAAACATCTCAAAAATACAATTTACTTCTTTGAGAAAGATGATTAATTTATTAGACCATTGTTAACTTTTACGAAAGCAATAGACAATATAACATCGACAGTTAACAAAATAAACATTACTACTGTTTTAGTTACCTTTATAACATCATCTGTCTCCTACTAAAAAGGCATAGTGTAACTTCCTATAATTAATTTACAATTTGATTTTCTCTACATTGGTACTGCTATCGACTTTATACAACTTAAATATTCAGATAATTGCTTCTTATAATAATTGGATAATTATTTTCAAGCACTAATTGGTGTAAACCGCATAAAAACATTACCTAAAAACTGTTTCATAATTTCAGTTTGACAATTCACATTCAAGACCTGATCTTAGAAGTCCGCAGCAGTTAGAGAGAGAAATTATAAGACAAAGAGGGTTAGTAGAAGGACGACGAGCAGCATCCCATCCTCATCTTCTTGACGAACCACCCCAGCGACCAGAAGCTAATACTTCCCAAATTCACGAAAGGTCAAGAAGAAATTCACATGGTAACCTTTTAGATGGGATTCCAATTGAAAATAGCCCGCACAGGAATGCTATAGAAGAAAGAGAATCGGACGATGGTGGATTTAGACTGCGATTAGCAGCTCAGGGGAGATCGAGCTTGGAAGAACGGATACGAACGAGCGGAAGATCGATAGAATCAAACAGACAAGAAAGAATGCAAGAAAACATGTACAGACGGACGCCTGAGAGTAATAGAGAATCTCGGCGGACACCAGATTCTTTAGCAAATAGACATAAAGAAGAAGTAGCTAACTTCCAGGGACCTGACAGAAACGATGAAAGTGCGAGTCAAAAGTCTGCAGACAGTGTTTACAATTCTAGTGGAAAAGTTGATGCATATCACCCTCAGCCATCTTCTTCCAGACAAACGCCTAATAGGATAGAAGATTTGAAAGCTCATGGAAAAAAAGGGGCTAATGGTTCAGGGGCTAGTTCAGGTTAGTTAGTTTATTTTTTCGCCTAAATTCTTGAATTATATTTAAATCTAGCCTAATCTACGCCTGCGACTTCGTCCGCGTGGAATTTAACAAAAAAAACGATATAGTTTATTTTTTCTTTTTTGCATTTTGTTGCGCCCTGTTTGTACGATACAAATATCGTTATATTTTAGCCAAATTATACAAAACCTTAACAATTTATATACCAATACCTGGACATCATGAAAATCAGAGTAGTAGTTTTTGAGTTTATCGCGAACAGACAGACAACAGGAAGCGACTTTGTTTTATACTATATATTGAAATGAAGATTTCTATGAAAAATAACTAAATTTACAATTAAGTTAGTTTTATTCAGAAATTAAGATGCGTATGACGCAATACTTACATTGACGCTCTAAATATCCGCTAAAATCTATTCTATAAAAGTTAGTTCTATCGGCGACCAGACTGGCGATGTATTAAAAAAGAGGCAGTGCGGACGTGCCCTTAACCGACCATTATGTAGAATATAGAGAGTGACAGTGGATGTGAAAGAGGTGCGCCAGAATCGGACTAAGTGGAAGTCTGCGATCTCCGCCTACTCCTCTACGTGACGGGTGTGTTTATATTTGTTGTAGTTGTATCTATTCGCGATTGGAAAGCTATTTTACGTAATTAGGATCACCCATTATTTTAGATTACGACAAAAACGGAGGTCAGTCGTCGAATGTGGATTCGGGTCGAGGTAGTGTGGCGTACTCCAGTGGCCGGAGACCAGAAGCCAGCCCTCATGATACATCGGCAGATTCGGATGCTGTTGCTCATCCGAGAACTCAAACTCAACCTGGCACGAGTCAGCAAGCAGGACCAAGTATGTCGTGATCACAGTATAGTTATGCAAACGTTTCTTTGATTTGGTCTTAAACTGTCAGTTTTAATTATTATGTTCAGAATCCTTATGCCAATTCGAAAGGCAAATCGGAGAAAACTGAATTGAACTGGATTAAAGCTGGTTAAATGGAGAATAATATTACATTAGAATAATTTATATATAAAATATTGCTTTCAATAAGATCATTGAGTCAAATATTACTTGGAAAAACATGGATGCGGCCGCAGACTAGCCTAAATCTCCATTAGATGGCGTGACGACTCTAGATGGATGGTAGTGACATATCTGTGGTCTAAGTGTATAATAGCCGTTTTATAGTCTGTGGACGAGCTTTTATACAGCAGAACAAAGAAGAATTTAATTGTGATGGCGTTGATGAAAACGCAGATTTAATTTGGGTAGACAGGACGGTATCTGTCTCCAACGAAAGCTTTCTAGAAGAGTTTTTTTCTTTCTTCAGGTGGCGAGAACGAGTGGGCAGATCTTGTGGAATGTGAATTACGTCAGATTTTAGAACCAAAGTTGTCAGCGATGCGTTTGGATTCTTCTGCGAGTTCTGATGGTTCGGTGACGCCTCCGCTACCGCCGATCTCGCCTTCCTCCGATTTACATAAAAGAAACAGGTATTTGACTTTATTTCCTTCTATTTCCTAAATCATTATGACAGTAGATAGTCCTAATAATAAAATACCCTGAGACAGTAAGAACTATGACAGTATCGATACGCATTTTGGAAGACGAACCGACATTTGCCTAGGCTAGATCTAAACATAAAGACAGAGCGTCCTGCCGCGACCGTCAGAGGTTGATGGTTGATCTTATCGCTATACCGCCATTTTATAGGCAGACCTTACCCGTTACGTATTAGGAGTTTGCTGGAGTTTCTTCGACCACTTCTTCTCCCAGCGCCAACGCTTCCTGAAGTTCTTTAAAGTTTTCCGATTTAGTCTTTATTGTCTTCTGATTAAAGCTACCGACCGCGTCGTATCGCTGTCTCGGGCGCACTCTTCCACTCTCGCCATTGCGCCGTATTGCTCCCAATAGAGGTTCAGGGTAACAGTCCAAGAGCTCTGCCAATTGTCAAATCCGGCGAAACTGTTGCCACCAGCGTAAGAACCGTATCGGTATCATTACTGTTGAATTTTGTCTTATTTGGTACAATAAATTTAGACTTTAAATGATAAAATTAATGAAATTAGTTAGAGACATATTTTCATACTTGCAATATTTCCACTCCAGCCTACCAGGTCGTTCCTCGGAGTATCCTGAGGAGCGAAGACGTGGCCGCGACTCCCCGCGCTGGCACTCCCATAAGAAACACTCCTCCAAACGAGATCACCATTATAAAAAACACTGTAAGTAAAATTTTAATAACACGCGGCATTCGTTTATGCAAGCATGGCTGCATAAACGAATGCCATGCAAAACACACTCGTTGTTTTCCAGTGTTCGGTCTGGACACAACAGACGTGACGTCCACGACGACCCGCAGCCTGGACCTGTCGTCGCTGCTCGGCGCGCGCTCGGACAGCGACGCGTCGGGCGGGGACGCGCGCGCCATCCGCCGCCAGCTGCGCGGCCTGGAGAACATGTACGCCGAGGTGCTGCAGCTGCTGGGCGTCAGGAGACCGGCGCCCGCGCAGACCCCCGCCTGGGACGCCAGGTACTCTACGGCTAAAACCGGTCCGCTATCATAATTAAACTTGATACGAGCGATGCCAAGTACGGTATCTAGGAGTGCACGATAGATATGGATCCCGCTTCAATCCGATATTATCGAATCATCTAATATCGATATTAATGTCGGTATATTTCATCCGATACACGTGTATGTTAAGAATGTAAGTTAAATAATATGTTAAGAAATTACATAAAAAAGCATTCCAGTCTTTCTTTTATTTGTGGTTGACAACTTGAATAAAACAAAACCCTCACTAGTGCTGTCATAACAAGAGTGTAGCGTAGTATGTTACTACAATATATATATAATATTTAATATTAAGCGCTAATTATTATAAACAAATTTCGATATATGAAAAATATCGATATATTTATACAATAGGAGTACAAATTTCCGCCGTTTTTTGTAAAAAAAAAATATTTACTGTGTAACTATGATTTTAGACGATGTTGAGACTGATTCCTAAGAGACTTATTAAGTAACTTTTGTGTTTTAGACGACTCCCTCTAATAATTTCCCCAAATCTGTATATTTGTAACTTAACTGCGATCTTTTACGTCAAAATTACCGTTTTAAACTTAAAACTTTTAAAACTATTCATGGCTTCCTCATTATATGCTTCTACAAAAATCTACGCTCAACTGCACATTTTTCAAATTAAAGAATTAAATTCAAAGTTCACGCATATGACACTTGGCACAAATTTAGACTTTTTTAGATGAAGAAAAATATATGATGTTACAGCCAACTTAATAATATGATAGATCAGAACAAACTAATTTTCATGCCGGTTAGTCTCATCTGCGGAATCTAACGTTAACCTCGTGCGACGTCATCTTTGTCAAAACGGTGTAAACTTATTTGTACATCCAATAATATATTGAAATAAACTCTTACGTCTATTTAACCCTTTTAACGGGGTGGACAACAAGTTCGATAGGTTTTTCAGAAGGGAGCAAATGAAGCTTAAAGTTAAACATGTTTGTGGTCGTCATTGATTTGTTAATAAAGATTTGTATTATTCGTACAGACTTTCATCGAAACGACGGTATGGCAGCATGTCCTCGCTGCCGTCCAGCTCTGTGAGCAGCAGACCTGTCAGGGACAAGAGACGCTCCTCCAATGAACACAGGAAGAAACAGGACTTGAAGGTAAAGTGCTTCTAAACACATAAATGTCACCGCCCAGAGAAGCTTACTCTCTTTTCGAAGTAGTGCAAACATTCTAACCGACTTCAAAAAGGAAGAGGTTCTCGATTCGTTTTTTTTTATGTTTTTTACCTCAGAAGTTAGGACTGAACTGTGAACCAGTTTCGACAATCCTTTTACACACAAGTACAAAGAGGGCGCGAGCGTTAAGAGCCATTAACGTTTAATTTCATTTCAAGTCTTTGTTTTTATTCGTAAATAAACTTGTACTATTAATTACATTTGGTCCAAAAGATAAAGTATTATTATAATTATAAGGTTTTTATTGCTGTCATAAGTATTGAAACAAAGAATAATCAAGTTTTTCTCTGTAAATGTCTATTTTAATTTCCAATTTTAAAGTGTAATTCTACTGCACCTGCACTATTAAACACAATACCGACCTGAGAACAAAAAGATGGCATTTCAAGTTTATTCCTGCTTCTATTATTTATTTTCCTAAATAAAATATGTATTATATAATCATGACACTGACAGGTCAGAGCCAAATATGACCAAATCAAATAATCCAGAGAGATAAATAGAGAAATAGTTTATTGCACCACAATATATGTACAAAATATATGTACGAAGGCGAACTTAATGCTATTTAGCATTTTATTAAAAACAACCTTAATAATAAACGATAGCGGTTATTTTTACATTTTCATATACCAAAATTTTTCTTTTCACTTATCGTAAAAAATGATAAATAAAACACATTTTATGTAAACAATGTAATTTTTCCAGGGTATAAATAAAAGATTCCAGAGACTTGAATCGCATGTGGTGACACTGGCGCGCTCAGTGGCTCATCTCTCCAGTGAGATGAGGACGCAGCATCTGGTGATGCAGGAGATGGACAACATCCGCGCGGAGATCGCTGCTCTGAGACACATGTACAAGTGAGTGTCTCGTTTTATTTTATTCTTAATAATAAATTGTTAATTTGAAAACTCTTAGAAATTAAATAGAATTTTTACATTTACTTAAATTATTAGAGTAAATTTGATTTAAAGTCTGGGAATGGGTAATAATTGTTTGTTGTTTGTTTTACTTGTAAATATACTAAGTCAATGTCATATGTTATATTTGTATAAAATTTATGTCCTCTGTTTTTGTTAGTTTTCATTGAATGTGTTGAATGTTTGTATCTATCAGAGAAGGATAGTGGAACCCTTAAAGGAGCATGAAATAACTTCCTTGTAACTGTTGACTTATAGATCCCAGCAGTTCATCCGCTCCGGGCACCAGAGACACCTGGACCCGTACTCCTTCAGCAACCCCGACAGGGTCAAACGCCTCACCAAGTTCTTTGGTGACGAACCTCCCCTTATGAGACTGTTCCTCAAGAAACTTGGATACGAGGTGCAATATATTTACTTTTAAATTATTTATTTATAAGTCACACTAACAAAGTAAACACCATAACAGTTCAAAAAAATACAAAAGATTTAAGAAAAACAAAGACAAGTGTTACCTTAGTTGCAGCCCCTCACCATGCACCGAGGAAAGGCCACCGGGGAGGTTTTAGTGGGTAAAAACCCCACATAACCGCTTCCTTTTCCCCAGAAGTCGGAGTATCGTTTTGAAGATTTCCTCCCCGTTAACAAAAAAAAAAGTCAATTTACTAGATACAAAAATATAGAATTGAGGTTGGCAATTGATTGACAAGGTTGTACAGGAACATGGTATGGAGTATGGTATTTCTTATTACGTTTCATCTCACAAAATACTTCGTCGTACTTAATTTGTCAAACGTTATGTTACGTACGAAATATTTGGCGTGAAAGAGGATGTTATGATTAGAATATAGAAAGCTATGCTTTGGTGGTACAGGCTTGGTGAGATGAATTGAAAATGAACAAGAGAATGTAGATTTATCCGGTTGTTGAAGGTAAGACAACGTGGATGTGATAGAAGTAAGAGAGGTGTGCTTGAACCGTGTAAAATACAGATCCATAATCTTTCTGCTTCAATTTGTTTTAACAAGCAAAAACTTTAACTTCGACAGAAATACGCTGCCTTGTTGGAAAAAGAGAAAGTGGGAGCAGCAGAACTGCCTTACGTTGGCGAAGATAAATTACGAGCTCTGGGAGTACCCCTCGGTCCGAGGATGAGGATATTAAAAGAAGCTGGCGTCCACCAAGACATGCACCACATGCGGGATGACCACAACACCACCACCACGCTAGCTATCGTTTAATGAACATATTATTTTCAGGGATTTTACTGTCAGTTGTTGTACGAGCAAACTCACGTCTATAAGGCGAACAGATAAAGCTTACATTTAAATTTTCTAATAATTATATCAAATCAACAAAGAAAATCTTCTTTTTCAAAATTTCATATTTAATTAACATTTCAGAATTAGTTTGTTCTAGAAAATCATAATTAATTTGATTTACATCGATGGCTTATGGAGGATTTCATCCGCCGGGGGTTTTATAACTTCGATGGATGGAAAAACTGGAATTACATGTGTATTTGCGGAACACTCACTCAACTAGATCAAAAAATATATCAAAATGGGCAATTATCATTATTAATTAACTAGTACGGGTATTGCAATTGAAATTACGAGTAATACAATGTGTTCATGTTTTTCTCTTTATAAGCCGAGTGTACACTTTTATAAGTAAGATCAGTACACATTGCTGGTATTGACTGAGTAAGACAGACTTAAAGGCCGAAGTGTCCATGTGAACCTTGTTTCCTCATCATTGATAATAACACGATATTCAGTTTCATTGTAATTTTATGTAACGACTCCAATGTCCTCGTGTGTTTTACGTATTAATGTAATTTTCAATGCAATGTTTTAATTAAGTATTGACTCTGGCTATATTGTATTGTGAACTCACACGTCTTCTGTTCATATTGCTGGGCTGCATCCCGAAGTGGCACTCAAAGTTACTTTCATTTTTTAATGTCCCTTATATTATCCGTGAAATAGCAACCGACCGTTACGCGTAACATAGTAACCGTCCAGGCCGAGGTTACCCCTCACCGGTGGAGCCCTTGTTTCGAGTTACTAGCGATAGAGGTTCAAGCTAAGCGACCTAAGGGCTATGCCACCTCTCAATCCGGTGAAGCAGTGAAGGCCAGCTTCTCTGGCCAATCTGTGTAGTTCGTAAAAAAAAATCCTATCCATTTGCCATGCGGTGTATTCCGTTAAAATGTCTGCAATACTTCCAGTTGCCGATCTCCAGTACATCACAACAAAATTCTCAATTCCATTAATATCATCTTGATGCGTGGCATATGACGATTTCAACATAACACCGCGTTTCCACTGGTTACAAATATGTTTTCGTTATAAATAGTAATCAATCCACCTCATTGGCGATCTAACCTCGTGACGTGGTTATTCTCTACCCTTCCCTGGAACCCGAGCTATAAGTACAAGCGCCATTTACTCTAAAACACAGTTATATGAACTGTGCGAGTTGAACGGCTCTGTCAATTCCTTCCAATAAACACGGAATAGATTAAAGACATCACAAGTAGAAACTCAGATCAGAAGTAGAAACTGTATTTATACAAGGCAGCTGAGATTGTAGTTTACGGACTGATCGTAACAACGGCCACATCTTAGCCGCTGGTTACCACTGTCACCACATTTATACAACTATCATTCCAATGGTATGCCAAAGAGTTTACCCGGCATGTTCTAAACGTCTTGTAAATACATTTGTAAATATTTACACTTATAAGAAATGTACTCCGAGCAACGAAATTATACGACGTATTTAGTAGTTAATGTTTTTATATTCCCTTCCGCGAGGGACGTGTATTGTAAATAACTTGAATAAACATTTTTACGTATTTTTTTTTAAATCTTTTATTTATTCATATCCTCATCTAATAAGATTCAAATTCTCGGATACATTAACCGCTACTGAAATACTAATACACAATACAATAACACACGCTGCTCGCAAATAATCGATTTAAAAATATAGGGATAAGTGGGATAAGAGAGAGATGAGCTACCGTATGTCACAATACTTGACTGCCCACGAGTTTTTATGGCAACATTGTAACAAAGAGAATCGGTAAGCAAATACATTATGTACGAGTATGTACTGTGAAGACGCGACAGACAATACCGAACAGACCATATGCATGTGGTCGCTTCGTGATAGATGACGAATGTATGAAAGCTAAATTGGACTGACGTAAAGATAGTATGGTGAATTTAATGGTGACAAGTGAGGAGAGCTGGGTAAGAATAAAAAACTTAATGGACCAAACTATCGAGTGGAAGGAAAAGATGGGAACAAAGAGAAAAAGATGCTGTTTTGTTGTAGATCGGATAAATAAACCTTAGTGGAGATTTAATATTAAAAATATTCTTCGTCTATTTCTTTAATCAGCAAGAACGATATTGACGGAACTTTCACTGGCAACTAGCTGATGTACACTACCGGACGCTGCTAGTATATTATCAAAAATGCTGCCGAAAGTCACAAGTGCAGGCCAGTCAGATTATAAATTAGTTAAGTAGTGTTGTTTTAGTTGATCAATGTATTTGTGAATGCTGCGCTTACCTGTAATTGGCGAGACAATTACAATGTTTGGTTTAAATTAAATGAACTAATAAAAATTAAATGAAGTATAATTGTACTCAATGTTGGAAAACATTAATAAATAAATAAATTACTCTGACATTCTACAATCTATTCTTCAAAATACTAGACAATCATACAAGATCATTAATAAACCAGCACTCACAATACAATTACACAATAAATATGCTCATTTACGTTATCTTTGACTGAGGGGTCGGGAAGTCAGCAATGATACATTTGTTCTTATCACGAAGTTCCAACAATTGCTTCGTAGCGGCCAGTCGCAGTTTTACGAGGCAAGATGAAGACCGCAACTTGTGTAACCTTCCTATTCCTGTCTTACTTAGCTCTGGTGTATGGAACAGTCATAAAGATGACTAAATGTGGCAGGGGTAAGTTTTATTTAATTAAGTTATAGATATCGAAAGATACAAAAGATTGAGCTTTCGAGTTCACCTTTGTGAGTAGTTTAAGGTGTTACAATAAGTAAATACGCTGTTTGAATAGAAGATGAATTTTTCAATCATTAACTTATCAAATAAAAGTAAGAAAACTGACTCCATTACTTTTTCTCTTGTTTACAGTAGTAGATTTTTAACCAACACACGGTGAACCAATTACATGATGTTATCGACCCACAATTTTATCGAAGTGTCATGTGTCCGTACTTGACGAATTTTAGTAAAAAATTTTTTAAAATAAAGAATAATTATAACTAACCCTATGGTGAAGGCGAAACTAGTAGCTAATAGTTAATAATTAAAAGAAAGACAAAATCATCCGCCATTATGAAATTAGTTGTGACTTGACTTTGTGTGATATCGTTAGCTTTAATATAATACTGATTTCGTATCGATTACTTAATATATAAATTGTTATAAATGTAATATTTAAATTTAAAATTTAATAATACGAAGCTATGACGATACGCCAATTATTTGGGGAGTTTTCGTGACAAAAGCAGCGTACGGACATGGTTTTTTTCTTTCAGTTTTGATCAGTCGCTGACATAGGAGAGAGACATTTTGTTGTGCATATCTCTCAAACGCAAACGAAACGCTTTGATTCGTTTTTCATTATTCGTACAGCAAAAGAATAGTTTACCCGCGATTGTTTCTCCCTACGATTACAATGTGGGTGTAGAGTGAATAGGGAATTTACTAAGCTAGTGCGCCTTACCATCCAGGACTGCATTTCCACTTAACATCAAGTAGGATCGTGATCAAGCATTTGCTTAGAAAGTATAATAAAAGATGGTATTTTTATGAAGTCATAAGCTGAGCTCCAGATGAAAAGGCAAAATGCATTTAGTACATTCATCATTCTCACATGCTGATGTGTGATACGAAGAGAGTTGTAATGGAACTTTTAAGACGTGAGATCCTAGCGCCAACCTAAAATATATGTATTAAATATTCTGCCTCATGTCAAAGTTGTTTTTCTTATATATTTTTTTTAAGAATGTAGCAATATTTTTTTTCAGGAAATATTACTAACATTTTAGTTAACCGTTCCAACTAAGCTTAAGCTTGTGCTAGGAGATGGTTCACGTCAATAGTCGAATGATGGATTCGAACCTACGACCTTACGATTCGAAGACCGTACCCCAAACCATTAGGCTTCGAAGTTGTGTAAGGGCCATTGATAAACTACTAATTTATTTTCATTGTAGGTATTTCCATGTATTATTTAGTGAACGAACTTTGTCACTGGCAACTGATAATATGTTTATCTATAAATGTACTTAACGTACGCAGTCGGCTCGTGTAGTTCTCTGGAAAAACTGTTCGTTAAGCGGTGATTGCCCTCGATAAGACCGCGCGGATAAAGGGATTCATAAATACGTAAGCTCTTAGCCTGAAGCTGTGAGCTTAAGCTAAGAGCTTCAGGTTGCCTGTCTTCTATTGTCAGTGCTTTCAGCAATAAGCTATCACATAGGCGTTGCAAATAGTGAGGCATATTTATGAATGCTTCTCTTTATGATATGGTATACTTATTTTCTTTATGACATGGACCGTGTGGTATGATATTTAAGAATTGAAGTCTGTTTTACTTTATTTTATATTTTGTGTTTACTTATCTTTTCGGGAATAACGTATGTAGTGGCAACACTAAAGAGAAGTTTATCAATGCACTTGATCAAAGAAGTGTTGATTATTGTTCCGCTTTAAATAAAGAAATATCATCAAATTTAAAACGTTTTCGCTCGCGATACATTATATTATATTCTTTAAGCTCGACGACAAATGCGCTCGTGACTTTGGTACAATAATTTTACATGCCATCAGATGCTACCAGAACAGAATTCTTAGATGGCTGAATTCTGATATGGACCGCGGGAACTAATCTTGTGTCACTTGTAATTTATGAAGTAAAACTTGACGCACCTAAAGCACGCTTGACTTGATGAGTAAGCTGGTGAACCTTACGAAAAGTGCCATCAGGCACAGTGGAGGCCTACTGTGTGTATCGCGCTGTAGGAGCAAGAGACAGCAGTGAGCGCGCACATTTTCTCTCTTAAACAATCGTATATATACATACATACACATAAAGATGGAACTAACGAAGTTTAACTTCAGTCATGTTGTCTAAAGCACACTAATTGCTTTTTAATTTCAGTGTCAGACGAGTTCTGTAGAGTTAAGGAAGCCCGCATTTCACCGTGTGAGAATGGCCGCATTTGCGTTATAAAGAAGGGCGAGAATTACACGCTCTCTTTTGACTTTGTACCTAGTAAGTATGCCATCATGGAAGCGGAGGTTTTCAATTCCGTCTGTATTTTTTTAAATATTTGTGCAGTCATAGCATTTTCAATTGTGCTGACTGATGACTGATTTGAGCCTGCTACCTATTATTACACACAGAGTATGTACGCTAAGCGATCAAGCAATGTTTATTTAATTATTTATTTGGTACACCAACAGCATTACACAACCATACATTGTAGTACATTGTCCTGTTGTTTATGCCAATTACATGTGTACACAGCGTTCGCTATTAAAAAACGTAACATTTTAATAATTAAGAATAACATTTTTTTTTAAATAATAAAAAAAAACTAACAAATTAAAGAAATTAGTCAATAAATGTAGGATAATTTTTAAGACTGAGGTAGCGGAAGAGTATTTTCTACATTTTATAATAGAACGATTGCTGCCCAACCAGCATTTTATTAATGTTTAAATTGCTTCAGTTGTCAACAACTTCTAACGAAAAACTTTGTACATTTGATATAGCGAGAAAAGATTTTCCGGAAAAGTTCGTATTTATCGTGCTCTCTCAAATTAATGGATACGAAAATGTTACTCATTTAATACGATATATAATATACATTCATTGCCAGTTCGGGTGTTATAATATTCCGATAAAGATCCGAGTTTCCCCGAAGGACAATAATTTCTCACTACATCTGTTCTGACGACAAAATGCATTAAATCAATGAAATAAACATTACACACACTACCATGCGTTTGATACACGCGTATACACGCGGTTATTATACGGTTGCTTGGCAACGGACTACTATGATCGGAACGGGTAACTATGATAAATACTGACAGACAGATTCACCGAACAAGTTACGAGCTGTGAATTATGTGTGATTTCAATGGATTGGATCCATGAGTTAAAGTTGAATGTTGGCTACAGGGCGCACACTAGTTTATTTAAAATATGCATGCATTCAAGTCAGATTCAGCCACATAAAGCCGACAATGTACACTGTCTAATATCATGTTGTCCTTGCCAGCTTTCGCGACGGACAAGCTGCAGACAACCGTGTTCTACGTGAACGGGAACATGGAACTCCCCTTCGCGGAGCTTTCCAACGCTGATGGCTGCCAATACACCACGTGCCCCCTGGTGCCCGGCACTACGCAGGAGCTGGTCTACCGCCTGCGCCCCAGCAAGTTGCTGCCGAGCGTAAACATCTTTGTTCATTTATTTATTTTCTACCTATATTCTTGTTATTTTTTTTATTCCCACAAATTTGTAATCTGCAGAAAAAACGTAGATGAGTCTAGATCTTATTCTTAAATTGCAGACGAGTATGCTAAACTAATTGTATCAAAATCCATTCATTGACATCATAATTGTCGAGTTTTGGTTAATTCTGGTAATGTACAAACCGGTTGTAAAAAAGAATGGATTTTTTCCCTGGTATATGGGCAAGTTCCTGCCCTTTTGCCTATCACCTTACCTATTACAGATTTAACAAGCTTGATGAAGGGAAATAATAATTTTTCAGAATGCGAGCTTATTTATAGAACCTTTTAGTTCCTTTAAATTATTTCTCATTCGCTCATTTATCATCATTATTATCATCTCTATTCTTTCAGGGTAAATTCCCTTTTAAGTGGGAATTGTGGAATACGGAAAACACTCTTGAGAAGTGCTGCTTTATGGCGCAGCTGAGGCTACGCAAGTGATCTGGCAACGGGCGTGGAACTAAGTTAATAAACAGCTTCCTGTTTTATTTTGTTTCATTTGTCGAGTCTATGTCCTACTTCAGAAAAGGAGGTTCACAATTCGTCTGTTTTTTATGTTTTTATGCATATTGATGGATAACCCAATTACACGCCAACCGATTTCGATTATTCATTTTTTTATTGGAAAGAACTTCAAGAGTAATTCGGTGGGAGTTTGGTTACCTTTTGATTAAATCTATTTCGTAATATTCCTTGTCTAATTCGAAAGTAAAAGGCGGTTTTTGTTTTTACTCGTCAATATACTAATAATAATATATAAGTAAACGAAATGTCACGATAAAATAATCCATAAATCACATAATAGACCAAATCATTGTCATTATGACAGAAACTGTATTTCTGTAATAGCATTTCATTCTAACTTCATACAATTTAATGCTTTATGTAACGGCAAATTTGACAGGTTGCATTATTTATGCAGAATACCAGACTAAAGTGTAACGAAAGATTATATTTCTTTAAGCTTTAAGTTATTCTTCTTGAGCACATTATAACGTCCAAAATCCGACTTTATCACGGCAAACGACAAGTATTTAGAACACAAATAATAATACATTTATAGACGTAGGGAACGACAAAATGACTCACCCACTTCGGCTCTGCTTCAGCGTCACCGCGACTCTACTCACTTAAGAAGAACACCGGTTTAATTGCTTGAAGACATCTGCCTTCCGCGCCATTTTTATCTCTGTGTCGATGCTCCAAACTCGACCATAGATCAGGCCACAGACAGACGCACGGCTGTCTGAGGCCAAAGTGCCAGTATTGCCTGTATAAACCTAATGTTGCCCACGAATAATATTGTTACCTAACAATAGTGAAATGTCAATGGTACACCATCGGTAAAGCAAAGTGACACGCTAGAACTAGATTACCATAATTTTCGGTAACAACGTCTGTTTAACGGACAATGTACTCGTACTACACATTCTATTTGTAATGCACTATTGTGACACTTTGCCTAATTTGTGTGTTTAATAATTGATTTTCTAATAAAAACATATAAATAATGTGGAGAGCAACAGTGGTTATTCTCTCTCAGGCTAGGATGAAACAAGTAGAGATTCTTTAGCCTTACAGCTTTTGGTTTTAAAATTTATAGTAATACGATTGATGCATCTGTCCGAGCCGTAGTGTTGCACCAGTTTATTATTTTTACGAACTATACAATAAGAAGCAAAGCACAGAATAGCGGAAGAAATAAGGCTCAGAACAGAATAGTTAACAGCGGAATTGGCGGGAGGCATTTTGCGACCGAAGTGTCGCGTAGTTGCGTTAAAATAATATATATCGATCAACTGACGTAAGACAGTCGACGTTCGCGCGGCCATTGTTCTCGCTCCCGAGCAGTGTGCACATTAATAAATTTATTTCGCCAATATTAGGATTTTATATAAATTAATTTGTAATAAAAATGACATTGAACAAATATTGAATAGAACAAAATTAAAACATAATAAAACAATAAAATAATCTGTCTCAGCTTCCACATTCGTAATATGAAGGTTCAACCGCCTAGATAAGGATGCACAACAGACCGAATAGTTCTGACAGACTTTTGATCCTTAGACTATAAATAAGAGCACTACTATTGGTTAAACTGTACAGGGGAAGTGGGGGAAACACGGGCTTTTAACAGGAAATAAAATAGTAGAATGACTGACATTTTCATTTATTACTTTCTTTAGTACTTTCGCTTCTAAATACATTTGTCCCATAAATCAACCGCCACAACAAAAAGACACTCAATTCAATTGCATGACAAATGAGGTAAATCTACTGATATCAATTTTGATGTCTAATTTCAATACAAATTTTGATTGAAATCGGACGGAATATTTGTAAAATTGTCTTATGTACGAGATTACGAAACAATATTGGAATATCAATGGTACGCCACGAGCGTTAGTGTTATGGAATTCTTAATTTGCGCGTGTACTATTGATTGTACCTACATTTTTTCTAGGCAAAGGCCAGAAGAGCGTGCGGTCCACCTAATGTCAAGTGATCATTGACACTTCCATTTTATTTACTTGGAAACACACACACCGAGGGCGTTAGAGGAAGGGCGAGTTATGTCGGCCATAAGACCTTACACTCCATTATGTTCCATTGCAAGTTGGTGCAGCTACAAGAACAGTGCACTGCCAAGCTACGACACAATGAATTGTTTAGCGTTGCTAAAATAATGTTCTTCCCAGAGCCCCAGCTTACTCTGAACTATAAACACACGTCTGGTGGATGTTGGCGCAGTGCTTATTGCAATCGATATCCAATAAATAAACAAGAGAATCGGCAGAGAGATTGCCATTATGCCGGTGACACGATGAACTCGGGAGCAAGCGTGTGATCTCATACATCCAGCCAAATAGAGGACGAGTGTTAACTCATTGTTATCGGTTATTAATTGCCCAGTTGTGTAAACAACCGCTGTACCTCGCCACCGGCCAATCTGTAGGGATGTCAACCGGTCTGACTTTATATTAGCACTAGCTTTTCTTTGCGAAACTCTTATTTACTTAAAGAAACGCTTACGTGTACGCGGTCTTTTGGGAGAACATCTGAACAATACACCTTTCATTAAAACTAAAAAGAAACAAAACTTTCAGTTGCCTTTCCCCTTATTTTCTGTCTATTCTTTACTACATAAACGACATCAGCGAATTAGTCTTGGTAATCTAAATCTGGGTTTGCTGAATTTCCAGTTCATCATTACTACAACAATTGCGTCAAATACTAACTAACACACATAATTGGTGTGCCAGTGGCATGCCATCGATAATCTATAGCGGCACCAATGAACTTAAAGATTACTAAAACTAGCTAGACCAATATGATGCCATAGAAATATTTAATATATTATTTACTTAATCATTTTGTTAACAATTCTGCAAGGCGCATTATGGCAGTGGCATATTTTAAAAGTGGCGTGTTAAGTGTTCCTGTACCCGTTGTGCCAAAAAAAGGTTCCTATCTTAAAATGATAGTCTTTAGTAATGATTCAAGATGTCTATAGATATCTTGCATAAATAATTTCCTCTTGAGTCCAAGATACAAACAATGAGGAATGATATCAACCCTATTGAAGAAGCAGAACGCGTAATAATAGTGGCCAATTGTTTAAAAAAACATAATACGTGCGCTGCAGTAGCTCGCCGTACCTCGCTCAAAATGGACGCCCGTATTTTTCTCTTCTCATTGTGCTTCTTCTTCGCCAGATCTGATTACATTATCAAAAAGAATTGTAAAGACGGTAAGCATTCTTTATAATCCATAATAAAATATCACTTATTCTGCCTGTTGAACCAAGTCTCGCGATCATACAACGTCTTAAACCTTAACCTAATTGTGTTTAAGTGACGGCATATCCTGCAAGATTGATGCTGATCATGCCTCGTTATACTGATTTCCGCTTGGAATAGCCAGACCAAATAACAGAACGTATACGTAAGCTATTCGATAATGAATCAAAAAGCCTGTGTGGGAATCTGCGCAGTTTAGTTCTTCATTAATATGCTTTTATTAAGTAGCGTTCTTAGGTATAGCTGGCTGCTACAGCTTCACCAGAGTTTCAAAAGTGGCACAACTCTTAGGTGTTCAATGATTTTTTAACTTTTATAGGCCTCCCAAACACGCAACTGTTAATACATTCAGCGAAACCACGCTCGATTGTTTATTGTACGCATATTATTTGATCAGATGCGTTTTATAAAAATTCAAAGAAAAACAAGCCGTTGTTTAATCGTTTCTTTATTTGGGGGACTGCACTAATTATAGTGTTAAAGCTCTAATTTAAATTGTCAAGTTTATATTCAGCATATTTCAAAAGTATTGGTACCTCGACATACCGAGTTTAATTCGTTCAGTAAAATTGTTCGTATCTCAAAGTAATTTTCCCCATTTAAATTATTTGGAATGCTTTTGCCACATATGCATACAGATTGAGGTGGTAGAAACTGTTAGAGTGGTGTGTAGTTTGCAATTCCTCGTACCTGAAATCTTGCTCTCACCTCAAAGCAAAATATCCCGGCGGCTCGTATCTTAAATCATTCATATATTAAGGCACTCGCATATTGAGGTACCTTAAATATGATAGATTACATACTTTGGAAATGAAAGAGTTAATGTTTAATCCGTCACTGATTTGATTTAGAGTCAGTTTCGTTTTTATTCGTGAATATATTAGTATAATTTGTATTGCAGTGGACAGGTCCCAGTGTAGCATACACAACGTGGCAGTGGAGCCCTGCCCCCGCGGTCCCCGCCTGTGCATCGTCAAGCCTGAGAAGTCCTACTCCATCAGCGTGGACTTCACTCCACGTAACATTTTAATTTTCATTATGATAATATGTGAAGCAAAGCTTTGTACCCTTTCTTACGACACTAGCGCGGACGGAGGATTATGAAATTCCGCCACACTTATTGTTTAAATAGAGAAGGAGTGCGAAATGGTAATATTATAGAAGTTATACTTGTTTAGGCGTGACACTCACTACCACGGCTCTGTCCTTTTATTATTTTATTGCAATGATGCCAAAGATGTATAACTTCTCACGCGCGTGCATAAGTTGGAAACTTCGGCTCTTGGACATCCTTGGACATGTACGCTATTTTTTTACAATTTATGATAACTAATTTTAGGCCCTTAAAGTGTTGGTAAAAACTAAATCTATGTTAAATATCGATCAGATTCTCGACTCGATTTCGACTGTTTGGTAAAAAAGTTTGTCGACCTCTGCCTTAGATCTATCTTACCGAAACAAAGTTAGATTTAAAAAAAAACCGTTGGGATCAACAACCTTTCAGTACATTCGTAACCGAGTAAACAATGATATAAAAATATGCAGATAATGTTAATTATTAATACGATGAGCTGTGATGAACTGCGGCACAAGATTACGTGTTTAAAATATGTTATCAGTTTATATAAACACAATATATTAATATGAGTTACGATATGATAACAAATAAAAAATAATTAAAATAAATAAATATAATATGTAATTTTCTATAGAAGAGGTAATGGATGGTCACCACTGCCTATCAACATAGCCGTTACAGGTAAGAGGAAGAAGGTGTTCCTTACACGCGAGAAGTGGCTCTCTCGGGCCTCTAGGATCAGAATGCTATCGCGTATAGAGTGACCGCCCAAGCCGAAGTCCTTGAGCCCAGTTACTTTTTAAAGAGTTTCAGGCTAAGCGAGCCAAGGACCCACCTCTCAAAACAGCACAAAATCATGAATCTATCTACTACGCCCTCCCGACCTCTCGGTATCAGTTGAAGCGGAGGCCGAAGGGAAGGGGATAGCCTAACTATAGGGAACTGAATTTTCGAAGAACGTGCTGCGGAGCCAACCCGCACAGATGTTCGTGTGTACCCTGGTATTGTCGGACTTTCTCCAAAAGAATAGTAAGTCATTTACTCTACTTCTCTACTCAGATTTCCCCGCGAACAATATAAAGCTCGCGCTATTCAGCGACGACAAGAAGACGGGCACATTCGACACCATCATCAAGGCTCCCGAGGACGTCTGCGGGGTGGTCAGTTGCCCCATCGAGGCCGAGGAAAGGAAGAACTTCGAAGTTCAATTCACACTGGGGAAAATGACACCGGTAAGTACACCAGACTTAATGCGAATCGGTTTCTAAGGAGAAGCAGGTTTTCAAATATATTTTCATAACAGGAGACCATTTCTGAAAACGAACACAGACGATAGTACTAATGACACCTTTGATGATGGGATGGAAAAAAATAGATACTGACTTGTCAGCCAGCCTCACACGTTAAGGCGTTTACAATATTGTTAATTTAGATTTTTTTTGTTTCATCAATTTATTTTTTAGTCCCTAATAATAGCTTTTTTTTTCTTTCAGGGCAAATTTCCTATCAAAGTGCAATTTTGGAACGAGGAGAATACGTCGCTCCAGTGCTGCTTCACGTTCAATGCTAAAATAAGAAAATAAATTGTAATCATATGCTTGAAAATAAATTCTACAAATCAAATGCATAAATTTATTAATCAAAAACACCTGAATTAGACTCAAGTGAAAACACTTAAAAAATATCGAATTCGATATTCGTAAATCAATATCGATTTTAGATATTTCCAAATTTAAAATATCGCCGATATTTATCGATGGTATGGCGTTAATTTTATACTTAATAGCGCCATCTATGTTTTGATCATTAAAATTATAATATCTTCTAGGCAAGATTCATAAAATTGATATGTAGTTGTTCTTTACTTCATAATAGATGGCACATATTTTTTTAAATCAATTTTTAAGTGGTCTCTTATTGTAGTGTTCATTTATCGATTTTTGTTAAAATAATTATGAGTACGATAAATTATTACGATTGTATGGATGTTGATGATTTATACAATTTAATTATATTTAATTTTTTTTAAATTAAAAAAAACAACAAAGGTATGGCCACAGTGGCTTCAGCGCTACATTAATCCTTTTCTAAAAAAAAGATTAATTTCCAACTTTTCCTTTTACATTTTGATTTATAATATTAAGAATACATTCAAAACGACAGCAGGTTGTCATGAGACCTAAAAACGTCGACCGAATATGTTTTCTTTACAATCGTAATCAGAAAATCCCATAGTTTAAAGTAAAACAACACATAATAAACATAACAAAAACAGCTTGTATCGCATAGATGTTTCTTTTTTTCTTATATAATAAATAAATTCCCACATACATTTTACATAAACATTCACGGCCGTAGCCCAGAGGGGGTACGCAGAGATCGTTTCATTCATATACATATATATTCATGCCCAAACTGAATCGTCGGTTAAGGGTACTTCTTGCCTGCCCCTTTTTTAATATGTTGTCAATCTGTTTGATGCACGGTAATTAAATGGCAGATCTCCTAGAATGCCCTCTACCGGCCTGCCACACACTTTCGTGTATTACGCGTATTATAATATACGAAATAGGTGCATACACATTTAACTATTTCGGAATGGTCATTGCGATAAACCGAAATAACTACAAAGCAACCAGCCGTTTGATATCGTTTAATCGCTATTTGGGGCAATGACCAATAACAAAGCGGAGCGAAGATGTTCAACGATGCTTATCATGCGCTTTTACCAAAAACTGGGTTACACAATTATCAACAAATAAGAAAGATCTTTCTTCCACGTACTGTACGATTTAGGGACTTTCAAGAAACAAGCCTACTTCTTTCTCAAAGCCCGGCAACGCACCTGCAGCTCAGGTGTTGTGGATGTTCATGGGCGACTTGATCACTTAAGATCAGGTGAGCCGTTAGCGTTTCCTCTCGCTCTTTTTCTATAAAATACAAAAAAAGACAAAGAAGCTTCCCAACTAATTCTCCACCACGTTCGCAGGACGTTTTCTGGCTATATGCTATTTTGCAAGTGACGTTTGATTAGAAACCAATCTATTGCAGTCCTATCAATTATCATCATTGCAAAATATATTATACCCTAACACACACAAGTCTGGCGTGCCAGTCGTACGTCGTACGTACGTATTTATTGAACTAAAAGACTAGTAAGAGTAGTAAATATTGACTATTGTAATGCCAATTAACGTTAATTTGGTGCGCAATTAGTTTAAGACTTGAGGCCTAAGTTCAGATTATAATTTGATTCTTCTGGACGAATGCGAACCTGTAATATATATTTATATAATCACAGCTTCAGTTGACATTTTAGTACCAGAAAACCTGCATTTAAAAATGTATGATTGATGTAGTAAACACACACACATACACACGCAGAACACACGACCATAAACTACCAACCCGATATTATTGACGAATTCTGTGCGCCGTACAAAACGGGGTCGACAAGCCCCCGATACTATGTGTCCCAATAATAAAAGAGATGACTTACCACCTCGACTACGACTCTCACTCGGTGCCGGCTCCTGGTTCACTCTGTCAAGTCTAAGTCGAGTCAGTAAGTCTAGTCTGAACACACGAGCAACGCACTTATGCAACCGTTTTGCACTGCTCCCCGTAAGCAGGTTCAAATCAAAGCAAATTAAGGACATCGTCAATAACGCGACGCGAACCAATAATTAACAGCGTCCCTGTACGCCAAATTAACGACTGGACAGAGATTGCCCTGTTCGCACACGCCAAGCGCTGCGTCCGACAGCGAGGGTTTACCAATTACCCACGTGTGCGGAGAAAACGAAAATAAAAAAATATCGAAGCACCGTCATCCGTATTACAGATATGTTACCGCGAAATATGAATTTGTCGGTATTCAACTATTTAAAACTACAAATTATGTATCCCTTTGTTGGCAATCAGTACCGTGAAAATTGATTTATATTATTATTACCTTAAGTGTTGTGGATTTTATAAAAAAATCTTTCAAAGATTTCTCCCTCGATAACAAAAATTATAAACACACTAGCTCTTACTTTTGCAAAATAAATTATCTTCACGTCTTTCTTCTCAATCCTCTTTTCATCGCGCTCGAACTACAAAACCATACCTTTATTTTCCTATCACACAGGAAATAAAAAAAACGTTGTTAATTCATTGAGTTAGACGAACAGTAAAAACGAACAGCAAGCAAAAAATCGGCCGGATAAAAAACATAACAAACAGCTTAAGGCGTGGAAAAAATACCACCAGCTGAGCGGAGGAAGTCGCCGCGCACCGGCCCAACGAGAGTGAAAACTTGCGCAAGAAATTGTAAATCGTAGTGTTATAATACTCACTGGAGACTCGACGTACTTGTGGTCGGAGTGCTACGATTTTTTTTATGACAAACTACACAGATTGGCCAGAGAAGCTGGCCTTGACTGCTTCACCGGATTAAGAGGTGGCATAGCTAATAAGCTTAAGCCGTTAGGCTATTAAACGCTACATTTTCTCCTAGCACTATTACGATCTTTCAGTATGCCTGTAAAATATAGTGTAATCTATCTGATACGGGATTTCTTTTGTGGAAGATAAAGTAATATAGCATGCAGCTCGCCACGGTCTATGGTAAGGGGAAAAGCTGAATTTATGTCAATACCTTTAAAAATAAAACAGTCACGTCCTCTAGCCCAAAGGAATAGGCAGAGATAACGGATTTTTTAAACTTTGATTACCGACTTTTTTGGGTTTAAAACCCAGAGCATTTTTCTGGCTCCTTGCATGTCGATAGATCTTCGCGGACATGTAATTGTCGTGTGACTTTTGACATCGTTCTTCTTCAGTAGATCAAAATCTACCGGTAAATTATCGTTTAATGGAAATAATATGATATAGCATATCCCTACATAATTCAAGTTATCATTAACTGTGTTTTAACTTGAGTTTGAAGTGGTCCTTCTACTTAGTAGGAGTAGTTTCTACTTACAACCCTTATCAAAAAAAATCACCAGATGGATTTGTAAGGGTCATGAGTCCTTAGAAAATGTATTCCTTAGAACTAATTCTCCACAGACGAAATTTAGATTAAACAATTATGAACAATCGAAACAACAGACGTATTGCCCTGAAATTGCCCGGTATTTAACTTAACGATCATCTAAATCAACATTACTACAGCATCCTGTCAACAGCCGCTTCTAATCACACAGCGGCTTTCCTTTCCTTTGTGGCCGGCAGCGCTATCGGCCCATCACCAATTACCTCGCACTAGCTGCCTGCACTTTCACACTTGTTATGTTTTGAGGTCGCCACATTCAATTTGAGTAACATCTGCCATTACAATGTGTTAGTAACGTCGAAACTCATATTAATTACTGTCTACTTACACTTTCTTAATAGTTGGGCGCTAGACTGTGATCTGAGAGTCGAGAATCAGTCATCCCGGTCATACGAACGTAGAAATAGTGTTTGTTTTAAGAGTATGATGTAAGGAAAGGTTATATCTTCTTTAAGTTATTCTACTTGAGCACATTATCACGCGCAAAATCCGACTTTAGAACGGCAAACGACAAGTATTTAGAACACAAATAATAATACATTTATAGATGTAGAGAAAGACAAAATGACTCACGCACATCTCCGCTTCAATGTCACGGCGGCACTAGTCACTTCAGAGGAATAACGGTTAAATTGCTTGAAGACAACTGCCTTCCGCGCCATTTTTATCTCTGTGTCGATGCTCCGAACTGGATTTTTTGGAATTTATGGCTTGGTTACAAGACCTTTAAGGTAATCCGAACTCAGCGATAGATCAGACCACAGACAAAAGCACGGCTGGCTAAGGCCATAGACAAAGTGCCAGTATTGCCTGTATAAACCTAATTTTGCCCCACGAATAATAATGTTACGTAACAATAGAAATTAGGCTTTTGCTAAGTTACTGCGCCTTATTATCGAGGACTGCATTTCCACATCAGATGGGATCGTACTCAAGCAACTGCTCAGAAAGTATTAAAAACAATCTGTTGACAAGATCTATGTGCGGTGTATAACGATGGACCCAACCTTACCACATATTGCTTGCTGTATCTATCTGTCTATCCCGCTACGGTTGAAAGAAAATGAGAGTTGTTCTAAAATGATTAAGGAATTAATTTAAAGTTATAGCTTATATATATGTCCACTGTTGCACACATTCCTTGACGAGAATGCAGCCCTAGTGCCGATTGGCAGACTAAAAATGTCGTAGAATATTTTCTAACACATTTCCTCACGATGTTTTCCTTTAGCCGATGAGATGAGCAACTAAAGGAAATGATAAGGTAACCTCGTATTTTCCTAAGCACGGTTGGTACTACCGTAAAGGGACTTATTCGTTTGGTTCTCCTGTAATGTGATACTTACATAAGGCAATTAACTCGAAATGTTGGTTGTACGGTAAACGTACCTTCCTCAACACGCACACTTTAGTGAGATCAGGATTGTAACACACACGCGTAATCACGCGTCTGTGAATCTAAGCGTTTCCTGTTCGGCCATAGCTCTGTCTACTTGTCTATGCAATCCTCGTGGCTTGGTGCGGAGCTGCAATCCTAGCGGACTCTGTTACGAAAAATACTTACCCAGTCTTGCATTGTCATAAACCTACCAGTATCTCAACCAAAACACACATCTTTAGAACCAAAGGTCTAACGTCAACCTAATTATCATGGGACCTAATTGAAAGCAAACCGTCGGAACAACAAAAAATTGATGTCCAACTAATAATTTCATTGCGAAAATTTCTAAGAATGTATGGATATGAACTTGTCGGTTAATAAACGGCAGGGCTATGAGTGTACAAACATTTACAAAAATATATATATATGCTCAGGTTTTGAAGTTTTCAATAAAACACATCGGCCGCTGAGTCATGATATTTCAATAAGGGATTTGTTAAATAACTCGCTGATAGTGTGACCACACCTCAACACTAAGCCAATAAAACCGGGATAAAGCATAAAAGACCGGATCCAGCTATTTGTGGTATGCGCGAGTGAACGACCTGCGCTGCCCTGTGTCCAGCATCGGCCTTTCTCCAGCACTAAGATAAGCACTAAGTACTTTCAGAAGTGAAATCACCTATACTTATTTGTTTTTTACCCTTCCTGAAAATGGCCCTAAAATTTGCCTGCGTCCTTAGCAGATATCCAAAATGCGAATTTCATCGTTTCCGACGAGGCGCAAGTCATGTTTAACATCGTTACCAATCCAGTTTCAGGTTTGAGTTACTTCATTCTCATTTAAGACATTGCAAGTCATTCAAGTCAACTACTGCACCAAACTGAATGATTCCTATTTTTTTTGTATTTGTTATCTTTAAGACTAGGTTTCGTTTGTATATAATATAAAAAAGATATTTTTATTAAAATCAAATTCTATTAAACCTCATCAAAGAGAAGTGCGTAAATGAGTCAGAATGACGTTCAATTGTTCAGACAACGAATGCCAACTTCAAACAGAGCATACGTCACATCATAAATGTCAATCAATCAATCGCACTATTACTGTTTCTTTTGCACCCGAAAAACGGTTTTTCAAATGGTGTTTGCGTTAAGAAGTCTTTCTTCGTGTTATTTATTGATGTTTTTATATTTGATAGATATAAAATAACGGAAAAACAACGTTTCCGGGGTCAGCTAGTAAATAATAAAGAAAACTAACCCTAATACGAGGTAAGGAATTACTTAACGCCTCCATTTGCTTTTTCTTTTCCAAAAAGATTAACCACTGGTGAGAAATTTGGCGAAGTGAATTTTGAATGCGGTATGTGTTGTGATTCTTGGGAGAGTATTTTGTTGTATAAATAATGTGCTCCTTCAAAACAAATCGATCTTTTATCGTAATTTGTTGTTACTTTCGGTATGACATGTCGATTGCTTCGTTTTCTAAAATGTTTTATTTTAGTGAATGAAATGCTAGTAGTAATTGTTTTATGTATAATTTTCCTAATAAAACTATATACAGAAGTCTCGTAAGTAGCACGACAAGTGAAACCAACCAAGTTGAAACCGAAAATAGGTGTAAGGGTCACTATTTAGACCAAAAAAATTACATTAGTACGTGTCACATTTCCGAGTTTAATTTTTAATTATTAACTGTATTTGTAAATGTTTAATATAATTATATAGTATATGTTTAATGTTCATTATTTCCCTCGATATTGAAATAATGGTGGACGGTGATAGCACAGGATCATATATGGTGGAAGGCATTTTAATGTTATACAAAAGTAAAAATAATAAATATCACAATATGATATTTCTACAGACGCCAAGTCACCGACCAACTTTCTGAATTTTGATTCGGTCGGTCAGGGTATCAAATGTTAATCGACTTATATTAATTATTTTATGTTTGTTATTAGGGGCCAACACGTTCCTTTGCCACATTTGGAACCTGTTAATTAAGCTCGTGGCTGATAACATCATATCCACGTAACGTCTGAGTTGCCGGAATGCCGCCCAACTGTGTCGTCTCGCAAGTGACAGAGAGTAATATGGCGAATAGTCTGTCAACGTTCGCTAGTCGGAGAGGCATTTTAAGAAGAAGAATTAAGGTAGGTGAAAATCTCTGTCTAATATGTTTGACAACATGTGAGAGATATTACTTTTCCTATAGTGCTTTTATTGTTCTCTATTCACACATGCGTAGATATTTATTATACAAGAGACTTCTGTGGATTAAGTTGCCGAGGCATTCCACCCTAACAGTCAATATGTGTCAGGTATCACCTGCATCCGCTAATGAACCACCTCTTTATACGATGTCAATACACATTCATCACTTTCACGCGCGTCGGTGTGTTCGTACAATTCTATTCCACTTTCATTAGATCGTATTACATTAGTTATACTCTTAACTTATAATTAGCTGTTGAATGCATTTTATTTTACGATTTCAAGTTTGTTTTTTTTTACTTTACTTTTATACTGGAGGGATCAATATACACGGACCGTGGACAACATCAGAATAACTACACTACTGTCTTAAATGTCACACATGTTTTCATAAATGTCACACGGGAATGACAGTAAAGACTTTTCGTGAAAGGCGGATAATACCGTAGGTCCCACGCTCTCTTCTTGTCGTTCACGTTTCTTCACGAGCATCAATCATAATTATCACATAGATCGATTATAATAATAATTACACTAATTAAAGAGATATTAAACCATGGCGTGATCCATTTCTTTAGAAGAAGGGCCGAACAAGTAGATAAACTGCTGCCGCATACGAACGCAAACAAAAACACCCCCTCTCGACCTCCGTCTCAATCGAGACCGAGAGGTCGAGAGGGCGTAGAAGATAGATTCGTCGCGGCTGACGCTTGAGGGATTAGCCCCGACGTAAAAATAGTTATTTCTAAAAAATCCGTTCCAAAACGGTACCCAACACCAGGGGAGCAGTTGCCCCCTGCGCTGATAACCCGGGTAATGGGGTAACACCCCTAGGCCCGTACCTGCGAGGTTCCCGTGAACCTTGTAGATGACTTGACTTGACTTGACTTGAACAAAAACAGACGAATTGCAGTGTCGACCATTTTACTACTTCACGCAGGTCTGTGGTGAGGTCGTACATTTCCGAGGGCGCCGGTCCTTTACCGCAGCGGTTTCTGCTGTTGCATAAACAGCAGCAGAAACCGCTGCGGTAACCCTTTTCTTTTTTTTTATTCAATTTTTTGAGAATGCTCCGCGACAGTTTTTTTTTAATAATTAAATATATAGAAAGAACTAGTATATCCTTAAATTCGAATAGGATCTCGCTGACCCTAAAATTTAATATCCAAACGTGAAGCCAATGGGCTTGCTGCAATAATCTTTTCCTATACTAATAATCTCATTTTGTCACTTTTAACTGCAAAAACAACTCGAGGAATAGACACAAAACTACCACAAGATGCAGCATATTTTAACGAAAGTTGTAGCATATAGTATAATATTGACTACTCTTCTGAAATTTATTTCAGTTTTAAAATATCTATTTCCAATTTGTTCGATTTGTAAATTGTTTATTATACAATTTGGTAAATCAGTTATAAACGAAGTCGAAGTGAAGGTCGAATCTCCAGTATAACATAATAGTGTAACCGTTTGGTAATAATCAATCCAGTGTAACCTGTCCCATCTCAGGTTACGACATCAAATGCGAGGCGTTTTGTTCTACAAACGCCTGTAGCGACAAATCGCCCACTCGACGTTAGCTGCATGAGTCAGTGGCTGCATTCCTCATAGCGGCGGGCACGTTGAGCCCCCGCAAAAGGACGACAAAGGCCGCGAGGCCTGGCCGAGGAATGGCCGCACCATATCCGTAGGCTTCATTACTAACTGGTTCTAAACATATCCTTCGTACCAATTGTCTGCGTACAGTTACAAGTGACAGCTTGCGTAACGTTTGATACAGAGTAGATGTCGATCTTTTTATTATTGACATCGACATAGTATGCTGTCAATATTTAAACATCATTGAAATCAAGGTTTAGTAAAACTGGCACTCAAATTATCTTTAAAGTTAGCTAGCGCACAATCGTTTCACATACAGTAAAAGGCTGATACTGCCTTCCTGATATCAAAAATACTTCTTAAAGTTGGCAGTCAGTTCACCATACTTCTCTCTGTCTCTTGCAAGGAGAAATAGATGGGCGGCACTCACAATTCCGGTCCACTCTCTAATGTTACGCCACCATCATTTCCTTCTACAACCATCACTTTTTCCAGCGACTTTGCCCATCAACAAAATGTATCAAAAATATCACCTGGAATGATGTCTTTCAACAATCAATTTATATATAATAGTAAAAGTGAAATAACAGTCCCACTGTTGGGCACACGCATTTTGTTCTCTTCATGTAAAAGAAAGTATCAGTATGTTTTGGTGTACTTCGCACTTAGTTTGCCTTCCTTGGGCGTTCACCAAGGCTTGTCTGACGACCTCATAAAGGCTGCAGATCGATGCACAAGCCATACAATGCTTTTTGTTAACGGGGAGGAAATCTTCAAAAAGATACCCGCTTTCGGGGGGGGGAAGGCGGCGGTTATGTGGGGTTTTTCCCTGTGCACGTGGTGGTCCTTTCCTCGGTGCATGACGAGGGGCTCCGGGATCTCCAGTGGAACGCACCGGAGCTCCTCTACACTGTGCTCAAGGAGAGCACGTCCCGGGGGGGAGGGAGTAACCTCCCCCCCTGTGCCCTCACAGTGCAAGGCAACAGGCCAGCCGATGTCGCCCTGTGAACCCGAGGCCCCTTTTAGTCGCCTTATACGACAGGTAGGGGGTACCGTAGTCTTATTCTTGAGAGCCCAGAACTACAGGGCTGATGCCATACAATGCTATCCTATGGCTGAAATGATGACGATGAAGATCTTAACGGAAAGATCTTAAAAGAAAAAATATACAAATTAAAATAAACGTAGGATTGATGTAATAGGTAGAACATATATACTGCAATATTCGATTACATGGAATGTTATTATAGTTCATACATTTGCAGGAAATGACAGATGGTCATACCATAGACGACACAAAGGGCGTCCAGGTGATAATATATTTTTAGCATAGCGCGCGATCCAACAAAAACTAACCGCTAATAAAGGTGTATCGATCAATTAAATTTAATGCTTAAACAACTGCAGCTCCTCATCATGAAACGCATATATTTCTTGGTCGCGAAACAGGTTCCGTATATATTATGAGAAATGTAAATTATTGTAACGCGTATGATACACATTTAGTGTATAATTTAATTAACATCAAGTCACCTTATGTACGAGTAACACAATTCGACGAAAACAAATACAGACTTCAAATCAAGTCTCAAGTCTCAATATCTATTGCTATATATTGAGACTATACTATTATTATTGCTATATCTATACGCTAAGATTGATTAGCGTAATTGCAAACGTCTTAAAGTCAGTGACGGATTAAGCACTATTGCATTCGGACTCGCTTTTATGTCCGAAATTTCGTATTGTTGTATTACGAAGTTTTGGTGCGTATATTCTTTCTCTTCTGTCACATTCTTAGTCGTTTCTACGTTACGTAACGCAAGTTGCATTGTCTACGATTGTCATAACCCTATCAATATCACAAACAACAAACATTCTTTTATACGATTTTTAGGATTTCTCTGATATATCTCCGGAAGTCAAGATCCAATAAAATTGAAATAGGAGCTAATTGAAAGATTTAAATAATTTAAAGACAAGAAAACTTCAAATCTGTGGCTAAGAGTGTGAATAACTTAAAAAATGGCGCCCTCCCTTTTTTATATGTGGGGAAATGCCTACGCATATCCCTTGCAGGGCGAGGACGCGTTATGTCGGTCTCTCAACGACGAAAATCCCAAAGTGGTCCTCTCGATGCCTATAGTCAGAACTAAGGGTACGCGTAAGCACATTTCCGTACAGTTTGATTATAGCCGATAGGCCAAGAAGCGATGGCGCCCTCCCTGCCGCAATCTACGTTGTGGAAATTTTAACTCTGTCCATTCGACTGTTCAGCCATCAATCTTCGTTCTGTCATTTAAAGTTTTATTATTGTTTTTAAATGGCCAGTACCCTAACTAATGTACCCTAGCAGAGGGCATGCCGAGAGCGTTTCGGTTAATGTCTCGATGTACCGGCGCGGGGTCGCCGTGTGGAGACAGATGGTTCGCTGTATAAGGTCTCGCCTTCTGTTTCCCGCAGCGGTAAATTACTAATAAGGGGTCTTTACATTGGACCGCTTAGTGCGCACCTTGAGTTTAAATTTAATGGTGCAGCATTGATGGTCTTATACAGGAAACTTTGTTTGACAATATGCACAACATTTATCGTTAGCGATGAAAAGTTACTTTACCACGAGCTTCCTATTAAACCTCTCTAGTGCTTTCCTATTACCTATAAAAGTCGTTGTCTATGCTCGCACTGATAATCTGCCGACGATGAAGACTTCCCCATACATCGAATCTCTCAATGTTGAGGGTTGTGACTAACTCGTGCAAAGCGTTCATGCAACGTCAATAGCTTCACAAAATGAACACCACCCAAATCATTCCATTCATTCATTGAAGATAATATGTTCTGGGCGGAGTAACATAATCAACATTATACAAACATATGAGGGTAAAAAGTAACTACTCGGACTTTCCGATGGACGAGAATATTTAGGCACCTTCCTTATTTTCAAAACCTTCTTCTCGTCCCCGTCTTATGTTTACGAGGACATGTTCCGATAACTTACAATCAAAGGTATCGCCGACGGTAACGAACAGGTTAAGCACAACATATTTATTGAATCTCTTTAAGTCGTTACCAAAACATTTGAAAAGCGTCTCGACAGATGTTCTAGACGCATACGAATAGAATACGAATGAGCAATTGTTTTAATATTTCCTGTTGCATGACGTTAACTTTCATTGTGGGTCTGTGTTTAGAATCAGTAATGGCTGCATTTTATTTGACTAACCGTACGTGATATATTTAAAAGGAGGCCATTGATTTTTGTGGCTTTTCCTAAGACACAGGTTTTGTATGCCAATGTGGTTGGTAGTAGAAAAATAAAGTTTTGTAATTATTAAAGTGCCTCGAGTCTATTACAATGTAATTGTCATTGTGCAGAAAACCGTATGCTACTAATTTTTATTTTTTTGTAGTATTCAATTAATTTATTGTTTTTTTTTGTAATAATTATTTGATATCAAAATCGAAATCCAATGCAATCCTTGTTTTGAAATGCAAACCGACTCGTTTAGTTTAGGAACTAACTCCATATAATCAAGGCATAGTTATACAATTGATTAATTGCAAGTACGTACAACTTAACGGTCCGCTGCCTTGTACTTAGTATTTAAAACGGTACTGCTCTTGTCACTCGATCACCTTGAACCTTCCAGCACTTTGCAGTGACGGTGAGGTAAGACTTGCTATAAAGGTCTATAGAGTCCCTTTACTTAGCGACTGTCTGGAACTTTTTTATCTAATTTTTGATTGATTGATGCCGTGGGTGTGGACAACGTCGAATTGATAAGCACGAATATTTCAGATCCCGCGAAATTAACCTCTATCATGTGGGAATAGGGCCTTTAGCTTGAGCTACTCTACGTGTAAATCATATTGGTAGAGTCAGCAGGCCTAGGTAAATATTTTCACTTGCAGCGTCTTAGAAAGTAGGGAGGCACTCGGGTGAATATAAAGTAACGGCGCACACCAAAATATTTACGGAATTTGTAGCGATCAAGTGAACTGTATGTGGCTTGCACGTACAAAAAAAATCATTTGAATCAATTTTTCAACAGGGGAAAATGGGAAATATTACCATAAGATGTATATGATTCGACTTCTCGAGAATCGAATCCGAAAGCATCAAACAAAGTCGACATGTTCACGAGAACATCAAAGTTTTGTATGAATGAGCAACTTATGAAGTAAAACGACTTTCACATTTTTTACCTTTCCAACTCTTTGTATGACAAACCAAAAATCCTCCTAAAAGTACACCGATTTTTATCATAAGACTGTATAGGGCTAAGGAATAAAGGAAGCTATAAAAAGATAGACGTAGGAAATAACGAGATTACCATTTGGAATTCCATGTCCTCTTAGCAACCTACGCGTAAGTAAAGGGGAGCAAACGAGCAGGCATCACCTTGACCACAAGCACCTGCTACAGGAATTGCAGGTGCGTTGCCGACATGTTGTGACGAGTTGGGCCGGCACTTCGGTCGCCAGCTGAAACTAAGCCTCCACTATACATCGGTATCCTGCGTGGTCGTGGTGCTACAGCCGTTGCAGTACCACTGTTAAAGTACGCTTTGGGCTTATAAGCCAATCCGATTTTAAGAACACAATGTGGGTCCGAATTGACTAACAGACTTGGCAACTGGGCCTATAGCAAGTAGCATTAAGTCCGATACAGCATGATCAAGGCATGTGGTTTTTATGAAGCAACTTTTACTTTCCTAAGCGATGGGTGCGGTGCGCCCGTGTACTACACATGACGTTGCGAAAACGAAATGTCGAACACATCGAGCCGTGCTCTTGTTTTAAACTTAGAAATACAGTTATTGCAAAAACTTGCAGATTTGTATTAAGTACAATACCGCTCGTACTTGTTATCCTTTTTAAATGGTTACTTATAAAAAAGTTTGATAAGAAGACTGACTTATCTGGTACATAGGTTAAAACTTTAATAATTTCCCTAGTTTGAACAATCTCAGGTAGGCAAAAACACAGTGCCACGATTAATTCCAAATGAAAATGATTTTACTGTATTACGCTACAATCCTTAATCCTTGTAATATAATGTACGCTTAAAATAAATTGTATACGTTTAATTTTTATAAAATATTAAAACCAAACTGTACTGTAATAAAATTCTGAAAGTAAAGTAGAGAATTTTTTTTGAATAGATTATGAAACTTTTGTAATATATATTTTTTAATCTGATTACATATATATAGCAACTGTGTGCCCTATTTCTTAAGTGACTTTTGTATATTATTTTTACAATGTAATTTTTTCGATTTACAAAATCTTGCTTTATCATAGTACTTTGGGTAACGTGGCATCAGGGCGGAATGCCACTCCCAATTTTACTTTGTGCGTGTTCTTCGCCTTCTAATGTGCCGCCGGTAAATAAAAATATCACAGAAATGTTGAGGATATTGAAATTATATTTGATACTTTTGTTACATTAGCAATACATACATTCGGAAAAGTCCAGATAAAAGTGTCTAATAATGAAAATTTTTGACATATCTTTATATAAAATTTTCTAATTCCAAATACAATTTTGAATAAATTTTTCGTCTAAAATCCTCTTTCTAGTTGGCGAACGCAAGTCGCCACACCACCCTACGGAGTGGTTTAAGCTACTTAAATCACTATAACTTAAAAGAACAAAATTGTCAATATGCTAAAACTTATATACTAAACAAATTATTTAAAAACGAAAAATGCATATAATATACAACATAGCACAACAATATTAGACAAAATCATCAAAATTTTTAAATTTAACCCGTCTACCAGTACGAGTAGTATATGAACGTGACGGTACTGTAGGTGCATCGGTAGACGGCGGAGTTAATTGTGAAAACTCCGAGGGCGCAGTTAAACGATCAGCGACCTGCGCGTCGGAGTCAGTACGCTCGATGTACGCAGGCTTGATCCTATCGACACTGACAACCACTGTCCGACCCTTGACGTCGATGGTGATGGTTTTACCATCACTGGACCGATCGACCACTTTGTGGGGGCCAGTGTAAGGTGGTTGAAGTGGGCGCCGTACTGTATCATCGCGTAGGAATACGTGGGATGCTGTAGCCAAATCTTTAAAACAAAAACAGCCGGAGTAGAGTGTCGTGAAGCACGCACGCGCGGCGTCGTAATTTAACGACGAAGTCGTTGGGATCCTCGAACTTACTCATGTCTTGCGATGAAACTAAAAGTTCTCCGGGAAGACGTAATGTTGTACCATACAACATCTCAGAGGCAGTTGCTTTCAAATCCTCTTTATATGCTGAGCGCATGCCCAGTAGCACGAGTGGGAGAGCTTTGGTCCAAGAGTCACCGTGACACATAAGAGATGCCTTTAAAGTACGGTGGACACGCTCTATCATCCCATTCGCACTCGGGTGATAAGCCGTTGTGCGAATGCGCTTCGTGGCGAATCTGTGCGTCAAACGTTGGAACAGATCGGACTCAAACTGTGAGCCACGATCGGTCGTTATGACTGAAGGCACGCCAAAACGTGGGACCCATTCTCTCGTGAAAACGTCAGCCACTTCTTCGGCAGTGACGGTGCGCATAGGCCAGACTTCAGGCCATCTGGTCACCCTATCGATTGCCGTCAAACAGTAACGATATTCGTTACAAATGGGCAAGGGACCAACAATGTCCATATGAACGTGGAGAAATCGACCGGATGGAGTGTCGAAAGTACCAAGAGGGGCAGAAATATGTCTCGACACTTTACTGCGCTGGCAAGCTGCGCAAGTAGTACACCACTCTTTACAGTCCTTGTTCATCGAGGGCCATACGTACCTTTCTGAGATAAGACGCAAGGTTGCCCGTACGCCAGGGTGGCTTAAACTGTGAAGTTTATTGAATACCCTACGGCGAAGGTTCTGGGTAACGAATGGACGAGGTTTGCCAGTTGAAGTGTCACAGGTCAGGGAAATGTCAGTACCAGGAATAGGTATTTTAGACAATTTCAGGCTAGAGCCTTTGGAAACCAGCTCTGCTAATTCCGCGTCTGAATTTTGTGACTTGGCAAGTACTTCGTACTCTTGCTCTAATGTAATGGCATCGATGCGAGACAAGGCGTCGGCCACGACGTTGTCTTCGCCTTTGATATACCTAACATCAGTAGTGTATTGACTGATGAATGACAGTTGGTTGAGTTGAGGAGAGGGAAGCTTTTCTCGACGTTGCACGAAAGCATACAGTAAAGGTTTGTGGTCAGTAAAAATTGTAACATGCTGAACCTCGAGTATATGACGGAAATGTTGTACACTTTCGTACACCGCCAAGAGCTCTCGGTAATAAGCAGGCCATTCAGACTGGCGTGGAGTAAGTTTCTTACTAAAAAACGCCAGTGGATGCCACTGACCGTTGACTTCATGTTGAAGACAAGAACCGATGTGTACACTAGAAGCGTCTGTAAAGAGACCTAATCGTGCGTCGCTGTCAGGATGCTGTAGAAGCGTTGCATCGGATAAATTTTCCTTGCAGGCCTTGAATGCCTTGTGGAGATCGGGTGTCCAGGGAAAAGGTTTTGCACCTTTACTTTTGGTGGACACAACAGCATCAATCAAAGGAGCCTGGAATTTAGCTGCATGCGGAATAAAACGCCTGTAGAAATTGAGCATGCCGAGGAAACGTCTCATGCCCTGAACTGTCTGAGGAGGAGGAAAATCACGAAGATTTTGGACTCGCTCCTGTGGGGGCGTGTACCTTCGGCATTGATCAAATATCCCAGAAATACTATTTCACTGGCACCAAAACGCACTTCGATGTGTTTAACACAACTCCATAGTCTTGCAAACGTTTGAAGAGTATACGGAGGTGTTGTCGATGAGTGGGGTCATCGGGAGAAAAATCAGGACATCGTCAAGGTAGGGAAAACAAAAATCGAGACCCCGTGTGACCTCGTCGATAAAACGCTGGAAAGTTTGTCCAGCATTACGCAAACCGAAGGTCATGAAGGAAACTCGAAGAGACCAAATGGAGTTACGATGGCGGTCTTCGAGATATCTTCTTCAAAGACAGGGATCTGATGGTATGCCTTGACAAGGTCAAAGTGCTAAAATTTTGGAGCCAGAAAGACTGTTAGCAAAATCATTGATATTCCTAATAGGATATCGGTCTGGGATAGTCCTAGCATTTAAAAACGATAGTCACCGCATGGACGCCAAGAGTCATTTTTCTTAGGTGCCATGTGCAGTGGGGAAGCCCAAGAACTTTCAGAAGGCCTGGCAGTGCCGGAACGAACCATGTCTTCGAATTCGCGTTTGGCAGCAATAAGTTTTTGAGGTGCCAAACGACGTGGTCGACAAAAAACCGGAGGCCCTTCAGTAGTCCTTATAAAATGTACGGTATTGTGCTTAACAACTCTGGGTAACCCGGGTGGGCGGGTTATATTTGGAAACTCAGCAAGCACTTGTGAGAAAGGTGAGTCAACACAAGAAAGAGTTTTAACACTAAACTGAGAAATTTCAGCAACTGTGGTGGAAATGGATAGTTTGGTACAGCCATCAATGAGACGCTTGTGTCGGCAATCAGGCAAGAGATTATAGTGACTAAGGAAGTCAGAGCCTATGATTGGAATACCAACGTCTGCTATCACGAAATTCCACTGGAAATCCCGGCGGAGACCTAAATTAAGGTGTAGACAAATAGTGCCATACGTTCGGATAGAACTGCCATTAGCGGCGCTGAGGTGGTAGTCATTAACTATGGACCTACCCTTTAACAAACGCCGAGGATAGCAACATAAATCAGATCCAGTATCAATTAAGAACTGGATTTTTGAAGCTTTATCCGTGACAAATAGTCGGCGGCCGGGATGGTGACAATCAGTAGCCGCCTCTACTGACTGCTGCTGGAGTTTTCCTGCTGCGGCTTCCAACTGCAAGGCTTGATGCACTTATTTGCTCTATTGTTAAATCTTGCATGGTACCAACATAGTTCATTCTTTAGAGACGAATTACGAGGACGCCGACTAGCTGAAACTGAGCGCTGACGGGAACTACGACGTCTATTATCGGCGGAGAGAATGGCAATTTGTCGGCTGAGGGCATCAAGCCGTCGCATCATATCGTGCATTAGAGCTTCTTCTTGCAATAGCGCTTCCGCCATGTTTTTAAAAAAATAAAAATATAAAAACTGTTACCGAAAATAAGTGCGATGCGATGTAAATTTCTAGTAAAAATCTTCAAGCTTTCTGTGAGTCCGTGCGGCGTTGGCTGGTGCGGCGTCGGAAGAAAATCTTCACACCAAAAATTCTTCTCGAAAAATCTTCGACACGAAGAAGAAGAAGTAGAAAATCTTTCCGTTAAGAATCACGCCGGGGTCACCAATTTGGGTAACGTGGCATCAGGGCGGAATGCCACTCCCAATTTTACTTTTGTGCGTGTTCTTCGCCTTCTAATGTGCCGCCGGTAAATAAAAATATCACAGAAATGTTGAGGATATTGAAATTATATTTGATACTTTTGTTACATTAGCAATACATACATTCGGAAAAGTCCAGATAAAAAGTGTCTAATAATGAAAATTTTGACATATCTTTATATAAAATTTTCTAATTCCAAATACAATTTTGAATAAATTTTTCGTCTAAAAACCTCTTTTCTAGTTGGCGAACGCAAGTCGCCACAGTACCATGTAATCGGACAAAAACGACACCATGATAAACGTCACATAATAAATCTTTCATTCATAATATCCTTATACAATAAACATTATTGAAATAATGTCAGTATGAACATCTAAAAACGAAGAATTGGTGTAAATTAAGACAATCTGCCTTACTAACATTGTTAGGTATTCAGATTAAACATGTCGCTAGATTACAGGTTACGAGGGACAGAACATTTAAAATAATTTGTCAACAATGCGCATTGTATGACGTAGATACGAATGCACCATACCATCTATCAGAATTAGGAGTGCGTTTCACATTTTGGAGTACCGTATTAGGATAGACCTCGATGGCAAGGCTGTGGAACAATGAAAGCTTGTGAGTCATAATGATATTTTAAATTGGAAATCATCGACGAGCCAATTTTAGGTGTCCGAGTTTCAATTATGATTGTAATTAAGAATAAGAAAAAAAAAGTTTGCTAGGCTTTTAAGCTGTCACGTCTTTGCATCCAAGCGTTTTAGAATGAAAGCAGTTACTAAAGCAAGAGATAAAAAAGATGAAATAATATAATGATATTATTTATAATAACCGAGAGCAACTCTGGTAAATTTTAAATTTACATTTCTAAACTACACTTTAGCTGTCTGCGGGACAATTTGAAAAAACTCAAAAAGCACCGACAGGTTAGCGACCTATACTCGTGTTCTAAGCCTAAACTAAAAAACTCCTTCGCGTACCCCTTACCGATTCCAGCTGTAATATGCTATTTCTAAGCACAACTCAAATATGACCGCAGAAACGCGAATAGATCTCATCCGGAGGTTGAAGTTGTTCCGTTGATGTTACAAACCGCTGTTATAAACCGCCGTAATGTTACAAATAGTTTTGCATCTAGGCTTTTGTTTTTGGAATTAAAAAGCGGTCTTAATTTAAAATTGGTTATTTTATCTAATCGGGACGAATTTAAATTCACGTGTTTGAAAGTATTTTTGAATATAGAACCTTCCGCGCGAAATTGGGTAACGCTGCTTGTGGGTAATATAGTGTTATGTCGGTAAAACAGTTTCCGCTGGACTGCTATTGTCAGACAGTTACTCAATAACACAATGTGTATCTATGCATATATTCCATTGCGTCATCTCCGCTGAGGACAGAAATATTGTTTCATATGATACTAGTCAAATGAATTTGAGAAATAAATATATTTATAAATTAATTTATAATAAATAAAAAAATGTCATTTTAGTATAACTATAAATGTTATGATAAAAAAACGGAACACGACCGGTAAATAGGAGGAGTTCCTTTTAGCAACTAGGCTAACTCATATTTGGTAACAATTTTGTTTATGAAAGAAAAAAAAGAAAGAAACTTTTATTAAAATTAAACAAGAATTATGAGAGCATACATGTTAAAATGATATGTACCAAAATGGTATCCGAATGGTGGCGCTTTCAATCATGAAGTTCACAGAATTTCGTTAATATTGATTTTCAGTGTAACCATAAGACAGATAGATGACGATACATAAAAAGTATATTAAATATTACAGCACAAGAAGAATCCTTCTTAAAAATAATAAAAAAAAATTGTTTATAGTACTTTGGCATTTTATTACAAATACTCAAGTTTTGCACATAAGTAATCGTAAAATTTAATTTATACTTAGTGATGCGGGCGATAACAGCAACCGCAAACACTGTAACAAACAAAATAGCATTTTAAAATAGTATCATTTTTTAAATATATGAAGCTCGATCAATACGATCTACATTGTATTAAATACAATCATTTAAACGTTGTTGCCAATTATTGATTGGATGACGAACTTTCACAAAGTCACTACCCCCACACAGAATGCGGCAAGGTCCTAATTTTAACATTTAGAACATGATATACCCTGATACATGTTAAGGTCGGTAGTGTAACTAACCAATACTCCATAAATATAATAAATTCGAAAAGTTCATTACCAGCCACGTTTTTGTTGATCGTAATGCTAGGGTGGCAAGAATACGTAAGCACTATACATTTCTCAGTCGATATCGTCACCTATGAATGATGCATTTTAATGGAGATAAATAAAACCACTAAATTAACAAGAAAAACTCCCAATATGAATATCATAATTATAACCTTGTGACTAAGTATGAATGCTTTTGACGTTTAAATACATCTTATGGATTGTTTTCTAATTTACATTGGTTATGTGTATGTTGTTTAGGTAGCTCTTACGTAAGATGTTGTAATGATATATTTTTTAACTTTAACCACAAGTCAGATTCTATAACATTCCACGTAAACGTTACATACGTAAAACGATCTCACGTCGACTCTTACGTCATTATATAAAATAAGAGATCCGATACATTTTACTTTTAAACATGTTCGGAAATCGGTTGAAGGCATTTCATCATTCAAAGACCTTTCATTAAAGAATTCTCGACGTAACAAAGTGCGCACAAAACCATTGATAATAACAGCTGACCGACATGTGGCGGCAGTCTCCCTGTCATCACGAAACAAAATTCTCAGGATAGTCTGAAAACTTCCCAATTGTAATCAAATCCCAAATGTAACAGATAACAAAGCGAAGTTTTTCTCTTGTAAACATCGCGGATTGCCGTTGTGAGCCCGTTTTCGCAATTATACCGACTTAAAATGTGCCTAGTTCTTAGGCATTGAGCAGGGCCTCAAATCTGCTATTTGCCAGTGACGTTTAATTATGAAACCGATATATTACAGTAACATCAATTATCATTCCATCATTACTAATTACGTCAAAAACTAACACACACACGACTAGCATGTCAGTGGTACGCAATCGGCAAACTATACAGAGACCAATGAACTAAAGGACTAATAAAACTATAAAACATCGACAATTCAACGATAGATCAGTTATGATTACAAGTTCTTAAATTGTTATTCAACCATAATGTGTCACCCTTGCCAAATGCAAGTCATTATAATACATGAGATTAATAATATTTATTTCAAAGTATATTATGCAATTTGGTTTCTCTCCCAAGTTCTAAAACAGCACTTCATGTGCAAACTCATTTGTATTTATATCCACCAATGACAGTGCACTTGTCATCATGCCCACCAGTTTTACCTGCTTTTTTTAAAAATAAAAAGTCTGCATTCCCTTTTTGAAATTATTATTAGTATTCCTCAAATTATTAGGTACGATGTGCAAAGTAGATAACACTCTTCTTAATAAATAAAAATGTTAAAGAAAACTTTTTATGTACTACTTTGTATTTTAGAGATATTAAATATACTAGTTGTTGGTTGGGGGACGCCAATGTCCAGCAGTGAATGTTCTGCGGCTGAAATGATGATGAATTATGATATGTCGTACACTGTAACCAAAGGGCTAAAGATATACTGGCATCTTTATAATATTTGAAAGTATGAGTAAACATATCTTAACATACCTTGCAGACTCTATAAATATTTTCTGGGCATTTTCATCTTAGACGTAAGAATCAATTGTTTGTGTTTTAAAAAGACTTGACTTAAAGGTCTTGTACTTGCCATAAAATCTTCAACAGTACCATACCTTGCATGAGCTAAAGGTCTATGTGACCAGGTCATAAAAATTAAAAAAAAAACATGCCTTGCTCCAACTAATTCCAGAATATATTTTCTATGAGTAATTGAGGTTTGAATTTCTCTTAACCATTTAAATGACTAGGAACTTATGACTATAATTTCTAATGCCAATAATAATTATGCTGGCCTTACCTACTTGAGTTACCAGAACAGGTAGGACTAAAGTACCACCTGCGGCCGCGTCGCAAGTCCGTTCAGCGCTAGTATCGCGACAACCGCCGACATCGTTAGACGGTTTGATTACTTATCGTCGTACTATCGCCACTCAAAACTTCTCACGCAAAGCTATTCGATATAATGACAATTTTATGTACCCGAGAAGTGAGAAATAAGTGTGTGAGGTGATTTTATATCAGTGGTGGTAGTGTGAAATCCGTGAGTTTTCTCCTGATTTTGTTGAAAATCACGAGCAATAATTTTAACGGAACTGCTCAAGTTGGACTTTTCTGTTCTCCGGTAAGTTTTCTATGGTGTTTCTTGTTCTATAGTGACCTTTAACGGTAAGTCTCGAACTTGAGGTCCGTTAATTTAAATAAGATGTGTCGCTAGCCGATGTCGCAAAGTAGCCTTCCGTGACCTTTCAGATAACTAGAATGTTGTAGGTATTGAATGACGCCTTATTAAAAATCATATTGCAAGACCATTTACCAGAAAGTACTTCAGATGTTATTTTAGACCATCGGCATAATATGTATTCGTTTTTCTTAAAGTTTTAAATTTATTTTTCATTAATTTTAAATAGAAACCTTTCCATTCAAATCTTAATAACGAAATGTTTACGTTATAAAGTTACGTCGCCATTTAGGCATATCACTGATAAAAAATATAGTTGTTTTAAACGTTTATAGTAATAAATTGTTGTCTGTTTACTAAAAATCGGTAAAAAAATGACAAAACTATAATTGTACAAATTGTCTCATAAGTGCGCTCGTGCGTTCGAATCTCTTCAAATGTGCTTATAAGAACTGAGTTTTTTGACCATCCTGAACTGTATACACACGGTTATACCCTGGGTAATAATGCATTTAAGACTAAAAGGTATAGTGGTAGTATAAAAGTATAAGATGTATGAAACGGTCCCGGTAGCTCCTCCTGCGGGAAGAACGCCCCTATAGCGGCGTACAAGCATATTGTTTCGTGTATTTAGAAAGGTAACGGCTTTACTGAAACACCACAAGTAACGGCTCGATACAAATTAATCAGGATGTATGGAACACTAAATTATTTGCTTTTTAACCCTGTTTTTGAAAAACTGAGATTTTATCAACTTTAAAACATATTGGTCGTTTTATTTTTATATACCGTAACTTTGAAATGTAACATAAATCATTTTGTTATTTTCATATTTATTAATATAGCAAGTTAGTATTTCTTAACTAGAGTGATTTAGCATACGGATTTGGCATATTGTCACAATAATGGAATCGGAAATAGCTTATGCTTCAAGACGAAAGTGTAGATAGATTTACATAAACATTCATACAGCTATTTCACTTTCTTTAAATAATTACGCAGTCTTTTATCCAAACATTCCAGTTTATCTTGATATATGGTTCTTCAAGCGAAATCTCAAATTTTAGCCGAGATTGCAAGGAAAGTAGTAGAAGTAAAAATATTTTTTAACAAAATATAGTTGATTCAAAGTAGTTACGGTAGAAAGTCCAACTTAGTCTTCAGGGGTAATGGAATATGCATTTCTAGTATATGTTCTTTATTCGCCTGTATTTTTTTATTATTTGTGTTGATTGTGATGTAGGTAGGTTTATGATAATTAAAGACTAAGATAAGTACTTTATAACGACAATGAGCATGAATGTGGTACAAGAAAGAGAATATAGGTGCCAAAACCATGTACTTACTGTAACTTCTAAAATAAAAATGGTAATAGCGTTTAACATTTGATTTGAAGACTATTTTTTTTTACTTGTACATATACTTATTTTTCAATTCGACGATCACTTTACGTTCAATTTTCCGGGCAGATAATAGCGTACTACAATCCATTAAAATAGTTTTGTTCAATCTAATATTTACGTAAATATTAGTTAGTCAGTTTCTAATAGTCTTTGGAATTGGAGGCAATTTATTACAATTCTTCACTGTAATAGGGTGGATGGATGTCCACAACAAAAGCATTGCGTTTTAAAAATCCATTGACTGGCCTACCATGCCATTTGATGTCCGTTGGTGAAAGGCGTTTGGGAGAATTAGATTAAAGAATAGGAAAAATTCCGTAACACTGAAAATCTTACTAAATCTTACGTCTGTACCCAAGACATCATATTGTTTAGTATATATTTATGTATTTATAAGACACTACGAAGACTAAGTACACACTTGTTTACATACTTTGGAATAATTAAACTATTAAAAGCATTTTTAATTTAAAAATTTGCTTGTAAATTTGTTTTTTGATTTTGTGTTTGATAATCTTTTATATATAATATATTTGTCCTTCAAACCCCGAATGCCGCGCTGTGCTTCCTCTTTCGTTATTTGAACAGCAAAGGACTGGAATAGTTTGCCTGCTCTTTTTCTCCGATTACAATGTAAGGGTTTGGAAGAGAAGAGTGAATAACATTTACTAATTTTACCACCCAGGACTGCATTTCCACATAAGGTGGGATCGTGGTCAAGCACTCGCTTAGATATAATAAAAAAGTTTATGTTTGCCTTTTGAACCGATTTCAAAAAGGAGCTATTTCTCAATTCTTCTTTTTTATATTTCTTATTAATTATTTTTCGACTGGCTGAACTTATTTTGATGATTAGAATTTTTTTACTCGAAAGATAGTATTTCCCGTGTGGTCCCATTTTTTCTATCCCGACTGCCAAGACTTACTTCAAGGATAGTTAGATGAGAATTTGGTTAGGTTCTGAATAATTTTATTTCGTGATATTCGATTTGAAGTCTGTTTTGTTTGTTACACTTAAAGTCTGGAACGGCTGAATAATTTACCTAGCTTACCTTCCAAACTCTCAAACCGGCATACAGTAATGTCTGCAGTCTATCTGTAAATAGAATTAAAGACCTCGCCATCGATATTATATCGTTTCGTATAATGCTATGTTCAACCGATTTCAAAAAAGGAGGAGGTTATCAATTCGTCTATATGTTTTTTTTATTGAACTGGGTGAAGGTGAACCGATTTCGATGATTCTTTTTTTTTATTTAAAAGCTGGTGATTCCAGTGCGGTGACTTTATGGACCAATTCTGACTAAGGCATCTATAAGAAAACTATTTAAGTCTAAAATTTGCGTTAACTAAGGTAATGGCACCTATAGATGACATACCACCTAAAGATGACAGTGTCTCATAACCTTTCAAAAACAAGAGTTTTAAAAGTAGCGGGAATTTTATTTATTGCATTGGCAACACTGATTCTTCGCCCAGGAGACAACATAACAAAACAATCAAACGCCATTTTGGTTTCCATAATACGGTCTTGTTTATGTTTGTGGTTGCATCATTTGCTGTTTTCGCTTCAATTCTAATGATTTGGTTAAGGTAAGTGTATTTACTATTTAAGTTTTTAATCTCGATATTTATCGCAAAGATACTTATACCTTAATAAGTTTTGTCTTGTTAGACTCAATTTCACAACAAAACGCTTTGCACTGTCATTTTGGTCATGGGTTGGGTTGCAAAGGCGGTGTCATGTTTAGGTTCCTTATAAGGCGCAGTTTCCTAAAGATGATCGTATTGTCATCTTTAAGTTTTTAGCCGCGATTGATGCTTCAGTGCTATAGAAGTTAAAAATAAAAAGTCTGCATTCCTTTTGAAATTATTATTAGTATTCCCAAAATTATTAGGTACGATGTGCAAAGTAGATAACACTCTTCTTAATAAATAAAAATGTTAATAGCGTTTAACATTTGATTTGAAGACTATTTTTTTACTTGTACATATACTTATTTTCAATCCGACGATCACTTTACGTTCAATTTTCCGGCAGATAATAGCGTACTACAATCCATTAAAATAGTTTTGTTCAATCTAATATTTACGTAAATATTAGTTAGTCAGTTCTAATAGTCTTTGGAATTGAGGCAATTTATTACAATCCTTCACTGTAATAGGGTGGATGGATATCCACAACAAAAGCATTGCGTTTTAAAAATCCATTGACTGGCCTACCATGCCATTTGATGTCCGTTGGTGAAAGGCGTTTGGGAGAATTAGATTAAGAATAGTAAAAATTCCGTAACACTGAAAATCTTACTAAATCTTACGTCTCTACCCAAGACATCATATTGTTTAGTATATATTTATGTATTTATACTACACTATGAATATACACTACGAAGACTAACTACACACTTGTTTACATACTTTGGAATAATTAAACTATTAAAAGCATTTTTAATTTAAAAATTTGCTTGTAAATTTGTTTTTTGATTTTGTGTTTGATAATCTTTTATATATAAATATATTTGTCCCTCAAACCCCGAATGCCGCGCTGTGCTTCCTCTTTCGCTATTCGAACAGCAAAGGACTGGAATAGTTTGCCTGCATCTGTCTTTCTCTCCGATTACAATGTGAGGGTTTGTAAGAGAAGAGTGAATAACATTTACTAATTTTACCACCCAGGACTGCATTTCCACATAAGGTGGGATCGTGGTCAAGCCCTCGCTTAGATATTATAAAAAAGTTTATGTTTGCCTTTTGAACCGATTTCAAAAGGAGGAGGTTATCAAATCGTCTATATGTTTTTATTGAACTGGGTGAAGGTGAACCGATTTCGATGATTCTTTTTTATTTAAAAGCTGGTGATTCCAGTGCGGTGACTTTTGGACCAATTCTGACTAAGGCATCTATAAGAAAACCATTTAAGTCTAAAATTTGCGTTAACTAAGGTAATGGCACCTATAGATGACATACCACCTAAAGATGACAGTGTCTCATAACCTTTCAAAAACAAGAGTTTTAAAAGTAGCGGGAATTTTATTTATTGCATTGGCAACACTGATTCTTCGCCCAGGAGACAACATAACAAAACAATCAAACGCCATTTTGGTTTCCATAATACGGTCTTGTTTATGTTTGTGGTTGCATCATTTGCTGTTTTTCGCTTCAATTCTAATGATTTGGTTAAGGTAAGTGTATTTACTATTTAAGTTTTTTAATCTCGATATTTATCGCAAAGATACTTATACCTTAATAAGTTTTGTCTTGTTAGACTCAATTTCACAACAAAACGCTTTGCACTGTCATTTTGGTCATGGGTTGGGTTGCAAAGGCGGTGTCATGTTTAGGTTCCTTATAAGGCGCAGTTTCCTAAAGATGATCGTATTGTCATCTTTAAGTTTTTTAGCCGCGATTGATGCTTCAGTGCTATAGAAGTTAAAAATAAAAAGAATATGTGGGATTTTTATTTCGGTGCAATAGTTGTCCAGGAACCTTAAGCTGACAGCTATGTCATCCTTAGGTTCTTAGCGTGTCATCTTTAGGTTATGCATATCCCAGAGTATTTTTTTATTTTTTTAGGTGAATGAAGACGATGCCTCCCACAAAAATTCTGCAGTATGATGAGGAAGTTATGACAAAAGCCCTGGATGACGTGATGCGTGGGGTGCCTGTGTACGCGGCTGCTAAGAAGTACAAAATACCCCGCTCTACACTTCGGAGCAAGGTCAAAGGGATCAACCCAATATCAAGAAAAATGGGAGCCCACACGGCTTTTACGGCCGATGAGGAACGGAAAATTGAGGAATGGGTCCTTGAATTAGCGAGAAAAGGATTTCCCGTTTCAAAAGGAACCTTTTTAATAAGCATGCAAAGATTAGCCGCTCAATTAGGAAAGGACATTTTCCGTGATAAGGTTCCATCCAAAAAGTGGTATGGCAGTTTTATGAGTAGACACCCTCGGATTTCTAATCGCGTTGCTCAAAATTTAACAAAGAGCAGGAGCTCAATAACAAACGAACAATTAGACGGCTGGAAGAATGACGTTTATACGTATTTAGAGGGAAACGGATTGGCGAGCGTCTTGGATGACCCCAAACGTGTATTTAACGCTGATGAGACAGCATTTTCTTGCAACCAAAAGCCGGAAAAGTTATGGCTGAACGCGGTTGTAAAAATATTTATCAAGCGGTTGGTAATGACGAGAAAGAGTGCATTACAGTTCTCTTTACGGGCAATGCTAATGGAGATCTTGCACCACCCTTGGTAGTCTTCCGTTATACACGTATTCCGCTCCATATCGCCATAAATGTGCCCACATCATGGGCTATAGGAAAAAGTGAGCAGGGATGGATGACCTGCGCAATTTTTTATGAGTACATTGCAAACCAGTTCATTCCATGGCTGGAAAAAGAAAAGATAGTGCGGCCAGTTCTATTTTTTGTCGATGGCCATGTCTCCCATCTATCCATGGAGGTTAGTCAGCTTTGCAGCCAAAATGGCATCGTTTTAGTGGCCTTATACCCCAACGCCACCCATTTGCTGCAACCGATGGATGTCTCCGTATTTCATACGCTGAAAGCTTCGTGGAAGGAGAAAGCTTTACAACATCGATTAAGCGGTGGTGAAGTGTCAAAAGTAATTTTGCGCCTTACTTAATCAACTTTTATTAGATGTGTATCGGCCAGAAATTTTGACAAATGGGTTCAAAAAATGTGGGTTAGTGCCCTGGAACCCTTTAGAAGTAACTGTTGGGCCTGCTGCGCCACCGAAGCCAACTGAACCCAATACTGTAACTAATTTGTGCTGTCCTTATTGTATTCCGTGGCTGAAGACAGTAATCGGGGCAGAAAAAATTGCTTCTTTTAGTGGGGACAAAGATTCCATCCCAGTTACCGACCATTCCCTGTACGAGCTATGGAAGAAGGTGACAACAGGATTAGAAAAAAATACTGTGACTATTTTGGAAGCCCCTTTAGCAAATGCAGAGAATCCTGTTGAAGACGGAATGGAAATTTCTGCTCCTTTGGAAGTTTCTGCTCCTTTAGATCCTGTTGAAGACAGAATGGAAATTCCTGTTCCTTTGGAAGCGTCTGCTCCTTTAAATCCTGTTGAATACGGAATGGAAATTCCTGTCCCTTTGGAAGTTTCTGCTCCTTTAGATCCTGTTGTAGGCGGAATGGAAATTTCTGCTCCTTTGGAAGTTTCTGCTCCTTTAGAGGCTTCGGGTTCTTTAGAAGTTTCTGTTCCTTTAGAAGCTTCTGTAGAAACTCCTATTCCTTCTACATCATCTTATATCCCGTCGCCTTTTAAAAGATGCCTTTTCTGGCCAAAGGAAAGCACGTTAGCGAAAAAGAGAAGGTCGAAGGAAAAAATCCCTTCGGTGATTTCATCCCCTCAGTGGCAGGAGTATCACCAGAAAAAGTTAGATCTGAAGAAACAGAAAGATGAGGAGAAACAAAAACGATTGGCGGCTAGGCTTAAAAAGAGGCAAGAAAAAGAGGACGAGAAGTGCAAAAAAGCCGCGAGGCGTCTCTTTACCTATTCTAGCAAATCTAAAGAAAGTAAAGATTCAGATACTTCATCAAATGACGAAGCTGAGAGTTTGAAATCGTCGTCTGGAGGTGAATGGGATGAAAAAAGCTCAGGATCCTCCGATAATGAGCTGCAAGCCCCAAGAAAAGAGGTTGGGGAGTATGTTGCTGTAAGATATGATAATAAGATTTTTCCTGGAAGGATAATCATAGTCAAAGAAGATGGAGTTGTTGTGACTGCCATGGTGCGTCATGGGCGACTGTGGAAATGGCCCCAAAGGGAAGATCGATTATTTTATGCTTGGGACGATGTTGTGGGTAAAATAAAACGCCCACCAAATTTAGTTCAACTAGGGAGATTTATGATGTACCCCAATTTGCAAATCATTAATATCTTTATTATAATTAAAATAAATGTGTCATTATTTTTGCTAATTTGGCTTTTTAATTTACACAGAAACTTATGTCATCTTTAAGCGCCGTCCTTGTCATCTTTAGGAACCGAACGAAATTTGAATGTCATCTATAAGGGCCAATTGAGTGATTAAAAAAAATTAGTTCCATTACAACTTTGGAAACGTAGGGCGCTGAAAACTTTCTAGCTGATAGACAAATACTCAAAGCCTGTTTGGGCACTAACAGTCATGAAAAATTCTGTAATTTGTGGTTTCCACGGTGCAAGATGTAGAAAAAAAACCTTAATGTGTCATCTATAGGTGCCATTACCTTATATGTGCGACAAATGAGCGAATAACTCAATATCACGTCAACGGATATCGATGATCCATTTTTTATTGGATGTGTAAGGGTGTACTTCAAAGGTTGGTTGGTTAGGTTCTGATTAATTCTATTTCGTTATGTTCCCACGATAATTCGGAAATACAAAAACGATATCAGTGCGTAGTAACGTTTAACGTTTGATTTGATTTTTGTTTTTACTCGTAAATATACATGTAATATGCGAAACACTAATTCCTGTGAGAAAAAAGATTTTAGTACAGATCTCGAGACATTACTGCTCAGCTTCCCACGCTCTGCGTCCACAATGGGACGTGTGAAACCAGCCCGCGGTGTCCGACCGGCGGTAACTGGAGGTCAATTCATTTAGAGTGAAAGTTACCGATCTCGTTTATCAGCGCATTGTCTTCCGGCGGTGGTGAGGTCGTCTAATGGGCTTCATATGCCGGTGGCTATGTAGGTTTATGAAAGTAGCACCGACTCGACTCCCCGTTTATTGTACCAAATCACTAGCATGTTGATGTACCGCTGCTTTCTACCGACTACAAAAAAGAGGAGGTTTTTTTTTTAATATATGTACCTTATATCTTTGGATTGAAAGGACCGATTTCTATGATTCATTATTTATTGTAAAGGATGTACCTCAAGAGTAGTTTGATGAAAATTTTGATTAATCAAATTTCGTGCTAACAATTCGTAAATACAAGGAGGGCGTCCGCACGTAATAGCGTTTACCGTTTAATTCGATTTGAAGTCTGTTTTTGTTTTTGCTCGTAAATATACTTGTATTCATTAATTCCCCAAGTTTCGAGTACTTTGTAAAACCCATATTCAAGGAGGGATATATGTATATACAGAATATACAAAGTATCACTTACATAAGTACATTTTTAAATGATTTTTGTACAAAAACAATGGCATGTCGCCCGAGCCCGCCTTAGGATCCGGTCCGACGTGTCATTGCCGTGGATAGGATTAGCACCGTTGCTTATCGGTCGCCGGGGTTGCAGTGTCGTTGACTCCGACCTCACCCCACTTTTTAAGAGAAACTCGAAACATCTAAACGCCTGTTAGTATTACAATTCTCTACTGCGGTGACTATCATAAAGCCCCAAGCTACGGACATTTGATTCATTCTAATATATTTAAGAGTATAAACCAATTAAGGAGTGCACAAGCAATATAAAACAAAAGATTAATTGACAACCCCCACGGTTGGTTAAATGAAGTGAAAAAGTCCGTTAAATGTTGATGATGTACGTGAAAGTACGAGGGAAGATTTTGTATACAATTAGGACTACGCATCAACGATTGCAATGGGCAGGATATATAGCGCGTAGTAAAATAATATTCTTGATTGGAGACCACAGACGGCGAGGCGGCTGACCACTTCGTAGAGGCCGCAGGATGAGACTGGATGCAAGCCGCTTACAACCGGTCCTTTTGGAAATCGTTCGGGGAGGCCATGTCCATCGGATGTCCTACGCCTGAAATAATGCTATTGTGATATATATTTAACACGCGCTACTTCTGTAACACTATGTAGAAGCTGTTTTTTTTAGCACGAAATGATAAATTATTCGCATTTTAATAGCTTCGTGATAACGTTATCATTTGACACAAAGAATAGAACTCGTGTCTGATTTACGCATATCGTAAAGCACGTGTACATTTTGACGACTCGACCTTCAGAGAATTTATACATATAGTAACACAAGCAATCACATGAGCTTGTACCCAAAAGAGATGCTTCACGGCCCCGTAATTGCCATCCAGGACTGCATTTCTGCTAAACACCAGGTAGGTTTATGGTGAAGCACTTACTTTGCAGCTTTTGTGACCACACCGAAGTTTATTACGAGAAAGGTATTAAATTTTCTAGTTTCATGCAGACACAAAGTTCTAAGTAATATTACTAAATAGTTGTGCGGCCCCTTAACATACTTAACGCGTGCAACATGATTTTCATTGAGCAGCTCGGGTTATGTAAAGTAATTCGGTGCGCGTAACTTAAACGGCATTTTGAAAGACACAGAATGCACAAGTGAAGGGGACCTATCGGATTTTGCATAACATTTCACCTGGATCATTTGCTCGTTACTTTGCCAACGTATTTCTTGTGGTTGGTCAAGGATGTTGACCCGAATTACTGCAATCCAGCCGTCCTATCCTGTTTGTATTCTTCAGTATATAAAAACTGCCAAACGATAGATTTAAAAAAAAATCTTAATTTTATTGACCGTTTAACAAAAAATATCCTGATAGTTATGATTTAAACTATTTTCTAACGTCTAAACTAGGTCAAGTTTGTAAATACCAGAGACAATAGGAACACTTCAACTTGTCTTTTCATGACATTTCCTAATCGTCGTTGTTATACAAGGGCAATTAGAACATGATCGTTCCATTTCACACTAATATATGTCCATCAGGATGGACATAAATGTTTGGAACCTCAGGCGTCAATGGATAACTATGTTCATTATTATTTTCAGCTCCTTTGGTAGATAAACCATGATATCTTTGGATACTGTACACTTAATTGACTTGCTTAAACAAACAAGATTTTTGTTTATTTCACGCGAGGTGTATAAGATTAAGGTGTTGACTATGCTTTATTTATTTATATACATTAAGGAAGTGACGCAAAACGTTGGCGATAGCATTCGATATTGTATCTATCGATAAAATAATACTATCGATAGTTCAGATACGGACCTTTGGCGGCCGATGGGGCTCTTGCTGCCGTGAATAGTACATTTTAAATCTTGTTGTTGTATATATTTTATCTGTGTTATTTATTGCACCTTGTAGGATAAATAGAGTTTCGAAAGCTTCGCCATGATAACCATATATAATAGTAAGTGTGTAATAAATAATGTGTCGTGCCTAGTAACCTTTCATTAGACACTGTTCTCTCGTACGCTATAACACCGAAGCCTTCATAATTATACTTAAAATTATTTATCTTATACATAGAATTTAATAATGGCTTTTCCCTTCGCAAATGTTACTAAAATCGTCAGACCCCAATCAAAAGATTAGTCCTCTACGCGAACATAGTGCGGGTTTAAAGACTTCACATGACTTAGGAAAATTTCTAACACATACGGGTTTTCTCATGATGTTCTTACGTGTGAACCAGGGAATCGAGCTCGGGTTACTAGCGTACTGTGCAACTTGGGTCCGTTCCGACACTGAGCTACCACGGCTTGGCGATTAGGAAAACATCGTCAGGAAATCTGGAAGTGTGTTAGTTTCAATTGTTTTCAATTCAATCATTGTGTAACATTCGTGTTTATTCATAGGCTTCCCCCGACGATTTCCTAAAGGACCGGTTGTAAGCGGCCTGTCTCAAGCTGGCCATGCGCCGGACAATCCTGTGTAATGTAAACAAACGCGCTGTGTAATGTGATGATATATTTATTTGTTTATTTACTAATTTACGACCGGGGGCTTTGTGCCAGTCTGTAATCAATCGGCATTGTCAGCGTTGAATTGTCAACCGGTGATTCTGGAGGATGTACGTAAAAAAACTAGATTTTTCATATGTTATATAGTATAGTATAGTACCTGCAGACTTGTAACCCGGCCATAAGTCAACGATGTGCTTTATTTATTAATATAAGCAGGCTTTCAGCAATTGTAAGCGGTTAAAGTTTACGCCATTACGACACTATAGTTTATCGTACCAATGAACTATAAGATTACAAAAAGTAGTAAATATCGACAACTAAGATGCCATTGAACGTTCATTTTGAGACAATGGGTTAAGCGATTTGTTTTCATGCTTTATTGTTCGTGTTGTAAACATCGAAGTGATCTCATTACGTAAAAAGTTGAATTAAGACGAATCGATTGGTTATTGTTTATTAATTACGTAACCTGTTAGATCATTTATAATCGGAATAGTTTTTTGCGTGTCTGATAATGGTCTAATATCTATAATCGTTATGATAATACCATCCTTTTTCAATATAAAAGAAGACAAATTAATGTGTAAATCATTCATTTATTAATGACTTCTAACATTACCACAATCAAAAATCAAGGTTGGTAAATGTTTTATTATTTTTTTGCACAAATAAGATTATGATGCGCGGTGATACATAATACAAATATATAAAGCTTCGTACAGGCTGTTTTATTCAATGGGTATTATTTGAACTAATGTAAAAAAGCAGTATATTGTATAACTAATCTTTTTTTGTTGACGGAGGGGAGGGGGAGGGGATTGGTCAACAAGATACCCCGCCTTCTGGAGTTACGGCGGAGTTATGTAAGGCTCTTACAAAAACCCCCCGGCGGCCGATGGTAGATAGCGGGAATAAGCGAGTGCCACTGCCGTACGGCTGATACTTACGGCACTATATTAATCACTGGTAATGTGATCCAACATATGCGCGGGTGTGTGCAATATACTTACTGTTATGATCATTGCGGACGTTGCACGCACTAGGAAACCTTGCTACTATTTGTTATTTATTAATAACTGTTTCTATATGAAACACGTTAATTTTGTAACGGCTACCTCAATCCGCGACCGCTGGTATGACGCAAGTATCCATATCACGGTGAACGGTTGTGCAAACCGTTTAATTGCAGAGCGTGGACAACGTTCCTGTCGTAACAAACTGCGCGTTAGTTTATTTAAATTACACAGATTTGTCTTGATTTAACTATCTCAGTAGTGTCTACTGGAGTGTTAATAGTTGATTGTATTTCTGGTAAGGTCAAAGTCAAGGTGGTTAAAATATCCTGCAAGTATATGAGGTCATTATACGCAATTTATAGTGTGGGTTTACGCAGAGAAAAAGATAAAAAGCCCCTTCATCATCATCATCATCATCATCATCATTTCAGCCGTAAAACATCCACTGCTGGACATAGGCCTCCCCAACGATTTCCAAAGGACCGGTTGTAAGCGGCCCGGCCCAAAAGGTCGCAGGACCTGCGTTCTGCGACCTTTTGAGGTCGTCAGACCACCTTGCGGGTGGACGTGCCACACTGCGCTTGCTGGTCCGTGGTCTCAAAAGCCCCATTCACTATTAATTAAAATCAATCTTATTAGATAGACTTTTTGTTCTAATAATATAATAAATAACACACAAACAGAGTGTGTGTGCTTTATTTATTAATATAAGCAGGCTTTCAGCAATTGTAAGCGGTTAAAGTTTACGCCATTACGACACTATAGTTTATCGTACCAATGAACTATAAGATTACAAAAGTAGTAAATATCGACAACTAAGATGCCATTGAACGTTCATTTTGAGACAATGGGCTAAGCGACTTGTTTTCATGCTTTATTGTTCGTGTTGTAAACGTCGAAGTGATCTCATTACGTAAAAGTTGAATTAAGACGAATCGATTGGTTATTGTTTATTAATTACGTAACTTGTTAGGTCATTGATAATTGGAATAGTTTTGCTGATAATGGTCTAATATCTATAATCGTTATGATAATACCATCCTTTTCAATTTAAAAGAAGACAAATTAATGTGTAAATCATTCATTTATTAATGACTTCTAACAATACCAGAATCATAAATCAAGGTTGGTAAATGTTTTATTATTTTTTGCACAAATAAGATTATGATGCGCGGTGATACATAATACAAATATATAAAGCTTCGTTACAGGCTGTTTTATTCAATGAGTATTATTTGAACTAATGTAAAAAGCAGTATATTGTATAAATAATCTTTTTGTTGACGGGGTGGGGATTGGTCAACAAGATACTCCGCCTTCTGGAGTTACGGCGGAGTTATGTAAGGCTCTTACAAAAACCCCCCGGCGGCCGATGGTAGATAGCGGGAATAGGCGAGTGCCACTGCCGTACGGCTAATACTTACGTCACTATATTAATCGCTGGTAATGCGATCCAACATTTGCGCGGGTGTGTGCAATATACTTACTGTTATGATCATAGCGGATGTTGCATGCTCTAGGGAAACCTTGCTGCTATTTGTTATTTATTAATAACTGTTTCTATATGAAACACGTTAATTTTGTAACGGCTACCTCAATCCGCGACCGCTGGTATGACGCAAGTATCCATATCACGGTGAACGGTTGTGCAAACCGTTTAATTGCAGAGCGTGGACAACGTTCCTGTCGTAACAAACTGCGCGTTAGTTTATTTAAATTACACAGATTTGTCTTGATTTAACAATAGTGTCTACTGGAGTGTTAATAGTTGACTGTATTTCTGGTAAGGTCAAAGTCAAGGTGGTTAAAATATCCTGCAAGTATATAAGGTCATTATACTCAATTTATAGTGTGGGTTTACGCAGAGAAAAGATAAAAGCCCCGTCATCATCATCATCATCATCATCATCATCATCATCATCATCATCATTTCAGCCGTAAAACATCCACTGCTGGACATAGGCCTCCCCAACGATTTCCAAAGGACCGGTTGTAAGCGGCCCGGCCCAAAAGGTCGCAGGACCTGCGTTCTGCGACCTTTTGAGGTCGTCAGACCACCTTGCGGGTGGACGTCCCACACTGCGCTTGCTGGTCCGTGGTCTCAAAAAGCCCCAATCACTATTAATTAAAATCAATCTTATTAGATAGACTTTTTGTTCTAATAATATAATAAATAACACACAAACAGAAACGAGTGTGCTTTATTTAGACCACACGACCGAAGTAAAACTTTTAAGTTCCTTCTATTTGTATTTAAATATATATGTATAATATATATATAAGGTTGTTCAAGAGAGAAAGTAAATGTATGGAACTCCTCAGTGTGATAGGCCTGTCTTATCCTAGAAATACTAAACGAAACTCTTTTTCTATCTTCACTAACTTATACCTCCGTCTCAACTTCCGGTCGCCTCGAACGTTTTATAACGCTTTCAGCAAAATACTCCTCATAATAAGCGTGCGTGGAGATGAAAGATTTACTTCAAAAAGAAAATTATTAGTAGTGTAACAGTGAGCAGCCTTGACACTTAAAGCGTATAATTTATGTATAACTTGTACACCGACTGCTCATTTACCAGACTTCTACGATGAAACAGAAATTGTTGCGTTAGCCAAAAGCAGCGAACAAAGCAGGTCCTGCTGATTTTGCTGTAGGAAGTCAACTACATTACCCTTCAGAGTGAGCTTCAAATCGGAGACATACATGTATACAAGTAGCACTCACGATTGTAGTCGATCTCGCCGGCGCAATGTGTAAAATGTTTTCCAGTTCAAAATTTGGATTAATTGTAGAAACGGGCACTTAATATATCGCTTTGCAGATAGCTGAATGTTTTCTCTCGGTTCTCAATGGACTCCATGTAATCTAAGTAACTTATGTAAATGAGCTCGTTAAGCAGCGGCCGGACGAGAGCTTGCCGGTTCGATTCCCGCGTATCCACTTTCGCCATCCACCAAATCTGCACACAAAGAGTGATTTATGTGGGCTACGAGAACAGCGGATAACTTAACGATGATGAAACATAATCAACTGTATACATCACATACCTGTGTCATTGTAACTATTGCTTTTAATAAAACCAAAATTTGTCACAAATGTTATTGACATTTTTGTTAACCATTCCAAGCTTAAGCTTGTGCTAGAACAGCCATTAGACTATAAGACATATCGTCACTTTTTTAATGGTCTCCTCTCTTCAACTTATTGGTTTTTTGAGAGAGATTTTCACCAAACTTATTAAATCCAAGTGTTATAACCGATGAAGCTTATACCACATACCTGATACAAATGTTAGCTATTGATTTTTATACTTAAGAATCGTAATTCGTACTCTTAGTCACTGCTTTTGTGCTCTAGCGCTGTTATTAAAAAATATATGAGTCAAAAACAAACAAACAGACTTGATGATTTCTTATATCTTGTTTTTTATGCAATATTTTTAATAAACTCATTTAATTTTTTTTTATTAATTATAAGGACCTTTCTTTAAAACCAGCACAAAATTTCATACACTACAATTCTAGTGTACGATAAAAGCAGAATTAATAAAAAGTTATTGTGTCGCTGCCGTTAACGCCCAACCTCCAATCAAATTATATGTTAAGGTTCCAATTTTAAAATAGTTTAGTATCGTCATCTAAAAAGATTGCAGACACGTATTAGAAAATCTTACAAAATAACATTGATTGTTATTAAGGATGATTGAGACCATTGGAATTTAAAAAATTATCCTCATTTCAAAGTTGTGAGAAATTTATTTGATATCCAGGAATACTTGGATCCTTTCAGTGGGGCAGAGCAGTCTTTACACAGAACAAGAGACCAGTTTGTCATGATGGCCTTGAGTACGCCGACTTGAGCAAGTAGCAAGCAGATGTTTCTTTGATTAAGATAACGGCGTTGTATCTTCCGAAAACCTCGCCATTTATACAAGATGAATAAATAATAATCTCTCCTATAAATTAACTCCAATCGGGTTAAACAGAGAAATGCTTATCCGCTTCTTACTAATCTTGTTAAGTCCAAGGTGTGACAGGAGATGAAGCCATCGCAATCACGCTTGTTTCCTAGCCGTACACAATCTACAGGACTGTGCCGGATGTCACAAAGACAGCAGGTTGCGAGCGTGACGCGCGACGCCCGCTCATTGAACCAATTCTGAGCCAATCACATCCATTCAATTGATCACAGCTCATTGCCTTGTCTGTTTCAGTCTGGTCCATTGTTGCCCTTTGAGCTCGGTAATTCGTCCATTGTTATTTTAATCAGGCCAATGTCTCATTTATCTGATTTTATTGCAAAATGTTGACAAATCGAATTTTGTAAAATTATGCATAGAACTGCCCCCACCCTCTTGTCGCCTAGTGAACCCGAGGCCCCTTTTAATCGCCTTTTATGACAGGCAGGGGATACCATAGCCTTATTCTACGAGCCCAGAACTACAGGGTTGAGGTACCAACTTATACCCCAACCCAAAACATAAGTTATATAATGTTACTTGTGAACTTACAATTGATCCTTTAGTACAGCATCGCATTGTTATGGGCAATATGTTATATGATGATTTACAATCACAAGATGCAACTCATAACTCTCGACCATATACCAATTAGAACGCTGCATCTTAACCACTTATGACAACTGCCTTTTTTTGTCTGCCTCCTTTGTAATGGCTTTGAATTAAGATGGATTGTCTGGTTTAATTCATTCAATTATTCAAGTAATCATGTTTGTCTCTCACTCAATATCGGCCCTCTAGAAGGCAATATCAGTTTGCGGTAGATAATTGTGTATAGATTTCAGTTTGGGTGTATAATTTTTATGTTAGTTACTTTTACTTAAAACGCAATCATTTTCGTAGATTTTGACATGATAACCGCAGTCCGCAGACAAAGACACTGCTATTGCGTTTTAAGTGAAGGCCTAAATTGACAGTATATCATACAACAATTCCATCAGTGCATATCCTACGATTGTAATGAAGACGATGGACAATTCTATTCTAAGTACTTCAGTTTGTGTTCTTTAGTTGATGACAGCGGCTGATAGCCTTAGATGATAGCATTTTGTATGATATTGCGTTAGAAGTGATAGTACTGCAATTATTAAACTATACTAATTATCATAAGAAGAATTTATATTAGAACGACCTATAAATATAATACCTTAACAAGGTTGCGGGTCTATTACGTTCGGTAGCCAGTAGAGTGCGCCGCGAGCTGGATGTGGGTAGACAAAAGGATGTTATTTAATGTAAGACTCGATGATGCAACTACATATATTTGGGATTGCGTCTCGCCGTGCGCCGGCGCCTACTTTTTTCTTAGCGCACCAACGCGCGACCTACGCGCGTTTATCTTAAAACACTTGCAGCTTTGTCTATTGTAGATAATACTCACAGGTTAGGTGTTAGTTAACTTTAGGGCTGTCTACATACGTATCATGATTCTTGTAACTTAATTTCCTTTAAAAAAAAAACTATTAAATAACTAAAGGTTCTCAATTCGGCTGTATTTTTAATGTTTGTTTCTAAACTAACTTTGGACTAGGTGAACCGATTTTGATGATTCTTATTTTATTTGAAACTTACGAATGCTGGTGCCTCCCGTGTGATATATAAATTTAGTTCAGTTCTGACAATGGCATCCATGAGAAAACCATATAAGTCTTAAATTTGCATTTAGTATGTGCGCGACAAATGGACGAATAACTCAATATCACGAATGATTTCGACGATTATTTATTATTGGAAAGGATCTACTTCACGTAGTTTAATGATAATTTGGTTGGGTTGTGATTAATTGCTTCCCACGTGGTCCCATTTCAATTTCGTGCAGGTCTGACAATGGCATCCATGACTAAAACATATGTCTTCTCATAGCGCCGTCATTTATGAAATATTTTTTTGTTGAGGACGGAAGTTAAAAAAAATAAAAAAAATAATAACCGCCAACTTTACCGTTTGACCTGTTCACGGGTATCAGATTAAGGGCAGTCAGATTAAGAAGAAATAACACCGGAAGATAATATTTGCCGGAATAGAATCGAAACATTTTATCGGCAAATTGTAAAGTGAACAGATAACAGCGGCATATCGGTGTACTATCAGATAAGCGTATCTCTAACCTTGCCCCGATGCAAATGAATTTAAATATATAAATAGATAATATTCTTTATTTGATCCGATTTACTTTATCGTAATTTATTTGTACTACTTTTTTGACAATTCATAATAATAATTGTTTTTTTTTAACAAATAAAACAATGACAAACACTGAAAACTAGAGCCGTAGTATACGGGCGGTTGCATAGTACGCTAACAACCCGATCTCGATCCCCGGCGCCGGCACCCACGCGCTGGGCGGTGAAGTGAAACATTGTGAGGAAAACGTGTCTTAGAAAATTATAAAGATATGTCTCGAAGTCTGCAAATCCGCACTAGGGCTGCTCGGCGGATGCCCCAATACTCTCTTTACAGAGAAGGCCTGAGCCCAACAGTGGGATATATATAAAGGCCTATCAAAATTCACAGTATTTCATACAACTTTAGTGCTACTCCTACACAACTAATTCCAATGTATGAAAGAGGGAGGACTTGGTTGGATTATATTATCTCGAAATTCATTGAAGCGCCAATAGCCTAATAAATTAGGGTACAGTCTGCGAACCGTAAAAGCGTAGGTCCAAATCCACCATTCGACTATTGACTTGAACCATCTCCTAGCACAAGCTTAAGCTTAGTTGTTATGGGTGTGGTAGGTATGTCAGTTATATGTCTAAAAATATATTGTTAGTTTTAAAAAAATCTGATTATAATTCGGACCCTATACTAAAGGTATTACTGTTTCCGTACATAACCGTTAGAACGAAATGAGCGCGAGCCACTTTGCCGGCGTATTGTGAGTGCTTATCACAGCTATCAGCTGTCACGCTTGTGGTTACAATCGGCACAGTGTTTACGTCGACGATCATCGTACAGTTTTTCTATAGCTTTTTAGTATCGGCGCCGTACGTTTACGCGTACATTTTGTTCCGGTTTTAAAACCGGTTCAATATGTCACTGATGTTGAACTTTGATTTTTGTAGTGAAACTTATTTACGGACACTTGACTGCGCGAAACGTTACAAAAAGTGTGATCGAGCGAGGCGAAGGGAGGAGGAGGAGATAAGTGCCAATCTGCACTAAGACCGCGGACTCTGCCTTTATCGTCTCTTTACAGAGATGGCCTGTGCCTAGCAGTGGGACGTATATAAAGGCTGTAACTTTAACTTTAAACCGGCAGATTTGGCTCCCATTTTTTTAATTGTTGTAATGTTCGTATTCTTTGGCTAATAAATTTGTCGACCGCAGCACTAAGCCGTCAATAACGCTTCAAACAGAGTAAAACAAGAATTCGTTGATTTAAGTCGGAAAAGATTCAAACCAGCGACCATAGCTTGCACGCACGCAGTCTCCCCAGCTATCACTTCTTCACACTTACATATATAATTAAGGTTACTAATGTGACTAAACCGAGCGGCCGTCATTTCTAAAATAGATTGATATCATGATATCGTATATCGTTCGGCGACAGGTAATGTTACACCCGCGCTATGACATGCCGATCCGGCCGCGTGGTGTCGTTACAAATGGTCATTATTGGACAGACGTCGCAGTCAATCAAAATATAACATAATATGTGTTAAACAACACCTCAAGAGACTTTCGCTGAAGCGGGTCAAGGGTCAGATTTAGAATTTTATTTACTTATTTTTTTGCTGAGATTAGAAAATGAAATAAATTATGAATTAGAATTAGTCAGAACCTAACCAAACTTTTGAAGTAGATTAAAAATAAATATCTCTTTGTTCACCAGGTTGTTGCGATGCAGTGGTGAGACCGGCGTGATGATGAGGCTCGAGGCATCCGAGAAGCAGCACCGCTACCACAACCTGTTAGACGATGACCACGCCAGTAAGTATTACATATTGTCATGTCAAACTACTATAGTATAGATTATTGAGACAGCAATAGAGAAGGTATGCATTTCATTATTAGCATTTTATGCTTGTGCTTTTAAGTGAACCACAGCTCTATTCTGCATCTTTCTATCAGCTTGGATCTTTAACTTCAATTGTATCTACAACTAAAGATCAATACCAGACTATCTACTACCGGCTACCGGCAACTGTTCAGTTACTTTGGCCACATTGCCCGAAGACTTCCAGATAATCAGGACAAATTAGTATTATTAGAGAAAATTGAGGGTGACGGGGTCGATCACCGACCCGCTGGTCTCACCAAGTCCAAACAATACTGGGACTCGACATGAGACTAGCCAAGGACAGAGCGGTGTGGAAGCAGCACGTCGACGCTCCAGTGAGGGTACGTCAGGATGAGCACGAAGACGTAGAACCACGTGGATCGATGTTAATCGAAACTCCAAGCTAATACGTAAATGCGTAATATTTGGAGTGACTCCTGAACTAGAAGTTAAATCCGTATTTCAGGAATCGGTGTCTTCTCTCACCGCTGTACATTAAATAAAGAAGCAATTTAAATTTAGTAAATAAATAAAAAAAATTACATAGATAATTAATTATATATAAATGTGTAGATGTTGTCTGTGTGTACGTGTCTGAAAGAACTATAGCACAACTGAACTAGCAGATTACCAGAACTAGTAATCAATGACTATGATGCGACATCATTCATTTTGACACAATTGTTATAGCAGGCCCAAGATGCCACGTAGCCTATCCATAACAATTTGCAAATGTTCCAACATTCAATCCAATTCAAACAATTTCAATCCATTGAACGACTTTCAACTTCGTCCCACGACGTCGAATTCTTTTATTTTCTAAACAGACATTTTCAAATTAAAATCCTATCTTCGTTACCAAAGTTATCCGCCGTATGCCAACGACATAATTTAACGCTAATTTATTCTATACTACAAAAAATTATTCCGATCGACCTACGTGTGTTGTATAAGAATACAGACAAATATATTTGTAATACAATTAGTACAAATGAAACATAGTTATGTTGTGGCCGCCAGCAACACATTTTCCGCGCATGATTTTGTAATTAGACACTGGTTGTGATAGGGAGGCCGCGTGACATCCGCGCTCACAACGGACGTGACACGATAGCACCTCCCCACACATACTATGACCATTCGTTCCATGACGAGGAGGAGGCTCAATTCGTCTCAATTGTTTTTTATGTTTGTTACCTCACAACTTTCAACTGTGGGAATTATTATTATGATAATTCTTTTTTATTTGAAGGCTGGTGTTTCCCGTGTGGTCCAATTTGGTCTAATTCTGGCAACAGAATCCATGAGAAAACCCTGTCTTGAAGTCTTAAATTGTCTTGTCTGAAAGTCTTAAATTTGCATCAAGTTCGAGTGCCACAAATTGACAAACTCAATATCACGAAATCATTGAATGATGTACTCCAAGATTAGTTTGATGAGAATTTAGTTAGGGTTTAATTAATTCTATTTCGTAATATTCCTATTAAAAATAACGTAACAACGTAATAATATTCTATTCGAAGTCGGATTTTTCTCTTTACTCGTTTACTCCTAAATATACTTGTCTAAACATGAATCTTAGCTAGGTCGATTTATCACTCCCGAAGTCCTCTGCATATTTCATGAAAATCGCTAGGGCTGCGACCGAGGTTCTGATTATATATGCACAAAACGCTTGTTTAAAGGTATTACATATTAAAACAAACATAAATAATCATACGTATTATACCATCACAAATACACAAACGCCTCCCACAGATAATAGTGTATTGTCGTGTCTCTTCGATGCTTAAGTCACATCTAGACAGGCGACCATTTGACATAATGGCCACTTTTTGCATGAATCCCCTCACGAAATGACAATTATAATGTTTTTGTTCTTATTATGCTAACGTGAATTACGTGAAGGCGTGATGTGATGTAGGAAATTAATTTTCATAGATAACAAATGCACCTGTTTTGGAATTTATTGTAAAGAGAAGATAATGAGGGATTGACTTTGGAGAACATAAAATATTGTTTATTTATTTATTTACAAAGTCACACAGCACTTAGGTGTTAAATTTACAATCTTGTACAATTAAACATACTGCCAAGTTTGGACTTCATTATTTATAATAAGTTATTTTAAGAGACGTTTGAAATATATGTGTCTTCAACTAATCTAAATACAAATATCTTCTTTGAAAACAAAAGTGCCCTATTTTTGTCCTAAAATCTGTATTAATTTTCTTTTAAACTGATTTTTACTTCCTATAAAAATATCAATCTCAGAGAAATAGTTATTATACGTTCTGTGCGTTCTGCAGGCAATTGAATTTTTACCATGATTGGTACGTTTAACGGGGACATGGAACAGGTTAGTTTTGTATGTGCGGTATGCTAAATTAAGCAGTGGTGCCTGGGCTCTAGAAGCCTGTAACGAAGAGATGATAAGGCACTCAGTGTGACCCATACAAAAAGAGTATACGATGAAACATATAAATGTGTAATCAATATATAAGGAAATTGTAAAAAGAAAGAAAGAGTGAATGAGTGTCAGAGGATAGAAAGGAAATTGAAAGACTATATGCCACGAGAATTAGTTTTAAGAAAAGCCGACCTTAAATTCAAATGAAAGTTTTGTTTTGTATTCCACAATCATTTTGTAACTACTTCCTAGCGCTAACGAGCACGAATGTGAGAGAAGAAAGATAAAATAAGCGTCAGAAATTCATAATGTGATTATGATACTTAGGGAATGAAAGACAGCGTCAGTAAGCAAGCGTTTCATATTGTAAATTTTATTTTACATTGTAAAATATTCTTCTTCACTTCTGAAGGTCGTGCTTAACTTGAAGCGTTTTCACCGAGACGTCGACGAGCTGCTTCCACACTGCTCTGTTCTCGGCTTCTCTCATTGCGGTCAGAATGTCGGGTCCTACTATGTTTTTAATTCTGTCAGACCAGCGAGTAGGTGATCGGCCACGTGATCTTTATGATATTGTAAAATAAAGTTTAATTAGTTGTTGTGTGTATTACAATCTAGGAGTCGTTTAACAGAATCTAGAGCCGAAGAGATATAAAGATTTTCCATGCAACCAATCAACCACGACGACTATTGCCTGAAATGTCAAATGTATGTACTATGTTACATTATAATGGTCACACATAACACAATAGCTGCAGGCATCGGTTATCTTCGTGTGAAAATGTTCGCTCACGATACGTGCGGTACAATCGCTTGCTAATTGCATGAGAACAGCTAGTGACAATAGAAAAAGAGATAGTGCACTCCGACATCGCGCCTTTCAATGCCAATCAATTCTTCTGACGGCACTTTATAATTAGTTTGTTATCGCTGAGGTAACTGCCTAACGACTAACCCGGGCCCCGAGTCTGGAACACCTAATTATGTACAAAATGAACGTTGACATCATAGTACTCTCAGACGATCTCGGATCGGAATTCTATCGCGAATAAAGTAACTGCTCAAGCCAAGGTAGGAGACCTTACGCCTAGTTACCCCTTAGAGGATCAGGCTAAGCGACCTTAGAGCTGTACCACCTCTCAAAATCCCGGTGAAACTGTAGACTGCCAAGCTAATCAACGTTAGTGTGAGGGAGTGAGGAGCGAGGCCTGCAGTTAGCGGGGCCAGCAGAGCGTGTCGTGGCAGCTTCACCTCCCGTGCACAAAACACCGGATGTCGGCCGGCGGAAGCAGGTGCGGCGGACGGTCAGTTGACTACGTCACGCTCATATGTCAGCAAACAACATACGGACATAAAAAGTTCTGCATAAATGACACAGTTGTTAACATGGTATTTGGCCTTTTTACCCCGACCTAAATAGACGGATATAAATACGACTAATGGCCTCACTATAAAGTCGAAATTACCAATGCTCCTCATAGGGGGACCCTTGTGTTGAGTTACTAGCGAGAGAGGTTCAGGCTAAGCGACCTAAGAGCTATGCCACCTCTCAAGGCAACTTTCGCTGGTCAATCTGTGTATTTCGTCAGAAAAATTGAAATTTCCAGGAATCTTTCCTTATGCCGACCGGTTTTTCACAAAGGTTTTTCCGTCTCTCTTTCCACATTCATCTGTTGTTAGTATCCATGAGGTTTTGATGACATTTATTTATCACAAACAATACGGCTAAATGTGGATATCAGTGGCTGCTATTAAATTGAATAGTACTTCAGATCACTCCTACTCGTAGGTGCATGATCTACAAAGTATTATTATATAACGAAATAGTAAAAGAAATAAAACGTCAAACGGTCAGTGACCCACAAACAATCAAATTCTAAACCGTAATCATTTAATAATACGTTCCGTTACAAATTATATAGACTACACAATAATTGTAAATATGCGTTATTACCTGCTATTATGTTATGCAGCTATTTATGTATATGATTCTCTACTATGAGCAATTATTTGTGTGAAAAAGCTAACAAGCCGGTATGTTGTAGTGACAAGCGAAGGAGTGGACAAGTGGAGTGTTGTGCTGGCTGTGTTACAAGATTACGGCTGAGACCACTGTCAATGCGGGTCGCCACTCGCCACTGAATTTATAAAACCCGTATATATGTAGCATATAAGACGTTCATAGATGTAAGGTATAGGCTATTTTTAGCGAAACTTCCCTTAGCCTACTCTTAACAAAGGCTAGCTGGAAGAAAATGCTAAATAGCATTAAGTTCATCTTTGTACATATATTTTGATGTTGTTTGAAAGGATTTATCTAAGGTGTAGTAAGCTTGCGTAAGAAAGTTTTACTTCAAAAGCTCAAATGATTATTTTCTACTACATAAACTAAAGCATGCTTTGGTATGATTGTGTGTGTATTTAACAATAGAATATTGGTTTGGGATCTCTTAGTTGTCTTAAGTCAGTTTCATCAAGCGCATTTGTGTCGAAAATGGACTTTGCACCACCAGCGCGGCCTTGGAGACGGGTTAACAAACTATATAAAAATGGATTCTGATTTTGAAACGAATTACCGTTTGATTTGTTTTATACCAACCGTGTAGCTCACAGCCTGCATCAATAGTTTCTGCTTCACTGAATGCGAATTCGATTCCCATTGCAATTTTAAGCGTTTATCATTGCAGTAAAACTTATTTACGCACTCTTGACTTGGGGAGTAAGCTGGTGAATGCGTTACGGAAAGTGTGATTGGGCCCGGCGAATGCAAGTTGAGATGAAGATATGGTTTAGTGAAGATAGAAATAATGAGAGAGTTTCGTATAATACTACTATAGCCGCAAAAGTGAGTTGTTTCATCACCGACTTCAAGTCAGTAAAAAAGAGAACTTTAATGCGTTCTGTTCCGTTAAGACGTTCATTTTAGCGTACATTTGATTTGAAATCACACATACGTTTGTTTTAAAAACGCATAAATTGTGTGTAACGTACGTTACGATACGTTTGTAGTGCTTCCTATAAAGATACGATATACAAAATAAACATAGAGAACCGTGTTCTCGGCAATCTACGTCACTGTGTTAATATTTATAAGAATACTATTTGCGTCGGTAGTCGTGACTATCTAACAGAATTTGCATCTAATTACGCGCACGAACGGACAAGCAATTTAACGATATATAAGGACGTTACGATATCTTCACGATTATGATGTTAAAGATTGAACGTCGTTAGACTGTGGTGACTTCTGTCTTAAGTTCTGACTAAAATTCGCCTTGCTAAATATACTCACTATTACCTAACTCGAAGCCCAAGCCAATTGCGTTCGGTGAATTATAACTAATAACAACACTGGGGTTGAAGAAACTTTAATAAAAAAATTCAAAAATTTTAAAATTCACTTACGAGTCTAAAATATTTACAACTAGTTTTTCAAATTTGGGGTAATCGTAAAAACTAAACAAAATTAGCAATAAATGCCGGCAGTTATGAATAAACTCATATAAATACGATGCAATACAATTAAAAATCCCTACTTTGTCTCTTCTTCTTAGCCTAATCCTTTTTTTTTGTTCATGGGGAGGAAATATTCAACAAGATACCCCGCCTTCTGGAGGGAAGGCGGCGGTTATGTGGGATTTTTATCCACTAAAACTTAAAAAAGCACCTGAGTCTCCCTGGACTGTGCTCTTAGGAGGTTACTCCCTCCTCCCTGTGCCCTTGCAGTGCAAGGCGACACGGGCCTACCGATGTCGCCGCGGAAGATCCCGGATCTACCTTGTCGTCCAGTGAACCCGAGGCCCCTTTTAGTCGCCTTCTACGACAGACAGGGGATACCGTAGTCTTATTCTTGAGAGCCCAGAACTACAAAGCCGCGGGCTGGTCTTCCACTGGCCCATCTTAGCCTAATCCTGGCTCGAGTCCGGGTCGGCTTTCTACGATGAATTATTCCATAATAGCTGCGCCCCACGGTTTTACCCGCTATTAAAAAGTACATCCTTTTCTGTATAAACATTTCAATAATACATTATATCCTTGTAACTCCTGCGGTTTTTGCGGCGCACGCCAGAATAGCTCGCAGATGGTATATTTTTTTCCTAGTTCTCGTTCTATTTTGCATGATTTACACTATATCTTTATAAGTTATAGCCTATGTTACCCTGATCTATAAACTATATTATTGTAAAGTTCAATAGTTTTTACGTGAAAGAGTAACACTTCATACTCACAAACATTCACGTTTAAAATATTAATAGGATAGGATTATTCCCTACCGAGTACGAATGTGAATTTATTGTTTTTTGATGTTAATTAAATTGGTTTCTACATAGTGATTACTTGAATGAAATTGTAATTACAGTAGATGGCTCCTAAATAAATATTTAACTTAGTACACATTAGTAAAAGATTAACCTATATATAAATCTGATAATATTTGATATACATACATATTATTTTGCTGAGAGATAACACAAACACACATCTATACACTCACGCACACACTAACATTAATGTTTTTATTATTGTCTTTTCAAAATGGGAGAATACATTGACTGCTGCAACGCAGGCCCAATAGTAGCTAGGCTCAGGACTTAGGGATAATAAGTATAAAGATTTATTTATTTATGATTATTTTTTTTTAAAGAAAGGTAGCAATATTTCTTTTTTTTCATAAATATTACTAACATTCTTGTTGAAGCTAGGAGATGGTTCACGTCAACAGTCGAATGGTATATTCGAACTCACGACCTTACGATTCGCTGACCGTACCTATGGCTTAGCCATTAGGCTATTGACGCTATTATTAATCAATTATTGTTTTCATGTTGACTTGTGAATGTCTTCAGTGAGTATAAAGTTTCTAAAACCTAAAAATAACATATTAAAGTCGATAAAGTTAATTACACTAATTGTATTCAATATTAGGTAGTTACTAAAAACGTGAGTCTATTTGTAACCGGATCTTGAGGCAATGCGACCATGTCATTCGGTATGACAATATAAATTGAACGCACGGAACACTACGGCATGTGAGACGTCCTTGCCGAGATAAATCTGTCAATATTTGCTCGTTATTTTAGATGGCGAATTACGTCTCGCCACGACCTATTTCTCATACATAGATAAACGTATTTTACAAAGTAAATATTGTAGAAATAATCTTCTATCTTCTAACCATCGGCTAAGTGGTTGAGATAAGCATTAAATATAATAATTTCTTACTGGAGGTTTTCATGACAGCCTGGTAAGAAACAGAAAAAAGGGACCTCATTGGAGCTATATACATAACATATTAGATAATATAAATACTCTTAATAACATTGGTGCCCTTTGTATAATAATTGACTAAGACAATAACACATATGGGAGTTGTTACTTCTGTCTTCCCCGCTGGAATTAAAAGCATCCGTGGGTGTTAAAGTTAAAACAGTGATCAACGGTGAGATGTTTATATTTACGTAAATTACGTTTAATTTGAAGTCGGTTTCTGTTTTTATTAGTAAATATACTTGTCATCTCTCTCAAGGTCCCTTATGTCTGAGGATGGTGGTCATCATCAGGGTTGCATCTGGAGCGGATGATCACCGGTTTCTGTGCAGCGCGTCTCTTAGGTCTCTGTAGAATTTGGAGAACGACGACTTCAACGGCCCATCTCGTTATGAACGGCCGCAAGATCTTTTGTCTCCGTTGTTTCCCAACTACAATTAGTTTCTCCAGACTATCGTCGACTTTCGCGTTGTGTGGCCATAATACGTTGAGATTCGGTATTGTCAACTAAATTTTATTTGGATCGAATGAAACCAATTGAAAGTCATCGTAAATTCTAATCACGGCAGCGAATCATCAGATAAGGTAAACAGCAATCGACACTTAGAGATGTGGCTCCAAAGGCCAGAGCCGCGGATGCTGATTGACTATTTATTGCTTGTGTCGACATTACGTCATCGGCCTTGCGAGAGACGGACGTGTATACACGTTACACAGTTATTTACGTCAAATTGTTTTTTAATTTTATGTTTGATAAATTTTTAGATATAAGCTTATTTGTCCCTGAACCCCCAAATGAAGCGCTTTTCTTCGTCTTTCATACACCAAAGGACTGGTATAGTTTACCCGCGTTTGTTTTTCCTTCCGCTTACATTGTGGGTGTTTTCGATAGTAAACCAAATATGCATTTAGTAAGCTTACCACCCAGGACTGCATTACCACATAAGATGGTGAAGCATTTGCTCAGACTATAAAAAAGTTAATATGTTTGTCTTTTTAACTGACTTCAAAAAAGGAGGTTCTCAATTCGTCTGTATGTTTCTGTAATGTTTGTTACCTCATAACTTTCGACTGACTGATTTTAATGATTCGTTTTTATTGGAAAGCAAATACTTCAAGCGTAATATGATTATATTTTGGTTAATTCTATTAAAAAAAACCCTATCAGTGCTATTAGCTTATTATTATTAGGACCTGGATGACCGACACAACAACAAAATTGCTCGGTATTCTTTTTGGTAGATCGATGGCTCGTCTAACTTTAGATTCAACACGCTCTTCGAATCCGTCAGTGATTCCTAGCCTTAGCCAGTGACTGCACCATCTTTTTGTTTCAAACTTTGTGAGATTATGTTTTCTGTATGTTCTACTATTATTTGTTGCAACCTAATAAAACCTATACCCACACGCTATACCTTTTTCCTGAAGTGAATTTCGACTCCTTTATTGAATTATCAATAAGCAACCATATGACACACGTATGTTGTAAATAATTTTGAATTTGATTTCCTAGGTCTAACGTCAAATTCATTTACTTACGTGTTTGTTGTTTAGCAACGCCATTTATTGATGTATCTGGATAAAACCACATTTTCTAAAAATTAAACCCAGCTAGATCGATTTATTGTCCTCGAAACTCAAATCTTGCTAAATTTCATGAAAATCTTTGGAACCGTTTCCGAGAATGACTCGTTTAAAGATAACTGACTGCCATCAATTTTCATTATAAGCTAATGAATTAAAAAAAATTGGCCGAGATGACCTGTGTGAATAGTGCTCCGAAGCTGACACGTGACCCTGCTTACATATTTTTAAAGATGATTTCATTGTAGGAGTGTATACCTTACATAAACCGCGCGTACAGATATGTTCTTTTACAATCAATTTGCCGAAGTGACGCCATCGCCGTGCGCTACGGACTTCCCACAAATATCACAGTCACATTTGATTTTTTCTCTACGATGATATGTTTCTTTTGTAAATCCAATTCTCACTTGAGCTTAAGTGGATATGTAGCTTATTCTCTTCTCGTCGATAACTGTTAGAAGCGATGATGGCATTTCTCACGGCACCTATGTATGTAGCGGCATTAATGATACCTAAAGGCGAACCTATAACCTATTTGAGTTACTATATTCTTTGGTAAACTCTAATTAGTTCAGACTGCAGTGCAAGACACCATAAACAAACTTTAAAATACAAACGGGTTCAGCGAACTCCAATCCACTCTTCTTTAAAAGACTAATATCTAAAACGGAATAAAAGACAGAATTCTTTCTTATTCTTTATGCTGTTAGTAATATATTGAATTGAATTGTGTGTCGTATATTTTATACGTATAGAATATGGCTTAACGTTTTTTTTTGTTAACGTGGTTCCTCCACGTTAACAAAAAAAAATCTTCAAAAATATACCCCGTCTTCTGGGGGGAAGGCGGTGGTTATGTGGGGTCTTTACCCACTAAAACTCGATGCGTGGTAAGGGACTCCGGGATCTCCAGTGGAACGCATGTCGCCATCTTCCCGGGTCCACCTTAACGGACGACAAACGTTATCTTAAATGGTCTTCTTTCTGCCTAGCGATTTCCCGGGCTACCACTAGGATTCGCTTTCCTACCTTAAACGTTATCTTAAATGGTAAGGGGCTGAAATGAACAGCTTCATAGTTTTGCCCGTAGTTTTCGACTAGACAAATACCAAAGGGGAAGAAGAAGACACGATTTGTATCAATGTAAATGTTCTTCATCACTCTTTTCTCTTCACCACAAGCTTGGGATTGCTGCAGTGGGCACAACCTTCGATTATGATCATTACATCCTATCTACCCCACCACGGCGAAATAGACATCAAGTTTTTTTATTAAATCCTTCCTTATTATAGAAATTCATAGTAAATATCGAATTGATTAGAGCATTATAATTCCTCATGCACCGGCAACACCTGAACAAATCTCCGAACAAAAGACAGACTGTTTGCATCAGCGGCGCACCTAATTGCGCAACGCACACAAACAAAACTAAACCGTGTCACAGGCTGTGCTTATGTGTCAAATTTACCGCCAGGGTACTTCTGCACATGCGCAGGATACGTGTAAACAACTCTACACTCTACGTCTAAAGTAAGAAAGTTTAAATCAAAACTAAGATAAATTTCCAACCCCTCGAGGATCCTTTGCGCATGCGTGAACCCAACCAGCTCATTACCACAGAGTCTCAAGATGCACCAAACAAATTACTACTTATCTTACGTGAAAGCGTTTAAGGTTGTATTCACGATCTTGCGCCGGCTTGGAACTGTGCCGTTGTGTCGATGTTTAATCAGCTGGGTTCCTCTATTGATAATTCAGTTAGTGGTGCCGACACTGCCGGGTTAACCTGTGTATAGGTGTTGTTGAAAAGTGTTTTGTGATGGTGCCTTCAACGGTAGTGATAACTGGTTCCGGATTGTTGTAGAAACTTCGGGTATTGTGTGGTTTGTCAGAATAATACGTTCATTAGATCGTTGAACTTTGCACTCAGTGTGAGTTGCATGGGTTTTTACGTTGAAATCGATTTTGATTTCGACATTCAAACTTCGATTGGGACTGAGTATTCAAATCATTTTTTTATTCGTAAATTAAACAATCCATTAAATTTATTAGATCTTTGTCAACTTTATAATATAATTAGCAATTAATTGATCAATATGATTTATCTATTACAATATAACATTGCTCAAGCTGTTAGCATCACTGAATTTCATAATCTCTTTCGGTCCGCTTATTTATCCTTTATTAATTGAAAGTTATAATTCGTTTTCATAACAGTCTTTCGATTAACGGTCCTTTAATGTTCGCTGGCGAAGGATAGGTACATTTTATTAAGGAACAAAGGATAGGAAGATAAACCGGCATTATCGGTGAAGTACTTTGTATCTTGCACAATGGCGCTGTGAAATCGAGATGTGTTATAAACTTCTGCGTATTACCCGATGAGTGAGTGATTCCTTCATAAAATAGCCCAACAACGCAGTTTCAATTTCTCTGGTGGGTATGTTTGTCCGTAGTATGCTATTTCCCAATAACATTTCACTATAAAACAACCACATTACCATCGTCATAACGCCAAAAACCGTAATCTGCTTATTTAATTTTTTGATTTCTTATTTTCCATTAAATTTTTGATTAACTGAATGAAATGTATCTGTAAATTTGAAATATGTCATTATGTCTTAGATTAAGGAATAGAAACAATTAGAACAATATTGGTGTGTCAGTGGTACGCTATTGGAAGACCATACGCATAACTTAAGATAGCACTTTTGATGAACGTCAATTTTGGCACAATTGGTTTAGCAGATTCGATGGGCTAATCCTCGTATAAAAAAAAAACAAGTTCTTAAAGCTTAGTAAAAATGAAACAAATAGATAAGTCAACAATGTGCTTCATCGGGTGCTTTGTACTGTATTCATCGATTGAGCAAGAGCCGCCGGGCTACCTATATTCTAGATATATAAACCTGAGCGTCAGTCTCATGCAGTGAATCGTGCACGTTTGTTACCCTTATTTCATAAAAACAACTTTTTATTGGGCTTATGTATAACATCACGCAACTCAGTGTTAGCCGCCCCTCAAACCGGCGCAACTTGCACGTATAGTTAGTCCCACATGAAATTTAAAAGATCCCCTGGAAATTATTATCTTATATTATACATCGAGATAGTTCGCCACAAAAAAGGCATATTTCTTACTTCTTTCTCGTATATTCCAAATCTCGTCTCGTCTACGCTGTCAGTTACAGATATTCTCACTACAGCCGTCGTTACTTTTAAGAAAAAGTAATTTTCAACAGCATTCCACGTAATGAGATGTTTTAAGCCATTGTCTTAGACGTTTATGATTTTCTCAGTTTATTGTCTTGCACGAATATATTTGACAATAAGCGTGAAGGTTAACAATATGGGCCAAGGTGGAGATTGTAAGAAGATTCTTTAATGATAATTATCATGGCCACAAGTTGAGATCTGCTATTTGTACAATACCTACAAAATTAACCAATGTTAAAGTTCGCTTTTCGCTAAGTGATTGGTAGATAGCGAAAGTAATGCCGTTCCATAATTTATACTTGGAACTTAATCACCCTCGTCATTATTGTTTATCAACCTTCCCATTCTTTTCCTGCGTTTCGTATTTTACTGCTTTTACCGATTATTTTCATTGATTATATTGTGACGATGTGAAATGCTACCTGCATCCTTTTCGCACATGCTAGAGTTGCAGTATTCTTCCTTATAACTCCTATGGTTTTAGTATCACTCGTAGAGTGCCATCGTAAAGCAGGAGGTATGTCTACTTTAGCTTTTCGCTCTTCACCTGCAATTCGTTTAATATTATTTGTTATAAGAAAGGGAAGGAAGGGAGGGAAGTTAGCTCTTCTCATCGAGTGAGTTGAAGTATACTTATGCGTACGCATGAATGTGAATAAAACGATAGAGGTGTGTCATTTTGCTGCCTGCTTAGATTATGTTATTTTTATAACTGATAAACATCTTGGCCGAGTTTGAACGATTAAATATTTTGATCTATTCCGCGATCCTACACAATGACTTCATCCTAAACCACACACCACATTGTCTCTCTTATTATAAGATTTATAGCGGTACTGTTGTATGTATGTATGTATATGGAAATAGATAATTGCGGTTACGTTGTGCGCACTCCTACTTAGTTGATATCACTTCGACCACACTGCAGGTTGTTTTTATGCAAATATTTATGTGTGCAGTTAATTGAGATTTATCTCCACGATATGTAAGTGTTTTTCATTTGTTAAGTTTTAAACCTATCATTTACATTTGTTACCTGATTTAAAAAGAAATTCACTATTAACTCACCAGAGATGTCATTATATGTAAACATTCATTATATGTTAACTAAGTGCCTTTTAGCAAACGTCTTATGAACTTTATAACAGTAATTTACACCTTCATTTAGTTGTATTACTTTTAAAATGCCTTCATGGCTTCAATGCATAGCATTATTTCTGGAAATTGGCTCGTTCGAAGCGTTGTACTTAAGTAACGAAGATAAAGACATTAATATAATTTTGTTAGCTTCTTTGGAATATATCATTTTGATTGGACTGGCAGCCCATATAATAGAGTTTAGTAGTTAATAGAAAAATGGAAACAAAAAAACTAAACTTAGTTCTTTTTCAGTCTATCATATCACATTGCCATAACCTTAGTTAAATTTCCAACGAGACTTTATTTAAAAAAGATACATCAACAGCATTACACAAGCATACATTGTTGTAATAATCAATATTACAAACTAAGTCCTGTTGTGTATGCCAATTACAGGTGTACACAACATTCGCTATAAAGAAACGTGACGATTTAATAATTAATAGTTACAAAACTTAATTGTCAACAGGACTTATAGATAATTAATGATCCCTATGACATTGGGAGGTACGTACTGACAAGTAATAACTTATTCATGAGCCGCCCAAAGTGGCGTGAACAGAATGCCAACCAGTTTTCTGACGTAGTTGGAGGGTTTTAAAATGAGTTGCAGGCCGCGCGTCCGGAGTCAGCCGCGGTCAGGGACAAGTGCTGGACAATTTTACATTTCCTCTTATGCATTCAGACCTTTACATTATATACAACGACACCGCTGATAGCCTAGTGTAGTGGTCGCCAACCTTTTCATCCAACACTGTCAAATATAGACAATACGTAATCTAATACCTTTACTTGAACCTCCAAAACGACTTAAATGATTTTATGAAATTTAGCATGTAAAGAATTTCGGGGGCTATAAATCGATCTAATTAGGATTCATTTCTAGAAAATGTTAAACTATACAAGTAGATGGAGTTGCGAAACAACAGTAAGTCGATGATAGATTGACGTTAGTTATTATTTATAAAATACGTGTTATTATTATGTATTTCGTATCTAAATGTAATTTACAAAAAACACGATTTACAAAACAGAGATTATTTTAACAAAAGATTTGCTTTAGTGTTCGATATTTGCTAGTTTTAGTAGTCTCGCAGTTCCTTGATACCACTATGCTTTACGAATGGCGTACCACTGTCAACGCCAATCGTGAGTGCGTTTTGTTTAGCAAATTTGGTGACGCTAAAATGATAATTGATATTACCGTAAAAAGTCGGTTTTATAATGAAACTTCATTGGCAAATAACAGACTTGGGGTAAAGACTATTTCATAGAAGGATTAGAGAATGCAAGCATGGATATAGTTTGTCATAATGTACGTTGTTTCCTTACAATCGAATGTACCGCTTATAGACGCTCCAAAATTATAATCTTCAACGTATCAAATTCGTTAGTCTTTTTAATAGAAAATTTTTGTACAAACATTCCAGAGTTAGCTAGAATGTTCGGGCAACGCCCTCCGCCAGCGAAAGGGTCCGCGTTCGATCCACGCAAACTGGTTTGCGACGGCGCCGCGTCGCGGATTCCAATCCCATTACGGATTTAAGTTCCTCGATTTGCATGCTCGAGGAAGGCCGCGGACGACAGACTTTGTAAAGGGCAAGGCAGTTCACTTTATTGTCATCGATCAATTTTAAACTTGCTTTTGGTATAAAAATGGCATATCCGTCGTATTAACTCATTTTGATAAGAATTTAATCGCGATTCTTATAGAAAGACATTAGACACTTGTATGCAATATCATCATAACCCATCTCATGCTTATTTCTTCATTTCATCTATCAATCTAGTTCGTTATAGATATTTCGGCGTGTTACAAACAATTAAAATGCATACATTTCCATGAAAATTTATCTAACGCCTTGTTTGTTCGATCGGTTAAATGAAAAATATCCTATGTGCTAGACCAGACTATAATCAATCTCTGTGCCAATGTCATCCAGATCCGTTGATCCGTTCTGGCGTGATTGAGCAACAGACATCCATCCATCCAAACTTCAACAATATTAGTAGGATTAACCTTTAGTTAACCCGTCCGCAGTACATTCAGGAAAGAGCACACTGAATAAGCGTTTGACCTACGAGACTATTGTGGGTTTGTATACCTTTGGACATTTAGGTACCAATGAATTAGTGTCAATCTTCTGGTAAAAAATTGGTTAACAGGATTACAGTAGCACGTCTGTCACTAGATGAAATCTACTAATCTCAGTTAAAAGCGTGTAGCTATTGCTTTCTCTATCTACCAAGGGTTGAAAGTAAGTGGCAGCTTATTATCGTTTTATGTTGCAGATGCTTCAGATTAGTTCTATTTGAGAGACAAACAAGACACCATAAGACTTGGTTTTCTCAGCTAGATGTGAGTTATTATATTCATGTTGAATCAGTTAAAGACGGTTATAAGTAATCAACAATAAAGTTCACGAACGGCGATGATCTAGGGAGATAGAAACGGCAAGAAATGACTTTGTTTTCACTGAAATCTTCCCACGACCTCAACTTTCTTGCTCGTGACAATGTCCCTTAAACTGCTCGCTGTCTCGCTCCCGCAAGATGATGATAACACTTACAAATAACTTGTGGTAGTTTATTAAACGTAATAAATATTGCGATAATATCGTTGACGTCGACGTACTCAAACGCTTGTAAATCTGTTCTCGAGATTTCTAGATTTGTAAGTTGTGACGTCACGGTCTTTTCGGAACAACGTAACAGGAGACTCATCCTTACAATCCGACTGGGACTCCAACCCTCGACCATAAGATCGTAAAGTCGATATACCTTAACCCACGGCTATCAATTATTTTTTTTCAGCCGACTTAAAAAAGGAGGTTCTCAATTCGTCTGATTTTTTATGTTTGTTAACCCAGAATTTTCGACTGGGAAATTTTGATATGTATGTGTTACCAACCATCGTCATACAGGCCCACCTAATCATTAATCCTACCTAATGATATAGAAAGATTGTAAGAGTTGGTGGTCCGTGTAATGTTATCTATCAAGAATGCTCTCAATAAACTACGTTCAATTTAACTAAAGTGATTAATATGCATACAAGTGACAATTATACTTGCAATTGTCTTGTAAAGCAATTCATTTACAAAAGAGCTTTTCAACTGTATATTATATCGCACGGCGGTACAGAGCACTTGATTTGTGAAAGCCAACACTTAAGCTGTACAAACGGCCAATTACCTACATTAACTTAATGACGCGGCGTTTATTATGATAGTGACATTATGTGAACACTTGATAAAATATCACTTATATTAAACTTGGTAACTTTTTGCTTGTTTGAATTGCTAAAGATAATTTAAATCGGTTATCACTTCACGCAATCAAGTGTGGATTAATACGGATATTCTTGATACGAATCACACGAATTTCATTTGCTTTTTCAGATTCCGGACGACCAATAATTTATATGTCACTCTTTACAATCTTATAGTATTATGTCCTTAAAAAAATCCCGGTGTATGGCGTTCTACCTCGAGTCAGTTCTTGCGAGCTCTGAGACATGAAACTGTAAAGGTCAACAAGTAGCAGCGACGATATCATTGATAGTCTTTGGGTAGTCCTGAGCACCGCTGTCGCATCCTTGCGACGGCATATGCTGAGGCGGTGTCCAATATTGGTATCATATCTTATGTTCTATTTGTCCGTTTTTTTGTTTCTTTTACTGTATTTTTTTTCGGTCTTTTTGATGTGTTTCATATTTTGTGCCAATAAAGAATATGTCTATGTCTATGACGATGGGTTTGATGATCTTTGAAATGGAACCTTGCTTGCTAAAGCGCAGGCAGAGATTCCCGTCCCTATCTATCTCGTTAAAAAAGCACTATAAGGAACTGAGAGCTTATTTATTATATTAATAATAAAGCTTTTTTATTTCTTGAATCATGACAATATTGAAAAACTTTATGTGAAAAACGCTGGAGTTATTCTAGAAAGAATCCCTCTTAAGGGTAGGGTGAAGTCCTCTTCTGAAGCACTACATGTCTCTCTATCTTGAGCTATTTGTGGTGAGCAGAGACCGTCTAATTGTGTTATTTCGTCTGCCCATCATGTGGGGTCTGCCTCTGGCGCACTTGCCGTATGGACCTACCCAATTTGTTACCCGTCTATTCCACCTCCATCCTCTAGCCTCGCTTATTAATTATTATTAATATTTTTGTCCCAGGAAGTTAGTTTCAATGAACCTGTAACTAGTTACAGTTATCTATGTTATAACCTGGCCACGCATACAGTTAGCTACAGATCGTGAATTACGAAACGTATGCAAATTTGGGATGCAAATGTTAACTGCCTCGGCACCGGTACCGTTACGAATTCCGTGCGCTATGTCCAGCAGCTTTGATAACATCTCTGATCGTAAATACTTTATATCCGAATAGATCATGAACTTTGTGCATGCTCCCTAGTAGAGTTATGGAGAGTGAAGGTATTCTGGCATGAAGTTGAAGTCTGAATACTTTTGCTATTTGCCCGGTGAGACTTTCTCTTTCTCACATCTTTCCTTATTCTTAAAAACTGAATACGTACATCCCATTCCTTGCATGTTGCGGATGTGACGACGTGACATCTAGTAAAACTCTCTTTTTTTCTTTTTCATCCATAAAAGGTAATTAAATTCTTTTTTAAATATAAAATTTTGTTGTACCTTAAAAATACTTCATCATATATAAGATTGTGTGAACAAATTTTACTGAACAAAACACTTCTATATTTATGGGGTATTGATTTATCCAGGTGGGATTAACATTGTCTGATGACGGCCTATTTTTAGAGGAAAAATTCTGTTGAAGGCTAAATAGCTGCATATATAATAATAATCTTCGCTTCGTCTCGTCATAATCAGCCCGTATCAATCCACTACTGGATGTAGGTCTTCCCCAATGCCTTCCACTATACATATACGATCCTCCGCTTTCCGCATTCAGCCACTTCGCCGTATACTTGTCCGACCCATTCGCGGCCTCCATGACTTGTCCCTATTTGCCATTAATAATTAATACAACTTCACCATTCTTAGGTGTCACGACATCTCTATAAGATTATCATCTTGGAATCTAGAATTTGTAGAAGTTCCTTTTATATTTAGTTTATATAGTAACGTAAATAAAGGTTTCATATTTTAGTTGTTTGGCGTAGAAACTCTGGGTCCGTGGGGTCCATCACGTCGACGTCGTCCACCACCTTTTCAATGTCGTAGTTGAGGTTAGTGGAAACATCAGGTGACCAGTGAGTAAAGTAAATTAATGAAAAATTTGAAAAATATTCCCATTATTTATTAGAAATGTTCAAGACCATGAATATTGCGGAGTTTAAACCATCTAATCCACTATTCAATCATTTGTTATGTGGTACGTGCTAAATATCTTTCTCTTACGTTCATTGAGTAAAGAATCGTGACTGCCAATAAATCCGTCCGCTGTACCTCCGGTCGGACCTGTTCACTTGTCTGTGTTACCAAATACAGATTTCCTGTAGCCGCTGCTGTCGTTGACGACCCAGCCCGCTTGACATTTAGCACCCTGAGTCCGTGTTTCATTTTAATTAATTTCTGTCAGGACGGTTATCAATTAAAATTGGTAAATCACATACGATTACAATCAATTTCCGGTACAATTTTTTTACGTAAAAAGAGACGAAGCTAACTGACCTACTGGGAGATAACTGGATAACAAAATATTTTCTTTTGTGAGGAATCATCTACACATATTAGAAAGCCGGAGGAGCTGACTTTGACTGCTTCACCGGATTGAGAAGTGGCATAGCTTAGGTTGCTTAGCCTGAACTTCTATTCTCGAAATCAGCTTGCATCATGAATTCAAAAATTAAAATAACTTATATGTCTTTTTTTTTAAATGCAACAATATTTGGTTCACATATATTACTACCATTGTTGTTAACCTAAGATATCACAACAACAAAGCTTAAGTTCGCAGACCGTACCCTGAACCATTAGGCTTTTAACGCTTTTAAAGTAGTTGTTTAGGCAATAGCAATGGATCGTTGTAAGACTGTTGAAATTCGAACACCTTAATTTATTACACAACGTTCAAGTCACCGAATGCACAAAGACGATGCTTTCTTGATTCAGCAATTGTCGCCAAAGATTGAGTGCTTCATTACTAACATGTAAGTGTTACTATTGCAGCATCAATGATTGCGCACGCTTCTATCTCCGGTATACATTTCACATTAGATCCATCACGCCTAATGACAACGTGTTTGAAAAGTTATTGATCATTTCTATATACTAAGTCGTTTCTGCTATCGTTAGGAGGAGAATTTCTCAATGACGACGTTTTATTTCTCTAATTGAGCTGTATATACGTCGCAAAGTTTAATATGAGCGCAGGTGTATTAAACTGGTAAACATACATAAACTACAAATCGCTCAGTCACGTTGAGGTACAGAATGACTAGAGTTTAGTGGACGGGAGCTCCATACTTGAGTCAATCTAAAGTTTTCTCCGCTTCGACAGAATTCTTCTTAGTCACTGTTAAATGACTTGTTAAAACACTCGTTTATCGTGCTATATTTAAAAGTTGTCGTCGTTAAGTTACATTGTAAATTTATTAGTACTATATTGTTGTTTGCTATTTACTAAACATAGGCCCTAATTGTATTTAGGCAAAATTAAAAACGATAAATCAATTCAGACCGCAAACACTCGAGGGTAAATCGCATTCTGTCAGTTAATTTCAGTTGCCGATGTACTCAGAAAATTTCAACAAGCAATACAAGCTTTTTGTCTCAACCTACATTTTATTTAAGGCACGGGGACGTGTGTGAAGCTAAGTGCTATTAAGTGATTACCTCCGTTTATACCTACCACGGGAATTGTAGACAATTCTTCTTGAGTAGGGTTACCTGCTAAGATAATTAACAAAATTTCGTACAGTTAAATAAGAGTGACATCTATGAAACCTCGAATATTTTACAAAAAAACTATTCCAAACGATAATAAAGGCCAATACTTGTAAACAAGCACAATATGTGATTCTATCGTTATAGGTACGTACGTATCTGTCACCTCATGGTACAACTTTATGCATCCATTACTTTTAATGCCTTCATAGAATTAGCTAACATAAGATGAACTACGTTTACCATGCTGCTTATTCAAAAGAACTGGGACGAGAGCTGGCTTCTTGATATATCACTTACTGTTTGTTGCTTAGCAGCGCCATCTACTGACGAATACTTTGTATACCTTATACCCGGATAAAACGACATTTTCTAAAAATGATCTAGATCGATCGCCCCCGAAACCTCTGCACTTCATGTCGCTGGCTAAGTGCCCCATTTCGTAGTAGATTATCCGGATGCAGTTTGGGTGGCCAGGCAATATAAAAAGTGTGGCCACCCCAGCTGCAAATGCAACTGGCAAGGCCATGACAGCCGCGCCGCCACGACAGCCACTAACGATATTCTGATGTGTTTTTAAATTTAAACCTCCCAGTTGTGAGAGGAAAACCATGTCATTACCCGCTTCTTTTTGGTTTTTCTAAACTTAAAAATACCATTGCATCATAAGTTTGAGGCTTTACCTAAATATCAAAGAGATGGATCGGATGAGGTGGTTCGTTACACTGAACACGCACGTAACGGTGAGGGACAGGCAAACGTACATTTACCCGACCGTTACCGTTTTTTTCCACTCGCTGATTTGATCACAATATACATGACAAAAATAATGACAACATCCATTCTTGTGTTTAACAAATACCGTGAACGCAGAACAAACCCGTTATGTTAAAACAAACCGTATAAACGAAAACAAAGTAACACAACACACGTTTTTGTTTTAAACGTTTGTTTAACACCAAAACAAGTCAACGGCCATGTTACGCCATGTCAAGCGCTCCACTTGTAATCGGGAGCTGATTAAATACAAATAAGATTTGGTTTATTCCTTATTAGAGAAGCTCATCTTTTATCCCAATTGGGTTAAAAGATGAGCTTTAATTAACCGTCACGGACGGATTAAAAGATGACTTTCATTACCCTATATCATGTCGCTTATTACGGAGCTAAATTAAAGGTCTAGCTCCATACAGCGTACTGATTTTTACCTATATTTAAACGTGCTTGCTGACCTGATGTAACTGATACTAGATGTGACTGACGCCCATAAATATCCACAACACCACAGGAGCTGTAGATGAGTGGCCGGCCTCTAGCTGTAGGCTCGTTTCTCGAAGGTCCCCATATTGTATAGATTCGGCATCACCGCTGGTGACAGTTGATTTCACAGGTTGATAGCGCATGGAAGAAAGTTACACGAAGACGCCAACCAACTCAGTAGAACCATAGGCTAAGACAATACTATCGTTGCACGTAAGAATTTGTCCTCGTCCGGAACGAGTTTGTAAACGCATACAAACTTAACTCGAAAGTTCTAAGTTTTGTGTAAACTTATGCTTGTATTTTAGATGACTCATGCATGATAAGTCTAAGTAATGCGACGATGCTGAATTTAAATACTAAGTTAGCAAATACTTAGCGTTAGATAGTAGCCAGCAAATATTTAAACACTACTCACCGAGAAGTTATTAAAATTTTGTTTCTTTTTCTTTAAATATTTATTGGTCTACGTAAGCTGTAACGGTACGTACCAATAATCTGTATATACATTAGATGGTGATATATGTATTTCTTCAATATACACATAATATTTACGCTGTTGGTTGACCAATTACAAATAAATAAACGTTCAACGTGTTTCGGAAGAACCAGCTGATAGAGAGTGGTACGGTGGGTGTACTGCGACCTCTCGTTGTAGTCGGTAGGCGCGCCACGTCCAGGGCTTTGGACGTTTGGTATCCGTTAATAATTATCTAGAAATAAAAAAATAAAGCCCTCAGTTCATCGATCCACCGGATTTATATGTACGAGATTCGGCCCTCCTCACACCATGGCACATCCCATCCCAGTATACTTTGGTTTTAAGTACTTCTGACGTCACTCTTCTTTAGTATATCAACAATATAATTGATATACTACTTTCACATAGGACGATCCCTTGAGAATGTAGAAATGATGAATGTGGGACGAGAGACGAAAAATATTTATGTTTACCAATATAAAATTATAACATAATTAATCTTAACTTGTTTTACAATTTTTTCTGTGCCATTTACTGATTCAATATAATGAAATAAAAGCAAGTGTTAAATAAATAAACTACAAAAATAAGAAGGAAGCAAGTTTCCTTCACGTACATCCGGGATCAGTTGAAGTAATCATCATTCACAAAACAGCTCTATTTTGACCCCCCTGGTGTCACAGACTGAACAGTAAACAATGAAGGGCGGTAAAATGTTTTGAGTGAAAAGCGATAGAAGATGGACAGCCAACATGACTCCCGGAGCTCCCGGGCGAGCGACTCCCCCGGGGACACCATGAACGACGTGTATACTGCCTGGTGTAAGTTTCAGACCAATCTTCGCATAGTGTGGTTCTAGTACTTAGTATTATAAGTCTAGTAGTAGTTGTTCTAACTTCTTTAAATTGATTATCTTATTTTCATGGGAACATGTGCACATATTGACTGAGAAATAACCAATTATATTTCTTTTAATCATAATCTAGTGTTAAAGCTTACGTATTAAAGATGGCCAACGATTGTCCCTAATGACATGCTTTTGGAGAGATCTATGCAGGCCGATGATGATAATGATTAAAACTTACGGGGCTTTTTTTGTCGTTTTCATTATTATAGAATCTAGTTCTACCTTACTTCTAGATTTTTTATATGAGACAAAAACATTTTGGTATCCAATTTAAATTAAATAAATATTAAAGAAACAATTAATAATCGAGTAAATTATAGTATTAAAGAGAGTTTAATTCTCTTAAAACGTCGTACTCGTGCTGAATTTTGATAGGCCTTGCAGACAAGTTATATTAATATTTATTTTCTTTTTCTTGTTAAGTTTATCTCTGGCAATTATTTAGAAAATATTATTAAAATTAATTATTGAAAATATTATTCTGGAAATTATTAATGTGTCCTTCACGGTTAATTGTTTGTCAAAAGTCACAAATCTTTCGCAAGCTACAATACCAATTTCCATTAGGATTATGGTGTATCTGTAAACAATAGGCTCCTAAATCGCTCGGAATGCTTTCCATACACAATTGGGCGCATTGACGCATTGTTTGGAAGACAATGAGATGTCAACACCGCTTTGGAGGTGAGTTTGCAAAACGATTCCGTTTGTCTGACCTGGAAATAAAATGTTGCCAGCAGACTTTTTTGAAAACCAACGACCCTTTCCTACAAGGTAGACGGAAGTGATACTTAATTTCCAAATAAACAAGTATATTTGTAAGCAAAAACAAAAACTCATTTCAAATCGACTCAACCGTTAAACGTTATTCGCATGTATTTCCGAATTATCGTAGGAATTTTACGATATAAAATTAATCAGAACCCAACCAAACTCCGTTGGTTAGACGGTGTGAATCGAGACACCACAGTAATTGGCATAATTATCTGGAGGGCTGTCACGGATAGACCGAGGTGGAGGAAGTTCTTGATCAAGCCAAGGCCCACTAAGGGCTGTAGAGCTTAAAGAAGAAGAAGAACGAAACTCTAACTCTCATCAAACCAATGTTGAAATACATCCTTTCCAAAAACATCACTCAAACATCATCGAAGGAATCATCGATATCGGTTGGCGTGATATTGACTTCATTTTATGTATTCGTTTACATGCGCACATTCTTAATGCAAATTTAAGATTTATACGGTTTCTCATGGATGGCCACTGTTAAAATTGGACAAAATAAAATGGTACCTCACAAGACGCACGAGCTTTCAAAAAAAAAATCATAAAAATCGGTTCATCCAGTCGTTATTATTAGTAGAGACTTACGAAATCACCGGCTTCACAAAACAAGGATTCGTTGAAGGAAAGGAAACTTTGGTTTTTGCCTTTGCTAATCCAAAGCCTTACGACTTTCCCGGGAGGAGTTCTAAGAGAAAGCTTAGCCTGGTCTTCTCTAATGAGTAAGACACTCAAAAATACAAAAAGACTTGGTTTACGACGTTAGTCTCAGCACGATACTATTATATCCTCTCTGGTGTTCGAGACAGCCGAATCAAGACGATAAATGTCTAGATAAAATTTGCTTTTTTTAATTTAAATAATTTCGAATTTCAGATGAGATGCTAGAGGGCGAAGGCGCGGGGCTTGCAGCTCGCGTGGCCGAGCTGGAGATTCGCTGCGGCAGACAGGCTGAGGAGCTCCTGTGTCTTCGCTCGACCCTCGCCGACGCCCTGCGACGACTTAATGCCCTCGAGGGTAGAGCACCGACCTCAGCGCAGAGGAATGGCGGGTACACAGGTGAGATATTCCTGATAACCAAGAACAAAAGTCACGAAGCATGATATCTGTGAAGTCACTGTAATTTGTTTAGTTGGAAATAAACAAAATATTATGTATACTATATGTAATGTATAATGTACTGACAACAACGTCAGTATACTTATATACCCAAGGACCCACTTTAAAGTAAAAAGAAAAAAGTAACTGCCTATATACTTTCCAATGTTGAGCGTCAATAGCCTAATGGTTTAGGGTACGGTCTGCGAATCGTAAAGTCGTGGGTTCGAATCCACCATACGACTATTGAGGTGAACCATCTCCTAACACAAGAATAAGCTTAGTTGGAATAGTAAATGATAGTAATATTTATAAAAGAAAATAAAAAGAAATATTTCTTTTAATTTTCTTTTTTTATAAAATTTAAGTCTTATCTATAAAAAGAGTATTAGGGTACAGTCCAGTGCGGATTAGTGGAACTCAAATATCTTACAAAATTCAGACATACAGGTTTCCTCAGACAATGATTACCTTTACCACCGAGCACTTTCAACAAACATCTTTATTGGTACCAACACTGGGACCTGGGTTTGCCAGCGTGCTGTGCCACTTGAGGTCGCCACACGAATAATGAACTACTACTCTCTCTTCGCAATTTATAATTACATGATTCCGATTTTAACATCTTAAACATCGATGTATAATGAATCTTTATAAGCATTTAAAGACTTGATCAAGTGATTATTTCTTAATTACAGGATCGACGGGCACACCTACACGGGAGGTACGCCTGAGGCAGCCCTCGTACAGAGAAACTGCAAAGAGAACCTCCAGCTACGGATCTAGCGCTTCTTCACTGCCACAAAGGTAGGTTTTCGACATTCCATATGCAGCAGTTCTTATAAAGTGGACCGGAGTAGCAATAATCTTAGACTATAGTTACCGTACGCGCTGTCCGTCTTTGGCACTCTCTTCCTGTAGCCATTAGGAAATCAGACGATAAATACTTTCAAATCAAAGTTAAAAAGTTTTACTTAGACAAGTCCACCTAACATTAACCTAACTTTATACTGTTATGATATATATGCAAATATATTATATGTAAAACTTTTTATACACGTTTTGTCTTTTCATAACTCTCATATATTCATTATATATTTTGATATTTGCACCTATATTTTATGTATGTATGTATGTTTGTATGTAAATATTTTTATCAGTATTTAAGTATATCTACTTATTATAAACTCCCGCCGCTTCTTTTTATTATTCCTCTCCAGGTTGCCTGGAAGACCATTGTTTATGTACTTTTTATTGTCTTTTTTTTTTAAAAATATTTCATAAGTGTAAACAATAAACAGTTTATAAATAAATAAATAAAAATATAACTACGTCAACACTACATTATCACACCTTTGTTCATACCCTTCTTAGAAGTACCTTCTACTTTCTAGTTAAGTTACGAGTACGTCTCTCACGTTATCGCGATATTTCACGTGGCGCCTTTGAAATAAATAGTCGAGCGTTCCCTCAAGCATTGTCTTATCACCCTATCTAATGTTTTAATTAAAAATACATCATATCATTCATTGTGTATAGCGTCTGTTATTCACTAATGACTAGCAATAAGTAATCTCTTATTAGGTGATTACCGCTGTCCTATATATGCTAATATGTACTACACCAAAAAAAGTTCAATAACGCTTTTTGTATACAAAATTTATGTTAGACCATTGATGCTTTTTTGCACGAAACGGCACGGTGTATAAGTAAGTACTGATACACCAATAGTGAAATACCTCGATCGCTTTGGCCTAGCCATCCTGTTATGATCACATAATTGCAAAAGAATCTGTGTGTATCATTGATAATTTAAAATATTTTTCAAGTAATGTGCTTCTTTCTTCCAGGCGCGGTCCTCAGCACCAGTCCACGGGCTCTCTGCAGTCTGACTCGCCGGCGTCGTCTTCCTCACTGTCCCCGGCGCCTTCGCCCTCGCCCCGCGCCACTCCGGCACCGCTTCTAGCACCACATCCACCACAGCCCTACAGGTACCTCTGACCTTCAACAATTACCAACAAAAGAATGAAACAACTGGCTATATCGACAGATCACTCATTTAATTATTTTCAAAGCGGGCAACACACCCCTGTATATAAATAGAATTCCAGCTGCATAGGTAATAGTATTTACCCTTAGTGTTTACCTCCACGTAGAAAGAGTCAAATAATTTTTTATAACGTAGATGTTTTTAGTGTATGTGGGGGCGACGGAAAAGTTAACAAATTCAAAATAGTATAGTAACCTTATATTACTTTTGTCCACCCTCTTATCTTCCTTTCGCCTTTCAGCGAACTTATTAGATACCAAACTTGACAGGGGTGAGCCTGTCGCCATGTTACTGTCGTTATCATCAGCCTGCATCAATCCAGATGGCACGAAGGGATTTAATAGACCTAGAAGTGTAAAATGTGGTCGGACCAGATCTCCGAAGAACTGGAGTCATCTACCATCGACGCCGTCCACTGGGCCATAGACCGAAGTGCCTGGAGACAGGTGATTGATCGCCGAAAAGGGAGTCACGATCCTCAGCAATGGAGTGACTGAGAAGAGGAGCATCAATCTACTGCAGGACAGAGACTAACATTTCTCTTCCCTAAACGCGGTTCTCCGTTTTTGCATATAACTGCTCTTGCTATATGACCGGTTAACGAGATCGTTCCTGCAATAACATGAGTATCAACCCATGCGCGGCATACATTCCAGTATTTTCCTCTCTCCTTTTAACTCTGTCGACTATAAAGCAGCCACCGCATCTTCAGTCTTCTGCCTTTAGAAGGTAGGTTTTCCAAGTTCAAGTTCGTGGGTTGCGGCTTAACTTAGTTAAGTAACCCACCGTCAACGCCTTAATCCTGAGCTTATAGAATATGGTATCACCTGCCTCCTGTAAAAGGCGACTAAAAGGGGCCTCGTGTTCACGAGCGACAAGGGTGGGAGCCCTTTGTTTTCCGCTACAGTGGACCGGGGAAGAAGGCGACTTTGGTCGTCCAATGCCGCCTTAGCACTGCGAGGGTGCTGGGGATGGAGTAACGGAGCGAGTAGGCAGGGCGCCTTCCCTCTAGATGGACCGACATTCTTGAAAGGATAGATGAAAGTGGCTGGATGCGGAAAGTGAATGATTGTACATAGTATATTTCCAGCAGTGGATCGACAAAGGCTGATGATGATGATATTGATTAGGATATCAGGATAGCATCAAGGATATCGCTCGAAACACCGTGTTTTTTATATAATTAGGGTAATATACAAGAAAGATCTTTTCCGTCGCTCATTTTATAACATATAACAAGTAAATGCTAATTTATGTTATTTTTCAATTCTAGTAATGCTTCTTAGGTACAATATATGTAGCTGTGATTGACTGACAAAAGTTGACACTAGTAAAGTCTGCAAATTCTTCTTATACTATGGTTATCCCATATTGCCATGACTCTGAAACACCGAAATACAAAGAGCAGTCCATTGATAGAAATAAAAATAAATTCGCGAATTGTATGTACGCGCATAACTTTCGAACTGCTGCAATAAATTGGATGATTCTTACTTTTTTGTTTTTGTTATTTCTAGGACAAGGTTTCTATATAAACTAAAATAACATAATAGATACATTTTTTTTAATAAAATTAGATTTTATAAAACCTCATTAAAGAAAAGAGGGTGAATGAGACGTAATGATGTTCAGTTGTTCAGCCAGCGAATGACAACCACAAAAATACTATACGTTATTTGATTACATGACTGTACACCACATGTGTGATTTACAGTCGTGTACAAAGAGTAAAAAGTCTTAGAAATTTAGAAAATATAGCAGTACGAAGTTCACGGGGTCAGCTAGTTTAATTTAAAAATACCTCCTTACTAAGTGGGTGTTTGATGACGTCACCACACGATACATACATGTGTCAACTATTGTCACTCGCCCCAGAAGCTTTGCCAGACCATGTAGGCTATGCAATGTACTAGATCCCGGAATAACTCCACGTCAAGTAACCAGAGTGCCTCCCCCGGGAACAACCTCACAAAACGATGGAACTCCACCGGCGACTTCAACGCCCAGGGCCTTATTGCTAACAGCAGGTAAGTGCCACGCCATGTTGTTATTTCCTTTTCCTAATGCTCTAAGCACACATATGAGTGAATATCGACGCTCCGAGTCTGCTATTTGCCACTGACGTTTCATTATAAAACCAATCAATTACATTCATTTCAATTACCATTACATCATTACATAAGGTATGTACGCCATCGGTAAATCGTAGTGGCACCAATCAACTAAAAGATTACTAAAACGAGCAAATTTCGACCACTATGATGCCAATGATTGACGATAATTGGTTGAGCATACTCGGGGCTCTCGACTTAAAAAGCATTATATCGACTCCAGACGTCGAATTCAAACTTACCATGATATTGTTGTATAATAGAAATGTTTTAATTTTTTTACTCCACTGATCATAAGTTGAAGAATCAGTACGCAGTATGCAGATAGAAATAGGTAAAAAATAAAATAAACAATCAAAGATTCGAAAGAAACGAATAAAATATGTTTCTTGATACTTGCATAAAGGTAAAGTCTCAACCGTATAGTTAGAGCAAAACAGTGTATCCAGAAGTAGAGTTAATAAGCATTTACTGAGCTAGTGTACCTTACCAGGACTGCATTTTCAATGAACATCAGGTGGGAACATGGTCAAGCACATGCTTATAAAATTCTTGTAACTTCCAAGATATTGTGTTATGAAATTTTAATAATAATTAGAGAATATAATCGTTTTTCAAAAAGACATTTCGGCGTCTCAGACAAAAAACATTAAGTGAGGGTAGATGCTAAATATCCAAATGATAAATGTAGACCTCAATTGACCCATGACCTTGGCTGGGTAATGGTGACTGAATATTGTCGGTAATTTTATGTTTTAATTATAGTAAAATACGATTAAGTAAATTTAATAAAAGACTGCGAGTTCTAAGAGACAAACCCACCTAACAATGAATGTTTTGTCTTACGAGTTATCCAGCTACGGTATGTTTACTTTATAAGTTGTACTCCATAGTTTATACAATGCTTATAAAGTTAGAAATAAGGTAATTAAAATAAAGTTAATATGCAGTCATTTAGTTTTTGTTTGATAAGACGTCTGTTTATGAATGTACTGTTCTTCAGTCTTTTTCACTTTTCTAGATTATCTTGGTATTTAAATTGTCTAAGCCAAGCTTCTTCAGTCCACGTCATCTTCTAATGTGTCTTTCTGTTCGTCCTTAGATTTACAACGACAAAGTCCTTGCTAAATTTGTATTCTAAGCCGTCGCAAAATGGACCCATATTGAAACATGGGTAAGTTTGTGCTCTATTATGGTGGTGGTTTCACGGGAAGCTTCTCTCTCTCCGTTTCTATTGTACTTAACTGGCGTTTAGTGGTTTTCCTACTAACAATTTTATTGCTTGTGAATGTACTCGAAGTTTAATATAACACTATGTATTCGCAAATCAAAAATTATGTTTTAAAAATATCATATGTGTAACCACGGGCTGTAAATCATTTTATGTTTAATAATCTAATTTAAATCCTGTTTCTTCATTTAAAACTTGGGAAATGATGACAGGAATATATTCTAACTAGTTGTGCCCGCGACTTCGTCGTGTGGATTTTAGCAAAAAGTTATTTAGGTTTTCCTATATCTCCTAAGGTATTTATTTAATTTGCATGGTGTAAAGGGAAAAAATAATGTTCCTAGAATTCTCAATCCAACTTACGTATTTAAAATATTAAGGAATAATACTGTATTTGTGTAATTAGCTTTCCAATTACCGCTTTAAAAATTTTAAAGTGTTAAAATGGATATAGTATATTATCCTTAAGAGATAGACATTTGCCATCGCGGACTTTTCTGTAGACCTATGTAAGATACACAATTCCACCATACATTATTTTGTTATATCTCAAAGTTTTAGGCAGCGTTTTCATTTAAAACTCCCAGGCGGCTTATGTTATCCCGAAATATCGTTATTTTTAGCTAATGTATACGAAAACCTAATTAGTTATATAATAAAACCTTCCTCGAGAACCGTTCCATACACTGGTGAGCATAGCATGAAAATCAGTTAAGTAGTTTTTGAGTTTATCGCGAACAGACAGACAGACAGTTTCGAGAAGCAACTTTCTTTTATACCATGTGAGGATTTTGGTTATTTACCATTTCTCATAATAAATAAAAGACTCGTCGTCCTCTAAATTTTACTCTGTCGTAAGAGGCTCGTTAGACAGAATCTTGTTCAGTTTTAATAATTATAAAATGGTCACTTTTTAAAAAATATTTTTATATATATTTTTTAAAGTTTGCTAACTACATTTTTTTTTTAATATTACCAATTCTTGTTTACTATTCCAACTAAGTTTATGCTTGTGCTAGGAGATGGTTCGCGTCATTAGTCGAATGGTGGATTCGAACCTACGGCCGTTACTTATCGCAGATCGTGATGTATATTGTGCCTGTACGATGATGAGTACATTTCATTCCACAAATAAATAAATAAATACATTCCCTGTCAGATATGAGATCTAATAAGGTCGGCGAAAGACTTGCTAACTACGCTACCGATTTAATTGGTGTGGGAGCTTTTTAATTGTTATTTGATTTGTTGAATAAAGTTACGAAAAAAAAACAAAAGCTAAGTTCATATCTAGTCAGTGTTGTATTGAACATTAAACGATACATGCTGATGCTCTCTTTATTCTTCGTCATTCCTGGTCTTGACTTTTTATAAACCTACCTATATCTCAATCAAAACGATATTTCCTGGAGTTCCCTGTTATATCTTCAGAATCCAAGGTCTTATGACAGAAAAATCTACATGACTCCCAATTCAAAGAAAATCCATTCAAACAAACAAAATCCGTCATTAATGACGACACTCTGAGCGCACAAACATTAAACAGTTGAAAATATCCTTCTTTCTTGAATTCGCTTAAAGGTCTGTCTTTATAATTATGGTCCTCTTTTGAGCACAGACGCAGACATGCCTTATACCGTGTTGTAATGCTGCGAAGTTAAAAACGACGTGGTGTGTGAGACGTATGTCGTAAGTTTGTAGTCGCCATGTTTGGACGTGACCATATATTACGAGAGACGCCTGTTTCTGATAAGAAACCATCTCGATTAAGGTGACGAATCGAAACCCGAGTACGGTAAAGAAATATTCGATTATCGAAGATGCTGACTGTATAGTCCTGTTGTATTATATCATTCATGAGAAAAAGCAGTTGTAGCCAGTAAAATTACTTTTTTTTTCAACAAGGGATCTTTAACACTAAAACGACAGGCAGGGCTGTGCCAGTAAAATTAGTGCGCTAACGTTACTCAACGTAATCAAACGTAATGCTTTGTAGATTTTTCTCAAAATCCTGAGCCATTCGATCGCAGTGCGTTAACGCCTTGCTCTTATTTATTTAAATTTATTAAAAACAACATATGAAATACTCAGAGAGAGATTGTCATATTACGGGGCACATTAATAATTTTGTTTTTATTTCATGGGTATTGGACAGAAAGCAGGGAAGAAAACGCAAGTATGTTATAAATCATTTTGTTTCAAATTTATGCACTACCACCACACGCTGCAATTATCTTTCAACGGTACAAGTATTACACTCACGTGCTTTTTTGAGTGATATAGCAAAATGTTGATTATAAGACAATTAAGTGTGTACACGTATTATATGTTTTTTTACTGTATTCTGATTTTTTTAAAAAGAATGTGAAAATTAGAAAGTTTAACTAAGACTAATATTTTAAGGACCGTAATCATGACCTTTTTTTGCTATTAATGGGTAAATCTTTTGGAGAGCAGCTTACGGTTGTATGTGAGATTTTACCGGTGGTGTTCCGGAATCTCCGATGCCCCTACCAATCCAAGGGGAGGAGTAGCCTTTGTCCTGGGTCTACTTTTACGACGGCAAAACAGCCTAATTCTGTAAGCACAGGTCTACTGCGCTGGATGCGCTGGTTTCATTGGATTCATGCACTATTACATTAATCCACTATTACTTTTATGTTGTTGCGTTATGTTGAAAACAATAATCATAAATCAGCTTAGGTAATATTGAAGGATCCGCTTGCTCTTTTGACCCACTTCTATGAAAATAAAATTATGATTAGTGTGGTGACGTACAATTGTAAAATAACATACGGCCTTTATTTTTTTATTTTATTTGAAATTCCAAACGAATACATACTGAGACCAAATGTAACAGTTCATTCGCGATCATCGGAGGTTGCGAATAATCCTCGCGCGTTACCGCTATTTTATGGGCAGGCCCCACCCTCTAGATGTTAGGAGCGTTACTGGAGTTTCTTCGGCCACTTCTTCTCCCAGCGCCAACGCTTCCCGAAGTGGCACTCAAAGTTAATTTAGCTTTTAAATGTCCCTCAGATTATCCGTGAAATAGCAACCGACCGAGTCGTGCTTCGGCCCTCTCGGGCGCTCTCGGATCGGAATGCTTGTGCGTAACATAGTAACCGTCCAGGCCGAGGTTACCCCTCACCGGGGGGGGGGACCCTTGTGTCGACTTACTAGCGATAGAGGTTCAGGCTGAGCGACCTAAGAGCTATGCCATCTCTTAATCCGGTGAAGCAGTTTAGGCCAGCTTCTCTGGCCAATCTGGGTAACCTAATGTAAAGAAAATAATACATAAAGTAGAATCCGTAATAAATATGTCAACTAAACCGTTATCCACATAATAATAATGGCCACAATATGTCTATTGACTATACACACTTTATTATTTATAATTTAGGCACATCACACATTTAAAAAATCCAAATTCTTTTTTAATGTTTTTTTATAGGAGTAAAAGGAAAGAAATACATCGAGGCACGAAGCTATAAATCATAACATTAATATATAAAATATGGTGTTCTGAGACGTATCACATGTAATAATGATATAATGTTGTCTTTTCGTACCTTCTCAATGGCGGTCTTATACCGCATATAAACAACACACGTAATTCAATAACTCTTTATTGTCAGTGTTTAGTCCGTTTCGTTTCTAGTTTTCTTTAAAAACGTCATCTTGTCTGAGTTGACAAATGATTCACTATGTCGTAAGTATAAGTACGCGTAAACACTTTAATCTTTCGATGATACTTGTGCTGCGAAATTCAACTTTATTTCGACGTTGCAAAATGAACGTTGTATATTGCTCACTTTGTTGCATGTAAGGTGGAAAATGGTCTCGTAAGCCCGGTAATGGATGCGACATTAAAACGAAGGTCATTTTATTCTTCACATGCTATTTAATTTATTTCTACGAACGCGCAGTCTGAGACTGCTTTTGATACCGGCCGTACGGGTCGCGTTAGCGTTGCGGACCGGTTTTTAAAAAGTTTTATTTCTTACGCGGTTGATTCCATTGCCTAATAATAAATAAAAAAAACTGTCATAGTTTTCGCGCCATGGACGACAGGTAAAAGTTTTACCATGCCATTACCGTAATCATTGTCTAGATTAGATAACGATAACTGCTTGTTTTATTTTATTTTAGATTTATTTTCATATAGTCAGTCTGCTTTGTGGAATCCCGCCGTGTGGGTGTCTTTTTGGTTTCCGAGCTGATTTTTTAAAGCAGTTAGAGATGTCATTCACCCCGATGTAAGTTGGAGGTTGATGCATATTGCTATGATTTGCGTACCGTCGATTCATTAAAGTTAATTTGTGTACTTTTGCATGCATGTTTTAGTTAAACGTTTTGCACGTTGTTACTGTATATTATATGTTGATCATTTTTTTTTAACACAGATTGTTATTATTTTTAAATCACGTGTTTACTATGTATCATAAATAATAATATTAACTAAAGGGAATGGTAACCCCGCAACAATATTAAAGTACTTCCAGGCTTACTCGAATACACGACCGTACGATATAATTTCATACTCTTTATTGATATTCTTTATCTTTTTTGTTGTTTTAACCAAATAACTTCAACCCAGAATATTTGTAAAAGCTTGGGATTGCCGTTGTTAGCCTGATAAGTACATTTTTAAATTGACATAAATAACTTCTACTTTAATTCAGTTATTGCAATGTCTTCAAACAAATATTCAAAATATATTAAAAATTCTTCTGTATTTTTGTTTGTCGCAACACACCAAAACTTCGTATAAACATAAAAGCGAAAGTAAAATAGGGTGTCCGCGCGTAGTAACATAATAATAGCGTTTAACGTTTGATTGGATTTGAAATCAAATTTAGTTTTTACTCGGAACCCTTAATTCTACAGACACGGCCTTTTTTTTTTGTTATCGGGGAGGAAATCTCCAAAAGGTAGGTTTTACCCACTAAAACCTCCGTGGCGACCCTTCCTCGGTGCATGGTGAGGGGTTCCGGGATCTCAGAGGAACGCACCACGTCCCGGGGAGGTTACCGTAGTACTTATTCTTGAGAGCCCAGAACTACAGGGCTGGACAGACCCGGCCTAGCGGAGCATGACTGAAAACTACATATATACAATGTTGACTACTGTAGCTTAAAGAAATGAGCCCGAATCACAAATTGTTTCAAATATCTATAACCTCAGAACATTAAAATAGAGTTTCTTACCATCGATGCTTGTTTTTCTTGAAGTCTCGGTCTGTCTGTTAACATGGAGAAAAAGAGTAACTTTCTGTACTATATGTATATATATATACTTATAATATAAATATTTTATTCTAACAATCCAAGCCGAGGTTACACTTCACCGGGGAGATGCTTGAGTAAAAATAGGTTCAGGCATAGCGACAGTACAGAACAGCTACACTGGCTCATCTGATTACCTTCGTCATAAAAAATGTGATAATTAAAATGGTTTGACGCTTATTCGTTTATCGCTACAAAAATCAGTTAATATTAAGCAGCTTGGACACACACGCAATGTGAACGTTCAGCCTCACCCACTAACACACTTACTCACAAAATAACTCCGCACTCCGCACTTAACCTGTACGTGACTCACGCCCATGGGAAAGTCGCTTTCGGTGTAGTTGTACGTTTTTACACAGAGATAAAAATATCTATATGGAGTTGTAGCCTTGTATTGTTTGATGTTATATGTTGAAATATTTATATATTTTCGACTTACCGTCCAGTTACGGCGACGGACTGACGATTTAACGATCTTGAATTCAAAACTAATAGTTTTTACAAATTAATACGTACAAATTTTTGCACGATGTAAGCGATGGACTCCAGTCACGGCATGTTTCATTTATCATGATGTGGATTTTTGATTTGGGTTGAATAACTTTTTATACAGACTGGTAATTTCTTGTTAATAACGTAGCGTACTATACGCATTTATCGCAAAAATGTTGTTTCGCTTACTACTAGCTACCCAACTTCAATTTCCTAAAATCCGAAGCATCTGATCTTTTATTCACTTCGGGCATTGTCAAGTAAGAAAGAGTTTCAGAGAGAGTTTGGTTGGCCTGCATTTGTATATTGGTATCTAATAATGCAGATGTATGAAATCGCTTCATAACTGACACAACGCTGAGTATTTAGTCGATGAAGCATAGTTACCGTATTTATTTTATGTTCATCATTTTTATATTCTCGTGCTGAATCGATTAAATGGTTTATTATTAATATGTAATTTATGCTACGCAATAAAATAACGCGCTATTGGTTTTCATTATAACATCTCATCTTAATATCGTTCTTAGTTCCTAAAACACTTCGTATCGCAAGACTTGAGAGAATTAACCTTTTGCATCTGAATATACATATGTAATGGTAGATATCTTGAAATACTGCCACACATAATACAATTTGTCATTTCCAGTACACACACCTGTCAGTACAATGAGGAGGAGGGCTCGATGCGCATGTTCCTGCGCGGACGTCCCGTGGTCCTCTACGGTCCCTCCGACCAGGACGGTCTCGACCCGGCCAAGGTCGCCCCGCCGCCGCAGAGCAAGCTCAAGTTGGAATGGGTGTACGGATACAGGTTAGTGGCAACCCTATACGTTGACAGATGTCGTGACACAATGAAGAACCTGGAGAGAACCGGGTAGATAAGGGTCCACTAGAGAACCTTATCTACGCGGTTCAATCTGGGCTTTGACTCTGCTGTGTACCAGTGACGTTTCATTATGAAACCGATCTGATGCGGTCATATTAAAATTGCACCGTTACCAAATACCTTAAACAACAACCTACACATGTTTGGTGTGCCAGTGGTATGCCGTCGGTAATATGGTTTACCGATGAACTAAATAATTACTAAAACTAGCAAGTATCGACCACTATGATGCCAATGAACGGTCATTTTGTACACAATTGCTTAGCAGATTTGGAGTCAAGATATTCGTTTAGTTATCAAGATAGAGATGTGGAGAAAATGTTTTTTCCCTTCTTTATATACATATTGATGGAGCTTCCATAGTTTTACTTCAATCGTTTGGTCAAAGAAGCACGCTCGTTTTGTTTTTGTTTACTTTTATGCTAAATTTTACCATAGATTTGATTTGAAGTCGGTTTTTGTTTTTTTTGTTAAAAACTGTATCAGCTAGCAATTGCAAAGACTATAAGAAATGTTAAAATGACAAACTGGGACATAATGATGATGGTCTTTTACAAAGGTAATATATCGATTAGTACTGCCCCTCAAGGTCACCGTAGGTTGTGTTCTCATCAATTATGGACCACGCCTGGGCAGTTGAACACGTCACACCCATATTGTATTCATCCATTTAACGTTCCTGCCTACAATTGCGTGACAAGTCCGCGTTATTCAGAAATCGTAGTTTATACATAAAATTTATTGGTCATTAAGTATTATGTATTACTATACTTAATATTTTTATTATGTATAGTAATTTGTATTTAATTAATAATTATTTCTGATGTGATTTTTTGAAGAATTTATAAAGAATACAATAGATGCTTAGAATAACAACTTTTTTAACAACTAACAACAATTGACTACACTAAAATGGCCTCCACTCAGCATTACGTTACGAAGATGATATCTTTGCGAATTCTGGTTTTCAGTGAAACCATGGATTGTGAGATAAACGAAGCTGTCGAAACGAAGTGTGCCTGCGTCTGTCTTTCCCACCGATTTACAACGTGGGTATTCTAAAGAGTAAACTGAATAGGCATTTACTAAGTTAGTGCGCCTTATCATCGATTACAACTTTTTGAATCGTTGTATCTCAAAAACGGTGGCTCGTAGAAAAAAAAGTATTATTAAATTTTTTGTAGATAATTTTATGATCTACAATTTTTGTCTGAGGTATTTTTATGATAAAACTTACCGTTTTGCTGAAAATCGCTAAAACCTCATTTTTTTGATCTTTGACCTTGAATAAATTATTTTGCTTACAAGGGAACTTTCAAATTTTGTTTTTAATGACATTTTAAACAATCTTACCGATTCTCAGCTTGGTGGGAATTTAGGTAACTTCGAATGTCTAAATAATTATTTTAGACCGGAGTAATAATTTTAGAGTTGTTTCAGTGTCGTATTTACAGATACAAACGTATTTTAATTATTATCGTAAATGTTTAAAATTGAGAATTCACATCATGTTTGTTATTTACCGTAATAACTAATCTAGTTAAAACAGTACATTTTTCCCCATGGGCATGTATATTTTTAATTTTATGTACCATACCGTACCATTGTTACATTTAATTTGTGTAAAACTATTTAATCAAACCAAATTCCCCGCGGAGCATGTCGGTACACTCGGACTAATTAATGAACCGGGCGTCGAGTACGCGGTTAGGTACGTTCCCACAAGTAAAAAAATAATAATCAATGAAAGTTACGCAGCAACATTTGATATTGCGACCACGAAACCTCCACGTCTATAAGCCGACTATTTTCTTTTCTTTTTTTATTTTATTTTTGTACGAGGAGGTAAAATGTATTATGGACGGCCAGCTGTCGAGGAGTGGCTGACTCTCACCACATCAATGTTCCCTCTTTGCAGCTTACCGTTGAAGTTTTGATCTTCTTATTTCTCGGTCTTGTTTCCACGTAGCCTTTATTTTATAATCAAGACACTTTCTTTGTCGTCTTTTTCCTTCTGCTCGATAATTCTTTCAATAATTTTTTTAACTATCCAGTGCTCCTTACTTGCCACCATTTGGTCTACTTTGCTGTCCACTTTCTCGTCAGTTGAATCTTCATATTACGACCGTTGGCCACTGGGCTGTTATTACTTTAGTTTAGAATAATAAATAAATAATTCCAGAAAATTCGTTGAAACGGTTTTTTTCCGTAGCCTATATTTCACTGACCAAAGGAGCGGTCGACTGGACTGAAATTCATTGACCAATTTACCAATTGCCCCGTGTTGAAGAAGTCGCGTAATGACTATCTGTCCACCCACATTCGCCTCCAAAGTTAACTCTGTCTCACGTCTACAAAGGCAATGCTTCTTGTAGACAATTAATTGCAATGATTTATTACAGACACAATTGAATTTTATGTGACGTTGGCTGTAATGGCGACCAGACCGTCAGACGCAGCTAAAATAAAAACTAAACTGTCTCTTTAAGGTTTTTATTTTGGGAATTAGCCACACTGATCAGCTAAGAGGCCTTTCAGGAGTAATTCGGAGCATGGGCCCCAATGGCCGAGATCCGAGGGTGCCTGAGAGCGCCAAACCACAGCTCTATAGGAGCTTATCGGAACTTGAAGAATATTCTTCATTCAAATTTCACGAATGAATCTGTATTCGTGACAAATATCTCAATCTCATATCAATTGACTGATGGAATATCAGGTACACTTGTTCTTAATTCAACGATCACGTCTCAATTTACAATGCACCAACAAATAAAAGGAAACATTGTTCGCCTTTTTATTCGTCATCCGAGCACCGATCTGCTCCGGTGTACGCCGGCACGTAACCCAAGGCCGGATCCTACCGCGCCACGCTTGACCGCCCAACTGTGTAACTGGGCCGATGACCACTGAGTCACCGGGGCCGCTGCATAAAGCACCCGACCAGTTGTTCCGCCTTGAAAGTTACACGAGGGTTTTACACAATGCAGTATTTCATGTTGAAGTTGTACTTAGTCGGTTCAGGTTTAGTAACTATTTGCTTTGTGTAGTAACGATCGTCGTCTTTTGCATGAAATACAGGTAACGTCGAAGTGTCAATAGTCAAGGTTTAGGGTACGGTCCGCGAATGGTAATTTCGTAGGTTCGAATTCAACATATGACATTTCAACCATTTCCTAACATAATCCTAAGCTTTTTTGGTATGGTGAACAAGAATGTTATAATATTTAAAAAAAATACTAAGGGCTAATAGCAATTGCCAGGGTGGTTTCGCGTCAATTACTTGCTTCGAGGCTTTGTATTGTGATCCTATTTTGTTCCCCTGAAGAGTTAATGTTCACCGCACCTTTCAGTCTCAGTGTGGACTGGCAAACACCTGTCTTACATACATATTTCTCGGATATACCGATTTCCTCGCGATGTTTTCCCGTACTTAAAATTGCAATAAAGAGATTCATTTGTGCCCGCGCCGGGAACCGAACTCAGGTTGCTAGAGTACTATGCTACTTGAGGCAGCCGCCCGGACACTGAATCGCAAAGACACAACAGAAACCTACAAAACTCTTTAGCGATAAACGGCATAGACATGACTTTACCAGTTAAGGCCGGCTAGGTTTTTTTGCTTATATTGTGAACTTCCTTCGTTACAGAGGCAAAGACTGCCGGAGCAACCTTTACCTGCTGCCGACCGGTGAGATAGTTTACTTCGTGGCCGCGGTGGTGGTGATGCTGAACGTGGAGGAGCAGTGCCAGCGCCACTACACTGGCCACACCGACGACGTCAAGTGTCTCGCCATACACCCTAACAAACTGATCGTGGCCAGCGGCCAGTGCGCCGGTCACGACCGGGTCGACGCTAGGGTGAGGGTACTTCTTTGCAAGCTGTGTTATTTCTCCTCCTTAAACCTTCCTTCCTCCAAGGAAGAGATCTTACCTCTTTCCTTTTCCTATTTGAAACATTTCCTCGTGAAAGTGAAACTTATTAACTTTCTCATCCTAATTAAGCAAATTTTCACAATTCAGAAAAATTGGGGAGCCTCAATTTATGCCCTTACAATATTTATTTCTTTGTTAAGTTATATTTTGTACTCAAAACGAACAACGAAAATCCAATTGGTATAAGGCGGCCGGCATTCCAACGTCCGTCTGATCCTATTGAATGTGACAAAAATCTATCAAAATTATGTTAATTTATACGCCGCGCATCCCAACTTCCGTACACAAGACAATTTCATTCTCTTTTGATGTAGACAGAAAACGATACATTAAATCAACATGTTTGTCATATAACCAAACTATCATAATCATAATCAGCCAGCCCACCAGTCCACTGCTGGACATAGGCCTCTCTAAAAGTATACCACTAACTACTGTCCTCGGCTATTCTCATCCAGCTCCTGCCAGCCGTCCTGCGAACCGGACTATATTTTCGATAACAGAATGGCACGCAAATCACACTGTCCTCGACCAAGAAACCATAAGCAGATGACAAGTTATTAACTGTTCATAAACCTCACCTCCACAGCCTCACGTCCGCGTGTGGAATTCAGTGTCGCTGGCCACACTGGCAGTTCTTGGCGGCGCGCAGCTGCAACGCGGCGTGGCCGGCCTGGCTTTCTCGCGGGCTGACGGCGCGCTACTCGCCGCGCTCGACGACGCCCCTGACCACACCATCGCCGTGTGGGACTGGCAGAGACCTGACAAGCACTGCCTCGCGGAGACGAAGGTACGATAGAAACAGACTGACATGGTTTTCATCTATTTTAGTACAATTCTTTAAGAGTGAGCAATGTGTCAATTTTTATAACTGCACAGAAGTTGGCATCTCCTATGCCAACTTCTGTGCACTTGAATGGTTTAAGAGATTACTGTTGATATTTTACACTAGCCTAAAATATGTTAATCCACGATTTCCTTCTACGAAAATAAAAATAAGTGTTCGTTAGTCAATAAGCATAAAAAAGCAGCAATTATAAACATGTCTTTATTAATTTATACATAAAAACTAAAGGGTTTGTGAACATATAATTTATCTTACACTTACCTCATTTGAAATTAAGTTTCTTTTGAACGGCAAGCTTCAAAAGTATAAATACTCGTATATGTAAATAATCGTTGCTCAAATAACTGAGAAACTCAGTGTTTATCTCTTCATCAGTGCTCGGTGGACACGGTGGTGGCGGTGGAATTCCACCCGCTGGATCGCAACCAGATTGTGACGTGCGGGAAGAACCACATTGCATTCTGGACGCTGGACCAAACCAACGTACTGTACAAGCGTATGGGCGTGTTCGAGGGGCGGGACAAACCGAAATACGTCACTTGCTTGGCGTTCAATCCGAATGGTGAGTAATGGTCCTTCGTGCTGGAACCCGTTTTAATTTATAAATTATAACGGTTATAATAATATATTTTTGTAAACAAAAGAAAAACATCTAGTCTCAATTCAATAGTATCAATGCTTTGCATACGGCTGCAGATAGGGGAAGTGGGGGATCACCAAAGATAGGCTGTTCCCACGAAGTGTCCACAACCCTCAGCATTGAAGAAACCGACACGAGGAGGAGGATATAGTCAGAATTTCAATAAACAAACTACCGATGTGACTTTTTCAGGTGACGTGCTGTCAGGAGACTCGAACGGGAACATTATAGTATGGGGCCGCGGCACCAACACCATACTGAAGCTGGTTCGGGGAGTTCATGAGGGACCCGTGTTCACATTGTGCTGTCTCAAGGACGGAAGCGTACTGTCCGGTGGTGGCAAGGACGGCAGGGTTGTTATGTTCGACTCGGATATGAATGCTACGGGGCTAGAGAATGTGGTCAGTAATAGTTTTGTATTTCAACGTTTTAAAGTCCAAGAATGAAAAACGATAAAAGATGAAAGACAGCAAGTGATAACCAAGAGCTTGTTCTTTCCCAGAAGAGCCCAGGTCATTTTTGAGAATGCTAAAGGAACTTCATTATTGAATTTTCAAGATGTTATAATTATAACAGATCGAGGGTCATTACGGCGGCGTGCGCGTTGTGGCAGAGGGGCGTGGTAGTCAGGTCTACATCGGCACCACCAAGAACTGTATTCTGCACGGTGACCTGCAGCTCGGCTTCTCGCCGGCAGTTCTCGGTAACTAGCTGTTTTATTATACTACACCTATTCATATTTTTATTAAAAGCAACCAGTCCTTACTGAAGGTGCTTAAGATCACCACACGGTTATAAGAAATATACCGCGAGAGTCCTCAGCTTCTTAGAACAGCTTATGTGGTCATATACTGTCAGTAGAAGCAGATCATTATAGGCAAAATGGACGGCAAACGTAGTCGAGGGCCTACAAAATGATCTAATACTATCCTAGGCCTACAAAGACGGTGGAAGACAGCAAACAGCGTGCGCTCCACTCCGCCTATGACTGCACTCAATGGAGGCTGCTTATATGTGGACACAATCCTCAGCTGTGAGGTGGCGGAGAAGAGAAAAGTAAGAGTAAGTAGAGGATGGCCTAGTGGGCAAACGGTCGGCTTACCGTCTGACAGACGGTAGTTTTAAAGAATGTAGAAGCCAGGTAGATTACTGAGAGCATTTGCAGTCTGAGATTTTGTAGGATAAATAGCATCATCAAAGGAACTTGACACATTTTCCAATAATATTTTGATAAACATTGTTTTAAGGACATGTGGACGAACTTTGGGGCCTGGCAACACATCCCACGCTGCCGCAGTTCGTTACAGCGGGCTGGGACAGACTACTACAGCTGTGGGACGGACTGAGCCATTCTACAGTCTGGAGCAAAGATATTGAGGTCAGTACATAATATATTTAGATATTTTATACACAAATATTGTTTGGAATCTTATGGTGCTGTTATCTATTAATATTCTTCTGTTTCAAAATCATATTTGTGGTATGGGAGACACAGCCAGCTTTGTTTGTTCGATTATGTTCGGTATATATGGCACGTAATGAACCCATCGCCATACACAGGGAAAAAGTTTTTTATTGATGAATATACAGATATTTAATAAATAAATAAATAGTTTAATTTCTATTAGATTATAAAAGAGAGCCTCTAATATTTAATCAGTAAGTAAGTAATCGGAAGTAACATAGAGGGCGCCACTAGCATAAGAGAGGGACTCGCTTGACCGGAAACACAAGGAAAACGGAAGACTAAACTCAATATGGATTCAATATGGATTGATATGGATTCCGGATATCGATGACGGAACAAATAACAGTCAAATGTAATCACATTCAAAAATGTAATACAAATTGCAACCAGCATTGACAATCAGAGCGAGAGGGAGCTATTTCTTACATAGACTAAATAGAATTAGCACTACGTCAAAATTAGGGTTGCATACATTATCCTTAACACTAAAAAGACTTGATTATGATTGTGTGTGCGTGCAGGAGCGAGCGCAGTGCTGCGCGTGGTCGCGCGACGGTAGCGCGGTGGCGGTGGGCTGCCTGTCGGGCCGCTGGCTCGTGTTCGAGCCGCAGTCCCGCGAGCTGCTGGCCAGCCACCACGACGGGTCGGTACAACTACTACTATTATACTTTGGACAACTTTGGATAACTTCCTCAATTTCAGGGAATTTGCTCACGCTCGCTACCGACCCGCTAGAAAAGTCGTCTGGCGCCGTCGAGCGAGCCGTTGTGATATATCATACTTGTAGGGAGTCAAGAAGGTGCGTGTGAGGCCAAACGGCCAGACCACGCGTAACCTATCGCGTTTCGACCCATATAACCGGGAGGTTGGTGGAGCCATGGGAGGTGATGGGTAGACTTTGAACAACATTGCATATGATAATAGCGTAGTGATTAGTATTTCTGTCTACTTCGCAGCTTACTTCACTGTCTTGCTGTTGTTGCTAGATCCGTTACCACTTTAATATTTTACTTTTTCACCAGCGGCGGCAGTACATTGATACATATTTAGATTATGTTTTGTTATGGTAACATTGAATGAAATTAAATTGTATGTGTGTGACAGATCGGAGCCGATCCAGACGATTCAGTACTCGCCGAACAACAAGATGGTGGCGCTGGGCTCGCGCGACAACTTCGTGTACGTGTACCAGGTGGACGACAACTGCGCACGCTACTCGCGCCTCGGCAAATGCCTGGTCAGTGCACTACTACACCTGCGTTATTCGTTAATCGGATGCTAACGTGAAAAGAGTAACCGCCCAACCCGAGGTCCCTTGGGTCTTGTTACTCCCTAAAGAGGTTTCGGGTAAAGCAACCCAAGAACTGTGCCATCTCTCAAAAACCTCAATTGTAGAGACTGCCTGGCTGATCACCATAGTTCATTCAGAAAAAAAAGTGGAATAGTGTTTCCGCAGTTTGCTATCCTACTAAAGTAGCTGAACTACTGTAGTGAATACAGTAGCGGCCCAAGTCGAGTTTCTCTCTTACCATTGTATCCTCTGCGCGTGATCTACTTCTCTAGAGATTCCAGCTAAAGCAGCCCAATAGCGTGTCGCCTACACTACCCGAGCATGTCCCACCAACTATTAGTGCGAGAGGGGCCACGGACCATTGAATAAAGCTAAAAGCGATTCGAATTTGAAGTGTCAATAGCTTAATGGTCTAGGGCACGGTCTGGGAATCGTAAGGTCGTAGGTTCTAATCCACCATTCGACTATTGACGTGAGCCATCTTCTAGCACAAGCTTGAGCTTAGTTGGAATGGGTAACAAGAATGTTAGTTATATTTCTGAAAAAAAAAAGAAATATTGTTAGCATTCTTTAAAAAACAAAAATAACTTTAGATAACATTCGCCGTTGTACTTCATGACTGACCCATATTATTATTTCATTATATCGCAACTAATTTTTTTATTGTTATACTTTAGGGAAGCCTAATTATTTAAGTGTCACCTCTAGCTTGGTTTTAATTTATGATAACCAGAGTTTATAATGACAATTACTTTTGTAAGCAGTGATCGTTTTGATTGTTCACAAGTTTTAATAGTGAATCCATTATTCCATGCGTCACTAGTGCACGGAGAGAAAACGTAGACGGGTAACAACACATGACGTAGATCGAGTCTGCACGAATAGAACATTAGCCAGTAGTTCGTTTTATACGTAGAAGTATTTCACCTAGACATAAAGACCGTATGATGATCTTTGATCTGTCTTCGATTCTGCTAACCCTAAATTTTTATTGGCAGGGTCCAAATCACAGTTCCCGTGTTTCAGGTTCCAAAGTACTTAAACACGTTGTAATTTGTATCTGTACTAGCATTGGGCTCATCTCCTGTCATGTATGGAACAGCTTAGTTGAAAAAACATAGAATAGAGCATATGAAGCAATGTGTCACAATGTTAATTGCAGCTTGTAATAGCGGACTGTTGTAATGCTTTCGAAAGTTTCACGCTACATCTAGATAACTTAATCTTATTGCATATAGTCATCTATAGTCATTACCATTCACTTACCTCAAGGTAAACTGATCACTCGATTTGCTAAGACTTGATAATAAATTCAGTAACCATAGTGCTTCCTTGCTTTCAATGTTTGACTTTATAATTGTAGCGATATTAGTAGGATGCATTACGAAACATCTGTAGTATATTTCGTAATGCATTTGTAACATTACTAAAATTATGTCATGTCACTCCTCAGGGTCATTCCAGCTACATCACGCACTTGGACTGGTCTGAGGACAGTCAATACATAAGAAGCAACTCGGGAGACTACGAGCTGCTCTTCTGTGAGTATCTACTTCGTATTTTTTTCCATATAGTTTTATATTCCTACGCAACACTGCACGGCCACGATCCCACCTGATACTAGCACAAGCTTAGTATATCTATTCACTCTTCTCATAAAAGAACTCCCCACCAACCAAACAAAACTTGTAACCCAAGTGAAAGATGGACGTGTGCAATTTATTCAAATCCTTAACTGTATTACTTAAATTAAATACTAAAACACACTAAAGGGTAGGGAAGGGCTTAAAATTTTATTATATATACTGTGTTTGAAGTGTATTTGTGCTTGAAGGTGGTAAGAAAGTAGTATTACAGGACATATTATATATAGGCTGTAACATTAACTTTTTAAAGACCAGTTATTTCCCTTACTTGTAGGGTAAATGAATAATTAAATGTGTGTTACAGGGAACGCAACCACCTGCCGTCAGATCACGAACCCGACGTCGATGCGCGACGTGGTGTGGGCCACCAACACCTGCCCCATCACCTTCCAGACCATCGGCGTGTGGCCGGAGAACGCGGACGGCACGGACATCAACTCCTGCACCAGGTTATATTCACATTCACTATACGATACATTTATTTATAACAATTAAGAGTTAAGGAAGTTGCAGGTGCGTTGTCGTCCTTTTTAGTAACCGAGGAGAAGAGGAGGGAAGAAGGAACCGTCTGTGTTTTTTTGAAGTTATACTTCTTAAGGCGCGTTATGAAAATATGATGGCAGTAACAGGTTGAAGCTGCATTGAAAAAAATATATATATATACTTTTTCAAGTGCTCCAATATAAATGTACGTTCAACGACTATCCGTATAAATTATTTATTTATACAAATTAAAATATTATTAATATAATATTTATATATTTATCGACTTATACTTTATCGACTGTGTTTTTTCCATATCTTTTATTATTTTATTGTAATGAATTATTTTCATGCAATTGTTGATGTTTAATGATGCCAAAGAAGTATAACTTTTTACGCGCATACGCACACCCACTTTTTAAACGTATATGCACGGCAGTTATCATGCGATTTTGTTATCGTGTAGAAGAATGGTTTAGTGTTGTTTTATCAACTTATTATGCAAGACTGGGTAAGTGGAGTACTTACATAGTCTTGGATTGCATCTTGATTCTAATTAAAGACAACAAGCACAAATGTGGAGCATAAACGTAACACCTGATTGTAAGTAGTAACTTATTAATTTTAAGTTGAATATTCTTCTTAGTCGTAAATATACTCGTTTTCCTATCGACACCTTCCCGATCGTGCCCACCCATTCAACAGCAGCAAAAGCATAGTTTCTTTTGGTTATGATTGCCAACAAATTTTTACATATTTAAAATGTAATTTTTGTATCCAGGTCCCACGACGGCCGTCTGGTGGTGACGGGCGACGATTTCGGCAAAGTGAAGCTCTACGCGTACCCCGTCACACAGCCGAAGGTAATTTTGCTTTGTATAATATATCTTTCCATGGATCACAATGTCCCGATCTAGTATCATAGTGTTATTGCCAAATCATTCAAAACTACATTTATTGTATTGCTGTATTTATTACTTGCTACAAGCGACGAATCCCTGACAACGTTATGATGTCAGAATTAGTCGTGTTACGTCAATGCCGATTGAAGGAGTAACAATGTAATGGTATTACGATGTCAAAATATACTCTAATGTCAATTGTCTACAGTAATTCTGAAATTTTAGTCTATAAAGATGACTTCATATATAGTTGAATTATAATGATATATATTTGTCATAATATATCATGGCTTACCTGATCTTAAGTGATCACTGTCGCCCATGAACATCCATAACACCGGAGAAGCTGCTGGTGCGTTGCCGGCCTTTGTGAAAGGACAAGGCTTGTTTCTTGGAAGTCCCCAAATCGTATATGTTCGGAAACACCGCTGGTTGATTCCACAGGTTGAAGGCGCATGAGAGAAAGTTACGAGAGTAAAATGCATTTCTCTCGTGAATCGTGTAACGCCAAGCATCAAGAAGAGACAGATATGGCGAAGAGGTGTTTTGTATGTAATCCGTTCATTTGTTCAGACATACAGACATGCTAATAAGAGCTGCGGACATCAGAAATATTCGAAACCGATGAACAAGTATGCAAAGATGTATGTGCAAAAAGCGAGAGACATGTTTTAGGACCTTGACGAATTGAAATCCGTAACTCAAGTACGTGGTTAGCGTGCTTTATTTATGTATCTATTTTGTGCAGTCACTAAGCCACGCGTACGGCGCGCACTCGTCGCACGTGACCTGCGTGCGCTTCCTGCCGGACGACTCGCGCCTGTTGTCCACCGGCGGCCTGGACACCGCCGTCGCGCAGTGGCTCGTCGACTGAGCGAGCTCACGTCCACCGCGCCCACCTTACTTCACCAACGCACACGAACAATTGGTTAAGCAGGACGCAATAAACATCTAAAATAAATATTCATGATAATACAATTTTCAAATATGAATCCATTATGCATCTGGTGGTATAAATAGTTGGATCAAGTACGTCCTGACCTTTTTTACCTCTCACGGGCCTTGTATCGAGATACTAAAAATAGTGGTGGTTCCCGGTCAAACAGTCATAGTCAGCTTCTCTGAATAATCTATATAGGTTCACCAAAAAAACCCTGAATTTCTGACAAATAATTTCCACCCTGTACTATTATCTACTGTTTCAGCGTTATCGGAAGAGAGTTTCATTAAAGTTATATCAGTCAGAGAACAGAAATAATAAATAGCTAATATAACCAAGAATTTATCTGAGACTTTCTAAATCCGTTGTGATGACTACTTTCGCATTAATATTTTAACATCGGAAAGAAATAGAAAAGACAGGTGAGCTTTACTTAACAAAAATGCCTGTTGGTACAACGGTCCTTCAATATTGGAGAGACAAGTAATCAAGTTTAGAGTTGGCGGCAAAGATCCTAGCGCTGAGCGAAACGTGGAAGGGTACAGTCGCGTATGTACAGTCGCGTACACAATTATTTATTTTTACAAATTACGAATAAAGTGTTTTTGTTTGTACAAAAAGTACAAACAAAATATTGGCATATCCACAATTTAAAAACACAAATAAATTAATTATATAATATAATAGTCAATTAATAAAACTCTAAATTAACATAAAATTTTGAGAGCGACTGTACACCAGGAGCGAGGTGTGGTATCGGTGCGCGGGGCAGAGAGACAGTAAGCCGCCCGCGCCTCCTTCACTCCCCTGTGATACCTTATTTTCGACTTCTTCGTAATAGTCAATGTAATAGTTATTTGCTGCCAACTACACACATCCTGCATAACCTAACTTGTTCTATGCGTGTTGCGGCACAAATATTGGCAACTGTGTGTAATTATTTTATCTGTCAAGTGAAATGTATGTGTTGAATATCAAATTTGTTAAATTCTTTGTAAGAGTGTGTTGAACATTGTATTGTGTCGTGTATTTGAATACTTATTGCAGGAACAAGTGTGATCTTTAAGCTTAGTTCTGAATCGCGTATTTTAAATACTTATTGCGTTAGATCAATGTCGAATAGAGATAAAAAAATTAACTGAATTAATAAAAGAAACTAAAATAAAAGTTTTAATATTTATTATATCAAGGAATAACTCTTATTGTCATTTTATACAAATGTTTTTAATATATTTATGAAAAAGAAAATTAAAGAATTTTAACTTTCGATGGTGTTCACTTTATTTAACCTAAAAATGTAGATTTAAACTATTATTGTGTCAGAAATTACAAAATTGCTTATTGTCTACTTCAAAGGAAACATTTAAAGTACCGTTATATCGTCATGAAACAATGAATGCTTTATTCTATTTACATTGTTAATGATCGAATTTAAGGAAATATTCTTTAATACTAAGTCAATATTGCAATTGTGAGTGTCTTTCTGGTTGGAGCGTATTGTTTGAAATAGAAAATCCTAAATTGGAGTTATTGCTTTCCCGCATTTTGTATCTAATTCAAAGGTTGCCTTTTAAAATGTTTAATATAACTTAGTACATTTATAGCAACTATTTGGAGAATATAAATATACACTATCTGTCTAAGAGTTAAATTCTTTCCACGCCGTTATTTAATTCAATATGCTTTATTAACTCTGTGTATGTGTTAAGGCCCATTTAATAAAATAAGGTACATCCAATAATTCTCTTTATGTATCAGAATCTTATATGTTAGTTACAAATATTGTATGTCAGGGTACACAAGTTCTGGTTTGGCCTAATGTACGGATTCCGTCGGATTGTTTACACGTGTAGTATATAGTTTGCGTATTGTGTTGGCAACACTGAAGTTATTTTTTAAGCATTTTTACACTTGCAACACTACGTAATGTTTATAATGTTTGATTAGCAACATGTTAGAGCTTTTTAAGCGCATGTTTTTTAATGTTTTAAGCATAATATTAGGTAGGTAGTGGCACGGCAGTGAACGGATTGAGTTAACAAATTAGGTTACGCATTGCTTCTTACTTTACAACATGGTTTTAAACTTTTAATATCTGCTTAACGGATTCTGTGCACGCTTTCTAAATCTTAGTATGTTATAAATGTTACAAACATCAGTACAAATGTTCCGTTAGCCACGTTTCATAGTGTTTATTTCTTTGTAACCTAGTCACCGCCTGAGACCGTTCCGTTGGGTTTCTGTCGACTCCCATTGTGTAGTGTAAGCACTATAATGTTATAGGTACTTGTGTGTATATATTAATGTATGATGGCTTTGTCTATCTTTTTGAATGTGCCTCCAATAAAAAAAACATGTTTAATGATATTTGTATTTCTTTATTAATAAAATTCTATTGTTTTATTTACGCGATACAGCCACCGTCGAGGTACTATTTCTTTTTGAAGGTAGTTATTTATTGCTGCAATTAGCCTACTGGCTGAGCGGTTCGGTAATGTAAGTCCCAGCTAGCACGTACCAATAGCGTTTTTTATATAAAAAATCACTCGCTAAAAATATTTGTACCCGAAATGTGACAATAGACTCATTCACACATAAGGGACCTATAGGAAAAGCGGAATGCCAAAGCTGTCTCTGTGTACTACGCTAGGAATAAAAGGATGAGAGAGAGCTTATGTATATAATCTTATTATAGTACAAATAATAATAAGCGGTTTTCCGGAAAGAAAGGACTAAAGCCATGTTACAAGTTTTATTGCAACAATAAATAAACGTTTGCCGAAAATATAAAACCACGTCACATCTTTGTACTATTTATTTACAAAACAAGGACTTATCAAATTATGCAACATATGAAAAAAACCTGTTAATTTGTTAAACAGTTTTTATAATTTTGAGCCTATAATTATAAATTCAATATTTGTACTTATTGGAAATTATTTCATATCTTTATTGCAGACCATATAAAGCTGTTAAACCAACTCCTTTGTGTCTTGTAACATGCACTTTATAAAATGTTTTACAATTTCTAGTTTATTTCAGTCGACTTTATAATAAACTACAAATGAATACACTAATGACTATATTCTTATAGCGAATTGAGAGTGGTCACATTGGTCACAAAACATGCAAATAAGAAAAGAATTTACTTCAAAAATTTATAATAATTTTCTAAACTTATATTGCAAATAAAGTTATCTCCTGTAACTTCAATGAATATAAGACAAATAGGTGTACATGAACATGAGCTCAGGCGGGGTACAGACAAAAACGTGTCAAAGGTCCAACGATTTAATTCAACTATGAACAACAAATACACCTTAAATTAACTGCTCTACGCTATTCGCAGACAGCTCCAGAAGTCTCCAAGCCGCTTTCGCGTTCATCTCCTGCGGGTCCCTGCAGAGCACCCAGACGTAATTCACCCTCATGACTTTATCGGGGTCACCCTCTAGAACATTGTTTTTCGCGTCTCTGACACACATGATCTGCTGCGACTGGAATGTTATGACTAGAACGGGCCCCTGGTCCATCATCTTGCCCATGACCAGTTCAATCTGCTCGATGTCCAATATCTTCGAGTCGAGTCGATAACCTAACTGCGTGCACTGTTTTATCGGAGTGGCAAGAATGTTGAAGACGCCTTCGTAACACCAGTCCTTAAGTATTTCCAAATTGCCGCGCACCATTGCTTCCAGGATATTAGGGATGATGTCGTTGGCGCAGTCCTCAAGGAACTTCTGCGCTGTGAAATTGGGGTCAATCTTGCATATTTCGGTCAGGGTTTTGGAGAGTTCCGTCTTTTCAAACAAATTACCAAAGAGGCTACCAACTTTCTCGGTGACGAAACGTGACGCCTTCACCATAGGGTTGTCCGATTCTTCGTATCGTATTTTCCAGTCCAGAACCTAAACCAGTAAACATACAGTTGCATAAAACAATTTCAAAAGTCGTAAATAGTTACTGTCTTTTAGTAAGGACATTAAATAAAGTGATGAAAGAAATAGATAAGAAACAAAATCTACATATACAATCTACGAAACACAAAGTTCAAGGAAGTTAGCCTATAATAATTTTAAATAGGCTAACTATTACTGAATAATTTCTGTGTTTACAAATTTGTTAAAAAACCTTGCTTTATTTTAATAATGTTCGACCATATTCTATGATGGAACATAATTACAAAGCATATTGTTTTAACATAACAAAATACACAGAATACTAACTTTGTTGACATACTGGTTGTTGTTCTTGAAGTTCTCCCACTGTTGGTAGAATTTAGAGTCCTTGTGCAGCTCAAGGCCCATGGTCTCCGTGTCCGGCACGAAGGTCCTCTCGTCTTCTGCTACCTGCACAGTTATAAATGGTGAACATGAGGCCCCTTAAAGTAGTCGCCTTCTACGACAGGCGGGGGATACCGTAATCTTATTCTACAAGCTCAGAACACGTAAATCAACTCTTACCTCTACCCGTTTCCGCAATGCAACAGGCGAAGTGTAGACGCGCCCCTCCAGCCCTCGCGGCGCCATCTCGTTTTTTACTACTTCTGTAGCCTGCGGACAAAATCATCAAACATGTGTAGTAAATTAACAAAAGACAATTCTGCTGCTAGGTATTATACATAGCACTGTGAAGACTTCCCCTTGATAGTACTGATCAAGCAACTTCTATGTTGCTTCTGCTGTTGTATTAATGATTGATATGTATGGAACACAAAAACCTTTCAGAATATTTGTATGAAGAAAATGTTTATATCATGCCAGTTAAACTCTTATTATTTTACACTGCTGTGAGCAAAATATAGGCTGTCATTTCATGTAAATCTTTTAGACCAAAGTGCATCTGACTTGCAAAGTTTCTTTTCCATGCTATATTTAATACTATGCTCATAATAAATATTTTCAATAAATAACAAAAATTAAAACCTGTGATATAGTCTTGAACGCTGATGTTTGTCCAAGCTTCTGACTCCTATCAGCTATGCTTTCCGCTGCATCTTTAGCTGTTTTTGAGATATCTTCTGTTAGCTTTCCTGAAAATATACAAATTATAATATTAAATACCTCTGAAGGAATACTCTTGGACTTTACTGCTAAATATGTCTGACAAAATAAGCATACACATAGACATCATCCTGTGGAATCATCAATCCTCATTGACTTTTTCCAGCTGCTACCACCATTGGACAATCAAGAAATAAATCTATTCCCTTCTCATAGTAATGCAAAGCATGTAGTACTGTGATAAACATATTCTTATGAGCGGCTGTAACTAGCACTGAGCTGAGCTTTGAATTTTCTTGCCTTGTTTCCGATGAAACAAAAATTTTGACAAGCTAACCAGCCATGAATGAAGCCCAGAATGCACAACTAGAAATTCTATATTAATAACTTAATAGGAAATAACTTAATATAATTACATTCTCAACTCACCTGCCTTTTTAGCAAACTCAGTTTTACTAGCCTCTTCTAAAACATGCTCAACCTTCCCTTTGATTCCTTCTAAAGTATCCTTTAGCACTTCTGAACTCTTCGATGCCTCTGATTCAACTGCGTGAAACTTTTTCCGTGCCGCCTGCAGTGCATCTGAGTTCTCAAGCTTCTGTGCTTCCTCTCTAAATTTCTTGATATTTTCTTTCATTTCCTTGTTCTTAGCAATATCTTCTTTGATGTTTTCAATTATAGAGGAGAAAAATCCTTTCCGTGCTGAATAACTGCGACATTCTTGAAGTGCAAACTAGAAATTATTTAATAAACTATGAAAACTTTACCCATGTAAATATTTTGAATATCTATGTAGTATGTTACAATTGCTTGGCTGAGTGTTCATCTATTTAAAAAAAAGTCTCAATATTGACATCACTATTTAACAACAATTGAAACATTACTAAATTGTATATACCAGTGAAGCTCTCAGCTTTTTAATCAAACCAGGAAACACAGAAGCGGTGCCAACACATTTATAAAAGCAACTATGACACCAAAATTGCCTCGGAGAGCTTAATCTCATAGTATGAACTGTAAAATTTTATGAACAGCAAGACTCTAATATTAGCACTAATATATTTTTCCCTTTCCTAATTTTTCTTTCATTTGAATTTCATCATTCTATGACAAGCTCTCATAATATAACAGAAATCCCACCTGGTCCTGATATGTTGTAATTACTGAGGGTTTCAAATTCATCGTCACAGCACATTTCCATCGTGCTGGACTGCATAACAATTGACGACACGAATGCTGAAATTAAATAAAATTTTATTCCTATAACCTTAGATTTCCTAATATGAAGGTTATAACTCATTTACCATAGTTGTAAATAATTCTAGCCGTTGCTAAACCTATACGTTCACTTTTTTATTGTAAATAGTTATACAACCGATCCTTCGGTTTTTGACGGAAAATACAGAAAAATTTGTAAATATATTAAATCATTCTTGCAGTTTTAGTCAACTTTTGACTTTAACACTTAAAGTTACGACTATACGAGTCTATGGTAATTGTCAATATTGAATGTCTCAATCCCTTTTTGCGGTATAGATAACAGTTTTTATCCTAATCTTGCTAACTTAACTAATAAAAAAATTGCTACCTAGATGATTCACAAGTGATTTCTACACAGATTTGATACATATATCATTCTATGGAAAATAAATTACGCAATTAACGCGTTGACTATAAAATAAAGCGCAATAAAACTCTTTTTAAATTTATATCCCTTCGAAAAATAGAGCTGTCAGTGTCTATAGTCATAGACAATTCAATTCAAAAGTTTTATTTCCTGTTTAGTATTTTGTTACGAGAACGTTATTCAACATTTTACATTTCACAAGTATAGTAAATTTTTGTTATTATAATAAGCGTCTAAAGATATAGAAATGAAATATTTTATCAATCAAAATTTATACGTTTTTAAATGTAAGATACTCGATGTTTCAAGTTTAAAAATAATTGTTGCTTCCGGTGTGAATGTAGTTCCAGAAACATAAGAAAGTGTGCATTTTCATTTATTTTCTGTCGTCATTTTTAGCCACGGAATCGTGTATGCGTTTAATGATATTTAATTTATTTTGCATTCGATTGTATTGCGTCAGTCGAGTTCTAGTTGGTGAATTTCTACCATATAACATAGAGTAAGGATTCACAAGGCGCTTCGTCATACAGAGGGGAAGGTACTATCGAATATCTTCAATCCATATTTACTTATATAGATACATAGGTAGCAAGTGTACTAGACACCACGTTTTCGCCAGCTGGTGCGTACGTTTCGCATTGTGGAATACATTTTACTATTGATTTACTTTTTAATATGCCACTATGTTTCCGTGTGTATTGTATGTAGACCGTAGTGAAGTAATATTATATTGTGACAGGTTGGTGTTCCCGGCTAGTCGCGTGTTTCGCTGGTGCCAGCTTTTTCGAAGGATCAACAATTCATCCCATCTGTGAACTCCCGTCCAGTGGGGCGCTACCATTTTATATGACTTTAGCAAGAAATAAAGGTAAGTAATTAGTGTTTTATTTATTTTTTGCTAACATTATAATTATTGACTTTTAATTTACTTTTTAAAAATTACCAAAGGCCATATTAGGCCATAACTCAAGTTATTATTAAATTTCCTTTACGTTTGTTTTTACAATTTTACGATTTTGTTCAATGATCTATTGAATTTTATAAAATAAATGTTATTATAAAGGTTTTGTTGATTGAAAAATATACAAATATTAGATATATAAGTGAACACTACAGTTTACAATAATTCAATATTGACAATAAGTTGTCTTTAATTATTTACATGTTTTAAGAGATATAGTTACATTTCCAATGTGGTTTAAGTCTACTGCTTCCATTGATTACTCTTAACATTTATTCATTATTACACTAAACACAATGGGGTTTTATAAGATTTCAGGGGGTGCATGTATTACATAAATAATAGATATTTTTATAGAATACATAGTTTCCTTATTTAAAAAAAAACTCATTGCATAGTGATTTCATATAATTAAAGAGAATGACAGTGCACCTTTTCGGGTCATAGATAAAGTATAGATAAAAATACTTTTCTTCTTTAAAAATGGTACTAATATTTTATTAACAAAATACTAATGAATTTCAAAAAGAACCATAGTGGGAGCTATGGGAGTTTTAATCTTTATAATAGCTATATTTATGTCTATTTATAGGTATTATATCTACCACTTCATCTGTTCATTTTTGAAATGTATGAATTGGGAATGATGGTTAATTATTGTCAAAAGAAATGGTATTTTAACTCGGGTGCACAAGATTGGGAGCTTAATGCCTAGACACTAAAATTTCTCTTTTCTTTATTACTAAGCATACGAGTATATAACAAAAAATGTTTTTGTACATAATTGGAGATATGTTACAATTGTGTACCAATTACTCCTCCCTGCATTTAATTAATGTATTGTATATGTGAGTAGAGGAATGAGTAAAAGAATGAATGGATGCTAGAGTAATAGGTTTGATGTTAAGGAGTATTATAACAAAATGGAGAGGACAATGAAATTATCAGGTACTGAAGATGAGGAGTAGATTTGAAGTTTTTGTAGAAGTGGTTTTTTGTAGTAAAGGACAAATCAAGCAGAATGGTTAACTGTCCATAACAGGATGGTGTTACCTAGTGTTTTTAAAGAGAAATCCTGTGTGACAGGATCTTTGTGCTTGTTGTTTGTTGTATTTTTAATAGGTGCAAAGCCCTTCAAACCCACACAAATGTTTGCTATTAGCAAAAGCTAAGACCTTCTACTGATAAATTCATCTTATCATTCATTCATTTTAACTCTTAAAACAAATAAGAAAATACTTATATCAGGAGAGAAGAGACAGATTAAGACAAAAGGGGTAAATTTAAAAACACTGGGCATGAGTTTCTGTTGCATTCTACAGAGTAGTTTGGTGATGAGAAAAGACATGACTAGATGAGAGTAGAAACCCCTAATGGGATATAGCATTCAGGAAATATTCTACTAGGCAAACAGTCTTGTGTCACAGGATTGTTTGCTATTGGACGTAGAGAAGGAAAATAAGGAGAGGAGGAGAAAATGTATGGAGAAAAGTGTATGTGCAAAAATTAGGTGTTGTAAGGAACCATTGATAGGCCCTCAATAAATAATTTCCCAGCATGCTTGTGGTGCAACTCAGACATGAGGTGTAGTTGCTCGTAAATTCTTATCAGTCTATGGTAATCGAATTTAATGGTGAATTGGTTTTAATTATTTTTTTATGTACACCAAGATAAAGAGTCTATTGAATTAATTTTGCATAAAAGTAACTAACAACTGCACTGCAATACTTTTTTATAAGTCATAGACTTCATTTATTTTTATTCTCACATACTATTGAGGTAGGATGTAGATGTCCCATGGCAGAAATATGACAAGACATTAGGGCTGCTGCTGCCAGTGTTGATAATAAACTGCAGTGTAATAATGTTAAAGTATTCAAGCTGACCCTGGCACCTACAACTTCCTTAATGCAATATCATATAGTAATAAAGGGAAGGTTACATTTTTTAATTCTTTCAAATCCCCATCTGGATTGCTGATTTATCTAGAATAAAGAGGTGGTAGCGAACACAACAGGGCATACAGTTAACATACATACCTTGTAAACTAATTTAATAGCATGCAAAGTACTGAATAAAATACATAAAAGGTTAGTGTCAAGGCACATATTCGGAGGCATTGCTTCACTTTATCTACATTATCCATACATTGAAATGTATTACCTGGGTCGCTCATTCTCGGAGTAGCGATAACATTTAAGCCCGCAATCAAAGACCGTATCATTATGTCAGATGAAAACTGTCAAACACTGACTGCATTTGTAGGAATGATATGTGAGCAATCGATTTTTAAAAAGAAAAAAAAGATAAAAATATGACATCCCTTCTTTGATATGTCTTAATATTCAGTAAAAAATTGTGTATTGTATAATATGCAATAGTAAAGTAACAACGGCTACAGGTGCAGTTTACGCTATGATTGCCGCACTGCGCACTGACTATAGTCCCATGCTGGTTATGGCGAAGTCGCACTTTACCATATTCTATGTACTTGTAACTAAAATTATAGTCGTTAGCGTAGAGCCTTTTCTAGTATACTGTCACTCAATTTCGCGTCATATTATCTTATTAGAAGAGGTTCCCAATTCGTCTGTATGTTTTTTTACGTATTTTACGACTGGGTGAATCGATTTTGATGATTCTGTTTTATTTGAAAGCTGGGGTCCTGTATATGTTTAAGTGTCATACTTGCATCAAGTATGTGCGCCACAAAGGAACGAAGAAATCAATATTATGCCTACCTATTCGGATGACTCGGTACACATTAGCAGTACCTCCACGTGCTATCCCTTATACCGTCAGCTAGTGATTATAAAATGTAACTGCGGTTTCGTTTGCGTAAATGCAATATGCTTTAGACGAACAGGTGATAAGGCACTTTTTACGAGCTCGTGATAAGGAACCGCGTGGGTCGGCCGCGCGGCCGTGACACTCGCCACGCACCACTGTTACCGTTTACAATTCCACTGCAAATAGTTTTTCTTAATGCGCAAATTATTTCGCATACTTCGTGTTTTACTTATTTTTAAATACTACGCGCTCGGCGGTGGACGGAAACATCGTGAGGCAATCTACATGTCTTAACAAAATTTTTCTTAAGACATGTAGATTGCCTCACGATGTTTTCCTTTGCCTGCCTGACGATTTTAGGCATGTGAAGTTCTCCAATCCGCACTAGCACACCTAGTGCGGATTATGCCCTTATACTCTCTTTACAGAGAAGGCCTGTGCCCAACAGTGGAACATATGTCTTATATATATATAAAAAGGCTGTGACTTTAACTATACTTAAACATAGGATGTAAAGTATTGTCTAGCATTTATTTTAATGTGTCATCAGATTAAAAATGAGTGTTTTGAAGCCAATGAGGGTAGTCATAACCCTGCCACGTTCTAAACGCAATATTTCCCATAATTTCCTTTACTTCCTCTTTCTTGACTTCCGCGGGAAGAAAGCGCGGTTTCCCCCAGCAAGATTGATCTCCTATTTAGTTTATTTCTTAATAAGGACTAGTACTCCTCTGGTCATAGGATAATTATACTATAAAATAATATTACATAAAGATAAAATAGAAAGATTGTTATTAAACTTTCTCCCAAATACAAGTTTTTATTATCTACTTTTCACATTTTAAGTCTTAAAAGTAGATTGATCGATTTAATGTCACCCTTACCTTATATCTCACCAATAAATAATGGTCCCCGCGTATTATACGAATTTAGTGAGAGGTAGGTACGACAAATGCCCGGGGATTCTGTGACTTGCGCTATGACACGCAGCCTCCGCGCGATCGTTACAGCAGCACTACCGCCTCTCAAACTGTGTAGCTCTCACTCGCTAACCCTAAACTGATTTTTATGATTCTTTTTTTTAATTTGGTGCTTCCCATGTGGTCCCATTTTAATCATGGTCCAGTTCTGACAACGGCATCCGTGAGAAAACAATAGTCCTTAATTTGCATCAAGTATTTGCGCGACTAATAGATAAATTGTATATCACGTCAACCAATTTCGATTATTCATTTTTTATTGGAAAGGATGTTCTTCAAGGTTTGATGGTGGTGAATTTTTGGTAAGGTGGGGAATAATTCTATTTCGTAATATTCCTACGATAATTCGGAAATACAAAGAGGGCGTCCGCGCGTAATAGCATTTAACGTTTGTTTCGGTTTTTTTTAATTCCAAATGTCAACTCCTATGGTTACAGAACCTTCGATTTCAAGACACGCTTTTATTTTGCGTATTAACAATATTCAAGCAAAGTTTTGGTATTTATTGGCTTTATTATATTTTTTGTCTTATATTATGTCAGTATGTCGTCCCGCGTATGTACGAGGAGGCGGCCCCACCACCCACTCCCAGTTTGGCTAGTGCGGCGATAAAGGGGGAACAGGGAAGGGGGTATCACAACGCTCGCAGTCTCCGATCGATAACCGGTGCGCTGAATCGGCCGGGGTTCCCTCTGGCCCTGTGTGTGCGTGCCAAGTTTCATCGGGGCTACATTACTAATGCACGTTGATGATGCGATTGCACAATAATAGATGAGTTTAAATTTAGAATTGAATGGACATATTCGTCAACTGTAGCTGATTCACCACATTTTTAATACATCGAAAGAAAACAGCGCGAGAAAATTTTCTCGCCTGAGAAATATATTGAACACGTGCCTCATTGGGGCTTCGTGCCGGACTCTGCGACTCGTGTCGAGTCGCCTTATCACTGCTAGGGTGCTGGAGTAACCTTCACCGGGACGGTAACAGCACAGTGCAGAGTGGCTCTGGTGCGTTCCACTGGAGATCCCGGAGCCCCTCGTTATGCACCGAAGAGGGCCACCAGGGGGGTTTGGGGTAGTGAGTAAGAACCTCACATAACTTCTCGGCAGAAGGCGGGGAAGCTTTTTGAAGTATTCCCCCCGTCAATAAACAGGTTATATTGCTGTTTGCAGACATTCAGTTGAATTAATTGCCATCAGCGACCGTTCAGAACCAATATGGCGTAGGGCCTGCGAAAGCTTATATATCTGAAGCCCGGATGACTGTTATCACTTGATATCAGATCAATCGCTGATAGCGATCTCGGACCACAAGCAGGAAAAAAATCGTGACCCATTTCTGATAATGAGTGGTTAAATTATCCCTATCTGTGCTCACCATGTTAATGTAAAATATATTCAAATATATTTTTGCTACCACATATCTCTCGAAAATTCTTTTTCATTTGATCCAACTCTGACAATGGCATCTTTGACAAAACGTCAGTAATTTGTCTGTGGAATTTTTTTGGAAAGGTTGTACTTCAAGAGTAATGTCATGTCAATTTGGTTAGGTTCTGATTAGATCTATTTCGTAATATTCCTACTTTCGAAAGTACAAAGATGGAGCGTTTAATTTTGAATCAAACGTTTTGTTCTTACTCGTAAATATATTTATCTTTTATCTACTTGTTCAAGTTCTTTTTATCGTTCTCAAGTGTCAGCAAATTATCCTTATGTTCCAGTTTGTTCGGAAACTAGGAAACCAATGGGACATGTTAATATTCGCAGTAGCCAGGTTGCCTGCGCGTATTTAATTCCGTTGCACAAGGTTTACATAAGCGGGCGACCATCGTCACCCGGAAACTTAGCTCGTCTGCAGACTGGGCTCGGGCGCCGGCCGCGCTGTTATGTCAGAGGTGAACGTACTCGCCTTTCGCAGACACGGAGACCTCGTTGCCTTACGCTCTACAACTGCCATGCTCTCGAAGGTGGGAGCAGTCAACATTCAGGTGAAATGTGGCCAAACTTGGTAATCAATTTTTGTTAAAATGTTAGCAAAGTATATCAATCGTATAACAAAGGGCTGGAATAGTTTGCCCGCGTCCGTCTTTCTCTCCGATTACAATGTGGGTATTTTCAAGAGTAGAGAGAATTGGTATTTACTAAGCAAGTGCGCCTTACCGTTCAGCACTGCATTTCCACTTAACATCAATCACTATATATTATGTGTCAGCAATTATTTATTATAGTTACTTAACCGTTGCCAAGCAACCATATATGTATCAAACGCATGGTAGTGGGTGCAATGTTTTTATATTGATTTAATGCATTTTGTATGCATAATTATAAAAAAAAATGTTTCTGCGCTCCTAAACTATAAGCGTGGGAAATTTAATACTCCTCTGTTACGTAATGGTTCACGTATTAATTTAATGATAAATGTTGCTAACATTCTTGTTTGACCGTTCCAAATAACCTTGAAATATAAGAATTCACGTCAATGGTCGAATCGTAGATCAGCACCTACAACCTTTCATTTCAAAGACCCTAACCTAATTCATTAGGCTATTGACGCTAGTAATCGAACTCTGTTTACCCCGATGAGTGTATACTACACTTGTAATTGAGGTTAGTTTCTATTAATAACAATATTATATATACCTAAACACTTTAAGGTATCTTTGTCCAAATCAGCGAATAGCAGGGATAAAATAATCGGACGTAGATTTAATACAGCAGGACGTTATGTGCCACACATGTAATTATTTCAGTTTATATCGGCACCGTCTAGTCATTTAGGTCGCCCGGTCAGACCGGCGCTTGTGTAACCTGGTGAACCGAACAGGTGTCCTTGCACCTTCTAGAATGTTCCAACCACTTTTACTTTGCTGTTCCGTTATCAAAACTGTGCCGTGACTATTTGGATTCGAACTCCAAGACCTGTAGATTGAGCCTAGTGAGACTATCTCGTTGTTATCATAAATAATAAGTTGAATATACGCTTGCAGCCATACCATCAGCCACGGCCATTATTAATTGCATTATTTTGATGTTATATTGTGTCTTCGCCAGTGAGAACAGTCGATAGGTCGAATGGTGATTCGAACCAACGACTTTACCATTCGCAGACCGTACCCTAAACCTTTTAATTAGGTTATTGACGCATAGATTCATTTTGTTTATTTAGTGAATGCATTTAACCTTATTCGTCCGGAACTATAACCGTACCATCAGGTGAACTGTGGTGAAATCTTCTGTTACCTTGATTTCATTAAAAAAATAAAACGTGTCTAAATGTTATTTTTATTGCGTTATCAAGTCTCAAACGCAGGCAAATAGTATTGTTGACTAAGTATTCTATTCTGCGTGACCTTAGATTTGTTTGGTTCAATGCCCTGAGGGCCGCGAAACGTGAGTACGCAGTAGGGTCACCAGCCCGCTGTCGCTATTTGCGGGAGTGAGGGCTGAAGGCTTGGCGACTAGGGTAGATGGATTAAATGCATTCCGCGACCAAGTAAAACTAATAGCAGCTGCACGAAAATGATAGAGTCATGCAACGTCATGAGATAACGAGTCTGACCGGAGTAGAACCGTGCCATCATAAGTTCAGGTCTTTATGTAGTTAATAAAGACGGAAGCTCAACCATATCCCCTTTTGAATGTTGCATTTGGCACATGTGAGCACCGTAAGAGTTTCAGCAGAAATGAGGTGACCACATCATAAGTTCAATCGGTTTACCACACAGACTAGATGAAAGAGGACCCTCTTAATCAAGACAATATTTATCTATAATAAGTTACGAGTAAAAACAAAGATCGACTTCAAATCAAAATTATATAAAATTGGAATATGCAGCGCATGCACCAGCTTTCGAATAAAAAGAATCATCACAATTATTCACCGATCGAAACTTCTGACATAGCAAAAATTCGAATTGATAACCTCTTTTTTTAAGTCGGTTATGATGAATGTACAATCAAATAACTGATTCGATGGACGGAATTTCCTACACAACGTAAATTATCTAGTCGCACTACGCTGAACGTATGGAGCATTTAAAATGGTTATCGCGCGATCGTCTTAGCCGCACTGACCGGTCGGGTTGTGTCCGTGTCGGGAGGTATGATGCGCACTCGCGACCCACGTGGGAACATTGTGGCATGAGTCACTGGAAGGAGGTTTGAGAGGATAATTGCATCATAACCGCAATATACGGTGCGCGTGGCAAACGTTTCCAATGCAGTTTGAAATACATAAAATTATTATATAAATTGGACTTAGAAGTCTTCAGGAATTTTTGACGGCCTTGTGGCCAATTGAGGCTTTCTTACAATAGAAATCTTGTCCCAAAGGGTTACTAAACCGATTAGAGAGACGGAGGAAGTCAGACATTCCTCCCTATTTTTAGCTGCAAGAAAATGCTAAATGTCATTAATTTTTGTACATGTATTTTGGTGCAATAAAGAATTTATCATCTACACAGGTATTGTTTAACGGTATTAATAAATACGATGTAGACAATGACAAAACCAGTGAGAGAGTTGTAAAGTAAACAAATCAATATATGATTTAGCACAAAGCGATACAGATGAAGAACAACAAATTGACAATGTCAGCTTCATTGATTGATTGGCACAGAATGCAAGTAGGCCTGGCGCGTGGTGGTTTGCAGTGGACCGTTGATCTGGCAGAAATATTCTTTCGAAACGTTTTCTTTGATATACAAGTTTATGAAGACCTATTGATTTGAAATCGTTGCTGTGCTGGAGAGACAAAAGTTTGTCCAGCTTTCTGCGTCATTGCTCTTGTATAACAATAGTATAATGGGACATTTTTCTGTCTCATTTGTTACACCTAATTTGTGGTGTGCCTTACGCACAAGCGAAATAACGTGCGTGTGCGTGTAGGTGCTGTTTAAATTGTATTTTTAAAAGCGCGTGTAGTTGAAGGTTACAAATATATTTATATTTTGGCAAGCCTAGAAAAATTGTATGTTTGGACTTTTACTTGGTATTGTGTGGTCATCGAAGGAAACCAGAGACGATCACAGTTATGGGTAAAGGAAAATTGCTTCTAGATTCCTTATCGTAGACGTCTATATAGAGCAACGAACATCAGACAAAGCCTAAAATAAGTTTGATGCCTTACAAGACTTCATCGGTTTAAATGGCGCCTTCATGAGGAACTTAGAAGAGGGAATGAGATGCAGACAGCTTCGTAATTTGCTTAAACTGAATTCGGAATAATAAAATAATTTATTTTATGACTCATGTAGATATTGGAAAACTCACCAAATTGGAGAGGGAATAATACCCTCTACGTCCGTTTTACTAATTGTGCGCTAGTTTCGCAATGGCCGCTATCAAATATAGCTCGGATACAGCTTAGTATTGCTAATTAATAGGTCCAACTAAAAACCCTTTATCGCTAGTAAGTAATATGATGTAACACGTGAGTTATATTTCATGCGACCAAGCCCGTTCAACATTTGACGACAGCTTTCAAGTGGATTTAAATTTTTCAGTGATTTAGGCTTTCCAGGAGGCGGACGGCCAACCAATCGATATCACGGCACATGCGTACTAGAGACCGTCCCCCTCGCTGACTCTCCCCCTGCCGGGTTCGTCCTGTGATACCTCTCCTTCCCTGTCCCGGGCGAAGCCAAATTGCAGTAGAACATAATGATAAATTGCATTCGCCGCAACCCGTTCCGATAGTGAGCTGCAAAGGCGGCCAAAAACAAGTGACTTTTTTTAATTTATAAGCGCTGCTCGCGCTGCTGGCGCCCTGCACATCGGTAATGGAAAGCTTATTCTTTAATTTGCCAACTTTTTATTTTTATTTATTCGGTAATGGCATGTTTGATGTTGTCTTTCTATGTTTGTTTTATTGTATTTCCAACGGGGCAAATACTGTATACATTTGAGATTGATACAGTGCTAGTCGGTCTATGAAAACCGTAAGGATCTTTAATCCAATTCGTAGGCAATCTTCAGAGGGAGATGCGGTATATAAAGTAGTAGATAGTAAAGGTGGATTTATTTACACTATAAGTGCGTTGTAATTGGTTTTGGGATCGTGCTCATTTGAATTCTTAGTAAATGTCGACTGGAATTATGCTTATAGTTTTTTTTTGCTATGACCGCTTAGTAGCGGCCATAACAACAGCTAGTGCTCAGGCCAGTGGATTAAGACGATCAACTTAGCCATGTTATAAATACAACTTAGTATGAGTGTAATACTCAAAAGAGCGGACTTAAAGTCCACGGGGTACGTCACGATCATATAGTTGAGCCGGCTTAGTTGTATCAATAAGACATTTACAAATTTATTTTTTTATTGTTGTATTTGGTAGTCGCATAGCGGGGCTTGTTGCGCACCGTCTTCGAAGAGTTTTTAGTTCAAACACGAGTACTACTGTAAAGAATACCAATAACAACGAATTATCGTTTTACCCCCGTACTTTAGAGCTTTACATAAATTACTAGTAATTTATCATAAAAGTTAAACTGATTACATAGTGTGTACTTGATATTTTTATATTACCGACACGACATTGCACGGTTATCGCAGATGTAAGCTCGTTTGGTGAAGGCAGGCGTGGACGAGCGAAGGGTTGGGTTGCAGTGTACGCTACTCTTGGTGGGGCTTCCTCAGTATATCTTACGTCCTCTACTTTATTATTATGTGATGAATATTGTATTACTAGTAGTGACTTGTTTAATCGTAATGCTTTTGTTCCAAGGCGGCGACGCGACTAATGCGAATGTTAGCGATTTTTGAATGTTTAGACTCCTTCCTCCTTTTATAGCACATAATTTAATTATAATTAGTTGTTCAAATTCAATAAAGTATCTTCATTGCGACTGACACGGTGTTATAGGTTGTTAACTAGAAACAAAACTTATGGAATCATGCATAATGCATTTGTGACTGTCCGCACATGCGCATATTGTTTCTGGAGCTTCAGCACGGGTACGACGTTTCCAAATGCGAAGAACGCGGCGCTGTAGCGTACACGCCTATGATATTTAAATCGTTACAGTCCCATCCTGGGAACGCGACGTATTAAAGACGTATTGTCTTCCAAAGTATTTAGTTGCTCCATCGACTGACTAGTGGTGCTACCATAATAATTGAATTTCGAAAATTTTAGCGCAAAGCGAATCCGCTTAAAATCTATTAAATTAGCATCGTCTGTAAGGTCTATAGACTTTACTTAATATTATTTATTTATATTTTATTAATTTTGTATGAGGCGTTATTTTATCTACTACGTAGAGGAGATAGATGTAACAACTGACGAATTTGGCAACTACATTTTACACAGTTTTGATAATTCAGTCACATCATTAGTTAGTCATTAATGAATGTCGGTAGTCAAAAATATAAGGTAATACGTCCGATTGCTGATGTACTGAAAGGACGTTATTAAGGATAAGCCAGAGTGATAAAGTAAATTCCATATCTATCTTATGGTTGGCCGCCCATAGGGAAGAAGAAGCAGAGGCAGGGCGCGCACTTGATGTACAGACTTTATTGGAGTAGTTACCATACTGAAACTCGAGGCGCCTCTCCACCTGGTCCTAAATAGGTGAGAGTGGGGGGATGCTGGTTAAGAGCAGCTCTCCTCACCTTAGCGTTGAAGAAACGATAGAGAAAAACTATTATGATTAATGTCGCAGCTTTTTGCTACTAAAGGCAACAACGTACTAACTACTTAGTTGTGAGGCGAGTTAGAAAACGCAAATTTCCACCGCTGATGTATGTGTCAATTGGAAGTACAGTTGCTAATTGCTTGACTCGTCTGCTCTCGGACAGTGACGCAACCAGTTCAAGGCTGCTGGCACTGTGCGTGGCTACACGTGAAGCTGCTGTTGTGACGTGTTCACAGCTTCACCACGCACCAAGAACGATTGCGGCAACTCAACTCGACGCACAATTTATTCGGAAATGCCTGTACTTCCTTTGGTAAACATTATGACCTACGACGGTGGCGCGCACCGTTTACTTTTAGAATCGTTATTATAGACAATGCTGGATGTTGCAACCTCAGGATCGTGTGATAAAATCTGAACCGAAGCATTCTACTACGAGACTTGAGATTTAACTACCATTTAAGCCATATATTTTGAATACACGGCAGTCTTTTTTTTACTCATAAATATACTTGTTTATAAGTAACACAGCAGACTGGTGTTGACTAGTAAGTTACATCGGCCGCTCCAGAGGTTTCGCACGCCTGTAATAGCAATAACCTTGACTCCTGCTACGGTTTCTCCGTACCGCTGCCGTTCGCAATATTGCCTCTACGGCGAGCGTAGGGTTGCCTCTATCTTTGCCGCTTTTTAACTTAAATTATTTGACATTATAGTACCGTCTCGCCACCAACTCTCGCATCAGAGTTGAACAAAATAATTCCAAAGTTAATCTGAGTGCCGTACTTTTCATCCCTTGCAAAAAATTACTTCCATTAATATATTACAACATTTAGTCATGACCACAATCTGAGAAAATAATGTTGAAGTTGAACAGAGTCGTTTATTTCAAGACTTAATTGTAAACGTAATTAAAAAATAATGAAGGCGGGTATAAGGAAGGTGTTGTTAATGTCTGTGGAATGTCTGCAGTAAAATGATGGAAATTCACGTTGACACCTGATGTCCGATGATGAAATTGAGAGGAAACAATGACACTTAGCGTAGACAAATTATATCCTAAGAGTAATATAGTAAAACCCATCTCGTGTGTGCTTCGAAAGCCCTATGCTTTGGTACAACGTATAGGCTTTCATTGTATACATTTCTTATTATACTTTTTGTTACACTTGGTACACACGTTTTTATACACGCATGCAAAAACAAACACAAGTTTGGGTTTTCCGTTATTTTCATATAAATGAATACGGGACAATAAGTTTTACAAATATCAAACGATATTTTTGCATTGCGCAATAATGACCGCGGGCGTGCTCTTACAGAGAATATGTAGTTATTCTTTATATTTGCGCTGTTAACCGCGATTAAAAACTATTTAATTTTGTTTTAAATAAAGGAGCTTAGTTACTCCTTATTACATCAGTTAACCGCCGGGAAAATCCAGCCGTTTCAGATATTATCCCGAACGAACAGATAGACAGACAAAATTGCAAAAATGTTTTCATGATCATATATTATATATCAAAAATGTACGTGGTATATATTCATATGCGTGTAGAAATATGAAAGGAGGTTACAATGAAAAATTAATTAAATCACTAGGTTGAATTTATGTAAAAAATAAATATAATAAGCTTATCTGTATGCAGTAAAACGCGACGATTTCTATTTATTTGTGTAGAAAATTTAAAGAAGATTCTTTAGATTTCTTATCATCTTTAATATACCGCAGTGGACAACCCTGCGTATGCAGACACAATATGTAAACAGGATGTGGACCTGCACTATGAGACGATGACACCCACCGGCAAGCCGGGCCGTTAGCGTCGCAAATGCCCGCTTGTGTGGCAGCGGGGCTCGTGTTACATGCAGTTAATTGGTGATATTGCTTCTTGTGGCGATCTTCTATTGCACTTTGTAACACTGCAGCCGTTTACATATTTCAAATAATACTGGGAGCCGTAATAGCTCAGTGTCGTAAACAATTGCCATACTAACATCATTGAGGGCCACCTACAGATGCACTAATATTTAGTATTAGGGAAATCAAATGGATGATAATTAACGCAAGAACTATCTCTGATGGGAAAATATTAAGGAATGAGTCTAAACAAATTCAACCAAACAATATACCCAATTTATATCATCATCATGATCGTCAGCTCGTGTTTATCCACTGCTGGATAAAGACCCTCCCTAATGCCTTCCACCTTGAATCCTCCTTTAAAAACTACAGCCTATATAAAAGTGTCCCGTAATTCAACGTTGACTGGGTGGTAGAAGACCGTATGACATCTTCGACAAAAATCTGTATTTTTTTGATATGAGGATATTTTACTAAAAACTGAAAAAATCGGACCTTGTGCGATATTTTTAAGTATCAAAAAAAATGTCTGATTTTTGTTATTATGTTTGTCTAGGCTGTCATACAGTCACCAGCAACTTGCCGTTAGTCGTTGACTTACGGGACATATATATGTCCCACTGTTCGGCACAGATCTTCTCTGTAAAGATATATATATATATATAAGGTAAGGGCATAATATATATTTTTTAATTACATGTAAGTTTCCTTGCGATGTTTTCCTCCACTGCCGAGCGCATGCAATCAGCACTTAAAATTGCAAAAAACATATTCACTGGTGCCAGCACCAGAGATCGAACTCGGGTCACTACCGTACTATACAATTAGAGGCGACTGCCCGGACATTTACTGCCACGGCATGAATTTAAATACAAAATTTCATTTGCGTTAAAAAATAATGGCATTGTTATGGGTAAAAACCGATGCGAAGCCGGCCTGCAAGTATATCGCAATGTTGCTGGCATACGCCTAATTATAATAATAAAATAATACTATCAAGCAATTAATTAATTTAATGATAGCTTCTGTCCGTTGCTCAGATGAAGTCAACTTGTTTGTTGTTACGGTTTTATGTTAACTTGTAAACACAAGGACGATCGTTTCGCCAATCGAGGTTTCAAGTTCCAGTTAGAGGTTTTACGAGCACTTGAAGTAGTATTTTTAACACACTTTTTAAATATGGTTTTTGAAGTAAAATTTTACTTACGTTTGACTTGGGACTGGGGATTAACCCCAAAAATTTTACTTTTATTTTACTGTTGGTAAATGTGTTTCGAAAAGTGTGATCGGGCGAGGCAAAGGGAAGTTGAGAGGGGGTATAAGTAAGTGAAGATAGAAAGAGAGAGTATATTACTATAGGTGCAAGAGAGAGAGGTGCGAGCATATACTTTCTCTCTCTCTTTCTATCTTAGCCAGTTACGTTTTATATATCTAAGACACATGTGAATGCCTATTATCTGTCTCACACTGTATCGAAGATGAGATACAATTAAACAAACATACATATAGCTAATACATACATAATAAATGAACGGTAGGACAATTTTAGGTCAGTGTAGGAAAGAGTTGTTAGAGGTGGATACCGGAAGAGGCTTATCGTGATGTCTTAAAGTGTACGACAATGCACGGGGAGGGTTGGCTCAACTGATGATCTCGTTACGACACCGCCCGCATGCATTCGCTTATTGATATAAGGCGTTGGGCGCACGGCACACGCTGTAGCGGGTATTGCTCTACCTGTATTTTCAACCGACTTCATAAAAGGAGGTTCTCAATTCGTCTGTATGCTTTTTTATGTTTGTTAACATGGCTTTCGACTGGTTGAACCGATTTTGATGATTCTTTTTTAGTTGAAAGGTGGTGCTTCCCGTGTGGTCCCATTTACATTTGGTCCAATTCTGGCAAGACCATAGTTTCTCTAGTGTCGTCGTTCGTTAAAATAACGTAATAGCTATATATATAAAAGGAGCTAAAAGTTTCCGTTTCAGCTGTACGCCGGCATACGCCAGCAACTAGTCAGCGGCTGTCGATTAAATACTTGTGTCATGATTGTCGCGCAGATGACAACATTGTCGTAGGTTAGCATCTCGTATTCTAAACGGTGTGGTGACTGCGAGCTATTCTGTTACCTAATTCACAATTAATAAGGCATAGTCTTCAGTGTACGAGTACACGTTTTATATCTATATTTTATGAAATATCGATATAACTATATGAACGCGATCTATCGCTTCAATCAGATAATATCATATGATATTATCTGATTTCATAGCTACATCTACCAAAAATTAACCAAATATCGTATGCATTAATATTGTATGTTATTACACACCTACTCTCCACGATGGCAGCTCCAGTTGTATTCCTTTTTTAGCATGTGCCGCGATTTTTTTGGACTACTTAAATATAAAAAAAATTACGATATATTATATCGAAAAATATTTCGATATATTTTTTGCATGTACGTCCCTACTCCAGTGGTTCTAGTGCGCAACAATCTCGCTGTGTGTGTACAAAGATTTCCTGTGCTTCTGTTATTGTGACACCAATATGATACGACGGTATGCAAAGGGTCGGCTTTCAATTCGCTCATTGTGATTTGCTGAAGCAACGCGCCGAGAATCAACAGACCACTTTGTGGCCTACGCTTTCGGTTATTTGCGTAAAAACATAATATACGTGTGTTATAGAACGCCACACAGATTATGATGAAAGTAACGCCTAAGAGAGAGTAGAGCCGTAGTTGCCGAGTAGCTCAGTGTCCGGGGAGACATCGTGAGGAAACCTACATGTCTTAGAATTTTTTTTAAGGCATGTAGGTTATTATTCATTGCATATGCGAGCTATGGCTCGATGAGGGTGGGCTGATAATTCCCAGGTAGTGTCTTAGTTCTCCTTCTTAATGCATACTACACAGTTGTCGATCGTATAACTCACCCAAATATTACGGAGTTACATTCTGGCGCATTTGCTTGTTGCAAGTGTCGATTATTTTGTCCTTGGCGGTCGGTGTGAGGCGGAAACAACCAGAGCTACTTATGAGTTTCCAGCAACATGCGCTGCGGGTTATTTTCACTGGCTTCTACTTGCCACTTGTACTCATTTGTCGTGACATCTTTAACTGTAGTAGACACCTGCATTCAAATCCTTGTGGAGATTTTTAGCCTCAAGGATTAAATAGATACAGCAATCGTTTCTACTTATCGAACTTATTTTGCGAATATACGCCGCGACGCGAGGACGCCATATCTGTAAGAATTTATTCTAAGCGAAGTATCGATGGAGGTCCCTTTAAAGAGTGTTTGTTACCGAAGAACATATAGTATAGCGTAGATGTCAGGTCTAGATGATGCAGTGACATAATTGAGTGTTTAGAGCTGTTAACGGTCAAATAGGAATAGGAAGTCGTTAATGTAGACCACTTACTGGTATAGTCTCCCTTGGACAGTGCTGGAGCTATTACTAATGCATTAAAAGCACATAAGTGAAGTGTTGTCATTACGTTAATGAACACTGCACCCTGGTGCTGGTACACTGATGTAACACATCCAAGATAATCTGTAGTAAGGATGTCAGACTCGATACTTCTAAATGCATGCCTGATAATATAGTTCCACTTCTTCTAAACAGTTCACTCTTTTACACTTTGAAATGCTATCCCAGCCTTAAGCGTCCTTGGGGAAGCATATACACTTATAGCAATAGCGCTTGACCACAACCCCACCTGATGTTAAGTGGTGATATAGTCGAAAGATAGTACGCGCTAGTTTAGTAAGTGCGTATTCACTCTACTCGTGAAGGCTCACGCGTCGTACTTGGACGGAAAGACTGAACCCGGCTGAATGTGAAAAAAACTGTTACGATTATTTTTTAGGAAATAGTAACAGGCATACGTTTAGTTTGTCGCAGTTGAAGCTTTGTTTGACGCATTGCGGGTGGCGGCGGAGCGAGAAATGCCGGGGTGACCCTGAACCGGTACTGTTTTCTTTTTTGTGACTACAACACCGGAATAGCTCTTAGGGTCTCTATTTTTATTTTTTTAAATTTAAAATAAACTATTTTAGTATGTATATATTTATTTAATTAAATAAAATACTATATGCAACTCTGGTTCCCATGATACAAGCGTCTCCTTAGTTTGAGAGTCATTGTTTACAAATATTGTGCGCTGCATCGGTTACTTACTGCCTATATTCTGCCGGACTGTTAAATTAGTGTAATGGAGTCGTATGATTTAATGAATATTTTTCTATTTTCTAATATCCTAACAATAAGCTGTGAAGCTGGCTAACGAAACAACCTTAAACTTACCTTGTTTGAATGAAATACCTTTTTTTTTCTCACGTATAAAATAAATCTGATGTGGAACATGTCAGTGTACGTCATTATCTTGTGGTACCGGGTTACCGGGTAAACCTGTTGTTAGTACAGGTTGTCCGGGTTTCGAATTCTAGCAATTGGGCTACCTAATTTTGTACAAACATCTTGGTTATTTATGATTGGTTTTATTTAAATGGAAAATTTTACACTCGCTCATAAAACTTGAATTTGTCACGGCATAAACCCTGGCAAATACGTATGCGAAATTTTATTGCGGATTTTGTGGCGTTACGCGCGCGTGGCCCGCACGCCTCCGACCAATCGTAGCCCAACGCTCAAGGCCTCCGGTGCTAGTTGAATTATTGTCAACCTGACCAGCTGCCCACGTGAATTTGGCCTTTGTAGCACTGCACTTAAGGCCCAGAGTCGTATGCTACTCGTAGGCTCTGCATAGTGTATATTCATGTGTTACACGTGAATTCATTGCGTGTGTTGAGTTTGCGAATTGTTCCACAGGGCTGTCGACTGTACGAAAGTGTCGATATGAGTCTTCACTTTTTTTAAGAACTTCATCGCCATCAAACGTTTGAGTTATGACACTAAATACATGTAAATTTCTAATGTCCATAGTTCATAAGTATGTACATAAAATTAACAATCTAAATAGAAAGAGGTCTGTTTCAAGGTGTCGTCTCTTAATGTTATTCGTCGTGGAACCTGTACGACGACAATGATAAATGCTACTACATGTGGTACCGTGATCGTTTTAATTTTTAACCTACTTCAAAAAAGGAAGTTTTCAATAAGTCATTTTTTTTGTTTCTGGACATCCTTCGAAAATCGGTTAATATATAACGGAATTATAAAAGCACAAATATGAAAACTACAATTATAGACCTTCTGACTGAGAATCTTCATCTTTTTTCGTAGTCGGTTGAAAAGTAAAGTCAATAACAAGGATAGACGAGCAGAGACCGACTTCAAATACAATCAGACGTTATTACGCGCGGACGACGTCTTAGTATTTCCGAATGGTTCTAAGAATATTGCGAAATAAAATTATTCAGAACTTAACCAAACTCATTAAACTACTCTCGAAATTCATCCTTTACAAGAAAAATGAATAATCGCAATCGGTTGGCGTGATATTTCTGGCGCACATACTTGATGCATATTTAAGACTTTTGTGATGGATGCCATTCTCAGAATTGGACCAAATGAACATTATAAGCACCAGCTTTCAAATAAAAAGAACCATCAAAATGGGTTCCCAGCCAAAAGTCATGCGGGGTAAAAAACAAAACAAAAAAAATACAGACGAATTGACAAGAAGTTCCTTTTTGAAGTTGGTTGAAACTAAACTTTGCCACCAATGATTGTGATAACGAACGTGTTTTCATTGTCAAATCTCCGAGCGCGCTCTACTTTTTCCGTTCAGACAACGATGTAGTGATAACGAGCCGTGTTTACTATTCATGCACGTCACACATCTGATATGGCGATTAGAGGAATTTAAAAACAATTATCGTCGCGTTCGGTCGCCGCCGCCGCTGGCCCCATATCCTGATATTGTGTATAGCTTCCTCCGCGTTTGTCACGTGGCGGGCTCGTTATTTTATCTTCTAGGTTAGGTTTAAAATATAGAGTATTAGTAGCTCAATGTCCGAACGCTCTTAGCATGTTTTCCCAAGTACGCAAGTAAAACGGAGTTTAGGTCAGAATTGTAACTGAAATCGTAAGTATATAAGCTCCTATGCCCTAATACTCTTTTTACAGAGAAAGCTCATTTGCCTTACAGAGGGACGTTGTACGGACTGGATCATAGGCTAATTACTCTAGCCTATATCATGCCCTCTCTAAAGATCCAAATATAACAGTTTGACTAAGCTTTCCTTTGTTCTTGTTTCCTTTTAAAAGTATTGTGTTAGGTGCCTGCCTATAAAGCACGCGTGGCTATCAAGTGACCCGGTAAAGTCCTACAGCTAACAGAGACTACAAATTCTAAAATAGGATGATCCATCTGTAAAATAAACCTTACGTCCTTAGGAAACATTTTTCTTTTGTTATCGAGAGAGAAAACTGCAGGTACCCTGCTTTCTCGTAGTTATGTTAGGTATTTACCCAATAAAATGTCACGTGGGCAACTCATAGTCGGTAAGTGTATAGGAAGGGGACAGATCCAGCGGACGTACCAGAATTTACTTTGTGGTTTTTTAAGAATTAGCAAATACAATATCCCGTTGGTGCAAGCGGGTTCGGATCGTTGGGGCGCGTCAGTCGATGGATGGTCACTACGCTGTTGTTGGTTAAAATCCTTAATTGAAACAACCAATAAAAATAAGCAGCGGTTTCTCACACCAACAATCTTCTATTTACAAGACGTAAGTTTCAGATAGTTCTGAGCTTCAATGTATATGCGAAACGAGTAACGGTGCTCTATTCAAAACTCCCCTTGTAAGGATCACCGCACATAATGAAAGGTAGGCAACCCGCCATTGAATAGGTTTCCAGACAGTTTCCTATCCGTCCGACTAATCTTCCCATTCAATTGATTATCTCTTTTGAACCCATTCCTCTCTTATTTTCTTCTGAATTTAATGGTACATCCATTGACCTCAGTGGTGAGCGCCAGATGGAGCGGATAAATGAATATTTTGTGGTGTATTAAGATAACACTGCCAACTTGTCACTCCTTCCTATGCTATGCGCGTTACGTGTACCAATAAAGTATATTTCGTCTCAATCAACCAGTGCTTTGAAACATCAACAAACGCAGTCATAATGGTTGTAAGTATATGAGGGTGTGATATGAGACATGTTGGTTGTTGCAGAGGCATCAGTACAGAGCGCGGAGAGCGGGCGGCCTGTCGCGTGGGGAGCGTGCTGCTGCCGACGAGCGTGCATGACGCTACACACGCCGAGCAACACCGCCCGCAGGTGAAGCTGCTCCACATCATAACAATACCGTTTAACTATTTCTCACTACAGATTCATCCCTGTGTGTTTCATACAAAGTAAATATATCTCTTCAAGACATACTACACATTTTCAACCACTTTTAAAAAGGAGAAGATTTCTATTGGACTCTGTTTGTGGACTCATAACTCGGTCATTTGTAATAATAATATTAATATACCATGAAACTTGTAAAGATATTATTGAAGAATGAAAGATAACACATTTTGATTGAGATATTGGCATGTTTTAGACTGAGTATGCGCACAACGTACGACAACGAAAAGGAATGTGGAAGAAAGTGATTGTAGGCTGAAATTTTATTCGGAAATAAAAAGAGAGCGTCCGTGCGTGGAGGCTTTTATTTAATCCAAAGGTCAGACGGTTACATTTATTCTTGCATAGATTTTATTTGAAGTCAATTTTATTTTAAATCGAAAAAATACTTGTCATAAAAGGTATATCACCTCTGCGGTGCAGAGTTCAACGCACTTGTGTCATCATATGTGACTTCTCCATCGGGATAGATGTAGTTGTCTCCGAGGTGAGCATCGTGTGTAATGATACAGAGAACTATTTACTAAAGAGCCGTGTGTCGTGTTGCAGAGCATCGAAGTTCAGCAGCAGCAGGCACCGGAAGCTGCTGCCGCTGCGGCAGACGTGACTGGCGCGCGCGCGGGACTCCGCCCCGCCCGCCTCACCCGCGTACCGCACGCTCGCTCTCTAGTGCAGGTACAGCGCCCGCCATACTTCTTGAACAAAAGGGGCGTATTGGAGGGAAAGTTCGCACACGCACAAATATTAATTGACTACGAACCTCTCTTGTCGTGTTAGCTACTGACAGTTATACATTGTTTAGATTGCGTACCCCTTATATTTACTTGGTTACTTGGCGCATGTACTCGTTGGGGGAAGGGCAAATTATGTCAGTTTTGCAGCTACTAAAATTCAACGGTGTTCCGCCATCGTCGAAAAGTAATTTATCCAGTGAATATACTATTACTCATATCTAAGAGGATAAATGTCATGGATTTTTTAAGTTATATTTCTTTGAGAGCGTTATGAAAAATGATAAGAGGGAAATTTTAAGATGCGCGTGCATCACTGTAACATAAAAGTGACAGGTTGAAGCTGTAGTGAAAAAAATAGTGCTTATATACATTTTCAAGTCCTCCAATATAATTGAGGTTCCTATCCATATACACTATTTATTGATATATATAATATTGATATATTTAATTTATCAAAATGAAAGTGAACTTTATGGATTGTGTCAATTATACTTTTCCAGTGCTTTTATTATTTTATTGTTATTATTTGAATGCTATTAAAAACTGCTTATTTATGATGCCATAGAAGTATAACTTATCACGAGCGTATGCATAGGTACACGCACCAATTTTTTTTTTAAATTTGTCAAGTCTGTCATAAAGTCCACCTAAAAGACCACCTACATATTGCACGTTGAATTTCGTTGAACACCTTTACTATATTTAAGTCTGATTTGTGCACAATGGTAATATAAATGAAAGGGCACTTTCTCTCAAAATACAGGACTCCTTACGGGAGACAGGACGTCAGTATATACCATTGCACGATATCTGTGTTTAATAAAGATATTACTTTCTTTATTAATACGATTGTGATTATTTCAGTTTCAGTGTCACCAGCCAACCGCCTCCAAAATATTTAGTTAGGTATTTTAGCATAGTACAAGTGTAAATTACGGCCACCATGGGCTCCGTAAACGTAAACCGGAACGTGGCGGACGCGTTCTACCGCTACAAGATGCCGCGCATCTGCGCCAAGGTGGAAGGCAAGGGGAACGGCATAAAGACCGTCATCGTCAATATGCCAGAAGTCGCCAAGGCGCTTGGCAGGCCCGCCACTTGTAAGTAAACCACACCAGTTGCTATGCTAGTTTCGGTAAACTTCACTTGTGCCACTATGGTTTACCAATGGCATATCACTGACACTATTTTGTTTCAATTATTGCTATTTGTATCATCTATTGATCAATTATCTCATATATTTTCGTACATCTTATTGACATAATATGACATCTTCCAGGTATGGTGATACATTCATACAATAATCAAATTCAATTTAATTCTTTTCATACTTTCTAAGCAAGTGCTTGAGGTCGATCTTACCGATGGTGTTGAGTGGAAATGCAACCTTGGATGGTAAAACTCACTAGCTTAGTAAATGCCTATTCAATCTATTCTTGAAAATACCCACATTGTAATCGAAGACAAAGGCAGGAGGACAAACTATAACATTCCTTTGCTGTACGAATTAATGAATAGACATAGCAAAGCGCTTCGTTCAGGTTTGAAGGATGGCCACAAAAAATCAAACTGGTTCACGGGTTCACGGTTCTTCACTTCACCCTCGTTATGTAGTACATCAATAAATGTGATGAAATGTAATTGGCGTATAGTCGGGAGTCGTGTTCTTTTCTTGCATAATTCTCTCGAGTTGATTCTTATCTAACCTGTAAGCGCTTCCTGCAGACCCAACGAAGTACTTCGGCTGCGAGTTGGGTGCCCAGACCCAGTTCGATTTCAAGAACGAGCGCTTCATTGTCAACGGCAGTCACGACTCCGCCAAACTGCAAGACCTGCTGGACGGGTGAGTTTTGTGTTGTTCACCATACAAGGTCTTACATCAATTATGTCCAATGGTCCAGTGCAGGTTGCGTTAGTCCAGTAAATGCGTTACAAAAAGTGTTCGGGCAAGGTGAACGGAAATTGAGACGGAGATAGATGACAAAATATAAGTTAGTGAACATAGAAAGAGAGAGAGTTACGTTTTGTTTATTACTGTAGGAGCAAGAGAGAGAGATATGAGTACACATTTTCTTTCGGCCCTACCAGTTACGTATCGTTAATCTTAGACACAGGGCAGGCTTATTGTCTGTACCACGCTGTAGGTGCAAGACAGAGCAGTGCGCCCATTTTCTTTCTCTCTTGAACAATCATGTATATATTTTACATACATATGTCTTTATAGATATATTTAGATATATACATAATAGATGAAACTTAGGGCGTTTTACTTTAAAATATTCTTTGTATTATCCGCATGTCGTATTGTCTTCCATATTGCCGTCGCTATGAGTGCACTAACATTAAGAAAAAAGATACGACCTTTTTTTGAAGTCGGTTAAAAATATTAGATAACAGCAAACATGTAGAATGTTATATTTGAACAGGTTCATTCTAAATGCTCATGCTTTGTAGGAATATAATGGCATTCAGTTGATGATCAGAATTGTATTTGTATCCATAGGTTTATTCGTAAGTTTGTGCTGTGTCCGGAATGTGACAACCCGGAGACGGAGCTGATTGTGTCTACTAAGAAGAACAGCATCTCGCAGGGCTGCAAGGCGTGCGGCTACCACGGCGGCCTTGACTTCAATCACAAGCTCAACACCTTCATACTGAAGAACCCACCCGCTGCCGACCCCAGCGTGCAGGTACTGATATTATCCAAGAGCTTCCGAACAGAAACAAAATAAACTTAAACAAGTATTATGATTGAAATAACTATATGTCTGTGTTGCCAACATTTAAAAATTAAGTTAAAGTTACAGCCTTTATATATAATATATGTCCCACTGTTGGGCACAGACCTTCTCTGGAAAGAGAGTATAAGGGCATAGTTCACCATGCGGCCCTAGTGCGGATTGGCAGACGTCTCATTGCCAAGATTTAATTCATGTAAACTCTAAATCAGAAAGATCGACGTAAAAACTTCATTAGATTACAAAACAAAAAGTTAGCAAATAGTAGCTATTCACCAAGATGTAGAGACCCAAAATGTTGCAAAGGAGGTCAGCCCTTTCTATCATATCACATCTGTAAGCAATGTATCTTACATAACGGAAGCTTGGGGGCTTTAGATCTCAGTTCTCATGTAACGGTTGCAGTAAGACGTGTAAGTGTAACTTTATATTATATACTTAATTATTCAAATTATTGCCAAGTGCAATACTAGCCAAACATTAATAAAAATACCGGCAAAATAATAAGATATAAGTGATGTAAGAGATCTGTAGCTGTATTAAGACTTAATTCTCCCACGACCGTCAGTTCTGAAGAAACGATACAGAAGAAGAATTATACATGTGGGTACTTGTACAATGTGTAACGCATGCAGGAAATATTTTACTGTGATCATAGTTCCTCTACACTCTACGCCTTCCTAACCTACATTCATAACCCTTACTTTACCCCAGAATGGATAACTAACATAATTTATTTAAACTGATTCTCTTGATCTAAGAAACAAAATTAAACTGTAGCTAAATTTTAATAAAGGTTTTATAAAGTAAAGACTTGATTAAAGCAAAACAAAATTAGAGTATACTTGGATATAATTGGGATTTTATTCTCCTTTGATTGAGTTTTTTAAATCGTCTGTAATGCAGCTGTATATGTGCAGGGCTCTTCGCTGACTGAGGGCAACCGTGGTAAGCGATCCAAGCGTTCGGGCCCTCCGGCCAACGGCACTCATGATGGCCAGGAGAACCACGACGCCAAGAACGTAAGTAGCAACCTCCTACTGTTTGACAGTCAGTTGTCAATCATACATCATCACAACAACGTGCTAGGAGAATCTAACTTAGCAAAACTTCCATTTTACACACCAACATACAATCGATATTTTTCTTGAACGCCGAGCTCGTTGTAAATCAGCACTTTACTTTTTAACAAACCAAATGATCATCTAACCACCCTGGCACTGAGCTACCATGGCTCCTCATTATGTATCACATCCTTCCTTACTGTAAATGCCTCAACTTTGAAAGATGACCTTGATCTCTCTAGGCACTCAAAAAAAATATATATATCATATGCTTTTATTTTTTTTTAAAGAAAGCTAGCAATGTTATTTTTTTTTTCAGAAAACATTACTAACATTCTTGTTAACCAATCCAACTAAGCTTGTGCTGGTGATGGTTCACGTCAATAGTCGAATAGTGGATTCGAACCCACGATCTTACGATTCGCAGACCGTACCCTAAACCCTTAGGAATATACATCTTCATGAGTAATTAATAATGAAGTGCATCGATTTCAGGAGGGGGAGACACCCATTACTCCGACCACTCCTCACCCGAAGAGCAGCAAGAAGGACAAGTCCAAGCATGATGACGATGATGATGGTACTTGGACCGTTGACGTCAGTGAGGAGGCTGTGCGCGCCAGGATGCAAGGTTATACATGACGTTTCATTTCAATGATATGATAGGTATAGGAAAGTCCAAGAAGTCAGAGATGTGTGCTTGAACCGTTAAAATATCAGTGCAAGACTATTTATGGCACTCCAATATTTCAGATCTGACTGAGGGTGTGAAAAGCATGACCCTGTCGGAGGACACCGAGAAGAATGAGAAGCAGCGCATGGACTTGTTCTACGCGTTCGTGAAGCAGCGCGCCGACTCGGCCGCCGCTGAGGGCAGCAAGGCGGTCAACGAGATCGTGCACGAGGCCGAGCGGTGAGTCCGCACTTAACCCTTCCTAGTTGACAACCTGCCAACTTATGAAACAGAAACCTTCCTCTTAAACCGGGTTCACAAAACGAGTCTTCATTCCGAAAGGATTACTTTCAATTAGGTCCCATGTTAATTTTGTTGGCGTAACGCTTTGGGTTGTGGAAATACACCATAGAACTTCCTAAAAGTCGAAAAGAAGAATATTTGTTGATTGAAATAGGTAGTTTTAAGACAATAGTAGACTCTTACATACTCCTAAACGACCATGGGCACGAATGTCGAAGAAGAAAGATAATGAAGGCGCCACAACTTTCTAACTTAATTATAGTACTTCAAAAATAAAAGAACTACGAACAAATGCTCCATTGTTCATAGTAGCGTGTAGTTCGTTCCTCACGATATTTACATTTATAACAATTTTTAATATATATGGATAGTATATAGTTGTAGGTTTTTGTTTTTACTTTTGTTACAGTATCAAAATACCGACAACTGTTACTACATACATAATACAAGAATAGGATGCGTAGGAAGAAATGGATCATGTGTGTTTGTTGTGTCGCAGTTTGGAGGTGCGCGAGAAGGCGCCGCTGGTGGTGTTCGAGGTGCTGATCCGGCCGGCCACGCTGTCCGCGGACGTGAAGAAGCAGCGCGTGCTGCTGCTGCGCCTGACGCGCGGCTCCCCGCGGGCCCAGCGCGCCGTGCTCAACGCGCTCACCGCCCTCTGCGCTCTCCACCCGCTGCTCTTGCCCAAGGTAACCCGGCTGAGGAACACGTCTAATATCTGATGAAGTAAAATAAAGCCAACGACTTTTAAATTAATATAACCAATTGCCAAAGTAATTGTCAGCTCTTTGCAAATAGCTTTATGTATGTTCCCCAGGTGCCTGCAATTCTGAAGCTGCTTTACGACACGGATATAATCGAGGAGCGTGCCGTGCTGGAGTGGGCGGCCAAACCTTCCCGTAAGTACGCCTCTAAGGAGGTAGTGGCGGATGTCCGTCGCCGCGCGCAGCCCTTCATCGAGTGGCTGACGGAAGCCGAAGAAGACAGCGACGATGGCCACCAGCCCGACGACCTGGATGTGGAGTACGACGACAGGGCTCCGCTGCGACAGGTCCCCGTCACCACCGCCCCCGCTCCCGCCAAGGTGGAGGATGATGGGGAGGACGATGTCGATATTGATGCTATTTAAGTTTGCAGTACAATGTCATGCGATGCTGATGTCGGCGCGATGTTGGTTTCGAAATGTTGGACGATCAGTGATGTGTTCTAGACACCGCTGCGCGCATAATGTCCTGATATCAGCGTCGCATACATTGCAACCTGGGAACTCGGAGACGCGACTCGTATGTTCCAACGGACCATATAAACCTCTCGTATGGATAAACGTATAAATATAACACATCTTCAATTCAGATCTTTTGTAAATGATTTCAAAGTTTTCGTAATTTGCCAAACAATTTATCTATGGCATTAAATTAGTTGTTTTTAGTATTTAATAATCTGTGTCTATATAAATACGGTCGTTTAGCGACGCCGATATCACATAGAGACATTTAAGTGTAGTGGGGGCATTATCTTGGGGAAATCTTTGAAAGATGCCCTCATGCTCAATGTAGTTGACAACTTTACCTAAATAATCTTTACGTACTATTTATCTTTGTATATTATGTATGTTTAGGTACTCAAAATTGTAGAAGTCATAAATCAAATTTCCATTTCTTCCCATAGACTGATCATCTACCTTATATTTAACTGTTTTGAATGCCTTTCTAATGGGATTGATAATATAGACCGAGTCCATTTTAGTTACTTGGTTCATGTGAATGGTAACATGGTTTCATACAAATTAACACATGTCAAAGATCTCATAATAAAGCATTTTTAAAATTTACAGTTTTGTAAAATCTTTGTGTCAATAGATTTTAGTCTATTGAGTTGAATTGGAAATCACTGATTACTCTCACTGCAATACGAGTAACGTTTATCCCTAGATTGTAATAACAGTGCGGTGAATGTAACATTATTAACGTATTGTTCTCCCTGTAGATGTCAGTGTCCCCGTCTCTACCTGCATCCAATGTAAGCGCTTCGAGATCTAGTCTCTGTAGCATTTTTCTATCTCCGAATAACATAATCGTTCCTATATATATATACATGTGTAGTTTTGAAGATTTTAAAGTTTCTTCCTCGGACAGACAGACTCACGAACGCGAAATGTGGTCTACGAGGCTTGTGAGCTGCGACTGTTTATATCAGTCTGCAAGAATTGGTGTGAGGTTTTCTTTTTTTATTTACGTATCTTTTGGAATGAAGTTTATCAGACCGAGTGCGCGGCGCTCGGTCTCTATGCGGGTAACACACAGACTGAAAATGGCGGCAGGGATAGTGTTGAGATAATAACGAAGTGATTTATATCTATATAATTTAGTTGCAGCCATATTTTTCTACAAAGGTGCGTGCGGGCCAGCCGTACGCTACTCATTACATTTTGTTCAGGTTTTTGTCACAAACTCGCGTGACTTGTGAGAGGACGCTGTGAGGGCGCAATATTTTTGATTTAATGCTCTAAATCCGAGGATGTTTGTATAAAATATTTTAATGATTTTAGTATTAAATAGTAAATTGGCAACAGCGCGGGGCCGAGTGGGGGGAGAGAACACATCACCTGCCTGTTTCCTAAATATTTTTATTTATATTGCACGCTTTCTTTGTCCAAATTAAACTAATAAATAATGAGAATTTCATCCCCAACCCTGACCCCCCTCTCTCCCGCTCCACGCGTCGCCCTCTTGTCACTTGTACATGTCTCTAGGTTGGAAGGTGCCGGTGCGCTGCCTCCAATTTTAACTATTATGGATAGAATATTTTAAAATTGCCACCTGACAATTTTATTAGATTTGTTTTGTATTCAATACATTTGGATTCTGAAGTGTTCTTGTTTTATTGTCTCTTTATTCCGCTTGTGTCCACAGATATATAGATCATGTTTCTTACATTTTCTTCAACACAATCGGCAGGAAAGTAGCTCCAGTAACATTGCTAATGGCAAGTTGCACAATAATCTAGTCCTCCGTCCAGACGCGGACGACAATCGGATGGTACTGGATATTTGTACGACATTGGATAATTTCCACACCATATATGTATTATGAAGATTTCCCCAACCATATATCAATAGTATCACGTAAACACCCGCGCACTCTATCACAAAAATTATTAATATTTAGTTTCCCAAAATAAACTCTGAGTTAGGTACAATATCTCTTAATACAGGCTACGGATTAGTGTAACAGGGAGATGGGTACCGAAAATTTGAGAAATAAAGTGTATGTAACACAATATGTATGTAAATATATGTGTGTAAGAACAAAAATTCATTTGATAATATGCAAATTGCACGTTTACACTTATATATAGCTATATATTAAGAACATTACAATTTTGCGTCACTAGTTTGTCACATGACATAGAAAATGATTGCTATAATATTCCATACTTATTGTGCGTTAAACAAAATACACGTCATACATTTTATGTTATATTAAAGGATACCCAGGGAACAGAAGTTTAAGTTAGTTATTGTTATTGCGTCAATGTTAGACAATTATTTCTAATAATAAAGAAAATTTGAAAAAATAATTTATTGTTAAAGTAAAAAATATTTCTAAAAGTAAAAAAGGATAATGTACAGTCACAGTCTAAATACGTGTGTTATTAAATTGCAAGCACCGTGCCATTTATTTATTCTTTAATTATAACAGTCTAACACTCGTGTCTCCGTGAGAAGGCGACTTTGAAAAATCGCACTTTTTATGTTCTTTTTTACCATTTTAATAATTCACGGTTCTATTTATTAAATCATTTTGAATGCCACCATTATTTAAAGCAGTGAGGAGACGAAGATAGATCTGAGTTGTTACTAGAATCGATAAAGATATATCTCTATTCGAATTCTAATCACGTTGTCACACTGCAAATTGCCTCACTAGCAAATATTAAGTATAACCGTAAAATTACTGATTGGGTTAATTTTTTCTGTTTTACTACATAAGTTGCGGTGATAGAATTATTTGACTATATAAGAAATCGAGCGAGGCTTGCAATTTAGAATTTTCCAAATATTTTAATTCATACCAGTATTTTTTTCTTTCAAACATACGTTAATGTTGTATATCAAAGAAAACAATTTCTCTTAAAATTAGATTGTCAAATTACATGATGGCGTTATGACGAGACACTTCATTTTCACAATTTAAATACACTTTTTTCAAAAGGAATTTAGACATTGTGAAGAAATAACATTTAATATCGTTTTATAAGATATATGATAAACACAATTGAGTTTCTCTATTACAAAAGACTCCTTTTAAAAAATAATGCTTTCCAGTTAGGTCGCGCAACAGGATTTGTTCCTATCTCCTCTAGTCTGCCATAGAACTTCGTTCCGAATATTTGACATTGCCAAAATTAAATGTCTCGTCACGACACTTGAAGATCGAATTTTAAAAGAATCATTTTTCTTTATATTTATCATAATAATGTTGCGTAAACCGCGAGATCTTTCGCCGACGTATCCGTGTCCATTGATAAATTGAATATACCATCACGTTACGCATTTAGTATACTTGTCTGCGAATACTTGAGCAAGTAGCGGGCTAGTAGTGCGCGCTGCGGCTCTTGTTGCGCGCGTGGTTGGCCAGGCAGAAGCCGAACACCACCGACACCAGCTGCGAACAGAACTTATATTAATACGTGAGGCAACTTTGTACGCTTTCTTATGAAAATTGTGCGGGCGGAGGAATATAAAATTTCCAACACGTTTAGTTCTTATGGGGAAGGAATAGAAATAGTTATTTATCTTTTATACACACACACACACATGATGTACATACACAAATTTATTACATACATATTTTTCGTATACATTTTTCTTTTTCAAATTTTCGGTACACATCTCCCTGCTACACTAACATAGCCTGTATTATTTCATATAGAGGAGTGCAGAATGCTAATATTTTTTTTATTATGCATACAATACAATATATTATGCATTAAAAATGAAAAAAACAGTACTCCCACTACCACGCGTTCGATACTGGCACATATTTTTACTTGGCAGTGGTTAAGTAACTATAAAAATATCGACCGACTTGAATGCTTGAAGTTATTGAATTGGCTTGTTGCGTTATAATTATAGAGAGACAGGCTAGGGTTAAGTTAGCAGTGGCGCCGGACTAAGCTAGTGCTCCATACCAGTACTGTATTACCACTGAACATCAAATCGGATTGTAGTTAATCACTTGCTAAGAAAGTATAAAAATAATAACATAACTGTATTTTGTACATAAGAATCCGAATATGACTACCAAAAACAACATGGATACAATTAGGCTAAAACTCAGCGGTAGCCTGATGCACTCATCACCATCTGATTCACTGTCCCTTTTTACATTAAAAATGATCGGATTTTTGGAATTGGCAATCTCGTTCCTAAGTGTTTCTACTCACCTCGACAGCCACAACTACGATGGCGACCGCGCCGATAACCAGCGTGTACGTCTCCACTAGCTCCTGGAGTAGTTTGTCGCAGCCGGAGTACGCGTTGATGATAGTGCAGGGTTGTGAGGCGCAGCAGGTGGCCGGCAGCGCCACGTTTAGGTACGCAGACGGACCCGTGGGTCCGCAGCACTGGAACTAGAACGCGACGGAAATATACATCTCACTTTCTGTGCTGATAATCAACTCGACACCAACAGTTTATGCTGCACAAATTCTTCTATGTTATTATAAATTGTCTTGTTTCTATTTCAATTATAACAATATTTGAGACCTCGCTACAGTGAAAAAATAACCTTGATTTTATTATTTATAGAATCTTAAGAAGGGTCCACGTTCATAATCAAAATTAAGGCTATTTACTTAATTTTAAGGTCTTTTAATTTCAAGTAGATTTAAATTACCTACATGAACTTGTACTAATTGTACCGGTGTATTACCGCCGCGTTTGCACCTATCGTGATTATTGCAGTGCACCCGATAACACAGTTTCTACGAAATTTGTAGACCTTATCTGATTAATAATAAACAGAACCAATATGTTGTTACCGGCGATGTGAGCGAGCCGACACAAGCAACGCTAACACAATAAATACTAAACGAAAACAGGAACTTTCATTTACCCGATGCTGCCCCAACTCTTGCACCAATCAATTTACTATCTACTTACCCATTTATCTAATCATCGGCGATTATCAGCCGCGAGTAATCTCCACGTGGCCTCTAAATAAACCATCGATTTGGTCGATACAAACTGATCTATTTCTTTCCTCATCAGTTGGATATCTTGGATTCTTGGTGATTTTAATGCCCACCACTCCGAATGGCTTGGTTCACGCACTACCGATCATGCGGGGAGATCTGTGTACGATTTTGCTTTGGCATATGATCTTACACAATTGGTCACATCGCCTACGCGAATCCCAGATGTGGAAGATCATGCACCTTCCCTGTTGGATCTTCTGCTGACCTCCCATCCGGACAGATATGTCATTTCAGTTGAAGCCCCTCTGGGCTCCTCTGACCACTGTCTGATCCGGAGTGCTGTGCCACCTTTACACCCACTGCGGCCGCGCATTACAGGCCGCCGACGCGTGTGGCACTACAGGTCGGCGGATTGGGATGGAATGCGGTCTTTTTTCGCATCTTACCCATGGGGGGAAGTTTGCTTCTCGCCGGTGGATCCCAACGCCGTTGCAGACTCTGTTGCCGATGTAATACTACAGGGAATGGAACTTTTTGTTCCATCGTCTGTGGTGCCCGTCGGTAGCAGATCACGGCCTTGGTTTGGTCGCTCTTGCAAAATGGCTTCACGCCATAAGCGGGAGTGCTATCGAGCTTGGGCTGCGGCATCGGCGTTGGAGGATCCAAAACCAGCGCACTCAAAAGAAGTTCAACTCTGCCTCCAGGTACTTCAAAAGCGTAATTGCCAAGGCAAGGTCGGAGCATGTGTGCAGAATTGGCGAGAAACTGGTTCGCCTCCCTTCGGGAACACGTGCGTTCTGGTCGCTCGCCAAGGCTGTTCAAGGAATTTCTGTCAGCCATCCCTTCCACCTCTGCACAAAAGGATGACTCGCTGGCCCATGACGCAAAGGAGAAGGCCGATCTTCTGGGCGCACTCTTTGCGTCCAACTCGACTCTGGATGATAAGGGTAACTCACCGCCGACCATCCCGCGGAACGAGTACTCTATGCCGGAAGTAAAGTTTCTGCAGACTACAGTACGCAGAACACTTTTCTCTAGACATCCACAAGTCGAGTGGACCTGACGGGATCCCTCCTATTGTGCTGAAGATGTGTGCTCCGGAGTTGACACCGGTGTTGACTCGACTTTTCCGGTACTCCTACTCCCAAGGCGTTGTCCCGTGTTCTTGAAGACTGCTTTAGTGCACCCGATCCCAAAAGGGCAATAGCTCTGATCCATCTAACTACAGGCCTATTGCCATCACTTCTTTGCTCTCAAAAATAATGGAATCCATTATAAACAGCCAGCTCCTAAGGTATCTGGAGGATCACCAGCTGATTAGCGACCGCCAGTACGGTTTTCGTCACGGTCGCTCAACTGGTGACCTTTTGGTTTATCTTACACACCGATGGGCTGAGGCAGTTGAGAGCAAGGGGAGGCCCTGGCAGTTAGTTTGGATGTGGCGAAGGCTTTGATCGGGTTTGGCACGGAGCGCTTCTTTCAAAGCTTCCATCGTACGGGCTTCCCGAGAGGTTATGCAAATGGATCACCAGCTTCCTCGAAGGCCGTAGCATCAAGGTCGCTGTTGACGGTGCATGCTCGACTCCAAACCAGCGCACTCAAAAGAAGTTCAACTCTGCCTGTGCTCAAAAGCGTAATTGCCAAGGCAAGGTCGGAGCATGTGTGCAGAATTGGCGAGAAACTGGTTCGCCTCCCTTCGGGAACACGTGCGTTCTGGTCGCTCGCCAAGGCTGTTCAAGGGAATTTCTGTCAGCCATCCCTTCCACCTCTGCACAAAAGGATGACTCGCTGGCCCATGACGCAAAGGAAGGCCGATCTTCTGGGCGCACTCTTTGCGTCCAACTCGACTCTGGATGATAAGGGTAACTCACCGCCGACCATCCCGCGGAACGAGTACTCTATGCCGGAAGTAAAGTTTCTGCAGACTACAGTACGCAGAACACTTTTCTCTAGACATCCACAAGTCGAGTGGACCTGACGGGATCCCTCCTATTGTGCTGAAGATGTGTGCTCCGGAGTTGACACCGGTGTTGACTCGACTTTTCCGGTACTCCTACTCCCAAGGCGTTGTCCCGTGTTCTTGAAGACTGCTTTAGTGCACCCGATCCCAAAAGGGCAATAGCTCTGATCCATCTAACTACAGGCCTATTGCCATCACTTCTTTGCTCTCAAAAATAATGGAATCCATTATAAACAGCCAGCTCCTAAGGTATCTGGAGGATCACCAGCTGATTAGCGACCGCCAGTACGGTTTTCGTCACGGTCGCTCAACTGGTGACCTTTTGGTTTATCTTACACACCGATGGGCTGAGGCAGTTGAGAGCAAGGGGAGGCCCTGGCAGTTAGTTTGGATGTGGCGAAGGCTTTGATCGGGTTTGGCACGGAGCGCTTCTTTCAAAGCTTCCATCGTACGGGCTTCCCGAGAGGTTATGCAAATGGATCACCAGCTTCCTCGAAGGCCGTAGCATCAAGGTCGCTGTTGACGGTGCATGCTCGGACTCCAAACCAGTGAACGCTGGTGTTCCGCAAGGCTGTGTACTGTCTCCTACCTTGTTTCTTTTGCACATCAATGATATGCTGCAAATCAGCAACATTCACTGCTATGCAGACGATAGCACAGGTGATGCAATGTACACAGGCCGTGCCAATACTTCTCGGGAAAGCATCGAAGAGTGCCGGAACAAACTTGTGTCCGAAGTCGAAACTCTTCTCGACAGGGTCTCAGATTGGGGAAGACTAAATCTAGTCCAATTTAACCCCACAAAGACACAAGTATGCGTGTTTACCGCTAAAAATCCCTTTATCGTCTCCCCTCAGTTCGAGGGCACTCCCTTGGTCGCATCCTCCAGCATTGGAATCCTTGGCGTCGATATATCGAGTGTCGTTCAGTTTCGTGGTCACTTGGAAGGCAAAGCCAAATTGGCCTCCAAAAACTTGGCATACTCAGTAGAGCAAGACAGTATTTCACGCCTGCCCACCGTCTGCAACTTTACAAGGCACAAGTACGGCCTCATATGGAATACTGTTCGCATCTCTGGGCCGGGGCTCCCCAATACCAACTTCTTCCGTTTGACCGTGTACAACGTAGAGCTGCTCGAATAGTCGACGATCAGGGTCTTTCTGATCGACTCGACCCTCTGAGTCTGCGAAGAGATGTCGGTTCTCTTTGCATCCTGTATCGCATTTACCATGGGGAGTGTTCTGAGGAATTGTTCGGAATCATCCCAGCTACCGATTTCCATTACCGCACATCTCGGCAGAATTCCAAATTCCACCGCCATCATCTTGATGGTTGGCGTTCAACGACTGTACGTTTTCGCGTAACTTTCTCCCACGCACTGTCAACTTGTGGAATCAACTGTCGCCAGCGGTGTTTCCGAACGTTTACGATTTAGGACCTTCAAGAAACGAGCCTATTCCTATCTCAAAGGTCGGCACGCACCTACAGCTCCTCTGGTGCTGTGGATGTCCATGGGCGACGGTGATCACTTAAGATCAGGTGAGCCGTATGCTCGTTTGCCACTTTTCATATAAAAAAAAAAAAATACATGACCGAAGCCAGTTTTGTAACGTTGTGCGTGACACTTTATGTTTTGTATTTGTTGTCCGGCGTTAGACATAACGGAAAGCGTCCACAGAAAAACACTGGTACTTGTAGAAAGCTCGTCTATTGACCAAGTGGAAACTTGTGAGCTGCCACACGTGGTGACACCCAAGGACCGAGAAGCGCTGGTGTCGTGCAAATGCCTCTACCGTTGACGGAAATGTGCGACAGGCTGCCTAGAGGAGCATCGATTCTATATACGCCATACTGTTTTTGTTGACAGGGGGAAATTTTCTAATGTATGTAATAAATGCAGTGGAGCCGCTCTGTACTGTGCCGTGAAGCACTTCCCCTGGGAATTTATTCCCTCTCTCAGCATTATTAGACCTTAATATATAAAAGATTTTGCATAAATAGGTCAATCTATCATCTCTCATTGTTAGGTATATTTGTTTTGATTTTATATTTGGACAGTTTAATATGGGCGTATGTATAACGATGACCTCACCCTTATTAAGCTTAAGCATGACGAAAAGCTACCTCCGCCTACCGCGTTAGAGTTAAATCGAAAAGTCGTCGTCGTCGAATCTTTACTTACTTCTCTCTCAATCTCTTGGAAGCCGATCCGGTCTCGGTCGAACGCGTCTATGAGCAGGTTCGTGACTCCGTCCACTAGACTGTTCCGGTTCACGAACAGGAGACTGGCGAGTGTGATCTTTAAGATCATCAGGATCAACATGAAGATCGAGTACTGGAATTAAAGAAATATTCATGATTAGATTTGTTAGCGAAAACAAAAGTGCAACTTTCAGAAATTAAAAGTTTAGTTTCAAACTCGTCGTTGGTGACCTCACAGAAAATTCCTATCACATTCAGACGTTAAAGATATAAAACAGACCTTTCTAGGCAACATCTTTCAAAGCCAAATAACTTAATCCTTCTTAATCTTCTTTTTTCCAAAACTTGAAAAATACGCAAAAAGCGTTCGAAATGTAATGAAGTTTATTCTTATACATAATGGCAATCATGACATATTGACCTAAACTGCAAAACAACTCTTTCTTTTTAGAAATAAGAGCAAATACTTTCCCATTTTTATATTTGGAAGAATCACCCGCTCGTACTATTGTCTTCGTATAATTCCAGCGATCCGTTTGTAGTTACCACTTAGTACTAACAATTACAATCATCTGTTAGAGAGGAGATTACCGTGATCAGCATGCAGCTGTTCTCTTTTATAGCGCCGCAGCATCCGAAGAACGCGATCAGGAACACGACGCTTCCAACAACCATGGAAGCGATGGGCGCTCCTTGGAAGCTGGTGTCCACCAAGTTAGTCACAGCGGTGATCTGCAGCTGCACAGCAATACCCAGCCCCAGCAGGGCCAGGCCTGACAGCTGGAAAAAAAGTTGTTTTAATAATATTGGCTTGTGGAAATCCACCAGGAGACCACCTTGATATAATAGAAGAATATTTATTGTTTTGCGTCTCGCTTGGTGAATTAGGGGCTGGAAAAACGCGCCTTGATAGCTCAAGAGCCGTCGCAGGTAGGCAGTTCGAGGCGGTTCGATCCCCGGTGCCGGCACCAATGAATCTGTTTATTGTAAGCAGTAACCACGCGCTCGGTGGTGAAGGAAATATCGTGAGGAAACTTACATATGTTAGAAAATTTTCTAAGACATGGTGAAGTCTGCCTATCAAAGCCTTGTCGCGGACTGAGCCCTTACTCTCTTTACAGAGAAGGCCTCTGTATAAGCATAAAGGGTGTAATTTTTAAAAAAGTGGCGCGAAAATGAGAAAACGCAATGAACATTCATGTTTTAAAATAATACACTAAGAAATTTCGCCCTTGCTACATGTATACTAAGAATACTATACACTAATTGAAGGTGTTCGTGGCGTAAGGTTTTGTTTCGTTTTTAACCGACTTTACACCAACCGACGTTTTGATTACAGCTCTCATACTACTTGGGTACGGTTTTACCACCCGGACATTAGATACTACATACAGCTCCATTATCTTTAATAATAGTCTGATATCACCTAATTTAATAAATGATTTTCAAGTAATATGTTATTCGATTTCCGGCAATGGATTCGCCCAACAGATAGTGAAATCAGCAAATCAATATCTCCTATAGACAAGCGGTGATAAGGAGTTTTAAACAGGGATCATGATAATGCTAATTTATTATGACATTTTATATGACAACGTATTCTTCAAAATCGTAAATTAACGAGAATATTACGCAATTATTTAAAATAATTTTAAGTCTTATCGCGGTTTAATAGAATTTCAAAAAGATAATCCTTTCGATTGAAATCGAATGCTTTGAATATTGTGGACACGAGAGGCCGTAAATGAGGTCGTCAAGGAGGACGCTGGATGTGACTTCGAGAAACTGGATGACAGAACGAATGGAAACACACTGTGTGGTTGAAAGGGAAACAGAAAGATATGAATGAGGAAAATTATTGGACGCTTAGATAGGCTACAAAGATGGCAAGCTTAGTGTACGTCGCCTCAAGTTGCATAGTACGCTAGCAACCAGAGTTCGATCCCCGGCACCAGCACCAATGAAGTTATTTGTTGCAATATTAAGTGCTGATTTACCACGTACTCGTGATGAAAAGTCGTGAAGAAACCTGCTCGTCTTAGAAAAATTTCTGACGTATGTATAGTCCGCCCATCCGCACTAGACATACGTGGCGACAGTGGCCCAACAGTGGAACATAAATATATAGACGGTAACTTTAAATTATAGGCTACTTTATAATACATGTTATTCAATGACGTGCGTGCATTGTCCAAATTATTAGAGTAGTAAAGATCGGCAATATCATCAGTACCGGTCACCAAAGGACAAATGTGGACGTTGAAGATGCTACAAAGGAAAGCCTCGTGGGTCGCAAGGGTAAATCCTTTTATCTTATCTTTTATCATTGCCGAAGTACGATATCACTCCATTTTATTTATATCATCTAAATGTTCATGAATTGTATCCTTTGATATTCGCCGCCGCATTCGAATAAGATAGTGAAAATCAGCAAATGTAAATCTCAACTCCACAAGCCTCTAGTGATGAGTAATTCTAAGTGTGATGAGTAAGTCTAGTTTGAAAGATTGAGGTACCATTGGTACGGCTATCGTACGTTGGTTAGTGTTCAACGATTTAATGATAATTGATATTACTGTAATACATCGGTTTCGTAATGAAAGGTCACTGGTAAATAGAAGCCTCGGAGTCCTGGGCGAATGTTTGAATACCAGATTAATGACTTTTCGACGACGGGCAACGTCTAAGTAAGTAAGTGAATACCAATAGAGATTTTCCAGTAACGAGCAAAATAGGAATCAGTGATCGCTGTTTACCCCTTTCGGGTCGAGGGCGTCAGTGCTTTGATATTATAATTAAGGTCTTAATGAACAAACAAATGCATGTATCATCATTTGAATCACTCCGGGGACAACAATATACTTAGTAAGATAAGCGCTGTCACTGGCGAGGTTTATTTGCACTCGACACTCACCACGCCTTCCATATCGTACGCTGTTAATACATTTATCATAAAATTTTAAAATGTTCATTATTTGTAATAATTGCGACATTTGAATCAAACGTTAATACGCGCTTATCAAATAAATCTCTTTCATCTCTGAGAGTAGGAAATGTCGGGGAGACCCTTGTGTCGAGTTACTAGTAATAGATGTTCAGGCTAGGCGATCTAAGAGCTATGCCATCTATCAATCCGTAGAAGCAGTCAAGGCCCGCTTCTCTAGCCAATCTGTGTACTTCGCTCTCACTTTTGATATAAATCTTTTCCAATAAAAAAGAATTAACTAAATCAGTTGACGTGATATTAAGTTATTCGTCCATTTATACGGTTGGTCACTTATATGTTTTCTCATACTATTGTCAGAATTGGACCAAATTTAAATGCAAAAAACAAATAACACCAACGGAAGCACCAACTTAAGAATAAAAAAAAAATTTTGATATTTGGTATGCAAGTTTCGGGGAGAGGGTATACAAAGTATTCTTCAGTAGATGGAGTTTCTAAGCAACAAACGGTAAGTCAATAAGTTTGACGTTAGACCAAGAAAGTCTAGAAATATTTATAATGTATATATTAAATATTTTATACAAAATTAAAAAAAATTGTGTTAAGGATATCTGACGCGTGACGCCCACATAATATTTGGATTGTTACAAATGTGGTACATATGTATATACACAGCATAAGTTGATCTGTTTCTACACTAGAAAGGTAATTAAGAAAAGTTACTCACCGCGAAGAACAAGTTCGCAAAGAACAGGATGTATTTAACTAGGAATGCGCCGCAACCCATTTTGAATGTTTTTTTAATAAATAAAAATACAACACAACCGGTAAGCGCGACTCGTTATATCGTTGTACGCGCGCTGTCATAGGAAGGACCAACTTATCAACATAGATAAGCCGATGATGTTCTGACGTTACTGGGAAGTACATTTATTATATATTTTCCTCATCAAGTTTTAGCATTAACACATTCTCCCGAATGGCATTTAAGATAGTTAGCTTTAAAATGTCTCCAGCTTTTAAATGCTAGAGTAGGCTAAACAAAAAATGAACTGTCATTGGAATCATAGCGATGGTAATTTGCTAGTTTTAGTAGTCTTACAGTTCTTTGGTGCCACTATGGTTTAAAGATGGCTCACCAATAGCACGCCAATCATCTGTGTGTAGATTTGACGTTTTTGGTAAAATGGAATGACAATTGATATAGTTATATGAAACTGATCTATTACACTTGTACTGGATACGTTTCACAATGAAACTTCATTGATACTAGCAGACACGGGCCCCAGGTTGAAACTGAAAAAATTGTGCTCATATACTTTTCCAAGTACACCAATATAATTGAGGTCAACTATCCATATGCACTATTTATTGATATAAATTAAAATATTATTATTTAATAAAATAATTATATATTACTTGCCTTCCCTTGATATCCTCTTCGGTATCATGATGTCATCTGCCTGCATCTTCTCTATTTCGCCCTTCATCATCTGCTTCTTAGAGGGGTTAATGTGATAGGGCGGCACAGGTATCGGGGAATGATCTCCAGTGTCTATGCAATGCTCTGCGAACGGTGTCGGACATCCTGCTGTTAAAATACTTTCATGCCGAATAAGGAACTTCATCATGCTGGAGCATGTAAGTAGAAGGTTTGCACACACCACGAGACATAGGTTCATGTAAAAGTAATTTATAATGCACCTTTGCATGTGCACTAAAATGCTATTCACGACAATAAAAATCAATAACAACTTTGGCACTATTACTAAAATCAATACCCAGTAAAGTTTCATTATCATTAAAATCAGGGAAGGTTATAAATGGAATATTAATTTCTATAACATTGTGTCTAGCCTCACTGGTAATATGATTGTCAATATTCCGAACATGCCCATCAACAAGTTTGACTTGCCTTTTGAAGGGTGTAAGAGGGTGACCCTTATGCGCAGAAGGAGAGCATATAGAGTGTAACCAGCAATACAATGCTTAGCTGTTGTATCTATAAGTGTACCATCTTTACCGAGAACTTTAATTGCAAATACCTTTCACACTCTCATGGTCGTACATGGAAACTATAATTCCCTCACACGAACAATAATTGAAATTCAAACAATGATCAATTTCCAAACATTCATTAATTTTCCCAAAATTACTCTTACAGCCTTTTGTTTCACAATCATGACTAATTGAAAACATTAAATTATTAAAATTTGGTTCAATTATTTGATTATAAGGTAAAAATGAGTTCTTATATATATAATATATATATGATCTTGACTTCTAGTTAGAGGCATTATAATTAAGCACCAACACCATACACAACAGTTAGTAAAATTTGCACAAAAGCGTGCGCGCCTTTTTTTTTAGTAAAAGCAAGAAAAGCAGCAGCAGGGCAGCCAGATATAGTGAGGGGTACTTCTCAGGGTATTATTAATGAAACTATGGGTTAGTCACTAATATCAAATGTCTAATTCTGTCTTGTTAAGCAAACAATTTACGATATAAAATAATAACAACAATATACGCGGCGCACACGCAACTCACACTTCAAACGGCGGAAAAACCTAAATCTGCCAAAAGACGGATATAGATAATAAAAACTATGTAGAGCGAGCGGGCATACGGCCGCGAGAATTACTGTAAGTTGCTGTACATTTTAAATGACATGTACCAAAATGGCGTCTAATCAGCTTTCAATCACGACGTTCACAATTTCGAATTACGTGAATACTTATTTTCAATGCAACCATGAGATACGAAGAACATAATAATTTTTATTTCATATCATGTCTGCTTAACAGCATCGCCCATTATCAAGTGGATTTTCCGAACTGAAATGAGTCATCGTACTTCGAAATTCGAGGACCCAACCCCTTTCTCAGGGGTGGGCAACCTATCTTCAATTTATGGATAAGTAACACTTAATATCAAGTAAGCCATTTTGCTGTTCGCTTAATGCAAATATAGTACAAACACACGTCACCCACAAGGGTAGGTGATCACGGATTTTATAAAAATGTCCTATTTGATAAACGGATCTTCAGGTTCAAGTAAATATCAGTTATGGAAAATAAAACGCTTGGTTAGCAAACGTTCCAATGACTGTCTTTGAAGTGAAATTATTTGCATTAATTGCAATTAGCAAATCGTTGCTAATTTAAAGTTGTAGGCGCGAACAATTTCTATATAAATGTAACCACGCGGAGGAAAAAGACACAGGTTTTAAATAAAATAAACAGTTTATTTATTTTTAATTACAATAAGGTGGGCGTCACTCTATACAATTATGTAGTATTAATTAACAACGAGGCCCTGGCGTTGGCTAAATCATTTCTAACAACCCTATATATAAAAAAAATCCCAAGAGATCTCACAAAATATTTTTGCTTATGGATTAAATAGACAATATTACAATTAATGTTAATAAGTTTTCACCCTGATTGTACACATACTCGTTTAAATTCAAAGACCCAGCTTATTCTAAATCTAAATGTATGCCCAAGCTAAACATTATTTTATAAGACCATTGTTCTAACAGGGCCCCGGCTATTTTCCAGTGATGTTTCATGACCAAATAAGACAAATACTAATACACACGGTAGTCGTGGCAGTGGCTCTGAAGAATTAAAAGACTAGTAAAACTACTAAATATCGACCATTATGATGGCAATGAACATTCATTTTGTACCCGATTGGTTTATCAGACTCGAGGCCCTGAATATGTAAATCTGCTAATCGTCCACTCAGCTAATCCAAGCTGGTCAAAATTTCACTGCCACCACAGTTGTCAATTGTTGTTAGTTTTCAGTTGTGTGGTACAACTGAAAACTTATTTATATACATACTTATAAGAAGAAAGGCCACTGACACTTCAATACTGATTCAATTGTTGATATGTTTTTATCTCGTATATAATGATATTTCAATATATTTGATTCAATTAAGAAATATGAAATAATCAAAAATTCGACTAGAAATCACATATCAAGAGATTACATTAATTGGCACCAAGACAATTGAATTGTAATAGGTTTCATAGTGAAACGTCATTGGTAAATAGCAGACTCGGAGCTCTGTTATGCATCAAACTGTAGTGTGTACTTTCCGTTTCCTGGGGAAGTGGTCCCTTTGTTGAGCATTTAGTAAACTTAACACTACTGTAGCATGCTGCAGGCTAGTAGCGAGACCTTCTGCTCTTGTTGCGTGCGTGGTTGGCCAAGCAGAGGCCGAAGACAACCGCCACCAGCTGAAAGACCAACAGAGAAAGTTTAGTTTACGTTGGTATTTTTGTTAATTATTGCTCACAATGCCGTTTATCTAGTTTTTGTTTAAAAAGGTTTGGTTTCAATGAAATTCACTTTAATTTTGTTGGCATACGTTATTATCATGCATACCTGGCTGCGAAGACATACGAAAGAACTCATAAAAATCGTAAGGAATGTTTGTTGTTTGAGATTTTTAGACAATCCAAGCCTCTATAAATACTTTTAACAATAACTAGTATGTATGTAGAAGTATAAAGAAATTTGGCGCAGAACTTTGTTTAATAAATAACAGCGATGTTTCGAAAACTAAAGAGGCGGCTCTCGTAGTAGCGTTTGATGTTTAATTCGTCACTGATTTGATTTCATCGAATCGATATTTGTTTTTACTCAAAAATATAACTGGTTCTTACATTCAATGTTCATTTTACTATTTGGAACTCTAGTTTTTATTATTTGTGTAATTCTTTAACTATGTTAGTACTAGTTTTACTTGAGTAACTCTTCGCTGGACACAAATTATTATTTAATTATATATTTACATAAACCGTAGTAGGTCAGTGTACGAGCGGTTGCCTCAAGTTGTATAGAATACTAGCAACCCAAGTTCGGTTCCCGGTACCGGCACCAATATATTTGTTGCTGCAATTTTATGTGCTTACATACCACGAGTGGAGCGCACGCGTTCAAGCGCCCACTGTGGAGGTACTTTCAAACCTATTATCTCACCTCAATAGCCACAATTACGATGGCGACCACGCCGATGGCCAGCCCGAATGTCTCCAATAAGTCCTTGAGGTGCTTATCGCAACCGGAATACGCGTTGATGACGGTGCAAGGCTGCGAAGCGCAGCAGGTCTCCGGCAGCGTGAGGTTCATGTACGCCAGGGGACCGGTGGGCCCGCAACACTGGAACTGGTCACCGAGAAAAATATATCTCTATCTGACGAGCCTGGTGTAGGTACCCAACACTTCTTTACAACCAATGGATATATACACAGTGAAACGCGTGAAGCATTAAGCTTAGTTTTTTTTTTAATTTTATACTACAGAAATGTGCTATTAGGGCGTTTTACAATATGGTCTCGCGTGAATCGCCTCGACAATTTTATACAGAGACTGGTATGCTAACACGTCTATCATTATATATTTTCGAAAACATAATGTATGTACGCGTCATTACCGTTATTAGAGTGATATACATAATTTAATTTTTGTATTTAAAATTGTAGTGCCTAGATTTAGACTAACTAAAATTCATTTATGGCAAATGGTTTGGTTCAGTCATAGAAGCTGACGTTCTTTTACTGCTTCACCGGATTGAGAGGTGCCATAGCTCTTAGATAGCGTAGCCTGAGTATAATTCGATATTATAGCCGTGTATATATCGTGTGAGCAGTGGTTACAACACCGAGGAGCAATAAACAGTTCACATATCGCACGTCACCCGATAACATTGTTTCCTTTAAATTTGCGCGCCGGCGTAAGTGATAGCTTATCCGATTATAAAAAAAAAACATAAATTCAATACGTTGTGATACTTAAAAAAAAAAATAATAGAAAAATGTAATCCATGTCATATATAAAACGCAACGATAATTCAGATCAGAATATTTCTGCTCCGGCTTCCGGCGGTAGATACAGAACATTGGCGCTATTCGCTTTTCGACTATTACCGTTTCATTACGAAATTGATATCACCCACCACCTCTCATGGCCCCACCAACCTCGCGATTATATGAAGATATTAAAGATAGTTACCGTGCGCTAATGGCGGCCATCTGTTTCCTCTCGAAAGAGAAGGAGGAGCGAAATATCAGTTTAAGAAGAAGAGAAAGATACTTACAGTCCTCTCAATTTCCTGGAAGCCGACCCGGTCTCTGTTAAACGCTTCGTTAAGCAGGTTCGTGACGCCGTCCACTAGACTGTTCAGGTTCACGAAGATCAGACTGGCTAGCGTGATCTTCAAGATCATCAGAATTATCATGAAGATTGAGTACTGCAATGACAGGCAACAAATTATTATTTGAGAATGTTTCACTTGAATTCTTGAACCTTACGACCTAATAAGTGCTACAGGATTGCCAGTTGTAATAATCAACTCTATTGCTTTTCGCATTCAGTTCTGCTCCGTTGCACAGCGTCTACTATAGCTCTGTTATTTCCCTTCTAGCGGGATCCCACTTTTCTTTGGGATCGTTCTTACAATCAGTCGTCTCCCGCGATATCTTTTTTTATAGGAAAAAGAGGTAAACGAGCTTACGGATTACTTGACCTTAAGTGATCACCGTCGCCCATGAACTTCCACCACACCGGAGGAGCTGCAGATGCATTGCCGGCCTTTGAGACAGGCGTAGGCTAGTTTTTTGAATGTCCCGATATCGTATAGGTTCGGAAACACCTGGTGCGTCGTTACTACTACGGTCTTTTCTTATTACAGACATGCTACAGCAATCGTTTTTTTTCAAATCAAATATGGCAATGACGTCCTTATTTCATTATGTTCATATACCCAACCCATATATATAACTATACTGGCTGGCTATAAAAAAGGGTTACAGAGATAGTTTATTATTAATTATCCGCAAGTTTTTCTTTTTTTAATTTATTTGCCACCGCAATTTACACAGGCAATCAAATTACATAATAATGTCTTAAAACCTATTCTATGTTTGTTTAGATACCACCAGTTCTCACACAATTATACTATAAGTATTTATATACAATTCACCAAATTATACTTAGTTCCGTTAAGTCTACAGTTGTTGTGATCATTTTTGTTAAAAGTAGTCGAAAGATAGCTTACCGTGATGAGCATGCAATTGCTCTCTCTGATAGCACCGCAGCAGCCGAAGAACGCGATGAGGAAGACGACACCTCCAACGACCATAGAAGCGATGGGCGCAATCTCCACGCTGGTGTCCAGTATGTCGGTGACAGCGGTGAGCTGTAGCTGCACTGCGACACCCAGGCCCAGCAGAGCCAGGCCAGCAAGCTGGAATGATAACAATCACATCATTACTTTTTGTGTATTCAAATTTTAATATACAAGGAGCCTCATTCAAAACACGACGCTAAAGTTATCAATCATTGTTTCAGGAATACATTTGAATTAATAACGCCATTTCTAAAAATATTTATATATCAGGTTATGGCAGAGTCATGCATTATAATTCTTCTATTAGATCATCTATGACGGTAAGTGGGTTGAATTGGCTTTGATCAAGTCCTTTTCGATCAACTTGATCCTTTGTTAAATTGTATGCATTCATAAGCATTTCGTATTCATCATGAGTAGCGTAGTGTTGCAAGGTGATAAAGCATTATTCCAGCTGCTGAATTTAACGTTCATTCATATGTTAAACCACATTAGTGGTAAGCATTTAACTACAAAACGTTTATCGCATTTCCATGCAAAGGAAACGCTGTTTGTGTGAAAACAGCTGTCAAATCGACATTATTTTGTGACCTTCAAGAAAAGACACCCCTTTCATACAACGCCTGCATATTAGAATTTATTTTATTTTAATAATTATTCATGGATGATCGATTATTACTTTTTTTTCTTTTTTTGATGAACCTTTATGGAAGCTGGCCTGTACTGTTTTACCGGATTTTACTTTTGTTTCGTTTGTTCAGGTCTTTAATTATTGATCGGCGTAAATATGCAGTCATTCGTATAATGACATATGTAATTTACAGGTGAATAATATTTATATGGAAACGTCTGCTCGAATAACAGTTACACGACGCATTAAAGGAATGTGTTATATTCTTAACAAAGAATCAATCAGATGATTAGAACGAACATTAAAATGTAATAATCATTAGGGAAACCTTTGTCTTAAAGCGTTGTACCGGTTGGGATGTTGTCAGTTATCTAGTCACCTATAACATTTGTACCAGGTTGCAGCAATATTTTTTTTATTTTCTATAGTAAAAACAAAAGCCTGACTTCAAATGAAATGAAACAATCAATCGATACTAATATATACGCTAAATGTAAACGGATAAAATGCCACTAAATGCATGGGCACTTTTTGATTTTTGAAGTACCATAGTTACGAAGTTCGTCATTCACATCCATGCTCGTTGTCGTCATGTACCTATGTCCCAATCAATAATCATTTTTCTATACACGTGAGTTTTTCTTTACGGTGTCAATGCAGGTAACGTTAAAGAAGAATTTAAATATATTAACTTTTATACTTTCAAATCAAGCGCTTCATCACGATCCCACCTGATGTTAAGTGATAATGCAGTTCTGGATGGTAAGATGCACTAGATTAGTAGACACCCATATTACAATCGGCGGGAAAGACAAAGCTGGGAAACTATTTCCTTTGCTATACGCACCATGAAAGACGAAGCAAAGCGCTTCGTTTGACGGAAGTTAACAACAAAAGGCTGAAATCCAGCGTCTAGACGTCTGTTGGTGGAATTATATGTATATATGTATTATATTAATTATATCATGTAATTCCTAAGCACATTCTCCAAAATGTGATGCGTGACTTATTTTTATAGAAGTGTCTGTTTTTTCCTGAAAAGGTTTATCTTTCGACGAATGTGATGAGCCGCTTCCCTTATCTTATCAGTGCTTGCTTTAGCCAGTACAGTTTAGTGTCTTGGAGATTCGATTAGTGGATTTGAATATTTGCTTTCAGTAAAAAAATAACAAATCCTAACGTCCGTTAATTTGCTGGGTGGGTAGGCAGAACTCACGGCCTAACCATGTCTGATACTGTTAATTTTTTCATGCAAACATACTTGTCGTACAAGTACTCCTTTATTCGTACTTCGTCTTCTGGCCTTATCCAGAGACACGGTTACAAATAAAAATGGGCTACGGAGATCTGTTGTCGCCAGAGAAATGTGCTATGTGTAGTTACTGCACTTTTTATTACATTTCTGTACTCAATATATTTTTCCTGTGTATTTTCCGTTTAGGTCTAAGAGTAGATCTGGTAGCAATAGTGTATGCGTCAAATGTGGCAGTAAGTAGGTCAGCTGTGTGATGAAAGCGGACTGTGCACCCGATAACAACAGGTGTAAGGCACGCAATCTTTTCTATCGATTTCATTCCATCTTTATATCTCCATTTCTATCTCCCTGATTAATATCCTATCATATCCCACAATTTCAACCACCAGCGCCAACTTTTGATGATGAATGAATGCGGCAGGAGATGTATGATATGTTATATCGTGCCCCAGAATATCGAAACTTGAATAAATCCGAATTTAATCTTAACCCTCATGAGGAATTTAAAGATTAACTTTTGACATGCTATGCATATGCTAATATCTAGTAGTAGTACTAGAACGTCAGCATACCATAATAGTAAGCATTGATAATCCAGAAATGTCACTGAGTAAAGACGAGGGCAACATTCAACATTGACGTGTCTGGTTTGGTCGCACAGCAGTGGTGCTAGTAGGAGCATGAACCTATGCTATGTGCTATCTGCGCGAATTAAGTGGATAGAAAGAAACTATAGCTCCACTTCAGGATAGAATAATAAGCTAAACAGTCCTTTCAAATGGAACATAGCGGCAGTGATGATCAATTCAATAGTATACTAGTGGCACATAAGGCCCTGGAAAACGTAGGTAAAGGTAAGACTCACCGCAAAGAATAAGTTTGAGATAATCAGAACATATCGAACACAGATTTCGCCACACCCCATCTTAATGTTTTTTATGCAAAAAAGGCGTAGACGTGTCGCAGGATCGATACTCACTGATAAAGCAACATGGCGGACGACGGCGAACGCTTATCAGCGATAGATAAGCCGATATCGTTCCGCAGGAATCGAGGTTAACGCATTTTTACCACAAATTACAAACATACAATATAGCATAGCAAGCATGGAGATCTATGTAGAAATCTATTGCTATCGTTGATTCATCTACAATCATATACGAGTATCTACTTACGCGCTACGGCTACCACTTCGTCGCCTACTATACTTTTATATGACCCTTCTTTAGTAAACAGCCAATCTTGTAAGTATTCAGCGGGTCATTTAAACTAAAAACTTTTAAACTAAACGTGTTATTGTGTTATGAGCAAGTTAACGTATTATATATATAATCATAACGAGCGATGGAAAGAACTATGCTCGGCATTTCTCTAAGGGATAGAAATCGAAACGAAGCCATAGCTCTCAAAGTCAGCAAGTTGCAGTAGCAGTTTGTCGGCCACATCTGCAGAGGCAGAGACGGCAGATGGGGAAGGAAAATCTTGGAATGGAAGCCGCGCATGGGTTGGAGAAGCGCCTGTATCGAAGCGAAGTGGCTGCATGCGGACGGAAAGCGCAGCATTGTACATGGTGGAAGGCGTTGGAGAAGCCTTAATTCCAGCAATGGATAGACACAGGCTGATGATGATATGATCATAATATATTAAGCATACGTCTTGGAACACTGATCCGGTGACCCATTTTTCATTGCACCATTTACCTGAGCAACGATTTTTATCATATATTCGGGAATCAATAACATCGATTCGTTCGTTTAGTGGTAGCGAGTGAAATCTGCTTCATATCTTGATATTGTATGTACTCGATGTACATATCGTTACAATAGCATGTACATTCACTGTATTGTGTTTAGCATGACTCAAGCAGTCATACTCATATACATATCAGGGTCGGGCGGTTTCATGCAATTTTAAGTGTTGATATGGTAAGGAAAACATCTTGAGGAAACCTGCAATATTTAGAAATTTTCTAAGATGCGTGTAAAGTCCGCCAATCCGCACTAAATCCGGCTTGGCGGACTATTAGCCTTATTCTCTTTACATAGAAAGCCTATGTCTAATAGTGGGACATTCGACATTCAGAATTTATTGCATTACCTTGACGTAATGTCTTGAACAGAATCATTGTATTAAAAATACAAATAGTATATATTGATTTGACAGCAAATATTGTTGTTCAACTAACTACAATAGAAAATATTTTTTACTTATCAGTTAACACGGTCGTGAAAATATCTTTTTTATCGTTTTAAAATATAAATTTTATTAGGCTCCGACGTGATATAATTATATAAGCAAGTGGTCGCCCTGTACTCGAAATTGGACTCTAATCCAGAAATGGTAGCATTAAAATCACTAGTGATATGTTAAGTATCTGTCAGTAATTATTTATTAGTTACTTAACCGTTGCCAGGCAGCCATATAACAACCATATATGTATCAAACGCACGGTAGTGTGTGAAATGTTGTTATGCATACAAAATGCATTAAATCAATAAAAAAATATTTATATATAAACTATAAGTGTGAGAATTTTCATATCAAGAATATGAAATTTCCGTCCGCGCAATTTTCGTAAAGTACAAAGTTGTACAAATTACAAAGACACGGGCTATTAGCGCGTAGTATAATATTAAAACACATGTATACATATGTGTTCCTAGCATAGTTTCCTTCCATTACTTATTGATAACCGAGATAAGATAAGACCATCGGGACATAGCTCGCGATGTAGCATGCTCGTTGTCCGGTAAATACAACCGGCAATACAACTCCCGACACAATCCTAAAAGCTGACCGTTTCAATTTAGCGAACGATAGTAAACACTTCTAAGAGATCTCTAATAGCGTAACAAGATATTTAGGAAAACAAAAAACTTCAAATCGTAACAAATGTTAAACGCTATTACGCGTAGACGTACTCTTTGTATTTGTGAATTACCGTAGGAATATTACGAAATAGTATTAAACAGCACCTAACCAAACTCTCATCTACTCCTAAAGTACATCCTTTCCAATAAAAAATGAATCATCGAAATCTGTTGGCGTGATATTGAGTTATTCGTCCATTTATCGCGCACACACGTAAGACTTAAATGGTTTTCTCGTGGATGCTATTGTCAGAATTGGATCAAATTGAGCAGATTTTAAATAAAAAAATGAATCATAAAAATCGAAACCCAGTCAAAAGTTATGATGGTAACCAACAAGAAAAACATACAGACAAATTTAAAACCTCCTCCTTTTTGGAGGCCGTTGAAAACAAATGCCTACTTCAAATAAAATTTAGTCTAAAACGAATATAAACATCGGATTCTTTGACAAAATATCGTTATTTTACGAAGTTCTGGCGCCCACATTCGTGTTCGTTGTCGTTTAGGAGTGCTTGTCTGTCATTGGTAGTCATAAACGAATATGTATGATCAACAAACGTTTATCTTTACGTTTTCAATAGTCCCCTGGTATATCTTCCGAAGAATCTTCATCTATCGAACACAATAGAATGAAAATGTTTTCAATAAAAAATAAATTAAATCGCTCGACGGCGCGATGAGGTCGCAAAAAAATGTATGTTAACAATTAGGTTGATATACGTACATATTTTATTAGGCTAAAAACATTTTTGTTTCTATCTTATATCCATACCACCAAATCATACCATTCTCAAATCAACGACAACATTTTTTATCCGATTACATGCGTAAAAATTACAAAACTACCACTTGAATCATATTCTACATAGCTGTCCGAAGACAATACTCTACAAGATAAGACAAATCACAAGTAAGGTTTTATCATGATACCACGCCCTGCACCATCTGTTTTCAGGCAATAAATAATATATATATAAAAAAATACAACCAAGCTATACACCCAGAGGGTTAGAGAGCGACCACAGACTCCTACTTAATACAATCCTGACATACCTCTTCCGAATCATTCACGTCCATAATTGTGCGCATACATAATCATCGATTAAAGGTTACCTACTCCTCACGTACCCCTTTGTAATGCTCACTTCCGCAATAAAATTTTTCTTCGTCATTTTCTCCCCATCCATTCTTTCTATACGTTCGTTCCACACAATCTTTATATATTCTAGTCACAACATCCTTGTTAATTTTTCCCCAATCACGCATTTCTTTAATCTATTCATTTTAATTTCAGCTTAAAGTGTGTGATTCACATCTGTATAAACACGTATGGAAAACAAATTTGAAATTTAAGGTTACAATGAGAATAAATAACTCCAGTTAATAAGAGAAAATACTCACCGCAAAGAATAAGTTCGTAAAGAACAAAATGTATTTGACTAAAAATTCACCGCAACCCATTTTGAATGCTTTTTTGTTAAATGATACAAACTAAAGACAAGCGGTGCGCGCGCGTTGCTTTTTTGATGTTCACTAACACACCTAGGTAAACCAACATGGCTGCCGAGAGAGGAAGCACCTTATCAGTGCAGATAAGCTGATGACATCGGTGGGATGTGGTCATACATTTAATTTTTCTACGAATAGTTCTTAATTATATTTCTGTGTATAAATTTAAAAACAATTCTACTAAAGATGATTCGATGACCTAATATTTGACATTTGACGATACATTGATAATATGAAGTAGTTTTAATAAACAAATTATGTCATAGAGTCAATGACTTCCTAACGAATAAAATGTCACATTTAAAAAATGATGCTTTTATCATCTTGCCCGTTTCAAGTAGTGATGGCTTTTACTAAAATATGTGCATGGAGTACGGCGATGATCTCTCCTCCTCTCTCACTCGAAAAGTTAACAGCGAATGCTATTTCAGCAACAAGAGAATCGGAATTTCAGACTACAAAATCTATGATTAATGTATAGCGGCATGTTATTAATAATATTTATTTTACTTGTTACATATTTTGCTATTTAATTACTGCAGGCGTCCTAATAAAAATAAATTAAATCGCTCGACGGTGCGATGAGGGCGCAAAATGTAAGTCAACAATTAGGTTGATATACGTACATATTTTATTAGGCTAAAAACATTTTTGTTTCTATCTTATATCCATACCACCAAATCATACCATTCTCAAATCAACGACAACATTTTTTATCCGATTACATGCGTAAAAATTACAAAACTACCACTTGAATCATATTCTACATGGCTGTCCGAAGACAATACTCTACAAGATAAGACAAATCACAAGTAAGGTTTTATCATGATGCCACGCCCTGCACCATCTGTTTTCAGGCAATAAATAATATAAATATAAAAAAATACAACCACGCTATACACCCAGAGGGATAGAGAGCGACCACAGACTCCTACTTAATACAATCCTGACATACCTCTTCCGAATTATTCACATCCATAATTGTGCGCATACATAATCATCGATTAAAGGTTACCTACTCCTCACGTACCCCTTTGTAATGCTCACTTCCGCAATAAAATTTTTCTTCGTCATTTTCTCCCCATCCATTCTTTCTATACGTTCGTTCCACACAATCTTTATATTATATATTCTATTCACAACATCCTTGTTAATTTTTCCCCAATCACGCATTTCTTTAATCTATTCATTTTAATTTCAGCTTAAAGTGTGTGATTCACATCTGTATAAACACGTATGGAAAACAAATTTGAAATTTAAGGTTACAATGAGAATAAATAACTCCAGTTAATAAGAGAAAATACTCACCGCAAAGAATAAGTTCGTAAAGAACAAAATGTATTTGACTAAAAATTCACCGCAACCCATTTTGAATGCTTTTTGTTAAATGATACAAATTAAAGACAAGCGGTGCGCGCGTTGCTTTTTGATGTTCACTAACACACCTAGGTAAACCAACATGGCTGCCGAGAAAGGAAGCACCTTATCAGTGCAGATAAGCTGATGACATCGGTGGGATGTGGTCATACATTTAATTTTTCTACGAATAGTTCTTAATTATATTTTGTGTATAAATTTAAAACAATTCTACTAAAGATGATTCGATGACCTAATATTTGACATTTGACGATACATTGATAATATGAAGTAGTTTTAATAAACAAAATATGTCATAGAGTCAATGACTTCCTAACGAATAAAATGTCACATTTAAAAAATGATGCTTTTATCATCTTGCCCGTTTCAAGTAGTGATGGCTTTTACTAAAATATGTGCATGGAGTACGGCGATGATCTCTCCTCCTCTCTCACTCGAAAAGCTGACATCGAATGCTATTTCAGCAACAATAGAATCGGAATTTCAGACTACAAAATCTATGATTAATGTATAGCGGCATGTTATTAATAATATTTATTTTACTTGTTACATATTTTGCTATTTAATTACTGCAGGCGTCCTAATAAAAATACGAGGTGTAATTAGCTAGTTTATTGAATACCTATTTCTTTATACAAAATTAATAACAGATGGAATCACATATATCCAAAGCAATTACTCCATATGCGATTCAAGCCTTGTCCCCTAGCTATCTGACAAACAAACAGCATTTAAAAATGATAATCAAATAGCATTAGCGATATTCAGCCGGATTCACGTGCCGAATACCGACAGTAGATATTTGTGTTACTGTGTAAGCAGAAACATCCATATCGTCTTAATCAATTTATAAGTTGCCTAAAAGATTGGCTTTATCAACAGGTAACAAAGGTAGTGCTGGAGGCGACAAGATTACTTTACAGGAAAAAGAGGCAAACAAGTACACTCGATCGACATAAACATAAAAAATAAGAAATAAGTTATGGACAAAAATCTAAACATTTTGCTATTTCTTAATTACAGGCTCTTAAGAATATCCTAACAATGTAGGAGCCCTAGGAATCGTCTACCATGAGCCTCGTCTTAATTAAGATGGAAGGGATGTTGAGAACCAACTGGTTCGATTCCAGGAGATGTTAGATACACTGCACTATTTTTTTATTTTTTTTTGTACTTAAAATGTACGTCCAATACCTACATGTAAGGCCAACTTAGTTCTAAGTAGCAGTCTACGTGCGTTTTGGGATCACAATTTTCCGACCAAATTATTACACAAAAACAAATAACCTTATTAAAAATATGCCCAAAATAATTTACTGAAAATGGTCTATTCAACTTGGTATCCTTGAAGTAACAGCGACAGAACAAAGATTGACAGCAGCGACTCTCAACTAGTGAATTGCCACCCAAATAGGTTTGGTTACCTAAATGGGGTGACTAGAGGTTGCAACTGGTATCTAGTTGTAAATTGAACCTGTAATAAATTTTGTTGTTTTGCCATTTACAACTCAACATTAATTGTGTGTTGAATGGTGTTCTCTAAATTGGAGCATACTTTAATGCCTTTACGAATACGCAGGCATGTTATAATGAATACCATACAAGTTACTTATTTGTAGTATTGTAAGTGAAATAAAAGGGTTAGGTGAGTAATGAAGTGGTTAACCTTTGTATAAAATTACCAGAGTGTTTCCAAGTCAGTGAAGCCAGGTTAACCCCGACGGGGACCCAGAAGCAGACTTCAAGTGCAGCACATGCCTTTTACGGTTTTTTTAAATTAACTTAGTGTTTTTTTTAAACGTCGACTGTATTTAAATAATGGTTTAATATTAAAATTAGAAAGTGATTTATGTCTATAAACAGAAATATCTTCATTTATAAATTCAGTGACAGCCTGATTTTACTTAGTACGATTCACGATCGGTCAGGGTTTGAAATCCTAGCGGTTTTGTTGACCGATAACTGCGTTTTTTGATTTTTATGTACAAAAAAAATGGATGACTCAAAAAAAATATACCTTATACATTTAAATATCGATTTTTTTGTGATATATGTGGGAATATAGCTAATCGCGTACTTGTCCCCTGGGGGAAGGACGAGTTATGTCGGGCCCTCACCGGCCAAGCCCACAAGATGTTCAACATCGTTGCATATAGCCGGGCTGCGGGATTGCTTGCGAATGTATTTTAATATTGATAGAGAACCAGTGTTTAATCGTTTAATAAATTAGTAGAAAAAAAAGAGATTTAAATTAATTCTTTTTTTAAATAAATTTTGGAAGTTGCAATTCTGACTTGTTTTGAAAACAACTGGTTCACTTTTGCCTAACGCATATTAAAATGATCTCAAATAGTCACCTTGACTCACTATTGGATATACGTCGAATAACCAATAAGCCTGTACAAGCAATTATTTTGAATATTACTGCATGTAATATATATATAAATATATGTTATTGGCTGATTCCTAGGTTAGCAATTTGAAGTTCTGAAATTCTGTGACTCGGGTACACCGGAGTAGGTGATGATGGGAAGACATTCCTCCTATCTAGAATTAGAATCGAATGCAGGAAAACCTAATTATGCCATTAGGTTAAACCTGTAGTAATTACTGGCGTTAGTCTGTCGCATGTCTCGGAGCAATTACCAAGTGCCGCGGCCCGACATTTATATTCCTGTTATAATCACAACCTGTTTGTTATGACTAAGACATCCATAATTTATTTAGTAAAGTAATACTTCTTTACACGCTTAATGTGAAGAGTCAGCTGGTGAATACGTGACGAATGGTTACGAATTACGAGGGAAATATAAGCTAGTGAACATAGAAAGAAACAGAGTTACGTTTCGTTCAAAAAAAGAGTATAGGCCTATTGTCTGTATCACACTATTAGAGTTGGAGAGAGCATGTATATTATACAATTTGTGTATATATTATACATATATAAACAAATATACAGAAGGGGCTAAAGAAGTTTTATTTCTTTCGTATGGTCTAAAGCATACTCGTTTTTGTATAGTGAACAGAGTTTTCTGTAATACTTGTACGTAATTGACATGTTGGCAATAATCATTATCATCTGTCTGCAATAGACGCATGCTTCACAGTTCCTGCCGAACTTCTGGCAACGGACAACGGAACGCACACGTCACCTACCGCCTGACACAGGTACTCACCGGGTGTTGCGATGCGTACCTGAACAGGATAGGGCACGAACCGAGACCGCGACGGCGACCGCAGCACACGCTTTCAAGACCTCTCCAAATAGAAGGCGCTGGTCTCCTTCTGCGGGGCCGTAATGGTCCGTAAGGAGACCGCCGAATGGTATCGGGAGAGTTCTGTTAGGATGTGGGGAGCACCAGCTTTCAATAATACAATATTAAATTAATTTATACAATACGGATGTTTTTTTCCGCACATTTTGAAAGGCCGCCATTGTTATAATGGCTGCTTTTACTTCCGTTTCCCGTGCTGGCCGCTCGGTTACAGATATCGTATTTATTTTATTTATTATTAATTATTTACCAAGCCGATAATTAATTACTCAAATATTTTAATTAAAACAATTTAAATGAAAGTAAGGTTTCCAAAATGTTTGTCGTTATTTTTGTAATTTTACATAATTAATGAATCAAAAAATGTGTTGGCATATTTTTATATTTATATACTATGTGCGTTAGTAATCTCTGTAAAGCTTAAACATGTTGTGACCTTCGAGATGGACAAATAGGTAGTAACTTGAAGCAAATGATGAGACATGGTGAATAAAACAAGAAAAGTAGAGAAATAAAATCCAATAAGAAGTACCGTAGCAGCTTCTGCTTTGTACACCACACCTGTAAATAATAAATGAAATATTATGAATATGACCACTTTGCTTTTAAAATGGGATCGTACCAGCTTAAATGAAAAGTTAATACTTTAATCTACTATCTCCTATCTAGTTAAAGAGACCGAAGTTCTTATATAATTAAAGGGAACACACCTGCTAGTCTGGGGAAGGTGTTCACAGGTTTTTGTGATACCGTGGAGACGTCACATCCGACGAGTCGCACGTTTGCTCTTATAAAGAGTAAGCTAATATAGTCGTAAGAGCGACTGTATGTTGTACGACCACTAGGACAGCAGAAAATGTGTAGTATTAAATATGATTTGCATTCCTTCGTCCCCTGAATGTCGACATATTAATTCTTTGATATGGCTTCTAGATCGAAAGCTTGGTAAATAAGGGCTAGTCTGTCTTTCCTATCGCAATTCTGGACCGAAATCGAATTCGACACAGGACATTTGGGTACTCGTACACCGCTGAGTCACGAGGTCGTCAGCTACGGTTTTCCCCTTCTCGACTGTTTACACCATAGGCTTGTCTGCATTAGTCACTGGTGAGCATGGCTTCCGTTAGCTCAGACGTACTGCCTTGGGGTCGAAGCCGGTTCCCGCGTTGGGCGCTCACAAAGCTCAACCGGGAACTGGCATTAGAGGCGGCCATTGTCGGCCGCTGGGGCCTCCCGCCAACAGAAGACGGGGGGGTGGACGATGCGGCTGGCCGCTTCTGCGACGTTTTACACAACGTCTGCAGAGCGGCCATGCCCCGCGTTGGACGTCCCCCTAGGCTGAGCGGTCTTCTGGTGGTCGGCAGAGATTGCCGATCTCCGCGTCGCCTGCAACGGGGCCCGTAGGGCGTACACCCGGAAGCAGGCGGCGCCGACCCCAGGATGTGGAGAGAGATGGTCGGCTGTACAGGGTCTACGTGGAGAAAAGAAGATCCTGCAGCTGGCCATCTGCCGAGCCAAGGAGACTGCCTGGCTGGAGATGGTGAAGGGTCTCGAGAGACCCTTGGGGCCGACCGCATAAAGGGTGCGGGAGAAATTCCGCACCCGGTCGGCCCTCTCACCGGAGTGCTCCAGCCAGAGCTCCTGGGGAGGATAGTCGGGAACTCTTCCCCGACGCCCCTGCGGGTTTCACTCCCCAGGATGGCTCGGCAGACGCCGGACGTCGAAGACGTCCCGCCACCACCCGTCACGGATACCGAAATGGAGGCAGTTCTGACTCACTTCCAGAGTAGGCGGAGGGCACCGGGTCTCGACGGGCAGGAAAGGTTTTGGCCCTTCCAGCACCTCGGTCGGGTCTCTTCGAGCTGTTCGACCGCTGTCTGCGGTCGGGGCAGTTCCCGAGGGCCTGGAAAGAGGGTCGGCTGTGCCTTCTCCCGAAGGACAGTCGGCCCCGGACTCGGCTTCGGCGGTTCGACCGGTTGTGTTGCTGGACGAGGCTGGCAAGGCCCTGAGAGGGTCGGCTCGCCGCCTCGTCCAGCATATGGAGGAAGGTCCGGGCCCGAAACTCTATGAGTTTCAATTCGGGTTCCGGGCCCGCCGGTCGACCGTCGACGCCCTCCGACGCCTGCGGGCGGTGACGGAAGAGGCGGGGCGTCAGGGAGAGGTAGTGTTGGCGGTGTCACTGGACATCGCCAATGCCTTCAACAGTCTCCCGCATGCGGTGATACAGGCGGCACTCGTATATTTCGGAGTGCCCCTGTATCTCAGGAGGCTGTTGGGCGCCTACCTCTCCCAGAGGAGGGTGGCATTCGAGGACCGGAGGGGGTCAGTCAGGTGGAGAAAAGTCGAGCGCGGTGTCCCACAAGGATCGGTGTTGGGGCCGATTCTGTGGGACATCGGCTACGACTGGTCCTGCGGAGTTGTCTCCTTCCTCTGATGCGCCAATCTGCTATGCAGATGACACCCTCGCATATTCCCGGGGAAAGGCGTATAAGGAGGCGGCGCGGCTGGCCGAGGTCGGTGTAGGCCTCGTGGTCAGCCGCATAGAGAGGTTAGGGCTTCGGGTGAAGCTGGAGAAGACCGAAGCCCTCCTCTTCCGCAGGACCGGACGTAAAGGACCCCTCCGGTGCCACCCTCCTCATCGGAGGAGATAGAGTGAGGGTGAGTTCCCAGATGAAGTATCTGGGACTCACCCTCGATGGATGGACCTTCGGACCCCACTTCGAACAGTTGGGGCCGAAGGTCCTGAGGACGGCAGCCGCGCTGGGAAGTCTCCTCCCGAACCTCGGAGGACCCAGCGCGGTGTGCAGGAGGCTGTACTCTGGGGTCTGTCGGAGAGGGCCACGTACGGTGCCCCCATCTGGGCGGGTGACCTGTCTCGCGGCAATCGCTCACAGCTGCGCAGGGCGCAGCGGATTGCCGCGATCAGGGTCATCCGTGGGTACCGTACGGTCTCGTGGGCGGCAGCTACTGGTACAGCGGCGATCTGACGGTGGAGTATTCGAACCCAACGTTTAAAGGTTGCACGGCTTCTATCGAAAACTTTGTCATAGGAATTATTCTTGATAGGAATCGATGTTCTGTTAGGATGTGGGGACCACCAGCTTTCAATAATACAATATTAAATTAATTTATACAATACGGATGTTTTTTTCCGCACATTTTGAAAGGCCGCCATTGTTATAATGGCTGCTTTTACTTCCGTTTCCCGTGCTGGCCGCTCGGTTACAGATATCGTATTTATTTTATTTATTATTAATTATTTACCAAGCCGATAATTAATTACTCAAATATTTTAATTAAAACAATTTAAATGAAAGTAAGGTTTCCAAAATGTTTGTCGTTATTTTGTAATTTTACATAATTAATGAATCAAAAATATGTTGGCATATTTTTATATTTATATACTATGTGTGTTAGTAATCTCTGTAAAGCTTAAACATGTTGTGACCTTCGAGGAAGCTTGAAGCAAAATGATGAGGCATGGTGAATAAGACAAGAAAAGTATAGAAATAAAATCCAATAAGAACTACCGTAACAGCTTCTGCTTGTACACCACACCTGTAAATAATAAATGAAATATTATGAATATGACCACTTTGCTTTAAAATGGGATCGTACTAGCTTAAATGAAAAGTTAATACTTTAATCTACTATCTCCTATCTAGTTAAAGAGGCCGAAGTTCTTATATAATTAAAGGAACACACCTGCTAGTCTGGGGAAGGTGTTCACAGGTTTTTGTGATACCGTGGAGACGTCACATCCGACGAGTCGCACGTTTGCTCTTATAAAAAGTAAGCTAATATAGTCGTAAGAGCGACTGTATGTCGTACGGCCACTAGGACAGCAGAAAATGTGTAGTATTAAATATGATTTGCATTCCCTCGTCCCCTGAATGTCGACATATTAATTCTTTGATATGGCTTCTAGATCGAAAGCTTGGTAAATAAGGGCTAGTCTGTCTTTCCTATCGCAATTCTGGACCGAAATCGAATTCGACACAGGACATTTGGGTACTCGTACACCGCTGAGTCACGAGGTCGTCAGCTACGGTTTTCCCCTTCTCGACTGTTTACACCATAGGCTTGTCTGCATTAGTCACTGGTGAGCATGGCTTCCGTTAGCTCAGACGTACTGCCTGTGTGGGTGTCACAAAATAGAGCAAAGCATGCGATAACATACAATATTTAAATTAACAATATATTAGTTTAAATGTTACATGTTCAAATTAACAAATAATATAACTTATTAATTTATACAGTGCTATCTGTATAAATTAATAATAACAGTCAGGATTCGAATTAAGAAAATAGCGTTGGGCATAAAATGCTTATTTGCGCCAGTGGACAAAACTACACATCGACCTTGAATGGAAACAGCTTCGATCTGCACTTAACTCGGATGAGGAACAGAGATGAAGCTATGGACAACTCCCTCTCTGGCGACAATTGTAGTACAGATTATAAATTAGGCTGACAGTTGTAACAAAAAAATGGCAATTACGGCAGAATATAATGAACATTCTAAAAGTTTAGATAATACAGGATACCGTCTTAGTTGCCGAAAGAAATTTGCTTAGGTGCAGGACTGTAGAGGCGATATTATGGTCACGTTATAAGGTCAGCTGCCTCAACAAAATGGTATTACATCTTTCTCTCTCAGGTCCGAAGATCCAAAATCTATAAATATTCGGCCACCTGGCCGAAGGTCTACATCTAAAAGGAACCTACCTGCTGTACCTAATCTGATGAAGGTGTATAAGTGGTGGTGAACGAGGTGATTTCATATACATTTTTGGGAAGAGAATGAAACAGCAATATATCATTTGAAATACAGTAATATATTATTATTATTATAATAGCGATTTATAGCGAAAGTTGAAGTTGTAAATCATTTGTTCTTACAACGGCACGAGCAAATAAAGGAGGCTTGGATCATTCTATACGAGACTTAGCACTTGCAGACGCAAACTAGACCTGGATTTGTAACATACACATATGTGACATACAAAGACCTAAAAACTAGAAAACGCTTAAAATTTTTGTCTTCAAAAAGTGTATTATTCCAAAATGAATCATATTTAAAAATTTCTAAAACCTCACAACAAATTCATAACTCCAATAGAACCTGATTTTATTGCATGTTATTTAAGTAGCCACATTAGCTTCAAAACTCTTGTGGATATTATAAATAAACCAGTTTGGGCAAACTCGTTTGCTAAACACAAAAACCAAATAATACTATGTGAGTAAACATTCACATCATAGGTGTGCTTCAGGTTTCATTTAAATATTAATAAATTTATTTAATACTAGGATGCAGTCAATAGGAATTATGTAAAGTGTGAGTAACTACGTTTTAAGGAATTGCCTGTTAAAAGAAGCGTAGCGTGGGTTGTCTACGAGGTTCGAACTTCGCATGTACGGGCCTCGGGGTATGACCCCATTACTCGGGTAATCAACGTAGGGGGCGACTGCTCCGCTGGTCATGTTTAGAACGGTTCTTTTAGGAGTAACTATTTTTACGTCAAGGCTAATCCCTCAAGCATCAGCCACGAAGTATCTATCGACTACAAACTACGCCCTCTTGACTTCTCGGTCTCAGTTGATACGGAGGTCGAAGGGGGTGAGTGGAAGCCTAACTGTTCAACAGCTCCCTGGAATAGGGAGTTTGTGTTAAAAGAACAGTGCTGCAGGCTTAAATAGGTAATAGGCAAATAGTACCACAGAGGAATAGAATCCGATGTCCGAGGAATTCATTATGTTACTTTGCCCTGCACCTGTAAAATATAATGGATAGTGGTTACAACAACACTTCTGATGTGTCTGGCAAGTTTGGGTAACAGCACCCTAAGATACGTTCATAGGACCTAACGTATAGGTAATCCATTGATTAAGTTTTCACTATTCTCAATGAATAACAAGGAAATTATATTCTAATCAGACTGGGAGATGGTAGATGCACAGAATCCTTGACAGAAGTTTTTTTTAAGAACCTAGTACATAGGCACTATCTAACTTTATAAATATATTTTTTTTTTATACGGTATTTGTATGAATAAATATTTATATATATATACTTAAGTATTTGTTGTATGTTTAGCATATTTATTTATATATTATTATTATTAATAGTATGTGTATATTTATAAATGCGTATGTTTATATATATGTATATTGTTGTTTTGTATTAAAATAAATATAATCACAGACCCACTAAAATATTTTTAGACAAAAGTTTCTGTCCATACAAAGGTTGTCTGGAAGAGATCACTCTTAGCGATAAGACCGCCCATTGCGCATGCAATGACCTTGTCTAATGTGAAAATTGTAGTTACTATTTCTGTGATGTATTTTGTTTTTAATTGCTGCGCAATAAAGAATATTCATTCATTCATTCATTCAATGGTAATTAAAGCAACATAACACAATCCTTGGAATGAAATAAAATCCGTGTGGTTTTCTACCAAACACATAATTTAAAGCTTGATCACCTTATAAACCGGATACGTTCGAATCCGATGAAGGCCTTCGATCTAAAATCCACATTTACGTCTAAGACAAACTCATAAATAATATATATTATTTTATTTTTTATTATATTTTGATAAATTAATTTCGAAGTGTTACGTGTTTATATTACGAAGTTCTGGCGCTTTTATTCTCTTTCTCCTTTTACAATCGTGATCATTGTCGTAAAAGAGTAGACTAGACTTGACTAGACGTCGTAAACCTCTTACTAATAAACATTCTTTCATACGATTTCTAGCAGATCCCTGATATTCGTAACTGAACTGGTCTTCTGCTAAAATTAATATGGCATCTAATTGAAAGTCAAACAAACAACTACTATACTACTACTACTCTCATATCATCACATCACACTGAATATGGATAATTATTTAAGGCTATATAACATCACAAAAACTGTTTGTGATGTTATATATCCGGTTTTAAAACAAATTTGAAAGGAATTATAAATACCTCTATTTCACGTCATCTCTTCTGCGAGGTCGTAGCACTTCCCGATCGTATTTGTGGATCGTATACCGACAGTGGCTCTATCATTATTTTTATATTATTTTTAAATATTCCAAATGATGGTTTCCATTCATAAATGGCGAATGTTGAAATAAAATAATAAGCGAATGACGTATTAAAGCTTATGTAAAGTAACATTTCACAGACTATACCTTAAAACAGTGATTCTCAACCACTGTGCCGAGAATGTCGCTAAATTTTAGATTTATAATAATGTTAATAATATTTATCATAAATACATATTTAGGCACACAACAAGCACATACAATAAATCACACTGGTATAAAAAAAGCTGACTTCTGAGTATGTGAGAAGGATCAACACAATATGTAAAAGATATTTAAACGCAAAAAATCTGACTAAAGCAATAAATACATTCGCAATCCCCATACTTACATATTCTTTTGGAATCATTAAGTGGTCATACACAAATATCAATAACCTACAAATAAAAACAAGAACTTTATTAACGAAATATAAATACCCCCACCCAAAATCTGCGGTAGAAAGATATAATATCAAAAGACATGAAGGAGGACGAGGAATATTAGATTTAAACGTACTCCTGGACAATCAAGTTAAACATTTGAGAGAATTCCTTCACAATAAATCAAAAACAAGTAACTTACACCTAGCAACTGTTGACTCTGACCAAAATTACACACCATTAAACCTAAAGCAATTAGAAAAACACAATGTAACTGACGAACATGATATAGAAAAGCTAGCTAATTAGAGAAGAAAAGAATTACACGGCAGGCATTTACAGAACTAGAACAAACACATGTTGACAAAAACTCGTCTGATCATTAAATTAGGATACATATTCCCAGAAACCGAGGGATTCGTTTTGGCTATACAGGATCAGGCAATTAATACTAGGAATTACAAGAAATATATACTCAAAGAGACTATCGAAACCGATGCTTGCAGAAAATGTAACCGACAGCCAGAGACTATTCAACACATTACCGGAGCGTGCTCCAATCTTTACCAAACTGACTACACACATCGTCATAACCAAGTAGTACACTACATACACCAGAAACTAGCAATAAAACATGAGTTATTAAACAAATACATTTAAACCATATTATGAATATACACCAAAACCTGTATTAGAAAACACTAAAGCCAAACTATATTACGATCGCGCCATACTTACTGATAAAACTATACATTATAACAGACCAGACCTAACATTAGTAAATAAATCCACCAAAACAGCATATCCGATAGACGTTACCATACCCAACGCCCATAGTGTCCAGAAATCCATAACAGAGAAGATAAGTAAGTACACAGATTTAAAAGACGAAGTAACTCGTATATGGAAGCTGGACGAGACGTATATAGTACTCTCCACAACTGGCGTTATACCCAAACATCTCCACCATAGTCTTAGAACCCTTCAGCTATCCCCCGACGCATACATAACTATGCAGAAAGCGGTACTGCTTAACACCTGCCGCATAGTAAGCAAATTTCTAGCTGATAGTTTTTTTCAGTTTTTTTTTTATATACATTTCTCTTCTTCTAGTAACATTTGGCCAGTAGCCCGTGCTACTAGAAACCTGCTCACCCTTTTAAGGGAGAAACGAAAACTTTATCATAATAACAACTTGTAATTAATCCTTAAATAAACGTATTCCTATTTTTGTATTACATATTATTTTATTTCGCACATTTAAAATTATAAACGTAAACTATTTTACGTAGCTTATTATAGGTAAGTAAATCATTTTTAAATTTTTCTTTTCATTGCGCGCCGCAAATTTTAAAATCAAAAAGTGTGCCGCAACAAAACAAGGTTGAGAATCACTGCCTTAAACTATTAGGTTATCGCCACTTGTGTTTTGCATAAACTCAAACCGCGCTCGCCAAACTGTTAAAATAGACAAGCAGAAAACATTCATAATAAAGATTGTCATATGCCAAATATTCCACATAGCACATCGGTTTGTAACAATCATGATAGAAACTGCAGCATATAATAGTATAACATATGAAAAAAAAATGATAATTATTAGGAATGAAGTCAACCACCCGGCTGTGTATCAGTGCCGAAGTTCCATCAGTTAGTTGACGTTAGTGCGTTTGATAACTGTGTCATCAAATGGGAACACAAATCGCTTTATTGTCAAGCAAAATTTGTGTCATGAACATATATACAATCTGATTTACTTTGTTTAACGGCCTATTACACACTGACGACAAAATGCACATAGCGCATATAATAATAAATTATATATGAAGACTAGCTGACCCGGCAATCATTGTTTTGCCTATATATTATTTCTAGTGATTATTTTGGTAGTCAAAATATGGAAGATAACTAATTTATTGTAAACGTGATGTGGTCTAGGGCTGAAAGAGGAATGGAACGCTGTGAACGATGACGGCTTATAAAAATAAAAAAAAAAAAACAAAATAATATGAATATCGCTATTAAAAACAATTTGGTGGTAAACGGGAGAAAATTTAGGGTACGTATTTTTTTTTGCCAAATCATACAAAAATACGCAAAAAAATGACATCACCTAAAGGTCTGAAAAATATTCCGTCCTATTTTCATACCCACCAAATGTTCACATTTTTTATGAAAATCGATAAAGATAAATAGAGTTATATATAGTTAATAATACATACGTACAGTACTACTAAATATAGATAGTTAGATATATCATTATTGTACACCAAAATCAAACATGAAGCAAATTATTGAACTAAAGTACATTTCGGAATTGATTTTACACTGGGCGATCTTATCGGTAACAGAGAATTCTTCTAGGCAACCAATGATGGCAACTAAATATGACTGTCCTTAACTCAAAGTTGTCTGTTAGGAGTAAATTTGTGATTTGTATATACAAGTGTAACTGCCGCTAACAGTTATGTTAGCAAGCTATTTATTATTGATGAGTATAAATATAGCTCATAAAGAATAATAAACCTTCAGTAAACACTATCCAGATAACACCAGTTGCTGTCGTGCATACTTCGGGAAATCCAATAAATAATTCGCATTATGTACAGCCCAGTTTGTTTTTGTTAAATAGTGTTAATTTTAGAGATCAAGTCATTTACTCGGACGTTGTATGTGTATTATATTAGTGATACGCCGGCCAGCGCGACGAGTGGACGCGGTTTCTGTCAGTGGTGCAAACTATCGAATGTTTCTGTAAAAACTTTACTCCAAGCTCGTTACGCTTTTAGTTACTTCTGCATTAAAATTAAATACCGTGATAAAATGTCGACGAATCATTCAACACTGGAAAAAGTGGAGAAGGATATTCACAGGACAACAAAACCTTTGGATCTGAACGATATCGAGATGGTTTTCGGCAAGCCGCCGGATTTGCCGAAAGATGACGTTAAGCCAGACTTGCATTTTATAACAAGTGAAAGACACCATGACAAAGACGCGGTGAGTTATATCAACATTCTTATATCATTGTACTCGTATTTAAGGTAACTAAATAAGAATTCCTACGTATATTTATCCGGTACGCTCCGCGGTATCGTCCGTAATGAAATTCTATTTTTTTTAATTTTTCTAAAATAAAAGTTGTTTCAGTTCCATGTAAATGGGTACAGTCGTTCTAGAGATTAGCCGGACAAACTGGCAAACAAAAATTGTATAAAATGTTATTTCGGTTATTTTAGTATTACAAACAGACACCACATTTTATTTATTTGTATAGATATAACTATTATATTGTCTCTACCTTCGTGCACATCAATATTGTCGTATCGTAGACATCAATATTGATTTATCCCCTTAAATTCTGTATTATATTATTTATTATTATAAGAAAAACTCAAGTTTATTGTTATTAAATAAATATTTTGTAGAGTTTATTGATTCAATTACGAAAAGGTTCTTATTAATAGTTAAACAGAAAATAAAATGTAATATACAGAGAACACAAAAACTACTTGTGTTGTGGTGATAAATCTAACACAAACAAATGACTATAGTTTTTGTTGGATTGTTTCACAGTCCAACTCAGTATATTTGCTTTTCTTAAATTCTAAAGATTCTTATGAATGTTTATTTAAGAATCAAAAGGCAAATTAATTTTTTTTTGTACAGTTTTCATTAAACTTTCATAGTCACGTGTCCTCCCTTATCCGGTACGGATTTTTTTATACATAAATAAATAAATTAAATAGCCTTTATTTGCTGCTACAAAAAAAAAACTTGCTCTTAAAAATAATTTAATTTACAGTTTAGTAGTAGTCGCCACTGCTCTCCCAAACCTCTCCATCCATGCCTATTCCGTGCTATCTGTATCCACATATGTCTTTGAAGACATCTCTCCACCTTTTAAACGGTCTTCCTTTTCTCTTTTTTCCAATGATACCCACTCAGTTAGTCGTTTTGTCCACCTATTGTTTTCCATTCTACATATCTCTAAAGCGTAAAAAGATCCCATCATATCCCTAGAACTCTATGCAGTCGTTTTTCGCTTCTTCGCCAGGCTTGTGAGACCCGAGTGACGTTGACATTACCTGAGCACATTTCAACAAGCTAAAGAAACCAAAAACGAAAACTCAAATACATAAAATTGTTAAGTTTTTATTTACTTCTCACTTACATAGACTACGCTTGCTTTTTATGTATTTTCTACTGACTTAAAAAAAAGAGGTTCTCCATAAGTCTGTTTTTTATCTTTGTTACTTCATAACATTGGACTGGATGAACCGATTTTGATAATTCGTTCTTGATTTGAATGCTGGCGCTTCCCATGTGGTCCCATTTCTGACAAGGGCATCCATGCAAAACCATATAAGTATTAAATTTGCATTAAGTATGTGCGTGACAAATGGACGAATGATTCAATATCGCGACAACCGATTTAGATGTTTTTTTTTTATTTGAAAGGATGTACTTCAAGGGTATTTGACAATATTCATACAATAATTCGGAAATTAGAAAGTCGGTTTTGGTTTTTACTCGTAATTAATTTTATTATTAAAACTTATATTATTGAGATCGTATATTACCGTCCGTGCAGTGTTTTATGATGCCAACGTTATCCGTGCAAAAATGCAATGTAATGTTTCTAAATCACTCCCAAGCTGGAGAATAATTCATGAGTTAACGCGGCATTCAGATAGAAAGCGCACTTGTGGACACATGTGTGACACGCTCGTATATTTCAACTACTTTTTTTAATAAAAAACTTCTAAAAACTGAGCCACCACCAGTGTGCATTATATGCATGTTAAGTGGCAAAGTGGTCTATTTTTTAGCCTTGACTTAAAGAGACTCACATAATTGGATAAGAACACGCCGACCATATTATCCAATACTATGGATGATATGGTTGCAGAAGCATTCAAATTGCGACGTCCTCGTGTGAAACAAAAAATGTACTAATTTTCTTACTACTTCTAATAATGAATGAATGGGATCGCATTATAAATCTTGTGGCATTAGGCATATTATATAACTTAGTCCTTACGGAATAAATTTTGAACAGAGTGAACGAAAACGTATAATGTAATGTCCCTATCACCGTAGGTTATCAAAATGTGAGAGGACTGTACATCCTTTTGTTGGAGATAATCCATGGACAGAGTCGAAACGTTTTCATTCGTTCTAGGGATGTTCATTGAAAAAATATTTAATAAAATATAATATATATATATTAAAAGATAATATATCGATATTTTTCATTAATCGTAATTTGTTTATATTTAGTTAATCCAAATAAACCGCAGCGCAGATTACAAAATTTATGTCTTGATTCTTATTGAAATTCTTGATCTAATGATTTTTAATGTTTAGTAAGATACAATATTACGATATTTGGTTATCGGATGAAATATATCGATATAAATACCGGTACGAGATGATTTATGTCTGTACGTTTTTTATATGTCTTAACCCACTCATAACTTTCCATGTGGTCCCATAACAATTTGGTCCAGCTCTGACAATGGCCTGTAGGCCAATGGAAAACTATAAAAGTCATATTATTTACAATAAGTATGTGAACGACAAATTGACGAATAACTCAATATAACGCACTGATTTCGATTACTCATTTTTTATTGGAAAAGATGTACTTCAAGAACAGTTTGATGAGAGTTTGGTTACGTTCTGATTCTATTTAGTAATATTCCTACGATAATACGGAAAAACAAGGAGTTAGTCTGCGCGTAATAGCATTTAACGTACGATTCGATTTGAAGTCGGTATTTCTTTTGCTCGTAAATATACTTGTTGTGTTGTTCCCCAGTTGCTGCTGGTTCATTATAAAGTTTGCACAATATATACGTACGGCATACAATAAACACACTGAATCAGTCGCATATTACTTGTCTCTACGAACTTGTCAAGGCTTTTCCGCAATACAAGACTAACGTGACTTGTATTTTCCGTGGTAAAACAACGTCACAGATCCCAGTAACTATAGTAGAATAAATAGAAAATACTTCGCGCCATTACGTCAAAGCCGGGGTCGATAACCCGTCCCAAGCGTCATGTTAACTTTTTACGTGAACTAGTCATACGAGAGACCGTACTGGTATCAAAACAATTAACAAGTTTATTCGATGTTAAATATCTCTCAATGTCATTTTCAGCTTAAATAAACAAAACTTTTTAAAATGCTTGTTAGTTTTTGTAAGAAAGTTATTTACCAATGTAGTTCGGACGACTGCAATTTATATAGTTTCAAAATGTATTTAGCAGAAACTTAACGAATATATAAATATTTTTTTCTCTTTTCGTAACTAGTCGTATAGGGCTTATTGCAAGGTTATTACTTAGTACCGGTAAAATACCAATACTATTGAGAGCATTATTATACGAAAAAACTTTGATATCTTAGTTCCCCGAACGGTGAGTCCTCACAGGATGTCATTAGCGGAGATGTAATTTTGGAAACAACAACACGTACGCACGTTCAGAGAAAATTGCACAGAACCTGACAACACTACATCGTCATTAAATTAACGAATCATCAAACTGACTATTATGGTTTTTGCCTTAATGTTAAAGGAGTGGTGTGTTTTTGTAAAGGGGTTAACGGTATATAGCTCACTTAAACTTAAAAATAAAGGGAACAAAATTTAGAAACTTTATTTTTATTTTTTGTATTTATATACTAAGTCACATAGGACGTACACGCAAATATGTACAAACTAGTTTGTAACTTATTTGTACGTGGAGAGACACTACCGTTGTAATATTAAAGCGATTTCGAAGCGTCAATAGCCTAATGGTTTACGGCCTGCGGATCGTGAGGTCGTGGGTTCGAATCCGCCATTCGACTATTGCCGTGAACCATGTCCTAGCACAAGCTTAAGCTTAGCTGGAATGGTTAACAAAATTGTTAGTAATATTTCTGAAAAAAAAAATATTGCTTGACTGTAACAAGTTCACATATTCACTCAAATGCTGTTTTAAAAGGTGCCTTTATCCGATTTCACTTCCAGTCACTCCATTCAGCATAATTCCTCCGAGCTTTTGCAAATTCTATTTAAATTCTTAGTCTTAAAGTTATATAGTATACCAAATCTCTAACGACCACTCTCTAGTTGTCTAGCGCTAGCAATACCCTGTTAGTTCTAGCAATCATAAATGATATGTAATGTGATAGGACTACGTTGTACAAAATACGTTAGAAGTTCTCACTGGAAGTAGATGATCCAGAAACATGCCTTGTACTTGTATTTGGCTACTGATATTAACACAGTGTTAAAATTCAAGATTTCATGGCGTAAAAGGTTACATCATGAGTAATGTGGTTCGTTTAGACAGATCAGTTGTGACTCAACGGATCTCACCGGTGTATTGTATGCTTTGTTTAAGGCAATGAACATTCAATTTAAAAATTGTTACTAATATTGAAATAAAATTAAGAAAATTTAATGTGCGAGGAACCGTAGGTGTACGCGACATTGCAGTTAAGATACAGGAGAATAAACTGAGACGTACTATACGTTAAGGGAATGCGTTAATGGGAATGAATGGGAGAGATAGAAAAGACTGCAATATTTCCTAAGATGATATCGAGGACAGAGCGAAATAGAAGCGATATCCGGATAGCTTGCTCAATAGCAAAAAACAGAGAGAGAATAGCAATGTATATTGTCTTATTTTGGGATAATGGAACAGATATACTAATTGATTTTATAAGTATTACTTATGAGGAGAATCAGTAATGATTTGAGCGCAAGGATGCACGCAAGTTTCAGAAGACAAAGATGTCTTAGCAGAGTTGTAAATCTATAATGATTACCCTCACTTGGAATCTAATTCACACGCTGATAAGTCCTAACAATCTAAGCAAAAGATTCCAAGTCCCACTAAATATAGCGCGAGAAGCTCTGCAGAGGAATTATTTAAGATCGGCCATTATTATCGGACATTATTTTCGACAATATTATTATTTTTATGAAATTGTGCCCATCAGGTGTTAATCAACATTTGCTACCTTTCCGAACAGATTATTCATCTTTTCTTTAGTCTCTTTCTATTCATCAAGTCTGACCAGTGAAGGTTGGCAGTCAGTTCACCATATCTCTTTCTGTCTCTTGCGAAACGAAACAGATGTGCGGCACTCGTAATTCCTGTCCACTATCTGACGATTAGATCCATGATTTTCTTCTAAGACCAACACTTCCTTTTTTAGCGACTTTGCCCATCAAGACCCAATCGAATGAAGCAGCCAGACAAACACTGCATCAAACTGTCAATTCGTTGTAACGCAGCTGCATTTGTTATCTTATCATTATAATTATTTTGTTCTAAATATATTTACGACGGTCTGTAGTATTTAATCTAAAGTTACTTTTTTTATTCCTGGTACAAGAGTAACTATTAACGTAATTAACTTTATAAATTCACATACTAATTATCCTCTGGCTTGAATATGTAGACATGTATAAAACCAGTTTTATGTCCACTGCGAGTATGTGAAAATAACTGCGTAGATATGTACAGAGCGAATGCCTTAACTGGCAGCTTTGCCCACCATTGATATGTAATTATTTCGAAAGATTTCAAATCACTATAAAACAACAATTTTAGGCCTCACTTTTACAGAGCCACTATTAAACATTTTATCAAGTCTGTCTATGCTCTATATTTTATTAATACGTATCGTATAAATGTCGCAATTAGAAGAAATTGGTTTTAGTTGACAATTACTAACAACGAACAACCGACGATTGGCCTCGACAGCTTGATTTCACCACGATTAAAACTCGCAGAGCTCTTGGACCGTTTAGCCTGAGCTTCCATTGAGAACAATTCGGCGTTAGGGCCCGGCTTACGGCGGTTATTCTAATTGCGTTACTTTTAAGGGAAAAAATATAAGAGTAATAAATAATATAGTAATTTAAGAATTTTTTGTTTAGGTTCACCCAAAATTCTCAACTCAGATGTTTTCAGAATACGTGTCTACCTCCCTAGCTGGAATGCTGGCGGCTCTAAGGGACAGCGCAAGAGTTGAGACCACTTTCAGCCCTTTGAAAATGTAAAAACTTTTGAAACTTAATGTCATTTTAAGAAAACATCGGCAACAAAAAGGCGCGCAAAATCCGTCAACACAATGAACCCGTGTAGCGCACGTCCAAGTTAGTTATTGAACAGTCGTATTTATAGTACGTTGTGACAATTCAAAGAAAACATAACTATTTAAGAATTGTGCTAACTGCTTATTTCGGCAGTATTGTTGATCTTTAATCTGCAAGATCTGACCCTGTCAAGTGGATTTTATTGTCTTAATCGGCACATACCTCATCAAAAACTGTCGCGTCTCGCCGGTGACAGCCATAAAACTTCGTCAACGTAATTGTTCTCTTATCGTGATCAGTATCTGCTTCATACCGTGGTTGTTTAGGAGCAAGGACACAAAATGTGTAAGCAATTTTTCATAAACGTACGGAATACCAGTGATACAATTCAGATGGGACTCGAACCCGCTGAACGGCATAATGTCAAGAGGAGCGGAGCCAATAAGTTATCACTGCTTAGTACCATATAATATACTCATTTTTACAACATTTCTAGAAAAAAATCTGTGGCCATCCAAAGGTTGCGAGGAAGAGATCGCCCATAGTGATAACATCGCACCAATGTTTAAAATTTATTATTTTTTGTTTTCGCTAAAGTATATTAAGTCTTTAATTCATATAGCTGTGCTAGTAGATCCCCTACTCGAACTCATTGTAAGAGCTTAGCTTCCTAAAAAACATTACCTATTTAAACCTATAATTGTACCACGGACAGGTCTAATCAATATATTTTTTCGAAAGTTACATATGACTTTGCAGCCTAAAGTACAGAGTCAACAATGCATTCGTCACTTATCGGTTCATTCAAATAAATTCTTAAAACAGTGGTTACAGTGTACCACCACCCATCTAGTGCAATATAAAATTAAATATAATAAAATCTATAAACAATCTTGACACTTGGCACTGTTTTGTTTGTAAATGAAAACAATAAAATTAGGTTTGAAGACGTTCACAGAAAAAGCTTTTAAACTAATTTCTGCCATTAGCAGAATAAAAAAGTGGACTAGTTTTGAAGCAACATCATATACAGAAAAATGATTAAATATTAAATAATAATATATAAAGCTTGCGATGTCATAGAGGCTAGACGAACAAACCCGAAAACACACTGTATTAGCATAATAGGTCGCGATCAGAATAGCCTATACGTATATACGAAGAAGAGAAGAGTAAGGATAGAAGAGAAGTAAACAAGGAAAACGCATTTATTTATTGGAACGTTTACGATATTAATAACATTAATTTTCAGAACGACTGTCTCCACACGTTGGCACTGCGCGCACTAGTGGGCGGCGGTGCATTTAAGCCCAAAATAAATTTGGAAGGTTATGACAGTTTCAAGGACACTTTTTTGTCGGATGTTTGAAGTCACTGACGGATTCTTTTATTTCAATGATAACCATAATAAGCTTTAAAATAGGAAGTCATTGATTCATAAAAGAAAGGGTAGTTTGAAAGTGATAGCTGTCATCTAGGCTACAAGTCAGCTATTGTCACTGAATTTTCACTATGATGTGCGTTGTGAACTACGGCCTTATAATCTGTTTATTGAGAAGGTCCGTGCCCAGTAATCGGAAAAATATACACGTGTCTTTCATTATATTTATATCATTGTCTTCGATATTTCATCATAATGTCCTACAATAAGTCCTGAACCAGAGAAACGCATATTTTATAACTGTGCAAGTTCCAGTCTGCGCGAAAAAGATAATGTTATATTTATACTTAGCAGTGAATTCATTGGAATTCGGACTAACGACAACTATTCCGCGAAGGCGGTGACCTTGTGACTTGTTTTTTGTTTTGTTAGGATTTGACTTTTGTAATCTATATTGATTGCCTAGACGCCGGCTTATCTAATAAATGCAGTTCTCATCGCGCTGTCACTGTCACTCTCTTACTATTTTTCCTCCTCTTTAAAAACACAAGATGATAGATACTTCACAATTCAGTCGTTTCATTAGTCCCAGCTCATTTGATGGTAAGATAAATCGACACCAACAATTTATACTACGCTAATTCGTAAAACGTGTATTAATTACGGGTAAAATATGAATAAATTTATTGTTACTGGTACTGAAGTTATCACGTTTTCCCACAATAAAACCCATCATTTGAAAAATACACTTTTATGAGTTAGTTTAGTATAAATTCCTGTTGAAAGATGCGCTTGTTTTAGGAATTTCTAAAGTATAAACGAGACAAGAGTGAGAAAGGATTAATGCTAGATGCAGTGTTGTTCAGAAATGCGCTGGGAGAAATTGTTTTGGTCAAATTGATTCTATAAACATACAAGAGGGAGCTGGATGCAATCCGCTTAAAACACGTCCTTTTCGAAAGGGATATTTACGGCTGAAATAATGATGATGATGAAAGATACATGAATGTGGAAGAGGCAGTCTTCCGAGGATATTTGTATACACAGGGCTCTGTATCAGAATTATATGCTCGCTGGTCGGAAATGCACACTTTTAGTTCCCACGCAGGGCCTTTCAATTGCTTTGCATTATGTCGCACATAATTCGTACTGGCAATCCGCCGATGTTGCTTCCGGTGACTAATTGAACACGGGGAAAACCAAATGCGGTGCATAATTTCTAGCGTACTGTTAGGCAGCCGTCGCTGGATGTCTTTTTAAAAAAACAGTACTATGTGGCACACACAACTTTATTTTGTAACAATAAAGGTCTGACTTCCGAATCCCTAAATTTGGAAGAGAACTGAGCTCCGTGAGGTTTGGAATTAACCTGCATTGAATATGTGTTAAAAACCGTACAAGTGAGCAAAAGTGCTGACCTGCAATGGAATGAAACAGCGTTGTATTGAAAGAGTACTGAATGTACCTGTCGCTCATACTAATAAGGGTTATAACATAAAAAAAATTGTGCGGTCACTTTCGAGATTTCCACTTAGTGTAGTCAATATATTACATCTCCCATTAAAATGGGATTAGACGAAATGACCGGGAAGAACCAGCAGCCCTGTAAGGACCTATGTCAGGTGGGAGGATATTTCTTTAAAGTCTTCTACGTTGACAGACAGCAGCCAACCTGCCACAAACCTAAGCTTATTTAGAACAGTTAACAAATCAGTTACATTTACAACGACATTTGCTGGCATTGAAAAAACACTTTATTATGTATTTCTTTTATTACCAGAGACCTTGTTTCTTTACAGTTCGTTTGATAGCCCACCCACTAATTAATCATAAATAATAGTTTGGCTCTCACGGAAAGAGTGTTATTAGTGTTTAAATGTTTAAAACAGTTTTGTAACGGGCGAGTGTTGCGATAATAAAACACCTTTTTTCAACCGACTTCAAAAAACGAGGACGTTCTCAATTCGTATGTTTCTTTTTTTAAATGTTAATTACCTCATCACTTTGGACTGGATGAACGGATTTTAATGATTCTTTATTCATTTGATAGTAAGTGCGTCCAGTGGGCTCCCATTTTATTATGGGTTAATTCTCACAATGGCATCCATGAGAAAATCATGTAAGTCTGAAATTTGTGTCAAATATGTAGTTTGAGAATTTAGGTTCTGGTTTAATTCGATTTCGTAATATTCCTACGATAATTCTTAAATACAAAGAGGGCGTTCACGTGTAATGTCTTTTAACGTTTGATTTGATTTGAAGTCGGTTTTTGCTTTTGCTCGTAAATATACTTATTACCTAAGGTAACAGAGTCACAATTTTTATATATATTTTGTACTGAAATCATTTTAAAATAGTAATAACAGAGATTGAATTGCGTTATTTATTTTTTACAGAATAACATAAACAACAATCATGGCAGTGGGCAGGATGGAGAGGCTACTCACTCCACGCAACCGCTACTGGAACCAGATAAGGAGGGGCAAAAACCACCATTGGCTGGTAAAATCTTTTAACATCATTCAGTTTTAACGACGACGAAATGGTTTTATAACTTCATGATTTTACCGGAAATCAACAAGTGCCGGAAAGTCATATCTCTAGAATCTAATTTTTAAATCAGGAGGAAGCTGTATCGTTATCGGGGCCCAGATAAATATGTTCATCCATCCATCATCGTTTTTGTGGTATATTAGTCGCTTCTGTTTATGTATTCTAGTTACTGCACATATGAGAGTACAGTTTTAGTTTAATGATGATAGATTTGTACCAGGTCCTGAAATTGATGACTTAGATGACGAGAAACCCACAGACACAACTCCATTCCCTGGTATCGACGATGGACTCCTAGAAACAGGAGATAACAAACCTGAGCTAGGGCTTGAAGGTAAAGACAAAGATACGGCAGTGGAATCTCGGTAAATCGAACTCGAGACGGAAAATATTCATGTTAAATTTAAATTCAAGGCTTACGAATATAAAAAAAAATCAGATAAAAGAGTCCTTATTCAATAGTTCATTAATTTTCAACCTAAACATTTGCATATATTCGTAACATGAAACACTTTCTTTGTAGTAGCTAACTTAAAGAACCAAGTAATGATACGTTCAAGGTCAGACTTACTTGTTTATTTATAGGAAATTACCAAATTGTAATAATAATAAATGATAAACAATGGGGCTTGGGGCTTAAGGAGAGGGAAAAAATTGTAAATTCACTCTTTTTGGCCTCATCGAGATTCGACTTTCCGAGGTTCTGTTGTGCTATGTTCGTGTGTTTCCTACACACTAACCCTTATTCATATTCACTCGATATTAAATCAAGATCATAAATTTATTTCCTCTCTTCGTTTTGTATTGACTTTGTGGTGTGAGTTTTCTTGGTAATCATTTAACAATAGATGACCCGCGCTTTTGTTTGCTATTATGACAAATAAATTGTTCTCACTTTTGCAATACTGAAAACAATCTTATTTTATTCTACAATCCATGTCTTTTTCTGAGACTGACTGGTTGTATTTTTGTAATGGCCCTCTAGTCGTCTTTAGTCTTCTCTATTACTTGCTACTCTTTTTGCCGGTGACTTGATCATTTGTGCTATGTCGAAAATTTTGTTGTATTTGTGTTTTTTGCCTATTTCATAAATTAAATACAAACATAGATGTATAAGAGACAAAACGAACGGCACGATGATGGCGATGATTGTTCTGCGATCTCTTATCAATGTGGGAACAATAAACAATATCTTTATTAACAACTTGCTCCGTTTTTTTCCCATTGTTTAATTACAATACAATTTAATATTAAATGCTAAGGAAGATCAGAATTCGGTCGGTAGCGGAAGATTTACAAGTACTTGGCAATACCATGCGCTAAAAATAAAAATATGTTTGAAAGACAGACAATAAAATATGAAACCTTCACTGTGAAAGCTGCCAGGTGGCGAAGTACAATGCCACGCAACACACGTGCCAGTCCTTTTCGAAAACTATTATAAACACCTCATATACTTCCTTAAATCATACATATACTCGGTTAGGGGCGCCATCTTTTTGTATTGCTTTTTGTGTACAGATTATTATGAGCATTAAGAACAAGTCCAGAATCTACAAGGGCTGCATCCGTTCCCTAGAGAGATTCTTATCCTATCAACCACGCTGGTAAAGCAACACAGGACAACTTCCCTTCGTTTGTTCCGAGTTACATTTTAATGGCCGCCATGAACTCGCAGTAGTTTTTATTGACCTTTTACGACAATCTGATACAGGGAACATTTTATAATTCTGTTTACCTAAATGTTTGTAATCGACGAATACGCGGAATACGGGACGCTGTCCCTGGTGCTTTGTGCCGCTCGTGTCGCCCGGTAATCTCCCTATCTACTATAACTTAGGACGCCCCTGCGGGGAATCTCCCGTCTGTTTCGCATAATTTATTATTAATATATATGATAAATAATGTTATTTTCTATATTTTTCCACGCGTAAAGAAATCATACAACAAAATATCTTTTTTTTTTCTTTTGTTAACGGGGAGGAAATCTTCAAGAAGATACCCCACCTTCTGGGGGGAAGGCGGCGGTTATGTGGGGTTTTTACCCACTAAAACCTCCCCGGTGGCCCTTTCCTCGGTGCATGACGAGAGGCTCCGGGATCTACAGTGGAACGCACCGGAGCCCCTCTGCACTGTGCTCAAGGAGAGCACGTCCCGGGGGAGGTTACTCCCTCCCCCCCTGTGCCCTCATAGTGCAAGGCTACACGGGCCAGCCGATGTCGCCTTCTTCAGGTCCCACCTTAGCGGACGACAAAGGCCCCCACCCTTGTCGCCCAGTGAACCCGAGGCCCCTTTTAGTCGCCTTATACGACAGGCAGGGGATACCGTAGTCTTATTCTTGAGAGCCCAGAACTACAGGGCTGGCAACAAAATATCTTAACTTATTACGTTAATGACAACTTGTTACATAATTTTGAGAGGTGGCAGAACTCTTTAGCAGAACCTAATTCCAAAAATCAAAAGAAGAGATATTCGCCTGTATCAAATCTCTCTGTCATAGAGTTGTTTGGAAAAAAATAAAAATTAACTCATACAACTTCACGAACTAAGTGGCATTATCTTGTATGCTATTCTACTGCGCATGTCCGAGCTAAAAATTATGTCATGATAAAAAAATATTGCCAGCTGTATATTTATATATTTCTGACATTGTTAAAGGACAATAACTATTTGCGATAAGTTAGACCAATTAAAAATAGGTTATCTGGCCACAGAAGTGGAATGCGGTCCCCAAAGCGATAACATATTTGACCGTGTGATTATTATATGTTGTAATATATAATAAGGTGTATAAATGAGCACTTAACTGCACTTGAGTAATTGCGATGCAACCTTGTGCTCTTTCCGGTGCTGAATTAGATGTTGTCTACTGATTGCTGCCACTTGCAATTTAACATACTAGTATAATATTAACTGCAGAATACATAAATGATATTGACCTATGCATTTATTACGCAAAAAGTAACACAGACGCGCCCAATCTTTTGATGTTATGTCTTTCCTTAATCCTAAAAAAAATGTGCCTAAAAATATCGAAAAAGACTTAACTCGGCTGTAAGTTATATAATATTGATAGCCCGTATTCTTGCTGCATTAAAAACGGAACATTGTTGAATTGTTTTTCTGTGTTGAATCTGAATGACCAGAGACCGCAACAACTTCACCGTATCTGAGAGGTGGTAGACACTTCTCATCCGCTCTTAGGTCGCTTAGATTGATCCTCTATTGGGCGTAGCGCAAAAGCGCAAGAGCCTACCCATAAAGATATACTCTGGATAGAATTTGGCAAAAGGATACATAATAGTCTGAAAGAGCACATAGGCTTTTTATTTAACCGACTTCAAAAAAGGAGGTTATTGATCAAGTATATACTGTAAATTAATAGTGATATGGAAAGTATAATTGTGTGCTTTATGGTTAATTCAATTTTCATGTACTTATTTTTTACACTTAGCACTTACATACTAGCACTTACATATACTATATGTCCGAACCACCGAACCCTACCTATCTTGCAATCACAACAATTTCTTTCAATTCACACTTTTTCTCTCGTTACGCAATTCTATAATCAGTCATTCATAGTAGTAAATCTCTATTGACCGCACTTCATCATCATCGGCCTGTGATATGCACTGCTAGAAATAGTCTTCCTCAATGCCTTCCAAAATAAGTGATTCTCTTCTTCTCGCTATCTTTACAGAGACAGCACTTTAACATCATTAACCTTACTCTTATCTTCTTTCTGCTATTCTATACACTAACATATTGCCTGACATATTCTGACTCTTGGCGATCATTAGACCTATGTTTTGAGTTCATTCTTTGTGATTATCCGTTTATTTCATACTCCTACTATACTTTTCCTATCATACTTACTAAACATCCTAAGATATGTCTACCTGTTTTCCAGATGGCGAGGACAAGACCGGCGGGGGAGCCACGTCGCCGACACACGAGGACGGCGTGGGCACTGACGACGGTAAATGGCCGTGGCCCTCCACCGACGAGACTGATTATCCCTACGGTGATTGGATGCATGATTACTCACCGTACACCCCAATTTAACATACACTCCATTTTACACCACCTGCATCTCTTCCTCCCATTTCCTTAACGGTTTTATGATGCTTAAGGTTGGAGATTTCGATTATTGCTGAGAAACGTTAATACATTTATTCATGTATATGTGTTTTAATATTTCTCTGACCGTCGTCATAGGTCCATTATTCAAACCATGTCTGTGAGGTGTTTCCTTAACGATTACTGCTGGCTTTCACGCAGCCATGCTGGCTCTTCGTCGTTCACAGCTCATCCCTATGTTCTATATCTGCGTACACTACATTCTTTCCTTGGTTTTTTAATCAATAACTCTATATATATGTATCTATACCATTCCTAATGATGTTATTTATTCATTCATATTAAGGTAGTAAATGGAAAAATTAGTTAGCCTTGGGATATGACAATTGGTTTATGATGCACTGTACGCTCAGTGAGGCAGAGCGCACGTTTGGTTCTGGCATCTTTTACATACCATAGTTTATTTCTACTATTATTATTGTTTCTATATCTATTATTTTATATTGTTATTATCCTTTTTTATAAACCCCACACACTACACAAATTTTCATATTTTCATTTCATTTTTTTTTTGGTGTATACGAGAGTCAAGTCGAAACCCTTTTATTTCCACCTAAATTTAGCATAAGGTATGATATGTCTATAACATTACTTAATAAGATCAGTAAAAAGCGAACAACGATTTCTATCTCTGTCCACCTTACTTAGTTTAAAGATACTTAAGATATTTTTTTATATGCAGTATATTTTACAATATTCCAATATTCCACATAATATAGTCTTTATCATTCAAAGAAAAAAGAACAAGTGAAACTATGTATTTTTAAATGATTATACAGGATGTTAGGCGGCCGCTTCCGAATACGAAGACAGACGATATTACTAATGATGGGACGGAAAAAAATCTATCATAATTTAAAAAAATCATATGTTTAAATAAAACGGCAATGAAACACAAAGTCAAAGACATTTCATTGATGGTTTTTAGTAAAGTAATGTATTTTTGATGTAACTATCGTTTCATTTAGCTATATCAACATGATGGAGCGTAAATAATGCAAATAATTTTCTTTTAAAATGCGATTTTTTTGAAAATCAGTATCGATTTTTTTCCGTCCCACCATCATAGGTGTCATTAGTACTATCTTCTGTATTCGTTTTCAGAAGCGGTCTCCTAATACCCTGTATACTATACAGACATGCGGAGTTCTAAGTACATTTTTTCTCAATCATTTTCTTTTCAAAGTAACAACATAAAATGAATAAGAAAATATAAGATGGATTAATTGGCATTTTCTTTGCATAAGTGCTATATGGAATTTTAGGACCACCAAACTGTTTGAAGTTGACTTCACCTCTCCTCTTATAAGGCGTACAAATTAGTAATATACAATATGTGAAGGAAGTATGTCGCATACCATAACAATTAGCTCATTGAACAGTATGTTGAACGCAAATGCGAAGCAAACAGCAGCGCTGTTATTGTATTTAAATTAATTGTACACCACATTTAGAGCGATACCCAGCATACTGGTGATTGATTTTAATAGTGATAAGACCTTTGTGTGTTATTCAAGGAAAATTTCAAGGAAAACTCAGGTTACCTAGATATGTCAGACCTAAATTTTTAGTCTTATGATTGACATTTAGGTCCATTTATTAGATTGTATATCAGATTATCGCCCTGTATGGATTCCATTGATTGCACACTACTATAAGCGATTATTAATTTGTAGTACAAAGTACATACGGTTAAATAAGGAAAATTAGTTTACTGTGATTCATTGACAACGAGCTAACATAAAGAGAACATTTTAATTGCATTCGTAGTACTTGCAAATAAAGTAACTGAACTGAATATTCAACTTTAAAAGAAAGCTTTTATAGTTTTTAATGCTCAGTTTTAGTCTCAAAGTGTTGTGTCCTAAAATAAATAGTTAAAACGAAACTATTAATTTCAAATGGGTCTCGTCATCCCATATGACAATCAAAGCAAATTAATTTTAGTTATTTACGCAATTTCAAACAAACGGTTTGAAGTTTATTTTAATGCGATAGATTAAAAACGTGACTGCATGTGCTATCATCATCATTTCAGCCGTAAAACAGACTTGATGAGGTCGTCAGACCACCTTGCGGGTGGACATCCCACCCTGCGCTTGCTGGTCCGTGGTCTCCAATCGAGAACTTTTCGGCCCCATCCGCCATCTGTTCTACGCGCTATGTGCCCTGCCCATTGCCACTTGAACTTGCTTATCCAGCGAGCTATGTCGATTACCTTCGTTCGTCTTTGGATCTCCTCATTCCTGATTTGATCTCGTAGAGATACTCCGAGCATAGCCCTCTCCATAGCTCGTTGTGCGACTTTGAGCTTGCTTATATGCTATATTACACAGCATTCGACCTAATTAATGAAACGCGATCTTATACCATTGGCCCGATTGTATCTGGCATTGTATCTCTTGATCTAATTCTAAAAAAAATCGTCGTCTGCACATAATCTGGAATACGAATCAAGTTTTCGTGTTAGACCGCCGACATTCCTTAATTAATAAAAATACTTGATTTCCCTGCGTAATGAACTCTCTCCTTTTAACCTTGGCAGAAGACAGAGATAAAAATTGCTATGAGTTTTTATCCAAGCTTCAAATTCAGAATCAATTTGCGCCGTGACACGGATGCGCTATAGTACCGACTCAATTTTAACTTGCACGTCGGCACAGAGCTACCTAAGTTTTACTAGCTTTTGCTTTTTTATATATTATTATATTAGCACCTATGTTTATGATACGCCGGTATTTAGAACGTGTGGCACTGAAAACCCTTCAGCTGATCGAATAACTGGTAGTCAGAGTCTTATATTGTTGAAAAATAAGAAAGACATAATTAACAGTAAGCAGATAAATCCTATTTCCAAATGTTATTCGATGCAAGCTTTTTACATAAATATGCAAATGCATGTCTTGTGCAAATAATGCTTGACCACGATTCAATCTGTTCCAAGATGTTAAGTGTAAATGCTCTCTGCGGCCAAGGTAAGTCCTGCGTGCTTCTATATTATTGAAGCTGTGGCTCTATTGGACATCATAAGTGGCAATTGTAGTATAACCCCTTCGTAATCTTCCAACTTCTGTATCATTTCAGACGGTATAAACGGAATTGAACCGAGATTCGGCGTTGACGATCGACCCGGCTCGCCTTTCCCAACGGTATGTTTTTGTGTATATCAATAAAATCCTTATAACATAGTTCCGGATGTCGGAAGACCTTCTCAGAATTTAGGAGTGTTATAGTTGGAGTTACTCATAGTAGAGACTCGAGTATAATGCGCTAAAACTGAGATCGGCAAATTAAATAGAGATGAAATTAAACAGCTAGTCCCTAGACAGGTGGAGGCTAAGCGACCTAAGACCTGTGTCACCTTTCAAAAACATTCGTTAAATCCGAAAAAACCACAGTAGTCTTATTCTATGCGCCCAAGACTACGGGGCTGATGTTTGTTTTATTTTACTTTTTTTTTTTTTTTTTTTTTTGTTTACGGGGAGGAAATCTTCAGAAAGATACCCCGCCTTCTGGGGGGAAGGCGGCGGTTATGTGGGGTTCTTACCCACTAAAACCTCCCCGGTGGCCCTTTCCTCGGTGCATGACGAGGGGCTCCGGGATCTCCAGTGGAACGCACCGGAGCCCCTCTGCACTGTGCTCAAGGAGAGCACGTCCCGGGGGAGGTTACTCCCTCCCCCCCTGTGCCCTCGCAGCGCAAGGCGACACGGGCCAGCCGATGTCGCCTTCTTCCCGGGTCCACTTTGGTGGACGACTCAGGCCCCCACCCTTGTCGCCCAGTGAACCCGAGGCCCCTTTTAGTCGCCTTGTACGACAGGCAGGGGATACCGTAGTCTTATTCTTGAGAACCCAGAACTACAGGGCTGCGGGCCGGTCTGCCACCGGCCCGCCTGCGCCATCTCCGAACGGGATCGGCCCTCTCCCTTGTTTTATTTTACTTGTCTCTAGGTAACAAGCGCCTTCTTGGTATTGTTGCTTTTGTAATTCTGTAGCATAAATCCTAAGAAAAGTAACGTCTGTCAGCTATATTTTATTAAAAAACATTCAAGTTATTAAAAATCTACAGTCCTTCCATTCTATTGCCTAATAAATTGTTACCCCACAGTCAATCCCGGATGTAAATACGTACCAGCAGAAAAAGAACCTGGCGCAGGGCATGATGGATTTGGCACTGCTTTCGGCCAATGCTAATCAGCTACGCTACGTGCTGGAGTCATCTGTGTTCCACCCCTACTACTACCCCAGCCTCATCTTCATAACGCTCAGTATTATCTTCCAGGTAACTATTCCATTACAGCGGTCAACCACCAGACAGCTCATTCAATTGTGATCATAAATGACACTCGTGTTGAAAACTGCGACTGACAACACGCGCACGCCTAAAGAAATAATAATAAAAAAAGTTTTTCTGCATTACGGGCAAACTTCTCGGTGTTGAATATACTCAATAAGTGGTCAAAATTGTTTCACATTAACATCCTCTATATAAAAACAATAATTTTGGGATAAATCTTACCAAAAAATCTAACACAAGTAACAACTGTATCTGAAACCAAAGCAAAGCAGTATTGATGTTAAAAAAAATTCGTTGACCAAAAAACTGTCATCAAAGAGGAAGCTACCTCATATTTGTAGGGTCGAGTTTTAGGGTTTTCCCTAAATATACTATACTACAAATATGGGTCTAAAATATTTAATTAAAATACTGATAGTTATATTGATTAGTATTAATAATAAAAAATTCTCAAGTTGAGAGTCAAGCTGTGGGCGTAGGTCTGATCATGAACAGCCGTTACGACGTGAAAGACGAAAAGGACATCTGCAAAGCTGACAAGATCAACAACATGACGGTGCTTGGGATTTTCCTAATCACCATTGTCAATGTGTTCATCACGTCATTCAGTGTCGCGACACCCACTACCGCTACGTCGGTGGCTGGAGCCATGCAGCAAACCGGATAGTAGATTAAGTAATTGTCGTCCAAAATTCCATTTTTTTCTGATATAAGGTATAAGGCGGGCTAAACTAAAAAACTCAATAATGCAGTTTGCTAATTATTATAGATTGTCAATAATTTTACTTGACAACAAGCAGCGAAATTTACATTACAGTCCAGTCTTTTTCTTATCCCAAATTGGCAATTACTTAGTCGTCAAAGGTTGTCCTATTTTGGAGATAATACGTTTTTTTATGTATAGATTTTGTAGAACATATTTATGGACTGATTAAAATTATAAAATTTAATTCATACATGTCTTCAATAATCTATTAAACAAATATTTTTATGAATCTTTTGGTGCTATGGTACTAATGAAAGAAAGTGACAGAAAAAGCAAAAGCTTTTGTATATATTTTTAGATAGTTATCAAATATATTAATATTTTACTAACCCTAATATTTTAACGAATTTATGATTAAATATTACTTATTATATTATGATCGACACTGCCTTAGAAATTAACAACCACGTTTGATTAGATTTGAAGTCGTTTTTTTTAACGTAAATGTACGAGTACTTGGATAATGTTGACTTAATTCAGTAGCTACTGTTTCATTTATTGAGGTGTTTGATATTCAATTACGAATGTATTACAAATTATTCACTATCTTTTCCTAACATTTATATAAGAGAGTGTATGTTTCCATGTCTTTGCCTTACCGGTCTATATCATTCAACTGATTGTTGGAAAACGACTATTAATTGCAAGATTACTTCAGTTAAGGGTCACGTGTCAGTAGGTTCAACTAATGTTCTGTGTATACGTAATTTAAACAAATTACATCATCTAAGTCATCTATTAATTGTATAAAATATTATAACGCTTTATATATTTGAATCTAACAACGGCAATATTCATATTTCTTTCAGGCAAATTAATCACGTAATCTAATGTTTTTATTTCTGCGAAATTTCGCTCAAATTTAAAAAATGTTTATTTTTCCCGTAATAATAAATTCACCTTTACATGAATTTGCATATATTGTTATAGTTGAAGCCGATGGTCAAAAGACGCATTTATTAGTTAAGCTCAGCTTATTTATTCTATTCTGTTCAACCTTTAAATATAGATCTGAATGTTATATAATATAAAAAAATGTATAGAAGTTAACATTATTTAAAAAAAAATCTTATTAAACATAACCTTAAGACCTTGGATTCGGATTACTTAGTTATTATTTTTGTAAGTACCTTTCACTTATATTGTAAAATAAAATAGACTGCAACATAATAATATAACGAAATGATTGTGAAATTTTTATTTATAACAACCAATAACTACTACTCTGCTAGAAGCCAAGAGTGTTGGAGTCTCCCCTCCCTAAATCTGGAGTTCCTAGAATAAATCGTGAAAGCAGCACAATCATTAATTTTGTCAGTTCCCCCATCCCCATTCTACCTTCGAACGTTTAGACATTCGGAGAGTCTCCTCCGAACGAAGCGATTTGAGTCATCGTTCATCGTGCGTACAGCAAATGAGTGGAACAAGTTGCCGGCGTCAGTCTTTCCGTAGAAGTACGACGTGGCAGCCTTCAAGAGTAGAGTGAATAGGGCACTTACTAAACTAGCGCGTACCATCTTTCGATTGTATCACCACTTAACATCAGGTGGGATCGTGGTGAAGCACTAGTTTATACGCAATAAAAAAAACTAGGTAATCTAAGGTAACAGTTTAAATAATTCATTCAAATTGTTTTACAAATAAAACAAAATATACCATAAATCACCGTGCCTTGGTACGTCGTACTAGTAGACAAGTGAAAGTGTTTATGTTATTGTAAATTTTTCTTAAACACTTTACAAATATAAAGAAGACGTAATCTAGTTAACACTTGGGTGACTTTCTTCGCTCTTGCTTTGCATATGTAATACAACAACTCACAAACTTCATGGATTCAGGGTTAGAGAGATCACTGAAATCCACTTGGAACAATCCTGGCACACCTGCGCTTATTTTTCGTCATCGCCAATCTGAACGATATGATTCCTTTTAAGGCTGTACCGTATAATCCTTTACTCATTTATCCTTTTTAGAAGTCGGAATGGCACACTATAAATATATACATAATCACAATATAAATAGAGAGAGTCCTACTAAAATATTTTCTTTACTTCTGTGGTACATTCTAGAAATAATAATCTAAAAATATCTTTTTTTATATTTTTAAAGTTTTTTTAGCTATTGTTTATTTTTATTAAAATAGACTTAAGATTGAAACTTCTATTTGTGATAATCCGTGATTATGTTAAAAACAATCCGCTAATCGCTATAATATTGCAGTCACGAAGAATTACATGGATGCCGCCTATCGATCCGGAGAGTGAACTTAAGTTACTAGCTTATTATGAAACTTAACCACGGCTGTTCATCATACAGGCTTAGTTCAATGACGTTAGTACATTAAAATGGTAATTTAATATTACGACCCCTTATTATTATTTGTCTTTTTGGTACTTAGCAATCGCTCACCAGACAACCGGTTGACAGGTAGAGAAAGCTCCAAGCTTTAAGTCCGCCCTTTGTTGGTTTAAAGAGCAACAAAAGTTTAAATAAATAAATATTTATTGAGAGCACGCCCCACATAGACGCAGGCCGACAAGTGTGGAGATAACTGACCTCTGGGCCAGGTGCTCTTATGCCAGCTAACGGCTTCGTTGACCGGTCCAGCCGCATTGTGTAGCGGCCTACTCAGCGGCTTCAGCGCTGCACTGGTTATTATGAGCTGCATTCATTTTAAGACAAGATACTTAACTTCTTCTTCTTTCTATATCTGGTCAAAGATCAAAAGGTTTTTTGTTGTTTTATTGACTTGAAATAGATTTCACCACGGTTCTATTATGATTAAAAATTACTTATTATGATTATATTAACGTAATTATTAGATCATTTATATTATATCATATATATATCATTAGTTGTTAGAGAGAAACAGATTATTCGTGGTTTTGATTTAAATATTGATCTGAGAGTAAGAATAGAAGGACGGTCCCAAATCTTCTGTATTTTTATTTGTTTTGTTTATTATGTCTGAGTGTTTATGTTGTCGTCATTTAACTTTAATACGCAACCACACATTTATACACTCTCTTTTATTTGCTAAGTATTTTCATAGTTATAAACTAATTTGTAAGCCTATAAATCTGGTAAAACAATCTTGAATCTGATTCGTCATCAAAAATCTGACGTCTGCATTCAGTTCTTTCGTACTCGTATTCGTGCTCATTGTCGTTAAGGAATACGTACCCAGTCGTGTATTCTCATATACCTACCAATATCTCAACTAACAAACAATCTTCTGTATGATTTTAAGGAGTGTTCTACACCTAAAAACAGCGCTGCAGCGGCTGAATGGAATAAACATTTCACTTATACGGCGCCATTTGATTGAAAGTTATTTCCGACAAAAATTGACTATGAATGTATTATTTTTATCATGGTAACGGTGTTCTTTGCTGATGGTTTTGCTCTGGTGTAAAATTCTCGTATTTGAAATATTAATCCCTCATATTTTTAAAATTTAAGAATTTTTGGTCCGTATTCTGAATCACTTTTGTGGTCACCCTATTGAAGGGCTCTCTCCGTCATCACTGCACGATCTCAAAGGACCAGGCGTAGCATTTTTCGGAGGTTAACGACCTAAAACAACCCAGAATACAGAGACCAGATTTTTTAATTAAAAGATATAAAGAGATAAAGATATGTATTATGAACAATTATACAATATAGAACTGACTGCTCTTGAGTAAGGGAGAGATAAATTCCGTATAAGACGTATGGCATTTCGTAGGCATCATTTCGTACGTATTTCTTAATGCCTTACTGACAGACGGAGATTTAAATCTAGATTACGTTTCCGCTATGACGGTTTTTACGCTCGAAAACAATTCCATTTGATCTCCTGTCACAATAGTAGTTATTAAGTATGTACTTTGTTAGGGAAGTAAACTGGCTACATCCAGGCACATTACTGTATTATAATACTGTTAAATCATATTAACCTTCACATCAGGTGTATTATATGTGATAACGACAACAGGAAAAACTTGAGCTTTCTGAAACGTAAATGTGCACTCAGTTGGGGTTCGACGACCTCTGTTTACATAAAGCCGCTATATTTTATTATTGGTTTCTTTAAACGAGTTATACGAATGCGTTCCGAAAAGAATTTAATTAAAAATATAACGGTAACTCGGTATCCAAATATCTTGTTAATTATCTTCGATTCGAATTCCAATAATTGTTCTCGTTGTATCAACGAAATTCTGCTAACTAACCTTGCGAAATATTGTTGCAAGAGTACTCTTACCGAGAGCCTCTTCAGCTGTCTTATATACATTTAAAAGTTGTTGTTTAAGTGTTGTAATAGACATCGGCAACACACACTTGTTAACCATTCCAACTATGCTTAAGCTTGCGGTACGACACTAGCGAAACGGTGGGTTTGAACCTACGATCTTACGCTTCGCAGGCCAGACCCTAAACTATCCTGCTAATTGAGCCATTAGAAGCTTAATGAAAGCCTTAGTTGAATCGCATTGCGTAGGCTTGTACGCAGCCGATAAGAATAGCAAGTAACACTTGTAAATGGTTATATGTAATTGTGGGTTCGTGGTGATCGCAGTCGGTCGCAGCATCTCAATGTCCGGGTGTCCGCCGCGACTTGTCATGCGGGGCGCGTGCCTCACCGACCTAGCTCCACGGCCCACATCGCGGGGCTCCTAGAAGCATGTGGCCCACTCGCGAATCTGTCACACCTTTGTACTATGTACATTACAATGTATACGCTCCGCAGAGATGAATGTTTGATATTACTTACTACATTCCACCAGACTTACGACTTCTATTTGAGTTTACAATAAATTAATTTATTTGTGTTTTTTGGCTTCATTCCGTGTGCTCACACCTCTCTCTCTTGCGCCCACAGTTGTACACGAAACGTATTTATCTCTCTTTCTACTTTCACTAACTTATATCTCCCTCACAACTTCCCTTCGTCTCGCCCGATCACACTTTTCGTAACGCATTCAGCAGTTTACCCCAAATCAAGCGTACGTAAACGAGTTTCACTTCAAAAGTAACTAAAACAATTTGTATTCCTTGTGAATATTTTAGTTTGATCTAAAACTTGATTTTTGAAAACGTGAAATTTCAGTATACGTCTAAATAAGTGAAGCTACACGCATTTTTTTATGTTTAAAGCTTATTGTAGATTTGTGCACCTTTATAAAGGACGGTCCTTGCATATAGATAGATATATATATACATAACATTCTTAACGCGCGTCAACCAGAAACGGCAGATTCTAAAGCCTGTCAAAAAAAGAAAAATTGAATGCTTAGGCATGAAATATATGAACTTTTACAGACGGATTAAGTTGCCGGAAGAATAACGGATAATGGACAGGAACAACAAGAACTGTAGTACTCTTGAGCCTCGGCGAACAACAAGGAGAATGTGAGCTTGATATTTTAGAGAATTGATTTTTCTGCTGTAATGGCTTCCTATCTGTCTATTCTTTGCAGTACAAGGCAAAAAGAAATAAACTACTGCCGATATTTTAGTATATTTTGCTAGTTTGTAAGTGTGGCCGGGACAAATTTGTATGAAGGCCGCCAAAGTATCTGTTACTGAAAATATTACACATAAATTAATATTGGTTACTGGTGATAACGTTATATTTACATAAATATTGAGGCTACATTCGCTGCATTGACCGTAAATGTATGCTGTGCACCTACACGATCGTCAAGCAGTGATGCTCGTTAATTTGAATAAATATCTATAAATTAAGTTAATTATTGGAACTGGTTTCAATCCAAATAAATTTTTACGAGTGCGGTAAGCGAGACGACTTTTAAGGTGCAGTCACATTTCTCCTAGACTACACTTCAACTGTGAAAATCGCGGAAATTATTTCCTACTGAAAATAAGCGCGATACAAACGTACAAACAAACATTTTTATTATCCTACAATAATTTAAAACCAGGAACAAACCTGTGAGATGGATCACCAGGCATAAACCCCACGGATGTGCACAAAACTTTTAAAACTATTGGAGAGAGAAGTTATATCTACATAAATATATATATATAATTGTTGAGTATCATGTGTGTGTCTGTGTGCGAATATGTGCGGGAAGGTGTGTGTGGGAATGTGTGTGTCTGTGAATGTGTTTATAAGTGCATGTGTAATATAGTAATGTGTAAAAATTTGTTTAATGTTAATTATACACACAAAACTATGCCTGAAATTGATAAATATTTAAGTGTTCAATTGTATTATATTTTTACGAATACGAAGTCCTCCTACCAGCCGAAGAATATTGACTTTTTGTCGTTGACACTGGCAACTCACAACAGCAGGAATACCGAGTTAAAAGATAGCAGAGCCCCTAAAGTGTTCCGCCTGATACTGTATCATGAGTTTGTTTTAAACACATGCATCCTTGAGATTGAAGGTTGACTTGAGTCATTAGTGTATTACTTGAACACTTTAATCGGAACCTGTGCGCTAAGTTAGTGTAAAACAGGGAGGTAAACGCCTAACCCAAGCGCCTAACCCGCGTTAAGAATAATAAAAACATCCTGGTGTCCCAAATAATCAAAATAAAGATAATATAGATATTGTCCCATCATAATGCCATATGCAAGTAGTTTTAAAATTGAGGGGAGATTTGTTAAAGAATATACTTTCCTTTCATAGTTGTTTATTAATATAGACAGCTAATTTTAAAATCACGTTACACTCTTGGCCACTGACATGATCTGGGAGCAAAATGCTAAAGGTTTTCTTCCTCGTCTATGTCTTTTGTTTGGTGTGTGTCGCAATACTAATGTAAGTATATATATTATTACTCGCGAGTTTGCCACAAAACTGTGTCCAAAAGTATTACGACTGAAATATAGCGATGAAGACAATTCAATGAATATCAAAACATTATTGCGGTACGTTCCTGCGACGATCTTATTCAACAGATCTTCATACACAAACCGCCTCTTAACGTTTGCAAATTTATCTCCAAAGATAAGGCCTAACGAACACCGATATTATCAGAACATTATAACAGTACCGCTCCCGAGACACGAGGAGATAAATTTTGTGTTTTTGTCGACAAGGGAGCGACCGGTGCTTGACCCGCGCCCACAACACGGTTGCCGTTTCAAACTCGGTTCGTTTCCTCTTTTAAGAATATTTTTAAAACTCTGAACCCGATACCGTCTGTTGGCCTCTTTAGACCAAAGACTTCTTCAACTTTACTGAAACTTCTCGGTCAGACCGAACTCTTAGAGTGCGTTCTAAACTTTAAAATTAAAGGGTACTTGATATATTTCTATTATTAAATATCTTCTTCTAGCGTCCTATTTAAATATTTATTTTCCATACAATATTGCGTAAAAAGAAGAGACGGTACAAGAAGGTAGTTGGGTTTTTTTTAAAGAAATATTACTAACATTGTTGTTAACCATTCCAACTAAGCTTAAGCTTGTGCTAGGAGATGGTTCACGTTAATAATCAAATGGTGGATTCGAACCTACGACCTTACGATTTGCAGGCCGTACCTGAAACCATTAAGTTATTGACTATTCAGATTACTTTGTAATGCTTTGTTGTGTTTGTATATATGTGCTTAGATATTTATAAATTAGTCAAACAAAAAACAGATAATGCAAATCATAAATATGTCCGACTTCGAGTTCCGCGCAGTTTCCGATGAATAGGTTTCTCTTTGTAGAAAAGTCTTTTGTCTTAAGACATGCGAACAATACTTTCGGGGAGACTCCTGACCTCGAACACTTCGACGATAAAGCCTCCTCCACACGTGCACTTGTGCATAAGCTTTCTTCACACTGTTATCACTATAGTTGATGAATACGTCAATCTTACTCGTAGAAATACATCAATCCCATTAAAGCAATAGACAAATAACATTTATTTGCGATGAGGATGTACCTCCCACACACGATTAACGGATAAAAAAAATTCTTGGTTTGTTTAAAAGTCGTTTTTTACATAAAAATGTTTTGAATTTTTACATAAAAAGACAAAAAAAAAGTGCAACCTGCAATTTGGGTAATTTGCTAAAATAGCCTTAATGTTTTTGTTAAATAGATTTATTTTATAAATGTTTTTTTATAAATCAAAATATTTTTTCCGTAAAATTTTCTGAACATTTAATTTTTTTTTTACATTTTGCGGCCCGCCTACCAAAAACTTTGCCCGCCACTGTTCTAGATCGTTAATACGAGAACCAACACCAGGTATTTAATAATGTGAGCTGTGTGAGAGCAATATTCTCAATTCGAGGACCATGTTCAAGCGGCCTACACAAACTAATAAAATGGAAGGAAAGTTAGTTCGGATAATTTGACGGCAATCATACTTCCATCAACGTATGATTGAGTTATTAGGTACGGAGTTACTTGAACTTGACACGTAATCCGTGGCGATAGTTCTTTTAATATAAAAATAAAAGAAGTGTGCCTAATGACCAGAGTAGTGGTCTATGTGATTACAATTTCTATAATTTTTCCTATCCTAAAAAATTAGGAATCGAATTAAGTGGAAAAATAAATTTGCAAAATTAAACGTTCGCCAATAAACTATTGACAGGTAGTGTTATATGCTGCAAACATTTTAAGACCGATTAAAGGGTAATAAATGGGTATTACAGAAGTTACCATTGCCACATAAGACCATGTCCATCGACACAAACTGGTTCCCAACTGGCAGGAGACAAAAATGTTGTAGACGCGGGAACGAAACAAACCGGAAAGATGGTTCAAGGACCGCTTTAAAATAAATTAAAAGTTGGCCAGAATTCACGTAACAACGTGTTGAACGTATGAAGTTTACGCAAAACCCACACCCGTGGCTGCATATTAACCGATTTTGAATTACCTGAAACCAACGGGTATGCTGCGTGGAATTTTTCACGAACAACGGATTTGCTTAAATTATGATATTGCCGATAACCCGTTTGTAAATTGCAGTTTCGTCGTGATATTTTCCTCAGAAGAAGCACATTCTCTTTTTGTTTCATTATTTGTCAAGGAAGCCAAATATTTCGAGCATCTCTTGAAGTCTTGCAAGCGAGTTAAATAATTTGTAAATATTGCCCTGGATCTTTTTATCTCTCAGTGCGGGGAAGTTACTAGAAAGAATTCTAACAACAGTACGCTTTAAAAATATCTTCTAACCTAGCTTCTAAAAAATTGTTGTTAACAAACCAATACATAAGCGGAGCGTTAGACTAGCAATGTTCACTGTTTACAAATCTCAGCTGGATTTTTCCGATCATTTGCGTCAATCGGATACCTTTCAAGCTAATCGCTTAAGTTTGACACCGCATAATCCTGACTGCTTAACGCATAGACTTTGGTAAAGGAAAAAAATGTCGTTTATTTAAAAATTGCGACCACTTTTTCGATTTGGATAAAAAAACTTATATTTAGAAATAAAAAAAATGCTTAATTTAAAAAGAGGTTTCGTAACTCGTCGGCGTAACTATGTTTTTATTGCATATTTAGCTATGGTTATAGAAAAAAGCTTAACCTCTTTCGGCGTATTTGTTATAAAATTTAAGAACCGTTAACGCTAAAATAATTTGTGTTAGAATAACTAGTATAATGATATGAACATGTCAAAGTATGCAAATTTTGTTTTACGATTTCTTAGAATATCTTCGGCGTTTCAGTACACTGTGGTCGCCTTTCTCTTCGGTATTTTTTATTTGCAACCCTTTGATAACAGACACTAAAGAAGTGTTAGTTGATATTTACATGGACCAATCTGAACTTCAAACATTTCGATCTCGCCCGGAAACATTCTTTTTTTTTATTTTATTTATTAAATGACGAACTACACAGATTGGCCAGAGAAGCTGGCCTTGACTGCTTCACCGGATTGAGAGATGGCGTAGCTCTGTGGTTGCTTAGCCTGAACCGCTACCGGAAACATTCGCTTCCTTTTTTGTTTATTCGTTACATTAAAATCACTTGCCGCATTTTAACCTTATAGCATATTTATGGCATATTTACTCTCTGAGAAAAAGGTGGCGACTGATATCTATGGCTACTCCATTTGGAATTTACAATTCATTGAAAAAAATATCTTCATTCGTATACAAAAGTACCAAAGTCGTTTAGAATACTCCGTAAAATTAACTTTCGTGACAAAAAGATAAAATACTTTATTAGAACTGACTTTGTTTGTACAATACATATATTTCTGGACAATAAATTAAGAAAAAGTAAGCATCATCCTATAATTAAAGGTAGTTAACAGCAAGTAAATTGTTTTGCGCAAAAAAGGAGAAAACATTTCTCCGTATTCAGTATAAGTTAAAACGAGAGAGTGAAGCAGCGCGCTTCAGATAGTTTAAAACACAAATAGTGACAGAATCATTTAGCGAGGCGAGCGCTCGGAGGGCCGCCAGCACCGTTAGCTCCGTCATATAAATGTGAAGCCTCTCCCGGCCGGCTTAGTCTGCCGCGCCGCCCGCCATGAGGTTACACGCACTGATATTCTTCCTGGCCGTGAGCCACACGCGCGCCATTCCCATTGAACTAGAGAAAAATGAAGATGTCCAGCCAGCGGTACAGGGACCCATCGAAGATGTTAATGTTGAGAATTTACGCAGCGTGCCCGATGTCATCCCCGTCGCGATCGTAGATGACACAATACCAAAGCTAAAATTGGATGAAAATTCTAACGACTACATCCCGAGTGACGACGAACCGAGCATTAATATCAAACGTTTAGAAATCGATCTCAACAATCCCGGACCACCTCAGCGCCAGCAGCACGAGACACAGAATCCTGAATTTTACTCTGAAAGAGACTATTTCGTAGCGGACATCAAGCAAAAGCTTTTAGACACGGAAAATGTTTTCAAAAAAAGCGTGTCGGATGTCAACGTAGGCTTCGAGAATTGGGTTCCAAACAGCGAACACCTTAAAACAATTCAAACCGACATCAAGGAAATGCAAAAAAAATTCTTAGCTCAGCTCGACAGTCTCAACCAATCTCTTCAAAGTTACCTCAACCCACAGAGTGCCAAGGCGGTGATCGTGGACCCAGAATCTACAGCTAACTTAAAAGAAGTTGAAAGCCGTTTGAAAGTATTAGAAAATAATTTTAAAGTTGGCGTTCAAACCCTCTCGGAAGGAGTCAAAGCCTTAGAAGCGAAAGCTGATGGAGATGCCTCTGGAGCTGAGAAACCTGCAGAAACGGGCTCCCCGAGCCCCGCTCCCGCCAACCCTACCAACGAACAACCTTCGAACAACCCTATTAGTAACATATTCCAATTTTTTGCCAACGCAATGGGAAATGCTATAAACCAAATACAGAGCAGTTTGAATTCATTCAACAATCCTTCAAATCAAAATAACGATGCTGGCAGTAATACTAATAACCAGGTATCCTGGAATCCACTTCCGGGGCTATTTAATCCGTCCACGAGTGCCCCTCCCTCTGAGGCTCAATCTGATGAGGCCTCTACAGCCCGCCCGCCTACCATTTGGGAGAATGTTCAAACGCAGTTGGGCCAAATATTTAACGGTGGTCAGTCTTTATCGAATCCAATTAATCAAGCTAATCAAATGTTTCAAAATATATTTGCTCCATTTAGACCCCCAGCATCTCCCACTCCCACCGAAACCAAACCGCAGGCTAATCAAACACCACAATCCTCATCCACACCATCTAAACCGGTTGAGCCTCAGCCAGAGATACACTCACAGCCTGCAATTACTCTTAACCAAGTAGATGCACAGCCAAGTAAGCCGCAAGCAGCGGAGCCCCCTAAAGATACCCAAGCCACACCTCAGCCTGGACCGATCAGACAAATGGTACAAAACAACCCCATTGTGAAAGGCATAGTACAAAGAATACAGAGCATCTCGAACCCTGAGAAACCTAGAGAAGAGGAGCTACAACAGGTTTCCGAGCCTGTGAAGACTGAGGACCCCGTCGAGGAGGAATCTGCCCCTGCTACAAAAGGCCACGGTGGTTATTACGGGAACAATGGTGGAACAGCTACAGCTGGTAAGTGAGATATACTCAAAGTAGAACATTTTCTACGTCATTAAACATTTATTATAAGCAATTCTTATTTTGTAGCACAATCAAAAATTATATTTTGTATATAATTAATTATAAGCTCTATTGTGTATATTACACACAAAACAACAAATATACTTTCTAGCGACAGCTGCATTTACCGCATAGTGTTTCATCCGGACCCCGAAATATTTACCGAAAGCTCGGGTGTTGTTTGAAACATTTAAAGTTTTTATTCATATTTATTTAATTATTATAAACCTTATGAAACATCTAAGCCAATGCATGTTTAACATAACATTTCTTGCAATATTCACAATAATATTCAATTTCCTTCTCAATTCCAATTTCTGAGCTTTTAAATATTTTGAAATCATTTAAGTTCTATGTACAAGTAAAGATTGTAAGATTAATCGCACTATTTATTTATTGAGACATATTTCTCTGACGCCTCGCTCTAATCCTATTTATCTTCCAGCTCAGTAAACTTTATGCATGCATTATTCTTATCTAGTCGCGGCGTGGGGCGCTTTCGTCACAACACTAATAGGTACCATAGGTGCTGTTATCAACGGCAGCACGGCCACTGTCTCCACGGCCGTCAACAGCGCCATTAACACTTTAGGCACCAACATACAGGTACTGTCGTGATCTGCCCGCGTCTCTTGCTGCATCGTGACTGACAACTTGTGTGGTGGGCGGAGTCAATAATCGAAGCTCGAAAATAGAAAAGCATAACGCGTTGAGCTCATTTGTTATTAAGGCGATGCTGTTTTACACGTACACATCGGTGGTGACGGATTATCATAGAAATGTGTTTATAGTTTATATTATATTTCTATAGAAATGAACGATATACGAGCTTTCTGCCATCTTGGGCGCCCTCAGATTATGCTATCTCAAATGGAGTAATTGCTTCCTAAAGCGATTCAGGCTACGCAACCTAAGAGCTTGTTCCGCCTCTCAGAAAACCCGGTGAAATTGTAGACACCGCCTCCGTACAAAAATATAACTTAGTCCCCTCTCCCGGATAGTTCTCAATAATAAATAGCATTAGCAGTACAAAGAGACACTCAATTGCAAGAAGCAATTACAAGCATTTTGTCATCTTCAATTAACCATATCCTCTTGTATATCACATTTTATCATTGAAAATAATAGTCAATAAATCTAATAAAATCTTGTCAATACCTAAACTTAATTGTCGATTAGGTCTCAGATCATGATCATGTTACCAGTAAACCATCAGCAATACACACACTTGGCAACATGCCAAGTATATCTGTAGACGAGAAGTAGTTTTTTCACGAATGATCCTGTGGTTTGAAATGCGCTCTTACGATTGAACTCACGAGTCCTCTTGTCTGAAGGTGACGTAGATCTTAAGGTATCCTGCGCCTTATCTCGGACTCGGACGTCTGCGTCCGCATTGCTATGGGAATCGCTTACCTTCAAATAAACACCACGTTCGGTTCTTGTTTTGATTCATTAATGATTCCATAAAAATATAGCAAATATATCGAAGTAATGGATTCACTATTACGTTACCACTACAACATGTCCAGTAGTATTTAATTTGCCTTATAGACTACAGGTTGATTGAATTTGAGTGGCTTGCTGACTTCGTAACGGAAACAACTCGTTTGAGTTCCGTTACATGTTCCATGTTTTGTTTATTTTACTGTTCCTCTACGTGCTAACTCATTCCGTCGTAAAAATCTGTTTTAACCATCCTTTTGCTTCAAATGTAAAAATAACCCTAATTTGTGAGTGTAATTTAACTAATTATACTAAAGTAATAAGTCATTGTATTTGTTTATATAAAATTTTTCGTCTTTTAAAAACATATTGTTAAGATTTTATATCTTAGTTCGTCATAAATAATGAAATGGCGGTGATGTTGTTTTTTAATTATACTTATTTAACATTACAAGTGTGTTCTAATATTTAAATTGAATTTCATGACATGTTCTGATTCTTCTCTGAAAAGAGATCAAATTTATGATGAAAAAGACCTTTAGAATAGATACTGTTTATAGAGGAACAAAATGTATAGAAATCCATAATCTAATAAAATAAATAATTGTAGTCAAGAGCAGGCAAGGGATTTCCAATGAATGCACTTCTATGATGTATGTTGGCCATATAAGTTAAATATCTATGAAGTGCAAAACTTTACGCAGTTGTAGGCTTTTAAACTTCCCCACGCCTTCAGAAGCCAGGCCGGTAGATTCTCTTAGGGTTCACATTCACCGAATGAAAAAATTCATCCTAATAATAAATATATTAACATTTTTCAGGGGATAATAACAACAGCGACGGGATAAACGTAGAGGTTTCATCCGACACGGAGGAGATCAAAGAAGTCCCGCACATATGTGAGATGGCAAAGAATGCAGAAGCTGCAAGCGACAAGGAGGAAAAGGACACCGACTTGCTGACCGATAAGACTGAATAGGTCCATAGTGTGATAGTAAAATAGTAATTTATTGTTATTAATTAATTACAGTAAAATGTAAGTAATAAAGATTCAAAAATTAAACAATAGTTTGATGTTGTCGTAACCATATAAATCGAATCAATATAAGGCATTAATGTCTTCTCGTCTCTTCTCTTTGTAATAAGTATAGACAACGAAATAAAAAAAATGAGTAAATAGATACTTATAACGTAGATGGTCCCCGAGCTTGGCAACCGTTACTCTAGTCGCATAATTTATTTTAAGAATGCTATTTTTTTTTATTTTTGTTCTTATCCTTTTTGTCCACTACTACTTGTCCAACTACGCTTAAGCTAGGTAATGGTTAACTATAGTCCTACGTCGGGTTTGAATCTACGAGCTTACGTTAAAAAAAACTAGGGGAATTTTAGATTTTTTATGTCATGAAATACACTGTTTATATTAAATTATTTGCAGCTATGATAGCCTAGCAGATAGGTTAGTCATAAGACTTATCTCATGGTTGGAGGTTTAATTTTAGCTGGCTTAATAGCTGGTATATAACATTTCCGTTTATATACACCAAAAAATACTAAAACTTCTTAGAAATTCTGCCCGTTGAATGCCAATGGACTCACTAACCCTTTGTGCCATATTTGACCTAAAGTGTTGTGCAAATAGTAGACAGCGATTGATGTCTCTGTTGACTACGCTAAGGTTTAAAGCTTATTTATGTGTGTTTCGCATTAAACATCTTTAGATCATATCGGAGCATTATTCTGATCTTCGTTTTGTCAAACCAACTAAAGCTCGGTAATGCTTTAACAAACAATTGCATTATCACAATCTGCTCGATGACGTTTTTTTCTTCGTTAAGTTTGTCTTTTTGTGACAAAGTGTATCATCATTTGTATTACCTGTATACACAATACGCAAGAAGAAACAGAATGCAATGTGCACTAAATAAAAATTTACCAAATTAATCCTGAAACTTATTACAATTTACTAGTACACATTATGAGTAGCTCATTGCAAGGGTGCCAGAGAGAAAGCCTCTGTTCAGGTCTTTATCGGTTTTATACTGACTCGAGGGCACCCTAAAAAAACGAACTACCGCTTGATCAAACGTTTTATTCAAATCACTCACCATCATTCATCATTACTCACGTTATTCATGAATAATGAAATGATATATTTTAAAACATATGGTTTTCTCATGATAGATGCCATTGTCACAATAGGACCACATTGTCAGAATTAAAATGGGACCACACAGAAGCACCAGCTTTCAATTAAAAATCATAGAATCATAAAAAATCGGTACACCGAGTAGAAAGTTATAAGGTAACAAACATAAAAAACATACAGACAAATTAAGAACCTCCTCCTTTTTTGAAGTCGGTTGAAAATATGTATTATTCCACAAAGTTAGTTTTTTTTAAATTATTCATTCTTGTGAAGGAAAACTGTATTGGCAGGTCGAATATTATTTTCTTTGGAAGAAATTTTAAGTCTAATCCTATAATTTTTTTTTATTACAACACTGGGCTATAAATTCTTCAGAAAAAAATATTGCCTGAACTGAAATAAACATTTGACACCACAATGATGTTAACACTGTACAATGTCAGTTACATTTACATATACAAGATGTTTTTATTTTTTATGATCCAGTAATTCTGTAATATATTGTTAAAAATGAATGGCTTAACATTAAGAATAAGTGGAACTAATTCAAAAAAAACAAAAGGCTGCTTGATTATCAATCCAGTGATCATACCTCATCATTTTTTGATTAAAATAGGTTAGGCCAAGATTATTGGTTTCCATTTCATTCAATACCGCTATGTTTAAAAATGGTATACTTATATATTTATCCACAGCCCATGTCAATACATGTAACATCAATAATTTTCTATTTACAATTTTAAGAAACAATCTTTCTCTTTTCCAAATCTCAAGAGACTACCATAACAGAATTCATGAACAGGGGAGTAGAGTATTATACGCCCTAACATCTAAGAATCAAATACAATAAAACCTTTATAAGTCGAACTAAGTCGTAAACTCTTAACTCTTTAGTTAGAATTTTCGATTTACAAGGGAATTCGATTTAGGCGAATTTTGTATATGTGTAATAACCAAAATAATTCAAAGGAAAATGAAGTACATTGTTTAAAAGTTGGTATCAAATTTTTGGCAGTATTTGAGATTCATATTTACTTTTTGAGGTATGGAGGGAAAATGTTGTCTACTCCCTCATTATTTTCAACCTATAATATACCTACAACATATACATATTATGAAGGTTAATTTAATCTCTCTCTAATCTCTCATTAATCTCAGTTTTCGAAAGAAGGGAGAAAACATTTTTCGCGCTTGGAGGTTTTTGACTTATCAAGGTTTTAGTGTCATTATTTCTAGAACTCAAGCTGCTATTTAAAAATGTAGTATGAACTGTTAAGTTGTCTTTAATAAATTATATGGGAGCGTAAAGTTTCATTCTTATAGGTGGTAGGCCTACATTTGAAATCTTTGTACAATGCAAGAATGTGGATGAACAACTGGTAATTCTGCGAGACATGCTGATGGATTGCAATGAAGAGAAACTAAGTTTTTTTGTTATAATATTTCTTCAAGCTGAGATGAAGCATCCTGTAAAATGTCTCTTAGTGAGGTAATAAACTAACAATTTTTTATATTAAATAAAATGTGTAATAATTTGAATCTTGAAATTAGATATTTTATATTTATTTATGAAATAAACATACACAATACAAATGAGCAGGATGTTCACTGGGTGGTAAAAGATAAGCCCTCACTGTAACAACATTTTTTACTGTATTGCTTTACAAATCCAAATTTGAGCTTCACACATTATTCTTCTTTCTAACCTAATCTTTGTTTGAGCCAGGGTCGACTTTCTTTGATTTTCTCCATTTAGCCCGGTCTATTGATGTGTCACTGCGTAATATATGCAAACTATTACTATGTATATAAAGGCAAACTCCACTATAAATAGAAAGTAAACTACTAACTACAACTCTAGTAAAAGTGCCCAACTACTGGCTAGAAGTGACAGGCTAGACATTATACTCCTTTTTTGGTTACCACTATTAACCTGGACTATGGCCTAGTTCAGGTTATTACTTAATAAGTTTTTCTTTATATTGCATGATATTACAATAATTCCATTTTAATAAGTTATTTGATTAGTAAACTGTTTGAATTTCTAAAGTTTTTACGTTCCACAGATATATAACAAGGAATTGTCATCTACAGGAGCCATTCTCCAAAGCTCTAGCACAGGAAATATTACATCAAATCTCAGTAGACAATATTGACTGCAAAAACATGGACATTGTGCCGAAATTAGCAAGTTGCTTAGAAAACTTCCCAGCAGGAGCCCAGGCTCTTAAACATGTGGAAATTAAACTTGCCAAGTATTTGAAGCAATGTTTACAATGTTGTGTGGTAACATTAAGGTGAAATATTAACTCTTTTTCTTTAACACAGAAGTAATATTGACCATTCCTCTGAAACATACAGCTCAAGTTTGCAAAGTTGCTCTTACACATAAAAACTATCACTCTAGGCTTTCTCATCAATAGATACATTACTTCTTCTCTGTTGCAGTTTTGACTAGCCATGGTCTTTACATTATTCCAGTTGCTTCCTCATTCTCCTTGTTAATAATTACATGTTAAACTTTCAGTTGTATGAAGTCCTTATCTCCAACTGAGAAGAATGAAATATTCAACTTGGCTCATTTAACCCTAAGGCTGTTGCTCCACATTGTGCAGAAGCTAGAATTTGGGAAATATGCTGACTTAAAATCTACCTTTACTGAAATTAAGATTAATATAAAAGAGCTATTGTTTGATGATGATGTGCCTATGGACACCAAGTCCATTTGTGGTATTCTATTCCTAACTATATATTTCTTAGAACGAAGATCTAAACCTTGGGTTGAGGTAGGTAAATTATTTTTCTATTTCTATATCATCAATTTTTTAAGAGCCATGGTAGCTCAGTGTCTGGGTGGTTGCCTAAAATTGCATATGTATCCTAGCAATTCGAGTTGGATCCCCGGTGCCGACACCAATTAATTTGATTGTCGCAGTTTTGACCGTTGTTCCACCACGCCCTCGGGGTTGCTTTTGCTCGATTGACGATGTTCGTGAGCAAAAATCATGAATTCTTAGAAAATTCACTCAATTGTTAAAAACTGAGTTCAGCTGTTGCAGTAAGATCATAATTTATATGAAATTACTTTGTTTTTATACAAAGTTGGATTCCCAGCTGTAAGAAAATAATTTGATATTGACAAATGTTTTGTTAGATATAATGTGCATTTTCCGTGTGCTTGTGTGTTTCCGTGTGCACTGCCCAAAAATCGCTCCGAAACAATAATTATGCAAAAAACTTAATAAAGCCATTGATTTCTTTCAGACCTTAAAACCGAGAACGAAAAACTGTGAATTGAATGATCTCTTAGGTAATGAAGCCGCCAGATTAAGCCTGTACTCAGCTATCATCACTGTAGTGCCGAGCTCAGAACTGATCACGGAGAATATTGGTGAGGAACCAGCACTCCTCACTCTCACTGCTAATATACTTGCCATTGGAGAAAAGTGAGTCAGTATTTTGTTAATTGTAAATATAGTCCAAGATTGTAGATACTGTTCATGTATGTACCAATTACAGGAGGAGTGAATGAGAGTGTGCCGTGAATAGAACTATTTGAAACTACTGTTCACATTAGTCAGTTTCGAAGTCAAATGCAAAACTATATAGATTTTGTACTTTTGAATAATATATATAATTTAATTAAAGTTTTGTAAGATAAAACAATATTTCATTGTTTAACTTGTCTATGTACAATCAAATACATTTCAGAACAAGCTCCGACTCCACATTCACTTTAGCCGTGACACGAACTCTAGTGCAGATTAGCAAGATATTAGCAAAGATTTCAGACAGAATCCTGGGAGTAAAGCTTGTGGACTGTTTGCTGATGTTCGTGTGGTCACATCTAGAGCATTACATGGATAGCGTGCGTCACTTGACCGCACAGGTTCTCTCCAATGTCGTTAGATACTGCACTGAGCTCAAAAGGAAGGGTAAGTAGATACATATATGTATAGGGCAGATGCTTCTATCAGATATTTAGAAATTCTGACTGTATGCAATATAAGTAAGAAACATTGGTTTTTTATTTCTGTGTTCTATGTGTGGTGTACTTATTCTTGATCTAATTTTTTTAATTAATTTTCCAACAATAAGTACAATTATACTCTACTTAATAACTAAAAAATAATAATACGGAAATACAGCATTAATAAATATGTACATAGATAAATTAAAACTTAACAGATTTATAAAAAGAAAAGGTATTATTTGATAGGATAGTTACATATTTTGTATTACTTTCAGAATTAAACTCTTTTGGTCAAGCAAATACCTTTTTAATTTTATTAACAGCTGTCACCGCTTGATCAATATCACTGTAATCTCAATAAACAACAACCGGTACAGTGGACAGTGTGCTTTGAGGTTTATTCGATGCTTAAGTAATCAAATAAGCTACATATTTTTTGGTCTCGCCTTTTATGTCTAACAATGTTTCATAATTAATGAACACTGATAGTTGAAACTGGCTAACTGAACGAAAATGCTCACAAGGAAATGTTAAATTCAGGCTGTTACTAATTTATCGCTTTTCTTATTAGACACAGCGGCATCGGTCGTCTAAAATAGCAATATAAAACTATAGCATGATTTCACTTAACATATGACACAACGTACTTAGACGTAGTAACAACTTACTTTTGTATATTTCAGGCGACGACAAAGCGTTGAACAACCTCTTCGTTGCTCTAGCTTCCCTGGAAAAGAGTAGGAAGAGTTACTATGTGAGTCTTACATCGCTGACATCCGAGTTGGGAGCCACTTGTGTATTGGAAAGAGTTCCGAACGCCATCTGTGATCTTATCACAGCACTAAACATCCAGGCTGTTCAAGCTAGTGTAAGTATAGTTTATTTACGAAACTTTGCAAGAGAGTCCAGAAGGCCTTTGCATGTAATTTTTTTTTTGCTTTTCTTTGCATGGCTAGAAATAAAAAATGTCTTCTGGCAACTGGGATAGCCTGTTCACTTTGCAAGGTGTACAAGTTCATGTTCAAGTGGTAATAAGAGCTTTATTATCTGTGCATTAATGTTCCTGTTCGTTTGTTAGCTTGTAAAATAGTTTGGCTAACCAGACATATTCGCATTGCATTATTAGTAGTATTAGTATACAAAATCAAATATAAAAGGCACTTTGAAACTCCTTGATGTAGTGTGATAGACACCTATCGCAGTTTCTGAAGCCAAGTAACAATGTAGTTCTTATTATAACTTTAGTTTTTTTTTCATTCGAAGGGCTCTTTAATTACTGGCATGAATATTCGAGATAATAGACGGGTTTGATATAAACACTTAATATGTTTTTCTACAATATTCAATTGTTTTTGTTGATGGCGAATGGTGAATGTCGAAGTGCAAATGTTTAACTGCTGCAAATAGTGGGCTTCGTAGACTTCGTTCACCGCGAAGATCATTGGTAGTATATCTAAAACGAAAAGATAATCACAATATACACATAAGGATAGTTGGTTAAAGGACAGACAAACTAAAGTTGAATGTTATTTTTGTTTATGAATGAACATAAAATATATTCGAAAGGAGAGTTAACAAGGGAGAGTAAGGATTTGATGTCTGTGGGGCGTGGGATATCATGTGGAAGGAGATCGTAGAAAGAAAAAAATGTGATTTGTAGTTCCTTCGGCAAGTCCAAATTCACAAAGGGAGCTGTCTCTGATTTTTCTTTGTTCCAACGGTATTTTTTGCCAGAGTATATTATTTGTTGTACTAATAATAAGAGTTAGCAAGTTGGGTAAATAATGACGGGTACTAAGACTAAGCAAGAAGATAAAACAAATTGGTGATTAAGGAAAAAACTATTTTGACCAAAAGTACATGCCCGAGAAATAACTTGTGCCGAGTTAAATAGTTCTGTATATTTTTTTAGGCGACAACAGCTCTGGAGAGCTTACTGCAAACACATTCCAAGGAATCTTCTAGTGCAGTAGTTTACGACAGCTGGGTGAAGCCGATACTGTCACATGTCACGGTGAATGAGCTGGACTCTACTGTATTGAGTATCTTAGAGAACCTTCTGCTACACGCTGTGAGGCTGGACAGCCATCTGGTGGATTACTTGTGAGTTCTACTTGTATACTTCGAAAGTGATTATAGATAGATAAATTCTTTGTTGATCACATTTTAATTATTAAAATAGGTACAATTTAAGAGCAAGGGCAGTGTTATCAGTAAAATAAATAGATTGGGTAATAAGGAAAGTCAATAATAAACAAATAACAGTAAGAATTGTTTATATTAAAGATTGGACTCTATTGTTATTACAAATAGACATAAGCAATATATACAAATATATAGATTTACATAAATTATCTAAAGACAAACATCACAACTACCTTAAGAGTTTTTTCTCCTTTGTCAAACGAAATGTTAGTGGAAGTTAACTTAATCACAATTCCAAAAAGGATCATAGGTATCACTTATACTGTCCATTTACTTGTTACTGGTGGCTTACATTGATGTCGCAACACTTGCAGACTGCCTTACATCAAACAATCGTCTACAAACGAAAACGTTCGCGACGATCTGAGATGTGTCCTGATGCTTTTGAGCGTGGTGCGAAGATCCAACGTCGCGGGCCAGTCGGAGCCGTGCGGTGGGGAGTGGAAAGGTCTCATCAGCTACGAGCTCCTCAAAATGGCCGCCGTGAACGCCGTCGATGAGGTCAGCCGTTTTAGTTATATTGCTGAATCAACAGTTTATGGCCCTTGCAACGGCTAATGTTGTTGCACGAATGGTACGGCAGGAGCTGGGAAGTATCACGATATCCTGAACCGAAATAATAACCTGCAATCCCTTTAGTGGATATTTGTGGGAGATAGATTCTCTTACACGGCATTTTACCCAAATTCAAAGTGAAATCGAATTAATTTACAGACACGCATCCTGGCTCTTTCCTTAATTGTAGAATCTCCAAAGAGCACAGAGGTGTTCGCCTCCGAGGAGTTGGAGCTGGTGCTGTGGTACCTCACCTATAACATCAACGCGCAGGCGCCCAACTTTAGGCAACTTACCTTGTCTCTGATGAAGAAGGTAAGCCAAAATACGGCTGACTTTATTGTTAAAACTCACACTTTAAATATTCAACAGAAATTACACAACCTTTTGGGAGGTCTTGTTTATTAGATTTTCCATACGTTAAGTGATTACCGGACTGACCACCGGATTAATCACCAGATTAATCTTAAATCCGAACTCTTCTCTGTGTCCTGCCTTCTCTTCACTCATGGTACGGTCCTGCGGTGGAGGTGACATAAGTCTTTGGAGAAAATGCCTATGATCAATTTGTAATGTATTGCAATGAAACTAATTAAAAAGATTTTAACATGTCATGGTCACACAGGTATTTGACCTCCATTTGGATAAAGGATACAGATTATTTTTAAATTTATTTTGCTTTAAATAAAATGTGGTAATAACCAGACTCGGTTGTTGGTGATCACTACCTCAAGATACTAACATGAATGTGGAAGTTGGAGGAGTTATATTTTATTGAAACTAAATTAACGGACACTGCCACAAAACTCTACATTCATTAATTCCAGTTCATGAAACGTCTAGAAGACAGCTATAAAGTGCTAAAACGACAAAATGTATTCACTGAGACGTGCAACGGGAGACATTACTACGTAACCTTCGTGGAAGAGCTCCGGGAACTGTGTTACAGCTGCCTGATACCAGGAGTGAACTACAGCCGCCGATATGTGGCGCTCCAGATCCTCGTGTGGTGTGAGACCGCGACCTTCGAAGGATACCAGAGGTACGATAGGGAGATAGGAATGAGAGGTTGCTGTCGTTTGTCATTTAGGGTTAGATTAGATTTATTTCAGCTCTGTAGTATTGGGCTCGTAGAATAAGGCTATGGTATCCCCTGCATGGTGTAGAACGTGACTAAAAAGGGCCTCGAGTTCACGGAGCGACAAGGGCCTTTGTAGTCCGCTGCGCAGTGAACTCGGGAAGAAAGTGAAATCGGATGACCTGTATCGCCTTAGCACTGCGAGGGTGCTGGGGGAGAATAACCTCCCCGAGACGTGCTCAACAGCACAGTAGAGAGGGGCTCTGGTGCGTTTTACTGAGATCCCGCAGCCTTCGTGCAGCTTTTGTGGTGTAGACAGACAGCAATTGCTGTCCGCTTTTTTCTGAATGATGAACGCTGATATGTGTGGCAGCTACAGTTCACAGGGTTTTTGGGAGACGGCACAGTTCTTCGCTTAGCCTGAACCTCTTTAGGCAGTAACTGGGCACAAAATCCCTCGAGACGACTGTACTTGGGCGATTACTCTATTTGCTTTCACCAAGCTTATTAGGTGTCTTATGTGACAGGTGACATCGGCATACACCGGTCTCAATTTTTTTTTGTTTAGTAGAAAATTGATTCATTCAAACCCCACTTGGATTCGCACACTTGTCCGTAGATCGTCAATTCGAACGCTAAGCTGTTAGGCTATCAGTGCTTACGTAACATCTAATCGTATTATGACAACGTAGTTCTGTTCCGACAGGAAGTGGAAAGCTGAGCACGTGGGGAATGTGCTGGCGTACCTCGAGGACAGCTACGAGACAAACAAGGCCTTCGCGCTACGGATACTGAGCTTGTGCCCTGTCACGTTAATCAAGGTGCGTACATCATTTCATGTCGACTGATTTTCTATATTGTATAGCTACCGACATCCATGGTTACGGAGGCCTGCCACTGTATGTCGGTATTCTGCTGAATACGGTGCAGTGGGAGTGTGCTAATTGAATACTTCTCAAAGTGTGATTAGGCGAGGTAAACGTACGCTGAGAGGGATATATGAGTTAGTGAAGATAGAGAGAGAGTTACGTTTCGTATATACGAGTAGGTAGGAGCAAAACAGGCAGGGTATATCTCTCTCTCGTAGCCAATAACGTTTGGTATATCTAAGACACGGTGCAAGACTATTGTCTGTATCACGTTATACGAGCGAGAGAGCACTCCGCGCGCTTTTTCTTCCTCTATTGAACAGTCGTGTATATTTTATTTTACTTCAGTCGTGTGGTATTTTATTTTGTCTACTATCTCTATAAATTAAGAGTATCTATCCCCCAGAGCCAGAAAGACGTTGTTGGTTTGGAGCTGGAAGACATTTTGCGACAGGCGTCCTCGGTAAAACCGACCGACTGCATATCTGCGGCTTACAAACTCAGGCTGTTGGCGACTCGGCTTCCAGAGAGCGTCCTCGAGGGAAGCGATATGTAAGTATAGTATTCGAATCGCTTCTATTTATTTTTTTACTATGGGACTTGAAAAATAGTTCCCAGCATAAGTTCATAGGGTAGTGCTCGAATTACAGCATAAGACTGATGAAGATATACACGACGTTAACACTGCCCTGGCCTTTTCATCCTTCTCTAATTCTTCTTTCTTTGCACTAATTATATTTTATTCAATGATGACATTTTAAAGTATACACTTTTAGTAAAGTAAAATGTATACATGATTGTACATTTTAAACTATTTTATTGGCAGTGATGTACCAGAAGCAGTGAACTATGTGGTGCTGCTACGACTGCTGCGTGCGGTGCGCGAGCAGCTGGGCGAGTGCGCGCGCAGCGTGGTGTGGGCGGCGCGCCACGCCCCCATGTACGGCGTCCTGCACTGCATGCTGCACGTGCTCGACCACGTCGACGCCGGGTAATCAGTTTTTAAGTAAAGCTTCCCTACGCACGCTTGACTTGGGAGTAAACTTATGGATGCGTATCGGAAGTGTTACGATTATATTACTGTAGAGGAAAGAGAGACAGGTGGGCACACATTTTCTTTCTCTCTTTTCTCATAGCCAGTTAGCTAGCATAGCTGTAAAGTTAAAGTTACAACCTTTATATATATTTCCCAATGCTGGGCACTGGCCTTCTCTGTAAAGAGAGTATAAGGGCGTATTCCGTCACGCGGCCCTAGTGCGGATTGGCAGACTTCACATGTATTAGATTTTTTTTTTAGGACATGTAGATTTCCTCACGATGTTTTCCTTCACCACCGAGCGTGTGGTAAATCAGCATCATTACAATTTATTGGTGCCGGAACCGGGGATCGAACTCAGGTTGCTAGCCGTACTACGCAACTTGAGGCGACCGTTCAGACACTGAGCTACCACGGCTTTGTACAGAGCAGCTATTTTACATATATATACATGGCCAGTAACAATCGTGTCGACAATCACACTGTCGGGGTAAACCAGTTAATATTAACGTGGGCATTCTAGCTCAACAACTCATCTACGTCTTGTATTTTAAAATAATTTGTCGATTTTCAGCATAATATCTGAAGCGAAGTTGTGGTCGGAGCTTATTGAGCAGATAATTAACACGTGCGTCGAAGTAAACGCAGCTGTGGCATGCGTCGTGAACAACTCCTCGCCAGAAGGTCACCTGCCCATGGACATGTCCGGTGTCGTGGTCACTGATCATGGCAACTCAGGGTATGACTATAGCTGAGCTATAAGTAATGACAAAGCCGTACTGGTTTCTCCAACAAAAAACTCTTAAAAACGACTTTTTTTTTGTTGATTGGGGGGAGGAGGAAATCTTCAATAAGATATGAAGTTATGATATAGGTTATGGGATTTCCAGTGGAACGCAGCGGAGCCCCTCTGCACTGTGCTCTTTCGAGAGCACGTCCGGGGGAGGAGGAGGGCCATGATGATTTAGATGTTTCACGAGAGCGTGTGTTACACGTGTGGGCTGAAATGACTAAAACGGGAACTACGCTTACAAGATTTTCCGCAGCTTTATTTTTTATTATTATGTTGATAAGATCGTAAAATATTATTCATATTTCATCATTATGTAGTTCTCAATCATAAATATTATACAATTTTACAATAAGTAAATTATTAATTACACATTTATAAACCGCAGTGGTTTGTCAATCCTAAAGTGACCGTCTTGCGTACCTAAATAATGTGTTAGCTTGTGCTAATGTTTTGTTTTTTTTTGAGTTTTATTAAATTTCTTATTAAGTTTTAGTCAATCTGAGGGGAGTTCGTTAATTATTCTATGCACGATGTGTCTCGGAGTACACTTTTTTGCGTCTATGCAACTTATGCTGCTCAAACGATATTGACCGCGTGCAAATAGGCTGTTCCCATTTTGGTTAAAAAAATGTAATAAAAAATATTTAGCATTATGTATTTTATTTTTGTATAAATTGGTAACATTTATTCAGGTGCTTGATATTAAATGTCGTTTTGTCAGGAACGTGACACTAGAAGACGGTAGACCGGTGACAGCTCAGATGGTGTTGCTGTGCGCCTGGAGATCTGTCAAGGAGGTGAGCGAATCAATCCTATAGATTTGTATAACCATTATTCCATTTACCACATTCCACTTACCCAGCGATTCACCGGATTGAAGGTGTATTGAGTGTATTGTAACGAGCGACAGATTCTTTACCATTGTATACTTTACATATTCTAATACAAATCGTTTTAACCGACTTCAAAAAAGGAGGTTCTTCAATTCGTCTGTATGTATTTTTGATGTTGGATAACTCATAACTTTTAAGTCGGTGACCCGATTTTGAACCATTGTTTTGGTTAAATTCTGACAATGGCATTCATGAGAAGACAATATAAGACTTAAATTTGCATTAAGTACTCGTATGTGCCAGAAATGGATGAATATGTCATCACACCAACCGATTTCGATGATTCATTTTTTATAGGAAAGGATGTACTTGAAGAGTAGTTTGATGAGAAATTAGTTAGATTCTGATTCATTCTATTTCGTTATATTCCTGCGATGATTCGGAAATAAAAAGAGTCCACATGTGATAACGTTTAATGTTTGATTCGATTATAAGTCGATTTTTGTTTTTACTCGTAAATATACTTGTGTATACTCCTCTCCAGGTGTCTCTTGTACTTGGGTCTATATCCTCAAAGATGAGCATCGAAGGCGAGGAACAGGAGCACGGCACGCTCAGTCAACGGCAGGTGATTCTGATGGGGGAACACTTCACCAAGCTGCTGGGTGAGACGAAGCACCGCGGGGCATTCGAGCAGGCGTACGTTGGTTTCACCAAGCTGTTAGCAAGGTATAAAGTTAAAGTTACAGCCTTTATATATGTCCCACTGCTGGGCGCAGGCCTTCTCTGTAAAGAGTGTATAAGGGCATAGTTCGCCACGCGACCCTAGTGCGGATTGGCAGATTTCACAAACCATAGAAAATTTTTCTAAGACACAGATCACGATGTTTTCCTTCGCCGCCGAGCGCGTGGTAAATCAGCACATAAAATTGCAATAACAAAGTTATTGGTCCCGGCACCGGGGATCGAACTCGGGTTGCTAGCGTACTACGCAACGTGAGCCAACCGCACGGACACAGAGCTACCACGGCTCCGTTGGCAATGTATGGCAAAGATCAATTACACTATAAAGTGCCTTCATCATGGTTTTAGTGGGTAACAACCCCACATAATTATTTTTAGTTTATTATATTTAGTTTCTTATTTAATTGGTTATCATTTCGTATGTTCGTATCATCGGATTATGCAAATGGAAGTATAGTTTAGTGATAAAATTAAAAGGGCATTATAACTATAGGCTGTGGCGGTGCAGAAGTCCCTACCTCCACGAGCTGCCGCGCAGCTGGCTGCAGGAGCTGATGGTCTGCATCGAGAGCGATGATGGCGGTGGCCTGCTGTGCGCCACACGGCGCTCTGCAGGCCTGCCTTTCATGATACAGGTTTGTTTGAAATTACAAATCAAAGGATATTGGAGTAAGCTCCTTAGTGCTGACACGGGGACCACCCCGCCCCAATCGAATCGGTAATGATCGCGCATCAACGTCAGAAATATTAACTGTATTCTGTACTCGTAACATGCAGTTTGGAAGTCAATAGTCCCTTTATGATAATTTGATGTTAATTCTGTCTAAAAATTTGAACCCTAATTCTTCTAAATTTGGATTATAATAATGAAATACCATTTCTATCTCTTCTCTCTTTCTTTCATTCAAAATATCTAAAAAATACTCCTCGTTTGACGATATCGCAGCGCCTGTTGACCTCTCGGTGTTCGTTGTTTCCAGGCATTGGTCACAACGGAGCTGCAGGTGAGCGAGAAGCCGAAGTGCTTCCACGAATGTGTGAGCACGCTGATGCGGCTGTGCGAGCGGGGTAGAGCGGACGCGGGTGCGGGGGGCGCGGCAGACGAGGCGGCGGCGGTGCGCGCCCGCGTGCACTGCAGCAACGTGCTGCGCGCGCTCGTGCGCTGCTCCGCGCTGCAGCAGCCCGTCGCGCCATACGTGGGGGACGCCCTACTATTGGCTTTGCATGGATTCGACGGCACCACTTGGGAGGTATAGTCGACGTGCGTTTATGTAAAGTTGCGTAATTTGAAATAAAGATTTCTAGTGAACTGACATTGTCATTCATCAAAGATGACATCCTACAAATGTTATAACTCCAGCCACTGTTCGCACTTCGTTTGCCAAACGACAGCAAGGCTGACAATCTTGTTGTATATTTATACAATAAAGGTAAACGTTCACCCACTATCTCACTATGAAATCAAGGCTAAATTTAAAAATGATTTTGGTCCCACGATTACAAGGAAACAGAAGACTTTATGCTTCTCCTTATATAAATACCGCACTCATTCGTACCCGTACATAGACAACACCTACACCTTTATTTATTTTAATATTATCTTACTATATAACTTTTATTTTTTCCTAAATTTAATTTGCTTCTTTATGGGTGGACATTGACTCCTCAGATACGGGTTTAACCCCTAGTTAGAATTAAAGAGAAAAAGAAATATTTGAATAAAGTTATTATCGTCATGATACAGGAGCGGAATGCGTCGACGCTGCTGCTGAGCGCGCTGGTCGTGCGCGTGTTCGGTGTGCCGCGCGCCCGCGACGCCGAGCGGCTGCCCGCCAGGAACCGCATGACCGGCCGCACCTTCTTCCTCCGCTATCCTCGCCTCTACGACTTCATGCTGGTTCTTATTTATTTACTACTAGCGTACCCATCCCGCTTCGCCGGTTGATTTTGCTTTATTTTATTTCAACAATAAACTTACATCATTCATTCAAATTATTCATTCTCTTCTATTCTCTTCAAGAGCGGGTGAAAATCGTTACCTGCACCAATGTACATATCAGTAAATATAATATAATTCTTATCGTTTATACAAAACCATATCGGGCTCGAGTTAATGGCAGAAATAAAAGTACGACGTATGGCTTGTTTGACAGTTCAAAAAGATGAGTGTTCCGATCGCCACCGAGAAGATTCCCTTAAAGTTTCATTGAAATCGGTCCGGCCGTTTCGGAGCCTATATGGAACATACGCACACACTTTCTCTTTTATATGTATAGATTATTATCATAACTCTCCCCTGTTTGGACTGCTACGAGTGAAAGCTCGCTGGTAACTTAACAGAATATCACCGTCAATATGGACTTTTTTGAATTCGCTAACGCGGTATGGTTATTGGGGTACGCGTTCTATTTCAGTAACCAAAAGCTCTAACGCACAATATTTCCCTTATCTTTAGAAAAACATATCCGCCCTTAAACCGATTGACGCACCTAATTAGAATTTTGATTTAATTATTTCATTGGAATAATTTAAATTTGTAGGCGAAATATTTCTGTCGGGTTTTGTCTTCATGCACATATTTATCTGCGTCACTTTTTAGCGTTATCAGGTTTCTAGTAAATATAAGATTTTTCTCGTATGGTTTCTCCAAATCCTGCCGAGCTTACCATGTCCACGGTAGTAACTGTATAAGGTTTCTGCTACCTGTCTTTCATTGGTAATATGTGACCAAGTGTCCTCTCACTTCTAGTACCATAACCAACCATAACACTTATTCAGGATTATATATTAGGTATTGTCCTTGTGAATGTAGTCAGTCATACTAAATTTCACTTGCATGTCAACAGGAGAAATTAAAAGAAGTGAATGACAACGAAGAGTCGCAGCTGCTGCGGCCGTCCTTGTTCCCAATACTGCTGTTGCTGGCGAGGCTCTACCCGTCCGCCCTAGAGGGAACCGTCTCCAATTTGAAGGTGGGCTATACTGCAAATTTATAAATAAAAGTAACTACACAATTCGACAACGATATTTAAAACAAAAACAGATTTCAAAACCAAACTCTCATCAAACTACTGTTGAAGTACATCCTTTCCAATATATAATTAATTAATGAAATCGGTTGTCGTGATATTAAGTTATTCGTCTAATTGTCCCCTGCTTAATGCAACCTTAAATGGTCTGATGTCATTGTCAGAATTGGACCAAATAAAAAAAATATATATTAGATTTTAAATAAAAAAAAGGTTCATCAAATCGGTTCGAATCGGTCGAAAGTTATGAGGTAACAAACATAAAAAAAGAAGATGAATTGTGAACCTCCTTCTTTTTTGAAGTCGGTTCTTTCCGTTTTTTGGAAGTCTGCTACACAATTCTAAAATCAAGCTCTCTGGGAACATATCTTTCTAATTCACCATAAGGGTTGTTTCTCACGTGCAGTTGTCGTGTTTCGTGGAGCCGGTGGTGAGGTGCGCGCGGAGCTCGGTGCTGAAGACGCGCCAGTTGGCCGCGCGGGCGCTGCTGCCCCTCGTGTCCCCCGCTATGTGAGCTCTTAATCTCAAATCCTTCACTAATGTATTTAGGACTAAAGAGTGTAGGGTCGTATCCAGATATGGCCGGTGACAAGCTATAGGCTAAAGTCACGCCAGACGCCAAACAGTTGTCCTAATATCTGGGTAATATAGAAATCTCGTGGCTAGAAGTGTACAGATACAGCTTACTACTAGCAACTTACAACTAGCAACCTCAAACAAATAAGTTATGGAACTCCCAATCTATTAATGGCGACCGTCTCAGCCGCCTTGCTTGACTCTTAATACAAGACAGTGTGATCAAGAACTCTTTTGGTTAACTGTTTGAGAACAGACTTTGGAAATTTGGAAAACGCAGGAAAAGCTACATGTGATACCAAACGTAAACCGTTAAAAGCATAGACCTCACACAGGCATATTCCTCTGGTGGAATTAACAACCAGTGTACTGTGAAAAATTTGTTGTTTCTTACATAAATTCTACACAATTAGACATATGTGAGAGACTACCTACTACTTTTTTGAATAATAGAATTAAATTCAAAATTTACATTATTAATTTAACTATATGTATAAAACACTCCATAATATAAACAAAAAGAAATATTTACAATATAATAGGTATTTTACAAAATATTTACAAAAAATATAATTGTGTCAAACCGTCGTCGCTTGGCAGCGTGCCCAGAAGGCTGGTAGCTTTTCCACGTTGTATGGCAATACTTTGCCTCTGTGCAAGGTATAAGCCAGCCCTCTGGTCACCAGATGTGTCGACCAACTTCATAGCTATCACATTAAACAGGTGGAGTTCACTAGGACCCCACAGACCTAAAGTTTCTACCCCAAACGACTGCAATATGAAACCTGTTTGTTATTGTTATCTGTAATACATTTATTATTTGTAATACATTGTTTATACAAAAATATAAACAAATTGCTTATGCCTTCAATGATTGCAGGTACATCCCACACATAGAGCAGATGTTAACTTTGATTTGTGATACACAGATCAAAAGGAATTTCTGTCATGGCCTACTCCTGCAGGTCAGTTAACCAATAAACCATTATTGCATACTAATTATATTTTTTAACTATTCCAATTAAAGTTAAAGCTTAATAAACACAGTAGATATTTTATTGGGATGACGAGGGCAATTCTGGTGCTATGCTGGACATTTGTCGTGTCACTGGGCATCAGGTCTCATATCGCCTCATATCGTCTTCGCTAGTGCCCAGGAGTGGACTATCAATAGGTTCCTGATGGTTCTTTTCCAGATGACAAAGCTGCTGGACAATAAACCGGATAACTTGGTCGTAGAAGATGAGGCAGTCACTCGTGTGCGCCGCGGAGTCCACGTGTCGACTTGGATATTGGAGCAAGGTATTGGCCAGTTCCCCTGTTATCTGCTGATCGATGAGTATACCAAGATGCTTAATTCAATTATTTGGAGGTGAGTTTAAATGTTTATTGGTAAAAGGATATTTTTAGTACCGTAATGATCTGCGAACTGTGACAATATTTTTACTGTTGACTTACGATAACGAATGCCAAGGCGTGTGTTTCCATGTGGCGGGCCCTGGCCCTTTCAAGTTATAGATATAATGAGAAACGATTTTCCTTCGTAATTTTTCGGAAAAGTTAATGAGCGATATTTTCATATATTAATGGATATGAAATTGTCACTCATTTAATACGATCATTCATTAACAGTTCGGGTGTCATCGCATTCCGATAAAGATCCCGAAAGAAAATAATATCTCACTTCATCTATACAGTAGCTCGACCGTATTACAAATTAACACTACCTTGGATGCCGTTTCCATGTCCACTCTGGTGAAATTCTCCTGGGAGTTTTCTCCTTGCTCCAAGTTACTCTTAATCCAAACTGAGCCTTACGAACTCTAAAGCCAATCTATAAAACATTGTAAAAGCTCAAAAGAGTATCTGTTGTTACATATATTATTTCTGCACTCTCACAGCGCCATCTATTATTGTAAAATGTTATCTATCACACTGTTGTAATTATCTTTACTCAATTGTTCAATCAATGTACCGCATCTCCTTTTTAGATTCCCGTCATTTATAGATGTGAATACGAGAGAGAAAATAATCCAGTACCTGGATATGCTGCTAACTGAAAGCAAGCAGCAGATGGACGTGAAGCCCGGAAGAGAGATCTGTTTGGCCGGTGTTGCCAACCTGTACTGCGTCTTAGTAAACAAATATTGCGACGCAGAAGATATACAGAAACTTGTCTTTACCATTCTATCGCATACAAACTACGAAGTTAACTTGGCCGCACTCAACTACCTACTGATTCTACACAACCAATTTGATATCGAAAACAGATTGCAGGAGCATTTAGTTAACATATCAAAGGATATAAATATCATAGATCAAATTAAAAAAGATCCCCGCTATACAAAAATATTGTACAACATTTTAAAAACGGGAAAATATTTAGAATGCAAACAAAAATGTCTGAAACTTCTATCATTGGAAGAGAACACGTATACACACATAGTACAAGCGAACAGCGATCAGATCACAGACGAAGTGATCCTGACCAGGTTGACACATCTTGTTGAAACGGAACATGAGAATTTGACCCATATCTACTTGTACGCTTTGACTAGTTTTCTAACTGAGAAATTAAAGGCATTCCGCGTAAATGGGAGACATATCCTTGATGCCGTGAGGGTGATATTCGCGTGCAGTTCCTCCGACAACAATTATAACACTAGAAGCATGGTCGCTGCTTTCCTGGAAGGGAACTTCAAATTGTTACTTGACTTGGCATTGGAGGGCTTAAACGAAGGAGATAAATGTGAGTACACATAACGTAGTAGGCGACATATTGAAGCAAACGCTTCATATGTTCGTATGTGCATCATGCTTCTCGGTGGACGCTGCGTTGCTATGTAGCAACAAGATCAAATTAGGTAGTTATTGTAGTGTAGTTGTTAGTGGTGATATTTGACGTATTACATAGCAGTTTCTTACGTAATACTGAACAGCATTTATAAGGAGATAATATGGACACTTCCTTAAACACTATATAAAAATAAATTTAAATCAATGACTTTTTTTTCAATTTATTCATTCACAAGGATTTTTTCTATTAGAAAACATAATCCACATAAGAAAACAGATACTATAAAAACAAAAGCCTTACTTATTACGACATAAACATTGTCTTACAATTTTATAGTGTTCATTCTCGCTTTATACTCTTCTTTCATAGCTGGAGAAACTAGGATTCTGTTACAAAACCCAACATCTCTGCGGCTAATCCTAAATTTAGCTAACAATTCAACACACAGAGCTTCGTGCCCGACACATTCCACCAGTACTTGATGCACGTCCTCTATAACTCCGCACTCCATGCAATCTAGTGAAGATGTTTTTTTTCATTAGAAATGTGAAACTGTTGAATCAATAACTTGACGTGATACACGTTGGCAGTTGAGGTGGAAGCGACTCTGTGGGCGAGCCTCGTCCTGGTGCTGGAAGACGATGACGAGCTCCTGCGGCGATCGGGCGCGCGTACCGTGGCGGGTCTTGGGAGCGGGGTGCGGGCGGAGTGCGCGGCGGGGGGCAGTCGCGCGGCGCGCCTGCTGCGCCACCACATGAGCGCTCGCCGCTCGGGCTGCGCGTTGCTGGCCGTGCTGGCGCTGCTCGACTTCGGCTGCCAGGTGTACGCCTCGGATGACGGCGATGACGAGGTACGCTATATATATCGATTACTGTCGATCGACTGATTTCAAGACTGTTTTTGTTTTAATCGTATTTACGTATTCCCAAGTATTTCTATTGGCAAGCCGAAACGCGTTGATTTAAAAAATTGCCAAAATTATTTTTTTACAGGCTACAGTAAGTTGCGCTCTATATAATATTTTTAAACAAGTGCGTTCGTTAGAATGAGAGAGTTAATAAGTAAATAACAAATAAGCTGTAACATATACTGACCACTCACGTGACAGACAGAGGCAGCTATATGCAATTGTATTATGTAACTCGGTTCCAAGTTCCACAGCGTGGCGGCATGGCGCTTATATATTAATAATATTTTACGCTGGTATATTAATGAGTAGGTGAATTAGTATAATTAATTACAATACGGTCACGTGACGGTTAATGATCACCCTATGGATATCTCTCTTAATTGTTGAATAAATTAAAAAAGTCTTAAAATGTCTTCTAGTGTCGCGTCTTCGACCATGACGAAAAGTACAACGTGTTCCTGGAGGAGACCGTCTGGTCAATCGCTTGCGCGGAAAAGATCAAAGAGGCAAACACAACCGCGGACGCGTACTCTCACGTGCTGGGCCTAGTGGAGCACCCTACTTACAAGCAGGCGTTCCAGAACCTGTGCGGCAACCACGTGGCCACGTTTAAAAGCTTTGCTAGCGGTGTCAGCAGCTCCGCCACTCCCAAAGTGGATTTGTTCGTACGAGAGTTGAGGAGGTAGAGGTCTTGGGGTTTTGAAATCTAATTGCATTCCGAATGATCCGAGATTGACCAAAAGCATCTTTGAGTGTTCAGGAGTACCTGATCTTTCACCTGTTTATGTGGATCAGTCCCAAGTTGGATTCCCAGTTAGTATTGTTATTCAGGACATGACGCGTATGCGCCCTGACCTTGATGCATCTTCATCCAATGTTATCAGTCAGGCATTACACACAGTAGACCCCTAACGGTACCGTCTCATACGCACAGCTGGTGTCAGGGTGTATCAGAAAGACAATCTTATGGACATATATAAAATAAATAATTTTAACAATGTAATTTTTTTTATTTACTTCTCAGTACGCACATTCACATCAGATCACGCTTCTAATTTGATCAATAAAACATCTAAGACAATCAATGTTGCTAGGCTAAGGCGAGTCGGTACCTGCTAGCGATGAACTCCACATGGAAATGTGGAACTAACCCAGCAGCCATAACAACATCTACTTGGCAGCGGAGGATAGCCATCAGCAGTCCTTAAGGTTACCATCATTTCTCTATCTACAGAATTCCAGTTCTACTGCAATGGTCACCTCAGTGTCTCCAACTGGCCTTTTTTATTACAGGTGTTAAGTATTGATTGAATGTTTTCTGTTAGATTGCACAAAGAGAAAACATCCGTAATATGGGCTAAGGACTCTACTTTCACAGTAGATAATGTTTTAGTGAGCCGAGCTATGCAAGTAATACCTGCACTCGGATATCCAGGTCCAGGTTACTTTACCAAGTGGAATTTAGTAATAATTTGAGGATCTACATATTATTAAAGAAATACAAATAAGGGACTTGGTTTTTCGAAGTTTATACAGTATAAACCTATCCATATGTAGTGAATAATAATCAATAATACACAGACTGACATGTTGGTTATAGATAAGCAACTGTATATACATTAAAAATACAAAAGAAAATATCGATTGGAAGGAAGGCACGTGTAATCTGCGACGGGCTCCTTTTTCTTTATCCAGGTACAAAACACTCGCATCACATCTACTGGTCTCCAAACAAACAAATGGTTCAAACAATCACACAATCTTATTTCTTCTTATTCTGTACACTTCACTAGCTATTTGACTATTCTTGAACTTTATCCTTTGATCTTTTTTCTCTGCCATTGCTATGGTTCCCCTTATATTTTTCAAACTCTTGTCGATCTCTGCATCGCTTTTTGTCCTAGACTCCGCGCTGGTCACGTCGTCGTCGTCCTCTTTAAACAAGTCTTTCACTGACACCAACCTGTGTGAGTTGCCAACTCTCAGAAGTTGCTTCAAACCTCTTGAGTCCTTTCTCTCTATGAGGCGCAGGAGCCCCCAATCGTCGCCTTTTTTTTCCTCATCTAGACCTTCTTCTAATTGCCAAGCGGCACTTCTGACTTCCGAGCGGAGTCTCTCACATTCCTCGTAGCTAACATTTCTGCTGACGTTCATGGCTTGTTCCAGCGGGTTCATTATATACAAGGGCAGCGCGTTGGGCTTTCGGACTGGAACTCCTTCATTGATGGAGATGGCTTTCTCCTGGAAGTCGAACTGCGCATAAAACTCGAAGAACTGCAGAAGCAAGGTGTGCAGGTCCTCGTCACACTGAGAGTAAGTCTCCTGCGGCAGTTTGTTCAGGTCGCGCAGAAACGTGCAGTTTATGTTCTCCTCTGCTATTCTGATGTCCTCGCTACCTGTTTATAAGTAATAAATCATACTTATTTGCAGTGATTTAAAATGGACAAATAACAAGTACATTATTTTTTTATATTATATTGAATAAAAACTCAAGCAGACTTAAGATGGCATCAAATGTGAAACCCTTCCTGGCCCGGACCCGCTCTTTGTTTTCCGAAGTATAATAGTGATATCATAAAGTTCATTAATGAATGTTCTAAACCTATGTATAAATAAATGTTTTTGGAAGAAAGTGCTTACCGGCTTTCTTAACTAAGAGTTTGAGTGGAGGTAAAATAAAGCCTGATTTCCTTTTTTGCTGCAGGAAGAACAGTACCATGAGGGTAAGTGGGAAATTAGTAATCCAGCGTCCAGGATGGTGGTTCGTGAGCCCCACCGCATTCGCCCAGCGGCGCACCACAAATATAAGCGGCTGCACGCGGGGGTCCAGCGACCCGTACAGCCACAGCAGTTCCGACATGTACACGCCTGAGCTAAAAATATATAAAGTTATACAAACAAACATTAAATTGTATTAATACAATGAGCTATGGATTTCTGATAAATTAGTTGCGGACAGTGAAATGTGTGCCTGTATTTACATGTTGGTGGCAGAGAGGTCGCAATCCAGCGCGGCGAGCTGATGCGTGCACTTCAGGATAGGCACGCGCGCTGCTAACACGCGTCGCACGCTCGCCGCGCCCGGCACGCGCAACTCCAACAGCGCCCCCAGCAGCTCCAGCTGCCGAGCGCTACTCCGCGGTCCGCCGTCAGCACGCTTCTCTTGGTAAACAAGACGACGGCGCGCATCGCTCTGCCAAGGGGTTAACTTTTTTAAGTAGTTATTAAGTAATGTGAATTGCAAACATAGGCCTAATGCTTTCATATTTTAACACAAAAATATACAGGGTGGGAAGAGAAAGATAGTGTATGACAGAGAAAAACAATATATAATTTCTTCTTCATTAACCAAGTAACATACAAACATTGCAATTACGTTATGACTCACCATTCCCTCTGTTAAAACATTAGTGAGAACCAGATCCAGGTCACAACCCATCTTGCCACAGCCATTCACGGAGGAACCAAAGGGATCCACTGCTACATTAGCATATAAACTGCTGAATATCACTTCAAACTGAAAACAAATAGTTATAACAACCAATATCTTAATTCATCCTGTATTACATGTTATAAATATTAATTGAGTGAACATGGTTAAACTACGAACTGGACAATTGATGAATTAAACTCAGCAACACTTTTGCATTGTATATACATGGTGTAGATATCATTGCAAGTAGTGAAGATTTACATGAAATATTATAAATGGAAACACACCATAAGAAATCATTACATATAACAATATAACAAATTTAAACCACCTTACCTGTCTAGCCACCATGTATCTGAGTCTCACACCCAAATCATTCAACTTAGTCCTCTCATATAGATGTTGTATTTGATTTGTCACTGTTTCACAACTTAGTAATTCCTGATAAAGCACTTCATTATCTAGTGTTTGAATGCCATCTCTTGTTGTTAGTTTTTTTGAGCTAGGGCCATTGTACTTTTCTTTATTATTCACAGCAGCTTTGAACCACAGAAATGGTGACTCAATAGGCATAGCGTCTAAGTCCTTTTGATGTGAACTGCACACTCTTAAAACTTCTTTAACATTCTGCTCTGTTTCAAATTCAATAAGCATAAAATGCTGAAATTAAATTGACAAACTCATGAACCAGTCAGAAAGTACATATTGTCTTGTCACATAAAAGTTCCGAGTACCAGAGCCGAGTTACAAAAAAAAACTTTAAATTTCAAAACGTTAATTTTTGGAATTAAAAGAGTGTACAGTCTCACACATTGCACATTTAATGCAACTCATTGATATATACTTATTTGCTTTGTCTGTTACTATGTCTATTTGACAAATAAAAAGAGAACTGAGAGAAAATTAATGGCCTTACCTCTCTCTCAGAATTTCTATAATGGTGTATGTCTCTTATAGAAGCATATTTGGAGCAATACCCATAGAGCTCGTTGAATGAAGACTCCGAATTGACCTGAACTACAAGACTGCGGCGCGCCTCAGCTTTTCTTTGAGCAATTATATCATTAAACCTCTTAAATTTCCTTACAGGATCTGAAAATTACTTAAAAGCATAACCTCTCAACCAGTTTTGATTTTAGAAGTTCATGAATAAAGAATACCTGAGTAATTTCTAAGAAATAATAAATTACACGCAGGAGTACTTAAACATTTCCGAAATACACAAAATTTCCCTGTTTGAAAAAAACTAGTCATTTTTACTCAAAAGTTACACAAACAAAACATCAAACTTGAGTTTGTCAGAATTGTCAATGTCAATTCAATAAATATAGGTCAAAAACTTACATCATGTAATAGAAAAAGTGTAATTGCTTTTAAAATAATATCGATAAATATTAATAATTATGCTAATGTCCATTCGTGACCGTCGGAGGATGCGAATAATCTTTTCGCGTTACCGATATTTTATGGGTAGGCCCTTCTTGGGAGCGTTGCTGGAGTTTCTTCGGCTACTTCTTCTCCCAGCGCCGACGCTTCCAGAAGTGACACTCAGAGTTAGTTTAGCTTTAGGAATGTCCGTGAAATAGCCGAAACAACCGACGGAGCCGTGGTTCTGCCCTGACAGGCGCATATTTTATGCTAAATATACATGAGGGCTACCACTAATAGACATCCCTTACATAAGATGTCCATAATCATAATATTTATAAGGATTATAACAAAAACACTGAAGCTACATCCTGGATAATAATAGTTAATTTACTCTAAAGTAAGAATTTTGATTGTGCATGGTGGTTTTAATATCTTTTTACATATAAAAGGAATAGATTATTTTTGCTCTTTTCTATACAAATCAGTAAAAAACAAAATATATACATATTTTTAGGTTTTTAAACGATTAATCGTGGTTAAAATTAGTTTTCTGGTGAAGTAGGTAATTGAATTCTACCAATAATCATTCTGTCATAATCACCTGTCGTTCTTTCTTTTAATTTTTATGATGGCTGTATGGACTTAAGTCTTTTGCCTTTCCCATTAGGGATAAATTAATATCATCATTTATTATTTATGTCAATAAGATTAGGCAATATTCAGTGAACTAAGAATCAAAAAACAAAGAGGAATAAACAATTTTATGTTCTTAAAAGAAAACTTATTAACTTAACAGTGCTTAATTTATATATCGTAAACGCTTATCATGGGTACACGAATACTACAACGGTTGCTTCCTGTTATAAATCAGTCCCTAAAAAATTTTCCTAACCTCAACCGTCCAAGTGAAAAAATGATATCTGCTCCGATAAATTTTACAATAATTAGAAATTATGCGAAGGGTAAAGATAAGGGAAAAGAGAAAAAAGGTAAAGGTTCAAAAGTAGAAATCAATCCAGCTATGATGTCAGAAGTAATAACTGTGGATAAGATACACGACAGATGTAAAGCAGCTATTGAAAAAATGAAAGATGATTTCGCTAAAAATTTATCGCTCCGATCTACAACTGGTTCGATTGAGTCGCTTGCTGTAAAGTTTGAAGGAAAGGAATATGAACTTCAGGAGCTTGCCCAGATAGTTCGTAAAAACCCAAAGACAATAGTACTTAACTTTTCATCTTTCCACAAGTCATACCCGATGCACTTAAAGCTATAGATAAATCTGGTTTGAATCTTAACCCCCAACAAGATGGCACAACACTGTTTGTGCCTGTGCCAAAAGTAACAAAAGAACATCGGGAAGCCTTAGCAAAAAATGCAAAAGCCTTGTACATAAAATGTAGAGATTCTGTGAAAGATGTGCAAAATGATTTTCTTAAAAAAGTTAAAAAACAATCTGGGATTTCTGAGGACTTGGCATTTAATGTTAACAAGCAAATAATAGCTATGTGTGATGAATATCAAAATAATGCGAAAAGCATTTATGAAGCAAAACATATTGAGCTTGTCGGCAAATAGTCTCATGTGATAGTCATTTTTGTAATTTTTTGTAGGAGTATATAGTGGATATGTCAGTCAGTTATATCATTTGATCTAAACTACAAAAAGTCAAATATTGCAGCACAATTACTTATGAACTTGTAAGAATAAACAGTTGACTAATTTAAATAAATCAAGTGGGTAATGACATGAACTAATTAAAATTTATTACAGAGCTATGTTAGAAGGAGAGATTTTATTAGATATATATGAGTAAAGTATTTGAAATGTTAAACACATGTATAATAGTGTCATGTTTATTTTATTAAGGAAAATAAAATTATTAGTATTGTTTTTTATTTATTTTATATTATATTACATACAATTTATGTTCATGTTTGAGACTGTGACAAGCACCTGTTTACTTACAGCTAAAATAATCTATGCATCAGCAAATTTGTAGTGTGTATACAAATTTGGTGTTGAGAGATATTAAATTCTTCATAGACAATATCAATACCAGGACCAGCTTTATGTCATAGCCTGTTTGTAAGTGGATGTTGTGTGGTTTTTGGGTTACAAAATTTAAATAAACAAATAATAACAATAGTAGGATGTTATGTATTTATATTATGTAATAATTCTTCCACACTGTGAAATGCTTTCTCAACCGGTCATGAAACCAACCTTTTTTATAGCTTTCTACACAGAGCTTCGGTGACATGCTCAGGAAATCGATCGTAAATGTCATATCATCTCAAGGACCCTAATGTTCATTAGCATGGCCGATTTAAAATATAAAATAAGCATATAAAGATGCGATGAAATGGTTTTGCTGGTATGTAAATACCTAACAGAATAGTTCAGAAGTGCCTTATATTGTATATCTAACCTTCTTAGCCGTAACCTGATTAACGCCAGACTAAAGATTCGCCGTTTATAGCAGGGAAATATTTAGCAATTACTTGGTTTATTAGCCTTCACGGACATACGAGAAGAGCAGTAAAGGATGTCACGCTATGTATAAAGCCGCACTTGTCGGAAGTCGTTGTATGGAACTGTTCAGAAAAGCTTCAGAAATTAAACTACTGTTCACACACTTTGTGCAGACGGTAATTTTTAATGTTGAATTTTAAATTCAGCAGATATTCTTTTCCACATAATCGAAAAAATACGAAACAAAAAATTATGAAAATTAAATTATTGTTATAAAATATGGTAACATCTAAAAGTTTTTTATTGGTTCCTTATATTACATTGTCATAACAGTTGTGTTTTGGTGGTTGTGTTTACTTTACGAAATTATTTAAAGCTAACAAAGCCAGGAGATGAACAGTAGAAGTGATAAGAAAGTAAAAGGCTATAGCAGAGTCATGCCTCGAGTATATAACCACTCCCGGAGTAGTCTCAAAGCAACTTCTAGTGTTTTGAATCATAAATCTCCGGCAAGTAACGTTGGCGCGAAACGTCAAACCGATTCAAATGTTAGAGGAGGCATTTTTAGTGATTTGCCAGTAGTGCTTAATGATTATAGCCCCGACCTAATAAGCAAAAAAGGTGTTAAACAAACTTTTGTAGTAAAGCCGAAAAGAACTTTAAAATCTCTAGTGCCTGTCAATTTACCGCCTCGTTCTGTGCTGAGACATGGTAACTGTGACAATACTTCTCGCTCTATAAACGTTCGTGCGTCTGCTCCGTCCGTGCTAGAAGGAATACCCGACGGTTTGACTGATTCACATGTCAGACATTGTTTTTCGAGCAGGTCCCATTCAAGATTAAAGGAATTGAAAGTAAGTATGTTTAGAGAAACATATTTTAAGAGTATTTATCAATAATTTTAGAAAATTATATACATTATTTTGTGAAAGCAAAAGGTTAACAAAGAACCTCCTATCATTTATAAAATAAAAAATTTAATATTATATTGGCAACTATATAATTATTATCGATTTCAAATTAAAAATTCATTCTTTCAGGATGAAATCAGGGCATATCAAGAAACAGACAGATTAATAAAACTAAGGGGCCGGTTGTATAAAAGCTGTGGTGTAGTGTTAAATGATGTGGGGCTGGTGGCTGTTGACAAGGCAGTGCAGTCAGAGGAATTAGGTAAGACATGCTACTTATACGTACTATGAGCAATACAGATGTTATTTTATACACATATTTACACATGAGGTGGCATATGAACCCTCTGTCTGTTCCTAATAGAAACTTGTTAGTGAATAATTACAACTAATAACTGAGGTGGCTAAGTTGTGAAAATATACCAGTTTAAGTATGTAACATGATCACAATTTCTTACACAAGAATCTGGAGCAGTGAAGATTTTGAACGACAGTTTCAAGTTTGGCTAATTTTCTATGTAATAGTGTTGTTTCACATGTATAACATATACAAATATTAGGGCAAGTAAAAGAATTAGATTAATCAGTTGTTCAAAAAATTAAGTGTAAATTTGCTTACCAAGAACATATATATATAGTTTCTGTCTTATTTCTTTGTGCTTATAAGTTGATTATGTACAAATGTGAGAAAAGCGTGAAAGAAAAGCAATAAATGTAATTTTGTTTATTTGCTTAGTAGTTAGTCAACATTCAAATGAATTACGAAATCTAAGAAAAAATGTACACAATAATAAGCTTACATAAATAAAGACAACATACTAAGAAAAGCAATTTATTAAGGAAACATTGTTTTTGGAGAATTCTTATTTTCATTGTTAACAAAGTAGTTAATTTAAATTTGTATTAAGCACTCTAAATTACAAGTTACATATTAAATTGGTTCATCAAGAAGTCACAATGCAAAAGTGTAGCTATAACTTGATATTAATATTTAAATACAATTACTATTATTATTATTCACCATTATTTGTTACTGTCTGAAGAATGGTTCGGTAAGAGTGATTGCATTATTTATCCTCTAATTTTAAAGTTAAAAATAGCGCCATCTTGTGTCTGTTTGAGTAGTTCAATCATTAAAGTATAGATGGCCGAAAGCTTGTTAAGGTGTTTTCTAGTAGTTGTCAGTTATTCGAAAATCGGATTAAATATGCATTAAGCGTGCATTACTAATTTATTTAACACTAAACCTACTTTTATTTGACGTTGTATTTGACGTTGATTTTCTGCATTGTAGACACTAGCCGAAATAGCTCAGTTGGGAGAGCGTTAGACTGAAGATCTAAAGGTCCCTGGTTCGATCCCGGGTTTCGGCAAATCTTTTTTTCTGTTATTAGATGAAATTTTAGAAATGTTATCATGGATAATCTTTAATACTTTGTTTATATGTTATTTTTATATATTAGTTAGTGTGGTAAATAATACTGTTTATACGCGTCTTCAAAAGAGGAGTTTCTCAATTCCTCTGTATTTTTATGTTATTTTTTGGCATACTTTGGAAAACTTGGGCACCGATGTTCTGGCCAAGATTATATCTTATTTTATACTATAACGTATTAGTTATGTTCATGCAGACTCCATTATCCATCCTAAATTTTTATTTTATTGATTGCCAGCGGACAATTTTTTTATCACACGTTACTAGTGAGTTAAGACCAGCCCATTGTAAGCTTTAGATTCGTTTTTTAAAAAAAAATATTTTATTTTTCACAGATCCTAACCAAATGGAGACGAGGTAAGTCTTTTATTTTGTTTTATTTAGGAAACAATCTGTCAGATGTAAAATGTGGTAAACTAATCATAGTAAATCTTCTTGTTCAATCTACATATATAAAATAATAATTTACAAAATCAATATGGACTTGAAATAAAGCAAGCGAAATCTAGGTAATTATAAAATAAATAAAATAATTTATTTAAATTTTTCAAAGAGTTTTTTTCAATTCATGTTTCTGAATATAAAAGTACTGAAGATAAAAACGTTTGCAAAACTTATTTTAAAACTATTATAAAATACTCTATAGTAAATTTTGGTTACAGATAATGAACTATTATTTCGCGTACACTCACATCGCCTCTTTAGCTCAGTGGTAGAGCACTGGTCTCGTAAACCAGGGGTCGTGAGTTCAATCCTCACAGGAGGCATCTGAACTTACATTTTAAGTTTTTTTTCAATAAGTTTTTTCATATTTCTGAATAAATTGCGTTACTTTAAAATAACTTTTACGTTTTCAATTTAAAATATATTTGATTATTTTTTCATGTATTTGTTCTAACGTTAGTAACAATAAGAATGAAAAGATAAAATAAAAATGTACTAATAAGTTTTTTATTATATAAAATATCATGTAAAACAAATCTCCATTGTTTTCGATATCACCGAATAATATATTATTTATGCTATGTGATGTGTAGCGAGGGTTTTCCTAACATTACTATCCTGATAGAAACATTCAACACAAGTTGATTAACCGGACTCCAAATGAGTTATCCGTATGACGCTAGATGGCGTTATACTATAATAACCTCTTCGCTTTAACATTATTAAGAATTCTTAGACGCTAAATTTACTTACTTCCGAACCTGTGCGAAATATGTTCCCTGTGTTCTTTAGTAAACAGTTATCTTGGTGTAAGTACTTTCTTTCTTTAGGTGACCCGAGGGAAAGGCCCGCGTAGTCGGAAAACGTATGGTAATATATCTCTGACTGCTTTCCCTTGAGTTTAAAATATTACATTTTTATTAACTTCTACAATGGTTTCATCTATATTTTAACCGGGTTCAAAAAGGAGGCGGTTCTCAATTCGATTGTCTTTTTTGTTAACTTCTTTCAATAAAGCGTTAATAGCCTAATAGTTTAGGGTACGGCCTGCGAATCGTAAGGTCGTGGGTTCGAATCCACCATTCGACTATTGCCGTGAACCATGTCCTAGCACAAGCTTAAGCTTAGTTGGAATGGTTAACAAGATTGTTAGTAATATTTCTGAAAAAATTAAAGAAATATTGCTAGCTTTCTTTTAAAAAGCGTAACCACAGACTTATGTCTATGCTCTTTTGTAATATTCTTGAATTGGTTGCTTTGGTTTTTTTTAATAAGGGTGCTACCTCTACAGTTACTACATTTGTTTGTATAATGCCTGATTTTTGAAGTTGGTGCTGGAAAATGCTTTGGTTCACGCGTCGAAGACGCTCTGTTGCATTATTATAAGTTTCTCCGCGACCGATGCGTCTCTGTTTCTCATGGCCATTTTTGGGCTGTAGTCTATAATTTTCTCTTTTGATGCGGCCGTTGCCCTTGTCACCAGTCTTCCTGTAGCGTCACTATATATCGCCACTACAACATGTTGGACGCTGTTGTGTTTTTGTTCCCTTAGAACAGTGATTCTCAACCACTGTGCCGCAGCACTTTTGTGTGCCGCCAAATTTCAAATTGTGCCGCCAAATTTTGCAAATATTTAATAATGTTAATATTGTTGTAGTAAGTAAATAATTTTTATCTTTTTCTTTGTGTACCGCCAAATTTTGAAATCGTTAAATATGTGCCGCAACAAAAAAAAGGTTGAGAATCACTGCCTTAGAACCTTGGACTGGATTAACCGATTTTGATTTTTTTTTGTTTGAAAGCTACCAGCTTTCGGTTTTTATTAGCATAAAATGAATATGAAGTGTAAGGTGTAAATATATTTGTTCAGGCTTAAACAAGTTTGTAAATGTCAGGTGCAAGACTGGATTGCATATAAAACGGGATGCCGTTACTAGTAATGGGATGGCTGTTGACAAAGTCCGTCCGGACGGCACTAGGCGTCATTTCCGCTTCCCGCGCGTGTTTGGCTCCGCGCCAGGCTATTCCCGCGCCGGTGCTATGCTTTTGATCGCTCTCGGTTCGATTTCGTAAGGCCCGTCTGGCCCTCTGTGCCGTAGCTTATGTACTGAGGAGTCGTTCCCGTCGGCTACCCAACAACCATTGTTCTGATACAATGGAGCGTGCATTTAAATTGTTTTTGTTTATATATAGATAGATGATAGATAAACAATTATGCACATACAATATTATTTGGTTTATATAAAATCGAAGAGGACGCGGGCAGCAAACACATATATAATGTTGGGTTTAATGTGTGCGTCATGCAAAAAATACTGCTCGTACATTCAGTATTACATTATGTACAAGTCGCCCGATAGTCGGAATTAAACTTATTCAGCGAATCTATCAGTCATTATCATAGATACTTAACCTTTTATCAAACGCATGCTGTGTGCAATGTTTTTCTTATGGATTTAATGCATTTTGTATGCATAATAAAAAATATATTATCATTCTGCACTCATTCTCTATTTTGGAAAATTTCATACTCCTGCGTCCGCGCAATTTTCGTAAGAAGGGTTACAAATTTTAATTACACGTATTAATATTATATCATTGTTATCATTTTTATTTTTTCATTATGAGGAAATTACCTGTAAAGCGTCAATAACGATACAATTGTCGCGTTCTCCAACGAGCGAAATTGAACGCTTTGTTATTTTGTTGAAGATCTAGCCAGGAATAGTGTCGTCTCGTCGTCCGGCGAGACCCGACCGGGGTGTGGTGTTGTAAGTGGCACTCATAATTGGTTGGGGTGTGTTGAGGCAGAAATATGTTGAATACCTATGCCACCCTATCTCACACCATTATGGCGAAAGTGGGCTCACAATGGGAGGTTTTAGTCGAAGGGGCCTCTAATAGGCGAGCCCATCATAACTTGCCCGCTTCCTCGTCGAGCACGGGTGAATATTTCCTCCTATGTTAAAAAAAGGATTTAAAAAAGTGTAGTACTGCTATTTAGTTTATAACAAAATTTTCTGCGCTAGTTAAAATTTCTAAGCCGCGTGGTGTATGACCATCGTGTACTCTTGTCGTATCAATAAGATTTGTTGTATTTTTGACCTAACCTAACCTACGTATACTCTTTAATGCCTCAGAGAGGGACTCTTCATTCGTTGACTGTGGCAGAAAAATGATGAGAGCAAAATCTCTCATCATTTTTCTGCAACAGTCAACATTCGCTCCCATTTAATAAAACACACATGTTTTTTGTATTTAAATCACTATAGAGTGCATCAGTGCCTGTGACCGTATATAGTCTGGCAGCGTTTTTCTGACGCAAGTTGTGATCAATGAATGCACACATAGCGCCAAATTCTACATACACCCCCATCGAGCGGAAACGCCAATCCACCTCACTCTCACATCGATAATATGACAGAGATGAACCAATCAAATTATATTTAGGTTCAGATGACTCAATGATGCAACGGGATGCAGCGCCAACACTCTCGCTCTTAACTCCGCTGCCAAGTTGTTTATCGAGATGGACATTAAACCAACCTGTATTTACTGTTATGTTTGTTTGTCTATTGTTTATACCAGTAGTCCTGAAGTTAAGAATTACACACGCTTAAACTGTGGTAATTGGTCTGTTCGAAACATTGGTAAGAGGAGTACTATGACGTGCTGAAACTGAGGACGTACTTTTTTGTTCAGTGTAATAATGTCGTATCAGGGTCATATGTTTGGCCATGACATATATAACCAACAGGATCATCAGGATGAGAAACGTAGTGATAAATAAGAAATCTGACCTGCAATATATACACATATTGCAAATAACACCACGCAATCATTATAACTTGACATTGATAAAATTCGTAAAGAAGCCGCTTTCACATGATAGTTGGCAGTGCAAACAACTATCCGATGTAAATTTATCTAGCATTACGTCAACATTACGCTACTAAAAAACAAGATTAAGATTATCTGCGTTAATTAAAATTTCCGAATCCGCGTGGAAGTTGTAAAATCGTCGTTCGAATTCGAGAATAGGATAATATCTTAGTTGGACAATCGCCAAGTGTTACAATCTAGAAATACATTACACTTTTACATTATCTATTCTAATCTGATTGACTGTTCCAAAATTGTACTTATAATTTGGATATTTTTTTTATTGTTTCAAGAAAATATCAAATACAATTATTCGTCCAAGCCTTCTTGGTACACTTGGAAATACGTATATGGGTAATCTAAGCAAGCTTACAATATTTGATAGATGCGTATGCATAGATGTGAATAATGTTCAATGTCAAAATAATACGAAAAGGTAGATTTTTAGCAATATTAACTAAGCTTAAGCAGTTATGTAATTGTTGTGTCCTGTCTTGAAACTCGATTAATAATTTTATGAAGAATGAAACAAATAGCATTTTTAATTAATATACCAAATTTATTTTAACTCGGTAAACTTAGCTCTATGTACAGCCAATGCGCTGACATGCTACCGCAGTATTTAACGCAGTGTTCGGATAGAAAAACGACTTTTATAATGAACCCGTCACTGAGGCACATTCCGTCATTTCTAATTCGACATTTACGACTTACCGTAACTGTGGAAAAAAATATACAAACATTTTATTGCATAACATTTTTATGTAAAACTTAAATATAAGGTATGTATACTGTACTTGTACACTATATAATCTGTGTGTGTGTTTGTATATAATGTATTTGTACACTTAACAATAATATTTACTAGGGAAAACAAAAATCGAATAAGAACAATATTACAAAGTAGTTTTAATCAGAAACTAACCGAACTCTCATTCAACTACACTAGAAGTACATCCTTTAACTAAACCAAAATTAAATGGGACCACACGGGAAGCACCAGCTTTCAAATAAAAGGAGAATCATCGAAATCGATTCACCCAGTCGAAACTTATGAGTATGTTACATACATAACAAAATTGAGACCCTCTTTTTTTGAAGTTGGTTGAAAATATTTAGCGAAAATGTTTGCGAATGTTTTTTTTTTTAATTCAATTAACGATGTAAGGCTTTTCACCGCGTGAACCCCGTTAAAATATTTTAAAGTTTTCTGTTCACTTCATCCTTGGGAATTGTGTATCCAGCTGACGGGACACTCGGCAGGTTTCCGTGCGGCAACCTCTCCCCAAATTTCCAGAAAGGGGCGAGCAACGTGACCCGCCCGGGAGACCATTTTGTGGAGTTTCCTTAAAAAAAATTCTGATTATTTTTTTATGTCGTTTCAGCAATACAATGAACAAATAACTAATTAAAAGTTTCCAATTACCTTGCTCTTTGTATGGAATCGAAAAAACCTTTCGTAAGAAATTAGAATCGTAAATGAAGTTATTATTTATTAAAATAATTTCCAATATATCTAGATAGGAGCTGTTGGATATAACTCAACACAACACACGCAGTTTTTTAATGAACGGACATAACATTCGGACGGAATAGTTCGTACTGATAAGAATAATTGGATCTTGTCATTCTCATAAGAAAAATTATTACTATATGGTTTGATACTGAAATAGAGTGAGATTAAGAAGATAAGAACCGTGATAGCTTAGTGGCTGGGCGGTTGGCTCTTTTTAATACATGTGAAGGATTTTTCTAATACATGTGAAGTCTGCCAATCCGCTACTACTAGAGCTGCGTGGTCCCTTACATTTACAGAGAAGGCCTGCGTCTACTGTAACTTTAAAAGTTAGTAGAGTAAGTTCGAGGCATAAGAATTCATATACGTCTGCGATCACGGTATATAGGTTCAGGCTAAGCGACGTAAGAGCTATGCCTCCTCTCAATCCGGTGAAGCAGTAAAGGCCAGCCACTCTGGCCAACTGTGTAGTTCATCAAAAAAAATGTCTGCGGTGACCGCACGCCCAGTATTCTACTTTACTGTTTCCTCCTCTTTCTTACTAAAAGCTGACAACGCACTTGCCTATACTCGCTTATACCTTATACCATGTAGCATTTGGCGAGTCGTGTCGCGTAGTCGTCCCTGTTGACATTAAAGAAATCTGTTTTGGTGATCGCACCACTAGACCTCGTACGAATGCAGCACACGACGCCAAATCGATTTAGATACCTAAGCACGTCTAGTCCTAACTAGTTCCTCAGCTAAAAGCCTATAGCATTTAGAATTGATGTGGACCCCCGTGCCCTGCCTCCCGCCCGCTACATGACACCGCTGCATTCGCCGTCTCACTCGAGTCACGTTCGCTGGCAAATTGTTATTCCATGAGCGGAGAGTGCGCCGAGGACGTACGGGCAGCTCGACCCGACTTTTTGCGGTGACACATCACCTGCGACTTGTCGCAAGTCTTGTCAAAAGTTTTACTCTATTGTATTAGCTTGAAATTTACTAAATATCTTGAAACCTATTTAATGTTTCTGATCGAGCCGCAATTCAGCCCTCTCGGGCGGCCTCCAGTCATTTTGCTATCCCGAATAGGGGTACACAATAGAGGTTCATGCAGGAAATCGGCCACAGCTCAATCTGGTGATGCTGTAGAATCTAAGAGTTAAAAGACTATCAGGTGTAAAATGTGATCTATCTTTATTATAATAAGACTGCATGAGTATACAATACATATGACTTAATGCAAGCCTGGCTCTCAAGATACGAGTACAAGCGTCTGCTTAGTATGGGGGTCGTTATTTACAAATAGTGTGCGCTCCAACAGTTACACGTACTTCGGTCTCCCTAATTAGAGAAACACATATAATGTAACTAATGAGACATCAGTCTCAACTACTTATGCTATGTTGAATAGGAGCGCAAAAGAAACTACACACACTTGTTTGATGTTTTTGAGAATTTGTTAAAACTGAGTCCTTCGTCTAAATACTCGATAGTGATTTGAGTCTGTACCATTTTAAGAGAGTCCTCATATCGACTACAATGCTGGCTCCTCTCAATCAAATCAGCGAAGCCTGACCAGTCGCAAGTCAGCGAAGACGAGTCGCGCGTCTGTCGCGAGCACAATGATAATGGTTACGAGTGCGTCAGCGTTGCGGAATACAAATAAACAGTTTGTAAGTTCCCCACGTAGCTGCACGGCTCACAGCCTCGCTGCGAGGGTGTTGCCAGACTGCGCACGGCGCCTTAGTGACAGGAGGTGGAGACTTTACATATAGCGTATATACTTTTAATCACCAACGTTCACGTTTGTCACTCGTGCTACTTTAATGTACTACTTCCGTGGTAGCGCGATACTCCTCACCTTTGACTATTGTAGCCTTTATGGTGATTGCAACCTTTTTTATGTATCCTGATTCATTTCAGGAGTCAGTGGAAACGGCTCATAACATTCCGTCTTCACTCGGCTGCGCACGCTCATCGTCCTAATCTCGTTATGGTCAACGTCGATAATGCAATTACTATTCAAGTACAGAGCAAGGTCGCCACTGTTTATTGTCCGTTCGTCTGACGTCACCGGCCATTGTTTCGCTGTCGGTGACGTAATGATGCCACCGTCGCCAAATTTAGGTTGACACGTTTATTACGATACGAAACAATTACGTATATCGAAAAGCACTTATCATTATATGTTACGGGTTATTTGCCGTTCTCTGGTAGCGCTTTACGTAATTAGAATAATAACGATTAATTAATTTAAGGTACTCGCGTTTACTATTGGAGCAATTGTCATATATCACAGTATCACTTTTAGATATTTTTCCCAGTCGCTTTGGGCTCTGATTGCAGGCTGAATTGTGGTGGTATTCTAAAAAGAATAGATACTTTGGCACAACCGACCCATTTGTGCTACATCTCGTTTAAAGGCACTGTGAAAGGCTTAGGGAGGGTATCTACATAGAACTAAGGTAAAATTAGTTTCTGGTATTCTAGCAAAAGATACATAAGTAACATTTCTTTTTCTTTAATATTCTTTTCAACTGTTTCAGTAAATTGGGTATATATGTAAATAATAGGGGAAACCATGTTGGTTGGTTTGGGGAAACCGTTCAAGTAATGATAAAAAATATCTTCTGTCGATTACAAAAGACCTCCCGCACCAGTCGAAACGCAGTACTAAAATATGGGGTATTTTGCGAGTTCGTGCTTCTTCCCCCATCGTGCCGACCCATTCGTGAAACAGGAGTAACCGTTGCACACTATTAGGTGGAGGCTAAAGGTAGATCATAAGATTTCATATACATTAACGATCATCTTTTACATTTCTAAAATGCTTGCCATTTCGAGAGAATGAACAGTGTAACCGCAACCTTATCTTGGCAACGTGCCAACGCTAATCCTGGGAGAATAATGGGATTTCTTCTTGGAGATCCCGGAGCCCCTCGTCATGCACCGAGGAAAGGGCCACCGGGGAGGTTTTAGTGGGTAAGAACCCCACATAACCGCCGCCTTCCCACCAGAAGGCGGGGTATCTTTGTGAAGATTTCCTCCCCGTCCACAAAAAAAAAAGATCTGCTCGCGACGTTGTGGTGTCATGGTACGAATGAATGGCCCAGTTATGTGCCGATATTAATTTGAAGGCTGAAAATAGTTTAAGTTACAACCTATGCGTCCAACTATTGGCCACAAGCACGCTCTGTAAAGAATCTTAGTGCCAGTGGTACATCATACTGCACAATTGAACTAGCAGATTACCAAAACAAGCAGAAATCGGCACCTATTACTAACCGCAGACTCAGGGCCCAGTAGAGGCCTAGCCACAGCATGGCTTTAGTTAAGCTTCAGCTTTTGTAACATATATGTCCCACTGCTGGGCACAGGCCTTCTCTGGCTTTGGGCCCTGTTTATTATTGAAATAATAATATTCTTTTTTGACGTGTAACTTGTATTATGTAGTTATAGTTGTATTTTTAAAACGTTATCACAGCACTATCGATTTTCGAATCGAAATTAATTCACTTACTAAGGATGACTTTTGATCTCAGATACAATACAATGTATTCGATTTTTCTATTTTGCAATACTGAATTGTACTTTATATGACAAAAAGTTGTTTGAATTTATTTCCCTTAATGAATTACTGATGCAATCAGTGCGTGCGTCAGAGATGTAGTCGGCAAGAAGGATGTACTGTCTACTTTGCTTAGATAATATAACTTCTGTTACTGAAGGAAATACATTTACTTTTATGTACCAATGTAATCTCCATAAAACCTTAACGTAAATATTTATTCAATTCTCGGCAATAAAAAGACAATAATTTTATTTGAAATGCCTACTTTCACACAGGCTTTTAATCGGTCTGGCCACTAATCATTGCAATTAAAAACAGTTTCCAGAAAATTACAAGATATTTTCTCTAGATATTATTTGGACGTTTAGAGTAACGCATATCATCCAAAACTTACCGTAATTTGTTGTCCAACGGATTCAGATGTGGGCTAGACGAGTACTCATTTCTGTTTAAGCAAGAATAAAGAATTTTGCCTCCTGGATAAAACGCTCCCACGTAAGACATGTCGTGGGTTAACAACTTCATTGCACCTCTTCACCTGCTTTCGATACTACTCCACAGCTTTGAGCGTACACTTTGCGTGATGTAGTTAGTGCTTTCCAATTGTGTCATTTTCAGTTTTAGTCTATGTTGGATTGTCATTTTGTGAGAGCTCTAAGCACAGTCGCAGTTAGCTATTTGCGAGTAACATTACGTTATGAAACCAAATACGTTACCAAATACTAATTAGCTAAAGACTTCTAAATATTACTTCTAAACGCGAAAACCGTCAAATGAAATCATTGAGGGATTTAACATAAAGACTACAATGTGCGGACGATCTCTTTTAGGACTTATTTGGATTTGTCATAGATGCTATTGTTGGGACTGGATTTTTTTTATGGGGTTTTAGGATATAAACCAGTGCTTGACCACGACCCCACCTGATCCGATGTAGAATGGGGATAGGGGTTTAATTCGTGTAATTCCTGTGCACACTCACCAAAATGAATCATATTGAAATGGGAGGGGAAGCCCCAGGTTTCAAATAAAAAAGAATCATCAAAATCTGTTCACCCGGTTCTAAGGCAACAAACATAACTAAAAAATATCAACCATTATGATACCAATGAACGTTCATTTTATACACCATTGGTTTAGCAGACTCCTCAGCGAGGACTAATGTGATGTGGCGGCGTTATCGAGGCGCGCTCGGGCGACACATTGGGGTGATGCAACACACCCGATAACGCTGGAATGCAACAACGTGTGGCTGTGTGGCGGCGTGACGGAGCGGCTATCGCGCGGCCTTGCCATTGGCAGTGGCGGCGCGTGTCACGGTGCCGACCGTGCTAATGCACACAACAGTTGCCGCGTGACGGACACAAGCCCGCACATTCCTGTCTTCTAACGTCAACGTTCTCACCCATTTTTTTCTACTCCGCATCCTATATTAATTATAACAGTAACAGAAGGGTTGTCTGTGCAATTGCAGACGAAGTGATGACGAACAAATCACTGAAATATATCGCGAAACGGTCGACATTTGTCGAGTATGTGACCGCCCTTAGAGTCTCATTTAGGCATATTATTTCCGCTTGTCCTCGTTTAGCTCACGATGAGAACAGCGTTTGCACAGACCAAAACCTCGTTACCAAGACTATTTATCTTTTAATTATTTATTTTTGAGTGTCGCGTACCGAATGCTTCTGATAGGAGAATCTGCTGATGTCATCTGTAATGAAGAAATGTATACCAACAACCCAGAGTGGATACGGTTATAACATGAAAGCGTTTGCCTTTTTGTGTCTATAAAATGCTGTCAAAGGCCGACAAGGCTCGGTGCGGTGTTATTTATTTAGTGAGGCATGGTTTACCACTTCCAGATTTGATCACTTGACTCAATTTTCTAATTCACACTGTGCAAATTGAAGTGATAATAAACACACGTAACCCGGACCTACAGCGGAATATCCTGCGCGGACGCAAACATTGTCTTTTGAGATTGACAGCCCTGTTAAGCAAACGTAATTTCGCCTGTCATCGCTTAGCACATCGCATGATCTCTCCACTACTATATGTATGTGTATTCATATGTATGTATGTCCGTCAGACTTCACGTTCGGTCACGACGGTACTGGTTATCTTATTCATATGTACAAACACTCTGTGATTGTTCACTTGCGTTCTGTTTAAACGATCAATTCATTTATATACGTATAGTAAAGTAGTCCTTGCTAAAGCGGTCTTACACAAACTCACTTCGTTCACATTCAACATAAACGGAAACAATTTTAGCTAGTGATTTTTTTGGACATAACAGTCATAAAACGGTTATGTATAGAATAAATTGTAAAATTATCAATTGTTATTTATCCACGGGTAAACCCGATATTTTGCTAAAAACACGTGCACACCCACCTTATACTCACACCAGAAAGGTAAGCTGAGGTCAGGGACTTCCATGGTCAAGGGCCTTATCACCCTTTGTAATACTGGGTCTGTATTACTCTGGTTTATATACGTCATCCTAGGAGCACCAAAAATAATTAGCTTACTGCGATAGGCTACTCCTTTTGCTTTTGGAACTTAATAAACTCGGAGTAATTCGAATAGCAATCGCTCTTTCTGCTTCGATTAGGTTAATACGGCATGATAGCGTATTCATGTACCACACATATTATAGTAAGGTTTCTAATAATGCCAGAGAACAACAAGAGCAATGAATAAATACGTCCTAATGCACATTCCACCAGAGCTGACTACATCCAAAGCACTGCGTGATGGAGCTCGTCTTGATAGTTGCGGACCCTTTATATGTCGCCTTTATAAGACGAATATTTATTTTAATTCCCATGAAGGTAGATATAATACAAGCAGTGTGTTTGATTGCACTGTGGATGGATTGTCCCACGCGCTCGCCATGCGGCGTCGGAGCGGTCTTAAATATTTGAGTTATCGATCATTTGGCGGGCCCGCACGCCGCACGCCGCAGTTCCTTTGTTCGCGGCGAGGCGGTTCCGTAGTCGAGGCACGTGCGCCGCCTCTTTAGCTATATTTTTATTGTTGCAATTCTATGTGCCTTGTACGGCACACACTCTTTGTCTTTGCCAAGGTCATTTGTGAGTCACGCGGCCGCCTCGGTCGCAAATTGAACCGTATTCTCTTAAGCGAAGTGCTCTGCTATATTTTAACCTACAGCAAAGGAGGAAAAGGCTTCAAGGACAGTCATGTTATCTGCGACACGAGCGTGTTTAACGCCGCATTCATGCTCGCCTTCCCGATTGAATGGAATATGTTTTAATTTTAGTGACGATTTTTAAATACCAACGGTCATCTAAGTGTCACTTTTGTAAATAAACATCATGTTGAAACTTATTTATGTATTTTAATTATTTTACAATTATACCTATCTATGTGTATATGTATACTAATATACACAAAAAATATTTGCACGATTGTTCAAGAAATAAAGAAAATACTCACTGCTCTTGTTGCAACAGTAATATACGAAACGTAGCTCTCTCTCTTTCTAACTTCACTTACTTATATCTCCCTTTCAACTTCTCTTCGCCCGATCACACTTTTCATAACGAAATTACTAGCTTACTCCCCAAGAAATGCGTGCGTAAAGAAGTTTTACTTCGAAAATGGTTTATGAAGTACGGTTAAAGTCGGTTACGGTTCGGAATACATATATATAGAAATAGAAATAAACATGCATAATATAGAAGAATACATAAACAGATACAATAGGGTGGTAAATGCTAACGCGACACCATCTTACCCCATCATGGTGAAGAACGGCTCACCATGGAAGGTTTTAGTCGGTAGGAGTTTCTAGGACCGGCCCGTCGTAACTTGTCCGCTTCACCAGCACACGTGTGAATAAAAGTGAGTTTATGATGGATAATTAAATTATCAGTGCTGGCAGAGGATGCCCTAACTACCTAGAAGGTGTATAGTGTACAGAGGCAACATCATACGAAGGCACGTTAAGAGTATACGTAACCGACAAACATGTAAATAATTGTAGATGAGCCTTGCGAGAGATGTGTGACGTGATTATTAATTTATCTTTGTCACTACCATTTACCCCACTACGTTACGAGCAAGAATGTTTGATTGTATAGATATGAAGGAAGCAAAACAAATGCCTCACACTTGTTCAAATTGGTTTTCTACACGGTTAGTCCTTCTTTCCCTCATATTTTATTATTCTATTTATGTTTATCAGATCTAGAAAAAATACTAAATTACGTTCTAGCTGTGACGGCGTCTGGAGGTTCACCCTGCAATGAGTACGATATTACTTACTTATTATTACTTACTCGGGACCCCTTGCGCTAAGTATTCCAAATCAGGGCCGACCTACATCTAACCTGAACCTGCACCTGATCTGTTCACTGGCCGAGTCTTTGGTCGCTTAGCTTGAACCTTGGTATATAGATACCTAGACTTGAACAATTAATCTAATTGCGTTAGCATTCCTATCCGAGGGCGCCCGGGCAACGCGAATTACGACTCGGTCTCGTAGTAGTTTTTATCGAAACACTATAGTAGATAAACATGCGATTGGAACACCTTGCCCGCAGAAAACATTCTCACCTTTTATTGAGGAAATCTTCAAGTAAATCTAATATTTTTGTTCGAGTGTAAATACATAATCTGTCAATGCGTATCCGTGTCGGTTGTGCAAGCCACACAAGGACACCCGGGTAGCTGTTTCAAAACGTATTCACGGATACATTTAATGCAGAATACGTACACACAAGATGCATGCCATGAATAACGGACCGGTTCGTGCCGTGTTTTACATGCTAATGCCGTCCCTCTTGCTTCGCTTGCTATTAACTCACGACGGCAGTGAAGTGTCCGGTGGGAAGACTTTTGCACTGTGTGTACGGGGTAATAAATGGAAATTAGCAAATTTATTTAAATTGGTCTAACCTATGCCACTGGTCTAATTTGTTAATATTCGGTGCCGCGGGTCTGAGTATTATGATTATATCTACGAAACGAATGTTAAAAGGGCGGTTTATGACGGCCGGAGCTATCTATAATCTTAACGTCTCTTAAGTTCCTTTTTGTTTGCAAATTTCACGATACGACCGTCGATGTTTCTTTAAATGAGGCTTTTTATGGCGAAGTAATTGCTTAATGTTTTAAATATGTCATTTAGATGAGATAAATGAAAGCAATTGCTATCAAATGAATGGGCTAGCACGAGGAAGAACTTGCACGTGATACTTTTTGCAAGGACCTACGCTGTTGAGGAGGCTTCTACAGTTTCATCGGGTTTTTAAGTTCTCAGAGAGCTGTGCCTTCTATCGTAGTTACACAGCGCAAGGGCCCCGTAGAGGGCAGTCTGACTCAACAGACTGAATAGAGAAGGACTCGGTCTTCTCTTTTATGTCCTCGTAGTATACTGGACGTTCCGACGTCCTAAGTGTTCATTAAAGTTGTTGGCAACATACCTGCAATTGTTCCGGTTAATAAATTTTTTCTAATTTAATCGTAGCAGCGCATAATCTGTTTATAAATGAGGTAGTGGGTGCAGTGCACAAAGTTTACGCGATGTTTCCAAAGGGAATCTTTTAGATACCATTCTAGTGTCTTCGGGTGATGAAATTCGGAGAAGGGTACAGTTCAAGAAAAGAATGATTTTGGGCATGTGATGAGTCTGGTTTAGTTTAGTTATGGTTGATGTTTGAGTATTTCTTTTAACACATCCTGGCTCGTTTGCATTGCAACTTATGCTGTCTGGCACTTTGTGAGAAACTTTTGCAAAAATTCCAACGTTAATCCAATTCACATTCCATTCCACATGATAAAGATATTCAAAACTAGCTGTGTCCCGCGGTGTTACCCCCGATTATAAACTGATTATTGTATTTATTTAATTTTCTTCTAAATGTAAATGTCTAAAATACTTCTTATTACATCAGTTATCAGCCAAAGAGAACGGCTCACCATGGAAGGTTTTAGTCGGTAGGGGTTTCTAGGACCGGCCCGTCGTAACTTTTCCGCTTCCCAGCACACGTGTGAATAAAAGTGAGTTTATGATAGATAATTAAATTATCAGTGCTGGCAGAGGAAGCCCTAACTACCTAGAAGGTGTATAGTGTACAGAGGCAACATCATACGAAGGCACGTTAAGAGTATACGTAACCGACAAACATGTAAATAATTGTAGATGAGCCTTGCGAGAGATGTGTGACGTGATTATTAATTTATCTTTGTCACTACCATTTACCCCACTACGTTACGAGCGATGGTTATATACAATTATACCAAAACGTATGCGTATAGATATGCAGGAAGCAAAACAAATGCCTCACAATTGTTCAAATTGGTTTTCTATACGGTTAGTCCTTCTTTCCCTCATATTTTATTATTCTATTTATGTTTATATTTATGTTCTAGATCTGATATCTAGAAAAATACTAAATTACGTTCTAGCTGTTACGGCGTCTGGAGGTTCACCCTGCAATGAGTACGATATTGCTTACTTATTATTACTTACTCGGGACCCCTTGCGCTAAGTATTCCAAATCAGGGCCGACCTACATCTAACCTGAACCTGCACCTGATCTGTTCACTGGCCGAGTCTTTGGTCGCTTAGCTTGAACCTCTATATACCTAGACTTGAACAATTAATCTAATTGCGTTAGCATTCCTATCCGAGGGCGCCCGGCCAACGCGAATTACGACTCGGTCAGTAGTTTTTATCGAAACACTATAGTAGATAAACATGCGATTGGAACACCTTGCCCGCAGAAAACATTCTCACCTTTTATTGAGGAAATCTTCAAGTAAATCTAATATTTTTGTTCGAGTGTAAATACATAATCTGTCAATGCGTATCCGTGTCGGTTGTGCAAGCCACACAAGGACACCCGGGTAGCTGTTTCAAAACGTATTCACGGATACATTTAATGCAGAATACGTACACACAAGATGCATGCCATGAATAACGGACCGGTTCGTGCCGTGTTTTACATGCTAATGCCGTCCCTCTTGCTTCGCTTGCTATTAACTCACGACGGCAGTGAAGTGTCCGGAGGGAAGACTTTTGCACTGTGTGTACGGGGTAATAAATGGAAATGAGCAAATTTATTTAAATTGGTCGAACCTATGCCACTGGTCTAATTTGTTAATATTCGGTGCCGTGGGTCTGAGTATTATGATTATATCTACGAAACGAATGTTAAAAGGGCGGTCTATGACGGCCGGAGCTATCTATAATCTTAACGTCTCTTAAGTTCCTTTTTGTTTGCAAATTTCACGATACGACCGTCGATGAAATATATTATGTTTATTTAAATGAGGCTTTTTATGGCGGAGTAATTGCTTAATGTTTTAAATGTGTCATTTAGATGAGATAAATGAAAGCAATTGCTATCAAATGAATGGGCTAGCACGAGGAAGAACGTGATACTTTTTTGCAAAGACCTACGCTGATGAGGAGGCTTCTACAGTTTCATCGGGTTTTTAAGCTCTCAGAGAGCTGTGCCTTCTATCGTAGTTACACAGCGCAAGGGCCCCGTAGAGGGCAGTCTGGCTGAACAGACTGAATAGAGAAGGACTCGGTCTCCTCTTTTATGTCCTCGTAGTATACTGGACGGTCCGACGTCCTAAGTGTTCATTAAAGTTGTTGGCAACATACCTGCAATTGTTCCGGTTAATAAATTTTTTCTAATTTAATCGTAGCTGCGCATAATCTGTTTATAAATGAGGTAGTGGTGAGGCAGTGCACAAAGTTTACGCGATGTTTCCAAAGGGAATCTTTTAGATACCATTCTAGTGTCTTCGGGTGATGAAATTCGGAGAAGAGTACTATTCAAGAAAAGAATTGACCTGCCGAAGTTAATGATTTTGGGGATGTGATGAGTCTGGTTTAGTTTAGTTATGGTTGATGTGTTTGAGTATTTCTTTTAACACATCCTGGCTCGTTTGCATTGCAACTTAGGCTGTCTGGCACTTTGTGAGAAACTTTTGCAAAAATTCCAACGTTAATCCAATTCACATTCCATTCCACATGATAAAGATATTCAAAACTAGCTGTGTCCCGCGGTGTTACCCCCGATTATAAACTGATTATTGTATTTATTTAATTTTCTTCTAAATGTAAATGTCTAAGATACTTCTTATTACATCAGTTATCAGCCAAAGTTCCGTCAAGATCAGTCCAGGCGGTCTAGAGATTAGCCGAAACAAACAGACAAACAAAAATTGCAAACAATGTTATTTTGGTATACGAACCGTGCATATGGTTCATTACATTCAGTACATTGATATGCATGTAGTAAGAAGCGGTTATTTTAATCAAAATCACAAACAGTCACTCCAATTTTATTTATTTGTATAGATGTACTAAGTATCAAAGTAAGTCTCACGAGGTGAACATAATGTTTGGGTAGTTGGTAGTGCATTTCAATTGGCCGGCGCGGAGGGCAGTCTGGAAATCAATTCATGTAATTGGCATGCCAGACGTTCATATCTCTTCGTACAGGACATTAAAATTACATTCAATTGCTCAGGGTCCATTTCATCTGTAATTTATCTGATTGATAGCATAATTACACTCTCCTCCTGCCATATTCGAGATAGCATGAGCTTTACGTTGAACGCAATTAGCATTTGTGTAACGTGATTGGATTTAACAAGAGGTTATCTTTTATTGGTTTTATACAATACGTTGGAATTATTTTTACCTATCCATGAGACTGATACTGACGAAGGGACTAAGTAATCACTTTTACTGTAAACATTTTAACCTGAACTTTCATACAGATTCTATCCGCCGTCTGTGTGTAATGGAAATTATGTGTATCATGGAATATTCTTGGGTGTTTTAAGGTTGTTTTCTCCCTGTTGGTGGTAATCGCTGACGCGGTTTACATCCGCCCCTCTTCCTATCTCAAAACGGGCTTGGGACGAAGTTAAATGAAAGGGACATTAATAAATATGTAACACAAGCATATATGATGACACCATCCGCGACCGTCAGAGGTTGCGAATGATCCTTGCGCGTTACCGATATTTTATGTGAAGGTCCCACGCTTTAGATGTTATGGAGTTTCTTTAGCCACTTCTTTTCCCAGCGCCTGATGTAAGTTAAGAAGGAAATGCAGTCCTGGATGATAAGGCGCACAAGCTTAGTACACTATTTATTCTACTTTTAAAAAGTAAAAATTGAAATCGGATGGAACGACAGATGCGGGCAAACTATTCCAGTCCATTGTCCAGAAAAGAAATATTATCGCGGTTAACCAAAGAATCGATATACTGTTATAAGAAATAACAAAACATACGCAATAAACTATTCACAGTGATAGTCTCAATGTTTTCAGTATTATCCGGATTTATTTCATCAACCTCTGGTTACCTTTTTCCACACAAGTGTCCGCTCCGAAAACGCCGCACCACAGCCAGTCAGGGAGCTCGGGCCCCTTCACGTCGCACAACTAGGCTAAGGCCGAACGTCGAACCGGAGACCTCTCGAGTACCAATTAATCGGATCTCCGCTTGTGTACGCGATGTACTGACTAAACAAGAACAGGTAGGAGTTATAGGGCTCTATGTCTTCTGGTTATCAAGGTATATCGAATGACCTTATGTTAAGGAAAGGAAATTAATTATACGTGCGTAAAAGTGTATCGATATTGGTGTTGAAGCATTTGTTGAATAATAATTGTTCTCCTTGAACTTTATGTTGGATTTCTTTGTCAAGGCTCGTCGTTCTGTAACAATAAGCCATTGTGCCTGCGAAGCTGCATATTGATCGGGAAATTTGCATCTTATCTTGTCTTGTATATGCACGTGAACGATGCGACGGACTCAGACTCCCGGTGCCGGCGCTAATGTGAGGTGTTAATTACGGGTTCTGTTGACTTCGCACCAAACTTAGAAGTACTTCTTTAGCTCCATCAATATGTATGTATATAATAAATACAAGATTGTCCAAGAGAGAAAGAAAATGTGCGTGAACGCTGCTCTCTCTTGCGTCTACAGTGTGATACAGACAATAGGTTTTTTTTGACGAACTACACAGATTGGCCAGAGAAGCTGACCTTGACTGCTTCACCGGATTGAGAGGTGGCTTAGCCTGAACATCTTTAGTTAGTCACTCGACACAAGAGTCCCCTGATTGAGGGCCGAGGCTTGGATGGTTACAGACAATAGGCCTGCACTTTGTCTTATTTATACGAAATGTAACTCCCGCTCTCTATTTCTATCTTTACTATTATGTATCTCCCTTTCCATTTCCATTCGCGTCGCCCGATTACACTTTTCGTAAAGCTCTCACCAGCTAACTCCCCAAAGCAAGCGTGCGTAAAGAAAAACTACTCACAAAACACCAGGCCACCGAAAGGAGACTGCTGATCTCTGCAGACCCTCCATGTATTCACATTACTTCTAGATCGTTGAAGACTTGTCTTACCACCTGCTTAATGTCCATCACACAAGGAGCTGCGTTACTTATGTAGCTCATCATTTAAACAAGAGTTCTGATGTGTCGCTGTTAGCGAAATCGGCAAGAAACTGTCAGTCCCCACACAGAACAGGCATTGTAACCTTCTGGTCTAAGGTGATATTTTGTCTGTTGTTGTACTACAATACTAGGGATGAAGTCGAACCGCTGTGTCGCGCAACGAACAATAACTTTCATGCCTACCTTTTGTATAGAACAGTTTCTTTGCTCTCGGTTCGGTTTTGTTTTTTTTTTTCATTTGGGAATGTTGGCAGTGCAGCGGCCGTGGCACGCCAGAGCAGCTGGTTGCGATGCGTGTCCGCGACCGAAGGAGGCCGCACCGACGCTACGTGACGCTCGCTAGGGTTGTCCTCTGCCAACTATTTTGTTGTATAAATACATTATTTGTTCATATGCAAATTCGATAAATTAAGATAAGTCAAATAAAAAATTTTAACAATATTCATTAAAATAATTGTTATTGTTTCTCAGATTGTGGTTAGCCTTACAATGAATATATCATAACAATCGTATTTAGCTTGATTTGAACTTGCATAAATGCCAAATTGTTACGCACCACCATAACACATACCAGCTTATTGACGATGTACTATTAATATGGCACGCAGTCGATGTCCTGTTGACGTTATAATTGTTATGGTATTAGATGTTGGCCACTGACGTTAAGATAATGTCTCTGTAGTGTATGTAGAATCTAACCAATCCAATATTTGTAAATATTGGATATATATGGGAAATATTGGAGATAATCTCAATAAACGTAGCTTTTCGGCCTACAACACCATGACGTTGATGTTCCACACAAATTTCCTGATTAAATGTCGATGAAAGCATTCAAAACTTCATTTAAAAACGTGCAGTTGTGTTTGTTGTCACACTTTACACATACGAGTATTATAATAAGTTATACACTAGTTTTGCTTGACGAGAGTCACGGTGTCCGACATGAGTTAAACGCGACGTGTATCTGTGTGTGTAAAGTGAGTAAATAACAAAGATATTTATATTTTTTTGTATGTATTAATATTTATGATTTTATTTATCTACTAGTATAAGGTATTATAAAGTTCAAAATACTTGGATGTGGCAACCCTAGGTCAAGGAGGGCGCGCTCGTCAGTCCGTCGACCCCGCGCGGTGACGCAAGCGCACCAACTTTCTAACCGCGACGTCAGCTCTTTGGTTAAGGCCGCATCTACCTTCACTTGCTGACGGTATCCACGTGTGCTGTGCTCGTAGAGGTTCACACGCTGTTCTCACTTCTATCGCCGCACTGTACGGGAGAGTACACTTTGAGGGCTAAATGGTTTTTGTAATGTTCAGTGGAGGGACGTGGGATTGAAATAGTCATTCGTGTATTGTCAGATATCTATGGTATTGTTATTAAAATTTGAACTAGTCTCAAATATTGCATCCTTGGTCCACAAATATGTATAATATACGGATAGCAATCGCAATGTAAGGCATTAGTGCCTTTTAGTTTTGATAAAAGTAAAAAAAGAAATGAACATATGGCCGTTGGGTCAAATTTTAATAATACTGTACATTATAAATTCTTTGTCTATTGTAACCAGCATTACAGACAGATTTGGGGACGCCTATATTAAGACTTTAAGTTGTAGGTTTCCTTTGTAAGAGCGGGTAATGAGGTGCAATCCTATGCGCTGGTTTCAGTACTTGTAGTGTATACATTGCTGTTGCACTTTAAAGGAACCTGCAGCTAGCGTAAGTATAGTCGATTTGTGCTTGTTGTCTTTAAAAGGTAGTAGTAGTACTTCTTAGTCTTGAAATATGTCATGAATCTACCTACTAATATCATGAGGACGACTCACGTAGGGGCGCTCGACACTTGTAGGTACATAACTTGCCCGCTTCCTCGGAGGCCGTTTGAATAAAAGCATTGCCTTCCTTAAAAAAACAGCAATTATGTGTCCCTGTTGGCCACATATATCCTCTAACTACCGCCAAAAATTTGTAAAACATACAGGTTACCTGATGGCGTCTTCTGTCAAGCACTTTAATATTTTAAGTAATTTTTCGTATTATGTGTATCGTTTTTTTCCGTAAATATTTAAGTCTGCGATAGCGGGCCACGGCTTGAAACTGTGGTGAATGTAACGGAACAATTGAAGCATCATTTGGATGCCTCCCAAACCGCTCCTTACGTGAGATCTGTTACTCAACGATTAGGGGGCTATTTCCGTTGCGTACGTCATTTCGAATTGGTGGGATGAATGGGAAGTTCCCGAATAACAGGTATCGTGTAATACATTTTTAACCTATTACGATGAAGACGACATGAAGTAAGTTACGCGCAGTGTTATTTAATTATTACATTATTTCTTGTATTAAAGTGTCTGTAATTCTGGACTCGTTTAAGTTCGGAGCCGATTATTTCGGACGTTAGTATAGTAAGAAGATAAAATAACAACAAACACTCTACATGTCGACTGTGTTACTCCACCGTTGGAATGTCTCACGTGGTCTCCTACGAGTAATATATAGTTTCTACTGCACCCGCCACTTGTTGCAGGCGCGATGTATAATGATCATTGAAGCATCCGAGCGAGTGGAGACGCAGCGCCTAGCGGCCCACATGTGGGTCGTCGAACGGTATTTAGACTTTCTTTTTTGCTCCTGACGCGTCCGTTCGCTCACAAGTACGCCTCCTTGACCATATCACTGCCCGCCGGCCAGGCGACCCCTGGTGTCTAGCTTTTAATATGAAACAGGACAAATCCTTGTTTATCTGTTCGCATATGTTATCGAATAAGCATTAGTGATAAATTGGACGGTTGTCCGTGATTAAGTAGATTTCCGTCAATAACTTTTCAGCATATTTAGACATCAGTAATATGTACAGGTAGATATCTTCTTACTTCAACATTCCTTATCAACGGTATCTTATCAATCGCGCGTTCCGTGCGTCAATATTGGATCAGTGCATTCTTCGCGTATCGCGAGGCGTTGTGCTCTGATGACATCTTTCCTTCCTTGCAGAGCCGCTATCTTCGCTACTCAATATGTACAATATTTAACACATGCACGGTGCTTTGAGAGTCAAACATGAGGCAACTGGCCGGAACAGTTTATGAAGGCACGGATCCTTGTGGTAAAGTGGACTCTGAAATGGAGATCATTTTCCTGCTGTGGGATCTAATGGTCGTGGTAATTATATGTACAATTATACAGGGTATTAGGAGACCGCTTTCGAAAACAAGATAGTACTGATGACACCTTTGTTGATGGGATGAAAAAAAATCTATTCTGATTAAAAAAAACATATTTTTAAAACGTGCATGCTAAATTTAACGACAGTTTCATAAAAAATAAAAACTTTACTAAAAAACAAAAACTCGGTAAATATGTTAATATGTCTCTTATAACTTTTTTACGGATGATATCTACTGTTAGCCCGACAATTCTTGCATCTTCACGGACAGGAAAATGCAACGAATGATTACGTACATCATGTGACAGAAAGTTAAGACGCAAAATTGCTAAGGCGGCATCTATATGTATTTGTAAATGTTAAGGCGCATTCACACCGGCGCAGTGGCGTGTAACGGCGAGCGTCACGTCGCGTGACGGCCGCCGGCTGCCGCGCGTGACTGTTCCGTTCGCCGCTCCCGTGGCTCGTATCGGACGCGTTTAGAGTGTATCGGACATTTTTTACCTCGGCCCGCAACTCGCTTTTAAACCGCTAAGATATAACGCTGCTTCAGGATTAACAAAGTAGTGATAGCAACACTTTAATAGTACATATTTGTTTTTGTATAAATGTTGCTACTACAACAACAATGCATGTGGTTCACTCTGCAAATAAAGTATATATGTCCCTGTGTGTATGTGTGCTTACATTCGTTTAACTGAATGATAGTAATCAGTCTGCCCTGCCTAGTTAATGCGGTATAACACTTCGCGAACATATGACCTATCCGAAGTGTTACTCTTTTTTTTTTTTTTTATAATTTCTAAGCAAGTGCTTGACTACGATTCCACCTGATGTTAAGTGGAAATGCAGTCCTGGATGGTAAGGCGCACTAGCTTAGTAAATGCCTATTCACTCTACTCTTGAAAATACCCACATTGTAATCAGAAGGAAAGACAGACGCGGGCAAACTATTCCAGTCCTTTGCTGTACGAAGAATGAAAGACGAAGCAAATCGCTTCGTTCGGGTTTGAGGATGTTCACAACAAAAGGATGAAATCCCGCAGTGCGTCTAGAAGTCCGATGGTGGAAAGGGGATGGGGAATTAGATCATGTAGTTCCTGAGCACACTCTCCAAAATGCAATCTGTAGAAAACCGAAAGGCTAGCTACCTTACGGCTGTGCTCAAGACTGAGCAGATTGGTTTCAGCTGCGTCACCAAATAGCCTCTTAGCCCGCCTCTCCACCGAGTCCAAAGCTGCGAGATGGCATTTAGCTGCGCCTGCCCAAATGTGACAGCAGTATTCTACACGACCGGACTTGAGCTTTATAAAGTGTTATAAAGCTCAAGTCAAGTATGTACTCGGAAATACATCGCACCACTGTTGGTAACTTTCGCCGTTACAAAAGTTCTTTGCCATGCATGCCTATATTTATTAAGTATCAACAACTTATACAAATGCTTGGTCACTGTTACATTTAAAGTTACACTTGGTAGACAGTCTTCGTATGACCGTCTAGACGTGCGAATTTTATGCGGTGATGACGAAATGGTAGTGTGGATATTCTATGTTCAAATTCAATCGATGCTGTTGTTAATGAAATAAATGGGCTAGACCGAACGCATCTACAAAAACCTAAGACGTGAGGTAGACAACTGCCGAACCTCGGTACAAATATTACTTCAAGTTTCGAAATAGTTTCACACGAGATTGCTCGAACTTTACGTATCAGTGCGATTCGTGCGAACCTCATCTATTGTGAAGCAACGACAAGAGAGCGCGCAAGCGGGACAGTCACACAGTAGGAGGTCTACATACATATAAGCCCAATGTATAATAAGACCAATGCATGTTAACCCTGTGTTCATGCTGTACTAAACTGGCTATAATACGTTCCTAAAGTAATGTCAATGACTCAATCGATTCGAAGGTTCCTTGTAGTGATAATCAGAATCAGTTTCAGTGGTACCGCGAAGATCTCTGTGCCAATCGAGCTTCAGTATCGATCTTAATCGCGCATGGTTAGAAAGCGCAGTCGGCGAGCGTGGCGGCGCGGCGTGGGAGCGACACGCCACTGACCGATAGGCGGCGACGCGGAACCGCCGCGGCGTGGCAGCTGCATTATACTTACTCGCTAGGCTCCAATAAACACTCGACTGGAATGCCATTATAGCAAAGACAGCAACTCTTATACATATATTTCAGTCCACTCGGACACCGGTAGCGTAGGCGATTTTTATGGAATTACTAGCAGACTTAATTTGTAAATGTATTCCCTGGTAACTATACTGTAATTTCGAGGTTCAGGTTTCTAAGCAACCTATGAGCTATCCTACCTCTCAATCCGGTAAAACAGTGCACGTGGAAGTGCTTTTCTGCCTAATTCTGTTTACGTATGTCAAAAAACACACTCTAAATTATTAAGGCGTTGTAGAATAGCTGTAGAATTATGAAATTGCAAAATCTAAATCAACTCTGCTACCGACCGCCACGCAGTCGCACGTGTTGGTGGGACCTTATTCGCGGTGTTCTTTTTCACTCGTTCCGGTGCGCATTTTCCTGAGATGGATTTATTTTTTGTCTTTAAGCGATTACGCGGGTCGTTTTGCACGCGAAAATGTTATAAATTATTAATGGCTTTTAATCATTGTATGACTTCTGTATATTTATTTACCCGAAAACAGTTACTGTTATATACATTTAGTACAATTTTATGGAATCGAAATCCTATGTATCATATAAAAATTATTATCACTTAATTACCTCTTATGTTAGTGTGTGGAGACGAATTTATTTGACTGTTTTAGTCCGATTTAGTCGTTTTATACGTGTTTATTATTATTTAATTTATATATTATTATACCACCATATAAAAAATTGAAACATGGCGGACTAAACGCCTTTTAGTATTCTGCAATTCAATCTATGTCTATTGTATTTATTTCTTGCAAATCAAAAATCCATCCGTCACTATAAATGTTAATTGGACTACATGCACTTCACGTGCAAAAGTAGCGAAAGAAAGGTTTTTTTACTGAGCTGAAGGTTAATTTTTATATGTAATGGCTACTGGCAAGAAGTATTTGACACAGAGTAAATCAAGCTAGAGACGGATCACTCAAGCCCAACGATGACAAACAACTCTCGTCACCGAGGCTGTCCGTGGTACTGCAGCAGTAGAGGGTAGGGAAACTCTCGCATCAGCGCATCAGGATTCAGTGCAGCGTTTCTACCACCCGACGTCCTACCCGCGCGCGTGGTGTGAATACTGACTGCGTCCAACAGGGCCGCACTTGATCTCGTAATAAAATCAATTATTTTTATGGGATTTTATATTTACATGGTTGTAAATAAGGAAAAATGTTATCACGGTTTTCCTTGGTGAAACTACTTCGAATAACAAAGTACTCGCAACTTTCTATATTTCTACATACATTTTTTTTGTATATTACATAGTGCTTGATTTTATTATATTTTATATTACTTTATATGAAATTCGTTGTCAGGATACATGCCTGTCATTGTTGTGGTCAAAATTGCCAATTCTCGTCTTGCGTACCGTGGTGCGGCTTACGTTATGATGTTCGAGTAGACTCACTATTCATGTTCAGTCCGAGTCCCGTCTGTTTGTAAAAAATATATGTCGCCCGCCCCTGGAGTATCTTGTTGTCATGTGATTTTTCGTGTTTTTTTTCTATTCTGCTCGAAAATTACACGTTAAAATTTACGGATTTTCTTCCCAGAATAGTACCATTAGAAGAAGGTGCTGCGGTAGTAAGATAGACTCATCCAGTCCTTCTTTCTCGTCCCCTTTTTCTCGTCGTTCTTGTTTTTGTAGTTCCGCTATCATGTGGCTAACTAATCCTCCGGCCAATAGTTTTTCCACTGCAATAGAAACTTACTGTGATGTTATTGTAACTCTTATTTGTTTCGAGTTCGCTACACTGGTCGCCCTCAGTGAGCACGCGCCCTTAGCTAGCTCCACTCATCTCGCTACCAACATCGCACTGACGCATGTAACGGTCTGCTTTCGTCGCGGCGGCCCCATCCTCGCCCACGCCGCGCCATCAATCTGTCTCTAAATTAATTGTTGATGACTTCTATTAGCTTCGTTGTTGCTGTTTCCACTTTGCTCAACCATTACGGTTATGTTATTGCTTCTCCACAGAACGATGTACTAAGATTAATTTGCTCTTACGCTATATGCTGCTTATTTATTATTATCAAGTCACAGGAGGAAATGTATATTCATACTTGACCGCTGGGGAAGCGGGTAACTAACCTCGACCTAGAGGAAGTCCCTACCAATTAAAACCTCCCATAGGAGCTAGACGAGATGGGTCGCAATTCGCCATCTCGCTGGCAGACCCGGCTTAGGCAACCGGGCCTCCTACCCCTGTGGCAGGGGTAGCAGTGCTCACTAGGCTACCTCTCGAAGGGTAGGGCTGATGCAAGCCGACGGAGAATTGAAAACCGCAGCCGCAACCGGAAACTCACTAGTTTAGGCATAAATATTAATATTGTAGTGATAAATATTAAAATGGGCAAGCTACTAATCATAGTTTAAAATACTGTACCAATTATTAATATTATACTATATTACTACTATTATATACTATTCATATTATACTATAGCAATTAATTCATATGTTATCGCCTGCGTAATGTTATACAAGCCACATCATGACTCCTATTACTCTCGGCTCATCCGATTTCACTGGGAACATTAAATTGAGTTCATCATGGCACATTTGGGAATACATCACGGGTCGACTTGGATGCTCCACATCTCATGCAGGGGCCACTCAAAAACATGCAGAAACGTTCATGTATATGATCAATTCTAGAAATGATATTTAAGAGATCAGCATGACATGAGTGTCATGGTTTTCCTCCGAGGCTCTGCAGATAGGTGCCACGTCATCAACAATTAACACAGTTTGCAATTGAACCGTCTTTCTATGCCTATGTTTATTAATTATAAACATCTGGTCCCACTCCTGCCATTACAAGGAATTTATGTTCGGCCATTATATACATGGTTAAACAACTAATTTATATTTCGAGACATAATGTGTATCCTGACATGTGTCATTAGGTATCAACCTAGGGTTTTTCAATTGGATTTTACATCGTTGAAATGTCGCCTTTAATAGTTTCCGATTAGATCAGATTTAAATTATATTGAGGTATAGCTGTTTTTTTAATCTAAGCTCGGTTGTAATGTGTCACTTGGTGTTGATATACAGATAGGTATCGCGGTTGTACGCGGCACTATTGCGCCCTCAGGCTACAATATGCATACATTACTGTGTTATCCAGTTTAAAATGAAGCCCCCCAACTTGCGTAATTATTTTGCTAACAAGATCTACGCAAAGCAATGCGCGAGATCATAATATTAGGTTCTCAATTCGTTTGTTTTTTTAAGCAATATGATTCCAATTAGGTCCCATATGAATTTTATTATATCATATCTATAATAAAGTATTTACATTATTCCCGTAGTGTTCACCAACAACGTGTTTAACTTTATAAAAAAATATGGGGTAATAGTTGTTTGATCAGTGAATCTAAGAATTGTCCGTGTATCTATTTTACGAGCATGTAGACGTGTGGGTTTCAACAAAAACCGCTTTGCGGTCTGCCTGTCGGAATATCTCAGATTTACATCTGGATGTCTCATTATACAAGTGTTGTGTTTTCCTTATGATGTTTACGTTTACGCTTTATTGCGATCTTAAAAGCCACTGTTTGTAGTTTGACTTCTAACCGTCATATTTCTATGTAAATCAATTTGAAGCACGTAATAAATTTGGATAATGCAATTATTCGTTTCAATCCTAAATTAAGCTTAGTGAGTCCAACAGCTTTTATCCAAAATCTCAACTCGTGTTAAGGAAATTGTACACTTAAGACCGTTCTTTGCTCCTCTATTAATAATTAGTGTTGTCTTCTATTTCTACTTACTCCAGAACTGCTATTCTTTCCGTGCTATATGTTGCTATACCTTATGATCGACGATACCGTCATTATTAAACTCCGATTAAAATGTGTTGGACCTTAACACGGACAGAGTTAACAATACATCAAACCCTTCATTGCTGATCCCTTTAAAGGAATAAGCTATCATAACTTAATCCAGGCGTTTTAATTTTCGTAGAAAGACGGATCAATATGTGAAGTAGAAAGCTGTCGTCTAGACTAGTCAGTGCCGCTAGAACTTACTTAGAGGTTTAGTGGGGTTTGGTGATCACTCGAATAGACGTCAAAGCACTTCAATAACTGTTACATGCAATCAAATTGCACTTGTTCTCTGTCATTAGTGTTCATGAGAGTGCTTTACAAACCATGTGTTAATTCATCGATGTTAATGAATTTATACTTTTGGAATCTTTCACAGGTCAAAAGATCGTGTTGTTAATAGTAGTAAGCTGTGAAGAGGGTTGCATGGTATTGACGAATTTAGTATGTGGGAAACGTGATTACCTCTAATTTATATTATTACTGTGCGGTCTGCCAGCGAAGTTCCTATGTATACATGTTTGTTTACATTAGCACGGGAAAATATCTCTAAACATTAGCGATTTGCGTCAGAAGCTGTGTGCCTTCTTTTTAGCGGCGCGATGTGAACAACCCTAACTCCGGCGGTAATGAGCGGTTTGCGTCACCGCCATTAATCTATTTAACGTCTCCCGCGCGCGCCGTCTTCATTGTTTGCTCACGAGTACTTTTGTGGACTGCACCAAGTGAACAGTCACGAGTTGTACTAATTATTGAACTCTATTCCTACTGAAGACATTTACAAGACAATCATGAAAATAATAAATAATTATAACTAACAATAGATTGGACATCAAACAATTTGGCTGGAGTTTATTCGGTCACTTCTCCCAGCGCCAACGCTTCTTGAAGTGGCCTCTCCGGAATTATTAAACATTCCTGTAACGTAAAAGCGCAAAAAGAAACTTGCTTTTCGTACCTGTGACTCGTTCGAACTGTACAAGTAGTTATTTTATGTTAAGCACTGCTAATCATTTAAATTCATTTAGTTCGGATATTTGTAAGTTATTGTACTTCACCAAATTCAGCATAAAATGTATTGAGTAAAAAATCCAAAATGACCTATACACAGTATCAATTTTTTGATGTTGTTTAGTCACATATTTAATAGATTTATGTAATGCGGAAACTTTTAATTGGGTGTATTTAATATAATATTATGCATTGTTATTATAAGTAATAGCTGTACATTTACCATATTAAATAAATTTAATTTAGGAGGTATTGATACATTTCCGATAAAAACTACCGACCGAGTCACAGTTCGGTCCTGTCGGGTGCCCTCGGGTCCGGATGCTATCGTAGAGTAATCGCCCAGGCCGAAGTCTTCTCTCGGGCGCCTACTTACTACCTAAGGAATATTTTGATGAAAGAAGTAAGCAAAAAGGTATATGGTATAAAATGATTCAAAGTCAACCTCCTCGGTTGCTTTTCCAGTATGAGACAATCAGCAGAATGCATATCACTACGGTGCACAGACGGAGGTCGGGACACTTTCCCTCAAAATTTTTTGCACATCGGATGCGAAAGGTTGTCTCACCGAATTGTGAGATTTGCCGAGTGGTGAATGATGTGCACCATATAATAGGGTAATGTGCTAAACATGAAGCGGAAAGAAAGTTTTTAATAGATAGCCTCAAATTGAGGGAGCAACATGTAGGTGCAGTTTTAATGTTGCTTTCTGACCCGCCCTCAGAGGGAGCGAGGAAGCTGGGTGGCTATGGCCATGCAACAATGATGACTCCTTTTCTTATTTGATGCGATCCTATTTGTGGCATCTACCAAGGTGAGGGTATGGCCTGTCATACTCGAAACGGGCAAAAGTCCCTAAAAAAAAGTAAAAAAAGGGGATTCAGGCCATGCGACCTAATAGCCACAATGAAATGTGTGCGACATTAGTAACACACATAGGTAACATTTTCATGTGCATACCTGCTGTGTGTCACGTAATGTCCACGCTGAGAGCGCTATACCCTTCTGCAACTCTCTTGTCTGTTGGTGCTCGGCGGGTGCTAATCAACGGAAAATTCAAATAGACAATTTCGCATGTCATATCAAAGTGACAATTCGTGATTCGGTTCTTTTGATCGAATTCAAAAATAGAAGAAGAAAAAGATTTTCAATTCGTCTGTATTTTTTCCTATTTTTGTTTCCCAAGTATAAAAGAACAATATATGGAGATAAATATCTAGAAATATATTTGTTTTATAAAAGTTAAGTGACCGTAAGCGTTATGAAATATGTTCATTCTATCTGTTTACGAATTTAGCATTAGCAGTGAACCTATAATTTGTTTTACGTTTTATTCATATACTTAGTTTAGTTTAGTAAGATTTCTCTGTTAGTCTTCATTTAAATAAATAAATAATTATAGTTGGTGGTACATCAACAATTAAGGCATTACATATTCCACCATAAACATCAGTTCTATATATTCTATATAGTCGTTTCTACCTTCGCGTGAGTTCGTTGCAGTTCATCACTCTGCAAGAGCGCAGGCAGAGTTAACTAGACGTGGTGCGCATCGCCCTTGACTCGTTAACCTCTGGTGAAAAGTTTGTTCAGGCGACTCATCTTATCATCTCTTTTTCTAACCAAAGTAATACGGTTGTTAAAATATATCTTTGTTTTACGAGCTAAAAAAAAACGATTTCAAATCGACTCAAGCGTTAAATGCCGTTAATTTCGCGCGTATAACATAAAATTAATCAGAATCTAAGCAAACTTTGATCAAACTAATTTTAAAATACATACTTTTCAATTAAAAATGAATTATCGAAATTCGTTGAGTTATTTGTCCATTTGTAACGCACATACTTGATGCAAATTTAACACTTACATGGTTTTCGCATGGATGCCATTGGCACAATTGGACGAAATTAAAAAAGGGACATGGCACAGCCGCTTTCAAACAAAACAAGAATAATCAAAATCGGTTCATCTAGACAAAGGTTATTAGGTAACACACATACAGACAGACGAAAACACATACAGGCGAATTGAGAATCCTTTTTTGAAGTCGCTTGAAAATGGTTCCATTCCGACCCCAAGCACACATATCCTGACGTGACGTAGGCAACTCGAATGCCACCAGTCGCTCGTCCTGAATACCAAGCAGCGGGCCGCGCTCCTCGTCACGCGCATCGCCTGCCAAGCAGCCGGCCCGGTCCCTCACGGGAGCTCCGTGGCCCGCCTCACCTCAGCGCAAAGAAATTACTTCACCCGACGGAGATTCTCACGTACGACGCACGGAGGCCTTGAACACATGCACAGCTGTAAACGCTTTGGAATGTTTATCTCTGCTTTCTTTTTTCCTTGTTTATTATGTCCATATACGAGTATGAAGAAGTAGTTAAGGTAGTGCTTGACTGCGAGATTGTACAATATACAATTTATGGTCAGGCCGGAATTGCTTACAGCGCTTTCGTCTTCACAGCTTAGATTGGAAGTTGTCGCATGCCTTAGATTAATGTCATTCTAGCATAATATCTAGTTGATACCATAACTAACCATCTCCCCTTTTGGCAAGTGGTTACATGTAAGTAACTAGACGGCTAAAGTTGCTGACAAAAGAAGCATTGCTTCTGCGTAAGGTACAGGTACAGGGTACGCAGGTATGTTTTGACCGGAATAGCGAGTGCTGCCCATCTGTTTCCCCTCGCAAGAGACAGAGAAATATAATGAACTGACTGCGCCAATCTTCGCTTGTCAGAAAAGAGAGAAGACCTCACTTGACAGCAGAAACGGAGACATTATGTATTAAAACGAAATCAAAATAATTTGGAACACACACACAGCTATAATCCCCACTGTGGAAGGTGCAATAGGTTAGCAGCAAAATTTTAATAAAATACTGTGAAAACTTTGACGCACTAATAAACATCAGCATCCTGCAGAAACAGGCGGACATACACACATCAACAATAATACGCAGTTCTAGGAGATAACATACAGCAACAGTTTAGACACATCAGAACAACCAAACAGTTAGTGGGTATATTATTATATGTATTTATATTACTATATATTTATTTATTAGCGATTGGGAAGTGGCATTCTTTTTGTTGAAGTCTCAAGACGGAATGCAATACATATTCCATCATAAACATCAGTTCTATATATTCTATATAGTCGTTTCTACCTTCGAGTGAGTTCGTTGCAGTTCATCACACTGCAAGAGCGCAGGCAGAGTTAACTAGACGTGGTGCGCATCGCCCTTGACTCGTTAACCTCTGGTGAAAAGTTTGTTCAGGCGACTCATCTTATCATCTCTTTTTCTAACCAAAGTAATACGGTTGTTAAAATATATGTTTGTTTTACGAGCTAAAAAAAACCGATTTCAAATCGACTCAAACGTTAAATGCTATTCCGCGCGTATAACATAAAATTAATCAGAACTAAGCAAACTTTGATCAAACTACTTTTAAAATACATACTTTTCAATTAAAATGAATTATCGAAATTCGTTGAGTTATTTGTCCATTTGTAACGCACATACTTGATGCAAATTTAACACTTACATGGCTTTCGCATGGATGCCATTGGCAGAATTGGACGAAATTAAAAAAGGGACATGGCACAGCCGCTTTCAAACAAAACAAGAATAATCAAAATCGGTTCATCTAGACAAAGGTTATTAGGTAACACACATAGAGACAGACGAAAACACATACAGGCGAATTGAGAATCCTTTTCTGAAGTCGCTTGAGAATGGTTCCATTCCGACTCCAAGCACACATATCCTGACGTGACGTAGGCGACTCGAATGCCACCAGTCGCTCGTCCTGAATACGAAGCAGCGGGCCGCGCTCCTCGTCACGCGCATCGCCTGCCAACCAGCCGGCCTGGTCCCTCACGGGAGCTCCGTGGCCCGCCTCACCTCAGCGCAAAGAAATTAGTTCACCCGACGGAGATTCTCACGTACGACGCACGGAGGCCTTGAACACATGCACAGCTGTAAACGCTTTGGAATGTTTATCTCTGCTTTCTTTTTTCCTTGTTTATTATGTCCATATACGAGTATGAAGAAGTAGTTAAGGTAGTGCTTGACTGCGAGATTGTACGATATACAATTTATGGTCAGGCCTGAATTGCTTACAGCTTAGATTGGAAGTTGTCGCATGCCTTAGATTAATGTCATTCTAGCATAATATCTAGTTGATACCATAACTAACCATCTCCCCTTTTGGCAAGTGGTTACATGTAAGTAACTAGACGGCTAAAGTTGCTGACAAAAGAAGCATTGCTTCTGCGTAAGGTACAGGTACAGGGTACGCAGGTATGTTTTGACCGGAATAGCGAGTGCTGCCCATCTGTTTCGCCTCGCAAGAGACAGAGAAATATAATGAACTGACTGCGCCAATCTTCGCTAGTCAGAAAAGAGAGAAGACCTCACTTGACAGCAGAAACGGAGACATGTTGAGTCTCTACTATATATCGGCTAGGAGCTAGGGGGAGGGGCTGAGCGGAAAACCAATGTTATGGAATTCTATAAAAATACGCTGAACGCCGTCCCGTTTCTTTGCGTCAGACTACGGTATGTTTATTTACTTTGCTTTTGTTTTTAATGTTTGTTTCTGTCTTTTCTGATCTTTATTAGTTTTGTCTCCCCGAGAGCAAATGTTATCAAACAAATAAACGACTATTATACTCAGTTGTAATCGTCCGCGACGTTTTCTTCGGGTACTTAATGGCACAGTTATGCAACAACAAAAGCATACTGACTCTGCTGTGTAACTTACAAATTTTCGCAAAATACACAAGCAACGTACGAGGATATGGCTAGTGCGATACAGAAACGGTACCACGCTCTAGGGGCCTTATCTAATCGGATGATGCGTCATCGTAAAGACGGCGGAGCTGGTAACGACGGTCAGTATCGTGGTTACGTCTTGAAACCCGTTTGTGTGCGCCGGAGGAGACACGTCCTCGTATGTATTCTTATCGCTACAGTGATAACGCCCTGGTTGTCATAACTACAACGGGACATTGTATCTCGCATATTTACGCTGTATCTGTAGTGTGATAATGTCTATACTCACTTAAAAACATACAAGTCACAAATCTGTCCAATGGCGGGTAAGTGGAAAATTATCCCCTACAGCTCCTTTTTATTAAACAAAGGTCTTTTTAATACCGTTTACTTTATATGCAAGAAGGTTTGAAGCACGCAGTAAAGCATGGCGCATTATGTATTAAAAAACGAAATCAAAATAATTTGGAACACACACACAGCTATAATCCCCACTGTGGAAGGTGCAATAGGTTACCAGCAAAAATTTTAATAAAATACTGTGAAAACTTTGACGCACTAATAAACATCAGCATCCTGCAGAAACAGGCGGACATACACACATCAACAATAATACGCAGTCCTAGGAGATAACATACAGCAACAGTTTAGACACATCAGAACAACCAAACAGTTAGTGGGTATATTATTATATGTATTTATATTACTATATATTTATTTATTAGCGATTGGGAAGTGGCATTCTTTTTGTTGAAGTCTCAAGACGGAATGCACACATAAGACCGGCTATAAGTCGAGAAAAAGGGCAACCTACATATATAATATTGATTTAAAATAGTTTTGAGTTTTTATTCGTAAGTATATTTGTGAAGTTCGTATTGTTTAAACAGGACCTCTGCGTTGGACACATTGAATTAGATGAACATTACGCTTTGTAAATGTAATAAGCAACGCAACTGGGCTAAATTGAAGTAATTAATCCCCCTATACTGTTCTGTACGATGCTGGAGAACGTGATTAATGACGATCGCATCTTTGATATTAACTCTAAGAACAGTACTGTAATTTAATTAATAATTGTCAGATTGAAATGTATGATTTGGTATTGGTAGTGCCGTTACGAGGTGCTGTTATCGAGACACCACGATGAGATGGTGCGGCGCGCGGTGGGGCGGCGTCAGACGGCGCGGGCCCACGCGCGGACGGCGTGCTCGTGTGACGCGGTGTTTACGCGCCGCTGTCGCCGCTGTTCGCTCGCTCTGGCCGCACACGCACCGCGCGTGTGTTGGACGCACCTTATCTCTGCTCTCGTATGTGTAAACATTATATTTTTAGATATTTTTTTTATTTTCACGTTGTACTCGTATGCCAAAAGTTATCAAAACATAACATATAACTTCAGTTTTAACTTATATCACAGCAACTGTTTTACTTTGGAAAAGATTTATGTAAACGGAATGTTGTTCTATCATCATCATCAGCCTGCAACAGCCCACTGCAGGACACAGGCCTCCCCAAAGGCATGCCACTGAGCTCGACCTTCGGCCCCTCTCATCCAGCTCCTGCCAGCCATACTGCGAAGATCGTCGCTCCACCTAATCTTAGCTTATCACTCCGCGGTCTACACTCAGCAACTCGTTTCATCCAACGATTATCCGTTCAACGCCAGTTATTGAAATATTTATTTTTAAACACACATAAAAACAGACAGAAAACTTCCAAATTCTCCAAATAATCTTTATAAAACCTTTCAAGTTCGTTCAAAGACAATCAAATAACCTAAAAATGTCGCTTCAAGATAGGTAGGTTTACACACTTCAAATTATTATAATGCATATAATTATAACGCAAAAGAAATATTATCATGTTTCTTGGTAGCAGTTGGAAGCATTGTTGCAAACTGGAAGGAGAACATATTGGCTAGCAGTTAGTGAAATGACATTACGCACTGGCTCTTAACATGAAATCCACGTGCACGGAAAAAATAATGATTTGAAAGATACCAGTAGTTGTAGTTGAGTTTCGACTTCCTTTATTCGCATACGTAGAGTTTAGCTCGTTTCCTGGTCGACATTTCACAACACAAAAGGAATGTAAGATAAAGATAGCAGTCCAATTAGTTTCAGTCAATCTTGTGTCAGAATGATGTTTCGCTGAGAGTAGTGGCGAAGGACGAGCTGACCGGATAATGTTACAGGTTCAACTATGAATTAGGATGAGCGGCCTAAAAGCCGAATCTTATCTTAATCGTTGAAGTAACGATTAAGACTAATGGGTGATTTATTTACCTACTGCATCCTCTCCGCTAGTGGACTTCAACGATTACCGATTTTGAACAATCTTTGATCTTCTAATTGTTATGATTCTTTTGTCCGTTTGAACATCCTGCCATTTTTCAAAACTCGTAAAACAAATCCGAAATCTTCCTTTGTTTGTCGCATTTAAAATTTTCCACTTGATATTTAACTTTGGACCGGTTTCGTCACGCAGCCGCGAGCTGACCGCTCGCGCAGACGTCCATTGGTATTTCACAAATAAAACGGGATGATGAACTGGTATAGTATAATATCGCTACTACCTGTTTGTTCATATTTTTATTATTATACCTGCTGTTATTAAATAAATGTTTTCCTTTATATAAGGCGTTTATTGTGAACTTACATTTACTGTGTCAACAAGTATATTTATGAGTAAAAATAAAAACTCTCTTCTCTCGCAGGCTAAATCATGTGATCCAGTAACCGTTGTCTTAGGGTCATCATCAATAAGCATTACCAGTTGTAGATCCTGGCTCGCTTATCACTGGAGCGCAGTGTATATGTATAAGTGACCACACTCAACACGTTTGCGATCTAATCATTTTCGGATTAAATGCGTACACTAGTTATACATTACCATGTATGTATCCGTTATGGCTGTTTGTTCTAGAAGGTTCTGTCGCATCCAACCTTTAGTAACGTGGTTAATAACGCGTAGTGTGACACGCGGTTGCGTCAATAGCATGTCGGGTCAGGTGTGAGTTGTGTAACCGCCGACGTTGTCGATGCTGTAACGCTCGACGGCTCCTCGAATCCTATGGCTGTCTTTGATTGTCCGGTGTTCTGTAACAACGGCGCGCTGTCAAACAAACGCGTTGTCACTTATTACAAACTTCAAAGAAAAACCATCAAAAAGATTATTTTATTATTAATAAAAAGTAGCCTAAGTTACTCCTAATTACATCAGCTGCTCGTATCTGCCAGTGAAAGTCCTGTTAAAATCGTTTCAGTCATTCCAGATAAGACCGGAACTAATAGACGGACAAAAATTGTAAAAAACTTTATTTTGGTATATGTCTCTTATGTATATATCGTGTATACAGTCGTATGCATGTAGTAAAAGGCGGTTATTTAAACATTACAAACAGACACTCCAATTTTATTTATTTATATGCATACCTTTATTTATTCAATGTATATGAATAAATAACGACATTTCAAAAATCATGAAACTAGTAACTACTACCAAGTACTAGTAACTAAGGTTTTAGAATCACTGTTAGAATTTATCTGGTGATTTTTATGATATTTGGCAACGCTCATCTCTTAACGCCAGGTAAAAATATCTATCAATGTATCGCAAATGAAATTATAATTTTCAAATATTTGTTAAGACATACAGACTATATAATAGACTATAGAAAAAACAATATTTCATTCATTTCATTAATATTTTATAAATATATATTGATTTGATATATGTGGAATAGGGCACGAAAGTCCGTCTGGGTATAAACAAATTATATCCGAAAATACAACATTATCATTTATAAAAAAAAGGAAAGTAAAAGTACGTTACATTGAACACAAGGAACCCGTTCGTCGACCGTTATCCTTCCTGGAACCGGCGCGATACGAACCGCTCTCCTGTCCGCCGCGCGCGGGAGACAAAACATTTAACGACAGCTTCTAACGGAACCTATGTTCCAGAAAGTGCCTTGTGAAGTTAACAGCGCCTTCCTGACAATAGCACTTTACTACTTTCCTTTTCTATTGTTTAAGAAGCTTTGTAAAACTCACTTTTACAAATATTGTTAGAAAAAGAATTTCTAAATGATTTCTTTTTATTGTTGTTCACTATACATCCAATTTTTTTGTGACTGCCCGACACAGATTAGCCGGAGAATCTGATTTTGACTGTTTCACCGGATCGAGAGGTGGCATAGGTGGCAATACAAATAAATTAAAGCATTACCCCAGAAGGGTAGGCACAAATTACGCGTTTCTGTTTGACACGTTCACGTTTTTCACATCTATACATCTTCACATACATGGCCGTCGATGTGCAATACACGTTTTTAATTTCCGGGGTGAATATTTTATATGCAACTAGACTGTTGGACGCTTTCGGACCTTGCCTAGAGTCTTATTACCTTATGTGTTACACGGCATTCACACTTATATTTTCTCTTTTTTTTTTGTGCTTTTTTAATGCTCATAGAGCAGGTGCTTGACCACGATCCCACGTGATATTAAGTGGAAGTGCAGTTCTGGATCGTAAGACATACTAGATGATATTTTAGTACATTTAATACACGTTACAATAGTAAATTGATTTGTGTTCTTAATAGTGACATATATTTTGCAGAGTGACTGAAAGTATTGAAGGAGTGTCGGGATATTCAAGGAAAATCAATAAGAAACCGACATAATGTTATTGTTTTTCAAACCCTAACTAATGGAACTTTCGCCGCCCGCTACTGGCGGTCGATGCTTTTGTGCTGTAGCCCAAAGGAAGTGAAAGTTGTCCGCTGTTGTACAACGTTCGATATTTGCGTTAAACAATAATTGTGTTGTATTACCGGTGTAAACGCTTCTCCCAGCTCTCTCGAGTTGAAGTCTAACGTCGATTTACGTCCTACAGTTGGAAGGAGTTGCCAACGTTGTTGTCTCTTTTGTTTCTATTTGTTTGACCTTAATATCCATTTTATATATAACGCCATATACAACAAAGTAAACGTCTTCCTAATTATTGGATAAATAATTGAGACGTTCAATACCGCGTCTCACAGCTAGTCATATTAATATGTGATTGCACGCGGGCTAGCGGCTCAGTGTGTTGCTTACGTCGGGGCCTTGGCAGTGAACGCGCGTGACGTCACACCGCCGGTGGCCTCATGCTGCATTGTGCACGCGTCGTGACTTCGAGGTCCAGTCCCGAACGCGCGCGGCACTTTTATACAATACTGCTAACGGACCGACTGCTTAAACGACGCAAATGCCCACTCACATTCTTAGGCAAGCCTTGGATCGCACAAGGAAACGTTGCCGTCCTAAGCAAACGTGGTAGCGGACATGAAGAGGCTTGTGCTGACATGACCCGAGACTAAAAGCGTAGACCAAGACAGGGCAAAATGGCGGCGCACTCTGCCTCACAACGGGTATTTAGGACTATAAGTCAAGTAAGAAACCGACGGCACCTTCACACAACCTATATCCCACTGTATGGACACATATTGAAACAGCAAAGTACACGTATAGAGTTTCTTTAAAATTTAATGACTTACTCACGATTGACGATCTTATTATGTCATACTACATTTCACCAGAGCTTATTTAGAATAATTTTATGTGTTAATCCATGACAGTCTTAACTTAACCCGTATCTTCTATTAGATGAGAGAACTAGAATTTCTATAGAAGTAGAGCTTACATTACCATATGGCTCTGTAAACCTCTAGGTGTTGGTACTAATTGGCATCTTAATACATTGCAGTCGAAATAAGAGTACGATGTCTCTCACTGAAAATAAAAAATAATCGAATATCTACCCGGATTTTAGTGAAATTGTAGCCGTAAGAAGTTGTTCAAGCCAGTTAACTTCTGCAAAGATTATGTTTAAGCTTGTTTTACTGAAATGCTACCGGTTCTTACTTGTATAACTTTCATTATATAACATTTATATCTGAACGAGGCTGCAATGTCCGCGGTGGAGCAGCAGCATTGTTCACCTATTATAAAACTTATTCTAATTTTATCAATATTTAACCTTGTTGATATGAAAGTAAGTCCGGTTTCGAACAACGTTTTATTTGTTTTTAGCGGTGTAGTAACGTAGTGGAAAACGCGAGTCACGGCTCCGCTACTTGTGCAACAAGCACGCCTCACACGCACAGACACGCTCGCTGCCATCTCATGCCACGTCATAGCGACATATAGCCACACACCGACACCGCTGTCGTACCATGTTAAAAGTAATAAAAATGAGTGTGCTTTAGACCAATGACACGTCTTTAGCTCCATCTATATGTACACAGGATGTCCAAGAAATCGCCGATAATCCGTTAAGGGCTGATAGAGTGAGTAATTACCTACCACAATATCACATTTTAAGTTTAGTAAATATCTCTTGGTACCGAGATATTGACTTTTTTGCTAAAATCTTGTATTAAATAAATGATTTTTTTTCTGCCACAGCCTCAAATACCTGAATTTAGTAAATCTGATTACTAATGAATGTTGCAGAAAAGATGGGCTCTTAAACGTGATACTACTTATTTCTAATGTTTAGTCAAGCTTTGATGAAACGACTTACAAGACAGTTTTCAGATATATTCCATAACTTTGGTCCTCCATGGTATAAAAAAAATAACTACGCTAAAGTGGCACTAGATATTAAAAATATGCCTAGCTAATGTCTTTTACAAAATTGTGTAACACTTACTTATTTGGTCAATGATTTCAAATTTATTGCTATTTCACTACACAAGAAGCTCAAATTGAAGGCAATACCAACTACAAATTAAAATGGTATGAAATATTTTTAACAACTCAAACAACTTAGTAAAACTAAAAATTCATAGTAAATGTTCAAATTGCCTGCCACTAGATCTAGTTAACAATGACCCAAGTACTTCGACCAGAAAAATAGAGGAAAATACCGGCACATCTAAATCTAAAAAGCAAACAGATTACTACTACGGTATAAATATTTATTTATCATTTAGGGTTGTCGACGATTTCTGGGACAGCCTGTATATATGTTTAGTAATATATACACAAAATATAATATACACACGATTGCTCAAGAGAGAAAGAAAATATGCGCGTACACTAAGACTATAGGAAGACATATATATGTAACCTACATATAATTATGCAATAAATAGGATTTTATTTAAAAAAAATAATAGCTACTGGCCTACTGCTGCTTACATAGTTATGTAATTCACACGTAGCATGGAGATGTTAGTAAGGAATGAGTGAATAGAGAGATAGAGATTTTGCTCGCAAGTATAAATGTGTGGAGAGTACCCGTTGGAGTTTAAGTCGCTTCGAGACCGACATAACCCGCACCTCCGTGACACCGCGGGGGCATATTCCGTATAAAACCCCCCGTATAAAAATCGGATCTTTCCAAAATATCAAAATGTTTTCACTTTATTATGTACAATAAAGAAACACTTGTATCTCCTTACAATCATCGTAAATGCCGCGCTCGGTCACGACGCCAAATAAAATTCCGCTGGCGATTCGTTACGCACATGTTTTCCTTAATTTATATGTCGTTATTACACTCGTTCTGGGTTTCTCTGCTGTTTTACAAGATTTTATTAAAACATACTCGGTGAAACACGTAATCTCTGTGTGCGAGTGACCAGTGGTCAGTTGCCGATGACCCAGTTGGCTACGCAGTACGCTTCTTGTTCATTACGAGTAACCAAGTACCAAGTTCAACACCTGTTGACACACCTGTGACCTCGTCAACTCAAAATTGGCAATATATCGTTTTATGAAAAACGCTCATCAGACGATACATACAAATTCAGCAAACCAAAACATTTCTTTTCCCCCCAGTTTTATCCTGTATAATTACACGAAAAATATTAATCGTCAGCCACCTACTCATAAATTCCATGGAGCTATTTTTAATCCCTTAATTTCAGTCTTCCATTAGTTAACTCGTCAAAATACCTACGACGGGGACGTAAATTATTCCGAGAGGAAACACAAACGACTTGCGTGGCTTAGTGGTACGGGACGGCCGAGCGGTGACGTCACGCAACAGTCGCGCTGCCACGGTCAAGGATGGCATACATCAGATTTACTGCTATCACATCCGACACATACGCACATAAGTATGATTGAAGGCGATTTGATGTTGTACTTGACGGACATAATGCTTTCAATTTTCGTTTAATTAAATAATACTTATTATGGGATCTCAGTGTCATTCACTACATTTGATCGCAAACGTAATAAACTCAAATATAAATAATATGTATAAAAATAAACTGCATTGCTCTTCTAAATAAAATTGTGCTTATTGACATTCCCAAAGCACGTCCTTTAAGACCTGGATGACGAAAGGCCAATCGCTCAGGCCAGACCTAAACTCGAAGCGTCTTACCGCAACCGTCAAACGTTTTGCGTGTAATCTTATTGCGATACCGCCGTTTTATGGATAGGCTCTACCCGTTAGATATTAGGAGCTTTCCTGGACTATCTTCGCCCACTTTTCCCAGCGCCGACGCTTTCCGTTGTGGTATTTAAAGGTAGTTAGCTAGTTCAATATCTTGATCTTCCGACCAAGGCGTGGTTCGCCTTCTCGGGCGCTCTCGATTCGGAATAGTAACGCGATTAGTGCCACTGCCCCAAACGGCCCCTGCGCTGTGTTTCCCAATATAGATACAGGCTAAGCGTTCTAAGAGATCTGTCATCTCATCACAACTCTTACATGAAAAACGTACATTTGTAGAATTCCAAACATCCAGTTGATGAATTTCATGGTTAATCGGTATGAGCCTACGACCGTGTAAATCAGCAGCTGATTGGTTGTGATGGTAAGTGTAATAAAGAATGCAGAGAGCGGAGAGTGGATCTCTCGTAACGCGCACCTGAAGGGTTAGGTGGATCAGAAAATAAAGTTCAGTGAAGCCTCAAACCATAAATGTGAAGCGATATTCCTCTTGAGGCCATACAACTTGTCACATTGCAGAAGTTGCGATCGATGGCTTAATATTTATAACACCTGTAACTACAACGTTTTTTTATCACATACGTCAGGAACAAAACTCTTAAAAAGACACATGAAAAGTGTTTAGTGTAAGAAAGTCTAGCGGCTGAATCAGGACAGGTGTATATGGTGGGACGGTCACGTCCTCGTGTTACGGATGACGTCAACTAACCTATCCATCATTGGATGCAGGCGTCACGACAAGACAGATGGTTCGGATGCTTTCTTACTGCTGGCACAGTGCCACCTGCCTGCCACTGCCAATTGGTTGGAAAGCCCGTATTCATGCAATTTAAGAAACTTGTATTATTTATTATAGTTATTTATACATAAGGTCAATTTATATAATTGGATTTACATTCTGCACATTAATTAATGAGACAGCAGCCTCCAAGAACTACGACAGTTGGATGCCAATATGTCAATACACATTGTTGGCATTTATCATAATTTACTTTATTTGTTTACGCTACAGCAAGATTGGATCAGTAGTGGAATCATTAAGAAGCTTTTAGTGTCGCATAAAAACGCCGATCCTACCAGGTAAGTACCTCAACTAAGTGCTTTTGCGTTTCGGTTCAAATGAAACCATCGTAACCCTCAGATCCCCCTTTTCTCACCCGTTCTCTTCTCCTCCTGCATTAACACGTTCAATAAATATGTGACATAACAATGAACCATGAAAAAATGAAAACAATGAAACACTTGCACATTAACTCCGGCTCTCAAAGTAAGGAAAAAACAAACTTAAAACTTAATGGTTATTATTGAGAATGGAAAATTTTCAAACAGGAACCACAATCGTGGCGTTTCGTTAATAAACAGGTTGTCATATGTTTTATATAAGGTAATCGTTGTATAATAAACCAAACAATCGCACAATCACTTAAAGAAACTACCCAACTTAAAGTTGCGGAACTGAAAGTAAGCAGATGTTTGAGCAGGCGTGCAAATGGATGTGCGGCATTGTTAGATGAGATGAGGATTGCATGAGGACAGCGGTTACAGTGTCGGCAGCCGTGTGCGTTAGCTTCGTTGACGTTTCTATTAAATAGCGTCATGCCGCAACTCATGTCTTGCCCTGAGGCTTATTAACGCTCGCTTAGTAAGCAGCCAACAAACTGGTTTTTAACACGATTTATATATACTAGCTGTTTCCCGCGGTTTGGCACGCGATCATTTGTTCGTCGACATTATAATCATTCGATTTACACTAATTATATTTATGATGTATAATTACATGCTCTTTGTAGTCATTAGATACAATTTTATTCGTATATTTTTCACGGTAACAAACATAAAATCATAACAGTCGCAAATATAATAAGTAGTAAATTCCTGCAGCGGCTGAATGGTGTTACGGAAACGACTTTGTTATAAATATTAGGTATACGAATATATGTTATATTTTGTTCGCATATCCTACATTTGCAAACATCAATTGGTATCCTTATTAAAAATAACAACTCGTAATAATGTAATTCAGACCTAATGGTAGCGAATGGAGCTGGTAATGTTATAGCAAACTGTCTTATCTCTGTGGTGGACCTTTCCGATATCGCTACATAATAATTGTTAATTAAAAATAACTTTATCATCAATTAATAATTGACAAGAAAGTTATATAATAACTATCAAACATAAAAAACAATAGGAATCCTAAATGGATATAGGCCGGGCTGCTAGATTAGATTTCCTAAACGTTATTGTTGTTTTAACAGCGACGATAATCGTGACTTGTGGAATACAACGACCTCGGATAACGTTTCCTAACTTGTTCCTGATCTTGTATTTGTCTTGTTGATAACATGTTAGTGTTAACAGCCTAAGCTCCATGACTTCCTGTAGAACATTTCATTCGGCTTTAACAATCATTACAGGAAATAGTCCGCTAGATGACAGCTTCGATTTGAAGTGAAACGTGACCAAATGATTTTGTACCGTCCACAGTTTACCTGAAATTAGCCAAACCGTGAATAATGAAAATGTATAAAATGAATCGTAGGTCTTTTAAAGGTGAATGCGTTTTTTATTCACCTTTAAAAGGCGAAATTTCATTTGGGGGATTTACCAGTGGTGCGCTATGGGTAAAGCATAGTAGCACCAATGAACTAAAGGAATATTAAAACTAGCAAATATCGACGACTATAATGCCAATGAACGTTCATTTTGTACACAAATGGTTTAGCAGACTCGGGGCGCTGGTCTAAGAATCGCTGTCATCTAATAGGATGGTGAGCGATATATATTTATGTGCACATTAGTTAGTTCCACACAAGAAAAATATTTAGCGCGTATTGCGAGCGTGGACGTTATCGGTGCTTAGTACTGCGCAGTTTGTGAGGTGTCGGCGTTATCTGCCGGCCGACTGTTTGTGGTGCGGATTACCAGCGCAGCGGCCTCGCCCGTCGCGTCCTTGGCCCGTGTTTACGTTAGATATGGCCAGTCACGGGACGGTATTCGCCCTACAATTTGCTTTATTGGTTTTATTTTATTTCCTATACATGTAATAATTTTGTAAGTTACGCCGATAATGGTTATGAAACTGGTATAAGCATCTTTTTACAATGAGAATGACGGATCGTTGTCCACTACTTCCTACTTAGTTATTTCCTAGCCTAGCCTTTTCCGTCTAAATCGACGACAAGAGGAACATCTCCCAACATTTGGCAGATTAAGAACTTCATAGATAAAGTCAGGTTTCTATAGAAAGCAGTATGCAAAACATTCAACGACAAAATGTTTATGGCTTTATGGGAATGACTCTTGATTGATAACATTTCTGAAGCAACTGATACACAGTGACCGTCACATGCTTGTTCTTTTATATAATCATTAGATAATTTTCTCTTACCATATAAAAAATAGAATGTTGCGTCATTATCGGTATATTTTTTGTCTAGCGTAGGTTATTTATAAACTGTATTACGTACTCTACTCAAGGACCGTTGACGATACGAACGTGACGATCGAGGTTAATGGCAATCATCAAAACGTAAGCAAAAAGTCTATTTATTATAATGATTATGATGACATTAAGCCGCTGAATGCCGCGGACACATCTTGTGCGAGAGCAAGACTCAATAATATCACGAAATGCAGGAATAGTTTTAGTTAATTTATATATAATTTATTAATTTGCTAATCGTCTTATACACGCGTCTTACCAGGAAACATTCAGTCTACGGGTAATATCCTTAAAGGATAAGATAAATATCAAGATAATCCGCATCTAAGATTAATCCTTTCTGAGAGATATTGTCATCTCTCGCAATATGATTATTATATTCCACCATCTGGACAACGCATTGCTGTATTTCTATTGATAAATCTTTTACTCTTTAGAAATTAGGCTACGTGATGTTGTGAACGTTACACTTGTGAAAGTTTATAATTTTCTTATTTAATTAGGCAACGATGTCAATCACATTGGACGGTCTTGTGTCCAATTACGAGTACTACGCAGCGGCGTGGTCGTGCGATCACGTTCTAGCAAGTTAGTTTTCATTAACGTTAGGACGCCCTCTCTCCGTTACATAAGTGGTTGTCAGCCAAGTGATAAGCTGCCGGATCTTGACGTGCTATTCGTTTACTATCTATTCATAATGTTTATTTTATTGTTCCGATTAGAGCAACGCTTGAGCACGTGACGTAAACAGAGTTTGTCAGCTCCCTACTGACTGTTTCTTAAACGATTTGTATGTTGTTAATAAATTTTATACTTATACTACATTATAGATCCTATTATATTATAATTTAGATTTAAGAATGCTTAATCTTGTTGAATAATTGCTAAATTTGGACAGAAGAATACAATTCCTTCTCACGTAATTCCTGAGTTTACCTAACATAAGTTTATTACTTGTAGGCAGATAAAATTGTTCGACAGACCTTGCATTAAATCATCAAAGCTTGCGTAGATTACCGTTAGAGTAAACGCCTAAGAAGAGGTTCAGTTCTTTGTAGAAATGGCTGTGGCTAGTTTCACTGATCGTCATATGTTCGTCACAACAAAACGACATTGCAAGCTAAAATGTACTTTTCTCTGGATCCCTCTGCACAATTGTGTCAACGGTAATGTCAACAACCTTTGTCAAGCAAAACACATTGTAAGATCTACACGATCTTATTTTTTGAAAAACTATTGAAATTATTTTTTCAAAAAATGCGTATATTTATGCTACAATAAGAAGAACGATAAGACATAAACACTTCCCACAAATTCACTTATACAGTATGCACCGGGGCAACGAGGCGCTCCTTTACGAACACCTTGTATGTTATCTTCATATTATTCGATCAATGGCAGCGCAGCTACTTGTTGCTTACCTAAACCTTAATGTTTATCACACAGTAATTGCGTGTTAGTTAGTTTTCATTGCGTACTCAGTTTCTTACTTATCGTAGACTTGAACTTGAATAGAACAATATCGAGCGCATATAGAAATTCGGAATTAGTTGTGCTCAGATATTTCCATTCACTTCTGTGATAAGAACTGTTTGTGATATTTGAAATATAAATCTTGTTATATAAAAGTACTCTCTAAATGAATTGCCGTTAATGCTGTTATATGTTTATGTTGGTAAATTGTATGCAATTTTTTTAGCTCCATGTCATCTCTGCGATACAATAAAATGTCTGTTGGCTGTTGATATTTAATTATAACAGTTTCCAAGTACATACCAACGACAACCGTGACCAAACACTAATGTTATGTACTAAACATACATTACTTGTCTTAGTGGGGACATCGTCCTAAGGGGATACGTCAATATAGATATCATAAAACAATGTTAAAAGTTCATCATCGCGTATTTCCTAATCGTAACCGACGGAATATTCCCGCCTGACCCCTCGCCGCACGTCTCTCTTATCACGTTATCAGCTGTGGGGTCGTCGCGGACGTGTCAGCGGCTCTGCGCCGACCCGCCGTCACGTGACCTGTCACTAATGTTATAAATGATTGTGTTGTAACGTAATACTACTAGTGCTCTGAGGTCATACCAGCAATTATATTGCACAGGAGCGCCAGTAGCACGCCCGTCGGCCGGCCTACTTGTGTCGTGCATAGGGCTCCCCAGGGTCCGCACAACGGGCGCATTTATTTCAACTTTCACCTGACACACTCGCATTGTATCGTTAATTTTTGTACCAATTCTGTGACCCTCCGCGTAGTACATTTGATAATAAAATAATGACATTGTTCATAATATGTTTTAGCACGTATTCCGATAAGAAGACATATTTACCAACTGAAATACACTTCGTGACTATTGTGCGTAAATAAAACGTTTATCAGTGTGTTGCGATTGGAAGTTCAAAATACAATGAAACAACAATATTTAATTTTTATAACGAATGTATAATCAGCGGTGTATTATTAATGTCTTTATATATGTTTATTAATAAAAATGTTCATAATTGTCATGTTGTAATCATAATAATACTAGGTCTTTACATATGAAATTGGCGTCTTTTCGTACTGGCCACTTTGATCTCAAATATCTTCTCTTTAGAATATGGGATGGGAATATGAATTCGGGAAAGATAGCAGGAAAAAGAAGAAGGAAAATGTCATGGATAAGGAACATCAGGGAATGGACTGGAATAAAAACAGTCGAAGCGCTATTCAGCTTAGCCATGAATAAGGAGAAGTTTAGAAAACTGACATCCGACCTTCAGTGATGGAGAGGCACATGAAGAAGCTGATTGGTCACCGTGGGAGACAAAGACCTCTCATTTCTTTTTCTCATAGAACTTTCATATAACACCAAATTATCATCGCCTACCTCACTATATTTGTATTTAACGTCACGTAGTTCTCTGTGGAAAATAACTTTGTTCTAATCGTGATAAAAACGGTCTAATTCACCTGCGGACGACCACCCGTCCTCCTGTTTTCCTTACCGTTGCACTCTAACTTGAACCATATTTCCATGGCATACTGCCCGAAATTTAAATGAGATGGGAAAGTTTAGTTCAAAAGTCTGTATTAACTTAGTAAGGTCTTGCCATCAACAATTACTTCATCGTAATTTTTTTCAAGAGATAAACCCTGAGAAAATTTGAAGCCGTTACTGTTTTCCGATTTTGGAGGCGCACTATCAAAACACTTAGTTACAGTAACTCCAGCTGACAGCAGCATTTTGAAGAAAGACTTTGCTTTCAAAATTCAAAAAATTTCAAAATATCTGTCTGTCTTACTCCGTGTCTGTCGGTTGTCTCAATGTTAAAAAGAAGATGAGAAACGCAATTGGGTTTCGGCACATCGAAATTGAGCAACCCAACGATATGGTCTACGTGTCAGAATGAAGCTGCGTGTCTCGACCTCGTAAACGAGCCAATTACTAGAAAAGTGAAATAAATTGTTTCATAACTGGAATTCTAGCCCATTTAAACATATTAAGTTACCAAAATATTCCACGGGGCTCCGCCCCGCCCGTGACCGGCAACCCCCGCTCTTGTCCGGTACCGATCTAGCACGCGAGACCTCCCAATTCATGCGCCGACAATGCTGATCACATCCTGTGTCACGGAAAACTTTGACGCTTCATCTTCGCTATTTACGTAATAGTTCATTGAAAAAATACTTTTAAATTTGTGCTAGAGTCCGTTCGCAATAAGACCATAGCACTAGCCTAGCTACGATCAATTAGGTCGGAACAAATTAGAAAGCTAACTTGAAGTCAATTTTTTGTATTTTGTACATTAAATACAAATGGTACACAAAATACAAGTGGATCGATGCATAGTGAGAAAAGAAGAATAATTTACAATGTTTTATTAAGTACTTTAAAAAGTGTTATTTAAATGTGACTATGGAGACAACAGTAATAAATAATTTTCACTCCATTGTGATGATGCCTTTACCCCGCAGTTGCTCTGATGACTATTTTCTTAAACCGAATGGACTATAGTGCTTTTTATTTCCTTTATATTTCATTTTTCAATATCACACAATACCCACTTGTAATTTTTTTTGAAATTAGTCCTGGAAGTTATAAAAATAATGTACGACTTCGAACCTGTCTCCCGTATATGCCGTTACTTTTACTTTTATTACAAGCCTGTCCAATCCTGCCGCCGTAAAGCTATATACATCATTAAGATTACCGTTAGCCTGCCGAGTGCTGAACATACGCTTTCTAGCACGTAGCGTCACTCCCCACTCCTGGTGGAGTTATTGTCGCGTGCGGGACGGGGCCGAACACTCCGGCCGTCGTCACGCGCCGCGTTACGAGCGCTAGTCACGGCGCCTTGCGTGTTGCACGCCCTCCTGCCCTGATCATGCTTCCTGCCTCTAACTTGGGCTTTTTAATCAAACTTCAGTATTCCGTTTGTTAGGCGGTATTGTTTTCTCTACCGCTATTTTATATTGATGCTCTGAGTGAATATTTATTCTTGAACTATCTCTTAAACAAACCATTGTCTGACAATTTATTTCTGCTCCGATCTATCTTAGCTTAGCACACATTTTTTTAGTTGATGACTATTCTGACGCCCGCCACCGGATTAAGAGGTGAAGAACCTTTATTATGAGATATTAGGGGTAAGTCATGAATATAGTACGGTTTTACACAGCCTTCTTTCGGTAAAGACTAACTACTAAAGACTACTAGACATTTATGCAAATGAGTGTCACGTACACGCAAGGCAGATTAACACAGTCGTCATTCAAAATTGTCAAATGTCTTTTACAAGACTCGCAGAGATGTGTAGAATCAGCACTAAAAGGTGCAATTGACATACCCTTTGGTGGAAAGTGCCCCTTACCTGCCATGGATTTTGATGATTTAATCAACGCAATGAGGTTTTGAAGAAGACAATCTACTTACAAAAGCCGCTCGCGAAATAAAATAAATAAAAATATGTTTACTGATTATTTTATGCCATAAGATTTGACTAAACGAGAAAAGATTGTGTAGTAGATACGATAAATTCACAGGAAACGATTAAAAACCTCTTAAAGGCCGCGGTTGAATTGGCAACGTCCTCGTGTGCATTGTCATTGGCGCTAGGATTAAGCAGCGTCACGCCGAGGCAGGAGGTCGCGTGCCGCATGCCAGCCACCTCGCTGTTTGCTGCGTGACCGGCACCAGTGGACTCTCATGGATATTCATTTGAAGCGGACCGTTTTATTGCGAAGCGTGTTTGTTGAAAACATTATATATCACATAGCCACGTAGACGTGACATAAAGACATGGAGCGGCTTTGAGAATGTTTATAAAACCTAATGACTCTGTTTTAGCTTATCATAATTCTTATATAAAAAACTACGAGTTCTTTCAATGTTCTTCCCTTCTTTAGTATTTTGACAATCAGGTCTATACCTATCAGCTTTTATTTTCCGAAGAAATTACAGTTCGAAGTTCTGGCGCCCATATTCTGTTTCATCATAAACCCTAAATATCTCAAACAACAATCATTCTTCAAGACGGTTTTTAAAAGTTCCCTGGTATATCTTCGAAACCCAAGGTAATTTGTCAACAAAATTAATATGTCTTAATTTGCTTTTAACCCTTACAAATGAAAAAAATTTTCAATCGGGACAGCATAATGAGTACAAACATAAAAACGATGTATTGGGTACTTCCTCCTTTTTTTGAAATCAATTAAAAATTACGCACCAGAGAGGTCATAATTCGTATTGCGGGCGTTTGTGTTCACAACTATATCACTGGGACGTCAATTTGCAGGAGCTACAGTCGGTTGTAACTAATATCAAGTTTCTATTTATCGTCACAAGCACGTAAGGGATTTTTGTAAGTGTTAATATACGTTCCTCCACACGGCGAAATATTATTTTAATGGGTCCATAGACCGTGTGTGTGTATGTGTCACGCAACGTCACTTCCGATACGGTCGCGGCGCACGATCTGCCCTCGCACGCGCCGCCTCCACGAGGCCCGCACGACACGAAAGCTAACCTCCTCACGCCATGGGATTCCTTTGACTACATTTTAATGAATCATTTGAATAAAACTCAATGCGTCACACTATTTTATATGCGCAACCCATCTGAAGTAAAAATTAAGTGAATGTTCCCGGTTGCCCCCAAATATTATTAAACAAAGCGGTCCTGCAAATCCTATCAATTGTCGACCATTTTCAATTACTATATGTATTGAATTCACAATAATAAAATAAGACCAACGGTCACGCGAGTACGGGTGTGAATGAAACCTTTAGAGTTTAAGGTGTGTCCTTTGAGAAGATTGATTCGATGGTTACCAATGTTTCAACTACAACAAAATGGCTTTCGACAGTACCTGGCAGCTTAGAGAACCAGTAAACTTAGCTTTGTAATGTGTGTCTTATTTACTTTGGTTACAATAAAGGTATATCTATTGTGAAACAATAGATATACCTTTATCCGTTGCGAGTCTTAATCGCATCCCACTAAGATAAGACCTGTCTTGCCGCAGTACTTCGTGCTGTCGAAAATTCAACAAAACTTTTGTCGCTAAATCGCCCTTGCAGTGCTACGGATGAGGATCTACACTTGATTTTCCAGCCAGACAGGTGTTCATTGCGATCATTGTTTGCATCCCCCAATAGGACTACAACTGTGCTTTTGCTTCATATATTATAAACTGAACATAAATCCTCTTACCTGTCCGTTGGTACGTTTGTGAAGTACGATGATTCCTTTGTTTCAGGTAAGCGTGATGCAACTCCCGTAGATGTCGCAACGGTAATAATAATAATAATGACCTTAGGCCTTAACAGGGCCAAACCCGATGTTGATCTGCTCACGTCGGTGAACTGGCTACGTTTCGGTGACCTCTTTGGAGAAACCGAAGGTTTTGTCTGTGCAATTGCAGACGAGGTTATGATGACGAACAACTATAGGAAATATATCCTGAGGGACGGAACGTTCGACATTTGTCGGCCATGCCGCCGTCCCGGAGAATCACTCCGGCATATTATTTCCGGTTGTTCTCATCTAGCTAATGGTGAGTACTTGCACAGACATAATCTCGTAGCCAGAATTATTCACCAGCAAATTGCTCTTCGATATGGTCTTGTGGAGTCCGAGGTGCCGTACTATACAAAACACCGGCGCCAATACAACTGATCATGCAACGCTCTATTGAGATCGATCTGTTATCACAGACGAGACTATTGTTGCCATTAAGCCTGATATTGTGCTGACAGATCGGTCAACGCGACAGGCGGTACTCGTCGATATTACCATCCCGCATGACGAGAACCTTGTGAAGGCCGAAAGGGAAAAAATCACAAAGTACCTCGACTTGGCTCACGAAGTGACCGCCATGTGGGATGTGGATTCGACGATCATTGTCCCGATAGTCGTTTCCGCAAACAGTCTCATAGCGAAAAGTCTCGATCAACATCTTAAGAGACTTTCGCTGGATGGCTGGGTCAAGGGTCAGATACAGAAGACAGTGCTCCTGGACACGGCAAGCATCGTCAGGAGGTTTCTCTCTATGTCGCCCTAACCACCGGTTTCTTGAGCTCTGCTTCGTTGCCGGTGGCATACACTAGGTAAGGTTTTTATAATGTTTTCGTATTTTGTATGATATTTTTCTGTATTTTACTTTTATAGAAATATTATAAAACTTAACTTAAGGTATCAAAATAAATAATAATAATAATAAGCCATTTAATCGGTTAGACAGATATTATTTATACTTCCCGTTTCTCCTACTGTTTTTCCCTTTCGCAATATTTTTGTCACCTAAAAGGCGGAGAAATAATGAGTTGGGCAATAGTTTCCCAAAGAAGCCTAACAAAATTCAAAATTTAATTTCCTCGAAGTTTCCCGGAGAAGTCTTAATAAATTAAAACTTTAATTTACTTAGTATTGTTCAAGGCAGGACGAAATTCAAAGTTTTATTTTCTCGTGTACCTGCCGCTTAAGAAATTTCTGTGCTACAAATTGTTAAATGTAATTGCTGTTAGTTTTGTCTTTTATTACTCATGTATGAAATATTTACGCACACGTGATAGTATAAAACAATGCAAACCTATCGCCCTTGGAGACCTTTTCGATACCTTTTATATGACACCGTCCCTGTTAGCTCTGAAATCTGTTGAAGCGGGTTTTTGTGGCGATTTTTTAGTTATTTTATTCCCAGAGGGTATAAAACATAGTTTTTAATTATGGCCCAAGGGGATAGCTCTTTCACCATAGGAGATCAAAGGGCCAAACTGGTTACCCTTCGTTTTATAAGGACATCCCTCGGAACCGAACGAAGCGCTTGGTTTCTATTTGCTTTGTCTTACATTATACGTACAACAAAGGTATGTAGTAAGTTGCCCGCTTCTCTTTCTCTAGGATTACATTGTGGGTGTTTTCACGAGAAGATTGAATATGCATTTGCTAAGCTATTATCCTAAGATTGTATTTCCATTTAACGTCACACGGGATCGTAGTCAACCACTTGCTTATAAATAATAAAAAAAAAATTGTCAACATAAGATAGCCATTAGTAAAGTAGTAATTACTCTCTCCGGGTAATACGGAACTTCTATGAGTGCATATTACCATTACATAGTGTATACCTTAAAAAAAAGAAAACCTTTATATTGTTCTAAGCGTATTTCCCCATTTACAGTCGGTGGTCTTGTGACTCAACAATTCAGCAGCTTTTCCCCTCAGCTAATTTGCATTGGCTACTTGTCAAGTCGTGGACGGCCAATGTGTTGGCGATGCAAATAATAATGATATATTCGCGACAATTCCCACTTTGCTAGATCGTTTACTTATGACGCAATTGTTCGCTACATCCGATGAAAGATCGGAATATTCAGCTTACTTTGTTAATCGGATCAACGAAACCAATGATAGCTCTGATCACATATTGGACTATCCTATTGTAGGAATACTGTTTTACTGCTAGCATAATGTAATAGTAGGTATGTAGGCTATCTCGATGCATTTCTTCATTGGACACCAGGATAGCAGGGACATGTGTACATACTTGACAAATAAATTTTGAATAACACTTTCAACAGACAACAATAAGGTAAAAAGAGATATTTTACATTAGATAATACTGATTATTTTCATTCATTCGATTGAGGAAATAGATTACAGGTTTAAGTGATATGTAATACCAATTACTATGTGATTTAAATTTCTTTGTCTCCTAATATTTTGTGGCAATTCCATAGCGGTTATTGCGAACGCTGCACAATATTATTTAGCTATTTGAAGAGCCAGCTTGTAGCAATCAGAAAGAGAATGTAAACGCCACAACTTAGAACTATAATGTTTCGGGAACAACATACAAGTATCTATATTTTTATAAGTTCCCTGACGTCTCTCGGAAACCCAAGGTCCAATGACTAAAAATGTACATGTTTAATTGAAAGTAACTTTCTAACATAAAAGAATTAAAATCGGTGTATAAATGACACAGTTACAAGTGGGCAGATATCAAAAACTACAACTGAATTGAACACGTCTTCCTAATTTATTGAAGTCAGTTAAAAGCCCGCTAGTGCGGCGCATACAGATGAGGCGAGCGTAAGACGTCACGTCACAGCCGCACTCCGCGACAGAACACTCCGTGTCGGATGCTCAGCAGATGCTGCGGCCTGAACCGGTCCGCGCAAGGCCACCGGCTCTCAAACATCACACCATTGGCTGGTTTTTTTCCATACCGCTGTTGTTATACTAAAACTTATTGAATCTATTAAAATTATTGTTAATTGTAACTATACAAAAATTGTGTTTTATCTGATCGTAGGACGGTGACAGTAGGAGTCTGCTATGCTCAAGTGATGTTTCATTATAAAACCGATCTATTACTGTACTAATATACACACGCATGCCAGTGATGCGCCGTTAGTAAACTATAGTGGCACCAATGAACTAAAACTAGACAACAACGACCACTATGATGCCAATGAACATGTTTTTGTAGAATGTTCATTTTATACGCAATTAGCAATCTGTTGCGTGAATCGCCTTTGGACACAAGTCTGCTTGAAGTTATTTTTGAACAAACACTCAGCACTACAGATAATCAGCCTGCTAAATTCATGCCTACTTATAATATATTATCTTAATAGATTTTATACTGCGTCATGAGCACGGTGAAGTTTTAACAACGTTGGGTATTGATATTATTATGTCAACATATCAAGCACAATAAAATTTTACTTAAATATAAGAAAAATTAATAAATAAAATAAATTATTACCATTCACTGACAGATAGTCACTGTTAAATGGCTTTACCCTGTCGCATTTGAGACCTAATAAACCCTATGGAAGCGGATAGCCATTGCCATTCCTGTTAATGGTTAAAAGTAACTAACATATTTTTTATTTATACAACTAAATGTCCTCCAATGTTAATGTAACTAAACCAGTAGCAGTATATAATAGCATTGCTAGTGTAACGTGGACCAAGTTTGATGAAAGAAAGTTGACCCTGGATCTGCGACACAACCGGGAGGCTTTTAACTCGCAACGATTGTTTGACTGGTAACGCGCCACAAACCTCGTGGAACGAACCCTCGACCGGTTTCTGAAAGAATACGTTAACATTGGGGCCGACATACTCGTACAACGAGAACTTGTTCTGAACACGTTCCGACTTAGCTCAAATACTTAAGCCGTATGCATATATTAACTCCGCGATACTGTTCGCCAGATATTCAGCGTATTTACGAGTAAAGAACAAATCGTAATGTGCGGCATGTGGCGGTGCGAATGTGCAGCCGCCCTCGTGTCGACGTGACGACACAAAGGTGTTGCGAGCGGCCGGGCACGCTGCACCGCTCGTTGCCTCACGCCTCTGGGAAAGTGCTAATGCGCCCCGAGTGTGGGAACTTTCGCACGGCCACCACACGTACCTCCGGCCTTTTTCTACCTTAGTAAATCGCAGCCGTGACGATGCAATGATAATCGACTTTGGTGGTGCATCCTGTATATATTCTTTGCAGTTATTTTAATTAAATTTACATGTTTGTAGGTTGTCGGTTTTTTTTGTTGATATTTGTATCATGGCAGGCGTCATGCCGACATTCATTTTTTGTCCGTCAATAAGGACGTCTCAGTGATAACGTCACGGGAATTGATTCATTATCCACACTCGCTATGTACGCTATCGTTAATCGCATATGTTTCATTGCATTCGTCGCAGATTGTAAATTGTATGTTGTTGATACATCGATTTACTGACTTATCTGCATGGATTGTATCCTTTTTTTACTGACTACAAAAATTGGAGGTTCTCAATTCGTTTGTATTTCGATGCATGAAATACGAGTATTTTAAGTAGACTTGCTGGCCACGCACCAACTGTTAGCAAACCTTAGAGATGGCTTTTCGTACCCGATTTTACATGTTACACCTCAAAGAAAGAAGGAATATTTCATAGACAAGTTATTACATCATTTTATAAAAAAAGTGACGAACGATGACATTAATATTGACAGACTTTTGCAGCAATTGAGCCTGAAGTGATAACATTGTTACCTCGCATCTCGCGTAAATAATAATCCCAATAAATCAGAATGTATTACTCCGTGCACGGCGCGATAGATTCCGCTTCGCGATAGCGGCGCAGACAATCGACAAAGCAATGGCCGCCGCTGGGAACATATCTATCGCTAACTATACAATTGTTTCAGTCGGAAATAATCGCAAGAATTGTTTCGGCGGCTAATTGGGGTAGCATTTTCTGTCCGTCCGTTCCGCTCCGTGCTCACGTAAATTGAGCTGCAAAGTATCTGTTGCTGTGTGCGCCGGATATGTTACTTTGACTTTTGGTATCGAAGCAGCTTATGTGCCCCTAGACCAGACAATTCAATATTTTTATTACTTACCTATTATATATATTATAAATAGCAAGTTATAAATTACATTCCGTAATAGTTTTGGAATGAAATAGTTTGCGCCTGTCTTTCCCTCCGATTATGACCAAAGTGGGTATTTTCAACAGTATAGTGAATAGGCATTTGCCAAGTTAGGGCGCCTCACCATCCAGGATTGCATTTCTACTTAACACCAGGTGGGAATGCGGTCTAGCGCTTGCTTAATAATCATCAGTAGGACTTAAATGTGATTGCGGACATGACGTGTCGCACACCGAGATGATCATCATTAACATTCAACACAAAATTTTCGGCTTTTGACCAGTAACGTCTAAATAATTATCCTTTCAAATGGAGACGGACTCGGATCTGTTAGAGAAACGTCGCAAAGGCGCGCATGAGCGGACCTGTGGCATTCTAGCGATTTTATTGATAGTCAAGTTTAATGGTTATTTTATCGCCGCCAACGGAGCAGAAACTGCTGGCAATTGCATGTAATGCATTCTAACCTAATCCCTGGTATACTTCGCGGCCTCGGAGAGTACTTCCCCAATCGTGTCGATCCAGTGGTGTACTGGCAGATCTGTCACGCATTCTCAACAAGGCAAAACACAAAAATAACCCGACATTTGTTGCGCAAGTATATCAAATGATTTTACTCTTGTACTGTTTTTACTATTGGTGGTCGAGAACAAAAACTCGTTTCCATGCACCTTAACCGAATGAAGTCGCCTTTTATGATAATTTATAGGATCTGTGGAAAATTTATAAACGAACGAGCCGTATGCAAATGGATGCAAAGCGGGTTATATCGTGTTTAATGCTAATTAGTAACGGCATTCGGTATCGTTGATTGCAGCGCGGCCGTCACACCGCAGCGAGCTTACGCAACGACGACGTAATCGTTACGAATAGGTTTTCTTCAACGTATAAAGCTATTAATAATGACCTTCGAGGCGGCTGTTTGCTTGTATAATTGCGGTTATTACCGCTGGGAGGGAGAGAGGGGAGCTGTGGGTACGTGACTGACGAAGTTGACAGCACATCAGTTACCTCGCATGAGGGGCTGCCCCGTCACTTCCACTTGAACTTCAACCAAATTACGGATATTTCTATAACTAACATAACTCTACCGCCGTGACATCCTTAACAGTTAGTAATTCACACGCAACAATAGAGGAGTTTCATGCGCGTTGCCGGTCTTCAGAAGAATTAGACCATCGACCACCTTGACACGCAGAATTATTTTTATTGTATATACTTGACGCCGGTGTTTTGTGGCGTGTTACTTTCCTGTTAAGACAAAATCTGCTGCAATTGCTAAAGCACTAGATTTGACGCTGCAGTGGAATGCATCTAAATTTATAATTAGAATACAAGAGCTCCGCCAGTATAAGGGCATAGTCCGCACAGCTGGCCTAGTGCGGATTGCCAGGACTGCACATGTCTCAGATAATTTTCTAACACGAGTTGTTTTTCCTCACCGCAGAGCGCGGGGTAAATCAATTAAAATTGCAACAAATAAATTTTTTAGTCTCGAAATAGCGTACCATGCATCTAGATGCAATCACCTGGAGACGGCTCTCTTGGTATGTGTCAATATTGTAATTTTTGCGGCCAAAGGTAATAAAAACCATTTTCCCGTTTATTGGTATAGATACAATTGATAGATACAACTAGTATTATAATGATGTTTCGTTCTGTCTTAGCGGATGACCGACAACGTGGTGCCGTCGCATTTAGTTATTGTCAATGAATCATTGTCCGGTTGGCTGTACGTCTGTCACTGAACTACCATTAGTATTGACACTGTATAACGGATGGTAAAACAAAGAAGCGCTCGTCACGGCTCAGCTATATAACGCACCGACCGAATGACATATTGCCACAAGCGAGCTCGCACACGTGCTAAGTATATTTAGCTCGGTGCTGAATGAACTAAACTTTGGCGTGATAGCAGCGATTGTAGTGCCCTAAATAAACGCGATCGGATGGCGCCGGACGCGACGACGTTTCCTTTCGCATTCACCTTGACATTTGTCCGACTGTCGGCGGCCCCGACGCGCGTTGCATAAGCAGACGACGTTCACAGGGCACAGATCGGATACCATTTATGTACCGGGTACAAGTACCTGTGACTTATACGTACCTGCGTGACAAAAACAATTATGTTGGAATAGTATGATTGTGTAATGTTATACTTGTACTCCAATCAGTCAAGTTGTTTATTCGAGTCGAGTCTCGTGGAGCCCATACCTAGTTCTTGCTAGAATTTGTAAAGGCTTGCGCAAGTACAGCTAGCGCATTAAAATATATCAAGAGACATATCTGTCAGTGGACAAAAAAATATTCCAGATAGTGATAATCATCTAATTCCGATGGTAGTCACTTGATAATATAAATAAATAAATGAAAGTAGTTCATACCGTTCATCCAGAAGTGTTGTCCAGAACCTTCTGAATTAGTACGCTCACTCTCTGCGCATCCTTTAAAATATTGCTTATGACATCTGAAGAGAGACCCTTGTTTTGACAAGTTGCGACGCTACTGATTAATTGATCAAATAATATATTGCGATGTCTACACCACATTTTTATATGTACTATTACTAAATATTCCAGTTTAGTGTCACCTTTCAATATCCGTAGTCTAAATTTAGATATACCATGTAAAGGCAACCTTCATCTTATCGTGTACATACTTGTACAAACATCTTAAATCATCAACATTGTAAACTATTTTACGTAACTCCAATATTTCGACTTTAAATAGTTTTCCTTTAATCCGTGCTAAAGAGATCATAGAACTGATTTCATACAACCTCATTATTGTTTCGAGTCAATTTTAACTGCTTAATTATGTCTCTCCTTAACTTTCTTTCCTCTCTTGTAAAAAAAAACAATTGTTTGATTAGTTGAACCGCCGCTTGATATTATACAAGCAAGTTTTTTTAAATAAAAATGTTGATAAAGTCAGAGAGAAAAAGAAAAAATATATCGATCAAGAAATTGTCCTTATAATTGAAAATGTTCATTTCTGTTTTATAAACTACAAGCGAATGTCACTGTCTAATTCAATCACTTTTTCTTAATGAGGTTATTTAAAATCTGATTTTACTAAAAAAATCTTTTATTTTATATACAAACCGTGTCCCAAAAATAACAAACTGACTGAAACATGTAGGAATCATATTATATTTCCTTTTTTGCCCTATTAATATTTTCCGTCAATCCTTGGGATAAATAAACAAAACACACACAGTTTCCTGTGATAAAATCAAATCTAAAACTAAGCACATAACTTTAAATTTTAGAATATTATGAGCTTATTCGGCATAGATCGGAGAAAAAATTAATAAAATAAAATGAAGTATTAAGTGCAACAATTATTCCATGCCCATAATCTATGGGCGCCGTGAAGTATTCGAAACCTAAATCAAAAATAAGATTGAACCGCAATCAATTCAAGGTAAGTAGTTTCATTCAATATATCATCGTCCGCCGATACTTGAACTCGTGCGATAGATACCAGTTGTAAGGTTGTAATTGTCATTATTGTAAATTACAAATAAGATTAGTATTTAAACCGTCTCTTGATGTGAGGTGGTCGTGTAATGTTTTCGTATTACTCAATAAAATACTACAATCAATTCAATATTTCTCATATCACTTGTCTCCGTAATCTTCCAGAATATTCAACCGTATCTCATCGGCAGCTCCTAAAACTGACAGAGCACGTGGAATTAGGCGATGCACTTAGGGCGATACGCTTTATCGCGATAGCAGGACAAAATTGCTCCATATAAAGGTCTATGACATCAACGCAGCTATATACCGCTGCGATAAACGCTGATGGTCCACTGCATTGACGCAAATGCTGTTTATCTTATCGCGATCGACATTTTCAGTTAAGTGAACGTGGCAATGACTCGCAATCCGATCACGCGGTGCTTGACACAGATCCTAGATTGGACGACGCTCGCTGCGGACTTTCCACTAATTGTCGCTGATTTTATCATGCCCGGATAGATAATGTGTATCACCTCCATCCTGTCTGTTATCTGCTTGGACATCTTTGCAATTAACAGTCTCTAATACGTGTTTGCATTCGGCAGATTTTAACAAATATATTTAGCAATAAATATGGAAAATTCGACGTCAAATCGAAACACTATTACGACTGGTCGCCCTCTATTCTTTCCAAACATCATAATTATATTGTGATGTTCTGGACCCTTTCTTTTCTTAGTCTTAGGTTATCATAAACCTACGAATATCTCAATCAACCATCATTGTACCATAGGATTTTTAGGTGTAATGGAAATCATGGTCCTATGCCAACATAAGATTGAATTCGGTTCATAAATGACGGCAATATGAGTGCATAAAAAACCTATACACAAATAGAGAACCTCCTATTTCAAGTGATCTTCATGAGTTGGCTTACCGACAGCACACCGACTATATATTAAGGCTTGCAACGCTTTTGCAATATCTTCAGCAGGTGTTTGTGGGTAAAACGCATGATTATTCAATATGAAGTGAGCCATACGTTGCGTATTACACCTGCCTTCTTACACAAATTCTACCTTGTGTAAAATAGCTTTCAAGCCCTTTGAACCCTTTTCTTTTGCCGGATATACGGAGAACGCAATCGCTGTCCGCTTTTCACCAAGCTTATTAAGACCCATATGTAACGTGTGACAGGCGATGAGTCCATCGCCCTACACCAGACACAAATATATAATAATACACCTTATGTACATGAAATAAGGGCAAAAGTTGTAAGTGCGATACAGGTGGATACGATGTCGGCGGGTGTACGGCCTCCTAGGTCATATGTCGCCGTGGTATCAGCCAAATTACAATGTAGTCTGTTCCTATCTTTCTGTATCGATTAAAGCTATAAATAAAGCTATAGCGTATGTGTTAACGTTGTAATGGAAGGTTGATTGTTGTTAGATAACGTTATTAAAATGTAGCGGTATTAAATGGTTTACCGTGGGGGGGAGGGGTATTTGATGGGATTAGTTGACGTCACAACATCATTGTTGTTTTACGCTACTAATGATTTAATTCGTATCTATGCAGAATCATCTTACAGTATTGAGAAGACGTAAAGTGGTTTTTGTGTACGTATATTACCGACACGGTGGCGCTCGTGAAACAGCCGAAGGAGCTCCAGCAAAGCCACTATCATAAATAAGAAACATCTTTGAATGTGAACGTGGTGAAAACGTAAATAAGTACAATTTAATTTTGGATATAGTTCATACATTCCATGTTAATTCAACCCCAGATACAGGACAGTACGATCAAAAAAGTTAAATAATATGTAATATAATTGTTTCTATAATGACTATATCGTTGCGATGTATAATTATAGAAAAAAATATGGTACTTTGTAATGTGTACCGCTCTGGGTGGCGTTCCTTTAATTAACAATTTTCATTAGCATTAGCAATTTTCTTGGCGATAAAGCGCGCGTTATCACTTATTTGTTGCATGCGACAGCTACATGTCTGCCCTACGTTACCGGCTCGTCATCCGCCGTTTATATCTCGCTGTTTACTTGCGGTGGCGTTACACAGCCATCTCCTGCCTGCTCTTATCGAGTCAATGCAACATGCGGGCGTATCTGTAGAAGTTCATCGAATTATGGACGCGGACGACGGGTACCAATGAATTGCCGTTGCAAGGTTATGTGAGGTAGAATTTAATTCGTTTGACGTGTATCACCTCACCTAATAAGACGATCATTGAAACACGACTTTTATATTTTAAATATTAATTTTATAAATGTATAGGTGTTGCAGAACTGTATTTTTTACTTAGAAAGCTAACAATATTTCTTTTTTTTTTCATAAGTATTATTGACATTGTTAACTATTCCAACTAAGCTGTGCTAGGAGAGGTGAACCCTCCTGTCAATAATTTCTATAGCTGGATTCAAACCTTAGGTTTCTTAGATTTATCATTTTCGCATGTTATATGAGTAACTAGTTTCGTTATAGAATTGTAACATTTTTCTCTCTTTATTGTGGAACCAACCAGTCATTACGTTTTATTTAAATACATAGAACCGTTACACAATTTAGTTACCGAGCAATCACTATTACGCGATGTATGCGTCTTGTGTGCGACATTATGTCTACATATTGCATTCGGTGGTATCACGGAGTGGCGAACACTGCGTCGTATCGTTGCGCTATAAACTACGCGTGTGGAAAGTTCCCCCGCGGCAGTGATAGCAGTTATCAAGCACGCAGGACGCCCGTGCATCCAACGCAGCCACTGCCCTACCAGAACAATCTAATGCAATTAAAGTAAAACGATCCGTGTACAATTACGACGCTACTTTGTATAGCGCACACCTCAGCTCCTGCTGTGAGCTACCCGTGGACACAAGTCCGTTGTCTGAATTTAAAATTTTAGAGATTTCAACAAGTTTATCTTGCTGGCAAACATGTGAAATGTTTTACATAAAAATAAAAGCGCAACCCAAGCAACGCTCTGAGACTGATTTTTGCATGATCAGTGACAACTCTTCTCATCACTCAATAATCTTCATCAAATCAGCGTCAATAGCGTAATGGTTCAGTATACGGTCTGCGAATCCACCATTGGACTATTGACGTGGCCCATCTCCTAACACAAGCCTAAGCTTATTTGGAATGATTACCAAATATTTGTAAGTAAAAAATATTGGTAGCATTCTTTTAAATAAAAGAAATCAGTATAGATATAGATCATCATAGAACTCATTCTACAGAATCTGAATGAATGAATGAATCAGATCTGCTCTCAAAGAACACATTTTATCTGTCATTTTTGTCACATCAAAATGTACTCCAACGCCGTGGGTTGTGGCGCAAGTTTGTCAACCGTACATGTCGTCGTACAATTAACACCAGTATAATGTGTGTAAACTCAATCCCATAGTAACAAACTTTAACCTGTGGAAGTCGAAGTTTGGCCGCAAATATGATTTAATGAATATAAGGTGTTCGAGATAAGACATTTTATGGTGAGATTAGAAATAAACGGTAGGTATTAAAATTCTTTCCTTATCAAATCGTTATCAGTGCGTAGTATCTCCTAGTCTCGAAATATTTGCAGGCTGCTTACAACAAGTTATGTGACACGATGTATGCCAACATCGCTTCCAAATATTTTTAAACCAAAATATGTTTTCATTAATTTAGCAAAGGCTGATAAGATATTTAAATACAAAGAGTCAAAATTACTCTCTCTGTCGATGAAAAGAGAATGTAATAACAATAAAACATGTATATTTGCGAGGAAAAACAAAAACTGACTTCAAATCGAATCAAACGTTAAGCCATATTACGCGCGGACACCCTGTATCCAAATTATCATAAAAATATTACGAAATAAAATTAATCATAACCTAATCAAACTTTATTCAAACTACTCTTAAAAAAGCATTCAATGAGGAAATCAACGAAATCGGTTGGCGTGATATTGAGTTATTAGTTTTTTTCTCATGGACGCCATTCTCAGAATTGGACCAAATTTAAATGGGATCACAGGACAAGCATCAGCTTTCAAATAAAAAACGAATCATCAAATTGGTTGTGGTGGTGGTTCACCTAGTCGAAAGTTGTAAGGTAACAAACAAAAAAAAGTAGATAGACTCCTTTTTCGAAGTCAGTTAAGCCGTCTTCATATTTAACCAGGGTTCAGTAGGTTCTTTATAATCCACTGCTAATATTCATCCAATTCAATTAAAGGATAAGGATGTAACTATATTGCTCACAGTTGCATTTGACTTAGAGTAAGATCCTGTGTACTTTGTGAATTTATACACTAACCGCGCAGGTTAGTGTATAAATTCATAGAATTTGACTCAGTCATTGTCACAACAATAAACAATAGCTTTCAAATAAATTATCGGTTCCACAAATTATATACAAAATAACACAAACAATTTGATGCAATTCAGTTTATGTTTAGTGCTATGTTAAATATATTTTAGCATTATAGTAGTTAGGTTATTTAGCGTTTGTTTATAAAGATAAACACATTTTTGTCATGTGACGATAACACAGTACACATCTGTAACCTTTAAAGATTCCTGTTACAGCTACCCCATGTAGACTGCTAGAGCATGGCAATTCTCGTTAATCGAATCGTCGTCTCCTAAGTATATTTCTTGTTAATAGTAAATTCACCAGTAATTGTTATTTTCAAAAAATAAGCAATTATTTCAGCTTTTATCACATATACGTAAACACTTTGGCGCTAACGAGCTGTATGAACGTGTATAGAGCCAAATGATTCATCAGCATTTGCAAATAAATTTAAGGAATGTTTCCACAACACTCGATGTGGAGCGACCTTCACCATCACAGCTGGACAAACAGCCCCACACAAGAGCTGTATTAGTGAGGCCGTGTTTGTCACAGTTGCCACTCTCATCAAAGTTTATATTCGTAACGTCTTTACGTGCGACACTGTGAGAGAAACAGTATTCAATAGAATCTGGCCTATATGTGTCCACGCCCCACCGCCGCATAAAGTGAAATTTTCCGACGAAGCATGTTTTCCGACACCTGGTTAGTGTTAATCATGACCAGTTGAAGTCGTGACTTCAACATTTTCTTTTGTTTTTGATTAGTCCTTCTAGAATATCTAAGTACTGATATATCATACATATAGCATACATTTAATCGTTCAAAGCCCGTCTCTCCCAGGGACACACGGCTGAGTAGGTGTTTCACCCCCAAAGGAGTCGTAGCTGAGGTACTCCGTAATAAAATCCCCTGGTAGGTTACTGTCAAAATTTTTACAGCACGCCACATATCATGTACTGTTAAGATTTCATAAGATTGTTGTTACGCCATTTATTATTATCATTGAATAACAAAGAAACAGTACGGATGGTTAAGTTGTAATTAATTTCAGTCGCGTCTCAATGTATTGACAACAATTTAGGGTTTCTATATACTATTAATCATCGCGACAGCTCTTAACTCTGGGAGGTCCGTTCTAGCAGCGGACGTGGAGCTAAGGCCCAGCTGTCTGCCACGCCGCTATCGTCACTATCAGCGCGCCTTCCTCTAACAAATAACGCAATACCGAGGAACCCTATCTGCGCCTTTCGTTTACACACATATCTATACACCATTTCCGATAACTGTGTTTGATTTTACATAAAGTTACGGCGTTCGTGTTCTTGTAACTGCAATCGATATTTTCCAGCTAATATCGAACAGATTTAATGATGTGGCGTATTAAGTATTAACTATTGCAATGTTTAACTTAAACTTTGTGCCTTTGACTTCCATATTTCTTCTTCTTATTGTGATAAATACTTTTTGTATAGTAATTTAAGTAGTTTAGTATTTTTTGATAAGAGTTAAAAACATTATTTCTATTTTATTAATTTTCTTTTACTTAGCAAGATTTGATATTGATTAAATTCTAATAAAACTTTTGGGTATATGTACTTATTAATATTTGCACCTGCTGTCAGTTAATGCATGGACACATGAGAAAGAGGTACCGTGTGGGATTTTATATCTACAATTATATTACGCGTAGCACCATTTTTGAAGTCGTCACGAGATATCGTCAGCCTAGTAATAACACTATCTACTAAAATCTTAACTGAAGAAATCTTGGAAATCCGCTCTTTTTATATTATTCCAATTAATAAAAAACATTAAAAGAATCATATCATTTCCACAAAAAAAACAATAATGAGTTAAGGAGTAATTGAAGAAGAAAACTTGTTACGCATCCAGTCAATACGCGTGTCACACGTCGTACAATCAATATGAAGTTGAACCGTTTGTTGTAGTTTATTTACTAAACAAGTTTATAGTAAAGAGTTGGAGGTGCTGCGGGGCCGTGGGGCCGTGGAAACGGGCCAAGGATGAGGCGGTCGGGTCGCCCGCCGGTTATTGATCTCAGGCCACGGATGCTGAGCGCAGGGAGATAAATCGTTACGCCCCGTCGCAGTATCGACGCCGCGTCTGCGATGTGCGGCCTAGAACGCACCCCGCCGTACATAATGCTCGTTTCATTCCAGAAAATCTTGCATCATTGATTCTTTAATACTTAAAGTTGTTAATTAATTTTGCATTGTGTTTTGTTAAGTAAAAATATTATCAATACTTGCAATTGCAACACGATGTTAACGTAAGATGTTAATGACTTTATGTAGACGACTGACCTTTGCGTTGGAATGTATGAACTCTATTCTATGTATTCCAAGCTGAGTTGTCGCGTGTAATAATTAAAGTGCATGAACATGTCAAATGGGCACGGGAATGACCTCGGCAGGTACACTCCCAACTTTACAAATATCGAATTGAGAAACGACACTCGAAATAAATATCTGTCTATCGCACAAAATATTTTGTGATAGTTTTTTTTTGGGACGACCCACACAGATCATCTAGAGAAGGAGAAGCTGACTTTTACTATTTCACCGGATTGAAACGTTGCTCTTAGGTCCCCTAGCCTGAACCTCTAATTTTGTAATCGTGCACTCATATCTATACGGGTGTAATTTAACAGCATTCAAATATGCGGCGTTGTGCTGTGTAAAAATACGAAATTATTTCTCATAGAAAAGCTGTAAGGCACAGAAGCTGTTGCCTGACCTCGCGTAACGAGTTGGGACGTGGAAACCAGTTTGGGAACCTGCTCCGAGCTGTACAGTATGTCTGTACATATTCATTTAGCGTCATTGTTGATCGCCTCGCATGGAGACTGGATACTAGACTGGGGTCCTCTAGATCTGTACATTTATCCTGCCGTATGTTCATTTGTTCCGCCATACCCTAATATTGTTGTGCATCCTCATTCATACCTGTGCAACGGTAAAGTCTTGAAAAGTCCAGGAATATCTTTGGATTGTTAGATTATATGAGATTATTCTCAGGATATTATGAACTACACAGGATAGAATTTATAATGGAATAAGCAATAGGTGGCTGTTTTTTATTCGCAACTGTAGGGACTTAATGTGAGGAAAGTTGAGTGACAGCTTCTATATGCGGAACACACACATCGTACGCACGTTATGAAATACCTAAGGAGAATCTTGTTGATCCTCAGCCAATCGAGACAGAAAGATACAGCGATTGCTATATGCTTATAATCCAAGTTGATTTAGCTTAAAATTAGAGTTAATCTAAATATTTTTGTTACCTTTCCTCAAGTTCCAAGTTAATATCATCTACTTTTAAAGGAGATCGAAATTATTTACAATTAAAATTTTACGTTATAGTAAACATTAAAAAATGTAATTTCACTTGTTCTGTATAAAGTGAAAATAATGAGTTGTGCCTTCAGTAATTGAAAGCATATAACCATAATTGATCAAGTGGTGGCTAAGCTCAAAAAGCATTCCGCCTTAAGCTCGGATATGAATAGCGCAATGGTTCCTAAGAGAAACCGCTGCTTGACTCTAATGGCAACACCATTATCACAAGAGGTTAACTGAGAGGTATGAATCACAGTCAGATACTTCAATCGGAATACACGTTAAGAAGTGCATGAAATGATTACCTGATTACTGGCAGATGATATTTACGGTAGCGTTAAACATTTAGAGAGGTTGAAACTTGATCAGAATGGAAGGAGGGTCGTCAGTGCGAGACGGGTGTAACTGCTGAGACTGGGTCACGTGGAAGCAGGCCAAGGATCCCGCAAGCTGCGGGTATTGATCCCGGGCCGGCTCGCGAGGCCCCGCCTCAACTTACTTCTTCGATCTCTTCAACACAAGCTGACGGCAATATTTCACTTTCATTATTATCATTTTAAAAATAATACAGATATTCTTTTTGAAGAAAACCTCCGCCTGTATACCGCAGGAGGTTAATAAAATAAATTTACCAGTCACAGAAATGTCTTATCTGCGTAACACAGTTTTGTATGTGTGTAAGAATATCCTCTGAAACTCCTGCCGAAATTGTCAAGCCCCTCTCTGATATTTTAGTACACATATTATTTGCATAACGATTTTTTGAAATTTGAGCAGTACCTCGACTATCACTTTCCAAAAGCCTATATTTCATAAAGCCTAAGCCTTTCTTTTAAAATACTATAATAAATATATACATAATAAATACCAGTTGGAGGTAAAGGACTTACGTTATCAGTGAGAATCACGTTTTCCAAGTAAAGATTACGCACCGGCCACGAATTGTTTAGAAGATTCTAAGTAAAGTAATTAACGGAAGCAATACACTGTTTTAAGTAATGTTTCTTTATTTCTCTCTTTAAAAATTCCGAATTTTACTTTCACTGTTTATATTATTTTATTTAAGAAGATGCGATACGCGATCACTGACATCAAATAGTAATTAGTCGCCGCTGTCCATACACAATAATTTCTTTTTATATATGACTTAAATGAAGTTTGGTAAAATTACAAGGCTAACGGAATGAAAGACGATGACAACTGCGAGGATTATTTAAGCCTTAATCATCGGAGTACTTATATACTATGTGCGGGGTGATAGGTACATCTGCCGTTCCCCTCGTCTTCTCGTTTCTTCTTCTATTTCTGATTTTGATTGACCACTTTTTGCCTGCAGACAACAGATTTTAACATATAATCCAGGCTTGTATCTTGATACAAAGATGTCAAGAGATTTCAGTCAAACGATTGCGCGCTGGCTAGCGTTCGTCTACAACGTACAGAGTATTGGAAATAAAAGTAAACCTTGACGAACACCTCTCGAACGGGGGACGCTTGAGAACGCATTCCCTTGACGCGGTGGCAAAAGGATCGATTACTGACAAATCTCGGTTTACGCGTGCGAGTCGGTCGGACATACCGAGCTCGTATAACTTGTATCCAAGCCCGTTACGCCGAGCTTTAATTTAATCCGAGAGTCCATTGCTTTGCAAGTGAGCGAGCCCATGGTCCTGCTCTGTTGAGTTACCAAGCGAAACACAAATTTAAGAGATGTGCGAGTGATCAATGAGCTAATGAGTTAGTGAGTGATTCCAACTTTTATTTTATTTTTTTCCTTTTGCATCTAATTAAATAATTATTATGTTAGCTGCTTTTACCTATCCGACGAACCCTACAGCTCGTAACAATATTACAGCTTATATATATCCTAATTTTATTTAACCATGCTTAAACTTCTTCCATATATAAACTGTCAATTCTTCAGTTTTCTCGACTCCATCATAGAATCGCGTGTTAGCTTACTATGTATACATTTGTATAACGCGTCTGGCTATTGCCGCGTAGTTTTCCAAGTTAAGCGTCCCCCGAAGCATCGACTATTACGCCGCCGAATCAATAGTGCTCGCGCATGCGCCCTGGGGTAGGAACTGCAATCAATACCCCCGAAGACGACACGTCACCCGCGTTGCAGTCCGAGGTAAACGACACGCAAACGTTACGATAGGTCTAGAACTAGCGGGGCGGCGTTCTCGGGGAGCGCGCTGGGCCCGCTACTTTATATAGTAGTTAAACTTTGTACAATGTGCGCCGGAATGTTTTATAACATTTCAGTGGGTCATATGACTGTCGGGCGCTGAGCATTACTTTAAACAAAAATGAAATAATAGAACTCAGACCATTGATTATTGCCAATCTGCGCAGCAGTTTATCGCTCGCTATTCCTCGATATGTCCAGCATATGCCTTACACGCTCGTACCTAATAATCTCTTTAGGTATACCATGTAAAAAGAGATGCTTACTGATTCTAATAGTGCTTGAAAACAAACAATAGTGTACCGTGTATATGAACATAAAAAGACCCTAACACTTAACCTCACCTGGGTCGTCACAGATAGAATGATTTGGTGCCAAAAGTGATAAATAAAGATAATGATTATAAACAGAAATAATGATGTTTGATTGATATTTCTTTGTGTGATGTTATCGTACAAGTGCAATATGGTTCTGATAAAGCCATTTTAGGAACATTAAATTGCTTGACATTGACGTGAGCGTAAAGCAATGCTTCAATCGCTCCGTTATGAGCCGTACCATATTGAATACATTTGAAATTATCTGATAGATGATTATAACGACAGGTACTGTAAATATATACATTCTTTTATTTTTGTATAAAATAATTTTACTATTAAAAATACTCTCTTACATTAATCACGATTAAACTTTCACGCAAACTTTGTATAGATGTTATTTGGTGACGTGACTTAACCGCGTTGATATGAAATAAGGTATGTATCTTTATGTTTCCGTCGGGTCTACCGAATGTATTGGCCTTGGTCTCGTGTGAACTGGTGTGGTGCTTCGTCTTTGAGAAGTGGGTAATCAAACCATAGGGTATATGATGATTGCTTTTTATGGGAAAAGGAACAAACGAGTTCACGACTTGTCTCATCTTAAGTCATCACCGTAGCATGAACATCCACAACACCAGAGGAGCTGCAGGTACGCTGGCCTTTTAGTAGCTTTTGCAGGAGCGTAGCGATGTGAATAATATTCCATGCGAGACCGTACTTGCGTAAAGTGTCAGGCGATGGAATACTGAAGTCTATTTGACCTTACCTTCCAAGTGACCTAGCTCGATATATCGACGACATAATTGATAGATTATTGTCAATGTTATTGTCGGTGTTCCGTCGCCCTGCAGTCACGAGCCCATAAACTGGTTAGTTACGGTGAATACTTTACGGTCGTTTATGTATAACTTGATGTCGGCAACTTAACATATGTGTTCTTATTTCAACTGTTTCAAGTAATATCCTGGAGTGACGATCGGTACAGTGAAATTAAATATATGCCATATTGCTTATAATGCAGTGTTTATTCCAGATTGTAATAAATAAACTGATTTTTCTCATTTATTACTTGTTGCTATTATATAAGTATATAAAGATATACATTTACGTAAAGAATACATCCCTTATTTAGTATCAATGCAATTTCTTCCCGATAACGACTTGAATATAGTTACATGTTATTGTCCAAGTTAGGTGTAAATTAAGATAATTTTATGTAACAACTAAACTTGAGGTATATCTGTGGCGATAGTGGTACACGTAAAACATGAGTATGGTGCGCATATCGATTTGCGTCCCCCAGCGTGTCGCGGAGCGGCTTGGCGGACTGCGCTCAAATACCCTCTCGCGTCCCTCCCGCCCTCGCCACCCTAGCGTCCCTCTTGCGCCCCTCTCGTGGAGGTGTGCCGCCAGAGCGCGACGCGTTGCTATGGCTCTACATTGATCCTGCCACAAATTATCGTTCTCTGTTAACGAACCCATCATCACGCCTGTTATAATATTAATGTATACTAAAGATTCGATCGTTCAACCATGTAATTCATTTAATAAATGTCATATTGGATAATAAACAATAGAATTATGAGAGATGAACAATCAATATAATATTAAGTACCGTTGGCATCCCTTCTAACGGAATTCGACTCCATATTAATAGTAATGAACACCGATGACATCATGAATATTTACGAAAGTATATCAAATCTCGTTACAATTGTTACATGCTATTTAGAAATTATTGACATATTTCGTCTCTTCGGTGGCTTCATATATTATATTTATATACTGATAAAAGTGACAAACGTTTATTTCATATGAAACTTCTATAAATTTAAAATTAAGTTCCAACTTTTGAATTACTGACTTTAATATGGCGATTTGGTTTGGAGTTATCCCATTCTATCCATGTAACAGAAACCATCTCTCAGGTCCTTCGTTAGCGCGAGTTTCGCCGCGCGTGATATACAGTTTGCTCTTTCTTCTTTCTTGCACACGCCGGCCCCGTCAGTCTTTATATTATACATCTATGTTATATATTGTCATGTGAGAATTCGATAATTTATAAACACAAGTCATGATTACTATAAATCTTTCTATAGCCATTTATAATATCGCGTTGGTTAGCTAGATCTACGTTTACCTTCAACGTACCCTACCGGCGTTTCATGAGTTATTAATATATAACAATACACGGAGGTGACCGCTGAAACAGATCCTGACTTTCGAATATTTTCAAGTGGACCGCGATAACGAAAGCCGCGGAACAGTCACCTCGCTAGAAACAAGACTAACAGAATAATTGTTCCGACTTCCATGATTGAAGAGAAATCAAAAAAAGAGGATAAATGTTGTTCCCTTCTCTTCTCTCTTTCTACATTTCAACATGGTTTCCATGTACTATTAATTAATATTTCTGGATATATTAAAATTCCGTTTCTATATCTGCCGCTGCTACTGAGACAAGTATATTTATGCGTAAAACAAAAAACGACTTCAAATCGAATCAAATTTAAGACATACAGTGGACGCCGATGTCAGAATTGGACTACACGGGAAGCTTTACAAAAAGGATCATCAAAATCGGTTAATCCAGTCGAAAGTTCTGAGATAACAATTTATGTTCGTTGCCTAACTCGAACTTTCGACTGATCGAAAAAATACAGTAGAATTAAGAATGTCCTCCTTTTTTGAAGTCAGTTAAAAACGCAGTGGGTTAAATTCAAAAAGGCGTCGTACAAAGACTTTTTAGTATAACATACCCTTACCCGCTTCCCCTGCAGACTCGTTAGTGCTCCGCCCCGCTCGGGGACGATGGGTGACGTCAGAAATCAATACCCACCCTCTACAATTCCAATAACGTGTTTAGGGTTATGTACTTGGGAATTGTTGTAACTCGCGGCTAGGTGTTGTTTTTCAAGGGTGAATCGTTAAAGAGGATCACAAATGCTTTCACGGTAGATGCTAAAGTCCGCTAGATTTGCTTCATTGTGTAATGCAAGATTTAATGTACACTAGGTAATGTATAATTACGAGTTATTTAATACAACCCTACAGTATAACAAGTTTGTACATTACACAAACCTGCTGACTTGGTTGTAATTATAAATTCTTGCATGTCTGCTTGAAACCTTTCTTGTTCTTTATCGGTCAAAAATTTAAAATCTTTCCAATCAAGTGAAGTACCTATGCTTTTTGTATCAGAACTTTTATAGAAGCGTCATCCTTGTCAAATATAACATCATAGGTTATGTAGGCAAATTTGTGCCCGGTGTATGGCAATGGCTTCACCACCTGTCATTTATAGGACGTAGCAGGGTAGGCAGACATACTCCGGTAAAAAAAGTGTTAAGTACGTAAAAACTTTGGCCTAACAGTTTATTTTTATGTGAATTTTTGTGTACGGAACAATACAAGGACCTCATTTAACAGACTCAAATACCGTTTCATTTATATTGAACCCAATTAGGCCGTAATGGAATTGTGTGGGTGTAACCTTAATAGCGTAAAAGCTTTTTGTATGAAGTGTACATTGGTATTTAATATCCAGCTCCAACACACGGTGACTGAGGGTCCGTATGGCTTGCCTCTCCACCCACCCCGCGGCCCTTTTACATAAATCTTCCATCGTAATACGACGAAAATTAAAATATTACAATTTATCAAGCTCTTATATACGTTATCTTTACGCATTATCCCATACCAGCGGTACCTTTTTAAATACAATTCCACAGTACAATGCCCGACAGGGATATGTCACAGCTTCAAAGAATACAATCGTGTTATGTATTCTACGGCTGATTTCTGGTCTCGTATGTCTTTGGATTAGACAAATGCATGTCTTTTGTTGTACGTAAAGAGTCGTGTCGTCTCTCAAGGTGATCTATGGCACGATGTCGCCGAAAAGTAAACAAAACGACCTTCTCTGTGTGAAATCTTTAAACTCGACGTACAGACGGCGCTCATACCATAGCAATTGACCATAAGTCCTACAGTAAACTTTACAGTCAGCTCGCGCGAGGCGGGGGCCACTTCCGTTTCACGTGTTAGTAGAGGTGAAGCAGCAATTATCGCAAATTGCTCACGTTAAACTAATGCTAAATAACTAAAAAAAATCTATTCAAACAGTATTCACAAGTCAATATTACGAAATAGAATTAATCAGAATCTAACGAAACTTTTATCAAACTACCCCTGGAGTATATAGTACATCCTTCCCAATAAACAATGAATCATAGAAATCGGTTGGCGTGATCTTTAGTTATTTGTCTATTTGTTCCTTACATACTTAATTATTTATATTGCGTATATACGATTTTTATGTTTTTCTCTTGGATGCCATTGTCAGACTTGTGCAAATTGATATTGGACCGCACTGGAAAACATCAAATCTCTTCACCCAGACCAGTTTTAAAAATACATACAGGCGAATTAAGATCCTCCTTTTTAAACTAGCGAATATCGACCATTACGATGCCAATGGTCAGTCATTTCGTGCACAGTTAGTTTAGCAGATCGGGCCTCTGGAAACGCTTGTGACCCGAGGGAGCGGAGCGGCTCCTGCGGGCGTGACATCCTCGCCCACCATATGAGATGTGCGTAAACATAACAAGCGGTCAGAATTTCTTGTCACTTTGCAATGCAACAAATGTCTCTAGTTAAGACTACATTCTATGTTAGGGTCGGCTGTTGCCACTGCAGCACCGACAGTAAGTTGCATGATAGCATGTCTGTGTGTCCGTCGGTCCTGGCCGCGTCGTACGGCGATGTAAACAAAGAGGCGCACGTGCGGCCGGCGGAGCATGCGCCCCGACGCGCCGCCGATCGATCATCACCCCCCATACGTGCCGCCTACTCCGGGTTGCGTCTTGCGTCACCCGACAGACCACAATTGAAGGCATTTTGCAAACCAGCCTATATTATTTGTAAAATATACCAATAACAAGTATCTTTCCGTAGTCGCAGCACGGAAGTATTTATTATACACATGCATCATTGTTATAAAACGGTAACGGTGTAAATGTAACTAATATCGGTGATAGATACATAATAAATTTCGACTAAGCAAACATTTGTTTGGTATTTGAAGGTAACATTAGAGCTACCAACAGTGCCGTGGTGAATGTCTGCGCGCGTTTTAATTGTCATGGTATACAAGCAACTGAGCACAAAACTTCTATGATGACGATGATTCGTTTTACGTTGGAGCGAGGTCATGTATATAAACAATGTATGTACGTATGTAACACATGTATAAACAAATGAAAAATTCTACTTATGTAAAATTGTTTTTTTCCTGCATACGCCGACTGTGTCATACTTCGGCTATAAAGTATGAAATACTTATAAAATTATATGGTAATGCAAATTGAGCATTACCATATAATTTTATAAGCTTCATAAAACAACACGGTAGAAATTGAAACTTGAAAAGCAAACAACAACGACGTACCTCCCACTGCAACGCGGCCACGTAAAATCAATACAAGGAAAATGTATAGACGGCGCAGCAGCGGAGCGTCGCCCCGGACAGCTTTCAAGTGAATAGTGTGTAAGAAGTTGTTCACGTCGCCCCGCTACTTGGAAGTAAACAAACGAGAACGTGGAAGTAGCGCTGGTCTCTAAGCAGAGCTGGTGGGAGTGGGACAAACTAGGCACCGCGCCCACGCGCGCCCTTCATCAGCCACTCATCATTCGAGTGCATGTCATTGTCAAACACGGCGACTGTGCAAGTAACAAGGCGTCACTTATCTATCTGTATGAAAGGATTTCATTATTTCATTATATTTACTTGTTCTTTATTTGAACACAATACAAGTATATTTACGAGCAAAATTAAAAAACCGTCTTCTAATTGTCTCAAACGTTAAACGCTCTTACGCGCCGATCGTAGGAATATTACGAAATAGAATTAATTAGAACCTAACTCTTATCACGCTGAAGTACATCCTTTCCAATCAAATATAAAAGAATCATCAAAATCGGTTCACCCAGTCCAAAGTTATGAGGTCTTTTTTGAAGTCGGTTGAAAAAGAGTACAATAAGGCGGACTTAATGGCATTCTTTGCCAGTCTTCCTTGGGGTTTTGTAGAAATAAACATACTTATAGGACGATATTCAATTATATTCCGTGCTGATTGTCTCGCTCTTCGACCCCGTAAGTGTTTCGTGGCCTTACGGAGTGACTGCATTATCTTTTCTTTTTTTCTTCTTTCTTACATTTATAAATAATGTTGATTGAAATTAATTTTCTTGGTCTAACCTCAAACTGATTTACTGTTTGTTGCTTAGCCATCTACTGAAGTAAACTTTGTATTCTCTATACCCGGATAAAATGTCATTTTCGAAAAATGAAATCATTTTTATCACCCCGAATCCCACAGCATACAAAATATGATGCAAATCGTTGCGGCCGTATAAGAGAAATGCTCGTTTAAAGATATTAGATAAACGCTAAGACAAAGTATGATAAGGTAAAAAATAAGTATAACCAAAATGTTTGGAAGCAGTCTCAACACTGTCAGAGGTGTCATCGCAGCTGTACACAATGTGGGTCTGTTCACACCACACAGGACGGGACGGGACCACGTTGTAGACGAACTTTCACAATGATTGTAGTCGTGCCTTCCAACCTTCCGTTCCAGCTGCCAGAATACACACCGTTAATATTATTTTTATTCCACGCCCGTAATTGTCACAATGCACGATGAGACGTTTATTTAATACGAAATTTGTATTTGATACATTGTTTAAAAGTGCGTTTCTCTTAACTTACAAATATATTTCTAGCAAAAACAATAAAAAATAAATTGAAATTGAAATCATCGAACTCGCTTGGCGTGATATTTAGAGTTATTCGTACATTTGTGGTGCACATACTTGATGCAAATTTAAGATATACGGTTTTCTCTTCATAGATGTCATGTCAGAATTGGACCAAATTTAATTGAGACCACACGGGAAGCACCAGCTTTGAAATAAAAAGAGAATCATCGGTCCTAGTCGAATGTTATGAGGTATCAAACATAAAAAAGCATACAGATGAATTAAGAACCTCCTACTTTTAAAGTCGGGTGAAAACTGTGTCTTATCTATCTTCTTGTTTTTCTATAATCACTATCATTAAATTCCATTTTAAAATATTATCAGCTATTGCAATTTGTTGGATAAAAAATAGTACCTAATCTGTTTTCAATTACTAAGTCAGTGAGTAAGTGTTTTCACTTATTAAGTCACATCTGTGAACGCCACTCGATAAAAGATTGAAACCAATAAGCCGAGATACTACATTTTGAGTGCAGAAGGTAAAGAACTCCGGATATGTGTAGTAAGAAACACGATCGATTCGTCATCCGCGTTTACCTGGGCCATGTAACTGTTTCTTCCCGATCCACGGACGCATACAAAAACCAATGAACCTCCATTATTGTAAAAGCACAACAGAAACTGGTAATATGGCGGCAAGCGGCGTTGCCGCGCCGCTCGGCTGACTCGTCACGTGACGTCACGTCTCAAGATGGCCGCCGTATCGGTCGCGTCCCCCCGCTTCCCGCCTACCAGCCGGATCCGACCGCGTTGCTATATAATAATAATTCAGAATGCAGCCCGAAAGGAAACCGAGCGAGAATAGATTGAAATTTAATGCAACGAGCGCGTCGGTTATACGCGTTAACGCTAATTGTTATTCTACGACGGCAGCTGTTTACTTTCGTTGAATAATGTCGGCTCTCTTAGCGGAATCGAGGTTCCTTTGGTGTGCTGTGACTTCGTGATTTACTCCGCTGTGGCGCACAGTTACGTCGTAATTGTTGACCGAATCATCGAGTCTAAGCCAACTTAACGATCAGATTAATAAACAAACGCGCGACTAGCTAGTTTCAAACTAAAGCTCCATCAACAAAACCAGAATAAACGCTGCTGTCGAATCTATTTATTTCGACTTGAGTATAACTGTTGACGGCTGATGAATCATTTTTTGTTTACGAACTCATTTTACCTCGACCGCAAGTTTTTTGATCTGTTTGCGCATTTTATTCTTAAAAATGCAAATGACAAGACTAATTCCTCTTTGTATAATTAAAGAATGCGACAATAGCTAAGTTCCAATTATCATTTTAGCGAGTACCTACTTGCATGTTAAGTGAACTGCAGCGACGCAACATGATTTTTCGAACGAGTGCTAGTTGTTCCGGTCTCAGTTGTGTAAATCTGAGGTGTTGTCCTGCCAGGAGTAATTGATGTCGCGAGTGCATGTGCGCCTGATGGATCTGCTGCGGCACGTCGTGCGGGCGGAGGGCGAGAGCGGGGCGGGTGCGGCTAACGGCGCGTCCTGCGCGCGCTGACGTCACCGCTCGATAGCGGCTCGGCCCGCCCGACGCTCACCGCCCGCTGCTCAGTCCCCGTTCGACCGCCGCGTGAATTACACGCAGTGCAATTGATTCGCCTGCGGAACCGAATGTGAACCCAGTGTTTGCGTGTGCCATGGTGACAGTGTCTTGTACCGAGTACAAGTAATCAGTGACAATTTACAAAGGAAACCAAGAAAACCGATCTCTCCCGTTCCGCTCGACGGCCGGCGAGATGTCGGTAATGCAGAAGAGACAACATTGCTACCTGTGCGATCTGCCCCGAATGCCATGGGCTATGCTCCACGAGTTTTCGGAAGCTGTGTGCCGAGGCTGTGTGAATTATGAAGGCGCGGATCGTATAGAAGTGGTTTTGGATACTACCAGACAGTTGAAGCGAGCGCACGGGTTTCAAGAAGGCAGAGGTCCAACGCATACGAAAAGTGCTCATCGAGCGCCTTTGGAAGGGCATCAGAACGGAGGAGAGACAACCGGTCGAGGTCAGCTGGCACCACCTGCCCATCACGCTCCCACTGCGGGGTTTCCGCTCCATCACACCAGACCCTCGCCCAGCGCGGGACTTTTGGCGGAGTACGGTAGTCGACGAGAAGAGCATGAAGGAAGGCGCTTAACGAATCTGTCTTCACACCACCTTCCACATGCCGGAGCCCGTCTAGCCCCTGGACTTACACTTAAGCGACCACTCGAGGATGATGATCATCAAACACATCACGAGCCTACGAAAAGGCTCCTGGAGGAGCATTCTCGTCCACCGCTAACTCGCGGCGAGTCTTTACCGGCCGTGTCGCTGGCGGCACCTTTCGCACCTGAACGAGTCTTCAAGCAAGAGAAACATCCTCTTCGCACGCCGTCTTTCGATGCGTCCTCATTCAAAACTAACGGTACGTTAAGTTTTTACATTTCTTTTTTCGCTTTAAATGTCTGGTTTATGTTTGTTAGTACAGGGATTTTATGCGACCTGAACAAAAACTTCAAGAATTATTAGTTAATAACTGTTTAAAAAACGGTCTCTAAAATGATTGTCAGCAAAATTTAAAAATCTGCTTACTTTCAAAATATGATGGCCTACGCTCAATTTTAAAAAAATTAAAAAAGTGGTAAAATACAATTCTGTGGAACGTCACTTATAAATACATAAAACGCAAAGATACGACGTACGTAAAGGTGCTAAGTCAATGCCTTACGTTGTTTAAGACAAAACTAATCTGCTATCTCTGTTGTCTGCTGCATATCTTTATTGTCCCAAATGACATAAAAGAATTGCAGTACAAAATAGGGAAATATTTTAATATTTATTCATAGATAACTACGGAATTGTAATATAATGGCAAATTTTAACAAGTCAGACCTAATATTTCATTTCCTATTTGTATTATTTTCATTGAATTACAGACACGGAAATGGATACATCCAGTATGTAACTCACTTCAATTCATGGCAATTTGAATCTGTTTTTAAAACTTTTATTCCTTTTTATTATTATTGCTATCATCATTTTACACAAATATTTAGAGACAATTTAAACTGGTTTCCTAACCACGAATTCTCCGTACAATCATTGGAGAATCGATGACATATTATGATGTAACAACACTAATGTCGTTGTTTACCAATAACAATGTGGGTTAACATAGTAAAAATAGCGATTGAGAGTCACGCGTGTTGCGATAAACCGCGATAGCTGATCGTGTACGTGTCCAGCGGACGGCGGTTGTTTTGCGCAAGCGTCCGAGGGATTCATATCTAGGTAGGTGCATTAACTCGGTCCATAAATACGAAACCGGTCCGACTGGTTGGTTGAGCGTTCTCGAAAGCGAGCCCGCGATGGCGGCCTCTCGCACACCGGCGCACTACGTACGAACACCCACGTAACGCGGCCACAGCGGCGCGGCAACGTCGCGTGACGACATTTTCGCTCTACGTATGTAGGTAGGACGGCGAGCGAAAAAATATAACGCCTGCCTACGCTTGGCATAGTCGCCCGACCACATTCCGCTAGCGTGTAGGGAGCTGTCGGCCAAAAAGGTCACCGCGCGTGACGTCACCGTCGCCATATGGGACGAGCGTCTGTCGCATGCGCCCTTTTTCTCCCGGTTTAATTTTCTGTTTACGTTGGTCTTGAAGAGTTTATTTATCATTCATTCCGATTTTCATTTGATAATATTTTTTTATTACAATTTTAATAAGTCACATAAACTAAGTTATTAAAATTCCACTGTATAAAAAATTTAACAAATTGCAACAGATATATTCTGTAGTCTCAGTGTGTAACATATAAAACGATTTTTTATTTGCCAATGTCGAGTCGTTTCAATCGCAGCAAAGAGTCGTTCGTGCTTGTGTTGTGTCCCAAGTGTTTCACAAGTGAGTAGCGGCGCGCGTACTCCGCATGCGCGCCGGGTGGCAACGTCGCGCCATACTTACCTACCCGTCTACCGCAGCGGTTGGCCGGTTTGCCGCCCGGTGACACACGCGCGACGTAAGCGCACAACAAATGCTATTTATATGACATTGTGTGCGTGATGCGTGTACGTGTTTACTATCGCTTCACTGCATTCGATGTGTCATCCTGAATGCTCGTTCCAATACTCTTAGCGCTCACCATCCCACTATTCGGACACTGATGGCCGCTGACATACTATTTCTTATCCAAATAGTTAATCTTCATATAGTAAATGTTCAACAGAATAAAAAATATTTTTCTCGACTAATATTGCAGGTATATAACATAAAAAAGATGAAATTTATGTGTCATCAGATTTTATTTGAACTATAATAACAGGAAACCGACATTAATCATATTTTTGTTCGTTATGCTAACGACCTGACCATTGTGACGGTTAAGTTAATGATGCTTCGAATTATGTATTTCAAGTACCGGTTTATTTATTGTTTTCATTGCCTTATACTGCACCATTATTATGGTTCACTATTCAGGAATCAAAGAAACAAAGGGACATTTGTTTTAATCGTACCTGTTGCAATATTAGTGTTCACATTAATTCAATAAAAATACTTAAGTGATGTGTAAACTTTTCGTGACACTACGTAACTCAATTTGGCGCAGCGCCATTGTGTTTACAATGATTAGGTATTTATTGGAAAAAGTAAACAATAGGCAGTACCCAATGATTTGATCGACAGCGTGTATCATTTACATATCACTTATTGCTGGGTTCTGTTTTCGCTTTTTCATAATTTGTCGTTTTTCGTTGATTTGTTAGTTTAATTTAAAAAAATAACCAAAAAGAGTCACGCCAATCTCATTGACAGTATGGCAATATTTTAAAACATGTATGTTTTCTAGTTGTATTTTTGGTCTCCCTATATCCGGGATTTATCGCTACATTCGAGTCGCATATGCTTTTAATGAGTACAGTTTCAAGGCCCGTCCATTTAACCATGATAGGTGTTTCAGGGTACACGAGCAGCGTAGGCGGTGTGGGTGGCGTGGGTGCCGCGGGTGGCGTGACGCTCACCAACGGCTCCGGGAGCTCCCCTCTAGGCCGGACGGCAGGATCGCCGCCGGCGGGAGGGCCGTCTCCAATGGCAGCACTCATGTCCGTTGCAGACACCCTGCCGCCCGGTAGCCCGCGCTCCGCTGGCGGGTCACCACCGCAGCCGCCACCACAACGCTCTAATAGCCGATCGAGCCAGCACTCGCCCAATTCATCAGGTAAGAATATTCCGGCCAATGATATAATTGATCTGTTATATATTTCTAGACATTACAAGTGAATCTTGGAAAATTTCTAAGGCCTGTGGTTTCATAATTAAAGCTAAAACTTCCTTCATATTCTTTTAACGAAAAAAAAAAAAATAAAAAAAATGATATTGTTTTTCATAATCCATAAAAAATGAAACATATACATATATGTGGTACATGATATACTTCATGTATCACACATTTGGAAAAATTAGGTTATAGAAAACTCAATACCATTTTCTTTGTTCTAAGTTCAAAACGTGATCTTTCCGCGTGTTGCGTAATAGAATAGAATGCATTTGTATTGTGTATCACATATAGAATGGTGTAAGAAGTCATATATGTACATAGACTCGATAGAAATTGTGATGAACGAAAAACTATTTCACGAATTTATAATGTTAAAGTTCTTCGTGTGTTTTGTATAGCTCTTGTCCTGATTTTTATAGTAATTTTAATAGTGCAGTAACTAGCAATCATTTTGTGAAACAATGAATATTTGCCGAGTTTGACTTGTTCATAAAAAAGAGGTTAAACCAAGAGAGCAGAGTAATCCATCGCCTCCGTTTCTGTCGCAACGTTTCGGTTTCACGCACGAACGGTTCAAAAGCGCGCAGCGGGGAAAAATGAGTTCGTGCGATCGGTTTCGTTTTCGGCCACCGTTAATCGAACCGCCGGCGACCGCTGCGCCCGCTTCCGTTCGCTAGAGGCCGGGTTGCCACCTTTACGTCACGCCAACCAAATGTATATTTTAGTAGAAATCGCGAAAGTAAAGGTGGCGACGGACCGTACACGGGTATCTTGCGACGGGCGCGCACTGTCGGCGAGGTGCTGACGGTTGGTTTGGTGCAGGCTCGAACGGCGGGCGGCGGTCGTCGGGGTCGCGGCACGTGTCCTCCACCACGTCGGTGTCGTCCAGCGAGGCGGCCGACGCGGAGCCCGCGGCGCCACTCCTCAAGTGCACGCTGTGCCAGGAGAGGCTTGAAGACACGCACTTTGTCCAGTGCCCCAGCCAGCCGCACCACAAGTTCTGCTTCCCCTGCTCGAGGGAGTCCATCAAACGCCAACAGGGCTCTGAGGTTAGTAGTAGAGTGCAATCTTCATACCATTTAGTCACGGTTTAATGGAGACTCGTGTCTTGAAAGTATTTCAGATTAATTATACATTAATAAAAAACATTCCTTTATAAAATTAAAGTGATATTTGTGTGCTCTCTAACCTACTGTAACGTTACTGTAGCCTCCATTAAACTTGTACATCAAACATCCCGCGAGCTACTTTTGGGCAATCTTTTGGTATTTTCTTATTTGAAGCTCTGTATCTACTGTCGCCTCTGCTATTTTGAACGCATACTTCGTACCTGAGCTCGCTCGTGATGTGTTTTATGTTTCAATTGCAATTGTTCGAGAATATATTCACAATATGTCATTTGTTTTGCAGGTGTACTGCCCCAGCGGTGAGAAATGCCCTCTAGCGAACTCCACCGTGCCGTGGGCGTTCATGCAGGGTGAGATCTCCACGATATTGGGCGAGGAGTTCAAACCCAAGAAGGAACGGGAGACCTAGGGAAACGTTGCCACGTTCCGATTCTACCTCTTGTCCCTCGCGCTGTGAGCAGCGGGAGGAGAACGGCCTCCGGGCTTAGCCGTACAGGGCCACAAGGTTCTCGGCCTCTCGGCCCCTGGACTCTGGGTCCCCGGCCTGTCGGCTTCTCGGCCCGGCGGGCTTTCGGAAATCAACTCGGCCGCCATGACCGACGTGTATATAACTTTGTAAATAGTCGATTTATTGAGACGCCGAAAACGACGATTTGGAATCGTCCGTCGCCGGTGTGGACCGTATTCAGCGTAATGGATATATTACTTTGTTTTGTCGCCGGAGTGAGAGGCGTGTTAGTGTCGGTCTATGCAATATTCTGAATATAGTACATATCCGTTTTGGAAGGTTTTACATAGATCTTTTGTGTTGGAGGGCGCGGGGCGTTCGTGCCTTCGCTTGCGGTGTTTCTTCGGATGCCATTCTCTTAGTTACCTCTAGGCCCCATAGTGAACTTGGCATTTATTTGTGTGATTCTTATACATGGTACGAGTATTACGCGACACATGATCATGACATAATCTAGCCGGGTACGGACCGACGGACGGCAGTGTCGGACACGCGTGGCTCCCTCTACAGAATTTGCTCCTTGTATATTTGTATTTATTGAATTGCATTCGATTAGTCTTTTTTATACTATTATTGTAATTATTAGAGTGGCTCGAGTTCCGTTACAATCTCTGATCCGACGACAACGTTCGGCCCGGGGATAACTTTAGTTGTACAAGTCGTCTGACCGCTGCATCAGAACAACTGTTGTTGTGCGATCGCTGCACGCTCGTTGACCGGGTTGATTATTTTGTAGGGTAAAGCCGCGTCCCTCAGGGAGATGAGCGAGTCCCGAACTGACGCCGCCGTTGCACAAGCGGGGGAGTGAGTTCTTGTCGCGTGGTGTTAGCGGTCTCTTGTGTGTTAGGGGCGTGCCTAGTCATTTTGTGAATTGTCAGATCCGCGAGCAATGCGGCCATATAGGAACTCTTAAAACTCGCTGCTGTATTTGTATAAAGTGAAGTAATTATCATTATATTATTATCTCTATATATGTCATAATGTTAAACAATTAGTAGTGTATGTCAATTTCGAAGTCTATCAGACCCCGTCTCCCCCGCTCTTTCAGTTTTATTAAAGCTACTTATTATTTGGCGACAAAACCTTGAAGTTGATAATATCCACAAATGCCGTGTAAATTATTTTTTTCTATAAAAGCTATTGAGTTTAGTTTGATCATTTTGAAACTGTCGATTAAAACGAAATATGCTGGACAACAACTACCCTCCAAAGGAGTAAAGTACATTAGAAAGGCTCCTTTTTCTGGTTCGTGAGTAATTACTAGGGAGATGGGGATTCATTTTTTCTAGTACTTTCAACAAGGTTATTCTGGAAATACAATATCTATTGACGTTTGAGATTTCAATCTGCTGTTATGTGGTAACTTAGCATTTCTTTATTTGAATGCTTATCTTAATAAGTTATCTGCGTGTGTGTAATGTAACTTAGTGTCCACGTGAGCCACGAGCTCCGTGTGCGTGTGGTCAATCAAATTGACATGTCTATTATTTATTTAAAACCTCTTCCTGTACGTACACATTCGTATGTTGTATATATTTTGTCTTGTAAATATAGACGGGAAGGTTTTGTGGGAAAGTCAGTGGACTCGTGAAGGCTACATCTTCAGCCTCGTGTCGTCTTTCTCAATGTCTTTCGTATTTCAAGTGACTCCTGTGACATCACTGAGAGCTATGTTATTAAGTTTACTTCTCGGTACGCTCTAAAGATTATTGCGTTGTATATGTTGTGACGTCACGCGGCGTCCCGCTCCGTGTGCTTTGTAGGTTGTTTTTCTGATAGATTCGAAATTGATATTTAGTGTTATCAGTGAAGCGCCCGCGTGGGTTTGTCGATTGATAATTTCTCGCCACTCAGAGCGACAGATTGAATTGTAAGCACAGACTGTGCGTAACTTTTGAGGTGATAAATATACATACAAAGTAACATTTGCTATTTCAGTGTATTTTAAATTAATTGTAAATATGTGTTTTATATTCGTGTCTGTTTGTCATTTTTAAATAAATTAAAATTCGCCGGTAAACAGTACGATCCTTTTGTCTATTATATGTAAAAAATAACTGGTGGATTTTTATTTAGTGTCCAATAGTTACAGCACAGAATTTTTGCCTCACCTGGCTCGTTGGTTCATAAAACATTAATCATAACAGTAGTCGATAATTTAGGCTATTCAAACCACGTACTTAGAATTATTAATAGACACCGAATGTAATATCCAATGAATCTCGTACTTTTGTGTATGTTTCTACGACTATATAAAACTTGCAGGCAGTAGAGATGTTTGGTTGTCTCAATCTTAACGGAGTCCCCGAGGGTGTACTTCTTCGACCCGTCTTGTTGAATGTATATATATATAAATTTAAGGAAGACATTGTTGGTGTACGAGATATGTCCTCCCTGCATACTTATCACCTCAAAACTTTATAGTCCGCCTGTACCCATAGGCTTGTGTGTAGTTGTCGGAAAAGTTTCGACACAAAAATAATTTTGAGACGTGTATCTTTCTTACTGTAAGCGGCAAATGAAATGCTTTGATTAAGACGTTAATGTAACTGTTGGTGAAATACAATTGATGTGATTTTGTAACACGTGGCCCTTTCATTTAAACCCTATACACTATACCGTTTACCATGCCTAAATAAAAAGGATGAAGTTATTAGCATAATATAAAACTTAAAGAACAAGGAATAAAGAAGTCTTGTTTGGTACATGAAATTAATGGTTAATTCATTATTTTTTTAGTTTGTTATATTATGATTAAATAGTTGATTATTATTGATTGATTGTTAACTCATTTTAAATAATTTCAATTGTTGTTCAATGACATGCGGAGGAGAAACTCATCGGCGCATTTGTATTGCACACGGCCAGAGACGCTGCTCCAATCAGGAATTGTGGCAGCACGCCGTCTGTTCACGACACTCTTTATCACACTCTATTTAAAAATAAATATTTTGATATAATCTCGATAACACGGCAAACATACGATACTACAAGTTTCAGTACAGTATACACCCCGAGCCATCGGGAAAGAACATCATATAAGTTGTCTACGCTTGCTTTCTACACATTATTAAATAAAGCTACGTATTTAGATGTTTTGAATTAAAGAAAAAACGATACAATAGAAAGTTGTATTGTCAACAGATCGCAGCGGGGAGAGGATGTCGGAGCCGCTCTGTCTTACCAACAGATGAGACTCGACGCGCCGGTGTACCCAGTCGATCGATATTTGGTTAGTATGATTCTTAATCCCAATATTAATGATGAGATGGGTTTAGTTTTAATCATGTTGTGTGTTTTCTTGTTTACGATCATGTTAGACGTTAGCGTGGGGGTATTTATAGCTTGAGTTCAAAGGTGGCAGTAAAAAGGTGCAAGGAATTGTTTGAATCCTTCTGTCTCGAAGATTATTTTGTAGGTTATTTAGATAAACGATATCTTTATAGTAAGACAACCAAATCTTGCTTATAGGATATGGAGTAGGTAGGATTATTGCATCACTTCTACCAACCTTCAATCAACACAACAAACAACCGACAAGAACAGTGTCGGCCTCATCTCGGTGTCTTGTCAAGATTCACTATTCATGGTCGACTTCTGCAGTAATTTAGAGACTTTAGCGAAGACAAGGACTACAGCCGGTTACAGATGGCCAAATTTTTAAAATACTCATCTGGGAATTACTTAGCACTATTATAATTTAAGTTTACAATAAGAAAAATGCTGTAAGATAAAATCCATAAAAGCTAAGGACATCTTAACCACTCTCACACTGTTATTTCAGGGTTAGCTATCATGATTCCGTTTGTTTATTCCTTATAATTTAATACTTTCCATTACAGGTTGAGAGCAGCAATAAGATGGAAATGGTTAATGTTACTGACGATGAAATATGGAACCCGGCGCCAGCAATCAGACCAGAAGACGAAATAATGTTAAGGAAGCTACACGACATGCTGCAATCAACCGCGGACGACCTTAAGCTGATCTCTGGAGAATTGAAAAAGACCCGTGAACCTAAGGAGCAGGTTAGAACTTTACCAACACCACTGGATGAAGAATTTAATGCAAAGCTTCACATAGAAGAAATAGTAAACGCGAAATTTAATAGACACAAATTTATTGACGGAACACCCTGTGAGAAATCTCAAAGAGTTTTGAATAATAGAAAAAGCGCTGCAGTAGTAAAACCTGCAAATCAAACTGTTAATGCCTCAGTCCAAGTTAATCAAATACCGACGCCAAAAAAAGCTTCTAATAAAAACAACTTAGCTATATCACATACAAAAATTGTACAAATTGACGAACATCGTAGAGATAATTCAAAAGATATTAAAGTGAATAATGATAAAGGAAATCTTGGGGGACCTTTCATTTCATACAATGAGTATTCGCATGCCTATACAGAACCAAAAATAAAAGTTTGCAACCAAAAACCTTTACACATACAAGAAATGCCGAGTATCAATATCAGAAGTGAATTAAAAGAGCAGAAAGTTTTACAATTGGATATCGTGCCCGAGCTAAAGGATAGCGTCACAGATTCACAACAAACACAAAGCAAAAACGTTGCTGTCATTGCACTGCAATACGAACCCGCAACAAGAATCGAGAAAACGTCTAACACAAACTATGCACAAGAATATTATCCGACTCCTGTTTTCCCCAGGCCCGCTGTTAGAAGGGTGTCACAAATGTTAACTTGTGAAAGCAGTGAATCGAGCAATAATGTCATTTCCAATGCACGAGATAAAATAAAAACTCAAAAAGTAACTAAATCACAGTCCACGTCTAAACCTAAAAACCGAAATGCAATAGAAAAGAATCATCACCGCAACTTAGAAGAATGGAAAGAAAAATTAAACACTATCTATGGTCATTCTTCTACATCTAGAAATCGTAAAACCCATTTAAAGTCAAATACCAGAAAATTATCAAAAAAATCAAGTCCCGTACCGGTCCAAAAAATGAACAAGCCTCAAAATTTACTAAATAACACAGAGTATATCCCCTATAAAAAGCTAACATTAGGTGGTATCAGAGTTAGCGATATCGAAAAAGAAATCTCTGAGCTACCTGATAAAAATATTCCTTTAAGTCCAATTCTAGATAAAATTTCAACAAGTAGAGAAAACTCTTTGCATAACAGTCCTAGACGGAAAGATGAAAATAAAAATGTTTTCACTACGTCGGATGAAAATTTACTAGAAGAAGTATTGGAAATTAAAAGAAAAGTATCGACGACATTGTCAAAAAATTGCAAGGAGAAGGTATCACCATCAAGAACTTCCCAAGAACACATTTCAAGCGATAATGATCATACTGATAAAGATAGTTACGTGGACGATTTTGAAGATGAAAGAACGGGGAATGGTACCTCGCAATCAGAAGGAAATAAATTGGAAAACATGGTGGATGATAATCTACATGAAAATAATATAAGTGGTAACATACAAACAAACATTCAAAATTCAACCTTTACAAAATCTTCAACACACCTCTCCTTCAAAGACTCTGTAGATATTTTCGAATATGTCCACTCAATCGATACTCAGGAGCACGGTACTCAGAGTAACCCTACTCACAAGCTATCTTTAAAAGCGACGCAAACCTCACCTACGACCATACAGCCAATACGCAACGACCTGTGGCCTTCTGAAAATCCTAAGGAGGAAGTAAACAAGAGTGAAGATTTGGTCAAAAAATTAATAGTAGATGAATTTGCTGATATATTACAAAAGAACCTGGCCAAAGCATCCACATCTAAAGAACAGTTTTTAACATCTGTTAAAAACTTAGCAGCATCGCAAAAGAATACGCAAACTTCCCCCGCACAAGTTAAAAGTGTCATGACGTCGCCGACTAAAACTAAGACGAGAACAACATCACCTTTCGCTTTGTCCTTTACTGTCGATCGTCAGACCAGTCCCCTAGTATTGGCCAACGCAGAAGACCTACATATTGAGTTGGACAAAATTGACGATTTAGCCGTATCAATAAATCTGTCATCACCTCGATTTAGCTTACGACTTCCACAAAACTCGCGTGACGTACTGTCGAATTTCGACGCACATCCATCTAACTTCGATAACAAGCGAAACAACAAAATAACAGTACTTAAAACCAATACCAAATTTAGTAGTACAAGTTCTGCCGACGGTGACTATTCTTCATCAGATTTAAGTAGTTTGGGGGAGATCAACAATACGTTTAAAAGGAAACTAAGAAAAACTAAACTTCATACTGTTTCCGAATCAAGCGCCTCTTCGGTCACTTCGAAATACAGTTCGGATATATCTAGCGTTATTATTCCTTTGAAAAGTGAGGGAGAGATCAGTGTCAGTAAAATTGATACAAGAAAATCTAGATTTTATAAAAGTGATGGCGAAATCAGTGTAGGGCAGACCCTGCGTTGATTAGTTAAACAACCACTTCATTTTGCAGTCAACCTGCATTCAACGCGAAGAACGGTGTAGCCTTACTATAACGAGCGGAGGTCGTTTCGTGGTATGCTATGCTATGTAAGTTCTAGGTAAAGGTTCTAGTTATAGATTATTATAAATTGTACAAATTAAATAACCGATAACAATTCGGATGAAATGAAACCTTATCCAATTTGGAATGTTCTCCGAGATCGCTGTTCTTATAGTCTTAGATATCTGCCAAGCAGTGTAGGTAGTTTTAGATGTAGCATATTCAAATTGGGCTGTACACATCATTGGAAGGGAACATTTTGGAGTCTACTCGTGCATCACAAGACCATTAGTAACACTTTGTTCGCTAACCTTAAGTACAAATTGTTTATCACAAAGTTATTGTGATATTTAGCTGTAAGTTAGGCTAGGGCACATCAAGAGGAATCCCTACTTAAATATTATTTACTGTGCCGTTAATTAGTTAATGTATTGGTCATATTACTATCGTAAGTGAATTAAACTGTTCTACGACTTTTTTGTCTTATTTCCCTGTTACATCGAGTTGATATTTAAAAGTGTATATTTATGCAATAACAAAGTAAATGCTAATATGAGAATTAATAATTGAAAGAATTAACAGACGAGTAGATAAGTGATAACTATATATTACATCCTTTCATCTATTAGATAATATATAACTCGACTATGTACAAAAATCAAGGCGGATCGGGTGTCCAGCTATTGCAAAAACGTGTGACTCATTAGTGCCTATTGAAGCAATTCACGACTGATATTAATCATTTTATTGACAAATAAGTACGACAAGTTATGAAATACTTAAATTCTTCGATCTTTTGTCCTTGATAAGCCAGAACTTGTCGATCACCTGCCCGCCCAGGTCCACGGATACCTGGAACCATTCACTCTAGTGATTTAATTCATTTTATATTTCGCTACCAATAAATAAATCAACTGACTGCTCACGATATTGACATGAGGGTAGGCAGGGCTATTGATTTCGAATAGCAACACAACATATCTATCGGGATTCTTCATAAGGAAGTGAAATGAACATGCGTCAATGTAAAGTACACTTAATGATCATGAAGAGGAAAAACAAAACAATTTAATAAATGCGGATAAAATTAAAAATAAAACTATGAATGAAAAGTGCGGGGAACAGGAATTATTTTTTAAAAAATGTGATTCTTCAAAAAACCTCTGATTGTATACAAAATATTTTTTTCTGTTCAACCTCGTGCAACTACGTAATGAGTAGTGATTTATTAAAGCATTCAATTTTCTCTATAGGCATTCTAGCGCTTGTAGGATCAAGGTGGTTAGCAAATACTGGTAAGGAACCAGAGGGTGTAAGACAGGCTTAAATAGCATCGCCACGGCTGTTATATAGGTTCATACACGATTGCTGGAAGACTGAAACATGAAATGGGTCGAAGATATCTAACAAATATAGAATGGTAGGCTTCGATGCTTTGGACAAGCAAAAAGAGACGAGAAGAACAGAATACAAACGGCAGCGTCGTAACTGACGTCATAAGATAATTTTTATCGTCTACAATGGTTAACAAAGGAGGCAATCAAAAGAACTTTTAGTGGCTAACATGTTTGCGAAGATATATTATGGAATTAGCAAGAGACGTGTGCAATCGAAATCCGTAGTCGCTGCCTACCTTTCCCGATCAAGGGCGAGAGTGTTTTATTTATTGAAGAAACGTAAAACTTGTTTGTGTTACCTGCTCAATGCAGATGTGTGTCCCGTTGAAAGCCTTGAACCTGGTGTAGCCGAAGTCCTGCGAGCGGAACGCCGACCATTTGTGCGGGTTGTCTGCCGCGAGAACATGGTACGCATCAATGTCGCGTGAGGGGAGGAAGTGGAATAATATATGAAATGTGAACTCTACATTAATGAGACAGGTTTGTCTTTCGTTTAAAATAGTACAAATACGTATATGATATTCAATATTTAGAGGACGGAAGGAGTGGGCCTGTGGCTCCCTCACATACAGTTTTAAGTAATTTCTATGTAACGCTACTCACAAATTTTATGTAATTGCAAGTGTATACAAACGTTTAAAGTGGTCGCGGCCCTCCTGGCAGCCGGCGGAGCCCGTCACCACGTGCACCGGCGCCCTGCAATAGTAGTTTATGTTTTGAACAATAACATAAGTTCGCTGAGCGGGCTAATGAGACATTGCTCATTCGATCTCTTGGTGGAATACATCGGAGAATTCATTTTCGTTCCATCTTATTTTGAGGCTCGTGGGAAACTTATTACAGTTGGTTAAGCTTAAATTAAACTCAAAACAAGTTTGCGCAATCATTCTTCATTTTAGAAGACATCCATTTCCGTTTCTTCTCATTTTGAGACCACTCAGTGTATAGTAAAGTGACGGAGTGTTTGAATTCATTTACTTACGTTCATCAGTGTTCAGCAATGTTCCCCATGCATTCGGCGGCATAATCACCCATGAGACTAGATGATGGAGATACAAATAGGGTCTCTTCAAACAAGTGTTGTAAAGTTGTGATACTTCAATCTGACACAAGTCTAAGTGGCTGCCAAGAAAATAGTGCCCAATAGGCGGCGGACGCGTCACGTAGTTTGACAGGATTATAATAAAATCGTCTTATATATTTACAAAATATATTTATTTTCCATCAGTTGTAAAAGTTTATTTTAAAAAGACAAAATCTTTGTAAAGATATTACAATCGTTGTATAACGTTATTTAAAGCATTCGTTACGAGCATAAAATATGTCGTGAAAATATACGAGATACACAATTTTAAGTAAAATGTTATCAATTTTTTCTTTGTATACATTAACAGGCTTCGTTTCACTATGTCAATATTCCGCTGCTCGTCCCAGTACCAGCTCCGCCGGGGCGGGAGGGATGCGTTCCTTATTATTATTCGCACGGTGAAACCAAAAATATATTGGTTGGGAAGAGGGGCCAGGGCGGCTGTACCGGGTGGGCTCACTAAGCTTTGTACCAGATTCACCACATCTTGGACTAGAAATCGATGCAAATCCGATAAGTTATATCTCGCCCTCTTCCCGGAGGCAGCGCCTGCGTTATACACTTCTCAGAGTAAAAAAAAAAAAAACTGAAATCTGTAAATAAATTTGATGAAACACGTCACTGGGTGTGCGGCTACAGCCGCATCGGATTCGAAGTTTGTGATAATTTCATTTAAATCTCAGTTCCCATCCTTCACACCAGATCACGCTCGAGTGACTTCGTTTCCACTGACTTCTCTGTATCCTCGGCCACTGGACTATCACAGCTTCAAAACAAATCATTTTTCCAACACAAATTCATTTCATTATAATATTATTTCTATTCAAGCAATCTCTTCGTCGTGTGGTATTTTTAACGTGATTACTTAAGTATAGGATACAAATAATTCTACAGTTGCGGCTGTTTTCTGACGCTACCACTCTATAAGTTGGTGAAAGAATGGTGACGATGCTTGATCAGCCAGAAGGAGTCGATAACTTGGCCCTTCAAGTCTACATCCACCTGAAACACGATAACAATTTTATTAAATATAGTGAAAATAGAGAAGGTAGTAATTAGAAAAGCCAAAAACTTTAATGAAGTGTAAATTTGCGAATGCCGTATAGTGACGTGAACCACAGATAATTTAAGAACTCGGTGCACTTTCACACATTCTACAGCACATTTCATAAACCACAAATTTCCATCAACCTGCTTATGTCGTAAAAACTACTACGTCATTGCATCTTGTAATTATTTAAAATATTTCATAGACAAACGGCGAGACAACAAAACAAAGCAAGAATGCTGCAAAGACCAAGCAGCACGGCGAGCAGACAATTCAGAAACATTCACGTTAAAGTTACCATCTTATAATATGTTCCACAAACTGCCACACACACTTGCCACACCTAATGCGGTGTAAATCAGCACATAAAATTGGAACAAACAAATTGGTGCCAGCACCGGGGATCGAGCTCGGGTTGCTAGCACACTATATATATAACTTGAGACAACCGCCCGGACACTGAGCTACCACGGCCCGTTGACAGTTACATTCCCGTATCAATTAACGATTACAATTCAATTACAACTTTCCACTCTGCTAGTAAAAAATGTTAATGTCACCTGTTCTATATAGACATGCGTCTTATTGTGCGCATGGAACCTCGTGTACCCGTAGTCAGTGGACCTGAAGGCAGACCAGGCCGGCGGGTCGGCTGCGGGAGATCTTCATCAGTACACATAATACAAATGACGTAATAACAACTACGTATCGCCGAGATAATATTCTCTGTTAAATTGTGAGGTGTCAATTGGTACGACGTGGCAGCCTTCAAGTGTAGTGAATAGCCACTTACTAAACGAGCGCGTACCATCTTTTGACTATATCACCACGTAACATCAGGTGGGTTCGTGGTCAAAAGCTAATTAATACCCCATAAAAAAAATTAGGCTGTTGACGCTTTGCGATATTTGGCAGGGTAAGTGTAATCGTATTGTGAGCATTCAGAACGGTGAACTAGCCTCTGAATCTAAGAGATAAAATTACCCAGGGTCACAATTTTCATCCTTCAGTGAAAGTTGAAGATGAGACGCGAAACCATCAGGTGTATCGACAGGAGGGTAAACAACTAAGTAAGGTGATATAAAGCTGGTACTCACGCACGAAGGGGTCGATGCGCTCCTGGCAGCCCGCCGAGCCCGTCACCACGTGCACGGGCGCGCTGCGGACAACGGACGCACACACTTTATACGCTTAGGCTACACTGCAGCCTCACACGCAGCCAGCACCGCAGTCACCAATACAGCTTCTATTACATATGCCTCAACTCAACTCGTAAATATTATACTATAGTAAACATGATTATTTACGAGCAAAAACAACACCGACTTCAATTCCAATCAAGCGTTAAACGGTATTATATACATTCGACCATGATACTTAGAATTAATTTTCTCATGATTTTGTTTATCTCAATTTGGGTCGGGTTTATAAGAATAACTTATAGTTATTTCTGCTTCGTTTTACACACAATGTAACATCGATGAACAACATTCGAGATTGTATTATTGGCAATTAAAATACATATTGATTTACACACATAATTTCCCTATAAGTAACACAGATTAACTAGAGCAGTTGGCCTTGGCTGCTTCCCCGGATTGAGAGGTGGCATAGCTCTTAGGTCGCTTACCATGAACCTCTATAGTTAGTAACTCGACACAAGAGTTCTCCGGTGAGGGATAACCTCAGCATGAACGGTTACTATGGTTCGCGTGAGCATTCCAACCCGGGGGCGGAACTTCGGCTCGGTCGGTTAAGTTGGTAATCGGATAAGTTCAATGGCGAGGCCAATTGTATACTTAATAATACATTAATTATATTGTCATCAGCTGTTCATTAAAATTATAAATATTTACTGATGAGCTTAATTTGGTGACTGTTGCACTGCGACGGGCTGTACTGCGATGTTAGTGACAAGCAAAAAGCAAAGTTTACAAAGCGTGATGATGTGGAAGCAGAGTTTTATATGTTAAGGAAAGGTATATTTACCTGTATGTAATAATTTTAGATGAAGGTTTTCTCGCGAAATTCACACAAATATTAGTTGAAATATTAGTTAAAAGCACTGGAAGACGTCAAGCACAATAGATTATAAGTTACAGCTCGTTCTACCGAGGTGGTGACATTTTCAAAACTTATATTCGTATAAAACTTTTATCAAACGTTCACTGACATAAAATATTTCGTCACCTAGAAACGTTTCCCACAATACACACATCAGAATCATTGGCATCTTTTAATTTCAACAACAAAACGTACAAATATATAAACCATAGAGAAAACATAAATTATTATAAATATTGTTGTAGGAGAAGTTATCAAAGTTCTAGCGTAGTTAAAAATCATGTTTACATATTACAATAAGTTAGTAGCATATGTTAGTTCAGTTGCGCATTAAAAGTACTTTACTCTTTCGCTAACTACAATCGGAAGCTTCAAGCATCAACGAGTTCCGTTAAAAAAAGCACCCATTTTCCACTTCATTAAATGGTAGCATTAGAAAAGCTGTATATACACCCGCGACATCCACATGGTAACGCAATATCAGCATGGTGTGCTGCGGTTTAATTCGGCTGTAAGTTAGTATAAAAATAAGGGTTGAAACGCCGTTTGCCCTCCGCACCGTGCAGTACATACAAAGACCGCGAAGAGTCGCGAACCGGTGAGATAGACTTCTCCAGCAAATAAAATCCACCACCAGTACTTTAATTAACGACGTCGTGTGGTTACACTTAGTCATTGCTCATGTGAACAGTGTTCAGCTCCAAGTAATAGCATAAGTTTGCTGAAGCAAAGATTTCCATCTTTCTGGTTACACTCGATTTACGATATTCTCCAACACTATAGATTTGTGATGACGGTGTACTCACCCGGGATTAGTGTAAGGTTCCTCCAGGGAGCCGTTGTAGACCTTCTCGTCGTAGACCGGCCACAGCCGCTCGTAAGAGTGCTCGTGCGCCCAGATCACCAGGTCCACACCGTACTGCTTCAGTAGGGGCTCCATACCTGAAAAGTATACGCAATATACACTATTAGTTTACTGCGACTAAGAGATATTACTGAATAAACGGGAGTTTCATCAACACATATTCACAGACCCGATACTGAACTTAATGTAAACGTAGTCATTATAAGTGCATAGTAACATGTGCTACTAACTGTAACTAAATGATCCTGCAATTGTAATTCGAAAATTCCGGCTTCAGGAGACTAAGCACGCCGATAGGGCTAAATTCAGTTGTTTGAGAAAAACAAACATGAGGGTAGATTATCTTTATCAGTTAATCTAAAATTACCCTCTGAGATTAAGGCGGTAGCAATAGCTCACAACATCCACGTTATTATTAGAGAGAACACTCAGAGAGTTTTCGATGAATTTTTGAACAATAATTTAATAAGACAAAGATTTAAAAGTGTTATGTAATGGAATACACATTGTATCAACAGTAATCCCCTACAGCGCGGTAGACTCGTCCAGCGTTGTAGAAAAACGCGTTGTAGGAGTTTTCTCATACATTTTATGACCACGTACAACACGTTATGTACAAACGATTCAAGTTTTACGTTTCTTCTTAAATTTTTAAGGGTTTAAAACTAATATACGCAAAACTAATTATGAACTGTACAAATCATTATAAATTTCACAACACAGAAAAATAACGTGAGAAATATCCGCGTTATAGAAGGGATTACTGTACAGTATTGAAATAAGAAATTGTACATTAAAAAATTACCCTTGTGAAAATTTCTGATCTCTTACGTAGAATTAACATCTAGGACTCACCAAAAGCACCCCAAATCGGCAAGCCCCGTCTAGTATACTCGAAGCTGCAGTCAATGTCGTCAGAGTTACTGCAGTACATCGGTCTGTGGCCGTATAAAACGATCCACGGTCGCTTCGCCCTGGAACGTTAGCCCTCACTAGACGATGGACTTAGACGCTGCAAATTACTGTCCGATCGAATTTACCGCCATCTTAGGCCGGTCAGACTATTTGCTGCTTCTCTGGACTCTAACAGTTCTGGTTGTTATTCTGGAACTCCGCCTAGTGCACACCTGGTCGCAGGACCGTACTCACCCATTCCCAACAGAGGCAAACCGACGCGCGTCGGCAGGTAATTGTTCCAGCACAGGACGTGCTCGTTGCTACAGTACATGGGTCTGTGGCCGTACAGTATAATCCAAGGACGTAAGTGCCTGTTGATAAATTGGAACTTCAGGTTATGATCGTCATGTCTCATTTACGTTGATCTGTTAGCGGCGTACGTGTTAGCACAGAAATACTCTTCAAACAACAAACACAGCTGGGCGGTTTCTGTCTCCAATGAAAACTTTTGTTATGAAATTTATGTATTTAGTTCCAAGACAATATTCTAGGTTGGTATATAGATTCTTTAAAAAATAAAAGGGTTCTTGTAGATTCCTATTACGTAACGTAGCGTGCGGCTACCACTCCTGGTAGCCAGGCGACTTTTATTAAATGAAATAAAATTATATTTTCAAATTTTATCGTGGTTCCATTTTAAATTTCCGACGTGTCTTGCCAAATTTCAGTTTAAAACTTTCAGAGTAATGTAGACATCTTCCGCCGCTGTATTCGCGCGCTGAGATACTTTTCGAAGCAACGTCAGTTCTTGCAGCCTGTCCTGTGTTCCCAAGTATCCATTTCATTCATTATCGATCAACACTAAACATCTTGCGCCGTACAGCGGTTTGTGCAGCGTTGTAGTGTACTCGAAATTTCATAAGTTTATTATAAGTGAATTATTCCATCTCTATCTCAGCAGTTGCAGTATACATTGTGTTAATCATTAAGTCCTTATTATAACTAACATGTAACACGCTTCACTCTTGTCGCTGAGTCGAAGGTTCCAGGTTGCTCGTCGCACACTTCACACGTTAACACACACATGTTAATAGATTGAAGGGCTCAATGTTAGAATTGTTACAAAACCCGCGTTGTTACAGCACAAGCACCCGACACGCCAGAGGCCGGAGTCCACAATAACACGACCAGAACTGTTAGCAACAGAATACACTAATCTAGCAGTTATATTTAGGGAACATTATCACAGATAAAACTATTATTTACAACTTAAAATTATTAATTATTAATTAATTTACAAATAATTAATTGAAATACAGAAAAAAGAGGATAGCTGGATGGGAGGCACTTATAATAGGGTCTTTTCGAAATGGTTGGGGAAGGCTCGTGTCTAGTGCGAGTACACGCGGCTGAAATGATAATGATACAGAAACATTCAAATTCATATTGAAAAATTACTCCAGCTACTAAAACATGACGCCCTCAAACCCGGACAAGGCGTTGTTCTTCTTGGCGAAGAGAACAATATAGGGGGCGTCACAGTGCGTTCATTACTAACTACAGTTTGTGGCTAAGTTGAAATAATTTTAAAAGTTATGCTTTCAATGTATTACAAAGATGGAACTTTTATTTCTAATGTACGACGCTGTCGGTGATGGCGGCGCGACCACAGAAAGAGAAGCATGTCTGAGCAATACACAAATAATATTCAGTATCAATATTGCCTGTTATATTATCTGAATATCCGGAATATTAACGCTCTATGTACTCGGTTAGTTGCTTAATATATTGTGTACATATTGTATATTAGTAAAAAGTGTATAGCGCACAACACCGCATACACAACACTAATTAGTCACATCCCACGGGGAGACAAAACAATCAACACATAATTCATATCACTTTACAACAACAACTGCGGGCACATGTATGTATGTCAGTGGGTGAACTTGCACTAACAGGTGAAGTGAATTGCCATTACATTTATTTAGCTATTTGTAATACGATTATGAAATAAACATGGCCGCCAACACCGGCCATTTGTGACAACCATATTTTATTTGCGTTATATGCGCGACAAACGATTTTCGATGATTCATTTTTTATTGTAACGGATGTACTTCAAGAGTACTTACATGAGAGTTTGTTTAAGTTTTGATTAATTAATTGAAAAAGTTGACTCGTCTATAGACTAATAGCTTAGGGTCTGGACTGCTGGCGTGTACCATCTTCTAGCACAAGCTTCAGCTTTGATGGAATAGTTAACAAGAATGTTAGTAATATTTTCTGTAAAAAAGGAATATTGCTAGCTTTCTTTTTATAAAAAAAAAGTATAATTCTTATTCATAATATTCCTGCGGAAATACAAGGAGAGCGTCCGCGTTTAACATATGATTCGATTTGAAGTCGGTTTATGTTTTAGCTATTTCATCAGCTGCCGTAGAAAAGAGTTTAGTATAACTTCCGGCCAGACAAAGGTCGACTGTTCCATTGACCCACTCACCTGTTCTCCTGCTTGTTAGCCTCGCTGAGGTCGTTCTGCAGCCACCTGAACTGATTCTCGAGTACCTTCAGGCCGTACTGCAGGAAGTAGTAGGGCTCCGTGGAGATGGAGATGAAGTGTACGGGCCCCAAGTCGAAGCTATAGAACAGGCTCTCGTGTTCGCCCGGCATGGAGAAGCGCGCTCTGTAGTTGCTGAAATTGCTACAATAAAGGTTTCACAGATATAACAGACATATAGAATGAAAACGGAATATATACGTAGTGGAAGGCGTTGGGGAAGGTCTATTTTCAGCAGTGGACACGGGCCTATGATGATATATAATGGTCTACTTATTCAATTGCAATTAGAACCCCGAGAGACAACCCGAGCACAACTCGGCGTGCCGACACAATTTAATACAATACACATCGTTATATTTATTAATAAAGATAGGTGTTTGTAAATTTACAATTAAGTTGACTGCTTGAATACAATTTATGTAATTGAACAGCATGTACAAGAAGGAGCAAGAAGACCTGACATTCTATCTACTTAATACTTACCTGAGCCAATAAGATCCTCCCAAAAATTACATTCTTTCAAAGTACTTGGTGATACATAAGTTTCTGGATTTTGATAAATTCCTTTACATTAACTGTAACCGAGGCCGTGCACGGTGAGCACTGCACTGTCTGCAGTAGAGATGATCAGTTGATAAGTACTCACTATGCCTCCTCGTGGTTCCCGGGGCAGGCCATGTACGGCACCAGCGCGGCCAGCGGCTGCACCTGCCGCATGAACTGGTCCCCCACGCGCCCGTTGTCGTCGTGCATGTCGTACGCAAAATCGCCCACATGGATGATCAGGTCGAAGTGGCCTCGCTGCGCCTCATCTTGGAGGTACGACAGGGACTGAGATAAAAACAATTCCTATATGTTCGTTTATAAAATATAATCACGATTATTCAATATGGAACTCTTTAATGTTTTAACCGTTCAAGCCGAGGTTAATCCGCACCGGGGGGACCCTTGTGTCGAGTTACTAGCGATAGAGGTTCATGCTAAGCGACGTAAGAGCTATGCCATCTCTCAATCGGGCGAAGCAGTCAAGGTCAACTTCCCTGGCTAATCTGTGTAGTTCGTCAAAAAAAAATCTTCAATAATTCTTCACGATGGAAGCAGTTTGTATGAAAGAAAACTAAAAACCACTCACATGCGCGTTCTTATTCCCCATGTCACCAAATATCGCGGCGCGCACCACCCAGTCTTCGCCGGCCGGCGGCGTCTTGAACCAGAACTCTTCGGACCAGCCATACTCCGATCCGACGTGGTATACTGCAATTTTACAAATATAGTGAAAATATATTTAAAAAAGCTCAGGACCGTTTTACCGCGACTCGGCTGCCTTTTCCAGAACACGGTCTTCTCTTCATATTCACGTCTTCAAATATAATATATACTTTTTACTTAATTCTGGTAATTAAATTTTTAGATACAACAGACACTAGACAAAAATAAGAATATCTCTGTTTCATGCTATTCTGTAAAATTCTGGTCTGACTTTCTCCATTGTATAGGGGCGTGCACACAGATCTTCATTTATTTTGAAATTGGCGTACAAAAGAATGCTAAATATTAAATCGCCGTAATGATAGCTGACTTTGAAGAAAATGGCACTTGAAGATTCGTGATTACTGAAGTTGGAGCACGGCTCTCAAGGAAGCTCAAGCAACAACTCACCGTAACGCGTGCCAAACTTGAGATCCTTCATCACCGCGCGGTGTATGTACTGGCTGCGGCGCTCGGGACCGCCGTCCGTGAACAGCGTGCTGCTGCCCACAGCCTCCTGGTCCATCTCATCCTCGCCATATTGCACGCGGCTTTCCGACGTGTCGTTGAACGTGGACCATGTTGCCACGATGTCGTTAGTCTTTGCTGAAATAATGGAAGAAAACTGTGTCTTAAAGATATTTCTTTATTCAAATGAAAAAGAATAATTCTACATATTAGCGGCAAAAGGTTGACAAAAAAAGTTAAAAATGTACAGAGAGAGATTAGGCCGCACGTTTGATCACGGAGGAAAACAATTAAGCTAACTTATAGCGTACTTATGATTAATCGCATATTTCTGTGTTCCCTATAACAAATAAGCGACTAATTGAAAATAATAATTGCACGCAATCAATTTGTCAGGCGGCGGTCGCTATCGCCTGTTCACATTATGTACGCCGTTATAATGACAATGCAAGGTTACATCTCAGTACACGAGTTGGCGCGTCGTCGCGTTCATTCAAACACCATGTTTTATCTTATCAAACACTAACAACCATACTCCACTAAGGTGCAGGCAGTTTCTTCTTACTTTTCACTATCATGTGTTTGGAGAATGAATAATTCTGCAGCCTCCGTAGTAAAGTAATCAGCCTGTGTGAATCCACTGCTGGAAATAATGACTTCCACGACGTACGATCCTCCGCTTTCCGCCAACCGGCTATCCTTAATAATATCGTCGGTCCATTTCGAGCCATTCTCAGCGTCCATTCCAAGAATTTTCTCCCCATCTTCCACCACTGACTCGTCAGATGTGACAATCTCCACAGGTGGTATAGTTAGTGGAAGTAACACACTACTTCATTAAGGTTGTATGTGTGTAGAGTGCAGTTTTTTGGCAATATATTGCAGCAGTTATCTAACGCTTTGAATAGTAATCAATATATTTTTTAAAATGTACGCGCTATTTACAATTAGTAGGTACTATAAAAAAAATTCTATTATTTAAACTTTGTATTATACAAAAATCATTTCATCTGTGAATATAGGAGTGAAGGCAGAGCACCAGCTGCTGAGAGAAAAATATTTACTTACAGATAAAATAACCATATTCAGGCCATATATTGGTAATGTGCCAAATAGCAGGATAAAGACCTTATCTCTAGCAAGAGTATAAGCATAATCAATATATTAAGTATCTTTGGAAAGCAACCGGCCGAGCCGTGATCTGGCCCTCTCTACCACCCTCGGAACGGAACACTTATGCCTCAAAACAACCGTCCAAGCCGAGGTTACCCCTCACCGGGGCCCCTGATGTCGCGTTACCAATCATAGAGGTGCATATTAAGCGAACCTGAGAGCTTTAGCCACCTCTTAATCCGGTGATGCAGTCACGGCCAGCTTCCCTGGTCGACATGCATAGGTTCGTCACAAAAAAACAATATATTTCTCTGACTGTCAGGTTTTTCCAAAGAAAATTAATGTATATTAGTTAAATAAAATGCTGACATATTTAAGTCATATATTTGTTTCTTTATGCAAGATTAAAAATTGTATTAAATTAAAATTCACTTTTAAGTATTCAAAAGAAGATAAATGAATAAATAAATAAGGTCTCATGTCCTTCAAACCCGTTCCGGTGAGCTACAAGAAAGAGGATGTTGGGACTAGGTCACTAGGTTATCACTAAGTAGTAAGATAATATGTAACAAGTCATATGAAGTTTTAATTAAAAATATTCCATATGTTACTCTTATCATGAGAAATTAAAAGAGCAATAAAATTGGTGATTGATTGCCAGCCAGCAGTAATTTTTATTTTTTATTTGGAAATGTAATTAAGGCTCTAAAATGGAGCAAGATAAATTAAAACTTGATAATTCAACTCTTGCATACTTTGTTTTTATATTATAGATACACTCATCTCACTGAATCTTTTTGGAATCATATATATAGTATGTTCAATAGGATTGTCACATTGTACAGAAGTTCATAGATCAGGTCTGTTACAAATAACAATGACTTATAAAAGAAACAAACCAAATTCACTGTGGAAATTTTTTTTTTGGGTAACATTATCTGTATTGTGATTAAGTAGTTACATAATAAAACACTTAAATTCTCTATTTAGATATCTATGGTATATCTAGATAGAGAATTTAAGCTTATTTTATAATCAAAGGGACTAACACAAAGTAGTTTAGTTATCTTTCAGTACTTATTCACAAAAGATGAAGAAAAAGAGATTAACAAATTCATGAGGTAAAAGTATCCGTCAGATGTCCTAGGTATAATATATTAACCAAATTACAGTGACATATTATAAAAGAGCAATGTCAGAAATACAGGGAATTTTTGAATTGTGAAGATGTACGGATTTGCAAGAACTGTTAGGGTTGTGCCAATACTGTGAAAACTGAAAATCTGTGAGTGTTCATTATTATTGTTATCACGCCTAAATTTAACAAAATATTTTTACTTGACAAAGGAAAAATGTTATCACACCCTGTCTTCAACAATGAAATAGTGATGAAGATAATAACTCACGCAGTGGAATGTCAGCATTGTTTATAAGTACACCTCATTTTAAATGTTTTTCTTTGTATTTCTGAATTATCGTAGTAATATTATAAAATAGAATTAATCAGAATCTAACCAAAGTCTCATCAAACAACTCTTGAAGTACATCTTTTCCAATAGAAAATGAACAATAGAAAGTGGTTAGCATGATATTAAGTTATTTGTCATACACATAATGCAAATTTAAGACTTATATGGTTTTCTTATGGATTCCATTGTCAGAATTAGAACAAATTGAAATGGCACCACATGTGTGGCAACAGCTTTCAAATGAAAAAAGAATCATCAAAATCGGTTCACCATTCAAAGTTATGAGGTAACAAACATACATTGAGAACCTCCTCCTTTTTTAAAGCCGGTCGAAAACAACTTTAATTTTTGCAAAATCATCCAGTCTAATAATAATTCATACATTGTATTCAAAAGTTACAACCCTACACGGTATTTATGTAAAACAAAAATTGAAATTACTTACATCCGAAGGAAATATGCACCTGCTCGGGCTGGCAATAAGGACAATCATATCCTGGCCCAACTCTCACTTTTACAATTTTCGCCCGCGAAAATGCAAAATTCAGCAACAGTATTAATAGTATCCTCATGATAATAATGTCATATATTTTGTTACTAAGAGAGTTACAAGGAAATAACAACCTGCTTTGTCACAGTCGAACAGGCATCTAACTATAACAAAGCAAAGCGTCGCTTAGATTGCACTAAGTAATTATGAAAATTGTTTTGAAACGAATCGCGGTCAATAAAAATTGAGATTTGATAACAATACTCATTCGATAACAGCACTGTCAATAACATTCGTTCTGAAATATTTGACATTCGTTCCGGAAAACTTGACTACACTAATTTTTTTTTAATATATATTTTCCTTTCAAATTTTATGTAATAAATATTTACATATTTATGGCAAATAAGCCGTGATATGGAAGCTACAGTCTTTCTTGATTTAATTTACTGTAGTTTATTTTATGAAATAACTTGCAGCAGCGTTCGTTAATCCCAAAAATGGAAATTTAAGGATAAGGATTCGAACCTCGTACGACACGACCACTGCGCGCGAGTCCGCCATATAATGGAGACGTCTGATAATTGCGGTTGCTCTATGAAATGGGATACTGCCTTTAATAAGACAGGTTTTTCTAATTTCATCGAATTTGTGCAGGCTTGTATAGCGCTCGGCCTAAACTATTATAAATATGATCAATAAGTTTAACAGCGCTGGGCTCCCCAAAAGGAATTATCAGCTTTGGTCACTCATTCACGATACACGCATTTCAAGCAAAGTGTCCGCTGAGGGTCAAACCACGTATCTTTTTTGGTAGAAATTTAATAAGATGAACCTCCTGGATAAAAGCGGTGAATTGCTCGTCTTTTAAGGATTAGTTCCTTTATTTAGTAGTCTCCGGAAGATGTGATGAAATTAACCTTTTGGGATAGCTTTTATGAGGCGGTGCTTGAGGCGGGTAATGGCAGTATCGCTGTATGTAACTAAAGGTACAGGGACATCATAGAGAGCCGTAAGATCGATATGTTGATCTAAACTGGGATAGAAGGGATATTACGTTGGAGATCCCGCAGACAACTTTGGTGCATACTGCATGTGGATACATCCATAAGCACCCAAAATTATCTTAGGCATAAAAAAAGTAGTAAGTAAATGAAACGTCAATTCACATTATCAATAATACAGCATTGTATTAATGCATTATTGTAGAAATAATACAATAATGTATTTTGCACAAAAATAAGTACATGATTATTAATTAATCTCCTAGGCCAATTCAGTCCTACTGGCACACTGCAGATTATGTTTGGATATCTAGGTCTTTCTTCTATGTTTTTTTCTATACTCATCTAACATCTTATGTAAGGTTTGCGTACGTGTCTTGGTAACAACAGACCCAAGTTTGTTTTTGGCGATGCCATGCATCAGGTGTTTCTTATTCCCTGAAGGTTTTTCTTCAGCAGCCACCGATAAGATTCCTCGAAGAAATGCATTACTTTTCTCTTTATGAAACACCTCAGCAGAGAGTCTTAAATATGACATTACTTTTTTTGCTAGTTTGGGGTACATACCAACTGAACAGTTTTTGCTGTGATCGAATGGGTCCTGTATACACAGTGCAGTATTTAATCTCAACGGCTTACAGAGACCTCTTTGTAAATTAGTTCTATACATTTTAAAATCTGAGGGTACACTCAATGGTTTACTAAAAGACTCTTTTGTAACAGCTTGGCCTAAAAATGGACTGATAATAAATTTATCATATTTAAAGTCTCTATAATACCTAAAAAATCCACCAAGTAGTTCATACAGAGATTCATTGTTGCCACTCCTGAGGGCAACCTCATCAAACGAAACATTCCAATTGTCTACAATCTGTGCTGTCCTTTGCAATTGATATACGGACGGTAAGATGTATTTTTGTTGTAAATAAAAAATTACTAATAAAATTAGGGCATAGCTGGTCATTAGATTTGTCCCTGTGAGCTGATGCAATTTGGCCCAATACTTGATTATAACAGCGAGAGTCATCACTCTGTTGTCTAAGCCCATAAAGTAGGCCAATAATTTGGAGTTCTCAACCCCAGATGGACTATTAAAATTAATATCACAGTGCCTTTGTGTAGGGACATGGTAAAATTTAACAATTGGAACTTTAGCTCCGGGAATCGCAAACACCTCTTGAAAAATTTGCGGAAATTGCTTTAAAGTTGTTCTAGCTCTCAAAACATTCTTGGCACTGTTGCTTGAAACCTGTTGCCAAGATGGTAAGCTGATATAGCAATCCATATCACTAGATTTTATACCGAGGCCTGTAACAATGGAGCCGAATGCATGGACTCTGCAACCTGTAACAAACATACATATAATATAATGATGATGATACTATGATGACTTCTTGATTTCTTCGGCCACAGCTCGCCGCCAACCAGACAGCCTTGAAAAATACTGCTGGTTGGTTGCGTCGAAGGAAGAAAAAACAGAAGTAGGGCGTCTACCAGATGGCAGACTCTATTGGAGTAGAAGCTACCAGACTGAAACTCCAGGTGACTATCCACCTGGCCCAAAATAGAAGAGAGTGGGCAACGCTCGCCAAAAGCAGCTCTCTTGGTGTTCATGACCCTCAGCTCTGAGGAAACGATAATAAAGAAGATAATAATGACCTGTATAATCATTTGGTAACCTTCACAAAATGATTGTAGTAACGACAAATACTTGATCAGACATTGAATGTATTTTACAATTTATATGTTAATATTTAAAAGAAAGCAAAACGCACAACTGAAATAACTTAGTCATCAAGCATTTCTATTATAGGCATTTGATATTTCAGTTATAGTGTTCTATCTTCTGGTAAGTAAAGTTACCAAAGTATTTAATACCAGAGTGTTCATTGTTTCATAACAAAATTGTCAATCAAATAAGCATGTCAATGTTTGGTCAATTTTTCATGAAATGTTGCTATTGTATAAGTCAGTAACATTTGACAGTATCAGTTTAGTAACAATAAGTGTGTTTATGATTAAATATGTGTCAAATGTGATGGATCAAACATATAAAGAGACTACCCCCAAACACTCCCATTTCCAAACCATCCTAGTCAAACTACGAATTTCTGGTGCCTATATTTCATTTTTTTCTCCATATATACTTGCTGTACTTACCTAGTCTTGGATTGTCATAAAACTACCAATATCACAATCAACCAAATATTCGTCGATTTTTAGGGAGTTCCCTACATCTTTTAAAAAGTTTCAAACAGAGAATGCCATTTTATTAAACTAAATCTGTGAAATAAGCTAAAGAATATACAAATTTCTGTAGTCAGTGTGTTAAGTCGTATTATTAATTTGTTTAAACCTGGCCAGACAACTTCCAATGTTCTCTGCAAGTCATTAAACAACAGCTGCAAATTTTCTACTTCAGTTCTGGTTAGCCGAATAAATCTCATAATTTGCCGAACTTGCATGTTGAAGTCACCTTCCAAGTGTAGATTAGTTATGTCGAAAATGTCACCTGAAAAAGATTTATTGTCACTTAAATAAATTTATATAACTGTTATTTATTGAAAAAAAAATGACCATATGTTGACAAGGGCAATCTACATCTATCACAACCAAACAGCAGGCTCTTGCAGCCTGATTCATTAACCATCATAATCCATTTCCAATCTACTTGATTCACTTGCTTCATCTAGCTGCCTCTATCAGTACTTGGTATATTTCTCTTTCATAATAAAGTCCGCAATATAAATGAATGTAACATTGAGCTACTCGCAAACTCTTCCATTGGTTACCAATTCTTTAAGAAGCCATCTCGATGGTTTTACTAGACTGCCACCAAACACTCTAACAAACTTCTTGTAAGTGCCGCCACTTATAAGCCTGCGACACGTTCATGACGATCCGGACGTAATTACCATTACATTGGCTAGATCTTTATAAATCCACAAAGCGTCCATTCGCGACCGTCGGAGGTTGCGAATAATCCTCGCGCTTTACCGCTATTTTATGGGCAGGCCCCACCCCTTAGATGTTAGGAGTGTTGCTAGAGTTTCTTCGGCCACATCTTCTCCCAGCACCAACGCTTCCCTAAGTGGCACTCAAAGTTACAGCTTTTTGAATGTCCCTTAGATTATCCATGAAATAGCTACCGAACGAGTCGAGGTTCGGCCCTCTCGGTCGCCCTAGGATCGGAATGCTTACGGGTAACATAGTAAAAGGTCCGTCCAAGCCGAGGTTACCCCTCACCGGGGGGGGGGGGGACCCTTGTGTTGAGTTACTAGCGAATCTGTGTAGTTCGTCAAAAAAATCTTCTATTAGCTATAACATCTTAAAAACATAAAATTACCTTCATAAGCCATATTTCTTTTTTTTATTTACATAAGTAGCATGAATGGCTTCTTAGATCAGTAGAACATAAATCATCAAAGGTGATTGTTGTTGGAAATGTTGCTTGTTCAACATTCACTGGAATGGAACTGGAAAGAAATTACATAGATTACTTATATATAAATAATTTTATATATAAATTGAATCCAATAAACTAAACTAAGCTTTAACGCCAAACACTCTCTGAACTTTAAACATAATTTGTTCGGTAAAGGATATTGTAAAAGCTATTCTCCATAATGAAACTGTAACAAAAGGATTAGTGAGGAGCGAATGTTGGAGCAATTAATGTGGTGGAGAGTAGAGGAGGCAAGGTGAGGGGGTGAGGCAATGAGAAGAGTGGGTAGAAATAATTTGACATTTTAAAAACAGAACACAATTATTATGCCACAATAATCAGTTGTTATAAAACATTTTACATTTGTGTACACATTGGCATTTGTTATAATGTATTTGTTATAGTGTTGCTATTACGGCTAGCTGTTAGAAAGAATATTATGGTCTCAAACATCTCAATCCAATGGTAAATAAAACAACTTCAACAAGTATAAAATACTTATTTTAGAATACAAATAATTGTTTAACAGATTTGACAGATATCCAATTAATATTGTATTGATATAGTAATATTAACATTTTATGTAATAGTCAATTTTAATACTTATTTTTATTACTATTTTAATAATTTATTATTTAAATATATTTCAAGAGTACTCTTGAACAAAGGAGTATTAGTTATTTTATATTCTCATGTCCTTTTTATACATATGCTACCAAGTAATTTTAATTAGATATATGTAATTTTGAATTTCTCATAAATGAAATATATAATTCTAAAATATTTTAACCTCAATTATAGCTCCTATTTTTTAGAGTGGTGTCCTAGGTTATAAATTTAATTTTGTCAATCACAAGATCTTAAGATGGTAGCACCTTGATTGAAGTAGTTTTATTTTAATCATCATTTTTTTTGAGGTTTTATGAATTTATGCAAAGGTAAGCATTGACCAAAACATGATCACAGATATTTCCTTAGTCTACAGTCACAGTAATTCTACAGTTAAGCACTTTAAAATTGTCTTGGTAGAAAGAAAGACAGATTTATTGAAATAGTTTGTCCATGATAAGATATCGATTTAGTTACATTACGAATTTAAATATAACAACGATTATGTATCTCGTTTACGCGTACTTTTCGTCCTCTCTCGCTTCTTTCGTATTCATCTCTCAACCATGTACACCCACAATTACTGATTAGGAGTTGTCTTAGCATTTTTCTTAGTATGTCTCTAAGTTTCATATTCAAACGTGAAATGAAAAAAGCCGGCAATAATCAGGCCGATAATACTTTACCCATATACACAGCACATCCAATTGACACAATCTATTCGTCTCGTTATATTTAAACCAAGTTATATCCATAAGTTAACGGTTACTCATTTAAGTACTTTCTGAACTCTTAAAGATTAATGCACTTTGTACGATTACTTAATTGCCACTTTTTTTTTCAACGGCTTTATTTTTTAGATTGCAATAATCAATACAAAATAAACTTATCAATTTAAAATAAGCTAGAAAATTAACGAACTATTATTATTTTAAAACTAACCTACAACCTGCCTAACTGACATTGCAAATCGGTAGTTACACTGACACGTGTGACATGTATAGCAGCTGCACGAATTGTTTCCCTCTCAATTATTTAAGATTCTATTCTATCACTGATAATTCTGAAAATATACCTTAACGCTATTATCAGTTGATAGCGTTCATTTATACCAGTATTAAAAATTAATTTCTTCTAATCAGTTAATTTAGATATTCTGTTTAATAATTCATTCTCTAAATTTCGCTAAAACAACCATCTCTGAAACATCAATAGAAATAGAGATACAGGTGATAAACGAAAACGCCGGAACTTATATCGACAGTGATGCTTGTTTAAATCTCACGATTCGATTTAGAATCAGATATTACAATTGAAGATTTACAAAGGCCAGCTTACATTTTAAAATTTATTTATTGTAGTCGAATAAAAAAATAAAACCAATTGCTGAAGTGATAAAATTATTATGTAGTTACTAGTTGTAACATTCAATTTAAATGAATGAAATTATTAGTGATATCAAGATAATTGTCTTGGAGACGCGACTGGGGAGGGGGGTGGGGGGGCAGAGAATGTTTGAAATAAATAATTATGTTATATATACACAACGAAACCTCTTATATATCCTTAGTATTTTATTAAATATTCAACTTATTTACTGCCATAAGGAATCTTTAAGGTTGGACATGCTAATGAAAATTTTATAACGACTATAAATATCTAAAAATACAATTAATTCTTAATATTTATGTGGGTAACAAATTATATTCCTAGCTCATAACTTTTACACAGTAACAGCTAAAATATCAAGAGAAGATATACATAATACATTTGTTCAGGTTTAAAAGCGCATAAGTAATGAGTAAATAGTTTACCCATGATGTAATTCAGCCACCAGGAGTCAAATTATTTTCCTGTCCCCCTCTTTTTTTACGTCCTACTCTACTCTCAAGGACCGACATATTCTTTATGTTAGGCTTAGGCCGCCATCACCAATTATATTAGATGCTTACTTGTTTAGCCCTTCTATTAAATAAAAAGTTTCGTTTTATATTTATAATGTGAAGCCATAATTGGAAAAGTAAATTAGTTAGAATTGTGTAATATTTTCTAATTACATTTGTGTACATTTCAAAACCAAATTAACCAATGTAAACGTAACTACATTTTAAATGCCTGACAGATATTCTTAGGGGAGACTGAACCCAATGAATACTAAGTTTGGCACTGGCATGGCTACTCTTTGATTTACAGATTATGAAGATATTTAAAAGCCCCAAATGATGTTTTCTCTAATGACATAAGTAAAGCATAAATGCAGCCTGCTACTATATAACGAATTTTAAAAAATCCTGCTTCGGTAATGGCATCCCAAGTTTTGTTTAAATTTATAGATATTTATCAATTCCACTCTCCTACATTCCGACAAGTAGCTACCATAAAAATATAATACTATGTATTGACTTTGTTTTCTTAGTACTAGAGATACTTGGTGCACTCTGCACTGAAGAGGATGCTTCAACGTGCCCTAAAGGGTGATATTCAAGTTGAATAAGCCCGAGTTAACATTGATAAATGACCATATTTTTTTTTATTATGAAAAGTTTTCTTCTGTCTTTGAAATGGAAGTTGTTAGTAGCACAGTCTCAACTCGAATAACTAAATTCTTCAACCTACACCTAATAATGGTAATTTATGATCAAAATCTTTTATTTTGTACGGAACAACCACTCGGAGGATGTTTGCGTCAGTAAGATGTGTCGATATTAATTATATAAGCATAATAAGAAAAATAATAAAATAAATGTAAAGTTTATTAAAATTGTTGATATTATTAGATGCGAATGATACGCAAAATTGATTAATTTAATTTACTTTGATAAAATTGTTTATAGTAGATATGGTATAGGCTTAATTGTATAGAGTCAACAAAATAAATGTACGGAGTGATATGAATAAAGCGCAAAAAAATATTAATTGTAAACCTTTTTGAAGTCGGTTAAAAAAATAAATGTAACGGTGATTTAGCGGCTGGCACTCGAGAACTCCTCAAGGTTAAGTTGCAGATCAATCACCGCTTGCTCTGTAAAGTCCTGCATAATTATTCAAACAAAAATTTAAGCCTATTTTAATGATGCAATAAAATTGCTTAATGCAATTTTTGTGCAAACGGACCAGAGCGCCAGATAGCACGCGCCATATTTACAAATATTATCAACACAATACTCATATTATTGCATATAAAGCATTGAAAACGATTACGTTATCATTGTTTCTTATTGCGCATGACAGAACGGACCCGACCGGGAGACTTTTGTACGTATGAGCCGAGGAAATTCCGAAACCAGCTAAGATTCCACTACTGATCAACTAATTGTAGATCAGGCGGAAAATCATTAGGCGACCCCAGTTTAACTGGGTGTTTAATCTCGTGCGTTGAGCGACTACTGCCAGTGTTACATGTATGCATTATCAATGTAAATCTAATATCTTTTAACGAGCAATAATCGAGTGATAAATCGATCTACCTAGGATTTTTTTTTCAGAAAATGTCGTTTTATCCGTGGATACCCTATGATTAGTTCAGTAGATGGCGTTGCTAAGCAACAGTAAGTCAAACGGTGCTTGATTTGAAGGTAGACCAAGAAAATCAATTGTTTACACAAATTATTTATAAAAGATGTGTGTCATATGGTTGCTACGGATGAATCAATAAAGTGGTCGACACTCACGTCAGAACAAAACTAGCAGGTCATCCAGGTTCTATATAGTAATCTATGTGAGAGCGGAAAGCGGTTGCCATCTCCAGCTAGGGTTAAAAGGACGTAAATGCTTATTTCGACAACAAATAAGTAATTTAATTGAAATATAAAAAAAAACTAATATCTATGAGAACAAATGAACCGACCATCAGCCAACAACTGGAGCTCGGGAATATTAACTTTAAAATAAAAGGATGGTGCCTCAAAATATCTCAAATACGTGAAAAGTAAATGTAACATATGACCAAATTGATCTGAATAAACTGAGCTGGAGGTGACACTCGGCAACCGGCTCGGGAGTAGTACAGTCCGCACACATTTCGTGAGAACAGTCAAGTGGATCACTAGTCACTTGAACTTTCCTCAGCGTCCTCTCTCTTGGCTTGGATTCCATTGCCAGTGACTTGTGCGGCGGCGTCTGCGGGGGAGTCCTCTTCGCTGTCGCTGCTTGTCCCCATTTCTCCATCCAGAAGCCTGGTGGACTCCGCGACGCCGTCCGGCACGCTCACCGAAGTCATCAGGTAAGGACGCAGAACGCTCTTGAACCACGCTGGGATGGACGCACTGAAGAACTTTCCGAATTCTCTAAATATGTTTATGTCACCGTTGATTATCTTGAGCGCGAGCGCGGCCTTTTTCGGTTCGTCGCTGAAAATGATCAACAGTTGAAACTTCAGTTCGAACGTTTGCTTGTCGGCCAGCATGATTTCCTCCGTTATCCTTTTCTGCTTTTCCACAAAGCCGAGATCGATCGCGCCGTACAGTCTCGTGAACTGCTTTCTCTTCCATACGGCCTTCGTCGCCGTCGCGGTGTATCTCACCTTCTCCTTCTTGGAGTCGGTGACTCGTTCGTCCAAATAATGTAAAGTTAATTTCAGTATGTCACCGAATATGACGTCCAACACCTCTTTGACGACAGACTTCCAGGGGGTGTCTTCGACGGTGGCGATGTCCCGCGTGCACAAGTTCACTTTGTACTCCACGATGTTTCTCTGGCGCAACGATTTCGGTTTAAAGAGGAGTATTGCTTTAAGAAAGAGCTGGTACCCATTGACTTTGCCCTGCTCGTACGACTGCGCGGCGTATTTAAAGAACATCTGCAAGTCCGTCGCAATTTTATTGTAGATGACGGAAGCCACGTTGTGGCTGTGCTCCAATGGGTCCTGCACACAAATCGCCGTGGTGAACTTCAGCGGCAAGGCCACTCTCTTCTCGATGTTATTTCTATAGAGTTCAAATTCCGGTGGTAATGCAGCAGTACGAGCGAAGATCTCCTTTTTCACCGGATACCCGAGGTATGGGCAGACGATATTTTCGCTAAATTTGAAGGTGGAGTAGTACTCGAAGAAGCCGCCGAGCAGCTCCAGCACGGTGGAGGTGTTGGTGGAGCGCGGCAGCCGCTGGCGGTCGCACATAAAGCCTGCATTCCAGTTATCGATGACGACGCAGTCGGCCACATTTTTCTGCAGCCATCGGATCGAGGGTAATATAGAAATTGGGTTTTGTTGTAAATAGAAAATGATCATTAAGGTGAGCGCATAATTGGTTAGCTTGCCCGTGCCCGACAAGCCGTGGACCTTGGCCCAATACTTGATGACGACGGCCATCGGAATGAATCTGGGGTCGGCGTGCAGCAAGAAGGCGATGAGTCTGCTGTTCTGTGTGCCGAGGGGAGTTTTGAACGTGACGTCACAGTTGGTCTTGCACGGTATGTGGAATAACTTTATGATGGGCGTGTTGGCGCGGGGGATCGGAATAATTTCCGTGAACAAATCCTCGTGCTGCTGCAGGATGCGTTTGGCTTTCATGACGTAGTTGGCGTTGGGCACACGGAATTCGAGCGGGATATTAATAAAACAGTCCGCGTCGCTGCTTTTGATGCCGAGGCCTGTGGTTATGGAGCCGAATGGGAGTGCCGTGCAACCTGTGGGCAGACATTAAAGGCTCGTATTGTTAACTAGCGTCGCCACGCGGTGTTACCCGCAATTTAAAACTATTTACATAAATTTTCTAAAATAAAAGTTACTCCTTATAAAATCAGCTATCTGACAGCGAAAGTTTCTTCAAAATCAGTCCATCCGTTCCAGAGATTAGCCGGAACAAATAGGCAGACATATGTTATTTTGGTATATGTACCGAATTATTTCGTCAACAACGACAACAGATACTCCAATTTTATATATAATGGGATAAATTTATGTGACAGTATTTACAAAATGAAATACTCACCGGGCCACTGCGTCTGCAGAACTCTCTCCAGGTCCGCGTAGAGCTGGCTGAGTTTATTGACCTCCTCCTGCGTGAGGCGCACTGCCGCCATCACATTGTCCAACTGCTGATAAAAATCACCAGACAGGTCTATTCTATGCGGACTTAATATTTCACCTGGAAACAATTCATACAGGTCTTAATATGCTAGAATGGTTATTGACCATGCTGCTTATAATTCGGTAGATGCGCTGCTAAATATAAGGTTGGAGATTCAATTCCGCTGCTCGACTGATGATAACGATCATTGAGGATAGTTAAACTAGAGGACAGAAGGCCAAACTTTTTTTAAAAACCCTCAAAGAATTATTTGCAACTGCCTTTTGGTTGTAGGATTATTTGTGGGGCCGGTGACTGCTAAGCAAGCTATTTTGAATAGAAACTATGACTCATATTTCCTACAACATCTCAATTTTTCCGTATTATCTTCTACATATAGGTGAACAACATGTTTCTCGAATTTAAGTAATATGGATAATCTTTGTTTCTATTTAAAAATTAACCGATGCGTAAGATCTGAAAAAGTTATCAAATCAAAGATGTTATGATCATATTGATATATCACTTGCTATGTTACAGTTTCTTATAACTTTACTAATAGCTTATATTAGTTTGTTAAGAATGTTCTAATACTCTGTACCTCCTCTTTTGCTTTGCGGGAATTCCTTCCTGGGCGAGGTAGGCTCTAACATGTTATTGAAATGCGGCTTCACCACGAGGAATTCCCCATATATATTGATCTTCATGGAGTTCTCTATGGCGGCTTTAGCATCGTCGTCGTTGTCGTAGGACAGCGTGGCAAACCGTTTAGTCACTTTGTCCAATGTAACAGCGCCATATTCAGAAAATACCCTCTTCAAGTCTTGCGGCTGGGTGAATGATGGAAAACCTATAAATGAATGAATGAATGATTGAAGTGTGTGTGGTTTTTAGTACTAACTTTATGTATGCATGTTCATTATATTGTGGGCATGAAAAAGTTTTTGGGACTTGTAATTATTATATACATAAAGTAAATTGTAATTTTAGACTCTTCCAACTCAAAAGATTGCTGATCCCTGCACTAGGTAGATGAAGAACATTGATTAAATTAAAAATGATGACAGTAACAATGAAGCACATTTTGTCATCACAAAATGTCTAACGCTCTCATTATGATGGCTGTTACTCAGCCTTGAAGAACTGGACTTTTAATGGAAATATTGTAACATCTAATACTCTAATACCCTTAAATAATCGTAGGTTGTTGGTCCGAAATTCGTTCGGTCGGACGGACAGTCTAATGGCTGCAGTAATCTATACAAGCAAATATTACAGAGTAATAGGAGATGGATTGACAAGAGTGTGCCATTGAATTTTGGTACTCATTAAGCTTTGTCCACACTACACCTTTTTCAAGCTATGCCCATGAACCTTCCTGCCCTAACCCATACCAAAGGTACGCAACAAATAAATATATCTTGACAATTTGACATGTCCATTTTTTTTTGCACTGGACAGATGCTATAAGTACCTGTGACATGCACTTTGTTCGCATTGGGCAGAGCGGCTGCATTTTGTTCACGGGCCTCCATCTTTCATATGAGACGCTCTCCTGTAAATACCATATAAATAAACTATAAATTCTTAATTTCTAAACAGGTTATCAACAATCATTAAAAAAGAATTGATTAAAATCTATTGAGTTATTTTTGAATACAGGATATAGACCTGTTGTAGGTCCAACGGATTTTTATCCAGAAAATGAGTATATATTCATAGATGTATATCTAATCGAAAAACAAGCTTTGCGTAGTGATTACTAGACTTTGGATATAAAATTCTCAATCACCAAGAGTTGCCATTGTCTTCCAGAGTGGAATTAAATGCGAAGAGAGACTTTCTCTTTTCTTCCCTAATATCAACTAATGGAATCTTATAATATTTTGTATGCTTATTATGTCATTGTTTGTTGATTAAGAAAAAACAAGCTTTTTATTTATATAAATTTATATAAAAATCTACCCACACCATGGTTTCGTACACTCGTCAACTCGATGTACAAAAACGTAGCTAACCCCGTAATATAATGACATAATAGAATGGCACTAAATCACTTATAAATTAAAGAAACAGTGGGAACTATACCTGTTTTCACGTCAATAACTTTCAGAAAATAATTTGGTGTTAAGAACCCCAATTCATTTCCTGTGGTCAGAATAACACCATTTTCTGACTCATAGAATTTAATTCCTTCTGCCAGTCCCTTTGCTACATCAATGAATACGTAAATTTGTACGTTGCTGCGTATTCCACTGATGACATTCGCACCTAGTATACCTTTAGATAAATGTATATGACGTCTGTTCATGCGACTAAGACCATCTGTTTTTATCTTAGGCCAACAAGTGTAGTATGTCCCATGTACCACTAATTGATTTTGAGGCTGTAAAGATATAAAGAGTAGCAGTTGTATTTTGAGTTCATTGTTTTAATTTTCTTATCACATACAGTTTCATGGCATTAACTTTTTTTGTGGCACAAATATGTATTTATTGTTTTTAAATATTATTTGGGGGTAAGATGTGCTGACAACATTATACCTTATTTTTACGAAAACTAATAGTTTACCAACACCAATAAAAATAAAATAGAGTGAGTTAATGGTGTGAAGATGTGACTGTTGCCTGTGACTGCATTATAGTATTAAAAACTCAACATGGATATGTATGGCACATAAAGGATGATGTTAAGTGCAGTTCAAATAGCTTTTATGCATATTGATATGTATACATATATGTAGTAGAGCTTAGGAGTTATACCAGTATGCAAAATGCATTGAAAAATCTCTCCATGTACTTTTTTACTTAAGACAAATACATTTACAAGTTAAAACATAATTCAAATCTAATTAAACATTAAATAATACTATGCATGGATGTACATTCTGTATAGATGGGAACAAATTAAAAAAATATAAATGAACACAAACAGCATAAAAATAATAAATATATTTATCTAGCATATTTGTGCAAACCACAACACTGTACTTTACAATTTCCAAAACAATATAATGGTAATATTAGGCTGAAATACTCATATTATATACTTTGTTTTTGACATAAGGAAAATAGTAGGGGTTGTGTAATATATTCTAATTAGTTTTTAGTATAAGCATATTATAATTAAATCTCTATTATTTGTTTACAGCTTAACTTCAAACACCAGAGTTTAAATAGTAGCTTGAAAGCAGACAGTAGTTTTGAAATGGAAATTTTCTACATAATTATTTCTCTTTATCACTTATTTAAAAATACAAAGAAAATTAATTGTTTATCTATCTGTGGAACATATAAATAACTGAAGGACTGATATATATATATATGCCCTTTGTCACAACAACAACTGATAACTAAAACAAACAATACTCCCTATACAAATATACCACACAATCTTTGCTTTCGCTATTGCTTCTTTTGCTGTCATCACACAAAAAATTATTCCTACTTAATACTTACTTCTATAATAGGTATGAGATCAGAATCATCAATTTCAATGGAGTGGCCCTGGTTAGCTTTTACTTCTAGAGTATTTGTTTGTACATTCCATCTCAATTTGAACCTCTGTTTGTTATTGTTATTGACTACTCTCTTAACATCACTTATGTTGTACTTTCCCTTGAAACTTTTATGCTGTAGTACTTCATCCACTGCCAAGTATCCTTCCTTGCTGAAGTGAAAGTAAAATAATTTGTAATATAATAATCTATTATTAGTAAATAAAATGATTAAATAGAAAAAGAAGTATGCATATATTTTCTCATTAAGTTGTTGAAATAAAATGCATGATAGGACATTGTAGCAGTAATGGTTGTTTCTGTAAATTATGTGTGATTTGACTAATATCAATGAATTACCCATTTTCAAATTCATGAATATTCTAACACACAAATTTTATGACTTGTTGAAACAAACATATGGTATAAATGGAGAGACTTGTTACTAACTAGTTTTTATTAATTACCAAAACACGCTTTATCCTTTCACACAAAAGAACAGAGATGACTATTTGACACTTGTATATTAGCCGTAAGTTAAAATAAAAAAAGAGTATAAATACACAGGTTTGTTAATAAGTTGTGTATTTTGTTATTCGAACAATATTAAATGTGAGTTTTGGTTATTTAACCTACCTCAATGAAAGCCCTTCTTTATTGGCTCCGTGTCGTAGTAACCAACTTAAACACTTGCTAAGCTGTGTATCTCTTTTATTCCTGGAAATACGTCGTCTATGAAAACGTGTTTAACGCTACTCCACTTTAGTTAGTAAATATTGAATTATCCATACATTTATGATAAGGTGCAATCAACAACTGTTATTATAAATATAATAAAATGCATCATTGAGGTAAATGAACTGTACAGGAATTCCCCAGTTGAAAATAATAAAATCTAAAACAGTTTTCAGTAACGCCAAAGAAATATAGTGAATTATAGTGGTGTTTTGTATTGATGAAAATCTATCAATTATCTATGGTTGAATAATAGTTTTATTATTTAAACGGTAGATCTTTGAATAATAGTTATTTGTTGTGACTGCAGATTAACTACGTCAGAATAAATAAACCAAACAAAAATACGCAGGATAGTAGCCAAATGGCTTAGTTCGGAAAAAATAATTAGTTCAATAGAAAGGAAGCCTCCTCAGTTAAGAATAAACCTTAATTCAACTTTCAATTGTGGATAGCCTTCATTAGCCATGTGTTTGATAACAATAAAATATATTTGAATAAAGGTATTAAGGGTACTAATAGTAATAGTTTAATCCTGATTTCATCCACTATCATAGAATATTGTATGCGTGAGAAAAGACGGCGTTTCTCTCGAGATTGATGTATGAATAGATATTAGGTCTCTTTGCAGTTAATGTCGACTTTAATACTTATATTAAATATTAATATTAATACTCTCTCTAGACTCTAAGTCACTTAAAAACCATCTAAAAAAAAACAGCCTTTTCTCATCCTTAACTTCAGTATTGCCTATAATTTTCTGGTCTTCACTATAAAATACAAACTATAGAAAACGAAGTAGACTAATTCAGATTCCCTTATACCTATTTTCTTAGACTTGTTTGTTAGTTACGTATTGATTTGAACACATTGTATTATTTAAAATTAAATAATTTTTAAACTAGGTGCCTAAGTTATATTGTAAAAAATAAGCTCTACAATTATCCTACGACTAGGATTTTCTCTCACGCCATTTCTCATTGCCTTCAAGTTTGTTTTCTGGTTTCGCTTCCATCATGTTTGAATAGCGCTCGTGCTTTTTTTGTCGGCAGAGATTTTCATTTACTACAGCACAATCGTTTCTTATACATCCTTCATCATTAGGAATTTTCCCTTAACTTTCTTCAATCTCATCTTCTATAATAGGAATATAATATTAATGACTTATGTTCAGTATGTATAATATATGTTCACTAGATCCGAATTTTTTGACGATGTCCATGTGTCTTTAGTATATCACCAATATATACCAGGCCATCAATAAAACGAAGGACATTTTCGACTCTATCGACACGGCAGCTCACTTTTGCACCGTAGAATTTGATTTGTTTTTCCTAATACATCCTTTCTCTAATTTAATAAATTGTAATCCTATAATTGAATGTAATAGAAAACTTTATAAATACCAAATAATATCTGAAGACTATGAGTGATAAAATGGATGATTTCAGAATAGCACTTCTATGGATAGGGCGTATCACGCATGGTACCGAATATCGATTTAATTATATCATAGATTCTAAATAACCATAGACTCAAGTCAGCTGACTTAGCTTTTATCATTGGTCTTGTGATAAGTTGTGATCCGCCATTCTCGGATCGTCTTTGCAATCCTTGCCGTCCCGTGAGTTTAGAATTTATATTTTATATATTAAATCGCCTTATTTTTCTTGAATATTATTTGTGCTTCTGTCATTAGATGTAAGTAATATTATGTTACATTATTTAGCTATGCAAGTTTTGCATTGATTCCGCCATTGGCAATTTTCAGTTGGGAGTCTTGTATTGTCACATATTATTAGTTTTCATGTTCTTACATCAATGTTTTAACTTTCTAAGGCTCTTTCTACTTGTTACCGATACTGGTAGGTTGACTACAATGATATGTACAATTTTCGAGTCCCTAATTAAGGTCCACCCATCCCATGATCATGTGATAGATATTTTTTTGTATCGCCTATTTAATTTAACTGTTCTTCCATGGTTGTAAGTTCTAAATTTCAACTTGTAATTTAAAAGGGTTTTATTTATACATCAAAAAATAATATTTGAACAAGAATTTCTAAAATATTTTTTTCTTATTAGAATCTTGGCAAATACATTTCTTCTTAGTAGAAAGTACGCTATGAGAAGAAAACTCATTATTTTTCATTTTACATGTCAATATAACTTAATATTTAAGAATCTCTTTGGGAAGTAGGCTTATAATTTTGTAAATCAAATGTATTTTTTATGCTTTCTCTGCTCACATAATTTGCTCAAGTAATACATATTGAGAGTTGTACCTCGTAGAAACTATGTTTACAGTTTCTGGTTTCTTTAAAATATCTGAGGTCACACTTTTGGACTAATTAGGACCTCTCATAATATAATTATTGCATGTATTATATTTGAATAGATGGCCTTATCCAACATTATTCACTATAATCTAGATGTGAATAGAATAGTTATAAAATGCAATTATTTTAGATTCATCAATTACATAACACTGTTACACTTTTATTAAATTCTTAAGAAATAGTCAATAACTATATCCACTTTACATTTAATTTGTAATATGACACTAAATATTCCTAAAGAAGTCATGAAACTTGCCATCATCTCTAAACACCCTTATTTGACATTGATGGATGACAATAGATGGTTATCAGCATATAGCTTGATAGCACCTGCGGGTCAGCTGACATGTCTGTCATTTTGTCTATAGATGCCAAGGAGTAAGTGTGGTTCCTTAAACAAGTTTTGTAATATATTTCTACTCACCTGAGTCTTGTGAGTATAAATCTGGTCAGCTTCTCTATTATACTCTATTCTTCTTTGCTTTGTTTAAATTTAAGAGGACTTAGGAGTGATAAATAACCTAGTGGAATGCAACCAAATATCATTGTTCTTATATAAATAACATACTAAGACTTTTTCAGTGAAAGCAGTTTTTAAATTGGGATTAATTTAATAAATATTTATGACTTTTTATCTCATGAAAAATTAAGCACTCCTGTCCTTGACCCAATAAAGAGTTAACACATATTATGGTTCTCTATCACCGTCAGCCGTCAAAGCCTATATGCATACAAATGGCATTTAGCAGCACCTGCCCAAATGTGACATCAGTATTCTACACACCGCCAAATTGATACCGCTTTACTAATCCTAAGTTTTTTGTATAATGTCTAAACAAAAGAAAAACATATGTTTAACTAATGGTGCGATGATGTGTCCCAGGGATTGTAAATACATTATAATAATAAGTTATTTTTATACATAGTATTTATCATGTATTTTTGTCCTCAGTTAAAGAACTCCTAATTCAAAATGGCGTCACAGGGCGGTTTGAAGAAGATCGCCAATGAGGAGAATGAGGACAGATTTGGCTATGTGTTTGCCGTGTCAGGTCCTGGTTAGTATTCCATGCTTTATTATTTTTGGTATATCCATATGGAACCTTCTGAAATGTGGTATAAACTTGTTCAGCAGGGAACCAGTTGAAACAAAACTGCTTATAATATTTATTTCAGATATGTATGTATTAAAACAGTTACAACAAAAAATAAAGAATGTTAAAAAATAAATTAATATTTTTTTGGTTGTAAGTAATACAAAAAATATATTTATTTGTAATTTTTACCATCTTTCATTTTTTTTGTAAAAGGAATAATATTTAAAAGAAACCAAAACATTGAAACTCATTGGTATAGCAGCTAGCTGTGAATCAAACCACTGACCATAAGATTGTAAAATCAAATGCTTGTCACTGCACTGTTGTTGCTTTAGTTTTATTGAATTACTTTGGCACACCAATGTACTTACCAGTTTGTAAGTATATTATATAAGAACATAGTTTTCAATTTCATTTTGTGTTCATAACTTTTATATATGCATTTTATTATAAATTATTTATTTTCTTAATAACTTGCTGTATATATAATATTGGTCAGTCACAAGAAGTTTTATTACAAATGTGTTTGTATGCACACAGTCGTAACGGCGGAGAAGATGTCCGGGTCAGCTATGTACGAGCTGGTACGTGTCGGCTACAATGAACTGGTGGGAGAGATTATTCGTCTTGAAGGCGATTTGGCTACCATTCAGGTCAGTTTAGATGAAGGGAAACACTGATTTTTAGACAACATTTTTCATTCAACATCAAGAAATGGGGTCAATGCAAATTGATGGAAGCATGATAATGCAACAATTCTGCTCAAAAAGTATATTTGCGAGTAAATCCTAAACCCCACTTCAAATCGTATCAAACGCTAAAGGCTGTCTTTTATTAGAATTTAGAACCTCTTCTTTTCTTGAAGTCGGTTAAAGATTTTATTTATTTCAAAAGGGGAATAGTATATTTTTTAGTTTATATTGTACAACTAATTGATCTTTCAACAAAAAGAAAACTTTCTTAGTAAAAACATGAGGTTAAGATTTAAGATGGTCTTCAAACACATATTACGTAATTTTACCGAGATACCGAGAGAGAGATGTTATGAATTATGAAGGCGTCGTTTGGGCAACTATCGAAAACATTGAAAGTGGAAGCTCGTCGATCATTCATCAGATTTTGCCAATATTTATGGTACATTCTTCTTCTTATTGACCTACTTCATTATTTTTACCAGCTTCCTCCCTGTGTCAGTTGGAAGATGAACAGACAATTTGGTTGTTTGACCAATAATTTTTGACATGTGCTCTCGACTTCTAGGTATATGAAGAAACATCCGGTGTAACCGTTGGCGATCCAGTACTGCGGACTGGCAAACCCTTGTCAGTAGAGCTTGGACCTGGTATTCTTGGATCCATCTTTGACGGAATCCAGCGCCCTCTGAAGGACATCAACGAACTGACTCAGTCCATCTATATCCCCAAGGGTATCAATGTGCCCAGTTTGGCTCGCGAAGTGGACTGGGAGTTCAACCCACTCACTGTTAAGGTTTGTGTACAATTTATTTAAGCAAGCAGTATATTTCACAACAGCAGCATAAATACAGATGTGTTACTATGTCACTTATAAGATAATGTGGCCATAAATCTAGCCCGTTATCTCAGAGGATTGCTAATGCGACAATAGCCTAATGATTTAGTGCACGGTCAGCGGATGGATCGTAAGGTCGTTCGAATCCATCATTCGACCTAGCACGAACCTTAAGCTTCGTTAGACTGTTGAAATTATTGTAAAAATATTTTCAGCATATAAATTTTTTTAATACATTTTAATAGAAATAAATATTTTTTTCTATAGGTTGGCTCGCACATCACTGGGGGAGATCTGTACGGTATTGTACACGAGAACACCCTTGTGAAGCACAGAATGCTGATCCCACCCAAGGCCAAGGGTACTGTTACTTACATTGCTCCTGCTGGAAATTACAAAGTCACTGTAAGCCTTTCTGTTTATATATACGTAAATTGGGCCCATACAGTATCAGTTTGTAATAACATCCAATGTGCTATAGGATGTGGTGCTAGAGACAGAGTTCGACGGTGAGAGGGCGCAGTACTCTATGTTGCAAGTGTGGCCCGTGCGCCAGCCGCGACCCGTTACTGAGAAGTTGCCCGCTAACCACCCCCTGCTCACCGGACAACGTGTACTTGACTCTCTGTTCCCGTAAGTTTTTGCCTTTTGTTTCTAACAGAAGAGTCATGTGATGACGCATTCTGATAAAAAGTTTCTTTACAAGCTAAACAAAAACCGTCTCCAAATAAAATAAAATCTAAACGCTATTACAAGCAGACGCCTTTGTTATATTTCCGAATCATTGTAGGAATATAACAAAATTCATTTTTTTTAAATTGAAGTATATCATCCTTTACATTAAAAAATGAATCATCGAAATCGGTTGGCGTGATATCCGTCCATTTGTGGCGCACATACTTGATCCTATTTTAACACTTATATAGTTTTCTCATGGCTGCCATTGTCGGAATTGGACTAAATGGGGCCACATGGGAAGCAAGCACCAGCTTTCAAACAAAAACAGAATCATAAAATTCAGTTTACCTAGTAACAAAAAAAAAACATACAGACAAATTGAAATTTGGGGAATTTTGAAGATAATCTTGTTGGTTGTTTTCGTGGTGGAAACGTTTCTCAATTCATCAGAGCTAAAAACTGGGCATCATCAAATTTCTGTATTTTATGATTATAAAACAAAATATATTTTATTCTTTTTTCCTTATCGAGATACCCTGTATAGTACAGTCTGCTTCTGATAGTAGTCTACAGTTAATTTTAGTTAAATGTTTATTTCTCTATCACCAGCTGTGTCCAGGGCGGTACCACTGCTATTCCCGGTGCTTTCGGTTGTGGCAAGACTGTCATCTCTCAGGCGCTCTCCAAGTATTCCAATTCTGATGTCATCATCTACGTGGGTTGCGGCGAGCGTGGTGAGTTCTGATACATTTGCCTGAATATTATTTATTACGTGCACTTAATATTACACAACTTATTTACAATTAAAACTTCATTTAAAAAGGTCTTGTTGTGCCTACGTGTGTGCCACACATAAGTGTTTTGGTTGTGAGAACATTTTTTGATTTAAAATTAAATATAATACAAGCATAATTTGATTGCAGGTAACGAGATGTCAGAAGTACTGCGTGACTTCCCCGAACTGACTGTGGAGATTGAGGGTGTGACGGAGTCCATCATGAAGCGTACGGCGCTGGTCGCCAATACCTCCAACATGCCTGTGGCCGCCCGAGAAGCCTCCATTTACACTGGTAACTTGTTGTCATTTCTGTAACCATATTAAAATGCAAGGAACTCTGCTACCGATGAGAAACTGACTGCTGATTTTACGATGGAAAATTGAGAAAGGGAGTTAAAAGGTTTTTGAAAATCTTTACCTGCACTGCTACTCTTTGAGCTTTCTGTGATCTAACAACATTGTGTGCCGGCAGGTATCACCCTCTCCGAGTACTTCCGTGACATGGGCTACAATGTATCCATGATGGCTGACTCCACATCCCGTTGGGCCGAAGCGCTGCGTGAGATCTCCGGTCGTCTCGCTGAAATGCCTGCCGACTCCGGCTACCCCGCCTACTTGGGTGCTCGTCTGGCCTCCTTCTACGAGAGAGCCGGCAGAGTCAAGTGTCTTGGCAACCCTGACAGGGAGGGTATGTACTAATATATGAAATACTCCGAATGTTGAAGAGATTTTTACGTACAATACTAGTAGTACTGTGTATTTTTACAAAAAAATTCACAAAATAATTGATGCAAATGTTTAAATAAAATGAAATTCTTGGTCTTTAAGAAAGGTTGTTTTAGGGCAACCACACCATTTGTTTTTAATTTTTTTTTAAATTAAGCTTAATAATATAAAAAAATTATTGTACTTATCAATGTTATAAAATCATAAACAATATGATGATTGGACTGGAATTTGATAGAAAGGTAGAAAGTAAGAAGTAGAAACTAGAAAGATCTGGCAACACACTAGTACTACAAGGTTTTTGGTCGGACAGTTGCAATATCTAATTAACCACTTTATATATATGCCGTATATTGATCAACTGAACTATGTACATATTGGAAGTGGCGAGCTATATTGATTATTTATTGTTTTAGGTTCCGTGTCCATTGTGGGTGCCGTGTCGCCGCCCGGTGGTGACTTCTCCGACCCCGTGACTTCCGCCACGCTGGGTATCGTGCAGGTGTTCTGGGGTCTGGACAAGAAGTTGGCCCAGAGGAAGCACTTCCCCTCCATCAACTGGCTTATCTCTTACAGGTAGGTGTCCATTATACGCTTGAGACTATTTTTGATAACAGGCTTTCTAAGATGTACCCATTTATGACACAAGTGATAAACTACTATAATGGAAGTATATAATTTGGGTCTCATACATTATTTTCTCTATCTTTATAAGACACTACGTTAGTGTGTATACTTTATATATCTCAGTACCTGTTTTGAGGCCTATTTCAGCCTATTCTATAATCAATTCCATATTGATATTAATATGATAGTTGGAATTCACATCCACGTTTGTTTTCGTCCTGTGCCTGCTAATTTACAGGATCTGGTTGGTGTCACAGTAAAGAAACAAGGACATATGAAGTACTTGGTATTGTCGACCTTACTTGGTACTGATAATCTCTGCCTCCCTGTAAGTTAAAGATGCCAGTACTTTTTGATAATTGTATAAATTTTGATTTATTTGTTCTTGTGCAGCAAGTACATGCGCGCCCTGGACGACTTCTATGAGAAGAACTACGCCGAGTTTGTGCCGCTGAGGACTAAGGTATGTGCTGGTCATCCTTAACATTTAATTAGCTCATTAACAACACCAGATGTAACGGTTGACAGCATCCTCATTCTGCCTTCATCTTTAATAGTTCGATATAATGACGAAAACTCAAGCTTAGGTTAATTCTATTCTAGTTTGTTTGAAATCTACAAAGTAGAGTTCCATTTCAAAGATGCGTATAAGCAAATGAACATGTTATATAAAAAGTATTTTATAGTAATATATATGGTAGTTTTCCTAAAATGATGTAAGGTTTTAGTTACATAATTCTGTCTGTATAGGTGAAGGAGATCCTACAGGAGGAGGAAGACTTGACAGAAATCGTGCAGCTGGTCGGCAAGGCTTCCCTGGCCGAGACCGATAAGATCACGCTGGAGGTCGCCAAGCTGCTTAAAGACGACTTCTTGCAACAAAACAGGTTAATAAATAAATATAAACCGCCCCAAGAGCTACGGGACCACAACTGATCCGTCGTCAAACCATATGTTCTTAGAGTCAAGATCGTAGGCAGTAAAGTTTAACGACTTTACCTTTTTTGGACGTCACTTTCTTCCACGTTCTGTCAATCTGTGGAATTAACTGTCTCCGGTAGTGTTTCCCAATCTATACGATTTAGGGGCCTTCAAGAAATGAGCCCACTCCTTTCTCAAAGACCGGCAACGCACCTGCAGCTTGTGGATGTTTACGGGCGACGGTGATTACTTAAGATCAGGGGAGCCGTAAGTTCGTTTGCTCCGTTTCAAAGGAGACAGAACCAAAGAGTTTTTACTAAGATTTATTTAAGAGTTGATTGTAATTCTGTTCGGCAGCTACTCGTCGTACGATCGCTTCTGCCCCTTCTACAAGACGGTGGGCATGCTGAAGAACATGATCGCCTTCTACGACATGTCCCGCCACGCCGTGGAGTCCACCGCGCAGTCCGACAACAAGGTCACGTGGAACGTCATCCGCGACGCCATGGGCAACGTTCTCTACCAGCTCTCCTCCATGAAGTTCAAGGTAACACAAGACCACTCAATGTTACTCTATTACTTGTAATGCTCACTGTCATGTGGTGGAACAGAAACTAATTTCATTTCGTTTTTGAAGTAAAACTTCTTTACGAACGCTTTGATTTGGGGAGTAAGCTGGTGATTTCGTGACAAGAGTGTTACGAAAAGTGTGATCGGGCAAGGCGAATTGAAGATGAGAGGGAGATATAAGTTACGTTTCGTATTTTACGGTAGGGAGAGGTATGAACACGCATTTTTTTCTCTCTTGAACAGTCGTGTAAATATTGTATTTTGTGTATATATTGTACACATACATACATATAGAGGGAGCCTCAAAAGATTTTTACTTAAATCGTGTGGTCGCATAATATTTTTTTACATATTATAATCCGTTATATTTTTATCCATCACATTAGCGCTAAGATATCTTGTCGTCTTCCAGGACCCGGTTAAAGATGGCGAGGCCAAGATCAAGGCAGACTTCGAGCAACTGTTGGAAGACATGTCAGCTGCTTTCCGCAACCTCGAAGATTAAACAGCCGCCGTAACGTTAGCGAAAGGGCTGCCGAGGTGACCGCGGCCCCTGCAGCAGGAAGGCAGATCAATTCCCATCAACAATTTCCTTTATATACTGTAGGGAAGTAAGTTGTGACGTGTCAGACTTACTTCCCTAGAGCATATCTCCAGGTCCCGGTCCTCCGGCAGCCATTCAATTTAGATGTAATGCAGCACTCGGATTGCGCAGTTTTCCGAAGCATATTACTTGTTGCAATTACCGCGACTATTCCGCCATGTTTACTGCGTAGTGTTTTCCCGCGCCCGCCTCTGTAAATAGGACGCGCCTAGTTGTTATTTATATGATTGTATAATTAAAAATTACTATTTATATGAAATTCGTTAAATCAGTGTGATTCTATATAGAGCCTCTGCATTCCACGGTGTTTTAATGACGTAGTCGAAGACAGTCAGATATGACCAGATTCCGCACCGCCAGTTGTTCTTCAGTATTAAAATGGCGGTTGTACAAATCAAAAGCACTAGATTAATTATATCTTGCTGTTTGTAGTTACGTGTTGAGGTGACCACAGTTATTATAAATATAATAAAAATTATGTTAAAATATAATGGTTTTTTTTTACCTTAATAATAAAAATAAAGTAAAGCTCCTCTATATTCACACACTTCAAACTCATCTCTTGTCTTGTTTTCCATTCGATTGTCCATAATTTAATTTCCGTACATCTTTTCCTGTTTTTATCATTAGTAAATTATGACGCAGCCACATGTCTGTCTTGCTGCACGCAGGGAAGAGGCACATAAAAGAGCAGATCTCACTACACGTAAATATTACACCAACGTATGTATTCTGTATACTTTTATTACTAAGTACTGCACGTACGAAGGAGTCGTGTACCATCACACGGACAAGCAAGTCAACCCACGAAAGGAACCTCTATCAATGGGACAAGGTGTAAATCACTTTCAGAGTGAAATAACGTGCTTGTTTTATGTATATTACATTTTGTACATGTTTGTTTGTTTGATTTGTTTTGGATGGATGGACAATGGATGTGCACTATAATATGATGTATTAGACAACCTGAAAGAATAAAAAAACGTCAAACTATCTTTGACTGGTAGACGATTAACCTCACTGTCAAACTAAATCGAAGCTCGATAGACAATAATATTGAAATTTCTATTACTGTTAAAATACAACACAATAAAAAATGAGTCGAAGATTACAAGATCCAAACATGAGCGACAATTCACTGCTCGTGAAGGTGGAAGACCTCATATCCATGGGCTTGGGGCCCGCCAATGTGAGTGGTTAGAGATGAGCTTTGACTTACATTGATCTGGCTGGAGATGAAAACCACATCATTGCTTATTTGTTAATTTTTAGCTTGAGAAGAATCATTAAATTAATTGTTTTCCTTTTTTCACGTTTTAATTGTTTATTTTCCAGAAAAATTTAGTCAATTTCAAGAACATTCAATTAGTGCTATATATGCTGGCTCGACAGCTGCGTATGCTTGAGCAGCAAGTTGAGATTAGGATGTTGGATTCAGAAGATGGAAGGACATCAGAAAAGAGAAAAAGTGGAAAGAAAGCAAAAAAGGGAAAAGGGAAAAAGCTAGATCAATCAGGACAAAAGTCTAAGAAAAAAGGTATGTCTGGGGATAGCAGTGATTCTGACGACGGTACTAGTGATTCGCCACGAAAAACCCAAAAAGGTAAAAAGCATAAAATTTCGGAACAAAAAGATGATTCCATTAAAAAAGCAGGGCTTGAGAAAGGAAAAAAACCTATTGGTCAAGAAAGAACTTCTTACGACATAGAAACAGAATCAATCGACAATGAAAGTGAATTCTTTGGCAGTAAAGAAAAGGTATGACAAACTTACATTTATAAATTCTCAATCATACGTATCAAATCAATCTAAACTATCCTAAATTCGTGATTAACCTTGACAAAACAAACAATAGAACAACCGAGTCAAGAGTCTATAGGGTAGTAATTACTTTCATATTATCTAAATTATATTTTCATATAACTTATAACATTTCAAAATATTCCTAGACTTATGTAAGTAACGGTACGTCAACGATTTTCGTGATATACACTTTGCTCAGCAAACGACTATATATTTTAATGCAGACTTAACTAGTAAGCCTGAGCAAACTCAAAGTAAATAACATGGGCCACTCTCCATACAGTAATGAAATTAAGTTTAAATAACAGACTATAATTATATCCCTTTTATTATAAACAAATTAAAATCAATATTGTTCATGGGGATACAGATTTATTTAAAAAAAAGGTAGGTTTTTTAGGTTATATCAACATTTAACATCATAATCAGCTTAAATATTATTTTTCAAACATCTAAGTCCTATTATGCACATCAAAATATTTTTAGCAGGTATATCGCAACAAAATAATAATTCCGAAATGCTTCGAAAACGAGTGATCAAATGTAATACGTCAATAAATATTATACAAGCGTAGTTTTTTTTTGCTTGAGATCGATTATAATTCATCCATGTATTGATTTATTCTAAGTTATAACATTTTGTATTAATTTTAAAATCTATTAATTAAATATTATATTTTGCTAGTTTTTTGCAATATTATGTTTTTTTTAACAAGATTTAATGTGAATTGTTTGAAATATAAACATATTTTACATATGGCAGCAATATTATCAATGTAGCTTAGTCATGCCAGTTTCTTGTTTTATGATTTTAATTATCCCACCATTAAAATACCCTTAAATTTTATAATAAGTATGTAAAAATGAAATGTTTTTTTCTATATATAAATAATAATTTCCTTGAGAGCACGAGAAATTCCTGTGATTATTCGATTATTTCGCTCTTATCAGCTCTCTTCTGGCTATGATCAAATTTAAAGTGAAATTAGAAACAGGAGTCAATATTTCTAGTATGTCCATTAACATTTTAAAGTCCTGGAATCGTTTCGAATTTCGAATGTTGAAGAAATTTAAACATAACAAAGTAAAATGATTGCATAGTATTTGCGTCATATCCATAGGTTACAAGTAATTCAGAATCGTTTTCTGCGACGAGCCACGGGTGCGCCGTGGTTCGTACGTAATCGCGAGGTCCACGTTGAAACAGGGTTACCGACAATAGCCCAATTCTTTAAGCAGGCATCTCGACGGTTTTTCGAGACTGCCACCAAACATTCGAACAAACTTCTTGTAAGTGCCGCTACTTATAAGCCTTCCTATAATAAATTCCGTCGCGTCGCCCGGAGGCCGAAACACGTTCTTGACGATCCGGACGACGCGATTACCATTGCACAGGCTAGATCTCTACAAATCCACAAAGCGCCCATTCGCGACCGTCGGAGGTTGCGAATAATCCTTGCGCGTTACCGCTATTTTATGGGCAGGCCCCACCCCTTAGATGTTAGGAGCGTTGCTGGAGTTTCTTCGGCCACTTCTTCTCCCAGCGCCAACGCTTCCCGAAGTGGCACTCAAAGTTAGTTTATCTTTTGAATGTCTCTTAGATTATCCGTGAAATAGCAACCGACCGAGTCGTGGTTCGGCCCTCTCGGGCGCCCTCGGATCGGCATGCTTACGCGTAACATAGTAACCGTCCAAGCCGAGGTTACCCCTCACCGGGGGGACCCTTGTGTCGAGTTACTAGCAATAGAGGGTCAGGCTAAGCGACCTAAGAGCTATGCCACCTCTCAATCCGGTGAAGCAGTCAAGGCCAGCTTCTCTGGCCAATCTGTGTAGTTCGTCAATAAAAAAAAAAAAGTATTTGCGTATCGTGCAATTCAAAAACTGTATTTTATGTTACGTTATGGACTTATGATGAAAACAAATTCTTTTATTATTTTTAAGATGGTGCTCTATTTAATAATTGTGTGTTAAATGTGAACAAGATTGTAAATTAAACTTGACAAAAGGAGCCTCCTCCTGCGTAAGCCTTTTCGTAATTCTAATTCGTATGTTTTTTATGTTTGTTACCTCATCACTTTGGACTGGGTGAACCGATTTCCATTATTCTTTTTTTATTTGTAAGCTGATGCGTCCAACTCTAAGACTGGCATCCATGAGGAAATAATGTAAACATACTTGATGCAAATTTGTCTTAAATTTGCATCAATTATGTGCGCGACAAGTGGTCGAATAACTCTATATCACGACAACCATTTTCAGTGATTCATATTTTATTGGAAAGTATGTACTTCAAGAGTAGCTTGATGAGAGTTTGGTTAGGTTCTGATTAATTTTATTTTGTAATATTACTTCATAATGATGTTGTCGGTTTTTGTTTTTACTCGTAAATATACTTTTATTACAATTAAGTTGAGTGTGGCGATACGAGAGACTACTGGAGCAGGGCGACGCCATTTTTTTTAAATTCATATTACATACTTCATTCGCCAGTCGGTCTGTCCGGCCACATTAGATGTTTCTCATCAAAATAATGTTATTACTGAAATATTAATAGAAACAACGATTTGGTTGATTTGTTGCAGAAACGGAGGAGTCAGGCTGAAGGGCAAGTCTCTGTAACATCCATTACTCTTAAAGGTTTTTTGAATTTTCTTTTTTTTAATAATAAGTTCACCAGAGCGAGGCGAGCCCAGATCATGGAGCGTGGACGTCTGTGTAATTCGTAAGCGTAAACGAGAATGTGTAATTCTATACTTCCTTTTTCTGGACTGTCTTGTTTTTATGATAGAGCTGAACAAAGATATCGAGACTTCTATTTCACGTCCATTTGTATAGCCTCATACGTGACGCGGGGACATAGAGGAGGGTAATTTATAACTATTGTGCATGCGCTATAATTTTTTTGAAGATTGATCTGTTTCAAACTTATGGGTGTTGCGGGATGGTTGGGTAGGATATTATAAATTTTATAATCAAGTTGCCATCTAGTTTGCTTCCCGCGGGAATTGAGCCCAAAATCTTTTCCATTTACTTTTCCATCGCTGACTAACCTCGACACGAAACGAAACTTCGAGCCACTGACATTCTATTTACGGAATTAAATTGTTGTGATAAATATTTTTGTTTTTAGGAGATAAAAGAGCCGAGAGGAGTGGTATGTATTTTCTAATTATTATATTTTATCTTTACTTGTGAATAAAATTGTATCTTTGGTATTTTCACTGATGTAGTAATCTCTGGGAATGGCAGGGCGTCGCTGTTGTTGTGTTCACTCAAACAATTCTAGACTAGTTTCAAAATATTTTATATCCATAGTACGTAAAATATTTGGAATAAAATAAATTATAGCATTATTTGATACCACTTGATCATGATTTAAATGTTTGGTACTTGGAACAAGCGAAAGTAAAAAGAGACAGACACATGAATTGACCTGAGAGAGAATGAGAAAAAAACATTATACAATGTTTCCAATTCGTTTCTAATATATCCGTCCGCGCGAAGGTGTTTGCATGTTTGTTTTTGTGTGTGAACGTGAACGTTTGTGCGCCGAATATGAGATAAGCTGAAAACGATCTTTGGTATATTTTTACTGCGTAGTAAACAGGGCAATGATGGCGGCACGAGCTCAATTATTGTTCTATTTTCTTCCAAATATTAAGTTTTATAACATATGAATCCTATTGAGTAATAATGAAATCCTATTAATATTATAAACGCGAAGTAAGAATGTATGAATGTATGTGAAGTGTTATGCATTCACGCAAAAACTATTGGATGGATTTTGTGCAACTTTGCAATTTTTTGGCTATAATTTATAAAAATTTAGTGTGAATTATCCAAAAGATAACAATAAGTAGGGAAAAAAAATCTGTTTATTTTAAATAGTCCTACAAAAAAACTCGCGACGGCAAACCTATATCTTTTATGATTAAGTAATTATCACCAAAATAGTGAACCACAAATTCAACACAAATTGATAGTTATTAAATATTTCTAAGGTACATTTGGTACTAACTAATTTATCCTTATATCAATATAAATTATTTTATTGCATCTGGTATTTTGAATAGCGGGTAACATCGAGGGGCGTAATTGCGCGTCTTAAAATATAGGTGTAAAAATATACAGAAATTTTCCGACTAATTTACCGAATATTCGGCTGAATACAAACCTTAAAAATATGCCGAATACGAATATTCGTCTGAAGATAGAACACATCTCGTGTATATATTATATAATACGTGTAAGTAAAGTAAAAATAAAACTTTATTTACTGTACTTAATTTACGGGAAAACTTTTTTTACGATTTATAAACACATTACGGTTTCCATCCATTAATTTTACAAACTTTCAACTTCCAAAAACAAATACTTATGTGTATCATACTACTAGACTACTTGTTAGTTACCATACTATATCGGTGCAGGGCATCCACGTGTGGGAAACGTTGAAGTTGTGACACAGTCGGAGTTTAAGAGCTTGAAAGATGCGGTAAACAAATTGTCAAAGATGACCGGCCAGCCCCAGGATCTTACGATGCCTGACAACCAGAAGATGAAGGACGACCTTCTGAGCGGCAGCGCGACCCTCACGGATGTCATGCAGGCTATGCAGGTGAGCAGCAAATTCTGCTTGTAAATAAATATTAGCTCCTCAAACTTATAAGCAGACAGAAGCAGAAGTTTTGAGAAGACAGATTTCTTCAGTTCAACTTTATGTAGAAATAATAGATGTCTAGCATGGCACTGCTAGGAAAATTATGTAATAAGCACTATAGCCCAAATGAAGTGTGTCTATCCACTCCCGGAAATAGGCCTTTTCAATATCTTCAACCATATACGATCGTCTGCTCCCTGGATCCACTGGAGCCACTTCCGGCTATCCTTACAGGGTCATTGATCTATTTTTACGACTTATTACGTTTTTCGACCCGTCCGCGGTCTTCATTCCACGAATGTATCTCCTCCACTGCTGACGATAGGTCGACATCCTTGTTCTTCGTCGAATTTCTTTAGAGTTGAATCTAGCATCTTATGCCAGGCTGATCAGCAGAGATCGCCCTCTTTCTCCATATGTAAAAACCTAAGCATAACTGAAAATTCTTCTACATGAAATAATAAGTAAATAAATATAAAATATCTGTAGCAAGGAGTAGCTTTTCCTCATGAGCTTTGTGTCACTGATGCTGTGAACTTAATTTAAATAAATGTCTCTGTCTACCTCAATTGGTTCTAATGTCGTGTAAGCTTATGGCAGAACCCGTGCAGGTGGAGGCCCGGGTGCGCGCCGCCGAGCAGACCATCAACAGGATGGCGGGCCTGCTGACCCAGCTGGCAGCTGTGGGAGCGATCCCTGAAGACTTCGCACGGGACATGGAGGGAGGGCAGTTCGACCTCGACAGATCTGACATGGAACGCTTTTTGAAAGTAACTTGACTTCATTTAAAAGTTATCCATGTAACCCACAATGTTTCAGAGCTCAAAAAGAAGTCGGGCGGTGTCTTACGCACCCGACGACCTTGGCTTCGGTCACTTTTAACATTTCATACCCGGCCGCATTTAGGACTTAATAAGCACCGTGAAAAGTGGATAGCGCAATATGGATTAGAAGACTTAAGAGCATATTTGCTGTGTTGTTAGTTCACGAACAATTGGGAACTTTAATTACAAACCTCCTTTCGAATGTTTATAAATTATCCGAGAGAGAAATACAACTTCAAAAGACTAAAGTCAGCGCGCCTTTTTACTAATTTGTTTATGTGCGGGGTGTTCTACATTTTAAAATCCCTAATTTTAATTTCGGCTCATCATTCGTCAGGCTAGACGGATTTGGACTACGTGAATATACAACTGATTTGTGTTATAATGTTATATGTAACTTATTTAAATATACTTTTCAGTCGGGAGAACAAATGGGTGGGGCCGCTGGTGTGTCCCGGGCAGGCGCGGCGGAGACCGGGGCAGGCGTTCCAGAAAGCACTGCAGCTGGGGCCGGAGTTGTCCGTGACGATCCCAAATCGCTCGTCACGTTGTCAGACTTTGAGTTAGTCGTTCCTTTTTATCTTTACATCGCTTGTTATAATATTGAACGCTTAGCCCGTAGGCTTGACAATTTCACTGTAGTTCAAGAGCGGTCAGCCTAAACCTCGACACGAGGTTCCTAGAGAGAGAACCTAGTAAACAGGACAAATGTGCTCTAAGTTGTATTTGTGTTTAGAAAATGTGAAAAAACAAAAACTTTATACAACAAAATAATATCGCATTGTCAACATACATAATATTTACACTTTAAGAATACATTTGTGTAAATATTTGTGGTCATTAGGCATCTTAGTGTCACCATCTCGTGTCCTCATCGGGCTTAGAGGTGCATTCCTGTCGCAGGCTGCGTCGTTTGTTTCAAAATTTTCTTCCGTTTGTGCAGCGATATGATCAATTCGCTGAAGCGGCAGATGTCCTTTGACATCCACCAGCAGACCACAAAGGCGAGCATCGCCGCTGACGACGCCACCAGGACCGCCAAGTTTGTCGGTTAAGTCTTGACGCATATAGTTCTACAGTTACTTATATTGTAGTACAGAGTCACTTGCAAATGAGAGTATCATTTTTTGAAGGTATGAAAATTAAATATTTTTGTTAATACTTGGTAGTGTCCAGATCGATTCTAGGAGCTGCTGCGATCGACCTGCACGACTGTGAACGATCGTTTGTTCACCCATTTATAATAATCATTGGACTATAGGTGTAATTGATATGAAATCAAGTTTTATTTTGTTGGTCTATACATATAAACGACATCACCGCAGCGCTGGTGTATGTCGGCTGTATGTTGGTACAATTTTTTTTTTATTTACTATCTAAGTTCCACAAATGAAATTTCTTTGTAAATTGAATTGTGATTGTGAAACAATATTTCTTTGTTTCAATGGTGAATCTATGAGTAGTCCACCTACCGTTTATCTTAATCTTTTGCCCAAATTATTTTTCGCTTGTGTGAAAATAATGTGAAATGATGCAGCTGACAAAATGGAGACTGCAGCCCTCATGGAGGAGCGTATCAAGGTTCTGCAGCTCCTGGTTGCCGACTACGCCGTGCAGCTGAACGGCTTCGATGCAGGGCTTTCTACTCAGGTATAACTGAGAGGAGCGCACCTGCGATAAGTGAAGTTCGAGCAGACGTTGAGAGACGTTCGAGAGCGTTGCCATCGCAAAGAGCAACTAACAGCGCCGGACTAGGCCAACATAATTCAGTCTCCACGATCAGCTCACGGCTGCCCAGCAATAATCCGGCTGAAGCATAAAGCAAATTTTACATTAATGAATGTTCTCCCGATGTCCTGAACAAATCACTTGTTCTTTTGCGTTTCAAAGCCTTCGTTAATTATTATTTTATAAATGTTGCTGAGATAATTAATTAATTGATGAAATGCGCATTTGAATTAAAATTGGCACTTTCATGTCGAAGTGAACTCGATTGCAGATGCAAGGGTTCCAACAGCAGATGACTCAAATGCGGACGGACCTCAAAGGTGGGCTGGAGCAGCTCGCGGACGTCAACACCAACACCGAGGCTTCAGGTCACATACTCTCGTTATATTATCTTTTTGTTATCTAAGTGTCTATGTGAAGTCACGGTGCTTCTCCAGACTTGCTTGTCTTTTTATACTTTCCAAGCAAGTGACCACGATCCTATCTGATGTTAAGTGGAAATGCAGTCTTAGATGGTGAGCCGCACTAACTCAGTGATTGATAGTGATGTCGACTTGAACTGTTACTCTAGGCAGAATTCTGGTTCGACTGTGCTTGTATAGTCTCGTCTTCGTCCATTTAATAAAGATCTGTCCTGTACAGCTGTCATGGACCTGACGGAGCGCTACGAGGCCATGGTGCTCGAGCTGGAGGACGTGAACAACACGCACCAGGCGCTGTTTACCGTGCAGACCAAGCTCGGCGATGAGCTGCGCGTTAGCTATGATCTATGACTAGAGTTGATATTTGTTGGCATGCTAGCGCAAACTGTACCACCAGGCCTGATAATTATTTGCCATCTTGCAGAATTTGGTGGAAAGTGTCGAGATGTTACGGGATCAGAAGTCCGACCGAGACGAGGTCCTGGATGCACTTCGGGATAAAGTGAGCTTGCTTTAACAGCAGGTGGAAATAATGCAGCAAAATGGAATCTGTACTACTATTCAGCTCTGTGTGATGAATAAGGGAACTGTAATCACTTTATATCTAAGCCGGGGTATACAAAAAGGAGCGTAGTTGAGTCTGATCTCTTCGGGAGTATTAAGTAGTGTTTCTAGTTTGGCAAAGTTTTCGTTACATAGACATGACTGACAGAATGTTACTGTGACATTGTTATCATGCTAAAACTTCCACATTTAGAATTCTTCCGAACAGGGAATAAGTGCGCCATGTAAATATAGTTGTGATCATCAACCTGCGCCAGTCTTTTGATGGTGGTCTCAATCTACATAACATTTTAGAAGTCGGGGCTACTTTGCGAAATATCCAGCACCTTCAATATAACGACATATATAAGTAGGTAGCATGAATAAATATTATTACAACCCTGCATCTGGCTGTAGTTGGAAATCTTAATCTATAGTGTATGATTTCTCCACCTTCAAGCAATGCCGGTTTTATCCATGGAGGTCCAAGCGATGCCATTTTGTCCACTTTCGTTTTAAGCATGTAGTCATTGCTACTTGGGCAAATTGTGCTAAATTCGTCATTGATTGTATATATTTCAGGCGGATATTTCTCGTCTCCGAGGCCTGCTTACCGATGAAAAGTTTGAAGAATCTCGGGCGGAACTTGAGAAGCTACTTGAAATTTGTCATGAGAAATTCAGGAGGCAGGATAAAACATGGATGGTAAGATGTGTACAAAATACTCTTACTAATTTTTCTCATTTAGATGGCTAGAAAAGGTTTTATGAGGAAATTCTTTTTTGTTTCAATTTTTTTTAAACGAGGTCATCTGATGCTAGTCCTTCCGACTGCAAACATGTCCAACTGGACTACAAGGGCTTTTCCAACTTATATAACGAACAGTTCAGTTAGCGACAGCTCTTTGGGTGAAACGGAGAAGTACAATATACTACACGGCGACATCTGCATATAACGTCAGAACCTTCTTTTTTACCATTCCTTTCAATTACTTCAGGGAGCGGTAGAAGATATAATGAAGATTCTAGAGATGAAGGCAGGGCAGACGGAGCTGATGTCGACGCGTAAGGACGTGGAAGAGAAATTACAGCAGCTGCACAGACATGTGCAACGCCTGGAGGAGCAGCTGGGTGAACCTGTTGTAAGCTGCTTTGATATATGTACAGATAAAATGCAGGTCGGCCAGTGGAACAGTGTCCCCATAGGAGGATTTCCTGTAGGAACTCATGGACTGCAATCATATATTCATACTTCATTTAGCAGAAGGAGGCGCCTACACTCCCGCGGAGTCTATATATATCCCTCTCTCTTTCTGTGGAATCTGAGGGGATCTCCAAAGTCTCTATGTCTGTATATCTAGAAAGCTATTCAAGCTTTACAACGAATTATGATTTGTAGATACGGCTGATTCAGAAGCTTTCCCATGGTTTTTGTTTCATAAATCTAAAACTGATTGGATCCATTTTTGGTAAGATTTTATTGCAATGAACTGTCTGTTGTATGTATATATTAAGATTGTTCATTGCAGGTTTTGTTCCAATACGTGGTGTATGTTGTTGCAGGCGGCGATGCTGATGCGACACCTGGGGCGCGGCGCGGTGTGTGGCTCCTGTGGTGTGGCCGCGCTGATGGAGCCGGGGAAGCGTCCGGAGCCGCCCGACCTGCCCGCCATGCTGCCGGTCCCGCGGCCGCCCCACGCGCCCCCCGCCTCCTCAGAACCACCCTGCCTCACGCACCCGCCCGAACACAAGTGACTATCTTTCCTCCTGCTATTTGACATCGTGCTCGTGGTTATTTCATAGCAATGTGTTTAGTAAATATTATAATTTGCCAGCACTTCTTTTGCTCCGAAAAATTGAAAAAATGTATTTTTACTTTCTAAACAAGTGTTTGATTACGATCGTACCCGACGGTAAGGCGCTAGCTTAGTAAATGCCTCTCCACTCTGCTTTTGAAAATACCCATATTGTAATCAGAAGGAAAGACAGACGCGGGCAAACTATTCCAGTCATTTGCTGTACGAATAATGAAAGATAAAGCAAAGCGCTTCGTTCGGGTTTGAGGGATGTTCACAACAAATGAAATGATGAAATCCTGCAGTGCGTCTTGAAGTTTTTCTTTCGGTGGACTTGGAATGCGGGTGCGCAGGTTGCCGGTGCGCTGGTGTGGCGGGGAGCACACGCTGCGCGCGCCGGGCCGCCAGCAGGCGCGCCCCGTGCAGCTCGGCGCGCGCCGCACGCACCGCTACGATGGCATCGGCCTCGACGGCAAGGTACCTTCATGCTGATTTTGGATTTTTTATGAAATGATATACAAATTTGTTCAATTGCATACACGTCTAGGTTGTTTTGGTGAACTTGCAGTACGTTATTTTAAATTTGTGGCTACGCACTCCAATGCCATGGTTAGTGCCCGTCTCAACTCCGGAGACCGAGGCACGTCCTCAACGATCTGTGTAAACTACTGCATAACAGTGTCTCAATACAAAGATCCTCGCCCTCGGCCGGCGTGTTGTGTTGGAAGATATTTTTGTTCATATTTGTAATTTGAGAACGATGCCCGCGCTAGCTGTATCGGCTGGAGGAGGACATGGTGCCGTGCGTGGAGTGCAACGAGCCGCCGGAAGCGCATAAAGGGGACTCCTTGCCGGCGGAGAGTGGCGCTGGAGACGCCGCGCCGCGAGAGATCTAACCCGTAGAATAGCTTTTAAATATCATTGTCCATTTTAGAAACTCTTATTTTTTATTAGTGTGCTGTTTAATGTGTTGCTGTTTAAATTTATTCTAATTTTATTATTTACAATAAACTATCTAGTAGAAAAGGCCAATGACTAAGGCGATCCCAGGTCGAGTATTCGCACAGTTTGTATTAACTGCCCATTATTGCCTTTTAGTACGCTACAAATTATATCATTTAGATCTTTCTCGTTGTTTTACTGTTCCGTAGTGGCGCCGGGATGGAGATGACGATGGAGGTTAGAAGGTTATTAGAGTTTGAAAAATGTTTTCCATTGTTGTATTTGTCCACCGGCCGGCTCTCCAGTTGATGACAGTGGGGTGGGTCGACAGGTCAAATGGCATTGTTTACAAGTGACCAGTGGGGTTTAGTGATAATCTTAAAAAAATGGACTATTTGTTTATAGTTTGTAGACGGGCAGTTGAAACAAAACACGCGTTTAATTATATGCTTTATTTTATAACAATAAATAAATAATTTACATTCTCGCCAACCGTATTTACATTTTGCATGCGCTCCTCTAAAATAATTTAAATAAATAGGTACGTCCTCAAATTATATTTCATGGATAAAGGGCTTACGGATATAAAAGATTTTTCATTAGAATTTATACAACGTTATTCTAAATTTAATGATAACGTACACATAATTTACTAACTTGTTCCTTAACTAAATAAACACTGAACACGTTTGTGAAATTATTCTTATACAGTAATTATTCAAATGAACAATTGTAAATTGCAAACTATAAAGTACACATTCATTTATTATTTATATAACAATTGATTTTTCAATGCTAGCGATTGACAGGATACTTTTTCCTTTCGCTGGGTTTTTACGCCACATGTAAAAAATTACAAAAAAATTCAATCTACCTTTTGTTTGCTTCACGAATGCAATAATGCAGGTAACTAATTTTTTTGTACTTAACAAAAACGGGTTACAATTTCGTTTACGTATAGTTAATATAGGCGTAACTTAATAATTTAAATAATAATCAATTTTAAATAATATAGCAAATATTGCTTACGCTACGTAACTCGTATTAATCCTATATGTAATGCGGAGCGAACGTCAATGATTAGTCTATAGAATAAAGAGTATTGTGGACATCTCATCTGACACCTAGACTAAGTATCACAAACAAGAACCGATGCCCTAACAACATTGCTCGTTCTATAATTGATAAGTATGTAGAGTAAGGCTGTTTGGGCTTTATGGTATTGTTTATGGTTTTATCTGAACATTCACATATAATCATTAATGTATTTTTTAAACTGTAAAATTAAAAGAAAGTTAAACGAAACGGTATAAAAGTATTACGGAAAATTTAAAAATAGAAAATAGTTTCTGTTCTATTTACCCTTTAACTATTGATTAATTATCGTCATTCATGACCACATTATATTAAGTTCCCCAGCAGATATATTTCAAGTTGGAGAAACTGGCAGTGGGGAAGATGTGATCGCTCATCTCATCGGTCTCAATGGGCTTAATATGCTGGCATTGTTGTAAGGTCTGGTCTGATCTTACAACAATGCCATTTGCCGGACTTTATCACGTTTAGACCGGTAGTCACAATTTTTTTTACCACTTAACAGGTCCATTGTCTGTTGACGGGTGAATTGTAATAACCTCTGTGTCTAAGTGAGGAAGTTTAGGGCGAGGGTCAGTGGCGGTCGCAGTGGAACCGCGAGCAGTCGTGGTCGCGGCTGGCGGCCATCACGTCGCCCAGCTGCTGGGCCACCGCCGCCGCGCTGCCGCTGTGGCCTCGGGAGATCCTGGAATGAGGCATTACTCAGTAGTAGATTTAAGGTACGTAAAACATATATTTTAAACCGACTTCAAAAAAGGATGAGGTCCTGAATTCGATTGTATTGTTTTATTTTTATATTTGTTATCTCATAATACCCGTGCGTTGGTACAGTTCTTACAATGACATCCATGAGACAACCCTTTAGATGCTAGGAGCGTTGCTGGAGTTTCTTCGACCACTTCTTCTCCCAGCGCGAACGCTTCCCGAAGTGGCACTCAAAGTTAGTTTAGCTTTTCGAATGTCCCTTAGATTATTCATGAAATAGCTACCGACCGAGTCGTGGTTCGGCCCTATCGGGCGCCCTCGGATCGGAATGCTTATGCGTAACATAGTAACCGTCCAAGCCGAGGTTACTCCTCACCGGGGGGAACCTTGTGTCGAGTTACTAGCGATAGAGGTTCAGGCTCGGCGACCTAAGAGCTATGCCACCTCTCAATCCGGTGAAGCAGTCAAGGCTAACTTCTCTGGCCAATCTGTGTAGTTCGTCATAAAAAAATCCATGAGACAACCATATAAATATTTAATTTTTTTTAATGTTTGATTTGATTTGAAGTCGGTTTTTGTATTTACTCATAGATATACTTGTTTGTTGTCATAAGAATTAAGAGACGTTATTTATAGTAATGACTATAATTTGCTGTTGATAGAGGTCAGTTGAATCTATGGGCTATATTTTACATTTTTATGTTTAGATTTGGATAATATAGGTTTTTGTCGTCACGCCAATTTGATTATTGATTTTGATTTGAGGAGCCTATTTACGTGATAGAAGGAGAAGAAAACCATGTATTTAGTGAGCCAGTACACTGTAAGGCTGCATGGTGAGCTAAGCCTGTTATATTGTTATTGTAGAGAAGTCCATAGGTGGTGTTATTTGCGTCTTTGTTTCATAAAAGTGAGGTTCGTCATTGGACACAAACATTTAGTAGGTTATTGTTGTACTTAAATAACCTAAGATTAGCTAAGTACTAAAAGGGAATGCAGCCGCCAGAACTTCGAAACTGTGACAAATCAGAAACAAAAGAGATTCCGCTTCATTTTCAATATAATTTTTGATTTGATTTAAAAACTGTTTTTGTTTTTACTTGTAAGTTATCTGAGAGATGGTGTACGTTGATTCGCTTTTGTTCTTTTTAACTTGGTACTGTTCTGTGTACCTGTCTCGGAATTTTTATACCTTTAGTAGTTTAGTGCGTGACGTTCAACAACTAAGCGCAAACCAAAATATACAAGTTTGCCGCCTGTTATCGTGGTATAGACACAATCGTATGGATTAACTCCATGTTTATTATAACATTCAATATGTCGGCGGCAGATAGTGACCGGAGCACTTTCACTGCGCAGCTGACATCGCGCGCAGTCGCCATTACGTATCGTTGACGTTATGACAGTAGTTGTATTTTCGGATCCCACGGCCGTATGCCAAAAAAATTTACATGAAATCTAATCGAAACTAAATTAAAAAAAATCGATATCATCGAAATTACGATACACAATTAAAAAAATACGATCGTTCACTATGCTATATAAACAGCGTGCATGCTTAGCGTCCTAAAGTTTTATGTTGAGTCAGCCGGTAAAATGACGACATTGGAAACTTTCTCCTTACGCGAGCTGGCGTCACGTAACCGCCTGCATCCGTCCGCGGCCGTCGTACTAATCACCGACACACGTGGGGAAATCAAGAAAGCAGATGGAAAGGGACAGTGAGGGAAATGCTCGAGAGGAAGTTGTAGCTTGTGAGTGAATGCGTGGAAAATTAGCTTATGAGATTTAAAGATGTCGCTCTGAGAAAACGACTCGGCAAGGGTCCATTTAATTTTAAATGAGCTCGTTAGTCCTTCCAGTACACGATCTCAATACTATTACGGTTGGCATTTTCCTAACTTGTCTTATTTTTATAAACACGTGTAGTGTTATCAGCAAAGAGTACAAAATATTATAAATCCCAAAATATTAGGGAACATTTTTATTGACACTTAATTTTTACAAATTTTCTAACGCCCTTTTGTAGCGGAAAGGAAAACTTTTTTTTATCCTTTCAAAGTTAGTGTTAAGAACTAGTATTGTTAGTGCTTGACTTTTATAACTGTAAAAACTTTGTATTTCAGCATTTGTGATTCATAACGTAAATATTAAAATAATCTATCATCAGACTCTTCAAAGTCACATAATACTGAGTGAATCTTTCTTATTACAATAGGGTGGGTGTCGTCATGCAAGTGGTATGCAATGCCCGGTACAAGCACGGGATGTTCTGATAAAAAAATTGAAAAAATTTTAAAAATAATATCCTGCGTGTACTGCGTTTCCATTACGATAAGATAGAACTGCTTAACCCAATAATGTCAATTGCCGGAACTCTAATGTTCATCGCACGAACTGCATGGTGGTTGTTGTGTAGGTGCAATTCAACGACTACTGCATTACTGATATTAGCTGCAAACTCGTCTTGTCATCTATGAGTGATGTCGAGGATGTTAGTTTGTCACAGCCAACTACGAACTCCTAGCAGAGGAGGTGGCTCGCCTATCTCTGGAAGTGTTAAGTTTTGTCCACCGCACACTGCGGACGTAACATGAGCACCTCTCTTGTGTTACAGTGATATTCTGCGGGGCTGTGGTATACTATTAGTGCAGTATATATTATAAGTATAAATTATAATTCTTGGATTTTGTCCGAGGAATGATATAGTGTCGACAATTAACTAGTGGTAATGGCGGATATGAATTTAATGTTTTCTTGTGACATTGTAATATGGTCTTCTGTTCTAATACGAGCCAGCTTGTGATAATGATTTTCAGTTTATTGAACCGTTGCTAAAATCTGTTCCCACAAGAGAATCGGGTCGTCTCCTGTCACTGGTTAATATCAATTTTTTTTCAATAAATGACGAAAACGAAATGAAATGGTCGTGAACGAGTGAAGTATTGTTACATTATCCATAGAATATTTATATTTTAGCTGTCGACCATTAACTATTAACTATTTAACAGTCAATCTTTTTTTACACATGACCTGTTTTTAAAAAGAAATGTACCGCATACTGGCGAACTTTTTTTGAAAGCGAATGTAGGTTGCAACAGTTCCTTGTGCGGTTAAAACATGAACGCTACTGCTTCCTGAACCGGCTGCCATGTGCAGTGATATTCCGGCCGCGCTCGGCTGACCAACCGTGATGTGACGTCAGCATGTGCCCGAGGAAGCAAATTACTGTGACAGTCACAAAAGTCATGAACATGTAACGTTCGGTTTGTTTTTTAATTTATTTTCTACTACTACTACTTCTTCGATAAAATATATACATTGAAATATTTTTTTCAGCGACATGTCTTTTATGTTCATTAATATATTTAAATATTAAGGAAGTGTTTCATATAACGGATTCGTTGTATTTAAATATTGACTATGTTATTGGTATATTGTAATTAATTAAATTGTTTCTTTTTTACTATTACATGGATTCTCTTTTCCGGTTTTAGTAAATAGTAAGTAAATTCGCATACACAAAGGTAAACGATGAAAAGAAAAAAATCTTTTGCGTAATATATCTTATGATTTACAGAGAACCTTGCGGTAAGTTACTTCTAATAGACATTTTTATCTAGTGTGTTTAGAAGCTGATTGACGATCATACACCGTAGAGAAGGGGCCAACTTCTCACAGCTTTGTGCCTGAACCTCGACTAACACCGTTCCCTCGCCGGACTTTCCAACTCAAGTTACAGACGGTGTTTTTTTACGAACTAGTCTACGCTGTCCGTCAGGGAAGTTAGCCGCTACAGTTTCCGGAAATAGAGGTAACGCACGTGTGCATTTATTATGATGAACTTTTTATATTTATTGCAGCGCCTTTGTTCTTACGACTGATCTCAGAGCTCTACAAAGGCGTTCACTTACAGAATAATTGTCAAAGTTAATTACAAGTATAAATTTTAACATAATACATTTATATTATGTGGCGATCTCTAGCGGATTTTTCGCACAATGTCAATTGCCTTAATTTCATGTTATGGCGTGAAAGAATACAACAGGCATAAGATTAAGCTCAGCGGTCCATTAAAGTTTATCGCTCAGTATCACAATTACTCCGCCTATCAAATGACGCGAATCATCTCGTCCGCTTTCACCAACATTGACGTTTCTACGAGACCCGCCAACCGCTCACTTCGTCCAGCTCGCCGTTTATGCAATGGAAGTTTACATGAAAGTGTTATACGAGGAGTTATGTAATTTACACGTCCCGAAACCAGCGGAGTATATAACTTGCGTTGACGGAGGCGGTGTTGACCTCTAGAAAGCTAGGTTAGTGCACCCGGGAAAACACGTTCCGGACAGCCTTGTCCACTTTACGACTGCTAATAGCTTGTTTTACACTTAAGATTACGGTCGTCGTTGACATTATTGAGTAACATTACTGCCGTTTTGAAAGTTCTGTGGAACGGTCACGTCTTAGAGGGAGAGGCTTCTGTTTCTGTACGTTGCTGGTGTTTTGAAAACTATCAACAAAATTTTGTAAACCTACTTACATTTTGAGAAGAGATTCCATTTTCTTCTCCATTGTGAATATGGAATCCGACGGCTGCGAAGTGAGCACCTTGCAGAACGTGAACTTGGCACACTGCGAGTCTCTCCAGTCCGTCTGCCTCACCAGGTCCACGGCCGCCGTCGTCAAACTGGATGAACTTAGACCACTATCCACACGTTGTAAATCGTCCGGAATGTCATCCGATAACGAACGTTTAACACTGTGTTTCGCTCTTCTCAAAATACCACTTTGGTAAGGTGTATTGAAAATGCCCAAAACCTCCCGCTTGGCCCGGCCACCCTCACTGTCATCGGGCGACATGACCACGTAAACATTTTCACTAGGCATCTTGTAATTATCATCAAAGAACTTTTGTGTGCTTAATATTTGTCTATCAATGTCATAGGGTGCAGGAGCAAAAGAGCGTTTGTGTTCTTTGTCTAATTCATCATCTTCCTCGTTGAGAGCCGAGCTACGCATTAAATTGACATCTAAGAGCCTCCCCATGGCCACGGCACCGAGGCCCAGTGCCGCCCCACCGGCCATGAGCCCTAACGCTGGCAGCATAGCGGGGGCTCCAGAAGCTGCCGCCGCAGCGACACCTATTTTATCCTGAGCGTATCTTTGACTTTGAATAGCGTTCGATGGATATAAGCCTAAATTGTGGGAAATTTTATGTGTTGCCTCCACTATTGGATCGAGTACAGGTTGAGTTACCTTTGCAATTGGGTCAATGATGGGTCGCGTTAACGACTGAACTGTTTGGCTCGCTGTGTTTATGGTGTCTTTCATAGAATCTGTAAATCTTTTCCACAGTGAAGGTTCAGGCATACGTTTTACATAACCATAAGATGGGTATGAGTACATCGGGCTCTGGTTGCGTTCATAATAAGAGAATTTGTTGTACTCATCTTCATAATACCTGTTCCCAGAGGGTATCTTACTTTGCGAACGCTGCTGAGTATACCCGTTTATTGGCTCCATCGGATAGGGATGAGCGCTCTTCGGTACGCTTGTATAGTACTTTACTTTTCTTTCTAAGGTCTCATAGTTATCGATACCATCACGGGTAGCCTTGGCAGGCTGTACTCCGAGTTCAGGATGTGCATATTGTAACACTGGATTTCTTTCATCAAAGCTTATTTTTGAGTTTTTAGGTGTATATGCTAGAGAATTGGGAAAATTAACGTCTCCAGGATGTTGAAGCATTCGTCTTTGAATATGGCTTTCCGCGTAGTCCAAATCTCCGTGAGCCCGTGAGCTGCGTCCGCTGAAGTAATCGCGTTTCGATTCTTGTTCGTTGATCTGCTTGATGTATTCAATAAGTTTTGAGTTTGCCACTTTTGAATTATCGGCTTTAGTGAAAGGACCGTAGTGGGATTTCAAGTAATGACTATCTTTTTTTTGTTTATACGCGTAATTTGGACTATTATTTATAGTGTAAGAGCCAATTGCGTCGTCAGCTTCAAACTTTATGTTGTCAAATTTCGTGAATGGTCCGTCTTTGTGTTTAAAGTTGTCTTCCTTGGTAAACGGACCGAAGCTTTGAGCACGCTCCGCAGCAGATAAATCTGGATACACGTCTGCCTCGGGCACAGCCTTAGGAGGAGTATATCCTTCGGGGTACGGCAATAGTTCTCCATTAACTACTCTAGCATTACGCCAAGTCTTCTTATCTGTTTCATCATCAGGCACCCTTATGCCGTGAATTTCCGGGATGCCATCGTCACCGATGGATAAAATGGATCTCCCACGTTTATTGTATTTTTCGATAGCCTTCTTTATGTACATTGGATCTGAGCTTACTACAACAGGATCCGGCACTTTAAAGGTGTCACCTTCACCGTCGGACACTTTAGTGCTAACTACTTCGATATACACTGGGTTCCTATCGTTTTTAATCATTGGATTATGAGGATCGAATCTGTAATTCTTCACACGTCCTCCGTAATCTAGGAAACTTGATGAGGTGATGTAAACTTTTTTATTTTCTGTTTTTTTATCATTGTCATAGGTTGGATAATAACTGGCGGTTTCGGGATCGACGTCTGGTTTTCGACCATCCTCTTGAATATGAGATTCGGGATATACGGAAACTGGAGACCAGTTTCCATATTCCGCTTTGATATCACTGAAACTTTCGTCCTTGCCTCTGTTGAGATAATAATCGAAACCGGCAAGATCACTGTTAACTGTTCCCATAAAGTTAAGTTTCCTCTGATCTCGATTCTCCGTCTTATTTCTTTCATCTCCGGTCGTATTCAGAAATGTTGTTTTAACTGAGACAGTTGTCGGCGCTGGCGTGGTGGTGCTTGCGTGCGTTGTTGATTTAAAATCTTTCTTTTTAACTATAAGTTGCGTCACGTGTCCGGACTTTGTCCTCACATTAAGAGTCTCCGTAGTGAGAGGGTTTAAGCTTCTCGAGACTTTAAGTTCAGTTCTTGTGGTCCTCGAAGGAAGAATCGTGGTGCGTATGGTCTTAGTGGTGGTCGTGTTCTGATCGCCAGACTCCGCTGTCGCGCAGAGGACGGCGCAGAACAGCCACAGCGCGGTGTATATCCTTGTGTATCTTACGGAAATCATCTGAAACAGGAAAGGGAATCATTTATATTTGGTATTAAAGTGCAAATAGACAATTGTCATGAACACCTATTTAATCTGTAAGCAAGGCGTTGGATCGGTCCGGCGTCACTTTAATACTTCAATAATGCAATTTATTTACTGTGCATTTCCGAAATTGCGACTGTAATGTACATCATTTACAATAAAACTAATTTATATTTGTTCCCGTAACAGAAGTTATGCCAGGTTATTGTCACTATTATCAAAATAAGCGTTTCGCTGACAAGTAAGGATGACAAATAGTATACTATAACAGTAACGTTCACTTCGTCGCATGAGAAAATAACATCCGACTTTAAAATGCTAATATTTTTGTCATATGCTGGTAATTGCATAATAACAGGATTATTTTAACCTTAAGACTTCGAGTTAACAACGGCTGTTAAGCATAATCAATAGGCTAAATACGCTTTTTAAACACCAAGCACAACAACGAGCGTTAGTTGCAATGATATAGATAATTTACGGAATTGTTTTTAAACGTGCAATAAATCGCAGAGGATAAGCGGCTCTCACGTGACACGGTTCGCGGTCGACGATCCAACCTTACTTTCCTCGACGGTTAATGTGCTACGCGAACTTCTTCACTCAAAATCAAATCAAATTCACATCGTTATAAATTAATGTCTTCTTGATCATTATATGTCACATTTCATGTTTACTTTCAAAGTCTACTTTGCCTATCTTGGCATCTTTCGTGTGTCATAGTTCACCTTCTTTGTTCTGGCATAACTGACTGACACTTTTTTCACAAACATAAATTAAACTTACACATTAATTTAATATGAATGGTAAACTTCACGTCAACGCAATCGATTTATGTATACCCTGAACACCGATTGTTTAATAAATGATGTACATAACTCCAGTAAGTACATTACACATACATATTACAGTACATTATACATACATATTATACATTTGCGTGATGCTCATTGGTTTAGAGATATTTACAGTAGTTGCGAGTTACGAACAAAAACTTATTATCAAAGTTAATCTGGATCACCACATGTGACGCACAAACATGACGTCGTAGAACTATTTCTTGATGACGAGTAGCCCTTGAACAAAATTACGCAGTCGAGAGCGGTGTGGACAGACACACGACGTAGCGCGCGTTTCTTTTCTCGAGTTTTCTCTCTGGCAGACGAGCACATTTCCTCGCCATCGGCCGACTGCGTAGCGGCCCCCCGCTACCGCCATTTCACACGGAATATCTTTTAGAAAACGCGTACCATATTGTTCATGCCAGTGTCAGTGTTTTTTTTAATCTGTGTAAACAAAGTTACGCCACCATAACTTGCATGTCGGCTGGTTTGCACGTGAAAAGAGAAAAGGACTCTGCTCGACGATGATCGTTTTGGAGTTCGTGTATATTATCCAAATTTATTTTAAATCTTCATTTGGGGGCCGTTAACTTTATTCGATATTGCAAAATATTACCGTCACTAGCGAACATATTCGGATTTAATAAACAGAAATTGTTTTACATTATCGTCTTGGGTTGACTATATTATATACTGTTACATGAAGTTAACAGTTAGAATACAATAACTCGTACCTTAAACCTCCTCGTAACTTAAAAGTCGTAAAGCAAAAGTGAAACGCTCGTGAGTCGCCGCGGGTGAACGGCCGCCATTACCCATCTACCACCATGAGAAAACCTTACGGACTTAGAAACCGTCGTTGAGGTTTACTGAGATTATACGCAGGGTAAACATTTCGACTGAGGTCTTAATATCGCAATACGCGATCGAAGATTACAAACAACCGATCTCTACGGTATACTGGCCGTAGAATATTTAGCATTTTAGCTACAATCACATATGAAACTAATCAGCTACGTATAATATTTTTTTGGGGTTTGGGGTGAGATTAAGTTAAACCCTTACTTAAGATTATAAATACTTTTAGGATAAAATACTATAATTAGGATAAGGTGAATAGACCGCGCGGTATTACGTCCCATAGTTAAATACATTATATACATACGCGTGAATCGATTTTAAACAACACTTTGTAATATAAGTTAGGGATTTAAGTTAAATTAAAACTATTCGATTGCAAATATATTTCCAATTAGCGCCGGCTTGTTTCACATTAAATTCCTTCGAGTGTCGATGCTAATTACAAAACGTCGGTCACCGCATCTACTAGTGGGTTACTCTCTTACCTTCGTCTATCATGCGTCGCAGACCACTGACATCTTCAGTTGAAGCTTTTGATGGACTCTCATAATTGACAATTCTACGTCCACGCTTTTAAATCAATGATAAACCACAGCTCCAGATGCGACCTAATTATTAAGTGCAAATCGAAATCTATCATAGCTTTTCTGTTGATTAAGACCACAACGAAATCGTAATAATGTCGTGAAGTGTAATTAGACTTAGGAAAAACAAATGAATGCGATATGTCACACTAGGTAATCAAAAAGTTCTATAATCGACCTTCAGGTGCCACCACGGTACTTTTTATGTTAGACTAATGCTAACATAAACAGAGACTAAACCGACGTGACATTTGTGTACTATATTAACAATTATGGAGGGGAGTTATTATGAAGGCTAAGTTGTCATATAACAGGTGTTTATAGGTTTGATCTAGATTTGTTCCATGTTCTAAAGAGGTGTTTTAAATAGTTGTTTAAAGTCAATGCACATACATTGATATGAATATGAATGTAGTACTGAGATCCAGTAAAGTTACCCTACAAAAAAAAGGTAAAACAATCATTTATCAAGCATTCTTCTATAGATATCTTTTTTAGATATCGATTTACTTTTTAAACGTACGGATATACGTTGTTTATTTATACGTGATTAGTGAGCATTACATACATTACACGTAATTGTGCACATGTCCAATCCTGATGGACAGGTAACAAATAATAAAGTACACTCCGAAACTGTTCCAATAGATGACGTAGAAATTTGTGTCCATTATACAAAAGAAAACAGTTATACGAATAAACAAAAATCATAAATATTCCGGCTTACAGGTTTTAGTGAGTATATTAATGCAACAACAACCATAGACAAGAGAGCCGGGTGCGGCTGACATTTAGCGAGGCGTGACGTCGCCGCATTGTTTGCTGATCGGTCGGTTAGCCGATTCGGAGGTTCCCACAATGTAAACTCTGTTGCGAAACCGATCCACGGCAATAGGCATTCGGCAAGGCTCTGCAGGTGTGTTGCGTAAATATACAGTCACACTCGTCACGAAGGTATGGAGCGACTAAGGCGGTGAGTTTTGTTTCTCATAACTTAGGTACTTAGTTCTGTTATATTACAGTAAAAAGTAAAAGCAAACATTTATCAATTAAGCATTACACTCAGACATGAATTAGGGATTCTCATCCGATATATTTTTCGATATAATATACCGTAATGTTGTATCGATACTATGCGATATATTGTACAAAATATCGATATTTTCCCATATATATCGTATTTTTGTTTATATTTAAGTAACCCCGGCACAGATTTTAAAATTAATACAACCAGTACTACCATCGCGGAGAGTAGGATTGTAGTAACATACATACGATATTTGAATATGGGATCATATATCGTTATCAAGATGATTCGATAATATCGTATTGAAGCGCTATGAGGCGTCATATATAGACATTTTATATAATACCGATATATATCATGCACTCCTAACATGAACTAAACTAGTAGGTCATAACAACCCAAATTGACTTCTATGCTCTCAGAGCTGTCCCAGTTTTCCCTTTCGTGGACACGTAAATACGGAAGTATGATAATCAATGTCGGATCGTTGCGCAACCGTCGAGGAAACCGAATCGAACCGAAATAAGAAAGCATCGCATTCCGATATAATTACAAAATCGGAGCGGACGCGTTTGGGCGCCGCGGCCGTGCGCCTGCTCCGGGGAAAGTTGTTGCGTCACTCCGCCGGCAGACGGCGCGGGCCGCGGACGCCCGCCGTGCCACGGTGTCTCAAATTTTAAAATACATATTCCCACATACAATGCATCTTAATAGTAGGCATAAACACCAATACACATAAGAAGGTAAATTTGGCAAATTTAAGCAAAAAGTTCTTACATTAGGTCAGTCTTAGCAGGCGGTGACAGCTTAGTAGCCTTACGATCTGAGGGCCAGGGGTTTAATTTACAGTCGGATTGCTTACCAATAAATAAGTTGCTAGATAGAAATAAACAATTTGTTGATATATATACTCGGTGTGTGGAAATGGCGAGTCCATTGCAATGTAAGGGCAGCCCCGACACATAACGTGCCTAATAAGCTTAGTAATAGGGTGGTAAGCAAATTGCGAAATAAATTAAAGCAAACTTTAAAAAAAGATATAAAACAATTTTTCTTAACATTAAGCGAAGTGAAGTCTGTGCTGACTGAATTTTGTAATCAAAAGAACATTTACATTGTAATATCAGATTCACACGCGATATCGAAGCTCGCATTGTTTTCGCCCGCGGAGATTAAACATTTCGAACGACCCTTTCTAATGATCATAGACAATTGTGCGGAAAATGTTGTCTTTTCAAGATGAAACGTTTCTGAAATATTCAAGACGTAGCGAATCGAAAGTCATATTTTAATTGACATATAAATGCTAATACCATGCGAAGTTATTAAAACATATGCGGCCAGTATATACGTTTCTCAATGTTACCATTGCGCAACATTATAATTGTTGCCATTTAAAATCAGTGCACAGTTTTGTCATATCTTATCGTAAGTGCGCTACATTTGCCAGTAACACCAATACAAACACTCATGAATATTCACGGCGTACAAAGCAAGGCAACACTCCGTGTCGCGAGATCGCTCGCTCCAAAAATTCCATGATGTTCATTGGACCACTATGGTCTACCGGTAGCGTAACATTGGCACGCCAATCATCTGTGCTAGTATTTGACGTAGTTGGTAATGATGGAAAGATAATATGTATTATTGTGTTTGTGGTTTCATAATGAAACGTCATTGGCAGACTAGGCATATAGAATTCCTTTAAATATTTTACCTGTGGTGATATTTTCTAATAAGATAAACGATGTCAGCCGACTAATATAGGTGTAACTTTAACATTGCCGTAAAAACTTCTAACATGGATACATATTTGTATAGAGTAGCGTCGACTTGTCAGACCGCCTGTCGCTGGCGAATGAAGCTTTTAACTTGTTGCTTACATTGCTCTAAAACAATGTTGTTATTAGTCGTAGTTATTTTATATCTTATTTATTCGAAATAATAGATTACAATATGTGATATATTACTGCATTCGTTGTAATTGTGCATGCACAATGCTTAGAGCGAGCTATTGCAGTTTCCTGTCTGCTCTTCTTAAAGATCACCAGCATTCCGTTTTCCGTTTCCGTGCATCGGTTATATATTTTGATTCCGTTACTTGAGACAATAATAGTTCTATCGATTGAATGTTATTTGTTGACATTACCGGAAGATATTTTAATATAAACACTTTCACAGGCCACTATCTATTCACTATAGCACAATAACTATGCAATTAATGATAAGAACTTGGTTGACATAAAGAACCTCTTGCAGGGCCGGTGTGATGCAGTCCGTCACAATGGCGACGACAATGACGAGTGAGCCTTAATACGGTCATGGTCTCCTAGTGACCAAGAAACTGGGCTAGCATAAAAATAGAAGAAAAATCTCTCATGACCATAATATGACTCTCATTACAGAGTCGTGTAGTCAGATTGTATTGCCCTAATGCAACCACAAGACCTCAAGTAGACTAATTCCATTACAACTTATTTGAACGATCGTGCCAGGTGTTGAGCGTAGCGCAGTCTTAATGACGTCACGTCATAAAATGCTTCTCTGTCCACCGCATCCGAAAATTATGATTTGGGATTTGATCGGCTTTCAGATTTGGCGCCAAGTCATTAATTACTCGAACGACATAATAGAATTAATAATGAAGTCATCTAAAGATCAATTTCGGCTGTGTCTTCTGTACCGCACGATAGCAGCTGCACAGATATTACTACAGTAGCCACACACTGAAACTTACTAAGCTACAAACCCTGAAGCATAACATACTAGTTTCAAGAATGGGTTGACATTGACGGGGACCATACCTTTGGTCCAATCTTTGATAAAGAGAGAACTCAGTTATGCTTTACGTAGTCGATCTCCTATTGGTCTCATTTTCCCATTTTATACGAAACTAACATCTACTGTCAATCTCTGTCAAAAATCATCTAATATCTGTCTCAATCTGTTTTAATTCTCTTAGATACCCTATTTGAAAGTATTGGGCCATAACTTGGTCATATGCGAAATATGGGATTACTAGAAAATTATGCGAGAATATTATTATTATTGCCACAGAGTAATCACTGCGCTGGGGAGAAATCGAAATGAGGAGAAACCGCAGCAACAGCATCTGATTCAGACACACATTCTGAGGTAAATCATTTAAATATAAAGATTTTTATGTAATATTAGGTGTTATAATATTATATAAGGTATTGACGATGAAGTGTACGCTCTGCTCGTTACGATTTTTGTTCTTCACTGGACTTTGAAATACTTCACGCAGCACGCGTTTGCGTTCTTCACACCCACATTAGTTATATGAAGTATCCACAGTGATTTATTTAGTTGCAACGCCTTTCAAGATATTTTCATACCTCAGCCGGACTTGCTGTGGAGTTAAATGGACTTGTGTTCCTTCACCACTGATGGACAAGTTTGCAAGTACAGAGCTATACCGTAAACATTAGTTTCCGAAACAAGCAGTGAATTATTTCAACATCAACATTATTCTAAACAAGCCAACAAAAAACAAATGGGCCAGTTCACTAGAGAACCAATCAATCTGACTCCGAATCTGTTGCACAATGACAACGCTGCGCTCCAAACAACAATGCGCCGCTCTGTGTGTAATGTACTGATGTAACAGCAGGCACACCTGCTGGATTTAGGTTTGTGTTTAACGTGTGATCGTCCATCTTTGGAAATGATTTTAACAGTACGATTAGCGTAAATTGATTGATTTAAACAGATAAACAACTTTTATGAAGTATTGGGCTTTTAGCGATCTGCCATGGCTACCGTATATGTCTGCATGGTGTCTGTATCGAATACAAAAACAATTGAAATTAGATGTAAATAATAGGCGAGTGGTTACATAAACACAAGTGGAGTCGGCGCAGGTCTGCCGCATGTCCGATGGCTGCCGCGCGAGCTTTCTAACACGATCGTCTGCCGACGTGCCTCCGTGTCTCTCATGTCTCATTTGTGAGTATAAAAACACATTTACGCATAAACATTTTCTATATTTTACTCTTCTCTTTCTCTTCTTTTTCTATATTTACATCGTCAGACAGATTAGCGTGTCTTGGAGGCTCTATGGTCTAACTTTTCGAAAACAATATGTTATTGTTTTGAAATGTTAATAGAATCGCCTTTTTCGTCCTACAGGACGCCCCCACATAAATTCACACTTCAAATTTCTTATTTAATCAGCTGTAGGCGTTGAATGGTTCTTCAAGGCGCAATCACAAATATTATGTATAAAGAATATCTATGCTTTGTTCACATGCAGGAATTAGTACGCAAATGTTAGAGATTGGATGTTCATTCCGCGGCCCGTACTGCGACAATCCGTTCTTAAATTGTTTGAAGGTAATGGAGGCGTTAGTTTGAGGTCCATGACTAGGATCAGGATCGTATAACATATATATATAACATATAGCGTCAATAGTCTAATTTTTTAGGGTACGGCCTGCGAATCGTAAAGTCGTGCACCATTCGACTATTGTCGTGAACCATGTCCTAGGACAAGCTTAAGCTTAGTTGGAATGATTTTCAAGTTAGTTTTCAAGTATATATTTTTTTGCATTTAATTTTACAATTTGATTTGATAAATGACACGACATCGACGCCAATCAGATTGGTGACACGAGGCACACAGTCCGGGAACATTATCAATCAACATCAAATCATAGTACAACGCTCATGAAAATTATTTGCATATTTTCAAACATTTCTCCTGTTGCTGGTGATCACAGATAGAAGATAAAATGTTTCACTGCTTGGCAAACAATAAGGACCGGTAAACGAAACTGCTTTTACGGAATTTTATACTAGTTTAATTTATTTTTCATTCCAAATTACTTAAGTGTCAATTGTTTGATTAATTTTAAGTTTCGCGTAAATATAAGAAGTTACGAGGGCGGCACTGACAATTGAACGGAATCAAGGAAGTGACACAACATTACTATTTAAAGATGTATTTATTGCTTTTCAAAGTAATCTCCGCGAAATTTGACACATTTTTTCATACGATGGAACCAATCATTGAAGCAACCATTCCATTCGGAAGTTTCGGTCTTCAAAATGGCCGTTTTGTAGGCGTCCACAGCTTCTTCAGGTGATGAAAATCTCTGACCACGCAATTTATTCTTTATTTTAGGGAAAGTATAGAAATCATTAGGGCCAGGTCGGGGCTTTACCGGGGATGGTCTAATAATTCTATGTTTTCTTGCTCTAAAACTCTTTTGTCCTGTGCGCGGTCTCAGAATTCGCATTGTCGTGATGGAGGATGATGCGGCGGTTGCAGTTCGCTTAACGGAGTTCAGAAACGACCTGCGGCAAACAAATGCTACCGTATACATACCGTTCTGCATTAACCGTTCTTTGTCCCTCAAGAGGAAGTCGCAATATGGCCGGTTTTGGAGACAAACGTGGCTACCATTTTCTTTGCAACACTCCGTGATCGAACAATTTTTGTTGGCTTTAACTCGTTTTCGAACACCCAAACTCGTGACTGGTTTTTTGTTTCGGGTTCGTACGCGTATATCCAGAATTCGTCACCTGATATGATGTTGTACACAGCATTTGAGGATCCTGCGTGGAATCTTTCGAGAGTTCTGACGCACCAAGTAACGTGAGCCGCTTTTTGCGAGCGAATGCGGTATCCATCAGGAAACCAACCAACTTTTTTACACCTAATTGTTCATGCAAGATTATTTGTATTTGACTCATATCAATGTCTAAAATTGCCTGAATTTCGCGGTATGTCACATGTCGATCTTCCTCAATCAACTTACGCACGGCATCAACGTTTTCTTGTGTGACTGCAGTTTTTGGACGACCTTGACGGGGGTCATCACTGAGCTTGACACGTCCACGTTGAAATTCAGCAAACCAGCGATAAATTGTGGTTTTGGATGGGGCTTCATCACCAAATGCAGAAATCATCCGGTCAACACACTGTTTTTGTGTTAAACCACTTCGAAAGTCATAATAAATTATCGCTCTTGAATTTTCTCGAGTCAATTCCATTTTCTTAACGACTAAAAAAGTTTGACAAGACCGAGAATCTTTTTTTAAATAAATAAATGGTATTCGATTATAAAACCAAGGAGTTTGCAATTAAAAAGATTTTAATATGACAGGAATAGTGGAAATATTCCATTCCCGATACTTTTAGTGCAACCCTCGTAATAACATTCGTCGTTACCTAAAGCGGCCCAGAATAGTTTTAATGTATTGGACACCCCTGTCATGTGACAACATACGGCGATGCTGCTCGCCTTGGATATCCCATTAGTCCTACTAGAGCGATGTTTACGCATAATACATCGTACATGACCAGCAGGAGGTCAAGCTGTCCGTCACGTGTATGAAGTGACGCGCGCGATGTTTAATTGTCATTGTTGGTTCGTTTTTATTCCGAGTACAATTATTCCACGCTACATACATACAGCCACAGAGGCTGTCGTTTTCCCATACATCCTTTTTTTAAATTTCCCTTCACTTTAACACAGACGATAAGTACGTATATGTATAAATGATATACGCTCTGTGTATGTGTGTCTTTGATCTCTAATTATAATGATTCGTATGGATGTACATGTATTTTAATGATCATTTTCAATTTTCTTAGACCGGAGAAACTTATGATGTGTTTTGTAAAAGTTTAAACTAAAAACACGAATTTTTCAAAGCAACCAATTTTACGACGGCTCATAAACTACGTACATCACACAAGTGTCATCTGTTATTTATTTTAGACCCAAGTTATGCGAAACTCATAGTCACCACTATGTTTTATATATTTTCACAAGAAAGACGAAACCTTTTACGAGACCACAATGTGATATTTTATAACTGTACCATTTTATTTATTAATTAAATACTTTTTAGAATCACTGATCAATATATATACTTGAACACGAAATACATATATATATACCTTCTGTACAGTACAACTAAAGGTAAGAAAGTTAAACTTACAGCCTTTATATTGAGTTTATATGTCCCACTGCTGGGCGCAAGCCTTCTCTGAGACACTGAGCTACCACGATTCTAGTACTAGTAGAACTAAACGAGTTTAAAAACTATTTCTAATACAAAACGTTATATTGACATTTAATAATTGTAATTGCTTATTAAAAACAAATGAAATAATCAAGCAGAAATGACTAAAAAAGTAATTCGTTAGTTCGGGCCGGTTAACATATAATAATACAAACAAAAGAAAGAGTGACGTAAAACAAATAGAAAGGTCTCACCGTGGCGCGCGGCGTTGAAAGTGAAAACTAGTGACATGCTCCGTCCACTGACACTCGCGGACACCGGGCAGACACCGACACTCCGGGCTCCTCGACGGGTCGGAAGCAACTGCAGCGGCGGCCGCCGCGCCGCAGGGCGGTGCTGCTGGTGTGGGGCGCCGCTACCATCGCTACCACCGCTGCTCTCTACCGGTGGAATGGATATTCTGTGTCAAAAATTAACATGTGTCATGTAGAATATGAATTTAGACGAAGGAGTGCGAGCCACACGTTGCTTCCTCTATCTTCATGTTATGTGGAATAACTCAATATTGGTCGGTTTAAATGTATTTTACTTTTTAATCATAAACGTTATCGTTAAATTTCGACATGCAACGGCCAGTGCCTTGAGTCTGCTAAACCAATTGTATACAAAATAAACAATAAATAGTTATTTAGCGGTCGTTATTTGCCACTGTCAGTAATCTTTTAGTTGATTGGTGGCCATGACCATGGATTATGGAATATGAGAAGGTGACTGGTGATAATTTGCGATGCAAAGATGATATCGTCGTTATCGTAAGGAGACCGGGAAACACAAGACAGATAATCGCGCAAAAATCAGGCTCGAATAGGCAGGACAACATAATAGATAATAGGCTTTTAAAGCGTCTATCGTTTAATGGTTAAAGGCCTGTGAAACTGGGACACGAACTGTGCTCGCTTATTTTGCATCAGGTGAAACATGTTAATGAAATGTCTAAAAGTTATTAACTTAATATAACAATTAATAAAATCCAATTGTCTTATGTTTGTTATTGTATTCTAGTGCGGGACTGTTCTTAAAAAAGACACACAAACATTTGTACTAGCATATACTCGTACGTATAAGCTGTAGAGTATGAGCGGAAGTTGCACGATCACAAATTTAAATAATTTTAGTTAATAAGGAATTAAATATTTGAACGATATGTGGTAAAAATGTTTTCAATGAACGTAGTGCGTGACGATATCGATTCTAATTATGAATGCAATGCAAATTAAGCGATGGAGAAAGTAGAGGAGTGTTTTGACATTTTTTTTAGATTGTCGTAACGTATGTTATTTGATATCACCGTGTCCGTTGCTTCTACATTGTCCTCCTTCGTCCTGTACTTTTTTAGCACTCATCACTGAAGCCTTGGACTTTAAATTATAGTAATTGAGCCTGATATAACCGATATGATTTCAATTTTCAACTTTGGATATCGTTGACATCAGTGAAATAACATTTCTAAGATATTTTATCAGCCCCTTAAGTGTCGTGACCGTACGGCGCAGTAACCACTTTTAATATCAACTTATGGATGATAATGAATTTTTAATTTATTATATATTCATTATGATATTTTTTAAAGGAATGCCCTCTTCAGAAAAGTCTTCAAAAACTTTTGTGCATTGTATGACGCTCATACTGTATCTAAACTATTAAATTTTCCGATTTTATTTCAAATTGAACACGAATTATAGTAAATACTAGCAGATAATAGATAATATGACTGGCGCTTAAAAGAGCTGTCGCACTTTGGGCCTTATAATTAAGCTGAAAGTCGCTCAACAAGACAAAATAAAGTGACATAGCCCATCGGGTTAACAAGTTGAAGTGGCGATGAGCGGAACACATAGAGCGTAGAACAGTTGTCCGGCGAAAAGTTTTCTATCGAAGACCACCGAGCGGCAAGCGCAGCGTAGGAGTTTCACGCGCAAGATCTGACGATGATAAAGGCTGCAGAAGTGGACATCCTACGGCTGAGATGATGAATTTACTTGCTAGAAATGTATGCGTATGTGTTGCTAGCCTCTTCCTTATACAAAGTACGCGATTTGTATGTCCGAAGCTATCCGAATACTATTGTGTAACACAGGCTCCACGTTAGCTCGCTGCGCGGTCTGCGGGGCATGGCGGTGACATAACGCCGACATAGCTCGCTCGTTACGCAATAATCATAAGTGAGTGACGTGAGAAATTGATAGAAATACACGTTTTAAGAGAAACGTACACGAGATAACTAATAACACTGTGAACGGAACGTCTAGTCCTGGGACACAACACACAAGTGCCGTTTGATAGCTGTCTCTTTATTTTTAGCTGACTTCAAAAAAGAAGGAGGTATGCATGTTAAGGTCCGATTTCCCAGAACGTAGTCCTCGAGCAGCTTTTCGAGATTCATCACGCGGTACAGATTTCGCAGCTTGTGATAACTCACTCAGCTGCTGCGTCGACGTCAACCTGTACTTTGATCCGTCAGCGTCCTTGACGAAGATAACGCCCTCAGATGTCCAGCAGCGCTCCATGCCCAAGGCACTGCGGGCGTCTTTGAAGAGGTCACGCCTCCATGGAGTGAGGAACTCCGCTATAGATATACCGCTACCTTTTAGTTGTGTCTTAGAACGCCACACCTTTCTTCTAACGGCCAAGTCAGAAAATTTTACTAAAACTGGCCTTGGTCTAGTATTATCGCCTGAGGGACCCACTCGATAGCAAGACTTAATATCACCCACTGTGAAATCTTGCGAAGACATCTTCAGCTTGCTAGTTACGACGTTACAAATAGCGGGTAACAAATTATCGTCCTCGCCGTCAGCAATGCCCCGAAAGAGGAGAAATTTACGGCGGCTACGGTTGTCCAGGTCGTCGGTAATTTGGTTGAGAGCTGCCACCTGCCCCTTTAGCACCTGCAGTGCAGATTTCATCATATCCTTGAACTGGGCAAACTCCGCTGCTAGTTGTTGCAAAGTAGATGGCTTGGCAGCATTTAACTTCGCTTCAAAAGATTTCATGCACTCGTCGAACTTGGCCTCCAAACTCTTGATGGAGTCCTCCGAAGTATGCTCGTGTCTTGTGGTGGAACTCATAGTGGTTACGATAGTGAGGTACTGGCAGTGAATATAAAGTGAGATTTAATCACATGGATACAGGAGTTGATGTAAGTCTGTTTTATACACTCATTTGTTACACTTCACTGTTTTAAAATAACTTATGCTTGATTATAAATACTCAATTAAAATAAAGAAATAAATTTAAATAAACGGAGCAACTCAAACAATGTCCGCTAGGTTTGACAGCTACCCGAAAAAAAAAAAAAAAAAAATTTAAATGATTTACTTTTTAATCAACTTCAAAAAGGAAGATTCCTAATTGGACTGTATTGTTTTTATTTGTTACTTCAAATCTTTCGACTGGGCGATACTTTTTTTTAGTTTTAAAGCTGTTTAAATTTGAGCTAGTTCTGACATTGGTATCATATAAAACTCAAAAGAAAACGTCCGCTTGGTGTAGCTTAATTTTAAATTGATGATTTTGTTTGCAATTAATCATGGCTTCGTAACATATTTCAGGGAACTTCGTAAAATCTTATTGAAAAATATTTGTTCATTGAGATATTGGTTGGATTATAACAATTGGAGACAGAGAGAGAGGCGGTGGCTAACGTCAAGGAGCACGAATGAAGGATTGAAAATGTGTCGTCTTGTGCAATCAGTTGTCACATTCCCATTCATTGTCGGATGTCTGACGGAAACTTTTGAATTAATTGTGGGGGAAATTCACTTGAATAGATTTTTCTTGATTATCTCGTCACCAAATATACTGATGTTGCTAATGTTCCTGTTCGTGCTTCGAACCATAGTTTTTTATTACATGAATCTTATTATATTATAGCAGTAAACTGCTATTCTATTTAGACTATCTCGATGTGACGCCACGGGAGCAGTATTCGGTTCCAACTCGAAAGGAAAATATGTATTTCATAATGTCTTGTTTTGACTGTGTTATTGTGTGTCCCATGTCTGCTCTTGAAACTCCCTCCGTTGGTAATGCAGCAGCATCACATTAGGTAAGGTGCCCCAAAACGACAATTAACAATTGAAAGAACAGAAAAGGGTAAATAAACGTCTGGCATTTCAACTTGAATCACGCACATATTTAAAAGACGGAAGAGTGCACCTCGTGTGTCAGTGAAGCGCGCCTCGCAACCAAGGTTACGGAAAGAAAGTTATATCACTGCAAACTCAGTCAGGCGAGACATCGTAACATCTGTGTCGAAGTGCAGCTTCTCCGACTGCTAACAATATGTTAACGTTTATAAATCGACATCGAGGAGCGCTCGTTACAGACACAGTGACAGGCATAGGCAGACATAGGCAGTAATATGTTACGGAATGAGGGCACCCTCGGTATGTCGGAAATACACGAGTTTTTAACCGACGTCGAAAAAGGAGGTTCTCAAGTCTGATATTTTTTACGTTTATGTAATCGTTTATTTAAAGTCTTAAAATCATATGGGAGAACGTTTGTGCCGCGTAACGACATCCAGAATTTCGTGATATACCTGTGATACTTCGAAAACAAAAGAGACAGTCCAAGTGTAATAACGTTTAACGTTTGATTCGATTTGAAGGCTGTTTTTGTTTTTACTCGAAAATATATTTTTATTTTATTTCTAAACTATTTTAACAAGTAGAGTGAGTCTGCAATGTGTGTTGAGCTGAACTGTGGAACGGTGATAGTGGATGAGGATATTGGCCACCAGAGCAGGCCTTACGTAAGAAACAGAGAAAAGATAGAAAACTTTTACTTTTTAGAGCGGCATGGGAAAGAGGCAATACTGACAACGTGTTCGCTCGTGTCTTAATGACTGTATACAATTTCATAGATTGTCTTCACGTCGGCAAAACTAACGTGGGCCACGGAGTCAGGAGCTGATGTATTTCACGGTACACCCTCAAAGATTTCAAGGTATTTTAGCGACTATGTAGCTCGAAAATGGTAATTATTGCGACGTATTACAGTTTATTGTTGAGTATTTGTTTAAGATGCTGGTGAAAGCACGGTGATGCAGCGTTTACTCTGTAGAATGCAATACTATACGGAGTCAGAGACGCAACAAAGTGTGCCTCTACGCTCCACTTGGGAGGCGGTGCAGTCCGACGCTGCGGACTTTCTTTAATTTCAGGTAGATGAAACATTTACCACTGGGCTGGCAACATTTTTTTTAATTTATTCAAAATATTACATTCAAAGTTTACCTACTCTTATATATATATATAAGTATTATTCATAGATATATTCTAATTAAGGTTCAATAAAATTTGTGCCGACACGTGGTAGCTCAAGAGCCGTGGTAGCTCAGTGTTCGGGCGGTCGCCTCAAGTTGCGTAGTACGCTATTAACTCGAGTTCGATCCCCGGTGCCGGCAACAATAAATTAGTTTGTTGCAATTTTATGTGCTCATTTACCACGCGCTCGGTGGTGAAAAAAAACATTGTGAGCAAACCTACATGTCCTAGAAATTATTTTCTAAGACATGTGAAGTCTACCAATCCGCACTAGGGCCGCGTGGTGGACTACGCCCTTATTACAGAGAAGGCCTGTGCCCAGCGGTGGGACATTTATAAAGGCTGTAACTTTAACTAGCTAATTCTGAGTAATGAGTTCATAGAAACACTACGTAATTGATTGCATATAATTATTTTGAAATCCAGTACACCAATTGGCAGGTTGCTGGCATTGAAGCAGTAAATAGGAAGAATTCAGTATAGAAGAAGAAGAGTTTAATGCAGGCCGTTTGCGCTGTCTCAACAACCAAATGGAAAAATATACATAATAATAATCGTTTATTGCATCAAAACAAATATGATTCTGGGAAAAATTCTTTCTATGCTATGAAATCTATTACCCGTGCTGCGCGGACAGCCCAATGTACGGAATCATTAATTTCTTCAAGAAATTAAAATATTTATTCATTAAAAAAAACGTGACAGATTCATAAATATGTGAAAGGATAAGCTATATCTCTCTTTGTTTCGAAAACCAAAGGTCAGCGCAGATCGGGGCCCGTTAATCTCAGTTACAAGATGTGTCCTTTGCCCTATAGTTCATTGTGTTGCCACGCCCTGTGCAGTCGCGAAAGTGGCTTATTGTTGTAACACTGAGTTTTCTGTGGTATTATACCACTTATTATAACAGAGATGTTACTAATAATATACCTCAGTGAATAAACCGTGACAACTTGAAAAACACGTTACCACAGGCAAAATCGACGAGGCAATCCCTAGAGACCTCTGCACCTCTCTCAGCACTCTCGCATTGCTCTACACACGGCTGCCGATCGGGAGATCACTAACGACTCATACGAGATAGTAACGACCCTTAGCATTCATGAAACCGATGCGAGGGAAGGATGACCGCAGTGAAGAGAGCGCGAGGAACGTATCGCCGCCATAGGGCAGCTGGCAGATTTCGGATTTCTATTCAGCACGTTCCTCACCACTCTCACATTCCTCCACATCACTCGCTATTTCTGTATCCACATTTCATCATCTCCGCTCAAATATAAAATTGTCTTCCTTGGTATACACGATCGATGTAATTTACCGGTGTTGAGAACGAAATTTGATGAGATCGAGATGGAATAAAATGACCCATTCCTAAAAATGTGTGTGACTTAACATCAAATTAAATATTTATTTTAATCAATATCAATATATTTTAGCGCTTATTTCACATACCGCTCGTTACGTCACGAGCTAGTGTGTGTTAATCAGAAATTTCGCGTGACCCACGTCCGGTTTCGGTATGACCATTGTATGGCCACTAAATTAGCGAATTGTTTAGATTTAACACTGATAATGCAAGGATTGTGATAAACACAATTTAACATATACAATTCACTGAAGCATTTGTTTTTTCATTCTCGTTATTTATTTTATCACGTAGAATGTCAGAACTAAACCGAAGATATTGGTTTGCTATTTACTTTTAAATCAATAGTATAACTCATCAACTCTTATTCTTCGCCTCGCAGGATTAACGCATTCCAACGCCGTCCGCAACGGACACTTAACGCATTCACCATCTTACTCCCCAAGTTAAGCGTGCGTAAAGAAGTCTTCCTCCAAAAACTTCAGAATTTTATATGAAATGGTAAATATAACTAATAAATGTTATCTCCCTCCGCCTTGCGGTTAGTGCGGCCGTCGTTCCGTTAGGGTTAGCGAGGCGGCCGGATGCAAAGGCATTACACTATATTACCTGATAAAATAATCCGATGCTTAATAAATTGAATCAACCTTCTAGTATAAAAAGGTCCGCTGATTTCATAGCCACGTGGTTTTCATATTTAAATAGAAATAAAAAGTATCGAAAGTGTTTTCGTTTGTCACTTCACATTACAATGGAGCCGCCGGCCGCTGGCTCTGAGGGGCCTTAATTAAGAGTATGGTAGCCGTCATCTCGCGTCACGGCGGACAGGGCCGGCACGTGAGTGGACACTTGATAGCCACCTACAAGTATTATTATTTCTAACGAGCAGATAGAGTTGCGGATCTCCTTTCTAGTTTTCGTCCGCGGGGTATTCATATATTTAATTAACCGTTTAGATAGATTTCGGGACGTCGTAGTTGACATACAAGAAGTGCTCGGCACTGACCGAAAGCACCAAAGTTGTATGCCCTATAGACATAACGGCGGCAATACAACGTATACTATCATACTACTATATATGATAAATGTCTGCCTACTAAATCTCCTAATTTAATATTTATTTTAGTATACATTAGTAAAATATTAATATATATATTTATATATATAAATCTTATAATTTTTATTGTACATACATATAGCTGAGGTATACACACACAAACTATCTTTAATGTTTTTATTATTGTGTTTTCAACACAGTACCTATCTCAGGAGTCCGAGACTGCACATTTCTTTTTTGAATATATTTTTGGTGAGCAATAAAACAATACGATTGGGTTTGATGTTAGAAAAAATAAACGCCAAAACGTTAAAATTATTTATTGTTTATAGGAAAAGGGGCAAACGAGCATACGGTTATTGCAAACGGGCATTACGTGATAACCGTCACCCATGAACATCCACAGCACCAGAGGAGCTGCAGGTGCGTTGCTGGTTTTTGAGAAAAGATGCTCTCGTTTCTTGAAGGTTCCTAAATCTTAAAGTAGAGGTTGGGAAACACCGCTGGTAACAGTGGATTACACAGGTTGACGGTGCGTGCCCATACAACCAAAAAGATGGCGTCGATAGACGCGATAACTTTAATTATTTTGGAAACACAAGCTAAGAAATAAGACATTTTATTTCGTTATTAAAAATATAAAAGTACAAAATGTGTTCTCTTTTCGTGCTAAAAGTAAAATTTGTCATTAATTTCCTATTTAATCATTTTGTACGTTAGATTATGTGTACCATCTACTCCTGGATCTATGGTAGGACAGCAGCCAATGCAGCAAGTTGGAGATTGCATGCGGGTCTTCACAGTGGATCTTGTAGCAGTGTTTCGGACGATGGTAAGGAGACTTGCCTCTGAAAATATTAAAATCATTTTTTTAGTTCGCTCAGAAGATATATAATGTACTTCATAATCTATTAGGTACTACATAAAAAGCCAGCGATTGCAAGGCTGGTGTATGAGGGAATACACTGTCATCGAAATCATACATGTGTAGAGCCTTATTAATTCATTGTTGGTTTACGATATCAATACAATCCTTCATGAAATGCAACGGAACACTCCGCTTGCAAATGGAGAACATTGTATGTAGTCAGCGTTAACAGTCACTATCACACAATAAGTGACAATGTGTTGCAGAAAGCAGATGCGGTAGTCCTCAGACACTTACTGGTAGTTGCTGTCAGAATGTATCTCGCAGAGCAGTCGCCGCTTGCACTCGTCGCTCAGTGACGGGAATGCTGCAGGCTGGTCCAGACGTCGGGATGCGCGCTTATATCTGTGGTCATATAATATAGTAATATACGGGTAGTCTCCGGGCAGTTGAGCGCGGCAGAATGAGACTGACGCACAACATTTAAAACTCTACATGTAGACGATATTTTGTTATAGAACGCGCTGCTCGATTTCATCCTTTTGATGAGAAAATCAAACCCGAACGAAGGGCTTTGCTTTGTCTTTCATTATTTGTACAATAAATGCCTGGAATAGTTAGCCCGCATCTGTCTTTCCTTCCGATTACAATGTGGGTGTTTTGAAGAGTAGAGTGAATAGGCATTTACTGAGCCAGTGCGCCTTACCATCAATGACTGCATTTCCACTTAACATCAATTGATTTCGTGGCCAAGCACTTGCAGGAAAGTATGACCAATCGGCTAACGACCAGCTGATTACCTGATATGACACAGCTGCTTTGCCGACCTTTCAGAGAGTACAATTTTCTTGACGAGGACGAAATCGTATTGCTTCCATTCCACAGAACTGCTGCCCGTGGTTAGAAATTAGTTTGTTCCGATGTTAGTTTTGCACGACGGTAGGCTCACAGCCAGGCGCTTGAAAAATCTGATAAACCCGTTGAAACGCCCAAAGTAATCTCTATCTAGCTGACACGATGTACAGCGATAGTCATCAACGATTTATCTTTCATCTCAAGTCATTAGAAGAATAAAATAAATGATTACGCAACAACATTTATTCTAAGAATGAGTATAAAGCAGCAATTAATAGAAAACTCGCGACCGGTTCTCTCTCTCTCTCTCACCCGCCGCTCGAGATCGTCGCGTGGCAGTTTAGTTAATTGAAAACTCAATGCTCGTTCCACCGCAGGTTACCTAACGAGATCAGAGACTGCGTGCCGCGGCTCGCGTGCTGCCGGGCAGACACATCCGCCCGGGGTACGCTTACCCATCGCAGTTGGGGCTTATGTCTTACATGCCCCACGGTGTTACCCGCGATTTAAAAGTTTGTCATATGTAATTTCTCTATCCCTTGTATCCAAAATTTAATAATGATCGGTTGATAAGTTAAAGAATAGAAGTAGCCAGCTCGCAGATGGCAGATTTTTTCCTATTATCGTCATAATTGACACATTGTCTTTATAAATTATATCCTATGTGTTAGTCCGATATGTAAACTATATTATTGTAAAAATCCCTTCTATAGTTTTTGCGTAAAAGAATAACATGTTCACATCCATACATTCTTACAAACTTTCGCGTTTATACATAGGTTAGGAAATAGTACCAGTAGGATAAAGCACCTCAAATAGCTTGAACATTCACTTGACAATGAATTCCAGGCATCTGTAACCTGTAAAGAGATGTAGGTCAAGAGAACTGAATCTAGTCGTTAATTTGTTGCAGCACAAGAATGGCGCTTCATAGCTCCACGAGGATGGCGTGAACTCTTTCCGTTTAACATGCCGCGGAAGTTTTTTGTAACCAATTTTATGTAAGATCAATGCTTTCATATGCTTTCAGCATTGAACACGACTCATGCGAGCGTTTATTGTGCGTGTAACTTGTCCATATTGTGTTTATTTCGTCACTTAGTGAATTATTAAGGCCCTAATTTCCTCGTCACGTTCTCGTCCCAAGTGTATGAGCACTTGTCATCGTGTCTTTTTTAATCAATCTTATTCTATGTAGATATTTAAACCAGTCAATCCGGAGGGTAGGCAGTAGATTGGAATTTTTGTACGCTCTTGTATGAGTAGTTCAGATTGAATGAAGATATTTTTGTAAAAATATAAATGCATTCTAGTTTACGGTCATATATGTTAGGGTTTAAGGTACCTTTAAATTTACTTTAAGTAGTTTTGCTTAAAGTAGTCCAGTTTAGTACATAATATACTATGTTTGTATAAAGGCACTCACTGCGAATCCGACCCTGAGTTCTGGATAGTGATGACGCTGGGAGAGAGTGCGGAGATGATGAGACCGAGCGGCAGCAGAGCGGTCACCAGCCGGAGCAGGCTGCGCCACGGGCCCGCTCTGCCATGCAGCAGTTCATACAATGTGGTGATTAATGTTAAACGTTAATTGATTCATGAATATATATTTGTGTTGACAAAACTGAAATAAAGTAGTATGAAATAGTTTCTATATCGTTAATTCAGAATTTACAATTTTAATAGCGGGGTGCACAGCGATAGGAAGCACTATCCGATTATCAGAGCTATTGGAACTAATTGCCATACACCCGGTACAAATTTTACCAAGGTGTTCTCGGTACTTAATATACCCTAAAAGGAAAACTGATAGGCTAGATTCTAGCATGGATTTGATGAAATATTTATGTTTAAAAATGTATAGAAAAAAAAGAAAAATAAGCAACATGAAGAAGCCTTCTAAACCCGAAGTACGAGAGGATTCCATTGAAAAAAGGGAAAGTAGAAGCTCGAAGATAGAAGTGGCGGCAGTCCGCATTCTTCAGGTCATCTAAGTGCCGCCCTCAAATTCCACGCCCAAGCCCCCGGCACGCGCGGTCTCTACTTGTGACGTTAAGTAGCTTTCTTTAGTTTTCGCAATATATTAATTTTAGATTTCTATTTATATCAAAATTATCACAAATGAAATTGAGATTTAAAAGAGACAACCTTTTTTACACTACAATTTAACAAAAAACATTAAAGAACGCTTTTACGACAATGTTAACTGAAAAGAAGAATGATGGAATTAGCACAGATAAATTCAATTTACCTTTTGTTTAAAGAAATTTCTTTAATGTTTTGTATGGAATCATCATCCTCGCCATGAGAGATTGGGTTTTGCTTTAAACTAGCAGGTAGCCCGTACATTCCTCCTGCTGGTATCCTGACTGGTGCCTCTACTGTGGGCGCAGACTGCAGCCCGCGGCCAGACCAATCGTGAGTCTGTTGTCTGTCAATGGACACATAATTTTGATATTTGTATGAAGAAGCAATGTATTCTTGATTTGGTATTGTTTGAATTGGTCTCTGGGTCTTTGTAGTGGAAGTAGGAAGATATATCAGAAGAGATTTAATTAAAAGAGAAAATCAAATAGCACCGAAATGAATGAATAAGAAAACGTTTTGTTTACCGGCCAACAAAGCGTATTAACAATATTTACGAACTTAAGCAAAAACATACTTCAAATTAAATCAAACATGAAACATTAAATGCTGCTACGGGCAGTTGCTGGCCATTACTTCGGTGGTTACTTTGTACAAAAAAAAACAAATTCGGTTCATAATTGCAGTCGTTTACAATACTAACCCGAAAATATAGGTCTACCAAGGGGTGGTGCTGCAGCCGCCAAATAATTATGAAAGGAATCGTCTATAGTGCCGTAATAGCTGTATAGATGTGGACTGGGCTTAAACTCTTTCTTAAGTACTTCATCTTTTTCATTTTCATTTAACTTTGTGGTATTAACTTTATATTCGATTGTTTTTAATTTATTCAAATCCGACTCATTTTTACGTTTTGCAATCGCAAATAAATCGTCATTGTCGTTGTTTTCTAGTTCAGTGTGTCGCAGGTGGTTGCAAGCTTTAGCGCTAAGCAACTTGTGTGTTGTCGTTGCCTTATCTGTTACCATTGCATCCTGATACTCATATCTTGGCATTGCAAATGTTGCGTTTATATTCCAACTTGTCTTATCACTATCGATACTAGTTTCTTTAATTTTCTTTACTTCAGTTTGTTCCGTGGGTGATTTAATAAATGGATTTTTATCGACAGGGTAAAGAGTTGTGGTGTTTACACTATCGTCGTAGTCATCTTCAACACTTTTGTAACTTGTGTGCTCTCGGCTGCAAACACTAGGCATATCGTCCCTATAGCTATCTGCAACAGTTAATTAAAATATAGGTTTTTATGTTCCATTTAGTTGACCTTTTTGTCTCCTGTGTGTTTATACGTAGGAGATATTTTAGTTATACTTCAGCACCACAATGATTAACACAACCAGTCTCCGACCACCTCTAGCATAGTTTGCGGATATCAGGGGGTGATGCAGCCAAAAGTTCACTATTCAGGTTGTAATACTGATCAACGTTAGATTTAAACTTTGGTGACGAAGTATGCAGATGAGCCAGAAGGCGTCATACACGGTCGCATATTCACTTTGATCTGTTATAACCGCTTGCATAATGCATTTTATATAAAAATTGTAAAAGAAAAAAAAAGTTAGCTGAATAATTGTTGAAAATAAATTATGTTTAATTATTGGTTTGCATGCGGGGATAGAAATTGGAGAGAAAGTGTGCGTGAAGGTTAGATAAAGACAGAGAATAGAGGTCGAGGGCTGGAGACTCTACGTAAAGCACAGCACAGGCCACTGGGCAGACTTATTAACAACTTAATTGATACGTATACACATGTTAGTAAAGTCGTTATCTACACCGACCTTAAGTTGAACATTTATGGTAATACATGGCTTTGGTCATTGCGTAGTAACATCTCCATGACCTAGTAACGAGCGGGGATCGGCGCGGAATGACAAGTGTTCTCGCGGGGCAGCCGCTTGCGTCACTTGCGACCACTTTCGCCGCCACCAAGTCACTGCCCTGCTGCCAGTCCCGGCCCCGTGTGGGGACTTATAATGTAAATCATTACGATTTCATTATTACGAGTACATTTTATCTATACACTATGGTAGTCAATATGGTATTATGTATTTTTATGGGTAAGGCAAAAAAAATAAAAAAAAGGAATTGTTGTTGTTGCACATATAACATGTTATATTACTAAGAGTTGGGTCAGTAAAACACAGTAGTATTGCTAACGGTGGTCTGCGAGATATTCTTATTATTTTGTTGCGGCCATCCCTCAGAGCCGAACGAAGCGTTTTGCTTCGGCTTTCATTATTACATTTAGTTTTAGTTTATTTTCATTAATACAGCAAAGTAGTTGAATAGTCTGGGTGTTATTATAGACATTTATTACGCTAGTGCGCCTTACCGTCCGCGTGTTCACCACTGCATTGACTTCATTGAATGTTGTACTACATTGGGTGGGATCGCGGTCAAGCGTTTGCTTATAAACTATATTAAGAAACGCTAAAATATTCGTGCAACATCAGAAGCCGCTTTCGTAGTCATAATACTGTCGGTATTTTCTTAATGTTATAAAATTTTGATCAGATCTATATCTAATTCAATAGATATTTCAACCTAATAAACATATTTAAGAACTTCTCGGGAGACGTTACTGTTACTCATTATAGAAGCTGGGTCACCTCTTATTCCCGTGAAGACGTGAAAGTCTCTATACTAGGGAGCTGCTACACTTTGGATCAGATAATGCAAGTTTATTTAATAAGTTTAGTAAGTGAACAACGAACGTAAACGCAAGTGTCTGCGGCAGGTGCGCTGGAGAAAGTGCGGAGAGGAGGAGCTTGGGGCCTGCTGCTGACTCATGCTCGCCTGCACGAAGCTCGCCGCGATGGAGCGATATCAGCTAAGGTATTGTTTGAGCTACTCACTGAATAGCACCCATACGTGTTAGATAATCAGCCGCGCAGTGGTTTTACATTGAGACAGAATGTTATCGCACTATAAGACCAATGTTTAGGCGAATAGGCAAAAATATAAAACAAAACGGCATCTTGGTTTTTCCAAACAGACATGAATGAGCTAAATCAAGCGATACCCACATGGTTTAGGACACAGTTTGCAAAATGCAACCAGGCTCCAATCCATCATTCGGCTGTTGACGACTTATTTGAAATGGTTAACAAGAATGTTAACATTTACATTAAATTTTGTGTTAGAAAGGAACAGTGGTTAATCATGGTATTTCAACATTCAGTCACGCCCGGCGCCAGAGGGCGTGCCGTGGTTAGTAATCTATTTATATCTCATTGTTATGGGAAATAACTTTTACACTTTGTTTCAGTTAGATCCTATATAAATTTTGCTCTCATAAGATCTTTTGTTCTTAAAATATATCAGGGAACTCCTAAAAAACGTATGGAAGAATGGTCGTTAACTGTGATATTGGTAGAATTATGATAATCCAAGATTAGGTAACTAGTTCATAACGGACGGCGAGCGTGATTGTGGAACAATAAAGACAATTCTTTATGATATAACTATGATAATTATAAATAAAACAGGGTGTCCGTGCGTATTGAAGTTTAACGTTTGATTGTATATGGAGTTGAATTTTTATGTACTTATTACTTTGCGGATATAATTTAGTTCCCACAGACACTGCTGCCTCACTTATATTCCTAACTCGTATTATAACTGTCATGAAGGCTTTCGTGACTATGGAAAAAATAGTACATAATAGTGTGGTAGTTTCAAGTTACTAAGTAAAAGGGATTATGTACTCACCGCCACGTGCTTAGTTACCGACATGTTCGTGTCGTGAATAAAGAGGGACAGTTTTTAACTCTTATTTATAATATTTAGAACACCGGGCCGTCTCCCCACACCGCCATCACTGTGCGCTGGTGCGGCGAGGGATTGCACAGAATGCTAGTTGTCGATAAAATTATTGTTATATGATATATTGTTTACACAGGAAGTTATGACCGTGTTTAATATGTAGCATATGCGCTCCGCTTTTCTTTACAACAAAGGCTCGCAGTCTGGACATAAGTCTCAGTGACAATAAAGTATATTAAAATGGTTTCTGGCTCACGCGTCATCCATTTTCTTCATTTACAAATTAATTGCATACATCCGATTCTGTGCGGCAGAAGATGAGAGAAATTTATCTCATACAAATAAATAAATACAAAGTACCCCCCCGTTATGATCCACTCTATTGGGGTTAAAGAAAGTTTATTAACAACTCAAGAATTTTACAATTTGCTTATGAGCTTAAATTATTTACAAATGAATTTAGGGTAGTTGTAAAAACTAAAAAAAATTACAATAAATGCAGGCAGTTATAAAAAATGCATATTAAAATAGCATTTATCTTCAATATTTCGTTAACAATTGTACCTTGTAAAAGTTTCCCCTGCCTACTACATCTTATATCTGTCAGAATGACTTAATGATAGTTCTTAATAACTAATTGATTGTTGGTCTCAACACAACAGCTGGACGATACCAGATATAATTATTATAAATACAATTTATATTTTCAACTATTACTAAACATACCACTATCGATATCATCGTTGGTACCAACCCTAGTTAAATGTTCAATTTTCCGGATGGTGCGTACGCGTGCGTCCTATTGTTGTGCGCTTCTTCGCCTGTGGGTAATTATTTCCACGTTCATCTGCCTGCAACTGTGTACTAAGAGCTAGATGCTATAATGCTTCTTATCGTTTTCACGCTCCAGTCTCTGTACAACCCTTTCATATGCCACCAGCTGCAGGTACCACGTTACGTTATGTTCTGTTAATGTGAGCCCTGTAGTTTTGGGCTCTCAAGCATAATACTACTATCCCCTGCCTGTCGTAGAAGGCGACTAAAAGGGGCCTCGAGTTCACTGGGCGACAAGGGTCTTTGTCAGCCGCTAAGGTGGACCCGGGAAGAAGGCAACATCGGCTGGCCCATGTCGCCTTGCACTTCGAGGGCTCAGGGCAGGGAGGGCTAACCTCCCCCAGGTTACTTCCTCCCCCCCGGTGCGTTCCACTGGAGATCCCGGAGCCCCTCCTCATGCACCGAGGAAAGGGCCACCGGGGAGGTTTTAGTGGGGAAGAACCCCACATAACCGCCGCCTTCCCACCAGAAGGCGGGGTATCTTTTTGAAGATTTCCTACCCGTTAAAAAAAATGTTATGATAATGTGCTAGAATATTTGTGAAATCTCAGAGTCACTTATCCCCGAGTTCTCTGAACTGGATGACAACACATTCTTGAAAGCAACATAGATTTTCTACAGAGAATATTGTAATGGTTCGACTCCTTTATTGTTTATATACAGAAATTTTGTCTGTAAAGAACGAATTTCAATGTTCAAAAGTGATTGTCAGCGACAAGATGGCGCGCGCACATTTCTGTTGAGATAATCTGTCATTGTACTTTGCATTGTTTTATAAAAAGTATTAAAAAGCAATAAGAGTATATCGCAAACGACTAAGAAATGTGCTACCTGATACATGTGTGGAGAAACATACATACGAGACACATTAAGATGAGAAGGTACCAAGTTTTTTTAGATTTTCTGACAGTTGTTCCTTCCTCTTCAAAGTCTTATAGGACAAATGTGATAAATAAAATGCCATTAGAGCTGGTGTGTCTCGGCATTTCATTATCTAGTTACAAATTCTTCCACATTTGTTAAGTTCTGTTCTATCCTTCTGGGACTTCTCTCGAACGTCGTCGTCAGCTAAACTACGTTTTCGTAGAGAAGGCTCTTTGGGACGTCTCTCTGTCTCCCCAACTGCCGGTCTGGCTGGACCTGTTGCAATCGTATCATCTCCAGTCTTCTGCTGTTAACGACGGACGCAGAATAATATAAAGTCACTGGAAATAAAGTAAATTAATAAGGTTAAGACTTTCCCATTAGTAGTAATTGGCATTACAGGTCGCTTCTCTCTGCTCCCAAAGTTAATATTGTTAAGTTATCAAGTAAGTCTCTTGTACGTGGGGTGACAGTAGGTCATAGTAATATAAAACGTCACGCCTTGCAACTTCACCAGGTTATGCGGCGGGTTGCTTAGGGTTGCTCTACTCTACGTATTTGTGGACCCAGTCCCATAGAGTGGTATATCAGATATAAAGGTTTAGATGTATTTCACTCACCGGCGTAAATAAAATACACAGATATCATGGTGCTGATCTCCGAGGTACTGTTCTTTTCTGTGGGGAAAGTCAAGAGCACCGTGCCCAGAATGGCCATCCCCACGAGAACCACACTGGAGAACCACGCCAACACCACCCAGGGCCACAGAAATCGCGGTTTTCTCTGGAAACAAGGTAAGAAACTTTATTATAAAATACATTATGTAGCATCTATGAAATATTAGGGTGACAGGTTAATTTATTATTTAGTTATAAACATATAGTTAAATACACTATAGTGGTATTTACGAATAGTTCCTGCGCCTACCAAATTTGTTGTTGCTACTAACCGGGCTCTACTGTTTTAAAAAAGGACTAAATTGTAAAACAACAAATACACTGTATGTTCAAATTATCACAATTGCTATACAAAAGTCGCAGGCGCCATAGTGTTTATTTTACAACAATAATGTTATTGTTGAACAGTCAGAAATGTTTTACCATTTAAATGAGAGCGCAAACATTCTCTTAACATAATTATACCCTTTTTTAGATAAGGAACGTACGGAAAGAGTTAAGATTAGATTGAAGGAACAATAAATGTGACCAGCATGTTGTAAGCCGGCAAGTCGTACAACTTATCGTGTGTATGTGATAACGGGGACGATAGTTTTTTAATGAATCGCTTGATTGTACACTGAGATATCACGGCTAAGCAATGTTACGCGATTAGCGAACAATGAACGCGTCCGCCCCGGCGCACGTCGCCTGCTAGCGATGCTGTATTTACATGCACGACTCAGATCTCTGACAATTTATAATTAATGCTGTAATTGCATTTGGTCGTGCGTAGATTTACGGTAAGCTAATGGAACGCTCTCCGTCAGAGCAAAAACTTTTAGTGTAAAATAATTCCTCATGTATACTCTAATGTTAAACATTGAAATAAAACTTATTCTACGGATTTAATTATAATTTTAAATTTTCATTGTGTAGCTGTCGTTATGTTGCAAGCGGATTTATCAAGAAATTATGTAAATTTATATTAAAATTATAACAGATTACTTTTTTGATGATTAAGAGATAATATGAGAAGGCATAAAAAATACGCGTGTGCTTTAGACCACACGACTGAAGTAAAACTTCATCAGTACCATCTATTTGTATGTATATGTAGTATATGTTTATACATGTACATATGTGACATAAAATATATTCAGGATTATTCAAGAGAGAAATAAAATATGGTCGTGCACTACACTCTCCTGCTCCTACAGCGTGACACAGACAATAACAGGTCTGTACTGTCTCAAATATACTCTTTCCATCTTCACTAAATTATACCTCTTTCTTCACTAAATTATACCTCTTTCTTAATTTCCCTTCGCCTCATTCGATCACATATATCGTAACCTTCTCGTAACGCATTCACCAGCTTACCGAGACAAGCGTACGTAAAGTTTTACTTCCAATAAATTTCAATCTAGCAAGTATACCTTCTAAAAACAACCTTCCTGACAAAATACACTGTTTGTATCAAAATATTTGATTTGCTACAATGACGTAATGTGGAGAGTTTAAGTATATACCGGTTGTTGTATCGCGACGGCGTACCGTGGAGGGGTGGATATAAGGCGTTCAGTTGGGTTGACACAATGTGGTCGGTCGTACCTGCACTTGTTTATTACAACAATGTATGTCCACTAACCCTGTAGGCTCCGTAGGTCATGAGGCAGGTGAGCAGCAGTGCGGCCACGCTGGCGACGCTCACGTGCGCGTAGAACTGCCGCCGCGCCGGGGGCAGGTACGACAGGGTCGCCGCCACCGCGCCGTACGCCACCGCCGTCACGCTCGATATCACCTGCAGTGTTATTGCAATACTTTGTGATACACTTCCTTTAATATAATTTGAACATAACTTGTTACACCACGGTCATCAAGCCGGCCGGTCCTGTCCTGCGAGAGGTAGGTAGCGTGGTGAATACGACTACTTCCTTTACAGGGACAGGAGGCCTGGTTTTCCTAATTAAGCCTGTCACCGAGGCGAGATGGTGTATACTAATGCCACCCCATCTTGTCATCATGCGGAGGAAGGCTCACAATTGGAGGACCTCCTCTAGGCCGAGCCCGACTCTGCTCAACGGGCAAGTATGAATAAAGAAATTTCCTCAACCACATAAAAAACCGTCAGAACATTGATATGTTATAAACCAACTTCAAACTTTGTTCACAATTTAATTAGGTGTGGCCTGTGTGCGCCCATGTCGACTAGTTTTCTAATATTTAAAGCTGGATAATTTATTTGTGCAACTCCGCAGTCGATGCAAGATGATTCACAGTAGCAGGTTGATTTACTCTGTCCAGGATATGTGAACGAGAACGCACACGTTACGCAGTTCATGCAGACTCTAACAGCTTCATACCCGAAAAACGATGTTAATAAATGGTGTTGCTGTGGCCCGGTGACATCCTGCCTCAAAGTTCGAAGGTTAGTTTATGATTCGTCCCGACAGGTATCAAAATGAAATGGAAGAAATTACGGTAAAGACAAATTGTTTACGCATTCCTTTGGTCTTTCTGACGTCACCTGGTGACTCAATGACACTGCTGCAGCTTGTTATCGTCGTGAGCTGATAACCGACTAAGTGTTTTTCAAGTTATTTCGTTATAGAATTAACGGTGGCGCGTACCTCTTGGAATTGACTCACCCTTACATTACTTACGTAGGGGTGAGTCCGAGAGGTAAATTTGATAGTGTTGTGTTTATGATTCCCTGTTAATTAAATAAGGATGTTCTATTCGATATTCACCAAGTCCAGTCAGGATCTCGCTTCATATTTAGAAATGTTTCACTGATAGACAACCTCCATCACAAATCATCGTCATTGATAAACGAGTTTAGATTTATTTTCTATACAAGCAAAATATATTTGTCCTCTTTATTATTATTTAATAATAATAAATATGACTAGGGAAGGATTGTTTCTTATTTTCCACCTTGAGAAAATACTAGACTGTTTTCTTGAAAGGGAACTGAGTCGTGTCAGTTTACGCTGAGCGACGACAGCTGAGACTACAGATCGACTGAACGGTAAAAACTTAAGTTAATAGTGGAGTTTCAAACATCTAGTTGATGTAAATAGAACTTTAAGTTCTGTTGTGATCATGCGGTGAGACGCAGAACGTGTGGCGCGGTAACGACAGCGAGAAACATTTTAGCGCTTCAAAAGATTTTTTTGTTTATTACAAAAAATAATAAAAATAATTAACAACGTGACGTCACAGCGAGGTACATCCCCGCCGAGTGGACGTGGTGACTTTGTGTTACACCTACGAAGATGTTTATGTACCAACATCGATACATATATTTATTGGACGATTAATAAAAATGTATTTTGTTTTATGCGGCATATCGTCGACATGTTGTTTACATTATACTTTGATTTTATGGAAAATTTGTATTATTAAGGAAAATGGAAAAGCGTGGCTTGAAAGAGGATGTTGTGATTAGAATCAGGAAAGGCATGCTTCGGTGGTTTGGACCTACAGAGGATAAACGAGGAAATGACGCAGTAGTTTTATACCGTGGCAGTGAGGGTGACGTTATATACACCGTACTAGCGAACTATTTAAAGGGATAAGAATAATAGAAAAAGGTAAGGTACTTAAATACCGTAATCGATGATTATGTACGTCCAGAATGAAGCAAAAAAAAGCGAAGATGTGATACAGGATCAAACTAAGTTGCTGTCCATGGTCTCTGCCTACCCCTTTGGGTGACGGATGCGAATGTTTGTATATCTATCTGTAATAACAATTGAGATGAGCTTTATTGGAGACGAGCCTGTCTCTGCCCAACAAAACAAACATTAACTAATAATTTTCAGTACGTAATTAATAGTCCAAAAAATATTCTATATAGTGCACAGTTGCAGAGATAGTACACACCATGTGCAGTACTCCGACGGCCTTGGCTGCCACCTCCAGTCTGACGCAGCAGCAACACACCTCCAACGGCAAACACATCTCACACAAACTTCTCACGTGATTATACAAAGATTATACAACATTATGCAATTTTAATTTAAAAAATATAATAGATAACATACGTATTATTTATGGTGCAAAGAGATATATCTTTAAGTAGTTTATTAATCAAGTTATATTTAATTAATATGTAAAGATAACTCAAATGAAGGGTCTGCAGCGCGATTGGCGTCGTGTTACTGTGCGGCGGGCGCCGATTATGTTGGACTGGTATAATAAATGATAAGTGATAACAGCTAACGTGATGATGTATAGAAGGTATGTCAGCGATCTATTTTAACTGTTTATCGGTTGTATTTTATAATTGGTTTATGAGTAAAGCGTAACTACCTAAAATTAGCAACGCTTCTCATTGCTTCCACGACGTTATACTTACAAGTATATTTAGGAGTAATAACAAAAACCGACTTCAAATTAAATCGAAATTTAAAATATAGCGGCAATGACGAGTGTGCGGAGTAATACTAGTGCCACCACCAGCACCAGCTCAAACATATTCTTCTGTTGTGTACCAAGTTAATTACCGTCATATATCTCATCACAGGTATGATCTAAACGTAGAATAGAAACAAAGAATTATTTTACAGCGAATAGAGACGCAAGTGTTTGGAAATCTTATGAGATTTGCGTCGTCGGAATTAGAGATTGCCATAGCGGTTTAAATTGCTTTGTACATCGTTTCCTAGCTGAAGCGCATTAGATGTATTGGCGCTAACGAGCAATTGGCAAACATGGGACCCTAGACTGCTATTTGCCAGTGACGTTTCATTATGAAACTGTTCTATTACAATCATATCAAATTATCAATCCATCATTACTAAATACGTCTAATACGAAAACACGATTAAAGTGCCACTGATAAACCAATAGTGACATAGATGAACTAAAGACTACAGAAAATCAATCAGCAAACCAATATGATGTCATTCACCTTTCGTTTAGTACACAGTTTAGCAGACTCAGGGCCTTGATATCAATCACCGTCGCCCATGAAAAAATACAGTCACGTGGATATCGCAGCCTTTTCCTTTTAGAAGTATCACTCCTGTACCCCGGCGATAGCAGATGATGCTTAGTTGTACAGGTTACGAGAAAAGTCCTTAATATGATGCAGTACGTTGTCGTTTATCTCAACGCAAATTGTATTGATAACGTTGCGGCGCACCAGTGGCGAGCGGCGTGCGATGTCGCGCGTACGTCGCAAGCTCCGCGCTGTTGCTTGTGCCCCTCGCAGCGTACACACAAACAGACGCATGTGTTTATGACCGCAGTGGACTGTTATAGCAGAGGCCGACATGGGCGTGCCGATGGTGAAGAAGTGTTGTTACTGTGTCAGTCTACACACGGGCACGCTGATCATTGCCTATGTGTACACAGTAAGTGATAAGCAATTATCTTGATCTTTACAGTTACCTTGTTAAACCTTTATTGTTTGATAGACATTTATAACTAGATGTAAAGAAATATTTGCAAGAAATGTGCGTGTATAATACTACTAATACATGATGTACTAAACGTGAAATGTGAGCGAAAAGTATAGAACCTAGGAAATAATCTTACATTGTCATAATATGATTGTATTCAATTAGTATTTTCCAATCAGACAAGCTTAAAACTAGATTAAAAATCAGGTGGTTTTTAAAACTAAGAATACACATCGTTCCTCGTGTGTTGGCTGAGCGAAAACCAGACGCTTGTTTGGCTTGTTACAGGCAAAGAGAAATGATTTACTGTATGTCACATAGATGTAGAGGTGTCAAAGACTGACAGAATAAGTTACGAGCAGCATCACATCATCTCGCTAACTACAACATACTTCCGTATCACAAGGTTTTACAATTTATTTTACAGATGTTCCAATATCATATATATACCATATCATAAATACTCATAATCAATAATTATAAGAATGTCAACCGGTAAGGGATTAAAAACTTAAATAGAATTTCGTTGATGGTTTCACTGAGATCTCGTGAAGTAGATCAGTTCCACACTTAAGTAATCTGGCGCAATAAAATTGTATATTTACGAGTAAAAACAAAAACCGACTTCAAATAGAATCAAACGTTTAACGCTATTACGCGCGGACGCCCTCTTTGTATTTCCGAATTACCGTAGAGACTTACATCAAATCAAAGTAAGTCTTAAAGTTCATTTTTATTGGATAGGTCCAAAAAATAAACCATCGAAAACCGTTGGCGAGATATTGAGTTATATTGTCCGTTTGTGGCGCACATACTTGTTGCAAATTTAAGCTTGTTAAATAAGAATCCTCAAAATTGGCTCACCCAGTCAAAAACTACGCGGTAACAAACATATAAAAAAGTACAGACATATAACTTCCTCCTTTTGGAGTCGGGTAAAAATATGTATTTGACCGGTTTTCCCTTACCACAGCAACTAAGAGAAACAAGGATTCCGCGCTACACGCTGTTTGCCGCCTCAAATTATGCATTCCTCTCACCTTCGTCACCCGCAGCATCTAATGTCACCTGATAACGCTGCGCACCTATTTCCAGCGCTTAAAGAATTTATCTCCAAAGACGTCACGCTCTGGACTCGCTTTACACTTCATCTTACTACTACGACTACTCTTTATCATAAACATCTGTATCACAGATGATTATATTCAAACCGTCTCTAATGTGATGCAGGCAGGAATATATCTTTTTTGCTTCTTTTTTACTTCGTTTGTGTCGCACCTATACAGAGTTAGCTTGCTGGTCTTAGGTCGCTGCCTGAACCTCTTAAGTGCTTCTTGGGTGATTATTTTATTTCATTCAAACATCTGTTTTATGAAAAAAATATTTATTTAATTTGAACCATTTTATGGCATGTAATATGATATGATCATTTCTTTACAACCTTAACTCAGAAATTAATGAGGAAGGAATTAAATTTGCATCAAGTATGTGGCGCCACATACTTGATGCAAATTTAAGACATACGGTTTTCTCTGGGAGTCACAGTTTAAATCAGACCATACGGGAAGCACCGGATTTCAAATAAAAATCCATAAAATCGGTTAACCCAGTTAAAAGTTATGCGGTAACAAAAAATAAAAAAATACAGACGAATTGAGAACCTCCTCTTTTGAAGTCTATTAATATCTAATTTAATATAATTTCATGCTTTTTAAATTGCGTCGTTTTTCATTACATTGTATGTAATTTGCAGGTATGGGCTCTCCTGGAGCTGACTGCATACAGCCTGCTGGTGACCCTGGCCCCGCTGGGTCGCGACGGCACCATCTCCACTCACAAGTACGTGCTGTACGTGACGGCGGCGGCAGTCAGCGGCCTGCATCTCCTGTGCTCCATACTGCTCATCGTAGCAGCTTATAAGGTGGCGATCCTTTCCCCTGATATGTTGGCCTCCATTTCTTATGTTATATTTATATTATTGTCCAATATATATATATATATATATATTACTCCATTTTTTCCTTCATTGCAATTCGCTTCATTAACTTCTTTGAATTAAGCATTTTTAGAAAGTTGATAAACCCAAATATTTTCTTGGCATAGGACTCGTTTGGTCATAGATAATGCATAACTTCATTTAGAACGTGAGTAGATTAGACAGATAGATTATGTATGGAATAGGATAAATAAAAAATAATTGAATATAAGACCACACAAACGAGACTTTCATTATGAGACAGCGTGCCCTTTATATTTATCTACAAAAAGAATCACTTGACGTTGCAGAAGCTGGCGTCACTGACACTGCCCTGGACGATAATCACAGGCATTCTCACGGCGATTTTCTTCGTGATGTGTCTGACCGGTATTAGCCTAATACTGCAGGACTCCGGCGTGATGCTGGGCGTCGAGGCGGTCTTCATCTTTGTCCATCTCATGAGAGCATGTAAGTTATTCTTGATAGGTAATTTGCATAACGGTACGAAGCGACCTCAAATAAAAATGAAGCATCAAAAGCCATCAAAAGAGTAGGCTGAAATTACGTCCGTTTTGCAAAGTCGGTAACGCTGTTGTTACAGCTGTTTATCCAATTCATTATTTTATACATTCCTTATCTGTTCACTCCCCAGGTTTTTTATTTTTGAATAATTCCGCAATGAGAAGAAAACGTCTCACTAGCGCCAAGAACATACAATAGTGGCTTGACAATGGCATGAGCCGTTACTCGTTTCACTCCGGTTTGACCACAATTCCATCTTGTTGTTATTATTAGATGCTTAATTAAAGACAAATACTGTTAATAGTTGTAGTGAAGACTGCGGTCGGTTTTGTCCTATTATTACATTTGTATTTATTATGGGCATTTTATTTCCAGGCGTATCAGTATATTGCATAGTGATCGTTCACAGCCGGCACAAGCAGATTATGTACGAGGACGACGAAAAGAGGTTCCAGCATTCAGCTCGAATCTACAAAGCTGTCCGCACGTCGGAGCCCTCCGATCACCGAACATCACAAGTCACCGCGCCGTGAACTTATGAACACTTTGAATTAAGGTTAAGGAAGCTTACGGGCCAATGTGAGGACAGGCATAAGCGCTGTCTGTTATGTTTGCCAGCTAATGTGCGGGGCCTGGCGTAGTTGCAAATTTATATGAACCGACTTCAAACAACGAGGTTTTCCATTCATCACCAACGGTAAAACATTTACGTCGTTTCGTGATGGTAAATATAATCAAATTAATAATCTAATGGAATTGAAATTGTTTACATGCCGTCTTTAATTTTTATCCTTACTGTTTAAGTGGTATTAGTGTGTGGGTTATAGATGTTTATAAAATCTTTGTTATTTAGTGGAATAATATAAATATTTATTTTAAAAGTTGTTTAATAATTATTAACAATAAATATTAATAATTATTAAACAGTTATTAAATAATTTATGGTTATTAAATAACTGTAGCAAATAAAAAGTACTTGTTTTCAAACATTTTTGAAATTCTTTTCCCTGTAGCTTAACCTGGATCGAGAATCAATGGTATGTGCTTTTAGGTTTTCATACTGTAAGCTGCAGAAATTAAAAAGAAAATTGAGAACTAGTAATTAATTAATTAATTATTAATACGCGGTAGGTATGTAGAGTCGGTCATAAGTAGGAAGCCGTGAGAAATGCTCTTTAGAGATATCTACACATATATCTACACTGCATCTTTAGACAGATCCTCTCAGTGCAATGTCAATTATATAAAAAGTGGCAATATTCAATAGGGGTTTTGCAAGACGAACAAGTATAATCTTATAGTCACTATAACAATTGTCAGGGACATATATTTATTCCTAGATATCACATTTTAAAAATACATAGAGTATATAACTAGTTCTAATAGTTATTAAGTACAAGCTTAGAACGGAACGTAATCATTGATTGTACTATGTAAATCTTATATGATGACGTAAATCGCTTGTGATTAAGGATTTGCCGTAGGGATTATAAAATATTTACGTAGGTTTGTTGTTTCGCAGTTAGTAGTTTTTCTCACGAAGTGAGGTTTTAATATTGTTAAAATTCTAATTTAATCATTTGATTTCTTTGCCTCCTTTCATGTCGAAATATTTATAAGAAAAAGCCTAGTTCAGTCTGTTTGATGGTGGAAGAATTGTGAACATACTATTAATGCGAATTAATAAAAAAGTGCGTCGTTAAAGAAGATTTGCAGGTTGGGTAAATATTTTTATCAATTATAATAACTGCACTAGAAGCATTTGTTAACTCTAATTAAACCCTTTAACATTAAGGAAGTGACATTTAATTTTATTATAATTTAAAGAATCGTAAGGTTGGCTTCCTAGTTATATTTTTAGACATTTTTACGTCTTGCCATTTAAAGAGATCTCAGGACGCACGCATGTTGAATCAATCAGAGATATATTGTGGTTATTCAATGCCGATATATTTACTTGTTTCAAGTAAACTACTTTAATTTTGATGTTACTCCATTTTTATGTTATTTTAGAGAACTCAAACACAAACGTACGTTTCGTAAATAAAACAGCACAACATAAATTATTATTCAAAGCCGGAGTTTAATTTTCTTAAGTGGAGTTAGAGATGGTTTTCATGGATAGACCGGTCCATACTTCACATGCCACATCACATGGACCAGTAATTTAACTATTTCATAATTACAAATGTCATAACTTTTTTACAATACCTAAATCATTATTTTCACACATTTTGTAAAACATTCACAAATATTTTAGCGGTAAAGTATAATTTTTAACACTAAGAGAGTAAAGTATTGGTATTTTTGTGTATAGTATAATTTATCTGCATAAATAAAACATTCCAAGACTACTAAATACTTACATTACATGTTTATATCTACTCAATATATGTAATATTCATTGTTCATACATTTTATAAGCTGTATCTCGTGTGCCCACTTCTTAATTTCAATATTTAACTTAAATATATTTTTTAGTGGTTTTCAGCTAGTAGCTAAATGTATCACATAACTTTATAGCTAGGATTCAAAACCAGATCCTGGTTTAGCTTGTTTCTGCTGCTAATGAGTTTTCATTCTTTGATTTCTGGCATACAAAACAGTAAAAGCCTCCTAAATTTTTCTATGAGGTTTATATATGTTGCATATTGTGACTGTGAAATGTCTTTATCGCCATTTTAAGTAAATAAAATTTCTAGTGGGTTTGAAGTACAGTCTCCTCTTCTGTTTCTACAATTTTTTTTTATTAGAAGCTTAAAATTATAATATACCTTACAAATTAATGACTTTAAAAAATTTGTACATTTTTCTGTATAAGGAGCAAGTTAGACCCTCTATGGTGGAGCTCGGGGAATACATACCAAATCCTTCAAATTCACTTTTAACAACTGAGATCAATTAAATTTTGTAATTTTTCTTATATATATATTTATCAATTATTAAATCTAACTAGCATATTAAGTACAACCATTCCTTGGCTTCAAGAAAAACAATGATATTCTTTTCTCAAAAGTGTGAGCTACCCTGCTCAACATCGCACACAACATATTTTTTATTTTATCATATTATTAACAGCACTACATCAAGAGCCTTAGAGGTAATTTATTAAAGACTTACTGACTTTATTTCAGAGATTCACTTTTAAAGGGCTTTTCCTCCAGCATAACTCACTTGTTCTAAACTGTACACTTATTGTCTACAGAGAGAGTCCTCTCCTTTTTATCCTAAATTTCTAGTATATGCCTCTCTTTCAAAGACGGAAGCGGAAATGGCCTTGGTTGCCAACAACCAATAAAAGTACTTTAGTTGACTAAACTAAATTACTTTTATATTAGTCAGTCCATCACCGGCAAACTAGCTGAAGAAATATCCCGCGTCACAAACGTCAATTTAATTGGTAGATAATGGAGAATGGGCTAAGGCGGCCTTGAGAGGTGTCCCTCACCGCAGTGCGCCGCATGCCACAAGACATGGGATATACGTGGTATATGGTCTAGTCTAGACTCTTCTGTATTGCTATTTTAATACATTAATATAATTGTGGATGAGAGGATCAACGACACATAAAATTACAATAATTAAAATATGTAAATTGAACTATTCAAGGTTCGAAATTAATGATGTAGAATTATGTAGGTGCATAAGAATACGCTTCAGTGTCTGCATTGACGTATGTAAGTGAATCCCGTTATTGGGCAGCAAAAAACGTGCTGTTTTAATTCAGCCTTCTGCCCATCCCAGACATTATTGTATAGGCTCGTCACAGTCGACTGTGCGCGCGCGATGGAACCGAGCGGGACCGTGTGAGTAGTTGTTACCTACACCTTATAATTTAACTCTAAAAGTCGGTGATGGCTCCATTTATTTTAGTATAGAGTACATAATCCTTATACTAATAACTAAGTTCTTCGGCGTCTTTAGTAATGTCTGATACCACACATTTCGACCACATTACCACACAGATCACATTTCGGAAAAATTCTCTCTAAATTGTAGAGATTGTGTTAAGTGCATTATTGCTCATAATCGGTTGCATTCCTTACTGTGACCGCAACCTCTCAGTAACACTGGGTGGGTATGCGTAAGCAACATTTCTTCACAAAAAAGTAGAGCTAGTCAGCCGTTTAAAAAGATCACCACTGATCTCAAGATCGGTTAGTCGTCTCAAGGATCACAAACACGATCAATTCTCGAAATTAAAATGGTGTAAATATAACAACATGGCACCATCTCGTCATGGTTGATTTGTGTCCGCTCGAAGACTTTTATAACAACATCGAAATAAGAGGCAATCGTTCTAAAAATAACGCGTACGTAATCATTATTATTTTGCCGGCGGCAGCGAGCAGAAATACGCGGGAGTCGGCCGCTCCCGGGGAGGGGAGACCGTCCTCGGTCACACGGTCCCGTTCGGGAGGCACTCCTGCCCTACTGGTTATGGTGAAGAGCCGGTTTAAGAGGTCCAGGCTAAGCGACATAAGCCTTTAGCCGCGCGTGAAGCAGTCGCGGTGAGCTTCTCATGCATAGGCTCGTCAACAAAAAGAAGCCAGTTTTAATCCCGACCGAACATGTCGGCTTGAATTCATTGCTTTGTATTGTAGCAAACTATACAGTACAATTGTGTCGATTGATTTAAAGCGCATCAGAATATTTGATAACAACTGTTGTGTCTGTTAATTACCACTTCAACATTTTTCTGACTTTATAAAACACAGATGTATTGCTGCGTATGAGACCGTCTCATCCAACAGAAGACATATGTGTGAAGATAGTGCCAGATTAAAGATCTATGACTGAATTAAGTCATTAATGTATGGCGATAACGATAAAATCATACAACTGAAAATCAATACCGAAATCTACTGCTAGATGGTTGTTAACTGTGACCTAAGAAATGTGTCTGATCTTCAGAAACGTCAAGGTAGTGTTCAGAATTACTTCATTTAGAGATTTTGCTTTTAATTTTGTTGCTTCATCACTCTTTCCAGTGCCAACGTAGTAGCGGAAGGTGCGAAGATGGGTCTACCACATATTACCACTTTCTGCTGGTGCATGGGCCTCGAGGTGGGAGCGAAGGTCATCGGCTATTTACACCTGGTAAGCAATAGCGACGTAAGTTGTCTGGAAATCACTCCTAGCATTTGAATGATAACATGGCTAAGGAACAACAGTATCAATATTATTTAGTGAGCTTATTCCATGAACAAACAGGAATTAATACAAGTGAGTGCTGATCTCAGTAATGGAAAGGCTTGAAGAAGAAGAAACTAAAGGCCAATGGATCGCTTCTCCATGAAGGCGTGGTCTCGTGGTAACTGTGATGTAACATGTTGTCGTCATGCACGCGGCCGTGCGGTTGGTGCCGTGTATCTTACGTCACAGCACTACACATGCGACGTCTCTTTCAGCTGGCCTCGCTGGTGAACGTGGTGCTATGCTCAATTACGGCAGCCACTGCCAAGAGCTACGTGGGCACGGAGGATGACGAGGACTTTGTGTACTCGCGCCTGTCCACCGCCGCGACGGTCGTGGCGGTCGCCAGCGTGGTGCACATATTCCTCGCCGCCACGCTCATTTACGCTGTTCATAAGGTAAGTTATCTCGGGGACACTTCTAACAGTCAGTTTCTAGGTTTTCTTCAATCATCAACAATGTGTTATAAGGCGTGGCTTTTCAACCGACTTCAAAGATGGAGTAGGTTCTCAGTTCGTCTGTATGTTTGTTACTGCATAAGTTTCGAGGTGAACCGATTTTGATGATTCTTTTTTATTTTGAAAGCCTACAGCTTTCCTCCAGTTCGGTCCAATTCTGACAATGGAATTAGAAAACCGTATATGTAAGTGTTATTGGATTAGATCGCAATAGGCTAGGAATGTTAACCCGTTCATTAAATTCAAATTAATGCAACTGTGTCGAGCGGCACCAACGACAAATGCTTTAGCGGAACCTTAAGCTGCCAGGGTAGTGCTGGTACGGTTGCAGTCAATGCTTTTCGTAATGGCTAATATTGTATTATGTGAACGGTATCTGGTGATTTTGTAATTGGCTGAAGCAGCTTTTTGAGCTTTGGTTCATCCATCTCGGGCACTTAAAGCAATTGTGTAGCCAACGTGAGTTATACAATGTGGTGGCACTAGTAATGCTGTACTGCGGTAGTGCGGTAGTACATGTGTGTCTGTGTGTCGGTGCAGCGCAGCAGGCAGTGGGTGCGCGCGTGGGTGCGCGTGATGTGCGCGCTGTGGCTGGCCGCGCTGCTCTACGTGCTGGTCACTGCCGTCGCCTTCAAGCCGCACAGCTCCGGATCAGACATATTCCTCGCATTCCTTGAAGGGGTTTTATTCTTTGGTAAGTCCCGCGTCCTCTCCCCTTATTACGTATACTGTGTAATATATAACAAACGCTGTATTTCGTTTATAACTAACCCGACAAACAATACTTTACGTGTCGCCCTGTACGCGGTGATTGCAAGAATTGCTTGTGGCTGCAAGTCTCTTTCAACTGTGTGGGTGATTCTATTTTTATCAAATTGTGGAATATTGTAAACCAAATCTATTGAACTCAAAGTGTGTATATCAACATATTAACGGGACGTTATCCTTGTTATCTTGAGCTCGTTCAGAATTCAATGTATGTCTGTAAGATTTTACAGACATTCACCGAGTTGATTCTACTCGTATGTGTATGTTCTTACTGCTGGGGATCATTTAATCAGGATATGAGATACCTCTCTCCCGAGGTACCTACAGCACAGAAACTATATTTCCTGGCTCGAGAATAACGTGGTTTATACAGTTTTGTAAATATGGGATGTAAGCTCAACCATTAGCAGAGACGGCGGATGGATGGTGCGTGTGGAGCCACACGGCCAGACCACGGGAAGAGGGACCACACTCGTTTAAATGCGCTCCATAAGCTGAGGAGTATAGATAAGTCAGGACTTGAGACTCCTGACGAGTCTACCCACATCCTTATGGGTGATAAGGTTGCGAGTAGGATGTTTGGTTGCCATGCTCGCGAAGATAATGATTGAGTTAGTTGGTGCTTTTTATGTCTGGTAAATTGGTAGAATTAATTAAAACGATTGTATCACATCCAAAATGAGTTGGCACGGCGACCATGTCGGTTCCAGGTTTTGTGGCGTACTGCATCCTGTGCGTGAACAGCTACTACCTGGTGCTGCAGTCCAGCTTCGACATGGAGGGGCCCGGCAAGACCGACTACTAGCTGCCGACGCACGAGGGTCTCGACAATCCTCTTTAGGGATAGTAAAAATTGTTACAGTTATTGCTTCTGTTATAAGTGTTGCGAGAGCACGATAGACGGCGCGGTCTATACGAGTCATTTTTATTGTTAAACTATTTGATGTTAGTAAGGTAAGCAGTACCCACCTGACGAGCAAAATCTCTGACATCTTGCAGAATAATCTATTTTCTATTTTCTCGTCGCCAGAAAATTTCATTAGTTCTAAAAAATATTTTATGAACGTATATACATAAGTGGAGATGCTTTTGAAATAAATCGCTCAGAGAGTATTTTGAACTTTACATAAAGTTACATACTATTGTTATTTATTATTACTTACATTTGCTTTGTGCTGTGCCGCCTGTGCACATATGTACGCTTGTGCCCGGTGTACGTGTGACATGCTCATGTCATAAGTCGGTTAACAACACGTTTTTAGTTTACTGGAAGGACATGGCTATATAAGTTTGCGAAATTAAAATGACCACATTATTTTCGTAGAGTGGACAGAGGTAGCTTTGCGTCCAGACAATCACATCAAACTGAATAGTACGCTAATAAATTAATAATAGCGCCATCTATGTAAACCATTTGACACTGCTACTATAGCATGCGTCTAAACAAGTATTACTTCAATAAAATAGAGTTTAGAAAAGAAGGGACATGTCGGACATGGTGGCAACACATGCGAATCTTTATAGCTTAAACAACCATTGTTTTGTTCAACGATCGATGTGTCTGTCTCCTGGGGGCACGTGTCACGTGACTCGGCGTGCACGTGACCGCCAGGTATACGTATTCAATTAAGATAATAGGTGTTATAAATAAGTTTCCACCATCTGTTGCCGAACAATAATACTGTGAAAGTGTAGTTAAGATAAAAACGATGTGAGAGTGTCGGCCGAGCGACTTCTCAAGTGCAAATTCCTCTTATGTTTGATTCGAATTTTCTTTCATCAATTTAGTTGGGATATAGGAGAGATGCCAATCATCTTTCACCGGGCACAAATTAAACTAAGTGATTTTTATGTGTGTTAAGAATCCAAAATCCCAGCCTTCAGCATATAAGTTTAGGTTTAGGTTAAGTATTAGGTTGGGGAAAAAGAAATTCATTATTGTTTGGTAGATGGCGGTAGTGATCAATATCTCGTCAAGTATCAATCGAAATAATTTCAGATTTGTGCTTGTTGGCACACGGTGACATTTCACACCCAAAAAAAGTTTTGCTGTTTGCTTTGGGCCATTCAATTGTGAGTTACAGGGTGGAAATGGTAATCAAAAATATATTTGGTATAGTTTTCAATTTTTCTTTGATAAAGGCGAAAATGTAATTCCAATCTGTTCAGATATTGTGGTGTCAAAGATGGTGTATCTTGCACGTGCACGGGCACCCGTCGTTGAAAATATCGATAAAATCACAAAAATAATTAAAGTTGACCGCCGTGCCAGTAGTCGTAGCATTGCCCAGTTGTAAAGAGCGACCATAAAACAGTTTTAAACCATTCTCACCAAACTGGATTCAAAAAGAAGCTTGATGCTGTGTACCATAAAACACGATAGATCGAATTTCCATCTGCCAAGCCCTAGACAAATTTAAAATGCCATTTCTTAATGATATTACGAGCGAGGCATTTTGAAACGACTCTTGAAATTGCAACAAATTATAGAACAGTGCGCACTTGACTCAAATCTGACAACACAAGTTTACAAATAAACAATGGATTACTTTTCCCTAACCTATTCAATGAGTGCGTGTGGCGACACCGCGCTCGCCTTGTCGGGTGCGAGGTGGCACAGATAATGTAGCGGGCAGTGGCGCCCTCTGCCCGGCCAAGTAGTACGTGCGCAGTGGGCGTGGGGCGTGGGTAGATTATAATATTTTGAATGTTGTTTTCAACAACTCCTTCGTGTCAAACTATCGATAATGTATATAAGGAGATACTAGTTAGGACGTGCGACTCCATGCACAATGCCGTTGACATGCTCGTGACTAAAGCGAGGAGACATTCCATTCGCCGTGAATAGCCACAGGAATTACGTTATTTCCATAAAATATTTTTTTCTGTTACTTGTTAGTGCAGATAACCACAGATCCATCTATAGATGGAATATGATATTGTAAATGAACAAATTATTTTGGTGACTATGTATCTTAATTTAATAAAAAAATCGTGTTAAAACATTACGTGTTGCATACGAGGAGTACGGGGCTTGGTTACATGTTGCGGGTTGAACGTGAATCGTTTATAGAGGTTCAGGCTAAGCGACCTAAGAGCTCTGCCACCTCTCAATCCGGTGAAGCAGTCAAGGCCAGCTTCTCTGGCCAATCTGTGTAGTTCGTCAAAAAAAAAAAACGTGAATCGCGCTCAAAACTGCTTAGCCTTTTTAAATGATTGGGGAACATTATATACTAGTTTTAAGTGTAATTTGTTGTCAAGTAAATTTGATCGTGCGGAACTAGCGGTAACGTGTACATCACGGTGCTTAATGTTACGTACAAATAAGCTGTAAATCTCCCTCGTGGACAAATAAATGTTTCTGCCGCGCGCTCAGAATGTTGTGCATTTTAGAAAGCATTTAGTGTGACTGAACCAATAACCTTTATAACTGACTTATTTTTATATTAATCTTGTATTGCTCTTGACTACTGTTTCTACTTGTGTAATAAAAAACTGTATATGGTTTGCCCACTGTTGGGCACACCGACTAGTCTAAGAGCAGCTCCTCAACAATTAAGAGCTTCTCCTGAGTAATCATTATTTTTAATATACATTTACAGAGTGTTGTGTGGCGCGGAGAAGAGCTGACGTCGCCTTTTAATATTGTGTTGATCTGTGATTGTGATTGTGATGCTGTTGCTGCGCTCGAATACAAACAAGTTCCTTGAACTTGCTACCGACATTGTATTTTTTAGAAGTTCTTCAAAAATGTTGCCATTTTCTTTACAAATATTAACAATAAATAGTTATTTACATCGCCAAAACATTTTTAATTATTGATTGTAACCAATTTTTAACCTTTTGTTTTATTTATATTGTCAATGACACTCATAGAAGATAGAAAGAAGCGATGGCGGAGCTTAGGTTCATACTCCCAGAGGCAAACGAGCTGACCTGATGTGATCACCATCGTCCATGCACATCGGCAACACCAGAAGGGCTGCAGGTACAAAGACGGTAACACTGATTCCACCATTCTGTTCGTTAAAGTATCTGAAAGTATCTTATCAGTTCTCATCTCGCCTCCGACACGCGAGTGGGGTTGGCAGGGATAATTGATGCTCGCCTGCTGCTCATTAAAGACGTGCACAACAAAGAGGAGGATAAAATATTAATAAAATGCGTTAGATTTTTGCAGTTTGTTTATTCATCGAAACGAGCTGACGCACCGCGGCACGTGTCCAGTTCTCGCAGTTCACTTAATTTTTGTTTAATTCAATAAATATATTACAATTATGTAGATGTTAAGTACACGTAAGTACGGCGCCGGGGTTACCCAGTAACATTACACTATTGTATTGTATCGTACAAAGCAAACCATAATAAAAAGTGCCTGCAGTCAAACGTCCGGAGACTCCATTACAAGGTTGATATTTACAGTGCTGTCTCCGCCGGCCGACTGCGTACCGCCGCTAACTAACTACTCGTATTTAAAACAAATGTCCGACAGAGTGCCGTCACCGCACCCGCGTTGCATTTATTCATACGAAGTACCGTTCATTGTCACTCCTCGAATATTCTTTGATATTGCAACACAGCCACGATCTTAAAGAAATGCTAAAGCGATGAAATAAATCAGTGTATAACCGCCCAGAGACAATACAGATCAATACAATCTCCTGACGCAGGTAACTTGAACATAACCTTACATAATACATTTTATCTCTTCAGAAGAGTAAAGTGTTCGATGAGCTCGTTCGTTCAAACGTGTTTGGACGAGGCTCGAGCACACAACTTGTGCACGTTCATTATTACCTTTGCGCTGCTGCTGAATTTTATAATTATAATTTAATATAATCTTTGCCACACTTCGAAAGGACATCAACTGTCTTACAAAATGATTAAATTGCTTGATGCAGATAGAATATAACAGTTCTTATTATGATGTTACCGCGAACGCAGAAAACAACATTATGAGTATTTTAAACATTACTATAACGTGTTGCATCAGGCAGCGGCAACCACAACAGAAGTATTCTCTTTTTGAGTAGACAGAAGCTATAAATAGAATCGCACCCTCTGAACATTATACCTAATTAAATGGTCACATTGCACCTAATATTAAAATTTTACAGGAAAATGTACAAGATGTTCAACTTTGGAGACACTGCGCCGTGTCAGGGCAGTTTAAAACGTGTGCCGAACATTCTGTGACCACGCTTCCTACACTTACGCCGGCGTCGTACGTGACGCTCACTTACAGCTAACAGGCCACAACCACACCGCAGAGTAAACATCGCACCATTTATCATGTCATCTAAAAATCCCAGCTGAAGGCTTTTTATTCTTTATGGTACACGTAAAACAATTAAAAAAAAATGATGGAGCACACTCTGTAACTGAAATATTACTACAATAATTGTCCTACTGTTAATTTATCCTCTAATAGACTACTCGCGGCGAATATAGTTGTCTGACGTGCTGTCAGCGTGACAGGAGTGTCGGACGTCAGTGTTTACTCTGTGGCATGCAATAAATCTAAGTGCGGGTGAAGTTTGTAGATCGCCAACACAACTTGCTAAACGGATAAATACTTAACTAAATGTATTGCACGAAAACTGCCTCGTCGAATACAAACTCGCCGCGCACAAGTCCTTATGTGTATTATAAGTGACACAAACATTTCTCAACTAGATCCACAAGTTCCAATTAAACATAGATGTTGTTATATTTACAATTTCTATTAAATGTCTGCGACAGCAAATGTTCAGTTTTGCAAGAGCCTACTGTTACTGTACCACTCAATACATAACTAGCACGCGCACCCGAGTGCGGCCCCACTTGTCACTTGAACTGTTCCTCCCGTTAATCTTACTCAATATTTCATCAGACTGATCAAAATCAGAACTGTTGTTTTTACATGTCCATCGATTTTGGTCGTTCCAAACTGTTCCGGTGCGGACTGTGCTGGACTCTGTATACCATATCCAACTCGCGAAGTCAATCGAAGATGTTCTTTAAAATATAAGGATTAACATTTTCAAGTGTCCTACGCAATCCTCAACACGTGTCCACTCCAGAAGTAGCGGGGCAATGTTTGTTCACAATGAGTCACGAGATGTCAGCAGGTTCAGCTCCTTTCAGTAAGGAGGTGTGTGCGCCGGGTGAGGTGCGGGGTGCGGTCAGTAGAGGCGCGCGGGCGGCGGCGGCTCCGTGCCCACGTCGATGTCCAGGGGCTCTCCTCCTCGCTGCCCGCGCCCGCGCCCCCTCCCGCACCCATCCCCGGCATCGCGCAGCCTCCCGCCATCCCGCCCGCTCGCTGCAAGCCGCGGACCTGGATACAAAGCGTCTTTATATTTTAAACTATAGATGCAATAGATATATCTAATAACTCGCACGCAAACGCTTGATCCGTTAACCCCCCAATGTTAGTAATGCCTGTAGACGCTTTTCATAAATAATAGGAGATAAATCTACAATCTATCCAATGCGAACCCATCCACGAACCATTGCCAAGAAACAGAATGTGCTTAACACAAACGGAAACGAACTTGGTCCCCAAAGTATCGCTGTCGCCTTCATAACTGCATCTGATATTAAGTAGTGAGGTAGGTGAGGAGTCCCGCCAACAACTACCACCAAAATTTAAAAAATCCAGAACATTTCCTAAACACATGATCACTTCAACCAAATATTTTAATTAACTTTTATTTAGTTTTTATGACGAACTGCACAGATTGGCCAGAGAAGTGGGCCTTCACTGCTTCACCGGATTGAGAGGTGGTTATAGCCCTTAGGTCGCTGAGCCTGAACCTCTATCGCCAGTAACACGACACAAGGGTCGCCCCGATGAGGAGTGACCTCGGCTTGGGCGGTTACTATGTTACGCGTAAGCATGCCGATCCGAGGGCGCCCGAGAGGGCTGAACCACGACTCGGTCGGTTGCTATTTCACGGATAATCTAAGGGACATTCAAAAGTACTTTATGGGGAAACCCCACCCTCTCGATAGGATTAGGAGCGTTGCTGGAGTTTCTTCGGCCACTTCTTCTCCCAGCGCTAACGCTTCCCGAAGTGGCATATAACTTAGTTTAGCTTAGATTGCCCCAGTAGATTTCGTTAATACAATAGCTACTGACCGAGTCGTGGTTCGGCCCTCTCGGGCGCCCTCGGATCGGACTGCTAACGCGTAATAATGGTAACCGTCCGCCGAGGTTACCCTCACCGGGGACCCTTGTGTCGAGTTACCACCTAAATAGAGGTTCAGGCTAAGCGACCTAAGAGCTATGCCACCTCTCAAATCCGGTGAAGCAGTAAAGGCCAGCTTCTCTGTGCCAACTGTGTTAGTTCGTCAAAAAAAAAAGGACATTCAAAAGCTAAACTAACTTTGAGTGCCACTTCGGGAAGTTTAGTTTTGTTTTCTTACGGCACGGTAGCATACCAGGCATACAAATGACGTAACTAATTTTTACAAAAATATGACATTCTTTGCTCTTATTTAGTTCTTATTATAAATGTACGCGCCAACAACCACTAGCCTTAAAAACATCTAAAAATATTGCAAACTACTTGTACACCGGGCCGGCTTAACAACAATGCTTATTGTAAACGTCAAGTTGATATGTTAACATTTATCGTTTTTTAATATAAATAGATTAAGATATTGAATTAAAATTTATTAATGTATTACAGTATTATAAAAAAGACCTAATTAGTGTTATGAAATTTCTAATTTTTGTTATGAAGATGGATTAGTGAGTCTCATAGCGGGCAGTTAAGGTTTGATAGATCACAAATGGAGGTAAAGCAATTTCCCTAATATTCTCAACACGTACAGACATGGTCGCACGTCAGGCTGACATTCCCCGGTCCGAGCGCTCGGTGACCACGATCACCAGATTATTTAAAAATCAACAAGAGCCATAATTACCTGAAGCAGCAAATCGTCGTACAGCAGCCTGCTGTGCTGACCCAGTACCTTGAACTAAGAGACCGTACTAAAGGGCCTGGTCTGCTGCCACTGACATTCAGTGCAGGCCTGAGCTCACACATACCGCTCAATAACCAGCACGAGACCGTTCTCATCAAAAACAACATTTTACGTTGTAATAAATTAAAAAAAAACTTGAAGTTTTAAACTATAACTGACAAAGTTCCAGCCTGTATATATCTGTCCCACTGTTGGGCATAGGCCATACGGCCCTAGTGCGGTTAGGTAGAATTCTCATGTCTTAAAAATATTCTAAGACGTAAGTTTCCTCACGATGTTTACCTTCACTGCGGAGCGCGTCGTAAATCAGCACTTGATGAACAAATTCATCGGTACCGTCACTGGGGTCGAAGAACTAGGGTTGCTAGCGTATTATGCAATTTAAGACGACCGCCCGGACTCTGAGCTACCACCAGCTCTACCAATTATGAGTATTATCTAGTCTTATTCTAAATAAAACTAATTGTATTATTATATTCAGTAACCAGTTTATTGATTGATGATTCCTCGCTCGACGTTGTGCGAACACGCACTACCAGAGGTCGGGCTCCAAACTACAAGCAAGAGCCATCAGAGCACTTGAATCATCATCCACCGCGTAGGAATGATCTGGCTTGATAATACATTCACCTGTCACGTGTGCACAGAATTTGTCATAATCTTACGTTGGCACAAACATTTACTTTTAAAATGTCTCCAAGGCATAAATAACCCACCGTTTCACGCATTGTCAAGTTCGAAATTTAAGAAGATCGGTGAAAGGCGGATAGCGATTCCTATCTCTGTTAGCCCCGTTTGAGTTATAAATCTATGTGTGGTTATATTCACCTGTAGCAACAGGTTGTTGGACAGCAGCCTGGCCTGGTGCTCCTGGGCCTTGGCGCGCAGGCAGGCGATACTGTTGTTGCGGAAGGCTTCAGGGTCCTCGTACATCTCGCGGCCGGGGTCGGGCGAGGCGCGGCCCTTCGCTGACGAAGAGGCGGTGGTGCTACTGCCGGGAGAACTTTGCGCCTGGAAAGTTCATAATAAAACTTGTCGTGAAAATCTACTAAGTGTACTGCATTACGCGTGGGAAATATATAGGGTGTGTATAATTTATTTTTGGGATACTTCTAGAAATCACTTTTTATGTAAAAAGGCTCAAGAATGTTAGAGCTTGAAATAATAGCAATCATTTTTTTAACACGAGAAATTTATAGCGAAAAGTTTGTTTATCCAATTCTGCACATACGGGGCAGGTATGTCAGACATAAACATACCCGGTTGGTAGATGCGGGTAGATGTAGAATTACCTGGGTGTCGTGCAGGTCGAGGCGGTGCGGCGAGGCGGAGTGCGGGCGCTCCGGCTCAGGTTCGGAGCCCTCGCGCTCCGACCCCGACTCCTTGAGGTGCTGCGCCGCCTCCAACGACTTACGATGCATGCCTGCACACCACATGGGAACTTAGTTTTGTCGACCGGCGGTACGCTCCGCGCTACAACTGATGCTTGAGGAATAATATTTCTTAATTTAAATCTCTGACCCAGTTTACATCGTGAGCTGAGAATGGATCACGAATGTGTTGCAATCAATCTTTCATCATGATCAGCAGAAGGCCATCCCCAATGCCTTCTACCACAACGATCCTCCGCTTTCCGCATCCAGCCACTTCCAGCTATCCTTACAAGGTCGTCGGTCCATCTGGAGGGAGGGCGTCTCACGCCTCTCCGGCCCATGCGCGGCCTTCATTCCATGACTTTCCTCCCCCATCTACCGTCCCTGACTCGGCTGATGTGGCTGGTCCACTGCCACTTCAACTTGCTGACTTTAAGAGCTAAGTCGACTACCTTTGTTCTCCGTAGAATTTATTCGTTTTGGATTCTATCCCTTAGAGAAATGCCGAGCATAGCTCTTTCCATCGCTCGTTATGCGACTTTCATCTTGTAGACCAGCCCAACAGTCAGAGTCCAAGTCTCTGCACCGTAGGTCATGGCTGGGAGGACCAATCAATCTTTACTTGGAACTAATTGCAGGTAACTTACAAAAATGTCACTCAAACGGAATCAATGATGCATGATTTTTTATCTTCAACCTACGACGCAAGATATTTTGTGTATAAATTGAACTGAATCGCGTAAATCTGCTAATGTATTAACTGTAGTGACTGACCGCCGAAGCCTCGTAATGAAATTGTAAGCACGAGAAAAAATTACATGTAAGTAGATATTTTCGAAGCCAACAACATCTAGACCACCATAATTTATCGTGTTGCGATTACACCAGCTCTCCCATGAGCTCCAACTCAACTCATCATTTATGAGCTCGAGCTGTCGCGACACGCGTAGCAGACGCAGGGTTGCCACATCCTACATTACTTGTTGGATATTACCAACAAGAGCTTCAATCGCTAGCGAGCGCTAGATATAAGTGAACAACAATCTTGTTATTCAATACCTTCTATAATTGAAAATAACTAAGTTGTGTTTGTATTTTTATATTAAGTATGCTAGGTAGCGTTTTTGAATGATTTCCGCATTCCTGCAACTGTATAATTGATATTTAACTTGTCTGACTGCAATACTGCAACATAATTCGGACGAATACAAGCAACCCTAGATGCACCCTCCTACGAGATAAGTTTATCGCGAGGTTTGAGGACTTGTTTCGTAAAACTACGGCATAGACGCGACCAGAGGAACGCCTGAGCCTTTCCCCGCATAATCAATGTGTCCTCGTCACTGAAGTCGAAACCGAAGGAGTCTTAATACCGTATCATCAACGAAACGGAAGAAAGTGGGCGTGGCTCTTCAATGAGCAAGCAGTGCACTGACGGCACTCGTCTTCTGAACACGTCATCACACACACACAGGCGCGCAGCTGTCGGATGATTTATTTACAAGCTGTTAATGCGAAGAAATTAAACGCGTTCACAGGTAACCACCTGCATGTCAACGTTGGTAATAAACTGACCTCTGAAACCGTTACGAACCGAGAAGTCGTAATTATATATTTCATATTAGTATTCAAATGGCCTTGATTTACTATTATTTCACTTCTATATTCGATTACTTGACGTTAAATAAGAATCAAATTAGATTTTCTTTTGTCCACATGACATCCGTCATTACAGTCAAGAACTGTCCACGTAGTGATTGATAAAAACATAATGAGACGGGTTTCTACCATTGATTGTAAGGTATACGAGAAGGCTAAGCACAGTGGATGCATACAGTGCCAATGTTAACATTTAAATGAGAAATGAGTACACAGCGAGCTGTTTGTTCTGTTGTTTGCTCCAGGCAATGTCCAGATGCGATGTTAGAGACGATGAAGGTGTTAGAACGAAACTGCCATCTAGTTCCGCAGATGGTGACGAATATCATCAAATATCTCTAGATAAAATAAATAAATTTTAAGGAAACATGTCAAGAAAAGTTTCTGACGTACACAGAGTTCTAAGAGAGACGAGAGGCGCCGTTGCGCCAAATGCTTTAATATCCTGCCAAATAGTATTTTTACGAGGTTTTTATAGTCTGCGAGCACGCCACGCTGAATGCCTAATCAAGGCGCGTTCTTCATAACGGCTGCTTGTGTCTTGTTATTACAACTTGTTTAGTCTTTCTCACCAACTACTTTCTCTCTAAAGCAGAAGGAATGATGGTTACTGTGTAATAAAAGCGAATGAAATGTGAACGTAAACTTCGCAGAGTACCCACGTATACGACAGCATAACAAACAAAGTTGGTGTCCGCGATCTCGTCAGAGCTGGCCGGGGTTAATGGTTGATCTGTCTGGACGCCACATTTGCAACTTCGTACATTAGTGGCACCAGACGAGTTGATTTAGGTGCGGGGGCGGTAGCGGCACAAACTTGCTTTGATTAATTGATACAAGAGTTACGTTCTCAACATGTACCGTACAAGACTCGTGTCTTTTGATGATTTGGGCTTTGGTAATACGTGTTGCTCCGCGCTAGCCGAGAAGCCATTCCGCAGTCTTAACGTGTAAATGAAACTAGTAGAGCAACAATTTTAAATCGAGTTAAATTAAGATTTAATGATGAAAAGTACGATCGCTCATACAGGTAAATATATTTCCTCACAGAGTGCGTTCGGCAACATCACATTGAAACACAAAAAATAAAAGATAAAGAAAGAGATCCTCAACACATTGGCGTTTCTTCAAACATATATGACATACGATAGTTGCACTTATAATACTCACTCGTTGTTTTAACGCTGAGTTTGTGACAATGTTTGAAAACTTGATCTTATAACTATGTTTAATGTACTATAGTAATTTAGTACACAGTAATAAGCTAGCAGATGTTTTGTGAATGAAGACTTAAAGAAAGTTTTCTTGTTTCTGAAGCAGGAAATATTTTGTTCACTCGTGACATGATGTAAAGTGTCCACCGCCCGGCGCCAGCTCTGCTCTCGGCTGTCATTAAGTTCGCCAGCGGAGAGCCACTTTTCTCATCAAACTGCGCAAGTATCATCGACTCGTATTAATTGTAAAGGAACGCCTTTGTCTGGGCTGCCGGCGGAGAGGCGCTCCCGGCTGCTGCGATCTCTCGCGACAATTCCGCGTGCTGTACTCGGCGAGATGAAAGCGCACTGCACAAAGCGAGTACGTAATAGGCAGATAATTCAGTAAGATGCCCTCGCGGTGCATTACGATCCATTTGCCGGAGCTTTGATGTGTCTGCCGCCGCCGCCGGGATGTTTCGCGCGCTCGAGTGGCGAATGTTTAAAAGGAAGCACTTTTGCTGAAGAATTAAAGAATTTAATGTAGTGGCGGCAACGTAGTGGGTAGAGTAGGTAGAGTAGGTAGAGTGCGCGGGCCGCGGGAGAGCAGCGTCAGCTCCACACGTCTTGTTGACTCTGCTTCTTTGTAAATTACAAACATGTTTGATTTTTCTAACTTAGTGTATTTTGTCCGCGAACAAGCACTGTGACAAGATAACAGAATGCTTCTACATCTGCAGCGAACTCGTCGGTTATTGTGTTGAATGAGAACGAACAAATCGCTGTACTTCGTAGCTTCTTACAGCATATTGTTGTACACACGGAGTCACAACTGTTCACTACTTCAGGGTCAAATATCATTTCGATCATCAAAGTGGTCGGTCAGCAACAGGTACGGTTTTCCCGATGCTTCAATATCTTGTTTCACAGTGTTTAGACATATTTTAGTTTTTGCTCTCTGCTATCTGCAAGAAAAAAAGCTTACAATTTCCTCAACGGTTAATATTGCACAATCTCGGCGGTGGTGATCTCTCTCCATCTGCTGAGTCAACTCAGTGTCCCACTGTCGTGTGCCGATGTCCAGCCGTGAGGACACGTCCCCTCAGTGACGGGCTGACGCTGCAGGTGGGCCTCATATGGTCGTTTGCTCATAACTCCTCTGATCATGAGCAAACGCCGAGAAGGAGGACTCCGGCTCGGGCCGGTACTCTGCGCTCTGCCCCTAGGGTGTCGCAGCCCGAGTGGTGTCAGATCCGTCTCCATCCACATCGAGCGGCTCGTCCCAGTGTGCCGGTGGTCGAGCAAACATTACATATAACTGTATTTAAAAACAAAATAACAAGTAACGGGAGGTGGCGGGAGGTACATAGCGGAGGCCCGCAGCCGCGGTATGTACGCGGACGTGAAAAAACCGGCGCGCGCCTAACTACATAATTAATATATACGCGCAGGCAGCCCTTTAAATCTCCGTTAATCAAGGCTTAGACAATGCGCCGCCATCTTGCCGGTCCCGCCCGCTGCCCCCACCCCCTCTCATCCCCGTCACACCGCACCGCCGCCGCGCAGGCTTGAAGGGAAAAGTTAGGCTCTATGCACATTAGTGTTCCGCCCGCGGGTAACCATGTTTGTCTTGTTTATAACATTAAGTGATGAAAGATATATATATTAGTCTAAAAGAACTGTTATCTTTTGTAAACAGTTTCATAAATGTTGAAAAGTAATTAATAACACAAAGCAGTTAGCCGCGACAGGTGACAGGCGGCACGAAAGGCAATGCGCGTTCACTTGTTATCAACAGACCGTTGACATACGTAGTTGGTGATACTTAAACTTGCAACTTGGCCGTTGTACTACGACCCTTGTTATTGGTTAAGTGTCGCTTTGCCATTGTAAATAATATTAAGAGCTGAACTAACCACCCGCCAGGAACCGTCTATGGGTCGTGTTAGAGCTACGAGTCAACAGCAAATCAAACGTTAATCAAATTTAAAACTCAAATCGTTTTCTCCTGGATGCCATTGTCAGAGTTGAGATTATTTGAGAGCTGGTGCGTCCCGAAGAGAAGAGAGAGAAGAGAAGAGAAAAGAAGAATCAGCAAAATCGGTTCATCCAATCCGTTGTGAGATAAACAATAACAAAACAGACGAATTGAGAACCACCTCCTTTTTTAAAGTTGGTTGAAAATACGGTGAAACGTTAACACGGCTAACGAATGTGAAACGCCACCGAACGTGGGAAACGGCGAAGCTTATGGGAAAAGCGCAAGAAAACGAACTAAAACAAAGTCGGCCGGCCGGGCCGGGCGCTCGCACGCCGAACACTGCCGCTATGACACTCCTCGTGAAAAATGAGCATCTCTCTTGTTCGGATTAAAAATTACACGTCGCTTTGTTTGGCGACGGGGCGGCGCGAGACAAGCGCTCCGTGTGGACGTCCCCGCACCACACAAACAGCGCATGTCTCTACTTGTTTACGTTAAAAATATCATTATGCATCGCTAGCTATTATAACATTTTCTAAAAATCTATCTAAACTAGTGGAAGTAATTTCGTAGCACGACAAAATTACGAATGTGTTTCAATAGAGACCAAACGATCACAAAACCCGAGATTCGACTCCACTAAAATGATTTTTATATATAATTATTATCAATCATGGAAGATCATTAATACACAGACTGACAGACACTGTGTCTCAGTTAACAGGGAATGCTCAGAATTGTTTAATGCGGTGACGACCAGATGACACAAGTCCTGTCGATTTGTGCGCAGGTTAAATTAAAAAGTTAGGCTGTCCAAAATATGTCTAGGCAGGATTTAGTTACATTACCAGAAGAAACAGTGACAACTTGGAAAAGTTGGTTATCACAGGAAAACAGACGAAACAAGACTAAGTCTTGTTTCGTCTGCTTAAGAAAAATGAGCTGCACGGAAGGGAACCAAACCCTCAAAGGTATTTTGCACTGCCACTCGGGAATTGATTTTTTTGAAGTCGTCGAATTTGGGAAAAATAGACGGTGGGTGCAAGGTCTGGCGAGTACGGTGGGTTTGTCGAAAGCTGCTGCTAGCTCGGCTGTTGATTAAGAATCATCGGCTTCCACACTTGTCTTTAATTCATCATTGTTGACCAAAGTGTTCGGACGACCACAAGGTTCATTTTTCAAATCAAAATTTCCAGAACGGAACCGGGCAAACCAGTAACGGGTTGTGCGTTCTTTTGTGAAGTTCTCTCCGTAAACTTTATTGATGTTACGTGTCGTTTGTGTCGCGTTGCCACGACGGAACACACATTCCATAATTATACACATTTTCAAAGTATCCACTGTGACGAAAAAAGTTTAAACCTAATGAAAATACAAAGCTGAAGTAAACAAAAAACTGAATTTGAAAAAAAAGATTGTCACAAATTAAAAAAAATATGAATTTAGAACTCACAGCCAATGAAAACTTTTTTTTGGTTTGAAATGGCCAACAGAAGAACGGCAATTTCATAGAAACCTAATACAAATAAAAGTAACTCTACGCCCGCTACGCGGTCTACGCGCACTACACGCTCTACGCGCTACGCAGATGTAGCAGTTTATTTGCAAAAAACCGTTAGAGGAAAGTTCTAAGTAACAATATTAGGGGAGGTCGGTCAGCGTGCGACCGGCCAATGCGAAGCAGCAAGCGGCCGCTCCGTGGCTCCACTCGACCTCAGCAGGCCCTGTCCACTGGAGGTCAGGCGGGGCCAATAAATTATATGTGACATTATTTTTTTCATTCTCAACTCGTTATTTAACGTCACTTTCAATATTGTGAAAACTTGCTCGAAGTTAACAAAACATATTTTATTAAGGAAGCAGGGACGGAGTCGACTAATGATTTTGTTCAAGCTTCAGGTAATTAGAGCGAGAGCAAATGTGTCTGTCGGTTAGTGGTGGTGAGACTCACCGTCTCTAGGCGGCGGGCGGGCGGGGGCTCGCCGCTAGGGGCGCCCGGCCTCCCCCGTCGCACTCGACTCTTGAACAAAACCATCAGGTCAGACATCTGGCGAGCTGTCTGGTCGACGCGCCTGGCGCCACCTTCCTCCCCGCTCACATGCGACCAGACAGCACGACACAATTGCATGTACTTATACATACATGTTATATTATTAATTAAATATATACATTTTTATTTCATTTTGGTGATGACGTTGACTTTGACCTGCCTGCCTGCGCAGCTTAAATTTTAACAGGATGCGATAGTAGGTTAATGATAAAATAATTATTAAATTTTAAGAGAATGTGAGATTATTACCTATTTTTGACTAGAATAAAACAAAAAATAAGGACAGAACTATAAAAATAGATAAAGTTTCTAAATGCGCTGCGGCGCGGTGACAGCCCTGACTCCTCGAGACCTCGGCGCGGTGTCAACCCTGACACTTGCCATGGAGCGTATCTTTTTAGATGAGATTTTTCGTTTTAGATGAGATAAAACGGTGACGTCCCCTGGAGCCAGGGCCTGTCGCAGACTCTTACACCGTGATATCTTACTTCAGTACAGAGCGTGGAACTCACCGAGCAGCCAGGGTGCGACGGAGTCATTCTCCTTGGCGCTCTTGAGAATGGTTTCCGGCAGCGGCAGTGAGTGGCGCACCATCGCCCCGTACAGCCCGTACTCCGCCATGATGGTGGAGCGGCCCCAGCACTTCTCAGTCTTGCGCCACTTCGCGCGACGGTTCTGGAACCAGACCTGCCGCACAAAAAAAACAAATTTACTATACATTTTCGGACCTTTGACCTGAATATAATATATAAGTAAATAAACAGTAACAGATGGCTTTTTCTTTAATTGATTTAACTTTATTTCGAACACACATACTGACAGTCGGACATTTTTATAACGACAATGAGAAGAGTTCTTGTTTCTTTTGTGTTGTAAAGAAACGCAGCGACGTTTTTTATTTTGTAACATTACTGAGAAAGTACACACGTAACGTTACTTGCAACATTGAAATTTAAAAATAAATTTATCCACAATCTTTTATGTTCTAAAAGAAAATTATTAATTTATAATTAATCCAGTTGAATGCATAACATTGTTTGCAAATAGCATTATATCAATTTGTAACGCTAGTAGAGTGCGCTTTGCACACACACTGAGCATTCACCGATAGCAGCCTAATTATTAAATTTGTTCATTGTTCTGCCAAAGACGCGGACTGGTCAAAATAAATTAAAAATTTTATGGATTGGCTAGCGAGCCGAACTACTGCTGCTACGGGGACGGAGGAACGTGAGGAGCGTGCGCCGGTGACTAAGCGGAAACAAACCAATTAGCGCGGACAAAACGCAACTAAATTACATTTTCAAATTCGGGCCGGGCGCGTACCCACCGCGGGTAGGGCTGCCCCACGCGCGGGTCCTTTACAATATTTATAGGCGGGCGTATTTTGTGTTAGTAGTATTTTAACTAATTACTAATATAATATTAAAAAAAGGATCACGTGTGACAACAAGTATGTGACAAAGCTTATTGCTAGACCATGGGTGCGAGGGAATTATACTAGTAGTTGACAAGCAAATCATTTTCAATTCAATTTGAAAAGCGATACACGATATTTTTTAATTAAATTAGATTCATAAAAAAATAATATTTCGCTGATTTAAAAAGTTAACAGTAAGCAGGCGACAGCCCTGGGCGGGCGGCGCCGCCCTGCGCCCGTCCTCTGCGAAACAGTTAATTTCTAATTAAATTTGTTAATTAAACTCGATCCGCGCGCTCTCGCAAATTAATACCCGCGCGTATTATATTCCAACCCCGGCTACCTGGCCGCGCCTCATGTCACTATTGCATATACACATTTACCAAAGTTATGTTGCAAATGTTTATTTTTGTATTATCTATGAATGACACTGTAATATTATATGTGTAAATTTTAACAATAACAAATAAATCTCCTCTGGCTCAACAGCTTGGCTAGCAGAGGACTTTTATGGTTTTATGGCATGGTATCATTTTACGGTCCTGACATATTCGCGTGCATGTTCACCAACGTTTACACTTCCGACGTCGTCTCATTTCTTTTTGAAATTCTCATTTCTGAAATAAGTTCAGAATCGTTCTCACGTTATCAAATTAAACTAAGTTCACGCGATCTGAGAAACCTTTTCCTTAAATAGGAGTAAATGCCGTTATTCAAACTTGCCCGCCGCGTGTCGAGCTCAGCCTACAAGAGGCCTCTACGGACTAAAATCTCCCACGGTGAGCAGTCCTTCGCAGTGATGGGGCGAGATGCGATCGATCTGAGAGACATCACTTATCCAACTTTAGCCTTACGAATCCAGTCCATTTTGAATGTGGTTATTTCTATATCTTTATTCACGATGCACGACAAACGTGGCCAGGGAAGGGCGCCTACAAACTGGTCTAATACTATCACGAGGATGGTGGTAGGAGGTGGGCAGCATGCAGCGTGCGGTTTACCCCGTCTGTGACCGCGCTCTATGGAGGCCTGCTTTACGTGGTCACGATCGTCAGCAGTGAGGAGACGAAGAGGAAGTTCTTCAGTGTAAACACTTGTAATTGGTCTTTCGTATCTAATTATCTTAATTCTAACGACACACTTAGCTAATTGTGGAAAATTTCTTGTAATACTTAAATAAAATAAATAAGGGTTTAAATTCGGTAATAAAGACATTGACACAGGGTCTGTGTATGGAGTGTATGGAGTCCAGCTATGTTGCGGCAGCGGATAGGAGACGGTCAGGGGCTGAGTGACGTCCGGGCGGATGAGGGCTAGGGGGCTTGTGCGCGGTTGCAGTCTGGCGCTAGGGCAAAACCCATCGACAGAACCTCAGTTGCTTCGATCACATTTCAGAGGATAGAGAAACCTCTTCAAAAAGCGTTGCCTGCAGCCCGTATACAAGAATTACTGTAAAAATATTGAAAAGTAAATACTAAGCAATAACCTGAGGCGCGGAGAGACGACGGAGGGCTGTCACCCACCCTAGGTGCAGCGCTTCGGCGGTCAAGGTCGTACTGGTACAAGTGCTACGAGCGAATTACGAGCCCATGTTAAAAACAAAACCGGCACACAATTGAATGGCGAACACCCGGTAATCCCGGATGGGGCGCACCCGCCGGCGACGCGCCTCCATATTGATTGAATCCCTCCGCCCGGTGACAGACTAATTGCGAACAACGGGATTAGCCACGGGACAGACAGGATTGTGTTTAAACCAGCCGCTGGCTCCGCGGGGCGGGAGGGCGGGGTATGTTTATGGGTGTAAATAGATTAGTCCTATGATAGTTATGTCATATTACGCCTCTCTAGTAGAATCAGTGGATGTGCGCTCTTGTCTCCACTTCTCTATATGTATCTGAGTATCTGACCAGCGCCTCCCGTGCTGATCGATCATCGTGACACTATTATTTTCAGTTTACGTTAGTAACTAGTCATACAATAAAAGGTTTTCACGTCGAACGAAATGGCTCGTTGGCTCGTATCGTTGCGGTACATCGTAACGATACGAGTGAGCAGATATCGAGGGAAGTGGCGAGAAGGCGCTCGGGAGACACGGGTGGGCCGCGTGCGGGGAGGCGGGCGGGGGCCGGCTGGCGCGGTGCTCCGAATTTCCTAATTAACATAGAGGCGCAAAGGTCCCGTGTAATTGTTAATTTGGCAACACATTCGCGCCCGTTAATGATGCGTGACGCCCGTGCGAGCGAATTGCTCGCACCCGACGATATATTACTTGTATGTGACAATCGCCAGCTCCCACTGAGCCCCGGCGCGCGTCCACACGCATTCGGCGAGCGGTGAAGCGGGGGCCAGGGCGGGCTGGTCGCATTACTTTAAGGGTCGTATTTGTAATGCTTGTGAAACAATTTGTCGGCACACGCGCTCACAATTGAAGCTAGACCTAACGCCACGCTCGTAACGATTTGCTCGGAATGCAGTCGGCTCATCTGTTAACAAATAGCGCTATTAAATATGTTATTGGCGGCCGCCCCGTACTCCAAATTCGACCTTAACCCAGAACATCACACAAATTCACAGATCGAAACTCATTCAGCGAATCTATCAGTAGTAATCATCAGTTATTTGACCGTTGCTAAGCAACCGTATAGCAAACGGTAAACGTAATATTGAATCCACCTTCGACTATTGACGTGAAATAAATCCAGCACAAGATCTTACACATCCATGGAAATGAAAATCCGTAAACTTTACTTTGGGTTGAATAACTTATTATATAAAATTATAAGGTTTTTCCATGTAAACTTCAATTGTGACAAATTTCATTTGTCGTAAAAATGAGTACATGTAAAGTTTATAGCACTCTAATGTCACCTGTGTATATGTCACACGTTGTACTTGTGCGACGGTTTTATGACTCATAGCTGATGTTCACAGAGAAATGGAGTACGTTACGAGATCTGCAGGATGTTCGTAAGCTTCCAACTCGATCATCATCATGAGTACGTTGTTTACTTACGACTGCTCGATACCTACTCGTATCTTACTTTATCAATCCAGTTCGCAATAAGTCCTATTATAAGACCATATTTTAGAGATTCACTTCCTAACAGGCTCCACGTCTGCCGGTCCACACTGGTGGACTATGTCCATGTGCTCCATTTTCATTGCTCTGATTCACTCGAGCAAATTAACTGTCACGTCCTCTTAACTCTAGTGGGGCAGGCACCGCCACACAATTACACAAAATACGATACGTGCGATCCGAAGCAGACTTTGACTTGACACTAAGTCTAATGTGTGTCGACTCTTCAATTACTACAAATAAAATTTCATGCAGAAATTATCAATTATTTTCCGCAACAAAATTGTCCCGAGCAAACATTCGTCTGTTCCGTGACGGATTGCACGCAAGTGCAAATAAAATTATAAAGGTCTATTGAGTATAAAGAATTAATTCCGCCGGCCGCCGGGTGCCGGGTGCCGGGTGCCGGGTGCCGGGTGCCGTCTAATCCACTGGCGCCGCGCACAAAGGGGATAATGCAGCGCTCACGACATCTACTAATGCTACAATCAAGGTGCTAAGCGACTCGGTCCCCGGGGAGAGGGCTCCCCGAGGCACCGCGCCTGCTTTTATCGCTTTAAATGTATTAGCTTTTGCGTAAGAACAAAATTAACAACATATGTGTAATGTTTGTATTGATTCTATAAAGATACAAGTATATTTACGAGTAAAAACAAAACTAAATTCTCATCAAACTACCCGTGAAGTCCGTCCGTCCTTTACAATAAATATGAATCATCGAAAACCGTTGCCGTGGTATTGACTTATTCGTCCATTTATTGCGTACATATTTAATCCGAATTTAAGACTTATATGGTTTTCTCAGGGTTACCATTTACCGAATTGCACCAAATTAGACTACACACGGGCTACACTAGCATTCAAATAAAAAGAAACATTCAGACAAATTGAGAATCTATAGACGAACCTAAGGATAACTCAGATCTGAACTCCTTGGTGAACTAAGTATGGTCAGTTTTAGTAGACAAGGCCTGACACGACGACATTGGGAGTGTTAAGAAACATCTAGAACAAGCGGTTTCTAATGTCCTATGGAAATAGTGAACAACACCAGATATTCGTCGGCAGACACACTAAAGGTCTGTAGTGATTTTTTACAGACCTTTAGTCTGTGTGCCGACCTATACTGTCGGTTTCGAAAGCTGGCCGCAACTGTTTTACCAGAATTTAAGAGATGGTAGAGCTTAGATCGGCCAGACTGAATATCTTTCACAGTCAGAAAACTGGTATTACTGCTGCAAAGCCAAAGGTCTGAATAGATCTACTTGTATTTATTAGCCAGTCTTCAGTAAAGATGTAGAACATAAGCTATTGTTAAGATTATTGTACGTTAAGTTAACAAATGAATTGATGTAGAACCAAGCGGCGCACGTGCTCTGTTGCAAATCTCAATTTTAATAGGGTTCTGATATTTGTGTGAAGTAAATGAAGCTTTTCAGCAGGTTATTGCGGAATTAGGGAGCTGTGCGGTGTGCGGCGGAGGCCAACTGCTCCAGCGGCCCGCGCAGACGCCGCCAGCAGCAGCACGGCGCCCCCGGGGCGGCTCTCTTACCTGCGGAGTGCATAATGTAATTTGTTCGCGCTCGGCCGGCGGCGGGGCGGCGCGCCGACCAATCCAGTGCGGCGCGCGGTAGTGGAGTTGCGATTGCGTCTGTTCACAATTTGCGGCAATTTGGCGCACAAAGCCGCCCCCGCCCGCCCCCGCCCGCCAGGGTCGCTCTAACAACTTATTATTCAATTTGGGGTGCGTCCGACACATTCCGATTAGTCAATAAGTTAATACGCAGCTACGGCGACAGGTTAGCGGCGCACCATTGTCCGCCTAATTGGGCAATTTGTATGATTACGGAGCGCGGCGGGCTGTAATTGCCGGCTACGTGCAGCTCCGGACTTCTCAAGTGTTGTAACAACATGTAACGAGAGACCCAGGCTCACTCTCATAACAAACAAAGAAGATCTTCCCCGGGTTTTGTGGTCACTCGTCACACCAATTATATCTGTAGTTATTTATCGGCTACTCACACACTGCGTCGGGGTATTTGTATTTTCTGCAACCCTACGTCGCCGCCGTCTCGGAGGTGCGCAGAGACCACTTGTACGATACTTCCTGGCTTTATTATTATTGTTTTTTATTATATTTATTATTATTGTTAGAAAAAATCTACTAAACGACGATTGTCCAATTTAGGTGTCCGTGTTCCTTCTTGTTTGTGTTTTATAATACGATAGACAAAGCTAAATACTGATTTCACCTGTCATCAGAGATTCTGATCCTCTCAGACATCAGAACATGAGACCTTCTCCGAGCTCGCTGCCCACAGCGGGCAGCTCGGTGAGCGCGGCTCATTACTTGGTAGCGCTACATGACAGGCAATAAGACCGGCGCGCGGCCGGCGGGCCCCTATAAAATCGATACGGTCGCGTTTTCATACTTTCATAACTGAATTTTATCCTCTCCTCCCGCTCCGCCCCTCTCGCCCCCCCTAAGACGTTTACTCTAATCCTCGAGGGTGTACAATAAAGGCTCACATCAATACCCCGGGAGGGTAAACATTTTTTTATTATGACCCTGAGAATTGTATGGCGCCGTGGTGCCATTGTTACCAAATCCTGAGATTTATTTTGAAACTTAGACGCGGGAACGTATCTGTGTGCATGTCTGTACTTCTGTGTGCCTCTGTCTGTACTTCTACGATACCATATGATGCAGCCTGGTTATAAATAACATTTGTAATAGTATCACAATGGTACCAAACAATAATATAAATATATGTCGTGTAAAAATCTCCTCCATAATTTGTAGTGTAGCATTTCATTGCATTGTTTATCATTCACAAATGACACACAAACATCAGATGCATTTCAAAAAATTGATATTTCTTTATATCATCAGGTAAACAATTTTTACCAAATTATATCTGAAGTTATAAATTATGTACGTTTTGAATAATTTATTAACACGGAATATGTCTGTAATATGGTAACACCGCCCCGACAGCCTGTCTGGACAATTGGACCTGTATTTTGGCCCTTAGTGAAAAAAAAGCGAAGCGAGCAGCCGGCCGCACGCGCACCGCAACTAGCGCACGTGAATAAGCGGTTTCTGCCGACCCCGCGAGGTAATTGCACCGGGCGCGTCCGCGGGTCTAATGACGGGCCCCGCTAGTGCGACGGGCCGGTCGTTAGCGAAGTGCGCAGTCAGCGACTCTAAAGACGCAAGTACCTGCTGGTGCCGGAGAGCCACCGGCTTCTTTCACTCAGTCAATTAGCACGCTGATATTGTATTTATTTCGTGTTGTTATTGCCATCTCAGCTCGTTCGATATGTATATAAATATGGAGATGTTATATTATTTAGAGCTGAGGTTAGGTTGTTCCGATGAGTTCACGTTGCGACCTGGCGACAGGTAAGTTATTTATTAAAAAATGAAATCTTCAATAGGCACTATAAACGCCCACTCTCTCATCAAATTAGGTGTCTGTTCCAATCAGACTCTTAAATATAAAAGTGTGTATTCTTCGTGTATGTGTGCGTGCGCACTTTTATGTATTAAAAGCGCTGTGATTAGACATTCTCGCTGTTTTCTGATCATAACATTTTGGTATTTAAGTACATTTCCAGTATTTTCATAAGAGAGATTGAGATGCCACTTTGTTACTCTTGGTAACAAACTAATTATAATTTCTAAGCAAGTGCGTTCGATCCCACCTGATGTTAAGTGGAAATGTAGTCCTGGATGGTAAGGCGCACTAGCTTAGTAAATGCCTATCACAATGGTGGAAAGGGGATGGGGGAATTAGATCATGCAGTTCCTGAGCACACTCTCCAAAATGCAATCTGTAGAAAACCGAAAGGCTAGCTACCTTACGCCTGTGCTCAAGACTGAGCAGATTGGTTTCAGCTGCGTCACCAAATAGCCTCTTAGCTCGCCTCTCCACCGAGTCCAAGGCTGCGAGATGGCATTTAGCTGCGCCTGCCCAAATGTGACAGCAGTATTCTACACACGACCGGACTTGAGCTTTATAAAGTGTTAAAAGCTGTCCCGCAGAGAAGTACGGTTGCACTTTGACCAAGATCCCAAGTTTTTTTGCAGCTATCTTAGCCTTAAACTCGATGAATCGTCCATAGTTTAGGGTCGATAAGATTTCAATACCCAATAAGTGAAGACGATCAGTGAATTCCACAGATAGATCCTGGAAAGTAGGAGCCAAGGTGTACTGGCTCCTTTTAGCGGAAAAGAAACACGCCTGTGTTTTGGCGGCGTTGAATCTCACAAGATTGGCATCGCCCCAAGTGGAGACTTCCTGTAGTTTGAGATTCATTCGCTCAACCATGGCTCGCCTTTGGGACTGTACCTGATCCTTTGTGGCGTTAGCACCCAATTGGTAACTCTCTACAACTGTTCTGTCGTCTGCATACCCAAAGATACCGGGTTTCAGCAGATCGTTTATATGCAGCAGAAACAGAGTTGTAGAGAGAACAGACCCCTGGGGAACTCCGGCATTTATGGCAATTATCTCAGACGAGCAGCCATCTATGACTACACGTAGAGACCGTTCCTTCAGGAAGTCAGAAGCTGTCCAGGTGACCAAGCCAGGATAGATGCCATACGTTGGAAGCTTGTTGATGAGGCTAGCGTGCCAGACCCTGTCAAAGGCCTTCGATACATCGAGCGAAACAGCAAGTGCTTCACCGTTGTTCTCGAGAGCCTGGCCAAAGAGATGAGTGGCGTGTACCAAGAGATCTCCTGTTGACCGGTTTCGGCGAAACCCGTACTGTCGGTCGCTAAGGATGTCATTATTTTCAAGGTATGTCACAAGGCGTGTATTCAATATACGTTCCATTATCTTACAAATAATGGAGGTAATCGATATAGGTCAATAATTGACAGGGTCGGCTCGGCTACCTTTCTTGGGCACAGGTTGCACGTTTGCAAGCTTCCAGGACTTAGGCACAATTCCAGTCTTTAGGGAGAGACGGTACAGACGTGTTAACACAGGAGACAACTCGGGCGCACATGACCTCAGAACTGTAGAAGTCAAAGTTTAACAGACGCAGCGGGCGCTGTTTCTCTCCGAGAGATCCACAGGACTGAACAAAGTCAAATCTATTATATATTGCTGAAGCAGCAAATCCCATAAATCCCTTCCTTTTTCTACATACGTATTAAATAAAAAAGTCTCCTCACGGTCCCTACGAGAGCTTACTGAAGGATGTGGAGATTTGATTTAATGAAGAGCGGCCTCCAATAATTCGTCCCTCAGCTAAAGCGAGAGCGGGCGGCGCGGGGGCAGGCGCGGGGGGCAGGCATGGACATGTTCTTAATATGTTTTTTAATTACCGGAGCGACCGCTGCAGCCCGCTGGAATTATCATATCTGGGACGATTCTACAGCATCCGCGTTATTGCAAATCGATTTATATAGTTGAGCTGACGGCGACGATAGCGCAGAACATCGGAATTAATTTAGATCGGCGGCCGCTTTGAGCCGCCCTCTTCAATCTGACTAATATAAATAAAAAAATGAGATAACACTTATTTGAATGAGTGGGAGAAGTTTCTAATGATATTAGCTGTCATCGCGGATAGAAGCAAAAACATAATCCCATACCACCAGGCAGAGAACAACAACAAGGTTCGCTTAGGAACAGACCGTAAAAAAGTTAAGCAAGTGTAACCTGAACAAAAATATATTTTATTAAAACACCTTCATGCAAAAAGTGGTATGACCGGGCGGCACACGTACACCATGTACCTCCTCGTCACATTTTGAATGGAGCAACTAATTAAATTCTAGCAGATGAAGCGATAAGAAAGTAGATTTATAATGTCAATTGTCCATCCTCACGTATATTACGTAAAGTATCGGGTCGATTCTCACATTGAGTAATGAAAGCGTGGCAAAGGACGCACGCACAGCGAGTCTCGCAGTAACGACAAGCAAACATCTCCATGTAATTCGACAAACAAGCAGACAATCGTGACAGAACGAGCAAACAGGCAGACAGGAATGCGCACCAGCGCTCCTGCCGGCCACACACTTGTGCCAACACAATCAGGCTCATTATTGTTCGGGCGCCGGCGCATTAGCGGCCACTGTTTATTTAGATGTTACACTTTTTAACTGTCGTGTGTTTTGAGAGAGATAGTGTCAATACTAAAATTAGTCGGAAAGGTGGCGACAGGTTCTCACGTCTTCAATTTGACTTTTTTATTTCAATAAACTGTCTCCCTTTATTGAAATAAAAATAATAGCTATCTAATACGTTGAAATTTCAATCGGAGTAATTAATGCCCCAAATTTTTTTTTGCGAACAATGGCAGGACGGAGATCATTTTATAATGTATGCCGAAAGCCTACCTGCTGTAAATAGGTCTAATGATGCAATATAAAATCAAATGGTAGGCGTTCACGCAGGTAAGATTCTTACTCGCACTCAGACGGAAGGCCTGTCCGGATATGAATTGTTTCTGACGCGAGAGAGCCGGCGGCTCAATATGCAGGAAGTCAGTATTCGCGTTGTGGTAGGCGGGCAAATGTTCAGGAAAAGGCAACGTCCGATATCTCTAGCGACTCGGAGAGAGCTCCAACCAATCATTTCCGGGAATATGCCGTACACCGGAAGTTTGCTCTGCCTGTCCTTGCAATATCTTACAAATACTGGGTCCAAAATTTAACACACAAGAGTAGCGAACGTGATGTATGTCATATTGTGCTATGACATATAGGTATTGATTACATGTGAAATAATTAACGTGATAGTTGATCGACTGTTCGTTAGTGTTCAGAAACGTTATGAAGCAGTGACGCGACCACACTTGTCTTCAAATACGAATCAATGGCCGTGGTGCACGTCAATTAAGGTTTCAACCCATGTACGGTGTAACGAAGCCACAGGCACATAGCAGTGGAGCGGACGAGGCTCGCCCGTTGGCGAGCTATTAAGCTGTCACCGAGCACATGACGCGCCGCCAGCGCCCTCTGCGCTGTCACGCGCACTCTCCGCGCCGGATGCGACCACTTTTCTGTTTTATTTCTCTTTCTGAACCGGACCGTGACTAAGTAAACTTTGTGGCTCGTAACGGTCAATTTGAGGGGAAATAATAACAGTGCCTTTCAACAGACACAGCGCGCGCTAGTCAAACTGTCTTATTAAAAAATTTAATTGTTTTGCTAGACATGTTTGTGATCCTGTGAGCAAAGTTTAATATGAGCCTGATAGATAACATGATAAGACTGTTCGACAACAACTTGTACGGAGTTTGTGAGGGCGTGGCGATGCAGCTCGCCGAGCTCGACGTGTCTATCTGTTGCGTCATCTGCTCTCGTCGCTCTCATACTGTTTCAAGTGATTATATAAAAACCGATATCTTATTCAGCATCCGCTTATCTAGTCACATTACTTAATTAAAAGTTGATTAATAACACTCGCGATGGAAAGATTGAAAGCTTTTTATATTCGGTCTAATGAGGGCCCGCCGAGAGAGCGGCGCGTTGAGTGGCGGCGGCAGGGTAGCGCGCGGCCGGGCGGGGACCTCGGGCGGGGGCCTCATCAATCGAGGCCTAATAGAGAGCCCTCGCGGCCCACACACGCCTTCCCCGAAGCTCTCAGTCCCGCTTACAATAATTACGCGTTTATTTTCTCTCCAAACCTCTGTCGACACTCAGATGCAACCCGTGTCATTTCTTTATGTATGCACCAACTGCGGCCGACGCTAGCAAGACGGCCCCATGTCCCTAATGTCTGATCGTTAAGACTCAAATTTTAGCGTGTTCGCGCGAGCAAGTGGTGAGTCTGTCGCCGCGGTGGGTGGGTTGCCCCTCATTAGCGGCGGCTCGCCGGTGTGTACCGCAACAATATTCAAATAATAAGGCGTTAATATGGCTCTTTGTGTCCGTCTCGCTGCACTGCGTGCTGCCGGCTCTAGTGCCAATGTTGCTTGTTTACTTATTGTAAAATGTCCTTCAGACAAGCTGTCCTGGAACGACTGTAGCGTACTTAATTTGTCGTGAAGCACTGATGAATTTGTAATAAACTAAGATTGGCAACGTTCTAAAATTAGTTCGTCACGGTGCAATTTTTAAGTATTAAGAATTGTTTATTTTATATTCCATAGTTTTCATTATGATACCCATACATGACGAATTTGTCGGAGTCTAACTTTACCCATTGTATGGGGTTAGATCTCTAGTGATTACTGTCGCCTATCTACATCCATAACACCAGAGGAGTTGCAGGTGCGTCTGCTGAGTCTTGTGGTATGACAGTGGAATGGTATGGTGACGACCGGATCAGACGGAGATCCGAACAGAACGGAAAACCGCATAACTGTCCAGACATGTGAGATGGTGAACGATGGCTTAAGTTTCGGATTCACTTATGCAAAATAATCAATTGTGTAAAATCGCAAACCAAATATATGAGTAGATGTAATATCAACAATTTAAAGCTAAAGTAGCGCCGGGAACATCCGATTGGTACGCCGGATAGGAAACATACGAGATGTCAGTTTGAGGAGACTGCTGTCTTTCTCTCATAAATCTGGTTCAAACTCAGGTTGGAATGAAGTCCCATAGTGTTGTAGAGGTCCAGATGACTGCCCCTGGCAAAAAGCAACGCTCGGACACCAGTTCCCCGATCTTGTGGTCAACAGGAGCGGACATCGGGGGTGCAGCCTGTATCCAACGACAGATGAACCCACTGAAGGACTGGGTTGCAGTGGCGGAACAGTACCGTCACATAAGCTGATTACTCATGCTGATGAGTGATGGGGCCCTCACCCCTACGAGCGTGTTTAGAGTACGAAATTGAAGAGCGTGATAATTACGGTCAGTATCTTGAAGCAATTAGAAGCATGTAAACAGGAAGCAAGCACTGCGATATCAAAGGTAAGTTTTGTACTTGAGATGGGAGTTTCGTGGAGACGGTAGATACGGTAAGGACGATAGTAAACGATGAGCGAACGCTGGAAGTTTGGAGCGTCGACGTTCGATTGTGTGGAGCTAGGATATGGCAACCTAGAACGTTGTGTTGGTGCTCACACTAAAATAAATAAACTTCATGTACACATGTGCAATTTCTCAAGGCGCCGATATCGCCAACGCTACACAACCTTGGTGATATGACTCAAAACCTGTCATATACGGAACTTAACCAGCTAAAATCTAAATATCTGTTCTGTTCTATAAATGTAGATAGAATTGAATTTCTCAGTCTACCTGATCTGACCTGAATAAAAGACATGTCCCTTAGTGCCTAGATAAACACTTCGATTGGATCATGAATAGCAACGACATAAAATAAATATGTTGGTGTTGGAAGCTGTCATACCTTTTGAAACTGTTTATTTAAGCTCCAATTCCGACACGTTATTAGAGGCAGCAAAAACCGCTCGGCTAAACAAGTTTTTGTGGAGATAATTGGCGCTGGCCCAGACCCGAGACCGCTGAGGCCCAACCGCGCCAAGGTACCGTAACCTGCGCGGATACTTCCAGTGATGCTCTCTTCACGGAATTTATTATAAATAAGAGGTAATCACGTAAATCTATTCGTGGACAACATTTTATATCCAATGACAAGTTAGTGACCTAACGTCCGCACCGTACCACCTGTCATTTGTGCCTAATAAATTTAAGGAAAATAAGAACCAGAGAGTTTTTTTCAGGATATAAAAACATTCTGAATTTCATCAGGGTCATCATATTAAAGAGATTCTATCCTTGTTTGCAGTTAAGAGCAGAAATTGTTTCCTGATCCACGATTGTTTATTGTAACTGTAATTTTAATTGCAGCCCTCCGATAAAAAATTTAAGACCTGTTTGGCGAACCGGTTCATCTTCTGTCACTGGTATCAAAAAAGTGGGTAGCGATTGCTATCTTAGCCTACCCGCTAGGGGTAAAAGGTCGTTAATTTAGCTGAATAGTTTATAAGTGTAAACATGATTCGTGGAGTCTGGCAACATTTAGGTCGAATATATTGGCTTTGAGTGGTTGTTTGGTGTTTCATCTACGTACGTAAATTAACGAACAAGAGTTGACCACACTTGAGTTTGTAAAGCATAACTTGAAACATTATGTAGTTATTTGACGCAATTCCTGTAAGAAGGTGTGACCGCACGTGAAGGGCGGCTCGTGTGCGAACTTGTCGGTCGGAGTGCGGCACACAACTTAAAAATTGAAAAGGTGAGCTTCTCCAATTTGCGAGTACGTGTCCTAGAGTCGCCAAATTGGACGGTTCTCGCTGAAGGGCCCCCGGGATGCTGTCGGCCGACAAAACTATTCACAACGAGCCCTTTCAAGACGCCACCTCACTCCGAGCCCCAGCACGCAGCCCGGACGTGCCTTTTGTATAGTGTTTTGTTAATACAAACAGATCGGACGACAGCTCTAGCTTGTTGTCACGACAAGGGCTTGTCCACTTTTATTACAAATGTTGGGACATCTTAATAAATCGGCCAATTTTGCTGGAATATAGGACATGTGGACAAATTAAAAAAGGACACAATTTATTTGATCTTTTACTTTTTATTGAAAAGTATGTGCTTCAAGTGTAGTTTGATCAGGGTCATAACCAATGTCCTGATTAACTCTATTTCGTAATATTTCTATGATAATTCGGAAATACAAACGAGGGTGTCTGCGGGTAATAGCTTCTGATGTTTGCTTCCATTTGTAGTGTTTGCTCGTAAATATACTTGTTTCAAATTGATATGAGAAAATTCTGACTCGTCTCCAATTGGACGGTGAACATGTTATTATTCGTCGTTGCAAGATTTTATAAAGGATTGCATCAGCGTTTAGTTTCATTGTATGCTGCGACACGAGACACCGGCACTAAGTCACATATTGGTCTTTTAAATGAACACAACACCTAATGATGCATCGGCGTGGCTACCAATTGGGTTACTGATATCCTGGAATCGCCGCTAGCAGAAACATTTGAGGACTCTGGGCATTGACCAGCGCAACAAGAACTAAAGTAGTTCACAGATGCAATATATTCACAATATATGTCAATGTGAATGTTTATATGAAATGGATATTAAGAGGTGGATAAGTGACGGGAAATCTGCACGGATGATGTTCGTTCGCATTTAAATTCCTTTAAAAAATATTTAATTTACAGAACACGACCTAACATTTACATCTCTACAAAAGACAACATACCAGAGATTATTTTTAAACGTAACACAGGCAGAGTCGTCCGTCGCAAGTCCGGCCGTAAGCAATAAAAACCAATTCGTATTACTGGGTAAGTCCAACTCGTTTGCAAACGATACGTAGACATTAGCCGCTGAAGCGGTACACATATCACGGCTCCCCCCTTCCACCCCTCCCGTCCTAACCATAAAACGCCATAACTCGATTACCGGTACGCGACGCAAGCCGGACTTTATTTACCGGTGGCTGTCCGTGTCACGGTCTATTTGATCAGTATTATCCGACAGATTTGCTGGCAGACTATCTGGAAGGATTACCGAGGAATTATTTATTTGTTCTGACAAAGTATACGACGGGTTATTTCGCGCAGGTGGGCGGACTGGACTCAATGCACTAGTTCTCTGTACTCTGTTCGATTATCATCGCAGGACTGTGGACCCATCAAATTTAATTTATATTGTATCATGACGACCATGATGCTGCAGGCTTCTACCAGGCAGCAGCATCTGGACTGGATCGGGGCCTACAGGAAGGTGGCCAAATAGCGTCAACCATCACACTCCTCGCTTGTGTACAGCATGTCCTTCCTGGGCGAGTTTCCAACCGCGCTCGTCGGGTAACTTTTTGTATAGCACAATTTAAAGTAAACAATTTATTTAAACTATAAATATAGAAGCTGCTCACGTGCCATCTTATTCTTCTGTATGTGTGTACATGTTTCAAGTTATTATAGAACATACCAAACCTCAATTAGTTTAGCAAATTATTTTGTATGCCAGCAATTTAGGTCATGTAAAAATGAATGCCTCTAGCAAACCCTCAAAGTTAATAAGAAATAGCGTTGAAGAACTAATGACGCCTCTTGATTGAAGTCCTGCTGGAGATGCAGGCTGCAGTATGGACGTTGCTTAAGCCAATGATGACCAACTAAATGCTTTGCTAAAGGTTTTTTTCCAATATTTTATCTTAACCACTCCTACTTTGTTGACTTCTTTCTCAAGGATAAATTATCTGCCCTGGAACTCCAGTCCATGGCCCGGTGAAGGGCGTCACTGCGGGTCGGGCCGGTAGATGTCTCCAATTCGTCGGATATCTGGTCCCACCACCTTCTACGACTTCGGATTCTAGGTCCTTTCTCGTCACTATCAATTCCAGATATTTACAATAATATTCTAATACATTATTAATAAAAGCGGTTATTGATTTAGTTTTAGGAAGTTAGCCGATTTAAAAGAAAATTAATTTCACAAGTGCACATGTCGGGGGCCGTGAGGAATGTGCCGGCAAATTCTCTAACTTAAATAGAAAAGATAACCGACTCGATATCATTAAAGAAATGGCTTTCCTCAAGAAGCAATAAATCTAATAAGAGTGGGCGTTGCTCAGTGGAGCCGGCCGGAGGCTGGAGCACGCTGTCCGCGCCCGGCCTCTCGCACATTGCATAGAGAGAACAAACGATCACCGGACACTGGTTCCCGACCGCTCGCAGAGGCTGCCAGCGGAGATTAAGCGATATATTCTCTGGATGTGATAGATTTTTTGTCGATTTTTACTTAAGCTTATTGGACGTAGTGTATTTATTTTTTAAAAGGGTACTGCATTGCATTCTAGTTTTCGAAGACTTGTGATGAATCTTGCGGTGTGGACTGTTCCGCGGCAATAAGATATACCACGACACGACGATTAGTTAAAACAATTTTTTCAACTTTTTAACCATTTCATCGGTCCCTGTTATCGTCGGACGACCTGAGCTAGGGTCAACTTTGGATGATGTTCGTGACGTTTAAATTCTGCTCACCAACATACAACCTTGGAATATGGGGAAGCATTATCTGGTAGAGCAGACTGGAAGTCTTGATTAACTTGTTCGGTATCTAACATATAGATACATATACACACGTTCTCTGTATTACAATATTTCAACAGATACTTAGTGACCGCACAACCATTGTTGTATCTGTATTTATCAACACGCACACGCACTGACGCACAGACTGCATAACAAGTCTACTTTTTCAAAAAACACAGGATATTTAAATAATGTATTTGTTCAATCAACTTCAAAAGGAGGTGCTTCTCAATTCGTCTGTATTTTGTTTGTTTGTCAGCGCGCCTGCCGACCCCGCGTACACCGATTTTGATTATTCTCTTTCTATTTGAAAGTTCGTGCTTCCCGTGTACTTCTATTTTATTTCAGTTCTGACAGTGAGAAATTTAGAACATTCAAGACAAAACTGTACAAGTGTTCAATTTGTATCAAGTGTGTGCGCGACAGTAGCACGTGGACGAATAACTCAATATCACGACAACAGATTTCGATGGTTCATTTTGTTACTGTGAAGATGTACTTTAAAAGTAGATTGAGGAGAGTTTGGATACGTTCTGATTAATTTTATTTTGTAATATGCCTGTACGGTTAGGTTTCTGTTTTTACTCGTAAATATAGTAAATATATACAAATATTAGCAAATGTGTGAGCCACGGATGATGGCGGTGCGAGTGCTAGGACCGTCACCGGCAACACAAGATACAGCTGTTCGTCGCCGTGACCGGCCGGACCTGCGGCCGGGACAACGGCGCGGTGGAGCGACGGCGTCGTAATGAGGACTTGCAATAAATAAACATTTATTATCCAACAATAGCACGAGGGTGCGCCGGGGCATTAGGCCGCCGTTAAACTAACAAACAGGGGTATTATCTGGCGGGCCGCGCGGCGGGGGGCTGCGAGCGGTCCTCATTACGTGCCGGCCACGTGCTCCACGTGCACCACGCCCCGCTCTCGAGCAATTTGTTACTTTTTATAATTTGTAACACATCGCCCGAGGTCGGCAGCGTGCTGCTCCTGTGCTGATCATGTCAGAACACAGTCCAAAAGTCACGATCCTGATTGCTGCGATTACGTTAATATATATCGCTTCAGCCACGGGCCAGGGCCGGGTGCCACCTGCCCTACTTCTTCGACCTACGATTGGATCACTGGCCCCCGACTATTGAGCTGAACCAGCTACAGGTTTGACATCACAACTTCTTTCTTTTACTTTATTAATTAAACATATTATTAACTATATTTACTAACTTTTGTGTACAAGTTGCTCAAATTAAATTATACATATAATAAAGATCCAACTAAAACTACACGAAAACTTTCTCATGTGTTCTACCGATGGTTCCGTTCAATCGCGACTGTATTGGCTCGTTATCGTGACCACTGTCGTCAGTCTCAGATCAGCGCTGAACAGCCCTCGCGCGACTGTTCAGCGCGGCGTGCGGCTCGTTAGCGGGGGATTAGCACCGCCCGCCGAACGGCCGCCGGTTGCACAACTGCAGTGTTCGTAATGACCGGAGGCAACTACTTTTTACACATTTTGTCAACCGACTTCAAAATAGGAGGAGGACTGATTTATAATTATTCTTTTTTTAAACTGGTGCATGTGTTCCCATTTAAATTTGATTCAATTCTGACCACGGCATGACCGACCGACGGTGGTCGGAGATGGCGCAGGCGGGCCGGTGGCAGACCGGCCCGCAGCCCTGTAGTTCTGGGCTCTAAAGAATAAGACTACGGTATCCCCTGCCTGTCGTACAAGGTGACTAAAAGGGGCCTCGGGTTCACTGGGCGACAAGGGTGAGGGCCTTTGTCCACCTTGCACTGCGAGGGCACAGGGGGGAGGGAGTAACCTCCCCTCCCCTGGAGATCCCGAAGCCCAAGTGGGTAAAAACCCCACACAACCGCCGCCTTTCCCCGAGAAGGCGGGGTAACTTTTTAAAGATTTCCTCCTCGTTAACAAAAAAAAGTTTCTAATTAGTTGTATTTCGTAATTCTCCTGCGACAATTCGGAAATGAAGAGAGGGAGTCGCGTAATCGCGTTTAATTCGATTTGAAGTCTGGTTTTGCTCGTAAATATACTTGTTGAGGAGCCTGTGCTATCGGCCAGAGAAGCTGACCGCAACAGTTTCAGTCGATCCTTCTTCTTCGGGAGCATCTCGGTGCAAGGACGCACGAGCTTTAAGATACGAGGGCGTGGCCGAGGGCCGAACCACGACTCGGTCGTCAGTTTCTATCGGGAAACTATTAAGAAATTTAAAGAGCTAACTAGATTTTTATCCTATTCCGGAAAGCGTCGCCGCCAGGAAAGGAAGTAGCCGTGCTTCACGGGAACGGATGTATTTGTCATGACGGTAAATATCACATTTGTATGCTGGGTACAACCTGATGTTATTTATAAATATAGTTGTATTCCGACCAACGCATGTTCAGCTCACATCGTGTTGAGATCTTGTAATACTGGAGTAAATAAGCAATAAGATCGCCGCACTCGCCAATGATCCCGCTAAGTCCGGAATAACAAATTCATTGCTAACATGTTACTGTATGTTTAGCATTTTCACAGACGCTTAAGTGAAAGACAGGAGGTGCAGGCGGCAGTGGCACCGAACATACAATGCAGCGCGCAAAATTAAATCTCCGGTAAGCAGCCGAACCTTCACTGATGGTATCATTGTGTTGTTCTCATCTCGTACTACGCGAGCCCTGAACTTCTGACAAGACGATACCTCGCCGTCAGGGATTATACTCGTACTCATGTAATGAACATCATGAGCGGGCTGTGGCACGGAGCACTTAGCGGAGCTACCGCCGACGCGCGCGATGTACCGGCAAATATTCGCAAACATTTTTCAAAACATCACTTTGTATTAAATCAAATTAAACTTTTAAAAGGCAACAATAAAAATTGCTTTTGTGTAACGTACTACAGAGGAAAATGACCGCTATTGCAACGTTTTATAAGTTACATATTCCTAGAGCGTTAAGATGCGACGATATGTGTCGTGCACTGTACCCGTAATGAATATAAATAGACGACATGAGGAGCAGCGGCGGCGGCAAGTCGCGGCACGCGCCGGCGCACGGGCCGCGGCTGTCGTTTGGGAACAACGTTCGTGTTATCGTCTTTTAACTTAATTTGTAACAACTGGGAGTCCGGGGACGAATGCATTGCGGTGGTTTATGAACGAAATATGATTATACATGTTTATGTGTACTTTTATTGATGTTGATGATCTCGGCAGTTCGGTTGTTTAGTGAGAGCGGCCCCGCCAGTTTGTATTCGCGACCGCCGCTCACTGGGCTCGCAGTTTTACGATGTAAAACATTTCCGATGTCGATCGAAAATGTCAGTTAATGTAATGGCACCAAAACTTGACACTGGGTTCTTAATTAACTAATTTATTACGTTATGTTAATTATTTTCCCGCAAAAAATATAATTAAATAAACAAAATAACGATTTTCGAAGAAATGATTAACGACGAAAAATATACGCTCCTAGCCTAAAAGGGGTAGGCAGGGATCTCGGATTAGATTATTTATATTAAAATTAGATTTTGCATGATCCTTGTTACTTCTTGTTTTATCCCCACCCGCTCATCGTCCCCTTCTAGACGTACCTTTCTCTACTCTGGGAACAACACTTTCATCCAAGCCCCACTTCTCCATGATCACACCGTATCCAATTGGAACGCTTATGACGCGACAGTAATGTTACGGCGGCAGAGAGAACAAGTGGTGCGCGCGGTCACATTCTCGCAGAATATTAACGGGCAACGCTATCAACTATCAAGTCGCATCAGGGTAGTTAATAAAATTACAGTGCCCGATAAATGATGGTGCCGAAATGGATGCGCCGTGGGGTGGGGGCTGGTGTGTCGTTACTCTCAATCGTTGTAAACAAAAACGCGCGGCAATTTATTTGCGAAGGGTCTGTAACGTGATTATTGAGAAGGTTAATCGATCGGAAATTAAGTGGTGGAAGTTAACAAATGTTCTTTCCCGCTGGATTTAAACGTTCCTTACCGTTTGTAACAAACACATTACGTTGTGGACTGTTTATGGCTTGCTTCTGCGTCTGTGCGTGCGACTGCTCATGGGTTTGTCACTTCAAGAATTTTTTACTATTCTTACCTATGTTTACAGCAATAATAGGGTATCCAGCTGACGTTCACTACACAGGTTAACATGTGAGACAAGGTATTCGAGAGACGTACAAGTTCACCGCAGGGGAACTGCATCTGTTGCTGACCGAGGAGTTCTATTGTGAACAGTTGTGACTCTGAGTGTACAACAATATGCTGCAAGAAGCTGAAGTCAGCTCTGATGACAGATGCATTATTTCATTTTCGAGACGACGTTTGATATGCCGCCAAATAGAAAAGGGGGGTAGACAATAAGACTGGACTAAAAGATAATCGAATACCCGCCTCGGCAACATTGAATAATATGTATCAAATGACGTTATGCTGGCCATATTCACTGTTGTCTTTGAGTCCACTTACTTATGGCTGTTGGACAGGATAAGCATAAGAAGATCATTTGAATAGAGGCAAAACAGAGATAAATAACAGAGAAAGGTATAAAAAAGAGAGTTCAGACAGAGACCCTGCTACCAATGTGTGCGGCACATAGTGTACATGACATTTCTACAATGTGTATGATGTGTAAGCGAGAGTTGACCTCAGCGAGAGACCGGTCTGGAACTATGGAAAGGTATTTCGATTCCTATTTAATTTTGAATTTAATGTTACCTATCTCAGGGCCCGATCCACTACTTGGTTGACAAGATTCCCCAACTAAAGCATAAAAAACAAATAGAATACATTCATTACTCATGTTCTCTTCAAACACAACAGGAGTTTTGGAGTTGTCTGTTCTGTGTATGTGTTCGCCGCGACTCTTCTTTCATTTCGATTAGTTGATCTAAAAATAACTGTAAGACGAATGAGGAAATATCATAATTTACTTAAATACTTAAAGAGAAGGTAATGTGGCGAGCTCGTAGAGCGCTCCTCTCACACTTCAGCCTCTATTTATGTGTTAGCTGTACGCAGTCCCGGCAAGTATCCGTCGCCCACGACACAGCGTGAGACGGCGCGGATGTCACACGCTCGAGGAAAAAAGAATCATCAGAATCGGTACACCCAGTCCGAAGTTACGAGGAAACACAAATAAAAAAGCACATATAGACGAATTGAGAACCTCCTCCTTTTTTGAAGTCGGTTGAAAAAATAGTTTAATGTTTAACTATTGTTGGTGTTGTTATTAGCAAAATGCAAAAGAGGGAACTGTATCTGTTGTTACAACGTTGTTCTTTAAAAGACCAACCAGATTAAGTACTACTAAGCTTTTTAAAAGCAAACCCCGATTTTGGAGGAACGGTTAGGGAACAAACAAATACAAGTTCGCAGCCACTGAGCCGGTTCATTATTAGAAATTTGAAGTTAGGGGCTCCGGCTTGTCCCTCGGGTCGGTCGAGGGCGTGCTGGAGACTGGCTCGCCTGCGGGCGGACAAGCAGATGTGGACGTTATTGTGAGCACGTAAGAGCGGCTGCGATTGCACAGCGAACGTTGTTGATGGGATAATTTATAGTTTATCTCATAAATTGATTATTAGAGCTGGAGAGCGCGGATAAATCAGCAGTAATCGGATCAGGCGGCGGGCCAGTGCTGACGCGGCCGCGGTCGAGGGCGTCTCATTATCTTTGAACGGAATGCGCTGTTGCAACCGCTCGCCGTACTACCACATAAATTTAAGAGGAAAAACAAAACCCGACATCCTGTCAGCGGCAGTTGGACGGCGCGCACGATGCGCGAACGCCTTCTTTATTTCGGATGTGTCATAATTATGTCATGAAGTTCTGGCGCCTAATTGTATTCTTCTGCCACATTCGTGGTTGTGTCGTTAATGAATTATTATTTACCTTTGCTATGAGGACGGAGGAATCAACAGGACCGTTGAAACAAAAAACCTCTCAAATAAAAAGAAACAAAACGATCAAAATATGACTGCCGATAATCTCACAGGAAACTGTACGGACGTAAATGTACAACAGATATATTCATATTATGAATGTGTGTTCTCTCTTGGACGATGTATTCAAAACGTTGATGCTTAAAAAAACATTTTGTTTCTTGCTTCACTTCACAAATATCCAATTTAGGATTGTTATGAGCGAGCGATTGTTACGACACCGAGTGTGGTGGCGCTCGGCTCATGAGGATAAAGAAAAGCCGATCTGAACACAAATAGCTGCTGGTCGCAAGTGGCGACATACGGCATTTTAATGAAGGCAACCCACTCGTGTCTGGTGGCGCGCACCGGACCGGCACCCTCGCGGCCGGGGCCCACGCACCCCCGCACACTCCCGCACACCCGGTGTTTTCCCTGCGGTCTCCCAAGCCAGTCACTACCAAAGCCAGTGACCGCTTCGGCCGTGGTCACTGCTTGCATTTTCTTAACTAATACTGTTGTTGGCAAACGCTCTTCCTACACCTTGCTTCTTATATTTAGGCCGCACACAATCCGGGCGGGTGACTAATTTTTTTTTTTATAACTGGAGTAACTTGGCAGTAATACAATAGAATACAAAACAAAGGAAATTTAACACTTGTATGGTTGTCTCATGGATACCATTGTCAGAATTGGACCAAACTCATCAAAATCAGTTCACCCAGTCGAGAGTTATGAGATAATAAATATAAACCCCCTTTTTTGAAGTCGATTTAAAATAAAGGGTTCTTGCGAGTTAGGAAAAAATGTGAATAATATTAGGGCCATACCAGCCCTACGTCAATTGCCGCCGGTGCACGATGTTCGCTCCGAGCTTCGTGGAGACATATAAACCGCTCCGCCATAAGCGAGGCTGCAGAACAGAGGAGCATGCGAACACAGACGACGCCGCAAACAAAACGGGCGTAAAAAGACGCGGCCAGAGCGCCGCAGTAGTGGCGTGTCAGTGGAGCGGGGCCCGCCCGCGCGCCGCCCGCCCGGCCAATGAGCGCGCGGTCGCCACGGCAACCGCCGCCGCGCGCGCTCGCTAGATGGCGCTGACTGCACGTCCCGCGCGCTGCGCTGAATGGCCGCACTCGAGAACTCACAAAGCGGTGGTCGTGCGACGTGCGCCGTCTCCAGGACACGGGCGGCGGCCGGTTAATCATTAGCAGGAATGGCTTTACAACACTTCGGTCATTACTGTTGGCTCGCGACTGCGGAAACTTCCCCAAACTCGAGTGACGTCACAATAATTCATTGATATTTTGTTGCCCTCTGATTCCACCTCGTTATAACTGTTCCGTCGCGGGGGTGGTCACACGCCAATATTTACATTCTTTTGCAACTGACGTACCTGTGTGTCTGCCCCGACAGGAATAGACTTAAAGGCATTTCGGCTGCGTTTGGAACAGACAGTTTCTTGGGCACAATTTCATTAATATCAGCCAACTATTTGCCGCTTCAAACAATTCAATTTCAGCCGTAAACTAGAAAGCGTTAAAGAATTCTACACTCGACAGGTAATTATCATGTTTTTACGTGACTACATTTAATTTTAAAGGTTTTAAAATTTCCTATGTTTACTATTTATAAGACATTAGTAGGTTTATTGAATTCTATTAGAAGTGAGATTTGTCTTAAAATAATAAACCTTCATTCCTCGCATGCAACAAGCGTTATATGTATTTATTTATTTAACAAACAGTTTCTCTCCCACTCAATTCCTTCCATATGACAGGTGATTCAAAATTATGTCGATTAAGATAAAATTATAGACACAATCCTGGTCTCCATCCCCTGTGGATGCTGTATATCACGGCAACATGAAGAAAGGTGCAACAACAGCATAACGGTAAAAATAATAATAATGTGTATTTGAACATGAAATTAATGGAAAAAAAATAACGGACGGCTGAGGAATGGAACTCTCGGCAGAGGGCGCTCTTTCCGAATCTATATATAGTATAAGGCTAATGTTAACAAACGCCTTTACAGGCTCACGTGTTACATCCTAGACTTCATTTTTGCCCATTGAGCAAGATTGAAGACAAACTTGAGCCTATTTTATAAATAAAAAAAAAACATTGTGAAGTACAGACCGAAACAAGAAGAAAGCAAGAAATTATTAAAACAAGTCTTATTGGAAAAGAATGTCAGAACATAGAGATATTACAGCAGAATATATTGGGAGCTGTGTGTTGTCTGTCTGTATTGTATTGTAAATGTAAATATAATTACGCTCGCAAAGTGAAAGTGCAGTGTCAGTACCTTGCTGCCTCGTTATAGAGCACCGAGCACCGAGCACCGAGCGTCACTCAGACGGATTGTTATAGTAGTGGATAGTAGATGTTAACGTCTCTCCCGCAAACATATTCGTTTCCATATACATGTACACTACGGAAGGTTTTCTATCAGCTTATCACCAATCGCAGCGAGTGTAGCCGTCAGGTGGCAGGTCCGCCCGAGATCTGGTCGAGGTGCGGTCGTCACAACAAACGCAGGAAGAGGTGCAATTGTTAATTACGTGGTGGGACGTGAGCCGGGCGCCGGAGTAACGAAGCGTGCGCCGCGCGCCGGAATTGGGGAAACCTAATCTCCAGCAGGCCATTATACCGAAATTAAGCCATCACTCAAAAACAACCCCGCGTTATGCAAAACCAACTCTAAATAAAGTGCGCCAAGGCTCAATACAGACATTGGTCGCAGGAGTTTTCCCGCATCTAACAAATTGAGTGGTGATACACTTTGTGTGGTCTGATTAGAGTCGACTTTACATTGTCCACGTTGTTTTGGAATGAAATTTTCATAAACGTATGAGCAGGTCGCGGGGGGCACGAGGGGCCCGCGAGGAGGGAGGCTTAACGGGGGATTTTATATTTGTGTTTTCCGCAGCTTCCGAGGGTAGGCGCGGTGCTCGAGTCTCGTTGTTTGTAACCGTAGGACGGAAAACTATTAATAATAATTATGGTTGTAGCTAGGAGTAATTACAACCCAAGTGTCGGCCATTGTTGCGGCCGGGCCGGCTCGCACGGCCGACGAGGCGGGCGGCGCACCGTCATCATCGTGCGGCTCGTTATATACTTCAGCATGTGCCTCTGGCATATAACAATGACAGGTCGAGTGGAGAGGCTGCCGGTGTCGCGGCGGCTGTAGCGAGCCGGGACGTCTAGCGAGCACCGAGCGTTACCTGACGAGGTGCGCGTTCGATTGTTGTTTGTTCAATGACGCTTTCCATTTACCTGTAATATTGTAGTAGTAGAAGAATCACGGGAGATACCACTTTAACAAGAACGGTAACGATGTATCAGCTGCCGCGGTGCCCGACAGCAGTCAGTGATACAACAACAAGCACTCCCGTTTCCCCTGTGTCGCCAGGAAACATCGTACAGTGCAAGCAAACACCGACGACAACACGCTGACAGTTGCTCATTGATCTTTAAGAATGAAACATTTGTCGAATCATTACCGGTCGGTCGCTATTCTCGCGAGCATCGATGCTACTTCGATTTTTGATAAGAAGGCACGACAAACACTTATGATGCAAATGGTAAACGCAGAAGAATGTTTGGAAAACTAAAGAATGAACGGCAGCACTAGACCGGTGGCAGGAAGTTCTTCCGCACGCCCCGGCCCCGGCGCCCCGCCCGGTGTCCAATTCACTACAACATTGATTTGCAAATACGGCGACCACGCTGCTGCACGTACTACACGGGATAATTCCCAGCTGAGACAGAACTATTACTATTCCTCGCTTTCAACAAATAACGACGAGCACCGTCACGTCATGGTGCCGGCAGCATCGCACTGCTTCTGCTAGTTACTCTTTACTTGTTCCCCTTCCTTTTGTCTACTGTTCAATACTCTTTTCCTATCTTTCTCTAATTCCCTTCACCACACATCCTTTTATCGCTCTTTTTTCAAGGTAGACAACAACTTGAGTGGAAAGCAATCACTATTCGTTTTCCACTCAAGTTGTAAAGTCCCACACGTGGCAGGTGGTAGTATTACTAATTCTTCTGAACACTCCCCAAGGTAAATGCAATACAGAATGAAAAAAAAACCCACATCTCTTCGCAGACTCAGAGGGTCGAGTCGATTGGAAAGACCCTGATCAGCGACTATTTGAGCAGCTCTACGTTGTACACGGTCAAACGGAAAAAGTTGGTATTGGGGAGTCCCGGCCCAGAGATGCGAACAGTATTCCATATGAGGCCGTACTTGCGCCTTGTAAAGTTGCAGACGGTAGGTAGGCGTGAAATACTGTCTCGCTCTACTGAGTATGCCAAGTTTTTTGGAGGCCAATTTGGCTTTGCCTTCCAAGTGACCGCGAAACTGAACGACACTCGATATATCGACGCCAAGAATTCCAATGCTGGAGGATGCGACCAAGGGAGTGCCCTAGAACTGAGGGGAGACGATAAAAGGAGTATATACGATTTTTTAGCGGTAAACAGGCATACTTGTGTCTTTGTGGGGTTAATTTGGACTAGATTTAGTCTTCCCCAATCTGAGACCCTGTCGAGAAGAGTTTCGACTTCAGACACAAGTTTGTTCCGGCACTCTTCGATGCTTTCCCGAGAAGTATTGGTACGGCCTGTGTACATTGCATCACCTGTGCTATCGTCTGCATAGCAGTGAATGTTGCCGATTTGCAGCATATCATTGATGTGCAAAAGAAATAAGGTAGGTACACAACCTTGCGGAATACCAGCGTTCACTGGTTTGGAGTCCCAGCATGCGCCGTCAACAGCGACCTTGATGCTACGGCCTTCGAGGAAGCTGGTGATCCATTTGCATTAATTACCTCTCGGGAAGCCCGTACGATGGAAACTTTGAAAGAAGCGCTCCGTACCAAACCCGATCAAAAGCCTTCGCCACATCCAAAATAACTGCCAGGGCCTCCCCCTTGCTCTCTACCGCCTCAGCCCATCGGTGTGTAAGATAAACCAAAAGATCACCAGTTGAGCGACCGTGACGAAAACCGTACTGGCGGTCGCTAACCAGCTGGTGATCCTCCAGATACCTTAGGAGCTGGCTGTTTATAATGGATTCTATTATATTTGAGAGCAAAGAAGTGATGGCAATAGGCCTGTGGTTAGATGGATCAGAGCTATTGCCCTTTTTTGGGATCGGGTGCACTAAAGCAGTCTTCCAAGAACACGGGACAACGCCTTGGGAGTAGGAGTACGGGAAAAGTCGAGTCAACACCGGTGTCAACTCCGGAGCACACATCTTCAGCACTATTGTGTGGGAGGGATCGACGAGGTCCACTCGACTTGTGGATGTCTAGAGAGAAAAGTGCTCTGCGTACTGTAGTCTGCAGAATCTTTACTTCCGGCATAGAGTTCTCGTTCCACGGGATGGTCGGCGGTAAGTTACCCTTATCATCCAGAGGCGAGTTGGACGCAAAGAGTGCGCCTAGTAGATCGGCCTTCTCTTTTGCGTCATGGGCCAGCGAGTCATCCTTCTTGTGTAGAGGTGGAAGGGATGTCTGACAGAAATTCCCTTGAACAGCCTTGGCGAGCGACCAGAACGCACGTGTTCCCGAAGGTCTACGCTATTTATTTTTCTTAAATTCAAACCTTAAAATATTTTAAATTCTAAGACTTCGAAACTTATGCTTCATTTTCTAATCAGAAGTAATACTAAATATATGTGTCCGACTCCAGTCAGCGGAGTTCACTCGGAAAACCCTGATATGACTGAATGTCAGCGGACCAGTCCGGCGTCACGTGCGCCGTGGTCACCGCAGCGACGGCTCGGGTTACGCCGCTCGGGGTGCCGGCACCGGGGCTGGGCGGTGTTGTTGGCCCACCGAGATCTGAGACGACCGCTTTTTTGCCTCTAATCCAATTATACGCTCTTTCTTTGAGCAAATCGTGCGAACACAATGCGCCCCGCCATGCGACCATCGAGGAACGCTCTCTCTGCTCTGTCACAATACTATTTCAGTGAACATAAACTCTCAGGTCCCCCTTGAACTTTCCTTTAGCAGTTTAGAGACAGCAATCGGTGTCTGCTTTTCGTCAAGTCTATTTGCAGGCTGTGGTGTGGTGTCGCCATGCACCGTGCATAAATTTTAGCTTGTTTTTTTGTATGTACTAAAATAAGCAGAAAACTGGACCGTTGGGATTAAATCCTTGGTAAAGATCGTAAAGACCAACGCTTAGCCAAAAGACGCCGGTAGGAAGAAACATTACATACATTTTGTGTTGTTTTTTCAATCCACCAACAATCAAATCAATCCAAAAAAAGGAGATAGCAAAGGTTTGGCGCACATGCCCTTAAGAGCGGCAGGAATGTATGTACAAGTGGGTAGAGCGGAGATGCTTACATTTACGAATGATGTGAAAGCTGGTCTCTCACCCCTATCGTATTGCGTCCATCATTAATGATATCTACCGCGATCGATGAAAAAATAACTAGAAAACAGTGCTCTTTAGGTACGCACTAAGGTCGGTGATGAGCTGATTGATTGATCCTTGATCAGGCGGGATGTAAATCTTTAAGTGACGTCAAATAGAGTTTTTATAAAATTATGTTTATAGAGCGAACAATTTTTTCTTATATATTAGACATAAAGCGAACAAATGGAACATAATTTTCTAGATTTTGGAATCATTTCACTCGTCAAGTTTTGTTGTGTAATCTCTTACTAGATCAACCAGTCGATATAAATATAATGTTCATTTTCACTTGATTGTTGTCGATTGATTTTTCACGAATAGATTGAGTATGGAGCTCACCTGTATCCTGTCCTCCGGCAGGTCGGTCTTGAGCGAGAGCATCTCCCGCGCGTACACGTCGGGGTAATGCGCATCCTTGAAAGCTTTCTCCAGCTCGTCCAGCTGGTACGAGGTGAAGATCGTCCTGCTGCAGAAACAGAACACAGCTGGGTAGACCTGGGTGACCGTGTCAGTGTTAAGTGTTCTGTGAACACCTTGTCATAATCAATCACTAGACCATGAAATTCCGCCATACGTTTGTTCATATTGTGCAGCGTCAGGAACGATCGTATCAGTTGCCGGGAAGCATCGGTTGTGTGCGGTTGAAATATTGTATGGCCTATAGAATATGCTATAGACGCGCAGATAGGCGTCCAAGATGTAATTTTTTCTAATTATAAGAGAGCACTAAATAGAGATCATGTTAACCGCTCACCCCCCTCCCCCGCCCCGCAGCCAGTGTGTGCGCACGCAATCAGACTTAACCTACTTCGGAATGTATTCATTTAAAAGCTCCTCCGCATGCAAGACGTTAATTATCTCAGCATCCCGTAGATCTAACACGGCGTGCCGTTCAAAACTTAATTAACGGTTAAGCATATCTAGAATATTGAAGTTAAATACGTGTCGTGTGTCTGTGTGTGCGCCTGCCGGTCCGTGTAGCACGCCGCACGCCAATTAGTCTGAGAGAGTTGTGCAGTTTTCGGTGTAAGAGTGAGAACAGACAATCCGCAACAATGATACTTGTGGCCTGCCTTCCTTCGTCTTGTATCTCATTTGAGATGATATCTAATACTCTTAATAGCTCAGAGTTCTACTCTATATAGATATAACGGCAAGGCGTTCGAAATGATCGTTGAAGTGCAGGAGGTTAGCTTATCAGTTTAGGACAAAAATTACATAGACGGTGAATGTTGACGTGCTCACTCCTTGTCACTTATAGGTCCCAATAAACTCGGATCCAATATTTTGTCGTTTCTACCGGTCCCCCTACCGGTAAGGACTCGAGGCAGCTACTACATACTACATATATATATACATAATAATGTAAATTTAGTGAAGAAAGAACAAAATATTTTTGTTTATATAGCAAAGGGGGTAAACGAGCTTACGGCTAACCTGATCTTAAGTCAACACTCGAGGAGCTGCTGGTGCGTTGCCGGCCGTTGAGATAGGAGTAGCCTTGTTTTTTGAAGGTCCCTAAATCTTAAAGCCTAATATTTTGCTCGTTTCCAAAGAAAAGATATACTGAAATGATGTACCGAGGAAAAAATATATCGAGAAAGTTAGTCTATTTTTGTCTATTTTAATACTTGTGAGAGACCCAATCACTAATACTGAAGCGGGAGCTGCAGCCCCGCCGCCGCCCGGTGCGGCAGTGTTGCTGTCTATGTGTCTATTGATCTCTAAACATTTCAACACTAAGTCACACTTACCTATGTCTGCGTTTTTTCTTCTTCTTCTTGCCGTTGTAGCCAGTTAGACCGTCAACAGTGAAGTCTTTTGCTGCTTCCAGCGACGACACGCCTGCTGGTACAAATTAGCCGGTTAGCAAAGAAGCAATATTCTCTTTCATATTATATGCATCATCTAGTAATGATATCGTTACAGCTGCCTGGCCGGTTGCATCCGACAACAAAGAGATGTGGTTCAGTGGAGCTCAGCGGCTCGGGAGGTGCAAGAGGTGCACGACATGGCCGGTAGCAGTTACACCTCGGCTTTGACTATAAGGGCTACTTATAGCGCGTGCTAGTATTCTTAGCGTATTATTCGTTTACAACATGAGTATATGTTCTTGGTTAAATATAGAACGAAAACGAGCGAATGGCTGCTCCGCTGATGTTCCCTAAATCGTATCAATACGAAAAAACCGTTATTGACAACTGATACCACGGAACAGTTAAGTGATACAAAATAACGCGAAAAATACAGTAAATTCGGCTTTGGGAAACCATAGTGGCGTGCAAATGACTTTCAAATAAATATTCACATTTCCTATTTAGGAAAAGGGCTCAGGGTTTCAATATTGCTACGTGCAACTAGTGGTATCACATCATGGAGAATTGATAACAGGTGTCTTGTTAGCCCAAACTCGTCTATTTAGGATTCAATTGGACTACATTTAGGGTTTATCCGGCACTCGAAATACATTAAACACTTTATATCGAAGTCGGTGTAAAGTTTCTGGTGTACTGTGTGTGGCAATGTGTGGTGTAAATAATAGCTTAGAAGACGGGAAGTGATCGACCTATTGTAGAAAATTCCTAAACGCTAAACAAATGTTTGCAAGTAACCATACTGTCACGTCACACTCCTGCTATCAACGGCCCGGCCCGAGCAGTTTGTCCGGGGATTGTCACATAATTACCGAATGTGATTGCCGCCTGAATTAGTAAGCACCGTCGGGTTAATAGAATAGATCGGCCGAGTCCCGGGGGAGTCGGGAGAGGGGGAGGCGAGCCTGGGGACGCCCCGTGTAATCGAATTTGGTGGCAATGAATAAGGCAATGAATTATTAAATTTAGAGCGGGTCTGCCGTCGCATTCTAGTTGTTGATACGTCATTGCATTGTTTCATTGCTGCATTGAGTTTAAATGGGGAATTTGCGGCGGCGTGACGGATCGCGAACGATATCGCTGCTCTGGGGTCCTGTTCGTCGGTTTGTGTAGAGGTCAAGACACGTGGGCAAAGGATTGCCTCCACACATACTATTAAATTTAACTTGAAGCGTTACAAATTTGTTTGAAAATGTTTAGACGTACAAAAAAATTCACTTACTGAAATACGTATTCGATGTATGGTTATCGATTTGGTAGATTACTAAAATGTCTCAAGAATTTAAAAATGTTCCTAAAAGATAACTAATTCGGGTGTAAATAGAACATGTCTGTACGTATAGCTCTAGAACTGGCACGCTACAGCCACAGTCAGTTCAGTGTGGAGAGCTGATTATGCGGCCGCCGCGCCTGTCGGCACCGCCATTATCTTGTTAGCTTCCTGCATAATGCTATCGTAGAGGCCTCGCCTGCACTGTACTGAGCGTCGGTGTTAAGAGTCATTCTATTATTTCCATAAACGTTTCTCATAAATATAAATGATAAACTAATATATGCAGATTGCTGAAATAGTGTCAAGTTATCATTAGTGTTGCAAGTGCGTTTCAGGACTTTAGGTAGGGATTTTAGATCCTTTTTGAAGGTCCCAAAGACGTATCTGTTCGGGATTACCGCTGAGAACGGCTGATTCTTAACAATGGTTGTTAGTAAAACATTATGGGAATACCGTACATTTATGGGATACCATCAAAATGATAAAATAGGTCATCGAGTTCTGTTGCGATGAGTACCAGCGAGTGAGTAGCGGAGATCAAATTCTTTCCAATCGAGTTGACTTTAGCTATTTTACTTACTTGCATACTATTTTTTCATAGGACACAGGAGTAAATGAGAACCGTAAGGGTTCACCTGATCTTAAGTGATCATCGTCGTCCGTGAAAATCGACAACACCGGTGGAGCTGCAGGTGTGTATAAGTTCGGAAACACCGCTGAACACAGTTGATTCCACAGGTTGACGGCATGTGGAAGAAAGTTACGCGAAAGACGTAGAGTCGTGGAACGCGAAAAATCAAGATGGAGTTTGGATGGATATCTGTAGCTAGGATGATTCCAAACAATTCCTCGGAATAATCCCCATGGTAAATGCGATAGAGAATGCAAAGAGCTCCGATATCTCTTCACAGACCCAGGTCAAGTCGGTCAGAAAGACCTTGATCGTCAATGATCCGAGCAGCTCACGTAATATACGATCAAACGGAAGAAGTTGGTTTTGGGGAGCGTCGGCCTGGCCCTTATGGAGAAAGAAAATAATACTAGATAAATCTAGATATCGTAATCGTGATCAACGATCTCATAGTTCTTTAGAACGACTTTCGTCTTTACAACATTCATTCTCTCCACGCACCGAGAACTAGTATTGAGATCATTCGTTATTCATACGTAATAAGTTTATTCCTTAACGCAAGAACAATATAATAAAATATGGCGTCAAGCCTTGGAGAGTAGCAGTATTTACGATTTTTGGTTCCGGCCCTCGAGGAGAGTGGCCCGGACCACTCGGATTTGCCTATCGCCAGTGTTCGATGCGACGCCAGCGCCCACGACGAGGAGACGGTCTAAATATTATAAGCGGGTCGTTACGGCACTGGTAATATATGCGCCACCACGCATCACCCTGCCGTGCTCAACACGGCCTTAGGGGCTACGAAAAAAAGTTAAAAATCGAGAAGCAAGGTACGATAGGACGGCCGAAAGGGAAGCGATTCTCTCGGAGGAAGCTACTCGTAGAAGACAACGAGGCCACTCTATCGAGCAACATTGTTAGCGTCCACGTAACAACGTATGCCATGGACGAACAGACGTAGCTAAACGCTGTGCGCACATTTATAAAATAATTATTTTGACGGGACGCCGTAATCGATTGTCAATGCTGCCATCCTACGAATTCGCAAGAACTGAACTGGGGAAACAAATATTTTCGTATCAATAATCGCCTATTTTCTTAATATTTATATAAACTTACTACCTTAATTTGTCTTAATCTTGTGATGACGTACCGGGACCGTCGTGTTACCCGTGTGGCATACACACCGTATGTGGTGCAGAACTACTCGTCTTATTACAGTGAGATCCGCACGATCGGATCGATCGGAACCACAACCTCGCTCATTGCTATTGCATGCTGAGTGCATGTCAGAGAACTTGTATTTTGAGTTGTGTTCATGTCGCGAGCTGCCTCCTGGTTACCGAGCAGGTGTGGTGCGATGATAGTTTCAATATAAGTATAGTAAGGCCAAGCGACGATTTTGTCAGTAATTCTTAAAGAAGATGGTTTTATTATTATTAATCTGGAGTAAAACAGCGGCGGGGCGCGGAGCATCAGGCGGCGCCCTCTATCGGATATTGGGTATATCAAGGCATTTCCCGAGCCGCCACAGATTGCCAATTGCTAAGGCAATTTGTGCGCTCCGCCTGCCGACACCTGCAGCCTGCTTTCCATGTCGCGCCACTTGACGTCCCGGGGATGTAGTCATCTAACACTTATGGACTTTTATGTTATATATTCCCACCAACTTCTATTTTATTTTTTGGATACTTAGTACAATAACCAGACGAAACAAATTCACCCAAGCGTGATGCCTGGGTGAATTTGTTTCGTCTGGTTCCTATAAAACTGTGAAAAGCAACAGCGAGTGCTACCACTGTCTACCCGGTTGGATGTTGGATGATATACACAGATCATACGAATCCATCTAGTACATAAATAGCAAATTTTACATATATAACTAGCTAATTCCCGCCTGCTTTGCTGGACACAAGCCAAAGCAAGGCAATTAATTTATTATAGAACTTACTAATAAGCATACTTCTCTCGATTCTAGTCAGAACATCGTCTTTGAAGCTACATATATAATATTCTCTATACACGCTTTTTTCTGTCTGTGTATATAACTGTCATTCGGAGTTCTCGACTCCTCAATCTATCGTGTTATTTCTGCTATACCCAATTTTTACTCATCACCGGCATATAAGAGGGATTTAATTTTAAACTCTCCCATTATTAAATATTTTACATATTCGTAAAAAAAAACATTATAATAATAAAAGGTAAATTATCTATCAATCATTGTACATTGGTCTTACTCAAACAAGTAAATTATTTTATCGAAAAATGAAGAATTCTTCACGTCTAAATTTTCAAAAATAATTTTCAGAATATAAAATAAGATGCACCGACTGCCTCGAATTACTTAACGACTGACAGTCTCTGAGGATCATATCTTTAGGGACTTTGAGAGACTTGTCAGTCAATCGCTACCATTCCATTATCATTTGTCCAGGACCTTACCGAGACCGACGACTATGAAATCCCATTAGGTATATTGATACGAATGACTTCAACAAAGGTTTCGACAGAGTGAGCCCATAATGTTCTTCTGAATAAGCGTTCATCACTTGGTACATTAGATATTTTTAATTGGTTTGGGTCTTATTTTGAAAATAGGAAATCAGTAAGTTCTGTTGGAGAGCATAAATCCAAGTCTTTTACCGCCTTTTCAGGAGTGCCTCAAGGTCGTCATTTGGGCCCCTTGTTTTTAGATTTTCATTAATGTATTCTTCTCATTGCATTCTTCTGTAAATCAGAGGCTTAACGGTTAATGTAAAGTTTTCCACTGAAGTAAATTAAAGTAATAAGTGTTGTGTCTCTTACCTTAGTAAGAAAAAACTTCGACTACGACATTACATAAAATACAGATCATATTACTATATTGACGCAAAACTAAGCGAAGCAGATCTTATCAGGGATATAGTCGTCATTCCCTTGGTTACTGTCGTCGCGTTTCATTTCTGCCTATTAATATTATCGTTAATAATATTATTAAAACTTGTTTCAAAACTTTAGATTTCGTTTTACGGAACTGTAGAGATTACAAGAACCCTTGCACTAACATTGCAATTTACGCGGCCCTGGTACGCAGTGGTCTTGAGTACTGCAGCATTGGAACCGCGCTACAATGTACAAATTAAGCACTTGGGGGACATTAAGAGAATATGTTTATGGGACTTGTTGTATAATCATAATTTTTTTAAAACATTACGGAACTATACTGACCGAATAAAACACTTGGTCGTGCTACCACGCGATCACCGATCACCTGTTCCCGTGCAAGCTTGTCAACGGTTATATTCATGATGCATATCTGACGTCACAATTGTATATTTTTGTACCTACCCTAAAATCCCCTTCCCTTCCTTAAAAAATTACACTGTCATAGATATTTTATAAAATAATTTCTATAATTTTAAAAAGTACATACAACAGTCATTTTATCTCTAGGCTCATACATTGAAGTTTCCTCTTAGTTTCATTTTTCTTGTTACAACTAAGCAGCACGCAAACTGCATGCATCATGTGTTTTGAATTTGTAATTCAAGTGAAACTTATATATTTTTTGTTGACTTTTTTATGTTTTTGTGACGGTGTTCACTTTGTTGTTAATATAAATGAATAGGAGAGATTTTCCGATCTTGGAAATTTATATAAGATATTTCAATTCCCAAAAAGCGAACGATTTTTGTCCTGATCTGTAAAATATATTATAATTACTATAGCATTACCAACGGTCAGTAGGTTGTTGTTGTGTTGTTAATATGATAGATTGGACACATCTGTTTGGTTTAGGATTTGCGCAAAATTGAAAATTGAAGTCAATGAGATGTATAGTTTCGGAGATATCGTTACGAGCCATCAATTTTATATTTGGGCTTGTGCACTTACTGTCAGATTGAACAACAAACAATATAATTACATGCCAATATAACAATACAAAGTCTCAATAGAACATTAGTGAACACCAGTATCAGCAATATAACATATGTACATGTCCGAAGCACGCTGCAACTGATGGCATAAGCAAATCTGCCCGTTCCGTGGTTATGGCAGTAAAGGGCGACAAAACACCGTGTCCCCTCTTATTAATACATAGGTAACTATAACAACGACTTGTAAAACAATTTTTCATAGGTTTAAGGTGAGTAATCTATATAAAATTATTTCCCTAAATAACTTTTCTGTTAAATTGCATGCGCACGAAGTATCGGGCACAGCAGGTCAATACTATATTATTTACTACAACCTTTTCTGAAGTCGCATCTCATGTTATAGTCACATCGTGGAAAAAAGTGATATTTAACGATTATATTTTTGCAAATGGCCGGTTATGTTTACACTTTGTGTTCAGAAATAGCTTGATTCTAAATTCCTGACTGCCATATAAATGTAATATATAATAATCGTTAGGCATCGCAAGGGAAACAGTTTGCTAAAGTGTACGCGGTGCAGCTCCGCGACGCGTACAGCACAACATGGCCGCGCATAACTTGACGTGCGCATTGCGCAGATCAAATCTCCCGCGAGCGCCGGCGGGGGCCTGTTGCGTACAAATTGCCAATTTCTTTATCTCGTGACGTTAATTGCACGGATTGCTCGTGGCGCGTTCTGTTAGTGTTCTGCGAGACCTCACTGAGCTGAACGTACACATCGAATCTTCCGAGTATACTTAGAATAGTTTACCTGAGTAAAATTGTCGCACCGCTACATAACGTACATGAAACAAACAAAAATAGCACAATTAAAACATTATTCCAAATAAAACGGTTCACAAAATGGTGCAAAAAAGTTTATTTAATGGCATAGAGGAGCCACGGCATGCCTGGAACCCTTGACTACATATGTAGGTACTGATTCCGGCGAAGATCGTTCCAAGCTGTCTCACACACCGCCCATCTCGAAAGATTTTTTTTTAATCCATTCATTCATCATTAGCCTATATCAGTCCATTATGTGAAGCTAGCTACGCAACCAGTGCAGTCTGTCAGACAATCCTTTCATTCCATTTCATTTTTCAAGACTAATTTTCATAGACACTCAATTACTCTCCAGGTATATAATTGAACGGTTCTGGCGTGAGTCTCTTATAGATTTGTGTGGTTAGATTGACTGCAGACATTGTTGGACACATTTAATGTAAATGACGCTCTCGGGGGTGATTAACATAGCTAGTGTTGATTTTCAACCATTGTCACCGTGTGCAACAGTTTGCGGCGGCCAGCTCGTCACAATATATCACACCATAGCTATCGAACGTGTCCAAATAAGTTTTACTATAGGCACGTGTTTTACTGATTACTCAAAACAGTGTAAGATTATTTTATAGCTTTATGGTTAAGCGTTTGAATTTATAATGTTATGGTCGGGCTTCGAACTTCTGCTATAATGAATTTCCTGTTTTCGATATGTTACGTAAAAAAGTCATTTGGTAAATTGTGTGGCCGGTAATGTAGCGCTCACACCTCGCCAGCGACAAACTATTTTGGTACAGTGCGTCTCGGTGAAAAAAATCTCCGAAAACAAGAGTCCCGTAAAGGTACCGGGATCGCGTTACACTGCCTTATTCCCACAGGGAGTGTTAAGAAAAATGGAGCAAAACACGGACAAAGCCGCGCGGCGGCCGCCATTGTGCCCAGATATTATGATCTTGGAAGCCTTTGTTCGGGCTGGGAGCCTCTCGGGCAGCGGGCGCGCTCCGGTGCGTCCGGACCGGCGACCAGACCACCTAAATAGCTCTTTAGGATTCCATTGCTGAGCGCAGAGACGCGACACCAGCAGTTTGGCACCAGTAAGCCGACACGTCACGACACGTCGCTGTGAGCCGTTACACGAGCTCGCCGCGCACAATACCATCAATTACCCCTTTTAGAAGATTAATGAGTTGTTTTCAATTTCAAAATGGCCGTGCAAACAACGAAATGAATTGTATCAACTAACGAGAACATTATAAACGCACAAACTTTCACGTGTCCCGCACAATGAGACTCAATTACGAGACTGTTTGCTTGTCTGCGCGGCGCGCGGGCGTGACGCGTGACCAAATACAATGGTGGATATGTAATTACTTTGCGTAGAGCTATCGTCTACTTGAAGCTCAGGTGTTATGTAATCGTTGCATTACTATATGACTGCTAAAAAGTTAATTATGCTATGCTATGCTGACAAGGAATACACCTGACATGCACTGGGCACTTAACATTTTGTATGAACCCGATCCCCTAGCATGCTGTGACTTATGAATACGCGACTCCCCAACGTTTTCACGTTCCTCATTATAAATCCTATGATAACAAAATGGAACTGTTAACAATAGTCAATTCATAACACCGCCGCTACATTCTCAAATCAGATTTACCAAAGTAAGGTTCTTAGTTCATTGTGGTATAAAAGTGTGTTTAGTTAAATCTCAACAGGTCAATTGAACGGCGCGGATCTAGCTTTTCAGCGCAGTGTAGCGGACTCACTTGATGTTTCATAATGTAGCAAATTGATGGTAATTCTGGTTTATCTTCATATAGTTTATGTGCACCTTTGTGTCAGCCATCCCGCGTTTAAATCAGGAGACACGGAACTAACTTGTTTCGAAAGTGTTGGTTGCTAATGCATCTGTTGGCGCGGGCACCGCAATGGCTACGCGAGCGCTGCTACTGCATCGGTGTGGACGAAGGCTTGCACGCACCCATTGTATCAATAGAAGAATGGAAATTAAGAAAAATAAATAAAGAAGGTCTGAAAATTTTCTGGCTAATACAAAAATCTAGCTCGGTAGAGAACAATCGAAAATAAATGTGGTTCGTGATGATTAAGGCTGAATTTTGATCGAAGAGAGCGACACTCAGGAGATGGAAGGATAGTTTTGATCAAATACACCAGAATTGAGCAAACTTAATTATCATATTATATAGATGAAATTTTGGTTGCGATGGAAAGTATGAAAGTAAGTAAATCACCTGGATATGCTGGAAATGCTAAGAGTTGCAGAGGATATATAACCTTACCGTAGTACTACGTGCACTGCTCGGTGCCAAGGGACCGGGGCAGCGCTGTCGAGACGGGGGAAAGGGCTCGCAGGTATGCTGGCTCACCATTGTTAATTCTTTTTTATCTTTCTTTAAGAAGTATGCTAGGAGTGAATCTGGCATTACTTTTATGATTTATATTAATTTTGTGGCAATGAAAGTGTAGCTTTTAAGATAATGTTGTAACAAGAATAGAGAAAGACACACTTCACTGGTTTTTGAAGAAAGGATGAATGAGGACAGCCGAACAGCGTTGGAGGGGCTCGAGTCTCTGCCTACCCTTCTAGATCGACGGTGTAAGTGCTTTTATTAATTTATTTCGCTGTAAAACTGACGGTAACATAGAAATCACCACAATAAAGGGTCTCTAACAATCTCAATTAAGGCTCAGCATGACAGAATGTGCCACGATCTTACAAGTTTTAGATCTCTAACAGTCATTCAGCATGAGGAGATTTAGATGGGGACTTGGCATGAGTATATGGCAGGATAAAAGATAGATGGGAGTTGTACTTTGAAGTTGAGAGCGAATATTTTCGCTTCACAACAGATTGGGGTGTCTTTGAAAAGGTTTCAAAACAAGAGTTAGGTTTCATTCAATTTCAAGGTTCACTTGATAAATATAACACGAAACCAAAATCAATACGCCTCGAGTGTGCAGACTCTAGTGACTGCAGAGCTCACACCTGAATGCGCGAAAGCACAGCTCCGGTAGGCGTCGTCATCCATATAATCTGCACATCGTCCGTATATAAACATTGTGATTTAACAATCATTTTACTGGAACACGTTCCACGACTGGACAACAGCTGTATCTTTTTAACGTCACATATTTTCCCATAAATTCATGTCTTCGTTGTTTGAAGCCGTTTAGCGTTGTATATGCTTTTGTTCATCTTACGCCATGATATAATATAACGTTGCTAACGACTGCTCATGACACACTTATGTTTGTTAAGCAAATAAGTTAATACCGCATTTAAAAAAATGTGTACTGGAAAAATCTGACAGATTGTGGAAAAAAAAATAATATAAAATTGTCTGAAACAACACAGCTAAAGCTAGATAGATCCTGGACGGCGATGAAACCTGGAGGTTCAACATCAATTGAAATGCCGGACGCGGCTACGAACGGTGTTCTCGCGGTGTGCTATTCGCAAGTTTTAAGCTTCCCATTGAGGGTACGATAGCCCTCAATCTGGAAAATTACAACAGTATTTGGCTTAAATTCGCAATTACATAATAACTTTATCATCCACTTAGCTAAGCACCGTGACGTGTCGGGGGGCTGTTAGAGCTCGGAGGGCACGTTTTCGGGGGTGAAACCCCCTCGGGGCTCGTTACGCAGAGGCCGGGGCCGGGGACGGGGCCGGAGCGCCGCTTTCCGCCGTTTTTTTGAAAATGATATTGTTGTCGCGACCCTCGTAATGATGTAAGCATCTACTTATATTTGTGTAACGCAATCCTACTCTGCTCGTATGTACTGCTGTAGTTTTAATCATTTGCCGAGGATGAGATGAGAAGAGACGAGCAACACGTTACGGACGGATGAACAATTTTAACGATTTCTTTTTTTCTTTAAAATGTTTACAATGTAATAAGTTATTCCGATATATTCGACATTTCAACTGGGCTGGTGTGGAGACTTGTTAACACCGAGAGGTGTGGTCAGGAGAGCATCCGCGCTGCCCGAAGCGACAATTCAAGTTGCTGCACGCGCGGCGGCTGCAGCTGTGGTTGTTAAATGTAATTTAAAATAAACAACATATCGCAAGCTCAAGCCGACATCCAGGTGGCTCCCCCCCGGTCTCCGGTTCTCAAGTCCGGGAATTTTTTTTCTTCACAGAACAGATTATGATTGTATTATTCAGAGTCACTCCCCTAGCATACTTTCGATCTAACTAAATGCTACACCAATAATTTCACTCTCATTATTGTTACGACATCCAACTCTTGCTTCCGTACTTTACGATGCCTTAGTAGAATCATCCTGGCTTTCCACGTTTCCGTAGAGCCCCATTCATTGTATTTCTTGAATCATTCGTCGTTTTATATCTTTATCTATTCTGCCATTCCTGCTGGCAACACACAGCCCTCTACTATTTCTGTCTTACTTTTGTCTCTTTCACAACCATTACTTTAATATTACTCACATTCACGCTCATTCATTAGGATCACCATCTAGTGCAGATGATAGCTCGTTTAATTTGTTTCGTAACAGATAACTCTCCTGCCGACGATGCTAATATAACTTGAGCCCCAGTGTAGGTGCAATAGAGATTCCATACATTTGATTTCCGAACACAAACAGGGTTGACCATTAAAGCACCCCTTTTTCTTTTCCTCTAATATTTTTTTTATAAATATGTGAAAGCGCAGTATCTTTTGATTAAGAAAAGTATACCAAATGTAATCTGCCATTTAATTATTAGCATTCCACTGGAGCGACGTTGGTGCACTTCCGTAGGAAGTTGTGCTGTGCACAGGTTTCTAGCGATAAAAAATATAGATCGATGACCGGCAGCTGCAGTCAGCAAGGAACACTCACTGAACTTCGGCTTTCATCGGCGACCTCGTGTCACACCGGTTGGAAATCAGTTTTTTTTTGTTCAAAATTTTATGAACTTTCGTAAAGTGATTTCAGTAACACGCGTTCGTGATCAATTGCTTTACCTAGTCATAATAACAAAGTAAAGTTTGAACTGGGGTCTGATATTGTACACTCGAGAGACCTCCGCTAGCACTGCGTGCCACATCATTAACCTAAATTTTCTTAATATTCGAGAGTTCATTCAAGCAGCCGCAAAATCGTTCGGATTCGAATCGAGGAACGGAGCGATGCAATTATTTTCTCAGCCTCCGCGCCCGGGGCGGCGGAGAGGAACAATTTAAGAAGCAGACGTTCACGACTCATTAGACATGTGGCACCGGCAGACGCCGTCACCTACTGCATAGCTACAGGGAAAATATAAGACGCTACCCAATTGTTAACGATAATTATTTTCCTAAGAATAATGATAAGAAAGAAATATTTTACAATATCACTCGAAATACCGCGCACAGATTAAAATGGCCACTTTGATTCAAACTAATCCAGGGAAAGATCAAGAAGACTTTTAATTTTTTATTGCAGAAGAGAAGGAGTAAACTTGACTGCTTTTATATTTACTGTGCACAAGGAATCAGAAGTACGAAAAAATAAGTATTGTCTAGCGCTGTTGTCACCAACACATATCGGCTCACCAAGTGGCGAGGGTATTGTGCGTCGATCAATGGCTTCGTGAGAATTAAATTAAGTTCAGTGAAGTTACGTGAAGTGACGAATATATATATTGCAAATCAAGTGTGTCACAGTGACCTCTCGCCGGCACGCCGCTCTCCCAATGTTTAGCTAAAGAGTGAAATATTCAAAGAGCCCGCCGCTTTGGTCTTGTTAATGTTTTGATTCGACCGATACAAAGGAATCGTTCGGACGCAACAAAGTGAACAAAAGGTCGAGCAGCCACTGCGGCGCCCGTGCGTCTCCGCCGGCGCGTGGAAATATAATGGCCTGGTAATAAGATTACGTCGCGGGGGGACGGGGGCCAGCCCCGCCCAGCTCACCTTATAACCAATTAGAGCCACTTGAAATTGGAGGATAAGTCGAAACAAGGATTCCAATCAACTGAATTGTTTTCATATTTATTGCCACGTGAATATAAATGAAGATCATTTTGGTAAACGTCTATTTTTTAAACCCAACCTGCATAATGTTAAGAATGATGATCCCTGACAAAGTTTGATTGACCTGTCCACCACTCTGCCCATCTCCGAGGTACGCACTCTATGATGAGATAAATGCACCATAAATAATCCACCGTCCTTCTTCCTTTGTGCCGAGGTAGTTAAACTTTTAGACCATTGTATTAATCCCGTCCTAGTTTGAAGTGTGGAGCTGCGAAGCCCAAAATCTTAGGCTGTGTGCCTAAGATTTTGAGGTGGCATTAAAAACAATAGCTAGCCATGATTGAAAATGGGTGGGCGTCCTAGGGCCTAGACTACGAGCCTCAGCATTTCACTTTATGTACACGTACAAAAATTGTAACAGACCTAGAATTTTTTGACAGTATTCCGTGCTGATTCCTAAATATAATTTTCTTATTAATACCTCTTCTTAGGAATATCGCGCGGACCGAGCACTGTGATATTACCCACACTTATAATTTATTTATAGTGTGTTAATTATGGATTTCGGAACACACACATACCAGCCATTAATTTGATGCGTACACGTACGGTTGCTTGGCAACGGTTAAGTAACTATGACAAATAATTACTGACAGATAATTAATATATAAATAGTGATTTCAATGCTCCCATCTCTGGTACAGAGCGAAGTTCCACTGCAGGGAGACCTCCAATATATATATGGACAGAGGAACGTTTTTTTACCACCGAATGCTACCAAGACTACTGAAATAATGCTCATGCAACCAACGCCGCCAACATTGATGGAACTGTTTGATGACAATTTGTATAATGCAGTTTATTCTGTTGGCGCCACGCGCCCTACTGCAACTATTGTTACCTGTACAATAACAAAAAGTCTGTCGATCCGCGGTGACATTCAGCCTGCTCCCATTCAGTGTGTGTTTTTCTGGGCATGGACAGTGTACGTGTACCCGATAAGGTTTACCAGATGTATCTAAATATATATATATATATATATATATATATACAGTGATAGTAATAGTAGAGTGATAGTATAAATATATGAGTATGGAATAAATTGATTAACGCACATTTGAAGCCATTTGGTGCGCTTCTTTATTTCTGAATGACAAATGTAATGTGAATGAGCCCTTAGGATATTGTTGTTGATGTTAGATGACATCGCAAATGTGCCCTTCGCACGTTTGCGTCAGCTCGTGTGTACAAAGGTATTTGCGAGTACCCAGTGGTAAGCGATGAACGATCCCGCGTGCCGAGTGTCGCAGCGCTACTCCAGCAGGAACTCCCACGTCGCCCAGCACCCGCCGCTAATTGAATCCTGTAATACGAAGCTGTGCCGAGCGCAGGCGCAGTTTGCACAGCACTCCAAACCACGCCACGAGTGTTTAATTAATTTCTTCACCAAATTTTCTAACCACACTGTGGGAACGCACAAGTGACTCTCCAAGTGTTCCTCGCATTGTGTTACTCAAGTGGACGGCGTGCAGAATTACTGCCAGAACAAACACTAAGATGCATGCAAGCGTCGTCGCGTCTACACTAGGCGGCGTGGAAATCTTTTGTGCAAAAGCTCAATTGGTTCTGGACAACTGGCGTACTGCCTGTGATCCTGGAGCTCGTCAGGTCATGTAGTGATGCGCACCCTCCTCGTTAGCATCATGCAGATGGCAGCTTTGTTTATACAATTTATAAATTACTTATTCACACAGTTACAATAACACCGGCATTAGGAACATTGCGAGCGCTATTTCTATCTCACTGAGCTTATTAGGTTCTATATTTGAGAGGGGGTGAGCTCACAACCATACGGACAGAATACTTAGTTCTACTACCGCTGCGTTATTATTTAAAGATGAAGGTATAATCAAAATGGTAGCACTAGAGTACCTGGCCACCGAGTGCACGCGCTGCGTTGCTTCATTTCACGAGATGTATCACTAACATGTTAATCAGCTATTTGTAGCGCGCAGTGAGAGCCAAGAGGAGGCTGTGGGAAGTGCGCATGTGTCCCCGGGCGCCCGACACCCGACGGTAACCCGACACCGACACAATTAGTTGCAACCCGAGCCCCGGCCGCGGCACCGCGCAGCTCTGACCAGCGCCCACCGACATCACACGAATCTACACTGTAACAACTCCACTTCTCAAGAGAACCGACCTGATGATACCTCACTCGAGAAACATGACCGCACCATACGGTGCACATACGGGCACATGCGTACAGGATGCCAGTATGATGCAAATTCGATAATCGTCTTTAATTAATACACGTATGCTACATATTATAAAGTATATTTAGTTTATATTCCCTTGCAAAAGTATCGCGATCTGGCAACATTTTTATTTATGTAGGAATAAAGCACACCGTCGACGTTAGCTCGTGGCGAGGATGCGAGACAATAATGACATGAGGCACTTTGCGAAAGCGCGACTAATTGGAAATATAAATACGATTTAAGGTAATGAAAGAAGCGTCTCCAGGCACGTCTGACGCGGCGGCGCTGGTGCTGTGTGCTGTCACAACTTGTCGGCGCTCGGCCTCCGCAACCCGACACCGGCGCCCGCAGCCGACAGCCGACCGGCACTCCATACGCCCGACAGTCGGTACTCGTCACGAGGCGTCAGAAAAAACAACGCTTCCTCACAAATGTTGCGAGTAATGGAGAAGGTTGTCGCTTCCAAGTCCGCTACTTAATAATGTGTTAATGTAGCGGTGTCGCCCGTGTCGTCAGGTTACGCGCCGCGCTGCAGCTTGGGAGCAAAAACAAACCTAGGACTCGATATAGATTTAAGATAGGCTCTAGATAAGTGTGGGCTCCTTTTTTCAGTCGATGCACCAGAAATATGTTAAACAAAGCCTGGAGAAGCATATTCATGGCTTCCGAAAAGGGTACGTCCGGAGCTGGTTCGATCTGGGACCTCAGGGCCAGGGGCCCGATATAGAATATAGAATAATATAGAATAGAGCTGTCGTCGTACTCCTGTTAATTTATGAATAATTAATTTGCACCTTCTTAAACATCCGTGCACTGCAAATACCACGCCGGCAGCATTGTACGTTTGACTGGCAGTGATGATGTGGCTTGTATAACGCAGGAGGTCCACTTCCTACATCACGTCCTCGATCATATCGCTAGGGGACCTCCCTAGCGATATGATCGAGGGGGGAGGATCGATATGTGGGGTGTGTATGGGGAGACAAGTTTTACACTGGTATAACCCGACTGCAGCGACGCCACTTCGCGGCGGGCTGAAAACAAACTGCTAATTATGTAATCGTAGCAACCACTGACCCTTCGGTATCGTCGGTGACTTTTCCTGCAATTTCACATAGGCTTTGTTCCGGGGTACATAACGAGGGTCCCTAATATCCAAATTAAAAATGGCGGTTTCCGCTAAACAATGGCGGCAGAAACGGCCATCGCACGGCGGGTGGCTTTGTTTTAGAAACAATAAAGCACGCGGCCATGGCGGCGCGGTGTCGAATCTACACGCGGTACCCCCGCGGCGTTACAAATATAAAATTCGCGCGCAAAAATGGCGGCGGAGGCAATTTTTACAAATGGCTGCCGAGCAGGGAGACTCAGGTGGTGTGTGTCGAGTCGTTTTCAGACCGCTGGGGTCGCGGCCCGCGTGTGCTCGCTACATCCTCGCTAACGAGCACCGTCTCTGACCCTGGGACCACGACGGCCGGAGGAAACTCGTTACATAATCAAGCAACTGGAGCGCCCCGCCGCCCGCCGCCTCGACCTCTCTAATTTGCATTTAACGGGATATTTTCTAAAACCTCACGTCCTACCTAAGCAAATTCTTGTCCAGGTTTCCTTATCGAAAGCAATAAGTGTGGGAACGTTATAGCAAAAGTTACCCTAACACTACCCTCAAGGGGTCGATTTTCGCTAGCGTGGGGATCGACATATGATTTATGGCGTCGGCGTCGGTAGGCGACTGCGCGGTGACGTTTAGCGTTTGGCGGATTCATTACAGAGACAAAGGCCGAGGGGGAGGGGAAGACGCCCGCGAGCGCCCCCCGCCGCCACCAGCTCTAGCCACTTTCCTAAATCAGTGGCCCGCATTGTGCAATATTAGTTCTTAGCCGGTGAGGGAAAATTGATACAACGGAACGTTGGGTATTCTCTGCACCGGCCTCTGCTGTGCAAGTTCAGTTTTTGGCCGACATTAAAACATCGTGATTCATGCTTTTAAATAGAATTGCATGATTTTAATCACGACATTTTCTTTAAAGGAACACTTTCCCCAACTCTTTGACTTGTCAGCGTGGACTCTGCTCTCCTTAAGTAAAACATCTTTGGGTTTTAATCTAATTCTGATGTTTTGTCTGTCGTACATAATGCGACACATTTGTGCGGTTGTCATTTTGCATTATGACAAACAACCACACTTAATATACATAACACACCGCACCGACAGATATCATCCTCCTACCACCTCTATGCAGATGATTTACAAATATACACTCAAGCTCCTGTAGAGCGTTTAGATGAAGCCATTAACAATACTAACGATGATCTCAAATGTATTCTCGAGTGGAGCAAGTCTTATGGTATAAAAGTTAACACCAAAAAAATACTCAAGTCATTGTAATAGGCAGCTCAAGAATGATCGCTAGGATTGATTGGCAGGGTCTTCTGCAACTGGTTTTCGATGATGCAATTTTAGAAATCAGTGGTGTAGTTAAGAACTTGGGAATAATTATGGACGGGCAGTTATCGTGGAAGCCACAATTGACTGCAATGAGCCGAAAGATCTTTGTTTCAGCTGCCTCTCTTATACGTCTGCCAAATTTCCTTCCTACTGCCACCAAAATTGCGCTTACGCAATCCTTACTGCTTCCTATTCTTGATTACGCCGACGCCTGCTGTCCTGACTTGACGGAAGAGCAGCTTGGCATCCTCTTCATTCCATCTCCTCCAATTTACCTTTAAGAACGTTTTGAATTTATCCACCTATCCGATCCTCTATCCTTACGATCCTCTGAAACCCTTAAACTTAAAACCCCTACTCATTCCTCAAACTTTTATGGGAAGTCATTCACATTGCAGGCTATTACACTGTGGAATGCCCTTCCAAATTCCATTCGGCTTGCTGAGTCCCTACCTGCTTTTAAAACTTTGCTAGCGCAACATTATCAATCGGCTTCATCGGAACTATGAAATGTGTATATTTTATGTATTAGTATATTTAATGATAAATTATTTATATACGTATATTTACTGTAAGTTGTTAATTATATGTATAGGTTTGTTATCATATTTGTATTTGAACCCCATCGTCCTGTTTTGTTCATATGTTTCCTGTTATGCACAGGTTGCCTGGAAGAGATCGCTTTCAGCGGTAAGGTCGCCCATTGTACAACGAATTGTAAAATGTTCCTTACTTATGTAATGCCTTTTGTTTAATTGTGGTGTACAATAAAGTTATATCTATGTATTTATCTTTCTTATAGAACGGTTATTAAAAATGACAGGTTTAGCGTTTCCTTTAAGGCTGACTTTACGGCCGGTGCCGGGCTTCACAGCGCGGGGTACAGGTTTCCTTGAGTCAACATTCGATTCTAAACCCAAAACTTCTTTTCGACTTTCATAGAGATCTTTGTAATAAATTATTTATTTTGTGACCATGTACAAATCAATTTTAATTCCATTTTGTTTCTACTTGACCTCAAAATATCATATTAATTTCGAAAATAAAAAATAATTAACGTACGCCGAACTTAGTTATTGTACTCCCTAAACATAGAGCGGCGAGGGAGGGCGACAGGACAGAACTACTGTAGAATTGCCTGGATTATGAGAATTTGTGTAGAGTATACAAACGTATACTTTCCTATCTTTGTATTGTTCCTCAGGAATCTCTAGCGACGCTTCTCATATGTTATAAATGTGTCCGTGACGAAGAGGAAACGTGATATCGCGAGTCAGTTTGCCGCGTGACGCTCTGTATGCTGGTCTGGCCAGCGACAGAATTTACTTAGATCCTCCGCACCGCGCTGCGGTGTACTCTCAAACACTGGAACTCCGACCACAAAATATAAGTGACAAGCTTTACATGTGCAATGTTATTCACCCAAATGATATTTATATGCGCCGTTAGACGAGCAAAAACAATGCGGAAACAAAATATTTAAAAACATTTGCCCTCTGTCATAAGCATTAGAAGCAGCGGGACGACGGCAGCTGTCTCCGGGCGGACTGAACTTCCTCCAAAAGTTATTTTCTGAGTGATATTTAAGTAAAGCTCACACAATCTACATTCGAGCTATATTGTATCCTAGATATGAAATTGACGTTTTGTCGTACTGGCCACTTTGATCTCAAACATCTCCCTCTTTGGTTAGGAATTCCAATTTCAAATTTACACAAATTTATACTATTTACTCATGCATTTGTTTTTCGAAAACCGTAATTCATATATTATGTCCATGTTGGTTTTTTCTTTGCGCCACTCAGTTTAAATGATGGAAAAGTTAAAATATCGCGTTATACGAGTGCGGCGCCGCCACTGCTGCTGGAACGGTTTCAAGGATTAATTATGGGCATGGCGGTTGTGTCGCAAAAGGAAACACATTTCGTTTTTGGTTTCAACGTTTCCGTTCTGGAAATTTCGACCTGCAAGACAAGTCCCGAGGGCGGCCAGAGTCCAAGGTTTATAATGAAGAATAAGGCTATTGTGGAAGATTCGCTTCCATTGCAAACCACTTCCGATTTAAAGTGGCTCATGTACGATAATCGGAAACGCTCATCGCAACGGCTGACCCCTGGCGAACCAGCCAAATCCTACTCCAAGCAAAAATTGACTCAAAAAAAATTTACTTGTGAGCGTTTGGTGGACTAGTGCCGGTGTTGTTCACTTTCTTAAATCTGGCCAGACGATTACGTCAAATGTGTTGCACTGCTGTTCCAAGACAGCGCCAGACACACACACACTGCACGACAAACACTTACCGTTCCACTCCGATGGGGCGGCCCATAGCGCCTTCAAGGATTTTATTGATTCCCGTCCAAATAGTTTTTTTAGTAATGGGATCAATTAACTACCTATGCGATGGCAAAAGTGCATTAATAGCAGCGGTACATACTTCGATTAAATAAATATAGGATATTTTGAAAAAGTCGACTTTAGGTTACTTAGAAAACGTCAATTTGATATGTTAGGAGCTAATAACAATATAAAAGGAGGCTGACCTGTCAAGTGGGGCTGCGCGGCCGGGCTGTACGGGCTCTTGATCTGCGGGAAACCTGCGGAGGAAGAATTACATTAATTGAGCAACAAACAATTAAGGGCGACGAGGAATTCCAATTGAAAAGTGCCGCCGAGAGTTAGCGGCGCCTCCCGCCAGCCTCCAGCCTCCGGCGGGATTAACTGCTCCCGACCAACGAGGACATTTTTATGCGGGATTTGCGGCACAACCGCGCCGTTTTAATTAGATTGGCACATTAAGTAATGTTCATTTAAAATATTTGTCAGTTGTATTCCACTGGATACAAAACGTTATAGCACAAATAAATTGACTTCCTTTGGGCACTGTGGACACATCCTACTGGGAGTGACAGCTTGTGTATAGCGCACGCATTAAAGAAAAGGTCTGTCCTTTTGAATATTAACACGCATCTTTACCGTGATGACTTTCTGGTACAGACAGGAGTGGACTAAATTGGTTCGTTGTAATGTCGCACATTGCTTCTTAACCACCAGCGACCTGCTTAAGATCGTTCTTTTTTTATTGTCACAACTCTGTATCGCTCTAACTTTCTTAATATATCATTTGCGATATTGTTTATTCTGCTAGCGACAATGGTAACATCATAGTATTTCAGGAGTCGTAAAACCTCCAGGCAGAAGCTAGAAAACAATTCATTCACAATCTTCGTAAACAGTAATACGTTATTAACCAATTCACAGGAAAAATTAAATTAGCAATACAAAACTCGCCGAGACAAAAGTAAAAGTCCGAGAAAGTCGTCGAAATTAGATAAAGAAGGAATTTATACAGAAAAAATGTTGAAAATGTTGCATTCTGTCACTGTTAGAGCAAGAGAGTGGCGCGGCGCGAGGAGTGGCCCTCACCACCCGGCGGGAAACCATTACTCATTATTAGCACCAAGCGCAGTCCTGGTGGCGGCCGACTTAATGTTTATATGTGATACTGTTTCTCTATAAATAAATATTTACATGTTATTTTCTTTCTTATTCATTTCTAGTTTACGTACTCGTACTAGTGACGCCTGCGACGCGTATGGGTTAAAAGTGTTTTCTATTAAACAAAAGTTCCAGATTGATTACTTATTTTAACTAGAAATTTAAAATTGCGCAATTGCCTTTACTAGGGCTCTCAATGTATTATTACATATTTATGTTAATACTGTCAAGCTATAGATGTATGGGGTGAGTATTGCGTGTGTATTGCGTTAGTAGAAATTTTTTCGTGCCGGGCTATCGATCGGCAGAATGTAACGCCCTCTGGTCCAACAGTGCAACATAGGGCCGTCTGCGAAGTATGGGTGCTCGGTAAACATAAACTTTATTGAATTGACGAAGATAAAGCAGCGAAAGAAAAAATCCAGACAGGATTTCAAGTAATGTGCTCACGTGTATCCCGTAGTTGATCTTCTCAATAACGTATTCCAACACCAAGTAATTCCACCGACACTCCGCACCGAGTCATGAAGCCTGACCCACTTAGAAGTACTACTATCTCCAAAGTACTGCGTAAAGAGATTCTATGTGTTTTTTATTTTAAATTGAGAAATGTTTCTGTTATAAGCACTCGTAAACATTGAAAGTGTTAGATTAGTACTCGTTATGATGCAGAGTAGTGGCAGATGTGACCTCTGCCGACACCTCTGCTCCACAGACCTTATGACGAGCCTCGTACATTGAGCAGTCTGCTTCTTTGAGACTTTACAGTAATGTTTATTGTCTGGCAGTTTTTTGCACTGACCAGTAGGAAGCAACTAAAAAGAAGTATAACAAATGTCTGTGTTTCCTATTATAACTAACAAACTTCTGTAATTTAATTTGCCTAATAATTTCTCTTCTAAACTCGAGCAAGTACAACGCAAATCAAAAGATATTTCGCATTAAAACGCTCCGAGCGAGTCTCCTAGATTGTTCTCAATTTAATTGTAAGGCGAAGCTTTTCTTAAGCCTATCGGATTTCAAGGGATTAGACAAAAACGAATAGGGACAACAAAAATAGCGCGCTGTAATCGAATCGCCACAGACTAAATCGAATTTCGCGATCCATAGACAATGAACACAATCGATGGCGGAGGCAACGCCGCATTCAAGCGAGTGACGTGCTCCTATTATTTCTTCAAACACCCGTTCACAATTGTCGTAGAAATTTAACAATATTAAGCGGGGAAAAAAATACACAATAGCGACGTAAAGACTTCCTCAATTACGTGTGGAGTGACGAGAAATAAATAAAGGAAGCGATGCGTATAACGCGCCTTCACATCCGGCCAGCCTGACCGCTGGCCGCTGAGGGAGAAGGAGACTGGCTAATGTTTTAACAATATTGTAATGAGAAAACAGTATATGTCCCACTTGATGGTCTGTTGACGTTATCTCATAGTACTGGACCTAACCTACAAACTGCTGGGCACTACTAAGCACGTCTCGTGGCCAGGTCTAAAAAGTCAATGTCAAAGAAATGTCAAGCTGGCGTCTCGTAAATCGGCAAACAATGTGGAGAGGATTACAAGTCCCCGCTCATGCTCTGTCCCCATTGTCGCGGTGTCATCCCATTGTGCCCGTATTGCCCCACTCCACTCGTCAAGTGCGCTGTCGGCCGCGATACTCCTGCGCACGGGCGGCGGCTTCACCTAATTTGTTGCGGCGACAAACATTTACGTTCGACTTGGGCTCGAGGAGCGCGCCAGACCTGCAGCGCGCCTGCTGCAAACAAGTGTAATCACAGAAAAGGTCACAACCATAGTTTTTTTATTTACAACCGCCTTCATAAAAGTACTGTATGTTTTGTTTTTATATTATAATTGTTTCGAGTGGGTGAACTGATTTTGATGATTCTTTTTCATTTGAAAGCTGCTAACTTTGGCAATAAGATAAAATATAATAATGGATGCCGTTCCTCATGCGAATTCATGCGATGTGATTCAAATCAACTTCAAGTTGGTTTTTGTTATTATTCGTAAATATACTTGGAGAAGACATCTGCTGCAGAATGAAAGAGATGATTAATTGAATGTCGGGCTTGGCCAAGAGGAGACCCCTACCGAAACTGGTGGAACTGAGCTATGTCGACGCAGCAACCCTGAATGAAGGCTGAAAGACAAATAGCGTGGTCAATAATGGAAGAGCTATGTCATCGTGTCACATCACCATCACCGAGTGGTGGTCTTACGCCAATACCCAAGATGATGGTAATGTTTATTGATTTATTTTTAAATTATGTGAATCTAAAATCGATCACCCTAATGCAAGATTATGTGATTGTACCTTTTAAAAGTTACGTCTTAGTGGAAGGTATATATTTCCTGCTGCACGCAACATTTGCGTGTGCTCTTGTGTGCTGTTTTACAGTCATACAACAGCTTATTCAATATTATTGGATTGTTACTCCAATTGTTTAACCGTAATATAATGTGAAAGTAAAACACCAACTGTCTATCTGCTATCGTGGCGGGTCAGACCGTCTACAACTAAATTTAGATCCTCCCAAGAATTCAGTAAAGTTCGTAAGGAGCGAGATGACTTGCCTGATATTTATGGCTTAAATAGAGTACTACCAGTGACAGTGGGACGCCGTTAGTTTTACTCAATTCTATTGTACCTGAAACGTCCTCGCGCTCGGTACACACGTGCAGCTAATGCCGCACCACTTCAGAAATCAACTTGGCATTACAACTATTTCATTTGTCATATTGACGGAAATGTTACACATTGAAATTAAATTAATTTTCTTGCGGTTTAATTACCTTTATATAATCTCAAAGTTAGCTTTGCTTGTTAGCGCATAACTTCAGACTGAGTGAACCGACTTTGATGATACTTTTTTTATTGGAAAAGATCTACTTTAAGAGGAGTTTGGTTTGGTGCTGATCAAGTTTGATTTCGTAATATTCCTACGTTAATTCGGGAATACAAAAAAGATGTTTGTGCGTTATGGCGTTTAACGTTTGATTCGTAAATATACTTGATATTTACAAGTAAATATCAAGTATATTTACGAATACAAACGTACTGATGACGCAACATGACCTCACATTAGCTTGAGGTCTTGTAATGGTGTTCGCAAGTCAGTGTTAACGACCGATATCGTTTTTATTTCTTTATGTATATTAATTTTAAACTGAAGAAGGGCATAAATTCAGTTAATATTACAACGTCGGGCGAAAATATTATAAGACATTAGATGAGGCACTCTCCAGCAGGATTAGCATGCGCGCCGTGGACCTCGAGTGGGCCAGTCAGGCGCCGGCGGGGCTCCATTAGCATATCCGCTAGTTCAGGATTGAGTGCGGTATTAGCCCATCGGTGGAAAACTGAAGGCTCAGCTGAGCGGCTCAAAACTGCGGATAAAGGCTTTGTCGGTCGCTAGCCCTCTCGATGGGCGCGAGGGCCCTCAAAGAGGAGGGCCCTCCCTCCGGCGCCTCCCGCGACGTAAACAACAACACGGCGCGCTCGTCTCCCGTGTCATGCTCTAACACAACTTGTTATACTGCTACTGCTGTGAACGGTGATCGAAGAAATTATCAGATTAACATTAGTTGAAAAATGTCTATCAGCGACCTATCCCTAAAATTATTTATTTTCAAATGATGGTTATGATGATTTTATCAAGCATTAAAAATACAGCAAACATATCCTAGTGGTTTGTTGCTATTCTCACATATTCTTCGTAGCGGAGAAATGTAAGTAAACGCACTGCGAAATATGGATTTCACGTAATGGCGCCGATTTCAGCGGATCTCCGGGCCGTTGCTCAACATCCGAACATAAATGAAATACAATTTAGCATCAGCACGCCCGAGCCCCGGAGTTCATTTACTTCATGCAGTTTCCATTTCAAGTGACAGGCCTGGTTGAGTCACTTGAAATGGAAGTACCGAGTACCTCGAGTGATGCCAGTTTGTTTTATTTAAACACCGTTCCGTAAAACTTAACGTAAACTTCACGCTGGGACTGCCGCTTCAACTTCGGAACAATAAGTGGGCCTCGTCACCTAGCGGTCCAATTCTGACGTATCCAATCATGACGTCCCGTATAATTTAAAAATATAAATTGCGTACAAAGTACGCGAGCGAACAATATAGTATCGAGGACACCGGGGTAGCCGTAATTAAAATATTATTTGTAAGTCGGTCGTGAGGGGAAGGTGCGACTGCATCAGTTGATGGTTTTGTCCTTTGATGTTCCGTAAACGAGTTATAAAAAATCGTAAACAGTCGCTTCCACCCGGCAGCCACCGGCGCCCAGCTCAGCCCCGACACTCCTCGAGATCTGCTGCACACAAAGGAGCGACTTAATTGAGTCGTTGACTTCGTCAGTCCGTATCGGATTCCACTTGCTTAATTAATAGAAAGAGGCTGCCGCCCCCCGGCAGCGCGCCCGCTCTCCGTCACTCCGCTAATGTCCGCTTTCAAATTTATTGATTAACTTTCAAATTAAGATGCTCCAAGTTAACTGGGGACAAAGGTTACGGGCCCGTTAGCAAAGCCGCGGGTATTGGCTCGAGCCGTTACTATGGTAACCTTATCTACATTTTTCGGTGACAATACAGTACAATATACAAGCTACAGTTTTTAAATAAAATTGATTGTATCCCATTCGACTTCACATCATATTGTGAAGACACACACGATATGGTTATTCTGATGCTTACCAGATAGCAATTTATTTATGTTTTATAAAGTATTGTAGTAACAAAACTGATTGTACCGTGTTGCCGAGGTCTGCCAATTACTTTAAACAAAATCGAAGCGCGTAACTTCAACGACCCTGTGCCTGTGACTTACGGGAGGGAGAGAGCGGTTAGTGTTGTTTTGATCGAAGTCGGTTTTGTTGTCACTACTTAATATACTAAATACTTGTATTTTCTGAATGTGTGTGGACCGGGGGGGACCAAAAGTTTTTAAAGGATAAAATTTTAATACATCTGCCGTGCAGCTCGGCGTATATGAAGGCAATAAATTAATATCTAGTCGCCAGCCGAGGGTCGGTTAATTGAACCTGGCTCCAGCCACCTCGTAATCCGGCAGGAATGCGCGGTGAACTGCCGCCGCCAGTGTGTCGTGACCCACGCGCGGGGCCTGAGGCTGGGCGGGCGAGGGCCCGGTGCGGCCGGTGGCTCCAGGACTCTAATACTCGGCGCTATTTCAATTACTGGCTCGCCCTCCGCATTTCGCAGCTAATCCGTTAACAAAAGATCTCTCATAATTTGTCTCGCGCGAGCACCACGACCACCACCGAGCTAATTGAAATTTTATTGCGGCTCCCCCGTGCCCTCCCCCCCGCGCGCCTTCTACCAGCGCTGTACGCGGACACTACACCGCGCTTTGTGCGCCGCTGGTCCACTCACTAATGCGCTTTCATTATTATAATTCCGATTCCTACGCAGAATTACCATGCTCCCCGGGAGAGAGCACCTGAAAGTCCGGAGTGGGCCAGGAGTGGCGGTCAGCAGAGAAGATTCGCTGCGCTACAGAATTTGTCCCGGCGTATAGCAATCAACGTGGAACTCGTATTTAGGCTTTTGTAAATATTTAATGAAATCGTTATAACATGATGACCTCCTGTAATTAATTTTGGTGACGGAAGAAGCATTTTCGTGTAACAAGAGCGCATCTGACAAATATTTTCCACTTCGTTAAAACACACAATTTAGGATAATAATTCGACGGTTTGCCGACTGGCGGCGGAACAGCGCGCCGCTCCTGCGTGCCTTGTGCCAAAATCATTGTGCGGGAAACACGCCAGAAATTATATCTTATTGCAAGTACATAAAGTTTAACTTTGCCTGCATCGCGACGCCCAAAATATGTTGATGTGTTTTGAAGCTTATTACTACAACCGTAGAGTGACAGTTGGCCTGGACCTACCGAGAGAAAGAAGCCGCGGCCAGCGCGCCTTAGTGATGCAATTTTGAATTAACGTACTCAATTATGAACGCAAATTAGTTACAAATCTCCAGCTCGCCGCGCCGGCACTCCTGCCGACCTCCTGCTTGTCACTCGCCAGGCCGGGCCAGCGTTTGCACGAGCTCTGCGCACAATTGTACTTTATCTAACTCCTTCCTACATCATTTAATAAATTCGGATCCTATTGCGTATTAGAAAACTGTCAATTTGAAACTCGCCCCCCGATACAAAATGTATAAAAGGTAATTTCTCGCCGATTCATCTTAACCAATACGATGTTCCATCATATCCCAATAACAATAAAATGTTATAAATAAATACGATATGTGCGGGGGAGACATCACTAGCCCCCGGTGGGAGGCGGGGGGTCGAGCAGTGTTAATAGCAGGCAGTTAGGGCTCTTTGTGCTACGTGTGAAGTGAGCACTAGGGCACACGAGGCCTGTTCCGGCGTGCCCAGCCGCGCAAGGCCCCCGCGGCTCCCTCGCTCCCGACTTCATAGACCAAACCAGTCGCGAAACTCACCGTGTCGTAGCTCAAGCTGAACTGGTGATGCGAACGTACGAAACCCGTTTACCGCGACCTACCCCGTTTCCTGTGAGCGCGGCGCGGGTACACGCGGCCGCTGCCATCGCGGCTCGCGGCTTAGTCTGCCGAGCGAGTATGGACCCTAGTTTGTGGAGATAGGGGCGATAGCGCAGGCGGGGGCGCGCGGAGTTGCGTGCGGCGCTGTACTCAGCGACAATCGGGCGGCTGGCAGCGCGGCCGGCAGAGCGGGCGAGGGGGAGGGGGCGAGATTGTTCTTGTTCTAATTTGGTTTAGATAGAGGACGGCGGAGGTATCGAGAGCTCTCTCACAGTGCACCTTGACGCACAGCTCGCAAGCCCTGTGACCACTCGGAGCCTACACTCGCTCGTCCTGTCGCTGCTACCAAGTAGCTAGTTTCGCTGTACACGTGATCTCTGATATTTCACTTGTTGTTCATATGAAAACAGTTGTTTAAAATAATGCAAATAAGATGTTGTATGAGAGGATCAAACGAGCGACTCAACCGATGAAGTCATCTCCGCCGCCCACCGACTCCCAGCACGCCAGAGGAGTTGCAGGTGCGCTGTCGGACTTCTTCACTTCACTCACGCTCACGAGTACCTACTGTACGCACCTTACCACGCGAGAGCACTGGTTAAAACATCAATTCCTAAAAAAAGCTCCTCTCTATAAAATCAGACGTTGGGTGTTTGAAAAAGAAAAACATTACAACACTCTTAAACTCATCGCCGGACTACAGGGAAGTGGAATCAGGCCGAGCTGGGTTGTACCGCGTCGTACTGGCTTGCCCCGTAACACTTTCTTTGGATCCTGTTTTATAATCTCCACTAGCGCTTGGGTTCCTGTCGGTGACATTGTGGTCGGCGTCGGCGACTTCGTTTCTTTCAACATATTAAAAAGTTTGAACGACGTTCACGTTCGATTTCCAACATTGGAGAAAGTAAAAGTGTTTTGTATGATAGTAAAAACATCATCAGGTCACAGCCGCGGCGCGAAGTGAATACATTGCAAGTGTACAGGGGGAGGCAAGGGGAGCGGGGGGTCGGCAGGTGCGGCGGGTGGGGGCGGGGTGATATCTCGTGCCTCGAGAAAACGATAAAAAAACCAATTGGCATTCAGCCGGCGGCGACGAGCTTTGATGTCCTCTAAACAAAGTGATACATCTCGCTCCGCAGAGTACTTCCAGCCTGGCCAGGCGGAGTCGTGCTCCTGTGTCGCGCTGCGGTTCTTCTACTAATCTAGCTAATACATTCGGGGCTCGTAGATTTCCTGTAGGCTTCGGAAACGCTCTGAAAAATTTACGTTTGTCCTAAAAATTACATCTTTAATTGCATGACGCAGTGAAAGCAGCGCGACATGAAGTGGAAAACAAAGTTGAAAATAACTTATTTTCGCAGCAGATGAGTGACGGGTCCCTAACGCATGTAGCACTTTGTTCAGCTCGACGTGACCCTCGTCTGTTTCGTGAGAATTGTTGGCTGAGATCGTTGTGGTGTGTGTGAGACAATGAGTGGCAATACTAGTGTGTACACAATTTTGTGCGCTACAGCGTCAAGTAAGTAGCAAAACAAAATGTTCTGCACACAACTACACTTGTGTGTATCTTACTTGGTCTTACAAGTTTAAGTACATTTTAAGCACAAAAATCAAAAGCTCATTTCAGATATTACTGAGGCGATGAGAAAGTTGCCTTTTATTGAACTGAGCGTACTTCAGCCGGGAGACCTCTACAACTTCCCAGAGACCTCGTGAGCGATTACTCCTCTATTCGCAACAGTACTCCCTGAGGCGCCCGAGAGGGCTCACCGCTGCAGCGAAATGTATTAAGACATTCAATAGCTAACTAGTTTTAAGTGCCGCTTCGGGGAGCGTGGGCGCCGGGAGAAGAAGTGGCTGAGGAAACTCCAGCTACGCTCTTCACATCCATTATGGGGTAATTTCCTGTCAATACTCGTGTAAATAGACGATAACGCGAATTTATATAATATTTGGAAGATGAAACGCTTTGTTATTTAATAATTTATTTTTAGGCTTTGAGATTTGCCTGAGCGAGTGTGTGAGGCGGCGAGACCTGCCCGTTGGAGCGACGGCAATTCAAAAAGCAAATAATATCGTTCGGTGAAATGGTTCCGGCGCCGGCTCCGATCAAAACAAAGCTCGTAATCACTTTCATTTTATCAACCCAAGAAGATCCCGATGAGCTTTTATCTCCGTTACAGGCATGATTCATCTAAATAAAACTGACGGCACTAAAACTGGGTGACAGAGCGGAAGATGTCCAAATTAATCAATCGTGAAACAAATCCGCCGGAAGACGTTCCAAAGGTTACATTTCAATGTCGGATTATAAGTTGAGAATAATATATATTGTGTGTCAATGTGAATCAAGGAGTATTTGTGTGAATACATATCGCCCATGGTGACTGTGATGTCACTGTATCGCACTTGCCTTATGAACTTTGTCATACCCATGTTGAACAAGCTGTGACTCTTGCAGTGCGACGGTGTTCTCGCTTCCCGTTCCGCCGACCGTTCCCCGGCCGCGACATCTGGCGGGCCGAGGCCGAGGCGCGGTCCTCTTGTCAACTTGTCACACACGCAATTATTTCCCGCCCTAAATCCTTGTGCCGTAATTAAGCACTCGGGACAACGAGGCCCCGAACAAAACCAATGAGCTCGCCGACCTGCGTCTTCAGACCCGCCACTCGAGGCAAACACACGCCTCTCCCGCGCATTGTCCTCTCCCGGATGCTAATCCCACGGTCCCCCCGGCACACCCGTCACTCCCTAATGGAGTTTTTAAGAAAGGTGGAATAACGGTCACAAGAAAATTGAGCCATCTTAGCTTAAACCGTGTAAAAGATGCGAGCGCGAGGGGTGGCGACCGGGGGACGTGCGGGCGCGGGGATAAACCCCGTGTGGTGCGATGGTTTGGTTACTGTTTGGATGAGGACAAACAAATTAAGTTGTTTGAAACAATAGGATGGCTTGTGCTTTAGCGATAGTTCTATAAACGAGTTAATAAAAGACCGGGATCTTATAAAACGTCAAGGTTAAGTGTCAGGTCTTGCAAAATATTAACTTATTTAGTCGCGAGCACACTCGCAGTCATTTGGTAACTGCAGAACTAGTCGTCACTCGATACTAACAAGCGATTTCTCTCAAAATGCGGAGAATTAGTCTGTTTGTAGCGATGGATGTTAAATACCACGTGTCCAGTGTCCACATCAGCGGCTTAGTCGTGACATCGGCAGCTGGGTGGGTCGCCTAGTCTAGTGGACTTTACGTATTTACACGGACACGTTGACGTGGACGGGTGCACGCTGGGGGACGACCGGCGGACACATCTTCTGTGAACGGAGGAACTCTACCGGGCGGGGCAGACAAAGAAATATATATAACGACTCGACTCGTCCATAAAATTTTCATAACGGTAACATTAAATAAGTCATTGTAAATAAGCGTCCAATTTATATTCAGCCCGAGAGCATTATGATAATCGGCAAGTCCCTCCGCGCGAGATGGACGCAGCCTAAACTCTCCGTGGCAGAGAGGGACGCCATATGATGAACTGGAGAACCGTTGCCAAAAGCGAAGTTTTATTAGAGTTCTTGTTACGCAATGAGACGGGAACGATATAATTGAGACGTTTCTCGTCTCTCAATGGAGACAGGAAAACCCTAAACGTGAACCTCGCTTAATTTGCGCTCGCTTGTGTCACGCCCGTGACAATAGTAAACGTTTAAGTAGTTTAATAAATATTATAATACGTGAACCTAAACAACTATAACACCTGTATTGAATGTAATGTCACATTTAAATATAATATGTATTGGACATACAGATCATTCGACGAACAAGTACGGTATAGTACCTACAAGAACGAGGAAATTGGAGTTGGTTAGGGGTGAAGATCGGAGATTAAGCTGATGAAGAACAATGGTGACATTTGGATATATGATAAGCTTACTACAAATCAAGTATTAGGAAGGGCTGAATAAGTCACTTAAAATAATTTCTCTCTGCTGCCGACCCACGTAAAGCTTTATCATTTTATATTGTTAACGTAATTTTAAAAATTTCCTGGAAAAAACTGGACAAGTTAGGGAAGCATTTGGAAATATTATCCGGGAGTTGGGGACAGACTTCAGACTTAGGGCATGAGTATGTTTGGATGTCGACTTGTGCAGCACGAGGTTGCGAGCACAAGCCTTCGTTACTAGGCGACGGTTGCTGGAGCGGTCGTGTTCGCGCTCTCCTGGAGCTGCTCTGCTGTACGGAAAAAAGGAATCCGCGCGAAATCTCGCGACAATGTGAGGTCGAGTGGCTGCCGTTGTCTCTGCCGCGCCAGCTCCAAAAACAACGCTATGCTCCGAGCGATAGAGTCTATGCTCCCGTAGCGCAGGGGAGTTTCGTTTTCAGGCTAATTAGAGGCTGGGGAAGTGCTCGTTGCGAGCAGACGAATTTCAGCTCTAATGCGTACCAAATACATTGCGATTGGAATTTACTTTGCCGTGAAAGTTGTTTGTTTGTTTAATAACTACAAGAAATACTGTGAAATCCGTTTGTTTTTTGTGGAAATGTTTTATTCCTAGTGCGTCGGTGTCGCGGAATTAATAATCCTTATAGTTTTTGGGCAATAAAATCATTTGGACCGCGTACAGTGCCACTAGTTATCATTTCAAGTCATTACGTGATAACATTTACTCCAGCCACCTGCCTGCGTTTGTGTTAGCCTCGTAACATGCGACAGCGACACTGCTACGTTTGATGTCGCGACGAGAACATTTAATTAAATATATCGGCGGGCGGACGTGTCCGCGCGGCGCGGCCTAGCTCGGCGAAACTAGCTATTAGTGGCGGCAGCGCTTTGTGCCGAGGTGTCGAGCCGAGCGCTCTCACCTCCGCAGCCCGGGCCCCCGCCCCGCCGCCCTACCTCGCGCCGTCAGCGCGACGCAACTAATTGCTGAACAAATCTTTACCTTATGAAGGGATGAGACAATTTGCACATGCGGGCCCGGCGAGGAGGGGGCTGGGACGAGGATTAGCCTGCGCTGCTTTTGGAGACAAGCCGGAGGTGAGTTCGGTAAAAATTGGAAGCACAAACAAAGGTCGGCGGAAGGTGGCGAAGCCGCAACTTTGTTCTCAGGCTTTGTTCGCGTAGAGCTGGGCCGCGACAAAGGGTGTCACCGTGCAGCGCGCTCGCGCGATCAATCTCACGCTCCTTGGACGCGAACAATGCGCGTCTAGCGCCGGAGAGCAGCGCCGTTAATTCCTCATCTCCGCGCGCCCGTTCATACACACAAGCAAGTAAGCAGTTGTTTTCTCATTCGCATAACAAGCGCGGCTAATGTCCCTGCTTCACACCTACGCGAGAGCGCTCCCGGCGGGGGCGGCGCGGCGGCGGGGACGGTGTGTACTGGTTGTCAACAGTAACAGCAGTAACCTACAATCAGAATTTAAGCTAACTTTCAATAATTTCGATGTCTCGAGAATTTTGTTCTCCTTTGGCCGGCAATTGCGAAGGAGTGAATTCACTTGAAAACTAAAAGTTTTCCAATAAAAGAAGTCATGGCGACAACGACGACGCAAGTACGTAAGCTCTGCCATCTCAGGTTGCAAATCTCTGAACATTAAGGACGTGCGCCCGAGACCTGACACCAGTTTAAGGATGTCTTGTTCAGTTCTGCTGCGGGGCTTCTCCTTGATTATAACGTCAAGGACGTCGTCGACGACAGATCTCAGGTTATCTTCAATGTTGTAAAACTATTTGTTCTCGTTCGTACTCGTGTAATTTTCTGACATTTAATTCTAATAATAATAAACGCAATTGTATAGTAACGGTAAAAGAAGTACGCAAAAACGTAGTCCGCGAGCGTTTGTCTGTTAGGCCGCAGTCCGACGAACTGGTTCCGCGGCGGCGGGCTGGCTGCACGTGTGCACGTGTGTGCGTGCGTGGCGACCAATCGCCGAGCTCGGACTCCAAATGGTTTCCCGCTGTTTGTAGCAATGTCGTTTTCTTTTGGCTTTTAAATAATATAAGTATAACCCCTCACGGACATTCCGTATAAAGCCCTGCGTCTCACAAGAATAACCCACATTACGTGAGCCGATACACTTGTAGAAGTGTTGTTTTGCTGTCTAGAAATTCAAAAACCGACAACTAATTAGTAAAACCGATCAAAATTCGAAGTACGCTCTCACCACAACCGCTTTAATATGGTCCCCGGGCTGTTCCGTACAAAACATCATTTGTTAAATCACTTATTAGTGTTGCGCAGGGCGGAGGATGTCGCTGTCCTCGCACGTCATTTCTAAAAGCACAAGAAATATAATATTTACAGCAACAGCAGGAATATATTAAATAGTGTATTACTGTTGCAACGGTAGGCGAGCAACCTGCAGCGGCTCACGCTGGAGTGGCGCGCACAGAACACTAGCGACACCAAACAAGTACATCTACTGCTATCACCCCGCACACACACGAACCTTGTCCCAGTTGATCACAAAATAACCCTGTGCACCGCTCGAACACGGCAGAAAATATAGAAACTTATGTTTATACAACGTGTAGTTACGTGTAAGATTCGCGTTAATTAAAGCACTCATCACGCAGACGAGCGGCAGCGCCCGCATGCCGGGAAACGCGTCCTTTATTAGGCAATCAAGGCTAATGCGTCTTTCATACCAAACACTGTCAACCGAGCCGTCAATAAAACATTTGTAAAGACGCCGCACAAAGAAAACCCACGTATGGCCCACGCACGGCCCACGCATGGGCCGCGGCCGCGTATTATGAACATTGAAAGCGCTTCTAACCGAGTGACCACTAATGCATTGGAGCCTGTGCGGATATCAACTAACCTTTTATCGGGCTGACGAAATCTGTGCACAAATGGTGCTTTGTGCTCTGCCATTGTGCGCGCACAAAGGGCACTCGGGTAGGTGTGAGCCCTCCAACTGTCTTGTCTTTTCTCAGGCAGCATAAAGCACGTTTTGTGGAGCACTTTGTGAGGTGTCGCCGATTGTGCGACGTGTGCTCGGCGCGCGCTTTATGTTCCTTATAGTTTTTTGCTCCCTGCGCGGAGAGTACCTCCTCGTACCCACGCGACGAGACGACCTTATGATCGACTCATTCAATTATTGAACTTTTATCGCAGACTTTAGCACAGCCCGCGCGGGTGCAGGCGCGCGGGCTGTGCTCGCAGTGTCGCCCTTCCACGCCATGGCGCCAAACCAGCAGATTCTCTTTGTGCTGTTACTGGAGCATGTCGTCGACACGGACTAACGTAAATCTGTCTGGTGCTCCCGAGCTTGTCACGTCGTTGGATATTTTATGCGGCATGCTCAGTCGTTAACGTTTTTTTCACACATATGCATGCTCTCGCCGTCCCGCTTCACGTGATAAATCACCACTTAAATATTCAACAAGCAATGTCGTCGGTGCCGGCGCCGGCGCCGGGGATCGAACTCAATGCCAGCGTACTGCGTAACGCGGTGACCGCCCGGTCACTGAGTTACCACGGCTCATTGATAGATAGCGTACATGTGATGTAATAAATGAAATATTGTTTATCCATACAGGATTTCGCAAACTCTGTGTCTGTCCACCCCGTGTCGCCACCAACTCTCCTGGGTGTGTTACAACGATTGCAGAGTTCGTTAATTAATTAATATACATATATATATATGATGTCCGCGTGAGAACAACTATCCTATGCTATAAAAATAATCTCTTTATTTGCGGGAAATATGGTAACTGACATGATGCATAATTTTTAGTTAGGCACTAGCATATTTTGCCTAACCGGCATGCAAATATAATATATTGAGTCTAATGTACAATTTAAAAAAATCACCTCACGCACTAAAGTCGCTTTACGGTCGTAACGTGTAAAATTGTTTAAGAGAATAAAACTTGTTATGAATTAGCCGCTGTTTGCTGCACGCGTGTGTATCATCTATAATGTATTTTCTCTATCGCTTCATTTATCAAATGACTAAACAAAAAACGTTGTTGCGTTTCTATAATTTTATAAAAACAACACGTGTTACGTTTCTACTTCGTATTTACTTCTCAATACAAGGAAAATATTCCGTTCGCGTGTCTCTCGTCACAACTATTTTGAAATTATTATAATTAGAAAAAGAAGAATACGTCAAACAAGGGGCGGGCGAAGCGTACTTCTCTAAATTCAATAATGATTGTTTCATTATTGAATGACATTTAGTAATGTGTTTGTTTACGTACAGATGTCCTCGTATATAATAAATATGTGTGTACATATTTTTTTCCTGAAGCCTATGCTGTTGCTCCCGTTACTCAATATTTGCACACACATCTGTACACAACACCAAGGCAGATCGGCAGAGGATATCTAATTTTATACAACGTTTATTTTGAAAAACACATAAATAAATATATATTTTGCCCGCTCGCTCACTCGCCGATTTTTTTAAAAACATCCAGAAATATTTGCATTGAGTGGCCGTTGTCACCGACAATGGGTTATTGATTACAAATTTATATTTAGATTTAGCAATGAGCGTTTAAACACGGTGCGGTATGTGACAGTGCTGAACGACTGTGAATTTACAAACAGTAGTCGTTCATAAAGCGATATCGAGCAGTCGACGGTCTTACAGAGGTTAGGGAGGAGACGGGGTGGGCTGTATTCCCGGCGCCAGCTCCAAATGATCGGGGGATGCCCCACCAACGGCAGTGGATAAGCCGGGTCAAAGTTGTCACCACAGCTTATATATAAATGATGAAGTATCGTATTTGTAAATATCATCATATGTTTCAGCTTAAATTTGTGTTCTTGTTTCTTAAAGTCTTATAAGAATATTGTAAATAAAGTTTTTTTAAAACTTTTGCACACACATCCTAGGAGATACTTGACGATGAAACAGAGCGGTTCATGTTATTTTACGAAACAACCATATAATGCGGATTAGGGTCGGCAGGAAAACGGGCCGGCGGGCGGTGCGCGCATTATGGCATCGACCGTACTCCCCTTGACTGATTCACGTCACCACTCAAATTCCATCGGGTTGTCGTGTTCCCGCCACCTGGACTCCACAATTAATATATGATGTGTGTGGTCGCGAGAATGGACGAGACCGGGAGCTACTGTGAGTCGTGAGGCAAGTCCCGCGACCAGCCAGAAGGCCAAAGAGAAGGAAATATACAAGTACGGGTACGTCGACCACGGGCCTGTTCCCCGACCCAGCTGTCCCTAGTGATTCATTTTCTTTGTACCAACAGCTAGGGTACAATTCAACGCCGATTTCATATAAAAATTGTGAAGAAGCGGAGCGATTATGAAGTATGTTTAACAGTTAAAACAACAACAGACTTTAAAGCAATTCAGTAACTGAACAAGTGGTACTACGTGCGGACGCCGTCTGTTACTACCGGAGTACGACAGTTGTATTACGAAGCTCTGACGCCGTTATTCTTTTTCTCTTTAATTTCATGGTCGTTGTCGTTAAGGAGTACTTCACACACAATCTTGGGTTGGCTCAGTCCTACAAATATTAGACATAGACATTACAAGCAACAAACATTCTTCAACAAGATTTTTAGTAGTTTTCTAGTATGTCGTCGGGACCTAAGGTCTTATTACATTAATATGGGAACAGGAAGGAAACCCTTTTAAATTGGTTCATACATTTCACTAACATTATAATAATAAAGGACAGACGACTCTTTTTTGAAAATAAATAAAATACACTAAATAAATAGGACGGGATTGGAGCGGCCCCGAGCTGCTGCCACGTTACATCCTTACGTCTTACAATTTCAAACAATTACAAAACAAGGAAATTTTGAAATTTTACTCGCCCTATTACGGATAAAATGGATGCCATTTTTGAAAAAGTGGACCAAGATCGGCATCTCAGCAGTTACGACGTAGAACTGGGAATTGACCACAAAACAGTTTTGGCGCATTTGAAAAAATGGATACACCAAAAAGCTCGATATTTGGGTACGTGACGAGGTCAGGAAAGAAACATAATAAACCGTGTACTCGTTTGTGAGTTGTTATTACGACGTAATGAAACCGGACAATTTTTGAAGAAACTGATAACTGGTGATGACGAAAAGTGGATCACTTACGACAAGAACGTGCGAAAAAGGTGGTGGTCAGAGGCCGGTCAGGCTTCACAGACTGTGGCGAAACCCGGGTTAACTCGCAACAAGGTGATGCTGTGTGTGTGGTGGGATTGGAGGGGCATTATTCATTATGAGCTGTTACCACCAGGCAGGGCCATCGATTCTGAACTCTACTGCGAACAACTGATGAGATTAAAGCAAGAAGTTGAGAGAAAGCGGCCGTAATTAATCTGCCAGCTGAGCCACTTAGGAAAAATTAAACAATTTGTATGGCAATGGGATCATGCCCCTACCTACGAGATGTCAAAAAGTTATCAGACAAAATGGTGCCGACATACTTTAGTTAAATATAAATAAACTATATTGGAATATTTGAATTTTCTAAACAAATGCGACGGAACTAAGATATTGTAAATGTTGCTTACGTTTATTTCTAATATAAATATAGTTCTGCCTTGTTATAAACATTCCCTGCTGTTATTTGTTTATTCTTATTACCCTATCCATTTATTTGAGCGCTCCTGTGCGACAAAGTTGCCAGGAAGAGATCACTTACAGCGATAAAACCGCCGTCGCCCACTTTTAGATTCAGTTTAATTTTTATTTAAATTGTTTGTACCTATTGCAATGATATATTAGCAGAAAAAGTTTATCTATCTATTCTAAAATAGTGTACATACAGCAACCGATAGAGAGGCGCGCGTGCCGACGGCCCGGCGGCCCGGCTGCCGGCTGCCCGTGCGCTCTCTACCTACCCCGGTCCACATCAACTATGCAGGGCACCTTTGTAAAACACTCTCTCCAGTATATAAAGATATATACAAACAAATCGAAAGTGATTATCTCTTGAATTCATTACATTAAACGTTGTGAATAACAGGCGTTCACTTACGGTATCGCTTCAAGCTTCAAGTGCAATCAGGAGTGGCAGTGCTTAGCGCACAGTGCACAGTTGACTCTCAAGATTGCTGTGTTAAATAAGACTATTCATCAACACGTGCATCAACTACACTCCTATAGAGGTCTCGGCGGGCGCGAGCCGGGAGCGTCCAGCAACCCGCTACAGACACACATCAGATGTAAAGCATTAATAACAACTGCTGAAGGTTCATTTAGATACAATCAACTATTCTCTATCTCTATTTATCTCTCTATATCATCTGTCTAACATCTATTTCGGGAATAAACCTATCGATATTACATCGGGAGTGTTTATAATAAATTTAATGTTAACTTTTTCAATTTACTATTTCTCCAACTGACTGGTATTCACGGCTGGCCGTGCTCATTGGCTCGCAACATGTCACCACACGCGTGCAAAATGGGACACCAGGTAATCTAAAGTCAAACCGTTTACTGAAACCACTAACGGTCTCTGGCTGAGAAAGGAACACCCGGCAGACTGACCACCGTTTGCGCACCGCACCCGGCCACCTCTACGGGACTCATTCAGTTTGCACGTTATTGGAATATGTGTCGCTACATCAGCGGGGCGGTCGCGCAATAACATAATGGCTACACCCAGGATGCACTTACCGGGGGGCGCGTGCAGCAGCGGCGGACCCGGCAGGAAGGCCGCCGCCACGGCCGCCTGCGCGTTGAACGCCGCCGCGTACGCCACACGGCTGGCCACGGCCGCCGGCAGCGGGAACTGCGGCGCGAACGGCCCGCGCCCCGCTGGGCCCTCGCCCTCGTACCGCTCGCGGGCGTCGCGAGCGTCTGACAACCCTAGCAGCTCCTGGATGGCGAACGGCGAGCGCTGCGGGGCCCGCGGCGCGCCCGTGCTGGCGCTCATAGCCTGCATCGTGAACCTGACACTTGGAGCTCTCTCGTCTTACATCTCCCACGGGCTCCCAGGTATATTCAATTGTTCCGTCGATATCGTTCGAACAGTCACCGCGGGGGCACCGTCCGGTAGAACCGGAGCTGGAGGTGTCGCGAATCGTGCGGAGAAGGCCGCGATTGGGAGACTCGAAAAAAGCACGAGCGCTCACCGCGACGGTCGGAGCGCGTCTGCGGCCCGCCCGCCGCGCCGGCCGGCGCCTCCTCGCCCCGGGGGCCCGCGCTGCCGCCCCGCACGGATAGGCCGCATGGAGAGCACGGCGGCGGCGGCGGCCGGGCGGGGCCTCGCTAATGGCCAATACGGATATTTTGTTACCGCACTCTATTGGCCAGATTTCTTCCCCGGCCCCGCCCGGCGCCAGCTCTGCCTCCCGAATTGGGACCCTCGGTGGCGGCGCTAAGACCGAGAGTCGCCCGCGGGATCCCAGCTCGTTTAAAGTTGATTAACTTTAAGAAACGGGCCGGAGCTGAGACAACTTTATTTAAATCACTTCTTAAAATTTTAAACACGGTGTTCTTAGAACGTCACGACGATATAAGTTAATAAATGTCATGTCAGCGCCGCTCCTGGCGCCGGCCCTCGACATTCACTTCTGCTGGAGTTTATTTTCATTTGGTCCGCCGATTACAAATAGATATGACTCATAAATATGTAACCTCTTTATTAATTTTGGACAAAAATAAGGCGATAGATAGATAAATAGATAGATAAATCTTTATTGCACCAAAAATATGTACAAAGGCGAACTTAATGCTAATTAGCATTTTCTTCCAGCTAACCTTTAGTGGGTAAGAGCAGGCTAAGGGTAGTGCCGCTAAAAACAGCGTTTTAAAACTGTTATATGGATAAATAAATATACATTTACATATAATGCGGTAGTGCGAAGTTTGGCCGGCGTCTAGCTGTTTGTACTGTTTGTACTGTACTGTCGGACTGGTGACATTAAAACATTCCTATTAAAAACTGAATTCAATGTTTCAATTAGAAAGACTAAGACTTAACTTGTGACTAAATGGCGATAAGATCTTAAATAGAAATTACAATGCTTATTAATGAAATTATATTTTTAGTACTTCTGTCCACGTCAACAAATCGATAGGCTGCAAACCTTATTCAGGAAAATTGTTTTTTCTGCTTAGATATTGACAATGTATTACTCATTGTCGATATTTATGTTTTTCATTTGTTGCTATTTCCTTTCCTTTGAGCAAATTCTGTTTTTATTACTGGCAATGCACCTGTATGTATGTGTATATGTATATGTCCATAACAAGTAAAGAATTTTCTTTTAAAAACCCTTCGTCACTTACACTATATAGCCATTATTTATTCGCCTTCCTTTTCATAGACTATTTACTGTGTCACACATACTCGTAGATATACAGTTTGATATACAGAGAGATTAACAATTATTGTTTGCGAAGCGATGGAAATTAAAAAATATCCTAATTTCAATAGAGACAGAAGAGCAGAGCTGGGCGGGAGCGCTCTCCGCCTTACAATTTGTTATTAAAAATTCCGACAATCAATCGATATGAATGCATTTTCCTATGAACCACTGCGTGAAGGAGCTTCCGGCTCAGCCGATTCAGCAAGCTGCTTGTGCCTGGAATAATTACGTTAAGAACGTACGTATTCTGGAATGTGAATCATCACTTTGCGGTCGATGGAATTTGGAATCCTGTTGTGATAAGGGATAGTAGAAATACCTTTCCGAACAATTCGTCGGAACATCATGATGACTGTGATAGAGAATACAAAGGAATCTGACACCACCTCGCAACACAGAGAGCCTCGTCAATAGGAAACAACTAGATCGTTATTCGTTAACTATTCGAGAAGTCTGGATCTGGCCACCGATCGGAGATGAGAACCATACTCCATGTATGAAGTTGCCGCCAACGCCTGCCGCCAGATAACCGCCGTAAGAATAACACATTGCACTCATCTGAGCTTGTCAACTGATTTAGCTTCACTTTAATAGACTCGGAATTGAACGTTTTTATCCTCGCCGAGACAGAATCAACCCGGGAATTAGCTAAAGTAAAGGAGGAAAATAAAGGATCAACTCACTCACAGTCATAACCCAGATACAACTTTTAGCAAACATTTAATTTAAATTATGTTGCTATTTTTAAACATTTCATAAAGATGGTGGTAACATTATATTTCCAATTACAACAAGTCACCACATCTCTCACAATTTATGGGCAAAAGTCGAAAAAGAACACTAGAATATTAAACTTAAGCCTAGAATCGGTGCGTGTTCTGCGTGACCTAGCTAACCAGGTCACAGGTCACAGCTGCCTTGTCTGTTTGCTGTTCCTGTTTCGGCCTGGCTCCCGCTCCCGTCGCTACTTCCGTTTTCATGATTCGCTATCGCTACCCGCTCAACACTACCGCTGTTGGAAACCATCCCTTTCCTTATCTTACGTTACCCTCGATGATATTCCTGGCCATTCGACAGCCACGCAACACTTCTGGAAAGAAAAATCTAATATTTCGTACTTATTCATATTATCCTATCATCGGACGACCGCGCAGGGAGCGGCTGCTCACATCACGGCACTTGCAAGACGATCTCCAGTCTATTCTGACAGTGCGGGAAAATATAAATACAAAGCAATAAAATCCAACACAAATGTGAGCCCGGCCCAAATAAGAAATACGAAACTCTCAGATTGTAGAGCCGCGGCTGACGTGCGCCCGTCGCCCGGAGAGCGACAGCGCGCGCAAAAAGTGCGTGTGAACGTCCGAGCGGCGCGTAACGCGACACCGCGAGCGCGGGCGGGGCGTGCGACCGGACGCACCGCGATACCGCGCGACACCTCGCGCGACACCGACGCGACCTGTCACCGCGACACACTTTAATAGACGTTTCGTTCGGTTGAGGTTCCAATATCTGTAACAGTGTGCTATGTAACGAACAACACTGTGTTGTTGTGGGTTATGATGTCGGTTCATACGCCCACTTGTCTTGGCTTCCATGGACATTTACCGTAGCAGTCTTCACATAACAAGCGAAGGCCCGGGTGGCTGCAGTCGTGCGCCGCTGACAGCAGCATTTGCCCCCGACGGCCTCAGCACACACACCACGTGTTACTATAAATTGGTCGTCAAAAACACATCACACTCTGTGATCCCCATCGTCCCATATGGCCGGGCTTCGGGATCACAGATCGGAAGAACCACGACTTGGACGCGTTGCGGCGTCCGGCGAAGTACGAGCCTCCCATTCAGCACCCTCCAGGCAAGGAGCGCCGGAACATAAGACGCACCTTCCTACACTACTCTGTTCTATTCTATTCTATACACGGCCTCCGTAAGCAGGTGATGTACTGGTCTCCAGCGGCACACAGGGTTAGTAACTGTCGCGCGCGCGTGCACTCGCGGTACTATGGTACTTTTATGCTACAAAGTCCAAAACAGCTTATAAAGTTATCTTCATCTGCTGTCCAGAGCGTGTAGCTCACCTGATGTAGGGTGATCACCTTTGCCCATGAACATCACCGCACCAGAGGACTAGCAGCTGCGTTGCTTGTGAGAAGAGAATTAAATCTTGAAAGTCTCTCAGTTCTATCAGTTTGGCAACAACGGTGGCGTTTGGTTCTACAAACGGTTGAAGTGCTTATTTTGGGATCGTGAAGATACGAGGAAATTACTTATAGTGAGACTGTACTTCCTGTAAGATGTAGATGATTATCTGCTTGAAACTGTTCACATTATGATCCTTGATCACACCATCGTCCCGGTACTATCATACCAGGTGTGTTCTGCGTCTCCGTACGTGAGACGAGAGTTTGCCTATCCACTATGGACTATTGTTACGATTATGTTGTTCTAAATTCGGCCCACACATCCCTGGACATCTCTGTGTGCATGTGCGTGTAATTATTATTATTATTTTGTCACAAGTGTATACTGTATTGTTTTCTCAGTTCATACGGAGCTGCGCTGCAAGGCGGTGGCGGTGGCAGGTGACGGCGAGGAGGCGGTGCAACAAGTTACGACAGGCGCTGCACAAAACAATGTGGCACTCCTTAACTGGCTTCACAATGTCCCGCCACGAGCACTCTCAGCTCTAGTGGAGCACGTTGTCAACTCGTAACCCTTTGTGCGGATTATCTTGTTGTCATTCTAAATTGATCATTGTCTAGATAAAATATTAAATATAAACTGTCGGTATACCTCAGGCTTTCATCTATATCTAGAAAAATCTTTTAATTTCACCGACGCACGGAGAGAAGACGTTCTCAGTTAAGTTTGGTCACTTTCGTTTTTACTTTTGAGTGTGTATTCATTGGTTCTTTAGGTACAAGCAATAATCTTAATATATCACTCCATATATAAAAGAAAAGCCCAATCTACGTACTAATAATAATCGTACGAAGCAGAATTAAGAGACACAAGAATGTCATAAAAGAAGAATAAGAATGGTCACAGTATATAAAGCGCGTAGACGTAGAAGTTGTCTGCTCTCATTGAGCGCCCGTTGCATCTTACATTACAACCGGGACAATTTGGGCCATGTCTTGAGATGTGATCACAATCTCAGCTACAGACAATACCTACTTATGGAATAAGCGAAAGAAGGGCCGGACGTCATGAATGTTATGTCGACGCAAAATGTGGAAAAGATAAACAAGGTGGAAGTGGCAGTGGCAGCTGACTGCCAACCCTCAGTAGTGTTATGGGCATTAGAAGAGGAGTGCAATCGATGTATACAAATATATAAATTGTTTCTTTGTATGTTTGAACGGATTTAAGTACAGATCAAGTTATTGGATTTTGATGAAAGTGCTTTAGTTTTTCTTACGACTCCCGGCGTGACGTAGGCCTATGTGATATACACATGTGTGGGTCAAATAAACATTTTAATTAAGTTAAAGCTTGAAGTTGTTAGGAGAGCAAACTGGCCCCAGGCCGTGCAGCTGCTGCAGTTCTTTTAATTTTCATGTGCGCACGTTCCATTTGCGATCCGTGGCAAGTATATTTGCAAGTAAAAATAAACCAACTCAAATCAAATCTAAGCTAAAGTGGACTTGTCTGTGTGAGCCGTTCTATAAGCTACGTACGGACGCTGGCTAATATTTCTAAAATATTATTAAAACCAATTAAAAAGTATTTATTAAAAATGTTCTAAAATAAAAGTAGTCTAAGTAATCAAACAGTGACATTTGTCTGTGGTTTCACTTATGTTCCGGTCTAGGACCCGCACGTGCATGCACATGGCATGAAGTAAAAAGCAATTATTGTAATATTACAAAGAGACTGCAGTTGTATTTTCTGTACAGATGACGTCACTGAACAATCAACAACTTTTCTTCCATATCAGTTATAGGAGTGCCAACCAAATTGTCACGGGATCTAATTGGAAGTAAACCAGTTCAATCGTCTCAAAATCGGTTCATAAACGACTGCGCTACCTCAGACGTCTCCTTTTTTAAAGTCGGTTAAAAATAAAGACGTGTGTGCGCTTTTCCTTATTGAAAAATTCTCTATTCTTTTGGCCCCCTCCAGTTTGCTGTCCGTCACTGTCGCTCCTCGGGCAGACCTGCTTTGACTCCGTATTCGCGAGACGCACCGCGGCTGCATTACATCTATTTGTTGTGACGGCTATGTTTTTTGATGACATATGACACTCATTACGAGTGCCTTTAGTAAAAACTGTGCCCGAAACAAATAAGTTTAGAAGGAAGTCCCTGTCCCGTACCCTTCGTTCTGTCCAGTAAACATTGTAAGCTTGGCTAAGCAAGCAAAGTTAAGCGTGTTGACATCAACACAAACATATAATGTTTCATAACACATGTCACTTTTGTATCAACTTTTTAGTGAATTTTATAATGGAGTTGAGATGAAACTCTTCCCAGTCAAGTGCGAGAGCGAGCGGCAAGTGACACTCGATACTAATCGAGGACTGAGCACCACTTGCGGCACGCACGTAGCCCACGTGTTAACCAAACGTTGATTTGCAGCGAGACAAAGGAACTAATTAAAACTAATCAAATTAATTCATCTCTTTTGAAACAGTGAAGTTCCATGAAACGAAATCAAATTCCGAAACGTCCACCCTGATGTGATGTGTGAGCTTGGTGAGTAACCGTGGCTTCCCATGTATCACAGTACCTGAAGGCTTCATGGTGGCTTTTCAGTGTTCGGAATAGAGGCTTCGTGTCATGTGAAGGGCAGCCCCACGTCTCTTTTGGAGACTGAGGCACATCGACGTTCAACGAGACGATTTTTGGCCATTAGGTAGATCAGGTTCTCAAAACATAAGCGTCCTGCAGCCAAGAGGTTGCCGCTGGAGTTTCATTTGATACTTCTTCACCTAGCTCTGGTAATAGCGCGACACTTGCGGCAAGCTCATTCTACTGCCGGCTGATTGTTTCTGCTGATACAAATTTCCGAGCAAATACACAACAGAGCAAGTGTTTAAAAACTTAATGTGTATTACATTACTCGTAAGAAGAGATACCCAATATATAAGTATATATAGAAATACATACAGTCCTGGTTCTGTTTTTAATGATATCACGTGAAATATGTTCCATTGAGAGATTGATTTGCACTTAGCGGAGAGATGAGACAGCTCGTAATTACAAACCGCGCGGCCTCTCGTTGATTTAATAGGCAGGCTGGCGTGCAGGCGGGGCGCAGGGCTAGCGCCTGTGCAGCCGCGCATAGGTGCACTCGGCACAACGCCGACCTGATCTCCTCCTCGCGGAAGTACAACAAGACAAGCTACTTCTCACATTAAACACTAATTACCGAAATTACCCCTCTCCGTAACCGCTTGAACCGAACAAATTTCAGCAAATGATTGTTTTTATACATCAAATTCGATTCGATCCCCGACCCTCATCTTATCACGAGATCGCCATGCCATCACTACTGTACTTTAAGATATTGCACATATGTATACACTTTTTTCACAATTCAGGCGTAATTAAAAGCCCATACAAACAGTCATAGATTGATTGAGATTGTCTAAACCGAGCTTTAGTAAAAACTTTTCTTAGGCCAGGGTGACGAGCACACGGCGAAGTACCAAATTGTCCTACTGAATGCTGACAATGTTTCCGAGATATGGAGAGGAATGTGTTCAGCATTACAGCGAAGTAAGTGTTATCAAATAAAGCAGCGGTTGTTTTACAGCTTACAGGCGAGCGTAACGTTGTTCTGGAGAATGGACCTTTAATGTAAAGTTTCTCTTTTAGAACTGAAAGCGTCCCGCTGTTGATGTCAGTTTTGATTTGAGTGAGGTGCCGCCGACCCTACTCCTCGTGGAGACACACACTACACGCTAGTCCAAGCGGCAGTGTGAGATAGTGGCGCTTGGGTTACTCACTTCTCGTGCAGGCGAAGGGCAGTATGAATGAAAGGCGCTACAGGCACACAGCCGCTGCATATTGCTTACAATCATGAAGGTGGTTAGGAACAAATCGAAACTATAATATGTTTCATTCCTCCACGTTGCCTGTTTTTTAAAACTAACCATTCGTTTTACAAAAGAGAAAATTAAATAAATATTCTAAAAACGTCGTGGTGCCAGCCCTCGTGTCGGCCTCTCAGGGCAGCCACAAATTCGCGCAACACTACTCTTTTATTGAGTATCGCGGCGGGCGCGGCGCCCCAGCACTCCCTCTGCCCCCTCCAAGCTCCCGCACCCCGCACTCAGCCCCCTCCGCCACCCCACACCCCGAGGGTGCATAATTGCGCGTCGCTGCACCTTCATGCAACCTGTGACGTCGAGGAAACTCAGTTATAGGCATTTTGCGGCGGCTCCGTATCGCTCTTTGGTCGAGACGGTTAGCTCGGATGCCGCGCGTAATGCGATGAGCTGAGACATCCTGCGAGTGTTCCCTATTCCTGCATCTTCGTCCCGTACGCTGCCATATTATGTTTAATCCACTCGAGCGACTTCGGTGTCACTTCTCGCTTCGTTTTCACTTTTTAGTACAGCTTATAGCAGATACAACAGGCGATACTAATAAATGATCATGTCGCACCAATTGTAGGCAGTTGGAGGGACAATGTCGGCCGTATTTGCGACGGTGAGCGTGCATATCAAGTGTACCTTAATTATAATTATCTAGCGAAGTGAAGTACGTGCGCTCAAACAAAGTGGCCAACGGCTGCTCGAGCAAGTCAAATAACAGCAACAGTAAGAACCTTGAGAACTTTAACCGACTGAGAATTTTATAAGTGGTCAAGTCGCGGATGCATTAACGGCGTGAGCTGCGGGCCGCGGGCTGCGGGTGCGTGGTGGAGCCCTAGCTCACTAATGACGGCCCCGGCCACGCCTCGGCGTAGGGCTGCCACCTGCGTATAGCCTCTTTGGAGGGCCAGGAGCGCAAATTAAAATGTCGAGGACGTATTTTGGTCTACAAATTACAAGATAATTTAAAAAAAGATTTCTTCATCTTTTCTAAATTAGATAATATACGTATTTTTGTATCACCCGCCACACACCGACATATTGCAGCGTGGTAACTTGGAATATCGTGTAGATCTTTATTTTGATATTACCATCGTACAGCGCCGGCCATTTTAAATGAAACAAAATTTTCCCTTGTTGAATTGTCATTTCATATTTATTTAATGTTTAAAATGTGAGATTTTGTTTATTGATGTTATCTGTTAGGTATTAGACTAGACTTGGCAGAAGAGACAGGTATCACATCGATTACCCTTACGACAATCTTGGACATGTTACCAAAGACGAGCTAGCGACCAACTACTGTAATTGATTCACTTTTTGACACTATACGATGTATGAGGTAAGTCACCTCCTCCTCGTCACTATTTGGTTTCAGAAATGTGAGACAACACGAGCAGATGTTGTTGCGATGAGACCGCAGAGGCGTCGTCTGCACGGGAACAAAGTTTCTAAATAAAGAGGCCCGAGGCAGACACAATGCAAATATTTTACAGTTCCCACTAAATTTATGATTTAATTGATGAGTAAACTTCATTACATTACGGATTCGCAGAAGGAGACCAGGGCCTTCCATTTAGATCTCCCCGCAGCCGCTACTGCTGCCGGCGGGGAGAGGTCTTGCCCAATCTGCTGGACCAGGATCCGTCTCTCCGTGTTCCACGCAGGACATTTGGCAAGCGTGTGCTGCGCTGGTCGCAGCCACAATGGTGGCATTGCGCGGTCGGTTCGCGCCCTATCCTGTTCAGGTACTCACCGAAGCACCCGTGCCCGGTGAGAACCTGAAACCTGAACCCTGGGGGCCTGCGTCGTCCACCAAAATGGACCTGGGAAGAAGGCGACATCGGCTGGCCCGTGTCGCCTTGCGCTGCGAGAGCACGTCCGGGGGGGAGGTTACTCCCTCCCCCCCGGACGTGCTCTCCTTGAGCAGAGTGCAGTGGGGCTCTGGTGCGTTCCGTTGAGATCCCGGAGCCCCTCGTTATGCACCGAGGAAAGGGCCACCGGGGAGGCATTAGTGGGTAAGAACCTCACATAACCGCCGCGTTCCCCCCAGATGGCGGGGTATCTTTCTGAAGATTTCCTCCCCGTCAACAAAAAAAAAAGGGAAGTTGAGAGCGAGAAGGACACTTTACAATTAGCCTGGATACAACAAGTTCTTCGATCGGGCTTGTCCCAACGCGCTATTTCGGAAGCTTCCTGTAGAATTTCCGAGGAGTTATGCAATTAAATCACCAGCTCTGACTCCAAATCTGTTAGTGTTGGTGTTCCATTAAGTACTGTCGTGCGCCTTGAAAATAATTCCTTATGGACATCTAGACTGTATAGCCTTATATTACTTATATCTTTTTGGTATAATTACCGCGGGGGAGTTGTCCCCAACTACTGCAGCCGATCATTTCTACGAGCGCTCAAGTATCTTTACACTTCATCATAATTTCACCGCATTCTATGACTACAGGTCCCCCATACAACTTGACTGCGCTGGCGGGGAAATCTAAATGGAAGGCGCTGGATCCCGTTCGGCGGTCTCCTTCTGCGTCATTACTGACTCACAGAAAAAGACCGCCGAACTGGATCGGGACAGGGTCGATGCCGTACGGAGATGGCGCAGGCGGGCCGGTCTGCGACCGGCCCGCAGCCCTGTAGTTCTGGGCTTTCAAAGACTACGGTATCCCCGAAGAAGGCGACTAAAGGGGTTCACTGGGCGACAAAGGGCCTTCGTCGTCCGCCAAGATGTACCCGGGAAGCAGGCGACATCGGCTGGCCCGTGTCGCCTTGCACTGCGAGGGTGAAGGGACCGGGAAGTACTCTCCTTGAGCACAGTGCAGAGGGTCTCCGGTGCGTTTCTTTGGTCATCCCGGAGCTACTCACCATGCACCGAGTAAGGACCACCAGGAAGGTTTTAGTGGGTAAAACCCTTCATAACCGCCGCCTTCGACGCAGAAGGCGGGGTATCTTTTGAAGATTTCCTCTTTATTTGTGCGGTCAGCTGTCCCGACGATGTTTTACAATTAATACGACTTTTCAAGAATAGAACCTATTCCATTTTAACTACTCCAAAATAAAGCATTGCACCTGTGAATGCTCTGGTGTTGTGAAATAACATATACAACTGCCGAGGTCGTCCCTTTAAGAAAAGTGGAGCATACGATCTCCCAGTAGTCATGATTGCCGTCCATAAACGCACACTAAAGAAATATTTCCTCCGTAAGATTAACTCGGGGTTAGGCACTGTATATGCAATTCCTATTACACGCTTTAGATTACTAGATTATTAGAGGATTAGTCTAGTCTGTACCAAAATTTGAGGAATGTGTGTTATGAATATGTGTACGTAAATGAGTGTTAACAAAAATTAAAATTTCTTCCGCTTCTTTACATCGCGTGGGTTATGGACGAGCCAGGAATAATTTTGTCTTTCCTTCGTTTAGTCTTCAAAACCTTTCTCCGTTCTAATGACGACATCCTTCATCAAGCAATACCACCCGGATTCGTGTCTGTGGGTCAAGGAAACCCTTACCATACAGATAAGCAGCCCTCCATTCAAATTCACGTCTGGCATATTTCTTATGACCGTAGCTTTATAGCATAGATTTTATTATTCTCATGCTAATTCTGCCACACCAGACTCTCTATGCCTCTCTGGCTTTAAGTGAATTTCCAGGCGTGCCTGATTGCCACATCCTGGCTAGACGTTTTTCTCTAATCCAAACTTTTGCTTTTGTTTTTTTTTATCACGAACTACACAGATTAGCCAGAGAAGGAGACTTTTACTGCTTCACCGGATTGAGAAGTGGCATAGCTCTTGGGATACTTAGCAGCTTTATTAAGTGTAATCTACCATGTCGATGGGGTCAATGCACAGCTGACACTTCTCCACTGTCTCGAGGCCTTTTTATTCAGAAACATTGTAGCCCTACAGCGGACACCTCAGATATCTGCTCCTGTTTAAAAGTCAAAGTAATTGTTAAAAAGTCATTGTACAGATTTTACGAATGTGAAACTTCTAGCCCGGTGTAACGCAACAGAGATCCCTATCAACAATTAACTATTTTGTTGAAGTGAATCGTTGACTTGAAATTACTGTAGTTGGTCGCTGGTTGGTCGATGTCCAAGGTTATCGTAAGGGTAGATCGATGTTATACCTGCCTCCCAAGTCTAGTCTTATACCTAACAGCTGTAAAGTGTATGTACGGCATCATTCATCACGCTAATACCGGAAGAGTAGGCACGTAATATTAGCTCTTTAAATACGAAATTGTTTTATACGGATGGAATTAAAGTAATATAGTTTTATAGCAATCAAAGTGCAATCGACATCTCTGCCGGCATACACACAATAGAATTAGAAGATAGCGACTTACCGTTACGCAACAATATTTTTGCTCTCGCGCAAGGTCTGGTGAGTACGGCCACACTAAGACCGTCTGTTCTGGACGTAGTCGCATTGTCGTGCAGGGGCAGCGGGGCTCTCCATCGTTGTGTCCAGGTCCACTTACACATACAGTAATGCTCATCCAGTTCTATGAGAACTGTGATGAATCACATCGGCACTACATCACCAAACAGTGACCATCACATTTCTAGGCTACATTTTTCCTGCAAGGCACTGGTTAAAAGCGCACGAAGCGTCAGCTTTTTGATTACTTATCACTTCAACATGTTCACAAATGACAATTTAACAAGCTCCATCAGAACAGTGGTGAGTAACATTCGCGACGCCATTACACTGGCGCAAACGCTATTAAAAACAATAGCGCGTGGCGCCGCCATGACGTCGCCGGCCGACGCGCGCCCAATCCCGCGCCGCCGGCAGCGCCACACCCGATTGGCCCGTTCTCTTTTTAAAAATTAACATTTAACGGCCAGTGTCAATTAAGGCGCCCGCTCACAATTGGCTTAACGAACCGAATGAGGTTTGATAGGTTTCGATGGGAGTCAACCAAAATGACAATACAGCTTAATTTATATTAGTTACATTCACACAATTCATTGCAATTGATTAACAGATTGGCGACGTAATAAGAGAGGGGCAGGATAATGTATGCACAGCTGTATGGGTCAACTAGTGTTCCTATCCTTGTGACCGACGGGCGTGAGTATTTATCTTATGTTATTTTTAATAATATTTTTACGTCGAATTCGCTAAGTAGATGTCAAAATTGATCTATGTATGGGCAATGTGAACAGACAGGTGTCTATCTGTCTATCATCTTAGGCTTCATATTCGGCTTCCATCAAGCAAAATTCCAATTCCAAATCTGAGCCTATCTTATATAAAAAAAAACAGCAGTCTTCTGTTCTCGGCGGGAATAGCTGGTAATAATAAAATACCGTAAATTTAACTGACAGCTATAGTTTTAAAGCTATCGATGCTATTTTTAAGATATCTTAAGAAGTAACGTACCTGTCTATTATTTTATATTTCACATGAATTATACAATAACTGTTGGCTGGTGAACCGATTTTGATGATTCTTTTTTTTATTTAAAAGCACTAGCTGTGCGTCCCGTGTAGTCTCATTTCAGTCATATTGGTCCGATTTCGACAACGGCATTCATGAGAAATGGACGAATAAATTAATATTACGCTAACCGAACAAACATCAAAAAATGAATCGTCGAAATGATTCATTCGATGACTCATTTTATTGGAAAGGATATGTGCTTGACAGGTAGTTTTGTGAGATTTTGTTTAGGTTTTGATTCTATTTCGTAATATTCCTACGATAATTGGAAAACACAAAGAGGCCGAACGCGTTCAATTCAATTTGATGTCGGTTTTTGTTTTCGCACGCAAATGTACTTGTGGTTGAATGAACTTCCTCAGTTCATTAAACAAGTACACGGGCTTCTGCAATTCCACTGGATACAGTAACACGGCGCGTAATAACATTTTGGGTACCATTAGAGCTGGGGGAAGTAAAAATGTGGTTGTACAAATTGAAACTCTTCCGAGTTGACTCTGCTTGCAGCCGGTCCTAGTGGCGGTAGACTAGAGAGAGGTATCGCTCGGTCACATCGTGACTGTGGGAGACGTGCCGGCGGGCAGCTTGCAGAGGTGCTATTGGATTTGTTTGACAATTTTACTGGAAATAAAATAATGTTATGGATTTTATGGTAGTTTCGAACGCCTTTACAGGACTGAGGAGCGACATGTTCGAAGTGCCAGGCGAAGGCCAGTCTAAGATGTCTGTCACTGTTACCATCTCGTATGAATTTAATTTCTATTGACTTCAGTTCCATGCGTGCAAAATAAGTGAAAAAATTTACTAAAGAGGACAGCTTGCCGTCGGCGGGCGGCACTTCTGCTGGGATACTGTTTTTAGTCAGACGAGGTAACACTAATCCGACTACAAAGTCAATTCGTCTATATTTTTTTTGTCTCTAGATCTGTCCGTACACTCGTGCACTCGTAGCGCCGACACTTGTGTAAGTAACTATTTTTATATTGTTTATTTAAAATGATTTGCTTTTAATTAAATTAAAAAAGCACTCCTTCATTTGGAAAAATATATTTTGTTTAAGATGCCGATAGGTTTGTGACAAGTTTGTAACAAAGAAAAGGAATGTCCAGGACTTCAGAATTTCTTTCACTGGAAATAAAACGGATAATTTAATCTTTTTGACTTTTATAATTTTTGTCATATGTTTAGAGGGTTTTTGGTTTTGCTCGAAAATAAACTTGTGCTGTAAATGATTTGTTGTTGTTGTTGTTGGAAAAATATAATTATTTAAATTAAAAAAGAATTATTTAAAGAAAACATTTTTCACAAATATTACTAACATTATTGTTAACTATTTCAACTAAGCTTAAACTTGTGCTCGGAGGTCCTGTCGTCGTATGATGTATTCAAACCGACGAATCGTAAATTCGCAGACCGTACCCTAAACCATTAGGCTATTGACGCTTATGTGTGTTTTGTGTTAACCTGTTTGTTTGTTGTTAAGCGTTGAGCTGCTGCTGAGTTTACGGTTATAGATTACAGCTTCAAAACATGTCGCATTTTTGTATTGCACACATAAAATGATGTCCGGAGTACCTCCGTATTGTTACGTGTCGCTCTTGCTAGCTGATAAGGTCTGAGACACACAAGATGGTGTGAACTTATCTCCGCGAAGTCTTCCTTCCTCGTTCAATGGTAATTGACATTTTCAAATAGAAATGAGACAGATACATTGGATCCCACAGCAGGCAGCGCTCCCATGGATTGACGTGATATTGAATGAACCATAAACTGTGCTGCCACTGCTCTTAATAACTAATAATAAACCCTCATGCTACTAAATCAGAAAGGTAGGCAGATATTATAGAATTCCATTGTGCACACCTCTCTCGCGTGTTTCTCATCAGAACATGTTTGGACTTCAGATGTCTTATTTTGAGATATTTTATTTTGTTATGATGATCGCTGGCAATAAAGGGCTGACTTCCTCCCGGGGGTTTGTTACAGTTCTGTTCTGCTCCTTATTATTTTTCTTTCGTCGCTGTTTAGCTCCGTCTCGCCGCTACAGCTTGCCGTTTTTGGCGGCACAGCTCTTAGGCCGAAGTTTTCGGTCGTCTACATCGGTACGTATCGCACGGTCAACACATTTAAATAACTTGCTTTATATGCTACTTGTAGAAGCGTTGAAAGAACATTCATATGGAAAATTGTTAGTAAAAAAGGCGGCCCACTTCAAATACTGGCCGGTGGCGGGCGCTCCTAAACCGTGAAGATCGAGATTGCGCACGTATCGCGGCGCTCCCTGAAACGCTTGTGGGTTATCCCGGCCGCCCTCTTGCTCTACGTTCCCTTGGTGATGCATTTTAACACAAGTATATTTACGAGTAAAAACAAAAACCGACTTCAAATAGATTCAAACGTTAAACGTTATCGCGCACAGACGCCCTCTTTGCATTTCTGAATTATCGTGGGATAATTATTAAGATAGGATTTAATAAATCTGTTGGCGTGATGTTCAGTATTCATCCATATGTCGCACATATACTTAATACAAATTTAAGACATATGGTTTTCTCGCAGATGTCAGAATAAGACCAAATTAACATATATATACAACCAAAAGAACATGGAACGCTTCAGTTTTCAAATATAAAATAATCATCGAAAACATGAACATACAATGTTATGAGGTAAACATAAAGAAACATACAGACGAATAAGATCGTTTTTTTTTAAAGTATGTTGAAAATATAATTTCAATCGGATGAGCAACTTTCTCTGTCTCGCCTATTGCCAACATAAGTACGGAGAAAATTGGATTTGACAATTAATTATATTAGCAGGAAAGTTATTTCAGTGGACATTCGCCTGTTTGTCTCTGTGCACCGTGTGCTCTGGGACCAACCATTGTACCAAACACTTGTAAAAACAATTATTTTTCGGCCATTAGAAAAGAAATCTAACCTAGTCAATATTACTATAGTCATACATAGTCATACACGATGAACAGTTTTTTAGCTGTCAGGCTACTTCAGTGAGAGCTAAGTGAAGACTTCACACTAGTATCTGTAGCGTAATATTTCTAAGTTTACAAAATATATCAAATAAATTTCTCGAACCGACCCGTAGAAAGTTTGACAGGAATGAACATATGCATGGGATAATAAAAAAATATTTGTTTAAATTTTCTTCACAATATGTTTATAGTTTCTTACCGTTTGTGTTTTCCCTGGACTTCCTCAAATAAATAAATCTGGCTGCAGGCGACTCCGGCACTGCTCTCGCGACACCCATGTTTATTGCGAGAGTATGTGTCAACGTTTAAATATTTGTGTCTGTTAGTATTTTGTTATAATTTTGTCGTACGACATGTACCGTGTTCAACAAGCAATAGGTTGCCAGAAGTATTACATCTATTGTTTCTAAAGGACTCCTTCTTTCCTCGGTTACATCACATCGTTCTGCATTTTTATTTACTGTCCAGATAGTATCTTCCATCTTCTCCACCTTCCAGTGTTGCACGACATTTGAGTGCATGACGTGGCGAGGTGGCGCCTCGCTTGCGTGGCGTTGGTAGCGTGTAGCAGTGACACACGCACCGCGCTGCAGCTCATCTAGCACACGGTAATTGTCACTTACTGGAGCCCAATAGCGAGACATATGGTTTTTTTTGGACGAACTAACACAGTTGGCCAGAGAAGTTGACCTTTACTGCTTCCACTGGATTGAGAGGTGGCAAAGCTGTTAGGTGATCACGTCTTCCATATCGTCGAGAACATGTCCCGGCCACCGGGCGACGTGTCTGAATTTACAAGCGGGTAGAGTCTTGTGCGAGACATACGGCTAGTAATTCTACTTATATATACAGCGAGTATAGCGACGTGCCAGCGGGAGGGAGGCTGCATCTCGTACAACGCATACGTCACAGCTGAATCAGTGCTGATTTTTTTAAATATAAATAACGCAATCCTCGTTAGGCCGATGCGCACACCGCGCGGGGGTGGAGTGGTGGATTGCGGCGGGAGGGAGGGAGGGGGGGGTCGTCCACGTCAAATACAAATAAGTGTCGCGTTGCGGCGCGAGGGGCGGCGGGGCGCGCGGCGGACGGGGAGGCGCGGGTGCTCATTAAGGACGTAACGAGCGGCCGCCGGCGCGCCGATACCGCCAATCGGCGGCTACAGGGTGCTCCGGAGATCGGTCGCAGTACGCACTCCGCCAAATTAAATATTGCATGTAAAATTTAAGAGCTGCTTGCCCTGTACAGGCGACCAGTGCTGGTTATTTGGCTATATTTGGAGGATCCCAAATACATATTAACGCCGAAACTCAGGCGGATGACTTCACTGAAACGAATTTACACGAAAAATACACAATTGTAGAATTTGAAACATAAAGATGACATGATAATATATTTTGATGTAACTTACTTTTTGACAGGCTGGCCTTAACTCGTGACGGAGAGCCGATCGTGGCTCAATGTATCAACGCCACGGATTTTCAAAACGACACAGGATGTCCTGGTAAGCGCCAAAACCTGTCCTTTTCTGTCATACATTTTGTTGCATATAGATTTTTAAAAGGAACCTGACTGAAGTAATGAGAGTAGAATTTGAGTTTAAATTAATTTTAAAGTTAAAAATTATTTTTTGGAGGCAGCGAACTGTACTCTGGTGGGTCTCTCTACTGGCTGCGCACGATGCACTTTGAAGTGTATACTTTAAAACTTTCTTTATATCTTCGGCGGTGAAAAACACGTTTCAAGTTTTTTCTTTGCTCTTTTTTCAGCTGTTGTTGTCGTCCAAATTGTTTTTGTGAAGTTAGTTTTTTGTAACCCCCTATGTGACTGGAGTGGAGCTCATTGCTATACGCTATTTAAGAGAAAACAGACTTAAACAATTAATTTTGAGTATATATAGTAAATTTTGTATGTACATAGGTAGTGTATAAGACGCGGTCAGTAACCGGTGGCCGCTACTCCGGTTTGTGCTGGAGACTCCACCGTGGTCAAGATATATTAGTCGTTGACCAACAAGGGAAAATAGAATCGTCCTGTATCAACGTGCTCCGAATTACGTCGATACAATATTACGATATGAACAATTCGCGGCGAACGTCACGATCTCACGTACAGCGCGCTCGCAGCGTGCGGCGTGCAGGGCTGCCTCTGGCGATCAGGGATCATCAAATCAAATCAAATCAGTATAAATAAATCTTAAAATGACATTATCTAGGTCGATTAAGGCCATCACTCCGACGTTCTATTTTCATTAATTTTTCTCAAACTGATTAGAATTTAAAAGGTAATTTATATAATTACCCTAATTATTATCAAGATGAGGCATTGCATTTGCGAAGGGGTAAAGTGAAATTAATCGATAACATGAAAATATTTGTAAGTCCAAGTTTAATAGAACCGTCTTTATGGCAATACTAATATGTATAAATTATATTTATTGATACAATATTATATATTGATACAAAATATAATAATGAATGAAATAGATTAAAAAATTGTAGGTGTAAGCGGCAACCCTGTGGTGCGCGGCAACCCTGCGGCGCGCGACGATTAGTTAGCGCGGAGTCAATCGGCGGCGCTCCGTGACAACTTATAACGAGTTTGGACAAGTCGCTAATGAGTGCAGAGGCCACTTGCCCCGTGCCCCGCTCGCCCCGCTCGCCCCGCACACCCCGCACACCCCGCACACCCCGTACACCCCGTACACCCCGCGCCCCTCAGCTCCGTCATTAGGTGCTGTCACCAATATTAATCCGCTTGAAACAAGCCCAGTTATAATATTGCAGGTTTCGGAGGACCCCTCTCCCATCTGACGCCTTTTATCTAACTTTTAGATCAAAATGCTGTAGATCGTGTTAACGTCGACAGACACGTTACACACACACGTGCATAGAGAATTGAACAGAACCGTCGTCTGTCAGTGTGCGCTCGTCTTGCAGTACAGTCGTCGCGACCGCCAGTCTCAAAGCATCACACAGCTCCAGCTGACCCGGCGCAGCTGGCACTACCGGCACACGTACTGGCCGGGAACAACTAAATAAGATTTCTTACTCTCCGGCGACACCCTTTTGTCATTAAAGATGTTACAAATACAACTGCAACTGTGGAAAAGGTTACCTATACTACCTTTCCGTGGAGAGAGGGCGCGAGGTCTGTCCAGTACACCCTCATCGGCTTAAAATTTCCACACGAATTGTTAGAGAATTTCTTAATTTACTATTTTATTTATGTACTTATTTATTTAATAGATGGGACAATAAACAATAGCACAATTATTTAAAAAATAATTAAATTATTTAACTTAACTAAGACTATTATAAAACCAAAGGAAACAAATTAAAAATATAAATTGAATCTAACTACAACTTAAAAGATTTCGCAGTAACTTTCCTGCTACTTCTGGTAACCCGCACATACAGTTGCAACCAGCTGACTGCCTTCTCTCCGGACATATTTCAGAAACTTGCTCGAGCCCGCGGCTCGTGTGCCGATCAGTAGCCTCGCGGTTTACGATGCCACAACATCACCTCCATGTTCTCAAGAATAATGGAATTCCCCACAAACTGCCACCACGCATGAGTCAGGAAGCACTTGCAGTTTCCATCTTATGTCATCAAGTGTCAAACCGTCCAAGCCGAGGTTACTCCTCACCGGGGAGACCCTTGTGTTGAGTTGCTAAAGTTAAGTTATAGAGGTTCAGACTAAGCGACCCAAGAGCTATGCCACTTATCCGCAGAAGCAGTAAAAGTCAGCTTCTCACAAAAAAAGAGCTCAGTGTGCGAGCGCTAACAACGCGTGCCCGATCCTCGTTGCGGTAAGTGCTCTATGTACTGTGTGTACGTACTCCGCGGTGAAACCTGATGATGTCACGGGCAGTTCGCACTGCTGCACTGGGCACGCGCGACCCACGACCTGCCACACCACTCACTTTACCTTCATTCTATTCTTAATGTTGTTTATTTAATATGTTTGCCTTTCCGAGTGATCAATACGATGACTTTGATCATTATAACAGTACGTAGAGCCCGCTTACTGCTACAGCTGTTAAATGGTACCTCCGTTCCTCGGCCGTACTCCGCTGGATCATTGAGTTGCTTTGCTGTAATAATCTTATTGCCTTTTGTGGCTTATGTTATACTTAGAATGGAGAGGAAAAAGAGAAGAAAATAAAAAGGAAGATTTCTTTTAGGTTTCAATGTTAAAGGTTGCAAATGATTACCATTCAAGCATCATACAGTTGATAGCAATTGACGCACAAACCAACGCGATGGACAACCGATACAAGTATTTTGTATTCGTGAAGTGGACAGGTTTTCCTGTGCAATCTGTGCATCTTGTGAGTTTCGAGAGCTTTACAAACAGCTATGGAACGTCGCTTATAACGTCCATTGAAAGTCTTGTCTTACCTGGAGCGCTTCGTCCTTCGCCTGCAGTGGTCGCCGCTCCGAGTGTCACAAATCTCCTCTAGCACCAATTGTATCGCAGACGTCGTATTGCAGACTTTATGCCATATGTCCTATGTTGTACTTTTAGGGTTTTCTGAAATTCTTTTCCTTTTGGCGGTGCTGCAGCGGGGTATTTCATTAACCAGGGTGTAATTGAGAAAGAATAAGGTTTTCTAGAGAGCAGCTGTGACGGGTAATGACGTTCAAGTCACGTTTTTGTCATGTCTGCTTCCGAAGAAATTGTTGTGGCTCAACAATTTGACAAGGTTGCTGTATATGACGAACAACGCACCAGCTTCTCGTAGTATTATGTAGGAGACGTCAATAACACTCACCTAGCTAAATCATTCGCAAGTATAATAAATCAGTTTGAATAAATGAAGTGACTACGCGGGAAGAACAAAACAGCGGACACCGGCATTGCTACTTTGTATGTCCATGTTATTTTTATTTTCTAAATTATAACACGTCAAGCGGTAAATGAAGTGTAATGTTGCTCGTGAGATGCTGTCACAGGCATTTGTTTCAATGATGCCACTCGCACAAGTCGCGAGATCCATTGTCTATTCTTCACCCCGCCCCCCTCCCCCTCATACACACACACACAAACTCATTATCGTAACAGCGCCAGCGCGCAGAAAATATTCTTTAACAACAATATTATAATGGTGGGGTACGCTCATTGTCAGACGCGTCGGCAGACACGACAAAATATGGAATATGTTTTTTTATTCGCCCTCGCTGAGTACCGGCGTCAAGTATATAGCTTATATAGCCTTCTACGAAGCCGAAGTCCCCGCCCGTGTGGCTCGCGTAGAGCGTCGAGTAGCGGATGTCACTGGGCTCGTGGATGTCCAGCTGCGGTCGCTGCATTGGGAGAGCACGGCGCGGTGCCGCTGTCTGCTCTATGTACAATAACTACAAAACATGAAGATTTCATCCAATTTTTTTTGTTTAGTCTATCTTGCTATAGCTATAACTTGGAAATAGGAAAGTATCATAGGTATTGTGTTTGTTCTCTACCTTGTCAAATAATAAAAAAAATGCAATATTTTTACTGTCGGCGTATAGGTAATGTGATGGCGGCAGTGATGTGCGCCACCTGGTGGCCGCTGTAGTTATACCCATTCAGGATACGTCGAGATGTAGGCGGCTGAATGTCTATTGCTTGCTTTTTATTTTTTCATGATAAAGGGCAGACAGACATGTTGAGAGACCGCCGTCACCACCGGAGCGCCGCGAGCGGGGCCAGCTCCACCCTGAAGTACCGACATGTACTAAACTAACACGGACTTATTGAGGAGATTGTTCGATGGCCGATACAATGCAACATGCCGTTATTGATAACGATTCACATTTCTTATGAAAATATAACAATAATAGCTCTATTATTAATACAACCCTCGTAACACGCCTTTCTCAGAAGACGGACTATCACACGGACAAACAAAGGAATCTTCGAGAGATCGAACAGGTAACCGCTGTCAGCGGCGCTCGAGAGGCGGCTGCCCAGCGACTGACTGCATCAATGGAGCAATTGTGCGCAGTCACCTCTCGACGCCGGCCCGTCTTTCCGCCGATAGTTCCATAATAGTGGCATTGTTGGGCCATTTGTTGGGCCGGCCGTCTGTTGTGACAACCATAACAATGGACATGCACTATTGTGCTTTTTTTTAATTGTAACATTTAAATGTCTTTTTGCCAAAGAAGACAAGCAGCTGGTTACGGATTGCAATTATATCTTTTTCTCGAGATAAATGTGAGAATGATTTCAGGCTGGTTCTCCAGCCCGGCTCGTCGACTGCTCCCCGGCCATCGTCTGCCCGTCGCCTCAGACTCGGGACTTCCGGCGATACAAAACTCATCTGTGTGGTACACATCAGACAATTTTCCCACAGATAAAGAATGTGAAGTTGGTCGTGCAGACCGGCGGCAGTCCTGCGTGCGGTTGTTGTTCGACAACTGGGCGAGTGTTAGTCTTTTTTTTTATGACGAACTACACAAATCGGCCAGAGAGGCTGGCCTTGACTGCTTCACCGGATTGAGAGGTGGCATAGCTTTCTTTTAGGTCGCTTAGCCTAAACCTCTATTGCTAGTAACTCGACACAAGGGTCCCCCCCGGTGAGGGGTTACCTCGGCTTGGACGGTTACTATGTTACACGTAAGCTTTGAGTGCTACTTCGGGAAGCGCGAGCTTGTACGTGTTAGTCGTGTTGTCGAGCAACAACACTGAACAAAAGTAACATTGATAAATCGATATTTCATCTCCATAATTTGTCTGGGCGCCCCGGGATCGCCAGTTGCTCTGTGTGCGGATACAACACCGTCCGTGGTGTACTTACCAAAATATGTGTTCCAGGATGCGGTACACAGCCTCTGCGCGGCCAGTAGCCACTCAGTTCATTATGCATGAGCATCTCGAGTTCGACCGAGTTGTCTGTTGTAAAGGGAAATGGTGGCTGGCGGTGCGGGACGTGCAGTGCAGGGCTCTAGCCTGTACGCTGGACACGGGCCACTGATGTCCCGCATTATAGGTTAAGCGTTTCCACAGAAGTGTCTCAGGCAAACGTTCGCAGCGTCTACCGGAGACAGAGCAACAAACGAGGAAATGAAAGACTGCGGCGAATTTTACGGAACGAAATGCCAAATTAAATATTATTTATATGTCGCAGCCGCGTTCGCTGTACTGTACGAGGCTATCGTCCGGCCCAAGACAGATAGGGAACCTTTGTTTACAGAGCAGAGCAGACAGAGAGACAGAAACAGGGCACATTAAACGACATAAAATATAGGTAAATGATGGCAGGGAAAACAATGTTGTATGTTATTGTGTTATAAAGTAAAAATTGTTATTTGTGCGTCATTTACTGATTAGTGTCACGGAGCTAGCACTAGCTACCACTAGCCAGCACTAGCTAGCCGCACTGACTTCTTTTCAGCGCTGTTTGAATGGACCGCAAACTGTCCGAGCCGCGCGTTATGTACCCAGCTGCCGGCGGACTCTCCTCGGTCGCTAGCAATCATTCCGACTACTTCAAAAATGGACATCGTTTACCATGCCATTATGAAAAGAATATTCTGTGGCGTGTTACATCAGCGCGCCGCGTGCGGTCCCGAGCGGCGCACTCCCCTCGGCTCTAACTGCACCTCCTTAGTTTCAGAACTAAAACGTTCGATGAAATAAAGAACCCTTCTGTCTCGCAACCAGTGGCTTTCACTTAGCGAAAATCCACTCCGGGCCCCGGCGGCCGCGGAGCACCTCGAGTGCCCCCGGCGCCCGCCGCCCGCGCCCCGCGACAACATGGCCGCCGCACTCACCGCGCCCCTTATGTAAACAGTTCTGATAAAAATGCGCCATTACTATTTGCATTCATATCCAAAGAAAACATACATGCTAAATATTGCGCTTACAAATACATGAATAAGCCATCCACTCAATTCTCAACCGTTTAGTCTTCAATTTAAAGCTCATAATGAGATGGTACAAATGTAGTATTGTGTGTTTTTATACGCGCAATAATACGAATACGTCATTTTTCTCTCTCTCACTAGTGAGATAAAAACTGCCATCTCACTCATGCCGTAAGTAAAAGGTGGGATGATTTAGACGTAACTGCCAACTGCCACTGCTGCATTATACACCTCGGGAATAGTAAACAGCGCTAGTGAGGGGACGATCTATCGATAACATTTTATATTTCTCTAAGAAATAATATAAGTGAAACTTTAAATCGTAAATTTCAATTTAGAATCGATCATTATTGAAATTAATTTATTTCAACTTAGAATAGCTGTAATACATAAATACTAAAGTTACAGCATCACTGTTGTATGCTATGCTTCATGTGAACGAAGAGCACACGCATACTTATTAGACGAAAGATTTTTCAGATTTTTCTTCGAAAGGAGCGGGGCTGCCGCCATCTCGCGAGGAACCGTCGACATGGCGCGCGGGCCGCACTAGCCGCGCGCCGCTCACCCGACCATAACTAATAGCAGTGAATAAATCGCGGAGTGGCACAAAGGGCCGTTTTTTCCCCGTCCGGCGCGCGACCAATGGCGGGCCGCCGCGCTGCGCTCCGCCAATCGGCGCGCGGGTTTTCATAAAAAGAATCTGAGAATTATCCCGCGTTCAATTCACCGCGCGTTTCCTCCGAGGCCCGGGCAGCGGGTCGCGGTTTCTTTTCACCACAATTTGACGAGAGCCGCAGCTTAATTTAAACTTTATCTTTTAAGATGTAAGAACGACACATGTTGGGCCGAGCGCCCGCTGCAGGGCGGCCGCGGTAATTGTAATTGCGATTGCAAATGGCGGCCGCACGGGGACGCGGGCAATCATACGTCGAAAATTGCTCGTACTGATTTTTATTGGATATCGAGCAGATTAGGAAAGGCCCCGACGTTTGCGTATAGGCGAATGATTCATCAGAGAGTTGAGAGCAATTTCCTAATGCGATCAACAAATTGAAGCTACATTTCTCTGTCGTCGTACAACATCTGATAGCAAATTTTATCCTACCATCTATATACCTCTATATATATATATACCTCCGCACTGTGTACAGTACCTGCTAGTTGTACCTGTATTACGTACTCAGATATAAAAATAGAAGAGAGGAACTCGTAACACATCATATTTAAAACAAATAATTTTTAAACAGTTTTCCTCGGAGGAAGATATTTTGGATCCCTGAAAAATTTTCTATAATGTTTGTCTTTTTTTTCTTAATTAAAATTGAGAAATCTTCCTAAAAACTAATGTGATACACAAGCATAAAGCTCACGCAGCAGTCGCTGTGGCGCTCGACGGGATTTTGAAAATAAGATGAAACAATGAGTTCGACTCCCCGTAGTAGTTTCAATTGAAATAAGTATATTAAGACATAAAAAAAGTATAAGCAATATGATAGATAATTTTCATTTATTGCCCTGCGAGGAATTTTCTGCGGTATTCAACACGCCTTGCGAGTGTTCGCAACAGTTTTTAAATCATTTTTTCCGCTCCGAACCAACACGACGGCACACCAGGGCAGTTGGCTGCCGCTTGGCATCTATATCGTAAAGTATCTATCCTAGACTCGTCACCATTCCCTATATCGTAAGCATGTTTTGGATCTCCTCGGTTGAAGGGATGCAAAGTTTTGCGACACCATCCAACGTGATCGGCTTTTCGTCGCGAAACAAATGTATCCAACGAGAAATCAACTTTTGACGCTCAGCTCTGCTATAGCATCTCTTAGATAATATACTCCCTGAAATGTGCTTCAGAGGTTTGGGCAACCTTCTCTTGATTTGTCACCAAAACCAGAGTGCCATCGTTGAAACTCGAGGATACCATCGTTCTACAGTCCTAAGACATGGCGTAGTGTTACCTAATAAAGAAGTCATCGCTTCAAAGCACTGAAGTTGCGTTTATCATAAAGTTGTAGAATGTTATCGCACACATTTTTTCCTTCGATATTTCACGTTATACAACCGACTTGTCACTTCACAAAAGATGATCCAATGAGTAGCAGATAGAATAACTATACGACCGATAAAATAATATTATTACCTAAATTACGTCTTCATTTAATATAATTCGACATCTGGTGAACGCATTAACGCTAACAGCGTTTTACAGTGCATCACTTTATGATTTATTGATCATGACGCATCTGTAACGTATCAAAATATAAAAATGAATGCTTTAGTTTCAAATATGTCTAATGAGTTTGGCGAGAGAAAGCCACACAGCACATTTTTCTGTTGACGGAACTGTCCGCAGCACACGGTTGTGGATAACTTCGCTAACATCAAGATGATTGTGTGAGAAAGTGAGAGTTCACGATGTAATACACTCCTGCTTCGTGTAGAGGATTTGACTTGGATCCGGAGAGAGTAGTCAAGTAGGTGGCAGGCTTCGCTGCAAGTGTTGTGGCACGAGAGACAAGACGTGTGGTCACACACCCCTCGTGAATAAAGATTTCCTCGCGGCAGCTAGCTGTGAGGGACAATGATGGCAGTTCTCCGTTCATGAGGTCCTGGTATTGGTTTTATTATGTACTCCTTAAGATACAGGTTGTTATCGGAGATGTCGAATGAAACGATGGGAATCTTCAATCACAATTACTAACCGCAATAATGTCCGTAAAACTAGATATCATTGTGTTAAGATTCGCATAACTGCAAAAAAAATGGTGTAAAAAAGATAAAGCATGCAATGTTAACCTGCGAGCGGACACGCGCACAGCTGAGTATTAACTAAGCGGTACCGAGCCGCGCTAAACGGATAAAATAAACTTTATCACTTATTTATAAAGTCACGGTGAAAGAAATACAGTTAACTGAATGCATCAGCTGCGATGTGAGGGCACCCTCCAGTAACCGGGGCCGTCGCCATTGTCCGTCCATCTGCTGGGTGACAGTCCGGTGACAACTGGTGACAGTTGGGATCTGCGGCTCTGAAGGTACCTTATTCAATTCATCAAGAGCCACGCCCACTTATTGAATTAGATAAGGGCATGATTGGTAATGGTAATCAGGAGACACTTCAAATTATTTTATAAAGTAATTACATCTATCTATTAACCAATGTCAAGAGAGCCACTCGCTAGATGTCTATAGTTTTTCGGAATTCGCGCAGAAAATTGAATCGGCATTTATTTTTTTGTTACCAGTATAACTTTCTTAGAACAACAGTTGAAGGGTTACTTCCAGTAAGGAAACATCTACGGTAAAAATAGTGTCAACACTCTGAAACAAACAGCGAGATCTATGCTGTGGTACGTCATTATGCCAACAATTACCAGTGATCACGATGTCGCCCATAAACGTATAACAAGTTCAACGGTCGGAATAATCGCAAGCTATCTAAACAATTCCACGGTACACTCGCCGTGGTATCTGCGATAAAATATGCCTAAGATGCAAAATTACTTCACAGGGTTTTGGAAAGAACTTGACATATTGCTGAGACAGATCGGGGGGACTTCTGCCTCGTAATTCGCCGACCGCTGTGCAGTGGGAAAAATACTGTACTACTTCTCGCCCATTTTCTGTTAGATGATAGTGCTGTCCCGGCCAAGACAGCCAATCATGCAACAGTAAAAACTGCTGCCTAGTGCCAGTACTACTCCGCTGCGGACTTATCTGGCCACAGTGACGCAACAGTACACTTGTTATCATAATAGGTTGTCAAATATCTCCCTTCCGCTTTTTGTCTTTTGAATTTCGCGGCTATGTACAAAGCGCTACAGAGCTCGTATCTAGCAATACTATACATAATTTGAAAGGTCTTGACATAACCTACAAAACGACGCTATGCATAATTAGTTTGGATGTTGCGTTCAACAGTTATAGACGTGTAAACATGGACTTCACTAACGCCGAAATTCGCGCTATTTTAAAGTTTTCCTTCGTTAAAGGCAAATCCGCTAGAGAAACGTTCCGTGAGATTAATGGTGTTTTGGGGGATGGTACTCTATCACTTCGAACCACGGAGGAATGGTTTCGACGATTCAGAGCCGGTGAAAACGACACCATGGATAAGCCAGCCGGCGGAAGACCTGTGACGACAAATACCGATCAAATCATGGACTACATCGAGTTAGACCGGCATGTGGCATCTTGTGACATCGCCCAGGAGATGGGAGTTAGTCACCAAACCATTTTAAACCATCTGCAGAAGGCTGGATACAAAAAAAAGCTTGATGTTTGGGTGCCGCATGATTTGACGCAAAACCTTCTGGACCGAATCAACGCCTGCGATATGCTGCTGAAACGGAACGAACTCGACCCATTCTTGAAGCGGATGGTGACTGGCGACGAAAAATGGATCACATACGACAATATCAAGTGAAAACGGTCGTGGTCGAAGGCCGGTGAATCGTCCCAAACAGTGGCCAAGCCGCGAATTTCGGCGTTAGTGAACTTCATGTTTACACGTCTATAACTGTTGAACGCAATATCCAAACTAATTATGCATAGCGTCGTTTTGTAGGTTATGTCAAGACCTTTCAAATTATGTATAGTATTGCTAGATACGAGCTCTGTAGCGCTTTGTACATAGCCGCGAAATTCAAAAGACAAAAAGGCGGAAGGGAGATATTTGACAACCTTATATATCATGTTACTTCGGCGGAAGATGGGTCTCGCACACCCGACACTAAAAACAAAATTGTTGTACAAAGTTTCACATTAATAAAGTGAGTTACATTCAGCAGCATTTCGCGTGGACGGAGGTGGCCTGGCGCGAGAGATCGACACACTTCGTACCTTAATTTAGTGCAACAAAAAAACTCATACCCGCATCAATACGACACCTCCACGAGTCATCCCGTCACAACACACCACTCCCCCACGGCCCCCGCGCCGCCCCCCGCTCTCTGACAAATCGATGCGTATTGATTGCTGTTGATCCCTTGAGATCGGATTTCGAGTTCAATGGTGTGCGGAAGTCTGTTGTTACTCCGACAACCGTCCCAAAAACAACGCTTTGAAAAGAAATTCATCCTGAGCATCTTTATTTAGACTAAACACTATAAGCCTTTTATAGGCTTTTTGTCTTGTCAAGTATCGCCAGACAGGAATTGAATTATTTTAGTGTATAATAAGTATTGATTGACTTGGATTTTTTATAATGTTCATTACTTATATCAAATAAAAGCATCAGATGTCTGGCGTAATTTTATATCAATCGTCCCGTGCATACACGCTCTCGTTGGTGAAAGAAAACAACATGAGAAGAACTGCATGCCCGAGAACATATTCTGTGGGTAGCCGGCGCTGAGCCCCGGCTGGAGAGGAGCGGCTTCTTACTTTACATCTTGTTTTTGCAATTCATTAATTTCCTGGACACCATCAGCTGTATTTGAAAATTTAAATAACAAAAACAATAATTGGTTATTTCTCTTTACTAAGAATTTTTAATAATTAATTATAATAAATTTTAATTTCAAATAATTATATTCTAATTTATTTTCTTAAACAGAATTAAATTTAAAACGATTAAGAATTTCTATCATGTACTTCGTACGGACCACCTTAGATTGTTACTTTGGTTAAGATTAAAGGCACTTTGGTTAGGATTAAATTCACCGCGCAATGCCACCACTGTGGCTGCGACCGGGATTCCGCGCAGCACACGCTAGCCGTGTGCCCCGCATGGGAGGCGGAGCGACGGATCCTGGTCCAGCAGATCGGGCAAGACCTCTCCCCGCCAGCGACAGTAGCGGCTGCACTGGCGGGAAAATCCAAATGGAAGGCGCTGGTCTCCTTCTGTGAGTCAGTAATGACGCAGAAGTAGACCGCCGATCGGGATCGGGAGAGGGCCGATCCCGTTCGGAGATGGCGCAGACCGGCCCGCAACCCTGTCTTCTGGGCTCTCAAGAATAAGACTACGGTATCCCCTGCCTGTCGTAGAAGGCGACTAAAAGGGGCCTCGGGTTCATTGGGCGACAAGGGTGGGGGCCTTTGTCGTCCGCCAAGGTGGACCCGGGAAGAAGGCGACATCGGCTGGCCCGTGTCGCCTTGCACTGCGAGGGCACAGGGGGGGAGGGAGTAACCTCCCCCGGGAAGTGCTCTCTATGAGCACAGTGCAGAGGGGCTCCGGTGCGTTCCACTGGAGATCCCGGAGCCCCTCACCATGCACCGAGGAAGGGTCACCGGGGAGGTTTTAGTGGGTAAAACCCAACATAACCGCCGCCTTCCCCCCAGAAGGCGGGGTATCTTTCTGAAGATTTCCTCCTCGTTAACAAAAAAAAAGATTAAAGGCAAGAGATTTGTTTGGACGCAAGAGAACAGTTCAGTTCGGTTAAGTAACAGAGAAGAGTGACTCCTTTACTTATGTAAAGTTAACTTGCACGTTTAATCCATAATCTTCCATAGAAACATAATAAAACAAATGCCCGAATGGACATTTGGCATTTACAAAGTATAGCAAACATGACGTAGCACTAACGTAGCACCGCTACGGCTGCACGCACAAATATTTATGTCCATATGCCGTATACCAATCCGAAAATTCGTTGATTTTTAAATGAACTACTAAACTTATGTTCATTCATTTTAACCTCATAATTGCTATGCACATGTTTAAAATTACTCTATTTAGCAGGCGGGCCCGCCGAGCACAATGTGGAGCGTCATATCGCAGAGTGGCGTCCGACAGCGGGGTATGTGCGAGCGCCCCGCCCCGCCGGGGCACAACACTGACACAACACCGGCACGTTATTTGCTTATTGCATGTTTGTGTCGGGGAAATTATTTAAATGCTTATCGCCGGCCTTTGTGCGGCTCCCATGTGACGGTAAACACAGTAATGTACCGAGGGAGCGGAGTTCCTGGACAATGGTGGATTAATAAAAACTGAACACTTTTAGAGGCGGCGTATTGCGGTGCGGGTTCCGTGTCAAGTTTTCATCATTTAAATTATTTAAAATATATTCATTTCACAACCAATAACGAGAGACACCTCGCTAAGTAACTAAGTAACGCGTTATTGTACTATATAATTGAAAAGTCAATGTAACCATTATTTACTTTTAAACGATATAACACGACAATGAAACAAGGTCTCTTAGACATTACATAGTTCTGTACAGCGAGACCAGAGCTGGTCGCTGAGTTTCATTAATTGCACCAAAATGCGAAAGACAAATAAAGAGAGAAAAAAAAAATGTATAGTGTTGAAGTTATGTCAACAATGTGAGCGGGGGCGTCAACAGGAGAATCTATGTCTACGGAGTTGGAGGACATCAAGAGTTCTGCAATCAAAAGTGTATGTGATCGGCAGACGGCGGAGACTGGGACACTGACAGCGGCCCACCTAAACTTAAATCTATTTTGCCCTAATTTCTGACAAAGTGCAACAAGGCTTAGTTATGGTGTGAACTTTCATATTTGAATGTAATTATAATATAACTTAATTATCGTAACTATTTCAATCAAAGTCATCAATGATGCATGGCCCCCAGCTTCCTGGCTCCTTCTGAGGTCGTGCATCGAAACTTAAAAAACTAATGTGTGAGTCGTTGTAAAGAGCAGTTGTATTTTGTTACCGGTTTGCTGATCTCTAAGAGAAATTGTAAACAAACAGTAACAGGAGCCGAGGTGTCGGCGTGTCAGCGTGTCGGCGTGCCGGCGGAGTGTCACGCCGTCACATCGCTCGTCAAGATCCCGTGATAACAGAGCAGATGTTTGTTTAATTGTGTGTTTGCTGTTAATAATATTGTTAAATGCGTTGTGTGTTGTGCGGACATGTTTTGCCGTTTATTGCGATCCTTTAACTTGGAATAATTCTAACAAATTATTTAAAACATTTATTGGTAAAAATAAATTGTTGTCATCCGACTGAGTCATTGATTAAATTCCATTTGATTTCTTTTGTTGCTTTTTAAGGACATGAGTTTGAAACAGAGTTGCGGAAGAGCTTCCTGATGTCAGGGCATCATCAGCACTCAGCGACACCGGCTACAGCAGACAAGTCACCGGTACATATGTCGAACACCTTTGAACTGACCCAGGATTCTTTCAGGAAAGAATCACTCTCTAAGCTCGGCGACACTTCTGCAATCCGGGCGGTGGTGCAGATGGACACGAGCGGCGCTGGACGTCTACGTGCACAAATACAAAAAGACGTACGTGACAAATGTTTGACTGTGTGTTACTGCTTACGTCTGTGTGAGAGAATTTTCCGAAAAGCGTGTAGGATGTGATTGATTCAGTAGAGCAAGGAAATTGCGTGCGTCTTAACGAAGGGTGCGCTAATGCTGTAGATTGGCAATCAGTCGGGTTACGGTCCCGTCGGTACCGCGAGGGAGAGGCTCGGAGAACAGGGGGGCTCTTGAGGAAAGAGAAGGGGAAGGGGAATTTAAGGGAAAAATGGATCCAGTGTACAGTAGGCGCCTCTTCAATGACTTTGTGGCAGGTGTCCGCGGCAGCTTGTAAATCATGAACCTCTGACTGTATTGTTCGGAAAGCTGCCGATGCTCGTCACTCTGAGGCACGGCCCTACGAGTATGCTGGTCGCGAACTGCCCCCGCCAATGTTTTGCGCTTGGCTCATTCCAGTACGTAATGCAGTACGATTTATTATTGATTACTGCTCGACCTCTCTTCTGCTAATCTCTACCAGCTGGTGAGGACCTCGGCCCAGAGTCGACGAGCCAGATTGTCCGGTTAAGAAACTCTAGTGACCACGATCCTCAGAAATGAGGGAACGACGGAGAAGAAGAACTCGTACTAAAATAATGATTTATACGTATATGCAAAATATTTATTTAAGAATATGGTGTAAGACTAGAAAGTGGGAGAGTTAATCCATTGCCTCGTGCTTACTACATGACCAGTGAAAGTTAAAGAAAAAGAAAGATTACTTCCGTTGAAAGGCGGTCAGTAAGGAAAGGAGTTTAGGAGGTGTCACGCTAAATGATACTTTAATGTATTGCATGGTTAGGGAAAAATGTAGCTTGGACGTGTGCTTGCGTGCAGATAAAAAATATTTTTATAATATTTCCTATTCAAAAATTTAGGAATCGAATTAGGTGAAAAAAATAAATTGGCAAAATGGTACGTTCAATAATCTGTTGTCTGGCTGTCGGCTGGTGTACGCATGTCACGTAAGAGGTCTGCAGTCGATTTATCACGACTCATTAATAGTTCACTTGAAATACCACTGGAAAAGCCATTGGAAACACTGCTCTTGTTTCCTTCATCGTAGATAAAAGGTCGCACATCGAGTGCAATTGAAATATTTAATGACACAAGATAACAAAGTTAATGGTAAATAAGAAATCCACAAAGTTGCGAAATTCCTTTTCTCAAATACCAGTCAATCGTTTAACGAAAGTGTGTGAACTATTAAAGTGGTCTTAGAGGAGTTACGGGGAGTGCTTGCGGGGCGGCGAGCGGGTGAGCGGGGGAGAGGCAGGGTGCCGTGAAGGGTGCTCCAGGGCGAGAGCACTCTTTAGGAAATCGCAAATCGGTCGCCGGAGGCACGAGAGCCATCAGCTGCGCCGGTTTTCTGGGAACGGATATGGCGCCTAACATCCTAATTGGAGATCACGTCACGGTTCTAGAACAGAGCTGACGTTCATGTTTTACCATTTGTACATACTATAACTTATCACACTCATTATTATTAAAGTATCGAACTTTAAGGTTACTTACTGTTATTTAGCTTATTCTGCGTAGTAGAGAACAACGCGCCTGTAGCAGCGGTGAGAGGACATCAGTTAAGCGCAACAATACCAGGAATTGCAGTCTACATGTTGCAGGACATGGCGACGTTTATAGAGAAATTGTTCGCTCAAGTGAAAGAAACTGACGTGCTATATCGGCGTTCAAAAGTTTTCTCGTTGGAAACCAAACAAATCGTCGTGAAGTGATGGCGACGGCTCAACACCGACACCGACTTATCCTTTATATGTTTATTTATAAGTCCCACTCAATTCTATCAACTTCTACCCCTTTATGTTTTACTAATTATTTTTTATTATTTAAAAAAAAAGAATGGTTAAAAATAAACGCAATGGTAAACGTATATCTAATGTGTTGGCAGAACACTGTGATATCACTTAGTGTGATGTTTTTTGATTCCGCATTTCCATATTACTCGGTTTGCGGCCGCCGGGCGAGGAGTCGGGAGGACTGTGGAGGACTGTGGAGGAGGAGGGTGCTGGCTAACGAAGGGGCGTCTTGAAAGCTTCCAACGTTTGAAAAAGACTTGCTTTGAAATTGGACGGCGTCATTACTTCGTTGTATTATTTACGCAGCTTTCCCGTGCCATCGTGTTTAGGTCCATCTTGTTCAAAGAAATGTACACAAAGGTTTTCTTTTATAAAAAGAACCCATTCACTTTCGAAGTAAATTATAAGTGACACGCTCCTTAAGGTCTCGCAAACAATGGAGATTGCGTTGAAATCTTTTATTCAAAGAATAAATATTTCGTCATATATTTGCAATATTATATAAAAATTATAAATTGCCGCAAATGCCGACTAGGTGATAGCCCTGCAAATAGCTGTCTTCGTATTTATACGGGTGGAATTTAATAGGCAATATATTGCCAACAGTTCAATGATCGTCTCGCGCTGCCCAGGTCACATACCAGGCTAGGAACACCTGGGCGACGGCGAGGGCCACGGGGGTTCTCGTCTTAGGTAACAGAATTTTTTGGTGTATTTAGTTTGCTCTAAACTAAAAGAGCCATAAAATTCCGGGTAAACAAAACATATGTTCTTCTATTTCGTTCCTTCACAGATGAGGATCGTGATCACGAATAATCAACCTCCTTTGGGAGTGATTCTATGTGGAGTGGACACAAATGGATATTGTTGACTTGAAACAGACGCTTCACGAAGTTTGCAATCTGTCATAATGTTGTGGACTTTCCCTCCACTCCCAGCAACATAATACCAATTCTGACATAAATGATTCGTAAGAGTATTGAAATGAAAACATCGTAAATACAATAAAGATCATGGCTGAAAGTCAATAACATGGTGGATATCTATTAAAATTATTATTATTATTATTATTCATTTATTCAAATAAGTAACAAAGACTCATCATTATTTTAATTTACGGCTGGTATGTTTGTTCTGTCCGTCCAAAACAAAAAAAAAGATTTTTCTTCTATCACAATTATATAAATAAATATATATTTAAAATTAGCAGCCGCTACGCCAATCTGCACGCACAGCTACGGCGTATCTTAATTGTTCATTTTGTTGTTATTTCATGTTGTAGCAAACTTAAAGCAACTGCTGCTGATTATACTGTTTTAAAATACCGAGAATGTTGTTATAGGATCTTCGTTCATTAGTAACGGGACACAACATCTCAATTGAATCTAATGTTGTAAGTGAGTTACAGTAAAACGTCAATTGCTTGTCGATTGCAAAACAATTGTTATACTCCGCGGCGTACAACTCCTATGTTTGGACGTAGCGGTGCAAGTCGCATGCTGGACGAATTTGGACCGGAACATTTAAAAAATAATACACTAATTACGAGCCTCTTTTGTTTTTTCTATCCATTAATAAGTTGCTGTAAACTAGATTTAACGAGTTATTTGTACAATAAAAGTATAACTGTAAATTTTATCAAAATACTTACGGCTGAATAGATACGGCGCCCGAAACTTCAACAGCCTGGTTTGTCAAGTTCGAGTTGTTCGAGTTTGGGCAGTTCGAGTGATACATTATGCGGGCAGGGCGGAGTACGTCTGCATCAGATTTCCCCACAGATCGCAACTTTGCGTATCTACTCCCCGAGCCGCCGCAATTCAATGAAGCTGCTTCCAGCGGACCAAGTGATTGTTGCTTTTATAAAATTGGAGAGTATTTTATTATCCTCAATAAGTTTGCGCTCGTCTTGCCTCTCACTCACTCATTCACTATATATATTCAAAATTCGTTTTCATATTTCTTGCTACCACCCTATTTTTATTATATAAGGAATCCACACTGATAGATATTCAAACGGTGAATCTCGGTGCCTCACAACAAAGAGTTCGTTTCAGAGAACACAAGAATCTGTGACAGCAGAAACTTGTCTGCTGCACCACGTCGAGCAAGTGCTGCGTGCAAGTTTGCGTAAGTGTAAGTGAAGTAAATGTCTTAAACGTAACCGGTCAGTGTCAGGACGACCGAACGGTGTTGTACGACCACACAACGTTTTTATTTAGGGAAATGTCCATCGGGTACGCGCTTTCCGGGAAAGGGACCGCTACGTTAGGCTTGTACCGGCGAAAATATCCAGGTTAGATCATCGTCGCATATGAACGGGCTCCGTCGCCACTCCAGGCGACTTTCGTACTGCAGTATATCAAGAAGAGTTGTAAACCAAATTACTATATAATATAACTAAAAGGGGTCCTAATGTCAATAGACACTACAGCTGCAGTAAGTAGAACCATAGAACTATAAATACAAAGTCAAAATTAGAACTCGGATAAAATCTTTGTTAATAAAATTACGAACGAGCGACATTAACAGTCCTAAGTTATTAACTTATTTCTGCTGTTAATTGTGCTTACTATAAAAAGGCACGCCTAAAGGATACTCTGCGCATCTGCGAGTGGCTGGTGCACCAGCACCAGATGCTACTTGCTTAACAAAAGAGGCCCCAGGACGAGACGCGACTATGTGTGATGACGTCATCAGCTTAAGGGTGGACCGTGGCGTCAGTCGTCCCTTTTTCTATTCTGTACACGCACAACACTGTCCTCGCATACCGTGTACAGTTCTCAAGCCCAATAGTTCTCATGGCTGACGGCTTCATTACTTTTTTATAAACAGCGCACAGCGCTGGTGGAGCGCGTGTGCTGACGTCATTGTCGTCGGGGGGCGGAGGGGCGAGGGCCGTCATTACCGGGACGACCTCGTTACGGGGCGGAACTGCGTCGTTAGTCTGAGACAAAGCCGGCGCTATATACCCGGCCATTTCAGCGCCGCCTACAGATATCAATAGGTGTCACACACGCTGAGACCTCTCACATAGCGTGTATTCGTGTACCAACCGGACCTTAGACACGAACTTTCTCGCGCACTGAAGGCTTAGGCCTATGAAGGCTTTTTAATAATATTTTCTTACTTCTATATTACTGGTAAAGTCATCGAACTTCTCATTCGAGTAGTGTTATTATAATCCTATCTGCAGTCAATTTCATTCCTTCAAATTCAGCGATTCATTAATTAAAGTTACTATCATCTGCAAATCGTCTCCCGACTGCGCGACTGCGACCTCACCATCTGCGTATACGAGACATTTGAAATTTGGCTTACCCATCTAAAACATAATTTATCGTTTGTCAGTAAACGGCAAAGAAGTTACGGGGCATGCCCATGTACTACTAGACCCCCCATCTTACACCTGGCGTCCACCTAAAATTCATAACATATTTTGCTACTCTTGTTTTGTACTTAAAGTGAAATATTATGGAAAGACAATCTGACAGATTGATCAGAGGCTGTTAAAGGATAAGGCCTGCAAAAATCTTTGTTGGTATGTAATATGAAAAGAAGGGAGTAACTTACACAGATAAATACTCCCAACACATATCAAGTCTTTCAATTTTATAATGGTTTTTAATGTTTTCATAAATTAAATATACATTTTAGCAGATATAAAATGTGTGGTACAGAGTTATAGTTATATAAGCAACAAAACTTATAATTAGAGTTTAAGACGCAAATTATATAATTTGTGATAAATGATACGATATATAGTAAATACTGTCCATGTACTTGATATCAGGCGGGAAAAGTGAACATTTGTACATGAATTTGAATTGTTCAACAAAAAAGCACTTTATGATTACGAAATCATTTTCAAACCATTTGTTGATTACGCTACGACGCTACGGCGCTACGCCGCTACGTCCCCACGCTACGTCGTGTGCGAGTCGTCTCGTTCGTTAGCAAATGCATCTCGTAATGAGCGTTTTATGTGCAAATGTAAAAATATATAAAATGGCAGGCGGGGGCTGGCCGCCGCTAGCGACGCGATCGCATTCGACAACGTTGTTCGAATCGACTCGACACTACGTTCGACACCCGCTCGAATCGACACCCATTTAATTATGAATAAGTTCAAAATACATATTTTTATTATATTATAAATATATATGCATGAGCTTTATTGTTGGAACTTCAGGCTTGTGAAGGCAGTGAAACGGCTGTTGTAAAACTGCCGTCGTTACGAGCAGTCGCCGGCTGAGGCACTGCAAGGCCCCCGCCATCTTTGCAGTAATCATCTCCCGCGCGCAGCTGTAATTATGTAAACTGCGACGCACAGGGCGGTGTGTGCACACGCAACACATATGTACTCGACACAATAACACTACAGCTCCCCGCGTCTTGTGCTCTCCACGCCAGCTCCTACATAATTATATAACAAAATACCGCCTCCTGCTATATCATTATATTACCTAATTACCTGTGGCCATGGTAGCGTCTACACTAGTCCGGGCGGCTGCCTCAAGTTGCATAGTACCCTTACAACCCGAGTTCGATCCCCGGTGCTGGCATCAATGAATTAGTTTAAATTTTAAGTGCTGATTTATCGCGTGGCAGTGAAGGGAAACTTCTTAAATCGGAAACCAACATGTTTAACTTTGTTTTTTTTAATATGTGAAGTCTTCTATTGCGCTCCAGGATCGCTTGATGGATTATCTCCTGATACTCTCTTTACAGAGAAGATCTGTGCCCAATATAGGCAACTAGCGGTATTACCCACGAGACGACAAATATGTCCTTTTCTGTATCCTTTATCTGCAAAATTTAATCGGTTGATCAGGCAGGGCATGACAGCGTTACAAGCAAACAAATTCACATAATTTACTTTCTAATAGTAACCATGTGGTACCGTTGTATCGCGCTCTCGTTTGTTTGTCGTCATGACTAAACAAATATTCACAACAAAGACACAGTTTATTTACTTTAAACACCAGATGCGATAAAAGTATTTATTTTAATTTGAGGATCAATTGTTTTCTACCAAATGTGCGTTAGAAGGAAATTATCATTATTTATTGTTTATGACTCACTGTTTTTGTGATAGTGGCCTACACATAAAATAAAGATATATGCTATCGCAAGCTTTTTGTAGAACTGTTCTTCTTGTTAGAATCTTTGATGGAAATACACATTTCCATCAAAGATTATATACGTGTAACTCCAACGATTTTTGCAGCCAGAATAGCTCAGATGATCAAAATGGCAGATTTTTTTCTACTTATTAATAAATTTTGACAAGTGAGGTCCTCACCCGCGCCGTAAGAGTCTGACCACCTCTCATCCGATTCAAATACTTTTGGCTTGACCTATGCAATCCATCACAATAAAAGAACGTGCAATTCTTCTGCTGCTGTGTTGCCTGTGTTTGCTGACGATGGAAATCGCTGCGTCAAGTAAATTGTAATCTCTCCCGCTTCTTTCTTTTTCAGATAAATACGAGTATGTATGTCAAAGGCTTGCAGTTCGCGGGAGCAAGATAACACATAACGATACTTGCAAACTATATTGACGTCCATATATTTTTCAGAAATGGTAATATACAATCACTTAATCACCCTCTATTATATTCAAAAACAGTCTACCTATATCTATATAGTCTATTGTTACGGGCACCAAATTCAGGTCCAGATGTATTGATGCCTTCATGATATAATAATAAATAACATAACAGACGTTCCACCAGGTGGCGCCGCTATAGTCTTATGGCGTATTTACTTTGTATGCGTAGCGCGACATGTCCCGGCGCCTATGTACAATACAAAATGTAAATGATTTATAAAAGTGCTAAATATTTCTTTACTCACCGCCCTCACCCCAGCAGGACAATACGATCTCTGGCCCGCACGAGGCCTCTCATTTTGCACCGGGATTGGATAATTCGCGCTCTGCCGCTCGCAACAGAGCGGAGGCCGGGCCGCGAATTATCGAATTATACGCGAACAAGGAGCCCTAATAGTAACTGCCGGGGAGCGGGGCGCAGCGCCAGGGACCGCCGGCTGGTGTGCAAACTGTGGGCCTCAATTACACCTAAATTCGCTTCACGCGTTACGTGTAGTTGCTGTAGTAACATAGACGAACATTAAACGGAATTAGTCGTTAGAATGCAAACGGCGCAATGCAACAGAGATGAAGCCACAGTTCTCAGCAGCAAACATGCGTCGGTGAAAGTTCTTTCACGTTCCTCTTATCTCATCTCGGCCCTTGTCTCTTCAGTTAATATGCATTAAAATAATGTTTTGTTTTGTCCACGCTAATGTAAATCTAAAGAATGGCATGTATAAGTAAATGTTGGAGCGAGCGCCCCGAGCGGCACGAGCGGCACGAGCGGCACGAGCGGCACGAGGACTCACCCCGACACATGGCGCATTACTTACCTCCGAACGTTTTAAAACCAATAGCTTTCAATGAAATAAAATTGATTAATTTATTACACATGGCCGGCGCCCGCACATGGAGGTGACACAATGTGAAACAATTTTCTCGCGCCGTAGTGTCCCTTGTGCCGCCGGCGTAACGTTCAAGTCATCTGCCGGCGGCTGGCGGGACGTCACGTGGTGTGGGAACAAACATTATCGGGTTTGGGGTGAAAAATTCGCTGCAGTTGCGATTCTTCTAATTACATTGAGCAGAAAGCGTTTCAAGAAAACGAGCTTTCCTTATTGGATTACAGCGAGCGGCGATGCGTCACGCCAGAAGCCCCGCACGCCCCCGCCGCAGATCCGCTTATTTATTGCTCGTGTAAGTTTCGGAGCGGTTTTCGTTTCCAATACTCGTCGAGTTGTTGGTCCGTACGCGCCGATGTGGGTGGCTCGTCTTGTGTCCCGGGGCACCCCGTGCACCCGTGGTTCATTCACTTTTAGACCTCATTTGCAAAGTTTATGTAATGTAAGCAATTATTGTAATAACCATGTTTCTGATGTAAACGCAATATAAAACAGACAACGGAATAAAGTGAAATTAAACAATTTCATTTTGTTCCATTTCTCAACCGATTTCAAAAAAGGAGGTTAAACACATATCATGTCGACAGGACGAACCGGTTTTGCTAGTTCTTTTTTTTTATTTGATCGTGTGGTCCCATTTGATCCAATCCTGATCTCCTGGGACCCATGAGAAAACCATATAAGTATTTACATCAAGTATGTGCGCCACAAACGAGCGAACAACGGATTTCGACGAGTCGTTGCTTATTGTAAAGGATGCAGTCTGAAAGTAGTTTGACGGAACTTTGGTTAGGTTCTGATTAAGTTTCATTTGGTAATATTCATACGATAATTCGGAAATAAAAAAGGGCGTCGGCGTATAAAAGCGTTGAACGATTGATTCGATTTGAAGTCGGTTTTTGTTTTTAATTGTAAATATACTTGTTCCTTTATTCCAAGGACCTTCTGCAGTTTGTTGCCTTTTTTTCGTTCACTAAAACTTTGAACACCCTTGAGCACCTCATACATACATACTTTTGCAACATAAACTGACGTAGTCTTACAGTATATTTAGAACTAAGAAACAAAAACGGCACTAAAATCAATCCCAACCTAGAAATTGACATAAGCGTAAACGTATTACCGTCAGGGAGGGAGGAAACGCTACTTCGTACTGTCACTTTTATTTACAAAACTTACTGGCTGCCAGCCACATGGCGCAGTTCTGACGACTGCATGTATTATACATACTTTCTCATAAACATTTTTCTCTTTAATGCTTCGTAAGCCCGCGGGTCCCGCGTCCATATCACAATGAACACGGGAACTAATTGAAACCTGTCAGCAGCAGTAAACATTAGGACATAAACTTCTCTGATACCGATAAGCTTATAACTAATTATTATACAATATACAGGTACAGCAGCATGGCTGTACTCGAGAGCACATACACAGTGGCGTGCGTGTGAGCGTGGGCGGCGTATGCAAATGGTGTGTGCACACGCCGCCCACGAAAACCGCGCCCCCGTCCCCGTCCCCGTCCCCGGCCGTTCACGCTCTTCTCCGCGAATAGCAAAAAGGTTGTGTCTAATATATACATGACGGTAAGGATATTTCCCAAATTTCACTTCCTTACAAGAGATATCGCAGTAGCCATTCATCATCAGCCGGTGTCCATCCGCTGCTGGAATAGGCCTTCCCCAATACCATCCACCATAGACGACATTCCACTTTCCACATTCAGCCATTTCCGGTCATCCGTGTAGGCAGCCATTGTACCATAATTTATATTGTGATTAGATACTGTAATAATAGTCAATATGTGCATAACGCTGCCAACAGCACGTGCACATATGTTCGTGTTGCCCACATGTGGGCTCACTCACAGAACCGTTGCTATTGAACAACAATCGGAGTGTATCAAACGAAAGGTGACCGCGGCAGTGGCGCTCGTTGTCGGGGACCGCTACAGTGCAGCCCGGACACTGCACAGAACTCTGCGCACGAGCCCGAAACAAATTTCACACATCGGAAAGGATGTTCATCAAAGTTGGCAGAATCATGTGAGCGCCAATGTTTGGTTAACGTTTATGTCTCATCGTGCAATATTCTAAAGCTCTCTTAAAATCCACTCAATCACGATATCGTGTTAATTACAACACGAACAAACGCCACTCGCAAATTTTCACGAGATCCTTTCGAGTTTTCAACGAATATCCGTGTGGAGTAGGTATGAATGTTGGGAAGACGCTGTGAGAGAGTGCCCCGCGCTCTCCTTGACGCTTGTCTCACGGTGAACACCTTGCCCCGGTCACACATGAGGGAGGCAGGAAAATGTCGTCGACCCCCTAGTTAGACTAAGCGGAATCTTCGCCCCCACAGTAATGGAAGCGGTCGCGGACTCTGTTGACGGCGAGGTTTACAATTCTCATCTGTTTCTCGAATGTCAGTCAGTTTTACTTTCCCGCTTATTCCTCCGACTCGTACGATTAGGTATTTTAACCCGCGCCTGTGTATAACAAGGTCAATTTCAACGTCGTAAAGGTTTAGAGTACGGTCCAGGTTCCGATCCACCAACCGACTATTGACGTGAACTATTTCCTAATACAGCTTAAATTTAATTTCAGTAATATTTGTGAAGTATTGTTTGCGTTATTTAAAAAAGATTAAATAAAAATCGAACTTTGTACCATGTGTCAACGGCGGCGCCGTGCTCCGGCGCCTCCTGGGACAACAGTACAGATCATTTTGTACATAGAATATAGTATTAGGTGTTAAATTAAGTTTCCGTCGTTTTGAGAAAGATGGCGTGGTGCGAAGTTTACATTGGAATTTGTAGATGGAGAACGGATTTGTATTACTTTCCAGAACATAACCCTATGATATTATTAAAGTCGCATTAACATCACGCATCTCATCTTCGTCTAAAAATGTCTAAACTGTGTGTCACTAGCGGGAACATTTGATTCTTATAATTTAATAAATATACAGCTGAGCCGCATCGACTGCTCACATTTGTTGTGAAAACAATTTTATGAGGATGCAGATTTGGAGGAAGATTCGTCTCAAAACAAAAACTTGCGCTTACTTTAGAAGAGTCAGCCGGCAGACTCACGTCCACTCTCACGTTGTGTTCCGCAGGGTTCTAAACTCGGTCCGTTGCTTTTTACATTATACATAAATGATACTACTTGCTGTAAATACAGCAACTTCTTGTTATACGCTGATGATCTATGATGATCTATCCTAGTAAGTATTCAATTTATTGATGATAGCATAAATCATATTTTGAACAAGGCCTTCCAAATGTACGGCTTTCTTGGACGAACTTTGTAGCTCATATAAACAATATTTTTCTCATTTACTTCGTTTTAAATGACTCATCAGATCACAACTTGAATATGCATCACCAGTATGGAATCCTCATTATCAGAAATAAATCAAACTTCTAGAATCTGTACAAGCAAAATTACTCCGTCTTATCAACTATAGATGCTCTCATCAACAATCCGCTCATTGTATCCTCTTAGAAAAAATCAATTTACATTCTTTGGAAGTTAGAAGGTTATATCTTGATCAAATTCTTCTTTACAAAAGCTGCCATGATAAATTCGATTGTACAGAGGTAATCAATAATATATTCTTTGGTGTTCCTAGCAGTTCTCAGCGCATTCGTGATACATACACTCACAAAATGTTTTCTCCCATTATTACGAGAACCAACGCCGGTGAACGCGCTCCGGTAACTCAGAGTATGAAGCAGTATGATGACCACTTCGCCAACATCGATGTGTTATTTCTATTCTTTTACAGTTGACATGTTTATTAATCTTTTCACTTTATGTATTCGTTTGTTTTTCCAAATAAAAATAAACTACATAAACTCACACTTTCACAATAAATATCATTTTTTAGACATAAAACGGCGATAACTTCATTACATTAAAAATTTCAACGGAAATGTAAACATGCATTTGTTAAGAACTGGAAGATTTCCACACGCGACCAAATCGTACGGAGCGAGATTTAATTGGAGAAGGTACCTGCTGCTGGAGATTTTTTTATACTTTCTGAGCAAACGCTTCACCACGATCGCACCTGATGTTAAGTGGAAATGCAATCCTGGACGACAAGGCGCACCATCTTGTTGCCAAATGTCTAGGTCTAGTGAATAGGCACTCTATCCTTGAAAATAGCCACATTGCATAATATAAGTATTAGGTGTTAAATGTCTCCGTCGTTTTGAGAAAGATGGCGTGGTGCGAAGTTTACATTGGAATTTGTAGATGGAGAACGGATTTGTATTACTTTCCAGAACATAACCCTATGATATTATTAAAGTCGCATTAACATCACGCATCTCATCTTCGTCTAAAAATGTCTAAACTGTGTGTCACTCGCGGGAACATTTGATTCTTATAATTTAATAAATATACAGCTGAGCCGCATCGACTGCTCACATTTGTTGTGAAAACAATTTTATGAAGATGCAGATTTGGAGGAAGATTCGTCTCAAAACAAAAACTTGCGCTTACTTTAGAAGAGTCAGCCGGCAGACTCACGTCCACTCTCACGTTGTGTTCCGCAGGGTTCTAAACTCGGTCCGTTGCTTTTTACATTATACATAAATGATACTACTTGCTGTAAATACAGCAACTTCTTGTTATACGCTGATGATCTATGATGATCTATCCTAGTAAGTATTCAATTTATTTATGATAGCATAAATCATATTTTGAACAAGGCCTTCCAAATGTACGGCTTTCTTGGACGAACTTTGTAGCTCATATAAACAATATTTTTCTCATTTACTTCGTTTTAAATGACTCATCAGATCACAACTTGAATATGCATCACCAGTATGGAATCCTCATTATCAGAAATAAATCAAACTTCTAGAATCTGTACAAGCAAAATTTCTCCGTCTTATCAACTATAGATGCTCTCATCAACAATCCGCTCATTGTATCCTCTTAGAAAAAATCAATTTACATTCTTTGGAAGTTAGAAGGTTATATCTTGATCAAATTCTTCTGTACAAAATCTGCCATGATAAATTCGATTGTACAGAGGTAATCAATAATATACCGTTTCGTGTTCCTAGCAGTTCCCAGCGCATTCGTGATTCATACACTCACAAAATGTTTTCTCCTATTATTACGAGAACCAACGCCGGTGAACGCGCTCCGGTAACTCAGAGTATGAAGCAGTATGATGACCACTTCGCCAACATCGATGTGTTATTTCTATTCTTTTACAGTTGACATGTTTATTAATCTTTTCACTTTATGTATTCGTTTGTTTTTCCAAATAAAATAAACTACATAAACTCACACTTTCACAAAATTACATTAAAAATTTCAACGGAAATGTAAACATGCATTTGTTAACCAATTAAGAACTGGAAGATTTCCACACGCGACCAAATTGTACGGAGCGAGATTTAATTGGAGAAGGTACCTGCTGCTGGAGATTTTTTTATACTTTCTGAGCAAACGCTTCACCACGATCGCACCTGATGTTAAGTGGAAATGCAAGACAAGGCGCACCATCTTGTTGCCAAATGTCTAGGTCTAGTGAATAGGCACTCTATCCTTGAAAATAGCCACATTGCATAATATAAGTATATTTATGTAAGTCTTAGCTTGTGACGCGGCAACACACACATTAACAACACACACATTAACAAATTAAATAGCGATCATTAACTTGATTGATAATACTCAAAATATGTACGTTCAGTGTGGTCAGCAGATCTGGTCAGCTACCGCACAGGACGTATCGCTCGCCATCCGACTAACATAACCCGTCTTGTAATACCATTGTAATCAGTCCAGAAGAGAGACTTAAAGATTAATCATTGACCTTCGTCGCTCAAGAGCAGAGTATATGCCGGCCTCGGGAGTTGACCAAAAAGAGAGTACACCAGTTTATTGGTTCGATCGCACCTCTGGCGACAGATTTTCACAGGGAATTCCTCGCGGCTATTTTGAAAGAAAATCCTTTACGGATATCGGTAAACCATCTGCGTGGCAGTAGACCGGGAGGAACTTGATAATCGAGAGCCGCCCGCATTGGTTCTCGCCGCCTACCTTGCGAACATGTGAGAATGAAAGGAACAAATTATTTTATGAATTGTAAGTATTTCCATTCAAGCGCATTGAACTACACATCTTCATCCCGCCTTTCACAGCAAGAGGAGAGACTATCGTTTCAATTATACGAATAACGTTTTAGGATTGATGAATATTGTCATCGTTTGGCGACAGGATATGTCACCATTCCGGGACGCTGGAGGAATGATTGAAGATTGTCATCTTCAATCGTGCCAACGTTCCTCCAGAGTCAATCACCACAGTGCCGTTGCAGTGTTATCTTTTAGAGAATTTGTAAGTTTAGTAGCAATCAAACGCATTCTGGTGTTAGTCCGCAGTTGGGGAGACAGGTAGAAATTTTGAATTTGCCTGAAATTTCCTGCGCCTACCTCTGAGTATCGTTTGCCGGAAGCTTATTATTTGCAACAGCTATTCACGAAGCTTTCGCAAATGTGTTTATATTTCTCGTGAGCTGCAAGAGTGTGCGAGGCGTCATCTCCGGCAGCGCGGGTTATGACGGCGCGCCGACCCCGCGAGACGCGCTGTTGAGGTTCCTTTTAAGAGCGATTGTAAGTTTTAAAACAAAATGATGTACAGAGAAGTTGCTTTCTCTGTACAGTTCAATGTTGTGATTATGATTTTTTTTAAATTAAGAGCGACCGCCGAGGCGAGGCCGGTGCCCGCCCCGCTGTAAGCACTTGGATGCTGGAATACATAAGTAAGCGAGATTAAAAAGCAGCCGGCGCTTTGAGCGGCGACCTCCGGCCCTCCACCGGCAATATTATAATCCTGAGCCTGCTTTGAGGCGAGGGAGGCACCACCCCTACTCCCTCTCCCGTTCGCACTCGCCCGACCGCTCATATCGACTTCTCTCTCTATCACACTGGAAAAGAAATCAGTTATGCAACGAAAGGTGTAGTATATCATTAACTTAAATAATTACGTCGGCGCGCGGCGCAAGTCACGGGCGCGCGTCACGTTAACGTCGGCGGGCGCCCGCACTTCGCTCGGGGACGTAACGCAAACGCTGGCGGCCGTGGCGTCGGGCGGCGGCGTTACGTGATTACCGTGTCGTATAATGGAGTGGTAGCGGGGTGACTCGGGCTTTAATCATTGGGGAAATATTTCGCATTCGCCTTCGAGGCGGGAAAGAGTGGGAGAGGGAGAGGTAGCGAGTACATGACTATTAAAATGTTTTAATGTCACTTTACGTCTGCACGATGCACGCCGGCCAAATTAAAATATACGAGAGCGGCGACAGAAATAAGTAAATAAGGAGCGAACAGTAAGCACCTCCCGCCGGCGACGTGTGTCTGGGAGGAGGGAGGGTGGCGCTCACAAGTCATGTAGTTGGATCACCAGCTTGCTCGATGGCAGTAGCTGTTTTGGCCGCTCCAAACAATCAATTTATGCAATCAACTATCATCGGCGGTAATTCCGTACCTTTGTGATTTCCGGTCCCTAAGAATCAAGCTCACCCCTTTCTCAAAGGCTGGCCACGTACTGATGGTGATGTTTGTAGGCCACCATTACACTCATCACCATATAAAAAAATCTCTTAAATTGCTCTGCTAACATCAGAGTCAACGGCGGCCACTTGGAAAGAGCCGCCGTTGACTCTGATGTCAGCAATGTCAATTTACGTCCCCAAGATATGCTCTTCTGAGTGAGACAGAATATCAGTCCGTCGCAACTCCGAGGAACCACAGTACATCAAACTTGCAAGTGGAGAGCCACTAGGATAGAACACGCCCTAGCATCTCCTATCGCATACATCACAGGAAGTGTTCCGTAATTGTTTTGAATCATTCCGTCTGCTGAATTTTGTGTTCGTCCATCACAGAAGTATAACTTCCATCTACTTCATGTTATTGATAATGAAATTGCATGTGCGGAGTGCACTGCTTACAGTATGGCTTTGACATCATTTCAAAGGCCGGCGACGTGCCCGCAGCTCCGGGGAGGTGGTCACATGGCACCAGATGAGCTGCACGTTTGTCCTTCACATATAAAATCCTACGAAATGCTATCAAAAGCAGAATTTTTAAGATTTTTTTTTAGTGCAGAAATGAATGAGCAAAATCCACTGTCACGTCTCTAACACTACAATACAACGTCAATGTGGACAATAACCGGAAAATGTCGGCTGCGACAACAGTGTCGGTGTGGACGACAACACAACAATGTCGTCTATTTTAAAAGATGATGTTGAAGTGCCGGCAATAGGTTTAATATAAAAAGTACTGAATCAATTCTAAATGAGTTGTCTAAAGCTGCAGAGTGACATCTGAAGCTCAATGATAGAGGCGGAGTGTTGGTGCCGGCGTCAACTCAACTGAAATATATTCTTTGGAAGGGACCACACTGTATTTCAATTGTTTTTTCTAAGTGATTGTTATTCGTTGACACATGCTATGTTAACCTGTAATCTACGAGTACATAATATTAAACACTTTGACAGAATGCAGCCCCTAGTCACCGTGAGAGCGGCGCCGCGCAGTGTCCGGTCGGTGCAGCTCGCGTGAAACCAATTGTTGTTACTTCTAGCACTTTATTATACTTCCTAATAATTCGAAAAAAAATTCATGGATTGATTCATCAGCTTGTGACTGATTCTGATGGTACGATCATTTCATCAGAACTTCATTTCTAGTCCAATGTTTTGCCGCGACATTTCCCACGCCGCCCCATACTCAGGGACGAGTCGCAGTTAGATAAAATCCACCGCCGATGAAGGTGCTTTTATTAATAATTAGTTTTTCGTTCCGCGACAAACGATGAGGCCGCACAGCTAACTTCTTGGTTAGATTTCTTCTGTCTTAAGGCGAAAAACGTGATAGAGATATACACGTGTGAACTTCAAAATATAAGAATACCAACACGTGCGCGACGGTGTGGCGATCAGATTAGCGGCTGACAGAACCAAGATAGAGCGGTTCTTTCTTAATCAGTACGATACGATGTGACAACATGTAATGTTTTCTAATTTCGAACTTTGTTTACGAAGCTAGCTTTTTTTAACGGACATTATGAAATCTTTAAGGAAACGCCATCACCCTAGCAATTAAATTGCCTGCTTGAATCCGAAATGACGTGGACGAAGGGAGTGTGGTCGTCACAGTTGAGCCAAGGTGGTGCTCGTGTTTTATTGCTGTGCAGCCCCAGACATAGCATGCGAGTCTCCGAGGTAATGTCCAGTTAGGTCGTATGTTGATTAATGTTTAACTAGAGGCAGCCTGATCTCAGTACGGCTTAAAACTGAGTTACCGAGCGTCACACAAAAGTAAACTTGTTGTTGATATAAAATATTAAGGTCCTTCGATTATATATTTGTAATAACTGAGGAGATATTACTAAATATTTTCACAATACAATTTATTATTAAAAAACCGTCTTTCTGACTGCCGCCCCCGGCAGAATTTCGGTTGTCAATAGTCTATGTACGTTTCTCACGTAACTTGCTTCCACGCGCTGTCAATCTGTGGAGTCCACGGTCACCAGCGGTGTTTCCCAACCTGTACGAATTAAGGACCTTCAAGATACGAGCGTACGCTTTCTCAAAAACCAGCAACGCACCTGCAGCTCCTCCGGTGCTGTGGATGTTCAGGGGGGGCCGTGATCACTTACGATAAGATGGGCCGTTCGCTCATTTGTAGTAAAAAAATGTTCGTGGGACTAACATTTTCCGACACGTATTTTGAATAATTTAAAACATAAAAATAAATCTCGGTAAAATAGTATTACGGCGTAGGCTAAGACCTTGCGAGTGAGTCTCCCTGGAGCCCAAACTAATATCAACGATCAGCGTTTAGAATTTATGAAAACATTGTCAGGTAGAAAGGCAAGAAATTGTGCCGCGACCTGCAGCAGTATGTCAAAGTTGCCGCACAGAGATGATCGCTGACATGATGATGAACACGTGGCGGCCGCCGGGACCACATCATGGTAACATTGAAATGTTTGTAATATAAGATACGGCTGGCAGATAGTTGGATTATGATTATGGAGTAACTTTTATTTTTGAAAATTTAAATAAATTGTTTTAAATCGTGGGTAATACCACGAGGCTCAGCTAGTACACTTACTGTAAACCTGTACAGTAAGTATACTAGCTGCGCCTCGTGGTATTACCCAACTACTGTAAACCTGGCTGTACTGGAGTGTCCGCAAATGACACCCCGGCTGGCATGCGCCTGTGCGTATGCTCCCGTGCCCGCCGCCGTATGTGTGCTCATGATACGAAGAAGAGAGACGAGAGAAGAGAAGAACGAGAGCTTTGCTGGGAACTGTAATATTGATAATGTATGTTTGTTGATCTTAAAATTTATCTTATCTTTGATTTGAAACAAAAGGGCTCTTGAATCGCCACATCCATATACAGCCGTACTCATGGGCTGAAAAGATGACTGGATTATTGTTCAGTAACAGAAGCTCTGCTGGAGAGTTCATGTTCTGTACGATGTGCTGTGGTCTCAGAATGTAATCTAGATATAATAACGCCTAAGTACAAAATGCAATGTAATATGAAGTGCGTTTTGAAGTGGTTGAAGGCACCGCTATGTTTCGGTCTCTTATCATGTGTTATGGAAGCAGCACGAAAATAAAAAAATACCATTGAATAGACCGACATTCTCTCTTTTATTGATTGAAAGAGTAGCAGTAGAGTGGGTTCCACAGGGACGGTATCAGTGCACATAATATGAGACGTGCAGACGATGTGACGCCGGGACGTGTTTCGCCTTAAGATCTCTACATAGTTAACACAGTGATCGCTGGACGTCAGACTCCCGCTCTCTCCGGCAAACTGTTCTTTTAATATATTTGTATGGTAACAATACTTACCATACAAAAAATGTTACTAAGAAATGAGTCCCCGTTACTCGATATTTAATTATATTTGTTATTTCCTTTATTTTAACCGACTTCAAAAAGGAGAGAGGAGGTTCTCAATTCGTCTGTGTGTTTGTATGTATTTTCATGTTTGTTGCCGCATACGTACACGCACACGCACACGTTGTACAGTCGACGCGGTAAACCGATTATGATGATTCTTTTTTTATTTGAAAGTGTTTTGTGCTTCCGTGTGGTTCCATTTTGGTCTAATTCTGACAAAGGCAGGAATATTATTGCATTAGGTTTTATTTATTTTAAAACCTTAGGTTAAGTTTTTACAATATTTATATAAAAACTAAAATACACAAAAATATCATACAATAAATAAAAATATTATAAAAATCTTTTTTTTTTGTTTATGGGGAGGAAATCTTCAAAAAGATACCCCGCCTTTTAAAGGGAAGGCGGCGGTAATGTGGGGTTTTTACCCACTAGAACCTCCCCGGTGGTCCTCCCTCGGTGCATGACTGTAATTATAAAGACTGACCTGATGTGTTATATCATATTAATGGCATTCACGTGAAAACCATTAGTGTTCAATTTGCACCAAGTATGTGCGCGACAAGTGGTCGAATAACTCAATATCACGACAACCATTTTCGGTGATTCATTTTTTACTGTGAAGGATGTACTTCAAGAGTAGCTTGAGGAGAGTTTGGTTACGTTCTGATTCATTCTATCTCGTAATATTCCTTCATTCCTTCGCAAATACAAAGAGGGCGTCCGCGCGTAATAGCGTTTAATGTTTGATTCAATTTAAAGTCGGTTTTGGTTTTTACTCTATAAGACAGTCGCAGAAAGTCACCTCGCGAAGTTCGTGACTTACCGGCCCGCTGAGTCAAGGTTCCAGTCTTCAGGAGGTACTGGAGGAGGTCATGAGGGATGGCATATCTATCAGCTCAATATATTTGGGATTATAGTCCAGTCTGTGATGACACGTGGGTTACTATTATTGTATTGTCATAAGTATGAGTCGAACTCCAGTCCTGACCGGCTGACAGAGAGACCGCATGCGCTGCCCGCACTGGGCGACACTCGTTTTCCTTCAGGTTATAAATTGGGGAAATCCGTCGCCTGCTGACGGAGGCCGTTGCGCGTCGCCCGGAGTGCCTGTCTTTCATTGCCTAGTAATTTAAATATCATATTTATTTTACTAAGTTCTGGCGCCTGTGGTCTCTTTGTTAGTTCAAGTCCCTTGGCCCGGCGTCGTTCCTTATGGAATACGTATCCAGTCTTGATTATCAGAAACCTACCGCTGTCACAATGAACAATTTTAGGAATTCCCTGCCATATCTTCGAAACCCAATTAAGACCCATATCAATAAAATTCATATGGACATAAGCCATACACTTGCAAACGAGCAAAATCGAAATTAACAACAAATTTATTTTAAATTCATCGGTTCATAAATGACGGCGCTGTGATGATGCCATCAGCACGAGACATATTATATATTTTCAAATTTAGATATTATAATTATATTCATAAAATACGAATCGAGAATCTCCTTTTTTTAAAGCCGGTTAAAAACATCTGGCTGGTGCTGTGCCCGCTCAGGTCCACGGCACACGCGCAGGCAACTGCATCCTTGTTGAAACACGGTGACGCAGAGTACAGTCGGAGTAGTGCCGTCGGTAGCAGAGAGCGCGGATATCACCAGTCGGGAATCGGTTCTGGGCCGAGTATTCGGCCAATGCACACATCGTCAGCCCGGGAGCTCACATACAAGGGTATAGCTCGTATGTGAGCTCCTGGCTGCCGCGCTGCCAGTGCGGCGTGCCAGCGACTTGGATACAGTTTCTCTGAAAAATGAAAATAAGTGTTGACAGAGCCTCGGCAGCTCAGTGCAGGGCCGGTCGTCTCGAGTGGTACGGTAGGCTGGCGACGTTGTCGGTCTCTGACAACCCCTCCGAGCAAAGGGTGTGTTGTTTATTTATATTTAATACATTATCTTAAACATAATACAACCCGGCGACAGTTTCGGGGGAAGAGACGTACTGCAAAAACACTAACAAGCAAGCCAGCCTTTCCTGAGATTTTACAGGTTACAAGAAGAGAGGGAGGGAGAAGACACGCTCCCGTTGCAGCGCCCAGTGTTGAGAGAGGAGGCAAGCAGCCTGCAGTACCACCGCGTCACAGCTTGCAGGCCGGCGGCGGACGGCACGGGCGTCGTTAAAATGCACTTCAGGTCGCGCTAAAACACGTCGCCGTGCGCTGCAATTATGCAATTTCATTTCAATTTGCGACCGCAAGGGCTCGCGGTGGGGGCAAGAGGGGGCGCTGGGGGTGGCGCGGGGAGGTTCGGGGGGCTGCCCGTGCGGTACACGCAACCCCGCGGCGCCGCACGACACTATACCTTACCACCACCGCGTAGAGCAGAAAGGGCGCGGAATACGGCTGATTAAATTATTTCGCCTTTATTTGATTCGCCACCTCTTTCAAAATGGCGACACATTTTTACTTTAGTACTGATTAATCAACGGAGACGGCAATACAACGCAACCTTCCCCGCTCAGGCTGACCCGCGCTCGCCTCGCGCCTGCAGCAGCTGCGGGCAGCTGGCGGCGGCTGAAGGGACGGTGGCCCGACGCGAGACAACTTATCTGTTGCCCGACAACATAATACGTGTGAGCAAGTATCACGGCGGCGGGGACACCAGGACCACTTGCACTTTCTTGTGACGACAGCCTTGTGCTCCATGTATTCATTCAACTACAACTATGACTACTAAAGAACAATTTATTTATTTAAAGCGTGTGAGCTGACCGATAAACATCTGTTTAATAGCAAAATTATATTTATAATAATAAATTAGATATATTAAAAAAACACAATAATAACGGAAAGACAAATTCCCGCGCGGGAGCTGCCGGGCTGCGGCGGAGAGAGAGTGACCCCTGTCGCGGTATCGAGGGACCGGTTCAGGTGTTGATGGAACCTGACAAAGGGAACACAAACTTTTTCGTTTGTTTTTATTTTACCTGACTTTTTTCGAGGCGAGCTGAATGCGCCGCCGGAGCGATACCCACGCCCCGCGGGGAACAAAACATCCTCACGGCCAGAGCAGCCGCGGTTTGTTTGGGAAACAGCTGAGGTGTTGAGGAGCGGCCATAATGAAGAGTGACATACGATCTAATCTGCGCACAAAGCGCTCGCGGCGCTGCCACAACACGGGCCGCGCTGAAAGGGCACAATGGAGCGCCGGGGCGGAGGCCCGCGACTCCCGCACAAAACCGCCGGAAGCGACGCCACAAAAGCGCCGCGGCCCTAATGACGTAAATCGATCTCGCACTCTTTCGTTTTGTTTCCAATCCGCACCTTACCGGGTTACCGTCTTTAATCACCGGCACTCGCTCCGACGGAAACATCAATGGCCGCGTAATCGATACCCTTTCAATTTGTAATGAAAAAAACGCCACAAAGTTGACAGTTTTGACGTCACGGCGAATTGGCGTTAACGAGCGGTAACGGGACACATCGCGGCCGATTATCGTTTAACGTAGACGCTGGTAGAGACGAGCTAGGGGCTCGCGGTTAGTCAGCCGCTGGACGGAGCTCAGGGGGACTGCACTGGCTTCCAGTGCGTTTCCTATGTTAGAGTAATAAGAAGCCTCTTTTCTTGACGAGTGAGTCAGTTAAGAAAAGATAATTCCGTCAGTGAACTGTTTCGGCTTACATCAACACGTGAGCGCGTCATTCAGTACCAGCCCCCGGATCGTTTCATTACCAACCTTCTACGCAATTCATATTGCTTTGTTTGTCTTACTATCTCAAGAGCGCCGTCCGCACAGTGCAGCCGGGGCCGCACACCTGATAAAATAATCTTCTTAATTTAATTTAGAGTTAAATAATTTGTAGTTTTGTCAATACGTACACTAAGAAGAGAGAATATTTAATTACATTTTGCGTTACTAATAGCAACCGTCATAGAAGGAGATACTCGTCTGAAAAGACAACAACAACAACAACGACAGTAGCTTTGATGAGGAGAGTTTTTTTTACGTATTTCTGGACTCTGCCAGTCGAGCAACATTGGCATCACGAGAGTGAGAGAGCAGCAGCGCCGGCACGTCCTCGCTCGCGGTCTTAACATTTGTTCATTCTTCCGTTATGTCAAAAGCGCGGCGCTAACTTCCGTTACTGCGATGTACAAGTACTATGCTATACATGTGATACGTGTGAGAGGAAATTCGAGAAGAACAGGAGTCCCGCAGACAGGTTCAGGTTTATCGACAAATGCGTCCGTGGGTCACGTAAATATCAAAATCTGTGCGAGGGAGAGACGCCGCGCGTTAGCCTATACTGTAATATACTGTAATATACTGTAATATACTGTAATAAACTGTAATATACTGTAATATACTGTAATATATTGTAATATATAGGCCTAAGGTTCTAATCCAATGTCAGGGGTTCTCGCCGAGGTGTCCGACTATGTCTCGGATGGGAGGGCCCTCGGAGAGAACCCTTTGCCAGAGGAGGTCCGGCGGATCCGTCGGCTAGGAGAGGTGGCACTTTGCCGAAGGTGGGAGGAGGACCTGGCGCATCACTCGTACGGTATCCGTACGACGAGTGCTCTGCGCCCGGTCCTAGAGCGTTGGATGCGCAGAAAGCGCAAACCTCTCACCTTCCGTCTGACGCAGGTGTTCACGGGGCATGGGTGCTTCGCTGACTACCTGTGTCGGACGGTCCACCGGGAGGCCGATGAGCGGTGCCATGATTGTGGTGCTGCGGTGGACTCTGCCCAGCACACCCTCGAAGTGTGCCCGAGATGGGCAGCGCAGCGCCATGACATGGTATCTGCCATCGGTGGTGTAGACCTGTCGCTTCCGAGCCTCGCTCTTGCGATGGTCTCGAGCGACAGGTCTTGGACGGCGGTCGCCTCCTTCTGTGAGACGGTCATGTCCCAGAAGGAGGCTGACGAGCGGGTCAGGGAGGGGAGCGCAGAGGCTCCCCCCCTCCGCAGGCGACGTATCGGGGTGCGCAGGAGGCGTTACGAACGCCTCCTCTTGCCGCCCGTAATCCGAAGCAGGGCCAGGATGGGTACCTGGCCCCAGCATGCTTCGGCGTCGTCGGGACTTCTCTGAGTGCTTCAGTTCTTGTATTGATAGACATCATGACCACCCGGCGGCGTGTCCCGAACGCGGTTGCCGATAGCGTTGCGTCATCATCTCGTCTCCTCGTGGATGCTGGACATCTTACCTGCGGATGCAATATTACATGATGTTAGATCATATCACATTGAGTAAAACCTTCTGTGAGGATAGAAAGATGTTGACGGAAATTTTTGCTCATAAAAAACATTTGAAAACTGGAAAAATGTAACGTTATGCACGGACAGACGGCCTAGCTCAGTGTCATGACAGTTTTGAATGTGAGTCAATTCTCAATCCCTGCCCACCCCGTTAGCGAGCCATCATTTTTCCATCGCCTCAGCACAGCAACACGGGATGCGCCCCGGTTGAGGCCGCTCGCCGAGCAAACCTCCCCCCGCTCGGCACCCCACACGTATGTAAGTACACCGAAGTACGCGAGCTCAGTCCTCTGGCTGCATGTCTGCCGCGTCTGTAGAAAACTTATAATTGCGTAATTAGTGGAGGGTGGGAGCGGACACGCACACACGCGGACACGCACACACGCGCACGAGATACTCACTGGCCTTTACTCTTGCCACAAAACAAATTCTTGAAGCTTAGGTATTTTTAATTTGATGTTGTTGCGCCCAACGCGTACTTAAGTTATATGTTTTTAATGACATTAGAACGTGAATATTGAACGAAACGTTCACTTAACGTATGTGCCGGACGCAATTCGCTTACGCTCTTGTGAATTTAATGTTAAACTGGAGCGAACAGACGGTGGGAGGCGGAGACGAAACTCTTCAAGAGCAACACCAGGTCCTCTTACCTACAAATAAAAACTCTGGCCCAGATAAAAAGAAGAAGTGCGTGGTCATCATCAGTGGATCAGGTCTATTCTATTCGAGAGAAGTTGTTGGCCGAAAACCAAAGGATTTTCTGTGTATGATTATAACCATTGATCCAGTTGGTGGTGCGTGAGCTGGTTGTCAAATATCTCGTGTAAGATGATCAGGTCGGACCTGTGTCGTCAGTGGATGAGTCGATGATAACTTTAACAAATAACTCGTTGAGTATAAGAAAAATTGAATAATGTGTAACAGTGGAGCAAATAATTCCTCAGGAGACCCGCTATCTGACCGTGCGGGGTGCGGGGGCGGGGTGCGGCGCGGAGGACGCTCATTAAGTAATTAACGGTTTCATGCAAATTACAGCGACGGGGAACGACACCGAGTGATCATGACACGAGACATGTAGATTGGCTTCTGGAATATTATATAAGTAACTGCTGGTTGTATCATATCAGTGTGACGAGAGTCGAGGTACTCTGGATCTCGATGTTGGTGACGGTGTCGCTGACGCAGAACATTGATTAGTTCAGTAGAAGCGGCTCCAGTACAACGTAAAATAATTGATTATCATCATTTGTGCAACCGTTCATTTTAAGAGCTATTATATCCACGTTAAGGTGAGATCAATTGTCAGATATTCTTGACAGCAACATTGATATATTAAAATTACTGCTTCTACTATTTATTACATTTTACCAGATTTACACTCAGAATGTTTATCTCTTGCTGTGAGACTTGCAATACAAAGGAATAGCATGAATTTCAAAATTTACACGTGCACGACGCATCGCGCGACCGCTTCACATTTCTCGTGTCTTCTATTCGGTACAGGTGAGCCATCGTACTGACACGAGAAGCCTCACAAATGGACGCTATTTTGTCGTTGTGGCATTCATATTATAACTCCTGTTACAAAATATTGTTAAGCTTCAAGCTTTTTCTTTGTTAAGCGAGAAAGAATCAAAACGTACGACAACGAACGTAACAATAGTCGATTATTTTCAGACTATAATTACTTGTATCAATCTATGTATCTTCGACTTGGTAAATTTGTACAGATTGCCGCTCCATCTAGTAGCATCACAATGAACTGGTTTAACCAAAGTTGCCATGTGAGTACCTAATTCCTAAACGTTCCGACTCTACAGCTGCTATATTGCCTTTTAAACTTGCCATTTTTTAAACAAATGTTATTCTATAAGCTGTTCTGCAGATCAGACAACAATAGTGACGTCTTCTGCAAAAAATCTTTAAATAGGTGTTTAAACTTAATTATTACATAATACTAAAAAAGGTATTACGATTTTAAAAAAAAACTTATTAAAGCGACTAATGCCAAATTGTGAGCTTTTAAATTTTTAATAAAAATTTTTGCAACTAAGAGTAAGATATTTAATTAGATAAATTTTTACAAAATCCCGTACCCTTGTGATAAGTAATTTGGCTTATTGCGCTTTTAGAAATGGTTATTTTAAGTTCTGCAAAGTCACATAAATTTATCGTTTACCCTAGGCACCCCTCAGATCAGTGTAGTAATACTAGTATTCGTAGTTTGTATAGTCTCTGCCTTACATGTCAATGTCAACATTGATGGTGAAATGAATCCTTGTATGAAACACTTCACAATTTGTTTCGAAAATTGGTTGACAAAATGTTTCGAAATTTTGTAAACAAATTGTACTCTAGCAGCTTGACATGTGGGTTCCACTCTACTGCAAGCTTAAATGAAGTCCAGCTGCTGACCCGGTTGCGAGTTGTTGATAATTCAGAGATCGGCAAAAGAGCTATGGCTGAGGGAAAGCCTCCTAAAGTAATTTGCGTATACAACAAAAAACGTATGTTTTTATAAATTGGCTTTAAATTATATTTGTCTTTATCGTTCACCTTAATGTTGTTAATAACCTTAATGTTGGTAATAACGTAGTAAGGTTGCTTTCATATGTAATCGAATTAGGTTAAATGAGATCACGTATTTATATAGATATAGCTATAACAAGATATACAATCAAGAGTAGAGTGAATACGTACTTACTAAACTAGCGCGTACCATCTTTCGATCACTTCTTAACATTAGGTGGGATCATGGTGAAGCACTAGTTTATACCCCATCAAAAAATATATATAATAAATGATAACTATCGAGTCAAAAAGAGGTCGGCTCAGCGCGAGCTACTTTAATATTTATACAATCAGAAGCTTATCAGATGGGGCACAGTTTTGTGCTCTAACTAAAAGCACTCGAGCGGTTTGTGTCATGCTGCTAACATAGAGCCCCTGCCTTGCTAAAGCGTGAAATTTTTTGTGTTAGATAAATGTTTAACTTGGTATGAAGGTTACCATTTCTAAGGATACGGTACATACATACTACACAACCTGTAACATATTTGTGACTTAAAAAAAAGTTTTTGGATATGTAAATTGAATCCTGCCTCGTCCGTCATTGGGATGGGTTTTTTATTATCTTTTATATCCTTGGGCACAGGTTGTTAAAGTGTGAACCAACTCCAGACCCTATTTCTATCGCCAAGTCTAGTTAGTGGTTTCTAATTCCACTGGAAAGCCTGCAGTATTTTTTAATTTGTTACATACAAAAAATAATATCCTTATGTTTATCTCTATTAGGCTTGGTGAAAAGTGATAGGTCTGTTACGCTGGTCCAAAAAGTTTAACATGTGTACAAGCCAAATTATTTTTATATTTGCAGGTATTGGCTACATTGGAGATAGAGTAATGGTGGCCATTAAAGGTCAAAAGAAGAAAGGCATACTTGTGGGTCTGAAGCAGACACAACATGTGAAAGTGCCCAAATTTGACAGCAACAACATTGTATTAATAGATGACAACGGCACACCCCTGGGCACCCGCATCCACGTGCCCATACCCACCATCCTGCGCACTATACTCAAGGAGAGGACTCACGCGAAGGGTGCCGATTACACGAAACTGCTTTCCATTGCAACCAAATTTGTTTAGTACACATTTCTTTTTAAAATTAGTGTTAATAAATTTGTTCATAGTTACCTGTTCATTCTATTATAAACTATTTTTTTTTCTTTGAACCAATTGCCTCTTAGTCAAAGGGAAGGTCCCTTAACTGGCTTATGAAGCCTTAAATGGCTTGGTCGTAATCACTTGTATTTAGGCTCTCGTTTTGGCTTTTTTCCCATAACGGTACTGGTATGACGCGCCGTCGCCAGACTTCACAAGTCTAATCTAATAGTGGACAGACCTGCCGCCACTAGATGGCGCTGTTTTATAATTATTATTCTATAATAATAAGAAAACAGATATATTCTAAATCATTCTTAACAATGAAACAACAGTGAAATTCGAAAATTTAATAAAACATATTCAGTTCAGAACAGAAGAACTTAACTAGGACACGCCACCTGCCGACTGAACAGTGTCCGGGCGACGGAGGGCGCAAAAATGTTTCAAAATATAAAAACAATTGCGTCTGCTAATGGCGCCACAAACAACTTAAGTATATCACCAGTCCCTCACACAACTAAAACATTTTACAAGTGTACAGAGATATAGTTATAAAATAAACTTGTGTAAATAGATGAATAACTGAAAGATAACTATTTAACTATAACTTGCGAGTTCAAATTATATTAGATATTGGTTTTAATACATAAAGCAATTTGTGTCTACTAAGTATAGTACATCCAGCTCCGTCCTGCCGCTGCCGAGGTCGTCAGACCACGTCGCGGGTGGACGTCCTCTTTGGAAATCGTAGTCCGTCCACGTCCGGCAGTAGATGTCCTACGGCTGAACAATGGTGAAGTATATAGTAAGGAGCTTTGCAGTCCCCGGCACCCGCTACTTATTAGGTACATAACAACTTTATGCTGCTGAGGTGAACGTAGTCGCGTGAGATTACTTCGCGGTTATTATAAGGCAACGATTCTAAGTCGACGAACTGATGTGGCGATGGGCCACGAGACAGTGTCGCCTTTGCAATATCCCGCGCGTGTCTCGCGCTGCGGCCAACTTCACAGGATATTTTTGATACGAAAAGTGTGCGTTAAAATAGATCCGTCGTCCACAGTCTAGTCTGGCCCTCATTGATAAGATAGATTGAAATATTAATAATTCCGTTCCATTTGTCCATCCGTGCCGTACAAGTCCACGCGATTGCTGCTACACGATGTGTCGGCGCCCGGACAGCGACTGTGGGAGCGGGGACGAGGAGATATGAGATAAGTTATATTAATCAAGTCATAATTGTAAACTTTACCAGATGTGAATCATTAATGCAGAATTACGATCGGCTTCCCCGCGCCGCGCTCAACACAACACAATAATATTACACGTTATCTCTGACAAGCGAACCGGGCACGAGTCGCCGCGGCAGCTCGCCTCATTGGAGCGAGCCCAGTACCTGCGAATACAGAGGAGATGGTGAGGAGGTATCGGGGAGGAGGAGAGGATGCAAGGACGGGGGTTAACTCGTTACAACTGTTCACTTTGCCAAACATCTAAATAGGTGTCGTTGTATGGAGACAGCAGCTTAACACGACGGAGACAGACACCTGCACACAGACCAACGCGTCGTCCTGTGACCAGGGCCGAGGCAGAATATGGCTACGGTTAACTTATTATTTTGAAGGGTTAATACACCATGAGCTATGCTCACCATGCGTATTAATATGAATTTGACACTAACAGTTTATCCTAGGCCCTACTCAAAGAAGTTATTTTAGATATCAGGTCGAAAAAGTTAGTGCTACAATAAATATCCGAACGTAGTAATTTCACTAAAAAGATGTAGTGTAATAGAAACCATTTTACTAAATATTTAATCCAACAAGTACGTACAATAAAGTGATTACTACGTTTAGTAGTAAAAGTTTCTGGCGCACTCCCCGCGTGCGAGTCCGCGAGCCCCAAGTTACCTTACTCAATGTTATTTTGCGATTTAATTAACTTCTCAATCAATAATTGCTTCATTGATGCAGCGCTGAATGCGCTGTTAAGTACAAATCCTCATCGCAGCACGCAGCTGCAGCGCCTTCTGTGGTCTGTGTGTTATAGCAAATGAATAATGCGAGCAACAAGCCGCTGCCAGTTGCTCTCGAGACGGACTTCAGCTCCGACACCTAATCAAATAAAATACTAAATAACAATACCAATTAAAATTATAGCAACAAAATCATAAAAATACATTTGATTTGTCTACGAATATAGATTCTATTTATAACTAGAATATAAAGTAATATGTCACATGTCTTAAGATGTGTTTAGATTAAGTGGAAGTGCGCGCCGTGTCCCCGCGAGAGTTCTCTCCAAAAATAAGCGTTTAATTTAAGTACACTCTAATATTTATTTCTTTTGCCTTCAAAAACAAACCATTTCAATTTAACCTCATAACGTAAAATATTTTAACTATTGAACGCATACATTTTAAGAATTGAAATAAACATTAAAACACGGCAAAAAACATCTGGCAACACCGGCGCCAACGGTGCTGCGGACGTAACGGCCCGCGGGAACGACATCACGTGAGGAATAATGGCGCCAACATCGCGACACGAGCGCGTCGCGTGCGCACACACACCGGCGTGCAGCGTCGCGTGCGCACACACACCGGCGTGCACATCTTAAAATGTACTTAGTCTGTTTTCGGCGACACTCGCTGAGAACGTAATTTTTTTTCTAAACAAATATCCGATATGAGATTTTCTATATCCGATTAGCGCAGGATAACTTTGAATGAGAAAATATATTTTTTGTAATAAATCATCCAGTAGCCGGCTACAGCACCCTCTGAGACGACGAGCGATGACAAGGAAACTGATTTAAAGCCGAATTGAAAATATAACAAGCCCTCGTCGTAGGAAACGGGTGAAAGTGGTTTGCGAGATTGGTAGTGGTGCGATTGGTCGGTATGCGCCGCCTACACGTCCACCACCATCTTCTTGTGGATGTCGGTGTTGCCCACCACGCTGCAGAACTCCTCGAACGAGATCCGCCCGTCCTCGTCCTTGTCCGCGAACAGGATCGTCTTGTCCACGATCTGCTGCAGCTGCGTGTCTTTCAGGTTGTTGCCCACCATCATCTTCAGCACCTGCGGCCGAGCGCCACACCATGCATTAAATTGTTGTCAATCATGTTTAGCGTGGTGCGTGTACTTGTTAGCGTGGTGCGTGTACTTGTAAGTGTGGTGCGTATACTTGTTACTGTGGTGGGGGTACTTGTTAGCGTGGTGCGTGCAATTTGTTAGCGTGGTGCGTGTACTTGTAAATTGTGGTGCGTGTACTTGTTAGCGTGGTGCGTGTACTTGTTAGCGTGGTGCGTGTGCTTGTAAGTGTGGTGCGCGTGTACTTGTTGGTGTGGTGCGTGTACTTGTAAGTGTGGTGCGCGTGTACTTGTTGGTGTGGTGCGTGTACTTGTAAGTGTGGTGCGTGTACTTGTTAGCGTGGTGCGTGTACTTGTTGGCGTGGTGCGTGTACTTGTTACTGTGGTGGGGGTACTTGTTGGCGTGGTGCGTGTGCTTGTTAGCGTGGTGCGTAAAATTTGTTAGCGTGGTGCGTGTACTTGTTAGCGTGGTGCGTGTACTTGTAAGTGTGGTGCGTAATTTGTTAGCGTGGTGCGTGTACTTGTTGGCGTGGTGCGTGTACTTGTAAGTGTGGTGCGTACTTGTTAGCGTGATGCGTGTACATGTTAGTGTGGTGCGTGTACTTGTTGGCGTGGTGCGTGTACTTGTAAGTGTGGTGCGTGTACTTGTTACTGTGGTGGGGGTACTTGTTAGCGTGGTGCGTGTACTTGTAAGTGTGGTGCGTGTACTTGTTAGTGTGGTGCGTGTACTTGTAAGTGTGGTGCGTGTACTTGTTAGTGTGGTGCGTGTACTTGTAAGTGTGGTGCGTGTACTTGTTAGTGTGGTGCGTGTACTTGTAAGTGTGGTGCGTGTACTTGTAAGTGTGGTGCGTGTACTTGTAAATTGTGGTGCGTGTACTTGTTAGTGTGGTGCGTGTGCTTGTTAGCGTGGTGCGCATAATTTGTTAGTGTGGTGCGTGTACTTGTTAGCGTGGTGCGTATACTTGTTAGTGTGGTGCGTGTACTTGTTACTGTGGTGGGGGTACTTGTTAGCGTGGTGCGTGTACTTGTAAGTGTGGTGCGTGTACTTGTTAGCGTGGTGCGTGTACTTGTAAGTGTGGTGCGTGTACTTGTTAGTGTGGTGCGTGTACTTGTAAGTGTGGTGCGTGTACTTGTTAGCGTGGTGCGTGTACTTGTAAGTGTGGTGCGTGTACTTGTTAGCGTGGTGCGTGTACTTGTTAGCGTGGTGCGTGTACTTGTAAGTGTGGTGCGTGTACTTGTTAGTGTGGTGCGTGTACTTGTAAGTGTGGTGCGTGTACTTGTTAGCGTGGTGCGTATACTTGTTAGTGGTGCGTATACTTGTAAGTGTGGTGCGTGTACTTGTTAGTGTGGTGCGTGTACTTGTTAGCGTGGTGCGTGTACTTGTAAGTGTGGTGCGTGTACTTGTTAGTGGTGCGTAATTTGTAAGTGTGGTGCGTGTACTTGTTAGTGTGGTGCGTGTACTTGTAAGTGTGGTGCGTGTACTTGTTAGCGTGGTGCGTGTGTACTTGTTAGCGTGGTGCGTATACTTGTTAGTGGTGCGTGTACTTGTTACTGTGGTGGGGGTACTTGTTAGCGTGGTGCGTATACTTGTTAGCGTGGTGCGTGTACTTGTAAGTGTGGTGCGTGTACTTGTTAGTGTGGTGCGTGTACTTGTAAGTGTGGTGCGTATACTTGTTAGTGTGGTGCGTGTACTTGTTACTGTGGTGGGGGTACTTGTTAGCGTGGTGCGTGTGCTTGTAAGTGTGGTGCGTGTACTTGTTAAGCGTGGTGCGTGTACTTGTTAGCGTGGTGCGTACTTGTAAGTGTGGTGCGTGTACTTGTAAATTAATGGTGCGTGTACTTGTTAGCGTGGTGCGTGTACTTGTTAGTGTGGTGCGTGTACTTGTTAGTGGTGCGTGTACTTGTTAGCGTGGTGCGTGTACTTGTAAGTGTGGTGCGTGTACTTGTTAGCGTGGTGCGTGTACTTGTTAGCGTGGTGCGTATACTTGTTAGTGTGGTGCGTGTACTTGTTACTGTGGTGGGGGTACTTGTTAGCGTGGTGCGTGTACTTGTTAGCGTGGTGCGTGTACTTGTAAGTGTGGTGCGTGTACTTGTTAGCGTGGTGCGTGTACTTGTTAGCGTGGTGCGTGTACTTGTAAGTGTGGTGCGTGTACTTGTTAGTTACAACCGGGCACACCTACAAACCTGTTCTATTACAACTTATTAATTATTGCTATAAATTCATTGTACGTAAACGGGGCTGTGGTGTGCGGGCAGGGCTGTGCCGCCAACTTACATATATGTTATTCGCCGTTGCCCTTACCATGAGTAGGATGGTTTAAGACTCACTCTGGTAGCGCCTTAATTCAAACTCTGCTCTCCTTAAGTCACAACTTAATGTTAATTACAAATACCACAGCAGATAAAATATACTGTAACTTGTAAGAGCAGTGACCAACCTGAAAGAGCTCCCCGTTGGAGATGTAGCCGTCGTTGTCCATGTCGTAGATGCGGAACGCAAAGCGCAGCTTGGACAGCTTGTCACCCTTCACGCTGAACTGCGACACGCCCTGGATGAACTCCTTGAAATCCACCTGAAAATAATCGCCACTGCATCTCAATTTCCGCAAGGTATCGCTGTGTTAATACAAATTTTTTTTTAGAAACATTACTCCAAGAGAAGACTGTCGTATTGCGGGGCCGCGTCGTGAGCGGTGTCGTATTTGTAACCCACAACAGTGCCGCGAGACGGCACTTTATCCCCCATGCCTGTCCCCCGCTGACATCTACTATCGCGAGCAAAACGTAATTTCAGATAGAACTTCATCATATATATATAGGTTATAAGGTATGTTATGTGTTTCGCTTACCTCGCCGTTGCCATCGGCGTCAAATATATCTATGACACGCTGCACAAGTGGGTTCTGCTGCAACTCGGGCAGCGACATGAACTCATCGATGGACAGCGCGCCGGAGTTGTCCAGGTCCAGCTTGCGGAAGCGTTTGCCCAGCCGCCGGATCTCGTCCGCGTCGACTGCGCACACGCACGTTAGCACCGGCGCCGCGAGCGCCCGCGCCGCGCTCCGTCCCGCTCGCGGCCGACGTTCCCCGACCGACCGAAACTGTACTCGTTGCGTCGAACGCGGCCTTTGACGAGGCGCTCGATCATTGCAAGTCTATAGATCTTTTCAAATAGAAATGCTTAATATTTTGCGTGGAATAAAGCTCGGTCGGCCGTGGGGGCTCGGTGGCTCGCGAGCGGCGCGGTGCAGCGGACGGGCGGTGGCTCCCTGTCTTTAACAATCACGACTGTGCGGCTGCGCTACAGCAGTCATGGTCAAAGGCACCGGGTACACTTCGCTTCACACTATGAATCTACAACGTACGTAGCGTCGGGATGTATCCCGACCTAATGAAGATAATTTATACATTATATCTATTCTTTTTTCACTTAGACAAGATAGTTATTTGCAAAAGACATGAAAATATGTCATTATAAGGGCTCCAAATTTCGTGAAATTGATATTGTATATTTATAACATATTAGAGATGCAATTTTACGAGTATGGCTAGATTGGTCAATCAATATGTGATGCATGATAATTTAGTCCATGAGAGAAATTGGAACATCCTAGTATTGGCAACAAATATAAACAACAAGTCTAGCGGCGGCTACACAAAGCGACACAGACACCGACGCATGCACGAGCCCGGCGGCCCCCCGCCCTCCGCCTACTGTACCATAATTAATTAAGAAAAAAGAGAGAATACTCTCAAACTGTTGCAAGTCGAATTTAAATATTTTCAGTGAAATATTAGGGCCGTTGCGCAACCTAAGCATAAGTTGATTGATTTCGTTGCACATGATCAAGGGCGGAGTGCGCAAGGCGGACCAAACTTATTTCAAGTTGATTGCGCTTTGCTACGCTTAGCACGACACACAAAACTCCTGTCCACCCAATATATTTGTAACCGGTTAAATATACAATCAGATTTGTGTATTATTTGTATAACACTATTCTCTCTATATCTGTTACTCTAAAATGATTATCAAATGATATCACCACTATATAGTCTGCCCTACACTAATAAAATGCACGTGATGCTTAAATGCGTTTATAGGGAAACCACTGCATCGGTTGACCCCGAGGTGACGCCACACTTTGATATTTAGTGGGCTATAGTTTTTTAATAATTTTATTACACGGTATAAAGGTGACATTAAGACACCTGATTGTCTGGCGCCAGATGCCGCGCCGCCTCTGGGTTGCTGGCCGTCCACACGGCACCCCGTGCGCAGGGTAAGGGCGTACGCCGAACCGAATTAGATCGATGAAGGTTTTGTCTCTGTAGTCTATATACCTACGATGTTATATTTTGTAGCTGTTTACTTTCGACGCAGAAGAAAAACTATCGTCATGAAAATACAAGCCTCTAGCTCCTTAGTTAATTTCCAATATCCGTCTATTCCGAGTTATTTTGATATATTCCGAATAACGTCAGCAGCGGAACTTTGAAGCGTTACATTTATTTTGTAATTTGTGTTATAATCACATAATATAAAATAAATTGGAATTGCAATAAATGTCTCATACAAAGAGATTATAATATAATACAAAGTAAACGTTAACACTCTTATATCCAATACGAGGCGCCGCTATTTTTCCTCAAACGGCATACATTGCTCGTCGCTAAGGCGCCACCCCACCGAGATCAAAGCGCTCACAGGTAACGGATGTCGCGCGAGTGTCGCCGCGCCCCGCCCACGTGACGCGGCTCCAACTAATGCCTATTATTAACGTACAAAGCACGTCGCTAATTTCCGGTGCACAAAGCCCTGCACTCTCAGCCGGGCGCCGGACAGGCTCGGTGGCGGTTGAGAGATAGCTATAGAGAATGTATCAGAGGAGGTCCACTATTGACACCTTTTACGATGACCATAATCACTTGTATCCATACGATACAATAATTATTCCTATTGATCTGGATTTGTTCACATTAACAAAGTACTTCTTACAAGAGCGAGACAGTCATATAACATGGTACTTGTCATCCAATTGACATGCTCCTCTCTTCAATGCTTGGACAGTGGCAGCTTTTGTGTGGGCAGTTAAGGACAAAGAAAAACTCATAAGCCTATTACTATATTGTTGAAAGAATCAGGTGATGGTAGTAATTTGACACAAAAAAAAGTAATAATTTTAAAGATATTTTAAAAACATATAGAGGGACAAATGTTTGTAATGGCGTGGCAAGTAGCCAAAAAACAACAGAGCATAAAAATAAGATGTTACTGAGTTGTTACCGCAGCAAATAAATAGCACACAAATGTAGACGATACTCAATATGCCGCAAGTGGTCCTCCCCCGATGCCGACTCATCCAAAGTACCAAATCAAAAGGTTCTAATTGTTACAACACACTTTCACAAAATACTCTAATGACATGTCTAGAGGCAGATGCACTAGCCACAGCCCATTAGGCTCCATGTTATGTACATCCAGAACAATTTTTGCTTCATATTTACAACAGTGTGTAAATGAAATAAAACTACAAGAGCTATGAAATATGAATTAAAATGAGAGATAATGCATAGAAGAAAACAATGGAGAACATATTGAATAGAATGATGTCAGATGACAGTAGCAAGTCACACATACATTCCAGTTACATGAGTCTATGCATTCATCCATGCCTGAACACACACAAGCTCTAATTTGTTGTGCCCTTTATTTCCAAAATAAATTGACTAGTTATATTGTAAGGAAAGTTCAGTTTTCATAAAGGTTATGTTGTTGAAACAAAAATTGTTCTGAAAGTGGAAGGTGTACGTGCGGTGTGTCAACATGGTGATGACAACTGGGCGCGAGTGACACTACAGCACTCACAGTTCTCCACCTTAAAATCAAGGCAGTTTACACGGGCTGAAACAAACTGGCCGTTATCTTTTGTTTGCACACCCTACGCTGCACTTGGATGCTTCACTACACAAGATTCCTCACAAGTATAGTATGCTATTGGGTGTTCACAAACAAATTTTGTAACTTTGTTAAATTAAAAACAGATTGTTAAGGTAATCATCGGGAGTAAGTAGTTAGTTACAACCTTATCAATTTATCGAAGCAAATTATGTACTTTAAATAAAGAGAGTATACAAAATACTGTCCATTGTAAGTAGGAAAGAGAAGGAAGTAATACAATTGTCAATATTTGTATAACACTTACAGTTTGAACATAGCTCCATAGGAATTGAATTTTCATTGCCCTGAAAGACATTATAATCGGTTGAAATATTGATTGTATGTACATTTCTTTAATAATTGATAATCTGGTTCTACCTTATACTTTTAACAAGAGTATTTCAAATGTTTTTAAGTCTCATTCATAATTAACTTGATTGTATCGTTGTATTCTTTTGTGATAATATCACGACGTTCACATAAAAAGGCAACTGAACACTACAAATACAGATACACTACTTTCTAAAAAGATCAAATACTTTACTGGTTATTAAATTAACAATAAAAATTCAAATCTTACCATTTTGATCGTTTAAATAATGAGTATATACACGCTTAAGATAAAATCGGTAACTATGAGAATTGATTTATTTAAATTAGCAGCAAATTTAACAACTTCGACGGGTACTGGGGCACACCATCGATCTAAATAAAATATACAGATAACATATTTCGTACAGAGGAACAGACTCAACAGTTGGCATAAAATAATACGCTGATCCTGTCCAGATTTATTTCACAAAAGTATACATTTGCAATTGCAACAAAAAAAAGAGCAGTGACTCCCTATGCGTCCGTGCTCTTACAAGATTATTAAATATGTTTTATGCATAAATATAGATACATATTTTAGCATACAGCATTAATTCCAAAAAAAGCATACATTACTCTGTTCTGGGTTGAAGCAATTGATTGTGGTAAAATTTATTGATTACCCAGGATCCATTTCATTATTAATTTCTGCTGTTTTTTTACTAACCTTCCGCTTGCTATTTTGACCATAAAAGACATTTAACTTAAAATTATATTTCTTATATTACAAATCTAAAGGAATTAAGGATTATTAAATGTCAATGTCAAGTCACAGATGTCACTGTTTTGTCACTATGGTCAATTTCCCTTCCACCTTACCCCTCTAGAATCTTTCTCTTTCCATTAAAACTCAACGATGGCGGCCGGGGTGGGTTTAATTTCGCCTTAAAATATCTCTATAATCAAAGTGTTCTGTGTATAGTGATGAATAGGAATTTATAACAATATTGTCTATTTAATGTAACGTATCTTTATTTTTTATAGGTACTTTACACTTATCCGCAAAACTTCCGTGCTTATAAGGCGTTGATCGCCGCACAATATTCCGGGGTCGAACTTAAAGTTGCACCCGGCTTTGTATTCGGCGAGACTAATAAATCTGAGGAGTTTCTGAAAAAATTCCCAGCCGGCAAAGTGAGTGCTGACCAAAACCATGATCTTGAAGTGTCAATGTTATCTGCACAGATGTTTTTGACGGTGACGTGTAATATTTGTGGCCTTTTTTAGGTACCGGCTTACGAAAGTGCCGATGGGAAAGTTCTCCTAACAGAGAGCAATGCTATAGCCTACTATGGTAAGTTATAATTATAATAGCAAAATTACAAAATTGTAAGTATAGTTACTGTTACTAATGGCAGTCACCAATATTATTGGTACTAAAAGATTATCACAATTCAACTAATAATTAGGTAGTTACTTTTTAGTTTGTCTTTGACATCACTGACAATGCATTATCATTGATTTCGGCTTATAATACTTGAAATTGAAAATGCATGGATACAAATATACAATTGATACAATCTGCACTAAATGTGTTCCTACAGCCACATTACCTTGTTAGGTTGGTTTGTTGAGGAGGAGACCACCTACCAGCTCCTAGTACAGATATCATCTACATGACTGACACCAGCAATTCATTTTTTGCTTTTTAACATACTTCAGAAAAAGAGGAGGTTCTGAATTTGTGAAGTAAATATTTGTATATAAATAAAATTCTCATATTATAAAATGCTTACATTAGAAGATTGAAGATGTCTCGCTGACATGATGTTGTTCAATGCATCTAAGGGCACCCTTGACTGTCCACAGTTGCTGCAGCAATTTTTGAGTTTTTGCATTCCAAAAAAACTTACTAGAACTACCGATCTTTTCTACTTACCAGCAGCGAATACTAATTATGCAAAATATTCCATCATAAACAGAGTGTTAACCACTTATAATAACCATTTCTCAAGCGTAGACCCCTTTTCCTAACAAAATTAAAATTCAAAAATTTAATTATACAGACTTTGACTGATGGCATTACTCGGGTTAATTAAAGATTTGTGATACCGGACACAGGGATATACACACAATGTACACATACACATATACTCTCACACACAGTAACACACATAATGCAATTTTTATTTCCTTTTAATTTGTTTAATTCTTTTTTATTGTTTGATAATACCAAGTGCATCCTCAGTTAACACTGAAAATAAAAAATGTTTTATATAATGTAAATCTATAAACGCTGAGATCCTGAATATGTGACCCAAATATCTATTTTAACTCATAAGCTGTTGATTTTGTAAAATAATAAATTAATAAATGAAACTTCTCAATGCCTGGTGGACAGAGAATGTGTGGCAACAGCGTTAAGTGAAAAGTGTGATTGGTCTAGGCAAATGGCAAATGAGATAGTCTGAGCACACATTTCCTTTCTTAACTATTGATATTTCTTACACCATAAGCCTATTTATTGTCTTGGACTTAACAACAACAGTAATATATTACTGATGTATACAATATTGAAAATAAATAAATAAAAATAAAACATCTTATCAAAAATATTAATTTATCAATGAAAACTTGTAATAAATTTAAAAGATAAAATTATACATAATATATATATATATATATTTAATACTTTCTAAACAAGTGCTTGACTCGATCCCACTAGAAATATATATATATATATACATACATATATATTGAGCTTAAGAATTTTACTCCAGTCATGTGGTCTATTTCACTAACTTTGTCACTTATTGTTTGTACACTTGCAGTGCCATTTATTACCTCAATGTGATTTTTTTTTTTTTTGAAATGGTTTACTTTCAATTCTCAAAATAAAATCATCATGGAGCATAGGTTCCAGGGATCTCTTAAAAGTCAAAGTCAGTTTCAATAACTGTATAACATGGGATGAAGAAAATGGTGTCTGCTAAAGTTATTATGACATTTATAAAGTGCAAAGGACTTGATAAAGTTAATTGTAAGATAAGAAGACAGTATTAGCCTGAAATAATAAAGGTGTAGAACATGAAAACTTTATTTTTATTTACAATATTATTTGAATATCCAATAACCCTTGGGGCCTGGTTTGATATTGCCATTGTTATTGATTAGTGAGTTTCATTCTACTATATTTGTATAAATTCTGTTCATTTATCCATAAATGGCATAATTACAGTTGCAAATGGAGCACTCCGCGGTGAAAATGTTGAGACTCAAGCATGTATATGGCAGTGGGCATCGTGGGCAGATAGTGAGCTGCTGCCGGCTTCCTGTGCCTGGGTGTTCCCTTACCTGGGGATCATGCAGTTTAACAAACAGGTGTGTTATTGAGAATTATAAATCATCATGATCAGCCCATATCAATGCACTGCTAGAAATAGGCCTCCTACCATATACATTCCTCTGCTTTCCGCTCTCTGGCTATTGGTAAGGGGGTCGGTCCAGCTGGGCTTTGACTCCTCGGAGGGCAACTTCCTCAAGTTCAGGGAATTCGTGCATGCTTGGAACAAGAGAAGAACCCGCTAATAAAAGTCGCTTGTGAGTGAAACCCCGTTGTGTTGTGTCGCAAAACCCCTTAAAGGGTGGAGTTGCGAGTAATACAGAAAGGCCTTGACAAAGAACTTGCAGGGAGTCAAGAAGGTGCGTGTGGGGTCACACAGCCAGACCACGTGTGGCCCTCCCGCGTGTCGGTCTATGTAACCGCGAGGTTGGTGGGGCTGTGGGAGGTGCTGGTTCCATCTGGAGAGGTTGCTGGGGAAATTACATCCTTTTTCGTAGTCTACAAAAGCCATACATAATGGCAGATTGTACTCTGTAGTTTTTTGGGTAACCTAACCAAATGGACCAATGGACTGACAGTACTCCTGTTTCGGTCCTGTCAGTCCATTTTATATAAAAAGTAATGGGATGATGTCATACTGGCCAAGACCAAAAGACCATCTCACAATCTGTGTGCATATGACCAGCTGGCATACATGATGTTGCTGTGGGTCCTATTTGTTCTACTACATTCATTTGTGATGCTTGTAGTACCAATCAATTGGATAGTGCAGTTGTCAATTTAAATGGTCAGCTCCATCGCCTCCCGATGTGAGAATTCTTAGACCCGTGGCGGGTGGAGTATATCCTTCATGCTATGTAAGTGATGTAACGTAAAGTCATATTCGCACACACACGGCGGCTCAGAGCTTGTCGACTCGTAGTGTTAGTTGATGCTTCAGGGTACAGTAACAGTAACTTGTGCAGAATGTGGAGCGCGCGAGGAGCGACCTGCTGGCGGCGCTGCGCCTGCTGGACGAGCATCTGCGCACGCGCACATTCCTCGCCACCGAGCGCGTCTCTCTGGCCGACATCGTCGTGTTTACTACACTGCTGCATGCTTTCCAGGTATTTTATTTGTTTAATAGTTAAATGCTTTTCACGACACTGTTAAGCACACTGCTCACTCATTCTGTTAAAAAGTCTGTAAGCTTACTAAAATTGATCACACATTTCTATATTCTATTTCGCAGGTTGTTCGTAACTACGAAACACTTTACTTGAAGCTTTAAGTGTTTACATCTTTGTAACTCTGTCAAAACAGGCTGGATTGAGATACCAATCACTGTTAGATGTGCCATACACTGGGAATACATTTTAGCAAATGATTTTTTCGTGTGTAAACGAACGAAAACTTATTGATGCGTTGGAATTGTAAGATCATCATCATCAGTGAAACGCCGAGCCGTTACGCTATCGCTGCCTTAAAAGTTTACTGATTTCAAATATATAGTGATTTAAATGCTTATATTGCATGAAGTATATAACGGAATGTGTTCTCTCTCCCCAGCACGTGCTGGAGCCCGGCGTGCGCGCATCGCTAGTGAACGTGTCTCGCTGGTTCAACACGGTGGCCGGGCAGCCGCGCGTGGCCGCCGTGGTGGGCAGCCTGACTCTCTGCTCCGCACCGCCTGTATTCGACCCCAAGAAGTACCAGGAACTCACGCAAAGCAAAAAGGTAAGACCACGACGACTCTGTTGTCCCCGTTAATACACTGAAGTAGTACAGGTCCGCCTAGACAAAGCTTTACAACTGAGAAGCACCGTCACTATAAGCAGTGTTATTGTACTCCACAGAACCTCGAAATTTACTACGTAGAAGGCAAAGGAGACCAATTGTAATATTCTTCTCGAAATAAATATACTTTCATGGATTTCATGGCAGTTGAATTTAATTTTGATTACCCGACGTATGTGGCCGCGGTCACGGGGCGCCGCCTGACTAATTGCAAATTAGTTAAAAACAAAAACTAATTCCGTTCTTAAACTATCCGTTCTTCAAAGAACAATTTGGCCAAATAAATGTCCATATGTTTCAAGACCACTGAAATCTATCAATTTTTAAAAACAGGTTGAAGCAAAGGAAGGTCAAATTGAAAGAAAGCTCATGGCTGGTTAAGACAAAGACGTTATACAGAGTGGCGGAATTAATATATTATATATTTCTTATCTGTATGTGATATTAATGCAAGTTGCTATTAAATGGTGCATTCCCTGGTGGCTCCATAAAAACATCGCAGGTAAATTTGATAGTTATATCTGACAACAGGTATCTTTTGTGTTAGTATTTGTTTGTGTGTGCTGTATTCTCTGAGCTTCTGGAAATCATTCTATTTCCTTTATGATCATTATTTTGTGATTGTTGTTTTACTAACAATTGTGTATGTTACATTTGACAGGAAAGCAGCAAGAAAGACAAAAAAGCTGAGAAAAAAGAACAGCAGCCAAAGAAGAAGGAGGAGGCTCCCCCAGCTGAGCCACTAGACGACCTTGATGAAAAACCCAAAGAGTCAAAAGACCCCTTCGACTCTATGCCCAAGGGGTCAGTATACCAATTCTAATAGTTTGATAACATCTTCATCTTCATCTTGGTAGTGTTGCCCCCCGCGGGGATCAACGTCGTGCTGCTCTCGGCAAAATTACTACCCTTGAGACCTTTTTCTATTTCTTTTACAGTTCATTCAATATGGACGACTTCAAGCGTTGCTACTCCAATGAAGATGAGTCCAAATCAATTCCCTACTTCTGGGAAAAGTTCGATCCTGAGAACTACTCCATCTGGTACGCCGAGTACAAATACCCGGAGGAATTGGCCAAAGTGTTTATGAGCTGTAATCTCATTACTGGTGAGTGCATGTTTTGCAATTAGTTGTGGCACTTAGCAACGGTATGCGGAGGCACAGATGGTAACAGTGACTGTTGTGTGCAGGCATGTTCCAGCGTTTAGACAAGATGCGCAAGCAGGCGTTTGCATCCGTCTGTCTGTTTGGTGAAGACAACGACTCGAGCATCTCCGGCGTGTGGGTGTGGCGCGGACATGAGCTCGCCTTCCCTCTCTCACCTGACTGGCAGGTGATCTACTCTGTTTATACTTATTTTATTTTAATTGTGTTTTAAGCTGATTTTGACTCAATCTGCCCATGAAGTCAAACTTCATCTCCAGATTCCTCTGAGATTAATAAAAATGAAGCTCATTGCGAAGATGCCTCTTTTATCTGAAGCGGGCAACAGGCCACGGGATGACGCGGGTAAGAGAACTGTGAGTTGTCTTAGTTAAAACATCACCTAAGGCCAAAGATTCCTGGACGAGCTCCAATTGTGTGATTGCTGGTACAATTTTAGGGCGTTGGCTTGGCTGGTTGAGAATTTTCAGTCGTTTTTTTTGCATGAAAAAATTCAATATGAAAAGGCATTCCCTGTTGGTATACCTTAGGCGCTAGAGAACTAGAGGTCCATCCCATCTATGATCAAGGTGAGCTCCTAACTCTTAAGTATTGCAAGTGAAAATGTAATTTAGATATTTGTAAATATGATGGAGGCCTCACCTACAACTTATAGTATAAGAATTGCAGTGTTTGATGAGCCGCTAACATCACTTATACTCAGATTAATCATTAATTAATAGATTGACTACGAGTCATATGACTGGAAGAAGTTGGACTCCGGCAGCGAGGAGACAAAGAAACTTGTCCAGGATTACTTCTCCTGGAGTGGAGTGGACAAGAAGGGCCGCAAATTTAACCAGGGCAAGATCTTCAAATGAACTGTCGCCGGCGCACAGAGACGCTCCGGGGCCCAGCTGGCAGACCTTACTCCACACCACTCTTGCAACACACCGGGCTCGCTCACCAGACCTGCCTCAGGCCTTACTTCTGTACCGTAACATATATACTATTATAAAGGGGAAGCGACGCGTGCCTCGCGTGTGCCCTCGGCCCTCAGCCCTGCACTCCCCAATTGTCTATTTATCCGTTCTTAAGTGTATGTAACATGATGTCAGCTATTGGTTCTGTGGAGGGGATGCATTTTTTAGGTCCAGTCCTCTCGCCGCGTGCGTTACGGAACAATAAAATATCGTTTTTTTATTTCGACCGATGTTTTATTGCGACACACCGACCCTACTTAGTTTAATATAACAATCTAATTACAAGTAAAACAAGGTCCCGTCGGCCACACCGCTCCACGGACACCGAATTTTAATTACAAACCATAACACTACTACTACGGAATGTGGAAACAGACTGAGCAGAACACTATGTATGAATACTGAGGGTACATGTACACACGCTGGTCTGCCAGCCACGACGCAACCGGACCTGCGCCGACATTAGTACGTGCAGCATCATTGTACGGCGTACTTGCCTTAGTGGCACATTTTGTTGACAGACTTGAGGAGGGCAAAATATCCACCTAAGCCGAAAGCCAGTCCCTGTTGCTCGTGAAGCGCTTCTACGTGCCCAGTAGTGCTGACCGTCAGACCTCCAATACTCCCTTCGCATGTTACTGTATTTGTTGTTACTTTAAAAAATAATTTTAAATTTGATATTAATTTGACGAGAAAAGGGATAAAATAAAACACACTCGATCGAAAGCAAAAATTTATATTTTTAATATTTCAGACTTTTACCTAAATTGTAAACATGGTACGTACATACGTCCCTAAGTATTATTGCGTTTGGGGACTTCATAGAACACTACACGAGAGCTAATAAAAGTTCGGAGGTGGGCAGTGTGAGATTCACTTTGACTTCATGTACAAATAGGATTGCGGCAGGGAACACGTCAGCCTGGGCAGTGTAGCGCTGCTGGAGCAGCTCCGAGCGTCAGGTTTGACACATGAGCTCGTCCAGCGCTGCTCTTGTGGCAAACTTTACGTTACAGGCAGTAATTTCGGTAAAAACACCCCGAGAAATATTATTAAAAATATAAATGCATCCTGTAATGCGCGCCTCGAGCCGAGCCGTCGTCGTGCAGTGCGCGTCACCTGCAGGTGGCCCCAGTGTAGTTGGAGTGCACGCCTGTGTGTCAGTTTGTATTTAACGTAGTTTACAAAGAAACCATGCGCGTTTCTTATTTCTAAATATTACGAGAATGTAAGAAAACACATTACGGTGCGATATATGTGTAGTTTAGTAGTATTGCATTCCGGCCATGTCGTCTCAGAGGTCAGTCCGAACGGCACATTGCTTGAGAGATCATACTTGTCGTACCTTCTTCGTTCGGACGTTGTTCATAAACATGACAGTAAAATGATGGTAACTGTCTCTCCTCAGGAGCGCGGCGACCACCGGCGGCCCGCCTTCGAGACGGCGCCGAGAGAGCTCGGAGATCGCACATTACAGTCGGCGGTCTAAGCGGTACACATACTGACGCTCTCAATAAACAGACGGCACCGGTCGCGGAGGCCGACCAGAGCGGACGTAGTGCGGGAAGCAATTAAGCACCCTTCAAAAGGGCGCCCCCTAGCACCCGGCCCGGTGGGACTCCGCCACCGCACGCTCACAGACTACGGCACAACCTATTGCATAATTAAAAATATCGAACATTTTAATAAACTTCAAAAATGCAAGGTCAGGTGGAGAGTTATAAACGCTATAAATATAATATTATATCTAACGAACAGGTAAATTTATATCTCAAAAATGATAACATCTCGCGTCGAGTCAATGGAGGTAATATAGTGTTATAAAAGAGGAAGGTCGAGGAGGAGCGCGGCGGGGGCGGCGGCCGACGTCAGCGCGGCGCCTGCCCCTGCGGACAGAAACACGAGGCCATGCAGTGCGCCCTCAACACTTGTCGTGGTACTAGTAAAAGTTGTTATTACCAAGTGCGTTTTAACCCCCACCATTGGATTCCACCTGCTTCTGACGCTGCAAATGTCTCCGTTTTACGGAGAAATTACTCTTTGTTGCTTTCCCACCTTCTAGAACCTTACCACTTTACGGCGCATAGTGACATGGTTTTACAGGTGGCAAAGCCATGCCACTATGCGTCAAATATTCCACATTTATAGATGCGTATTTCAATTTGGTAAGCAACCTCGTCTGAACTTTTGTCGAGATACCGATATTATGATTCCCTATGCCATCACCTGGGCCCCCACTGCTGGACAGATTTGATTCAATTTTTATATGATGTAATAATCGTCGAAGCGCAATAGGCTACTTACTGCTTCAACCGAGCGGCAGTGGTGAAGCACTTTTTTAATAACGAGTGCATTCGACATCTTCTTTTTCTGTACCAGCTCTTATCATTATTGGTCAATATTCGAGATACATGCAGGAGATACGACTGCCGAGGAGTGATCTGCTCCACGTCATTAGGACCGGCAAAGTATTCGTTATCCGGCGGTCGCCAGTCTCCTCGATTATTGACTGGGAGAAGGTTTACTCGCTATGCAAGGTCAGTAATGTGCTCACGTGGGCGGCGCGCAGCCGGCGGCGCGCGGGGCGCTCCACCTGCACGCTGAGCTGCACCCGCGCGCTGCTCTCGCCGCACTGCTCCGACCTGCGCGCAGACGGCCCCAATACTTTAAGCACATTCAAATTACTATACAGTTGCTTAGATACAGATCAATAAAGTGGATGATATTCACTTTATGACCGTTATAATATATTAAATAGAAATAACTTAACATGGTGGCCGGTATCCTCTGACGCGATTTATGTGGCCGAGCACGATCCCCTACCTGTCCTGAACTGCGCCGGGGCCCGCTAGCAGCGGCAGCTCGTCGTCCCGGCGCGCGTGACACTCACAGCGGCAGTGCTCGGCTTCCACGTACTGCAGCCCGCCATCCGCTCCCGGCTCCGCTGCCTCCCCGCCCCCCGCCTCCGCCGCCGGTAGTGTTTGTATCCTCTTCGGCTGTTTCCGCCGCTCTGGCACTTCTTCGAAGTCTATCCACTCAGCTTTCTTCCGAATCTCGCTTGTTCTTAATATTTCTGTACTTAACAATATTTTTGCTTAAGTGACAAATAATAAAACAACGTCGGGGCATGAATAATCACTTCTTTTAAATGAACTACGCTGATCAGCCAGGCGGCCACGACAGTGTCTCCGCGCTTGTGACAAGCGCGACGAGACACAGCTCTTCGACCGCTTAGCCTCAACTTCTTCTGGGAGTGACTGCGCGGTTACTATATTCGCGCAATAGCATTCCGATCCGAGGGTGCCTGAGAGGGCCGAACTCGGCCGGTAGCTTTTATCAGAAACAACACATTTTGCAGGAAATGTTCTCTCAGTTCCAAAAGTGGCGTATGTCCGATTGACGGCGCTGAGCGAGCCCTCGGATCAGGATGCTACTGCGAGAGAAAGGAAAAGTTACCATCTCCACCGCTCGTGGTGCGCGGACGGGCCGGGCGAGGCGGCACAGACGCTGACGCCGTGCGCGTACGCCGCGGCAGTCTGATGCGCAGCTTGTCGGCCGCCGTGGTGCCCGCTGCGACGGCGGCATCGGGGGGTGCGCGGAGCGAAGCGGGAGCAGGTTCGGCTGGGGCGGAGCGCGGCGCACGAGGCCGCTGCACCCCCGCCACACGGACGCCGCTTCGGTCGCGCACCGGCACCATGGGTACGGCCAGAGACCGCTCGAGTGGCAGTGTGGTCGGTACGAACGGCAGCTCCTCCTCGAACGACTCTTGAACTACAAGCCCACGTCGCTCCACTTCGCTGCCGCTGCGCGTCGTCTCCTCCCCTTCCGAGCCAGAAGAGTCCTGCTCGGGTGTGCCGCGCTCGACGCATGGTTCGGGCGCCGTCGGCCGCTGGTCGGGCGACTCGGTCGTGATGTGAGTGTCGCGCATTTCTGATCGGGTCCCATCACTCTCGACGAAACTTGGAATCGATTCCGATATTTCACTTGTGACGCTAGGTGTTTTAGTGATACTGAACTGCGTACTGAATACTTGTTCCCTGCTGCCGACATGCGTTGTAAATATTATACGCTCTTTTCTCTTTCTGTGCTCTTGTTCCAAAACGCGTGCGGCCTCGGACATGGTGCAGCTTTCGGCTCTCTCAGGACTTGTTTGTTCTTTTTGGAACGATTCGAATTTATCTTCGTCTCTGGCACTCGGCGGTGCAGACCGCTCCATCGCTGATCTACTCCGATCGATCTCGGGGCTTAGGGAAACATTGGTCGTTAATACACTATCTGCGACTTTTTCAGTTGGAGAATGTAAAGGTATTAAAACGCTCCCGTCAGGCAGAACAGTTCGTTTTGTCACAGCGCTCGCCGATGAGGCGGAAGTCGGTCGTTCTGGGTGTGGGCGCACCTGTGGAGCGGAGGCAGGGCGCACGATATCGCGCAGCGGCGAGACCGGTGGGGTCCGCTGGTGGTGCGCCGGTCTCGCGCCACCAGGACTGCATATCTCGTCACATGGCGTTTTTAACGGAATGTGAATAATGCCATCCTTCGAATCCTCATAGTATTTAAGTTTCTCTCCACGGTTTGGTTTTTCAATATGCTGATGTGGAAACTGTCGCTGTGGCTGAACAATTGGTGAACTGTCTCGTGAACTCGGTGAGGGTGAAGTTGTACTCTTTCTAGGAGTTTTGAACAAAGAAAAAACAGAACCTTTAATTTTAGAGGCAGATGTGGGCGTAGTGGATCGGTCTCTACTTTTGCTCCGAGACCGACCTTCATTGAGACTCTTTTTGCGACGCAGCAAGTCACATGGCGAATCAGGAGAGGCGATGGTTTCGCGCGATTTAAATAAGGAACAAAAGGAAGATTTCCGGGAAACGGGCGCGCCGATCGGAGACGGTGTGCGACTGTTACGCGACGACCGCCGTAGTGCGGGACTGCCGCCAGCTGCCGCGCTCTCGAGCAGGTCGAGGGTGACAGGTTTGCGGGCTGGCTCCATACCAACCAATGTTCTCTCGCTTTCGTCGTCCTCGTCATCGTCATACTCGTGATCCAGTTTCAGTTTAATTCTAATAATATCCTTGGAGCGGTTAGTACTTTTGTATATTTCTGGTTGTTCCCGCCGTTCTCTCGAGCGAGCCCGTCTCTCCTCTGCTCGGGCCCGATTTAGTGTTTCTTTCAGTCGCTTGTCCTCGTCTAAGATGTTAGAACACGATGATGGTGAAGACGGGACTATACATGGCGTTACAGGCGGGGCAACAGGTTGAGTCACAGCGGCTAGAGGAACAAGACGCGGAATGTTATCAGGACGAGTATTTTCTACAGTTACTTCAGTGCGCACTTCTCGGTGATCTCTGGCATCCACAGGCTCTGGAATTCTCTCTTGGATCGGTACCGAAGGTGACACGGGTGTGGTCGTAAATGAAGATGTCGTAGGAACGGACTCCACTGCAGTCACCGAAATGGACGACGGAGGTGATATGAGTCTCGGTAAAGGATCCGATGTCAACTTAGCAATTTCGAGTAGCCGTTCTTCGACCGCAGCGGCACATATTTCTGGGTCGGTTTCAATCGGTTTTGGTCCACAAAATGATGTTTCAAGTAACATTTTGTGAGGTGATGGAGATCGTGACGCGCCAGACACCACAGAAAGATGAGAAATGCGGCTAGTATGGCTGAATGCCGATAGCGCTGAGTGCGCCGAACACTGTGAGCCCACGCTCGAGAGGCGGCTAGTGCGCCCTGAGACGGCCAGCAACGCGGCTTCGGAGCTCTGGCTGTCCTTACGCGAGTGACGCCGAGACACGGAATGAGCGGGCGCAGCGCGCGCCTCAGCCGGTGTGCCCTCCAAGAACGCCAGCTCTTCAGTGGACGAGCGCAGTTCAAGCGCACCATCTTCACGGAAACCCAGTTCAAGGCGAGCGTGCCCTTCCTCTGCGCCGCCCGAGAAAAGGGCCAGCTCAGGAGAGCTATCACGCGAATCGTGGTGACTGGAACTGGATGCGCGCGATATGTCGATGCGCGGTGCTGCGGGCGTTTGCAGACCGCCCGCCCCTCCGCCGTGGACTGCCGGTGAGGAATGAGAACGCGCGCGCTGCTCGGGCGGTGCGAGGACGTTGCAGCTAGATGAGGCTTCGCCGTTTCCCAATTTAATCGCCGGGTCCTCGCGGATTTTGGGCAGCCGGAAGGTCTGCTTAGTCTCGGGACTCGACTGCGAAGGCGAGAGAGATTTGATCATGATCGAGTTACGAGTCTGAGACAATTGGTTAGAGTGTGAGGATGTGACGGGGCTTTTTGCGCTCACCTCGTCTGAAACATCGTGGTCGAAGGAAGCGATAGGCGCAGGCCCGCGCCGCGGCCGACGGTCCGGCGCTCCGTTCGCCGCCATGCCGCGACCTGCCGCCGCGCGCTACTGCGCCCGCATGCCTCTCCGCTGCACCGCGCTGCGCCCCGCTCGCCCGCACACTGCTCCAGGCGGGCTGACGACGAGCGCGACACTACACATTTGCCAATCCGTTACACTAATTGACCGATCGGTCGCACTAAATAACTAGTTCGTGATTGCGACGAGAGTTAACGAGAAAACTTGTTACATAACCGATCAGATTGTCCGCACGACAACGAGACATTGATGAAAGCGACGTGCGGGCATAAGTTTAGTCTTAATACACGATGATGTGGCTGATAATGTTTAGTACGTCAGTTTTGTAAAGCAAGCAGCGGGCGGCGGGCGGCCGCAGGACGGCGCTGGGCGCGAGCCGCGAGTCGCCGCCATCGACACGGCGTAACACGCCGGCGCGCCCCCGTCCTACGCGCGCATGCGTCCCCGCCCCGCCCCGCAGCGCAGCCCGACGCCGACGAACTGCACGGACTTGGTATTCCCGTAACCCACATGTTGCGATTGTAATCTGCACTCGGCCTTGAAACCCGACTCGCCCTCTTTAATGTACATCAAAGAAAAGGCTCCCCGCGCATTGCAACTGTATATCCTCTGTCATGAGAGATACAGATTGTATTAATATTCCCACACGAGTCATATCAGTGTTATGTTGCCACGATCAACGATACAACAGAAGGATTGTATGTAAAATGATGAATAAAATTTTACGTTATAAATTGTTGGTTGGACTGTTTTTTCTCTTGTTATATAATTTTCCTTATAAATTGTTTAGTTGTAACAAGCGAACCCCCGCCCCCGCACCCGCCGCGCGCGTTGCACGCTGGGGTCGGACTGCGATCGATACTCACACGGCACGATGCCCGAGTACGGTACCGGAGAGCACGTACACGAAATGCGCAGGCCGCTGCAACACAACTGCTCGTGCCCGCACTCTCTCATCAAGTTTACCTTAAAAAAACAGTAGGAAGTAATCAATTAGTCTTTATTGTTTGAAAGGTTTCAATTAGTTCCCAATTGAATTTAGTTGGAGTAGATCTTGGATTCCGAAGATACACCAGGGCACTCCCAAGACATGATGTTATGAATGCATGATAGAATATTATTTATTGACATATCGGTAGGTTTACGATAATGTGAGACTAGATATATATTCCATAACGATAGCGGCACGAATGTGAGAGAAGAAGGGGAGGACACGTGCCAGAACTTTGTACAGCGTCCGCACATATAATGTTTAATTCAATTTGAAATCGACTTTTATATGTCATCTAGTATATTTTATTGTAAATAATTATAAATTAAATTAATAATTAATAAACACCTTTGCTAACTACTTGTCGCTGACAAGTGTCGCTGCTGTTACACACACTAAACAATGAAAAGTCGTATACTTTAGTGGAACAATATACTATACTACATATACACAGTTATAGAGCCATATACTGTATTTAGATCGTATACTGTACTGAGGCCATGTGTTGTAGTAGAATCATACAGGCTAGTAGCAACGTAAACGTAAAAATATGTAGAAGTTGAGAGCGGGAATGGCATCGTACATATAATATTTATAGGAGTTTGATGTTATATAAAATACGTGTTCATAAGTTGAATACGGTGGACGTACTTCGTAGTTGCACACTACTTGTTGCCAAACAAATCGTGTTGCATGTTGACAAGGAGTTGCTAGTGCACTTGCCACTTGCTCTTGGACTGTCATACATCTACCAAAATCTCAAGCAACAAATATTTCTCTATACGCTTATCAGTAATTATACCTGGTACATGTTTAGCGACTTGAGTTGGTCTCTTTTCATGTGTTTACTTTTAAATATGTATTCTATACCCAAATTATATTCAACTTAGGGAATCAATGGTAATGCTTGGTCATTCCAATCTACCCTATGTATGCGAACTGCTCAGGTTCTACGTACATACTCGTATATTATTACAAATACATATAAATAGACTGACAAATAGGGTATGCCTGGTTTTATTGGCATTCATATTGTAATCTATCATATACACAGTACACAAATATATATTTGTATATACTTATATAATTAATTAACTTGTAATTGGCTACTTGGGAAATTGAACTGAAATAAAATAAACATAAGTAAAGTTAGAATTATTTTTATTGACAGCAAATATTACAGGCCGGCCGGGACAGGGCCAGCGCGTGAACAAGTCCTCGGTGTACACTCGCGCACAGCGACGATTGAGGCAGTCCTCCTGGTGCATACACGTGTATTATTACAACCGCATACTCGATTGAGCCGCTGCTATAAGTTCATTACAACGGTGCGATACGGCTCCGGCCCGGCGGGCGCACCAACGTGTCCAAGCGGCCGCAGGTGCTGCGCGTTGACAACCCGACGGCCAGGCCAGTATATTTAAAACTCACCAACATTTCCATTTAAAGAGTCTTCTTACGCATATGGGATTTTGTGCTCAAATTGCTTAATAGAGACGCATGACTCCCGCAGTCCACACCAGCGAGGTGTCTGTGACCCAAGTTTGTATTCTAGAAAGATCTAAAACGGTTATCGGCCATTGAGAACCAGCATTATTGCTTGGCCCCTTACCGTTGATGCAGCATATGCTCTGATTTTTTTTCTGTAAACCCCCTAAAATAGGAAACATCTGGATTCTTATCCAAGCGTGGAGCAATGGGAATCCACATATGGGATGTTATAATGGCGTAACTCTTTTGCTTGTTTCTAATTATTCATACTAGTACAGTAACGTATTTACAATTACATATTTATAGTTTTCTTTCAATATACATATATAATTATAATTCTCTACATAACCATGAGTACATTTGATTTGAACATTATTACATTGAAAGACGAAACTGAACCCGCTGTTCAGGAACGCAAAGAACTTGAACGTCAGCAGAACATTTCAAAGTCGTCTAGCGCACTTACGAGTACACAGCGCTCACTAACAGCGCGCAGCAACAGATGCAGCTACGAGCACAACTCACTACGCTACGAGAGAGCTACGGCGGAATGTATTTACAATATATTTAGGTAACACTCACCGGCCTCGGAACTGCGAGGCGCGAAATACAACAGATAATAACATTTATTGCCAACTACATCCTCTACAAGTCTACGATTTAATACTAACGGGGACGCGGGTACAAAAATATGAGCTACATTTGTGGAACGTTTTAATCACAAGCTAAACTAGCACTAACACGCGGAGACGCGCGGGCCCGCCGGGAGACATTGTGTATGCATGCTCCACACGGCACTGAGTGCGGAAAGCATATGCGACGTTTTATTGATTTGGTCATTTTCTTTCCGATACAACTAGTTATATTTAATTAATTCAAGCATTGATGATTACATGCATCCACATATTATATATAGCGTTCAGATACAAGTTTGTTTGCAGCTCGCTCCCTCTCCGTGGTGCAACAACACACGCCACATAACAAAATCTTTGGCTTTGCGGCGTTCTCACCGGGGCTCTGTCTCAGCTCTGATGATTGGCACCTTATATGTGTTAATAAATTCTTAGTACACAATAGTTGATATTGGACACATGGAAACCGGAAACACTGGTGCGCCGAGCGGCACTCCTCGCTCGAGGTCGCGCATAACGATTGTGATCGCAGAAGATTGGACCGTGTGACCGATCGACGAGCACGGAGGTTACATAATATTTCGTCCAAACGTAAATTTTTTCTGGGAGCTTGGTGTTCAGTCCGAATCCGAGTCGGAGGACGGAGCGCGCTCCGCTTCGGTGGCGCTGGGGGGCGTAGCGGGCGGGGCGGGGGCGCAGCGGTGGCCAGCGCGTACGCAGGCGCCGCCTGCCCGCTGGTGCGCTCGATGCCCACACTGCAACGATAAAGAGATAACGCGAGCATGTTTGGACATCCACATATAATCCTTTGAGGGAGTTCGGTCACCGGTCCGATGTAAATGGAATGATGAGTGTCCCGCTCGATCGCAAAAAACCAACATCGTTGGCGCCACGGCCATCTGCAGTGCCTATTCTGTGCTACATGGTCTTTGGATGTATCGGATCATATGTCGAACCGTGCCAGCGCGACATCTCGCCGATATTACCCCACTCCCCGATAAACACGGGTCGGATCAGATCACTGTTATTGTATTGCACTTATTTGTTAACTGCAACGTGCAATAAGAGAAAGAAATAAAGGGCGACGTACATGTACTCGTGGCGCGCGAGGTAGCGCACGTACTTCTCGGGCGGGTCTGCGTCGTGGTTCTGCAGCGAGACGGAGCGCACGGTGGTGTGGCTGACCTGCGCGGCCGGCATCGTGAACTCCACGAAGGCGTGCGGAGCCAGCGTGCCCGGCACCTGGTCGTACGACGTCAGCGCCATGCGGCACACCAGGTTGTGCGTCGTGTACGCGCCTGCACGACGACGCGTGTTAACTGCGTGCACCTCTTACCGGCTCACGAGGATGAGTGTTTAATTACATTCTCATTTTCCACACTACGTCCTAAATTTTTAGTAACGAATTTAGTATTCTCTACCTACGCCTCGCAAGTCATAAGTAAGCCTGAGAGAAACTCATCACTGGAAGGGGTGGGCAGAGATTGCGGATTTTCGTTCCCCACGGCGTGGTAAATACACTCATTTTAAATGCAAAAAAATGAAACATCAATAATCTACAGTACTCTGTAAAATGCTTCAGGAGCCTGAGTCACTCGGCGGGACACATGCATACCTTGCCCCTCCTTGGGCAGGCGCGGCATGCGCCACACGATAGCGCGGTGCTGGTGCTCGTACTTGGCCTGTCCTGACGTCACCTCTATCAGGGATTCCTGCAAGGTGTCCACCGCGCCCAGGAAGCGCTCGATGCCTTTTATTTTGCCGGTGCGCCTGAAATCAATTTTTAGTGATTGGTAAGTTTCTTCAACATTAAGTTGTGTTCACTAACTGCTACAGTTAACGTACCGATGCGCTGACTTGACGGAACCGTAGCGGAAGTGCTTTTCCACGCGGAACAGGTAGATCCAGCACTCCGGGATCGGAAAGCGGATGGCCACGTCTTCGCACGGCACCTGGCCCAGCGCCCGAGACGCGAACCCCGGCACCAGCACGTCAGCGCGCAGCTCGACCTGCACTCACGACGCCGAGTATATGATTAAGATCCTTCTTATGGAGTGTTCGTGAACATAATTTTAGTAAAAAACGATGTACGATTATTTCTCTTTAAGTCCCGATTAGTTGTAACAGAGCGAAAATTGCAAGACTTAACTAGAAACATGTAACATACGGCCCACCATGAGACGCCACTCTTTCGTAGTTCACGATCTCCTCACTGGGACAGTAAAGCACCCACATTCACCAGCGCATACTGGATGTGTTGTCAATGTGTATAAGAGGAAATTGGCTTGTGTGGTGTACCTTGCTGCCGGCGACGCACCAGGCGGCCTTCAGTTGTAGCGGCAACTCTCGGTTCTTGGGCGGGCGCACGCGGAACCGCATCAGCTCGATGTAGCACGCGTCCGGCGGCTTGAACCTACGGCAGCCAGCCGTGCGGGGTTAGCATCAAGTGAGGGTAATAAAGATAAAGAGAGATGTTGTGATGTTTTTTTTCTTATACTTTCTAAGCAAGTGTTTGACTTCGATCCCACCTGATGTTAAGTGGAAACACAATTCCTGGATGGTAAGGCGCACTATATTAGTAAATGCCTATTCACTCTACTCTTGAAAATACCCACATTGTAATCGGAAGGAAGTACAGACGCGGGCAAACTATTCCAGTCCTTTGCTATACGAAGAATGAAAGATGAAGCAAAGCGCTTCGTTTGGGGAGGGATGTTCACATCAATGCAATCTGTAGAAAACAGAAAGGCTAGCTACCTTACGCCTGTGCTCAAGACTGAGCAGATTGTTTTCAGCTGCGTCACTAAATAGCCTCTTAGCCCGCCTTTCCACCGAGTCCAAAGCTGCGAGATGGCATTTAGCAGCGCCTGCCCAATGTGACAGCAGTATTCTACACACGACCGCACTTGAGCTTTATAAAGTGTTAAAAGCTGTCCCGCAGAGAAGTACGGTTGCACTTTGACCAAGATCCCAAGTTTTTTTGCAGCTATCTTGGCCTTAGACTCGATGAACCGTCCATAGTTAAGGGTGAATTTCAATAGCCAATAACTGAAGACGATCAGTGAGTTCCACAGATAGATCCCGGAAAGCCAAGGTGCACTGACTCCTTTTAGCGGAAAAAAGACACGCCTGTGTTTTGGTGGCGTTGAATCTCATAAGATTGGCATCGCCCCAAGTGGAGACTTCCTGTAGGGTGAGATTCATTCGTTCTACTATGGCTCTCCTTTGAGACTGTACCTGATCCTTTGTGGCATTAGCACCGAACTGGTAACTCTCTACAACTGTGCTGTCGTCTGCATACCCAAAGATACCGGGTTTTCAGCAGATCGTTTATTTGCAGCAGAAACAGAGTTGCAGAGAGAACAGACCCCTGAGGAACTCCGGCATTTATGGCCATTATCTCAGACGAGCAGCCATCTATGACTACACCTTCAGACTACTAAGTCAGCTGTCCTCAACGAGAAGAAGCGAACAATATGTTTACTTGAGAATCTGCGAGCTGGCGAAGTCGTCGGGCTGCACGCATGCGTGGAACTCCGCGTTCTCGACCCGGATCCACTCCTCCGTGGCTACCGGTATGATGTCGTGGCGGCCGACCACCTCGCGGCCCTGGCGCCGCATGTCGTTCAGCCCCACCTCCACGTCCGGCATGCCTGCAACCAGTTAGCCCTCAGCTCTCTCATATCGTATTCTCGGAATGTATAAAATATTCCCTTTTGTAATCCAATCGGTGTAGGCAGATATATATTGATTTCAGTCCTTACCAATGTAATTGCTGAGTTTCAATTACTGGCTGGTGTCAATATCAATATATTTCATTATATTAAGAATTCCAAACCCTAATTAAACAGTGTAGTTGTGACTTGTTTGCGGCAATTCCTCGTGCAACAATTTACAAGCTGACAAGAATTTACATTTCCCTCTCTTTTTTTATTCCTTTCGAAAATTTTATCAATGTTCTCGCTGAGGAAACGAAGCTATTCTATACAATGTCAACTCCTGTTGAACTTGTGAGGTGTCGGTAGCATCTGCGGGAGCGCCGCGTGCAGACCGCGGCGCGCGATGCAGTGACGGGCGCGCAAAAGTTGGATTGCCCTTATGCGTATCGTATGGGGACATTATGCATTAGGAGAATCCAACCTTCACGTGCGTCGTGCGCACTTCGCCTGGCCTCTACCTCCGGTACTATATATTCTCCTCCGGTATTAAATAAATTAATTCCTATATAGAAGCTTGTGTTCAGCTCAGGGTACCCGGAGTACGCACCCTTAGTTAAACACAAACTTCTTGTTTAGGTGGACACTCGTTACATCTTCTAGATATTTCTTTGGCCCCTGTCAACACTGACAAGCGGGCTACGTCCGCCCGTACTCGACACCCGAGCACAACATCGCAGTTGTAACTGTAACGAGATCTCTGTATATTGTTCCCGAGAGAGCACGGGAGCAGTCGGGCCGTGCTGTGAGAACATTAGGCAGATACACATCGGGTAAGACACTTACCGCTGAGGAAGCCGAGAAAGAAGAGGCGTACGCGCGCAATCTGCTTGAGCACGCTGCCCTCCGCGTCCTGCTGCACGTGCAGCTCGTCCACCGCCGTCAGCTGCACCTGCGTGCCCGCACACTCTTAGCACACAAGCAACACAAACAAAGTTGCTGTTGGAGGTAAATACATTGTACCTTATCTCGTACTATTTATAGTATTCTGTAAAATAACAAATTGTTCTGACAAAAGTAACAGGAGTGTGTCCACGGCAGCACTAGTACTCCTGTCCTCCTCCTTGTGTTTTCTCCCCATCGGTGAGGGTCGTGACCTCCACGAATTATATAACGGAGGATCGCTCTCCATCTGTTGCGGTCTTCAGCGGTGTGCAAGGCCTCGTGGACTTTCGTGTTGGTGTTTTTGCTCATTAGGTCTGTCCACCGCATAGGGCTCCTCCCTCTTGGTCGTCTTCCCTGTACTTCGCCTGTGACCTGGAGGAGTGTCTCCGGTGTATAATTTTTCTAGATGAATAGACCCAAAGAATTTGAAAACCCTACGGAGACAGATTATCAACAGCCTTACTCCCACTTCTTGGAAAATGGACAGGTTTATGCGGTGTGGCGTGTTGCTGTCCAAGGTACTCGTAACATTCTCCTGCAGCACCACATCTTTCGATCACATAGCATCACATCTACGATTTTTAAAATTTTCGAGCATTTTACTGTTCTGCAATTATTTTACACTAGCTGTAAGTGCGTTCCCATGTTAAAAGCATCCCAATTTTAATATAGAGAAGATGACAGCCGATAGATAGCATCGGCGACTGCCCGCTTGGAATCTAGCAGCAGCCCGGCACGACGCGAGCTTTTTTCTTTATAGATGAAAAAAACTGGACTTTATTAATAAGTAAGGTACCTCCTCCATCTTGTATGTGAGCGCACGGTCGCGGTGCGCGGGCAGCCGGAACAGCGCCTCCTCCACGCAGCACGAGAACTGCTTCACGTCCTCGTAGCTCAGCGAGCCCAGCTTGAACAGCTGGGACACCTGCGCCATATACACACCTACTTCTCTTACATTCCAGAACAAATCTTTCTATCGATGGTTTAATTTGGGGCCAATTTTAAAAAAGAATTTAGTTTTGTCATCCGAGTCTGAAGAGAACTCTCCACCATGGCCCCGCCAGCCGGCGATGTGGGGCAGTGCTAGAGATTTATTCATTAATCAATACATGTCATCTATGATATAAGACGAGACTGTCTTTAAAAGTAAAGTTTTATGTAGATAACTTAAGTTATTCACTAGAGTAGGATCGTTTATTTTAACCTGCGGCGCATGCTCCACCGGCAGACCCAGCTTGCGCAGGTCGCTGCCGAACTCCTTGACGCCCTGGTAGTCGCCCTGCATTGCGTAGGCGGCGAACTGCGACAACTTGCTGGTGATGCGTTCCGCCTTGGTCACCTGCCCCGGCCTGCGCGAACACCTCCGTTACTTGTACTTCATTAGAGCGAACATTCGACATTCAATAAACTGCAGTTTCATGAGACGCAGATCCCATCGCGAAACTAACAGCTTTCGCTGGCAACACAAAGAAATACAAAACCCGTGATGGCCGACCTGACGCCGGGCCGCTCCTTGTAGAAGACGTACTGCAACTTCACCGTGAAGATCTTGCCGAACTGGTCGAACTGCTGCGCACCCACGTCGGACACGGAGTAGCACGCCTGCAGCGGCAACTCCTGCAGCGGCTCCTTGTCCGTCGCCGCGTTGAGCAACTGCACGGCCGCCGTGTCGCCCTGGTACACCAGCCGCACGAACATCTTCTTCCAAAATCTAGGGTCGGAGGTAATAAAGTCAACAAGAGTATATAAACTCCACTATATAGTTATATATTCATGCTAAAGTTCAGGTTAAACTAAAAAATTATAAATTTTATTAATCGAGGTTACTGCTGAGAGATGGTTCAACGAGCTATTTACACCGGAACTAACGGCGTCTTTGCTAATTTGGAACGCATTATTTTCCAGTGTTCGAAGTTCGACTCGAGACTTTAAAAAAAAACATTTTCTGAAAAAAATGGGAAAATGTTTTTTTGTTTTCTTTATTTTTTAGGGACTTTTGCCATTTTGGCCATGTCATATCATACCCTACCCTTGGTAACACACACACAACGATCGCATGAAGCGAGAAAGAAAGTCATCAATGTGGCATGGCCATAACTACCAGCTTCCTCGCTCCCTCTGGGGTGGGGTCAAACAGCAACATTAAAAAAGCACCCACATGTTGCACCCTCAGCTTAAGGCTATCTATTAATGACTATCTTTCCGCTTCATGTTTAGCATTATGTGGTGCACATCATCCACCATTTGGCAAATGGAAATTTGGCATATGGAAAATTTTGAAAGGAAATGACCCGACCTCAATGTGTGCGCCGTGGTGACATGCATTCTGTTTGTTCCATTCAGGAACCGAGGCAACTGAGGAGTTGACTTTGTATGATTATATATACCTTTCTGCTTAATTCTTTCATCGAAATATTCTTTGAAATTTTTAACATTATTTTATAAAAACCTAAAATCTCAGTATAAAGTGGTAAAATAAATTTCTCGTGGCCTTCTGTAATACCTAATTTGGCCAATCTGTCAGCTTTCTCAATGCCTCGTAAACCCATTGTAATTTCAAATTAGAATAACGGCTCTCAAGCTCGTGTACCAGTTTTAAAATTTCATAAGCTTATCGGTACACCTCTCCTTACACCAGAGGCGCATGGAGCTACATATTGGAGGGCACTTTTGCTATCCGTGAACATGACAAAATTTTCCATCTACATAATAGAAACTTTAGTTTTCACATTAAACATTTTGTTTTTTTTTCTCTTTAAGAGTATAACACGCATTTCCCAATCACTTATTGTTTTTAGAGCCATCTATTAATCTGTACCCACCCAAAGCACTTATCTGCTAATTCTTTTCCTACAGCCTGCTTAAGCCCCATACTTCATGACACTTTTTAGGCTTTTTACATATCCATAGGTTACAAGTAATTCAGAATCGTTTTTTGCGACGAGCCACGGGTGCGCCGTGGTTCGTACGTAATCACGAGCTCCACGTTGACACAGGGTTAACGACAACAGCCCAATTCTTTAAGCAGGCATCTCGACGGTTTTTCGGCCACCAAACATTTTAACAAACTTCTTGTAAGTGCCGCCACTTATAAGCCTTCCTATACTAAATTCCGTCGCGTCGCCCGGAGGCCGAGACACGTTCTTGACGATCCGGACGACGCGATTACCATTGCACAGGATAGATCTTTACAAATCCTCAAAGCGTCCATTCGCGACCGTCGGAGGTTGCGAATAATCCTCGGGCGTTACCGCTATTTTACGGCCACTTCTTCTCCCAGCGCCAACGCTTCCCGAAGTGGCACTCAAAGTTAGTTTAGCTGTTCGGAATGCTTACGCGTAACATAGTAACCGTCCAAGCCGAGGTTACCCCCCACCGGGGGGACCCTTGTGTCGAGTTACTAGCGATAGAGGTTCAGGCTAAGCGACCTAAGAGCTATGCCATCTCTCAATCCGGTGAAGCAGTCAAGGCCAGCTTCTCTGGCCAATCTGTGTAGTTCGTCAAAAAAAAATTAGGCTTTTTAATACAATTATATTTGTTTCTATCACCTCGTTTACATCGATATAACTTACCCAGATAATTAATTTAATTAAATCCAGTAAGTTAGAAGAATAAATATTAGTTTATTTACATTCTTTGAATACGGTGATAAGTAAAGGTATTTTTAATCTTTCATATGTTGGAGTAGTTAGCTTTTCTATTAGAAAGTATCGTGCACGCGCCCGACAGGACAGAGTACGTGTCGGAGCGCACACACTTGCAACTCTCGCGGGCGTGGGCCCTCGCGCCCGCGACTTCCCGCCCAGTCCCTTAGTGTCTTATTTCATACTGTGACATGCACTCGCATCGTTTTTAGTTGTTATATGTATCCGCAGAACTTAACATGAATCTCCCCTTCTGGCAAAGATCACTATTAAGAAAAAGACAGGCCACTCTCCCACGCCGAGGGTTTGCGGCAGTGGTAAAGTGGTGAAATCGTTTCCACCGTGGTACCTTTGTCCGGTGATCTTCTTCTTATTCGGCTGGCGCAGCAGCATCTCCCAGCCGGGCCCGGCGTGCGTGGTGCGCGGGAAGTCTTCCAACGGCACGGACACGTCGTCGTCGAACAGCGGAGTGGGCGGCGTGTCGCCCCCGGAGCCGGCGCGCCGCTCGCTCTCCTCTGAAGTGTTTTATAACTAGTTCAATTTAAATATTTAGGATGACATTTACTTTGTTGTTACTGTAGGTATGCTTTACCGGACTTACGTTTTTTCTTTGATACTACTAAATAATACAAAAACATCTTGTCAAGTGTAATAGAGCCATGCAAGAAATTCGCGAATTAATGTACCAAATATCTGTTCCGTACGACGTAAAGGCTCAGCTTCACTCTTGTCAAATGGGTTGGAGCGTGGAGACTCCGGCAGCACCTGGGGCCGCGGCGGAGGAGCCAGCACCGGCACTGCGGATTCCTGACCGCCTGTAGGATCATCTTTAGGTCTGTCGATTGAAGAGGGAATTATACAACTTGTTAAGAAATGAAAACGAGCTGATTATCAGAAATGTTATTGGGTAAACAAAACGCCACCTAATAAAGACAGAAAAGGTGTCGTCGGTGGAGTCTCGTGAGCCTTGGTGCTCGAGGCGCGGCGTGGCCGCCGGCGGGGGCGGCGCCTCCATGCTCAGGAATGGGTCGAACGCTTCCGCTTCGAAGCCTCCCGGTGCAGCCTCCGCGCCACCGTCGTCGCCCCAAACATCTGTAGTTGTATAGAATACTGTCGCCAAACTGTTTTTGAATAAATAAATATAAATGTTTTACTATTTGATTTAGTACCTGTGTTCATATGGTTACCGACAGTAGAATCAAACTTGGCAGAGAAAGCATCGAATAAGTCTTCAACTGGTTGAATAGGCTCTTGTACCATTTTTTCAGAATCGCGACGTAAATTAGAAGATGATGCTCCTGCATTGTCCGCGGCGTAACTGATATCTGTACCAAATTCGTTGTCCTCATGAAATTCGGTTACTTCTTTGATTTCCTCAAGTGTATCAAATTGAGTATCTTGCAGTTCTTCCATAGCTTCGGTTTGAATAAATGAATTGTTTTGATTTTCATTAAGCATCTCGCTTCCCGGTTTCATAAAAGCGTTGTCAGATTTCGATGAGAAAATGTCAGTAGCATTATTAACGTGGGTCATCTCGGTAGCCTCATTCGTTTCGAATGGATTCCTATCAGATTCATTTATTTGTTTAAAGTGAACATCAGTATCATCCATAAAAGGAGAGACATTTGTAAGTGATACATCTATTGGCTCAGAACAATCCATGGGAACGCTCGTGTCATCCATTACATTTGAAAACAAGGACATGTTGCCGGTTTTTTCTGCAGTGTCATTAGAGTCACAAACGACATTATCTTGAAACACCGAAGGAGTAGAACTTGCTGTAATATTTGTCATCTGTGGTTGTATTTCAGGAGCTTCAAGAAAATCGTCACTTAAGAAGTCTATCTGCTTTTCCTCCTTCTTAGGAGCAGAGTATAAACTTAAAATATCTTCCTTTGTCGGTCTTGTCATTGTAGGAACTGGTGCATCGAAAAGGTTTATATCATCGGATTGCTGTGGCTCAGATTGTGGTGGGTGTGAGAGAAGTTGCGGGGGCACTTGCGGGCGAGGAGGTGGGATACTGGGTGGCGCAGGTCGTGGAGGTCGGGCAGGTGGGGGCCTGGATGGCTTATTCTTGTTGAAATTAATATTTTCAATCGGCAGAGACTCTTCGATTTCTTCTAGTGGTTCTGGTTCAGGTGTAGGGCTCGGAGAATGAATATCTCGGGCCGACACGGGACTTGGCGTTCTTGTTGGCGGTATTCGATCAAGTAGATGTGTACTGGTGAACTCCATTTGACCTGTTACACTCAGTATTAGATTTTGTGTTTCCGGTGGTAGTGGTCGCATAGGTAGATCGCGATCTTCAGTTTCGCCTACAGTTGGACTCGGAGAATCCACTATGGTAGATACTAATTCCAATTCCGTAGGTTTGGTTAACTTATCTGAATCAAGTTGTTGACGAGAAAACAAATCCATAGGAGTATCTTCGAAATTCTTAGCGCTCAAATCTGTCAGATTATCTCCTCCAAAAATATCAAAAGGTACTGTATCTCCCGCAGGTGGTTCATAATTTTCACCAAAATCTGAGAAAGGGTTACTGGTTGTAAAAGGGTTGTCCCCTGCAAATGTTGACTCATCGTCAGCCATCATAAAAGGATTAAGTACGTCTTCCGTACTGGGAGCAGTGGAGTCATTTGTATTCAAGAACGGATTGTAAGCCATGTTGGATTGATTGGTAAATTAGTAAAAGCGATTAGTTCAGGAATTCAGATTCTAGTAACTTTAACTCAGTTTTGCCAGGGTTAAGAGCTGTGGCAAAAGAAGTATCAAAGGGATCAAAGTCGTCTTGTGTTTGTGTTAAGCCTGCTGGTTGAGGTGTTAACGCCTTTACTTGAAAAATATCATCGGTTGGGTCTAAAAGGTCTTCAGATTCAGATGTAACTTTAGAATCGGCAGCGTCGAACTCCTTGGCTAATAATTTCAATTCTGTTTTGCTTGGTTGAATATCAGCTGCAAAAGAAGTATCAAATGGGTCTTCTTCTAAGTCTTGAACGCTTTCTTGTATCGGGTGTGGTCCTGAAGGCGTAAGTACTTTTGTTTGTATTTCAAAATTACCTGTATTAAGAAGATCAGTATTTTTGACGAGAACTTTTGAACTGTTTGGCAGCGGGTATTCAGAATGGCGTCTTTTGGTTGTATACTTTACATTACTAGACAAATCTTCATCGGACCGAGTTCGAGTTAATACATTGGTACCTTTATCAATTACTTCACTCTCGTTTATGTCTTCGGTTATAGAAAGTTCTCTTGTATAATACGGTGTTAAAGGCTTAATTGCTTTAGATTTGGGATCACAATTACCAGATTCTACTTCTTCAATATTAAAAAAAACACTTTTACTAACTGTAAGGTTTTCTGGGCGAGATGCTCTTCGCTCTTGTTGCTTAGGCTCGTCAGCTCGAGGATCGAAATCGGGATCACTCGGTACGCGGTAAATAGGAGATATTGTCGCACCGATTAGTTCTTGTTCCAATAGTTTTAGCTCAACTTTTCCCGGCGCTACCACTTTGTCCACAATAGTAGTATCGAACGGATCTATATCAGTGTTATTCACGTCTAATGGATCTAACGGTGAATCTCCCAACTGAGTTAAGTCAGTAGTACTTCCTCCTAATAAATCACGAGGTACTTTATTCTCTTCAGTATCAATTATGTCATCCGAAGTTATCGATTCTCTTATTCCTGAGGGATTTGTCAAATGGATTCTGACAGATGATTTACGTCGATTATTTAATTTGTCACGAATTTCTTCTGCGCGAGGATCAAAGTCTTCGTCGTCTTCTAATATGGGTGGTTGTGATTCAATTTGTATTGAATGTGCAATCGGGATTACCGCTTCCGCAAAACTGGTGTCGAAGGGATCGTTTTGATCAATATACGGATCCAATACCTCAATTTGATCTTCAACTATACCTTCAGCAAACACAAACTCATTTTTATCAGCCTCAAAAGCAGACCACGATTCTTTTAGAACGGGTTCAAGCTTGATTTCTTTTTCTTCTAATCTTATTACTTCAGATTTAGTCTCAAGCGATTCTGTTGCTAATAAAGTAAATTCGTCATCCTCATCCTCTTCTGCTGGTATTGCTTTTGTATCGGCGTTAGTTAGCTCAAATATATTGTCTTCACTGCTCTTCTTAAATTGTTGATTAATAAGTGACGTATGAAGCGATACACTCAGATCAATAGGTGTTGTTATAGGAATGTCCGTGTCAGCGTCTAAGATACTTCTTTCTGCCGGTTCACTTTCAGTAGCCTTTGCAATTACTGGCAGCTCTACGTCACCACTTTCTAATAAAAGATCACCGGGAATTAATCGCTTTCGTTTTTTTGTAGTAAGAGTTAAGTTATCAATACGACCAGTAAGAACTTCAACAGCTACTCCAATATCTAAAGATTTTTTGTCGCCTTTATTTTTGTTGTCTTGTCCTTTAATCAGCACATCGACATGGGATGTATCAAATAATCCATCGTCTTGAAATTCTTCAGGGGAATCCGGAACATACGCTAACTTCACTTCCCCACGTTCAACCGCATCCACATAAGAAGTATCAAAGATATCGTCTTGTTCCTCTGCCTCGGACTCTTCATCTGTTAGCCCGTAATCACTTCTATCATCATCTGCATCAACCGCAGGAGCTGGGAGAAGTTGAGGGAAATCGGCTTCGGTAACCTCGACGACCGGCCTTGCTTGAACTTCTTTTACTTCCGGCGGGGCCTCCTTAGGTTGAACACGTTGGAAAAAAGAAGTAGATTTGATTCGATCTAAGTCACCCTGAGTTTTTTTAAGCACAGTGTCTACACCTGTAGTCAAGTCTTTGAATTTAGACCATTCTTCATTTTCTCTCGCAGGCCCTTCGCCACTTGCAGCTAGTTGTAGTTGGTGTTCTTGTCTATATTTTTCTAATTCTTCTTCTGTAAAAAGTTCTTCTTCACCTTTTCGCTTCGATTTTTTACCTTTTTTCTTCTTCTTAAGGCCTTTGGGTAATTTTAGCATTATATGATTTTGTGTAATTGATTTTGTGTTGCTGGAAAAAAAGATATTAATTTAAGTATAAAAAATTAATATAAAAAAGTATTGTCCTAAAATAAGTATAGAAGGTGTGTTGTGTGTGTGCCCGCCATCATAGTAACATATAAGTTTCTGTTACTATGATGTGTGTGTTGCAGTGCAAAAGTTTCATATGAACATATTACGGGCACTGCTACAGTTTGTGGGGCCAGATCAGTTATTATCTTGAAGTGAGCCGTGAGAACCTTGTGTTTAGCCGACCTACTAACGAATCCGATAGTCGTGGTTCGAATCCAAACTTCTGCCAATTCAATATTTACCAGTTTTAGGATTAAAAATCCTTCCTAAACGTACCTTACGTAACTTAAAACGTTCCAAAAATAACTTTATTATATGGCCTTGTTTGTGACAGAGTTTGTTCAAACACTGTCACATTCGGAACCTAAGGACCGGAACCTCCCCGTGACGACGTGAGAAAAATTGCGAACTATTATTTTTTGTTACATAACCTCCGACGTACGAGTGTACCTTATTACTTGTAATTTCTCTGTGCAGACAAACGAGTGAATAAATATCGACGTTTGTGTATATTCCGGGCCTTTATTAGTTTTTCCGTCAGTTATAACATCAGTGACTACTTGACTAAAGAACCACCAAAGAAGACCACAACCCAGCTCTGCCGCATGAGAGAGTGGTAGTCGACCAAACTCCGTCGAAACATCTCACAATTGTTTGTTTTTCTCATAATTTGTTTCCAAAAGAGTATACTAATAAAAGAGCCTACTGTTATATGTGTTGTGTAGTATGTTCAGGGATGCTCATTTAAGACCGGGTGAGCCGCGAGCTCGTTAGCCTATTAAAAAACGACTGTAGTTCTTTGTTTGTGTGACGCTCGATGGCGAACCCGCTCTACCTTGCGCACATGTACTTATAATTTATCATGAGAGGAAGTATTTTTTATTAGTTAACAAGATAAAGTTAATATTGTATCACGTCTGCTGAGTAAGAAACAAAATGTGGGATGTTAAAAATGAAATTTCTGCGTGGGAAAAGACAACTATTGGAGTGCTTCGCCCGAGTGACGTCGTCTCGTATCGATCGGTCGGCTCATCTTGTCGTTAACGTCTCGTGCTGCGGGGGTGAGACGGATGCGAACACTACATCTATATATATATATATACATATTAACATTATTAAAATGTACGTACAATAATGGCAAGAACATCGAACGGAGACATCTTAGTGTGTTTGGAAGATGAATCAGTAACTATACAAGAAACACGCAGCGGCCAGCACCGACGATGTGGCAATGGTGATGTGACTGTGGGATGAATGGAGAGGACGTAATGTTAGCAGCCAGTAGTGAGTACGAAAGGCTTATTGTGGCGATGTCAAAGCGGTGATGGCGGCGGGGCGAGGGCACGAGGGTGGAACGGCGGTGGCGGACTCCGCACGTTATGGGACACGTACCGGGCCGACTGGAGCCGCCGCTACCTACAACTAAGTCAACGACTACCGCGCTACGGCTAGGCCCGTACCTTCATGACAACTGGCGGACAGTCACGGACTCTGCACGGGCGCGCCGCTCACTGCGCTCCGGGGCGCCGGCTGCTCGGCACTAGGCGAGGCCGCACGCTATCGACCGCGCGCTCCCCGCCGCACCCCGCGCCGCCCCCGCACCACCCCCGCGCGACTTGCGCGCGCCTCCCTTTTCTTTATGCATATAAGTTCCTTCCCCTCTTCGCTCCTCGCCCCGTCAGCCCTCTTGCCCCCATTACGTAATATCGGATGTTCCTTTTCCTCCCCTTGTGATCGATTTCCTTCTTTTACAACTTATGTCTGAGAAAATGCTGCCAACAGTTTATTAGAGAAGTGTTGAGCGCGGGACGCAGGCATGTAATTATAAGATTTAGCTTCCACTACAGTTACAAACTTTACAATAAACATTGTGGACCTATTTATTAACGTTTCTCTGGTTTTTTAAGTAATTATCGGAACTCTAGTGGTTCCTTTGAGCGGGCTAGCTCCTGTTCGTGGGGCGCGTCCTTATGTCCGGGTCTGGGAGGAATTGCGTAATATATTTGAAGTTTCATGCCGTATTTCTTCCTTTGTCCATGTTACAAATTATATTTCTGTGTCATTTTTATACACGCTATATTCCTCATGAGCGCTTCAGCCGCTCGATACGCAACAATTGGGTCAGTGAGGAGTATCGTAAGCAGCGACATCTCTCTGGGCTTGCGGCGGACAGGTCGCGGCGCTCGGCGGTTGATCACGTCATTGTTTTACATAAAGATCGAAGCTTTTGTAAGCTCAGCCTCCGCCCTCCTCTGAAAAGTGGCCGACGAGACTCCAGTAATGCTTTTATCACTAACGGAGACGCAGACAAAAGGACTTTTGCGTTTTGAGAAATTTTTTCCTCATAGTGGTCTCCGAAGGACCGACGAAATTTACATTTCGAGGTAAATATCTCCGTGACATTGTGTAACAACAGATTTAAAATGGTATTGTTAATGGTATTGTAACAGATTTACAATGCCAATTTTAAACACTGGTCTACGCAAAGCACTTCCCCACGCAATCAAGACCGCTGTGTCTTTTAATTGCCGATTTAGTGTCCTTTTACAAAGAGAGATATTAAACTTTTTATCGATCAGAGAACCTCGGGGGCCGAAGATGTGTTTGCGCGCGACAAATGGACGAACAACTCAATATCACGCTAAACTATTTTGATAATTCATTTTTTATTGCAAAGGATATATATATTTTTATTTCAATTGTAGTTTGATGAGAGTTTGTCCGATCTCCAATAGTTAATTTTAAGGAATTATTTCGTTTTTATTTTAATTACATAGGTAAATACTTTCTTTTCTTTTTTGGTATCTATACATATAAATATATTGGAATGTCTATTTTTAACATTAAAATAACAATATGTACTGTATGCTGTATGTACGTATACCAAAACAACATTTTTTACAATATTTATATATCTGTCCAATTTTTTGTTTCGGCTAATCCTGGAACGGCGCGACCGATTTCGAGGGGACTTTCGCTGATGTAATAAGGAGTAGGATTAACTACTTTTTATTTAACCGACTTCACAATTTATTAATTTTTATTATTACAGATCGGGGCAGTCGCGTGACGGTACAACTACAGAGGCTGTCACGAACTGTAAGGCTCGGTATTTATCGTTGGTATCCAGGACACGCCCTTAATCAATCTTTACAATTAAAGAGAGTGGATCGATCTTCTGTCGCAATACAGTACGGCAGGTCAACACAGAAATATACTCTGTACCCATGAAGACAATTTCAAATCATCCTGCGTCAGTGATGCTCTGGTGGGACGTGTCTTATCAAGGAGTCACAAAACTACATTTTTGTGAAAAAGGAGTGAAAATTTCAGCCAAAATGTATGAAGATACACACTTGGATCATGTTGTGAAACCTCACAGCAATACACTTTTTAAAAATCTACCGCGGAAGTTCCGGCAGCGCTGTGCACCGGGTCACACGGCACTAACTACCCAAGCGTAGCTTGAAACCAACGGTCCTGACTTTATAAGAAAGAGCTGAAGACAGGGCCGCAACTAGCCCACAACCCTCAACCACAACCCTTTAGACTTCAAATCATGGTCAGTTTAGTTGAGCACATGGCTTGCTCTACACGACACTGAGTCTCTTAAAAAATGTTCGGAGCAAGCATTGGCGAGATTTCCCTTGGAAACAGTGCGTAAATCTATAGATTCGTAGACAAACAGATTAAAGGCCAATGGTTGCCATTCCGAATAGAATATCATTTTTTTATTTTTGCCGAGATTAATAAATATGTAGATATTCATTGTAATAATATTACATTACTTCTTTTTAAAAGATGCATTTTTATTAGTAAAATAATTTACTGCGGGACTAGGTAGGCAGACGTAAGGCTTGTATCATTGATACGGCACATCCTCCGCATCCTCCTAACGGCACCTACAAGTATGCAATGCAAACACAAAGTTTGTGTAACCCTGTACGTGGGACGTGTGCTAGAAAATTAAGAATTGTATTTTCTTTGTAAACATCGGTTAAATGCAAAAAACACAGCAGTTTATTACATTTAGCATATACCCAAAGTGTGGTCGTCAAGTCAGAGGTTATTAAAAGTGCAGGTGGTGAATAATGTTTTAAGATTTCTTTACTAAGCAAGAAGAAGAGCAATATAGAATGAGACATTTTGTTGACTAATATTTAGACTATGAATTTTCGTTCCTTGTCATCGGAAGACCAACTGGAAATTAACACGGATGGGTGGTGATCATCTGTCATCTTCTTTTGATTAAAATATTTTAATATATGCGATAACATTTTATAGAAAAACTACAAAATTTGATGCAAGAAAAGGAACGTTACAATTAAAATAAAAAACATTAAACAACGCCATTTATTCGACTAGCGGCAGACATACGGCACTAATTTGTCAAAATAGGTTATTATACAACTAAATAAATAGTCTCGTGTCTAACTTCAAATTACTCGGATTTCTCTTTCCCACATAAATGTGGCTCATTTGCTTTTACGTTTATTGTTTTTCGTCAAACAGTGCTATCTGAAATTGTCGTATAACTACCGCCAGGCTACGTCGCTAATTCGTGTCGTTTTCTAAGGCGAGGAAACGTTATATTTAGTGTATTATAGCCGTTTTATACAAGAAAATGTTCTACACATATGCTGACAGTGTGATTCAGCATAGGTGAAACACATATTACTAGTGTGATATATTGGGACGTGGTGGTGTGGCTAGACAAGTATTTCGATTGGTGTCCAGCATTACCCTGTGAAGAGCCGTGGTCGCGCGCAAGCAGGCGACTGCGACAGCAGCCATGGCGGAGGCCGAGGCGCCCGGAAACATCGTAAAGGAGGGCTGGTTGCAGAAGCGCGGAGAACATATTCGCAATTGGCGAGATCGTTACTTCATTCTGTTCGACAACGGCGACTTAGTGGGATTTAAAACACAGCCTGAGCGCAATAATTACCGCGACCCGCTGAACAAATTTACTGTGCGCGACTGTCAGATCATGGCTGTGGACAAACCTAGACCGCACACCTTCACCATACGCGGCCTTCAATGGACTACTGTCATCGAGCGCAACTTCTCTGTCGACACTGACCAGGAGAGGTAAGTGTGGTTATTGTATTTGTTCTGACATCTGGAGCAACGAAGTAGAGCTCTTACTGTGAACACACACAAATGACGTAAACATGCTTCCCGGGGCGAATACTATCGATATATTATTTATAACTATTATTCGTTAAATTGCTTTCTCTATACCTGTCTTGTAAACTGTTGTAAGAGTATGTTTATCGTTAATTTGTTATATAAATACTGATAAATTTTCCAAGGAAATTATTTGTAAATTTTATTTTTGGGTTTGTGGAATTGGGATTGTCAAGAAATGAAATGACTTTGTTAAATGACATAATTTAAGTCTGTACAGTAGATCATAACAGGGAGAACATACTGGCCACAAACTTTGTTTTTGGAAATTTTTTGAAACAAAAGAATGTGTTTAGTACACAATGGTGCATTGGTATCAAATAAAGTGAGAGTTGGATACAGGATTAAGTATAACCAAGAAAAACCAGTGCCCATAAAAGACGTGGTCATTAAAATGTGTGCAACATGTTTCTCTCAAGCAAACTGAAGCGAAAGAGTTTGTGAAACAGTGTCAGTGGACGAACAGCAGGTATGTGCTTTGCACAAATGGCGAACTAGGTAATGTACATGTGTGGAAGTGTGCGCAGATGCGAGAAGGCTATGCAAAATGAAAATCTGCAACCTCTACCATTTGTTGGGTCTTATAAGAGATTGTCTTCATGCATCTGTATTTCTTTAGAATACAAACATACTCTCATAGTATGTCGGTAAGTTGTTTTAGAGAGAATCGACAAAGTATAGTCGGAGACATGCATATTAAATTGTCATGCAGAGGAAGAATTAGAAAATGTAAGCATCTGGGATGTGCCAGGTGAAATAACATTTTCCTGTGGAAAATCATAAAAGAAAAAATGCTGTGATTAAAAAAATATTAATTTCAGACAGAATGTGAAATAATTTGTATGTTGTCCGGTGCCATCCACTCTCAGGCAAAACTAACAACTAACAATCCAGGGACAAAGTTACAGAAGACAAATTTACTTTGTACTGCTAATTGATACCGGGCTGTTCTCCTTCACCGGTTAAACCTCTACAACTTACAAGATGGTCAGTGGACCTCACCCCATGCAGTATACATTAGTTCACCTGACCATCGTGAACTGCATTTCCACTTAACATCAAGTGGGATAGTAGTGTCCATGTCTAGTCAAGCACTTGCTTAGAAAGTGTTAACAAAAATAGTTCAAATAAGCCACACATTATGATAAGTCATGAATTGTCAAAGTTTGTTGTTTGACCGGGGGATATCTCTTTATGTTGAATATTATGTCGGATATGTGCTTCAGAGAGGAATGGGTGGCGGCGATCCGGTATGTGGCGTCTCAACTTAGCGGCGCGGGCGCAGGCGCGGTGGCGGCGCCGGGGGCGGCGCCTGCGGGGGCGGTGGCCAGCGCCAGCGCCTCCGACGTGGACGACTGTGACATCGCGCAGCTCGGCACCAGCTTCCGGGACCCCCGGCGGATTGTGAGTGCTGGGGCAGAGTTAGTGCCGTACGCTCAGCCATGTAATGTCTCGTGTCACGTAATGTTTCTTTCAGACGCTGGAAAAGTTCGAGTTCGTGAAGGTTCTAGGAAAGGGCACGTTCGGGAAAGTGGTGCTCAGCCGCGAGAAAGGCACGGGCAAGCTGTACGCCATGAAGATCCTCAAGAAGAACCTCATTATACAGAAGGATGAGGTCGCGCACACCATCACAGAGAACCACGTGCTCAAGAAGACCAAGCATCCATTCCTCACGGTTACTACACTTCCTTCTTATTAATATTATTAGGGGCATAACTAATTTAACGCTTTATTACTTTTATCGCAGCGATAGACGATTTCTATTCTTACGGCCGACACCAGTGTCTTCTGTCCCCGGCGCGACCCTGAACTGTCACAGTCACGCGGCAGGAGGTTGGTCGCAGGAGACGTATGTCACTTGTCTATTCTCCCACCGTACGTACCCTGGGGCGGAAGAACTTGCTGCTCTATCTTCCCCCCGACAGCGACATGGTATCACTTGTGTCTTAAAGACTTTAAGACACAAGTGAAGCACTCACCAATATAGTCAGTGCGGCTCTACCGTGGGACAGTGCATCCCAAGTATGTCAAATAGGCTTAAGGTCAATCTCTAGTTATAAAAAGGACATCGGTTATCGATCCTAACGTGTGTCCCGCGGTCTCTCCGCACGTTGTCCGTTGTGCACAGGAGACGACGCCCTGGGCCCGTCTGCGAGCTTCAAGTAACTGGCACAGACGCGAGGCGCTCATCGCTAGCGGGTCTTAGCGCAAATAGGCCAAGCGAAAACTTGCTTCGGATGTGACCTAAATTGTCGCGGGCCTCGAGCGAGGCAGTAGGGCGCTACCGTAAGTGAATAAGTAGTTCGCTACAAGTAGAGCTGCACAAGTAGCTAGCGAGTGAACGCGCGGCGGCGGCAGGCGCTGCGCTACTCGTTCCAGACGTCCGACCGCGTGTGCTTCGTGATGGAGTACGCGAACGGCGGCGAGCTGTTCTTCCACCTGTCTCGCGAGCGCGCCTTCTCCGAGGAGCGCACGCGCTTCTACGGCGCCGAGATCGTCTCCGCGCTCGGTTACCTGCACTCCGAGGGCATCATCTACCGCGACCTCAAGCTCGAGAACCTGCTGCTCGACAAAGACGGCCACATCAAGATCGCTGATTTCGGACTCTGCAAGGTACGCCAACGTCCAAGGACTTTGGATTCCGAAGATATACCAGGGAATTCCTAAAAGTCGTATGGAAACGCGCTTGTTGATTGAGACCTCGGCATCCGGACTGTCTAACACTAGAGTAGGCCCCGTGTAGCGTTTTATATTTAATTCTATTTGAAGTTTCAACTCGTAAATGTATTTGTTAGCATTTTCATTAAATTTTTTTAAATCTCGGGCAGCGGTCTCTTGCGGAATGGAGGTTTAGAAGAGTTTTGTTAGAGTGCAGAGTGATGAGGCCGCGCCGTTGTTCTCAGGTGAACATAACGTACGGACGCACCACGAAGACGTTCTGCGGCACGCCCGAGTACCTGGCGCCCGAGGTGCTGGAGGACCTGGACTACGGGCCCGCCGTCGACTGGTCGGTCCACACGCACACACGTCTGCGTCGGCGCTGGGCCAACCAAACCAAAATATTAATAGTTGTCGGCAAATAACTCTAGCGCTCGCCGCTAATGCGCACAACTTGAAAATAGCGTGTCACAGGGGAGTGAGGGGGGCGGTGCGGGGGCGCCGACACCACGCCCCGCTCGCGCCCGGTGTTCAGTCAGCTCTACCGGTTAATAAGCCCCTGCCAGTGCCGACGGCGAGCGCGCACAATGGTGTGTAATGTTTGTTGCGTGTGGCGCAGGTGGGGCACGGGCGTGGTGCTGTACGAGATGGCGTGCGGCCGCCTGCCCTTCTACAACCGCGACCACGAGGTGCTGTTCTCGCTCATCCTCAGCGAGGAGGTACGTGCCGGCGCTTCAGTGGAGCACGTTTGCCTTTTTGTTCATCGAAGTTTAACTTTAAATATTGAACGTGACAGTCACGAGCCGCCGCACGGCACGTGCAGTTAGAGACAATTATATTGAATACATTTTTATCTCATTTCAGCATTTTCCATATTCATTCACATTTCCCTAATAGACTGAAGATCCGCTTCGACGCGGCTGCAGTAGACATACGAGCATTGCGTTACATTAATACATGAGCGGCCCGGCGGCCCGCGACACGCAGGCGCGGCGAGCGTGCGGCCGCAGTACAGCGAGGTGTGCCGCAGGTGCGGTTCCCGCGCACGCTGTCGGCCGAGTGCCGCGCGCTGCTGGCCGGCCTGCTCAACAAGGAGCCCACCAAGCGGCTGGGCGCGGGGCCCGACGACGCGCTTGACATCATGCACCACTCCTTCTTCGCCTCCATCAACTGGGCCGACCTGGTCGCCAAGAAGGTAATGTGGTGTTGTGCGCTCGGCGGTAGAACACGGCGCGTCTCCTGGCGGGCGGTTGTAACTCGGACCTCGTCTGTCCGCAGATCCCGCCGCCCTTCAAGCCGCAGGTGGAGACGGAGACCGACACGCGCTACTTCGACTCCGAGTTCACGGGGGAGTCGGTGGAGCTGACGCCGCCCGAGCACGAGCCCGGCCTGGCGCGTATCCAGGAGGAGCACTTCCCGCAGTTCTCGTACCAGGTGCTCGCGCTCCCGGTCTCCACGCCTGTCGAGTCGTGTCGTTTGCGAACGTTCCGCATTCATTAAAATACTATATAGAAATGTAAACTTTGTCAATTTTAGAATTCGAAAGCAAAACAATGTTTTTCGATCGAAACTATTTAATAGTTTTATTGAAGCGACTTTTAGAATTGAAGTGACGAGGAAAATAAGCGCTCGAAAATTTTGTACAACTTTCAAAAATGATTAACGCGAGCTCGGTACTGTCCGGAGTTCTATATTTAGTAACGCTGCACCACGACATAGCCAGCATAGCATAGGCATATATTGTAGGACGATGATATTTACACTTTTATCGAGGGCACTCTGGTCTCGGTGAAAGTTGTCCAAACACCGCCGTGACACAAGAGAATGTCGACGCCGTGAAGCAGTCAATCCTCGAAGACCGCCGTGAGGCATTTCAGGGACTACTGTCTAAGAATTCGAGAAATCCTGCAAGAAAACAGGCCGTATAAAGTTGATTTGTAATCGTTAGATGGTGTCGCAAAACTGCAGCGAGTCAATACACGTGCGAGAAGATTAAAGATTTTCTGTTAATGATACAGTACAGCCGGTACAGCAGCACTGTACTGAACAGGCGGCCCTCGTAACTTCACGTATGCCTTCAAGGATACAATGTACCCGCACAACTTCCTAATATTTCTATTTCCAAAATATTATCTAATATAATTGTTTATTCGTAAATATTATACTTTAGGAAAGCGAGCGACAGTGCTTAGCTTTCAATGCCTTCATATAAGTAACTGACGAATCGTGTTTGTTGACAGGACATCTGCTCGTCTGCACACTCCGCGTTGTCCGGCCGCAGGCACTAGCCGGCCGCGGGCACGAGCCGGGCACCAGCCGACCCCGACACGCGACCCTTTACCGCTCAGCCAACCCACTTGCCGACTTCTAAACTCGGCCGCCGGAGTACTGATAGCCCTACTACACCATCTTCTATCAACATCTCCCGTCGAACCGGCTTCGCTGCACAGCAATTAATGTGTTGTACCCCACAGTTTTCTCTCTTTAGAAAAACGGAGAGTCCCTAATCATTATAAATGCTGTACCTGTGGTAGGCAGAGCGGCACAACCGTCGTGTCTTGTGAAATCTCACATAAACCCACATTTAATTTTAATCATTCACATTGTGTACAGCGCAGTCTGCCGTATGCTGCGTGCGTGCTGCGCGGCACGTAGATGTGCTACGTGCGTGCATGTCGACTTGTAGGTATGCTACATGTGTGCGGTGCGGCCCGTAGTTGAGCTACGTGCGTGCATCGTGGCACGTAGATGTACTACGCCCGTGCGCCGCAGCATGTAGGTGTGCTACGTGCGTGTGTGAGGGCTCGTAGGTGAGCTACGCGCGTGCAGGGCGGCAGGCGGCCCGCGCCCGTCCCGCCTGGCGACTGCTGCCAGCCGCTCGTGACGTAAGCTTCTTGTGATTAATTGGAGTGCTGGAGCCGGCGGCGGCAGTGGCGGTGGTGTCGAGTGACGAGTGACTCTAACTTTTTGTATATATTAAATCTAGGGTAAAGCTATTTGTTGGTTTTATTTCGATCTGCTCATCAATCGATCAGACCGCAATCCGGACGACTCGCTGCGCTTGTAGCCCCGTATTACATGACATACTGACTTCAACAAATAACTTATATCCCGTAATCAAATTCAACCATCAGCCTGGTTCTTACACTTCTCAAAAAATCTTCCAATCCTCCATATGATTGATTCCTCCGCCGTATGACAGACACACGCGAGACTTCTTAACAACTGTATAAGATTTATTTTTGGTTTACATAAATATGATCATGCGGCGTTATAACAATAATTTATTTATCAACTCGAGTAACATTTTTAGCCTATATATTTAAACTAAATTATATCATACTACTGCTGGCTTGACTCTGCTGTGTTCATGTCACCCGCCATGTGGTGTGTGAGACGGCGCAGCATCTGCTTACATAAACACAGTCAAGCCTTTGAGCGATCATGTTCAGGATGCTGTTGGAGCTGGCCCGCACCCTGCGCACCATAGATGCACAACTCTTGCGCGCATGCTCTGTTATATTGAACACGGAGAGTGCTGTACGATCTTTGAGTATAGTCCAGACTGCACGTGTAGAAAGTGCACATTTTATTTGTCAGCCATTGTAGGAACAAGTTATCTTATAAATCGACATTTAGCTACAGTCGTCCGTCTGTAGGATTTTATATCAACTTAAACATTTTCGTTTTGTTCACTTTTTCTTGGACATGACAGTACCTAGATGTCATTCCTGCGACCGTGCGTTTATGGAATTCAGTATGCTCGGAAGAATGTGAGCTAACATTTAGAGAACAGCGGGCTTTAACGACAGCTCCCTCCGCTCTCGTTCACTGCCGAGGTGAAGGATGTCAGGTCGGGCGTCAGCATGTGACCAAGACAGGGAGCACAACATTTAAAAGTAAACAAATTGACACGTGCTTTTTTGGAAACTGGTTACAAAAATATATTTGATGCTGTATATACATATAGATGCAGATATTTTTATTTGTAAGTTTCTCTGGAAGTTGGTCCGCCGTGTTCAGATCATTTTTATAAATGAAATCAGAATACATTAAGATAAGAGATGTTATCTTAACACTTTTGTTTTTACAAATTATTTTATCCATTTCCAACGAGCCTCGGTGTACAATATACTGGTACACGTTCCATAAATACATTACCATGGTTAATAGAGATTTCAGGAAGGTAACTAGGAAGAATCCTGGCTACCTTTTTCATACATAAAAAAGTTAGAGCTGTTTTCGTCTCAAAGGGTTTGAGAGTTGTTTCGCTCATTGGATTAGATTTTGTGAACTTGCACCGTAAAAATGGCGACGAACTTGAAGTGCACGCAGGTGTGAGATATGCATCTTACTTATGGCGAAGTTCACTTTAACGCCAGAGCCGCTACCAGGCTGAACGTGGAGCGATACTCGAACCGCTGATATCTCGGATATGAATTTTTAGCCGCACTCAATCACCGATAGCCGTACCTGGACAGCGTTGCATCGATAGACTGCCTTCATCAGCAGATGATGAGGTCGTATTGGAGGAAGTAGAAGAACCTCCATGCACTTCAGTAAAGATGACCGAAAGACGTACTGGGATACCTGAATCTTTGGTACTTTTAGGCCATAATCGGTTGTGTTTTAAAAACACACGTCAACAGCAAAAATTAGAGCGAGGAGCAAATACCTCTTGAAATGCTGATGACACACTCGACAAATAGTCGAAGCTTAGGCGGGAACGTACCCCGCTCTAAGCTTCGTTGTTCGGTATTTTTTCTAAAAGTGCGGATGACACTATTGGAAAAATAGGTTAAGAGGTTATGAAACGACGCGCCTACCGCCGCACGGTCGACAAATATCTTAGAAGGAGATAACGGATTTCTTCTCTCCCCGTTAGCACTGGGGTTCCTCAAGGTGCAATTTTAGGTCCCGTGTTGTTTATTATCGTCAGTGCCGATATAACACATTGTCTGCAGGTTTATATTTCAGTAGGTCGTAAATATGTTAGCACTTGTGTGGATAAATTGAATAAAGGATTTAGGATTGGTCACAATGTCACATACACCAACCGCTATAGCTGTATGTTATTCGCTAAAATAATTTGACTGTTCACTGAATTATTGTAAGTATAATATCTTGTACTACAATAAAACGTCGTCTCCACGGGCAGCGCGCCGGGGCCACTGCCCGCCTCTTATGTTTTTATTGTCATTCGTATTATATATTTTTGACATTATTTGGAAAAGGATTCTTTTTTCAGTCAAATATGTTGCTGAAGAAAGTAAATGTTGCTAAATAAAATACAAAAATGTATATACATAAGTATAATATTTATATTCCTCATAAAAATACAATAGGATCTACGCTCAGCGTGGGCGGGCCGTGTGCCGTCTCCGTGCACTGGGACGTCAGCCGCCCGGCTCCGGCACTGCATGGCGCTGTGAGACCTGGTCGCACTGGTCACAGGGCAACCGCTGCCCCGCCAGCTGGTGCTGTGACCAGGCCGATAGTTAAACACGCCACCGCACGCTGTCGTCGCCAATAATAGAGTGCCCGTTTAATTTTGTGAATGTATTTCATAGTAAGATATACAAAATGTTTTTTAAGTGTATCATAAATATTACAGTATCGTACATCGAAGCGTATAAACTTATTGTACTTTTACACAATACATACAATATTTTACTGCACAGTAGCAAGAAAGTACTTGGTCGTTTCAGTTTCGTACTTATAATAAAATAACTCGTTACGTAGAGGGTATTGCTTTATTCGTGTTACGTCCCGGCCGGGAGAGCGACTGCCCGCGACCGCGGACAGCGGGCGACTGGAGCGGGTTGACGTCACTCGCTTCCTGCCCGCTCTCCCGCTCGCTGCGCTGCGCTGTGCACGCCAAACGTAATGTCTTACTTATATAATAATAAAATATTACTTATTACACCAGTGTTACCTCACTATCAGAGTTTAACAAAAATATGGGCGTAGTACGCTACGTAAAGGAGTTTCGGTCGCACGATAGCTGCAAACTAAACATACCTGCCGCAGTAATGTTTACGTGAACAACTTCACACACTGGCCACAGTAGTTCTAACTCGATCATGTATCGAGAGCGAGGACCGTGCTGTTGTCTCGCGGAGAGGAAGCGACAGCAAACACGGAGACGGCGGAGAGTGGGCGGCACGGGCGCGCAGCCGAGCGAGTCGGTCGTGACGTCATATCCGCTAGAAGCTATTCATTGCATAGCCACGCTATCTATCGCCGCGACGGATGTGAAGTGACAGTGAGTGAGGGTGCTTTAAGCGACCGCGGCGTAATGCTCCACACTCTGCCTGTAGGAGTATACGTGTAGCCAACGATCATGCACTCGTGTCGGCGGGGTCCGGGGGGTCGGGGGTGGCGAGAGGGGCGGGCGGGGTGCGCGACGCGCGGCGGGCGGTGCGGGGAGAGGCGGGGGCGCCGCCCGCCGCCGTGCGCTACACGAGGTCGCGCCGCCGCCCGCCCGCTCCCCCGCCCACTCCCCCGCCGCTGGGCTCGCCTGGTGATGTCGGCGTCGGCACTTGCGGGCCGCGCCTTTGCTTCGTGCCTGGACATATAATATCGATGTTACAATTTCGAGCTGTACATTGTGAGGAGCAGTGCGATATCATATCATGGGAACTGGGCGGTTGTCAAAACATGCCTGTTGTTAGAACAAATAATTGCAATCAGATTCGTCCCTCCATCGGTAGTCATAAGAGGAAGTAAGAGCGTGCCTTGCGACTTATCTCGACGAAGGTCGTGTTTGGGAGTGACCCAGCCAACACTCGAGAGCAGTTCACGCAGCAGCTCGCCGACGTCCAAACTTCTTTTGTTGTGGCTTCCGTCACTTTATATTTGAACTGCAAAGATTATGATGTAACACAGCAGTTATCGGGCCGCCGGTGTAATTGTACACAATATGTGGTTACAATTGTACACTAGGCTGGTCGTTTGTTAGGTTTTGTCGCAGGTAACCCCCACCTAGTGTTATTCCTTGTTAGTATAAACTAGTTTAGGGGTACTATTTCAGATTCAGGGGTATATTTAAGGGACACATTCCTAATTGATTCCTTTTCTTTTTTTGATGGAAACAATTATCAACAGCGGCCAGATGTTTACCCACTTTCACACTTCAAACCTCTACGGGACTGAAAGTCCAGGTAACAACTAACCTTGGAGCGTCTCTTGCGCGTCGTGGAGGCGGGGTCGCTGGGGGCGGGGAGCGCGGCCAGGGGCGCTGGGGAGCGCGGCCACGGGGGCGGGGACAAGAGCGGGGGCGGCGGGTGGCGGGTCCGCTCCCAGTCGCGTCGCCAGAGCTGTCAGCAACTCCTCCACGCGCCCCAGCTTCACGTTGTACAATTTAATTAATCAAAAGTAATAAATTCTAACTGATCTCGGTAACTTTCAGAAAAGGTTGTACAAGATACGTTAATGCGATGAAAGAAGTTGCGTTTATTAATAGGAATTGTCACCATGCGATCTGGTCTTCTTGGAGGTCTTTGTGTTTTTGCACTCTAACGAAGAAATTTCGAGCGGGACGACATACATACATAAACATAGATGTGATAGCTTAAGAGGGACAGTTCAGTAAGAAAAGCTTTCATAAAGAACTTGAAGTAGATTTGAGTAGAAAAAAGACGCCTTCCATCCCACGGGGTCTGATAAAATCTCTAACGAGCATCTTCTGGAGGACGCATCCCCGTGGCGCGGACCCAAACCTGGTGCCAAATGAAATTAGATTAGCCACAAAAACGAAAGTTCGGATTCATGTCACATTGGACATAACGACAGCGAAGAGATGTCGATCAGGCTGCAATCGAATGCGCCGAATTGGAACCCGCAAGCACGGCTCCTAGATAGGCCCGGCGGCGCACAGTTGCAGACGAGGCGAAGATCGTCGGGAATACGTGGAGCCTGAGACCGAGCGCGATTGCGGATCACCGCGGATGTTCTCGGCAGGCTTTTTTACCCTATTAAATGGAATCCTCACCTTCTGCTGTAGCCTCTGCACCTCGTTGCGGACATCCCGGCGCAGTTCGGCGAGCGCGGCGTCGTGCGGGGATAGGGCTTCCGTGGGGACCGCGGCGCTGCAGAGGGCAGTGGAGGGCGCGGGGGCGGTGGGGCCGCAGACCGCGGGGGGCCGCCTCTCGTCCAGCTCCTCGTCGATGGCGTCGCGGCGCGCCACGGCCGCGCTCAGCGCGCTGCTCGCTCGGCCGCGCGCAAACGCAGCCTGCAAATGATTGTAACAATAAAGTTACCTATACAATTGAAACTGTCACGTGATAAATATCGTCTTCACGAAGGCACTGGACACTGGACAGGCGCGTCGTCTGCCGGCACCAGTCCACGCGACGCGATGCTGATGCACCTCTGCTAGTTAAATATATTTCTAGATCCCAAGTAAACATCATTTTATCATGTGTTTCATCCCACCCCGCCTGACTGCTGGCTGGTGTCAGCCCTGATTGCCAGATGCCAATGACATTTTTTTAAATTGCATTATTCCTGCATTAAACCAGTAGTCGCGACGCACACGTTGTCCCCGTGTCCCGGTCGAGCCCGGCCGTATGATTATAAATGTGAAAATGAAATGTGGTATTTAAGCAAATAACGAGCACATGGGTCTGCCAAAATGTGTCAAATTCCGAAATGACCATGTCCAATGGCATTGAGACATACAATACTTAGTGCGGCCCGACACCGACAGCTAACGTCCGCTTGTAGAATATCTAACTTTCACCCACTCGGGACCAAACCCTTAAAAAATATTAAAAAGATTTTCGTGGGTAAAGAAAATATTAGTGAATTAGGTGCTGTAATCATTTATGAAGATGAGACATCATATATGATTGGAAACTTATATTTGAGGTAAACATACAAATAACACATACCGCTGCGGCAGTGGGGTGAAACAATGCAAATTAAATTACTTTATTTATTAGCTTTTAATAATAATATAATAATAGTTCTTTATTTTCTTTCACAAGCGAGACACAAATTATATAATACATTTACATTGTACAGTATCCATTGATCCTTTGTGAGAGACTGGTGTCTGCAGTGGGCTGCCGTCGGACGGATTGCCACGCCGCTCTCACGCTAGTGTAATATATGTTATATATATGTATGTAGTGAGTGTGAGGTGACTATCAGTATTTACATTCTCACCTTTAAGGAAAGAGAAGTCGCTGTGGGCGCGGACGTGTCGGCGGGAGCGGGCAGGGGGGGGCGGTCGCGCGCGCTCAGGCTGCGCGTGAAGGCGGCGCGCGGCACGTCGGGCGCGTCCAGCGAGCCGCCCGCCAGCAGCCGGCCCCACTTGCCGCGCAGCGCCGCCTTGCCCTCGCCGCCCTCCCCGCGCTCCGCGTCCGCGCTCGCCGGTGCCGCGCCGCACCCGGCGGGGGCGGGGGCAGAGGGCGCGGGCGGGGCGGCGGGGGGCGCGCGGGGCCCGGGGGCGGCCGCCACGCTGCGCTCCCGCCGGAACCGCGAGAAGATCTTCCGCACCAGGTGGTCCTGGGCCTGCTCCAGCTGCGGCTCGCGCTTGCGGCGCTCCATCAGCTCGCGCTCACGGCGCACGTCCGCCACCTCGGGAAGCACGACCATTACGTTTCACACATCACGATTGACAGACAGGCCCTCTACATGCACACACTGCCCGGACCTCCCGCGACCTGCACCTGTCTGCACCTTTGTTGTCTTCTTATACCCATCAAACCCCATCTAATGCTATCTTTACTTACGGGGAGTATTTCCATCCGTGAATATTTGGGAAGCGAGCGCTGCAGAGAGTGTTCTATAATCATTTAAATCATCTCACCTTGCGGAATATGAGACGGTGTCGCAGGTTGTATGTGAGCGTCAGGTTGCGTGCGAAGCTGTTCGCGAAGGCCTGGTAGAAGTCGAGCACCTCCAGCAGGCGGTCGCGCTTGATGGTGTGCAGGTCACAATAGGTGAGCGCGCGCACATTGGCCGCCGACTGCCCCACCGCCGTGTCCTTCCAGAACGAGTCCCCGAACACGTCGCCTTTGCCTGTAGGTCGCGCACTTACAGCTGGCTGCCCCGCGGCCACGCGGAGGTGGCAACAGAAACTTTGTGATGACAAGATGCCTGTAGTTAGCTAGCCTTTCTGCCGACCCTCTCATATAACATCAAAAAGGCCGCACGATCGCCTTCCACAGCTGGGGATAACTTAAAGGGAGGTGACGTGACGGTGGTGGTGATGGTGCGGTTTCTTCGGCTACTACTTCACACACTCCGGTTACTTCTATCAGGCTAACGCTTTTAGAACATGGTATTAAAAGACGGCTATTTGAATTTCTTAATATCCCCGCGAAGAGGGTTACCGACCGAGTCCTGGTCCGGCCCACTCGGGCACCCTCAGACCGAGATGCTAACGCAATTAGAGCCCCAAGCCGAAGTCCCGTTTCAGGGCCCTGGAGGAGAGCTCCTCCCAAAACAGGTTCAGGCTATGCGCCGTGCCACCTCTCGGTGCCGGTATAATTGTTGCGGTCAGCTTCTCTAGGCAATCAACATAGATTCTAGCAGTAATATAAAGTAAGGATTATGATTGGAGTGGTGAGTGTGACTCACCGAGTATAGCGACCACCTCGTCGTCCTGTATGACCTCGAGGGAACCGGTCACGATGAAGCAGAGCGAGTCGATGGACTCGCCCGTGTGGTACAGCAGGTCGCCGGGCGCCGAGTGCGACATGTGGAAGTGCATGGCCAGCGCGCGCAGGCAGCCGTCCGACGCCAGCCGGAACGCCGGGTGCTCGTTGAACACCTTGCGGTTCAGGTGCACGCAAATGTCCGCCTTCATGTCCTTTGGACAGTAGTTCAGCACCTGCAGGCGGTGAGCGTACCCACTGTGAAACCAACTTCACTGTTGTCAGACCACTCATGGAACGTAGGGGGGTCGAGATGGAGTCGCCTTGAGTTAGGCAACTCCATCTTGTCCCATCATGGCGGAAACAAGCTCGCCAGCAGCAGCCTCCAGGCCGAGCCCAACAAAACTCGTTCGCATCCCCGGCTGGACGTGCCCCCAGGTGGCAACACAAAGAGTAACAACATGCGATTAATTTCACTTACCTTGTCTGTGTCTAGACCTTTCGTCATAGCCCAGGTGGAGACGACGTAGTCCATGACCCGCTCGCTGAGCGCTTTGGGCACCTCGTGGAGCTTCATGAACTCCCGCACGTTGTTGAGCATGTCGTGGTACTTGGCGGTGGCCGAGGTCATCTGCTGGATGATGGTGGTGACGTGGCCGAATATTGTCGCGTACAGGAGCGCTGCGGGCGTAAGCTGACACGTTAGCAACCCTCCCCCAACACCGCCAACCACCCCCAACCTCACCGCTTTCTCGCGACTCACGATTTTGACTGATGCTCAAATAACGAATGTTCTACTAGGATTAATATAATTATAAGTGTATATGACAAATATAGATAAGAAATACAGATAATAGGCCCGCACTATGTCTTAGATATAACGAACAGCTATAAGAGAAAGAGACAAAGAAAATGTGTGCTCACATCTCTCTTTATCTCATGCCACTATAGTAATATACGAAACGTAATTGTCGTTCTATCTTATATCGCTCTCTCAATTTCTCTTCGATTCGCCCGAACACACTTTTCGTCACGCGTTCACCAGCTTAAAGAAGTTTTATTACCGGCGGGGAACAGCGGACGCACTGCGTGCGGTATAATGCATACAATATTTAACTTGAAAGTACATAAATATTGTGATATTTAATTATTAAACCAATCGTACGGCGTGGACGGACATGACGCGCTCGGCCACGCAGCCGCACACGTGGCGCACGCGTGCGGCTGCCGGCTCCGCGACGCTACGTGGGCCTGCACGGGGAGGGGCGTGGCCGGTCGTGTAATGGAGCTGGTTCAAATAAACATAATTCGGGTAATAACATGAACAAAAGAGTTAAATCAACGTCACGCCAATACAAATGTATGGAAGTATGATACTTGTACACATTTGCATTGAAGCCCGAGACGGCGTGGGCACACCGGCGCCACGGGGACAAAATAAACAAAATTAGAGGAACGACAAATGAGGGAGACGAGGGGGAGTGGAGGGGAGAGGCGCGGCCCCCGACGCAGTCCGCCTGCGCGGGAGTCGCGCCGCGTGCTCCGGCTAATAAGAGAAGAATTCCGGCACCTGCCACAATCATCATGCAGATGGTGAAGATCTTCTCGTTATCGGTCTCGGCGGCGACGTTGCCGAAGCCCACGGAGGTCATGCAGGTCATGGTGAAGTAGAGCGCGGTGACGTACATGGTCTTGCGCGAGGGCCCGTTCACGAGTTCGGGCCCGTCGGACTCGTTGGACCACACGTACGAGTACGGGTTCTGAGTGACGTTAGCGAGCTTCCAGAGCCACGAATACTGCAGGCCCGAGTCGGCGTCGGAGCGCCCGATGCTGTACCACACGCAGGCCAGCCAGTGCGCCACCAGCATGTAGAAGCACAGCAACAGAATGAGCATGGCGGCGCCGTACTCCAGGTAGCGGTCCAGCTTGCGCACCACGCGGCCCAGCCGTAGCAGCCGCACCACTTTTAGCGCGCTGAACAGGCTGCCGATGCCCTGCGGAACACGGTGCAGCTCGTGGTCAGGGGATCGTCGGCCAACATTTGATTTGGATAAAGAGTGAACATAATTTCCCAGCCTTTGTGGGGGAAACAGTGCATAAATCTATAAATTGCACAAGGTGGGTATGGAGCCGTCGGCCATTCCCTTGGAAACAGTGCATAAATCTATAAATTGCACAAGGTGGGTATGGAACCGTCGGCCATTCCTTGAAACAGTGCATAAATCTATAGAATTGCACAAGGTGGGTAAGGAGCCGTCGGCCATTCCCTTGGAAACGGTGCATAAATCTATAAGTGCACAAGGTGGGTATGGAGCTGTCGGCCATTCCCTGGAAACAGTGCATAACCCATAAATTGCAATAAGGTGGGTAAGGAGCCGTCGGCCATTCCCTGGAAACAGTGCATAAATCTATAAGTGCACAAGGTGGGTATGGAACCGTCGGCCATTCCTTGAAACAGTGCATAAATCTATAAATTGCACAAGGTGGTATGGAGCCGTCGGCCATTCCCTTGGAAGCAGTGCATAAATCTATAGAATTGCACAAGGTGGTATGGAGCCGTCAGCCATTCCCTTGGAAGCAGTGCATAAATCTATAGAATTGCACAAGGTGGGTATGGAACCGTCGGCCATTCCTTGAAACAGTGCATAACCCATAAATTGCACAAGGTGGGTATGGAGCCGTCTGCCATTCCCTTGGAAACAGTGCATAAATCTATAAATTGCACAAGGTGGGTATGGAGCCGTCTGCCATTCCCTTGGAAACAGTGCATAAATCTATAAATTGCACAAGGTGGGTATGGAGCCGTCGGCCATTCCCTTGGAAACAGTGCATAAATCTATAAATTGCACAAGGTGGGTAAGGAGCCGTCGGCCATTCCCTGGAAACAGTGCATAAATCTATAAGTGCACAAGGTGGGTATGGAACCGTCGGCCATTCCCTTGGAAACGGTGCATAAATCTATAAGTGCACAAGGTGGGTATGAGCCGTCGGCCATTCCCTTGGAAGCAGTGCATAAATCTATAAGTGCACAAGGTGGGTATGGAACCGTCGGCCATTCCCTTGGAAACGGTGCATAAATCTATAGAATTGCACAAGGTGGGTAAGGAGCCGTCTGCCATTCCCTTGGAAACAGTCATAAATCTATAAGTGCACAAGGTGGGTATGGAACCGTCGGCCATTCCCTTGGAAACGGTGCATAAATCTATAAGTGCACAAGGTGGGTATGAGCCGTCGGCCATTCCCTTGGAAGCAGTGCATAAATCTATAAGTGCACAAGGTGGGTATGGGCCGTCGGCCATTCCTGGAAACAGTGCATAACCCATAAATTGCAATACAGGGTATGGAGCCGTCGGCCATTCCCTGGAAACAGTGCATAAATCATAAATTGCACAAGGTGGGTATGAGCCGTCGGCCATTCCTTGAAACAGTGCATAACCCATAAATTGCAATACAGGGTATGGAGCCGTCGGCCATTCCCTTGAAACAGTGCATAACCCATAAATTGCAATACAGGGTATGGAGCCGTCGGCCATTCCTGGAAACAGTGCATAAATCTATAAGTGCACAAGGTGGGTATGGAGCCGTCAGCCATTCCCTTGGAAACAGTGCATAACTATAAAATTGCACAAGGTGGGTATGGAGCCGTCAGCCATTCCCTTGAAACAGTGCATAAATCTATAAGTGCACAAGGTGGGTATGAGCCGTCGGCCATTCCCTTGGAAACGGTGCATAAATCTATAAATTGCATTAAGGTGGGTATGGAACCGTCGGCCATTCCTTGAAACAGTGCATAAATCTATAAATTGCAATAAGGTGGGTATGGAGCTGTCGGCCATTCCCTGGAAACAGTGCATAAATCTATAAATTGCAATAAGGTGGGTATGGAGCCGTCTGCCATTCCCTTGGAAACAGTGCATAAATCTATAAATTGCACAAGGTGGTATGGAGCCGTCGGCCATTCCCTTGGAAACAGTGCATAAATCTATAAATTGCACAAGGTGGGTATGGAGCCGTCGGCCATTCCCTTGGAAACAGTGCATAAATCTATAAATTGCACAAGGTGGGTATGGAGCCGTCGGCCATTCCCTTGGAAACAGTGCATAAATCTATAAATTGCACAAGGTGGGTATGGAGCCGTCGGCCATTCCCTTGGAAACAGTGCATAAATCTATAAATTGCATAAGGTGGGTATGGAGCCGTCGGCCATTCCCTTGGAAACAGTGCATAAATCTATAAATTGCACAAGGTGGGTATGGAGCCGTCGGCCATTCCCTTGGAAACAGTGCATAAATCTATAAATTGCACAAGGTGGGTATGGAGCCGTCTGCCATTCCCTTGGAAACAGTGCATAACCCATAAATTGCAATACAGGGTATGGAGCCGTCGGCCATTCCCTTGGAAACAGTGCATAAATCTATAAATTGCACAAGGTGGGTATGGAGCCGTCTGCCATTCCCTTGGAAACAGTGCATAAATCTATACATTCGTAACCAAACAGACTAAAGGCCTGCGTAAAAACCATTTCGAATAGAATTTTCAATCTGAGTACGAGCGGTGCTGACGGCAAGTTTGCTTCCGCATGCATCCGGCACACGGGGGAGCAACACTCCAAGTGTAACACCAGACTACTAAGTACTAGGAAGTAAGGAAATAAAACTCACATCCTCGTCGTGGTCGAAGGCATTGAACACGTCGTAGGGTAGACACGAGAGCAGATCGATGAGGAACCAGGACTTGAAGTAGTTCTTCCGTATCACCTTCGGGTCGCTGACCACCTCTCCGCCGGGGCCGACGAAGGTGGTGTGGAAGTTGAGGACGATGTCAATGAAGAAAACGACGTCAACGATGGAATCGATGACCAGCAGCGAGACGTCCTCGCTGGTCTTATTCTTGAAGGCAACGTTGTAGGGCACCATGATGGCGGTGTAGAAGGTGAGGCAGAGGATGATCCAGTCCCAGATGGCCTTGAAAGCGCAGTAGTGCAGCAGGATGTGCGGCGGCGTCTTGGGCGCCTCCTGGCGGTACTGCGGCAGCACGTCGCCCGACAGCGACAGCACCTGCCACATGCCGCGCGCCGCGCAACACTATGTACCGCCGCAGCTCAGTGGGGGGCCCGCGCTCGCACCGCGGCACTACCGGAGTGCGGCGCGGCGCGGGCGGGGGTGAGAGCGTCACTTCTAGTGCGAACTAGCAAGCACCCAGGTGTCACACATTTGACATATATATATATGTATATAACATACGTTTAGTTGTATTTATTTCCTTCCTCTCGTATGATATACATTACTAAATTAATTGTTAGCGACTTTAGGGTCAAAAATTTTAAGTGAAGGACAAAACAACGGGCGCTCATATTATGTTACACTAGAACTAGAACCGAGCGGTGCGGCGGAGCGCCCGGGGCGCGCGTTGGCGCTGTGGGGGCTCCGGGGGGATGACATGCGGCGCTGTGGGGGCGTGGCAAGCGGTAGTAAGGAGTGCGTGTTTACATGGTGTGCGTTGGTACTGACATGCGCGAGCTGGCTCTGCCGCTGCGGCTCCTTGAGCGCCGGCAGGGCCGACACCAGCACCGAGCGCGAGCGCGTTACGCTGCGCGCCAGCTTCGCGAACTTCGACAGACCTGCGACACGCCGCGCCGTTAATTGGGACAGGGTGGGCAGGCCAGCACACCCGTCGCGAGACGCTTAGCGAGTCTCGGCAAAAATTCTTTACTTCACTTTACTTCGATGACAATCTCCCGTTCCCAATGCGAGTAATTATAACTATATTTACAATTAAAAACAAAAACAGACTTCAAATCAAACGTCACCGGGTCCAACATCAAACGCCACTATGAGCGGACACCCTCTTTTGTTTCCGAATTATCGCAGTTGAAGTATTACGAAGATCTAGCTCCTTATATTTTTTCAGAGGAGCAGGAGGCAGACCAGCATGCGCTGCCCTGGTCCTCAGGCACCGTCTGCTGCACACACCGCTGAGCGATGTCTCGTCCGATCTTACCAGCGTGTGCAGACAATACTTTACAATTTCTTCATCTAACAAAATATATCTATGTCTCGCCTCTCTCTCCGAGGGCACGTGACTCTGCGACAGCATTTGTTGTTTTTGTTACCGGTCATTCTCACCTCCCTTGGGGTCATCGGCGTCGATGGGCTGCTTCAGGGCGGTGATGTCGCGGAAGGTGAGGAGAAACAGAACCACCAGCTCGCGCTCGTTGCGGATCGGCGCCACATGCGCCAGAAGCCACAGCGGGGTTCCTGCAACAGCAGCCAGCACATATTCAAATACATTGCCTCCTACACACACTTGCACATACACTGTCTCCTACACACACTTGCACATATACTGCCCCTACACACACTTTCACATACACTGCCTCCTACACACACTAGCATATACACTGCCTCCTACACACACTAGCATATACACTGCCTCCTACACACACTTGCATGTACACTGCCTCCTACACACACTAGCACATACACTGCCTCCTACACACACTAGCATATACACTGCCTCCTACACACACTAGCATATACACTGCCTCCTACACACACTTAGCACATACACTGCCTCCTACACACTAGCATATACACTGCCTCCCACACACTCAGCACATACACTGCCTCCACACACTAGCATATACACTGCCTCCTACACACACTAGCATATACACTGCCTCCTACACACACTAGCATGTACACTGCCTCCTACACACACTAGCACATACACTGCCTCCTACACACACTTGCATGTACACTGCCTCCTACACACACTAGCACATACACTGCCTCCTACACACACTAGCATATACACTGCCTCCTACACACACTCAGCATGTACACTGCCTCCTACACACACACCAGCACATACACTGCCTCCTACACACACTCAGCATATACACTGCCTCCTACACTTGCATGTACACTGCCTCCTACACACACACTAGCACATACACTGCCTCCTACACACACTCAGCACATACACTGCCTCCTACACACTAGCATACACTGCCTCCTACACACACTTGCATGTACACTGCCTCCTACACACACTAGCACATACACTGCCTCCTACACACACTAGCACATACACTGCCTCCTACACACACTAGCACATACACTGCCTCCTACACACACTAGCATATACACTGCCTCCTACACACACTTGCATGTACACTGCCTCCTACACACACTAGCACATACACTGCCTCCGACACACACTAGCAGGTACACTGCTTCCTTCACTCACTTGCACAAGGAGACAAGGAAATACGAACGGTTCTTCTTGTAGAGCAGGATCTCGAACTGGTCGGCCAGGTGGTGGTCCAGCGCGCGGTCCACTCGCTCTACCGCCTCCTTCTCCGTGAGCTCGCCGTACATCCAGGTGCACCTGCGTCCACAACACAACCGGCTGTAGCAAGCCCAATATCTCTCTAGCGCTACCCACTAGCCAACGCTAGCCGCTCCTTGCGGCCGCGCCGGCACAGTTCCAAGCTCCTTCACATCTTTCTTTATTAGATTAGGAAGACCAACAGATAAATCTTTAAAACTGTGTGGCTCGCCTGGTCTCACGTGAACGTCGTCGCCTATAAACATCGTGCAGAGTTGCAAGTGTGTTACAAGCCCAGTATTAGTTCGGACACCCCGTCGCTGATTCCAGAGGTTGGAGGTATGTTCCAAGAAATTAATAAATTTCTCCTTGATCACTCTGCGAGGAACATCCCGCGCCGTCGCAGCCCGTCATGACCGGTAAATAAATACAAACGAATAGAGAACTTCCTCTCCTTTGAAGTCTGACTAAGAATATAATTGAAGAATGACCTGCACGACTTCTGCATGACTTCGGCGCGGTTGTAGCCGCTCATCTTGCAGAAGGTCTCGTTGCAATAGACGATGGGGTAGTCCACGATCTGCGCGTTGGCCAGCAGGAAGCTGCTGTCTGCTGCGGCGTCGCGCGGGCGGGGGGCGCAAGGAACAAGCCGACAGTTTAATACATCGCATATAAATATATAATTGTAAATTTACTAAAATAATAATTTGTGTTCGTGTGGACGTGCCTCGTGCACGATTTGAATCGTATCAGCCGGCCTCGCGACGGGATAATTACGTCTGAAACATTCCTCTCCGCGTAAATCTCGCGGCGGTTGCTTGGCTGACAGTCAGGGCCCCTCGGCGAGCGCACTGCCGGCAGACACCGCTCAGCGAAGAGCTCGGAGACGCGTGGAGGGAGATCGGGACCGATTGTATCAAAAATATGTATGATAAAGTAAGTGTACTGACGCTGGGAGGACGAGCGGCGGATGATGTTCTCGAGGAAGGTGTTTTGCGGGGCCACCAGCCCCCGGCGGCCGCCCGGCATGCCGCCGCCGCCTCACATGCCGCGCCCGCCTCGTGCGCTGCACAAATATTACACAAATGTTTTTTACAATTTACATTTTTTAACATTGATATTTTATACAGCATTTAGCATACTTTTTACATAGACATTTTTATATTTTCACCTGTTACACTGCGCACTCACTAGAGGGCGCTACAAGCGCGGAGGACGGTCTGCGGCGAGACACAAACACGACAGCGGGCTGCGTTGCGCTCTGTCACCTCTTTTCGGATTCAATCTTTTCAAAAATCCGAAATAATTATTTCCGTGTACAGTTCGCGTAAGAAAAGAAAAGAAAAGAAGAAAGCGAGGCGCGGGAGTGCAGACCTGCCGCCCGGCAGCCGCTCGGACGGGGCCGGAGATATTTTATTTAACTTAGTAAAAAAATAAAATTTGATTTTAAAAATTGCATTGAAATTCTAAATAGTGAGCACGCAAAAATTATATACGAAAATGGTGAAGGAAAAAAAAATAACAAGCCAATTAAATTCTAAGTCGCGTAATCTCAAGTATTGTGGATTTTCTGCATCTGTGTCTCTTCCCATTTCAAGCTGATGGTACGACGAAGTGCTGTTCTGACATCGCGCAGCCGCTTACGGATTTGCGGAAGATTTGATAAACTCCTTCACATTGCTTCCATGAGCTATCATTAACAAGAGCAGCCGAGCCTCATCATCTCGCCACGCCGCGGCGGCCATGTGGCCGGGACACCGCCGCAGACTACTGTACTCGGAATGACATCTCGCTCAGCGTCAATTTGGATATGATTCGTATATGAGGTCACTCGTGTAAAATTGTAATATACCACAAGTGTCCTCACACACTTGTGGTGTGTGTGTATTAACACTTGTGGTGTGTGTGTATTAACAATTTGAGGCCAGTGGAGTATAATATTAAATTGTTTAGGATGAAATATTAACATAAGCGTCGCCGGGGCCACCGCGCGGGCGGAAGTGAACACTCGCGTCGTAAGCTGTGATCACACTTCCTATATTGATTACGGATACCCACAGACAGGACAAGTGTGCGGACATTGATTAGGCATGATATTGCAGCGCGGCGCTGCTGCTAATTGAATTAAACCGTAGGAAGATAGGAAGTGCACGGGGCTGCCGGCGGTACTTGTGTCGGATGTCATTACACTGGAGTGCGCGTTACCTGAGGACTGGAGGACCAGCTGGGCCGAAGGTCGGCGCCGGGGCTGTGACGTCAACGCCTCACACACGCACCACACACATTAAATTTTTTTGTCTTTAAGATTGTATATTTATTAAAGTTATATATATAGTATGTATATTATAATAATACTTCCGTCTAAAGCTTCATTTAGCTCGTTCTACTTTCCCCGCCTCGCGTCACGTAACGTCACGGCGTTTACCTGAGGTTTGTTATACTAGAAGTAATCACAAACGAATTCATATGGTTTCTAAGACTGAGCGCGGGCTGTCCGCTGTACCTCAATCTCTTAAAAATAAACAAATATCTTTAATTTGGAAACAAATGAAACGTCGTCAACATCAGCTGAGTTACCCGAGAGCTCCGGCTGGTCGCACCGCTGACGTGTCGCAGATCGCGTTCTACTTTTGACATTTGCTATTTCTCTGTCAGCAAAAGAAACAAAGAAAGAATACCGTCATATTGTCTGTAAGGAGCAACATTACGCAAGCGTAGCCGACTCGTGCGAGTGTTCGGCGGCACTTCGCCCCGATGGCCGCATCGGGGTCACCCGCGCGCTCCGAGCTCGCATCGATTGCGCGCCGCGGGACCGATGTGTTTACTGCGGCCGAGGCGATCGACGGAGTCCGCGAGACCGCTGCGGCCCGCGCCCTGTGCCGCTCGCCGACTGGCGCGGCGCGGCCGGCCGCCAGACGCCGCGGCGCCGCGCCTGCGCCCCGCCGGCCCCCGTGCAGGTGCCGCTACGCTCACAAACCTACCCCAAAATCTCCTTTATGACTCAAGAAGACTCAACTGGCCCTGACGAACGTCTGACTCATCGCAGATCTTCAGACTATGCGCCCGTTTGGTTTGAACTTTAGTACCAGAATTTATAAATAGGTTAACAAATGTGACGACGTGACCGTGGTTGGCCAGCTGTCGTCGAAGTGAGGTACTTGATTGTAGCTTAGAGAACGGGGAAACAAGCGGTTTACTAGCGGCTACTGCACGCGCGCGAGCCGCCACTAATATCTAAATATAAAACAACAGAAACAAAATAAAATAATTTACCCCGTTTAGTTTTAGAAGCTAATAAATATTTAGGACAGGGTTCTTAAAATGTTTATCGATCTGTTTTGTTCTTTGCAAATACTTGTTTTTGACAAAGTACGAAGAATAATTGGATGCCAGTAGTTGTCTGCTCGCGGCGTCGTGGTCGCAACACGAGTGCGCGGCGCCGTCTTTTAACGTATTCGGTTTAATTAACTACATTAACCATATTCGATTAATTTTAACCAACTTGAAAAAAGTCGGCTAAAAATAACGGTCATTAATGAACAGATATTTTTTTTGTGAAGGAGAAAATTTTGAGTAATCCAAATTAGTCTAAAATTTTCTCTCTTAGGCTAAAATGTATAAAACGTACCTTCATTTTGCTCAGCTTACTAGTTGCGTCTGCATTACAATATATAGTCGTTTGCTGAACAAAGTGTACATCACGAAATTGTTGACTTACCGATACTTACATAAGCCTATGAATGTTATGTTTTTTTTTAAATACCAGGAACATGTTGGGCGAACAGAACGTTTTACGAATTATTTTTAACTCTATCAGTAGTATAAATTGGAATGCACGCGAGTTGCCCGACGGTCGCCGATCTGCGCAAGAAGATGGCTCTTTTAGAGGAAGTTATCTGAAATAATTATTATTGGGCGCGCAGAATAGTTCTTTAATAGCAATAGTAATTTGTAGTCACACGGCCAGACCGGCAGCTGGTGGACTGCAACTTCAACAAGAGAGACCCAACCGAGAGCGAACACCACTAGGTCTCGTGGTCACTTCTGTTATTTGTGAGAGGAGTCGATGGCAGCGGATGGGTGGGCGGCAGGCAAATGAAACGTATTGTAACAATCAATGTTTAATGCAACGTGCTCCGTCCCTCAGGGCAGCGGCGCGCGCGGGTGCTGGCGGTGGTGGCGGGGCGGGGCGGGGCGCGGGGGCCGGGCGCCGCGTCGCGCCACGATGACGCGCGTGAGGTTGCCGCGCGCGCCGCTGCGCACGGTGAGCGCGCCCTCGGCCGGGCCCTCCGCGGCGCCGCATGCACCTGCCGCACAGTACAATATCCGTTATCACACTATATACTTTTAATGGCTTGACGTTGACAAGGTGTACGTGACGTCTGTACCTGCGGGGACGAGGGCCGGCGGTTCGTCGTCCGCGAACACTATGGGCAGCTGCAGGATGTCGGCCGCGTCCAGCTGCTCGGGCACGCGCCGCGGCGGCACCAGCGCCAGCGGCGTAGCTCCCGAGACGCGCGACACAAGGCGCGTGCTGCACACGACACACACTGAATGCACGAACTTAACACGAAACATTAGCACGCCAGCTCCCGTACTCACCCGGCCGCCCTCGGGGTTACCGCGGGCAGGTGACCGCAGTCGTCTTCTTCCACTTCCAGTTCTGCGAAGAGAGTGTGGTATAAGAGCACGAAGCATATTCCGCGATCAACAGGTGCGTGCAGCGTGCGGGCGGGAGACCAGGCGCGACCGCACGCACGCGCGTCGACAATCTCCTACTTCCCTATCGCTCGCCGCTTCTCTGGACATATTTTGCGATCTGCTCCCCGCTCAAGTCAGACGTCATGCGTACCTGTCCCCTCCCGCTCGCCGCGCTCCAGCAGCTCGCGGTGCGCGCGCACCAGCCCGCGCACCCAGCGCGCGCACTCGTCCTGCGAATAAGAGTTACGTGAGCACGTCTTGTAGTCCGAGCGTACGTAGTGAGCGCGATGCGCGTGAGCTTACTGACCGCCACGGCCGCGTCCAGCGCGTGCTGCGGCAGGCGCAGGCGGCGGCGCAGCGCGGCCGGCACGCGCAGTGCGTCGTCGGCGCCGCCTAGCAGCAGCAGTCGGCGCGAGCCCCTCGAGGCCAACTCGGCGGCGGCGCCGCGTCCGCACGCCGCTCCGCCACCGCCCGCCACCACTAGCACGGGAATCTTCAGCTGTCAACATAATATTTACCGTACAAAGATCGATTTTTATTTCAATTTAAAATAAAAACAGATACAAAGAGGCTATATTGGAGAGAGACGGACAGAGCGAGCGCGCCCAGTGCGTGCTGCGGGCCTTCGTACCTCGTACAGTATGTCGTCCGGGTCGTCTCGCGGACCCTCGGCGGTGAGCAAGGGCGGCGACAGCAGCAGTAGCGCGCGTACGCCGGCTGCGCCCGCGCCCGCCGCCAAAGCCGCGCCCAGCGCCGCGCCCGCGCCCGCTCCGCCCAGCACCACGAAGCGCGACCTGCGCAGACGTGTCGCAAGCAGTAAGGAACAACCTAGCCCAAACATGAATACAATTTGCTACGTGAGGCTGACCTGACGACCAGCGCGGGTACAGGAGCCTTTACTGTAATAAAATACATGAAATACTATTTGTTTGTTTAACTTAAAAGGATGGGACTCCCTTTAATCCTTTGTTAAGGTGGTGAGCGGAGACGATCGTCGTCCTAATCTGTGACACGTGGTGAGACCAACGCCATGCACCGGACACAAATGTTATCAAACGATTGTTCCAAGAAAGCAACTTTCCTAGCGCCACGAGCGTCTATGTTTTAAAAATGAGTCTCACCCCATATCGGTGAGAATGTCGAGCAAGTGGGCGCGCACGTCGGCCGCCACCGCCGCGCACCAGCGGTCCGGCGCCAGACAGCGCTCGGCGTGCGGCGCGGCCAGCTCACGCGTCGGCAGCAGGGGGCGCAGCCGCCGCAGCCAGCGCGCGTCCGCCGCGCCGCCTGCCGTCACCCACACCAGCGCCGCCTCGCCGCCTTCCGCCCGCACTGTCATCTCCCCTCGTTATTATTTCTATTTTAAAACGTGCGAGGAGAGGACCGGCGCCTCTGTCTCGCAAAGGATAAAGATTCTTCTCCAACCGTCTTTCGAGGACAGAGAAGTTAATTTCTGCCGGCCACTGGCCATAAATGTTATGGATGAAAAAGACTCAATACAATCATGCTTACCATCTTGAGCGGGCTCCAGTGGGTCCGGCGGCAACGCGGGCAGATGCGGCGTGAAACGTTCTGCGAGGCGCGGCACTGAGCGCCGCAGCTCCACCAGCACCTCGTCGTAGAGCGCGCGCGTACGGCGCGGAAGCGCGGCGCACAGCGCGCCGTGCAGCCAGGGGGCGGCGCGCGGGCACCCCGCCCACAGCGGCGCAATGGCGCGCCGCAGCCGCCGCGCCGCTGCCCGCGCCTGCTCACGCCGCAGCAGCGCTCCGCCGTTCCGCACACCCGCGGCGGCCAGCCGCGCCAGCTGCAGCTCTCGCAGGGCATCTACGGCGGTGCGCGCGAGCCGCGCGTGCACTCCACTCGGCGCATGTGCGGCCACGCGCTCCTCCCACGCTTCCTCCTCGAGAGCGTCATCATCGCGGTCGTCGTCCTCGCCGGCCATAAGTGCGGGCAGGGGGGGTGGAGTCGGCGATCTGGCCACGTGCTCCACGTCTATAGCGCCGCATGGCGCGGGCGAGGCGGGCTGCGCGGCGCCCAGCAGTTCCCGCAGCTCGGCCCCCGTCCCGTCGCGAGCACGCGCGTACGAGTGCTCGCTCCACACGCCCGTCCGACTCTCCTGCGCACCGAACACGTCACGCTCAACGCTTCACAGAGCGCGCCGGCTGCACCTGACGGTCGCCCGGCCCGCCCGATGCACAATACAACATACGAATAAAAAAGCTCTCAAGTCTTTTTGACCGGGGAACATTTTTCATTATACTAGGCCCTTATGTGGCAGGCGGTAAGTCCATCGCCGTGTCCGGGTCAAAAATTTGCTTTCAAATAAGCTTTCGGCAGCCGCTCTGTTGTAGTAGCATCAGCCACTGAAGATTTTTATTTTTTTTTATTTTTTTTACAAATTAGTACCAAATGTTTGGAAAATCTTCAAGAAAACGCGTATTGCACCACGCGACGCAAGAGATTTTATTTATAATGCGTTTCACTTGTATTTGTCACAAAACAGCATGCTCTCACCGGGTCCCCGGCCACGAGATGAGCGTACGCCACCAGCTGCTCGTGCAGCGCGCGGGCCGCCCGGGCTGCTCGTGCGCCCCCGTCGCGGCCCCACGACTCAGCCTGCAACTGCACACCTAAAACTTAATTTTCATTATATTGAGAAACAGAACAAACTCCGGAGAACAATGGAAATGCACACTAGAGCACCTATATAAGATAAAATCTCTATTTCTAACTTTTTGTCATGTCAACCCTCAAATACAGTGTGCCCACAGAATGGTAGCAGGCAACCATTCCAATAAGTGACATACAACAATTTGTAAAAATTGATAACTAATACCAAGTTTTACAAAAATGGTCAACATTATTAGTCATTGAAAATGATTCTATGTTTCTGTACAACACAATAGAAGCAACATTTGATAACTTTATTTTGTACCATAATTACTTGTTAGTGCACTAACGTAAACAGGCGCTGTGAATATTGGCAATGAAAATTGAGTGTAGGACTTTAAGACGGTTTACTTAAGACAGATACTTGAACACAATTGTCAAAATTGTCAATTACATAAGTTGACTTCTCAGCTGATTGAAATTAGGAAAAGAATTGGATTACTGTGAGTAATAAAAAAAGCAACTTCAAATAAAGTGAAATGAAACATTTGAATGACAAGACAAAACGGGAAAAGCAACAAGTGCAACACATGCATTACTTTGTGCTATAACATTCCAGAATGTGCTTATATTAGGCATTACTTCAACAGGAAAGAAGAACACAAGAATTTTACAAAATGGAAAATCTAGCATGCTGTGTTGATAAGATAATAAATTATCCTACATTTATACTAAGTTGGTACAGTTTAAATATAACTAAAAAAGTGATATCCACCAGAGGAAAGAGATAACAGGAGTCTCCTAACAATCCCTTAACATAGGATACCTGAATACAATGAAAGTTTTAAGTTCAAAGATGACGGAATGAGTTGCCAACCTTCCCATAGTGTGCATAAGAAGGAATTTTAAAAATAAGTTTCCAAAATGATGATGATGACATAGTAAGCAGGGAAAAACACTGTTTTGTATTATGTGTTAGGTTTATGACTTGCTGTATGTTGTATCATCCACTGCAGCGGCGTGGTGTGATCATTGAACACGAGAATTTATCTCTTTCGACATACCAACATCACAGAATCAATATCAACAAATCAATACCCTTCAAAGTCTTTAAGAATTTGAATTAACCTATTCAGGTTAAACATACTTTAAATAGAAATAGTTTAACATGCAAGATGTACATACAACTCACCTCTCTTGGAGAACTTGTATTACTTCCATATGGTCGTCGAGCTCCACTGCCCACCATCACAGTTATACGTTTTAATAGGCACAGAGTTCACTATTTACTATAAACAATACTATACTTTGTCGATAATGGATATTTTGACCACGGAACTACATTTCTTCTAAAACTATACAAAATAATAAATTTGTAAAACAAAATAAAAAGGGACGAAGCTCTTATAATTAATGTTCAGTGAGAATAAGGTTAACATTTAAAAAGAGTTTACTTTAATCATATACAATACACAATGCATCCGAAATTTGTATCTATGTAATGTCTATGTAATTTGACTAGTGTTGTCCTCCTATAAAATTGAAAGTCCATAGTAGTTTAAATTGCTGCTAGATTCAAAAAACGTTGCATAAAAAATCCAATAAATATCGCTAATCTGTTTAAGTTGAAATGTAAAGTGCATGTATATTTTTATGTTGGACCTCCATCCAGCTCTAAAGAGTTTTGTTAAAAGTTTATAACATATCGAAAAGCAGTAGACATCTTTTTTTTTTTGCTAGCCTTAAAAATAGATTTTTAAAAGTTTTTCAAATATGCAAATAAGATACCTATTAAGTGTTATTGGAATTAAAATTGTATAGTCATAGAACATGTAAAGTTATATTGAGTACTATATTATATTATACTAGCTGTAGCCGCGACGTCGTCCGCATGAAAGTTGACAAAAAAACCAGGTGTCTGGGAGCAAGGCGTGCGGACGTAAAATTCGTGAAAACGAATTCTAGAACGATGAGCACTTGGCAACCCAATGCAAGAACCGGTCCTACACACGTATTAAAAAATGAAAATGAATATATATTGTTTTTTTTTATTTTTTTTTTTCCTTTTTGATTTATTATCTGTTATTATAATTTGCATTATTTCGCACGACCGAGTAGAGTTGGATGGATATTTTAATTTTTTTTTTTATCTTATTTATAAATTATTTATCTTGTTCAGTTTATTTCTCCGCGTTCTCACTCGCTTACTAACGGCGCTACCCCCTCTCCCATACCACGCTCTCGCTTCCACACTTTGAATTGTCGGAAACCCTCGGCTCTAGTGAAATGAAACTTTTTGCGCGATTCACATTCCGTATTCATCAATTTATAAGTCGTTGACATTACAAATTGATGACGGCAGGATTACCGACCGATGAATTGATAATATATATAAATACCGATTAATTGTAGGCGTGACGTTGGCATCGTTTCTTATGCACCCTGCAAATCTTTATAGAGCTACTCATACTACTTAAACACTAAATATCTCAAACGCTCACTCTCTGTTTTGACGTATGTACATGTCCGCCAGAATTTCGAAAAACTACCAAATAATAGACAGTTCACAAAAATTATAACTAAACCAATAACCTCCTTTTTGTAGTCGGTTAAATAAAAATAGCCAATGAGCTATTCCAGACTATAATCCGTCTCTGTGCAAAATTTCTTTCAGATAATAAAAATTCCTACATTCATCTATCCCAACTTTCACATTTATAGATTTAGAGAAATAGTCATCCCAGATGACTGAACACAACTAAATTATCTTCATTATCGCTTTGTCTATGGCCCTAAAGAGCCGCGAATCTGTCTATGTTTTGATCTATGGTCGGGTTCAGAGTCTGATCGTAATTCGTGACCGTGAAAAAATGGCGTTCCTAGTGGAGCTTGGTTCAGTTTTTTTTTTTTTTTTTTAACCCTAATGACTAACCTAACTCTTCAGTTTCTTTTTGAAGTGATTGGTGAAACCGTGACGCTCAAGCGCAGGAGAAGTGGGTGAGTTATAACTGTCTTTATCTATATCTATAAATGTGTTATTTGTGTGCGGATAAGCAGGTTCGGTCTTCTGTATGTTCAACGCAAATGTGAAACTGGAACCGATTGAAGTACAAGGCAACATTCGCACTTGTAGTGTAAGTTGTTTGAGGAATATACACTCTACACTGATAAACTGTTTTAATCCACTGGAAGCAAATTGGGAAGGTGAAAAAGTTGAAAGATGGGTCGTCTTGACTCGTACGATACTTTGATTAAAGAAATATATATTATATTTAAAACTGCACATTTTAAAAAAAAAGAAAAGAAATAAAAGGTACGTATTATGACAACAAAACATATATTTACAAACATAGAAAAAAAAAAAAACAATCTATGTAATAACTGTTACATGTTTACACAGTAGATGGCACTATTTTAATTTTGGATCAGGCTTGTATAATAATTGACGGGATATTATAGAGGGAAAAATGTGACTAAAAGATGGCGCTATTTTTTTTTTTTTTTTTTGTAGCAGTCTTGCAGTAAATTTATTGACGGGATATTATAAAAGAAATAATGTCATTCAAAGATGGCGCTATTTTAATTTGGGATCAGGCTTGTGGTATATTTATTGAGGGGATATTATAGAAGAAATAATGTCATAAAAAGATGGCGCTGTAAAATTATTAGGCAGAAGATCTTCCCTTAGTTAGTTCGAGGTGACGTGCTTCGGCGCTGGGAGCAACGGCTTCTAAACCCGTTGCACGGTCGCCTAACGGTTGAAGCCGTCCGACCGGTGTTGGCGGACTGGCTCAACAGGGATTGCGGAGTCCTCAAGTTCCGCCTGGTGCAGATACTCACGGGGCACGGCTGCTTCGGGAGCTATCTGTACTTGCGTAGTAGTAGCGGTAGGACGGACGAGGCGTGCGACGAATGTGGCCACACCGTGGACACGTCGTCACACACCTTGGCCGATTGCCCGCGCTGGGGAGGATAGGCCGCGCTCGTAGCGGCAATAGGAGTGACCTCTCACTGCCGGTTGTGGTTCGTTCCATGGTCAGTAGCGAGGCGTCATGGGATGCGGTAGACCGATTCTGCGACTCTATTATGTCGCAGAAACGGGAGACCGAACGCCTAAGGAGCGGGTGCCTAGAGGCAAGACGCGGTCGAAGTGCGTAGAAGTTAGTTAGTTAGTTAGTTGGTTAGTTGGTTAGTTAGTTGGTTAGTTGGTTAGTTAGTTGGTTAGTTGGTTAGTTGGTTAGTTGGTTAGTTGGTTAGTTGGTTGGTTAGTTAGTTAGTTAGTTGGTTAGTTAGTTAGTTGGTTAGTTGGTTAGTTGGTTAGTTGGTTAGTTGGTTAGTTGGTTAGTTAGTTGGTTGGTTGGTTGGTTGGTTAGTTGGTTGGTTAGTTGGTTAGTTAGTTGGTTAGTTGGTTAGTTAGTTGGTTAGTTGGTTAGTTAGTTAGTTGGTTGGTTAGTTGGTTAGTTGGTTAGTTAGTTAGTTGGTTAGTTAGTTAGTTAGTTAGTTGGTTGGTTAGTTAGTTGGTTAGTTGGTTAGTTAGTTGGATTGTAGTTAGTTAGTTGGATTGGTTAGTTAGTTAGTTAGTTAGTTAGTTAGTTAGTTAGTTAGTTGGTTAGTTAGTTAGTTAATAGTTAGTTAGTTAGTTAGTTCCATTCCATTCCATTCCATTCCATTTAATTCCATTCCATTCAATTCCATTCCATTCCATTCCATTCAATTCCATTCCATTCAATTCAATTCATTCCATTCAATTCCATTCAATTCCATTCCAATTCCATTCCATTCCATTTAATTCCATTCCATTCCATTCCATTCAATTCCATTCCATTCATTCCATTCCAATTCCATTCATTCCATTCCATTCCATTCCAATTCCATTCCATTCCATTCCATTCATTCAATTTAATTCCATTCCATTCCAATTCCATTCCATTCCATTCCATTCCATTCCATTTAATTCCATTCATTCCAATTCCATTCATTCAATTCAATTCCATTCCAATTTAATTCAATTCCATTCATTCAATTCAATTCATTCCATTCATTCAATTCAATTCCAATTCAATTCAATTCCATTCCAATTCATTCCATTCCATTCAATTCCATTCAATTCCATTCCATTCCAATTCAATTCATTCCATTCCATTCAATTCCATTCAATTCCATTCCATTCAATTCAATTCAATTCAATTCCATTCAATTCAATTCCATTCCAATTCCAATTCATTCCATTCCATTCAATTCCATTCATTCAATTCAATTTAATTCCATTCCATTCATTCAATTCAATTCCAATTCATTCCATTCCATTCAATTCAATTTAATTCCAATTCCAATTCAATTTAATTCAATTCCATTCATTCCATTCCATTCCATTCCATTCCATTCAATTCCATTCCAATTCAATTCAATTTAATTCCAATTCAATTCAATTCATTCCATTCAATTTAATTCAATTCCATTCAATTCAATTCAATTCCATTCATTCCAATTCCATTCCAATTCCATTCCAATTCAATTCAATTCAATTCCATTCCATTCCATTCCAATTTAATTCCAATTCCATTCCATTCAATTCAATTCCATTCCATTCCATTCCATTCATTCCATTCAATTTAATTCAATTCAATTCCATTCCATTCCATTCATTCAATTCCATTCCAATTCAATTCAGTTGATTCCAGTTGGTTGGATTCCAGTTGGATTCCAGTTGGATTCCAGTTGGATTCCAGTTGGTTGGATTCCAGTTGATTCCAGTTGATTCCAGTTGATTCCAGTTGGTTGGTTGGATTCCAGTTGATTCCAGTTGATTCCAGTTGATTCCAGTTGGATTCCAGTTGGATTCCAGTTGGATTCCAGTTGATTCCAGTTGATTCCAGTTGATTCCGTTGGTTGATTCCAGTTGATTCCAGTTGGTTGGATTCCAGTTGATTCCAGTTGGATTCCAGTTGATTCGGATTCCAGTTGGATTCCAGTTGGATTCCAGTTGATTCCAGTTGGATTCCAGTTGGTTGGATTCCAGTTGGTTGGTTGGATTCCAGTTGGATTCCAGTTGGATTCCAGTTGGATTCCAGTTGGATTCCAGTTGATTCCAGTTGATTCGGATTCCAGTTGGTTGGTTGGTTGGATTCCAGTTGGATTCCAGTTGGTTGGATTCCAGTTGATTCCAGTTGGTTGGTTGGTTGGATTCCAGTTGGTTGGTTGGATTCCAGTTGGATTCCAGTTGGATTGGTTGGATTCCAGTTGGTTGGTTGGTTGGATTCCAGTTGATTCCAGTTGATTCCAGTTGGATTCCAGTTGGTTGGTTGGTTGATTCCAGTTGGATTCCGGTTGATTCCAGTTGATTCCAGTTGGTTGGTTGGTTGATTCCAGTTGATTCCAGTTGGTTGGTTGGATTCCGGATTGTTGATTCAGTTGATTCCAGTTGATTCCAGTTGGTTGATTCGGTTGATTCGGTTGATTCGGTTGATTCGGTTGATTCCAGTTGATTCCGTTGGTTGGTTGATTCGGTTGATTCCAGTTGATTCCAGTTGGTTGGTTGATTCCAGTTGATTCGGTTGATTCCAGTTGAATTCCAGTTGGTTGGTTGGATTCCAGTTGATTCGGATTCGTTGGATTCCGGATTGATTCCAGTTGATTCGGATTCCAGTTGATTCGGATTCCGGTTGATTCCAGTTGGTTGATTCCGGATTGATTCCGGTTGATTCAGTTGATTCAGTTGATTCGATTCCAGTTGGTTGATTCGGTTGATTCGGTTGATTCAGTTGGTTGGATTCCAGTTGGTTGGATTCCAGTTGGTTGGTTGGTTGATTCCAGTTGGTTGGTTGGTTGGTTGGTTGATTCGGATTCCGGTTGATTCAGTTGGTTGATTCCGGTTGGTTGGTTGATTCCGGTTGATTCAGTTGATTCCAGTTGGTTGGTTGATTCGGATTCCAGTTGGTTGGTTGGATTCCAGTTGGTTGGATTCCAGTTGATTCGGTTGATTCAGTTGATTCCGTTGATTCCAGTTGGTTGGTTGGTTGGTTGGTTGATTCCAGTTGGTTGATTCCGGTTGATTCCAGTTGGTTGGTTGGATTCCAGTTGATTCGGATTCCGGTTGATTGATTCCGTTGATTCCAGTTGGTTGGTTGATTCCGGTTGATTCCAGTTGATTCCAGTTGGTTGGTTGGATTCCAGTTGGTTGGTTGGTTGATTCGGTTGATTCGGTTGATTCAGTTGGTTGATTCGGTTGATTCGGTTGGTTGGATTCGGATTCCAGTTGGTTGATTCCGGTTGATTCGGTTGATTCCAGTTGATTCCGATTCCAGTTGGTTGGTTGGTTGGATTCCAGTTGATTCCGGTTGATTCGGTTGGTTGATTCCGGTTGGTTGGTTGATTCCAGTTGGTTGATTCGGTTGATTCCAGTTGGTTGATTCGGTTGATTCAGTTGGTTGATTCCGGTTGGTTGGTTGATTCCGGTTGGTTGGTTGGTTGGTTGATTCCAGTTGGTTGGTTGGTTGATTCCAGTTGGTTGATTCGGTTGATTCAGTTGGTTGATTCCAGTTGATTCCAGTTGGTTGGATTCCAGTTGATTCCGGTTGGTTGGTTGGTTGATTCCAGTTGATTCCGGTTGGTTGGATTCGGATTCCGGTTGGTTGGTTGGTTGGTTGATTCCAGTTGGTTGGATTCCAGTTGATTCCAGTTGGTTGGTTGGTTAGTTAGTTGGTTGGTTAGTTGGTTAGTTGGTTAGTTGGTTGGTTGGTTAGTTGGTTAGTTGGTTAGTTAGTTAGTTGGTTAGTTGGTTGGTTGGTTGGTTGGTTAGTTGGTTAGTTAGTTAGGTTAGGTTAGGTTAAGTTAGGTTAGGTTAGGTTAAGTTAGGTTAGGTTAAGTTAGGTTAGGTTAAGTTAGGTTAGGTTAAGTTAGGTTAGAGTTAGAGTTAGAGTTAGAGTTAGAGTTAGGTTAGGTTGGGTTAGGTTAGGTTGGGTTAGGTTAGGTTAAGTTAGGTTAGGTTAAGTTAGGTTAGGTTAAGTTAGGTTAGGTTAGGTTAAGTTAGGTTAGGTTAAGTTAGGTTAGGTTAAGTTAGGTTAGGTTAAGTTAGGTTAGGTTAGGTTAAGTTAGGTTAGGTTAGGTTAAGTTAGGTTAGGTTAGGTTGGAGTTAGGTTAGGTTAAGTTAGGTTAGGTTAAGTTAGGTTAGGTTAAGTTAGGTTAGGTTAGGTTAAGTTAGGTTAGGTTAAGTTAGGTTAGGTTAGGTTAGGTTAAGTTAGGTTAGGTTAAGTTAGGTTAGGTTAAGTTAGGTTAGGTTAAGTTAGGTTAGGTTAAGTTAGGTTAGGTTAGGTTAAGTTAGGTTAGGTTGGAGTTAGGTTAGGTTAAGTTAGGTTAGGTTAAGTTAGGTTAGGTTAAGTTAGGTTAGGTTAAGTTAGGTTAGGTTAAGTTAGGTTAGGTTAAGTTAGGTTAGGTTAAGTTAGGTTAGAGTTAAGAGTTAGAGTTAGGTTAGGTTAAGTTAGGTTAGGTTAAGTTAGGTTAGGTTAAGTTAGGTTAGGTTAGGTTAAGTTAGGTTAGGTTAAGTTAGGTTAGGTTAAGTTAGGTTAGGTTAGAGTTAGAGTTAGGTTAGAGTTAGAGTTAGAGTTAGAGTTAGGTTAGAGTTAGAGTTAGAGTTAGAGTTAGAGTTAGAGTTAGAGTTAGAGTTAGAGTTAGAGTTAGAGTTAGAGTTAGAGTTAGAGTTAGAGTTAGAGTTAGAGTTAGAGTTAGAGTTAGAGTTAGAGTTAGAGTTAGAGTTAGAGTTAGAGTTAGAGTTAGGTTAAGGTTAGGTTAAGTTAGGTTAGGTTAAGAGTTAGGTTAAGTTAGGTTAGGTTAGAGTTAAGAGTTAGAGTTAGAGTTAGGTTAGGTTAGGTTAAGAGTTAGAGTTAAGAGTTAGGTTAGAGTTAGGTTAGGTTAGAGTTAGGTTAGGTTAAGTTAGAGTTAAGAGTTGGGATTAGGTTAGGTTAGGTTAGAGTTAGGTTAGGTTAGAGTTAGGTTAGGTTAAGGTTAGGTTAAGTTAGAGTTAGAGTTAGGTTAGGTTAAGGTTAGGTTAGAGTTAGAGTTAGAGTTAGGTTAGGTTAAGTTAGGTTAGAGTTAGAGTTAGGTTAGGTTAGAGTTAGAGTTAGGTTAGGTTAGAGTTGGGAGTTAGGTTAGGTTAGAGTTAGAGTTAGAGTTGGGAGTTAGGTTAGAGTTAGAGTTAGGTTAGGTTAGAGTTAGGTTAAGTTAGAGTTAGGTTAGAGTTAGGTTAGAGTTAGGTTAGGTTAAGTTAGGTTAGGTTAAGGTTAGGTTAGAGTTAGAGTTAGGATTAGGTTAGGTTAGGTTAGGTTAGGTTAGAGTTAGGTTAGGTTAGAGTTAGAGTTAAGAGTTAGGTTAGAGTTAAGAGTTAGAGTTAGGTTAGAGTTAAGAGTTAGAGTTAGAGTTAGAGTTAGAGTTAGGTTAAGGTTAGGTTAGGATTAGAGTTAGGTTAGGTTAGAGTTAGAGTTAGAGTTAGGATTAGGTTAGAGTTAGAGTTGGGATTAGAGTTAGAGTTAGGTTAAGGTTAGGTTAGAGTTGGGAGTTAGGTTAGGTTGGGTTAGGTTAGGTTAGGCTAGGCTAGGCCAGGCCAGGCCAGCCAGCCAGGCCAGCCAGGCCAGGCCAGCCAGGCCAGCCAGCCAGCCAGTCAGTCAGTCAGCCAGTCAGCCAGTCAGCCAGCCAGCCAGGCCAGCCAGCCAGTCAGTCAGTCAGCCAGCCAGTCAGTCAGCCAGCCAGCCAGGCCAGCCAGCCAGTCAGCCAGCCAGCCAGGCCAGGCCAGGCCAGGCCAGCCAGCCAGTCAGCCAGTCAGCCAGTCAGCCAGCCAGTCAGTCAGTCAGTCAGCCAGCCAGTCAGCCAGCCAGTCAGCCAGTCAGCCAGCCAGTCAGCCAGTCAGTCAGCCAGCCAGCCAGCCAGGCCAGGCCAGGCCAGGCCAGGCCAGGCCAGGCCAGGCCAGGCCAGGCCAGGCCAGGCCAGGCCAGGCCAGGCCAGGCCAGGCCAGGCCAGGCTGTGGCCAGGCCAGGCCAGGCCAGGCCAGGCCAGGCCAGGCCAGGCCAGGCCAGGCTGAAGCCAGGCCAGGCCAGGCCAGGCTGTGGCCAGGCCAGGCCAGGCCAGGCCAGGCCAGGCCAGGCCAGGCCAGCCAGGCCAGGCCAGGCCAGGCCAGGCCAGGCCAGGCCAGGCCAGGCCAGGCTGAAGCCAGGCCAGGCCAGGCCAGGCCAGGCCAGGCCAGGCCAGGCCAGGCCAGGCTGTGGCCAGCCAGGCCAGGCTGTGGCCAGGCCAGGCTGTGGCCAGGCCAGGCCAGGCCAGGCCAGGCCAGGCCAGGCCAGGCCAGGCCAGGCCAGGCCAGGCCAGGCCAGGCCAGGCCAGGCCAGGCCAGGTTGTGGCTAGGCCAGGCCAGGTCAGGCCAGGCCAGGCCAGGCCAGGCCAGGCCAGGCCAGGCCAGGCCAGGCCAGGCCAGGCTGTGGCCAGGCCAGGCCAGGCTAGGCTAGGCCAGGTTGTGGCTAGGCCAGGCCAGGCCAGGCCAGGCCAGGCTTAGGCCAGGCTAGGCCAGGCTAGGCTAGGCCAGGCTAGGCCAGGTTGTGGCTAGGCCAGGGTTAGGCTAGGCTAGGTTAGGCTAGGCTAGGTTAGGTTAGGCTGAGGATAGTCGGGAACTCTTCCCCGACGCCCCTGCGGGCTTCACTCCCCAGGATGGCTCGAGACGCCGGACGTCGAAGACGTCCCGCCACAACCGTCACGGAGACCGAAATGGAGGCAGTTCTGACCTGCCTCCAGAGGCAGGGCGGAGGGCACTGGGTTCGACGGGGTGCACGGAAAGGTTCTGGCCCTTCCTCGTGCACTCGGTCGTGGCCCTTAGGGTTTGCCCACCCGTCTGCGGTCGGGGCAGTTCCCGAGGGCCTGGAAGGAGGGTCGGCTGTGTCTTCTCCTGAAGGACAGTCGGCCCCGGACTCGCTTCGGCGGTTCGACCGGTCGCTGCTGGACGAGGCTGGCAAGGCCCTGGAGAGGGTCGTGGCTCGCCGCCTCGTCCGGCATATTGAGGAAGGCTCGGGCCCGAAACTCTTTGAGTTTCAATTCGGGTTCAGGCTCGCCGGTCGACCGTCGATGCCCTTCGACGCCTGCGGGCGGTGACGGAAGAGGCGGGCGTCAGAGAGGTAGTGCTGGCGGTGTCATTGGACATCGCCAATGCCTCAACAGTCTCCCTCATACAGTGATACAGGCGGCACTTGAATATTTCGAAGTGCCCCTGCATCTGAGGAGACTGTTGGGCGCCTACCTCTCCCAGAGGAGGGTGGCATACGAGGACCGAGGTCTTGGAAGTGGAGACAAGCCGAGCGCGGTGTCCCACAAGGATCGGTGTTGGGGCCGATTCTGTGGGACATCGGCTGATCAACTTGCGGAGCGTCTCTCCTGGGATGGGTGTCATCTGCTATGCGGATGACACCTCGTGCATTCCCGGGGAAAGGAGTATAAGGAGGCGGCGCGGCTGGCCGAGGTCGGAGTAGGCCTCGTGGTCAGCCGCATAGAGAGGTTAGGGGCTCTGCAAATTGGAGAAGACCGAAGCCCTCCTCTTCCGCAGGGCCGGGCGTAAGGGACCCCTCCGCGCCACCCTCCTCATTGGAGGAGAGAGGAGGGTGAGTTCCCAGATGAAATATCTGGGACTCACCCTCGAGATGGACCTTCGGACCCCACTTCGCACAGCTGGGGCCGAAGGTCCTGAGGACGGCAGCCGCGTTAGAAGACTCCTCCCGAACCTCGGAGGACCCGGCGCGGCGTGCAGGCGGCTGTACCCGGGTTCTGGAGTATGGCCACGTACGGTGCCCCATCTGGGCGGGTGACCTATCTCGCGGCAATCGCTCGCAGCTGCGCAAGGCGCAGCGGATTGTCGCGATTAGGGTCATCCGGGGGTACCGTACGGTCTCGTGGATGGCAGCCACTCGCCATGCCGGCGATCCGCCGTGGGAGCTCGTGGCGGGGTTCTAGCCGAGGTGTCCGACTATGTCTCGGATAGGAGGGCCCTCGGAGAGAACCTCTGCCAGAAGAGGTCCGGCGGATCCGTCGGCTGGGTGAAGTGGCACTTTGCCGGAGGTGGGAGCAGGACCTGGCGCAACACCCGTACGGTAAACGTACAACGGGTGCTCTGCGCCCGGTCCTGAGCGATGGATGCGCAGGAGGCGCAAAGCTCTCACCTTCCGTCTGACGCAGGTGTTCACGGGGCATGGCTGCTTCGGGGACTACCTGTGTCGGACGGCCTGTCGGGTGGCTGATGAGCGGTGCCACGATTGTGGCGCTGTGGTGGACTCTGCCCAGCACACCCTGGAGGTGTGCCCGAGATGGGCAGCACAGCGTCACGATCTGGCATCCGCCATCGAAGACCGTCACTTCCGAGCCTCGCACTTGCGATGGTACGGAGTGACAGGTTCGGCGGTCGCCTCCTCTGCGAGACAGTCATGTCTCAGAAGGAGGCCGACGAGCGGTTAGGCAGGAGCCGGGGCCCCTCCTCCGCAGGCGACGAATCGGGTGCGCAGGAGACGTTTCATACGTCTCCTTTCGCCGCCCCCGTATTCGGAAGCGGGGCCAGGATGGGAACCTGGCCCCAGCATGCTTCGGCGTCGTCAGGACTTCTCTGAGTGCCGGAGGAGTCCCCTTCGAAGGTGAAGTCCGGTTCGCCGAGACCGGCCGGTCGTTGGGGTGTCCTGTCGCTGACAGATCCGGGACATCCCGCCCATAACGGCTGATGGCATTCGCGGTAGGTTTAGTGGGTATGGGCTGCCCAGGCCGAGTCCTCTCCACATCCTCCGGGCCCACCCAGGGTACCGGAGGATGGTTAATAACTCGATTCCTCAGCAGTTAATTGTACAAGCCAGGTTAGGTTAGGTTAGGTTAGGTTAGGTTTTTTTAAATGTAACATGAGGCATTACTGCTGACTTATTTCTAAATTCAGAGTTTATAGCCCCTTGTCCTTTTGCTCTAAGAGTAGACACAGTAATGCCTAAGCTATCTCTAGTTCCCTAACATGGATAGGTTAGGCAGTTTTACTCCCATGCCTTTCCCATTCCTTATATGCTGTACATTCTTACATTCTTCTTTTACAACAACTTATTTCTACTTATTTCTACTTGTCTTATTCTATTTCTATTTCTAGTATACGCTTTATCTAATAACTACCTTTTCTATCTATCTAACTATGCTATTTTTATATAATACTATTTTCTATTTTTCTATTTCTACATACTAGTTTACAATTTTATCTATCTATAGGTGGGCCTCCACTCACACTATTTTAAGTGTGGGTTCGATGCTCCTTACTGCCAGGGTTTTGTTCCTTTGCGCTGCTTTCTCCACTATCTTCCTGCAGTAGCAAAGGAACCTTCGACCAATCTTTTTGTCACCAACTAGCGTCGGCAGATTATTTATGCTGATTTTAATCCCTAGATCCGTCTCAACATCCATTTTCATGCTGGCGTAAATGGGACACTCAGTGAGGAGATGGATGATGGTCTCATTCACCCCATCGTCACAGGCACACGACGGGCTCTCCTTACACCTGAACCTGTTCAAGTATTCGGAGAACCCGCCATGTCCTGTGAGCACTTGCACAAGCCTTGCATCCATCTCCATCTTCCGTACTGTGCGGTATGCGTCTGCGGCATCCGGGAAGAAGATCTTGGTTACGGAAGCCGTCGCACTCTCTCGGTACCTCCCGTTCCATTCGTCAATCGACTCCAAACGGATCTGTCGTTTGACAAACGAAACGGGGCACCGATCGTATACGGGGCCCCTTGTCTTGGTTGCGGCCTCCTTTGCAAGCGCATCCGCCCTCTCATTCCCTTCCACTCCTACATGGGCCTTCACCCATGTGAGGGGAGATGGTTTTACCTCCTTCCTCATTTGGCTGATGTTCTGCCGGGCGTTGACCGCAAGAGGATGGAGGAATCCGTGTTCATCACGGTCTGGAGAGCGGACCTGGAGTCGCAATAGACCCCGTAGTGCCGCGCAGAATGCCGAAGTGCCCACTTTGTCGCTTCACTGAGTGCGAGCAGCTCCGCCTGGTAGACGGTGCAGTAGTCGCTCAGCTTGAGTTTTCGGGTACTCGTCTCGGCAGCACCAGTCCAGATGGATAGCGCCGCTCCGACTTTCCCGTCAATTTTACTACCGTCGGTATATATACGGACGGTAGCCTCGTCTTGCCAAAGCGACTCCGCACCCCCGTCCAGGCAGAGATCATCCAGCCTGACCTTTCGGCTGGGTGGGGCATTTCAGCGAAGGGTGTCCTAGACTCGATCTCCCCTGTTCCTACCACTAAGCTCTGGTTATGCCTCTCTTTATTTCATAAAGAGAGGCCGCTTCCCTGATCCTGATATCCAGCGGAAGCAGTCCTGCGAGTAGTAGTGCTGAGTGCAGGGAGACGGTCCTATACGATCGAATGATCTTTTGGGCAAACCCCCTCTGCACGGCTTCCAGCTGCTTCCTGGCAGACTTCTTTAGTGTCGCCGACGCCCATGCAGCCGAGGCATACATGATCGTCGGTTCCACCACCGCCGTATATATCGTCCTAATCACCTCGGGGTTTAACCCCCAAGAGACCCTAGCAGCTCTCGACAGCTGGCCATACAGGCTCTGAGCCTTCTTGCACACATTCACAATGTGCGCATTGAAGGTGAGCCCGCTGTCAACTGTGAGGCCGAGGATCTTGATGCTTTTTGAGAGACCAATCCCCTCCCCGCCCATGCTCAGCGGTGAGTCATACTTTAGCTTCCTCGTCACCACCATCGCTTGGGTCTTGTGAGTGCGAAGTTTAGCTTGTTTCTGACCCCCACTCCCGAACATACTCGAGGGTTGGATTAGCCTCCCTCTGCACCTCCAGGGCGTTACCACCCGAGAATATTAAGACGACATCATCAGCGAAAGCCTGACAGTACACCCCCTTCTCCTCCAAAGCGGTGAGAAGGGGATTCAGCAGCAGGTTCCACAGCGTAGGTCCCCTATGGATCCTTGCACGCATCCCTTCGTCGTACTTTTGACGCACTCCGCACCGGCGAACCCTACTCGCACTGATCGGTCGCTAAGATAGCTATCAATCAGGCGCCTCAGGTCCACCGGGCAGCCGGTCTCCGCCAGCCTGAGTTTGATCGCAGGCCACCACGCATTATCGAATGCCCCTCTATGTCCAGCGAGCAGGAACCATGAGCTTCTTTGCAAGAAGCCCATCGTTCAGGTGCCGCATCATGGCACAGAGGAGTCCTCGGTACTACGCTGTGGCATAAATCGAATTATGGCTGCTTATCAGTGGCACAATGTGCCATCTGATTCGCTGCACCGCCATTTTTCGAGGATCTTTCCCATAACCGGCAGGAGACCTATGGGTCTGTACGACTTAGGGTTTGTGTAGGTGTCCTTTCCGGGCTTCCGTATAACCACGACCACAGCGACCTTCCACCTCGCAGGGAAGTGTGAAAGACTTAGACACTTGTTAAAAAGCGCTAGGAAAGGTCAGGATCCAGAGTGATAGCCTGTTCGCAGATGTCGGAGGTTAGGCCATCCAGACCAGGTGCCTTCTTCGGATTGAACGACGACGCGGCCCATATTAGCTCTCCCTCAGGAAGGTGGCTGCATGGTTTACCATGCAGCCCCTCATTTATTTTATGGGCTAACGCTCTTATATGCCTATGTTCCGCGTCGTCGCTCGCCGGATCATCTTCCGGATAGAAAGTATCCGCCAGCAACCTGGCTGACTCCTCCCCTCCCAGTACTACTCCATTTCGTACCAGAGGAACGTCCTCTTGTTTCACCTCCGTGCGACGTATCACCCTGTATATCCCGTCCCACATCGACTCACCATCTTGCTGGCCGCAGAAGGCCTTCCAGCTGGCGGTTTGTGCCTTTTTGACCTCAAGGAGATAATTCTCCTTGGTCTTGAGGTATTGCTCGACAACCCACTGTCTTCGGACCGGTGCTGCATTGCGGATCCTCCGCTTCATTCGTATAACCTCTTTCTTGAGGGTCGTGAGCTCCTCCGACCACCAGGGCAATCCTATGAATTTCTTCGTTCCTACTTTTTTTAATTTTTTATCACTTGCTTCCTTTATCGTTTTAATAATTTCTTCTGTAATATCTTCTAATTCTCTAATATTTTTAATTTTATCTATCTCATTCTTCTTAAGGTTTCTATCTTTCCAAATTTGGCCGAGTTCCTTTCGGAACTCAGTCCAATCAGCTTTTTCGTGTTATATTTTTCTTGTTCCTATCCTTTTAATTTCACTGTCCCTAAATTTTTCCAAATTAATTTCAAATAGGATTGCCCTGTGGTCGGAGTTTGTTATATGATCCTCCACTCGCCAGTCACCGATCTTCCCAGTAGGGCCGTCGAGCACACCGTGACATCCACACAGCTGGTAAACCGGTTAGGTTTTTTTTTTTTTAAAGACGATTATTACTAATATTTGTTCCCCAGCATGTTTGGCTGGGGGTTTTTTTATCTAAGCATTGATTTACTACAAACTTATTTGTCTACTTTGTACAAAATTATTTCTAGATTTCCTATCTCTATTACGATTTCCTTATATCTATTATTTCTAAAAAATCTACAAGTTTCTTATTTCTATTTCAATATTCCTAAACTTATTTCTAAACTTATTTCTATTACAATTCTGCTTATTATCTAATCTTATATCTATTTACATTATGTTTTATTCCTATTAATTACTTTATTCACTACATATTTACAGAATTTTAAAAATATATCTATCTTATTTTTATTACTAATTACATTTCTAATATTATCTACATTTATCCTTTCATTCATCTCGCTTTCACACTCAAATCTTCTTGCATTAAATTCCGGACATTCTGTTAATACGTGCAGCACCGACTCGTGCACATCTGGATCACAGATGCACGAAGGGCTCTCCTTGCATCGAAACTTATTAAGATATTCGGAGAACCCTCCGTGCCCTGTCAGGATCTGTACGGTGACAGGATCCATATCAATTTTCCTTAAGACGGGGTATGCAGACACAACGTCGGGGAAAAACACCTTCGTTATTGCCCGCAGTACCCCCGTCTTTGTAGCGCCTGTTCCATATGTCAAGCGAGTCCAATCGGATTTGTCGCTTGACATATGAAACAGGACACTCTTCATAATTGGGTTTGGTCTTCATTCCGATTGCAGCTTGCTTTGCAAGATTGTCCGCCCTCTCATTCCCTTCCATCCCCGCGTGTGCCTTTTATCCAGTAGAGTTTACATCTTTTCCTCTTCTCTTTCCTTCTTTTAAGTTTTCTCTGATCTTCATCGCGAGGGGATGGAGGAGTCGGTGTTGGTGACAGTTTCGAGGGCGGACCTGGAATCGGAATGAATCCCAAACCGTTGAGCCGGATTCTTCAGGGTACGAAGCTTCATACAGGGCATACAGTTCCGCCTGGTATACGGTGCAGAAGTGACCCAGTTTCAATTTCCGGCAAGATGTTTCCGCGGCGCCATGCCATACGGATAGCGCCGCGCCAACCTTGCCGTCAATTTTGCTGCCATCCGTGTAAATATTTACATCGGCGGCAGCTCGCTAATCACTTCGTCACCGTCCGCCAGGCAGTCGAACTGCAGCCCTTCCAAGTGAGCGGGGTGTATCGTCTCAGTGTACAGGACCGGTCTCTCTAACTCGAGGTCTCCCAGCACTTGCTGGGAGTGACCTTTCTTAATCTCGTACAGGAGGGCCGCTTCTTGGACCCTAAGGTCCAGGGGAAGCAGCCCGGCGAGTGTGAGAGCTGAATTTAACGACACAGTCCTGTACGCTCTGACGATTTTCTGAGCGAAACCCCGCTGCACCCGGTCTAGAAGCTTCTTGGTGCCCTTTCGTTGCACTGCCGGTGCCCACACGCTGGCCGCGTAGAGTATGATGGGCTCTATCACCGCCAGGTAAATGGTTCTGATGATCTCCGGATTAAGACCCCATGAGACTTTTGCTGTTCTTGACAGTTGACGATAAATGCCTTGCGCTTTGCTGCAAGTATTAGCTATGTGCGCCTTAAACGAGAGTTTATCGTCAACTGTCAAGCCCAAGATCTTGATTTGGTTTGTGAACTCAATGGGTCTCCCACCCATGTCCAGCCGTGGGGAGTTATACTTTAACCTATTAGTTATTATCATCGCCTTTGTTTTCGCAGGCGCGAAGTTTAACTTGTTTCGTACTCCCCACTGCTGAACGTATTGCGAGCCGCATTGGCTCTATTCTGTATGTCCTGGGATCTATCTCCGGAGAACACCATCACCACATCATCGGCAAATGCCTGGCAGTGAATGCCCATCATATCTATTTCCCCAGAAGGGGATTCAGCAGCAAGTTCCAAAGTCGGCCCCGACGGACCCTGCACGCAGCCCTTGGTGGCACATTTGGAGAATTCCGCGCCCGCATACCTGACGCGCACTGATCTTTCGCTAAGGTAGCTATCGACCAGGCGCCTCAGGTTCACGGGGCAGCGGGATTCAGCCAACCTGCACCGGATTGCGGGCCACCACGCATTGTCGAGCTCCTCTATGTCCAATGATACAAGCACGATAAGCTTCTTCTCTTTGAGCTTCGCTCTAATGTGCTGCATCATGTCATAGAGGAGTCCTCGGTGCTGCGCTGCGGCATGAAGCCGTATTGGCGCCCGCTGATACCCGGTGCAGTGTGCCACCTTATCCGCCTTATGGCCATCTTCTCCAGTATCTTGCCGAATACTGGGAGCAAGCCTATTGGCCTATAAGACTTGGGCTGCGTGCAGTCGTCCTTGCCGGGTTTGGGTAGGACTACAATTGCTGCTTCTTTCCACCTTCTGGGAAAACATGAGAGAGCCAGGCATTTGTTTGCAATGGCTAGGAATAGGGAGGGATTCAGGGTAATTGCCGCGGAACAAATGTCAGCCGTGAGTCCATCGGGACCAGGTGCCTTTTTCGGGTGGAAGCTGGACGCAGACCATTTGAGCTCTTCGATTGTAAAAGGGGGGTCAGATGATTCTTCGTCTTCCCCCTCATTCACTTCGTTGGCTATGCTCCTTATTGCTGAATGATCTGCGTCGTCTTTCTCCACAGAGTCTTCGGGAAGAATGTTTCTGCAAGGCACCTGGCCGATTCCACCCCTCAATACCTTTCCATCCTTCATGAGGGGGGTGTCCTCTTTCCTCACGGCTGAACAGCGTATTACCCTATAAATCCCATCCCACATTGTCTCGCGTTTTTGGCGGCCACAGAATTGTTTCCAACTCTGGGTCTGAGCCTTCTTCATCTCTTTCTTGTACAGTTCTTTTGCGTCGATGTACTGCTGTACGACCCACTCTCTTCGAACTGGCGCTGCGTATGATATTCTTCTCTTTTTTCTGACAAAGTCTTTTTTGAGATTAGACAGTTCCTCGTTCCACCAAGGCAATTCTGCCCGCCTTCTTGCACCTACCTTGGGTAGTTTTCATACCTCTACCACGGTTTCCACATACCTTTCTACCTCTTCCTCCAATCTATCTTTAGATGTTATGTTTTCTATTCTTTCTGGTGTTAATTCTTTCTTTTCTAGCGACTGGGCGAGCCTCTTACGAAACTCGCTCCAGTTCGCTCAAAACCAATTAATGCTGGGTAGAGATGATTCTTGTGCTGTGGGATCTACCCAAGTTTAATTCGAACAGAATTGCCTTGTGGTCCGAGGTTGTCAGATCTTCTGCTAAACGCCAGTTCTCAATCTTCCCTAACATGTGGGTCGAACATGCAGTAACATCGACACAACTGGAGTAATGGATTCCACCACGTATAGTGTCAAAAGTAGGCTCAGACCCTTCGTTGACAATATGTAGGCCAAGTTCGTCGAATTTGTTTGCAGCCTCGATTCCTCGTCTGTTGTCCGACCGGCTTCCCCACCACGTATTCCAGGCATTCAGATCACCACCTACTATCACGTTGTCGGTACGTAAACCCTCCACGGCATCTCCCACCATGTCCAGGAGCGGTTCGATGGGCTTATCTGGCTCCAGGTAGACGGACACCACCCCCACCTCCCACGCCGCGGTCCTCAACTTGGCAACAGCAATGTTGCAAGTTGTGAGGTCCGGGCGGTGGGTGATGTCGATGGTGTCGTCAAACAGTACAATGGCCGCCTTAACCACCGTATCGGTGGAAGGACTCCTGGCACATTGTACCGTTCTTGTCCCTGGATGCTGCCTCATCTCACCTCTATTCCCTGTATAGGGCTCCTGGACAAGGGCGAACGTGAGCTTGCGCCTCGTCGCCTCCATGATGAGTTCTGCCGTGGCGAGTTCAGACCTCTGCAGGTTTGCCTGCACAACGCGATAGAGGGGCTGTCCGGATGAAGGGGAGCTTGGTACGCCTGGGGTGCCCTTAGCAATACGCTACGGACGACCTCGCCAGGGAATCCCACCTCCTTCTAACCGGACAGTCTTCACTGAACGCCGTGTGGTCGCTCCTGTCGAGTTTTGCTGCTACGCAATTACGACAGGAGGGTGGCTTTTGGGAAAGCCGGACGGTGCACGCGGACCCAAGGTGCGGGCCACCACAGTGGCAGCACGCGTCTTCGACTCTGTGCAGAACCTCTTAGTGTGCCCGTACCCCAGGCACCGCGTACAAACCGGTTAGGTTAGGTTGGGTTGGGTTGGGTTGGGTTGGGTTAGGTTAGGTTGGGTTAGGTTGGGTTAGGTTGGGTTAGGTTAGGTTAGAGTTAGGTTAGAGTTAGGTTAGGTTGGGTTGGGTTGGGTTAGGTTAGGTTAGGTTAGGTTAGGTTAGGTTTTTTTTTTTTTTTTTTTTTTTTTAAAGATGATTATTACTAATATTTGTTCCCCAGCATGTTTGGCTGGGGGTTTTTTATCTAAACATTAATTTACTACAAACTTATTTGTCTACTTTATACAAAATTATTTCTAGATTTCCTATCTCTATTACAATTTCCTTATATCTATTATTTCTAAAAAATCTACAAATTTCTTATTTCTATTTCAATATTCCTAAACTTATTTCTAAACTTATTTCTATTACAATTCTGCTTATTATCTAATCTTATATCTATGTTTTATTTCTATTAATTACTTTATTTACTACGTATTTACAGAATCTTAAGAATATGTCTATCTTATTTTTATTGCTAATTACATTTCTAATATTTTCTACAGTTATCCTTTCATTCATCTCGCGGTTAGGTTAGGTTAGGTTAGGTTAGGTTAGGTTAGGTTGGGTTAGGTTAGGTTAGGTTAGGTTAAGGTTAGGTTAGGTTGGGATTAGGTTAGAGTTAGGTTAGGTTAGGTTAGGTTAGGTTAGGTTGGGATTAGGTTAGGTTGGAGTTGGGTTAGGTTAGGTTAGGTTAGGTTGGGATTGGGTTAGGTTAGGTTAGGTTAGGTTAGAGTTGGGATTAGGTTAGGTTAGAGTTAGGTTAGGTTAGGTTAGGTTGGGATTAGGTTAGGTTGGAGTTAGGTTAGGTTAGGTTAGGTTAGGTTAGGTTAGAGTTAGGTTAGGTTAGGTTAGAGTTAAGGTTAGGTTAGGTTAGGTTAGGTTAGGTTTTTTTTTTTTTTTTTTTTTTTTAATGTAACATGAGGCATTACTGCTGACTTATTTCTAAATTCAGAGTTTTATAGCCCCTTGTCCTTTTTGCTCTAAGAATAGACACAGTAATGCTAAAGCTATTTCTAGTTCCCCTAACGTGGATAGGTTAGGGCAGTTTTTCTCCCATGCCTTTCCCATTCCTGCATTCTTACATCCATCTTTTACAATAACTTATTTCTACTTCTCTTATTCTATTTCTTATTCTATTTCTATTTCTAATATACACTTTCGTCTTATCATTACCTTATCTTTCTAACTATACTATTTTTATACAATACAATTTCCTATTTCGATTCTACTTCTTAGTCTAATTTAAAATTTTTTATCAACGGGTGGGCTCTCCACCCACACTATTTTAAGTGTGGGTTCGATGCTCCTTTCTCGCTAGGTTTTGTTCCTTTGCGCTGCTTTCTCCGCTATCTTCCTGCAGTAGCAAAGGAACCTTCGACCAATCTTTTTATCACCAACTAACGTCGGCAGATTATTTATACTAATTTTTATCCCTAAGTCTGTCTCGACATCCATTTTTATGCTGGCGTAAATGGGACACTCAGTGAGGAGATGGATAATAGTCTCGTCCACACCCTCGTCACAGGCACACGACGGGCTCTCCTTACACCTGAACCTGTTCAAGTATTCGGAGAACCCGCCATGTCCTGTGAGCACTTGCACAAGCCTAGCATCCATCTCCGTCTTTCGTACTGTGCGGTATGCGTCTGCGGCATCCGGGAAGAAGATCTTGGTTACGGAAGCCGTCGCACTCTCTCGGTACCTCCCGTTCCATTCGTCAATCGACTCCAAACGGATCTGTCGTTTGACAAACGAAACGGGGCACCGATCGTATACGGGGGCCCTCTTTGTCTTGGTTGCGGCCTCCTTTGCAAGCGCATCCGCCCTCTCATTCCCTTCCACTCCTACATGGGCCTTCACCCATGTGAGGAGAAAGTTTACCCTCCTTCCTCATTTGGCTGATGTTCTGCCGGGCTTTGACCGCAAGAGGATGGAGGAATCCGTGTTCATCACGGTCTGGAGAGCGGACCTGGAGTCGCAATAGACCCTGTAGTGCCGCGCAGAATGCCGAAGTGCCCACTTTGTCGCTTCACTGAGTGCGAGCAGCTCCGCCTGGTAGACGGTGCAGTAGTCGCTCAGCTTGAGTTTTCGGGTACTCGTCTCGGCGGCACCAGTCCAGATGGATAGCGCCGCTCCGACTTTCCGTCAATTTTACTACCGTCGGTATATATACGGACGGTAGCCTCGTCTTGCCAAAGCGACTCCGCACCCCGTCCAGGCAGAGATCATCCAGCTCGACCCTTTCGGCTGGGTGGGGCATTTCAGCGAAGGGTGTCCTAGACTCGATCTCCTGTCTCCTACCACCCGCCTGGTTATGCCTCTCTTTATTTCATAAAGAGAGGCCGCTTCCTGATCCTGATATCCAGCGGAAGCAGTCCTGCGAGTAGTAGTGCTGAGTGCGGGGAGACGGTCCTATACGATCGAACGATCTTTTGGGCAAACCCTCTGCACGGCTTCCAGCTGCTTCCTGGCAGACTTCTTTAGTGTCGCCGACGCCCATGCAGCCGAGGCATACATGATCGTCGGTTCCACCACCGCCGTATATATCGTCCTAATCACCTCGGGGTTTAACCCCAAGAGACCTAGCAGCTCTCGACAGCTGGCCATACAGGCTCTGAGCCTTCTTGCACACATTCACAATGTGCGCATTGAAGGTGAGCCCGCTGTCAACTGTGAGGCCGAGGATCTTGATGCTTTTGAGAGACCAATCCCTCCCCGCCCATGCTCAGAAGTGGTGAGTCATGCTTTAGCTTCCTCGTCACCACCATCGCTTGGGTCTTGTGGGGTGCGAAGTTTAGCTTGTTTCTGACCCCCACTCCCGAACATACTCGAGGGTTGGATTAGCCTCCCTCTGCACCTCCAGGGCGTTACCACCCGAGAATATTAAGACGACATCATCAGCGAAAAGCCTGACAGTACACCCCTTCTCCTCCAAAGCGGTGAGAAGGGGATTCAGCAGCAGGTTCCACAGCGTAGGTCCCCTATGGATCCTTGCACGCATCCCTTCGTCGTACTTTTGACGCACTCCGCACCGGCGAACCCTACTCGCACTGATCGGTCGCTAAGATAGCTATCAATCAGGCGCCTCAGGTCCACCGGGCAGCCGGTCTCCGCCAGCCTGAGTTTGATCGCAGGCCACCACGCATTATCGAATGCCCCCTCTATGTCCAGCGACACGAGAACCATGAGCTTCTTTGCAAGAAGCCCATCGTTCAAGTGCCGCATCATGGCGCAGAGGGAGTCCTCGGTACTACGCTGTGGCATAAACCCGAATTGGCGGTCGCTTATCAGTGGCACAATGTGCCATCTGATTCGCTGCACCGCCATTTTTCGAGGATCTTTCCATAACCGGCAGGAGACCTATGGGTCTGTACGACTTAGGGTTTGTGTAGGTGTCCTTTCCGGGCTTCCGTATAACCACGACCACAGCGACCTTCCACCTCGCAGGGAAGTGTGAAAGACTTAGACACTTGTTAAAAAGCGCTAGGAAAAGGTCAGGATCCAGAGTGATAGCCTGTTCGCAGATGTCGGAGGTTAGGCCATCCAGACCAGGTGCCTTCTTCGGATTGAACGACGACGCGGCCCATATTAGCTCTCCCCTTGTGAAAGGTGGGCTGCATGGTTTACCATGCAGCCCCTCATTTATTTTATGGGCTAACGCTCTTATATGCCTATGTTCCGCGTCGTCGCTCGCCGGATCATCTTCCGGATAGAAAGTATCCGCCAGCAACCTGGCTGACTCCTCCCCTCCCAGTACTACTCCATTTCGTACCAGAGGAACGTCCTCTTGTTTCACCTCCGTGCGACGTATCACCCTGTATATCCCGTCCCACATCGACTCACCATCTTGCTGGCCGCAGAAGGCCTTCCAGCTGGCGGTTTGTGCCTTTTTGACCTCAAGGAGATAATTCTCCTTGGTCTTGAGGTACTGCTCGACAACCCACTGTCTTCGGACCGGTGCTGCATTGCGGATCCTCCGCTTCATTCATAATACCTCTTTTTGAGGGTCGTGAGCTCCTCCGACCACCAGGGCAATCCTATGAATTTCTTCGTTCCTACTTTTTGAATTTTTGTCGCTTACTTCCATTATAGTTTTAATAATTTCATCTGTAGTCTCTTCTAGTTCTCTAATATTTTTAATTTTATCTATCTCATTCTTCCTAAAATTCTTATCTTTCCAAATTTGGCCGAGTTCCTTTCGGAACTCGGTCAATCAACTTTTCGTGTTGTATTTTCTTGTTCCTATCCTTTTAATCTCACTGTCCTAAATTTTTCCAAATTAATTTCAAATAGGATTGCCCTGTGGTCGGAGTTAGTTATATGATCCTCCACTCGCCAGCCACCGATCTTCCCCAGTAGGGCCGTCGAGCACACCGTGACATCCACGCAGCTGGTGAACCTTCTGCCGCCCCTGATGGTATCGAAAGTGGGATCGGTTCCCCTGTTTAGGAGGTGGAGTTCGAGCTCATCGAGCGCCGAGGCCACCTCCGTTCCTCTCCTGTCTGTCTTCCGACTCCCCCACCAAGTGTTCCATGCGTTAACGTCCCCTCCCAATATCACGTCTCTTGTGCCCAGTCCCACGACCGCGGCCGTTATATCGTTAAGATAGGGGGCGAGAGGTTGATCTCCCTCGAGGTAAACGGAGACTATCCCGACCTCCCGCGCCCCCATTCCCAACTTTGCAACAGCAATGTTGCAAGTTGTTAGGTGAGGGCACTGAGTAAGCCGGACAGCCCCGTCGAACAGTACAATGGCGGCTTTGATAACCTGATCAGAGTTAGGACTTCTCGCACATTGTACTGTCCTTATCCCTGTGTACTGTTTCATCTCCCCTATCCTTCCGATATAAGGCTCTTGCACTATGGCCAGGCTCAACTTGCGGGAGACCGCTTCGGTCATGAGTTCAGCCGTCGCGGTTTCACTCCTCTGCAAGTTGACCTGGATGACGCCATATTGGTGAGGTCGCTCACTATGGACAGTCGGACCACCTCAGCAATAGGCTACGGTCGATCTTGCTAAGATCTCCCATCTGCCCCTTACCGGGCATTCCGAACTGAAGGCGTTGTGATCCCTTCTCTCGAATTTCGCTTTCGCGCAGTTCCTACAGGTCGGTGCAACTCCAGCGAGCCACTCCTCGCATTTCGCTTTAAGGTGAGGACCTCCGCAGTGGCTACAGATGTCCGAGGTCTCGGTACACAGTCTTTTGCTGTGTCCGTACCCCAGACATCTGGAGCACTGCACCAGTGGCGATTGGTCCTCAACCCTGACTCGCTGGAGATCTATGTGCACCGATCCAGCTGTCGTCAAGCGTTGCCACATCTTCGGAGAAACCCTCAACACAACATGGGCTGTGTGCGGATTCCTCGTTTTTCTGCGATACCGCACCTCCATTCGCTTGTCGTCCCCGCTGACATCCTCTAGGATATGTCTGTTTTGCGAGTGTAGCGCCTTAACAATATCCTCGTCGGTGTTAATACAGAGCACATCCCTGAGGATGACCAGCGGGTCCTTGTTCTTAATCTCTTCCACTCTCAAGTCCTTTCCCATTCTAGCTATCCTTTCTCTAACCTTACCCATCTCCTCCTTCGTGTTGCACCCCAATATTACCTTTCTGTCCCTTGCTTTCCTAATCTGATCCACTCTTACTCCTCCTTCCTTAGCATTCACCGCCTTTCTTACCTTATCTATTATTTGTTCACCTGTCTCTCTTTCATTCACCGAGGTTATTGCCACCGAGTGCATTGCCTTGTACTTCGGTGTCAACACCCTCGGTGGCGGAGCAGCCGTCACACTTGCATACGTACCTTTACTTACTTTCGACTCTTCATTCATTCTCTCTATCGCCTTATTATTCCTTTCTATTCCACTTTTTTGCTCCTCTATCCTATTTATTATATTGCTTTCTAATTGTTCTAACCTTTCTTTCAGCTCTCTTTCTCTCCGGTCATTTTCTTTCAGGATTTTTTCTTTCAGGATTTTTTCTTTCAGGTTTCTTCCTTCCAGGTCTCTTTCTATCATCTCTCTTTCTAACTGTTCTAATCTTTCATTCATCTCTTTTTCTTCCAGGTTTCCCGGTCTGCTTCCTTCTGCGGTCTGCGCCCCACTTCCGGTTCCCTTCGTGGCAGCGTTGGCGCTCTCGGCTTCTTTTACAAGTTGGTATAACCTTTCTATTGCTTCTACTACTTCATCTTTTATCTCTTTTTTCAGATTTCGCGAGGTTTTTAAGTTGAGCTTAGCCTTCATGAGGCAAGCTTTCGCCTCTGCTACCCTGCCGATACTCTTTGGTGGGGCGGCCTCAGGTGCGTCCCTTTGGGTTTCCCCAGCCTGGACACTTCCCTCTTTTCCTTTTGCATCCATTCTCTCTCTTTCTCCTTTCTCTCCTCCTTCCACTATAGGCCGGCTCACCTTCCCAGTTTTGCGGGGAGGGCGTTTACAGTTCCTTTCGCGGCCTTGGTCGTTGCCGTTTCCACTCCCCACACTCTTTCTTACATTAGAAATCACCTTCGGTGCTTCCATGTCTTGGCTAGTGGAAGGGTCGGTGGCCTGGTCCTTCACGTTCCCGTCCACTTTCTTTATTGGGGTGCGTATCCCAAACATATCCTCAAGGGGAACACGTCAATAAATTAAATTTAGTTAAAATATTAAAATAGTCAAACTAGTCAATTTGTATATATGTGTATAAAATGTAAAATGTAAATATAATCTATAGGTTTGTATAAGTTATAAATATATTTTAAAACTACCTTGTCCTTTTTGGAGCGTCTTCCTTTAGTGGTAGTTTTTTAGTCAAAGCTTACCTTTGCTACGTCAGTTAATATAATTCTATAAGACTTTATAACGCTCCCAGAGCAGTCACTTAGCGAGTAAGTCGCACCGCGTCGCACACACTATTTTTACAATTTTGTATAAAGTCAAATAATTAGTATTTTAAGCACAATTTTAATTTATTTTACAATTTATTATCAATATCTTTTACCTTGTTTATCTCCGCAATTTTAAAATTAAAAGATTGCAGCTGGTGGCAGGCGTCGTATTTTCTTATTTATTTTACAAATTTTTAAAATTACAGTTATTTTACAATTTATTAAACAATTCTTATTACTTTTTTACTATATATATTTTCTACAATTTTTAATATTTTAAATTTCAATTATTTAAAAAATTTTTATTTATTTCCCTAATTTCTAATTAATTAACAAAATTGTTTTTTATGTCCCCGGGTTCGCCTTTTAATTCCCCTTCCAAAACCGTCTTCCAAAACAGCCGCACGGCCTTGGATGGGTGACCACGCGGGACCCAAAAATTTTTAAAAATTCCTAACTCAAAAACTAATAATTCAAAAAATCCAAAATTTTTACAGCATATAGTCCATAAGTTATCCTTTAATATAAGCAATTAAAAACATATAGTTATCGATCTTGTTTCTAAGATATTATTTTTAAACTTTTACAAATTTTCGGGTTAGGTTAGGTTAGGTTAGGTTAGGTTAGAGTTAGGTTAGGTTAGGTTAGGTTAGGTTAGGTTAGGTTAGGTTAGAGTTAGGTTAGGTTAGGTTAGGTTAGAGTTAGGTTAGGTTAGAGTTAGGTTAGGTTAGAGTTAGGTTAGGTTAGGTTAGGTTAGGTTAGGTTAGGTTAGGTTAGAGTTAGGTTAGGTTAGGTTAGGTTAGGTTAAGGTTAGGTTAGGTTAGGTTTTTTTTTTTTTTTTTTTTTTTTTATGTAACATGAGGCATTACTGCTGACTTATTTCTAAATTCAGAGTTTTATAGCCCCTTGTCCTTTTTGCTCTAAGAATAGACACAGTAATGCCTAAGCTATTTCCTAGTTCCCCTAACATGGATAGGTTAGGGCAGTTTTACTCCCATGCCTTTCCCATTCCTTATAAGTCTTGCATTCTTACATCCATCTTTTACAATAATACTTATTTCTACTTCTCTTATTCTATTTCTTATTCTATTTCTATTTCTAGTATACACTTTCATCTTATAAATACCTTATCTTTCTAACTATACTATTTTTATACAATACAATTTTTCTATTTACTATTTCTACATCCTAGCCTAAATTACAGTTTTTATTCCAAAAAGGTGGGCTCTCCACTCACATTATTTTTAATGTGAGTTTGACGCTCCTTACTCGCTATGTTTTATTCCTTTGCGCTGCTTTCTCCGCGATCTTTCTGCAGTAGCAAAGGAAGTCTTTACTCATCTTTTTATTTCCTACTAGGGTCGGTAGATTATTTTTGCTAATCTTGATGCCTAAAATTGTCTCCACATCCATTTTGTAGCTAGCGTTTATAGGGCACTCAGTGAGGAGATGGATAATAGTCTCGTCCACACCCTCGTCACAGGCACACGACGGGCTCTCCTTACACCTGAACCTGTTCAAGTATTCGGAGAACCCGCCATGTCCTGTGAGCACTTGCACAAGCCTAGCATCCATCTCCGTCTTTCGTACCGTGCGGTATGCGTCTGCGGCATCCGGGAAGAAGATCTTGGTAACGGAAGCCGTCGCACTCTCTCGGTACCTCCCGTTCCATTCGTCAATCGACTCCAAACGGATCTGTCGTTTGACAAACGAAACGGGGCACCGATCGTATACGGGGCCCTTTGTCTTGGTTGCGGCCTCCTTTGCAAGCGCATCCGCCCTCTCATTCCCTTCCACTCCTACATGGGCCTTCACCCGTGAGGAAGTTTTACCCTCCTTCCTCATTTGGCTGATGTTATGCCGGGCGTTGACCGCAAGAGGATGGAGGGAATCCGTGTTCATCACGGTCTGGAGAGCGGACCTGGAGTCGCAATAGACCCTGTAGTGCCGCGCAGAATGCCGAAGTGCCCACTTTGTCGCTTCACTGAGTGCGAGCAGCTCCGCCTGGTAGACGGTGCAGTAGTCGCTCAGCTTGAGTTTTCGGGTACTCGTCTCGGCGGCACCAGTCCAGATGGATAGCGCCGCTCCGACTTTCCCGTCAATTTTACTACCGTCGGTATATACGGACGGTAGCCTCGTCTTGCCAAAGCGACTCCGCACCCCGTCCAGGCAGAGATCATCCAGCTCGACCCTTTCGGCTGGGTGGGGCATTTCAGCGAAGGGTGTCCTAGACTCGATCTCCTGTCTCCTACCACCCGCCTGGTTATGCCTCTCTTTATTTCATAAAGAGAGGCCGCTTCCTGATCCTGATATCCAGCGGAAGCAGTCCTGCGAGTAGTAGTGCCGAGTGCAGGAGACGGTCCTATACGATCGAATGATCTTTTGGGCAAACCCTCTGCACGGCTTCCAGCTGCTTCCTGGCAGACTTCTTTAGTGTCGCCGACGCCCATGCAGCCGAGGCATACATGATCGTCGGTTCCACCACCGCCGTATATATCGTCCTAATCACCTCGGGTTTAACCCCAAGAGACCCTAGCGGCTCTCGACAGCTGGCCATACAGGCTCTGAGCCTTCTTGCACACATTCAAAATGTGCGCGTTGAAGGTGAGCCCGCTGTCAACTGTGAGGCCGAGGATCTTGATGCTTTTTGAGAGACCAATCCCCTCCCCGCCCATGCTCAGAAGTGGTGAGTCATACTTTAGCTTCCTCGTCACCACCATCGCTTGGGTCTTGTGGGGTGCGAAGTTTAGCTTATTTCTGACCCCCCACTCCCGAACATACTCGAGGGTTGGATTAGCCTCCCTCTGCACCTCCAGGGCGTTACCACCCGAGAATATTAGGACGACATCATCAGCGAAAGCCTGACAGTACACCCCCCTCTCTTCCAAAGCGGTAAGAAGGGGGTTCAGCAGCAGGTTCCACAGCGTAGGTCCCCCTATGGATCCTTGCACGCATCCCTTAGTCGTACGTTTGACACACTCCGCACCGGCGAACCCTACTCGCACTGATCGGTCGCTAAGGTAGCTATCAATCAGGCGCCTCAGGTCCACCGGGCAGCCGGTCTCCGCCAGCCTGAGTTTGATCGCAGGCCACCACGCATTATCGAATGCCCCTCTATGTGCAGCATGCTTCGGCGTCGTCGGGACTTCTCTGAGTGCCGGGGAAGTCCCCTTCGAGGTGAAGTCCGGTCTTGCCGAGACCGGCCGGTCGTTGGGGTGTCCTGTCGCTGACAGATCCGGGACACCCGCTCATAACGGCTGATGGCATTCGCGGTAGGTTTAGTGGGTATGGGCTGCCCAGGCCGAGTCCACACATCCCTCCGGGCCCACCCAGGGTACCGGAGGATGGTTAATAACTCGATTCCCCGCGTTAACAAAAAGGTTAGGTTAGGTTAGGTTAGGTTAGGTTGGGTTAGGTTAGGTTAGGTTAGGTTAGGTTAGGTTAGGTTAGGTTAGGTTAGGTTAGGTTAGGTTAGGTTAGGCTAGGTTAGGCTAGGTTAGGTTAGGTTTTTTTTTTTTTAAAAGGTGATTATTACTAATATTTGTTCCCCAGCATGTTTGGCTGGGGGTTTTTTATCTAAACATTAATTTACTACAAACTTATTTGTCTACTTTATACAAAATTATTTCTAGATTTCCTATCTCTATTACAATTTCCTTATATCTATTATTTCTAAAAAAAATCTACAAGTTTCTTATTTCTATTTCAATATTCCTAAACTTATTTCTAAACTTATTTCTAAACTTATTTCTATTACAATTCTGCTTATTATCTAATCTTATATCTATGTTTTATTTCTATTAATTACTTTATTTACTACGTATTTACAGAATCTTAAGAATATGTCTATCTTATTTTTATTGCTAATTACATTTCTAATATTTTCTACAGTTATCCTTTCATTCATCTCGCTTTCACACTCAAATCTTCTTGCATTAAATTCCGGACATTCTGTCAACACATGTATCACCGACTCGTGCACTTCTGGATCGCAGATGCACGAAGGGCTCTCCTTGCATCGAAACTTATTAAGATATTCGGAGAACCCTCCGTGCCCTGTCAGGATCTGCACAGTGACAGGATCCAGATCCATTTTCCTTAAGACGGGGTATGCGGACACAACGTCGGGGAAAAACACCTTCGTTGTGCCCGCAGTGCCCCCGTCTTTGTAGCGCCTGTTCCATATGTCAAGCGAGTCCAATCGGATTTGTCGCTTGACATACGAAACAGGGCACTCTTCGTAGTTGGGTTTGGTCTTCATCCCGATTGCAGCTTGCTTAGCAAGATCGTCCGCCCTCTCGTTCCCTTCCATCCCCGCGTGAGCCTTAATCCAATAAAGTTGGATTTCTTTGCCTCTTCTTTTTCCTTCTTTGAGGTTTTCTCTAATTTTCATCGCGAGGGGATGGAGGGAGTCGATGTTGATGACTGTTTCGAGGGCGGACCTGGAATCGGAATGAATCCCAAACCGCTGAGCCGGATTTTTCAAGGGAACTTTTGAAGCCTCATACAGGGCATACAGTTCCGCCTGGTATACGGTGCAGAAGTGACCCAGTTTCAATTTCCGGCAAGATGTTTCCGCAGCGCCATGCCATATGGATAGCGCCGCGCCAACCTTGCCGTCAATTTTGCTACCGTCCGTGTAAATATTTACATCGGCGGCAGCTCGCCGAGTCACTTCGTCACCGTCCGCCAGACGGTCGAACTGTAGTTCTCTGGTGAGCGGGGTGTATCGTCTCAGTGTACAGGACCGGTCTCTCTAATTCAAGATCTCCCAGTACCGCTGGGAGTGGCCTTTTTAATTTCAGATAGTAGGGCTGCTTCTTGGACCCTGAGGTCCAGAGGAAGCAGCCCCGCGAGTATTAATGCCGAATTTAGAGACACAGTCCTGTACGATCTGACGATCTTCTGAGCGAAACCCCGCTGCACCCGGTCCAGAAGCTTCTTAGTCCCCTTGCGCTGTACTGCCGGTGCCCATACGCTGGCTGCATAGAGCACGATGGGCTCTATCACTGCCAGGTATATGGTTCTGATGATCTCCGGATTCAGACCCCACGAGACTTTGGCTGTTCTTGACAGCTGACGATAGATTCCTTGCGCTTTGCTGCAAGTGTTTGCTATGTGCGCATTGAATGTAAGTTTATCGTCAACTGTCAAGCCCAGGATCTTGATCTGATTTGTGAACTCAATGGGTCTCCCACCCATGTTCAGCCGTGGAGAGTCGTACTTGATCTTGTTGGTCAAGATCATCGCCTTGGTCTTTGCTGGCGCGAAGTTTAATTTGTTTCGTACTCCCCACCGCTGAACATGCAAGAGCCGCATTGGTTCTATCCTGTATGTCTAGGGATCTGTCTCCGGAGAACATCAACACCACATCGTCGGCAAAAGCCTGGCAGTGAACGCCCATCGCGTCTAGTTCCCCAGAAGGGATTGAGCAGCAGGTTCCAAAATGTCGGCCCCCGACGGAACCCTGCACGCAGCCCTTGGTGGCACTTTTGAGAATTCCGCGCTCGCATACCTGACACGCACTGATCGTTCGCTAAAATAGCTATCGACCAGGCGCCTCAGGTTCACGGGGCAGCGGGACTCAGCCAACCTGCACTGGATTGTAATACCAGACATCGAAGGCTCCCTCTATGTCCAGTGATACGAGCACGATAAGCTTTTTCTCACTGAGCTTAGCTCTAATGTGTCGCATCATGTCATAGAGGGAGTCCTCGGTGCTGCGCTGCGGCATGAAGCCGTACTGGCGCCCGCTGATATCCGGTGCAGTGTGCCACCTTATTCGCCTTATGGCCATCTTCTCCAGTATTTTTCCAAATACTGGAAGCAAGCCTATTGGCCTATAAGACTTGGGCTGCGTGTAATCGTCCTTGCCGGGTTTGGGCAGAACCACAATCGCTGCTTCTTTCCACCTTCTGGGGAAACATGACAAAGCCAGACACTTGTTGGCTATGGCCAGGAATAGGACGGGATCAAGGGTAATTGCCGCAGAGCATATATCAGCCGTGAGTCCATCGGGACCAGGAGCCTTTTTCGGATGAAAGCTGGACACGGACCACTTCAGTTCTTCAAGTGTGAAGGGGGGATCAAATGATTCATCATCACCCCCCTTATTTACTTCATCAGCTGTTTTTCTAATTTCTGTGTGGTCCGTGTCATCCCTTTCCAGACCATCCTCTGGGAAGAAGGTCTCCGCTAGACTCCTGGCCGATTCCACCCCCTCCAACACCTTCCCATCCTTCATGAGGGGGGTGTCCTCTTTCCTCACGGCTGAGCTGCGTATCACCCTATAGATCCCGTCCCACATAGACTCTCTTGTTTGACGGCCGCAGAATCTCTTCCAACTCTGGGTCTGAGCCTTCTTCATCTCCGTTTTATACACTTCCTTTGCGTCAATGTACTGCTGCACAACCCATTCTCTCCGAACTGGCGCTGCGTAGGAGATTCTCCTCTTTTTTCTTACATAATCTTTTTTAAGGTTCGACAGTTCTTCGTTCCACCAGGGCAACTCTGCTCGCTTCTTCGCACCAACCTTAGGTAAACTCTTTCGCACACCTCTACCACGGTTTCCACATACCGATCCACTACCTCTTCCAGTCTTTCTTTCGATGTTATTTTTCTTATTTCTTCTGATGTTATTTCTTTCTTTTCGAGGCGACTGGGCGAGATCCTTACGGAACTCGGTCCAGTTCGCTCTCAAGGTAGTGTACTTCCGGGTAGAGGAGATGACTCTTGTGCTATGGGATTTACCTAAGTTTAAGTCAAACAGAATTGCCCTGTGGTCCGAACTCGTCACATCGTCCGCAAGGCGCCAGTTCTCAATCTTCCTAAGAGTTGGGTTGAGCAAACAGTTACATCGACGCAACTAGTATAGCGTATTCCTCCGCGTATGACGTCGAAGGTAGGCTCAGACCCTTCGTTCAGCACATGCAAGCTGAGTTCATCAAGCTTGGCTGCAGCCTCGATGCCCCGTCCATTGTCCGACCGGCTTCCCCACCACGTATTCCACGCATTCAGATCACCCCCCAATATCACGTTGTCGACACCCAGGCCCTCCACGGCATTTCCCATCAAGTCCAGGAGCGGGTCGATGGGCTTATCTGGCTCCAGGTAGACGGACACCACCCCACCTCCCACGCCGCGGTCCTCAACTTGGCAACAGCAATGTTGCAAGTAGTGAGGTCCGGGCGGTGGGTGATGTCGATGGTGTCGTCGAACAGTACAATGGCCGCCTTAACCACCATATCGGTGTTAGGGCTCCTGGCACATTGCACCGTTCTTGTCCCTGGATGCTGCCTCATCTCACCTCTATTTCCTGTATAGGGCTCCTGGACTAGGGCAAGCGTAAGCTTACGCTTCGTTGCCTCCATGATGAGTTCTGCCGTGGCGAGCTCAGACCTTTGCAGGTTTGCCTGCACAACGCGATAGAGGGGCTGTCCGGATGAAGGGGAGCTTGGTACGCCTGGGGTGCCCTTAGCAATACGCTATGGACGACCTCGCCAGGGAATCCCACCTCCTTCTGACCGGACAGTCTTCACTGAATGCAGTGTGGTCTCTCCTATCGAGTTTCGCGGATACGCAGTTTCGACAGGAGGGTGGTTTTCCGGAAGGGTCGGCACACGGTCCGCCCACTGCAATGGCAGCACGCGTCTGCCGACTCCGTGCAGAACCTTTTGGTGTGCCCGTATCCTAGGCACCGTGCATTGTACGAGGGAGACTGGTCCTGCACTCGGACCCTCTGAAGGTCCACGTGCAGCACTCCAGCCTCCGTAAACCTAGTCCACAGCTGGGGGGACACTTTCAAAACAATGTGGCATGTCAGGGTATTTCTGGTGCGTTTGCGGAACTTCACTTCCATCCGTCCCGCATCGCCCTCCAGTCCCCCAAACATGTCCACATTTTGTTTTCTAATTGCTCTAATGATCTCCTCATCCTTGTTATAGCTGAGGACATCTCTTAGAACTACCAGCGGGTCTCTATTTTTGACCTCCTCAAAAGTGAGGTCTTTACCTGCTTTTCTTAATCTATCTTTGACACGGCTCAATTCCTCCTCCGTATTGCAGCCGACTATTATTTTTCGATCTTTTATTTTCCTTACCCTATCTATCTTTATTCCCTCCTCTGTGGCATTGACAACTTTTCTAATTTTATTTAGGACCTGCTCACTGGTCTCCTTGGAGTCGTTTGACGAGATCGCCACCGAGTGCGTTGCAGTACACTTCGGTGACGTTCCCGCCGTAACACTCGCGTAGGAACCTTTGAGCAGTCCCTCCTCCTTCCAGCTTGTTAAAGCCTTATTAAGACTCTCAGCTTCTCGCGTGTTTTCTAGAAGGAGCTTTTTGTGCTCCTCCATCTTCTCCATCATCTTCCTATACTCATCGTGAGGAGGAGCGAGCAAGGAAGGGGCAACTTCCCTCTCCTTCTCCCTTTCTCCCTCCTCCACACGTTTGGTAGTCTTGCCTTTTCCTTTTTTGTCAGCCTCGGCCTCCTTCACCAATTGGTAAAGCCTATTGATGGCGGCCGTGACTTCATTTTTAATCGACGTCTTAATATTGCCAGAATTTTTCAAGTTTTGCTTAGCCTTTTGAAGGCAAGCAAGAGCTTCCGCTACCCGGTTGGTGTATTTCCGGGCAACTATCTGGGCTATCGTGACGTTCTCATCGTCCGATTGAACCTCCTCTTCGGTCTCCGAGTCTACTCTTCTAGGCTCATTTCCAGCTGTTGAAGTGCTCGGACAAGCCGAACACTCCTTGTTTCTCTTCTTATTCTTCGTCGGGGTACGTAGCCCGAGCATCCTGCGCCTGTATTTAAGCTTTAAAATGGTAAATGTGGAAAAAAGGGAAAACAAGTATGGAAATCTACGTTAGTAATGTAATCTGGGTGGGCGGGAGGGCGATTTTTGCCGAAAACGGCCGAATTTCGGGAAAATTTCAACGGGGGGGGTGGTTTTGAGACTAGGACTACACGTTGAGACGAAAAAAGTTGGGAAAAATCAAAATTTTTGGAGACGGAAAATCGACTTAGAATATTACGATGAAAATTTAAAATGTGAAAATCTAAAAATATTTTGATGTGAACGTATACGGAACAAGATTATAAAGCGAAAAGTATATATGTGAAATTTTTGTAAACTTAAAAATGGGGGCTATTGACAAAAAGTGCGGCGGTTTGGTGCACGCAACGGACTCTAATATATTTTTATTTTTACTAATTAATTTACTTTTTCTGTTTCAGGTGGAGCCAGGAGTATACTAAGAGGACCAGAAGAACAAATGAGCAAGAATTGGAGCGAAAAACAAGAGAAACGACCAAGAATTTTTGAAACGACAACGAATATATTGTTTAAATTTGGCGGCGCTTAAGTACTCTCGCAGCTTTACCGTAGGAGAGCTATTTGAATTTTAGTATGGGGAATTTATATTACGTTATATTGCAAAATTTTTGCCGAAAACGGCCGAATTTCGGGAAAATTTCAACGGGGGTGGTTTTGAGACTAGGACTACACGTTGAGACGAAAAGTTGGGAAAAATCAAAATTTTGGAGACGGAAAATCGACTTAGAATATTACGATGAAAATTTAAAATGTGAAAATCTAAAAATATTTTGATGTGAACGTATACGGAACAAGATTATAAAGCGAAAAGTATATATGTGAAATTTTTGTAAACTTAAAATGGGGGCTATTGACAAAAAGTGGCGGTTTGGTGCACGCAACGGACTCTAATATATTTTTATTTTTACTAATTAATTTACTTTTTCTGTTTCAGGTGGAGCCAGGAGTATACTAAGAGGACCAGAAGAACAAATGAGCAAGAATTGGAGCGAAAACAAGAGAACGACCAAGAATTTTTGAAACGACAACGAATATATTGTTTAAATTTATGGCGCTTAAGTACTCTCGCAGCTTTACCGTAGGGAGAGCTATTTGAATTTTAGTATGGGGAATTTATATTACGTTATATTGCAAAATTTTTGCCGAAAACGGCCGAATTTCGGGAAAATTTCAACGGGGGTGGTTTTGAGACTAGACTACACGTTGAGACGAAAAGTTGGGAAAAATCAAAATTTTGGAGACGGAAAATCGACTTAGAATATTACGATGAAAATTTAAAATGTGAAAATCTAAAAATATTTTGATGAACGTATACGAACAAGATTATAAAGCGAAAAGTATATATGTGAAATTTTTGTAAACTTAAAATGGGGGCTATTGACAAAAAGTGCGGCGGTTTGGTGCACGCAACGGACTCTAATATATTTTTATTTTTACTAATTAATTTACTTTTTCTGTTTCAGGTGGAGCCAGGAGTATACTAAGAGGACCAGAAGAACAAATGAGCAAGAATTGGAGCGAAAACAAGAGAAACGACCAAGAATTTTTGAAACGACAACGAATATATTGTTTAAATTTATGGCGCTTAAGTACTCTCGCAGCTTTACCGTAGGGAGAGCTATTTGAATTTTAGTATGGGGAATTTATATTACGTTATATTGCAAAATTTTTGCCGAAAACGGCCGAATTTCGGGAAAATTTCAACGGGGGGGGTGGTTTTGAGACTAGGACTACACGTTGAGACGAAAAAGTTGGGAAAAATCAAAATTTTGGAGACGGAAAATCGACTTAGAATATTACGATGAAAATTTAAAATGTGAAAATCTAAAATATTTTGATGTGAACGTATACGGAACAAGATTATAAAGCGAAAAGTATATATGTGAAATTTTTGTAAACTTAAAATGGGGGCTATTGACAAAAAGTGCGGCGGTTTGCGCACGCAACGGACTCTAATATATTTTTTATTTTACTAATTAATTTACTTTTTCTGTTTCCAGGTGGAGCCAGGAGTATACTAAGAGGACCAGAAGAACAAATGAGCAAGAATTGGAGCGAAAAACAAGAGAACGACCAAGAATTTTTGAAACGACAACGAATATATTGTTTAAATTTGGCGGCGCTTAAGTACTCTCGCAGCTTTACCGTAGGGAGAGCTATTTGAATTTTAGTATGGGGAATTTATATTACGTTATATTGCAAAATTTTTGCCGAAAACGGCCGAATTTCGGGAAAATTTCAACGGGGGGGGTGGTTTTGAGACTAGGACTACACGTTGAGACGAAAAAAGTTGGGAAAAATCAAAATTTTTGGAGACGGAAAATCGACTTAGAATATTACGATGAAAATTTAAAATGTGAAAATCTAAAATATTTTGATGTGAACGTATACGGAACAAGATTATAAAGCAGAAAAGTATATATGTGAAATTTTTGTAAACTTAAAATGGGGGCTATTGACAAAAAGTGCGGCGGTTTGGTGCACGCAACGGACTCTAATATATTTTTTATTTTACTAATTAATTTACTTTTTCTGTTTCAGGTGGAGCCAGGAGTATACTAAGAGGACCAGGAAGAACAAATGAGCAAGAATTGGAGCGAAAAACAAGAGAAACGACCAAGAATTTTTGAACGACAACGAATATATTGTTTAAATTTATGGCGCTTAAGTACTCTCGCAGCTTTACCGTAGGAGAGCTATTTGAATTTTAGTATGGGGAATTTATATTACGTTATATTGCAAAATTTTTGCCGAAAACGGCCGAATTTCGGGAAAATTTCAACGGGGGTGGTTTTGAGACTAGGACTACACGTTGAGACGAAAAAGTTGGGAAAAATCAAAATTTTGAGACGGAAAATCGACTTAGAATATTACGATGAAAATTTAAAATGTGAAAATCTAAAAATATTTTGATGTGAACGTATACGGAACAAGATTATAAAGCGAAAAGTATATATGTGAAATTTTGTAAACTTAAAAATGGGGGCTATTGACAAAAAACAAGAGAAACGACCAAGAATTTTTGAAACGACAACGAATATATTGTTTAAATTTATGGCGCTTAAGTACTCTCGCAGCTTTACCGTAGGAGAGCTTATTTGAATTTTAGTATGGGGAATTTATATTACGTTATATTGCAAAATTTTTGCCGAAAACGGCCGAATTTCGGGAAAATTTCAACGGGGGTGGTTTTGAGACTAGGACTACACGTTGAGACGAAAAAGTTGGGAAAAATCAAAATTTTGGAGACGGAAAATCGACTTAGAATATTACGATGAAAATTTAAAATGTGAAAATCTAAAATATTTTGATGTGAACGTATACGGAACAAGATTATAAAGCGAAAAGTATATATGTGAAATTTTGTAAACTTAAAATGGGGGCTATTGACAAAAAGTGCGGCGGTTTGCGCACGCAACGGACTCTAATATATTTTTTATTTTACTAATTAATTTACTTTTTCTGTTTCAGGTGGAGCCAGGAGTATACTAAGAGGACCAGAAGAACAAATGAGCAAGAATTGAGCGAAAAACAAGAGAAACGACCAAGAATTTTTGAAACGACAACGAATATATTGTTTAAATTTGGCGGCGCTTAAGTACTCTCGCAGCTTTACCGTAGGAGAGCTTATTTGAATTTTAGTATGGGGAATTTATATTACGTTATATTGCAAAATTTTTGCTGAAAACGGCCGAATTTCGAAAATTTCAACGGGGGTGGTTTTGAGACTAGGACTACACGTTGAGACGAAAAGTTGGGAAAAATCAAAATTTTGAGACGGAAAATCGACTTAGAATATTACGATGAAAATTTAAAATGTGAAAATCTAAAAATATTTTGATGTGAACGTATACGAACAAGATTATAAAGCGAAAAGTATATGTGAAATTTTGTAAACTTAAAAATGGGGGCTATTGACAAAAAGTGCGGCGGTTTGCACGCAACGGACTCCTAATATATTTTTTATTTTTACTAATTAATTTACTTTTTTCTGTTTCCAGGTGGAGCCAGGAGTATACTAAGAGGACCAGAAGAACAAATGAGCAAGAATTGGAGCGAAAAACAAGAGAAACGACTCAAGAATTTTTGAAACGACAACGAATATATTGTTTAAATTTATGGCGCTTAAGTACTCTCGCAGCTTTACCGTAGGAGAGCTATTTGAATTTTAGTATGGGGAATTTATATATTACGTTATATTGCAAAATTTTTGCCGAAAACGGCCGAATTTCGGAAAATTTCAACGGGGGTGGTTTTGAGACTAGGACTACACGTTGAGACGAAAAGTTGGGAAAATCAAAATTTTGGAGACGGAAAATCGACTTAGAATATTACGATGAAAATTTAAAATGAAAATCTAAAAATATTTTGATGTGAACGTATACGGAACAAGATTATAAAGCGAAAAGTATATATGTGAAATTTTTGTAAACTTAAAAATGGGGGGGCTATTGACAAAAAAGTGCGGCGGTTTGGTGCACGCAACGGACTCTAATATATTTTTTATTTTTACTAATTAATTTACTTTTTTCTGTTTCAGGTGGAGCCAGGAGTATACTAAGAGGACCAGAAGAACAAATGAGCAAGAATTGGAGCGAAAAAACAAGAGAAACGACCAAGAATTTTTTGAAACGACAACGAATATATTGTTTAAATTTGGCGCTTAAGTACTCTCGCAGCTTTACCGTAGGAGAGCTTATTTGAATTTTAGTATGGGGAATTTATATTACGTTATATTGGTAAAATTTTTGCCGAAAACGGCCGAATTTCGGGAAAATTTCAACGGGGTGGTTTTGAGACTAGGACTACACGTTGAGACGAAAAGTTGGGAAAATCAAAATTTTGGAGACGGAAAATCGACTTAGAATATTACGATGAAAATTTAAAATGTGAAAATCTAAAAATATTTTGATGTGAACGTATACGGAACAAGATTATAAAGCGAAAAGTATATATGTGAAATTTTGTAAACTTAAAATGGGGGCTATTGACAAAAAAGTGCGGCGGTTTGCGCACGCAACGGACTCTAATATATTTTTATTTTTACTAATTAATTTACTTTTTTCTGTTTCAGGTGGAGCCAGGAGTATACTAAGAGGACCAGAAGAACAAATGAGCAAGAATTGGAGCGAAAAACAAGAGAAACGACCAAGAATTTTTGAAACGACAACGAATATATATTGTTTAAATTTGGCGGCGCTTAAGTACTCTCGCAGCTTTACCGTAGGAGAGCTATTTGAATTTTAGTATGGGGAATTTATATTACGTTATATTGCAAAATTTTTGCCGAAAACGGCCGAATTTCGGGAAAATTTCAACGGGGTGGTTTTGAGACTAGGACTACACGTTGAGACGAAAAGTTGGGAAAATCAAAATTTTGAGACGGAAAATCGACTTAGAATATTACGATGAAAATTTAAAATGAAAATCTAAAAATATTTTGATGTGAACGTATACGGAACAAGATTATAAAGCGAAAAGTATATATGTGAAATTTTGTAAACTTAAAATGGGGGCTATTGACAAAAAGTGCGGCGGTTTGGTGCACGCAACGGACTCTAATATATTTTTATTTTTACTAATTAATTTACTTTTTTCTGTTTCAGGTGGAGCCAGGAGTATACTAAGAGGACCAGAAGAACAAATGAGCAAGAATTGGAGCGAAAAACAAGAGAAACGACCAAGAATTTTTGAAACGACAACGAATATATTGTTTAAATTTATGGCGCTTAAGTACTCTCGCAGCTTTACCGTAGGAGAGCTATTTGAATTTTAGTATGGGGAATTTATATTACGTTATATTGGTAAAATTTTTGCCGAAAACGGCCGAATTTCGGGAAAATTTCAACGGGGTGGTTTTGAGACTAGGACTACACGTTGAGACGAAAAAGCTGGGAAAAATCAAAATTTTGGAGACGGAAAATCGACTTAGAATATTACGATGAAAATTTAAAATGTGAAAATCTAAAAATATTTTGATGTGAACGTATACGAACAAGATTATAAAGCAGAAAAGTATATATGAAATTTTGTAAACTTAAAATGGGGGCTATTGACAAAAAAGTGCGGCGGTTTGGTGCACGCAACGGACTCTAATATATTTTTATTTTACTAATTAATTTACTTTTTTCTGTTTCAGGTGGAGCCAGGAGTATACTAAGAGGACCAGAAGAACAAATGAGCAAGAATTGAGCGAAAAACAAGAGAAACGACCAAGAATTTTTGAAACGACAACGAATATATTGTTTAAATTTGGCGGCGCTTAAGTACTCTCGCAGCTTTACCGTAGGGAGAGCTATTTGAATTTTAGTATGGGGAATTTATATTACGTTATATTGGTAAAATTTTTGCCGAAAACGGCCGAATTTCGGGAAAATTTCAACGGGGTGGTTTTGAGACTAGGACTACACGTTGAGACGAAAAGTTGGGAAAAATCAAAATTTTGAGACGGAAAATCGACTTAGAATATTACGATGAAAATTTAAAATGTGAAAATCTAAAAATATTTTGATGTGAACGTATACGGAACAAGATTATAAAGCGAAAAGTATATATGAAATTTTGTAAACTTAAAATGGGGGCTATTGACAAAAAGTGCGGCGGTTTGGTGCACGCAACGGACTCCTAATATATTTTTATTTTACTAATTAATTTACTTTTTTCTGTTTCAGGTGGAGCCAGGAGTATACTAAGAGGACCAGAAGAACAAATGAGCAAGAATTGGAGCGAAAAACAAGAGAAACGACCAAGAATTTTTGAAACGACAACGAATATATTGTTTAAATTTGGCGGCGCTTAAGTACTCTCGCAGCTTTACCGTAGGAGAGCTATTTGAATTTTAGTATGGGGAATTTATATTACGTTATATTGCAAAATTTTTGCCGAAAACGGCCGAATTTCGGGAAAATTTCAACGGGGTGGTTTTGAGACTAGACTACACGTTGAGACGAAAAAGTTGGGAAAATCAAAATTTTGGAGACGGAAAATCGACTTAGAATATTACGATGAAAATTTAAAATGTGAAAATCTAAAAATATTTTGATGAACGTATACGGAACAAGATTATAAAGCGAAAAGTATATATGAAATTTTGTAAACTTAAAATGGGGGCTTATTGACAAAAAGTGCGGCGGTTTGGTGCACGCAACGGACTCCTAATATATTTTTATTTTACTAATTAATTTACTTTTTCTGTTTCAGGTGGAGCCAGGAGTATACTAAGAGGACCAGAAGAACAAATGAGCAAGAATTGAGCGAAAAACAAGAGAAACGACCAAGAATTTTTGAAACGACAACGAATATATTGTTTAAATTTGGCGGCGCTTAAGTACTCTCGCAGCTTTACCGTAGGAGAGCTATTTGAATTTTAGTATGGGGAATTTATATTACGTTATATTGTAAAATTTTTGCCGAAAACGGCCGAATTTCGGGAAAATTTCAACGGGGTGGTTTTGAGACTAGACTACACGTTGAGACGAAAAAGTTGGGAAAAATCAAAATTTTGGAGACGGAAAATCGACTTAGAATATTACGATGAAAATTTAAAATGTGAAAATCTAAAAATATTTTGATGTGAACGTATACGGAACAAGATTATAAAGCGAAAAGTATATGTGAAATTTTGTAAACTTAAAATGGGGGCTATTGACAAAAAGTGGCGGTTTGCGCACGCAACGGACTCTAATATATTTTTATTTTACTAATTAATTTACTTTTTTCTGTTTCAGGTGGAGCCAGGAGTATACTAAGAGGACCAGAAGAACAAATGAGCAAGAATTGGAGCGAAAAACAAGAGAAACGACCAAGAATTTTTGAAACGACAACGAATATATTGTTTAAATTTATGGCGCTTAAGTACTCTCGCAGCTTTACCGTAGGGAGAGCTTATTTGAATTTTAGTATGGGGAATTTATATTACGTTATATTGCAAAATTTTGCCGAAAACGCCGAATTTCGGGAAAATTTCAACGGGGTGGTTTTGAGACTAGGACTACACGTTGAGACGAAAAAGTTGGGAAAATCAAAATTTTGGAGACGGAAAATCGACTTAGAATATTACGATGAAAATTTAAAATGTGAAAATCTAAAAATATTTTGATGTGAACGTATACGGAACAAGATTATAAAGCGAAAAGTATATATGAAATTTTTGTAAACTTAAAAATGGGGGCTATTGACAAAAAGTGGCGGTTTGGTGCACGCAACGGACTCTAATATATTTTTTATTTTTACTAATTAATTTACTTTTTTCTGTTTCAGGTGGAGCCAGGAGTATACTAAGAGGACCAGAAGAACAAATGAGCAAGAATTGAGCGAAAAACAAGAGAAACGACCAAGAATTTTTGAAACGACAACGAATATATTGTTTAAATTTATGGCGCTTAAGTAATTCCTCGCAGCTTTACCGTAGGGAGAGCTATTTGAATTTTAGTATGGGGAATTTATATTACGTTATATTGCAAAATTTTGCCGAAAACGGCCGAATTTCGGGAAAATTTCAACGGGGTGGTTTTGAGACTAGGACTACACGTTGAGACGAAAAAGTTGGGAAAATCAAAATTTTTGGAGACGGAAAATCGACTTAGAATATTACGATGAAAATTTAAAATGTGAAAATCTAAAAATATTTTGATGTGAACGTATACGAACAAGATTATAAAGCGAAAAGTATATATGTGAAATTTTGTAAACTTAAAATGGGGGCTTATTGACAAAAAGTGCGGCGGTTTGCGCACGCAACGGACTCTAATATATTTTTATTTTACTAATTAATTTACTTTTTCTGTTTCAGGTGGAGCCAGGAGTATACTAAGAGGACCAGAAGAACAAATGAGCAAGAATTGGAGCAGAAAAAACAAGAGAAACGACCAAGAATTTTTGAAACGACAACGAATATATTGTTTAAATTTATGGCGCTTAAGTACTCTCGCAGCTTTACCGTAGGGAGAGCTATTTGAATTTTAGTATGGGGAATTTATATTACGTTATATTGCAAAATTTTTGCCGAAAACGGCCGAATTTCGGGAAAATTTCAACGGGGTGGTTTTGAGACTAGGACTACGTTGAGACGAAAAAGTTGGGAAAATCAAAATTTTGAGACGGAAAATCGACTTAGAATATTACGATGAAAATTTAAAATGTGAAAATCTAAAAATATTTTGATGTGAACGTATACGAACAAGATTATAAAGCGAAAAGTATATGTGAAATTTTGTAAACTTAAAATGGGGGCTTATTGACAAAAAGTGCGGCGGTTTGGTGCACGCAACGGACTCTAATATATTTTTATTTTACTAATTAATTTACTTTTTCTGTTTCAGGTGGAGCCAGAGTATACTAAGAGGACCAGGAAGAACAAATGAGCAAGAATTGAGCGAAAAACAAGAGAAACGACCAAGAATTTTTGAAACGACAACGAATATATTGTTTAAATTTATGGCGCTTAAGTACTCTCGCAGCTTTACCGTAGGGAGAGCTATTTGAATTTTAGTATGGGGAATTTATATTACGTTATATTGCAAAATTTTGCCGAAAACGGCCGAATTTCGGGAAAATTTCAACGGGGGTGGTTTTGAGACTAGGACTACGTTGAGACGAAAAAGTTGGGAAAAATCAAAATTTTTGGAGACGGAAAATCGACTTAGAATATTACGATGAAAATTTAAAATGTGAAAATCTAAAAATATTTTGATGTGAACGTATACGGAACAAGATTATAAAGCGAAAAGTATATATGTGAAATTTTGTAAACTTAAAAATGGGGGCTATTGACAAAAAGTGCGGCGGTTTGCGCACGCAACGGACTCTAATATATTTTTATTTTACTAATTAATTTACTTTTTCTGTTTCAGGTGGAGCCAGGAGTATACTAAGAGGACCAGAAGAAGAACAAATGAGCAAGAATTGAGCGAAAAACAAGAGAAACACCAAGAATTTTTGAAACGACAACGAATATATTGTTTAAATTTATGGCGCTTAAGTACCTCGCAGCTTTACCGTAGGGAGAGCTTATTTGAATTTTAGTATGGGGAATTTATATTACGTTATATTGCAAAATTTTGCCGAAAACGGCCGAATTTCGGGAAAATTTCAACGGGGTGGTTTTGAGACTAGACTACACGTTGAGACGAAAAAGTTAGGAAAAATCAAAATTTTGGAGACGGAAAATCGACTTAGAATATTACGATGAAAATTTAAAATGTGAAAATCTAAAAATATTTTGATGAACGTATACGGAACAAGATTATAAAGCGAAAAGTATATATGTGAAATTTTGTAAACTTAAAAATGGGGGCTTATTGACAAAAAGTGGCGGTTTGCACGCAACGGACTCTAATATATTTTTTATTTTACTAATTAATTTACTTTTTCTGTTTCAGGTGGAGCCAGGAGTATACTAAGAGGACCAGAAGAACAAATGAGCAAGAATTGAGCGAAAAACAAGAGAAACGACCAAGAATTTTTGAAACGACAACAGATATATTGTTTAAATTTGGCGGCGCTTAAGTAATTTCGCAGCTTTACCGTAGGAGAGCTATTTGAATTTTAGTATGGGGAATTTATATTACGTTATATTGCAAAATTTTTGCCGAAAACGGCCGAATTTCGGGAAAATTTCAACGGGGTGGTTTTGAGACTAGGACTACACGTTGAGACGAAAAAGTTGGGAAAAATCAAAATTTTGAGACGGAAAATCGACTTAGAATATTACGATGAAAATTTAAAATGTGAAAATCTAAAAATATTTTGATGAACGTATACGGAACAAGATTATAAAGCGAAAAGTATATATGTGAAATTTTGTAAACTTAAAATGGGGGCTATTGACAAAAAAGTGCGGCGGTTTGGTGCACGCAACGACTCTAATATATTTTTATTTTACTAATTAATTTACTTTTTCTGTTTCAGGTGGAGCCAGGAGTATACTAAGAGGACCAGAAGAACAAATGAGCAAGAATTGAGCGAAAAACAAGAGAAACGACCAAGAATTTTTGAAACGACAACAGATATATTGTTTAAATTTGGCGGCGCTTAAGTACTCTCGCAGCTTTACCGTAGGAGAGCTTATTTGAATTTTAGTATGGGGAATTTATATTACGTTATATTGCAAAATTTTGCCGAAAACGGCCGAATTTCGGGAAAATTTCAACGGGGTGGTTTTGAGACTAGGACTAATGCTGAGACGAAAAAGTTGGGAAAAATCAAAATTTTGGAGACGGAAAATCGACTTAGAATATTACGATGAAAATTTAAAAATGAAAATCTAAAAATATTTTGATGTGAACGTATACGGAACAAGATTATAAAGCGAAAAGTATATATGTGAAATTTTGTAAACTTAAAATGGGGGCTTATTGACAAAAAAAGTGCGGCGGTTTGCACGCAACGGACTCTAATATATTTTTTATTTTACTAATTAATTTACTTTTTTCTGTTTCAGGTGGAGCCAGGAGTATACTAAGAGGACCAGAAGAACAAATGAGCAAGAATTGGAGCGAAAAACAAGAGAAACGACCAAGAATTTTTGAAACGACAACGAATATATTGTTTAAATTTGGCGGCGCTTAAGTACTCTCGCAGCTTTACCGTAGGGAGAGCTATTTGAATTTTAGTATGGGGAATTTATATTACGTTATATTGGTAAAATTTTTGCCGAAAACGGCCGAATTTCGGGAAAATTTCAACGGGGTGGTTTTGAGACTAGACTACACGTTGAGACGAAAAGTTGGGAAAAATCAAAATTTTGGAGACGGAAAATCGACTTAGAATATTACGATGAAAATTTAAAATGTGAAAATCTAAAATATTTTGATGAACGTATACGGAACAAGATTATAAAGGAAAAGTATATATGTGAAATTTTGTAAACTTAAAAATGGGGGCTTATTGACAAAAAAGTGCGGCGGTTTGGTGCACGCAACGGACTCTAATATATTTTTATTTTACTAATTAATTTACTTTTTTCTGTTTCAGGTGGAGCCAGGAGTATACTAAGAGGACCAGAAGAACAAATGAGCAGAATTGGAGCGAAAAACAAGAGAAACGACCAAGAATTTTTGAAACGACAACGAATATATTGTTTAAATTTATGGCGCTTAAGTACTCTCGCAGCTTTACCGTAGGAGAGCTTATTTGAATTTTAGTATGGGGAATTTATATTACGTTATATTGCAAAATTTTTGCCGAAAACGGCCGAATTTCGAAAATTTCAACGGGGTGGTTTTGAGACTAGGACTACACGTTGAGACGAAAAGTTGGGAAAAATCAAAATTTTGGAGACGGAAAATCGACTTAGAATATTACGATGAAAATTTAAAATGTGAAAATCTAAAATATTTTGATGTGAACGTATACGGAACAAGATTATAAAGCGAAAAGTATATATGTGAAATTTTGTAAACTTAAAAATGGGGGCTATTGACAAAAAGTGCGGCGGTTTGGTGCACGCAACGGACTCTAATATATTTTTATTTTACTAATTAATTTACTTTTTCTGTTTCAGGTGGAGCCAGGAGTATACTCAAGAGGACCAGAAGAACAAATGAGCAAGAATTGAGCGAAAAACAAGAGAAACGACCAAGAATTTTTGAAACGACAACGAATATATTGTTTAAATTTATGGCGCTTAAGTACTCTCGCAGCTTTACCGTAGGGAGAGCTATTTGAATTTTAGTATGGGGAATTTATATTACGTTATATTGCAAAATTTTTGCCGAAAACGGCCGAATTTCGAAAATTTCAACGGGGTGGTTTTGAGACTAGGACTACACGTTGAGACGAAAAGTTGGGAAAAATCAAAATTTTGGAGACGGAAAATCGACTTAGAATATTACGATGAAAATTTAAAATGTGAAAATCTAAAATATTTTGATGAACGTATACGGAACAAGATTATAAAGCGAAAAGTATATATGTGAAATTTTGTAAACTTAAAAATGGGGGCTATTGACAAAAAGTGCGGCGGTTTGGTGCACGCAACGGACTCTAATATATTTTTATTTTACTAATTAATTTACTTTTTCTGTTTCCAGGTGGAGCCAGGAGTATACCAAGAGGACCAGAAGAACAAATGAGCAAGAATTGGAGCGAAAAACAAGAGAAACGACCAAGAATTTTTGAAACGACAACGAATATATTGTTTAAATTTATGGCGCTTAAGTACTCTCGCAGCTTTACCGTAGGAGAGCTTATTTGAATTTTAGTATGGGGAATTTATATTACGTTATATTGCAAAATTTTGCCGAAAACGGCCGAATTTCGGGAAAATTTCAACGGGGTGGTTTTGAGACTAGGACTACACGTTGAGACGAAAAAGTTAGGAAAAATCAAAATTTTGAGACGGAAAATCGACTTAGAATATTACGATGAAAATTTAAAATGTGAAAATCTAAAAATATTTTGATGAACGTATACGGAACAAGATTATAAAGGAAAAGTATATATGTGAAATTTTGTAAACTTAAAATGGGGGCTATTGACAAAAAGTGCGGCGGTTTGGTGCACGCAACGGACTCTAATATATTTTTATTTTTACTAATTAATTTACTTTTTCTGTTTCAGGTGGAGCCAGGAGTATACTAAGAGGACCAGAAGAACAAATGAGCAAGAATTGAGCGAAAAACAAGAGAGAAACGACCAAGAATTTTTGAAACGACAACGAATATATTGTTTAAATTTGGCGGCGCTTAAGTACTCTCGCAGCTTTACCGTAGGGAGCTATTTGAATTTTAGTATGGGGAATTTATATTACGTTATATTGCAAAATTTTTGCCGAAAACGGCCGAATTTCGGGAAAATTTCAACGGGGTGGTTTTGAGACTAGACCACACGTTGAGACGAAAAAGTTGGGAAAAATCAAAATTTTGGAGACGGAAAATCGACTTAGAATATTACGATGAAAATTTTAAAATGTGAAAATCTAAAAATATTTTGATGTGAACGTATACGGAACAAGATTATAAAGCGAAAAGTATATGTGAAATTTTGTAAACTTAAAAATGGGGGCTATTGACAAAAAGTGCGGCGGTTTGGTGCACGCAACGGACTCTAATATATTTTTTATTTTTACTAATTAATTTACTTTTTCTGTTTCAGGTGGAGCCAGGAGTATACTAAGAGGACCAGAAGAACAAATGAGCAAGAATTGAGCGAAAAACAAGAGAAACGACTCAAGAATTTTTGAAACGACAACGAATATATATTGTTTAAATTTGGCGGCGCTTAAGTACTCTCGCAGCTTTACCGTAGGAGAGCTATTTGAATTTTAGTATGGGGAATTTATATTACGTTATATTGCAAAATTTTTGCCGAAAACGGCCGAATTTCGGGAAAATTTCAACGGGGTGGTTTTGAGACTAGACTACACGTTGAGACGAAAAAGTTGGGAAAAATCAAAATTTTGAGACGGAAAATCGACTTAGAATATTACGATGAAAATTTAAAATGAAAATCTAAAAATATTTTGATGTGAACGTATACGGAACAAGATTATAAAGCGAAAAGTATATGTGAAATTTTGTAAACTTAAAAATGGGGGCTATTGACAAAAAGTGCGGCGGTTTGCGCACGCAACGGACTCCTAATATATTTTTTATTTTTACTAATTAATTTACTTTTTCTGTTTCAGGTGGAGCCAGAGTATACCAAGAGGACCAGAAGAACAAATGAGCAAGAATTGGAGCGAAAAACAAGAGAGAAACGACCAAGAATTTTTGAAACGACAACGAATATATTGTTTAAATTTATGGCGCTTAAGTACTCTCGCAGCTTTACCGTAGGGAGAGCTATTTGAATTTTAGTATGGGGAATTTATATTACGTTATATTGCAAAATTTTTGCCGAAAACGGCCGAATTTCGGAAAATTTCAACGGGGTGGTTTTGAGACTAGGACTACACGTTGAGACGAAAAGTTGGGAAAAATCAAAATTTTGGAGACGGAAAATCGACTTAGAATATTACGATGAAAATTTAAAATGTGAAAATCTAAAAATATTTTGATGTGAACGTATACGGAACAAGATTATAAAGCGAAAAGTATATATGTGAAATTTTGTAAACTTAAAATGGGGGCTATTGACAAAAAGTGCGGCGGTTTGCGCACGCAACGGACTCTAATATATTTTTATTTTACTAATTAATTTACTTTTTTCTGTTTCAGGTGGAGCCAGGAGTATACTAAGAGGACCAGAAGAACAAATGAGCAAGAATTGGAGCCGAAAAACAAGAGAAACGACCAAGAATTTTGAAACGACAACGAATATATTGTTTAAATTTGGCGGCGCTTAAGTACTCTCGCAGCTTTACCGTAGGAGAGCTATTTGAATTTTAGCATGGGGAATTTATATTACGTTATATTGCAAAATTTTTGCTGAAAACGGCCGAATTTCGGGAAAATTTCAACGGGGTGGTTTTGAGACTAGGACTACACGTTGAGACGAAAAAGTTGGGAAAAATCAAAATTTTGAGACGGAAAATCGACTTAGAATATTACGATGAAAATTTAAAATGTGAAAATCTAAAATATTTTGATGTGAACGTATACGGAACAAGATTATAAAGCGAAAAGTATATATGTGAAATTTTGTAAACTTAAAATGGGGGCTATTGACAAAAAAGTGCGGCGGTTTGCGCACGCAACGGACTCTAATATATTTTTATTTTTACTAATTAATTTACTTTTTCTGTTTCCAGGTGGAGCCAGGAGTATACTAAGAGGACCAGAAGAACAAATGAGCAAGAATTGAGCGAAAAACAAGAGAAACGACCAAGAATTTTTGAAACGACAACGAATATATTGTTTAAATTTGGCGGCGCTTAAGTACTCTCGCAGCTTTACCGTAGGAGAGCTATTTGAATTTTAGTATGGGGAATTTATATTACGTTATATTGGTAAAATTTTTGCCGAAAACGGCCGAATTTCGGGAAAATTTCAACGGGGTGGTTTTGAGACTAGACTACACGTTGAGATCGAAAAGTTGGGAAAAATCAAAATTTTGGAGACGGAAAATCGACTTAGAATATTACGATGAAAATTTAAAATGTGAAAATCTAAAAATATTTTGATGTGAACGTATACGGAACAAGATTATAAAGCGAAAAGTATATATGTGAAATTTTGTAAACTTAAAATGGGGGCTTATTGACAAAAAGCGCGGCGGTTTGGTGCACGCAACGGACTCTAATATATTTTTATTTTTACTAATTAATTTACTTTTTTCTGTTTCAGGTGGAGCCAGGAGTATACTAAGAGGACCAGAACAAATGAGCAAGAATTGGAGCGAAAAACAAGAGAAACGACCAAGAATTTTTGAAACGACAACGAATATATTGTTTAAATTTATGGCGCTTAAGTACTCTCGCAGCTTTACCGTAGGGAGAGCTATTTGAATTTTAGTATGGGGAATTTATATTACGTTATATTGCAAAATTTTTGCTGAAAACGGCCGAATTTCGGGAAAATTTCAACGGGGTGGTTTTGAGACTAGGACTACACGTTGAGACGAAAAGTTGGGAAAAATCAAAATTTTGGAGACGGAAAATCGACTTAGAATATTACGATGAAAATTTAAAATGTGGAAAATCTAAAAATATTTTGATGTGAACGTATACGGAACAAGATTATAAAGCAGAAAAGTATATATGTGAAATTTTGTAAACTTAAAATGGGGGCTTATTGACAAAAAGCGCGGCGGTTTGCGTAACGCAACGGACTCTAATATATTTTTATTTTTACTAATTAATTTACTTTTTCTGTTTCCAGGTGGAGCCAGAGTATACTAAGAGGACCAGAAGAACAAATGAGCAAGAATTGAGCGAAAAACAAGAGAAACGACCAAGAATTTTTGAAACGACAACGAATATATTGTTTAAATTTATGGCGCTTAAGTACTCTCGCAGCTTCTACCGTAGGGAGAGCTATTTGAATTTTAGTATGGGGAATTTATATTACGTTATATTGCAAAATTTTTGCTGAAAACGGCCGAATTTCGGGAAAATTTCAACGGGGTGGTTTTGAGACTAGGACTACACGTTGAGACGAAAAAGTTGGGAAAAATCAAAATTTTGGAGACGGAAAATCGACTTAGAATATTACGATGAAAATTTAAAATGTGAAAATCTAAAAATATTTTGATGAACGTATACGGAACAAGATTATAAAGCGAAAAGTATATATGTGAAATTTTGTAAACTTAAAATGGGGGCTATTGACAAAAAGTGCAGCGGTTTGGTGCACGCAACGGACTCTAATATATTTTTTATTTTACTAATTAATTTACTTTTTCTGTTTCAGGTGGAGCCAGGAGTATACTAAGAGGACCAGAAGAACAAATGAGCAAGAATTGGAGCGAAAAACAAGAGAAACGACTCAAGAATTTTTGAAACGACAACGAATATATTGTTTAAATTTATGGCGCTTAAGTAATTTCGCAGCTTTACCGTAGGAGAGCTATTTGAATTTTAGTATGGGGAATTTATATTACGTTATATTGCAAAATTTTTGCTGAAAACGGCTGAATTTCGGGAAAATTTCAACGGGGTGGTTTTGAGACTAGGACTACACGTTGAGACGAAAAAGTTGGGAAAAATCAAAATTTTGAGACGGAAAATCGACTTAGAATATTACGATGAAAATTTAAAATGTGAAAATCTAAAAATATTTTGATGTGAACGTATACGGAACAAGATTATAAAGCGAAAAGTATATATGTGAAATTTTGTAAACTTAAAATGGGGGCTATTGACAAAAAGTGCGGCGGTTTGCGCACGCAACGGACTCTAATATTTTTTATTTTACTAATTAATTTACTTTTTCTGTTTCCAGGTGGAGCCAGGAGTATACTAAGAGGACCAGAAGAACAAATGAGCAAGAATTGGAGCGAAAAACAAGAGAAACGACCAAGAATTTTTTTGAAACGACAACGAATATATTGTTTAAATTTATGGCGCTTAAGTACTCTCGCAGCTTTACCGTAGGGAGAGCTATTTGAATTTTAGTATGGGAATTTATATTACGTTATATTGCAAAATTTTTGCCGAAAACGGCCGAATTTCGGAAAATTTCAACGGGGTGGTTTTGAGACTAGGACTACACGTTGAGACGAAAAGTTGGGAAAAATCAAAATTTTGGAGACGGAAAATCGACTTAGAATATTACGATGAAAATTTAAAATGTGAAAATCTAAAAATATTTTGATGTGAACGTATACGGAACAAGATTATAAAGCGAAAAGTATATATGTGAAATTTTGTAAACTTAAAATGGGGGGCTTATTGACAAAAAAGTGCGGCGGTTTGGTGCACGCAACGGACCTCTAATATATTTTTTATTTTACTAATTAATTTACTTTTTCTGTTTCAGGTGGAGCCAGGAGTATACTAAGAGGACCAGAAGAACAAATGAGCAAGAATTGGAGCGAAAAACAAGAGAAACGACCAAGAATTTTTGAAACGACAACGAATATATTGTTTAAATTTGGCGGCGCTTAAGTACTCTCGCAGCTTTACCGTAGGGAGAGCTTATTTGAATTTTAGTATGGGAATTTATATTACGTTATATTGCAAAATTTTTGCCGAAAACGGCCGAATTTCGGGAAAATTTCAACGGGGTGGTTTTGAGACTAGACTACACGTTGAGACGAAAAAGTTGGGAAAAATCAAAATTTTGGAGACGGAAAATCGACTTAGAATATTACGATGAAAATTTAAAATGTGAAAATCTAAAAATATTTTGATGAACGTATACGGAACAAGATTATAAAGCGAAAAGTATATATGTGAAATTTTGTAAACTTAAAAATGGGGGCTATTGACAAAAAGTGCGGCGGTTTGCGCACGCAACGGACTCCCAATATATTTTTATTTTACTAATTAATTTACTTTTTCTGTTTCCAGGTGGAGCCAGGAGTATACCAAGAGGACCAGAAGAACAAATGAGCAAGAATTGAGCGAAAAACAAGAGAAACGACCAAGAATTTTTGAAACGACAACGAATATATTGTTTAAATTTGGCGGCGCTTAAGTACTCTCGCAGCTTTACCGTAGGGAGAGCTATTTGAATTTTAGCATGGGGAATTTATATTACGTTATATTGCAAAATTTTTGCCGAAAACGGCCGAATTTCGGAAAATTTCAACGGGGTGGTTTTGAGACTAGGACTACACGTTGAGACGAAAAGTTGGGAAAAATCAAAATTTTGGAGACGGAAAATCGACTTAGAATATTACGATGAAAATTTAAAAATGTGAAAATCTAAAAATATTTTGATGTGAACGTATACGAACAAGATTATAAAGGAAAAGTATATATGTGAAATTTTGTAAACTTAAAAATGGGGGCTATTGACAAAAAGTGCGGCGGTTTGGTGCACGCAACGGACTCCTAATATATTTTTATTTTACTAATTAATTTACTTTTTCTGTTTCCAGGTGGAGCCAGGAGTATACTAAGAGGACCAGAAGAACAAATGAGCAAGAATTGGAGCGAAAAACAAGAGAAACGACCAAGAATTTTTGAAACGACAACGAATATATTGTTTAAATTTATGGCGCTTAAGTACTCGCAGCTTTACCGTAGGAGAGCTATTTGAATTTTAGTATGGGGAATTTATATTACGTTATATTGCAAAATTTTTGCCGAAAACGGCCGAATTTCGGGAAAATTTCAACGGGGTGGTTTTGAGATCAGGACTACACGTTGAGACGAAAAAGTTGGGAAAAATCAAAATTTTGGAGACGGAAAATCGACTTAGAATATTACGATGAAAATTTAAAAATGTGAAAATCTAAAAATATTTTGATGTGAACGTATACGGAACAAGATTATAAAGCGAAAAGTATATATGTGAAATTTTGTAAACTTAAAATGGGGGCTATTGACAAAAAGTGCGGCGGTTTGCGCACGCAACGGACTCTAATATATTTTTATTTTACTAATTAATTTACTTTTTCTGTTTCCAGGTGGAGCCAGGAGTATACTAAGAGGACCAGAAGAACAAATGAGCAAGAATTGGAGCGAAAAACAAGAGAAACGACCAAGAATTTTTGAAACGACAACGAATATATTGTTTAAATTTGGCGGCGCTTAAGTACTCTCGCAGCTTTACCGTAGGAGAGCTTATTTGAATTTTAGTATGGGGAATTTATATTACGTTATATTGCAAAATTTTTGCCGAAAACGGCCGAATTTCGGAAAATTTCAACGGGGGTGGTTTTGAGACTAGGACTACACGTTGAGACGAAAAGTTGGGAAAATCAAAATTTTGGAGACGGAAAATCGACTTAGAATATTACGATGAAAATTTAAAATGTGAAAATCTAAAAATATTTTGATGTGAACGCATACGGAACAAGATTATAAAGCGAAAAGTATATATGTGAAATTTTGTAAACTTAAAATGGGGGCTTATTGACAAAAAGTGCGGCGGTTTGGTGCACGCAACGGACTCTAATATATTTTTATTTTTACTAATTAATTTACTTTTTCTGTTTCAGGTGGAGCCAGGAGTATAATTAAGAGGACCAGAAGAACAAATGAGCAAGAATTGAGCGAAAAACAAGAGAAACGACCAAGAATTTTTGAAACGACAACGAATATATTGTTTAAATTTGGCGCTTAAGTACTCTCGCAGCTTTACCGTAGGAGAGCTATTTGAATTTTAGTATGGGGAATTTATATTACGTTATATTGCAAAATTTTTGCCGAAAACGGCCGAATTTCGGAAAATTTCAACGGGGTGGTTTTGAGACTAGGACTACACGTTGAGACGAAAAGTTGGGAAAATCAAAATTTTGGAGACGGAAAATCGACTTAGAATATTACGATGAAAATTTAAAATGTGAAAATCTAAAAATATTTTGATGAACGTATACGGAACAAGATTATAAAGCGAAAAGTATATATGTGGAAATTTTTGTAAACTTAAAATGGGGGCTATTGACAAAAAGTGCGGCGGTTTGCGCACGCAACGGACTCCTAATATATTTTTATTTTTACTAATTAATTTACTTTTTCTGTTTCCAGGTGGAGCCAGGAGTATACTAAGAGGACCAGAAGAACAAATGAGCAAGAATTGGAGCGAAAAACAAGAGAAACGACCAAGAATTTTTGAAACGACAACGAATATATTGTTTAAATTTATGGCGCTTAAGTACTCGCAGCTTTACCGTAGGAGAGCTTATTTGAATTTTAGTATGGGGAATTTATATTACGTTATATTGCAAAATTTTTGCCGAAAACGGCCGAATTTCGGAAAATTTCAACGGGGGTGGTTTTGAGACTAGGACTAATGTTGAGACGAAAAGTTGGGAAAATCAAAATTTTTGGAGACGGAAAATCGACTTAGAATATTACGATGAAAATTTAAAATGTGAAAATCTAAAAATATTTTGATGTGAACGTATACGGAACAAGATTATAAAGCGAAAAGTATATATGTGAAATTTTGTAAACTTAAAATGGGGGCTATTGACAAAAAGTGCGGCGGTTTGCGCACGCAACGGACTCCTAATATATTTTTATTTTTACTAATTAATTTACTTTTTCTGTTTCAGGTGGAGCCAGGAGTATACTCAAGAGGACCAGAAGAACAAATGAGCAAGAATTGGAGCGAAAAACAAGAGAAACGACCAAGAATTTTTGAAACGACAACGAATATATTGTTTAAATTTGGCGGCGCTTAAGTACTCTCGCAGCTTTACCGTAGGAGAGCTATTTGAATTTTAGTATGGGGAATTTATATTACGTTATATTGCAAAATTTTTGCCGAAAACGGCCGAATTTCGGGAAAATTTCAACGGGGGTGGTTTTGAGACTAGGACTACACGTTGAGACGAAAAAGTTGGGAAAAATCAAAATTTTGGAGACGGAAAATCGACTTAGAATATTACGATGAAAATTTAAAATGTGAAAATCTAAAAATATTTTGATGTGAACGTATACGGAACAAGATTATAAAGCGAAAAGTATATATGTGAAATTTTTGTAAACTTAAAATGGGGGCTATTGACAAAAAGTGCGGCGGTTTGCGCACGCAACGGACTCTAATATATTTTTATTTTTACTAATTAATTTACTTTTTCTGTTTCCAGGTGGAGCCAGGAGTATAATTAAGAGGACCAGAAGAACAAATGAGCAAGAATTGGAGCGAAAAACAAGAGAAACGACCAAGAATTTTTGAAACGACAACGAATATATTGTTTAAATTTGGCGGCGCTTAAGTACTCTCGCAGCTTTACCGTAGGGAGAGCTTATTTGAATTTTAGTATGGGGAATTTATATTACGTTATATTGCAAAATTTTTGCCGAAAACGGCCGAATTTCGGAAAATTTCAACGGGGGTGGTTTTGAGACTAGGACTACACGTTGAGACGAAAAAGTTGGGAAAAATCAAAATTTTGGAGACGGAAAATCGACTTAGAATATTACGATGAAAATTTAAAATGTGAAAATCTAAAAATATTTTGATGTGAACGTATACGGAACAAGATTATAAAGCGAAAAGTATATATGTGAAATTTTTGTAAACTTAAAATGGGGGCTATTGACAAAAAGTGCGGCGGTTTGGTGCACGCAACGGACTCTAATATATTTTTATTTTTACTAATTAATTTACTTTTTCTGTTTCAGGTGGAGCCAGGAGTATACTAAGAGGACCAGAAGAACAAATGAGCAAGAATTGGAGCGAAAAACAAGAGAAACGACCAAGAATTTTTGAAACGACAACGAATATATTGTTTAAATTTATGGCGCTTAAGTACTCTCGCAGCTTTACCGTAGGAGAGCTATTTGAATTTTAGTATGGGGAATTTATATTACGTTATATTGCAAAATTTTTGCCGAAAACGGCCGAATTTCGGGAAAATTTCAACGGGGGTGGTTTTGAGACTAGGACTACACGTTGAGACGAAAAAGTTGGGAAAAATCAAAATTTTGGAGACGGAAAATCGACTTAGAATATTACGATGAAAATTTAAAATGTGAAAATCTAAAAATATTTTGATGTGAACGTATACGGAACAAGATTATAAAGCGAAAAGTATATATGTGAAATTTTGTAAACTTAAAATGGGGGCTATTGACAAAAAGTGCGGCGGTTTGGTGCACGCAACGGACTCTAATATATTTTTATTTTACTAATTAATTTACTTTTTTCTGTTTCAGGTGGAGCCAGGAGTATACTAAGAGGACCAGAAGAACAAATGAGCAAGAATTGGAGCGAAAAACAAGAGAAACGACCAAGAATTTTTGAAACGACAACGAATCGGTTAGGTTAGGTTAGGTTAGGTTAGGTTGGGATTTAGGTTAGGTTGAGTTAGGTTAGGATTGGGATTTAGGTTAGGTTAGGTTAGAGTTAAGTTAGGTTAGAGTTAGAGTTAGGTTAAGTTAGGTTAGAGTTAAGTTAGGATTTAAGTTAGAGTTAAGTTGGGATTAGAGTTAGAGTTAGGTTAGGATTTAGAGTTAGGTTAGAGTTAGGTTAGGTTAGGTTAGGTTGGGTTAGGTTAGGTTGGGATTAGGTTAGGTTAGGTTAGAGTTAGGTTGGGATTAGAGTTAGGTTAGGTTGGGATTTAGGTTAGGTTGGGAGTCCGTTTCTACACAGTAAAGTAGTAGTGGAGTGGGAACTACTTGTGTTTATCTCCTCCACCGACGCGCGGCGAGCAAATTTGTTTCGATGGAGGATGGACCTTCGGACCCCACTTTGCTCAGTTGGGGCCGAAGGTCCTGAGGACGGCAGCCGCGCTGGGAAGACTCCTCCCGAACCTCGGAGGACCCAGCGCGGCATTATAATTCAGCTTCTCTCCGGGGTCTGTAGAATTATGGCCGCGTACAATGCCCACCACATCTGGGCAGGTGACCTATCTCGCGGCTTAATCGCTCGCAGCCCATCTGAGGCGCAGCCAGTTGTCCTGGGCAGAATCATCGAAATTTTCATGCAGTCTCGTGGGCAGCAGCCACTTCGCTTGCCGGCGATCCGCCGTGGGAGCTCGTGGCGGGGTTCTAGCCGAGGTGTCCGACTATGTTCGGATAGGAGGGCCTCGGAGAGAACCCTCTGCCAGAAGAGGTCCGGCGGATCCGTCGGTTGGGTGAAGAGGCACTTTGCCGGAGGTGGGAGCAGGACCTGGCGCATCACCCGTACGGTAAACGTACAACGGGTGCTCTGCGCCCGGTCCTGGAGCGATGGATGCGCAGGAGGCGCAAAGCTCACCTTCCGTCTGACACAGGTGTTCACGGGGCATGGATGCTTCGGGGACTACCTGTGTCGGACGGGTCTGTCGGGAGGGCTGATGAGCGGTGCCACGATTGTGGCGCTGTGGTGGACTCTGCCCAGCACACCTTGGAGGTGTGCCCGAGATGGGCAGCACAGCGTCACGATCTGGCATCCGCCATCGGTGAGGTGACCTGTCACTTCCGGAGCCTCGCACTTGCGATGGTACGGAGTGACAGGTCTTGTCGGCGGTCGCCTCCTTCTGCGAGACAGTCATGTCTCAGAAGGAGGCTGACGAGCGGGTCAGGAGGGGAGTCGGGCCTCCTCCGCAGGCGACGAATCGGGGTGC